>OY288223.1:5005000-10005000 GCA_958449745.1 Ochropleura leucogaster | reverse complement strand
CCAATCGCACGCCAACGAAATATAAAAATACAACGCGCATAAAAACCCAGTACATATAACTGTACCGTCACATAAATCCGCCTATCACACCGTAACGTAACGTTAAATGAACATTCGGAACTTTGAATTTATTAGTTGTGGACGTATTGCTCGTAAAATGGTTCTGTACCTATTTTATAGCAGTGAGGCCTGTGATTCTCAACGGATTTGGGAAGGGGTGTAAATTGCACCCTCTGCTGGATATGGTTCTACGAAATAGGGGTCGAGCTTATGGGTATGAAGGCCGTTATTTTGAATGGTGGAATTTGTACAGTGAGACATTCTAGCTGCATTGCTGCGCTAAGTATTTAACACAACAAGATACCGTAATACAACATTACGTTCAAAGATCTTGATGCTTTTCGGCGCTATGCGTTAAATTTAAATTTAATTCTGACTTGCTGGTCATCTATCTGATATTATTTTGAAAATACTTATAACTTTTTTTAACTACATTTTTAAATGTATTTTGTAAATGTGTTTTTTAAATCTGTTACTTAAATGTATTTTGTTTACAATTTACTTCCTGCATCCATTCATTCAGTTTACGACTACGCTTAAATTCAAACGATTGCACCCAGTATATTGGCTTCGCATCGGTGTGATTGAGGATGTTAGTTTATTCGTGATTTTTAGTTGTTAGGCTTGATTGACGGGCTGTTACGAAATAAACTTTATAGTGCAGTAGACTGAAAATATTACGTTTTATTTTGAACACCTTTTGTGTTTGAGACCATTTTTTGTATGTTTATTATTTTTTACTGAACTAAAATCAGTGTTTTTTCAGCGAAATTTGAAATCCTGCTGATATGCTTACGTTCTCAAAACTTGACAAGTCAGAAATATAAAATTCATCATTCATTCATTATTCAGTGCTATGTAATAAATGAGCTGAGTAGATAAAGACCAAAAAAACCATTCCCTACATGGTTTTTTTGGTCTTTGTTTGACTCTGTAACATGAAAGATAAAATTCCTTAAAAGGAGGAGGGAGTCTCTTGAAAAGACTAATAAATAAAGAATGGGTAACATAATGTCACGTGGACTTCAATTAAATTGGGATAAGCGAAGGAGTATGGTAATGATAGTACTACGGGCAGATGTGACAGCTTCATAGGTTTTTTTTCAGATTTTTTTCTTCTGTAAAGTGTCAGTCATGAAAAAATTAAGATACTGGTAGCTTGTGCGTGGTAACACATTGACCTTAAGCTCGCTTAACGTATTATATAAAATAACTCAAAACTCAGAGCATTTATTTTAATTAGTCCATACTAGGCACTTTTGCATGCCATAAAACAAAAAAATGTACTGCTACAGTCCCAGTCACATGACATTATATCTTGTAAAAGTACTGTAGTAGCCCATTCCAAAGCGTAGATCTGTATGGCGGAGAATGGGCAAGTAACTCCATGGACACTCTTTTAAACACAGAACAGATAAATTTTAAATCACACTTTTGTACAGAATTATTCGTATATAATTCATGTAAAAATTATACATATTACGCGATCAGAGTAAATGCAAAAAGTAATAGATTAATAAACCATGGCAGCTAAAATATGACCGACAGAAACGACTGACAGTACTTTTAATAGAATACTTTTGTCTTATTTTGTTTGTCACGACTCACAGTAGTTTTAAGAATACTATTGATTTATTTTGTTATCTTTTTAGCGCTAATTTATGGCCTACCTAAAGATCTTTGACAGTCGTTATAGGTACTCAGTAGCCCAAGAATATGACACACAGTCAAAAAAGTACCGCATTAAATAAAAAACTTTGCCCACACTAGGAATTTTTCCTGTATCAAGGGTGCGTTTACAAACATTCCAACTACAGAGCCACACACCAGCCCAAAACAACTATTAATTTGTAGGCCATACAAATATTTGTTCTGTGCGAGAATTAAAACCGCGACACGCAGCGCAGCAGTCAATCGCTCAGCCACTGCGCCAACCGTGCCGTCAATTATATAGTGATAACTGGGATGTGGAGGTAAAATAGGCTGTTGCTACATATAAAGTACTGATATACAGCCGAACCAGAAATACTGAAAGCTGGCCTTAAACTTGGGAAATAAGTACTACAGTTGGGAAAAGGCTAAGCAGATTTTTATTCATCAGAATATGCGGCCTACCATACCGGGGGTGCGGAGTTGCGGGTTGTTCGAAAGAGATACCGCGGCCCCAGAACTTAAAAGGCAAAAGAAGGAACATGGGTGGGTTCAGTCAGTAAAAGTTGAGAGGAGTGTCAGCACGAACCCCGCTCCCATCCGTAAAAAATGCCTGCTTTAGTGCTATTTTAATCTTAGTCTGAAATTGAGGTACATTTTTACTCCTTTTTAAAATACAACATATTTTATCATCTTTTGCACCCACGGAAGAAATAAAATGAGGGTAAATTGACGTGCACTCGTTCAATACTAACAACCAGTCGTTTGACGTCATAAAGAAATAAATTGTGCAATTTAAACGTACCAGCTACTCGCTTCCAACGTCGTCGCGTGATTTTTCATGACTAGCTTTATATATTTTATAAAAATATTATTTATTATTATTAATACGTTATTCATATCACACGGTCCTTGTGACCAATAAATAACAGTCGTTTGGTCAATGGTCCGTGGATGACATGAAATGTAAAATAAATATATAACTAATTGATCAACTATCAATTAGTTTTTGCCCGCGGCTTCGCTCGCGTTAAATTCAGGCTAACACATTTCCCCTTTCTTGATGTACAGGTACCTGCTACCTGTAGTTTTTGGCTTAGCGCCTTATTGATTGTAAGAGCAAAGCTAAGTTTTCCCTTTTTTCCCTCTTTCTAAAAAAAAAAACATAATAAGGGGTGTTATTTTTTTTTAAATAGCCCTAGTTTGTCTCCAGGGTCCCAATTATCTCTGTACCAAAATTCATCACAATCGGTTCAGTCATTCAGGCGTGAAGACCTTACAAACAAACAAACTCACTTTCGCTTTTATAATATTATAAGTAAAAATTTTATGCACACACAGTAGATAAAACAGGAAAAACTGACATACAATTTAAATACAAAGGTACTGATTACTTTTTACGAAAGTTTTGTCAGCAGACCCGCAAAAGGAGATATTATGAGAACGAAATGACGATAGTGTGTGAGAGAGTACGAGAAAAAAATGTTTGTGAAAAACTTTTACAGTACTAGGAGGAATTTGTCCTGTATCGTCGGTGCGCTTACAAACAATTAAACTCACATACACAAAAAACCAGACCCGAATCAACTATTTGTAGGCCATACAAATATTTTTTTCCGGGAGGGAATCGAACTTGCGACACGCAGTGCAACAGTCAATCGTTCAGCCACTGCGCCAACCGTGCCGTCAAACATGTACAATATAATCTCTGTAAACGCTAATATTATGAACCGCATCAAAATCATTTGCGTAGTTTACAAGAAAAATGCGTTAACGCAGACAGATATGAGAAAAAGCGTTTTTATATCACGAGATCTGGTATAGAATATGAAAATAAACGTTGTTTTTCTTCAGAAGCTCATCAACGCTATTATTTATTATTTCTATTTTGATGATTTGATTGGTCTGTCCTTGTATCTATCTTCGTTTGAGGATATCAGTGCACCCATAAAATAGGGCTATTTTCGTTTTGTCTCAGTCCATCAGTGTTTCATCAGGTAACCATCAAAAATGTTTTAGTAGATTATTTATTGACTTTATCCAAAATACAGACTTTAGGTACACACGGCAACAGATCAACCTATACAAAACCAGTTTATGCTGCTCTCTCAACAACGGATCGTACACCATAAATTTCAAGTACAATGAGAGATCCGCATAAACTGGTTTTGTATAGGTTGATCTGTCGCCGTGTGTACCTTTTTTTGGATGAGAAATCATGAAAAAAAAGTTTGTAACCACAATTTCACTATTTTAGGTCCGTCTACCAATTAATACTCATAGTAATTTCTGTTTCTCTTTTTTATTTTTTTCAATGTATTTATTAGTTTATTTCTTAAATAAATAGTTTTTAGTGTTTACATATTTTTTATATTTGTACCCAGTCACAATGTTGCCGTATTTTACCCTAAGTTGTAATGTAAGTTGTAATGCCTATAGTGGTACACAAAGTTTAAATAAATCAAATAACTTTCCCTGATTTGGTCAGAGAGCGGGGAATGACAAACTTATCTGACTAAAATCCACTCAGCTACCTTCTTCTACCCTATATGTTCCGGGGCCGCGGTGTCTCTTCTAATTACCTAAAACCCCGAACAAAGCTTACCTAGGTAGGTTAGCTTTGTTTTTGATTGTACAATCACGACTAATAAATATCTATAGTGCTCTTTTTGTTTAGTCCTTACTATATAATATTATAGTATAGCGAAAGTGAGTTTGTTTGTTTATTTGTTTGTTACCTCTTCACGCTTTAACACCTAAACCAATTTTGATGAATTTTGGTACAGAGATTGTTGGAAACCAGGAGACGAATATTTTTTGGAAAAAAGAGGGATGTGAGGGAGAACGAGGGAAGAAAGGGGAAAACTTAGCGTTGCTATTACAAATCAAGTAATAATCAAGGGGAAATGTGTTACCACAAATTTAACGCGGGCGAAAGCTAGTTTTATTATAAACTGTGAGTCCTCCATCTTGTAATAAATAAATATTATGTATACTTACATTTACCAATCTTCAACAGCGGTTTTCTCCAACTTTATTAACGTTTTCTTATTACGTTTTTACTCTTATCGAGCATACTATTCTGGCATCATTCTCTTAAGAATAGGACTTATCAAAGTAGAATCCGTTTTTCCAACGAGAGTATCTCTTTCTTATGTTGCTTAGTGTTAAACTTATACTAACAGTAACCACTCTTACAAGTATAACATACAACTAGCTGTTCCACGCGGTTTCACCCACGCTGCTCAGCACCTGTTAGTCGTAGCGTGATGTTATATAGCCTATAGCCTTCCTCATGAAATGGACTATCCAACACTAAAAGAATTTTCCAATTCCAACCAGTAGTCCTTGAGATTAGCGCGTTCAAACAAACAAACAACAAACAAACTCTTCAGCTTTATAATATTAGTATAGATATAAGTTCTTGTTTGATTGACAAATGTTTTTAAGTGTTACTCCGCGTGCAGAAATAAAGCAGTCCGCTGGATTTTTTAAATTAGGTATTTATTGAGTAATTTATCAACTTGTCCATTCATGCCTGGGGCGTATTTAGTGCAGCTTGCAGAAAATTACTTTAAAAACGAGAAAAGGTACAATTGCGTAATAGCAAAAGTGTTAATGTCGAAAAAAACATCACAACAATGTCACATTGAAACAGAAACGAAAAAAAAAAACATTTTTACATTTTGTATTTACTAACTGTAAGTACCAAAAGTCGATAAAGTAAAAAGTTTCATACAAAAAAGAATGTGGGACGAGTTACAGAATAAAAATAAAGTGTATTTTTATTTTTTGCAAGTCGCCCTTAATGGACCGTTGGACGAGGTAATATATTACTAGTATCTTGACGTACTTTACTCGTATCTTTATATTTGACGGCACGGTGTGCGCAGTGGCTGAGCGATCGGCTGCTGCCCTGCGTATCGCGGGTTTGATTCCCGCAAGGAACAAACATTTGTATGGCCTACAAATAGTTGATTCGGGTCTGGCTCTATGTATGTGAGTTTGAATGTTTGTAAACGCACCCACAATACAGGAGAAATTCCTAGTGTTGGGTAACGTTTTATAAAAAGACAAATGGCTCAGAAAGGCGTGGTTTGGAAGCCACCGGGATACATAAGTCTCATCACATAGTGGGATTTAAGGGATAAAAGGGTTATAGCTTGCACATTTACAGCAATTCATATATTAATATATGCAAGATTAAACACAGGTATGCGAAACATATAGTTCCAGTTATTCTATTGATCGGTAAGAAAAAAATCACTATCATTATATTAATATCCATTTTGAGAACCCTACGATGTTAATCGCAATTGTACTAAGCATTTGCGACAACTCCAGTCTATATAGCTAAAACTATTTTTCATTGAGTTACATTCTATTTGACCTTAACAACGCAGTTTAGTAACTGGTGAACGATATTATAAATAGTTAAGACTTGGTTTACAGATTTTCCGTTTTGACAAGCCAAATGACTGTTAAAGTTCTATAAATGACAGCCGGGACCAAAGGTTTAACGAGCTTTTCGAGCCACGCAATGTAATAAACGGCCATCTTTACTCAGAATAACCTCGGCAAGCAATGAAGATGGACCCCAGTCTTTGGTTTTGCTTAGGCACGAGGATTTTTTTTTGGGAGTGGAAATTCATTAAATAACTTCCCCCGCTCTGGGCGGATCGGGTGGGAGTGTCAGACTTGTACTGACTAAAACCCACCCACGTTCCTTCTACCGCCCTTAATGTTCCGGGGCCGCGGTATCTTTTTCGAACAACCCGCAACAGCCACGAGGACTTATACCACATTTCATGCAAATAAAATACTCACTTGCTAAAACATAACTGGATTATGCATCTATATTTATGCCTTCGAGGGATCTAGACTATGTAAATATTATTTTCAAAGAAGTTTTTTTTTTAATTCTATTTTTAAAACGTATTCACTCTCACGTGTTTCTTTATTCAAATGAAATGAAAACATAAGTTAAAAGACGGCAAACGTTTTGGTAAAAATCCGGAATAAAAATATATTGCCTTCGTACTGACACATTTACATATCTCGTTTCACATAATCGGTATTAATCCTTACTCATATTATAAAGGCGAAAGTGAGTTTGTTTGTTTGTTTGTTACCTCTTCATGCTTTAAGGGCTAAACCGATTATGATGAATTTTGGTACATAGGTAGTTGGGAACCAGAAGACGGATATAGGCTAATTTTTATTTAAAAAATGTGGGATGTGAGGGAGAAAGAGGGAAGAAAAGGGATAACTTAGCGTTGCTATTACAAATCATTAAGGCGCAAAAGCAAAAATGGTGAATTATACCGAATTTAACGCGAGCGAAGCCGCGGGCGAAAGCTAGTGTGTAATAAACGCAATTATCCGCCATCAATCTCCGCATATTACTGTGGAAGCGTTTAATCGAAGCCGCGGGCGAAAGCTAGTTTTATATACGTTCACATTTTGGTACCTTAACATTATTTTGAAAGTTATATTTGGTGCTAGCTGTTGTATTCAGTGGTAATCTGTACGTTATGGTAGAAGAATATACAGTATTTAAAAAGACATGTATTAAAAAAACAGCTGCCCAAGTGCGAGTTGGTACCGCGGCACCGGGTTCCGTACAAACTTGTCGGTAACTAATGAAAATTGTTGTAACAAAATGGTAAACTATATTGAAGGACTAACTGAACACTTCCGCTAGAAAACTGTTGTCCCCATTAAACGACAGGGGTCGAAGTTACTTTACCAACTTCAAATAAGTTTGAAATGAGATATTTTTATGGCGCATTTACAAATTTTTGGGTTTTAGGATTTTCCCTTTTATTGGTACTTTATCTTCTTGCCAAATTACATAATTCTAGGTCAACGGTAAGTACCCAGTGGATTTTTATTCGCTTTGTTGTGTCATCATCTGCCTAGCCTTTTCCCAACTATGTTAAGGTCGGCTTCTAGTCTATTTTACATGAAGCGACTACCTATCTGACCTCCACAACTCAGTTAGTACTGGGTAATGCGATACCCCTTGGTAAGACTGGTTGTAAGACTTTCGGAACACTACCTGTAACGACTGTCAAGGATCTACAAATGACAGCCGGTACCAACGGCTTAGCGTGCTTTCCGAAGTACGGAGGAAACTCGGTATGTTACGGGTGGTCACCCATCCACAGACCAACCTAGGCAAGCGTGGCAAAACCTAAAGATTGACCCGAGCGGCTGCTATTATTTAGCCACGAGCTCTTCAATAATTCGCGTTGTTGTCTAAAAACGATAAAATAAACTAGAGGAATTCTGAAGATGGTGTCAGTGACTAGAAAGTTGTAAGGAAAATTAGTTGTCGTTGTATGGTATGCAGAGGAATGTGAAAAATGTCGTGAGGAAAGTTTTGAGTGGTGTGGATAGCTATAAAGTAGAAAAAAGATTTGGCAAAAAATGAGACTGGTTAGAAGTCAAGTTATATTTAATTATGAAAAAAGAAGACACAAATTTCGTATTAGGGCGGGAGAATGATGATAGACGCTTGACTACGAAATATGTTTAAAATCAGAACAGATCTCTGAAAACATATTTTTTTAAAAACCTGCAAACGTTTTAATACATAACCACGTTTTCAAATTACGACTCCTTGGCTCAAATGTAAGCGTTCGAACATGACATAGAGCTAGAAATCTCTGTCGTCTAGAGAAGGCATTATTGGCTTCTAACATTTCTAGTGCACACAACATAACACACCTCTGTAATTAGTTCGCTGTTTCAGGACAAGTTAGTGGATGTCACTAGTCAATACATTTTTGGTTCTAGAACATAATAATGTTTTCTAACGATATTATGTAATACTTTTATTGCAGTGCAAATGTGTGCTTGTATTATACGACCCAGCTCACATGTCGTATATAGTTATGCCGTTGCATATAATTATACCGCGTGCTGTGACCAATTAGCCAGCAGATATCGAAGAGGAATAGAGTATTAAACGCGTAAAGCGCACTTTTTACCATCAATATCTACATTATGTATTTCGTTACGTAGCACGGATAAATAGTAAAAATAGTGCCGAAATATCGGGAACTCTATAAAAATAAACAATGAATATTAATTAGTTTTTAAACTAACATTGTCATAAACATTATTTATAACATTTGAAACGGAATGTTAACCATGTTAATTGGATAGTCATAATAAAAAAAAATCATAGTAAATATCTTGTTTCAAATGTTAATGATCATGTTTGTGACCATATTATTTTAAAAACTTATATAGCGTTTGGTTTTTGAAAATGTTGCCAATGGGAATAATAAGGGGAAGACACTAGCTCCTGTAATACAGTGTACACTAGCGCAGGATCTAGGAAATTCATAAATATGTGTACACTTTATACTAACAAAGATTAATATTATTATAATGCCACCTCTAGCGTCTACCAAGACGTATCTTTGCTCTATGACACAAATGTCTTATAAAATATTTTGCGCGAAAATCGCTCCGTTAAGCTTGTCAGCAAATAGCAGGTAACTGGGTAAGTTGGGTAATCTTTTTTCGGTAACTTTGAAATTGTATTCCGCGTCTGTGGGTAGGATATAGAAAGCGTATACATAGGTAATGGTGCGGGTAAATGGTCCAATAAAGGGTAAATCTGGGAATTGTTGGGAAGGAACAGATTTGGGGTTTTCTGGGAGAAGTTTAGGGGTGTGTTTACTCTGAAAGGTACTTTAAGTTGTTGCCAGTGCGGTTGTTATTATTTAACCACTTTCATTGCAATAATAATAATAAACAGCACATTTATATTTACTACCCACATGCACGTTAACTCGAGTTTAGTTCTTTAACGGTGGTTTAACCCGACAGTCGGTTATGTTTGCAGCATTAAAGTTAACTACTCTATCTCTTTTTAGTATCGCTCGGTAGTTTACTTAACCCCCAGTGTATAAGTTTTAAATATTTGATGCAAACGGCGAAATGAGGTTTCGATTTACGGGGAGGATTTTGTCCTGGAGTTTGAACATGAATGCTAATATAAAGTGTTATTGTCGTTTTATGTATAAAGGCTGAAACCCTTTAAGTAATAAAAGAATTTCAAGCATTCGAGAATAGAGTTATAATCGTCTAAACTACAAAATCTTATTGTAAATCTATATTTTTATCCACAAAATAAATTTACATTCTCTGTTCAAGATTTAACAACTACGAAATAAAGATTCACTATATTTAAACTCATGACTTTTTCCCAACGAGGTTTGAAATAAAGTTAAAGAAACCAAACCGACTTCCCTAAAACAACATGGCTGGTTAGAACTATCGCGCAACATAACACAAAATAGTACTAGGATCTTCAGTAAGATCTTCTCCTCGCCATTTCTCAAGGAGACTTCTATTCTGTGCTGTACATTGGTATGCCTTCAGACAGCCCATAGTCTTCATCTTTACACTTGGCGCCAAAATAAAAATGGTTACTAACATTAGCTGAATGACCGTACCGTGCCAGTTATCCGATTAAATACATATTCGACTAATTTTAAACGTATTACTAGCTTTGCCCTACGGTTTCGCCCGCAAGTCAGGCTCTCTTCTCACTTAGAGGTATGAAATATAGATGTTAACCAATTCTTAGATCGGGTAGGTCTGAGAATCGGTTAACATCACACAATATTTCTAACACATCGGTACACAAGAATTTTATATCCTAACTTATTTAATATTATAAAAGCAAAAGTGAGTTTGTTTGTCTGTTAGTAACGTCTGTACATCCATATAACTAAACCACACAGGCTAATTTAAAAAGAAATTAAGAAAGGGGGAGAAAGAGGGAAGAAAAAGGGAGACAAAGGTATATTTTTTTCGATCATTACAACAGTTATGTAGGAAGTTAGTATGAGACTTGCTTGCGTTTGGCAGCAACTCGTCTAATTTGAAGTAATGATGAGTCTTAGGGAGGAGCCCGCTTACCTAGAAGAAACTGATCGAACTTCGAAGAGATCTAGATTATGGAATTCACAGAACGGAGAAGCTGACAGCGAATCTCACATTCCTTATAGCATAGCTGGATGTAAATGTTTTAAATCAGTGACCTTTCAGCCCTAGGGAAATTTCCAAGACCACCATCAAACCGTAATAACAAATTTTATGTAATTAAGAAGAAATTTTATGTATTAATTGTAATTAAGAATTTATCAAACACATTAAATATACGTAATTTTGACTCTCTTCACAAAATTTTGTCATTATTACTTAAATACACATTCCTATCTCATTATTCTGGCGCCCATTGTAATTTGTTTTCTTAAGTAGATCTCACAGATGCTTACATAACAGGAAACAAATTGAATCACCATCTTGGAACATAAACAAAGTAAGAAAATTATGTCTTTTGATGTTTTATATAAGCTAAATGACAACTTAAGCCCGTTTTCGGAAACACTTAGAAACAACTAAAAACGCGCTAAAACACTTTAAGCGTTCATTTCGCAGAGAGTTAAAAATTCAACAGCTCGATTAAGGGGTATTGTTAGTTCATAAAGAATTACCGTTGTCTTAGAAAAAATTACGTCTTAGAACTTTTTATTATTGTTCAAATGGAAAATAAATTGGATTATTGTAAAGAATTTATCACAAAGTGTCTTGGTAGATTTTCGTGTATTTTTTTACTTAATTGACTGGTAGGTAAAACTTTGTGATCAGGTCAACTTATATTACTCTCTTAATAACTCTGAAATAACTGTTGTTTACGCACGAACATTAAGCCCCATCCATTTTTGAAGTCGGTTCAAAATTATTTGTCATTGGTGTCAATTCTGTTGTGACAAATTAAACTAAAAATACTCTAAAATCACTAAAATGTTGTGTATTCCAGTCAAACAACGTTTCCTATTCTAAAATTGAAGTGACACTAAAATAACTATATTATAGATTGACAGCAATAACGATAGTTTAGTTACTCAATTTAGATAAAAACGGCATCATACTCTTCTAAAATTGACTATCTTTAAACGAGATTTAAAATGATGTGGAATATAGATATGATTAGGTTTGTCATTTTAATCTTCGTCTAGCTTAATCTGGTGCTTCATCAGAATCGGCACCATTATCTTCCTCCATTATTCCGTTTTACTTGGAGTCTTCGCTGCATGTCTTTCTCCTTGATAATTCACTATTCATCTTAGATACTCTTAATCTCATCAAACTATTCCTTTCTTGTCTTTAAATCCATCACACAGTCCATCAATTGTTTCTTCAGTTTTTCTCTATTTTTATACAAATTCATACTCAACTCAACAAGGCATTTTCCTCATTCCTCCGCATCAAAATGCAAGCGCCTAAATCATTTATAGGTATGTTTTTATTCAAATTAAAAAGCTTTGTACAGATTAAGGTACAAAAACAATTCCTGTCTTGTTAAGCAAAATACAATCAAACCTGAACAAACTGTGCTGTGTAAAGTAACAAGATTATGCAAATAGTGTTCCCACATACTAATTAACTTTATCCAGTGTTTTTGCAACAAAATCGTTTGTTATAACATTGAAACAACATTGCGCATATAATCTCCGTCCAAGTGGTATATCTAAAAGTAGGTACACCCACATTTCATCCGTTTTTCTATTACATTGTTAGCGATATTTTAGCTACCACTCTTCTAACTCCATTAATAAAGAAGTGAAAGCGACGTTTGGTGAGCTACCCATGGAAAACCATTCACAAATCCTTGCAGCATAACCTGACCCTGCCTGCACTCTGTCTTAAGGAGATTTGCCAATTAGCTTTCCAAATGGAAAACGCATGCAAACACACACACCACTTGCACTGTAATAGCACTTGCCAAAACTCATAACTAGTTTCACAATTGGGAATTTGAAGTTGAGAATCGGGCAAACTCTAGTTTGGTTCAATATAACTATCGAGATTAAAATTTTCGTTTGCAAATAGTGCGAAAATGTTTACAACTTTAAATTGTCAATTAAAAATTCGGCTTGAAAACGAATCGTTTGAAGTGTTTCATCATGTTGTATATTCATCATGCTTTTTAAATTATTTTTAGGTATGAGAAATTATTTTATATCTTATTTATTTATTTATAATTAAATACAATAGTGGTACATAGGCGGACTAAATGCCATAAGGCATTCTCTATCAGTCAACCTTTGGGTAAAATACGACAACATTGTGAAAGGATACAAAAATTATATAAAAATATATAATGTAAAACAATTTTTTTTGGGGTGGGAAATCATCAAATAACTTCCTATGGGGAGTGTAAGACTTTTACTGACCCACCTATGTTCCTTCTATTGCCCTTTACGTTCCGGGGCCGCGGTATCTCTTTCGACAACCCGCAACCCCGGATATCTAAAACTATTTGCTACGAAACGTATATCTTCCCTTCAATTTGGGCAGTGCAGAACCACGTGGGCTGCTGTCTTGGCTTCCTCCATGCATGCTTAACAGCGAGTGAGCTGTCTGCGACACCTAAGACAAACGGGTGATCGAGAGAGCCCTACCAGGAGACGGACATAGGCTAATTTTTTTTTAGGAAAAAGTAGGATGTGACGGAGAAAGAGGGAAGAAATGGGAAAACTTAGCGTTGCTATTACAAATCAATAAGGCGCAAGGGGAACTGTGTTACCCCGAATTTAACGCGAGCGAAGCCGCGGGCAAAAGCTAGTACAGAATACAGTATTTCAGTAACCCAGGTACTCTTCGCGAGATCGCCAGCAACAAAAAGATGATGCTTGCTTTTCTCCCATCCGTACGTAAAATACGTGCCTATAACGTGAAGTTGCGGACACCAGCCAATTACACAATACAATTAAACTTTTCAGTAACCGGTAGCACTTTCAGACTTATTCTTAGTAAAGTTCAGGATAGAAATGAGAAAACTGCGATGCATAAATTTTATCATGCTTCCTAACTTCTTCTCTGTTTCCGTCATTTCTAAGTTTATATTACTGGATATTAACCAGTATAAATAAGTAGTAGGTTTAGTAACGAAGAATTGCGTGTCTTAGATTTGTTTTAGTGCAAGAAGTAAATCAGCGAACGTTATTTATTAGTTTTTTTAAACACCGTTTTCAATAAAAAAACCGCTGAAAACTGAGAAACTTCTTCAGTTTTGGAAGGCGGTCGATAAAAAACTGTTCATTTATTTGAAAGGCGGTCGATAAAAAACTGTTCATTTTTATTTATTTATAATTAGCTTTTGCGCTGTTCTCGGCTCTATAACACCCTTGCCGGACGGCTCGGCTGTCACTTACGCCACGTTTAGAATGGCAAAGTTTCTTCACTTAAACCAAAATTGATTGATATAGTCTGTTGTGTATATTGGTGTGTATTGGTTGGGTGTTTTTTTTTAATTTGTTACAACATTTTTTTTGCCTAAAATCTTCAGTTTTTGCTATATTGGTCTTACATTTGATCAAAATACTTTTGTTATTAATACAAAACATGGTTACCTTTTACAACATCGTTAGTAATTTCTCGGTAAGTCATTTATTTATATTACTGGTCGGCAACAATGTAAGGAATATGTTTGAATAATCAGAAAATATCTGTTCCCAGAATTGGTTCAAACATAATAACTGAACAACGTCAAAATAGACAGAATATTCCCATATTTATTATTATTTCTTTCACAAAAAAAACGTTATTTCGTTTTTCCTGTTCGTCAAATATAACATATAATATGTGTAACGTTTATTTTTGGGTCTTATTTATAATACAATATCTACAAAACAAATACGTTTATTAATTCGTTTATTATTTTTTGTTTATTAGTTTACTTAATACTAAGCTCATTTCTGTACGATGAACTGACGAAAATTACAACAAACATCGTTTTTAGGGATAACTACCTAAAAGGAAAAAAACGGAACTTTTTTTGTTCATCTCTCTGTCTGTCTGTTAAGACCTTTTATCTCTAGAACGCGTGGAAGTATCAAGGTGAAATTAAAACCATAAAGGCAAAATTTGTGGTCTTTTCACGTTTTGAAAAAATGAACCCACTAAGTCTACGCAGTCAAAAGATGTGCCTATTAATGTCGCAATTTCGTACGGAACTTTCCAGCTTTTTCCAATGAAGAACAAACTATATAGGATTGCGTTACATTCTCAAAAAAATTCTAACATTATTTTCGGTTGATCGGAACAAACTGTTTCTCACGGCCTCATTATGCAGACACCATCAAATCATGTTGAACATCGTATTCGATATTCTTCATGGTTGGGAGAAGTATGTTCTGTGTTCAAAAAATATGGAACAACGGGCTCCAATGTTATTCAACACCACCTCTTAGTTGATATCAATCACGAGTCAAATAATCATTACACTGCAAACAAGATCATAATAATCAAAGAGTCTGTCTGTTCGCTGTTCTTAAAGGAGTCTTCTCTTACTTTCTGTAAGCCTTTAACTGTCTGTGTTTTTTTTTTCTGAATGGCATCTTGCAGTTCAACCTAGGAGATTGTCGTTTGCTGGCGGCTTTTGTGGATGCCTTAAAAATTAAGACCTACAGCCAGAACAAAAAGCTTAAAATTAAACGACTAGACGCTAAGGGCACCCCCTGTGGGATACGAACCTTGGCTTAGGACGTCGCTGAGGGAGGACAGCAAAGAGACAGGCTAGATCTGAGTGATATTATTTAGGAACTGATTTGAACTTACTGGCTTAGCAGCGCGGGCTGGCTCTAGTAAGGGACGGGTGGGACTGTCTGTGATCCCCTTAATCTGACATTTATGTATTTGAGCTCAAACAAAAGCTCAAATAAAATTATTAGAAAATTGCCCACATCAGATCAAATGCTTTTAATACTACCAGAACATTTTAATGACACCTTTTAATCAAATTTAAATTTCGAAGCCACATTCTAAAATATTTTTGTATTTTGAATTCGTCAAAAAACTGGAGCTTGTTATCGCTGACAAGCTGCCTAGCTTGCAAATTAGGTTCTTTGATTACACGCTTCTGTCATCAAAGAACTTATGTATTTAAAAAAAACTCATTAAGGTCGGAAAACTAAACAGTTATTTAACAGTGGTAACTATTAAATAAATGTTAAGTTTTTTGCTAGTCAAATGGAACGGGACATTTATTACTACTAATTTAACTTGGTAATAGCAAAGCACTGGCATGAAGGTGAATATTTTTCTTGCGTTTACTGGCTAGATAGGCTTGGAAAGGAAACTTTTTTTTTGTATAGAGAAAACGTCAGCATGAAAAAGTACCATTAAGTATAATGATGAAACGCATATATTCTTAATATCTTTAGAATTTTAGTGGTCATTTTTTATAAGTTTTGTCTAACCGGAATATTGGGAAGTTATTCTTAAATGAAAAATCTTAAAATATAACCTAATAACGACCGATATTTTCGAATAATTGAATAGGTTCCATTGGTGATTAAAAAGGACTGGCGGAATCTCCTCATTCATAGTCTAGTACTCTCTGCTCACATTATTTATTAATTACAGCAAGGAGGACTTATAGCTAACAATAAAATCCTTACTAATATTATAAAAGCGAAAGTGAGTTTGTTTGTTTGTTACCTCTTCACGCTTTAATGGCTAAACCGATTTTGATGAATTTTACAGAATGATGATGATTTGATGAATGGTACAGAGGGACATAGGCTATTTATTTAAAAAAAGAGTGAGATATAAGGGAGAAAGAGGGAAGAAACTTAACGTTGCTATTACAAATCCATAAGGCGCTACCAAATTTAACGCGAGTGAAGCCGCGGGCAAAAGCCAGTAATAAAAATAAAAACAAAACCATAGACAACAACACGCCAATTAACTACAAGTCCTCACGTATAATATCAGACTAGAAAATATGAGCACGCACTTAATATGAGCACTAACACATAGAGTTAACTTACCAAAAGGTTACATAAAAAAGTCAAATATAAAGGTTAAACGAATAGTTAACTGAAACTGTTTAGTTCGCAGTAATTGAACAACAATTTGGAGGTTACTTAGAAAACACGCCTTCTGGTTAGCTAACTAGCTGTGTGAAAAGACGGAACGTTAAAAGTACCACTTTGTTGTCTATCTGCTATCAGTTTATCATGCTTCTTTATCTCGGGAACGTGTGGAGGTATCAAATTGAAACTAAGCTATATATATACCATTGAGGGAGAGAAAAGAGAAAAGCCGCTGCGGTAGACGCCTCGAGCGTCGTAGATGCGGGCCTGTAGACGGTGAGCAATGGGTAGCTCACCGTATATTGACGACAGGCCGTGTCGACGGCGCGTTAGTGTTCCACACGTGTCTCAAAGAAATGTCAGCAAAGCAGAGGGCCACCACCTGCCAGGGTTGCGGGTTGTTGGAAACAGATTCCGCAGGCAATATAAGGAACGTGGGTGGGTTTTATTCATTACAAGTCTGACACTCCACCCCGCTCCGCCCAGAGCAAGTAAGTTTTTGATGATTTCCCATCCGCAAAACCATATGCTCAAGTCTGTGGTTCTTTTGTGGCTGTATAAAAAACCTATGTATACGCAGTCAAAAGAAATGGCTTTTTTTCGCAAGTTTGTACGGGGTTCCGTACAATCTTGCTCGTTGCGCGAACCTGGCTCGCTTTTGAACGGTTTTTCTTACACTTGTGACTTTTAAAATCTTCGTAACGAGAAAGTTATCGTGCAAAACAAAATAAATATCTTAATGGTGGGAAGAACAAGCGTTAAGGATCTTATTTCCTATTAAATTTTAGGCTCACAGACTGTAAAAAGTAATGTTTCACTAACTTGCTGTTATAGATATAATATTTCCACCCTCCACCAAATACTTCCGTATCAGTATCTCCATTATCATTCAGTTATCGCCTAAAGTGTGCCGTTATTGAATTACTGCCGTATTTTATAGTCAATAAAGTATATCTTTGTTTGTTTACCGATCTCATAATGTGCTTCCTGTAGAGGTTATAATACAGAATAGGTTGTTAAGGAACTCTAATGTTAAGACATTATGAACG
The DNA here is from genome assembly GCA_958449745.1 of Ochropleura leucogaster. Taxonomy (NCBI): domain Eukaryota; kingdom Metazoa; phylum Arthropoda; class Insecta; order Lepidoptera; family Noctuidae; genus Ochropleura; species Ochropleura leucogaster. Next base: position 9,987,332 of record OY288223.1, on the reverse strand, counting down.
TATAGTCGTAAAATTTAAAGATGGCCGACAAGATGACAGTATAGTACCGTCAGTAAAAAAGTTTTATGAGCAAACAAAAAGTATAGCTTTTGGTACGTTTGTTACATATTAATATATTAATAACCTTTCTTTATATAATATATTAATAAACTTTGGTCTTTGTCATTACTACTGAGCTTAATATCCAGGGTTCGACTGCCAGTTCCTGCAAAGTGATATAGTAGGTATTTTAACATGGTTGCCATGTTTGGGTTTGGGATCGGATGTTTGCTTTCTTTAAATTTTACTATTTTTTTTTTAACATTATCCCTAAATTTGGATCTTCCTTGATTTCGCTTGGCACAGCTAGTTTTTTTTATTTTTAAAGCGTTACCTCACACTAGGAATTTCTCGTGTATCGTGGGTGAGTCTATAAACCGTTTTCCTACGTACTTAAAAAGCCTCCTTTGTCTCAGTTAGAGCCGAGACAGCATTTAAAACTTAGTATCGCTAATTTATTAATGTTTATGGCCTCGTACGTGGTTCGTACTAACGATCGATTTCTTTTTGTTACTCTTATTATATAGTATTCCAGGATTTAAATAGGTATAAAAACTCGTATTGTTTTTGTTGTCATCTTATCCTTGATCCATGAATACATCTTGATATACATAGAAACAAATAAAAAAAAAATGGTACATAGATACATCAAGGATAACAAGACCGAACTTACATAAAGGGCATGACATTAATACAGATAACCCCTGTAAAGGTCAGTTGATTTGATAATATAATCCATGTTTGACATACGTATTTCTATTAATATTTTATGGTGCCTTTTTTTTGGAGTTTACTCCTTAAGAATCGATTTTCATTTATAAGGCGCCCGGTATGAGAAAAATCCGAGGGGTAAAACCTACTAAAGTAACGAAAATGTGTCACGTTTTTGGTTGCACACCTTTAGTGCGCAACTTTTTAATTTGGCTGTGAGTGCATTAAGACGTACATATGGTATGCTGTATAGGCGACTATACCTATATACTATATGTTATTGGGCTTGTTTGTTTGTATCAGTGTCGATGTATTTCTATTGCTATTTTTTTTATTAATTTGTTAATTTACCCTTTCATATGACATTAACCACTCTGCACGACAGGATTTTGACACATGACACATCAGCTGAATCGGTGGGGTTACGCGAATTGTCATGAAATTCAAAAATTTTCATCAGTTTACAGCATTCAATTTTCTTATTAAAAATAAGTCACAGGGGCTGTTTCATATGATAAGTTTGAGGTTTATATTTCCAAAAACCTCCTATGGTCGATAAAACAGCGTCGATCTATTGTAAAATGTGTGTAAAATACAAATTACTACACCCTTCCAAAAATTAGGTACTTTAAAAACGCTGGAAATAATGCACATAAATAGTATAACCCTTTGATAATAAAATCGGAAATCCAAAATAAAAACAGTGACATTCCATCTGCATTCTTATTTTTGCCATTTTACATAATAAATTATTAAAAAAACACGATATAAATCTCGACAAAAAATACTACAAAATGTGTTGCAATATGACATTTCTTAGTGCTGACCGTAAAACTAAGTTTCATCATTACGATTAAAAAGTTGCATTCAACCTAATCGATAATCGTAATAGAGTAAACTTTCAAAAAAGTTTTGGGTACCATTGAGGAATTTACCTATGGAGATGGCATATTACTCTAGTATAGATATTATAGTTGTACAAATATCTATGATATCGATTAGAAAAGAAAGACAACATCATTTTGTCTCGTGCTTTTTTGTTATGATTTAATTATTTTGTTATGCGCCAAGATTTGGTAGGCAAATTTGCTGTCAAACGGTTTCGCGGCAACCAATTTTGTAGGTCATGCTAATAAAGAGACCTTTGCGTAGCAGTAAGCGATTTAGCCTATTAAAAATAGGCCGGCCAAATGCGAGTCGGACTCACGCACCAAGGGTTCCGTACAAACTGACGACATAAACGGTCATATCTTTTCTCTGCGTAGACTTGGAGGGTTGTTTTTTTTCACAGCTTCAAGGGACGACAGATTTGATATTGGGGTTGTGTTATTTATTATGAGGTACGGAACCCTAAAAAGTATTTTTAAATAGTGTATCTCTATTTTTTGGAATTTAAGGACTTCTTTAGGAATTTAAAAGAGGCCTTCTCATAAACTTCTCAGGAATTCTCTAAGAACTTATTTATATCGGTCTTGCGCCACTTGGATGGGAAATCATCAAATATCCGCTCCTGTTAAACTTTTAACAAAAAGTCGTTGTCGTCTCGCGACGCCCGATCCCTGTAGCGTCTCCCGCGGTGGCTGGCTTGGTTTGAGGTTCTCTCCTTCAAACATCACCATCTCCTCCAGGACAGAGCGGTGCTCCGCTTAAAAGAGCAGACTGCCTGTGTACTACAACGTGTCCTCCGGGCGATAGACACATTGGTGACACCTGTCAGACCCGCAACCCCAGTAGGGTCCTGCCGGGATCGCGGGTTGTTCGAAAGAGATACCGCAGCCCCGAGTAAAAGAAGGAACATCGATCGGTGGACATTAGTCAGTAAAAGTCTGACACTCCCCCCCGCTTCGCCTGGAGCGGGGGAAGTTATTTGATGATTTCCCACCCCAAAAAAAAAACCCTGACCCTGTACCTGGAGTTTTCTTGATGTCGTGAACCGGGGTTTTTTTTCCATCTCAATTGTGGTCTCCCTCTAGGCCATTTTTACCCCAAGGCTTCCACTCCAAGAACACTTTGGTCTACGATCTACGAGCCATGATTTAGGAAAGAATGAAAACGCTTTCCAAATAACTAATCCAACCATACTACAAACAATTTTGTCGAACAAATATAATTTATCTTGGCTGATTTTTTTTTACTGACCAAGATCATAATAAGGTCGTTCTATATTCAACCTTATTTATTTCTAATTGCAATTCACATTCTAATAGTAGGTACAAAACCAAATTATTAATAAAATTGCAAATAAACATTTTAATATAAATTCGAACAGCGAGCGCATTCCTTATTTGAATTTTTATCTGAAAATAAAATTGGCGCGAATTTAGCCATAGATCAGATTCTACTGTTTGTTGTTGAGTCGGTTTTAGTGGCGTAAAAAATATTATTATCAATATTTATAGTATTTTACACGTATTACAAAATTATTCTAATTTTCATCTATCAATTTCTGATATTCCTTATTTTAATTATTCGAATTGATTAATTTACAAGAAAATAATCGATTGAAATAATCGCATTTACACATCACAAAATTAAAAAAAAAAGAAATGGACGTCATTTTCGAAAGTGAATTTAGCAGTGGTTATGAATATTACGTGTTAATGGTCATATTATTGCAAATTACGATAAGATCTGGGCATGTTCATGTTATTTATAATATTTGCAATGATATTTGTCTCATTTGTTATAGAATCTATTCGCGTCCGTGTGATATAATGTGGAATGAAAAATGTAAACAAGCACGATTGGCGCGATACTTCGACTTTAGATTTCAAAATGTATCATTACCACTGCTAATATAAGTTCAATTACGAATGATTTCTTCACGTAATAAAAGGACACGTTAATCATGCCCAATAATATGGAGTTTAAATGTCCGAAAACCTACTTTTTTATGATTTTTAGCGTCGACCTACACTGCCATCAAAATGGCGATGATCGTAATTTACACATTTGGATTTTATAAGACATAATTAAGAAACTTACTCAATAATTAAAGAATTTCTAATGACGTTTACATATGAGAATTTTATTCTACTATCTTAATGAATGCACACCCATATTATTTTTTAACCAGAAAATAAAATATTTACAAAAATAATGAGGAGGTCATATGACTTAAATGTCCGACCCCTTTCGGGGCCAGTACCGAGCCAGCGGAGGTTTGAATATCGAGCCCCCGAAGGGGTCCGTACCGAACTATACGGTTAATCTTTTTCAGTTGAATAAACTCTTTTTGCGTATGGTTAGATACTCGTACTTAAGGAGTAAACTCCAGCCGTGCGTCGGAGCTGACATACACATTTTTTTTTTCGGGTGGCAAATCATCCAATGACTTCCCCCGCTCTGGGCGGAGCGGGGAGGGGGGCATGTCAGACTTTTACTGACTAAAACTTGAGACTATTTTGGTTAACATTTAATTAAAAGCTTTTTTTTAGGATGGAAATCATCAAATAACAGACTTGTACTGACTAAAATCTACCCATGTATCTTCTTTTGCCCTTTATCAAATTAGGCTGATAATCAGTTCTTTTTAACGTTATATTACAAGATACAGTCCCACAAAAACGCTCCGCCCTTCGCCACTTCCTAGTGCTTTAGCTGAGAAGAAGAAGTGGTGGAACAAACTCCCCAGCAACACATCTGTCTGTTAGGTTAGAAGAACCCGATTTTAAACAATTCCGTTTATATAGTATATATGTAGTGTATAGTGTGTGTATAGTATGTGTGTTTATATAGTATACTAGCTTTTGCCCGCGGCTTCGCTCGCGTTTAATTCGGGGTAACACAGTTCCCCTTTCCCGATTTGCAGGTACTTGCTACTTGTAGTTTTTGCCATAGCGCCTTTCCATTACTTCCCTCTTTGTCCCTCATTTCTCACTTATTGAAAAAAAGTGAGAAATGCCTATGTCCGTCTCCAGAGTCCCAAGTATCTCTGTACCAAAATTCAAAATCAAAATCGGTTTAGTCATGTAGGCGTGAAGACGTTACAAACAAACAAACCAACTCACTTTCGCTTTTACAATATTACTAAGGATTTGTTTCCCTTTTTGCGGCTCTTTATCAGAATGTATGCAAAACTAAAATTTCTTAATAAAGATTAAAATCATCTTTACAACCCTTATGTGATCATATAATCACGAGTTTTTATTATGATAGTCATTTTATGAGATTAAATGAACTCAGGGGGTTTTATTAACGATGTAATTATTATAACACCGTGATGCTTAATACGGTCGAGATTTATATTTAATTCAACACACAACCTGACACTGACTTTCAAATTGCAATTATCGTAAGTCGCCCGGTATGAGAAAAATCCGAGGGGTAAAACCTGCTAAAGTAACGAAAATGTGTCACGATTTTGGTGCGCACCTTTAGTGCGCAACTTTCTAATTTGGCTGTGAGTGTATTAAGACGTACATGTGGTATGCTGTATAGGCGACTATACCTATATACTATATGTTATTGGGCTTGTTTTTTGAAGTTATATTTCTTTTGGCGCGATGGAGAAAAATTATGAGAGTGAATTTAGTCAGCGACATCGTGAAGTTAGTTCTAGGTGGCATGAAAATCGATAACTATGTTCAAGTTGTATATTCTAGTATTTTTATATTTAGAACACGTCATCATCCTGCCTAGCCTTTTCCCAACTATGTTGGGGTCGGCTTCCAGTCTAACCAGATGCAGCTGAATATCAGTATTTTACATGGAGCGACTATTTAGAACACGTGTTTCATAATAAATAAATATTATTTTGGTGTTCTTATTAAATTAATTTCACATTCCAAGCAACCCTTGCGGAGGTTTGGAAATGGATGGGTAACCACAGGGGGCCAGGTTAAGCAACCTATGCCAAGGTTTGGATATGGATGGGTTACCACACGGGGACAGGTTAAGCAACCCTTGCCGAGGTTTGGAAGTGGATGGGTTACCACACGGAGCCAGGTTAAGCAACCTTTGCCAAGGTTTCGAAATGGATGGGTTACCACACAAACCCAGGTTAAGCAACCCTCACCAAGGTTTGGAAATGGATGGGTTACCACACAGGGACAGGTTAAGCAACTCTTGCCAAGGTTTAGAAATGGATGGGTTACCACACGGAGCCAGGTTAAGCAACCTTTGCCAAGGTATCGAAATGGATGGGTTACCACACAGGGACAGGTTAAGCAACCCTCACCAAGGTTTGGAAATAGATGGGTTACCACACAGGGACAGGTTAAGCAACCCTTGCCGAGGTTTAGAAATGGATGGGTTACCACACGGAACCAGGTTAAGCAACCTTTGCCAAGGTTTGAAAATGGATGGATTACCACAAGGGGACAGGTTAAGCAACCCTTGCCGAGGTTTGGAAATGGATGTGTTACCAGAGGGGGCCAGGTTAAGCAACCCTTGCCGAGGTTTGGAAATGGATGGGTTACCACACGGGGACAGATTAAGCAACCCTTGCCGAGGTTTGGAAATAGATGGGTTACCACACGGAGACAGCTTAAGCAACCCTTGCCGAGGTTTGGAAATGGATGGGTTACCACAGGGGGCCAGGTTAAGCAACCCTTGCCAAGGTTTGGAAATGGATGGGTTACCACAGATAGCCAGTAATAGAGTTTTTATTCAAAGTGCCTTCGATCCTCGAATTCATAAACGATGATGAAAACGAAAACGATGTCCTTTTGGTAAGTCCACAATGAAACAGAATAACGATGTTGTCAATGACATATTTAGTTCCTATCACAATCTGTTCGTTTCTGCATACTACTTTTACAAAATAATGTCGATGTTTAACATCTGCCAGGCGTCCCGCGACGGCTCACATTCTTTTGATTATTTTTATATTTATCGTTAATCACTACAGCATTTTAGTTTGTTTTTTTTCTATACGCCAAAGAAGTATAACTTCTAACGCGTGTACATAAGTACACACACCCCTTTTTCATTAATTTGTGAATTTACCCTTTCATATGATATTAATCTTTTTTCAGTTGAATAAACTCTTTTTGCGTATGGTTAGATACTCGTACTTAAGGAGTAAACTCCAGTAGTGCGTCGGAGCTGACACACACACTGTTTTTATTCCTATAAATATATTTTTCAAAACTTATAAAACTTGAAAAACACTTTGAAAACTTTAAATTCGCATATATTTTGATCGTTAGTACCATTTTGGCCCAATAGATGTCGTTGCATGCATATAAATTCTTCTATACAAATTTTCACACCCCCTCAACCCCTCTCAAGAGGTAATTTGGAAAAATAAAAAATGCCAAACTTCATAATTTACTTAGATAGATGTTCGTGCCAAGTTTCATGTTTATTAACACAAGTAATAAGATTTTCCATACTAACAAAATTCCCCCTTTTCACCCCCTTAAAGGTTAAATTTCCAAAAACCCCTTCTTAGTGCTCCTCTACATTATAATAGGAAGCCGTGTGCAAAATTTCACATTCCTAACCCCAGTAGTTTCGGCTGTACGTTGATATGTCAGTCAGTCAGTTCTCCTTTTATATATATAGATTAGGTATATGTTAAAAATTATTCATTCATTGTCACATGTGCACATGTCAGCTAGCAAAAACCAATTATGTATATAAAAATAAAAAAAATACCCAAACCTAAATAAATAAATTATATTCCGGGACCTCGATTAAAAGATGGGTACCAGTATTTTACATAAACTTGAACAAATGTTTGTATGATCTACGGGTAGTTTTTCGCGTCTGGCTGTTTGTGTGTTTGAGTTTAAATGCTTGCACCTACGATAGCAGAGAAATTCCTAGGGCAACGTTTTAAAAAAAAGCCTTCATTTAATCTTCGAGAAGTTTTGCTTCTTTAAGTTGTTCTGTTTCGGGATCCGGACAATGAGGACGTTGCTGAGCAGCCCGTTGTTTGCTTATGTTGATTTTTTGAAATTGCTTCTATTTGAAACTTTCTGAAGTTTCATTTTAGCGTCCTCTTGCCACGCTCAATCTACTTAGCTAACAAGAAATTGTCCTGAATATGCTCACGGAAAAAACTCTCTTGGCACACCTTCGTTTTTTTTTGTGAAAGATCCGCCTTTTTTAACTTACAAAACATTAACTTAACAATAACAAATTGTTTATCACAAGCTTCTACAGGTAATTACATAATTATTATTTCCAGCTTAAGTTGCTTACTCCGAGGTGGTTTTTATTCATTTTGTTTTTAATTTTTTTAATATAAATATTTTGATCCTGTTGTTTTTTATTTTGACAGACGAATGTTAGTTGACAAGCGGGTGTATTATAATAATTATGTTAGTTAGTAGTTACAAGTATTGGAAAACAATTTCTTCATCTTGTCTCGACTATTGCTCGTAAATCGATACTAATACATATTATACGGACGAAAGATTTTTTGTTTTTTGTTTGTACCGAATAGGTCAGATTACTGAGCCGATTTTAATTAAGTCTTTATCACTACAAAGCTTCATTGTCAGGAAGTAACACAAGCTATTTATCATCACGCTATAAAAGTTTGGAGCTGAGTAGCGCGTGAAATCGTTTGGCACAGCTAGTTATTTTTTTTTTATTAAAACACTAGGATTTTTTTTTGTGTCATGTGTGCGTTTACAAACATTGAAATTCACATTCACAAACAGCCAGACCCGAAACAACTACCTGTAGGCCATACAAATATGTGTTCCGTGCGGGTATCGAACCCGCGACACGCAGCGCAGCAGTCAATCACTCAGCCACTGCGCCTACGTCGTCTTTATACATCTCTTATTTTTAATCAATATTGACGTGAAATATTACGATCATTATCAACGCTGTACCCTCTTTTTGAATATTTGAATGAGGAATGTTCGAATTTCAAATGATACTCATAACGCAAACAAAAGAATCAATAGACAGACGGTCACAAAAAAGGATCACAGCATTACGATATAAATCTATTATATACTGACAAGGGATGAAAAGATATGAGAGAATCTATTAAGCCTTAGAGATTCAGTCAAGCGAAAAGATGAGTACTGATAATTTGAAAAGGACCTATCTCGTATATTTGAAGTGGAAACGCCGGAACTCGGAGATTATGTGCGAAATAAGCAAAATGGCTGCCGAGTTTTGCGGTCTTATCGTAGTCCTAGTATGCCATATTTTACTGTATGGAAATCTGTGGGTCAAGTGTCGTTAGACTATGGACGTATTTTTTTTGGCGGTTCGTAAGAGAACTCAGGTTTACGCTTTAAAAATGGAGTAGGTATATGCAAACCGGGCATTCGTAACTGAGAACTAATTTATTTTTTACGCATTTATTATTTACTAGCTATTCCTCGCGGTTTCACCCACGCTGCTCAGCACCTGTTGGTCGTAGCGTGATCTTATATAGCCTATAGCTTTCCTCAAGAAATGGACTATCCAACAATAAAAGAATTTTTCAATTCGAACCAGTACTTCCTGAGATTAGCGCGTTCAAACAAACAAACAAACTCTTCAGCTTTATAATATTAGTAAGTATAGATAATACAAAATCGTTTTCCTAGCAATATTATAAATGCGAATGTTTCACGTATGGATGTTTGTTACTCTTTCACGTCAAAACGGCTGTACGGATCTTGATGAAAATTGGCACAGAGGTTGATTATAGTCTGGAATAACACATAGGGTATTTTTTTGATCATCTCGTCGAAGACGCGGGGTTCAGTTAGTATCATAGTATATTGCGCTTCCAGATTGAAGAGGAACGGTTAATTTGACTAATTTTACCCGCACCATCCCACACCAGAAACATTTATAGTCCAGTTAGTTTATGCAATTTAATGAAAGTAGATAATTTTTGATAAAATTAGTGATAATGCCACGTAATGTTAAAAGGCACGGGAGGGTTGGCATATTAAAGATGAATACCTCAAAACAAAACGAAGAGAAAAATTTGTTCAGTAGAAAAAGTATTTGGGTTAGTAACTTCACTCCACTAAAGTATTATTCACGTTGGCTGGATAAGTGTAAGGAAAGTTTGTAGTAGGAGTAATCTTAAGACAAAAGTGCGTACCCACCTTTTAAGCTATAAAAAAAAACATTAAACGAAGATATCTTATTGTGCGAAAAACCTGTACAAAGCGAGGCCACATTATACTGGTATTTTGAAATGTTGCCATGCGGCAAGAACTTATTAATTTGGTGTTGTTTTATAACTTAAAAATATATATATTGAGCGTATTATTTATACGTGTTATATGTTTATTGCTATGTGCAGGTTAGTATACAACAGGGTGTTATTAAAAAAAAGTGTACTGACCCATGCCTCAAAGGAATTATTATCCATCTTGTTCTGGGGCTGAAATAAAAGAAAAAAATGATTTTATAAAACTGTTATCATAGTCAGTTTCTATAAAACATCGGTTTCTATTTTTATAGTGTGAAATTCCTACTCTAAATATATTTCTAGAATTACAGTTCCCATTTTCAAAATAAAACGAAATTTTTTAACGATGGTATTCAATGAAAAAAAGCTATGAACTCTTATTTAATTTTTTATATTCTACAAAACCATTCTACAACTGATCCAAAGTATTAGGTTTCTCAAAAACTTAATAGCACAGTTATTGGGAAACCTACATCGACATAAGTTTCCATTAAAACCTTTTAATATGAAAAGGAATCATTGAAATTGAAAAAGAAGGTTAGGTTTTAATAACAGATTTGAGCTCTGATTGGTCGCACGTCTCTAGTAAAAATAATAATAAAATGTGACCTTGAGCAAGCCTATTGCTCAAGGTCAAACTGTTTTATCTAATTTGGACAGCACGGTTGGCGCAGTGGCTGAACGATCGACTGCTGCGCTCTGTGTCGCTGGTACAATACCCGCAAGCAACAAAAAATAGTATGACCTACAGATAGTTGTTTCGGGTCTGTTTGTGTATGTGAGTTTAAATGTTTGTAAACGCACCCACCATCATTTTCCTGCCTTTGTTCCATTCTATTTGGGGTTGGCGCAACATGCTTTCTTCTTCCGTTCTCTCCTATCAGACGTCACGGCATCTTTACTCCTTTGTCCTTCATATCTTTTGTAAACTCACCCACGATACAGGAGATATTCCTAGTGTGGGGCAACGTCCTCCGTAATCTTTTAAAAAAAAAAAAAGAATACGGAGAATGTATGTTCTAATGAAAATTGATGTCGATGTAGCCCTTTGTAACTTATACGACATTTTCTTTTTCGAGTTGTTTAATAAAACATGAGTATCGGAAAAGGTCAAGGTCAACATCTCAATAGGTGCCTAATAGCTACTAATATATTAAAACAATTGTTATTTTCAAACATTTTGTTTTATACGGATTCTATACGATTATTTTTATTAGTATTTTACAGTTATTTTGTTCTATTTCGAATAGTAGTGATCTTTATTCTCATTGTTTTAAGGTTGCTGTTTGCTTGCTATTAAAGGTAATATTGACTGTGAGAGCAGTATTACGAAAACAATAAAACAAAGTAATTTCGTAATGAGTTTATCGCGTGTCTCCAAATATTCCCTTTCGTATACTGGTCTACGTTTAGATGGATTGTCACTCTGAATTGAATTAGTATGTTTTTATTTGATTGTGATATGTTAAAGATAATTGGGACATCTTTCATTTGAAAAAGCATACTTTTGTTTTTGGGTTTTCAAGATCAAATTAGGGTCAACATGTTACCACTGTGCACGGATACACCACTGAACTGTCACTCAGTGGTAACTTATTGATTGTACCGCATAACAACCAAACAAGCTATACATAACTAGTTTACATAACTAGTTTATGTGGATCTCGCATTTTACAAGAAATCCATACGAAAGAGGTCAGGATATACTAGAAATGTATAGCTTGATGACTTGCCGTGAGTACAAGTCAAGTTAGTAAGGATTGGCATGCTTCAAAAACTTTTAAATAAAAAACAAGGGCAACATTGCTTTTTATTTACATTGGGAGTTTCTCCTGTATCATGGATGCGTTTACAAACAATTAAGATCACATTCACAAACAGCAAAACTAGGTACAGTCGATCGCTCAGCCACTGCGCCAACCGTGTCTTCGTTGCTTTATAAAAAATAATATTTTTAAATGGGCACTTTGTTAGCCTTTTTATTAAGGTACATTTTTATTTGTCGGGTTGTGCTAGCGCTGCTGCTGTGGCGGCTAAGAGCCTCAGACGACGTAAGTCCTGTAACTTTATTGGTATTTACAGTTTTGAGGAGTTCGGGGTCAAACGGCCCATTACCAAATATTTTTTTTTAAAGAAATTCTTAAAAATGTTCAAAATGTCTTGTATAAATGAATACAAATTTGGATATATTCAAATTGCATTTCTTGAAACAATGTAAGTCACAAAGTCGTATTTTTTGGTCAAACCACCGAAATAATGAGATACAAAAATATTTTTGCCGAACTTAACCCTTTTTTTTAGGGATGGGAAATACATAACTTCCCCCACACTATTCGCAACGAGGGAGAGTCGGACTTTTACTGACTAAAACCCAGATGGGTTTTTAGAAGAAACATAGATAATAATATGTTTCTTCTTTTGCACATTGTGTTCCGGGCCGAGGGTATCGAATTACATGCAACCCTGGCTAGAATATTTGACCCAAAAAATTTAAAATTCTAGTGTCACAGTTTTAGATTCTCCTCCGAAACGGCTTGACCGATTTTTATAAACTTTTATGTGTATGTTCCGTAATTCTGAGAATCGGTCGTTATGTGTTTTTCATGCCCTTAAGTGAGCACAGTTGGTATCAAAATCTAGTGTCACTGTTTTAGATAGGAACCAAACTCCTCCAAAATGGCTTGACGGATTTTTGAGAAATTTGGTGTTTATTCGGTAAGTCTGAGAATCGCTAATCTATTTATTTTTGCTGAGCAGTGGATGAAACCACTGGGCGCTGGGCTGATAGTTATATACTAATAGCTTTTGCCCGCGGCTTCGCTCGCGATAATTTTGGGGTACCTAACACAGTTCCCCTTGCTTCTTATTGATTTGTAATAGCAACGCTAAGTTTTCCCTTTTATTCCCCCTTTTTCCCTCACATCCCATTTAAAAAAAAATGGCTTTGTCCGTTTCCTGGTTCCTAACTATCTCTGTACCAAAATTCATCAAAATCAGTTTAGCCATTAAACCGTGAAGAGGTAACAAACAAACAAACTCAATTTCACTTTTATAATATTAGTAAGGATTTATAACTAACAGCCTGTCTGTACTAACTACAAAAGGTACTATTACATGAATGTCAAGGACTTTAGCCTGAAAGAAGAAAGAAATACTATTACTCATTAATGTAGGTGTATATAACGAATAATACCAGTCTGGCCAGACAATACAAAAAGCAGTAATTAGTAAGTCTGACGAGACATTTTTCATTAATAAATGATCCTTACTAATATTATAAAAGCGAAAGTGAGTTTGTTTGTTTGTTACCTCTGCACGCTTTAACGGCTAAACCGATTTTGATGAATTTTGGTACAGAGATAGTTGGGAACCAGGAGACGGACATAGGCATATTTTATTTTAAAAAAGTGGGATGTGAGGAAGAAAGAGGGAAGACAAGGGAAAACTACATGTAGAAGGTACATTGCAAATCAGGAATGGGGAACTGTTTTACCCAAAATTTAACTCAAGCGAAGCCACGGGCAAAAGCTAGTTAATCATAATCTTCCATACATTAATTAAAATGATTATATATTAGCGTTAGGTGCTTCTCGTTATTATTTTATTCGGATCATATATGGTTTGTAATTTTTATTTTTATTGATTTCTTTATGTACTTACATACAAAATACTTGATATTAACGTCTCAAGGACCGCCATTATTTACGTCAACTATCCGTCAAGCACCACAGGGCGGGCTCTTATCGTAAGCGTAATCTGTTTTTTTTCTAACCCAACCCATTTTAGAAGAATTTAACGTAACCTGAATAGTTATACATGATTAGTTGCATGCGGACTAGCACTGTATATTTTGTAGCAAAGCTTGGCCACTACAAAGTATACGCGAGTATTTGCGTACTGCTGTTGTATACTTTGACAGACTTTGATTAAAAAGTGATTTCCAATCTATACGAGACTAGTTTCACACCCTTCCGTTCTAGCCATGTGCATATTGTAAATACGCACCTCTTCTCTTTTGAAGACGGTTAGTAAAATTATTAAAGAAAATTAAGTTGTAAGTATTTGTATTCTGACGGAAAATCCCAACAACAATTTGCTGGATCCGAGAATCTTATCCTCTTGCTTAGCAGTCTCATTTTAAAAGCTTGCTTTCAACCAACAAAATAATAATTTCTACTCTTAAATCATCAACAAATTTTATGGCCAAAGTTTTCGAGGCCCTGCTACCCTACCATGACGTGTTAAAGCAGAACTTATTTCGCTGAGGGAAAGGGCCAGAGCTATACAGGGTGTCTAGCACCATCTCTTTCACTCAGTGGAATAAGTTCTGCTTTAAGATGTTATAGTAGGCCTACTGTTTTCGAAACATATAAATCACGCATTTTTCTTTTGCTTCAAACAGAAACATCTGTGAAATACCGGTGAAATGTTTGGAAGTTTAACATTTCAGCTTATCCCCTTTTTTGCGGATGATAAATCCTCAAATAACTTCTCGCGGTCTGGGCGGAGCGGGAGGAGTTTCAAACTTGTACTGACTAAAACCTATCTACCTTCTATTGCCCTTTATTTTCCGGGGCCGCGGTATCTCTTTCGAACAACCCGCAACCCCGGCAGGCGTTGGCTCTAGCAAGCCCCTCTGCATTGCTGACATCTCTTTGAGGCGCGCGTGGAGCACAAACGCGGCGGTGACACCGCCTGTCGTCAAAAGACGGACGGACGGTGACCCATAGCTCACCGTCCACAGGCCCGCATCTACGGTAGCCGGGAGTCATCTCGCGGCGCCCGACGCCTGGGGCGTCTCCCGCGACAACTGGGTTGGTTTGAGGTTCTCTCCCTCAAACGCCCGGTCAGCTTACCCCTTTGGGAGTATACTTCCGCGATGACATTCACTGACTCCTCTTTTTTTTTCGGGTGGGAAATCATCCTATGACTTACCCCGCTCTGGGCGGAGCGGGGGGGCATGTCAGACTTGTACTGACTAAAACCCACCCATGTTCCTTTTATTGCCCTTTACGTTCCGAGGCCGCGGTATCTCTTTCGAATAACCCGCAGCGCACTGACCCCCTCAAAGGTCATTAGCATAATCTGGTGACCGCTATAAGCATAAATAAGTATTATGATAAAAATATCACAGTCATTGTTATCTACTGTCGGGGTCCAGATATTGATGTTTGTTTATGTCAACTCAGATCTGACGTTATCTTAATTTGGTGCGTTTTTAACGTAATTTGCGAAAACGAAATTATTCAAACAAAATTATTCGCTAATAATACTACAGTTTGTTTAATCTAAAACTTGAAACTTATGAATTCTCGTGGCAAAGATCCCTATACTCCGTTTCACACCTTATACAAAACAAGTAACAAAAAAAATTTTTTGCTATAAACTCACAATAATAATAGGGTAGTTGACACCACCAATCAATTGATATACTTTTTATGAGCTGTCAAAACGCGATTCCCCCATAGATTATGTATGAGACTCGCAACCGATGACGTCACTAAGTTGTCAAGTCAATGATGCAACTATTTATTGATTTAAAAGCAAGTAAAAATCGAAATTTAAAGGTATTTTGAAATGAATGGAGTTTTCAGGTCTAGAATAAGGTGTTCTTTCAGAAAAAAAATGTTTTTAAATTATTTGTTAATGGTGTCTACCCAATTCACGACACGGTTGCATTGCACTGCAGTGGCTGAGCGATCGACTGCGCTGCGTGTCGCGCGTTCGATTCCCGCACGAAACAAATATTTGTATGGCCTACAGATTGTTCCGGATCTGGGTATTTGTGTATGTAAGTGTAAATATTTGTAAACGCGCCCACGGTACAGGAGAAATTCTTAGTGGGGGCAACGTTTTTGTAAAAATAATGAAAATAAATATTTTTTTTGAATCGACCACGGAATTTTGGTTGGTGTCCTTTTGTTGGCAAAAAGGTGGTTCGCCTCCATTTATTTAATCCCATTGAATTATAGTCTTAATGTAGTTCGTAACACAATACACGAAACCTAATCAAAGTTTCAATCTCAATCATTTATTGTCTCCCTGAACAGCCTGCTCTAGTTTCTCGAGCGAAATCTAGACATTTCAACTTTATGTCATCGTTACTTCTGTAAGTTCTCTACGAGTATTTACTTTGTCTCAGTTACATCCGATACTTAGGGCTCTAGCTTTAGGACGAGTTTAGTTTACACTGCTAGGGTGTTTTTTTGGGTTGGGATCATCAAATAACTTCCCCCGTCTGAGTGGAGCGGGGAAAGTGTCAGACTTTTACTGACTAAAACCCACCATGTTCCTTCTATTGCCCTTTGGCGGGGGCGTGAGGGCCGCGGTATCTCTTTCGAACAACCCGCAACCCCGGCAGGCGGAGGCTCTGGCATGCCCCTCTGCTTTGCTGATATCTCTTTGAGGCGCGCGTTAAACACAAACGTACTGTCGACACAGCCTATCGTCAATAGCCGGACTGATGGTGGGCTACCCATTACTCACCGTCCACAGGCACACTGCTAGGGTTGTCGAATTATTTGACTTACTCATCATCTGCCTTAAGTACCACTAACAACCGATTGGGTTCCGAACAACAGGACACAGCGACTCGGTAAGCACAGAAGGAAATGGTTTGATGAGCTTCACTTTCATGGAAAGATTTGAGCCCAAACAGCAAACGACAGAAAAATGGGAAGAAAGAAGGAAGTTCTTTTGCCCTACAGTGGGACTATCTGATTGCATCAAACGTTTGATTTAGTACAGGTTATGGTCCCAGATTTTTCTCGCAGTTTTCTTGAATATTTGTAGTGAAAATAGACTTTGTAGATTGAAATAAAATTCATTATTATCAATTATTTATTTCATGTATTCATTATTGTGATAATGTATTGTTGAATTAAATTATTACAATATGAGATCAACACAAATTATTAAAATTAACAAAATATGAACAAGTACACACAGCGAAATACAACAGACACTAACTGATTAACTGTAATTAACACTGTGACTGAAAATGACGACGAAGTACCTTGTCAGTGAGCCTTAATGGAAAGGGCGAGAAAACTTCAGTGAGTGGGCATTCGCGGCTGAGAATTTCTTGGTTCTGCAGAAAATGTCTGACTGCATCAAGCGTTTAATTTATTAGAGACTCACATCTGGCTCATAATTAAAAAATCATCTGCCTAGCCTTTTCCGTCTAAGTTGAAATCATTGTTATTTTGTTAGCTTATAGTTAATTATATTGTGCATGCTGTCATCTCCTGTAAGTGAAGAAGTGCAACTACGTGATACTATTGTCGTCCATAATTTAAGTTAAATGATCTGTGTACATCTTTTGTTGGGAATCCTTAATAAATAAATAAATCAGCTGCCAGTCTGATAACAGTATTTTACATGCCTACCTCCACAAATTAGTAGCACTAACTAATTTGTGGACGTAGTAGTAACTTAGTTCTGGGTAAAACTATACCCCTTGGTGTGCCTCTCCTACTACCTACTACCCTACTTGGTGTACCCCCAGATTGATTACAGATAGTCGACTATGACTGGTATGTCTGACGACTTGTTACGACTATTAAAGTTCTACAAATAGCGGGAAAACGGCTTAATGTGCTTTCCGAGATGTGGAAGAACCGCGGTATGTAATGGGCGGTCACCCATCTTTATAAACCTTAGTGATCTTGAGGTTAAGCCGCGCGCCTTAACTGAAAGATTGACCCGAGTGGCTAATATTATTTGATCTTCCCGTGTCCTTTTTCTCCTCGAATTATTTGAATTGCTATCTAACAAAATAAATTTGTCTTTAAAACAGTACTTTGTAAACGTCCTACGCCCGGTTTTTACCACTTCTATTGTTTTGGCTAAGGAGAAGAAGTGCGGAACAAACTCCACAGAAACAGATACGTTAAGCAGAGTAAATAAGTGAAACATTTTTCTGTTTCTGTTAGTTTGATATTAAAAAAAAATAGATTTTGACTAACATTATAAAAAAGGCCATTTTTCATAAAATAATTTTCTATATAATAATCTTTTGAGGTCGTTTGTTTTTCGCTAAACTTTTCTTTGTAATTTTATCTTGTAAAGGTTTACGTAAGAAATACGATAAACGACTTTTGTGATTAATTAAAAAACTTTTAAGTAAGTTAATATCGTTTTTTTTTTCTTTCTTATAATTTGTTTTATCAGAACATAATTACTAACTGTCCAATTTTTGCTATCGTTTCGAGCTCGTGACTATGCTAGTATCCAAAAAAAATATTATTCAGAAATAATGGGCAATATCTTTGTCATTTAGCAACGCTACGTTTTTCATTTTCTTCCCTCGTTCTCCCTCATATCCCAGATATTTTTAAATAAAAATTTGCCTATGTCCGTCTCCTGGTTCCCAACTATCTCTGTACCAAAATTCATCAAAATCGGTTTAGCCAATAAAGCGTGAAGAGGTAACAAACAAATAAAAAAACAAACAAACTCACTTTCGCTTTTATAATATTAGTATGGATAAAACACGAACCCAGCTAATAGCCTAAATCAAATGTAACATATTTCTCCTAAGTTTCAAGTAACAAAAGATCATGTTTTCTAACCAAGTATTAGACCTCTATTTAGGTTATTCAACCATCAACAAGGGGATATAACAGATCTGCTCCTAATTTTATTGGTTAGTTTTACAACTGAGCTCGGATTTTATTGCATGGCTAGCTTTTAAACTGTTTCTATCTAGATTCTAGGCAAAGGGTTTTATTGCCGGATTGTTTGGCCTTGGTCTCCTAACTATGTTTTGTTTGGGGAAAACTTTGACATTGGCAATGAATTGAGGAAATATATTAACCTGGAATTGACGTTTTGTAATAAACGTTTTACAATTTAATTAAGGATGTACGTCTTCATTCAAAACTACAGACTAATTGTTAAATATTGTCCTTACTAATGTTATAAAAGCGAAAGTAAGTTTGTTTGTTTGTTACGTCTTCACATCTTAACGGCTAAACCTATTTTGATTAATTTTGGTACCTGGAGACGGACATAGGCTAATTTAAAAAAAAAATGGGAAATGAGGGAGAAAGAGGGAAGATAAGCGAAAACTTACCATTGCTATTACAATCAATAAGGCGCAAGGGCAAAAACTACAGGTAGCATGTACCTGCAAATCAGGAAAGGGAACTGTGTTACCCCGAATTTACCGCGAGTGAAGCCGCGGGCAAAAGCCTATAAAATTGTATTTATTTTTAAATTTTGACGTCTTTGATGTATTTTACATGAACCTAACCAAGTAGTGTATTTTGAAAAAAAAAATAATGATAAAAATATCCTGATGGCCAAGAGGCTCGACAGGCATATCTTGAAGCTCTCCTTCGGAGGATCAGGGGCCTTTCATATTAATTTTATTTATCTTACTTAGGTAGTTTATGAGTTATCGCCTTCAATTCATATTTTTTTATCTAAGTCTTGCAATTTTTTTAGTAATAATGGAAATTTAATTCTCGATAAAAAATATATTATGAAATATCATTACACCTACCATTTTTCAAAATGCTATTTTTTTTTTCTGCAAAAAAGTTTCGTTTTAAATATTTATTTAAGAAATCTTAAAAAAAAAGTAAAACTGAGGAAAAAAGTAAAGAGAGAATAATAAAAAAGTATTTATAACAAAATTAAAAACCATAATATAAACAGAATTATTTCGTTCAAAAAGGTTACTTCATAGCCGTTCAGAAAATGACATAATAACGCAATACCATGAATAAGATGTTTTTCATAGAGATTTGCTAACTTTGCTAACAATAATAATTTCAGTGAAGAAACATTTAAACAATATATACACAACAGCAACACAAGTTGCCACGGACATCTGTCTGTTGCAGGCAAACTTGAAATTATTAAACGAGACACACTACTAAACGAGTTATGTAAATATGAAGGGATTAATTATTATCCTTTAATTATCATAAACCTAGACTTTACCTTACTTTGCTGGATGAATATCTACGTGGATGCAGCTTCAGGGTAGCGCGTTGCTTTTTTATATTTTGCCCCACACTAGGAATTTCTCATGTATCATAGGTGCCTTTACAAACATTTATACTCACACTAGCTTTTGCCCACGGCTTCGCTCGCGTTAAATCCAGGGTAACACAGGTCCCCTTTCCTGATTTGCAGGTACCTGCTACCGGCAGTTTTTGCCCTTGTGCCTAATTGATTTGTAATAGCAACGCTAAGTTTTGTCCTTTCTTTCCTCTTTCTCCCTCATATCCCACTTTAAAAAAAATAGCCTATATCCGTCTCCTGGTTCTCAACTATCTCTGTACTATAATTCATCAATCGGTTTAGCCATTAAAGTGTGAAGAGGTTACAAACAAACTCACTTTCGCTTTTATAATATTAGCAAGAATACACAAACAGCCACACCCGAAACAACTATCTGCAGGTCATACAAATATTTGTTCCGTGCGGGGATTGAACCCGCGACACGCAGCGCAGCAGTCGATCGCTCAGCCACTACGCCAATTGTGTCGTTGTCGAAGGCTTTACCTACACCAAATTTACATTTGGCAACAAAATCACAATAATAACTACAGCTCGTTAAATTCGTAATTATTTTAACGGAAGCCAACGAGTTAAGTGGCTTAACTATTTTAATAAAATCTGAGTTTGTAATTTACGTTTTATCCTTACCACGGATTTTTAAAAAAGACTGATGTATATTAACCAGTATGCTGACGTCATAATAAGCTAACGTTATTTATATTTAATATTAAATTAATAACGTTTAAAATAACGTTTACGTTCTCATGTTTGAAATGTTAATGTAAACATTTTGACATAATTTGTGGAAGGATTTAATGCAGATTTCAGAGTTCAATGTCTGGTTTGAGTTTGTTTACGATTATTATTTTTTGGTGTTGATGGTTTTTTAAGTAGATATTGAGTTTCGGCAGATTATACTTGGAGAACTGGAACTAGGTCAATTAAAAAAAAAGTACACTCAAGGTCAACCAGGCTGAGTGATGCACTAAAATATGAACCAATTGAATTCCTTTTATTTTTTTTAATCACAGACACCAGAAGCGACTTTACTTTTGTTCTGGGTCTTGCTGTCTGTGTATGTGAATTTAAATGTTTGTAAACGCACCCACGATACAGGAGAAATTCCTAGAGTGGGGCAACGTTTATAAAAAAAATACACTAAGTATGTAAAGATGATATTAAATGATGATTCTTGATTTAATCAATTTTACTAAGATACTGCAGAAGAAGGTATTTTCAATTTAGTACATCATCGTATTTACGATACGTATACGACCAAAAAAATATGGAGGAATTACAATGTAAAATACTTTGACTTAGGCCTACTACGGAGTTTCAATAGAATGAGAGGTCAAACTTTACTGGTTTTGTTACTCTTATCAATGATTTCAACCAGACCATAATCATTACAAGTCAGGAAAACCTTTTTCGTGTTTTCCTCTACTATTACGAAATAGTTCCAAAGTTATTACAATCTGAAACTAAATTCTTTTAATCCTTACTAATATTACAAAATCGAAAGTGAGTTTGTTTGTCTGTTTGTAACCTCTTCACGATTTAATGGCTAAATCGATTTTGATGAATTATTGGTACAGAGATAGTTGGGAACCAGGAGACGGACGTAGGCATTTTTTTTTTAAATTGGGATATGGGGAGCAAAAGGGAAAGCTTAGCGTTGCTATTACAAATCAATAAGGCGCTAGGGCAAAAACTGCAGGTAGCAGGTACTGTGTTTTACCGAATTTAACGCGAACAAAGCCGCGGGCAAAAGCTAGTAAAATCTATACTAATCTATACTTATATTATAAAGCTGAAGAGTTTGTTTGTTTGAACGCGCTAATCTCAGGAAGTACTTCGAATTGAAAAAAATCTTTTAGGGTTGGATAGTCCATTTCTTGAGGAAGGCTATAATAGGGTATATTACATCACGCTACGACCAACAGGTGCTGAGCAGCGTGGGTGAAACCGCGTGGAACAGCTAGTTATAAATACAGTGCGCTGGAATATTTCATTACTATATTACTAACAAAATTATCTTTATGACCAGTCCACTAAAACCCACTCTATTTCAAAATAGCACCCTTAGTTTTATGTCAACTCGTTATTTAAGTATTGCGTGTTAGTAATTGCTGGTTTACTATTATATAAAAGGTGGTTAACGCAACTTTAGATTAGATTTAGGCAACATTGTTTTCAAGGTCAAGTAGTCGTTCTTCGGGATTGTGGGTGTTCAGGGTTGCGGGTTAAGCCATAGGAAATAACATGGATTTGTGGAAGAACATGTTTTAGTCAGCAAAAGTCTTACTCTTCCGTTCTGGGTGGACTGGGAGAAATTATTTGATGATTAACTAACATCAAAAAGATGTATTTGAAAAAACCTCGTGACTCTGTTTTTGAAAATTTCCTACAACTTTACGATAATTCCCAATTGTATAGTCTCGAACAAATAAAAACGATAGAAAGGAGAATATTAGTCATTTTCGGTTTCGTTATTTTGCACCCTTATTACTGGCCGCTACGAAATAGTGCACTTGTACTTTATTACTCAAGGCAACCATAATGTTATCCTAATTCATCATGGAGTTCTGATTACCATAGTTATGACACTTTGTTTTTAATTTTTTCATCTCGCAATAATTACTGGTTACATTAATTTCTTTACCGAAAGTGTCTATGGATATTGATATTTATGAATCAAATGGATATTCAAGTTTATCAAATTATTTTGGCCATTCATAACACATTATTTAAGGCAATTTATTTAGTGGATACGGATTTTAATGAAATAAGGAATTTCTTTTTCGTTTTGTTTTTTGACGACTCGTTTGAGGCAGTGGCTGAGTGATCGATCGACTGCTGCGCCTCCTGTCGCGGGTGCGATTCCCGCACGGAACAAATATTTGTATGACCTAAAGATAGTTGTTTC
This sequence comes from Ochropleura leucogaster, assembly GCA_958449745.1. Taxonomy (NCBI): domain Eukaryota; kingdom Metazoa; phylum Arthropoda; class Insecta; order Lepidoptera; family Noctuidae; genus Ochropleura; species Ochropleura leucogaster. Next base: position 9,964,536 of record OY288223.1, on the reverse strand, counting down.
AAGTCTGGCTGTTTGTGTAAGTGTGTTTAAATGTTTGTAAAATCAAAGTAATAATACAAACAAAAAGATGAGTACAAAATAAACAAAAACACATCCATTTCAGACTTAACCCCAGCGTTGTTCATCCCTGTCAGCTTGTCAGTTGAAACGTTAAACCAACAGTTTTAATGAATCGGCTTTAGTTTGGAGTGTTGGCACAGTTCCATATGCAATTGTGATGTTTTAATTAATCGCTCTGGTAGTTAGTGGTTTTGTGTGTCTTTAGATGACTGCCCTGGTGTCTAAGTACTTTGATGCTGTGTCATGATTTATAGGACCAGAATTCACTGCAATAAGAGCATCATTATCTGCCTAGCCTTTTCCCAACTATGTTGGGATCGGCTACCAGTCTAACCGGATGCAGCTGAATATCAGTATTTTACATGGAGCGACTGCCTATCTCACCTCCACAACCCAGTTAGTACTGAGTAATACAATACCCCTTGGTAAGACTGGTTATCAGACTTTCGGCACATTGACTACCTGTAACGACTGTCAAAGATCTACAAATGACAGCCGGGACCAACGGCTTAACGTGATTTCCGAGGCACGGAGGAAAACCGGTATGTAACAGGTGGTCACCCATCCACAGACCAACCTAGGCAAGCGCGGCTTAACCTAAAGATCGACCCGAGCGGCTGATATTATTGAGCCACGAGCTCTTCTGCAACAAGAGCATGACTAGGATAATTGTGACAACAATGCTTAGTATAAAAGCTTCACGTGCTTCCCGAAGCAAAAAGTTGAATAGTGGAATTTAGTTTATTTTTAAAAATCCTTGACATAAAATGTTACTTCAGTAACATCTGGGGCAGAGAGGTCTATCAGGGCCACCAGGTTGCGGGTTGTTCGAATGAGGTACCGCGGCCCCGGAACGTTAATTGCAATAGAAGGAACATGGTAGGGTTTTTAATCAGTACAAGTCTGATACTCTCCCCCACTCCGCCTAGAGTGGGGGCAGTTATTTGATGAGATCCCATCCTCAATAAAAAGCCGTTGGTCCTGCGCCTGACCTCTGTCCAGTTTAGTCGAATTGTTATCCTATCAGACTATGAGAGTGAAGGAACAGAGAGAGTTAGTACTTGTGCACTACAATATCTCCCGCGCCAAAGGCTAACCTCCACTGAAGTTTGCTGTCCTGGCCAAAAACGGTCAAGAGAACTATATATGTTCTAGTTAACTGCTATTACACTTTCAGCACTCGTTTTGAGGTTTTTAGTCAAGTTCCATCTCTGCCAATATTGATGCAAACCACCGTATCGGTCAAGGACCCAAAGTCGGTGATAATAATCCATCGTAAATCTACATCCATTCATAAAAAACTGCCTTTTCCACCCAAAAATTAGAAGAAAGCGTCATAATCTTTCCACTTCAATATTTCACTCCATAAGGAAAAACCAACATAAAATTTTCCTTTGTTTTCTGTTCAGTAATCCACCATGACAGATTTTGAAGCCATTTGGATAGAGACGAAAGCCCACCCTTATCATTCATCTTTCTTTACGCATACATAAAAAAATCGTTATGGCATTTTCGTGAAAAATGTTATGGTTGTGCTTTTCTTTGCAAAAATCTTAATTTTTGCTGTCAAACAACATTGATGTAAAGAGAAGAAAATTTCGGGAGGTTCCGTACAAACTTGTAATATAAACGGCCATATCTTTTGCAAGCGTAGACTTCGAGAGTTATTTTGTCACAGCTTCAAGGAACCACAGAATTGAGTATGTGGTTCTAAATTGAAATCGATGCCTCCATGCGTTTTCGAAATAAAGTGCCTTGACAGAAATACAGATGAGGAGACAACGAAGAACAAAATGATCCTATAAGGATTTTGTTTCCGCGAGACGATTCCCGGCCACTGTAGATACGGGTCGTTGGACGCCGAGCAATGGGTAGCTTACTGTCCGTCTATTTTCATTAGTTTTCCACGCGCATCTCAAAGAGATGTCAGAAAAGCAGAGGGGCTTACCAGGGTAACCGGCAACCGGGGTTGCGGGTTGTTCAAAAGAAATACCGCGGCGCCGGAACAAAAAGGGCAATAGAAGGAACATGGTTGGGTTTAATTCAGTACAAGTCTGATACTCCCCACCGCTTTGCCCAGAGCGGGGGAAGTTATGATTTCCTATCCGCAAAAAAGGGCTCTGTTTTTTTTTCCTTTTGGGGAAGGGAATCCTAAACATAATGAATATTGATAAGCTAAGTCCCGATAGTTCATGGCATTTCTGTTGGAAGGCATTGCATACCTCGTTATTACAAACGCTTCGAAAGCGAGCAAAGTTTGCATACTTCTTGTCGAATTCAATAAGAAAACGAATCGGACCGTTTTTGAATACGAGGTCAAAAATACAATATGCTTTTAAAGTATTTCTCTTCGTCTAGGCCCTTAACAAGGCATATCAAATTCCCTTTAAAAAAGACTAAGATACATTGTTTACTAAAAGTAAAAGGTTGAGGATTGGATGTTGTGGAGCAACTCCGCATAGGATTTTGTCCTTTGTTGTGATTATATAGCCAGTTTGAGATAAGTCACTTTTTCTTATCCACAACTGGAGGAAAAGACAACGTCTGTCTCAAAGCCCTATTAAAATTTATTTATCATGATATTTATTAACTAAGAATTCATAAACCAGGAACCGCATAAATGGAAAATTATGGAGAAGGCTTAACTATGAAAGCTAACCCATAAGGGGCCACATCATCAATCCTTTAACAATGCCGAAAGGACATTAGGAACATTAAAAAAATAAACTCCCTATCATTTTTGATTTTGACACACGAATGCTTTCTGATAACTATTGTAAAATATGTGCTAAGTTACAATAATAAAAGCACACAAAATACTTTTAAGATTATATTTTTTTTATATTATATTTGAAAGATACATCTCACACTTCCTCCGCCATTTCTATTTTTCTTTCTCTTTTTTCATTCTTTATTTAAAACGACCTGAGTATTGGAACGTCATGACCAACCAGCCAGCATTGGTTAAGATATAAAACCTCTTACACTACATAAAAGGATTTGTTGCCAAGTAATCAGTTCGTTTTGACCCATTAAACACTGTATTTTTTTTTAAATTAATATATTTGGTGCAGTTTACAAGGAAGTATTTTTTCCATTTATTTATATCAATTAAACTAACTAACCATACAAACTAAATATAGGCACAAACTAATAATAAAAATAAAATAAATGTACATACAAGTATAAAATTACAGGGCGTCAAAAATTCGACTGCATCGCAGTCAACAGTAAATGTGCCCAGAAGGCTGGCAGCATTACCGCGTTGGATGGCAATGCTAATTTAATTTATTCCGTGGTTAAATACTAACTAATACTTATACTAAAACTAATACTTATATGATGTAGTATAAACTTATATTTTTAACTCGCTGAGATTTGAAATAATAAAAAACCGGCCAAGAGCGTGTCGGGCCACGCTCAGTGTAGGGTTCCGTAGTTTCCCGTCCGTCACAATAAGTGTTCCCACTTATGAGTTTATTATTTGTTTGACGTTGAACACTAGAGAATTGTATTTCCTAATTAATACTTTTTTTAATAATTTTGGATTGCGAGAACCGATTTCAATAATTCTTTTTTTTTGTTTGAAATAGATACGTTCAGGATAATAAAACATGTAAACGAAGTTAAAAATATGCTTGCATATACGATTATACTACAAACTTAGTCCAGAAATTATTTTGTAAAACTTTTTGTCTTTTTTGTACAAAAACTGTTGTGTCAATCAAGTTCAAAATAATTTTCATAGAAAGTCCTTATAAAGTTCTACTTTTCAGATTTTTTTCATATTTTCTAAACTTATGGTTCAAAAGTTAGAGGGGGGGGGACACATTGTTTTTTACTTTTGGAGCGATTATTTCCGAAATTATTGACAATATCAAAAAATGATTTCAGTAAACCCCTATTAATTTTTAAATACCTTTCCAACAATATATCACACGTTAGGGTTGAAATTAAAAAAAAAATCACTCCCCACTTTACATATAGGGTGGCTACCCTAATAAAACATTTTTTTCCAATTTTTATTTTACCACTTTGTCGGCGTGATTGATATACATATTGGTACCAAATTTCAGCTTTCTGGTGCTAACGGTCACAGAGATTAAGCGAGGACGGACGGACGGACGGACGGACGGACGGACGGACAGACAGACATGGCGAAACTATAAGGGTTCCTAGTTTACTACGGAACCCTAAAAAGGCGTTTTATTTATCTATTTGAGATAATTCATGTATGTGTTTTTATTACTTATATCTTATCGATTTTGCAATCAGGAAATTCCCAGATTACTTATATCGTTCAGCATATATTTTTAAAGAAATCAACATTCTTTGACGGCACGGTTGGCGCAGTGGCAGAGTGATTGACTACTGCGCTGTGTGTCGCGGGTTTGATCCCCGCACGGAACTAATATTTGTATGACCTCCAGGTAGTTGTTCCGGATCTGGCTGTTTGTGTACGTGAGTTAAAATGTCTGTAAACGCACCCACAATACAGGAAAAAATCCTAGTGTGGGGCAAAGTTATAAAAAAAAACTTTAGTCCAAAATAATGTTTATGGTTTTAGTCTGCTTTGATAATACAAAATGGAGATTCATTAATGAGTAGTCTGGTTTCTAAATGTGGCTTAAACAATGGTGCACTTCATATCATGTCAGCACTGTCGTGTTCTTTAAACTAATGGACGCTGCTGAAAGCGCCAAGCTCGTGCCTCAGTTTTGGACCGACACAAATTAGATTGCCAACGACACTCTAACAAGAAGATACCTATACTAATATAAACTAAGTAAAACATAACTAAACAATATTATTTTTATGTTTTTATGTCCGTACAATATGCAAACAAGAATAGACTTTAGTACCCCGCCACAAAGTTGAAATCAGATGTTTTGGTTCCCAAGAACAGCTTATCCATATCGACTGTCGTCTCTGACATTTTTATCTTGTTATCGAAAAATCTTCAGTCAGCATATTTTGTAGTATTCCATTGACTTGAAACATCCCATTTTTCTATCACTTAACTGGACTGAAAGCGATTAGAAGTAAACATAGTTATTCATCTGCCTTGTTTAGACTGCTGAGGAAGAGATTCTGGGTTCGATTCCCGAGTAGAGCAGTGTTATTGGGTTTTACAATTGGGATATTTACAGTAGCATCCACGACGCTCTTCCGCTTTGGGCGGAGCTAAAACAAGCGACTAAAACCAAATCCATCCTTTGTTTCTCCTTTTGTCCTTCATGTTCCGGGACCACGATATTTTTCGAACATCCCACAACCTGGTGGGCAGGGTCTCTGGCGCGCCCCTTTGCTTTGCTGATATCTCTTTCAGGTGCGGGTGAATCTTCGAACGTGCTGTTGACACGGCCTGCCTACACTAGACGGACAGACGGTGAGTTACCTTAATTTTATAAGATAGAATATTCTTTATTATGTACAGTATACAAATTCAAAGAACAAGAGTAAGGAACAACTTATAAATAGGGTAACAATGGGCGGGTTTGTCGCTAAAAGCGATCTTTTCAAGACAACCTTTGGATGGATTTAAAGGAGGAGGAGAGACAGTCATGTAGGTAGTTTGTGGTGTTCCATTATTCAAAACGAATAGCTTCATTTATAAAAAATACAATAATATTATACATATAAAATAATAATCATGAAGAGCCAAGACAAATTTAAAATTGTTGTTTAATGAGAGAGGTTATGCTTTTTGACCAAGTAAAAGTAGACAGGGATTGAGCGCTCCTTACAGACACGGGCAGGGAATTCCGTAGCCGTACAGCTTGAACATTATTATTATTATCTCCAGTCTGAGGTTTTCCTATGACCTCAGACATCTATTGTGTGTCATGAATAAACCTAAAACGTTATCTTTAAGGACGTTTTAGGTTTTAGGTTTAAGGGGCGACGGCGCGTTCGTGTTTCACGCGCACCTCAAAGAGAGTCAGCAAAGCAGAGGGGCTTGCCAGAGCTTCCGCCTGCCGGGGTTGCGGGTTGTTCGAAAGAGATACCGCGGCCCTGGAACGTAAAGGGCAATAGAAGGAACATGGGTGGGTTTTAGTCAGTACAAGTCTGACATGCCCCCCCGCTCCGCCCAGAGCGGGGGAAGTCATTGGATGATTTCCCACCAGAAAAAAAAAACATAAGCCCCCTTATGTTTTTTTTTTTTCGGGTGGGAAATTATATATATATAGTTTAAGGATAAAACAAAATATTGTATAGCTGTGGCGAAGTCTAATAGTCTTATTATATTGTTAGAACTCGTAAGTACTAACAGTAAGACATGTTGTTAGTACTTGTAAGTACTAACAATAAAATTAGGTTTTCAGTCGGAATGGGCCATCAAATTAGGTTTGTTACGAGTCCCGTGTGAGCCATTTCATTTTATTTATACTTTGTCATCAGTTTCTGAAAGCCTATTTACATAAATGTCAAACACTTTGATTGGCTATTTAGAATGTATTTCAACCAATCAGAGATCGAAGAAACAAGGAATTTGCGTTCAACAACAGATAAATGAAGGTGATGGGGCGACCTAAGGGAAGGAAGGAGAGACCTAACAGTGGCTGATTTGGTTGAATAAGAACAGTAGGTAATTAACGCACTTACAGTTCAATTATAAGATGAATAAGGTTTTTCAAATCTCTTAAGTAGGTTTAGCTTTTCCATTGAATCCAATTTAATTAGAACCAGTTCTATTTGAAGATATGGTCACGGTAAACCCTTTTTTATGCATCGAAATTAACATCTAACTTCAGGTAGGTAGTATCAGACTTTTACCGATTGAAACGCACCCATGTTCCTTCTTTTGTTTTTTATGTTTAGAGGAAGAACAGTAAAATTATAAAAACTAATATTATAAAAGCAAAAGTAAGTTTGTTTGGCCAAAACGATTTTGATTAATTTTGGTACAGAGATAGTTGGGACCCTGGAAACAACATAGGCTAATTTTAAAAAATGCGAGAAAAGGGGGAGAAAGAGGGATGAAAAGAGGAGAGAAAGATAATTTTTTTTCAATCATCACGCGGGTTAAAATTAGTTAAAGTGAGCGGACAAAGTCGCGGGCGGAAGCTAGTTGTTTATACATTTTTACTGCTACTTATATCTAACCGGGACAGCTAAGCATTGAATTTTAATAATATGTTTTTTTCAGTGCCTGATTGGTTTTGTACCCGGTTGATGGCAAGAGGCCTGCCTCCTTATACACGGGACTTAAAACAAAACCGTCGAATGTTGGTCTGGTATTAGAACTCTGCGTACTCAGTTGCCAACAGCTGTCTCGCCTGTACCTGTTTATTGCTGAGAGGCCTGCCAAGGCCACAGCATGGGTTGCGGATTGTTTGAAACAGATACCATGGCCTCGGAACACAAAGACAAAAGCTACATGGATGGGACTAGTCAGTAAAAGTCTGAAACTCCCTCCATTGAAAGCTGTTTGCACATTTTTCAGCCAAAAATAAAAACCTGGGGACTTTGAAATTATCACTATACAATGTGCACGGACCAGCGATATTCTACGTACTTACATAACACACATTTTAATACTAAAATTTATTGATTTTGACTTTTTTTTCGAAAAAAAAAATTACAAAACTTTCGTTGATTTGCATATTTTTTGGAATTTAATTTAATTTTGTTAGCTAAAGTTACGAAAATGTAAGACCAAAACTGGGAGATATGATTATTTTTTGTACATGCATAGAGAATATCTCTAATGGCTGCCAAAAGCGGGGAAGTGAATTAGACCCAAATGTGTAGCGTGATAATAATTATTAAAACACTTATTGCTTAAGTATCTAAAATATTGCTAGTCCATGATGGGACACATTGTATAAATGACCAAATTGAGGTGTACATAATCTGTACCTACCTATAAGTCTTATATTGATTAGAGGGTGATGTTAATTTAAAGAATAACAAAAAAAAATGCTGTTGATGACGGTAAACCGTTTGAATTTCTATTACATAAAACACATGTGGCACCTATCTAGTTATCAAAGCAATAAATCGATAGTTACTATAAAGATAAATATTTTATTTCTATTATAAAATTCTGCGTCAATGTTATTGTAAATATGGCGCATACTATGACTGAGGGAAGTAGCTTATTATATTACGAGTTTGGGTCAATTTTCCTAATAAAATAAAAGCGAATGTTGGTGAGGATACGTAAGTATGTTTGTTGCTCATTCTCACAAAAACCATGGATTCACTGTATGGATTTTGATGAAACTTGTTCTTCAACTTGCTGTGCCTTTGTACTCTTTGTTTTTTTTTTATGTTGTTTTCCTGTGTTTTCTCTTGTGTGTACATAAATTATTAAATAAATAAATAAACTTCACAATAATATCACTTACTTTTCAAAAAAAACACATAGGCTACAATTCACAAATATATATATTGTATAATATCCAAATTATAACGATAAGTGTCATAAAAGTAAAAAAAATCTGACATATGTGAGCTATTTCAGCATGCGTTTCATAATAAAAAAAAAACCAGCCCTCTGGTCACTTGAAGAGTCGCCTTACCGCAATATCGCGGAACATATCCTTACTAATATTATAAAAGCGAAAGTGAGCTTTTTTGTTTGTCTTCACGCCTGAATGGCCCAACCGATTTTGATGAATTTTTGTACAGAGATAGTTGGGACCCTGGTGACAGACATGGGTTTTTAAAAAAAAAAGTGAGTAAGGGTAAGAAAAGGTGTAAGAAAGATAAGTTTTTTTCGATCATCACGCGGGTTAAAGTTAGCGTTAGCCCAAAATAACTCACGAAGTTGCGGGCGGAAGCTAGTTAAATATACTCTTATAATGAGAAAATTCTTCATGTCGAAAGTAATCATTATAAACGCCCCTTAGTCATAGTTATTTGAGCACTAAAACATCTTGATGCCACTGTTTGTTCCCATAGGATTAGTGGACAGTCAATCTAGCATCATTTCAATTCATGACCTTCTTTCAATTGATGCAAGTATGATCGCATAATTGACAACAAATTGACCGCATTGAAGTGTTGTCAGAGAGGCCGTCGCCGTCTAATATTTATTTATTTACTAGCTTTCGCCCGCGGCTTCGCCCGCGTTAAATTTGGAGTAACACAGTTCCTCTTGCGCTTTTCCGTTTTCTTCCCTCATTCTCCCTCACATCCCACTTTTTTAAATAAAAATTAGCCTATGTCCGTCTCCTGGTTCCCAACTATCTCTGTACCAAAATTTATCAAAATCGGTTTAGCCATTAAAGCGTGAAGAGGTAACAAACAAATAAACTCACTTTCGCTTTTATAATATTAGTAAGGAGTAAGGATTAAATCTTTATGCACAAATAAAAGGTGTACACACGGCGACAGATCAACCTATACAAAACATTGCTGCTCTCTCAACAACGGATCGTACACCATAAATTTCAAGTACAATGAGAGATCCGCATAAACTGGTTTTGTATAGGTTGACCTGTCGCCGTGTGTACAAAGGCGGACTTAATGCCTTAGGTATTTTCTACCAGTCTACCTTAGGGTATAATACTAATATTCAACTTAGGTCAATATCTAGTTTATCAGCAATATTCATATCGTTCATGATTAACATGACTAAAAATATTAACTCAAGGTCGAAGGATACACTGATAATGAAATCTGTGTATGTCCTTCATATCACTTTGATATCCTTCAGGAAGGTTAGATGCTTTGCCGTTGGAACTGAACGAAATAGAACGAATAATCCTTACTTAATATTATAAAAGCGAAAGTGAGTTTGTTTGTTTGTTACCTCTTCGCGCTTTAATGGTTAAACCGATTTTGACGAATTTTGGTGCAGAGATAGTTGGGAACTAGGAGACGGACATAGGCTAATTTAAAAAAAAAGTGGGATGTGAGGGAGAAAGAGGGAAGAAAAGGGAAAACTCAGCGTTGCTATTACAAATCAATAAGGCGCAAGGGGAACTGTTTTACCCCGAATTTAATGCGAGCGAAGCCGCGGGCAAAAGCTAGTAATATATAAAGGGCAATTTTTTTCAATTTGTCAGGTTAGGGGGCTAAAATGGCTGCTTTAGCAGAAGGGTAAGGGTAGTTTCCAGGGTCAAAGTAATTATATTCTATTCAGTCCGTCTTTTAGATTACATGTGACGTCACTCGTTGCGACAAATGCAGCAACGCGTGACGTCACACGTAACTTTAATGGGCTGTTTTTTGTCATTTTAGGTCTAATTTACATTTTTTTTAAATTATAATAGTGGGAAACTACACAATCACAGGGGCCTTAATCTGCTATTACAATAGTGTCAGAATGGTCGATCACTGATCGCATAATGGTTGATTTTGACAAGTTTAGTATGTAGCAGATGACCAAACTTGTTCAAATCAACCATTATGCGATCAGTGATCGACAATTCTGACACTATTGTAATAGCAGACTAAGGCCCCCGGTCAGTGTCTAGTTTAATGTTAAGTAAAGTGTGATTCGCGACCATAACTAAAAAAGGCGTTATAGGTAAAATTAAAATCGTAATTTAAAACCATCTTAATTCTTTAGACGGATCGTTGGGGGTTGTATTTATTATTTTCTCGTCAGATATCGAAAAAAAGTATCCTATATGTTATTTCAGACTATAATCTACCTCTGTGCCAAATGTGATCAAGATCTGTTCAGCGGTTTTGACGTGAAAGAGTAACATCCATCCATCCTCACAAATGTTCACATTTATGATATAAGAAGGATAATTATAGTTCTGTATTGCAAGATAAGCAAATCATGTATATTAATTGGGCTTGCGAGGCTTTCGACATATGGGATGTGAACTCAGCGATCATTGTACCGATAGTCATATTATTATCTGCCAATGACTTAATTGCCAAGAGCCTCCACCAGTACCTAAGGAGGCTCTTATTAGGCAGCTGGATCAAGGGTTTAATACAGAAAGCTCGTATTGTTAGAAAGTTCCTTTCTCTGGAGCCCTGACCGCTGGTAGGTTTGACCTTGTTCCCGATACCGGTGGGCTAAAATTTTTTGTATTTTTTTTTTGTAACAAATATTTAAAATTTTAAAGTCATATAAGTATTTTGACGCTTCGTACTTCACTTTTTTGTCTAGACTTTTGAAAACATTTACAGAACACCGTTGTTCTGTCCGTATTTCGCAACAATTTACTAACACATTTCAACAGTCCCATTCTTCTACCTTCCAAAATTTCCGCAAACGTGGCACGTGACTGTCAGACCCAAATCAAGACAGCAGCAGAAATGTTATTAAAACTAAGGTATGGCAGAGGTCACCAGGGACCAAGTATGTAGGTGCTCATATGTATGTTAATTTGCAAAAGGTACGGTGTTGCACGACTAGGCTTAAATTTGTTTGCCCGCAAAATGTCCTGTTTGACAAGTTGAGAAACGGTTTTCTCATGTATTTGGATCAGTTTTTTTTCCAGCTGTGTAGTTAACAAGCAAGCTATAATGTAAAATGCTGAGGATACAGCTTAGAATATTAATTAAAAAAAAAAACATTTATTTCAGACGAAAACATCCTTATGAAAGGCGAAATTAAATAAATAAATATCTTGGGACAGCTCACACACGGCTATCTGATCCCAAGCTAAGCAGAGCTTGTGTTATGGTAACCAGACAACTGATAAACATACTTTTATAATTTATAAATAGATAAATATAAAGATAAATCACACCCAGACACAGAACAAACAATCATGCTCACAACACAAAGTTTGTCCTGGGTGGGAATCGAACCCACGACCTCCGGCTCAGCAGTCAGGGCCACTAACCACTAGACCAACAGGCCCGCCAATTGTCAGTAGCAAGATTTTTGCCTACCATAATTTATTTAATAATAATTTATTAAAGAGGAAAGATTACTTTGTTTATTTGTTTGTATCGAATGGGCTCCAAAACTACTTCACTGATTTTAAAAGTTTTTTCACTATAGGAAAATTGAAGTTGTTTTTAAATAATCCTCCTAATAAGTCTACGCAGTCAAAAGATATGACTGTTTATGTCGTAAGTTTGTACGCAACCCTCGGTGCGCTTGTCGATTCACATTTAGCCGCGCTTTGGACTACTCCTGTAATCTCTGAATTGTTATGCAGTTGTTCCTCATAAAACATGAACATTTCGCCAATAGGAGGCAAGCCTATATTACTAACTAGCCGGCGAACGCTGCTTCGCCCGCGTGATATCGAAAAAAAATTCCTATGTGTATTTTAGACTATAATCTACTTCATCAAGATCCGTTCAGCCCCATACATCTAAACATCCATCAATCCATCCTTACAAACATTCGCATTTAAATATTAGTAGGATAGTTAGGAAGTAGGATAGTTGGCACTTGCGGCTTCACCCAGGTTATATCGAATTAAAAAGTCATATTAGGATACTTTTCCATTCGATATTACCCGGGTGAAGCCGCAGGTGCCAACTATCCAACTTCCAGACTATAATCTACCACTGTGCTAATTTTCATTAAGATCCGTCATGACATTCCGCACTTGGTCAATATACCGTCTTGTCGTACTAAGCGCGGAAGGAAAACTCAACATTTATTGTGCGCACGGCCAAGGTGTGGAACTCTCTACCGGCTTCTGTGTTCCCTACCACATACGACCCGTCTGCCTTCAAAACAAGAGTCAATAGGCATCTTCTGGGCTCGCTCGCTCCATCGTAGACCTCATCTGTCGCTCACCATCAGGCGAGATCGAGTTCAAGAGTGAGTTCATTCTCAATAAAAAAAAAAAGAACATGAATGAGTAACAAACATCCATACATCCATCCATCATCACAAACATTCACATTTATATTAAGATATCAACCGGGCGCTAATTAAAAACCCACGACTTCGTGCTTAGCAGTCGCTTTTACAACCCCTACAGCAACGCGACTCTATAAATAAAAGATACAAATAATATCAACATTATTACAAGATGATAACATACAATTATTCAACCAATAAATTGTACATAACAAGATTTGGAACGAACCAATCATAATATTTAGACTTGTTATCTCATAAATACAAGAAGTAGGGCAAGTGTTTTGTTGTTAAATTCACAAATAGCTCGTTACTGTATAATTTGGGATCATTTCTTGGCATTTATATTTTTTTTTTTATTAGTGATAGGCCCGCGTTTGACCACTATCTCACCTGATGGTAAGTGATGATGTGGTCGACAATGAAGCACGCTTACCTAGAAATAACCTATTCACTCTTGACTTGAAGACCTCCAGGTTATAGCTATCGGGAAATACAGACTCCGAAATGATTATAGGTCCCTTAAAAGTCCTGAACGAGTGATTTTTTTAAGCTGGCAGATTCAAAAAATTAAATGGTTGTTAGTTTTTCTGCATGTATTTTTAAACTTGTTTACTTTATTGGCATGTATTTATCGTTATTTTTTTTCGTAACTAGCTGGTGCCCTGGTGTCCGGGGTAGCCCCGGAACATAACCCTTTATGTTCTGAAAAATAACGAATTCAATAGGTTTTCGCCAGTAAAAGTCTGACACTCCCTCGAAATTCGTTAACCAAATCTTTTGTAAAATGGCAATAAAGTTTTTTTTATGGAAAATACAATAAGATTATAGAATTTTAGTGAAATTATTTACAACAAGCACATTCAATTTTATCCATACATATGAATATTTTCAGAAAATTATAAAAATTTTGACTAATACTACTATAAAAGCGAAAATGAGTTTGTTTGTTTGTTTGTTACGTCTTTACGCCTAAATGGCAAAATTTAAAAATTTTGGTACAGACATAGTTGTGACCCTGGAGACGGACATAGGCTACTTTTTTGTCTCTTTTAATCCCCCACATCCCTAAAAAGGGGGGTTGAAGTTTGTATGGAGCATTTCGCAATTGTCAAGGTAGAAAGCAAAAAAAAATTATGCGAACTATTTGTCACTAACAAAAACATCGTGCATCTTTTTTTTTCAGAAATCTGCCCCCAACCCCTAAAAAGAGAGGGTGAATACGGGACTTTTCGCAGTTTTAAAGGTAGGGTGCTAAAAATCGGTACACACACTCTTTGTTACCGACGACGACGACGATGTTTGCTAGCCCTCGAGTACCAGTTGACTCGAATTTAACGCGAGCGAATCCGCGGGCAAAAGCTACATAATTATGAAGTAGGTATTTTAAAATTAACGTAACTCGTTGTGTTAACACCACGAATTCGAGCTAAGGCCTCGGATAGACTGTTTTAAATAACTACGTATCGTGTTCAGAACGTGCCTTATGCTTCGTTCAAAACGTGAGTACAATATCAAATGCCCTGAGAACTCAGACAAGTGGCACTTGAATCAGTTATCTTGACCACTATCGCTGATAGTTGAAGTGTAAAGTATTTGCCTACTACCAACACTTGAATTGTATGAAAACTATGAATTCACTTGAAATTCTTTGATAAGAGGTATGATAAATACTATTGTTTTTGATACACTATGGGGCGAAAACATTAAACAATCACTCACAAAAATACCTTTATCAAAATCTGTGGGTGTACGAATTTTAATGAAGTTTTTCAGGAGCTACAATGCCGCAGACTAACACACAGATATGGAGTACAAAACCTACAGGAAATTTAGTACTTTATACATCAATTCCTACCAACTACAAAAATGGACTTAATTTAGACTATAGTACGTTATTTATTTTATGTAAACAAACAACATACATGTAGGAATAAAAAAACATACATACTAATAAAGAGAGCACAGCAGGTTAGTCTTTTATTTCTGTTGAAGTTGCTTTATTTAGTTATGTATTTTAATAGTATTGTACTAAGGTTTTTACTAAATATTCAGTCTATTCAGTTGCGGGTGGGAAATCATCAAATTTCCCCCGCTTTGGGGGGTAGTGTTAGACTTGTACTGACTAAAACCCATTCATGTTCTTTCTATTGCCCTTTAAGTTCCGAGGCCACGGTATCTATTTCAAGCAACCCCGGCAGGCGGTGACCTTGGCAGGCCACTCAGTCTTAGGTCTATATTGTATCCACCAATCTGTACTGGACCCGTTTAGTGGATTATGTCCCATAGCCTGGGACAGAACGTAGAGTACAAATCAAACTAAGATACACAACATCACGTCTGTACTCCCTGAGGGGTAAGGCAGAGATGTATCCAATATTTCGCTTGACGACACGGTTGGCGCAAATGGCGCAGTGGCTGAGCGATCGACTGCTGCGCTGCGTGTCGCGGGTTTGATTCGCGCACGGAACAAATATTTGTATGACCTGCTGATAAGTTGTTTCGGGTATGGCTGTTTGTGTATGTGAGTTGAAATGTTTGTAAACGCACCCAAGTTACAGGAGAAATGCAGGTAAATGGCAAGGTTCTTTTAAAAAAAATACAGCCATATTTTCCAGGTATATTTAAGTCCCAAGTACATGTAAATAGGGGATAAGCCTATTTCCATCAACTGGCCACAGATAATGGCCCCGTAGTTGCTACTGAGCAATTCTTGATGGAAAAACCCAATAACAATTTGGACAAGCGGGGAATCAAACGCACGACCTCATTTTCAGCCGCGTTTGCGACTACTAGACCCCAAACTAAAATAGGGTCAACAAAATAGATCACGACAAATATTTAACTATGTTGTTGATAAACGCATTTTAGGCTACAAATAACTTCATTAGTTTTGATAATCGTGACATCCTGAATTCACTCAACCACAAAATTATTAATTTATTTGACGTTATTCATGTTTACATGCTATTATTAATTTTAACCTAAAATTAATCCCAGGTTTTAACCTCGGAAAGTACCTACACAGTTAGTTAATATTTATATGTTTACTAGCTGTGGCCCGCGGTTTTATCCATCCGTGTAGAGCGAGAGGTTTATGTCTAATCTAGGATGTAAACTAACTATACACAATTTGTTGTTTTCAGACCTCCAGTTGACTGCAATAAGATCATTATTATTTTAGCTGGAATCCTCTAGCTTTTAAATGCGCTCTTTAATCAGTGACGGGAACCATCTCAATATACAAAAGAACTAAATCAAAATCAAGTTATCAATTTCAGTCAAAATATTTTGAAAAAAAAACAAAATCTATTAGAGCCTTTATTTCAAGTAGACCAGTATACAGGCACTTGTGAACTATGAAAAATAGAATATTAAGCTCTTTTGAAACCATGTAGAACTAATTTCCACTGATGTTTTCCAATACACTCTGAAACCCAAGCCGTTTAATAGTTGAACAGCGACGAAACGACTGTTTGTTTTGCCACTGCCCCTAACAACCCGAACCGAAGGCAAATACAGACAAATAGACAACACGGTCATTCAAACGGATTTCAAACTCGTTTGACCATTACTGTATTGAGTTTATAGACTACTAGCTTCCACCCGCGACTTCGTCCGCGTGGTATAGTTACTTTGAGCTAACGCTAACTTTATCTCGCCTTATGGTCGAAAAAAAGGAAAACTCTCCACTTTTCTTCCCTCTTTCTCCCCGTTTTCTCACTTTTTTAAGCCTATGCCCGTCTCCAGGATACCAACTATCTCCGTACCAAAGTTCATCAAAATCGGTTTGGCCATTTAGGCATGAAAACGTAACAAACAAACTCACTATCGCTTTTATAATATTAATGGTAAGGATATAGTAAGGATTAAATATATATAGGGTGTAAGCAAACCCTTTAAAAAGCTATCAACCATGCATCCTTTTTTTGCGGAAGGTAAATCATCAAATAACTTCCCAGCTTTTGGCAGCGGAGGGGAGTGTCAGACTTTTACTTACTAAAACCCACCATTATTATTTTTATGTTCTCTCTCTTTCGAAAAACCCGCGACCACGGCAGGATCCATGCATTTTATACATCAGAATTAATCTACGCAAACAATATTGCTGACCAACGTCTTACGTACTCAAAACTTTGTCCTGGTGAATGCCTTTAAAAGCGCGTGATATTTAAAAAAAAATGTATCCTATGTGTTATTCCAGACTATAATCTATCTATGTGCCCAACATCAAGATCCTTTCAGCCGCTTTGACGTGAAAGATTAACAAACATCCAAACTTGACGGTTGACGACACGGTTGGCGCAGTGGCTGAGCGATCGACTGCTCCGCTGCGTGTCGCGGGTTCGATTCCCACTCGGAACAAATATTTGTATGACCTACAAATAGTAGTTTCGGGTCTGGCTGTTTGTGTATGTGAGTTTATATCATTTGTAAACGCACCCACGATACAGGAGAAATTCCTAGTGTAGGGCAGGTGTAACGTTTAAAAAAAAACATCTCAGAAACATTCGCATTATAATATTAGTAGGAGTAGGATAGGATAAAGATAGACTACTTAACAAATGGAACCACGACGATAGAAATAAAAAAGCATCACGTGAAATTTGAAATCGGTGCACATAGAAGGCGGTGCTCCTACGAGCCACATAATGGGGTACACATCGGCGAACACATTTAAGACAGAAAACTTTTACAAGTTTGTTACGAACATTGTCGACTTTGCCGAATTCTTTTCGTAATTTAAAAATGATGAGGTTGAAAAAGAAGGTAATAACGTAACATTACATTTGAGAGCCCTGGGGTAGGCAGACGAGAAAAAAAAACATCACATCTTACTTATAATAATATAAATGCGAATGTTTTAGTGAGGATCGATGGATGTATGGATGTTTGTTACTCTTTGACGTCAAAACGGCTTAATGGATCTTGATGAAATTTGGCACAAAGGTAGGTTTTAGTCTGGAACACTTTTGTTTCGATATCACGCAGGTAAATCAAAATCAAATCAAAATCAAAAGTCATTTATTCAAATTAGGCTGATAATCAGCACTTTTTGAACGTCACATTACAAGAGACAGACCCACAAAAACGCCCTGCCCTTCGTTGATTGAAGCCGCGGGCGCCAACAAGTATGGAAATAATTTAGGTTTGGAGTAATTTTAAGCAAATATTTGTTTGTTAGGCTGGTTCTACTCCAGCAGTTTATGATAGTTCTACAGATGTGTGAAAAATAAACAAGACAAAAGGAGTATCTAATACTTCACCCATATTTAGCAAGTTACGTTTTTTTTTTTAAATTCTATGTTATTGTGGTCGGACCTATAATATTACCATAAAGCCGGTACCACATCTAGACTCCTAAGCTGCTACTCAAAGTTTGAATATGAGAAGAAAAATAATATGAAACGACAACGTCCAAATTTGTTTAAAGTTAAAAAGTTATACTGTACACTACCCCAGAAGTTGCTACGTCATCAGTCACTTCCTTTTCTTTTATCATGTTGCGTAACACAATTCATTCATCTTCTCCTTTGTTTCCATCTTCTTTTTCATTAACATTTATGATAACCACTGTTTTACTCACATGTGTTTTCATTGTCTATAGCGATCAAAATGTGAAAATATTTTTCGACGACTTCTCCTTGCTTGGAAATAGCTGAAATTTGTTTCACCCGTGCTTAAAAGGTTTAAAAAATGAAGATTTAATTTTTAGGGTTCCGTACGTCAGAAGGAAAAAAACGGAACCCTTATTGAATCACGTTTCTCTCCGTCTGTCGAGTCCTTTATCACGAAAACGCGTGAAGGTATGATGTTGAAGTTACTATCATTCAATCAACCATTTTCTTACATCTGTGGTTCCTTGGTGTTGTGATATCAATCCTGAAAGTTTACGCAATTAAAAGATATAGCCGTTTATGTCGCAAGTTTATATGGAACCATTGCATCGGTGCGCAAGTCTGACTCGCTCTTGTTTTTGTCAGGAGCTCTTTTAACTGTCTAAATCGGCGTAGAAAATATTTCATACACAACGACATTTTTATTGTTACCATTTAAGCTTAAGTTTTATGTAGAACATAAAATACTTCCATGATAAGGAAGTTACATCAATATGGTTTCAATATCTGCAGTAACTTAGAAAAACGTCGTCTAATTTGAATTGCCTGAATGACAGTGTGACCTACGTTGTCCAATGCAGTTCAAAATCTTTGGGTTGCCCATACCGTGGCCCCAGAACATGAAGGGCAAGAGAAGGAACATGGGTGGGTTTTTTTTTTAAACACGCTGCCTCACTCTAGGAATTTCTCCTGTAACGTGGGTGCGTTTACAAACATTTAAACTCACATACACAAACAACTAGACCCGGAACAACTATCTGTAGGCCATACAAATATTTGTTCCATGCGGGGATCGAGCCCGCGGCAGTTCAAAAAGGATGACGTTTGACACCGAAATGGGCTTAAATATGGAAGTTATTTAGTCAAATTGGGTTAAGGGTCAGAATGGAACGTTCTCCGATGTAATCAGCGTAATTATCTACACCGCCTTATCATCATTAAGTTGTAGTTCGTTTTCAATCTAACCGTATGCAGTTTATACCAGTATTTTACATGGAGCGACCGCGACGGCCTATAGTACTAATTAGTTTTACTTACTTTTATACCTATTTAAAAGCAAAATTTAAAAATGACA
Source organism: Ochropleura leucogaster (assembly GCA_958449745.1). Lineage (NCBI taxonomy): Eukaryota > Metazoa > Arthropoda > Insecta > Lepidoptera > Noctuidae > Ochropleura > Ochropleura leucogaster. Next base: position 9,945,038 of record OY288223.1, on the reverse strand, counting down.
ATTGTAATCTTACGTATGTGTAATGGATTGTATAAATTACTACTCAAATTTGTATGGGAAAATTTCCTGAAATAATGAAATTATTATTATTATAGTTTAGAAAGGCAGTAATATATAACACGATAAAAAAATCCAGTTTAAGAAAAAAAATTCTTACAAAAGTAGCCTATCATAAAGTTGATGAATTTTTAAATGATAAATCGCTATGAAGTAACTGACTAATCTATTATATTTATTTTATTCTCTATTAATGTTAACTTTTTAATTTAATTATAGTATCGTATTTTAAAATATGACTGTCTTTCGACATAATTTGCACACCAGACATGGTTCAACATGTTAAGCGAGAAAATTGTTTGTAACACCAATAATAAGCATCATACCGTATATTTTATCTACACATGTTTTTGTAAATAAATGAATCATGAACAATGTAATCAGAATCCTTACTAATATATATCGTCATATCTGCCAATGGCTTAATTGCCAAGAGCCTCAACCAATACCTGAGGAGGCTCTCGTTAGGCAGCTGGATCAAGGGCTTGATACAGAAAGCGGTACTCCTGGACACGGCTCGTATTGTTAGGAGGTTCCTTTCTCTGGAGCCCTGACCGCCACCGGTAGCTTGGACCCTGTACCCGATACCGGTGGGCTACTATTTTTATATTTTTAAATGTTTTTTTTTATGATTTTAAGAAATATTTAAAAATGTAATTATATGTATGTAAAAATAAATAAATGTACGAAAATTATAAAAGCGAAAGTGAGTTTGTTTGTTACCTCTTCAAGCTTTAATGGCTAAACCGATTTTGATGAATTTTGGTACAGAGATAGTTAGGAACCAGGAGACGGACATAGGCTAATATTTTTTAGAAAAAGTGGGATGTGAGGGAGAAAGAGGGTAGAAAAGGGAAAACTTAGCGTTGCTATTACAAATCAATAAGGCGCAAGGGGAACTTTGTTACCCCGAATTTAACGCGAGCGAAGCCGCGGGCAAAAGCTAGTCAATAATATTCGAAGGAGTAAAGAACTCGGATTATTTCCATCACTTATGCTTTGATGGGTCAATTTACATGGGTGGGCCATTGTTATAACTGAATATAAATAATATATTAATGAACAACGCGTTCAGAATATCTTAGTTAACTAGCTTTTGCCCGCGGCTCGAGTTAAATTCGGGGTAACACAGTTCCCCTTTCGTGATATGCAGGTACCTGCCACCTGTAGTTTTTGCCCTTACGCCTTTATTTATTGTAATAGCAAACCTAAGTTTTCCCATTTCTTCCCTCTTTATTCCTCATTTCTCACTCCTTAAAAAAATATAGGATGGATAGGATGGAGGATTAATGATTTGTTCGTATATATTAATATTTTTTACCCTTACTGCAAAGAAGGCTAAGCAAGAGCAGAGAAAACAGATATTTTTTTTACATTTTGCATTTTTTTCTACGCACACGCTTTTGCGTTCAGGAATTATATTAAAATTATCGAACTTATCGGAAGTTGTAACAAAATAACAATAAGGTAGAAAAGTAATAAACGAAATTACAATAAGATTCTCTGAATTGCACGACACCCTCCTTCTTTTTTTGAAAACGGTTAAAAAAACACAGTTCTCTCTTGTCTCATTGTTGTTTTTTGAACGAAGTTTCTTTTAGTATAATCTTTCCTTATTCCTACACTAAGGGAAAGTTATCCTATGAATGTAATAGTCGTTCGAATGTCATATTTATGTAATTCAATAACATTTCGTGAAGCATAATATTCCATTTATTATTCATCTTTATTTTATCATTCATATTTCGTTGGGCCATTTGTATGCTAATCCTTTAGTACGTGCGTGAGCTGTTAATATTGCGTGTGGGTGGTATTTCCTAGTAGTTCCATAGGAAGAACCTAAAGGGCCTCTGCCATGTTTTTTTTTGTATTAAACCTACTTCATCATCTTCATAGTGTCAATCCCAAAAAAAAACTTCTAGAATAAAAAGCACCAGAGCGAGAATATTACGATTATAGGTACTGTATTGTAAATATGTTCATAAATTTATAGAAAGTTAATAGAAAACGCTAAAATATTAATATGAAAATATTATTAGCCCTGCATCTGATACTCTAACATTATTATACTTGGATCAAAATGGATACTTATTTTTATTCGAGCTATGAGTTTAAAAATTAAATACTTATGATGAAAATAAATTAACACACATTTTATAAGATACGAGTGAAATATTGATCGCATTTAAATTGTCTTTCAAGGAATCTATTGCTCTAATAAAACCAATTGATGGTAAATGCCTCCGAACTTTCCTATAATTTCGAAGCACGAAACACATTTAATTTAATTAGATAGATAAAATACGTATGAAATTGGAATACCATTTTATCAAAGCAGTAAAAACAAAAAATACTTACTATGTCATCATAAAAAGGCATCAGGATAGTTAGTATGCGCTTTATGTGATAATAACATAACGTCCAGTTCACTTCCAATCCACCGCACAGAGGCTGCTCAGGCCCAAAAACATGTTTTTCACCTATTTTGACCGATTAACATATCACCACAACCATAAAAAAACACTGCACTCAACTTGGCAACACTAACAAATACAATAAAAAAAAAAAACAAAAAGAAATTTGAATAAAAATTCGAAACAGTTCTAAAAGAAAAAAAAAACAAGTTTTTAATCGTTCGGATCTTTTTGAATTTTGACAGTCGCGCGGATTTATTTTTCTGTTAGACACTTTGAAAAGACGTTGGTAGGATTTGAAATGAAAGTTTCGTAAGGCCGGAACGCTGAAAGGACGTGAGTTCGCTACGGCTGCTGAAACCAAACTGAAGCGATGACGACGGAGCCAACCTGAAAATTATCTGTGGCCGAATAAAATGCGTTCACAATGTTTTAGAAATAATTCAACAGTCCTGAATGCACGTTCATGTATTTATTATTGTTATTTGATTGATGCAACAACAATCATTTTTTCATAGATTTTAGTGATCGATACAGTAAAATACCTCATTGATGGTTACTAAGATAAAACATTTTATCTTTTATGCTTTCGGCTCTTGTTTTGAAATATTTGTATAATTAATCATGCTTGTCGTCTTGGAGTATTATTTTTTATTTACTGTGTTTTCTCATTTGTTTCAATGGAATTGACTTATATTGTATTGAACGTTGGTTTTGTCTGGTCTTCATTCATCATGCTTTTAGAGAAGGATTATTTTGTTCGTTGTGTTTATTAGATTTTGAATCTCAGCTTGTCAAAAATACTAATAAAATGCATATCATAAGTAGTCATGCATACATTTAATCTATACATATAAATGAATCCCTATTTCTCTTGTTCACGGCATCACACGTAAACAGCAGGACCAATTTCCTTAATACTTATTATGTTATGTTTGTTATTCTCAGGAGGAGGTTATTATGACAGAAAATAATAAATTGGTAGCTAGGTAGGGTAGGTATAAAAATAAAAGGTGGTAGATGGTAGTAACAAAAGGTTAAAAGTTAGGGTCTAAACCCGAAATAAAGTTTATTCATTTATTCATTCAATAGCAAGAAGGTGCATTGCAACGCATGCTGGGCACATCTAATCATAAATTATATTTTGATCGACAATTATCTGACTGCCTTGTGTAAACTTTTTTTTTGCGGATGGGTAATCATCAAATAACTTTCCCCACTCTGGGCGGAGTGGAGGGCATGTCAGACTTTTACTGACTAAAACCCACCCATGTCCCTTCTATTGCTCTTTATGTTCCGGGGTCGCGGTATCTCTTTTGAACAACCCGCAACCCCAGCAGGCGGTGGCCCCGGAAGGCCCCTCAGGCTGGCAGGCTTTGCTGACATCTCTTTGAAACTTTTGACCTAGGTTTAATATAAGATTTGATTTGCCTTGTTAGTTGACCGTGTTAATTAATTAAAGGTATTGAAATCTTACTACTGAATTTCAAACCAGTTCCCCCAAACCGATTGAATTGAAACTTTCGACTTATACTTGGTTCAGGAGATATTAAAAAATTGTTTTTTTTTTCTTAATATTATACGTTTTGCCAACACTAGGAATTTCTCCTGTGTCGTTGGTGCGTTTACAAACAGCTAGATCCCAAACTATAACTGTAGGTCATACAAATATTTGTTCCGATTGGGGATAAAAACCGCGACATGCAGCGTAGCAGTCGATCGCTTTGGAACTGCACCAACCGTCAAACGTTTTTATGACAGATATGACATGATCTTGTTACTAGGATTTCCATCTGACTGGCGAATGATTAACACGAAAAGAAAACATTGCATACGCGTTCAATGTTAATAAATACGTTTTTTTTTTTATTATATAGGTTTAACTCATTAAACTAGCCTTATTGATTAGTTAGCTAATACTTTAAACCAGTTCCCCAAACCGATTGAGCTGATATTTTTCACACAGTGACTCAACACGATCCATTACCGCATCACTTAACACTCCATCCCGGTACGCGCAGACAATTGAAGCAATGAACACCGTTCACGCTATTGTGTGCTCAGCCATTATACCTGAGCATTATTGCTGGTGCTAGTACTTTTATGAAGACATTAAAGATGGTCGTGTGAATTTCTGGTATGTCTTTGTGCAGCATTACTTTCAATGAGGATATTAATGTGAGGATAAGGATAGGCAGAACGTCTGCGAATCTTTTCTGATAACATACAAGCCAAGTGCGAGTCAGACTCGCCCACCAAGGGTTCCGTACGAATTTACGACGTGAACGGCCATCTCCTTTGTCTGCGTACATTTTGAGGGTCGATTTTTTCACAGCACTATGAAATTATAGAGTTGAGTACATGGTTTTAATTTCAACTCGATAACTCTACGCGTTCTCGACACATAAACAGTCTTGACAGACAGACAGGCGGTCGACATAGTGGTCTTAAAAGGGTTTTGCGTTTGCTTTTTGAGGTACGGAACCAAAAACGTTATAATATATACATACAATACCACCATAGAAGTAATCTCAAAACAAAAGAGAAAATTTCTACCTATAGGTAATGTTTAATTTTCTTGCAATTGGGGTCGATCTTAATACCACCACACACTCATTTAGTCTCTGGGTTGTCACTTGTAATTTTCTCATGAAAAATGGAACTACACTTTTCCCCAATTGTTTTTTTCGGGATTTGTACCTATATTATTTCTGTGGGTATGTGTTATTAGGATTCAATGAAAATTCCGTTGTTTTCTGAATTAATTTGTATGACGTCTTTGTCTAACCTTTTTCAACTATTTTGAGATCGACTTCCAGTCTAAGGTATCCATCTGCATCTGGTTAGACTGGAAGCCACCAAGGAAGATACCAAAACAATTTAGAAAAGGTAAGGCACATAATGATGATAATGATATTGCCATTAAGAAAAGTAAAGGCGCCATTTCTCTGTACATTTTGATAATTGGCTTTACTATACAAAATATGCTTTGAACTCCTAGTTTTCATACAAAAAAAAAGTTTTTATCTATCGGAGGTCGATATATTTATTTATTTATTAAAACTTCATGCACAAGTAACAAAACATTGTACAAAGGCGGACTTAATGCCATGGGCAAATATAACCCTTAGTTTTACGATCTCTGCTGAAGTAAGTTGGTATTGAGATAAACTAGATTGTTGTACCTAGGTTAGAGCCTTTTTTTTTTTTTTTCGGGTGGGAAATCATCCAATGACTTCCCCCGCTCTGGGCGGAGCGGGAGGGCATGTCAGACTTGTACTGACTCAAAACCCATCCATGTTTCTTCTTTTGCCCTTTACGTTCCGAGGCCGCGGTATCTCTTTCGAACAACCCGCAACCCCGGCAGGCAGAGGCTCTGGCAAGCCCCTCTGCTTTGCTGACTCTCTTTGAGGCGCGCGTGAAACACGAACGCGCCGTCGACACGGCCTGTCGTCAATCGACGGACGGACGGTGAACTACCCATTGCTCACCGCCCACAGGCCCGCGTCTACGGTGGCCGGAAGTCGTCTCGCGGCACCCGGCGCCATGGGCGTCTCCCGCGGCGGCTGGGTTGGGCAGATGTTCTCTCCCTCAAACGCCCGGCCACCGCCTTCGCTAGCATTACTGCTTCGCAGAAGGTTGTGACCGCTTCCCATTCCCTCTCGCTCCGGACCATGGCCTGAACCAGGGCCGGACGCGAGAGATCGCCGCCACCGATCGCCTCTACGAGGGCACGGCGGTGGTCCGCCCAAGCCGGGCAGATCGCCACTGTGTGCTCCACCGTGTCCTCCGGGCGATCGTCACAATGGTGACACCCGGGCGCTTCCTCCCGCCCGATAATGTGCAGGAACCTCCCGAAACTTCCGTGTCCGGTGAGGCCCTGCGTCAGGCGGTAGGTGAGGACGCCATGACGCCTCTCCAGCCACTCCTCAAAGAGGGGACTTACCGCCACTATTGTGGCGTGCCCTGCACGGGGTTGCGACAGTCGCTCTCTCCATGCCACCATGAGAGGTTAGAGCCTTCAGCCTATATTTCAGCCTGTTTTCCGAGTTTACCAGATGAAAATATCAAACGGAAAGCGAACAAACTGAATGTATTTCTGTGTGAATGTTTTCTATCTCTGTTATGATGATGTGTGATATACCAAAATCAAAACTTAGATACAAAATAAGCAAGTATTGCTACAGCTGTAACTTTGTGAATAAGTAGATTTTGTAGGCCTGATTCCTAGACCCTTGTTTACTTTAGTTTACTTCTTATCTTGTTTTAACGTTTTATAAAGTAAGCAATGACTAAACGGGCCTACCGTGTCCTTTCAAATTTAAGTACTAACGCTGTAACAACAACATTGTAAAAACAAATGATTTTAAAAGAGTAACCATGGAGTTTCTTGTCGGTCTGTAGAAAACGACCAACCCCAACCGTGCAACTTTTCTCGATGTTTTATTAAAACCCAATAGCCCATGTAGGTAGTCTATGTAAAATAAAAATATTTTGATTTAAACACATTCAGGGCGCGGTAAGAGTTTGTGGTATTATTCATATTCTTCGTTCTATCAAGTTTTAAATAAGTAGAAATTTGAAATCATCATTAAAAACAATCCCAATCGTAATTATAATGAATCTATTTAAGTTTTGAGTGTGTTAGTTTGTTTTTGGTCAAGCGTATTCATTATACATCAGCTTAATTGCCTATTTAGAGCAAAATTAAAGAGTATAATTTTCATTGTCATTGTTTTTTATATACCTACATATGTGTGTATTTTAGTTATTAAAGATTACTTGAAATGTGAATAAAACTATGAACCTAACGATACAATATTTCTAAATCTCTGTTTTGATAGTTAACTACACATAAATTTACCTAACGCTGTCTCAACAAAAACAGCTATAATCATAACAGTAAATATAAATAAAATGTAAGCTTACTACCAACATATTAAAAAAAAAATGGCGGAAAACTGCATCAGGTGGTTTTAATTGAGGAAAATTGGAGTATTATATTCTTGTTACGTTGGTAACACTGTTTTTGAAATCAAGCTAAAAGCGTCCCTTTTGTTTATGCTATTTTTATTAAAGATACTTGTGCACCTGTCTCACAGTCAAGTTTTACTAACCTTACCGAAGAGTATTTAAAGATTTCAAGCTACCCTACTATGACGTGTTAAAGCAGAACTTATTCCGCTGAGGGAAAGTGACAGAGCTATACAGGGTGTCTAGTACCATCTCTTTCACTCAGTGGAATAAGTTCTGCTTTAAGATGTCATAGTAGGCCTACAGGTCAGCTATAGTAACACGTGTTAAGTTGAAAGATTTTAAACAAGAAACACAAATCAGTTGGAAGGAGAAACGCTTTCTCGGGACAATTTGTGTCGTACTTTCGAACGTTTGCCTGTGAGTAAAGAAACACTTTTACAAAAATTGGAACATGGAGAATTTTAAATGACTCTGCCATGGTGTGTACGGTGGATTGCGTACGATACGGAAGTTTTTTCATGATTTCCACAAAAATCGACATCCGCAAAAATCGACATCAACAAAGTCTAGGGAACAAGGACATTTCTAGTTTTTATTTAAAAACTCTTTCTTGTAATAGTGAGTGTTTTATATCAATACAAGGGTATTTTATTACCGTTTTTAATTTTAACATTAATAAAAACATTCTCATATTAAAAAAAATATTTTTTTGAGAAAGAATTGAATAGTGCCATATTGAATATTACAACCTTCTATGATTAGGCACAAAAATAACGAGGTAGTAAGAAATACAGTAATTAACCTTACTTTAAAAGTTTTTAATAATCTGTACTGTGACTGAATATAATATATTTTTTTGTTACTGTTATTGGTAAATCTTTTTTATGCTTAGCTTATTTCTTTTGCACTATGGTCCTAGTTTATCACCTGACACTTCTTCACTGCACATGTAAGCGGGCACACCCATTAGACTGGTGAATTTATTATTTAGACTTGGGTATTTTTTTTATTTTTATATATAATGGCCGTTTGCTAGCTGACAAGTGACAATGAATGAATAATTTCTTATTTTTATTTTTTTTACAATTTCTTGTGATAAACGGAATTGTATAAAATCTGGTTCTTCTAACCTGACAGACAGATGTGTTGCTGGGGAGTTTGTTCCGCCACTTCTTCTTCCCAGCTAAAACACTAGGAAGTGGCGAAGGGCAGGGCGTTTTTGTGGGACTGTCTCTTGTAATCTGACGTTCAAAAAGTGCTGATTATCAGCCTAATTTGAATAAATGACTTTTGATTTTGTAGGACCTCCTAAAGCATTAGCAACAGCTCGACAACGGCGTGTCATACTTAGTATGAGATTGTCAATCATCGTCTGTGGAATATGACTCCATACACAGCGAAGGTGTAAAAAAAGTTGTTTTTCAGTATTCAGGTTTTCCAAAGAATCACTGAAAGCTCTTCTCCCAAGCAAATCCCAGGCATGCTCTATGGGATTGAGGTCGGCAGACTGAGCAGGCCATTCCAACGTCGTAAGATTGTGCTCGCTTAACGCATTGACCACTACCCTCGCGGTGTGTGACCGTGCATTATCTTGCATGAACATAAAATCTGGACCGAACTGCTGTCGATGAGGAATTACCATGGGGTGTATAACCTCCTGAATGTATTGGTTTGCATTCAAATTGCCCCGTATCCAAACGAGGTCGGTCCTTCCACCAAGGCGAATTCCAGCCCATACCATGATTGTTCCACCTTGGTAAGGATGAACTTCTTGCGGATTCTGGAGACGACTCCGACGTCCAGGAACTCGCCATATACGCACTCTTCTCGAATCAGGATAAAAACCGAAGCGAGATTCGTCGGAAAACAGAACCCGTGCCCATTGTTGGTCGGTCCACTGTAAATGTGCGTTAGACCACAATAAGCGACGACCTCGATTTCCACGTCGAAGAGCTGGAACCCTAAGCGGTCTGCGAGCATGAAGATTGGATTCGTGTAGTCTTCTCCTGACAGTTTGATCGCTAATAACCACTTGATGCTGAGACTGGAGGCTTGTGACCAACTGACGAGCAGTAATCGTGGGTTGCCGCCTTGCGGAATTAAGCAAGAAACGATCTTGTCGCTGGGTAGTAACCCTATTTCGTCCCCTGTGACGTTCGGCAACATCCCCTGTAGACCTGTTATGTAGCGTGCCCATAATCTGCAAATTACGCTTGGTTGATCTGCTACGTCGCGTTGAGTTCGTCCAACTTGCAGCTTTTAACATCTCTTCGCGACTTAAATGACGACGTGACATGATGACTATAGTCACAAAAATGCACAAACCAAACGTAAAAGACGTATTATTGATAATAAACGTTATTTACAATCAAAGAAAATAATTTTTATTTTGCCTCAGAGAAACTGCACAATCAAACACTTTTAAAAGTTTTCCCTCCATATTCGAAAATCATTACTTACTTAAATTTATTTTTAAATTTTGAACAACTCTGTAATCTACTTTATTATATTTTTATTTATTTGCTGCCAGTTATTAGCAAAACAAGATATACACGAAAAAAAAATTGGGGTCATCTTGTTCCCTAGACTTTGTTGAGATGTTTAGTTCCAAACATTATTACAATCTGGAACTAAATTCCTTTAATGAAATTTATACAGTGCGATGGAATATTTCATTACTATATTACTACCAAAATAACGTTCACTCAGCAGTCCATATCACAGACCCGTTTTGTCGTACACGTATTTATTCAGCGATAGTGGATATAGTTTTATGATGAAGCTTATACACATGGCTAAACTAATCCGTGTAATCGGATCGAAGGAGCGCAGGGCCCGCGAACATAGCATTCAGTATCGCCGGATACGTTTAAACAATGCTGTAAAACGGACTGCTACCCTACCACGACGTCTTAAAGCAGAACTTATTTCACTGAGGGAAAGAGACAGGGTATCTAGCACCATTTCTTTCCAGCAGTGGAATAAGTTCTGCTTTAAGACGTCATGGTAGGCATACTGTTGTGTGAACGTACCTTTATGTTGGAACTTTGTATGTACACCGTACTTTGTCATATTAAGGTTTCTTGCAGAAGTACTTTTAAAGAGAAAATACTTTAAACGTGAATAAACGTAGAATTGAGTTTACGAAGAATTGGTAGTTTTATTAAGTAAACAGACTTTTGATCTATTCATTTTATTAGTTCAATTTATTTTATTTTATTAGTATTTCAAAAAAATAAAATTTATTTAAATCTTCTTTTTTTATTTGGTTGAAATTTTAAATGTATTTGAAAATTCTTAAATCCTTTTCTGACAAGGTTTTAAGATGGGAGTGAAAGCAAATGACTACTTATAAAAATCTCAAACTTACTGTCGGATAATCTGCGGGACATAGAGAATGAGATTTTAAAGAAGTATTTTTTTGTGTTTAAAATAAGTAGTTGTAGTTGTTATTTTGTTGTTTATTTTTTAGTTCTACACCTACCTTTTGTCTCTGCATCACCCAAAGACTTACTAGTATAAAATGTCTATTGCCACTTTCTTCACTTCTGTACTTTGTGATTGCATTGCTAAATAAATAAATATACGAGTAACCAACGAAGGCAAACTCGGAGAACGAAGAGAAGAATTTTTGCGGACAAAATATCCAATTTAGCGCATGGCTTGTTTTTACTAATATTATAAAAGCCAAAATTTTATAATCTTTGAGACTATCGTTCTGACTCCCCTTTTTTATAAATTGGAAACTACTTTTTCCCCATGTACCATGGCGTCGCGCGCAAAACATACGCGCAGACATATTTTTAGGGTTCAGTATGTCAAAAAAATCGAACACTCATTGGTTAACTTTGTTGTCCCTATGTCTGTTTGTCAATCAAGAACCTTTATCTTGGGAATGCGTAAAGATATCTTATTTAAATTAAAACCATATAATAATATCTGTAGGCCCTTGGAGCTGTGAAAAAATAACCCACTACGTCTACAAAATCAAAACATATGGGCATTTATATCGCGAATTTGTACGGAACCTTCGAGCACCAAAAAATACTTATCGAACAGAGAAAACAGACAAAATTCATGATAGTAAGAACCTCCCTACAAAACTGAACACCTTTTCTGCTTTTAAAATATCTACACCTTTACAAAACGAAAAAGAAACATATTCCATTCTTCGTAACCCAAATCTAAAATGGAATGTTCTGAATTCAAAATATTTCAAGCTCTTTTAATATAAAACGATGTTTGTAGCCCAACCTAAATAGAAACTGTCTGGTGGGGTAATTACGGCCTGAAAGATTGAAAAAAAAATGTAGCTCACAACCTCTTTCATAGTTTTGGCATGAATTTAAAAGAAGAAGTAAAAAATTAATATTAAGGACATAATTTAGCATTAGTTTTTTAAAAAGAAAAACCTATAAAATGACAGTTATCTACATAGATTGCTGAACAAGCTAGCTGAAGTCACAGTTGGCTGCTGGTGGCTATGATTAAAATTTGAAGCTAACAAGTCCTGTAGACCTACCATGACGTCTGAAAGCAGAACTTATTCCACTGAGGGAAAGAGATGGTGCTAGACACCCTGTATAGCTCTGTCTCTTTCCCTCAGTGGAACAAGTTCTGCTTTAAGACGTCACGGTAGGGTAGCTGGAGTACAGACTGGATTTGGTAAGCGCATCGTGTGGTGTTGACTATCAAGGATACTGACAGGGGATAAGTCATTGCGGCTACAATATGGGCGGTTCTCAGCAACAGAAAAGGAACATGCAAGCTACATAGGCGCAACTCTTACGGTTAGTTTTAATAGTGGTCGCCCTAAACTAAAAGTGGCTTCGTGGAGATGCCAAGGCAATAATATTACTTTTGAAACATGGTACCTAGATTTATTCAAAATATAAATAATCATAATAAAATAAAAAGGGTATTTTTGTTGCCTAATAATAAAAAATCCGGCTCAAAGCGAGTCAGACCCGTGCACCGAGCGTTTTGTACAAACTTGCGACGTTAACGTCCATATCTTGATAATGCGTACACTTAGAGAATTATGTTTTACAAATCTAAGAGTCTCTCTTAGAGTTGTAAAAATCAATTCACTAAGTCTGACATGTATTTTTAGCAAAATAACATCTTCCTAGATCTTTGTGCTGTGCTGGCGCTAACCTCAAGCGGCGTAAATATAGTAACCTTATTGGTAACTATATTTTCGAGTAGTTTGAATTTTATAATTTACTAGCTTTCGCCCGCGGCTTCGCCCGCGTTAAATTTGGGGTAACACAGTTTCCCTTGCGCCTTATTGATTTGTAATAGCAACGCTAAGTTTTCCCTTTTCTTCCCTCTTTCTCCCTCACATCCCACTTTTTTAAAATAAAAATTAGCCTATGTCCGTCTCCTGGTTCCCAACTATCTATGTACCAAAATTCATCACAATCGGTTTAGCCATTAAAGCGTGAAGAGGTAACAAACAAACAAACAAATAAACAAACAAACAAACAAACTCACTTTCGCTTTTATAATTTTAGTAAGGATTTATAAGTAAGGTAGTATGTTCAATAATTTTTGTTTAATTGAGTTTATTTATCTGTTATTGTTATTGTCAAAAAACATGAATGATAAATAACATGTTTGATTTGATTTTATTTGATAGATACAATAAAAGCAATCTAAAAGTCAAATGCTTATGATAGACATTTAGAATTGTTTCAAGCTCACAGGAAATTGTTAAATGATAGCACGAAATATTCCTGGAATTTTCCTGAAATACAATTAAAATATTTTAAGGAAACCCAGCCAAAACAAATTGTTGTTAAATAATATCTGTAATGTAGGTTTGTGAGGTCAGACGATTTAAGGTGTCAGGTTACTGTAACAATAAAGTTAAATACAGAAGTTAAATTTCAGGTTCAATATTCTCTTTAGCCAAGGAGAGCGGGATGAGGCCTATGTCCACTCCAACCACATCTCGATGCATTCCCAAGTCATTATCTAGGAAATTCCTCGCGGTTATGGAGAGACTTGGCGTTTAAAAAGCCTCTACCACCACATCCTCACGGGATATAAAGTCTCATAACCAAAGAACGTGGGTGATGGAGTTAAAAACAGAAGTCAAATTTCAGGTTCAGTATTTTCTAAGAGATCTTGCAGGAGCTCGTGGCTAAATTAGACCAGCCGCTTGGGTAGATTCATCCATGGATTGGTGGCCAACCATTATACTGAGTTTCCTCCATGCCTCTGAAAGCACCATAAACCGATAGATCCCGTTGTCATTTGTAAATCTTTGACAGTCGTTACGCGAGCTGAAAGTCTGACAACCACTCTTACTAAAGGGTATTATATTAATAAGTTTGTACTAACTGGGTTGTAAAGGTCAAATAGGCAGTTACTACTTTTACTACCACTAGAAAGAGCTACTTCCGGTCAGGCTAAGCAGATAATGAGATTTTCTAGAAGATCTACCCTTACAAGGTTGCTACAGATAAACTTCATATTATGGAAAAATCGAAGAACAATTTGCTTGGCCCAGGAACCGAACCTAGTGTCAGCAGTTGATGACATATGAGACAGCCAAAAATGTAATGCTGAATCTGTAAATCTCGCTTTTATTTGACAAGTAGAAATATGTATAGATAATACGGTCTTATTTTTCATTTAAGTACAACCAACAAGACATAAACTAACTTACATGTTAAAGCTCTTTTTTACTACATTTCGTGTTTATGCCTTTTTTAGGGTTCCGTAGTCAACTAGGAACCCTTATAGTTTCGCCATGTCTGTCTGTCCGTCCGTCCGTCCGTCCGTCCGTCCGTCCTCGCTTAATCTCTGTGACCGTTAGCACTAGAAAGCTGAAATTTGGTACCAATATGTATATCAATCACGCCGACAAAGTGGTAAAATAAAAATTTGAAAAAAATGTTTTATTAGGGTAGCCACCCTATATGTAAAGTGGGAAGTGATTTTTTTTTTAATTTCAATACTAACGTGTGATATATTGTTGGAAAGGTATTTAAAAATGAATAGGGGTTTACTAAAATAATTTTTTTATAATATCAATAATTTCGGAAATAATCGCTCCAAAAGTAAAAAACAATGTGTCCCCCCCCCTCTAACTTTTGAACCATAAGTTTAGAAAATATGAAAAAAATCTGAAAAGTAGAACTTTATAAGGACTTTCTATGAAAATTATTTTGAACTTGATAGACATAACAGTTTTTGTACAAAAAAAAAAAGTTGTACAAAATAATTTCTGGACTAAGTTTGTAGTATAATCGTTTATGCAAGCATTTTTTTTAACTTCGTTTACATATTTTATTATCCTGAACGTATTTTTTTTTTTAAACAAAAAAAGAATTATTGAAATCGTTTCTCGCAATACAAAATCACGTGTTTGTATTAATTAGTAACCCAATTCCCCGAGAGATGGCGCTGTAGGTACTTATTACATTGGATTGGGTATTACCGAATTGTTCGGTTGGCCTCATAACTGGGAACACTTATTGTGACGGACGGGAAACTACGGAACCCTACACTGAGCGTGGCCCGACACGCTCTTGGCCGGTTTTTTTAATGAGAAATCTTCAAATAACTTCCCCCGCTCTGGACAGAGCGAGAGGGAGAGTCAGGCTTGTACTGACTAAAACCCACCCATTTTACTTTTTATTGCCTTTTATGTTCCGGGGCCGCGGTATATCTTTTGAAAAACCCGCAACCCTGGCAGGATGTGGTGTTACCTTGATTAAACGTTCTGAAGCGGGAACCATGGGACCAATGAAAGCTGTTTAACAAACTGCGTTGGCGAGCTTTAGAGCACCAGCAGGGGCCTCCTACGCCTCTCTGCTGCAAAGCAAAGTGACGCAAAATGGTCCCAGTGTCGCAGGTAAGTCGCAAGTGGGTAGTCGAGTGGGCATGCTGCGCCCCCGGCCAGTGTTGGAGCTGTTTGGCCTCCCGACTTAAAGGGCACCATCGCGGTGCTTAATTAAAAAAAAAAAAACAGAAAAATGTTACCTCCTTACTTGATAAAGATGAATTAATTTGTATAAATATTTGTAACATATGTATAATACATAGAATATGAACATATGTATAGAACGAGTTTAATATTGCTGGTTCAATATGTTTTGCCATTTTCGGGTTAAAAATAGTTCTCAATTTATTGTAAATATAAATTAGAAAAAATATTTATATAATTTTTTCGTATATTCATTATAATACATATAAATTACATTTTTAAATATTTCTTTATAACAACATACAAAAACAAATATTTAAAAATAAAAAAAAATACGAAAAAAATAAAATAGATACATAGTGTCCTTTCTACTAGCTATCAATTGCAGTCAACTACTGAGGATTGTTGGCTTTCCACCTCCTACAATATCATCATTTCAATGGTATTCATAAATATTCATATTTGGTAATAACTAGGTACACGGCGGCAAAATTATCTGTCTGATTAATTGTGAAATACTATTGTGTTATTATTTGAATAGCAAATTGCCTTTGTAAGCACTGACCTGGAAAGACTAAACGCTAAAATATTTGTCATCTCTTTGATTTAATAAATATTATTCAAACGACCGTGTTTGGGGGAGAAAATTGTTTGTTGACGGAAATCGTTAAATGTAGGAATTAAACTTGCTGCCATTAACGGGCAGATTATTTTAGATATGAATATTTAATAACTCTCTAATTATTTTTTGTACACAAAATTGAAACCTTTTGGTAATGAAAACGGTGTTTCCTACTTAATGACAGTGTAATGGAGAGTTCTAGATTTATTTTTGTTTACTTATGTGAACTCTAAATAATAAACGGAACACAAGGTCAAAACGCATCGTCTGAGATAATGCCGGTTGTGACGTCAAGAGCCATGTGTCGAAGAAACATTTTCTCTCAAATCTCGCTAAGATTTTACTATAAAACAGAATGAAGTACATGTTTTGCCTTTAATGTAAAATTATTATATTAAGGGCAAAACATTGGATTTCAAAACAGAAATTGTGGCAAATGACGTCACATCATGGTGGCATAAGTGACGGGCGTTAATTTAAACTGTAATCTAAAATTGTAGGAGTTGAATTTATTTTTTGCGAAAACTATTACACCCGATGGCACATAAACCTACACAAAACCATTTTAACCTGATCCCTCTACTGCGGTGTGCGATCCGTAGTAGAGAGATCAGGTTATAATAGTTTAGAATAAGGTTGATCGGCCGTCGTGTGTACATAGTTGAACCTAACTTGCAACACTATTGTCTTGGGTTTTTAGTAGTCTGTTTCATTGATCAAAGTAAAAAAGTACGAATTCCCTGTTAATTTTACTACAGTAAAACCCGCAGCTTTTACCAAAACATTCCATTAGCCCCTGCTCATCCCATAAGAGAAACAGAGCGTGAAGATAAGTAGTAACACAATGCTCAGCGGAGGTGTCAAATTAAGGTGACCATTACACTGACAATGGCGTGTCATTGACGTTAATATATTGACATGACAGTGTTTGGGGTCGTACACTCACACCGCGGTATATGGGTCATCGGCTAAAGATAAAACTTACTGACGTATAAGGATTCGTTCGTTTCATTTACGGATAGCTATGAGATCTTGACAAGATGATTAGCAGTAAGAATGAGAAAATATTTTTTATTTCAACACACTTTAATATTTTATATACTTCTCCCGTAAATATGTAAAAAATCTGACAAGTTAAGGGTTTTGAATTATTATAGCTGATACCTTAGAAACGTCATAAATGCGACATAAGTTCTATGAGACTTATGTCAAAATTCAACTATCCGTAAGCAAAACGAGTCGTTTTTGTTTATTGGAACAGGGCGTTAGAGGATTTTGTCAAATAAAAAACTTGTTTGTACTGATACCAGCTGTTAATGAATAGGTACAGGTTTTCAAACATGGCCGCTATTCTGAAAATAAAATAAAATGGCGAAAGTTAGGAAAGCTCATACAAAAATCTTACCTATTCAACGGTTTTCGATCATGTTTAGTTTAGGTGACAATACACGGGATAAATGAAGTCATTTTTATTTTAAAAAAAAGTGGGATGTGAGGGAGAAAGAGGGAAGAAAAGGGAAAACTTAGCGTTGCTATTACAAATCAATAAGGCGCAAGGGGAACTGTATTACCCCAAATTTAACGCGGGCTAAGCCGCGGGCGAAAGCTAGTAAAAAAAAATACGTGTGGCACTCGGGGACTGCCGCGGTAAAGCTATTGTATTGTATTTTATAACGGGCTGGTGTCCGCAACTCCACGTCTGAGGCGCGTGAAATCGCGGTAAAGCTATTGCATAGCAAATTTTATCAACTTATGAAATAAATAAAAACAATCTAAATAAAATATTTAAAAAGTACTTCCAATGAAAAGAAGCCGCAAAAAGAAAAACAAGACCTTGTGTTTGATCCAACGTAATGTCGATTGACTATCCGATTCTCTACCCTACCTAACACGCTATTAGAACATTAGAATCGGGATTGAAATAACTGACCGTATTGTGTAAACGATGTTAGATAAACCACACCTCCGTGCCCGTCGGAGTGGGGAGCGTCAGGTTTTTTTTCGTTACGAAATTTCTGGATTCGGTCCCCGCGCTCCAGGCCCGCGATAGAAGCTATGCAATAGCTTGATAAAAGTGTAAAACCTACATGGATAAAATGCACGGAAACTTTATAAACGGTAGTTTAAAAAATATACCTTAATCTGTTAAGGTTTTTTTTTAATTACCGTCATGTAAATGTAAATATGAAAGTGAATATCTGAAAGTGACTTTTAGCTGTAATTATTGCACGTCATGTGGGCTTACCAATATTTTAATGAACCACTCAAAACCATATTTGAAATTAAATATACCGAAAATATAACTCTTGCAACCAAAATTAAATCTGGCACGTAACCTACAAAGTTGAAAAGTGGCACCAGCGGCCATGATTGAATTATTTTCCACTTAATAAAATATTTCAACAATGTTGAAGCTTTTATATGCAATTAAAATGTTTTAGTCGGTGACGCTTGGAAAATTTTAATCGGCCATTTTAATAACTTTAGGTTAAGAATTTTCACGTCTGCACTTTATAAAATTAATTAAATTTTAAGGTTATTTTTTTAAAAGAACGTTTTCTGTTTACCTGAATCAAATTAAATCATTTATTTCAATTAGACCTTTTGAATGACCAGAAACAAAATGGATCTACAGTCCCGGTCACAAGGCATAATAACTTGTGAAAGTACCTACTATGAATCGTCAATGACTACCAACAAAAAACATCAAATCTGTTGTTCCTGATATAATATTATATCTCACACGTAGTCCCAAAGAAGTCCCATGAAACAAAGAATGCGCATATAGCCATCAACCGTGCATAAAACTAAAATCCGTGACTGTTTTAGATTCTAGATTGAAAAACAAAACAACACTTTTGTCGACCAAGAAAATTAACCCAGGATCTTGTGCTTACTGGTAGCACTTACATAAAATCGTGTTGTGACATCGATATCGATCGGCTGCGGAGTTTCGCTAAATAATATTTGATAGTGCACTTTGCTAATGAAACTACTATAAAAAGTAATTTCTATACCATATCCTTACGTTATTATTTTCGGCTTTACTATGCTTATTTTGACCAAACAAAGGCTTAACGTGCTTAATAATGCACGGAAAGTGAGAAAACTATAAGTAAATAATAAATAAATTTTGGTTGGTTGGCGCAATGGCTGAGCGATCGACTGCTGCGCTGCGTGTCGCGGGTTCGATCCCCGCACGGAACAAATATTTGTATCAAATCAAATATTTCTTTGCAAACATGGGTATAGTGTATAGGTGTTTTTTTGTAGCAGAGGTCTCCATATTTTACCGTCACATGGGCATGCAAAGGTTTTACATTTTTCAAATTAAAATATCTGGCACATTACTGAAATCCAAAAAGTAAAAATTAAAAAACAAAATGTCAGTGTTTACAGTACTAAAGAACAATAAATTAATGCTATATAATATTAAATAAAAAAGAAAGTCAGCCAGGATTACAATTTTATATGTCAGTTAGAATAATGTCAATCAGTTAATAAGTCATCATTAAGAAAATCGTCAATCGATTTCACAATTAAAATTTCATTTAGCGCCCTTTTAAATTTAAATGTCGTTATATTTTTTATATTATTAGGTAGTCTATTATATATGCGTGGGGCAATACCGAAAAAGCTTTTTTGCATTAGTGCAGTTTTACATTTTATTTGACATAATTGATTAACATATTGCGTCCGTATTGGATTTTTCTTGACTTCTGATATTTTTAAAAAGATGTGGGTTACGTTTTACAAACAAAACTGTTTCCAATATATATAAACAAGGAAAAGTTAATATTTTCAGGGATCGGCATCGCCTACAGATAGGTCTTCCTAGTCTGACTGTTTATGTATGTGAGATTAAATGTTTGTAAACTAATCCACGATACAGAAGTAATTCCTGGTATAGGGCAACGTTTTTTTAAAAACAAAAAAAGAGGTTTCGAATAAAGTAAAGTTATTTGATACAAAATACGCACCTGCTTAGCTCTTTTCCGAACTCCCAACTGTCTCTCCGGATGCAGCTGAATACCAATATTTTTCATGGAGCGACTGCCTATCTGACCTTCACAGCCCAGTTTGTAGTCTGTAACACGATACCTCTTGGTAAGACTGTTCAGACTTTCGAGACACTGACTACCTCTTACGTCTGTCAAAGATCTACAAATGACAGCCGGGACCAACAACTTTACGTGCTTTCCGAGGCATGGAGGAAACTTGTTACATAACGAGTGGTCACCCATCTACAGACCAACCTAAGCAAGCCCGGCTTAACCTAAAGATCGATCTGAGTGCCTGCTATTATTTAGCCACATGCTTTTCCTTTATAAAAAAAAACAGATCATAAAAAAAAATGAGTTGAAACCGTCCATCAGTTTCTAAGAAAAAATAACAATAATATCTGTTTCGCCTGGAAAAGGAGAAACGTTATTTCTCCTTTTCTAAATATACATAGACAATGCTAAAGTAAAACAATAAAATATAGTTACTACTTCCATTTACGCCCAAACAGATGAACTTAGCTCATTTAAATGAAGTCTTCTCACCGTCAACTAACCCAAAGAGCCTGTCACAGTCCCAGTTGCGTAAACTAGTCTTGATTTACATGAACAAAACAAATGGACTGTCCAAAACATTCCATAATATGACCAGTACCATAAAATCTCTTTTATAATTGGTCTCGTCTGGATCAGTTTCTTACATCCTAATAAAACTTTTTGATCGGCAAAAACAAGAATATGACGGTAATGTCAAACTGGTGAAATCATTGTGCCATAAATCAGATGATAATCTTCAAACGTCACGACACGTCGTCATTATATAACTTTTAGCAAAAACATTCCAAATATTGATATTTTAGTTGTTTCTCTTTCTCATATATCACGAGGTTCTCGTCATGCAGGATGATAATATCGACATTGCATTAAATGACCCGCACCCACCGAAACATTAGTTTCGGATCCTGAAAAAGAGACAGCATCCTAACACGGTACGCAGTGAGTAGAGGATATAAATTTTAATTATGCTGGTAACTTTATTTCATTGTGAATGTTAAAATGATAGACAATGTATGTTGTTGAAATTTTGAATGATTATATTTTGTGCCAGACATTTTGTGTACACAAAGATATCATAAACCTATTTATTTAGAACTGAAATCGTCTTGTGTTTATCTAATTAAAATAAAGCGCAGATAATAGTTTAAGGATTATATTTTAAATCCTTTAAATTTACATGTCTCACTTTTAATAGCAAAACCGTCCACCTATTCTATCTTTAAAAACGACATGAGTATCAAATCAAATCAAATCATTTATTTCAATTAGACCATTACAGGCACTTTTGAAAGTCAAGAAACAAAATGAATCTACAGTCCCGGTCACAAGGCATAATAACTTGTGAAAGTACTGTAGTTGCCCATTCCAAAGCGTTGATCTCTATGGAGAAGAATGGGCAAGAAACTCCATGGATTAGAACGTTATGCTCTATCAGCCAGCATTTTTTTGGTTATTTGTGGAAAACTGAAACTGTGGAAAAATCAACTCTCTAAGTATACGCAGTCTAAAGATATAAGGCTGTTTATGTCACAAGTTTGTACGGACCGGCTGCCGACTCGGCGCGCGAGTTTGACACGCTTTAGGCCGGTTTTTAATAATCAGAAGATTAGAACGATGTCACCTAGTAAACTATACAGTGTCATCTAAACTGTTTACATGTTTATGTATGCACGCACAACTCAACTGAAAACCGAAAAGTGGGTCAAATTAGAGCTCTACAATTTTTATACGTCAGGGATAGCTAACCAGTCGATCGCGATCTACGACCGCGGCAAGGCAAACAAAATAAAACGTCTAACAGATGCACAACGTAATCACCAAAAGTCTGCGCGTATTATATTGTGTGATATTAAATTTAAAAAAAGTACTACATAATTCTTCTCCTTCTTCTTTCTTTAATAAAACGTTGCCGACACAAGAGCAAATAAATACATATCTTGGGACAACTCACACACGGCTATCTGATCCCAAGCTAAGCAGAGCTTGTGTTATGGTAACCAGACAACTGATATACATACTTATATAATTTATAAATACATAAATATTATAGATAAATCACACCCAGACACAGAACAAACAATCATGCTCATCACACAAAGTTTGTCCTGGGTGGGAATCGAACCCACGAGCAGCTTAGCCAGCTCAGCAGTCAGGGCCACTAACCACTAGACCAACAGGCCCGTCATCAAAAGAAGATACATGAGTGGGTTTTAGTCTATACAAGTCTGACACTCCCCTCCGCTCCGCCCAAAGTAGGAGAAATCATTTGATGATTTCCCATACGCAAAAAAAAAACATGCAAGCTTTTTAGGAAAACGTCTTGCACCAATAACCGACCCGATCAAATTCCTATTCTCACCTTGAGTTTAACGTTTTCATAAAACTAAACAGATCAATTCCTCGTTATTAGTTGAAGTTCAATTGCTTTTAAAATAGCAAACGCGTTTGTTTTTTCCGTTATTCTCCACTGTTTCCGAGAACGCTATTAAACATACAAACAAATGTTTCCGATTTTTCAGTGTGTATGATTTTTATTGGACATGGTTTGAGAGGCAGGTGAACATGTTTAAAGTTTATTTTTAACACGCTTTTATTAGTTTCACTTGTGCCCAACTACGTAAACCTGAGGTGGCTGACTTGAATACACCCTATATCTACTTGTTACGGACGAAATCCGGTGCGATCTACCAATATGTATTATTTCATCAGCACGGTTGGCGCAGTGGCTGAGCGATCGACTGCTTCGTGCTTCGTGTATCGCGGGTTCGATTCCCGCACGGAACAAATATTTGTATGACCTGCAGACAGTTGTTCCTGTTCGAACGCTTACTTTACCCATCCATCCTCACAAACATTCGCATTTATAATATTATAAGCAGGATGACTCTCCTGACCTAATTATCTGAATGACTCTGTACTGAAACATTACCAAGGAGAAAAAGGCATTACTCTCTTCATATGTTTTCTTGCATTTCTCAACTTGAACATTTAATTGCTATAAAAAAGATCTGGAAACTATTTTCAGATTTTACTACAGTTTGATTATTTTCTGTTTGTGAGTTGGACGATGAACTCAAAAATAATCTTTTCCAGATTTTAGATTAAAAATAACACCGCCTACAAAACTCTCATTCTATGACCGTGTGTAAAGCAGACACATGTGTGTGGTGGCACGGTTGGTGCAGTGGCTGAGCAATCGACCTCTGCAGTGCGTGTCGCGGCTTCAATCCCCGCACGATACAAATATTTGTATGACCTACAGGTAGTTGTTTCGGGTCTGGCTCTTTGTGCATGTGAGTATAAATGTTTGTAAACTCACCAACGATACAGGAGAACTTCCAGTAGGCCTACTATGACGTCTTAAAGCAGAACTTATTCCACTGAGTGAAAGAGATGGTGCTAGACACCCTGTATAGCTCTGTCTCTTTCCCTCAGCGGAATAAGTTCTGCTTTAACACGTCATGGTAGAGTAGCTGGTGTGGGACAACGTTTTCTTTTAAAACAAAATAGCAATAAGTTGGAGGGGATGTTTTAAATGTAGACAAAATAAATCTTATCTTATTACTAAAATAATTGCGATAGTTTACAATGATCCATCATTGTCTTAAAGCAGAACTTATTCCGCTGAGGGAAAGAGACAGAGCTATACAGGGTGTCTAGCTGGGGTGGTACAACGTTTTCTTTAAAAAAAAAATAGCCAAATGTAGACAAAATAAATCTTATCTTATTACTAATATAATTGCGAAAGTTTACAATGATGGATGGTTCGGCGGGTGTTTGCGCCTTTTTCCCGCTCGAACTACTAAACGGATTTGAACAAAATTTGCCTCTCACGTAAATCAAATAATTATTATAGGGTGCTAAATTGGTCGGCTTCGCGGAGTTTTATTTAGAAAACAAACTAAGAAGAAAGTCGAAAAGCTGGACCCTCGCGGTTGGTAAATAACAATTTTATTAATTGTCAACATTGGTAAAGAAATACATAATAATATCATAAGTAAACAGAGCGCTATATTATACAAATATGGTGTATAAATTCAGATAAGCATTATATTTTGTAAATTTCTCAAAACATTTAATAATCATACAAAATTATTATTTTGAAAAAGTGGGATGTGAGGGAGAAAGAGGGAAGAAAAGGGAAAACTTAGCGTTGCTATTACAAAACAATAAGGCGCAAGGGGAACTGTGTTACCCTAAATTTAAAGCGGGCGAAGCCGCGGGCGAAAGCTAGTAATAAAATAAACTGAAAAAATTATGATCTCAAACCTAAATTAGGAATTATTACAAATGTCAAAAGCAATGTAAAAATAATTATAGTCCAATTCCAAATAAAAATAAAAAAAAACTATTTTCATTCTTCACATTTCTAAGTATTCATCAAAAGTTTAATAAATCGTTTTTAACCTGTATGAACACAACAGTAATTTTCTTTTGGTTGTACGATACCGTGAGACAACTCCCGAAAATCAAGCCACGGTCAAAAGAGACAAAATACACACGTCAAAAAAGTCTAAGCAACACAAATACTACATACTTCAAATAAAGAAAGATTTTTTTTTTTAAATTATGATATCATATCTTACCAAGTAGGTTATACCTATTTATCCGTATAGTTCGGTACGGACCCCTTCGGGGGCTCGACATTCAAACCTCCGCTGGCTCGGTACTGGCCCCGAAAGGGGTCGGACATTTAAGTCATATGACCTCCTCATTATTTTTGTAAATATTTTATTTTCTGGTTAAAAAATAATATGGGTGTGCATTCATTAAGATAGTAGAATAAAAATCTAATATGTAAACGTCATTAGAAGTTCTTTAATTATTAAGTAAGTTTCTTAATTATGTCTTATAAAATCCAAATGTGTAAATTACGATCATCGCCATTTTGATGGCAGTGTAGATCGACGCTAAAAACCATAAAAAAGTAGGTTTTCGGACATTTAAACTCCATATTATTGGGCATTATTAACGTGTCCTTTTATTATGTGAAGAAATCATGCGTAATTGAACTTATATTAGCAGTGTTAATGATACATTTTGAAATCTAAAGTCGAAGTATCGCGCCAATCGTGCTTGTTTACATTTTTCATTCCACATTATATCACACGGACGCGAATAGATTCTATAACAAATGAGACAAATATCATTGCAAATATTATAAATAACATGAACATGCCCAGATCTTATCGTAATTTGCAATAATAGGACCATTAACACGTAATATTCATAACCACTGCTAAATTCACTTTCGAAAATGACGTCCATTTCTTTTTTTTTTAATTTTGTGATGTGAAAATCCGATTATTTCAATCGATTATTTTCTTGTAAATCAATCAATTCGAATAATTAAAATAAGGAATATCAGAAATTGATACATGAAAATAAGAATAATTTTGTAATACGTGTAAAATACTATAAATATTGATAATAATATTTTTTACACCACTAAAACCGACTCAACAACAATCAGTAGAATCTGATCTATGGCTAAATTCGCGCCAATTTTATTTTCAGATAAAAATTCAAATAAGGAATGCGCTCGCTGTTCGAATTCATATTAAAATGTTTATTAATAATTCGGTTTTGTACCTACTATTAGAATGTGAATTGCAATTAGAAATAAATAAGGTTGAATATAGAACGACCTTATTATGATCTTGGTCAGTAAAAAAAATCAGCCAAGATAAATTATATTTGTTCGACAAAATTGTTTGTAGTATGGTTGGATTAGTTATTTGGAAAGCGTTTGCATTCTTTCCTAAAGCTTGGCTCGTAGACCAAAGTGTTCTTGGAGTGGAAGACTTGGGGTAAAAATGGCCTAGAGGGAGACCACAATTGAGATGGAAAAAAACCCCGGTACACGACATCAAGAAAACTCCAGGTACAAAATGAACCTATTTTGAACCTGGAGTTTTCTTGATGTCGTGTACCTGGGTTTTTTTTGGGGTGGGAAATCATCAAATAACTTCCCCCGCTCCAGGCGAAGCGGGGGGGAGTGTCAGACTTTTACTGACTAATGTCCACCGATCGATGTTCCTTCTTTTACTCGGGGCTGCGGTATCTCTTTCGAACAACCCGCGATCCCGGCAGGACCCTACTGGGGTTGCGGGTCCGACACTCCCCCCCGCTCCGCCCAGAGCGGGGAAAGTGAGGCGCCACGGCATCCTCACCTACCACCTGACGCAGATCCTGACCGAGCACGAAGGTTTCGGGACGTTCCTGCTCTGAAGAAACACCCAGGTGTCACCAATGTGACTATCGCCCGGAGGACACGTTGGAGTACACAGGCAGTCTGCTCTTTCGAGCGGAGCACCGCTCTGTCCTGGAGGAGATGGTGATGTTTGAAGGAGAGAACCTCAAACCAAGCCAGCAACCGCGGGAGACGCTGCAGGGATCGGGCGCCGCGAGACGACAACGACTTTTTGTTAAAAGTTTAACAGGAGCGGATATTTGATGATTTCCCATCCAAGTGGCGCAAGACCGATATAAATAAGTTCCTAAAGAATTCCTGAGAAGTTTATGAGAAGGCCTCTTTTAAATTCCTAAAGAAGTCCTTAAATTCCAAAAAATAGAGATACACTATTTAAAAATACTTTTTAGGGTTCCGTACCTCATAATAAATAACACAACCCAAATATCAAATCTGTGGTCCCTTGAAGCTGTGAAAAAAACAACCCTCCAAGTCTACGCAGAGAAAAGATATGACCGTTTATGTCGTCAGTTTGTACGGAACCCTTGGTGCGTGAGTCCGACTCGCATTTGGCCGGCATATTTTAATAGGCTAAATCGCTTACTGCTACGCAAAGGTCTCGTTATTAGCATGACCTACAAAATTGGTTGCTGCGAAATCGTTTGACAGCAAATGTGCCTACCAAATCTTGGCGCATAACAAAATAATAATTATTTTGTTATGCGCCAAGATTTGGTAGGCACATTTATTTATTTTTCAAGATTAAGTTAACAATTCATGATGTGGTTCCTTATTGCGAAACATCATTTTATGCTGGCTTTATTGAGAATACAAATTATCAAAAAGGATCCAAACCCATATTTTCTTGAATAATATTTGAAATATCAAATTAAACTTAGTAAATTTTATTTAAAGTTAAAATATAAATAGTTTTCCTTATAATTTCAATAAAACCAACAAATTTACAGCACTGCATCATTGAAGAATTCCGATGCAAACTTTAAAATTCAATATCTCAAAACTAGCTTAATGTGGATTGGATCCTTATCGTGTAACTACGTCCAATTAAACCATAACAAAAAAGCACGAGACAAAATGCTGTTTCTTTCTTTTCTAATCGATATCATAGATATTTGTACAATTATAATATCTATACTAGAGTAATATGCCATCTCCATAGGTAAATTCCTCAATGGTCCCAAAACTTTTTTGAAAGTTTACTCTATTACGATTATCGATTAGGTTGAGTGCAACTTTTTAATCGTTATGATGGAACTTAGTTTTACGGTCAGCACTAAGAAATGTCATATTGCAACACATTTTGTAGTATTTTTTGTCGAGATTTGTATCGTGTTTTTTTTATTAATTTATATATGTAAAATGGCAAAAATAAGAATGCAGATGGAATGTCACTGTTTTTATTTTGGATTTCCGATTTTATTATCAAAGGGTTATCTTATGTATGTGCATTATTTCCAGCGTTTTTAAAGTACCTAATTTTTGGAAGGGTGTAGTAATATGTATTTTACACACATTTTACAATAGATCGACGCTGTTTTATCGGCCATAGGAGGTTTTTGGAAATATAAATCTCAAACTTATCGTATGAAACAGCCGCTGTGACTTATTTTTAATACCGAAATTGAATGCTGTAAATTGATGAAAATTCTTGAATTTCATGACAATTCGCGTCACCCCACCGATTCAGCTGATGTGTCATGTGTCAAAATCCTGTCGTGCAGAGTGGTTATACTCTTTTGATCTACAGGACATACTAGCTAATTGTAAAAAAATCGAGTACCATTTGTTTTTTTTTTTTAAACAAAATCAAAAGCGAATGCATTTGTTCGAATTTTATAGCGTTTTCTTTGCTTATTAAAATTTAGTATTCTGTATCAATTTCATGAATAAAACAATAATTTGAACAAAGTTGGAACAAATTGGGATTTTGAGACATTTTTTACGTTATGATGCGACGTCATTTGAATGCAGATGAAATGCAAAGAGCTATAGGGATGTTGCAAGCAGGAAGAAATCAATCTCAGGTATCTTGGTATTTTGGTGTCAGCAGAAGCTTTATTTGACATCTTTATCAGTGTTACACTAACACGGAAGATCGTGCTGAGCAGCACCCAGGTCGAGAAAGATAGCAGAGATAGGTTTAAGGCTACAAAATTCAAGTGGTGTTGTTGTTAGCTGCCAAACTGTGCGAAATCTACTGCATGAGTATGGCCTTCGAGCACAACAATCAATTAGGTGCCCACCGATACATCACGGGAATCGCGCTCGTCGAAATTAATGGTGTCATCATCTGCCTAGCCTTTTTCCAACTATGTTGGGGTCGGCTTCCAGTCTAACCGGATGCAGCTGAATATCAGTAATTAATATGGAGCGACTGCCTATCCGACCTCCACAACCCAGTTAGTACTGAGTAATACGATACCCCTTGGTAAGACTGGTTGTCAGACTTTCGGGACACTGACTACCTCTAACGACTGTCAAAGATCTACAAATGACAGCCGGGACCAACGGCTAAACGTGCTTTCCGAGGCACGGAGGAAACTCGGTATAACGGGTGGTCACCCATCCACAGACCAACCTAGGCAAGCGCGGCTTAACCTAAAGATCGACCCGAGCGGCTGCTATTATTTAGCCACGAGCTCCTCAAAATTAATGGTGTAGGGAACACTATATAGACCCGGGAATATTAGGAGAAAATTTTATTTTGCGATGAGTCTCGAATGGATGGGTTCAAGCTTGATACTAGAAGGGTAAGAGTATATCGTTGTCCTGGAAATACTGAAATACTGAGGTGCGTCCAAAAAGTGCATCCATACAACGGTTCAACAGTTATGGTATGGGCGGGTATTATAAAGAACAAAAGAACTGACCTCGTTTTTATAAATGGTAACATGAACGCTGTAAATTACGTTGAGGATGTTTTAAGGTCTTACTATATGCATTCGCACAAATGCTTGGCTTCGATATCACGTTGATGCATGACAATGCGCGTTCGCATACAGCTTTGTACACACGGGAGTACTTGGCAAGGGAAAATATCCTGTTATTGCTTTGCCCTGCACAACTCCATCGAGCATGCATGTGACATGCTCCAGAGACGTATTTAAAGGATTTATAAAAAACCACCCAACAACTGATGGACTTACTAAAATTTCATTGGGAGCAATTGCAGCAGGATAACATTAACAGTCTCATCGATTCTATGAATAATCGTTGGCAGCAAGTTCTCAATAACAGAGGAGACCACACTAAGTTTAGTAGATTAGGCACCTTACTTTGTACAGCGTAATTTTATCTTTTATTGATTTATTTATAATTATAACTTTACATTTTAAAATATTTCTTTATAAAAACATTTAAGAATATAAAAAAATAAAAGTTGTTTAATTTAAAAAAAATTATATAAATAAGAATTACTAAGTATTTAATAAGAAATAACATTGTAAATTTTAAATTTGCATGTGTTGCTGGTAATCATGCCATCAATTTTTTATTCAAATACGGACGAATTTTTTGACGCCCTGTAATTTTCTATTTTTTACTTGTATAAGTATATTTTTTATTATTAGTTTGTGTATATTTATAGGTTGTATATATTTAGTAATTAATCTAATTATAATGTGTTGCTTAGACTTTTTTGGTGTGTGTATTTTATGCGTATATGTGTATCTTATTGCAAAACTTCGGCGCTCTTTCCAGCTAAATTGATCGAATTTAATATTTCGCAGTAATGATAAAATAAATTATAACTACAATTTATTTTTCTGAGAATTTTAATTATTGTCATTAAATAGTTTGATTTCTCACAAATATAATTTTCAGAGATAGTTTGATGTTCAGGAGATTTATAATTTAGCCTTAATTTCAAGATGTACGAGGAATAACTATAATATTATAATCAATATATTATGGGATCAAAACCGCAATTGGATTTACTTCTAGCGAATTAAAATTACACAGCTAGATGCTTTTTGGGTCTGTCCAATAATCACTTGAATTTCGAAAGGGGGGGTAGGGGGTCCAAAAAACCACGAATTATCACAAGGGGTGTAGTAATATATCACAATTTTCGCAATTCTTTCATTATTATTGTGTCAAAAACAACCTGCAACCTTTCTGACTACCTTTAGACGTCATTACCTATTCTAGTCCTTAATGTTCTATTATAAAATAAGATGATACTTTTATCTGTATTTAATTAATAAAAAAAAAGTTTGGTAGTCTTAAAAACCTCACCACGTAATACTGTTTCACAACATCATTGTAACTCCACTGTTTAATTGGTAGCTCGCCGATCGTTCGTCAAATGATGACAGGCCGTGTCGACGCGCGCTTCAAAGAGATGTCAAAGCAAACCAAAAGGGCCTGCCAGGGCCACCGCCTGCCGGGATTGCGGGTTGTTCGAAAGAAATACCGCGACCCCGGAACATAAACGGCAATAGAAGGCACATGGGTGGATTTTTGTCAGTACAAGTCTGACACTCCGCTCAGAGCGGGGAAAGTTATTCGATGATTTCCCACGAAATAAAAATAAAAAAAACCCACGATTTTCTTCATTGAAAATACTTTAAAAAGAAACTTCAAGGTCAGATTACAAGAAAACCGATCAAAAATTCTTCTATTCGAACCTTGAAACTTACTCATAACACTTTAATCCTATATTTTACTTCAAAACCAAAGATCAATGTGTTTCCAACAGTCTTGTGTTCAAATTGTGAAGAATATTAAACAGATCCGAGTCGTATCCATGTATAAACATAATCCAACGTTTGATGTTGTGGAAGTACAAAACCATGGATAAATAAATAAATAATAAATATCTTGGGACAACTCACACGCGGCTATCTGATCCCAAGCTAAGCAGAGCTTGTGTTATGGTAACCAGACAACTGATATACATACTTATATAATTTATAAATACATACAAAATCCTTACTGATATTATAAAAGCTAAAGTGAGTTTGTTTGTTTGTTTGTTACCTCTTCATGCTTTAATGGCCAAACCGATTTTGATTAATTTTGGTACAGAGATAGTGGGGAACCAGGGGATGGACATAGGCTAACTTATTAAAAAAAAGAGTGGGATATGAGGGAGAAAGAGGAACGAAACGGGAAAACTTAGCGTTGCTTTACAAATCTACAAGGCGCTACCGAATTTAACGCGTGCGAAGCCGCGGGCGAAAGCTAGTAAATAATAAATATCTTGGGACAACTCACACACGTGCCATCTGATCCCAAGCTAAGCAGAGCTTGTGTTATGGTAACCAGACAACTGATATACGTACTTATAATATTTTATAAATACATACATAATTATAGATAAATCACACCCACACACAGAACAAACAATCATGCTCATCACTCAAAGTTTGTCCTGGGTGGGAATCGAACCCACGACCTCCGGCTCAGCAGTCAGGGCCACTAACCACTAGACCAACAGGCCCGTCAGGATGTGAATTGCTGTTTTTATCCCAGCGAACGATTAAAACTACAGATATAGATAACGCAAGTATCAATCTGTATGAAAATCAAGCGTGCCATTTTATGACTACCTACTATGACGTTTCGTGCACTATATTTTAATGATGTTACGTCTATTCAGTGATTGACAACGGTTTTTACAATTTATTACACGCAATTTTTATAACGACACGGTTGACGCAGTGGTTGAGCGATTGACTGCTGCGCTGCGTGTCGCGGGTTCGATTCCCGCACGGAACAAATATTTGTATGTCCTACAAATGGTCGTTCCGGGTCTGGCTGTTTGTGTATTTGAGTTTAATGTTTGTAAACGTACCCACTATACTACGTACACACCAGGAAAAATTCCTAGTGTTGAACAACATTCTTTAAAAAAAAAATGATATCTGACGTCCGACTAGTGGCACACAGATGCAGACTGAGCGCTGAAAGTAGCAGCTTGCGATTTCTGTTTGGAAGTTGTTCACTTGAATTAGCACGCGTAGTAGTTACTCTTGCGTTATCTGTGTCTATCTATCTGTCCGCTTTGGGCAGTGCGGGGGGGAGTGTCAAACTTTTACTGACTAAAACCTAACCATGTTCCGTCTTTTGCCCTTGTGATTCAGGGCCGCGGTATTTATTTCAAACATCCCGCAACCTCGGCTGGCGGTGACCCTGGCAGGCAAAGCAGTGGCTTTGCTGACATCTATTAGAGGCGCGTGTGGAACACAAACCCACCGTCGATACGGCCTGTTGCCACTAAACTCCTTGGGGTGACTGATTGTTCAACGAGCCAAAGAGCTACAAGCTGACCTTTGAGCCTGTAAATATTCAAGGATCTTCAAATAACGGACAACCTATCGTGCTTTCCTAGATATTAAGGAAACTTGGTACCTCTGTGATGGCCGGCCACCTTAAGATAGACTCGTAAGCTATTGTTGTTTAGTCATCAAAAAAACTAAGGAACCCCAAATTGAAGCAAATACCTTCTCCGCTTTCCTTGGTTTATTAACTCCATGTCGTATATAAATTACGATAATCCTCCCAGCTGTAACAACATGGCTGATTGTGGATCATGAGCGCTGCGTAACTGATTTGTAAGTGAACATAATTGATATCGGTTTTTAACTTTAGCTCGTTAATAAAAATATTATGAACATTGAGATTTGGTGATTTTTTTTTATATTGTTTAACATGAAAGGGTTGTAGCCATTACAAGTCTTACACTCCCTGCTGCTTCACCCAGAGTGGAAGAAGTCAAGCTTAGCGCAGTTATTACGCGTACATACACTGTCCCTCGCTTTCCGCGCCCAGTCTGTCACAGATCACTTTAATATAGTCATCGATTCATATACTTTGAATCTAAATAACATAATTATTCAAATTAATACATTTATTTCAATTAGACCATTACAGGCACTTTTGTATGTCAAGAAACTGAATCTACAGTCCCGGTCACAAGACATAATAACTTGTGAAACTACTACAGTTGCCCATTCCAAAGCGTTGATCTCTATGGAGAAGAATGGGCAAGAAACTCCATGGACACTCTTTTAAATTAAAATATTTTTACTAAATCGTATTTACATCATTCATGTTGACTATATTCTCTTGCCCTTATCTCAATCAACTCAAAGTCGTCTTTCTCATTTAACACCACCTTTCCTGTCATCATCAAATCATTGCAAGATAGTTGAATTTTGCCAAAATATTGCGCGGTTGGCGAAGTGGCTGTACAATTGGCTGCACCGCGGCGTGTCGTGGGTCCAATTTCCGCTCAAAACAAATATTTGTATGGCCTACAGATAGTTATTTCGGGTCTGCTTGTTTGTGCATGTGAGTTTAAATGTTTGTAAACGCACCTAAAGGAGAAATACCTAGTGTAAATTGTCAAGAATTCCTTTATCTCTCTCACATAAGTAATTCATTTTCTTCGGTGACAAGGGGTCTGCCTTACTGAAAGCTGAGGTAAATCTTTTAGGATTACGGCCTTCCTTTGAACCAATATAGAAAGCCTTTCCTCGCGGCCTTTCATTTGTAACCTACCTACAGTTTTCCACGTTATTTTCGACTATTGTCCATTTTAATCTTTTGATCCCGATAAAACGGTGTTAACCCAAAGATACAGGTATTTTATACCAAATAAGTTTGCATATATGGCTTGTATAAGTTTGAATTTGTATGGGTATGAGAGTAGAGGCAGACCAAAGAAATGATGGGGTGTAATGTGTGGAGGATGATATGACAAGAAATTAGGTGTCTGCTGTAATGGCGAGTAATAGAGGAGTACGGAAGACCACAAATAATTCCAAATATATTTGTGGTCCTCCGGACTCCTCCATACAAATAATCCCAAATTATTTGTGGTCATCCATACTCCTCTATTATTCGTCATTTGAGCAGATATCTCCTCTCTTGCCTTATTATCCTCTACGCAGTCCACCCATCGTTTTCGAATACCAAATAAGATCAAAAGATCTTCCTTTACTCTTACCCATCATTCATCATCATCCCAATTAAGGGATAAGGGCAGGAGAATGATGACGATGAGCTTGTGTAAAGCGACAATTCACTTATCTTACTTTTTCTTTTAATGTGTTTTTTTTTCTGTGTGATGTTTTTTTTTTAATATTCATTCTTGTGTTGTGTCTTTTGTTGCATCAAATAAATGACTTATCTATCTCATGTGAAGCCATGTTGTGGTCTATTATGAAGAACTTCACAAAGTCACGAGCTCCACTCGTTCCGTATAAACTTGCGACACAAACGGCTATATCTATTAACTGTGAAGCCTAGCGTTTTAGACGCGCGCCTCATACAAATTTCAGCAAAGCATAGGTAGGAAATTACCAAATAACTTCTCTAACTCTTCCGGGTGGAGCGGAGGGTAGTGTCAGACTTTTACCCACACATGTTCCTTCTGATGTCCTTCATGTTCCGGGGGCCGTGGTATCGCTTTCGAACAACCCGCAACTCCGGCAAACGGTGGCCTTTGCCCGCCCAAAAACAAACGCTTAGTTTTACAAAAAAAAAAAAAACATAAAACACGTGGTTATTTTTAGTAAGTAAAACTATCACAATTTTCTAGAGATTGGCGTATATCAGTTAGTACATAAATAAAATACATAAAACGGATTCGAATATAAATAGATCTGTGCGTTGGCGTGGAAACTGAAAAATAAGATTTAAATGCTAAACGGGTTTATTTTAGCAATACACGTGTTACATGCCCAAAAGCTTTTGAAATTATGCGGTTTCTGCACGTACCAGGATTACGCAAAGCTTTTTTGACATTGTTCTTGTTTACTTATTTATTTACTAGCTTGTGCCCGCGGCTTAGCCCGTGTAATGATCGAAGAAAGTATCTTTTGTGTTATTCTAGACTATAATCTACTCTGTGCCAAATTTGACGTTTTGACGTGAAAGAGTAACAAACATCCATCCATCCAGCCATAATATAATATTAGTAGGATATAATATAAGTACGATAGGATGCACACACAAAATACATGACAGGACATTACGATAAGACAGAAGAGCACAAAGGTACTGCTTATTTAATTAGAAATTTCTTCCAGCAGACCTGCGAGAGTAAAGTTGCATGAGATATGTGGATACAGTGTGTGGAAAAGACGAAACAGAAAAAGGCACTGCGTTTTGCGGGTTCGATCCCCGCACGAAACAAATCTTTGTATGACCCTTTTTTTTCGGGTGGGAAATCATCTAATGACTTCCCCCGCTCTGAGCGGTACGGGGGGGGGGCACGTCAGACTTGTACTGACTAAAACCCATCCATGTTCCTTCTATTGCCCTTTACGTTCCGGGGCCGCGGTATCCCTTTCGAACAACTTGCAACCCCGGCAGGCGGAGGCTCTGGCAAGCCCCTCTGCTTTGCTGACATCTGTATGAGGCGCGCGTGAAACACGAACGCGCCGTCGAAACGGCCTGTCATTAATCGACGGACGGACAGTGAGTTTTTTGTATGACTCTCAGGTAGTTCAGTTCTGGGTCTGGCTGTAACACACACAAACAGTTTGTGTGTGTGAATTAAAATGTTTATAAACGCACCCTGGTTAGGCTTTGGTGATCTCTTCGGGGAAACCGAAGGTTTTGTCTGTGCAATAAAGGACAAGTTATGATGACAAAGAAATACGCCGTCCAAGAGATTCAATCCGTCACATTATTTCTGGATGTTCTCGTTGTTTCTTAAAAAAAAAATGACAAAAGAAAATTTATTATGTACAAAAACCTGTAAACACTCAACAAAAATAATAGTCGCGACACCACACTATTCAATGCAAAATAAGAAGACAAAACGAAAATAACTGGCTTGCTTTCTACGCGCACGCCGCATGGCTTAAAACTATAGCAAAAAGTGTCGTTACAACTTTTGGTCTTATTTTTTTCCGTCTAGCCCCCTTTCGCATCGCGCGATAAGGAACATCGTTTGAAAAAGACAACAGAAACGAAAGAAGCAATTAGCAGTCACACAGATTTCAGATACTAGGTAGGTATACAGATTTTCCCATTTCAGCGTTCACAGAATTCTTAATTCGCAAATCTGAGCGGAAAATAACTTTAACACGTGTTCGTGTTACATTTTATTACAAGCTAAAGCTAAAACGTGCATACCTATGTCCTCGTAAGCGTTACGTTGTCATCAGTTTTTACTACCTCGTATCCTACAAAGATTTAAATCGTTCGATTGCCATTCTTCGTCTAAAATATTGAGTTACTGTTACGAGTTACTGTTGACGTTTGGATAGTATTGTAGTAGCCACGCAGTTTGGATTTGTGGTCTTAAACTTTCGTCAAACCCTTCGGAGATTACAGATGTTTTGAGTTAAATTATTATGGGTGTAAAAATACTCTGAACAAAGTTAAAATTTACTTGTTCTCCCCACTATTGCGATATTTTTTTGTATTATTATATACCATACCTGGGAACCTTCTAGTTACGGAGATAATGAGTGTGAAAGTTAGTTTTTTTTTTTTTTAATGCTAGTTTAGAATGTTGTTATTTAGTATAACTTAGGTACTTATCTCTGAAAAATATACAGCATGTTGATTTGCATCCTCGCCAAATTCAAGGACGTAACTAGGCTAATGATTCTCGACCAGAATCGAAAATAAAATAAATAGGTTTTTTTTTTCGTATTTGCAGAAATCGGTAAGTGTACACTACACTCGGACTGTGTGAGTGCATGCCGCTGTATGATACGAATGCGCCGACGCTCACGCACACTGTTCTGTTAGTTCTGTAGGTGATTCTCTACCTTGAAGTGGAGATATTCTATAATACTGTTAAATTAAAACAGACTGAGACATATCATACAAGCGCCGTATATTATTATTGATCAGGTACCGTAATTTTCATTGATTATTTATGACTTACTTACTTAGCACCTATAGCTTACCTTAGCACTTACTTTATTAGCACCTCCTAAATTTTGGCGAGGATGCAAATCAACATATTGAGTGAATTATACATATTTTTAAAGTCATTTGTCTGTCGTTTGCATAAAGCTATTTGGTTCGATGTACGAAATGCATTCATAACTTTGTGAAAGATTTCTTTATTTAAATCATTAAAATGCCATGGTCACCAACATTATTATTAACACTTAACACAGGATATTTACCATGTTTGTTATTTATTGTGAGTTTCCAATATTTCGGTGATGTTGTAAACGCCATGATCACGAATGAACACAACGTTGGCATTTCAGTGTTAATAATAGAGTTGTTTATCCCCTGAATTGTATGACCTACATATAAGTCGTAGGTATCTGAAATCTGAAAGTGTGTTTATCACTTCTCCTAATTGTAAACACTTTCCGCGAAACCTATATCTACGGTGAGGGATTATCATACGGTATAAATCTTAGTAATCCTGTTATTTTCGTCACTGACTAGTATTAAAGTTAATACTGATGCGTCTACGTGTGATTTGATGTTGAAACAAATCGTGCAGAGAAAACATTATCACTGTTAGCTAAAAAATAAGATCTTCCTTATCATTATTTTTCCACAGAAAACATTTTTGTTCGTCAGTTCGTTAACAAACATGGTGAAAGTGTATTTATTGTACCTAAATAAATTGCAATTGCGGAATCATATTTATTTATTTATTTATTTAACGATTTATATACACACTGCATGCAGTAAAAACATAATTGTAGGAACAGAAAATAGGTACAAATGTGATGTTTATTTCTAAAGAAATCTCTTTCAGCATACCTGCGAAAGGAGAGTAAATAAAAAAAGATGTAGACTCAGTGTGTAAAAAAAGAGAATATAGAATACGCAAAAACATAATGATTTCGTTTTGTCCATCTTTGTCGTTATGTTCTGATGCACACACACACACAGTCATGATAGTTCTGTTTTACTTGGGAGAACACAGTTGTTGGTATGGACACGAAAAGTCGATCACTAATTGAGTACGGTAAGGGTGAATCTAAGAATTTAAATCTTTAGAACATTGTTGTTAGTGCAGCTTTAGTACGTAAACTACCATAGATGCAACTAGACGTCACATTTACAACTACACTCGCGTTTAACATTAGTATTCACGATCATGGACTATGCAGTAAAACAGTTTGAGCATTACAGAGCAATGCAATAAAAACAGTTGTAACGTTTGTACACGTTTGAAACTTACGTTTAAGGTCAACGCACAGTTAGAAGCAGGGCTACGGATCTAAATCATTTGAACACGAATTTAACGATTATTTTAATGAAACTTCATACTGTCACACACACAAAAAACCAGCCAAGAGGGTTCTATACCGCCTTGGAAGAAGGGCCCTGGGCGTCGGGTGCTGCGAGACGACTCCCGGCCACCGTAGATGCGGGCCGAGCAATGGATAGTTCACCGTCCGTCCGTGTATTGACGACAGGCCGTATCGACGGCGCGTTAGTGTTCCACGCGCACCTCTAAGAGATGTCAGCAAAGCCTGTGGCAAAACAGAGCGGCCTGCCAGATCAACCGCCCGGCCAGGGTTGCGGTTTGTTCGAAAGATATACCGCGGCCCCGGAACGATAAGCACAATAGAAGGAACATGGGTTGGTTTTAGTCAGTACTAGTCTGACATGCCCCCCCGCTCCGCCCAGAGCGAGGGAAGTTATTTGATGAATTCCCATAAAAAAGCCAAAGTATACTTACTTCTAATGTCAGAGTAAAAAAGCTTAAATAAGAGAATAGAAATTAAAGTGTACTGTACTTTCAGCCGATATTTGAACACCACTTTTTTGCGCATAAATAAATCATCAAATAACTGCCCCTTGACGGAGCGGAGGGGAGTGTCAGACTTGTACTGACTAGAACCCACCCATATTCCTTCTATTGCCCTTTATGTTTCGGTGCCACGAAATCTCTTTCGAGCAACCCGTAACGTCGACAGGCTGACATTTATTTGAGAGGCGCGTAGAACACTAACGCGACGTTGACACATTTAAACACCACAGCTTCACATATTGATAATGTAACGGTTACAACAACGGTTTTATCGCTAATAGCGATATCTCCCAGACAACCTTTCAATGAACTGTAAAGGAAGGCATTATTCAGAACCTCCCATCCTTTTAAACGGAATGCCAGTGGCAAAGGGGACGAGATAATTATTTTTCCCATCTGCCCCATCAAACGGATAGGTACCCAGGGGCAGATGGGACCAACTCCTTATGCGTGTGTCATGAGCTTAAGCGGTGTAATAAAAACAAAGGGAACACACAAACATGTTCGAAGCTGACGTTTAATTAGTTGTATTTATTATTGTAATCTCGGCTAAATGGTTGCCACAGATTGTGCCAGCGTTGTGTGCTGTAAAGGAAATTTACATAAGCATTGAGATCTGATGATCAGCTATATAAGAGTTAAATTATCCTGTTTTAAAAACTATTATTTGTATTGGTATCGTAGAAGTGTCGAGTATTATTTGTCTAGTTTTATTTATAGATAACTAGCTTTTGCCCGCGGCTTCCCTCGCGTTAAATTCAGGGTAACACAGTTCCCCTTTCCTGATTTACAGGTACCTGCTACCTGTAGTTTTTGCCCTTGCGCTTCATTCATTCTAATAGCAATGCTAAGTTTTCCCTTTTCTTCTTCCCTAATATTTTTTTTTAAATAGCCTATGTCCGTTTCTAGGGTCCCAACTATCTCTGTACTAAAATTCATCAAAATGGGTTTAGCCATTTAGGCGTGAAGATATAACAAACAAACTCATTTTCGCTTTTATAATATTAGTAAGGGTGAATAGTGGTGCAAACAGACACACTTACTCAAAGCAGAAAGACGGTTACCAGACATAAGTACACCCCACAGGACCTCGTGGAGGGTTGGCTCTCACCGTCTCTACGCGCGGTGCACTGCTCAATTGCTCATACAACCGCCCGATCGCACAGACGAGCGGTGTTTTGTGAGAATAGTCTAAGTTATTCATAGCATTAATTTCAATAAAATCTCAAAACTGTCAACAAAGGGCCTAAAGAAAATGAACAAGAAGCTGTACACTTAAAAATTAAGTTTTATCAAAATCCAAGAACTAATTAGTTAAGAAAGTGTTGCTTTTGCACCATCTGTAGCTGTCTTCCAGCCATTTCTTTTGTATGCAGTAGCTATCTTGGAAATAATAAGAAACATCTCCTTCCA
Source organism: Ochropleura leucogaster (assembly GCA_958449745.1). Lineage (NCBI taxonomy): Eukaryota > Metazoa > Arthropoda > Insecta > Lepidoptera > Noctuidae > Ochropleura > Ochropleura leucogaster. The sequence goes on along the minus strand of OY288223.1, from coordinate 9,904,644 downwards.
TTCTTTACTGAAACTGCAATTTATTTCGACATTGTTCTCAGAATACAGGAAGTATTTGTGCACTGAAAAGCAAACACAACTATAAATCTTTTCTTAGAAAACTATCTCTTATTCTGATTCGAAATTGTAAGAAAATAAGATTTGTCTTGAGAAACCCATAACTGTTAGATTTTGTATTTTTAGAAGCTGTTTTCCAAGATCTTATTTGTAGCTTGACAGTTTATTTTAATTTTATTTTCGTAAAATAAAAAAGATAAAAATGCATAGGTATAACACCGAAGATGAAATGGAAATAAGTGCAGCGTCTAAGTTAAAAGACAGGAGAAATTCAAAAAAATATTTTTAAAGCATTCTCACTGCTGAAAGGCCTTCCCCATGTCCTTCCAAGAAAGCTCTTCTTTGACGTTGCCTTCCATCTCCAAGGACCCATTGTGTAAAGAGGCTTGCGAGTGATGAGACTCAGTATCAAAATGTCCTAAGTCCATGTCATAGCACTATTTTGTCACATTCATCTGCAAATGATTGAAAATACAGAATGATAACTTAATATTTTAATTTAAGGTACAAATCGGCTTTTTTCTTTTGCGGATTGTAAACACACTAAACCTTTCTCTGCTCTGGGCGGAGCGGGGGGCAGCGTCAGACTTTTACTGTCTAAACCCACCCATGTTTCATCGTTTGCCCTTTATGTTACGGCCGCGATATCTCTTTCGAGCAACCTGCAACTGACTCGGTGGCCCTGGCAGGTCCCCCTACTTTGTTGACATCCCTTTGAGGCGCGCGTGGAGCTCAAATGCCCCGTCGACGCGACGTTTCGTCACTAGATAAACGGACGGTGAGCTACCCATTGCTCACTGTCCACAGGCCCGCATCTAGTGTGTCCGGGAGCAGTCTCGCTGCGCCTGAACCAGAAGCGTCTCTTGCAATGGCTAGATTGGTTTAGGTTGCGAACCGACTTTAAAGTGTATTAGTCTCCCGTACGAAAACAACTACGTAATTTGTTCATATAAAAGTACTAGTATCAAACGAAGCATCTGATAAAGGAACATAGTAATTAATTAACCACGAAAGTGATAACGGAAGCTGTGATTAAACGTTTTTACGGCGAACTGACTTAGGCCTGTTTTATTGAACTACAATGTAAATGGTAGCAGAAGGTTGAGTCCGAGCAGTGCTCGGAAATGTGTTTCGTGATTTTACCTGTTATTGGGTTATTGAGGTCAAGTGGACAGTCCCTCCTGCTGTGGTTACGGGTTGTTCAAAAGATACCGCGGCCCCGGAATATAAAGGGCAAAAGAAGGAACGTGGTTGGGTTTTAGTCAGTAAAAGTTTGTTACTGCCGTCGCGCCGCCTAGAGCAGGGGTAGCTATTTGATGATTTTCCAACCGCAAAAATCAACCGTAATCAGTTGTACCTAGTTCGACAGGAAACTTGCATTGACATTATATAAGTCAAAATAAAGGGATGCAATACGCAGCGATAATGAAAAAAAAAACAAACAAACTTGCTACATAAACGGCCATTAATTTTGACTGCGTAGACTTAGAAGGTTGATTTTTCCACAGCCTCGTAAATAGCTTTAGCTTTATACTCAATACCTTCATGCGTTTCTGCGATAATGGATCTTGACAGACAGACTTACAGACATAGGCATAGGCCAACACATTAAATCACTTTTTTGTCCAAAACGAAAAAAAGAATATTTCCTTTTTGTTTTATATTTCATTTACTTCATGTGTTTTATTTATAATATATGTTTTTTTTAACCAACATTTAATAAACCGGCCAACGGAGTCGGTCTCGCGCACAAAGGGTTCCGTACCATTTTCTATAAAAAAGGCAAATGAAATAATAAACTAGTAAATATCATCTGTGAAAACTTCAACTATCTTACTATCACGGATCATGAGATCCATCCTGCTGACAGACCTACGGACAGCGAAGTCTTAGTAAAAGGGTCACGTTTTACCCTTTGGGTACAAAAACCTGTAATAATGAGCTAGTTTAAAATATATTATGTATTAGTCCACCTTTTAAATTAGTCAAAAATAAGGGACATGTATTATTTTATTTGTAAATAAGACCAAGAATGATAAAGATATAGCCTATTAAAGTTACTTGTGACGTCACGCGTTGCTGCATTTTTTCGCAACCAGTGACGTCACACGTAACTTTTATTTTTGAATAATCTAAAAGACGGACTAAATAGAATGTAATTACTTTGACCATGGAAACTACCCTATTATCTCTTTTTGTTGCTAAGTGTAACCCTGACCATGACATAAGTAACCTTTTTTGAACTTAAAGCTTTGGACCTTTTCCAAAGACCTTTTGTTTTTCTTATAACAGACTGGCACCCTACAAAGGTTTAATTAAAAACTCTTTTTTTTTTTACAACTGGACCTGCGTCCTTCATTTTAGGCTTTTAATTAATAGTTTACTCTTTTCCCCTGCGGGTTTGTTTATAAAGTTTCATATAATTTCGTTATTCATGAGAAGTGCAGACGTAGTTTTCCCGAAGTGTTTTTCAAGAGGGAATTTAAGCTGAAGGGCCCTTTCAACGTAAGTTTCTCAATTAGAAAATACGTGGAAAGACGTTGTTTTTGATAACATTCTAAAAATTGTAATATCTTTGCTGGAAGAAAACCTGGAGGGTTTTATAATTCACATTGAGTTTCTTGCTTTTTTATCAAACAAGAGCTTCAAAATGAGAGTAAAATTGAATCAACACATAAGATTTTTTCTAATAGGAAATTGCCAAATAACATTTCCCGCTTAAGCGGTGTGGGGGGTGTGTCACTTTCGAACAGCCCGCAACCCCTAGCAGGTGGTACCCCAGGCAGGCCCCTCTGCTTTGTTAACATCTCTTTGAGCCGCGCGTGGAACATAAACGCACCGTCGACACGGCCTGTGATCTATAGACATACGGACGGTATGCTACCTTATAGCACACCGTCCACACACCCGCGTCTACGGTGGCCGGGAGTTGTCTCACGGCGCCCGACGACCGGATCGTCTCCCGCAGTGGCTAGGTTGGCCGCCGTTATTTTCGGCTACCTTCTTTGCTAGCATGAATGCTTAGCACAAAGAGGTGATCACTTCTCATTCCCTCTCGCCCCGGACCATGGACTGAACTAGCGCGAGAGGTCACCGCCGAACAAAAGGCCTAAGTAAGAGTTCGACGCGTTAACGTAACGTCGGCCATATTTTGAATTGAAAATTATTTGCAGCAAGCACAAATTCTGAAAAATATAAAAATTAAAAATATTATATTTGAACCAGGTATTTGGAACTTTAAAATTGACGTTTTCTAGGGGTTGATTGATAATAAAAAAAAAAGAAATCGCAGCGCACCTAAACTTTTTCACGATAATTTAGAAGTACTTTATCATAAAACTCTTCGTCCAATCCACTTGCTTATGCACAAGTCGCAGGAAACATTTTATTCAATTTTGATCCGAACATAAAAGTTTTATGTATGTGCTTGTCCGCTGGTTCACGCTTCTTGATATATTAAAGGGTTGATAGACATAAAAAATGTCTGCTCTTGGTAATTGAATGAGTGTTTGCAAAAAGGCATTTTAACAACATTAAGATAAAATTCATGATCTATGACTTGTACACTGTTTTTAGGACCATTATGTTAGGTTAATATCTTTTTCGAGTTCAAAAGGTTATTATTATAATGAAGACAAAATATTTTTTTGTTTATTCTGACTAACACAAGACGACCGGAGACATAAAACTGTAGAAGAACATACCTTTTCAAAGATAATCATTTGTAAAGTCCATACACATACTAAACTAGCTTCCGCCCGCAACTTCGCGTGGCATAGTTACTTTGGGCTAACGCTAACTTTAACCCGCGTGATAATCGAAAAAAAAAAATCTTTTTCTTTCTTTTTCTTCCCTCTTTGTATTTATAGGCTAAAAAAGTAAGAAAAGGACCCTTTTCACACTTTCTTAGCCTATGTCCATCTCCAGGGTCCCAACTATCTTTGTACCGAAATTCATCAAAATCGGTTAGGCCATTTAGGCTTGAAGACGTAACAAACAAACAAACTCACTCTCCCTTTTATAATATTAGTAAGGATAGGCTTGCGTTTGGCCGCAATTTGTCTTATGCGAAGCGATGATGGGGTGTAGCACTGGGTTGCGGGTTGTTCAAAAAAGATACAGCTGGCTCGGAACACAAAGGGCAAAAAAGTAACATGGGTGAGTTTAATTCTCCTCCCTCCTGCTCCACTCAGAGCGGAGGAAGTTATTTGATGATTTTCTTAACCGCAAGAAAGAGAGACATAGTTGTTAAGGATTTATTTACTAACACGAATTGTATTAGCTATATATGTTTGTTTGTAAGGTATTTATCTATGGGCCTAAGATGCCTGAAAATAAATGATTTATTATTATTATTATAAAAATATCTGTGTGATGACTGCAGTATACTTACCCTAATTGGAGGTTATCATCTTAAGCCATCACTGGAATTGTCCGGGTAAGCAGACGACAACTTACAACTTCAACCCAAAGGTAGACTATTGGAGAACGCCTTATGGCATTAAGTCCCGCCTATGTTCCACTAGTTTTCATGAAGTTTAAATAAATATATAAACTCATGTTTATATACTACTAGCTTTTGCCCGCAGCTTCGCATGCGTTAAATTCTGGGTAACACAATTCCCCTTTCCTGATTTGCAGGCACCTGCTACCTGTAGTTTTTGCCCTTGCACCTTATTGATTGTAATAGCAAAGTTTTCCATTTTCTTTCCTTTTCCACTCTCATTTCTCACATAGAAAATGTAACCTATGTCCGTCTCCAAGGTCTCAACTATCTCTGTACCAAAATTCATCAAAATTAGTTAAGCCATTCAGGCGTGAAGACGTAACAAACAAACTCACTTTCGCTTTTATAATATTAGTAAGGATTCACTACCAACATTATAATTTATCATTTATTCATAACTGTATCTTCAACCTACAGGCGTTATTACGCATGCAAAAAGTCTTTTAAAAAAAATCGCGACATACATAACATCTCAAATGCCAGGTACATCATAAATCAATTTACGAAGGACGTCCTTGCTGAAAGCTCATAAAATCACAGGCCTGGCATATTCGTCTAGTCAGCCTGAAAAAAGTAGACTCAGATATTATCGAAGAGAAAAATCTGAGTTAGAATGTGTGTTATAATCTTAATATTTAAGGAGAAAGTGGTATTTATGTTGGGTAGGAATTTATCATAGTTTTTGCTGCTAAATTCTGGGACAAAAATAAATATGGTACGAAATGCCATTTTTGGTAGAGACTTTTATTACATACTTGCTGCCCGCGGCTTCGCACGCGATATTGAAAAAAAAATGTTTTATGTGTAATTCCAAACTATAATCTACTTCTGTGCCAAACATCAAGAACCGTTCAGCTGTTTAGACGTGAAAGAGTAACAAACATTCAGATATCCACCCGTCCATCCTCACAAACATTTGCATTTATAATATTATATAGTAGGACTAGCGACCCACCCCAGCTTCGCACGGGTGCAATGCTCTACTATCTACATTACATACTCATCATCAGCAACTGCTTAGCCTTTCCCCTTTGTTGGAATCGGCTTCCTGTCTTACCGACTGTCCATCTGACCTCCACAACCCAGTTAACACAGGGTAATACGCGATATCTCATCAATGTGATAGAGTGCGAGCCTTTTGACATCAACTAGGCGCAAATCCAGATTCTGTCGCTGTTACGGTTTAAAAGAAAAACCCATTCACAATTTTCCTGAACCCGGAGTCGAACCCAAGACCTCATACTACCAGGGCTCTCATGCCAGGGGTCATCACCTGCCAAGGTTGCGGGTTGTTTGAAAGAGATACCTCGGCCCCGGAACATAAAAAGCAAAAGAAAAAACATGAGTGGGTTTCTAGTCAGTAAAAGTCTAACGCTCCCCCGCGCTCTGCCCACTCCGCTATACGGAAGAAGTTAGTTGGAGATCTCTCATCCGCCAAAAAAAGACCTCATGCTACGCACCCACGATTCTCTTTTACGTATATTTGAATACATCGGTATATATTTGCTAATATTATAAAAACGAAAGTGAGTTTGTTTGTATGTTTGTTTGTTACGTCTTCACGCCTAAATGGCTAAACCGATTTTTATAAATTTTGGTACAGAAACCTCGGAGTCGGACAAAGGCTATTTTTTTAAGTGAAAGTAAAAAGTGTAGTAAAAAGTGAGGGAGAAGAGGGAAGAAAAGGGAAAACTTTGAAGCTTTTCTATCACAATAAATAAGGCGCTAGGGTAAAAACAACAAGTACCAGGTACCTGCAGATCAGGAAAGGGGAACTGTGTTACCCCAACTTCAACGCGAGCGAAGCCACGGGCAAAAGCTATTTTAAGTACTTATATTTTTATCTTCTGTTTGAGAACGATTTTTTATTACTTAATAAAATTATGGAACGAAATTAATTTGGGGACGATTAGCAATTAAACTAATTTCTACGGACTAATAGTCTTACGGCTTTGTCTCTATTAATTTAGATAACGGTATCTCTAATTACTAATTTCCAAACTTTGCGCAACAAACAGCTTACTTGGAAAGTTAGCAACAATATTCAAGAAAACAAGCTTTTATTAAAACAGGCAAAACAGGACTTTAAGAGCAGATTAGAGTTTCTCCTTGAGTTATTTGAAGAACAGAGTGTAAATTGGGACAATGAAGTCGTCAGTGAATTCCATAGACTAGCGGTTTGCACGATCCTTATGAATGCCAAAACAAATGACTTTGTTCGACTCTATGGAACCTCAAACATGTAAAGGCCTAATTCGCCAGTTACGCCAGTATGGCACTCGAGGGCTGCAGCTGAAAACCAGCGTCAGGTGGCAGCCTTGTGTTGCCACCTGGCATTATGCTGAACTGAGGTCGGAGTTGCGAGTTGTCCGGGGTTGCGGGTGGTTCGAAAGAGATACCGCGGCCCCGAAACGTATAGGGCAAAAGAAGGAACATGGAAACAAGGTTTTTATCAGTTCAAGTCTGACACTCCCTCCCGCTCCACCCAGAGCGGAGAAAGTTATTTGATGATTTCCCATCCGCAAAAAAAAAAGAATTAAGTACTAGCTGTCACCCCCGGCTTCACTCGCATGTTATCGGAAAAAATGTATCCTATGTTGTTATTCCAGACTATAATCTACCCCTGTGTCAAATTTCATCCAGATCCGTTCAGCCGTTTTGACGTGAAAGATCAAACAATCAAACATACATACACCCAATATATCCATCCATCCTCACAAACATTCGCATTTATAATATTAATTAGGAAGTAGAATAATTTTAAGGTGTTGCTGATTTATACTACTGAATAAATGCAATTTTCTTTTTTTCAGTTATTTTTAAATCATAATAGAAAGAGATCGTATTGTAATCAAATTCCATATTCCGGTCTGCTACCGAAAAAATCCTGGAGTTATATGCAAATTTTCGGCAAACTCAGTTTTTTTTTTTTTAAACTGCCCCAAAATGGCATCAATATGGGACGTGAAGTCCACTACCTACGTGACGCGAGTGCAAGTATTCGCATTTAAAACCTGCACATGCTCCGAATTTATCAGCAGTAGGTACGTGTTTCAGCAAGATATTTCTTTATTCGATAAGGAATAAAGTTCATTTTACAACTTACAACAGCCCTGAAATATGATTCTATTTTCGAAGCCGATATGAATGGTTTTCAATGAGTTCGAAATACGATTTTCTGCTTCTTAAAATTGGCTTGTTCGATTTTTTTTTAATGCAATTGAAGATTTGAGGAGGCACGGGAAAAGAGATCATGGAAGGAATTGAGGGAGGCTTTTGCCCAGCAGTGAGACAGTACGGACTAAAAAAACAAAGACAAAGACTACCATACTCCTTTAAAATAAAATAAATAAATATCTTGGGACAACTCACACACGGCTATCTGATCCCAAGCTAAGCAGAGCTTGTGTTATGGTAACCAGACAACTGATATACATACTTATATAATTTATAAATACATACATATTATGGATAAATCACACCCAGACACAGAACGAACAATCATGCTTATCACACAAAGTTTGTCCTGAGTGGGCATCGAACCCACGACCTCCGGCTCTGCAGTTAGGGCCACTAACCACTACACCAACAGGCCCGTCAAAAGAAAATCTTCCTTATCTTTCTTACGACTATACTACAATTATTACAATACTGTGGAAGTTTGTGAGAGTTTTTATAACTCTTTCACACAAAACACATTTGGTTGACATTTGAAACACAGATATAACCTTAATTAACATCAAGTGAAGCACAACATAAAATAAAACGTCAGTTGTAATAATTCTTCATTTATTTTATTTCATAAGTAAATTAGCACCGTTCTCGTTTATACACGTGCCAATCTGGAATAAAAGGAAAATATTATTTCTGGTACACTCAATATAACAGGAAAATTCTCATGAAAAATACTGTCACGAACATCTATTCAGACTTTACCCTATGAAAAGTATTGTAATGTATTTTTTTGTAACCTTAGTGTCGGAATTTTGTATCGTAACTCTTTCAGACCCTAGCACTAATAAAGTTATACTGCCTTCATGAGTTTAAAGACAGAGATTAAAAAAAAAAACATAAGTATTGCTTATTGTTCCTTCTCTTTTTTGGCATCCAGCCAGGCACAAAGGTAGGCTGAAACATAGCCATCCTTAACTATAAAATTATGTATAAGTGCCAGATAAGTACTTAATCCTAGCATTTTTCTGGCTTTTTGCCAGCGTAGCATTTACTTTAGTCACTGGTTTTGAAAATTGAGTATAATTTTGTATTCTCGTTGAGTTTAGCCACCAATAATTTAAACGCGAATTTATTAAGCACTAGCTTTTGCCCACGGCTTCGCTCGCGTTAAATTCGGGGTAACACAGTTTTCCTTTCCTGATTTAGACGGGCCTGTTGGTCTAGTGGTTAGTGGCCCTGACTGCTGAGCCGGAGGTCGTGGGTTCGGTTCCCACCCAGGACGAACTTTGTGTGATGAGCATGATTGTTTGTTCTGTGTCTGGGTGTGATTTATCTGTAATTATGTATATATTTATAAATTATATAAGTATATATATCAGTTGTCTGGTTACCATAACACAAGTTCTGCTTAGCTTGGGATCAGATAGCCGTGTGTGAGTTGTCCCAAGATATTTGTTATTTATTTATTTATCCATAGTTTTGTACTTCCACAACATCAAACGTTCGACTATGTTTATACATGGATACGACTCGGATCTGTTTAGTATTCTTCACAATTTGAACACAAGACTGTTGGAAACACATTGATCTTTGGTTTTGAAGTAAAATATAGGATTAAAGTGTTATGAGTAAGTTTCAAGGTTCGAATAGAAGAATTTTGGATCGGCTTTCTTGTAATCTGACCTTGAAGTTTCTTTTTAAAGTATTTTTAACGAAGAAAATCGTGGGTTTTTTATGCAAAAGGGAAATCATCGAATGGGTGTGATTTATCTATAATATGTATGTATTTATAACTTATATAAGTATGTATATCAGTTGTCTGGTTACCATAACACAAGCTCTGCTTAGGTTGGGATCAGATAGCCATGTGTGAGTTGTCCCAAGATATTTATTTATTTATTATTTATTTATTTACAGGTACCTGTTACCAGTAGTTTTTGCCCTTGCGCCTTATTTATTGTAATAGCAATGGCAAGTTTTCCCTTTTCTTCCCGCTTTCTCCCTCAAATCTCAATTTAAAAAAAATAGTCCGTCTCAAAGATCTTAACTATCTCTGCACCAAAATTCATCAAAATCGGTTTAGCCATTCAGGCGTGAAAACGTAAAAAACAAACAATTCACTTTCGCTATTATAATATTAGTAAGGATCTTTTGAGCCTTTCTCTTGTCCTACTGCTGGTCGAACGCCGTACTTTGTAACCTTTTTAATAAAGTGTGTAAAATATACTCATTATATCAGTTTGATTAAAGTTTGTTTTTCATCAAAGGGCATGTAAAAATAGAACCTTATAATATGTTTAAAGTCCCATGTGGTGACGAGCCTATTAACATCAGCCAGGCATAAAATAAGCTACTTCTGAGAAATTCAGGACGTTTGTTTATAATCCATACTAATATTACGAACAAACAAAGCCGCAGTAAAAGCTTGTTGTCTCAGAAGGGAGTGTGTCTCTATTAAGCCCTCAAAAACCCTTTTATCTTCGCAGCCTACTAAAATACATCCTTTTTGGTAACCAAGTTTTATATTACATAGAAATCACTTTAAAATTGTCCTTTATAAATCCTTATGAATATTATAAAAGCGAAAGTGAGTTTGTTTGTTTGTTACCTTAATGGCTGAATGAAACTGATTTTGATGAATTTTGGTACAGAGATAGTTGAGACCTTGTAGACGGACATAAACTATTTTTTTTAAGTGAAAGAGGTAAGAAAAGGGAATACTTAGCTTTGCTATTAAAATCAATAAGGCGCAAGGGCAAAAACTACAGGTAGCAGGCAAATCAAGAAAGGGTAACTGTGTTATCCTGAATTTAACGCAAACGAAACCGCAGGCAAAAGCTAGTAGAATATAATTAAAATGCTGTCCCTTTTTACTGACCTTTCCTTATTCAACTATAATTCATTTGAAAAGGGGTCAAGCAACGTGTAAGTAATATTAAATGTTTTAATTTAAAAATTAACACCATGTACCTGTAACTTTCGTGAACGTGTCCAGAATTATTTAAAACTAGCTACATTCCGCGGTTTCTTCCATGTAATATTATAAATGTCACCCTTCTAATATTATAAATGTGAGTGATTGTGAGAGTGTATGGATGTATGGATGTTTGTTGCTCTTTCACGTTAAAACGGCTGAATGGATCTTGATGAAATTTTGGCACAAAGGTAGATTATAGTCAGAATAACATAGGATATATTTTTTTTATTATCACGCAGGTGAAGTTGCGGACGTCAGTTAGTTATACATATAAGCCATCATAATTAATTTTTTAACTGGATATTGCTGAAAACTTCATTAAAATCCGTTGTATACTAAGGCCAACTAGCAGCGATACGAAAGGTCACTAACCTAAAGAACAACTGTGGCGTTGACAATCTAATATTTAGCTCTTTCCATCTTGTGCCTTTGTCATAATGTCTCGTTCTCCCGGCAAAAACATGACAACGTTAAGACGGGTTCGCCAACATTCGGGCGGCCATTTTAGATGGGGTTTTAGCATGGGTTTTGTTTACATTTGGTATCGCTTCTCGTTGGCCGTACTGTAGTAGTTTAAAAGATCAAAGTGAACACACTACACCCAAATTTTATACTGTGTGAGGAAAAAGCATTTCTATTTTTAACCGACTTAAAAAGTCATCGTGTGAGGATTTGATGACATGACTTTTAAAAGGCACTCTTAAAACGATTTGGATATTTTGTTTTAGTGAATGGTGTATTCGTTAAAGTACCAGCTGGCAACCGCGGCTTCGTCTGCGTGATGTCAAAAAAAAATTGCCACAGTGCCAAATTTCATTACATGTACGGGCACAGGCATTGCAGACGCAGGAATAATATTTTTGTCTTCATGATTATTTTTTATACAGCAATGTCATCTCCCTAGTGCAATATTAAAAAAAAACCATGTATGGATGCGTTTACAAACATTTAAACTCACATACACAAACAGCCGCACTCGAAACTACCTGTAAGTCATACAAATGTTTGTTCCTTGCGGGGATCGAACCCGCGACATGCAGCGCAGCAGTCGATCGCTCTAATCTTTTTTAAACATCTCTTGTTCTTATCCCAATTTACTTAGGTTTGCTCAGCATGTCTTCTTCTTCCATACGACTCAATTACTTGCAGTATCAACAGACATCTCCTTTCTAGCTACATCATTATTGAAACATTTCATCCATGTATTCCTTGGTCATCCACTACTCTTATCCATCCACAACCATACCATCATATTCATTAATCCGTATCACATCCTATATCAATATATTTTAAGACTTCAATTTTTTTTATTATCCATGAAAATATTATGTTTGAAAAAACAGAAACTAAATTCGCGAATTCATTTTTGTTTCTGTTTAATTTTGATTTTGTTTTCGCTCATTATAATAAATGAATAAAATCGAAATATTAAACAATAAACATATTCTTTGTACCTACTAATTGGTAGTCTATAGATGTATTTTTGTATTGTTGTAATATACCAAACTAAACCATAATAAGATACAATGAAAGCCAATTTATGAAAAACATGACCGCCTGAAGATATAGTAACTTTATAAACTTTAATAAGACTGATTAGATGGGTTTAAAACTTGCGGGTTATTCGAAAATTATACCGTGATCCCGGAACATAAAGTTCAAAAGAAGAACCTTGGGTTTTAGTCAGTAAAAGTCTAACACTCCATCCCGCTCCGCCCAGAGCGGGGGAAATTAATTGATGATAATAAATTGATGACAATGGGTATTATGGGAATCCTTACTAATATTATAAAAGCGAAAGTGAATTTGTTTGTTTTTTACGTTTTCGCGCATTTTGGTACAGAGATAGTTTCCTGGAGCCGGACATAAGTTTTTTTTTTTTTAAAGAATAATTTATAAGGGAGAAAAGGGAAAACTTAGCATTGCTATTACAATAAATAATTCGCAAAGGCAAAAACTATAGGTAGCAGGTACATGTAAATCAGGAATGGGGAACTGTGTTACCCCGAATTTAATGCGAGCGAAGCCGGCAAAAGCTTGTAATAATATTAAGTGACCAAGTGGTCACATCAAATCTAAAACCAATCCAGTTACCACTTAACAACTTAACTGGCACTTCTTAAGTAATTTTTATCGTCGTTTTATAAGCAATATTGGGCCATCATTCAGGCACTTTCGTCCATTTCGTCTAGACTCGACCATTGGGTTTTATTGTTATGGCTATTCTTATGTCTTTATCGTGTGGCTAGAAACTAACCTGGCTATATAATTAGGCATTATGTATTCATACAAGTACTTTTTAATATAAATTTTAGTTAAATGTGTTAGTTTTAATAGGTTAAGGCACACACACATATTTATCTCATACTCTCTCACACACTATCGTCTACATTTCGTCCTCTTATGTACTTCCGCAGGTCTGCTAGCAGAAATTTAAGTAGAAACTGTCAAGTGATTGAAATTTTACTTTTTTTTATTTTCTACTGATTATGTAAAAAATCTAAGACGTGAAATTCACAAGTAAAGCCTATAAAAGCCGCAGAAGGGCTTGCCAGGGCCTCCGCCTGCCAGAGTTGCAGGTTTTTTGAAAGAGATACCGCGGCCCCGGAACGTAAAGGGCAACAGAAGGAACATGGGTGGGTTTAAGTCAGTAAAACTCTGACACGCTCCCCGCTCCGCCCAGAACGGGGAAAGTTATTTGATGATTTCCCACCCCAAAAAAGCCTAGTCAAAAGATGGTAAATGATAAATGATGTTTATTTTGCAAGTTTGTTTTATACAAACAAAACACGTCTTTTTTAAAAACTAGATGAGACCGGTGTTTCGTACCCGACTACTCTGAGAAGAATCAGCCAAAACAAACTTAAAGGCCATAGTCTCTTTTAAGGTCCAGACAAGGTATAAGCTGGCATTTTATTTTATTCAAATAACATGCTACGCTAGCACAGCTCAAATTCAAAGTTTGTCAAACGAAAAGCGATTGTACTTGACTATGCTTTTGAAAGTCGACAAACTGACTTTCAATTTCCTAAAAATATAAAGTTCTTCATAAGTTCTGAAACTGAAGTTCAAATCTGTCTGGAATTTAAGATTAAGATTTCAATATTGTTGTTGGAAAATTGAAGAATAATATTGGTGTTAAGAAGCATTTATCGGCTAAATCAATTTAGTTAAGAAGTCAATTTAAGTCATTCAGCTAGTTATTATAAGCTAGAGCTTAATAGATTATAGCAATGATTGGTAGAATGCAGATTAATGGCCATAAATACAGTTTTTTTTAAACATTGGCTCACACTAGCAATTTCTCCTGTATCGTGGGTGCGTTTACAAACATTTTTACTCACTAACCCCCGAATACTGAAACGTCACTCAAAATTTAAGTACCACTTAAATTTAACAGATACTCAGAAGTGACGTTTGACAATACAAAATGTAAAGTTTAAGAGCTGCTCAAATGTTAAGCAGCCCTCAAATTTCAAGTGACGTTTCAGTATTCGGGGGATACACAAACAGCTAGACCCGGAACCCATGAGACGCAGCGCAGTAATCGATCGCTCAGCCACGGCGCCAACAGTGTCGTCGAATTTTATTGATATAGGAGTGTATTATTTTAATTAGAATATGTTCTGTGTCAGAACTTTTAGTGCACGCAAATAATTCTTCTACCTACTTTTTTATTACTGAAAAAAATAACAACTATACTACTACTAACTATAGAACAAATATTTGTTCCGTGCGATCGCTCAGCCACTGCGCCAACCGTGCTGTCAATGAAAACGTAAAATGAATGTCTATTATGCAATAAAAACGTTTTGGCTTAGCGATAAAATTGAAGAAACTGGGCATTATCGATGCAGACACAGGAATAATATTTTTGTCCTCATTATCATTATTAACTTTTAAACAGCAATGTCATTTGCCTAGAGTTAATTTTTTTTCTCCTGTATCGTTAACATTTAAATTCACATACACAAACAACCCGAAACAACTACCTGTAGGTCATACAAATGTTTGTTCGAGCGGGGATCGAACCCGTGACACGCAGCGCAGCAGACGATCCCTCAGCTAAGGCGACAACCGTGCCGCCAGACGCGACCACTTATCTGACCTGGTTAGTACAGGCTAAAACCATACGTCTTGGTAAGACTGGTTGTCAGACTTTCGATCCATTGATCTTTGAGAGGAAACGGTTAAGCACGGAGGAAACTCGGTATGTAATCAGTGGTGAAGAACCAACCTAGGCAAGCGCGGCTTAAGCTGAAGATCGACCTAAACAGCTGGTATTATAAAGCTCCGTTTTGCTTAGCAATATAATCTGCCATTACATTTCCATTGCTAGATAACCTGCTCTTTATGAGCGGTAGTGAGCTGTAATTGACATTACGGGCCTAGTTTATTTGACACTAACTTCCGCCTGCAACTTCGTTCGCGTGGCATAGTTACTTTAGGCGAACGTTAATTTTAACCCGGGTGATGATCGAAAAAAAAATCTTTCTCTCCCCCTTTTCTTCCCTCTTTCTCCCCTTTATCTTATTTTTTTAAAATTAACCTATATCCGTTTCCAAGGTCCCAATTATCTCTGTACCAAAATTCATCAAAATTGGGTGGGCAATTGAGGCGTGAAGACGTAAGAAACAAACATACTCACTTTCGCTTTTATAATATACGTCTTCTCCTTACCGCTCACGAACGTCTCAAAGATCTTTCCGCACACGTTGCTATTGTCCTGCTGCGTATGTGCTTTGCCCTCCCGAAGATCGCATACTTGTTACGAACTACCCCTACTTGGCTTTGTTCTGAGGAAGTTTCTTCTTTTGACAAAGTTTTAAAATCAATTGTGGAGTCGATCCTCAATGTCTCCCTGGGTGACATACAGTGGAGTCAGGCGGCTCTACCGGTTCGGTGTGGGGGTCTTGGGGTGCGTCGGGCGGGGGATGTGGGCCTGCCGGCTTTTTTGGCGTCTACCCACGGTCACTGTCTTATTGTATCTAAATGGTGACGAGGTGGGCATACCGTTTGTGTCGGATGTTATTTCAGCTTGGTCGGCCTTCAACCCGTGTGCAGCTATCCCTGCAGCACTGCACGTTCAGCGCGCGTGGGATGACGAATGGGTGAAGGGGGCTTAAGGAAATTTGTTAGGGGAGGCATCCGGGGCCGATATGGCTAGACTACGAGCTGTGTCGCAACCCGAATCGGGGGCGTGGCTGCACGCACTGCCTTCGCTTCATCTGGGCACTTTACTCGACGACGACTCTTTGCGGGTGGCGCTGGCCTTCCGCCTGGGTTGCAAGGTGTGTGAACCTCATGTATGCACCTGCGGTTCTATGGTGGAGGCGGATGGTCATCATGCTCTGAGTTGTCGTCGTTGCACAGGGAGGTTTCCGCGACATCGTGCCCTCAACGACATAGTTTGTAGAGCCCTTGTATCGGCCAACGTTCCTTGCCGTCTTGAACCTCCGGGTCTGAGTAGAACTGATGGAAAGAGGCCGGACGGGCTGACATTGGTGCCCTGGAGAAATGGTAAGTGCCTAATTTGGGACGCCACATGTGTCTGCACTGTTGCCGCCAGCCACCTGTGTCGCACCGTCCACTCTCCGTCAGCCGCTGCGGAAGATGCCGCTTCAAAGAAGAGGTCGAAGTATGCTCCATTGGAACCGCTGTACCATTTTGTGCCAATGGCAGTGGAGACCATGGGGAGTTGGGGTAAAGACGCTAAAGACTTTGTTCAGGACTTAGGGCACAGGCTAAACATTGTCAGTGGTGACTCCCGCTCCAGCCGGTTTCTGGCGAAAAGGTTGTCCATTGCCATCCAACGCGGAAATGCGGCAAGTGTTATGGGCACTTTTGCGCCAGGAATGGTCAGAGGCGGGTTACTTAATTAGATGTTGACATGTAATTTTGTTCAGAAATGATTTTATAAATAAAATATTTTATAATATTAGTCAGGATTAAGGGATTTTTTAATATCGAAAAATAGTTCGACATCTTTCAGTTGGTACAGTATTTTTGGCTCGTTACCTATGGTTCCAAAATAGACTTCTTTCTTCCTGGACAATTTGAACGATGTATAATATACCTAAAATTATCACATGAAACAACATCCCGTTTACATATTACGACCGTAAACTTCACATCGTTGTATCGTAACGTCAATCTATCGCACCGTGTAAATCCATTTTAATGTTCACTTCCCGTTCCAATTTCAAATAAATTCATATTTATCTAAGGGGTTTATCATTGTTATAAATGGGAAATTATTTTTATTTTGATAATCTCTAAAAATGGAGCCTGGTGTGGCATGGATAGGGTTTGTCATTAAGAGTTATGCTGTTCGGGGCAAAAAATGCGCTGTGATGGTAAAAAAGGCTATTTTAATAATAAAAACGCAACACACACAGGAACAGGCGTAAAAGAGGGTTATACAATAGTTGTATTGCGTCGTAATACACGTATTCCCAGAGGCCCAAGCACGTATACAATACGTTAACAAGTTTTTTTCGAATTGAACATACAGTTTTCCTACAGAATTTTAATTAAATTATCTGCAACTAGCACAATCGGTTTGTCTGACTGAAAATTGACTTTACTTACGTTTAGATAAACATAAACTAGAACAAGAGGCTTCTTTTTTGGGGTGGGAAATCATCAAATAACTTCCCCCGCTCTGGGCGGAGCGAGGGGGCGTGTCAGACTTTTACTGACTAAAATCCACCCATGTTCCGTTAAATTCCGGAGCCGCGGTTTCTCTTTCGATCAACCCGCAACCCCGGCAGGCGGAGGCCCTGGCAAACCCCTCTGCTCTTGCTGACATCTCTTTGAAGCGCGCGTGAAACACGAACGCGCCGTCGACACGGCCTGTCGTCAATAGACGGACGGACGGTGAACTACCCATTGCTCACCGCCCACAGGCCCGCATCTACGGTGGCCGGGAGTCGTCTCGCGGCGCCCGGCGCCATGGGCGTCTCCCGCGGCGGCTGGGTTGGGCAGATGTTCTCTTCCTCAAACGCCCGGCCACCTCCTTTGCTAGCATTACTGCTTCGCAGAAGGTGGTGACCGCTTCCCATTCCCTCTCGCTCCGGACCATGGCCTGAACCAGGGCCAGACGCGAGAGATCGCCGCCGCCGATCGCCTCTACGAGGGCACGGCGGTGCTCCGCCTACGCTGGGCAGATCGCCACTGTGTGCTCCACCGTGTCCTCCGGGCGATCGTCACAATGGTGACACCCGGGCGCTTCCTCCCGCCCGATGATGTGCAGGAACCTATCGAAACTTCCGTGTCCGGTGAGGACCTGCGTCAGGCGGTAGGTGAGGACGCCATGACGCCTCTCCAGGCACTCCTCAAAGAGGGGACTTACCGCCACTATTGTGGCGTGCCATAGTACAAGAGCCTCTGATGGGCATTTACGCAGTCGTGGGCATCCCGGTTTTTAATATGATGGCAAAAACTATCAGTTTTGCTAAAGATCAGAAATCATTACTTAGAGACTGGTTTAAAACTACTGGCCTAGCATCGCGGGCTTGCTATAGCAAAGGTAGAGCAGGAATCGTGCTTAACAGGATACATATTAGTATTTACTAGCTGGCGCCCGTGGCTTCGCCTGCGTGATTTCGAAAAAAGTATCCGATGTGTTATTCCAGACTATATTTCAGCCCAAACTACAGTTCAGCCGTTTTGACGTGAAAGAGTAACAAACATCCATATATTCACACAAAAATTCGCATTTATAATAATACTAGCTTTCGCCCGCGTTAAATTTGGGGTAACACAGTTCCCCTTGCGCCTTATTGATTTCTAATAGCAACGCTAAGTTTTCCCTTTTCTTCCCTCTTTCTCCCTCACATCCCACTTTTTTCAAAAAAATATTAACCTATGTCCGTCTCCTGGTTCCCAACTATCTCTGTACCAAAATTCATCAAAATCGGTTTAGCCATTAAAGCGTGAAGATTTAACAAACAAACAAATTCACTTTCGCTTTTATAATATTAGTAAGGATTAGTAGATACATCTACTATTGCACGGAGTACCTATTCTCAACAACGTCCCATTATCAAACTGACCACGGCCACACAGTACAGCTGTTATACCCATACAGATCTGTATAAAATTATAATATAAATATGATATTTAGACTTACTCTTCCAAGTATTACAATTCTCATATTGCATTTCACAGTAATTATCGAAGTTTTTGAAATCCCCGCCATAGCTACGGGCGCAGATTAGTTGTACTCTGTAACAAAACGTTAATACAATAAGTAAATAATTATCAGCATGTTCTAGAACCAAAACGAAATAACTCGAAAACAAAAGCAAAACGTGAGCTGATTTTAGTTCTCTATTATTGAATTTATTCTAAAGTTCTGAGTTTAGCCGTTTGTGCACACATATATATATACATACACATACACTCAAACAATATATTATACACATACACATACACTCATCAAGATGTCATTTTTTCCTCTCTCTTTTTAGTTTTAATTTTTTTTTGACAAATTCTGTATTGCTAATGCTCTTGGTGCCGAATGGAAGAGCCTCCACGACACATGTAATCCTAGACTGGAGACCACAGACCAACTTTGAGTATTATGTACTTTCTAGAATAATTAAGTTATTTTTATTAGTATGTATACTAATGTATGTTATCCTATATAATTGTTAGTGCTGTAGTGTATTGGTGTGGTGTGTAATTTTCTCCATATGACCATCATAGTTCCAACAAAAAGTTCTACATACTGAAAATCTGCAACACATCCACACTGTAGACAGATAAACATTAAACAAACATACTTGTAAGCCTTAGGACATCGGTCTAGAAAGTTCTTGCATCCCTTGACGAAGAAGTCTGTTGCGTAAAACTGAGTATCTTGAGGATAGTGGACGATCTCCTTTCTGTATTTTGCCTCTATGCTGGGTAATAGGGCGAAGATACCAAAAACAAAACCTGTAGAATGAAATGTAGGTCAGAATACACGATCAACATTGACGGCACGGTTGGCGCAGTGGCCGAGCGATCGACTGCTGCGCTGCGGGTCGCGGGTTCGATCGAACGAAACAAATATTTGTATGACCTACCAGGTAATTGTTTAGGGTCTGGCTGTTTGTGTATGTGAATTTAAATGTTTGTAAACGCACCCACGATATAGGAGAAATTCCTAGTGTAGGGCAACGTTTTAAAAAAAAAAACAGAACCCTTATAGGTTCACTGCTTTGTCCGTTTGGTTGTCTGTAAATATCTTTCATCTCAGGAACGCGTGGAAGTATCGAGTTGAAATCAAAACCATATACTCAAATCTATAGTCTCTTACCCCCGAATACTGAAACGTCACTCAAAATTTAAGTACCACTTAAATTTAACAGATACTCAAAAGTGACGTTTGACAATACAAAATCTTAAGTTTAAGAACTGCTCAAATGTTAACATAACATTTGAGCAGCCCTCAAATTTTGAGTGACGTTTCAGTATTCGCGAGAGCTGTAAAAAGTCTACGCAGTCAAAAGATATGGCCATTTATGTCGCAAGTTTATACGGAATCTTTGGTGAGCGAGTGCGACTCGAGCTTGGTCGGTTTTTGGAACGAAGTTCCTTATCGCGCGTTGTGAAAGGGGGCTAGACGGAAAAAAATCTTACGAAAAGTTATCACGACACTTTTTGCTATAGTAAGCTAATGTAAGCTGTGCGGCGTCGCATGTTGCTCTGTCTGTCTGTCTGTCTCTCTCTCTCTTATAGAAAGCAAGCCAGATATTTTAATTTCTATAGGAACTTCGTTCCATCCGGGTGTCCCTTAACACCTCAATTTTTTTTTTTTATAATTTCTTTCGCAGCTATCTAACTCAACTTATACAGCAGTCAATTCACTGGTATAATAACCGTTTAGTCACCCATTCCAAAACCATAGGTACCATCTTGGAGAAGAATGGGCAAGAAATTCCATGAATACTCTTTCCAAATCAAGTTAAATACAGTCCAGTCCTACAGTCCTGATTACAATATTTTTGCTTGAGTGAGTACCAAAAGGCTGCGCAACTCAAATGGGACTGGGCAGAACATGTCTGCCGTATACAGGACAAAATGTAGGCTAAAATAACAGAATACGGTGGGGCGAGGTCGCGGCAGGGCACGAAGGAGATGTCTGGACAAACTAGATTCGTGAGAGGTGGAAGAAGAGAGAGAGTAGAGGAGGGAAAAAAGAAGGGAGAGGGTTCCAATTCGATGTGAATGAGTGGACATGGTTGGTTTTGTCGATTCTGAGACGCTTGTTAACTATGCTATTGCTATTGTTAAAAAGCTATGTCTTACGTATTGTCGGGCCTACGTTGTCCTCTCATACTTAAGTACTAACGCTGTAAAAACAACATTATAAAACAAATGATTTTTAAAGAGTAAGCATGGAGTTTCTTGCCGGTTCTTCTGCATAGGAAACGACCAACCCGAACCAGGCTTCTTTTTCCGACGTTTTTTTTTATAAGTGCCCATGTAGCTTATGTGTAATAAAAATATTTTGATTTTGTTTTTTTGTAGAGGCTGCTATTTTGCCCAGGAGCGGGACAGAACAGGCAAGAAAGAAAAAATCTTTCTTTCTTCTTTCTTTCACCAACCCTTCATTCGAACCAAATAAATTGATCGCGTTCTTGCGTCATAAACACGATGGTTGCGTGATCTCCCGACAATTTAGTTAGAACGCGACCTTATTCTAAGGGCTATATTAAGGGCTATTATTATTGGACAAAAAATATATGGTTTTAGTATTCAATTATGTCATTTATATAAATAACTCAATAAAAAACGTCGGTATTGTGATCTAAAAAATATAATTCGAGTACGTGCAGAGCAACAGTTATATAAGTAGCGAGTTGAAATGTTCACAGAATACGTGTGATGCTAGTTGCGTTCAAAACATTTTCACTAACGTTTATTTTTATTAGAAACTATAAAAAATATCGGGATTGGCACGAAAACTTGATAGTTTTTATAGTGAGCCACGAAACTGAAATCATTTTCCTATAAAAAATCAAAAAAAAGTAGATAAAATTGTATTTTATGAAGATATTCAAGGTTGAGAGTTTTAGAGATCTATACATCCAACGGACTTAAAAAAAAACTTTGCCCCACCCTAGGATTTTTTTTTCTCCTGTATCGTGGGTGCGTTTAAAAACATTTGAACTCACATACATAAACAGCCAGACCTGGAACAACTATCTGTAGGCCATACAAATATTTGTTCCGTGCGGGGATCGAAACCACGACACGTAGCTGTCAATGGGTCAGCCACTGCGCCAACCGTGATGAAATAGTCCCAATGTCCCAATGTATCATTATTTCAGACTATAATATACCTCTGTACCAAATTTCACCAAGATCCGTTTAGCCGTTTTGTCGTGAAACAGTAACAAACACCCATACACCCTCACAAACATTCGCATTACAATATTATTATAAGTAGGAAGGAAGTAGGACTACTGTGCGTAATTTTAGATAACTTTTAGTAGCAAACAAAACTGGACCATTAAGACTATTGTATTCCTGCCGGGGTCGCGGATTGTTCGAAAGAAATACCACGGCCCCGGAACATAAAGGGCAGTAGAAGGAACATGGGTGGGTTTTAGTCAGTACAAGTCTGACAGTCCTCCCCGTTCCAGAGCGGGGGAAGTTATTTAAAGATTTCCCATCTGCTGACTTTCGCTTCTCCACATCTAAGGCGCCTATTTTCCGTACTAAAGACTAGTTTTGTGTAGAGTATTAGTTCGTAAATTTTCAAAAGTATATGTTAATACATTACCCACCACCCCGCCAAACATTGTGTATGATCTTAGTACTGCAGACTGTTTGAAGGGAAACATAAATTTGACTGGCTTGTCTTAAAATCGGTGAGGTAATGTTAGGTTTGTCGTGTACTGTTTAACTGAGCTACGTGCATAATATGAATAATTGAATAATTTTTCTGTTAGTAATTTCGAGCGGTTTATTTATTAGACAATCAAGTACAATTATAATATACAAACTTTATGTTAAGTACAAAAAAGCAATTGATTTTCGATTATAGCAACAATTAATGAAAACTAGTTTTTAAGATAACTCTAAACCACTTCTATATTATATTATAAATATTATTCATATCCTGCCATACAGCCCATTTTTGAGGGACAATAGGGTATTTTACTCTATATGAAAGAAATTCTAAAAATATACAATTCAGATAGCTTAGGCAATAAGCAGTCGGAAAATGTTAGATTTAGTTAATACAATAACTAAATAAATTTTAAAATTGATTTCAAAGATTTCACTTTTTTTAGTCTGTGGTTTTACTAAGCGAAACAGTGTCCGCCATGATTATTACGTCTTACGGTTATGTAAACAAAAAGTGACAACTGTCAACTGAGCAACGTCTGTTATTTTTGTTTTAAAAAACTTTACATTTTAATTTTTATTGAAATAATAGTAATAATACCATGGAAGACGGTTTCGTAAAAGGAGACAGTACAAATTTAAAGAAAAATAAGACATAAATTAGCAACTTTCTAGGTACTAGCTTACATAACCTCCAAATTTGATCAAACTTCCGTGTAACCTATTGTGAAAAATATTTTAGATAAGTAATGATTAGGTATTATACTTACATCGAAGTGATCTTCACAAAAGCACAAACGAGATTTTGGACAATTGTGTTGGATCCCTCCTCGGAAGTTTGAACCAATTTCTTCTTATATTTAAATCAGTTGGCACTTGAATCCACAACTTGTCCGGTGTTTTAACACTAGTGTTTTTACATTCAGGAACAGCACACCAATGGTAATAACAGGGTAATAACTCATTTTTAAATTATAGTGAATTATATAACTAAACAGAAAGACTAATAATTTGTGTACATGACCAACTGACGTCATGACCACAGAGTAACATGGCGTCAAGCGTTTTTGTGATTTTACGCGCGAAAATAAAAATTGTAAAATTGAAATGCAATTTTATGGCACTTATCGATTGAATAATTTTTTTTTGTTTTTTTTTGTGGTTTATTGGGACCCTAGGATCAAAATGAGATACTTTTTAAAAATGAGTGTAATACCGTATTAATAATACAAATAGTGCATTCAAAATTATAATTGTATTAATAAATCTGGATATTTTTGTGTGTATATTTAAAAGAGAAAATCACTAACTCACTCCTCACGTAATCTCCGAAACTAGAAGTGTTAAGAGAATCAAATTTTGCATTAGAGATCTTTATAAGACGTAGGTGCTCACTAAGACGGGATTTTGCAAAATTCAATTTTTAAGGAGGTGAAACACGGTGGTAAAGATTTTATAAGAGACCGCAAAAATTCCTTGGCCGAATGCCTTTGAAATTTCGCATGGGTATTGTTTGACAAAACTAATAGATTTTATAACATCACACTATAACATTAAAGAGCTGAGGAACAAAACCGCTGGGCAAAGCTAGTACTTCATATCTTGCTATAGTTTCGTCCGGCAGTGTGCCACCAACCTAAACACAGAGCTATAAATTTTACTATTTTAATAAAATAAACCTGATACTAAATCAAATTCTCCAGATTATCGAAACAATATTTCATAATCAAACGAAAAATAAAACCAGAATATACTTTGGGAAAATAAAATTCTATTACTAGCAATTCCTATAATAGTTTTATGAACAGTTTCGGCTTACAAGAAAAAACGTAGGTCGTTTTTTCTTGTATAAAATCTACTATAAAATGTGCAAAATTTTAGTAAGAATGTGTAGAAGAAAGTTACGTTGCGGAGGAAAACCATCGCATGCGACAGTCGCCGTTCCGGTTTGAATCCGAAAGTGACGTCACAGGACCCACGATATCGGCCTTTAGCATTTCTGTTGTTCAATTTCGCTAAATTCATTTGTCATTGGAGATTGTGGCTAAATAATGGCAGCTACTTGTTCAATATTTAGGTTAAGCCAGGCTTGCCTATGTTGGTCTGTGGATGGGTGACCACCCGTTCCATACCGAGCTTCCTCCGTTCTTTGAAAAGCACGTTTAGCTGTTGGTCCTAACTGTCATTTGTAGATCTTTGACAGTCGTTACAGGTAGTCTTACCAAGGGGTATCGTATTACCCTGTACTAACTGGGTTGAGCTGGTTATACACGCGGTCGCTCCATGTAAAATGTAGTTGTTAAGAAAAGCCTAGGCAGATGAGGATTGATCATTTCAACATAATACCTGGACAATATATTCAAAATCCTTACCCAAATCATGATCTATGTGTAGTGTGCATGAGGACTGAAAACGTAGGACAGACAGACAGAGGGACAGGTTGAGAGATATGTAAAGAGAAACACAGACTAAGCTAATTTCGTCTTTTAAAATTAGTATGAAAATGTAGTAAGGAAAGTAATGATGGTTGGAATCCAAATCCGCCATGACTAACAAAAACGTCATTTATACATAGAAAACGAAACTCATAGTTTTCTAAACTACTCCATTACTCACGTAGATAAGCGATTATCAACGAAATTGCCGTATTTACGTATCTCAGGCGATACGTGCTCTGTAGCCGTTTGATGAAACCTGAGCCACAGAATAATGCTTTACTACAGAAGTTTCACTTCTTATTGCTTGGGCAAGCCCTTTCGCGACTGTCATTTGTTTGAGTTTGCCACGAACTTAATTATGAATTCATCGGTAAACATTATTTACTATGAGAAAATATGAACGCTCGCCAATACGATGGTCTAGATCTTTCTTTACAAGCAGTTCACTGACTCAAACACAACCAGTATTACCAAGGGATATCGTGTTACCAGTAACTAAGCTGTGGAGGTCAGGCATTTGCTCTACTATGAAATACACTCCAGTCCGCTCCACCTACAGTGGGAGAAGTTATTTAATGACTTGCCTTCTAAAACAGAAAAAGGGCACCAGGACAAAGATTCGCTCTAATTCAGATACACGATGTTACAAAAACGCAGCCCTTACTAGTTCAATTGGGGATCTTAAGCAGAATTATAATAGGTTAATAATATCAATTCCTACGACACGGTTTGCGCAGTGGCTGAGCGATCGACTGCCGTGCTGCGTGTCCTGAGATCCCGCACGGAACAAATATTGTATGGCCTATAGATAGTTGTTCCGGGGTGGTTGTTTGTGTATGTGAGTTTAAACATTTAGAAACCCACCCGCGATACAGGAGCAATTCCTAGTCAAGTTCAAGTGACAATTCACAATACTAACTGCGTCTGAGACGATTTTTCATAATTTAAATGTAATTTATATTATTTTTCGTTTATTCTGCTAAAAACCCACTAGTTAGTACGAGTTCGAGTATCGTTAATACACACGACGGCAGGTCAACTAATACTAAACTGTTATAACCTGATCTCAGGTTAAAAGGGTTCGGGCCTGTAGACGGTGAGCAATGGGTAACTCACCGTCCATCCGTCTATTGACGACAGGCCGTGTCGACGGCGCGTTCGTGTTTTACGCGCGCCTCAGAGAGATGTCAGAAATGCAGAGGGGCTTGCCAGAGCCTCCGCCGCCTGCCGGGGTTGTAGGTTGTTCGAAAAAGATACCGCGGGCCCGGAACGTAAAGGGCATAAGAAGGAACATGGGTGGGTTTTAGTCAGTAAAAGTCTGACACGCCCCCCGCTCCGCCCAGAGCGGGGGAAGTTATTTGATAATTTCCCACCCCGCAAAAAAAAGGTTAAAATGGTTTTGTGTAAGTTGATGTGCCGTCGTGTGTACATGGGACTATTAACACTCCTTGTTAGAACTTCACCTTCTGTATTCACTATTCTGTGTAACGTGGCTAGAGACAGTAGAAAGCTATAAAGTGGGAGAAATTTTTAAGTTATAGATTATGATGAATTGCATTTCTATATTGATCTTAGGTTGGTACCTAAAGTGGGGCGATGTTGTTTTTTTTTTAAGTGCCCTGTGGTTTTGGAAATTGTTTGCGGATTTGCTTTGCGAGGAAAGTCAGTCGGAGTTCTCACAACAAATCGTTTTTAACCGACTTAAAAAAAGGAGGAAGTTCTCAAGTCGTCGAAATCTTTGTTTTTAATGTAATTATTATAACCGATTACTCGAAGACGCCTTTACCGTGTACCATTATCTATAGGGTAAAATCATGTTTTTCTATAATTATTTTTGGGAACTATATTTTCGAGCCGTTTGGGGTTAAAACTCTGGGACCGTGGGGTCCTTGTGCTCACAGCCTTTTTAAGGCAATATCAAAACGTTTGGTTGACACTTCCCGTGACCCAAGGGCTGGCTTTTACTTTGGCCAGAGGCTTAGCGTTGCCATACAACGTGGCAACGCGGCCAGTCTCTTTGGGACATTGCCAACTGACAGCGTTGAGGACGAATTTTTTGACGCTATTTTTTAATTTATTTATAAGTTTAGTTTAATAATTTTAGTTTAATTTATATAGTTTAAACAACAGTCTTTAACTCAAATTTAATTCACAATTTTTTTTTTGTAAAGTCGGTAATATAATTTCTAATTATGATATGTTATGTATCATGGTTTTTCTAAAATTTCAACTATGTATATGAGTTATGGTTTATGAGATACAACCTAGTGACAGACGGGCAGTGGAGTCTTAGTAATAGGGTCTTGTCTTTCCTTATTATTTTATATCCAAGTTTCATTTAGTAATTTCACGTCACATTAGCTGATCGAAGGTTGATGTTATTTGCCAAACAAACCACGATTTGATCTCGCCTCAGAATACTTCTTCAAAGCGAAACCGTTGGCAAAAGCTAGTCTGTTTCAAAACAAATCAAAGCTTCACCATTCGTCACAATTAAATGCAAATCCCACCCATTTGTTAGAAAAATACGCTTTTTTTCAGTTATCATGCAAATAGAACATTTCTCAAATAAATGTGCTTACTGTATCCGGAACAACATGCTCGTGCTAAATCAGTGTAAACGGGATATAAATATGCGTGATTTACGTTGCTTTTGGGTAAAGGGACTTGGCAGCCATTTTGGTTACCATGGAAGTGATCCCGTAGTTACCTAAATGGCTGCCAAGTCTTGCCAATTATTGTACCAACCCCAACAAGTACCTATCGTATATAATATTATAGATACATGTAATTTTCTGCTCCCAAATTGGGAGTTAATAATTGTGAAAAAAAAGTGGCAACACTGCCCGAGTGACATGTAAAATTTTGGCTCCGTATTTTAAAATTAAATTAAATTAGTAAATAAGTTATAATATAGTGCAATTATTTGTGCAATCGGATTGTAAATGTGTAAATACCCAGGATTATTGTTTTCCCGATAATCCATAACGTTTTTCGGTAATACATCGTTACCGGTAACCTACACACATCAGCTGACGTTTTACCTGCACTTATCTAAACGGACAATTCAGGGGAAGTATTGTTACTTTTATTAAATAATAGCACACACTCGTCACTTTAACTATATAGCACATCTACGTCAATTTCCAGATTTAATTTTGTGCTGATTTATTACCCTAAAATGGTTCTAAATCGCTTTGTTGACAACCTAAGATTGTAATTTATAAACACAACAACATTATGATAGTCTTTTCATAACTCTGTTATTCTTATATTCAAGCTTATTATTAACATTAATGATAATTTTGTAAAAATAATATTTGAATGAACTACATAATTTTTTTTTTTTTTGTTTTTCATCAAAGCAGTGGGTAGGTCCACTTAAGAAAAAGTATAAATAGGTTGATAAAAGTCAGTTAAATTCAATATTCTATTAGATTAATTTAATATAAAGATAATCTTTTAAACTTAATATAATATCCTACCTCATTTAATTTCATATCTGAACTTTTGCCCCTTTTGTTATTTTTTTTTCTTTCCCCTTTCACCGCTAACTTTTCTGTATTTGTCTATTCTGTTAGTTCTCACCGTTTCTTTATTTCTATTTTTCAGTAAATAATCCTGAAACCATGCCTGTGATGACCCGTAAGGCTACTGCTCAGGAGATGGAGCTCAAGTTGAGAACGGCCCTCCAAGAGCTTAAAGAATCAAAACTCCAAGTCCAACAACTGTTACAGGAGAGAGAAGAAAGTGAGGTGGAAGTCGTTAAAGTCAACAGCAAAAACTCTTCCTTGAAAAGGCAGTTAGTAGACCTTCATCAGCAATACTTGGACGTTGTTGATGAACGGGATCAGCTAAAGGTGGTCACAGATGGTTTCAGCAATTGCAGTAATTTATATGAGGAGGCTTTGTGTAAGATTAGGGACCTAGAAGATGAATTGATTCATGCCAATAGTTGTATTTTAAAGTTACAGAGAGAAAGACAAAGTACTCAGGTTATTGAAACTAACCGTTTATATAAGGAATTGTTAAATAGTAATTGTAACTCCCCTTCCTTAATAACTATTGATTTGACTGAAGATTCCTTACTAAAACCAAATTATTCAGTAAGCAATAAGAAAATAAAAAAATATGCTAAGTTAAATAGACTAATTAAAAAATGTAATCAATTTAAAAAACAATATAAACACTTTTCTAAAAACATTCCACTAAGAAAAGAACGTGTTGATTTAGTGAACAAGTTAAAAAATTATCAAATAAAGTTAGAAGACAGTATTAAAATATATAATTTAGATACTCAGCAATTGCAGTCTGAAATAGAGGTACTTCAGGACTCACTTAGTTCCCTTTCTAGTAAATATGTGAGTTCTCAAAACCAAATAAGGGAACATATTCTTGCAGCAAATGAGTTGGTAATGAGTCAATGTAGTTGCCATACAGTTTCCAACCATGATACTACCCAGCCTGAGGTAATGGAGGACCCGTCCCAGGCTGAGAATTTGCCTCTGGACTGTATACTGAACCAAGATGCAGTTAATATTCCACTAAATAATTTACAAGTGGTACAAACTGAGATATATGATAGTTGTGAATGTTCTCACTCAGTAATGTTCTCAGATAGTATAGGAAGGGGTGTAGGTAAATTATTAAGTAATAACCTGAGTTTTCCCAGTCAAAATAATTGTATGCCAGGGTTAACTTATAAACAGATAATGGCATTAGTAACTGGAAATGTTTATAGTGAAAATACTGATTTAACTATATTTATAGGAAATAGTTCAAAAATTACAAGAGAAGACATCACAGATAGTGTAACTGAGTTGTTAAAGTTGAACTGTCGTAAAATAATATTGTGTGCTTTTCCATACTTATATAAAAAGTCCAACAAACAGAACAATTACATTCACATGCTGAATAAGCATATGCATTTCTTGGTAGGTCACTATTGTGACAAGCTTGTATATCTTGATGTCAACACTGTTGTTGATAAGCTTAGGTCGACACGGGGTAGTGTGTTTCTACCTACTAGTTGTAGACACAAAATAGCTAGGCTATTAGCTTATAATATTCACTCGGACATAAATATTATGTCTATGTTTTGTACAATTATTAACACTGCAAATATTAGAACTTCCACTAATATACCTTTTTACAAGGAAGGCGGGGGAGTATTGTCGCTCACTCCGGCTCATTTAAACTAGCTAGTAAGACAACAGACACCAAGGTACCTTCTGGCTCTCCAATAGTTAAATTTAAAAAAGGGGCTAAGCAGAATTCCTTGAAATTATTCCATCAAAATATTCAAGGTTTCTCTTCAAAACAACTAGAGATTGAATTGTTTTTAGAAAAAACTAAGTTTGATATTGTTTGTTTCACCGAACATTGGTTAAAAGATCATGAAATGTTAATTAATTATGAAAATTACAATGTAGGCAGTTGCTTTAACCGTAAATCTAAGATGCGTGGGGGTTCACTAATCTTAGTCAAAAATAGTATTAAATTTAGAAGTCGTATTGATATAGTTGATCTATCGGTTGAACATAATATTGAATTGTCTTGTGTTGAGCTAGATAAGCATGTCATAGTGTGCGTTTACAGGCCCCCAAATTATCAAAACTACTCGATATTTGAGTCAGTAATGGAAGATGCTTTGGCAAAACTTGCAACAGGTAATAAATCGCTAGTCATCTGTGGTGACTTTAACATCAATATTTTAGATGAAAATTCAAACAGCAGTAGATTCTTAAATCTTTTTAAATCATTTAATTTGTTGAATGTGTTTTCGGAGCCAACCCGAATTACTACAAATACCGCTACTTGTATCGATAATGTTTTCTGTTGCTGCGACTTCTTAGATAAATCCATTGTAAATTACCTTCCCTCTGATCACAGCGGTCAAACCGTTGTTTTCGAGTCCTACACATCATCACAAAAAATTCAGATACAGTCTAGACAAATAACACCCACCAATTTAAATAAATTTAATAATAATTTAATAAGTAGTCTAGGCATTCCGGGATATAATATTAATAATGTAAATCATTTTTATGAGGAATTCTTTTCGGTTGTCTACACAGAGTTTAATGAGACGCTAAAAATAAAAACTAAATCTATTAGCCCAAAGTTTATATTTAGTGATTGGGCAACTAAGGGTATAAGAAAAAGTAGGGAACGACTGTTTGAGCTTTACGGCCTTAAGCCTTACATAAACTCGGAAACATTCAATCGCTATGTTGCTACTTACTCAAAAATGTTTAAAAACACCTGCAAGGTAGCTAAAGCCTTATTCATAAGCAACAAGATTAAATCCGCTGATAATAAAATTAAGACGGTTTGGAAAATAATCAATAGTGAAACTAATAGAAATAAAAAATATAATAATGATATAACACTAGAGTCTTCACGTGGTCTTCTAACCACTAAAAACGAAATTGCTCAAGAATTTGTGGATTTCTTTACTAGTATCCCAATTAAAACTACAGAAACGTTAAATTCCTCACCCTTGCTTTCTGTTGACTTATTAAGAGCAAACGTTTTACCATGCCCGGTTGAGTTTCAGTTTAAACATATTAACCCCACTGTAGTTATTAAAGCTTTTAAACAAATAAAAATCAAATTAACCGAAGACCTTTGGGGATTGTCTATTAAAGTTTGTCAAGCTATCATTGAGACTATAGCACCGTACTTAGCCTTAATATTTAATTTGTGTGTGGACCAAGGAGTCTTCCCGGACCTTATGAAATACAGCAAGGTAATACCACTGTTCAAATCTGGGGACAGTAAAGACACCAATAATTATAGACCCGTATCCGTTTTGCCGGTTTTCAGCAAGGTGTTTGAAAAGGTAATGCTTAACCAAATGCTCAACCACTTTAACACCAATAAAATATTACATGAAAAGCAGTATGGTTTCACCAAAGGACGTTGTACCACTGACGCCGGTGTCACCCTATTAAAACACATATTTACTGCGTGGGAAGAGGCACAGGATGCCATAGGGATCTTTTGTGACCTCTCAAAAGCATTTGATTGCGTGAACCACGAAACCCTTCTCTTAAAACTTGAACATTACGGCCTAGGGAAACTTGCCCTTAGTTTAGTTAAATCGTATTTAAATGATAGACAGCAGCAAGTACAAATAAATGGTGTCAATTCAATGGGTTTAAATGTAAAGATGGGTGTACCACAAGGATCGATATTAGGTCCCTTCCTCTTTTTAGTATATATAAATGATCTACCCCATTTGTTTAAAAACCAACCACAAATGGTGTTATTTGCTGACGATACCTCTTTAATATTTAAGATAAACAGACGTGCCACAAATCTTGACGACGTAAATAATGCCCTAATGCAGGTACATAATTGGTTTACGGCTAATAATTTAGTATTAAATGGGAAAAAAACGAAGTGTATAAGATTTGCTCTACCAAATGTCAAAAACAGTGAGTGTGACATAGTATTGAATCAAGAGAAACTAGAATTCGTCGAAAAAACTGTTTTCTTGGGAATAACACTCGATTCAAAGCTACAATGGGGTCCGCATATAACATCTCTTGCAGGACGCCTTAGTTCAGCAGCATATGCTGTTAGAAAAATCCGTCAGTTTACTGATGTTGATACCGCGAGACTAGTCTATTTTAGTTATTTTCATAGTATAATGTCATACGGTATTTTACTTTGGGGACGGGCTGCAGACATCGAGTCTATATTTATTCTGCAGAAAAGAGCCATTAGAGCCATATATAACCTACGTAGGCGAGATTCTTTAAGGGAACAGTTTAAGGATATTAACATCATGACAGTACCTTGTCAATATATTTATGAAAACATCATGTATGTCAGGAAAAACTCGCATCTTTTTAGTAAAAGAGGTGACAGACACAATTATAATACTAGAAATAGGGACCAATTAGTTCAACCAGGTTTCAGGTTAGCTAAAGTAGACTCATCTTTCATGGGGTACTGTTTGAAATGCTACAATAAAATACCTCCCCACATTCTTCAACTGAATGAAACGAAATTTAAATCTTGTATTAAACGCACACTATGTAGGCAAGCATATTATAAGTTGGGGGATTATATTGATGATAAAAATGCTTGGCTCAATGCTGGTCCTGCTCCTCAAGCATAGGGGTAAACTCATTAATAAGTATCCGAAGCTATAGTGGAAGCTGCAGAAGATTGTAAGACTATCTTTGCAATGTATAGAATCAATTCTCTAGTATTGTATAATTATTAAGCCCATATGTGAGTGCTATGTATTATCATTGACTTGACGAAGCCCTGGTGGTTAATAGTGTCATGCTCACTTAAATGTCTCGCTGATGGTGGCGGGTGTGTCGGGTCATTTAGCTCCCTTCAAAATGGTCGAGCTGAATGGGGCTGATCCATACGTCATGTTCGTGAACGGGCGCTGTCAGTTGGGACTGGTCATTTTTTAACTACCACGGTCATTTTTAATTTATTTAGATTTAAATTGAATTTTGTTTTTTATTTACTCTGGACGCTCTTACTGTGCACGTCTTTCTACATCGTTCTCACATATTTGTATAATCTCAACACGAATGATGTAAATACTATTTTGTAAAAAATATTAGAATTTAAAAGAGTGTCCATGGAGTTTCTTGCCCATTCTTCTCCATAGAGATCAACGCTTTGGAATGGGCAACTGCAGTACTTTCACAAGTTATTATGCCTTGTGACCGGGACTGTAGATTCATTTTGTTTCTTGACATTCAAAAGTGCCTGTAATGGTCTAATTGAAATAAATGATTTGATTTGATTTTGATTTGATTTGTGAGAAGAATGCATAGCTGGCACCCGCGTGCCCACGCGAGATATCGTAAAAAAGTATCCTTTGTGTTATTCCCGACTATAATCTACCTCTCTACTAAATCACATCAAGATACGTTCAGCCGTTTTGACGCGAAAGAGGATGTACCGTGATAGGGGATGTTGTTAAGAAAGCTGCTAGATTAAAATGGGTTTTGACGGGTCGCGTCAGCCACATTCACAATGGCCGGAGACAAATCTCCAATCAATTCCAGTATATGGACGATGGAGCCGCTGATGCGAGCTCAGAATAAAAGAACTAGACGCTTACTGCGAAAGCTGGTTCCAGGAGACCCGGAAAAAGAGCTGATCAAAGGAATCGGGAGGGGCCATGCCCAGCAGTAGAACAATACAGGCTAAAATCTCTAGTCTCTATTTTTACTGTTCAGTCATTCTTCCAAAACTCAATGCCTGAAGATATTTGGTGCAACCTTGACACATCTTTCAGTAGTGGGCGACCGTTATAAACGTATGTGATGTGCCTAAGTGTCTAATCTTCGACGTTTTTTCTCAGCTTGACATTTTTTGTGTCGATTCCTGTATTGTTTCTTTAGTTGCATCAAATAAATGATTAATCTATCTATGTATGTAGATTCGGGATATCCAGAATAAAAAAAATACACCTTTTACTATTTTATTTTCCCCTTTAGAACAAAAACGTACATCGCCTAATCCTCGTATATCGCTATCTTGCTTTTCACAATCAAATTCATTCCTTCCCTCTCATTCACACATTCATTTGTTCTGAAACAGAGTTCTTAAACGTTCAGAAATGTTTTAGTAACATTCATCCTACATGTGTTCGTCCGCGTTGAAACGATTTGTTTTTAGGAGAAAACAAGACAAAAAGACAAACAAACTGTAATCAAGATAGGACAATGAAGTTACATGTTGCGGGGTTGTTCGAAAGAGATACCGCGGCTCCGAAACATAAAGGAGGAGTGTCAGACTTTTACTGACTAAAACCCACATCAAAAGTATGATACTCCTCCCTGCTCAACCCAGAGTGATGATATATGCGATGATTTTCTAGCCGCAAAAAAAAGTAGGCAAATGATTATGTTAACCATGTGCCAAAGTTAATCAAACTATTTAGGTCATCATGGTATAAAATCAGCTCAATAGCAAGGTCACGATTAAATGTCGGTCACTTTTCACGCACAGTCTATATTTAACTGTCAGTTATAAATGGTTAAACGGTTAATGTTCTAATCGCGTTTTGCATGCCATGCTTGACTATTACCTTGCCCTTCTGCACTTAGGAAGTAGAACTTTAATTTGTGTTAATTTAAATGATGGATTGACATTAAATTTGGACATTTTTAACCGACTTCTGAAAGAAGAGGAGGTTCCAGCATATTTTGTTTTCATGTCATCACCAGTATCATTTTACTGTCCTTGTTTTTTGCGGATGGGAAATCATCAAATAACTTCTTCCGCTCTAGATAGAGCGCGGGAAGGGGGGTATCAGACTTGTGCTGACTAAAACCCACCCACGTTCTTTCTATTGCCTTTTATGTTTTGGGGTAGACCCATCCACATTCATACTTTAACTTTCGTAGCCATTTTCGTGTATGAACGCTGATTTCTCTGTGATTGATGGCTCGATTTTCGTAATTCTTTTTTTATTTAGTAGAAGAAACTTGCGCGGTTGTCTATCATAATGATTTTTAGGTAGTTTATTTTCATAATACGTTTTAAATTAGAAAGACATAATATTATTCTAATACACTCGAGCACGAAGGTTCTATTATCTGTTAAAACGGCAAATTATGCCTGTTTGTTTCTTTTTTCCTTATATATTAATTTTATTCCCTGTTTTGGGTTCCGTACCTCAGAAGAAAAAAACGGAACCCTTATTGGGTAACTTTCTGTCTATCTGTCTGTCTTTTATATCCATAACGCATGAAGGTATCAAGTTAAAAAAACTATATACTCAAGTTTGTGATCCCTTAGAACTGTGGAAAATCAACTCTCTAGGTCTAAGCAGTCAAAAGATATGGCCGTTTATGTCGGAAGTTTATACGGAACTCTCGCTGTGGGGGTCCGACTCGCTTTAGCACTCGGTTTTTGTAGTATTTCTTGTTTAAAAAACAACAGAACTGTATCATCTGTAAAAATGTCAACTGTCTCTGTTTATGAGATACAGCTTAGTGACAGACGGAGGGACAGACAGCGAAGAAGAAGAAAAAATAAAAGCGTAACAGAAATTACACATTACAAAGAGGTTTGGAAGAAGAAAGGGAAGACCTTTGCCCACCAATGCCACACATACTAGGCTACAAAAATAAAAACGTCTTTCTAGCTGATTCGTAAAGGGTCACCCATCTACGGACCTACCTCGGCCACAAAGCCTCGATAACTATCGGTTACCTCATTCTCACTGTTATTACTTAACCATGACACCTACTAATATAGGTCATCTATCCACATAGCAACTATTCCTGCACAGTTTCAGCTGAAATTGACGTGAAAAAAGCAAGATTTACAAACATGGCAGTCATGTTTTGAAAACATACATCAGTTTTCAGTAATCAAGGTTTAATTAATGGCATCAACATGACTGAATATTTGGTTAACAGATGTACGGTCAACGAAAAAGATAACTAGTTACTAGGCTTATCTAAAATAGTTATTTTTTTCTTAGAAAAGGTTAGATGTGTTCAAATCAAATGACATTGCTGTGCGCCCATACATTGTCGCCCATACATTGTTGAGCCTGGAGCCAAAGGCATCCGAAATTTATGTTTTGTATTCTCAATCATTAGTAAAATCCTTTATGATCTTATTTTTGCAGCGGACTAGCTGCAGACTAAATATAACGTATTTAAAAATTATGTACTAAATTTTGATTTATAATCGAACCATAACAACGATTATTAGGGATGATTTTTCATGGCTTCGAGTGATTTTAAAGAAACAGAAAAATGATATCATAATACATTTAGCTATTTTTAATACCTACTCAAACAGTTAGTAGGTATATATTCATTTTTTTTCTAACGCCTAGATGTAAGTGCAAAACGTTAAAAAAACTAGACTTTTATTCATTTACTTATATAAAACACAGGTACTTACTTATTTTAGGTATACATAATTATATGAATTCTTATATGAACCTGTATTCCTAAAATTAGGCGTAGATGGCGTGTTCCAGATGTTATTAGTCGCGTAAAAAACTGTCGAATCAAAGTACAATGTACAATGTCAAGTCAAATATGCATTTTAGCATACAGCTAGTAGTGTTACATAAGTATTTACAACTTACGCAATATTGAAGACTTTGAATAATCGTGTATTCCGAAACTTTTTATTGCACAGGGCCATTTGAGATATATTTTCCTTTAAATAGTTAAATGAATTGATTGGTTTCAAAAACATTTATAGGTTTTTAAGAAAATCATAAGTGTATCTGATGACCAAGGCTACTTAATTTTTTTGTTGGGTGTACTTTGTTAGAAACCATCATGAAAAATGTATGATTACTTTGGAATGTATTCTTTTTAATAATTATCATTTAAAGATAAATGAA
This sequence comes from Ochropleura leucogaster, assembly GCA_958449745.1. NCBI lineage: Eukaryota > Metazoa > Arthropoda > Insecta > Lepidoptera > Noctuidae > Ochropleura > Ochropleura leucogaster. The sequence goes on along the minus strand of OY288223.1, from coordinate 9,867,280 downwards.
GAGACAATGCTGTGGTATTATTAAAGTACAATACAAAGACTCGATTAGTAGTATCTACATTTATAGGTTTCATCTCTTTATTCGTTTGGAAAAAACTTGCTAAGTAATAATTATTGTTAGATGTACACAATGAAATCTCTGTCTTCACGTTTTGTAAGTAAAGAAAACGAATTTCTAATTATAGGTGATGCTTGAGGTATATCTCAATTTTCGTCCGGGGATCGAATCCGCGACACGCAGCGCAGCAGTCAATCGCTCAGCCACTGCGCCAACCCTGCCGTCATGTTGATGGATGGAGAGGTAGAGGAAAACCAAAGAAATGGTAGATTGATTGTGTGAGGAATTATAACAATGAAAAAGAGTTAATGATAACGTGTCAGTTGACAGAAAAGAATAGAAGATAGTACGGCCAACGAGAAGCGATACCAAATGTAAACAAAACCCCATCAAAAATGGCCGCCCGAATGTTGGCGAACCCGTCTTAACGTTGTCATGTTTTTGCCGGGAGAACGAGACATTACGACAAAGGCACAAGATGGAAAGAGCTAAATATTAGATTGTCAACGCCACACTTGTTCTTTAGGTTAATGACCTTTCGTATCGCTTCTCGTTGGCCGTACTATAGTCGTGGCAACCCCAAGTAACATCAAACCTGGACAGAAATATGATGGATTAAACCTCGCTCAGCCTTGACACGTTTTTTAACTACTTTATTGCTATAATATTTACAACTAGTATACCCTTGTAACACGTACTGTTTTTAAAATCTCACAACACCAGCTATAACAAGGAAAGTATAAATCATTTTCTAACGCCGTATCTACACAATTTATTGTTATAAAATACTGTAAAACATTCCTTAGTTTTTTCACGTAAAATAAACCAACATTTTAGAAAAAAATACTGAAGTACTACCCGATAATCGCGTACTAGTGATACGCTTACTTTAATATCTGAAAAAAATATCCAATGAAGATGCAAAGAAATTTGTTTAATATCCGAAGCTCGTATATTTTGTGAAGGTGGAATGGAAAATTGAATATTGGATTACTGAAAACGTGTACTGCTTAGAAGTAAGTAAACATTGTTATGTAAGCACGTACGTTCTGGTTAAGAAATAATCAAGTATCCTTGTTGTCAGTATTAGAATCAGATAAACCGTCTATTAGCACATTGATTTGAATATTCTAATTTACAAAAGTAGCTACTGGATCATTTTATTTATTTACTTTATATATTTTTGACGATTGTTTAGCAGTTTGAGTACAATAAGTGACCTACACAAATGTCCTTTTTTTGGTATTGTTGATGAGTCAAGCTACACGATAACTGACAAATGCTTGCACTGACTGGGCAGGTCCACTCAATCTGTGTGGTGCTTTTTTAAAAAGACCATTTCAGACACTAATCTGTTTAGTCCTCAATAAACCAAGATTATTTGTCTAGACCTTAAGAGAGACTATGACCTATAAGTTTGCTTCGGCTGTTTCTTCTCAGTGTTGGGTACAAAACACCTCATCTAGTTTAAAAAAAAAAGACGTGTAAAAGTGTTTGTGAAAACCTACTGCAAAATGAACGTCATTTATCATTAATTATTTTAAATTTTTATTTGAAACCCACCTACGGGTGTGCTAAGCGGAATACTTTAGGTGTGCTTCGTCTAGGTGCGCTTCGTTTGGGTGCGCTTCATGGAATACCTCCACCTAAGTATACAAACTGCTTAGGTAATATTTTTATTTAAAAAGTAGCACGTCTCCGATTTCTTACGATTGAACTGTCAAATAATTTTCATTAAATATTGAAGAGACTCCAGAATATTCAAAAAGTAGACATCAAGTATTTGTATTATATTCAAGAACAAGTATTTTTTGAGACCAATGGTAAATTCACGGATTACTCAGGGAACGTTTTAAAAGGCCAACGATTTTAATATTGAAAATACTCACTGCGAATAATTTGCTTATTTTATAGAGTTGTTTTTTTATTAGGGTTCCTTGTCCGAAGGGTAAAACGGGATACTAATATCATTACTAAATTCGGTCCGCCTGTCGGTCTGTCTGTCTGTTTGACTTTCCATCTGTTTATCTATGCGTTTGTCCGTCTGTCTATATGTTCACCTGTCCACTTGTCCGTCTGTCCATCTGTCCGTCTGTGCGTTTGTCCGTCTGTCCGCCAGTGCGTCTGTTAACAGGCTGTACCTCATAAACCGTGATAATTGGGCAGTTAAAATTTTTACAGATGCTGTATTATTTTTAGTCGGTTGTATTACTAATTGTGTACAACGCGGCATTCCCCTTGAACTTATAGGTAAGGTTTATACAACAACTAGCTTTTGCCCGAGACTTTGCTCGCGTTAAATTTTGGGTAACACAGTTTCCCTTTACTGATTTGCAGGTACCTGCTGTTTTTGCCCTTGCGCCTTCTTGATTTGTATTAGCAAAGCTAATCCCATTTTTTTTTAAATAGCCTATGTCCGTCTCCTGGGTCCTAACTATATCTGTACCAAAATTCGTTAAAATCGGTTTAGCCATTAAGGCGTGAAGAGGTAACAAACAAACAAACTCACTTTCGGTTTTATAATATTATATTAAGTAAGGATGATTGGACCGGCTGGTTTCTATGAACTAAAGGTGAGTTGCGGCCAAATTAAAGCCTATTTAGTATTAAAATAAAAAGTTGAGCCATAAAGGGTTTTAAGGCACCTGTGATAAAAATGCTAATTGGATGGAGTTATGAGTACCTTATTATAAGTGGAACTCTTAAAAATGGTAATAGCAAGAAAGTTGTGTGATAGGTAGTCTTAAGCATTCGGCATGTGATATGATGAAGAAAATAATAATGGGGGAAAAATTTGAGAATGAATGCGGACGATTAGATCGAAGAATCGATATATCTCATTAAGAGAGTCTCATACGGTATTAATATCCGTCAATACCGTATTAAACTTTTCACTAGCTCGGAGTCTGGGACCGCTGTGTGATATCAGACACCGGGTAATCTATTGCTTTCTCTTCATTATCACTCTTTTGTTTTTATAATTTTTTTTTTATTTTTGTTGGTAAAATGTCCAATTTATAATGAGTATAAAATGCCTAATTTATATTTTTCTCATTTATCATTTTTGATCATCATTGCACATTTTTAAAATTGTCTAATAATTATATTATTTTCAACTACGATACTTTCACAAGTTATTATGCCATATGACCGGGACTGTAGCTTCCTCTTTTTGTTTTGTCTTTCAAAATTGCCTATATTGAAATAAAATGATTTGAGTCTGTTACTCTTTCACACAAAAACTTCTGAACAGATTTGAGTAAATTTTGGCTCACAGATAGTTTAAACCCTTAATTAACACATTAGATCCTTTTACTCACAAACACATCAAAACTACCAAGCGAAACAAGTCGCGGGCAACAGCTAGTTTTAAATATTGTATTAACTCTTATTTCTAGCGGAACAGCAAGTCTCTGTAATTGTTTCCGATCCCATTCCTGAGTTGATATTTACAACGAGTTATATTTTTGTTTTCTATTTTCGCTTTTGGAGTACTTGTCACTTCTACTAAATGGAAGAAAGCTGATTTATTGTATTAAAAAGGTTTTTCAACTTAAGACCATAATTAAGCAGATTGCCTGTTAGGGCCTCTGTCTGCTGTGGTTGCGGGTTATTCGAAATAGATACTGCGGCCCCGGAACAAAAATGGTAAAGGAAGGAACATCGGTGAACTTGAGTCAGTAAAAGTGTAACGTTCCCTTCTGCTCCACCCAAAGTGGGGGAAGTCATTTGATGATTTCCCATACATAAAAAGGCCTATTTCATAGCCCTTGTCTTATCATATGCGCTGATCAGCCATTTTGATTTACATAGACTTGTATGAAAGCATTGACTGATCAACGTGCTGGTTTTTAATACGCACGTAGTGAAATGCCGGACAGGCAGCGACGCACGCAACCCATTTACCCCGCTCTAAGCTAAGTGGGGGCAGTGTCAGACTTTTACTGACTAAAACCCAACCATGTTCCTTCTTATGCCTTAACACACATTTACCTTGCCTTAATCCATTTTTTATACTTCTACGATCTGTGCCCAGCGGTTCACCCGCCACTTAGGTCCACATCAGAGGAGGTGGCCCTCATATCACGTAGGGGTATGAAAAATATATTAAATCGATTCTCAGACCTACCAAATATACTTAAAAAGGAGTATGAAAATCGGTCAACCCGTTACGGAGGAGTATAGCAACTAAACCTGTAACACGAGAATTTTATAAAGAGACTGGTTGTGTCCAGCCGTTTCATCCGTAGCTCAGGTCTCCCTTATCACTTAGTGGTATAAAAATAGATGTTGGTGGATTCTCAGATCTGCCGAACAAACATATTAAATCTCATCAAATTTGATCGAGAAATTTCGAAGAAGTATGGCTACTGAAACTATGACACAGGACTCCTACTTTCTACTAATCCTTACTTATAATATTATAAAAGCGAAAGTGAGTTTGTTTGTTTGTTACCTCTTCACGCTTTAATGGCTTAACCGATTTTGATGAATTTTGGTACAAAGATAGTTGGAAACCAGGAGACGGACATAGGCTATTTATTTTTAAAAAAGAGTGGAATATGAGGGAGAAAGAGGGAACAAACGGGAAAACTTAACGTTGCTATTACAAATCAATAAAGCGCTACCGAATTTATCGCGAGCGAAGCCGCAGGCAAAAGCTAGTATATTATAAGGTGTTTGAGGGTGGATGGATGGGTGTATGGATGTTTGTTACTCTTTCACGTCAAAACAGCTAAACGAATATTTTTTCCGATATAGCCGTAGTTCTTATATATCAAATTAATTAGCTTCTAGTTTTTATACATAAGATTAATCGATTGTATTATTTACTAGCTATCCTTCACGGTTACACCCACGTCTTTAGTTGCTGCCCCGCTCCCTAGAGTAGTACCGTGATGTTGTATAGCCTATGTTACTTCCTGATAATATAGCTTTCTATTACTGCAAAAATGGTTTAAATTGGTCCAGTAGTTTTGGAGCCTATTTAATACAAACAAGTACTAAAAGAGTTACCATGGAGTTTCTTGCCGGTTCTTCTCCATAGGAAACGACCAACCCAAACCGTGCACGTTTTCTCGACGTTTTATAAGTACCCATGCAGGCCTATGTGAAATAAAAATATTTTGATTTTGATTTTTGTAACAAACCAACAAATCTTTCCTCTTTAAAATATTGGTGTAGATAGATAGATTAGTACCATCTGTAACCGGTATTATATTTAGATTTTGTTTACCACGTTTAGTTTACCTTTAAATTCAAGGTTAGAATTAGAAGCGTAAAAATGAGAGCAACCGCGTGAGTGGCATAGTGATGGAAGATTGAAAGATTTATCTAGTGTTGTTTCACTAAATAATTACTTCTAAGGAAAGTGTGAATCAAAGATTTTATAGATTTATTTCGTGTTTGATAAAACGCAGAAGTTTTTGGAATGTTGGACTTCGGATGTTGGTTTACAGTTAATTATTATCTGTGCAGGTAAACGAACTACAGTTTAATAGTCTAGAGAATAAAATAATAGGTGGGCTCTCTTATTTCTTTGCTTTTATTTGGTTTTGTACTTATAGAGGAAAAATACAGAACCCTTATAGGAAAACTTTGTTGTCTGTCCATCTGTCTGTCAATACTCAGATGGCACGGTTGGTGCAGTAGCTGAGCTGTCTGTTTGTGTATGTGTTTGTAAAGTTTGAGTATTTGTAAACGCTCCCACGATACAGGAGAGAAAAAAACAATAACTTCACGCCTATAATGCCTGATGGTTTAGGCAGAGGTGTGACTATTGTGCACATTTCCCGATGTCGTTAATTCATTTAACAAATATAATTTTACATGTTTAAATATTTCTTAATAAAAAAGTTGCCTACCGTTATCGGAAACAGTGTCCATGCTACCGGAAGTTGGACCTATACAGAGAGGCTATTAGCCGTGTTCAGAAGTACCGCTTTCTGTATCAAACGAGACAACGAGAGCCTCCTCAGGTATTGGTCTCAATTTTGCATTTAAGTCAATGGCTGCAACGACTACCGGCACAATGATCTCTGTGCCCACATCCCACACGTCGACAACCTCGGACGCCAAGTCAAAGAACTTTACAAATACGATATAATTATCATTATTTATTATTCATGAAAATGTAATGTCTAGTATTAATTTTTTTTTGTGTATTGTACTAACTATGACAACTACAGAGGTAGACATTTTCGTGAAAGATATTCCAGTTCCCTAATTAAATATTGAAAGATACCAACCACTACTTTTATCATAAGGAAAAATATGCACTTATACAAATATACACAACGAATACGTCTATTATAAGCACACCTATATGCTCGTATTAAATTACTTTTAGCAATTTTCCTCATACCTTAGCCCTGGTCCACAAACTAAACGGTCAAGCGACTCGCATGTTGACAAGGACTGAGGCGAAAACAGTTGTTTATCGCATGCCAAGTGATCACGCTATGCAACTTGCGGAATTTCACGGTAATCATGTCAAGAAAATAAATGACGTGCGAGCTTTTTCTTTGGTGCAAATCGCATCGTCCGAAGCTATGACACAGCTTAAAAAAGTACAGTTTATCTTCATTTTTGTAAAAAAAAGACATTTAAGATGTTATTGTAATGAAGGTTTAGGCTTCGCCTTTCATGCACGAAGTTGTGGATTCAAATACCTACGGCCAAGTACCAATTTGACATTTTCATTTCATTTTGACGGGCCTGTTGGTCTAGTGGTTAGTGACCCTGACTGCCGAACTTTGTGTGATGAGCATGATTGTTTGTTCTGTGTCTGAGTGTGATTTATCTATAATATGTATGTATTTATAAATTATATAAGTATGTATATCAGTTGTCTGGTTACCATAACACAAGCTCTGCTTAATAATAATAAAAATAAAATAAAAAAAAATCTGGCAACACTTTAAGTGACAAATACTTCAATTTCTCTTCCTGATATTTTATTCTTGTTTCTATTCAAAACATTATTTTTAACAGTTTTTACAAATACTTACATCTAAAGTTGCAATAGCTGTCCCTCATTTATCGATTTCCAGTGCAAAATGATTTTATTTTGGTCAAATAGAGTCAAAAAGAAAAAATATGACATGAGTGACAAATGTCATTTGTAAAATCAAAAACGATGAAATGAAGATAAAAAGAAAATGTTGACCAGATCAGCTCACGCCAGAAGCGCACGCCTTCCACCTCCGGACTCGTCGCTCAGCTCCGCCTCGCCGCCGCCGGAACCCAGCCTCGTCGTGAGTGCTGTGACACCGGCCGTGGCAGTTGCGTCGAGCTCGAGCGACGAGTATTTTTCCCCGCCCACGACGCCACCACCAGTTCGTCGACGAGGAAGACGCCGGCCGCCGGACGGCTTCGGACCTCGGGGCCCACCGGCCTCTGATAGGGTCCCAGCTCCCGGCGGAAGTGTGCAGCGCATGCGATGGACTCAATCCATCAATAAAAACGTCATGCGCTCATACTATGGGGCTACAGAGGGAGGAAACAACCTGACCGCGTACCGTGTTCGGATGCTCTCTCTGTTTCAGGTGCTTGAGCCAGCTGTCAACGTGTCGGCGCAACGACTGTCGGATCAGGTGCGGGTTATCCAGCGTAATCGTATGTTGGATGACACCGTACTTGATCGCTTACGAACTGAAATGCAGAGTAGCCAAGTCATTACCTCTTCGTCGCAGGCTGTGGTACCACCACAGCCCCACCAACTAGTTAATCGCGCTAACGAGGTAAGTAATGACATGGCTACTAATGTAAGTACCCAGTGCAGTGAGGAAATGAGGAGTACTTTGGAGGGTGCGATTCGAGAATATCGGTACATGTCGCCCGAACTTAGACCACGCTTACCTCGTTTGCCCATGCATAATAAAAATAGGGCGCTAGTGGCTGCTCTGGATTCGCAGTTGTCAAGCTATTTTGACAACTGCGAGAACCTCACTGATGCTCACTCAATCCTGTATTGTGCGGCTGTAGCGGTGTGTCGTGTAGCTCACGTCAAATTTCCTGATGACAGAGCTACACGACTGAAACCAGCTATACCATTTTGGCAGTGCAGGATTGAGCGGCGTATTGGTGTGGCCAGAGCACTCATTGGCAAACTAACCTGTTTCAGGGAGGGTAACACACGACCTCGAGTGATGCGCTTTGTGAGGCGGGCATTTGTAGGGACTGATATAAGTCCTCCAGACTATATGTCCCGCATCACAGAGCGCATCGACTTCCTGAAACAGAAAGTGTATGCATGGGCAAACCGTATTCGTAGGTATAAGCGGCGGGTGGAACGGTACACTCAGAATCGCACATTCCAAAGTGATGAAAGGTGGGTGTATAGAGCATGGGAGCGACCGGACCAAGGTGTGTCTGACACGCACCTACCGGATGATGACGCCATGTGTTTGTTTTGGCGCAGCATCTGGTCGGTGCCTGTCAGTCATACCGAAGGTGAATGGACTCGGGAAGTCGAACGAGCATGCGATCCAATACCAGAAATGGGGGCCCTAACAATCAGCCCCCAAGATGTAGCTTGTGCGGTCCGTCCGTTGCCTAATTGGAAATCTCCAGGGCCGGACGGACTGCACAACTTCTGGATAAAGTGGATCCAGAGGTCGCACGTTCGTTTGGCGGCCCTATTCCAGACGGCCTTAGAGTCAGGGTCGTTACCTATGTTTCTGACAACTGGTATAACCCACCTGCTCCATAAATCGGGTAGTACGGCGGAACCCAAAAATTATAGACCAATTACGTGTCTTCCGACACTTTATAAAGTTCTTACATCCATTTTGAGAGCTAAAATCACTAAACACATTGATGACAATTCAATCATGTCTGCTTCTCAAAATGGATGTAGGAACGGGTCCCGCGGTACTAAGGAGCTGCTCCTCATTGATATGGCCATTAGTCAACAGGTTCGCCGTTCTCGAAGGCATCTGTCGACATGTTGGATAGACTATAAGAAGGCCTATGACTCCGTGCCACATACATGGCTCATGAGGGTGCTAGAGTTATATAAAGTTGATGCAACTCTGCGCACCTTCCTGATCTCGTGTATGAGGCAATGGAGTACAGTCCTTGGCTACCCAGGATGTCGGCAGATTCAGAGAAATAGTGAACCGATAAGGATAGAGCGAGGTATATTCCAGGGCGATAGTTTGAGTCCACTTTGGTTCTGCTTAGCCCTGAATCCTCTAAGCACGCTGCTGGAGAATTCAGGTCTGGGCTATCGATTGAGGAGAGGTGGTCAGGTTATATCTCACCTTCTTTACATGGATGACCTGAAACTCTTTGCCCCCAACGATTTGCAGCTGATGGAGCTACTGAAGGTAACTGAAACTTTCAGTAGCGCCATCAGGATGGAATTTGGTGTGGACAAATGTGCGGTCATGCATGTAAAGCGAGGGGAAATTGTGGAATCTGTGGGAACCCAGCTCTCAGATTCCATAAACCTTAGATCCCTCTCAGCAACCGAAACCTACAAGTATTTGGGAATGTCGGAAGCGCTGGGCATCAATGTTGCTGACATGAAGCAATCGTTGAAGGAGCGCTTCTTTGGCCGCCTGAAAAAAGTATTTAATAGTCTTTTATCAGGCGGAAACAAGGTGCGTGCTTTCAACGGTTGGGTCATGCCGGTTTTGATGTACTCTTTCGGCATACTCAAATGGACTCAAACAGAACTGGACGCCCTGGATAGGAAGGTCCGTACATTGTTAACGGCATTTCGTATGCATCACCCACGTTCTTCGGTCATGCGATTGTATATCCCGCGGAGTTGTGGAGGTCGAGGCTTTCTAAACGCCAAGACTCTCCACAATCGCGAGATATGCAGTCTCAGGGAATATTTTCTAGAATCAGACGTGGGAATGCATCGAGATGTGGTTGCAGTGGACAAAGGCCTCACCCCGCTCTCCTTGGCTAAAGAGAACTGGCGCAAACCTGTAATACTTGACACTAACGACCGCAAGGAGGTATGGCAAAGTAAGGAGCTTCACGGACGCTTTTTCCGGGCCCTACATGGACCCGATGTAGATCAATCAGCGTCCGTAGCCTGGCTACGTTCCGGGGACCTCTTTGGAGAAACTGAAGGTTTTGTCTGTGCAATTATGGATGAAGTTATGATGACGAATAACTACCGGAGATTTATTGTGAAGGACGGCACGGTTGACATATGTCGGGCATGCCACCGTCCGGGTGAATCAATTCGACACATTATCTCCGGTTGTTCTCGTCTAGCTAACGGAGAGTACTTGCATAGACACAACCTTGTAGCCAGGATTATCCATCAGCAACTTGCTCTAAAGTACAACCTTGTGGAATCGGAAGTGCCGTACTACAGGTATGAGCCCGACCCAGTTCTTGAACATGGCTATATCACATTGTACTGGGATCGATCCATCATCACTGACAGGACTATTGTTGCTAACAAGCCTGATATAGTGGTGGTGGATCGATCAGAGCGGCGCGCAATGATTGTTGACATAACAGTCCCGCATGATGAGAACCTCGTGAAAGCCGAGAAAGATAAGCAAATCAAGTATATTGACTTGGCTCGCGAGGTTGTCGACATGTGGGACGTGGACTCAGCGATCATTGTGCCGATAGTCGTTACAGCCAATGGCTTAATTGCTAAGAGCCTCGACCAACACCTGAGAAGGCTCTCGTTAGGCAGCTGGATCAAGGGTTTGATACAGAAAGCGGTACTCCTGGACACGGCTCGTATTGTTAGGAGATTCCTTTCTCTGGAGCCCTGACCGCCGGTAGCTTGGATCCTGTTCCCGATACCGGTGGGCTACTATTTTTATATTTTTAAATGTTTTTTTTAATGTTTTTTTTATTAAGAAATGTTTAAAAGTGTAAGAATATGTTAGAAAAACAAATAAATGAACGAAAATAATAATAATAATAATTTATTTATTTTCGGATACCAGAGATCCATAGTGTTAGTAGCACGCCTTATATCTAGTGTTAGTACATACATAAATAAAACAATTGGAGTATGAGTCACTTTGTACAGAAGATGAAAGCCAGTGAATCAAGCAGTCATCCTCTCCACAAAGTGCCTCAAAAAAGGGGAGAACAGACTCTCAGTTACTGTTTTTAGAATGCTGTTGTTACTGGCCCGGGATCTAGCTGCCACAGACGCTATCTTCTTCCGTACGACTGCGTGAAAGCCGTCAGTACGGTTCTGTGCAAACATCTCTGACGCACTACAGAACCGGGGCAATCTCAAGAGCACTCTAAAAACATTGTTGTACTGGACGCGCAGGACATCTAGCGACCTTTTGGTGTAGTTGATCCACAGACCACCCGTATACAGACCTTGACAATATGCTTTAAAAAGTGTTATTTTGACCTGGTCCGTACAGCGGGCGAATCTACGAGCCAGCATATTACCGCGGACCGCTAAAGCCCTGCGCTCTCTCTCAATATCCACATTGTCTTTCAGATCGTCGGTAAGCATATGTCCCAGATACTTGAATTGTTTAACTCTTTTGATGCTCAAGTCATTTAGGGTAAAGTTAGGTGAATAATCTGTACACTTACCGGCGACCCCAAAGATCATGTACTCACATTTCTTCACGTTATAAACGAGTCCATGCCTAGCCGCGTAGTCCTCGCAAACTTTCAACATCTCTCCAATCGATCCTGCAGTCGGGCCCAGCAGCACCATGTCGTCCGCATAGCTGATGCTGTTAATATTAACACCACCCACTCGACAGCCAACACGCATACTGCTCAGCTCGACTAAGAGGTCATTCACATATAGGTTGAAGAGCCTAGGAGAGGTCAACCCTCCCTGCCTCACCCCGCACTCCAACCCATAAGCGTCAGAGAGAATGTTGGACCACTTCACGTGATTACTTTGGTTAGCATACCAAAATTGCAGAACTTTAAGAACTTCCGCCGGTACATTCCTGTCCCCTAGCTTCCTCCAGAGCACATCATATGACACAAGGTCAAAAGCTCTGGAAAAATCCAGGAAACAGGCATACACCGGCGTTTTACGATCTGTATAATATTGGACAGTATTCTTGAGACTTAGGATTGCACTTTCAGCTTGGGATCAGATAGCCGTGTGTGAGTTGTCCCAAGATATTTATTTTATTCATTTCATATGAACTTTACCAAGTTCATCTAGGACATACCAAACATCGGTAAAGGAAAACATCGTAAGGAAACCTGGGCTTATAATTAATGTAAGTCTGAAATCACCAAGTCGTCATGAGAAGCGTGTTGATCAATCGTACGTTCCTTCTCTGAATGAGAAAAGTCTTTTGCCCAACAGTGGAACAGTAATAAGCTGATTATTAGACATCACTAGCTGGCGCCCGCGGCTTCACCCGCGTGATGATCGAAAAAAGAAAATGTATTATTCGAGCCTCTGTGCCAAACATTAAGATCCGTTCAGCCGCTTTGACGTGAAAGACAACAAACAAACAAACATCCATACATCCATCCTCACAAACATTCGGATTTATAATATTAATATAATTATATATATATATATATTATATAGAATTATGTTCTTGTAACAGTTTGTCCCAGACCTTATTTTGTACAGAATTGAGACTTTTCAAATGTTGTAATGAATATTCCGAAAAGCCGGGATAAGAAATAATCTAATCTCGCAAACGTTGTTAATAAAAATATTAAATAAAAATAACTAGATAACAATGGGAGGGATTATAATAAGACAGTTTCTAGAAAAATATTGTAATATAAATTGTGTTTTCAAGGATCCGTAGTTCAAAAGAGAAATTGTAACTCATAGGGCTACGAATGTACTGACATGACTTACTAAGCGTCTAAAGGCAAACTAATTTTAATATTTTTTATTATTTTTTTATTAAAATCATCATATTAATAATATCTAAAGTGATTGATTAAGTATAAATTTTATTTAAGACTAGCTTTCGCCCGCAGCTTCGCCCGCGTTAAATTTGGGGTAACACAGTTCCCCATTGCGCCTTATTGATTTGTAATAGGAACGCTAAGTATTCCCTTTTCTTCCCTCTTTCTCCTTCACATCCCACTTTTTTTAAATAAAATAAAAATATTAGCCTATCTCCGTCTCCTGGTTCCCAACTATCTATGTACCAAAATTCGTCACAATCGGTTTAGCCATTAAAGCGTGAAGAGGTAACAAACAAACAAACAAACTCACTTTCGCTTTTATAATATTAGTAACGATAGTTTTTTACCTTTTCTTTTTTTTGTCGTGCCCTACAGGGTCTATAAATTGACCATAGCTTTAAGCTCATTGTAAGATCTAAAAACATAATGCACGAATATGTACGCACTTCGATACGTATATAAATATAGTGTTTTAAAAGAGAAACAAATTTTTGTAGAAAAAAAAACAGCAATTTTGGTTATGGTATATATATCACATAATTATTTTTTATCGAGTATTCATTTTCTATTGTTACTAAAAGAGTATTATCGATAACTACTGAAACAATATAAATAAAATTGATATGGGACCATCTGGAAAATATGCTCTTTCAAACCATAACATAATTTTTCAAATCGGTAAAGGCGTCTTTGAGTAATCGGTGAAAATACATAAAAATCGATGAATTGAGCACCTCCTCCATTTTTTGAAGTCGGTTAAAAAGGCCAAAGGTTGGTACAAAGTTTCCAGAGACCAGACACCATTCAAATTTTGTATCTAGGTCTCAAAGCTTAATACCTATCGCTAAAATATTATTTCATCTCATTTCTATGAAACCTACTTTGCCCCTAATCCAAATTTCACATCATTTCGGAACGACAGCTAACTTATTTATATTCTATTTCCATTTCTTTATAGACTTCCAGACCCAATTTTTTCAAAGATCTATGTTATACTAGCTTTTGCCCTCGGCTTTTAAATTTGGGGTAACACAGTTTCCCTTTCATGATTTACCTGCAACCTGCAATTTTTGCCCTTGCGCCTTATTTATTGTAATAGCGCAGCTAAGTTTTTCCTTTTCTTTCTCCCTCATTTCTCAATTGTTTTTTTTTTAAATCTTATGTCCATCTCCAGGGTCCCAACTACCTATCTCTGTACGTTAGGCGTTGTTAGGCGTGAAGACGTAACATACAAACAAACAAACTCACTTTCACTTTTGTAATATTAGTAAAGATTTCCATTTCTATCTAGACTTCCAGACCCAATTTTTTTTACGATCAATACTTATGTTATATTGATGCGTCTAAAAATTCTACTCAATCTAATTTATATGCTTTGTATATCAAGAGGAGCTCGTGGCTAAATAATAGCAGCCGCTCGGGTCGATCTTCAGGTTAAGCCGCGCTTGCCTAGGTTGGTCTGTGGATAGGTGACCACCCGTTACATACCGAGTTTCCTCCGTGCCTCGGAAAGCACGTTAAGCCGTTGGTCCCGGCTGTCATCTGTAGATCTTTGACAGTCGTTACAGGTAGTCAGTGTCCCGAAAGTCTGACAACCAGTCTTACCAAAGGGTATCGTATTACTCAGTACTAACTGGGTTGTGGAGGTCAGATAGGCAGTCGCTCCATGTAAAATACTGATATTCAGCTGCATCCGGTTAGACTGGAAGCCGACCCCAAAATAGTTGGGAAAAGGCTAGGCAGATGATGTATATCAATAAGGTATTGCGGAACATTCGCAAAGCCGTAACCGGCTCTATTCGACCACACGGTTAGCCCAGTGGGCAAACGATTGACTGCTGAGCTGAGTGTCGAGTGTTCGTCTTTTTTTTTAACTAATAAAAAGCTCTATTGTAAAAAAGAGAATTACACAAACTGAAATATCACTAGCCTTCACAATAGGATGCTTTTTTTTGTGATGGGAAATCAGCAAATAACTTCTCCCGCTCTGGCCGGAGCGGGGGGGCGTTTCCGACTTTTACTGACTAAAACCCACCCATGTTCCTTCTATTGCCCTTTACGTTCCGATGCCGCGGTATCTCTTTCGAACAACCCGCAACCGCACTAGGATGCCTTGTGTTGTGGAGACTAGGGAACTACAAATACGAATCCTGATGTAACCTTTGGGAAAATGTCCAAAAACTTAATACAATAATAACTATATAAATATTTGAAATTATTTAAATTCCATTACTATTCTGTCATTCATATATTTTCACGTTTTATTATTCACAGAATTATTTTGTAACTACCATGATGTTAAATTTTAATATTTTTTTTATATAAACACTAGCTGTGCCCAGCGGTTTCACCCGCTGCTCATTTAGGGGTTTGATAAATAGATGTTGGCCGATTCTCAGACTTACTGAATATGCATAAAAAAATTCATAAGAATCGGTCGAGCCGTTTCGGAGTAGTAACGAGCATGTTTTTTTTAACTATTCATTTATGTGTACACATGTTTAAGCAAAATAATAAATATCTTATACTTGGGCTGAAACTCAAAGTAATTATTTTGCCAATTTTTCTTCTTTTACTTTTAAGAAGATATACGGAAATTACCTATTCAAACCTCCCTCCCCTTAACTACTAACTAACCATGTAGGCTGGCAATGACCTCCGTACATTAACCTTTCGGTGCGTGTCACGTAGAAACTGCAAGTGTAACGTGAAACGGGGAAAATCTACGGATTAGGTTGCAGTGAGTGAGTAAAAGTGATTACAGACAAGACTGGATTTTAGAAAAATCTTGCTTGAATTTGAAGAGATTATATTCTACTAGCTTTTGGGGTAACACAGTTCCCTTTTCCTGATTTGCAGGTACCTGCAGTTTTTTCATTGTAATAGCCAAGCTAAGTTCTCCCTTTTATTCCCTCTTTCTCCCTCATTTCTCACTTTTATTTTAAAAAAAAACTTTATGTCCGTCTCCAGGGTCCCAACTATGTCTGTACCAAAATTCATCAAAATCGGTTTAGCCATCTAGGCGTGAAGACAAACAAACTCACTTTCGCTTTTATAATATTAGTAAGGATTAATGATAAAAAATAATACTTTTATGACGGTACAAGCAACTTACCCGAACTCTAGAAATAAGCAAAAAAATAATAACCTGGCTGTCAGAATATGTCCCATTCCGGAAATAGATCCCTTTGTCTGTAGAAAATTGGACCATCCGTCATATCGACTCGGTCATCAAGCTGGGACAACCTTATTTAGTTTTCTATCTATTGAGTAAAAATAGGAAAAGCGTCATTCACAAGATTCAACCTTTTTTGTACAGATGGAACGAGTATATTAGTTTTTTATTATCTTAAATCATCATCATCTGCCTAGCCTTTTCCCAACTGTGTTGGGGTCGGCTTCCAGTCTAACCGGATGCAGCTGAATATCAGTATTTTACATGGCGCGACTGCCTATCTGACCTCCACAACCCAGTTAGTACCTACTGGGTAATACGATACCCCTTGGTAAGACTGGTTGTCAGACTTTTAGGACACTGACTACCTGTAACGACTGTCAAAGATCTACAAATGACAGCCGGGACCAATGGCTTAACGTGCTTTCCGAGGCACGGAGGAAACTCGGTATGTAACGGGTGGTCACCCATCCACAGACCAACCTAGACAAGCGCGGCTTAACCTAAAGATCGACCCGAGCGGCTGCTATTATTTAGCCACGAGCTCCTCTTTTTTATCTTAAATGTGGATGGGTATAAAAATCAAAGTCTTTTTTGCGTAAAAACGAAAGATGGACTTCGCGAAACATGATATGGCAAAAAAGGACAAAATTGACGGAAAATCGAGTAACAAACAAACAAAGAAAATATCGAATTGAGAACTTCCTTCTTTTTTGAACTCGGTTAATAAAAGATACTCTTCACTATTATGGTGAACCACAACATTCATTTACTAGGCCTGAACTGAATCATTTCACATCCCATAAACTCACTTTTACTATCAATTCAAAGGGAAACCATCAATTTGAAACATTACACAATATTAATAAAATTAAAAGAAAAGTGAGGGAAACCACGAGGCTTAGATCTGTAAGTTATACGGCAGGGATGGTAAACCTTTTTTAAAATCATTGAATGAAAAGTAAAAAGCCTCATCCAAATAAAAGAAAATACTTACAAAGACGCAAATGAAAATTTGATGCTAATGACTGTAGGCCAACAAAACTTTATTTATCGTGTTTTTATTGTTATGATTATGACTTATTTTTATTGCCATGTTAAGGCCTTGCTAAAATTTATCATACAAACATGGTAATAAGCTATCAATAAAAATACGATAAATTATATTATCCTTTACCAATACCTACAGATCTGTAATCATTGTCAACTCCCGTTAGAACTCTGAGTTTCATGATCTGAGGGTCTATTTCAGATGTTTTTTCTCGGAGTACTCAGGTGCAAAACACAAAACTCGTCTAGTTTAAAAAAGGCGTGTAAACGTATTTGTAAAGACCTATTTGCAAAATAAATTACATTGATTAAATGTTTACAATCCCTGGGAATCAGTTTCAATTTGTCCGGATCGTATTATAGCTTCGATTCTAGATCACTTAAATAGCGAATCAGGAGCGTTCGGCTGACATTGATCTTGTGGCTACCGTCGCACGCGCAACTCATTTGACATCAATATTTATTTATTTATTTTATTTTACATTTTTTTTTATTTGTTGTAAAAGTGAAGTGTTGTGTTATAAGTGGTGTCGACGTGATTTGATAAAATAAAAAGTGAGTTTTTTTTTTCGTAATTTGAAAATAATTTAAAACTTCATGGTACAATTTTGGTACATAGAAGGACACACTACCACAATGCCACCTATACCAGTAAACATTTGGATGAAACCCAAGTCCAGTCTAAATAGTGACTAGGACTGTAACTTCATTATTTTATTTCCATATTCAAAAGTACCTGTATTGGTCCAATTGAATAAATGCTTTAAGTTTGACAAGTTTGAGTATGGCATAGTATTTTTCAACCGTAATCTGTATCAATCTATACTTCTATACTAATATTATAAAGAGGAAAGATTTGTTTGTTTGTTTGTAATGAATAGGCTCCGAAACTACTGGACGGATTTCAAAAATTCTTTCACCTTTGGAAAGCTACATTATCCCCAAGTAACATAGGCTATATAACATCACGCTACGACCAACAGGTGCTGAGCAGCGCGGGTGAAACCGTGGGTAACAGCTAGTTAACCAATATTTTTGAAATTTCCATTATTGTATGCACACACGACTACACGTCATCAACCTGTACGAAACCAGTGTATGCGAATCCATCATCGTACAGGAAATCTAAGGTGTACGATCTGTAGTTAGGAGATCAGCATTAACTGGTCTTTCAAACTTTCTGTCAAAGTCAAATAAATTTATTTGACTTTGAGAGAAAAAGATTTTTGTGACCTACAAAATAATGCCATTTTGTTTTCAATAATTCATTAGACTCATTTGGCATTTAAACGAGACTAAAAGGCTTTTTCATTTTAAGTACAATGACAATCGTTTTGAATACCAGGCTTTTTTTAAATTAACTATTATTCAGGGTATTTTTACTTAACGAGACAATTTAAAAATAGCTATTTACCCACAGGATTATTCCAATTCTGTTAAATAAGAAAAACACGCATGATCCGTGTACCAAAATTCATTTTAAAACTCCAAAAGTTTATTTTCCAAATTGTATACAAACATTAACAGCTTTTCACCACACATTTTAAATGTAAAAATAAATAATACCTTCTACGACGAATAAGTAATCCTTTGAAAGAGGATTTTCAAAATAAATCCTTTTTACACTTCCATTGGATTTGTAAATCTAAAGGGTGCTTCACAAATTATTTTATAGACAGCCATGCGATAGAATCTAAAATAGTTAGCTAATGCCCGCGGGTTCGGCCGCGTGGGTCCTGATAATAGACTAGTTTCCAAAAATAAAGGACACGTATTTTTTTATTTGAAAAGTTACGTAAAATGCGTTGCTGCTTTTTTTCGCAACAAGTGACGTCACATGTAACTTTAATGGGCTAAATTATATCTTTGTCAGTTTTGGTCTAATTTACAAATAAAAAAATATTGTGCCCTTATTTTTAAATTACCTACAAGACGGACTATATAGAATGTAATTATTTTGACCCTGAAAACTACTCCATTGTCTCAGGTACTACCGGGGCGAAATGTATTTAGGTACATAAAGGCTCCATGTCGTGCCCTATTTCATACAAATCCGATATTAAGGTTCCTTACCTCAAAAAAAAGGAATCCCTATTGAATCACTTTGTTTTCCGTCTGTCTGTCTGTCAAGACTCTTTATCTCTAAAACGCGTGGAGGTATCTCGTTGAAACCATATACTGAACTCTCTCCCGGTCTCTCAGTCCCTTTGTGTTGTAAAAATCAATCTTCTAAGTCTACACAGTCAAATTATATTGCTGTTTATGTCGCAAGTTTGTTCGGCAACTCGCTCTTAGCCGACTTCGGCTTGGTTTTTTTTTGGTGTTTTTTTTTACATTGATCTACAATTCCACACAAACATTATACACATACTTAATATATGAAATCCTGATAATCTTAGCTCTAATTGTATCGAGCCGACCCGAACAAGGTACAGCAACAGTTAATGCCGATCGGCACGACAAAGCTGCGGCAGCTTTTTTGTTGGCAAATCCTGCCGAATCAAATGAGGAACACCCTTAAGGATATTTACTCACGTTGAAATAATTAAAGCCATCGTATTTCAAACTGTATGTTTCATACTTAACGTACACGGTATTGGGATAGAAGCACAAATTGAATTTCAATCTGAATAAGATTGAGAGCTCCGTTTTGTTATCTTCTCTTAGTCAGGGCTGGTAGGGATTCTATAGAGATATAGAAAAGGATTTGTGTAATGTGATCAAAAGTTTTTATTTTAACTCTTATATAATACATACTGGGTGGCCTGCCGCCCGCGTCTTCGCCCGCGTAATGATAAAAAAAGTATCCTATGTGTTATTCCAGACTATAATCTACATCTATACCAAAATTCATTTAGTACTTTTTTCGTGAAAGAGTATCACATCCATACTCACAAACTTTCGCATTTATAATATTACTAGCTTTCGCCCGCGGCTTCGCCTGCGTTAAATTTGGGGTACCACATTTCCCCTTGCGCCTTATTGATTTGTAATAGCAACGCTAAGTTTTCCCTTTTCTTCCCTCTGTCTCCCTCACATCCCACTTTTTTCAAAAAAAATATTAGCCGATGTCCGTCTCCTGGTTCCCAACTATCTTTGTACCAAAATTCATCAAAATTGGTTAAGCCATTAAAGCGTGAAGAAGTAACAAACAAACAAACTCACTTTCGCTTTTATAATATTACTAGCTTTCGCCCGCGGCTTCGCCCGCGTTAAATTTGGGGTAACACAGTTCCCCTTGCGCCTTATTGATTTGTAATAGCAAAGCTAAGTTTTCCCTTTTCATCCCTCTTTCTCCCTCACATCCCACTTTTTTCAAAAAAATATTAGCCTATGTCCGTCTCCTGGTTCCCAACTATCTCTGTACCAAAATTTATCAAAATCGGTTTAGCCATTAAAGCGTGAAGAGGTAACAAACAAACAAACAAACAAACAAACTCACTTTCGCTTTTATAATATTAGTAAGGAAGTAAGGATTAAGGATTAGTAAGGATAGTAGGATTTTTCTTCTAGTGTATATTGATGATATGATTGTGTATAGTACGGCCAACGAGAAGCGATACGAAAGGACATTAACCTAAAGAACAACTGTGGCGTTGACAATCTAATATTTAGCTCTTTCCATCTTGTGCCTTTGTCGTAATGTCTCGTTCTCCCGGCAAAAACATGAAAACGTTAAAACGGGTTAGCCAATATTCGGGCGGCCATTTTAGATGGGGTTTTAGCATGAGTTTTGTTTACATTTGGTATCGCTTCTTGTTGGCCGTACTGTAATAGCAATGGAAAATAAGTTTACTTCCGGATGGCGATGTGTCGCTTTCGATCGCTTAGTATTTTTAGGAAGTCAGTTTTTATTTCTGCACAAAAGTTTAAATAAATGAAAACAGTTTAGTTGTTTCTCTTGGTCTTCGTTAAGCTTTTTGCCCCACTTGAGAAATCTCCGCTATAGCATGGGTGTTTTAACAAACATTTAAACTCACAGGAATACAATTCTTGTATTTACTGATCATACTTTACTTTATGAAAGAAACGATGCATGGACTGTGTGTGCATGATGATATGGCAAAAAAGGAGGTGTCAGATGAAATGACGAATAATCAGAGGAATATGGAAGAAAAAGACATGATGCGCCGACCTCACATAACTTAGAATAATGGCAGGAGAATGAATAATGATGATGGTGATGAATTTGTTTTATGAAAAAAAAAAATTGCGGTAGTGTTTCCAAACTGTTACGATTTAGGTATTCTCAAGAAAAGAACCTTAATCTTCATAAAAGACAACGCAACCGTGTCTCTTCTCCTGCCGGGGTTAAGGGTTGTTCGAAAGAAATACCGCGGCCCTGAAAGGGCAATAGAAGGAACATGGGTGGGTTTTAGTAAGTACAAGCCTGACACTCTCCCCCGCTCTAGGCGGAGCGAAGTTATTTGATGATTTCATATTAGCAAAAAAAAAACTGTGTCTCTCTTGTTGTTGCTGTTGTCTGTGGGTGGCAGTGTTCACTTCAGTAACCCACTTGCTTGTTTACCCTCTCTAATATAAAAATCATAGATACCTTTTCTCCTTTCTCTTGTAATATTCAAACTTTTTCCTACAAATTGCCAACCCTAACCAGGCTGCATATGAAAATGATCGTACAATTGATATGCGTCGCGTTCGGAAATACGTCCCAGTCAATCTTGAGCGGATCCAGCTTATAGCAGCGACGTGTTTTGTTTATTTTATTTGAAGAAAAATTTGATATTCATATCAAAAATATAACAATAACAAAAAACCTTGTGTCACAATGTTCGTTCCCATACTCCTCCGAAACGGCTCGACCGATTCTTATGTTTTTTTTTATGCGTAATCAATGAGTCTGAGAATCGGCTACTATCCATTTTTCAAACCCCTAAGTGAGCAGCGGGTGAAACCGCTGGACACAGCTAATCTAATATATAAAATTCTCGTGTCACAGTTTTCGTTACCATACTCCTCTGAAACGGCTGGACCCATTTAAACGAAACTTTGTGTACATATCGGGTAGGTCTGAGAATCGGCCAACATCTATTTTTCATAGCCCTAAGTGAGCAGCGGGTGAAACCGCTGGACACAGCTAATAAATTTATAAAGCTTTAAAAATCTAGCAATCATTTAATTTGTTGAAACTGTACAAAATTCACAAAACCTCGTCATGACTGTGTATTTACCTGTTTGTAGTCTGACAAACAATCAGGTAACAGTTACTTTGATGACCAACAACAGACATCTGCACACACCATTGGGTCTAGTAATGGGGAGGCGTTGAAGCACGACCGGTGGCTCCATGATGTGGCAACACTCTTATTCTTTTGTTTTTTAATAGAACGGGTATGGGAGTGAACAGGTGTGTACGAATAGCATAAATTGGTAATCATGACCCTGGAACGCCATGTTCATACTTGCTGCTACGCGTCCAGGAGATTGTCATTGATAAGCGTAACTAACTATAAGTAGGTACATTGGAACTCGTAGTCAGTTACGAGTATCTTGGGACGCCATGACATATTATTTCTGGTTGTTCTCGTCTAGCTAACAACGAGTACTTGCATAGGCATAACCAAGTAGCCAGGATTATTCATCAGCAACTTGCCTTGAAATATAATCTTGTTGAATCTGAGGTATCTGAGGTCCGTACTACAAGTATGTGTCCGACCCAGTTCTCGAGAAAGACATGTCACGCTGTACTGGGATCAGTCTATCATTAATGACAGGACTAGTGTCGCCAATATGCCTGACATAGTGGTGAACCAGCGAACCAACCCACATGACGAGAACCTCGTGAAAGCTGAGAAAGAAAAACATCTAAAATATCGTGAACTCGGCTATCATTGTGCCGATTGTCGTAACGGCCAATGACTTAATTTTAAGAGCCTTGACCAACATCTGTCTCCTCGATACGGCCCGCATTGTAAGCAGGTTCCTGTCTCTGGAACCCTAACCACCAATAGCTTGTACCCTGCTCCCGTTACCGGTGGAAAACTATTTTTAAATTATTAAAGGTTTTTTTATATCTATTTTCGAAGGAATATTTAAAATGGAATTTTACGATATGAAGTCTGTCCGGGTCGGGTCAGTCTTTAAGTAACGTCGTGTTAAATGATGTTTATTTTGCAAGTAAGTTTTCACAAACACTTTTATAAGTTTAAAAAAAAATAGATCAGACCGGTGTTTCGTACTATTCTGAGAAGAAACAGCCGAAACAAACTCAGAGGTCAAAGTCTCTATTAAGGTTCGGATAAAAATTATGATCACGAGGACTATGCAGATTAGTATCTGAAATGGTCTTTTTAACAAAGCACCACACAGATTGAGTGGACCTGTCCAGCCAGTGTTAGCTTTTGTCAGTTATCGTGTAGCTCGACACTTAATTCAAAAAGCTCAACGACACGCCGAACAATACCAAAACAACTACATTTTGTGTAGGTCGCTTATAGTACTCAAACTGCAAATAATCATCAAAATAAAAAAGATATAATTTACATGGCCCTAACATTCACAATCAACAAATAAAATAAATACTTATTAAAAAAATCACACATTAATATTATTAAAAAAATGTTAAATAAAAAATATAACAAAGTTAATATTACCGTCAAATCAATAAATGTCAAAGAATGTAAAAATAAAGGAATAAATAAATGAAACAAAGAAAAACTCTAAGTCATTGAGTAAATTAAATTGGAGCAGCTTAATCCCAGGAATTTTTATATTCAAGGTAATGATTAATATTATAGTAGGCTTTCAGACATAGCTTACGTTTTATAATATAGGTTAGGCGTTTGCCTAGGTTAGTAAGTGGATGGATGGTTTTTCAGAGTTACTGAAAGCTACCCAACATCGGTGGTCAATGTTACAAATGTAATACGATTATGACGACACAGTGGCTGAGCAGTTGACTGCTGCACTGCGTTTTGCGGGTTCGATTCCCGCACGGAACAAATATTTGTATGAACTGCAGATAGTTGTTGGTCTGGCTGTTCGTGCGCGTTTACAAACATGTAAACTCACATAGTTTTAATGATTGTTAATGCACCACAATAATACAGGAGAAATTCCTAGTGTGGGGCAATAAAAACTGTTATTATAGGACCCTTACTTACATAGTTGGTTACCCAACTATGTAAGTCAGTCTCGGTAGTCGTTTACCAAGTCTTTTCTAATTGGCCACTAACCCATAATCTGCACTCAATAAATTCTAACTCAGTATTGGGTGATGAGTCAGTAACGAATACTATAAACTAATAATATAAAACCGTTACTAATATTATAAAAGCGAAAGTGAGTATGTTACGTTTTAACGTCTAAATGGCCAAACTGATGTTGATGTTTTGGTACAGAGATAGCTGGGACCCTGGAGACGGATAAAAACAGTAAAAAAAGGAGAAAGGGGAGAGAAAGATTTTTTTTCGATCATCACGCGCATTTTAGAGAGGAGAGGAGCTCGTGGCTAAATAATAGCAGCCGCTCGGGTCGATCTTTAGGTTAAGCCGCGCTTGCCTAGGTTGGTCTGTAGATGGGTGACCACCCGTTACATACCGAGTTTCCTCCGTGCCTCGGAAAGCACGTTAAGCCGTTGGTCCCGGCTGTCATTTGTAGATCTTTGACAGTCGTTACAAGTAGTCAGTGTGCCGAAAGTCTGACAACCAGTCTTACCAAGGGGTATCGTATTACCCAGTATTAACTGGGTTGTGGAGGTCAGATAGGCAGTCGCTCCATGTAAAATACTGATATTCAGCTGCATCCGGTTAGACTGGAAGCCGACCCCAATATAGTTGGGAAAAGGCTAGGCAGATGATGCATCACGCGCATTTTAGTTAGCGTTTGCGCAAAGTAACTATGACACGCGGACGAAGTCGCGGGTGGAAACTAGTATCTAATAAAGATGAACTGTGTCGACCATAAAGAAAAATACGTAATAAATAGTGAACCATACTAAACTAGCTTCATTTTCATTACAAGCTCATTTAAAACTATAGGCCAAGTTCATCCAACAAGGGCCATCGTGTAAAGACGCGGCTCCACGGTGTAAAGCGCTGATTACCATCGCCCACCACATAATTACTAAATGCCTCGTTTCGCCGTGTGACAAGTTAAACTGCATTTATGTTCACGCTTGTTGCGGCGAAATCGCAATTTCTTCGTCATGAAAACTAGCATATTAGACTGATGGGGAAACTAGATTATCATAGTTGCCAAGTGAAGTTAGTAATGTTCTTTTTAAAGGACTCAAACATGGAAATGTCGTGTAATTTGATCGAGTTTTGTCGCGTCGTTCTGAAGCAGAAAGGCACTGAGATCCTCGTGGCTCATTCTGTTTTATAGATAAGTAGGATTGTCACGGAGCAAATAAGTTTTAATATGTTGACTATATACTTATATTTTATTTATTAACGAAAACTAGCAAGTCATTTCTAATAAACAGTGTACGCTTTTATAACAAGTTGCCAAAGTCAGTTACAGAACTGATCAATGGAAAGTTTAAAAACTGCATCAAACGTGTCCTTATTTAAAAAGTTTATTACAAAATCAAGGACTAAGTTGAAAATAAAGAAGTCTGGCTTAAGTTCCCGTTAGGGGATGGGAAATCATCAAATAACTTCCCCCGTTTTGGATGGAGCAGGGGGAGAGCCAGACTTGTACTAACTAAAACCCACCCATGTTCATGCTCAAATGTAAATCAGTTCGTGTAGCTAGGTGTCCTAAATAGGAGATAAAATGTAGTTCAGTTGAATTGTAGTCATCCTAGTTAATCTTAATTTCTAGACCACTAGCAAAACGCACAACATAATTATAATTTCACTTCTTTCAAAGCAAGATTTTCTTTCAAATTGCATGGTGTGGTATGCGTGTTTGTAAAAAATAATTTCTACAATTTGCACTGCGGTTGAAAGTATGGGAGCACTTTCGAGAAAATTGTGGTGCGTTTACACTAAGTACTTATTTGCTTAGTAACCAATAGGTGTTTTACTATTGAAGTATAGACCAATCATTGGTTTTAGCAATTTTAATAACGAATAAGTATTTCTTAAGAAAGCACGATGCGGTGGAGTACCCAGAAGTTATAAAGTGCTAATGGGCTGTGACAGAATTCTAGTACAGGAATTGCCCATAGATATGTAAAGATGCATCATTTAAAAATAAAATATACCTTTATTTATGTTAGAGTTTTAACTTACATAACTAAACATTACTAAGATATAGGTAACAATATTTCGATACCTCCCACGTAAGTTGTTGTATGCCACAAAAATGCTATTTTGCTTTTTTGCTGAAAAATATCCTAATATGGATCATTATATCCATTCAAAGTAAAAAAACAACAAAAACACTATTTTTAAAGGATTTGTCAGACGTATAATGTTGTAATTTTCAAACGCGAACGGATTACACTGTTGTATATGCCTATGCATTTGTTTACGCAGGGCGCGGGGCAGGTACAATCACGCGCTCACGCCGCGTATTGGTTACATACAACAGACTACGCCGGACTTTCAACCGGCCGCACGCACGTTGCAATCGCATATATTATTTGTTAATTCATTGACGTAATTAGTTTACTTCTTATTTGTTATAATGAAACGTGCAAGTATTATATTATCAAGAGGGCGTCGAATATGTGACTTGCTCAATAATGCGAATATACAAAGCAACAACTCCGATACACCCATTGAAAAGGACAATAAATTTTAAATTAAATAGAATTAAACAGTTTTTTTTATTCAAACCTACAAAATATTAATGGTAAGGTTCTTTTTGAATTATTTTAGTCGGATGAATTAGATTACTAACTCTTTTCACGGTGGCACCAACCTAAACTATTGTATAGATTACTTACAACAATATACGCCGGTGAGCGTTCATCGAAAATGTTGTATGTAATACATACAATATTTTACGTTTTCGTTGAAGTTTAACATTTTTTTGTATCTAATAAATACATCGTTTTACTTCGGAAATCGTTCATTAAAATGTAGTTGTATAGTGAAATGCTATATTTTACGTTGGATTTACTTTTTTTTTTACTTAAAATTTACGTTGTAAGTCAAGTCATCAGTTCAAAAGTCAATCTTTAAATGGTAAGTACGACTGCCTCAATAGCCAGATGCATACCTAGTGCATTGTATTAGCACGCCGAGGTCTCAGGTTCGATTGCCTAAATCTGCTGATCATTTATTATACAAAACATTATTATTGTTTCAGAGTCTCCTTTACCAATAAGCTTTAATGAGTCAGATATTAATGAGCTAGCAAACATAATTGATGCAGATTTCTTTGATAATAACCTAGAAGTTGCTTCAGATTCTGATACGGCAAATTTTGAAACACCGCACCCTTCACCTTCTTGTGGTACCAACCACTTGGACTACGACTGTGATAATGATTACTGCCATTATTATATACAAAAGGAAAACTTATCAACTTTTGGTATTTTGCCCGTACTCTCACCAAGTTATCTGTCTAGCTGCTCAACGTATACAACAATAAACAAAGTCCGCTGTCAGATATTTTGAATAATAGTCCTAGCACAAGCGATCGCCGTCGTCAACCAAGGAAAGATAAAGGTAATATAGTAAAAAACATTTTAATGAATGGATAGACGCTAAGGGAAAGAATTTATGTAATACGGAAAAAAAGTATACAGGGTCATTGAAAAAATACCCGAAACCTCTTAATCCTGCCTTCATATCATGACCCTGAACAACATTTGTTCTACGACTTTTCAAATTTCGAAGATTTTTTTTTCCATACAAAAAAATAAACTTAGTCTAAATTTTGCGTATATCATTTATGCGGTGAGTGCGGTGACCGACGAAAGGGTGCCGCCCGGTCGCGCCGGCGCGGCTAGATCAAACGATGCGCCACGCTCAAGGAAGCGAGCGGGCGCACAGCGCGGGGTTCGGGGTGACAGTCGCATGAGTGCCTTACTCGTAAGAACACGCGTGCGCGTATACCGCTATCGAAATTCGCGCGTATTAGTAAATTAACTACATATTAGCGGTTTCATATTTTGAATTCAATTTACTTCATCCATCTGTTGATATTGAAGAATGTGTTATGTAGGTACATACTTGTAATGCGATGAAATATTCAGGGGTCAATGTACTACTTGTATGTTGCCTACATTTATTATTTTACTCGATTTTGGTTGCTTGCACTTAATAATCGCCAATAATTGAGCAAATCTTCTGTAGGTACGGTACCTACCTTGTTAAACGCAAGTCGACAAGGTCCAATTTAACATGCGCGCGGTGCGGCTATCAAAGTGGGTACGCGTGTAGTATACGCAAATTTTACAGACGTCAAATAAATGAAAACAAATTGTTTTTGGCTACGTTGTTTAGTTGAGGTCAAAGTCGTAGAACAAATGTTGTTCAGGGTCATGATATGAAGGCAGGATTAAGAGGTTTCGGGTATTTTTTCAATGACCCTGTATATCAAGAAATGTTAAAAAAAAAACAATTGGTTAATTTTCAACCTAAACAACCTTAAATTAGCTTTTATGGGAGCCTAAAAACAATATAAAACAAATGAATATTATTTTTATGAGCTCAACCTGAAATGTTTAATCAAAAGCAATATACAAAAAAAAGAAGCAACGAAAGATAAATGCCTGAAAAAGTCGTGATACGTAGCTGGAATAATTTTAGTATGACACTGGTTCATTAAGTCGTCATATTTACCTTAGCTACATGAAGACGGTTGGATTACAAGGGGCATAGCTCAGCCATACTATTCCTTTGGCGTGTACGGGTATTGGTATTAATTAAGGGCAATTGTCATAGCATTACTGTCTGCCAAATCTTACCGATACATAATTTTAAAAGGATCTTCTGCACATACACTTACTTCTTTATTTTATTCCATCTAACTACGTTCCCATTTACATTTTTAAACCAATGACGTCCAGTCAAAAGTGTTTTATAGTTTAAAAATCTGTATGCTTCATTTCTATGACGTTATAAGGTTTGCCCACCTGTTTCGCCCATCTAACCAAGCTAAACCATTCAAAGGGTGTATAAATAAGTTTGGCAATTGTGCCGGTGTTTGCGTTTTATGTTTATATTGCTCATAAGCTTAATATACTAACTATTAACTATCAAACATACATTTCTTGAAAAAGATCGCACCCAGGCAGAAGGTGATAGCGAACATGCTCTAATATAGAACGTTTGTCAGAAAATAAACTTATTTATACACACTTTGAATGGTTTAGCTTGGTTAGATGGGCGAAACAGGAGGGCAAACCATATAACGTCATAGAAATGAAGCATACAGATTTTTTAAACTATAAAACACTTTTAATTGGACGTAATTGGTCTAAAAATGTAAATGGGAACGTAGTTAGATGGAATAAAATAAAAGAAGTAAGTGTATGTGCAGAAGATCCTTTTAAAATTATGTATCGGTACGATTTGGCAGACAGTAATGCTATGACAATTGCTCTTAATACCAATACCCGTAGACGCGAAAGGAATAGTATGGCTGAGCTATGCCCCTTATATTCCAACCGTCTTCCCATAGCTAAGGGAAAATATGACGACATAATGAACCTGTGTCATACTGAAATTATTCCAGCTACGAATCACGACTTTTTCAGGCATTTATCTTTCGTTGCTGGCGTTAATAATGACGCTGAATTTTCTGATTCAGAATAGACATTAGTCTTTTTCAAATATTCCGTCTATTTTTCTTTTTTCTATATTGCTTTTGATTAAGTATCTCAGGTTTTAATATTGATCTCATAAAAATAATATTTTTTTGTTTTATATTGTCTTAAGCTCCCGAAAAGCTAATTTTAGGTTTCTTAGGTTGATATTAACCAATTGTTTTTATTTTAACATTTCTTTGTCATTATTATAAACCAATAAGTAGGTACATGCCAAAAATTATAAATGGTTACCAAATTACTACTTTGATTTTAAGCTGATCTCATATAATTAAGTAGGTTCATATTTTTATTTTTATAGTAATGTTGATTTTTGCAATTCTATTAAAATTTGATTAGGTCTGTTGGTACGTTACCTATTCTATAACTTTGTATAATTTTTAAAAAGTCTTTTGTATGATTGTTATATAATGAAACGTTCTTGATTATTCAGCAACAGAAGAAGTCATTTAATTAAGTATTAAAAGCTCATTATTTTATTTTCAAAGATTTTCTGTTCACTAATGTTGTTTCTAATAAAAAAAATAACCTTAATAACATTTATTTTTTATTTATTAACCTAAAAAATTAATCACCTTCAATTTGGAAATTGTATTCTGTAACTAATATAAATATTATTACCTCATACAACAGAGTAAGACTTATGTTTTTCAACGTATACAGTTGTAACTATCATATACCACACGTGATGCTATCTGGGCGCCGCGGTATAATGTTGTTAGTATCAGATGCAACAACTGACATAACTTCTACTCCGGAGTAAAATGTTGTATGAACAATATCTCCGAAAATAGACATATTACTTAAAATATCTTTTAACGGAGTTGAGAAGACTATTATATTACATTTAAATACGAAATTTTAAAAAGATGCAACAATAAATGCAGATTTTGGTTCAATTTGAATCTTTGAAACGCTCTACTGTAAATTTGCAGTTTTGGAGATACAACAACTTACGTGGGAGGTATCGATTTAATAAAGAGGTAAAAACTTTGACTAATTTGCTTTGACTAAGTTCAGAGCATGTCATGCTCACTCAAATGTCTCACTGAGGTAGCGCGTGTGTCGGATCATTTAGTTACTTTCAAAATGGATGGAAAAAAGCTAGGCAGATGATATCAAGGTATTATAAGGTACTCTTTTACATAAGAGCCTGCCAGGGCCACCGCCTGCCGGGGTTCCGGGTTGTTCGAAAGAGATATCGGCCCAGGAACGTATAGGGCAATTGAAAGAAGATGTGTGGGCTTTAGTCAGTGGGAGTCTGACACTCCCCACGCTCCACCCAGAGCTGGGAAAGTTATATGATGATTTCCCACCCACAAAAAAATGGTAGTTTTCTTCCAAACTCTTTGGGAATATAACAAGTGTGACATTATCTGCCTAGCCTTTTCCCAACTATGTTGGGGTCGGCTTCCAGTCTAACCGGATGCAGCTGAATATCAGTATTTTAGATGGAGCGACTGCCTATCTGACCTCCACAACCCAGTTAGTACCTACTGGGTAATACGATACCTCCTGGTAAGACTGGTTGTCAGACTTTCGGAACACTGACTATCAAAGTAACGACTGTCAAAGATCTTTAAATGATAGCCGGGACCAACAGCTTAATGTGCTTTCCGAGGCACGGCGGAAACTCGGTATGTAAAGGGTGGTCACCCATCCACAGACCAACCTAGGCAAGCGCGGCTTAAGCTAAAGATCGACCCGAGCAGCTGCTTTTAATTAGCCACGAGCTCCTCCGAATATAACAAGTGTGACGTTATCTCAAAATATGAATCATCGCCCAATTTTATTGTGCTTATTTATTTTAAATGTCACCGTCTACCCGCACTGTCATTTATTATAAATGAGTAAAACACCCCAAACTTCCCCACAAGTTAAACTATGTCATTATAAAACATGTGTTTCTACCGAAAGTTCCTAATTGATCGGCGGTTGACCCCACGTAACGAGAGTTCTCTAAATTAGTAGTCGGTTCAATGAGGTCGTGGAACTAGTTTTAATAAGTTTCTGAAAATTAGTGTAGTTTGAAGAGTGTTGTTAAGATAAATGGCTATTATTTATTTATTAGGGATCTCCAACAAAAGAAGTACACAGTCATATAACGTAAATTATTGAAGACAATTAGTATCACGTAGGTGCACTCGTTCACTTACAGAATACCACAGCATGCCCAATCTATACCATTATTATTAATAAGAAAATGTATGTGTTTGTCTGTTTGTTTATCCATTTTTCTCGGCAAAAAGGAGCGACGAATTGACGTAAATTTTTATGTGGAGATAATTGAAGGGATAGAGGGTGACATGGGCTACTTTTTGACGCTTTCTATCCCCCATTGCCCTAAAATAGGGGGTGGAGGGAAACCGCGGCAAAAGCTAGTACTTATATATTTTACAAGAGGTGATATTGTTTTTAAGAATTTAAAGGTCAGTTACTTTAAACTTTTCATTGATAGTTGACTAGTTGCGAAGGGCGGGGCGTTTTTATTAGACTGTCCCCCGAATACTGAAACGTCACTCAAAATTTAAGTCCCACTTAAGTTTAACAGAGACTCAGAAGTGACGTTTGACCATACAAAATCTAAAGTTTAAGAGCTGCTCAAATGTTAAGCAGCCCTCACATTTTGAGTGAAGTTTCAGTATTCGGGGGTTAGTCTTGTAATGTGTTGTTCAAAAAGTGCTGATTATTAGCCTAGAATAAGTGACTTTTAAATTTTGATTTTGACTGTAGGTTTGAGTGGGAAAGTTTATAGTGCGTGGACAAATACATTTCACGAAACCGAAAGATACTTCGTCCTCGTCGTCATTGCATTCCGTATACCTGGAAACTTTCTAGGTATGTTATGATGGGGGTCAAAGTTACAGGGGGCCTAAACATTATAAGATCATATTGTGAACACCTTAAAAATCTCACCAACCCAGTTAGCATTGTGAATCGTCTCTTTGTGACTATTTTACGAGTGGTAACATCCTTACTACCTTTATAATATTATAAAAGCGAAAGTGAGTTTGTACATGGCAAAACCGATTTTGATGAATTTTGGTACAGAGATGGTTGGGACTTAAGCAGACGACGGACATCAGTAATTTTTTTTGGAAAAAAGTGAAAAATGAGAAAGAAAGAGGGAAGAAAAGGGAAAACTTAGCTTTGCTATTACAATAAATAAGGTGTTAGGGCAAAAACTACAAGTAGCCGGTACCTGCAAATCAGGAAAGAGGAACTGTGTTACCCCGAATTTAACGCGAGTAAAGCTGCGGGCAAAAGCTAATACAAAATAAAGTTAAATCCATCATAAGCTACGAAAATAATAACAAAACCACGAAACTTTTAGAAGACAATAATAATTCAACTTCTGTTGTTTTGAAGTTTGAAATTTATAATAGAAACTGGGTTTTCAAGTCAAAACTAATACCTTTCCAAGTTATGAATAATTTGTTTGTAGTATAAAATTTTGTAAAAATATTGCTTTCAATTAAAAATTTGTCGAAAAATTTTGAAAGTTTTAATTTCAAAAGTTGCCATTATTGTTATAATATACGTTTTTACGATAAACGACCTTAATGAATACTTACTAAAATTAAATATTTGTTTTTGTATAACTGTTTATGTTCATTCTTATTACCTATTACTATTTTTTATAGAAACTAAAAATTATATTCTAGTTCGTGATATCAAAATAAGTATAATATGTGTTATCCCAGACTATAATCTACCTCCTTGCCAAATTTCATCAAGATTTGTTCAGCCATTTTGACGTGAAAGAGTAACGAACATCCATACATCCTCACAAACATTCGCATTTATAAAATGGCCAGCTGTTATCAGCGGTTTCACCCACGCTGCTCAGCACCTGTTCGTCGTAGCGTAATTTTATATAGCCTATAGCCTTCCTCAAGAAATGGACTATCCAACACTAAAAGAATTATCCAATTCCGACCAGTAGTCCCTGAGATTAGCGCGTTCAAACAAACAAACAAACAAACTCTTCAGCTTTATAATTTTATAAGTATATAAGTATAGATAGTAGGAGAGGATCTAATACATATTATTAGGATACAGCTATCCTAATTCCTTCTAATATTATATCCCCCCACGGCTTTGTCCGCGTGATACCGAATTAAAAAGTATCCTATGTGTAATTCCAGACTATAATCTCAGAATATAAACCTTTGTGCCAAATTTCCGTTTTGACTTGAAAAAGTAACAAAATTGTGCCGTTTTGACGTGAAAAAGTAACAAACATCCTTAAATCCATCCTCACAAACATTCGTATTTATAATATTAGTAGGATTTATAATTTTTTTTAAAAACGTAATCAAAGCTGAACAATATTTTGAAAATCATGTTACGTTGTAATACTTATAATAACTTTATTGCAAAATAGTCACCAACAAGTTATTTTACCTGGGAAATCTAGACTTTTCTGAAGGTCACTTGTCAGGTTTCCTTCAAGTTTAAATTAAACTCAAAGCGTCTTACAAAAGCTCGTTAATTAAGAAAAAGTTCAAAGACATTAATTTTACTAGAGTATTCTTAATTTCTAGCAAAGACTATTTTTACTAGAGTATCTTTATTTCTAGCAAAAACTATATATAAATTTTATACCATAAACTTTTTTACTCATTTTTCTTTTCGCATTTATACAGTACAATTTGTGAATAAAAACAAAATATAATACACTAGCTGTTCCCCACGGTTCACCCGCGCTGCTCAGCACCTGTTGGTCGTAGCGTGATGTTATATAGCCTATAGCCTTCCTCAAGATTTGGACCATCCAACACTAAAAGAATTTTCCAATTCCAACCAGTAGTCCCTGAAATTAGCGCGTTCAAACAAACAAACAAACTCTTCAGCTTTATAATATTTGTATAAAAGTATAGATTATTATTAGGTAGCAAGCATATGTTTTGGTTAAAAAAGTACTAGTTACTCGTATAAGTATGGCGTACGTATATCAGCAGAATATGGCCCTATTATATAAAAGGGTGTACATTTAGAAACGTATAGGTATTTTCAAGCTGTCCTGCATTTCATGGCCTAATTTGAAGTTTTGAATTGATTATATTGTTTAGGAAATTCTTTTTAGACGTAATTTCGTATTAACATTATTTATATTGAAATAAGTATATAAATATACTTATGTACCTATATTTAATTAGGTATTTTTTTACCAAATGAAACTTAAATGCAACTAACGCAAAAAATATTGTTTCCACTTACTAAAAATAGTATTTCTGTGAAAAATACAAACATGAAATTTTCTAGCGATGAGTATTATAAATTTCATCACAATTTACACAAAAATTGTCATTTTTAATATTGTCTGTAAAAATCTTAATAACAAAAATCTAAAAATATTTCTTGAAAAGAAAACAAAGACGATAATAATTGACATCACTAATTCACTAGGTGCTTTTGCTTGTTTCATAATTTATTTAGGTAGCAGTGACAGCCTACTCTGGTGTAACCATGGTTACCAAATTATAAGTCTCGGGTTCGAACCCAAGTCCACTGTTTTCGGGTTCATGTGCGTATCATATAATTAGTACTGGCTTTGGTGAAGAAAAACGTTATGAAAAACCCCGCTTTACATTTTATTTAAGCTTTTGCCCGCGGCTTTGCTCGAGTTCACATCCCCGTTTTCGGGAAGTGGGGGGGTTAGAAAGAGATAAAAAATAGCTTCATGTCACTCTTCATTCTTTCAACTATCTTCACATAAAAAACCATGTCAATTCGTCGCTCCGTTTTGCTGTGAAAGATGGACAAACAAACAGACACACCCATACACTCTCCCATCCATAATATTATAGGTATGGATGTAAAATCATCAAACTATTCCTGCTCTTTTTGGAGCAAAAGGAAATGTAAGACTTGTATGACTAAAACCCATCCATGTTTCTTCTTCTGTTCTGCGTGTTGCGTGTTTCGGAACCGCGGTGTCTTTTTCGAACAATCCTTCTCTCTGAAAGTTATAAATTTCTCGATGACAGATCAGAGCCCCTGGGGCGGCATATCCTGTGGACGGTGAGCAATGGGTAGCTTCACGCGCGCCTCAAAGAGATGTCAGCAAAGCAGAGGGGCTTGACCGAGCCTCCGCCTGCCGGGGTTGCGGGTTTTTCGAAAGAGATACCGCGGCCGCGGAACGTAAAGGGCATTAAAAGAAACATGGGTGGGTTTTAGTCAGTAAAAATCTGATATGCCCCATGGGAAGTTATTTGATAATTTCCCATCCGAAAAAAAAAGGCGGCATATAAACTCTAAACCACAAACCACAGGAAACAGAAAATCTAAACACAATATAACTAAGTCTTGTACCCGTTTGTTTAGCATTTTAACTTAGTATGAAAGAACAGTGAACACACATTAAATCTCGCTTATCCTACAACTTTACAATGACCAAAACTTTGAGTCTGTTTAATGGTCTATAAATAAATAGAAACAGAAATTTGCTGCCTTTGTCGACTGTAAGGAAATCTTATTTCTTGACAAACTAAGATAAACGTGAATAAACAGATTATATTTGAAACTCGTTATGAGGTAAATCTTATTACTTCTTGTTATGTTATCTAATGTTTAAATTCTCGTGTCACAATGTTCGTTCCTATGCTCCTCTGAAACGGCTCGACTGATTCTTATGTTTCTTTTTTATGTATATTTAGTAAGTCTGAGAATCGGCTACATATATGTTTCATACCTCTAAGTGAGAAGGGGACCTGAGCAGTGGGTGAAACCGCTGGGCACAGCTCGTAGTGTATAGTTCTGTTCAATCTTCTGTTGAATATCGAACGAAAAGTGTGCAGCAAAGGCATTGTCTGGACGATATAATGTGCAGATTGGCACCTTTGGCACTTACTTCAGAGCTATAATTAATACAATTGTCTTTCTAAACGAAAATACGAGAGGAAACAGGCTGTGATCCTCGATTAACGTTTGTTTTTATGAAAAGTTTAACCACACGAGTTTTTTTTTTTTAATAAACGTTGCCCCACACTAGGAATTTCTCCTGTATTGTGGGTGCGTTTACAAACATTAAAGCTCACATACACAAACACCCAGACCCGGAACAACTATCTGTTGGTCATACAAATATTTGTTACGTGCGGGGATCGAACCCGCGACACGCAGCGCAGCCGTCGATCGCTTAGCCACTGCGCCAATCGTGCCGTCAATAAATGGTTCTAGAATTTACATTTAAATGTTTTGTAGGTTATTTAGGTAAAAATCAAGCTATTCAGGTAAAAACGGCAAAGTGGTACACCATTTGTTTGAAATAAATTTAAACTTTTATATGAAACAGCTGATCATTTCTTAATGTACAACAAATAAATAGATTCTTGTGCTAAAATTGTAGCAACGGTTAACTTGTCTGACAGAAAATCATTGAATTACATATTATATGTTTGACAAGCAGTTTCCTATAACAATTTTTACCTGTTTGGTAAGCGCTCTCATATAAAACTTCTACTTTTACATAAGTGCCCAAAATCAGTATTATATTTCAAAGATCTGTGTTATAATATAAGCATAATTTCTAGTTAAGCTAAAATGTCTGTGTTAATTTTTTGTTTTTCCATTTCCAGATATCACGATGACCTCGCTTAAGCCATCACTTTTACTCCAGGCCTTTCTCCTGCTAACCACGTTACAAAACATCAGCACAGTAGAAGACGGCTACCTCCGTTACGTCAAAGATGGCTGCTTCCTAAGAGGCGAAGCCCTATCCTGTGTCAAATATAAAGCTGTCAAAATAGCCAAAAAGGCTATTTTCGGAGACAGTTTAAACAAAAACGAAACTATTAAAGCTAACAATATTGTAAGCTTGGTCCCTCTAGACGATGAGACGATAGAAAGACTAGGAATTAAGGAGAAAGAAGTGAATGAAGTAAAAGCAAATGAAGCGAGGGGTTTTCTGTCGGAATGGGCGGAGTTGGCGAAGTACTTCATGAAGCTAGTGCAAGAGTTCTTCAGAGTTAAGGGACTGAAAGTGAATCTGCCTGAAGGTGCAAGAATGGTTGAGGAAGAAGATGATACCGGTAAGTTTAGTTTTTTTTTACAAAAAAATAACGTCGGCATTTTTTAGGGAGTTCTTGTGTATTTTGGGTGCGTTTACAAACATTTAAAGTTACACTTACAAACAGTCGTATCCGGATAAACTGCTTGTAAGGCATATCAACATGGCCGTAAGTTTGAGGGAGAGAACCACATAGCAATCTAGACGCCCCGGGCTTCGGGCGCCGCGAGACAACTCCAGGCCACCGTAGATCCAAGTAGATGCGGGCCTGTGGACGGTGAGCACACCATACTTCCTTCTATTGACGACAGGCCGTGTCGACGGCGCGTTAGTGTTTCACGCGCGCCTCAAAGAGATATCAGCAAGCAGAGGGGCTTGCCAGGGCCTCCGCCTGCCGGGGTTGCGGGTCGTTCGAAAGAGATACCACAGCCCCGGAACGTAAAAGGAAATGGGTGGGTTTTAGTCAGTACCAGTTTGACACTCCCCTCGCTCCGCCCAGAGCGGGGGAAGTTATTTAATGATTTCCCATCTGCAACAAAAAGCCATTTTAGTATTTGTTGGCACGCAACGTGTCACCATTTTAATAATAGAAGACCGTTGATTCATGATACCAAAAACAAGCAATAAAATTACATCCATTTTCAAAGCTAACAATTATTAATGTCACAAAACATCTGATAGACGGGCTAAATAACCCTCTTTGTCCTATTCAAAGTCAAATCTAATGACCTTATTAGAATGGGTAACAATGAAGAAAATTATACCTCATTATTTATTGAAATGAGTAGTTTGTCAACGTTGTAGGTAGGTTTGATACTTTCTTTGAATTATGGTTTTGCAGTTGATTTTAATCTGAGTTTATTTGCAGTAAGAATTATATTAATAGTTATGGTGTGTATTAAGTTGTACAAAAAAATCCCTGGGTGATTTTTATGCTGCTCATTCTAGAAAATATTTCAAGATAAAGCTAAATCAATGCGTTGATGACACGGTTGGCCCAGTGGCTGAGCGATCGACTGCTAAGCTGTTTGTCGTGGGTTCGATCCCAGTTCGGAACTAATATTTGTATGGCCTACAGATACACAGACAGAGAGAATATTAGTGTGACCGAAAGGTTCAAGGTAAAGGTTAGTTCCGGGTCTGGCTGTTTGTATATGTGAGTTTAAATGTTTGTAAACGCACTCACGATACAGGTGTAATTTCTAGTGTGGGGCAACTGTGGGACGATAATCAAAAGGGAAATCTCCTAAGGTAGTCACGTATCAATTTTATTAATATTGCTTAGGGAGTTTATAAGTTATCTTCTATAGGTTTTTTTTTCCAATCCTATAAATGGGTGATCTGCTAGTATCGTTTAGTAACAATGGAAAATGAATACTCAAAAAGAATTCGTGTGCTATACTATCATCTATTATTACCTACAACTAAAAATGACCGACTTCCGACTTGCCGATTCCGAACATTAAAAAGTGTAAAAAGCCTTTACTTCTGGAAATCTGTAAAAAGTCAATAAAAAAAATGAAAATCAGTGACTTCCAAAAAAACGATTAAAATATTTTTGCAAAGACGTTTTTAATGCGTAGTCTCGATTTTTTTAAATGTGACGTTCCGATTTTATGCATATACTATGTTTAATCATGTTTCTACATCTCAGTATTTCTTTATGACCTTCATAATTATCAGCCTGTGTAGGGGTCTACTAAATAGAGCTTCTCCCAAGGCACCCTACTTGTATATCACCGTCCGTCCCTAAAGATGACAGACTATGTCGATAGCATCTGAAAGAGATGTCAGCAAAACAGAGAGGGCTGCCACGGCCACCGCCTGCCGGGAATACGGTGTTCAAAAGAGATATCACGGCCCCGGAACATAAAGGGCAAAAGAAGAAACATGGGTAGGTTTTAGTCAGTACAAGTCTGACATTCCCCTCTTTTCCGCCTAGAGTGGGGGATGTTATTTGATAATTTCCCATTCATAAAAAAGGCTCCCTACTTAGCCTCTCTATAGCAAATGACATACAAATCTTATGTTACCAACGCTCAGTTCAACCATGACTTGACAACTAATCAAAATGAAATAGTTTACCAAGCTCTAGCCTCATAAACTCAAATATCGAACCAACTACAAATAGTAAAACTACTTTAACGATAATACATCAAATATTTAGAGAGAGAACATTTCGGGGAGCAAAATTGAGGTTGTTACAGACTGATGCACAAATTAATGGAGTGAACCAATTTATAAGGGTTCACCGCTATTTACCAACGGAACCCTAATAAAAAGTTAGTCTACGTGATCCGATGGCTTGTGGTTTGATACTTGAACCACATGTTAGTAGAATGCAGAAAATTCACAAAACGTAGCGTCTTTGAAACTCAAGAAAATATTTGTGGACAGATACTTTAAAACAATAGTATGCTTATATAAGGGTCTTTTTGTGGGTGGTAAATTATCAAATAGGGGGGAGTCAGTTGGAATCAGGAGCGAGGGAAGTGTCAGACTTGTACTGACTAAAACCCATCCATGTTCCTTCTATTGCCGTTTACGTTCCGGGGCCGCGGTATCTCTTTCGAACAACCCGCAACCCCGATAGGCGGCAGCCCTGGCAGGCCCGTCTGATTTGGTGATATTACTTTGAGGCGCGCGTAGGAACACTAGCGCCGTCGACACGGCTTATCGTCAATAGACGGACGTACTGTGATCTACCAATTGCTCACCGTCCACAGACTCGCATCTACGGTGGCCGGGAGTCATCTCGCGACGTTTTTAGTGTACTAAGATACTCTTTTATGCGGTTAAATGTGTTAGTTTTAAGTTTAACCGCGACTGATGTTTATTTATTTACCTTCTGTCACTTTTCTCTGTGTTTGGACTCTTCTACAGACGTTGTGAAATAACCCAATATGGTATTCCGAAATATATTGAGGATACGGACGTTGGTTCGTCATAAAATAAATGATTTGATAGCCTCTCCTACATCAAAAGTACAATGAGTGAGGTTCTTTGTCTACCTTTGTATTCTGTCGTTATTAACCGCGGAAAATGGTGTAACAATCTTGGAGGCAACACGAGCGTGGCCAGATATCTCATAGGATAGAGAAATATAGGTCTTTAAATTGACATGGTCACTAAAATCATTATTAACACTTAAAACGGGATATTTACCATGTTTGTTATTTATTCTGAGTTCCCTATATTTCGCCAATGTTGCAAACACCATGATCACGGATGAACTGAAGTTATTGCGGTGTTTAGGAGCAAAAAAAAAACGATCCCCCCTTTTTCTTATTTGTTTTTTGCTTTCGGTACCACTAACAGTGTCAGTCACAAATTGATTTTGTTCTTTACACTCAACTCGACAGAATATATAACAAACATGGTAAATATCCCGTTTTAAGTGTTCATAAAAATAGTTATGTAGGTTGATTTTTTAAAATCTCTAAGGGAACATAGACTTATTAGAGTATATGGTTTGTACAATACTACCACGCATACAAACAGACGGTAAGCAAAGGTTCCGTTATTTCTTATTGAGATACCTTTAAAAACGTGGAAATACAGCATGGCACGGCTGTGAAATATCACACGCGAGGTCAAAATACACTAAAATATCGTAAATTCAACTGCTAGTTACATGTGTAGTGACCTACTGGTTCCCAGCATCCTGTGAGTATCTGACCATCCATTTTAAATATCTCTTACAACTGGTTCCAATAAGACAAAAAACGATTCGTTTTGCTTACTTCGTTTTAACTACCACGGTCATTTTTAATTTATTTAGATTTAAATTGAATTTTGCTTTTATTTACTCTGGACGCTCTTACTGTGCACGTCTTTCTACATCGTTCTCACATATTTGTATAATCTCAACACGAATGATGTAAATACTATTTTGTAAAAATATTAGAATTTAAAAGAGTGTCCATAGAGTTTCTTGCCCATTCTTCTCCATAGAGATCAACGCTTTGGAATGGGCAACGGCAGTACTTTCACAAGTTATTATGCCTTGTGACCGGGACTGTAGATTCATTTTGTTTCTTGACATTCAAAAGTGCCTCTAATGGTCTAATTGAAATAAATGATTTGATTTGATTACGGATAGTAGTACTTTGACATAAGTCCTATGAGACGTATGTCAAAATACCGGGCGTTGGCATGTTATTGGTAGCTTAATCAACAGCGTTCCCGGTAGAACGCGAAGCTAAAACATATTTGGTACTTGGCACTTTCACCAAAAACAAAAAAGCAAATACCGGTAAAAATCCCATGTTAAGTGGGACGAATCCTGCCCTGCCAGTAATCAAGCACAATTTCAAACTTCGAACTGCTAAGAACAACAACAAAGAACAAAGATAATCATTCCCGTTATTGTTTTCCTTTACTTCTATATTAAAACATAATTTCTTAGAACCATTCTGACCACTTGCACCTAAGCATTGTTTTCTTACTTTGAAAATTACTGTTCAATGGTTTCGATAAACTATGACGTTGTGTTCAGAAATTTAAACAGTGGCTTTAGAAAGTTTTAGGCGTAACAGTTTTAGTTCAGCGTTGTTTAGAACACATCCTCAGAGCGTTCAAAATTATACTTTTTGATTTTC
The DNA here is from genome assembly GCA_958449745.1 of Ochropleura leucogaster. Lineage (NCBI taxonomy): Eukaryota > Metazoa > Arthropoda > Insecta > Lepidoptera > Noctuidae > Ochropleura > Ochropleura leucogaster. The sequence continues at coordinate 9,824,834 of OY288223.1, read as the reverse complement.
AACGTTGAAAATCAAATCTAATGAGAAATAAAAATAAAGTTGAAATAAAACTATAAACCGGGCAAGTGCTAGTCGGACTCGCACACCGAGGGTTCCGCACAAAATTGCAACATAAACGACCTATAAAAATAACCTATGAATATTTTGACTGAAATAAAAAGGCTTAATTATTATTTTATTTTTTTACTGCGCAAACTTAGAGGGTTGATTTTTCCCAGCACAAAGGGACCACAGAATTGAGTATATGGTTTTAATTTCAGCTCAATACCTACCTCTCAAAGGATCTTGACAGACAGAAAGACAGACAAACGGCAACAACGGGCAACAAACACATGAGTTTCGGTTTTTCCTTATGAGGCTTTTCGTATTCTTTTCAGCACACCCTTTACATTATTTTGATACCCGAATCATGGGAATGCATAAAAAGTAACTAGTTCTCAATCTTTGTTAGCCCGCCATATTGGATTTAGAATGACGCCATTTAGCCTTTTGTTTGCTAGCAAGCATAGTCAATAAAACTAAATATGATGCTCAATGGAGAACCGGGAAGTGGATCAAATTTGACTTTTATGATTTTCGTTGCAAAACGACCCCCGTAGACGCGGGTCTGGGGCGACGAATGGCCCGAATGGGTAGCACACCGCCCGTTCATCAAATGACGACAGGCCGTGTCAGCAGCGCGCTCTTGTTCCACGCGCGCTTCAAAATATTTCACTGCCTGCCGGGGTTGCGGGTTGTTTGAAAGAGATACGGCGGCACGGAACACAACGGGTACAAGGTGGAACATGGATGGGTTTAAGTCACAAAAAATCTGACACTTGCCCCCAATCCGCTCGAAGCGGGGGAAGAAAGATTACCCAACCCTAAAAAATATAAAAACAGAAAAAGGAACATTAGGACCACTTGCCTGTTCTTTTCAAAACTTTAAAAGGGTTGGTTGTTTGTTTCTAGATATTTTGAAGTTTTCAAAACCACGCTTAAAGTTAAACGATGGATAATTTCGCTCATATTCTTAGTGACTGACTTTTCTTCTCCATAGAAATCAACGCTTTGGAATGGGCAACTACAGTACTTTCATAAATTATTGTTTATTTTCTAAAAAAACGTTGCCCCACGCTATTCTCCTGTATCGTGGGTGCGTTTACAGCCATTTAAAGTCACATACACAAACAGCCAGACCCGGAACAACTATCTGTAGGCCATACAAATATCCTTACTATATACTATACTATATATACTATATAATATTATAAAAGCGAAAGTGAGTTTGTTTGTTTGTTTATTTGTTTGTTACCTCTTCACGCTTTAATGGCTAAACCGATTTTGACGAATTTTGGTACAGAGATAGTTTGGAACCAGGAGACAGACATAGGCTAATATTTTTTTTAAAAAGTGGGATGTGAGGGAAAAAGAGGGAAGAAAAGGGAAAACGTAGCGTTGCTATTACAAATCAATAAGGCGCAAAGGGAACTGTGTTACCCCGAATTAAACGCGAGCGAAGCCGCGGGCAAAAGCTAGTTTATAATATTGTGCCTTTTGACTGGGACTGTAGCTTCATCCTTTTGTTTCTTGACATTCAACACCGACCAAAAAAAGTGTAAAATAACTTTACTTTCAGAAGTTGTCTTTTGTTGGTTTCGTTGACTTTATTCCTTACAATATAAATACAATTATAATGATATAGGAGACTATTTTTGAATACCCTATTAAACAAAAAAATAATTTTTCAAATCGGTAGAGGCGTCTATGAGTAATGGGTGAACATACATAAAAATGCCAACGAATTGAGAACCTCCTCCTTTTTTGAAGTCGGTTAAAAAGTGAGTTTGCAATTTCCTAACATAATTTACTAGCCTCCACTGATCCCACCGTTGGTTTCTTTTTATTTAATATTTTAAGAAGAATCAATATTAAATTGTTTGGACAAAGTAATTTGCTCGTCTGAGCTCTCAGTCCACGACTCACGGCTCATAAAACCGGGTCGTTACCAAATCAAATCAAATCAACTTTATTTGTGAACATAGGTATTACAATAAACGTCTTATGTATACCACTCAGCTGCTTTACTAGGTATATCAATTCTCTTCAATTATAATATTCTTGTTACCAAGACGTTACCAAAGAACACTAATGATCTCAACCTTGGTATTCTAAAAACATGAAATTGCGAGTAAATAATGAAGGCATTACTGTTTTCAGGTAATAATTTGTACATAAAAACCAACCTTCTTGCCTCAAGGAGCACGTGAATCGTTCGTTTTGTTCCTTGAATCGGAACGGAAAAATCTTCTTTAGATACTTCTTTAAATTAAATGGGCTTACCATTGACCTCAATCTTGTACTGAGGATAGGTCGACGATAGAACGAATAACAATTCCCCACTTCGATATAGGGTGAAAGCACCAATTGCGGTCGCCCACAAAGACAAACAGAGCACAGTAACCACGCCGATAATGATGTTTCTCACCCTACTTGGCAGTGTTTAGATTTGGCGTCGGTATATTGTTTGTGTTTAACCGATTGTGGCTGTTAAGGAGGATAATGTTGTTTACATAGTAGGTTGGGTGCGTAATTTGTTTTGTTTATCTGTGGTTTGGTAGATGGTTTAGAAATGTTCGACTTTGTCTTGATGCTTTTGATATTACGTGTACTTACGAGTAAATTCAACCGAATATATATTATATCTATGACAGTTGCTCAGGTTATTATAACATCGACGCGGTATTTCACACAAAGGGTCATACATAAAACCTCAGATACCTCAGAAATAAAAAAAAAGTGGTTGAGCAGTGACAATTTGATGGCATAAAAACCTTTTTTTGCTAAACAATCAAACCAGCCTGAAAAAATAAAAAAGTGAAAATAACAGAAGCTTGAGAACTCTTCCTACTGTGTGATAGGTTCAAAATGCAGTCTCTTTTATGCAAGATCGTATTTTTTTTTGTTTCCAAATGAATAATATAATAATAAATCGTCTAGCCTGTGTCTAATAAATATCACCTTACCCCACTTTTATAATAATATCAAATTAATAAAAGGAAAAAAAAACATCTTGTAAAATCTTTCTTTTTTTTATTCCCAGATTTCGAAAACAATGAGGGTGATAAACGTAAGGCTAAAAGTATCCAGAAACGCGAAATCAATTCCAAATCAGGTGTGTACCTACAAATCATTCGTTAAAAACTTTCTCAAAAACCACTAAACACGTTCGTTTTTGGATTTTCAACGTTAAGCTCATTGTCTAAAGTTCAAAACTCGCTCACTGATCCCTAACGATATCTTATCTGAACATAAACACGACTACACAAACTGTGGAGTTAGATACATAAATCACATTAATTGTCTCAACTCCACTTGATGTTGCTTTTATTGCTGACTTATATTTCAAAAGTAAAAACCACTTAAGCTTATAGTTTTGGTCGTAATTATAAAGTTGAACGGAAGCAAAGTTCAAAGTGCCTCGTTAAGAACGTTAAGCCAATGATCCCCGCTGTCATTTATATAGAGTGGCGCCGACAATTCAATAACAAGTTAAACTGCAAATAGCTAATGATGTTCACAGCCTTTTTTTGTGGATGGGAAATCTTTAAATAACTTCCCCCGTTCTGAGTCGAGCAGGGGGGAGTGCCAGAATTATACTGACTAAAATCCACCCATGTTTCTTCTATTGCCCTTTAAGTTCCGGGGCCGCGGTATCTCTTTCGAACAACCCGCAACCCGTTCACAGCCTGAATTCAAAAATTCAATCGAATATATCCAGTAGTTCAGTCCCAAGACGTCATTTTTCAATTCCAGCATTTTCTACATAAGCACTGACAGGTTAACGATCCCCGCATCGGTATTAAACTAAAGCTATTTCGCTAGATCATTCGTGAATTTTATTTTTCCAGAGACGAATTGGCAAAAATTATACCTAAGATTAAGAAACAAATGAACGGCGTTTCTATTTACATAACACTAAAGACATTTTGGCATTATGCTACTTCATTCTTTCTTTTTCAAGAGTGAAGTTAATACAAATACCTTTAATTAGGAAACTAATATTTATAAATGGTGTTCTATTAGAACAGTTTAATACTATTTAGTTTGTTGGATTGAAAAAGTTTTTTTTTTTATATTATAATTTATTAAGTTTTACTTCATCAATTAAAAATACTTTAATGAAACAGTTACACCAGTCGCCATTTATTATCCATACAAGCTGGCGCTCGCGGCTTCGCCTGCGTGATGATCGAAAAAAAAGTAGGTATCCTATGTGTTATTCCAGACTATATACTACCTGCAAAATTTTTGACGTGAAAGAGTAACAAACTTCCATACATCCTCACAAACATTTACATTTATAATATTAGTAAGAAACTAAGAAGTTAGATAGTAGGAAGTAGGATTGTATGCGCAACCTATATATTTACAATTGGTACGGGTAATTAGAAAGTTGATAGCCTAAAAGTCCACCAACCTATTCCACATTATAATATTAAAATTACAATGCTAAAATAAGCAACTAAGTTCTAAGAACCTACCTATTGCTAACATCAAAATTCTGTACACTTAATTCGCAATAAATAATTTGACTTTGTTTTACTAAGAGTTCTAACTTCTATCAGTAACTGAATTGTTGAGGTTCAATAGAATTATGTAAAATACTGGTATTCAGCTGCATCAAGGAAGATAATTGATTGGACGAAGACCCAACATTAAAACACTAGACTGTTACCCTACTATGACCTCTTAAAGCAATTCTTATTCCACTGAGGGAAAGAGACAGAGCTATACAGGGTGTCTAGCACCATCTCTTTCCCTCAGTGGAATAAAAATTGCTATAAGATGTCATAGTAGCCCTTCTGATTATAATGTAATCGAGTTCAATATTGGATTTTGTACTTATATTTATGAACACACAAAGTTCATGAGAGGACATTAGATTAAGACAGAAGAGCACAAAAGTACATCTTATTTCATTACAAATTTCTTCCAGCAGACCTGCGAGAGGAAAGTTGGATGAGATAAGTAGAAACTGTGTGTGGAAAAGTTAAAACAGAAAAATTAAAATTATCAATCAAAATCATATTTTTTAATTAATATAATTTAGCTTTAAGCTTACGTGTTTTTAAAATAGCAACCTTACTTTAAAATAAAGGTTTTTTATCATATTTTGGCACGTTGTTCGTTTGTACTTCGGCCAAGTAGCTGTCAGCTATTTCTTGACTTTATATCTTAGGAGAATACAAGAATTCTCATATTTGTAGATACCGCAAAACTGTTGGCAACGAATTTAGCTTTTAGTGTACTGCAGAATGTAAAATTTGGCTGTAAAAGTGTTGTATTAATCTTCGATTTACTTCGATATGAGACTATTTTGAATTCGAACATTGACACATGAACCAGTTTAATAGGTATTGGTTATACGATATGATTTATGCCCCGTTCCAATAAACAAAAACGACTCGTTTTGCTTACAGATGGTGTATTTTGACATAAGTCTCATAGATTTTATGTCAAAATACAACTATCCGTAAGCAAAACGAGTCGTTTTTGTTTATTGGAACGAGGCATAAATGAACATGTTTGACATTAGCCTAGGACCAAAGAAAATGATAGCTGTTGCCCTACCATGACGTCTTAAAACAGAACTTATTCCACTGAGAGAAAGAGACAGAGCTATACAGGGTGTCTAGCACCATCTCTTTTTCACACAAGAATAAGAGCTGCTATAAGATGTCATGGTAACCCTTCTGAATGCGTTATGTGTGTTTCTGTGCATAAAATAGGTAAATTTTTTTGGCACTAAAGTAATAAGTTGTCTTTGTATGAGTGGCTTTGTAGATTATCTAAACGCTTGTTCACTTTTGTAACTTTCTATCTTATTTTACGTTTTGTAAAGTAAGCAATGAGTTATTGTCGGGTCTACGCTTCTTGTCATACTAGTTTTACAGCGTTGGTTTTTAACCAACCGGTTCCCGGTTCCCGGTTTCCGGTTGCCGGTTCTTCTCCATAAGAAACGATCAACTCAACCTCAACCCCCCACTGCACCCAGAGCTGGGGAAGTTATTTGTTTAGTTCTCATCCGCAAAAAAGGCCCGCAATGTCCATTCATTCAAAAACAACTTAAATAGGTACTTTACGCACATAAACAGCATTTCGAAACATGTTTGATCTATACATATCGTACAACCGTTCCATTGACCAATACCTAGTAAACTGGTTCATGTGTCACAAATTTTTACTTTAAAAAAGTCTTTTGAGGGTTCCGTATCTCAAAAGGAAAAACACCCCTATTGGATCACTTTGTTGTCGAACTGTCTGTCAGTCTGTCAAGACCACGTGGAGGTGGGGTTTAATCAGTACAAGTCCGATACTTCTTCAGCTCCGCTCAGAGTGAGAGAAGTCATTTAATAATATCCCATGCGAAATTATTATTTATTATTTTTATTTGTTTATTGTAAATGTGAAAAACAAAGTAAATAAATGAAATGATCCACATGGGCTGTGGATCATTTCATTTATTTACTCTGTTTTTTGACGAAGGTCTGGCAGTTTGAGTACTATAAGCGAAGACAAAATGTCCTTTTTTTGGTATTGTTCGTCGTGTCGTTGAGCTCCTTGGGTTATGAGTTGAGCTACACGATAACTCACTAATGCTTGCAATGACTGGACAGGTCCACTCAATCTGTGTGGTGCTTTCTTAAAAAGACCATTTCAGACACTATCTGCATAGTCCTCATGTAAGTTGACCAAGATTATTTTTGTCTGGACTTTAAAAGAGACCTCTGAGTTTGTTTCGGCTGTTTCTTCTCAGAGTAGTCGGGTACGAAACACCGGCCTCATCTAGTTTAAAAAAAAAACGACGTGTGAAAACCTACTTGCAAAATAAACATCATTTATCAAAAGAAAAAGACATTAATACTTGAGATTACTGACTTCCTTCTCCAATAAATTAATTATCCTATCGCCATAAAATTCTAACAGCTATCAACCCCATGCCTATGAAAACCCATTTCCAGAAAAAACAAATTGATCCGTCTATCGAACTAGATCATAAAACAGCAATTAACAATCGTAAATAACGACCATATCATCGTAATTACCGTGGATCGTCCGGGTCACAAATATTCAGGTCAAAACGTGGGATTTGACCCGTTCCGACAGATGTTTTGACCCGAACTAAGTTACTGTGTAATTGAATTTGCCTGAATTTGGGGCGTGAACTTGAAATATTTAAACGTTAAGCGATTAGTGATTTAGTAGTAAAATGTTTGGTTTTAATCATTATTTGATTTGAGTCGCACGATTTTGATTCAAAGCGTAAGGAATTAGATAGTTTTATGGATCAATTGACGGCACGGTTGGCACAGTGGCTGAGCGATTGACTGCTTCACTGAGTGTCGCGGGTTCGATTCCCGCACGGAACAAATATTTGTATGGTCTATAGGTAGTTTTTCCGGGTCTGACTGTTTGTGTATGTGAATTTCAGGAGAAATTCCTAGTGTGGGGCAACGTTTAAAAAAAATGGTAGGTAAATGCATATTTACATACATTTTTTTTTCAGCCATCAATATAATATAAAGTAATAAAAGTGTGAAATATGAACTTTTCGTAAGATTAATGTAACAACTTTTAATTTACAAGACTAGTATTCAAAGACTAGCCTAAGTTTCAGTGATAGTTTAGAATTGAGAAGAGATTTAATATACTTTGCCAAAAAAAACCTTTATCTACTTTTTTTTTCTTTAGTGAAACGTTGCCTTACACTGGGTACTTGTCTTGCAACGTGGGTGCGTTAACAAACAACACAAACAGCCAGAACCGAAACAACTATTTGTAGACCATAAAAATATTGGTTCCGTGCGGGAATCGAACCTGCGACACGTAGCGCAGCAGTTATTTGTTCAGCCGCTGCGCCAACCGTTCCGTGAAGCACCTGTCCGCTTACTGCCTGCAGTCCTGACTAAACGTCAGTACGTTTAGTCAGTAACTGATGACATACTTTAATATGGTATATATATATACTGCATCCTTTTTTTGCAAGTGGGAAATCATTAAATACCTTTCCCCGCTCTGGGCGGAGCGGAAGGGAGTGTCAGGCTTTTATTGAAAACCCTTTCATGTTCTTTTTTTTGCCCTATATGTTCCGAGGCCACGTTATCTCTTTCAAACAACCCGCAACCCCAGATCTTCTGAATCCTGTCGATGTATTAAAGAAGTATTTAAAAATAAACGCGACTGCTGAAAAATACCGGAAAAACAAAAACAAGATTAAATAGCTAGAGAGGCTTTCGCTGTATCGGCATCTTTCAGCATCGCATATTTCATCGGTAGAAAATGTCGTATTACACACAATTATGCACACAACCAAGGAGATGAATTCCTTGCTTGTACTTGTATTTCCGAGTACACATAGCTCGGATTTATTTAAATCGCTGGGAATGGGAAATATCTTGGGGTAACCAGCATGCCTGAGAAACATGTCTCAACGGCATGTACATACATATTAGAAGTCCATGTACAGGCGGTTTAAAAAAGCTGTCACTAAGTTAGGCACTATCACCATTTTCCTGCCCATGTCCTATTCTATTTGAGGTCGGCGCAACACGTTTTCTTCTTCCATTCTCCCCTATCAGATTTCACGGCGTCATTCACTCCTTTCTTTTTCATATAATTCCTTACACAATCAAAACAATGCTTGAGAAATAACCGGTCAAGTGCGAGTCGCACACACCGAGGGTTCCGTACAAATTTGTAAGTAACTCGTAAAAGTAAAAGGGGAGGACAAACTTGACTTTGCCATTGGAAAACTGATGTCCACATATAACGACATAGGTCGTACTTGTTTACCAACTGCAAATAAATTTGTAATCACATTTTTTTTGGTGACGCATCAACTTATTTATAGGTTTCGGATTGTTTCTCTAGTGGTATTTTACGATATTGCTTCGTGGCCTAACTTCATGATTCAACTCAACCAAAAGTAGTGGCAGTCCCTTAAGATATTGATTTTCTTTGTGAATGTATGGGAAATGGGATTTAAGCAGCCATATCTTTCAATTGCGTAGACTAAGAGGGTTGATTTTTTCACAGCTCCAAGAAACCGCAGACCTCGTTATTAGTTACTAGCTGTTCCTCGCGGTTTCACCCACGCTGCTCAGCACCTGTTGGTCGTAGCGTGATGTTATATAGCCTATGCCTTCCTCAAGAAATGGACTATCCAACACTAAAAGAATTTTTCAATTCGAACCAGTACTTCCTGAGATTAGCGCGTTCAAATAAACAAACAAACAAACTCTTCAGCTTTATAATATTAGTATAGATTTATTTTATTGATAAAGGGTTTTGTCAGACAAATAGATGGACAACAAAGTGATTCTATAAAGGTTCCATATTTTTTTTAATGTACGGAACCCTAAAAAAGGCCAAGAGCGAGTCAGAATCGCCTCCTGAGAGTTCCGTACAAATTTGCGGCATAAACGGCCATATCTTTTGACTGCAAAAACTTAGACTTGATCACAGCTTCAAGAGGCTACATACTTGAGCATATGGGTTTAGATTTCAATTCGATACTTCCACGCGTTCCTGATTGAAGGGTCTTGACAGACAGTCTGACAACAAAGTAATCCAATAAGGGTTCCGTATTTTTTCTTTTGAGTTTTGGAATCCTAAAAAAATAAAAAAGTGTGTGTGTCAGCTCCGACGCACGACTGGAGTTTACCCCTTAAGTACGAGTATCTAACCATACGCAAAAAGAGTTTATTCAACTGAAAAAAGATTAATATCATATGAAGGGGTAAATTCACAAATTAATGAATAAAATAGCAATATAAATACATCGACACTGATAGAAACAAACAAGCCCAATAATATATAGTATATAGGTATAGTCGCCTATACAGCATACCATAATTATGCACGTCTTAATACACTCACAGCCAAATTAGAAAGTTGCGCACCAAAAACGTGACACATTTTCGTTACTTTAGTAGGTTTTACCCCTCAGATTTTTCTCATACCGGGCGCCTTATATATGAAAATCGATTCTTAAGGAGTAAACTCCAAAAACTTACCAACAATCGATTAATCATCCAAATAATCAATCAATCATCTTTTAATTTCCAGCCCGAGGCAAGAAGAAGAAGCTAGCAGTGATAGTACCACTGCTGACACTGTTTGCAGTACTGAAGCTGAAGCTGCTACTGATTCCCATCCTACTATCAGTACTGCTGATCAAGAAGTTACTGCTGATAGCTGCCTTGTTGCTGCCAAGTGTGCTCAGTACTTTGAAGGCTTGCAAGGTATGAATAGATAAATTAAATATGGTCGGTTATAAATGTAAACATGAAAATATAAGAATATATGAGAACGTGTAGACGCAGCCGTGCGTGGAGGGGTGTAACAGCAGACTGGTGTAGTGTCGGGGTCCGGCTGTCGATGTCGGCCAGCTGACTCCCCGCTGTTCTTACAACTCTCGTTTACAGATGTTGAGAGAAGCGGTCTTAACAGTCTTAACTATAAGATAGTTAAGAAAAAAACTGTAACTGTAACATGTAACGAGCACACAACACAACAAAAACATTAAACATGCAAAGCATCACAAACATTACAAATACATAAAAACGGACAAAATAAAAATAGTTCAGAAACGTGTTTTACGGTCTTAAACTAAATTTATTAATGCATGCATTTTTTAGTGTAGCTAGGACATGACTGTCACAGGTTATTGTTTTTTTTTTACTAAGGAAGAAAGAAAGAAAAGTTTTCTTATGTATTTGTCTCGCACAGAAACTAACAGCAAAACAAATAAAAAAAAAACTGGTCAAGAGCAAGTTCCGCACAAACATGCTACAGCGTAAATATAGAGGGTTTTCTTTACAGCTACAAGGGACGAAAAGCTAAAGTATATGGTTTTAATTTTAATTCGATACAACGATGGATAAAGGGGTCTTGACAGACGACCACACAGACAGACGGAAAACTAAGTAATTCTACAAGAGTCTCGTTTTTTTGCTTTTTATGTATTCTTTAATCAATAATTAAATCACTTCACTAAAATGAGGCCAAAGGACCACTGGCTCTGTAAGGCGAAAAGAGCTCCCAAATCAACATGGTGTCGTAAGTCTTAAAAATTGTCAAGCTCTTGTTTTCTGTTAGTTCTCAAGTGATGTCAGTTTGTTACGAATGAATAAAATAAGTGTAGTGTGCAACGAACAATATAAAAAATAATATTAGAAAAAATAATATTTTTTTCTCATATTTACCAAGTTATCAAGTTTTCTTTATACCTACATACCAAACATATCATAACTCGCTTATTAAATGTTTGCAAAGCTTTCATATTGATACTTTCACAAACAATTAATACACTGTATGAATAATAATATTCTCACGAACCACTAATTGTACTAACAACAAAACCTTCTTCTAATATTTAGAACCCAAAAACCCTTATAAATCCTCTTCATTTGTCACGGTACGTAAGAAGGCGTGATCCGCTTGTAAGGCACTGTGAAAAATGCGAGGATAGAATACACACGTAGCTTTCAAGGGAGATTTTCTTTTCATCACATTAAAAAAATGTACTTTGACGTAATACCGGAAACGACTAAAATAGCATGAATTGCTTTTTCCTGTCATTGTTGTCACGTAGTCGAGGTCAGTTATTTCTGTCACTAAAAAAGTGATAGAAATATGCAAATGACTTGTTTAATATCACTACGTCTTGAAAAGGTTTTAAATTATACTTTTATGTGTTAATTTCTGTTAACTTAATGTGTTTAATTTGAAGTCACATTTTTGAACAACAACTGGATTCTGGTTCAAAAAATTAAACAAAGATTTATTTTTAAATGCCAAATAATATCTTCATCTTAGAAATGGTTTTCAGTAAATTTTCTCGTCCAAAAATTCTTCAACAAATAATTTTGTTTCACTGACAAAAGATCTTCAATGTTGAGAAAATCTACGCCTGATAAAACAGAAGACTAAATTAGTTCAAGAATTTTTTGTCACTTTTTGAAGAACGTAACGGCACAGAATCCCTAGTCTAATTAGAATCTGGATGCCAAAAAATAAACAGAGCCAGAGGAAGTAATTGCATATTAGAGCAGTTTTTCACTAAAATTGGGGCTTATCGCCAAATTTTATGACATACCGCGACCTCAAAATGGTTTCTGACCACAAAATGGCGTTATTACATCACGTGCGTAGGCAATTGTGGTCATTTTAGGCGATTTTGTGGGCAATTATCTTTAAAATATTTCAAAAGTATGGGTTTAAATAAAGGAAATACAATACGAAATTCAGTAGGTTAACCATGATATCTTATAGCAGTTCTTATTCCTGTATGAGAAAAAGAAGGTACTAGACACCCTGTATACCGCTGTCTTTTTCCCTCAGTGGAATAAGTTCTGCTTTAAGACGTCATGGTGAGAACAAATAGTTTATGTTCACCTGCTACTTGGTTCCTTCAATTACCCTTTACGTTCCGGGGCCCACAACCTCGGCAAGATTAACCGGTTAATTGCAACAGGCTTTCTCCTTATTACATGGGATTTTAACATCATTGTCAACATTAGGGGTACACCTCTGCATTTTCTTTAGGGGATTACAGGCGTCATGTTACATAATAAGCCCATAACTGACTTAAATTGTTTTTTTTTTTGTGGTACACTAGGATTTATCATGTATTGTGGGTTGTTTACAAGCATTTAAACTCACATACACAAATAGCCAGACCCGAAATAAATATTTGTAGGCCATACGAATATTTGTTTTGTGCGGGGATCGAACCCGCGACACTCAGCGCAGCAGTCGATCGCTCAGCCACTGCGCCAACCGATCCGTCAAACTCACGCTCAGCAGTCGGCCCTTGCGTCCAACGGGGCAGTTAAAACAAACCAACATTGTAATCTGATCAGAAAATTGTGCAGCGATATTCATAACCGACCAAATATTCGTTAAATCAGAAATTAATTAAAACGAAATGCGTTTGAATTACAACGTTGATTCGTTTATTGAGGTTTGTCGGACCAAAAATGTTGTTTCATTTTGGGTTGAAATTTTGGGGTCCGAAGCAATTATAGTGAGAGAGTATTGATGACCACAATAACCGGTTTTGTTATGAAAGGGATTATGAATATTGTATCGGTTGAAATTAGATTGAGGATCAAAGTTAATATTGTGATAGGATTGCTTTGTTTAGCTGTTTCAGTTTTCTCCCTTTGATCTTAGAATATTGAACACAAATTACGTTCTATAGAATCTAAGTTAACATCTTTAGTCAAGAAACTTTACGTGTTTGCCTTGAGGATAATTGGGCCTATTTATACAAACAGAAGCCAATCAACATGAGAGATCAAAATGATCTGACAATTTTGACAGACAAACATTAAATTGTCAGATAATTTTGATTGTTTATGTATTTACTAGCTCTTGCCCGCGGCTTCACTCGCGTTAAATTCGGTAGCGCCTTATTGATTTCTAATAGCAACGCTTAGTTTTCCCGTTTCTTCCCTCCTTCTCCCTCATATCCTACTGAAAAAAAAAATAGCCTATGTCCGTCTCCTGGTTCCCAACTATCTCTGTACCAAAATTCATCGAAATCGGTTTAGGCATTAAAGCGTGAAGAGGTAACAAACAAACTAACTCACTTTCGCTTTTATTATCCTTACTAATATTATAAAAGCGAAAGTGAGTTTGTTTGTTTGTTTGTTTGTTTGTTACCTCTTCACGCTTTAATGGCTGAACCGATTTGGATGAATTTTGGTACAGAGATAGTAGGGAACCAGGAGACGGACATAGGCTAATATTTTTTTGAAAAAAGTGGGATGTGAGGGAGAAAGAGGGAAGAGAAGGGAAAACTTAGCGTTGCTATTACAAATCAATAAGGCGCAATGGGAACTGTGTTACCCCAAATTTAACGGGGGCGAAGCCGCGGGCAAAAGCTAGTATTATATAAGTAAGTAAGTAAGGATGTTAGTGACCACGTTAGTTTAAAGACTTATTTCTTTCCATCATATGTGATATCTGGCCATGCTCGTGTTGCAAAGAGGACCGTTACATCATCTTACCTCGACAGAAAAAAGAAAAAGTTTGTCATAAAGCTTCTACCAGTCGTCAACCTTTGGGTTAACATTGTGAGAGAGTACAAAAATGATATCTCAAAACCTATTTGCTATTAAGAACTTATAAAGATACAAATAAACATATACAAATAAAATAAACAAATAATTAGATTAAAAACATACCAAAAAAGACTAAACAGTAATTACTACTTATGTCTTTTAATGTGGAGCTATTTAGTCAGAAGTTACAAACTTTTCTTTTAACAGTCTATATTCTCTATCTCCGAAACTCTTATTATTTTCCATGTATCATGGTATGGGTGTTACTCATAAAGGATCTAAACGCAATCCCAGCTCTTTATCAGCCACTCGCGGCACAAACGCATCAAAATAAATAAATTTATCTGTATCCACTTGATAAGAGCTTTTACAGATACCGATGTCCTTGATACGAAATTGTTTATGATGTACCGCTACAGTTGAGGTGTTTGTTTGTTTGTAAGCTATGGTATCGTTCCGGCCGTCTATTGACGACAGGCCGAGTCGACGGCGCGTTAGGCGCGTCGCCTACACGACCATTTTGTCGAGGCGCAGTCGGGGGGCTAACACGTTATGCGCGTCGCCCACACGACATTTGTAAAGAAAATCTCGTTGCGGCGTGCGTGAATGTGCTTGCCCCTCGAATCTTGGTCGTGTGGGCGACGTGCCTTAGAGTTTCACGCGCGCCTCAAAGATATGTCAGCTAAGCAGAGGGGATCGCTAGGGCTTCCGCCTGCCGGGGCTGCGGGCTGTTAGAAAGAGATACCGCAGCCCCGGAACGCAAAGGGCAATAAAAGGAACATGGGTGGTTTAGTCGGTAAAAGTCTGACAGTCCCCCCCCGCTCTGCCCAGGGTGGGGAAGTTATTTGATGACTTCCAACGCCAAAAAAAAATTCTATGCTATCGTTAGCTGATCTCTAGGTTTTTTTACGTAGCTAGAATTGTCAGTAGGTAGGTGCCCTGCTGGCACAATGAGTTAGGATTCTGTAAAAAATACTAAACTATTTTTTTCAATGGGAAATCATCAAATAACTTCCCTAGTAAAGTAGTTTTAATTTTTTTTTATTGTAGTGTTTGGTGAAAACTGATTAAATTCTCGGCAATTCTGTAGTAGAGTAAGATAAAATGCTCTCTATTTGAGTAAAGTCACATGACATCGATAGTTTCACATAAAACTTTATTTATTGAGCTCAGCACTTGTCAATACTATGATAAGCAACTTATTTAATGTTTTACATATTTCCAAGTAGTTTATATGCATTGTGCAACTATGATTTGTTATTTTTATGATTCATTTTTTATACTCATTATTTGCATTATTAAATAACTAGCTGTTCCCCACGGTTTCACCCGCGCTGCTCAGCACCTGTTGGTCGTAGCGTGATGTTATATAGCCTATAGCCTTCCTCAAGAAATGGACTATCCAACACTAAAAGAATTTTCCAATCCCAACCAGTAGTCCCTGTGATTAGCGCGTTCAAACAAACAAACAAACCAACAAACTCTTTAGCTTTATAATATTAGTATAGATTAAATTAACACAAAACAATTATAAATATAAAAATAGTGGACCCTAGGTATCGGGAGCAGTGTCCAAGTCGATGGTTTTGGCTCCAGAGACACGAACCTCTTCACAAAGCAGGCTGTATCCGGGAGTACTGCATTTTAAATCAGGCCCTTGAGGAGAGCTTTTAGATAATATGATCGTCGACGTTCTTGTTGATTCAATATTGTTAAAAGCTACTTGAATAATCAAGTCAATCTATGATACGAAACTTTATCATTGTTTAAGGCACTGTTTAAAGATCTTGGTGAAATATTGCACAGAAGTAGATTATAGTCTGTAATAACACTTAGGATATTTTTTTTCCGATAACATGCGGGAGAAGCCGCGGGCGCCAGCTAGTGATGACATTACTTTAGAGTAAAAATTTATTTATTTCACTTTTTTGACCTACCTATAATAAGTTTACCTACTAATGACGAGGAACTTAGTCAGGACCTGCGTTTAAAATCCAAAAGAACATTGAGAAGCTCATCTTTCATCAAATAAAGCTTTTCATCCGATCAATTCATGAATAAAATAATCAGTTTTCGACGCCAGATTATTAAAACCCCAGGGGGTGTCAAAATTAATTGCTTCACTTCACTGAAATATCCATGGTACAAAAAGAATACGCGATTGGCGCTTGTACTTTGATTGGCGTCACCTCGCTGGTAGAGTATTTCATTTTTCCCAAACAAATGACTGATAAATGACTTCGAATTAACTCAACGTACGCTCGCTTGTTCTAAACCCATTTATTTCATTCACGACTGCTTTCGTTTCACACAAAGGGGACCAACAGAGAATGACAATGGCATTTTATACCATACTAGCTTTTGCCCACGGCTTCGCTCGCTTTAAATTCGGGGTAGCACAGTTCCCCTTTCCTGATTTACAGCTACCTGCTACCTGTAGTTTTTGCCCTTGCGCCTGTGATAGTAAAGCTAAGTTTTCCCTTTTCTTCCCTCTCTTTCGATCATTTATCACTTAAAAAAAAATAAACAAACAAATAATAGCCTATGTCCGTCTCCAGGGTCCCAACTATCTCTGTACCAAAATTCATCAAAATCGGTTAAGCCATTTAGGCGTAAAGACGTAACAAACATACAAACAAACTCACTTTCGCTTTATAATAGTAGTAAGGATATCTAGTGGGTTTGAAAGGTTATTGAGATATTTTGATTTTATCTAGCCAATAAATTTACCAAATATAACATTTTATTTTCTTTTATTGACCAGCTAACAATTGTTTACATTGTAAATATTTAAAGTAATGATCTATTACAAATTTTAAATGACTTTCCCCGCACTGGAGAGTGTCAGGCTTTTACTTACTTACGGCGCCGCTTTCATGTTCCACGTTCCCCTTAAAGAGATGCCAGCAAAACAGAGGGGCGCCAAGGTCACCGCCTACAGGGGTTGCGGGTTATTCGAAAGAGATACCACGGCTTCAGAAAATAAAGGGCAAAAGAAAAATCATGGTTGGGTTTTAGTCAGTTACTGAAACAACTCCCCGCTCCACCCAGAGCGTGGGAAGTTATTTAAAGCGGGGAAAGTATGGCTTCACTTTGTTTAGATTTCACATTCAATAAAAAAAATCCAAAAACTTGTATAACTTAAGAATTCTCTTGCGTACTTGCCTGGTATAACCTTCAATCACACTTAAGAGAGAGCGAGGATTTAGCTATCACGACGGAATGTAGCAGGCTGGTAAATAATTTTCTTCTTTTTTTCTATTTTCAAAGCAGCACCATCACCCGATGTCTTACTCGTACACAGAATGTACCTGGCTGTAAATAATTTCCTTTTTTTTTCTTTTTTACTGCAGCACCATCATCCGTACACAGAATGTAACTGGCTGTAAATAATTTTCTTCTTTTTCTTTTTTCACAGCAGCACCATCATCCGATGTCCTACTCGTACTTCGGCGCCAGTGACACCAGCGACTATTCAGCAGACTACAACAACAATTACGCTTATTCAGCCAGTGGAGGTTACGGCAAGGACTGGGCTTCCAACCGAGCTTATAACTTGATGAAACATAGGCCTACTCCTTCACCCAGTTACATCACTGCACCAGGTGCTGTGGCGTAGAGGCCATAATTTTTTTTTAATGATAATAAGAGTGTATTTATTGTTTTGTAATTAAGATTGTTGTTGATTAATTACTATATACAAACTATAAATAGATACTAACTAATAATTACAGGGCGTCAAAAAATTCGTCCGCAATAGGTAAAGTGCTCAGAAGGTTGGCAGCATTGCCGCGTTGGATGGCAATAATTATTTTTTGTGCAAAAAACATGCCAGCCCTCTGGTCTTGAAGAGTCCAACCGCTTGGCGATTTCTCGAAATACTACATGGGACGCCATGGCCCTAGAGTTTCAACCCCAAACGGCTCAAAAACATAACTACTAATCAAATTGTGATATTTGCACCGTTTGAGGTTTTCAGCACTTGCAGCTTCCCTTTCCTGATTAGTTCACCTGTTGTTGATTGATTTGTGTAAAGCAGTGAACATGGACGTTATTGGGCCGTGGCCTCAATTAGAAAAGAGGTCCGATTTTTGCTACGTTCTCTTTTTTTTTTTAATTGCATTAATACTATGAAGCTAAAACCAATAAAATAATATTTAGTAGGTTTTAAAAATGGAAATTAAATCCGACAGTGAACTTCTTGATCGTAGATATATTTTTCGTATAAACTAAATTTTGATCGCGGTTTTGCTCTCGTTTTGTATAGAAGATAAAGTTTAAAATGAACACGCCTCCAATACTCACCAGTAGCTTTGCATTAGTAAGAGAATTTCGGAACCGGAAAAGTACATACAAAAGATTAGCCCAATATTAAACAGTTCCAAAAAAAACAAGTTACATTATAATTTTCGTATGAAAAAGGAACAAAAAAAAACATTTACAACAACACAAAACATTGAGCCGATTAATGAGTTGTATAGTTATTAAAAGTAAATTTGTAGTATTAAAAACAAGAATAAAAAAAAATACTTGAAATCATGACCTCAAATTTCTCCAGAACTAGAAGTTTTCCATCAATGACGGGGGCAATTCTTTTCGGCGTCGTTAAGGGTAATATCTACGATCACTAAGATCATTTTCATGTCCAGTTCGTCGCAATGGATGAGCGATTGACTTTGATACAGTATAGAGGATAATCGATCATCCACTGCGTCAAAACAGCTATTCATTTTGTCGTTGACTGCGTGTGAATCTGTATCTGTAGGCCTACTATGACGTCTTACAGCAGAACTTATTCCACTGAGAGAAAGAGATTGTGCTACACACTCTGTATAGCTCTGTCTCTTTCAATCAGTGGAATAAGTTCTGCTTTAAGATGTCATGGTAGGGTGGTGGTAAATTTAACAATAATACTGTTATATTTTATTATGTACACACAACGGCATATCAACCTATACAAAACCATTTTAACCTGATCTCTCTGCTATGGTGTGCGATCCATAGTAAGGAGATCATGTTATAAGGGCTAAAAACTAACTGCGTTAAACGGGCACCCGCGACAGACAGTATGTGAAGGACCCTGTCACAGGTACCTAATGAGTTCATTCGTTTGGCCTCATATGACAGAGCCACAATGGAGTTTCACAATTACTTTTTCTCTGTCAAAAGACATTTTCAAAATCTTTTCATCAAGCGTTATTGACTGAACAAGCCCGCCCGTGTCCCCGCGTCGATTCACTTTTGTATGAATCCGCGCGGGTGTCCGTTTAACGCAGTTTCAGCCTTAATAGCTTAGAATAGGTTGAACAGCCGTCGTGTAACAAACGGATTTGAATCTTTTTTTTAAATGTATCGGTCAAAAAGCGAGTATAATTAAAATTGAATGAATGAAAGAAAAGAAAACAAGTGAATGTGAACTTGTGCCAAACAATTGGAATGTAAGCGATATTTATTGTTACTCATATTTATACTGTTACTAAATATTTTATCTGCAATGCAGTACCTGTATTATGATACTTGTGCGTTACGTCATTTAACGACACTTAGTATGGGTAGCGATAGCTATCGTTTACAATTACGGATTTTTAGTACTTTATCGTCAGTTGTTTTGCTTAGTTAAGCAATTTGTCTGAAAGCTAAGGGCTATTCTCTAGCTCAAAAAAAGCACAAGGTTCAGCAAGATTTCGTGACGGTTATACAGACTCAGTTGGCGCAGTGGCTGAGCGATTGACTGCTGCGGTGCGTGTCGCGGGTTTGGTCCCACACGGAAGACCTGCATATAGTTGTCCCGGGTCTGGCTTTTAGTGAGTGTATGTGAGTTTAAATAATTGTAAACGCACCCACGATACAAGAAAAAATCGTAGTGTGGGCCAACGTTTTTTCTTTAAATATTATATTGGCTGCGTGTGTTTAACATCAAATCGGATGAGATTATTTGTGATTATTCCTGATTATTTCTAGCTATTTTTGATGACAAATAATTAGGAATGGCTCAATCTTGATTTATTCTTGACCTGAATCGTGAATTATGATTGAAATACGTTTTAAAAACTCGAACAGAGCCTCTAGCGGCGAAAAAATGCGCGATAGCCCCCATTGACGTCAGCTGGCTACGACAATACTCAATGACTGTACTTATTTTTATTTATTCTGCACGTTTTCATGATTACATCATTATATGCGTTCCGATGTGCGTGTCAACTCCACGGGAGGTCCAATCATGTAATAAAACCGTTTTCGTGTCGTGGCAAATTTATTTTTGTTTATAAATTGTTCAGTTTTCAATCCCATCAGAACAAATGCTGCATAAAGCCCCTGCCGGGGTTGCAAATTCGAAAGATAAAAGGTAACAGTTCGGTACATAAAAAGTAAAAGAAGGAACATGTTTAGGTTTTAGTCGGTAAAGGTCTGACACTCCCTTCCAGAGCGGGGAAAGTTATTTTATGATTTTATATCCGCACAAAAAAACTCTGCCAGCAATGTACTGAAATGCTTCATGAATGGCACTCAAATTGTCGGCTTTTTGTCCGCCAGCCAGGCTGTAGCCACATGAATCTGGAACAAAATAGAAAAAAAAAGTTTGTTTGAATTTGGAATTTTTTCAAACGAGAAATTAAAACTGTAATGTCTAATTATATTTTTAAGGAACTTAACCTAACGTTTTATTATGTTCAAGCACTGTCATAAACTGCATTTATTTGTTATACATTTTATGACTGTTTTTTTAAGATTAATTTAATAATTTATTTTTATTATAAGATATTTAGAACTATGAAATATTTATTGATTTATGAGAAAACATTGTACAAAGATTTTTTTTAAATTAAAGATTTGAAAACAACTTCTATGTTTTTTATGTCCTCATGAAATCTGAAAAAAGTCGTTAAGCAGTTGGTTCCGGCTGTCACTTTTATTTCTTTGACGAGACGGTTGGTGCAGTGGCTGGGCGATCGACTACTGCGCTGCGTGTCGTTGATTCAATCCCCGCACGGAACATGTTGACCTGACGACCTACAATAGTTGTTTCAGGGTGTAGCAGTTTGTGTATGTGAGTTTGAATGTGTGCAAACGCACCCACGATACAGGAGGAATTCCTAGTACGGGGCAAAGTTTTCTTTTTTAACATTTACAAATACTCAGCGACTCAAAAAATTGACAGCCAGTCTTATCAAGAGGGGCCGTATAACCCAGTAGTTCCTGGGTTGTGGAGATCAGACAGGCAGTCGATCCATGGCAAATATTGGTATCTTGCAGAATCTGGGTCCTTAAAGTCAAACAGAACATAGTTGGTTAAAGACTCGGCAGATGATCTTAATCATAGGTCTTGATAGCTTTGAAAGCAAACAAATAATACAAAAACTTTTCCAGGTATCATTGATAGCTTTGAAAGCAAACAAATAATACAAAAACTTTTCCAGTTATCAAACTATCTATCTACTAGGATATCAGGAAACCATGAGGGTTCGGTCCAAAGTGTTTACTTGGACAGTAAAAAGTTTTATTGTTAGTCGATTTTGACCCTTTTGATCTTCGAAACTGATTTGATACGTTTTCTATCTGTTGTTGGTGTATTGTTTGATTAAAGTGAAGCAGATATCTATCAGATCTTGTTTATAATAGTAGTCCGACCAAGACCAAGATAATGATTCTCAGAAGTATTTGTTTAACTAGTAACTAAAATAGGTACTTAATACCCTTTTTTTTGGATGGGAAATCATCAAATATTTGTTAACGGGAGGAGTGTCATACATTTACTGACTAAAACCCATCCATGTTTCTTCTTATACCCTTTGTGATCCGAAGCCGCGGTATCTCTTTCGAACAACCCGCAACCCCGGTAGATAAATGTACACATGATATGTATGGTTAAAAAAGTATGGTTTTAGGTTTACATACCACAAAAAGAAAAAACTGAACCCTTATAGGATCACTACGATGCCTGTCAAGACCTTTTATTTGAACAAGACCATCTTAATTTGGCAAAGCGTATAGGTATCGATTTGAAATTGAAATACAAGTCATATACTTAAGTCTATGGTAGGTACCTTGGAGCTGTTAAAAAATCATCTCTCTAAGTTTACGTAGTCAAAAGAAATGGTTTATGTCACTAGCTTTGGTACCCTCGGTGCGTGAGTCTGATATCCTTACTTCAATATTATAAAAGCGAAAATGAGTTTGTTTGTTACGTCTTCACGCCTAAATGGCTAATCCGATTGGTACAGAGATAGTTGGGACCCTGGAGACGGACATGGGCTTAAAAAAAAGTGAGAAAAGAGGGAGAAAGGAAGGAAGGGAAGAAAAGGGGAGAGATAGATTTCTTTTTCGTGCATCACGCAGGTAAATAGCGTTATCCCAAAGTAACTATGCTACGCGGACGAAGTCGCGGGGAAAAGCTAGTTTTACAATATAACCGTATCGGTGTTTTCTTTTATTTTTGTAAAAAATCCCCGTTCTATCACCAATAACTTAACACAGTAGTACCAGGAACACATAAACGCAATGTATGCATCACAACTCCCGTCCCGCCTCATAAACATTTACAGCACATTCGCAACTTCTATAAAAGGAATGAAGTGTCCTTAACTTTAGCACCACTTGCTCTCTTTTATGAACACCTGGTAGCTCTTGCATCATTGGGAACGTTAAGGAATCGTCTGTCTTGTATTACGGTCTATACATAATGACAAGCAAGAGATTCTGAATTGCATAGACTTTTCTCAACTATGTTGCTATAGGCCTCGATCCAGTAATTTATATGGAGCAACTACACAGCGTCCAGTTAGGACTGGGTCATACGATAACTCTTGATGAGATTGGTTCTCAAGTTCTTGAATTTACCCAACCAGCAATACAGTCCTGTTATTTCAGCTCATTGCTCTGGCTATATAAACGACTAACTTTCGCCCACGACTAACTTTCGCCCACGACTTCGTACGCGTTGCATAGTTACTTTGGCTAACGCTAACTTTAACCCGCGTGATGATCGTAAAAAAAACTTTTCTTCCCTCGTTCTCCTTTTTATACCACTTTTTAGCCTACGTCCGTCTCCAGGGTCCCAACTAACTCTGTACCAAAATTCATCAAAATCAGTTCAGCCATTTAGGCGTGAAGATGTAACAAACAAACTCACTTTTGCTTTTATAATATTAGTAAGGATAAGCGTAATAAAGTGTCCAAACGAACTGGAATAGTAGTTTCGATGAACTTTTAACTACAGGGTGATATTGTGGATATTCAGATGGCGGCTATAGTAGGTACGTGTGCGTTAGTAGTCACAAAGACTTTACAATAGAGTGCCATATTTTACCTGTTGACTTGCAAAACTTTGGTACCAACACTTTACACAAACTGAAAATAAAATGGATAAACAAAACAGCTTTTGAAAAAACGAGGTACACTTAAAATTCCTTATTTCAAGTTTAAACCGATGTAGGTATATCGGCTATTCGGCTTAAACTTGAAATTCTTTTTCAGTAAAAAAAAACATTTACACTGTAATATGCTTTAAGATCTAGAAATTTACGAAGCGTTTTAGTAAATTTTGCTAACGTCAGGTCTTTCCAATTTTTAGGTAATTTGCTGTACATACGCAGAAAACCTTTATGGTACCAAAAAAAATCTAAAACGTTTCTAAGCGAATTCGGGACGCTTAAAAAAACAAGTGAAGGTTTTTCCTATGTGTAAATAATAAACACAGTACTAAAAGGTACAGTCAACGTAATAGACAAGTAACCAGGCTTATTTCATAAACGGAAAAGTTTCTTAAAATCTATCAGTATTTTCGAATTAAGTGTTTGATAGATAAATTAACATTTCAAAAGAATATTTTTTTTAAAACAAGTATTTATTATAATAGTAATAATTATAATAGTAAAAGTAAAAATGCGCTGTTATCCAAACTAAACGTGTATACAAAATTAGCTCAATCGGTTGAATACATCTGCTTCAAAATTGAATTGCAAGATTTCGCCCAAACCTACTTACATAGGAAGTTAAATTAGAACAAACAGCTCATAACAAAAATAAACAGCTCATAGAAAACAAGATTGAGCTAAAAAAGTATATCGGTTTTTAAGAAAAAAAAAGTACCTACTATATCTGACTCTGGTGCCTATCTCTTTTGTTGACCGTACATAAATAAACATTGTAACATCGAGTTTCGGAGTGACATAGGTATTAAGAACCTGTCGAGAAGATTCGGAACAAACATGTGATCGCTCTTGGGGAAACGGAACAAACAATTTTGTTTCTTAGTCCGGATGCAAACGCGACAGTCTGGAATAACAGTTCTTATTACAAGTGGGTAAGGTCTAGTGGTTTCTATCGACCGTTGTAGATAAGGTTCTGGGTAAGTTGCCCAGGTCGGTCACCGTCCGTCCGTCTAGTGAAGACAGGTCATGTCGACGGCGCGTTCGTGTTGCACGCGCCTCAAAGATATGTTAGCAAAGCAGAGGGGCCTGCCAGGGCCACTACCTGCCGGGGTTACGGGATGTTTGAAAGAGGTACCGCGGCCCCGGACCATGAAGGGCAAAAGAAGGAACAGATATATATAGATAGGTGGGATTAAAAGTCTGACTCTCTTCCTCTCCGCCTTCAGCGGTTGAAGCTATGTGATGAATTCCAGTCCTTAAAAAAAGAGCGGTCAAATGTTATTGGAGTATTTCTATCAGAAATTTCCCAAAAACAGCCTCTAGTGTTCCCGACTTCATACTGCCCAGATCTATATATTATTCGCGACTTGATAGGCTTCTTTGTTTGTTGATCTCATCTCTGTCCTTAAACAAGAAGAAGTTCAAGAGTAGGCCAATTTAAGGTAGGTTAATAAAAAAATAAAGGGCCTTGACAAACAGAGTTCCTTCCTTTTAAGGTACCGAACCTTAAAAACTTGGACACTAAGCCTTGAATTGAGGTCCCGAGTACAATTCTCGGATTGTGCAATGTTATTAGTTGTTGGGTTTTTTTTTCACAATTTTGAAAAACTTGGAACTTGTCCCTCATTATCCCCGTAACTAGAAGCTTCCCAAGTATGTTTGAGAACAAAAAATAAAGGAACTTTAACACCCTTTACATGTTATTGCTTTTTAACCGACTTCAAAAAAAGGTGGAGGTTCTCAATTTGTCGGGAGTCTTTTATATGTATGTTCACCGATTATGTCTGTACATTTTTGCTAACCCCTAAGCGAAATACAGGCGTAGTGAAGTGTAAGATTCTTGGTGTACCAGAATCCACATTCCTCCCAAAAAAAAACTGTCGGCAAAATACCAAACTGTGAAATACATTCCAACTCTTTATTCCAATAGACATAAAATACCGAACGCATTACTGCAAACCGTCACTTCCGCTTC
Organism: Ochropleura leucogaster; assembly: GCA_958449745.1. Classification (NCBI taxonomy): domain Eukaryota; kingdom Metazoa; phylum Arthropoda; class Insecta; order Lepidoptera; family Noctuidae; genus Ochropleura; species Ochropleura leucogaster. Next base: position 9,799,374 of record OY288223.1, on the reverse strand, counting down.
AATTTGAGGCAGTAAAAACAAACAATAATTCATTTACTCGGCCTTTTCAGGCCGTTCGGCTTTCAACGACTTTACTTTTGTTTGTGTTGAAATTAAAAAAAAAAGAATGCAAGCTGTATAAGTCAATTTGAGAAAATAAATATTCTTTGGAGAATTTGGTTTTCCAATATTAATGTTATTAATCTTTTCATATTGTAAAACAAAGTCGCTTCTGATATCTGTTCGCTTAGTTCTTTAAAACTACTTAACGGATTTTAGTGCAGTTTTCAGCAAGTCAAGAGAAAGGTTTATTACCTAATATCACAGTGTACGTGGGTGAAACCGCGGGGTGCAGTTAAGTTTACTATAGTATAACTACCTATACTAAATAAAGATAAAAACATTTGTTGCAAAAAAAAAAACACAAAAAGTGACTGATAAAACTATGTATTGTAGAAGACTTGCTTTTGCCCGCGGCTTCGCTCGCGTTAAACTCAAGGTAACACCGTTTCCTGATTAGCACGTATTTTTCGTTGGTAACAAAGAGTGAGTGTACGGATTTTTAGTTTACGACCTCGAAAACTACCTGGAAAATTATTTCTGCTAGTTTAGAAAGTTATTAAAGTAATAGACAACTAGTCTGCTTGTATTTATATTGATTGAATGAGGAAACTAACAATTTGAAGGCACGGTTGGCGCAGTGGCCGAGTGATCGATTGCTGCGCTGGGTGTTGCAGGTTCGATCCCCGCACGGGACAACTATTTGTATTACTATTTTAACTACAGGTAGTTGTTTCGGGTCTGGCTGTTTGTGTATGTGAGTTTAAATGTTTGTGAACGCACCCATGACACAGGAGAAAAACCTAGTGTTTGGGGTTGGGATGAGATAGAGATAAGCCGAGATTTAAGATTATAAAGATATATTTCAACAGTACGGATTAAACTACTACAAATGGAAAGACTATTAAAACTAATGAGGTGAATGAGATGACATTGAGTCGCGCCCGATATGCTCTCCGAAAGCGTACTGACATGTTTTACTTAATTAATGTATAAAATAATATAGGTATCGAGCGCGGTGTCGCATTTATGCTGACAGGTTTATTATTGTTCGGTGAATGACCCGAACACCTAGTGTGAAGCAAAGATTAAAAAGAAAAACAAATCAAGCTACGTAAACGTATCAATACCTAAACTTGCCCTGCTAAGTCATAAAGTAATTGCAAAAACAAAAACAGTTATTCTATAGATTTGGATCGTATACCTATTGACAAAAGCTATGGGATTCCAGCATTATGATGTTATTCCTGTGAAGAAAATGGAAATCAAAATGATAGCCACAACACCTTTAAAAATTAAGAAAACACATAACAGTTGCTTATATAACAAAATACAAAAAACAAACTTTACTGAAAAACTTAAGTTGAAAAATATTGCAACTAAACGATACTAATGTATAAAAGACTTTATTAATTTCGTAAGAAAACTTTATTTTGCACAGCTGCAAAAAACGTATACACGTTAAAACCGAAACTTAGAATTTTACACCCAAAGTGCTAAAGAAAATAAAGTTTGAGGTAGTAAAGTATAGTGATGTTTATCACCCCATAAGAACATTAAAATGTGTCTCAAGTGACCAATAGAGAGTACGTCTATTCATAGTGATGTGACACAAAACCCCGGGATGCGGGATTTGTGTGATCCGGGAAATCATTTGTCTCCGTAACATAGTAACGCTTGTTTGAATTCAGAGGATCTCATGTAGTGATATCTTGGGCAGAAGATAAATGATTGTTCTTGAGAATGATACCTAACTAAATACGGAAAGTATGAAGTAATATTTTGTCGGGATGCAAAATATTCTTTCGGTAAATAAACGTATTCTTATTACTTAAAACTGAGTAAGTGAGACTAGGACTCGCGCACCGAGGGCTCCGTTTAAACTTGCGACATAATCGGCCATCTTTTTTGATTGCGTAAACTTAGAGGATTAATTTTTGTACATCTAAGGGACTACAGATTTGAGTATATTATGGTTAAAATTTCAACTCGATACCTCCACTCGTTTCTGAGATTAATGTTCTTGACAGACAGGCATACAACTAAGTGTTCAGATAAGGGTCCGTTTTCTTTCTCTGGGTTAAAAATGGGTTGATTGTAGTTCGCTTGTTGTTCGTTGGTAAAATGTAACAATATACCTACGCTTTAAAAAAACACATATCAAAATTGGCTAACCTCACAAATCATTTTGAAACCAAACCAACCGTGATAACGTAGTATGTGATATGGGTCATTTAATAATAATATGCAAGCGGATAATTACGTTATGAATAATAAAATTAATGGGTTAATTACTTTTGTAAGTCTATGCAAAAAATATTATTGCTGGGTAACGATTTTGTTTCGGATGAAAAATCATGTTTTCAGGTGGGACAATAATACCCTGCCGGTTTTGCAGATTGTTCGAAAGAAATACCATGAAATAAGAAGAAAAATGTATTGGTTTGTGTTAGCAAAAGTCAGCAGCTGGTCAGCAGCAGTCTGGACGGAGCAGGGGGAACCCTGCTCCGTCCAGAATGGGAGAAGTTATTTAATGATTTTTCATAAAAAAAAGAAGTTTTTAGTGTTTTTTTTTGTCTGTGGATTTGCTCGCGTTAAATTTGGGGTAACACAGTTCCCCTTTCCTGATTTGTAGGTACGTGCTACCTGTTGTTTTGCCCTTGGGCCTTATTGATTGTAATAGCAAAGCTGAGTTTTCCCTTTTCTTCCCTAATAAACCAAAATAAAAAAAAATGCCTATGTCCGTTACTATCTCTGTACCAAAAATCATCAAAATCGGTTTTGCTATTGGCGTGAAGACGTAACAAACAAACAAACTCACTTTCGTTTTTATAATATTAGTAAGGATAATCTCAACATGAATGATGTATAACTTTGTGAAAATAAAATTATTTAAAAGTAATAAACTTTGTAAAAATATAATTATTTAAAAGAGTGTCCATGGAGTTTCTTGCTCATTCTTCTGTATAGAGATCTACGCTTTGGAATGGGCAACTACAGTACTTTCACAAGTTATTATGTCTTGTGACTGGGACTGTAGCAGCATAATTTTTTTGTTTTCAGGACATTCAAAAGTGCCTGTAATTGTCGTAAATGCTTTGATTATAAGTTTGAGTTTTGGAGGTATGGAGGTATTCGTTACCTTTACTTCTAGTAAAGGTAACGAATAACGTGATAACATTAAAAAAAGTTGTGAAAATGTTGGTAAGTAATCTGACTTCTAATATATAGGTAAAACTATGATATTAAAGTATGGTACCAAACGTCAAAATCATGATCAAGTCTTGGTGCTTCCCGGCTTTCTAGAGGGTGATTTAACACCTATTACATTTTCTTCGTTTATTAAGTTGTTTTAACATTGCAGCCCAATATGGTCTTAAAACCCGGAAAAAGTTTAATAGCACATCACTATTTTAGTACTTTGTAACTTTACGACTTCACTCAAGCGACCCCTGACTTTTATACGATCTACAACGTGATTGCGCTTTGAGGAAACTCCAATTTTATATTTCGGAGCCTTTCATACTGAGTTTGTAATAAAATATAAAAAAAATGGTTTCAGATACATTAAAATTATGGTCGTGAACTTTATTGTGACCTTACTTAGAAATGCTTGCGCCTGTTGTATTGAAATAGCAATTTCATTTTCAAGCAACATTATCTTTTACAAGATCGACATGTTTGTTGGTCCTAATGTATATACATTACATGCAAATGATGATACTGTATGCATAGGTATCTAGTGGGCGAGGAGAAAGGATATAATATAAAAAAGTATGTAAGGGTCGTAGGAAGTTGCTGTGGTTTCAGACTACCCCCTTGGGAAAAACATTATTATGTTTATAAAAAAAAAATTTGCGTGTCTTATTTTGTCAGGCGCAGACGTCACTTGGAACGTCTTTTCAATATTACATATTAACCCCTTTTCTAACCTGCCGGGATTGCGGGTTGTTCGAAAGAAATATCGCGGCCCCGGAACATAAATGGCAAAAGAATAAACATGGAGAACAAGGAACCGGAGAAGTTATTACATTTTCTATGCAAAAAAACACCTTTTCTAAAATCAATCCTTTGGTCTACTATAATCACTTACGTAGATACTATTGTCAACATTTTGCAAAACTGTATACTTTTAAAAAACAAATTAATTCTTATTTAAGAAGTTGGCAGACATGTCTCAAAATTAACGTATTGGCAGTTTTTCATCATATTTTGTAGTTTGACCTCTCCTTACTTTTGTATATTTTCAATGTATGTATACATGTATTTATTTATTAATAAAACTGAAATTTTCTGTTGCATTTACCATGTTTTTGTCTCTGCATCACCCTAAGGTTGACTGGTAGAAAATGCCCAATGTATAAAGTCCGACTTTACACAATGATTTTAACTTGTGCATGAAGTTTTAATAAATATAAATAAAATAGTTTATTTACAATAACTCCGGGAAAATATTGCTATGCAGAGATTTCCGCCTCAAGTTTCCATTCCCATTCATATTGCTCGACGTAGAAATCTATCCTTAGACCCATTCACAGGCAAAACCTCACAAAGCTCTTCTCAACTCTAATATAAGACACGTTACACACTTGGTCAGGTTGGCATTATTCGACAATTCCAAGCAGTAAAATCGAAAAAGCAGCAAATGTTTTCGGGAAACGAAAGCTTTTCGTAAAAGGAAAATTCTATGTTCCTAAATCTGTAAGAGCGGTACCGTGGTTGGCCAAGTTGCCGCCTTTTGCTGTTCCTTTGAAAACAGTCGTGTACCTGCAGTCTATGCTATTGGGGGGTCGCTTTTAAGCTTTTAATTATACTTAAAGCGAGGTGGTAGCTTAACAAAATTCAATTTAAGTACCTGAAGTTTCATTTGACATTCTGCAAAAGCGATAAGACTCCTCCCTAGCTTGCAGTTAGTGTTATTTTCGCTTGACCTTGTCATGTAAATCAAAAAAACAAATATATACCTACTTTTTAGGGTTCCGTAGTCAACTAGGAACCCTTATAGTTTCGCCATGTCTGTCTGTCCGTCCGTCCGTCCGTCCGTCCGTCCGTCCTCGCTTAATCTCTGTGACCGTTAGCACTAGAAAGCTGAAATTTGGTACTAATATGTATATCAATCACGCCGACAAAGTGGTAAAATAAAAATTTGAAAAAAATGTTTTATTAGGGTAGCCACCCTATATGTAAAGTGGGAAGTGATTTTTTTTTTATTTCAACCCTAACGTGTGATATATTGTTGGAAAGGTCTTAAAAAAAGAATAGGGGTTTACTAAGATAATTTTTTGATAATGTCAATAATTTCGGAAATAATCGCTCCAAATGTAAAAAACAATGTGTCCCCCCCCCTCTAACTTTTGAACCATAAGTTTAGAAAATATGAAAAAAATCTGAAAAGTAGAACTTTATAAGGACTTTCTATGAAAATTATTTTGAACTTGATTGACACAACAGTTTTTGTACAAAAAGACAAAAAGTTGTACAAAATAATTTCTGGACTAAGTTTGTAGTATAATCGTATATGCAAGCATTTCTTGTAACTTTATTTACATATTTTATTATCCTGAACGTATCTTTTTTCAAACAAAAAAATAATTATTGAAATCGGTTCTCGCAATACAAAATTACCACCGAAATTGCACGTCTTTGTATTAATTAGTAACCCAATTCCCCGAGAGATGGCGCTGTAGGTACTTATTACATTGGATCGGGTATTACCGAATTGTTCGGTTGGCCTCATAACTGGGAACACTTATTGTGACGGACGGGAAACTACGGAACCCTACACTGAGCGTGGCCCGACACGCTCTTGGCCGGTTTTTTTAATGTGTAACATTCACGAAAGTTCTAGGAAATTATTAAACACTAAATAATTCATGAATGATTTTTAAAATATTACGAGTTAATGTGAGCTTCCTATACATGCCGGGGGTAGTCAAATGACTACCCCCGGCATGTATAGGATAGTTGGAATAAAGGACATGGCTAAATAGCCATGTCCTTTATTCCAACTAGTCAAATTCCAATTGACGGCAAGGTTAGCGCAGTGGTTAAGCGACGGGCTGCTGCAACGTATCGCGGCTGCGATCCCCGCACGGATCAAATATTTGTGTTACCGACAAATAGTTGATCGAGGTCTGGCTGTTTGTGAGTTTAATTGTTTGTAAACGCAGCCACGATACAGCGGAAATTCCTAATATGGGGCAAAGCTTATTTGAGAAATTCCAGATTCAACGTTTACCACTAAATGCATTTAGCAATTTGTGCTACGAGTAGGCCTAATAAGTGGTTAAAATAGAGCCAAATTCCGTCCATATTCCAATATTATTGAAGTTCTGGTCCAGCTTTGTTGTTAGCCAAATTGAATGCACTGCCGCATACGTGTGTTTTCCATGAAGGAACTGTCACAACACCGTAACCACTATTATAGAAGCACAATGTGCTCGAATTCCATCTAGGCTCCATTCTGCCCGCTACGTTACCTCTATACTCGTGATGGAATCGTTTGTGTTTGTAGACACTACTACATTCTAGACAATAATATGATTTTGAAACTGTGGTTGCAGAAGTCTTTCAGATTTTGTTTCTTGTCTGAATGGAGTATTGTTTGCTACATACAGGCTCTTCGTTTGTTGAACATTTGAAATAGATAATTATAAAAAGCATTGGGCTTATTTTGTGAAACCATAAAAAAAAACATTTTATCCTGATCTCTCTATTATGCTGAGCGATCCGTAGTAGAGATAGGTTGACCGGCCGTCGGGTACACATTTTTATTTTTTAATGACGATAATGGACGATATGCTAAATTAATGAAAAATAAATACTTGATAAGAATTTGTGTGAGATACACCTCAAACCACAACTAAAAACACAGAATATAAATTGCCCGAAAAACAGACTTCCAAAAACGAACTAAAAAGTCGGAAAATTGAATCCCGGTGGCAAAATATCGATGACTCAAATAAAAATTCACCGTTTTTTTTTTTAAAAAGATATTTATCCTTACTAATATTATAAAAGCGAAAGTGAGTTTGTTTGTTACGTCTTCACGCCTGAATGGCTAAACCGATTTTGATGAATTTTGGTACGGAAATAGTAGTGACCCTGGAGGCGGACATATTATGCTACTTTTTTTAAGTGAGAAATGAGGAAGAAAAAGGGAAAACTTAGCTTTGCTATTAGAAAAAATAAGGCGCTACGGCAAAATCTAAAAAGTAGCAGGTACCTGCAAATCAGGCAAGGAGAACTGTGTTACCCCGAATTAAACGCGAGCGAAACCGCGGGCAAAAGCTAGTATTAAATAAAGTTTCCTATCCAGTGCATCCGTGTATCAGCTTAGGTATCAGGCAGCGAGTGTTAAAGCTTTCAATGCGTACATTGTTCGGCTTCTATTGTCACTGAGCTACAGAGCTCGCTGGTAATAGCGTACTATTGCGTGTTCTGCGGTATAAACGGTACGTATAATGGCCGTCTCATCACTCCGATTTATGATGAGACTACTTATTTTCATTGTGGACAAATTGTTAGCAATTCTGACAATGTGTGGTGATTACTTACTTACTTCTAAGCAGGTATTTTGTTATAGTCTGTCTATCTGGAAAAAAGCACGCCTTTATCTAATATATATAAAATTCTCGTGTCACAATTTTCGTTCCCATACTCCTAGAAAACGGCTGGACCGATTTGAACGAAATTTTGTGTGCATATCGGGTAGGACTGAGAATCGGCTAACATCTATTTTTCATGCCCCTAATCAGTTAGGGGCATGAAAAATAGATGTATGTGTATATGCAGCTGGTGAAACCGCTTTGCACAGCTAGTCTTATATAAAATTCTCGTGTCACAATTTTCGTTCCCATACTCCTCCGAAACGGCTGGACCGATTTGAACGAAATTTTGTGTGCATATCGGGTAGGTCTTAGAATCGGCCAATATCTATTTTTCATACCCTTAAATGAGCAGCGGGTGAAACCGCTGGGCACAGCTAGTCTAATATATAAAATTCTCGTATCAGAGTTTTCGTTCCCATACTCCTCCGAAACGGCTAGACCGATTTAAAGGAAATTTTGTGTACATATTGGGTAGGTCTGAGAATCGGCCAACATCTATTTTTCATACCCCTAACTGAGCAACGGGTGAAACCGCTGGGCACAGATAGTAATTATATAAAGGCGTGCTTTTTTGAAAACATGGCATGAAAAAGAAATTCGAATTTCAAATCGACAAGCTACTGGATCATGAGGACGCTTTTGAAGGGTGATCTGCCGATCTCCGTCAAGCGAGAACTCATCGATATTTTGTTTGATTTTCCTATTCTAGCCTACGGTGCTCAGAAATGGTCTCTCACGAAATCGGAAGACTTCTGCATCGGAGAGTCTACCAAAGAGCATTGGAGCCTGCAAAAAGACAGCATCGCTGAGGCTGCAGATACAGGTGAGGGCTGTTTCGAGGAAGCTCAGGAGAAGAGAACCTGGCAGGATATGGGGGAATTCATAATCTATTTTTTTTTTATTAAATATCGATTTCTTAAGCAGTCTTTATGAGTTAATGTGCTGACATTTAAACTAATTAAATCGAATGCATTTTTGATGTCATTTTATTTTATTTTTCTGCCATAATTTTATTTTATTTAAATTACATTGCATATTGAAATAAATGTTAAAATTAGCAGACGCATATTCGCAAGCAAGACGACGCATATTCCGGACTTGTAGACGTTGATCAATGGGTAGCTCACCGTCCGTCCATTTATTGACGACAGACCGTGTTGACGGCGAGTTATATTCCACGCGCGCCTCAAAGAGATGTCAGCGAAGCAGAAGAGCCTGCCAGGGCCACTGCCTGCCGTTGTTGCGTGTTGTTCAAAAGAGATACCACGGCCCCGGAACGTAAAGGGTAATAGAAGGAACACCAAAACAAAACCCACCCATGGTTTTAGTCAGTGCAAGTCTGACACTCCCCCTGCTCTACCCAGATCAGGGGAAGTTATTTGATGATTTCGGATTTAAGAAGAATTCTTATAACTGATTGCCTCGCTGGTGGTCGCGTGCGCAACTGCTGAGGTTCTGTGTTCAATTGTAAGATTAGCCAGCTTTCCACAATCTTTAGTAACGAAACCAAGCTTGCAAAGCAATTTGAGTTATACCTAAACTATGTTTTTTACTATCTAGACCTTATTTCTTGTTTAGCCGAGGTCAGACATCTGGGCCTCGACAAAAAGGTCTAGGCTGAAGTTATGAGTTTTCCGACGGCAGAAAAAAAATAACGATGATATGAACCATTATATGATTGGTATTTTTTCTTCCAATGCTAGAAAAATCTACTTTAGCCTAAAACTAGCTTTTGCCCGCGGGTTCGCTCGCGTGAAATTCGGTAGCGCCTAATTGATTTGTAATAGCAACGCTATGTTTTCCCGTTTTGTCCCTCTTTCTCCCTCATATCCCACTCTTTTTAAAAAATAGCCTATGTCCGTCTCCTGGTTCCCAACTATCTCTGTACCAAAATTCATCTAAATCGGTTTAGCCATTAAAGCGTGAAGAGGTGACAAACAAACAAACTCACTTTCGCTTTTATAATATTAGTAAGGATTACTTTAAATTTTTTTGGGTTCCGTAACTCAAAAATAAAAAAATCGAAACCCTTATTGGATCACATTATTGTCCGTCTGTTTATCTATCTGTCTGTCGAGACTCTTTATTTTGGAAACACGTGGAGGTATCGTATTACCCAGTAGTCTATATGTCGTCATCAGATAGGCAGTCGGTCCATGTAAAATATTGATATTCAGCTGCATCCGGTTAGACTGGAAGCCGACCCCAACATAGTTGGGAAAAGGCTAGGCAGATGATGTGGAGATATCAAGTTGAAATGAAAACCATATACTCAACTCTGTGGTCCTTGTATGCTGAAAAACAATCAAGCCTTTAAGTCTACGTAGTCAAAAGAAATGGCCGTTTAGGTCGCAAGTTTGTTCAGAACCCTTAGTGCACGAGTCTGTCTTGCTCTATTTAATTTTAATGTAACTGATATCACTATAATACCAATTACATAACAATTCGTAAAATGGACACAGATGCAGTTAAAACTCTGAATTGTTCTTTTTGCGTTCTCGTTGCGGGTTGTTCGAAAGAGATACCCCGGAACGTAAAGGGCAGGCAGGTTTAGTCAGTACAAGTCTAACATTCCCCCCGCTGCGCCCAGAGCGGGGGAAGTTATTTGATGATTTTCCACACCAAAAAAAAAATTACCTCACCCCCACGCACGCGTTCCCAAGGTAAGACAGACGGACATTAAAGTAATCCTATAAGGGTTCCGTTTTTACCTTTCGAGGTACGGAACCCTAAAAACAATTCTTACTTAATTGACCACTAACACTGTTAATAACTTTTTGTAACAAAGCCTAATCACGTTACGATCGTCACGCTCGTTGCGGTTTTTTTTATCACACCTATCGAAACTAGCAAAAACAAGCTAAGTGCCCACTTATCGATCGTTTTTAATCAATTATAACAAACGACTAACACCCAATTAGCATTGTCAGTGCGTGCTATATTGGTTCATAGATTTGCAAGGTGTAGACTCAAAAGTGACATTGTTCTGAGCCTCCACAGCTGTTACACCAGCGCTCTATGGACTAGTTATACGCAAGGGTTGTACAAACCCTGAACATCTTCAAACCAACCCAGCCGCCGCGAGACGACTGCCGGCCACCGTAGATGCGGGCCTGTGGACAGTAAACAATGGGTAGCTCACCGTCCGTCCGTCTATTGACGACAGGCTGTGTTGACAGCGCGCTAGTGTTTCACGCGGTCTTTATAGAGATGTCAGCAAAACAGAGTGGCCTGCTAGGGCCTCAGCCCGCCGGGGTTGAGAGCGGTTATTTAATGGTTTCCCATCCTAAAGAAAAGCCTTCCTTCACTCCTTCCACTTTACGCGGTCTAGTGCGATTGTAGGCCAATCCTTTGAGAAAGAGTCCAGAAAAGAATTTCTCTTATATCACACCTATTCCCTATTTTCGAAATTTAGGTGTAGATTTCGAGAAAAGGGATTAGATTTTTTTTTAATATAATAGGTCCTAATAATTCCTTCACATTATGCCAGTTACTTATATTCTAACTTAATACTAGATTATTAAGTTAGAATTTAGTAGGCTAGAGCTGTCATCAACTGGACACTAAATCATTTTTCCGTTCGGAAAATCACATAGACCTACATGGCCACTTATAAAACGTCGAGAAAAGGTGCACGGTTTGCGTTAGTCGTTCCTTATGGAGAAGACCCGAAAAAAAAGAAAATTACACACACTCTAAATTCAAGTTTTGGATAATTATGTTGAAGGTACTCGTATGTACCGTGTACAAAAACACTTTTTATAAACGAACTAGCTGTTCTCCGCGGTTTCACCCACACTGCTCAGCACCTGTTGGTCGTAGCGTGATGTTATATAGCCTATAGCCTTCCTCAAGAAATGGACTATCCAACACTAAAAGAATTTTCCAATTCCAACCAGTAGTCCCTGAGATTAGCGCGTTCAAACAAACAAACAAACTCTTCAGCTTTATAATATTATATTAAATATTAATATTATAGCATAGATAATATTAGTATAGATAACAATCGACCAGGGAGCAGTTGTTACGAGAGGACGTATGGGACGTCTTAAACATAGTCACTTTCCAGAGGTCACTACAGGTCAAAACATTTGTTAACTGTCATAATGTTGTCTTTATCTTCTCAATCCTACCAAAGTTTTGGCAACTGTCCAATCCTTTTACGTCGAGTAGATCGACATGTCATTGGTATTACATAATATGTATACAATGTGTCCCAGGGATAAGTGACCGCCCGGCGTTTTATGAATATTTGTACAAAATTATTAATAACTAGCTTTTGCTCGCGGCTTCGCTCGCGTTAAATTCGGGGTAACACAGTTCCCCTTGCGCCTTATTGATTTGTAATAGCAACGCTAAGTTTTCCCTTTTCTTCCCTCTTTCTCCCTCACATCCCACTTTTTTAAAATAAAAATTAGCCTATGTCCGTCTCCTGGTTTCCAATTATCTCTGTACTAAAGTTCATCAAAATCGGTGTATCCATTAAATCGTGAAGAGGTAACAAACAAACAAACTCACTTTCGCTTTTCTAATATTAGTAAGGATAAGAATTTTACATTTATATTTGTGACATAGCGGCTTTTTTTTTTGTCTTGTAAAGACGCGTGACGTGCTGCAGTGTTTTCACGATATTTCCTAAGTTTGTTCATCTTTTTCCATATTTTATTTTACTGACTAACCAACATCATAGTTTATCAATGGAAAAAAAAAGTTGACCCGCACTAGAAATTTCTCTTGTATCACGGGCGCGTTTACAAACATTTACAACTTACATATACAAACAGCCGGAACAACTATTTATAGGCCATACAAATATTTGTTCTGTGCAATGATTGAACCCGCAACACGCAGCGCAGCAGTCAATCGCTCTATCACTGCGCCAACCGCGTCGTCTCATTTGAGGGTAGATACATACACAGGCTTACAAACATGTCAGGGAGGTGTTATGTTATAACACATTCCTCTTTCTTTTCAACATTTTCGCCAAATGGCAAATCGATCGGAATCCAATTATAATATCCATAAATAAACATAGGATTGTTGAAAAAGAATGAGAGTCCTCTACCAACAGCATGAATAATTAACTCGACATTACATCGGGGAAAATCGTGTGAAAAACTGGCCAAGAACGTTTTGATCGTGCGTGGGTTCCGTAGCTTTTCTCTTTAGTTATTTTTTTATGAAAAAAAAAATTAGATTTCCTTTGAGCAAAGTGAAGTATTTTGTTCTTGGCAAAAAGAGAGACTTACCACGTCTGCTGAGATAATCCAATGTGAATGATGCTGATTGAAGATTTTCATTTATCAGTAGCAATAATCATGCAACATTCGCTCAGAAGTTGTGATGATGTTTTTAATTATGAAGTTTTTCGTCTCAACTAAAGCAAAAAAAGAACAAAAAAAATATTGTTTAGCCTCAAATGACGACGAGACTTTTAAATTAAATAAAAATAAACACATAAAGCACCACCCACACATATTTATAAATATTTTTGGCACAAAAAAAAAATGTTTGATGCTATGCTATGGGAGCCCACAGCATAGCGCCAATTGGACGTCTTAATTATGAGCAGGCAAAGCGAGACACCTAAACAGAAACGAAGTAGTTTTGAGCAAATATTGTTTTATATTAATTTGCTATTTTAAACTTTTAACTCCTAAATATTTTTCACGGACTCATTGCCATAGGCCTTTTTACAAGTCAACCTTGGTTGGCGACCTACCATAGTATAAAAAAATAAGATTCAATATTCGTTTGTAGTAGGTACTTAAAACCTCTTTTCAGACATCCTAAAAAAAGGTCAACGATAAGACGGCTCAAATATTGATCCATTTCCATACTAAAAAAGTCATCTCGAAAATGAGATAGAATATTAAAAAGATAGTACCGAACACATAACAGCTGGAGATTTTGTTCCATAAAAAGTTATTAAACTGAAGTTTGAAAGGTCACTGACACTGATTCAACTTTTAGTACGCGTTCAAAACTATTGTTTTGTTGTACTTAAGTTTTAGTTTAATCCTCAGCTTTAATGGGATTTCGTCTTTATTTTCATTGAAAATGTGACCTTCTAGGTCAGATTTCAAATTGAATCTTTTTGTGATTATCTAGTTCAGGGAACCTCATTTTAAATTCGAGTCAGAACAGGTCTTAAATTGAGAAAATGGTTATTCTTCTTTATTAATTAACTTGTGTGTTTTTCTTTAAAAACATTAGGAAGTTAGTTTGAAAAATAATTAAAATTATCATGACAGGCTTTTTCCTACATTTTTCAAATTGAAAAACTTTACCTATATTGAAACTCCAAAGTTCTGAACGTTATAAGACCAGTTCTGATACAAGCATCTTTCCTATACTACGTAATACGATATCCCGTGGTAAGACTGGTTCTCAGACTTAAACAAAAATATTAAGCTAGTTGAATTCCTTGAGTTATGAGTCGAGCTACGAAATAACTAACAAATGGCAGTACAGTGACCGGACAGATCCACTCAAAACTGTGGTTCTTTTTTTAAAGACAATCTGAGACACGAATCTGCATAATCCTCATGTAAGTTGAACAAGATTTTTGTTCGAAGTTTAAAAGAGACTATCACCTCTGAGTTTGTTTCGGCTGTTCCTTTTCAGAGTGAATAAAGGAGGTCGGTATTTGGAACCCGACTGGTTTAAAACACCAACCTCATTTAGTTTTAAAAACAAAACGACGTTGAAAAGAAAACATTTTGACCTTTTAAAATAAGTCACGTGCAATGTGCGATGATTCAAAATATACGGAAATAATTAAGGACGGTTTTCCTTGTTTTTTTCTCACAGAGACAATCTTGAGTGATAGCCCACTTTTCGCAGACAGGAGTCGGCTCGAGTGTCAACTTTTTTATTCCGCCCTGCCGTAAATATTTGTTATGTTTGGTACCAAGGGAAAGGCTTTTTTGTTTTATGTGACATTTTGAATCGGAAAAAAATGCTGATTCCCAATATAATTCAATATCGTCCAAAAGTCACATAAAACAAATGACTTTTCACCCCTAATCCACGCTACACATATTTTATTATTTCTTTCTTTTATTTTACATTATTATGTGCTAGAGTGCTCCCGCGGCTTCGCCCCGTGGTGATAAAAAAAGTATCCTATGTGTTATACCAGACTATAATCTACCTTTGTGCTAAATTTTATCAAGTTCCGTTTAGACGTGAAAGAGTAACAAACATCCATCCATACATCCATCCATCCTCACAAAAATTCGCATTTTTAATATTATGTAGTAGGAACAAGTCAGATTTTGTTTTTCATTATTTGGCTTTTCTTTTTTTAAATTGAGAATAGAGTTTTCATTACTTTCATTTCGTTACGTTTTATTTCTTTCTTTTTCCATCACAAAATCGGCTATAACAAAGCTCCATTTCTATACAGTTTTATTTAACTTTAAACCACTAAATAACCTAACCACAACTAACAAGGAACTCTAAAAAAAATACTTTCGAGCTACAGTGATCTCGTAAATGTCTCGCGTGGAAAGTACGTCACGACAGTCGCACACGCAACCGAATACCAGTATCGTGATTATCTATTTATTATGTATACAGCATATACATGAGCAATGGAAAATGCTAGGAGATACTATTTTTAAAATGTTTATCGCGCATGCTTATTAACTATAAACACTTCTTTCAATAAACTTACGGAACTACATAATTTCTTGTGTCACCCAGGCATCATTATTGTGCATCACAAGAATGATACACTGGATCCGAGCAAAGAACTTGCCGTACTCTGTTGTGGAAGTAAAGAGGATAACCGCTGCATGCCCAGTTTGCGCTGAAATTAAACCTAGATTTGCCAAAAATGAAGGACAACTCGTAAATGCGACGTCACCTTTCGAGCGTCTTAACATAGACTTCAAAGGACTCTTCCGTCGAATTCTTCCAATGGATATATTTTAACTATAATTGACGAATGTAGTCGGTTTCAAATTACCTCCCACGATCTTGGTGGAGCGGAGGGAGTGTCATACTCGTACTGACTATTACCCACCCATGTTCCTTCTATTGCCCTTTATGTTCTGGGGCCGCGGTATCTCTTTTGAACAACCCGCAACCCCGGCAGGAGGTACCCTAGCAGGCCCCTCTGTCTTTTTAGATTCAAGTAGAAACATAGGTCAGGACATCGCTAAACAGACTGATAATATAATTATTATTAGTTTTATTATGTACAGTGTAGTATACTCGTAATATGTAGTAGTATCGTAGTGCAAGAAAAACCAGTTTTAGTGGAATTGTAATGAAAAACAATTGATTACATAAACTAAAACCGGCTTGTGCTAGATGAATGCCATAATATGTATTTTTTACTGAGACAAGATCTGTTTCCCAACAGTGGGCTAAATACTCGATATAAATGGACAGTAGCAGATGGCTGTCTGTATTTTCTATCTACTCTCATTAGTAAGCGAGCATAATGATGTAATTTGAATGAATGAAGTAGTAAACAATCGGGCTACCAATTTGTAACAATTCAGTTTTCTTCTTAGAGATAAAGTTCCAACTATAATAAGAAACTAACTAGGTATTCCAGGTTATGAATATGCGTTCACTTAGGTATTTATTTAAGAATTGATTTTCATAAACAATAAAATAAACAATTTCTTTACTTAGTTTAGGAAAAAAAAACATTTTAAGAAACGTCACATTACACATTTAACAATAGGTACATTTAATATTTATTTTTGACGGCGCAGTGGCTAAGCGATATATTTGTATGTGCAACAGATAGTTGTTCCGGGTCTGGCTGTTTGCGTATGTGAAACTGAATATTTGTAAACGCACCCACGATACAGGAGAAATTCCTAGTGTGGGGCAATGATTTATAAAAAAAAACTTTCAGTATTTCATTTTAGTTTCCAATACATTTAACAGTTTATTTTTCTCTTAAATTTAACCTTTCGATAGACATTACTAAAATGTCACCCATCAATTATTATTTTATTTAACAAAACATTCTAGGCATTCCCTTCTGACGTAAAATTTATCATTCCCAACAAAAACCAATTTAATATTAAACATTTTACGAGAGCACCAATTAAGCAAACACGTGGAACGATTAATTTTAATTAACGAATACAAATTCAGCAAACAGTTAAAAGAGTATTTTGTTGGTAATTAATTTATCTGTATTGTTTTTAATAAAAGTGGTGTTGTGTTCATTTCCCAACATAACGAGTTATAGGTCGCAGCTATTCTATTCTAGACTCATCATCTGCCTAGCTTTAAATAAATAAATAATAAATAAATATCTTGGGACAACTCACACACGGCTATCTGATCCCAAGCTGAGCAGAACTTGTATATGGTAACCAGACAACTGATATACATACTTATATAATTTATAAATACATACATATTATAGATAAATCACACCCGGACACAGAACAAACAATCATGCTCATCACACAAAGTTAGTCCTGGGTGGGAATCCAACCCACGACCTTCGGCTCAGCAGTCAGGGCCACTGACCACTGGACCAACAGGCCCGTCTTTTTCCTAACTATGTTGGGGTCAGTTTCCAGTCTATCAAATATCAGTATTTACATGGAGCGACTGCCTATCTGACCACCACAACCCAGTTAGTACTGGGTAATGACTGTCAAAGATCTACAAATGACAGATGGGACCAACAGCTTAACGTGCTTTTCGAGACACGGAGAAACTCGGTATGTAACGGGTGGTCACCTATCCACAGACCAACCTAGGCAAGGGTGGCTTAACCTAAAGATCGAACCGAGCGGCTGGTAATATTTAGCCACGAGCTGCTGTCCTGTTCTATTCTAGACTGAAATAAATGTGTGGAAACTGGCGTGACTTTTTTTCCAATGGAAACTCATCAAATGACTCCTCCTCCCCTGCTCTACAATCAATAAGGCGCAAGGGCAAAAACTACAGGTAGCAGGTACCTGCAAATCAGGGAAGGGGAACTGTGTTACTCCAAATTAAACGAGAGCGAAGCCGTGGGCAAAAGTTAAGTTTGTAAGGATGACTTTAAAGATGTTTGTTACTCTTCCACATCAAAACAAAATTTGGCACAGAGGTAGATCATAGTCTTGATCATCACGCGGACGACGGGGCCAGCTAGTTTTTCTATACTTTACTACACTGTCTATACTACTTACACTGGGCGAAGTCAGGCTCTGGATGATGACGCAAATAACGTGCTTTGGCTGCTCTGCAGACTCCAGCCAGTTTTTTTTTTACAATACGTTGCACTAGGAATTTCTTCAGTATTGTGGGTGCGTTTGCAAACATTTAAACTCATATACACAAACAGCCAGACCCGAAACAACTATCTGCAAGTCATACAAATATTTGTACCGTGCGGGAATCGAACCCGCGACACGAAGCGCAGCAGTTGATTGCTCAGCCACTGCGCCGTCAAAACCTATACAAAGAAATACAATTTAGACTTCGGGTTGGTTCGAAAAAGATACCGGGGCCCCCGAACATAAAGGGCCGAAGAAAGAACATGGATAGGTTTTAGCCAGCAAAAGCCTGACACCCCTCCCCCGGGGAAGTTATTTAATGATTTTCCATCTGCAAAAAAATACAGGTTTTTCATTACAGCTACTTGAAAAGAGAAAAATACTAGTAAATAAAAGAAAGTCGCAATTTCTAGGCTTTACGAATAATCTTCTTCATTAATCACATATTTGTTCGTTGCAGATTTATAATGAAAAAGAATATCTTCGATCTTAATAGTTTATCCTTTTATGGCTTATAAATGTATATCATAAATATTGCAATTTTCATTGCTGGTAACAGAATTGTTATTTTGCGAATGGGAGGAGGGAGTGTCAGACTTGTACTGACTAAATGTTGATTCTATTGACCGAACAACCCGCACGCACTTTCGAACAACCCGCAACCCCGGCAGGCGGTTGCCCTGGCATTGGCAGGCCCCACTGCTCGGTGCTTATAAGCGTCACGACACGTTGATGTTGTTGTTTGTAACATGCACTGAAATAGTACCTACAGACGACGGCACATCAACTTACACAAAACCATTTCAACCTGATCTCTCTACTACGGTATGCGATTTGTAGTAGAGAGATCAGATTATAAACGTTTAGTATAGGTTGACCTGCCGTCGTCTGTATATTTTGATTCAAGTGAAGAAGTTTTGTCACGAGAGCACTGCCGACAAACTGTACTAAACTGCAGTACAGTTTGTGAACAATTATGTGAAAACTTTTATTTAATTTTTCTGGAATAAACGAATAAAAAATGCTTTTTCCCGCAAACAAGTCAAACAAAGGTCAGAACATCGCTTAACAGCGTGAAATATATCGTAGTATAGTAGAAAGTAATCGTATCGTAGTGAAGAAGAAGTTTAGTAAGAAGAACCAGTTTTAGTACAGTTGTAATGAAAGACTATTAATTACATGTTTAACATAATAAGACGACTGTAATTTGCGATGGATTAGGTAGAGGTGAACCCAAATAGTACAGCCTCGATAAAAAAAAAAAACGTTGCCCCACACTAGGAATTTCTCCTGTATCGTGGGTGCGTTTATTAACATTTTAAATCACATACACAAACAGCCCAGACCCGGAACAAATACCTGTAGGCCATACAAATATTTTTCCCGTTCGAGGATCGATCCCGCGACACGTAGCGCAGACGCAGCGCAGGTCAAACGCTCAGCCACTGCGCCATGTCTACAATTTTAAGTTTCGCTAGTTATTTTCAAGTCCTATGTTAAAGGTTGTGAGTTGTGTCAGAGAGAGCCATTTCTCTCCCATTAAATTCAGGATAATGCATTACCGAATTTGATTATTAAGTTAAAATCCTCGTACATAATAAGTCTTTTCTCACAATATCACAAAGGGCTGTCGTTCGACATCAAAATGTCGTCTAATGCGTCATTATCAGGCGGGACGAAGACTGACACGTTATTTTGTCATCCATCAGAGATAATGAACATTTTATTAAGAAGGTCAAATATTTTAGAATCTTGGAGTGAGTGATAATTGAATTTCATGCTCTCGAATTGATTGGTATCTTTTCAATACGGCTTTGATATACATGTTTGATTCATTCAGGTTAGTACTTGGTATAATATTGACACTGACAACCAATTCTTTCACAGGTTATTGTACCAGCCAGTACGAATTGGGTTGTTCCAAATTAGATAGTTTGCATTACGGCATAGAGCTGGTGGTTTTGCCACGACCGTTTGCGGAGGTGTTCAAAAATTTACACTTTTAGGTTTCATTGGTTCAAATAGAAAGTTCAATTCGAACTTGTATTTAATTCGGAGGTTTTATTTACCTAAGCCTCAGAATAGACAATAGACCGTAGGTCTCGGCTGCCGTTTGTAAATTTGACACAAAATTCAAACAAACAGCTTACCAAGGTTTATCTTATAACCCAGATATTAATTGGGTTTGGAGGCCATGTAGGCATTTGCTTGATGTAAAATTCTGGTATACAGCGATATCCGGTAAGACTGGAAGCAGAGCCCAATATTGCTCTGAAAATTATATTCGGATGATAATTTTCTTTACATAAGTACATTTTGTGACTTACGGAACCTAAGTAAAAAGAAACCCACCAGACACAATGGTATTCCATCTACTGACTAAAAAACAACACCAAAAAACTTAACAGCATTGACGCCTGTCTACAGTCTACACGCCAGAGGTGGCCAACCTTCAGCAAAAAAACAAATAATTTAAATGTTTAGTAACTTTGTCACGCATTGTGAAAAAAAAACGACGTCTCATGACTTTTGCAGTTTTAATGCAATTTACTGTAAATTGTCATGATTTAAACGAGCTCACTTTTGCTAACTAGTTAAGTCATATTTCATTTCGAACGTTGACTGAAAAAGAGTGATTAATTGCTTTAACGTGTGTTGGTGGCAATTAATTAGAAAATAATTTAAGTAAAAAAAAAGTTTATTGACGTTATAAAACAGAACAAATCCTACAAATCACAACAATCGAGTGATTTGTCTCTTGGTAATATAAATTAACCACATTATGTTCAATCTAGTTTAATAATTTCTAATTTTATATAGTGTTTGTATGCACTGACTGGACAAATCCACTCAATATGTGTGGTGCTTTCTTAAAAAGACCATTTCAGACACTATCTGCATAGTCCTCATGTAAGTTGACCAAGATTATTTTGTCTGGACTTTAAAAGAGACTATGACCTCTGAATTTGTTTCGGCTGTTTCTTCTCAGAGTAGTCGGGTACGAAACGCCGGCCTCATCTAGTTTTAAAAAAAAATTACGTGTAAAAGTGTTTCTGAAAACCTACTTGCAAAATAAACATCATTTATCATTTATCAAATGGTGAAATATAGCAGAACTGATGTAAACTACTACCACATGCTCATGTATAACCCATATTTGCAAATAAATGCTATTCTATTCTATTATTTATATTCCATTCTATTCTATTCTAGACATTCGTGTACGTGTGCGGTTGTTTTGACCTTGTTTCACTCTGACTTCCGTACTAGTGAAACCTGTACCAGTCTTCCTCCTTCACAAGCACTCACACACTTCCACCTAATTACATCAACATGATGACTTTGGCCGAATACAGATAAAATAAGGATATCTTTGATTAATAGATGATGTGTTTTGCATATCATATTAATTTATTTAAATAAAATGCTTAGTTTATTGTTTTATCCAACTAATGCGAATGTTTGTAAGAATGAATGGAGAGATGTATGGATATTTATTACTATTTCAACTCAAAACGGCTGAACGAATCTTGATGAAATTTGGCACAGACGTAGGTTATCTTATCTGGAATAACACATAGGTTGTTTTTTTTCGGTATCACGCGGGTGAAGCCACGGACGCGAGCTAGTTTTTTTTTATAAAATAAGCGTGGCTTGAAGTCATTCACTCCAGTAAAGCCGCAAGAGTTGGCAGACATGTATTTATCACTATAGTATACCTTCTTTTGGTCAGTTGTGTTTGAGTCCCTTAAAAAAACAGATGAGTGACCCTATTAAGTATTTTAGCTATCTTCGTTTATTTCGGTGTTCCTTCACAGAACATCCATATTTTTTTTATTTAAAACAAATAGACTTGCGCTTGGCTACAACTCGCCTGAGGTGAAGCAATAGCCTAGATTGGAGCACACTTGCCTAGATGAAACGTAAAAAAGTTAAATAGGTATCATTTATCTTTGATAACAACTGGGCACAAATCCAGATTCCAGACTACCAAAAAATTCCTTAAAAATGACAAATGTCACTGAGTTTCAGCATAACTTCAAAACTTAAGTCTTCATGTCAACAACTTTTATCTAAAACTAGCTGATCCCCGCGGTTTCACCCACGCTGCTCAGCACCTGTTGGTCGTAGCGTGATGTTATATAGCCTACAGCCTTCCTCAAGAAATGGACTATCCAACACTAAAAGAATTTTCCAATTCCAACCAGTAGTCCCTGAGATTAGCGCGTTCAAACAAACAAACAAACTCTTCAGCTTTATAATATTATAATATAAGTCTATCATACTTGCAGCAAAAATATTTCCAATTCAGCTTAGAATTCCTCCAAAAGCCGTTCATCACGACAACTATTGGCTGGTGTCCAGGAAACTAAGAAGTTTTCGGTAACTCGCTATATGGGCTAGCCAATAAAATGTTATGACTAAAAGTTTTCCAGGCACATTTTCCAATACTAGCACTATAATGTTTGGTTCTGAAAACTACACAAGTTTGGAAAATAGTTTTTATTTGAATGTAAGTGTTCTTCGAGGTAATTTTCAGGTCATTGGAAAATTCAGGTTTGATTTTCACAATTTTGAATTTTGGTATACAGATAGTTGGGAACCAGACAATTTTTTTTTTCAAAAAAGTGGCATGTGAAGGAGAAAGAGGGAAGAAAAGGAAAATCTTAGCGTTGCTATCACTAACAAATCAATAAGGCGCAAGGGGAAAAACTGCAGGTAGGAGGTACCTGCAAATCATTAAAGGGGAACTGTGTTACACCGAATATAATGCGAGCGAAGCCGCGGGCAATAGCTAGTTAATGATAATCGAAATTACATGTCAGGTTTTAGAAAACATAAAACGTGGATCAAAAACTGGAGGCTCGCCCCCAAGAGCCGAAAACGACACGGTTGGTGCAGTGGCTGAACGATCGACTGCTGCGCCGCGAGTCACGGGTTAGATTCCCGCTCGGAACAAAATATGTTTGTATGACCTACAGATAGTTGTTCCGGGTCTGGCTATTTGAGTACGTGAGTTTAAATGAAAATAAAATAGGTATTATAGACGATAACTCATAAATTACTTAAGTAATATAAATAAAATTGATAAGGGATCACTTGGAAAGTATACCCTACCAAACAAATAAATAATTTTGCAAATCGGTTTAGGCGCCTTTGAGTAATCGGTGAACATACATTAAAAAAAAAGATTCCGACGAATTGAGAACCTGCTCCTTTTTTTGAAATCGGTTAATGATACTGTCAACTAAGATAGCTACTAATTACACATTAACATAGATTAATAGGGTGTTTTGCGCTGACCCAAATATTTTGAAATAACTGTAGGAGAACGATCATAAGTAGAGATGGAATAATCGGATGCATATTTCAAATTCAAATTCAAATTCATTTATTAATTTTGTGAACAGAGGGTACAATATTATGATGTTATATAAAAAAAATGATCCTTACAATGTCCCGCCGAAAGGCATACAAAAACTTTTTACCTACTAGTTAATTATTGTCTATCAAAGAAAATGAAATCTCACGATTTCGAGATTGCATATCTAATCGTATGTGTGTTTATTTACTTATCTTGCCTAAATAGGCAAGATAAGTAAATAAAGACTTAAAGAAGTAAATACTTCTATTCACTGAGGTTTAATAGAACCGACATTTGTAACAAATGTCGTCAAAAATCCCGTAATACTTACAATATAACTAGGAAAAATCAATCTTAATACATTGTAATGGGGAACAGTCATTTCAGTCTGTCAAATTGTGTTTTCACGTATAGGTATATTTAAATTAAATTGATTGGGATTTCGAGATTTATACGATAAAAACTGATTTCCATAATAGCCAACATCGCAACTGTAAATAAATGGAAATGCATTCGAAACTATTTGTGTCAAATTGGGTTTATTACATCTCATGGAGTTATACATTTTAATTGAAACTTCCGTGATCCCGGTTTTTTTTTCAATAAAAGTGCTTTTTCCGTAAAAACCAACAACTTAACTTTAGGTAAATGTCCATCCAAATATCCCATTTCTAATGATAAGACAATGCAACTCACCTCAAGTCCTCTTGCACTGATTACTTTATCCGTATAAATCAGCTGACTTTTACAAAATGGCGTCTCGGATAAGAAACAGCTGATGCATTCTGTTACGCCAATACGTGGAATACATAATTTCATACCTTTTGCTACGCAAGCGTTAAGTCTGGCCTGCGGTTTTGTCTGGTTAGATTAATATTTTAAGTACATCATACTTCTGAGCTTTGATTTATAAAGATTCGTTTTATTTCTTAGAGAAACCTTAAAACACAGTCCTTTATTACGTAGTTAGATAACGTTCATGTTTAACAATAAATAAACAGCAAACTTATCTTTAAAACAAATAAGAAATAAGTTGATATGACATCCGTCGATTTGGAAATGCAATGTGGGTTTCAATTTGAATCTAAGCTGATATGGTACATAAATTGATGTACGTAATTTTTATGCCCATACTAACTCTACTCAGTGGTTTCACCCGCTAGTCAGGTCCCGTTCTGAAGAGGGCCACCCTTACCACTTAGGGATATGAAAATAGATTACGACCGATTCTCAAATCTACCATATATAGATACATAATATACAACTTCATAACAATCGGTCGGACCGCTTCGAAGGAGTTTGGCAAACAAAACAGTAACATGAGAAATTGATATTTAAGAATAAATACTGTAGAAAGATGGATAGATTTAATTCTTTCCGTAGAATGTAAGTAATTAATACAATCAGGTGTTAAGAAATCTTTAGGTGATAAAAATTACAGACTTTGAAACCACTCAATCAGTTTAATTTTAATGGCAATAATGCGAAAATAGTTTTAAACTGGCGCTGAGCACTGGAGAAACCGCTAGGCACAGCTATTCCTACTAATATGTTAAATGCAAATGTTTGTGAGGATGTATGGATGTATGGATGTTTGTAACTCTGTCACGTCAAAACGCCTGAAGGGATCTTGATGAAATTTGGCACAAAGGTAGATTATAGTTTGTCTTCGCGGGTTTAGCCGCGTGCGCTCGCGCCAGTAGTTTCAAATATTTATACAGTTTCTGATAAATATTTAAAACTAGCTGTGTGTGCGTTCTTTTTGCCCTACATTCTACAATAATTATTATTAATACCTAGTTCTAGCAAATCCAGTTGCCACGTCCCATGATCGAAAACCAATTACTGAGGACGTCTCAATATGAAGGGCTTCTAATAGATCAGTCTTCTAGATTACTTTTGAAATTGGGTGCTTGGGTATGGAACTATTTTGTTACTGGCAAAATAGGTCGTAATTTTAGAAAAGACTAGCTGTGCCCAGCGGTTCTACCCGCTGCTCACTTAGGGGTATGAAAAATAGATGTTGGCCGATTCTCAGACTGACTGAATATGCATAAAAAAATTCATAAGAATCGGTTGAGCCGTTTCGGAGGAGTATGGGAACGAAAACTGTGACACGAGAATTTTATATATTATATAATGCTATTGCACTGGATATGATGTTTAATCATAATACCTACAAGCAACAATATAGAAAAAAACAAGAGCAAGTCAGACTTGCCCACCGTACCGTACAAACTTGCGACATAAACAGCCAAATCTTTTGACTGTGTAGACTTAGAAGGTAGATATTTTCACACCACAAAGGGATCACAGAATTGAGTATATGGTATTCAACGATGAAATGATGATCAATTGAGTTCTAATTAAGTTTAGTACTTGAAGTACATACATCCACGCATCCTGATATAAAAGATCTTGTTAGACAGACGAACAATAAAGTGTTTGAATAAAAGTTCTAGCTTTTCCTTCTGAGTTACGGAACTCTAAAATTGTCACACAGCAATTGAAAATAGTATTTTTTTAGCACTGTTCTCGTGCAACTGGAATTTTGATCACAGAATTCGATCCAGAGATCTCTCTATTTCTTTAGTTTTATGTGATGATTAACCAAAACTATTTTACCGAGAGAACAATTACTCTGTGAAATCATTTTCGAAGAGATTTTTTTTTTTCTAGGCTAAACAGGCAAATGTGGACTTGTATCAAAAACTCGCAACTTAAGACGATAGCTGTCGCTACCTGTACTAACTGTCGCTAATAAACGAACGCATATCATAATGCACAACTCTTGTTTTATGGTATTCGTGAGATATGCGTATTTAGCGGCAACTAATAGGTACAGGTAGTTCTCAATTACTCGGCATCTCAGTAACCAGATCATTTCTAGCCATTTCATCCTTCACACAGTTCATCAATCCTCTTACTCTTTGGTCTTTCTTTGCTCTTATAGTATACCTTGCTTCCGCCCGCGACTTCATCCGCGTGGCATAGTTACTTTGTGCTAACGCTAACTTTACCCCGCATGATGATCTAAAAAAAAATCTTTCTCTCCCCTTTTCTTCATTCTTTCTCCACCTTTTCTCACTCCGTCTCCAGGGTCTTAACTATCTCTGGACCAAAATTCATGAAAATCGTTTTGGTCATTTAGGCGTGAAGACGCAACAAACAAACGAACTAGCTTTCGCTTTTATAATATTAGGAAGGACATTCATACTTAAAATTTTCATATCTTTAAAAAAATAGCCATTTAACCCAGACGCTCAGGTTAGCTGCTTAGACAGATCACTAAGTGCTTCTAGAGTTGTTTATATTTACTTATAAAGAAGGAACTTTTTTAAGGCTTGGGTTACACGCCTTGTCGGCGGCGCGTTAGTGTTCCACGCGCGCCTCAAATAGGTGTAAGTAAAGCAGAAAGGCCTGACAGGGCCACGGTCTGCCGCGGTTGCGGGTTGTTCGAAAAAGATACCGCGGCTCCGGAACGTAAAGGGCAATAGAAAGAACATGGGTGGGTTTTAATCAGTGTTCCGTCCCGAGCGGGGGAAGTTATTTGATGACTTTCCAACCCTAAAAAAGGCTTAGGTTACACGTGGTACTGATAGGGTAGTACATAACGTTAATATAACTTTAATTGAAACCATGAACTGTGGTAAAGGAAGCTGATACGAAAGGATCTAGAAATTTGTATTATAAATTCTATTAGAATACTCGTTTTCAATAAATACTATATCTGTTTAAATGAATAATATATCCTCCTTCCTTAAATTCATTCAAAGATTTTCTTGAATAAATCGCTTTTAGCTACAAGACGGGTGGTATTGTGTCAATCTATTTATAAGTTTTAAACCGTTATTACTGTAATTTGTATGGTGTACTTAATTTTCAACCTTATCTCTTTGTATTTATCGCAGTATATTTATTAATTTTATCATTTATGTACATACAGGAGAAAACATCATAAAAAAACATAGATAACATGCAACTACCAGAGGAAATATGATGAAAAGAAACATAGACAGTAGGTTGGGTTATTATAATATTAAATTTATTAAGATTTGCTTCATTCACAGTCCGACTTCACCGCTTCTGGATGTAAATCTCTCTTTACTTTCAACAAGCTCCTTGTTCTTAAGCCAGGCTCATCCAGGGTTTATCTGCAAAAAGTGTTGGTTGAACTTCTTGCTGCTGGATGCCTGCCACTTCTCTTACAAGTCCTAGGATGCCACTCGGCATCAGCACAGCAGTCCATTTGAGTTCCATAGAAGTTAGAATGACTAGAACTATTAAAAAGCAGAAGTAAATGGGTGTGTTTATGCTTGATAATTAACTCGTAAGTAATTATTTTTATGTTTTCACAATAAACTTTGCTGTAAGCTAATTTGAAGTTTAAAATTAAACTATTGTTATGCTCCTGATGAAAGAAAACTGTCTTAATAAATTATGAGTGCCCAAAAATGATGTCGTCTTCATCATTTTATAAAATGTTGACTCAGACTTAGTATTTTTTAATAGTTTTCATTTCCAGGACAAACACAACATATTTTTGATATAAAGCGAGTGACAAACATACAAACGCAAGTGCACAATTTCTTCCTATTGCACACAAGCCCCACTGCATCGAATCAGTGAAGCGTCTTCATATATAAAACTATACTATAGCACTTCCAAGCATTTGGTTTACACGCGTCAGCCAATAAAACCATCGACTGAATTTGTGTTAGTGAAGTGAAAAGACAATTATATCGATAAAAATGAAGAGCGCGTACCTTTTGGCGGTCCTGATTTTTGGTATCGTGAGAGCGAGTGAAATCGAAAAGGAGGTGAGGCTTTTTTTCTATTTTTTCTCTTGAGTGTATGTGATGCTCTGTAAGGTATAATTATTGTGTATTTTACGACATATAAGTTGTAAACCAACATTTTATGACGCCATCCGTTCATAAAACTAAGAAACTCTACAGAAAATGAATTGCTGTGGAAATGTTTTTGTTTTTAAAGGTTAACAATTACGTTCAATGGTAGCTAATAAAATGCACCCAAAATTTTGTGCTGCTTTGTGAATGCATTGAAAAGTGTGGAAGTATTTTATCGTTCTTAAAATTCAAGCTTTATCATTAAAGCTTGTTATGTATTAATATTCAACTATGGTACTTTCACAAGTATTATACTTTTGACTGGGACTGTAGCTTCATCTGTTTTGTTTTTTGACAGTCAAAAGTATCTGTAGCGGTCAAATTGAAATAAAGGCTTTGAGTTTGAGTTTGAATGCAAAACAAAAACTGCTTAAAATGTAGGTACTTCGAAAAAAGGTCATCTGAAAAAATACTAGTTGGGAATAGAAATTATTACAACCGTTATTTAAACAACCTATTATTTTGTTTACTATTTTTATTAAATATGTTTATATTTGGCCGCAAAAGTCAAAGTCAAATAAGTTATGTCAAACTTTTCAGAGGAGTAGAACTGATTGATAATAGTTATTAAGATATCACTTACAGAATTAATTCTTAAAGGAATAAAATAATTTGTTTTCATTGATTTCCTTTTGCTTTGATAATACTGTGAGTTTACTTAAAATCAATACTTACCAAAATTAATTAGATATCAAAGTCTTTATGAAAATAATTGCCTACGTTTAATTAAATTTGAGGAGGTAGTATTATGAGTGAAGAAGCTAATTAATTAAAATGTCAATTAAAACTGAATCCGACTGCTAAAAACAAAATTAAAATTGTATTAATTAATCAAGGTTTCTTAGATGTTTTTGGTTTTTTGTAATTGACGGTTATCATTTTCCTTTTAAAGTTATAAACGGTTTTTCTTTTAATTCATATTTAAGTGTCTAATACAATTTTGACAACTGGTAATAAAGTGTTACAAATTATTAGTGAAATCAATTAGATAAATTGTAGTGAACTGTTATATTGACTTCGCTTTTACCGATGGCACCTTTTTACGTTGCTTATTTTATTTCTTAGTTTTTTTATGTGGTCTGCCATGCCACCTTTTTGAGGTGATTGTATAAATAAATTACTTGGTCAAATCATAAGTTTATGGGAAGTCAAGATTCATTCAACATCATTTCATATCACTAACTAGCTGTTCCACGCGGTTTCACCCACGCTGCTCAGCACCTGTTGGTCGTAGCGTGATGTTATATAGCCTATAGCCTTCATCAAGAAATGGACTATCCAGCACTAAAAGAATTTTCCAATTCCAACCAGTAGTTCCTGAGATTAGCGCGTTCAAACAAACAAACAAACTCTTCAGCTTTATAATATTATATAGTATAAATATAGTATAAAGTATAGTTTGGCTCGAAAGTCGGGACCCCTTGTTTTAGCGGATGGGAAATTATTAAATAGCTTAACGGTCTGTGTGGAGCGGGTGGGAGTATCAGACTTGTACTGACTAAAACCACCCATGTTCTTTCTATTTTTTTTGCCCTTTATGTTCCGGGGCCGCGGTATCTCTTTCGAACAACGCATAAAAGAAACGTTTATTGTACTAACTGTCTGTGATATTCACTGCCGGTTTCACTGTTTTTTGATCATTATAAGCCAGGGGCCTTAGTCTGCTATTACAATAGTGTCAGAATGGTCAATCACTGATCGCATAATGGTTGATTTTGATAAATTTAGTATGTAGTAGATTACCAAACTTGTCAAAATTAACCATTATGCGATCAGTGATCGACAGCAGACTAAGGCAGGTCTATTCAAAGTTAAAGTGAGTCGGTTACTTCAAGGCAAACGCATTTCATTTTGAGTGTCGCGTCATCGCTTTACGTTACCCGTCTCGAAGCACAATCAGTTTTAATAGTATTTTTAAAAAAATAAATGATGTTCATTTTGCATTAGGTTTTTATAAACACTTTTAAGTCGTTTAAAAAAAAATCGTACCTTACTACTCATACTACGTACTCTGAAAAGAAATAGCTTGCACCAAATCATGGTTAAATTACATGAGGACTATACTTATTTGTGTCTGAAATGGTAATTTCATGGTAAAGGATATTCATTGTGTAGGTCACTTTTAGCACTTAAACTGCTAGATTAAAAAAGCCCAAAACGGTTTATTTACGCCAGCTGGGCCCCATGAAAAACACTGGTATTTACAATTGATTCATTTTTTTTTTAAAGTAGACTTGTAACATGGTATTTTGAACTGACGAAATAATGCAATCCTTACTAATATTATAAAAGCGAAAGTGAGTTTGTTTGTTTGTTACCTCCTCACGCTTTAATGGCAAAACCGATTTGATGAATTTTGGTACAGAGATAGTTGAGAACCAGGAGACGGATATAGGCCAATATTTTTTTAAAAAAAGTGGGATGTGAGGGAGAAAGAGGGACGAAAAGGGAAAACCAAGCATTGCTATTACAAATCAATAAGGCGCAAGAGGAACTGTGTTACCCCAAATTAAACGCGGGCGAAAGCTAATAATAAAATAAAGCTACCGTATCAGTCAACAAGGCATAACAGCTGTTAAAGTACAGTTGTTCCCCATTCCATTTCAAAGCGTAGATCTGTGTGAAGAAGAATGGGCAAGGATCTCATTTAAAAGTAATAGACTGCGATCAATTGACATCATAAAGAGCCTACAAATCCTTTATACAGCCGTTTATTAATACCGGATCCGATAATAAATTCCCGAATTTTTATCTCGTCTTTTTCATCACTCACACGCAAAATCTCTTCGCCTGTGCGAAAAAAGGTTTTTTCTTAAGCGGGGATAATATTCGATTATTGGGAGATTATCGGGAAATATGTGCTTTTGTTCAAGTTTAGGATGGTCGTAATCACCTCCTTATATGAATTTTCTTCGTATTGATACGTTGTTAATGCGTGAACGACGGAAGATCGTCGTTACTTATAAGATTTTGTCGGTTTGATATAAAAAAGAGCGAAGAATGTACATAATTTTTTTCTCCATGCAAATTCTTATGAAATATACTGAGAAATCATTAGTAAAACGTTGTATTAATCTTCCGAGTTTCGGTCACAGCACTAAAGTTAGTTTATAATAAATATCTATGCACTTCTTGTTCCCTCAATTTCATCGCTTAATGACATTTGGGAGGTTTAAGTTTCATGTTAAATATCTCAAATATGGCAAATCTGTAAAGTCTTTTATGCGTGAATATGTGACAAACATTTAATAGTCTATTCTAACAAATTTTCGCATTTATAACATAAGTAGTATAAACATTCTAAGGCGCGTCGCCCACACGAGCAACAGTCGAGGCGCAGTCGGGGCGCGTCACCCACACGACATTTGTAAAGAAAATCTCGTTAGCGCGTGCCTCTTATGTGAGATTTTCTTTCCAAAAGTCGTGTAGGCGACGCGCCCAACGCGCCCGCGCCTCGACTGCGCCTCGACTGTTGGTCGTGTGGGCGACGCGCCAAAGACGGGAATTTTCAACACTAACGAATTATCATTAAAACATAACAAACTCATTAAGACAAAACGTGGAAAGCTGACAGCCGTCTAATTACCACGTTAGCGAATGCCACAGATCACGATTATCGGTATTTGACTGAAAGCGGTTCTCTGTAACACTTGAACGCGTTCACGCTACGAGCTAACTAATGAATTTTCTTCAAATCGTTATGGTGCATTGTGTTGATACATACTGGTGGTTAGACTGGACAATATTTTATACAGCTAACTAACTAGGTATGCCCCGCGGTTTCACTCGCGTGGTAATAGAATCCTTCCTTACTAATTTTATAAAAGCGAAAGTGAGTTTGTTTGTTTACCTCTTCACGCTTTAATGGCTAAACCGATTTTTATGAATTTGAGATAGTTGGGAACCAGGAGACGGCCATAGGCATTTTTTTTAAAGTGGGCTGTGAGGGAGAAAGAGGGAAGAAAAGAAAACTTAGCGTTGCTATTACGCATCAATAAGGCGCAAGGGGAACTGTATTACCCCGAATTTAACGCAAGCGAAGCCGCGGGCAAAAGCTAGTATTTTATGTATTTACTAGCTGCGCCACGCGGTCTTACTCGCTTGGTAATAGAATAAACAATATATCTTTATGTATTGGTAGCCTATGTTTTATTCTGATAAGTAAGCTATATTTTTGTAAAGTTTCATTAAAATCCATTCCGTAGTTTTTGCGTGAAAGAGTAACAAACTTTTGCGTTTATAATATTAAGTAGGATAGGATTTACTTATGCACACAAACAATATTTTGACGAGCCTGTTGGTCTAGTGGTTAGTGGCCCTGACTGCTGAGCCGGAGGTCGTGGGTTCGATCCCACCCAGGACAAACTTTGTGTGATGAGCATGATTGTTTGTTCTGTGTCTGGGTGTGATTTATCTATAATATGTATGTATTTCTAAATTATATAAGTATGTATATAAGTTATCTGGTTACCATAACACAAGCTCTGCTTAGCTTGGGATCAGATAGCCGTGTGTGAGTTGTCCCAAGATATTTCTTTATTTATATTTGACAGGATATTACATTGAGACAGAAGAGCACAAAGGTTCTGTTTATATGATTAAAAAAAAATATTAAAAAAGACAAAACAGGAAAAT
The DNA here is from genome assembly GCA_958449745.1 of Ochropleura leucogaster. Classification (NCBI taxonomy): domain Eukaryota; kingdom Metazoa; phylum Arthropoda; class Insecta; order Lepidoptera; family Noctuidae; genus Ochropleura; species Ochropleura leucogaster. Next base: position 9,766,565 of record OY288223.1, on the reverse strand, counting down.
TTTAAATCATAAAATAAACAAACTTACAAATAAAAATAAATACTCGTAAATTTATACCTAAAAAATATATTTGATTTTATTTATTTCATTTACTTCTCTCCTTCTTCTCCTTCTTCAAATCCACCCTAAGGTTTTCTTGAAAAGATCGCTTTTAGGGATAAGATCGCTCATTGTGTCCTGTTATTTATAAGTCCTATACTCTTGTCATTTGTATGGTGTACATAGTAAAGAATATTACATCTATCCATTCTATGTGAAAGACTCGTGTTCCAATTCTAACCAACAAAAATGTATCAAAATTTCATCTATAGAGTTTTCCATCTGTGGTATTTTTTTTAGCCTTTTTGCAAATACGTTCGTCCTATCAAAGCGAGTTGTAACGAAAAACATATTCCTTTGACTTTTGAATGTGAAAACATTTTGCTAATATCTGATGGTAGCATATAGCTGTCTAGTGTTATACTATATTGAATAGTGCTTATTTTAATACGTCTTTTATAAATGATACAAGCTCTTGCCCACGGCTTAGCTCGCGTTTAATTCAGGGCAACACAATTCCCCTTTCCTGATTTGAAGGTACCTGCTACTTGTAGTTTTTACCCTAGCGCCTTATTTATTGTAATAGCAAAGCTAAGTTTTCCCTTTTTTTTTCCTCTTTCTCCCTCATTTTTTAAATGTTCGTCTCCAGGGTCCGAACTATCTCTAGCCATTTAGGCGTGAAGACGTAACAAACAAACTCACTTTCGCCTACCTTGAGTTTGTAAAAATATTATGATTTAAATGTGTGTCCATGGAGTTTCTTGCCCATTTCTCCATAGAGATTTATGCTTTGGGATGGGCAACTACAGTACTTTCACAAGGTATTATGTAAACTTTAACTCTTTATTAATGACTTTTGATGACGAGAGATGTCTTATTTGTACAAGCATCTTTTGTTGTTTTTATGACATTCAGAAGTGCCTGTAATCATTACAGGCACTGCTGAATGTCTTTCTGAATTTCAAATAGACCATTACAGTGTAATGGTCTATTTAAAATAAATGCTATGAGTTTTTTTTTTTACTTTGTATGAATCTGTTGTGGCCGTTATTGTGAGTATTTGTTACTGATGTTTGGGTTCTGTTGTAGTTTTTATTTTGTTCGAAGTATTTTAAGGCTAAGTTCTAAAATATTTCCTTTCGCTATGATGTACTTATATTAATTAATTGTACTAATTTACAAAAAATATTTGTATCCGTTATTTTTTTTATTTGTTACATTCTTATATACCTAACTTAAACTATTAAAAGAAAAATATGTACAAGTCTTAAAAATAAGAAACTTTTTTTTTGAATTTTGTCAGTAAAAGTCTGACACTCCCCCCGCCCGCTGATGCTCCGTTGATTTCCGGACTTTAGCACAAGCGTGCGGTGTAAACGTTAAACAAACGTATATACATGGATTTTTAATCAAAAATAGAATTATTCTATAGCATCGCAGTTACATTATTTGCAACACGCACAAATAGTATCATAGACAAGAAAAAATTCCTAAAATTATGAAAATACTCGTTTAAGTGTACCTATTTAATAGATATGTAAACACTGTCTTGCGACCACAAGTTGTCCGGGAGCTGTCACTAAAGTCAACTGTCAGTCAGCAAGATGGCGGGAAGTTGGAACGTAGAAGCGTGCGCTGGCCTTGGGTTTGGTGGTGAGCCTGTGACGTAGTTAGATAATTGAGTTATTAACCTGTATCTTTGCTACAAGTGGATACTACACTCGTTTTATATATAACATAAGTATTTTTTGGAACGAAGTTCCTTATCGCGCGTTGCGAAAGGGGGCTGCACGGAAAAAATATAAGACCAAAAGTTGTAACGACACTTTTTACTTAAGACCAAAAGTTGTAATGACACTTTTGTTTAAGACCAACAGTTGCAACGACACTTTTTGTTTAAGATCAAAGTTGTAACGACACTTTTTGCCATAGTGGTAAGCCGTGCGGCGTGTGCGTGTTTCTTAGCCGATCTCAGACTCTCTCTCTCTATCTCTATCTCTTGGACGGGCCTGTTGGTCTAGTGGTTAGTGGCCCTGACCGCTGAGCCGGAGGTCGTGGGTTCGATTCCCACCCAGGACAAACTTTGTGTGATGAGCATGATTGTTTGTTCTGTGTCTGGGTGTGATTTATCTATAATATGTATGTATTTATAAATTATATAAGTATGTATATCAGTTGTCTGGTTACCATAACACAAGCTCTGCTTAGCTTGGGATCAGATAGCCGTGTGTGAGTTGTCCCAAGATATTTATTTATTATTTTTATCTCTCTCATAGAGAGCAAGCCAGTTATTTTCGTTTCGTCTTTCTATTTCACATGGAACAGTGTGGTGTCGCGACGATTATTTTTGTTGAGTGTTAACAGATTTTTTGTAAATAATAACTTCGTTCCATCCTAGTATCCCTTGACACCTCTCAAGTTTTTTGTTTCATAATCGACGCATTGACTTTTCGTACCAGGTTCTCCGGACGTCTAGACAAGTCGCAATCATATCCAAAACGTTCCGTTTTCAAACATACATTTTCAGGATCCGACATTTACTTCTAGTATCAAACGACGATGCCATATAAATAATAAATAAATCTTGGGACAACTCACACACGGCTATCTGATCCCAAGCTAACCAGACAACTGATATACATTCTTATATAATTTATAAATACATACATATTATAGATAAATCACACCCAGACAGAACAAACAATCATGCTCATCACACAAAGTTTGTCCTGGGTGGAAATCGAACCTACGACCTCCGGCTCAGCAGTCAGGGCCACTAACCACTAGACCAACAGGCCCGTCAAATATATATATATATATTTTTTAATAAAATCTACCAACCAGAGCAGCCGTGTGTATCATAACGGACACATCCAAGCGTACGCAAGCAATGCGTGTCTTAATGAGGTATTACAGTTAACACTAATTAATAATGTATCATGTCTGCAGCCATTGGAGTGCTTGTTGAGGTCGGTCCATGGATGGGTGACCATCCCTAACATACGCTGTGTATAGCTTTAGCCCGCGGTTTCACTCGCGTCCATCCAAAAAAATCGGAAATTCATCAAAATCCTGATTAACCCTGAGCACTTCCCGTACTTTTCATAACTGAACCCAAAAAAATCGTACAGGATAACTATTACATTTCAGCCATAACTACTGGCTAGTTAAAAAATAAAAACTGTCTTTTAGATTATTCTAAAATAAGGAACACGGTTTTTTTTTTGTCAATTAGACCAACATTGACAAAGATATCCTTCCTGACTAATATTATAAAAGCGAAAGTGAGTTTGATTGTTTGTTACGTCTTCACGCCTAAATGACTAAACCGATTTCGATGAATTTTGGTACAGAGATAGTTGGAAACCAGGAGACGGATATAGGCTATTTAAAAAAAAATGGGATGTGAGGGAGAAAGAGGGAAGAAAAGGGAAAACTAAGCCTTGCTATTACAAATCAATAAGGCGCAAGGGGAACTGTGTTACCCCGAATTTAACGCGTGCGAAGCCCCGGGCAAAAACTAGTAGCCTATATAAGTTACGTGTGACGTCACACGTTGCTGCATCTTTTCGCAACCAGTGACGTCACATTTAACACACAGAATGTAATTACATTGACCCTGGGTACTACCCTATTGGACGACCTAAATTACATTACACGTGAAGGTAATACAAAATTAATGTTGATGAAAAATTGCTCTTAATGTAATGACTTAGTAATTGCTGGTACTTTATGATTGTCACTAAAAGTACTAAGTGTTATTATTTTAGTGACCCTATAATTTGTTACGTTACTTAATGGTACTAGGAGTTTTTGTCATAAAGTACTCATTGTGTAATGGATTAGAGCCATTTTATGAACAAGGAGTGTTAGTACTGTAATGACTTTGTAATATGTATGGGGGCGTTTTTCTACATGCGAATGTTTGTGAGGATGGATGTATGGATGTTTGCTCTTCTTTCACGTCAGAACAGGTGAACTGATCTTGATGAAATTTGGCACATAGGTAGATTATAGTCTGGGTTCTTTTCTCGATAGGTTAGGTTCTTTATAATTCTGGACTTTTATTTCAATAGAAAGTAGTATCTTTCTTGTAAGTATTTAATTATGTTTTTTTTTAATATTGTTTGCTACACGGCAAAATAGCACCTACATATTTTAATCTAAGACTTTTATGTGAATACCTATATTCTACAAATAAAACTGTGATTCTGAACATAATACAAGAAGAGTTATTTTTAAGAATTCACTTAGTTCCTTAACAATACACATCATAATGGAACACAAACAAACAAAATTTATCTCACAGAAATGAAACACATTATGATAATCTTTGACTCCTCGAGTACCTTATTAATTACATACTCACGGAACCTCATTAAGCAGCGGGGGAAGCACAAAGGATATAGGCAGGGATAATAGAACTCATACCGGCTCATAATCCCCGTTGATTTCGTGCATGAATGCCTCAAGTAACTATGTTAGGGTGTTACACGTAAGATCGGTATGAGAAATGTGTAGAGTTTTGTATTAAAGAAATATATAAAATTATATATTTTTAGCTGTCAGCAAACAACATAATTAAAAAATAGCATAGGTATACATATCCGTAACTACAATCTATTTAACTAACTAATCCTTACTAATATTATAAAACCGAAAGTTAGTTTGTTTGTTTGTTACCTCTTCTTGCCCAAATGGCTAAACCGATTTTGATTAATTTTGGTACAGACATAGTTGGGACCCTGGAGACGGAAATAGGCTAGGCTTTTAAAAAAAAAAAAACAATTAAAAGAGGGAGAAAGAGAGAAAAAACTTAGCATTGCTATTACAATAAATAAGGCGCTAGGGCAAAAACTAAAAGTAGCAAGTACCTGCAAAGGGGAACTGTCTTACCCTGAATTTAACGCGGGCAAAAGCTAGTTAATATTATAACACCGCTCCTCAGTTTTGCAGTTTCGCAGGCTAATATAACATGTATAAACAGGATGATAAATGCTATTTTGCAAGTAAGTTTTAACAAACAATTTAACACATCATTTTTTTAAATATAACAAATATCTAAAAACATAAGAGGATGGAATAATGCAGATTAGTGTCTAGAATAATTGCCTTTTTAAAAAAGCACCACACAGATTTAAGTGGACCTGTCAAAGTCTAGTCAACGCAAGCATTTGTCAGTTATCGTGTAAATTGACCCATAACTCAAGGAGCTCAACGACACGACGAACAAAACCAAAAAAAGGACATTTGTAGGTCGTTTATCAGTTCCTCCAAGACTCTTTTGTTAAGTTCTATTCAAAATACCTTCTCACAAAATGTCTTAAAACCTTAAAAGCAAGCTTATACTGTCAGCTTTTTGTACGTCAAAGAACGACGAAGTAAAGATGGCTTCTCCGCCATTTTGAAATTGGAAGACACGTTAAAAAACTATTTTAGATATATTTTTAGCGATATACATTTTAGTAAAGAGTTCGTGGCTCACTAATTACGGCCGCACGGATGTAACTTTAAGAACAGCAATTTGCTGAAGTTTATTCGTGTATGGGTAACAATTCAATAAGTCAAGCTTCGTAATGAATGGTTCCACTGTGTTTCGGAAAGCATGATCAATAAAATAAAACATGTTAGCCGAAAGTTACAGGTAATCAGTGTCTCAAATGTCTGATTACAAGTCGCACCAAAGATTTTCGATATTCTAGTATATAGAAAAAAGTCCTATAATATCCTATGTGTTATACCAGACCATAATCTATCACTGTGCCAAATTTCAACAAGATCTGTTCAACCGTTTTGACGTGAAGGAGTAAAAAACATCCATCCACACCTCCTCACAAACATTCGCATTTAAAATATAAGTAGGATTGATCCGTTCTTAAAAACGAACTAAAATCTTATGGAATTATTATTATTAATAAGCTTTCGCTGTGTGGAAAAACCCTAGCAACAGGTTTAATATAACAGTATTTTCTTAATTACATAATTTACTATTTAATGATAAATTGGCTCAGTTATTTAGTTTGCTACTTACCTCAAAGTTTGAGCAATTAAGATGGCAAATTTATGTAAGGAAATTAGAATTTGATTCAATATTACACCTGAAATAGCGCCTATAAAATGGAAAAAAATACTAAAGGATTAATCGAGGAATCTCGAAAAAATATCAGCTGCTTCATAAATTTTAATTATTAGTAGCGTAGTTCTAAAAAGTGTAAGCAACAGCTACCCTACCACGACTTAGCGGCTTTGTTTATTTGAATGAAAAGTAAATGATGCCGTGACGTCTTTAAGGGGACAATGGACGAAGAAAACGTATTGCTCCCAGCCCAAATAGAATGATGGAAGAAAAATGATGATGAATCTTTTTATTATTTAATAAAACATTGCCCCACACTAGGTATTTCTCCTGTATCATGGGTGCGTTTACAAACATTTAAATCCCGGAACAACTATCTGTCTATTGCTCAGAAACTGCGTCAACTGTGTCGATAGATTCAGTATGCGAGTGCGGAAAAGAGTCAGAGCTATACTGAATTTCCTTTTTTTTTTTTTTTCGGGTGGGAAATCATCCAATGACTTCCCCCGCTCTGGGCGGAGCGGGGGGGCATGTCAGACTTATACTGACTAAAACCCACCCATGTTTCTTCTTTTGCCCTTTACGTTCCGAGGCTGCGGTATCTCTTTCGAACAACCCGCAACCCCGGCAGCATACTGAATGTCTGACACTAGAATAAATACTGCTTCAATACGTCATGGTAAACCTTTTTAGGGTTCGGTACCTCAAAAGAAAAAAAACGAAACCCCTATTAGATCACTTTGCTGTCCGTTTTTCTGTAATTAAAACCATATTGCTAAGTCTGTGGTCCCTTCGATATTTGAAAAAGTTAACCCTCTCAATCTACGCAGTCAAAAGATACGGCGGTTTATGTCGCAAGCGGTGTGCAAGTCCGACTCGCACTTGGCCGGTTTGTTTCGGATGGGAAATCATCAAATAACTTCTCCTGCTATGATCGGAGCGGATGGGAGTGTCAGACTTTTACTGAAAGCCCTTCCATGTTTTGCTTTTGCCCTTTATGTTCGGAGGCCGCGGTATTTTTTTCGACCCAGCATGGTTATGGTATTGTTTGTTCATTTATATGTGAATTTCTCAGCTTTAATGACCATTAATATAAAGCATGAAGTGCTTACTTGTAAAAAATTGATACACTAAATAAATAAATAAATATCTTAGGACAACTCACACACGCCTATCTGATCCCAAGCTAAGCAGAGCTTGTGTTATGGTAACTAGACAACTGATATACATACTTACATCCTTACTTCCTTACTAATTTTATAAAAGCGAAAGTGAGTTTGTTTGTTTGTTTATTTGTTACCTCTTCGCGTTTTAATGGCTCAACCGATTTCGATGAATTTTGGTACAGAGATAGTTGGGAACCAGGAGACCGACATAGGCTAATATTTTTTTGAAAAATGTGGGATGTGAGGGAGAAAGAGGAAAGAAAACTTAGCGTTGCTATTACAAATCAATAAGGCGCAAGAGGAACTGTGTTACCCCGAATTTAACGCGAGCGAAGCCGCGGGCAAAAGCTAGTAATTTATAAATACATACATATTATAGATAAATCACACCCAGACACAGAACAAACAATCATGCTCATCACACAAAGTTTGTCCTGGGTGGGAATCGAACCCACGACCTCCGGCTCAGCAGTCAGGGCCACTAACCACTAGACCCGTCAAAACTACAAGCCGTCTAAACTAGTCTTTATGTTTATTGGATGTATTTGCTAACCATCCTGGTACTGTGTATTCAATTGTTGGTGAGACAAATTAATAAAATAAAATGTGTTTTTACACTGCTACACTCACCAATCGCTGCATAATAGAACAGAGTCAATCCTGTAATAAGATCTATGAAATTCAAGCTCCCCACAAACAAAAGAGGAGAAAACAAATGAAAAAGATTGTGTAAAAAAGATTTTCTGAAAGACGACTGTCTGTAGTTAACACAAAACTTACGCACTTAGATATGCTAATTAAATTAATGGACGACTGAAATCTCACACCTTCTGCTTTACCCTAAGTTTGTCTGAGGTTTATAACTTTAGTCTCCTAAGTTTCGTCAAAGATAAAGTTCCTAAATTGGTTCGGTTAAGTTTGTGTTGGCTCTTAATAGTACGTATTCATTGCCTGATTGTGACATTTGTTGTAAATATCAGTTTCCTAACTCTTGAAACGTTATAAATGAAGTCGTTTTCGAAGAAAAATAAATAATTTTTCCGTTTTTTACGTATCATAAAAAAACTTCTACCGCTCTGGGTGGGACGGAAGGGTAATGTCAGGTATTACGGACTAAAACCCACCCATGTTCCTTCTTTTGCCCTTTTTCGAACAACCTACAACCCCGACAGGCAGTGGCCCTGGCAGGCCCCCCTTGCTTTGCTGACATCGCTTTTAAGCGCGCGTTGAACACGAACGCGCCGTCAAAATGGCGTGAATTTCACTTTGAAATATTCTTTATTAAATTGCAACACCACAATTTTATGATGAAAGCCGTCAACAGCTACCATTACCCACCTGTAGTCCATTTTATTAGCAAAAGACTGACTCTTCTTCTTCTTCCTTATATCGTGACCTCACTACTGTGGAGATTCACTTGACGTATGGTCATCTTCTGCTTAACAATTAGTTTTGACAATCTTTGCCTATTTTTAAAACTGTGAAATGCGTGAGTGGTTTTTTTTAAATTGTAAACCATCATGTTGTATCAGATTTGTACTGACTAAAACCCATCCATGATCTTTCTCTTGCATTTTATGTTCCGCGGGCCGCGATATCTCGTTCGAACAACCCGCAACCCCAGGTGCACTGTAATAAGGTCCATAATTGATGACGCGCTGACAAACTTAATTAAAATAAAAGTTTTTTCATCGTCTATTTCAAAGAAGAACGAGAAACAAATAAGACTGTTAGTAAATAGGTATGTGAAACTTCAGTGTGCAGTTGAACTATCGCCTGAACTTGTGTGAAAGTTACAGTTCAACCTAGTTTCACGGCTTCTTATTTTCTACTTCACCCTTGGTTTTAACTAGTTCGTATGTGAGAAAGAGGAATATAGCTGATGTTCTGTTTGGGATTTTTGGAAAAGTAAAGGAAAAAGTTATTTTTAAATGTTGGTTAGCATAAATTCAGCTTTATGTCTTTTGTTTTTCTATTCAGTTGCCATGAGTATAATAATAAGGAGAATTATAGTCATCAACATTTATGGAAAATGAGCTTTAACATTTATCTGCACTCGTCTAATTTGGTGTGCTCTTAAGGGTTAAAATCGCATCGAAAAAAGCCGGCTAGGTATATGTATTTTCAGCTTCGTCATCAATATCAAATGTTTAGACCCTTCTGTATAAACTGGGTTACTGGGTTCCAATACCCATCAAACCATCTCCGACAGTCGATGCAGGATGTCAGTGATTCGAATGTCAGAGTGGTCTTACCAAGAGGTGGCGTATTAAACAGTACAAACTGGGCCGTGGAGGTCAGATAGGCAGTCGCTTCATGCTGCATCCGATTAGACTGAAAGCCGACCGTAACATAGTGAGGAAAAAGCTAGACAGTTGTCAATTAGTGTTAGTGAAATGGGCTACAGAGAGACCAGCTAATTGGCCACAGGCCATTCTAAAACCTATTATTTAAGAAATAAAAAAATAATACTTTTGACATTCAAAATGCCGTTAAGAGAAACCAACGCGTACAATTCCTAGAGTTTTGGACTGTCCGGGGTTACAGGTTGTTCGAAAAAAAAATACCGCAGCCCCGGAAAACAAAGGTGAAAAAACGGAACATGGATGGGTTTGAAGTCTGAAACTCTTTCCCCCTCCCCGCAACTCGCTCTGTTCATCCCCGAAAGGAAATTCATCAAGAAGTTATCTGATAAAGACCAATCTAAAAGAAAAAAGACGTACAATTCCATTCTTAGTTCTTATTTAATGAGCCCTCGCTAACTGTTCTCAAGTGTTCACGGTAACTCGTGGCTAAACAGCGTAACTTTATAATTAGGTTTTCACTTGTCGCTATAATTATCAACGACTCCACTCGATACTAAAGTTTCATGAACAATGTTTAGTGGGTTACAAGTTACAAGCGACGAGCGATTTGTAACTAAAAACAAAATTGTAAAAAGTTTTTAACAAAAAAAAATACCATTGAAAACACAAACTGAAAAGGAAAAATAAAAAACAAAACCTTTTAGTCTAGCTAAGCTCCAAAATAAAAGTAATTGATTAATTTAATTTTGTTTTCATCGGTTAAAAACCTCCTGATTTCAAAATTGTGTAGCTGTGATAATCATTAGATTTAATTGGTATCAGGTTTTGAAGGTTGTTACAACAGGTTTAAAATCTAGAGAAAAATATTTAATTTTAAATATTATAGTGGTTTACTATTATTTATTGTCAAAACAGAAAAGCGAGTCTTGTCTAGGTCAATTATGGGTTAGTACTAATAATTATTTTTGGTAACATTTTAAGCAATGCTTAAATTGTGACAATCTACTTTTCTTTCATGCTGATGATGCAAAAAATGTGGCGACACCGTAGTTAATTAAATAGTTGTATTTACTAGGAAAACAACACATTTTATAGCCCTATAATTTTTCAGCCTTCTGGACACTTTTCCTGTTGACAACGGACGAATTTTTTGACGTCCTGTAATTTACAATTTTTTACTTGTACAATTTTTTATTACGAGTTTGTGTCTATTTATTAATTTAATCAATCTAAATTGTGTCATAAAAAAGCCTAAAATTTCGAACAACTCCCACAAATCATCATAATACAAACATTATTGTTTGTAATACTACACAAAAACTATCCCGACACTTTTTGCATGTCGCTCTATTAATCAGTCTCCTCTGCAATTAAAACAAAATCACTCTCTTTATGAAAGTGCTCGCTTTCTCCTATGTCTTGGGCGTTGTCATTCAATATGAGGTATCAATTGTCTGGAAAGTGGGCCAATGGGATGTGTAGCGTGTGAATGATATCGCCCGTGTTAACGTTAAGGGGCGTACGTGTCGATTTATTGATTAGATACTTTCGATCAGGTTAGTATAGTTTATTTTTGTACTTCTTAGGGATGGGAAATTATCAAATAACTTACCCTGCTATTAACGGAGTCCAAGGGAGCGTTACTTCTTCTGACAAAAGCCTTGATTGTTCCTTCTTTTGTCGCTTTTGTTTTGGGACCGCGGTAGCTCTTTCAAACAAACCACAACCCTGGCAGGATTTTTCAGTACTTGATTGGGTTATTATTAGCTTATTTGTTGTTTTGATAATACCTCTAAAACAGCTTAAATTATTAACCTTTCGTGTGTCTATGACGTGGATCCACGCGAGACACAATGCGTAATTAATTGTGTCTGTAATTCCGGCATACGAAAGGTTAATGGTAGAATACTATGTTTGTCCTTCGGTCAAAATTTCAATTTTAACAATTTTTAATTTTATCGGGATATTAATAATGAGAAAGTTTTTATTCATTTTTCTGGATTAAACTAAAAATTTTGGTTAAAAATCCTCCTTCCATTAAATTTGAATCGTATAACTTGAATTTCAGTAGAGCTATAAAAAACAGTCAAAGGATATAATTTAAGACCCCCAACCATAATTTTCTTTACAAAGAAGTAGTTCAATCCTACATTGGATTTAAGACACGCCCATTTCAGGTTATTGTAGACTTTTGTTACAATTTAAATTTTGGTTTCACTGAACAAAGGAAACATTTAAAAATGCCCGTGAAAGCCACAGATGTATTTTCAACGTTATGTCACCACTGAGAATTTCAGTATGTCTTCATCATCTGCCTAGCCTTTTCCCAACTATGTTGGGGTCCAGTCTAACCGGATGCAGCTGAATATCAGTATTTTACATGGAGCGACTGCCTATCTGACCTCCACAACCCAGTTAGTACTGGGTAATACGATAACCCTTGGTAAGACTGGTTGTGACTGACAATAATTTAAGTGTGTCCTATGTGTTGCGGGTTCGATCCCCGCAGGAAACAAATATTTGCATGGCCTACAGATAGTTATTTCGGGTCTGACTGTTTAATAAATATAATATTCCAACAAAAAAAAAACATTACGTGAACTTCACGTTATTTTTTGGGGGTGGGAAATCATCAAATAACTTGAGAGGGGGGTAGTGTCAGACTTGTACTGACTAAAACCTACCCATGTTCCTTCTATTGCCCTTTACGTTCCGGGGCCGCGGTATCTGTGAACTTCACCTTAACTTCTCATTTCTGATCTATAAATCAAAGTGATCACACGAACATTATATAACAAGCAAACAGTAGTAAAGATCATCTCATAAAAACGTAAAATTGATCATCTAACTGTATACAGTGGCAGCTTTTTACTCGACAACGGAAAGGAGAGTTATTGGTTTTCGAGCGTCTGTATGTCTAATTCTTCGACATGCTCAACAGCCTAAACTGTTTAACGCATATTCGACTAATGATGTGTTTTTGAATTCGTTTTAGTTGACAGCGGAGGGAGTGTTAGATTTGTACTGGCTAAAAACCCACCTATGTTTTTTTTTCAATAGAATAAACGTTAAGGGCGATAGCCCATAACCTTTCGGGGTATCTCTTTCGAACAACCCGCAACCCCAGTAGGATCTAGAACTCCTTAACTATAATATACTTAAGTGACTGGCATTTTTACCACATATATAAACATAATATATATGTGGTAAAAATGCCAGTCACTTAAAAAACAATGGCCGAAATATTTTATAACACCATTTATTTCATTTAGTTGTTTTCCTTTGGCACCAAAACAAGGATAGGAAAGAGGAAAAAACTGTATTGATAGAGAAATCCATTGGATTAATGTGTTTGTCAAAGATCCCTATGTTAGTTTTCACATAATTTATCACCGTCGACCATCAACAACATAAAAAGGAACAGTAGGTTTATTCTTAATAGTCTACGCGTTTTCTTACAACTTTTGTACACAAGTTTTAAATAAATAAATAATATAAATAAATATCTTGGGACAACTCACACACGGCTATCTGATCCCAAGCTAAGCAGAGCTTGTGTTATGGTAACCAGACAACTGATATACATATTTATATGATTTATAAATACATACATATTATAGATAAATCACACCCAGACACAGAACAAACAATCGTGCTCATCACACAAAGTTTGTCTTGGGTGGGAATCGAACCCACGACCTCAGCTCAGCAGTCAGGGCCACTAACCACTAGACCAACAGGCCCGTTTTGACTTTGCATGGGTTCAATTTTATATGAATACTAGCTGGCGCTCGCGGCTTCGCCCGCGTGTTATCCGAAAAAATATCCTATGTGCTTGTATTCTAAACTATAATCTACTTCTGTGCCAAATTTCACCAAGATCGATTTAGCCGTTTTGACTTGAAAGAGTAACAAACATCTATCCTCACAAACATTAGCATTTATATACTATAACGTATAGTACTTAGACTATGGGACGCTTGGAGGTGTTATGAAAGTGTTTGTTAAAACGAGCAACGCTTAGCTTGAAGGTTGTCTGAAGTAAATTCCCAAGACATTTTCTTATAATAAAATAAATGATCAATATTAAATAGCCTATAAACAATAGTATTATTGGATATTTTCAGTAGTTGTCAAAGCAATAAGAAGATAAGACTACCCAGGGGATCTATTTGTATTCCTTTTAAACTTTATTTAGTTTAGTAACAACTTAATGTTAAGCATATTTTTGGTAAAATGATCTCTTTTGTTTTGAAGCTCAAATATTGTACCTTACTCGAGGCTTTGTGGCACTGCTTGCTGAAATACAGACGAAAAACCTAGTTCGGCAGCAGATGCTAACTGTTAAACGGAATTGATTGTGTTACTTTGTTGTTACATATGTGAATCAATTGTGTAAACTTGTTTTTCTGTTTGTTTAATAAATAATTTTAAGACTAATGCTGGCACCGTTTGGATGGTCTACAAAACCATCCAAACGGTGACCAAAAAACAACAATTTTAATAATATTTAAATTTACCTTTCTTTCATTACGACATGCAGTCTATTTACCATTTTTAGAAATAGGTTCTTATAATATGCATTTATTACTTGCTTACTAGCTGTGCCCAGCGGTTTCACCCGCTGCTCACTTAGGGGTATGAAAAATAGATGTCGGTCGATTCTCAGACCTACCCGATATGTACTTACACAAAATTTCGTTTAAATCGGTCCAGCCGTTTCGGAGGAGTATGGGAACGAAAACTGTGACACGAGAATTTTATAGTATATTAGATTATATTTACCATGTTTTTTATCAGTTCCGAGTTTCCGATATTTCAAGTTGTGAGTGTCGGTACCGAATGCCAAAAACGAATAAGGAGGAGGGTAGATCGTTTTTTCTGCTAATAAACACCTACCCGCAATAACTTCAGTTTATCCGTGATCATGGCGTTTGCAACATCCCTGAAACATCTAAAACTGGAAAGAAATAACAAACGTGGTAAATATCCCGTTTTAAGTGTTAATAATAATCTAAGTGAGCATGTCAGTAACTTACAAATTACTTTTATTTGTTAACAAAGGTAAAATGATTTGATTTTATTAATATTATGGTACTTCTGAAGTCACTTTATATGGACCAAAGCTGAGAAGGAAAACATCGTAAAAAACCACACAGTCCCAAAATCGGAAAACGAAATGATAAATTCAAGTCCAAACAGAAATAAATGGTCATTGCAACGATAGGCTATTTAATCGTATGAGCTGTAAGAATTTTGAGTACGGTTATTGACAGTAGACGCTTTACGAAACACGGAATGTTTTTTTTTTTGAAAGTTGGGCCTCACTAGAATTTCTCCTGTATCGTGGGTGCGTTTACAAACATTTAAACTGACATACACAAACAGCCAGACCCTTACAACTATCTGCAGGTTATACAAATATTTCCGTGCTGAGATCGAAACCGCGACACGCAGCGCAGCAGTCGATCGCTCAGCCACTGCGCCAACCGTGACGTCATTGTATAAGGTGGAATCGCCTTCATCAAACAAATTTTAAAACTATAGACATAATTATATCAGCATGGTGGGTGCGAGTAAGGGACGGAGGGGTCAGGAAACGGCGGCAAGGAAGCAATGGCGGCCATTTGAGTAAAGTTCACCTTGACTGCGCCCGCGCCGTTGGTCTCGCGATAGCAAAACGCGACTGCAGAGCAAGGGATCTTGAGTTCGATTCCCAATTCTGGCAAAAAGTGGTATCGGGTTTTTCCATAAGGAATATCACCAAATATCACCACTAGCAGCCCAGAGTTAAAAAAGGAAGGACAAGTGATGGTCGAAGATCATACTTAAAGTATTTGGTTCGCTTCTGCCAAAAGTCAGGCTTGCCATACGAAGTGATAGGACTGGGTGAACTTGCTGGTGACTAAATCGTTGCCTTTTTGGGAAAAGCTGATAAATTGCACAACCAATTTTGATGACAGTGGTTTGGTAAACTTGATTGTCTTCATTTAATTTTAAAACTTGATATTTCTTCTTTCCAGACGAAATCTCCAGAAGAAACCCTGAAGCGAGGGCTGACCAACAAATGCGTACAGCGGGAGACATCCTCATGCATCGCTATAGAACTGGTGGGCTACGTTGACCGGATGCTTCGGACAGCATCCTTCCAGCTGAGCGAAGATGTTATGATTGTTGATGAAAGGTAATGAATTTTCTTCATCTTTGACATCACTAAGGGTGGGAAGTCTTCAAGTTACTTCCCTCGCTTTGGACGAAGCGAGGGGGGGGGGGAGTGTCAGACTTTTACGGACTAAAACTCATCCATGTTACCTCTTTAGCCCTTGGTGTTCCGTGGTCGAGGTATCTCTTTCGAAAAACCCACAATCCCAGCAGGCTGTGGTCCTGGTAGACCCCTCTGCTTTGATGGGCGCGTGATTCTTTGAGGCGCGCGTAAAACAAGAATACGCTGTCGACACGACCTGTTGTCAATAGACGGACGGACGGTGAGCTACTTATTGACGCCCGGCACCCGGAGCGTCTCCGCCTGTGGCTGGGTTAGTCTGAGGTTCTCTCCCTCAAGTGTCCGGACACCTCCTTTAGTAGCAGGGCTACTTACGCAGGAGGTGACTGCTTCCCATTTCCTCTTGCCAACCTGTAGTAGAGGAATTGAGAAATTACCAAACAGGATGTGGCCAATTAAACTAAGTACTAGACAGAAATCTACTTCAACCTTAAAAAAAAAATTGATAAATCATTTCTGCCTTACAAGCAATATGTACGGAACGACTGTATTTTCAAAACAAACTTCTTGAACAGGAAACTTAATGAAAGAATAAACAAGGAAAAAGAGTTCCAAATCTCATAAATCAAGAGGGTAGTCGAACAAAAATAGAAATTTTATCCACGAAAAGGGTTTTCAAATCTTGGTGTACTTCCTTGAAAAGGTTCTAATTGTAAAGTAAACAACTCTAAATTCATACCCTCATCAATCAGAAACTTTTTATCTTAAGCTCCAATCAATTTGTTTGGGATTCACAGAATTCTTTTCAAAGATTTTTTCGAAAATAAAGGGTTTATACTGGGATCTGAAGTTTGTTTTTTTACAAGATTTGGTACTTACTGGTTTTTCGATCTTAGAAGTACTATTATTAATGCGAAGTTATGAATGAATGGAGAGATATTTTTTACTGGAATTACTGATAGATAAAAAACTGACTTGTTACAAAAATAGACCATAGTCTAGAAAAATATATTTATAAGCTACAAAATGTCCCGGAAAAAGATTTTTTTAAGGTTTTGTTTATTTATAATAAAGGGCACGTACAAAAGGGGCACATGAACGGACTTAGCGGTCAACAGTCAATAGGAAATCATTGTGATAGGTTACAAAAATAAAACATAAAATAACGTTTTAGATGGTGATGTTTTTTGTACTCTACCCAATAGAAAATGTTGGATAGGGCATCCCATTGGGGCCTGCAAAGGCCACTGCCTACCGGGGTAGCCGGTTGTTCGAAAGAGACACCCTGTCCCCGGAATACAGAAAGCAATTGAAGGAACATGGATGGAATTTAGTCAGTACCTAAAAGTCGGACACTCCCACATGCTCAAACCCTGCCCAGAGCCAGGGAAGTTATTCGATGATTTCCCATTCCTTAAAAAAGGGTAATGTATTCACTTGACCATTCGCTTTGGTTAGACCATGGGTGAAGACTTTACTTGTAATGATTATCAACCTTTTTAATCTGCTCAATGAGGTACAATTTTTTTACTCTCGAAATCTGTTTTCCAGCCACGGAATGGCCTCAGAAATCCCAGTGAAATCAGAAACCCTGGCAAGAGCTGGTACATCCCTTGAAGACCAGGCACAGCAGCTAATAATGGACAAGCTGTGGCATTTCGTCAGCTCCAGGTCCCTGAGGTACAGGCTGCTTAATGATGCAGATCTCGTCATCTCTGGCCAAACGGAGAAGGATGGAAGCCTTGGTGTTGGTAAGTGTGACTAATAAGGAGTAATTTATTTTTATATAGAATGACTTCAAAAAAACCGGCACTTGTGGGTAGTAGTAGGTATGGGTTATATTCCGCGGTTTTTCATAATTATGAGATCCCGATATTTCGACGCTGTTGCAAGCACCATGATCCTTACTAATATTATAAAAGCGAAAGTGAGTTTGTTTGTTTGTTACCAAAGTTTGGCAACAAAGTGGTGCTAATATAATAATATCCCGTGATGATAAAGTTTCAGCATTTTTTCCTTTTTAAATGAGAACAAATGAACCCTAAAAAATATTCAATTCAAAGCCTAGCTAGAAGTATTAGATGAACGCGCGACATAAAATTAGATTAGTTAGTACTCCTACTTCTATCTTGCTACTAAAAATACAGCAGTTTGTATAGATGGACAAATGTATGTTTGTTACTCTTTCACGCTAAAACTGCTGTACGGATTTGGATGAAATTTGGCAAACAGTTTGTAACTTGGTTTAATACAAAAAAAATGCTTGAAATCCCAGTAGAATACGGGCATAAGCTAGTTATACTATAAATTAGATAAACTGTGTTTTGAGTGTCTGGTAATGATTACGCATATTTTACGAAAGTTCTGCCTTTAAATATTATGGCATAATATTATACGATTGCTATTTTCACGTTCCAGGTGTATCAATGAAGCCACCAAAAGTATACGAAAGCGGTAGAGGCCGTCAGAAGCCCTTCGGACCCGTTCTGGCGCTAGCCGCGTTGAAGTTCGGCTTGTTCGGAGCCCTCACGTTCAATGTCCTGGCCCTCATGGTCGGGAAGGCACTCCTTATCTCCAAGATTGCTCTGTTGTTGTCAACCATTATTGGATTGAAGAAACTTTTCTCTCACCAGGTGAACGACTAATTCTGTTTTAGCATGTTGCATGAATTGATTAAATTTTGCAAACGTGTCTCTTTTGTTTTTCTTGTCTTTGCTGACGCTCTTCACAACAGAAATAGATAGACATAGATAACGCAAGTGTAACTAACTTATACAAAAACTAAAAAATCATAAATACTTCATATACTTTCGCGCTTAGTCTGCATTGGTGTGCCACTAGTCGGACGGTCAGATATCAAATTGAAACTGATTAATTGCGTGTAATAAATTGTAAAAACTGTCGTCAATCACAAAATAGACGTCACATCACTAAAATATAGTACATGACACGTCATAGCCTATAAATCAAGCGTGCCATTTTTGGAATACCGAATTCCAAAAATGACACGCTTGATTTTCATACCGATCATCATACTAACGTTATCGATGTCAATCTTTATGTTTGGTCTTGACTTTTCCACCTTCTTTCTTTGACTGGGGACGTGTTTTGGTGATTTTCAATTGTTTTCTGCGTGAAGAATAAAGGAGTGGTTAAACTGGGATTAACAGGATGAATTGTGGACACAGCTGCAGAGATTGGACTCAACAGATCTAATAATATTCTTAAGCATCTTTTCGCATCTGATGTACGCTTATAGTTTTCAATCTATCCAATCCAATTTTACTGTACTGTTGGATGTAATGCATTTTTATTAAGAATTTAATGTGTTCCTTTTTCGGGGATTTTATCTGTTATCACTGCATGTTTTAGTCATTGAAATTGCATGAATATCGTTAAAAAGCACAATCAAGATTTGAAAAACGACTCTTTCAAGGTATGTATGTAGGCAAGTTTTTTTTCAAAGTAATTGTGTTGTAAAAATAGGCAGTTAAATATCCTCACTAAGGTTACATCCACATTGACTGGAAACTACTTCAAACATAGCTGGGTAAAGCTTGTAATGAATTAATTGCAGAAACTGACATTTCTCTTACACTGGTAAACCCTATAGATTTGCATAATTAGTCGACACGGTTGACGCAGTAGCTAAGCGATTTACTGCTGCGCTGCGTGTCACAGGTTTGATTCCCGCACGGAACAAATATTTTTACGACCTAAGATACTACTTCCATACGCAAAATACGCGCCTCAGACGTGGAGTTGCGGACACCAGCCCGTTATACAATACAAGACCTAAGATACTTGTTCCGGGTCTGGTTGTTTGTGCAAGAGTTTAAATGTTTGTTAACGCACCCATGATACAGGAAAAATAATTTTGTGAAGCAAGAAAAGAAAAACAAGAAGTTAGTCGAAATTGTTATATTATAATATTGTACATGGACAATATAGGTTAGTTAATAAGCAAATGTCTCCAGGGTTTCTCATTAAAATTAAAGGTCAAATAAAATTTACAAATGTAAAAACTTCAAAGAATGAATTTCACAGAAAATTCAAGAAGATGTTTCTCCTTTATCCCAATATGATTTACTGCAACAGCAGACGTTTTGAATATAGTGCACCTTTCTAAGTTTCAGTGAGAAATTCAATCATATTTTGAATACGTATTTCGCAAGTGTTCAATATTGGTATAGAAATTGACTTCTGCTACTGAGAAGCTTTTTTGAAAAATGGCGCATTGATATAAGTTCCACAATTCGGCAAGAATCCTTATCTTAATCTTTTTAGAAAACTTTGCCCCACACTAGGAATTATTTCTCCTGTATCGTGGGTGCGTTTACAAACATTTAAACTCACTTACACATACAGCCAGACCCGAAACAACTATCTGTAGGCCATACAAATATTTGCTCCGTACGGGGATCGAACCCTCGACACAGCGCAGCAGTTGATCTCGTAGCCGCTGCGCCAACCGTGTCACCAATCAACCATTGACTACAAAAACAACAAATTATTAATTACAACTAAACCATATGTTACCAACATAACATGACCGACACCCAAAAAATGGACGTTTTTAATTTTCCGTAAAAAAAGGGTAGCTTGATGTATTTTTAAATAGTAGACGGATTGTACTAAGCTGGGTAAGCGTAATTTAACTGGAGTCAGGAAGCAGAAAAATGTAATTTAGAAATTAAAACATCGTTGGTTTTTATTTTTTTGCTTAAAATTGGGGTCCGTAACTTTTAACAGGGTAAGCAGAAGTCGGGCAGATGTCCACCGCTTTTTATGTTAGGTTAACTGTATTTTTATCTTTACGAATATTATGAAAGCTAAAGTGAGTTTGTTTGTATATTCGTTACGTCTTCACGCCTAAATGGCTAAATAGATTTTGATGACTTGGTACAGAGATAGTTGGGACCCTGGAGACGGATATAGGCATTAAAAAAGTAAGAAATGAGGGAAAAGGACGGAAAACTTAGCTTTGCTATTACAATAAGTAAGGTACAAGGGCAAAAACTACAGGTAGCAGGTACCTGTTAATTAGGAAAGGGGAACTATATTACTCCGAATTTAACGCTAAATCTAGTTAATGTATAATCCAGCTCCTGAGGAGCTCGTGCCTTTAATAAAAAAAAAAAAACGTAATTGAACTTAAGCTTACATCTAAATACAAGATAAAGTTTAACATTATTGGGTAAAGAGACTTATAACAAATTTAGAAAACATTGAAACCCTGATCTCTTATCTTTTGGTTGGTGTCGTGGCCGAGCAAGTACATTTTTTCGCGTCTGGCTGTAAGTATATGTGAGTTTGGACGTTTATAAATGCATTTCTATCTATCTATCATGATATTGGAGAAATTCTAAGTGTTAAAAACAATGTTAAAAAATACACTTTCAAACAAAAGTGTCAGTTTAAACTGTTGCTCAAAAATTTTATTCGGTTGAAAATGCATAACTTTGTTGTTATTCAAATAAGGAATCAATTAAATTATGTTAAGCAAACACTCTGTACCAATATTCCATCGCATTATAAGTCAGAGAAGTCAAAATCCGAATGACATAAAAACCTCCTTAGTACGAATTCTAACACTAATTAAAAAAAATATCGTACATATTATAAGTTTTATATTCCATCGTGCACAAGGTACAGTGGTTAAGAAAATACTTAAACTATCCGTGAACCAAAGAAAACTTTTCAGCAAAAAGGTACTTTAGAAAAAAAAACGTATTCAAATTTGGAAAAAGATACGGAATACGTATCACAATAAAATTCAGGTAGACCTTTTTGAAATTTTATTAGCATAAGTAAAAAGGTTTTAAAGCTAAAAACCTTATTCATATCTGTAATATTTTAGCCTGAACGTGGAAGTTATAAGGGTTAGCATAAATCTGAAGGGTAAGAAGGTCTCACAGGCACCCGGTATTTTAATAAATTAAAATGGTCTACTATACTTTTCCAAGGATTTACTTTGGTATTGGTGTTTAAAAAACTAATAAAATTAATAAAATTTCGTGATAAAAGTAATATTATTGACAGTCATACAACCAATGACCTATCACACTTATAAAATAAAGTTTTTATGTGTGTGTGTTTATGTACTCAAACGTCTAGACCATTTTGGATAAAATTTGCTTAGTAATAACCCTGGATTAGATTAGATAGGATATATTTTTCCCGGTCTCCGCGGGTGAAGCCATGTTACGCAGCTAGCACATACTGAACTATTGAGATAGTTCAATACGAGAATGTTATTTGTCTTGTACAATCGAGGGCAGCGGTGTTTACTGATTAACAAAATGTGTTATCAAAATATTTAGAAAGGTTGGAGTATAGTACAAAATCTTGAATAATTCTTTATTAATCGACCAAACCGTACTTTTTGCCATCAATTAATAAATTAAATCTCACTGAAAGCATAAAATTATTATTGTATGCAAGAAGTGGATGAAAGCTATTTAATGAGTACTGAAGTACTCATGAAAAAAAACCTTGTAAAAAAACCTTTTACTTGTTTTATTACATTGTTTGAACTTCGTTTGGTTTCCGGAGTCAATTTCTAGGAAAAAAAAAACCGAAATTTCCACTTCCCTCGGGCAATGATCTTGTACAAACATTTTATGAGTAGGGTTTCGGAGCAAATAATATGTAATTATATACTTTGTTTAAGTCTCGGGAATACAGAACCCATATTAGAACCCAAATTAAGAGTTTGTTTGATCTGAATATTTTAAATTTAAATGACCGTAACCCATTTCAAATAATGTACTTGACTTAGCAGCTAATTACGGGACGCCTACGGCTGTTTTTTTTATTTTAGTGGCAGCCATTATGAAAAGGTTAGGAGTACTTAAGTCTCAATTGCACAAAGGCAGAGAGTTTGGGCTTAAGTATGGCAATTTGTTGTACTTCCAAGAACAAAGGAAAACCGATTATGGTTGTGATTGTGTGTTTGCCAAAGATTTAAACCCTTAACTTGACCTCGCCGTACTTAAGTCGTTCCACTGTTATCAAGTGATTATCAAGCTTTCACATACCGGACAGAACCTTAGATACGATTTCCAGTAAATGTTCTTTATCCTAAACTCTACTCCGTCCTTGTCCTGTGCATGTCTTTTTTCATACTTTTCACTTTTGAGAGCCTGCGTGACTTAGTTTTAGTTGTGATAGAATTTTTTCATTTATTCTCACCAGCTCTTTAGGATTAAGGGGTTTTGACGCGACAAATACAATGATTATGATGGTAAAAAAAAAACAAAAAACGGCCAAGAGCGAGAAGAGTCAGACTCTCGCATCGAGGGTTCCGTACAAACTTGTGACATAAAAAACCCTAACTTTTGACTGCATAGACTTAGAGGGTTATTTCACAGCACAAAAGGACCACAAAGTTGAACATATGCTTTTAATTTCAACTCGATACCTCCACGCGTTCTCGAGGTAAAGCGTCTTGACAGACAGACGGACAACAAAGTGATCCAATAAGGGTTCCATTTTGTCCTTTTGAGGTATGGAACCCAAAAAACGTAAGAACTAAGAGTACTTCCACAGGAAGTAAACTTATTTCTTTAATAAAGACATCCATCTTGTTACACATGTTTAAGAGAAGTAAATGGATCATTCGCAGAAGTTTTTAATAAAAGTCTTGTATGAAGTACGATATTCTACATCATTAATTATATTTTACTGACATATTTAGATGTTTTTGACTGTCTTCTTTGATTGATTTAATGTCCAAATTTGGCAAGGAGTTATTAGGTTTTTCCTTTAGGATTTCATGATTTCGATTTTAAATTTTGCATACCATTTTTACAAGTACCTTTATTAAAAACACATATTTATGCATATTGCAAACACCTAGCACTTGGCACGAAAGTTAAATTTATAGCAATAGTAGTGTTATTAGAAAGTTAGTTTTATTTAGTATGCACGTATTTAAGGTTGGTTTGTTTTAATGCCAATATTAGTAAATTATTTCAAATTGTTTTATTTTAAGTTACCTAGTGCTTAAAATGTGTGTTATTTATAGTTTCCATGTTATTTTGGCGATTAGTATTGCCATTTAATTTTGCAAATATACTTCTATGTTGAGATTTTGTCCGACGTTATGACACAAATATTTCTAAAAATTTTTGTAGGATTTTTTCTGAATGTGTGTACTTATGTGTAATGTTTTTGTGATAAGATTATTCTTTGAAAACATGTCACACAATTTTAATCTCTGTATATTTCATGTTTTAAATTTATTTTGCCTCTTTCTAACCAGCCCTAAATTAACTTATATAAATATTTTTGTACCAATCATTGATCCTTGTATCCTTTTTTTAGTCATCCGATTCAATGCAATCGTTTAGAACTTAGTAAACCACCCTTTTAATGAAATTACAGACGCCAGCAGGTCAGGCTACCCGAAACTGTCAATTTTTCCCAATGAACCTTGAACCTAATACTTTAGAAATAAAGTCGAAAATCTATCAAATAAATCTGACAGATTGTAGTAGCTTGATGTGCAGGCGTCTGTACATTCAAATTAAAATAACAGAAATTAAATTACTAATACTTTTCAGAATAATCACAACGAGCACTAAGTCAATTGGATCAATGACACCGAATGAAGTTAACGGCGATACTTACCTCAACAAATAACCATAAAATGAGGCTTATTACACAATTTATTTGCTAGGAAAGAATAAAAAAAAATACTTTGTAAATGCGGGAGAAAATAAGGAAAGTAGAACAAAAATAAAAACATCTAAAGACTTGTGTGTATGACTGTACAAGATTAAATATCAATAGAAAACATTACACGTTTTGAATCCGTAACTGTCGGGAAAATACACCAATGTATGTATATAATACACAAACGTACCAATGAAAATATTTTTGAAGTCTTGTGTAACATTTACATTAATTCGCAATGTTTTTAGTTATTTCATGTAGTTATTAGGTTTTTGGTACATAAGTCAAAATAAAAAGTACCGAAGTAACCGAAAATATGGGCATGATACTTACCCACCAAAAATCGCAATGAAGCTTAGAAAAGTGTAATAAGTTTTATTTATGTAAAAGTTGACAAAAAGTACCAAAGAATTTGTAAAATAAATAATTATGACTTATTAAAAAAGTAAAAAAAAAAGAATTAGCAAAATAAGTCAAACACGATGAGCTAAAAGTTTCAGTCTGCATATATTTTTTGACAGACAACATACAGCTCGTTTATTGTCAACTTTTACTATATTACTTTTCAATTAATTTAGAATACACGTATTATTAATGTAAATAACACTATTTATTTATTTTAACATGTTAACTTTAGATGTACTTACTAACTTGTACAATGATGCTAATTTCGCATTTATATAACTAAGCATTTGCCTTAATTAAAATAATAATTCATTAAAATTGCATTAATTGTACTAATTTATTTATTATGGAATAAACGAAATGAATACTAACACTTTTGTTTTCATGTATACCTAATAACCTAACCATACTATGGCCTTGACTCTTGGTGTTCCAAAAACTAACAAGGTTGAAAACAATACGACAAGCGGTAAGACTAGCTATTATAGTCGTGCAAAGCTCATAAACCTGTTGGCCTGTTGGTCTAGAGTTAGTAGTGTCCGTGGTTAGTAGTGGTTTTGACTGCTAAGCCGGAGGTCGTGGGTTCAATTCCCACCCAGGACAAACTTTGTGTGATGAGCATGATTGTTTGTTCTGTGTCTGGGTGTGATTTATCTATAATATGTATGTATTTATAAATTAAATAAGTATGTATATCAGTTGTCCGGTTACCATAATACAAGCTCTGCTTAGCTTGGGATCAGATAGCCGTGTGTGAGTTGTCCCAAGATATTTATTTATTTATTTAGTGTTGTTTTGATTAGGATGTAACAACAGTATGGAGAACGTTGTTCGTTTATGAATTTGTATTACATTGGTTCAAAACTCTGAAGCGAATTACAAATCTATACTAATATTATAAAGCTGAAGAGTTAGTTTGTTTGTTTGAACGCGCTAATCTCAGGGACTACTGGTTGGAATTGGAAAATTCTTTTAGTGTTGGATAGTCCATTTCTTGAGGAAGGCTATAGGCTATATAACAGCACGCTACGACCAACAGGTGCTGAGCAGCGTGGGTGAAACCGCGGGGAACAGCTAGTTTATTCATAAAACGCAGAGAACAAAATTATTTTCGTATCAATCTTAAAAGAATTCCTAGAACTATTAATATCACAGATTTTAACGTGCCTTAAAAGTTTTCTCATAAATTTGGAAGTTTTAGAAAGACCGATATAGATGTTCATTTAATATTGGTCTGTGATTTGACCAGAGTTTTTGGGTTCAATGTAAAAATCTTTCTTGATATAAGGTAAAAGGTTCCTTACAACAAACTTTACGATGTCTAGACCAAATTTCTATAGCTTCAACAGTTCAATTACTCCAAATTTCATATAAAACTTTTGAAATGATTTAATTTTAGTCGAATTACAAGAGAGTTGTTCATTTACAAGAAATTTGCATTAAAATGGATTACACTGTAAATCTGCTTGAATATTTAATAAATTGTATGCTTTGATATAGGTAATTTTACAAATAAGTAAAAATCAAAAACAAAGGAGTCGAATACTATGGTTTAACAGAATTTGCATGATTGACTCTAATTTCTCTCATGCATGAGGTTGTGGGTTCATATCCGGGCAAGGAACTATGGACATGGCAGACAACGGTAAAAGAAGAACACCGTGAGGAAATCCGGACTTCTAAAATATAAGATAAGTCTGAAATCGCCAACCCGTCTTGAGTCGTCGTGGTGATCAATGCTCGTGCCTTTCCTGTGTGAGAAGAGGTCTATGCCCAGCTGTGGGACTTATAGGTTTGTTTCATAAAGTAAAGTAGAATTTATTTGCGTAGATTGTAAGTACATAAAATAAGGTGTAACAATAATCGGGTGAGCCTTATACAGTCTACCTTACATTAGACATGCAAACATTAATAATTATAATTAAGATAAAAATAATAATATAACTTTACTATTCATCAAATTGTTAATCAAACAAATATTAAGTAGTCTCAATTAAAAAAAAAATACAGACTAATGTAAACACCAGAAACTCACAGAATTTATCTGTCAGAGATGTTGGCCACGTCCAATAGCGCCATATAGTCTATAGGTAATAGCGTACCAGACAGTTTATTAAGTGCAATAGGCGTTGATGTATGAATTGAATTCATCTTAGGCAATAGCCAGGTTTCTTTTAAGCAGTCTATTTCTAAACATCATATTTCAAACGTGAACACTTTACGTAAGCTACCGATAAATATTTGATTTAAACTATGGTTTCCTGTGATGGCGTGCCGTGTCGGCAACAAAAAGTGTCTCAGTTTGCGCCTCCCCGATAGCATTATTTTCTTTATTTACTTTTCTTCTTACTGTTAAATTTTTATATATTTTAAAAAACATTTAAAAATTGTGCTCCGCCAGTATTGACAGCAGGGTCAGAGCCCTAGAGACAAGAACCTCCTCATAATGCGAGACGTATCGAGTACGGAGTACTGCCTTTTCAATCAGGCTCTTGATCCAACCGCCTAAGGAGAGCTTCGAGAGATGGTCGTCGAGGCCCTTGGCCATCATGCCATTGGCCGTAACTACTATTAGCAAAATGATAGCCGAGCTCACATTCCTTAATATGTCGACAACCTTGTGTGCTCAGTCGAGATATTTTAGTTGATTTTTTCGCAGCAATATTCGCGAGTACAGTCACTGTTGGAACAATTTCTTAAGAAGGTTCTAAGCAGATGTCCTAGAAAACTTACTTCCACAGTTAATTTGTTATACTTCCATTAAGGGAAGCTACCAACAACACGTGTAGCCTAGAAGATTACAAACTACCTACACTGAAGTATCTGGCTCGAAGGACCTGTCCTTCTCTGCACAAAATATGATTAGTAAACTGAAGGACACTTTAGCGTTAAACGTGGGTGTTAGAACAATACTGAACTATGTCCTTCATGGTTGAAACGTTACCTTATATTTCTTGTTCTTATTGGTTGCATTGCGAAAATCATTTGCCGTGTGAACCACGTATAGTCTACAAGTACATGCTAGTTTTGTAGATAATTTACAAATATAAGATTGTAGTCGTTCTCAATTTGCACCACCTCTACATAAATGATGTAACTAAAGTTTTGTAACAATATCCAGATTTAAAAGTGTTTCCATGGAGTTTCTTGCCCAATCTTAACCATAGAGATCTACGCTTCGAAATCGGCAACTACAGTAATTTCACAGTTATTAGTCCTTGTGACTGGGACTGTGGCTACATTTAATAATGTTGTCATTATTTAGTAGTAACTGGCCTGATTGAAATAAATGCTATGATTTAATTTCAGTAAAACTATGGCATTTTAACCAGAGCACTTTAAATAAAAAAAATTAAACACTCGAATTGAGAACCACCTCTTTTTATGGCATCTGTTTTAAAAAAAATAAGGCTCCGCCCGTCAGTAGGTTGCGCTTTTGAATGAAGATAGGCACTCTACAGTGTGCAATATTCTGCACCAACATTGAGAGGCGGAACTGAGGAGACCAATATATGCAGAAATGCAAAGATTTATGTGACATATTTATCTACCTGAAGCGGGTTCGAGTGTTGTATTTATGGTCCATCCGTGCTCAAAGAAAAGAGGCTTGTTCTGCAGTAGTAAGTTTTGTACTGGTTATCCTAAGACATAAAGGCGATAGGGCAATTTATGATATTGACTGCCTCGTTGGTCAAATGGTTAGTTGGTGGTTGGTTGGTCTACTGCTAAGCATTAGGTCCTTTTTTACGGATGGTATCATCAAATAACTTCCAGACTTTCTGGACTTTTACTGACAAAGGCATTTTCTTGTGTCCTTTATGCAACGGGGCCGCGGTATGCCTTTCAAACAATCCGTGACCCCAGCAGGGGCTTTAGATTCTGGGTTCGATTTTTAGGGCCGATTGCTATTAGATTTTTCCATGTTACAGGTAGGTTAGGTTAGGTTAGGTTCATCCCCTAATACATGAGACTAATCATAACTGGCAAAATATGGGTACACTACTATGTCTATCTCTACCTAACCCTTTGGGGATTACAAGCTTCATTCAGTATTATATTAGTAATGAAATAGGGCTAGCTATGCTTTGAAATTTGTGGTATATGTCTGTAGAACTAATTAGTGTCGTATTTACTGTCGCCTATCAAATACAATTTCCATCAATTTTATAGTGAAGTGATTTCATTGAACAACAAAATTCGACGTTAAACCCAGTTTAAGAGTTGGCAACACAAAGGTCAAACACGCACTTAACAGGATTCCTTTAGGCTTGTGCCCTATTGTTTCAGAAAGGGTCTCCCATTGTCCTATGTCAGGTCATTTAAATAGAAGACAGGGGAACCCACAATTAAAATTGAATATTAATAGATTGCTGCCTAAATTAAAACCCCTTTTAAGTCTTGCTTAAACTGTTTTATTAAGGTGAACATTAAATTTCAATCACAGCATAGTGTTTACAGAACACTTAATAGCCTTACTCTGATGGCGTTAAATTTAACAGCAGTGACAATTAAATTCGCATTGATTAATTGTTAGTCCTAAAGTTCCTTAAGCTCATGAACCTTTTGACATGGACATGAATTTAAGTAATAATAATAAAAGAGCCTCAAACAATACCTAAGAAGTATCTCGTTAGCCTGAACCAAAGGCTTGATTCAGCAAGGAGTACTGCTACGCGAGACGACTCCCGGCCTCCGTAGATACGGATCTGTGGACGGTGAGCAATGAGTAGCTCACCGTCCGCCCGTCCAGTGACGACAGGTCGTGTCGACAGCGCGTTAGTTATCCACACGCACTTCAAAGAGATGTCAGCAAAGCGCAGGGGCCTGCCAGGGCCACTGCTTGCAGGGATTGCGGATTGTTCGAAAGAGATCCCTCGGCCCCGGAATATAATAGACAAAAGAAGGAACATGGGTGGGTTTTATTCAGTACAAGTCTAAGTCAAGAGAGGGAGGAGTTATTTGAAGATTTCCTATCTGCAAAAAAAATAAAAATAGTAAGCGGTAATACGGTCAACGATTAAATAAATCATGAAATGGGGCTAGGTAAATACTTGTTAAAGAACAGAAACTTCGCAAGGATGACTACAAATTTAGGGAAAATACAGACACCGCACCGGTGAAAATTGGCCTTCAAAAGATTCTATTAGGTATAGCACTTAATTAAGCGTATTTTCTTTATATTCCTTTATAACAAATCTCCATGATGTTCGGTCTGGATATCCTGAAACATGTTTTGTATAATTTCGCTGTACCTTCGAAGTTATTACAATAATAAATTAGCTTCATATTTTTCTCTTGCTAGTCCATCCTACGAATCATCCTACTAACTTTATAAATGCAAAAAATTGTGAGTATGGATGTATGATCTTGATGAAATTTGATACAGAGGTAGATTAAAGTCTGAAATAACATATGGGATACTTTTTTATCATCACGCGGGCAAAGCCGTGGGGGCCAGATAGTCTAATATAAATGTGAAATCTGTTACCATATTGCATTATGAAGGGCACTAGAAATGACGATACGGTTGGCGCAGGGGCTAAACGTTTGATCTTCGTTACGTGTCGCGGGTTTAATCTCTACGGAACAAATATTTGTATGGCCTACAGATAATTGTTGTGTGGCAGGCTGTTTGTGTATGTGAGTTTAAATGTTTTTAAACGCACTTACGATACAAGAGTACTTCCTAGTGCGTGGCAATGTTTTTTTTAATGAATTGTTATTTATGAATTACTAGCTTTTGCCCACGGCTTCGCTCGCATTAAATTTGGGGTAAGACAGTTCTCCTTTCCTGATTTGCAGGTACCTGCCACCTGTAGTTTTTGCCCTTGTGCCTTGTTTATTGTAATAGCAATGCAAAGTTTTCCTTTTCTTCCCTCTTTCTCCCTCATATCTCAATATTTTCTTAAAAAAAATAAGCTATGTCCGTCTCCAGGTTTTCAACTATCTCTGTACCAATATTCATTAAAAGCGTTTACTCATTCAGGCGTGAAGACGACAACAAACAAACTCATTTTCACTTTTATTATATTAAGTAAGGATCGCATAAAAATCAAAGGATCTGTATAAACTTTCATACACTTCTGTAATTTCGTGCGATTCTCTCATTCCTTATCTATATAAATAAATTAATAAATATATTGGGACAACTCACACACGGCTATCTGATCCCAAGCTAAGCAGAGCTTGTGTTATGGTAACCAGACAACTGATATACATACTTATATAATTTATAAATACATCCATATTATAGATAAATCACACCCAGACACAGAACAAACAATCATGCTCATCACACAAAGTTTGTCCTGGGTGGGAATCGAACCTCCGGCTCCGCAGTCAGGGCCACTAACCACTAGACCAACAGGCCCGTCAAATATGACAACCGCCTCTGCATCACAATACCACCCGTATTGTGATGATTATAAATTATAATTCATCATTCACAATACGTGACTGCGCATTATAATTACTTCTTTGTATTAATTAGTCAGGATTTCGTATGAACATCATAAACGACATCACTTCAGTTTGTAACCTCTATAGAGTTATTCAGAGAACCTAATATTACACCCATATTTGGAGGGAGACTATTTCCAACAACTGGATACGAATTCCGACTCTTATCTTTCTAATCCGTGTTACTGGAGAGTTTCTTCAGTCGCTTTTCCTTCCCAGCTACAATATTAGAAAGTGGCGAAGGGCGGGCGTTTTGTGGGACTGTCCCCCAAATACTGAAACGTCACTCAAAATTTGAGGGCTGCTTAACATTTGAGCAACTCTTAAACTTTAGATTTTGTATTGCCAAACGTAATTTTTGAGTATCTGTTAAATATAAGTGGTACTTAAATTTTGAGTGACGTTTCAGTATTCGGGGGTAAGTCTTGTAGTTTGACGTTCAAAAAGTGCTGAGTATCAGACTAGTTTGAATGATTGACTTTTGATTATGAATCCAAACAACGTGGCTAATGCTAAAAAAAATCCTGATGTTCAAACGGACCCAGGACCTTACAGTCGTGCTTGTGATCACTCGCCTATGACACACACAACACATTATAGTAGAACTATGTACATTCTCTATAACAAGTTTCTGCCGCTAACCAACATTGCTATAAAGCAAACACCAGGCACAGTTAATGAAAATTTTATTTGAATCAGCCCAATTAATTTAAAGCTTCCATTAGCTCCTGTAATAGAAAAGCAATACGGCATCGGTCCTCCACCCAAGCTGGGCAGACCGCCACCGTGTCCTCCGGGCAATCGTCACAATGCTGCAATGGTCGGGCGTTTTATCCTGCCCGATTACGTACAGGAACCTCCTAAAACTTCCGTGTTCGGTGAGGACCTGTTTAAGGCGGTAGGTGAGGGCGCCATGGAGCCTCTCCAGCCACTCCTCAAAGACATATCGCCACTATTATGGCATGCTCTGCACGGGGTTGCGACAGTCGCTCTCTCTATGCCACCATAAGCACAGGACAGGTATGATATGCTGTTAAGTGTCCCATCGTGTGTGGTAGATCACTTGGTCAGCACCAAGGACAGAGTCATCAATGAATCTTTAGCTGACCAAGTTTTCCTTTCTTTGGCTGACCTGTGTCCGGAGTCTTCCTAAAGAGTTCCATGTCAATCATCAGTGGGGATACTTTCAAAATCTGTTAAGGCTTTTGAGCCTTTACGACACAAAAAACTTATTATGTGAAGGATTTTGTTATATGTCGGAAACCGTATAGATTCTTTCACTAGAGCTTACTAATGCCGCCTATCATAATAAAAAAGCAGCCTGTATAACCAACTCCAAAAATAAATTACTCGAAGATGCCTGGACTGGTTTTTTTCTCTTGAAATGGTTATATAAGTTTTCAGGTTTATGGCCATCAGGTCAGGAATTATCGGAAAAATTGAGGGAAGCCTTCAAATGTATAGGCACACTTAAAATGATTTGGGTATTTTTTATTAGAGATTCGTGCATTCTTTTGTAGAAAGTATAAGAATTAAAAATGAGACTTAAAAAAATATACGAAAAAACTCATTCCAAAAAAAGATCAAAAAGTAAAACTGACAACTTATAATTCAGAAGTCGGTTGGAAAAAAAAACTGAATCAAACAAACAAACAAAAGTCATAAAATCCTATCGTAAAAAACGTGCGAACAGTTATTATAGTCTTGAACAACATTGACACCGTATACATTTCTATATTTCTTTCAGTACACAATAACAAAGACAATAGGGAGAAGGTTTGATTGAAAATAAATTGAATTTCGTTTCGCAACGGTTCAATGTGTCAAAACGATTTATTGGATTCTTGGTGAAATGTGAAACCAATGTGGTGAAAAAGGTTCAACTTGTATGAGACTTAAATGTGAAAAATATACTAGTTTTAATGCTATGAGATGTGTATGTGAATGTCTTGATAGGCCATCAGGACAGAAAAAAACTGGGAAAAAATGGTATAACAATTTACAGTGCGTCAAAAAAATTATCTACACTGCTGTCAATAGGAAAAGTGCCCAGAAAGCTGGCAGCATTACTGCGTTGGATGGCAATGCATTTTTTTTTGCAATTAAAATGCCGGTCATTGGGTCATCTTAGGGGCGGAGGGCCAGCCCCCTGGTGGCGAGAAGAGTCGAGTCTAGTCTGGGATTTTATTTGCATTGTTTGTAAAATTGCGAACTGCGGGATTGTGGACTATTCCGCAAGATGGTCTGGTTAGGTTCAATTTCCGGGTCCGGATTACAAAATTCTCAGTAATAGCCTGGAGTATTGAAGCTGAGAGAGAGGTCCTCCGGCGCCTCGGAAAGCCCGTTAAACCGTTGATCCTGCACCTGATTTCTCTCCTTTCGTGCAGGATTGCCGTCCCATCAGACTATGTGAGTATATGAAACTGGGAATGCACATTTGTCTGCGCACACAGTTGTACAATATAATGTCATAACTACTAACTGTTATTGAAATAAGTTAGGAGAACTATCATCATTTGCTTAGTTTTTTCCTAACTATGTTGGGGTCTGCTACCATTGTTGCCGGATTTATCTGACTATCAGTGTTTTACATGGAACGATCACCACAACCCATTTAACAACTGAAAAATAAGGTAGCCTTTGATAAGACTAGTTGTCAAACTATCAAACCACTGACAACATACTGCCAAAGTTCTACTAATGACAGTCGAGATCGACGGCCTAACGTGCTTTCCGAGGCCCAGAGGAAACTCCGAACTAGAACCAATCGTTTGACGTCAAGCGCCTGCCATTTTACAACAACAACTGTTGCACAAACGAAACACACTGTTTAATAAAATCTTTATTACTACTAACATAACTTGATTATATTCAGTAACTTACTTAGGTACCTACTAAAATTAAGTAACAATATTTGTTTTGTTATCTGCTTGGTTTGGATTAAGGACAGGAAGATTATCATCATAACAAGTTTTTTTCACTGCCACGGCGCGCGGCATCATTCGTGGAAGCGAAGAAGTCATTTCACTGCATGTTTTGTCACATCCTTACTAATATTATTAAAACCTTTGTAGATGAATTTTGATACAGAGATAGTTGGGACCCTGGAGACGAACAAAGGCTATTTTTAAAAAAGATTGAGATATGAGGGAGAAAGAGGGAAGAAAAGGGAAAACTTAGCATTGCTATTACGATAAATAAGGCCCTAGTGCACGGAGGACACGGTGGAGCACACAGTGGCGATCTGCCCGGCTTGGGCGGAGCACCGCCGTGCCCTCGTAGAGGCGATCGGCGGCGGCGATCTCTCGCGTCCGGCCCTGGTTCAGGCCATGGTCCGGAGCGAGAGGGAATGGGAAGCGGTCACCACCTTCTGCGAAGCAGTAATGCTAGCGAAGGAGGTGGCCGGGCGTTTGAGGGAGAGAACATCTGCCCAACCCAGCCGCCGCGGGAGACGCCCATGGCGCCGGGCGCCGCGAGACGACTTCCGGCCACCGTAGATGCGGGCCTGTGGGCGGTGAGCAATGGCTAGTTCACCATCCGTCCGTCGATTGACGACAGGCCGTGTCAACGGCGCGTTCGTGTTTCACGCGCGCCTCGAAGAGAGTCAGCAAAGCAGAGGGGCTTGCCAGAGCCTCTGCCTGCCGGTGTTGCGGGTTGTTCGAAAGAGATACCGCGGCCTCGGAACGTAAAGGGCAAAAGAAGAAACATGGGTGGGTTTTAGTCAGTACAAGTCTGACATGCCCTCCCGCTCCGCCCAGAGCGGGGGAAGTCATTGGATGATTTCCCACCCGAAAAAAAAAAAAAAAAAAAGGCCCTAGTGCAAAAACTACAGGTAGCAGGTATCTGCAAATCACGAAAGGGGAACTGTGTTACCCCGAATTTAACGCAAGCGAAGCCGCGGGCAAAAGCTAGTAGAGAATAAAGAAGTTCCAAAATACCAGTGTACTACACTAGATTCATGGTCACAATAACGGTGTTATTGCTGATAGCGATATCTTATAGACAACCTTTGGATGGACTGTACGAATATAAAAATATAACGGTGGCTACCCACCGTTATATTCAATTGTCAATTGTGTACCTACTGCGAATACTACACAAACAATTAATAGAGCGTGTTTAATTCAACCTGCATCTTTTACAGTTTTCAAAATATTCTTTTTGAGATTTCAGTTTTGAGCAGAGATTTCAATCAACCAGTTCGTAATGTTTGTAAGAATCCTTACTATCCTTACTATATATAATATTATAAAAGTGAAAGTGAGTTTGTTTGTTACCTCTTCACGCTTTAATGGCTAAACCAATTTTGATGAATTTTGGTACAGAGATAGTTAGGACCCTGGAGACGAACATAGGCTAAGGCTTTTTATTTTAAAGTGAGAAGTGAGAGAGAAAGAGGGAAGAAAAGGGAAAACTTAGCTTTGCTATTACAATAAATAAGGCGCTGAGGCAAAAACTACAGGTAGCAGGGACCTGCAAATCAGGAAAGGGGAACTGTGTTACACCGAATTTAACGCGAGCGAAGCCGCGGGCAAAAGCTAGTATTTTTTATTAAAAATAACTTTTATATTTTTTACAGGAAAACGACGTGACTTACGAGGTTTTCACAAATCCCAGTTTATATTACGACTGGAGAAACTGGAAGAGAAATATCGTGAAACATCTGCGACTGCCAGACAGCTTGCGAGGGGCATAGTTCCAACTTTATTCAATTAAGGCGTAACTCACAGTACAAAATAAGCCATTACAATACATGCCGTTTTTTTTTTATTATTTATTTATTATAAGCCACATGCGTCCTACTGCAGGGCAAAGGCCTCCCTATCCTTCCTCCCATTTTTTCCGTCGTTTATTGATGGGCCCAATCTTTTTTGTATAAGTTCAGCTCGTCACACCATCTGCTTCTGGGCCAATTTTGTTGCGACATGCGGCAGATATGGCCAGACCAGTGCCATTTTAAGTTTGTGCCTGTATTGCAAACGTCGGCTATCTGGGTCTTTGAGCGAAGCATACCGTTTCTTAAACGGTCAGAAATTTTGACGCTCGGTATACTTCGTTCCATTGCTCGCTGGCAGGCCTATGGCCTATTTTATTATTTAGACCTCAAAAGATTTATACAAAATATGTTTTGCATTACTTACTTAAAAAAAGGAAAATCGTGTTCTGTCCAAATCAACTTTAAAATTCACGCACGTGAAATAAATTATGAAGGTTTTCCTATCGGTTTATTTATTCTGAAACAATTACAACCCAGACATGTTGAATTTTAATAATTATGTTCACGTTACGTGACTACTTGACGTGAACCTTGAATTACGGTTAATTGAAAGTATGCATATTTCAGTGATTCAATTATTCTCCAACTTCTGTTAAGCATCAACCCCGGCAGGAACTGTTTCCTGTCGGGGTTGCGGGTTGTTTGAAAGAGGTACCGCGGCACCGGAACATAAAGGGCAAAAGAAGGAACATGGCTGGGTTTTAGACGGTTAAAGTCTGACACTCCCCCCCCCCCTCAGTCCACCCAGAGCGGGATACCTAGACCTACCGAAACGTGACCGTCTGATAACCCCAGCACCGGCCAGCACGGGTACTTAGTGAGCAAGTTAAATACTTTGCTAAGCCCACTGCATTAAATGCATTTGTCACGCTTTTCTTTCAAATAAGCTCTTTGTTTTCTTAAAGAATGCAATCGAATGGCTCCTCACTGCAACTTACAGCCAGCACTAAAAGTTACTAATAATTTTAATCCTTAGAAACACTACTCGGAAACTTTTCAACAACTTCTAATCTAATCCAACTGATAAACAGCATTACTTGTATCTTATTCCAAAATCAGTTTCTACTAAATATTCTTTAAGTAGTTTTTTGCTTCAACGGAAGTAGATAATTCAAAACTTGTCACTCCCTGGAGAGAAAACTCCGTTTTCGCCAAAGAAAACTTTCAAGTTACTTCAGTGAAATGTTTTTTATCGAGAATTTTTCCGTCGTGGCCAGCTGATGAAGGTAAACGAACTTGAAAAGTTTCTTTAATAGTTTTGCTAATGTTACTAGCATAAGAATTTAACTTTTATTAAGTGCCATAGTTTAATTTCCATTAGTTAATGTGTTTGCGTAAATCTGGCACTGAGTGCTTTTTCATTTGTTTGAATTTTCTATATTTGAATTATGCTAGATAGCAGAATAACTAGAATGGGGTCGGCTATCTACCCTTTGTCTGTCAATCTAACCGATTCGTATTTCACATGAAACAAGAGACCCCAAAACAATCCAGCTATTGTAATTTTACTAGAATTCCGCTTTGTAGTCTTTTAAATCCTTGTGATTTTTTCTAAGAGGAAAAATCAAATCAAACAAACAATGACTTTGTTAACATTATTTTATTTAACTAAGTGCTGAATAAATAAGTCTTAACAACTTAAATTAAAATAAATTACAATACAAATAATTAAAATAAAGTCGACGGGCTCGCGCATTTCAAAAAATAAGTGTTCAGTCTTAAGGGTGGGAGTTGCAATGTCTTAAAATCTGGACAAGATTATGACCAAATTGAAGCAAAGAGAGATTTTGATGGTCCAAGAGAATAAGACATTGCTGTTGTATTCAAGCTAAATGCCAGACTGCCACGTTTATCACAAAAATCGGATCAAGCCACGTGACAGGCTGGCATTTAGCTTAGCATTATGCTTGGCATTAAATTATCGCCACTTGATCCATGGGTGTCCAATTTTGTTTACTGGGACGGCGGCATTGTCATGGGGGGACCGTACATCTGTGGCATTACGTACATGGGCATAGTCATGGTCTGGTCTGGATTCAATGGCGGTGCCGGAAAGCCGAATAGGACTCTGAAGTAGCGCGCGACTGTCCATAAAACATTGGACGTCTCCGGTAGCCTATAACATAATGATTATGATTATATATAACGGTACATTGCAAATATCAATTCAAATTCTGGTTGTACCTTTGAATGTTGGGGGCTCAGTTTCTGAAATTCTGGACAAGACTCAGAGGTAAATGATACAGAAGATGACGGCACAAATAACTTAGTTAACATTTCAGTAACTGAGCATGGCTAAGAACTTAACCCGATGGTTGATTACAGAAGTACTTGAAAGAAAACTATTTCTCAGGACATTCGTTGTGAATATAACTGAATTTAAAAATGTCATCGAGTTAAATTCCATTTTCAAAATTATGATTCTCATTGATATTTACAGCAAAAAAAAACCCTCTTAAAATCTAAACATCAGTGGGACATCACTATAGTACATATCCTGAAAAAATACCATCACCATTAAATATAATATTTATAACAATAAATGCAAAAAATATAACTACTGAAAAATTTATGTTATTTCAAATATCAGGTTTCACATCCTCAGTAGTTGTGGGTGCTGTTATATCAGTTGTATTTTCTGTAACATTTTCAGTTGTATTTTCTGTAACATTTTCAGTTGTACTTTCTAGAGTACGTGTACAGTTTGATACAACATTAACTTTATCCATTTTCTTTTTATACTTTTTCCTTCTCCGCCTACTTATTTTAAGATTATCTTCAAATATATGATTTTCTAAAGCTTCATTGACATTAAGAAGACCATCAAATAAATCTAGGGTCATCATGACCATATTATAAGCCGCTGTATAGTAACCTGGTTCTCTGGATTTTAATGATTGTTTAAAAACTGATTTGGTATACTTATTAGACTGCTGAATTAAATTCCCTATAGGATCTGTTGCGAAAAATACTTGGAGGAAATCAAAAAAACCTCTACCTGTATTGTATAATTCACGTCCATGGCTTAATCCTACACTGGCGGTATGATAGTCTGAATTGAAATCTAAACTTCTTTTAGTCCTAACACGTCGTTTTTTGGTATGTTTTCTGCGAAATCTTCTTATGTGTGGAGTTTTAGTTACATTTTCTGGTAAGGTATTGCTAATGGTACCATTATTATTGAATACAACTATGGGTTTCCAGTCAGAATCATTGAGAACTGTGGCGGTAACAACTTCAGAAGCTTCTTTTTTATATGGCATAAGTCTACTGTTATTAGGTTTATAAAAAGTATTAGGATTCACAAAATGTTTGACCCTGGGATAAAAATAAGTGTTTGGATAGTTATATTTATACTTTTTAGTCTTCAAATAATCGTACAAATCCTTATTCTGTTTCAACCTATCTAAACTAACTTTCAAATCCGCGTACTTTTTGGGCCTATTCCTATTCTTTCTATGAGACATTTTTCTCTGAGCAATATTCCTAGGTTGTGGAACTAGTATCTGTCTAGGTTTTTTCACAATCTCCAACTCATCCAGATCATCGTCGACAGTTTTAACGTTGTTCGCTTTCGGAACATCAGAGTTTAGACCTCGGAAGGTAGCGGGCATGGCTCCATAGAAAACATTTGCTATCGGATCTATTATAGACTTGACGCCGTCGATGATCGGTTCGAGGAATTTGAGTAGTTTCGACTTACCATCCCATCTTTCCGCCGCTCTCGTTGAGTTTACGAGTAACGTGGGCGCCTGTTGCGACTGCTGAGCTGTCGCGTCGCTTTGGTGTATGATCTCATTGGTCTGCCCTTGTGCTCCCATAGCGGTAGGGCTATACATTTCTGGGGACGCGAATTGTGGGCTCACTCCGCTAACGGAGTATGCGTGCGAGGAGGCGCTCGGAAAATCGATCGGATATTGCGAGTACAGATACGGGTGGTTTTGTAAACCGACGCTGGAATAAACAATTTTTAAATTGTTATATTCAGTTGACTCACCACATTTGGTTTCATCAATTTCAGAAGCATTGTCAGTGTCAGTTCGAGTCTTTCTTTAATTTCTGTATTCCATATATATTTTTAATAATCATGTGTTATATCATCATGTCTTTGTCAAGTTTTGTTCTTTAGTCTGTCTCGTCATTTTGTGGATTATAAAACTTTTCTCATGTGTCAGATAATGTTTTAACTTACTTGGCTGACGTGCAATCAAATCTACTTACGCATCATACTTTGTTCAACCGTTTGCTATTACTAAAATTACCTAAAGTATTCTAAGTTTATTTTCGCTACATCAAAATATGGCTACGTTTACATCAAACTTAACTATTTAAAAGTCTAAAACAAAACAAATTATGACTGAAACAAGAGTTTGAGGCTTAAGTTTGCCGTCAAATTATTTGGTTTTCCAATATTATAACATTTAGAGTAAAGTCAGAGTTTGGTTTCTCGTTTGAATTGCTAAGAAGTAATTGTACATTTTCTCCATAATTTTATTAATATTTTGGGCCTACCTGTGTAGTCTAGTATTCTTCTAACTTTTTGTCTTATCTCATATTCCTTAGTTATGGTTTTTATTCAATAAAGCAAGTAAAAAATCTTAAGAAGACAAATGATTTTTTTTTATTGATGTTGTTTTTTTACAGTGCTTTCAAATACAATTATTATGTAAACGTATGTCAGTCATTATTTATTCTTGATAAAATCTGCTTAAAAACTGAGGTACACCAGTCCCTATTTTTACTATATTAGAAGTAATTGTTACGTTTTCGTCAACAACAACCAACTATTTCAAAATTTAATTTTGTTGTGTGTCTAATTTTGAACCGTATCTCAGTCAGAATATTGTCTTTAATTAGTTTTTTTGAGGGTTTGACTAATAACATTTTTAGGAAAAGCATAATATTCAGCGTCATTTTGTCATGTTTGTGCATTTTTCTCTACAGTGCTCAATTTGCATAGAAATGGTTCATTTACATTATATTCGTTTCATACTGCAGTAACTACTGCAATGCAACGAAAATAATATTTTTGGAAATATTATTATTTGTTACTTTACCAGTTATCACTAAATACTGTAAGATTTTCTTTTAAACAAATAAATGAACCATTTGTTCTAGAAGCAAGTTCCATAATCATAAGCTTGACCAGTTCCCACTGCTGGACAACAGGTTTCGTTTTTGTGAGTAGTCTATAACCCACCAAGCGAGTCTAGTGCCAGTTGGTGGACCGAATTTCGTCACAATCCAATCCAATATAGCAAATACATCGAAATATGTTACATATTTCATGGTGACTGAATTTCGCAAAGGAACTGACAGATATAAAAGATATCCAGTCTGAATCGCTTCATAAGATTAATGAAGAGGCAAGAAATTCTCTGTTGCTAAAGCGGGCACCAAAACTAATAAACATCTGACAATTCCTCCTAATAGCAAAAGTTTGTCAGGATGTATGTAAGTTTTTTGTTGCTCTTTCCCCCAAAAACTACTGCATAAATTTTGATAAAACTTCACATTAATATAGCTTACATATCAGAAGAACATATAAGCTACATTCAGAAAGATGTATTTTATATTTTATCACCACGCGAGTGAAACCGTGGAGCACAGCTAGTCTAGACTAAGACGTTTCAGTATTCCTTGACTTCTATTTTTTCTCTACCCAATATTTGATTCTAGTAATGTTATAAAAGGCTTATTGAAGTCTTGTCAAATATTACGAATGAATGCCTTCCCACCCAATATAATATTTAATAAAGGGTCGTAATAGAATTAATAGGAAAATATGTACGGCGTAGGTCGGTCACATTCAAGGGCTGAAAATAGAATTTCTTATATTAACAAGGAAAGAG
The DNA here is from genome assembly GCA_958449745.1 of Ochropleura leucogaster. Lineage (NCBI taxonomy): Eukaryota > Metazoa > Arthropoda > Insecta > Lepidoptera > Noctuidae > Ochropleura > Ochropleura leucogaster. The sequence goes on along the minus strand of OY288223.1, from coordinate 9,724,583 downwards.
AACTTGTAACATATTTAATTTTAGCAGATGTATTTATGAAGCATAAAAGTATTCTTCAATAAGCAAAGTTTGATACTTATTTTCTTAAAACACGAAGAAAAATGATGCTGTCTATTACAGAATCTTTGATATCATATTTTTTAAAGTTTCAATGGTAACTAAATTAAGTTTTTGATTTCTTTATTTATAAAAAACTCCTTAAATTATACGCACATTATTTATGCCTCTGACTACATCATCTAAAATGATAATCTAGCAATAGACGAATCTATTGCTCACTTTGATCGCAATCGATAGATTAGATTTTGATTGGGCAATATTCTCCAAGTTTCAGCAATTCTGATCAGTAATAACCTTAATCACGTTAAGTCTACACATCTAGTATTTAAGCACAAACATTTTTTGTTTTAAAAATCAAATTCGCTTGCCACTGAATTTATAAATACCAAATTAGAAATAAAGTAGTATTTTCAGTATACCAATGCAAACACCAACTATTTGTCGTAGGTATTGGCCCCAGTATTAATACCTAAACACCAAGTATTTGTCGTGTTGGCCCCATTATTGATAGTTAAACACCAAGTATTTGTCGTTTTGGTCCCATTATTAATAGTTAAACACCAAGTGTTTGTCGTTTTGGTCCCAGTATTAGTACCTAAACACCAAGTATTTGTCGTGTTGGTCCCATTATTGATAGTTAAACACCAAGTTTTTGTCGTGTTGGTCCCAGTAGTCCAAGTATTAATAGCCAAACAAATGTGTTCATTACAACCCAAATATTCCACAACCACCTACATTTCAGTCGTTACGCTAGACGTCATATCATACATTTAAACAAAAGCAATTATTTCTTCTCGTGTACCATTAATAACGATGCTAGCTATAACGGAACTTTCTTCAAGCAATATATCGTCGTGCGCAAGTCAGTCAGCAGTCATTCCAGTCATGCTTCGTAGATCGTATTAACATCATTTAACACTAATACATAACAAAATAGAAACCATTATATCGTACAGATGTTCAAGAAAAGTATACGCTTCAGGAATTGTCGGCTATTTTCAGGGATACGAACGCTTATCACGCGATCATGAGAAGTAATACAAAGACGGCATTACTGTATCCGAAAATTACCGAAGTGTGTACATTTTCTGGATAGCTTTATTTTTAAATGAAAATTTTTTTCAAGGATAAGCCACTACAATTTATTGTAAAAAAATTATAAATAAAATTGAATCTACGAGGAATAATAATGTAATGAATATTCCTTGAAAATAATTTCATTTCAATTAAGATTTTGGATAGCAGCCTTGAAATCAATTCTTGTTTCGATTCCCAATTAAGTTCCATTATTACAAACTGGAAAGGCAGTTTTATTTGAGGTATTAAAAGCTTCGCAAATAATTTCAAATCATTCAAATAATGAAAACAAGACGAATTAATGTTGACTGAAAAAAGGAAGATAAAAAAGATCTACAATGTTGGACCATAATAAGTCTAATAAATTAATATTCTGATACTTAGAATATATTAGAAAATTCCTTTTATTTGCACAGAAGGTAAATTGATCCTTATTCTATCTTAACGAAGGCATGTCATTAGATACTTGTATGATGTGTGATAGCCATTAAATTAGATTATACAATAATATTGAATAGAATATGACATGATAAAAAATTTTTATTATTACTCCTAACTCGTGAGTCAAATTATACAGACTAAAACTTTTTGGCCGGAAAAAATCTGGGCGATCTCAGATATTGTGTGGCCGAATAACTTCTCGGGGAATTGACTAACGACTTTATTTTTGTTGACCGGCGGCACTTTTAAAAGTAGTCCAAAAATGTGTGGAGGGTGGGTTCACAGTCAAAAGATTTTTTAATGAAATTCTTAATTCAACGCAACTGTTTATCGTTGATATATATAAACTAGCTGTGTTATGTATTTATTCACCCCCAGATTGCTAGTCTAAAGTACGTCGTAAGTACATACTTATCACGACATGAGCCAATTCCATTCCCAATGGTGTACAAGTAATAAGTGCATACTTCAAAATATGTCCACGTAAGGACTTGTACAATTGCGAAGGACGATACCTCTGCCTTATACTCAATGGATTTCAGGCATGTTTCAGGCATCTATCCTGCAACCATATCGCTTGCAACAGCGGCGAAATATCGGGGGCTCACAACAAGTGAAAATTACGGAAGATAATGATAACATTATTATTTTTTTATATATTTTTTTTTACCTTTGTCCAACACTAGGAATTTCTCCTGTATTATGGGTACGTTCACAAATATTTAAACTCACATACATTAACAGCCAGACCCGGACCAATTAATTGTAGGTCATACAAATATTTAATTGTTCCGTGCGGGGTTCAAACCCGCGACACGTAGCGCAGCAGTCAAACGCTTAGCCGCTGCGCTAACCGTTTCGACCTGTGACCTATGTTTTAATGAAAATAACTTCATAACCGAAGTTTTTTTAACAATTGTTGGACTAATTTTTCCCTAAAATAAAAATAACTGAGAGAAACTGACTTATAAAGAAACTTAAAAAAAAATTACTCAAAGTAAATTAAATTGATCATCAACTTCAAATTAAATCGTAATGAAATCAATCAATTTGGTACTGGAAACCCTTATTTAATTGTTTGTCCTTTTCCTGGTCCTATTGGGGATAACTTGACGGACCGTGAAAAGGTGCCCAATGACAGTTTCTATTAAGCCCATGGATGTGTGGAGTAATTTCAATCCAAGTCCCCAAATTGAGGTTAATGAGGAAACGGGAAATTGCGCCAGTTGCCAGATGCGTTTATTTTTTAACCGACTTAAAAAAAAATGTTCCTTATTTCTAAGTTCAACTGGGGTTCTTTTTTTGGGCAGAATTTTGGGCAGATTTCCAAATTTGTTTTTGCAATCAAAAGGGAATACTCCCGAGCTGGTCTCCTATAATTTTTTTATTGTTTGAATAGTTTATGAGTTATCTTATCTAATACATATCTTTTATTCTATTGTTTATGGATGAGCTGGTATTGTTAGTAGTAATGGAAAAATTGTGTTTTGATGCATGACTAAAACTTTTTGTAAAAAGGCGGACTTAACGCCTTGGGCATTTTTTACCAGTCTACCTTTTTGCCACTGACTTCTGATTTTTACCACCGACTTCCAAGTTAATATGTTTTAGAATTTTTCGTAGCAGATATATTCAATATAGCCTAATCTTTAATAACTGTTTCTCTGTTAATTATCATCCGAAAGAAAACTTAATGCCACAAATTAAATACCATTCAGGTAAATCAGAGTTCAAAGAATTAAGAATGGACTATAATATAGACTACTATTATTTCCAAGCTTTTCCCTCCTGAATTTGGAATGACTTTTGGTATACACCCACTCAAAGTTTTAGATTGTTGTTCAGGGTCTGGCTATTTGTGTAAGTGAGTTTTACTGTTTGTAAACGCCACCCACGATACAAGAGAAATTCTTAGTGTGGATCATCATCATAGTGGTGTGAACGTCGAAAAAAAAAAAACAAAAAAAATTGAAAACATTTTTTTTAACTACAACGTAAACATTTTAATGAAAATCAGTCTGAAAAACGAAACAAAGAATTCACTAAAGATACCTTGTTTTCATTAAACAAAAAAGAATTGATTTCAAAGTTGTTAAATAAAAAGATTTTATATGCCAAGCAATCTTCCACGAGGATCTTCCTATTTTACATTTTATACAATTACTAGCTGTGCTCAGCGGTTTTACCTGTTGCTCAGATCCCCTTCTGGAAAGCCACCCTTATCACTTAGAGATATAAAAAATAGATAACGACCGATTCTGAGAACTACGGAATACAATTCGAAGGAAAATGGTTACTAAAACTGTGATACGAGAATATTAGATCTATGACACAGTACAGAAACTTGTCGTCGACGTTTTTAACTATTTTTGTCTTATCCACAAGTTTATATCAGGATAAGTAGTATATTTTTTTATTAAGTTTTTGTATTATGAAAGTATGTTCTTTTATTAAAAAAAAATTATATAAAGTTAAAAAAAATCCTGTGAACTGCAATGTTATATTTTTCGATTTAATGGTCTGGTATAGTGAATTGCCAAAAATAGAAGTTTAGCAACTTTTTTTATTATGTTTTTACTTCTTTTCCGGATTTACTTTTTTTTTTAATAGTATTTAATAAAGTTAAAGTTTATTGGTATTGTGCTCGTGCATGGATCTTCCAACTTCATGAATAAAATGTGTTTTTTTTTAATTTATGTGGTGGTATGAACAATAATAAAATTGGAATTTTATAGCTTTTGATGTGGGTGTGTGTGATGATACTTATGATACAACTACATTTTATCAGTGTGTGTATATGTGTGTTGTATATTGATTTGGAAAGGCTCTGTCCAATAATTCAGCAGAAATCCTGATCCCGAATTTATTCCTATTGTTCTAATATTTTTTTTTGCTTTTTTTTTAAACTTGGCATATAAAATCTATAAGTAAAAACAAAAACTTGTAATTAAAATGTACCAAAACACCCTTTACTCACCCACTTCCATAAGTTTCATACAACTTCTTGATAGCCATGCCGGCTGTCACTAGAAGTGCCACTTTGCTAGCAAAGAATGCCTTCAACGTAAGCGTAGTTACTATTGCCATGGCAAACATTGCCATGCCTGCTGACTTCATGCCGAAAAGCAGCGGGATTATCATTTGCATCACCTTCTTCTTTTGTCTTCTACCTGGAATTAGAGAAAAGGGTGATTGAAACTAACATTATAATTTAAAAAACACGCATCACGCTTTTTAGGCTCCTGTTTTTTGCCGAAGTGAATCATCAAATAACTTCCCCAGAAGTCTGACACTTATTTCGACTCCGCCGCAAATAGAGCGTTAGAAGAAGAAAAGTTATTTGATGATTTCCCACCCGCAAAAAAAAAACTCACGGCTTATCAAACTTTTGAGATTCATATATATATACATAAGATATGTTATAAACAGTTTGGATGCAAATATGTCCATAATTTGAATTAGTAGATTTCGGACGCCAGCAAATGGAAGTCTTAAATTTAATTTTGAAAGGGTATCGTTTGAGGGAGGTATTCCTCAAAGCGCTCCCGTTTTGAAGCGCTCCCATCTAAGCGCTCCCGTTTTATTCCTCTAAGCGCTCCCAAAAGGAACGCTCGAAGAAAGAACTCCTTGAAGCGCTCCTTTTGGGAGCGCTTAGAGGAATAAAACGGGAGCGCTTAGATGGGAGCGCTTCAAAACGGGAGCGCTTTGAGGAATACCTCTTTGAGGGGTTAAACCCCATTCTACGCACCATGGAATAAAAGGTTTCGGGTCAATTGCACACTGAATCTCGGTTCTCTGTTTGTATATTAGTAGCAGTAACCCGCAAATTCGTACGCGTTATGATCGTGATTTGCTTAAAAGACAGTTAAGGAGGTTCTTCCCTAGGTTTTAAGTTCTTTCACCTTTCAATTTCGGTACGATCCAGTCAGCCTTTAAATTGAGAAATTTAAAAAAAGAATAAGAAGACGGTTTTTTTTTAAGTTTTTATTTTATGAAGTTTTTTTAGATACAAATGGTTCACCTCCGCCTATCCTGGAAGGTATTACGTCATGACGGTATGGGTAAAACGGAAATAATTCCATACGCATGGATTTGCAAATGGATTATTGTTGTCAATGGTGGTTTTGTTAAGTTTTTTAACACAAGACGTAAGTCTTCCATGCTGTCAAAATAAATAAGACAAAGTTGTTCTCCAAGTTTAACAAGAAACACAAGTAAATTGTTGTGATAAAACCTTTGGACAAGTGTTTTACATAATTTTCTACAAGAAGTAAGTTATCTGAAGTTATAACTTTAGTACTATGAGATAGCATAGTTGTTACTTGAATATTCTTCTCACCAAGTTTTTAAGTTATGTTTTCAAGTTCTGAAACTATTATATAAATATGAAATTATTTGCTTTTTCAACACAAATAAACGATGTAATTTTTCTACATTTATTATAAAGGTTTATTTTGCGTTTATTTTTAAATCGTATTTGTTTATTTGTTTTACTGTAAATTTATTTGATGATTACTATTGTAGTTTGTTACTGCGTTTTAAATTAATTAGCTTTAATGATTATTTAAATATAGGGTGTAGGAGTTTTTAGTATTAGTCTTTTGTTTGATGGTTTTAATATCTAGTATTGTGTAGATACTTTTGTTTTTAATTGTATTTATTGCGCTTGTATTGTATTTTATTTATATCTATGCTAACTCAAGTCTTTTCTTCGTGGGTTTAAGCAAAAAACACACCTTACTACGTTCCTTCCTGCTACGTTTTGCTTGAGTATATTCTCAATGCTTATTTACCTTTTATTTTAGTATATTGATGTATGCTAGTGAAGAGGTGGCAATTCAATTAAATATAGTATAGTATTTTTTCATAATTATAATGTGAACCTTGGATGTCACTGTATAAAATCTGGTTCATCAAACCTACCAGACCGATGTGTTGCTGGGGAATTTGTTCAGCCACTTCTTCTTCCCAGCTTACACAAGGAAGTGGAGAAGGGTGGGCGTTTTGGGGGACTCTCCTGTGATGACGTTCAAAAAGTGCTGCTCATCGGCCTAGTTTGAATAAATGACTTTTGATTTTGATCCTTATGCACTCCATTTGCCTCGTCCACATTTCATTGATTTTAATGTAATGTTACTTTTTTTATAGGTGCTAAAACTATAGCGGAAAATGTCCTGTACCAAAACAATTTCTAATATATATATATATATGATACCATTTATGCGAATATATATACTCCCGAACAGATCATGTTATCGACACAACAAAACTTTTTTTAATCATTTTCCACAACACACATTCATCACTCTTCAAAAACTTCAATCCGAATAAATTTCGTAAAAAAATACATCAGCTCAACCCAACAAACTAAATCACACTTTATAGCAAGCGTTTAAAGTCGCAAATCAAACCGCATCATTCTCACCAACGATGATTTGTAGTGTCGTTAGTGCTGCTCGGGTTACGATCAGTGTCAAATCGATTCGTGTCCGGTTATAAAGAAAGTTGAATCCGTATCGATTCGGAGAACAATCGAGTGATTTTCTAATATCTCGAGTTATACGTAAGGTGCGAATTCAGAGCATATTGAGAACAAAATCAATTTTAATGTTAATACTTTGGAAAATATTTTTACCGGCTGTTCGTCTACTGGTCGCAAGCGCTGCTGCTGAGCCTAAGGTCCTGCGTTCGACCCCGAGTAGGGCAAAGTGTTATTGGGTTTTTCCATTACGAATTTCTTACTAGCACTTCTGGAGTCTAGATTATGCCCGGTTGATGGTAATAGGCTCTCGCCATACTACATTTGACTTAAATGTACGGTTACCTACCTAATGGTATACCTGTGCCAAATCCTTCGATAATTTCATGATGTTCGGGTTTAACTACCCAGGAATTGAACCCAGAATCTTATGCTCAGCGGTCACACTTGTGAGCAAATGCTGCAACTTAATCGACATAAAAAAAGTAAATGATAATTTAAGTTACTTTTGTAATTTTCAAAATACACAGCTAACATCGATACAATCAGTCATTGCTAACTATTTCAGACATCACTAGCACTCAGCTCCTAAGTAAGGTAGCATGATGGGGCCGCGGTATTTCTTTCGAACAACCCGCAACTCCGACAGGAAGTTGCCCTGGTAGACCCTTTGCTTTACTGACATCTCTTCGCAGCGCGGGGAACAGGAACGCGATATTTTTACCCGCTTTTTTTAGTTGGGGTGGAAAATCATCAAATAACTTCCCCCGCTCTGGGCTGAGTGGGGGGGCGTGTCAGACTTTTTCTGACTAAAACCCACCCATGTTCCTTCCGTTGCCCTTTACGTTCCGGGGCCGCAGTATCTCTTTCGAACAACTCACAACCCCGGCAGGGGGAGGCCCTGGCAGGCCCCTCTGCTTTGCTGACATCCCTTTGAGACACGCGTGGAACACTAACGCGCCGTCGATACGACCTGTCGTCAATAGGCGGACGGACGGTGAGCTACCCATTGCTCACCGTCCACAGGCCCGCATCTACGGTGGCTGGGAGTCGTCTTGCGGCGCCCTTCACCCGGGGCGTCTCCCGCGGCGGCTGGGTTGGTTTGAGGTTCTCTCCCTCAAACGCCCGGCCTCCTCCTTACTAGCATGACTGCTTCGCAGAAAAACGTGACCGCTTCCCATTCCCTCTAGCTCCGGACCAGGGCCGGACGCGAGAGATCGCCGTCGCCGATCACCCCCAAGCTGGGCAAACCGCCACTGTGTGCTCCACCGTGTCCTCCGGCCTTTTTAACCCCTAAGGTTGAAATATGCAAAATCACGCCTTAATAGGTACGTTTTAAAAGGACTCCCAAGAAAAATTTGAGACTCCTAATACTTGTAGATTCAGAGATTTTATGATGAGTGAGTCAGTGATTTTCTCTTTTATATATATACGCAAAGACACTTGGTAAGTCATCAAACATCTGCCTAGCCTTTTCCCAACTATGTTGGGGTCGGCTTCCAGTCTAACCGGATGCAGCTGAATATCAGTATTTTACATGGAGCGACTGCCTATCTGACCTCCACACGTAACACGATACCCCTTGGTAAGACTGGTTGTCAGACTTTCGGAACACTGACTACCTATAACGACTGTCAAAGATCTACGAATGACAGCCGGGACCAACGGCTTAACGTGCTTTCCGAGGCACGGAGGAAACTCGGTATGTAACGGGTGGTCACCCATCCACAGACCTGCCTAGGCAAGCGCGGCTTAACCTTAAGATCGACCCGAGCGGCTGCTATTATTTAGCCACGAGCTCCTCGGTAAGTAATCGAATACAATTCCGTATTTACGACAGCAACAAATATTTATACGTTTACGATCAGCTTTCGGATCGAATCGTAAAACAATGAATTATCGACGTTTGTTTACTTCAAACTGAATATTTATTAGTTGTAAATTTAATTGGTATACTCTGTATAGCCGTGAATTATTTGGAATGATAAGTGTTTTTACTTTATATTTTTTTTTGGTTTTTATTTTCGTTGGGTTATTTTAGCCAGCTATAGGCTAAATCGTTATGGGTTATATTAGTTGTAAAACCAAAGACCGTAAACGTAGATGTCCCCTTTTTTTGCGAATGGGTTTTCATCAAATAACTTCCCCCGCTCTGAGCGGAGCGGAGGTGAATGTCAGACTTCTACTGACTTAACCCATGTTCTTTCTATTGCCCTGAATGTTCCGGGGCTGCGGTATTTCTTTCCAACAACCCGCACTGTTAAGCAAAAACCTCGTGTCTGTGTGAAGCCTAATATGGCATCCCACGTGTCTTCATCTTTTTGATTTTCAAAGGTCTAAATTTGGGTATTGAAAAGAGAAAATCCTGAAATATATTACGATGTTGCCACAAGACAGTAAAATAGTTCAGATACAATTTGAAAAAAAACCAACTACCAAAAAAAGTTTAAAAAGACTTGTAATTCATTCATTTTTTTCATTGCTATTAAGAGATATTAACATATTGTCCATTTACATTAGTAGAACAAATATGTGATATAGACTAGATCTGATAACTTATAAATTACCGAAGTAAAATGGAAAAATATCATATACGGTCCCAAAAAAAAAAAATTGGGACCCGCCAGTCCCAAATTTTTCTATTTTTGGGACCGTTAAAACAGTTTTGAAAATCTACCCACAACTGTCGGAGAAATCATAAAACAAACAAATAAAAATTAGTAGAATTGAGAACCTCCTCCTTTTTTTAAAGTCGGTTTAAAAACCACGTTAGGTTACACGGTACACTATTTGAAAATATGTGACTAACCCCAATCAGATTTATTACTAGCATAAAAATATATTTTATCAATGATGAATTTATGAGGACGTTTCAAAATATCTGAGACTCGACACTACAGAATACTAAAAACAAAAATGTTTATGTCGCCTTCAGACCAAGTTTTAGGCACCCTAAATTCGACAGCTATAAATGAAAAGAGATTGTAAATTTCTGTTACAGCACGACATAAATAAATTCCGTTTGGGTAAATAAGATTTATCATTTTACAATCAAGGAATATAAAGGAATCGGTGTACCACATAACATGTTATTTACGATGTTGTAAATTGTACCTTTTCGTCTCAAAAACAAGTTTGATTTTCATTCAGTATTTGACGTGAAAAATAATAGAAAATTGAACGAAAGGACATGAAAAGGTCTCTGTTTTATTACGTATAAGATTCTTTACAAGAATGTGGGATTTTAGTTATTTATTAGTCTCTCGAGTATTTAGATAAAAATAAAGGCACAAAACTTGAATAGGGTAGTTTCAAGTAATTACATTCTATTTAGTCCGTCTTTAAGATCATTCAAAAATAAGGAACTCGTATTTTTTTATTTGACCAAAAATGACAAAGATATGGCCCATTAAAGTTATGCATGACGTCACTCGTTGCAAAACACAACGCGTGACGTCACAATAATCTAAAGTTCTAAAAGACGGACTAATATTTTTTTTTGATACTAGCCTATTGTATAAATCGAGTTGTCTTTTTTTTCGGATGGGATATCATCAAATAACTTCCCTCACTCTGGGTAGAGAGCACAGGCCAGGGACGCGAGGAAGGAGAAAGGGCTTTTGTCCAGCAGAGGGACACAAAGAAGGCTAGTAGAAAAAGAAAATATGTTACTTGTAGTGCATCTATTTAATAGATCTGCTACCCTACTAAGACCTCTTAAAGCAATTCTTATTCCACTGAGGGAAAGAGACAGAGCTATACAGTGTGTCTAGCACCATCTCTTTCCCTCAGTGGAATAAGAATTGCTATAAGATGTCATAGTAGCCCTTCAGATATGTAAACACTGTCTCACGACCACAAGTACGTAACTAACGGCACGGTTGGCGCAGTGGCTGAGCGATCAACTGCTGCGCCGCGTGTCGTGGGTTCGATCCCCGCATTGAACAAATATTTGAATGATCTACAGATAGTTGTTCCGGGTCTAGCTGTTTGTGTATGTGAGTTTAAATGTTTGCAAACGCACCCACGATACAGGAGGAATTTCTAGAATGGGGCAAAGTTTACAACAAAAAAAGTAGTCTGGGAGCTGTCACTAATGTCAACTGTCAGTCAGTAAGATGGCGGGTAGTTGGATGGTAGAAGCGTGCGCTGGACTTAGGCTTGGTGGTATGGTGAGCCTGTGATGTAGTTAGATAATTAAGTTATCAACCTATATCTCTGCTTCAAGCGGATACTACACTAACAAAGCCGTGGAGTCCGTACCCCGTTACTTTATAATAATAGTTAACTAAATTGTTACCATCCCATGACGAGTACTTCGTGAAAGGAATGATATGAAGGAGAAAGGAGTAAATGATGCCATGACGTCTGATAAGGGAGAATGGAAGAAGAAAACGTGTTGCGACGACCCCAAATAGAATATGACAAGGGCAGGAAAATGATGATGATGTTATATTTACGTTACTTACTTATGTTACTTATCATCTTATAAAGGAATTTAATCATAATTTGAATTACGAAACATTGTTAAAATTTTGACACCCTTAAAAACTTGTCTTACAAAGTTAGTTTATTTGTTAATAAGTATGTAGTTCACTATGAACGCGGAGGTATTCATATAAAAAACATCAATGAAAAAAACTCTCACAAAAAAAAGAACTGGAAAAGACATAAATTAACAGTCAAGTTATAAATCACGATCAAGTTTGGTTAATTTGAAAATTCTCGAGCAAAAATATGAGCTTTATATGACTACAGACTGCGCCTGAGTTATTTATGCCGTCAGCCGTGCAATGTTAAAAAGTTTCTTTTGTTTTTAACTCTCTTTTGCTAGCTTGACTTTTGTTCAAGTTCCAAGCTGTTCAGATTTTTAGCTGATATTTTTCATCTTCTGAAAGCTTGTTGGACGGGAAATCATTAAATTATTTCTCACACTCAAGGATTGTTATACTTGTAATAACTGAAACCTACCCATTTTACTTTTATTGCCCGTTGCATTACGGGGCCAAGGTATCTTTTTCGAATAACTTGACGGGCCTGTTGGTCTAGTGGTTAGTGGCCCTGACTGCTGAGCCGGAGGTCGTGGGTTCAATTCCCACCCAGGACAAACTTTGTGTGATGAACATGATTGTTTGTTCTGTGTCTGGGTGTGATTTATCTATAATATGTATGTATTTATAAATTATATAAGTATGTATATCAGTTGTCTGGTTACCATAACACAAGCTCTGCTTAGCTTGGGATCAGATAGCCGTGTGTGAGTTGTCCCAAGATATTTATTTATTATTTATTTATTAATATTTATAACTAGCAATCCCGGCAGGCTGTGGCCTTGGCGGGCTCCTCTGCTTTGCTAAAACCTCCTTGAAGCGCGCGTCGACACAGCCTGTCGTCACTAGATGGACGGACGGTGAGCTACCCATTGCTCACCGTCCACAGACCCACGATCTTATGAAGGCTCATAAGATCGTGGGTAAAGGGGTGTAATGGTTTTCTCCTAATAACCTGACTTTGTATCCTTGGCAAAAGCACACACAACAACCTTTTGTGTTATATTCCTCAACCCATTTGATTGATCAATCATCATTTGCCTAGCCTTTACTCAAATTGACGACACGGTTGGCGCACTGGTTGAGCTATCGACTGCTGCGCTGCGTGTCATGGGTTCAATTTCCGCACGGAACAAATTTTTATATGGTCATCAGATAGGTAGTTGTTGCCGGTCTAGCTGAGACCCACGATACAGAAGAAATTCCTAGTGTAGGGCAACGTTTTTTTTTTTTTAAATTATATATCTCGGTTATATCTGACTACCAGTATTTTATATGTCGCGACTGCCTGACCTCCACAGCCTAGTTAATGACTGGGCAATACGATACTCCTTGGTAAGGTCAGACTGACTTTTGAGCCACTGACTACCTGTAACGATTCCCAAAGAGCTACAAGTGACAGCCGGGACCAACTTTATTCAAAGTGACTACCTTGTAATAAACGGAAGATTCAGAATTCGACGATAACTTGCAGATTCTGAAATTGAAGCAGCGAAAATAAACATGTATAGAAAATCTTCGTTGTTATTACTAACGTTTGTTTAAAATTGATGATTTAATTTAATTTACAGAATAAAAAAACTTAATGATTAAACTTTAATTAACAAAACGTAGGTGCTCATCACACCAAACATAAATAATTAACGTTTCCTGAATTTGACATTCTGTGCGATGACAACGTGTGAAATTAAATCGACAAACTTGTTGATAGCACCTTGGTTAGTGTAGGAATTAAAACCAAACTATTTCCTTGCGTGACTGAAAAATAGACTAAGCAAAACATCCGACTTTCTTTCGCCGATCAGCAATTAATTTCATGTAAATATATGACAAAATCAGCGTATATACACATGCAACCTTCTCTCGCTTGAATAACCGCATGAACGGACGTTTGAATATGGAACAGCAGAATTTGTTAATACTGAATGGAAATTAGTAAAAAAACAAAATGGAGGAAAGTCGGTACTAGTCATTCGCAACGAGAAACAATGATACATATTGAAATATCGTGTGACATACCATAAAAGTACATCAAATCGTTTGAGAGAAAAGTAAAATGCTCTAATTAAAATAACTGCACGCCTTCTTAAACACGCTATAATAGAAACTTATTCAATGAAAACTTGGCTGCATATGAAGATTCCTTTGCTCGTTTTTTTTTTAACATTCCTACTCGCTGATTGGTCGATTAAAGACAATTGTGTGTTATTCTTTTCTTAAAATTGGCCGTTTGTTTGACATTTATGTGTTTTATGTGGTATTTTATGTACACAGGATTTATTAAAGTGTCACTTAGAATGGACAATTATTGTAATTTAATTGGCTGAAAGAGTTCATTATATTAGTGTTTTTGAAAGAATGGCATTGTATTGCCGAAAAGGTATGAAAACGTTTGAGAGTTATGAAGGTGGAAGTGCATTTTTCATAATAAAAAAAAACAAAAGGTAGAACCACAAAGACTTATGCCATAGACTTAGAGATCACAGACTTTAAGTATACGGTTTTAACTTCACCTTGATACCTCTACCCGTTGCCGAGACAAAGTGTCTTGACAGACATACACTCTTATATAAGAGTATGTATATAAGAGTTCCGTTTTTTTTTTCCTTTTGGGCACGAAACTAAAAAAAACACTTAGTTAAATATATAATTATTATTAGTCACCTTTAAACTGTTGGAAATGATAAATTGAAATTTTTCACTCACGTTAAGATTAGCTAGATTTAGATTTTCACATGATAATTTACGACAATTCGAGCTGCAAAGTGACAAATGGGATAATTCTCTTTTTCTATCTCACATCCTTTTGAAATCGCAATAAAGATAGATCACCGAATACCATGAAATAATCCTTAAACGTTAATCATCCACACATAAATAGTTAATGGAGCATAAAACCATATTTATTGCTACATTTTGGCGAAATAAAATTTCCTGAAGATATATATTATTTCCAAATCTTTTTCTACAAGAAAAAGACACGTGATAAGTTTTAAAAAGACATTTCTATTTCTTTATCTTTTCGCGTTTTTGTTTTTTTGTGTAAGTTGATGTTGATTTTCTTTTCGTTTGAATTTCGAGTGTTTTCTGATTTTGACAAGCTTTAATGAATTTTCGAATTCATGGCTTCCATTGTTGTTCGGTTTTCAAAAGCAAATTATGTTCTTCGAATTAGTTTTCAAGCAGCGGTATTAACTCTCAAGAGCTATAAAAAACATATTATTTAAACTACAATGGGTGTTAAATCATCCGGGTTTGAATTTATGAAATAATTGGTTTAAAAATATATATATCCTACTAATGTTATAAATGCGAATGTTTGTGAGTATGTATGGATAGATGTATGGATGTTTGTTACTCTCTCACATAAAAACGGTTGAACGGATCTTGATGAAATTTGGCACAGAGGTAGATTATAGTCTGGAATAACACATAGGATTCTTATTTTTCGATATCACGAGGGCGAACCCACTTGCGCCATCTAGTTGATTCTAATTACAACTGTTACACAAACGTATTGTTATGAGAGAACAATTTAATTAAAAGGAAACTTAATCGATTTTTCTCCCCGTAAACTGATATTTTGCAACTTTTACAGAAATCAATAGAACCGTTCTAAAACCATAATGATTTTAAAACAGTAATCATTCTCTTGCCTGTTCTTCGTCATAGGAAACCATTAATCTGAACCGTGCACCGACGTCGACGTTTCGATGTAAAGACATATAAGTGCCTATGGGGCCTACATGGGAAATAAAAATATTTTGATTTTTAAAATCAAGTAACTAATAAAATGTTTTAAACTTACGTAGACCCAACTTATTGTGTTTCTTGTTATCTATTTTCTCCTCTTCGTTTTTGCTGCTTGATGTTTTAGCATTTGGATCCGAAACGTCTGGAAAAACATTAAAATAAGTTAGAATATCACATAATTGTTATAGTATTTAAAACAAATAATGCATTCAATCATTGTTTTTTTTTGTCATCAATTCTTGATGGTCACACCGTAGCAGAAAATTGCCCAATTTAAATTAGAATAGAACATATTTTTTTAAAGATCAAACGATAGGCACTATAAATACAATTAAAATGTTAGAAATAATGTAAGTATAACAAAAATTCAATGCCGGTAGTAGGTTTTTTTTAAACGTTGCCACACACTAGGATTTTTTCTGTATCCTGGGTGCTTTTACAAACATTTAAACTCACATACACAAACAGCCAAACCAGAAACAACTATCTGTAGAAAACATATTTGTTCCGTGTGGGAATCGAACCCGCGACACGCAGGGCAGTAGTCGATCGCTCAGCCTCTGCGTCAAACGTGCTGTCAAATTCAGGTTAAATTAAACCTGTGTATAGTATCATCTGCCTAGACATTTCCCAACTAAATTGGGTCGGCTTCCAGTCCAACCGGGTGCAACTGAATACCAGTATTTTACATGGAGCGACCGCCATGTAAACATCCACAACCCAGTAAGTACTGGGTAATACGATAACCTGGCAATTATGGTGTTATTTAGACACAAGTTTTACGGCCTTGGTATGTTATATAATAAAAATTCTAATTAAGTGCTGTTTGTAAAATTGGCCATAAACTCATTAAGTCGTTAAGTCTACTTTAAGGGCCTCTTTTAACGCGACGGTTTTTTCGCAGCGCTCATTGGTTGATTGGTCGCGTGTATCTCGACTCACAGGAGGTTTATTTTAAAAAAAGTAGTACCCATACAAAAAATTATTTTTGACTTAGTCAAAAACCTAACTTTGTGGAAAAACACATTTGAAATAGTAAATTGGAGTCACATTCGTGTTTTCTTTAGAGCCAAATTAATTATATTATTTTTGATTTTGATACAGCCTCCGACCATGTGTTCATCTACTTTGTATGGCCTACACAGATAGTTGTTCCGGGTATGGCTGCTACATTTAAACACACATACATATGTGTGTTTAAATGTTTGTAAACGTGCCCACGATACAGGAGAAATTCCTAGTGTGGGTTTTTTTTTAAACTTTAATAAAACCATTTTTCATGGTGTTCGTTTATTTGTGGATTTCTATATGTCCAAAAAAGATTTAAAAATGTTAGTAAGACCTCGGCGTTAACAGAAAACGTGTTGAAAATGATTGAAGCTACGTTTTTTAATGTTTGTGACAGTGAAAGCACTGTTTTTGTAGTAAAGGTAGAGGAAATACCTATTCATCAATTTACAAGAGTTCTTTAAAAGGTCTAGTTTTATAGAAGAGTAAAGATAATTTATATTTTTTCGAAATAAACGTAAGCAAATATTAAGAGTATAACATAAAATGTTTAAGCCCACTAATTATTAATTTATCAATGCAATGTGAATTTTGAATACTATCCTTACTAATAATATTATAAAAGCGAAAGTGAGTTTGTTTGTTTGTTACCTCTTCACGCTTTAATGGCTAAACCGATTGTGATGAATTTTGGTACATAGATAGTTGGGAACTAGGAGACGGACATAGGCTAATTTTTATTTAAAAAAAGTGGGATGTGATCCCTCACATCCCACTTTCTCCCGAAAGAGGGAAGAAAAGGGAAAACTTAGCGTTGCTATTATCAATAAGGCGCAAGGGGAACTTTATTACCCTAAATTTAACGCGGGTGAAGCCGCGTGCGAAAGCTAGTATAACATATTTTAAGCGACTAGAAGAAGTCAAATCATTACATCCTACTAAAAACCAGTATCTTAACAGACTTAACAAACAGCTTTTTTATGAAAGAAAAAAACAACAAGCAAAAGCAATAACATAGTTTCTATACGTGATCCATTTTTAGGGTTCCGTAGTCAACTAGGAACCCTTATAGTTTCGCCATGTCTGTCTGTCCGTCCGTCCGTCCGTCCGTCCGTCCGTCCGTCCGTCCGTCCTCGCTTAATCTCTGTGACCGTTAGCGCTAGAAAGCTGAAATTTGGTACCAATATGTATATCAATCACGCCGACAAAGTGGTAAAATAAAAATTTGAAAAAAATGTTTTATTAGGGTAGCCACCCTATATGTAAAGTGGGAAGTGTTTTTTTTTTAAATTTCTACCCTAACGTGTGATATATTGTTGGAAAGGTATTTAAAAATGAATAGGGGTTTACTAAGATAATTTTTTGATAATGTCAATAATTTCGGAAATAATCGCTCCAAAAGTAAAAAACAATGTGTCCCCCCCCCTCTAACTTTTGAACCATAAGTCTAAAAAATATGAAAAAAATCTGAAAAGTAGAACTTTATAAGGACTTTCTATGAAAATCATTTTGAACTTGATTGACACAACAGTTTTTCTACAAAAAAGACAAAAAGTTTTACAAAATAATTTCTGGACAAGTTTGTAGTATAATCGTAATGCAAGCTTTTTTGTAACTTTGTTTACATATTTTATTATCCTGAACGTATCTTTTTTCAAAAAAAAAAGAATTATTGAAATCGGTTCTCGCAATACAAAATTACCACCGAAATTGCACATCTTTGTATTAATTAGTAACCCAATTCCTCGAGAGATGGCGCTGTAGGTACTTATTACATTGGATCGGGTATTACCGAATTGTTCGGTTGGCCTCATAACTGGGAACACGTATTGTGACGGACGGGAAACTACGGAACCCTACACTGAGCGTGTTCCGACACGCTCTTGTTTTTTTAATCATAAAGCAATTCTTTCGTCTCTCTAAGGAATGTCACAGAACAGTGATAAATTGTTCCATCTGCAAAAATCACAATTGTCCCACAGAACGTTTTCTTAGTAAACTGTCATAGTTATTATAATAAATAGCCTTTTGGATGGATATAATAATTGGCAAAACAAAATTATATTCGTATGTTAGTACGGATTTTGTATTATTTAATAGTAAATAAATAAAGTAGCACTGTGAGGAGGTTCCTACCTCTGGAACCCTAACCACACCGGAAGTTTGGACCCTGCTTCTGACATCAGTGGATACCTATTTTATATATTATTTTATAAGGAAATATTTCAAAACGAAGAAAATAAGTGAAAGAATAAAAAAATATATAATAAAAAAATGTAAAAGAAAATATGTGTATAAC
This sequence comes from Ochropleura leucogaster, assembly GCA_958449745.1. Taxonomy (NCBI): domain Eukaryota; kingdom Metazoa; phylum Arthropoda; class Insecta; order Lepidoptera; family Noctuidae; genus Ochropleura; species Ochropleura leucogaster. The sequence goes on along the minus strand of OY288223.1, from coordinate 9,705,916 downwards.
AGAACAGATTCTAATTTAATACTAAACTTTACTGGAAACTAGTGTTGTGACACTAAAAAAAATATAAACACCAAGTGATTAAGATTATTGACTCGGCTCGCGAGGTTTACGACATGCGGGATATGGACTCAGCGATCATTGTACCGATAGTCGTATCTGAAAAGTCCTTCATTGCCAAGTGCCTCCACCTTAAGAAGGCTTTCGATAGGCAGCTGTACTAAGGGCTAGATACAGAAAGTGGAAGGGACTCTTGGACACGGATCGTATTGTTAGGAGGATCATTTCATTGGAACTTCGACTTTCAGTAAAGAAAGAAACAAATCATTTATTTGCTAAAATGTAGGTATACAAAATAATAATGATGGTAAGTTTTACGACGTCCCGATACATTTTGCCTTACGGCATGCAAAATTATTTAAATAGTAGTAGTAGCTTGAACATTATTCTCAATACCGTTCGGATACAATTTTTTGTGTATTAAATATTTAGTGTATTAAAAAAAATATTATTATGTAAAAATATGTGTAAACATGAGTAAACAAAATAATATGAAGCTGCGTGCTGTTTACAATGATTACTAACTGTAAAAGGAATACATATACCTATATTATATTCTTCATTCAACATTATTACTTACTCATTTATTGTGTTATTTTCTTGATTATTGTTTGTCATCGATTATTTTATTCTTTATAGCAATACAATAGATATTTTTTACATTTTTTTTGTAGTTCTTTTTTATATGTTATTTTGTTTTTAACTGAACACTTTAAAATAAGTAAGTGCTATGCAAACTTGTAAGTGACAAATTCACTCTAAAATAGTAGTTAGTATGATTGCTACCCTTAAAAATATATCAGTGAACAAGTCATCGGAGTGAAGAACGGGTCAGAAAAAATATGGTCACTCTTTCAAACCGTAACCGTTGTGATTATCGAGTCATCATCATTCGGTAATTCAAATTATGGCAGACTTGGTTTATGCGATAATTATAATCCCAGTGATACGCCTCCAAAAGATAATTTAGGCCCTACATGCGGGCAAAGCTGCAAGCAAAAGCTTGTATAGAAATAAATAATTGTGTTGGTAACACAATAATGCTTATTAATAAATGAATGCTTATTTGAAATTAATCAGAAATTACATTTAATTGTTCGGCAAACTTATTTCTCTAACTAAAGATACAGCTGTTTAATTTTTAACATACTATTCAGAGCTTTTCATGTTTCACTTGGTGTTTGAATCTACAAAGCATAAATCATCCCAAAGCATAATTTGAAAATGAATAAATCATGTTCAAATAGTCATTAACTTCTTGAAAGGAAATTGCGTACGAAACACGTTTGAACCGCAACTTGGAAAGTAATATTCTGATACATTACCGTATTTTACGATTTAACTTAGAATATACACTAGCTGGTGCCCGCGGCTTCGCAACCGTGCTATCGTAAAAAAATAACCTATGTGTTATTTCAGACTATAATCTAGCTTTGTGCCAAATTTCATCAAGATTCGTTCAGCAGTTTTGATGTGAAAGAGTAACAAATACCCATACATCCATTTATCCATCCTCACAAATATTAGCATTTATAATATTAAAATAAAGTAGGAACTAGGATATAATATAAGTAAGATTAGAGAACATACCAACTGAAAAAAAGCACTGAAAAATAAACTTGTTATTTTAAAAAAAATAATAATAAGAATAATAAGGGAGATTACTGCCGGAAATATGAATCAAATAATCGCGCTAAAGCAATCTATGGTTTTCGACTATTATTGGTTAGCTAATAATTTTGTATTTATTTTTTTGTATGGTGTGTGTCGTGATGTGGTTTGTGTGAGTGATGTGGGTGTCGTCATGGCCCAGAAATTTTTCTCATTGTAAGTTCAAATACGGGCAAGCATCAATATGTTTTTTTCTATTCATAATGTACTTTTAGAGTAAATCCTTACTTCCTTACTATATCCTCACTAATATTATAAAAGCGAAAGTGAGTTTGTTTGTTACCTCTTCACGCTTTAATGGCTAAACCGATTGTGATGAATTTTGGTACATAGATAGTTGCGAACCAGGAGACGGACATAGGCTATTTAAGAAATAAAAACTATTTTTTATTAAAGAAAAGTGGGATGTGAGGGAGAAAGAGGGAACAAAACGGAAAACTTAGCGTTGCTATTACAAATCAATAAGGCACAAGGGGAACTGTGTTACCCCAAATTTAACGCGGGCGAAGCCGCGTGCGAAAGCTAGTATATATATATTGGAAACCAGAGTGTAATCTGCCTATTTTGGTTCTTGTCCTCAAGCACCCGCATTCAATTCTGATATAATTCGATTTTGTGCAGAATTTTTTTTTTCACTGGCTATTAAGACACAATGTCGCGGATTGAAGCCCCACACGGAACAAGTATTTGTAAATGATTTTTATTTTTCAAGTAGGTTTTCACGAACACTTTTAAACGTCTTTTTTAAAACTAGATGAGGCCAGTGTTTCGTACCCGACTATTCTGAGAAGAAACAGCCGAAACAAACTCAGAGGCCATGGTCTCTTTTAAGGACCAGACAAAAATCTTGGTCAACTTACATGAGGACTATGCAGATAGTGTCTGTCTGTATGGGAAGCATGTAGTTGTTCCGGGTCTGGCTGTCAGGTTATGTGAATTTAATCGTTTGTAGACGCACAAACAAAAGAGAAGAAAATCCTAGTATGTGGGAGTGTTTCAAATAAAAAATTCCCAGTGTGTGAACACCTTTTGTTCTGGCAAAACTGCCGAATTTAATGAAATTAGTTTTCAAATATTGAACTTTACTTTGGTTAGGACTTAGCCTGTCTTGTTGAATTTCTATCCTTTACATCAAGCGTCAAAATAATAAATTATTATACCTAAGACTTTTATTTTAGGTCATTTCTTTCTTTAAAAAAACTTAGGCCCACACTAGGATTTTCTCCTGTATTGTAGGTGCGTTTACAAACACACATACAAACAGCCACACCCGAAACAACAGGACTACCTGTAAGTCATACAAATATTTGGTTCTGTCAAAAAAATGGGATTGGCATTTGTTTCTTAGTTATTCTAGTAATAAAAATATGTTGAGTTAAAAAAAAAATCGTTTCAAATTAATATTCAATTGTTTGATTCTAGATAATTAATGTTATTGTAAATTGAGTAAGCTGTAGCGCAAACTAAACTTTATACTTGAAACTTGGCAACATTGCTTTGTAACCTAAATAGAAAACAATGCGATACAACCTTTGACCCTTTGGTTGAAAATAATTAATATTGAGTTGATATCAATAGCAATTTTCATTAATTATAAAGTTTTAGTATCGAATTAATTTAAATAAAATTCTATTTTAGATATCTTAAGGTTTAATTTAAATTGTTTTGAACATACTTTTATTTGCTTTACCGTAACATGAATAAATTTTTGAAAATTTTCGGTAACTGATCGAACTGAAATATTGCATTTATTTTAAATTTGGAAGGCAGTGCATGGTCTGTTATTTGACGTCATTCAAAATCCAATATGGCGAACTCGCAAATGTCTAATTAGTTATTTTTTATGCATATCCATAATAAGGCGATTAAAGGGTTTATTGAGAAGAATACTAAGAAAGTGGGTTTTAGGTTTTTTTTTTTATTTAAATTATAATACTTCGGGATTTACTTCAAATAAGTTTGTATTAGTAAGGATGTTCTAAATTCCATTTTTTTGCAATTGTTTCCTGACGTCTCCATTATCACAATCTAACACATAATATTATAAACCACTAAAAAAGAAACGAATCCTGAAATCTTTATGCCATCAAGGACCAATATCCCAACAATGGGAATTAAAGAAATAATTCCCATTAACGAGCTACATTATTGTGAATACAATAGGGAATTGTAGGTTTAAGTGGACTGTGTGGTTCACGGATATCTCAGACTATTTCGTAAATACATAAGGTCCAACGTTTATAGGTCAGGTATATACACCTAATCTGTTATCGACTAACGGGCGTGATTTAACCCTTAATTACTCGCACAAAGAACTTCACATAACTGCTCGCATGGGGTCACAGATGACCCCAAATAATATGAGTAGTTTTTAATACAAATCAGTCGCTACTAAAATACAAACTTAGACGCGCGTTATGAAGCCACCGAGAGCGCGGGGGGAATCGAGCCGCGCCAAGTACTTCATGTTTTCATCCGAAAATGCATTGACCCCATGCGAGTAATACATATTAGTCATATTAGTCGCTACTAAAATACAAACTTAGACGCGCGTTATGAAGCTACCAAAAGCGCGGGGGGAATCGAGCCGCGCCAAGTACTTAATTTTTTCTTCGAAAAATGCATTGAACCCATGCGAGTAATTAAGGGTTAAACAAGAGAGTCACCATAATTATCTAACAGACGCTGAACTGCAGCTATATCTGAAAACGTTTAAGTCTCCGTTTCATTAACAATTAAATAATTTTTTTTGTATTTTAAAGTGTTTTTGTTTTATTTAGGTTTAAATGTCATAAAAAGTATCTTTGTATAAAATTAATAAACGAAAAATAAAAAAAAAAACGTATTTTTTCGTTCGCAAAAAAAAGTTTATATATCTATTTTTGAGAAATATCATATAAACGAAAATAATAAGAATTACATTTTAGTTTAGGTTTTTATCTGCTTTATAGAATGTAAGCCAGTAATCATTTTAAATGTATGTGTGTGTATTAAACTATGGACTTAAATATTATAAAATTTTGACTTTTATACTATGATAAACTATCATAGTAGAAATTGTTAATGGTTTAAAGAGGCGAACTCTCTTTTTCTGTTATTTTGTCAGCGGTATAAAACCACTGACAAAATGACCTACTGCGAGCTGTATTTCTTGCGTTGATATCATATTTAATAGTCATCATATATATTTTCATGTAATAGCAAAATTATAGATTTCAAACGACCGGGGTTACGAGTTGTTCGAAAGAGATACCGCGGCCGTGGAGCAGAAATGGCAAAAGAAGGAAAATTAATGGGTTTTAGTCAGTTCAATTCTGATACTCTCTCCCGCTCCGCCTAGAGGGTTATCTGATGGCCTCGCATCAGAATAAGGTCTGCTTTTGTTTATTTTTAATAATTTTGCATCATGTGTATAGCCCAAAAAGGAGGAGCTCGTGGCTAAATAATAGCAGCCGCTCGGGTCGATTTTTAGGTGAAGCCGCGCTTGCCTAGGTTGGTCTGTGGATGTTTGGCCACCCGTTACATACCAAGTTTCTTCCGTGCCTCGGAAAGCACGTTAAGCCGTTGGTCCTGGCTGTCATTTGTAGATCTTTGATAGTGGTTACAGAAAGTCAGTGTTCAGAAAGCCAGTCTTACCAAGGGGTATCGCATTACTACCCAGTACTAACTGGGTTGTGGAGGTCAGATAGGCAGTCGCTCCATGTAAAATACTGATATTCAGCTGCATCCGGTTAGACTGGAAGCCGACCGCAACATAGTCGGTAAAAGGCTAGGCAGATGATGATGTATAGCCCAAAAAAAAGGTCAAACAACTTTTAACCTTGAACTCGCCAGGGTCAAGGTTAAAATTCCGGAACTCGATGTTTCATAAAGACAGTTGCGATGTAACTCACGTAATCAGCGACAATGCCGTACTATCTCGCACGTTCGCACTCCGTCATAATGCCGTTTCTTTATCAAGTTAGTGCCCGTCGCGATATTATTTAAGACAATGCTTTCGTAAGTTTCTTTTTCTTATTTTTCTGAATAAGGGTTTATTGTTTGTCGCCATTCTTTTATATTCTAAAGAACTTTTTTTTCACATCTTTAATAACAATATCATTATAATAAATAAATATTTGGCTAGTGGTTTCATAATAGCAGCCGCTCTGATCGATCTTTAGGTTAAGCCGCGCTAGCCTAGGTTGGTCTGTGGATGGGTGCCCACCCGTTACATACCGGGTTTCCTCCGTGCCTTAGAAAGCACGTTAAGCTGTTGATCCCGGCTGTCATTTGTAGATCTTTGACAGTCGTTACAGGTAGTCAATGTCCCGAAAGTCTGACAACCAGTCGCAGCAAGGGGGTTATATAGGCTGATATGAAATAACTGTATTTAACAGTATCAATACTGCAAAATACAGTTATTTAGCTGCATCCAGTAAAGCTGGAAGTCAACCCCAACTTAGTTAAAAAAAGGCTAGCCAGATGATGAAATATAAATAAACTAGCTGACGCCGGTGGCTTCGCCCGCGTGATAACGAATAAAAAAGCCAGACTTATAATCTACCTTTGTGCCAAATTCCAAAAAGATCCGTTCAGCCGTTTTGACGTGAAAGAGTAACAAACATCCATACATCCTACAAACATTCGCATTTATAATATTGAATATAGGTTTAGTATAAATTAATATTTAATTAATAAAAAAAACAGGTATTACAGTCATAAAGTTATATAAAGATTGTAGAAGTACCTACCCTTTATGAAGCTGAAAGGACGTGTTCTTCATTGCAATATTTTTTGGTTCTAGATCAGTTCTAAGAACCTTCTAGTTACAGATATATGGCGTCAAAGTACCAGCATTTCCACATGTTTTTTTAATACAAGTTTTTAATTTTATAACTTAACTCTTTTGTCCCCGAGCACATACTATACAATGCCATAGTACTATGTTTAAAGTGCGTAACATTGACTCTACTTAAAAACTATTTTTCATCGTAAACATCTCCAATATTTTTTTAATAAAGCGACATTTAGGTATGTTTTGTGTCTTTGCTTGGCCAGATTATTAAATTTTTAGTGCAGCTACTTTAGACATGCGTTTTCAGAACTCACACTTGGAAACAAGAGGGAGAAAGTTGGCCTGTGGACGGCTGAGCAATGGGTAGTTCACCGTCCGTCCGTCTATTGACGACAGGCCGTGTCGACGTGTCGTGTGTTCGTGTTTCACGCGCGCCTCAAAGAGAGTCAGCAAAGCAGAGGGGCTTGCCAGAGCCTCCGCCTGCCGGGGTTGCGGGTTGTTCGAAAGAGATACCGCGGCCTCGGAACGTAAAGGGAAATAGAAGGAACATGGGTGGCTTTTAGTCAGTCCAAGTCTGACATGATGATTTCCCACCCGAAAAAAAAAAGAGGGAGAAAGTTGAGCGTCTTATGTTATCCTCTTATATTATTATCCTGTGCAAACATTATTTAATACGACTTGGCACGAGAGTATTCTCCACATTGAACTAAGAATTAATAGCCTAAGGTTCTGTTTAAGATATCTTACTGGCTATACCCTAAGGATGAGCCTAAAAGATGTCTACCATCCATTAGCCTGAATAGTACTAAATTGTAGTCTTTAAGCAACCGATGTTTAAATATTCAGAAAATGTGCGGTGGACTAGAAATCTCATGAGGGCTGACATACATGCCGTTGGTCTTAGTTCACGACTTCGAGTGAAGCGATTTTGTGGCGGATGAGCGCGCGTTTGCCTGTGAATCCATGACCGGTCAGTAATAAGCACCCACTCGTCAAATCTATACAAATATTATAAAGCTGAAGAGTTTGTTTGTTTGTTTGAACGCGGTTATCTCAGGGACTACTGGTTGGAATTGGAAAATTCTTTTAGTGTTGGATAGTCCATTTCTTGAGGAAGGCTATAGGCTATATAACATCACGCTACGACCAACAGGTGCTGAGCAGCGTGGGTGAAACCGCGGGGAACAGCTAGTCTAATATAATCCTTACGAATATTATAAAAGTGAAAGTGAGTTTATTTGTTGGTTTGGTACGTCTTCACACCTAAATGGCCAAACCGATTTTGATGAATTTTGGTTCAAAGATAGTTGGGACCTTAAAGACGTACATAGGCTAATAAAAAGTGAGACAAGGGAAAGTAAGAGGGAAGAAAAGGGGAGAGAAAGATAATATTTCTTCGATCATCACGCGGGTTAATGTTACCGTTAGCACAAAGTAACTATGTTACGCGGACGAAGTCACGGGCGGAAGCTAGTAAAATAATAAATTTGCTTGCTTTTATCCGCAACTCGCTTGAAGCGATAATATGGCCGTAGGGTGCAGCATGCTTGCGTAAAATTAACCGGGAAAGCTGGCAGTGAATTCCACGGACTGGCGGTTGCATATTAAATGTGGATGCAAAGCGCTTTGTTCAGGTCCATGAAACTTCAACCATATAACGATAACGCTTCACCGTATCTTTGCTCGTCCGATGATAAAATGAGGGATTTATATAGTGCAATTCTAAAGCTTACTTCACACGGAATGTATCCGATAGAAAACCAATAGCCTAGCTAACTTTCCGCTGTTTTTGTTATCAATGAGCTTCCTGGCACAAAGCTCATTAGCTATATTATACTGCGACACATAATTATTATACCGTTTGTGTTTAGTTTTAAGTTTTATATTATACTAGCTTTCGCCCGCGTTAAATTTGGGGTAACACAGTTCCCCTTGCGCCTTATTGATTTGTAATAGCAACGCTAAGTTTTCCCTTTTCTTCCCTCTTTCTTCCTCACATCCCACTTTTTTCTTAAAAATATTAGCCTATGTCCGTTTCCTGCTTCCCAGCTATCTCTGTACCGATATTCATCAAAATCGGTTCAGCCATTAAAGCGTGAAGAGGTAACAAACAAACAAACAAACTCACTTTCGCTTTTATAATATTAAGTAAGGATTTATTTTATTCAATTTTATGTTTTTCATTTTGTTTTCTTTCTTTGTATGGATGTTGTGTGCACATGTGCCAAATAAACATATTTTCTTTCTTTCTTAAATTTAGTTTTTAATGCTAACAGTTGCTACTTAACTAATCCGTCCCCAAAGGTGTGAACGAGTAATCCACGTTATACAAAAAACTTCATTCATTTGTCGCTCGAAAGTGTAACTTATGGCCAAGGGTTAACTTGTTTAGAGAAGAAACAGAAGAAACGATTGGTTTTTGTCATAATCCGCTTGATAAGTACTTTTGAAGTGTCTCTAAGGGACTGACCCAAAAGATAAGCAAGCTTAAGTGGCAGTGGAGCTTTGAGCATATAAGTAATAAATTTGAAGAAATTAACGTTTGTATATAAAAACTGAATTGCATTCCACTTAAAAGATATAAAGGTAGAACCTCAAACCAACCCAGCTGCCGCAGGAGATACTCCGGGCATCGGGTCTGGATCACTCCGGGTCTGGATCGCACTGGCGGCAAACAGCCTAATAGGTAATCACTCAATTACTGCGCCAACGGTGCCGCCACTATGACGGGCCTGTTGGTCCAGTGGTAAGTGGCCTTGACTGCTGAGCCGGAGGTCGTGGGTTCGATTCCCACCCGGGACAAACTTTGTGTGATGAGCATGATTGTTTGTTCTGTGTCTGGGTGTGATTTATCTATAATATGTATATATTTATAAATTATATAAGTATGTATATCAGTTGTCTGGTTACCATAACACAAGCTCTGCTTAGCTTGGGATCAGATAGCCGTGTGTGAGTTGCCCCAAGATATTTATTTATTCTATGGTTAAATCCTGACTACAAAACGTCCGTGGGCCTAATCCTATTAATATTCTAAATGCGAATGTTTGTGAGAATGGATGGATGTGTGGATGGGCGTATGAAAGTTTGCTACTCTTTGGATATGAATGGATCTTAATGAAAGATTCGTAAAGATATATTTTATCACCACGCGAGTGAAACCGCGGCGCGCAGCTAGTTTTATATAAATCAGTTATTTTGACGTGTAATAATAACAAACACCCGAATATAAAAATAAAATACCACATTTTGTGGGGCCACACCGTGGCTTCGGCCGCGCGTTCGGCAACTTCCCTACGAGATCGTATTGTGGGATAAAAATATCAAACGTGTTACTAACGGTGAGCTATCTGTGTCAATTTCATTCAAATCCGCTCAGTGGTTTTTGCGTGAAAGAGTAACTAGTAACTAACAAACATCCATCCATCCATTCTCGCAAAGATTAAAAACCAGCTTAGACAAATGCTTGCACTGACTGGACAGGTCCACTCAATCTATGTGGTGCTTTCTTATAAGGTCCATTTCAGACACTAATCTGCATAGTCCTCGTGTAAGTTGACCAAGATTATTTTGTCTGGATTTTAAAAGAGACTATGACCTCTGAGTTTGTTTCGGCTGTTTCTTCTCAGAGTAGTCGGGAACGAAACACCGCCCTCACCTACTTTAAAAAAAACGTGTAAAAGTGTTTGTGAAGACCTAAACATCATTTATCATTTAGTGCGAGTCGGATTTGCACCATGAGGGTTCTGTATAAGCTTGTGACAAAAACGGTTATATCTTTTGATTGCATCGATATATACGATTGATTTTTTCACAGCACAAAAAGACTATAGACTTGGGTAGATGGTTTTAATTTCAATTCGATACCTAACCGCGTTCTCCAGATAAAGGGCCGAACAGACAAACGGAGAACAAAGTGATCCTATAAAGGTTTTCTTGATAGTGATCGAAATACCCAGTTTAATACCACATGTTATAAGTTTTACATAAAATTATACTTCATCGTCCTCTAAAGCTTTTCCCAACTATGTAGAAGTCGATTTCCGGTGAAACCAGATGCGACCAAATATTACGTAACCCAATAATTTGCACGGAATGCTCGCCATCTGATCTCTACTACCCAATTACAGGGAACTATCGATATTATATGTTTAGAATAATCCCTGATTTTCAGGCTTCCTACTCCGAGAGCGAAGGTTGTTATAGCTATAATATTTCTAAACGTATAATAACATGATGTTTTTGAATATATGTGAGTTACCTATATTCGTTCGGAAACATTTATGGTTCGTGGTCCAGTGTGTTTTTCTGTCCCAAGGGGTTCTTGGTTACTTGGTTTTCTTTTTAATGGAAAAGATATATTTATTTTGTAAAATATGTTTGTTTTTCAGATGGGAGCTCATTATATGACTTCTCTCAATCCAGGTGGAGAGGAAGGGAGTGTCAGACTTGTACTGGCGGAAACGTCATCCATGTTCTTTCTTTTGTCTTTTGGTTTCCGGAGCCACGGTATTTCTTTCGAACAACCCGCTGCCTGGCAGGAAGTAGCCCTCACGGGCCCTTTTGCTTTGCTGAAATTTGAACATTTGCACGTTGTCGTTATTAGATGGATGGACTGTGAGCTGCCTAATTCTTATTGTCCACTGACCCGCGTTTATGGTGGCCGGGAGTCATCACGTGACTCCTGACGCATACAGGTTTTAATAAACAAATGAAAAGTAGCTATATTTTTGTTATTTATTATTGTGAATATGTTTATTTTAATATGTTTTCTTAAATAAATGTATTGCATTAAATAAATAAAAAATTACAAAATTAAATAATAAAAATAGCGGTCTAATCCATTTGGCCAAAGTAATTAATATAAAATTTAAACAATATACATAAATAGTTAGACCCTTAGCAGCTACCTGAAGGTCATACAAATATTTGTTCCGTGCGCGGATCGGACCCGCAACCCGCTCAGCTATTGCGCCAACCGCGCCGTCAAATTGGGACATTATGTCCACACCTTTCCATTTTTTTTATTTAATTAAGGCCCACATCTTTCTGCTTTTAAAACGTCGACAAATAGTGGCCGGTTCGGGTTGATCGTTTCCTATGGTGAAGACCCGTGAAGAAATTTCATGGAGTTTCGGGTTATTGGTCATGGTTACCCCTTTACTGGCTAAACGCTAATACATTCAAAATTACTTAACTAAATCTTCAACTCATAAAGTTGCTTACCGAGGTAAGTTCCTAAAGACCAGCTTCAGCTAATGACATTTCAAATTATACCAAGGAGTGTCGGCCATTTTGGATTAGATTTAATGTAGCACCCGTTGCTAAGTGCTTTACGATGCTCTTCGGAATAATGTGAAACTAACGATGTGCTGGTTGATCAGATATATTTAGTAATTAGGTTTGATATAGTGCGGTCTGGACTAAGGTTTGCAAACATTATTTTTGGTCTTTTGATATTATTTATCAGTCTTCTTAACGTATCGATGACAATATAAATTCAGTTGGCAGTAAATTTGGCGATTTTTTCATATTTAGTACGGACCCTCTGATCTAGGGATTTGTGTACAACTTTGGTTATGAAATTGTTTATGATCCCTGGCTTTAACTGATTTGACTATTTAGCACTTCTAAATGTTGTGCTTGAGCTAAACTGTTTATTTGAAATATATTATTTTCCTAAAACACCTGTATGCACTACATTGATTTGTCCAAAAAAAAAATAGAACGACACTTCAAGTTCTAGTAATTTCAAAAATAAACGTCATTGTTGATCGGTTTCTGTAAAGCCATTGGCTGAAAAGGCCTACAAATTTTCAGTAAGTTACTAAATAAGCATCATTATTGATCGCTTCCTGTAAAACCAGTGATTGAAAAGGCTAAACAAATTTTCAGAAGGCTTATTAAACGTTTATCTAGCGCATTCATTGATATTTAAATAACTTAAAGTTATGGATGGAAGCAATTGTATTTTACAATTGAGTAGAACCAACTCATAATACAGAATACAAGTAGTACGGAACTAAAGGCACCGGATCAAACTCGGGATGGATGAAATGGCGACAGGTCACTGGAACAACTTGTAACCCACAGATATCACCCAAGTTAAAGGAAAAAATACAAGTCCTTGATAAGCCCTGTCGTATTTACTGGATTAGAATGCTAGGCTGTATGATAAGAATGTTTAGCTGGATGTGTGGAGTAACAAGAACAGGTAAAATAAGGAATAATATAAAAAAAAGTTTGAAAACGACACCTGTTACAGAAACATTTAAAGGGAATCGTCTTTATGAAGATATAATGGAGAAATTAAACTCGTGTGACTAAATAGTTAATAAAATATTAACTGTTTTTTGTCTCACAATTTTAAGGGATGTAGAAGAAAGGTACCAAACAAAAGGTAAATGAATTGAGTGAGGAATTACTTGAACGTAAAAGGAGTAAATTATGTTGTGACGTCTGAACTGGGCGAATGGAAGAAGAAAACGTTTTAACCCCAAGTAGAATGGGGTAAAAGTAGGTAAATGATGATGTTATGTATTTTTCTACGCGTTAAATGGTACTGAGAACTATAACTATAACTTTTTGAATAATGATCTGCGCAATACCTCGCCATGTGCCTGACGACAAACGACGTACAAAATGCAGAATGGAATGGAAACGATGTACACAGTACAGATGTGTTGCTAGGGACTTTGTTTTGCTTATTTTGGTTAAAAGCTTTTCTGTGCTAACATACAGACGCCAGCAGGTCAAGCTACCCGAAACTGTCAATTTTGCCCAATGAACCTTGAACTACTAGAAAACTGACAGATTGTAGTAGCTTGATGTGCAGGCGTCTGTAAATAAGCGTTACTAACTTATTTTCTGCCTAACCTTTTCCAATTATGTTGGGGTCGACTTTCATTGTTACCGAATTCAGCTAACTATCAGTATTTTACATGCAACAACTGCCAATATGTACCTCCAGTGCCCGTATAACAACTGGCTGATAAAATACTGCTTGGTAAAACTGGTTGTCAAAATTTGGACAAACTGACTACCTGTAACGACTGTCAAAGATCTATAAATAACAAGCGAGACCAACGGCTTAAAGTGTTTTTCGAGACAAGGAGGAAACTCGAATAAAACAACCTAGGCAAACGTGGCTAGCAACAAGCATAACTAACTGAAAATTATAATTGTGTTGGTACATCAGCTCCAAAAACATGATTACGTATTCATAAACGTGAGATTGAAGCTGAACTTCGGATTAAATGGTTCATCTGAATTAACAATGTAGATTATTAAGAGCTGTCGTATTTGAGATTGTATTCTATTGAGATGAAGTATTACATTTATTTATTCAGGACTTTTGATCTGACCCTGTAGAAAAAACCGGTCAAGTGTGAACTCGAACTCGCACACAAAGTTCTCCGTACAAATTGGCGACATAAATTAAAATTATAAATTAAATAAAAAAATAAATAAAAAAAATAAATAAATAAAAAATTAAAATTATTAAAATTATACTGGACAAAACGTAAAGTACCCTGCTGAAACCCTCATCGCCATCATTATTTTACCTTTCATTATAAGACTACAGCAGTTTACTGAACAAAGGCCTCTTCAATCCATTCATTTAACTTTCATCCATTCTTTTGCACTTATCCTAATATAAGTGCTGTTAGCGTAGCATGTCTTCTTCTTCCATACTTCTATTACTCATGACGTCATCCGAAACTTCTTGCCGTATCTTACACACAGTCAATACATCTTTTTAGGGTTCCGTAGTCAACTAGGAACCCTTATAGTTTCGCCATGTCTGTCTGTCCGTCCGTCCGTCCGTCCGTCCGTCCGTCCGTCCTCGCTTAATCTATGTGACTGTTAGCGCTAGAAAGCTGAAATTTGGTACCAATATGTATATCAATCACGCCGACAAAGTGGCAAAATAAAAATTTGAAAAAAAAATTTTATTAGTGTAGCCACCCTATATGTAAAGTGGGAAGTGATTTTTTTTTTGATTTCAACCCTAACTTGTGATATATTGTTGGAAAGGTATTTAAAAATGAATAGGGGTTTACTAAGATCATGTTTTGATAATGTCAATAATTTCGGAAATAATCGCTCCAAAAGTAAAAAACAATGTGTCCCCCCCCCTCTAACTTTTGAACCATAAGTCTAAAAAATATGAAAAAAATCTGAAAAGTAGAACTTTATAAGGACTTTCTATGAAAATTATTTTGAACTTGATTGACACAACAGTTTTTGTACAAAAAAGACAAAAAGTTGTACAAAATAATTTCTGGACTAAGTTTGTAGTATAATCGTATATGCAAGCTTTTTTTGTAACTTTGTTTACATATTTTATTATCCTGAACGTATCTTTTTTCAAACAAAAAAAGAATTATTGAAATCGGTTCTCGCAATCCAATATTACCACCGAAATTGCACGTCTTTGTATTAATTAGTAACCCAATTCCCCGAGAGATGGCGCTGTAAGAGATGGTACTTATTACATTGGATCGGGTATTACCGAATTGTTCGGTTGGCCTCATAACTGGGAACACTTATTGTGACGGACGGGAAACTACGGAACCCTACACTGAGCGTGGCCCGACACGCTCTTGGCCGGTTTTTTAGTCTTCTTCTACTCTAATAGCTATCCTCATATTTATACTCAAAAATTGGTTCACGACATTTGCTTTATTCCTGTCTAGCTGGCGCCCACGGTTTTGTCCGTGTGATATTGAAAAAAAAGTATCCTCTGTGTCAAATTTCATCAAAATCCGTTTTGCCGTTTTGACGTGAAAGAGTAACAAACATCCATACATCCTCACAAACATTCGCATGTTTAATATTGATAAGTAAGACGAAATACTTAATTCATTTATTGATACATAAAAAAAAAAAGTTACTTTCTTTGAATATCTAAAACTCTATGCATTATTTTGTTACTGCACCATTATCATTTAAATCAAATTTAACTTGCTATGAATATGTTAATGGAAAGACTTGTTCTGAACGAACCTAGAACTAGGAACACTTGGTACGAACAAAGGAATCTACATTCTTATGTAAAATAAGGAATTATGGAAGTGAGTGTTCAGAGATTAATCTACATGTTGTTACGTAGGTTCCTAGAATAGAAACTAGGCTTCATATAAAATCTTTTCTAACGATTGCAGAGTACCCTTAGCCTTTTCATCCTCGCAGACTTCAATATCACGTACAATATAATGTCTATTAAAGTCTGCGGCGATCAAATGGTAGGCATAACCGACAGGCATTTGTTTTTCCCTTCATTTTGATTTTATGAAAATGACAATAGACTTTACTACTTTTAAAATTAATAAATACTTATTAAATCATGAAAGATGAGGAGAGACGCAAATGAGACCAAAGCCTCAACAATTTCCTTACATACCGAGCTTGACCATTTATTTCGCGGATCTATTATACTTTTTTTCTAAATCTTACGCTTCGACCTATGAGGTTGTTTAAGCCGGACAAATCCTGTGTGTGTTTCGAGAGTAAGTCCTCCAGCCGGGGCAAACTAAGCGACTACACGCTAAGGGCGCCCCGTTAAGCCTCGGTTTTGAGCGTTGCTTGCGGAAAACAGCAATGGAACAGCTGGATATCTGAGTGATATTACTGACTGGTTTGAACCTACTTATTTAACATCGCGAGCTGACTCCAGAAAAGGACGGATGGGGCAGGGGCCGGGACGTAGCGAAGGGCCTGGTCGGCGACGAGCGTAAGATGAGCTTGACCATTTATTGATCTAAAATACCGTTGCTTTACTTGTGAAATTATCCGCCTACCTTCCCATTGCTATACTCTATCCTACGCTTCTTGGTTCCTGGTCTTCATTTAGAAAAATCTGTTCAAAAAGTTTTAATCCCATTACAAATTTGAGCAACATGTTTTAACAGTCGATCTTTATTCCGCGTTACTGTTTTAAGCATCATATTTTTTTTTATTCGAAAACCCCGGAATAATGTTGCTTCTACTTAAATAAATTACGACACGGAAGAAAACAACCTCTAAATATTCAAAAAACGCTCTAGATGGTCAATTAAAACTTAAACACGAAAAAGCACGGTACAAAGAATGTTATGAATTATGCATTGAACATCTAACGAGTATCGTGAAAGAAAACACTCAAACTGAATTCTTGTTAGGAAAAGCCGGAACACAATATTGTACCACTAACGAGATAATTACTGTGCATCAAGACAATGAGGTGGACTTAGGCTTTGTGCACACAGTAGATAAGGTAGTCTGATTATGTCGGTCGCAATTGTTAATGGGAGCATGGGCTGTCAGGGGATCCCATGAATGTACTTTTTCACCTTAGCAGCTCAAACATTTATGTTTTTTTAGTGGGCAAAATGGACAAGAAGGCAAAATAACTTTTTGATCAAGTACCCGCACATTCATGGTCAGGGTTACGTTCAGGATCGCGTAATAACCTAAATTGAAATACATTTTATACAATAAAAAATATGTTTTTTTACGTAAATTATTCACCTTTATTTGTTAATTTAAATCTATATATAATTATTGTTTTTAAACGAAAACTATGATTGCAGTAGATAACTCTCGCATTTGAACATAACGATTTCTAGTTTCAGCAATTTAAAAATAAAACATTACGGGTGCTGTTTCAGAACGCGCTTTTAGATGTTATTCTAATTTAATCTGTTCCTGTTGATACTTGTTTATTGTTTTATCTTTGATAGGCACAATTCACACGAAAAAGAAATACATTGAATAAAACTTTAGCTTATTAATATTGTAATTAGATATTATATGATACGTAACCTAATTTGTAGTAGAACGTGAAATGCACTCTGTTGATAAGAGAGTTGTCTTAAAAGATCATTGCAATATGTGTTCTCACTGCTGAAGTAATGTGTCATGCGAGAGCAAAAGTATTTGCAACTCGTGTTTTTGAATTCCTCCCAATTGCTCAGGATTCTGTTTTAGAACCCTCGCTAAGCTCGTGTTCCATCATAGAATCCTTCGCTCGTTCAGGACTCAAAATCAGCACGCGCAGCAAAAAATCACTGTGCTCTCTTGTTGCACTAATAACTATTATGTTTATGATTCGAGACTTATAGAAGTAGTAGAAACAGTGGAGTTTTAGTCAGTAAGATCACGACATAACCCTGTAATCTTTCAAAATGGAGGGTATTCATGGGGAATTCCCTGGACGGATAAAAAGGTCAGATATATTGTGGACGTGTACGAGTATCTAAAAAAGAGTACCTTTTTTAAATAGGTCTTAAATATATCATAGAATTAATAGATACAGTCATGTAAAGTACTGGTATTCAACAGCATCCAACCAATATAGTTGATTGACAGGCAGATAATACTGGCAATCATGATGATACTTTTGAACTGCTATGAAAGTGTACTGATTTTAAAGTTCACAAGTAAACGAAATTATTCTAACCTTTACAAAGGATACACAAAATCGTGTCATCCGGATACACAAATTTGTGTAAAACGCGTTTGAAAAGCAATAGTACCTGGAATGTTTTTGTAGTAATTCAAAAATAACTATATTACCTTAAAGAAAAAAGCATAATAGTTCATTCTTGAGAAGGATCCTACTAACGATAACAAAACTGAATTAAAAAATAGAATAGTAAAGGTAGACGCAAATAACATTGCCAATGCTAATGTAACAAGTTCTTCATTACTTTCTCTTGTTACAGTAATTAAGGCTTCTGCCTACTTAACAATAACAGTACATAATGACGTAGGCGTCATAAAACCTAATCATAAATTAAAAGTTAAACTAACGGTAGCTAAAACTATTCTATTAGACCAACGTCTGCACATTGCCTTAAATGGCAATGCTTTGATGCATGGAAGCGTGCTTGTAGATGTGAATTAACAGTCTGTTAATGTTAATCTGATTGCACTTAATAATTCATTGGCTGTTTTTAACTTTCCTTTTGATATAATGTACGATTATTTTGTTACTATGAAAGCAATTACAGGAAGAGATGATTTCATAGATGCACGTGATGATTTTGAAACAGTTGAAGGCACGAGAAACGGATAATTTTATAATTTGAGTAAATTCTTGAAATTTTACGTTTTATTTGATAAATTTTATCATTAATAATTACGTGAAATAAGAAATATTTTCTAAAAAGCAAAAGAACAAATTAAATTTTTGAAAACCGGGAGCACTTTACATTAAATTTAATAAAGAATTCTGCCATTGTAGTTCTTTTAATCATGTTTATACTGAAAGTGGTAATTATAAAGCTGTGGTTAATGAAGTTTTAAAAGTACTTTTGTTCACGTAATAACATTAAATTAAGAAGCTTTTTTATTTCGTTGAGATCAAAAAATGAAATCTGAATCATTTTAATGTTAAATATTCTGCTCAAACTTTTTATTACATTCTAAACTAATTCTCATTAATGTTCTTTGTAAGTTATTATACTTTTTTGTTCTACTTAATCTACAACCTACCTTTAGCAGTTCTTTCTTCATAAATTTCCAAATCCATGGCGTCTTTTCCGTCAGCCTGTGAGACCTTGAAGGTGTAGTCATTCCAATCGAAGCTGAATGCGTGGCTATCCAAGAAGTCCGTCAGCCACCAATCCTTCGACCTCGCTTGCCTCGTCTTCAATGGTTCTATCGTTAGCACATTGAACACCTTCACAGATTTCTGCTGCTTCAAACTCCTCAGGATCTCCTTTGCCATATGATCGATACACGTAGCATTATCACTACAGTTTAGTTCTACAATTGCCCTAACATCCCCCATCAGCATAAAAGCGACCAAAAGGGCAAGGGGATTCATTTTCACCTATGTCTTTTTCACAAACACTGTGTCACAGGTTTTCACCAATCCATTTGTGGGTCACGTCTTTCCGAACCATCTACATCGATGGCTACTTGGTTAATGAGTCCCTCTATGCGCGCCTGATCATTTTTATCTAGCGTCACGCTGCACTGGCCACCGCGGACGGCGTGTGCATTATTTTTTTCATTGAGTTCTTCACTTGCATGTATACGCTACACCACTTTTCTTTCCACCGTACACGTTTTTATTCAAGAATTTTCCGTGATCCGCACATTTAAGGTGCTTTATCGCGAATTACTGATGTGTAACATAAAAAATGATTTCGTTTCGCTTTGGTATACGTCGCTAATAGGTATAGTGAATCAATATTTTACTTTCATATGTATGGTCGGCAAATTCATTTGGGATTTATGTTTTATACAATATTCCCAGATCTTTACTGTTTGATCAAAATAAATAAACACTTCATTGTTTAATTTAAACAAAGGTTAAGTTCTGAGAATAGTTTAGTTTGCAGGACAATATTAAAAAAAATATTATGAGCTTTTCTTTTCTTTTCACGATCCTAAAAATGTTTGTAATATCATGATATTGCAGACATTTTTAAAATGAATCCATCCATGGATTCATTTAAAAATATCAATAAGCAACGCAAAGAGAATTTTATTGAAAGATTAAGTTTTTTATCACAAAATCGTATCATAATGTGTTTCATTCCCAAAAAAGCGAAGAGTACGTCAAAGAGATATTCAAACTAATATAAGCATTTTGAAAGCAAAATATCCAATACTATTTTAACAAACACGTACGGATTTTGCGAGCAATTTTACAGATTTACCGATACAAAATTCAATATACAATATTTTGCTAAAATTTTCAACTATTTCGGTAATTAAATGAAAACACACAACGTGTTTCTACAGGCCATAAAAGTATGGATAATATTACAAGCTTATTTTGAAGGTGCATAATTATCGCCATATAAAACAAGGTAGTTCTTATCACTTTTTCTTTACATTTCTTAACCGTTAGATATTTTTTTTCTTTTAAACGATGGGCGGAGAACGTGATGGATGATAATTATGGTAAGATAGAAGATATACTATATAAGATGATGAGTTATGAAGAAATAGGCCAGAAGAAGACATGCTCGACCCAAATAATTTGGAAAAATGGCAGAAGAATGATGATGATGACTTTTTATCTAATTTTATAGATTAATATGGTATACTTGCAGCTGCACCATGAAGTGTAAGCCTGTGTTATTCTAATGTATAAGCTATATTATTGTACAGTTTCATTAAAATTAATTCAGTAGTTTTTGCGTGAAAGAGTAACATTATATATAATAGGATAATAATATCAATACTTTTTTTCATCAAATATTTTCCCCCGCTTTGAGTGGAACGGGGGGAATGCCAGACTTTTACTTACTAAAACCCGCCCATGTTCCTTCTGCCCTTTATGCTCCGGAGACGTAGTATCTCTTTTGAACAACCCGGAACTGCGGAAATAGCAATACTTTGTATGTCTATTCAGTTAGTACCACAATAAAACTGCACTACATCCAAGCCTTCAAAAATCACTCATATATAAAGTATTTTCATTTTATCATATTAAGTAAATATACAAGATAGAAAATTATTATAAAAGATATATTTTTGTCCATTTCATCATCATGGAACATACATATTCTAACTTTCACAGTCCTAAACAAGTGTAAAAAAAAGTCCGTAATTTCACAAAATTCACTTTAAAATCAAAATCTCAGCATGATAGTGTACCAACATCTGCTACGAGTTTACAACTCTAAACTTTAGAATCTAAAGTTTTACTAATTACGCATATCATTACGAAGGCGTGACGGTAGTTGGTTAAGTGTTACCAGTTAAAGTTCTGTTTTAAATAGATTTTCCGATGGCTGATGGCTGAATAATTGACTAAGTGAAGTTCTGTATGGCAGTTTCAGTTTAGTAGTGGCAGTAATCTCAATGTATTGTGCTTCGTGCCGGGGTTGCGAGTTGTTCGAAAGAGATAACGCGGCCCCGGAACATAAAAGGCAATGAAAGGAACATGGGTGAGTTTTAGTTAGTACAAGTCCAACACTCCCCCCCGTTCCGCCCAGAGCGGGGGAAGTTATTTGATTTCCCATCCGCAAGAAAACTATAATCAATTTTACTATATTATACTCTTTATCTATTTGCCGAGATACAAGATCTGTCTGGCATGAGAGGATTCCATGTTGGCGTCTAGATAATTTAGACTATTACATGTGCAATTTCGTATTGTGTAATGTATGAGTCCGGTCAAATTAGACCAAAAAATAAAAGTGAAGCCACATACATTTACAATAAGCTGAAAATTTGTGTAATCGTTCAAAATATAAATACAAACAAATTACTTTTGACCTTGAAAAACTTTTTTTCCATACCGGCGAAAGACGGAGAACTTTCAAATTTTATTTATACTTATATTTTGAACGTTTTTACTAATTTTAAGCTTGTTGTAAATTTATGTAGCTTGTTAATGACCGGACTAGTATAATTATTTATACTAGTCCTGTTTAACTATTACTATATTTTTATTTTTACCATTATTTTTTCTTGCCAGAAAGGCATTACCTAATTATGATAAAAGTTTAGGAACAGTTTAAATTGGAGTTAGAACGAATGAATTTGTGCCGAAAAAATAACACGACTGTCATCAGTCGTGTTCTTTTTCGGCAAATATTCGTTAATTCATAATGACAAATTAAATACAAAAAATAAAGAAAACTACTATACAATGAAAAAAGCAATTGAATACGTGCACGACTGAGCAAGATGTTGCCCTTCAACAAAAAATATGACTCTGTAGACTAAACGTTAGAGCCCGGAATCCTTACTAATATTATAAAAGCGAAAGTGAGTTTGTTTGTTTGTTTGTTACCTCTTCACGCTTTAATGGCTAAACCGATTTCGATGAATTTTGGTACAGAGATAGTTGGGAACCAGGAGACGGACATAGGCTAATTTTTATTAAAATAAAGTGGGATGTGCGGGAGAAAGAGGGAAGAAAAGGGAAAAAATAGCGTTGCTATTACAAATCAATAAGGCGCAAGGGGAACTGTATTACCCCAAATTTAACGCGGGCGAAGCCGCGGGCGAAAGCTAGTAAAAATATATCCTCCTTAATGAGTTTTCTGACCATAAACAGAGAAAATTTCTTGAACTGTCGACTCGAACAATGTTATATCGAGGAAAGATTAGCGTTAACCTCTCAAGGACCGCCATTATTTACGTCAACTATTCGTCAAGCACCGCCGGGTGGGTTCTTATCGTAAGCGTAATCTGATTTTAAGACTTATCTTTACTACAAATACAATTTTAAATCAGTCGGGGTTTGGTGGCACAAATTTGTACCAGCGGGGCTCAACGGTAATACTTGTTTACTGGCACGTTTTTGTGCCGCTGAGGCTCTAGAGGTTAATGTAAACACAAAAAGTGACTGGACTGGACTTACATTATTTATTTTTTGCCTTCCAAAAGCTACATTTTAAACTATATAACTTCACGCAACTACCCACGGGAGCGGGGCAGTAACCAAAGACGCGGGTGAAACCGCGCAACACAGTTAGTCCATTCAAAACTAGATCACTGGATTTACAGTCTACACTTTATTTCCCAACGGTACTTACAAATGAAACTTATTTTGCTTAATCATAAGCGTATTGCACGCGATGACTGTTCTACTAACAAAAAACGATATATCACATTTTGTGTCCGGAACCATGCGCTGGTGTCTCTTTTTGGCAGCCCTAGTTAATTTTCTGTTGAGTGTTTATTATTTTTAGGGTTCCGTACCTCAAAAGGAATTATTTATTGTCCATTTGTCTGTTTGTGTATCTGTCAAGATCTTGGGAACGCGTAGAGATATCAAGTTGATATTAAAACTGTTTACTCAAATCTATAGTACAGACGCCAGCAGATCAAGCTACCCGAAACTGTCAATTTTTCTCAATGAAACTTGAACCTAATGCTTTAGAAATAACGCCGAAAATCTATCAAAGAAATCTGACAGATTGTGGTAGCTTGATGTGCAGGCATCTGTACTTTGAAGCTGTGAAAAAACAACTCTCTAAGTCTACACAGTCAAAAAATATACGCGTTTACGGAATGCGAATCCAACCATACCATGTAAAAGTATATTTCTGATGTAACCATATGCGAAGGAAGTTCACTGCTTAACGTATGTTATTCTTAAGGGAGGGCTCTCCTCTCCTCCTCTTCTCGCATGCTATCGATTCCCATCACTTTCAATAGATCATTAGGATTAGATTAAGGTACCATGGAAGAAACCTACTAATACTCATCATTTTCCTGCCCTTGTCCCATTTTATTTGGGGTCGGCGTAACACGTTTTCTTCTTCCATTCTCCCCTATCAGACGTCATGGCATCATTTACTCCTTTCTCCTTCATATCACTCCTTACACAATCCATCCATCTTTTCTTTGGCCTTCCTCTCGCTCTCCGTCCATCAACATTCAGATCCTACTAATACTGCGCCTACGAATATGTACTTTAACAAATATAAAACCGGCAAGTGCGAGTCAGACTCGCACACCGAGTGTTCCGTACAAACATTCGATATAAACAGTCATATCTTTCGACTGCGTAGACTTAGACGGTGGATTTTATCACAACTTCAAAAGAAAACAGATTTGAGTATATGGTTTTAATTTCAACTCGATATCTGGACGCGTTCACGAGATAAAGGGTCTTAACAGACAGACAGACAGGCAGACTAAAGACGAATAACAAGATGGTACCTAAAGAAATTACTTCCATAACATATATAATTAGGTAACACAATACCTTAAATCTTAAAGTGTCTATGTCTATATTTTTTAAAAACTTTTCGAAAAGTCAGCGATGTTTGCTGAGGTTGGTTGGTTTGTGACTGAAAAGTCATCCATTACATAGGTACCCAATACCGTCGTGATTCTTTTTTCGGCTTAAAATCATCAAATGACTTCCGCGGGGGCGAGTATTCGACTTCTACTGCCTAAAACCCACCCATATTCCTTATTTTGCCCTTTAAGTTCCAGGGTTTCGGTATCTCTTTCGAACAACCCACAACCCTGGCAGGCGGAGGCCCTAGTAGGCCCCTCTGCTTTGCTAACATTTCTTTCAGGCACGCGTGGAACACGAACTCGCCGTCGACACGGCTATTTTACTGCCCTTCTGACATGTTAATTGGAATCTGTGCGTCACGCTAATATGTAATCCTTTTTCCTTCCATCCTATGTTAGGGCTTCTTCTCCCTTTCCATCCATCTTCATTTATATTCATTACTATTTTAGTCACAATGTATGTATTAAAAACGTCCAATAAATAATATACCTACATGTCATCAAGTTAGATAATGTTGATCAACGCTGATAAAAGCCATTACTTTTCAATTGTTATTAATGGTTCAGAAAATATAAATTACCTTCTAGTTGACTAGTTGATTGGACAAATGACACCTCTATAAATATTATTAATAAAATCTTGAAAGTATCTGACTTGTCAATCGTGGCAGTGAACTTTCAATTAAAAGTAAACTAGTGATGCCTAGTGGTCGTGTTATCGGAAGTGCGACTGCCGTGCGTGAGGTCTTCTGTTTGATTCCCGGGTCGGGAAATGTGTTATTGGGGTTTTTGTATTAGGCAATTCTCGGTAGCAGCGTCGGAGTGGAGGATTATGTCGGGTGGTATTAGGCTCACTCTCAATGTAGGTATACTATTTGTACAAATCTGCGTAGCCTTTTGGGAATTATAGGCGTGGTGTAATTTTATGTAAACACAAGTGACCCTGAATGTAAACTAATTTAATTAAAAAAATCCGTGGTTAGTAAGACAAGACAAGAGAGATACCAAAGAAATGCTGTTGAATTCTGTAAGGAATTGAGTACTGAACTAATAGTCAGTCATGTTTGATTTTTTTTTACTTATATTTATTTTAAATATTTTTTTTTCATATTTTTACATATTTCTTAAGTACACATAAATCAAAAAAAAAATCTTTTGATGTGTGACATTTTATGTTCTTATTATGATTTTTCTAGTAAATTTCATATTTATTTTTACACAAGACATGCTTTTTTATATTTTTACTTTTTACATTAAAACAAAAAAAAATGTATGATAGATTTTATATTTTCATTATGATCTCAATCATTTATTTAGGACCATGTGAGTCATTTCTGTTTTTTGTTTTGCTTGTTGTCAACGATTGTCTGGCAGTTTGAGTACTATAAGCGACCTACACTAATGTCCTTTTTTGGTATTGTTCGTAGTGTCGTTTTGCTCCTTGAGTTATGAGTCAAGTTAAACGATAACTTACAAATTCTAGCACTGACTGAACAGGTCCACTTAAATCTGTGTGATTCATTCTTAAAAGACTATCTAAGTGTATAGTCCTCATGTAAGTTGACCTAATTCGTAAAAGAGACCAAGACCTCTGAGTTTGTTTCGGCTGTTTCTTATGAGAGTATCTACATAGTTCGCTAAGAATCACTGGCCTTGTATAATTTGTAAAAACCTACTTGCAAAAAAAACATAATTTATCAAAATATATAAAATGGTGCCCCATAGATTAGTGTACAAACTGGCCAAACACGTAAAAAAATGCCCATGTGTGAGTACTGTGACGTGTGTGCAATGTGTAATACAATGAAAGGGCATGAAATACTTTCAAGATTATATTTATTACCTGGCGCCCGCGGTTTCGCCCGCGTCATATCAAAAAAAGTATCCTTTGTCTTATTCCAGACCATAACTACCTATGTGCCAAATTTCATCAAGATCCGTTCAGACGTTTTGACTACTATCACAAGTTATTATGTGACTGGGACTGTGGCAGGATCGTTATTTGGTTTTATGACATCTAAAAGAATTTGTATTCGAAATGAATGCTTTGAGTTGCAGATTGAGAATTAATAATGGAGGGGCTTAAAAATATCTTGCCCCACGACTTCAAATTCCACAGCCTGCACTTACAACCATAATTCAAAAATTCAAGTCAAATATTGTGATGACTAGATACACACTCCTTATTATCGCTTACCACGCAATCCAATCATCAACGTCAACTTGTCATGCACTAAGTATATTATACATTTATTGAAATGACAGCTTTCAATAATTTATGTTAAATTAATTATGACGTAATTTAACTGAATTTAATAAAACACAGTTATGTGTTTACATACATGCTAGCAATATTTTTTTTAGGAATGGGGAAACATACTTTCCCCGCTCTAGGAGGCAGTGTCAAATCAAATTAAATCAAAATATTTTTATTTCACATAGGCCTACATGGGCACTTATAAGGCGCGTCGCCCACACGACCAACAGTCAAGGCGCAGACGGACGGGGCGCGGGCGCGTTAAGCGCGTCCCCGTGTTGACTGTTGGTCGTGTGGGCGACGCGCCTACAACGTCGAGAAAAGGTGCACGATTCGGGTTAGTGGAGAAGAACCTATGGAGAAGAACCGGCAATAAACTCCTGGGTACCTTTTTTAAAATCATTTGGTTTTACAATGTTGTTGTTACAGCGTTAGTATTTTAGTATGACAGGACAGCGTATGCCCAACAATAAGTCATTGCTTACTTTAATAAACGTTAAATAAGATAAGAAGTTAACAAAAGTTAACAAGCGTCTAAGAATCTACAAGACCAACAATGCTCACTCATTCAGGCTTTTAGTGGTTAAAACCTATCATTGATCCTTTTTGCCCTTTGTGTTCCAGGGCCGCGGTTATCTGTTTCGAACAACCCCGGGCGAGATCAAGACAATCAGAATGGTATATAATAATCCTTACTAATATTATAAAATCGAAAGTGAGTTTGTTTTTTACGTCTTTATGCTTACATAGCTAAACCAATTTTGATGAATTTAAGTACAGACATAGTTGAGACGGACATTATCTAACTTGTTTTTTTTAAAGCGAGATATGAGGGAGAAAAAGGGAAAAAGGTAAAACTGAAGGGACTACGGAACTACGGAAGCTGGTACCTGTGAACCAGGAACGGGGAACTGGGTGACCCCGAATTTAACGCGAGCGAAGCCGCGGGCAAAAGCTAATAATATAAATAATATACAACAAGTACAAATAGACTTGGATTTATCCTGAGTTAATTGGCTTCTTTCGGCTAAGCTCGTCCCATCGTTAAACTCATCTCTAACCTCAGACAAGATTGAGGTCAAAAGAATGCCCATTTAATTTAAAAAATCGACCAAGTGCTACTTGATTTCGCGCACCGAGGGTGCTGTATATACTTGCCACTCATTATACAGCCATATCTTTTGACTACGTATACTAAGAGGGTTGATTTATTTCTTGAGTATTATATGGTTAAAATTTCAACGCGATACCTCCATGCGTTTCCGAGTTAAAAAGGTCTTGACAGATATACAGATATACTGACGGACAACAAAGTGATCCTGTAACGGTTCCATTTTTAGGGTTCCGTACCTCAAAAGGAATGAACGAAAGCCTTATTGGATCACTTAGTTCTATCTCTGTCTAAACGTCAAGGCCCTTTAGCTCGAGCAAGAGCAAAAGGTGTCAGTGGTCCTTTGTAGCGGTTAAATCAACCCTCTTAGTCTACGCACTCAAAAGATATGGCCGTTTAAGTCGAAGATACGGTACGGAACCCTTAGTGCGCCAGTGTGACTCGCACTTGACCGGATATTTTCATATTGAGGTATTATATTATATTGAGGTACGGAACGCTGAAACAACAAGTGCAAATAAGTTATTTTTTATGACATTATTTTATATCATAGTGTTATTCTATATAACTCAAAGATCGACTGGTAAATAATGCCTTATATGGCATTAAGTCCGCCTATGTACCACTATTGCACAAAAACTTTAAATAAATAATATATTACAAAATAATAAAATCCTATCAATGGTCACGACGACGCAGACGCAATTCATATTATGAATCGTTACTTCGTGACCATTTTTTTTATGCGATTCGTGTTATTTTCCCATCTTGTCATGTTCTGCAAAAGCTGACAAGACAATCGCCTGTATGACATCGTTTATGTAAGAAAATGAGTGAGTTATAATCCCTCTTGACATTCCCTGTCGCCAGTTTATCAAAGAACATTCTCAGAAATTAACCGAAGGCCCACGATTCCACTAGAATGAAACATAAATAACTATGATACACAATTTGGCATTCTCTAAAAAAAAAAACTGTACTGTGCACGTGTTAAAATATGTATATTTATTACAATAAGTTAGCCATCAGTAGGCTCGCGTATTTGCACTTTGGACGCTTAACTTGGACATATTTTTTGGTCCTTCGAGCCGGATTTACATCTGCATGACATTACTTATGTTAGGGATACACCCTACAAAAACAATATCCACTCTTACTAAGAATTTCTTCTGTATTGTTGGTCCTTTTACAAACATTTAAACTCACGTACACAAACAGTCAGACTAGGAACAACCTTTAGGTTACACAAACTTTTATTTCGTGCGGCGATCGAACCCGCAAAACTCAGCGCTGCAGCCAAACGCTTAGCCACTGCGAATATCGTGTCGTCAAAGTAACAGTGTACTGACATTTCGTTCTGATTTGTTTTAATCGTTTAATGGTCATATACTTAATGATTTAAGGTGTGAATTCTTCAGTAATAAGGAAGTATTCTATGTATGAAGAATAGGAATAACATCAACGCACGCATGGGCAGAGTCGGTGCATAATGATTAATTTCCTATTCACAAAGATTATGAAAATTATAGAAGGGTACAACTTTTGGTGTCGAGAATATTTTAGCGGTGCCGGTACGTTTAACTATTGCGTTAAGCGTATTGTTCTTTTTTCTGTATGGTATATCGCAGTTCAACCTAGGAGTCTGCTTAACCGGGCAATTCCTGTGGATGCTTTTAAATTAAGATCTCCAGCCAGGGTAAAAACCTTACAAACTAAGCGACTACACGCTAAGGGCGTCGCTGAGTTAGGACAGTAAAGGGACAGGCTGGATCTGGATCTGAGTGATATTAATTTGGGACTGATTTGAACTTACTGGCTCAGCAGCGCAGGCTGGCTCTAGCATCGGACGGGTGGAGCGTATATATGTGTAGCGTATCATATATGTAGTTTATAGAGGGCTGGTGGCTGTTGTCCGCAACTCCAAGTCCAAAACACGTATTTCGCGTACGGGATCGAATATTATCGACCCATCCGGGCTACCCGAGAAAAGCTACCATGGACTCGGAGTTGCTACAAATCATCATCAGCACGTAACGGCATCACTTCGGTTTGGGATCTGCTAGTAATTAGCAGTCACTAAGCTTATCTTTGCGGCTTAATTTGCTTAGTTAGTCGACGTTAGTTAAAAGTTTGACATACCTCGCGATGTGATTGAGCTGATATTTTGTATGCATTTTAAGTTTGAATGATAATGAATGAGCTGGGTCACGTCATTCTAATCTTTCAATAATAAAAAAGTAGGTAGAAAAATTCTTTGCGTACACTAAAAATTCTGACACAAAACATATTCAAATCAAAACAACACCCTCTTATATCAATCAAATTCGACGACATCGTTGGCGCAGTGGCTGAGCGATCGACTGCTGCGCTGCGTGTCCCAAGTTCGATCTCCGCACGGAACAAAAATGTGTATGGCCTACAGATAGTTGTTCCGGGTCTGGCTGTTTGTGTAAGTGAGTTTAAATATTTGTCAACGCATCCACGATACAGGAGAAAATCCTAGAGCGGAGCAACGTTTTATTAAAAAAAAAGTAACATTGATTGGCTTAATTCATTCATTGATGTTGACCGTTATTTACAATGATGAACATACATTAAAAAGACTTTGGACTCACAACATTGTTGCCTGCCGATGGAGTATTAATTTCCTGATGAAGTTTATTTTAATGTATCTACTTTGAAGTAGTAGTACTATGAAATAGAATTACTATCACAACACAATAAAAAAAATCTTCCAATTATGATAACTCTACTAAACTTCAATGAAGATCTGTCGCCTCTGTTTCGTAACAACTCTGTGCCGGTAACGGTCGACATGTGGCACGAGCCAGCTTATAATTGCGCCGATTGTCCGAACGTTTCCGTTATCACTAGGAAATTATTTGCTGTTTACATTCTTAGATTTATCGGCACTGAATGTGTGTTTGTTGGTTCAATGTAATGGAATACAGAGATACTTTCATGGTTTTACTTCAGTGTAATATTCAAATGAAAGATTCCTGCACTTGTAGGGTAATTAAAGGGTTATACAATTCTAAGTATAACATTTCTAAATCACGCCTGTAACCCTAAGAGGGTTTAGCAGATGTGTTGCAGTCTCATGTAAAACAGGGCGACCTTATTAGATCACTCGAGCATTGCACTAAAAAAACTGACTGAAAACCCAATAACAACCTGCCCGATCCGGGAATCGACCCCAGGATCCTCTTACTCAGCAGTTTCGTTGACAACCATTAGACCAACGAGGCAGCTCCAAGCGTAGGCCACAGCTTGATAACTACTAGGCAAGTCAAAACGAATTGGAATCTGAAGTAGACGCAGATTCGGTTCTGAATAATAGGAATCGGTGACAGCTCTACTGGAGAAGATGGGGTGTAGTGTAAACTCCAACATAATCGAATAACTAACTTTATCTGCAAAAAAAATTGGCAACAAATTGAAAAATCATTAAGTATTAACGGTCTTGACAGACTGACAACGAAGTGATCCTATAAAGATTCTGTTTCAGCTAACCGTCCGTCCATCTATTACGCCTCAAAGAAACGTCAACAAATCAGAGGAGCGTGCCAGGGCCACCGCCTGCCGGGGTTGCGGGTTGTCCAAAAGAGATACCGCAGCCCCGAAACATAAAGGGCAAAAGAAGGACAATAGATGGGTTTCAGTCATTAAAAGTCTGACACTCCATCTTATTCGAAACAGGGTTTCCGTTTTTTACCTTTTGAGGTACGAAACCCTAGAAATAGAAGCCACATCAAGTTTTTTTTTTAATGATAATTATATTTTTTATTCATCATATAATAAAATTAATTACTAAATAAACTAATAATAAAAATATATACAAGTAAAAAATGGAAAAATTACAGGGCGTCAAAAAATTCGTCCGTTTTATATATCAAGTTGTGTACCTAAACTGCCAACAATATTACCACTTTGATCGCGTTCACCGGCTTATTCAACCACCCCGATGATTCATAAACACCTTTCATTACCTCCAACAATCTCACATACTTTACAAAGAAAATCACGCCGAAGCATCGCATAGATAAAAGTATAAAACTACTACCTAGCGTGAAACAGCTAGGTGTATCGAATCGTTCAGGAACGCGATGTCGTGTTAGGCCTTCTTCCTTCCTTCTTTATGTTGTGTTTCTAATCTATCTACATAATTTATTGATGCATTTATCTTTGTAACCACAGTTTATACATGTTTAGTCAGGAAAATTAATTGTTAAGCAAAGTGACTGCCAACTTAAATCATCGTTATCAGCAGCATCTGACTGACGCAAGCTAAGGCTCCTGTGGGAGAACCTCAGCGGCCGCGGGAGACTCCCGCCTACCATGGACGCGGGCTGTGAACGCTGAGCAATGGGTAGCTCACGTCCGTCCATCATTCGTCCGTCCGTCATTGACGGCAAAGTTGGCGCTGTGGCTGAACGATTGACTGCTGAGCTGCGTGTCGCGTGTTCGATTCCCGCACGTTACAAATATTTGTATGACCTGCAGATAGTTGTTCCGGGTCTGGCTGGTGTATGTGAGTTTAAATTTTTGTAAACGCACCCACGATACAGGAGAAATTCCTAGAGTGAGGCAACGTATTGGAAAAAAAAAAAAAACAGAAAAAAAAAAACTAGTGACGATAGGCCGTGTTGACGACTCCTTCGTGTTACACGCGCACTTCAAAGAGATCTCAGCAAAACATATTGGCCTGCCAAGGCCACCGCCAGCCAGGGTTGCGGGTTGTTTGCAAGAGACACCGCGGCCTCACAACATCAAGGTCTATAGAAAGAACATGGGTGTGTTTCAGTCAGTAAAAGTCTGGTACTCCTCTCATTCAAAAACATATAAAACATTTTTTATAGTTTAAATACTAACGTAACAAATATCCTCAAAAGCAAAGCAAATCAGTACACGAAGTAGGTAAATAAAATTTAAAAATATACCTCTATTTAATTTATCATATTACAGCATAAGATTTTTTGCAAGTTACATAATGTTAACAATGAAAACTACTGACGGTAAAAAACTGGCGAATCTTTCACTTAGGTCTTTTGAATGGTTGATACGTAATTGTTAGTATTTTAGAACCGCTACATTTTAACTTGATGGTTGAAAATAAACTAGAACGAGGAGCTCGTAGCTAAATAATAGCAGCCGCTCGGGTCGATCTTAAGGTTAAGCCGTGCTTGCCTAGGTTGGTCTGGGGATGGGTGACCACCCGTTACATACCGAGTTTCCTCCGTGCCTCGGAAAGCACGTTAAGCCGTTGGTCCCGGCTGTCATTTGTAGATCTTTGACAGTCGTTACAGGTAGTCAGTGTTCCGAAAGTCTGACAACCTTACCCTTACCCCAGTCTTACCAAGGGGTATCGTATTACCCAGTATTAACTGGGTTGTGGAGGTCCGATAGGCAGTCGCTCCATGTAAAATACTGATATTCAGCTGCATCCGGTTAGACTGGAAACCGACCCCAACATAGTTGGGAAAAGGCTAGGCAGATGATGATGGTTGAAAATAAACTAGTTTTAATTTAAATAAGTACTATTGTTAAAAAGAAGCACATTGGATATTTCTCCAATTTACGTATAACATGTTTGATACTAGGGTAACAGATACCACTAGTTACAGATTTCAGCCGTATGGGGTGGAAATGTTCCGGTGGAAAATAGGGCCTAAGTAAAATAAATATAAATATCTTGGGACAACTCACACACGGCTATCTGATCCCAAGCTAAGCAGAGCTTGTGTTATGGTAACCAGACAACTGATATACATACTTATAATCTATATATATAAAAATGGATTGCTGTTCGTTAGTCTCGCTAAAACTCGAGAACGGCTGAACCGATTTGGCTAATTTTAGTCTTGAAATACTCCTGGAAGTCCTGGGAAGGTTTAAAAGGTGAGAAAGGGGGACCTGAGCAGCGGGTGAAACCGCTGGGTACAGCTAGTAATTTATAAATACATACATATTATAGATAAATATCTCGTCGGTTGGTCGATACTTTGCTCGACCAAATGGGTCACTTTTTACCCGACTGCGCGCCGCAAAGGAGGGTAGTTCTTTGACTAAATTATTAGCATAGCCATTCAACTTGGCAATTCTGCTATTCTTCTGGGCACGTCTCCGGATGACGCTATGTGGAGGAGGACTTTGACGCCTAAGTCGCCTATTGTCGTTATTAAGTTAGTTTATTTTTAGTTAGGTAATTATTTATTGTTGTTCTGTTTTTTTTTAATAATGATAACGAACTTATGAAAAATATCTAACCAACAAATTTATAATCTATAATAAATTAGAGTAACTAAGTAAAAAATGTAGGTATTAGTCCCAAAAGGAAAAACAAATATTGTGTTGATTATTTAGTTAGTTTTAGGAAAAACTACATTATTTTATGATGAACTTTAAATATAAAGCAATCGTTAATAAAAAACCAAATAATTTCGGGTTGGATGTCATGAAAATTGAAAATGTCGCATTAGTACTTGCGTTTTTTTTTTTTTGAGTCTAGTTTATCGCGAGCGAGCGACTCTATTGCCATTAACCGGGACAAAAATCGAGACCCCGTGACTGATTTTAATAAATTTCAGATGGAAAAAGTCATTACTAATAATAATAATACGTGATGACAATTTAAATTAATCAATTAAAAATACATCGGTCTCATATCCAGCATATTCATTAATAAAAATATAAGTCATAAAAAATATCTGTCCTACAAACATCAATACCTACTGATATTAAATGAACGAACTTAATTAGCAATATATGACAATAGAAACAACAAAAGAAAAAGTCACTCGTAACGCAAAAGAAAACCTATCACAACGGAAAAGAGACAACAATACAAACCATACGTGTTTGACAGAGACAGATATATATTTCTCAGTGTTGCGCATGACAGTGAAAGTGTAATCAACTCAAGCGCATGTAGAAAGCCTAAAATAGTTTGATTTTCTTCTTTTTTTCTTTATTTTGCTACCACAATAGTAACAATGATTTGGTTATTTTAGTTTATTTATCGAAAACGAAAGTTATTATCGATCTGTTACGTTGCTTCGGATTTTAAATAATACTTTGGCATGAGTCACAAGCTGTTTCGTTTGAATTGTGACATGTAGTGTATTTGGCCTTTTTAACGTTCCTTTGGCAAATGGCAAAAACAGGTCCCTTGTAGATTCGTCCTGTCCGTCTGTCAGTTGTTATTTGTTGTTGAAGGGGGTAAAATTATAATTGACCTAACACAAAAAAAAATTAGAGGTGTCGAGGGACACCCGGATGGAACGAAGTTCCTATAGAAATGAAAATATCTGGCTTGCTTTCTATAAGAGAGAGAGAGACAGACAGAGAAACATGCGACGCCGCACAGCTTACAATAGCTTACTATTGCAAAAAGTGTCGTGACAACTTTTCGTAAGAATTTTTTCCGTCTAGCCCCCTTTCAAAACGCGCGATAAGGAACTTCGTTCCAAAAAGTATTCTTATTCAGCACGTATTGACATATCATCATTATCATTTTCCTGCTCTTGTCCCATCCTATTTGGGGACGGAGCAACATGTTTTTTTCTTCATCCACTCTCCGCTGTTAGAAGTCATGGCATTATTTAGTCCTTTCTCCTAAATAAATAAATAAATTAACATAATTGAATGATCGGTAAAAATATTATTATTATACTTTGCGCTAGTCAAGACCATAATATTTAAATATGGTACGAGGATGATAAGTTAAAACGATGTTACATATTCCTAAATCGTAATAAAATAACATAGGGCAACATATAACAACATCATAAATGTATTAATTTTTTTTTGAGCACACTACGCGACATTAATATAGATCTGTTTCGACAAACATAGGTAGATTTTAAGTAGCTGACACAGATAAAGACCGAATAAACAGCAAAACGGCCCGGCCCGGCCACCATGAACGCGCGTTTGTGGACGGTGAGCAATGGGTACCTCACCGTTCGTCCATCTACTGACGACAAGCCCTCTAGACGGCGCGTTTGTGTCCCATACTCGCTTCAAAAATATGTCCGTCAAGCAGAGGGCCTGCAAGGGCCACTGCCTGCCAGGGTCGCGGGTTGTTCGAAAGAGATACTGCAATACACAAAGGGCAAAAATAAGAACATGAACAAGAATGGGTTTTAGTGAGTAAAACTCTGACATCTGAAGTTATTTGATGAATCCAAAAAAAATAAAAAAGGCCGAAACACCACCGAGCTCTACAAATTAATGAACCATTTAAATAAATAATGTTTCATTCTGTTCTATTCCTAATTAAAATTACCCTCTATTCTCACAACAGGTACGTAGCTATTCCAAACTCCAAAATTCCCAACAACATAAGCCTAAACAACGGTGCAAATGAAAAGCCGTCTGCATAAATAAATTTGTTGTGTTTTTGCCAGAGTAATAATTAAAGGAGTGAGCCTAAACCAGCGCCAGGAGGGTAGTTTGTAATTAAAATGAATAACTAGACAAGAAATTGATGAGTTCATTATTTAGTTATTACTAGCTTTCGCCCGCGGCTTCGCTCGCGTTAAATTCGGTATAACACACCAAGCAGACCTGCAGTGTTTGCTCTTGCGCCTGATTGATTTGTATAGCAACGCTAAGTTTTCCCTTTTCTTCCCTCGTTCTCCCTCATATCCCACTTTTTTTTTTATAAAAATTAGCCTATGTCCGTCTCCTGGTTCCCAACTATCTCTGTACCAAAATTCATTAAAATCGGTTTAGCCATTAAAGCGTGAAGAGGTAACAAACAAACAAACTCACTTTCGCTTTTATAATATTAGTAAGGATTTGCGTAATGTAAACTAAGGCTCTGTTGTTGCTTGTATATTATAGACTAGAAAGTTTTACTAGCGCCATTTTATTTCTGAGAAGTTTTGGTCTTAAAATTTAAAGGTTAATTAGTTATACTTACAAAGTTGTGCCGGTTCAAAGCAATAGACTCGCCCCTATTACACGGTTCACAAAGATAATTGGCGAAAGGTGGGTGTACTATGATTGGCTTGGCTGAGCCAATTGAATAATCACAAAATTAAAAAAAAAATAACAAACAAATCTCAGAGGTTTACACAGCTTAGGTAAACACGATAAACGAACATGGACACGATTATTTTGTTTGACTACAAATAAAGATGAAATCTACGCCAATTTTAGGACAATGATAAGTGATATTTTTAACAGGCTTCCTCCATGCTCATGAATTATGGCTCAGAATGCAGTGTATTTCACATTTTGTGATAATTTTTGTTAGTGTTTTGTTTTCATAGATAACTTCAAACAAAGATCGGCGATGATTGTTTTATTAAAATTGCTGTGACCTAAATTAGGAATATTAATATTTAAATTGTGTTTCTAAATCCTGATTCCTATATCAATGATGATGGATATAAGATAGATTAACGGCTAAACGCGAGGGCGTCAAAAACTTCGCCCGCATCGCAATCAACAGGAAAAATGCCCAGAAGGCTGGCAGCATTACCGCGTTTAATGGCAATGCTAATTCTATATTCTATTTTGTAAAAAAAAATGTTTATTACTCTTACCATACTAAGTAGTGATTGGAGCCTTTTTTTAAGCTGAAAAAACCCGTATTAGGAAACGCCGCTCTTCCATAAATTGTTGTTTTCCTTATCCTTACTAATAATACGAAAGCGAAAGTGGGTTTGTTTGTTTGTTACGTCTTCACGCCTCAATAGCTAAACCGATTTTGATGAATTTTGGTACAGAGATAGTAGGGACCCTGGAGACGGACATAGGCTATTCTTTTTTTAAATAAAAGGAAGAAATGAGGGAGAAAAAGGGAAGAAAAGAGAAAACTTAGCTTTGCCATTACAATCAATAAGGCGCAAGGGCAAAAACTACAGGTAGCACATACCAGCAAATCAGGAAAGGGGAACCGTGTTACCCCGGGCAAAAGCTACTTAACTATAAACTTTTTGATCAATAAACAGTTATAAATAAAATAAACTAATCTACCAAAACAAAAATATGGTAGATTTTGACGGGCCTCTTAGTCTAGTGGTTAGTGGCCCTGACTGCTGAGCCGGAGGTCGTGGGTTCGATTCCCACCCAGGACACCCAACTTTGTGTGATGAGCATGATTGTTTGTTCTATGTCTGGGTGTGATTTATCTATAATAAGTATGTATTTATAAATTATATAAGTATGTATATCAGTTGTCTGGTTACCATAACACAAGCTCTGCTTAGCTTGGAATCAGATATCCATGTGTGGGTTGTCCCAAGATATTTATTTATTTATAAATTAAGCTAAAGACTTCAAGAGTAGAAAGTGTGGGTACCTACCTACACTTTTTACTCTTGAAGTCTTGAAGTATGAATTCAGAGTGTTGTTTGTATGTGTGGAATATGTGTGGGTGAGAGCATGTAATGAGCGAGTGAGTTTAAACCCTAGGATATTGCTGGAGTATATTTATAACAATAACGCCAGCAATTTTATTTTACCTTCGTTTGGCTTTTTATTGTGCTCAATGTCACAAGTTTCCCTATTACATTTTATGTTTGTTAATAATAATTAGAACTAAGAGAAAAATAATAAATGGTTAATTGAAAACAAACGGGCAATTGCGAGTCATTTGTGGTATTTTGGGCATTTGTGGTTGAATAATCTCTCGGTAATTCGACTTACCAGTTACATGTTATCTTCTTCTTAATCGTGTGGTTAGGCGCTGTACTGTCCATGAGCCTCTAACATGGCAAAATTGAAAATATTTTGTCCATAATTATGTTAATAAATGAAAAATTACAATAAAAAAACCCTACGTAGGAATTTTCCTGTATCATGGGTGCGTTTACAAACATTTAAACTGACGTACACAAACAGCCAGACCCGAAACAACTATCTGTAGGTCATACAAATATTTGTTCCGCGCGGGTAACGAGCCCGCGACACGCAGTTCAGCAGTCGAATGCTCAGCCACTGCGCCAATCGTGCCGCCATTATGTATGTATAATGTAGTAAAAAAAAAAATGATTATGTTAGACATTCTCGAGCAACCACTGGCTAAGGATTTCGCTGTCAACTCTTTCCGTCAACACAATGCGTGTTGATGCTATCCTTTAGCCGAGACTACAGGAAACATGCAAACAAGCCGTTGAGAAGAAATGCTCACGATGTTTTCCTTCGGCAGAGTAAGTGATAATTATTAAACAAATAAATGGCTCCCGCGGCTTAGCCCGAGTGATATCGAAAAAAATAAGGTGTTATTCAAGTCTATACTCTACCTCTGTGCTAAATTTCATCAAGTTCCGTGCAGCCGCTTTGACGTAAAAGAGTAACAAACATACATACCTCAATACATCCTCACACACATTTGCATTTATAATATTAGTAGTCCTCTGACTTGGCAGCCCGACGGTCACACACTTAGACTGTCAATCAGGTTGTATATTAATAAAACCGGCCAAGAGCGAGTCAGTCTCGCACATCGAAGGTTCCGTAGAAACTTGCGATATAAATGGCTATATCTTTTGACTGCGTAGTCTTAGAGAGTTGAAGACCACAGAGTAGGTTTTAATTTCAACTTACCACCACGCCTTCCTGAACAGAGACAGACAGACAGACGGACGACAAAGTGATCCAATAAGGGTTCCGTTTTTCCTTTTGAAGTACGGAACCTTAAAAATGTTTGTCATATTTTTTTTAAATAATATTTTTTTTGGTTGGCAAACAAAACAAAAAGCTCAATCTTTGTGATGTCCTTTTCATCGGTTTGTTTAGTTTCTACCCTTTCTTGATACTATTGATTTGTGGCCCTTTTTTGGTTATAGGTACTCTCACCGTCACCAAAAATAGAAGAAAAATCCTTAAGAAAACGTAAAGTTATTTCACTATTTATAACACAGATGCTCGAAGATTAGATGTGCTACAAGAAGTGTTACGACTATATGTTATGGAACGACACTTATTTTTTTTTTAAATATATTTATAAAAAGTTAATTCAAAGTAACGCCTTTAAATAAAATGATACATAATTAAAAAATATGTTTTATATTTTGTGAGTCTGTCTGTTTCTCTGTAATGGCTAGACGGATTTCATCGAATTCTTACTGACAGATAGCTGAAATTATGAGAAATGAATTAAGATTGAATTAAAACTTTTATTGCGAAAAAGTATTAGGGTTTCGTGTAAAAGAAACCCTTGTTATTAGAATGTAATAGAAAATTGGAAAAAGTGTTTTTTTATAATCATTTTACGCGGACGAAAGACACATAACAGCTATTTATAAAAATAAATTATATTTTTTGTGACAACTCTATCTTTGGGTTTTCAATGTTATTAATGTTACGGTTAGCGATTTTTTTATTAATTTGAGGTGTCACAATTGGTCTGCCCGTTCTCCCGTAATGTTTTATAATTATATTTGTGGACTATCAGTAGGCTACACTTTACTTTTAGTCTAGAGTTACATAATATGTAATTTTATACAAAAAAAAACAGTTTTCCCGACGAAAAAGGTTTTTTTTTTCATTTTTATTATAACATCTATTACAAACAATTTTTTTTTATCAGATCATGACCGGCTGACCATGGAACCATCTAGAAGTACACCCATTCAAACAAAAAAAAAGAATTTTCCAAATCGGTCCGGTCGTCTTCGAGTTATCCAGAAAATATAACATATGCTTCACATGGCATAGTAGTTACTTTGGCCTAACTTTAAGGATGATCGAAAAAAAAACTTTTCTTCCCTTTTCTTCCTTCTTTCTCCCCCTTTGCTCACTTATTTTTAGCCTATTTCCGTCTCCATGGTCCCAACTATCTCTGTACCAAAATTTATTAAAATCAGTTCAGCGGCGTAAAGTCGTAACACACAAACAAACAAAAAAACAAA
This sequence comes from Ochropleura leucogaster, assembly GCA_958449745.1. Classification (NCBI taxonomy): domain Eukaryota; kingdom Metazoa; phylum Arthropoda; class Insecta; order Lepidoptera; family Noctuidae; genus Ochropleura; species Ochropleura leucogaster. The sequence goes on along the minus strand of OY288223.1, from coordinate 9,665,468 downwards.
GTCACGTTCGCTTTTATAATATTATTAGTAAGGATTCCGGTATATTCGAAACCTCCCCCTTTTTTAAAGTCACCGCATGATCTAGGCTGAGCGGCTGTCAAGCAATGTCAAAACCGATATTTATCGCTTAAATCTTTATTCTACGTTCAATGTTATTTATCTATCACATCTAGAAGATCTATATCCCTATCATCAAGTGTAAACTATTGTTTTATTTTTATTCGACAGCATTCAATGTATTGCTCTTAATAACAGGTTTATTCTGAAATAATTTAAAAAGTGTTCTCAGACGTTTTAAAAACGTAAAGTTATTTATTCATGTCTTGTCTTAGTTTAAACTTTAATAAATACATAGACACTATATTATTAAACAAATAAATCTAGGCCAACTAAAACAATTTTAACATCTTAAACTTATTAGTCACCGTCTGCTGAATGTCAAGAATTCAGATTTTGTTTCAACAAAAAAACAATTGAACTAATTCACTAAAAACATAATAATTTTAAGCAACGCTATTCACACTCGCTTTGTCCATTATAATGACATCGACAATACAAAACTGTCAAGTTTAATCTAAAATAAAATCATCTTGACACTTGAAGAGTGTCAAGTGCCACGCAATTTTACACTACAAGACGCCTGCTAATAACTATAATTTTATAAACAAACAGAGTGTGTAGCTTTTCGTATACTTATGAAATGCAATGACTTTACTTGTGTTTTTTTTTAGAAAAAATATAATTTCAAATTTCCCCGTGTTTTCCTGTTGTAAAACATTTACAGGCTAGGAAAGCCAAAACAAGGTAATTCTGTCACAAATTGAACCACAATAAAAATTGTTTTGGTTTCACGTTTAAAATTAAAAGATCATAGTAAAGTTTTATGTTTATAAAAAGCGTTTCGCACAAATACCTACAAATTACCACCACACCTAACCAACCACACAAAATAAGCCGAACACAAACAAACGAACAAAACCAAAACTTTCTTACGAACAAATTGCAGAATCGCCGCACTTTTTTACCACTCACAGTGATAGCTTCAAAGAAATCGTTCGTTCATACTTCTTATTTTTTTTAACCAACTATATAAGAACTGGAGTCTCCCTTTCTTGCTTATTGCGCGAATCACCACCAGCGAAAATGTATAGAGAAGTGACGGTTTTAGTCGCCCTATGTGGAGTTACTTTAGCCTCATTACTAGACGGTGATATCGACTTGATCGATGGGGTGCGGTTAGCAAAAATACCAGTGACGAACTCTTTGGAAGATGAAGGACGGTCCTTCGGGGAGAATTCTCCTCTATACAGGATGGCGAAGTTCTTGCAAGGACATGAGCTCCATGTGAAGTTACCGAATTTGATTGAAAAGGATCGCGTTACGCAGTTTTTGGCTGATTCGCTGAAGGTCGTTGATGAAAGCTATAAGGAGAATTCTGGTAAGTTCTGTGTTTTATTCTAAGTGATTTTTTGTGTTAAAAGCAGTTTTTTTATTATTATCGTTATAATGCTCTGATCGAAATGAAATAAAAGTGTTTTAAACATAACTGACGTAATAAGTAAACTTTTGCACCCTTGAAGAAAATACAAGCTTCAAACTATTTTATGATATACTAGCTGATTCCCTCGGTACCACTCACGTGGACGCTAAATTTTATCCCAATTTAGTACCGGAATCCAAAGTAGCCTATGTGTTAATCCGGGTCGACTTCTTTGTGAGAAATTTCATCAACATCTGTTAAGTATTTTTTGCGTGACAACATCCATATATCCCTAAAAGCTTTCGCATGGTTTATACTATAGTAAAATAATAGTAGGAATTAAGATAAATCTATCCACAAAATCTATTTTTTTTAACTAAAATTCCTATTAGGAGTCCCACATCTGTGCCCAAAAATAAATCCCCGTCCATTTCTCTTTATTAAATATTTTTCCTAAGCATAAAACTTCAAACAACAACTTGTCACTTAAAATGTCCGCAAAGCTGATCCAATTTCCGGTGGAACACAATTTCCGCTTTCCATCAGCGTTCACTCAGCCGGGCTGACACTAAAGTGATTGTACTTTTATAATAGATAGATTGCGGTTGGGTAATTTTGTTCCTCTTTTATTTTATTTGTTTATCAGGGATAGAACGGAGCAATCGATGGGCTTTGGGTATCTCGGTTTAGATTATGTGCTTAAGTCAGTGGGTCATATCGCTACTGATATTTTGTACCAGTCCAAAATCGAAATTGTGTATTTCACATGTAGCGCCAATTTTCAGCCTGACTCGGTTTAGATTATTTTCGACAGGCTTAGAAGTAGAAAAAAAGTTGGGTTATCGACATGAAATCGTTAGAATTTTGAGGCTGCAAGTTGAGGCCGAAACCGCAACAATGGGTTTGTTCAATATACATAGATACTTGGCCCCGGAACACAAAGGGCAATAGAAGGAACATGGATGGGTTCTGGTCAATAAAAGTATAACACTCTCCGCCACTTTTACGTTATTTCATGATTACGATTCCTAAAAAATAAAGAAAAAAAAAGCTGTCACGTTGAAGGGTAATCTATACTAATATTATAAAGCTGAAGAGTTTGTTTGTTTGTTTGAACGCGCTAATCTCAGGAAGTTCTGGTTCGAATTGAAAAATTCTTTTAGTATTGGATAGTCCATTTCTTGAGGAAGGCTATAGGCTATATAACATCACGCTACGACCAACAGGTGCTGAGCAGCGTGGGTGAAACCGCGAGGAACAGCTAGTATAAGATACAATTTAGTTACATTTATCCTACTAATATTTATAAATGTGAATTTTTATGAGGATGAATGTTTGTTACTCTTTCACGTCAAAACGGCTAAACGGATCTAGATGAAAATTGGCTCAGAGGTAGAATATAGTTTGGAATACAGTATACTTTTACTTTCGATTATCACGCGGTTGAAAACCGTGGGTGCCTGCTAGTGTTTCATAAAATTGCCTTAGTTTGGCGCTAAAATTCAGGCAACGTTTTATTTTAATTAAGCTAGTTAATGTTTTAAAAATAGTTTTTAATTATACTACCCACTTTCTTGTTAATTTTGTTTATGTTGGTAAAGATTTTAAGTCGAGTCAGTCGTTTTTTTAATCGTTTTCTTGTAAATGACGGTAGTAGAGTGCGCGCAAGAAATCTCTGGTGGCGTGTTTCAAATATATATTCCTGGCAGCTTTTTTAATCACTTTTAATCAATGAGGTTTTATTCGTTTTTAAAGAAATAATAATTTTTTCGATTTAATCGTTATGATTATGTCGACAGTGATTACTAGTGCTAGCAGGGATATTTTTCTTGAAATACGCCACCAGTCGCGCGTATAGTAATCTTGCACGTACTATAGTGGTATACCTATACCGAGCGAAAAAAAAAATACTGAAAAAAGGTAGAACGTTTTGTCTGCATATACTCTTAAATACCCACCCGCAATAATTTCAGTTTATCCGTTAACATGGCGTTTTGCAACCACGCCGATGTATCGAAAACTCGAAACAAAAAGTCAACATGGTTAATCTTCCCTTTCAAAATTAATTTATAATTTACTAGCTTCCGCCCGCGACTTCGTTCGCGTGGCATAGTTATTTTGGGCTAAGGGTAACTTTAACCCGCATGATAAAAAAAAATCTCTCTCTCTCCCTTTTGCTCACTTTTTTTTTAATTCGCCTATGTCCGTCTCCAGGGTCCCAACTATCTCTGTACCAAAATTCATCAAAATCGGTTTGGCTATTTAGGCGTGAAAGAGTAACAAATATCCATACATCCATCTATCTATAAATCCTCACAAACATTCGCATTATAATATTAGTAGTATTAATTACATTTGAAACGGAACATTTACCATGTTTTTAAACTAACATTATTATATTAGTTTAAAAACTTACATCATCATCAGCTTAGTCTTTTCCTAACTATATTGGAGTCGGCTTCCAGTCATACCGGTACCAATACCAGTATTTTACATGGAACGACTTCCTATCTGACCTCCACAAGCCAGTTAGGACTGGGTAATACGATACAAGTTAAAACTAGTTGTCAGGCTTTCCAGCCACTGTCTATCTCTAAAAACTGTCAAAGATCTACAAATTACAGCCAAAAACAAAAGTTTAGCGAGCTGTGTGGACCGCAGAGGAAGCGTACTTTTGGATTTGTTGAGTTTGAAAACACGTTGGAGGCCCAAACACGAATGCTCCGGGTTAATGAAACGGAATACATCAATTTTAAAATTAAAAATACCCGCTTCACATGTGATATTTTCCTTTATTCAAATGTATAGTATGTGTTGTGTGCTTGTTGCAAATAATTTAACCAAAAATGCTAGAGGATATCTAATTGTACTTTTAATAAAAAAAATGACGTATTTCGTTTCGTTACGTTGCTGCGAACCCGTTCTGATTATAAAGAAATGTCAGCAAAACTGAAGGGCCTGCCAGGTCTACCGCCTACCAGGGTTGTGGGTTGTACGAAAAAGATACCTAGTCCCCGGAACATAGCGGGCAAAATAAGGAAAGGGGTGGGTCTTGGTCTCCCCCGCTCAAACTAGAGCGTAGTAGTAGCTCATATTAAATTATTATATATCATCATTATTACGTTTAGCAAGAGCAAAGCTGATGATGTTCATTTGTTTTTTTTTCAGTTACAGGCAGAGGCAAGGGCGGCGGAGGTGGAGGCGTTGCCTTGATTGGCCTCATGTTTGCCAAGGCACTTGGAGCCATTGGTATCGGTGGACTGGGTCTTCTGACTATGAAGGTAAGTTGGTATTCTGATACATAGTTACGTTTGTACAAGGAAAAAAAAACTTGAGTTGCCGATAGAGCTTGCCGACTAACCAAGTGGCAGTAAGCAAGACACGTTGGTAAAAGAATCAAACGAATTTTGGAACTGCATTGTAGCTATAAAGAGAGTAACGAAGAGATGAGACTCGCATTCATTTTGAAAATTCGTCAACATTCTTAATTCTAATCACTAAGAATTTTGATGAAGTGTCAAAATCATAATTTCCTAAAGCATTAAGTCCGCATTTGTTAAAATTATAGGTGTGTATTTTGCAAACATAATATGCAGCAATGTACTACAAAATATCTTTTAGTTAGGCTCTGATAAAAATGTGTCGCAATTTAGGTACAGAATTACATTGAGTTTACGCAGACAAAAAATATAGCTGTTTATGTCGCAAGTTTGCACGAGTTCGATTTGCATAGCAGTTTTTTAATTTAAATTATTAACTAGCTGTGCCCAGCGGTTTCACCAGCTGCTCACTTAGGGGTATGAAAAATAGATGTTGACCGATTCTCAGACCTACCCGATATGTACACAAAATTTCGTTTAAATCGGTCTAGCCGTTTCGGAGGAGTATGGGAACGAAAACTGTGACACGAGAATTTTATATATTAGATTATTAGTTGTGCCCAGCGGTTTCCCGCTGCTTAGGTCGCCTTTACACTTAGTGGTTTGAAAGATAGATAGTAGCCGATTCTTAGACTTACTGTATATGCATACAAAAATTCATAAGAATCGGTCGAGCCGTTTCAGAGGAGTATGGGAACGAACATTGTGACACGAGAATTTTGTAAATTAGATAGACTATTTTTTATCAGATTATTTTGTATTGAGTGTTGTATTCAAATTCAACGAAATGCTCATATTTATTTGACCGAATCGAAAAACCGATTTTAAACAATGGGTTTATAGTTTTTTGTTTGCCAAAAATCGTTTGTCAATTCGAATGTGTTGCCCAATTAGACTGCGGTCATCGGTGCGACAATATGCGGGTTCACAATTTTATTTTCGGCTCAAATAATCAAGTACCTAAAGCGACTGGAAAGTACCACAGTTTGATGACACGTTTGGCGCAGTGGTTAAGCATTTGACTGCAGCGCTACGTGTCGCGGGTTTGATCCCCGCACGGAACTAGTATTTGTATGGCCTACAGATAGTTGTTTCGAGTCTGGATGTTTGTGTATGTGAGTTCAAATGTTTGTAAACGCACGCAATTAAAGAAAAAAACTATCTCTGTTTTCAACTCAAATGTGTTTTTTAATTTGTTTAAAAACATAATTACTATCTGTCTAGTTTTTTTCCTAATTTATCAGGGACAGTTTATTCTTACCGGGTGCAACTGTTTACCAATATTTTAATCCTTCGCGCGACAAAGTGTGACGGGTGCAAAGTTTCATACATTGTTACCCTACATTTTTGTAAACAATCGTGCAACGGGTTAATTTGAGTGACTGCCTATCTGTTCTCCACAACCCAGTTAGTACTGAGTAGCCTCCTTTAATAAGACTGGTACCATGTTTCGCTAAGCGCGAAGAACAATAAAACATACGATAGGAAACAGGCGACAATCCGACAGTTTGTCAATTTAACAAGTTCCGTGCATGCATTCTCTGTTTTATTAAACTGTAGCTATCGCGGAATTAACGCTACTTTTTTCTGGATAGGAAATCATCAAATATCTTCCCCCGCTCTGGGCGGAGTGGTTGGAAGTATCAGAGTTTTACTGACCAAAACGTGTCCATGATTGCTTTTTTTTGCCCTTTGTGATCTATCTTTCGAACAACCGGCAATATCGGCAGGACAGAGCTACGCTAAACTTATGTTTGTTTTACAAGTGTTTAATTACTCATCCTAATTTTCTACCAAAAAGATTTGATAGGATAGGTTTTGTAGGATAGGTTTACTAGCTACCAAAGAGTACTAAAATAAATGTCAGAAAACTTAGATCCTCTATCTATAACCAGAAAATATTATTCTCATAGAAACTGTTCCTTCTTACTAATGAGCTCATACTGCTAATAGATCATAAGATACAAACCAAAGAGTAAATATTTCACAGAGACGAAGCATCCTACTAATATTAGAATGTTTGTGAGTATAGATTTATGGATGTGTGTTACTCTTTGGCTGAACGGATCTTGATAAAATTTGGCACAGAGGTAGAACAGAAGTTTGGAGTAACACATAGGCAATATTTTTTCGAACTCACACTTTCGGGTGAAGCCGCGGTCGCCAGCTACTCAAAAATAAAAAGAACTGCTATGAAAATGATGTTAACGTTATAGGTACCATTAAAATAAAAATGCATTTGTTCAAAAACATCAAAGACTGAGAATAAAACTTAACCGTTGAGTAGTAGTAGTTTTTCTAGACTTGTAAATTGTCACTTCAGTTATGGTTATGATTTAGATTTCTACGACAGGTTTTCTAAAAAACTATTTTGTAACAGATTTATATGTCAAATTAATTGGATAATATAGAAAAAAAAACAAATATTAAAATCTTGGTTTTCGTATAAAGCTATTAAGTTTTACTCATACAGCATGTATTAAATAGGTATAGTCATATTAAAGAAAAAATCTTAATGGACCAACAACCAACACTGAAAAATAATCTTTAACATGTTTTGTATTTGACGCACACAAACATTAAACACAATCATAAATCTGCCTAATTTTATTTTTATATTAAAATTTTAAAATCGTTGCCCCACATTAGAAATATCCTGTATCGTGGGTGCGTTTACAAACATTTAAACTCACCTACACAAACAGCCAGACCCGGAACAACAGTCTGTAAATCATGTTAATTTTGTTTCATGCAGGGACCTAACCCGCGACAAGTAGCGCAGCAGTCAAACGTCAAAACTTGACCACAGTGCCAAACGTGTTGTCAAACTGTGGTACTTTCCAGTTGCTCTGAACGCGACTATTTAGGCAATATTTTTTTACGCCATACAAATAATTGTTCCGTGCGGGGATCAAACCCACGACAAGCATCGCAGCAGTCGATTGCTCAGTCACGGCGCCAACCTTTTCTGAACCTTGGTCTCTGTTTATTACCACCTCCTGCCACTCCAAGCACGTACAGTATCTAGCACACGGGCCGTCGGTTTTCTTCGTCACGCCGCACCGCGTGGTCTGGCCCGCTTAGCCGTTGTAATTACACACTTTTCCCAATTAAAATCACTAGCCAATCATTGTATTTTGTTCGGTCTAAACACACGACATTTCCACGAACACCTTTCAGTGAATCTGGTAAACTCTATACGGGGTTTTGAGTATAAAAACTGCAGTATTAAGAAAAGGTTCATAAAAAAAGTTTTCTGGACATGCAACGCAACCTTGAACTACACGCTTAAAGTGGTCATACTTTTTGTTAACAACAGGATAACTTTGACTTCCACGGAAGCCCTTTACATACCAAAGGGTTTGAGAGTTCCAGATAAGCAACTTTTAAAGCTTTCGTTTTTGTACACCGACTTTTCGACGATCAAAACATTTTTGTTTTCTTAATGATTCTTATCTCTCAAATAGAATGTGACAAGAGCATGAAAATCATGAATAATTCTTATCGCTGTTTATAAAAATATATTTTTCTAGGCCGAAACTCAAGCTTGATATACGCAGTATTGACATTTTAGAACAATTTAAGCAATTTTAAGGAACAATGTGCCATTGAAACAGAATTCTCTTAATCAAGCACGCTTGTCAGAAAATCCAATATGGCTGCCATAACACGATCTGACGTCATAATTAACTCGTCATAATCCGTCGTTCCATCAACGAAGATTGCTTTTCTTACTATCTTGGCGTATTTAGTGAAGGCTATAAAACTCTCGTTTGTACTTTCTTCATCCGCCATTTTGTTACAGTTTTGTGAAATACAAAATGACGTAACCTATGAAATTATGATCAATTATGTAAGAATTGAGAACCTCCTCTTTTTTGAAGTCGGTTAAAAAGCCGTCAATTTATCACTAAAAGTAAATTAGGCCAAACTCCTCGTATGATATTACAGGTTTATAAATGTGCCATAAAAGGGGAATGTAATAGTTACTATGATTATTATACTTAATATTATGAGAATCTTTATGACTTAATTAAGCTTGGTTCGGTAATTAAGAGGGTACGCACTTGTTTGTGGATGATAGTTAACAGGAACTACGGTTATTTTGTTAATGATTGCGAAAAATAAACCCAATATACGAGACTCTAAAACACTATTTATCATATCAAGCAATTCAACGAGCATTACCTCTCTTCTATGCTGCATAATACAATTATTTATATTTTAGGTATATATTTACTATAAGTACATCAGTATTTATTTTTAAATGTGTATCATTTGTATGTATGTTTCTTTTAAAGTTGATAATTATAAATTTTCCTGTTTTGTTTTTTCTACACACTGTATCTACATTATCTCATCCAACTTTCCTCTCGTAGGTCTGTTGTAAGAAATTTCTTCTGTTTAATATAATGTCCTGTCAAGTATTTTGTGTGTGCATGAATAAATAAATAAAATAACGAATAAAATTACTATTGTTTCTGACAGTTCTACGATAAGAGTAGAATCGTTTTAAGCTGGCATAAATCAAAACAAGTAAATGTAAACTTGTACCAAAATCTGGCATTGTTTTACGACATTTATCGCTACCCGTACTAAATCTTGCTAAATATAATCTGACGTAATGGGTAGCGATAGTTTTCATTTCCAGTTGCGAGTTTTAGGTACAAGTCCACATTCACTTGTTTTTCCTTATAGCGATTTGACTATTGTAGACAAGCTCGGAGCCTCTCACAAAGCATTTTGTATGTCTATTGCAAATAACAATGACTTATCCATCAATTTTACGGCTGATAGAAAGTAGCCCCATTATCAAGTCATTAAAGTTTAATTTTCGATGAAGCAGTAAAGGAACAAAAGGTGCTAAATCAATTGCAAGATTGCACATAGGACAATCTTGCACTCATCGTGCCTCGGAATATCTTGGCGAGAGTACACAGGGTGTAAACAAATCCGCCATGAGGCCGCTATCCACAATTCCTGCGAAAGAACTCCTATTTTAGGATAAAAAATCATAAAATCAAAATCAAAATATTTTTATTTCACATGGGCACTTATAAAACGTCGAGAAAAGATGCACGGTTCGGGTTGGTCGTTTTCTATGTAGAAAAACCGGCAAGAAGTATAGTTTTAGCACTCCATCAAAGCACTTTTAACAGTGTGTTGATGAGTATATCAAAATAGTACGGGAATCGTGGAGCTTTATAAAGTAAAGTTATAACATTGAGAACAATGGATGGATTTATACAGAAAAAAAAATATGGAACGGTTAGTTCTTTCAGTGACGTATGGTCTAGAACAAAAAGAAACCAACTAAGAGACTTCTTCTCTTGCATTGAGGTTTCCGTACTAACTTGCAACATAAACGGCCATTTATATTGACTGCGAAGACTTAGACGGTTAATTCCACAGCACAAAGGTACTAGACGTTAAGGTTTTACTTCAATTGGTTACCTCCACGCGTTCTCGAGATAAACGGTCTTGATACGGACTGATAGACGAACACACAGACAGATGGATAACTAAGAGATCCAATTAGGTTTCCGATTTTTTCCTTTTGAGCAATGGCGGGAGGAAAAACTGCCTTTCAGCTTTGTTAAACTAACTTTTACAGCCACTTTTAAATTTAAGAAACATTCTAGCAATCCTTTGAAGATAATACTTCTCTTTCCACTCCCAGGCTCTAGCCGCATCAGCTCTTGCCCTCATGCTCGCAGCCATCGTCGGTGTCAAGAAGCTCACTTCCCACGAGGGAGGAGATGACCACCAGGTCATCTACGCCGGTCACCACGGTCATCACAGACGAAGGAGGGATGTCCACGACGTCACACCCCTCCCCTATAGGGGATGGAGGCAGTACGAGGGTAGTTCGTAATGTAGATAACTTATTTATTTGTGTGTATAATTTATTGATTTATTTATTAAATTATTGTTTGTTATGTGTTCGTGTTTTATTTTAGTACTGTTTTTTTTACTTATTAGCTTCACCGCCACGAGGAGTTTGTGGCTAAATAAAAGCAGACGCTCGGCCAGATCTTAAGGTTAAGCCGCGCTTGCCTAGGTCAGTTTGTGGATGGGTGACCACCCGTTATATACCTAGCTTCCTCCGTGCCTCGGAAAGCACGTTAAGCTGTTGGTCCCGGCTGTCATTTTTAGATCTTTGAATTTCTATACAGGTTAGTGTCTTAAAAGTTTGACAACCAGCCTCATCAAGGGGTATCGTATTGCCCAGTACTAAGAGGGTTGTAGAGTTCAGATAGGCAGTCGCTCCATGTAAAATACTGGTATTCAACAATTTAGTCTATACAAGTTTGACCCTCCCACCACTCTGCCCAGAACGGGGGAAGTTATTTGATGATTTACCTACCAACCGAAAAAAAGGTGTACAGATGTGATGTTCAATTAGTTATTTTAACACCACATTTGCTAAGTCAGATATAATTTAGCTTCTTAAGGTAAAAGAGTTCTCAAAATCGATTCAATACTTCAAGAGGTTACTTCGTGGAAAAGTTAACAGCTTTACTTTACTCCAATATCCAAAATCAAAAGTCATTTATTAAAATTAGGCTGATGTCAGCACTTTTTGAACGTCACATTACAAGAGACAGTCCCACAAAAACGCCCCGCCCTTCGCCACTTCCAAGTGTTTTATCTGTGAAGAAGTGGCAGAACAAACTCCCCAGCAACACATCTGTTTGTCAGATTAGAAGAACCAGATTTAATACAATTTCGTTTATCACAAGGTATATTTAAGAAATAAATCATTCATTGTCACATGTCAGCTAGCAAACACCAAATATATACAGACGACTTCACATTAACCTACACAAAACCATTTAAACCTGATCTCTCTGCTACGGTGTGCGATTCGTAGTAGAGAGATCAGGTTATGATAGTTTAGTATAGGTTGACCTGCCGTCGTCTGTACCTATATAAAAATTATAATATACCCAAACCTTACTAATATTACAAAAGCGAAAGTGAGTTTGTTTGTTTGTTACCTCTTCACGCTTTAATGGCTGAACCGATTTTGATGAATTTTGGTACAGAGATAGTTGGGAATCAGGAGCCGGACATAGGCTATTTTTTTTTTTAAAAAAGAGTGGGGTATGTGGGGGAAAGAGGGAAAAAACGGGAAAACTTAGCGTTGCTATTACAAATCAATAAGGCGCTACCGAATTTAACGCGAGCAAAACCGCGGGCAAAAGCTATTATAAATAAATCCTTATACGCGCAGTGATGATGAATGAAGAAAACGGTCAAAATACCAGATAACATTTCCTCTCAAGCAGAATGAAGGACGGCGTTCATTCCGACCATTTGTCACACCATAAAATGTTCTTCATTCAGGTCACGGACCATCCACCTTCACCATGGAATGTAGTCACGATCGTCTACACCCATTGTGGGTGAATTGCTGTAAAACGATGGATGCGCTTTGGGTTTACAAGTAGAGTAATGTTTTGATTCTAAGGGCTAAGTTTGGGTGATAGAGGTAGCGAGATCAAAAAATATTTTTATTTCACATAGGCGTACATGGGCACTTTTAAAATGTCGAGAAAAGATGCACGGTTCGGGTTGGTCGTTTCCTATGGAGAAGAACTGGCAAGAAACTCCATAGTTACTTTTTTTAAATCATTTGGTTTTGCAATATTGTTGTTACAGCTTTAGTAGACTTACAGCTTCCAAAATACATTAAAAATAGTACCTATGTGAAACTGACCACCAATAACAAGTCTTCGCTTATAAAAAACTATATTTTGTTTATTCATTTTTGTACCCATATGAAAATTAAAAAAAAAATATTTTTATTAAAAATAAAATGAAACAAAAAACATTTAAAAATTACAAAAACTAGTAGCCCACCCCTTATCAACCTCCTAACAATACAAGCTGCTTAACGAGGGCCTCAAATATGGCGGACGAATTATTTTTATTCACCACCATGATTTATGGCGAAGAATTCTCAGGAGAAAACGAAAACAATACTTCACTAATAAAACTATTTATTATATATATATATATTTCGATGATTACGCGAGCAAAATCGCTGGAAACAGCTAGTGTATAATAAAAAAAGATGTCGTTCATTATGACTTAATGTCAACCAAGTTAGTTATGCAAAAATATTCTTGTTCAACTTTTCGGATCACCTAAACTGACACTGGCCGTTTGTAAAAAAAAAGAAAACAATACAAAATAGAATAAAGAAAAGACTTATAAACTACTAGTTACAAAACAAAAATAATAAAAGACTAAACCTCGTTTCTCTCTAAAGAATTTTATAATAAAGCACACAAAACGACTTAAACTAAAATAATAAACGAAAAAAGAGACTAAAAACCACTTTTCTCTTGAACGAACCGATACACTTTCACTTGTTTTAAAGTTATTTATTCTATTTTCAAAAGCCTTTCACTAGAAAATTGCTTCAATATGAACAAACTGTATTATGTCAACGACACGACGAAGTTGCGACATTTTGAAAATAGAATATTATTTGATGCAATACTATTGTCACGATGATGTACTTTTTAATCGATTTCTAAAAACGAGAAGGTTTCAAATAGTCTTATTGAGGAGCTCTCCCGTGAGAACATACTCTATTATATCTATTACTAGCTTTTGCCCGCGGCTTCGCTCGCGTTAAATTCGGGGTAACACCGTTTCCCTTGCGCCTTATTGATTTGTAATAGCAACGCTAAGTTTTCCCTTTTCTTCCCTCTTTCTCCCTCACATCCCACTTCTTTAGAAAAAATATTAGCTTACGTCCGTCTACTGGTTCCCAACTATCTCTGTACCAAAATTCATCAAAATTGGTGTAGCCATTAAAGCGTGAAGAGGTAACAAACAAACAAATAAACAAACTCACTTTCGCTTTTATTATATTAGTAAGGATAAATGTAATTATATATTATATATATTTGTTTTTTTTTTAAATGTACCTAGCTATTAATTTTGAAAAATGGTACGCCACAGACTACCTACAGTACTGTTTCTCCTGCTTTAAAGCCATCCAAAGGCTGTCTTGAAAGATTGCTTTTAGCAATAACACTGCCCATAATGTCATCCTATTTATAAGTTGTTTAATGTTATTCTTGTTATTTGTTTGGTGTACCTACAGACGCCTGCAGATCAAGCTACTACAATCTGTCAGATTTCTTTGATAGATTTTCGACTTTATTTCTAAAGTATTAGGTTCAAGTTTAATTGGGAAAAATTTACCTACAGTTTCGGGTAGCTTGACTTGCTTAAAGAATATTCGATCTATTTATGTTGGCAGCAGGATCAAGTCATGTTTGTTCATAATAACATATTGTCAATAGAACTTTTTGTTTTGAAAATGGCACCTCGCAGTTCAACCGAGGAGGTTGTCGTCTGCTTAACTAGGCTATTCCTGTGGATGCCTTAAAATTAAGGCCTGCAGCCAGGGCAAATACTTACAAACTAAGCGACTACTCGCTAAGGGCACCCCCTGTGGGGTACGAGCTTCGGCTCAGGGCGTCACTGGGGGAGGACAACAAAGGGACAGGCTGGAGCTGATTGACATTATTTAGGGACTGGTTTGGACTTACTGGACTGAGACGGGGGACATAAACACTCAAACGGGCCTTTTGATGGGCCTGTTGGTCCAGTGGTTAGTGGCCCTGACTGCTGAGCCGGAGGTCGTGGGTTCGATTCCCACCCAGGACAAACTTTGTGTGATGAGCATGATTGTTTGTTCTGTGTCTGGGTGTGATTTATCTATAATACTTATGTATGTATTTATAAATTATATAAGTATGTATATCAGCTGTTGTCTGGTTACCATAACACAAGCTCTGCTTAGCTTAGGATCAGATAGCCGTGTGTGAGTTGTCCCAAGATATTTATTTATGTTATTTTTATTTTAAACACTAAAGGTGTTTTTTTTTTGTATACAAAGTAGCTCAATCGATTGGTTGGAACCGGTTTATATAAGTGTACTAAAATGGCAAGTTAAAAAGAAATAACAAGGCCAGGTGTCTATGGTATGCTGACAGTACTATTATAATAATAGTACTGTGTGTATTTAGGCCAGCCTTATGACAACTCTGTTAGGGTCGGCTCCAAGTCTCACCGGGCTCAGCTGCTGAATGCCAGTATTTCACATCGACCCACTGGGTGTCTGTAACGACGGCCAACAATCTACAAGTGACAGCTTAGTGTTTCCGAGGCACGAAGGAAACTCGGTATGTAATGGGTCGTTATCTATGAAAGGAAATACCACAGACTACGAACAGTACAAGACTTGCCTCTCGTCATTTACATCCATCCAAAAGTTGTTTTGAAAATGTCGCTTTTAGCGATTAGTCGCCCTATTTATAAGTTGTATACTGTTATTGTTGTAATTTGTATGATGTAAATAATTAGTAAAGAATAAGTATTCTATCTATCTATCTATTGACGGACTAACTGAAGATCGACTAGAGTAGTTGTTATTATTTGGCCAGGAGCTCCTCTGAGCTGAGGTCATTTGGCCATTCGAAACATAAAAAAGTTAAACTTAGACTATTTTAAAAACCGGGCACAAATGTTGGGCCATCTAGTGAACTTTAAACGTACTAAAACAACTGTAACTATACTTCCACAACTTTCTCTCACTTTCTTTGTGTCCAACTGATCGCATTTTATATTTCACAGATGGCGCTGCGTTAATTTTCACTTGAGTTTAATTGTATACACTGCCGTCTGGACATTAATTAAGAGAACCACTGAGTGCTTTACTGTACCTTTCCTTTTATTAACAAAAATCAGTAGTAATAAGTATTAAAAACCAGACACAAAAATCAAACAAAAATTTAACGCTATCTATTGGCCTTTACGTGTACTATTACGATTGTACGACTTGCAGTACGACTGCTAACTTTCTCTTACTTTCCTTGTGCCCAATTCATCACACTTTTTATTTCATAGATGGCACTACATTCATTTTACTTTCACCGTGTGACCTTTATTGTATACACTGCCATCTAGTCAATAACTAAGAAACTACCGCCTGCTTTACTGTACCTTTCACCTTTCTCTTTACGTGCTTTCGAAATATTTTCATAGAGGGCTCTGTAATACTGTTTATTGGATAGGTACTTTACCGACTTGTCCAAAGCTTAACGTTGGAAGGACAAAACTACAAATTGCCTACCTCTAAGAACTTTGACGTTTGGACGGAGAAAGGGGTGACCTTTGGCCAACAGTGGAAAACAATGTACGCTAGGTTTATCCATAGTTAGCATCTAGATTTATTATTAACTGACTTCATTAAAGGAGGAGGTTTTCAATTCGACTGTATTTTTTTTTGTGTTTGTTACGCGATTTCTCTGTCGGTTGTGGGTTTTATGAATTTTCTTTAGTATATTGCTTGGGTAATTTATGAGTTATTTAAATATTAAGTACATAAATAATTTTGGTTTTTATGTAAGTATATGTACGATATGCTATTTGGAGCCATTATACCTACTCGGAATTCGAGAAACTACCATACCACCATACCACATACCCCAACTGAAAAGGCTAAATTAAAAAACATTTTGGCAAAAAAAAATTGACTTCAAAAAGCAATAAAAAGACAAATACAAATTTAGTTCCGGATTTAGTCGATATCAAAGAAAAAAAATGGAAATGACATAAAAGCCATTCAAAGTTACAAACGACATACTCAGCAGAGGTCATTATAAAGCTTTTTCAACATACATAAATACTATGCAGATTAGTGTCTGAAACACTACACAGATTTGAGTGGACCTCATAACTCATAAATACGTAACATTTTATTTATCATTATTATTCAAAACGGACGGCCTCCACCAGATGGACAGATGACGTCATTAAGGTTGCGGGGAGTCTATGGTTACAGGCGACTCAAAACCGGCCTGAGGTTGATGAAGCCGAGGAAAAGGAGTGATGTCCAACATTGGACATCCATAGGATAATATTATGATGTTTTCTGGAACGAAGTTACTTATCGCGCGTCGCGAAAGGGGGCTGAACGGAAAAAGTTAAGACCAAAAGTTGTAACGACACTTTTTGCTTAAGACCAAAAGTTGTAACGACACATTTTGCTTAAGACCAAAAGTTGTAACGACACTTTTTGCTTAAGACCAAAAGTTGTAACTACACTTTTGCTCAAGACCAAAAGCTGTAACAACACTTTCTGCTTAAGACCAAAACTTGTAACGACACTATTTGCTTAAGACCAAAAGTTGTAACGACACCTTTTGCAATAGTTGTAAGCCGTGCGACGTGCGCGTGTTTTTCTGTCTGTGTCTCTCTCTCTCAGACAGAGCAAGCCAGCTATTTTCTTTTCGTCTTTCTATTTCGCATTGAACAGTGTGGTGTCGCGCCGATTATTTTTGTTGAGTGTAGACCGGTTTTTTGTACATAATAAATAATAACTTCTCTCTATCCGGGTGTCCCTTGATACCTCTCAAGGTTTTTTTTTACAGGAAAGAGGAAGAATTCGTACACTGGTAAGTGTACGAATTCTTCCTCTTTCACGTTTCTCATACATCACGCGCGCAACCTCGCGCAACCTCGCGCGATATCAAAAGTGAAGTTTCCATTCATCCCACATACTGAGTATGCCGTAAAGCAGGTTACTCACTTGTAGTGATGTGGTTTAGTCGATAAACTCAACAGGTTTAGGCTGTGTAAGTCTTGCCCAAACTATTGTTAAGAATAAAATACATTGTTTTGTTTAAGTTCGTTTATGCATTAAAGTTGTTATTATCTGACATTATATGATAGCATGTTTACAAACTCGCGACAAACACGGCCATATCAGGCGCGTCTCAAAGAGATGTCAGCAATGTAGAGGGGCCAACCACGGCCACCACCAGCCGGGTTTGCGGGTTGTTCAAAAGAGGTACTGCGGCCCCGAAACATAAAGGGCAAAGGAAGGAACAAAGGTGGATTGTATTCAGTAAGAGCCAAACTCTCTCCTCTATTCCACCCAGAGCGGGGGAAGTTATTTGATAATTTTCCATCCGCAAAAAAAGTGTGTCGAATATTTGAACAAACATACCGATAGAAAGACTTGAGTCTATAGTTTTTAGAGTTTCTTTTAGCACATCACTACACAAAACAGGAAGTTGACTTTGATACATTAAGTAAAACTATGTCACAAGGTGGCAACTGAGATCAAATGATAGTGTCAACAAAAAAAATGTGTTTCGACTACATACATAGCGATATAATTTTCACTTGAACATGCATGGAATGCATTAATGTTGTATTTTTGTTTTAGTAGGTTTTTAAAAACAATTTTTAGCGTTACGTACCTCAAAAGGAAAAAAAACGGAATCCTAATTGGTTCACTTTGGTGTCCATCCGTCTGTCAGTCAAGACCCTTTATCTCAAGAACAAGTGGAGTTATCAAGTTCAAATTAAAACTTGGTTTTCTTTCCTTGAAGCTGTGAACAGTCATTTTTCTAAGTCTACGCAGATAAAATATAGCACCAGTTAAGTCGCAAGTTTCTACAGAGCTCTCTGTGCGCGAGTCCAACTCGGAGAATGGCCAGTATTGTTTAATAACACGTTAACATGACACCTAAAAACTATTCCTTGTTTAAATTCTTTTACACGACTGCCCCAAAAAAGGAGTGTTATGTTTTTAGGTTTTATGTATGTTTGTATGTGTGTGAGTTTCTTTATTCCATCATAACTTCCCTTTGCATCTTCTCGAGTAACATAGCCTATAAGTACTTATTACTCGAGAAGATGCAAAGGTATAGTAATGCAATGTGGCAGGTATGATAAATAAATGAACACCCACACATTTTTTTATTCTGTCAATGCATGTGATTATCGTCTAGGATTTGACGAGTTGATTCCATAAATATAAATAATATGTTACATTTCTTTTGACATGGCAGTCGTGTTTTTATTATTAATTTTTTATACCGATTCTGTGTGAGTGAGTAGACACAGTCGGCACTGTAGATTCCTGAACGTTTTATTTACTTTTGGAACGAAGTTCCTTATCGCGCGTTGTGAATGGGGGCTAGACGGAAAAAAATCTTGCGAAAAGTTATCACGACACTTTTTGCTATAGTAAGCTATTCTAAGCTGTGCGGCGTCGCATGTTTCTCTGTCTGTCTCTCTCTCTCTCTTATAGAAAGCAAGCCAGATATTTTCATTTCTATAGTAACTTCGTTCCATCCGGGTGTCCCTTGACACCTCTAAATTTTTTATCTTATTTTACGCCAGATAGGCAGTGGTTTCAAGTAAAATACTGGAATTCAGCAGAATAAAATTCTTTTAGACTATAAGCCAACTCCAACATACTTGGGAAAAGGTAAAATAAAAAAAAAAAATACTAGGCAGATGATGGTAGATGGAACTATAGTAAAGATGGATTTCTTTGGGCTTATGTTTGGGAAGCGGGGCAGTAAAATCGACACAAACAGCTACCCCGTAGTCAATTCATCATTCAGAACCTTTTAAATATAAAAAAAGCTGCTGATCGATATATTTTGATCAAAATCAAAATCAAAATCAAAAGTTATTTATTCAAATTAGGCTGATAATCAGCACTTTTTGAACGTCAGATTACAAGAGACAGTCCCACAAAAACGCCCTGCCCTTCGCCACTTTTCACGATCGCTTTTGTAGGATTCCACAGATCTTAAAAAAAAGTCCTTACTAAAATTATAAAAGCGAAAGTGAGTTTATATGTCTTCACGCCTAAATGGCTGAACCTGATTTTGATGAATTTTAGTACAAAGATATTGACACCCTGGAGACGGGAATAGTTTTTTTTTTTTTAAATGAGGAAATGACCGAGAAAGAGGGAAGAAAAGGGAAAATTTAGCATTGCTAACAATAAAAAAAGCGCAAGGCCAGCAACTACAGATAGCAGGTACTTGCCTAATAAGGAAAGGGGAAATGTGTTACCCCGAATTAAATGCGAGCGAAACCGCGGGAATAAGCTAGTCATTTATAAACGGATCAAATCTCGCTTTTCGTCACCCCAAAGTAGGTCGCGAAATTACCCATAGAAGGTGAGCTAAGATTTCCCGACAGCGGATATCCTGAGGAGACGGAGGAAGTGGTCATTATGTGAGAAGCGGCGCAAACGGCTGCGGGCGATCGGGCTTGTTGGGTACAGTCACAAACATAATTATTTAAACTTCAAAAAATTCAAAAGCGATATCCTCCTACTGTATTGATTAACATGTTACATTATAAAATTAATAATTAATGTTGTAATGTAATGTAATGTAATGTTGTAATGTAATGTAATGTTGTAATGTAATGTAATGTTGTAATGTAATGTAATGTTGTAATGTAATGTAATGTTGTAATGTAATGTAATGTTGTAATGTAATGTTGTAACCTAATGTAATGTTGTTGAAAGGACTGGACTATCGCACGATTTATAAATTATTTCTATATATTGCGATCAGTCCTTTGACTATGAGCAGATGTATTGTCGCAAATTGAGTGGCATGCAGAGTCAGTTCCCCACTGGGATTGACTCTTTGTAATTGTTAGTTTATTGTAGCCAGTCCAGGTTCAGAATTGTACGTCTTTTCACGCGATTAAGGGTGTCAGGAATAGTAAGCTGAAGTGTTAATGGATTTGCATGGTGTTGAAGACGTTTTTTGTATGCCATTGCATAGGCTCTTATTTCGTCCTTTCGTCAAGTGGGGATAAATTTCCGAGTTCTTTATGAACCAGGGAGTATTTGCAATCTGTTTCACTATCGAGTCTTCAGATCTTTGAATGATTTTTATGTTGGAGTCGCAAGTGGAAACAGCTGAACGCCATACGGCCACATCTTTTAACTGTAATGACTCCTCTCGTTCCATGCCGAGCATAAAGGAGTGTCAGACGTGCACCAACTAAAACCTATCTATGTTCCTTTTTTGCCCTTTATGTTCCGGGGCCACGGTACTTCTTCCAAACTAAACCACAGCTCAAAGTAGACACACTTAGAAAAAAGTTTTGCTGAATTATTTATCTGTATTTTGCACTCGACTATACTAAGCTCGATTCCATCTCTGGCCTTGTTGTGTTAGAAACCTACTACAGGGTGTAACTTATTAAACATTAAACCACCCAGACCATAAAAGTGAACAACTTTAGTTCATTTGAAAATTCATTATTTTTGGAGTTAGGTACCTCAAAAGAAAAAACAGAACCCAATATTTATAGAATCACTTTGCTGCCGCACTAACTAAAAATCAAATAAATGATTTAAAATGGGACATAAAACATAGGTGACAAAATATTAATGTACTATTAGGTACTTACACCTCTGCCAAACCCTTCAGCGATTATAAGATTGATGTTCTATAACCATGACCAAACTAGACATTAATCATTGTTTGCAATTAATTGCAAGTGGAGTTAAAAATCAACACATTTTGTTCACCAACCAGGCAATTATCCAATCCAAAGAATAAACAATAGACATTGTTATCTGCTTTTAAAACAGCAGTTTATGATGTGCTACAGGCTAGAAAATTGAGATTCTAGCCAAGTTTATAGCAAAGTGGTAGACACTTAATAATATAATCTCAGGTTGTGTAGTATCTCAGACTAAGTTTACGAGGTGTAACGTTATCTCAAAAACTTTTATGTGTGGATCTGTGAACGGTGAGCAATTGGTAGCTCACCGTTCATCCGTCTAGTGATGACATAAAATGGGACTTAAAACATAGGTGACAAAATATTGGTGTTAATAAATGTTTTATCTATGTATCTATCTATATAGATACATCATTTATTTGATGCAACAAAAGACACAATACAAGAATTAATACAAAATAACACAGAAATAAAGGAACACATTAAAAAAAAGTAAGGTAGACTAAGTTAAATTGACCCATAGGCATTTAGACACATCACATATATTTATTATAGCGAAACACACTATAGTATAGTGTGTTTCGCTATACAATACAATTCCCGAGTCGGACGAAGTAGTATAGTGACTATACTACTTCGTCCGACTCGGGAATTGTAAGCAGTACCTTATGCTCAGACGCAACCAACGAGGCGCTAGAACTTAACAAATAATTCAAGTAATTTTTGACTTCATAATTTAACTAGGCACGTATTTCTATTATTTTATGACGCAAATGGGGGGTGAGGAGCATAATAATATAATTCTTACTAGCAGGCGCCTACGGCTTCGCCTGCGTGATGATCGAGAAAAAAGTAGATAATAATTCTATGTGTTATTCCGGACTAAAATCTATCTCTGTGCCAATTTCATCGAGATCCGTTTAGCCGTTTTGATGTGAAAGAGTAACAAACATAAATATATCCTCCTTACAAACATTCACATTTATAATATTGTACTATAATTATATAATAGGATTGTAACGCATTCATTGCTCAAGCCAAAAAAAATTGGATTCACTTTCCACAAAGCAAATAAGTAGAATAGTAATCGTCTGTCTAACCTTTTCCCACCTATGTTGGGATTGGCTTTCAGTCTAACCGGATGGCAATTGAATACCAGTATTTTACATGGACCGACTGCCTATTCGACTTCCACAACCCCACCAGTACTGGATAATACCATACCTCTTGGTAAGACTGGTTACCAGAATTTCGGGACACTGACTGTTAAAATTTGTAATGACTGTCAAAGATCTACAAATGACAGCTTTAACGTGTTTTTCTAGGGTACGGAGGAAACTCGATATGTTGCGGGTGGTCACCCATCCACAGATCAACCTAGGCAAAAGCGGCTGCTACTATTTATCCAAGTGCTCCTCCAAAATGTAGAATAGTCCAAGTAAGTATTACAGTTATTCTAAATTCGATTTCTATCCAAAATAAGTGCCGGTTAGTTCGATCGATTGAATGTAAAGTGGCTTATCCTCGCGCGGCATAACTTCACATCTTCGAATAGAGATTTGTGACTAAGGAGACGGAATGAAAGTGTTTTTTTTTGTAGGTTAACCTGATTGAGACTTTATGGGAATGAATAAGAGTGTATTTTTTTTCGACCAAGGTTGAACTGCGAGATGACTGTCGCAGTTCATCCTTGGTCGGTTGGCACAGTGGCTGAGCGATCGATTCCTGCGCTGCGTGTCGCGTGTTCGATTCCCGCACGGAACAAATTTGTATGACCTACAGTTAGTTGTTTCGGGTCTAGCTGTTTGCGAATTTGAGTTTAAATGTAAACGCACCCACGATACAGGAGAAATCTCTAGTGTAGTCATGCTAAAAAAAGTAGTTCTTCACTTGTTTTTAATTTTGACATTATACCAAAAAGAGTTTTTAATTTATAAACTTTAAAATAAAAACAAAATACGGTCAATTGCAAGTCGGAATCGCATACCTAGGATATGTACAACGTAGCGGGAGTCGCGACATCAACGGCCATATCTTTTTACTGCGTAAATTAATAGTTACAGTTTTTAAACAACTCCAGGAGACCGCAAACTTACGTATACTTCTCCGCGGTATTGAGATATAGATTCGTGACAGACAGACAGACAGACGGACAACAAAGTGATCTAATACGGGTTTCATTTTAACTTGTGTACGGAACCGTATAAATAGAAATCAAGACAACATCTAACACTCATCACGATACCCCATTTGATGCCCCATCACTGGCATGATATAAATGTGTAGGCAATTTACTTGGAAAGTGCGTCGCAGAGCGATTTACCTCGAAACATATAAACCGGACATGCAGCAGTCTCGCGGATATTTATACCAGTTTATGCATAGCGTTTGTAGGGTTAAGCTTTTTAGTTTTGAATGTAACGTGTTATTTTTTTTAGAGGGTTGAATAATTCTGTCTTTGAGGTAGTGTTTTGTTTAGGGTTTAAAAGTGCAGCAGATACGTAAAAAAAAAATTGCTATAAGATATTAAGGGTTTCGTATCAATGGTCTTTACCTTGGGAACGCGAGGACGTGTCGAGTTGAAATTTAAACAATATTTTCAAATCTGCAGTTTTGTGGAACTGTGAAATAATCAACCCTCTAAGTTAAGTAATATAGCCAGTTATGTCGCAAGTTTGTACGGAACCCTCAATGTCATTATTATTCCTGTGTTATCTTTCAAAAAACAACCCTAGCTTATCATGAATATTTAACGATAATCATGCTCGTATGCATGTGTTAAATTTCAGCTCGCAGGGAAATTTGGAAGGGGAACAAATTTAGCTCTTGTTTATTTCTTTCTCTTTAATTTTTTCTTTTGGAAAATTTGGAAGGGGAACAAATTTAGCTCTTGTTTATTTCTTTCTCTTTAATTTTTTCTACATAGTCTGTTAGTGGAGGTAAACCAACGAAAAGCGTGGTAATAACAAATGACCAACGAAAGTGCATTTACACAGAATACTCAAATACTTTCAAAAACAATTGAATGGCGCGTAAACACATTGCGATTCGGAAACGTGCGTGACGACCATATCAAATAGAAGTCGGTAATTTGACATAGATTTTATACCCTTCGACGCTACGTTCACGACCTCTAGTGAAACGACTTCGCGACGCGATTTGCGTCATGCGACACGTGCTTGATTGCGGTGTTTTTTTATACGGATGAGAAATCATCAAATAATATCAGTGTGGGAATCAAATAACTTCAGAGTGGGATTCAAATAACTTCAGTGTGGGAAACAAATAACTTCAGAGTGGGATTCAAATAACTTCAGTGTGAGAATCAAATAACTTCAGAGTGGGATTCAAATAACTTCAGTGTGGGATTCAAATAACTTCAGTGTGGGAATCAAATAACTTCAGTGTGGGATTCAAATAACTTCAGTGTGGGAATCAAATAACTTCAGTGTGGGAATCAAATAACTTCAGAGTGGGATTCAAATAACTTCAGTGTGAGAATCAAATAACTTCAGAGCGGAATTCAAATAACTTCAGTAAGGGAATCAAATAACTTCAATGAGGGAATTAAATAACTTCAGTGAGTTCAGGGAGTATCAGACTTTTACTGAATAAAACCCACCCTGTTCCTTTTTTTTCCATTATGGTTACGGGTCACGGTATCTCTTTTGAACAACCCGCAGCCCCGGCAGGATACTGGGATGTCTAAGATGTTGTTTTAGTTTCTGCCTTCGCGTAATTACTGTTGCATCGCTACACGCGGCGCGGTGACATGTTGCATATTTTAAACAACGTTCTCTATTTATTTATTGATTCTAAATGTACATACGCACTGAATACAGAAAAATAAATGACGGGAACAGAAAATAGGTACAAAGGTAATGCTTATTTCTACAGAAATTTCTTCCAGCATCCTTGCAAAAGGAGGCTGGCTCAAGGCAGCGCGGAGATTTTTCTATTCAATCTCTAAAGTGACTGTAAACGAAATAGATACGACACCATGTTTTGTTGCGGTACGGTGAATATGTATTTCCTCTATAGCGTAAAACGCGTGTCGCTTGAATGTGTAGATTGTGGCCAAGGGTTACGGTGACATTGGCAACGTATGAAGGAATGAAGGTCAAGTTCAAAGCAAAAGTAAGGAATGTACGCTTTACAGCAGGTTGAAGTGAACTGGCACATTTTGAGCATTTTGCTTTCACTGTGTGCAATGTAGGTATGTATTCATCAGTCTTCATGAGAAGTACTTAAATATTGTTGTTTACACTTAAAACGAGATATTTACGATGTTTGTTATTTATTCAGAGTTTCCGTTATTTCGGCGATGTTGCAAACGCCATGATCACGGATAAACCATCCGTTGCCATGATCATCCGTGACTATGGCGTTTGCATAGGATAAAGAGGTTTGGAAGATGAAATTGTGACTGATGTTTGTTTGTCTTGAATAAACTCCAAAACCACTAGACCGATTTGAACCATTTTTTACTAATAGGAAGCTCATTAAGTTACTTAGTCTATACCATCAGGAGCGGAGCAGCAACTAAAGACGTGGGACATCTAGTAATTTTATTAAGACGAAAGATTTTTATGTCTGTCACGATTAAACCTACAAACTATTGGATTAATTACAAACGTTTTTTCCCCGTTAGAATACTACATTATTACTGAGTAACATAAGCTGAACCACAGCTAGGACACTTAAGACCCGAGCAGCATATGAAACCGCTGGGCACAGCTAGTTAATAAAAAAGTGCTTGCTTTACAAACGGACACATGAGACGGGTTCAAGAGAGCACGATGCCATCATTCTCATCAAATCCTTACTAATATTATAAAAGCGAAAGTGAGTTTGTTTGTTTGTTACGTCTTCACGCTTTAATGGCTACACCGATGAATTTTGGTACAGAAATTTTTGAGACTCTG
The DNA here is from genome assembly GCA_958449745.1 of Ochropleura leucogaster. Lineage (NCBI taxonomy): Eukaryota > Metazoa > Arthropoda > Insecta > Lepidoptera > Noctuidae > Ochropleura > Ochropleura leucogaster. Next base: position 9,639,354 of record OY288223.1, on the reverse strand, counting down.
GAGACGGGTATAGGCTCTTTTTATTTACAAAAAAGTGAGAAACGACGGAGAAAGAGGGAAGAAAAGGAAAAACTTAGCTTTGCTATTACAAAACTTAAGGCGCAAGGGCAAAAACTACAGGTAGCAGGTATCTTCAAATCAGGAAAGGGGAACTGTGTTACACCGAAATAAACACGAGCGAAGCTGCGGGCAAAAGCTAGTTAACTATAAACATGGCATCTATTGTTTAACTTTTTATCTGACCTGACAAGCTCGAAGGTGACCTAGAGACTATATACATACTGTGGAATACTTAATTATTGACAGTCGGGTTTCCGTCACATGGTCTAGGTTAGTAGTACTTGAGTGTGAGAAAATTCAGTGTGCATGCGTTGCTTATATATGAGAGTTTTTCTTGTTGATGACTCATAATTTATAATAGCAATCATTTAAAAAAAAAACTCATCAGAAAAAAGTCGTTTGGCTTGGTATGGACATGTAATGAGGAGGGATAAAGCACATGTGACTAAAAGAGTGATGGATCTGAATGTTAATGGATGGACAGCGAGAGGAAGGCCAAAGAAAATATGGATGGATTGTGTAAGGAATGATATAAAAGAGAAGGGAGTAAATGATGCCGTGGTGTCTGATAGGGCAGAGGGCAGTGTCAGACATGTACTGACTAAAACCCAAACATGTTCCTTCTATTGCCCTCTATATTCCGGGGCTGCGGTATCTCTTTCGAAACCTACTTTCACCTTAACCTATCCTATTTAGCCCAGTCATATCTCGGATCTCGGAGATTCTTACCTAATTTAATTTAAAAAGGACCGCGTGCTCTATCTTAAAAACGGTTCACCGTATAAAAAAAAATAAACAAAATTTACAGAGACTTTTTTATTCTAGCAAAAAACCCACAGGTAATGAGATATTTACAAAAAAAAAGCGCAAAAAAACGATTTTTGTGACTTTGACCTTGAAATTTAATAGTTGCGTACACCATAATATGTAGGTTTTGAGACAACTTTTAGGGTGTTAAAATACAAGTATTTACAGACTGGGTATTTCAAATTCCGAGGTGAACTTACAATAATGACTGTACTAATTTTTCATCATCATCATCTTCAATAGCTCTCCATTTAACTCAATTTTCAGCCAGTTTCACCCACATAACTTTTACACACTGCGAAGATAGTCGATCTAACGTAATGAGATCGAAAATTTAATACATGAAGATTTGTTCAACTACTAATATTATAAATTTTAATGTTTGTGAGTATGGATGTTTGACTATTTCACATCAAAATGGCTGAACGGGTCTTGATGAAATTTGGCACAGAGGTAGATTATTGTCTGGAATAACACATAGGATACTTTTTTTCGATATGATGCGGGCGAAGCCACGGGCGCCAGCTAGTTTTACTATAAATGTTTTACTTTTGTTTAAAAATTAAATGACTTTGTACGGTGAAAATTATGAAATCTGTTTTGCATGTATATGCTAGTTTAAGATGAAAATATGAACACGCAATGATAGTACACACTTTACTTGGCAAAGCTAAGACAATGACGTAATGAAATAACTGTTAGATTGTTTGTGGTTAGAAGTCTATCTCGGCCTTGGCATCAGTTACCTACAAAGTGCATATTTATTACTAGCTTCAGACCGCGACTTTGTCCGCGTGGCATTGTTACTTTAGGCTAGCGCTAACTTTAACTTAAAAAAAATTGTGATTATTAAGTTACATAAATGATATACACACTGTCCTATGTCATTTATGTGTCTAAATATTCTTTTTCTTCTATTTCAAATATTTCCCAAGTTTTTATGTAACCATTTAATTCAATACTTTCATAAATACTTCTCCAGTTTCCATTTCTAGCGATCGCTTTCAAACACAATTAAGAAGTGAAATACTATAATGAGCAAGAAGATGACATTACAATAGGTAACACTTTCGTTTATAGATACAGTTCCAATGATGTATAGATGAAAAGTTTATAGTCATCTGTTTGTTATTTGTCATGTCGTTTTCTCGGATTTTGTTCTCATTAACGGCAGTTTTTGTGGGTATGCAATATGACTAGCTTATGCCCGTGGTGTTGCCCGCATTGTATAGTAATTGTCTCACAGGACCATACAACCTGGTTCCTGATTGTAACTAACTATATGTATGTTTGACGTTTGTAAGATTGTAAGACTATCTTTGCAATGTATAGAATCAATTCTCTAGTATTGTATAATTATTAAGCCCATATGTGAGTGCTATGTATTATCATTGACTTGACGAAGCCCTGGTGGTTAATAGTGTCATGCTCACTTAAATGTCTCACTGATGGTGGCGGGTGTGTCGGGTCATTTAGCTCCCTTCAAAATGGTCGAGCTGAATGGGGCTGATCCATACGTCATGTTCGTGAACGGGCGCTGTCAGTTGGGACTGGTCATTTTTTAACTACCACGGTCATTTTTAATTTATTTAGATTTAAATTGAATTTTGTTTTTTATTTACTCTGGACGCTCTTACTGTGCACGTCTTTCTACATCGTTCTCACATATTTGTATAATCTCAACACGAATGATGTAAATACTATTTTGTAAAAATATTAGAATTTAAAAGAGTGTCCATGGAGTTTCTTGCCCATTCTTCTCCATAGAGATCAACGCTTTGGAATGGGCAACTGCAGTACTTTCACAAGTTATTATGCCTTGTGACCGGGACTGTAGATTCATTTTGTTTCTTGACATTCAAAAGTGCCTGTAATGGTCTAATTGAAATAAATGATTTGATTTGATTTGATTTGTTACATTTCATCCATGTCTGTTTAGCAGATTTTGTGTGAAAGAGTAATAATCATCTATATATCTAGACATCCTAACTAACTTCCTATAAATTATTATTAGTAGGATTGTATAGATGTGCCTTTTCAATAATACTGTAATTAATCGCGGCGAAGTTAAAATAAAAACGAATATATATTATAGTGTATTAAAAGAATACTGAGAATGGTTGTTTCAGGTTTAAATCGACATTTAAATCCTAAATTGAAATGATAAAGAGATCATCGTTTTGTTTTTCGTAACCACATTTATGTGCAATAAATAAAATCTAGACGGTAGTATAGCCATATTGTATGGTAATCATTACCTTTTTTTTTATTTCACTAGTCTGCAGGATTAAGACACATCGATAGGTAGGATAGTATTCATCAAAATCGGCAAAAAAGAACAAACATACATATTATAAGTTCGAAAATACTACAATTTTGGCATAGGTAAGGTCTATTCAATTTGTATCGGGTTGTTCGAAAGAGATACCGCGGCCCCGGAACATAAAGGGCGGCAGAAGGAACATGGGTGGGTTTTAGTCAGTACAAGTCTGATACTCCCCCCCGGTCCACCCAGAATAGGGGAAGTTATTTGATGATTTCCCAACCCAGAAAAACAAAAAAGGCCTTTTCTATTTACGGGTTGTTGAAAAGGAATACCGCGGCCCCAGAACGCAAAGAGTAAAAAAGGAACTTAGATGGGTTTTTTTTTAGTATTAAGGGGTCACTAAAAGTCTAACAGTCCTTTTACTCCGCCCAGAATGAGAAAAGAAAAAACATTGCCTCTTTTATATAATTATGTGAATCAGTTGCCACAAAATCCTATTATAGATAAACGAAATTGTATAGAGGAAGTTATTCATTTACATCTCAAAAACGAAAACAAAACAATACAATACCTTCTCATTTCACAAAAACACCTAAAAATTCGCTTCCATGTCGAATCGCTACAATATCACGAAATTTCATCGGTGTGTTGGGTACAAAGAGAGATGAGTTTCAACGTGTTGCGTGTGAATTTGTTTGTAAAATGTAACTTTCTAGTTCGTAATGTCACGTAATCTGCTTGATCGATGGGGCGTGAGCTAGTGAGAGCGGGGAGCGGAGTTCAATTGAGGTAAAAGGGCGTTTGCGATGGACCTGTGTACTGAGTTCTTTTGCAGCGCTGGGGAACTCGTTTTCTGATTGTTTTTGAAAACTTTACACAAGAAAAATCCCCGCCAAGAGCGAGTTAGACTTGCAGACCGGAGGACTATGTACAAACTTGCGAAATAGACGGCCATATATTTTTACTGCGTAGACTTAGAGGGTTGATTTTCCACAGCACAAAGGTTCACAGAATTGTGTATATGGTTTTAACTCGTTACTTTCACGCGTTCCCAAAATTAAGAGTCTTGGCAGACAGTTTTCAAACTTCATCTACTATAGGTACTAATTACTTACTTTTTCCATTCTTGTCACTCCTCACATCCATCTCAACATTCTCATCTCCGCTACAGGCAATCGTTTTTCGTCCACCTTCATCACGGACTTGAGGGGCATCGAAAATATACAAGTCCGGCTCGCCCCTTATAACATGGAACTTGAAACATAACTGGTGAAACGTAGGTGTTCTATAAGGTACCCACACCTCTGCCTAATCCTTAAGGGCTTATAGGCGTGATCATTGCTTACATCTGTGAACACTTCGGTCCTTCTGCAAATCAAAAGTGAACTTCGCCCGCGTGATATCGAAAAAAAGTATCCTATGTGTTATTCCAGACTATAACTACAAATGGTGACATAGAGCAGCTGGTTTTGTACCCTTTTTACGGTGGGAAATCATCAAATGACTTTCCCACTCTGGGCAGGGCGGGGGGGGGGGGACATGTCAGACTTGTACTGACTAAAACCCACCCATGTTCCTCCTATTGCCCTTTACGTTCCGGGGCCGCGGTATCTCTTTCGAACAACCCGCAACCCCGGCAGGCGGAGGCTCTGACAAGCCCCTCTGCTTTGCTGACGAACACAAACACGAACGCGCCGTCAACACGGCCTGTCGTCAATCGACGGACGGACGGTGAGCTACCCATTGCTCACCGTCCACAGGCCCGCATTGGTTTTGTACCCTTGTGTCACCTTGCAACAGCCAAGTCTCACAACATTAACTATTATAATAAAAAAATCGCAGTTAGTACCTTAGACTTGGCACGACTTTGTCTAGATTTCATTATTTTTTAGAGATAAACAAGCAGCTCCATCAAGACTTGCCTGGTTTTTGCAGAATATTTTTGATAGGATAGGATATTACTAGTATTTCACCAATACATTTTACACAAGTCTTACGCCATAGTCTAGTGTTCTTCTTAATTCTTTATTTAAAACTTTGAGTATGCAAATGTCATAATAAAACCAGCCTGCACTCGGGTTAGACTAAGGCATAAAGCCTCTACAGTACCAACGTTGATTGTACCACTGCTTTCCATCAGGCAAGATCGAGGTCAACAGAAGACTCATTAGATAAAGCTTACAGCAATGCATTACTAGAAATTAGCTTCTCTGATTGCACACCACTTAACTTGATTCTAGGCAATTCTTATCCAAAGCCGGGGTTGCGGGTTGTTCGAAAGAGATTATCCGCGGCCCGGCATTATTGGCCCCGGAAAACAAATCGAAGGAAAATGGATGAAAAAAAGGCAATTCTCATCAGTCATTCATCTGAGAACCCACTGATATAGATAGGCATAGATAACACAAGGTTCTACACGAGTTATTTTTTGAATAAATTACCTCACTCTATCGTGTTTTTCCTGTATCTTGGGTGCGTTCACAAACATTTAAACTCACATACATTAACGGCTAGACCCGAAATAACTACCTGTAGGTAATACAAATATTTGTTCCATGCGGGGATCGAACCCGCGACACGCTGCGCAGCAGTTTATCGCTCAGCCACTGCGCCAACCGTGCCGTCAGATTTTACTTTATTGGATCACCAACAATTGTTCACACTGTTTTTATGCTTAAGGAAACATGCTAAAAGTAATTAATATACACTGCATGCAAATTTAAGCTGTACAAAAAAAAAATAACTAATCTAGATTTAAATATAACTTAAACTAAATATTTATAGTTTAAGTTATAATAGGTGTAATCTACTAGTTCAGGAATACCTGGCAAAACACAATAATGCAGACACGGAAAAACTACTAGAAATTGTGAAATAAAGTCTGTATGTACACACTCTAATAAAAGTCTTACTGTTTACCTAATCTACTCTATCTACTTTAACATTATTCGTTAATTTATTTTAACATAATATTATATCTTACATTCGATAAAATAACATAATATTTAATAATATAGAAGTCTTAATATTATACACCTAAATAATTACTTGATAAGTCGCTGAAAATAACATGTCTTCTTTATAAGTTACTACTAATAAATTTACTAATGTCCTCTTTTTAAATGTATTACGTAAATTGATGGCCTGAAACACAGGTTTTCATAAACCTAGATCAGGCAGGTCTACATTATAGTTAGAATTAATTTTCCTTTATGGGCTGATTTTTCAATAGTCAGATAACTTTTATCGGAGGAATAAAAATAGTGATTTGACATATTTTCTACAGATAAGCTGTCAAACCGCCATTTTTATTCCTCAGATAAAAGTTATGTGATTATTGAAAAATCAGCCCTATGACGATTAATGTAAATCATACTTTTACTTATACTTGAATAAAAAAAAAAAATATCTAAAAACTTAACATTTTAAACGAAGAATTTAACGGATTACAAGCACGATGTATTAGCACCAACACAAAACTTCCACATTAACATAATCGGGTCCCTACACTCATATTATTTAACCCGCGCATGCTTTCACCCACTCTCGCTTCTTTGCTCGGCTGACCACCACTTATAGTAATGTGTGGAAACGAGGTGAGGGTTAGTTGAATGTGAGAAATCAGATGAATTTGCTTGTAGTGGTGATCACGGTGTTGTAAGTTGTAAGAGTAATTGATTGAACTGCGAAAGTCAACATAGCTATAATATAGGTACCAATCAGGTACTTAAGTAATTTGTTTTGTTTGTAAATTTGACAGCTGACCGGAGCGTACCATAGACTCCCACGCGTTACAGAATACCAGCGCTGTGTTATTTTGATCCTAAAATATCGCAGCTTATGCGACAGGGACTTTTTTGGCCTCGCACAGACAATGACATTGTCTGTACTATTTTATTTCATTTTGTTATTGTTTTACTTGTTTTGTGTGAATCCCAAATACAAGTTTTTCTTTCTTTCTTTTTCTATTGTAGTAATGGGTTTATTGGAAATGTTGCTCGCACTCACTCTGATGTTGGAGTATTTAAACTTTATTTCAGGTCGAAATTTAACTTAGCATTTGACTCGTTTCCGGAGTAGGTTTTTGGTGCCTTAAATTTATTATGTTTGTTTATGTTTTTTTTTTGTAAATTGGTTTGTTTTGTATAAATTCGTTTATTTTACTTTATTTTTAACCTATTTTAATGTTAATTATTAGAAGATTAATAAATAAGATACATAAATGTTTGCATTTTAATTCTCATCACCGTAAATGCTTTTTATGGGCCATAAGTATGATTTTATTTTCAGAAATTTTATCTTAGTTAAAAAGTTTATTTTATGTGAAACGCATCTAGGAATTTTTCTTGTATCGTGGATACGTTCACAAACATCTAAGCTCACATACAAACAAACAACCATCTGCAGATCATTTAAAATTTGTTCCGTGCAGAGATTGAACCGACGACACGCAACGTAAAAGTCGATCCCCAGCCAATGCACAAACCGTGTCTTCATAGTCATTAACTGTATGTCCAATGACTCAACAGTTTTCTTGTTATCCTTACTAATATTATAAAAGCGAAAGTGAGTTTGTTTGTTTGTTACCTCTTCACGCTTTAATGGCTACACCGATTTTGATGAATTTTGGTACAGAGATAGTTGGGAACCAGGAGACGGACATAGGCTATTTTTTTATTTCAAAGTGGGATGCGAGGGAGAAAGAAAGAAGAAAAGGGAAAACTTAGCGTTGCTATTACAAATCGATAAGGCGCAAGGAGAACTGTGTTACCCCGAATTTAATGCGAGCGAAGCCGCGGGCAAAAGCTAGTTGATTATATTTTTAGGCTTCCGTTACTCAAAAGGAAAAATGGAACCCATATAGAATTACTATTTTGTCCGTCTGTCTTTCAAGACCTTTTATATCAGGAAAGCGTGAAGGTATCGAATCGTATACCGTTTTTGTTGAAATCAAAACTATATACTGAAGTTTGTGGTCCCTTGGGGCTGTGAAAATGAACCTTCTAAGTCTACACAGTCAAAAGATATGGCCATTTAACTTTTTATGATTAGAAATAAGTTAAAATAATATTTTTTATTGTTAGAAACTAGGTTAAATGATATTATTTAAATTATGTTTAGATATAAGTTTAATAAATATTGTTTATGGCTAGATAAGTTTAATTAATTTATATTAAACTAGCTGTGCCTAGCGGTTTCACCCGGGTATGAAAAATAGATGTTGGCCGATTCTCAGACCTACCCGATATGTACACAAATTTCGTTTAAATCGGTCCAGCCGTTTCGGAGGAGTATGGTAACGAAAACTGTGACACGAGAATTTTATATATTAGAAGATATAAGTTAAAAGTAACAGTATCATAGTTTAATAAATATTGTTTAAAGCTTGCTGTAAGTTTAATTAATATAATATCATTGTAAAAGATCCGAATGTATGTGATATTAAATACTCAATGCAATATTATTTTATTGGTTTTAAGATATTTTGCTGCGCCCTAACAGGGTCATGTACTGACTAGTTGTGAGCTTAGCGTGTAACTATTTGTACATAATGCATTATATTTACGGAAACCTCGCGAGTCTGACTCGCAGTTTGTCGGTTTTCGAGGGTTCCGTACTAAAAAGGAAAAACGGAACCTTTATTAAATCACTTTAATTTATGTCTGTCAATATTCTTTATCTCGTTAACGCGTGGAGGTATCAAGTTGAAATTAAAACTGAGTACTTAATTTTTTAGAACTTTGAAGCTGTAAAAAAATCAACTCTCTAAGTCTACGCCGTCAAAAGATATGGCTATTAAATCGCAAGCTTCTACGGAAACCTCGCAAGTCTAAATCGCCGGATTTTTTCATTATATTTATTTAATAATTTATGTACACACAAAAGAAAACACAGGAAAACATCATAAAAAACTAAAAGTACAAAGGCACAGCTTCTTTCTAAAGAAATTTCTACCAACAGGCTTGCGAGAGGAAATATGAAAAAAGAAACGTTGACAGTAGTGTGTAAGAACAGGAAAAGAATAGTAACTAAAATACTTTAAGTAACTAAATATCTTATATTTACCAAGATAGAATAGATAGATAGAATATTCTTTATTATATCCACCATACAAGTAACAAGAATAACACTAGACAAACTTATAAATAAGGTGATACAATGGGCGGTCTTATCGCTAAAAGCGATCTTTTCCAAGATAATTTGGGAAACATAAGTAAATTGCTGTCGCTCATCCAACACATGCTTCTAGCGTCATCATCAACTTCACATAAGCCACTAACCCTGCTGTATCACATACCTCATTACACAGAACTAGGTAAGCAGAGACTCTACCGTAAGCGCTCTACTAACATAGAGCACGTAATTATGATGGCGCTTCATTGTTGTCGTGTGAACTCTACAGTAGAGCAGACGGTGAGGAATGGTAGCCTGTTTTTATAAGATAAATAATTAAATTAAAAGATTTATAGTTAGCCAGATAATAGATTTATAGTCTCACTAGCTGGCCCGCGTGATGATCGACAAAAAGTATCATAATATTATGTGTTATTCTAGACTATAATCTACCTCTGTGCCGAATTTCATCAAGATCTGTTCAGGCGTTTTGACGTGAAAGAGTAACAAACATTCATCCATCCATCCTCACAAACATCTGCATTTAGAATATTAGTAGGACTAGCTGGCGCCCGCGGCTTCGCCCACTTGACGATAAAAAAAGCATCCTATGTGTTTTCAAGACTAATCTACCTTTGTCCCAAATTTCATCAAGATCCTTTCAGCCGTTTTGACGTGAAAGAGTAACAAATATCCAAACATCCATCCATTCTATCTATTAGTAGAATATAGGTATATGAGTAATGATTATAGGTTAACTAAACACCTCAATCCTACCGAACACAATAAACAAAAGACAACCGACTAAACCCGAAACCGTCACCAGCTGTTATTACGTACACACTTGACATAACAGTAAAACCTGTCAAAGCAAACCGTTAAATATTACGTAGTTGAGCGTAACCATGAAGGTCAACTTCTATGTTAATCAGTTTCCGAGATTTTTGTTTGTTTAGCTTTAAGGTGTTAATTTTTGTTGCTGTGTCAGTGGCGCACGGCGCGTTCATGTTCCACGCGCGCCTCAAAAACATGTCAGCAAAGCAAAGGAGCCTGCCAAAGCCGTTGTCTAAGAGGGATACCGCGGCCCCGGAATATAAGAGGCAAAGGAAGGAATATGGGTTTTAGTCTGTAAAAGTCTGACACTCGTCACGCTCTGCTCAGAGCGGGGAAAGCTATTTGATGATTTCCCATCCTGGGTAAACCGGGGTGGGGGGCGTCCCATGTTCTTTCTATCGCCCTGTATGTTCCGGGGCCGCAGTATCTTTTTCAAATAAACTGCAAACTCAGCAAGCTGTTAGTCTTGGCTGTCAGTAGTAGATCTTTGATAGTCAGTGGCCCAAAATCCCGATTTCCAGTCTTACCAAGGGGTACGATGTTCCCTAGTACTAATTGGGTTCTGAAAGTCAGACACTCAGACAGGCAGTCGCTACATTGCAATTTATAGATGACTAGCTTTTGCCCGCGGCTTAGCTCGCGTTAAATTCGGGGTAACACAGTTCCCCTTGCGCCTTATTCATTTGTAATAACAACGCTAAGTTTTCCCTTTTCTTCCCTCTTTCTCCCTCACATCCCATTTAAAAAAAAATAGCCTATGTCCGTCTTCTGGTTCCCAACTACCATACCAAAATTCATCAAAATTGGTTTAGCCATTACAGTGTGAAGAGGTAACAAACAAACAAACTAACTTTCGCTTTTATAATATTAGTAAGGAAGTAAGGAATACAGCTGCTGACTCTAATACTATTGGTTGCGGGTTATTCGAAAGAGATACCGCCGCCCCTGAACTTAAAGGGCAATAGAAGGAATTTGGGTTTTAGCCACTATAAGTCTGACCTGCTCCGCCATGAGCGGGGGAAGTTATTAAATGATTACCTATCCATCAGCAAAAAAAAAACAAACTATTGGTAAAGGCTTGGAGATGATAAATTGACACATTAAAAAAATACAAAACGTAAATAACTTCTTCTTCACTATAGATCGCAGCTTTGAAGAAAGCTGATTCCAAAATACTAAAGAAAAATGAAAGTAAGTACTTCTGACACGGAATATCAATAAAATCGGCCATAACAATTAGAAATGTAAATCATTTTAATGAAGGCAGTCGGATTTAATTGTTATTGATGCAATCATTATGAGAAGATGGCCTTAATAAATATCTATGGATTTGTACATAAGGCCCCTGTGCCAGCGATGAGCGATTTAAGACTTTAAAAAAAAATAGAAGTGTCAAGGGACACCCGGATGGAACGAAGTTCCTATAGAAATGAAAATATCTGGCTTGCTTTCTATAAGAGAGAGAGAGACAGACAGACAGACAGAAACATGCGACGCCGCACACCTTGCAATAGCTTACTATAGCAAAAAGTGTCGTGAAAACTTTTCGTAAGAATTTTTTCCGTCGAGCCCCCTTTCACAACGCGCGATAAGGAACTTCGTTCCAAAAAGACTGGCCAAGTGCCTGTCACACGCACACCGAGGTTTCGTACAAACATGTGTCATGAACGGCTATATCTTTTGACTGTGTAGACTTAGAGAATTGATTTAACCACAGATTTGAGTTGACAGATATGTTATAGCCTATAGCCTTCCTCAAGAAATGGACTATCCAACACTAAAAGAATTTTCCAATTCCAACCAGTAGTCCCTGACACTAGCGCGTTCGTATAAAATTTATTACCTACCTAACTAAAACTTTTTGCTTGAGGCTATTTCAATAAAAAAAACCGCTAAAAGTATGAATACATCTAACCTTTCACAACAATATTTCGGTTATGGTTGTTTTTCATACAAAAGATTGCACTTTCTCCCATACAATTCAATTAGTAGACATTCATATAGCACTTGATGGTGGAGTAACGCACTGTTTCATTTGGTTTTTGCCATTTAGAAGTAACGTCAATTACATCGAATTGACTACACTTAACATATGTTACTTTTCTATGAACAATCATCTACAATTAGTTATAGGAAAAATAATTTCCCAAATATTTTGGGATCAGGCGAGTTATGAAAAAACAAACATAATTTTAAAATTAAATTTCTACTCAAAATTCGTGAATTTGTATTTTTTATTTAATAATTGAACACCAAAAGTTTTTTTTTATTACCGGACTCCAATTAAAAAAGTCCCGAAAATCCCATACCAAAAAAGGTTAAAATGTTATACTTTCTTTTTTATTTAATGCGTAACTAATAAGCAAGTAATAATAACTACTGAAACCTGCGTATACGACGAATTTAATTAAGTTATTAAGTACCAATATGACTTTTTCAATAGGATCTCAAAACTAAACTAGCCTAGGTTAGTTTCGAGATCTTTTAGGCTTCCAAAGCACCAGCTGAAAGTTCTTTCAAAATATAATAGTGTTGTTTCACTCCTTGCGGGAGAATCTAACGTTGAATATTAGAAACCTGTATCTTTAGGAGACTCATTAGTTCTCAAACACACCAAAGGGTACCAACCCAGCCGCCGCTGGAGACGCCCCGGACGTTCACCGTAGATGCGGGCCTGTGGACAGTGAGCAATGATCAGCTCACCGTTCCGTCCGTCTATTGACGACAGGCCGTGTCGACGACGCATTGGCATTCCACGCGCGCCTCAAAGAGATGTGAGCATAGCAGAGGGGCCTGCCAGGGCCTCCGCCTGCCAGGTTTGCGGGTTGTTCAAAAGAGTTACCGCGGCCCCAACGTAAAGGGCAATAGAAGGAATATGGATGGGTTTTATTCAGTGCAAGTCTGACACTCCCTTCGCAGTTATTTGATGATTTTCCACCCCCAAAAAAAGGAAAGGGTAGGTTAGTTTCGAGATATTTTAAACCTCCAAAGCACCAGCTGAATGCTCTTTGAAAATGATGGCGCAGGGAACGTGTTAAAACCCGACTACAGTATCACAACAACACCCCCAAAACTTTGGTAGTAACAGAAAGTCAAGCACATTATAACAGCATTTCTCTTGTATGACCCTCGACATCACTATGACAAGCAATTCATACATCACACACACGTACTCATTCATATTAAAATAACAAATACTATACAGGCTGTTCAATTAGTTTATGCAGTGGTACAGGTCGCCGCCTGCGAAGTTGTAGGCTGTAAGTACGACTAGATAGTTGATTTATTTTGAAAGAATTATTTCATACTAGCTGGCGCCCAAGGTTTCACCCGCGTGATGATTAAAAAAAAAGTATTCTATGTGTTATTCCAGACTACTGCATCCAGTAGGACTAAAAGCCGACCCCAACTTCGTTGGAAAATGGCTAGCCAGATGATGAATAAATAAACTAGCTGACGCACGAGACTTTGCCAACCTGATTCAAAAAAGTATCCTATGTGTTATTTTAGACTATAACCTACCTCTGCGCCAAATTTTACCAAGATCCGTTCAGTCTCTTTGACGAGAAAGAGTAACAAACATCAATACATGCATCAATCCATCCTCACAATCATTCGTCTGACTTGACATTACATTCTATCGAGAATTATACTTCTGGCATGCTGATTTGTTTTCTTCGCGATGCGATCACTTCAACTAGGCTAATATTTATTATGCTATGCAGGACGTTGAATTTGGAATGACTCCAAATTAAGCGAATTGGCAACCCTACCAGGGTTCCAATTTAAATTACTTGTTTTGTCTATTTATTGGCAATAGAGACAACACGTGTGTTATTTACGCCTAGATAATGATTTGCTAAAATTTTCTTTTTAGAGCACGAGGTCTAAAATGACAGCTTACATAATCATTATAGGAAAATAATATAAATTACGTTTAAATTCTTAAAATGGTTACAGATGCAGATAATTATTGTAAATAAAAAAAAAAACGAATGGTAATCTAATTCACATTATTTACCTATTAAGATGCCGCTTTTATAGGCATTTTAGATCCCCAGATATGCCATTATAAAATCACAGAACACAACATTAATTTGAAAGCAAAAAAAGGATTGTGTGGTTAAAAGCGTTTTTTTTTTTCACATTATATACAATTACACGTCACGCGACATGCAACACACAGACGAAAAAGTTTGAGACGATGTAATATTATTTCAATTTTAAAATAAACAACCAGATATGAAACCTCCTGTATACAAACGCTCCATCATATACGCAAAGCATAAATAATCACATTCATTTCAAAAGTACTCTTACTTTACAAAACACAAAAGCAAAAATATACATGCACACCAACAAACTAGCGGAGTCGACGAACTTCTTAAAAAAAAAAGTGAAAGGGTTTCTCCGTTCTTCGAGATGTATTTCGGGTTCCGGATATAATAATACTTTAATTGGAGGTTGGCAATTGCGTGATGTGATGTAGGTGAAAGACTGGTACCGTGGAATGTACTGCTTGTTATTTGTTATGATACGGGCAATACGAGTTTGGGAAAAAAAAACAAGTGAATCTCGTCGAAAAGATTCGAACTTTTTGTACTTTTGTAATAATATTTATGTTATTTTCAGAGAACGCATGCTAGAGGAGCTCGTGGGTAAATAATTGCAGCCACTCATTACGATATTTAGGTTAAGCCGCGTTTGTCTGGGTTGGTCTGTGAATGGGTGATCGCCCATTATATAGGTACCGAGTTTCCTCCGTGCCTCGGAAAACACGTTAAGCTGTTGGTCCTGGCTGTAATTTGTAGATCTTTGACAGTTGTTACAGATTGTCAGTGTCCCGAACGTCTGACAATCAGTCTTACCAAAGGGTATCATATTATCCAGTGCTAACTGGGTTGTGGAGGTCAGATAGACAGTCGCTATATGTAAAATACTGCTATTCACTAGCGTAAATCCGACAGCCTATGTCTGTCTCAAAGGTCCCAACTATCTCTGTAAATTCAACAAAATCGGTTTAGCCATTAAGGCGTGAAGACGTAACAAACAAACAAATTGACTTTCGTTTTTATAATATTAGTAAGGATTTAATTAGTTATTAATGTGATCTATGTTACTATCTTAAAAGTTAAGGATATCCGTCTCGCACCGGAATTTTAATCCGTATTGCTTCGTGCAGATATTTATGACTAAGCTTGAAGAAAGTTATATCCTGATGTCCAACGTTACCTAAGTATGAAAGTAGAATAATCGTGTGACTCAGGTTTCGTGAGCTTTGTAAAATAATAACTGGATAATGATACTTATTTGATAATGGACTTAGAAGGTTAGGAAATGCCGAGTTTTAAGGGTACTGGACCTCAAATGAAAAAAAACAACAAAAGGAAACACTAACAACAAAGTGATTTTATGAGGTTTCCGCTTATATGATACGTTGTTGTAAGTATTTCTGTCTGTCTAGAACCCTTATATCAGGAACGCGTGGAGGAAAAAAAAATTGCACTAAAAATTATATACTTAAATCTGCTGCTTTATGCTGTGAAAAAATCAACCCTCTAAATCTACGCTTTCAAAAGATATATTCGTTTATATCGCTAGTTTGTATGGAACCATCTTTGCGGGAGTCAGACTCGCTCTTGGCCGGTTTGTTTTGTTTGATTGACGGATTGACGTTCAAAAATGATTATAGGCTTTTTTAAATTAAACTTTACCTTTCGACCTCAGCTTACATTATAGAGCAGGGATGGGGAGCCTTTTTCATCAACGTGCCATTTTTTCAAAATAAATGTTTGATATTTTTATAAGATAGGTACTTAATCAATAATGGACAACAAATTTTAGCTTATTTAAATTTTCAAATAATTAATTTTCTCAAAACTCGTTTTATATTGCACTTTATGGTAATACTCGAAAGTGTTTCTGTGCATGCAATTAAAACAAAAGCAAATAACGTTGCTTTTGTCTAATTTTAACTTCCGTTGTAGCAGATTAGATGACAAATATTTTAAACTAGCTTTTGCCCGCGGCTTCGCCCGCTTTAAATTTGGGGTAACACAGTTCCCCTTGCGCCTTATTGATTTGTAATAGCAACGCTAAGTTTTCCCTTTTTTTCCCTCTTCCTCCCTCACTTCCCACTTTTTTTTTAATAAAAATGTCCGTCCGTCCGTGTACCAAAATTCATCACAATCGGTTTAGCCATTAAAGCGTAAAGAGGTAACAAACAAACAAACACACTTTCGCTTTCATAATATTAGTAAATTTTAAATTAAGGTTTTAAGAGGTATTTTAGTAGGTATATATAACACATGCTGTACAACATAGATATATTTTTTTCTTCCTTTTCCTTTCTCAGTCTCAGTCTCTAATAAAGCTAGATGAAAATATGGTCAACATCGGCGATACGCCCAAAATATTGTGTCGTGGACAGGAGAGCACGCATGCCATTTGTTTGCTATCCTTGGATAGACTAATGGAATAAGCTGGAGTGATGTTTTCATTCATCACTGTCCATTTGAACTTAGCACTTGACCATAGGTCAAGCTCATTATTACGCCTTAATTCTGACCACAAACTTTGAGTTTCTTCACAGTATTTTCCTCTACCTTATAACGTCGGAGAATTTAGTGAAAGTAGACTTTTATTAGCCTTAGACCTGTCTAATGGTGGAGGAACATTGACGTACCAGGTATTTAGTTAATTCTAAACCTGGTTTTAATTTTTATCGATAAGATAAAAAAGTCTCCTCACAATATCTATCTTTTGGCACCCGTTGTGTGGTGTCTTCATTGTTCAAAAATGATTAATGGCTTTTTTTAATAAACTTGATTTTAAACGTTACCTTTCCACCTAGGCATAAGCATGCCTAGGTGAAAAGAAAGACCTATGTGTATGTATGCCTAGGTGGTAGAAATCCAAAAAGATGTGCCACACCTGCTTTATGCTTATAAAGCAGGGATAGCAAACCTTTTTGGATCAACGTGCCATTTTTCCAAAATAAATGTTTAACAAAAATGTTTTTGACATTGACAACTAATTTTGGGTTACCACGTTTTCAGTTCATTCCGAACCTGGATTTGTTTTTTTTAAGATAAGATAAAGTCTCCACACAAGCTGTCTATCTTTTACCACAAATTGTGTGGTGTCTTCCACACAATGGTTGTCAAAAGATGGACAGCGGCCGGCCCAAAAAGCGGTTACGAGACGACTTAGATGCGTACCGAGGACCAGTCCGGAGTGGCGGAAGAAAAGAGGAAAATTTAACTTTGGAAAATTTTCACCCCCATGTCCTCCATGCATTGGTCACAGTTAGTTTACCAACTGCATTTATGTTTGTAATTTGTGATGAACAACATTCTTCCCTTTCCTGGTTCTTCATGAAATTGCTTCTTGCCAAAATTCACGGTTCTAGGTCAACAAGGACCCTTATACATTTTGATTCCCTTTGCAAAATCATGGGAAGTGCGACATTAACGGCCATATATTCTGGTGACTTAGAAAGTTAGTTTTTTCTCAGTCAGATAGATAGGTGCATTATATTTGATGCAACAAAAGCCACAATACAGAAATCTACATAAAAAAAAAACATTTAGCTGTTAAAAAAAGACATAGATAGGTTGTCTTGAAAAGATCGCTTTTAGCGATAAGATCGCCCATTGTGTCACCTTATTTATAAGTTTGTCTAGTGTTATTCTTGTTACCTGTATGGTGTACATAATAAAGAATATTCTATCTATCTATAGATTCAAAAAATGATAGAAGTAAGACTGGCCAATAGACAATTAGACACATCAGTACTGAGTACTCATTTAAAAATTTATCAATTTTATATATTAGGTACTAAAATATTGTTTAAATGCTATCGGAATGACTTAGGTAATTTAAGTACACTCGTATTGTTAAATCACAGCTTTCTAACTTTCAAGACGGCCCAATACCTCACGGAAACACGTTTTATAGGATTCCTGGCGTATCTATGGGAAAATCTTTTTTTTTGTAGTTTGAAACGTAGATTTAAATCATAAAATGTGCTCTCACCGTAATTACGTCTAGACCACGATCTTCACGACTAAGAAACACGTATATTACGAATCTGATTGCGGAAAGAACAAAAGAAATAAGTTGTTTAGAGTTCCCTTAATCTATAATTATATTAAGAGAAAATATTCATAATAATATAGTGTTACTATTTTTTTTATTTCATGCCATGCAATCTATATAATTAAGAAATATCTTTAATTCTTTTTCAAAATTGTATTTTTATGTTATCAGTGGTATCGATCGACATCGTTATTTTGATTATGATATCTTACTAGCTGTTCCTCGCGGTTTCACCCACGCTGCTCAGCACCTGTTGGTCGTAGCGTGATGTTATATAGCCTATAGCCTTCCTCAAGAAATGGACTATCCAACACTAAAAGATTTTTTCGATTCGAACCAGTACTTCCTGAGATTAGCGCGTTCAAACAAACAAACAAACTCTTCAGCTTTATAATATTAGTATAGATATAGATTAGTCCGTTCGTACATTGAATCCCACTTCCACAGGGAAACCTTAGCCTTAAAAAAAACTGTAACTCAATTATCTGTTATATATTGTAAGTATTTTTATTGGTAACCTTAATAAAATAAAATAAATAGCCTGTTTACACGACACCAAGAGACGATTTAGTGTTAGGTGACAAGCAAGCAAGACCTTGATTTCATATATTTTTTTGCATTTTTGTCAAAAGTGTTTACAATGAGAAGAACGAGTGATTGAAAATATCGCCACATACACCGACTGATACGGTTTGCAAAGGCTTCTCAAAAGTATGTTTTCTGTTTTTCATACCGTATTAGAGTGTTATGATGCAACAGTAACAAAGGCATATCCAACGATTTAAATATTTAGTTTGAATACTTGCGAACGCTGACCACTTTCCTTAGTAATGACCTCCCAAGTACATGTGAGTCATAAATCTAAGAGCTATTTACATTTAAATGTGCTGAATACATGTTCGGTCTAAAGTGTCATTGACCCTTCAGAATCGTCTTGCAATTATCTTCTTCCAAAAGTTTCTAAATTAATGGAACTTGCAGATATTATACAGCTGAGGAGATTCTTTCTCCACTTCTTCTTCGGAAATGAGATGAGTTCTGATTCTTATCATAATTTCAATATAATTATATTACTTTTAAGGTCCTCGGAAGTGCAGATGAATGAGCAAAAAGGGTTTTTAGTAATCCAACTAATGAAACATTAATTGGTGTGACAACAACAACAAACATTAATTGGTGTGTGTAAGGTGCTCTCATAGGGCCACTGCCTGCCGGAGTTGTGCGAAAGAGTTACCGCGGTTTTGGAACACAGAGGGTAAAAGAAGGAACATTATTTTTTAGTTATTTGATGACAGACTAGGAGGGTTTTAACATCCCCCATTTGACTGTGTTTGTAATGGACTATTTTAATCAACGACTGTTATCCTCGATAGGGTCACAAATCCCATTTTTAGACAGTGGATAGAAGCTCAGTAGGCCAGTATCTCGGTTTACAATAACCAAGTGACGTTGAACCTTCAAACCGGAAAATCAGGTCTTACCTAATGTTCATAATTTAAACATTATGATAATAAAATGGAGAACAGTTTATAGTTGTTTATTCACTTGTTTAGTTATTTGGTTATGTCAGTAGGTAAGTAGAACACATAAATAAAGAAAATAAATACATGTATATTATCAACACATGTTTTGCAAATAAATGAATCTTGAATCTTTTTTTTGTTTATTCATCATATTATAATTAAATAAATTACTAAATATATACAATCTATAAATATAAACCAACTAATGATAAAAATATGTACAAGTAAAAAATAGAAAATTACAGGGCGTCAAAAAATTCGTCCGTATCACCGTCAACAAGTAAAGTGCCCAGAAGGCTGGCAGCATTACCGCGTTGGATGGCAATGCTTATTTTTTGTGCAAAAAACTGGCCAGCTCTGTGGTCACGAGAAGAGTCGACCAACCGCTTGAATCTTGAATCTTAAAAATAAAAAAACGTTGTATTTCTAGTAAAAATACATAATAATTTGTTTTAATATCTTTCTTAAGCTTATTATACTATGTATATGTATAAAATTAATTTACAAGAACCCGTCCGCGGCTACAGGCCTCCTCCGAAGAAGCCCAATTATCTCTATCTTCAGTAGAACACATAATAATTATAATTTAAATAAGATTATCACTTAAGGCTAGGTAAAAGATACCGTGGCTTCGGAACATAAAGGGCAAAAGAAGGAACATGGGTTGGTTTTGGTCAGTACAAGTCTGACACTCCTGCCCAGAGCGGAAGAAGTTATTTGAATAATTTCCAAAAAGGCTAGGTAAGACGGTGGTGTTAGCTACCGACTTCTTATGCTAAGACTTCTTGGAAAGTATGCTGACACTTTCCAAGGAGTCTTAGCTAAAGAAGTCGCTAGCATCAACACCAAAGAAGAAGACCAAGGAGTATTGCATCACCCAGTTATCAACTGGGTTGTGGAGGTCAGATAGACAGTCGCTCTATGTGTAATACTGACCCAACATGTTTGGAAATATCTTATCAGATAATAATGATAATACCACTTAAAAAAAAAAAACAAAAATTAGGCAAAATTAGGTTCGGTTCAAAATAAGGGCATAATGTCATCAGCAAAAAGATCATGATCGACATTGAAATAACGTTAAAAATTTTCAAAATGGTGACTACAAAATTTTATGTGCAAGTAGTGTAAATTTGAGGTTTTTAATTTTCAAGACTAATTTTAGACTAGATATTTACATGATACTTGTTAGGATTAAATATCAATTTAATAAGTTATGAACCGGTGTCAATTAAGAAGCAATGCAATCACCATTTAGACAGGATATGATAATTTATTGAAATACTAGTCATACACAGACAGAAAGTATAAGTTTAATTTCAACTGGAATATCGTTAAGCTTTTATGTAACTTGAAGCAAAAGTAATAATATACAAAAAGACCATTATACAATTTTAAAAAGTAGTCGTAATTCAACATTAACTTTCAAAAAATTGACAGTGGGTACTGTATTGTTGGCTTTGAATAATTTCGTAGACTTCAAAATTACGACGTGAAATTGTAAAGGTTTGTTTTTAGTTAGCACGAGGTAGGTGCTAGAGTAACGTTATGCAGGTAATCCTTACTGATATTATAAAAATGAAGGTGGCTTTGTGTTTTTGCTAGTTTGTTACGTCTTCAAGCCTTAATAGCTAAACCGATTTTGATGAATTTTGGTACAGAGATAGTTGGGATGCTGGAGACGGATATAGGCTATTTTATTAAGTGGGAGAAATGAGGGAAGAAAAGGGAAAACTTAGCTTTACTATTACAATCAATAAGGCGCAAGGGCAAAAACTACAGGTAGCAGGAAAGGGGAACTGTGTTACGCCGAAGTTTCCGAGAGCAAAGCCGCGGGCAAAAGCTAGTAACAAAACAGTTTGTGCTGTTAATATAAATAATTTCTGCAAGTATATCAATAGGACTCACAGGCAGCACAACTTATTGAATTCTGCTGTTGCTTATAAAACCCAGTACTTACTCAACTATATAAACGAAGTCGCGGGTTAAAGTTAGCGTTAGCTCAAAGTAACTATTCTACGCGGACGAAATCGCGGGCGGAAGCTAGTGTCTAAATAAGCTTGTGATTTGCATGCTTCAAGACGTAACTGGACTGCGTTTATTTTTGTATTTTTATTATTCAACTTTATGTAGTTACCCATATAAGTTAATAAAAGAATTACAAATAAAAACAGTAAAAATATGGATTCACATTTAGACATAAGCCTGTCCCTTAAGTAGCCACATAGACGATACTGGCTCAAAAATTGAAACAAACTGAAATTAAGCGCTGTTCATAAGCACGTAACATACTTTCGTATAAATAGACGTAAACTACTTTTAATTTATAAAACTGAGAGCGGAGTTAAAATTAGCAGTAAACGACGTTAAAAATTAACGTTTTGGTGCACTTTCGTAAAAACTGTAAATTGAATAACTTATTTTAAAATCGCAAAGCTTCATGTATGATAAAGTAGTTGATGCCCACGGCTTTGACCATTTGATTTGACGGGCCTGTTGGTCTAGTTGTTAGTGGCCCTGACTGCTGAGCCGGAGGTCGTGGGTTCGATTCCCACCCAGGACAAACTTTGTGTGATGAGCATGATTGTTTGTTCTGTGTCTGGGTGTGATTTATCTATAATATGTATGTATTTATAAATTATATAAGTATGTATATCAGTTGTCTGGTTACCATAACACAAGCTCTGCTTAGCTTGGGATCAGATAGCCGTGTGTGAGTTGTCCCAAGATATTTATATTTATATATCGAAAAAAAAGTATCCTATGTATTATTCCTCTGTGCCACATTTCATTATGATCCGCTCCGCACATCAATACATCCATTCATTTATTCTCACAAAACATTCGTATTTATAATATTATATTAGTATTATATTCACGGCACCCAACATACTCTCAAAGCATAAACAGAAACAGTTAACCATAAACTAATTCCCAACCAAACAATAACAATTAAAAAACGCAATGAACTTTCGCACTGCGCTGACCTACTCAAAACTAGTTCAAACAAAAATCTCCACAACTAAACAGGTAAGGTTTAAGTTACGCCAAAACATTTGCAAATCCATCTCAAGTTCATGACCCACGCAATGACCGCACAAACCTTTCGTTACGAAACCTGGATGTTACTTTTACTCCCAGGCTGAGAAAGTCTAATTCGGTGGTTGCCACACTTGAGGGAGGCTATATAGGAGCGTTGCGACTGGCGGCGCGCACACGTAGCTAAAACTCACGATGAGACGGTCGACAGTCTTGCTCTTAATCGCGGTCGCGCACGCGCTTCCCGCCCAAGACTCCGGTCACACAGACAACGACATAGACGGACTAACAGACTGCCTCAAAAAGGAATCAACGACATGCCTCAAATACAAATTCTTCTCGTTCGTCGACAAGATGATTGGACAAAAAGAATCGTTTTCCCTAACTGATGGAGTGACCGTTGTCAAATCTGGTGATGTACCCACAGACACTGGAGCACCGAGGGCTTTAGATCCTGTTTCGCGGTTGAAGAACTACTTCGAAACGCATTCCTTAAGAGTAGAAGTGAAAGGTTCTGATGTGATTGACGCAGTGTCGAGTGCTGGGCGCGCGTTCGAAGATACAGTGTCATCGTTTACTGAAGACAATGAGATTAGTGAAGGACGTGGGAAGAAGAAGAAGGCGCAGAAAATCCTAGGACCTTTGATGGCAGCAGTGGCTTTGAAACTGATGGCATTGATGCCGCTGGCTATTGGAGCGATAGCATTGATTGCGGGCAAGGCTTTGTTGATCGGAAAGCTTGCGCTAGTTTTGTCAGCGATAATCGGGTTGAAGAAGTTGCTGTCTCAGCAGAAGCATGTGACTTACGAAGTGATCGCTCATCCTCATCATTCATCGAGTCATGATTACAGTAGTGGAGGTACGAGTGGATACGGCGGTGATTCGGGAGGGTCCTCGTACAGTAGCAGCGGGAGCGGAGGCAGCGGTGGTCACGGCGGTGGCGGCGGCGGCTGGGGACGCTCGCTCGAAGCTCAAAACTTAGCATACTCCGCGCAGAAACCTTAGCGACCCGGTTCCGTGGCCCCTTTTCCTCTGATTTCTCCGATCTTCAATGTATTTAAGTATTATTTATCTTGTACGGATGTGTGTGTGCCTGCTATTTATTGAGTGAATTATTTTTTAATTTATTAACGTCATGCCATGACTTGTGAAATGTTATTAAATGACGTTTTTGCCGTTTTATTTCTTAGTCACTACTCCAAGTCATATTGTTATTTTATTTTTTTCGAAACGTTTTCTCTATTTATTTATTTGTATATACTTCGTTTATGTTAGTATTTTAGTTGGTAATGTATATTTTTATTTAAAACTCAGTACCTGGCTTTAATATTTTTAAGTAATAATTATGTAAGACTGTGTATGTATTTCGTTATTTATATATGTTTTCCCCACGAGTATGTTAGGTATCAAAGGTTTAATTTATTTTATATGTATTGTTATGTAGCTAATTCTTCCTAAATACTCATAATTTAATTTAATTATCGTTGTAATAATGTAATTAACGATACAAAGATGTTTAATTGTTATAATTATTACAAATAAAAATATGCAATTTTGTTCGGTGTTTTTATTGTCAATTTTGTGCACGATATACATTATTTTGATGAATATTGTAAAGATTGCACTGCTTATACAAAAAAGTTAAGTTTTTAAGACTTAGTAAATCAACCTCGTTATAGGCTAAGATAAGACAGAACCCCTTTTAAAAGAGAGTTTTAACATTTACTAGAAGGCAGTTAGCATTATCTTGAAATAAGCTATCATCTAGACAACTTTCAAAGCTAGCTTGCAAGCTCCACTTTTTAAAATTTTACATTCCTACTATGTTCCATTAAAAAAAAAAAACTATCTTGAGCTGTACCTCTACTAACCTTTGAAAATATTTCTAACTGTATCGTAAATAGTCCAGTTTCTTTTACTTGTTTTTTCGTGAAAACCAAGCACCTTAGCTTTCGTCGTCTTCTAAATGGTTTATTAACATTATATCTGGTATCGAATCGTGTTAAAAGAAAATACTATTTTGATGTAACTTGTGTTATTTAACCACAAACAAGTTACGTAAATTTTGCAGAATTTCGGAAACCATGACAAAGATAGCTGATGGTGATTTTTGAAAGATTTATCTTCACCTGCTACTGTAATTCTACCACACTATATGAAATAGCTACAACTAGTGACAATTCTGGAATTCAGATAGAAGAATGGAATTCCCTGTCTGCGCCCGAGTTCAAAATAATAGCCTGGATCTATTGAAATCCTTATCCTTACTATATATATATATAATATTATAAAAGCGAAAGTGAGTTTGTTTGTTTGTTTGTTTGTTACCTCTTCACGCTTTAATGGCTGAACCGATTTGGATGAATTTTGGTACAGAGATAGTAGGGAACAAGGAGACGGACATAGGCTAATATTTTTTTGAAAAAAGTGGGATGTGAGGGAGAAAGAGGGAAGAGAAGGGAAAACTTCGCGTTGCTATTACAAATCAATAAGGCGCAAGGGGAACTGTGTTACCCCAAATTTAACGCGGGCGCAGCCGCGGGCGAAAGCTAGTCATGAATAAATCTACTTCATTTGGGTTACCTTGTACCATCGTCGACTTATTTGTCGTCAGGATAGGGTTGATGTCAAAAATAGACCCACAGTTAATATAAAAAAAAAAAATTTGTGCCCTAACCCGATTCCAAAGGTACACACTAGATCATAAGATCTACCAGCCTCGCTAAATAAGACCTTACCTTACTAACTAAGATGTCATGTCAGCATTAGTTATTCTCATTCTGTTGTTTGTACGTCTTTGCCCCGGCAGGCAGGCAGCTCTGGCAAGCCCCTCTGCTTTGCTGACATCTCTTTGAGGCGCGCGTGAAACACAAGCGCACCGTCGACACGGTCTGTCGTCAATAGACGGACGGACGGTGAGCTACCCATTGCTCACCGCCCACATGCCCGCATCTACGGTGGCCGGGAGTCGTCTCGCAGCGCCCACCGCCCGGTGCGTCTCCCGCGGTGGCTGGATTGGTTTGAGGTTGTCTCCCTCAAACGTCAGGCCTTCTCCTTCACTAGCATGATTGCTTCGGTAAAATGTGCCTTGGTCTAAACTGTCGGATACAAAATTGCAGAATGTTTTCTACGTCACTGTAAAATGGTGATTTACCCCTAATGGCAACTCTACTTAAATATAATGTGCTCATAAAGGAAACAGAAATGATACTTATTTATAATGTGTATATACAAGTCGTATGTATGTCTGTACATTAGTTTCTCGTTACAAAGAGAGATCTTGCAAGTCTAGATTTAGTATGTGAGTATGTTCGGGTCGCTTCGGACATGTTCGGGTTAGAACGATATAGAGAGAATAGACATAGTCAGCCGGCAAAATTGGATTTAGTTACGTAGTAATACCAGTTATGTAGTAATTTTTACGGCATGGTTGGCGCAGTAGCTGAGCGATCGACACCTGCGTTGCGTGTTGCGGGTTCGATCCCCGCACGGTACAAATATTTGTTTGACCGAAAGGTAGTTGTTCCCCTGCCGGAGTTGAGGGTTGTTCGAAAGAGGTATCTCTTTCGAACAACCCTCAACTCCGGACCGGAACGTAAAGGGTAATAGAAGAAACATGGGTGAGTTTTTGTCAGTCTGACAGTCCCCCCAGCTCTGCCCAGAGCGAGGGAAGTTATTTGATGATTTCCCATCCGCAAAAAAAGGTAGTTGTTCCGGATCTGGCGGTTTTTGTGAACGCACCTACCATACAGGAAATTCCTAGTGTAAGTTGGCTTAGAAATAACTCATGCGATGGAAGATGCTGACCAGAGTATATAAAAAATTCTCCTATAATATAGATACGTTTACAAACGCCCATACCCTGGGCAACTACCTGTCGGACCCACAAATATTTGTTCCGCGTGGAAATCGAACTTGCAACATTTTGGTAAGAGGTGAACGAATGGTATTCGAGTGTCAATGCTGTTCAATAAATGCTACCATGACTAATATGTTGACCTGAACCTGGGTGCCGCCCCTACGCTATCATAAAAACGATGTGTTACTTTTTTCGTATGCAAAAAAGGACCTTAAAAATAAGTGTCTCAGAGATAATATAAAAATAGACAAAAAATCTAATTACTGTTGAAACTGGCACACTACTACGAATAACGATTAAAAAAACTGAAACACTTTTAGGGAACTGGTTTTGAGTCTTCAAAAAAATGCAGTTATAAGATGGTTGTGTGATTATCGTACTCATCTATGGAAAGACTGCAATTATTTGCTATAATATAGCAAATAATTGCAGTCTTCACTCAAGGGCTTAACTACAGCAGAGGGGCTTGCCAGAGCCTCCGCCTGCCGGGGTTGCGGGTTGTTCGAAAGAGATACCGCTGCCTCGGAACGTAAAGGGCAAAAAAAGAAACATGGGTGGGTTTTAGTCAGTACAAGTCTGACACTCCCCCCGCTCCGCGTCGTCGCCGCTTCTCGACAGTCACAAATCACAATTTCTACAAGAAAAATCCTATTCGAAACCGAATTAAACTATTAGCTTGTTAAAATTTCACTTTAATTTCATGCAGACATCGGACATTCTCTCCAAATTCATGGGAATTCGGAGATTCCATTCTAATTACTTTTATTAAGTCTCCATCATTGTAAGAATTTCACTACAATATTGTAGCTCCTTCCATTAATTTCTGACTTTTTTTCCCACAATTCGTTCCGAATTAAGCCCAAAGTTTTGATCAGTGAAAGGGATTTGTAATACTAAAATACCTACATAGTAAACTACAGCGTACTTCCCACATAGGTAGTTATTTATTACTAGCTGGCGCCTACGGCTTCACCCGAGTTAAATCGAAAAAAAAACTATGTGTTATTCCAGACTATAATCTACCTCTGTGCCAAATTTCATCAAGATTCATTTTGGCGTGATAGAGTAACAAACATCCATAAATCTATACATCCTCACAAACATTCGCATTTATAATATAAGTAGGACTAGCTGAAGCTTTACCTGCCTAGAATTTTTACCTGCAGCTGCTCAGCTCCTAAGTGTCGTAGCGTGACGTTATCCTACTACTCACAAATAATGTGGCATTTATTGGCATAATAATTATCAATATCGGTTCAGTAGATCCAGAAATGACACCCTACAACCTTACTAACTATTTACCTTTTTAAAATACTCTATATATTACGAGCTGTGCCCATTGGTTTCACCCGCTGCTCAGGTCCCCTTCTCACTTAGGGTTTGAAAGATGCCGATGATGATGACGATGATTTGATGAGCCGATTCTCAGACTTAGTGAATATGCATAAAAAAAAAATGGGAACGAACATTGTGACACGAGAATTTTATATATTAGATTAGATGTTAAAATATTAATATCACAGCATAGTATCAGAAAAAGTCGTTTCCCACGGCTGAAAAAAACTGACCTTAGTATCCCACAGAACTTGGTAAACATATATTAAAATTACTAGTGCAACTGTCATGTTTTCTATCTATACTAATATTATAAAGCTGAAGAGTTTGTTTGTTTGTTTGTTTGAACGCGCTAATCTCAGGAAGTACTGGTTCGAATTGAAAAATTCTTTTAGTGTTGGATATTCCATTTCTTGAGAAAGACTATAGGCTATATAACATCACGCTACGACCAACAGGTGCTGAGCAGCGTGGGTGAAACCACGAGGAACAGCTAGTCAATAATATTAATGATGCTTCTAAAATACACACTTAAAGCTTAGGTCACAATACAAACTGCAATGAATTGTTTTATAATTTCCCATACTTTAGATCTAAGTGGTCGAAAAGTGCCAGATAGTTACAGATAAGTATTTGTTTTATGTTCCCACGTACGGAGATAGTGAGCTATTATAATCTCCTTGTACAAATATTATGTGTTAAGTATAATTGGCATGGTCCAAGTGATGAGAAATAAGCGACTTTGGATTTTCTACAAATTTAAATCAATTAATAATTTCTGGTTTTTACATATTTTGTACTTAACTTCAAATATATTCAATTTAGAGAGTCCTTTATCAAAGTCTTGTTTTTGTGTGCAATTTAAATAATAAATAAATAATAAATATCTTGGGACAACTCACACACGGCTATCTGATCCCAAGCTAAGCAGAGCTTGTGTTATGGTAACCAGACAACTGATATACATACTTATATAATATAAATACATACATATTATAGATAAATCACACCCAGACACAGAACAAACAATCATGCTCATCACACAAAGTTTGTCCTGGGTTGGAATCGAACCCACGACCTCCGGCTCAGCAGTCAGGGCCACTAACCACTAGACCAACAGGCCCGTCCAAAATTAACGTAATTTCATTTAGTTAACACTTTTTGCTTGCCCTTTTATTTGGGTTCGGCGCAACACATTTTCTTTTTTCATTCTCTGCTGTCAGACCTGTCAGACGTCACAATATCATTTACTTTTAAATAATGCAATTTATTTTGGTCTACATTGATTAAACTATGCAACATAAAAAAATCACTAATATTCCGGGTGGTGATTTGTATTAGGTAGTCTTAGTAAACAACAGAATACAATTTCATATTTAGATATCCCGTCCCACACCAAATACCTAACATAATGGTAATTTTCGTAACCTAAGAATAATCTTACTTTTACTTTCCGCTACACTTAGTTGAGGGTAGTTGTAAAATTTTATTATTGATGTGTACAAAATTCATCAAAACATTTATGTTATTCATAAATCCACAAAATGCCGCGTGTCTGTGTATCTCCTAACTTATTTTGTTATTTCCTATATTCTAATCAAGTAAAAAATTAAAAAGGTATTTTCATCGGTCCTGACATAAAAAAAAATGGCCAATGATCCTGTTTTTTTTTGTCGAACCTTAGATCTATTAAAAAATGCATGGTTGGTTTTTGTAAACCTCACAAAAAAAATCTCGACAAACACAAATCACCGGATTTTCAGGAAAAAAATAATCGGATGCTGGATGCGTATCAGAAGTGTTCAGTAAGTGATGGACACGGTAAAAAATTTCATCAAGAATACGAATACGAGAAACGTTGCCAGGTTAGATGGAAGCAGCCATGCTTGCATATTACTGTTGGAGTCTTCAGAGAGATACTGCCACTGTGTACAATGAGAGAAAAGTTTTATTTGACATTTTTTTTATTTTTCGATAAATTGTTATTTAGAATTACATTGTTTTTAGAATAAAACATTATGTCCCTAATTATGTGGGTTATTTTAAGTAAAATCAATAAATGTGTTTAAATATTAAACTGGGTGTGATAGAACAACTTTATATCGTAATAAACATAGTATAGCCCATTTCCAAGGACTTCTATTGTCATTGGAACTCTGAGGACATTGGACAAGCGGACATAATTCCCTGCCAAAATAATTCGTTCGAAAGAGATACCGAAGCCCCGGAACGTAAAGAGCAATAGAACAAACATGGGTGTGGGTTTTAGTCAGTAAAAGTCCAGCGGAGCCCAGAAAAAAAGCCCAGAGCGGGGGAAGTTTTTTAAAGATTTCCCAAACCAAAAAAGAGGGGACATAATTTCGAGAGAACGTTTAAAACATTGCATTTTTCAACACAGGCAACACTATTCAACGGGCATAGCGTTTTGTTTGCAGCAAGAAAGCCAATAACACCTTGACAAATTATCCTAGAAACTTAATACGCACAGGCAGCAAGCTGGCAGGCACGTTTTATGAATATAACTAGGTACTTGAACGAGGTGATTTAGTTTAATGGCCGTGGTGAGCGAATGAATTTATAACACTACTGTGGTATTTGTGGTCAGTACTTGAGTCCTCTTTATTACGGGTAAAAATATAATGGTATTTGTACTGAGGTGTTGACTTTTAGAAAATACAATATAGATTAGAAAATTATTTACTTCTGTATATGACGTGACTTGCAAGAAGGTCGTGATGTGATGTGGCTACCAAAATGATTCTTAATTTTCTGGCATTAATAATGATTCTGGTTCGCAATGATGGAAGACCGGTTAGCATGTATTTGTTTCAGTGGAATACCTACCGTATTTAGTGTGAGACGCAACATGTGTCAATACTTTTACGTCATCCCATCTTCCTAGCTCTTTTTGCGAGGAAGCGAAGGAAGAAGAAGAAAGAGGAGCTTAAGTGGTGTAAATTGAGTAATCTTATTGTTAACTAAATTTTCGAGCAGTTTGGGGTTGAAACTCTGAGACCGTGGGGTCCCTGTGTTCACAACATTTTTAAGGACATTTCAAAACGTTTGTTTGTTACTTCCCGCGATCTTAACGCTGATTTTTACCTTGCAAGAGGGTAAGCGATTTATTAGTTCGTTTCCTGCAGTTATTTTATTTTATTTTGCCAAGAATTTTAGGGTTATTTACATGTATCTTTTCCTTTCAACCTGTAAGTGCCTTCAAGTGCCTTCTATTGCATGCCCAATCCTGTGCTTACTGCATCCAACTCTGAATTGTATCTCTGAAGAAATAGTTAATATGAAACTGCAACATTAAACAAACAAAACAATATTAATCAAATAAATTGGTTCTACATAGCTTTTTAGTGTTGCGCTTAGCAATATCATATGCTCAAATCTGTAGATTTGAGCATATTTTTATAATTTAATTTCAAATCGATACCTTAACACGTTCTCGACATACGGGGTCTTGACAGACAGATAGACAGACGGGAAACAAAGTGATCCAATAAGAGTTCCATTTTTTCCTTATAAAGTACGGAACCCTAAAAATATGCTACGTATAAACATGGCATTTGGTTTAAAGGTCTTCATTAACTCAACGATCGTCCTCCGCTTTCGCCTATAACATGCGCCACACAGCTTTCCTTATATCCAGGTCGGACATTTGCCCCTAACAGAGAAAGGTGTACACAGTACAGTCTACGGTGAAATCACTCATCGCGCACGTTCGTACTGCTATAAAAGTAAAATATTCCTAGTATCATCTCGTTTACAGTATGTTTTACGATGGCACTTTATATGGTTGTTATGGTAATTTCTTAGAGTTCAAATATCGTAGATAAGAACTAAAACCTTGACAATTCATTATAAACTTCTGTAATATCTATCATATTTTTTCTGCTCTTGTCCCATTCTATTTAAGGTCGGCGCAACACGTTTCTTCTTTCATTCTCTCCTGTCAGACGGCACGGCATTATTTACTCCCTTCTCCTTCATATCATTCCTTACACAACCCATCCATTTTTTTTTTGGCCTTCCGCTCCCTCTCCATCTATCAATATGCACATATATCACTCTTTTAGTCACAAGCGCTTTGTATCTCCTCGTTACATATCTTTACCCTCAGAAGGTTGTCTTGACCTTCCATACTATCTTGATGATTGAACCACACTAGAGCATCACAAATAGGACCCAAATAGCTTCAAATCTAGCGACAGCCGTGTTTATATATCAACAGAATTTACAATTAGAATATTTATACAAAAACTGGATATAAGCAAAGACAGCCTACGAAAAATATATCTGTCTGACAACCAGTCTTTCTTATTACCCAACACTAACTGCGTTTTAAAGCTCGAATTGGCAGTCGCTCCTTGTAGAATACTGGTATTCAACTGTTTTTGTTTTAACTGGAAGCTAAGGTGTACATAGTTAGGGAAAGGCTAGGCCTATTGGCAGCAATTTTCCAGTCACTGCTGAGATTAAGTCTTCTTTCTATTGCGACATGCTTCTCTAATGTCCATTCACTGAGGTCAATGTCTGAAAAACATGTGGTTAGAGGAGTCTCTAACCGCGTGTTTTTCTGCTATCTAGCCGTTCGTCTGCGCTCTTTCTAAGGTCATGTGTACGCGCATTATGGTCCGCATCTTAAAGAGAAACGCAAAACATTACTCTCTTAACGTAATTATGATGCATTAATTTCTACAAAAAAAAAAAACATGTATTTGTGTTTACGATCAAAAAACTCTCTCTTAATAATTATATTAGGCCGTAGATTACCGTAGTTAATTCAATGCTAATTTGAAATTAAGAGGAAAATTGAGTACTTAACTTTTTAGTTGCAGCAAAAAAACTTAAGATGACGTCCTCGAGTAATACTGGCTGAATTGAATAAACTTAATAAACATATTTGAATTGTTTCTAGTTAATATATAAAATTCTCTTGGCACAGTTTTCGTTCCCATACTCCTCCGAAACGGCTGGACCGATTTAAACGAAATTTTGTGTACATGTCGGGCAGGTCTGAGAATGGGCCAACATCTATTTTTCATACCCCTAAGTGAGCAGCGGGCGAAACCGCTGGGCACAGCTAGTTATTCTATAAAATTGGAAGTTCAAGAGAAGAGCTAGCAAAATTTAAAATTTCTCGTCTGGTTGATACTATGCGTGACCAGGGGATTTAAAATGACTGCACCAAGAGAATCATCCTACTAATATTATAAATGCGAATGTTCGTGAAGATGGATGTATGGATGTTTGTTACTCTTTCACGTCAAAATGGCTGAATAGATCTTGATGATTTTAAAATTAGCATTTAAAATTGTGAATTGTCACTTTGTAACGATTTTTCAAAAGGTAACGTAATTCATATTAGTTACCTATTGACGACATGGTTGGCGCAGTGGCCGAGCGATCGACTGCTGTGCTGCGTGCCGCGGGTTCGATCACCGCACGGAACAACTATTATATGGTCTACAAATAGTTGTTGTTGTTCCGGGTCTGCCTGTTTGTGTTTGTGAGTTTAAATATTTGTAAACACCCCGCGCAGCCACGATACCGTAGTAATTCGTGGTATAATGCGGGGCAACGTTTAAAAAAATGGCTGGTCAATAGCAAATGTGTATACAAGAAGAGTATTTTTATAACCAAGACACTATCTCTCCGATCTATAGGATACAACCATTATAGAGAGAAAATACCTGATATTTGTAAACTAGGTTGGAAAAGCAGGAACTAGCCGGTTGTGAACAAGTTCTGTGCGTGTAAGGAAAACGGACGGCTCATACAGAGAAATTATAATCATGCCGCGTTTATTGGGTAAGCAGACCTTGAGGTTACATTTGAACAGTTTATTAAGCTTTCCGTATTTTTTAGGGTTCAGCTACCCTACCATGACCTGTTAAAGCAGAAGTTATTCCGCTGAGGGAAAGGGACAGAGCTATACAGGGTGTCTAGCACCATCTCTTTCACTCAGTGGAATAAGTTCTCCTTTAAGATGTCATAGTAGACCTACTGTACCTCATAAGGAAAAACAGTGCCCCTATTGGATCACTTTGTTCTGTCTGTCTATCTGTCAAAACATCACGGAAAGGTGTCGAGTTAAAATTGAAACCATATACTCAACTCTGTAGGCCCTTAAAGCAAAAAAGAAACCTTCTAAAATGCAGTAAAAATATATAGCTGTTTATGTCGCAAGTTTGTGCGGAATCCTCGGTGCACGAGTTGGACTCGATCTTGGCTGGTTTTTTTCTCTATGGATATCGAAGCTTCAAATTTGTAGGCCACCTTTAATTTCAGAGAGTTCAGTCAGAGGAGTAGGTACCTATGTTGCTAGTTTAGTTTATAGCAAATGTACTGGGTACCAAATTATAAACGTCACAGCCATTACAGCGAGTGCTACTTTTAATATCAATTTATCTAAAAACCCATGATTATTGTCTCATTTAATCGTGTTCAAAAAAGCAAACATATACACATTATCATAAAAAAATAAAAACAAACAAAAAGAGACGTTCTGACACACAGAACAAGAAACACTATTAAATAACAAATTGACTGCTTACCTTACAACATAAAAATAAGACGACAACCAGTGTAAATGCATTGCCACAGTAACCGAGTTTCGCAGACAAAAAAATAAAAAACAACGCCATCTATTCGACGACGGTTGCAACAAAAAGAACATCATGGCCGACTGTTCATTCATTGTTGCACTAGCGCGTAACCTTGGTAAAGCTCGTTTTATGAATGGAAACGTAGTTTTATTGATAAAACAAGAAACAACAATGTTGGAATATAAAAGTAGAATCTTTTCAGGTTTTTTTTCTGGATGCGAATTATAACTTCATTTTATCTACTTAGTTATCATAGTTTTTATTATATATTCATGGGATACGAAGTATCTAGATATGCAATCAATATTATTATCTTGACCTTATAAATTGGTAATCGTAGATAATAACCCTAATCTATGGCTTAAACTCTATTTGTTGCACATATTGTTAAGATAATTATGCAGCATACAAAATGTGGTAAGTAGGTATCATTAGATCTGGACGGAGATTAATTAACAAAACCATTAAACAACAAAACGAGGTAATAAAATCCCGCACTGAATTACTACACAAATTCATTCCATTCTAGACTAGCACAAAAACTAACAAAAGAGCAGCAATCTAGTTGAAAAACGTAGAAATAAAATAAAATCACAGAGTTCGTCGACTCATGATCACGCCCGCGTTGCGGTAGAACCTTGAACTTTTGTTCTCTTTGCAAACTCAACGATGTAAACAAACGTGGCCGTGAAAATAGTTCTGCGGAGTAACAAGAGATGGCGCTGCTTTAAAGAAAGTTTTACATACTACATCTCTTTGTTGAATACATATTTAGTAGTTTAGTGATTTTTATATTATGATCATTTTACATAGTTTATTTGTAAAAAAATAAAAATATGACGTAAAACCAAAATTTTACGTTTCAAAGTTACAGTATCGGTTACCATTGCCTAGGATTAAAAAAAGTCTTTCATTTAAATATATGTATGTTGCTATTGCTAGATGGCATTAGATTTTATTTAGTTTCTATCAGCAACGAATATAATTATTTTTTAACCCATACATCTGAACTTCCTCCTCTTCTGTTTATCCATAGACAATAGGTTGGTACCTACCTATGTATGTTGTTTCAAATGTATCTATTTATTAGCTAAAACAAAACACATAGGTAAGTACCTATAAATATTTTCTGAAGACGTGTGTGTACTGTGTAGGTAATTAGCGTTACGTCCAACCCGAACGAAATCTACATAAAATATCATGCTAGCTGTTACAGTCAGGTGACTGTAACAGCTAGCAACAACTGGCTCAACTCCTGGCACCCTATAAATGGCACGTAGGTACGTGCCATTTATAGGGTGCCAGGAGTTGAGCCCGCCACGGCCACTGCTTAGCAGTATTGTGGGTTGTTCGATAGAGATACCATGGCCCCGGAACACAAACATCTATTTATCCTTACGCTCCACTACGCTCCCAGTAGGTCTATGAAACTTGACGCTGTATTCTTATAGAATAGCGAACAACAGAGCGAGACAAGTTTTTTGATGATTTCTCATCTGAAAAAAAGCCCTTTTTTGGGGTGGGAAATCATCAAATAACTTTGGGGGGCATGTCAGGCTTGTACTGACTAAAACCCACCCATATTCCTTCTTTTGCCCTTCACGTTCCGGAGCCGTGGAATCTCTTTTGAACAACCCGCAACCAAGGCAAAAAAAAGGCCCTTGATCCAGCTGCCACACGAGACTCTCCTTAGACGTAGATTAATATCTGGCGGACTAGAATTCTTCTTTTTTTTTCTTTTAATAATATCTGGCGGATGAAACCCTGGCTCTGAGCGAAGCGGGGGGGAGTGTCAGACTAAACTATAACCCCCTCATGTTCCTGCCCTTTATGTTCCGGGGTCGCGGGATCTCTTTTGAACAACCCGCAACCTCAGCTGAAGGTGGTCCTAGTAGGCCAATCTAATAGTTTATAACCTGTCTTGTTTTACCTTACATTACCTCATTTATTTTCGACCTAAAATAAAGTTAGTAGGTCACCGTGTCTTAAGCTGTCGTTTGATAGGCCCTACGAAATCTGATATTACAAACAAGAATCATTTTTAAATGAGTTGTAAGAACCGTTAGCTTCGACGGTCATTAATCGTGTTCGATGATTTGAAAATTAATGGTTTCACATTCACGGTGGGGCTTCAGAGACATTCGTTTAGTTTGTGCTTAATATTAGTAAAACCGGGTACCTATTTATGAGTTACTAGCTTCCGCCCGCGACTTCGTCCGCATGGCAAAGTTATTTTGGGCTTACCTACCTACCTTTACCTGCGTGATGATAAAAAAACAATATCTTTTTCTCTCCTTTTCTTCCTTCTTTCTCCCGATTTTCTCATTTAAAATAGCCTATATCCGTCTCCAGGGTCTCAACTATGTCTGTACTCTCATTACAAAATATAAATTAAATATCCCTTATTATACCATTGTCACAAGACATCCATGCGCGATCTGGTGATGAAGTTTGAAGTGGATGTCACACCACATGGGCTTATAAAAAATCCGTTGATGCCACAATGACCAACCGCGCGGACGATCTCAGCTCACCGCATCAGCCCGACCTTCGCGACAAACAGCGTGGACGATTGGTATCTTATGAGAATCGCCTTACTAAAAAAGAACTGAAACATTTAACAGTCGTATTTTTTACCTAGTCGCTATTTAAAAGAAAATATTAAAGAAATAAAAACATAGCTGACGAAACACGGATAGTACTAAAAGGTATACAATATCTGCCTAATCCTTCACAGTCTACATTCGTGATAACGTCAATTTTTATTTTAAAACCAAAGAAGATTTAAGAAAACTTTATGCAAAACATTATGTGAAGAAAACTATGAAACGTCGATCAAAAATACATTGAAAAAAAGGCAGATAAAAAGAATGATGATTATTGAACATAAATCTCTGATATGTTTGTACCGTCAGGTCAAAAGTTATAATAATAGCACCAATAGCTTATGATAAACAGCCGTATAAAACGAATAGATGCAGCTTCTCTAAGCCAATTACAACACGGCTTTGAGAAACTTCGATTTCCCAAAGGGTTGTAGAGGTCAGAAGCTAGCGCTAAACTGGACTAGAAACTATATTGCATCCGCACAGCAGAGTTATATCTAAATACTGAGTTAATTTTATATTATTGCAATATAAATATGAAAATTTTAGAAGTCATCATCAACTGCCTATCTTTCCCAAGTCAAGAGTAGCCAGGATTCTTTTGGAGCAGGTCGTCTCACCGTCGATTTCATCTTTGTCTTTAGCTAAAACTGCTACCCTACCATGACTTGTTAAAGCAGAACTGATTCCGCTGAGGGAAAGGGACAGAGCTATATAGGGTGTCTAGCACCATCTCTTTCACTCAGTGGAATAAGTTCTGCTTTAAGATGTCATAGTAGGCCTAGTGAAGTCATGTCATCAAAAGCGAGGTCATTAAAAAATATATACATATTAAAAAGTATGTCCATTTCCAGTCTACCCGGATGCAGCTTTATATCAGTATTTTAGAATCTTAGTAGGTAGCTAGTACTAGGTTAAACAATACGCCTTGGTAAGAAGCCTATGGTAATTTGTCCAATAATGAATGTTTGTGATATCGCGCAAGTTCACTATATCTATTTACGACGCTTAAACCATTCGCAGCCGTGGCGAGAGCTCCAATACAACTTGCTGACCTAAGAAGATCGGATGGCGCAAAAGTATCGACAAAAGTTTCATCCCACACTAAAGGCCTACTGATCTTTCACAGAAGCATAGACCTTGGGCTCTGAAATAGCTGGAAAATCTACGATGACAATAGTCATCGGATTCATCATTTCCACACACTATCACCCACTTTATAGGCTTCTCCTTTCTTCTGCCATACTTCCCGATACTGTGCGTTAAGGTGACAATATAGCCGACGAGTTCCAGGACGACCTGGTGACAATCCGCACTGGTGGTCAATTTAATTAATATCAGACTTGACACTAATTAAATTGACTAAACCCCACCCATGTTCCTTCTTTTGCCCTTTATGTTCTGGGGCCCCGGTATCTCTTTCGAACAACCCGCAACCCCGGCAGGCAGTATCCCTGGCAGACCTTTTGATCTGGCTAGCCGGAGCGTAAATTTATGTGTGTAACCAAAATTATTCTATAGGAAAACTCGTAAGCCCTAGATTCAGCCGTGACCCAGCTAGCATGTTTTAAACAACGTGCGTGATTTCCTCTTCGTAACAGTAGAGGAAACGCAAAGGAAATGGTAACGAATGATCACTTAAATACAATTTATGCACGCAATTCTGCGCATCTTCAGGAAGTTGTAGATGCAGGACATGATTAGCTGATGGTAGTAATTCAGAATGATTATAGAGTCATGAATAAGTGGGTGGATTAATTTCTTTAATTTTGCTTGTAATTGGTTACTTCCATTAGTGTGGCATGAAATGTATTGAAACTGGCTGTAATGAGTCAATTAAGTAAATTAACAATGCAACTACTATGGAATTGACTTAACGAAAGAAAGACGTCGGAAAGACAAAAGAGTGTATAAGGACTATGGCATATGGTATTTATGAGATCCACAATGTAAATAGACGTGCGTACAGGAATGTAGGACGTAAAGCAACATCAGAACGCGAACATATCACGGAAAGAAAAAAAAGAATCATAAATACATAATTATGTCAAATCACTGCATTAAGTATTTAGTGGCTTGACATTTAAACATTTCGGTTGTCTATTTTACATTTTTTTTGGCTAATCTACGACCCTATCAAGTTTTTTATCAACTCGAGGGTCTGATATTTTGCAGTTTAATTAAATCACGTATTTGCTTCTTGTCGTTGATGACGCTTTGAACGCTTCTGTCTTCCAAAACTTCAAAATATACTTTCTCATCTCCGCAAGGATCTGATTTACCAACCCAACCTACATTATCTTCACCATAGTTTCCGGAAATAAATGTAAAATAAACATTATTTCCTCTACAACTTAAAAATCTAGACCACCGTGATCCGGTCTGTGTAAATTTAAATTGGTGTGGTTTCATACGTGGTAGTATTACATAAGCTTTTTATTTCCTTCGAAAGCGTGCACATCATGTTTATATTATCTTTAAGATCTACTTAATAGTCCATATCTTAGACCAGTTAGGTATGGATTTATTTTGCCAGAATATCTTCATCAAATCTCCGGAAATAATAAAAGTAATTTCTCTTTTTTCTTTTCCTTCCTCGACTCTGAAATCTAGACCACGGTGTTATGGACTGTGAAAATCATTACTAATATTATAAAAGCAAAAGTGAGTTTGTTTGTTTGTTTGTTACCTCTTCACGGTTTAATGGCTCAACCGATTTTGATGAATTTTGGTACAGAGATAGTTGGTAACCATAGTTAGGTTTTTATTTAAAAAAACATGGGATGTGAGGGAGAAAGAGGGAAGAAAAGGAAAAACTTAGCGTTGCTATTACAAATCAATAAGGCGCAAGGGGTAGGTACTCTGTATTACCCCAAATTTAACGCGGGCGAAGACGCGGGCGAAAGCTAGTTAGAATATATTTGTAGAATCAAAAGGCCTTTTGAAAGAAAGTTATCCTCCATTAGCAACGACTAAATCTTCCAAATCTTGTGTCTCATCATCTTCAGGATTAAATTTATCATTCACATCCTTGAAGTGCAAAACAAACTCCTTCCGCCAAAATTCTTCTTCAACGTAATCTCTAAAAACGGTAAAAGTTGTATCTAAAAGAGACATTACTTCCTCAACAACTTCAAAATCTAGACCACCATGTTACGGAATGTGTAAATTGGAATACCTGTGTAGTATCAAAGGCGTGACTACATTAAGTATTTGTGTCTTGTCTTGTCAAAGAACGCACGCTTTTAGAAATTGAAAGCTATTGTTTTACGAACCATTGTTTCGTTTGTGCACTTTCTGTTTAGCTTCTGTAATAAATGCTATTAAATTATGTGGATGCTATGGGGTATGGTGTGGGAATTTTATAGGTAATTGGTGATGTGAAGTGTACTGATATGCGGTGTCTGGCTGTATTGGATTCAGAAACAATGGTTGATTGGTAGGGATAGTTTATGTTGATCCATCTATACAGCTAAATAGATACGAAAGTAACCGTGTTAGTCTCTCTGTTAACAGGCCTTAGAAATATAATAGATCGTTTTGAATTTAAAAAGATATGTAGTCTTTAGTATTCCTGACCGTATTTGATAATATTTTAAAGCTCATAACTTTGTTTACTTTCAGCCGAAGTATTATTACCATAACTTTTACTGTTTGACAAAATTCTAATGGAGTATAATATCACTGATTCTTTTCAAACAGTATTAAAGTCATGAAGATACCGCAAACGCGTTAGTTAGACTACCGCTTTTAATCTGAAGAGCTGGTTAAACATTGCAACTAAACAGTTACGAAAGATACGCTTTATATGCTTACAGTAAATATTTAATATATATTAGTACTAGCGACTTCGCTCGTGTTTAATTCGAGGTAACGCAGTTACCCTTTCCTTATTTGCAGGTACCTGCTACTTGTATTTTTTGCCCTAGCGCCTTATTTATTGTAATAGCAATGCTAAGTTTTTCCATTTCTTCCCTCGTTCTCCCACATTTCTCACTTTAAAAAAAAGTTAGCCTATGTCAGTACCACAATTCATCATAATCGGTTTAGCCATGTAGGCGTGAAGATGCAACAAACAAACAAAGTCACTTTCGCTTCTATAATATTAGTAAGGATTACTGTTTCATGTTGTAACGAGGGGAATATATTTTGTTGAAAAAAATATGCTAGAAACTCGACAGCCTTGGTAATAGGATAATTATGTTTAGAACAATTTAAATAGAAATTAAATTAATGATTTCGATAGCCTATCAATCCTAAACAACTTTCTACTATGTCTCGTCATCATAATCACTGACATAAAATGTCTACAAATTAATTTAGACCCTGTCCATTCTATTACTAAGGTCTAATATGTTTATTTTCCTTGAAATCTTGTTGTTAAACACATTTTTTGCAATTAATAGCTTATCCATATTTTAATCTTTAAGACAAACTTAAAGCTGAAATTCTTTCTGGCACTAAAAATAATAATAAATATTTTTTTTAAACCGGTTTTTGTATCAAAATAACACTCTCTCGTTACGGTTTTTAAATTGCAAGTTAAACTTCAAATTGGATTGTAAAATCTTTTCTCCTAATTAATTAAGTCATATAATGAGGCTTTCTCTCATAAATTAAAAATAAACACACAAGTAGTACAAAGCCTCATACTGTATAGTTAGGCTTTCTGTGCTTCCAAAAAAAATATAAGAAAAAAGGAAAAGTTAACTATGACCAGTCAACGCCAGAACTGATAGAAATAATTGACAAATTAAATTGTTTGCCGCATCAGCTATAAAAAGACCAACAACTATCAAACTGGAACTCCAAAGTAAGCAGAATGAGATATCCTTAAGAAATAGTCTCAACAGTAAGAAACGACTTCTTTCGTGTCTCGAAGTTAAGTTCGGATAGCTTTTGAAAGCTCCAATCCTCAAGATTCACTAAAACGAAATCATCATTATCATCACACAACCATCTTATCAAGATCAAGTTTAAAACAATAACTAGTAAACTTACTATCTTTTCGGAATCAAACTCACGATTTTCTCACACGGACGTAAATCCACCATTTAGGTCATCAAGAATATTACTACGTATAGTGGTATCAAAGTCTCTAGGTTATATAGTAGTAGCGTCTGGTCGAAAGCCTGCTAGGTCATTGCTAAAGAATGTCTGTGACCCATTGAGGAGCAGGATTGATAAGCATATTGTGTAGGCATACTTTGTGACTAATTGAAATTATAATCAGTAGAAAATGTTGACGAAAAATATGTAACAAGAAAGCTAAGTGCCAAGGACGTGAAGATGGTGATGAAAAAGATGATGATAGCTTTACTTTTGGTCTTGCATTGTAGTGGATGGATGGTAATGAAAATAATAAAGTACATTCAATGAAGCTAAGTAGAATTAATTAACTTAATGATTAACGTTATAAACCGGATGGAAATCTAGCTGTAGATATTAGAAATTTGATTGAATTATGTTTGGTTATAGCGTATGTTTCCAATATAAACGAACCGTAGCTTCAAAGATATTGCTTGTTTGATTTCCATTGATATAATACAATTAAATATTTTAAGTCTTCCTTGAACAAAATATTGCATAAACTATTGTGCAATCAAAACTATCAATTTTGAATGTAAAACACATAAATATAATTTTAAAATTTAAATTGTAAGCAACACAGTATGTATTTTTTACAGATGTTGGCTCTTTTAAAAAGGATGATGATAAAATTGGGGAACAAATAACACAAAACAAATTTAAAACAACTGTTATATTTAGTTTATTTGGGTGGTTCATAATAAATTATAACAGCTAATAGAAAGAGTAAAGATTTGTACACGCGAAGACATCACCTAAGAAATATATACCATAAAATAACATATAACATATCGACACCTCTGGGCTCAAAGGTCGTAAAGGACAAAATGCAACTTTTCAGGAGAAGCAAAAAACGAAAAAATAAATTGTATTTTTACTCTAACTTTTTTGTTTCTTGAGCTATTTAAATGAAACTTTGGGAAAGTGCTTAGAATTCATAGTACTTTCTTGGGCAGTATTA
Organism: Ochropleura leucogaster; assembly: GCA_958449745.1. Lineage (NCBI taxonomy): Eukaryota > Metazoa > Arthropoda > Insecta > Lepidoptera > Noctuidae > Ochropleura > Ochropleura leucogaster. Next base: position 9,596,148 of record OY288223.1, on the reverse strand, counting down.
CGATTTTACCCTAATGCTTTATTTGTCGAGATAGATTTCCTTTACGACCACAAATTTAAAAATAAATGTCCTTTACCCCCCTAAAATTTTCATCTTATGATTTTAGTTTAGGGCGTAAATCTACTTTACTGTGCAAAATTAATCAAAGTAAGGAAATAATGGACAAGTGCAATATTTTTTAGGTTCTTAAGGATCACCCGCTAAGGTATTCTAAAAGGATTAATTGATAATTAAGCTTAATAATTAAATGGATCACGTAATTGTATGTATTTATTATATTTTTTATGTTCATTTTTTTTACATACAATTACATTATTAAATATTTCTTAATAAAAAAAAAAACAAAAAAATTGTAGACCACCGGTATCGGGGACAGGATCCAAGCTACCGGCGGTCAGGGTTCCAGAGAAAGGAACCTCCTAACAATACGAGCCGTGCCAAGGAGTACCGCGTTCTGTATCAAACCCTTGATCCAGCTGCCTAACGAGAGCCTCCTCAGGTATTAGTCGAGGCTCTTAGCAATTAAGCCATTCGCAGATATGACTATCGGCACAATGATCCCTGAGTCCACATCCCACATGTCGACAACCTCGCGAGCCAAGTCAATATACTTGATTTACTTATCTTTCTCGGCTTTCACGAGGTTCTCATCATGCGGGACTGTTATGTCAACAATCATTGCGCGCCGCGCTGATCGATCCACCAGCACTATATCAGGCTTGTTGGCAACAATAGTCCTGTCAGTGATAATGGATCGATCCCAGTACAATGGGATATTGCCATATTCGAGAACTGGGTCGGGCTCATACCTGTAGTACGGCACTTCCGATCCCACAAGGTTATATTTTAGAGCAAGTTGCTGATGGATAATCCTGGCTACAAGGTTGTGTCTATGTAAGTGCTCACCGTTAGCTAGACGAGGACAACCGGAGATAATGTGTCGAATTGATACACCCGGACGGTGGCATGCCCGACATTTGTCAACCGTGCCGTCCTTCACAATAAATCTCCGGTAGTTATTTGTCATCATAACTTCATCCATAATTGCACAGATAAAACCTTCGGTTTCTCCAAAGAGATCCCCGGAACGTAGCCAGGCTACAGACGCTGATTGATCTACATCGGGTTCATGTAGGGCCCGGAAAAACCGTCCGTGAAGCTCCTTACTGTGCCATACCTCCTTGCGGTCATTAGTGTCAAGCACTACAGATTTGCGGCTGTTAGCCAAGGAGAGCGGAGTGAGGCCTTTGCCACTGCAACCACATCCCGATGCATTCCCACGTCGGTTTCTAGGAAATATTCCCTGAGACTGCATATCTCGCGATTATGGAGTCTTGGTATTTAAAGAACCCTCGACCTCCACAACTCCGCGGGAAATACAGTCTCATAACCGAAGAACGTGGGTGATGCATACGAAATGCCGTTAACAATGTACGGACCTTCCTATCCAAGGCGTCCAGTTCTGTTTGAGTCCATTTGAGTTTGCTGAAAGAGTACTTCAAAACAGGCATAACCCAACCGTTGAAAGCACGCACCTTGTTTCCGCCTGATAAAAGACTATTAAATACTTTTCTCTGGCGGCCAAAGAAGCGCTCCTTGAACGATTGCTTCAAGTCAGCAACATTGATGCCCAGCGCTTCCGACATCCCCAAGTACTTGTAGGTTTCGGTTGCTGAGAGGGGTCTAAGGTTTATGGAATCTGAGATCTGGATTCCCACAGATTCCACAATTTCCCCTCGCTTTACATGCATGACCGCACATTTGTCTACACCAAATTCCATCCTGATGGCGCTACAGAAAGTTTCAGTAACATTCAGTAGCTCCATCAGCTGCAAATCGTTGGGGGTTTTAAAGAGTTTCTGGTCATCCATGTAAAGAAGGTAAGATATAAAATGACCACTTCACCTCAATCAATAGTCCAAACCTGAATTCCCCAGCAGCGTGCTTAGAGGATTCAAGACTAGGCAGAACCAAAGTAGACTCAAACTATCGCCCTGGAATATACCTCGCTCTATCCTTATCGGTTCACTATTTCTCTGAATCTGCCGACATCCTGGATAGCGAAGGACTGTACTCCATTGCCTCATTCACGAGATCAATAAGGTGCGTAGAGTTGCATTAACTTTATACGACTCTAGCACCCTCATGAGCCATGTATGTGTTATTATTATTATTTATTGTAAGTTGAAAACACATGTATAAGAGTCATTTTAATAAGGTAGGGGTTGAAGAAGATACCAAAACTTTAAAAATCCTTGTAATTTTGATGATAATCGGTTTATTAATACCTACCTACATTTTACGAGATCGTGAGTTAATAGTTTTGTTTAATTTTAAGTTGGTAGGTTGAGATTAAATTCGGAATATTCTAGGATTTATAGGACAATTTCTCACTTAAGTTTATAATACGCCCTTAGTGGAAGCACATAATTGAAAAGAAACTAGGTAGTAAAGGACACTTTATGTTCCTTTATTTTAACTTGTAAGGCTGTAAAGGGCAATTTGCAAAGAAGATATTAACCACCAAAGGAGGTAAAGGACAATTGACATTTTTAATGTATTTTAACCCCAAAAGTTGTTTTTTTATTTTGCTTTACTACCAAAATGAGTTCGCTGTGGTAACTAAGTGTTATTTACGTCCATATTTTAACGGTACATTTTGTTTAACGTCTTAAATTATGTAGGTCGTAAAGGCATTTTTTTTGCGAATTTCGTAAAACGGAATATACAGATCGATAGAGAATTAAAAAATTAGTAAAACTGTATCAAAAAGTCATTTTCGCCAAAATGTCCCTTACGACCTTTGAGCCCAGAGGTGTCGATATATATATGATAGATATAACAACAAACGAAGATGCAAACAATAATATTTTACTTATATACTTTGATACGAAAATTATTTACAAAAGCTATATAAAAGAATATAAGAAAAAGGAAAAATACAATCGACTAGTAAGAAATGAACACATAATATGATATGATACTAAAATAAAAATATTAACCTCCTTGGCTTTGCCAGTCGGTTAGAGGTGAACAAAAAAATAATTAAAGCTATTGATATCGTAAATACATTTGTACTTTAAGAAAATTATACTAATAAAAAACAGGTACAATGTAGTAATAATAAAGTAAGAAAAGACGTCGAGAAGGTTTAAAAAAGAAATCGGCGATGCTGATAAACAATTCGAGACAAGATTCACTCGTTCAACAATTAACAATAAAATAATTTAAATAAATTAATAAATTAAAATCGTTACTTTGAGGTCCAAACTAAGTTACAAGAAGATTAACATGGCCCTTAAGGACTTAGAATCTTAGGTATTAGTTGGAGTAGGCATTGTAGGCCAAGTTTTGGGCATCAGCAGACCTGCCCCAGCCGCCGTGACCGCCGCCACCACCGCCGTGGCTGAAGTGTTCTTCATGGTGTGGGTGTGCTACAACTTCGTAGCTTTCATGATGCTCACCCTTGGAAAGCAGTTTCTTGAGGAGGACGAGAGCAGAGGCGAGGAGAGCAGCCTTGGCGAGCATCAGACCCTTGACAGCAGCGAAGGCGATGATTCCGAGGAACAGAGGGATGAGAGACTGGATCTTCAGCTGGAGGAGAGCGAGGATGGGGAGGAGCTGCTTCAGCTTCTTCTTCTTGCCACGGCCTGTAAGGATGAAGATGATTTAAAGATCATTGCTGTTGATAAAGTATTCATAAGGAAGAAGTGAAACGAGTCTCAGAGGGTTGGAGACAATCCACAAATGCTAACTGAATTTTTTGGTAGTGTTGAATTGTGACGAAGTATGTAACTGTACTTAATGCACAATTAACCGCCATTTGAAAGTAGATCAACTGTAGATAGTATTGAATAAATAAGCTTAACTCAAATTCAATGGTAAGTAAGATAAAATAACCTGTAAATCATCAATCGCAAACATCGCTAACAGATGCCTATAAATTTTAATTAACTTAATACACTTTCTAGACAAAGTTACTGTAAACTATATGTACTTGCACTCGGTCAAATAAGAAAAGGTGTTTGTAGGCAAAGTCGGTATTAGAATTTAAAATAACCTCGTGCTCAGTTTAGATAATTTACTATTTAGGTTCAAATGTTAATCGACGAAGGAAACTTCATTGAGATTCAATGTCCTTACCAACTGAAATTGAAATTCACCATGTAACATCGAGTTTGCATAACCCCATTCACCTAGAAAGTGTTCTGTTGGTACCAATTCGAAAGCTTCAAGCCTACGTCCATATTTCGTTAGCAAGATTATGCCTGGAGCGTTACTTTTACTCGTTTCTTGATAGAGATTTCGATCGCGAACCGTCTTAGCGGAACTTCAGAACAAGTCGAGCCTACATAGTAAACGTGTAGTATGGACATCTAGCAAAAACCAGAATCAGTTCGTCCGCTTTCCACGATAATCAGCCTTGTTAATAGGTTAGAGAAACCCTCGAGAGACTTGTTTGAACGTTTTCTAGCTTCTCAAGCTGCGTTACGGATGTCCGTTAAAAATTTTCTACATTTCGTAATGTACCTGTTTTAGTTTCGGTATTAATCGGCTAGTCATGTGTAACATCAGATTAAATTTTTGATCGTACTTTCTATTTTTAAAATTCTCAAGCACGCCGAACAGGTTTTGGCGTGTTTTAATTTATTTGGCGAGAGTTATGCAGGGCATTATATATGAACATGACTGCAAGGTTTTATATAACTACTTTTTACTTTTATGATGTTACCTCGCAAGTCTATGTCGTGACTTGTTTAATACGAAATATAATTGAGAGCTTTGTAGGTGGTTTTCTCTGCGACAGTGACTGGCGATTCAAGAGTTCATCACTTTTTGTCGATATCATCGAAATTTACGGAAAACCAGTTTAACGAGCGCGAGAATGAGTTTTACATAATATTCAGTTTCATAATGGTCTGTAACGAATGGCAGAACAAACTGTTTTAAACAATCGACAAAGAGACGTGAAATTGTTTGGTCATGCTTTTGTTAATTAGCTAGTAAGTAAACTTTAGTTATACGTTGCTGATGAGATTCTGATAGACCCTTTGAGAAAATACATTGCCCTGGTAAAAAGGAAGCATTGTCCATCTTTTTGGGAACTGTTCATGATTATGTTTCTCATAATACTTTCACTTGTTTCGTTGAAGTAATTTGACCACTTACGAGAATTGCGCCTTAATGATATGGTAGATGTTAAATACAGGTTCCGTGGTGATAAATCTCTGCTCTTTTTGTGCGAGCATCGTTATTGGACGTGACACTTGTAATTATTTTTGTTATGTGGGAAAAAATTATGCTTGAATTATTTTTTTGAGAAGTGTGTTAAGAAGCTTAGATATGTTTTCCATCGGCATTTCTGTGGGCTTTTGTCGGGAATGTTTTTTGTAGAATTTTGTGCGTAAGATTTATTGTCATTTAGATGTTACTATCTGAGCTGTCATAAAATGAACACGTGTATTTTATTTTGTAAAGCTTTTACCGTCTCTCGCTATGGAAAATAGAGGAAAGACTTAATAGGCGAAGCAAACATAAGATACTGACCTTCCTCAAGGGACCTCTTCATATCCTCAACAGTGCTTTTAGGCATACGCAGCTGGACGACATGGTTTTCCATAAAATCAGCAGCAGCATCCACTAGCCTGGCCTCAACCTGGTTCTCCCTAGCTTGAGGTTCTTCAGGAAGAGGTTCATAGGACCTGGCGGAGCGAGAGGTGCCGAGGTTGTAGATCGCGAGGCCATCAGCAAGTTTCAATTCCCGAGCTGACGCCGCGTTCTCTAGGAATCTCATCGATTTTTCCTGTGGGTAAAGAAAATGTTGGGTTAAAATATTGTTTGTACTTTATAATTTTGAAGTTGAGTTTTTATTTGATGTGCCAAAACAACCAATCAAAGTAGAGTTTTACTGTAAAAATCTTGAGTTTAGAACTTTTTCAACTTCAATCATCATGGTTCAAGTTTCCAAAGCAAATATTTTAATTGCAATGAACTTGAAAGCTGAAAGCTGGTTAGACAAGAAAGCAAGTATTTGTGCTGACTCAAGCAGTGAGTTGGCGGTAAATTGTTGGACAAACATTTGCCGTTTAGTCTAGTCAAAATAAACTGCCAAATCATGAACTTATTATGCAGTTAGAGCATAATGTGAAATAATTTGCAAGTCAATGTTAAATGCACATTTGATCAAATAAAGTTTGGTGAAGTTGAATAAATAAGTCGAATATAATTGGTTACAAAATTGAAATATCAATTATCCAATTTATTTTGAAACTGGATTATTGGTCCAAATATAGTTAAACAAATTTGATTTAGATTTATAATTAGTGTTAAAAAGCTTGTTGGTTATTTGCAAGCAGGGACTTAAAAACGTTTGTTTGATTGGAAGTATTAAGATAAATAGAAATTGTAGGTAGTTAGTTATTTATAAGTAGCACAATCAAAACGGAAGGATGTTAAAGTATTAATTGCTGAGATTTGACCCAAAAAGGGTGAGCGTGATTTCTGGAGTTACAAAAACTTAAAAAAAATCAAACATTGAAATGAATGTTTGACCAAAAATTAGTAGAATATTCCTGAGGACTTGAGGAAGTTGAAGACGAAAAAGCTCAAGTCCAAGGGACACCACTTAAACACGATCACAACACACCTTAAGGCACATCCAGGTATCTTCCTCGGCACAACTCTTGACCACTCCAACGACGGAACCGATGACGTCGTCATCGGAACTGGCTGGCTTGCAGCTGACTGCTGCCACACACACTAAGAATACAAGGAAGATCTTCATTTTTTTGGTCCTACGCTCCTTCACGGTGGTTAGTGAAATGTGGTGAGGGGACTGTCAGAAAGCGGTTTTATTCTCCGTCCCCCCACTGCGGGGTTTAAGCCGAAATGCGCGACTCGGTGCGTGTTACGAATGAAATAGAAGCGACTACAGGTGGAATACTTTTTTTTAATGATGGTGATGATTTTTCTGTAGGGTAGATTGAATTTAATGACTTATTCTATGAATTTGGTGATTAAATCAAAGGAATTCTTCCAGAGAGATGAAGATACAGTACATTCCAGAAAAATTTGGGGACTTTTTAATATAACAAGAATTGTAACAAAATTGATGTCAATTTTAAGTGAAATTTTCGTGACGGTAAATGCTACACTTACTGAATGTAATACAAAAAATAGAAATTTTAGTATTTTACTTGAAATATTATTTGTATGCTGTGATGTAATATGATGCAGAAGTCGATGGTTAAATAATTCAGCTTTTAAAATGGACTGATTAGAATTTTAAATGATAATAAGTTTCTATTTTTTTGATAAATTATAATTGATTGGTGTCTTAAGACGTTTGTTCTATCTCATTTATATCATAGTTTTCAAAAAAAATACAAAGGTCAATTTAAAATTAGCTTGAAAAATAGAAACATACACGTCATATTGATTTTGTCATCCTTCTTAACTGTCATTGTCTTCTTAGATTTTGATAAATTTATAACCTACATGTTTATATTAGTGTGTTTATAATTTCTTAGTTATGTTAGCTCGTTAGAAGGTATTCATTTATTACTACCGTTTTGCAAGTATCGATAAGTGCTCTAGCTTCATCAATGAAGTCACAAGTACTATGCATCGTAACGAGGGCACAGCCAGTTCCTTTAAGCAAAGCGGGCCCCACACTAGGTCAGAATACTTCTAGGATGGTGCTAGGCAGAGAAATCAAAAAGCCTTAATAAATTCCACTTCAAATTCTGCCCATATCTTAAAATAATAAAGGCGTGAATTTAACACACGCATAATTATTTATAATATACTTTCTTTTGGCTCGAATGCGAAACTAAAATATGTATAATTTAATATTATTATATCTCTTTTCGTCTTGAGTATGTGTGTTATCATACTAAGCCGTTACGCTGGTAATTTTTAAGGGTCAAGCAGAGATTTACTATTGTATCAGTTACGATGAAATATTGGAGTAGCTACTTACATCATAAAATCTGCGTGTATTGTCAACAAGGGATCTATCGTTGTAATAGAATGAAATATGGGCATTGCGTCGCTAGTCAGACTATTTTTTTACAACGATTATTTTGTCTATTTAATTTTACCAAAAGAGTGGGAAATCTGATTTCCCCAAGAACAGGTACGCATTAAGTCTTAAAATACGGGATGCATTGACTACTCATTTGAAATTATGAATTGGACATAAAATCACAGTATCTATTTCCAAATCAGCACTTATATAATTCCACACCTTTCTCATATAACCACAATGGATGAAAATTATTATATTTAAAGTAATTGTCTTGTTAGAAATTTCCGTTTCTGTATGTAGGGCGAATCGTCGAGTCTAAACGTTTGTAATGTGTACAAGTTGCATTGAGGGCTCGAGGTAGTACTTGATTGGTCATCTCTACTCATTTATACTTACTTACAACTGGCCACTGTATCTTGACATTTGATGAGGGCGCCACTGTCTTCACCAATCATATAACATCCAAATTCCAACCTAATTGAGGTTAAATACCCTTATTTCCCCGTCTGTCAAAATAGATTGGTACATATTTTTGAATGAACTTCTCACCGAATTCATGTTTGTATAGATATTTTCTTTAAAAAAAAGTGATAGTGTTTTGTTTCTAGACAAATTGCATGTGGTTTTTAGTAAGAGTCGATTTGTATATCACAGTGTAAATGATGATTGAAGTTACTGATGTGTTGCGTCATGCAATAAAGTTTGGTTTTTATTAAGTACTTCTTGTATAATGGCTGCTTTGCTCTCCAAGGGCAATGAACTTTAGAAGGTTTAATTTTGTTTTTGTTTTATTCTCTTCCCCTATCCTTTTGCGAACTTTGTTAGGCTTTACTTCCAGTCTAACTGGATATATTTGAATACCATTTTACATGGATCTGTTGCCTATCTGACCTACACAACCCAGTTACTATGTAGCACGCACCTTGGTAAGACTAGAGACAGTCTGTTTTAGATACTTTTTGATTTAAATATTTTTCACTATGCTATGCTTCCACGGTTAAATTCTTATCTATGGTTTCATAAATCTTATATATAAAATTCTCGTATCAGAATGTACCTATGTGTTATTTCAGACTATAATCTATGCCAAATTTCATCAAGATCCGTTCAGCCGTTTTGACGTGAAAGAGTAACAAACATCCATACGTGCATCCAACCATCCTCACAAACATTCGCATTTATAATTATAATGATATTAGTAGGATATAAGTAAAAATTTGTAGGATTATAATATTAGTTGGAAAGTAGGATGGAACAATTTCCTATCTGACCTCCAAAAACCCAATTACTGAGTAATACGATAAAATTTGGTTAGACTGGTTGTCAGACATTCGGGACACTGACTATCTTTAACGACTTTCAAAGATTTACAAATGACAGCCTGAACCAACAGCTAAACGTGGCTTCCGAGGCACGGAGGAAACTCGGTATATAACGGGTAGCCACCCATCCACATACTAACCTAAAGATCGACCTAAAACCCAGCTTAACCTAAAGATTAAACCATGCGGCTGTTTTTAATTAGCCACGAGCATCTCCCAATAAAACTTAAATGTAATCTTTCAAAGTAACCTTGATTGGCTCAATTCAATGTGTTCTGTTTCAATGAATACCTTACTACACTCATTGATGTTTGCCGTAATTTACGATGACATGATTCACAAGATAGTAATTACTACCTGTAGTACATTAAAAAGACTTTGGACTCACAACTTTGTTGCCTTCCAATAGAGTATTAATTTCCTGATGAAGTTTCTTTTAATGTAACTACTATGAAGTATTATGTCTGGTCAAGATACAAGCCTATTAACTTTCTTTCTTCCTTCCTCTAAGTTAAATGAAAGCCTATTTGACTCACGAAAAAAGCGACCCTAAGCACAGAAAGCGGATGCCTACTTAATACTCAAATTACTCTGATTACCCCCTTAGGCTAGACAGCCGTGAAGTTATAGAAATACGTACTTTTTATGATTTCTAAAATTGCATAATCGTGCAGGTGTTCCGAGCGTATATTTTAATTCGTACAATGTTCGCACGTGATCACTTTTTATGTAATTTTCGGTGCGCTACCTAATACAGTAATAACGACTATTATTTCCTATTTTTAGTTTGTTTGTCTAACATTGTTTTACTTGCTTACGTTTGCGAGTTATTTTGATTTGATCGTTTATTTAATTGTGTTTAAACACGAGATTAAATAATAGTAACCGCATTGGTCGGTTAAGCTGCGCTTGCTAGGTTGGTTTGTGGATGGGTGAGCACTTGTTATAACGGAGGAAACTCGGTATGTCACGACCGAGTTACTTTTGTGCATTGGAAAACAAGTTAAGGTGCTAGTCCCGGCTGTCATTTGTAGATCTTCGACAGTCGTTACAGATAGTTGGTGTCCCGAAAGTCTGACTGCCAGTCTTACCAAGGGGTATCGTACATACGACCAAGTACTAACTGGGATAGGGAGTTTAGATAGGCAGTCGCTCCATTTAATAGTACTCAGCTAGATCCGGTTAGACTGGAAGCCGAGCCTAGTTACAGGGAAAAGGCTTGGCAAATGATGATCTAATTATGTTTGAGTCCCTTAGCAGATTTGTATGTATTGTAAACGTTTAAACGTAACTAGCTTTTGTCAGCGGATTCGGCCGCGTTAAATTTAGGGTAACACAGTTCCCCTTTCCTGATTCCTTATTTATTGTAATAGCAATGCTAAGTTTTCCTTTTTCTTCCCTCTTTCTCCCTCATATCTCAATTTAAAAAAAAATAACTTATGTCCCAACTATCTTGTGTTCCAAAATTCATCAAAATCGGTTTAACCATTTAGGCGTGAAGACGTTACAACCAAACCAACAAACTCCCTTTCGCTTTTATAATATTAGCTAGGCTTTGGCATGGAAATTCATGATGGTCATAACCCTTCGTCTCATCATGCAATTGATCTAGTAATCTTCTGTCTACTTATCTTCTACTATATAAAAATAAGTCGGGTTTTCCTTCCTGACGCTATAACTCCAGAACGCACGAACCGATTTCCACGGTTTTGCATTCGTTGGAAAGGTCTTGGCCTCCGTGAGGTTTATAGCAAAAAAAGTTAGGGTAGGTAGAAAGGTAGAAAATTACATAGCAACGCATGCCGGGGCACAGCTAGTCTTTAACATAATCCTTACTTAATATTATAAAAGCGAAAGTGAGTTTGTTTGTTTGTTACCTCTTCACGCTTTAATGGCTAAACCGATTTTGATGAATTTTGCTACAGAGGTAGTTGGAAACCAGGAGACGGACATAGGTTATTTTTTTTCTAAAAAGAGTGGGATATGAGGGAGAAAGAGGGAAGAAACGGGAAAACTTAGCGTTGCTATTACAAATCAATCAGGCGCAAGAGCAAAAACTGCAGGTCTGCTTGGTGTGTTATACCAAATTTAACGCGAGCGAAGCCGCGGGCAAAAGCTAGTTTAATATAAAGGAACAAAAGGGTAAGTTTTAAATCAGCTTGTAAAATCCTTCCAACTTCTTTGTTGTAAATAGCGGCCTGACGGTCCTTGGCAGAAAGTTTGGAAATAACAGTTTTCTCTCAATTACATTTAATCTTACCTCTATTACCTCTACTATAGTATAATTTGGTGTTATGGCAAGAAACGGGAGCCAATTTAGAAGTGACTGCTGATACAGATTAGAGCTTAAAGAAAGAAAAATACATGCTAAACTGACCCAAAATAAATGGTAAAAGAGTAGAACAATGAAAACAGACTGGAAGACACTGTTGACTTTTTTTGCAGATGGGAACCGCTATAACTCCGCTCTGGGTAGAGCGGGTGTTACACTAAAACCCTGGGTGGGTTTTAGTTCTTTCTTATGCCCTTTATGTTCCGGGGACGCTATATATTTTTCGAACAACCCGCAACCCTGGTAGGCCGTGGCTTTGACAGGCCACTCAGATACTGATGCCTTTCATCTATATTTTCATTTTAAAAGACCAACTGAAAGGGAAGAGGTAGACTTTTAACATCCGGAGCCCATTAAGAAAAAGTAGGCGAATAAAATTCCGAACCAAAACGCGAGCTCCATTGCTAATAAAAAGGTAGGTATTACAACCGCACACATAGCAATTACGTGCCGATTTTAAATTAAAGATCGTGTTGTTGGCTGTGAATATTTCAGAGGTGAAGAAGAAAGGAAAATGTAGGTCAGTTATTTCATAATGTTTTGTTGTCTTTGATTCAAATGACTGATAGGTGTTCGAGTGACGTTTTAATCGTTACAACATTGTTTTTTTTTTGTTAATGGCATCCTATAGTTCATTTGTTTTAATCATTCGCGCGACAAAGTGTGCAGACGGGTAAAAAGTAAACAATCGTGCTACGGGTTAACCGGACAAATATGCAGATGCTTTGAGTATAAGGCCACCAGCCAAAACCATAAATCTCAAAAGAAAGAAAAAACTTATGACGTGCCAACGATACTTTTTGCCGCACGAACCTTGCTTTAGGATGTCCAAACTTGTGGGAGCCTACAAGGGACAGGCTGGATCGAATCAAGGTCATTATTAAGGGATGGGCTTAAAACTACAGGCTCAACATCACGGGCTGTCTCAAGAAGTGTTGAGGAAAATACATTGGGTTCAGATTGTGACATAGTTTTATAGGGGCTTATTGTATTATCTAATATATAAAATTTTCGTGTCACAGTTTTCGTTGCCATACTTCTCCAAAACGGCTGGACCGATTTGAACGAAATTTTGTGTGCATATCGGGCAGGTCTGAGAATCGGCTAACATCTATTTTTCATGCTACTAACTGAGCAGCGAGTGAAACCGCTGGGCACAGCTAGTAATGTATAATAGGCTGGTGTCTACAACACGTTCAAAGCGTGTATTTTGAGATAGTGGGGATGTATGATCTACCCTAGATCCAAAATAAAGGCCAGCTATGCCTTGGTAGCCTTTTTCGATTATTGATACGATATTATCTGGTGGTGCATGATGCCAGAGGGAGAGGAAGACCACTCATGCTATTTACCAACCAAATTAATTCTTCAGTAGTCGTTTCTTTTCAAGCAAGCAAAAAGCAAAAGATCTTTATAACAAGCATTGAGAGGATTGGTTGTATTGTAAAATGGGCTGGTAACCGTAACTCCGTCTCCAAAGCGTGCATTTTGCGTAAGGGTGAGAAAATCTGCAAACTAGAGAGAAACTGGAAATCAATATCAGCTCAAAAAATCTACGGCTAATAATAAAAATAAAACTTATGATATACATTTATAGATAATTGTTTGTTTGTATTTATTTTTCAGGCAGTCGAAGATAATTATTACACCAAGTACTTATATGTATTTCGTCACATCTTTGGAACCGGTTCATGAAACAGCTTTGAAGAACAGTCTGCTTTGCGAATGAAATAGATACATATCCTTACTTCCTTACTAATATTATAAAAGCGAAAGTGAGTTTGTTTGTTTGTTTGTTTGTTTGTTTGTTACCTCTTCACGCTTTAATGGCTGAACCGATTTGGATGAATTTTGGTACAGAGATAGTTGGGAACCAGGAGACGGACATAGGCTAATATTTTTTTGAAAAAAGTGGGATGTGAGGGAGAAAGAGGGAAGAAAAGGGGAAAACTTAGCGTTGCTATTACAAATCAATAAGGCGCAAGGGGAACTGTGTTACCCCAAATTTAACGCGGGCGAAGCCGCGGGCGAAAGCTAGTAATATTATAAAAGCGAAAGTGAGTTTGTTTGTTACCTCTTCCCGCTTTAATGGCTCAACCGATTTTGATGAATTTTGATACAGAGATAATTGGGAACCAGGAGACGGACATAGGCTAATATTATTTTGAAAAAAGTGGGATGTGACGGAGAAAGAGGGAAGAAAAGGATAAACATAGCTTTGCTATTACAAATCAATAAGGCGCAAGGGGAACTGTTTTACCCCGAATTTAATGCGAGCGATGCCGCGGGCAAAAGCTAGTAGATTCATAAAGCAGTAGAATGTTATGTCATTTTGTTATTTTTCTAATGTCGAACAACTTTCAATATTCTAACCTGACCTAAGAACCTATCAGTGTTTATAAATAGCTGCGCAACGCACATCTCTCGCGTGATGATAGAATATGCAATATATCTTTGAAAATTGCAGTCTATGTGTTATTCTGACATATAAGCTATATTATTGTGAAGTTTCGTCAAAAACGATACAGTAGTTTTTGCGTAAAAGAGCAACAAACATACTTACATATATCCTCAACAACTTTCCCTTTTATAATATTACCAGCTGTGCCCAGCGGTTTCACCTGCTGCTCAGTTACGGGCATGAAAAATAGATGTTAGCTGATTCTCAGACCTACCCGATATGCACACAAAATTTCGTTCATATCGGTCCAGTCGTTTTGGAGGAGTATGAGAACAAAAATTTTGACACGAAAATTTTATATTAGTTAGTGGGATAGTAGGATTTGACCTGAAAGTTATAAAAAGTCAACGATAAAATAAGTACTAAGGTACACTTACTATACTTACAGCTCTTGAAAGTGATTTAGGATTTCCTGTATCGTGGAGACTAGTTTCCTTTGTCTTACAAGATAAATAGGTTCAGGATACATACAATAACATCAAATTTTCACGTAAGATTCCTTAGGCTACAATAAACATAAACAAATTTAGAGCTATATAAGTATAGCTAGGAAATTAAAATAAGTAATAATAAGTTATCGATGCAAACACTCAAAAAAATAACGGTTGAACATAGAACCTCCTGCTTTTTTGAATTCGGTTAACCCTTAACACCATACGTGGGGGAGCAGAGTCCCCCACCAAGCATTTTTTTGTAAATATGATTTTTATTGTAAACGTTACGCGCTCGCGGCTCCGCGTATTCTCAGGATTGTCCAAGAGGTCGCGGGGTGCGGATATGCGTCGGGCTGACACTTGTGGTTTGCGAGGTACGTGTTACAACATGACTTAGGTCCCCCACGAGTGTAGTTACGTTACTATTTTTTTTTTATTATCTTATCTTGTTGTTTATTTTTTTTAGATTTTTGAAGCGCAATGGATAAAAATATGACTCCACAACAGATAGAAAATCTGTTAAATGATACAGAGTTGGATGAAGGTAGAAATGAGCAGATTTTTCCGGAAGAAATAGTGGATTTGAGTGATATGGAGGAAGAAGCTATTGATCATGACACGGAAAGCGAAGAAGAACTTGGCGATGATTCTGAAGTCGATACTAATGTAGATCGACAGACTGACAACAGCTCTAATGCTTTTTACGGCAAAAACAGATAATATTATACTATGCATGAATAATGATTTTCTTAGAAGACTGAAAGTGTTCCTAAAATATTGTTATAGATTGATAAGTAAACATACTGTGATTTTGCATGTTATTCAAAATGTTGAAAATATTATATTTTATTTTTATTTTTAGTTATATGTCTGAAAGGAAAAAAGAAACATTTAGTTTAAAAGTTTATTTTTTAATTTTTATTTTCGTTTCTAAACTTAGTTCTAAAAAAATGAAGCCAAAAAGGCATGTATTTCGTTAAAAAATCAGAAAAGTGACATTTCCATTTTAAATTTCAATAAACTGATTTTGTTTAATTTGTATTATGCGTTTTATTTATTTTATATAAAAAAAAAACTTCATTAAAATGAATAATTCTTAATTAAATAAATATCGAATTTATAGGGGACCTAGCTCCCCCACGAGTGTATATGTGTGGCTTGAATTAACGAGTGGTGCCAAGGGTTAACAAATGAATTGATTAATTCAGGGTTGCTTTTGTAGCATAAAATCCCTACTATCCTTACTAATATTATAAAAGCGAAAGTGAGTTTGTTACGTCTTTACACTTTAACGGCTAAACCGATTTTGATGAATTTTGGTATAAAGATAGTTAGGACCCTGGAGACGGACATAGGTCACCAATTTATTTTTTAAAGTGAGAAATGAGAATTAGCATTGCTATTACAGTAAATAAGGCGCAAAGGCAAAAACTTCAGGTAGCAGGTACCTGCAAATCAGGTAAGGAGAACTGGTATCCCAAATTTAGCTCAAGCGAAGCCGCGGGCAAAAGCTAGTACGTTTATAATTATAAGAACAATGACCTCTGAAGAGGTTTTAAGTAAAACAAAACTTAGATTGTATAGGGAGGTACCGCATCATGTTGTTCACACGAAAAAACTATACAAACATACATCGTTCATATCAACGTAAATAAGCAATAGTGTTGTACACATTAATAACAGTTTTTGCATCAATTTACTCTTATCATTAGCGCGTGCGATATAATTGCCGAACAAACTTCACTACGTTTTTCATTCATCTATCGTTTACTACAATAGAATGACGTGTTTAAATAAAAACTTTTATCTTCACTTTCGTAGTAAATACAATGTGCGTATTAAATATTTAATTAGTGTAGAAAGATGAAAGATGAATGGGGCAATAAAAAGAATAATCCCATGAATGTTACCAGGGAAATATTTTGAATAGTTTCTAATATGTAATATGCGTGTACTCTAAGTAACTCTTTTCGGGTTTTCTCCTCGGGAAATCTTCAAGTATTTTCTGAGTGGAGCAGGGGGAGTGTCACACTTTTACTGCACTTTTTTTGTAAATATTACAAAAACAAAAACTATATTAGACGAGTGAATGTAAAGCTCTTCTTTTTGCGGATAAGAAATCATCAAATAATTTCCCTACTTTGAGCGGAGCAGGAGAGAGTGTCAGACTTTTATTGACTTAAACCCATCCATATTCCTTTTGTTGCCCTTTATGTTCCGAGGCCGCTGTTTCTCTTTCGAAAAACCCGCAAGCCGGTAGGCAACCATCTAACATTATTTTGAGGTTAACGAAATGTCAGCTGTAAAAATTAGGTAAACGAATCTAGTCTTTAGTTGACCTTGAAACCTAAACATTAAATGAATATTTAAACTATAACTGTTTTTCATACGCTTTAAAATCAAACCAAATTTCTCAAGGTTAGCCAATGTCAAAAAAAGGCTCAAAAGTGAAAACAAAATTTTAAAAAAAGACTAGTTTTACGCGAAAACTAGAATATTTTTTTCGTACAAAAGTTCCTACTTATCATGGAATTATTATTCAACTTTCTTATGTTATGTGGATTATAAACTAGTTGTGCAAATTATAAAGCAAAAACTAAAAAGTAAAAGTGGTTTTTATAGCGCTATATTTTATATTATGGTATGAGTAGAGACAGTTTATTGAACTTGTTAAGTAGCTGTAGTTTTGCTTAAATTTTCAAGCAAGTATAATGACACTTAACTATGATGTAACAAGTGAAATAGAAGTTATATAATTATACTAGCTTTTGCCCGTGGCTTCACTTGCGTTAAATTTGGAGTAACACATTTTCGCCTTCCTGATTTGCAGGTACCTGCTACTTGTAGTTTTTGCCTTTGCGCCTTATTAAAATTTATTGTAATCGTAAAGCTAAGTTTTCCCGTTTCTTCTAAAAAAGGTTAGCCTATGACCGTCTCCAGGGTCCCAACTATCTCTGTACAAAATTCATCAATATCGGTTCAGCGATTAAGGCGTGAAAACGTAACAAAGTAACGCACTTTTGCTTTTATGATATTAGTAAGGATACCGTCGATTTAATCACAGAAAATCATCTTCGGGACTATTTAGTCCACCCATTTTGTTTTATTATATCTTAATGGCTTGTAAAAACGCAAGCAGGGCCGGATTTAAAAGTGAGCAGACCCTAACGCAACAAATAAGTGAAAATCCCGAAAATTTTAACGGATGTAGTATAGTATAAAAACAAAATGGCTTTCGTCTGTCTGTCTGTCTCTATGTATGCTTAGATCTTTAAAACTACGCAACGAAATTGTGATGTGATTTTTAAAAGATAGAGTGGTTGAAAAAAAAAATATTAAAGTAATGTGATAATTTCCAATCCATAAAAAAAAAACCAGCCATGTGCAAGTCGGACTCGCGCACAGAGGGTTCCGTACAATTTTGTGACATAAACGACCATATCTTTTGATTGCGTTGACTTAGAGAGTTGTTTTTTTCATAACACAAAGAGACCACAAACTTGAGTACGAATATAGTTTTGTTTTAACTCGATTACTCTACGAGATCTTGAGCTAAGGTCTCGACAGACAGATGAACAACAAATTTATCCAATAATGGTTACATTTTTTTTCTTTTTGAGGTACGGAACCCAAAAAAAAGGCTTTTACAGTACACACGACGGCACATCAACCTACTCTAAACCAATCTTTACTAATATTATAAAATCGAAAGTAGTTTGTTTGTTTGTTACCTCTTCACGCTTTCATGGCTAAACCGATTTTGATGAATTTTGGTACAATGATAGTTGGGAACCAGGAGACTTTTTTTTAAAAAAAGAGTGGGATATGAGGGAGAAAGAGGGACGAAACGGGAATACTTAGCCATGCTATTACAAATTAATAAGGCGCTACCGAATTTAACTCGAGCGAAGCCGCGGGCAAAAGCTAGTATTATTATATAATAGTTTAGAATAGGTTGACTTGCCGTCGTGTGTACATACTCGTATGCTGTACAGGAAACTGTACAGCCAGTCGGCGTTAGGATTTACAAGTAAGATAAAGATTATTGAATAAAGAACTGAGCTAGCGTTAGTATTCTAGTTGCATCACATGCTTCAAGTTCAGTGTGTCAGTTTGTACTGCCTATTCAATGGATTCTTAAGTGTATAGTGGATCTTTACTTTTATTTACTTTGTTTTTGACGACTGTCTGGCAGTTTCAGTACTATAGGCGACCTACATAAATGTCCTTATTGTATTGTTCATCGTGTCGTTGAGCTCCTTGGGTTATGAGTCGAGCTACATGATAACTGACAAATGCTTGCACTGACTGGACAGGTCCACTCAATCTATGTGGTGCTTTCTTAAAAAGACCATTTCAGACACTAATCTATCTTGGTCCTTATGTAATTGACCAAGATTTTTGTCTGAACCTTAAAGAGACCTCTGAGTTTGTTTCGGCTGTTTCTTCTCAGAGTAGTCGGGTACGAAACACCGGCCTCATCTAGTTTTTTAAAAGAGACTATCCTTACTAATATTATAAAAGTTAAAGTGAGTTTGTTTGTTACCTCTTCACGCTTTAATGGCTAAACCGATTGTGATGAATTTTGATACATAGATAGTTGGGAACCAGCAAACGGACATAAGCTAATTTTTATTTAAAAAAAAGTGGTATGTGAGGGAGTAAGAGGGAAGAAAAGGGAAAACTTAGCGTTGCTATTACAAATCAATAAAGCGCAAGGGGAACTGTGTTACCCTAAATTTAACGCGGGCGAAGCCGCGGGCGAAAGCTAGTTTTACTATAAAACTGGACAGGATGACGTGCAGATTGGTACACGACTGTATTTATTTCATTTCAGTCAAGCTTCACGGCACTAACCTACATAAAACGTCGAGAAAAGGAGCACGGTTCGGGCTGGTCATTTCCTATGAAGTAAAACTGCAAGAAACTCCATGGTTACTCTTTTAAAATCATTTGGTTTTATAATGTTGTGGTTACAGCGTTACTATATGAGAGTCAATCAAGTCAACTACCAATCCAAGGCAGAGTTCAAGTATTGAATATAGATCAAAAAATAAAAGTGAATTAAATAAAATAAATAAATAAATATCTTGGGACAACTCACACACGGCTATCTGATCTCAAGCTAAGCAGAGCTTGTGTTATGGTAACCAGACAACTGATATACATACTTATATCTATACTAATATTATAAAGCTGAAGAGTTTGTTTGTTTGTTTGAACGCGCTAATCTCAGGAAGTACTGGTTCGAATTGAAAAATTCTTTTAGTGTTGGATAGTCCATTTCTTGAGGAAGGCTATAGGCTATATAACATCACGCTACGACCAACAGGTGCTGAGCAGCGTGGGTGACACCGCGTGGAACAGCTAGTAATTTATAAATACATACATACATATTATAGATAAATCACACCCAGACACAGAACAAACAATCATGCTCATCGCACAAAGTTTGTCCTGGGTGGGAATCGAACCCACGACCTCCGGCTCAGCAGTCAGGGCCACTAACCACTAGACCAACAGGCCCGTCATTGAAGAGTAAATGGCATTTAATATGGAATGAAGCCTTACATTTGTGAAGAAAATGACAACGTGATTACATTTTACTCTATTTATATCAAATGGAGGAACCAATGCGTAATGGGCAAATGGATGCGGCAAATAAAAGCAACTTATTTAATGAATTATCATGTTTATTTGTGATAATCTGTTGACAAACACAATTTAATTTTTAAATATAAAAGCCCTAAAAACATGCATTATAGTCTTCTAAAAAAACTCCACGCTATGACCGGATTTGAAAAATTATTTATGGTTTTCTATAGGAGAAAAAGCACTGGAGTGAAATAAATTACATGAATTGAATCAAAACGTTGTGCAATAAAGGCTAGTTTTCGAGGAAATGTATTGAAAAATATTTAAATTGCAAACATTCATTTAAATTTATCATGTTACAATGAATCCTACTAATATTATAAATACGAATGTGTGTGAGGATGGATGGATGTATGAGTGTATGGATGTTTGTTACTCTTTCACGTCAAATCGGCTGAACTTTGCTTGTTGAAATTTGGCACAGAGGTAGATAATAGTCTGGAATAACACAAGTTTTTTTTGGATATCACATGACCAAAGCCGCGGGCGCCAGCTATTGTTATAAATATATGTTTCATTTTGTCCGATCAACAGATTTCTATTTCGATCAAAAAGGCTGGATATATGAATAACTAGCTTTCGCCTGCGGCTTCGCTCGCGTTAAATTTGGTATAACACACCAAGCAGACCTGCAGTTTTTGCTATTGCGCCTGATTGATTTGTAATAGCAAGGCTAAGTTTTCCCTTTTCTTCCCTCGTTCTCCCTCATATCCCACTTTTTTTTAAATAAAAGTTAGCCTATGTCCGTCCCCTGGTTCCCTGGACATTGATAGTCACTACTGATGTAATATATTGCGGTCATTTTGAAGTAGGAAAATAAGTTTGGCAATGAAATAAATGTTATCCTACTAAAATTATAAATGTAAATGTTAGTGAGGATGCATGGATGGATGTATGGATGTTTGTTACTCTTTCACGTCAAAATGGCCGAACGGATCTTAGAGGTAGATTATAGTCTGGAATAACACATAGGATATTTTTGGTTTCGAAATCACGTGGGCGAAGCCGCGGGTACTAGGTAGTGGATTATATTGAGTAGAGTTGATACTATTTTTAGGTTAACCGCAATAAATTGGCTATGTCATTGTGTAACATTCTGCCATCCCAATACAATTTATTTTGGCAATTCAACAACATTCATTGAATACACTCTAAACGGCCTTCACGTGATGTCAATATACAATATTATAATATATGTAGCAATGATAGCTCTTGAACCTGGTTTAAATGTTCTGTTCGCGTTCATTTTATTTGGAGAATTTCTTCTTTATTTATTGGATGTGACCTTTATTGGTGTGTAGGTAAAAATGTAATGTGTGACTGCCTTGATCTTGATCAGACACTTCGCCATGCTCCGCCTAGAGTTATTTGATGATTTCTCATCCGTAGAAAAAGCGCAGCCTAAACATGAGGTCCTGAGTTTGATGTCCGTGTTGGGCAAAGTGTTATTGGGTATTTTTATCAGGAATTTTTCAGTAGCAGGCACGGTAGCAGGATACGTCCGTTCGTACGAACGTATTATATATATTTTTTTTGTTATAAAAAAATCCTTACTAATATTATAAAAGTGAATTTGTTTGTTTGTAACGTCTTCATGCCTAAATGGCTTAACTGATTTTAATAAATTTTGGTACAGATATATTTGGGACACTGGAGATGGACATAGGCTATTTTTTATAAGACTAAGATATGAGGGAGAAAGTGGGAAGAAAAAGGAAAACATAGCATTGCTATTACAATAAATAATGCGCAAGGGGGAAAACTCTAGGTAGCGTGTATCTGTAAATCAGGAAATGGGAACTGTGTTACCCTGAATTAAACGCGAGCAATCTTTCATAATCATAATGTGTATTCTAGGTATTACTGCATAAAATCTGGTTCATCAGAACTACCATACAGTTGTGTTGCTGGGGAGTTTGTTCCACCACTTCTTCTTCCTACAACTACAATACTAGAAGTGGTAAAAGTAGGCGTTTTGAGGTACTGTCTTTTGTAATGATGTTCAAAATACAGTCGAATTGAGAACCTCCTCCTTTTTTGAAGTCGGTTAAAAAGTACTGATCAACAGCCTAGTTCGAATAAATGATTTGAAATTTTGTCGTAAATCATCACTGGCAACCAGTGAATGGTTTTCAAGATACAGATCCGGAAATTTCTTAAAACATCAAATTTCGTAATACCGGAAGTGCACAAAAGTCTAATTATATCATTCAAACAAATTTTCTCTCACGTATTAAAAGGCGTAACTCGAATACATATATGCGATTATTCGCATCATCGACTTTCGACAGACGACATCGATATAGCGTTTAATGAATCGATTTGAATTGCAATCGAATAAAATCGTGGCTAGACCATGGTACCGTTTTATTGGTTTTCGATTTTTAAGTATAGGCTTGAGGAATGTTTCTTTGTGATGTAAATGACGGCACGGTTGATATCGAGGCTAAGCGATTTGTTGGTTCGGTCCCTTCGTGGTACAAATATTTTTTAGCCCACAGATAGTTGTTCCAGTTAGTTGTTTCAAGACTGGCTGGGACTTTACAAGTACCCACGATACAGGAGAAATTCTAAGAAAGGAGCATTGCTTTAAATAAGAAGATGAGAAGCCAATTTCTAACACTAAGCCGTTAGAAATTAATTTGATTAATTGACTTGAGAAGAAATTGGCAAGTTTTAATCATATTCACCTAGAAATTGGAAATGTAGCGTTTACTATTTTTTTACTTTCCTTTCTGTTTTGAATGCTATGTGGTATCATGGTTTTAGCTTTGGTGTAACGAAAGAGAATTTAAAAGATACTACCTGTGCCCAGCGGTTTCACCCCCTGCTCAGTTAGTGGCATGAAAAATAGATGTTAGCCGATTCTCAGACCTACCCGATATGCGCACAAAATTTCGTTCAAATCAAATCAAATCAAATCTTTTTATTTGTAGAACATAGGTAAACATAAGTACAGATGTCAATGATTATAAATAGAGTAGAGAGAGTAGAGTAGAGTATAGTTCAAATCGGTCCAGCCGTTTCGGAGGAGTATGGGAACGAAAATTGTGACACGAGAATTTTATATATTAGATTAATGTATAACTGGACCGGACTGACAATCGGTACCTACTGCTGAGTGAGCTGCATGAGGTCCTGTGTTCGATTCCCTGTTCGGACAAATTGATATTAAGTATTCCATCCGAAATTTTTCAGTAACAATATTGTAGCCAGTTGATGGGTGTTCCCAAGCTTATTGGCTGGTCCTCTATTACGTGGGACGTAACAAAACGGGCGAAATGTAGTTGTACTAATAGGTACCTACACTTTTGCCTAACCTTTCACAGCTTACATGTTTGATGTTATGTTAAGATAGATAGATAGAATATTCTTTATTATGTACACCATAAAAATGACAAGAATAACAGTAAACAACTTATAAATAGGGTGAAACAATGGGCGATCTCATCGCTATAAGCTTATATGCTAAATGATTCATGCTAAATGATCTGATTAAAATGTTATACAGCGTGAACCATACATAAATGTGGTCATATTTTCGAGATGGTTCCCTAAAAAGTCGTTTAACATAGCTACATTGACTGCGTTTAAAATGTGTCACATCTTGAACCATTAGACAACCGATAAACTTATTTAAAAACATTTTTTAAACTCTCAGATTAAAATGTTAATCGCTGAGTTGTTTTGTGTTTAATAGCCAATTTAACATCGTCGTTAAACTAACTATATCAATCCATTATAGTTAAAGAGTTCGAGATAGGACATCTTTTTTCCCGCTAATACAGATGTAAAAAAACTTTTTTTGTTGTGGTATTATGATATACTAGCTTTCGCCCGCGGCTTTGCTCGCGTTAAATTCGGTATAACACACCAAAAAGACCTGCAGTTTATGCTCTTGCGTCTGATTGATTTGTAATAGCAACGCTAAGTTTTCCCTTTTCTTCCCCAGTTCTCCCTCATATCCCACTTTATTAAAATAAAATTAGCCTATGTCCGTCTCCTGGTTCTCAACTATCTTTGTTCCAAAATTCATCAAAATCGGTTAAGCCATTACAGCGTGAAGAGGTAACAAACAAACAAAAAAACTCACTTTCGCTTTTATAATATTAGTAAGGAAGTAAGGATAGTAAGGATTATCACACCATAAATCCATGTTTTTTTTGTAACAGATGATAATTTATAAACTAGACAAGCAATTAAATTTGATATGGGACCAGATACATTAAAAAGAATTTTAAAATCAGCCTGCAATAGGTTAGTTTCCAGGGTCAAAGTAATTACATTATATTTAGTCCGTCTTTTAGATTATTCAAAAATAAGGGACGCCTATTTTTTCATTAATTTGTAAATAAGAATAAAAATGACAAAGATATAGCCCATTAAAAGTTACGTGTGACGTCACTCGTTCGGATAACATGCAGTATATATATGTTTTTGGAAACTGGCCTTTTGATTTACGGATTTTTGATAGACGGTTTAAAAACGTCGTTTCAATGCAATATTTTTTGCGTGGCATTACTTATTTGGGTATTTCATAAGCTAAAATAACCCAAGCCAAAAATATGTTAATATCTATACTAATATTATAAAGCTGAAGAGTTTGTTTGAACGCGCTAATCTCAGGGACTTCTGGTTGGAATTGGAAAATTCTTTTAGTGTTGGATAGTCCATTTCTTGAGGAAGGCTATAGGCTATATAACATCACGTTACGACCAACAGGTGCTGAGCAGCACGGGTGAAACCGTGGGGAACAGCTAGTTAAAGATAAGCATCAACCTCCAATCTCCATGCAGCAGATAAAATCGTTAAAACAATACTTTCCACTTTGTTAAAAAAAAATGGTTTCCATTTCTTCTTGAACGTAATTATAGACCCTTTGAAATTGTAATTTCTAATTAACTAAATGTTAATGCTAACGATGTTATCATCGTGTTTCCATCTCCACTGTCCTCCATGTGCACTATACGTGCCACAGAATAAGTTATATATAAAATTTTCACTGTAAATATTTAAAAATAACTTTATTTGAATAAAGGTATTTATAGACACAGGATTGTTTGGTCACAAATTAAATTTTAAGGGGGAAATATGGATTCCTAAATTTTTTTTACGCCTTCCAATTTCACTCGCGCGGTGATTAAATCTATATTAATCTATACTATATATTATATATTAATATTATAAAGCTGAAGAGTTTGTTTGTTTGTTTGTTTGAACGCGCTAATCTCAGGAAGTACTGGTTCGAATTAACACGCTACGACCAACAGGTGCTGAGCAACGTGGGTGAAACCGCGATGAACAGCTAGTATACAATATATCTTTATGAATTGTAGCCTATGTGTTATTCTGATGTATAAGTTATATTATTGAAAATTTCATTACAATCCATTCAGTAGATTTTGCGTTAAAGACTAACAAACATCCATACAAACTGTCGCGTTTATAATAATAAATATATTTTTAATGTTTTTTTTTTTCAGAAATATTTAAAAATGTAAATATATGTTAGTTAAACAATAAATGTACAAAAAAATATATGGTACGAAGTGGGATATCAATTTGTTATTTTAATCGCGAACGATTATATTATTTCGCTAAGATGATCATGGATAAACACTGTTCCTCTACACAAATACAGTGTTAATAATTATTTTCCGTATAAAACTGCTGTTGCACAAATAAATAAAAAATATAGCTATAAATAGGTAATAAGAGAAGAAGAAGAACAAAGAAATGATAGATGGACTATGTGAAGTATAGAAATAAGCAAACTGCTGAGAATCATGAAAGAAGACATAATATAATAGAAATAATACAAAAATAAGGAAGACAACAAAGATGGCTCTGACCCCAAATAAATGCCTCAAAGAGATGTCAGCAAAGTAGAGGGGCCTGCCAGGGCCATTTAACAGCTAGGTTGGCGCAGCGGCTGAGCGATTGACTGCTGCGCTGCGTGTCGCGGGTTCGGTTCCCGCACGGAACAAATATTTATATGACTTAAAGGTAGTTGTTTCCGGTCTGGCTGTTTCTGTATGTGAGTTTAAATGTTTGTAAACACAACCAAGATTCAGGAGAAGTTCCTAGTGTGGGCGAACGATTTATAAAAAAAAAAACATGGACAGACTCACAAATTTAAATAAAAAAAAGATTTCTTTTTTTGCAACGGAACCCAAAAGTGGTGATAATATCAGCAGGTGCTTATGAGTTACTTTTGACGCATTCTACTGATTACAATCGTCTGCTACATAACTTTATGTTAATACTCATGCTCAAGATACCTGTGTAAGTTATGCGTCTGTCTTGTGAAAGTGATCGTGATTGGCGCGTGCGAGAAGCTTTATGGTTGAAATATACGGGTGTTTGTTTTGTCGAGCATTGTGTGACGAACTTGTTGGCAGATTTGTTGGATATTTATTAGACTTATAATAAAAGTATAAGGTTCTTTTTTCACTTTTGTACCGCGTCTGTTTAAACATAGTATTTCACAATAAATTAATTGGAACAATAGTTCTATTTACTAACCTTTCAGAGACTTGGCTTGATTCCCTCGCCCCCACAGTGAGATAACAACGTCAACATCACCTTCACGCCTCTACCAAGATTTTCTCTTCTTTGTCTTCTTATAATTGCTTTACATTTTTATCCGCATAGAACGGGATCAAAAGTAACCTAGATGTGTTAATAAGTTATACCCTATCCCGTCTTGATAAGTTATATTCCAGGGTATAACTTACATACTTACCAAATGTCATCCACATCGGTCTAGACGTTTGAACGTAAAGGAGTAAAAAACAATCTTTATAATAACCTTATTTACAGTTCTTGTTGTCATTCACATAACAATTATTTGAACTTTAATAGATTAAAGAGACAGAATAATTAATAAGTCATTAGTGCAGAGTATTTTTTGTAAAAAGTATCTAGCGAAATATACAGTGTTGGTTGTGAAATAAAATAACTTCATCTAAAATTAAGTCTGCCTTACAAGCTCGACCAACAATCTTATCGAACATGCTCGGCCAACAATCTCTGCGAACACGCTTGGCAAACATTCTACCTGTGCAATCCATGCCCACTTCGATATCTTGACTCAGTGCTACTACACACATCACCATTTCATGTTTACATAACTTGTAATACTATTATTAAACGATTTAGATATTTTACGTAATATTCACATCCGAATGTCACTAATTGCGGATGTCATTATTTAAACTAATATAGGAAGAGAAAATGACCTTTTTGGTCTAGTAATCTGTCTTTTTAGCGTAAGGCTTTGACTTGGCAAAATATTCATAAATTATAACATGGCACCAGAAGAAATAATAATATGAATGTTGTATAGGTACGCCTCTATTTAACCCTTCGGAGAAAAATAGGCTAGATGTTTTTCTTAAGTTGAAATGTCTGTCAAAGCTTAGTATCTGCTGCCAGTCTTTATTACCACACTGTTGTAATATAACCTCACAAAATAAAGTATCCCGTAAGGATTATTTTTGCTTGAAGCCCGTTGCAGCATCTGATTTTTGGTGAACTAAAAGAATTTTAGAACAATATATAATACAAATAAAGGTGGCATATTTTGTGGTATTTTTTTATTATTCTTTTTTGTAGTAAAAGGATGTGGTCATAAAGTGTTTGAATTTTTGTTTTAGCTCGTTCCACTTAACGTTAAAAAACAAATTACATAGTTGGCGCGTTGAGATAATAATAGTTATTTTTAATAGATAATGCTTTTTTCTTTCTTTGAACACCACTTTATTATTTGGTGGAGGTCCATGTTCCATAAACGTCACTTTGATTTAACATTGAGTCAGTAATTTCAATCATTCACACAACACTGTTAATACGTCTGTTGCGATATTTGTTACCTCAACAATACTTTTTTTTTTAGCAAGTGGTATTAATCTGAAAGTTCATCGGCCTCGCCATAATTTAACACGTTTGGTATCAAACAGAAAAAAAAACATAAATTAATATTCTTTTTTTAAACTGGGACTCCTCACTAGAAGTTTATCCTGTATCGTGGGTGTGTACAAACATTTATATTTGTAAAAATATAATATATACAATTTGCATTTAAACCCAGCTCAGTATTAAATTAAAAAAAACATATATTAGGGAAAAAAACCTACTAATATTTCTCCCTACTTTCTTTCAGTCTAGTGAGAAAAGCGCTCTCTAACGAATTCTATTAGAACTAATACCATACTCATCTTACTCAAAGTCAAACTTGACATTCACGATGAATCAAAACTGGTATTTTACTGTGCACGAACGAACGGAAAGAAAGTAAAAATTGAGGTTTTCCAAATATCTATTTTGACGTTACTGGTTGACAAAATGTCACCGTGACTTTCTAATAGATGGCGTTGTAATGCAAGGTCAGTGCCATCTTTATACATCGTCTTTGAATGTTATTTATAGAGCATTGTAGCAGCTTTCATGGAGTCTCGATTTGAGTGGTATTCGATACTATAAATATATAATTATATCACGTCATATTTCTCTTAAGGGTACAATTGTGACGCGTGTCTGTGGACGGTGAGCTCATCGTCCGTTTGTCAGTGGCGACAGGCCGTGTCGACGGCGCGTTCATGTTTCAAGGGTGCCTCAAAACAGAGGAGCCTGCTAAGGAGTCACTAGATGAAGGGGTTGCGGGTTGTTCGTAGGAGAAACCCGACCCTGTAATACAATGGGCAAAAATGAACATGGGTGGATTTTACTCAGTAAAAGTATGACACCCGCTCTAATCCAATCGCAATTCCAACCTCCGTGGTTGCAAAAATTCCTTATAGACAATTCTAGCAACATTTTGCTGGACCTGGGAATCGAGAAAATCGGAAAATCTCATTTTCAGCAGTTGCACTTGCGGGGCTTCTTTTACCGCGACATTTTTTCTCGATGCTCGATTGGTCGGGTGTATGTCGACTTCACAGCTAAGCATATATTTTTTTCTTTTGTTATTCTTATTTGACGGCACGGTTGTTGCAGTGGCTGAGTGATCAACTGCTATGGCTGCTGTGTTCCCTTCTGAAAGATTTTTAGTAAAAATTAAAAACTTACAAACTCAACAAGTTGAAAAAAAATACTTTTTCGGTTGATTTCTTAATTTTCTTTGTTTTGAAGAAGATTTGTTTTGATTTGATTTTTATTCAGTATTTGTTACTGTTTCTTGTGAAGAAAAAACGGCGTAATTTGATTGATCTCATACTCATAGTAATACGTAAATAAATGTGGAGTTAGATGATTAGTTCATTCTTTTTTTTGTTACAAATTAACGGTGGTATTTGGTTGATCTCATATTAATAGTAATAATTATGTACGTAAATAAATGTGAACTTAATTATTTAATTGTTTTATTTGCCTTAAATAAATGTGAGTATTTTGAATTTACGGGATCCTTTAAATACCGAGATCCCGCGGGATTGAAAATTCGTAGTCCCGTAAATACCAAGATTGAATTTAGGTTGCGGAGTTGGAAGTTCTACAAAAAAGATAAAAAAAGAGCTGAAGGGCTACTATGACATCTTATAGCAGTTCTTATTCCACTGTGGGAAATAGATGGTGCTAGACACCCTGTATAACTCTGTCTCTTTCCCTCAGTGAAACAAACTGCTTTAAGACGTCATAGTAGGGTAGCAGATCGTTAAAATACAAATCACTTAAAAAGCATCAGCACCTGAGTATTTGTAACACTTAAGCACGTAATTAAACGAAGCAGATTCTCAATTAACTAGAATATGAATATAGAAAACGAAATCAAAACAGTTTCACTTTTCGCACACACAAAGACGGGTCCAACTCAACCACAAAAGGACATAAGTGTCTCACTACATATTAATTAGTTTATAGCATCCGTTTACACGAGCCGTGCATATTAATAAATGTACTAATTAAGTGGGTATGGTTAGCAACAAAACTCATAATTTGCCTAGCCTTTTTGCAACTATGTTGGGGTCGGCTTCCAGTCTTACCAGATGCAGCTAAATACCAGTAAAGCCGGAACATAACTGATTGCCTATCTGAAATCCATAACCCAATTAGTACTGGGTAATACGACTCCCCATTTTTTGAAACCTTATTGGATTACTTTGTTGTCCGTCTGTCTGTCAAGACCTTTTATCTCGTGAACGCGAGTGAAATTAAAATTTTGTTCTAAAAGCACAGCACTAAGGTGCTAAACTGAACCATATAAGTCAACGCAGTCAAAAGATACGGCTGTTTATGTCGCAAGTTTTTACGGAACCTTAGGTGCGCGAGCCTGATTCGCTCTTGGCTGGTTTTTTTTATATCGCAAAACCTGCCTTATGCACTTAACCCAATGTATTTGAGGACGGCGTAGTAAGGGTTTTTTTTTCTTTTTAAAATATTAGTAACTAGCTTTCGCCCGCAGCTTCGCCCGCGTTAAATTTGGTATAAAACACCAAGCAGACCTACAGTTTTTGCTCTTGCGCCTGATTGATTTGTAATAGCAATGCTAAGTTTTCCCTTTTCTTCCCTCGTTCTCCCTCATTTCCCCCGTTTTTTAATTAAAAATTTGCCTATGTCCGTCTCCTTCTTCCCAACTATCTCTGTACCAAAAGTCATCCAAATTGGTTTAGCCATTAAAGCGTGAAGAGGTAACAAACAAACATACAAACTCATTTTCGCTTTTATAATATGAGTAAGGAAGTAAGGATCATCTCATTTACTCTAAAAAATCATTCAATATTTTTTTTTGTAAATCTTGATTTGATCAACTTTTGTTGTTAACCATACAACCGAAAGTGTAACTCTTACTTATTTTACAATATGCGTTATGAATATTTAATTCAGCGTGTTTTGTTGTATCATAATATCGTGTTATCATTTTGTATATTGTACGTGAGAGTGTTCATAATTGTAACACAGTTTTGGTACTATGATTTAAATATGTATGTATTGTGTTTTTGTAGATGAGTAACACAATAATTTAGGAGTTGTAATGAATAAAAAAGTAATATAAATAATTCTATGTGTAACCATTTTGTGTATTAATTTGATTCAAATTTTTCAGCACAAATTTCACTAAGGAACAGAAACCAGGTTATGATGCCCTAGTATTGACTGATTCTCAGACTTACCGAAAATAGTATTAAATTTTATAAAAAGCGGTCAAGCCATTTTGGAGGAGTATGGCAACTAAAACTGTGACACCAGAGACATGAGTAAGATATTTAAAAAAAAAATTGTTTGTGTACCAAATAGGCTCCGATAACAGTTTTTTTTTTATTTATAGATTATTTAATAACTGTTTCTACTCACATATTGTTTCACATAGTGTGTCGTAATTGAAAAAAAAAACAGTAACAAAAAAACGGAAATGTAGGTCGGAATATAAGTCTGGGAGCCAACTACCCTAAATTCTTTAGTTGGATTATTTTACTTAAAGGACACATTACTTTATTTTTTATATGTTATATTTTCTAAAACGTGCTTGCCTCGCCCGGGACTCGAAGCTATAATAAAACAAACACTGGATATTGTATTATACTAATCTACGGGATTCTTATTCTGTCGTACAAGATTTTTACGAACCCAGTTTGCCTGAAAGCTTTAAAAATGGAACGTTTGACTTTGCAATGGCGGGATGTTAAGATGGCCTGAAGTCCAGAACCGAGACCCGACAAGAGTCAAACGCCCATGGACTTATTTTTTTGGTACCATGTAAAAAAATATTATTTATGAATCTTGTTATAAAACGTGCAATAGGGTATAAGAGTGCGGTACCATAATCTGCAACATAAATAGAAAAAAGGATCATGGGTGGATTTTGGTACGTAAAAGTACCCATAATCCCCTCGCTCCGCTCAGCGCAGGGAAAGTTATTTGATGATTTCCACCCCAAAAAAAAATATTTGAAATTTTACGACGGTCGGTTGCCTGGCCTACCTTTACTAT
This sequence comes from Ochropleura leucogaster, assembly GCA_958449745.1. Taxonomy (NCBI): domain Eukaryota; kingdom Metazoa; phylum Arthropoda; class Insecta; order Lepidoptera; family Noctuidae; genus Ochropleura; species Ochropleura leucogaster. The sequence continues at coordinate 9,563,990 of OY288223.1, read as the reverse complement.
ATTCGTTGACCAAAACAGTACATAGTGTATAATAAACATCTTGTGAGAAAACAATTAAAATAATGTTTCAAACAAACAATTGTATTCTATTCCCATAACACCCCATTGTGTTACGAGATTGATTTACCGTGTTATAGGTGAAAATATTTGATTGAAGATGCCTTATGAGATAATAATGACTAACTGTTTGTGCCCAGTGGTTGTGCAAGAAATTGATGTGAGAATTCTCAAAGTCAAGGTAACCTTATCGACTTTTCACTTCAAAGTCTTCGATCATGGTGCTGTTATCTGCCGGGGTTGCGGGTTGTTCGAAAGAGATACCGCAGCTTCAAAACACAGGGCAAAATTTTACTACAGTACGGCCAACGAGAAGCGATACGAAAGGTCATTAACCTAAAGAACAACTGTGGCGTTGACAATCTAATATTTAGCTCTTTCCATCTTGTGCCTTTGTCGTAATGTCTCCCGGCAAAAACAATGTTAAGACGGGTTCGCCAACATTCGGGCGGCCATTTTAGATGGGGTTTTAGCATGGGTTTTGTTTACATTTGGTATCGCTTCTCGTTAGCCGTACTGTAGTCCAACTAATTTTATAAATGCGAATGTTTGTGAGGATGTATAAATGTTTGTTACTCTTTCATGTCAAAACAGTTGAACGAATCTTAATGAAATGAGAGATATTATAGGCTACTTTTTTTTCGATATCACGCGGGCGTAGCCGCGGGCGCCAGCTAGTACAATATAATTTTACGACCGGCTGTTCATCAAACGTAAATCCTCAGTTCTTTGATTGACAGAAACTGGTTTTATAAGATCACTCAAGTGCACTGAAGTAGTAAGTTGTCACTCACTTGTGATCTACAAACCTTAGGTAGGTTTGTAGATCACAAGTGATACACGTGTAGCTGATGTTATATCTGAATAAATACTTACCTCATTGGTCTACTGGTCATAAACGGATCTTTTTAAGAAGGATGCGCTAAGGTAACCTACGACATTCATTTGTTTTTTAAGGGTAAAACGGGACCTTATTGCTAAGACTCCGCGGTCTGTCCGTCGGTCATCGGTCTGTATCTTATGAACCATGATAGTTAGGCAAAAATGTTTTTTTTTACAGATGTTGTATTTTTGCTGCAGCCATAATAAGAAATGCTAAAAAATAAAATAAAAGAATATATTTATATATTTAGAATTATATATATATTTTAGGTGAGTTTTTCTTGAACGAATCCGGCTCGCACTTTAACCGGTTTCTTTTTCAGTTGAGTATGAGGTTGTAAGTTGATTAAAATAGGATTCGGGTACGTAACAAATAAGGTTTTATAAAACTTTAATCATAGAAATCATTAACACCATCTAAGTTTATTATATCCCTTTTTTTGCGGATAGGAAATCATCAAAAAACTTCTACCGCTCCGGGCGGAGCAGGGTGTGTCAGACTAGTACTAAAACCCACCTATGTTCCTTCTTTTGCCCTTTATGTTCTGGGGTCGCGGTAACTCTTTTTACAACCTACAGGTTGTAAAAAGAGTTACCGCGACCCACGCCTGTGGCTCTGGCAGGCTTTGCTGATAGATTTAATCCCATTCAATTATTTTTTCTAAATGTGTCGTGAACCCTTAAACGATGGGACACTTGACTGTCCTAGGTGGATAGGTACTTAACCTTACTTAACCTAACCCGTAACCCGATTAGAAACATGAACATGACTGTGTTTATTTTTTTATCAGCATAAATTAACTGTCCTGCTGTTTCTGCCTAACCCCAATTGAAAAAGGCGTTAGTTTATGTACATTTACATCAGCATAAATTACTTTAGGAATTTAAAGACAACTCAGTTATGTCTAACTGGACAACTGGATTCCTAAAATTATTGTACCGACCTTGTTTGCCGAAGCGTGTATTATATTTGTATAAAAAACTAGGTTTCGTCAATAGCTGATGGAATTGAAGGCTCTCATTGAAGCAAAGAGAAGTTTAAAAAAAGAGAGAAAAAGCATTAATAATTTGTAATTACGATGAGCACACAATTTTTTTTAAAGATGGCTGGTTTGTGTAAGGAATGATATGAAGGAGAAAGGAGTAAATGATGCCGTGACGTCTGCTAGGGGAGAATGGAAGAAGAAAACGTGTTGCGCCGACCCCAAATAGAATGGGACAAGGGCAGGAAAATGATGATGACACAGTTATTTTTAAGTTTGAATATACTAAGCATCACAAACATTTATTAACTCATATAGAACAAGAAAAAAAGCTTTAGCAATTTAGGAATATGAAAAATGCTACATCAACGTAAAGGGCACGTATAGGGCAACGTCATATCAGTGTAAAAGTATTAGGATACTTTACTATAAGTATCTACTTATGAGACTATTTATCCCGGGTAGATCATGTGACTTCTAATCTAGGTCATAGTTTACCTGTATGCCCTTCGAAATCAGTTTGACAAGGTATAAAAAGAGTGCCCGGTCCGTGGGTTGGTTCGAAATAAAAACCGCAGCTCCGGAACACAACGAGCAAAAGAAGGAAGATGAGTGGATTTAAGTAAGTACAAGTCTGACACTCCCTTCTGCTCCGCCCAAAGCGGGAGAGGAGAAGAGTCATTCAATGATTTTCTATCCTACAAAAAAGGTATGAAAAGAAGACAGGCATACAGTCACTCTGGTGAAATTGCCTGTTTTATGCATTATGTAAAGTATCAGTTATCATCATTCTCGTGGCCCCATTTTATTTAGTCGGCGCAGCATGTCTCGTTCTTCTTCAGTTCTCCATCCTATCCTCTTATAGCCATCCGCATGCATATACTATAATTTTATACTATTATTCTATACTACATTTTCTTCATTCCTCTGTATCACTTGTTGATACCACGATAACCTGATTAACACACAGCTTTTTAGACAACGCTGCCTTTTTCAGACGTCCTCTGAAAGTACCAGTATTTAGCAGAGACAAGACCCCTTTTTTGTGAGTGGGAAATCATTAAATAACCCCGTTCTGGGCGGAGCGGGGGGGAGTTACATAGACTTTTATCGACTAAATCCACTCATGTTCCTTCTATGTGTGCCGAGGCCACGGTACCTCAACAACCCACAACCCCATCAAACAGTGGCCCTGGTAGGTTTAGACACATATCATCTCTTTTTCGCCCTCCAAAGCCTTACCTTCAAAAGTAGCCCTACCTTTGACCCCACATAGAAAGTGAACTATGCAAAGAATTCATTCAAACTATGAAAGTGAGGTGTGTACGAAATCGAAAGTTACGACGCTCCACTATGTCGTTGGCGATGAGTTTCAAAAATTAGCCATATTGATCGCGAGATCTTTATAGTATGCGGTTGTAGGTCGTTGAGATGTTGTCGGAATATAATATTGACGGGCCTGTTGGTCTAGTGGTTAGTGGCCGTGACTGCTGAGCCCGAGGTCGTGGGTTCGATTCCCACCCAGGACAAACTTTGTGTGATGAGCATGATTGTTTGTTCTGTGTTTGGGTGTGATTTATCTATAATATGTATGTATTTATAAATTATATAAGTATGTATATCAGTTGTCTGGTTACCATAACACAAGCTCTGCTTAGCTTGGGATCAGATAGCCGTGAGTTGTCCCAAGATATTTATTTATTTTATTTATTTATTAATATTCTAGAATTACTAGGTTATGCTCACGACTGCGGTTTATTTCGCTTTATCCCTTGGTAACAAACACTGCGATAAAAACTTTCAACGTGTGTCGAGCGTACCAGAGCGTTAAAACATTAAAAGCATGCTATTTTTCTTTCTTTCTTTAAAAAATGTTGCTCCTGTATCGTGGGTGCGTTTAGAAACATTTAAACTCACATATGCAAAAAACCGGAACAACTATCTGTAGGCCATACAAATATATAATTTTCAGACTTACTTTAAGCCCTAATGATACATAGGATTCATCGGTACAAATTCAAAGGTACTAGCGTACCTTTTGTCAAATGTTGAATCTTATGTATAATTCTCGTGTCACAGTTTTAGTTGTCATACTCCTCCGAAAAGACTTACCTTGAGAATCGATCGCTATCATTTTTTTTTTTATATTTTAACTGAACAGCAGGTGAAACCGTTGCGCATAGCTTTTATTAAAAAAAAAGTAAGCTTTGCATTGCGCTCTCAAAGTCGCTACTTAAATACTACGAAACCAATCCGACTAACAACACGACAGATCGTATCATATAAACATCTTCTAACGGTCCCCTGTCATCTACATCTTAACTTTCGATATCCATCGATTAACATCACCGGTCCCTTTCTAACACAAAACAACCTATCTACCATCCCTTTCCCACGTATTCGGTATTTCACTGATCATCTAATTGTTCTCTTAATGGCTTTCTAACATGTGCTGAGGTTGTTAGAAATATATCGATGGCTGGGCTATTTTGCCCACGCAATATTTGACAGTCAATAAGGAAAGTGGCAGCTGATTCGGTAATTGCTTGACGCTATATTTAAAGCCAAGATCCGGTAGTGGGTTGGGCAGATTGGAGGGACATAGATTGAGTAACTGGTAAAAAATATAGGCAGGTACTGCTAAATATGGGACCGCTGTCATAGTAAAAAGGTCTTTATTAGTAACTAAATACGGACTCTTTTACTAACTGGTATTGAACAGGAGACTTAGTATAATAATCAATTTGGATCAAATTATTTTTAAAGAACATTTAAGAACACAGTTACTAAAGATGTGATGGATATGTATGTTGATGGACGGAGAGTGAGAGGACTGCCAAAGAAAAGATGGATGGATTGTGTAAGGAATGATATGAAGGAGAAAAGAGTAAATTATGCCGTGACGTCTGATAGGAGAGAATGGAAGAAGGAAACGTGTTGCGCCGATCCCAAATAGAATGGGACAAGGGCAGGAAAATGATGAAATGATTCAAGAACACAGAGAAAAAAGCACCATTGCGTCTGCAGTGCACATTCAACACTCGCCCTAAAATCTATTTATTTTACTTGTTGTAGGTAGGGTACGAATCAGGTTTTATCATAAAACTGTAATTTGAAAGCCAGATTGATTGCTGATACATTTTCAATCCTATATCCATAAAGCTAAATCTACATATGCATCCACATTTAATATTATTTTAATTTGTTAAACAGCCTGGCAATATTAATGGTAATATTAAGTAAATATTATACTAAGAAAAGAAAAAAACAGTTTTGTAAATATGAACATTTTATTATTAGCTAGTTAAAAGAAAGAAACGTAAAGTAAAGTTAAGTAATAGTAGTTATAAGTATAAACGTTAATTATGTAGATATAAGTAATAATAACCTAATCATCTAAGAAAAAAATCTTTTTTGTAAATGAGGTCAAATAAAGGCTTTTTTATTTTTTTTTATTTTTTTATTTATTAAACAGCCTGGCATTGAGCTGCAGTTGCTAACGTTGGAATCACACCTGGAAAAAGGCTTAACAGACGATAATAATCATTTTCATTACTTGTTTTTATTTTTAATAAAACGGTGCCTCATGCTAGGAATTTGTCCTGTATCGTGGGTGCGTTTACAAACATTTAAACTCACACACACAAACAACCAGACCTGAAACAATCACCTGTAGGTTATACAAATATTTATTTCGTTCTTGAATTGAACCCGCGACTCGCAGTGCAGCAGTCAATCGGTCAGCTACTGCGCCAATCGTGCCGTCAAATCAATTTTATATCTCACGAAAGATTTTGTACACAAAATACTTGATAGGACATTACATTAAGACAAAAGGACCCTAAGGTATTGATAATTTCATTAAAAATATCTTGCTGCAGACCTGCGAGAGAAGAGATGGATTACATATACAACCATACTGTGGAGAAAAGATTAAAACAGGAAAATTTTAAATTATCAATCTTAAAATAAACATCAATACAAATATTAAATAAACAACCTCACTGATAATTATTATAAAAGCGAAAGTGAGTCTGTTTGTTTGTTACCTCTTCATGTTTTAATGGCTAAACGGATTTTGATGAATTTTGTTACAGAGATGGTAGTTAGTTAGTCCTTATGTAATTGACCAAGATTTTTGTCTAAACCTTAAAAGAGACCTCTGAGTTTGTTTCAGCTGTTTCTTCTCAGAGTAGTCGGGTACGAAACACCAGCCTCATCTTGTTTTTTAAAAGAGACTATCCTTACTAATATTATAAAAGTGAAAGTGAGGTTGTTTGTTTGTTTGTTTGTTACCTCTTCACGCATTAATGGCTAAACCGATTGTAATGAATTTTGGTACATAGATAGTTGGGAACCAACAGACGGACATAAGCTAATTTATTTAAAAAAAACCGGCCAGTGTCAGTGTAGGGTTCCGTAGTTTCCCGTCCGTCACAAAAAGTGTTCCCAGTTATGAGGCCAACCGAACAATTCGGTAATACCCGATCCAATTCATCCAATGTAATAAGTACCTACAACGCCATATCTCGAGGAATTGGGTTACTAATTAATACAAAGACGTGCAATTTGGTGGTAATTTTGGATTGCGAGAACCGATTTCAATAATTCTTTTTTTGTTTGAAAAAAAATACGTTCAAGATAATAAAATATGTAAACAAAGTTACAAAAAAAGCTTGCATATACGATTATACTACAAACTTAGTCCAGAAATTATTTTGTACAACTTTTTGTCTTTCTTGTACAAAAACTGTTGTGTCAATCAAGTTTAAAATAATTTTCATAGAAAGTCCTTATAAAGTTCTACTTTTCAATTTTTTTTCATATTTTTTAGACTTATGGTTCAAAAGTTAGAGGGGGGGGGACACATTGTTTTTTACTTTTGGAGCGATTATTTCCGAAATTATTGACATTATCAAAAAATGATTTTAGTAAACCCCTATTCATTTTTAAATACCTTTCCAACAATATATCACACGTTAGGGTTGAAATTAAAAAAAAATCACTTCCCACTTTACATATAGGGTGGCCACCCTAATAAAACATTTTTTTCAAATTTTTATTTTACCACTTTGTCGGCGTGATTGATATACATATTAGTACCAAATTTCAGCTTTCTAGCGCTAACGGTCACAGAGATTAAGCGAGGACGGACGGACGGACGGACGGACAGACAGACATGGCGAAACTATAAGGGTTCCTAGTTGACTACGCAACCCTAAAAAGTGGAATGTGAGGGAGAATGAGGGAAGAAAAAGGAAAGCTTAGCGTTGCAATTACAAAACAGTAAGGCGTAAGGGGAACTGTGTTACCCCGAATTTAACGCGAGCGAACACTGAGAAGCTAGTATTAAAATATATATAATATAATAAATATACACCTCAAAATTTTTCATTTTGTTGGATTAGAAATTTTGACACAGTCGTCTCTACACAAAGCATTGGCCTTAACATACAGTCTTCCCAGCTATTTTATCAATAAGTATACGAGTAAACACCATAATTTGCATAATCACACTCATTGTAGTCAAGTCGATCACAGCCTGCGAGCATCTTACTGGCATAATTCTCACAACGTTTACTTCAAAGTGAATTGTACGATATTATAGACTATGTTTATAGTATCATGCGTATGAAATTCGTGTTTAGACTATACTAGCTTTCGCCCGCGGCTTCGCCCGCGTTAAATTTGGGGTAACACAGTTCCCCTTACGCCTTATTGATTTGTAATAGCAACGCTAAGTTTTCCCTTTTCTTCCCTCTTTCTCCCTCACATTCCATTTTATTCCAAAAAATATGCCTATGTCCGTCTCCTGGTTCTAAACTATCTCTGTACCAAAATTCATCAAAATCGGTTTATCCGTTAAAGCGTGAAGAGGTAACAAACAAACAAACAAACTCACTTTCGCTTTTATAATATTATTAGTAAGGATTTTAGTAAGGATTATTTAGGATCCTGTTGAGTTAACCTACGTGGGTAGGTCCTGTACAGTTCCAATTTCATTTTAACTGAGTATTGTAATGATCGAAACATTAAAAACTGACTGTTTTTGTGTTTTTTTAATCTTTTTTACCACGAAGTAAAAAAAAACTTTTTATGTAAAAAAACAAAACCGACTTCCAAAAAAAAAACAAAAACGTGGAAAATAACTTCGCTTCCGAAAGTCGTTGACTTTTGTTGGTTATCCTACACGTGACAAAAGCCTACAGATAGTTGTTTCGGGTCTGGCTGTTTGTGTATGTGAGTTTCAATGTTTGCAAAGGCACCCACGATACTGGAGAAATTCCTACTGTAGGGCAACGATATTTAAAAAAAAAGAAAACGAGCTGTAAAGTTACCCTGTTTATTAATAGAAGTACACAAATCGAGCCCCGAAATAACCTAAGCAGAAAACACGCTTGCTTAAACATTTTGCACTCTTCGTTTTGTTTAGTTTCTGGGGCTAAACAATATAGTCCTCCTCACCAGTTTTTGTAACAGCTGCCAATCTTAACAGAGATATCACAGTGCATAAGTGTGTGCACAGGCACAGATGCACTCACTGTTCCCTCACTCTCATAGTCCGATGGGACGACAATCTGACACGACCGGAGAGAGATCAGGCGCAGGACCAACGGCTTATGGTAGGTATGGTGGGTGGTATCATACCGCCAACTTCCAGACTCTGAGCTGCTCCTGTGAAATTCCTAACAAATACTCATCATAATCGTTACTAATATCCTTACTAATATTATAAAAGCGAATGTGAGTTTGTTTGTTCGTATGTATGTTTGTTTGTTTGTTATATTTTCACGCCTTCATGGTGACGGACATAGGTATTTTTTTTAAAGTGGTAAATGGTACCTGCAAATCAGGAAAGGGGAACTGTGTTACCCCGAATTTTACGTGAGCGAAACCGCGGGTAAAAGCTAATAAACGCATCTAGACAAGTCTGCACATTTAGTTCCACGTTTTACGGAGGTCAAACGGCAGTCAATAAGCGTAAAATCAATTACTCGCATTTTCGATTAAGTAACTCGTTGTACGCTTGTTAATAAATTCTGAACTCGATTTTTTAAAGCGGTTATCTACTGCAATGGGGTGCAATTTAGTGATGGTTGTTTATTTGCAGGATAAAACAGTGAAAATAAAAACAGAGTTAATTTTCGTTTTTGGGGTTTGGTTTAAAATTGTACTTTTCTTCTTGGTAAAATATTATTTGTAGGACTAAGGTCCCGTGTATTGCAGGTTGTTCGAAAGAGATACTGCGGCCCCGGAACGTAAACGGCAATAGAAGGAACATGAGTGGGCTTTAGTCAGTACAAGTCTGACAGTCCCCCCGCTCCGCCTAGAGCGAGGGAAGTTATTTGAAAATTTCCCACCCCAAAAAAGGGTCTCTGTGTAATGTTATCCTACAGAAAATTGGCACCGCCACTACTATAAGGAGAAGTAAAGAACGTGAATGTATTTTTTTGTAATAACAGACAAAGAAAACCCGCCATTAATGACACATTTTAATTTAGCCTTTTTCGTCCCATTTGCATTGCTGGGCAAAACTTTTACCAATTTCTTTCCAACTCTCTCAGTGTTTGCGTCCCCTGTCCAATACGTCAAGAAGGAGCCCAAATAAAATAAATTTGTCTTGTACGAGGTCAAAAAGGCCCCAGCAAAGAACTGTAACATTTAAGATTGCCATGTCGATAGCTGGATGTGAAAGCATCTAAAAAATAATTTTGGCTGTCTATGTTGTACGGATTTTTTTCAAACAAAGAATAAAAACAGGTGCTGCAATATTGATCCTGTCGGAGTTGCGGGTTGTTCGAAAGAGATACCGCGACCCTGAAACATAAAGCGCAATAGAAAGAACATGGGTGAGTTTTAGTCAGTACACGTCTGAGACTCCTCTCCGCTCTACCTAAGGTGGGGGGAAGTTATTCCGCAAAGAAAGAGTTAATTGATATTGTAGATGTTTCCATCACATCAATAATTTTCATGGAGGTATCCGATTGCATTTCGCACAAAAGCGGTACATATACAGTACATAATATGGCCACTATCGATGGGAAAATAAAAGCGTTACTGATTGATTTAGTTGCAGTAGTTGTCATTAGAAAACATAATATACGTGCGTCATACACGATAACTTTATAGATTGAAAAAGAAATTAAATTACCTATTTTCTTTTTCAATTGATTTCGACGTTGATTTTCTGAACCATGTGGCCTACAGTTTAGGCGGAATAAACAAAATAGCTAGAAGTTAGCACAGATACATATAAACCTAAATAAAGGGTGTAAAAATACTTTTAACCAAGCCAAGCGAGGGGGCATGTCAAACTTGTACTGACTAAAACCCACCCATGTTTCTTCTATTGCCCTTTACGTTCCGAGGCCGCGGTATCTCTTTCGAACAACCCGCAACCCCGGCAGGCGGAGGCTCTGGCAAGCCTCTCTGCATTGCTGACTCTCTTTAAGGCGCGCGTGAAACACGAACGCGCCGTCGACACGGCCTGTCGTCAATCGACGGACGGACGGTGAACTACCTATTGCTTACCGCCCACAGGCCCGCATCTACGGTGGCCGGGAGTCGTCTCGCGGCGCCCGGCGGGATCATAGGCTTGATGTTATGTTCCGTCTTCTTCCTCTATGTGTTGTTAGTGTTTAAGGCAATGTTCATAACTATTTATTTTATCCAAGTTTTGTGTTTTTACTTTATACTACACTGCTCAAAAAGCAATTACAGACGTCGGCAAAAAGGCTGCTAGGCTTTTTTTCCGGGTCGGAAATCATCAAATGACTTCCCCCGCTCTGGGCGCAGCGGGAGGGCATGTCAGACTTTTACTGACTAAAACCCACCCATGTTCCTTCTATTGCCCTTTACGTTCCGGGGCCGCGGTATCTTTTTCGAACAACCCGCAACCCCGGCAGGAGGCCGCTAGGCTCAAATGGGATTTAGTCATGTGAGCCGCATGCATAACGACCGCCGACCAAAGGTCTCAACGAGTTGGTTGGATGGCTAGCATCGGAATCAGCCTAGGTAGAGGTGGCGAGACGATCTGAACGCGCATCACGAGGACTAGATCGAGGTGGTTTAGGAAAATAATTCCTGGAAGATATGGAGAGCCTTTTGCTTATCTGTGGGGCATACAAAGTTGAATATAAAAAAAAACTTTACTCCTGGACACGGCTCGTATCGTTAGTAGTTTCTTCTCTCTGGAGCCCTGACTGCCGGTTACTTGGACCATGTTTTCGATACCATTGGGCTTCTACCTATTTTTTGTTTTTTTTTTTTAAAAAGAAATTTATAAAAATATAAAAAAATACATATGTAATGATAAATAAATGAAATATAAATATGAATTGGAAGGATGACATGTGCTTTTTCAGAAATGAAAAGAGTTTAGGTATCGATGATTTTAAATAGAAACAAATGAAACAAAAACTGAAATGGACACTGAAACAAACTGCTACACTTCATCAGGGTATAAAAATTCTTATAAAATAGAATAAATCTGGTAATAGTAGCAGTTTTAATATATTCATGAGATGCACGACAAAAAAAAATGACGTCAATCAAAACTGCATAATGCTTACGAGTGGTCCAAAAAATAAATTAGTGTCTATCGATTTGCCGACGTTTGCATGTAAATGGTAATTTATCAGACGATTTCGAACTGGCCACAATTAATATAACAAGGAGATAATTATGCGCTATGCAAATCCTCTTTTGCTGATCATATTCATCATTATCCACAGCCCGACATCAGCCAATGTGGGAACTGCCGTGCCAATTGTAAAAACAATATCTCAGGAAAGGCTACTTTCGAAAAAAGGTAAAGTTTGTAAAAAAAAATGTTTTAGTGTACTGTACAGAATGTTGTCTTTGTTCAGATAGATAGGATATTCTTTATAACAAGAAATAAACCGTACAATTTACAAGAATAACAGTATACAACTTATTAATAGGGTGGTGACACATTGCACGGTCTTATCGCTAAAAGCGATCTTTTCAAGACAACATTTATGTGGTTTAAAAGGAGGAGGGACAGTATTGTGTGTTTATTAGGTTTTTAAGGTTTCATTCAACATAGATAGTGCAGATTGGGTTAGTCCATTAGATGCGTATTTATTTATTCTACCCGATGCCCCTTAAATCAAGTTTATTTTTAAATACCACCATTAAGCTTGGTATTTGTTTTTCTTTGTTTGTACCCATATTAATGCTTCGCTATCCGCCTTAAATATGAAACAAAACAGCAATAATTAAGTTTACCCATCTGACTGATAGACCACCTTCCATTCCATTCTTTGGACGCTACTGAATCAAAGCTTTTATATAATACAACCACGTTCATCCTGTCAGAAATCATAAAAAAGCTTAGGAAGCTTTTTTAAAAAGCTTAGGAAGCTTTTATAAAAAAAGCTTCCTAAGACCAGTATTAATAGCACGACAAAAATGGAAACCGAATTTTGGTCAAGGCAGAGTTTACCCGTGTGCGCTGGAAATGTTGGTACTTTCTATTCCTTCATTATTCTCAGTCTGATAAGGCAGTACGGCCAGGGAGAAATCAGGCACAGGATCTTTCAATGTATTTTCTGTCGAGAAGGAATGTTTCACGGCAATGTCCTATGTAAACTACCATAAAAAGGAAAAAAGAATAAAAAACTAAACCAAAAACGTTTGGTTATCGAATTTAGAACCCCAACAGTCCCATTTGTAGCCATGTGAGACATGCACCTGAAATTATGATGATGATATAAGTTACAAAAATAAAAGCCACTCTATTAATAGTACATCAAATACTTATCGCAATCCATTATTTGATGTTTGTAAAAGATAATAGTACTAGTACCTGCTTGCAGTAGGTTAGAGGTAAAGGCAGTGCCACACTGATTAGAAGCGATTATGAGATAATTTTGTGTTATAAAAAAACCTTACTAATATTGTAAAAACGAAAGTGAATTTGTTTGTTTGTTACGTCTTCACGCCTAAATTATGATGATAAAACCGATTTTGAAGAATTCTGGTACAGAGATAGTTGTAACCCTGGAGACAGACATAGGCTAATTAAAAAAATAACTGAGTAATGAGGGAGAAAGAGGGATTAGAACCCCCCACTCCGCCTAGAGTGGGGGAAGTTATATAATGATTTCCTACCCCGAATAAAAAAGGGGTATATACAATAGAATGGGTGGGTTTTAGTCAGTACAAGTCTAAAACTCTACCCCACTCCGCCCAAAGCGGGGGAAGTTATTTTATGATTTCCCATCCGCAAAAAAGGGGGTATTGTATCATGAGACGACACCCGGCCACCGTAAACGCGGGAATGTGGACTATGAATAGATGGAGCAATAGATAGCTCACCGTCCGACCGTCTATTGTGAACAGGCCGTGTCGTCGGCGTGTTCGTGGTCCTCGCGGGCCTCAAAGAGATGTCAGCAAAGCAGATAAGCCTGCCAGGTTGTACGTTGTTCGAAAGAGATACCGCGGTACCTTAACACAAAGAGCAAAAGAAGCAACATAGATAGGTTTTTGTCTGACAGTCCTACCCGCTCCGATCAGAGTGGGGGAAGTAATTTGATTTTCCATAGGAAAAAAGGGGGTATCGTATTACCCAGTACTTATTGGGTTATGGAGGGCAGACGGACAGTCTTTTCACGAAAAATACTGGTTCTTAGCTGCATCTGGTTAAAGTTGGGGCAGATGATAAGGACTACCCGTTAAGACTGTCAAAGTGATTTAGTCAAATCGATTGACTATCAGAATTTTCGAGCGATAAATTGCATTCGTGTGCCACCGCCTTAAAGCAAGCACGTTTCAAAGTAGGCATTTTAGAATTATTATCCCCCATAACAGACTGAAAACAGGTTTTGTGCAGTTTCTAATTCTACGTCCACTTATTATTGTCTTAATGTTGTATTGGCTGGAAAAGAAGCCGTTTGACGGCCATTTTCTAATTTTATGCGACGATAGATAAACTATCAAAAAAAGAATTTTGAGTTAGAAAGAAATTAAGAGCGATATTTAATTCTGTATGTAGATCTCTTAAGGCACAAATCTAGGTTATCTGTGACGTCAGGGTGAAATGGAAATTGCTTTGACTTGAGAGAAGATCATCGTAATTGTGGCATGCCAAGGGGTCTGTCTGCCAGCCAGTTGCTCCTAAGAATGTGGACGAGGTACAAGGACTATGTAAAGGGAGTGTCTAATCAAATCCGAACTAACGTCCTTACTAATATTATAAAAGCGAAAGTGAGTTTGTTTGTTACGTCTTCACGCCTAAATGGCAAAACCGATTTTGATGAATTTTGGTACAGAGGTAGTTGGAACCTTGGAGACGGACATAGGCAATTTAAAAAAAATTTAGCAAACGAGGGTGAAAGAGGGAAGAAAAGTTAAAACTTAGCTTAGCTATTTTAATAAATAAGGCGCAATGGCAAAAATTACAGGTATTAGGTACCTGCAAGTCAAAAAAGGGGAACTTTGTTACTCCGAATTTAACACGATCAAAGCCGTGGGCAAAAGCTAGTACAGGCATAAAACAGTAAATAAATTACGTAATAAAACAAATTACTGAAATAAAAATAATAACAGCTGAATGTTGTGTAAAGTTTATAATAGACGTAACATTATTATTAATGATAACAAATTAATACGACTCATTCATAACTAATGACATGTTCTGTTATGACGCAGATGCTTATAATGGAGGAGATTAGACAAAAAACGGTCTAGATTTATCACACTCTCTGGTTTTGATTTCATAATCCTAGAGTGCTTATAAATAATAATATTTGGTTATCTAGAGAGTTTTTAATCGATTTAAGTTTTTAACGAGTTTTTTTGCTACTTGATACTGTATTAGGTGTAAAAATATTCGTATGAAAACAAAAGGCATTTGGTCTCTCCTACAGAATGTTTTTGATTTGGAGCATGTCTAGGAATCTCCCTGTAACTTAGATGTTGGGGGTCAAATATTTTTTAATGACATTTCTGATGTATTAGATTATACAAAATTTAAAACCTTTCAAATTGCAGCTTGACTTTTGAAGGGATAGTAAGATAACTGTGACCCTTACGAAACACCTAACTATTCCTTAACGACTAAGATAATGGTACCATCGGCGCAAATTATGAATGAAAAGAGTATTGAAAATATGTTACTAGTTGAAAGACGTTAAAATTCTAAAGGGTTTAAAAACAGTATTAGCTTGCCTAAGTTCTTTGAAATAAAATTATAAACATGGAACTTTGGTTGCAGTTCTGTCCAACTTTGCGAAATGGTACTTGTATAATGGTATCTCATTAATGTTATAAAGAACTGTAATTAAAATTGGTTAACCCACTCTACTCATCCAGAAATGTTAAATGCAAAGATTTTCGCCGATCAAATCAAATAAATCACGACCATAAAAACGAAGCAATTTGATATTAACTTCCAAGTTTCTACCATAAATTCAAGAAGACGTATTTTAACGGAATCTTCACAGTTATCCTTAATACCCCAATAAACATATAGGATATGGCTTATCACGGTAGTGAAGACGCGATAGATTGAAGACTAGCCGAGCGAAGCCGCGGTATACCGCTAGACAAGAAATAATCACCACATTACACAGTCTGAATAAATAAATCCGAAGTATCTATTAGTCCAGTTGTGTAAGACAAATAATGAGTTGAATAATTGTTGAAATAGAAATTACAAAAAGTACTATCACTTAGATTATTCAACAGATTTGGAAAATATTAGAATGTCCGGTTAGGATATTGTTTTCTATTATAACATTAGAAAAACTGAACTTATCATAAAACTTTTAATAGTTTTGGTTGATGTAGTTAAAATCTAATATTATAAAGTCGTAAAAATTGTTTGTTACGATTTAACCCAAGAACTACTGAACTGATTTTAAAAAATCTTTCACCAGGAGAAAGCTACATTGTTATTAAATTACATAGGTAATATAACATTACGCTCCTACCCTTAAGAACGGGGCAGTGGCCAAAGACGCGGGTGAAACCGCGCAGGACTGCTAGTTTTGTAACTGACAAGTGACCACTATTTGGCTCTTTTATGTGGTCATCAATGGTGGCCTTAATAATTAAATTAAACAGATAGGCGGTTAAAAATAATCTTAATCGTTATGATATTTATCGATTATCTTCTAATATATAAAATTCTCGTGTCACAATTTTCGTTAGCATACTCCTCCGAAACGGCTGGACCGATTTAAACGAAATTTTGTGTACATATCGGGTAGGTCTGAGAATCGGCCAACATTTATTTTTCATATCCCTAAGTGAGCAGCGGGTGAAACCGCTGGGCAAAGCTAGTAAAATTATAAATCTTAATATGGGAATCACCATAAATGATAATATCCTGAAGTTCATAGCTCGGGTTTATTTCATGTTTACAAAAAGCAATATCATAGCTGCAAACGTAACTACTTTGTTTGTTTTTTTTTTCGAAATGTCTGTCTAAAACCCGTTTATGTTTCCTCTTTTGCCCTTTGTGTTCTGGGGCCACGGTATCTCTTTCGAACAACCCGCAACCTCAGAAACGTAATGACTTACCCACTGCGGTTACTTAGGGCAAGTAGTTTAACTTTCTGAATCAAGTCAGTGGTATTTTGTAAATATATTTATATAGCTTTTGCCCGCGGCTTTGCTTGCGTTGAATTCGAGGTAACACAGTGTCTCTTTCCTGATTTGCATGTACTTGTTACTTAGCTTTTGCCCTTGCGCCTTATTTATTGTAATAGCACAGCTAAGTTTTCCCTTTTCTTTCCTGTTTCTCCCTCATTTCTCACACAAAAATTGCCTATGCGGACATAGGCAATATTTTTTAAAGTAACTCAGAGGCCCAACTATCTCTGTACCAAAATTCATCAAAATCAGTTTAACCATTTAGGCGTGAAGACGTAACAAACAAACAAACTCACTTTCGCTATTATAATATTAAGTAAGGATAGGAGAACATGGAAACTATTAAAAAATATCCTTTTTTCTTCTCATAGATGTTAAAAAGAAAAGGCTTTCATTACAAAATCTTAAAGTGTGAACAAAATCACTTTCCACTCATTTAATTCACAAAATCGCAAAATTTCAACACCATTTAAGATCCATACATTAACGAAAATCAATATTACTTTCGAAAACTCATAACCAAAAAAGAATTATTCCTTAATGGTATGCACACAATGCCTCCAATAACCCACATAGATAAATTATTCATTTCACGTAAATGACTATCAAAATATACAAATATTTTACAACCGACCATTCAAGAACCTGACCTTAAGAATGCACAACAAACCCTAGTAAGACACTTTCACTTAAAAACCAGTCTAACATCGACAACATTAGAGTTCATAATCACAAATTCCTCATCTTAACCTAGATGGTCCAACGTGCCTCACACAGAAGACAGGTGGGGGGGAATATGATAAAACTGTATAGCGGTCCAATCGCAACTCCAAACATTGCTTGACATCCCTAGATGTCTGAATATTACTAAAAAAAAAAATTAAATAAAAAAAAAACAAAACAAAATGAAACTTTTCTTAGTATTTTTGGCGGCTACGGCCTTTGTCTCAGCAGAAGACAGTGATAACACATTAGAATCGGCGATTAACTTCATTAAGGACTGCAAAGGAGACTACATCTTATGTGTGAAGGTTAATAGTAATTTCATATTAATAAAGTGAAAGTGAAGTGTGTGTTGTGGAATCAGGTTTCGCAGTGGTTGATGTCGGGAGGATTTCTCATTTCACTTCTAACAAGTGTGCATACGATCTAAAATACAACTACCGGCTAAAACAATTAACATTACCAATTTTGCCGCAAAAATGTTCGAGCTTGACAGAAAATTCCCCAAAATAAGAATATTTTGCAGTATCATTTCTAAGATTTCAATCCAAGTTCAAAATCATAACTTCATCTCAAAAACTGATAATTCAAAATAATAAAATTTGATCGACACAAAAATCTAATTCGATATTTCTTTCGCAGGAAAAAATGCTCAGAGTTGTCGACAACTTGAGAGCATCGAAAAGCATAACCATTGTAGATGGAGTGGTTTTCAAAGGAGAACCTGAATCAAGGTCCGCCAAGAAAAATGACGCTTTGCCTGTTGACCCCACGGCTAGGGACGCTGAGGTCAACTACAGACTGGTCGATGGGGTCGTGAGCCTTTTCGAAACTCACGCCCTTGAGGTCAAAATGAACCAGGCTGACAAAGACACCATCCAGAGATCACTTGAAGAAGGTATGTACAAACTTACAAGTATAATCAGTGCAAATCTAAAAATAGAATCTACAGTAGAATGTAAATAGAAAAGTGAAACAGTTAAATCAGAGACTCTAAATGAATGCAGTAATAATTACTGACGATTCGAGCGATTCCATAATTAGAATCAAGAAAAAGGTTAATGAGTTCATAATTTGCAACGCTTTGTTGGAGTCTTGATATAGCGATGATTATTTTAATGGAGACTACTGATGATATGATAATTGATTTATAGATTGTTTCTAAAGTGTATTAAGTGATTTAGATATCAAAAAACATTACCAAAGAAAAAATCACGGTAGACATACTCATAAATGTTTTGATAGTAAAAAAAAAAATCTTGTTGAAAATAAAACTAATGAATATTTCCTATTCCCAGGTCGTGGCAAAAAGAAGGGAGGTGGTATGGGCGGTATCATCGGTCTCCTTGGAGCCAAACTGCTGCTCGGCAAACTCTTCATCGTCAAGCTCATCGCCATCAAAGCCCTCGCCACCGCCAAGATCGCCCTCGTTCTTGCAGCCATCCTCTTCGTCGCTTACTGCTTGAAGGGTGAACAGACCAAGACAACCTATGAGGTCATTCCTCATGCTCATCATCACGAGTCTCATCACCCCGTCCACGTTGAGCATGTTGCCCACGATTCTGGACACGGCGGCGGCCACGGTGGATACTCCAGCTACGGCCAGGACTGGAACAAGAACCTCGATGAAGCCCAGAACCTCGCCTACAGCGCATACTCTCATTCAACATAATTCAAAGACTTTATTAGCATAAATCGACGGTCGTCGTAGTAACCTCTGTTGTACAAAGAATTTATTTATTATCTTAATTTATTGCCATTAATTTATTGTTGAATTAAAATAAAGAACTATTTATTATTACCAATTATTTCGTTCGTTTTATTGTTGGATCGAAAGGTGTCGTTAGATTAGATTTGGTTTTCGATTGATTTGAAACGGAAATCGAAATTACTGGAAGTCATGTCAGTGACTCGGTGGTATGAGTTCACGCCAAACGAGTTTGTTACGTCTTACTTTCATTCCATGATTGATATTGTTTATAGTAGACACTTGGCCCCAGGCGTGAACAGTCAAAACTTCCTTACGACCGTTTCGGTAGCAATTTCAATAATTCCATTGAATGTAAATACACACTATTCGATTTTATCTCGCATCCGTGGGTGTGGCCAATTCGGAAACATTTGAGACGTCAATAAAATTTCTAAATTTCGACACAAGATCATCACTGGTTTGTTAAAAACTCATTCATGCATAAATTACAAGGCAAGGTCATGTTTTCTCATAGCTGCGGAAGTATTTGCTAATATCTCTAATTAAACATCAAAGAAAAGAGTTCCAACTCTCTCCAATATTAACACGCTTATTTTAATATGTTCTACATATTTTTAAGTGAAGAGACTTAGCTAGTTGATTCTCGAAACTAGTAAACGACAAAACTGGTTAAAGTATATACACTGAAGCTTCGACTTTCTATAGATGAGGTTTCACGTGTTTTAGTCCAATTTCATCTTCATTGAGAATATGGGTGGTTAGTGCGACATCACTGCTCAGACGCACCAACTTTTTGTCGCAAGTAAAGCCAAAAATTTGCATGACAATGCAACTTTTTTGTCGCCTCTAATCACGATTTTGTAACTGTTACTTATTTTTGATCACGACTTTTGTGACGTTGCGATTTTTTGTCTAGATTATTCTTCTATGACGTTGCAAATTAACCTGTAAGATCTAGGTAACTTTTACTAAGAAAGATTTGGCAGTATAAATTCGAAAGTTGCGATGTAATGGCTTATGAATTATGACTTGCATTGCATCAAGTGTGACTATACTTTTTTTGCTTGCGTCTAGAACCGTATAATAGTTATGATGATCTTTTTTTATTTAAGCTTTTGTGTCTCAATGAGATAAGTGTTTCATTACGTCTAAGAACGTTTAACTTTTTTGATTTCAATAAATTTTAATTAAATGGGAGATTAATGGTTGTTTGTACCTTTGTTCAGTAATAATAAGTAGAAGAAATTTTATATAGCTTCAGATACGTTCGTGATAATATAATTAAAATGATTGGCGTTTATTGTTGTATAAAGCTTCTATCTCAAGTTTTTCTTGGAGTTCATTTCTATTTTGTTAACTTCTTTTGAAATGAATGTTTCGTTTTCTGTTACCCAACCGGTCAATGCTAGATCATGGTTTTGGATAACGTTTACTTCTATTGAGCACAATTTGTTACTGAAAATTTTGCAGCTTTTGTCTTCTTCATCCTATTCTCCATTTACGAAATCTTGTTTTTTTTTTTTCAAAAAACTACTTTTTCTTCTTTGACCTTCATAGCCTCAAAACAGGACCTCAAATTCAGATTTGCTTCATAAAATAAAATCCACATTACTTCGTTCCTCATCAACATTGCAACAAACAAGAATATTGCTACTAATCATGTATACGCGCAACTAATAATCGCCCGTCTGCCCCACTGCTGGTCGAGTACGTACAATAACCTATCAAGCTATACATAACCAGTTTATGCGGATATCTTTCTCTACGAGAAAACTATACATAGCGAGGCCACGTTATACTGGAATTGTATAGCTAGATACAACCGGGTGTAAACATTCGAATTTGTATTTATCTTTGATGGAAAGTGGTCGGTTTTCCAAAATCTATGTAATTGGGGAAATGGGTTGTGGTGTTGGAAGTGTTACCTGTGAGTGTTGATAACCAACGGTGATTAAAGACAGCAATTTTCTTTCTTTAATCACCGTTGGTTAACAAAGGTTCAATGTAGAAACCCTGTCTTGTTTGTCAATCGGTACTGTTAGGTATGAGGTCTAGGATTCGATTGCCGTTTCGGGATTTTTAAAATGTGTTTGGCTATCAGATACTTTCCGGTAGCAGCAATGGAGTTTGCTAGTTTTTTTTTTAAATAAAACGTTGCTCCACACTAGGAATTTCTCCTGTATCGTGGGTGCGTTTACAAACATTTAAACTCACATACACAAACAGCCAGACACGAAACAACTATCTGTAGGTCATACAAATATTTGTACGGTGCGGGGATCTAGAACGCGACACGCAGCATATGAATCCAAAATTTAAAAAAAATGTTGATAATAAATATATAGGCAATAGGCTCCTCAACTATAAATCGTTCTTACTTTTTCGTGTGGTTAGTTACCTGACCAGCTGTTATCAAAGTTTTTCTGCTATCAAAGGGCATCTGACTTAGCTTAACATGTCGTCGAGAAATATTTCCTCATAATTTGCCTCACAATGTTTTCCTTCACCGAAGCATGTGATAATTATATTTTATTCCTTCTTGAGAAACAAACAAAGTATTTCAATGTATTCCTAAGAATTTTACTTTGTCAGACACAAAATATTCATCCTATTACTATTATAAATGCGAAAGTTTGTGAGGATGGATGTATGGATGTTTGTTACTCTTTCACGTCAAAAGGGCGAAACGGATCTTGATGAAATTTATTTGGCACTGAGGTAGATTATATTCTGGAATAACACATAGGATACTTTGTTCCGGTATCACACAGGCAAAGCCGCGGGCGCCAGCCAGTTACACAATAAATCAGTGACTCTATTTTGTTCCTTTTTAAGACACAAACCATAATGTATTCGAAATTGATTCCTAACAATTTAACTTAACGTTTAGAATTCTAATTTTTATCTTGGCCTAAAACCACAAAGAACAGTTTCACAAATAAATAGCAGATTACTAAGTAAGGTCCCAATGTGGACTTTAAAAACTTTTTATCTTGTTGATTCGCATTAGCATAAAATGCCATAAATAATTCATCATATTTACTTAAGAGAGGAAACTCAAACATCATATCCGGTTGTAAGCGAAGCCGGGTGACCCGGTTGTCAATGGATTTCACTTTTAATGTTAGTATTGAAGCTTCTCACTTTTTCTTTGTGTTAGGTAGTTGTTAATTACATAGGGCATAATGACTGTCTAAGTACAAGCAGAAAGTTTGTTTTTTCTCACAGAAAATAAAACGAGATTCATTTATTGGATACTAGCTTTCGCCCGCGGCTTCGCCCGCGTTAAATTTGGGGTAACACATTTCCCCTTGCGCCTTATTGATTTGTAATAGCAACGCTAAGTTTTCCCTTTTCTTCCCTCTTTCTCCCTCACATACCACTTTTTTTCCAAAAAATATTAACCTTTGTCCGTCTCCTGGTTCCCAACTATCTCAGTACCAAAATTCATCAAAATCGGTTTAGCCGTTGAAGCGTGAAGAGGTAACAAACAAAAAAACTCACTTTCGCTTTTATAATATTAGTAAGGATATCTTACTTCCTTAGTAAGGATGGATTTGAAGGATGGCTTAGTAGTTTGAACCGCTTCAGTGACAGCAGTTTAAGGGGGCTAATTCCATATTTGTGCACTGGATTTCTGTTCATCTAAATAAGAACAATGAATGACAAAAAAGTTACGTTATTTTTTTAAGTTTTTTGTCATTTATATTGTTTTAATGTATTTACTATTTATTCAATTTAAGTCAATTATTTATTGAAAGGACGTGTTTTTTGGTTTGAAATAATACAGGGTGGAATTTTGAAAATCCACCTGAAGGGGAAGTACTCTTAAAACTTTAGACAGAAAATTTTACTCAAAGGAAACATTCCTTTATTTTTGAAAAGAAAGAAAACGATATTCAAAGATTATTAAAAATTCGCTTGCCACACACGGTAATCGAACCGACTAAAATCTGTAAAAGTTGCACCCTGTACTTTTATTGCATCGATCGTTAGGGTCAATACGGATGAAATCTCTTTAACAAACTTCATAAATTAAATGAAAGGAAAACAATGAAATCCTCCCTTCAGGTGGCATTACAAAATTCCACCTTGCATCTGCATACATATTTTTAAATAGATGTCTAAAGCATCCTTGCTAAATTTCGAATTGAGCTTGCTGAATGTAAATTCCCGCTGGTAGAAATTTCTTTTGAAAAAAGCTGCGTCTTTGTATTCTGTGTTTTGTTTTGATGTTTCCTTATGTTTTCTCCTGTATGTACACACGACGACACATCAACCTATACAAAACCAGTTTATGCGGATCTCTCATTGTACTTGAAATCTATGGTGTTATGATCCGTTGTTGAGAGAGCAGCATAAACTGGTTTTGTATAGGTTAATGTGTCGTCGTGTGTACATAAATTATTATTAAATAAATTGTAGGTCTACTTTCCGAAAAATGCCAATGCGATGATACAGTGACGGTATTATACCAAACAAAGTTTGACGGCACTAGCCGAGTATAAGTGGTATGGAGAGCGAGAGGAAGGCCAAAGAAAAGATGGATGGATTGTGTAAGAAATGATATGAAGGAGAAAGGAGTAAATGATGCCGTGACGTCTGATAGGAGAGAATGGAAGACGAAGACGTGTTGTGCCGACATCAAATATAATGGGACAAGGGCGTGAAAATGATGATGATGAAGTCGTAATTCCTTCAAATAGATTTTGACGTGAACAAATGTTGCCGAGTGGAATTTCGCCGACACAAACAAGTATGTAGTGCCTTTTAGACTTATACTTTGTTTCTAATGTCGATAATACATAGTCGATCCCATAGAATTAGCCAGTGTAGGCGTAATTAACTACCGCTTTCTATCAAGTGGGCAGAGATATTACGATTACGACTGTTTGCTATCCTACGTTAAAACAAAACTGAGACAACTCAAAAAGGCAAATTTTCAGGAGACAAACCGTATTACTGTTTGTATGGCGTTCTTTTTAGATTATAAATATCTTGAGACAACTCACACACGGCTATCTGATCCCAAGCTAAGCAGAGCTTGTGTTATGATAACCAGACAACTGATCTACATACTTATATAATTTATAAATACATACATTTTATAGATAAATCACACCCAGACACAGAACAAACAATCATGCTCATCACACAAAGTTTGTACTGGGTGGGAATCGAACCCACGACCTCCGGCTCAGCAGTTAGGGCCACTAACCACTAGACCAACAGGCCCGTCAAATTAGGTTGTAAAATGTCATATTATGTAAATTGTGTTATGTTAGATAGTTGGGTTTAATCATAGAAAATTCGAATATGAAGTTAACCGAAAATTTACGTATTCTGAATTGTCTCAGTTTAGATCTAGGTTTGCGATATCTATTGGCTACATCAATAAAGAAAATCTGGTATATTTTGTAATGTCGGTTGCTTTTTTATTAGGCGCCACCTTATTGAATGCCTAAAACAAAGGCACACCGTTAGATTTCCTAAGTCGTTTGTGCCGAGAGTACATTTCCACATATTTAGGCATTAAGTTAGGTGCCACCGTGTGTCAATGAAAACAAGCAAAATCACACAAAAACCTTTTTAGTAAAAATGTCTCAGATATCGACCAGCAGTTTTCGAGAAGCTAATTTAAACTGACACACGCATATCTGTATTTCCATAAACGAGGCAGACGCATAAAATTAACATAACATTCATTATAATAAATAACTAACACTTTTACTAATGACGTCATTCGTTTCAATCATTGATGAGGATTTTTAATAGCTCCTGGTGGGATGTGGGTGGGTTGAAGGAACAAGGGAGGGTTTTAGTCAGTATAAGTCAAACTCAGAAAATAAGACATTTTATAGATAAGAGTATCCTATTATCATTATTTATCTAATATATAAAATTCTCGTGTCACAGTTTTCGTTGCCATACTCCTCCGAAACGGCTGGTCTGAGAATCGGCCAACGTAAATTTTTCATACCCTTCTTTAGAAAATGAGCTGAGCAGCGGGTGAAACCGCTGGGCACAGCTAGTTTTATTATAAATGTGAATGTTTGTGAGGATGTATGGATGTTTGTTACTCTTTCACGTCAAAACGGCTAATCGGATCTTGATGAAATTTGGCACAGATGTAGATTGTAGTCTGGAATAACACTAAGTTTTTTTTTTTTGATATCATGTTGGCGAAGACGCGTGTGCCAGCTAGTTTTCCATAATGGTAGCAGTATATTATTATCAAATCCTGAATTTCAATACACATCGCGGTCGAGGTCGTCCACAGCAAAGGTGGTGTGATGATCTGTAGGCCTACTATGACATCTTAAAGCAGAACTTATTCCACTGAGTGAAAGAGATGGTGCTAGACACCCTGTATAGCTCTGTCCCTTTCCCTCAGCGGAATAAGTTCTGCTTTAACACGTCAGGGTAGGGTAGCTGGTCATGTTTCTGTCCACGTACGCCACGTGGTCAGAAATTGCCTAAAACATAGAGGTTTGAAAGGAGAAAAGGGTAGACCTTTGCACAGCTGTGTGACGCAGTACTAGGCTATTAAACAAAAAAACTGTTCAAGTGAAAGCCGGACTTGCGCACCGAGGGTTCCGTACAATCTTGCGTCATGAACGATGATATGTTTTTGACTAAATAGTTTTAGAAATTTAACACAGTTTTTCACAGCTCCAAGAGGTACTTGAGTATATGGTTTTTATTTCAATTTGATACCTCTACGCGTTTCCGAGATAAAGGGTCTTGACAGACAGACGGACAAATAAGTGATCCAATAAGGGTTCCGTTTTTGCCTTTTGAGGAACGGAACCCTAATAAAAATGTTGATAATAAAAAAAAACTGCTGAAAGTGCCAAAATTTTTTGACAGTAGTATGTCAGGCTTTAAATATATTGTCGGCTTAAAACTGTTGGTCCTGGCTGTCATTTGTAGATCTTTAACAGTTGTTACAGGTAGTCAGTGTCTGGAAAGTCTGACAACTAGCTGTACCAAGGGGTATCGTATTACCCAGTACTAACGGGGTCATGGAGGTCAGATAGACAGTCGCTCCATGTAAAATACTGGAATTTATTCGGATAAACTAAAAGCCGACCTTAACATAGTTGGGAAAAGGCTAAGCAAATGATGATGTAGATGACAATGACGAAAATGAATTTCTACCCTAGAAAATTTGACATAACTTGCCATTCCTAAACAGGAGCTTAAAATACTCAATTAAAATCGGTCTACACGAAAGCGCTTTATTAAATACCAGTCTAAAATCAAATGCCTCGACCACACCACCACGAGACGACCAGTCCCACTTAATTATACATAAGTATTAATAATTATGTCTTTGCTCTATAGCTGGTATCGAGAAAGTGATATAAAATAGAAATTCTGTGTATAATGTGGTATAATCACACAAGATCGACATCATGATTTGAGGTTACCTTCAATATGCAATCAAAATGGATATACATTGCTTTATAGATTGTATGTTTGGTTGAATGAAAGCGGTGCGTGTATATTCTAAGTTACGCAACGTTTGCCAAGGTCGGTCCCTGGATAGATAACCAGTTACCAACCTTTATTCATAGACTGGGTCCTGGCGGTAATTTCTAGATCGTTGACAGAATCAAAAGCTTACTATCATCCTGCAATTGTCCCATTCTATTTAAGGTCAGCCCAACACGTTTTCTTCTTTCATTTCCATACATCTTTTCTTTGGCCTACCAACCTTACTCTTTGGTAACAAATATTTATAAGACCTACAGATAGTTGTTCCGGGTCTCGCTATTTGTGAATACTGTTTGTAAACGCACCCATGATACAGGAGAAATTCCTAGTATGGGGTACTGTTTATTTAAAAAAAAGCCTGCCTTTAAATTGGTCATGCGTCAGACGTGACCAGCCCAGTCCCACATCAGCTAGCAACATCAGTACCCTCAGCAATTTGTTTATGGGAGTGCTGAATGGTATTGCGTAGTCTGTGCTAGTTGGGCCTCTCGATTTTACACCATACCAGTAAAGGCGGTCATAAGTAGTCGATGTATTAACCTAGGTTCTTATAACCACACATACCACATAAATACCAAATTTTATTTTAATCTGTAAAACCGATTTATCGATAAGGAGAAACACACGCACACACACATCTCTTAACCTTATCACCTTTATAATATTAGTGTAATTAAATCTAAAGTTATAGAAAGGAGAGATACATTAAAAATACCTTAGATTACATCACATCCTAAGACGGTGTTAAAGGCACTTAACTCATTAAAAGTAAACGCAGTTAAAACAACAGCTGTAAAACAGACTGTAAACAAAAGCTTTTCTCTTTACTGTTCGCCTAAGAGTATGATTACAACGCGACTAATACCATCACTTTCCTTGCTTACCCACCCACGCATAAAGCGAATACTTTAAAAAACGTATTTTGTGTAACTGTTTTACATATTATTATTATCTGTTTTACGCTCTCTTGGGTTTTTGAAGACAGTAGAAATGTAGAAAAGAGTTCATTCATGAAAGACTCATAATCAGTTATTTTTGAAAGTCAGAGGACTACCCCCAAAAAGTACCCTTTAACCTTTGCGGATTGGAAATCATCAAATAACTTTCCCCACTCTGGGAAGCCGGGAGTAGTATCAGACTTGTACTGACTAAAACCCACCCATGTTCCTTCTATTGCCCTTTACGTTCCGGGGCCGCGGTGTCTCTTTCGAACAACCCAAAATCCCGTTAGGCAGTGGCCCTGGCAGGTCCCTCTGCTTTGCTGTCATCTCTTTGAGGCGCGCGTGGAACGCTAACGCGCCGTCGACACGGCCTGTCGTCAATAGGAACGTCTACGGAAGGTCAGCTCTCAAAGAGTACTCTTTAAACCTACCAAGAGTTTAACATCGGTGAACACTGGAAAGCGGTGAAGTGTGGCGTGTTGCGGAACACTCTCTTATAATGTTGACGTTCAATAACTTCAGATTACCAGCCTATCTATACTAATATTATAAAGCTGAAGAGTATGTTTGTTTGTTTGAACGCGCTAATTTCAGGGACTACTGGTTGGAATTGGAAAATTCTTTTAGTGTTGGATAGTCCATTTCTTGAGGAAGGCTATAGGCTATATAACATCACGCTACGACCAACAGTTGCTGAGCAGCGCGGGTGAAACCGTGGGGAACAGCTAGTTTTAAATAAATGAGCTCTGAATAGAATTTTATTTTAAAGAAGTGGGGCAATAAATTAAAACAAAATAAAAGTACCGTGTTAGTCTGAGATCTAGATGGGAAATGTATTGTTGAATTTTGTTTCATCCGGTATTTTTGTGGCAGGATTGGTAGCAATGGAGTCGCCTCGTTCCATTACGTTAAACTTACACCGGTAGACTTAGAATATTAAAACTTTATTTAACCTCTAGTGCCCCAGCGGCGTAAAAACGTGCCACTAAACAAGTAAGTTGAGCCCCGCTGGCACAAATTTGTGCCACCAAACCCCGACCGATTTAAAACTGTATTTGTAGTAAAGATAAGTCTTAAAATCAGATTACGCTTACGATAAGAGCCCGCCCAGCGGTACTTGACGGATAGTTGACGTAAATAATGGCAGTCCTTGAGATGTTAAAACTCATAATCTAAATTGTTAGCACTCCGCCAATCATTCTCATACCAACATTCACGAAACGTCAAAACTAATAAAAGACAAAACACCACAGATACAAAACGGTTCATTACCTATTTCGGTTCATTATCTATGCATAAAACTAACACTTTGTAACAGAAACATAGTTTACATATTTATTTAATTATTACTTTTATTTTACACACAATATCTATTTACATTTTTAAATATTTACACTGTACAAAAAAATACCTAATCAATGTAACGTTAATTATTTGATGTTGTTTCCGAACTTAACTTACTTCGGAAGCCTTCGGGCTACCTCGGCTATGGTCGGAACAGATGACGACAATGATCAATAAGCAGGCTCATCGATCGACTCCTGACAAGTCCACACCAATTCCATCCGCGAAATCTAGACCTGTGCCAAGATCTGGAATCCACTAATTGTTACCGTATCGTCTCTCTGTGTGTCCCTCTGTTTAGTATAAATTATCCTTAGTTGAAAATTGATATTTTTAGCCGCAAGGATCATAAAAGTGTCGAGAAAACAATATAAGAATAATAAAGGTATCGGTCGTTCTGGCCATTTCAGTAGTAAACTGTTTAGCGGCGTCATACTTTTATTACACTTTCAGCCAAAGAAGACTAAACGCGGAGAAAGACAAATTAAACCAAAGTGATTAATGAGAAAAATATTTCCATTTTGTTATTGAATTCTTCGTCAGTGTATTAAAAAAGTCGTTCGACTCACGTGAAAATTCGACAGTGTTGTTCTTGGCTCCATTTCACACTCGCCTAACGGCTCATATGTGAATTCCGCCTCGTACACAATGACAAAGTTTCCCCACTTAAATCAAAATGTACTACGCCCGGTTCCAATAACCAAAGAAAGAAAGAAAAACTTTTATTTGAGACTCGCACAAAACAAGTAAAACAACAAAAAAAATGAAATAAAATAGTACAGACAAGTTTATTGTCTGAAAACGATTCGTTTTGCTTACGGATAGTAGTATTTTTTCATACGTCTCATAGAACTTTTGTCCAAAGTCTACAATCGGTAAGCAAAACGAATCGTTTTTTGTTTATTGGAACCGGGCGCAAATTCTCATTATATAAAATTCTCGTGTCACAGTTTCCGTTCCCATACTCCTCCGAAACGGCTGGACAGATATAAACGAAATTTTGTGTACATATCGGGTAGGTCTGAGAATCAGCCAACATCTATTTTTCATGACCTTAAGTGAGCAGCGGGTGAAACCGCTGGGCACAGATAGTGAACTATAATTCTGTTCAATGGGAAAGCTTACAATTTTGATGACCTACATAATTAATAAGAATTACCTAACCTAATTAATAAACATACCTCAACAACCAAGTCTCGTTACGCTTTTTAATTCCACAATGCTCGTAGCTTACATCTACTGATAACAATCTTGTAACAAGTAGGAGTAATCAAGACTATCTATCTATGGTTGAATTATTTATAAGAACAATAGCTTTTGCCCGCGGCTTCTATCGCATTAAATTCGGGGTAATACAGTACCCCTTTCCAGATTTGCAGGTACCTGCTAACTGTAGTTTTTGGCAATGTCCTCAAGAGACTGGCCGCGCTGCCTCGTTGTATGGCAACGGTAAGCCTCTGGCCAAAGTTAAAGCCAGCCTTTGGGTCATTTGAAGTGTCAACCAAACGTTTTAAAATATCCTTAAAAAGGCTAGGAGCAAAAGTGAAAACAAACTTATTATTGAGAAAACTACAGAATCCAGGCTAAGGTAGTACGGATATATGTATATATCGTAGACTCGAAGACCATATCGTTAACGAACATATAACCTCCTCCTTTTTGTAGTCGGTCAAAAAGTGTCTTTCCGTGGCTACTAAAAAAGTGGATGTGGTAAACTGCAAACAAACTTAAATAAATAAAAAGGATAGGGACGAAAATGACTTTATTAATAACATTTGATACGGGATATTTACCATGATAACTATTTATTTTGGCGCGGTTGTACACGCCATTATCTATACTAATCTATACTTAATATTATAAAGCTGAAGAGTTTGTTTGTTTGTTTGTTTGAACGCGCTAATCTCAGGGACTACTGGTTGGAATTGGAAAATTCTGTTAGTGTTGGATAGTCCATTTCTTGAGGAAGGCTATAGGCTATATAACATCACGCTACGACCAACAGGTGCTGAGCAGCGCGGGTGTAACCGTGGGGAACAGCTAGTCACGAATAAACTGAAGTATTTCGGGTGGATGTTTAAAAGAAGTCAAAATAGTCTACCCTCTTCCTTCTCAATCTGACACTGTCACTGTTAACTTGATTCTGTTCTGGACACGCGGAACTCGGTGTATCCAGTCAGGAAATATTTCGGCGCTTTTTTGTACAATAACTGTCTAGTACATACTACAAGAACCTTGATCTCTTGTTGACTACCTGGTTTGCATAAAAAAATTGGATTGTAGTATATGCCGAAAACATTATTAAAACTAAATTTTATTAATTTTATGATAGTCTAGTATAGAAATGGAAGAGGTTATTATGTAACGTAAACTGCGTTAGCATGTAATGTAATTAGAAACATTACACGGTAATAAAGACAATAAAAAGAATCACACGGCAATATCTGTAACGATGATACTAAAATAATAGACGTATTATTTAAATAATAACACTACAATACTCATCACAATAGATTTTATCTATTTAATAGTATATTTTGATGTTTTTATAGCTGTTATAACATCTCTTATTTGCAGCCTAGTTATATCATGGTTACATTGTTATGTTGGTGAATTTAATCACAGAAAACATTACTTTGTGTAATTTGTGATGTATGATAAATCAAACAAGAAATATTTCTCTCGAAAAACCCGCAACCCCGGCAGGATATTCCTGCCCTTGACCAGCGCAACACGTTTTTTTATTTCGATTCATTTCTGGTTCCGTACCTCGAAAGGAAAATACGACACCTTTATAGGATCACTTTGTTGTCCGTCTGTCTATCATGACCTTCTATCTCGGGAACACGTGGAGGTAAAACCATATACTCAAGTCTGTGGTCCCTGGTTTTGTCTTTATTATTATTTATTTCCTTACAGGCCTTAACCTAATGCGACAGTGAAGTTATCAACTAATAAAAAAAACACTTAATGTTGAATGAATATGGTTTTAATAAAACCGTTTCCAAAAAAGAAAACTTATTTATTATTACAGTGATTTTCCAAAAATATAACGAGACAGATTAACCCACATAGTTAACTACCATCAAGAAATATAAACAGCCATCATCGTAAAATAGTTAAAATGTTTCACATCTAGTGTCATTAAAAATTGTTGTTGTACTTATGATTATCTTTGCGCTTTTTACTTTTTTGGGAAACAGAAGTTTTCGTAACTTAGAAATAATACCATCTGCTAAGCAAATCAAGTATATTGACTTGAATCGGATTTCGACATCTGGGATGTGGACTCAGCGATCATTGTGCCGATAGTCATAATCTGCCAATGGCTTAACTGCAAAGAGCCTCGACCAATACCTAAGGAGGCTCTCGTTATTCAGCTGGATCAAGGGCTAGAAAACGGTACTCTTGGACACGGCTCGTATTGTTCAGAGGTTCCTTTCTCTATAGCTATGAACTTAGTAGCTTGGACCGTATTCCCTGTTCCCGCTGGACTAGTATTTTTTTTTAAATAAATTAATGTATTAAGTATAGTAAGAAAATGTTAAACTATTGTGTTAAAATGAAGAAACTGTTCAACTGCTGGGCAAAAGCCAGTTCTCATCTGAGAAAGCAGTGAGCTAGAAGAGTATAGAGAGAAGACTAGTTTTTGCCCACGGCTTCGCTTGCGTTAAATTTGGGGTAACACAGTTCCCCTTTCCTGATTTGCAGGTACCTGCAACCAGTAGATTTTTCCTTGCGCCTTATTAATTTGTAATAGCAAAGCTAAGTTTTCCCTTTTCTTTCCTCTTTTTCCCCCATAACCCAACTTTGGCGCCAGCTAGTTATTCATAGGCGCCTCTCTAGCTTAAAACAAATTGAATTAACATACTCGGTCTGAGGACCTCTGTATAGTTCTTCTTCTTTCGTACTGTTACCTACGACGTATTTAAATTTATAGAACCCAGCATGGTCACGTTAATGGCAGCAACTTAAAGTCGTAAATGGGAACGAAGGGCTACAACAAAAAACTTCTAAATTCACTACTACCATAACTATATACCATACATGCTTTGCCTCTGCTTACCTCACTTTCTATCGCAACACCAACGCCAGATTGTCAGGGAGATGAGGTGAAAGTACGCGAAACTAAAACGTGAAAGATGCTTTTCATCTCTCATCAAGTTCACATAGTCGGAGACAGATGGCGCTGTCTTGAAGGTCAAACATTTGTACTTGTTAGTCTTATTTTTCTTGACGTACCTACTAATGCAAGATGCAGCTACAATATCTTATAATTAACGCAAAGACTGGCATTTAATAATGACAGCTCAAAAATGGAAAATTATGGTTTGTAAAAAAAAACTATTTTACATGGAGCGACTGCCTATCTGACCTCCACAACCGTGATACGCACTTATACATAATGGCCAGCGTCAAGTTTAATGCCAAACTATTTCGTAAGGAGTTTTATATAATTTTCTCGGACAAAATTGTGCTACTATCTACAAAATAATGCTTAACACGCTATTACAATCCTTACCTCCTTACTAATATTATAAAAGCCAAAGTGAGTTTGTTTGTTTGTTACGTCTTCACGCCTAAATGGCAAGACCGATTTTAATGATTTTTTTTAAAGTGGGAAGTGAGGGAGAAAGAGGGAAGAAAAGGGAAAACTTAGCTTTGCTATTACAATAAATAAGGCGCAAGGGCAAAAACTACAGGTAGCAGCTACCTGCAAATCAGGAAAGAGGAACTGTGTTACCCCGAATTTAACGCGAGCGAAGCCGCGGGCAAAAACTGGTATAACGTAAAAGAAAAAACTTACATTTAACTAGTGATTACTTCATTTTCATGGAATTAAAGAGCAATTCCTCACAGCATTATAAATTTAACAATATGAGCCCAGTCATAAGCAGGCACACTGCGCAAAAGAGATGTTATCTATGTCACCTAAATTTTACCTTACATTATATTAACTTGGGCCTTAAAATGAAATAGCCCCTAGATATATGGCTATTTTGTAAGCCCCTGGATACCACAATAGCAATGTTGCAAATCAAAGAGATGCTCTTAAAAGAAAGTTGTTAAACTTTCACCATCGCGCGTGTCAGAGATTTTGCTTTCAAAATATCTGTAGGCGTCAACAGTTTGCTTGCCAAGTTGTAACCATTAACTGAAGAAAGTAACTTCTTTCTTTTGAATATATCTGCTACATTTTGTCCAAAATATTAAATACTAAGATCACAGGACCCAGGATTTATCACATTAGAAATATTTGCAAAAGGAAGTGCATTTACAAACATTTAAATTCGAGTACACAAATCAGGCAGGAATCGAACCCGCGACACGCAGCGCAGCATTTAATCGCTCAGTCACTGCTCCAAATGTATTAAATGAATATTTAATGGATCTAAGTAATATACTAGTATTCAACTGCATCCCGTTA
Organism: Ochropleura leucogaster; assembly: GCA_958449745.1. NCBI lineage: Eukaryota > Metazoa > Arthropoda > Insecta > Lepidoptera > Noctuidae > Ochropleura > Ochropleura leucogaster. The sequence continues at coordinate 9,529,799 of OY288223.1, read as the reverse complement.
GATTCTAAGTCGAATCCTTACTATATTTATATATTATTTATATTTCATATTTATATATTTATATAATATTATAGAAGCAAAAGTGAGTATGTTTGTTTGTTACCTCTTCACGCTTTAATAGCTACACCGATTTTGATGAATTTTGGTACAGAGATAGTTGGGAACCAGAAGACAGAGAAAGAGGGAAGAAAAGGGAAAACTTAGCGTTGCTATTACAAATCAATAAGGCGCAAGGGAAACTGTGTTACCCCGAATTTAACGCGAGCAAAGCCGCGGGCAAAAGCTAGTATACTATAATTGGAAAAAGGCTAAAAGATGATATTAATTACACATAATAACAAAGTACGTGAAAAGTTTACTATCACAGCACCATTGTTTCGTCATCGTTCTCCTCCCCGGGTTTGCGGGTTATTTGAAAGAGATACCGCGTCTGGGTTTTAGTCAGCAAAAGTCCGAAACTCCTTTCCACTTTGCCCAGAGCGGGAGAAGTTATTTGATGATATCCCATCCAAAAAAATATCGTTTTCTGATACATCGCCATTTGATTTGTTAATTTGGATCAGTTTTTTGATCAACAATTTTTTTTTTGCAGGCTTTTAGGTTTGCTCGTTCCACCATTGACGTCATCTCAGTTTTTTGAACAAAATTGTGGTCAAGAGTAGAGGTCCATCTAATGTATTTAAAAAACTAAAACTCTATGAAACAAGAGCATTTCCTTGAACTTTATATTCAAATATTACTTGCCCGGGTCACGTCGCGCATCTTATAATACAATGCGCTCTAATTAATTTGCAAAACATAAATATAAATATGCGTACAAACGTAACACATTATCATAATACGTTGTTATAATTTTATATGAAGTATCTGCGTGATTTATTTGTTAATTAATTAAACAAACATTGATATGTTGACCGTACCGTGAAGTCCTTAATTAGAAATAGACTCATTTCTTTCCGTGTATGTTGTAACAATATTGTAAAGTTTATTCTGAAAGGAAGAAAAAACATAAAAGTATTTAATGTAATTAGTCGTGATGGCCTAGCTCTCATGCTCCAGGTTTCAATCATTAAATAACTTCCCCTGATCTGGGTTGAGCGTGGGGGAGTGTCAGACTTTTACTGACTAAAACCCAACCGCCCATGTTCCTTTTTTACCCTTTATGTTCCGGGATCTTGCGGGTTGTTTGACTTTTTCAAATAACCCGCAAAACTTACTCCTTACAATACCTGTAACTCTGATGGTTAAGTTTATTGCATTAAGTGTAACTAAGTATTTACTGGCCAGCTACCCTACCATGACGTCTTAAAGCAGAACTTATTCCAGTGAGGGAAATAGACAGAGCTATACAGGTTGCTTAGCAATATCTCTATCTCACACAGGAATAAGTACTGCTATAAGATGTCATGGTAACCCTACAGTTAAGTAATATCAGGGCACACGCTAAGGCGTCAAAAAATCGTACACATTGCTTTCATATCGAATAGTGCTCAGAAGATTTATTGGAAAAAAAAGTAGCCCAACCCTCTGATCAAGTATAGAGTCAAGCAACTGCTTGGCAAAATACGGACCCCATGGACCCTTATGATTCAACCGCAAACAGCTATTTGTTTATTGAGTAGGATCACTATTATCGCAAACTTGAAAGAAAACAGTTAAATGTTAATATTTACTGCTTTAGAAATACTTACAGCTGGTTTCTCATTTATGCATTTAAGTTTTTAGGACTCATTTAATTCTATCAAAAGTTGAAATTTGGAATTTCGAGTGTTACATTTTATTCAAAGATCGCCTTGTGTGGTTTGACAAGGTCTCTATTAAAATTATCAAATCAAAACCTGGCAATAAGTAGTTCTATGTCTTGATTTCTTCTTAATGAAGCACAGATTAAAAAAAAAAACATTAGCTGTAATTATTTTGAGTTCACTAATATCATATTTAGCTTGTTTTTTCATGATTCAAGCAACAATGTTGAATTTTGTAAGCTATTCTTGAAAATTTGAATACTTTAAGTTTGTTGTTAAGTAGATGTTTTGAGGTAATATTTAAATAAATATTGTTGTTCAAGGAGAAAGGTCATTTAAACAAATGAATAAATAATTGCTGTTTGGTTTATTGTTGCTATAAAATAAAAAATAAATTAACAATTCACACTCATCCATACAAATAAAATAAATAACTCCACAAGTCGTGATACACGATACAATATACATCGTTTAGACAAATAATAAATATATAAGAGATCGTATTTTAAATATATACATCAATTATATAATGAGAATCAAACAGGTACTTTATACATTTACAATTCCACATAAATAAATATATATACAAAAATATATAGAGAAACTAGCCTCTTTTTGGTGCAAAAGTCATAAGTTTAAATAGTAATACATACGATATAAAATAGATACGTATATAATATACCCGTATACTAATATATTTATAAATAAAATAACTAATAATACTATCACATACATTAGAAAAGCAAGAATCCTTTTCAGTCAGATTAATAAAGTCACAAATATAAGCAAAAAATATAAAATGACTGAAAAGAATAAAAAAGAAAAAACAAAACACGAACTAAAAAATAAAAAAAGCGACAAACATACTTAAATACATTCACTCTTAGATGGTTAAGGGGTCAGATTTATACGTAATATTTGGTAACACATTTAATTGTTGTATGCGGAGTAAGCCAGGTTGTTGGCTTCGTTCCTAGAACGAGACCAACCACCCTCCCATCCATGACCATGCTCAGCAGCAACGGGGTGGTGCTCAACATGGGGCTCCCAACCATGGGGTTCCCAGGACACCTCCTCTTGGGCATGCTTCTTGGCAAGCAGAGCCTTGATGATGGAAATGAGCTTGATGATGAACGCGATCTTGGCGAGGAGAGCCAACTTGAAGAGAGAAGCAGCGATGACGACCATGGCGATGACTACCAGGGCAACGGCTTTGGCTTTAGCGAGGAGGATAAGGGGGATCAGGACCTTCAGTTTCTTCTTGATCTGCTTCTTCTTCTTGCCACGGCTTTCTTCAACTGAAAAGATAACATGATTAATGAAAGTGGGTAAACTAAGAAAACCCCAAAATCACAAAGAATAAGGATACTGTAAATTCACAATTCTTAATTTGCTGTCTGAACAAAATTGTAAATAAATACAACAAGTAAAATAATGATATGTTTACTAATTCAATACTCTAGAAAAATAATGCATTCAATCAAAACCATTTCACCGATGGTGGCCACGTAAATTGTTGATATTTTGGAATGAAAACTCATTAATATATAAAACTTTTTAGAAACTACTAAACAAACAAGTCCAAATATAATAAAATTTGGCTGCACTCCGAAACAAGTTCTGTCAATTAACATTTTTCAAAGCCAGATAGACGACAAAACACTCCCATAAATTGTCAAAATTTTCCGTTATTTGCATTAAGTGCCACACCATCTCTCTATCTTTTGAATCTATTTCAACTACTGCAGGTGCAATAAGCAATAAGTGGTCAACAGTTTTAAACGTACCTTCATCATTGATAGCCCTTGATTCACCCTCTTCTTCATCATCAGCACCACCATAGCTGAGTTCCAACTCAGTAGACTGCAGCAAGCCGGAAGTGGTCTCCCAAAGTCTCTCGGAAACTTGCTTGTTCCTCAAAGTAGGGTCGGTGGAAAGAGCCTCCAAGCTCTTGCCTTCTTTGGGATTGTTGTTCAAGAGGGTGATTCCTTCGATAATTTTGAGCTTGCGAGCACCGCTGAGTCTTTCACTTGCTTTGAGGGCATGCTCCTGTAAACAAACAGTTTTTTTAGAATTTTGACTCTGAATTATTGGTAAGATGATTTAACTGTCTAGCCAATAGGTGGACCGTTCATTTATTTATTTTAAGAATACTTCTGATGTCAATCATAGACGTACGCAAATGTTAAAGGCGCAAGTTTTCGTATGCCTTTTCTAAAGTTGATATTTATATTTACTGTGATGCTATAATAAAAATACTGTTCACAGAGAGAAGTTCAATCAAGCCATTTGAGAATAAATCACTAAACGATCGTCAATTTTAAAACCGTTGTCAAAATTGTGTTTGCGTGCAAATCCAAGTTCACAATCACCCATGACCTTTTACGTTGACAATTAAATAACAAACACTATTTATTTTAATGACAGTGATCAATTATTTACCGCCTATCGTGAATTCTGTATTGACGTATCTAATGAGTGTCCCACAAATTAAAAATCACTTTCACCACTAAACCTCATTTGGCAGGATTTGACACTTTTCCCTTTCTCTTAACTTTGAGGTCAATTCGGATAAGGATATTTCCTTTTGTATTTCAAACTTTTACTTAGAAGCTACATAAATCTTTGTTAAAGATCATTAGCGAAAAGATTTATTGTAAATTTGCACTTGACACCTGGACTTAAACGAACTTCTGAATTATTATCACTTTCGTGTATGAAAAATTAATCCAATGATTTATTGACACATTGACTGAAAGCATTGATATTGCACTTGAAATTTACAAAGTAAAACCACTTTTATGTTTATGCAAATAAAATCCATGTTTCGATAAGTCCATGTGTCAAGTTAAAACAAATATCACTTCACTGTCACTTCATACCTTCATGCACAGACCCAGATCACTGTTACAGTTAACGAAATTTCCAAGGACTGATTTCAGCACTGAATCGTCAGAACTAACAGGTCCACAGGACACGTACGCCACAACACTTAAAAACACAACGAAGGTCTTCATCTTTGCTGCTGCTCTGCTCTGGACTCAACTAATCCAAGATCGTTCGAACTGTGATGATAATTCGATTGGATCAGTATTTTTTATCCAAACTCCCCCCACTCAAATGTTTATAGAATTAACATTTTAATGTCATCTCTTCCATATGGAAACCAGACGATACTATGCAAAAGTGCGTGGCATACTTTGTTTTCATTAATATTTATATATATTTGGAATTCACGTTCGATTTTTTTCTCTTATTTTTCGTTTTAAAGGTTAGTTTAGTGAAATATTGTGCGTCTGGGCACTTTCTCCGGATTCCCGTGTATTTTCGTAGGAATGGACGGTTCTATGAGAAATTTCACTAAGCAGTCTTGTTTGTCATTTGTCGTGAGATGTTTTGTTAAGCCTGATAACATGATTAACTTGCGGTGTTTGTTTGCATAAATTAAAAAGTACTTGTGAAGGAATATTGGTTAACTAAAAATAATTAATTCTACAAAATGCACGTAATATGTTGTGTATTTGATTTTTCTTTTCATAATATCTCATACTCCATAGGTCGGGAACATCTACGCGACATCTAGTCTGAGTTGACAGCATTTATTTTGGTTTGTCCTACATTCACGTCCTGCCCAGTTTTACTCCTAAATACAGGTTTCCTGCTCTTGTTCAGCTCATCTTGACATATTTGATTAACCGTCTGACCATAATAGGAGTTTTTTAGTTGCTATTTTAACTTTTGCGCCTGTTACAGAAAAATTTAAAGGGAGTCGTTTGTCTTGGTATGGACATGTGATCAGGAGAGATGAAGGACATGTGACTAAAAGAGTGATGGATCTGAATGTTGATGGACGGAGAGCGAGAGGAAGGCCAAAGAAAAGATGGATGGATTGTGTAAGGAGTTATATGAAGGAGAAAGGAGTAAATGATACCATGACGTCTGATAGGGAGAATGGAAGAAGAAAACGTGTTACGCCGACCCCAAATAAAATGGGACAAGGGCAGGAAAATGATGATGAGTTGCTATTTTGATCCACATTTTATGTGGCAGTCGAAACCAGCCTTATTCAACTTCAGTTTAGGGGCTTTTTGACCAACGACAGTTATCAGTGTTCTGAGTGCTCATGTAATAACAATTAAAAAACAAAAAAACATTAACTAAAAACTTGTGCTGGTGAGGGTTATTGATTTCTAATCATTAAAACTTTTGGGTTAAAATTTCTGAATGCTTCTTCTTCTTTTTTGCAGTGGTTTTCTGTGATTTGACCAGAGGGGTTATCATGACATCTTATAGCAGTTCTTATTCCTGTGTGAGAAAGAGATGGTGCTGGACACCCTGTATAGTTCTGTCTCTTTCCCTCAGTGGAATAAGTTCTGTTTTAAGACGACATGGTAGGGCAGGCCTCACTTTATGGGAGATCTTTTAAAACTTTGCAAAAAATCATGAGTAATTTATTAAAATTAGGCTGATAATCGGCACTTTTTGATTGCCAAATTACAAGAGACAGTCCCACAAAACGCCTGTCCTTCGCCTCTTCCTAGTGTTTTAGCTGGAAAGGAGAACTGGTGGAACAAACTCCCCAGCAATAAATTTGTTTGTCGAGTAAGAAGAACCAGATGTCTCCCAGAAAGGCTTTTACTCTTAAAGTCACCGGACCTATCAGCAATCTGTTCTGAGCAAAATGTGCTCGATCTACTACCACTCATTGACTATTTCTTGGACTTATTCGGTCCCCTTGGTTGTTTGGCTAAAATTATAGAAACATTTAATAGAAAATGCAGCTGATTAAATATTTTTTAAGCACAAGACGACATTACTTCCATACGTCTATACATAGTCGGTCAAGGATGCCGAATTATAGGTTTTTACAAGTAAAAAATCATTACCATCCACTACCAAACCATATTCTAACTATCCGTGTGTTTTTTTTAGTATCAGCTTCAACCTTATTACATGTTACCAATTTTAAACAAGAAGCAATGCAAATTATGCATTCATAATCCGATAATTGGGTCACATGCCCTTTGTACAATTAAAGTCGTCTTAGAGTCTTTATTAAATTTTATTGTTATGATTGCTCGGATTGCTTCGCTCGCGTGGAGTTCAGCAATTGGCCCACGGGATCGTACCTCCGAGATTAAAATAATCCTAAATCTCTATATCCTACTTCCTACTAATATTTTAAAATGCGAATGTTTGTGATGATGGATGGACGGATTGGTGGATGTTTGTTAATCTTTCACGTCAAAAAAACTGAACGGATCTTATTGAAATTTGGCACAGAGATAATCTGGAATAACATATTATAAGATACTTTTTTGTCAATATGACGCGGGCGAAGCCGCGGGCGTCAGCTAGTGTGCTATAAAATATTTGTATGCCAGATATCATCTAAATCCTTTGCTTAGAAGTTTTTTTTTTACATTTTTATAACACCACACTGCAACAAACTGCTCATATATCACTTGTAGCAAGAAGAACAATCCTTTTTAATACTTACTTACTTTTTACTTTATAATACTCTCTGGATCACAAGCGTCTCTAGGACCTTCAGTAGTTTCTGCTTCTGCCACGTTAAAATGCATGTCTTTTTGTTTGTATGTTTGAAAGTGTGTAAACGGAATGATCTTTAAAGTTTTAGATTGTTTTATCACTTAAATTCCATGTAAATTATTCATGTTAATTCTTGTAGTAGCTGAAATAAGTAAGATTCTATAAACGGCTATACTCATATTTTAAATATTTCTGTTGGGGTTACAAACCACTTAATTCAATGTTTCGGAATGATGTGACTATTTTTATAAGGTAAACTATCCAAGGATGCAGTTCAAAAGTATCCAATTTTACAGTATAGTTAATTTCTGAAGGTTTTCGAAATACGTGTTTCTTTTAGCTGTGGAAGACGAAAAGTGTTCTGGTAGATTGAATGACTGTTTACTTGTGTCTGTGTAATTCGTTTTATTAACTTGAAGAACAGAATAAAGTGGTGTTTAAATGAGTCTTCAGTAATTTCAAACGATTTTTTTATCGTGTGTTTTAGTTGTAAAAGAAAAAGGAGAGAGTTTTTTTTTAAGCTTTTTATCTGTTGTACGAGATCAGTGTTCTATGTAACTCGTGAAATCAAAATAGATAAATTGAGTTGAAGTGTTTCATAAGGAGGCGATGAAACAAAACAAATTAAATAAAATGGAACATAAATATTTATTTTTAAATAAATAAATTACGACTGAGGTACTTGTACATGGCTTCAACAAACATGAATAAATAGCACGCATTCACACAAATAAATTAACAATCATTCTAGATCACTTCAGTTGTTGAGTTGACCTGCGTAGGCCATTGATGCTCCATCTTTAGCTGACCGACTCCAGCCTGAGCTAGCAGGTTCGTAGGAGTATCCTGGGTGTTCCTCTTGGTGGGCAGGAGCAGCATAGGAGATGCTGGAGGAAGAACCGCCGCCTTTCTTGGCTAGGAGTTTCCTGATGATACTGAAAGCGCTCATGGCGAATGCAATCTTTCCTAAGAAGACGGCCTTGATAGCGGCGAAAGCGATGATTCCGAGGAAGACAGGGATGAGGGCAGCAAACTTCAGCTTCAAGAGGAGGAGGAGGGGCAACAGCTTCTTGATCTGCTTCTTCTTCTTCTTCTTGCCACGGCCTGGAAATAAGAAGAAAGCTTTAGAATTATGAGAATTCTGATTTCATCAATTTCGGATCGAAAGTACCAGGGCGTCATGATTTGAAGGAGTTGTATAATATCACGCATTCGTAATATTATGTTAAGCCGCTAAGTGTCTGAAAATTGTATGTTGAGTCCATTTAATAGATGCTTATTACTCTAATGTTCCTAAGCTTATTTTTTGCTGTGGAATTTTTTTGTTGAATTCAAATTAAGGAGTTGTTTATGAAAAAGATATTCAAGTTCTTTTATGTTATATAAAAATGTTTAAGCGGAACCAAAATTCGAAATTTTAATTAACATTTGATGAATTTATGAATATATAACAAGGTATCGATGAAAAAGCGTTATGGCATAACACTAACATAAAAAGTTATGGAGGATGTTGTAAATATGGTGTCAAAAACCAGCCATGAAATTGTCAATACAAAAAATCTCATTTAGCACCTCAAGAAAAGGGCTTCGTTTGACAACTGTGTATGTAAATATGTGTGCAAGAGAAAGCTGTGAGGTACCTAGGTTTCAATGAATTGTTTGAAACCCGTTTGACACTTTAGTGGCAAAGTTTCTCATTGTGACAATAGATTTGTTTATTACCTTGCTAATAGCAGTTTCGGGTTTTATATAAGCTTTTAGACCCTTATTACTATCGTGGGAAAGGAGAATTTCGTTTTTCATAATTGAATCTTAATGTATTTTTTTTCTGTCACAAATTCTCCTCCAATGTTTTTTAAGATTTTTATTTATTTTTTTATTCGAAACCTAACATTGAAATATGCATAAATTTTCTTCTTACCTTCCTCATCAAGACCCCTAGATTCTTCATCATCAGAAGGAGACAAACGCATCTGCAGTACGTGGTTTTCCAAGAAGTCGCCAACGTTGTCAGCAATCCTCTCGTCGATCTGAAGTTCCCTGGCTTTAGGTTCTTCAGCTAATGGCTCGTAGCTACGAGCTGATCGAGCTGAACCAGTGTTCACCAGACTCATACCCTCGAAGATATCCAGGTCTTTCACGATGGAGAGCCTTTCGGTGAATTTCAGGGCTTTTTCCTGTGAATGAAGAGTTTCATTTAATGATTTTGCAATGTGAATATTTAAATAGTTTTTTTTATTTTTAAAACTGATTTGATAGTTGCGGATATTTTCATGAATATTATTTTAAATATGCAAAATGCACTAGGTATATTCAACTGGAAATTGCTTAAAAAACTGTATGATTTTTCGCCACTTTTATTATAAATTTTGTATTTTAAAAGTATTCAACGAGAAATCCGCATTTATGCAACACTGTCTCCATTATCGCTTGAATGGCAGAGAAATGATTTTACTACAAATCCCCAGTAAGTAGCCACTCGTTATGCTAATAGCCTTTTCTGGAAAATTCAATGAGCTTCGTCGTCGTTACGACTGCACTCGATTGGTATTCTGGTCACTGCACTCCACAACACTTGGTATCCACAATATTCACCTTCAGACATAACGAAGTATCGGTTTCTATGCACTCTTTAACTGCACCCACTAAATTCTCCGCAACACCATTTTCTTGCACTGGGTTACACTTCACTGAAGCCAGAATGGCTAACAAAGCTATTTTCTTCCACATTTTAAATTTATTAATACTTCTACTTCACTGGATGCTTGTACTTCAAGTGCCAACGTTGGCAAACTTATGATGATTTCCCAAAAAACTGATGGATTTTATCCTTCGCCTCCCCACTACAATTTTTTGACAATATGACGTAAAGTGTGTGCGCGCTGTTTGAAGCCGTATGCTAACTGATCGACCGTAGATCGTTTAAGCTCAGACGTCAGGATAAGTAGAAAAATAAATATTGGATGTTAGAAAGCGAAGTTTGCGTTTACGACATCTAAAATAGGCATTCATACATTATGAGCAGTGTAAATTAAAACGAAAGAAAAAGTGTGTGATTGTTTGATTTTTCGTCAGTCCATAAGCGGACGTGAAAATGGATGTCGTAATTTCTAAAAAAACGATGTAACGTTAAATTTTATAATGTTGTAATAAAATATTGTTTTAAGTGAAATTCATTGTTCGCTCTCTCATGAACTCTATCTAATTTTATATGTGGCTATTTTTTTAATACTATAGATTTCGAGGTCGTATCGGAAACCGGAAAGCTTAGAGACTCGGCCCCGTAACTTTCTGTCGTATAGGTTACCGGCCTTAGTTTATCGAATTTTCTACTTTTTTCGTATTCTAATTTATTTTGGTGTGTATAGCTAGTTTAATATTATTTTCATACGGGCATCAGAGTCGTGCTGACCGCACGGAGTGTAGATCATACTGAAACCAACAATACTGTGAAAATTTTGTGATTTTTAATAAGGAAAACGATTATAAAACATTCACTTTCTTTTGCAATATTTAAATTAATTTTAATTCGTTTTATACATGAGATAAAAGTGGTAAAAGTTATTAAGAATGAGTGTTAAACTATTAAGTAAAGCCACTTAATGAGTGAATCGATTTCAATAATATTAGGTGTGTGTGATGTGATAATTCTTTGAGTGCAATTTTATATTCATAGGTAAAAAGCACTATTATTTACTGATATATTTTTTTATGTGCAGATTAATCAATGAATAAATAAAAAAAAATTGAATTGCATGCACAATTTCTGTACACAACTTAAAAAAAAAACAAATGATGGTAACAAAACGATTAAAAAACGTGCGCAGCAAAAAAATAACTAAGTTTTTTTTTCATAAACCAAACAAATAACAAAAACCGCATAATTAAAAGAAAAGAAGCTACGCATAGCAACAAAATGTCTAGGTCACAATTATTATAAAACGATTAAATAATTGAGCTCAAGTGTACGAAATGTGCCAATGATGTAACCTCCTCACTTTGTACAAGTGAAAGTACACACGAATACCTCACACACTTCTTAAATTCACGATTCACCGAGACGCCTGCAAGACTTGCAGGGAAAAAGTCGTGTTACGAGTCGCTAATGTATGATGTATGTACTGTGAATGAATTTTGTAGTAAACTCTACAATATTACTAAAGCTTCAAAGAGTATTTCTGATTGATTATTTAGTATTTTGGTTTCGGTATTATCATCATCACTTTTTTGGTTTACAGTTTCGATATTTCTGCTTTATCAAAAATATAGTTTTTTTTTGCTTTAAAACAAGAATGGGATGAAAACAGTGCCTTGCGGTACTCCATTACATTTAAGCAAATTTTATTTCAGCTAAGCTTCATATAGTTTCGATAGTTTAATATTTAGCCCTTCTATCAAAAACATTATACGGAAAACAAAACATCTTATAACCAAATCGTATTTACATTAAAAGTTAAAACAAAACGTTTCGAGAGCTTAAAACAGTTCTGTACAACTATACGATACTTTTCTAAAAATTGTTTTGCAACTAACCTACGCAAAGTTTAAGAAAATGATGAACCTTTAAAAATAATAATCGTACTTCAAAATCCTTATGGTCACTATTTAAGTGTGTCTATTGACAGAGAGTATTAACTAATATTTGTTCTTCGTTAGCACTTAAGTGGAATTTAACATTAACACTTACATTTGCAATTTATTTTTCATGAGTAGGTATTGAATGTGTTTTTCTAAATCCTTACTAAAATAATAACGTGTGTTTGTCAGTATTTTAGTAACTTTTCATGTCTTAACAGCCGTACATTTCCCTTAGTCAGCTCAATAGAACATTGTTAGTATATTTGCTTTTTTCACACTTATACGTGCCCGTTAAATAATTCCTGAACTGAAGGCAAGCAAAATAGCAGGCAAACCCTAGTAAAATCGAAGGGAGTAAACAAAATATCTCAAAAACTATCACAGAGTTCCGTTGTCCGTGGTGACATTTGAGGCCAGCTTCGAAAAAAAAACCAGTTAAACATGTTAGTTCTGGCCTCAACCGCTATGAATGCATGCTGTTAGTTGTACTAGCGCGTGGTACAACAAGTAGTACTTTCATCATTGAGATGCAGCAAATGTACTGAAAAAGATTACTAGGAGGTTTTCAACAAGATAATGTTTTCCGTTCCGTTGTTTGGGATTCCAGGAGACAGACTCCGGTCTGTCTTCTGGAATCTCAAACGATTCTGCAATAGACTATTTGAAAAGAGGGGTGGTATAGCTAGCTCTCCGTCTATCGAAGACAGGGCGTGTCAACGGCGCGTTAGTGTTCCACGCGTGCCTCAAAGAGATGTCAGCAAAGCAGAGGGGCGTGCTAGGGCCACTGCCTGCCGGGGTTGAGGGTTGTTCGAAAGAGATACCGCGGCCCGGGACATAAAGGGCAGTGTCAGACTCAAAAAGTTCAAGGTAAATTAACATCCATCCGCTAGAATGCTCGCTAAAACGCTTTCGTTTAATTTTCTGACATGTAAGGGGGTCTCTGAAATAGGCAGGATACAATCATACTGCGTAACAATTATATAACCACTAGCTTTTGCCCGCGGCGTCCCTCGCGTTAAATTCGGGGTAACACAGTTCCCCTTGCGCCTTATTGATTTGTAATAGCAACGCTAAGTTTTCCCTTTTCTTCTCTTTTTTTCCCTCAAATCCCACTTGTTCTTGAAAAAAATAGCCTATGTCCGTGTCCTGGTTCCCAACTATCTCTGTACCAAAATCCATCAAAATCGGTTTAGTCATTAAAGCGTGAAGAGGTAACAAACAAACAAACTCAATTTCGCTTTTATCATATTAGTAAGGAAAGGATAAACTAAGGAGTACCGCGAAGAGACGCTCCCAAGTTATTAATCGAGGAAGAATTTAGGACACTTTCTATCGTCATACGAGTCATATACTAGTATGTACCTACACATTCCTTTATTAGTTCTTTTCGAAGAATGTTTACTTTGTTTTCTAAGAAAAATTTTAACGAGAATCGGAGCCCATAAAAAGCTAGAGTAAATAAAAGTCGTTCAAAGAAGTCTTTAAATTAGGAATGTGTAAAAGTAGGCACAACTGTGGGTCTTGTAGACCTGAATTATTTCTTGCTTGTTACATAAATATTATATTATAGCATAGTTTTTGTCCAAGATTAATAAGAACTTTAAAGCAGGACTTCAGATAAAAATCTCCATCAGTGAGGATTTTTTCTCAAAATGCTATCTCTTATATTATGCTTGGTCCTTCCGAGTCCTCATTGGATCCGAAAATAGACTCTGCTCTCAGAACTGGTAGTCGAACTATTTACCTCACTCCAAAGGGCATTTTCCAGGTCTAGACATTTAAATACTGATTTCAATGACAGCTTGAACCTAAGCTTTCTTCGTCTACAATCCTAACATTTTTTTCGGAGACCCACATCCTTACTATAATATTATAAAAGCGAAAGTGAGTTTGTTTGTTACCTCTTCACGCCTAAATGGCTAAACTGATTTTGATGAATTTTGGTACAGCGATAGTTGGGATCCTGGAGACATAGGTTAATTTATTTTAAAGAAAAGTGAGAAATGAGGGAGAAAGAGGGAAGAAAAGGGAAAACTTATCATTACAAAACATATCATTGCTATTACAATAAATAAGGCGCAAGAGCAAAATTTACAGGAAGCAGGTACCTGTAAATCAGGAAAGGGGAACTGTGTTACCCCAAATTCAATGCGAGCGAAGCCGCGGGCAAAAGCTAGTCTTTTATAATTTTGAACACCCACATAGCTAATAAAGATGTCACAGCAAAGAACTATCAAAGAGGTCAACGTGAATGTGTGCCAATGCCCTTTAGTTCCAATATTTCCCATAGGCTCACTTTCTACATAATTTGATGAGCTGTGACGAAGCTTATGCGTAAGCTTGACTTGCTTAGTAGCTGACAATAGTTTTGATTTGTTAAAGAATGAAAGATTCATTTGCATAGGCGTTCCCTCTTTTTTATGCGTTTTTGAATCATCAAATAACCTCCCTTGTTCTGGGCGGAATTTCAGATTTTTAATGAGTTAAAACCATCCATTATCCTTTTTGCCCTTTATTTTCCAGGGTATTTTTTTTCAAAAACCTGCAACCCCAGCTAACATTCCTACTGGGATGAATAACCTGCCCTATTCTGGGCGGAATTTCAGATTTTTAATGAGTAAAACCCATCCATTATTCTTTTTATGCCCTTTATTTTCCGCGGTATTTTTTTTAAAAAATCTGCAACCCCAGCTAACATTCCAACTGGGATGAAGGTTTAGTTGCTCGAAGGCATTTTCGACCAGCAAGCTTTGGATGATGCAGAGTCAGAGAGCCACATTGTTGTTGGATGGTTAGTTTAAGGTGTTTTTTTTAAATACTGTATTTTTGATAACATAATTAAATAATTCTAGTTCATATAGGCAGTCGTTTTATTTTTACATAAAACGACTGCCTATATGAACTAGAATTATTTACCTATTTTTATATATTTTTTATATTACTTATTTTTGACTGCATCCAAGTGGAAGTCAACCTAGTTGGAAAAAGGCAGCAACATGATGATGATGAAATCTATGTAATACTAGCTGTGCCCAGCGGTTTCACCCGCTGCTGCTCAGTTAGGGTTATGAAAAATAGATGTTGGCCGATTCTCAGACCTACCCGATAGGTACACAAAATTTGGTTTAAATCGGTTCAGCTGTTTCGGAGGACTATGGGAACGAAAACTGTGACACGAGAATTTTATATATTAGATATTAAATTCTCTTATCGAGGTGGTTGTTACCGAACTCCTTTGAAACGGTGGGACTGATTTGAATAAAATTTAATGTGCATTGTAGGGTAAATAATAATTATAAATATAAATATCTTGGTACAACTCACACACGGCTATCTGATCCCAAGCTAAGCAGAGCTTGTGTTATGGTAACCAGACAACTGATATACATACTTATATAATTAACGGGTATGTCTGAGAATTGGCCAATTTCTATTTTTCATATCCCTAAATGATAAGCTGCTTCTACAGAAAAAGTGCGGAGCAGCGGATGAAACCGCTCGGCACAGCTAGTAATATATGATTCCAAATTTTAGAGATCTTTAGTTTGAATGAAGAATTGATTTGTGTTAAATTCCTTAATTACCACACGTATAATTATTTGAACACCACTCATGTTTTTCTGAACTTTTTGACATCGTAATAAATTCGTATTTGGATGTGAAACAGGATGTATAATGCATTTTAACATTACTGAACACGGCGGTAGACATGTCGTTAGTCACATGTTGATGTTATCAGTATAATTATATAGAAGCCCAGGTTGCGCTTACATTCCTCGAGTAATCTTGTAGTCATCGCTTACAGTTTCCACAGGAAGTAATAAAGTTTATAATATTTCCTAACTATAAATAATTCCCCTTATTTATGACCAGTGGTGACTTAATGTTAGAATTTACGAGTCGTAGGTCATAGCTACCGAACTAGAACCTCTTTAGTTTGTTAAAATGATTACATCGCTATCATAATGAAATCATCTAGATGATACCACACGGTTCCCGTTTAACTGAAAAATTTAAAGGCACAGGTTACATAAATCATACAACCCGCACTCCTACCGGGGTTGCGGGTTGTTCGAAAGATACGCGGCCCCGGAACAAAAACGGCAAAAGAAAGAACATGGGTGGTTTTAGTCAGTAAAAAATCACACTGCCCCGCTCCTCCCAGAGCGAAGCTATATAATAATGACCCACCCGTAAAAAAAAAAGAAAACTCCCGCACTGAATCCGAATTGCAAAAACAAGCATACTTTATTAATTTGTAGCTAAATTCTTATTTAAACAGGGATTAAATTAACTTGTTCAAAGAGGCCAAGCACTAAAAACAAAGATAAAACCACGGATTGTCGTTCCTTTACTTATTTTTTTATGTAAGACAAAATAGAATGACTTTCGCATAGTAAAAAATAATTGACCCACTAGCACCAGAATCCTATCAATATGCTCACGTAATACAAAACTCCTGTTAATCCTTACCTAACTGACAATCAAGATGAAAGTGCCGTGAGTCAGACGCACTTGCAGCCCGTGCGAAGCCGACCTTGAGCGCAACGGTACTTCGATAGCTGTGGGACTACACGGTGTGAATATTTGACGGAGCTTTTCGAATAACGGGATTTTTTATGCGAGTTATTCGAAAGTAATTTTATTTCAATTTTAACTATTACAGAAACTAACAATGAACCATGAATTTTTAGTATGACAATGTGTTTGAGTTTGTTTGTTACGTCCTCACGCATAAATAAATGGCTAAACCGATTTTGATGAATTTTGCCGCAGAGACAGTTGGGACGCTGGAGACGGACACAGGCTATTTATTTATGAGAAATGAGGTAGAAACAGGGAAGAAAAGGGAAAACTTGTCTTTGCTATTACAATAAATAAGGCGTAAGGGCAAAAACTACAGGTAGCAGGTACCTGCAAATCAGGAAAGGGGAACTGTGTTACCCCGAATTTAACGCAAGAGAAGCCGCGGGCAAAAGCTAGTTAGTTTATAAACTCCACATCAGGTAAACATTAAAAATACACGAAAAAGAAATAATGACTCTGAAAATAAGGCCTTCATTTTTGTTTAGTATCTGTTATCATTACCGCTTGGTCGCCACACTCATCGCCATCATTCATTTGTGGAGTGGCTGTGTGTAAAATGTCAATAAATTTTACGTTTTATTTATGGTGTGTGAATGTAAATATATGGATTTATATTTGAAAATAAAGATTTTCATTTCGTTATTACCTACGTATGACGGCATGTAAATAGTGGACGATCAGCTACCCTACCATGACGTGTTAAAGCAAAACTTATTTCGCTGAGGGAAAGGGACAGAGCTATACAGGGTGTCTAGCACCGTCTCTTTCACTCAGTGGAATAAGTTCTGCTTTAAGATGTCATAGTAGGCCTACTGGTTTCGTTACACAGCTTCGTAGAAGCATAAATCGAGCAATGGATTTGAACAGGCTTATTTAATTGATCACAACTTTATCTATTACTTGTATTTTCTCCCGGCTTCGCTCGCGTTAATTTAATTTGAAATGTTCTCTGCTTTAAATTATAAGATTCATAGTAAATTTAAAAGACTCTGTAATATCATCAGAACGTTATTTTTGTTTCAATTGAGAACAGTCTGTCCGTCAGTATATTCGTTTCTGTGCACCTGAAAATGTTTATACAAAATTATATTAGAATTTTCGGTTTAGTACTTTAGGCGTAAAAAATGTACAAACAAACAAACTGACTTTCGCATTTATAGTTAGGATAAGAATGTACAAAAAGTTCTGTTAATTAACTACCAGTTATGGAAAGTTCGACCTTGAGGATAACTGTTCTTTAAGTACGAACGAATGTTAATAAACCGGAAATTAGGCGATATGTAAAATATTTGCGTACGAATATATGATGAGATTACATGAGTATGAATTTTAGAGATTAGCGGAACATGATTTGAATAAATTATAATAATTAGATGTAATTATTGATTAAAAAATAAGCTTTCTCTTAAAAGATTATTGGTATTATGCAAAATTAAACTATACCATATCTTAAAATCTTGCAATATACTTACCATTTTGACTTCGCTAATGTTTTTAACTATAAATATTCAGCAAATTATAAAGTAGTTAAAATTTAAATATACAGATCTAGATTAATTAAAGCATCTCATTAGTTGGATGCGTAACGCACAACTGCGTCAATGCTAATTTTGTGCAAGCGATTTTCTATTCTGGTGATTTGCATTTTTTTTTTTCTAAACTGCTTTAAATGCTGGCACGACGACTAATAGGTATTTGTAAGGGATTGGCTGGAGAGATACACATATACCCCACAGAGATAACCAAAAAACGTTTAGTATAGAATATAAAATGTTTATTAAAATGCTATCATGTCCCCCTCACCCCTGGGGGCAATTAACTACCTATAATCACAGCTGACCTAAATTGTAGCACCATTCTTACCAGGACTTAAGATTTCACACCCCACATGTCGACAACCTCGCGAGCCAAGTCAATAAACTTGATTTGCTTATCTTTCACGAGGTTCAGAGAGTAATTTATTGTAACGAGGATACCCAGCAGTAATCAACATAGGCAAATAAATAAAAAGAATAGGCTAAGTGCACCGACGGCTTTGTACAAACATATATGTAACTAATGAAATTACCGAACATTGCTTTAACGAAAAGATATACTGTATTGAAGGACAAACCTAACCATGCTAATAGAAAACGGTTGTTCACAAACATCGATAGAGGTCACAGTCAGATTATCTAACTTAGGCTGGTTATGGTTTTTTTTTCTAACTGGCACTCTACATATAATATAACTTCTTGCAAAATTTCTTTATTCTAGGTCAACGGGAATATCCTTTGGATTTTCATTCCGTTTGCGAATGGACAGTTTTGTATTTCCAACAGTAGACTGCGATAATATTGTTTAATTATCAACAGTGGTCTCATATCAATGTCAACTAAGCGCCATAGAAACCATACAGTACAGAAGTGAATATTGAAAAATTCGACTAAAAAAAACTTTCAACCAGTGTGTGCCGACGTCAAAATTGAGGCGCGGCCGGCACTTTCGCGAGCCGCACCTTAAGTACCACCTGACTTGGAAGCGTCCGGAAATGAACTTGTGCGCTGTTTTGTAACGATGACATGCTAGGTACACGTGATGAGCATCAGGTATTTTGGTGTAACCTAAGGAATTCCAGATTTGAATGCGTGCTTTTTTTTTGCATATTTCTTAAAGGTTTTTTTTTTAAATTTGGTTATGTAACCTTTTTGGGCGATCTGTTTCTTTTTTTTTTCTAAACCGCGAATTACAACTGCTGATCATGAGTTCCTGGGTTTGACTCCCAGGTTGAGCAACTAAATGGCTTTTTCCTTTAAGAATGTTTCTAAAGCAGACAATACTCAAGATTTGCGTCCAGTTTATGGAACTTAAATATAACCTAACCTGATGTTGATTGTTTTGTATTTTATCTAGTCCTTCTATTGCTCTTTATGTTCTCTTTGCAACAACCCGCAACCCCGGATACTAATACTTTAATATTTTTTCGAAAACCACATAATGTAATGCCATAACTCCACAGAAAGTGGATATCTAACCACTTTCTGAAGTTCCTATCGAGTTTCTAATATTTTTACAATCTTAATTAAAAGCTAAATATATTAATATGTATAGGTACGTATTCAGATCGTATAATTACATATTAACATAGCATTATTAAAGTCATAAATTATATTTTGAGTGAAAGCGAGATGCGTGAGGTCATAAAAAATATATGTTAAAATACATTATTTAATATAAACATATGAAGTCCCGGGTTCGATTGCTAAGATGGAAAAGTGTTAATGCGTTTTTGTATAGGTACAAGATTTCACAGTACTAGTTGCTATGGAGTTTGGATTTATCCTCGATTATTGGCAATAGGATCGTTTATTTCGTTTCCTATAACATGGTATTTTAACATTACTGGTAAAATGTTTGAAGGCACAGTTGGCGTAGTGGCTGAGCGATTGCCTGCTGCACTGCGTGTCGCGGATGCGATCCCCGGAAAAAACAAATATATACGTCCTACAGGTTTGTAGTGGGTTTGACTGCTTGTGTGTGAGTTTTAATGTTTGTAAACGGACCTACAATACAGGAGAAATCCCTAACGTGGGGCAATGTAAAAAAATGTGTAGCCACACGACTATATAAAATAAATGGCTCGTAGTTTCTTCGGACACAGGTGTGCTACTATTTTATATATATTTTTTCAAATATTTTAATGTAAAAAATGAAAATTTAAATGAATAAACGCAAATAAATGTAAAAATAAGACACAATATAAATGGTTTCGAAGTATTTCTGGGTTAAGGATCCGCTTGATAAACAGCTGATTATGACATTTTATTCTCACGGTCAGTTGACGTATATCTTAACACAAACTGGTGGTCCACAGGATGTATAGACGTAATAGTTACATAATAACATGCGTATTCATTGAACATAATTTTATGTAATAAGTAACCCACTGGGTCGAAAGCAGCGGCCGTTGGTTCTTTCATTCATACAAATACACACCCCAAAATAAAAAAGCAACACATTTTTAAGGGCTAAATGGGCACTTATAATACGTCGAAAAAAAGGTGCACGGTTCGGGTTGGTCGTTTTCTATGAAGAAGAACCGGCAAGAAACTCCATGGCTACTCTTAGATTTTGCCGGCAGCTTTGCTTGGGTTAAATTCCGGGTAACACAGTTCCCTTTTCCTGATTTGCTGCCTGTAGTTTTTGCCCTTGCGCCTTATTTATTGTAATAGCAAAGCTAAGTTTTCCCTCTGTCTCACTATCATATTAAAAAAATAGCCTATGTCCGATTTAAGGGTCCCAACTATCTCTGTACCAAAATTCATGAAAATTGGTTCTGGCGTGAAGAAGTAACAAACAAACGAAGTAACAAAATATAGTAAGGATTACATAAAATCATTTGGTTTTACAATATTGTTGTTAAAGCGTTAGTGATTAGGTATTAGAGGACAGGGTATGAGTGACAATAAGTCCTTGCTTCCTTTACAAAACGTAAAATAAGATAAGAAGTTAACAAAAGTTAACAAGCGTTTAAGAATCTACAAGGCCAATAATGTAAAAGAATCTATACAAGAAATAGAAAAAAATATTGCAAAAAAATAGCTATATGAAATACATGTTGCTACCAGTACTGTAACTGTTTAGAACAAAGGTTGTATAGATGAAAAAGGTGTGCTTAATAGTACAACCATTTTTCCAGTTATGTTTAAGTCACTTGTAATAGAGAGTTAGTGCTAGTCCACTTCCACAGGGGATATGTTACATCTAGCGCATAAGATTTCTTTTTTTCATGATGTAGAGTGGATTCTATTCCAAGGGTAAATGGTTCCGGCGAGGCAGCGAGCCTCCTTGCCGGTTTGCCACCGTGGGATCTGGAGGCGATAGTCCTGGCCCGCCTGTATGAGTGGCGCGCGGAGGCACTACACCGGGAGGAAACTCCGCTACCACGGCAAATTGCTGCTCAGCGGACAGACCAAACCCGTGCAGGGCACGCCACAAGAGTGGCGGCAAGTCCCCTCTTTGAGAAGTGGCTGGAGAAGCGTCATGTTAAATCAATGATCAATGATGTATCCATGGTTTTGAAAAAATATTACGATTTAAGAGTGTCCATGGAGTTTCTTGCTCATTCTTCTCCATAGAGATCTACGCTTTGGAATGGACAACTACAGTACTTTCACAAGTCTTGTGACTGGGACTGTAGCAGCATTTTTTTTTGTTTTCATGACATTCAAAAGCGCCTGTAATCGTCTAATTAAAATAAATAATTTGATTTGAAACAAGCTTACAGAATATTTTCCTAGTAATAAAAGATTAAAAACTCTATATCTATAGCACCAAGATGTTAGGCGCCCGAGAAAATGTAAAACCAAAGAAGTTATTAGACCACAAACGGGCGTGCAATTTATTCTAGAGACGTGTGAAAAGCTAAGGATTTCTACAAGCGGAACACATCCGCGAGGCTTTCCACTCAGACATCCTAAACGCATGTTGAGTACATGTGTCGCGGGCCTATTCTGGCATGATGGTTTTTCTCCTTTATCGTGGGTACATTAACAAACATATAAGCTTATAAACATAAACAGCCAGATCCAGAACAACTATCAGCAACACAAAATTTTATGCGTCTGGGGATCGTATCCGCGATAGCAACGCAGTCAACCGTTCCGACGCGGTTTTTTTTGTATTTTATGTTGTATAAAATACTAGCAGGCGCCCGCGGCTTCGCCCGCTAGATATCGAAAAAAAAAGTATTCCATGTGTTATTCCATCTACCTCTGTGCCAAATTTTATCAAAACCATCCTTACTAATATTATAAAAGCGAAAGTGAGTTTGTTTTGTTTGTTACCTTTTCACGCTTTAATGGCTAAACCGACTTTGATGGATTTTGGTACAGAGATAGTTGGAAACGAGGAGACGGACATAGGCTATTTTTTTCAAAAGAAAGTGGGATGTGAGGGAGAAAGAGGGAAGAAAAGGGTAAACTTAGCGTTGCTAACAGTATTAAAAAAAAATGCCTATGTCCGTCTCCTGCTTCCCAACCAGCTCTGTACCAAAATTCATCAAAATCGGTTTAGCCATTAAAGTGTGAAGAGGTAACAAACAAAACAAACAAATTCACTTTCGCTTTTATAATGTTATAGTAAGGATACTCAAATGGATAAAAAAATATTAAACAGTATTAGGATTGACAAAAAAAAACAAACGCAAGAAACAACAAAAACCATAGCAGTTTTTCAGAATAGTCCTACAGTAAATCAGTTGCATATTGTACGGTGCACATGCACAGCTGGTACTCATTTGACATCCGGTATTGAGCGCAGACAGACTGAATAGAATGCAGTAGTTTACGCACTCGGTAAAGCGAAACTAAACACTTTAATGTGCTGTGCGGTCTATGGAGCTTACAAGGTGTTACAAATTATTCGTAGTTACATATACCAAAGGACATTGGTCTGCGCCTTAACATTGTTGCTGGATCTTAGAGCATCGGAAAATGATTTTATTTTATTTATTTGGGAAAACAAACGTTAAACATTACAGTATTGCACAAAATTACAGCTATAAGATGAGTTAATGTATAACCAACGACATTTCCCACATTTTATAAAAACAATTAGTTACAAGATACAATGCGATGTGCGCTTAAGATAAATAATAAATAAATATCTTGGGAAAACTCACACACGGCTATCTGATCCCAAGCTAAGCAGAGCTTGTGTTATGGTAACCAGACAACTGATATACATACTTACTTATATAATTTATAAATACATACATATTATAGATAAATCACACCCAGACACAGAACAAACAATCATGTTCATCACACAAAGTTTGTCCTGGGTGGGAATCGAACCCACGACCTCCGGCTCAGCAGTCAGGGCCACTAACCACTAGACCAACAGGCCCGTCAAAATTCAATATGCACATGAAATTACTAGGGTCCTCCAGTGTAAGAGAAGGATTAGAAAAAAACAACACTATGTCTATTCCAAAACGGTTTCACGAACAAGGCTGTTAAATTTTCTAATTGGTGCAGCACAGATGTCGATATTTTGAAAGAGATCATTAAATTGACCAGTTATGATGTATTGTGTTCTCTGTCATTAGTAAACTTCTGTATGATAGAGCTCGTGGCTAAATAATAGTAGCCGCTCAGGTCGATCTTTAGGTTAAGCCGCGCTTGCCTAAGTTGGTCTGTGGATGGGTGACCACCCGTTATATACCGAGTTTCCTCCGTGCCTCGGAAAGCACGCTAAGCCGTTGGTCCCGGCTGTCATTTTTAGATCTTTGACAGTCGTTACAGATAGTCAGTGTTCCGAAAGTCTGACAACCAGTCTTACCAAGGAGTATAGTATTACCCAGTATTAACTGGGTTGTGGAGGTCAGATAGGCAGTCGCTCCATGTAAAATACTGATATTCAGCTGCATCCGGTTAGACTGGAAGCCGACCCCAACATAGTTGGGAAAAGGCTAGGCAGATGATGAGTAAACTTCTGTATGATCTTAGTTTTATAGCGAAATAGCTTTAGAATAGATATCCATACTAATATTATAAAAGCAAAAGGAAGTTTGTTTATTTGTTAAGTATTCACGCCTAAATGGCCAAACCGATTTTGATGAATTTTGGAACAGAGATATTTTAGGACCCTGAAGCGAAAAAAAAGTGAGAAAGTGGGGAGAAAGACAGAAGAAAAGGGTAGAGAAAGATACATTGTTTTCGATCATCACGCGGGTTAAAGTTAGCTTTAGCCCAAAGTAACCATGAGTTACCACCAAACCAGTCACGGGGACCAAGTCGCGGGCGGAAGCTAGTATTATAATAATTACCATCAAACCACTTCCCAGTTCTTACTCGTCTATACTTACCTTGTTATTTGATGTGAACGGCATAATGGCATACTGCCCCCATAACGTTCCAGCCACAGATGAGATAAACGCTTCTAAATACATACCAGTTATCTTGAGATAAAGTATTTATGATGTTGATTGTTGAGTAGTATATCGTAAGAAAGTTCTGGTTGTAATTTAGAAGTGGTTTGACTAGTGTTCAGCATCTATCATATATCTGAATGTTATGTGTTGTTATGCCCTGCCGGGGTTCGACAGAGAGAGGGCAAAATAAGGAACAGCGGGCGGTAGCGTCAAATTTGTACTGACTAAAACCTACCCAAGGTTTTAGTCAGTACAAATCTGACGCTACCGCCCGCTCCGCCTAGAGCGGAAGAAGTTTTTTGATGATTTCCTATCTGCAAAAAAACGTGCTGGTTTCCGCATATTGTTTCGATTCTTTCTCTGATCAGCTACCCTACTATGACGTCTTAAAGCAGAACTAATTACACTGAGGGAAAGAGACAGAGCTATACACGGTGTCTAGCACCATCTCTTTCCCTCAGTGGAATTAGTTCTGCTTTAAGGTCATTATTTTGCGATACGCACGCTTTAAGACCAAATAAAAAAGCCTAAGTACGAGTCGGACTTGCGCCGTGGGTTCTTTTAAAATTTGCGATATAAATGGCCATTTTTTTTACTGCGTAGTCTTAGAGGGTTAATTTTCACAGCTTTAAGGGTCCACTGACTTGAGTTGGTTTTTAATTACTTTACGCTTTAGTACCGAGGTAAAGGGCCTGGACAGACAGACAAACAGACGAAGAACAGTGTGATCCTATATTTTGTTTTGGGTTTCGTTTTTTCCTTTTGATGAACGGAACTTAAATAATCATGTGTTTTTCCAGACTAAAATCTACCTCTGTGTCAAATTTCATCAAAATCGGTTTAGCCGTTTTGACGTGAAAGAGTAATAAACATTAATACATCCATTCATTTATCCATCTTTACAAACATTCGCATATAAAATATTAAACAGAAGGATGCAAACAATTAGCTAGAAACAAGATAAAATGCAGTTACTGATGCCGTAATTCACATAGGCAATTGTATTGTTACATCTTCATTAATCGTGAGAAGATATAGCGATATAAATTGTACTCATAAGTACTCTAGAAATAATAAATTACATGAACAGGTCAATACTAATTCAAGGGTAGCTTTTATAGAGTTCAATAGCAAGAAGTTCTCATCATTATTCTCAAAATATTCTCATAGCTTCCAATTCATTCTCACTTAATTATCACGGTGTGAAAGTTCGTTTATTAATTTATGAAATTAATATTACACTTTCTAAGATTTTTAATGAAGTATTAGAGGTTCTGTATACGCGTTTAATATGCCTACCGGTATCGTCACCACAATTTAAGGTAACACGTGAACTGCTAAATCTCCATAACGCATTTTCTTTTCGTTTAAACATAAAACGTTACCCCACTCCAGGAATTTCGCCTGTATCATGGGTGCGTTTAAACACAATTATACTTACACTAGCTGTTCCCCACGGTTTCACCTGCGCTGCTCAGCACCTGTTGGTCGTAGCGTGATGTTATATAGTCTATAGCCTTCCTCAAGAAATGGACTATCCAACACTAAAAGAATTTTCCAATCCCAACCAGAAGTTCCTGAGATTAGCGCGTTCAAACAAACAAACTCTCCAGCTTTATAATATTACTAGCTGTTCCCCACGGTTTCACCCGCGCTGCTCAGCACCTGTTGGTCGTAGCGTGATGTTATATAGCCTATAGCCTTCCTCGAGAAATGGACTATCCAACACTAAAAAAATTTTCCAACTCCTTCTTCATTAGCGCGTTCAAACAAACAAACAAACAAACTCTTCAGCTTTATAATATTAGTATAGATACACAAACAGCCAAACCCGAAACAACTATTTGTAGGCCATACAAATATTTGTTTCGTGCGGGAACCGAAGCCGCGACCAGCAACGCAGCAGTCAATCGTTCAGCTACTGCGCCAACCGTGTTGTAAATCCAGTGATTTAAATATTTTTTCGCGCACCCTAATTGTAGCTCATCAAACAGTTTTGATGAGCTACAATTAGGGTGCGCGAAAAAATATTTGACCCTAAAAGCGTATCCATATTTGATATATTTTTTTGTACTAATGGGTGGCATAAAAATTTCATAGGAATCGGTCCAGCCGTTTTGGAGGAGCATGGGAACGAACATTGTGACACGAGAATTTTATATATTACATAATCGCGAAACAGTAAAGCCACTGTAATAAACGTTTAAATCAAGCGGTTTTTTTTTGCCGATGGGAAATCATATAATAACTTCCCTCGCTCTGGGCGGTACAGGCAGAAGTGTCAGACTTGTACTGACTAAAACCCAACCGTGTTCCTTATATTTTCCTTTACGTTCTGGGGCTGCGTTACCTCTTTCAAACACTTCGCAACCCTGACTAAACATAGCGCTTTATTTGGGTTTGTATTATATAACGGTGATGCTAAATGGTCGTACCTCTACTCCACCGATTCTAAAGTGCTGATAGGGAAATTAGATTGCCATACCTTCCTCTGATAATTTGTACAATAAAACACAACTAGAACTAGTAGTTATAGAGTTAAATTTTTGTATTAAATGTGTAATTTTGGTAGATTGGAAATCTCATAGTGCCTAAAGGGTTGTCTCTTATGAAAACCCGGATAAAAGCGATTCAGATTGGGACATCGAGGGTTATTTACAAACTTGCGACATAAACAGCCTTATCTTTTGACTGCGTAGACAAAGAAGGTTTTTAGGGGGTACGGAGGTATCGGAGGAACGCGTGGTCAACGTGCATTCCCGAGATAAGGGGTCTTGACAGACAGACGGACAGACAACAAAGTGATCCAATAAGGGTTCCTTAAAAATCAAAGCTATAATACAACATCGTGGTGTACATGGTGCAGATTTACGCTGAGACAAGTCAGTTTGTTACATCTTGCATGGATTGAATGTTGAGAACCCTGCCCGGAAAGTTGATATTTTTTAAATAAGAACGGCATTAAACAAGTATAGTTTTTTTTTCAGTAAAAAAAACTGTAATCATCACCAAAACGATATATACTCGTACATATTGGAATTATGCTCTAAAGTAATGCGATACTACCGATACAAATGTAATTGTCAAGGAAACGTTATTGGAACTTTAAATTGCAGCAAGTTTTACTGACTGGCACTTTTAACCATGAAATAAACTCTCACATTCAAATTTATTGTTGCTGAATTGTAAGCTGGACTGGAGAAGAAAAGAGGCGAAGAAATTTTTGATTGCGTATATTTCTTAAATGTATAATGATTTTTTTGTAAGAAGTTATTATTTTGTACAGCAACACCTGGTCACAATTCGCATTTGTTTAGGAGCACAAATAAAAAAGGAGATCATAATTTTTAAAAAGTCTTTATTTAAGTTTTACGAGGATCCGTCGTAAAATAATAAATTAAAACATCGCAACAAACAAACTGTTAACATTCTTCGCATTAAATACACATTGGTTTGTAATAAATATGACTCGAAACATACCCATACACATACAACAAAAAATATGACTCAAATAAAAAAAATATTAAAGTAAATATATAAAATATCTTTGGAACTGAAAACTTAAAACAATAAAATGTAATAACATTGCTTACTTAAAAAGCAAGTGGAGTATATACTTAAATATAATAAATAAAAATACTTATATACAATAAGAGAAAAGACTAATTATATCAGTCATGATGATAAAACTTAAAATAAAAATAGATATATACAGAAAAAAACTTAGCATGTGTACGAACGGTGGTCAAAATATATACAGAGAAGAAGAAGAAAATTAACGTAGAGATTAATAAATTAACTTTACCTAGAATAAATAAATTAATAATTTAATCTCACGCCTGTTTGACATGGGCGCCGTAGGCCAGGTTCTGGGCATCCTGGGACCTTCCCCAACCACCGCTGCTTTCCCAGCCGTGGTTCTCTTCATGAGCGGGTTCAGACCAACCACCACCGCTCTTCTTGGATTCAAGGAGTTTTTTGAGGGCTCCGAAGGCAGCGGCGATGAAAGCGATTTTACCGAGCAAGTAGGCCTTGAAGACAGCGAAGGCGATGATACCGAGGAACAGAGGGATGAGGGCAGACAGCTTCAGCTTGATGAGGGCCAGGATGGGGAGGAGCTTCTTCAGCTTCTTCTTCTTCTTGCCACGGCCTGGAATTGAGACATCAAATGATAAGTTAATATTCTAAGTTGAATGGTGGGTTAGTGTTGATTCAAGATTGAAATCTAAAATGGAAAATTATACATTTAGTCACCTGCCTAAATTGTTATCTGAAACATCTATACTTTAATGATAAATAAATAGGGGGAATCTTTTATTTGTACAAAAGGAAACCTGATTCGAAGTCCTAATCCATTTTTTTTAAATAAATGTGAATCCTTACAAAAACACAACAAAGGAACTCTCAGTTAAGTACTCAAGAGCAACTAGTTCAAAAGAAAACAATCATTGATGAGTCTCTAATCCCCGTTATAGTCTCACATATGCCACTAATTATATCAAAAACAAATCCAACTAACAAAGGCATTACAGACCGTTTAATCTCACATAGCGAACTCCGAAGAATCTTGTTAACAAAAAACTTTTCCCACAAGACTTTTGTAAACGTAGATACAACAATTAAAAGAAAGCTGCTTCAACTTTTAGCAGTTACAGTTGAATAAAATTATAATTTTGAGAAAGTCACCGCATGTATGTCACGGACTAAAGGTCAAAAGTGAGAATTATTTCCATAATTTCAATGGTTTGCAAAAGTTGAAATGTTGGTGAACGATTTAAGAGGTACTAAGTGATTTATTTTTAAGCTGCCATTAAATTATCACGCTAAGATTATCTTCATATTAATGTAAATAATCTGAAGAACGACGTTATTTTTTAATGTTAAGCTAACGACGCTATAAAACATTAACGCATCGGTTAAAGTCAATGACGATGTGTATTGACAACATCATTACATAATTAGTGACAGGCCTAGACAGATCAATGGACTTAAGTTACACGCCGATTTGCAGATAGAAATCTAAAGACACTGAACTTATAAAGTACCTAGAAACTGGTCTAACAAGCTCTTACATAAATAAACGGGTCGGAGTGAAAACGAAATCCGAGTGATCATTGGGTTATGTCATTCGATCTTTCCTTTGGAGAATATATTATAGAAGTAATCAATTATTGTTGTAAATAGCTGAATGATTTCTAGAATTTGGATATGATTGTGTAGATGACATGATTATTTTTGCAGCAGCCTAAGTTATTCAGAACAACATTGAAGTAAAAGTAGCAATACGGTATATACTCTAAATGGAAAGGATGAATCTGGTAAACGGAAACCGCAACATAAACGTTTTCAAAGTAACCACTTCTGAGTATGTCAAGTCATGCGGGAGTGGTCGCAAATTTTTAGCTTACGTAATCCGCACCTTTGAAGGAGATTTAATACTTCACATAAACTTGAAATCTTAAGTGAAAGTTTTTAAAAGTCAAGAATGATTTCTGACATTAATGTTTAACGATTATGAGTTTAGAAATAAAAATTAGAAATTGCTTTTGGCAAGTGGCGACTTTTAACCTTTCGTAGATGTAAATCATTTTAGTCTTGAAAAACGTTATACTATTTTGATGTTGTGTTTGACTCAAATTCCGGTTTTAGGTAAGTACTATTCAAACGACATTTTAAGAAAGTGCAAACAAAATATTGTTAAAACATTTACTCACGGCTGAGTGCGAATGAAAAGCTTCTATTGACAAAGCATCAGACTGTCTGAGAAAAAATCAAAGCTTATCCAAATATAGAAGCGGGCCATTAATTTTAGTCAATGTTCATTTGTGTAACTTTAACATCTCATTGTTCGCTGTTTGTGTTTGCAGTTTTAGTTATCCCGGAAATTAAACAAAATATAACATACTGCTTGGGTCTATTTCTTGCGTTCCTATTACTTTAAATTTTAACATTTTATCAAAATCACTATATATATATACTCGTATTTTTCTTCTGCTATAGTTACGAAATTAACTGTGAATCAGTAACAGCCTTATATATATGTACATTATGACCATTACCTCTGACATTAAGTCACTTTCCACTCTGTTGATCCCACTGTCGAAGAAATTCAATATGATCTCAAGAAAGTGCATAAACTACTGTATCAAATTATCACATTACTTGCTGATTTTATCTCGATGCGTGGGAAAAATTTCATACATTGTGCTTCACGTTAGATTTTGTATGCTTAATGCCGTGACTAATATTTTTATTGTTGTCATGCACTGCATCTACGATCTTGAGAATTTACTGAATGATTTTGTCTGAATTTCTGTATACTTTGTTAACAGATTCATTAAACGAATCATTTTATCGTGTTGAGTAGTTATGGTGTCTTTATTAGCTTTGTTTTCATAGTTGCAATGAAAATAGGCTTTCTTACTAAGTAATGAATGGTTATTTCTCTCTTACAACTTAAGGACTTTTCTAATGAGCGCGACATGGTCATAATGTTCTAAGTTAAAAGCCTACAATAGTTAATTAACGGCTCGTTATTTACGCGCTTGGTAAACTTTTACTACAAGTTAAAGCAGTTTTAATGTGTTATGTCTTTAAGAGACGCCTTCATTAATTTCTTGGTGAGCAACAAAAGTGCTAATTACATGGGACTCTTTAAAACTTTATACCCAACAATTGCTGTGAATTTTGCTCTTAATTAAATTTATGCGTGTGTTCTGAATTAAATTTTTATTTGTAGTATGACGACTCAAATAATACCAGTATTTTTTACTTTGTTATGTCTTACAGGCTAAGGATAAATGGCTACGTCTTCATAAAAAAGCATACACACCTTCCTCATCAAGAGTGTTGTCATCTTCCAAAGCTTTAGGCATTCTCAGCTGCAGGACATGGCTGTCGAGGAAGTCCACAACGTTCTCCATGATCCTCTCTTCAACCTTCATTTCCCTGGCTTTAGGTTCGTCGGGCAGAGGTTCGTAGCTGCGAGCTGATCTACTTCCACCGGTGTTCTTGAAACTGACGCCATCGAGGACTTCCAGGCTTGAAGTGGCTGCTAGTTTGTCTGTAAATCTCATTGCCTTTTCCTGTGAAACAAAAGATTACTTTTAGTAATATGTTTTTTTAGCTTTGGTCTAATTTTTGTGAATTGAGTCTGGGTTTGTTTGAGATTTGAACTGAATTTGATGATAAATCACTGAGGTTGATTTGAAAAATAAATGAGTCATAATTTTGAACTGGTGAACTTTTAAAGATTAAACGCCTCTTAGAAAATATTGCAATTCAGCAAATTGGCGAATTAATCTCTAAATCCAATTATTGACCCACTAAAAATCTAGATAATAAATCCAGTATTTTTAGCAAGCTTCATCACAATTAAAACCGCAATTATTTTTTAAAGTCCTTGAGTTTTCAAAACTAGACACTGTCAGGCTAAAGCCTGTGCAACCTCAGGGATCCTCAACACAAAACACTTTGTCACATTTCACTGCACTTCACAACACACCTTGAGACACAAAGAAGTATCTGAGTCCAGACAATCCTTTAGAGCAGAGATGAACCTCTCGGCTACACCATCCTCCTTTGCCATGGGCAATGCCCCGGCGACTACCACAGCACACAAAAGCACTACAACCTTCATCTTACTCGATGGCTAAACACAAATTGCTAAAGATCACTGTATGAGCGTGAGTTTTATTTTGTGTTCCCCCTCCCTGGGTTTCCATATGTCACGGCGTCTTCGGCGCGGAGTGTGAGGCCTATGACGAAATACAAACATGCCTACCACGGGGTGAGCATTTTAGCAGGTATTTGACAGGTTACATGGGAATGTGTGTTATGGTGGCATTGTAATACAGTCACGATTTAGGCATTCATATTCTTTTTTGATAGTTTTCTTTTATGTTTGCTTTGGCAACTTTTAATTTTGCGCGGGAAAAGTTTTGAATTGAAGTTGGTGTTAATGAACACAGATAAAATGATGTTTTAACTTTGCAGTTGTTTCAATTATTGTTTGATGATGTAAGTTTTAAATCTTGTGGGTTTTAAATTTTATGTAATTTTAATAACACTTAGAAAACTTTATTCTTCAATTAACATTTTTCTTCATACATTACATTTAGTTCATATAATCATAGAAAACACAAACCCAACGTAAACCACATGAGTACTTTCATAGCTTTGCGAATAATTCGGAAATCCTTTTGAAATAATTACTCCGTCCGAAATACTTGGAATACCGCAAGTATTTCCGGTTTTTGGAGGGTTTCGCAAAATCGCTTTCTAAAACCCATCAATACACTTATATCATCGGCTGAATTTCTATATTTTTTGACCATTTGTATTCTAAAGTAAATTGTTTAATAGTCCATTTATAGGCATAGTTGTCTGTACTGAGCGAAAGTTTCTGAAGTACTTACAGACAAAGGTGATATGTCTATTTAGAATATAAAGTGCGGAATTATGTTGGTATATTCATAGTCATTGCCAACCTGTCTTTTGTTTAAAACACTTTTGATTTCATTTAAGTTGAACTTCGCGTCCATTGCGTAATGCGTAGACTTTCTTGGATTCATGAATAATTACGTCATTGAGATTTTTTTAATTCATTACAAATTCGATCTTCCTTTCATTTTGGGCTTTGGTTCATACGATGTTGAGACGTGCTGACGACAACTACTATAGTTTTGTTTTTCGAAAAAACATTAAGATTAATTTTGTTTATTTAGTGGACAAATTTGCTTTTTCAAATTGTAGTGTGTAAATATAAAATAGTAATAAGAGTTATTTGTCATTCAAGTAAATTTTACGTTTTCTGTGTGTTGGCTATTTGAAGAGTTTTTCAAGCAGAAAACATGTTTCGCTAAGCCTGAAATCTAAATGACTTGGGATAAAGGCATGATAATGTAGCCACATTTACTTATTAACTGAGCCCAGTTGAAGATCTAGTTGTTCCTATCTATTCGCTAGCATTGTTACTCTTATTTTCATAAAATGTAATTAATGAACAATTTTATCATATTAGAATGCTAAGCAAACATCTGGAACTTAATTAACATCAACAAATTTTCATTCTTCATGTGCTATACGATATAAGTACATACTCTAGACACAATAAGTCGCATAATTATTCGGTCATTACCACCTCAATAGGAACTATTGACAAACTATTCAATCACATTCAAATCGGAGAGAGTCTTTTATCCCCACACATTGAGACATTTTAGAATTCCAATCTAAACTGACTCTTATCTTGAGAAGGTTAAATTTCAAACTAAAGTTTGCTTTTTTCTAAAAGGTTCATTGTTATCTAGGTACAATCTTGGCTAGGACAATGAATGAGTTAATCGCTTCTGGTCGTATACTGAATGTGTAAAGGGAAATTTCTCCGTCGTTGTAGGTGACGTTAATGATGTATGAGCTTTTGTCGAACGCAGGGTCCTGTTTGTGTACTTTGTAGTCTGTACGTCAATCAATGCCTTTACTAGTTTGTAGGCAGGTTACCTGTTACTACTTATAAATAACTTGACCATCTCAATAACTGTGCATTTTAATGGAAATTGCTTCTGATTGTCATGTTATTAAGACAATTTTGAAACCATTTGTAAAGTCCACATTTCTATTCTCGTCCACAAGATCATTATCAGTTTCTTGTGACTTTTCCCTAACAGATTAAACATTAAATTTGTAAACGCAAGTACATGCTTAAGTCATTTCAACCTGCAATTTCAACAGTGACTCGAATCTCAAAGTCATGTTGTCTTATAGCTAATGTCCACAAAAAAAACGAAAGTGTATCAAATGCTTGTCATCCTACGCCTGCTGTAATGTTCGTTGTTAAACGTACTTTGTTAACCATTGATGTATTACTGATACCTCAATTGACTAGAAGAAAACAAAAGCAGCAATGTTTATTAAAGTCTGAGCGAAGTGGGCCATTGTATACAAGAGTTATTAGAGTTCCTAAGAGAAATGTCTTTTGGTACAAAATGATGACTTAACAAAATTTTGAGAACAAGTGTTCTTTCAATCAAGTAGGGCATCAAGTGCATAATGATTATATTTCTCATTGTTATACTCATTTTGTGCTGTGACCTTTTCATTGTTTAACGTAGGTACCTGCTATTATACTGATGCCTTTGGAACAAGAATATGCAGTCTCATACATATTTCTTTCTACTTATTTGATGGCAATACCTTACTCATAATTATTATAACTTTTCGAAAGCCCTTTTATATTATATTGAAGCACCACTAATTTATTCACGCCTCACTTGTGCTTTGCTTGCGTAGTAAGCACTGTTGGCTGATGAGTGTTTATTTTGTTATAAAATATTTTAATTTTCTTTTTTAAATGCCACAGGTCGAATCTTCATCATCATTTTTGGAAACATTATTTAACATTGCTTTCTTTGCTCTCAAAATATACCGTTCATCGACCCACGGTATTAAATATAACTTCAATGCAATGCACTTACTTTACTGTATCTTGTGGGAAGTGAACTATTGTCGAACAAATAGAGTGATTGAAGTGCATCTTAGTGCTTAAAGTTATCTGGTTCCGTAGTTACTATTTCTAAAGGTGAATATTACCTGTAATGTATCTCTTTCTTTGAAAACGATTTCTACTAGTTTCCTATCGGTTTCATTCTTCTGGTTTGCTTCTTTTGATATTTTATTGATTGATTCCATTAAGTTTGTGTCATTCAATGGTTTGGCATGGCGTCCTGTTACTTTGAAGTAAGGCCGATGTGGCTGCTGGGGTCGCGGTTTATTCGGGAGAGATACCGCGGCCTCAGAATACAAGGAGCAAATGAAGGAATTTGAATGGGTTTTACTCCACTAATTTGATGATGCTCCATCCCAAAAAAAGGCTGATGTGGCCTATTAGTCGTCGTATTTAGTTCTTGTCATATTTTACGAGGTACTGCTGATACGGTTTCTGGTGGTTTAAGCACATGATTCATTTTCATGGTGTTGAATAGCCACTAATTAATTCTCATTTGATGTATATAGACGACACGATGGGCGCAGTGGCTGAGCGATCGAGTGCTGCGCTGCGTGTTGCGGGTTTGATCCCCGCACGGCACATAATATTTGTATGGCCTACAAATAGTTGTTTCTGGTCTGGCTGTTGATTGACGTTTGGTGTCTTAACGTCACCAAACGTCGTTTGACATGCAAATCAAATCGAAGAGAAATTAAATCACATCATTCAGTTAAAAGATGCAGTTGCTACATTTTCTTCCTACCTGGCGCCTTGCCAGCGAACGTTTTGTTAAAACTGTCACATTTCTAGCTTTACATACACGTGGTTATGTGCATTCACTATTAGCGATGCGCCTAGCATGCGATACTTTGCCAGGTTCATAATTGCCTTAGGAAGTAAAAGTGAATTATTAATTAGCATATTACAGTATGTAGTAAAATAGAGAATCATGATAGTTATTTATTTAAACTTCATGTTCATTAGTGGTACATAGGCGGACTTAATTAATAAGGCAATCTTTACCAGTCAACCTTCGTGGTTATAGGGTCCAATTTTTATCGTAAAAAATATAACTATTTATTTCGAGTACTTACATACTTTTACTTATATATTATTAATATTATAAAGAAGAGTTTGTTTGTTTGTTTGTTTGAAGGCGCTAATCTCAGAGACTACTGGTTGGAATTGGAAAATTCTTTTAGTGTTGGATAGTCCATTTCTTGAGGAAGGCTATAGGCTATATAACATCACGCTACGACCAACAGGTGCTGAGCAGCGTGGGTGAAACCGCGTGGAACAGCTAGTACCTATACAAATAAAATAAACTAATAAATACCTCAATTTAAGAAACAAGAAACTTAACAGTGATTACTATAACTTTTAATTAGGAACTATTTAGTCGGACCTAAATATTACTACACTATTTAGTGGTTATAATGTTAGGTTCGGTTAGGTCACGTAAAGCTTGATATTATATTATTTTAATGTGTTGTCTAAATTTGATTTGATTGAATCTAAGTCCTTTGATTCAGACCTACTTTCCTTTTTCGAGATTCTTGTCTTTGCTGTCTTGCATCTTTATCATTGGTCTGATTTTTGTTTAATCTTATTCGTGATAATATTGCGGTCAAGTCAGATTAGGGTAGTTCAATATGAAAGCTGTGCTAATCTGATTTATCAGGGCTAATCATTATATTTCCTCCCAAATTGGTGCAACAATAAATCTATTATTTCAAAATCCATGATTGAACATCATCTTTACAGATTTTGTATTCTATGTACATATATTTGTACGCTCTCGGGCATAACATAGCGCACTTTTGTACCCACCATTTTTAACATCTATATTACGATTGAACCTATGTTAATCAAATGATTTGATTTGATTATATGAAGTATTTTTAGCCTTTCATAATTCATTTTCACCATTCCTTTATTGCGGAACTCTAAAAAAGCAGTGTGTGTGAAAACCATGAAGCTGCTAGACTAGTGTTTAGTTTCACACGTTATAAAAACATTTTCTCTTAAACTTTTTATCGCTGCAACCATTGTCTGTGATGATAAGCAGGTATTGAAGTTCCGTATAACGGGCTAAGAGCAATGAAACTCACTTTTATATTATTTTTAAAGAAAATATAAAGAAGGAGTTTAATGAAAAAGAATATTTTCTATCTATACTAAAATTTAAAAAGGAAAGACTTTTGCTTGTTTCTTTGTACCAAATAAGGTCCGAAACTGTTTGACCGATGTCGGCCTATTTATCGTTAAAAGAAAGCTAAATTACCAGGAAGTATTAAAAGTTATTTTCACGCTGCAACACATAGGAGCTGAGTAGCGGGTGAAACCGTAGGACAGTGCTAGTTTTTCATACTCTAGACGAATTCGTTACCATATTATTTTCAAATAGTTTCAATTAATATTACATAGCGTTAGGTATGTAAATTTGGATAATATTATTATATATTTAGTGAAACTTTTATTAATTGTTATTTTTCGGTTTTGCTAATCCAATTTCGAAATTTCACTGTTGGACGCTACGTTGTCTATGAGTCAATCAAGTCTTAAATACAATCTATAAACTTGCACGATTTTCTGGCACGATTTCCGCTTCGATCCTAAATCTGCTGCTAAGTTTACGCCCCTCTCCATCAAAACGTCTTTGTTCTTTATAATCTTCTGACTCTGCTAATAATATATACCCTCAAAGATATCCACAAGCAGGCTTGCAGTGAGTGACGGTCCATCCGTGCGCCGTGGCCAGATCACTCCCTCTCCAGTTTGGCTGTTTTAACTCCGACATCAGATTAAGTACTTGAGTTATAGGGCGCACGGAAGTGTTTCTAACGCAATCTGATCACATGCGTATATTTAGGTACTAGGTACACCTAGGTACACCTTGCGCCTTATTGATTTGTAATAGCAACGCTAAGATTTCCCCTTTCTTCCCTCATTCTCCCTCACATGTACATATTACTGTTACTGTACTGTTCATATTACTGTATCAAAACTCACCTTAAGCAAAAGTTACTGACCATTCCATGTGACTGTTACTCAACCCAATACTTCAACTACAACTTACAAAACAACATCATTCATTCATAAAAAAAAATTGTTCACCAACGACTTGAGCCCACGTGTTACCAATCAAGTTTTTAAAAAACTTTCTTCTTAATCAATACTTGAATTCGCAATAAATAATATTGGTGCGTAAACCGAGCAAGCCCGCAGGCGTTTCTAGTCTTAACTTAACGGTTATGCCGAATATTTGATAATTATGCACTATAGGACCTGTTTTTGTGAGCGTCGGTCGCGAGGTAGAGGTTACTTTTGACGCCTGAATGTCTGGCAATTCAATATTATATAATCCCTTCGATGCTGATGCAAGAATGCTATGTACATTCATCATAGGTAGTCTTCCTCTGTAATTGATTTAATGTCATAGGTCATGTAACATCAAGGGGTCTGAATTCTTCATCATTAATCATTCATTAGTCTTGTCATAATCAATCATTTCATTCAAACTTTTTTTCAGATCCTCTTTCTTTATTGTGTGCTCGTCCAAGATTGATAAGCGCAATGTAATCGTATGGTAGAACCACTATTATCGTCTTCAGCAATAAGACACACAGGCATATTCTATTCTATTCTAAAATAATTGATCATCATCTGCCTAGCCTTTTCCCAACTGTGTTGAGGTCGGCTTCCAGTCTTACCGGATGCTGCTGAATACTAGTATTTTACATGGAGCGACTGCCTATCTGACCTCCATAACCAAGTTAGTACTGGGTAATACGATACCCCTTAGTAATACTGGTTGTCAGACTTTCGGGACACTGACCATCTGTAACCACTATCAAAGATCTACAAATGACAGCCGGGACCAACAGCTTAACGTGCTTACTGAGGCACGGAGGAAACTCGGTATGTAACGGGTGGTCACCCATCCACAGAACAACCTAGGCAAGCCAGCTTAACCCAAAGATCAACCTGAGCGGCTGCTATTATTTAGCCACGAGCTTCTCTAAAATAATTGAAACTAAATAGAATTAGTTTATTAGAAGAGTGACAAGATTGTACAAATGCTTTGATTATGCCACTGACGTCATAAATGTCATGTAACTCGCACACCCGAGCAACATCTACCTTACGTCCAACTCCACTTTCTTTCCCATACGCATAAATTAAATTAAAAACCATACTATTACGCAACAAAATTAACATTATTATGATAGTCAAGTAAAAGTATTATAAAATGTTGTATTAATACTTTAGAAATTTCTACTGTAATCGTTTAAATTGTTTATGTAAGATGTTAATTTTTCTCACGAGAATAACTGTGCTTTGTTTGAGATCATCGATTTCGCGTGTTCATTGTGTTTAGTTAATCAATATTGGCAATCAATTAATTTTGTGTTTCTTCTCTGACTTTTTTTTTATTCTACTACTTGAAGTATGTATGTTTTGTTTGCTACTTTGTCTCTTAATCGATTTGTATCTATAGAATGTGATTTTCCTTTATATTAATGTTTTCAAGTAAATTGGGTATGTTTGATCCTATTATAGATTAGTTTTATTTCGTAGTTAAGTATCCGTCTATATCCGTCAACATGATTACTTAAGGCAGATTGATTAGTTTTTGTTAAGTGTATTTCGATAAGTTGTGTGGCAACTACTTAACTGTCAAAAAAATCAAATCAAACGTTAAACTCAGTAATAATAACGATAAAACGTAAAAGTTAGCTGCTATACTTAGAACAATATGTAAGTCGCCTGATTGTACTGATGAAGCTTTTAATTCTGTAAAATGTAACCGTAACATTATCATTGTTATTGTCGATATGCAATAATCTACAGAAAGTATTGTCACCAGTCTGTTTTATGGTTTTCTTAAACAATGATAAAATTTTGTCTTAAAATGGTTAATCGATTGGAATAATAGTAATTACAGTTTTCCTTAAAGCTTGCAATGCTTGTAAGTTACATTCAACAATAATTGTTATGTGAGACATGGAATACAATGATAATCATAAAATAAAAAACAAAATAATCATCAAGACTTGCTAATTATTTATTGGTACGCCACGATTCGCGGCTTGTTGCCAGATATACACAAAACGGTCTGAAAATGACGTTAATCTAAACTTTTTTACAAAAAGGTGATTTGAATATTTGTCGGGGTTACGCTAATTACAAGAGTAACTAGCTACGTTAAGTACTAACGCCATAACAACAACATTGTAAACCCTTGATTCTAAAAGAGTAACTACGGAATATTTTGCTGGTTCTGTTCCATTAGGAAACAACCAATCCGAACCGTGCACCTATCCTCGACGTTTTATAATTGCCATGTAAGTCAAATAAAATATTTTTATTTTGAATCAGTTCCAAACCCTCCAACGACGACTCAAACCGACCAAGACAAATAAACATAATAATATATATTTTTCATTTGAAAAATAAATCAAGTATGCAAAAACATCCTTCAAGAAATATTAAAACACGGTTCATCAACCAAACTTTCGTCTTCAATATCATACACTTCTTACGCAACTATAAGAGAAAGTTTCTATATTAAGTAATTTGTTGCCACCATACTTGGTGGTATTGACCATAATCATATATTATATTGTTTCAAAATAAGTCAGTATAAATCATGATGATGTTATCAATCTTGACGATGATGGGTTTAGAAAACGTTTCGTTATTGTACAACTTAACGGTAATGTTAATGATAATGGTGAAACTGATATTGTGTTTAATGAAATTGAAATTAATAATGTGCTTTCTGATACTGTGTGTGAAATTGGCTTTGATAGTTACTTCATTTATCTTTTATTTTTGAATGTTTGCAAGTTATTGTGATGTTGTCTATTAATAAAAAAAGATCTAAGATTAGTCTAGACATAACTAAGAGTTGATTGTCCTTTTCTATTGGCTGTGGCCATTTTCATTTTCTCACTGGCTACAGCCAATATACTAATCCACACATTTTAAATTTGAATTAAATTTTGTTTCCTTATTTCACACTTTTTTTAGTATTATTTATAATTTACTTTAGTTAGTATTATTTATAAGAATTTTTTTTTAGTTCTTAAAACATAGGTCTAATTAATCAAAGGTCGAAATTGTCTGTAAAAAATAACTTTAACTTTCTTTATTGCATATCGGTTAAACTTAGGACCAGTGACGGTTCTATATATGCAATGTTAGATATTTATAGGATCTTGGTTAGTCAGTGTGTGTTTAAATAATTCAGGTTAAATAAATAGAAACAATAACATTATTAGTTCTTTATTTGTACGAATCATTGAGAAATGGTTAACATATAAATATGTATAATGAGAGTTTTAAAATACAAAATATATTTGTACTTCCGAAGTGGCACATAGATACATATGAATATAATTATGTTTTATAGCAGAATATAATAAATATAATTATATCGTAATAAATAAATAATATTATAGGTGGTATATGTTTCGTATATGGAAGTGGAATATATATAAATGTGAAATAGATATATTAATGTATAAACGGACAAAGATAAGTAATAATAACGTAAATATATAGTTAGTTATATCACAAAATAAACGTATACATACAAATTATGCATACAAGAATACACATAATAAATATACAAATAAAACTATACAGTTAATATAAGGACTTAGTAAGAAAGGACTAGATAATAAATCTATGAGAGTTATCAGTAAGGTCAAAAATAACACATTTTGAAGCACAAAATACACAAATACGGATACCGTATAGGGTTTGAAAATACTAATATAGTACAGTATGAAAGACCATACAAACTTAGAACAACATTTTATGGGAAAACAATAACAAATCGCGTCTTCGGTAAAAATCCCTCACAAAGGGAATTTTTTCGTAGAATATTAAATAAATACGCCTTAAAAACTACAATAAATAAACTCAGTACATTCCGTTTCACACTATGTTACAATAAGTAGAGGACTTAGAATAGCTCCTTGGGAATTCCGTGGTTTTAATCTGTTTTGACGTGGCCAGAGTAGGCTAGGTCCTGTCCGTCATCAATGGATCGTCCCCATCCGTGACCGCTGCTAGCGTAGTGTTCCTCATGGTGAGGATGTGCAACTACTTCATAGCTGGTCTCGTGGTGTTTGCTTGCCAATAGCTTCTTAAGAGCAATGATACCAGCGACGAGAAGAGAGATCTTGGCGAGGAGGACGGCCTTGGCGGCAGCAAATGCGATGATTCCGAGGAAGAGAGGGATGAGGGCGGTGATCTTCAGTTTGGCGAGGGCAAGGAGGGGCAGGAGCTGCTTGATCTTCTTCTTCTTGCCACGAGCTAGAATCATTAGAGTGACACATTAGGACCAGTGAAAAAAATAAATTGCTGGCTCTTAAGTTAAAATTAAAGATGAACAGTTTTTTTTTAAACAAAAATCACTAAATATAAAAATAATAAGTAAGCGTACTTTCAAAATGGTTTTCTTTAAATATACGCTTCTAAGTAATTAATTAAAATTAATGTCTTACGTTAAGACAAATACTTAAAACTAGTTAATATGTTATACACTATAAAAATGATATTCTTGCAGCTGTCACATTTGTTGTAACAGAATTTAGTACAAAATTGTTGGCATCATTTTCAAGGTCCATTACCTACAGACTATGAGTAAAAAGTTTGTCAACATTAGCTGTTACTGCCTACATGTGTTTAATGGGTGGAATACTTTACTTGAACTAGTTATCATAGATATCTTTTGTTTCTTTAAAATATACTTTGTTTAGCTTTGCATGATTGCATTAAGTAAATTAAAGCACATTCTGGTTACTATCAAGTTGATTTTATATTATTTAATTAATCAATGCTATAATTTTAGCCTTTTAACTGTAGTACAGGGTTTTGAAGAAATACTTGTATTCTTAATGTTATGTGTTTTGTAAATCTTGTTTTTCTGGAAAGCAAGAAAAACTGCAGTCCAAGTTTCGTTATTTTTTAACGAAATAAATGCTTTTATTTTAATTATTACACAAAAATACATGCTAAGTTTATCACTTGAACCACTAAATTGTTAACTGTCACTACCTTTGAAGAAGCTATTGAACTTGTATCTTTAGCATTTTATCGCATGCGCTGTCAGAGCAACCACAGCCTTGAGCAGTGTCGCCATCTATGACATTGACTGTGAACTACCAAGTCTTGTGCTTTCCTTGAACTTCACAGTTTGATAAGTTTTGTTTGGTTCTTGCTGATGTTGTAAATTTTGAAGAAGGTGGTTCGCCTACTTAGAGGAAACTCTAAGTAGGCGAAATAAAGTTAGGATGTTTTACCACAAATTTGGAGTAAAAATATTTAGATGAGGTTATAATTTTTGTTGATAATCTGATAACCAAAATTACGAATAAGTGCTGTGTGTGCTGTGGTGCAGTAGAAAAGTT
The DNA here is from genome assembly GCA_958449745.1 of Ochropleura leucogaster. Lineage (NCBI taxonomy): Eukaryota > Metazoa > Arthropoda > Insecta > Lepidoptera > Noctuidae > Ochropleura > Ochropleura leucogaster. The sequence continues at coordinate 9,486,509 of OY288223.1, read as the reverse complement.
TTTTGAGTTATGACATGGGCAATGTGATTTTATTATAGTCTTTATTAATTTTCATTCAAGTTTTAGCCAGTTTAACTACGGTTTTTTTTTCATAATAAATTTACAGGATTTTTTATAAAACTAGTAACAGTGGCTAGCTAGTAAGCACTTCACTGTTAAAATAGTTTTTGATGTCACAATAATAAAAAAACAGAACAAAAAAGCCCAACAAATGCCAGACAGACAGGTACAAATGGTCAACGTTCTAAAACTTGTTTATGATTGACATAGTGACATCGACGGCCCATTGCCTTCAAGCACCTATATGACATAGTTCCCTCAATAAGCGATGTAGGGCCAAGAAACACGATCGAACAAGTTTGGTGAAAAGTAAAACTGTGTCCAGTTAATTATTGATTTTTCGTCTGAATCACCTTCTGCCAAGCCTTTCCCTTACTTCTGCATTCTCTAGCTGCATTCTAGAATTTTTTCACCTAGTTTGGGGTTCTATCCTGATGCACCTGAATACCACTTTTATAGATAGAAACTATCTAACATCCACATCCCCCTCACTGAATTTACTGAGAGTCTATTGAGCGTAACCTTTTTACGTACTTCTGAGGTACAGAGGAAAGATCATCCACCGACTTATAGTGATCCGTCAAATCTTTGAAAACTCAAGCCGAGACTTTGATGACTAACCAAATTTGAATGTCAAGTCAATGTATCATCATTTATCTTAATCACCTTGTTTAAGAGTCCAAGTTCATTATCATATTGACCCGTAAGCTTGTTGAACTTAAATATACCTGTAGTACATAAATTGACCTTAACCCACGGCAATTCATTTTGATCATCTATTCATGGTTAAAATTCAAATGAATGAAAATGCTGCCTATTAGTTATATTAAAAGAAAAAAATACATACGAAACAATACTTTAACCAAGTATTAAAATAGGTAATTAGGTGGATGAAAAGTTAGACAACAAAGTTGGACGCAGACGCAGTGTTGGGGCACTTCTTGGGAGTGGTCTATGTCCACTAGTGAAGGATGACAGGCTAAGTCATAGTCTTGATTAATTAAAGCCTAGATTCAGCATGTGTCATGGTTTCAGTAGTTATAGCGAAAAAATATTTAGGACTTTTTACTTATACATCGTGTTGAAACATTTGAATAGTACATTCTTAATGGTGGGAATCCTAAATAAGTTTACCATGTTACACAGTTATTGAAGAAATTCTCATGACTTTGGCAGTGAAATGGCTGTGTCATTGTCTTTCAAATTGATCTTGAGTGTTGCGAAAATAAGCCTATCGGTGTTTTTAGGTATGCGAGTGAATTGTGTGATTGTTTTATTGTTGCAGTCTCAATATAAACAAGGGGAGACACGATAATAATTATCTAAGAATGAACCTATTTAAAAAAAAAATCGTAGTAGAGAATAGACTGGGATGGATAGTTGAAAGAAAAGAGTGTGGATCCGATTCAAAATTGGATTCGAACAGTTATCACAACTAAGGGGTAACTGTTCTTAAGTAGCCTTGACTTACGTTTAGTTACGTTTGAAGTTGTGCGTAACCCAGAAAGAAATCGAGAGTCTTACATTTATTAAGGAAACTAACAGAACAATATGTGAACAATTATTTGGATCTGCAAAAGGGTGAAGATGACTTTGATGAATGAAAACAGCATTAATGTCAAAGAATTATGAACAATTGTTGTCAACGGAAGAAAATGCATTTGTACGGTAGTACATGCAGCTTGCTGGTATCCAACAGCTTCTACTTCGAGTAAACTTAGGTAAACAATAATGCTGGTGTCTGCAAAAAATATATATAAACGAATACAGACTGAATAGAATGAAGCAAGACACCACATAACTATAAAATGGAAATCAACCTCAACATTTTCTAAGAAATATAAGACAATTAAAAATAACAATGAACCTGACGGATAACACCATAATTGGTATCAATCGAACTTGTAACACGAACACATATCATAATATTGGAAAGGCAACTTTCTTCGGAGAAGAGCCGAGGAGTGCCGTTTACACGATTTCTCGATGACTTGTTAAACTGGTTTAGAGACAGGACTTCGAACTAACGCCGTAGAGGGAATGTGCCGCTTTCGAGTTTCTATATGTTGTTGACAATCTCAATGTGAAGGCCTTTTTTGTGGAGTGAGTTTTCGCAACACGGAAGTTGTGGATAGAGGTGGTCTAATTTCTTAATGAGTCTTCTTGCCCCAATGAGTCTCGATTTAAATTGCCGAGAACATGACGATACTTTTCCAATTGCTATAAACTACAGGTGATTGGTAACTGAACGTGCCCATCTCCTGTGCCCAGAAAATTTGACAATCATAAGAAAGAAGAACAAGAACTTAGAGACTTATCTGAAATGGAATTCGAATCAGGGCGTAAACGAATTGAAAAATCAAGATAAAAAGGATCATATTAACTTACTGCACAATTATTGCAATCTGAAGTATTTCTGATTTTGGATGAGAATAAGACGATGAATAAAATCTAGTATTGCATATTATAATCCAGGATGCACAGTATGAATCAAACGACTTTCATCCTGATGAAGCCAGTAATTCCTATAAAACTACCATAAATGATTAGATAACGAAACACTTTTTATTTACACTCGACGAAAATTATGAATTATCCCAAAACCGGAATAAAATCGTAAAGAGTTATAAGAAGACGTGTAGGGAACTTAACAAGTACCTCCGCTTCAAGCTTCATTCACGAGAATAAGTAGCGAGCTACCATTCATGTAACATCCGTGAAGGCCACTTGTAAGACTTTCCTATCTTCACTGCTTTTATGGATTGAGAGTAGACCGATGTCAAAGCTCTTATGGTTTTGTAGGAACTTTATGATGAAAGTAATTTAATCATTGATACTAATTATATGCGACGGTATCTGTCCAAACGGTTTTCTATGAAAGGTAAATCAAACAGGTGGAGGCTAAAAATTGAGCAAAACCGCGGTCAGACATAGAAATTATATATTAACATGTATAGAACATAATATATTAATTATTTACCAAGAGAGCTTTACTGATGACAAATCACTAGTCACAGAAGATGAAATAGTTATTGATAAGTAAGGTAAAAATTACAGTAATAAGCATCATTTAAATACAGAGTAATAAATAAGATCAGTTAAATAAGATAACATCTGCATGAACTTAAAATTTTAATCATTAATTGTATCAAACGCACTGATCCTAATATCTTTATCTTGATTAATAAATCCTATATGCTTTGAAGAAATCATCATGAATGCATTCAAATGGTTTCAAAAAGTGATTTGAATCGAATGTTACTCTACTTACCTAATCAACAATTACAATCACAATCGGAACTAATGTAAGTGGAGCATCTTTCCATACGGTTGGTATGTATATCAGGAAATCGCATGTTTATAATTATAAAGATTTATTGAGGCGTACAATTTCAAGGCATGAAAATTAGTACATCGCTGACTAATGGGGCAGTTAGGCTTTCTATTAATATCAGTAACTTAGATTCACTGTAGTCTACAAAATTTAACTGTTCCATTGCATGAGATAGGGCTGGCAGTTTTTATTTCCTGCTTCTACTGAAATTATGTGAGCAACCAAGTGTTCCTTAATTTAGTTATTAATTTATGTAAATATCTGATTAGCATTTATCTTTCGGTTTTATCTTTCAGTGAGTGTACGACGTTTTTGTAAGTGTTTTCGTAACAACATAGATTATTTTGCTTTTCTTTAACAGGTTTAGATTTTAAGTATTATGTAAGTTGTCCTAAGTTTGTACGGCTTTGATTATGAATTATACCTGTGTGTTGTGTTTTTTTCTTTTTTTTTGGTCTACAATTAATATTTCTTAGTCAATTTAATTATTTAAGTTATTACTTTTTCTATTTCATTAAAAAAATATTACCAAAACATAATATCTTTATAATAATCTGTGGCAGCCCTGCTTCTTGTTTTGTACCGCCACCTTGCATTTGTAATATGTAACGGTACAGTCAAGCTATAACTTGGACAAGTATTAAGTACAGTCGCCGTCATTTTGTGTACGAACACGTTATGTTTATGGGAAATTAAGTATTAAGTGCCTTAAACTTTCCAACAAGAAGTAGTGTTTGTGCTTGGTGACAAATGTTGGTGACTCATTCACCAACATCTTCAAATTCTGGATTATTTGTTTTCGTTTGGTTTAGAATGTGTTAATTTTTGTTTTATGGCGATTGGGTGTGATGTTCGTTAACGAATTCAGTCATGTGTGTTTGTAGAATGGTTAACTTGCATAACAAATTAGTCTTGATATAATCTACTTTACCAAAACAGTTTTCTGAATTTGTCTAGTTTGTGGTTCATTTCAGTGAACAGTCTGATGTCATTTTACGTGGTTTCCCTTTCTATTATCTGTGACTTGATTAGTGTTACAAGTGCACGACAAACTTTTGAGTGATCATAAGTAAATCAAAAAGTAATATTTTTTTCTGAGCACAGCATCCTTTTTAATGGATCATTACTACACCGCTCAATGTTTAACTATAGTTAAATAAACCATGCTTATGATAAGCTAACAATACTAATTTACTTACAAAGTGGTACTTTTCTGATCTATTCTTAGCGTTTTCGTTCAAAATCAATTGATGTCCCTTTATCTTTACCTGGACTGGTAATCAGCTTAGTAGCTACTAAAAGAAATCATATTAAGTTGATTGACCTACATTAATATCATCAGCATCACGATTATGCCAAATATTTTCTCTACAAGAATCCGGATCATTCATTGTCATATCCTGTTTAACAATATTTCCGATTTTTCAGATATTCCTTAAATAACTCGAGCCAAAAATAGAAATAACTGTTTAAATGACGCAAATAAAAGTAAGTTCAGAATTAATTAGTATGATAATGCGGAGAAATTCAAAGACAAAACGTGACTAAAAGTTAAGTTCAGAAAACAATTGTTTTGCTCTATTTAATCATCATCTCAAAAACCGCAATCTTCTAGTACTTTAGTCTCGGATGAATGATCCATTTGATTTAAAACTCTTTAATTTATTTCATTTTCCTGTTGTATAACATTCCATTTTATTTTAGTATGTTTGACTTTACAAGTTCAAAGAATTTGAAAACGAAAGTTCAATCTTATGCTGTTCGATTTACGTCACTAATTTGCATAACTTTTAAATGACTAGCAATCGATTTAGATTTTGATTTACGTTTGTCCGTTTCATTTCGTTTCTATTATTAATGTATAGTTTGTTGACAGCTATTTATTACGTTAATTATGTTTGTTTGAATCATCTGCCTAGCCTTTTCTTTTTTTTTTGAATAAATCAAAATAATTCTTTCACTCATTCAAATTTTTATCTATGATCTAACGTCTAATTGAGCAATTAACACTCTGTTATATACGCTCACTTAATTTTACTACATATGCTATTCAAAATAGAGTTCAATTTTATCGAGGACATTTTTAAATGCTTACCTTCCTCAAGGGACCTCTTCATGCCCTCAATGGCTGATGAAGGCAGTTTGAACTGGATCACATGGTTCTCCAAGAAGTCAGCTGCTGAATCCACCAGCCTGGACTCGATCTGAGCTTCCCTGGCTTTGGGCTCTTCTGATAATGGCTCCAAGGCCCTAGCAGACCTTGGAGAACCATTGCTTAGTATCGCCACACCATCAGCGAGGTCCAACTCCCGTGCAGTGTTCACAGCCTCCACATATTTCAATGTCTTCTCCTGCAACCAAAAGATAAGAACTTAGTAACACATCACTTAAAGCACTTCACAGTTTTCACTTCACTGATCCCACCTTTATGCACAGGGACGTGTCTCCGTCGACGCACTCTTTAACAACTCCTAATAAGGACCCAAAAACTCCGATTTCGTTTGGTTCTTTGTCGAGCGCCGGCATCGCCTGCGCCGCAACGAAAAGAACGAGAACTGCGATGTATCGAATCATGGCGTCGAATCAAACTACCCCTACAGAAAGCTTGGCACAAGTGTAGCGACGTTGTATATGACGGCCTGTTTTAAGCATCTTACCCCACTACCGCAGCGGTCAAGAAAAGTGAACTCGATGCCGATGTCGGTCGATTAAACAGGTACCTACGAAATAATTTTGTTGTGCCTACGGACATTTTTCGGGGAACGCACGTGGTTTTTTGTGGTTGTGTGGGTGTGGTCGTGGATCTTGGTGACAGTTGATAAGTGTGGTGCATCGTATGAGGAGTGCTTGGTCTTGGTACTTTTGTGATGCGGAAATGTGTCAGGTTTGCGAAAATGCGAAATTTTGATGATAAATTTACCGGTGACAAAAATATTCTGTTTATTTTCTTTTGTGTTATTTTCTTCATTGTTATGTAGAATCTTTTAGAGATATTTAAAAAAATCTCAAATTATAAGAGCTAAAATATTTGATACCATTTTGTATTTGCATATAGATCTTACCATTCATTCTTTCACTTCCGTGTAGCTTTTAATTAACTTGTTGTTTTGATCAATAGGCATTGTTTTGTTTACTTTCATTAGAAAAACTATTTATAGAACACACTCCTTATATCTTTGTTGACCTAAATTTAGCAGAATAATTCTACGATTTTTTTTGTTAAATTATCTGTATTGTATCATTAAACGTATTATATTAGCCAACTTGAGTATTATTTTGCATTTTCCTGTCTTAATTTTTGCGAGTTTCTACTTTAAATTAAGTGTGTATTCCTCGTTTTTGTCTCACTTCTAGACAGTTAAGGATTATAGCTTATAATAAATTTCATTTTTTATCACTACTATAAAATAGTACTACACGTTTCTCGCATTCCCATGAGTGTACTTCATATTTTCTTTCTCAGCTCCGTTTATCGTTATATCTACAACAAAATTAGTTGTTATTAAAGCAAAAGAATGGTGGTAACCTAAAAAAAAGTTCTTCCCACAAAAACGTGAAACAATGAACACATGGCGATTTCTCGCTTTCCCTTTTTATAAAATCTCTTGTGACAATGAGCTTATTATTTTGATAAATTATCGAATATATTATGTGACTGTGAAGGAGTTTATCTAAGACATTTGAGTTATAAGCTTTTTTGAAACACTCTTAAAATGAGTAGTTATTTGTTTTGAGTTTAATTTTAATGTCTTTATTAGCTAGTGGGGTAAGTTCTGCGTGTAAAATGACACATTTTGTATTCAGGCCCTTGATGTGTAAAGTAAGTTCTTATAACGTACGCATTTCATTCTTATTTATCTCTTTGCAATCTGTAACAATGACAAAACCATTGCCACCTGTAAATTCATATACTGTAGACATAATTTTCCTATTGTATTCCTAGCCTACATTAATGAGATTAATATCATGTGCAGATGCTAATGGTAACCCATTTGTCTCAATAGAAAGAAATGGGAACCCATGGTATAAGATGAATATCTTCTAGTAAAGTCACTGCAAGATGTGATCTTATGCCATGGTTTTCTTAAGTTTAGATCAGATTGAATCCATATAGTTTTCTTCTCATTCAATTCTTATAAGGTTTCTATGCTGTGTGATGGTTTTATTTTATCTAGTTCTATTATTTAAATATATTTATATAATCTTGTTCTCTTTAATAGATTGAAATGTAAACTAGGAATAACTTCTAGGGAGTGTTGTTATGACAAATTGACAAGGAGGAGCTCGTGGCTATAGTAACAGATTGATAGGATATTCTTTATTATGTACATTATTAAAAATACAAGAATAACAGTATGTACAACTTATAAATAAGGTGAGATAATGGGCGGCCTAAAAACGATCTTTTCAAGACTGCCTTTAACTTAAACAGACAGGACAGGTCGATTTTCGGCTTACCTGGGTTTGCCTGTGCAATAAGCAGTAACCACACAGCGAAAAGCATATTAAGCCGTCAGTTCTGGCGGTCATCACTAGATCTTTGACTATCAATATAGGTAGTTAGTGGCCCGAACAAAGACCAAAGTGCGATTCCTGGGTCGGGCATATTGCTTTTAGGTTCGTGCTTGGTTGGATGGCAATAATTTTAATTTAATATTTTTTTATGCTGCTGACATTCATATCTAATTATTTTTTATTGCATTTTTGCTCCTTCCTTCCTCTACTCCTATATCCATCCACATTCACCCTCAAAAAATTCCTTAAAAATCCTTTAAAACTGTCAACTTATTATACAAAATCACTTTGATATCCTGGTAACAAATAAAGTGAAATCGACCCTAAAATGTACATAATATTCTATTAGAAGAACAGGTATGTGCTGAACGGTAGTCACTATGCCATACGTGTATAGTTTGGCAATGACCCTGATACAAATACTTTTGAGTATGTGACATGAGTTTGAATAAGTATAGCGATTGTTTATTGAAATTGGGGAGTTTTGTCTGTGGTTAGGCAGCCATTTGTAAAAAAAAAGAAAAAAAAACCATAGTCTTAGCATAAGTGTTTTCAGCCAATGTCAAGCGAATTGCGGCCATTTGCGAGCACATTTATAAAAAAAAAACATCGTCTCCTCTGTTGGGAGACAGGGTTCATCTACGTTAAACCATGAGAGGAAGTAACTCTTTACACATGCCCAGTCAGTATTACTGGCTGGAAAGACGGCCAGACCCGACTGCCTAGAAAAGCTTCAATCGCCTCTAAAGGGCTTTGTAATTTTACAACTACTCTCAACTTGATTACGTTTAACTGACTGGAAGGAGTGTGAGGGATTTTAATAGGGGCTGATTTATAGGACTTCTGAAATAACGAGTGTGCTATTAACATAGCCAGATAAATATAAAAAAAACTTAAAGAAAAGAGTTATAAATAAATTAAAAAACAGTGTCAAAATTCGTCCAAAATTGAAAAGAAATAAGTTTCAATTTAACTGAACCATTCCGCAGCTGGGCAAAGGCTCAAATAATTCCGTGTGCTCTTTTCTTGTGCCTCCTCAAACAGGTACTACCACACTATTTTGAAAAAAAAACTATATAAAACTAGTAAGGTTTATCCCTTAATATCCTTACCTTGAATTTAAATGTCCTTTTTACCATAAGTATGTCGCTTGTATAGAACATCGAAAAGTATATCGAAAGAAAGTAAGTGGATCCGTGTTTAACCTGAATACAAATAGGAAATATGTGTTTAGAAATGGTAATTGAATTTTAATTGACAGATTATCTTTTGGCCTATAGAATACCGAAGTGGTGAATGATAATGCTATTGGATTATTGCTCACCAGTCACCAGGGGGTCTCAAATGGCCGCCTTGGCAAAATAATAATAGGAAAATAATAAGTATTACGTTAAAATTCCTAAAATGGTCACAGACGCAGTTAATGTATTTAGAATTGTGACTTTGTGACAATGGTCACAAAGTCACAATTCCTTTTATTAGGAAAATTAGGAATGGTAACGTATTTTTTTTTCTTTAAACGTAGGTAGGTGCACCCTAGGAATTTCTCCTGTATCGTGGGTGCGTTTACAAACATTTGAATTCACATACACAAACAGCTAGACCCAAAACAACTACCTACAGGTTATCAAATATTTTTCCATGCGGGAATCAAACCCGCGCCTTGCTGCACAGCAGTCGATCGCTCAGCCACTGCGTCAACCGTGTCGTCATATAACTTATTATATTATGATTCTCCTGAAACAGCCATGTTATACCGCACGTTGTACCAAGTGTGTACTAATATTATAAATGCGAATGTTTGTGAGGATGGATGGATATATGGATGTTTTAACAAAAATCCATACATCGATATATCAATCCAGCCGTTTTCACGTGAAAGCGGTTACTCTTTCACGTGAAAACGGCTAAACGGATCTTGATGAAATTTGGCACAGAGGTAGGTTATGGTCTGGAATATCACATAGATAACTTTTTTTTAAATCACTAGAGCCAAGCTGCGGGCACCAACCAGCTAGTATAACATACATAACATCACGCCTGTTATTTAGTACTACACACACATTTCAGGAGTTTATTTTAAGTACAAATATCGTCTCCGTGCCTGCTACAGAGAAATATTTGATGGGAAAGAACTATATCACTTTACCCAACCCGAGTATCGACCCCTGGGCCTCATGCCCAACAGTCGCACTTGCGGTTGAACTTTTCGACAATATAATTATTAATTAATAAAAATACAATATTCCTCCACATCGCTGTCAATAGCTGCAAGTCTGGTGGTATTGTCACATTGAAGCTTTCTGGTCAAGTGAAGAGTCGACTCGAGTCGCACTCGGATCCCATAGCTCTAGTATTTTCAAATAATTAGTAAAATTTGGACAAACTTCATTATATAAGCGCAGTTAAACAAAAAATACTATTAGCAAAAAAAATCACAAGTATCAAAATCGCTACACCCTCATATACGAAGTAAAACATCTCAGTTTATAAAAAAATTAAAAAGCTTGAAGTGCCTAAAGAAAATTCATTACAGACAGTTAGTAAACGAAAGCTGGTCTTAAGAAAACTTTATATTCATATCTTTATACTTGTATTGAAGAAAGTTGTTGTTTTGTGAGGGATCTGCTAAGGCTTTATTTTAGTTTGAGAATGTGCAAGTGCAGTTAGTGCAGTTAGGATTATTAGTAGGTACTATGCCTGTGGATTGTCTATTCGAAAACATTGTGGTAAGGTTTCTTCTTTAAGGGCATTTTCAGGTATAGGTTTTTTTTTTTTAATTATTTAATAAAAAAATATCTGTACTAATATTATAAAACTGAAGAGTTTGTTTGTTTGTTTGAACGCGCTAATTTCAGAGACTACTGGTTGGAATTGGAAAATTCTTTTAGTGTTGGATAGTCTATTTCTTGAGGAAGGTTACAGCTAGTTTCAAATATAAATGTAACTAATTTATTTATTTAACATTAGCTGTTCCCCGCGGTTTCACCCACGCTGTTCAGCACCTGTTGGTCGTAGCGTGATGTTATTAGCCTATAGCCTTCCTCAAGAAATGGACTATCCAACACTAAAAGAATTTTCCAATTCCAACCAGTAGTCCCTGAGATTAGCGCGTTCAAACAAACAAACAAACAAACTCTTCAGCTTTATAATATTAGTATAGATTTCAAGCACAAAGTACAGATGTGGACTTAATGCCATAGGCGTTTTCTACCAGTCAACTTTTCAGTGATGCAAAGACACGCAGAGAGATGCAGAAAGAGAGTGGTAGGGGTAAAACAGAAAATAAATAAGATATTATGTGTATAAAGGAAACAATAATTAATAATCTGTACTATATATTACTTATATTATGAAAATATTACAAAAATTACAATTTATTCATTTCATCTTTACTATGATATCTATATATTACTATTATATTAGGGGTATGAAAAATAGATGTCGGCCGATTCTCAGATCTACCCGATATGTACACAAAATTTTGTTTAAATCGGTCCAGCCGTTTCGGAGGAGTATGGGAACGAAAACTGTGACACGAGAATTTTATAATACATATATTAGATAATATCCATCGGTTTCTATAAAAACTTCTACTGTATCCCTCAAACCTGTATTCCGAATAGGTTGGTTGATTGTAAATGTGAACATCTTTCAACAATGGTCAGTGTTTTCATTATTGTTGTATATTGACAGCTTTTATTTAAAAAAAAAAAACCTTAACTGCCATCCTTGGGGATGTTGGATTCCCAAAGATGACGGACTAAGACTAATTATTTTTTGTGTATTCCCATTCTTGTAATACATTATTTTATTTTTATTGTATTAAGAATGTCATCACTCAGCCAAACATTCATTGTCAAACCAAAATATCAGCTTTAATTTCTTATATTTTTTTACATAGCTATAGGTAAAGCTATTGTAAAAATGCTTTGATTGAAACATACAAAAGTAAACAATGGACCAAACCCTGTCACCACACGCTAATGATGTCAAACTTCATAATCGTGCGTTTGTTACGCGTGAATTGTCGCAGTGTTTTAACGCGTCGTGTCTGAGTCGTTGTTAATGGCGACAAATATGACAATACAAACAATGTTACGTCGCAGTGCGATTGATTAAGAGTAGATTGTAGTGTCACTTGCAACTGGTGTATGTGTATCATGATGAAGTGCATCCTTACTAATATTTTAGAAGCGAAAGTGACTTTGTGTGTTTGTTACGTCTCCACGCCTAAATGTGCAAACCGATTTTGATGAATTTCGGTACAGCGATATTTGCCTATAAAAAGTGAGAAAAAGGGGAGAAAGAGGGAAGAAAAGGGGAGAGAAAGATATTTGTTTTTCGATCATCATGCAGGTTAATATCGCGGGGAAGAGAAGGAGTTGCTCGTAGCTAAACCATAACAGCTGCTCAGGTCCATCTTTAGGTTAAGCTAGGAAGATAGTAGGTACGTACAGTGGAGGAACTGAAATAAGCTTTATTGGGTAAAGAATCTTAGAATTAACTGGAGATTCTTTATTAATTATATGGTGGTGTTTTTAATAACTTTGCAATGGCATTATAACCTAGTTAAATAAATAATAAATAAAATATCTTTATTTCAGACCCAGAAGAGTCCATAATTTATTAGTGAATTAGTAACAGAATATGCTTATATACTATGTTAGTGTTATTAGTACTTCTTATTTACACAAACCTATGGCTAACTTCATCCAGTGCCCTTGAATGGGGCAGTCGGGCCTACCAGCAATCATTTTCAGGATGCTGTTACGAGTGTTACGCAAACGTTGCAGTAAGGAAGCCGCTTTCTTGCGCATAATGGCATGGAAGCCATCCGTGTGGGCTGCAGCAAACATTCCCGACGCACTACAACGCCGCGGCAACCGCAACAGCATCCTGAAAGCGTTGTTGTATTGTACTCGCAGGACGTTGTAAGCTCGATTCGTGTATGACACCCATAGGCCGCTCGAGTAGAAAGATTGACAGAACGCCTTAAATAAACACACTTTGACGTCTGTCGTGCAGCGAGCGAACCTACGGGCGAGCATATTGCCCCGAACCGCCAACGCCCTGCGCTCGCGTTCTATGTCGCCATCACGTAGGTCACTTGTGACAACGTGACCAAGGTACTTAAAACTATCAACCACATTGAGCACTACGCCGTTGAGATATACAGGAGGTACACGACGGGGCTGTTGTTTAGGTGCTTTATACACAAAATAAGTTTCAAATAGTATAACCACATTATTTTGGCCAGTATTACCATTTTTTTGTTTAGATCCACTAAAAGCAGTTCCAGATCTCTGATAATATGCACAACACCCGTCAGACGACTAAAGTATTTTAGTCGGATTATTGTAAGTCAGGAGATGTATCAAAAATTTGGCCCACAAGGCACTCAGCTGCTTCACCCAATGAGGGGATTTTATTTGCGATCATTGGCAGATGTGTCCTTCTTCTATACTTTTCTCTAGCAGTTGTTTTTTCAAACCCCGTCATCAGCTCTATACTTACATTCATTAGGTTCCTCACCAACACTACACTACCAAAATTAAGAACGATGGCATTAAATGGATATAACCTTAAAATAAATACAAAAGAAATCAACCAAAACACAAACAGATCAATCAACGGTCAATTAGAGGACAAGTTTTTGAAAAGTGAAAGGATTTCCCAAATTGGCCCTGTAGTTCCCGAGAAATACGTCGGTCGTGTGAACTTACAAACACATTCGCAAGAGAAAAAATTGCAGAAGTTTAACTTCGTGTATCATCTCTCTCTTGCTCTTAAATTAATTTGATATAGCATACTTCTCTACTAGACAAGTTATCACTTCAAAGTACTTCCCCATTTCGAGTTTAATTATTTTTTGAATAATTTGTTTGATTCGTTCATTGTTTGCTCATCGTCCTTGCTACACTAATAACCCCAGCCTATAACTGTCAACTGCCATATTCTAACAGCAACATCTACAACTCGGCAGAGTTGTAGATGTTGCTGTTAGACAAAATCCGACTCGAAGGACCAGAAAGCTGGCAAGCTTTCTGGTCCTTCGAGTCGGATTTTGTCTCTACTTATAGTAGCATAAACATATATAGCAAATTGGTTTCGGTCTATGATGGTTTTCCTACAAGCAAATTGTTTTGCTAGAATTACACATTAGATCACGCAATAATTAGAAACAAACAAAATATTTCAAAAAGCTAAGGATTTCAAAACCCAGTTGTAACAGAAGACAGTCGGGTGTAGATATCTGGACTTTTATTAACAACACACTTTTCCTTCTGTATTTATTTATTTTGCGACAGACACTACATCTGGTGCAACCGGTCAACCATCGCTTTCTTATTCGAAAAAAAAAGCGAAGCCGAATTACATTTTATGATGCAACGTTTTTTAACCGAAGTTTTTTCTTTTTTCAAATCTCTATTGTGGCTTTTTTTTCCTTTTCAACCTGCTCACTATTTACTTTTTTTATTGGTTGAGTAATACGTTTTGTGGGTCAATAGCAACGTTAGGTATTTGAAGAAGTTCGTTTTTTTTGTTGTTATGTAAGTTTTTAACGCTATGACTGTGCGGTTTTCAGTTTTGGATGTGGGTGAGGAGTTTTTTGGTTGTGTTATTAGTAGACGTGAGATTATTCATGTTTTGATTTGGGGTTGCTTGTAAATAGATTGTATATTATGTGTTATTTAGGATTTTGTACCTCGAAAGGATAAAAAGACGGAACCCTTATAGGATCACTTTGATGTCCGTCTGTCCGTATGTCTGTCCTTCTGTCAAGATCCTTTACGATACCTATACGCATTTTCGAGATAAAGTTATAACCACATACTCAAATCTGTGGTGATACGCAAGTTTGTACGGAATCCTCGTTGCGCGTGTTTGACTTGCGCTTGGTTGATTTTTTTTTTTTCAAAGTATATGAAATAATTTATTTAGTGTTTATCGTTGTTAGTAAACCTATAAAGATGGATTACAGTGGTTGAAACAAACAAGTTTTGGTTTACTCCAGGATTTGCTGTCAACACAGCAGTATAATGTTACACGAACTTTATTTTTTATGAATTCTTACTCTTATGTATGTTTATCCTCTTATATCGTGCAAATTTGAGTTTTTTTTTTTTAATGAACGTCGTGGGTGATTTTACAAACATTTAAACTCACATATACATAGTGCTTACTCATGGTGCTGAGACTTGGGTTTTCACTCGAGACACCATCAACAGACTGGAAGTAGCCCAGAGGGCGGTTGAGAGAAAACTGGTAGGAGTGTCATTGATGGACCGCAAAACGAATAAATGGCTTCGAGAGCAAAGCAAAGTCGCAGACGTAACGAAACGGGTAGCGCACCTCAAATGGAAATGGGCTGGACATGTGGCCCGAAATGAGATGTCCTGGTGCAAACGCATCCTGGAATGGAAGCCATGGGGTGAAAAGCGCCGTCCAGGACGACCACAAATGCGCTGGAAAGATGACGTGAGGAAAGTCGCTGGTTCGAACTGGGCACAAAGAGCGCAACACAGAGAGGAATGGAGGAAGTTGAAGGAGGCCTACACCAAAATGGTCGAAAAAGGCTAAAAAGAAGAAGAAGAAGAAACTCACATACAAAAACAGCCAGACCCGAAACAACTACCTGTGGGTCATACAAATATTTGTTCCGTGCGGGGATCGAACCCGCGACACGCAGCGAAGCAGTCGATCACTCAACCACTGTTCCAACCGTGCCGGCAGAAGTGACTTACACGTAGCCGAGATCTGCAATACATTATGTCATTGGTTGTAACGCTTCTTATATCCATTCAATGCTATCGGCGTTTAACTTTGAACTTCAACTTGCACACAACATAGGAATATGCGTCATAGATCAGAAAAGTAACCAGCTGAACGTAATTGACCGTAATTTTCGCGGTCAATGGCGTAATATCTTGATTTTACGGTTTGATTGGGGAGAAAAAAACGATTGGCTAGAGAAAATCTTTGTGGGTGTTTTCAAGTGCAAACTACAAGTCGTGAAGTCCTTACTTAATATTATAAAAGCGAAAGCGAGTTTGTTTGTTTGTCACGTCTTCACGCCTAAATGGCCGAACCGATTTTGATAAATTTTAGTACAGAGATAGTTGGGAGCCTGGAGACGGACATAAGTTAATATAGGAAGTATTTTATAAAAAAAAGGAATGAAAAGTTAGAAAAGATGACGAGTTAGGACTGGTGACCTGAAATACAGACCTTGGCTTAGTTAAGGCACCAGTCTCCCACAAATATAATGCATTATTCCTGTGTCTATGTTACATCTTAAGTACTGATTTCATTTGTTTGTGGCAGAGAAATAAACAAAAAATATTATCATTTATTACATACATAAAGAGAAAACCAGTAAAACTCATTTTCCAAACTCACTTACAGCTTATAAGTGAAGATTTGCCAGCGAAAGCGTATTATGGCCAGTGACTGTAGTGTTAAATAAATTAGTTTAAGTGACGCCTCTTGAAGACTTTCTTGTCTTATGTTTCATTGCAGGCTTGACAATGCCATAATCATTATGACATGCTCTTGTAAGACGTTTAAGAAAGCTGTGGATTCTGTGCGGCCATCGACCCACAGCTGTGGGGTATATAAGACAATTCTTAAGTCTTTTGAGGGTTCGGTACCTCAAAAGCTACAAAACGGATTTTTTATAGGATCACATTGTTTTTCATCTGCATTACCTAATCTATTTGCCTTGGTATGGACATGTAATGAGGAAGGACGAAGCACATGTGACTAAAAGTGTGATGGTTTTAAATTTTGGTGGACGGAGAGCGAAAGGAAGGCCAAAGAAAAGATGAAGGGATTGTGTAAGGAATAATAAGAAGGAGAAAGGAGTAAATGATGCCATAACGTCTGATAGGGGAGAATGGAAGAAGAAAACGTGATGCACCGACCACAAATGGTAGGATAAGGGCAGGAAAATGATGATTGTTGCCCATCTGTAGGTCAAGACCATTTATTTTAAGATCAGGCGGAGGTATCAAATTGAAATTGGAACCATTTACTTAAATCTCGGGTCCCAAAGCTCCAAGCTTTAAAAAAATCAAGTCCATACGTGACGCAAATCTGTACGGAACCTTCGGTGCGCGAGTCTGACCCTCAATTGGTGGAGTTTTTTTTAATATTTAGACTTAGTATCATACCTTATAGACATAAGGTGTTTGCTTTTCCCGAAATGTTATTTTTTGCTATTTTATGATACTAAGTATTAAATAAAAATATTAAAAAAAAAAACTCGTCCAAAGTACCGAAATAGAAGCAGAGAAAGGGGGTAAGTCTAGTTTGATTAAACGGTGCCTAAATAAAGACTTGAATGAATAATTCCTATAAAAAAAACTTCATAACACTACCAAGCTGAGGAATCAAACCTTGGATGAATAAAATCAGTTTTTTTTTTTAAATACGTTGCATACCCAGGAATTTCCCCTGTATTGTGGGTGCGTTCACAAACATGTAAGCACAACAACTATCTGCAGGTCATACAAATTCGTTCCGTGCATGAATCGAACCCGCAACTTGGAGCGCAGCAGTCGATCCCTCAGCCACTGCTCCAACCGTGTCAAATAATATATGTGAATACCAGATTTTGCCCGCGGCTTCGCTCGCGTTAAATTCAATTCGGTATAACACAGTACTTGTTACCTGCAGTTTTGTTCTTGCGCCTTATTGATTTGTAATAGCAACGCTAATTTTTCCCTTTTCTTCCCTCGTTCTCCCCTCATACCTCATTTTTTTGAAAAAAAGTAGCTCATGCCCGTCTCCTGGTTCCCAACTATCTCTGTACCAAAATTCATCAAAATTGGTTTAGCCATTTAATCGTGAAGAGGTAACAAATAAACAAACAATCTCACTTTCGCTTTTATAATATTAGTAAGGAAGTAAGGATAAATAATATAAATATTTTCAAGACTAATTTGTATGACCTACAGGTTCCTGGTCTGGATGTATGTTTATGTTAGTTTACTTTAAATGTTTGTAAGCGCACTCACGATACAGGAGAAATCCTAGTGTGGGGCAACGTACTTTAAAAAAAGAACTAAGAGAATCTCCTGCATTCTCCGACTACCGCCACAATATTTAAAATAAAAAAAAAATAACGCTCAATCATCATTGATCGTGCATTTCCTTTAATTGGAATACCATCCAGATGCATCCCATGCCTTAGAAAAGATGAACATAATTACTTGGAATGATCTATGTCCGTCGACTTTCTCCAAAGGGTCAATGGCCTTAGGGCTGACAGATGCCTCAAGATTATATACGCACGTATTAATGCATGTAATGATATGTTTGTTCTAAGTAGGTCCATTGTTTGTTGGGTATCAGAAAGTGTTTGGTTCAAACCTGTAATTTGGGTTAAAATTATAGTGATTTGAGTGTGGTTTTGTTTTTGATTCGTGGGTTAGTTTTTTATGCGATAACTAGACTTGCTTTTGCAATAACCGTAGAGAGAAAACAGCATCTGTGGGTTGTGGGAGTATCACGATTGATCATCATCAGCCTTGTTCCGGCTAAATTCCGGCCTTCTCGCATTACTGGAAGCAGCTGAATACCGGAAAATTATTACAAAGTATCATCATATCAACCCTTTTTTTATTTGGTTCATGATTTACGTAATATACATACAGTATATACATATACATTATGATAATACTGCTAGTATAATATTTGATAATAAAAGTTCAATATCGATTTAAACTTGCCACGGTTTGGCATTAAATCTTCATCAGTAGTGATTTGGCATCAGTATTTTGTCCTACAATTACAGACGTATTTAGGTATTTATAATATTAGCAGGAGGTAGGATTACCTACTTCCTACTAATATAAATAACTACTATAAATGCGAATGTTTGTGAGAATAGATGGATGGATGGATGTTGTCACAGTTTTCGTTCCCATACTCCTCCGAAACGGCTGGACCGATTCAAACGAAAATTTGTGTGCATATCGGGTAGGTCTGAGAATCGGCTAACATCTATTTTTCATACCCCTAAGTGAGCAGCGGGTGAAAACGCTGGGCACAGCTAGTTTGATGTAAAAAGTTCAATATTTTGGTTTTGGTTTGGCATTAAATCTTCACCAGTAGTCTTCATCAGTAGTGTATTAGGCATCAGTATTTTGTCCTACAATTACAGACGCATTTAAGTATTTATAATATTAGAGGAAGTAGGATTACCTTTTTCCTACTAATATTATAAATGCGAATGTTTGTGAGGATGGACGGAAGGATGTATGGATGTTTGCAACTCTTTCACGTCAAAACGTCGAAATGGATCTTGATGAAATTTGGCACAGAGTTAGATTGTGGTCTGGAATAACACATGGGATACTTTTTTTATTCGAATTTACGCGGACGAAGCCACGAGCGTCAGCTAGTTTATTTATATTTCATCATCTCGCTAGCCTTTTCCCAACTATGGTGGGGTCGGCTTCCAGTCATACTGGATGCAGCTGAATACCAGTATTTTACATGTATAATAGACTACAGACTAGAGTATTTGGTTTTAATTTCAATTTGACACCTTTACGCGTTCGAGAGATAAAGGATCTTGGCAGACGGACAACAATATAATCCAATAAGAGTTCCGTTTTTTCCCTTTAAGGTGCGCAAGCCTCAAAGGGCTTCAAAAACAGCCTAGAAATTTCCAGACAATTCTACAATACACCAACTCAAAGACACGACGTTTCAAATAATTATAGCCCGCAATATTGATAAGTAGTTCGATAATATTGTATTGAAAGTGAAACTTTATTGCGGACGGAAGTATTATAGTATCAATTTCTCTACATCCGCACTACTTCCTGTTAGGCCTACTATGACATCTTAAAGCAGAACTTATTCCACTGAGTGAAAGAGATGGTGCGAGACAGCCTGTATAGCTCTGTCCCTTTCCCTCAGCGGAATAAGTTCTGCTTTAACACGTCATAGTAGGGTAGCTGATCGTAATGCAGCCTCTTTATCTGTGGTTGTGGTGTGTTAATCATGTCGTGAAATTATTTGAATTGTAGATCTTGTATTGTTTAATGATGTATTATCTAAGGTAGTAAATCCTTACTTATTATTTTAAAAGCGAAAGTGAATTTGTTTGTTACGTTTTCATGCCTAAATAGCAAAACTGTTTTGGATTCAGAGATAGTTAGGGCCCTGGAGACGGGAATAGATTATTTATTTTGAAGTAAGATAAAGGGAAGAAAGGGCAACAAAAAGGGAAACAAAGTTTTTTTTTTGATCATCACGCTATTTAAAGTTAGCGTTAGCCCAAAGTAACTGTGCCTCGGGGACAAAGTCGCGGGCGGAAGCTAGTACTTCATAATGTTTTAAACTGTCATGGTCACTAACATTTGAGACGGGATATTTACCATGTTAATTTAGTCTCGGATATTTCGGTGCAGTTGCAGACGCCATGATCACGGTATAAACTGAGGTTATATCGGGACGACGTTTATTGGCAGACAAAACGGTCTAACCTCTTCCTGATTATATTTATATATTTTTAAAACTAGCTGTTCCCCACGGTTTCACCCGCGCTGCTCAGCACCTGTTGGTCGTAGCGTGATGTTATATAGCCTATAGCCTTCCTCAAGAAATGGACTATCCAACATTAAAAGAATTTTCCAATTCCAACCAGTAGTCCCTGAGATTAGCGCGTTCAAACAAACAAACAAACAAACTCTTCAGGTTTATAATATTAGTATAGATAACCTTGCCTCACGTTTATATTTTCTCCTGTATCATGGGTGCGTCTTTACATTTAAACTCACATACACAAACAGCCAGACCCAAAATAACTACCTGTAGCTCATACAAATATTTGTTCCGTGCGGGGATAGAACCCGTAACACGCATGGCAGACGATCGCTCAGCCACTGAGCCAACCGTGCCGTCAAAAATTTTGCCAGTCGTAAAAACAACACGTATTGGCACAATTTCCTTTACCATATTTAATACAAACTTTGGCAGTCATTGCTGTCTGCATAATGCATGATACATTGTATTCTTTGTGTCACAGACAACAGTATTATATTGAGTAACTGCAATATTTACATACGGCGAAAGTGAATACCGTTTTGGCAGGTTCAGAGTTCGATGTTTAGTAGGTTAGTAGGTGAAATTTGAACTGTCAATGTCCTGTATTAGATACCTGACTTAGCTAAGTCTATTCTTCTTAATGAGAGGAATCTGGTAATACCGGACACTGACAGTATTAATATAACTTATGTCAAATAATTCGATGAACGGACCATTTCGACGGGCCTGTTGGTCCAGTGGTTAGTGGCCCTGACTACTGAGCCGGAGGTCGTGGGTTCGATTCCCACCCAGGACAAACTTTGTGTGATGAGCATGATTGTTTGTCCTGTGCCTGGGTGTGATTTATCTATAATATGTATGTATTTATAAATTATATAAGTATGTATATCAGTTGTCTGGTTACCATAACACAAGCTCTGCTTAGCTTGGGATCAGATAGCCGTGTGTGAGTTGTCCCAAGATATTTATTTATTTATTATTTATTCTGATGTAGCGGCATAGCTAAAGTACTACAGCATCATCTTTACTAATATTACAAAAGCAAAAGTGAGTTTGTTTGTTAAGTCTTCGCGCTTAAACGGCTTAACCGATTTTGATGAATTTTGGTTCAGCCGTTTTGACGTAAAAGAGTCACAAACATCCATACATTCTCACCAACATTCGCCTTTAAAATATTACTAGCTGGCGCCCGCGGCTTCGCCCGCGTGAAGATAAAAAAGTACCTTAGCTCATATTTCAGACTATGATCTACCTCAGTGTCAAATTTCATCAAGATCTGTTCAGTAGTTTTTTCGTGAAAGAGGATCAAACATACATCCATACTTACAAACTTTCGCATTTATAATACTAGGAGTATAATAGTAGTAGGATGTGAAACTTCGTAAAAGCTGTAACATACATTCTGAATATAGCAATAAAACATATCTTGAGTACCAACAGTTTAATTAATAACATTTGACAATAAATTATTAAGTTAATTTAATAAATTAATGAACTGACTGGAACGTAATATTAAATGTATGAAAATAAATAAACAACGCCTCAATATTTACATCGCAATAAAACAAAATGAGCACCGTTCAATAGGAAACTGTCAAAATAAATATGAGATCTAACCTAAATAGATTAATAAATATATTTTTAAAATAATTATATTTGGCAATCCATAATACTTTCAATTAATAAATATTATTATGTAGAAAAAATATTAAATAAATGCAATAATTTATTTACATATGTACATGTGGATACTATATATTTTTTTTAATAATTATTATACATAGATGTTGTCAGTCTTTGTATTAAAAATATAATGTTTTACAGTATATGAATAAATAAATAAATATTCGTAAAAATATGCTCATTCAATACACATAATACTTATATACGTTCAAAAATATACAAAATAGTAAATAATATTGAATTCGCCATTTTGTTGATATATAAATTAATTAAAGCACACCCCAAAGTCTTGTAATATATAAGTTTAAAATAAATAAATATAATAAAATATTTTTGGTTCTAACTAAAAAAATAATTGTTATTAAGACTATGGAATATTGTTTATTTTTATTTAGTATTTTAAGAGTATTTGAGGTACTTTAATAAAACGTACAATGCTGGGAGAAAATATTTTCTCTTACTCATTTTTCGCTTGCTTTTTATAATATTATTATAACCTAGACCTTTTATATGATTTTCCACAATAAAATAGTTTTTTAAGTTTACTGACCCTGAAGTAAAATGAACTACAATTCACTATATGTATTTTCAACCTGTTATTCTTGAAGCAATAACTTTACCTAACACGATAAATAAATAAAACAAAAATTAGATACAATCAAAGTTGACACACACATTATAGGAATTCAAAGTTCGAATATTTATCCAACGGTAGTGGTTTTCTGGCCTTATTTATGGAATTCTTTTTTTTTTATTTAGAGTAATTTTTTTTTAAGTTTGAGACAAAACTTGCGGCAGGCTTCTTCTTTCAAATGTTGCATAACTATGTACTCTATAATTGTAAATAATTTTAAATTATATGTTTTCTATTTATATTATTTATGTGAAACCGATTGGTCCTTAGTGTCGCGTATTAATTAAAGGTGGGTTCCCTGGCTATTGGGCGTAGGCGTTGTACGCCAAGTCTTGAGACTTCTCGAGCGACCTGGAAACAAGACAAATTAATCATGTAAAAAAACATACTCTGCAAACACAACAATAGGACATGCAATAGTTAAAAAATCCTATCTAAATCAAGCGTTCACAAAAAAAAATATCCTGAATCTTACAATTAAAAATCAAAGTAGGTACTACATAGTATTTTGCGCGAAATATTCGCTACAGTACAGTCTACAAAAGCTGCATGCATTAAATTCCCAAAAAGATTTCTAATTTTAATACAATCAGCTTTATAATTCAAAATAAGCCTGTAATATGACTGTCGTACCGCCCACATATTTTTAAAATTTATTTTGCAAATTTCGTAATTCATATTTTTAAGGCTATCCAAAATAATAAAAATGTCCTAACCCTGGGTTGCCCCCGGCATTTCTCTCGAGGTGTTCACTTTGCGGAACGCTGCTAAATTAGAAAAATAAATTGTAAAATTTTCTGCAACAAACTATTTCATGAAAAAACAAAGTTTAAAAACAAAAATCTTTTTAAAATAAATATAATTAATTCTATGGTAAAAAAAAACAGACCAGAAACGTTATTACTAAGAAACTATTGTGCTGTAATAATTCCCCGCAAAATGTCAATTTTATATTTTTATTTCCTAAACAAATCCAGCCATTTGTAATCTAAGTCATTACTTTTTCATAGTATCGACGGAACTCAAATGAAGGTTCTTTTAAACCAGTACGGAATAAATTTTCGACGGAACTCCAGATACCGGACTCCTTCGTTCACAACCTCACTTATTTACTACTAGCTGCGCCCCGCGGTTTCAAACGCGTAGACTGGGTATAGGGAGTCCAGACGTTTGCTCGTGAAGGAATTAAAAACGTGCATAATACACACATACAAACTTTTGCCTTTATTATATTAGCAATATGGTATCTGTCACTTTTCAATATCGAAATGACCGATCGCAATCTTCTCGTACCGATTTAACCACGCCATTTAGGTCTGGTCAAATCGCCACACCTAAATTTATCACCTTAACGCTAGGCTAACACTATAATTTCATAGACTTTTAATTTGTTATTCGTATATCTACCAAAATTATTCATCATAAATCCTCACCTGCTCCACCCAGATCCACCATGTGCTGCCGAGACCACAACCTCATGAGAATCGTGTCCATTCCCGTTCGAAGACAACAGTTTCTTCAGCCCAATGATGCCAGCCAGTACTAAGGCCAACTTAGACACGATGAGCGCCTTTCCAGCCAGTATAGCTAACGCGCCGAAGGCCAGCGGTACCATCATGCCTCCAATAAGCAGGGGGATTGCGAGAAGAGGCGCCAACTTCTTTCTTCTGCTGCGGCCCTGGTCCTCCGATAAATCAGTACCATCTTCGGTGGGGAATTTGACCTGCAATTTGCAAAAAGGACTAAGTTAATAAGTGATGTAGGTTACAGTATAATATTGGATGTTTATGTCTATATAATATGAAATGTGATGAAAAGAGTGAGGTATCTGAATGTAACGGACGGAGAGCGAGATGAAGGTCAAAGAAAAGATGGATGGATTGTCTAAGGAATGATATAAAGGTGAAGAGAGTAAATGATGCCGTGACGTCTGATAGGGGAGAATGGAGGAAAAAAACGTATTGCGCTGAAACCAAATAGAATGGGACAAGGGCAGGAAGATAATGATGATGTCTGCAATAATATGTCATCATTATCTGCCGAGTCTATTCCTAATTCTGTTGATGTCGGCTTCCAGGCTAATCAGATGTAGCTATTTAGCTACATCTGATTAGGCCAACCAGCCAGCCTCTGATTAGGCTGGAAGACAGTCGCTCTATGTAAAATACTGGTATTTACCAGTATTTTACATAGAGCGACTGTCTTGTAAAATACTGGTATAACTGTGTCTATCTGACCTCCACAACCTAATTAGTACTGGGTAATACAATTCCCATTGGCAAAACTGGTTGCCAGACATTCAGCATACTGACTATCTAACGATTGTAAAAAATATATATGTTTACAGTAATAATTATGTATATACTGTTGAATCCTATGATATTTCTGAATTGAACGTTCATTTTTTGATTGCAAAAATAATGGTGTTCTCCTCGCCTCCTTTTTATATTCGTAAAATAACTTATCACTTTATCGTCATCACTTTATTAATTACTAGCTTTCGCCCGCGGCTTCGCCCGCGTTAAATGATAATGATTTGTAATAGCAACGCTAAGTTTTCCCTTTTCTTCCCTCTTTCTCCCTCACGTCCCACTTTTTTCAAAAAAATATAGCCTATGTCCGTCTCCTGGTTCCCAACTATCTCTGTACCAAAATTCATCAAAATCGGTTAAGCCATTAAAGCGTGAAGAGGTAACAAACAAACTCACTTTCGCTTTTATAATATTAGTAAGGAAAGGATATTACGGAAAAAAATGGTTAACATTTTTTAAAGTCATATCATCGTACGAGAAATAATCGCCTAGTTTGGTTGATTACTATTTTAAAATTAACAGACTGAATACTGAACTTCGATTATATTGATATCTACTATTTACTTACAAATTTCAAGCTAAATCACATTACATACATGATTAATTAGTAACAAATTACTACAAAAAAAATGAAATTATTCTTCGAACTGACCGATCGTATAAAATATCAATTTGTAACGTTTAATTGTAGACAATATTCAATAGCTTCCTACGCAAAAACACGCGAAAGTGCGGAAAAATATTAAGTTATGGAGCATGAAACGGTCGGGCCAATAATATGCGTAAGACCGTATTTTAATCAAAATGATTGTTAAACGAACACGCACTACGACCGGGTGTTTTTTAACCGACTTCAAAAAGGAGGATTGATTTTCAAAATTCTTTTTATAATCAAAAGGGCCCCATATACATTGTGTCTATAATGCTTGGGCAATTTATGAGTTATTTTCCATAGTAAATTTATATAATATCTCGTAGTAATGAAAATTAATACTTAATAATAATTTGTGTGAGATACCATTTTAACACAACTAGGTAAAAGTTTTTAATATCAGCTTTTTGACATTAAAAACTTTTTTTCCTAAAAATACCGACTTCCAAAATAACACTAATAAGTATACTTCCGGAAGTCGGTGGCGAAAATCTATAAATCAAATAAAAGTCACCAACTTGTACACAAACCGCGCATTGTTTTGATGATTGTTTTTATTAGATAAAGGGTTAAACACATTTTTTATTGTAAGTTTAGTTAGAACAGTTAAGACTATGACCACGAACATAAAAGTCTTTCATATTTTTTACCCTTTTGTCGACTTAACCTATGCAAACAGAAATTTTAAAAAATCCAGCTGACTGATAAATTGTAAAGATTAGAGAAATCTACGAATAAACTTAACTGTAAGCTAAAATAATCTGCACTATTTATCTGGTTTAAGAAGAAAGTTATGTTTAACGACAGAATTCGGTAGGTTGACAAACGCATAATAAATACTGCAGCAGTTTATTAGCAAAATGTACTGTTTAAGAATTTGAATCTATTTCTTGAATCTTATTTCTGTAAAACACAATGTAATCAAGAACGGACAGCTAAAAACAACATGCAAAGAACTAACCAGGAACACAAAAGCATCACCTTTTGAGAAAGAAATTGCAGTCCACAATGTTTTTAACCATAGATGGAGCATTGGTGAACTTTGACCCCTTAACCGAACCAAATAAAGTAATACTTAATTACTGTACAGCAAAGTTTTAGAAGATTCGATGAATATATTTGAATTCAGATTCTTCAATGCTTCAGTTAAGTATTTCGTTGTCAGTCCACTCAACTTCGGTATCAAAATCATCGTCCATCTCTTCATTACTATCGACTCCAAGATAGTTTACGAAAATTTCGAGGTCTCTATGAACATACCTAATGATATCCAATAAGAATCTTTATTCAACAGAGAAAACTACATGCTACCAGCAGTCAACAACCGCATGACAGACAACCTATTCAACCAGAACCGATCACGCACCTATCCCTAATGACATTACTAGAAACGACACGCAGACCGTGCAAACCCCTCATTTAGTGCACGTTATATTTTCTCTACGCATATCAATTATCACGCACCCAGACCAATTAGAAGAAACTGCAGAATTTAATAGAGTGTGGCCGGCAAAAAGTGATGACGTACTAATTGAACGCAATTATGAGATGCATCGGGAAAGTTGTCACGCCGTGTTGCTGGGTGGTATGCTGTTTTTACGCATTAACTGTTAGAATGAGGCGTCACGCTTTTACGGGGGTAGCCGGATCTAGATGCAGAACAGACTCCCCAGTAAGTAGAAAAGATTTGTTTAAAAGCAGTGCCAGTATTCGTAGTTTTCAATTTAGTTGACTGATTAAAAATGTAAATGAAATAGCTAGATAGAAAATTTGAATTAGGAACGACCGACGTTGGGAATTAAGAAGACACAATTGGCGTCGAAATTAGTTATTCAAAGGGAACTTAATAAGAAGGAAGGAAGCCAGAAGAAGGTAATTAATAGAAGTGTAATTTTTTGCGCGTTATCACAGGTTGTGAAAAGATAATGTGATAAGAATTGTCCTGGTAATTATTCTATTAGAAGACATGAATCTGATGACAAAATAACGTGCGTTAACAAAAAAAGGTTTTCGCTAAGAAAAACGTGAGTGATTATAGCCATTGGCTAATACTGTGATAAAAAAGATGGATTGGTTGATAACGAGGGTTTAAAAATGATCAACAAAACTAATAGATCAAACTAAAGTTACTTGGTAAGAACGTAACCGACTAAGTGATACTCATATCGTGATATTTTAATTGCAGGTGCATTACGCTTTGAAAGATGGGTAGGTAATCGCTACTTTTCTACCCAGCGGAGTAAGTCATTAGAGTCGGCTTTTTCATTACAGGCATGTGACATTTGATACCCTTCAGTGATTATATGATTAACAGCAAAAAGTGACAACAGGGCGTTTCCCGTAGCCCGTTTAGGATAATAATTTTTCGTATTAATCCGCAAATCTTATCTCATTTATTTCGTTGCGGGATCCGTAACAGTTAAATTGTTTTACTGAACTTATTTCGAGTTTCATATTGTCTTGTCGTTTTTCTTGCGGTCGTCGCTATTGATTTTAGCTTTCAGAAGTTGCATTTTTGGAGTTTACTCCTTAAGAATTGATTGTCATATATATAAGGCGCCCGGTATGAGAAAAATCCGAGGGGTAAAACCTACTAAAGTAACGAAAATGTGTCACGTTTTTGGTGCGCAACTTTGTAATTTGACTGTGAGTGTATTAAGACGTACTTATTATGGTATGCTGTAAAGGCGACTATACCTATACATATACTATATGTTATTGGGCTGGTTTGTTTCTATCAGTGTCGATGTATTTAAATTGCAATTTTTTTCATTAATTTGTGAATTTACCCTTTCATATGATATTAATCTTTTTTCAGTTGAATAAACTCTTTTTGCGTATGGTTAGATACTCGTACTTAAGGAGTAAACTCCAGTCGTGCGTCGGAGCTGACACACACACTTTTTTGTTTTTTTAATGATGTGGTGGCAAGGTCCCAAAAATGCATATGTTACAATGTGCAATAAATTGGACGCTTGCGTTTGAGCTTTTCATTTCCAATAATGGCTGCAATAAAAAAGGTTCAATCATGAATTATCACTGTCACCAATCTTTTTCTTTGTTAAGGCTGTGAAATCATCTAATAACTTCCTCCACTCTGGACGGAGCGGGGGGGAGTGTCAGACTTATACTGACTAAAACCCACCAAGATTCCTTCCATTACCTTATTTGTTCCGTGGTATCTCTTTCAAACAACCGTCAACTCCGGTAGACTGTCACCAAACCTGACAAACAATGTGATTCTTGGACATAGTTGAATACAATATTCGATGTGTACGCTGAACTTCAACGCATGTTGTGTTTTGATGATGATATTGGTAATTCAGTATTAGATATGGTAACAACTACATACAAGTCTGTACGATATTAATTATTGCATGTACAGCATATTTGGAACTGACATGTTACCGATCTTTTTAAAGAATGACTGAACTACGTTACTGTCTTCAGAAGAATCAATCATTTAGGCCATCATCAATTCCAGATGAAGTTACCTAATTTAATAGTGCACGTATAGCATTAGAGGCATTACTAAAAAGTTCGCTACTAGTTTTATAAGGTGCATCAGCAAAGATTTTGACTTCTGCCGTCATACTGTTAAGTCAGAAATAGGAAGCAAAGTCTTGTAGGCCTACTATGACATCTTAAAGCAGAACTTATTCCACTGAGTGAAAGAGATGGTGCTAGACACCCTGTATAGCTCTGTCCGTTTCCCTCAGCGGAATAAGTTCTGCTTTAACACGTCATGGTAGGGTAGCTGGTCTCATATTTCCTTTGGTGTTTTTGTACCAATTCTATCATTTTTACAGTTATGAGAAACCCTAAAGTCATATTTGAGAAATCAAACCTTCAAAATTGTTTTGAAATTATAAGCCCACAAGCAAATACTAATCACAACTACAGAGGTGACTAAATGCAAGCATAATACTGGATAACCACGTACGGTCTAAGAACATTGTCATTTGAATAATAATCACTCTATTATAACTCTGTATGGAAACCGTAATTATGTGTTATGTCATACAAACAATGAATGGATGTGAGGTAACAAACACATTCAGAATGAAGTTTGATTGAATTTGAATAGAAGATCAATTATTCCCTTATTGAATCATACAGGAACATGTTTGGTTTCACGTATTACCTCATAGCATAGCCGAAGGAGGAAATCTATACTATACTTACTAATATTATAAAGCTGAAGAGTTTGTTTGTTTGTTTGAACGCGCTAATCTCAGGGACTACTGGTTGGAATTGGAAAATTCTTTTAGTGTTGGATAGTCCATTTCTTGAGGAAGGCTAAGAAGGAGGAGATAGGCTATATAACATCACGCTACGACAAACAGGTGCTGAGCAGCGTGGGTGAAACCGCGAGGAACAGCTAGTATTAAATAATAAGAAGGCTTTTTTTTTGCGGATGGGAAATCATCAAATAACTTCACCAGCTCTGGTGCGGGGGGGTGTGTCAGACTTATACCGACTAAAACCCACCCATGTTCCTTCTATTGCCCTTTACATTCTGAGGCCGCGGCACCTCTTTCGAACAACCCGCAACCCCGGCAGGTTAATTAGAAGGCTGTTATGTGTGGTTGAATTAATCACATGTAATAAACTCGTACGCAATGTCAAATCAACGTAAAACAAAGTGATAGGTGATTTGGTGTTATTAATAACACTTAAAACGAGATATTCACCATGTTGGTTATTTATTTCGAGTTGATGAAAGATGAACTCATCTGACAGATGGCTGAAAAATCGAAAATTCGATATAAGTAACAAAAATGGAGGGTATCTCGTTTCAAGTGTTAATAATAATGTTAGTGACCATGTCAGATTAAAGTTTTATATGGTGTTTGGTTGAACATCGTAAAACGTTAATACTATCAATTCAATTTTATAGATAAACATAGCAAAGCAGTATTGAATTTTGGTACTTGTGTTTGAGATTATTTTCCAACGCTATTTAAAAATATCATAAACACCAAATGCGTTCAATTCAAAGTGAAGACAAAACTAAAGGAAAAACAGAGGAAAAATCAAAATTAGCAAGTCAACATCAGAAAACACGACTTAAAAATAGAAATTCCGATAAAGAAAACCAAATTTGCGAGCACATCAGCAACGATTACTTAATGATGACAAAGTGGTGTTCCCTAAATTATCCCCTATATTATTATAGTTCTTTATTCAAACATTTCAGGTACTATCTTGAAAAAAACTTGACCATTTGAAAACAAATACTTCGGCTTTTTTGCTCTTATCACAGCGTCCAATTAAAAATGATCTGCTGCATAGTTACGCATGGCCAAACATATAATTCTGTGTAAAGAAATTTTAAATAATAACTAAGATTATGGTAAAAATACCGAATCTCCTTACCTGCAATGTGTGGGACCTCATAAAGTTGACGACCTTGTCAAAAATGAGGTTGTTCAACGACCCCTCGTCCATCCCCCTTGGAATCGCTTCCTCCTTCTCTACAATGTTCACATCCTTATCCTTTTTTATCGTCACACCGTTCAAGATGTCCAACTCCTCAGTTTTCGTCAGCCTGCTCAAAGTCTTCGCCAATTTTCTTTTGAGGCAGTGCGAAATGTCGGACCCGCTGCAATCTTTGTATGTCTCATACGCTAATTTTAGATCTCCTAGAACATTATCGTCTGAGCTTCGAGCTTCTAGATTATTCTGTTTGGTGGTCGCCGTTCTGGCCGTGGCTGCGGCGACCAAGGTCAGGATCAGGAGGTACTTTACCATGTTTGTTGTTTGCACTATGTTGGCTATATGGGCACTGTGTATAACTAGAGCATTGGTTGCGTTTATATGCGCTTAGTGTCACGGTACACTGACTATCGCTGAGAGGGATGCAGCGATGCATTTATGTTGTTGGGTACTGTCGGGAACTTTGTTTCTTGAAGCAGGATTATTAGAAAAAAAAACAGTATCTTAGTTGAAACATTTTAAGATTGCCTTAAGCAGTTATTCTGATCAAAATGAAACCTTACAAATTATATTTTAAGAGCTGATTTGTAGACTAATAACACTAACTAAGGAAAAAGCGACTAGCATATCCGTCGTGTTTAAAGTCAGTGTAAAGCTGGTAGCAGGACATTTGAGCACAATGATGCGAAATAACGACCCTGTGGCGACTTATAAATGGCGTGTGATGTCTGGCAGTATCATGGATAAGAGAATAGTAAAATTGTTGATCTAAATCTGCCAAGTCATTTTGATGTTGCCATGGTGAAGGTTTTTAGTTTTATTTTATCTTCATCTTCTTGACCGTTTTTCATGTTATTTAGGGTTAATGTAACTCGTTATCATTAATTAGTATATAGATTACTGCTATGAGTAGAATTTTGAAATCAAGAATAAAAATACTTTGATTGTTTTTCCGTTTGAGGTACCTACTTAAATCTTATATGCTATTTTCCTGTCTGGTCTACTTTGTGTACATAAATAATGGTTAAATATTTACTAGAGATAATTTTTTTCTATAATTTGGTTTTATGGATATGTGAGTGTTGTTAGTTTTTTCAATATTTTTTTTCCCTAAAAACATCGTAAGTATTTTCGCCGTAACTGTACATCACCGGACCAGCTCAATTTAAAACAGTTTCAAATCATGACTTAACTGTTATGAGGAGCATCTTCGTCCATCGACGATTGAAACTATTGGAATTATCTCAATTTCCTATAAATTTATGGAGTCAATAACTAGGCTCTGGAGTCACTTTCTTTGAGATTTTATTTAGAAAAAAACCGTCTGTTGTCTATGCAATGGTTATTGGTCAGTTTTACATTGTAGTGGGCGTAAGTTCGATTCCCGCACGAAACGTATGTGAGTGTTCTCAGGTTTATAAACGTATCCACGATCGAGGTCAATTCCTAGTTTGGGACAAAGTTTTTTTTTATTTAGTTCTTTTTGATCTTGCGTGACTTGTTTGTGACTTTTATTTGCTTTACATTAGATTCACAGTATCTTCGTCCTGCTGGGGTTAACAACATTAAGGAAAAAAAACATTAGGGTTTCAGTCACTAAAAATTCGACACTATTTACGTGGAAGAAGTTATTTTATGGTTACGTAGAATCACGAATATCAGAAGTCATCTGAAAAAAACAGCAGTTTCCTAGCAATAGAGAACTACCCGCTGCGCCCTGCGGTTTCAACCGCGTAGACCGGGATTAGAAGTTCCCTATGTGATAATTCAGAGTATCCATATACCAAAGTATTAACATAATATGTATACAGCTATCTACTATTTATTACATACCAGATTTCATCTGAAAACTGACCCCGAAATAATTGGAAACAGGCTAGGCAGATGAAACGTTTTTTTTGGTAGCATATATTTAGGTAATACGAGGCTTCAATCCTCGTTTAAAAACTTCCTTAATCAGTTCAAACTATTGCAGTCAGAGGTTGAACATAGAAGAGGAGCCTGCCAGCGTCAACGCATGGCAGTGTTGCGGGTTTTTAAAAAGAGATAACGCGGCCCCAGTACATTAAGAGCAAAAGAAGGAACATGGGTGGGTTTTAGTCAGTAAAAGTTTCACACTCCTCTCCGCTCCGCGACTGTAGCGAGAGAAGTTAATTGATAAATTGGCATCCGCAAAAAAATGACTCAAAACTGCTTCCTGTGCCTGCCACATCCTCTACCTTCCTCCACACAGTCACCTCTTTACGATCATCGGCCAATCTCAAACTCAAAGCATTTATTTCAAAGTCTTGTGACTTTAGCATGTTCCAAAATAACCTACCTACAGTCAGGCATAATCGCTGAGTTAACTGAAGTTACCCGTTCCAGTGTCGTAGATTTCATGGTTAAGTCTCCGGGGTTGCGGGTTGTTTGAAAGAGATACCGCGTCCTCAGAACCCAAAAAGGAAAAGAAACGAATGGATGATCAGTAAAAATCTAACATTCCCTTTCGCTGCGCCTATAGTGGCAGAAGTAATTTGATGCTAAAAGAAAAGGAGAAGAATGTGTAAGAAACTCCATGTTTCTATATGTTAGCACAATGTAGAAAGAGAAAGGATTTCAACGGTTTGATACAAAAAGCGGTACTCTTGGACACGGGTCGTATCATTAGGAGGTTTTTCTCTTCGGAGCCCTGACTGCCGGTAGCTTATACCGGTGGGCTACTATTTAGAATATTTAAAATGATTTTCTATTTAATAATTTTTGGAATAAAATTAAATGTAATTGTGTGGTTAGAAATAAAAAAAAAGAGTAGTAGTAGCGTTTAGGTGTTATAAATAATTGCTCGTCATTAAATTGTCAATCGCCTTCATAACTTCATTTAACTCAATTAATCATAAGATCTGAAATATTACTTTGCACGCATACACAGTTAGTGGCCATAATTCATTCAACATTGTAAATCTTTGAGCTTCTACTACAAAACATGAATATTTGATGTTGTATGAGACAAATTAGTGATCGCTGTAATTTGTTGAACTAAGTTAAGATAGTATGATTAGTTTGACGCCTAGAATACTAGCTAGGATCGATCAGTTTTAACTAAGTTCAAGTAAAGGGGACGCGCGCCTCAAAGAGATATTAGCAAAGCAGAAAGGCCTGCCAGTGCCGCCGCCTGCTGGGGTTGCGGGTTGTTCGAAAGAGATACAGTGGCCCCAGATCATAAAGGGCAATAGAAGGAACATGGGTGGGTTTTAGTCAGTATAAGTCTAACGTTACCCCCTCGCTCCGCCCAGAGCGCGGGAAGTTATTTGATGATTTCCCATCCGCAAAACAAAGGGACAGGACAGTCATAAAATCATAGTACTAGAAGAATAAAGGAAATGGAACGTGGTTAAAGACATACTGTTATACTGAAAACAACAACATTTTTATGTCGACTGTCATAATGTCAAACAAAATTATAAATTCCTTAATTGGCATAAGATGAGTAATTAAGTAACAAGAAAATACTCTGTAAAAACAATAAATCTTAATTTTTTTAAATAATATAAAAGTCTAAACATATAATTTGCTATTGAAATTTCTGACAAGTTGATTAGGGTACATGCTTGCATTCAAGCACATAAATACATCATACATTAAAATCCAATCTTTATACACTAGCAAAGTTATTCGGCATAGCTTGTAATTTTATTTTTTTCAGAAAATAGTGGTTAAAAAAATCTTGATCTTGGAGAGGATCACAGAGACAGAAAGCAAGACCAGTAATTTTTGCTCTTTGGTCAAGTGTCTTCCACTCAGTTGTCCAAAACAATTAAACAATTTCAAGGCATCAGAAAACACATCTATAGACACTTTATATTATGAACTGTTTTGTAGGTCTTGCGGTTGCTAGCGCGACTGCTGAGCACGGAGTCCTCGGTTCGATGCCAACAAAAATGACAAAAAATCACATTAGTTATTTCCATTAGGAATTTCATAGGTTCAGCCCAGAAAGCATGTTGAGCTGGTTGATCATGCTCCTGCTACCTTATCATAACGTCTTAAAGCAGAACTTTTTTACAATGAGGGCAAGAGACAGAGCTATACAGAGTGTCTAGCTCCATCTCTTTCTCACACAGGAATAAGAACTGCTATAAGATGTCATGGTAACCCTTCAGATCTCTCTCCGGTCGTGTCGGACTATAAGAGTGAGGACAGACAGAGAGTGCACCTGTACCTCCCTGCGCACACACTCATGCGCTATATCGGACAAATCTCTTCCGCGCCAAGATTGGCCACCGTGGCTTAACACGGTCAAGAAGTTATTATGAAGCTGAATAGTTTGTTTAATCTTAGGAACAACTGGGGCAAAAAAAAAATGTTGGAAATCAGAGTAGGCTTTACCATGACGCTACAACACTTACAAGCTAAACAGCAGAAGAAACCGCGTACACATCAAATTTAATCCTCCATCATACGTACAGACAGAAAAGTTCTTAAACTTCATTGCATAAGAATTATAATGACATGTTATGCTAACATCTATCACGCGTCAATAGAACAAAAAAAACTCTTATTTTCATTGCGTTTGTAACTGTTAAATCAATTGTCGAACACGTTACACAATGATTAACTACACGCAAAATAACATACGTGGTATATAATGGATGACGTTTTCATTTTCTTCTTGATTTGCGTAACAATCATTTGTAGAACTTCATTGATAAACTATCTGTTTTTTTGAAAAGAGATCAAAAATCAAGCTGTTTTAGCAATTTTGAAAGGTTTTTTTTTTAATAAGAAATTATCAAATTTCTTCTCACGCTCTAGGTGGAATAGGAAGGAGTATCAGACTTGTTCTGACAGGGCACGCCACTATAGTGGTGGTAAGTCCCCTCTTTGAGGAGTGGCTGGAGAGGTGCCATGCAGGAGTCCTCACCTAACGCGTAACACATTTCCTCACCGAACACAGAAGTTTCGGAAGGTTCCTACACATAATTTTGCGGGAGAAAATGCCAAGGTCTCACCATTGTGACAATCGCCCGGAGGACACGAAAAAAAAGCGGTGGCGGTCTGCCCAGCTAGGTTGGAGCACCGCCGTGCCCTAGTAGAGGCGATCGGTGGCAGCGATCTCTCGTGTCAGGCCCAGGTTCACTCCATGTTCCGGAGCGAGAGGGAATGGGAAGCGGTCACCTTCTTCTGCGAAGCAGTCATAATGACGTAGGAGGTGGCTGGGCGTTTTACGCCGAGAACCTTAAACCAACCCAGCTAGGGGTGGTTGTACTGGGCGGTGAGCAATGGGTAGCTGACCGTCCGTCCGTTTATTGACGACAGGCCGTGTCGACAGCGTGTTAGTGTTCTACGCGTGCATCCAAGAGATGTCAGCAAAGCACAGGGGCCTGCCAGGGCCACCGCCTGCCGGAGTTGCAGGTTGTTCGAAAGAGATACCGCAGCCCCGGAACGTTAAAGGCAATAGAAGGAACATGGGTGGGTTTTAGTCAGTACAAGTCTGACACTCCCCCTCGCTCCGACCAGAGCGGGGGAAGTTATTTAATGATTTATCATCCGCAAAAAAAAGCCTTATCCATATTTTTTCAACGTGCCTCTCACCTGGATTTCTCCTGTATTGTGGGTGCCTTCACAAACATTTAAACTCACATACATGAACAGCCAGACTATTTGTAGGCCATACAAATATTTGTTCCGTGCTGTGATCGAATCCGCGACACGCAGCGCAGCAGTCGATCGCTCAGCCATTGCGCCAACCGTGCCGTCAAACAAAAATGATAACATAATACCACGCCTGTTATCTCCAAAGGGTTACACGGAAGTGTATAATAATAAAGACCTACATTTCTCAA
The DNA here is from genome assembly GCA_958449745.1 of Ochropleura leucogaster. Classification (NCBI taxonomy): domain Eukaryota; kingdom Metazoa; phylum Arthropoda; class Insecta; order Lepidoptera; family Noctuidae; genus Ochropleura; species Ochropleura leucogaster. The sequence continues at coordinate 9,449,491 of OY288223.1, read as the reverse complement.
CTTATATAATTCCCATGTATATCATGTCTTACCTACCAGGAAACATTCTGGGACTGCCACAAAATTTCTGATAGGATAACCCAAAAATATTTTTTTTTTGACACCGGGATACATTCCTAGGATTTCATGCTCTGCAGTCAATCGATCACACAAAATATATTTTTTTAACATAGGCCTACAAGGACACTTATAATGGTCCACGGCTCTGGTCGGTCATTTCCTATGGAGAAGAACCGGCAAGAAACTCCATGGGTACTCTTTTAAAATCATTTGTTTTTTCAATGTTATTGTTACAGCGACATCAGACAAAAAGTCACAAAATGTTAAATAACATAAGAAGTTAAAAAAAGTTAAGAATCTACAAGGCCAACAGTATCTACTGTCTACTAAAAGAATTGGTAAAAAAGAATCTATACAAGAAATAGAAAAAATATTGCAATAAAAAAACTATGTAGTATTTAGTCGCGATTGCGGTCGATATTTCTACCATTCGAGTTACTATTACGAATCGATCTTCTGGCAAACTGGGTTTGGGCGTATCCTTCCTTACTAATATTATAAAAGCGAAAGTGAGTTTGTTTGTACCTCTTTTTGTGTACCTCTTCACGCTTTAATGGCTAAACCGATTGTGATGAATTGGTACAGAGATAGTTGGGAACCAGGAGACGAACATAGGCTTTATTTAAAAAAAGTGGGATGTGAGGGAGAAAGAGGGAAGAAAAGGGAAAATTTAGCATTGCTATTACAAATCAATAAGGCGCAAGGGGAACTGTGTTACCCCAAATTTAACGCGGGCGAAGCCACGGGCGAAAGCTAGTTCTTAATAATTATGTTCGTTATGGTTGCCAAACTTTGCAAGGCTGTAAAAAAGATGGATGAAAAACAATCGTATGTAGCGGAGATGAGAATGTTGACATGGGTGTGTGAAGTGAAAAGAATGGATACAGTCAATTATCAGCATATTAGAGGAAGTTGTCTTGGAGATGTAATGAGGAGGGACGAAGCGCATGCGACTAAAAGAGTGAAGAATGAATATAGAAGGAAAGAACGGCTTAAGATGATATGAAATAAAAAGGAGTTGATGATGTCGTGACGTTTAAGACAAGGAAGACAAAAGTTGCGTCGACCACAAATAGAATGGAACGAGGGCAGAAAACGATGATAAATACCAAACTTTGAAACTATCTCAAACATTTGGCCCGTACCATATCATATGGTTAAAATAAATAGGTAGACCTAGTTGCGTTAATTTATTAGGAACGCCCATATCCACCAGGCTTGACCACACCGTTACAAAACTTCTCAATGAAGTAAATCCAGGCTATGAAGTAAATTGTGCGTTCTATTCAATTGAATAGAACGCACAATTTACTTGAACATAACGCGATCTTTGCCGTTCGTCGGAAGTGGGGCGAAGTCGTATTACCAAGTTATATGAGATGAAAGAAGCACGCAATCCGCTTGCTTATGAGTAAGCAGTGTTAATAGTTGCAGAGGTTCAATAACCAATTGTTCGTCTTGTTTTTGGTAATAATGTTGATGGACTTTATTTAAAAAATCAGGTGAATTGAGAACCTCCACTTTTTTAGAAGTTGGTTAACAATGCGACCCGTCTAAACTTCTTTATTCGTCGGAATCTTTTTCTATTGTATGTTCACCGATTATTCAAGGACTTCTGGATCCTGCCGGGGTTGCGGGTTGTTCGAAAGAGATACCGCGGACCCGGAACGCAAAGGGCAAAAGAAGTAAGATGGGTGCAGTCAGTAAAAGTCTGACTCTCCCCCCGCTCCGCCCAGAACGGGGGAAGTTATTTTGGTGATTTCCCACACCAAAAAAAGGACTCCTGGAATGATTTGACCCCCCACCGAATAATTTGAAAAAAAAATAAGGAAACAAACAAAAATCACCGACTTCCGGAAATATAGTTTTTTTTCACTAGTTTTTTGTTATTTGTTCCGTGCGGGGATTGAACCGGCGAAAAGCAGAGTAGCAGTCGATCGCTGAGCCACTGCGCCAACCATACCGTGCGTCGTTGAATCACTGCAAGTAGTAACACTGTGGTTTCGGTATGTACAGTCTGTGTAATTAAATGATTTAGTGGTGTTTAATGCTGATTCGGGTTTGAAAGACCAATTGAAATATTTTGTCGCGATCTATGAATTAAGGATGTGGTTTTTGTTCATTCGTACCAGACAGTGACGCTACTGATGTTTAAAATTCGTGAAATGCTGACTTGTTTGAAGATTCTACTTTAAAAATAAATGTAAAGAGTCTCTAAGCCGACGATGGTAAATTAGGACTACTTGTTTATTTGTATTTGTGTTAATGGATACTGAACATTGATAAACTGAAATTTTTGTTTAAAAGCTACTAGCTTTCGGTCGCGGCTTCGCCCGCGTTAAATTCGGCACAAGACAGTTCCCCTTTCCTGATTTGCAGGTACCTGCCACCCGCATTTTCTTTTCCGTAGTGCCTTATTTTAGCAATGCTAAGTTTTCCCTCATTTCTCACTCTTTTAAAAAAAATAGCCAATGTCCGTCTCCAGGGTCCCAACTATCTCTGTACGAAAATTCATAAGAATCGGTGTAGCCATTTAGGCGTAAAGAGGTAACAAACACACTTTCGTTTTTATAATATTAGTAAGGATTCCATAGCTTTTATCGCGGGCTTTGAGCGCGGCGTCCGAATCAAGAAATTTAACGAAAATTAAACCTAACACTTTCATTACGATTACGCTTAGTTATTTCCTCACAGGAATCCTTCTATTAGCGTGTTTGGTAGAGAATTGAACTGTCAATCGACAGTACGCTGGATCAAAACCAGGAACTCGTTTTTCTTTTTGCGACAACTTGTTTGTATTGAAAGTGCTTAAAAAAATGCAATAACAGAACTAAATATAAGTTTATAAAAAAAAATTATGCAATAGCTTTTTTGTAATAACAGTTCCCGCTTAGCAGTTGGACAAATATCTCGGTTTACAAATTCATCTCCGGCCTAACCACTTCTTAACTACGTCAAGGTCTGCTTTCAGTTTATCCGGCTGTAATAGCAAATGATAATTAAAATGCAGCCGCTGTCTATATGACCTTCTCAACACAGGAAGTACTAGATCCTTTGGTAAGACTAGTTATCAAACCTTTGGTCCACTGTCAACATGTAACGACTGCTTCTAATAATTTATTTATTTTCTAGCTTCTTTACTATAGTTACTTCAGGCTTAAGTTAATTTTAACCCGCGAGATGTTCGAATTTTTTTTTCTCTCCCCTTTTCTTCCCTCTTTCTCTCGTTTTTCTGACTAAAAAAATAGCCTATGTCCGTCTTCAAGGTCCTAACTATCTTTGTACCAAAATTCATCAAAATCAGTTTGGCCATTTAGGCGTGAAGAAGTCACAAACAAACTCATTTTTGCTTTTATAATATTAGTAAGGATTTATAACCTACTAGCTTTCGCCCGCGGCTTCGCCCGCGTTAAATTTGGGGTAACACAGTTCCCCTTGCGCCTTATTGATTTGTAATAGCAACGCTAAGTTTTCCCTTTTCTTCCCTCTTTCTCCCTCACATCCCACTTTTTTAAAATAAAAATTAGCCTATGTCCGTCTCCTGGTTCCCAACTATCACTGTACCAAAATTCATCACAATCGGTTTAGCCATTAAAGCGTGAAGAGGTAACAAACAAACAAACAAACTCACTTTCGCTTTTATAATATTAGTAAGGATTCATTTATTACTTATGACGTTACACTTCCTCAAAACTCTTCATTCTTCTTTCAAAAAATGTTACACAACCCGACGGTGACTTACACTTCCGAACAAACCTACGTCAATGATGAAGCAATAACATTAGCAAACATACTGTTCACGTAATGACACATCCTGAATATTATAATGTGACACTTTCTCATTTTGCATACGATTTCATGTCCGTCTGCTTTGAAGGTCAAACTTCGATGTAACATTCCTACCATATCTGGGTCATGACAAAGCGCATTGAAAGAAAGTCCTTATTTTCTAAAATATTTACATTTATTAAAAAACGTAGGTTATTGACCTCAACTCATATGGAATGAAGTGAGAAAGATGTAGATAGATGTAAATTATAGAGTAAAGCAAAAAAAAAGGCCAAATTATAATCAAACTAGCTGGCGCCCCCGGATTTGCCCGCGTGTTATCGGAAAAAAAGTATTCTATGTGTTATTCCAGACTTTAATCTACCTCTGTGCCAAATTTCATTAACATCCATTTTGACGTGAAAAAGTATCAAACATCCATACATCCATCCATTCTCCCAAACATTCGCATTTATAATATTAGTAGTATAATACCACAGAAGATGAGACATATTATGGTATGCAACAAATATTGAAGAGGCTTAAGACTATACAATTATGGTAAAGAGAAACAAAAAATTACGATAAATCATTCACATTATCAAGACTCACTTAATGAATGATTAGAATAAGCATATTATAATCTATTATCTAGTAACTTAAAAATAGAGATATTATAACATGACAACAATTAATACATTTTGAATCAGTAACATTCTCTTGCCTGCATCTTCTTCCTTACTTCTCTATTACACGTTATTTTAGAAGTCATCTCCTTTATCATCTTTCGGACGGACCAACCATCGCTACTTTGGACTGTCTCTGCTGTTATAGCTATCCATATTAATACTTAGGTACTTCCCTCACAACATTTTCCTCCGATCCTTCAAATTGTATTGTTTAAATGCACCACTGATGAATTTAAAAGAGGAACCATGGAGATTCTTTTCGGTTATTCTCCATAGAAAACGACCAAACCAAACTGTGTACGTTTTCTCGACGATTTAAAAGTGCTGATATAGGCTTTTTTTTTTTTTTTTTTTTTTTCGGTTGGGAAATCATCCAATGACTTCCCCCGCTCTGGGTGGAGCGGGGGGGCATGTCAGACTTGTACTGACTAAAACCCACCCATGTTCCTTCTGTTGCCCTTTACGTTCCGAGGCCGCGGTATCTCTTTCGAACAACCCGCAACCCCGGCAGGCAGAGGCTCTGGCAAGCCCCTCTGCTTTGCTGACTCTCTTTGAGGCGCGCGTGAAACACGAACGCGCCGTCGACACGGCCTGTCGTCAATCGACGGACGGACGGTGAACTACACATTGCTCACCGTCCACAGGCCCGCATCTACGGTGGCCGGAAGTCGTCTCGCGGCGCCCGGCGCCATGGGCGTCTCCCGCGGCGGCTGGGTTGGGCAGATGTTCTCTCCCTCAAACGCCCGGCCACCTCCTTCGCTAGCATTACTGCTTCGCAGAAGGTGGTGACCGCTTCCCATTCCCCTCTCGCTCCGGACCATGGCCTGAACCAGGGCCGGACGCGAGAGATCGCCGCCGCCGATCGCCTCTACGAGGGCACGGCGGTGCTCCGCCCAAGCCGGGCAGATCGCCACTGTGTGCTCCACCGTGTCCTCCGGGCGATCGTCACAATGGTGACAACCGGGCGCTTCCTCCCGCCCGATGATGTGCAGGAACCTCCCGAAACTTCCGTGTCCGGTGAGGACCTGCGTCAGGCGGTAGGTGAGGACGCCATGACGCCTCTCCAGCCACTCCTCAAAGAGGGGACTTATCGCCACTATTGTGGCGTGCCCTTGCTGATATAGGCTTATGTGAAATAAAAATATTTAGATTTTTGACTGATTTGAGAATTTCTTTAGGCTTAAGAGGTTCTTGACGAAGTAAAATACTAACAGCTACATTGATGTCTAACGAGTTAAAAATAAAGGACTGAGCCACTAAAACCCGTTGAAAGATTTCATAGAAATACTAAATGCTTTGAAAGTAGGTGACACTTTTTTATGTTAAAAAAAATATATTATCTATACTAATATTATAAAGTTGAAGAGTTTGTTTGTTTGTGTGAACGCGCTAATCTCAGGAAGTACTTGTTCGAATTGTAAAATTCTTTTAGTGTTGGATAGTCCATTTCTTGAGGAAGGCTATAGGCTATATAACATCACGCTACGACCAACAGGTGCTGAGCAGCGTGGGTGAAACCGCGAGGAACAGCTAGTACTATATAAAAATATATATATATAAAAAAATACAACAACACAAACGAGTCCGAACAACTAATTAATTATTAGCAGACGTGAACAATAAGAAGAACAAAATATATTAAAAAACCTTAATCAAATATCCGACTGACCAGCAAGATAAGACAATAAAATTAACAAAAAGAAGAGAATTTGACGTAATGGTACATCCTGATTACTTGACACTTTCACGCTTTGCATTTTGAAGTGTGGCTACACAATCCGACTTCATTATGCAACTTGACAGGTATTTGTTTTGATTATAATAATACTAATATACCATGACGACTTAACAAGTAAAAATACTCGTCTTTTTTCAATAATCATCAAATAACTTGGGGCGGGGGGGGGGAGTGTCAGGCTTTTACTGACTGAAACCCACCCTTGTTCCTTCTTTTGGCCTTTATAAGCTGGGACCGCTGTATGTCTTCCGAATAACCCGCAAGACCGGAGCATTACTTCTTCTTTTCTTCTAATTAGTAATTCAGAGTAGTCGGGTACGAAACACCGGCCTCATTAAGTTTAAAAAAAAAACGTGTAAAAGTGTTTGTGAAAACATACCTGCAAAATAAACATCATTAATCAGTCATTTGTGTAGACTTTAAAGCTTGTAATAACTGTCAAAGAACCATAAATGACAACGTGAAAATAATCAATCCGGGGCCACAGTATCTCTATCGAATAACCCGCAAACCTGGCAGGCAGTGGCCCAGGCAGACCCCTCTGATGACCATTGTGTTAATGTACGGCACATGTAAGGCACTGAGGGTGTCGCTATGAAAAAAGTGGTCACCCATCTACAGATCCACCTTAGCAAGCGTTACTTAACCTTATCAACCTGTCCGGTGGTTAATTCAAAATCTTCATAACTTTAGATAAATAATAACATAAAATGTTATGGCTGTTTCCTTGTGTTTTCTTCTGTGTGTACCTACATAAATTATTATAAATAAATAAATAAAATTACTGTTATGGCTATATTCATATTCATAATTATCTTTATTGTATTCCATAATGTCTGAAGATCTTAAATTAGGATTAAAGCTAAGGTACAATTATGGACCCTGTAGGGCACAGCAAACAAATTCTTAATATAAATTACCAAATTATAAATAAATTATTTAAATTGAAATCAACAAAATTATACTTATTCTAATAAAATATAAAAAAAAAAACTAAATTATAACATAAAAATTACGTCGGAAAAATCTTGTGCCACAAATTAACAAGTCGACTTACAAACGTAAAACAACCAAGCAGGATACTACTATTAAGACTATGAATGAAAGACGAACACGAGTTAGTGCCAATTTGCAATACATCGCTAGTTTCTATGCGGATCTCATTGTGTATTTAATCAGAACATGTTGTGTAACAGCTTTGTGCGCGCATTGGATAGCGAAAGTAGTAGGTGTGACATTTTGCACATATTTGGTACTGCTTTAAAAAGTGTTTTTTTTTTCCAAAATGTAAGTAATCTGCGGGAATTTGTGCCAGGTTGGTGGCATTAAGATATAAGTTTAAATATAACTTGCAAAATGTTAGTATCTTATAGGTGTACTCAGCCTAATAATGATGTACTAGGCAAAGAACGAGCAAGAAGAAGAACTTGTAATAAGAATAAAACTAACGAAGCTAATCGTTTCGCCAAAACTAGAAAATGATAAAGCAATCAGTTACGAAACAAACACTTCTACAAAGAAATCTTTCACAGGCAACTGCTAATTGCAGTATCTGTATAATAATACTTACAATCGAAACACTAAATTCTTGACCTCTTGAATCTTTTTAGATACTTTGAGGCAAGTCTATGACAAATAAAGCCTACACAGATGACATTAGAACCGCATTCTTTAATTATACGCATATTTAAGTTTGTCATCAAAAGATATTTGTGTCAGACGCACCTTCGACATCCTTTTTCAAAAAGAGAGAGAAAAAAAGAAATTTCACTTCACACGCGTTCCTGTGTCCGGTTTACATCCAACGCTTTTCCTTTAAAGCAGACAACACAACTATTATTTTATCTCATAAAATTCTAAGCGAGCAATTCTGAACGCTATGCCAAAGACATTACGAGTGGTTATAATCGAATTACGAATTTGATAGCTGTAAATTTAAATCTGTTCGATGGACAAGGCAAATACCTGTTTTCTGTATTATTCAATTTACGATTTTGGACTTTAATGCGTTGGTATAAGGTTGTACGACTGTACTTGAAATGAGCATGCTCGTAAAGGTGTGTGAACTCTAGACGTGGTTTACTGACAAAGTTAATATGAATATCGAACGACTGAAGGTGAGCGACTATCATTCTTATGGTGCTGAATTTAAAGTTGGTCATGAATGGTAAAGCAAGTAGTAAATGCAACGCACTGTAAATAAATAAATGTGGGAGAATAAAGAGGGGGAGGTTACATAAAATACATGAGATACAGAAAGCCGATGGGCCTCGGGCGACAGCAGCGAAAGCAACTTGTCGATGACTAATGTACGGAACTCTCATAGGTCATGAATGAGGTCGCGCACCTAAAAATGCGTATCCCTAAAACAGTCACCAAATTTAATGTGTTATTTTAGTACCCCCATAAACAAAGAGAGGGTAATCTTTATTAGTACCGATCTAAGATGTATAGGCAAAAAAGCAAAAACATTTAACGTTAAAAGAAAAATTTGAAGCATCAAGAGTATTTTAAGCATGAAGAGCATTGTATATTCAAAAAAGTATAAAATGAAATGCTGGGACTTGTATTGCATAACGAGCTGGTGTCCGCAACGTTCATGCTAAGACTTTTAAAGATAACTATGGAATAGTAACAAACAATAACAAGATATCACTAAAGTTTTTGATAGGATACCTAGGACTGATACCTTAAAAACCTTGTAAAAGTAAATAATATACGTATTGAATCATTTAGATAAGTATTTAAAGTAAATCTTCAAACATATATTTTTTAACGCCAACAGCAAATATAGAAAATAGCAAAATAAAAACGTCAATTTCTTTCGTAATACAACCAAACTTATAATAAATGTAAATAAAATTATAAAACGACGTGAAATTTAACCACATTGTCATATAAAACTCGAAAATATTACATCAGAAACTTTTACTCCAAGAGACGGACATTCAAGAAAAATAATACTTTCACTCTTTGACCACTTAAGTTATCAAACAGATATAACGACATCCGTTTTTGCACAGAAATGTAGCTTTTAACAGTATTGCAACAAGAATGGAAATCCTGTAGATGGTGATGGTGTTTAAGAGGCAGGAGATGTGAGAAGTCTGTGAGACAATGAGGGGTCAAAGGCTTCATATGTATCGCTAAATATTGGCGGTTTATGTGTAATGTCATTTGAAAAGTAAAAGTTTTTGTTTACGTTGTACTCGTTTGGATTTTAACTGTTTTAAGTTTGAGAAAGAAGACAGACAACCTGTACACAATCAGGTAATTAATTTAGTTCGACTCAGCGGATTTGCAATGTTTATAGATTACTAGTTTTTCCCGCGGCGTCGCTCGCGTTAAATTCAGTTCCCCTTTCCTGATTTACAAGTACCTGCTTCCTGTAGTTTTTGCCCTTGCGCCTAATTTATTATATTAGCAATGATAAGTTTACCCCTTTCTTGCCTCTTGCTCCCTCATATCTCAATTTTTAAAAATAATATAGCCTATGTCCGTCTACAGGGTCCCAACTATCTCTGTACCAAAATTCATCAAAATCGGTTTAGCCATTTACGCGTGAAGACGTAACAAACAAACAAACTCACTTCGCTTTTATAATATTAGTAAGGATGACTAACCAACAGTAATTTCACTTTCAAGTACACAGTTTGCTAATTTATTGAGACTTATATAGAATTTACTGAATTTTATAGTGAATGACATGAAACTGACTGCACTATTTGAAAAATTAACTATGTAAGGTGCTTTTATTAAAACAAACTGTAGAATCATTCAAAAGTCTATCACTCGATAAGTACGTAGTAAAACTGTCAATAATTACAAACCTAACTAGTTTTATAAACTAGTATCAGCTTCACAAAAAAATTAAACAAACACGACTTCAATTTCATTGAAAACCTTGTGTAAGATGATGCAATCTTTACATCAAATTCAAACAACAAAATAGTGTGTCCATTGATCTCTATACCTTACAAAACATACGTAATTTCACCAACTACCGCCAAAAATTACGCATATTATGCAATTGCTGTAACAGAATTAGAGATCGTTCACAAAGATAGTTCGCAAATTATCCTCGGCGAATTTTCACCCCATTGTCTATGTGAGAAGTTGGCGTAACATCCAAAACAATGGCAAAGTTCACCGGAACAGAACATGGAAAGTCTATATAACCAACTGGGACCAGATATTGTTTTTAAAGTTACAATTGTAGCAACAAGGATAGTTGTGCCAGTAAAAATTGTAGCATGTGCTGTTTTTAGAAGTCCTAAATCAAAAATGTGTCTAATGAAAAATTTTAGATGTGTGCTATTGCTCATACTATTTGTTGAAGTGATTCCTATAGAAATTGATTTGCAAGAAGGTGAAGAAATCAAAGCAAATCATGTCGACGATAGTCAATTGAATGAATGTATAAGTGTGAGAAGAAGTACTGAAGTTGGAGTGTGTTTTGGGAAAGAGCTGTTAAATAAATTGAATAAGTATGATGAGGCTGATGCTTTCAGTCTAGCTACTGGTGTTTCTTTTGTGAGAGACGAAAAAACTCCAAGGGACATCGGCGCTTTTCTAGATAAAGATCCTATGGACTTTCGGTAAAGTTATTTTTAATTAATTGTTTCCTTTCATTAGCTTGAAACCGTATAATGAAATTAAAAATTTATAGTTTAATTAACAAATCAGGAAAATCGCTAAAAAATTAAGGCTTTCATGAGACTAATAAAAACTTCGTAAAGTTTTAGCAAACGCCATTCTTATTGTCTAAAGACTAACCTACCTCAACATTGCGTTTTTTTTACAGTTCGATTCTCGAAGATGCAGGCAACCTAATTTCCAAAAGGTCCCTCCATTGGGACCTCAGCACATTCTACCCTGGGTTGGTGATGAGGATTGGCCCAACATTGGCCAATGGAGTACTGGAGTTTGTTATGGATCCAAGAGTTAAGGATAGGTCTTCATACCAACAACCTAGTGAGGTGTCCACAGGTATGTTAAGCAGCCTATTAAAAAAATTAAATTGTTGTCAGACTTACCGTGTCATAATTTAGTCTAAACACTGTTATAAATATTATTAAAATAGTAATAAATTTCCTTATAGTACCTACACATTTTTGTGTTTAACGCCATCTATGCATTTACCTTGAAATTAGTATACTCAACACTGTTCAAGGTTTCCTCGACATTGAACTTGCTACAGCGCAGTCTATGGACAGACGTGCAAACTATTGATAAAGAATCGATCATTAATTTTGATTAGTGTCCTTATTTTCATGTTAAATCTTCATTACTCAAAATAAGACCATTTCTAGTAAACAAAGGCTCCGACTGAAACTTGTTTTGTCAGTGTAGTTTGGACGTTGGACTTTCCTTAACCGTATAGTTCGGTACGGACCCCTTCGGGGGCTCGACATTCAAACCTCCGCTGGCTCGGTACTGGCCCCGAAAGGGGTCGGACATTTAAGTCATATGACCTCCTCATTATTTTTGTAAATATTTTATTTTCTGGTTAAAAAATAATATGGGTGTGCATTCATTAAGATAGTAGAATAAAAATCTCATATGTAAACGTCATTAGAAGTTCTTTAATTATTGAGTAAGTTTGTTAATTATGTCTTATAAAATCCAAATGTGTAAATTACGATCATCGCCATTTTGATGGCAGTGTAGGTCGACGCTAAAAATCATAAAAAAGTAGGTTTTCGGACATTAAAACTCCATATTATTGGGCATGATTAACGTGTCCTTTTATTACGTGAAGAAATCATTCGTAATTTAACTTATATTAGCAGTGGTAATGATACATTTTGAAATCTAAAGTCGAAGTATCGCGCCAATCGTGCTTGTTTACATTTTTCATTCCACATTATATCACACGGACGCGAATAATTCTATAACAAATGAGACAAACATCATTGCAAATATTATAAATAATATGAACATGCCCAGATCTTATCGTAATTTGCAATAATAGGACCATTAACATGTAATATTCATAACCACTGCTAAATTCACTTTCGAAAATGACGTCCATTTCTTTTTTTTTATTTTGTGATGTGTAAATGCGATTATTTCAATCGATTATTTTCTGGTAAATCAATCAACTCGAATAATTAAATTAAGGAATATCAGAAATTGATCGATGAAAATAAGAATAATTTTGTATTAAGTGTAAAATACTATAAATATTGATAATAATATTTTTTACGCCACTAAAACCGACTCAACAACAAACAGTAGAATCTGATCTATGGCTAAATTCGCGCCAATTTTATCTATATATATAAAAGAAAGTCGTGTTAGTTACTCCACTTATAACTCAAGAACGGCTGAACCGATTTAGCTGAAAATTGGTGAGGAGGTAGCTTAGAACCAGGAGACGGACATAGGATACTTATCTATATACTTTTCATCCTGGTAAGAGAAGTAGGGTAGGTAGGGTGGGTAGGATAAAAGCGAAAGTACTAGGCTTGCATGAATTCACGGTGAAATTAATCCCAACAGTTTGATCTGTGGATTCAAAGTTCTTGATAGAACCAACTGCGTTGAGATAAAACTACTAGGATCGCATGAAATAATAGCAACCCTTGCCGAGGTTTGGAAATGGATGGGTTACCACACGGACCCAAGTTAAGCAACCCTTGCCGAAATTTGGAAATGGATGAGTTACCACACGGACCCAGGTTAAGCAACCTTTGACGAGGTTTGGAAATGGATGGGTGACACAGGGACAGGTAAAGCAACCCTTGCTAAGGTTTGGACATGGATGGGCTACCACAGGGGGCCAGGTTAAGCAACCCTTGCCTAGGTTTGGAAAGGGATGGGTTACCACAAGGGGCCAGGTTAAGCAACCTTTACCAAGGTTTGGAAATGGATGGGTTACCACAGAAGGCCAGGTTAAGCAACCTTTGCTAAGGTTCGGAAATGGATTGGCTTGGAATGGGTTACTACAGTGTCGAAGGCACTTTGAATAAAACTGTATTACTGCTCAGTAAAGAAAGAAAGAAAGAAAGAAACAAAGAAAGAAAAACTTTTATTTGCGACTCGCACAAAACAAGTAAAACAATAAAAAAAAAATTGTAAAAAAAAAGTAAAACAATAAAAAAAAAATTGTAAAAAAAAGTAAAACAATAAAAGTAAAAGAGTTTTATTTTAAGTGCCTTCGATCCACGAATTCATAAACGATGATGAACACGAAAACGATGTCCTTTTGGTAAATCCACAATGAAACAGAATAATGATGTTTTCAATGACATATTTAGTTCCTATCACAATCTGTTCTTTTCTGCATATTACTCTTACAAAATAATGTCGATGTTTCACATCTGCGAGGCAACCCGTGACGGCTCACATTTTTATGATTAATTTTTTTATTTATCGTTAATCACTACAGCACTTGAATTATTTTTTGTCTATACGCCAAAGAAGTATAACTTCTAACGCATGTACATAAGTACACACACCCCTTTTTTTAAACTTCTTGGATGTGCCTGGCTTACCACCGCACAATTTACGCCTATACTGAAAGGAAAATTCGAAGGTGAGGAAGTCCTCATTCCGAGAATCCCGATGATCCCAACCGATTTGCCGTTTGAATTTAAAAGACTTCAATATCCGATCTGTCTTGCATTTGCCATGACCATCAACAAATCACAAAGCCAACCCTTAAAAGTTTATGGTTTGAATCTGTTAGTTTTAGTCTGTTATTCCCATGGTCAATTATATGTGGCATGTTCACGGGTTGGAAGACTATCTGCGTTGTTTGTTTTTGCGCCAGATAAGAAAGCAACCTATGTATGTACCTACTGAAATGCAGAAACAATAATAAATGATTAATGTACTTCATTTTTTTTTCTAAGAAATTTTAAAATCGGCTTATTATTTATTGCCTTTAAGGCGGAACAGAGTTCGCCGGGAGATAAAAAATCAAATAAGGAATGCGTTCGCTGTTCGAATTTATATTAAAATGTTTATTTGCTATTTTATTAATAATTTGGTTTTGTACCTACTATTAGAATGTGAATTGCATTTAGAAATAAATAAGGTTGAATATAGAACGACCTTATTATGATCTTGGTCAGTAAAAAAAAATCAGCCAAGATAAATTATATTTGTTCGACACAATTGTTTGTAGTATGGTTGGATTAGTTAAGTATTTGGAAAGCGTTTTCATTCTTTCCTAAATCACGGGTCGTAGACCAAAGTGTTCTTGGAGTGGAAGAAGCCTTGGGGTAAAAATGGCCTAGAGGGAGACCATAATTGAGATGGAAAAAAAACCCCGGTACACGACATCAAGAAAACTCCAGGTACAAAATGAACCTATTTTGAACCTGGAGTTTTCTTGATGTCGTGTACCGGGGTTTTTTTTGGGGTGGGAAATCATCAAATAACTTCCCCCGCTCCGGGCGAAGCGGGGGGGAGTGTCAGAATTTTACTGACTAATGTCCACCGATCGATGTTCCTTCTTTTACTCGGGGCTGCGGTATCTCTTTGGAACAACCCGCGATCCCGGCAGGATCCTACTGGGGTTGCGGGTCTGACACTCCCCACCGCTCCGCCCAGAGTGGGGAAAGTGAGGCGCCACGGCATCCTCACCTACCACCTGACGCAGATCCTCACCGAGCACGAAGGTTTCGGGACGTTCCTGCACATCATCGGGCGGGAAGAAACACCCAGGTGTCACCAATGTGACTATCGCCCCGAGGACACGTTGGAGTACACAGGCAGTCTGCTCTTTTGAGCAGAGCACCGCTCTGTCCTGGAGGAGATGGTGATGTTTGAAGGAGAGAACCTCAAACCAAGCCAGCCACCGCGGTAGACGCTACAGGGATCGGGCGCCGCGAGACGACAACGACTTTTTGTTAAAAGTTTAACAGGAGCGGATATTTGATGATTTCCCATCCAAGTGGCGCAAGACCGATATAAATAAGTTCCTAAAGAATTCCTGAGAAGTTTATGAGAAGGCCTCTTTTAAATTCTTAAAGAAGTCCTTAAATTCCAAAAAATAGAGATACATTATTTAAAAATACTTTTTAGGGTTCCGTACTTCATAATACATAACACAACCCAAATATCAAATCTGTGGTCCCTTGAAGCTGTGAAAAAGCAAACCTCCAAGTCTACGCAGAGAAAAGATATGACCGTTTATGTCGTCAGTTTGTACGGAACCCTTGGTGAGTGAGTCTGACTCGCATTTGGCCGGCCTATTTTTAATAGGCTAAATCGCTTACTGCTACGCAAAGGTCTCCTTATTAGCATGACCTACAAAATTGGTTGCCGCGAAACCGTTTGACAGCAAATGTGCCTACCAAATCTTGGCGCATAACAAAATAATCAAACCATAACAAAAAAGCACGAGACAAAATGCTGTTGTATTTCTTTTCTAATCGATATCATAGATATTTGTACAACTATAATATCTATAGTAGAGTAATAATATGCCATCTCCATAGGTAAATTCCTCAATGGTCCCAAAACTTCTTGAAAGTTTACTCTATTACGATTATCGATTAGGTTGAATGCAACTTTTTAATCGTAATGATGGAACTTAGTTTTACGGTCAGCACTAAGAAATGTCATATTGCAACACATTTTGTAGTATTTTTTGTCGAGATTTGTATCGTGTTTTTTTATTAATTTATATGTAAAATGACAAAAATAAGAATGCAGATGGAATGTCACTGTTTTTATTTTGGATTTCCGATTTTATTATCAAAGGGTTATCTCATGTATGTGCATTATTTCCAGCGTTTTTAAAGTACCTAATTTTTGGAAGGGTGTAGTAATATGTATTTTACACACATTTTACAATAGATCGACGCTGTTTTATCGGCCATAGGAGGTTTTTGGAAATATAAATCTCAAACTTATCGTATGAAACAGCCGCTGTGACTTATTTTTAATAACAAAATTGAATGCTGTAAATTGATGAAAATTCTTGAATTTCATGACAATTCGCGTCACCCCACCGATTCAGCTGATGTGTCATGTGTCAAAATCCTGTCGTGCAGAGTGGTTAAATTAGCTCCCATTATAAATGTTTATAACCATAAAGAGCGAAACCCTTAAATTATCACATGGTTTATTTGGCACTGCCACTCATTATGATTTTTATCTCCATTGTAACAGTATACAAGCTATTTATTAGAGCAAAAATCACGTTTTCTTCTTTTCAGGTCGTCTCCTTACAAGAAACCTACTTGTTCCATTCCTTCTCGGCTTCAAATTCCAACTTTCGACTTTACTACCTTTAATATTAGGTGTGCTATTGATTGCCAGTAAAAAAGCATTCCTGCTGGCAAAGCTAGCACTGCTAGCTGTAACTGTATTTGGTAGTGGATTCGGAGGGGGTGGCGCAGGGTCATTTGGAGGTTTTGGAGGTCCATCCCTCTCATCATATGCTTATGAGAACCCCGGACATTATCATGAACATGATCATCATACTACTTCAGGTGGGTAATATTAATTTTAAAATGACAACACTTCATTTGTATATATGTATAACTAAAAATCACACTAATTTTATACTGATGAAAAGAAGGTTGATTGATTTTAATCCCATTTTAATAAAAAATAACACATGCACACAAATTTAACACGATAGTGACAAATACATTTTCAGCAGTGATACTGTGTATGTAGGATTTTGCACAATTACCTAACAGTAGTGTAATTTATCCGTGAATATTGAGCTTGTATTGTATTGTATTTTATAACGGACTGGTGTCAGCAAATTCACATTCAAGGAGCGAATGAATATGATTTTTGGAGAGAACAGACCCAAAATATCGAAAGCTCAAAAGAAATAATTACCAAGGTAAATATCCCGTTTTATTATGATAATTAAATTGATTTGAATACTTATGCACGTGTCTTTATGAGTGAAAAGGAATTGTGAAGATTTTTCATAGCTCAAAATATCAAACAAAATCTAGGTAAACTTATACACATACAAAATAAATAAAAGTTAAGATAGCGCCATCTAGTTTCAACTGGAGACATCTACAACGTTTCCATTTTCGATAGGTACGCTCACCTCTTGCCGATGTACAGTCAAAAAGCCTTCCAATGATATCTTTGGCTTTCACTATCCTGGACCTTAAGGTCTTACGATTAAAGTTGAAACTGCCTCCGATTGGATTGTGTGAGTATTTTGCGCTGTTGCTTTGCAGGGTGAGCAGTTTATTTAAGTGCTTGCAAAGGCGCTAAGAAATATACATATCATTTTCTTTGATTTAGTTACCACTAGTTATATAGTGTGTTCTCTAGATTTTATTATGGTATAATCTTTAGTTTGTTATTTTATTTTAAACAACCTCTTAATGTGTGCATATTAGATAATATTATAGACTAAGCACTAGTTTAAGGTGTAAACGTAACGTAAAACATCGATTTTTCTTATTAATCACTAATAATTCTGTAGCAATTAAATGTGGAATATAACTGCCTCTGGGGTCGATCTTGAAGTAAACCATTGGTTCCGGCTGTCATTTGTAGATTTTTGACAGTCGATACAGGTATTCTCGATAGTCTGACAACCAGTCTTACGAAGGAGTATCGTATTACCCAGTTTTTAACTGGGATGTGGAGGACAGACGGGCAGACGGGCTCCACACTGTAACACTTAATTAAGAATCTTTAAGTCATGATCGTACGCGATCGATTCTTCTTTTTAATAATTCATGATCGCCTATTCCGCCAAAAAAAAGGTAAAGGAACATGAACGGGTTTGGTCAGTAATAGTCTAATACTCCCCCCCCGCGCCCCGCTACGCCCAGAGCAGGGGAAGTTATTTGAGGATTTCCAATCCGTTAAAAAAAATGAGAAAAAGGCACACACCCCATTATAACGTAAGAATATAGATAACGACTTGCTGACGATTCGGACACATTGTACAAGTTGACACGTTTTTTTTTCTTTAACCGACGATTCCGAGAGAATGTTTTGGGGCACAGTGTCGAATTTGGACACTGACCACACGAAAAAGAAGAAGAACATTTATTAATTTATTAATTCCCCATCTTAAGATTATGATTACAAGGTTACCTTATGAGATATTATAGTGTACACATTAACAATATGTTTAATTCAAATCTGTAACTAATTACAAATAATACAACTTTTGTGAACTTATTCAGTGAACAATGAAACAGATCAATGTCACTATCTATGAGGCAATATAGAATTTTCATTTTCCTTCAAAACTTGACCAGCCATTTTCTTCCAGGTTACTACCGTCGTCAACCCCACCCAGATTACTACTACCGAGAGAAGTCAGCAGAACCTTCCACAGCAGCTCCCATCACACCTGATGAATTGAGAAGTAGACTTGAAAGACTGTTCGTCACCAAGAAGGACCCGGTCAATGAAAGAGAAGACGTTAGTGCAAGGAACAGGAATTTCGCCTGGACTCCTATTAATACTGGGTAGATTAAGGTCTCTAATTGATTGTAGTAAACTAATTTGGTGTATCTAGCTATAGGTTTTTTAATCAGTCTGTTTAAAATTGATTACATTAGAAAATTTATGTTAAAGCTGTGCTGTGCTATAAGGTTGTTTTGCCCCAGCGCGATCGACTGCTGCGCTGCGTGTTTCGGGTTCGATCCCCGTTCGGAACAAATATTTTCATAGTCTACAAATAGTTTTTTCCGGGTCCGGCAGTTGGTGTATGTGAGTTTTTATTTTTGTAAACGCACTCACGATACAGGAGAAATTCGTAGTGTGGGAAAAAACGTATTTTTTTATAATAATATTTTTTCAAAGGTTATTTATCCACGATTTACTTTTTGCTTAATAGCTTGCATTTATTCTTTTTGTTAGAAGCCACGTAATTTATTAACTTCTAGTCATCACTTCTTCTATTGGTGCTTGTGTTAAGTTGGGTTTCAATTGAAAATCTAGATAAATCGAAATATTTAATCACTTTGAATAATAAGAGCACACATTATTTAAAAACACTGTATAGTCTGTTTTGGCACTTAATTTATAAATGAAATTTATATTTGATGCACAATAAATAATACTGGAAATAGTTCTGTTGGTGTTTTATTAACTATTTAAATTAAACACTTTAAAATAAATATTTAACAACACAATTTCTCGTATTCTTTTAACTAAACCCTTTCATTTGATACCCTTAACATAGGTATGCATTAAAAGAACTAGTGCCCCACCTTTAGTAGTCCGCCATATTGGTGTTAGAATGTCGTAAAAATAATACCTACACATAAAAGTAAAATTAGAAATTATCGACTGCAAAAGTCAATAAAACTCAACACATGACACAAAGAACATTTCCCATTCATATCTCCTTCATTACCAGTATTTAAAGTTAATTAGGTTAAAGAAAATGAGTTCTCTACTGTCTCCGGTCCACACCTATCTTTAACAACATCCTGTATGCAATTACACGCTCTAAATGCTGACAAAATGGCCGACAAGTAGGAAGAGTTTCCGATACGGACCTAAATAAAACAAATGTGGACGGTTTGTTCTATCTGTATCTGTTTTTTTTTTATTGCTGACGAATCAAAATTATTCATTGTCGCTGCCTTTTTTTGTGGATGGGAAGTCTTCAAATAACTTTCCCCGCACTGGACGACGCGGGGGATATCAAGTTTTATTGACTTAACCCTTAAGTTGAGGGTTATTCAACAACCTTGACTTAGGAAACGAACCAAAGACTCCAAAATCAGTGTTCGCGTATGCAACCGATAGACAAACGAGGCTACTGATCTGTATTCATTATTATAATTATTAAAAGATATTAATTGTAAACGTTATATTACTATAACGTTATAGTCTAAGATCCGGCTGCAGAATCAGTGTACCTATCGAGTATTTGCTAAAAACCAAATTTTTACACATATTCATGATTAGGAGAATTTATATCCACCAGGTTGCCTATCAAAATGTGGCCGCTAGTATTTTTAATTAAATTATTAATAATTCATAATCCGTAAGAAATTTCATTGACTTTTTTTTTCAATGAAATGTCGTCTACTTTACGGCAACATGTATAAAGACTCTGAAAAATTATGGTTGCCGTTGCGCACCTGACCGCACCTCTTCGCAGCCAGGTATACACAGGTATGAATTTGTTACATTTATACACCCACAACGTACATTTATAATTTATATATCAAATTAAAGCTAATTTTTTTCTGTATATTATTATATACGGTTGCTTAATTAAATCTGGCCGCCAATAAGGGTTGCTGGCTAATAAATATAGTAAATATTAAAAGTAGATTGAAAGAGAGCTAGCGCGTAACACCACTAGTCAGACGAGGATAGCGATTGCCAGCTGTCGGACGGTTTAAAGCCATTGCGCATGCGTCAGATGTTAGTGTTCTCAACCTCCGATTCAAACAATAGTAGGTACGACTCAAAATAATAAATACTCCAAAAGAAACGTCTTTCTTTTCTAAAATAAAAAGTCAATGACAAATTTAAAAATTACAAAAAAAAATGAATATTGATGATGAATAAAATCAAGGTTACTTATGTAAAAACATTGTGTTGTACAAGTACTGTATGAAAAAAGATTTAATTTTATTCAAGTATTACATTTATTTTACATATTCATCAATCATCAGTTTAAGCAAATTATGAATTTTTAAAATGTATTTTATACTTCCATGACTCTTTTTTAAAAATCTGAATCATCGGAGCTCTCAGTCACACTATCATCGCAGGTATCACTTTCATCAGAAATATCGGTATCGTCATTATTATCGGAAGGCTTGTTCGTGGAATCACACAGTACATTCTCAACTTGCGCTGGAGTTGAATCTCCCAGGAACCATGTTGGTTTTAAAAAACCATCTAACAGCAGCCAGCCATTATTTTCCGCGCTGAACTTGATGCAATCCCGCTCAGTAGCATTTAACCACATCGAATTAACAAAGATGGTCCGCAATAATTTTTCCTTTAAAGATTTCCAGCATGGTGGAATGTGCGAGATTGATAATTTTTCGATGCACAAATAAAACAGCAATATATTATGTTGTGTATTACGTACTCCAAACAGCGTGGTTTCGAACTTAAAATAAAAATCACAACTGATCCGTTGAGAACACTAACATCTGACGCATGCGCAATGGCTTTAAACCGTCCGACAGCTGGCAATCGCTATCCTCGTCTGACTAGACAGTGGTGTTACGCGCTAGCTCTCTTTCACTCTACTTTTAATATTTACTATATTTATTAGCCAGCAACCCTTATTGGCGGCCAGATTTAATTAAGCAACCGTATATAATAATATACAGAAAAAAAATAGCTTTAATTTGATATATAAATTATAAATGTACGTTGTGGGTGTATAAATGTAACAAATTCATACCTGTGTATACCTGGCTGCGAAGAGGTGCGGCCAGGTGCGCAACGGCAACCATAATTTTTCAGAGTCTTTATAGATGTTGCCGTAAAGTAGACGACATTTCATTGAAAAAAAAAGTCAATGAAATTTCTTACGGATTATGAATTATTAATAATTTAATTAAAAATACTAGCGGCCACATTTTGATAGGCAACCTGGTGGATATAAATTCTCCTAATCATGAATATGTGTAAAAATTTGGTTTTCAGCAAATACTCGATAGGTACACTGATTCTGCAGCCGGATCTCGTACTATTATATTACTGTCAGGAAGCCGGCAAATCAAATGGTCTGTGATAATAATATCAATTTGTGGGTAGTTAATTTAATACGAGTTGGTGGCAGTAGTCGTAGATGGGGTGTTAAATTGAACGCGTTGCTTGATTTATAGCATATCCGCACTTATAATATACTAAACGCCCGCGGCTTCGTCGCCCTTTCCTGAATTGCAGGTAACTGCTATCTGTAGTTTTTGCCCTTCCCCTTCCTTTTCTTTTTTCTTTTCGCTTTCTCCCTCATTTCTCACTTTTTAAAACAAAAATAACCTATGTCCGTGACCAGGGTCCCAACTGTATAAACAAACTCACTTTCGCTTTTATAGTTTTAGTAAGGATTTGATGTTAAATTTTGACTTCCTAAATGAGTTCGTTTTTACTGCAAAACAGGTTCGGCCACCCATATTGATTTGGATCAACAGGACTTTTATAACTGAAAGATTGGCCTGAAAAAACACATTTAAAAACACGTGAAAATGATTGTACTGCGTGTTGATAAAAAAAAAAGTTGAGGTAACGTAAATCTTGCTCTATTCATTTCTTTATTTGGTGTCAGAGTTTATATGCCGCCTATATGCCTCTGACTTAGCTTACTTTAAAATTATAAAACAAAACGGGTCCCACTCCTGGATCACTCTTTATTGTGAAAGGTGCCAAAATTTTCCACGGACGCCCAGTGCGGTTTTGTATTGTTACACCTCTTCTTCTATATTACAAGTGACCGCAGGAGCTAACAGCTTAACGTGCTTTCCGAGTCGTAAAGGAAACTCGATATGTTACGGGTGATCACCCAGTTACAGAACAACCTAGGCAAGCGCGGTTTAACTTAAATATTGACCAGAGCTACTATTATTTAGCTACGAGCCCCTCCTACTGCCACAACGGTATCAACTTCAAATATGTCAAGCTATCAAGCTTTCTGTCTCAACCAATACAATACATTACCAACAAACAATCAAGGCTGCAATAATATAAATCTGAAGAGCACACTAATTTATAAACCACCACTACTTGTGCTGCTTTCTTAATTTTTTATCTGAATGCCGGTGAGCCATGCGTTAGAATCGCGTGCGATGCATTTTGCGTGTACATTCAAAGCTTTCTCAGTTTTCTTTGATAGAATTCTTCGGTTATATCTGAAGTCAGACTAGGTTTTACTGCTGTATTTGCTTGGTTTTTTGGCGTCGCTACCGAATTCAGCGTATTTTATAGCTAAGTTGCTTTTTGTTCGTACTGTACTATTCCGATTTCGCTGCTTCTATATCCTTTTATGTTTTGCGTTATTTAAATTGGTTGTAAGTAAAACTTATGTATTAGATTTACTTTCCGCCATGTTTTGTTGAGTTTGTAGAGGCTGTATCCAGTTTGACTGGCTCAACACTTTCTTCGACACTTCGTCTTTAAATAAGTATTTCATTCCCGTCGAATATTTCCCCCTTATTTTTGAAATTTGAATAATGTTATATCTTTATTATTAAAAATGAAAATATTATCTTACTTCAAGTCAAACCCAACTGAACCAATTTTTATTAGAGACAGATGCATTAAAAACATTGTTGCTGTTTACCTAAATCTTTCTTCTTACAAATAAAATTATCGTGTCACAGTTTTAGTTGCCATACTGCTCCGAAACGGCTGAAACGATTTTTATGAAATTTTACATGCATGTTTGGGAAGTCTGAGAATCGATTCTAATCGACTTTTCATACACATGAGTGACAAGGTGCACTACCCTTTTACTGAAAAGGTGTAGTTCGTTAAACCTCTAGGCACACCTAGTTTTATAATATTATGACATCTAAAAAAAGAGACTTGCTCTAGAAAGCCAAGAAATTTTCCAATTCTATGATTTCTTCAATAAATTGGCAGTTGAAAAATTTGTAATGGTCTTTTACTACCGTTGGGCATGATAAATGCCATTCGGTTTTCTTGTTGACTTCCTGTGATCTTTCATTAGTAACTTGGAGTAGGTGTTGGTATCCTAATTTAAAAAGCCAACTACCAATTATATGAGATTTAAACATAGCAGGAAAAATGAGTCTTCACTCTCCCTTTGATGATACAGATGCTGAGTTTTTTTTTTTGCGTTGCATGCAACACACAAACACACTTTTATCGCTACATCTATATGAGCCAACGGTTATATTATAGCGGTCCAGTCTTGCTCCAACTGTCTCTAGGATTGAATATAATTAATTATCAGCTACTTCCGTTAGGCTTATACAGTGTTTTTACTACTGACATCGTTAATTGTGAAGCTGTTAATGAAATCGTTCGATAATAGATAGCGGGAAACATACCATTCATTTGAGATTTTGAGCTTTTTTGAAGTATTTTTATGTTATTAGTAAAAACTTTGCCCCACACTAGGTATTTCTCTTGTATCGAGTGTGCGATTACAAACATTTAAACTCACATACAAAACAACTACCTGTAGGTCATACAATTAGGTTCCGTGCGGAGATCGAACTCACAACACGTGGCGCAGCAGTCAAACGCTTAGCCACTGCGCCGACCGTGTCATAGTTTAAGTATAACCATTTCTTTTGGCCTCCACTATATTAAAGATACTATAATTCACTGCTGACATAGTAACTGGCCTTATATTTATTAGAGTTTATTTATTTGATGATTTTCTATATGAAAAACCGGGCAAGAGGGTTCCGTACAAACTTGCGGCATAAACAGCCATATATTATTTTGACTACAGAGACTTGGAGATTTAATTTTTCCACAACTACAAGGTATAATTTTACGCGTTCCCAAGGTCTTGACAGACAGACAGACGGACAACAAAGTGATCCAATAAGGGTTCCGTTATTTCCATTTGAGGTACGGAACCCTTAAAAATGTCTTAGTTATTTATTAATGATGTTAGATTACAATTTTAAATGATTTGATGGCATTGTTGACGCAGTGCTGCGCTTAGTGTCGCGGGTTCGATCACCGCTCGGGACAAATATTAGTATGACCTACAGGTAGTTGTTTCGGGTCTGGCTGTTTGTGTGTGTGAGTTTAAATGTTTGTGAACCACGATACAGGAGCTATTCCTAATGAGGGGCAAAATAAAAATAAAAAAAGTGTTTTTTTAACAAAATATTGACAACTAGTTTAGATTACTCCTGATAACATTCACACTAGTTAAGCACTACGCCTTTTGTGTATGATAATACACAAAACTATTATTTGTTAAGAAACTTTAAATGTTTCTGAACGCACCCACGATACAGGAGAAGTAACTAGGGTGGGGCAACGTTTAAAAAAAACTCTTTTTACCTGACTTTGTTGATAACAAATTGCTAGCTCGTTATTATCATCACTAGCATCATCGTTTTAATAACACGTAGTTTACTTATCCCGATGACTTTATATCTCACTTAGCTTGGCGTATAATTTAACGCTGTGTTTAATTTTATCTTCTACGTCAACACAACCACTGAAACTTAGATTTTTTCGTCGATAAAATCAGTAAAAGAATTTTCATAAATTGAAAACTCATACGAGAGGAGAGCTTTTATTAATAATTTTGATGACTAAAGCTTTTGCATTAAATTTAGAAAGAGTCAGTATTTTCTCGGTAATATCTACATTTTCTAAGTTAAGATTAAGGTCAAAACAATAAAGTTCAACAAATAATAAATACAATAAAAAAAATTAAATGAGTTTGCTAAACTGGCTTTTTAGGAATCCGTACCTCAAAAGGAAAAACGGAACCCTTATCGATCAATTTTTTGGACCCTTAGGATGACTTCGTTTTAGATCTGTCTGTCTGTCTGCCTGTCTGTCAAGGCTCTTTATCTCCGGAACACGTGATATCAAATTGAGATTTAAACCATATAGGTTCTCACGTCTGTTGTCCCTTTGCAGATTAAGTCTACATTATTGGAAAACGTAGCAGAGGGGCCTGCCAGGGCCTCCGTCTGCCGGGTTGTTCGAAAGAGATACCGCGGCCCCGGAACGTAAAGGGCAATAGCAGGAACATGGGTGGGTTTTAGTCAGTACAAGCCTGACACTCCCCAATTATTGCTTGTGCCTATATGTATAAATTTATTCAACTAATGTAGTTAGGACTGATCACATTAGAAATAGTTAGGATTATCAATATAAAGTTGACAGTTGCATGACAAAACGTAATAAAAAATAAAATATTTTCAAACATACCTGAATGGTAATTAACTGTGATAAAATAAGAAAACAAATAAATGTATTTCATTTGGTTTATTTTAACGCACTGGTAAGTTTATAAAGAACTAGCTATTCCACGCGGTTTCACCCACGCTGCTCAGCACCTGTTGGTCGTAGCGTGATGTTATATAGCTTATAGCCTTCCTCAGAAATGGGCTATCCAACACTTAAAGAATTTTCCAATTCCAACCAGTAGTCCCTGAGATTAGCGCGTTCAAACAAACAAACAAACAAACAAATTCTTCAGCTTTATAATATTAGTATAGATAATGCACAACCACACAACAAGAAACAGTTTGTGAAGAGACGAAAAAGTACGTAAATTGATGTTTTTTTTTTCTATTTTCAGGAAAATTTATTTGAGCGCATTTTTTAAACTTATGTAGACCATGTCTTGAGTAGGCCCATACATAAAACTTTTCATCATTGTACTACAAAACGGTGGGACAATTTGAGTCTAGGCAAAATCTTTTTATTTTTAATAGGTCTATCCAATTTAATGTCATGCTAATCAATAACCATCCTTTTTAGAGTGAAAAACAAGGAAAATCCAATAATCCAGGTGGAAGTGGAACTACCGGCAACAATGAAACTACAGTCATCTTTTATAAAAACGAACGATTTGTAGTTAGCGACAGTGTTCATGCAAATGATAGAGACCAGTCGACTGTGACACTAGAAAATAATAAATTGCTGTATTGATCGTTCCACGTGTAATTACTTTACACGACAATTGTATGTAATTTTGGATAATACATTTCACGAAGAATCGTGTAAAGAGGTTGTGAATTTAAAAGACTGTACACGATTTGTTATCCGATTTCAAAAAAGGAGTTTCTATGTTCGATTTTTTTTTATTTAGGTATGTTCTTCGATTACTCTGCCAACTGTGGACCGTTTGTCAAATTTTTTTTTTGATCGAAACGGTATACTGATGGAAGTCGCTGGCAAAAAAGTCAACAAAATAAACAAGAGTCACCGACTTCTAGAATTAAGTTTTCCACACATTGTTTTTTTAAGTTGGTTTTTTTTGGAACAACTATTTATCTTAATAATCTTTCTCAAAAAAAAAAAAACCTAAATCTTGTTCATTCAAATAATTTTTGCTTTAGTTGTTATAGTTATCGTCGATAGTTTGTTTTCTTATATAATTTCCTTTGATATTTTGATAAAAAAGTAACTATTCGAGACTTTTCCTACGCCCGCTATTCTTTCATGAAAATTTGAACGTTTTGAAGAAAAATAAAACAAATTACAATATTTTGGTTTCAGTTTTACTGTTTTGACCTTTTTATTCCATAAAGAGTTTACATCCGGAGTTTGTAGACAAATGTATGATTAACTAGCTGGCGCCAGTGAAAAAAAAGTATCCCATGTATTATTCAGCCTATAATCTAACTCTGTACCAAAATGTTTTCATCAAGATCCGTGTGCATCCTCACAAACATTCGCATTTATAATATTAAGTATATTTTTTTATTGGTATACATAGTACGATTATGGGCGTTGATTTAAGATGATTTACGGATTTTACAAAATTAGTCATTCTATTTCCTAACAGTGTTAATGATTATGCATGTTTTATTGTTTTTTTTTTATGAAGCCTTATGAGACTTCTTGGCTGTAAAATGAATCTGTGATTTATGTTTAGCATAAAAAAAAGTATTGAAATTGGATAGTGCAAAAAACAATTGACGTTAAGACATTGCAGTCATTGTACCCACACGAAGAGAAGGCAGGTCGTTAATATTGTATAATGATTGGATCATCAAATCCTTGCTCAATTACTTCACTTACTTAATTAAATCATACTTTTGGTAGTATATTGGTTAAGTTTATTCAGCAAAAGATCTTCGTCTTGCGGAACAATGTCTTCGTATCCAGGGTCCGGAGAATTTTCTGCAGCATTAAATAGTTCTTTATCACGCAAAGATGTCCGCATTCCTTTGTAAAGATTATTGAAATTAATTTCCTGAGTTATTTCAGCTAATTAGCTCGGTAGCTGTTTTTTATTGTTGCTATGCATTACCATATACAGAAAATATAGCTATATTTTCTGTATATGGTTATGTTTTGCTTGAGATGTCTTTGAATTTTCGGTATAAGACTTGTTTTATATGAGAAGTAATTGAGTTATGAAAATGATAATTCTGTAATAATTTAATGTATCATCTTGAAGGTAAAATAACAAACAGCCATACCAAATTTTAAAATAAATGTATTTAACCTGTCGGCCCCAA
Organism: Ochropleura leucogaster; assembly: GCA_958449745.1. Taxonomy (NCBI): domain Eukaryota; kingdom Metazoa; phylum Arthropoda; class Insecta; order Lepidoptera; family Noctuidae; genus Ochropleura; species Ochropleura leucogaster. The sequence continues at coordinate 9,421,157 of OY288223.1, read as the reverse complement.
AAAATCATCTATAAATAAAACACACGTTCAGTTTCTATAATTTTTCTTTAAGTCGTCATTCGTTGGTTTCTTATAAGAATATTTTTCATCATCATTACAAACTTATGATTAAAAATTAATTATTTATCTAACAATAACAGGGTTAATACAGTACGCAATTATTATTTCTCTTTATAAATAAATAAAAGGTACTCGCGTAACCACCTTGCCGATATTCGACATGCAGATGTTATTATAAAAAGAATAGCCAATAAATTAATAAATTAAAAACTTATCCTAAACAGCACCATATAAATAAAATAACTTATTCCTTTAACTTATCCGCTATTTTTACAAAATTGGACAAACGTAGAAAACAGAAATGCACAGTACCCGTCGACTAGCCTAAAAGTCTTAACTTATTTATGATATATTATTTGTATATATATTTAATACTTCTAATATTTATTATTTGGTGCGTCCGATTAAACAACCCTATCTAACTAATGTACTGAACATACAAACACACATGCATCAATTGCGCACGCAATCACTTATACATAATAAGTTACAACTTATAGATCATCATTATTATGCATTGAATAAATAACAATAAACATGGGGCTAAACTAGCGAATAAATTACTAATTAATTAACTACCTAGTGTCGTTTGAATAAGCACAAATAAATAATCATTTTTTGGTTAAACATTATTCCTTCGCAAAAGGGCCCAAACGTTTTGGGTTAATATAGTGCAAATAAAAATGCCGTGTCGTTGTGAATTTTGTAAAATATGGAGTCGTAAGCCTGTTGTATTTTCTAAAACCTACTGCTTCTTGGCATAGGCTTTGTAGGCCCTGTCCTGAGCAGCGGCTTCATCTTCCACACTCCTCCTGTAGTGACCGCCAGGTCCTGTGGTATCGAAGTCGCTGCCGTAGTGAGAAGACGAGTACGTATGGCTCTGGGACACCTGAGGATGCTTCACGATCTCATACGTAGTCTTCTCATGGGACTCTCCACCAGAAACCAATTTCTTCAATCCGATGATCGCTGACAGCAGCAGAGCAATCTTACCGATAAGTAACGCCTTTCCAGCAATCAGTGCTATCGCGTGGAACGCCATCATCAGAAAACCACCTTTGACTGCGACACCGGCCAGTATAGGACCCATCATCTTCTTTAGTTTGCCCCTAGCTTCATTTAGTGACCTTCCGACATCTTCGCCGACATTCATGGGAGATATGAAGACCCGATGAGTCTGCATCAACTTTGTAGTTGCGAGCTGCAAGTATTTGTCGATTTTATCAGACGGTAGTGATTCGAGGTCTTCATCTTCGGGGAGAGCGTTTGGTGAAGCTCTGCTGGATTCAGCACGCTTCACTAAGGAGATTCCATCAAGGATGGGCAGCGAGTCCATGCGCGCCGCCCTATCCGCCAGCTTCGTCGCTTGGATCTTCAAACACTTAACTATCTCCTGAGACTTCTCACAGTTGTCGTACACCTTGCCCAACAGCCTCAGGCTGGCTCCGAAGGTGTCAGCCGAAGCGGAGAGCACACAAAAACACAAAAGGACAATACCGCGGCACTGCATCTTGTTGGAAAACCGCGGGTGTCCCCTCAATGTGGACCGATGTCCGGCTTATGCGGTTGCGTCTATTGAAATGTGCACTGTGTAAATGTGCACTGGCATTTATCTATTTTCACCGGGAACTGCATTTATCTATAAATCTTTTAGAGCGTGCAATCGTTGCATCGTATGGCCGTGCACTGAGGCGTGCATGTGCACGTTGGGTCCTCGCTTGTATGGGTCTTGTCTCGTGTGTGAGTAACCAGTTATCGGTCTCATGCTGACGAAGCAGATTGTCAAAGTCAAGGTCACTGTCAAGCTTCAGGATTTAAAGGAAAATCCTACTTTTCATGGTATTAGACTGAAGAGTTTTGTTCAAAACAACTGGTTGGTTAGTGATGAAGCTCATTGGAGCATGAACAGTATTCCGTTTTTATTGTTCTATTAATAGCATAGTTTATCAATGATACAAGTAAGTTTAACTGTAGCAATCTAGAAAATACTGGCCAATGATTCTGGAAAAGGGTGATTGAAACTTGAGAACAACGAAAATTTATGACTTTGCATAACTAGGAACTGTTTTCTAGGATTTGTTTTTGAAAGTATTTCCATACCCAATACAAATATTATGAAAAAAATATTTTGTGTTTCAACATCTCAATAAATTATGAATAATATAGTTGTTTTAATATCAATGTTTAAATAAAAGAAAATTATCTCATGAAGTAACTTTAAATACTGTAAAACATAAGTTGTAATTTCTAAAGTAATAAAAAATACAACTAGTTATTTTAGAAAAACCTGGTCTATTATTGTTTTTATATTAAGTAACTTTAAGTTCAAATTAGTTTTTATGCTCTAGCAGGCTCCAAAACTGTTCTTTAGCTTAAAACCTTATGTAACACTTCCTACATATTGTGGTACCTACGCAAATAATACAAAATTAATAACAACATCTATTCAATCTCTCTCACTTCAAAACGGCTAAGCGGATCTTGATGAAATTTAGCACAGAGATTATAGTCTGGAATAACACATAGCATACTTTTTTTCGATATCACGCGGGCAAAGCTGCGGGCGCCAGCTAGTTTTTAAATAAATAAATATCAGACTTTCAGTTATTTAGCACGCAGTTTTTTTATGAAACCTACCATAAATTCACTAGATCTACAACATGAGCGGGATATAACTTAATTCGATCTCAATTACGCTACGATCAAGTTAGTTCAATAACGACCTACATCTATCCTCCTACACTTCAATATATACCACTACCACTATACTATACCTGTCTACAATTCAAACATTCTTTTACATCCCGTCGTTTTCTATACACACTGCTGTTATACACTTTCATTTTGTACTCAGTTTAGAATTTAGCAATAGAAGGTAGAACAGAAGCTCGGGTCGATCTTTAAATTTTGCCGCGATTTCTTTTGAGGGTTGTCGAAAGAGACACCGCGGCCCCTGCTACAAAAAGAAATGGCAGAAATTTCTTAAAAAATAAGCAGTACCTTTGTACTCAAATTTTATATGTTTTTTTTCTTGTCGCTCCGGCCACAGCAAGGAAATTATTTGATGAATATACATCCGTAAAATAAAACAAAAAGATTAAATTTATAAAACATCGAAGTACAGTCGGGTTTTGGTTTTTCATGACCTCAAAAAGCAGCTTATACGGTGGATGTCTGAAGAGCATTTACGTAGTCTTCAGCATTTCCTTTTTCGGTATTCAGTACCTCAAACGAACCAGCAGGCAGCAGCAAGATCTTGTTTTTTTTTTTTATAACAACCTGCCATTTTTCCTTTTGCCACCAACCAAGCTCAAGAGACTCCGATTTGCAACCTAAACATTCCTAATGATAAAAACTAACGACACTTTGTCTAGACCAGGAATTAAACTTCACGTTCACCATTTTTAGTGTTACGTACATCGAAAGAAAGAAACGGAACCTTTTGTTATAGGATCTGACTGTTTCTCTGTCTGTCAAGACTCTCTATCTCGGGAATGCGTAGAGATATCGAGTTAAAATTAAACTAAACTGTCTTCCCAAGTCTGTGGTCCTTTGGCGCTGTGAAAAAATTAACCGTTTAAGTCTACGCAGTCGAAAGAAATGGCCATTTATTTCGAAAGTTTGTACGGAACCCTCGGTGTGTGAGTCCGACTCGTACTTGGCCGGTTTTTGCTAACAAATAGACTACCGAAACGATTACTTAACCAAACTAATGATGCGTTGTGATAAAAAAAACACTTGTCATAAACAAAGAAAACGAGGTAATAAAGTAATCGCAGTCGATACATAATATCCATGTTAATCCATTAAACCATTAGAAAACCAACATGTTGTCTTAATTTATTTATCTTCAGTAATTAGCAGCAACTACCTATCGCGAGACATCGACGTAGTTATCAAATAAATTGCATAATGGTATGCACGCGAACACGAATGTTTGGTTGTAATAGATCTGCAGTGGCAGTTTCGCTTTTTGGGGTAAACATTATTGTTAAGGTGATTTTTTGGGCATATATATATACCTATATGTATGTTTTACTAGGTTTTGCCCGCGGCATCGCTCGCGTTAGTTCCCCTTTTCTAATTACCTTGGCTTCCTGTAGTTTTTGCTCTTGCGCCTTATTTATTGTAATAGCAATGCTAAGTTTTCCCTTTTATTCTCTCTTTCTCCCTGATATCTTTTTTTCTTAATAGCTAATGTCTGTCTCCAGGGTCCCAACTATCTCTGTACCAAAATTCATCAAAATCGGTTTAGTCATTTAGGCGTAAAGACGTAATAAACAAACTCACTTTCGCTTTTATAATATTAATAAGGATTACGCGGCCTTTCCCGAAAATCTAACTAGTGAGATATAAAGTTTTGTTTATTTATTTAATAATTTAATACACACAGGGGAAATCACAGGCGGAGAGCATAAAAAACATAGAGTACAAAGGCACAGCTTATTTCAAAATAAATTTCTACCAGCAGGCCTGCAAAAGGAAATATGAAAAAAGAAACGTAGACAGTTTTGTTTTGTTTTTTTTTTTCTCCTAAAATATAATAACATTACTATTAACGGTCAACAAAAGATGATTGTCAGATATACGCAAACATTATAGTGAAGACGACCGGTGTACTGTGGCCTAGAGGCAGAGGGGATCATGACAAATGGAAAAGTCTGGATCAGGCATTTCTTTTTTGCGGATGGGAAATCATCGAATAGCTTCCCTCGTTCTGGGTGGAGCAGCGGGGGAGCGTCAGACTTGTACTGTCTAAAACCCAAGGTTGTTCCTTCTATTGCCCTTTATGTCCCGGGGGCGCGGTATCTTTTCAGGCCCCTCTGCTTTGCTAACATCTCTTTGAGGCGCGCGTAGAACAGTAACGCGCCGTCGACACGGCCTGTCGTCAATAGACGCATGGACGGTGAGCTACCCATTTTTTATTTTTTTTTTTCCGGGTGGGAAATCATCCAATGACTTCCCCCGCTCTGGGTGGAGCGGGGGGGCATGTCAGACTTGTACTGACTAAAACCCACCCATGTTTCTTCTATTGCCCTTTACGTTCCGAGGCCGCGGTATCTCTTTCGAACAACCCGCAACCCCGGCAGGCAGAGGCTCTGGCAAGCCCCTCTGCTTTGCTGACTCTCTTTGAGGCGCGCGTGAAACACGAACGCGCCGTCGACACGGCCTGTCGTCAATCGACGGACGGACGGTGAACTACCCATTGCTCACCGCCCACAGGCCCGCATCTACGGTGGCCGGAAGTCGTCTCGCGGCGCCCGGCGCCATGGGCGTCTCCCGCGGCGGCTGGGTTGGGCAGATGTTCTCTCCCTCAAACGCCCGGCCACCTCCTTCGCTAACATTACTGCTTCGCAGAAGGTGGTGACCGCTTCCCATTCCCTCTCGCTCCGGACCATGGCCTGAACCAGGGCCGGACGCGAGAGATCGCCGCTGCCGATCGCCTCTACGAGGGCACGGCGGTGCTCCGCCCAAGCCGGGCAGATCGCCACTGTGTGCTCCACCGTGTCCTCCGGGCGATCGTCACAATGGTGACACCCGGGCGCTTCCTCCCGCCCGATGATGTGCAGGAACCTCCCGAAACTTCCGTGTCCGGTGAGGACCTGCGTCAGGCGGTAGGTGAGGACGCCATGACGCCTCTCCAGCCACTCCTCAAAGAGGGGACTTACCGCCACTATTGTAGCGTGCCCTGCACGGGGTTGCGACAGTCGCTCTCTCCATGCCACCATGAGATCGCACCGGAGGTCTGCCCGCCGAGCGGCAACTTGCCGCGGCAGTGGGTTTTCCCCCGGTGTAGTGCCTCCGCGCGCCACTCAAACAGGCGCGCGAGGACTATCGCCTCCAGATCCCACGGTGGCAGTCCGGCAAGGAGGCTTGCTGCCTCGCCGGAGATCGTGCGGTAGCCCCGGACAAGCCGTATGGCCACCACCCTTTGGGGCGCGTTCAGATAGTGGGCGGCGCGCCGCCCTAAAGAACGCGCCCATACTGGGGCCCCGTAAAGGGCCATGGACCGCACGACTCCGGCATAGAGCCTACGGCAGGAGGCGTTTGGCCCCTTGAGGTTGGGCAGGAGCCGCTTGAAAGCAGCCCCCGTCCGCTCGAGCTTGGGAGCCAAACGTCGGAAGTGTTCGACGAAGTTCCACCGGCTGTCGAGGACGATTCCCAGGTACTTCATCGTCGACCCGACGCCGATGCGAACCCCTCCTACCGTCAACTGGGATCCCGACGGTGGCGTGTTTCCGCGGCCATGAAAAACCATGGCCTCGGATTTGTGCAAGGCCACCTCGAGACCCAGTAGCCGGATCCTCTCCGCGACTATCGCAACCCCGCGTGTCACATTGTCGGCCGCCGCCTGGTGCGACCCCCCCTGAGCCAGGACGAGCGTGTCGTCAGCGTAACAAACTACACTGACGCCGCTGGGGAGGTCGGCGCGCAGCACCCAGTCGTAGCCGATGTCCCACAGGAGCGGCCCCAAGACCGATCCCTGTGGGACACCGCACGACATCTCTCGCCGGTTCCACTCTCCAGAGCGACCGGGGTATATGACGGCCCTGTCCGTCAGATATGCCCCGACCACACGACGAAGATAGGTCGGCATCCGGTGGTATTGGAGTGCCTCCCTGATGCAGCCCCAGGGCATGGTGTTAAACGCGTTAGCGATGTCGAGAGACACCGCCACGACAACCCCACCCCTGGACACTGCAGCCCCCGTCGTGAGGGCTCTCACGCGCATGATGGCGTCCACCGTCGAGCGCCCCTTGCGGAAACCATACTGGTGATCCGCAAGATCCGGCCCAGTCCCCACAAGGTGCCCGACGAGGCGGTTTGCAATTACTCTTTCAAAGAGCTTGCCCACCTCGTCGAGCAACACAATGGGCCGGAATGCGGACGGAGAGTCCGCAGGGCGCCCCGGCTTCTGTATGAGGACCAGCTTCCCCGTCTTCCAACGAAGTGGGAACTGGCCTCTCTCCAAGCATGCGCTTAGGAGCCCTAGTAGTCGGGGCCCGAGAGCCTCCAGGGCCAGGACCCAGGCTTTGCCATGCAAGCCGTCGGGTCCCGGGGTGAGCTACCCATTGCTTATTATCAAAAATATAAAATTCGTGTCACAATGTTCGTTCCCATACTCTGCCGAAACGGCTCGACCGATTCTTATAATTTTTTTTGTGCATATTTAGTGAATCTGAAAATTAGCTAATACTTATCTTTCAAATCCCTCTCCAGAAAAGGAGCAGAGCAGCGGTTAGTATATTATATATTGAGAATAGTATCGTGGCGGCCTGTGCGTCTCCTCGTCTACCGCTGGCATAGGCGTAATACATATATTATGCTCTATTGCCATCAACCGGGCACAAATGCATAATCTATGGCTGGTTCTGAGAAACTGAAATAATGGATAGTATTTTGTTCTAATCTACCTAAGATTAGAACAAAATACATATAATAATAAAACATTACTTATAATAAAATGCACGTCTCATATGACTTTGTTCAGCACACGTAATTTTCTTTGAGAAGGAAAACCATAGAGCCACCTTAACTGTTTGATGGTGTCGTAAACCATGACTGAATACGTTTTCACGTTTACCTTTGATATTAAGGTTTGATTAAGATGTCTGCCTGTGCTTATCCTCCTTACCATAATCAGCGTAATGTGCCAACTGTTGTTCCAACCTTTAAATAAGTCAAAGTGTGATGAGTTTATCAGTAAACCAGCGCCCTGTCCCGGCTTCACACTGGTGTAATGTAGATACTCCTAGGAATACGAATAAAAATTTATCTAGTATCACTCTTTCTATTAAAAAAAACCGCCTAAATTTATATAGAAGCAGACAGACAGTGGGAAGCGGCTTTGTTTTATACTATGTAGTGATAAAACCTTTATTATACACACACAAAGCTTAAAATATGCAATTTTGAATTTTACACAAATACGCCCAATAATTTTCCCTTTTAATTCATAAACATTATTTTTTCACAACGCCAATGTTTACTTAAAGCAGCGCCATCTATGCTTTTCTGATTGAACTACTAAGCCCAGTGCAAAACTTTTCCGTCTAATGTTATACTTTCTTTGGTTTCCTTAGAGAGTTTGGCCTGTAGGCCAACTTCCGTAGCTCTATTGCTGAATTTGAGGTCCTAGTTTCGATTCCCGGGCCGGGCAAATGGCTCTCGATAAGCTGGTGAGATATTTTCATCCCTATTAATAATTAAGGTTGCCCTATTACTGGGAACATAAACAAACAAAAAAACTGACGAGATGAGGATGAACTATGAGTGAACTGCGCCTACCCCTCGAAGCAGCAGGGTTGTTGTTATGATGATGATATTACATTAATAATAGCTCAGAAACCAAACAGTTAATTGTATCATAGTTTTGGCAATCTAACTCAGGATGTCATGTTCAAAAGAAAGAAGTGTTTACAAAAAACAATCACACAAAAATAAACAAAAATAATATTTTAAACCAGGGTTTACAGTACAAGAAGTTAGGACTAAGGATAGTCCACAAAAATATTGTTTTTGCAATTTCATGTTACTGTCACGCTATTTGTACTGGGGTTGTGGGTTGTTCGAAAGAGATACCGCGGCCCCGGAACACACAGGGGAAGTGACAAAGATGGGTTTTAGTCAGTAAAAGTCTGTCTCGGGGAGAAGTTATTTAGCGATTTTCAAAATAGCTTTTTGTTTATTACAAATATAAATCACGACCGCAGAAGTCTTTACAGAGTTTTAATAAATAAAATCATTAATACTACCGTCCAAGTTAATATAATCCCATTTAATGACAATTTCGTTAAAAACTCACTTAATGATGAAAACAAATTCGAAAACGTTTGAAACGTGTTATTTACCATTTATATATTATGTAGTTAGTTTAGCCGTGATTATAGCATCTGCAATAGTGCCAAAATATCGGGAAAACATTTTAAATAAATATCCCGTAACAATGTAAAAAATTACGTAAATTCCAAATATCTATTTCCTTTTTTAGAACACTAAAAAAGAAAATGAATATCACTAGATATTCTTTTCTTTTTTAGGGTTTTTACCTCAAAGATGAAAACAAATCCTTACAGGATCACTTGTTGTCCGTCTGTCTGTCTTTCTGTCAAGACTCTTTATCTCGAACCTAAAGGTATCGAGTAGAAAATAAAGCCATATACTCAAATCTGTGGTCCGTGTGGAGCTGTGAAAAAATTAACTCAGACACCCAATTTTTAGGGGTTTCGTACAACGCAGTCAAACTATATGGCTGTTTATGACGCTAGTTTGTACGGAACCTTTAGTGCGCAAGTCCGACTCGCTCTTGGCCAGTTCTTTTTTTTTAATTGCTTGTCTTTTTAAAAACACAAGCAATCGGATTTTCCTCTGTCATGAATGCGTTTACAAAAAAATATCTTGTAAATAACTAGACCCGGAACAATAACCTTTAGGTAATTGCGCCAACCTGCCAAAGATAAAGTTTAGTAAAATGCCATACAAGTGTCAATCATGATCTCCTGCCATTAAACATCACATAATCATTCTGTCCAACACTATAATTAAATCTATAATATTCCATGTGTAAATAAGACCTCATAGACTCATTCGTGGCAGATTAAAAGCGTCTTTGCGAGAGGTACTTAAACTGACTCGTGATATACTTGACGGATCTTATATACCTAACCGTACGCACGATAATTGAGATGTACAGGCACAGGCGGTATTGACTCTCGAGGTAAGGCTTTAATAGCTAATGTCTTACTCCTTGACAAATACCTTGATGTTTCCAATTGAGATATAAAAAAACCGGCCAAGAGCGTGTCGGGCCACGCTCAGTGTAGGGTTCCGTAGTTTCCCGTCCGTCACAATAAGTGTTCCCACTTATGAGTTTATTATTTGTTTGACGTTGAACACTAGAGAATTGTATTTCCTAATTAATACTTTTTTAATAATTTTGGATTGCGAAAACCGATTTCAATAATTCTTTTTTTTGTTTGAAAAAAGATACGTACAGGATAATAAAATATGTAAACGAAGTTAAAAAAAATGCTTGCATATACGATTATACTACAAACTTAGTCCAGAAATTATATTGTAAAACTTTTTGTCTTTTTTGTACAAAAACTGTTGTGTCAATCAAGTTCAAAATAATTTTCATAGAAAGTCCTTATAAAGTTCTACTTTTCAGATTTTTTTCATATTTTCTAAACTTATGGTTTAAAAGTTAGAGGGGGGGGGACACATTGTTTTTTACTTTTGGGGCGATTATTTCCGAAATTATTGACAATATCAAAAAATGATTTTCGTAAACCCCTATTCATTTTTAAATACCTTTCCAACAATATATCACACGTTAGGGTTGAAATTTAAAAAAAAAACACTCCCCACTTTACATGTAGGGTGGCTACCCTAATAAAACATTTTTTTCCAATTTTTATTTTACCACTTTGTCGGCGTTTTTGATATACATATTGTTACCAAATTTCAGCTTTCTAGTGCTAACGGTCACAGAGATTAAGCGAGGACGGACGGACAGACAGACATGGCGAAACTATAAGGGTTCCTAGTTGACTACGGAACCCTAAAAATCAGAAAAAAAAAAACTTTTAATAACTTAGATAAAACAAATCAAGCAAATGTAAACGTGCACCAAAAATCAAGAATGGAATATTGTGAAAGTTAATCAGACGAGTGTACGACTGAACGCTGACAGACACTACGCCGACAGACTGAACACCGACAAGACTTTACTTCGACGGGACTCTCCGCCGACAGGACACTTCGCCGACAGGACACTTCGCCGACAGAACTCTTCGCCGACAGGGCTCATCAGGGCTGCAATTTATCTCCGATAGTCACATACTTTGGCAATAATAACTCAGTACGTTTAAAATGTACTTCATCCCATAGTAATTGATCGTCAAAAACCTTACCTAACCTACCCATTTTTTTTGCGTCGCTGATGAGCCCTGTCGGCGAAGAGTCCTGTCGGCGAAGAGTCCTGTCGGCGAAGAGTTCTGTCGGCGAAGAGTCCCGTCGAAGTAAAGTCTTATCGGTGTTCAGTCTGTCGGCGTAGTGTCTATCGGCGTTTACGTTGTTCATTCACTTATTAAACACATTTACTTGTATTTCTTCTTTCTAACATTTTTATTCAAACCAATTTAATGTAAACAATATTTAATATCCCTACTAATATTTTAAACGTGTGTATTTATTTGTCATGCATACTCAGCAGATTGTCGTACAAGGTACACACAGAAATACCACGATATTTTTTTTATTTTTATGGACGGAAAATCATCAAATAACTTCTCCCGCACTGGGCGGAGTGGAGGGAGTGTCAGACTTTTACTGACTAAATCCCACCCATGTTCTTTCTTTTGTGTTCCGAAGCCGCGGTATTTCTTTCAAACTACCCGCAACCCCGGCTACGAAGAACCCGCAACGCAACACCGACAAGACCTATACCTGAGTTATGATCTAAGGCTTTTCAACCCGGCAGTGTGATCCCGCGAAATATTATTAGTATTTTTCGACCTCGTCAGAGACATAGACGTGTGCAAAATCTAGTAAATTTGTAGTACAACTTGCAATCCACAATCACCTGTACCTGTACCTTATAATTCCCATGAAAGTGGGTGATACAAGTGCCTGTTATTACCATGCTCTTAGGACAGCCATACATAAAGTTTATTGAGTGGAAACTTCATTAAGCTGTTGTTTGTATGAGTAGTGTTTAAGCTTAATGTGTAATTATGTGTAAAACGAAAGTGAATTAATTGAAATTAATTGTTCAGCATTCAATTGAACTGGGGTGGGAGAAAGATTGCTGACAATAAGAGAAAATAGCCGTGAAAATAAGTTCAAACTTTATATAATTAATAGAAAATGAGAGAGATACCATTTACAAAATCTCTATCTTTCTATGTTGAACCCAATTGGGTCAAAGTACCAATTCAATGTTTATAGATATGTTCAAAAAGGGAAAGATGATTAATATAATATAAAGAAAATTAATTTAACTTTTTTGTGGTATAATGTTAACAAGCCTGTTTTAAAACTTCGGGAAGCTTATAAATTTGTTCTCCAAGCAACTCTTGCATCTGTTAAGGTACCTACTCTCTCGTCATTACATGACTTAAAAAATACTTACAATACTCAATAATGGTAAGTAATGCTTTAGAAGACAAAATTATATTTTAGCGTTTTCCACAAATTTTTCCTATATACGACCACATACGACCAGAAAAATACGAACTTAACCAAAGAAAAAGCTTGTAGGCTGTTCATTGAGCGAAACTTTAATCAATAGCCTTATGATTCACTTGATGGTACAGACGATAAAAAAATTTGGTATACACACAGAAAATATTTCCAGTATAGAAAGAAAACAAGTGCACACAACATTAAACAAAGAAAGGAAACAAAATTGAATAAAATAAAAACTGAAAATGTAAACGCAATAAGGAGATAATTGGCAGTAGCGGCGTAAGGGGGGGGCGGCGGGGGCGGTCCGCCCGGGTGCCAAGCATCAAGGGGTGACAACCTACCGGGGTTGCGGGTTGTTCGAAAAAGATACCGCGGCCCCGGAACTTAAAGGGCAATAAAAGGAACATGGGTGGAAAGATATTTGATGATTTCCCACCCCAAAAAAAAAGGGGTGACAACGGAATGCCAAGCTAGTCGTGCAGATTAGTAGCCACTGGCGCATCTGCACGATAAGGTCGACGCGGGCGACCGACAGGGGCAAGTTGTTGATGTGTCGATCAAAGCAATTACAGTTGACACTTGGTCAGTTAGCCAGTGTTATTGTTTCTATGATCTGATCGTTTAATTTGCACGCGAATCATTATCTGGATCAATTTTGAAGTTCATAGCACCTTCTGGTTCTCTGGTATCAAATACACCACAGCAAGGTGTTGAAAGTGACATTGAAACAGATGGTGTACAAACAAGGAGCCAAAATGCATTGCATAGGGGGACGCCGCCGGGAAGATAGCCTGAAAATCTTGGTACACAAGATGAAAGAAGGTAGAGATTTGCAACAAGAAGAATATGACCAAGAAAAAAACTATTTTGAAAAAAAAAACCGACTTTCAAAAAAAGAGTCGAAAATAACGTAAGTAACTTTTCTGGTTTTGTTGAATTATTTGCCACCGACATCCGGAAAGTTATTTTCGACTTTTTAGTTTTTTTTTGGAAGTCGGTTTTGATTTAAAAAAAAATATTCTGCAGTTTTTGTACAACAGAGTTTCGTCAAAGAATTTAATTCATGGTGGAAGCTAAATTCTTAAGTGTCCGAACACATAATAGTCCGTTGAAATGTTACATTTTTTAGGCCTAACCTTGCATTTTTTAGAGGACGCAATTTGATTTTTTTTATGTGTAGGGGGTGTCAGTGTAAAGCTAAAACCAAGTTTGTGGGGTCACCACCCTTGTTCCCCGGCCGCCATCTTGAAAATAAGGGTTGAAATGGTTTTTACGATATATCTCTTAAACCATTTATTTGATAAAAAAAAATTGTTAGTATTTTTTGTTGCAAATTAAATTCTCTACAACTTTGGTCCAATAACTTTTGGCGACCCCACAAACTTGGTTTTAGCTTTACACAGACCCCCCTACACATCAAAAAAATAAAATTACGTCCTCTAAAAAATGCAACCGCAAATGTAACTTTTCAATGGACTATAACGAATTCTGAAGGTCTGAAAATCTTGAAATGGTTTGAGGCTTCAAAAATCTATTGACTATGAACATCAAAATGTTAAGAGACCAAGAAAAACAAAGTGGAGTGCCATTTTGAGTCGCCTTTCAGATGTTTTTCTCTTCCTGGTACGCCAAAAATCATTTCATCAGACAATAGAGGGTTTTTTCAGAAGTAGTTTGACCTAGGAATAGAACATGTTATCTATATACAAAAAGTAAACGGGTAGTGTCCAAATATGTACATTCAAAATAAGTTCAATATTATTTTTGATATTACTGAAGTGCTATCATCGAGTGTAACCCTCTTTTTTTAAGCATTTGTGTGGCCTCAGTGACTTCTTGTAAAAGAAGTTTCTCAAATGTTTAGTTAGGTAATAAAATCTTATTTAAAATTTACAATGACTCAAACGCGACCTACCAGTCTTTCCATATTGCCCATTGTAAAGGACCGAAACGTAAATTTTGATATTATAGAATATTTTAGCAAAATAAAGTCACACAATCGCGTTTAGTATTTGTCGTTTTATTTTGAGGGTGCTCAATAGAAAGTCGCCCCGGGTGCCAACCCATGCTACGCCGCCACTGATAATTGGTTAACTGCTAGTTCTTTTTTGTTGTACATTATCTACCAAAACATACCTATATTTGCTGAAGGTTTCAGTAGATGTCTTTTTCGTAATACTTACATCCACATTTCTCCAGTTATCTTACAGTTTAACATCCGCTGAAAAATAACCGATGAAATTTAACTGTTTATTTAATAAAAAAAATGAGCTTGTTGCATAGTGGGTAGTGAAAAAACAGTTGGTCCCGATTGTCATTTGGTGGTCTTTGGCAGTCTTTACTAGTCAACGAATCTTATTAATGTTATTACCCGGATCACTATTATTATTTACCATTTTCCGATACTCTTGGCTCCAGGTCCAAGAATTTATGGCAGAGCAATATCCTTAAAGCTTTATTCCAAAATCATTCATGGGTTTTTAAGAAAATTTCAACTGTATCTTAACGAGCTGCCGGGTTATCATCTCTTTTGCTGACTGCACTTGATGTTTACACTCCACTCAAAACATATCAACAATAACAAAGAGCATGGTGAAAGTAAAAACACTTCAAACTGTCATGGCGTGCGTGACTGATTTGAAGATGATGTGATGATGGTTCCATTATTACTCCTAATATTTATTCAGTGGAGTCAACTTTTAACACGCTTTAATTAGCTTCACCTAAGCTTCCCCTTTTTCTTTCTAAGTAAGAAAATCTTACAAGTAAAATTACGAATTGTCATTGATCTTATAAAATGTGGGTGTGAAACTGACAAATGCTTGCTGACTGGTCAGGTCCACGCAAATCGTGTGGTCATTTCTTAAAAAGACCATTACAGACACTAACCTGCATAGTCCTCATGTAGGTTGACCAAGATTTTTTGTCTGGACCTTAAAAGATACAATGACCTCTGAGTTTGTTTAGGCTGTTTCTTCTCAGAGTAGTCGGGTACGAAACACCGGTTTCATCTAGGTTTTAAAGCACGTGTAAAAGTGTTTGTGAAAACCTACTTGCAAAATAAACATTCTTCCACATCATTATCATAGGAAGTTATCGTGCGGGTTCTTTATTTTCTTCATTGAACTCCGTGAAAATATTTACCTCAATACTACAACAAGTTTGAACTTACGACCTTACGTCACTCAACACGTTATCCATCGGACTATTACCGTCATTATCATTTCCACGCACTGCAGAACTGCAGAACGAATTACAATAGGTTAAACTCTCTCTTTTTCGTTTATTTGTTAATAGTATTGATAGAAGTAATATTGCAGAAGAATTTTACCACCGCCATGCGTTTTTTTGCAGATGGGAAATCATCAGCAAGGGAGAGTGGCAGACATTTACTGGCTAAAACCTACCCATATTCCTTCTCTTGCCCATTATGTTCTGGGGCCGCGGTATCTCTTTCGAACAACCCGCAACCCCGGCTGGTGGTGACTCTGGCAAGCCTCTCGGCTTTGTTGACATCTGTTTGAGGCGCACCGTGAAATACGAACGTGCCGTCGTCGACACGGTCCGTCATGTCTATGACATTATCCCCCGAATACTGAAACGTCACTCAAAATTTAAGTCCCACTTAAGTTTAACAGAGACTCAGAAGTGACGTTTGACCACACAAAATCTAAAGTTTAAGAGCTACTCAAATGTTAAGCGGCCCTCACATTTGAGTGACGTTTCAGTATTAAATCTCGCGTGTTTACCAAACGGTTAGACAGAGGTGTTCCTAGTAGTTTCTATATCCACATAAGTTTAATTATTTAAAATGTACCAATACATTTACTAGCTGCACCTCCAGTTTCACTCGCTTGGTGATAGAATTATACAATACTAGCGTTCGCCCGCAGCTTCGCCCGCGTCAAATTTGGGGTAACACAATTCCCCTTGCGCCTTATTGATTTGTAATAGCAACCCTAACTTTTCTTTTTTCTTCCCTCATTCTCCCTCACATCCCACTTTATTTAAATAAAAATTAGCCTATGCCCGTCTCCTGGTTCCCAACTATCTATGTACAAAAATTCATCACAATCGGTTTAGCCATTAAAGCGTGAAGAGGTAACAAAAAAAACAAACTCACTTTCGCTTTTATAATATTAGTAAGGATAATATCTTTATGAATCTTAGCCTGTGTAATTCTGCTGTATAAGCTAGAATGTTGTAAAGTTTCATTAAAATCCATTTAGAAGTTTTTGCGTGAAAGAGTAGGTAATAAACATCCATTCATCCACATAAACTTTCGCATTTATAATATTAGTAGGATTAGTACTACAAATGTTTATTTTGTTTACTTAGAGTAAATTATATTATGCATGATGTGGTCTACTGTAAGTGACGGAGTTACGTTTCATGATCTGTGTACACACGGCGACAGATCAACCTATACAAAACCAGTTTATGCGGATATCTCATTGTACTTGAAATTTATGGTGTACGATCCGTTGTTGAGAGAGCAGCATAAACTGGTTTTGTATAGGTTGATTTGTCGCCGTGTGTACATACTGTGATGGGGAACCCTTAAGAAATAAATAAATAATTTTCGTCTCTAATACCTCACGTAATAGGGAGCGAGCCTGTAACACGCTAGGCTAGGCTGAAGATCAGCACATTTTGAATGCCGTTACACAAAATGCCTACTCTTCGCCGTTTCCTAGTGTTTTAGCTGGGAAGAAGAAGTGGCGGAACAAACTTCCCAGTGACTGGTGCTATTTAACTGGGCACAAAATTTTGATGAAATATTAGGTAAATCTCTGCTTTACCCGTCGGGAATAACGTGCTTAATTTCACCTTGTAATTTATTCTCATTATAATAACTGTCGTCTTGCATCTTTGTCAAGTGTCATGTTTCCCCATACTAGTAATTTCTCGTAGGGGCGTTTACAAAACATTTAAACTCACGTACACAAATAGCCAGACCCGAAACTACTACCTGCAGGCCATACAAATATTTGTTCCGTGCAGGGATCGAACCCGCGTCACGCAGCGCAGCAGTCGATCGCTCAGCCCCTGTGATATCCGTGCCGTCAACTTCATTCAGTTCAAGGAGGTAACCATGCTCAATGTACCTGAATTAGTAAACCCTACCCGTTGTTTTTTTTTAATGGAAATCGATAAATGTCAAGCCACACGTAGCTTTTCTTATCTTAACCTATAGCGTTTTCATGCACACGAACAAACGCAAAGTTTATTCAATGAGTTTATCTTATAAACCAACCAACGCACACGAACCTTGTCTAAAAACTGTCAAATTTGAACAATTGTAACAGCTAAAACAAAGCTAATTATATTAAAATTGACCAGAAAAAGTCATTTTGATTGGTTGAAAATGTTTTTGTCTTGTAGGTATGTCCACCTCCAGAATTTTGACGAGAATGCAAAACTGCTCCTTGTATAACCATGAGGTCATACTAAATATCACTTTCATCCTGGACCTCTGTGCACCCTGAAACGTAAACAGTCGTGAAGCAATCATAACCCACGCGTCGTGAAAGGTTGCAGATCGTGAATAAATATTATAGTAATCCATTTCCTTGAGCTGACATGCGATCGGTGAATGCTAATTTCACTTTTTGAGTATTAGGAAAATCCGTAAAATTAACTATAATTTATCAGCCAATGACTTAATTAAGAGATTCATTTTTGTACTTTTTATAAAAAAAATATATACAAAAACATATAAAACATTAAAAAAACAAAAACTAGTTTCCTACTGGTATCGGTAACAGGGTCCAAGCTACCAGCCGGTCAGGGCTTCAGAGAAAACAGCCTCCTAATAATACGAACCGTGTCCAAGAGTACCGTTTACTGTATCAAGCCCTATCCATCTGGCAAACGACAGCCTCCTTAAATACAGGTCGACGTAATCTAATTTAAAAAAAAACTATAGTAAGGCCAACTAGCAGCGATACGAAAGGTCATTAACCTAAAGAACAACTGTGGCGTTGACAATCTAATATTTAGCTCTTTCCATCTTGTGCCTTTGTCGTAATGTCTCGTTCTCTCGGCAAAAACATGACAACGTTAAGACAGGTTCGCCAACATTCGGGCGGCCATTTTAGATGGGGTTTTAGCATGGGGTTTGTTTACATTTGGTATCGCTTCTCGTTGGCCGTACTGTACATGAGTTTGAGGAACTATACTCTTCAAAAATCCGCATTAAGCCTATACATTCCGTTAATACAACTACTATTTGAAACTTGTGGAACAGCTAGACTTCACACATAAGAAAATATTTCATAATATTTATAAAAAGTAAACAAAAAGGCATTCATGTCATTATCAAGTGACTCGTATTCTTCATCGATTGAATACAGATTCAGAAATAATACTATCAATAAAGTTATATAAAAAAAAAACAATCATGTTAAGGCAAGTTAGCGAAGAAAAACCAGAAGAGTGTTTATTGGCATTAAAACCAAAGAAAACGACTCAAAACTGACGCTGCAGTACCATACCACGACAAGGTTGGCGCAGTGGCTGAACGATCGACTGCTGTGCTGCGTGTCGCGGGTTCGATCACCACACGGAACAAATATTTGTATGGCCTACAGATAGTTGTTCCGGGTCTTGTGTAAACGCACCGCACAATACAGGAGAAATTCCTACTATGGGGCAATGATTAAAAAAAAATACTGCAGACTCTTTAATTTCACTCCATCATCTTGATACACAGTAAAGTATCAAGCTGTTGCCAGTCATCATAATGAACCATTAATATCTTTAAACCGCAAACCATTTGTACATTGCAGATTACCGAATAAACACTGTAAATCCTTCTGACATAACCAAAGACATTAAATTTAACAAAAACTACCAGAGAAAGTATCCATAGCTCACCTAATGACTACTCTTCACTAACTTTTACTAACATCACATTAGAATCCAAACTGAATTACTGAAACAGTAAATTTATGACTAGCTTACGTTACAATAAACATGTCGAGACTTGCTAATGTATTGTTGGTACAGATTAAATCTTGTTGCAATAAAAATAATGTTAACAGCTGCGCAGTTTGCAAGAAAAAATATTGATGTCTATGATGATTATGGTGGCCAGATTTTCTTTTTTTTCTTATGTGTATTATTATTTTAGAAATGGAATTACATATATACTATTTACTTTTATCTCTGTTACCTACACTTGATGTGTCTGTGTTTGCATTGCCTAAAATTCCAGATGCCAAACATATTTTATTTTTAGCAATATTTTTGAACAGGTACTCTAAAAAAAATAATGACATCTACATCCATGAGTTCTGCAATTTACAAATGTATTTATTGTTCACACAAACAAATAGGTGACGTATTTGATTGGGAACAGATATTTTATCCAGCAATTGAGAGAACTCACTGGATAAACTTTTCTTTGTATATTTTTTAAATATTCAAAGAAAAGTTTATCCAGTGAGTACAAAAATGAGCATACCTCAATAACAAAAACTACGTCATCACATAGCGTTAGCTAAATATGTCAACCACGTGATAATTGTAGATGAATGTATATTAGGCATTAAAACTTTTTAAATCATTACATGAACTTATAATAACTATGGTAATTTTATAATAGAATTTGTTCTTGTAACATGTATAATGAATATTATTTTACGAGAATTTATTTTCGAGAAAGAGATTTCTAAGTGTGACCAAAACTACAGCTGCATTCGATGTAAGACAGCATCAGTACATAATCTAATCTTATGGTTCAAATAGCTGCGAGACGGCTCCCGGCCACCGTAGCTCGCGTCTACGGTGGCCGGGAGACGTCTCGCGGCCATAAGCCGTCTTCCGTCCATCCGTCTACTGACAACAGGTCGTGTCTATTGCATGTTCGTGATCCACTCGCACTTCAAAGAGATGTTAGTAAAGCACAGAGGGTTGCCAGGGCCGCTGCTTACCGGTTTTGTAGATTGTTCAAAAACATACCGCAACCCTGGACAACAAAGCGCAAAATAATTAACATGTATAGTTTTAGACAGTAAAAGTCTAACACTTCCAAGTTATTGGGAAATTTCCCATTCGAAAAAAATAGGTTTAAATGGTAACATTTTGTGGAAACAATGAATTACAATTTACGTGTAAGTGCTCCTGAAGAATCCGAAACGCAGTTGTTAGCCTCGTTATTGCAATATCTTATTTGTTCTACGAGAACCTGAGAAACGTTTAGGGCAAAGTTTCAACTTATTCACAAGCTTATATCCTTTTTTATATCCAAGTTTTACATATTATAATTTTACAAAAAAAAACTCTTTCGACGCCGTACTATTTATTCAACGCATCAATTGTTATTTATTTTGAATTTATACCAATGACATTTCACTCCAAAAAAAGCTTTTTGATTTATATAGTATGACTAGCTGTGCCCAGCGGTTTCACCCAAAATTTTGTTTAAATCGGTCCAGCCGTTTCGGAGGAGTATGGGAACGAAAACTGTGACACGAGAATTTTATATATTAGATGTACAGAATACTTGGTTGACGGTTTTGTGAAGGGTCCAAGGGTCCACATTGTGTAGTACCTCCCCTAGTTTCGCCAGGTATATTTAAATCTCTCCTGGACGAGCTCTGTTATCAAATGGGCACAGATCAATAATACTGGTTGCTACTTAGAAATCTCAGAAAGAAACAAAAATAAACTTAAAACACTCTATATGTCTGACCCGAAAATTAAACACGAAACTCTCCTGAATTAGGCCACTGCAGTAACAAAATTTAATTGTTTTTTTCATATATTGGTCACAGCTCTGAATATTTAAGATCGAAAACTCTTATTAGCAAAGCAGCTTTCTTAGTACCTATAATACCAAGCTTATGACGTACAGGATATAATGCTTTCGATCTTATATGAGCTTGCATTCCAGTAGCGAATACCATAAATTGATTTCTAACTAACAAGCTTTTAAAATATTTTAATGAAGCTTTTACAAATAAAATTGTGATAGATGAGCTTATTTTTCTTTCAGGGTACTTAGTTTGAAATTTGCTAAAAAATCTAAATGAAAAAAAAAATATTTCCAAACATGAATGACGAAAATTGGTACACATTTTTACATAATTAAATTGTGAACTTAGTAATTTCATCGATCCTAAAATGAAAATTACAAAAAAAAATATATAGGTATACATGAAAAGAACTCATACAATTTAGAGCTACCTAAAACTATATTAAAACAGTGAAGAAGTTACAAAACAATATTTTTAAACAACAATCGGTTTGTGATAACTGCAAAAAATCAGGACATTTTTTCTCATCAAAAGCTCAAAATACTTTTCTTTATTTATCACTTAACCCTTAAAAGAATCCCTGCACACAGCTTTGCCCCATTTAACGGCAAAACTAACACGCACAATCTTGCCTCTCAATGCCCCCGTAACATAGCATATAAATTGCGCGCCAAAGCCCATCCAACCACAGTCATAATCCCTCTACCGCGCGACTAACATCAAACAAAATGTTCCAAAAAGTGCTATTACTATCTCTCTTCCTAACTTCAAGTTTAGCCAGAGACGAACTTGGATTACGATTCTTTAGCAGAGTTTATGATGACTGCCAAAATTCCAATGGATTCGTACCTTGTTTGAAGAAAAAAGCCATACTGTTCTTCGATCGGGCAGCCAGGATGGAAGTAATACCTTTAGTTGATGGTGTGGATGTTGTGAAGACACCAGGAAGTAATCTACCAGCGATGAATGAAAATGATATTGAGGCAGTGTTACCAAGGAATTTGGGCAAAGACGAAGCTTTAACTGAGATGCTGTGGGATCGAATCGCGGCGTTCGCAAATTCTAGGACAGTGCAACTATCTTTGCCCAAGGTCTCTGGTGAAGATCTGAATAAAGGAGTCGAGGAAGGTAATTATGTTGTTTGTTTTTTCATTAGTGAAGCAGTTCTGTAGTTGGTGTGGGGTTCAACCAAAAGTTCGAATCTTGGCAGGAATATTTTTTTTAATTCTCATCGTGACCAAAGTTTAATACATAAATATACTATGACTATAAAACCATATTCATTTACTTAACTATTTGGGTACTTATATTTTTTTTAAAGTTTCCAAATCATCATTTTTTAAACCGTACATAAAACCAGTGACCTAGATTGTTTTATAACTCTTTTAACAAAAGGATAAACAATGTTTTGATTTAACTAATTATTCTCTGTAGACCTTGAGATTAACAAAATTACATCTTAAGCTTTCTCTCTTAAAGCTCGTGACTTTAGACTGCTGAAGTTAGTATTTACTCGTTTAAATATTACTGAAGCAAAATAGCAGAACACAATATTCGAATCCATTTCGCATTATCATGACATTATAATGCTTTGAAATTGACCATTGACCGCAAAAATACTAATACATTACTAGAAGAAAGTTTTCGCTGCAATTTTTATAATGACCTTGATGACCCATCCAAGTCAAACATACTGCAATTATAACTAACTTGCCTGCGATATCAATTAAAAATATAATTATTACTTTCCCTTTATAAACTTAAAACCTTTAAAGTTCAATTTCCCATACAAAATATTTACATATTTTCTTAGAATTCTTTTTCAAATGTTTTATAACATACATAGGAAAATCATAGGTAATTGCGTGAATGGTTAACGAGACAGTCTCATTTACATTAGTAAATATGTATCGTCGATCTACCAGTTGCATATTTTGCATTAGAAACGACAGTGAAATGTTCTACATTTCTTTCACATTGGGACTGAAAACGATTGATATGACATGTTCATTTCTTTATCTATTAAAAAAACTGTTGATGGAAATTTAGCTTGCAAACATTCTACAAAATCCCGTTTGATCTGATTAGGATTCTCGTCAATATCAGATCAAACGAACCTCTAGGTGAGAACTTTAGAAAAGCCTTTTAAGATCACTAGTTGTGCCCAGTGGTTTCACTCGCAGCTGAACTACTAAGTATCGTAGCATGATGTTATATAGACCTTTCTCGATAAATGGGCTATTCAACACTATACATTCTGTTTACTTAGAACCAGATGTTCCTAAGTTTTTGGAACGTAAACAAATCAACTTAACAGTTTTATGTAATTCTAGCTGAACTCTGTAGATTCACCCACTTAGACTTTAATATTACATAGTTAAACCTTAATTTTCAATCTATCTTTTGCTACAAAGTTACATTATAATCCATTGAGTAGTTTTAGTAAAACTAAGGAAACAACAAACTGCGAAAGCGACTTCAGTTTCAACTAAGAAAAATAGGAAAAAAGTATTGTTCCTGGACCACTATATGGTTCTTGTATATCGGCTAAAACAACAAAACTTGTCTGCCTGCCTGTAGCACTACAAAATATACATCATTTGCATCCCGCTGTCTGTCTGTCCCTATGTATGCTTAGATCTTTAAACTGCGCAACGGATTGTGATGCGGTTTTTTAATAGATACAATGTTGCACGAGGAAGGTTTACTAGATTGGTGTCTACTTTGCACTCGTGCGAAGCCAAGCAGGTCTCTAGTATCTCATAAAACTTACTTCATTAATGTCACTTTCAAAGCTGACTTTTACTCAAATTACTTTGACCTTGCAAGCACGGAAAGACTGACCTATGAAGAAAACTAGTGAATCTTACCATTTGCATTCATTTAAATAACACATCATTTTCTCAGGCTAAGATTTCACCGCCTGCCGGGGTTACGGGTTGTTCGAAAGAGATACCGCGGCCCCGGAACGTATATAAAGGGCAATAGAAGGAACATGGGTGGGTTTTAGTCAGTACTAGTCTGTCACTTTCCCCCGCTCTGCCCAGAGTGGGGGATATTATTTGATGATTACCCGACAACAAAAAAAAATACAATGTGCTCCATAATATTTTAAAACTAATTAATTAACAGTATTAATGAGAAAACTACATACCTGAAGATAGCTTCAGGAGTTAATGCAAGAATACCTGTAGTCAAATAAATCATCGACTACCAGGTCATCAGGATTATCAAGCAGTATTCGTTTCAGATTTATACTAAGCTACATCTTACCAATACGTACATAGATCATTAAGGTTATTGGGTTTGTATATAATATGAAAAGGTTGCCTTGTTGGTCTACTAGTTGCAAGCGCAACTGCTTATCGTGAGGTCAAGACCTCAAGACTTCCTTTCTCAAGCCCTCATGTTCGATTCCCGGGTCGGGGAAAGTGTGATTTGGTTTTTCCCATTAGCAGAAACTTCTCAGCTACTAAACATAACTGGCCAAATGTACTGTCCAACCATTCGAGGATTACAATCGTGATCTTATGTATGTACTATCTGGCACCCGCGGTTTCTCCCGCTTGATGATCGGAAACAAAGTATCCTATGTGTTATTTCAGACTAAAGTCTACATTTGTGCCAAATTTTATCAAGATCCGTTCAACCGTTTTGACGTGAAAGATTAACAAACGTCCATACATTCTCACAAACATTCACATTTATAATATTAGGAGGATGTACCTATATAAAGGCGAAACGAGAGATAATAAATAACGTTTCTACATAACTAGCCATGTAAAGCTTTTCTGCTGACCCTCAAACGTGTTTCTCATACATAACGAGCTTGAGAGAATCTCAATACTTATCTTCAGAACATTATCTTGAGAAAGACTTAACATTATTTTAATGATGCTAACTATATGCGAAAATATTTATTTCAGAAAGTAATACTCGATAACGTTTCAATGGACAAATGCCTATAACAAAAATTTTGTGGCAGTATAAGTTTCTGAAGTTGTCTGAAAATAAATAAAGAACCTCACTCATATTGGGCTTTTTTTTTGCCAGCCAACAAAAAGTTACTTATTATTTGAATTCATCATATCATAATAAACATTTTTTTTTGAATATACTTAAGTCATATGTAAATTCACTAAGAAGTTATTTGGCCAAAAAAAAACTGAGATACCCCAGACTGGACCAAGTTTTTTTTCATAATAATACTTATCTTATGCCCTACGACTTTTACCACATAGATTTTGGTAACTAACCCATGAAATCCTACTGCCGGGATATAAAGAAAAAAATGCATTTTTTTTTCCAAATTCAACCTAGCAGTTTTTGCGTGAAATAGAAACAAACATCCATACAACCAGATCTATACATCTTCACACACTTTGGCATTTGTAATATTAGTAGAACTAATCAGTACGAATTTGAAGCTATTGTACTTTCAATCATTTGAAGTCTTGCTTGAACACGGTAGAAGAAAAAATGCTTAAAGCGACGATTAGTCAAAGAAAGTATATTTTTTTTTGGAACCGTCCATACAATAGCAGCTAACGATAAAGGTTTTGTATAAACAAACTTCTTTATATAAACATTAGAAAGGGTCATATCAACGTAAAAATAACAGGAAACACTTTTATTATTACGTTTCACCAATCAACACTGGACAGTATTGTGATGAAGCATCTCATCAACCACAATTGTCTAGTCATTCACATTGATGATTTTGTGGTCAAATTGCACGTTGTGAGCTTAGACCGAAACTATTTGGTTAAGCCAAATTCTAATTTATCATTTGAACGTTAAAGTTTATATCTGACTGGCGCCCGCGCTTCGCCCGCGTCATATCGAAAAAAAGTATTCTATGTGTTATTCTAGACTATCGATATATATATATCTACCTCTGTGCCAAATTTCATCAAAATCCGTTCAGCCGTTTTGACGTGAAGGAGTAACAAACATCCATACATCCATCCATCCTCACAAACATTCGCATTTATAATATTATAAGGTTTTATTTGGTCTAATGGTGCTTTTCGTTATCGTAATGTGCTGGGCCTGTCTCGTTGGTCCAGTGGTTGCAAGCTCGCGAGTTCTTGATTACGATGTCGAGTTTGAGCACGGTGCAGCTGTTCATGTTTATGCCTGGAGTCCCATATTGTGCCCGGTTGGTAGCAATAGTGAATGGCCTAACATTTACAGGTACTAAATCGTATGTTTGAATTTCAAAACATAGATACCATGGGCAGCTTCAAGAGTATACCACTCTTGAAGCTGCACATTAAGCTTTACTTTACGATTATAAAAAAAAAAATGAAAATCAGCCTAAAATTTACGGACAAATCGCGTAACAAACATACAAAAAAATTGAATTGAGAACCTCCTCCTTTTTTAAGTCGATTAAAATGAAAAATAATTTAAACTTAACAAACCAAAACTTTCCTAAGTTGTAAAACAAAACATATTGGAAGATACCGATATTAAACGTTGCCATTACATTATTTTAAATCACCATCGTTTGGTATACGATGTCCATTATAGTGGATCATACAGCAAATGTGTGGTGATTGTTGGAGCTACATTATGGTCAGCTGTCAACGGCTATGGTCTGATTTCTAAAACAGTTATGAGCTTTGATATTGTGTTCTTAGGTTTATATTGATCTGCGAGAGTTGGCCTATCTAGCCTTTATTGTGATGTAAAGACTTTAAAAAGACAAATAAAGCTATTATTGCAAGCAACAATCATAAATAGCCAGTTTAATTGAAACACGGCTGAAGATACGACTAAGGCTTTTATCCGAATATGATTTACAGTCAACGTTGTAAGAATCACAAACAATGCAAATTCAATGTCAACTGCTCAGATTAGGGTGTTTTTCTCAAATGCAAGTATTTGTTTAAAGACCAGCAATATTTGTTTTTGCGTGTAGAAATTCTTACGAAGGCAAAGAGGCCTGACTAACTCCACATTATCTTAGAAAAGAATACTAGTGAACTTGCACAATTTGTTACGCAAAATTTGGCTATAACTATTTTCACTACCAACAAAAACTAATCAATCAAATAATATAAAACGAAGACGGAAAAACAACTTCAAAATAGAAAGAAAGTGCTAGCAAAATGTAATTATCAGGAAATCCAATCAAATAATTAGTAAATGAAATGTTAGAAATGCATCGCTTTCCTTGTCGTTAGGTTTGCGTGATTTACTTTAATAATTACCTATAGTTATGTTCATGCCATCCTTTATAGAGTAGGAAGTGTTCCTTTTGAAGTTTAAATCATGTATTACAGACCGTCAAATGAATTGAGTACAAAATATGATTTTGTATCTACGTTAGTGTGTTTGGGTATCAGTCAAATTATTTCATGCTTGATTACTCTGTTCCATTTTAGAAGACCAAATATTTAATTTCAGTATAGTAGAAAATAACCATAGATATCTTTCAAATAATAAGAACTCGTTACTGATGATACTCAAATATATTTTTTTTTTATTTGAGCATCAAATTGTGTAACAATGATCTGGAAGCTATACAACCATTATGCTGGTTAAACTTACTTTTGACTTAACTGTCGCTAACCTTGGGTTGAGTTTGAACCCAATGGCTGTTAGCGAAATATTTTAGGTAAAAAATACCTTGATTTAATTTAATATGTTAAAATACTCATAGCCAACCAAACTAATTCCAGGGCGAGGGAAAATGAAGAAAATGATGGGCATGATGATGATGGGAGGAGCAATGAAGATGGCGGCGATGATACCGATGGCGATAGCAGGCCTGTTCGTGTTGGCGGGGAAGGCGCTCATAGTCTCAAAGGTACCTTTGATAATAATATTACATACAACAGTCAGATGAAATTTTGACACCTTGTTGAAGTTGACCATCCACCATATTTAAAAAGATATACCATCGATACAAAGGAAGGATGTATAAGAAACCAACAGGACGTTTTCTCTTGACAGGTTAAAATTAGATACACATTTTCATGGCAACCCATGTATAATCTTGATGTATTTAAACACATTACATATAATTTAAACATAAATGGAGTTGAATGAAAATTTTTACAGCTTCAAATATTGTAAATGTCCTTCAACTTTTATCTTCGATTGATATCGTATGCAGATCTGCACTTACAATTAAGTTCTTAACTGTTCCATTAGCGAATCCATCTTGAACTGCCATACTAATTACTAAAATGCTTATTCATTACTCCCATATAGTCACAGATAGTAGATATATCGCGTAATTGTCGATCCTAGATACACATGCACTATTTAAAGAGACATTGTCTTCTTATAATGACAACTAATTATGAAGTATTACGTATGCATCACATGTAGGAGAAAGTTTGTTAATAATTAAGCGTATATGGACAATTAAATCAGTATAGTCCATTATTTTGCAGAAGGCACGTATTTAGATATATTCATGTCTTTTATTAACATGAGAAATGCCGTAAATGGCTTCAATGGTAGTGATTTTTTTAATACGTCCATTCTGTGTTTCGTTCCGCTTTCTTGCATGGGAGGTTACAATTAATCTATTAATGGTTTTGTTTAAAATTTAGAAAGAAATTTTAATTAATCACGAATTCATACGTGAAGGGCATTAATTGCTATGCTCTGTTTCATGGAATATAGGGACAGTATTAAAATAAATGACTTGATGAATATTAACATTGGGTTTTAAACTGTTTTCTTAGGAATCACACTCGACTCGAGGCTACAATGGGGTCCTCATTTAACATCTCTTGCAGGACGGTTAAGTTCAGCTGCATATGCCGTAAGAAAAATCCGTCAATTTACTGATGTAGATACCGCGCGACTGGTCTATTTTAGTTATTTTCATAGTATAATGTCATACGGTATTTTACTTTGGGGACGGGCTGCAGACATTGAGTCTATATTTATTCTGCAGAAAAGAGCCATCAGAGCCATGTACAATCTGCGTAGGCGCGATTCTCTAAGAGAACTGTTTAAAAAAATTAACATCATGACAGTACCTTGTCAATACATCTATGAAAACATCATGTACGTTAGGAAAAATCTGCATCTATTTAGTAAAAGAGGTGACAGACATCACTATAATACTAGAAATAGGGACCAACTGGTTCAGCCAGGTTTCAGGCTAGCTAAGGTAGACTCCTCTTTTATGGGGTACTGTTTAAAATGTTACAATAAAATACCTCCAAACATCCTACAACTGAATGAATCGAAGTTTAAATCTTGTATTAAACGCACACTATGTAGGCAAGCATACTATAAGTTGGGGGATTACATTAATGATATAAATGCTTGGCTCAATGCCGGTCCTGCTCCACAACCATAGGGGCAAACTAACTATCATTAATCAGCATCTGAAGTTATTGTGGCAGCTGAAGAAGATTGTAATACTATCATTGCATTGTATAGACTCAATTTCCTAATATTGTATAATTGTAATGCCCATGTGTGAGTTCTATGTAATTTTATTGACTCGACGGTTGCCCTGGTGGTTGAGAGATTGTCATGCTCACTTAAATGTCTCGCTGATGGTGGCGGGTGTGTCGGGTCATTTAGCTCCCTTCAAAATGGTCGAGCTGAATGGGGCTGATCCATACGTCATGTTCGTGAACGGGCGCTGTCGGTTGGGACTGGTCATCTCTTAGCTACCACGGTTTGTTTTAATTCTTCTATTAAACTCGTGATAATTATTGCTTTTACTCTGGACGCTCTAAATGTGCTCGTTTTTCTACATCGTTCTCACATTATGAATAATCTCAACATGAATGATGTATCCATGATTTTATAAAACATTATGATTTAAAAGAGTGTCCATGGAGTTTCTTGCCCATTCTTCTCCATAGAGATCTACGCTTTGGAATGGGCAACTACAGTACTTTCACAAGTTATTATGTCTTGTGACTGGGACTGTAGCAGCATCATTTCTTTTGTTCTTGTTTTTATGACATTCAAAAGTGCCTGTAATGGTCTAATTGAAATAAATGATTTGAGTTTGAGTTTGAGTTTGACGGTCAATAAAATTGTTATGGTAATGATATAATTGTGATATAATTTATACAATATGCAAACAAAATTGATGCTCTAGTTATGGTCACATACATGTTTTTTTTTATATAATCTGCTAATTAAACCCTATAACGGATCTATTTCATCTATGAAAAAAGATAATCACAAGTAAAGTCCACCATTATTCGCAGAGTCACAGTTTCCCCTATTCGTATTTCTCAGATCTTTGATAAATCTGCCATCATACTACCAGTTTAATTATCAAGCTTGAAAGATAATCAAGTTACTGCCATATTTCACGCTACCTTTCAGAGCATGCGACAAAGTATCGGGAACTTTCGATATGCTCAATAGACACTTCTTCTCTTAACTTCCTATTTGCCTATCACCAACCTTTTTTGTAGCATCAATACAAGTAGAGAAAACGGGTAATTAGAATTAATCGTTTCTTTTTCCCATCCTATTGTAGTTTAGTGTCGTGGGAATGAAGTGACGTATGATCGTAATGTGAGAATAGGCTGTTGGTAATTGTGCTCTGGCCTACATTCTTTGGTGAATGAGGATTTAGTTTAAGCCCTTGAAAAGGGGGTCGTGAAAAGAATATCATCGTCTTTTAGTGAATTTAGATAAATCTAGAACATCGTTATTGTATGTAGACGCTAATAGGGTCAATAATGGTAATGATTTCACTGTCATTGTCAATCTTAAATTCGTAGTCAAAGAAATTTTCTAAAACCAAATGCTGTACCAATAATAATGTAAAAGATGACAAAACTTTTAATAAAGATAGAACTACAAAAAGTAGTAACAATCACTGTGCAGTAATCATAACGTTTGCTATTTAAGTTTCGGTTTTGCATTACAAGCTTAGAGTACCAATTTTGATAAATTGCTGATTTAAAAATAGATCCATCTCATAGATGATTATTGTCTAGAATCTCTTCAAGTTTTTAAATAACTGTTCTAAGTTCTATTCGTTTCTCTAAGAAAAGATTACATCAGTTCAAAAGAAAGTATTTTAATTCCATGTTTAAACTTCTATTGATAAATTCTTTTGACTGAGTTAAACAGTTGTTTCATAGAAAATTTTCCCTCGTTCCAGTTACTTTTAATGTTCTTTCTCTGACATTAAAGTTATCTTGACTTTGAAATTCTTGGGTAATTATAACTACTTCTTATTTTTTTGAGATTGTTTTTGTTGTGGTTCTAGGGATTAACCCAAATATTTAATTATTTATGATCATTTAATCTTTCTTGGTATATAGAGATTTTTCATTTCGTGTCAGCGTAGGCACTTCAAGGAACTACCTACATAAAATCAAATATTGCTCGAAAGTAGCATTATTTCGTTGTCATGGTAATCATGGCATTCAGTGACATAGAATTATAATTTTTAGTTTAATATCAATAACATGAAATTTTATTTCTAAGAATGCTTGTCTGCTGACTTGATTATCGATATCAATTATCTTACCCTCCTTTGTAAATATTTCTTAAAGTTCTGCTTCTCGTACGTTTGCTTCCTGACTTCGTTTATTCATTTATGAGTTACTTTCACCCATTATCCAG
Source organism: Ochropleura leucogaster (assembly GCA_958449745.1). Classification (NCBI taxonomy): domain Eukaryota; kingdom Metazoa; phylum Arthropoda; class Insecta; order Lepidoptera; family Noctuidae; genus Ochropleura; species Ochropleura leucogaster. The sequence continues at coordinate 9,389,562 of OY288223.1, read as the reverse complement.
TAAATGTATGCATCCAATATTCCAGATACATTTCTCAGTAATAATATTCAAGACTATTGTATGAAACTAAAGTCAGATCCCGCGGCAGAGACCTTGTGACACGAATAGAGAATGATACTTCATTGTAGCCACAGGCGCTTACTTACACTTATAGCTTACTAGTTATTTGTGGTTGGCAAGTTAGCGGTCCCGTAATGATGGCAAAAAAGGTGCGGTATTTCGGGAAAATCGATATTCCAGTAAAAACCAATAATTACGAGAATTTCTCTGTTATGTATATAAACAACAAAACAAAGAAAGAAATAATCATTTTTTTTCTATATAATTCACGTACACAGTATTTGATGTATTGAACGTATCCAAAATACATAACTTACCAATAATTGATGCAAATAAAATGAAAAGATCGATTTGTAAAGAAAATGGACGTCACGTTTATGCAATAGGCCTTCCTGAGAAAAAATGCGCAGCACCGAATAAGTTCGCTTATGTATTTCGAAGTGCATGAGTCGAGTCAGAGACCATGCTAAAATGTTTTTTTATAAAAAAATAGGTTCATAATTTGATTGAGAGGCGATGTATGAACTGAAACCCAAAGAATTTATTTAAATTAAACTGTTACAGGCACTTTTGAATGTACAACAACAAAACTATGAAGCTACAATCCCAGTCAAAAGGCATATTCGATAGGGGGATGACTAGTGTGATTCTGATTATATTTGTTAAACAGCACCATGAAACATGATCATACACATTACAATTTTGCCTGCCAATTTCTTGTTAATACAGTCATATCATTTTGTCCTGACAAGAACATCCATTGTAACTACCAACCACACGGAAGTTTTAGCATCGTTTATAATATTTATGAGGTATTGTACACAACTTAAAAAATACAGCTCATATATCTACAAAAAAAACGAGCGCATTCATAAATAGTCTTTACACACTTCATTGCCTTCAGCTTAAATATATTGCTTACAAATGCATGAATTTATAACTTCTGTTTCTATCGGTACGAAGAAAATTCCTCGATAGTTAGAAAGGAACTCCATTTTGAAATATTTCTGGTACATTGAAGTCACGATCTAGAGTTTATTCACTTCACATATTTTGTACGCAATGAAGTGAAATGTCGCTTAATTAGAATTAAACGTATATATCTAATGAGACATTAGTGTGCTGTGTTCTTTCTACTTTTTATCAGTAGTTTATTCCTTTGAAAATATTTGGCAATCATTATTCTTTAGTCATCTTTACCCATATTCGTACTGTCTCACTGCAAGGGGAAAGGCCACCCTCCACTTCATTGGTTGCTTCTGCAGCAAATGCCGCTTGTGATTTGTGAACGCTGCTTATAATAAACTGGTAAAATTTTGTACCGTGCGGTTTTTTTTACTACATTTGTTTTATTATGAGCATAATGGCTATAGTTTTCTATTTTCACAACGTTTTTAAGAGTTTCAGTATTTTATTATTGCAACATATTTTAAGTGACAAAATTTTAGATATCTAGAACCGCTGCTATGCCTCTCATGGTTATGAAACTAATGATAAAATTCTTTACAATTTACTTCCAATTTTCATCCTCGTCAGATCTCCAATCATTAACAACATTATGGCACCTTTCATTGACATGCTTTTCAACTTCTACAAAACCATAAGTCTTATTTCCATACTGACCTTTATTCTCTCTTACAACGCAATCCAATCCATATAAACCACTACTAACACAAGTACCTACTGCACAAGAACGCATTGCATCGATTAAGTTCACATTATTGTCGTTTCTTATATGATGTAAACTGTGCCACGAATCAATGCCAGCGTCATTGAGGACGATCGATGTCACCGCTATCATCAGAGCAAATCTCAATGATTGCTCACGGAAGTATTGTTTGACATGATTTTCTGTTAATGGCTGAGCTTTAGCTGTTGGTCTACCAATTCTTTTACGTATTTGTTGCCATAATTATCTGTGATTGACAATGCATGCTTATTTGACGGAGCATACTGCATAGTCTAGAGTTTTTTGGGCTTTCAGTGTGTTCTCTTGGTCTTTATTATTTTCTCATCTACATTGTTAGTAACAATGGAATTTGGATTTTAGAAGTCAATTATATTTTAATAAATGCTGCTTGGACGTAGATCGATAGGAACAATGATCTTATCTTCGACACTGAAAATCTCGTCACGTCGATAACAATATCCATTGCCATGGCAACAACCGGTGAGATCCGAAATATATGACCCAATTTCTGTTGAAAATTTCGTCACCTCCGCGTCCCAAACGTGCCACATCAAAGATCATCATTTGTAGAAAGTAATTACAGTACAAATGTCACGTCTAATGCCATCCTGTGTCATTATCATCATCATCATCATCGCAGACTCACTCAGTTGGCACTTTCATGCTGTGTTGATCTTTGGCCGTTGTTTCGAGTATTTAAGATAAAATCTTCTGTTCTATGAGTACATCACTTACTAAAATCATGCATAATTGTAGATAATCCTCCATGGATTATCTACAAATATGCATGATTTTCAAGCTAATGCTGTTTTCTCTCTTACTGAAAAGATGTGGAGATTCTTACAGATCTGTGATTACCATTACTACTAGTTGAAATCATTGTTTCTTGTATTGTATCCTTGTATCACTGCTAACAGAGTATTAGCCAACCCTGCAACCATTAATTTTGTAATTTTATTGTAATTGCTCGGAATGACTTATTTTTGGGGTAAAATATAACAAGTTGTTAACTTTTTATATGATAAGGGCATTCTGAGGGCAATAGCATAGATTCTAGAGCTAACTGAAAGTTAGTAATTATTGCAGTAATTGAAGTAGCCTAGCTTAGCCTTATTAAGTTGTAAATTGCTGGAAGTGTATGTTTGTCATTTAAACAAGTTGACGTTCTTTGGATTTGCTCATGTATATGTTGAATTAACACTTGGGATGGGAATTTGTTACTAAAATCAAAGTTTTTTTTTCTTTAATGTGTTGCCAATTGATAGATTTGGAAGCTGGGACATTTACCATACATAGTACATACCTACATACTACACATAATTGCAGGGAAATAACTTGTTTTTTGGAGTTAAAGATTACATTTTACGGTAGAATTCAATGTTACGTACTTAAAAACATTATGCTGACGATTGAATTGTATAGTCACGGGTCAAGGCAGTATTGAAAGTAAAATATAACATTAAAAACCTTTTTTTTAAATACCTACCGTAAACGATAGAACTTTGTCCTCCAATATATCCTTAACTAGAAGGGTCCTAGGTATGGTTTAGAACAAAAAAATATCGCAATTATGGCGCGAACTCGTCCTCGAACCTTTTACTCGTTATATTTTCACATTTGTATGTTACCCAATCCTTTATTTGATGCTATTCTATCAGATAATGACTTTACAATCTTCTTTTGTGTCTTCTCTCATTAATTGGGTTTGGGCTTCTCATTTTTCAGACGTCTGACAATAAATATTTTCATTTGTAATATCGGTTTAAACAATTGAAGTAATCAGAGATTTTTCTTTATATTTGACCTAATTAGTTAATCTGTTGACCGAAACACCATTAGATTTTTCCTTTTCTAAGATGTGAAAATATTATCCAAAACATTTAACGAATTTTGAATTTTTCACCGTCAGGTAAATTAAATAAGCATACTAAGCTAGTGGAATCTTTATAAAATTTTAATAACTCGGTTCATAACTTTTAATTGCAAGCTTAATGTACGTGTATACGTGAACCATTAGAAATGTTTCTATTTTTGTATAAAATCCTTGTTATATGGTAATGGCAGCACAATTTCGTGCTCTTAATTATTTGGACTAGTTTATTAGCACCGTTATAGATTGTGTTTAGTTTGAATGCATTTTAAATGAATAACAGTAGTACAAAGTGATTTTTGTCATCAGAAAGACTCACCACGTTTAACTAAAATAAAAAAAAATAACACGTAAAGAAAAATGAGTTATAAAAAAATGAGTTTATACTTCCGGAAGTCTGTAGCAAAACAATCGATGAATTAAACAAAAGTAGAAATGTATTTAAAAATAGTGGTCAGCTGGTATCAGGAGCAAGTCAGAACCAAATACCAAAAATAACATGAGAAAATAACACTTACACTTTTGGAAGTTGTGGTGAAGAAAACAAAATTAAATGAATAATAACAACTTTCACACAGTAACTCTGCCGTGCAGACCCTAAAACGCAGTAACAGGCTTTTTGTCATTTTTTTGTTGAATATTGAACCTTAATGCATACGTTATAAGGAACATGAAGATCTAATCAGATTTTTGATAGGATGCTTTAAACGGTTTAAAAATCAAATTTGTGAAAGCAGTAACTTAACTTTGCATGTCTAAATATATTACAATACCAACTAAAATACAGTAATAGCTGTTACGTCTACCACGATCTGTCACTTTACCAAGTTAAACGCAGTAAATATCTAAAATACCACAAAAAAACTGTATTCTACACCCAAAAAAATATTGAGGGGTATAAATTAAAACGCAGTAAGTAGTTTTTGTACTAACAGTGTTAATACTGCATGGTTGATCACTAGTTTATTTCATATGAACTAACTATTTAAACTGCAGTATGTTCATTATTTACTGCAGTATAGTCGGTATTTTTCAAAAGATGAAAATAAGTTATATGCTAATTAAAACGCAGTATGACACTCTGTTACTGCATTATAATTGGTAACTTGAACGATTTTACTAATTTTGCTGCAGTAAAGGTCATATTTTACTGCGTTCTAGTCAGAATTTGTCGCTATCTCTCCGAGGAAGAAAGACGTCTGCGCCGCGCCAGTGTTGGAAGCGAAGGCTTGTTGAGGCTCTCCCTCAGTCTGATCTAACGGATTTAGCTACGACTGAAATAGCTTCTGAACATTCATCCGATGATCTTGTGACATTAGAAGATTTATTATGTTCTGAGGTTTTGCCAACATCAACAGAAATTTTTCAGAACGTGACACTATTAGCTAAAACACCAGTTTTTCAAGATTCTGACGACTCGGTAGCAGATAAAAAATATACTCCTGTGCCTTAATTAGAAAGTAGTTTATCAGATCATACGCAAGCAGTCGGAAAACGAATATTAATAAACGAAAAATTAAAAAAAGAAAAACGAGAAACATACAAAATATAGTAAAACGTTAAAAAAAGAACCTAGACAAATGTTTTATTAGACCACCGTGTCACAATCTCTGCAAAAAACTGTGTTTTTTAAGTTTAAATGAGGATAAACGGCAATCTTGGATATATTGCTGATTACTGGTCTATGGACTGGTAATCCAGAGGACTTTTTCGTGAGGGTCTAGTTCATATCAATGCTAAGACCAAAAAGAAATGCTACGATACTCTCACAAATCGAAGCGATCATCAGCGATCGGAGATCAGATCGGAGCGGGGGAGAGTGTCAGACTTGTACTGACTAAAACCCACCCATGTTCCTTCTATTGCCCTTTACGTTCTAGGGCCGCGGTATCTCTTTCGAACAACCCGCAACCCCGGCAGGCGGAGACTCTGGCAAGCCCCTCTGTTTTGCTGACATCACTTTGAGGCGCGCGTGAAACACGAACTCGCCGTCGACATTGCCTGTCGTCAATAGACGGACGGACGGTGAGCTACCCATTGCTCACCGTCCACAGGCCCGCATCTACGGTAGCCGGGAGTCGTCTCGCGGCGCCCGGCTCCCGCGGCAGCTGGGTTGGCTTCATGTTCTTTCCCTCAAACGCCCGGCCACCTCCTTTGCTAGCATTACTGCTTCGCAGAAGGAGGTGACCGTTTCCCATTCCCACCCGCTCCGGACCATGGACTGAACCAGGGCCGGACGCGAGAGATCGCCGCCGCCGATCGCCTCTACGAGGGCACGGCGGTGCTCCGCCCACGCTGGGCAGACCACCACTGTGTGCTCCACCGTGTCCTCCGGACGATCGTCACAATGGTGACTCCCGGGCGTTTCTTCCCGCCCGATTGTGTGCAGGAACCTCCCGAAACTTCCGTGTCCGGTAAGGACCTGCGTCAGGCGGTAGGTGAGGACGCCATGACGCCTCTCCAGCCACTCCTTAAAGAAGGGACTTACCGCCACGATTGCGGCGTGCCCTCCACGGGGTTGCGACAGTCCGTTTCTCCATGCCACCGTGAGATCGCACCGGAGCTCGGAGGTCTGTCCGCTGAGCCGCAATTTCTCGCGGCAGCGGAGTTTCCCTACCGGTGTAGTGCCTCCGCGCGCCACTCAAACAGGCGCTCTAGCGGGTCCACCCTTTATAGCAGAACTTTTTATGTCATAATTTTATTTTGCATAACAACGGATGGCATAAACTTCACTTCGCAGAAAATAGTTTAGCAGACACTCATTTATCATACATTCTAAACTCATAATTTTGTAAGTCAGAATCATCTCTAGGCATAAACTTCATATCCATAATATTTAAAAAGTAGAAACATCATATCGCAGAAAGTTCACAGTCAGAATCGTCTTTTGGCATAATATATTTTATATTGATGATCATTAAACGGCAGAATGTCATATCGTAGAAAGTTTAAAGTGAGGGTCATCTTTGTCATTATAAGTTGTCATTTATTTTGATTAATTATTTCTTTAAAATAATGTCATTTATTTTAGTTATTGTTTAATTGAATTTGAGATAATGTCATTGAATTCAATAAGTAATTAGGTATCCTAATCTAAATAGTTCAGTTCCGGGTAACCTACTTAAAACAATCTCTTTTTTCTATTAACGCAAGTCGTTTCTGCCACTCGCCGGCCGCTGCCGCGGCACCGCTCGCTACGCTCGCTCGGCTCGTGCGTAGGGGGTCACAGTTTTAACCTAACCTAACCTAGCCATTACTGCCGTCTGCGTAGTATGTCAAGTGAAATTATACCAAATAATATATTATGCGAAATTTGAACTCTGCGAATCGTAATTATACTAAATGTAATTCTGCTATCTTATAAAAGTATGCCATTGTTAATTCGAAGTTTTAAACATTATGCCAAACGATAATTATACCAAATAAATGTTATGCCTTTAAAATGTTCGTTTAAAGAAAATTATGCTAAGTGTGTTATGCCAAATAAATTTCGGAGCATCAAGTTTCTGCCAGATAGAGGGAACCCGCTCGAGCACTATTGCCTCCAGATTCCACGGAAGCAATCCGGCAAGGAAAACTGGTGCCTGATAACTTATTTGATCGGAGTTATTAAAAGTGAGTTACATAGCTGCTTCAAAATTATATTGAAGTATTTCACCACAACTCGGAACAATCTTTAAACTAAATTAAAGATCAAGATGAAAGAAAATCACAAATCAAAATCTTTCAATTAAATGGCACATTTATATAAAACTAAAAAATGTGCCATTTAAAGGAAAGATCTCATGTGTCTTGCGAAACCGAAAAGGTTTATACCATTTATTTTTATCGAAATGTCTTTATAACCGTCTGTGTTCAAAGCAACTTAAATTTAATTTACAATTGCCTTATAATATTATAAAATAAACGACAAATTCTGTACATAATGTACTTTTTTCTGTAAATTCCTATCTAAACATAACCGTAAGTTGGAAGCAATTGTTATATACTACATGTGCAATTACTTTAAGATACAAATTAAAATGCAGTAAAGAAAGTCTTATGCTGCGAGTTAGTCTGCAAAGTAGCAAAAAACTCAAATATTTTGTAGTATCAAGTATTTTTACCGCATTTTAATCTGCATATGTGTAACTTTTTGCGTGCAGTAAAAGCTAAGATTTTAGAAAACCCGTTTTTAATTAAAATCTAATTAACAAAACTAACATTTGTTTTTGTAAATACCATCTTTGTTGTCACTTAGTCCTCGTAAGAACAAAAATATGCACCATACACATAAATAATCCAAAAAAAAACAGTGTTAAAAAGTTTTTCGCGGTTTTCTCGAAACCGCTTTTTTCCTCATACTGCACTTTAGGGCCTGCACGGCAGAACTGTTCTGTTTTAATTTTTTACTATCGTTTCATTGCGTATGTCTAATCGATTACTACAAAATATTGAAAAAAAAATACCGGGTTTCGCACGCACGTCCAAAACTTGTAGTAACGTTAGATAAATGCAATTTATTTTAATCACTGTTTTATACATTTGCTGTTTCAATATTGATACATCCGTGCCAGAGGCCGTTGACTCTAAAAAGAACATACAATATATTTTAATCTAGCTGTTCCACGCGGTTTCACCCACGCTGCTCAGCACCTGTTGGTCGTAGCGTGATGTTATATAGCCTATAGCCTTCCTCAAGAAATGGACTATCCAACACTAAAAGAATTTTCCAATTCCAACCGGTAGTCCCTGAGATTAGCGCGTTCAAACAAACAAACAAACAAACTCTTCAGCTTTATAACATTATAGTATATAGCATAGATAGAACACTATTGCATTTAATTCTTAAAAGGTTAAGCTCAGATACACCTAATAGTACACCCCAGTTTGCCAGTTGTGTTTACTTGACACATGGTAAAATATTTTAAACTAGCTTTTGCCCGCGGCTTCGCTTGCGTTCAATTCAGGGTAACACAGTTCCCTTTGTGCCTTATTGATTTGTAAAAGCAACGCTAAGTTTTCCCTTTTCTTCCCTCTTTCTAACTCACATGCCACTTTTTCTTAAAAAACAATAGCCTATGTCCGTCTCCTGGTTCCCAACTATCTCTGTACCAAAAATCGGTATAGCCATTAAAGCGTGAAGTGGTAACAAACAAACAAACTCATTTTCGCTTTTATAATATTACTAAGGATTCATGTTTTTCATTCGACGTTACGGCACGGTTGGCATAGTGGCTGAGCGATTGTCTTCTGTGCTGCGTGTCGTGGATTTTATCCCCGAACAGAACAAATTTTTTATGGCCTACAGATAGTTGCTCTGGTTCTGACTGTTTGTGTATGTCAGTTATATGTTTGTAAACGCACCCACGATACAGGAGAAATTCCTAGTGAGGGACAAGGTTTAAAAAAAATGTCGTCAAGCTGAAGAAATTCCAGTAGTTATTCTAACTTAGATGATTTTCAGTCTAGATGACCTAGACCACGGAGTATATTGGGAATCCATTTAACAGATCGAATATCATTTTTTTATTAAACCCACGTGCTTAGTACTTCGTAATTGTTTCAGGAGTTGGGTAGTTACTACTAATAATCAATTAATATACTTTTAGTGAGCTGCCAATCTTTGATAATCTACTGGCATGAAATAAATCGTTTTTTTTTTTGTAATGTCATGGAATTATGTCAACTATGTATCTAAATATAAGTATTCTATAGAGACTAAAAGGACTAACATTAAGTATCATCAAGCTGGTGTAGTTTTTTGTTTATTGACTAAAGTAAGGGGGTTTTGGCAATTTTGGCTACATAAAATAATGAAAAAAAAGTCGAAGTCAAAAGTCGCCATACATTAATTAGACTGAAAATTAGAGTAAAAATAAAAACACATTTTTATTATTCATGTAGGTAAGATAAAGAGGAACACAGGAATGCAAGCTATGCGCGTTATAACTAATCCCCACGCACCATAATAATAATGATGGGATAAATAGCCTTGACCAACATCTGAGGAAGCTATCGCTTGGCAGCTGGATCAAGGGCTTGATTCAGAAAGTAGTACTTCTGGACACGGCGCGTATTGTTAGGAAGTTGCTTTCCTTGGAACCCTAGCCGGTAGCTTGGACCCTGTTCCCGATACCGGTGGGCTACAATTTTTTTTTTGTGTTGGATAAAATATATGTATGAAAATAAATAAACAAATAAAAATTGCAAACTGCTAGGGAGACAGGAGAAAAAAGTTATACCATAACCTGTCTATCACTCAGCTCGATACCTAATCCATTACCTTGACATTGATGACAGACAGTCGTGACGACATCATTATATTCACCTTACATGTAAATGTCGCTCGTATTATTTTCTCAACACATTAGTACTCCATTTCTTACAACATCCTTGTACGGTCTCATACCGGAATACCTAGGCAATCAAGCTGTTAACTTTCTATGCGATTAGGGCATTCTGAGGGCAATAGCTTAGATTCTAGAGCTAACTGAAAGTAATTAATTATTGCAGTACCTAATTGAAGTGGCCTTATTGAGTTGTAAATTGCTGGAAGAATAAATAAATGAATAATGAATAATTTTATTTATTAATCAATTATTTTTTTTAATTTATGAATAATTTTATTTAAATGACTTGACGTTCATTTACTTTGCTCATTTGGAGGTTGAAAATCAAAACATGGGTACTTGTTCCCTGCCGGGGTTGCGGATTGTTCGAAAGTGATACCTCGGCCCCGGAACATAAAGGGCGGCAGAAGGAACATGGGTGGGTTTTAGTCAGTATAAGTCTGACACTCCCCCCCGATGATGATTTCCCACCCCAAAAAAAAGGGTACTTGTTACTCACATTAAAGTTCTTCTCTAACAAGTTTCATGTCCATATTTGTTGCCCATTGATAGATTTTAAAGCTGCGAAAATTCAAACATGTTTTTGGTCTACAAAAAAAAAACAAAATTGCTCTCAATAGAAACTTTAAATTCAGATTCAATCATTTTGATGGCACGGTTGGCACAGTGGCTGAGCAATCAATTTTTGCGCTGCGTGAGGCGGGTTCGGTACCTGCACAGAAAAAGTATTTGTATGAATTACAGGTAGTTGTTTATGGCCTGGCTATTTGTGTATCTGAGTTTATAAATGCACCCACGATACGAGAGAAATTCCTAATGTGGGGCAACGTTTAAAAAAAACATGGATCTTCAGACGGAACTCAAGAAACTCAGGAAATAGTAAACTCATCATGAAGTTAATAAACCCATAAATGCAGGAAATCAATGAAAAACAGTAATTAAAGTAATACTAAAGACATTCAAGCTATCAAGTAAATCACTTAGTGTAGAAAGTCTATTTGAAGGCATGAGTTTGAACTCACGATGCTTAAGGTCGGGTCAGTGAAAGCAGATGTACGATGATAACTCATTACGTTGTTATGTTGGTACCCATGTGAGAACCTTGGGGAACTATGTGTGTCGTTATATCCCGTGGGGCATACTTGAATTGCTGCGTCAATTTTGATGAGTTTTTTTTAAGGGCTATTGATGTATTTGATTTGATTTATGGCTGAGGATTATAATTTTGTATTTTGGGGCTTTTTTGCGGCACTCAAATTCCTTCTATTGCCTTTTATGTTACGGGGCCGCGCTATATCTTTCGAATAACCCGCAACCCCCGCAGGCAATGGAACTAGCAGGCCTATGGGTTACGGTCAGGATTATTGTTTGTTATCATGATTTTCCTGCCCTTATCCGAATTGGACAGTTTAAGTATTTTTTTAGTGCCTGTAACTGGCCTACTTAAAATAAATGATTTTGATTTGATTGATTGATAATTTCGGGTCAGCGCATCCTGTCTTTTTATCCATACTTCTCTATTAGGAGCTTGTGGCTTAATAATAACGCTGAGTTGATCTTTAGGTTAAGCCCCGCTTGCCTAGGTTGGTCTATAGATTAGTTACTACCCGCTACATACCAAGTTTTTTCCGTACCTCAGAGAGCACGTTAAGCTGTTGATCCCGGCTGTCATTTGTAGATCTTTGACAGTTCTTACAAGTAATCAGTGTCCCGCAAAATGTGACAACCAGTCTTTCCAAAGAGTATTGTATTGCTTAGTACTAGCTGTCTTATGGGGGTCAGAAAAGCAGTCACTCCTTGTAAAATACTGGTACTCAGATGCATTCAAGTAGACTGGAAGCCTACCCCAAAAAGTTGGGAAAAGGCTACGCAGATGATGACTTCTCTATTATTTGTATTTCTCATCAGACACCTTTCTCACCATAATCTTGCCCTTGTCACTAATTAGTTGTCAGCGCAGCATTTGTTATTCTTCGATACTTCTGCATTACTCGTCCTCTAATTAGACTCCTCCATCCATTAAGCAGTATATCCTTTTTGTTTTAGTTTTCGTCTGCACTTATACCCGTTCATATTTATACTCAAAACTTTTCTCATTAAATATCTTTGTCAAGTATTTTTATTCAAGTTGGCATCAATGTTTAACATTAAATTCAACTGTCTTAGATCAAAAATGGTTTTAGTACTACTTAGGTGCCGTAAGAAAATTAATCAGGAACGAATAGTACTACTTATTTATTAGAATAATACTACTTTCTGATTTATTTCTATTAGTAATGGAAAATCAATTTTTCATCAAAACGTCATTCCTTATAGTGAATGCAGAATTGCAGATGTACTCAGATGTATGATGTTACGTCATTACGTTGTTATGTTGGTACCTTTGTGGGAATCGTTGGGGACTGGATTGAAGGGGAAGGAATGTGTGTCGTGATATCCCGTAGGCATAATTTAGATTGCAGCATCAATGTTTATAAATTGACCTAGGAGCCTACTGCCAGTGAGGGCCAACCTAACCAAATAAAACGTTTGGAAAACTATATCTTTCTTCTTTTATTTACAATTCTCGTGTCACAGTTTTAGTTGCCTCCGGTTTGTTTTTATCTGTGATAATGATATCTATGAGAATTTCGGAAGTCAAATAGGTACCAAAGATTTAAGGTCTAGACACTAGCAAGCCACACATAGAAATCACTGTATGCAAAAATCATTGCTATGAAACAAAAATCACGGTTTATGCTCAATTGTTCTCTCTGTGTCAATTTGCAAAACAAAATGCGTTTGTTTAAAAACAATCGCGTTTCACCTCGAGGTTGTTCAAGAAAAAGCTGCAAGTTACAAGTAAAATTAACACTGTTTATATCTTTATTAGGTCGCTGAACGAGCTATTGAAAAGGCTGCGATCGGAGTCTCTTTGAGAGATAAAATTCTGAACCAAACCGGAGAACTAAAGTTACCGACTTTGTTTTGCGGATGAGAAATCATCAAATAACTTCCCCGCTCTTTACGGAGCGGGGAAGTTATTTACTTCTATTGCCCTTTGTTTCGGGGCCGCGGTATCTCTTTCGAACAACCCGCAACCCCGGCAGGCGGTGGCTCTGGCAGGCCCCTCTGCAAATTAACGACATAGCCACTCGAATCAGCAAACAGAAGCAGTGGGCTGGTTACATTTGTCGCAGAACTGATAACCGCTGGAGTATGGGTGTTCTGCAGTGGAGACCACGATCAGGCAAGCGTAGTGTGGGACGCCCTTTGGATAGATGGAGCGAAGATCCGCGCTAGGCAGCTGGCGGCAGCTGGATGCGTGTAGCCGAAGATCGGGCTAAGTGACGTCCTTTGGGAGAGGTCCAGCAGTGGACTGACACAAACTGATAATGATGTTGATCGTAACTATATTATTCTTGAGAACAAAAACAAAAATATACCGGCCAAGAGCGAAGTCAGACTCGTGCACCGAGGGTTCCTTACAAACTTGCGACATAAACAGACATATCTTTTGACTGCGTAGACTTAGTAGGGTAGGGTTAATTTTTTTAAAGCACATTTTTTTTATTAATTAGACGGCCAACAAATTTATCCAATAAGGGTTCTGTTTTTTGCTTTTGAGGTACGGAACCCCAAAAACTGAGTGATTGATTATAATCTAACTTTCACAATTTCTAAACAGAAAACATAAAAAATGAGATCCTGGGAAACAAAAGCAAATTCTGAATATTCCCATGCTTAGTATTCGTGTACTTTCGTCCATTAAGATAACATAATAAAAATCACAGTGGAGCGCATCGGTGTAGCGTAATTGTAACCTCATTTGAACGTTACTACGCCAATACTAAAAACTAAATACACAAAAGCAGTTCTCATAATGAAATTAATAGCTTATTCGTTATCAGTAGCGATAAGAAACTGGGCCAAACTATTTTTAAATATTTACTTGCGTGTGTAGTAAATCGTATACTTAGTTTATTTAGTTTTGCTTTATAAAATTTAGGGTGGACTTGTTTACTGTAAGTAAAAGGCATAGTTACTTAATTGCTTTAAGTTTTGAATACTTTTAAAGAGTTATGCATATTTTATGGGCAAAATAAGGTCGATGCACAGGTGATGTACAGAGTGCGAGCTAGTTGAAGACGTGTATTATGTTCTAGTGGAATTTGTCAGGAACGAAGCTGAAAGATACATATTTTGTACTGTTTATGGCTTTTTTATTATATTACTAGCTTTTGCCCGCGGCTTCGCTCGCGTTAAATTCGGGGTAACACAGTTCCCCTTGCGCCTTATTGATTTGTAATAGCAACGCTAAGTTTTCCCTTTTTTTTCCACTTTCTCCCTCACATCCCACTTTTTTCAAAAAAATATTAGCCTATGTCCGTCTCCTGGTTCCCAACTATCTCTGTACCAAAATTCATCAAAATCGGTTTAGCCTTTAAAGCGTGAAGAGGTAACAAACAAACAAATAAACAAACAAACTCACTTTCGCTTTTATAATATTAGTAAGGAAGTAAGGATAATTGCGTAAATACGGTACAGGATTGACAAGTGGCCAATGTCTTATTCCGCTTTTTAATTTCGGCGTGCAAAATTTAAAACACAGCAAAACATTTTTATTTATTTATTAATTATAATCATGCAGTCATAGTACCCATTTGTTTGATACTGGATTATGTTACCGCATTTTGGCCGAAACATTGTCCGAGGGGGCCAAAATTATTTTAAACTAGCTGGTTCCTCGCGGTTTCACCCACGCTGCTCAGCACCTATAGCCTTCCTCAAGAAATGGACTATCCGACGCTAAAAGAATTTTCCAATTCCAACCAGTAGTCCCTGAGATTAGCGCGTTCAAACAAACAAACAAACAAACTCTTCAGCTTTATAATATTAGTATAGATTAGTTTGTGTATATTTATAGATTGTATATATTTAGTCATTTACTAATTAATCTATAATTAATTAGTTTTGCATTAATAAGGAGGTGGTAGCTTTAGACTATACACTACTTCTGTTATTTCCTGTGTGCATCGATCAAGACAGCATGATCAAGTGATGAGATGTTTAATCAAATCTTCCTTATTTACCGCTACCGGTACCACTACGACTGTCACTTGCAAATATCGTTCTGGTAAATATCCCGTTTCAAATGTTTTATATTATGTCAGTTTAAAAACTTCGATCAGTAGTAGTATTTTGCGGCCCGGCTTAGACGATTAATGACAACAAAAAAGTATTTTCATTTTCAAAAAAAATAAGCCGATAATATTATTTCTTGGTTACTAGATAAGGTAAATAATTACAGCGCCACCTGTGTGATACATTTGAAACTATAATAGCGGGTTGTTCGAAAGAGATACCGCGGCCCCGGAACATAAAGGGCAAAAGGAACATGAGTGGGTTTTAGTCAGTACAAGTCTGACAAACCTGAAAAAATTACGTAACAAATTATCTTAATAAATTAGATAATAAAATTGTTCCTAAGGGAAACAACAATATCGTTCTTTCTGTTGAATGAACTAAACTAAACCCGAATTGATTGTCACCTTCTAAATTAACGCAAGCAAAGCCGTGGGTATTAGCTAGTTCTCTATTTTTTCAGTTCTCTCAAAAACTTCCTATTACTGAGATATACAAATGTGGCTGACCGCCATTCTCCCATAGTTAAACGTAACCATGGTTAACTTAACTTACGGTTACAACACACATCATAACTTAAACCTATTTAAAATACGGTAACGGAGCGAGAAGTCACCGGTTCGATGACTGAGTAGGGTTTTTCTTTTTAAACTTGTTTTATTTCTTTCTTTCTTTTAGAATTTCGTAAGTAGGTACCTCAAAAGGAAAAAACACAACCCTTATATATTTTATGATTCTTCCTAAATCAAATCGGATTAAAATTTTAGGAAAAATGGGGATTATCAGAGGGACCTGCCAGGGCCGCCGCCTGCCGGGGTTGCGGGTTGTGGAACATAAAGGGCAGTAGAAGGGACATGGGCCCACCCATGTCCCTTCTACTGCCCTTTATGTTCCACAAACACTTTAATCACAAGTCTGACACTACTTATCCAGATTCAACCACACATCACCCAACCCAGACAAATGGGTTCGAAATGATGGATACGTGGTAATTTGCTTGTCTCTTCCTCACTGAATGAACTCGTGAGCAATGTTTCAAGCAGATCATGAGTTCCATTTGCAAATCAGAAAATAAAATATCTTTTTTTTTTAATTTATGTTTCTAAGCATGGAGTATTAATAACTACAAATCGTGGCAGTACGATAGTTTGAACAGTTTTGTCTGAAACTAACTGAAAGTTTTATAAAATAAATCACAAAGCAATTAAAATACTAAACATTTAATACTGATCCAAGTGTTTTGCCGTCAATCCTATAAAAAATTCCATTAGACTTTCAACTTTAACAGAAGTCGCATAGAGTTTAAAATCCCATGCCTTAATAATTACGTGAAATGAATTAACATTACTAACATTTTGAGTCTTTTTTGTATTCACATAAGGTACATAATGGCTATTATGATAAGGCGTGAACGAATTTAATAAGTTCTGAAGACATACGTCACCGACCTTCGGCGTCCATTCTAGTTCCAATTTGCTTCGGTTGCGCGCATTTTAATATAAGTCAGTGTTGCTAGGGTGTGAAAAAATTGCTAGAAAATGGGGAAAAAATAAAATGTGGGTAGTTACAAGAACTGGGAATTGCTGCTGAAATGGAATGAGAAATTAAAGAAAACATGTTCTCATTGTTTAAGTTTCTTCAGCATAGATATTGTGATCAATAAGATTTAATTCTATTATTAGCCATTGCCCAAGGGTTCGGCTGTGCTGTTGTCGAAATTTATCCAAAAGGAGACATAGTTCGTATTGTGTTCTTATTCGTAGAATTATATCAATTCATAATACCTTATAAATTTAAATTAATTTTAGTCTGTAGGTACCCAATACAGATAAACAGATACAAGAAATCATATTTGAATCACTTGAAACACAATTTAAATTCGAATGTTTGTGAGGATGTATAGATGTTTGTTACTCTTTCGCGTCAAAATGGCTAAACGGATCTTTATGATTTTTGGCACAGAGTTAGATTATGGTTTGGAATAACACACAGAATACTTTTTTTATATCACTCGGGCAAAACCGCAGGCGCACGCTAGTAATGTATAAAATAATATTTCCAACTTTTGCCTTCGCCTTTTATGTTTTGGGGCTGCAGTATCTCTTTCGAACCAACCCGTTACCCCGGACTATATATTATCCAACCTAAAAGAAAATTAGACAAAGCTATTCTAACAAAACAAAATCACTAGAGTAAAATCGATTCCATTTCCTAGCAACACAAACCAACGACCGACAGTCATCTCACTGCAGCGGGACACAACACCCGCTTACGTTCACAAAGTCGAAGTCGGCGCCAAAAATCAGAAGTCGCAAAACACATGGAAGTCGCCAACTACTGTCGTTTCAAGTAAATCTCGTGCGGCTTTTGTTTATCAAAGCCGTTTGAGATTTACTTATATTGATAGTAGTTCATTCGTCTGTTTATTTTCCCGGCTTCGGACCACGTGGTAAATGACTTTTTCATAATTTATTTTTCTTTACGTTGCGTGTTTTAAACGCCATTGTATATTACTGTTGTTAGATTTGTTGGCTGTATGTTTTTTTTAACAAACATTTACGCTAGTAGTCGCGGAAGAGTAGGCAGAGTTTGAACCTACAGTTTTTATCAGACTTTTTTTTTGTAAAAAGTGTTCTTGTTTAATATGTATTAACCTGGTTGACCTTGAACCCGTTTCGTAATTTTATGTGCATCTTCTTAAATGTCTGCATAGCAGGTTTTGACATTGCGTATAAACTGTGTCGTAATTATTAAAAAAGTTCCGTGGAAAGTAGTGGCTTAACATGACTGTCTTAGTAGAATCATAGTAGGATACCTAATTAGAGGATTCCGTTAAATAGATATAAATGACACTCTACTATCGATCTAGGTATATCTTACAACATTTTATGATCTTCTATATGATAGATATATATAATTTTACCATATGTCTGAGAATCAGTCTTATCAAGGGGTATCGTATTTCCTAGTACTAACTGAGTTGTGAAGGTCAGATAAGCAGGTCGTTCTTTGTAAAATACTGGCATTCAGCTGCATCCATTTAGACTGGACCGACCCTAACAAAGTTTAGAAAAGGCTAATCAGATGATGATACAATTTTACGATATCTTGATTCTGATTAAGTGACCATTTTAGGTTCCAAGTCTGAAGTGATTCCGGACATCTTTTTTTAGCCCCACACTAGGAATTTTTCCTGTATCGTGAAAACATTTAAACTCACATACACAAACAGCCGGACCCAAAACAACTACCTGTACCACAAATTTGTTCCGTGCGGGGACCGAACCCGCGATACGCAGCGCAGCAGTCGATCGCTCAGGCACTGCACCAACCGTGTCGTCATGGCCATGCCTCTGAACAGAGGATTTTGACAGCCATTATTATGACGTATCGGTCATTGACAGTTAGTCCGACAAATGAATTGATTGTACTGATGTAAAGAACGGAAGAAGTTCATCTTACTACCTTTGTTCCACGTTATTTGGCGTCGCCACAACAAGGGTTTTTTCTTCCATTATCCCTGTCAAATTACACCTTGTTCCTTCATATTAGGTATTCCTCACACAATCAATCTATATTTTCTTTGATCTTCCTTTTCGTCTCCATCCATCAAAATATTCATTACTTGAAATAAAATAGTCATTAACCTAAAGAACAACTGTGGCGTTGACAATCTAATATTTAGCTCTTTCCATCTTGGGCCTTTGTCGTAATGTCTCGTTCTCCCGGCAAAAACATGACAACGTTAAGACGGGTTCGCCAATATTCGGGCGGCCATTTTAGATGGGGTTTTAGCATGGGTTTTGTTTACATTTGGTATCGCTTCTCGTTGGCCGTGCTATACTACGGTAGCATAAGAAATATCTACACGCTTCAATTATCTTTCAATAAGTAGCAAAAAACTATTGCCTAACCTTAAGAGTTTGCGTTCAATATTCGTGAATTGCATAAGAATCAGAATATTAAAGTATGTGGTAAAAATATAACATTAAAATTGGGTTTTACTTGTAATTTGGTGCAACATGTTTTGTACTTCCATAATTTTCGACGACACATCGTTCCCATTACCCTGTGCTCGTTTTTATTGCGGGTCAGAAATGAGCTATAAGTTTGACGCTATCAGTAGCATAGTAATTTTGACTCTAGGGGGTCCAAAATGGCTGCTTCAGAAGAATCATAATAGGATAATAATATGACGGCACGGTTCGCGCAGTGGCTGAGGGTCGATCCCTCAGCCACTGCGCGAACCGTGCCGTGCTGCGCTGCGTGTCGCGGGTTCGATTCCCACACGAAACAAATATTTGTATGACCGGCAGATAGTTGTTTCGGGCCTGGCTGTTTGTGTATGTGTGTTTATGTTTGTAAACGCACCCACGACACAGGAAAAAGGAGAAATTCCATGTTTGGGGCAAAGTTATAAAAAACAAAATACGTTAATTATTAAAATGATGTGATATGATAATGATAAGACGTAGTTAATATCGTGAAGTTTCTTTTTGTGGTTATTTTACGAATGGTAACGTTGTTGTTAAAAATTAACTTACTATGATTCTGCTAAAGAAGTCATTTTAGAGGCCTTGTACTATTCCATTTATCTTTCGCACACTCCAGCGATCATTTCTTAAATTCATTCTAGTCATGTTCTTTAATGAATTCCAATTGATTTGTAGGCAGTCACATTCGATCTTTGCAACATTAATAAATGTCGTTTTATTTTCTCTCAAGAATGTACTCTCGGAGTAAAACTTATTCAAGTCATGTTCTACCCTTGTTAAGATTTGCTTGGACATCCACTCAAGCGTAAAGGAAGTAAGAAGGGATTGTATGGAGCATTTTATTTTGAGCCATAAATTTTGCAAATACGTAGATAATGTATAGACTAATTTACAAAAATAAAACCGTCTTTTAGATTATTTAAAAATAAGGGACAAGTCTTTATTATTTGTAAATTAGAATAAAAATGAAAAATATATAGTCTATTAAAGTTACGTGTTACGTCACGTGTTGCTCCAATTTTTCGCAAGGAGTGACGTCACACGTAACTTTAGTGGGCTATATGTTTGTCATTTTTGGTCTAATTTACAAATAAAAAAATACATGTCCCTTATTTTTGAATAATCTAAAAGACGGACTAAATAGAATGTAATTACTTTGGCCCTGGAAACTACCCTATTGCCAAACAATTGATGCCTTGGTTATTTGCTTCTAAAAATTCGCATGCAGGTAGGAAGTTTACATTCTTTGTAACCATGACAATAGGCGTTAACTCTGTTATATCAACACAGCTTTCTTCACCGGTTTTGTAGCAGAAAAATCAGTTGCTACAAAGAATTTGAGTACAATAAAACGGCCGATAAATATTATGAAATGGCATACCTTCGTGATGTGATGGAAACGCATATTATGTTTCAAGTATCTAAGTTCTAATATCTGCTACCTTTTTTTTTTGGATGGGAAATCATCAAATAATTTCCCTCATTCTAGGCGGAGTGGAGTGGAGTGTCACATAAAACGCTAAAACCTACCCATGTTCCTTTTTTTGCCGTTTGTGTTCCCGGGCTGTGGCATTTCTTTCGAACAACCCGCAAACCCGGGAAGCAGTGGCCCTGGCAGGCCCTTTTGCTTTGATGAAATCTCTTTGAGGTGCGCGTGGAACACGGACGTGCAATCAACGCGGTATATCTGCTACCCTACCATGATGTATTAAAGCAGTACTTATTCCAAGTAGAGTAAGAGAGAGAGCTATGCAGAATCTCTAGTGACATCTCTTTCTCACATTAGAATAAATACTGCTATGAGACGTTATGGTAACCTTATGAATATCCTTACTAATATTATAAAAGCGAAAGTGATTTTGTTTATTTGGTACCTCTTCACGCTTTAATGGCTACACCAATTTTGATGAATTTTGGTACAGAGATAGTTGGGAACCAAGAGACGGACATATATATTTTTTTAAAGTGGGATGTGGTGGAGAAAGAGGGAAGAAAAGTGAAAGCGTAGCGTTGCTATTACAAATCAATTAGGCGCAAGGTGAACTGTGTTACCCCGAATTTAACGCGAGCGAAGCCGCGGGCAAAAGCTAGTAGCTTATATTTTAGAAAGGTAAACTCTTTCTCCTTCACATCCCACTTTTTCGGAAAAAAATAGCTTATCTCCGTCTCCTGGTTCCCTACTATCTCTGTACCAAAATTCATAAAAATCGGTGTAGCCATTAAAGCGTGAAGAGGTAACAAACAAACTCACTTTCGCTTTGATAATATTAGTAAGGATCTTGAAACGAAATTTCATTTAAATCCGTTAGGCCGTTTGAGAGTGAACGAGGCAAAAACAAACACACATGTATGCAAACTTTCGATTTTTTACTATTATATATTGTAAATTATATTATGATTATAAAATGTTTTCGTCTAAGCGATACGTTTACGCAGTTGAACTGCTAAATGTATAAAAGCATTCATTAATTTATTCAATTGCCACCTTATGTTAACTGACAAAGTTCATTATTTACATAAAAATAAGATAGAATTTTAAATGACTCATTCCAAACGTCTATTGCTAGACTATTAACTTATCGGGCTAATCAAAGCTTGAAACAAATAAATAGCAGGCATGCGTGCAGACTGTTAATGATTTCTATTTTAATACCCTTTTTATCAATGGCCTCCGTTTACTACCCGTAACTTTGGTTTTTACTGTTTGTAAATATAATTCCTGCTCGGCAAAAAAACTAAATGCTTGTGTTTAGACACAATCTACAAAACATATAGTATACACAGAAGGGAACTTTGCTTTACCTTTAAAATCCACACTTATAGTACGGCCAACGAGAAGCGATACGAAAGGTCATTAACCTAAAGAACAACTGTGGCGTTGAAAATCTAATATTTAGCTCTTTCCATTTTGTGCCTTTGTCGTAATGTCTCGTTCGTTAAGACGAACGTTAAGACGGGTTCAAATTATACAGGGTACATTCGGGTGGCCATTTTAGATGGGGTTTTAGCATGGGTTTTGTTTACATTTGGTATCGCTTCTCGTTGGTCGTGCTATAGTTATACACACTAAGTTATATTATAAGGAAAGATTTATATTTTTGTATGGAACGAAAAAACTCAAAAACTACTGGACTGATTCCAAAAAATATTGTGCCATTAAACGACCATATCTTTACTGCGTAGACTTATAGGGCTGACTTTTAAACAGCATCATATTTTTGAACTTGATAGCTCCACGCGTTCCCAAAACAAAGAGTTTTGTCAGACAGACAACAGAATCTATACTAATATTATAAAGCTGAAGAGTTTGTTTGTTTTTTTTTTGTTTGAACGCGCTAATCTCAGGGACTACTGGTTGGAATTGGAAAATTCTTTTAGTGTTGGATAGTCCATTTTTTGAGGAAGGCTATAGGCTATATAACATCACGCTACGACCAACAGGTGCTGAGCAGCGAGGGTGAAACCACGTGGAACAGCTAGTGATCCTATAAAACTTCCGTTTTTTTGTTTTGAGCTACGATACCCTAAAAATTTAAGAAACGAACTTCTCAGCCTGGTTTTAAACTGCTACCATATATGGTTATATCAATCTGAATCTGTGCCTATTCACATCGTTGCGTGCACAACTGTGCAAACATGCTACACTACACCATTTTGTAAGTGCTTATAAACGCTTTGATGGTTTTATCTAAGGCGTTTGATCTTGAGGCCGTAACATGCATATAGATTTGGATTTGGGTCAGATCAGATTAGTCTGAAAGTAGAACTGACCATGTTTAGTATCTGTAATGGGTTATCTTTGAATTATTTTCCAATTTACGAACGAACCAGAAATAAGACATGTTTAATTTTTTTGTGTTTAAATAATGTCGTCTGGCTCATTCAATTATCAAATAAACAAAAACTGTTTTTTATCGCGTTTTTAATTAGTTTTAACTAGCTTTATGAAATAAACGAGTTTAATTTGACCCAATTTTGAAAATCTTCATCAATGCTTAGTTTGGATGAAAGTATATTTTTAGTTTTTTTGAACTACAATATTCGTTACTATGACAACTTTAGATCAGATTCCTATGTAAATTTAATATATGAAAATAATTAAAACTAATTTATATATAAATAAAATAATCAACTGAACAAAAAGTAACTTAATTAATAATTTATAACAGTCGAAGTGCCTACTCCTCGACACCGCTATCATCCGGCATCCGCCATCATTGACAGCATAATAATTTATAACTAGCTGTGCCCTGGCATGCGTTGCAATGCAAATTTTTCTACCCTACCTAAATTATACAAAAACCTACTTACTATACTGTCTTATGCTTTTTTTTTCTCTTGCCATAAAAAGCATCCTTGGACTTGAGGAATATTTGAAAAAAAAATTGTAAAATTGGTCCAGGCGTTGTTGAATTATGCGCTTACCAACACATTTTGCGATTCATTTTCATATTATAGACAGATATTTTTCAATATTCGTCATCAACTGGCGTCTTCTAGTCCACAACCTATTAAAAGGTTTTACCTCAGTAGAAACTTAGCCTAAGCAAACTATTACACAACACACAACAGTTTGTATAATTCATGAATGCAACCCTCTCGCTGGTAACAATGTTTTCTAGAACCCACTATGTACATAGTGCATAGAAAATGAATGCTGACCTAACCCATATAAATGCTGTTATAAGTCGGCCGTGGGCATAGATTCTCGAGTTATTTATGCTGTTCAAAGGGGTGCCTACCCCACCCCCTTGCCACACTGCCTTTGACACTATAATTGCATTAGTACATAGATGAATGTAGGTGTTCGGAGTAAGTCATAATAATTACATTATGTAATGTGAACTTAAGGCTTTGCATCTGGGGTTGTGTGTTGTTCGAAAGAGATACCGAAGAGAACAAAACAAACATAGATCAATAAAAGTCTGACATTCAGCCCCGGTTTGCCCAGAGCAGAGGAAGTTATTTGATGATTTTCCATCCCTAAAATAGTGGGACAATGTACTATTTCTAATGTATCAAATTCTCGCGTCGCGGTGTTTGGTACTAAGGTCTTCCGAAACGGCTGGACCGATTTTTATGGAATTTAGTGTGCATATCGGGTAGGTTTGAGAATCGGCGAACATCTATTTTTCATATCCCTAAGTGAGAAGGGGACCTGAGCGGCAGGTAAAACCGCTTGGTCAGTTAGTATATCTATGTACAAGAAACTCGTAGTAACTGTGTAATAACGGCCACATTGGTCGATTTTCAAGATTAAGTCGCCTTTGCCAAGATCGGTCTGCTGATGGGATCTTTACATTCCGAGCTGACTTTGCCTGACCCGAGAATTGACCCAGACCAATGAAGCAGTGTACTCATTTCTGAGGTAACCTAATAATATAACTTTGCTTACCGCAAGAATCGAACCATGACCTCAAAAATGTAGCTTAACACCAACTAGATAGCGCGGCGATTCCTGCCGCAACATAAAGGACAAAAAAAGGAACATGGGCCCATCCATGTTTAGTCAGTGAAAATCTGCCACACGCCCCCGCTCCGTCCCGAGAGGGGGAAGTTAATTTCTGACATTCTATCCACAAAAAGCACCAACGAGAATTTCTAACATGTCTTAACATACCCTTCTCTCATTTTCAGATCGCCCTTCTGCTCTCCGGCATCATGCTGCTAAAGAAGTTGATGTCAGCGAAGAGCGGCGGCGGCGGCGGTGGTGGTGGTGGTCATGAGAGCCATGGTTGGTCTTCTGGAGGCAGCAGTGGGGGTTGGGATAGACGTGCTTATGATGAACTGCCTTACTCAGCGTACAAGAGGGAATAGGAGAGGGTTGGGCAATTGATGATGGGTGCCAGAGGAATTAGACAAATGACAATCGCTTTTAAAGCGCAACGTGCTTCTAGCAAGATGTTTAAGGCTATGGAGTTGCCATGACGCCTTAAAAAGTATGGTTTTAAACTTATTTAAGAGTGGAAAAGAGATGGCGCTAGATAACTTGTAAAGCTCTGTCTCTTTCGCACATTGCTGACGTCATGGAAGTCCACCTGAAAGGAAAGTATGTCATTTTGTTTAAGTCCTCAGGTTAGAAGGATAAAGGTTGTTGATGGTTTATAATTATATGAATATTATCTCACGGGTGAGCTTTGAAGAGATTTATAAATTGACTGATCCATTTTAATTAGTTATAAAACTCAAAATTTATTTACGCAAGGCCTGTAAAGTAAATCTCATGACGAAGTTAAGAAAAAAACCTTTTTTTTCATAACTTTCATCCAAATTTGTGTAGCTTTTTCTCAGCTATGTTGGAGTTGATTTCCTATATAACTCGAAGGAGCTGAATACTTGTTTTATCAGTGACTGACTGCTTATACTTTTCCACAACCAAGTAATAATATCCCTTAGTAACTGGTCGTCAAACTTTTGGACTACCTGTAACAACTGTCAAAGATGTACCAATGACAGCCGGGAATAACTGCAAGAGCTCGTTGAAGCTGTTACTATTTCTAAAACGTTAGTAGTTTAGGATATTTGTTTTGTAGTATCCGCCACCAGCGTACGTGTATACCAGATGCAATGACAATGAGTATTGGAGACTGCGTTGTGTTGTGGTAAAATACGTGTTTTTATGTATGTTTTATATCAATGTAATACATTTTTTGTTATCGTTCTCCCTCTCTAAATTGAGAAATTGAAATTAAGGGTTTAACTTCATTTATTTTACAGTATCAAGTTTGGATTTAAATCCTTTCTTAAAGCTAGCACGTTAATACCAGCTTAAGTAGGTCTGTAATTAAATATTCATATCAGAAAGTAGAAGCTAAACTAGGGCCTTAGGTCTAATAATAACTAAATTCTGTATAAACTCGACTCATTTCGTATTCACAGCCTTGAGTTCTACTGTGATTGCTTCGAGTCGTCAAAATGCAGGGCAGATACTAAAATATTAAAGGTCGATACCACGAATCAACTTCGTGGTTGATATCTTTGAGTCACACAACTTATCGTGACACAGACGCTTTTACAAAATGGATTTATTTATTGTAGTATTTTGCATTTTGATCATAAACTAAATGATAGATTCTCTTGGAGGGTTAAAACTGGGGGTATACTTAAGGTGTGGTCAAATTCGATTGCAAACGCATGTTACTATTGGGATTTTGATAGATATTTAGGTAAACTTGAATTTACTGGTTTGATTAATGAGACTAATTAGTTCAGACGGGCTACAGACTCGCTAAAGTACACACATTTTTATGGGGTTTAAACTACAACAAAAATCCACCAAGTATTCTTGAAATAAGTGACATGAAATTAAAAACTTGCATTAAACTTACACTATGTAAACAAGCATATTGTAAGTTGGACGATTATATCATTTTATTACGTAGCTTCATTTTGTTGTTTTTATTGTTTCGACAGTTCAAAAGTGCTTGTAACTGGCCTACTTTAAATAAATGCTTTTGATTTAGACTAAACTTTGACTTCTTTCATACATCGATCAAGGATTTGTCTAATAATTTATAAATCCACTGAGTTAATCATCAACAACTGTTATCATTCAAACCCTAGGTCAAAATACTAGACGGAATTTTCTAGATGTATTGTACTTCTTAAAACAAACTATGATCGAATTTATTAACGCGGCACATGTTCTTTTTTTAAATTGTATTTTGTGCTAGTTACAAATAATACTTGTTTTATTTTTGTATGCCCACCTTTTTAGAACACGTGTCTCGTTTTTAAAATGTATTTTTTAATAATTTATTATTATTTTATTTATAAAACATACTTTGTAGAGATGCTTTTTTGTATTAAAAATAATCGTTTTAAAAACGATTTTTGGTACTTTTTATTAAAAGGTTTATTTATTTTTAGTCTGTAAGTTAAGACTGTTTATTTATTTTTGCTTTAATTTATTGCTAATTATTTGTGCCTGAATACTCAATAATAATAATAATTTATTTTGTATTAAGTTATGCTTATAATAAAAAAATAATAATATGGTGATGTGAAACATGACAATTGATTTGTAAATGTAAACGTTAAATACAGGTAAATAAAGAATATTATAAATTAATAAAGAAATGCATTATTTTATTTTCTCCTGGAAAAATAAGTAGACGTAAAAAGAAAAATAAGTTCCGATTATTCCGAATTATAAATAAGATAAGAGAACACAAATTATTAAGATAGTTCTAAATGATAAGTTAAATTTATCTATAGTTCAACTTCTTAAGGTTGAGAATTCGCACTTTTTGAACGTCCGAATGACTTAAAAGACAATGCCCCAAAACAAATACCAATTTTTGCAATTTTCATGTATTTTTTTTCCGATAAAATGGCATAAGAAACTCTACAATAATATATTTTTACACTACTTTTACCCGACCACAGCGAAACAAAAAGGAGGGTCTTTTTTGGTTAAGAAATTAATGAAATTATCAAATCTCCCGCTCTGGGCAGGCCGAAGGGAGTGTTAGACTGTTACTGACTAAAACCCATCCCTGTTCCTTCTTTTGCCCTCTGTGTTCTCTTTAAAACAACCCGTAACCCTAGCAAGTAGAGAGGCCTGCGGGACCAGAGAACGGTTGCTGACCTCTCTTTGAGGCGCGTTTGGAAAACAAACACGGCGTCGTCAATACAG
This sequence comes from Ochropleura leucogaster, assembly GCA_958449745.1. NCBI lineage: Eukaryota > Metazoa > Arthropoda > Insecta > Lepidoptera > Noctuidae > Ochropleura > Ochropleura leucogaster. The sequence continues at coordinate 9,361,853 of OY288223.1, read as the reverse complement.
CCTGACGTCACTATACAGAAGGACGGTGTTGGTGTTTTTAGGGTAATATATAACCGTAAACAATTTATTAAATAACATACAAAGCAATATTTTCTGCAGCGAAAACAGCGCTAGCATAATTTCAATTTGTATTTTTTATAATACCGCCATCTATCGAAATAGGCATGAACTTAATAGGAAATTTCAGTACTGCCACTTTAGATGTGTGTTGTATGAAGAATAATTTAAAATTTTACCGCTACTAAAAACATGAATAAAGGCTAACTTATGAAGTTTTTCTTAAACCGATTATCTTGTATTATACAATTATATTTATTGATAATTTTGGTAGGTACAGAGATAGTTGGGACTCTGGAGACGGACACAGGCAAACTTTTCATTTAAAGTGAGAAATGAGGGAGACAGAGGGAAGGAAAAGGAAAACTTAGCTTTGCTATTCCAATAAATAAGGCGCAAGGGCTAAAACTACAGGTAGCGGATACCTGCAAATCAGGACAGGGGAACTGTGTTACGCCGAATTTAACGCGAGCGAAGCCGCGGGTAAAAGCTAGTTAATTATAAGTGTAACCCCCGAATACTGAAACGTCACTCAAAATTTAAGTTACAGTATATTAGATCTGAAATCCTAGGAATAGAAAACAAGGATAATAATGACAATTGCACTGAATTACCGAAGTTACTAAAAAGCTTGGAAACCGTTGTACCTTAACCGCTATCATAATCAAAATCAGTACGTTTAATAACTGCGATGAAAATCAAAAGGAACAAAAAATAATTTACAGCGACAGTTGTGACTATCAAAAGGATTTATTGATCATTACGTTTAGACTATATAACAATGCAAACCCAATAATACAAATCATGAAACACGATACTTTGAAAATATGCGGGAGTGTATTGTGTGATGCCAAGCAAATTTTTATATATATTTTTAAGAAAACTTTGCCCCAAACTAGGAACAAATAAAAAGGTAAGTACGTGTGAGAACTTAAGAAGAAAGCTATAAGATTATTATGAATTTTAGAATGCAATTTGCAAATGAACAACACAGTGGCTGAGTGATCGAGTGCTGCGCTGCGTGTCGCGGGTTTGATACCCGCACGGAACAAATATTTGTATGGCCTACAAATAGTTGTTTTGGGTCTGGCTGTTTGTGTATGTGAGTTTAATTGTTATATTTGTAAACGCACCCACGATACAGGAGGAATTCCTAGTGTGTGGGGCAACGTTTAAAATAAAAACTATTCTAAAATGCATTATAATTTTACAGCTTACTTCTCAAGTTTAAAAAGTGACTTAAAAAGTGGGTTTACTATAAGGTACATCTGTGGGTAACCCTTCGAGGTTTACAGGCGTTATGTTATGTTAAGCGTAGCTGATTCCTAACTGTGTCGGGATCGGCTTCAAGTCTAATCGGACAAAAATAGTTAACAAGCTGTCTAACTTCATAGCTGTATTTAATAATTAAAACAACGTTTATCCTTACTTAAAGTATAATCTTTAAATTATACTCTAAGTAAGGATAAACGTTTAAATCTATGTATGTTTCAAAATAGCCAATAGAGTAATGGCGAAGCCTTAGATGAGCTGACAAAAAGATGTGTTAACGAGGAGATACTTTGTTGTGGGTTGTTTGAAAGAGATAAAGAGGACCCAGAAAAAAAGGGTAAAAGAAGGAAGGTTTTTGTCAGTAAGAGACTGATACTCCTCTCTGCTTCGCCTAGTCCGGAGGAGTTTTATGGGGATTTACCATCCGAAAAAAAGGGGTTAAGCCACTCTTATTAAGGGAAACTATGGTACTTTCTCAAGTTATTCTGTCTTGTGACTGGGACTGTAGCAGCATCTTTTTTGTTTTTATGATTCATAAGTCCCTGTAATAATTGAAATAAATGTAGTTGGAATTTCTATCAAAAGATCCACGGACCCGTCACAATTTCACACCCCTATCTCCCCAAATCAAACACATTCACTTTTGTAAATCCATACTAACACGTCGAGTAATTAGCAAATAACTATGGAAGTCCAGCGGTTTCCGTCCCACGCGTGCGTTTTGCACGAATAAATATGTTTTACGCACGATTGTACGGGACTTGCATAGTTTAGTCACACTTACGCTGAAAAACGCTGGAGAAATCTAAATCTAAACTAATATCTAAACTTATAATTATAAATGCGAAAGTAACTCTATCTGTTTGTCTGTCTATCTCTTCTTCACGCCTAAACCACAGAACTAGTGGTCTGCTAGCTGGCAGTTGTCAGCTTTTTATTACATTCTTAAGATTTAGAGAACTTTAATAGCGTAATTTAGAAATTCGATGTAAGTTCCTCCTTTGTGGTATAGATGGCGTTGTAGTACTTTTTGTGCTATCCGTTTTGAACGACCGAGCTATGCCAATCTTGTATTTATCATTCTCATAGCAGTAGGTAAATAATAATCATTTTGTTTCGAAAATTATACATTATACATCCATATTTTTGATCATCGCGTTTTTGTTCAGTTTCCCAGACGAGCTCCTTCATATTATCATCAATATTATATTATTACATGAAGTCATGCTCTGACTACAAGTCTCTTCGTTTATCTGTCATAATGTTCCTGTTTGTGCAACTCCATACAGAGGCGAACTAAAGTCAACCTTTGAGTGATGCAGAAAGAAAATACAGAATTTGATTTGCTTGTCTAATTAATTGTGGATTAGTGAAATTCACTTCACAGAGATGTTTTGAAAGTAACCTTTTTTGTTAATATTATTGTTTACTTATTTAGACCCTTGTAATAATATCATACGACATTCTTAAGATTTAAAAACCGTAACGATAACATGGTGTAGTTACTTTAATTATACAGCTTTACGAGTGTTATAGATCTTAACTGGATAATTGTAAAAACATTATTTTTCTATAAACAATCGTTCATTCATTTTCTTACATATATTTTATATTTTTTATAATAAAAAAACAAACAAAAACATTGAAAAATACAAAAAATAGTAGCCCACTGATAACGGGAACAGGGTCCAAGCAACAGGCGGTCAGGGCTTTTTTTTCTTTTTTTTTCGGGTGGGAAATCAAATAACTTCCCCCGCTCTTGGCGGAGCGGGGGCGGGGGGGGGGGCATGTCAGACTTTTACTGACTCAAACCCACCCATGTTCCTTCTATTGCCCTTTACGTTCCAGGGCCGCGGTATCTCTTTCGATCAACCCGCAACCTCGGCAGGCGGAGGCTCTGGCAAGCCCCTCTGCTTTGCTGACGTCTCCTTGAGGCGCGCGTGAAACACGAACGCGCCATCGACACGGCGTGTCGTCAATCGACGGACGGACGGTGAGCTACCCATTGCTCAGCCACCCACAGTCGACGGTGACCGGGAGTCAATTCGCTGCACCCAGCGTCTTCCGCGGCGGTTGAGTTGTTTTAGGGCGCTTTCAAATTATACGGTTGATGTCGGACTGCCGCCAGACGGTTATCACGACCATGAGCAGTACTGCTGCCGGATGATCTTGCATCGAGTTCTTTTGTATGAAACATCATCCATCGCCCGAAAGCAGTACGATAACCGGACTGCAACAGTCCGACATCAACCGTCTAATTTGAAAGCGCCCTTAAAGTTCTCTCCCTCAAACTTCCAACCAGCTCCTTTACTAGCAAAACTACTTCTCCGAAGGACCGTTTCTCAATGCCTCTAGCTTCGGTCCATAGACTAAACCGGGACTGGAGTCTAGTATTCAATAGCGTTATTAAGCGCAAGTGTAATAACAAACATTTTAAAGGTAGATTTAAATTACTCGATTGTTGGCTAATGATTGTGCGGTCGAGCATGCTCGCCGGAGACGGTGTATTCAAAGTCACGGAAATGTACATATGTACTATTCAAATACTTGGAATGTAAGTATGTAATAATCCTGCGGGGTTGCGTGTTGTTCGAAAGAGATACCGCGGTCATCCGGAAACCGGATCGGAACATTAAGGGCAAAAGAAGGAACATGGGTGGTTTTTAGTCATTAAAAAGCCTGACACTCTCCGCCCAGAGCAGGTTGCAGTTGTACAGAATATTTTGTTCGGTTGTGTAGTTTCCTATTAAAGAATGTGTTTCACGGACAGTGTCTGTCTTTTCGTAAGAGATTTAATCAAATTATCTCCAGTATTATCTATATCCAAATCAGAAGTCATGTATTCAAATTAGGCAGATAATCAGCACTTTTTGAACGTTAAATTACAAGAGACAGTCCCACAAAAACGCCCTGCCCTTCGCTAGCCGATCGAGCCATCGAGTTCCCACCTAACTAAAAGTGGTCACAAGTTTGACTGCTGAGCACGAGGACCTAGATGCGATTCCCAAGTCGGGCAAATTATTTTTGGTTTCCATATTTTTTTTTAAATAAGTTAGCCCCCAATTACATGGTAGGTAAAAGTTATGTTAACTGGTAAAATGTGGGTGTACAACTTAAAAGTAATAGAAATACTTCTGTCGAACCCCTTAGGGATTACAGGGGTAATGATATTTCAGTGTATCTATACTTATTACTTATAATATATATTAATATTATAAAGCTGAAGAGTTTGTTTGTTTGATTGTTTGTTTGTTTGAACGCGCTAATCTCAGGGACTACTGGTTGGAATTGGAAATTTTTTTTAGTGTTGGATAGTCCATTTCTTGAGGAAGGCTATAGGCTATATAACATCACGCTACGACCAACAGGTGCTGAGCAGCGCGGGTGAAACCGTGGGGAACAGCTAGTTTATGATAAACTAGCTTCCGTCCGCAACTTCGTCCGCGTGGCGTAGTAACTTTAGACTAACGCTAACTTTAACCCGCGTGATAATCGAAAAAAAATATCTCTCTAGTCTAGTCTCTCCTTTTCTTCCCTATTCTCCCACTTTTCTCACTTAAAAAGAAAGTCGTCTCCAGGTTCCCAACTATCTCTGAACCATAATTCATTAAGATCGGATCGCCAATTAGGCGTAAAGAAGTAACAAACAAGCAAACTCACTTTCGCTTTTATACTGTTAGTAAGGATTTTGAATAGGCTGTATTATACATTAATGTTGAAAAGGCATGTCAACAGTGGTCGTTTATGGTTTAACAAAAAAAAAAATGAGGACCATAGCAATGCGGTCTGTTTGCTTACTTACCAAAACGTCATTGGGCCAGTCTTAATTACAACCTCTGCTAACTTGCAGGTAGCCACGCGTCATGTAACGTAAGTAAGTAGGCAAGTAAATTCAGCTTGTCAACTTTATTTCCTGTAATTATTTACTTTTTTCTTCAATTTGTAATTAAACGCTGATAATTTTTAATGCTTCATTGGGTAGCGGTGAATACGGATGGCAACACCATTGAACCAGAGAATTCTTGCCAATGACCTAGATTATTGTTTATGTATACTAGAATTTTAATAGATATGTCGGCAGAGATGGCTGATTAAGGTGACAACCTTCACCGGATAACATCTTCTGTAATATATGGGTAAGGGGTATTTTTTTGTGGTGGGAAATCATCAAATAACTTCCCCCGCTCTGGGTGGAGCGGGGGGGGGGTGTCAGGCTTGTACTGACTAAAACCCAACCATGTTCTTTCTAGCGCCCTAATGTTCCGGCGCCGCGGTATCTTTTTTGAACAACCCGCAGCCCCGGCAGGCGGTGGATCTAGCTGGCGCCCCTACTTTGCTGACATATCTTTGAGGCGCGCACGGAACACTAACGCGCCGTCGACACGGCCTGTCGTCAATAGACGGACATACGGTGAGCTACCCATAGTTCACCGTCCACAGGCACGCATCTACGGTGGCTGGGAGTCGTCGCGTGGCGGCTACGGACGGTACCTGAAGATCAAGGTGTCCTGACGCAGCTTTGGAGAGGAACATACTCAGAAGTAAATTGCCATACACTGAGCTGGCCTAGCCGAGAGCTAATGAAGAAAATCACACACATTACCACTACTGAAGTTGATTCGGCTACCCGTATCAGTGTGTTTGTATCTGTGTTTTTCAGTTTGCCTCATAACATGTCCTAGAACAATATGCCAGTGTTGTAACTGCAAACTTTGTGCCTATTTTGAATGAAATTAAAACAACCGAGAATATAACCAACATATTATGACTGCAATTTAATACTCAAAATTGACACATTACACGTTATCTTAGTAAGATTTTGTACCTGAAAAGGAAAAATCGCTAATCTTATTGGATCACTTTGTTGTCTATCTGTCTGTATGTCTGTCTTTAATTTGAGTGGAACAACAACTAATAACTCACGTCACTGAGAAATGATTGGATTTTAAAATTGAATTTACCAATTTTGATCGGTTAACCTCTGTTCCAAACAAGTTGCCATATACATTATATTTTTTTCCTTTTATCAATACTATAATTTTGCCGTTCCATTATTTCCAATTTTAATTTAATAAAGCGCTTATTAAAATGTAAGTTTTTTAATAATTGTTTACCTATAACTAGTAGTTGCGCTGTAATCTAATAATAATAAAGTCATATGTCATTGTATTCAGTGTTAACAACTGTTGGAACCTAATAAAAAAAATGCACTTGACACTCACAATCAAAGTTGAAATTCCTCGGTATCAACAGTTTTCCCTCAAAGCTAAAAATAGTTGTAGCACTTTCTCTGATAAATGTCCACAAAAATTCTACTTTAGCAAATCAACTTGCCCCATCTACGCCAATGATCCGACAACTTTTCCATACATTATATAAAGTGCTAACGCCCCATAATGATTGTAGACGCATCCATCAATCATATTTAGAAAATCCCATCGAAAACGATTCAGCAATATTCGATATTACCCCATCACTTTCATTGCTCGTTTAGTAACATCGTGTGCCGCAAGAAATGTTAATAGTTTTTAATTACTATCATGGTGTTTTAATAACATGAGATAAGCAGTAACAGTAGTTGTTGGAATAATTGTACAGTGCACGCGTCATTATCTACACGATTTACCCGATTGTTGGAAAAAATAGGGTAATGATTTTCAAATACATATTGTTCTGTAGCATCGGCAAAAGAAGTGAATGACAAAAATCTTAAAATATCGCAAAAAAAAGGTAAACTATTAAAAGCCAAAATTGCTTACTTAACTTTTCGGATAACTTGGTCATTAATAACTATAGAAATTGCTTCTGCATTCTACAAGAATTTATTCAAAATCAAATGTAATTTTAAGATATCTATTATATGCAATATAGTGTGTTCTTTAAGACATGGTAGACCTTATCTTAAGACCTCGCTTAAAATCATGTTTGACAGTTGCTTGATTTGTGTTGGTTTATGTACGGATCGTGAAAAAACTATTTGCACGCAAGTAACTAACACAATATTAAATTTAAAATAGAAGAAGTTCTTAACATACACTTTTTTAGGAATAGTTTTTTGATAGATCACACTTTTTATTACGTTCTAGGTTCTGTCAACTTCGGCCTTTTTGGCATCAAAATGACAGATTCTATGTTTTCTGTGGTAAAATTGAAATCACAATTATAAAATAAATAAATAAATAAATATCTTGGGACAACTCACACACGGCTATCTGATCCCAAGCTAAGCAGAGCTTGTGTTATGGTAACCAGACAACTGATATACATACTTATATAATTTATGAATACATACATATTATAGATAAATCACACCCAGACACAGAACAAACAATCATGCTCATCACACAAAGTTTTTCCTGGGTGGGAATCGAACCCACGACCTCCGGCTCAGCGGTCAGGGCCACTAACCACTAGACCAACAGGCCCGTCAAATTCTAACTGTCTATTAATTTGTATTATTTGTGGTTAGACTGAGTGTAGAGCTGAGATAATCTTGATACTGTATTCATGAATTCAGAAACATCTTAAGAACATGGTCTCACTTTGAGACTGAGTTTTCCTCAAGACCACAAGTGAGATTTGCTTCTAAATACTGCCCTAACTGACTAATGTTGGATGATTCTTTCAACATATTAAGTGACCTATATTGCAAACCATACTAGCACACATTTAGTGTTGGCACGGGGTAACATTGAAAGTACAAGCATGTTACAATAACGCAACAATACACACTTGCGCCTTTGTTTACTATGGAGGCAAGGCAGATTTGATCTTGACCGACAAGGGTACTGAAATACATGCAAATCTATACTAATATGTATATATTATAAAGCTGAAGAGTTTGTTTGTTTGTTTGTTTGAACGCGCTAACCTCAGGGACTACTGGTTGGAATTGGAAAATTCTTTTAGTGTTGGATAGTCCATTTTTTGAGGAAGGCTATAGGCTATATAACATCACGCTACGACCAACAGGTGCTGAGCAGCGTGGGTGAAACCGCGTGGAACAGCTAGTTGCGATATAAAATAAATGGGATGTTTAAAATGCTTTTGTTGTTTTAGACTGTAATCAATACGTTTTTTAGGGAAGAAAGCTGAATATATTTTAAGCTAATTATAATATGTCTGTATATTTATTTAAGAAATACATAAATAAATTACAAAGAAAATGTGTTTTTTCTATTTCCCTTTATGTTTCGAACAACTCGCAACCCCGGCAGGCGGTGGCCCTGGCAGGCCCCTCTGTTTTGCTGACATCTCTTTGACATTTCGTCGACACGGCCTGTCATCAATAGACGGACGGACGGTGAGCCCATTGGTCAGCGTCCAGGCCCGCATCTACGGTAGCCGGGAATCGACTCGCGTTGCCCGACACCCGGGGCGTCTCCCGCGGGGGCCGGTTTGGTTTGAGTGCCTGTAATGGTCTAATTGGCATTATGCTGAGCTGGACTCTTTTTTGGTGCAATTTTGAGACACACACCGCCCATTAGTGGGCGACCTCAATAAATATATGTGATGTGTCTAAATGCCTATGCGTCGATTTAACTCAGTCTACCTTACCTTTTTTTTTTTTAACGTGTTCCATTTTTTTTTCTGTGTAATGTTTTTTTTTTCATTTTAATTCTTGTATTGTGTCTTTTATTGCATCAAATAAATGATTTATCTATCTATCTAATTGAAATAAAAGCTTTCGAGTTTGAGTTTAAAGCTTTTATTCGTTTTTAGTGTTTCACAATTAATATGTGATGGGATTGTTATCATATTTTGGCACACACCCAATCCCTCAACCAATTTTATTTATTCTACATGAAAAAATATCTGTTATCTTCGAAAGAACCTTTCAAAGATCGTCCTAATTATCGGACCACCATGTTTAATTTTTAGGGTTCCGGTTCCTCAAACCCATTTTTGGTTTACGTACGTTTTTATATACGTTTGCAAGATCAAATCAAATCATTTTTTTTTATTGAAATAAAAATAAATGATTTGATTTGATCAAACCCATGGTTTGAAGACACGGTTGGCGCAGTGGCTGAGCGAGTTCGCGGTTTCGATCCCAACACTGAACAAATATTTGTATGACGTACAGGTAGTTGTTCCGGGTCCGGCTCTTTATGTATGTGAGTTTAAATGTTTGTAAACGCACCCACGATACACGAGAAAACCTAGTGTGGGGCAACATTAAAAAAAAAGGAAAACCCTTTTTAGATCCGCCCCCGTCTGTCTGTCCGTCTTTATCTTCTTTTTTATCTAACGCGTAGAGGTATCCCATTGAAATAAAATTCATATACTTAAGTCTGGTCCCTAGGAACTGTGACCTCTGAGTTTGTTTCGGCTGTTTCTTCTCAGAGTAGTCGGGTACGAAACACCGGCCTCATCTAGTTTTAAAAAAAGATGACGTGTAAAAGTGTTTGTGAAAACTTGCAAATAAACATCATTTATCATTTACTGTGAAAATAGCAACCAAGTTTAGCAACAATTTCATTAAATTTTTTTTCAAAGAAAATTCCTTATATATTATTCTTCTTTTCAAATCACCCACAGTAGTCGCTTATAAACAATCAATGAGGCGAATAATAGAAAAATAATCATAGCTGTTCTTGAACCCTTTATCATGGTCTAGCGGGCTGGTGACCACAACACCAGTTACAGTTCTCTATCGTTTGTCAGTTATTTGAAAGACGGTAGAACTGCAACGTTAAGTTTTCGTGACTTCCTTTTATCTGTCCTTACAATAATAATAATGTATTTAATAAGTGTTTACCGATCAATAAGAAGATTTTTATTAGTGCTGGTATTTCATTGGTGCTGATTAAACTAGGCTGAGATTAAAATGACATACCTAATCACATTTAATGCCATTTTAGTCGCAACTATGGATAGCCCAATTTAGCTTGACAACCTTAGTTAAAAACGTCAATTTTAGAATAATGAGTTGCGTCAGTTTAACCATTTTCAGAATAGGAAATGTTGTTTAATAGGAATAAACAATGTTAGTGATTTTTGGATTAGTTTTAGTTAAGTTCGTGACAACAGAATCGGCACGATTATTTTTATAAATAGTATGTACAGTCAGCAAAGAAATAAGTAACCAGGATCGTCATTTATAGTGTGTGTTTGCGGTCTTTAACTCAAAATTGATTTATTTTACGAACTGTTTGCTTTTATATCAATAAATATTTATTGATATAAACATCTGATATATATATATATATATATACTTTTTTCGAAAGGTTGGATTTTAAGAAAATGTTGACTGTATTTGACGAGCCTAGTTACATTGGTGTTATACTGCAGAATTTAAAGCTTATTTTCGGACTAAGGCGGTTCCAAATAATCCACTTAGTCGGTAACTACAAAAAAATAGAACACATACAAAACATTTTGCCTACTAACACCGGATTGACTGATCACCAACCATGATTACTAATTCAGACATCCACTCAACATCTCAATTCAGACAAGATGACAGCTTTTCACCATCGCAACATATCAGAGCATCTCCAGCCATCTAATAACACGATAACAAGTACAAATTGCCCCGCAATCAATTGGAGAAATTGTCGTCAAACATTAACGGAAGAAGCCACGCGAAAACGGACAAGTTATTCATTTTGTACACATTTCGTTCATATCGGAATTGAAACCAAAGGAAGCCCGAAGGCCCGGCCGACCGTGAACTGACTGGAAAAACGCAACTTTATACTAACACATGTATAAATATACCGTCTTGCAGCGACAGTAATTCAGTTTTGCGCGACCGCTTGATACAAAATGGTGGTGCACAGGGTGACGGTCTAAGGAAAGTGAAGTGCTTGTGTTATGTAATCAGTGACATTAATTAACTATCAATATGTACTACCAGACTTTGGTGCTCTGTTGTGTAGCCTTGGCTTCAGCCAATGAGTACCAGGACGCTTTGAAGAAGCTTTGGAACAAGGACAGTGATTCTGTGATCGATGTCACCAGTGCTACATTAGTTATCAAACCTTCACGGTTCGAAACGAGGGAGTCCAGGCTCCCTTATACTTACCAGCGGTATGCCTTCAAGCCTCGAGCTATACCGCTTAGAACAGAACAACCTCAAGTGGAAAGAAATATGTATTATGCAGATGTGAAGAACAACTCCAATTTACTTTTACCTGGTAATTATATCCCAATTGCCAAAGAGAAAAGTAATTTGACAGATGATGGCCAGTTCCAAGTTCGAGCAATACCGTTGATCAGGAGAGAAGAATACGAGAAGAGGTCTTTGGATGTTGAAGAACCAATTATTGAGAAGCCTGAGGGATTTATGGAACCTACTGTCTCACGGAGATCATTATCATGTAAGTATTTAATTACAATCCAAATTATTGTAATAATAAGGTGCAAATTATATGACATGCTTAGATGGGCAAGTGTCAGATTGGTTATTTGGAGTTAAGTTAATGATTTATTTAATTAGGTCGTTAACTACTTCTCGGCTAAATTATTGGGACTCATCATAACATATCGTAAAAGTGTAAGTAAGTGTTTGTGGTGATTTCCAAAAAACCCTGAATATTCATTAATTTTTTGTCATAATTATGTCACTAATTGTGTTCTTTTAATACATTAAATTTTGCCTCATTTAATCACAGACCCTATAACTAGTTGTCAAATGAATTAACGTCCATCATGTGTTCAAATCAGTGCCGATTTGAAAATATGATATAAAATTTGCATTTTGCGTCATTTGCATCGATAATTTTTTCATTCGATTTTTTTCACAAATTTGCGATAAATCGAATGATTTAAAACAATTGATTTATGAACGAAACTATCAAAATTTATCGTTCGTATGCAAGTAATGGAATCACGCAATACTTCGTCAATAAATTATGTGTTTAGTTTCATTGAACTTGCGTTGCATGTTGACAAACAAATGGACAAAAGATTGTAATGGATGTTTCTTTAATGTTCTAGAAATTATTGAAATATGAATGTAATCATGATTTGTTTGACATGAAACATGAATAAACTGAATATTGATGAATGGATTTAGTAAACGCTACACTAATTGATAGCACAAATCATAATTAGGAAACAGAAACGGCGGTTACCAAGTGGTAACTTTACTTTGGGTAATTTATTTCATCTACACTGAACTTTGATCCAACTTTAAAACTCTGGGCTGCTACTTAGTAATTTCTAATGGAAAAACCCAATCACTTTTTTACCCGACCAAACACCAGGGCAAACAGCTCCAGGTATGAAAGGTTAGGTCAAATTAAACGTCTAAAGAGGAAGACAGGGTGTTTTGATGAAGGTTTTTCTAAAGCTGCGTTAAAGCACCCTGTCTGGCAATCCGCACAGGGACAGACAGGGTGTCAGGGGATCAGACAGGTTGTGGATTTTGATAGTATGAACCCAATATTTAGAACGGAAAAGAAATCTGCATGATTTGGAACAATAATTCGAGCAATTATGACCAACCCATACTAAGTATTCATGGTGAAAGAAAGAACAAAGATGAAGCTTTTTTTATCCTATGAGATTCGGTCTACTTTGTGAATGACTTAAACTTAAGACCGCTATCCAAGAGGAAGCCCTATTTATCTGGATTATATAATTGAAAACACATTATATAAGCCAATTACGGCTAAAACAGAAACACTGCCTCAAATATTTTTTACAGGAAGAATCGAGTCAATTAACATCGAGGAACCAAATTGTTTGTTAGGAAATGTATAAATAGGTAATTAGTTCCTGCATCGATTAAGAAGTTCCTCATGCGATTTTTTAGGCTTCTGCTATTATAGGTGAATAAAATTTTTGCCATTTTTGTAAGCAATGGAGCGCAGCAGAAGAGTTGTTAAGTGAACAAATTAAACAGAACTGTCTTGTCTCCTTAACTCAAGTAACTAATCTAGGAGGAAAAATACATTGATTTTTCACACCTCCAAGGGAACAGATTAGAGTATATTGTTCTAATTTCAACTAAATACATCCACGCGTTCTCGAGATAAAGGATCTTGACATACAGATAGACAGCATGTTCTCCTATCTTTTTTTTTTAGGTTTTTTTGCCTTTTGAGATACGGAATCCTTCATTCTGTGAATCATCAATGATATTCATCGATTAAATGGAGTTTTCAGTATCTTGCATCCATCCATTCTCTTAAACTTATGTGACGAGAGTTTGAATTGTGTCGTTTTAGCGTTTGTTCAATTATTGGTTACATCTTTATCATTATCTGCCTAGACTGTTATTATATAAAAGTTGGTTAAACCTAGGTTTTCTATTCATTTATGGTCTGACACTTTTAGTCTCTTTTTTTCAAACATTCTATTATTTAAACGTGGCGTGACCAAATGATCTCACAAAATAATCAACTTTTGAAAAGAAACGATTACCGTTTAAAATCTATCCCTATTTAATGGCAGATCATTTCCTCCAACAAAGCAAGCAATTTAAATATAATGGTGGTAACGTAATAAAGAAAAACTAATTAAATATAATTTTCCATTTCTCCTTTATGATAGCTTTTTACCATGACTTGGGTTTCTATGAACATTTTTATTGTTTCCACTTAGTATACATATTTATTTCATATAATTTATGACTAGCTTTTATTTGATCATGATTTCTTTAAGATTCTTCTTTTATACTCAAGATCAATATTATAAATAACGTATTCACGGTTAGCGCAGTTTCTAAGCGATCGGAACAAATATTTGCATGACCTACAGGTAGTTGTTCCGAGTCTGGCTGTTTCTGTATATCTGTTAAATGTTTCTAGTGTAGGGCAACGTATTTAAAAAAAAAATCTTCTTGTCATTGTCATGTTTAAGCTTTAGACAAAAGCTGGTCGGAAAATAACAGCCGATAAGGTCGATTTTCGTGTTAAGCCGCGTTTTTCTACGTTGGTCTATGGATGGGTGACCATCTATTACAAACGAGTATCCGCTGCCTCAGTAAACCTGTTAAGCCACGGCTTGTCAGCAAAGCAGAGTGGCCTGCCCGGGCCTCCGCCTACTGGGGTTGCGAGTTGTTCGGAAGAGATACCGCGGCCCCGGAACGTGAAGGGCAATAGAAGGAACATGGCTGGGTTTTAGTCAGTACAAGTCTGACACCCTTCAAATGGGAAATCATCAAATAACTTCCCCCACTCTGGGCTGTCATTTGTAGATCTTTGACAGTCGTTCCAGATAGTTAGTCTATTTCATTAATAATGCCCACCAGCACAATGTTTTAAGTGCGTAAAATTGAGTTTTTCCGCCCGCAACTTCTTCCGCGTGGCATAGTTACTTTGGGCTAACGCTAACTTTAACCCGCGTGATAATCGAATTAAAAACATCTTTCTCTCCCATTTTATTACCTCTATCTCACGTTTTTATGCCTATTTCCGTATCCAGGGTCCAAAATATTTATGTACCAAAATTCATCAAAATCGGTTTGGCCATTTAGGCAAGAAAATACGTAAAAAAAAAACAAACTCACTTTCTTTTATTTAGTTTGTGTTCCTGCTTTTATTTTATTTTTGTTTTAATAATGCTGTATAAAGATAACATTTATTTTCCTTTCTTTCTTTCCATCACCGTTAGGCGAAGCTAAACAGATGATGATAAAGTAAAAATCAACCTAAGAAAATGACCATCATTACAATGTCAATCCCTTTCTTTTTCTTCTACAAATAGCATATAACGATAACGATAACGGTAACGTAACGTATCGGTATATACAGTTATTTTATACATTTATGTGCATCGTAGTCAACAAGCGGAAACAATTGCTAGTTACAATATTGATGAAATTCAGTTCAGCGAGAGTTATTGCTTGGTAGTTGTGGCATTATGTGGGTAGACCCAGAAGAACTATTTGTAAAGAAAGCGTTTAGTTGGTTCCTTGTCGACGTGTTCCACGTGCCCCTCAGAGATGTCAGCAAAGCAAAGGGGCCTGCCAGGGCCACCGCTTGCCGGGGTTGCGGGTTGTTCAAAAGTGATACCGCGGCCCCAGAACTTAAGGGCAAAAGAAAGAACATGGATGGGTTTTAGTCAGTAAGAGGAAGTCTCACTTCTCGTTTCGCCCAGAGCCAGGGTAGTTATTTAATGATTTCCCATCCGCAAAAAAGTGGTTATTTGGTAGATTTCTAAGATCAATCTGAAATCAGTCTTGAATCAATCATTTTAAATATTAGGTGGACTTTTTGTGTTAGCTTTTTTAAGTAGCCCAATTGTGCGTTTTCCGGAACAGTGTGATTTGTTTTGAAATAATCAAAAGCTGATTTATATTAAACTTGCTTTTGCCCGCGGCTTCGCTCGCGTCTAATTTGGCGTAACACAGTTTCCTTTTCCGGATTTGCAGGTACCTGCTATTTGTAGTTTTTGCCTAGTGCCGTGTTTATTGTAGTAGCAAAGCTAAGTTTTCACTTTTCTCCCCTGTTTCTCCCTCATTTCTCAATCTTTTAAAATAAAAATACACAAACTCACTTTCGCTTTTAAAATATTAGTAAGGATTATACTGCCAATGATGGCGGATGCCGAATGATATCGGGGCGGAGGAGTACCAGAATTCATCAAAATTGGTTTAGCCCTGTAGCCGTGAAGACGTAACAAACAAACTTTCGCTTTTATAGTATTAGTAAGGACTAGTTGTGCCCAGCGGTTTCACTCACTACTCAGCTACTTTTCTGGAGAGGAGTATAAAAAGTTTACAGAAGCTCTCGTATGTGTCAAGCTAAATAAAATTGGAATATAAAACGATTGCATTAAAGTATCGTTTTTCTTTCGCTACTTAAGTATTTGTTGATTTTCTGTTCCAAAGTTACCAGTTGATATTCAGTCGACGGTGAATTTGTAACGGTTGGTAATGATAGTGGTATGATTGCGACCGTTTCTCTGTTATTGGGTGAGCAGGACGGTAAGTGCAGTGGACTTATAGAAAGGGATTAATTCTGGGGGGTGTTTGATGATTAGACTAAGTTGTATTGATTTGTGATCGGCTAAGATCTGTTTATTGATCGGGTTTTAGGTTTTATTTTTGAATGAAATTAAGTTTAGGATTGTCAAATATGTGGTATTATAGGAGAGAGAAACAGATCCTCATTAGACAAGACATAAATGTTGGTTGAAAATTGCTCTGCAGCAAGCTATATTTTGTGGGCCTAAATCAAGTGCCCTTATATTTTAATACGCAAGTTTATTAAAAACAGCAGGGATACCATGACATCTTGTAGCAGTTCTTATTCCTGTGTGAGAAAGAGATGTACCTAGACACCCTGTATAGCTCTGTCTCTTTCCCTCAGTGGAATAAGTTCTGCTTTAAGACGTCATGGTAGGGTAGCTGGCCTTATAATATAATCATTATGTTAGTCGATGTCAACATATATAATAATTTCGGTAGTTAAACAAGCAAATACATTTATTAACGTACGGAGCAAAATACTAGTATTTATTACTTAATTGACTAATGTCTAATTGAAAATCCTTATTGTATCATGACATATTGAGATAAATGAGGCCTTATTGTAGTTTTCATTAATTAATGGACTCATACATGATATGGTTTTTGCTTCGTCAGTAGGATAAATAAGTATTTAAATTGATTGAGGCTGAGAAAAACATCCTAAATACTATATTTATTACGAATGTATAAAAAAATGAGGATACAAAATCAAATAGAAAGTGAAATTTGCCAAAAAAAAAATAGAAAGTTGCAATTTCAAAAAATGATTATAGGTCGAAAAAAAATGAAAGTCAAATTACAAAAAAAGAGATTGAATGTTCTTCACTAATAATTGCAAAAAAAAACTCATGTGAAGGCTGTGTAATACAAAAATATAAGATTTTTTATATATTTCTTGATAGGTAATTAAAAATATTTTGTCCGTGAATGGTACTATTGGTACTAAGTAAATACTATTTTGTTTCTGTTATGCCTGTTAAACATCACGTTCATATTTGGGGTCCATTCTTGATTTAATACATCGGAAAAGCGATACTTAAGATAAAAAAAAACTACGCATAGTAAAAGACATTTTAACTTTTTAAATAAATAAATAGCAGATCAGTGAGTACTGCTACCCTACTATGACCTCTTAAAGCAATTCTTATTCCGCTGAGGGAAAGAGACAGAGCTATACAGGGTGTCTAGCACCATCTCTTTCACTCAGTGGAATAAGAATTGCTATAAGATGTCATAGTAGCCCTTCTGTTGTGGCTTGTATATACACATATATTTTTATTTCATCCAACTTTATCCATTAATAGTCAATGAAAAACACGTTCTTTTTTGTTCTAGCCTGTTCTGTATAATTCACTCCTTCAAATTTTCGCGAACCCGCGTATCTTTCCAGCTCTGACGGGATCAACCCAGTTCGAACCGCCATCTTCTTGTTGATCTGTCGCGTCCTCGCCTCACTGTGTTAGGGCACCAGTTTTCTAGTATTTTAGCTTACAATTTGTCCGGCATGTGGCAGATATGGCCTGCCCAATCCAGTCGACCAGCCTTTTGAGTCACGTCAGCTATATTTGTTTTTGAGCTCAGTATTGTATTTCAAACACGATCTGCTAATAAACAAAAGTAAAACATTATGTGAAAAATATCAACATAAACAATTTCTACAAAATCGCTAAAACAAATATTAGCTGGCCGATAATAAAACAATCCCTCTTTGTTTTCACGGATGAAGTCCGAAAGAGGGTTCAAGGATAAGAATTAACAATGCTGTAAAACTTTCATAACAAGAATGTGCGTCTACTTGATATGATAAAGACAATAATTAAACTATAATCACCAACGTTTAAAGTGCCAACAATTACGTTGCTAATCACAAAGACACGCAAACCACGCGTAATATAATCGGATCTCATCAGATGGCGCACGTTAACGCAATCGTAACAGGTTGTTAGCCTATCAGCCTATCAGGCTGCTATTGTAGATTTAATTGTTGTGTTTCTATCAGGTGATAATAATTGGGTAACTAGAGAGACGGGTGATACTGTCTCTTTCGTAGAAAAGTAGAAACCGTGGATTTTACCACTCAAACTTGTAGAGTTTTATTTCTGTCTCGCATACCTATCTGAAAACACATGAAAAGTCTATTAAATTTTCTTTCTGATACTATTTATTTAAATGTTCCATCTGCTTTGTGTGACTAATCTGGAAGTCTATGAACCCTGGTTTTCCAAAGCAAGGAAAATCTGTTCAGGCAAAGATTTAAAATTTAGTTCTGCCCTGAAGTTGATTACGATGAGATATGAACGTGTCTTTACGTTCCAATCATAACCAAATTCTATTCTTAATGAGTGGACTTAATTTGAATTTTCATCGACACGCATCAACAACAAATAGAATTTAGAAGTAGTACGTAGTAATCCACTATATATATACGAATCCTCTCGATTCGTATGTTTAGTGGAATCATTGCATTTTAAGTTTAGTCTAAGATATCTCTTACGATCATTTTTTCTGTAACTTTGCGATACCAGTTGATTAATCTTTACTACTTCTTTTATTTCCAGACATAATGGGTGACGACGACGATGATGACGAATTCGAAGATGAAGACGGAGAATTTGAAGAAGAAGACATCGGCAGCATCAAAGGGCAAGGCGAGGAACGAAACAAGAACAAGAGGAAGAAGCTTAAACCAAAGAAGCTGAAGAAATACATGCTGCCACTACTACTGGCTTACAAGATGAAGTTCTTCACGTTAATACCAGTCATGATCGCTGGGTTAATCCTTCTGGTTGGAGCCACTGGCTTAGCAGGGTTCTTCTTTGCGTTATTCGCAGCGGTCATGGGATTACAGAAGGGAGGATACTAAAAGACCCTGGACACCGACATCAAAAATCTGGAAAGAAAAATCGACTGTATAACACAAACAGACGAACTATATTCGATTGAGGATCCGCCCCAAAATACTTCTAACAGGGTTGTATTTTGGACGGTATTTTATATTACACAGACTCGATGTAACAATTAGAAATATTAAGATGGTGTGGAGTTTTTTTAAACAATTTTTGAAGTCGGTAGTATAAATAAAGTCGACGACTCGCAGTTGCCATTCAGTCTAAGTAAGCGTCCACCTGGAATCCACACTGCTAGTCTAACGTCGAAAACAAAGAAAATCCACCGATAGATTGGCAGATTTTTCTGTTCCGTTTTTATTTTCTGTTTTTCGTACAAAACTTGTTTTTCTGTATTCATTTTTGTAATACAATCAACGCTATTTTTAAGCTCGCGCAAATGTAAATATAATTAAGAGTAGCAGTAAGTTATTTATTTATTTATTGTTAGAAAGAATAGATAATGTAGTTACCAATTATAACGTAGACAAATGTATCGCTAACAATGATAATATAATTATATGCAAGTGCTTTGATTTTTTATGATTTTTATTCATCACGTTCATCAGTTAAATATTGGTAGCTTTATGATACCTTACCAAAAATGAGTAATTGGTTTTTTAAAGAAGAGAATAATGTTTTATTTTGTTTAAAGTTACATATTAAAATAACGTAAATAAACTAAAGAATGGCATCAATAAATCTTCAACGGTACCAATTGGTAGAGTCTCCAAGAGACTGACCAAATTATGGCAACGCTAAGCTTCTGACTAAAGTAAAAGCCAGCCCTTGGGTCAGGGGAAGTGTCAACTAAACGTATGGAAATATCATAATTTTAAAAAGGCTGCGAGTACAAAGCTCCCACTATTCCAAAGTTCCAACCCCAAATGGCTCGAAAATGTAGTTACCAATAAAGTTACTCTATGAACTACTCCGCAGAGAGCCTCGTCCCATCGTCTTTGAGGAAATGGATGACCAGTTTCTTCAGTGTTTGATAATCATGGCTTCAAATAAGCAAGGGACGTCAAGATCCTCAGTACCGTGCGAGGATAATTATAAAAGCTGGACGGACTTGGACAAAATTTCCGTCAGTCCACCCATACGAATGGGAAGAGTGGCTTAAGCCCAAGCTCGGTTGTACAAAGTCACATTTAAAATTAAAGATAAATCAAAATGTCTAATAATTTGATCCATATTGTCCAAAAGATGAGTGTGCTTCTACAAAAGGGGAAGTACGTAGGAAAGAAGGATTAAGAAGTAGGATAAGGTATTCAATTTTGTATAATACAATTGGTGATTATTGACATATTCAAAAACATGTATGTTTGTTCAAAACGAAACGACATTAACAGTAAATTTCAAAATGTCGAGTAACTACATTTAGTAGTGTTTAAGATTATCATTCCTAAGCTTTAGCATAGGTACAATAAATAAATAGAAATAGAAACTAGCCAAGACAATCACAACTTTAGTGTTCTGCTCCATTTACCGTCTCATCATTTTCTAAACTCATATTTTGTGGTCTGTAAAATTGCAAGTAATTCAAGGAAATGTAATTATTCATTTTTAGAATTCCGTACATAAAAAGAAAAAAAACAGGAATTAAAGTATCACTTTCTTGTCCGTCTGTGTGTCTATTTGTCAAAACCTTTTCTCTCGGGAACGCGTAAAGGCGTCGAGTTGACATTTAAACCGTAGACTCAAGTTAGTGGTACCTTTAGTACCTTCAGGCGTTCACGAGATGATGAGTCTTGACAGATAGACGGACAAGAAAGTGATCCTCTAAGTTCTGTTTTTTTTTTCTTTTGACGTATGGAACCTGAAAAAACAAACTTAAAAGCAATCAATCTCCGGTATGGTCAGTGTGTTGTAAGTATACCGTTAGGGTAAATTAAAGACATAGGTAATGATTTCATTAAGTTACCACACAGTTAGTTGGGGGTAGGATAGTAATGAATGTTGAAGATGCCTACTCCATAACTTAGGTACAGACGCCTGCACATCAAGCTACTACAATCTGTCAGATTTCTTTGATAGATTTTCGACTTTATTTCTAAAGTATTAGGTTCACGGTTCATTGGGAAAAATTGACAGTTTCGGGTAGCTTGACCTGCTGGCGTCTGTACATGTTATCATCATTAATCTACAGCAGTTCTTTGAGAAATATTGTCCTCTTTAATAGGACCACTTGACTCAATTATCTGAAAGTCTCGTTTATTTGCTACCAGCCAGTCTGCGAAGATCATCACTCCATGAATCGAAGCTGGGAGAGTTCCAACTTATGCTTGCCGGTTCGCGGTGTCTACTCAAGAACACATCAGCCTCAACGGTCATCAGTTCTATGGTTAGAAGGGCCAACCCACTGCCACTTGTCGACTATAAATTAATCCTTACTAATATTATTAAAAGCGAAAGTGAGTTTATTGGTTTGTTATGTTTTAACGCCTAAATGGCCAAAATCGATTTTCATGAATTTTTGTACAGAGATAATTGGGACCTTGAAGGCTGGAGACGGACATAGGCTTAAAAAGTGAGAAAAGAGGGAGAAAGAGGGAAGAAAAGGGGAGAGAAAGTTGTTTTTCATCATTACGCGGGTTATAGTTAGCGTTAGCCCAAAGTAACTTTGCCACGCGAACGAAGTCCGGATGTTGATAAGGTTTTTTTTTATTTTTCAAGAGAAAGGTTTATATGGTTAATACTTCACGCTATGGCTATAAGGAGGTGAGCAGCGGGTAAAACCTTGTCTAGACATCGAAAAGCGCCATCTATTTAAATGAGCGTGGACTAACCACGTTTCAAAGAAACCAATGAAAACAAATGTTAAGGGTAAATTCGTTTGTATGTTATTTATATTAATTTATTTGCATGTTTGATGACAACTTGCAGCAAAGTTCATGTAAAGAGCCACAATTACAGTGATGACATTCAATTAGTAGAGAACAAGGGACTATTTTTTTTATTTATAAAAAAAAAACGTTGCCCCAAACTAGGAATTTCTCATGTATTGTCGTGCGTTACAAGAATTCAAACTCACATACAAAAACAGCCAGATCCGAAACAATGATTGCGAGGATCGAACCCGTGAAACGTAGCACTGCAGTCAACCGCTCAGCCACTGTGCTAACCGGGCCGTCATTATGTGTTACTGTCACAATTTTTTTTAATGAGTAAATACTAATAGCCACCGACTGGAGCAAGTATTTACTTACTTACTTGTCCATAAATGTGACAAAAAAAAACAAACTTTAAGTACTTAATTTGCAATAAAAGTTATTTTGAAATCAAATACAGTTTTGTTTCCTTTGGCCATTATTGGCATGCTCATTTATGACTGCAATGTCCTTGATTTCTTGCAGCAAATCAACGCACAAGAACTAAGATTCAACGCCAGTGCCTATTAATAATGATTACATACAAAAACGGAACACTTACTGAAAAGTAGAAAATGAATTGTGTAAAATCATTGTATTTTTTTATACCATATGTTTTGCGATTGTCTTGTTTTTTGATTGTCACATGGGAAATCATGCAATAACGGGCCTGTTGGTCAAGTGGTTAGTGGCCCTAACTGCTGAGCCGGAGGTCGTGGGTTCGATTCCCACCCAGGACAAACTTTGTGTGATGAGCATGATTGTTTGTTCTGTGTCTGGGTGTGATTTATCTATAATATGTATGTATTTATAAATTATATAAGTATGTATATCAGTTGTCTGGTTACCATAACACAAGCTCTGCTTAGCTTGGGTTCAGATAGCCGTGTGTGAGTTGTCCCAAGATATTTATTTATTTATTTAACTATCTCCGCTCTGGGTGGAGCAGGTAAAAGTCTAACAGTCCCGGTGTACTGTGTTACTGACTAAAACCCACCCATGTACCTTCTTTTGGACTTTTTGATCCGAGGTCGCGGTATCTCTTTCGAACAACTCGCAACCCCGGCAAGTGGTGGCCCTGGAAGGCCTGCTACTGATTCTGTTACTAGACGGACGGTGACCTTATCATTGTTAACTTTCCACAGACCCGCATCTTCGGTGCCGGGAGTCTTCTTGTGGCGCCCGACGTCCGAAGCGTCTCTTGCATTTGGCTGCATCGCGCTTAATTTAAAGCTATGACATACACTAGGAAACAAACTACATAGTAGAAAACAATTTACTCAAACGTTGAAGATATCTAATATAATAATAATCGTTAAGAAGACAAGCCCTTCCACCCTGTTTTGTGCAGCATAATGCTTGGCTACTTATTTCAAATACTGATGATTCATTCGGTTTATAAATATCTCGTTCGTTGGTAATGAAAATCATTTTGATTTGATTTTCCCTTTGAGATTTGACAAGTGTAATCTAGGACCCTTCCGGGGTTGCGGGGTGTTCGAAAGAGATACCGCAGCCTTGAAAAATACAGAGCAATAGAAGGAACATGGGTGCGTTTTAGTCAGTAAAAGTCTGATACTCTCCCCCGCTCTGCCCAGAGCGATGGAATTCCTTTGAGGATATGCCATCCACAAAATATACCCTAAATATGCTACAACGAACAAGGATCACATAACAAAATCAAGTACTCCAAAAAGAAAACTAGACACAAAGCTTTCCCTAACACTAAAATTAACGTCTAATGACTTAGAAAAACGCATCGAGTCATTAAAACGTACCGCATGATAGGCCATAATGTTCCCATTTTGACGCTATAAAACTCAATGACAACTGATAGTACCACCACTTGAATCGTGCATGTCAAACACACACAATTACCTTCACAAAATATGCAAAAATATTACAAATTTGACCTTTAGTGCAAAGAAAGATCAGTGAAAAATAATTATGCTTCCTTACTCTCGAGGCTTAATTCTGGATAATGCAAGTAATTATGGAATAGTGAAAACTGAAACCTTATTTGGATTTGCACCTACTAATCATGATAAGTACGTGGATACAGGTTTAAATTCAACTGAACCAATGGAATGGATTATAGCTAGCAGCAACTTCGCGCCTCGGTCTTTGCAAGGTATAATCTGTTATTTGTTTGCTTGATAGTTTTCTTATTCTTTTTAAATAACACCTTTAATATTCAGATCTTAGATTACACTTTAACTTTTAACTTCCATTGCAATTTTAGGCTTAAATTAATCGTAGTGGTGTAGCTTCTTCACAATTCACGGGTGGTTTGAACCCGGGCCCCGGAACATAAAGGGCAAAAGAACGAACATGGGTGGATTAGGTAGTCACGCCATATCAAATACTGGTTCAAATCATCTGCATTCGGTTAGACTGGAAGCCAACCCCAACATAGTTGGAAAAAGCTAAGCAGAAATATATAATATAATTAATTTCCGAGAATGAATGACAATTTCAAAATCAATCAAAATCAAAATATTTTAATTCACATAAGCCTACATGGGCACTTATAAATCGTCGAGAAAAGGTGCACGAAACTCCGTGGTTACTCTTATAAAATTATTTGGTTTTACAATGTTGTTGTTACAGTGTTAGTACTTAAGTAAGACAGGACAGCGTAAGCCCAACAATAAGTCATTGATTACTTTACAAAACGTAAAATAAAATAGTAAGTTAACAAACGTCTCAGAATCTAATTAATTTCGCCTTGTTTTTTTAAGTTTCAGATGCAGAACCACGAGACTTAAAACCTTTGCCAATAACAGAAGCTAAATCTAAACAATCTTCAAAAAAGAATAAGAAGAAACACATTGGGAATAAGAAAAAACGGACAGGCAAAGGTAAAGACAAAGGAAAGAAGTGCATATTCAAGGTCTTCAAAAAGACGAACAAAAAGACTAGAGGAGGGAACAGATACCCAAAGATGCATAAAAAGTATATGATGCCGTTAATTCTGGGTCTGCTGGCAGCTAAGAGTCTGCTGATTCCAATAGCTTTGAAGGCTTTGGCGTTCTTGTCTGCTAAAGGTATGGTTATTGACAAATTAGTGGTTTTGTATAGGATAAGGCCTAGTGCTTAACTAGTGTGAATGTTATCAGGAGTATTGTAATCTAGTTGTCAATATTTTGTTAAAAAAACACGTTTTTTTTTAGTTTTTCCCCACACTAGGAATCTCTCCTGTATCGTGGGTGCGTTAACTAACATTTAAACTCACATACACAAGCAGCCAGAGCCGGTTCATCTATATGTAGGCCATGCAAATACTTGTTACGTGTGAGAATCGAACCCGCGAAACGTAGCGCAGCAGTCGATCGCCACCGCCGTGCCCACGTAGAGGCGATCGGCGGCGGCGATCTCTCGCGTCCGGCCCTGGTTCAGGCCATGGTCCGGAGCGAGAGGGAATGGGAAGCGGCCACCACCTTCTGCGAAGCAGTAATGCTAGCAAAGGAGGTGGCCGGGTGTTTGAGGGAGAGAACATCTGCCCAACCCAGCCGTCGCGAGAGACGCCCATGGCGCCGGGCGCCGCGAGACGACTTCCGGCCACCGTAGATGCAGGCCTGTGGGCGGTGAGCAATGGGTAGTTCACCGTCCGTACGTCGATTGACGACAGGCCGTGTCGACGGCGCGTTCGTGTTTCACGCGCGCCTCAAAGAGAGTCAGCAAAGCAGAGGGGCTAGCCATAGCCTCCGCCTGCCGGGGTTGCGGGTTGTTCGAAAGAGATACCGCGGCCTCGGAACGTTAAGGGCAAAAGAAAAAACATGGGTGGGTTTTAGTCAGTACAAGTCTGACATGCCTAGGAATACAGCTATGGAATCTTGTCCCGTGCCCGGTTGATGGCAATAACTTAAAATCATAACTAGTAAGATGTTGCTGTGTCCCGAACATGTATTCATCATATTTGGGACGTGCGTGTTGTAATATTAAGTTTAGTTCACTATTTTTTGTGACTAAATATAAGACGGTCAGGACAAAACTACCACTTATCCAGCATAGCAGCTACCTCTAACATTGCATGTCAAGTTAGAAGCAGCAAGTTACATTTTTAAGTTTTTTTGCAGGACTGATGATGGGATTCTTCTCAACTGTAATGGCATCAGTGCTCAGCCTCAAAGCCTCCTTCGACCACAACCACAGCTACCAGAACAGGAAGGATGACACCAAAACACAGGTGGAAATCATCCAGGTGCCTTCGAAGAGTGAGGATCATGTGTACTATGATGAGCATTATAAAAGAGGGGACTTTATACCAGTGCCGGTGATGGTACATTGATTTAGTAGAATTAATGCTTGCTATACTAATAAAAATGTAGCTTAGTATTTATTTGTGTTTTAGGTAGTTCTAGAGTGTTAGTACAGATGTGAATGGATCTTTATGACGTGGCCCAAATTGGAAATACTGGTGACAAGTTGTTATTTCATAAATCTTTATTTTTTTAATGTTTACCAGTTGCGCTCTCTGTCTACGTTATTTGAGAACAATGAGATCCATGTATTTCTTTGGGATTACATAGACATGCTTAGGAAATGCGCATTAATACTAGATAAAGGTTGAGCCAACTCTGTTCTTAAAAATAGGAATGTAGAAAACATTAAATAAATTGTGAATATTTTGTTATGTAACCAAAGAATTTTTTGCATGATACAATAAACTTTTATTTACATTTCTTTCCCTTAAACCCAAATTATTTTCTTTCCCCATAAAATGGTTACCAAACTTTTTCTTCTAACATCTAGAAGAGTATTTATTTAAAATAAATTTTATAAAAGTAAACAAAGCTGGCAAATAAACAAAAGCAGCCACGAATCTTAAGCATGACAGTAGCAAATGTGACATCCAAAAAAACTTCACGATGGCAGAATGTGAAATCTAAAAGTAAAAATTTAATACCAAATTCCAACAAAAACCAAAAAGACACATGGGAAATAATGTTATCAGATAACCGCGGGTAGGCTCCTGACAATTCAAAATCATGGGGAAGAGGAGAAGACGTATTTTCCCAAAAAAGAAGCGATCCGTATTCAGTAGACCACACCCGATCCGTCGGAAAATGGCGTTGCGACACCGGAAAATGAAAGCGTTTTTGCACAAGCACAATCCAAGGATGTTCCTGTCGAAGAATATGAGGAAAGTTGTCGGCAAAATATACACTGTATCTGACAAAGTTAGGGACAAGATAGCCGAGAGCACTATGGCTTTGGACAACCCTTTCAGCGCGCAATTTTATGAAGACCGATGTAGTATCCAGTAGAAAAAAAAACTGTGTCTTTGCAAAATGATATGGGATCGGATGGAACAGAAGATTTGATGTTCTTAGCCCATTCTACTGGTGTTAGCATTCATTCAAGTTAATTATGTGTCTTTATTTTTGTTCTCCTAAAACTATTGTGAATACATATTTAGTTACAAGGAAACTTTGAACTGGTGTGATGATTTACTAATATCTGCTGCATATCTGCTAATTTCATTCTGCTTCCCTGGTCTGTTAACACCAGTTAGTTCCAACATTGTTCCTTTTTTCAAGATACATGTAAACAATAATAAAATATTTTACAGGCATGTTTTAGTTTCAATTAATTATTGTCTAAATACATAAATAATTACACACTTTGAATTCTACACCAAACTAACTGATTTTTTTCTAGTACGCCGAGGGTTGTTTCAAATATATAGCTACATAATATACACATATACCTCGTTGTTTATTACATGAGACTAAAACATAACTTATACACTTCTGCAGTCAAAAAAGTTGTAAAAAAAAATATACAGTAACAGGGCCCAACCTCAAAACCAAAGCTCAATAATAGCACTTTCATCCAATTGGTCACAACAAAACAGCTCAGACTATTCAAAACCTTTTAAAAAAAATGATTTTCCGGATCTTAAGTCAGCAAGCTACAAGTCTTCAAGAACATAAACAATTTGTAAAAATATGCACTACTAGCAGACGCCAGCGTCTTCGCCCGCGTGATAAAAAAAGAAGTATTCT
Organism: Ochropleura leucogaster; assembly: GCA_958449745.1. Lineage (NCBI taxonomy): Eukaryota > Metazoa > Arthropoda > Insecta > Lepidoptera > Noctuidae > Ochropleura > Ochropleura leucogaster. The sequence continues at coordinate 9,333,832 of OY288223.1, read as the reverse complement.
ATGTGTTATTCCAGACCATAATCTATATCTGAGCAAGATTTCATCAACATCCGTTAAGCCATTTTGACGTCAAAGAGTAACAAACATCCATACATCCGTCCACTCATACAAACTTTCGCGTTTATTATATTAGTAGGATTTCAGATTCCGTATCTCAAAAGGAAAAAACAAAACCCATATAGGATCACTTCGTCGTCCGTCTGTCTGTCAATACCCTTCATCTTAACAGCGCGTGAAGGAATCGAGTTGAAATTAAAATCACATTCTCAAATCTGCACCGCACAGCACCGAGTGACCACTCGGTGCTGTGAAAAAAATTAACCCTTTAGATCTAGAGTCTAGATCTAAAGGGTTAATTTTTTATAAATGGCCATTATCTTTTGACTGTCTAGAATCTAGACAGTCAAAAGATAATGGCCATTTATGCCGCAAGTTTGTACGGATCCCTGGTGCGCGGATTTGGCAGACATTATTATTAAAAGTCTAAATCGTAACATTACTCAAGATTTTGCTAGTACTAGGCAATTACTTGGGTGGAACTTCATCATTTTCCAGCCCTTGTCTTATTCTATTTGGGGTCGGCGCAACACGTTTTCTTCTTCCATTCTCCCCTATCAGATGTCACAGCATCATTTACTCCTTTCTCCTTCATATCATTGCTTGAACAATCCATCCATCTTTTTTTTGACCTTCCTCTCGCTCACCATCCAACAACATTCAGATCCATCACTCTTATAGTCACATGTGCTTTATCCCTACTTATTACATTAACTAACTGATATCTACATTTTAAATAAATCCACACTTTCTACTCCAAAAATATCGTTGGTAATAAATAATAACTCGATTCACTGATCATAACACTGACCACGACGCGGTATAAATACTTGTTATACAACATCAAGTGTGCCAACGTACTCGGGTTGTTGCGTAACTCTCATCCGTTGCTTCTCACGGGGGATAGTATATGTAGGAATAATAGATAAACTTTATAATTTATTGTCAATACGAATGATAAGCTTAGCTGTTAAAGGATAAATATTTGCAGCTGATTACCAATCTTCAGTAACATTTAATGGCGACGCTATGGTTGGCGCAGTGACTGAGCGATTGAGTACTGCACTGCGTGTCGCGGGTTCGATCCCCGCACGGAATAAATGTTTGTGGAACCTAAAGTAGTTTTTCCGGGTCTGGCTGTTTCTGTATATGAGTTTAAATGTTTATAAACGCACCCACAATATAGAGGAAATTCCTAGTGTGGGGCAACGTTTTTTTACACTTTTGAATGTCACAAAAAACCGCAGGAACGCGCTCACAAAATCATCGAGTGAATAGTGCTTTATTTCGTGTCAAAGTTCTTATGCTACCCATGGAGCTCTGAATGTGCTTGGAAATGTTATGAGGCTGAAAATACTGACGTGTAAAAAACACGAAGAGTCCTGCTTACTAAATCTTCTGTGAACTACAAAATAATAAAGTGTTGCCCTAGAATATGATAACACTAAAGATTTATTCCCATTTTATACCTTATGAATTAATGGTTAAAATGCAAAGCTTATTTTGTATCTCACATCCCAGCATATACTATGCGTAGTTTAAATAGAAAGTAAGCGACGATACAAGTTCATTGTCGCGACCTTGAGCGATGCAACTGACATCAATCTAATACGCAGCGCACATATGCTCACTTTGTTTTAGAAATAGTTTTTTTTACAAGTTAAAATAGTATGAATTGGTTCAATCTTGCAAGTGATATGGAAACTAGTTCGAGTTTTTTCATTTTTACGAACTAAATAATCTTTGATCTTAGTGACAATTTCTGTTTGAAAAATATAAATCAAAACATATTGATTTTAAATCGAATTTTTGTAATAATTATATTATATTGACATGTTTCAGGTCTTATATGGCCGCTTAAGCAGTATCATAATAGGTTGAAAATATGAATTACGTTACCATTCGTAAAAAAGGTCACAAAGTAACAATTCACCATGTTTACTGCGCCTGTGAACAAACCAATTTTATTTGAATAAAAACTATTTAGTATCGTGTTTCTGGTCAGTTCTACCTCCACAAATAACATTTTGTTCTTTTATTTGCGTTAGGGAAATCATCAAATAACTTCCCCCGCTCTGGGCGGACCGGGGGGAGTGTCAAACTTGTACCGACTAAAACCCACCCATGTTCCTTCTATTACCCGCAACCCCGGCAGATGGAACGTTTTGTTTTTAAGTAATATAATATTTTCTGGTATTAAGAAATAACTTTAGTTATCAAAACGATTCATTTCATTTAAAAAAAAAAAACAATTATAGTAGTTTCACTTGCGGTAGTAAGCATCTTGGTGTGCGCTCAACCTTAAGGGACTATCCGATGGGCTATTGGAGAAAGTTTCCGGAGGCATCCTTGACCTGTTTAGAAGATTACAACGTTTGGGAGAGATAGCACTTAAACTCTGAGAGATTTGAAAGATCTCGAAATTTGAATGTCAAAAAACCGATGTTTTAGTACAGGAATAAATGTTGCATTAAAAAGAATTCAAGATGCAATCCACAAGATTTCATAGACACACAGAAATTTATTCACACACAGAAAAAAAGTGAGTGTCGGTGCTAATTTTAAATTTCGGATCGGGACAAAACTAAAACAGAAATAAAGAAGAAAAATACCAAACAAAATCTGTTTAACATACAAAGCATCACAAACAACTCATAAGCGTTTCGTTAAGCAAGAGTTTCAGCCTTTAAGCCACTACTGCGTATGAATAGATTATAAATACAATACACCATAGGCAGTTAATGCTTGATGGTAAATATCAAGTGTTATTATAGATATTATGTTGGTTCTATTTCTGCCTTCGTCACTTTGAAAGCAGTGAGTAAAGCCAGAATGGGTTCTAACTTGCAACTGTCAACTTTGGCCGCCAATTTTGCTCCTACATGTAAAACTGGAAAATTATTTGTCTATAAATTTAGAGTTGAAAACAAAAATTTGAACCACAATTATTTAATATCACGTAGGCCTACGTGGGCACCTATAAACTACGTTTAGTTGATTAGACTAGGTACCAAAAATACGTAAAAATCATGAGATCCAAAGCTTTTCAAATCTTATTCTACTATATTTTTTTTAATTATTGGGATGTAAAGATTGCTCTTCCACGCAAAAAATGCTGAACGGATTTTGATGAAATTTAGTCCACACTTAGTTTACCACTAAGTGTGGACTAAATTTCATCAAAATCCGTTTCATTCCATTTTTCCGTGGTTTAACACATAATACACTTTCGTATACCGTTAGTATTTGTGTATTGCCAATCTTCATGCGAGCGAAGTCGCGGATTTTGAACTTCGTTTGTGTTAAATACTTGTCTTGTGCTGTTACTCAACTAGTCGACAGTCACATCGTTGAGGAAAAGATAGGCAGATGATGACTCTATCCAGCGTCAGGTAGTCTACCTGGCATTGTGCTGAGCTGAAGTCCTATTTGGTGCAATCTTGTAACCCACATCGCCCAGTAGTGGGCGTCCTTTATGTATGTGACGTGTCTAAATGCCTATGCGTCATTCTAACTTTTACCTTACTTTTTTAATGTGTTCCTTTATCCTGTTTGATATTTCTTTTTTGGTATTAATACCTGTTTTGTGTCTTTTGTTGCATCAAATAAATGATTTATGCCCAATATATATGTTATATATGTTCAATATATATGTCCCATATATATGTTATATAAACGACTCGTTTTGCTCACGGATAGTTGTTTTTTGACATAAGTCTCATAGAAATTATGTCAAAATACAACTATCCGTAAGCAAAACGAGTCGTTTTTGTTTATTGGAACGGGGCATTATCTATCCAGCTGCCATTCAAGAGATCTACATTTAACCGCATATATGTTACAACGGATAGGCGTAAAATTTATTCCTACCAATACCTACTTCATTTACATTGCCCTCACATAGAAACTGACTCATCTATACAGTTTAAAATTCTTCTAACAAAACTGAAGAAAATCATGTCACAATTGCGTAAACCCACACCGTCATACCCCATAGGATCCGGATACTGAATGTGCTTTAGAAAGTACAGTTTTGACAGCAAATGGATAAAGAATGCAACAATAACATAAGCTCTGCCAAGTGATACGACCACATATTTTCTCTTGAAGTACTGTAGTGGACATTGTGTTCCGTGACCGATTTTGAGGGTTAACCTACGTCATCGTTGAAAACTTTTTTTGCTCTCGGACAACCTTCTTGATAGTCATAAGAAATTTTCAAGGATAACACACACACATGATCAGACGTAGAGCCTGAAAATTGTTTGTAAAACCAATAAGCATCACACCATGTATTATCTACACAATATGTTTTTGCAAATAAATGAATCTAGAACACGGGAGTGCAGAATTTTTACTTCACAAAAAGTGATATTGGATCAAGTTTTTAAATACATAATATTATTGTTATTACTTATTATGTAAAAATGTTGGTTAATCTGTAAGTGGCAATTGTCCAATACCATAATTTTTATTCTTTTAAATATTTCTATACAAAAGCTGTTGGTGGCGTTTTTTATTTAATAAATAAATAATGTTTTTGGATAGCAAAAAAAAAACTGTAATCTTAAATTTTATTTTATTTAACAAGTTTTATTTTCACCTCTTTACCTCTTTTCAATACTACAGTAGCATCATGATGTTTGTCATTTGTTTGAAGAACAGACTGTACTGTATGTTTGAATGAGTGTCAGCGCCAACGTATGAGAGGTCTTGATACTTGGAGTTCGGGGATTTTATTTTAGCTACAATTGACGTAATTATTAAATGTAATGTCGTTATCTTAACGCTCAGGATTTGCTGAAAAGATATTATGTATTGGGTAATGCTTAATTGTCTCTTTTTTGCAAAATAATCCTAAAACCTTACATCAAAGAAACAGTATTTTTATATTGTATGGCCCTTGTTTTGTCATCATTTTGATTATTATATTAAAGTTCTCGACTATTGTGACGAAGCAACATCATGATAAATAGCAATGAAAAATTTAAGCCAATAAAGTTGAAAATAACAATCTTTTCTTTTACACTTAAATATCATTCCCACCTTCAAACGCAATTATCAGTAAATATCGAAACAACGATCAAGAGTGTTCACCGCGCTATACAATATTCCGTAACAGCCATCCTTACCGTACACATAACGTTGAATATAAAAGCGAGCGGCTTCCCGGACCCATCTCACTTTATCCTAAACTTTCGTCCACTCAGGATCGACAACTTTCTCAAGAACTTAACTCCAAATTTTCAAAAGCCTTCGAAAATTTTGGGTCATTTAAGACTTAGTCAAAGAAAAATTTTGAGTCATTGTTGACTTAAATTTTGGAGTACTTTTTTTCAAAATGAGAGTGCTGTGTTTAATTTTGGTGGTAGGAGTCGTGGCGTGCAGTGCCGCCCCAGGAGGTGCCAATGAAGAAGAAGGAAGAATTGAGCTGTTCTCTGGAGTAGCTATTGAGAAGTAAGTGTCTTTCTTTTGTTTTTTTTTGGGACAAATTGAATGGGAGTAGGAGCTTGTGGCTAAATAAAAACTAATCGATAGCTCGATCTTGAGGTTAAGCCACGATTGCTTAGGTTTGTGGATGGGTTTCCACCCATTACATACCGAGTTTTGTCCTTGTTTTGAAAACTACGTTAAGGCATTAGTCCCGGCTGTCATTTGTAGATCTTTGACAGTCTTTACAGGTAGTCAGTGGCTCGAAAGTTTGTCAACCAGTCTAATTGTCCAAGGAGTATTGTATTACCCTGTTGTTAAATGGGTTGTGGAGGTCATATCAGTTGTGTTTCAACTGCTGGTGTGCAATAAAGTATATTCTATTCTATACAGCAGACGCTCCATATAAAATTGGCACTTAACCCGGTAAGACTGGAACCCGAACAAAACATATTTGGGAAAAGGCTAGGCAGATGATGATGGGATGGGAGTAGAAGGGCAGTGGTGATCGATAAGGTTGTCATTTCTTTTTTGATGGTTTGTGAGAATAACCTCATGAAAATTTCGCATGATTTGCTTTGTTTGAAGTTAATAAACATAGAGGCATGTCTAAGCGAGTTTCAGTTATTAAAAATAATACCTGAAAGATCGATTTAGTTCTTTATTGACATCGAAAATATCCATGTTTTAATTTTGCATGGTTTGTCAACGTGTCTGTGGCAAGAAATTTAAAATATATTTTGCCCACAATTCAGCTAAGCAAACACTGCTTAATGCAATCATAGTAAAGTCATCAAATATACATTTCCATAAAAAAACACTAAGTAGTGTTTATAGACCCATTTTAAGTTAACTACTTAATTTGAATTCCATGAAAATATTTCTGTCAGATTTTAGGAAAAAAAAATTATCAACTTATGCTAGACTTACAAACTAACTTTTGTGACTTAGCTAGACTATTAACAGAATTAAAAGTGCATTTTTTGTCCCACCAAAAAAAAAACGACGACTTTCTTAACACCGTTTTCTAAGTGAAAATGAAAAAAAAACAATAGGTTTACCGCTAAATTACTTTAAATACGTGACGAATGCCATACTCTGTCATGCGTAGTTGGGTAACTGAGTGATTTTAAAAACCACTTTTTCTTTGTTTACTTTGAAACTTTAAAGTTCTGTACTTTTCAATACAAAGAATAATTTGTAACCTTTTTGGGGTACCGTACCTCATAAGGAAAAAAAATAACGATTGTAGGATCACTTCGGTATCCATCTGTCTGTCTGTATGTCTATCTGTCAAGACCTTTATCTCAAGAACGCGTGAAGGTATCGAGTTGAAATTAAAAACTCCTTTCTTAAATCTATAGTCCCTTAGAGCTGTAAAAAAATCATCCCTCTAAGTTTACGCAGTCAAAAGATATGACCGTTTATGACGATGAAGTCTAATAAAGATAATCTAGATTTAAAAAATCTAGAAATTATCAATAGGTCCCAATTTCCTTCAAGAAAGTAAGTTGATAATATATAACATTAATTGTAGAAATTAATATTGCCATTCTCAATCATTCGAAATTAGTCAAAATGGTTGCCCAACTCAGCACAAAACCTATTCTGAGTAGTTCTAAACTGGCACATAAAACAAAGGAGATACAAATTATAATCCGCTGACAACCAATTCAAATTAGAGATAGCACCGCCTCTTAATCCATACAATACAGATTGTGTTGATTTACATACATAATACACTTTCACTGTATTGTTAAATGGATTAAAAGTTTTCACTAATAATAAGTACTGACATTTATCTAGACGTAATACATGTCGGATTTCCTAGTCTATGACCTTTCGAAATGATACGAAAAGACTTTTGGATAAAACTAGTTCAGATATTGTTTAAAAAGACAGTAAATTAGAAGTATTTTAGAAGTCAGGAACCTCGGTTCGGTTCTGAGGTCAATCACAGTTTTGTTAAGCTTTGCTAAGTTTTAAGTCTAAATTTTGGGCTCAGTTCTTGGCAATGCTCGCATCCTATTACATATTTCGTGGACTTGCCTTTTGAAGGGGGGGAGTGTCAAACTTTTACCGACTAAATCCATTCATGTTTCTGTCTTGCCCTTGTTGTTCTGGGGCCGCGGTATCTCTTTCCAACAACCCCAAAGTGTACACGTCTTCAAGTCAGCTTTGGGAATAACAAAGCCTGATGTTATGGATCATAATAATGAATTGTGCACTGACTTGCCTTAGTATGCCGTCACTATTGTAGTACTTATAATTTATTTATTTTGGACAAAAAACAGTTATACGTTACAATATTGAAATTTATCCACACCATTGTCCAAGGAATAACGACGATATAAAATAAGGAAACGCAGTACAGTCGGCTTCATGTTGTGGGGTACCCAATTAATGCAACCTACCGTACATACAATATCCCCCTGACCGTTTCTGGACACGGGGGTCAATCTCAGCAGAGATACGCCGTTGGCGCAGGAGATATTATAGTGCACAGGCACAGATGCACTCCCTGTTCCCTTATTCTCATAGTCCAATAGGACGGCAATCCGAAACGATGGGAGAAAGATCAGGCGCAAGACCAACGGCTTTACGTGCTATCCAAGGCACGGGGGTATCATACTACCAAGTTCCAAACTCCGGGCTGTTACAATGAAATTCCTAAAGGAAATACCCAGTGCCACTTTTTACCCGTTTCAGGACTCCGTGCTAAGCAGTTACGCTTGCGAGACTGATGGAGCAGTTAAACGTACATACATTTAGCGACTAGTTTTTGTTGTTATGTTAATCAGGTGAAAATGTTTGTAAAATCGTATTGTGTCAGTTTAGTTATGAAATAACTCGTAGCTTAAAATGGAAAATATTTTCTAGTTTATGTTAAATTTGTTGTTTAACAGATTAGCTTGTCTAAAATTGTGTAAGATTGTCACTTTTTACTAGCATGTCTTCTTTAATTAATAATGTTCGTTTTTTTTAATCTTTTTGGGTCTAATCCCAAAATTAAAAATAAAGTTTAAGTTGTTTTGTAAACGTCTCCAAGTTTGGCATCAAAATGTATTTTCATCGAATCGAAATACCGTCAAATTAACAATGACCTGGTACAAATTGCCGTCAAATTGAAATAATACGAAACAAATTATTTTTAATACTTACAAGAAAATGTTGGGAGCAAACTGTCTGCTCGTGATTGAAAAAAAGACAGCCAAGAGCGACTAGGACTTGTGAACCTAGGGTTCCGAACTTGCCTAGTAACAGCCATATATTTTGATTTAGAGGTTAATATTTTTATAGCTTCAAAAGACAACAGACTTGAGTACCAATATGTAGGCTTACCATGATGTCTCAAAGCAGAACTTATATGAGGGAAAGAGATGGTGACTAGACACCCTGTATAGCTCTGTCTCTTCCCTCAGTGGAATAAGTTCTGCTTTAAGATGTCATGGTAGGGTAGCTGCTTTTAATTTTAACATGATACTTTCACGCGCTCCCATAATAAAGGAGTTTAACAGATAGACGGACAACTAAGTTCAACGATAAATGTTTCGTTTATTTTTTCATTTTAAGGTACAGAAATCTAAAAACGACTTAAAACGTTTCGAATCAATTATTTATTTTTATTGTTTACAGGGACTCGACTGGAGAAGAAAAACTCAACGTCAAGTTTGAACCTGGTGAACTGAGAGAAGCTGCCAGAACGTTTGAAGAAGGTTGGTTCATTTTTTTATCAACAGCTTCTTCTCACCGGTCCAGTATAATCAACTTACAATCAAAATTTTCCTTGTTTGACTTTTCAATTCCGGTATCTGCTGGGTGAAATCAATATTAAAAGAATGAGTCATTTGTCATATTTAACGACTACCGTCTTCTTGAAACTTAAGTCGTGGTCAGCTTTGCAAAGTTAACTTTAATGGATATTATACTGTAAAATTGCCGATATTGACGGCACGGTTGGCGCAGTAGCTGAGCGATCGACTTCAGCGCTACGTGTCGCGGGTTCAATCCCCGTACAGAACAAATATTTGTACCTACTTGTAGTTATTTCGGGTCTGGCTGTTTGTGTGTGTGAATTTAAATGTTTGTAAACGCACCCGTGATATAGATGAAAATTCCTAGGGTGGAGCAACGTTTTTTTTTTTTTTAATATACTTGTACCTACAAATATCTCCCCCACTTTTTTCAATACTTCATATTTTGTTTTATTTGAGTAAATTTGTCAGTTGGTCAGAAACGCATCTGAATTGAATTCTAAAAAAATTGTATAGACCAAAACAGCATTCTTACCTAAGCTCCATCCATACTACATCGTAAATTGATCTTTACTGCAGTTGTAAGAAAACATCTCGATATACTGGGAAATGAAAGTTGTAGAGTGGGTCAGTGCACTGTTATGTGAGCGCATTGGCCGCGCGGTCAAGGTTACGTCTACCGCATTTATAACATAATAGTATTGCTGTAATAGTAAGGCCACTGCCCCCTGTCTTAAAATTCAAGGCACCCACAAGATAGTCTGATTAAGCAGCTAACAAATCATAACTCAACAACTTTGAGAAAATAAAAGTTTATTTTTTTGAGAAAATAAAAGTTTTTTTTTTTTGTTAGGGCCAGTCGCATTTCAACTATTTAGTAGTTTTTCTGCTCAACCGGAGTATACTGTGGTGACCCCCTGTGGGGTACGAGCTTCAGCCTAGGGCGTCATGATTGAAACGACTATAAAAGGGCCGGGTCGGGTTATAAGTGTCATATTGCGTGTTGTTCGAAATAAGTGCCGCGGCCCCGGAGTATAAAGAGCAAAAGAAGGAACACTGGTGGGTTTTAGTCAATAAAAGTCTAACGCTCTCCTTCGCTCCACCCAGAGCAGCATAGGTTATTTTATTATTTCTCATCTGCAAAAAAAATATAATGCAGTTAAAGATGGCGTTGACCTTTCAGGTCAAAAATTATATTATATGTAACTATTTACGTTAACAAAATGTTAATGTTGAAACATTAAAATAATCAGCAGTAATCTATTATTATAAAAAAAAACTACATTGAAGTCGTGTTTGAAATTATTTTATATAAATTGCGGAAACAACAATGGCGTGTGTAAAGCTTATGATAATTATATCAAATATAACATCGTAATGAAAGTTTAGTGTGTGTATGAACTGTTACGAGAGAGAATGATCGAGTGGTCAAGGTTACGTCGAGCGGTTACTAGTCGGTCAGAGTAGGGTTGTGAAATGTATATTAATGTTCATTCATTTATCTTTATAATCAGTGGAATAAATAAAGAAAACAATCAATGTGCTTTCATCAAGTAATGCTATTCAAAAAATAAGGATTTTTGATGTTTTTCAATAATCTTTATTTTTTTTTTGCTGCGTTACCCAGTACCTACTAACATTTACTCCATGTAAAACACTGATATTAAGGCTGCATCAAGTTAGACTGAAAGCCGAACCCAACATAGCTGGGAAAAGGTGATGAGCATCGAAAGTTGTATCTACTGCATCGACACAAAACGATGATATCTACTGATGGTCGAGCATTGAACTTCCTCCTTTTTTTAAGTCGGTTAATAAAATCATCTACTGCCACATACGAGTTTTCATCTATACTATGCGTCAAAAAAAACTGGGCTGTAAAAAAAGATGGATGAAAAACGATTGTATGTAGCGGAGACAAGAATGTTGAGATGGGTGTGTGGAGTGACAAAAATGGATAAAGTAAGGAATAAGTATATTAGATGAAATTTTAAAGTTGCGCCTATTACAGAAAAAAAGAAAGGGAGTCGTTTGTCTTTGTATGGATATGTAATGAGGAAGGATCAAGGACATGTAACTAAAACAGTGATAGATTTGAATGTTGGTGGACGGAGAACGAGAGGAAGGCCAAAGAAAAGATGGATGGATTGTGTAAGGAATGACATGAAGGAGAAAGGAGTTAATGATGCCGTGACGTCGGATACGGGAAATGGAAGAAGAAAACGTGTTGCGCTGACCCCAAATAGAATAGGACAAGGGCCGGGAAATGATGATGTTAACATAAATATTTGCTTATTGTTTTTGAGCGAAATTGCGTGTTATTGCGTGTTGTCGTTGACGGGCCTGTTGGTCCAGTGGTTAGTGGCCCTGACTGCTGAGCCGGTCGTGGGTTCAATTCCCACCTAGGACAAACTTTGTGTGATGAGCATGATTGTTTGTTCTGTGTCTGGGTGTGATTTATCTATAATATGTATGTATTTATAAATTATATAAGTATGTATATCAGTTGTTTGGTTACCATAACACAAGCTCTGCTTAGCTTGGGATCAGATAGCCGTGTGTGAGTTGTCCCAAGATATTTATTTATTTATCTAAGAAGATATCACAAGTTTTCGCCCGAAAATACTATGTTTTTAATAATCAAAGCCGTGAAAACCATTGAATTCTTAGAGCATGTCAATTACATTTGCTCATGCAATAACACTTCGCGGTCAAGGTTACGCGTTTACGTTGTAACGTGTGAGATTGCGGTGACGTTGGATGTGCGTAATATCTGCGGTACTTGCTGGTGGTACGGTGGTTAAATTATTATGAAAGAGAGGAATATAATCGTTATTATTATAAAAGCGAAAGTGAGTTTGTTTATTGGTTTGTTACGTCTTCACGCCTAAATGGCTAAACCAATTTTGATGAATTTTGGTACAGAGATAGTTAGATAGGGGAAGAGAAAGATATATTTAGTTAGCGTTATCCCGCAGTAACTATGCCTATACGCGAACAATGTCGCGGGCGGAATCTAGTTTTACTCATAAGGGACAAATAAAATTAAATAGGAAAAATATAAAATTTAGAAAAAAAAACAGTTGCAAAACAAAATTTGACAAAAAAATTAAACCCAAACACTATTTAGGTCCACAATGCGATGCAATTAAATGAAATATTAAGGTCCACAATGCTGCAAGGTCAATTTCAGCAAGGTGGTGCATGGGGTCCCGAGTGTACTACGAGTGTTATGTCTAATAAGAATCAAGAAATACTCTTGAAAATGCGGTTACCATAATTCGGAAGTTTCCACTTCTAGGATATAAGAGTTTAGATTAGAGAGGAAGTGTGAAGAATTTCACTACATATAGGTGCAATACGAGTTCAATCGGGGTGTGGGAGACACTGATAAAATCACTCTATCCTACTACTATTATAAATACAAATGTTTGTGAGGACGAATGTTTGTTACTCTTTTACACAAAATTGCCCCAAAGATTCTGATGAACTACACTACTAATTAACCCTGTATCGTGGGTGCGTTTACAAACATTTAAACCCACATGCACAAACAGCCAGACCCGGAACAACTATCTGTAGGCCATACAAATATTTGATCCGTGCGAGGATCGAACCCGCGACACGCAGCGAAGCAGTCGATAGCTCAGCCACTGCGCCAACCGTGTCATCAATTGTAAGAAAAACTCCATAAATGATTCAATAAAAACACTTTTATTGCAAATCCATAATACATCATAGAACAAAATCATATTACCTTACGTTTTATTGATACACATCACAACTTATTTTAGAAGATGTTCATTAAGAGAATCTCCGAAAAGACTGGCCATTTAGCCAGGCTGTTATAGTTCGTTATTTCCAATTACCGCCATTTCAGAGGGCACTTTTTCAGTGTTGCCAATTAATAAAATAGTGGTATTGCTCGAAAACATATCAAATTTATTATAGACGCTAACACAATAGATTAACATAGGATACGTTTTTTTTGGTAGCACAATCTTCTATCTAGATTATCTAGATTTGACATTTGTGAATTCCATCCGAATCGTCCATGATTGCCAGACATGGTTTTATACGAAACAAACTGACACCAAATTTTCAAGAACTTCTTTTGTTTTAGCTCGAGGTAAGATCAAGAAATACTCGCCGCTGCTCGCAGGCATTGGAGTCAAGGTTTTGGCTGTAGCTGGTCTTCTGTTCGGAGGTCTCACTCTCCTGGTCACGAAAGCTTTGGTGGTGGCTAAGCTGGCCTTCGTGGTGGCTGCAGCCTTGGGCATCCAGAAGTTGCTCAGTGGAGGAGGACTCAACAATATCAGTGGAAAAGTGAGTAATGTAAGGATGCTTGGATTGGGTATTTATTCTTTGATGAGCCAGCGAAATGATTTGATTGATTAAAAATAGAATTTGATTGATTGAAGAAAATCTCGTTGCGGCGTGACTCTGATGTGAGATTTTCTTTGCAAATGTCGTGTGGGTGACGCGCCTTAGTTTGAACTTTGGTGACCATAGTTGCGCCTAAGTGGTGCTTTAACAGGCGTTGCACAGAGTGGGCTTCGGACAAGTCTTTTAAGAGGAAACGTTGTCCTCTCATGTGCGGATTGTGACCATCGCGCATCGGTGTGATTTTCATGCCCTACACTGCTGCTCCCCTCGTTTTATCCTCAACGAACGTCTTTTGAAAGTGTCCTCGAAAAAAAACTCTAACTATCATTCTCTAATTATCATTTCCCAACCGCAATAAAGAAGGATTTTCATCATCTGACTTTTCCCAATAATATTTGGAGTAAATAACTAAATCCACTGGTACCAGCCATTATATAAGATGTCATATTTATGACTGGCCTGCGTGCGTCAATATTATGGAAGAAAATAATGCTACATTGTATTTTTGTAACCTTAAACTTGTTCTTGTTAGTTATTATGCACTAACCTGTTGGTCGTAGCGTGATGTTATATAGCCTTCCTCGAGAAATGGACTATCCAACACTAAAAGAATTTTCCAATTCCAACCAGTATTCCCTGAGATTAGCGCGTTCAAACAAACAAACAAACAAACTCTTCAGCTTTATAATATTAGTATAGATTGGTCAAATTTACTAAATTTCAAACCAGTTCCCCCCAACCATTGTTCTGAAATTTTGAACCCACCCAATTAGTTCTTGTGACACCACATTTTTGACCGATGTAATTTTATTATGTAGACAGGATTGTCCCCTTAAAAGAGAACTCCTCCGACGGTTACGCGAAGTGGGTTCTACAGATATATCTGTGGCATGATGTGCATTGAGTCTACTATTGCCTCCTTGTCTTCGCTGGACATATTTTGCAGCTTCCTCTGCATGATGTGCTAGAACCTTTGAGACGACAGGCGCGCGGCGTCGTTTCGACGCCTGTACCGTGACTAAAACAATTGCGCTCCTTGTGGTGAAGGGGGTACGGGGAGTCAGTGTAAACTCTTTATTTGGAAGATACACTATGACAAGCTACTAAGAGTATAATATGGATTCAATGGGAATTAATGTTACTATCAGCGAAATTGTATTGAAAGCGGTCGTTTCGACGTCGCGCGAGCGCTTGAAGGTTAATGGTCTTTTCTCTCCCCAGCTTGCCGGTTTCCAGTCGTCCCAGCAGTGGACGTCTCCCACGGCATCAGCAGCAACCTACCCTTACGCCAGGTCTTCAAACATTGCGAATGACGCCAATGATCTAGCTTACAAGGCTCAGATTAGCTCATAAAGCTTGATTTAGCCTCGATGAGAGTAGGGAAATGTTAAAATGTGTAACTGAGCGATCAAAATAGAATGGGGTCGCCTGGAAGCCATATAATGTGTGCTGTCAAAATTAGAATGATCTAGTTTTTTTTTTAAATATAAATTGGTATGTGCTCCGTGTGAATGTCTAGGCCACCTCTATTCAAATTTTTATCGAATGTTTTATTTTCTGCATATTTAAATTATTTTAAATATTAAAATTTATTAAATTATTGTATTATCCGATATAATTATCATAAACTTAAGTTTGTATTTGTAAAATTTCATAATAAGTACAGATTTCCAATGATCTTGTTAATTTTAAGTGGATATTTAGGATAATTATTGATTAACTATTAATTTTAAGATTATAACTAATTTGATGGTGCGTATGTAAGCTTTAAATGATAAAACTATTTATTTTTAAAAGCTGAATGAAATGGTGCATGATTCGTTATGAATATTTAAACAATTTATGATTGTTAGACTTTTATAATTTATTACTTTTATTTTTTATATTTAGTTAAACTGTACAAATTAAAAACAAGAGTTTGGATGGTACAGGGTAAAACAGCAAAATAATTTAAAATAGCCACATTAGTGGCGAGTTGATATGAAAGCGGTCTTTGCCTCCGAAATTATAAAAAAGTAATTAGTATTTAATAATTAAATAATACGGGTTTATGTGTCATAACCAAACGTTGTACTTAAATATTAATAAAAATATATTTATTTCATAATAAGACTGTGTAAAATTAATATTAAGGAATAAAATATTTTGAAGTCTTACTGACGTGCAGTTTGTTTTTTTTAGTGACCCCTGTTTTCTCGCGCAGGTCCTGAATAGGACACGCATATATTGCCAGTTTTGTTTACAAGTCCCATGTGTGTTTGTGTAGCCATCAAATCAGTATAAATCAGCTAATAGCTGTTGCTGAGAAAAAAATGATGGAAAAACCCAAAAATACGTTGCTTGAATAGAACCGAGGACCAGCCTGATCCTCAACACTCGAGCTTATGGCAACTACATCGATAAGGCAATATCTCAATAGTAAATAGTTGAATTTATAAACAGTACATTTTATAAATAGTTAATTTTATAAATTATAAACTTTTGTACTTTTATTACTTAATTTATTTATTTGACAATAAGAACACCAACTGCATAATTACACAAATTTATATTTTATTAATGTATCTTAAATTTAATTACACTAATCTATACTAATATTATAGAGCTGAAGAGTTTGTTTGTTTGTTTGAACGCGCTAATCTCAGGAAGTACTGGTTCGAATTGAAAAAATATTTTAGTGTTTTATAGTCCATTTTTTGAGGAAGGCTATAGGCTATATAACATCACGCTACGACCAACAGGTGCTGATCAGCGTGTGTGAAACCGCGAGGAACAGCTAATCACAGATATGCATGACACTGGTGTAATGTTTCTTTATTTTTGAGACTACAAAAATGTACAATGAGTAATTATTATGTAATTTTAATAAAAAAAATATAAATTTTAAAAAGACATATAACAGCCCATGTTAGTCGTTACCCGATATTTTATACATCTCAACTTAATTTAATCTTCGTTCTATTCATCACCAGTTTTATTTTACTGCATATGGCATAAGCCAACTTCGTTTTGCAACAAATCAGAAAACATTAAACGTCAATAATATTTGTTCATTTCGCTGTCAAGGGGGAGTGTCCCCAAAAGGGGGCACACTCACCCCTTTCCAATGTCAAGGAGGAGTGTGCCCAAAAGGCTGGCGGCATTACCATGTTGGATGGCCAAGCCTTTTTCTGTGGATGAGAAATCATGAAATAAATTCCCTCGCTATTGGTGGAGCGACGGGGGGAGTCAGACTTTTACTGAATAAAACCCACCCATATTCTTTCTATTGATCTTTATGTTCCGGGGCCGCAGTATCGCTTTCGAACAATCCGCAACCCCAGCAGGGATGGCCATACTTATTCTTAAGCAAACAATTAGGCCAGATCTCTGGTCAAGAGAAGTAGACCAAGCGTTAGGCGTTATCCTAACGCTTGGTCGAAATATTGATGCGTGGTTTTAGTGTTTTTAAAAATTATATTACCTCACGATTTTTTCTAAGGCAGACAAGGTTTATTACTCCTCAGATTCAGAAACATCAATGTACAGACCTACTTATGTTCTATAAGTAGTAAATACGGTTTGTTTAACGGTGGAAAGTCTTCGAAGCGTGAAACTTTATTATAGACTCCGTGAAGAACTAGTAGCGCCATCTCTTGATAACTTGAGGTACTAAAGTTTAGAGATTTAAAAAATATCGTCGAAAGATTTTGGATAGAAATGTAGTAAGATTGAATTTAAAAATAGAGATAGTTTATATTTGTCTATAAAACGGCTTCAATCAGGTAATTGTCATAAATCGGCAACTGAAAATAAAACATATTGTTACCCCTTGGAGACTTAGATACTACAAGTAATTAAAAATATAACGATTTTTTCCAATCTTCTTATTTTTAAATACTCTGGATAAGTAGTTTTTGTAATTATCTGCTAATATGTCTTTTCAATAATCTGCATTTAACGCCTTTTTCCGCGTCCTATCATACCGTGACCAATCATTTAAGTGAACTGTCAGAAGATACAAAGAAGGAAAAATATTAATCTGACTTTAATTAAGAGTCCACTAAAAAGTACTTTTCAATAAAAAATGGAAAATAGTAATTTAAGCTCAGATAGTTATTATATGCTTCGCACATACAAAGCCCACGTTTGCATGTACAACGTTTTCTTAATGTTTTAAAACCTTACTAATGAACAAAGTTCTAGTGTGCTTTCTCCAAACACACGTTTTTAAATATTATATGATAAAAAAAATAAGCAGACACCTATTTTTTCATAACTACTTAAAAATACATATTTATATTATTAAGTAATTATACAAAATATCTAAAACCTAAAAGCAACTATGAATCTGTTCAATGACTATCAAAAATACAACTTTCATAATCATGAACACAAAATCTCGTTCAGAAATTCCTGAAAAGCATAAACAAGACATACACCCGTCTCAAGCCGTTTAGAAACTAAGCTGTGTAAACGGACGTACCCACTTTTATACTAGTTTTCAATATAGATAGAATGTGAAAAAAGAACATGCCATCTTCACGCACACTTAGAAAGCGGAGCGTAGGCACGAACGTGTACGTACACGCCTTTCACTCACACACATTGGTAAGGAAATTATTGGATAGAGAGATGAATGGAGTAGCATATAAAATTGTGTTTTACATTTTTTTTTAAATTTCAGTTAATTAATATTTTCCCCTTACAGACATTTATTTTAGATCAATACAATTTATATATTAGGAATTTGCAGCTATAGCGATTTACGTTACTAGAAATTTAGGTGAAATAACAGTCACGAAACAGTAATTTCGAGGTTTATGGATCAAGTAATTTTGTTGGAGAACAAAAATGACTGCTTCTTTGAAGGTCAAGATAAGTTATCATAACGTTTTTATACAAAAAAATACAAATTTACCGGGCTTAATCAATACTTACCGATTTCACTGCTTATTTTAGTAGTCCTTATTTGCTGTGATTGTTTTAAAATTGATAATAGCCCTTGGAGATTTCATTTAGCAAAATTGCACATTAGTTTTCTCAATTTTCTACAGAAAAACAAAAAGCTTGAGAAGTTTTTTTGAGTAGAGAGTAATTTTATATTAGACAAGATTCTTTTTGCTGTCAGGACAAGTCCAATGTATTATTAGATATTTTAACCAAAAACATAACACAATTATTCGACTCCATTCCATTCGCAATCTATATTATGTAGACGGCAAACTTTCTCTACTACTACAGAAGCAACATGTCTGTGTGTGCGTGACTTTCACTTAAACACATTTTTGTTGTATTTTGTTTCGTTTTCTCATATTCATAATTATGATTGTAATTTACATTAAATTAAACTCGTCGATTTTTCACTTCTCATGAAGTTGTACACTGTTTTTTTTTAATGCCATGTTTTAATATTGGCTCACGATTACCATTTTTAAATTTGGCAGCTCCTTTGGTTTTAATTGTTAGATGTATTTTAATATTTATAGTTTTCTTGCAAAACAAAAATCAAGTTGATAAAGTTTTCAGTAAATAATAGATAGGCGGAATAAGTATTTCATATACTTGTTCTGATATTAAGGAATCATCGACGAATTTCATCACTTATCGCTGGATGGAAAATGCTTTACTTAGTATTTGTGAACCAGTAGATTTACAAAAAGTGTGTGTCGTGGTGTGGACGCCTTTTCTTTAAAATATTCGTTTTTATCTGTACAGCATGGCAAAAAATAATGAGTATGTATACAATTTTAAATTTTTGAGTTATACCTACATGTTAAAACTTTTTAAAGATTCTAACAATTACTACATTATTCTTATCTTTAAAACGTTCTTGCCTTCACGCACAATACATTTTAAATACTATATATTTGCTGAATATGGTAATGTTGTAGGATGATATGAAGGAAAAGGAGAAAATGATGCCCTCACGTCTGACAGGGGCGAATGGAAGAAGAAAACGTGTTGCGCCGATTCCAAATGGAATGGGACAAGGGCATAAAGATCATGATGATAATATTGTACGATGCGCTGAAATATCTCTTTTTCTCTTTTTTTAAGTTTACGTGTATGTCTTGACGCTTTTTTTGTGATACCCACAAATCTATACAAAATTAACTCCACAATTTTCTTAAACTACTTTAGCCACATTGACTTAGTTTAGTACCTGGTTAATGGCATGAAATTGTCTTTTAATTTTCACCTCTATTTTAGTTGCAACAAGCAACAAATTTGATATTTCCATACATCAAGTCCCTTCTTCATCTTCAATACAAACAGATGTATCCCCATACCAAAACCTGAAAATGGCCCTTATATTTCATCTTTCAACAAAAAAAAAATCTTCAAAATAACTAGAAAAATCAACTATCAAAAAGAAAAAAAAACATCTCTTTCACCGCCCAAGGAATTTGGGGCCTCTCAACGTCCGCCACAACACCTTTCTCTCGCTTTCACACTGTGAGATCGGGTAAACACAGTGGCCTCAATGGTTTTATTTACCCCATAATTTACCACCATATCTCCTGAACATTCCTATTGTAAAACCAACCTTAGAAATTAGGCTTTACAGTTTAAAATCCATTGGCGGTTTGATGCGAGTAAGGTGGAAATTCAAACCGTGCTAGAGTAAAAACAGGTGGGTATGTCGTTTCCATTTTTTTTTATTTCATTGTGAGATTAGGTGCCCACCCGTGTGATAACTCCATAATTTATATGGTGTTTTCTATGAGTTATATTAGGGTTATGTCTGAAGGAATTGAGGTTGTGTGCTACGATGGCTTGTTGGGCAATAGCGTGTGGAGATATTGAGGAAGAAATGAAAATTATGTTGTATTTTATAAGCTAAAAAATATCATTTATTTAAAAATATGTACAGAATTACATAATGCTGTCTTGATTTTTAAGATAGTTATTAAAACAGTAGTCTATTTACTGATAAAAAGAATATCTTATCATTATACAAAACCGTCACTGAATAGATAGGAGTAGAAATAATTTCCTTCGTATTTTTTTTTTAAAACGAGGCGTTTAAAGACATTGCTTTTTTGTCTCCATCTGTATTCTCTAAACGACTGTTTTTTTCTTTGATTTAGCTTTCAAGTTGTGTCTAGAATACTGATCACAAAAACTAAAAGACTTAAATACTATTTAACCTAAAGTATGTTCAAGAATTTGGTAGTATTCAAGAGAATGCTGTACAACGTTGAATGATTCTGAGCAATAAAATATTGTTGTTAATATTATTAAAAAGAAAGGAAGAAAAATATTGTTTTCTGTTTAAAATTACTTGCAAGACAAGAAGTCGGTAATGTTATCGTAATAACAATTAAATATCAGCTTGGACCCTGCTCCCAATACCGGCAAAGTGCTGTTTTTAGTGTAATTTTATGAAAAATGAAGATAAAAATATTTTTAAGCAATGAACTACTACTAAAATGTATTCTTTAGTTAGTGATAATTAAAACACAGTTTCATAGTTTATTTATCAAAAAGAAAATAGTAGAAGAAGTTTATATGTTTAAAATATATACTAAAAAAGACATATCTTATCGAAATTAATACTTTCGAAAGTATGGAAGAGAAGGATTTCGATTCTTACTACTTATGTTTAAACATTTTTGGTTTTACTTTTCAACAATAACATCTCGAAGCAACTTAAATATGTTGGTTGTGCTTTAATGAATTCAAATATAAACGCTATAAATACATTCATAAAACATAGACATAAAAAAATCACAAAACTTAACATATCTGTCATCCTAAAACTATATACCTAAATTATCACATACTACATTATGTATGTGAGAATTTAGGTAAGTATGTCTGTGTAAGACAGGAAAACTTAAACTTAAACACAACGTCAAACAAACAAAAAAAAACTAAACAAAATAAAATACGCCTGTGCTTTAACTAGAGTCTACCTAAAACAAAGCAATACAAATCTTAAAAAAAAACACAATTTAATTATCATGTCTACTAACATAAACATACTAGCCATCATACCGCAAGTGTACCTGTACACTTACTACCAAAAAAATCCACCACACCTCAGTATCAGGTGGTTTCGCAACAACCATTCGCAAGCCGGATGTGAATTTTTCTCTCGAAGGTGAAAGTGCCAGAAGTGGCACACACAGTCGAAAGTGACGTGAAAGTAAACAGGCGGATGTGTTTTGGTAATTTACGAGAGACGAAAGCGTGAGGATGGGTTGGTGTGAGCAATTTTTTTTGGTAGGAAGTGTAAAAGACGAATTATTGGCGGAACTT
Source organism: Ochropleura leucogaster (assembly GCA_958449745.1). Classification (NCBI taxonomy): domain Eukaryota; kingdom Metazoa; phylum Arthropoda; class Insecta; order Lepidoptera; family Noctuidae; genus Ochropleura; species Ochropleura leucogaster. Next base: position 9,311,957 of record OY288223.1, on the reverse strand, counting down.
CTATAAATCTTTACATTGAAAATTTTTAATAAAAAAACTATGATAGAAATTAATGGTTTCATTTACCCAGTATTTGGGTTTAACGGATAAATAGACAGACGATCCATGTAACGTACTAGTTTTCAGCAAATAAAAAAACTGGGAACCGAACCCAACGTGAACAGGTTAGGCAAGTGTAATAAGTATCGTAGCATTCTAAATTCTGTTTCGACGTGTTTTTTATGTGAATAGAAATACTTGATCTGGATGCTGGTTCTCGATTGATCGATCTTTAACGCAACATTGTGGTGACTATGCTTTCTCAGTCTCACAAAACCTGTGCGTTCAGTTTTAAATGAGATTATTGTAGAATCTTCTAAAAAGATTAATCTAGAATCTTGATTAAAAATTCTAGTTGTAGAATTTATGTACTATTATTAAAATACTACTGTATAAATACTATTTTTAAAATTAATAAGAACTAAAAAATAGCGAGATAATCCATAATGTATCTATTGACAAAATATGCTTTACAAATCTCCGTTATGTTTCTGGTAGCACAAAATTTATTTTTATTTATTGTATGTTATATTTTGGAAGTCGATAAAATGTTATATTTTGGAAGTCGATAAAATAGTTACGTAGTGGTTTTACAAATAATACTCAAAAAACAAAACTACATATTTCCTATGACCTCTGAGTTTGTTTCGGCTGTTTCTTCTCAGAGTACGAAACACCGGCCTCATCTAGTTTAAAAAAAATACGTGTAAAAGTGTTTGTGAAAACCTACTTGCAAAATAAACATCATTTACCCACTTTTTTAATGTGTCTATTATTTAATAACAGTTTCCCAACTAGAAACCGAAAAACTACACATTACAATCTAATTAAAAAAAAAACAGAATCAATATGTTTGTAATAAATACCCAAAGAAAAAAAGCCTAACAGAAATCTCAGACAAACATAACAAAAATCATTACCTAACATTACTCAAAAACAAAAAAGTTGTACAACTCGAAACTTTCATTTCGAATGACATCAGTACAGCATCCTTGTTACGTCACTTTCCAAGATGGCCGCCGTAGAAAGTCGGTCGTTGAACCCAACACACTTACGACGTACTCGAGCGTTGGAGAGTATTCGAGTACTATAGTATTGACTTCTTACGTAATATTGGAAATTTTGAAAAGAAACGTCACGGTTGAGATATTGTGTTTATTTTTTTGTATATTATATTTTGGTTTGTATCTTCAAACAAAGTTTTTTTGTCATTTTTTGTGGTGTGATAAAGGAAATATATTGGGAAAACGTTCGAATAAAAAGTTAATTCATGTTGAGGTTAAATAAAAAGTTATTTTAACGTGTTTTTAATAGCAAAACATCTCGCCTGTAATCTCCAAAGGGTTAGGGTAGAGGACCTAATAGTACACTCGCTAGTTATATTTAAGGCTCATATAATATGAGTCAAACTTGTTGCTATCAACTTGGCTTAAATGCTCCAAACTCCTTGGCTGTAACTGAGAAATTCCTAATGGAAGAACTGAATACCGCTTTGCCTTACTAGACTAACAACGCTTTCACCATACTATAAGATAATCAAAAATAAACAAATAACTCTGTCTGACCCCCTAACACAGATGACCGGATTTTAATTCATTTTATAGATTCAATGACTGACCCAGGTTGGCCTGGGTCAAGACATAGGATGCTTCCTATTCTGGTCGTCCATTTCTAAGGAGTCTTTATCACCATCATTAACCTGCCCTTATCATAATTTATTTGGAGTCATCACGTCTTGTTCTTCCATACTTATCTCTTCTGACAAACTCTTAATGAGTATAACTAGTAAAATCTGTATTAAAAGGGTCCATGAATATCTCTTTTCAGAAAATTGGATATTTGTTAAAATAATAATTACGTTTCTATACCAGTTCCGGTTTGTCAGTGGAAACGGTAATTATGTATATTTCATATCCGGCACTTTTCAAGCAATTCTATCAAAGGAAATAATCAGAACTGTTATTTCTGCTATTTGCATTATGTACTAACTAAAAAATATTCTATCTATCTATATAATCGATAGCGCATCAGTGACAACTTATTAAGCTTTTTGCTCAGTTTCCTGGTTGCCAATTCGACCATCAGTTGTTTAAATTTTGGTGTAAAATAAAGTAACCTATTTTTTTAAAGCGTTAAAGAAAGTTTCTTGTCTAAATAAAATTATCAAAAAAATAGGATACTTTGAATTCTTCCTATCTTGAAAAACTGCGACTAACAAGCATTTTCAATTAATTTAATCCAATATTTTCTTTACGGACATCTTAATCCAACAGTTAGTATACATACTAACTTGGTATACATACTACTAACTAGGCTTGAAAAAACTATTGTTTAGTTCTAAGTTTGGTTCTAATATTTCCCCTCGGGGCAAGAAAATTTAATCATTTTCATCCAAAATCATCTTTTTACTCATCAAAGATAACGATTTCCACCCATTCAAGGCAGGTGCTATGTACACACACTTTCACACTGTGCATGTGTGCGTGCCATTGGCATTCACCCACACAAACACACACATCCGTGTACCTGACCTCCTTTTGTAACGTCGGCTGTGATTATGTATTTAGGGTATAGGCAGGAATGTACGGTTTGTGTGTGCTTGTTGTATGTGGAACGTGATGGGAAATGTATGGGAGGTTGTATGTGGTGGGAGGGTAATGAGGGTTTAGCACGTGATTATGATGGGTCGTATTTTTGCACAAACAACTAAAATTATAATTGTTTGTGCATAACAATTAAATATATAATTACTATATATATACTAATATTATAAAGCTGAAGAGTTTGTTTGAACGCGCTAATCTCAGGGACTACTGGTTGGAATTGGAAAATTCTTTTAGTGTTGGATAGTCCATTTCTTGAGGAAGGCTATAGGCTATATAACATCACGCTACGACCAACAGGTGCTGAGCAGCGTGGGTGAAACCGCGTGGAACAGCTAGTTATTATATATGGATCAGAGAGCTATTTTTTTTTCTCGTTGCAGAGCAAAGCCTTATCTACAGCTATTATTGGCCTTTATTTAATAAATTAGTGAAGACTAGAAGACAAATTTTCTAAATTATAACTGTTTAAAATCTAGCCCCAATTTCGTAATTAAATTCTGTGTCAAAATGTTAATACATTATTTGGAGATATTTTAATTCATAGTAAAAATATAACTTTATTTATTTTCAGCTACCATACTAGACGAACTAGTATCTCTCGTCGTTTTCAAATAAATAATTATAGGTGCATATTTATGCAGTGAGTACCTACTTTATGCTATGTAAATACAGGTTTTAATTAGGGCTAATTAAGTTATATATACTAAAAAATTGTTTAAATAAAAATATTCGGTTAAATTATGCGCATCATTTTACTTTGATAATTTTTAAACAATATAGGTAGAATGGGATTGGAACATAATACTTAAATTATTTATATAAATAAATCCGTAACTAAAATAAAATAATTATCGATTGCACAAAGTTTTGAGTTAAATTCCCGGGGATATTCTATTAGGGAATTCATAATAGGAGCTACCGAGTCTGGATATCTGCCCGGTTGATGGCAAAATGATTGTCCCTTAACACGAGTTGTTAATATTGTTGTACTTTCAGATATAAGTACACCTCTGCTTAATGCAGGGGATAACAAGCATGATATTATATTAAATTACTTTAAGATGGGAATTTAACTTTTCTGCAAAGAAGCAAGCGCGTTGATGTCTTTTGTACGACAAACTGCAATAGTTGGTACAAGATAAATGCACTGGTACTTTATGAAACATTTGATGCGTATAATGTTTATTATTTAATTATTCTAATATATTTAATCATGGGTTCAGTCTTAATGGTTAATATCATCAATATTGTAAAATAATAACATTTTAAAAAGTGGTTTTATATGAAGATTGTTTAAACTTATTGATCCCACGCATCATACCACGCTTCAAGATGTACAACCATGAACTTCACACATACATACACGCATACTCACAAACACATACTCAGTTATATAACTCGCGACACAGGTGCTAACTTTCACGAACTTTCATTTTTCCACCCACATGTTACACTTGAACCTACACTTTATCTTAAAAGCATACAGTCTAAGTTGTTAAAACAAAATTCTCAAGACCCTGTTCACAGAACGTTCTACCTTATGGTGGTTTATGTAAGTTTCATTTTGGAATGATGTAGATATTTATTAGTCAGACAACGAACGATGAATGAGCCTTTCAGTGTTGCATAACGATTTTGTGTGTAAGGACATTGACCTTACTATGTAGAAAGCGAATGATTTTAAAAGGTGTGCCTATTTTTAGACTTTTTTGGTAACAGTTTATCCGTAGCAACCAAAAATTTAAATTAAATTGAAAAACTAACTTATAATTATTATACGATAAAATATTTTTTAATTTTTAATTATAGTGAAAGGTTATGGGTAATTCTTGGCCAGCCATTGCTAGGCAAAGCACAATATTGGTTTGAAAATATATTTATAGGTATTATAGTTTAAATAATTGTCTAAAACTCTCTTAATTATAGAAGTAATTGCAGGTCCCTAACGTAATTGTCCCATTGCATTGGTAAAGAAGTCGTAAGTCATTTTAAAAGATTTTTATTTTTTTTAAAAAAAGATGAATAAATTAATATATAAAAAATCTGGTTGCTAAATACAATCACACAAACTATGAAAAAATAATGGTAAGCGGCGTTCTATAGTACCTAATTATCTCTCTTAAGAAAAAAAGTTTTTTTTTAAATGTGTAGAAATTTAATGTCCACACCTTCTGCTGTTATTGACCATCATCAGTCGACGCAACCCGTCTTTTTATTCCATACTCCTCCTTTATTCGTCATTTCATCAGACACCTCCTTTCAAGGATGATATGGAAAGTCCATATCATCCTTAACACAGTTCATCCTTCTCTTCTTTGGTCTTCTTCTACTCCTAAACCCATCCACGTTCATACTCAATACTTTTATCAAGACATTTCCTCATTCTTCCACAACCTATACCAAGCCTACTAATTACCCCACAACTTTTCAGTTACCGCCTATTATTGACCATTTCTATCTTAAGCTGAGAAAATAAGATCTTCCTTCACTATAACAGTGCATTCATAAAGTATCATAAAGAAAGCCAATACAAACTCCCGTGTTCGGAAACACGTAGTTGACACAGAACTGCATTCTTCTCGAGAAAGTTAGATCAAACAACTGCATTTACTAAGTAGGAGACCTTATAGACTGACAAAGCGACCAAGTCGTTGTCTTGTCCAAAATTAGTGAAAAGTCTTACCTACTGAAAAAACGATTCTGAGGTTTAAAATGAAAACAGGAATTTTAAACAGGATTTAAAATAAAATCGCAATAACTATAGTTTAAAAAAATCTTGTTACAACAAAAGTACACAATCAAAGCAAATGGTAAAATTGTGTATTATCATAAAAATACACTAACACAAACAAAACCTTTTTGTTATTTTTCATCGCATACGCATACTCCTACCGCCATCTATTGATAAGAAATCTACAACTTTGCAACGCGCTAGCAGCGCCATCTCTTGATATTTTTTGCTAACTTATACGGCAACCATGAAGCTGCGGAAGAAAAAGTAAAAAACGTTACAAGCAATCGGAGTCTGTCGCTAGAGAGAGTTGTTTTAAATGTTTTAGTCTTTTTGTATGACGAAGCGTTTTCATAGAAACTGGAGAAACAATAAAAACAGGTTCTTGAAGATAATTATTATGTTTTAACACTACAGGTAGACTACTGAAATTAGAGTAGTCTACTGATTGTAGTTGAGCAATCTTATAAATATTTATTTAAACTGGCCACAGAAGTTTTGGCAATAAACCTTACTACTGTTTTGGTAGTAGTATCCAAAGAATTGTAGTTGAGATAACTGTTATTCAATCCAACGAGTAAACTTAAAACACTAATTAACATTATGCAGTTGCGATAGTTTTCTGAAACTAGAGCATACCGTTGAAAAAGAACACAGACCGTACTTTGCTAAAACTAAGCGAGATTAGCGAGGTTTAAAACTCTATTACTATGGACTTAGAGTATAATATACGACGTGAGTTTGTGATAAAGTTTTTGAACCAGGAATGAGTACTATGAATTAATTCATTCATGTGAAAAAGTTTAAATAAGGATTATTTAGATCAAGACTTGTCTATTTTTTTTTAGTTATTTTCAAAGTTTATTTAAAACAGACTGATGTTTCCCGCCGATAGTTAAGTTTGTAACTGTAAATTTCGTGTTCTGAAACTCTAGGCGACCACAAAATAAATGCTTCATTGTAAACTAACCCTTTTTATTTTGAAATGTTGTTTTTTAACCAACCGGTTTTATACAAAGGGGTATCGTAATAATTATCAAATAGGTGCTATGTTGTGGAGGTCAGATAGGCAGTCGATCAATGTAAAATGCCAGAATTGAGCTCAATGCGCTCCCAGACCAACCGCATGCAGCTGCAGGAAGCCGACTACCATAATAAATTGGGAACAGCTAGACACATGATGATCTGCTCGTTTTAATTACGTATGTGGTGATAGTGTGGAATTCAATTGTGTCCTTGTACCCCAGCCAGAAGTGACGAGAAGGAACACCGTGTAGTTTTAGTTAATAGGAGTAACAAGTTATCAAGGATAACCACACGCATTATTTTTTTGTTGTTTTGATAATACTTTGCCCTACACTACGAATTTCTCCTGTATCGTGGGTGCGTTTAAAAACATTTAAACTCACATGCAGAAACAGCCAGATGCGAAACAACTACCTCTAGGTCATACAAATATTTATTCCGTGCAGAGATCCAAACCCGCGACACGCAGCGCAGCAGTCTATCGCTCAGCCACTGCGCCAAACGTGCCTACCTACTTTAATGTCAAGTTCAAATAACTTACTACATTCCTGCAATACGCCACAACTCTTATTGTGATTGAAGGGTATCTTCAAATAATTGTCAACATACCAAGAAACGTTGGAAAAGAATTTTGTAGTAAACTGATCATTACCTTAGTATTGTAGAACGTGCGCACGAGTTCGTGTTAGTGACGCTTCATTAGACCCATACCTACAAATTTTATTTGAGAAGTTTAAAAAAAAGACTCATTTAAACTTCGAAAATGTGTGGCATGTGGTATCGATTTATTTTTCTTAACGAATTATTGTCTTTTAGAACTTTTGTTAATTCGATTAGTTCTGGTGTAAATTCCGGTTTTCTTCGTGAAACTACAGTTCTTACTTTGTTTTTTTATGATTATTCCATGAAAAATAAGTTTTGTTATGCTGTGTGTGTAAATTGACCTATGTATGTGCGTCACAAATATAGGTAGTTATTTTATTTTTGGTACAATATTACGAAACCCTGTGTGTTAACCAACTTCTAAAAAAAGTAGGAGATTTTTAATTTGTCCTTTTTGCATGTTTGTAACGCGGTTTCTCCGAAAATATCGGCCTATTTACAAAAATCTTTTATGATCGATAGGACCTCTAGAGTAGTTCCATATCCATTTGATTTTTATTGCTTAGTTGGTTAACGAGTTTAGTTCCATAATACATATTTTTGCAATATCTACATTTATATGGATGATCCTCTAATATATTATTTAAGTAACAATGGAAAATGAGTACTCGGTTAGAATTTGAGTTAAATACTTTCATAACACAAGAAAAAAAAATTATATATATTATTTTTTGTAAAAAATAACCGATTCTCAATAAAAAGGTGTTTTTTATCAATAAGCATAAACATTTAAAAACATAAAATAATCAGTTGCAATTTTATTTAACTTAGTATCTAATGCGCCAACCGTATCTAAAATACCACCACACAGCTCGTTTATCAAAAGTCCACGCTCCATGCTACAGGCACTTGACAAGTGGTGATTAGACACACACTGCTGCACACTTTCTGGTGCCAAAACCATGACACTTTTTATGTAAACACTCGTAATTGTGGGTTCTGAAAGTGAGAGTTTAGTATAGGACTAATTAAGGTGGGTTGTCCATTGCCATCCAACGCGGGAATGCGGCAAGTGTTATGGGCACTTTTGCGCCAGGAATGGTCAGGGGCGGGTTATTTAATTAGATGTTGACATGTAATTTTGTTCAGAAATTATTTTTTTAATGATTAGTTTATATAGCTGCTGCAGTTAATAGAACAAATGAAATAATTTATCTATAGAAATATTTGAAAAGTTATTTATACCTCAGTTTTGCTCGGTCTATGCCAAGAATACTCAGATTCCTTTGGTTTATCCGTCACTAAATTATCTTTAGGCTTTTCTGGTTCTTTAACCTCTTTTTTATCCTGTTAGGAAAATAATCAACTACATATATCTTTTAAATTAAAATAACAAAAACGTTTTATTACTAGTTTGATTATATTGTAATTTTTTTACGGAAAAAAACTAAGCTCAATCAGAAACCGGAAATCGGGTCAAATTTAACTAGATTTCATTAGGGTGGCAAATATTATTGTATTGTTCATAGATACTCCAGTTTTTCAGTAATGAAACTATGTTACAACAAGGAAAAACAATAAAGAAGTGATGTCGATGTTAATTAATTAAAACACTCGTAACAAAGTTTATTAAATTACGGTGTATAATCGTTTGTCTACAAACAGTAACATCCTTACCAGTGTAATATGATTTTAGCAATATTTCTGTTATTATCAAATTTTAATAATGTCCTTAAATCGTTGGGTTTAAAAAATCGGAGATTTCTCTTCTTTTTTATCATTTTTATTATCACTCGCCTGCCTTTATCTATTTTTTTTGGGGTTTCGGCGCAGCTTGTCGTCTTCGAGAAAAATTCATTCATTTACCGTGACAGAAATATTATGAAGGGAACCACCCTTCTGAGTATTTGTTTCTGTGCTACATTCCAAACGAACGCTTAGTGGGCGGGCTCTAAACATCGATCTCCTTTGTGCAAGCGATGTAGTGGGTCTACGACAGATCAAGAGTGCCCAATAATGTTCGTAAAGTGGGAAAGAGCAGTTTTAATCCGACAAAATGTTATTTAAGATTATAAAACTCTACCATTTTCTCATGTTTTCCAATGCCTTCTTAAAAAAATAATAGTGTATCTTATTTGTAATAAAAAAAAATAGAACTAAATTAGCAGCTTTTAGTTTTTATCTAAAATCTCAAGCTGTGAAAGGCAATTAGACGCGAGTTATCGAATCATTCATCATTCGATACAATGACAACGCGATACACACTATCAATCGGTATTACTTTTACTGAAACTTTTCGGAAGTAATTTAAACGTTTCGTGCGGCATGTGAAATGTGAATGCTTGCTTTATGTAACAACTAGCTTTTGTCTGCGGCTACGCTCGCGTTAAATTCGGGGTAACATAGTTCCCCTTTCCTGATTTGCAGGTACTTGCTACCTGTAGTTTTTGCCCTTGTGCCTCTTTTTTCGGGTGGGAAATCATCAAATGACTTCCCCCGCTCTGGGCGGAGCGGGGGGGCATGTCAGACTTTTACTGACTAAAATCCACCCATGTTCCTGCTGTTGCCCTTTACGTTCCGGGGCCGCAGTATCTCTTTCGAACAATCCGCAACCCCGGCGCAAGGGCATGCAGAGAGGCTCTGGCAAGCCCCTCTGCATGCCCTTGCGCCTTATTTATTGTTATAGCAAAGCTAAGTTTTCCATTTTCTTCTCTCTTTCGCCCTAATTACTCAGTTTTTTTTAAAGCGATAGACGATTAACTATCATAATTAATTATATTAAAGTATAGTTTACATTAAGAGGTTCACGAATAGGTTTCTTTTCAAACATAGTTTAGTGCTTCTTGGTTTCTGTAATTTAACAAACTCTTTGCTTAAAAAAGGTCATTTGTATTTTATCAATGAAATAGCCTTTTAATTCTGAAAAAAAAATACGTGATCCCGCTATCTATATCATGACCTGCATCCCTATAATAGAATAAGACTTTACTGTATTAGGGCATTCATTTTGTACTTCAGTTTATTCACTATGCGGCGGTGTCTTTGCCAGTTCCAAAATCAAAAATCGTTTTGTACAATAGATAGCCCATATTACTTAGATAAACAAACATACCTCTGCTTAAATCTAAAATGATTAAAGGCGTGATATTTGTATAAAGTTTGATTTGAGAAGTTGAGATATTTTGAGCGTCATTAAAGTTGGTCTGCCCATTTTAAATACTTTATTAGCATAATGATAAAGCGAGTAGTTAGTTATTGGTCTAAAGTTCTCGACTATTTTTTCTGCTTTTACGTAACAACAAAACTTAGGTCAGTGGCTGCCAGAGCTACGGGTAGGTAATTAGAAAAGTTACCGCGGCCCCGGAACATAAAGGGCAATAGAAGGAACATGGGTGAGTTTTAGTCAGTACAATTCTAAAACTCCCCCCCCCCCCCCCGCTCCGCACAGAGCAGGTAAAGTTATTTACTGATTTCCCACCCGCAAAAAAATTGCATGAGGTCCTAGATTCAATCCTCGACTGTTGGATGGTTGTTGATGGATGGATGTATGGATTTGTGTTACTCTTTCACGTCAAAATAGCTAAACGGATATTGATGGTTTTCTCGCGGTTTATAGTGAGTCCAAATTCGAAACTGGTACATTCTACAAGTTGGAGAAGGTGTTCTATGTCAGGCAGTGAGGAAGCCAGAAGAGTGGTGTCGTCACCGTACCTGAGATTTGAGATCATGCAACTCCCCGCCGATATCAACCTCAACCTAATTACTCATGCCATAATTACTCAAGTAATAAAATCGAACGAAATCTTTTAGAAGAGATCATAGTAGCTGCTATACCCCCTGACTAGCCTTTTTCTGGACGGGATATCATCAAATAATTTCTCCCGCTCTGGGCAGAGTGAAAGGGAGTGTCAGACTTTTACTGACTGAAACCCATCCATGTTTCTACTTTTACCCTGCTGATTTTTTTTAACAACTCTCAACCCCGGTAAAACCGGTAAGCCCTTGATTTGCCAATATTTAATTGAGACGCGCGTAGATCACAAACGCGCCGTCAGCCCTTTACTCTATAACATTTGTCCTTATAGGAATTAAGTTATTATACACTTTTGTAGTTGTATCGACTACGCGATCGCAGGTTCGAATCCCGCAAGGTACAAGTATTTGTATGGCCTACAGATAAGTCTGTCAGTTTAAATGTTCGTAAACGTTTTTTTTTGTGTGGTTAGGGCCTAACCTGGTGTAAGAGTTTTTACACCGCCTATGGGCCAAACTCTAGACTTATGGCTTTGCAGCCCGACATCACACGATTAGGCTATCCCTTAACTATACTCAAAAATAAATAGGTACCTACTACTTTCCTTAAAATACACACCTCACAGACATGTGAAATTTAATTCGGACAATGCAAAATGCAGTGATTATGTACTCTTAATTTCGGACTACCAAAAGCATTATGCATAGCTAGACATTATAAATTATAATCTAGACTGAATCATATGAAAATAAAACAAAATTAACGTTGCGCACACTGAGCTACTCGCTAGTGTATTTTTTTGCATTCACTCGTACGTTATACTTACAAAAACCGCTAAGCAAAAACCAACCATCGTACTATTGCATAAAGAACGAATCCCCATCAAACTTATTAAGCTAACGAGCAAACTTTTGCTAGCTGCCCTACCAAAAACTGACAAAAGCCAACTTACTTTTGCAACTCGTCAAGCAAAATGTGATAGCATTGCAATTGAAAACGGTACTTCTGTCCATAGTAATAAGGTTGATAAAAAACTGAAAGATAAATTTTTGACTGCATAAAAAAATCTTCAAGATACAGATTCTGAACCACGCGCAAACTGGGAGCAATCATCTAGCTGACCACAAACATCAAATATAAAAGGGTGACAATATACAAGATGAACATAGTTTCAGTGTGGACTGACCAAAGTGGACGTGTTATCCAGTAAAAATGTTCAAATACATCATTTTAATCACCATCGCCAGTGCAGTGGCTCTCCCAAACCCTGATGATGGGTCAGTGGACAAAGTTCGTGGTATCAAAAAGGACTGTGCAAATGGACTCTTAAGTCCAGCGTGTTTAAAAATGGGAGCTATCACGTTATTGGAGAAATTCAACAACAAGGATGAAGTGTCATTATTTCCTGGTGTTAGTCTAGTGAAAGATGGTGGTAAAACTAACTACGAAGCGGTTGCTGCGGACCTGGCACGGTCCTTCTCCAGTGATTCTGACGAAAGGCTGGACAAATCTCTCCTGTACCATGTCGGGAGCTTCTTGGACAGTCACTCAGTGAAGTTAAGGCTTCTTGATGACAATGCGGTTGAAGAAGCCAAGACTGCGATAGCTGAAGGCAGAGCAAAGAGCGGCATGGGTCTCGGTGGCGGGAAGAAGGGTGGAATGGGCGGTCTTCTTGCTATGGGAATGATGATGAAGGGTATGTAGATTTTATTTAATAAGCAACACGTATAGTTTAAAAATAGGAGCACGTGCCTCTCGTTTGCTGTTATGTAATACCGAGTTTCCTCCGTGCCTCGGAAAGTACGTTAAGCCGTTAGTCCAGTCGTTACAGGTAGTCAATGTGATAAAAGTCTTAATTCTTACTAAGCATTATCGTATTACCCAGTACTAACTGGGTTGTGGAGGTCAGATAGGCAGTTACTATTTGTAAAAGACTGGCTGCATTCGGTAAAACTGGAAAACAACCCTAATATAGTTCAGAAAAGGCTAGGCAGATGATGAATAGTTTGAAAAAGCTAAAGAATAGTTTTACTTACAACCAGTGTTCTATACTAGCTCTGGACCGAATGAACTGCAAGTCATTGAAGGTGAACAATGAGATGATGCAGACAATAACAGATCTCCTAAAACCAGCTGAAACTTAATTGGATTTGAAATTGAAGGATTTTTACACTTAACAATGCCTTGAATTAAGTGATGAAAGCAACAAAGAAGCGGCCGTAATTTCGCCCAGTACATGAAGCTTGTTTTTTTTTTGTGTTAAAAGTCTTTGGAATAAAAGATTTACTTTTCTTTAGATCATGATTCTTATCATAATCACGCTTTATTTAGACCAACACAAGTAACGGTATTGCGATAATCGGCATTCACGTAACTTTTGTCGTTCATTACACTCACATTATAAAAATTCTGCCATCTATATTAAAAATCATCTGTCTTAATAAATGTCCTTATTATTAAATATTATCTTGTTGATGTTATTTCATAATAAGCTTTGGACTTTATAGAAGATCATTTACCGAAACTAATTTTTAAAAATGCTCCTTGTGTTGTTTGTATTTTTGTTATAAGTTTTTATCGGTTCGTTCTAGTTTGGCTAGTGACTATAAAATCGTCAGAAACAGCTCACGTCATAAAAAAATATTCTGTAATCTTATTCCTGTTAAAAGTTAAAACAGACTTTACTTGAACACCGATTAGCTGTCAGTTTTTTTCATAACTACAATACCACTTTCCTGATACAGAGTTCAAACTCAGAACAACAACACACAGAATTTGCAATCACTATTATTAACAAACAACTAGGTAATAATTTGATCGATTTACAGCGACCCTATAAATATTACTTTACAAGCTTATGACACGTTTTAATTTAGCCCCTAAACCACACTTACAAAGTCCAGACAGGGGCTATCATATCGGGTTTCGGGTTCTTTAAAAGACATACTGTGGCCCCAGAACACAAAGTTCTAGGTAACATAGATGGGTTTTAGTCAGTATAAGTCTGACACTCCCGCTCCACCCAGAGCGGAAAAAGTCATTTAATGATTACCTATCCGCAAAATCCATACAACCATCTTTTGTTCCCCCTACATTGACCTTGTTATTTAAAATACTTATTATTTAAAACAATCTTAGTAATTTTCTATTGTCTTCGTAATAGATCAGAATGAAATTGATCTAGTTATTTTTTTGTAAAAGAAAGAGTTATTTTTTACTAGTGCTGTTGTACTGGCTTCACTTTCTGTTAGTATATTACGAAATATGCTAGTATGTTCATTTGCTCATGCCTAGATTTCTAAGTACAACGAGTTGGTTTAGTCGAATAGGAGTGCATTTTTTATTACTAATTAACTGGTTTAACACAAGTAGTACATTACAGATGATGCAAATTTTAACCTCATTCAGTTTAGCTGAACTAAAACATAACAAAAAAAAATGTAATCAAAAAATCACATCGAGGATATTATTGAAGCCGTATCGACGGCGCGTTAGTGTTTCACGTGCGCCTTAAAGAGTTGTCAGCAAAACAGAGGAGCCTGCCGGGGCCGCCGCCTGCTGGGATTGCGGGTTGTTCGAAAGATATATCGGCCCCGGGGCATAGAAAGCAAGCGAAAGAAGGAACATAGGTGGAGTTTTGTTCAGTAAAAATCTGACACTCCGCCCAGAGCGAGGGAAGTTATTTAATGAATTTCCATCAGCAAACACACACTGGTTTGGTGTTTTCAACTAATGGAAAACTTTATTGCAATAAGGCCATCACTGTCTTTTGCAGTATAACCAATATATATACATATATAATGCATATCAACGCTACAGAACTTCTTGTTTAATTGTGCATGTTGTAAAAAATACGGAAACTCATCTGGCATTTCTAATTCAGGGTAGAATTGCAATGGAGTACAAAAATTATGAACACACAGACAAACAGTCTAAGAAACTTTGTGTTACTCCTTGAGATAAGCCAATAACTGGGCACACGACCGTGAGGAAAGCACTCCAGTTTCGAATGTTATTTGGCCAACTTATTAAAGTCTTTTTTCGGTCTGATTGTTTGGCCCTACATTTTAGGGTCTAAATATAAATTGTGAATCATCATTAAAAGAATATCAAGAAACAACAGTATAAAATTAAGAATAGGTTTTCGTTTAAAACCTGTATTCCACAAAAGTAGAAAGAAAAGGCAGATGAGAGCCAAATTTTAAAAAATTAAGTCCACTTTAATCGGGAGCAGACTTCATGTCACCAATCGAATTTAAATGAATAATTCATTCTACTAACTACGAGGTTGCTGGTTGTTCGAAAGAGCTACCGCGGCCCCGGAACATAAAGATCAAAATAAGGATTATGGGTTGGTTTTAGACAAAAAGAAAAAAAAAACTGACAATCTCCCCCGCCTAGAGCAGGGAAAGTTATTTGATGATTTCCGGTTCTTAAAAAAAACATGAGACTCCTAATGAGAAATCTTCTACGAACGCTTTTTTTAAAGAAAAAAGCTGTAAGAAATCCTGGATTGTATTTGTGCACACCAATACTGTTATAGCTGTATTTAGTTACACTGGATGTCAACTCCAACGTAATTGAAGCTTCGCAGATGATGTTCTTAAATATGATGGGCCTTGTTGTCCGAAGACTTTATAATATGTGATTGTATCTCTGCAATCAGATGAAAAGGATATAATCGATGTAAAGGATGTGCTGATGCTATCATTACTGACTGAATCAGGAAGATGTATTCATTAAAAAAGCAGTAGATGGTGATGATGATCGAAAAATATTCATAGAGAATCCATTCATGGAACAAGCACATTTGGTTTAGTTGGCCAAATTAGTATCGTTGCTAATTTTCACGCGATGGTTATGTAGTCTAAAATAAAAAAGTCTAGACTAACTTTCAGTTACAGTTTAAGATATTTTTTACATGCATTCATAAAATTAATTGTTTTTGGATATGTTATATTGAATTTGTTTAACAATAGTACAATATTTTATTTACTAAGGAAACTTTTATATTTTTCCAATGCTTTGTAATATCAGTTGAGTGATCAAAAGTTGAGTATTCAAAAGCACAAATAATATTAAAAAAAATGAAATACAAATAGATCTACTTTGATTTGTCAGCCTGTGCAAATCATAAATTATTTTCTGATGGTATTTTTTTTCTTTTGAAGACAGAGACTTTCTGATTTTAAAATTAATGACGCCTTTTCCTTTTAAAAAATCCAAATAAAAGGAAAATGTCAGGTGTAATATAGTAGTTAGTATATTAAAAACCCATAAAATTACTACATTTACATCGGTCGCCTACTCCAATGACTGCATGCGATAATAAACGAAAACCTTACGCTTGCAAAAACGACACACCAAAACCAACCAAGCTAGATGCTAATAAGGTCTATTTTACTTTGTTAAAACAGAACTTTTTGCAGTCAGCCTTCTATGAAAATATAATGGATATAAGAGTACTCCGTACTAATCATACATCTATGTGAGACATATAAAAGGTGGACGAAACAATTGCTTATCAAAGTGTATCAGCACTCGTTTCAATACAGACGTCTACAATGTATCTTATATCGATATTACTCTTTATAACAGCAGTGTACGCACTGCCTAATCCAGAACTAGGAGAATCTACTAAAAATGTTGTGGAATCAAACGTTGAAAGTGCAGCCAGAGCGATGAAAAAGGATTGTACAAACGGGATTTTTAGCCCAACATGCTTGAAGATAGAAGCTATATCAATGCTTGAAAAACTAAATGCAAAAGAAGAATTACAACTTCTGCCTGGAGTGAGTGTAGTCAAGGAAGCGACTAAGGAAAATGGAAGCAAAGCTGAAGAATTTGCTGCTGAATTAGCAAGGTCTTTCCCATCGAAACCCGATGAGAGATTAGACAAATACCTTCTGTACAGACTTGGAAACTACTTGGATACCCACACTGTGAAGCTTAAGTTGCTTGATGAGAATGCAGCTGATGAAGCCAGGGCTTTGGTTGGAGAGGCGAGGGGTAAAGGAGGACTTGGAGGAGGAAAGAAGGGAGGCATGGGAGGTTTGCTAGCTGCTGGACTTTTGATGAAAGGTATGTTTTTAGTGAAGTGATAAAATTTGGAGCCTTGGGTGACATAGTTGAAAGATTTTATTAAGAAATTACAAGGTTTGAGGCAATTTAAATAAAATAGTGGTGCATATGCGGACTTCATGCCATAAAGCGTTTTCTACCAGTCAACCTTTGGGTTAATTACAACATCATGATAGGGTACAAAAATTGTATCAAAAAAATATATAACCATTTGTTTTTGAGAACATAAAACTAAATATACATACGCATATTTTTTTCTAAAAATGGATCTATAACTTTACTTGTTCCATTAAACGCCTTAACAAAATCTGAGTGCCGATAAACCTAGATCTATATAATTATTTGGAAAAGCGCAAAACGATACAGAATCATATTAATAAACGCGTATTAATTGAAGAAAAGCTTTGAATGCTTGTATTATCAATAATATTATTGGCAGTGTTTCCCATTACTAAGCCTAAGGCACTTTATGAAAGAGCAGCCACAAACAGTTGTAGGAAATCAATATCGATTTGCACTTTTTGCAATCTAGATGCAGACAGGTGCAATCAAACACATTTAAGTGAAAGCCAAAAGGAAATAGAAACTAGATCGGAAGATAATAATAGTCTTTGTTTCAATCGTATCAATGTCGTAGTTAGTCGGGTAATACAATATGTTTGAAGATTAAAAGTAAACCTATTAAGCGTTCGCTCAGCTGTACTTGAAGTATAGCAGAATTATTAAATGTAGATGCTTTCAACTTTATGGCAGCTGTATTTCTGTTTTGTTGGTGGTAAATACTGGTGTTTACCTGCATTCCCTAAGACTGGAAGTCAAAAACAAACAACATAGCCCAAATATGGTTGAAAAAGACTAACTCTTTCCGAAATATAATATTGATGATAAAAATATTTTAATTAAACTATAGTTATAACATTTTTCTTAATCTAACATCATTACGAATATCGGTAACAAGTCCTGTGTTGACAGAATTAGTAAGCGGTGGTCCTCAAACTAGTCTGTGCCTGTATCTTTCGGGGCGGGCTGGAGTTACGTTAATTTTGCTAGGAGTATGCTTTTGGGAAATAACTTTTGATAGCGATTTCTGGATTTAGAGTTTCAAAAAAGTGTATTATGTCTAACAAACAACACATACTTCGACACAACAGCTTTTTATGGGGTGTTTTCATATGGTTTTGGATTTCCGAAACATTTTGTTCATAAATTTGGCAAGAAAACATTATACTGCTTACTATACTGTCGTATTGATACCCAAAGATATGTTATATCAAAAGTCACGTGTCTTTGGATCGAAATAGTCCCCATTGTATAATAGAAATGAATACAAACTATCTCATTGATACTTCGGGACCTCAAGCTGGTCCATAATATTAAATCATATCTTACATTTCAATACCACAATCGTCGTCAAGCTTTTATGTATATTGGGGTAGGCATAACCCCAATATACATAAAAGCTTGACGACTACGCACCTTGCGTAACGTTTTCTTCAACAACAAAAAAGTCAATCAACTTTTTGGGCGAAAATAAATTAACCAATAGGTGTTACTTTCAAGATCGACATACGCAAAAAGTTCTATGTTTATTACATCCAATTGATCTACTAAATTAGTTTTTGCTTTAACCTTTTTTTTTAATCTATCAAAGTATTGAACACTTTTATATAACATACATTAACCGCTCGTGGATTTTTATCTCCTCATAAAATACTTCAGCCTGATCTTGGCGGATAGTACAGTCATAATCATCACTTTGTTGTGGCGTCATAGTATGTCATCTGTGTGCAAACGGATACTGGTTGCTATAAAAGCCTCCCCGTTATTACTGATGATGGTTGGATGACCAGAAAACATCGCTTGACTTGTGTCTTGGTTTCTTTTTTTTTTCGAATGTAAAATCATTAAATCTCTTTCCCGCTTTGGGCGGAGTGAGGAAGTGTCAGACGTTTACTGCCTAAAACCCACCCATGTTCCTTCTATTGCCCCATTATTATTATTCTATATTACGGGGCCGCGGTATCTCTTTCAAACAACCTGCAACCCCGTCTTGGCTTCCTTGTCTCTTGATTCGATTGAAGCGGGTTTCGGAGTAAGCAAAAAGTCACTTTTCAACGTCCATAAAGGTTACATCTTTAGCAGCTAATTTATACGAACAAATCAGTTGCTTAAAAAGTTTTAAAATAAGGTCGCAAATTGAAACGACACAGAACACAATAGGGGATATGTTTCTATAACCAAAATTATAGTAATAATCGTGATCATATAAAAGTACAATAGCCAAAAGCTTCTGACATTATGGGAATGCAACCGTGACCACGTTTTTTTTTTAAATAAGTCGCAACCAAACTGGTGTACTAGGTTATCACGACTGTATAAGAAGTCACAGTTTTGGTCATCGTCTGTGATTTAAAGTAGTTAAGGGATCTTACCTTGACCTTAAATGGCATTATTATAAGATATGTATGTCATATTTTATGATACGACATAAAAGAGTAACCATAGAGTTTCTTACTGGTTCATCTCCATAGGAAACAACCAACCCAAACCGTGCACCTTTTCTCGACGTTTTATAAGTGGTCATGTAGATATGTGAAATAAAAACATATATTTTGACTTTGATATGAGAAAGAAAGAAACGCATTTTAAAAGGAAAGTAAATTAATCTTTTTACATTTTTATCTACAATCAATTCGTACATAATTACTTGAAAGCATCGTCGAGAATTTAGTTCTTCAATTTTTAAATTGTTCTGCTGTTGACAATCAGAGCATGGCAAAACTAAGAAAATTGTTGGTTGTCATTTGTGATGTACTGTTTTTTTTTTACTTTTACTTGTAATTTAAGTAAAAAGTTGCGTGTAATTTGTGTAACGAGCTAGGAGTAATGTGTTTTATGAATGGATTGGATTCACCTACAAATGATTTATGAGTGAATTTTCTTTGTGATCTGCTTATAATGACGGCGATAATAGTACCATTAAAAGTTTGAATAATTATTATGTTCTTGAGCTTAATAGTATAATATTTCAATGCCTTCGATGCAAGTGAAGTTGGAATACACTTTGGTGTGACTAGTATGTTGGTACAATCAATCAGCCTATTTTGATTACACTGCTGGGGCTTAAACTTTATGTGGCACTAGCTGTTCCCCGCGGTTTCACCCACGCTGCTCAGCACCTGTTGGTTGTAACGTGATGTTATATAGCCTATAGCCTTCCTCAAGAAATGGACTATACAACACTAAAAGAATTTTCCAAATCCAACCAGTAGTCCCTGAGATTAGCGCGTTCAAACAAACAAACAAACTCTTCAGCTTTTTAATATTAGTATAGATATAGTCTGATACATAAAAATACCCTAGGTTGGCACACACGTGTTTTAATATCAACGAACATAATTATTTTCTCACAAAGAAAATACAATAATAAAAGTATCAAACACTTTTCTACATTGCTTCTTAAGTCATAAATGAAAACCTAGTTTGAGATCCACAGGAGCTATCTGTAGTACACTTTATGTTGTAGCTGCGCCCTGTGGTTTCACTCGCATGGTGGTAGGATATACAATATATCTTCATGAATTGTAGCCTACGTGTTATTCTGATATATAAGCTATATTATTGTGAAGTTTCATCAAAATCCATTCAGTAGTTTTTGCATGAACGAGCAACAAACTTACTTATATACATCCTCACAAACTATCACAATGTTGTCACTGGAAAGACAGGATCCATTTAAATTTAAAAACATAAGCACTGCATATTATGGGTTCTTGATCTACCTACCATGAGTACATTAGTATTAGTAGCTGGGACTGTTCTGTTGGTCTCTCAGTCGCAAGCGAGACTGCTGACCACGAAGACCAGTAGGGTTACCATGACATCTTATAGCAGTTCTTATTCCTGTGTGAGAAAGAGATGGTGCTAGACAACCTGTATAGCTCTGTCTCTTTCTCTCAGTGGAATAAATTCTGCTTTAAGACGTCATGGTCGGGTAGCTGGATTTAATTCCCAAGTCAGGTAAAAATGTTATTGGGTTTTTTATAAGAAATTTCTCTTTAGCGGTATGATACCCCCGTGCCTCGGAGGGCAAATTAAGCCGTTAGTCTTGTGCTAGTTTTTTCTCTGGTCGTGTCATTGCCGTCTCATCGGAATATTAAAGTTAGGGAACAGAGAGTGCACCTGTAACTACGACACACTCTGTGCACTATAGTATCTCCAGCGCCGATGGCTAATCTCCGCTGAGATTATATTGGTAGCACTAATTGCACCATTGAAATTACTTTGATCTTAGAATGAGGCGTACTTCATCTGAAAATTGATTTCAGTGCGTTCTTGCTTGCTACTCAGTTCATTTTGGGTATTTGGCGTAATGTTAAATGATTTGAACGTACTTTTATACTATTTCTCTCTTCCACAGGAACCTTGATGTCAATGGGACTAGGTGCTCTTGCTCTTCTCGCCGGCAAAGCCTTGATGACTGCCATGATGTCTCTTCTCCTCTCGGCCATCATCGGCATCAAATCTCTCTCCGGTGGCCAGAAGTCTACGACGTATGAGATCGTCTCCAAACCCGTGTACAGCCACTCTCACTCTCATTCCACGGCTCATGAAGATGTGGGAGGTTACGGTCACTCCGGTTATGGGAGAAACTTGAATGTCAGGAGGCGTTGAGGGTTTAAGGAGAATAGTTTGTGTTGAGTAGTGTGGTTGTTTCATTGTTTTTAGTTAACTGGTTTTGTTTCCTTTTTTAACTTATTGTTTCTTTTTGTTCTTCTGAAGGTTTTTGTTCATCATTTGTTTTTGGTTTTTCCTCTATTTTATTTTAGTTTATTTTCGACTAGTTTAACTTACAAACGATGAAACATAAGTATTTATTCAAAAAACTGTAAGCTAGGATCATTTGCATCGACTTTTTCTATTAATCATGGAAATGTATCGAAAGTTCTCATAATTTATTGAAACTATTTATTGTTAGGTTAAGTTCACATTTTCATAATTTTCTTAGCTGAATCTATATTATGTATTTTTATGGATATTTATTAAATTATTTGTCGCTATTATAAATATAATTTATTTATTAGTTTTTGTTTACAGTATTAAATCATATTTATTTAATTTCATTTTGTTTATATATCATTAGATACCATTTATATATGTTACTACTTTTATAGTATGATATTATGTATAATCATAAAATGTAATGTATGTACCTACTTATGTATATTTTTATCGATTTCATATCTTGTACGTCTACCCGCCTGTTGTTTATTAAATAATATTGTAATAATAGAATTATATATTAATATTTAATTATTTATTTTATGTATTACCTATATGTTTGTCACCTTTACTGCCGATATAATATTTATGAGAGGATAGTATGTAAATACTTAATTGTGTACATATATTGTTTTATCATTTTATTTTAATATTACTTATTTATTTTGATCTTGTTTTTATGTATTATAATTCTGTCTGTGTCTTCAGCACCAAAACGAAAATAAAATGTTTGTTAAAAATTACTGTTTTTTCTATTTTATCTGCATTATTATAAGCTTGGGAAGTTATCGTCAATCTCTTACCCTTATCCCAATCCATTTGGGTTTAACTCAGAATGTCTTAATTATTTTATTTATCGTCATCTTAACAGCCCCTTTGCTTTCTGAGTCCGACTTACCTTACTTGTATTACCTTGTTATTAAAATTGGAATAGAAATCTCTGACATAGGTACCATAATTTAAATTTGTATTTTCTATTTAAATTTGTTTGCCTGATTTGGTAGAACACAGTGAGCTACACATTCAAATAACATCTAGGAATGTATTGTATATATTTTATTATGTTCAGCAATAAAGCGATATTGTCTTTCATGCAGTCCATCCATAGTTTATTTTGTCTTCCTCTAGATACTCTTGCTGTCCACATTTACACGAAGTACATGGTGTTCGGCACCAGACAGCAGTTGACTCGACTACCTTTGACTTTTGGTTTGGAATTAATGGGGGAACCAATCGAGCGAGTGTATGAGGCTCGAAATCTAGGCCTTACAATGGACAAAGACCTTCGTTTTGAAAAACATGTCGCGGACTCGGTCAGAAATTGTTTCTATCGGCTGAAGGTTTTGTACAGAATGAGGTCTTATTTATCCGAATCGCTACGGGAACAACTGGTGAAAACCTTGGTTCTGTCTAGGTTGAACTACGCCGATACTGTGTACGGCCCGCGCCTGCTAGCTCGTACAGATCGCCTTATACAAAGGGTACAAAACGCGTGCGCTCGGTTTTGTTACAACATTCCACGCAGAAGTCATGTAACACCCTTTCTTAACAAACACTGTAGTTTAAAAATGAAGTCCAGGCGCAAACTACACCTGGCGTGTCTTCTGTTTGGTGTGATTAAATATCAAAAGCCGGACTACTTATTTCATAATCTCAGTTGGGTAGCTAGTACGCGGGAATGTGCGAGAAGGCAATGCTCGCAGCAACTATCTACTCACCCACATAACACAGCAGCTTTCAGAGGCAGTTTTCGCTATGCGGCCTCCAAGGTGTGGAATAACCTGCCACCACCGATTAGGTTGATTAACAATTATTTCACATTTAAAAAACGGTTACGGCAGTATCTAGTTGAAGCGCAAAACAAACTGGATATGGTCGCACTAAATGCCTCAATTATTTAATTTAGAATCTACCTACCTACCTTTATTTCATGTCATCGATGCCGTCCAAAAGTGAATATATACCCTAATTACCAAAAAAAACATAAATTTTTCATATTACTTTGCAGAATTTCCCATTATAAACAATTATGCGGTTTATCTTCTTTTTTTTATCACAATACACACTCACATTTAAGTACATACTACATTTAAAACTGTTTTACGTCCGTCACATCACCATGTAAGGGCCAGTTGAAAACCAGCGTCGGGCACTAGCTGCTCGGCAGTTTGCTGAACTGGGCCTATTTGGCGCAGCCGTGAGACACACATTATTTTTATTTTATTTGTGTTTAGGATTAAGTTTTATAATTTTTTATTAGTGTGTGCATTTATGGCTTGTGCCAAATAAACTTGTTTTCTTTCTTCTTTTCTTTCTTCTTTACACTTAAGTCTTCTCTCAACATATTGACTTTATTTCTCCGCATCAAATGCCTCTACCATGTCAACCGATTACCATAAATCGGTTATAATATTATTTTACTAATAACATAACACAACACATCACACCTGTAATCTTCGAGGTATTAGGCAGAAGCGTACCTAATAGAAGTTACGAAGGCAGAAGCGTACATAATTATAACTAAACTGAACTGAGAGAATCTGGCTGTACCAGATTCTCTTAGTTCAGTTTAGTTACCAGCGTCACTATTGGTTGATATAGAAATAGAAACAAGGTGTCATATCAGATATTATTTTTAAAATACAATTGTGTTCTCAGAAAGATTTACTCTCATACGCTTTCCTCCTTCAGTCTGTTAAGACGGCATTCTTACAATCTTGGAGCTCAATCAGGTCTTAAAATTCTTAAATTGGACAATGAACTTTTGTTTATTCATAAAAGTTTTTTTTTTATAAAAACTTGGAAACCGAATCTAAAACACCACGTTCAGCCTGTTTCTTACTCAAATGACACTTACCACAAACAAGAAAAAATATCTCTAGAACTCATAATCAACTATCAAGAAAACAACGAAAAAAAAAACGTAACTTTCGTTCACTGATGAACTTCATCGCATTTTGTCTTTTTGTAACAAAACTACTTGAGAGAAAGCTGGAGTCATTTATTTTCAATATCGTGGATTGAATCTGCTGGATGAACTGTAGAATGATTATTACGCCATTTATGTTGATATATTTCATTCATATCCATGGTCTTAGAAAGTAATATAAAATAATTAACTTTTTGCCCGCGGCTTCGCTCGCGTTTTGCAGGTACCTGCTACCTGTAGATTTTCCCCTTGTGCCTTATTGCTTGTAATAGCAAAGCTAAGATTTTCCTTTTCTTCTCTATAATATTTATCCCTCGACTCTCACTTAAAAAAAGTTAGCTTATGTCCGTCATCAGGTTCCCATGTATCTTTGTGCCAAAATTCATCAATATAGATTTGGCCATTTAAACGTGAAGACGTAACAAATAAACTTTTTTTCAATGTTATAATACTTATTAGTAAGGATTTTTATTTTAGATGCTACAATTTACAGGAACTGAGAAAAGAATAAACGAAAACCGATGTCTATATTATTTTGATAATAACATATAAGACAACACATCACACCTGTAATCACAGAAGTGTTAGGCAGAAGCGAACCTAATAGTACAGCCACATTTTTTCAAATATGGTTAAGTCCTATGTAAGACCGGGCAAGCCTATTGCCAACAACTGGACACAATTCCAGGTTCCTGATGAAAAAACATAAAATCACTTTACCTAACCTAGGAATCTAACCCTTTTGGGTTTGTGACAACGTTTCCCCACACTAGGATTTCTCCTGTATTGTGAGTGCGTTTACAAAAAATTAAACTCACATACACAAACAGACCCAAAACAACTATCTGCAGGTCATAAAAATATTTGTTCCGTGCGGGAATCGAACCCGCGACACGCAGCGCAGCGGTCGATTGTTCAGTCACTGCGCCAACCGTGTCGTCAACTATAAGCACGATGTCTTTCTTGTACTTATAGTCGCCCTAACAACCACTAGACCAAAACTAGAAACTACTAACGTAAATCAGGGCCTCCCTCATTAAATTTGCGGTCGTAAGAAAACCGTGGAGTGGAACGATAGTCCAATTGGATTGTGTTAGTATCAATGTATTACTTCTGGAAATTACTGTCAAGAGTGTAACAATTTGGAGTCTAGATATAACATCACGCCAAGAATTGCTTAAGAGCTAGGCAAAGGTATCATAGAAAGGGTGAATGCATAATTATTAAATAAATAATTAAAAAAGCTTTTTATTCCATGCAAAACACGTGACAGTAATATCTACTTTCAAATAAAAAAATGCCATCAGCTTTCCATATTAAATGAATTTTGTTATTTAACATACTAAACTGCATGCATTTGTTACAATAGAAATAGGAAAGTTTATTTCACTCATAAAGTTTACAAAAATGCTCTTAATCAATATGTAATGTTTGGCAATGAATACAATTCCTCGCCGCGGGAGACGCCCCGGGCGCCGGGCGCCGCGATACGACTCCCGGCGACCGTACCGTAGCCTGTTTACGCCAGAACGGCTGATCGGATCTTGGTGGAATTTACTACAAAGATAAGTCTCTAGTCTGGAATAACACATACGTTTTTGTTATCCTGGCAGACTGTCACGTGGGTAATTCCCAAACTACACTCGGGTGAAGCTAGGTATAAGCTAGTGTGACTATAACCAGAAATGGTTTTACTTTAAGCTGACCTAACGCAGTAAGGAATTTCAAGGGATTACGAGGCCAGCTTATACTGGTTTTTGTTTGCAAATGATATGTGGCCCGAAGCACTTTCTTTGTCAATGTCATCATCATTTTCCTGCCCTCGTCCCATTCTGGTCGGCGCAACACGTATTCTTCTTCCATTCTCAGACGTCACAGCTCCATTTACTCCTTTCTCCTTCAATCATTCCTTACACAATCCATCCATCTTTTTTTTGGCCTTCCTCTGTTCTTCCTCCGTCCATCAACATTCAGATCCATCACTCTTTTAGTCACACGTGCTTCCTCTTTTTTTTTCAATGCAAAACAGTATTTAGATTAAAATAGTTCATTATATAAATCTATTAAAAAGTGATTAAAGTTCAATTGTAAGCAACCAATAAGTAAAAAAAAACGACGTAATGACGAACGTTTTTATAGATACTGGAAGATAATCAGTATATTGATGAACTAGTGGTAAAAGTTTTTAAGAGGCGATTTTATTTCTTCGTATGTTCTTAAAATTGAGTATATACATTTCGATTGTTGTTGTCGCAAACTAGCATAATGTTTACAATAATTTATTTATTTATTTATTAAAACTGTATGCACCAGAAAAAATCTGTACAAAGGCGGACTTAATGCCTTAGGCATTTTCTACCAGTCTACCTTAGGGTGATGCAGAGACAAAAAACAGTAGGTGCGATAACAGAAAAAAAGGATATTAATAAATGAATATTAAAAAATATATATACATATATATAACAAATATACATAAATAAATATTAATAACTATAAATACTTATATATATACATAAAACAACATAATGACATAACTCAAAAAATAACAAACACAGGACAACGTTTTTAGAGTACCGGGCTTTAAAAGGAAAGAACATTTTGTGATATGTGTTTATAATTACCTAAGTGCAATCAACGTTATGGGCTAGCTAGCTTTTGCCCGCAGGTTTACTCGCATTAAATTCAAAGTAACACAGTTCCCCTTTCCTAAGTTGCAGGTATTTTTCGTTGTTAACAAAGAATGTGTGTGCCAATTTTTAGTTTCCTACCTTGAAAACTGCGAAGTCCCATTTAAAATTTCATCGCCTCTTTTAAGGGGTTGAGGGCGGGTACCCAAAAAA
Organism: Ochropleura leucogaster; assembly: GCA_958449745.1. NCBI lineage: Eukaryota > Metazoa > Arthropoda > Insecta > Lepidoptera > Noctuidae > Ochropleura > Ochropleura leucogaster. Next base: position 9,284,566 of record OY288223.1, on the reverse strand, counting down.
AAATGATGCATGTTTTTGTTAATGACAAATAATAGTCCGCGTACCATTTTTTAGCTTCCTACTTTGAAAATGGCGGAATGCTCCATACAAACTTCCACCCCCTATTTAACTATTTTAGGGAATTGCGGGGTTTAAAAGAGACAAAAAGCCTATGTCCGTCTTCAGGGTCTCAACTATCTCTGACCCAAAATTCATCAAAAACCGGAAGCCGGAACAAACAAACACACTCACTTTCGCTTTTATAATATTAAAGTAAGGATAGAGAAGTATGAAGGAAGATATTATGCTGCGCCCAATACCAATATATAATTAATAACGAGTAATGCAAGATAATGAAGAGTCACTATAATTATATATTATTTATATTCTTAGGGGACAATCTGTGGTGAATTTTATAAACCTTCAAAAATGGATGTTACTGTCAAATTATGACTAGATTTTATTGACAAACTACTATGTGTAATTAATTTTAATCGTAATTAATTTATTATTTATTTGAAAGATTTCGTATTGAAATACTAGTTCAAGTTTATTTATTTGCTTAGTTTAACCAATAAAATACTTTGATTTTGACTTAATTTAAGCAGACGAAACTAAATTGTTTATTACCTACGTCATTATCAAAATAAGTTTCATAACCAATTACAACTTTTCAGTCATTATCCAATTGAGTTAACAGCAATAGATTATCGATTGGAAACCGAAAATCGGCGAACCACTTTCGACTTTTCCATTATAGCAACCTTTTATTTACAGAACGAAAGTGCTGAACACAATAACGTTCAAAAAGCAACGACATTGCTCTTTTTTACGCTTTTCTTGTACTTTTTGTAACCATGGTTGGTATAAAATAAATTGCGATCAGATTAAGTCTATCAGTCCACAACGGTCCCCCACAGAAATGTGTCAGTGATTGGCAGGAAAAGTGCAGTGAAAAGTGAATAGTAAAAATGCATCTTAAAAGTGTATCCATTGCTGTTTTAGTGACTCTTAGTTTAGTGATTGGTTCTCACGCAGCCATCGATGGATCAGAACCGAATGCAATCATCGATGCTGTGAAATCAGTGCCAAATAACACGGAAAGAGCTGGAAGGACTCTGCATAAAGAGTGCAACAGTTTGCTAAACTCGAAATGTCTGAAAATCCATGCTTTATCCTTTTTGGAGGACTTGAGCTCTCGCGATGAGCTAAACCTTCTGCCTGGATTGAGTATAGTGAAGGAGAATCAGACTGAAATTTCTCCAAGTCCAGAAGAAATGGCTGCGGAATTATCGCGGCAGTTCCCTGGGAAGTCTGAAGAGAAGCTTAACCGGTTTCTGCTGTACCGTCTTCAGGATTACTTGGACGGTCATTCCTTGAGGTACAGGCTGCTAGATCCTCAGACTACAAAGGAGGCTATGGATATGGCGAAGGGCGATAAAGAGTCGGTGGGCAGAAAGTCTGGAGGCGGTGGTGGAGGTGGATTCGGTGGTGGCAAGGGAGGTGGCGGTGGTGCTCTCCTGGCTGCCGCGTTGATGATGAAAGGTAAATTATTTTCGGTATCGGAAATTGATTTCATGGGATTGTTTTTGGGTTTTTAGTTCAATGTGCTGTGATTACATTAAATAATATAATATTTAATAACTATTTTCATCTTTTTGTATTTTCTTATGTCTAGTTGTTTTGAATCTTGTAATTTACAACATGTATTAGAAGTTTTTCACTTTATTTATGCTTACTTTTACTTAACAGATGAACCACACCTTACAACAGAGAAGTTAACTAAAATCGTATTTTTAAGTATTATTTAAGTTAACCTAAATAACGCGATTTTAGTTTAACACAACGTTTGTACACAATTGTTGTGTTTTGCCATTTCTTATCATTATAGTGCCCATAATAATATATCTTTTTTATCTCTTCTGTCTTTATAATATTTACTTCAATCACCAACATCTTCTCTTCTTCCAGGAACTCTAGCAGCAGCAGCTCTTGGAGCGTTAGCCCTACTCGCAGGCAAAGCATTGATGACAGCCCTTATGTCTCTTCTTCTCTCTGCCTTAGTAGGACTCAAGGGTCATGGTGAACACAAGTCAACCACCTACGAAATCATCACCAAGCCTGAGGTCTCCCATCATCACTCCCATTCTCACGAGGAACATCATGAGCATGAACATGGTCATCATGGAGGATATAGAAGGGCATATGATGCGAATAATTATAACAGCTATATGCCTTATGATACCACTACAAGTTAAGTTCAGAAAATTGTTCGTAGATTAATATTTGGTGTTTGATTTTTACGTAATTCGCTGTTTTGATGTTTTATTTCAATATTAATGTATTATATTTTCCATAAAAAATCAAATGGATATAAATGTGAAGTATCAATTAGGGTTAAATTAGCAAAACTATGGTTTCTAGATAGTTGTTCTAATTGAAGCTCAGATTATTCATTGCTATTGAAATATAAAATGATTTCAAATTAGATTCTCTGCACAAACAGTTTTAAAAGTCTGTTATTATCTTGGGGGACCGTCTGTGGTATTTACTTTAATTTTATTTAAAGAAATTGTATTATTCTTCCAAAATGGATTTTACTGTGAAATGAAAATTACTAGATATTATTGACAAACTACTATTTGTAAAACAATAATATATTTTTATCGTAATTTATTAATTTATTTGAAACATTTCGTAATGAAATAGCTCTAAGTTTATTTATTTGCTTAGTTTTAATATTCATCGTTGTTCTCTATTTGTTTATTTATTGCAGTCTAAAAGTTAGGTGTGTTAAAGATTATCGTTACATCTTTTTCTTTTTTTTTTACGTTTTTTTTCCTCTTGTTATTTCCTCCCACCGCGTTAAAAAACATTGCTATTTATTTATTTATCTATTTCATTATTTTTATTTGTTCGTTTCGTTTTTATTTATTTTTATATTATTTAGTAGCATTTATCTTTTATAAAAGTTTATTTCTATTTTAATATATTATTATAACCATTTATATAAGCAGTATATGTAACTGTGATATTTATTCTAATTTATTCTTCTAATCAATGCTTTTATTATACCAAATATTATTTTTATAATTATTTTATTTCTTTTTATGTTAATAATATGATCACTTGTATAACGTCTATTATTTTATTTTGTTTACGTGTATTTGTTAAAAACATATATACCAAAACGATGCATTTTTGTTAAAAATAAAGATTTTTATTTACTTGATGATTTTATTTGCCATTAAATCTTTAGCGTTGTTACGTTTCTATTCACAATTCTTTTAATAATTGAGTTATATCGATAATTATGTTTTTATACAAATTGTTTAAAGTTATTGAATTGATTCCAACAGATCGGTAAGTCACCTTGTAAAGAAAATTGCGTGGATAATATTACAGACTAAAGTATTATAGTACCGTTGGACAGACTTCAAAAATAAAAGGACAAGGGTAGAAAAATTCTACCGATGACGCGTGTTGTTCAAAAGCAATAGCGTGGTCTCGAAAATAAAGGGCAAAAGAAAACACATTTGTGGATTTTAGTGAGTTAAAGTCTACAACTCCCTTCGCTCCGCCCAGAGCAGGGGAAGTTATAATAAAAGGTAAGAAAAATTATGACCAAATTAGACCAGACTAGAGCTATCATATATAACTTTACTGTTATAGTCTGTTTATTTAATAATTTGCAACGTGTATGTAACAAAGTTTCACTATAACTGCCAACATTGTAACAAAAATGACTATAAGACAAGTGTTTTCTAATGCACTGCTCTTGGAAAACTGTTTTTTATCTGTTTCATGCACAATTTAATCTTCCGGATTTAAGAAAATGATATTTATCTCGTAGTCTTTGCGCTCGTTTTCTTTTACACTGTGAGTAGGTGTTAGACTGAAAGTTTTTTTTTATGTAACAGGGATTTGTTTTTGATATTTTTTACAGAATAAAATACTCACGTATACCTATAAACCTACACTCATTCAATGTATTTAAAACCCAGCTTAAGTTGTTTTTAATCGCTAACCCGATATTACTCGACAAATAAATGGGTTGGGTGGTAAAGTTTTACCCAGTTGTAATTAGTTTGTAATGGATATTGTCGAACCCAAATAGTATTTAAGTGATAGTTATTGATGACGACACAGTTGGCGCAGTGACTGCGCTGCGTGTCGCGGGTTGGGTCCCCGCACGGAACAAATATTTGTATAGCTTACCGATAGTTGTTCCAGGCCTGGCTGTTTGAAAACTCAGCTACTTGTACGGCAACGTTTTTTTTTTTGTAAAGAAAAAAAAATGTGATGAAATATGAAAAGTGACATGTTATGTTTTATTGAGGATAAAGTTCTTTAAACCTAAACCCAAACTCTAGGACATTTTCAATATTGTTAATTTGTAAGCGAATCTGTCTGTCCGTTTACAAAATCGAAATATAAGTTATATTTCGATTTTGTTGGTAAGGTTATTTAAGATGCTTCATAATCCGCAACCACAACACAGACAAAGTCGCGAGCAAATACTAGTGACATATAAAATAACTGAAACCCTAACACAACAACACTGGCAATCATCTTTTTCCAAATACCATTGCAAAGCCCAACTAAAAGCTACAATGAACCTTAACGCTAACAAAATAAGAACCCTACAATCAAAAATCAGGAGCCCAATGCATTATTTACACAGCCTTTTCCCTTAACCTCAACATTATCTAAATAAATGGTAAGTTAACATTTAAATTACATGTTTTCTCGCAAACACCATGGCACTTGACCTTATATCCCAATAAGCGAAGAAAATAAATAATATGAGCTGGTTACCGCGTTTTTCATTTGTGAAGCAACAATGGAACTTAGAACAATCATCTTAGAATTTATATGTATTGCTTTAATCAATTGTAAAGTTATCAAAGTTGAAAACGTTGTCAAAGATGTGGTAGATGAAGATATTAAAGATCCCGATGATAGTTTCAATGGTGTTTACGCTGATTGTTTTCTTCACATGTCATTTCCATGTTTACAAAGAAAAACGTTGATGTATTTGAAACAGTTGAATAATTTGAGTGAAGTATCCGTGATCGGGGATTATGTTAAGTTTGGTGAGTGTTTATTTGTTTTATTATTGAAAATGTGATCATGATTTTCTTCTAAAGATGCTTACAAAGAGTCTTGAAAAGGATAGGAATGGTACTTTTGGAATACTAACAGAAGCAAGAAAAATAAAGGAGAATTTTGTTTTATTAATTCATATTGTTAGTTGGTAAAATACAAGACACATTGAGAATAAATAAATACTAACATACTTTTATAGATTTTTACGCCTGAACATTTTATAATAGCAATGTGTAAGATAGCAGAATAGTTAAATAATATGGGTAGGCTTCACAAAACATAATTAATCTCTCTAAAAATATTTTCAGTGAAATTGAACAGCAGTAAAGTTGAAGAAACCGAGGATAAAGAAGACCATTTTACCGAGAAGGACTCAGAAAAATTGACGCATATGATTGACAGAGCTATTGACCATTTTTTTGATAACCACATCATCAAATTCAGTGCTTTAGGAAAAGAAACTTCTCTACCGATACCAAATAACGGTAAAATGTTCCTTATTTAGTTTGTTATATGTATGCTTAGTTCGCAATTTATTTTATAGCCTAATACATATTGTGTTAAAACAGGGGAATTTGACTTATCTACAAAATTCAATTCTGCAGACTTAGGTACTGAGCAATAAGTTTTCATTTGCCATCTTATTGCTAGTTAAATATTGCAATCATAACAACACTAAATGGCCATATAGATCCTATTCCTTATAAAACAGTGCTCACAGGCATAGAATATGTGGCTGACGAAGAACTAAGAACTGCGTTCGAACTTGGTAGAGGTGTAAAAGAAATTCAGTGTTGAGTAAATATGAGTTAAAGTGAAACAAATAGTACTGAAATCTAATTAACAACAAAAACAAAATTATCTACTTACAACTGCTATACTAACCCATTAAAATGTTACAGTAGAAGAGTTTGTCGGTAGAAAGAAGCGTAAAGGGGGAGGCGGGGGTGGCGGTGGCAGTGGCGGCGGGGGTGGACACGATGGAGGTGACGGGTTTGGGAAGAAAAAGATGATGATGATGGCTATGATGTGTATGAAGATGAAGCTTATGATGGTATGTGAAAGCGATCAAGTAGATACAAGAATATGAGATTTTGTAACAAATCTACATGCTCATCTTACGGATTTTTCATCATTGAGACTCTTGTTATCTCTTGTCATGATATCTGCCAGGAATACACCACTTTATTCTTAATTAAAGTTTTATTTATTTCAAATTGTGTTAATTTTTCAAATTAATTTGTGTTATAATTGCAGATGGTTCCAGCAATGATGGGCATGATGGGAATGATGTCTTTCAAAGGGATGATGTTCAGTATGATGTCGTTCATGTTGGCTAAGGTATTGCCTATAATTATTTTTTTTAAGTAATGATTAAGCTACTAAATACAACTATGCTGGCAATAATTCTATCTCTATACCTATCTTTGATACACAATAATAAAAGGACAGAACGCAAGTTGGCTCTGTCCATTTTACAAGGCACTCAACAAATGTAACATCCGTTCAAGTAGTAAATCCTAAACTATTCGTGATTGTTTTATAAGTTGTCCTTGATCTGAGTCAAACATCGATTGATTGCACTACAGTAAGGTTTATTAATATACCTACTAAAACAGCTTTCTTGAATACAGATGATGCTGCTTATGAAGATATTGGAGAAGAGAGGAGGAGCTGGCGGTACCGGCGGTGGCGGGGGAGGCGGGGGTGATGGAGTAAGTATATATTATTAAACAAATATGTTGTGCTGGTTGGTTAGTAGATAGACTGAAACTGTCATTAATTTTAGTACATAAAGGTGCCATTGTGGTTGTCGTCGATTTGAGAAGAAAATAAAATTAATAAAACATCGGATTCAATCACGTTCAAATGTTCCATTATGTGCTGTAAACCCAAAGGCTTTGCAATTTATTATGATAAAACGCCTGTGTTTTTTTTTTACTAATTTATTGATGTGTTCTCTTTAAATAAATTGCTATTATTTTTTTCAAAGGCGTTTTAAAGCAAAGCAAACAGATGATGATAAAAATATTCGATAGAATTTTTTTGGAGTCTTATTTACTTATATTCTAATAATTTTAATCCTGCATTAAACTGATATTGTGACGATAGGTATATGGATATATTCAATAAGAAACAAATTGTATAATTATTAACCTATACTCTACAGGGATGGGCAGCCGGCGGCGGCGGAGGTGGCGCCTGGATGCCAGCAGGTATAATCCTAGTGTAAACTAACTCTTTCACTAAACCCAACGTACGATGAAAATTCACCTTTTGACATCCAGGTGGACCAGACTATGGAGGGGGTGGCGGCGGCAGCGGCGGCGGGGGCGGAGGTTATGATGCAAACGGACAATGGCAAAGCAGATCCATACTAGATCTTGGTGATAAAGAAGAAATTATTGAGAACAAACCTATAATTTCATACGTAGCGCCTGTAGTAAGATATAACAACAATAACCTTGATGATAAAACAAAAATGTTTGGTAATGAAGGCGTTGTCAAAGTTAATAAGAATAATGCAAAATCACGACGAAAAAGAAGCATAATCGACGTACTACAAAACTCCTACCTATACTGGATGAACAGACTTTTGGGTTTCAACAATAACAGAAGAACATCAACCAATTATCCGAAATACAAGATCGTGAATGGGGTGAAATATGTATTCTATCCGTACCGACAGCAAAAAGTAAAGTTGCCTAAAGAAATACAGAGTAATAGATTAAAGAATGTTGATGAAGGTTTCAAGCCTATTATTACAGCAGAAGATTTTAACAAAGGAGAAATAGTAGAAGGAGCAGTAGAAAGTAGGATGAACAGAAAGAAGATGAACAAAATGAAGGAGACAGTGAATGATACTATAGATGAGAATCCGTGGGAATGACTATATTATTTAATGAAATTCTACGTGCTAGAGAACTTAGTGGAACCTGAATTAAAATCGTTTATATTGATGTAGACAATGTTTTTGTATGGATTTGCATGAGATAAATTTTGCTATGATTTGTAATGTATGAGATTTATTTTATATTGATAAGAATTGCTTTGTAGTCGATAATTATTTTTTGTGCCTGATATATTAATAAACGTTTTTAGTCAAATATTTAAACAAGTTTATTTTATCCTGATAGTAATGGAGGATTCTAATTAGGTTCCCTACGTCCCAGGCAAGCACCTAAATATAGATAACTAGCTTTCGCCCGCGGCTTCGCCCGCGTTAAATTTGGGGTAACACAGTTCCCCTTGCGCCTTATTGATTTGTAATAGCAACGCTAAGTTTTCCCTTTTCTTCCCTCTTTCTCCCTCAAATCCCACTTTTTTCAAAAAAATATTAGCCTATGTCCGTCTCCTGGTTCCCAACTATGTCTGTACCAAAATTCATCAAAATCGGTTTAGCCATTAAAGCGTGAAGAGGTAACAAACAAACAAACAAATAAACAAACAAACAAACAAACTCACTTTCGCTTTTATAATATTAGTAAGGATACTCAGATCTATCACTCATGTATATTATAGACAACAGAATTAGGAAAAAACCATAGTTTTACGAAAATTTCGTACCTGTCGATCTTTATTATAAAACCTACATCCATATTAGTATTGTGCATGTGATTTTGTGTTCCTTAAAACATGACTGGTCACCAATGCTTTGAAGATTAAATAAAACGAATTCTTACCATCCTTGTTGTTAAGCTTGAATAGAATATTTTTGTTACAGCGCCATCTATGATTTTCGTAAAGAAGTTAAGACAGACGCAAATCACGAACAGGTGATTTCAATGTCATATCACATTGACAGTAGGTACATGGTACAGCCGTTACATAACCTTAACTAATGTCACTGGCAACCACTAGATAGCGTGCTCAAAGAAGTAATAGGAAAATACATGTTATTGTATGCAGTGCAGTTAGTTAGTAATAAATTCTTATCTATATTTATAATCTCTATCAAACAACAACTCTGATAAATTAATAAAAATACTGTATGTTTGTACTATAAGAATGAGTATTTTAGCAGTGTTTGCAATATCCGATATGGTCTAGTGGCTAGGATACCTGGCTCTCACCCAGGAGGCTCGGGTTCGATTCCCGGTATCGGAAAAATCTTTTTGTACACACTAACAGTGGGACTTTTCGTAGTGAAATAGAATAAAAAGACAATAATATTAATATCTTATAGCTTCAGGCACAATCACTATTTCAGTTCTGTTAACAAGATTTTAACAACTTCTCTAATCTAATTGTATTATACTTAACCTCGTAGTTATTTTACTACCCCAAGGGTGAATGTAGGGTTGCGAGCTGTTGGAAAGAAATACCGTGGCCCCGGAACATATGGGGCAAAGGAAGGAACATGCATGGCTTATAGTCAGTAAAAGTCTGACACCATGAGAGCGGGGTAAATTATTTGATAATTCCCCCCATTCGCAAAAAAGGGTGATATAAGACTTCACTACACCAGATTTTTTGTTTTTAGACGCTTTCAGCGTTTATTTAATTAACTCGGTGTTTTTTTTTGTAATTTAGAAGCGGTCAGGAATACCTTGTTGATACAACACTTACGAAGTGCTTTACTTTACCATTTACTAGCTTTTGCACGCGGCTTCGCTTGCGTTAAATTCGGAGTAACACACTTTCCCTTTTCTGATTTGCAGGTACCTGCTACCTGTAGTTTTTGCCCTTGCGCCTTATTTATTGTAATAACAAAGTTAACTTTCCCTTTTTCTTCCCTCTTTCTCCCTCGTTTCTCTCCGGGGTCCCAACTATATCTGTACCGAAATTCATCTTCGCTTTTATAATATTAGTAAGAATTTGTAAGTTAATCAAATCAAATCAAATCAAAATATTTTTATTTCACATAGGCCTACATGGGCACTTATAAAACGTCGAGAAAAGATGCATGGTTCGGGTTGGTCGCTTCTATGGAGAAGAACCGGCAAGAAACTCCATAGTTACTCTTTTAAAATCATTTGGTTTTACAATGTTGTTGTTACAGCGTTAGCACTTAATAGGCTTCTTTGGGGCTAGCTCATTCCAACATCGACCTTATCTCTATCAAGGTGTAAGCCAACTAATAATAGCTTTTATCCTAACATAAATATGTAATGATATATCATTACGGCAAAGAGCAACAGACCGCAACCTTTAGTTTAATACCCAGATGAGCAGTTGCCACACTTGCCACGCTCTGCTTTTTAGTTCTAATTCTTTATAAATTCGTTTCTTTGTATGGTCTAGGTTGTAGATGTGAATGTTGATGGATGGAGAGCGAGAAATAAAAAATAAATAAATAAATATCTTGGGACAACTCACACACGGCTATCTGATCCCAAGCTAAGCAGAGCTTGTGTTATGGTAACCAGACAACTGATATACATACTTATATAATTTATAAATACATACATATTATAGATAAATCACACCCAGACACAGAACAAACAATCATGCTCATCACACAAAGTTTGTCCTGGGTGGGAATCGAACCCATGACCTCCGGCTCAGCGGTCAGGGTCACTAACCACTAGACCAACAGGCCTATCAAATCCGTCAATGGATGGATTGTGTAAGGAATGATAAGAAGGAGAAAGGAGTAAACGATGCTGTAACGTCTGACAGGGGAGAATGGAAGAAAAAATGTAAACCAGAAATATAATAGAACATAGGCAAGAAAATGATGTACGGTTTAGATTGTAAGACCAATTTGAAGTCATCAATAACTGCCTAGCCTTTTCATAACTATGTTGGGGTCGGCCTCCAGTCTTTGCCTTTAGCTGAATACCAGTATTTTACATGAAGCGACTGTCTATCTTACCTCGATAACGCAGTTAACAACTAGCCAATAAGATACTCCTTGGTAAGACTTGTAGTCAGACTTTCAGGCAGGCCTGTGGATGGTAGGTAGGTAAGCAATGGGCTTACCGGCCGTCCGTCTATTGACGACAGGTCGTGTCGCGCGTTAGTGTTTCACGCGCGCCTCAAAGAGATGTCAGCAAAGCAGAGAGGCCTGCCAGGGCCACCGCCTGCCGGGGTTGCGGGATGTTCGAATGAGATAGAAGATAAAGGGCAATAGAAGGAACATGGGTGGATTTTAGTCTGTACAAGTCTGACACTTCCCCCAGCTCCACCCAGAGCGGGGGTAGTTATTTGATGATTTCCCATCCGGATATAAAAAAGTCTTTTAGACAACGGACTACGTGGTGACGACTGTAATAAATCTACAAATGACAGCTGGGACCAATGGCTTATCCTTCTTTCCGGAGCACGGAGGAAACTCGTTATTTACTGACAGTGGGAGTGATGGTAAGATAATTTTGCAGAATATTTGGTAAAATAAAGAATATTATTTAAAAGGAGCGTTATACTCATGAAGTGAAACAACTTTTACTGTGCGATAAAAATACAGCTTTTCATATATCTGAGAAATAACAATTCTTTTATTATTTATAGAACAGATGACCTTGTTTGAAAGAATTTTATATTCATACTACGTGGCATAGTTACTTTAAGCTAAGGTTAACTTTAACTCGCGTGATGATCGAAAGGAACAAAGAACTTTCTCGCCCCTTTTCTTCCCTCTTTCTCCCCTTTTCTCAATTTTTTTTAGTCTATGTCTGCCTTGAGATTCCCGCCTTTCTCTGTATTCAAATCGGTTTGGCCATTTACGCGTGAAAATGTAACAAACAAACAAACTCACTTTCGCTTTTATAATATTAGTAAGGATAGTAAGACAGCTACCACAACCTACCTTAATTTGACTTTAGTTAACCATTACTGACCTACACACTTGATTTTTATTACCTTTTTATTCATAAAAAACAGGTACAAATATTCATGTAGAGTCTACATAATAATGTGAATTTTTAAAAATCTCATAGTTGTTTTTATCACAGTGACTCATACTAGCTTCTGAATTTATTTTTTTCTGTAGCGAAACAGGAAATATTAATAGGCAATTAGGTCATAGTTTTATTTACATAAAAGCGCAAAAAAATAACTGATGACTAGTCTTCTAGCCCAGAAGTAGGACAAACAATTAGAGCAATCAAACAAAACTTATCTTTAAGTTAATCATATACGTCACTAGCTGTTCCCCGCGGTTTCACCCACGCTGCTCATCACCTGTTGGTCGTAGCGTGATGTTAATTATAGCCTATAGCCTTTCTCAAGAAATGTACTATCCAACACTAAAAGAATTTTCCAATTCCAACCAGTAGTCCCTAAGATTAGCGCGTTCAAACAAACAAACAAACAAACTCTTCAGCTTTATAATATTAGTATAGATTTTATTTTACCGTAGACCTTTTTTAATTTAAAAGATGTTATATCATCAAATAACTTACTCCGCTCCGGCGGAGCAGAAGGGAGTGTCAAAATTTTTACTGACTAAAACCCATCATGTTCCTTCTTTTGCCCTTTATGATCCGGGGCCGCGGTATTCTTTTCGAAAATCCGCAACTTCGGTACCAAGAGGTTTTAGCACGAATTTGCGGTGTGTAAACGTAACTATTATAAAATTAAAACACCCGTTTCAAAAATTTTCTTTATTTAAATTTTATATTGAAATCTACATGTATATAATTATCTAGATTTATAATATAGATTTTTCTAGTTGCAAATAATTTAAGTGAAATGCTACACAATTAATGTATTTTTGATTTAAAAATTCGTCGTATTTACTTATCGTTTAGGTACACCACAAACTGGTGCGAGGGCATCACAGCGTAATACTATGACGACTATTGACGACACGGTTGGCGCAGTGGCTGAGCGATCGACTGTGCTGCGTGTTGCGGGTTCGATTCCCCCACGGAACAAATATTTGTATGACCTGCATATAGTTGTTTCGGGTCTGGCTGTTTGTGTATGTGTGTTTAAATGTTTGTAAACGCACCAACGATAAAAGACAAATCCTAGTGTAGGAAAATGTTTTTTTAAAATAATATTATAAATTACAATCAAATACAAAGTTATGTCACTTTCGATAGTACATTTTTGCAACCTGACATAGTTGCCCTCTAACAATGACAAAAAATATGTGCTGGAACCAGTACGGACAAAAAATGAACTGACTGCTGACATTGGCATTGACGCAAACTTCAGTGCATTGTCAATCAGAGGCTGGTGTCTAGGGCCGCATTCGCAAATTGTCCGTACTGGTTTGACGAAAGGTGCTTTCATTATGACACCATAGCAACATTCTAATGACCAGCAAACACATTGTGAACCTAATACAATTTGTGTTTAAGTAAGTAGTTATTTGTATTCAATGAGCGATTAAGACGCGCCGGCACCCAACGTGCCTGTCGCTTTCGAAAGCAAAAAGTGCGGTTCTACCATGCTTAACTGCCGTCAGTGAGTTTCAAATAGCAGGAAAACTTAACAGACAGACAGCGAAGTGTTTTTTTAGGGTTTCGTTTTTTCCCTTTGATGTAAGGAATCACAAAAATAACTCATGTTTATGAAAAGGGATTTTTGTATACTAAAATATTTAGTAAATTGTTGGATAAAGCGTATTCGCAAAGCAAGATATCCTAAACGACCATGTTTAGGTCTTACTTTCTTTTTCAAACCGAGATTGGGAAAATATACGTCTTGGTACAAGAAATATGGATTGTGGAGGTCAGGTATGCAATCGATATATGTAAAATACTAGCATGTAGCTAGAATCGGTTAGCTGGAAAACCGACACAAACATAGTTGGGAAAAAGTTAGTCATCTACCTTTTTCCCAACTAGAGTCTTTGAACTAGTTTTTGAAGGTAGTACAAAACGGCTAGGAAAATTTGTTACATATGCTTAATTTTATTTAAGATCATTATTTGTTAATCCTTCGTTTCTGAAAAGGCTTTTATCCAGCAGAGGACAGGAATAAGCTAGTAAGTAACCCAAAACCAAATAAACTTGTCATGAATGATATCAGCTCTTAGCTTAGCAAAATTTACTTTGTTTTTCATAGTAAGGTCTTTAATCCTGTTTCTGAAGGTTTTCAAGATTTTACCAACCATACCTATAAAAGCCTTTACCTTCATTTGAGACATCTTCTGGAACAATGTTTTGAAACTTGCAAAGTTCGAAATGTTGCGTCAACTTAACCTTCTAATCGTGACTAAAAGCTAGCAGTCCGTTAACGTGTGGTAGGGTCGGCCGTTTGCAATCGGCCACTGCATACGGTCAAAGACCCAGATCTTTGCCTTGCTCTTGAGACTTGGTTTGACGTTTGTAGTGTTGTAGCTGCTACGGATATCGATGATAAAGATATGCTTTAACCTTTCGTGTGTCTATGACGTGGATCCACGCTAGACACAATGCGTAATTAATTGTGTCTGTAATTCCGGCATACAAGCGGTTAACAATGAGTTGTAATTTTTTATTTTGCCGTTGATGATAATGTGATAACTTAATATGCCTGTATAATATATTTTTTTAATTTTCCGTGATTCTTATAAATTTCTAACAATGAGGGTTTTCAGTGAGGTATCGGAAATGATAAATTTAATAGAGTACCTACATAAGTATATTAAAATTATCATGTCTCAGTAATTATTCAAAAAACATTCAATTATAAACGGGTTGGCGGGTTTTCCGTAACGTTTTTTTAAGTATATTTAATTGCTCAGTGTAGGAAAAAATATTAATTTACGAGGAATTTTGTTTGCTAAGGAAGTCCATCTAGTTTTTAAGCTGCTGCATGTAATTTTATGTTAAGTTACAAATCATAGTAGCATTTATTTGTGGCCGAATAAGAAGATGATTAAAAGTATTGAGTGTTCATAGAGTTTGAGCAAAACCGTCTATGAGATTCTCGTTTTATAGTTGACAACTATCTTGAACTGTCTAACTATTAGTTTTACTTCTTGTCAAAGTGTCCTCCTATTAATGAAGTAACTGAAATAGATATTTAAAATTTAAGTTAGCGACTTAATTTTTGTTCTCCAACGTTATCAAAACGTTTCGCATATCGACAATAGCCCACCACTATTTCACAGTGCGAAAGAGAGTCACCAATTTCTCCCACTCACCGTTCAGCTGAGATGAATTTAGTAAGCCAAGCGATAGCCGTCGGTTCGCGCGCTTTTCTAGTACATATGGCCTGTTTACGAACGTAAACATTAACGTAAACGTGATTGTTTTGTGTTACGGATTTATAATTATTGGACGCAGGTAATTTGGCCTTATTTTTGTTATGACCATTTTCCGTTTTTGTTTTCTCTACAACTACCGGTTTTTCCGGCTTGTTTTTATTCGAAAGTTTCACAAAAACGTTGCGCTTGCAAAACGTTTTTTTTTTGTTTTGTGACCGATTTTCTGTGCTTAAATAATACATATGTAAAATGTGATGATTTTACATCAATGTCTAGCACTAATACTCATATACACAAACATTGATAACAATTAGAAGTCTTTTTACTTATCACAACTTCAAACATGTTTACTTTCAACCGATATCGCGCTGTTCAGATATCAAAGCATCCTGTGTAATCTTAATAATTGAAGCTGTATATTAAACCGACCCTGGTATATTTACTTCGTGAGGAAATCCGAGTCTACGTGACACCAACCATGTGTCAACTGGTTTAGCAAACACTATGATTATCATATTGATACGCAGACTCATCTTCACTTTCTATTTGTTTAGCACACGGAAGTTAGACAGGTGCGACTTTGGTGTAGTTGATTAAGATCAAGATTATCGTCAAGATCAAGGACAAGTCATCTAAATACACAAAGTTGAATTAACCCTGTTTTAAGCTTCACCGCATCGACAGGTTCTGAGTTTTTTTATCTCTGTTATATTCACCAGGTCATTATATTGTGTACTTGATAGAGGTTTTTCTACTTTGACCTACATTACGAATTTTCCCTATATCGTTAGAGCGTTCACAATCAAATTTACAAACACAAACCACCAGATCCGGAACAACTACCTATAGGCCACACGAATATTTGTTTTATGCGGGGATCAAACCCGCGATAAGCAGCGCAGCAGCCAAGTACTCCGGCTCTGAAGAAACTGTTTCGTCAAATGGTAATAAGACTCTTAAGCTCAATAATTACCTATTTTAATCTCTTCCTGAGTTTTTTTTCAGTTCATATTGACATCGATCTACCAGTTCCAATTTATCAAACAGTGACCATAGTTCTAGAAGAGACCATTTTCACTTTTTTTTTGTTCTCCTGTTGATTGCTGGGCAAATACCTCCCCTTTCTTCTTACCAAATTCCCTATCTTCTGGATCTCTAGCTCTGTTCACCCCGCAAACAAGATCAAAGTTTTTCAGTGGCGATTTCCTTTATCAGGTGTCTAAGATTTAGATTCATTCGTAAGACTACACGGATTTGAATAGTACTTACATAATATTCACATGTGACCTAGAACTCCTATCGATAATAATGAAAACTGCAAATTATTACTGTCACCTACCAACGATCACAGAAGCAATAGATTGACCATTGATCAAGATCTGATCACAAATCTGTCAATAAACATGTCACTTCCAGTTTCAACAAAAACTGGAGACAATAACAAAGATTCGTTCATCTGGAAATGCAGCATACCCTCACGCTATACCTCATTGGGTACATTCTATTATGATACAGTTTCTCTGTGGAAGCAACTTTCTTTCGCATGTCCACTTGCATTCCCAGTCATCTCACGTTTGTGTTTTCAGTGTTTTGTCATCGAGGTGTGAAGGAGACGATGAGGTTTTTAGTATAGAATTCTATCTCTTTCTGTCGGTGTTGAAAGTTATGAAGGATCATCTATTAGTAGTGATATCCTAGTGGTGTAACTCTTCTTTTTTCTATCAAAAGTGCAAGAGCGGGGGACGTGTCAGACTTGTACTGACCAAAATCCACCCATCT
Source organism: Ochropleura leucogaster (assembly GCA_958449745.1). NCBI lineage: Eukaryota > Metazoa > Arthropoda > Insecta > Lepidoptera > Noctuidae > Ochropleura > Ochropleura leucogaster. The sequence goes on along the minus strand of OY288223.1, from coordinate 9,267,612 downwards.
TCCTTTTATTGCCCTTTACATTCCGGGTCCGCGGTATCTCTTTTTATCCACCCGCGACCCCAGGTGGTTGCGCTGGCAGCTCCCTCTGCTTTGCTGACATCTCTTTGAGACTCGTGTGGAACGCGAACGCCGTCGATATGACCTGTTGTCACAGATGGACGGACGGTAAACTACCCATTGCTCATCGTTCACAGGCCCGTCATCTAAGGTGGCCGGGAGTTGTCTCACGGCGCCTCATGCCCGGATCGTCTCCCGAAGCGGCTGGGTTGGTTTGAGGTTCGTGGTGCAACCCTCAGACTGCAAAGAGTCTCGGGTTTTAACTCAATACACTCACCTCAGATATTTCGGATTTATGCGCATTTTTACTTGTTTTCATCTGTTTCGGAGATGAAAAACTTACATACCTGATTGATATTTCTCGACGGCATTTTTTGCTAAGTTTGCTAAGAGTGGCATAAAACTTTGATCAAGTTAGGCTTAAACCGCACGATAGAGAAATAAAGGAGGTGATAGTAGGTAGGTACTCGTAGTGAGTAGTAGACAACTCAGTTCCACTCTGTCCAGCATCCTCTGTACTTACTTTGCATTTCTGTGGGACATTCCTGTAGCATACAAATACCAACACCCGAACCAAGTCACAAGAAACAAAAACCTGTCTGTTTTCAATGTCTACAACCTACTGATTTTGAAGTCAGACAAAGAGATAGATCATGAGCTCGGTTAGGTTATGGGATACTTTGGATCTCTGTGGTACATTCCCATAGCATAAAATCACAACCAACACGCAAGCAAAAGTCACAAGCAAAAGCTAGTGAGTCGTAGAAACTTAGCCAATCTCTTGTCTAAAGCGTGAATCATTATGCTAATAGTAATTTAGGCATTTAGAAACTGCTACAAAGATTAGTTTTCACCGAATTTCTTTAGCTTACAAACAAACATAGTGTCAAAGAAAGTCTTACGTCATTTGTTTACGTAGAACGTAAACAAATGACGTAAGACTTTCTTTCGGCACTTGTCCCACCGAAAAAACTTGTTGAACAATTAGCTACGCGTGTAGCATTAGTAGTATTAGTGGCCAATTACAATTCCCTCATCATGCAGTTTTGCAGTGTTTTTTTTAAGATAGCTTTAGGTACACAGAGCGATAAATTAGTGGAGTTTTCAGCAACATTGCCATAGTCATGGATCGAAAACATTTTCGACAGTCGAGTACTTTATTGCTTCCCGTTGGTAGTGTGACAGATGTCAAATGCAGACTGGAAACGATGAAACGAACTGAGGTTAAGAGTATTTCTTGTCTATGCCTCTATTAAATTCAATACCATGAAAAGCATCATCATCACCATTGTCATCAAAATGATTAAATTTTGCAGCAGTTTACTCTTTAATAAATGGTCATGCTTTGAAATCAAATGAAAACTTCTACAATCTTCGTCATCAAAATTAAATATTTACTTACTATCATACTTACCAATAAACCAATTGGTATACAAAGCAACAATTATTGTCTTCATAACTATTATATTACGAGCAATTTTCTTCTATATATCTCTAGTTCAATTTCAAACCTTACCGTCCAGACGTAAAGTCTAATTTCCAAACGAAATTTCTTCAACAAAGCATTTTGTCATTCAAACATTTTCCATTTTGTAATTTACATCTTGTTCCTAAGTACTAAAATACATTTTCTAATCACATCAGTAAACAATGAGCCGGTCAATCATATGATAAGGATATGAACATGAATATTTATTAATTTTCTAACCATTTAAATAATGTGTTAGTTTTCTCCCATTGTTTAAAACGAGGAAAGTGTCCAAACACATTGCTATGTTGTTTATCATATTGACATCGGTGTCCTACTCCGCTTCTAAGAGGTCGCTGTTACTAAACTTTAGCTTAAATTTGTAAATACCCTATCAGATTTTAACCTTCTTATACTGTGATTGGTGACGTCTGATAGAATTGAAGAAGAAAACGTGTTGCGCCGACCCCAAATAGAATGAATGGGACAAGGGCAGGAAAATGATGATACTGTGATTGGTGATTGAATACATCTAAAATCTGAGATTATTGCTATCTGTGACAATCCTGCCGTTGTCCCGTTTTTTCGTATATCACCAAATAACTTCTCCCGCTCTGAGCGGAGCGAAAGGGAGTGTCAGACTTTTACTAACTAAAACCTATGTAAAGGTATGGAAAGGGCTACTTAGATGTTGGTACATCAAAAAGGGGCATCCCTCAACCCGCAGATATTGGAACGAAGTTTTGGAACGAGGTTCCTTATCGCGCGTTGCGAAAGGGGGCTAGACGGAAAAAATTACGACCAAAAGTCGTAACGACACTTTTTGCTATAGTTGTATGCCTCTGCCACTCTCTCTCTTTGTGTGTGGTGGCGATTATTTTTGTTGAGTATATTCAGGTTTTTTGTACATAATAAATAATAACTTCGTTTTTTTTTCTCTCCTTCACCAGCTTTGGGTCCTTTGATGAACAGTTGACCCACTGCCACTTCAGATTGCTTACCCCGCAAACTGTTTTGGTGTTCACGTTCCTTTTAAAAAAAATCTCACTGCGGTTCTAACTCCACATAATAGGTGATAAATAGCCACTACAAGAGACATTCTTCAGTCTGTCACATATGACTACCCGAACCATACGTCATTGCGTCTGCGTCGGAAAAGTGTGTTAATGCGTATGACATTGTTTGAGGAACGTCCGGGCGATACCGGCATAACTTTGGCTATTTATAGTTTGAAGCATATTTTTGTCGATAACTGGTTTTTCAAGAAAGAGAAATCTATTGGAAGTTGAGCTAGAATTTAAATTTTCTAATAAAGCCTTTTTTTCATTTCTCATCTTCTTCAACTTCAATAAGTACCTTTATTCTACCATTTGGGAAACATACTAACTTACCAAACTTCCATTATTCACCGTTTTGGAAACCAATTAATCACTTGGAACAATTATAGCAAAGTGGTTGGTCAACTTCACGTAACCAGGTCACTTTTATTTTGTCCAAATAATCAGCATTGCCATTCGGCGTGGCAATGCTGCCAGCCTTCTGGGCACTCTTCCTATTGACAGCGATGTAGATGATTTTAATGACGCCCTTTTGATTAAGTTAGTCACACTCAATTATTATAGATTATAATTATATTTGTTTAGTTAATAAATCACTTGCTACTCGACCTTAGCTCAAAAGTTTCACCTTTTAAACGTGCCGAGATCACATGAGAACTATGAATATTTTCAATATTTGCATATTAAATACATAAATCGAATGCGTACCTTACCTTTCTATGCACACTTGTAGTACCTATATAATTAACCTACTCGCTTAGTTTTTGGAAGCCTATGAATATTAATAATATTCTTTTCCCATGGAACTTTTTAGGTTGATACGTCAAACGAAAGTGCTTTAAGCCGTTAAAATATAATGTTTCCGATTTCCGATAGATCACAAACAGAGAAGGAAGGAAATATGTTTATAAGACTCGCACAAAACAAAAAAAAACAATATAATAAGAAGAAAAAGAAATAGAACTTCATCAATTAAATTAGCAGGACCATTTAGTCCCCAAGCCACCCTTACCTCAGCATCTTGCTGTAAAGTAATCAGAAGCTGTTTCAAGTAACAATAATGTTAGTATGACGGGAACCTCGTGAAAGCCGAGGAAGATAAATAAATTAACATATTGACTTGGTTCACGAGGTTATCGACATGTGGGATGTGGACTCAGCGATCACTGTGCCGATAGTCGTTACAGCCCTTGGCTTAATTGCCAAGAGCCTCGACCAATACCTGAGAAGGCTCTTGTTAGGCAGCTTTATAGCAGTGGACACGGCCCGTAACGTTAGGAGGTTCCTTTCTCAGGAGCCCAGTAGGCCTACTATGACATCCTAAAGCAGAACTTATTCCACTGAGTGAAAGAGATGGTGCTAGACACCCTGTATAGCTCTGTCAGTAAGTTCAATAAGTTCTGCTTTAACACGTCATGGTAGGGTAGCTGACCGCCGGTAGCTTGGACACTGTTCCCGATACCAGTGGGCTACTATTTTAATATATATTTAAATATTGTTTATCGTATTTATTATTGAATTATGTAATGACATAAAAAATATGTACAATAATAATAGGTATTTAAGTGGTAATTATGCTATGGAAAAAAATACAAGGCATCAAGAAATTTATATACTTCGCCATTCCAATGATTTGGTAATGATCATTTAATGCAGGGATAAAATGCGAAAACTTCCAGTATCTACACTGAAATAAAATAGACTGAAACTTAGTAATAAACAATAGAGTAATGGTAAGTATATCGTATCATCAATTTTGCAAAACAATTATTCTAGTAAAGAAATCAGTACCTACTAACACAATTTTTGCATTGCCCACCATTTAAGAATGTGGACACGCAAACATCTCGAGAAATCTGTAGGCCGTTCAAATATTTACGCCACGTGCACCATCAGCTGATAATCAAATTCCAGTCAGGTAATAATTTTTAATATAAACATAACCATTGGTCAACGCTATCACTAATAAAATATAATCGAAAGTTCGACCTTGTTACATTTGGACATCGGCACACGTTTTGCGTCATATTCTACCGGTTTGAGAGAAAGTGCTTCGAAAATATGCCCTTGAACAGGAAATTGAGTGAAACTGTTGTTTATGGCAGATCTCTTCTTAAATTTGTTGCCTAAGGTTGGGTTTTGATGGTTATCTTTATCGGACTGGTTTTTTCCTGCCCTTGAAATGAATGGTAGACATACTGTCGTCTTCTTGAATATCCATTCAAAGAGCGACCACCCATTTTTGGGTTTTTTCAATGATCATATAGCTATCCTCGCTATGGGCGGAGCGGGAGCGAATGTCAGACTTACTAAAATCCATTCACGTTCCTTCTTTTGCCGTTTGTGTCCTGGGGTCACGGTATCTCTTGAGACCGAAACCGCTCATTAAATTACACTATTTATAAGTAAAATTAATATTTTATTTGGTACCTGAAATTTCTATAGTATACCTAATAAACAATACTAAATCTACCCATCGTTACAGTAGCAATTTTAATTTGCTTTAAACCAGTACGTATTGTTTCTCTAGTTAAACGTTAACCTTTTCTTAAGAATTGAGGATTACCACCATCTTCAACTTTTTATTTATTGTTCACAAGACATTTAATTTTACGGTTGGTTGCTTTCTTAACTCACTCGTCTACATTAACACTTGCTAATGCTTCCTTAAGTTCCATACCACTACTGCGGTATCGTAGACATTTCTTTAGTATTGTCACACCATGTAACAATTTGTCAAAAACCGCGGTTTCTTTCCTTTCGTCACTGCATTCGTTTCACGACTTTCTATCGTAATCATCTAATCCATCAATGGACGATGAAGTAATCTTATTGTCCTCTACTAGAGCATTTTGAAAGAGAAAGCTTAAAACTACTAATTGTTTTTCTTTTTTTGTCGGTGAAGTTCTTATAAAAGAAAAGTCGTTACCGCTTAGTTTTCTTACAAGAGGTATTTAGAACTTAAAACTATTATATTAAATTATACATTTGTTTCCTAAATAAATACATTTAAGTTTAGAAAGACATCCATTATTTTACTAATAATAACTTATGATATGCCTATATCATGGTGATGGTCTTAACTTGCCTAAGTTAAGACCATCACAATGACAAAAAGAAAATGTCTATAATTAATCATATTTAACAAACTTTTCAAATGTAATTAATTATAGATATTTTCTTTTATTTACTTACTGATGTTAATACCAAAACTAATGAAATGTCAAAAATGTCATTAACAAATATTTGACGGTAAAACGTAACGGTATACCGATAGTCTCATGTTTATCTTGTATTGGAAAAGTTCCATCCAAAAATATCGGTCACTGCCAAGCCCTTCCCCCACTTATAAAACTGGATAGTTTAAGTGCACGCCCTTATCAATGTCAAAACTAATTATGTCAGTACAATTGAAACCGTATTAGTGTAATGTTATTTTCACTTTTCACAAACGTGTTTGAAAGTGTAACAAGCTTTAAATCATGTCAAATATTTATTTTTGACTTATTGATAATAATTTATTAGCACATTACATATGAACATGTATTACATACAAGTTTTGGTACTTCATGAATAAGATGACGGCTTAAAGCATTGAAGTCACCCAACAGTTTGTAATAATAATATTTGCAGATTGATTGACTGATTCTGCCGCAAAGAAATATATGCAAACTAGCTGTGCCCAGCGGTTTCACCCGCTGCTCACTTAGGCGTATGAAAAATAGATGTTGGCCGATTCTCAGACCTACCCGATATGTACACAAAATTTCGTTTAAATCGGTCCAGCCGTTTCGGAGGAGTATGGGAACGAAAACTGTGACACGAGAATTTTATATATTAGATAACAAATTGACAATAGTTTTTTGACATATAAGCTGCACGGCAAGAAATAGACGGAGCATAAAGAAAAGACTCATATAAGGCTATCCTTTTAATTTGTGCTACTAACAAAACGTAAGTGATTGTTTTTTTTTTTTAATTTCTAGAGTAGTGTTTAGAATTTTGTTTGGTCAAATGTATAGAAAACAATTTAAAAATATTTTACAAATATGAGTTATTGACAACTCATCAAATTTAAATATCAGCCACATTCATTTCATTTATTACAAATGTAAGTTAATTAAAATTTAGATGAAAATTGAGACTTAAAAAAAAAACAGGTTAGTGCAAAAAAGCGTAGCAAAATGTTTAACAAGCATCAAAAAGGTACCAAACAATTGTGGCTTACCAACTTAAGTATTTTTCTTAATTACTATTGCAAAGTATACTTCGACATAGAAAACCATGAACTGTAAAAAATATACTCATTTAAACAAACTTAGGGAACCATCGTTACAAGATCATTATAGTAATACAGGTATGGGTATAGTTTACGATGTAATATAGAGATTTTCTAATAAAACTTTAATATTGGTATGTACTAGCTTTTTGATAAAATTAATTGAACTACAAATTAATACAACAAAAAGAAATCAGATGGGTTTTAGAGTGCAGAAGGAGAAAACGGAATGGTCTCTGTGAATGATAATGTGGTTTAAAAAGGCCAATGGATGGAGAAATTTAGGAAAACCTCAACATTTTAAAAGATATTATAATAGAGGATTATAAAAGAGCCAAAAAAAACTAGTCATCAAATTAATTTCCTCTTCTACTTCGTGTTTAGATTATATGATATCTGATCTGGATTAATATGCTTTCATTTTACAACCTAATCTCAATCGGTTGGTATCCAATCAGTTTACAGGCGTCCATTTTCTCATAATATTGCTTCCATTGAGACCAAGGGCCACACAGACATGTCACTATCACTCTCAGTTCAATCATGTCCGCCTATATCAGTCTACTGCTGAATGTAGGTCTCCTGGTCAAGCTGGCTTGGTACATACACCCTTTTTTATCATATCTTCTTTCACACCATCCAATCGTTTTATTATTTTTGGGCTTTCCCTACTTACAAAGCCTTTCTCACAATTAGTTAGTTTTATCATCTCATAAGCTCATATACATTATAATCATTAATAACTATATCTGGATCTCTGGCATCATTCTCCTGCTATTATCCCAATCGATTTAGTGCCAGCGCTGCATGTCTTCTCCTTCCATACTTTTTGTCATCTCCACCGACATCTTCTCTATAGTCATAATATCATCCTTCACACAGATTATCCATAGTTTTTTTCGCCTTAATCTAATGACACTTAGTGTCTTTTCATCATCGAAATAGCTTGTATTACAAACATTACTCTTATTTTCATTCGTCGTACCGATTTGGATACTTTCACTTACTGATGCCGTAACCCGTTATCTGACATTAGTTTATTGTTGACTAGTTTGCTCGTAACCGCTACGGTTACGCTCATGTGGTTATACTAAAATTAATGGTCTGAAGAGAAGACATTATTTATTGTTAAAGCGTTTCCCGCATTTATATGAATGGTTTCATGTGAGTACTTCTATGTATAATTATAGTCACGTTTATCATTGTCCGGGTTGTTAATAGGGGGTCAAGGTTAAGTCAAATATATACATTTTCGGCTTTTCGAGAAATGTTATACAATATTTTTAGTTATTATTCAAATCATAATTTTCGTATCTGAAGAGCGATTTCTTTTTTAAGATTTAATCTTAATTAATGGTTCGGTTATTGATTATATTATTAAATATCTTCATTTAAATTCAACACAAAAATAACTATATGTATTAATATTATTACTTTAAAAATTCTAAACTGAATTTCTCCTCACTTTCTCGATTGGCTCATAACAGGATGTTGTTAAATAGGGACAAGGTTACACAAGAACTTATTATATGTTTATCTCCAATCTCTTTTTATTGGTATTTCGGTACATTCGCTACATTTAAAGTTGAATTATGCGTTACACCATTATCACTTTAGCACATATTTTTATTCCCTGCGTAAAACTAGTCCTTTATAACTTTGTCTTTAATATTAAAAAAAGCAATTTTTAAAGGGTTGTCTTTCTCAATGATGTCATGTTCCAAAATTTAAAAAAAAATTAAGCGAAAGTTGTTTCTCCCGTCTCAATTTCACTCGATTTTTTTGTCGAAAATTTAAAGTTCAAGATGAGATCGACAGACAATTTATTACCTATGGTCGAAACAGTCTGACCGCCATTTTCATTCCTTAAACACTTTATGGCATTTATCGTGTGTACAGCTTTCTTTTGGCTTTCACAGGGACCATGGGTTTTTGTTTCATGTTGTTTTTTCTTAATTTAAAATGTATAGGTACATGAGAGTCAAAAATTCATCTTTTAGATCTTGCTTGTGGAATAAACTTTGGCATCCTTACTAATATTATAAAAGCGAAAATGAGTTTGTTTGTTACCTCTTCACGCTTTAATGGCTAAACCGATTGTGATGAATAAATATTTTTTATTTAAAAAAAGTGGGATGTGAGGGAGAAAGAGGGAAGAAAAGGTAAAAGTTTGCATTGCTATTACAAATCAATAAGGCGCAAGGGGAACTGTGTTACCCCAAATTTAACGCGGGCGAAGCCGCGGGCGAAAGCTAGTACATTTTACAATCTGGTCTAGAATGAGTTGTTCTTAAAAATAAGGGGAAGTGACCAAGTAATATATTCGTGGCAGTCAACTCTTTTACGTGCAAGAGCCATTTATTTTTTAAGAAAAAAATGGGACAACTGAAGTTGGTCAATTGTATTATAACAAATAAAAAATGTTTCTTGATCATCGGTTTTCTGTTCTTAATATAAGAAACATCTACTTCGAATTTAAATTTAAAAATAGCTACGGGAAACCTTTTAATGAACATTCTGTGAGTTTTTTAAGAAAAAGATGGCTGGAATTTCTCTTATGTGTCTTAAAAAAATACGGTGTTTACAAATACAACAGTGCCGATTTCATTCTGTTACTAACCTCGTTTACCTAGAATTTTACAAGACGAATACACAGTTGACCTTTGTTTTATAACAACTAATGATGACATTGGCCATCAGCTTCTCATCAGTCTCACATATGTATAAGACTTCATTACATTGAAAACAGGCTTTGAATAATCACCTACTTTTGCTTTCAACATCAAATTAATGGGGAAAAGTGAAGGCAAGTTATAATTGCATATTTTCTTTAGTAATATCGGTATAAGGAATGCGTTTAACTTTACAGAGAAAAGTGGTTTTCACACATTCACAGTACCAAACTCTGCAGTCAGTGGCGGCATTAGGTGTCAGCGACGTCGGCGACCGCTGACGGCCTCGTACACAAGGGGGCCTGGCAAAACTGTTTCAATAAGGGCCGTAACGGGGACAATGGGATTACTCCCAACGGCCACCACTAAAACGGACACCAGTAGTGGCCGTTAGATCAGTGCATTATTTTTTGTCCCAACGGCCACCAGTGGCGGACGTTGGAACATTCCAAATAATATTTATTATCAGTGTTTTGTCAATGTAATCTAACTATAGCAAATGTACCTATGATTTAACTAACAGATAGTAAACCGGATAATGGATCTTGCCAGACAGACAGACGGACAAGAAAGTGATCCTATAATGGTTCCGTTTTTTCCTCTAAAGTCTGAAAAGACGGAATCAGCGGCTGGTGTAAGTTATAATATAATCTGGATCTGAAAAGGGCCTCGCAAAGCTGATGTTGCCGACGACCGCATTTGGTCTAGCACCGCCTCTGTCGGTAGTTGCTTTTACATTTGGCAACAAGTTTATTGCTACCTACCTACCTGTAAAATGTAATTGGGTCGACTGCCCAGATGGGGAAGGGTTATTGGGTTTTGTCATAAGTCATAACGGGAACGAAGGGCATTGGCGGTTTTTGATACAACATGCTTGTCCCTAGGTTTGCTCGTTGTACGCGTGAAGTGAAACTTTCGCTTTTTAAAGACAAGTTAGATCAATAATTTATTTGATGCAAAAAAATACACAATACAGGAATTAATACGTAAAAATATCTGAAAATAAAAAGAAATAAACAAAAAAAAATTGTAAGGTAGAAGTTAGATTGACCCAATAACATTTAGACTCATCATATACATCTACTAGCTGTTCCACGCGGTTTCACCCGCGCTGCTCAGCACCTGTTGGTCGTAGCGTGATGTTATATAGCCTATAGCCTTCCTCAAAAAATGGACTATCCAACACTAAAAGAATTTTCCAATTCCAACCAGTACTTCCTGAGATTAGCGCGTTCAAACAAACAAACAAACAAACTCTTCAGCTTTATAATATTAGTATAGATAAGTAAGTATAGATTTAACGCGAGCGATGCCGCGGGCAAAAGCTAGTGTCTTTATATATTTGTTATGGTAACGTGTATGTGTGTTTTATTATTCATAGTTGCGTTAATGTCTGTTGTCTGGATGAAAGGATAGATGTATGGATAAATGGATGTATATATGTATAAATGTATGGATGTATAAATTGTTACTCTCTCGGATTCGGAATTTTCGATATAGATCTTGATGAAATTTGGTAACGCATTTTTTTCACGCAGGCGAAGTCGCGGGTGCTAGCTATTAATTCATAATAATAGTTTGAGTTTGCAAATTATATGAACCAAAAAACTGTAGTTACCCAAAGAACACCTCTACTTATTTCAATCTGTACAAGAAGTGTTCCCAAAAAAAGTAAATGTCCTTCAAAAAACTGTATTACTAACCCACTTATCTATTTCAATATTACTTTTTATTCGTCATTGATGACTCTTGATGATTAATTTGGTGCACCTTGACTTGCAGTTTTAAAGTTTGTCTCAAGCACTTGATTGGCAGCTTTTTGAAAAAGTGTAACCATTAGTTTTTGCGTATAAACAAATCCAAAGTTTTTTGGATAACTTTTTTTGAAACTTTTACTTTTGACTCTATGACTTACTTCCATTTTTAATAAGGTTTTTTCAAACATCTAACCTGATTATCTTTTAACCAAAACTAACAATATATCAGGTGTTGAATTTGTCGGAAATTTAAATGTTTGTTTAAAAGATGTCAGAAAAGAATTAAAAATAACCAATAATTATACTAATAAGTTAATAAATCACAAGAACGTTAATAGCTAGGTCAATGTGAGCATCACTTTATTCTAAACAAATCTACTATTCAAATATACTATTAAAAATAAGCTTATTTACTTAACTTAATTTATAAAACTGTCAAAATTGTTAAGAATAGATACATTCTTAACAATTTAGTTGAAATTTGTTGTCATGGTCAATCTGGCTTCATTGGAATTGTATGCAACGATTGGCCTTAAACTATGCATGAAATTGTTTCACGCACAATTTCAATAAGTTTTTATTAAGACATTATTTGAATCGAAGCAAATTAAGAGGTCAATTGTATGACTAATTCATTGGGGATGTTTGTGAAACTAATAGACAGATTGATTAGTTGCTAAACTTGATGCTACAACAGATAATAACTATTAGACGATACTGAATGGATGAAATGATACGTTAAACCACTATCATACCTTAGGGTAAGCGATTAGATGCGGGTCTGTAGACAGTGAGCAATCGGTAGATTGCCGTCAGTCCGTCTAGTGATGGCAGGCCGTGTCGACGGCGCAGTCGTGTTTCACGCTCGCCTCAAAGAAATGTCAGCAAAGCAAAGGGGCCTGCCAGGACCACCGCCAGTCGGGATTGCAGATTGTTCGAAAGAGATACCGCAGCCCCGGAATAAGTAGGGTTACAAAAGGAATATGGGTGGGTTTTAGTCAGTATAAGTCAGACACTCCCCCCGCTCCTCCAAGAGCATGGTAAGTTATTTGCTGTAATCCCATCCAGAAAAAAAAGGGTAAGTGGATGATATGGTAAATAATCTGTAACTACTGTAAAAGATCCACAAATGACAGCTTGGACCAATAGCTTAACATTATTTTTGAGGCACAGAGAAAACTCAGTATGTAGCGGGTGGTCACCCATCCACAGACCCACTTCGGCAAGCGCGTCTTAACCTAAAAGTCGACCGTTGTATTTTTTAGCCAAAAGCTCTTCATAACCAGGATCTGACACACTAACACCCCAACAAAAACTTTAAAGTCAAGCGATAATGACAAAACACACAGTTCTAATGTGTATTTGTTTACCAACTTTCGTAGTGAAAGTTAAAGTGCACATGTCAAAGCTTGTACCTTAGGCTTTTGTGAATAAGTTCTATTTATGGCCTTGCATGAATAATGTGCTAACTAAGTGAAGTGAGTCATCAAATAACTTCTCCCGCTCTGCGCGGAGCGGAAGGAAGTATTAGACTTTTGCTGACTAAAACCCATCCATGTTTCTTCTTTTGCCTTTTATGTTCCAAGGACGCGATATTTCTTTCAACAACCTGCAACTCCGGCAGGCAATGGCCCTGGTAGGACCCTCTGCCACTACATGTACCACACTAAGGTTAAGTGCATTAGGTACTTTGTTTTTCTACATTGATGTGTGAAAATTCTTCATTCTACATAATATCACTCATGTAATTTTTGAAGCGTTAGACAGAGTATTCTTAATAGTGAACTAGCATTTCAACTTGAATTTAGACTAAAAAGAGGGTCAATCTTTATTCATACTTGCTTTATAAGCTGCAGTACAATATCTTCTTAACTGACCGGTTATCGTTCACATAGAATGGCTATGACCCTTCCTATAGACAACAATGCAAGGTCATGAGAAAACACTGATTATCTGCGTTTTACTTAAACGTAATCTTCATTCATATTCTTCACTGTCTAGCTTACATAATAAGCTTATGTAATATATGAATGAATGTATTTCTAAAAGATTCGTTTTTATCTCATTCAATTGAGTTCAATCAGTAATTTTAGAAGGTCAATTCGATGGGCAAATTGGACGTGGATTAGTTGTCACTGAAGTTTATTTACAGGATGTGGCTTCACAAAAATAATTGTTGTATCAATACAATTGATGGGTACAGATATTTATGATACGACTTATAGTTTAGCCCGCGGATGTTGAAGTTAGTAAAGTGAGAAACTTTATCATTGCTGCCGAGGCGGATTTAATGCCCGAGCCGCAAAGCGGGGGTGTTATAGAGCCGAGAACCGCAATGAAGAATTCTCTTTTACGTTTCTCACTTACATTTTTCAATATAATTACGGAGACATTTTTATTATTATCTGAAGGCCTTAAAAATATGTGCCTCCATGCTTTAAAAAAATCACCGCCGGCTTTAGGGATTTGTGTATTGTTATCTTTGGTGAAAACCGAAAACCCTTGTTGCGATAAATGAGAAAGAACACGCGTATAAAATACATTGCATGTTGAACCTTATGCTAGTGCTGTAAGAACCGGTTTTTGGAGGAACTGTATTGAAAATTATTTAACGTCAGTCATGGCGTATCCGTAAACTAATTCCACATCCAAATCCGTTTTGATATATAGTTTTTAAACACAGTCATATTTACATTAACACTTTTACTATGTTGTTATGTAGGTTTGTGTCTTCACAAAATAAAGTAACAGCTTATAAAACAATTTATTTTCATTATAATGTATTCTACATCACTCTTAGAGTTATTAAAGCATACTAAAACTCACACATATCCATAAAAATAATTAAACCACAACCAGAGCAGAACAATATCAATACGTAGCGCATGCGTCATCCAGCATCAAGTAAATCTTGGCAAATGCGCACGCGTTGAAAGCGTAACGGATGACAGCCGCGAATCGTATTGGATTCTGGGGCCGTTCTAGGATTTTATTGGTCTGTGGTTAAATTGATCTGGGATGTGAATTTACTATGTACTATTTTTGCTTCTAGTTTTGATCCGCAACCCTTGTACGACACTTTTTTTCCGGATCAAATAACTTCCCCTTTTTTTTCGGTTGGGAAATCATCCAATGACTTCCCCCGGTCTGGGTGGAGCGGGGGACTATGTCAGACTTGTACTGACTAAATTCCACCCATGTTCTTTCTATTGCCCTTTACGTTTTGGGGCCGCAGTATCTCTTTCGAACAACTCGCAACCCCGGCAGGAAATAACTTCCCCTCTATGGAAATAACGGAAGGAAGATCAGATTTTTACTAACATGCATCCATGTTCCTTGTTTAGCCCTTCGTCTTCTAAAGCCGCGGTATCTCTTTCAAACAACCTGTAACTGCGGCGGAAACGCGACGCTTGGACGTCAAAAATTATCACAATGGAGAACACATGTGCTAACGGCAAGAAACGCTAGCACGAGTTCGTGATATAATACCATGTAAGGGAAATACGACGATTGAAAGAACTCGTTCCACATATTTTCATTATTTCAATAATACATTTATATCAGGATGATGATGACCGTGGTTATTTTTAATTGAATAAAATAGACGTATTTTTGTTTCGGGGCATAGTGTGCAAACCTGTGTTTCAATTTCGTTCAAGCTATCCTTATTAATATTATAAAAGCGAAAGTGAGTTTGTTTGTTACTTCTTCACGCCTTAATGGCTAAACCAATTTTGATGAATTTTGGTACAGAGATAGTTGGGATTTTTTTTAAAGTAGGCAGTGATGGAGAAAGAAGGAAGAAAAGGGAAAACTTAGCTTTCTATAATTACAATTAATAAGGCGCAAGGGCAACAACTACAGGTAGCAGGTACCTGCAAATCAGGAATGGTGAACTGTGTTATTCTGAATATAACGCGAGCGAAGCCGCGGACAATAGCTAGTCAGCTATAAGTTAATGTTCTAGTTAAAAAATTAATAAAATAAATAAATTTACAATAGTATTTTTGAAGGAACTTTATTTTTTAAAAGATGCATGGCCTAAATACTGGTCGAAAGTGACATTGGCGTATGAGAAAAAGAGAAACAAAAGTTCAAATTCATTTATATCCGGTGATTATCTAAAGCAGTAATAGTAACCAACAAAACTATGTACACTCGGTTACTAAGCAAGCTATATAAAACCAGTTCTTGCTGATCTATCATTGTACGGGAAATATTTAGATAGCGACACCATTTATACTGGAAATGTTTAGTTTTTTTCGGTTGGGAAATTATAATTTTTTTTACTTAAACCATTGTTCCTTCTTTTAAATTAAATAAATAATAAGTGTTTTATTTCAGGGAAACTACCCAAAATCAAATATTAAAAACTATCCATCAATTTTCATATAAATATATTCATACCAATTATTTAAAAAATCACCAGCGCCCTTAAAAATATTTAAATAGTAAAAATAAAAACACAAACACATTTAATTAATTTTGCCTTTAGTGTTCCGGAGCCAATGTATCTCTTTCGAATCAACCCGCAGTCCCGGCAGCTATTGTTCAGCTGCAAATGTATAGCTTGATGTGTGACCGTGTGTACAATCTCAACGAACAGGAAAACCATTTCAAACATACTTTCAAAAACTAAAAGATGATTATATTATTTTTTGCACATCGTCTGCTACATTTCTAATGAGTTTGTGTATCTGATAATAAAATTACAGTGTAATTATTTTATATAAAAAAAAATTAAGAACAATTTGTGCTTGGCAAAGGCAAAAGAACGCGTTTCATTGACGTGCAGAACCGGTGTAATTCTTTTAAAAAGTATGTCGACCTGATGGGCAACCAGTTTATAGATAATTTTCTTACAAGCATGTGTGAAGAAACGGGTTTGGATCTTCCAGTCTAAATCATTGTTAAAAGTGAAGATTTACGAATTTAATTAATTTATTACAAAGGAATTAGAATTCAACATGAAATCACTTAATTCTCTAGCAATTTTGGCCCATACTTACAGACTAACATACTTATGACAAAATATACAACTTGTGTTACTAAATGGAATTCAAAACTATGAAAGCAAACTTCACTTTTGCACTATGCACTGTGCATTTATGTGACTTGCCCGAACAAGCAAGGTAACCTATTCACTGGTCACAGTCAAAAGGAAATGGACTCCTAATTGATGCAATCTTGAGACACACACGACGCGACGGTTGTAAATGTATGTGATGTGTCTAAATGTCGTTGGGTCTATCTAACTTCTGTGTTCCTTTTTTTTTCTATTTCTTTTTTTTTTCAGTTTGATATTTTTGTGTTAATACCTACTTTGTGTATTTTGTGTGTGTCTTTAATAGATTTGTTTCATCCAACAAAAAAATCATTTATCTGTCTAAAAATAATTATAATAACCGCACATTAACAAAATAAATGAAAATTGTTTTCAATGAGCATCTCTCGTAGTTTTCCAAAGCCATTCAACAGAATTGCACGAGAATTGCAAATTAGAACGAGGTTTTATGTATTCAATATATTTATCTTTTCATCGTTGAAATCATTTTCTACTGTGTCTTTCTCTGACAGGCTTCTGACGATGGTTGTGTGTGTAATGTCGTTTAGTAGGAATACAGTCAAATTGAACTTCTTAAATTCCACCCAAGGAGTAATTGATCCCGGGTGTCACCATTGTGACGATCGCCCGGAGGACACGGTGGAGCACACAGTGGCGATCTGCCCGGCTTGGGCGGAGCGCCGCCGTGCCCTCGTAGAGGCGATTGGCGGCGGCGATCTCTCGCGTCCGGCCCTGGTTCAGGCCATGGTCCGGAGCGAGAGGGAATGGGAAGCGGTCACCACCTTCTGCGAAGCAGTAATGCTAGCGAAGGAGGTGGCCGGGCGTTTGAGGGAGAGAACATCTGCCCAACCCAGCCGCCGCGGGAGACGCCCATGGCGCCGGGCGCCGCGAGACGACTTCCGGCCACCGTAGATGCGGGCCTGTGGGCGGTGAGCAATGGGTAGTTCACCGTCCGTCCGTCGATTGACGACAGGCCCGTGTCGACGGCGCGTTCGTGTTTCACGCGCGCCTCAAAGAGAGTCAGCAAAGCAGAGGGGCTTGCCAGAGCCTCTGCCTGCCGGGGTTGCGGGTTGTTCGAAAGAGATACCGCGGCCTCGGAACGTAAAGGGCAAAAGAAGAAACATGGGTGGGTTTTAGTCAGTACAAGTCTGACATGCCCTCCCGCTCCACCCAGAGCGGGGGAAGTCATTGGATGATTTACCACCCGAAAAAAAAAAAAAGTGGTAATTGATCTGTTACTACAAAATATTCTTATGCTTGAAAATCCAAATGTATTTGTGCAATACGGAAAGTTATTAGTTAATGTTTAGGAAAATAGAAACTTATCACCATAATCATAGGTTAATACTTTTTTGTTGTTGTTTAAAATTAGACATTACATTTTATTCATGACGCGATGACGTCTTTGATTATTCACTGGACAATGAAAATATGACAAGACATTCGCACATTGTTCTTTACTTGCACATTAATTTATGCGAATTTTAAAATTCAGACGTTTTGACCTGAATTCAGATGAAAAATTATAAATAATATTCATGAAGTTTCACTTTTTGAGAAGATTTTCAAAAATGCAAAGCAGGTAATTTTTCTTCTTTTTTTCCTATTTACACTTTTATGACCAAACATAATTACCTTAAGTCCTCATTTTATAGTCTGGTGATCAAAAATTACAGAAAAATAAAGCTACTTATAAAATTCTTAGTATTTATTTCTAAAAATAAGTATGAACACATTTATTAAGTGAATTACGCAATGCACTTAAAAACTTGACTGTAGTAAATTTCAAATTATTATATATTATAATTAGTCTTATCATTGACTTGGATTTGGCTTGAAAGTATATACTATGTTGTAAGAAATTGACAGGGTCGAATTTTCCACTAAAATTAATTGTACTACAATCGTTACCCACGTTCTTTAGATTTTTCAAAACACATCTCTGGTTGTCAACGATGGCAATCAAACATATCAACAACTAAAATGACAATATTCTACTGTAACACACTAGAAAAAAACCCATAAACAGATTTTACTTTCTCCACCTACAGAAAACCATAAACAGTTGGAATCCCCCATTGGTTCGACTTTATTTGTTTTAATTAGAATTCAAGACGGTCGCTGTGGAAAGAGGTCACACGTGCGTAGATTTAAGCAGTGGTTTTGGACCTACTAAGTAGCTAGTAGTTCCGGGGTCGAAGTTGCCAGATAAGAATAATTATGGTGTAGGTACTTATAGAAAATTTCAAAAGTAGATCGATTTATTCTATTTGAGAAAGTTCATATTGATTAATAACATCTTTCTTAGTTATTTGCATAGTTTTTCAATCATAGGCTATAAATAAATCGAAAGCCATTTATCGTTAATTCAGTAAATACCCAACGCAAATCTCTTAATCGGAATGTTAAACAGTTGTCGCAGCAACACATTTGTAATCCTTACTAATATTATAAAAGCGAAAGTGAGTTTGTTTGTTTGTTTGTTACCTCTTCACGCTTTAATGGCTAAACCGATTTTGTTGAATTTTGGTACAGAGATAGTTGGGAACCTGGAGACGGACATAGGCTATTTTTTTTTAAAAGAGTGGGAAGTGAGGGAGAAAGAGGCAAGAAACGGGAAAAATTAGCGTTGCTATTACAAATCTATAAGGCGCTACCGAATTTAACGCGAGCGAAGCCGCAAGCGAATGCTAGTACTAAAATATATTTTAAAAGAACAGATGGTGAGACTATGTATGACGAGAACAAAGAGAGCGAGTTGTCGAAATGTGGTATGTGAATTCAGCGATCATTGTGGCTATAATCGTAACAGTCAATGGCTTTATTGCAAAGAGCATCGACCAATACATAAGGAGGCTCTCGTTAGGCAGCTGGAGCAAGGGCTTGATACAGAAAACGGTACTCTTGGACGGACATGCCTCGTATTGTTAGGAGGTTCCTTTTGCTGGTGTTCTGACTGCCGGTTGCTTCAACCCTGTTCCCGATACCAGTAGGCTATTTAAATTGATAATACTATTTATTTATGTATGCCACACTAGCATATCCGAATCTACTTACTACTTCTACTTACTTACAAGCAGAAAAAGAACGCCTTTTGGTTCATCCACGTCTAAACAAATGATAAACTTAAAACCATAATACATAAGCCCAATTTAAATAACCCAATTTATTATTGTTTTCTTGAAATTTTCATCTCGGTGTTGATGGTACCACAGTGTGATTTTATTTCGAAAATACATAGAATTAACTGACTGACTACGAATGACTGGCCTGCTTAATTTTTAATAATGAATAATTGAAAGATTTAATCAATTTAATGCTGATTAACCTTTTTTTGCTTCAAGTGATTTACCGACTAACACATAACAAGCAGCTGACCCACATTATCTCATAAATAAACATGGCGGCAGTTATTATCAACAGTTAAGGAACAGCGAATGAAAATCAATATTTCTTGCAGTTGCATGATTTATTCAGACTGAAGTAGAATTTACGGTAAAATTGAAAGCATTTCGATCGTTCGGTTCTGATCTATTAATTATTGTTGCTAAAGTAGAAGTATCAATAATTAAAACTGTAAAATCTAGTCTTATTAGAGTTTCTTACAAGATTGAATTAACACAAAATCCAGCTTCATGCCCATTTTATTTTAAATCTTGCTTAAGACAAAAATCTGTTTTTTTTTCGATAAACTTTTTTACGGATATTACGTGATTGTTTTGTGGTGATTTGTAAAGATAGTTTGTGTATAAATTACTTGCTAAGCTTCTTGAGGTAATTTTCTTTTTATATCATCCATGTTTTGAATTCAAATAGCTTTTAGTATTGACAAAATATTGGACATACTGTTCCTTCGTTTAATCTTCATAAAGGATCAATCATTCTTCACTAAAGGACATAACTTTTTCTAATACATATTATTTCTTTAATACATATCTGTTAACACGATCTTCAACTATTATCAAATGCTTCTTTGCTAATATAATGTGACATTTTTCATGTATTTTTGTTATAGAATCTATTTATCGTTCTAGTGATCGTCTATTATTTCTGTACTTTATTTATTTCATTATCATGAGCTTATAAGATTCAACTGCTAAGTTTCGTATTTTTTTTTTGTTTTAAGAAACATTGCCCCACACTAGAAGTTTCTCCTGTATCGTGGGTGCGTTTACAAACATTTAAATTCACACACACAAACGGCCAGACCCGGAGCCACTACCTGCAGGTCTTACAAATATTAGTTCCGTGCGGGGATCGAACCCGAAACACGTAGCGCAGCAGTCGATCGCTCAACCACTGCGCCAACCGTGTCGTCAAATTTGCATGCCATTCAGCTTTATTCTCGGCAACTCTCATCCAGATACTACCAGCTACCATAGTACTGCTACCAGTTATTTGATTCATATAAATATCAAGCCACATCCATCCATGCATTACAGCTCCTGTCCATTACGTTTATGGGCAGAAGTCCATTCATACTGACTTGTTTCAATACCTTGTAAGAACTAGTATTTCTTGTTTGAAGCAAAGGGTTATAAAATTATGTCCCGGACATCGTTTTATAAACCAGTGACCCTTTGGAACACTTTCGTGTTTAACTCACCAGCTTATAATTAATCATTTTGCTTTCATGTTTTTTAAAGTTACCGCTTCTTTCTCTTATTTATCTTTTCTAGCTGTCACTCCAGAATTTCCTTCATGATTATACTTTTGTTCTCGTAGTCAAGGGCGTTAGCCTGTTCCACTATTGCCATCTTCATTATTCATACCCCATTTAATATAACTTGCTGCTCCAATAAATCGATAACTATAATCTTATAGAAACCACAAATCCATCACAATATCGTTAGTGTCATAAACAACATCTTTTGGTTAACAGCCATGACCAATTTACTGGGATGAAAAAATCATATATTTCCGATGATGACATCTTGTGACTTTCACTTTAGTACTTCTAGAGACTGTCTGCTTTCGGAAATGTGGCGCGAATTCAAAGTACTATTAACTTTGAGTACTCGAAATACGAATCTTGATCGACACTAGAAGAATGAATACACGAAGTCAAAGAACGGAACATCAAATTCGCTTTCAATTTTCAAAAGCAAGGTTTTAAAAAGTTCCAAATTGGTTGGCTATTAATTTGAACTTTTTATTTTATGTACCTATTAGTTTTTTACTAGATGGCTACTAAGCTGCCATTTTTGAAAACGGTGTCGTAAAAAATTAGGTCGATATGATTTTTAAAGCTACGTGCTTTTAACACTTTTGAAAGAGAGTTTAAAGAAGACAGACGCATTTGAAGTATATTTCAAATCAATAAAATAGTTTTGAATAGACTTCTTTGCCACGATTTTGTTATTGGTGAGAAATTTGGTTGTAAACATCAAATTATGCATCAAAATTCAATACAAACATACCTACTATTACAGTTTTTTTTTAATTTTAGCTCAAGTTAACATATCAGTCATACTGTCAACTCATATAATTTCTTTGTTACAGATAAAACATCAAGATATATCTGGGCCAACAAAGCAGATAATTCGTTAACCTGTCTGCAAGAGACAGATGAACTCACTTTCCAAAATAACAATTCACAAAACTTCAGGAGAATGGAATCATTCAGCATAGACGCACGCGAATATACCACGAGACCAAACGTGTGTGCAAAATAAAACTATCTAAGACAAATAGATAGATACTAGTAATGATTTGACAATGCCTGAACGCTACGAAGAGAAAACCAAAATCAAAATGGGAATCGATACTATAGCCAAGTTTCTAGTTATAATATTAGTTAGTGCCAAACAGATTCAGTGCAGTGACAATGACGATATAGCGAAACGAATGAAAATCATCGAGAGTGTGTCCGGTAGATATTTTAGTGACGTTTATCAAAATGGTACATTTAGGACTGGTAATGTATTGTGGGACAATATTTTGAATAAGTGTACGACGAATCCGTCAATGAGTTGTTTACAGAAGAATGTTTATACATTCTTAGATGATAGATTGGGGATGAATGGTGATGTGGAAGTGTCAAGTGGTGTGTGTTTCAAGAAGAATAGTGTGGACATCAACAAGTATACTAAAGAAGCTAATTCTATCTACCTCACTGGAAGTGACAATGAAGAAGAGAAGGAGAGGTACTTGGATTCAGAAAATGAAATTGAGGACAGTGAACCGGGTAAGTGTTTTTTTTATATTGAAAACTTTTTTGCATATTTATTATTTGACAGCATTTAATTAGGAAGTGTTTTTGCGGTGTCACTTCATGTTGAGTTAATTACTCAACAAGTAATTTGAGTGTCTCTCATGACCTCGACCTCCATAATAACGCTAGAAGCATTTGTTTTATTAGTCATACTGCTGTTTAATATGATTAATTGTTATTTACTTATTAATATATTCATATCATTGACCGTTGAAATAGAGAAGCTCAATTTGAAACATTTTTATCGTTAGAAACTCTTACAAACACGTGGTCAATAGAATTTTTTACGAAGCTATTAAAGCTCATAATTCTACCGATTGAATCAGTTTCACTAGATAATAATCTTAACAGCACAAACAAAACTAACGATTCTATTAAATAATTTTAGCAATACTTGAAGCTCGTTGAAACCACAAGCTAATAACCTAAAAGTTAAGCGCTTGCCTAGTTTGTTTCGTCCACGCCTCAGAAAGCACATTAGTCAGTCTCGCGAAACTCTTAAACCGAGTCTTACCAAGGGGTATCGGATTACCCAGTACTGGGTTGGGGAGGTCAAATAGGCAGTCGCTCCACGTACAATTCTGATATTCAGTTGCATCTGGTTAGTCTGGAAGCCAACCCTTACATGGTTGAGAAAAAAAATGAGGCAGATGGCTTCACAACATTATTTTTTTACGCTACTTATGAGAAGATTAGCTGCCGCCCGCGACTTTGTCTGCTTGGCATAGTTACTTTGGGCCAACGCTAACTATAAACAGAGTGATGATCTTAAAAAAAATGAATCTCTCCTTTTCTTCCCTCTTTCTTCCCCTTTTCTCGCTTATTTTTGCCTATGTCCGTCTTTAAAGTACCAACTATCTCTGTACGAAAATTCATCAAAATTGGTTAGGCCGTTTAAGCGTAAAGACGTAAGTAACAAACTCACTGTCGTTTTTATAATATTAAAAAGGATTTACGATTAGCATCTGTTCATAGTGATAATTTTTATTCAAATGTTGTCTAGACAAATTAGACACTCATAATAAATGGCATTCTATGCACTTATGACTATTTATTTAATCGTAGATTTCATCGTTCATTTTGTGAGTCATTTAGAACGTCAAATGCCTTAATTAGAGAATTTTATCACATGTAATGACATATCATTACATGTGATAAAATGCTCTAATTAAGGAAAACAAGCACAAGTATTACGGCAAATTTAATATAATTCATGATTATTTTGTTTTGTATTGTGTTTGTCAAAAATGGCAGACGAGCTTTGTTCTTTTAGTGGATACGTCAACTCAGAGTTTTAATAATTTACTGTAAAAAGACTAGTAGTATTAAAAGTTGGTATTATTATTATTACTAGTTTCCGTCCCCGACTTCGTCCACGTAGCATTGGGCTAACGCAAATGGCAACCAGCGTAATTATTGAAAAAAATAATATCTTTACCTGCCCTCTTTCTCCCCCTTTAAAAAATAGCTTATGCCCGTCTCCAGGGTTCCAACTATCTCTGTACCAAAATTCATTAAAATCGGTTTAGCCATTTAGGCGTGAAGACTTAACAAACAAACAAACTCACTTTTGCTTTTATAATATTAAGTTAGAATTTCAACCAGAGCAGACCAATAAACTTTCTAGTAGCTTTATAAAAAGGTTTAAAACACAATAAACGCTATGTGTAAATGAACACAACATTCAGATTTCTCTACGTAACCTACAGACATATAGCAGACATTATTGAGACTTGAGGAAACCCACATTCTTGGAGAAAACGCATTTGTTTATTCGAACAATGAGCAATTCATGTCAGATGTACTAGACAGTGTCACGATGACCAGTGTATCTTGAACTGTAGTTACGAAGTGTTTACTGTAGTGAGTGTAAACTGGTTGGTTGGACTCTCGTTCCGGTCTTTGGCTAACATTTTATTTATTTTAATTGGTAAAAAGTTGTTTAACTTGTGTATATAAGTGTACTTTGTTGGCGAGTGTTGTGATAACACAGATGTTTAATTCCTTTGTAAATGTTGAGCATTATATTGTTAGATTAACTACTCTCCACTCATTATCACTAGGCTGCAGAGGGTAGTTTCCGGGGTCAAAGTAAATACATTCTATTTAGTCCGTCTTTTAGATTATTCAAAAATAAGGGATACGTATTTTTTTATATATTTTATATGTAAACTAGCTGTACCCAGCGGTTTCACCCTCTGCTCACTTAGGGGTATGAAAAATAGATGTTGGCCGATTCTCAGACCTACCCGATATGTACACAAAGTTTCGTTTGAATCGGTCCAGCCGTTTCGGAGGAGTATGGGAACGAAAACTGTGACACGAGAATTTTATATATTAGACTAGCTGTGCCCAGCGGTTTCACCCGCCGTTGCTCAGTTAGGCTTATGAAAAATAGTTGTTGGCCGATTCTCAAACCTACCCGATATGTACCCAAAATTTCATAAAAATCGGTCAGGCCGTTTCGGAGGAGTATGGCAACGAAAACTGTGACACGAGAATTTTATATATTAGATTAGACCAAAAATGACAAAGACCCAGTAAAGTTATGTTTGACGACACTTTTTACGAAAAAATACAACAACGCGTGACGTTTCACGTAACTTTTGAATAATCTTAAAGCCGGACTAATAAAAAAAAAAATCTAGTCTATGCAACTCTGTTGTTGCCATCCTGCAAAGCTGATTGTTCTATCTAGCCTGGACCCATATAATTTCAATTTGTTTTTTTTTTATTTTCAGTTTAAGTCATGATACACTTGTTTTTTTTTTGTCTTCAAGTCTGCAAGTTAAAATGCCCATAGAGGCATTTTAACTTGCAGGACTTGCAACATCGTTCTCACATAATGTACCATCTCGACATGAATGATGTAACTAAGGTTTTGTAACAAAAAAAAACAAATCTGGATAAGATTTAAAAGAGTGTCCATGGAGGTTCTTACCCATACTTCTCCTTAAAGATCCACGCTTTGGAATCCGCAAAAACAGTACTTTCACAGTTGTTGTGCCTTCCGACTGGGACTGTAGCTCATTTTTTTTCGGGTTGGTAATCATCAAATGACTTCCCCTGCTCTGGGCGGAGCGGGGGGGCATGTCAGACTTGTACTGACTAAAACCCACCCATGTTCCTTCTATTGTCCTTTACGTTCCGGGGCCGCGGTATCTCTTTCGAACAACCCGCAACCCCGGCAGGCGAAGGTTCTGGCAAGTCCCTCTGCTTTGCTGACATCTCTTTGAGGCGCGCGTGAAACACGAACGCGCCGTCGACACGGCTTGTCGTTTAAAAGACGGACGGACGGTGAGTTACCCATTGCTCACCTTCCACAGGCCCGCATCTACGGCCGGGAGTCGTCTCGCGTCTCCCGGTGGCTGGGTTGGCTTGAGGTTCTCTCCCTCAAACGCCCTGGGACTGTAGCTTAATTTAATATGTTATCATTGTATTGACAGTTCAAAAGTGCCTGTAACTGGCCTACCTGAAAAAAATGCTTTTGATTTGATTTAATAAAATCTAACGTAATCTGTCACGTATTCTAGTGGTTCCACGTCATCTCTGCTACCTACGTGTGGCGGGTTTGAAATCAACACGGAACAAAATATTTGTATGCACCACACATATTTCCGTGTCAGAGTTTTGTCACGCATGTGTCTGTTAATGCATTCAATATACTGGAGAACTTTCTAGTAAAGAAGTCAGGTTATCTATTTGTTATAAAACTTATGAAAATTGCGGCAAAAATAAAATAAATCAGAATACTAAATATAAAAAAGGCTATGTATATATGACATTAATTCAGAAACACAAACGCAAGTTACAACAACTTTCAAAGTTGGCGCAAATTTTAATTAATATCATAAACTTTTAGAATTTACGCCAAAGAATTTGCATGTTTTCTTTTTTATGCGTCTATATTAGTCTCTTTTCTAGCTAAAACATTCACTCTATCCATCGTACCTTTGGTTTACCCCTCTTTTGCAGATAGGAAATCATCAAAAAACCGCTCTGGACGAGACGGGAGGAGTGTCAGACTTGTACTGACTAAAACTCATGCTCCTTCTTGTACCCATTATATTCCAAGGCCGCGATACCTCTTTCAAACAACCCGAAACCCCGGCAGGAATAACCCGCAACCCCCGCAGGAGCCTTCTCTCCCTTGCTCTTAAATGTCGTACTTACATCATTACTCTTACTCTATGCCATAAATGCCACAAAAACACACTGTCAATTTCACTATTTCTATAAAATCCAATTATTCTTCCAAATAAAATGTCTAGCCTCTGATTATTCATCTAAATAAAATGTCCAATCACTTCAGTGGTCAGAACATTAAACTTTCTGTTTCCGTCTCAAACATTGCGAGCGGTGTCATTGACACGGTTGCATAAAGCCTTGATCTTGATGACAGTGACGTGAATCAATTGATCTACCCATTTCACTATAAAGAGGTTGTGGGTTATTCGAAAGAGATACCGCGGCCCCACAACATAAAGAGAAAAGAAGGAACATGGGTGGGTTTTAGTCAGTACAAGTCTGACACTCCCCCCGCTCCATCTAGAGCGGAGGACAATATTTGATGTATTCCCAACCGCAAAATATAAGTAAATAGGGGGTGAGTCTATTGTCATCAAGAAGACACGAATCAGGATTCCTCCAACCCCTACGGAGACATTCTTAATTGAAAAACTCAAAAGATCATCATTTCAATTCATTTCAAAAACCAACGAGATACATGTAATATATTATATGTTTAGTATAATTGAAGAATTTAAGATATTACTTATTGTGTAGATTTTGTAGTACACCAATAAATCCAATTAAATCATCAATCTTTGTCCTTCATTGGCAAGTCTAAAAACAAAATTATAAATACCACTTAAATAGACATTTCAGGTCTGAAAAAGTTGCTATGAAATATCACTTTTTATTTATTTATTTTTTTAAAAAAGAAACGTTGTCCCACACTAGAAATTTCTCTTGTATCGCGGGTACATTTACAAACTTGTAAACTCACATACACAAACATCCAAACGATTTAATTTTACGATATTAGATGATTAAACGTATTTTCAAACATCTGTACAAAAACTTCAAGTACATTTTTATTTGTTTTTATTAGTAGTTTTACAGCCAACCCTACTGTGGCAAATTATAATAAACACACACTTATTTACATAACAAACCTACAATTACCAATTGCAGTGCAAATCTGACAGCAATATGAGTAGTTAAGTGTGCCATACTACCATTTCAGAAACAAGTATCATGCATGTGCCCTCGACCGTGGCAATGTGGCTGGATGCCAACGAAAGTGGCGGAACATGGACACAAGGTCAAGTGCTATAGTGTGTGGAAAAGTCATTTTAAAACCAAATTCTTATGGATTTTTTTATTTATAAAAGTTTTGTAGAGTCACCTTAGTAATTCCTGTATCATCTATAGGAACAACAATCATTTAAACTTACACACACAAACAGCCAGACCCGAAACAACTACCTATAGGTCGTCGGGGATCGAACCCGCGACACGCAGCGCATCAGACAATCACTAAGCCACTGCGCCAACCGTGCCGTCAATATGTGGTATATGGCGGTATAGCAACAGTATAGGCAATTTTGTTATGACATGTGTATTCTCCCTATCTTGAACTACGTTGCACTAATTTGGTTTTTGACTAACATCCAGAAGTTCAAACTCAAAGATGTGCTTTAGAGCGCAGCATCTAAGGTGTTAAATCAACAAAATCTTAAATCGTTGGCGTGGATCAAAGGGCTGCCCAACTTAAATGGGTCTAACATGTTATGTGTATCGCATACAAGACGAGTTGAGGGCCCGGAAAGCTCAAGATAAGGGTCATTTATCCGATGGGAAATAATCAGATGACTTCCCCCGCTCTGGTTGGAGAGGAAGTTACAGTCAGAGTCATTCTGATTAAAAACAACCCATGTGCGTTCTTTTGCAGTGGTCTTGAAGGGCCTATCTGCTTTAATGATAGCTCTTTGAGAACACGAACGCGCTGTCGACAGGGCTTACTAGATGAAGGGATAATGAGCTACCCATTGCTCTCCGTCTATAGACCCGCCTCTGCGGTTTCCGAGAGTCGTCTCGCGGCTACCGATGTCCATAACGTCTCCCGCGGCGAAGATTCGTGCCTGGATACAATGACACTGGGTCGTGACAGACCACCAAAGAGTTAGCGGGACTAACTGGTCGTCATTCTCGAAAAATGGAAAGATAACAGCTAACAGTCACACAACCTTCTAACAGTCACACTATCGTGACTGTTAGAAGGAATGATGGTGTTCGCTCAGCGGTGATGCAATATGAGCTTGCTATCTTTGTAATTGTTTTTCATTGTATTGTTTATTTTTCTTGGCTTATCAATGAAAATCTAAAATGAAATTGAGTTTGTCACCTGTCTGTGCAGATAACAGAATGAGCAGGATTCGATGTTATGTGTCTCATTATTTGTAGAATCTATACTAATATTATAAAGCGCTTATCTCAGGAAGTACTGGTTCGAATTGAAAAATTCTTTTAGTGTTGGATAGACCATTTCTTGAGGAAGGCTATGGGCTATATAATATCACGCTACGACCAACAGGTGCTGAGCAGCGTGGGTGAAACCGTGAGGAACAGCTAGTATACCCATATCTAGACTCTATTCCAATTATTTATCAGTTTTGACCTGAATAGGTTTTCTGATTTAAAAAAAAAACCTGAGGTTGAAGTCTGTTTAAAGTCTACTAGGATATTTAAGTTTTTAACAGATATGAATCAAATATAATTATGTTAAATACAGATGATATCAAAGTACTTATTCTCTGTATTTTCAATCAAGGAATACTTATCATATTTGCAAGGGTCACCATTGGCAGGTAATCCAAGCCCGGTCAAGTTCAAACATCAATAATAACATAATATATATCTCGATGTTCTACCTGTTGCTGTTGGAGACACCAGCTGCGTTCCTTACATCGTTTTCCTTAGAGCCCGTTCATATTATCTAATATATAAAATTCTCGTGTCACAGTTTTCGTTCCCATACTCTTCCGAAACGGCTGGACGGATTTAAACGAAATTTTGTGTACATATCGGGTAGGTCTGAGAATTGGCCAACATCTATTTTTCATAGCCCTAAGTGGGCAGCGAGTGAAACCGCTGGGCACAGCTAGTATTTATATAGATTTGAACATGCAAACACATCGGTTGCGATCTTTCTGAAGAATATTACCATTATGCCGTGTCCATTTTATGAAATGTCAAATGCGCTGCGTCATTACAATGCTTGTTCTTACATCATACTATATTGACACAATATATTAACGTTCCAATAATCACCAGAACTCTAAATAAATTATCACATTTTTCTTTTTGACCACTTTCATTTTTTTACCAATGACCATCTGTGAATTAATTCATCGCAAACGTGGTTTCGAAAGCATTTCGCATTCCTTGGTGAAAGCAAAATAGACTAATAAAAACAGTAAACGATATAATTCGTATTCCAAAGCAGATAAGGTTCGAAATCGGATGGAGTTGTTATGACTCGTTTCTACGTGCCGCCGGCATTGTATTTGCAGTTGTTGTCATTCTTGATGCGTGTGAAATAAGGGTTACATTGGATTGCGTAAGCGTTGTTGTAACATTGTTACGGTGATAGCATGAGTCGCGTTTTTGCAAAAAGTTTGCTATGTTCTTATGGTCTTTTTAAACGCTACAATTTCCAGGAACTGTGATAAGAATGAAGGAAAACCGATGTCTGTTATTTTACTAATAACATAACATATAACATCACACCTGTAATCCCCGAGGTGTAAGGCAGAACTGTACCTAATAGTATAGCCAAATTTTGCTTGCAATGTTCGAGTCCCATGTTATAGGCAAGCCTATTACCATCAACCAGACACATATCCTTACTAATTTTATAAAAGCGAAAGTGAGTTTGTTTGTTACGACTTCACGCCTACATGGCTGAACCGATTTTGATGAATTTTGGTACAGAGATAGTTGAGACCTTGGAGACAGACATGGGCTAAATGAGGGAAAAAGAGGTAAGAAAAGGGAAAACTTAGCTTTGCTATTGCAATAAATAAAGCGCTAGGGCAAAAACTACAAGTAGCAGGTACTAGCAAAATCAGGAAAGGGGAACTCTGTTACTCCGAATTATACGCGAGCGAAACCGCGGGCAAAAGCTACGCTAGCCCCACGCTTGCTTTTTTTTTTCGGGGGGAATCATCAAATGACTTCCCCCGCTCTGGGCGGAGCGGGAGAGCATGTCAGACTTTTACGGACTAAAACCCACCCATGTTCCTTCTATTGCCCTTTACGTTCCGGGGCCGCGGTATCTCTTTTGAACAACCCGCAACCCCGGCAGGCGGAGGCTCTGGCAAGCTCCTCTGCTTTGCTCCCCATCTGCTATTGGACAACGATATCTTTCCCTCAACTTTGGTTACATACAGAATCCCTTTCCCAGTAGGTCAGTAGCCCATGGAGCGTAGCACTTGTTTTGCGGTCTACCACAAAGGCTCTACTTGTCATGGCATCTGACAAGCACCAAGTAAACTAAACAGATGTGGCGGTTACCAAGAAAAGGTAGCAATAGTGTGTATTTTGATGCAAGAAAACGATCGTATTTCAGCTGAGCAGGTTGATATGATACGATACTGTGATTCTAGTATTGTGATGTGATTATGACGTATTCATGTATTCTGATTAGTTTTCAAAGTTGGTTTGTGATTCCGTTTATAATATGTCAAAAGGGTAATAATATACATATTCAAAGGTGAGCTACACACCATCAAACTGAACTTTCTCCATGAGACCAACATCGTAATCGCAAAAAAGATAATCAGGTGCCAAACGTTTGGTCTTTGGCACTAAATATTTGTGTTTACCCTTTTTGCTACACGTTGTACATCAAAGTAGTCAAAATATTCCTATTCTTTATTATAGTTTTTATTTTACAAGATTTCTAAGTTTCGTGATTTTTTATCCTATTGCTGTCTTCTGTAGTTTCAGCCTACTACCATAGGTAAATTTTGTATGTACGTTGTTTTACTTTCAAAAGTAATTTTTACACATGTGTCTATTATTGAGGTGTGACTAACTATTGCCGAAATATGTCAATTTTAAAAAATAAAAATACCCGCTTGTTATGTCGTAATGTTTTCATAATTTTCAGAATTTCTCATTTTTGTGACACTGCATATTATGCTTGTTGCAACTAATTTTACTGAAACGCTACAAGGTACCCAATTGTATTTTTAATAAAAAAAATCTTCGTATTTCGTAACGTAAACGCCGCGAAATCGTCCCTCTGGCTTCATGAATCCATCGAGCCTTTAGCTTCATAAATCCATCATTCAAAGTCAACGTCAACTACAGTAAGTTGTTTTTTGCTTTTCGGAAGAAGTTTCAAGTACCACACAGATATGACATCAAAAACCAAACCGAAACGAAAAATTACAAAGTCAAAAAGCACGCGACAGACAAATGATGGGCCATTAAATTTGGATTACACTCTATCATGTCCAATTTATTAAGTGTAACCACACAATTACATACACACCGCGAGATATAGTATTTTGTAATAGAAAACTGGCGTGGGAGACGCTTAGCGACTGTTTAGATTTACTGTTCATTTAACTTTTCTGTAGGATCACTGATGACTTCAAAAATAGGTGTCTCTCATTTGACTGCATATTTTTTTTAGAATGTTTGTTACGTGATTTCTCCGTCGATCAAGGGCCGGTTTTCAGAATTCTTGTCATCGAAAGGGCCCCATATGGATTTCATATAAATTGCTTGGGTAATGTTATGGCTCATCATAATACACCACAACCTAAAAGGCTTCAATTTACGGTTCATGGTGGACAGCGTTGACCGCAAATTAGCAAATGAAACTTACTAATCTGTGATCTGCTCCTAATGAGCACGGGTCTTGGGATCCGGTTCTCCGATCGGTCAAAGTGTTAGTGTTTTATATCAGAAACTCAGTATTAGCCATAAGTATGGATTTGTGCCCGTTTGAATACTACTTACATTATGACTTAAAGAAATCTGGCCAAAATAATGTGGACGAATGTATTTTGGCCAGTAGTTTTAGTTTTGCCCAGTAGAACGAAGATGGATTTTTAAGTAACTAAAAAAACAAAACCAGAACAACATACATTTTTGTGCAACATACAATATGTAGTATTTTTTTTTGTTTTTTTTTCGGGTGGGAAATCATCCAATGACTTCCCCCGCTCTGGGCGAAGCGGGGGGGCATGTCAGGCTTGTACTGACTAAAACCCACCCATGTTCCTTCTATTGCCCTTTACGTTCCGAGGCCGCGGTATCTCTTTCGAACAACCCGCAACCCCGGCAGGCGGAGGCTCTGGCAAGCACCTCTGCTTTGCTGACTCTCTTTGAGGCGCGCGTGAAACACGAACGCGCCATCGACACGGCCTGTCGTCAATCGACGGACGGACGGTGAACTACCCATTGCTCACCGCCCACAGGCCCGCATCTACAGTGGCCGGGAGTCGTCTCGCGGCGCCCGGCGGCGCCATGGGCGTCTCCCGCGGCACATACATGTAGTATTAGCCATTACTTTAATACAGCTTGTTATAAAAAGGGCCATTACTTTAATATGCAGCTTGTAATACACAAATAATCAGTACTATCTTAACCATTTATTTTATTTGTATTTAGAATGATGATATTTTTTATGTATTTTATAATTAATGTGATTTTTATTAGTATTTTATATTGGGTTTGATGCCTTTTAGAATAAATAAATAACGAAAATGTAAACAATTTCTGATCTAGTACTGCTTCAGGCGATATCAACAATCTTAGTCAGGAACGCATTAATGTATCTAGTCTCTAATCAACTATAAATCTAGACCGTGTATTATACCGGAAGAAAGTATCGAAGCTCACAATGTTTGCAATGAAAACTCTTAGGGAAATTGATATTGTATCATAATGTTGAGAATTAGACGAATACTATTGTGAAGACGAGGAAAAGTATCAAGAAATGAGAAATGGGTGGGAAGACATTATATTACGAAACTTGGTTTTCTATGCATTGTAAGTGTAGATTAATCTTCTATTACAATTTGAACGAATAGTTTTTTCTTCTGTCATAATATACTTAGTGATGTTGTGTGAACAGTTTAATTGAGATAAACAACTGTTTTAATTTTAATATTCGCAGTACAATGAACTTTGCTTTTGGTGTGAAATTATGAAATTCTCGAGTTACTCCTCAAAACAAATATACTTAGCGCAGTATTTGTGGCATTTCTTTTGTCTTTAATTATTAACATTAGGTAATAATAGTGTATTAAACATTCACTTTTAGGGATCCGTACCTCAAAAGGAAAAACGCAAACCCGTTGCACGCGATGGTTGCAATTTCTTATACCACTTTATTGTCCGCGTGTCAAGACCCATTAACTCGTAAACGGGTTAAGGTCGATACCTTAGTTAAACTCGATAGTTGAAATGAATACCAAATACTGAAGTCGGCAGTCCCTTCAAGCTCAACCTTCTAAAATAAAGCATTAAAAAGATATATTTTTCTCCATGAAATTTATCAAGAAACAATGTCAAATATTCTCGTAAATTAGTTGATGGATCACAAAAAAAAAATGATCACAAACTTATTTGCAGTTGATAAACTAACTTGGTGGATGTATAATGTATAAGGACAGCAGTTTTCTAATGGCAAAGTTAGATTTGTCGTCAAAACCTACAGTATTTTTTTTAGGTGTTCGGTACTTTCATTAGTAGGGTAATAATTGAATCCTCTTACGATCAAAGGTTCAAATATTTTAAAAACTTGATCAACGAAAAATGTTATTGAATTGGAAGTTAAGCTCATATTTCTAACCTTAACCAATCATTTTGTTCCAGAATCTCCGCTAGAAGAAATAACAGACGCTCTGTACGACAAAAGCGTCAAATTTCTAGTGACCCATGATATGAAGCTGACGCTACCGGAGACGTTCTTCCAAGGCGCGACGCTGAGAGTATCCCCTAGAGCACTCACGAAGACTGGTGCCTTGGTGCACATAGACCTGGAGCCACAGGAGAGTAACGGCGAGGGAAGGTTGTTTTTTAAGAAAATAAGTAAGTTAATGCACCCACATATATTATCGATAAAAATGATCACAATGGAGATGATTCCAAAACAAACGACGAAGTACAAGAGAGCCCTTATAAAAATATCAATATAATTAGCAAAAACGATGATGGACAACACAAAAATGTATTGACAAAGGCTATTGGAAACCTGCGGTTGCTTTCGCAAAATCCGCGTTTATTTTTGATTGAAAGTCGTTTTTGAAATACCAAACGATTTAAAAAGATAACGATTATTACATGGCCTGCACTTCGACGATCTTTTTCAATCAAGGGACTTTCTCATTCAATAACCATTTGCTATTAAACAATTTTTTGGTATGTCTTTCTAAACCCATTATATTTGTTACAGAAAAATACATTAAGAAAAAACTTATAACCGCGGCCATAGCAATCGTTTTAGTCATCAAATTGATAGCGCTCAAATTAGTCTTCGTGCTACCTCTAATCATGGGGGTAACCACTGCCAAGAAGATGTTCCTCAAATTCATTCTGTTCGTGTTCCCTGCCTTGAGTCATATCTTCAAGCTGTGCTCTTGGTATCATCAGAACTATCACACGACGAAGTTTCATCATCATCACCATTTGATTACTCATCACCATAATAAGGTTTGTTTTTGTTTTTGCTATCATTACGATTCACTTTTTACGTATTTTATGTTTCTGCTTCTTTTTAAAACCATGTCTTATTTTTGTTTGGTTAGAATCTGTTTTAGAACACTAATTTAACACTTTCATCTTACCAGTTTTACAACTTGTGGTTAAATAATAACAGCTAATCCGATCGATTTTAAGATTTAGTCGTGCTTTTCTAGGTTGTGACGTAGATGAGCGGCTATCCAATATATTTTTTCCATTGTGTGCAGGAAAGCACGTTAATCTATTGGTCCTGGCTGTGATTTGTAGATCTTTGATAGTCGTTACAGGAAGTCAGTGACCCAAAAGTCTGGCAATCAGTCTTACCAATGGGGTATCGTATATCCCAGTACTAACTGGGTCGTGGAGTCAGGTAGGCAGTCGCTCTAAGTAAAATACTGGAAGCAGACCACAAAAGGGAAAAGGGAAAAGGCAGATGATAGTTAAATTTAATTATTAACTGTTAGAAAAATAATCATAATCTTTAACAACAGTGAAATTTTAATACAACAGTGGTCACTACCTCAATCATAAATTACATTCATTTCTACCGGGTTTTTTTACATAAATTCGTGCAACATCGCAACAATCATAAATTGCGTGCACATCGTTTTTCGTTTTCACGATAATGTGACTGTTTCGCTTCACACTGAAATATGTAGTAGAGTTTATTTCATTTACTAGCTGTTATCCGCGGTTTCACCCACGCTGCTCAGCACCTGTTGGTCGTAGCGTGATGTCATATAGCCTACAGCCTTCCTCAAGAAATGGACTATCCAATACTAAAATAATTTTCCAATTCCAACCAGTAGTCCCTGAGATTAGCGCGTTCAAACAAACTCTTCAGCTTTATAATATTAGTATAGATTTGCAGGACGTTACACAATATTAACACTAGAAAAAAGATATTTACCATGTTTGTTATTTATTTCTAGTTTATATTAAGTTATATCATTTGACTAGCTGCGCCCCGCGGTTTAACTCGCGTGGTGATAGAATATACAATATATCTTTATAAATTGTAACCTATGTGTTATTCTAATATGTAAGCTATATTAGTGTAAAGTTTCATCAAAATCCATTCAGGTGTTTTTGCGTGACAGAGTAACAAACTTCCATACAAACTATTGCGTTTATAATATTATAAGTGGGAAGGATATATTTGTTTTTTATTAGGAAACTCGAAATAAATAACAGCCATTGTAAATTTCCCGTATCAAATATTAATAATTATGTTAGTGGCCATGTCAGTTTAAATACTTTTATTGTGTGGTGTCAGACTATGAAACTAAACAACTTGTGTACCCATTAATTTTGGAAATTAATAACTGTTTTAAGGGTTCCGTACATCAAAACGAAAAAAACGGAACCCTTATTGTATCACTTTGTTGTTCATTTGTCTGTCTGTCAAGACCCTTTATTTCGGAAACGCGTGGAGGTATCGCATTGAAATTGAAACCATATACTCAAGTCTGTAGTCCCTTTGAACTGTGATAAAAGCTCTCTATGTTTAATCATTCGTAGGATATGGCCGTTTATGTCGCAAGTTTGTACAGAACCCTCGCTGCGAGAGTCAAACTCGCTCTTGGCCGAATTAATTTGAAGCATTCTTAGAATAAAAGTTGTTCTGTTTTCATGAAACCGCATGGAAAGTTTTGCGTTTAGGTATTTTGTTACATCTGCTATACGATTGAAAGTAGGTATTCGGTTGTACTTCTATAATTTTTCAAGAAGAAAATGTAATTAATATTTTTCAACGACTTCAACGAATATGAGATTGCTCACGTTAAAAGATTATTTCTGCAACTGATTTGCAATCTTTTCAAATTTACTGTTTGAAATTCTAACTGTTTTTTAGGGTTCCGTAGTCAACTAGGAACCCTTATAGTTTCGCCAAGTCTGTCTGTCCGTCCGTCCGTCCGTCCTCGCTTAATCTCTGTGACCGTTAGCACTAGAAAGCTGAAATTTGGTACCAATATGTATATCAATCACGCCGACAAAGTGGTAAAACAAAAATTTAAAAAAAATGTTTTATTAGGGTAGCCACCCTATATGTAAAGTGGGAAGTGTTTTTTTTTTAATTTCAACCCTAACGTGTGATATATTGTTGGAAAGGTATTTAAAAATGAATAGGGGTTTACTAAAATCATTTTTTGATAATGTCAATAATTTCGGAAATAATCGCTCCAAAAGTAAAAAACAATGTGTCCCCCCCCCCTCTACTTTTGAACCATAAGTTCAGAAAATATGAAAAAAATCTGAAAAGTAGAACTTTATAAGGACTTTCTAGGAAAATTATTTTGAACTTGATTGACACAACAGTTTTTGTACAAAAAAGACAAAAAGTTGTACAAAATAATTTCTGGACTACAAGCATTTTTTTTAACTTCGTTTACATATTTTATTATCCTGAACGTATCTTTTTTCAAACAAAAAAAGAATTATTGAAATCGGTTCTCACAATCCAAAATTACCACCGAAATTGCACGTCTTTGAATTAATTAGTAACCCAATTCCCCGAGAGATGGCGCTGTAGGTACTTATTACATTGGATCGGGCATTACCGAATTGTTCGGTTGGCCTCATAACTGGGAACACTTATTGTGACGGACGGGAAACTACGGAACCCTACACTGAGCGTGGCCCGACACGCTCTTGGCCGGTTTTTTTTTTATATTCTTACCTCATCATCTGCCTTTTCCCAACTATGTTGGGGTCGGCTTCCAGTCTTACCGGATGCAGCTGAATATCAGTATTTTACATGGAGCGACTGCCTATCTGACCTCCACAACCCAGTTAATACTGGGTTATACGATACCCCTTCGTAAGACTGGTTGTCAGTCTTCCGGAACACTGACTACCTGTAACGACTGTCAAAGATCTACAAATGACAGCCGGGACCAACGGCTTAACGTGCTTTCCGAGGCACGGAGGAAACTCGGTATGTAACGGTTGGTCACCCATCCACAGACCAACCGAGGCAAGCGCAGCTTAACCTTAAGATTGACCCGAGCGGCTGCTATTATTTAGCCACGAGCTCCTCCTCTTTTTATATTCTTACCTCATAAAATGAAAAACAAATAAAAGTAATTTGTCATTTTGATTCTCAATCTTATTTATTTATATTAGTAACAATAAAGGCGTAATTTCACAAATTCCCAACATATTATCATTTAGTAGTCACGCAACAGTCCAACGGTAGCGGTCAAAGCACCGCGATTAGAAACGAATTTGAATTCGAGCAACATTTGTATTTTTAGAAAGACTCATTTCTGCACTTTCCCTTTCTAACATTTAGCTTACAAATATAAGAACAAAAATCACTCATCATATGCCTAGCCTTTTTCCCAACTATGTTGGGGTCGGCTTCCAGTCTAACCGGATGCAGCTGAATATCAGTATTTTACATGGAGCGACTGCCTATCTGACCTCTACAACCCAGTTAATACTGGGTAATACGATACCCCTTGGTAAGACTGGTTGTCAGACTTTCGGCACACTGACTACTTGTAACGACTGTCAAAGATCTACAAATGACAGCCGGGACCAACGGTTTAACGTGCTTTCCGAGGCACGGAAGAAACTCGGTATGTAACGGGTGGTCACCCATCCACGGACCAACCTAGGCAAGCGCGGCTTAACCTAAAGATCGACCCGAGCGGCTGCTATTGTTTAGCCACGAGCAACAAAAAGAAGAACAAAAATCACTATGAAATATAAATAGGAGGGAGAGGACCTTGAGTACTATGATCGTAATTTATCACCTGTAACTTCTTCACTGCACGTGTAAGCGGGCACACCCGGACTGGAGAATTTATTATTTAGGCTTGGGTAAATTAAAACGGGTACGTTTTTTTGACGGCCCTGTTGGTTTAGTGGTTAGTGGCCCTGACTGCAGACAGGCTGGGTCTGAGGTCGTGGGTTTGATTCAAACCCAGGACAAACATTGTGTGATGAGCATGATTGTTTGTTCTGTGTCTGGGTGTGATTTATCTATAATATGTATGTATTTATAAATTATAAAAGTATGTATATCAGTTGTCTGGTTACCATAACACAAGCTCTGCTTAGCTTGGGATCAGATAGCCGTGTGTGAGTTGTCCCAAGTTATTTATTTATTTAAATTTTGATATAATACGTAATTGGTGTTTGCTGACATGGTGTCAATGAATTAATAATTTCTTACATGTACCTTGTGATAATAATAGTCAAAGTTAAAGTCTGGTTCATTTAACCTAATAGACAGATGTGTTGCTGGGGAGTTTGTTCCGCCACTTCTTCTTCCCAGCTAAAACACTAGGAAATAGCGAAGGGCAGGGCGTTTTTGTGGGACTGTCTCTTGTAATGTGACGTTCGAAAAGTGCTGATTATCAGTCTAATTTGAATAAATGACGTTTGATTTTTGAAATAAATATATAATTATAATACGTCATGAAATAATCTTCACAAATCTTTGACTTTGACTTTATACATTTTTAGTATAATAATTCATTTAGTAACCTATGACGACCGAATAGGCTTCACAACAGTACTCCCAAAAACATTATAAGCTATTCAGTCTTTTAAAACTCCATCATTATATGCAGAGTTTTGTTATACTTTAATCCTCTTTCCATATTTTTCTTTATAAAGCTGGGCA
This sequence comes from Ochropleura leucogaster, assembly GCA_958449745.1. NCBI lineage: Eukaryota > Metazoa > Arthropoda > Insecta > Lepidoptera > Noctuidae > Ochropleura > Ochropleura leucogaster. The sequence continues at coordinate 9,227,638 of OY288223.1, read as the reverse complement.
GATAAAAAGGGCGAATCCACTTGCCTAGTTCACTGAAAAATGTTTCCAATGTTGTGTGGCTTACGGTACAGTATACTACAATCGTAGAAGCCTATTTTTAGTATTCAGTGTGGATCTACAAAAACCGTAAAGTTGGCGAGAGAGTTTGGGATAAACTTGCTCCAATATTGATTTTTACAATCCTTTTTCAGTAACCTTTTTATGTTTGTGTATTGTAGGGTCATCCCGGACATCATACAGCATACGGCGGCCATTCATCGCACCCATCTACAGTGGTGGTAAGACCTCACAGTGCAGGTCCTCCGCCGTCCGGGGATCATTATGATAACGACAACTGGCCTCTATCTGGCGCTCCTTTAGGCACTGAGTGAGTATGAGTTTAAATAATTATATGCTTAAGCTGTCTTAATATCACGAACAACGACGACCAATACTGTCGAAGCTCTCGTTAGGCGCTTGCATCAAGGGCCTAATTCAGAAGACAGTATTCTTGAATACGGCCCGCGTTGTGAGGAGATTTCTGTTTCTGGAGCCCTGTTCCGGGTCACTGTTTTTATATTTTTGTTTATGTTTTTTTAATGAAATATTTAAAAATCAGTGAAAAAAATTATAAACAAGATTTAATAATATTTTATTGTAGGTACGTCTTATCAAATTAATCACTTGGGTCCAGAGTCATCATAAGTCATTCCTGCCCTTATTCCAATTTATTTGCGGTCCGTCTACTTTTTCTACATTTTTGAATTACTTGGCTTTTAAACAGACACCACTTAGACACAGAATGTTCATGTCTAGGTTAATCGCGGCAGTAACTAAGTTAATCTTCTATATCAACAAAATAAGACCCCATTAATAAATGGCCAAATATTAAAAAATATTTCACTGTTTGAATTTCAATCCTATATGCTTAGCCAAACGTGGAATATTCAACAGTGAGGTTTTAGTTTTGGTAAATAATCTGTAGTATTAGCAAATACTAAAATCATGAAATGAAACTTCATTTCAAAATGCAAATGTGATTAAAACAATTTTAAAATGTAGATTTTATGTTTTATAGACTTTTTCACAATTTCATATTCAATTGAATAAAAAAATGTTTTTGCATATTCATATTAGGCTAAGAAAGTTGTTTTTCACATGTTGTAAATCAATGCATTAAAAGAAGAAATTGATTAACATTCCACCCATATCATATTTATTAAAATGCCTATCGCAGAAATGGCATAAATGTATAATCATTTGCCATCTCTTTTGGTCATTAATATAGCAGTTACATAAACCATGATCACACATCAATAAATCATAATAATTTAGTGAAAGTTATGGTGTAAGCGCCCTGAGAAAAGGGGGCCTAAATTATGTTTTAATTGAGCAATGGTTATTTGGTATTTAACACAAAATGTTTTAAAGTCAAGCGGAAAAAATACTTTAATAATCGTTTCCTGATCAAAATACTTAGCAGTAGACTAATACTCACAATCATAGCGTACCCACTGTTAGAATGCTCCTCTAGTTTGAAGTAATCCTAAACCGATTTCTCATCTCTTAGACATACTAAGACCATCAGCATGTCCTTTTTTTCACATGGGAAATCATCTAATCGGTCCTCCCTCCCTAGGCGGAGGGAAATAGAGTGTCAAACTTGTACTTACTAAAACTCATCCATGTTCCTCTCTTTACCGTTGTGTTTTTCTTTTTCGAATAACCCGCAGCCCTGAATAAGCAGTTTAAGAACTAAAATTTACTTCTTTTTCCGTCAACGCTTTAGAGCAGTAATGATCATACAAAATACTAGTAAAATGCTTGTTTCGATCTAAACCCATTTACTGGCCACATATCTCGCCTCATCAACTATTCTAATCACTTAAGCAGAGCACATACAATGTGATATTGTGTTAATAATTCCATTATTTCCCACAGCTACATTATAGGAGATATCCACCGTAACGCGATATCAAACTTCAAGCCGACTTTGGGCGACGCTAACGACATCAATGCTTGGGGACTCGGCTTGGCACCAGGTATACAATAATTCAGATTTATATTAAGATGTATTGTGAATAGCCTCATCATCACCGTTTTGCCATCCATTCATCATTTGCCTAGGTTTTCAGGGTTCCGTACCTCAAAAAAAAACAAAACAGAACCCTTAGTGGATCACTTTGTTGTCCGTATGTCTGTCAAGTCCGTCTGGCAGTGTATGACACATAACAACGACGTATAAGATATGATAATAAGAGATAACCACCGACATAAGTTCTCAATAGCAAATAGGGATTGTTTGTTTTAGATAAAAAAATGGTACCTTATTACAATGCTGTCGTATTTAATTTAACCCAAAGGTTCACTAGTAGATAATGCCTCGTTGCATTAAGTCCTTCTATGTCCTGTAAGATCTACGGGAATGTAGAATCTACGGGTTTACTATTTAATTAAAATAAAGCGCAAATAATCGTTTAAGAATTATAATGTTTTTAAATCATATTCATTTAAATGTTACACATCAGAGAGAAAAACCTAATCTGACTTTTAAAACGACATGAGTATTCGAACGCTATGCTCTATCAGCCAGCATTGCTTAGGTTAAATAAAACCTCTTACAGTACCACTATTGTACACACGGCGGCACATCAACCTACACAAAACCATTTTAACCTGATTTCTCTACTACGGTATGCAATCCGGAGTAGAGAGATCAGGTTATAATAGTTTGGAACAGGTTGACCTGCTGTCGTGTGTACATGAAGTTTAAATAAATAAACAAAAATAAAATAAGAGATTTATGTTTCAGGACAATCAATGAACGTAGGAGAATATGCAGCAAGCAACAACGTAGCCCAAGCTGTCGCAGCATCAGCTAATATACCACAGAGGGTGGCACTTAATAGTAACGCCGGAAGGTGAGCTTTGATTGTATTACTTAATAACAAATCGTAACGGGTCTTCCCCGTACGGTGCCGTAGAGGTCCTAATATTGGACGAATATGTTTGTACTGTAAAGAGTACTCTCGTTTGCTTGCACGTCGTATTTGAAACAAAAGAATACGATATTTTGTAGGTGTGAATTGTAATAGTCGTAATTTTGCATCATCATCATTTTCCTGCCCTTGTCCTATTCTATTTGGGGTTGACGCAACACGTTTTCTTCTTTCATTCTCCCCTATCAGACGTCACAGCATCATTTACTCCTTTCTTCTTCATATTATTCCTCACATAATCCATACATCTTTTCTTTTAATATGGTGCATAACAAACTATTTTGTATCTTTGCACTATGGTCAACAATCAATCAGAAATGTTCAACTGCTCCGTTGCTGTCTTGGTTCTACAGCTGCCAGTAGTCCTGGTTTCAATTCCCGGTCGGGCAAAAGTGTTATTGGGTTTTTTCCATTAGGAATTTCACGGTAGCAGCCTGGAGTTTGGAAGATGGCGATAAGATACCCCTGCTGGGTATCAGAAAGCACGTTAAGCCGTTGGTCCTGCACCTGATTTCTGTAAGGTCCTGTTGGATTACCGACCTAGAGACTGAGGGAATAGAGTGCACCTGTGCCTGCGCACACATATGTGCGTTATAATATCTCTTTTCTCCGCTGGGATTGGACGCTGTGACCGAAAACGGTCACGAACACCAGTGAACTGATCCCAATTATTTGATGATCTAAATGTCATATCTCACTAATCGGTTAAAGTCATTAAAATCTAAAAAGGAAAATAGAATGACGAGTTTTAACAATTTACAAGAATCTCAACTTTATGATCGTAAGAATTGTGACTCATTGAGTTGGTAAACTAAGGTCGACCTACATAAACCAGAAAGGGAAAAACAATAAAGGCTTTTAAGGTGGAACCTCCTACGTCAATTTTGATCTAGGTTGACGAACAAGGCAATGATGAAAGTTGAGATTATTATTTTAGTTGTACACGTTCTTAATAGAACAGAGTTTCATTATCGGCCTCTTTCTTTTAAACATCCAAACAAAAAAGAGGGTTGTTATAAGTTTGAAGTGTATTTTTTTTTAATGTAGTATAACTATTTGTCTGTCTGTGAAATCGTAGTTTTTGAATGGGTGCACACGGTGGTGTGCAATTTTTTCCTTGAATTCTTGTCTCGCACCAATTTAAACTTAACCCTCGCAAAATGCACCCAGGTCGAAAGATACTCCTTAATCCCTTTTTAGGGATCCGTACTGTGAAAGGAAAAATACGGAACCCTTATTGGATTACTTTGTTGTCCGTCTGTCTGTCTCTGTCTGGGAACGCGTGGAGATATTTTAATTTCATTTCTTACACAATTCGAACATCTTGTGTTGGGTCTTCTCTCCTTCTCTAACATTTGTTTTCATCATCTGTTATTCAGTTAGCCATCTAAAATTTATTTATTTATTGTCTATCTTACGACTATCCTTACAGGGTTACCTAATTCGATAGTGTGCACAATAACAACAACGGTTAATTATACTTATATAGACTCACATATATCTTAGAACTCCTTTAATATTTCTATAACAGATACACATTTCCTAAGGGATATAAATTATGATAAGTCATTCATGATGAGAACTCTATTATAAAGTTTTGTATATTATTTTCAGACCTGTAGGACCTCCGAATCCATACTATCGAAATAACAAAAAGACAACGCCGAAAGATCCACTGTCTGCTGAAAAGGAAGCACTGGTAAGTTTTCCAAATCTAAACCTTATTCTACTTTCTATGAAAAACATTTGAGGGTGAGATAAGTGAATTCCAGAGTAGTTGAGTGCTGCCGGGGTTGTTTGAAAGAGATACTCCGGAACACAAAGTACAAAAAAAGGAACATAGGTGGGTTTTTAGTCAGTAAAAGTCTGTCACTAATCCTCGCTCCGCCCACAGCGGGAGAAGTTATTTAATGAATTTCCATAAGAAAAAAAAAGAGTGTGAGTAAGAGTGAGTGTTGGCGAGTGTGTTCTCTTGATTCCTCAAGAACCGGATTTTACGAGTCACAGTATCTTCCATAATTTTGACGGTACTGTTGGTGGAGTGGCTGAGCGATCGACTGCTGCGCTGCGTATTCGATCAAAACAGCCTTTTAGCATTAGTTTCGCCAATAACTCAGCAAAGTGCCCTGACCAGAAATCCCAGTATAGTAGATTAACTTAACATTGTTTTTTTTTTATGAAAACGTTAAGCGCAAGTTAAGCCTGCGTTCAGACATGCGGGAATCGTGCGTTTACGAATCGCGCGGTTTCAAACCGCAAAATTGTGAAGCTATTCAGACACGCGCGGTTAGTATGCGATTTCGTGCGGGTTAGCGTCAGTGGTTGCTCCTAAAAAAGAAAAGAAAAGGGCGGTATTGGGTGCATCCAATATTACGTGACCGACTAGTACATGGTCAGTTCGTAACATTATATCCCAAATTAAGAATGTATGATAACAAATTTTTTGACTATTTGAGAAAGTCAATAAAATCTTTTGATGAACTAATTGAACTGATCAGGCAAGTTATTTCATGCTCTGAACCGCATTTGAGGTGCTCACCGCGCGGTATCCGCAACGCAACTGAACGCGAAGTAAAGACTCCATTGTAATAGAATCGCGCGGGAGCAGCGCGATTCTATTTTCTGGCGGTTGGGTTGCGGTAACCGCGCGGTTATGTCTGCACGATTACTAACTAACTCATATAAATAAGACCCGCGCGATTTCCATGCGATTCGCCGTGTCTGAACGAGCACTAAAACTGTACAAACGCGGACTTAAGGCCTTAAGCATTTTCTGCCAGTCTACCTTAGGGTAATGCAAAGACAAAATACAGTTGGTACTATAACAGAAAAAAGGACACTAAAAATAAGAATTAAAAAATAATACTCATATAACTTCATAAAACCAACATTATTCGAAGTTAAGAGTCAATCTACCAACTTTGAACATTCTAGAACAAATTCAGTCAAACCAGTTTCAGCATAAACCACTTATACGTCTGCACCTTTTATAATTAGTAAATAGGTCAACAGTGACGTTTAGAATAAAACATCTTTTCACCAAGTTTATTTTTATTTATTCAGTTTTAAACGATTTTGCATATTTGAGTTACGTTTAGAAAGTGATCGTTTTGATTATTTAGATTATTGATGAGAGTTAACGAAATTGAAACATTCACAGAGAAAAGGCTTGCTTTCTATTCCTATAAGTGGCTATAGAGGTAACGTGGTTAATTTTTATTGCTGAATTTATTACATGAAGTGATACTAGCCTTTTCTTCACATATATTTGCCAGTGAAAGGTTTTTGCTTGCCAGTTATGTCTAAACTAAACCATAAGCAAAATAAAAAAAACTTTTTAGTAAAAAAATAAAACCGACTTCTAAAAAAAACTAAAAACTGGAAAATAACTTTATTTCCGGAAGTCGGTGGCTTTTGCTGGTTTCGTTGACTTTATTGGCCACCGACTTCCGGAAATAAAGTTATTTTCCAGTTTTTAGTTTTTTTTAGAAGTCGGTTTTATTTTTTTACTAAAAAGTTTTTATTTCAACATTTTTAGTTATAGTATTATGATATAATACGCAAACACGGTTAAAAAGTTTTTATTTTTAGCTTTAGTCCCGTCTTAGATACAATTTTTAGTTCCACATCAAGCTATAGATTAAATACTAAGTATCTATATTATGCTTTAGTATTAAACCAATTCAGAAATCATATGCATCATCCCCTAGGGGATACAGCTGATACTTGATCTGATGTTTATGTTTCTTAATGACTAGGTGAGGGGTGGGGAGGGGATACGGTCACCCTGCTCCCACTCGCCTACCTACCCTGGCGAAACCCATACTTATACATGTGATTGCAGCAATCACGGCAGATTTGCTGTCATTTATTAAAGAGTGCCGTTGTATATCACTGAAGATCTATCACCAAATTACTGCGATGACCTTCCAAACCATAGTAGTACATACCATTTTTTGATCATTTGTCTTCGACAACTTCTAAAATATAATCGACGAATGAGTATATCATCAACGTACACGAAGTCAATCTAATACGTATTATTAAAGATAACTCAAAAACTACTTGTCGGATCTTGATATTTTTTTTATGGGACCAAACGACAACCACAAGCTTTCGAATAAAAAAATAATCATCAAAATCGGTTCTCTCAGACACGAGTTATGAGGTAACAAACACAAAAAAAAAAAAAAAAAAAACATACAGTCGAATTGAGAACCTCCTCCTTTTTTTGAAGTCGGTTAAAAAAGGATACCAACCAACTGATTATCTTTCAAAATTAAGTTTGAGAGTATATTCGTAAAAAGTCGGTAGTAATGTCAAATTGTTAATGTTTTCCCCATTGTTTGTCATTATATTTTAGTATATCTGAGTACCTACGTTATGATGAGTATTTTGTTTTATATTTATAGTATACTAGCTTTTGCTCGTGGTAAATTCGGGGTAACACAGTTCGCCTTTCCTGATTTGCAGGTACCTGCTACCTGCAGTTTTTGCCCTTGCGCCTTATTGATTTGTAATAGCAAAGCTAAGTTTTCCCTTTTCTTAACTCTTTCTCCCTCATAACCGTTTTTTTTTAATTTAGCCATGTCCGTCTTCTGGGTCTAACTATCACCAAAATTCATCAAAATCGGTTTAGCCATTAAGGCGTGAAGAGGTAACAAAAGAAAAGCAAACTTACTTTCGCTCTTATAATATTTGTAAGGTTAGCAAGCATAATTTTATAAAATTAAACAGTTAATTATATTAGATTCAGTTTAATATAAAATTACAAAAGAAGAGTCTTAAAAAATACTTATTTCCATTTCCAGATTCGAGCAGCATCGATAGCAGCTCGAGCGCCACCTTCTCCGGTCAGGGACGAGATACTGAGAGTATCTGCAGTCAAGCTGAAGGAGACCAACAGGATCAAGGCAGAGACAGAACTAGTGAAACAACAGCAACAAATTCTGTCTGCGTCTGATCCAGTAAGTGTTTTACATGTTTTTCTGTACAAAGGTCATAAGTAATTAGGTGGACTAAATTCAATTATTTAATAGCATGTTACATGTGTTTTAAGGTCTTAAATAATAATACAGTTCGCATGGACCCTGTTGGGGACAATTTTTTTATGATTAACAGTAAAATATTAATTAAGTAATTTTGTAATATTTAGTTCATTATAAGCACTAATGTCACAGGTAAATTAATAAAAACTCAGGTCGAAATCAATAATAACCCAATACATTTTGTCAATACAATACGAATGAAATACATTAATGCCCCGTTCTAATGAGTAATAAGTTCTATGTTCTATGAGACTTATGTCAAAAAACCACTATCTGTAAGCAAAACGAGTTGATTTTGTTTATTGGAACGGGGCATAAGTCAGTAAAAATAATTAATTACATTATGCCAATAAAATAAAATCAGTGTGTTAACAATAAAATTATAAGTCCAGGTTTCCTCACCATGTTTTCTGCAACCCGTAGTTTTTGCCCTTGTGCGCCTTATTTCTCTTTTTTACTACTATGTCCGTCTCCAGGATCCCAAATATATCTCTGTACCAAAATTCATCAAAATCGTGTTAACCATTTAGGCGTGAAGAAGTAACAAACAAATACAGTTTAGTTTAAGCAAAACATGTTTGATCTCATATTTTTAATAACATCTTGTATACCATGTTTTATGCAAATAAATATATCTTATCTTATCTTATCTTACACTCACTTTTATAATATTAGCACGGATTCTCATTCATGAAGCACAGAGCGGAATCGAGGTTTCTGGCTTGTTGATGTGATATAAATCATTGGTGTTGTAGTATTTTCAAACATGATTGTAACTATATAAGGACACATTTCATTTAAACTTGATTATTAACTTTCCAGGAAACGATAGCAGCAGAGAAGTTCTACGGGACGCTGGTTGAGACTATCGACGGGTTGCTGAGTCAGATGGGCGCCAACGACCTTGGATGTCGCGAGAGGGCCGTGTGTTCCTTATACGGAGATCCCTTCAAGCATACCCCATACAGTAACCTGGTATCAGGCCATCTCAGCAAGTAAGTAGCCTCTAGTTTGTGGAAATCACTGACGGCTTCTCTGTTCCCTATAAGTATATCTGGATCTTTTCAAACTTCAATTGAATCGGTTTCCTTTAGGCAAGCGTTCCACCCTTTGCTTCACGTCATACGTGTTGCCGCCAAATGCAAGCTAGGAGTATCTGTGTCATTATAATCTGGATTTTTTCAAACTTCAAATGAGTCGGATTTCTCTGGGCAAGCGTTGCACCCCTTTGCTTCACGTCAGGCATGTTGCTGCCAAATGCAAGCTAGGAGGTTTAGTATTATAAAGTATTGATAAATTTTTAGCTCCTAATCCTTCTACATAATTTCCTTTACTCTTTACGTTTTTACCGTGGCATACATATAGAAAAAAGGTTTTACTGCCCTATCATTCATGTCATTGATCGAGAGTTATTGTATTTGAGTCCACATTGATTTTACTTAAATTATTGTGGGTACACAATCACTAACTACCTAAGGATGATCCCACACGGGCGTTGCCAATGCATTGCGTCGTCGCAGCGCAGTGATTTCTAAGAAGAACGTTGGGAAGTGTGGCGCTCATTCGTTGAAATCGCAGTGTTGCGCCAACGCATAGTACCAGCAACTCCCGTGTAACATCAGCCTTAGTGACACAAATAACCATTTTTTCACCTTTTAGTGTAAAATTACGGTATTTGTGCAGAATTACAGTAATCCACGCGCCACGTGTCATTAACATCCGTCATTTGTCACGGGTTGTGGTTTAGCGCCTTACTTATAGTGACGAACCCGTTCCGCATCAAAGTTTTAGCTGCCGCTGATCGGGTTCGAAATGTATAGTTTCTGTAACGTTTGGACACGTTTGTCTCGTCAATTGTGGAACAGTACCAACTACATTAGTAATAAAGGGTTATTTCACATCATCCCAGTACTTGATACGTCCGTTCGAATGCAAATTGAAGTACACATACCACCGGGGCTTCGGGTTGATCGAAAGAGATAACGCGGCCCCGGAAAATAAAAGCAAAAGAAGGATTGGTGGTTTTAGGGGAGTGCAAGTCTGACACTCTCCCGCCCCCGTTCTGCCCAGAACGGGGGAAGTTATTTGATGATTTAGCATTCACAAAAAAAAGGTACACATATTTAATACTAGCTGTTCCTCGCGGTTTCACCCACGCTGCTCAGCACGTGTTAGTCGTAGCGTGATGTTATATAGCCTATAGCCTTCCTCAAGAAATGGACTATCCAACACTAAAAGAATTTTTCAATTCGAACCAGTACTTCCTGAGATTAGCGCGTTCAAACAAACAAACTCTTCAGCTTTATAATATTAGTAAGATATCACTACATTCCCCCGCAGCGTATGTCTGTCTGTATGAATACGATAATCTAAAAAACTACCAAACGGATCTTAACCAATGGTCAAAGTGAATAATGAGGAAGGTGTGTAGGGTAAAACCAGGAGAGATGGACCAGCGGGTTAGACGGACCATCATAATTTCTACCAAACTATTATATTTATTTAGGCCGACAACAATTACGAGCTCTTGTCAACCTGTTTGCTCCGCGTAGGAAGCGAGACTATTTGATTTTCGTTTGTAAAAATTGTAAAAAACATATTAAAAGGTTTCGGAAGTGTGTTTTTTTTTGTGTGGGTGTTTAATAAACGAAGGTATGTATAAGATATTGTATTTTTAGAATAAGAATTGACATTTCTGTGTCAGTATGTTCATTAAAAGATAAAATAACCTCAAATTTTTTGTTTGTTTATTTTGCTTTTAATATGAGAACGTGGTCCATCTCTCCACTCAATTTAGGAGAGATGGACCATGTTATGTACGGGTGAGATGGTCCAATAGTGAACCGTTTTTTTTTGCAAATTTAAAGTGATTTTTAATTATTTTGGATACTTGTTTTTTAATCCACACATTTTAATGTGTTAATCTCTTCTTTTGTAGATAAATCTGCTGTACACTATATGTGAACGCTGGTCCCATGAAGGCTGCACCAATTATCCAAATATGTGCGACCGATGCGGAAATACGGTGACAAATTGAAGACATTCCTTCATTTTCACTAGTTTATTAAGAGCCTATGTTTATGTTACTTATTGATATTGATTTGAATGTTTATTGTTTTGTTTGGAAGTGTTAATGATTTATTTTTGTTAGGACCATCTCTCCTTACTGGGTGGTCCGACTCACCCATATAGTATGGGGGAGATGGACCGAAGGTACTTTTTTAAAAATGTCAATTATTTCCATAAAGATGCTATGATCGTGCCATATTAAAATTAAAAAATGTTGACTATTAATAGTTAGTAAGTTTATCACTAAATTGTTATTTTTTTATTAGGCAATAAAAAAGAAATTTAAGTTACAAAAAATGTGGTCCATCTCTCCTGGTTTTACCCTATTATATATTATTAATTCATGTTTTATGTAAATTGGTTGTAATGGTTGTTATGACGATGATTGTAGAAGATGCCGGAAAAACACATTCATGCATATTTATATAATTTATTAACTTCATAGGTAACTTATTGTTAAGGTACATTTTTAAATATTGCTTAAAAATATATTTTTAAATACAAAAATAGTGTTCCTGGATAAAGAATTAATGATGTTTATTTTGCTAGTAGGTTTTTACAAACACTTTTACACGTCTTTTTTAAAACTAATTGAGGCTAATGTTTCGTACCCGACCACTCTGAGAATTTTTGTCTATAACATTAATGCTGACTACACTAGCTCCAATAGCTTCAACGCTTGTATGGTGTTGCGGGCAAAAAGTTTCAGACCACTTATGTAAACGAGGTGAGATATGACCTGGCCACTTCTCCGCAACCAGTAGCTAAGACCTACTGGTCTTAACTACTGTTAGAGGATCCAGAGCTAGACAAAACCAAAGCGGACTCAGGTTGTCGCCCTATAACATTCTCTGTGTTATCTTAATAACCGAATACTAACCGATTTAGAGGAATGATGCGCCTGTATGGCCCATCGTTCCTCTGAATCGGTCGATATCCTGGATATCGAAGGACCGTCCTCTATTGCTCTATACACAACTCAAAGAAGGCGCGTAGAGTTGGTATCTATCTTGTACAACACCTGTCAGTAGGAGGCACTGAGTTGTAGATCTTCTAATAATCTATCCAACATGTCGACAGACTCTGGTCGACGAAGCTTTGACTAATGGTGATATCGATGAGGACTAGCTCTTTAGTACTGCTTTGCCCACATAGTACCTACATTCATTTTTGGGGGCAGAAATAATAAATAGTTTGTCACTGTATGTATGATTTATTGTTGTCATAATAAACTTTGGAAGGTACTTAATAGTTTTTTTTAAATATTGCCAGCCTTTGCACCCAATTAAAATTAATGGCTTAGAAGTTGTGGTAAAATTAAAACTATTAATAAGTCCGCGCGGTGTACGGTAAAAAAACAAATGGCACGTTGATCGTGTTGACACGATCATCTGCTAAGCCTTTTCCCAACTTTATTGAGGTCGTAATACCAGTATTTAACATGGAGCAACTACCTATCTGACCTCCACAACCCAGTTAGAACTGGGTAATACGTACCCCTTATTAAGACCGGTTGTCAGTCTTTCGTGATACTGACTACCTGTAAAGACTGTTTAAGATCTACATATGACAGTTGGGGCACTTAATGTGCATTTTGTAGAATGGAGGAAACTCGGTATGTAACGGGTGGTCACCCATAAACAGATCAACCTAGGCGGCTTCAGAACCTAAAGATCAACCCAAGTGACTGCTATTTTTAACCACGAGTTCCTCATACAACGTGAAGCAAAGTATATACAACGGTATATAATCTGGTACCCATGCAAGGCCGGCCCGGATCGCTAGTAATCTGTAATTTATTACTTATTACAACCAAAAACATTGTTGATAGTATAAATTATTAAACGATGCCGAGATTACCATGACGTTAAATAACGTACCTTACTCACTGAACTCTTTTATAAAATACTAGCTGTGCCCAGCGGTTTCACCCGCTGCTCACTTAGGGGTATGAAAAATAGATGTTGGCCGATTCTCAGACCTACCCGATATGTATACAAAATTTCGTTTAAATCGGTCTAGCCGTTTCGGAGGAGTATGGGAACGAAAACTGTGACACGAGAATTTAATATATTAGATGATTTTGAAGAGCTTTTATTACCTTTCAAATGATTTAATTCTAATTGCCCTTTTGGGCTTTCTATGTGTGAAACTTGGTCAAAACCGGTTTGTATAAACAAACAGGTTTTGACTAAGTTAGTACGTTGGTTTACTCGTAAATATTCGGAACATTAACCGCTTGTATGCCGGAATTACAGACACAATTAATTACGCATTGTGTCTCGCGTAGATCTACGTTCCGGCATACAAGGGGTAGGGTATTGATATCATGTATCATAGTAGACATTAATTTTTAAACTTTATATGTCGAACTAGCTTTTGCCCTCGGCTTAGCTCGCGATTAATGCGGGATAACACAGTTCCCCTTTCCTGTTTTTCAGGTACCTGCTACAATTAGTTTTTGCCCTAGCGCTTTATTTATTGTAATAGCAAAGCTAAGTTTTCCTTTTTCTTCCCTCGTTCTCCCACATTTCTCACTTTTTTTTAAATTAGCCTATGTCCGTCTCCAGGATTTTAACTAGCTCTGTAACAAAATTCATCAAAATCGGTTTAGTCATGCAGGCATGAAGACGTAACAAACAAACAAACTCACTTTTGCTTTTATAATATTAGTAAGGATAACTGTTCATTCTTCTCTTTTATTTTCCAGGGATTCCAACGAGCTAGTTCCAGCAGCCGATAGCACGATGGCTCTTCACTATTACAGATACGTTCAAGCAGCGCGCGATGGCCAAGAACAAAAGGACTGTCTCACTGCATACCCGAACTGCAATTTAGATTTCAACAGAAATTGAAAATGGAACGCGCTTCATTGATTTAAAATTACGTAAATGATTTTTTCACATTTCAGTTTTTGTAAATGATTTATTTGTTTCAAGAATCAAAGCATTCTGTTTTTTTTTAATTTTAATTTTTATTATGCATTTTAATTTTTACAAATTACATTACAATTCAGTTTTAGCAGTTTATAATAATACAATACAGTTTTTGCAATTTTTTTTTACATATTTCATTTACTTTTCGTGGAACTGAAAAGCGTAAAAAATGTTATGTGGTTTTCATTGGTGGTTAAATATAACGGTTACTGTAATTTAAAATGTATTGGCCGTCTAGTATTTTTAGTAAAGACAATTCTACAAAATTGGACCCTTTTATATTTTTGTGGTCATTACCAACGGATTTATAATATACATGTGTAACATAATATACATGAGTAACTAATATTACAAAAAAAAAATTCGTTAAACTTTAAACTCATTCCGGACTGAGATCAATCAATTTATGTAGAAATATCGTTGAGAACCGCAAAAAAATAAATTGCTAGCATAACTTTAAAGGTCAATTTTTTAATACGCAATAATTCTATGTACACAATATAATTATATTCTAAATGTTTTAAACCATTTAAAACATATTTCTAATAGAGAATTAAAAAAAAATATGAAGGTTATTTAAGTAATTTTTTCTTGAATGTAAATTATGTTAGGTAAAAAAAAGATGCAAACATTTATGTTTTTGATCACAAAATTTGTAATTTGATTAGTAAATTAGTGTTATGTCTAAATTATTGTGACTATTTGTAAATGAGCCATGTTTTAACCTTAGTATTATTGTTTGGTAAGACTTTAACGGTTAACATTCGTTGTCTTTTTCATTCACTACTATTTAGTACTTTTAAGAAATAGCCAGTTACTGTATCTAACCACCCATCCTTTGCTAGAGCCAGCACGCGCTGCTGAGCCAGTAAGTTCAAACCAGCCCCTAAATAATATCACTGAAACCCAGCCTGTACCTTTGCTATCTTTCACCAGCGACGCCCCAAGCTGAGGCTCGTACCCCACAGGGGGTAGCCTAAGCGTGTAGTCGCTTTATTTGTAAGTTTTTTGGCCCTGGCTGGAGGCTTTAAATTAAAGCCTTTTGAATTTCCCGGTTAAGCAGACGACAACCTCCTAGATTGTGCAGCGATATGCCACATCGATATGCCACATCGAAAAAAAAATGTATTTATAATATGAAGTAAGGCGGCGTACTTACATAATGATTACACCACCAAATTGTTTTTACATAAATAAAATTTAAATTTTATTATGCATGAAAAATCGACTTCTATTGTATCTGAGAAAATCATCTTTTTATTTATGTTGTTTTTAAGTGTGAATGCATTATAGCCAGGTAGCTGTGAGCGGTGGATTCACCCGTTGCTCAGTTTTTTAGTGTTGTAGCGTAATCTTATTTATTTTAGTCTATTAATTTCGTAAACAAAGCCTATGGAAATTTCGCGACTCGGCCAAAGAATCGGGTTCTTCCATGAAAACTTTCTTTTCCTGTTTCACCCCTTAGGTGATGAATTTTGCCTTAATAAGCACTCAAGTCCCAAAAGGATCCCCCTTGCAAAATTTCAAACTCCTAAGTAACACTTATTGTTTTTGAGATTTCGTGATAAGTTACTCAGTGATTTTTTCTTCTATAAATATAGATACAAAGATTTAAATCGTTCGATATCTTCGTGTTGCGGAAGTCATGTGAAAAGAAGTGTCTACTTAGAACAGAAGGTTTGCACATTTCACAAAATGCAAACATCATGATCTGTTAAAGACACAAATAGGGTTTAATTGACAACGAAACAAACTTTGTCGCTTTTTAATGCAATATCATACGAAAAAAATCTTTGTAAATAAAATATATTTCCCACATTTTGCATTTACTAAGAAATTTAGTTATGACAGCTACGTCCAAAACATAGTTTTAGTGGCAAGACGTTATTTATTTTTATTTTTAAGTACATATTTATTAAATAAAGACTGGTTTTGATTCGATTCATATGGGAATACATAATCTAAATGCAATCCTTGACAGGTTGCACAGTAATATTACATATATATATAAATCTGTGATGTAATGACCTTTTAATTAGATATTATTTTTGCAACCTATCACAATGTAGAATAACTTAGAGAACTTATAAATAAATTAAAAATAGCGTCAAAAATTCGTCCTCAAAGCTGTCAGTTGGCAATGTCCCCAAGAGACTGGCCGCGTTGCCACGTTGTATGGCAACGTTAAACCTTTGGTCAAAGTAAAAGCCTTGGGTTTCGGGAAGTGATAACCAACCGTTTTGGTTGATATTAAATTTTATTTTGATCTATATTAAAAAAAAGAAACAAACTTTCTCTCTATGAATCACTCGAAGTCAGTCAGTACGAATCAAGTAATTTATTTCTCTAGTTTTAGTACCACCAAGTCACTAGGACATTAGTATTTATTATTTAAATTATTATTGTAACTTAAAGAAAAATTGCTCAATGAATTTGATTTATTAAAATAAGACAAAAATTAACACAATGATTTATGTAATAATTTATTTTTGTAGATAATTGATTTAACTGTATTTTTTTTGTTGGTTAATAAATTATAACATTTTTGAATGTATTTTATTTATCTCCAGAGTGTAATCTACAGAGTGACGATGACAGTTACGTTGACTCATGCATTGCAGTCATTTGTAATGCGCAAAAGTTTCCTTTGTTGCTCATTCTTGTAGTAAAACGTATCAACCATAAAATACAGATTACCCAAAAACGGTTATTATAAGTGGCCATACTTTTCCATAGCATTCTAGTTAGAATGTTGATATATGTTGTAGGATGTTCTTGTTATAATAACCGGCTTCAAGACAAAACAAATTGCCTAGTGTGCAATTAATATTTTATTTGTCGATTTAACTTTGAGAAAGACATTTTTATTATAAAGATAGTTTAATGTATTTTTCATTCAAATTCATAAACAATGAAAATTGGCATAAAAATATTTAACCTTATAATATTAAGAAGATAAAAAAAACCCTTTAATACAATCGGTTTCGATCCCTGCACGAGACAAATAATTGTATGACCTACTACAGGTAATTGTTTTCAGCCTGGCTGTTTGTGTGAGTGTGTTAAATGATACATGAGAAATTCCTAGTGTGGATCAACGTATTTTATTTATTGAAGAGAAAAAAAGTTGTTATATGCAAATGCGTATGGAATCCTCGGTGCGCGAGTCATACTCGCACAAGGCCGATGTTTCAAATGGGACTTAAATAGCGAACGAGGGCCTGCTGCATCAGCCCTGTCTAACCCTTCGGAATTTAAAGCTGAGATGTTAAGTTTCAAGATAATCCGCCGTCAGTATAATATTTCTGGACAGAATAATCAACAATCTCTCTGTTAAAAATACCTTTTAGCCTAATTTTTTTTTTTTTTTTTTTTTTTTTTTCTATTAATACAGTTTATTCAATGTTATATTATAATTAAATTAATTACTAAATATATACAACCTATAAATATACACAAACTAATAATAAAAAAAAAATATATACAGAAAATTACAGGGCGTCAAAAAATTCGTCCGTATCGCCGTCAACAGGTAAAGTGCCCAGAAGGCTGGCAGCATTACCGCGTTGGATGGCAATGCTTATTTTTTGTGCAAAAAACAGGCCAGCCCTCTGGTCACGAGAAGAATCGACCAACCGCTTGGCGATTTCTCGAAATACTACATGGGCACTCGGACCCCATGGCCCTAGTGTTTCAACCCCAAACGGCTCAAAAACATAATTACCAATCAAATTGTGATATTTGCGCCGTTTGAGGTTTTCAGCACCTGCAGCAGCAGCTCCAGCGCAACCCACCGTACTAGGAAGATGGGATGGTGCAAGGGTGTCGACACAAGTTGCATCCCACACCAAAGATCTACCCAACTTCCATGGCATTATGGTCATACCATCTGGTCTCTTTCCATCGACGCGTACCAAGCCAGTTGGTTCTAAAACAGCTGGCACCCCGGCGGTGGCAAGAGCACGACGGATGAGATCATTAATGCAAGCGTGCCGAGCAATACGACCTGCGCTTTTACTGCAGGAAAGGCCATGGTGTCCGAGACAGTCGACTGCTTCCCCACATTGACAGCGATGCGGAGCCCCACAGGGTGCACCCAATCGCAAACACGTAGCGAGCCGGAAGGTTGTGTCACCCAACAAAGTACCTATGTTAGGTGACGGTAACGCCTGTAGCCAGAGGCCCGATTCCCACTCACCCACAGCCAGCAAGCGGGCACGCTCAGCAGAATTGGTGGACGTATTAATAAGGTTATTCCGTACCAACCTGCAGAGCGGCTCATCCCACTGTCTCTGGGAAAACGGGTTCACGGGCCGATCCGAGTCCGGGCAAGCCATTTTCCAGGCATCCTCTGCGTCGGTCAAGCACGGCACTTCCGAGTCAACCAGGGAGAGAGCTAAAATTTTCCTGGTCAGCTTTTCAGTGCTGTGGACGGAAGACAGGAATGCCGGTAAGCTTACACTGGAAATTTTGCGGACGCCGAGGCCACCAAAACGAATTGGCAGGGTGGCTTGTAGCCACGCTCGGTCATCCAAGGCCATATTAAAAATGGAAGATACAGTATTGCGAATAATTTGATCAATTTTGTCCAAATGTTGTGGTTGCTTCCAAAGTGGAGAACAACGCAGAAAATACATAAAATTTGGACCAAAACAGCAGTATCTTAACAGGGTGAACGCCGAATGCAAATTAATTTGAGATAGTCTGTCCGAAATATCAATAAAATGATTGATTTTGTTCTCGATGAAAGATGAAAAACTTTCTTCTAAAATAGGAGAACCTAGGAGGTAAAGGGAACTTTTTTCTAAAATTTTGATGTTTGGGGCTATTGCATTAAATTTATCTATAGTCAATTGTCTGTCGGTAATGTCAGAAAGGTAAATTTCGCACTTTGAGGGATTAAGGTCAAGGCCAATAGATTTAAATTGCTGTTTTAGTAGTTTCAGATCATTCAAAACAGTGTCAACATCACCTCCTAAAGTTCCATCGTCCAAGTACCAAATGTTGAATTTTGAATTTAATTTTTTGATTATGGGGTGAATAGCTAAACTGAAAATGACAGGCCCGAGAGGGTCACCTTGTTGGCAGCCAACTGCAGATTCCAAAACATTGTCCTTGAACAATAATTTTGATGGATGTCTATAACATTGCCACATGAAACCATAAATTTCGGGAAGTTCTTTTTTCACTTCAGTCAACAAAGTGTCCCTGTTAACGGAGTTAAAAGCGTTTTTCACGTCAACCTTGAGGATGATCTCACCTTTTTTAGAATTTAAAAAAGAGGATAAGGCATGTACGGCAGCTTCACAACCCCCTCTCGAACCAAAACCGAGTTGAAGGGGCTGGAACTTAGTTGCAAGCGATTCGCTGTAAAGCTTGCAACAAATTTTGGCTGCCATACGCCTGTAGGTGCAACCGACGGCAATAGGACGAATGCCGCCATCCTTCTTGCGGAGGGCACACAGATTGGCCCCATACAAAACATCGACGACGGCATCGTTCACGCCGCCGGAGAGCATTAAGTTGACCAGAACCACAAGCTCCTTCAAGAGCGACTCACCAGCTTCCCCGGCGCCCAAACTCAACAAATCTTTCAAATGTTGAGGAGTCAAGCCGTCGAGGCCGCCGGCAGAACCACTCCGGAAAGAGCTCACGGCTGCGGTCAACTGTGGGGGAGTAATAGAAAAAAAAGGTGAATCCTGAACGAGAGGGTCGGGCCGTGTGGGAGGGTCGGGGAAGTTGAGACCATCCGCAGGCGCTGGGTGTTTACTCTCCAGGGCTAAAAGCGTCTCTGGAGAATAAGGCGCCATCACATCACTGCTGAACAGTAATCTGGCCGCCCCCCTGACGTCACCCTCGCTTAATTTGGATTCCACATGAGCACAAATACCATTCTGGTTAAAAGAAAAAGGCAATTTGGAATCTAAAATACGGGTCGAATTGTTGCAGTTTTCTTTAATTTGGTTAGTTAAAGATTTTTGGGTTGCCAAATTTTCTTGGACATGTAGAATCCTATAAGGGAAGGTGAGTAACTGCTCCCAAGCATGTTGTGAGTTCTCCTGAGTCGCGAGACGGACACAACGAGCTAAACACTGAGCAACAGAGTGTCTCGCGCCCCGGGGAACTCTTTTAAGAACCGGAATGGAATTTTTGAATTTAGATAATGTTTTCCACAAAGTTTGTTCTAAAGGAGTTGATGACGAGGTTGAGGCTGGGGGACACAGAGGTACACTATGGGGTTTGTGAACCTTGCCATAGTGGATTTTAAGTCCCCTTTCGCCTTTAAAAAAACGTGCCTGGGAGCAATGAGGGCATCTTACCAGTTGCACATCCAGTGATGTGACAGGTTGACTGGCACTAACTATTCCGGCGTCGCTACAGCCAGTGCTCAACATAAATTAAAAAATGTTATAATTCTTAAACTTACCAACTATAAAATTAAAATAAAAGAAAACACTAAAAACACTTATTTACAATAAAATAAAAAACACAAAATTTCAATGACAACGGTTGCTATGGTTAGAGCGCAGTCGCGCAGGCAGACGGGCGCCGCGCCGACCATGCTGTCAATTTGGCGCAGCCCTGGCTACCGTTGCCGAGAGACGGGCGTCGCGTTGCGTAGTGAAAACCACTGATATTCCAGGAACTGCTCATCAAATTTCTTTTGAACGCGAAATACACGTTTTGATTACGGCAGCACAAAATTCTTGACACAATTGACTAGTAAATAACAGTCTAGAGATTTAACGTCCGGCAATTGTCGCACGCACAATGTAGCAGACGACACAAACAGCTTATTATAAAGTCCCATTTCAATTTATACAATAAAACCGCTTATTTGAGAAACACCAAAACCGTTTTCGAATGCAGATAAAAACGGAAAGTCGCACACACAACACCAAAGTTCAACAGGGAATGCCAATATTTATTTGAAATATGCTTAGTGTATTGAAACAGTAGGTATGGTTAAAACTATGTAGATTATTGTTGATCTTCCAAAATAATTTTTAGTAAAATAGCTATTTCATTTTTCGTTGCTATGACACCCGCGTCCATTTTTTTTTTTAGCCTAATAGTATTTGATTATGTACCATGTTTAAGACATTAGTGAACAGTGTTTCAAAAAACTGCAGGTGACTAGTTTTATTACTAAAAAGGTATCATTTTAGTCATCTGGCTGAGATGAACAAAATGATACCTTTTTTGTTTCAATGTTTTTTTTGCAATATCATTGCAATATCATTAAGATAGCTTCAAAATAATTAAAACAGAATCAATAGCATTAAAATAGATTCAATATCATACGTGAATATTTATTACCATCATATTCATGTAGGTGACATTTTTTGGGTTGTCATATGGGCCCTCGATAGTAAAATGTTTTAACAGCAATAAATGACTGACTATAATGTTTCAAATAACTTCTCCCGCATTGGGCGGCGCGGGAGAGAGTGCCTGGCCTTTATTGACTAAACTCATACACCTTCTTTTTTGCCCTTTGTGTTCCGAGGCTACGGTATTTATTTTATATAACCCGCAAACCCGACAGGCAGTGGCTCTGGCAGGCCCCTGTAATTTGGTTTTCCGCCAGGAATTTGTTTAGTAGCAGTCCAAATTTCAATTCATGCCTGGTTATTATGTCATTATTCTTGTTACAAGTAAGTTAGAAAAACCGGCAAATTATGGTCTATCAGAAAGGAGGTCTGTGTTCCTTAACTACCTTTGAAAATGATAGGCTTGATCTTAAAAAAAAACGGGCGTCAGCTGAATAGCATAATCATCGATAAGTCTGTGTGTTATACCCCCGAATACTGAAACGTCACTCAAAATGTGAGGGCTGCTTAACATTTGAGCAGCTCTTAAACTTTAGATTTTGTATGGTCAAACGTCACTTCTGAGTCTCTGTTAAACTTAAGTGCGACTTAAATTTTAAGTGACGTTTCAGTATTCATAGAGACTTTCTATCCTAATTCTATCCCAAGATTCTTCAGTCGTGTAGCATGTTTCACACGCTCCTTACTTACATACAGCTTATAACTTATAGTATGGCTTTATGTTTAAAAAAAACGTGTTCATTGACGCAGCGTACGTACAGTGGGCTGCAGCAACTAGGTACATCAAAATTAACTTTCAAGGCGAACTCGCCATAAAAGTTACCCACATCGTAACGCTGACTGTACATTCCAGAAAACTGGTAGGTAAGCGTTTAAAGAATTTTATTTTCCCTTAATAATACGTGATGAAAGCTACGTTCACTTTATAATGCTCAATTATGTAATATAAATCGACCACGTTGCTTCCATTGGTACTTATAGGAATGGAAAGCAGGCTTTTTATTCTGCGAAGCATTCACTATAATGTATCAATTTCAACTACAAATCGATGAGGAGCAACATTCTTATCAATCATCTTAAAGATCAAAACCACGACTTTCTAAACGCAACTTAGATATGCAAACTTGATTTAAATGGAATAAAGTTGTGCTAAAACTTTAGTTAAATTATATTCACATTAACAAATAAATATATTTACATATTTAGAAAAAAAAATTTGGCCGCATTTCCATTTAAGAATTCGACAGATTTGATTACTGCTCACTTTTTAAAAACTATCTTTATTAATTTTACCTATAATATTTTTGTACAAAAATTGGCCACACTTAATAAGACGAATCGACGTCCCGGCACAAGGATCCGGTTCGGATGGAAACGTGGACTAAGAAGGGACCTTTGTGCGATAAGTCGTATAAATTGATCCCCGCTTTCAAAGTAGGGTGGACATATATTGCTTGAATGGATGCACCAGCCATGTCTCTATCAATAATGTTTTTTAGACCACCTCAATAGTTTCAGAATCAACATTAAGACGTTGCTCACCGAGCGTCATGGGGGAAGATGATACGGTGTCAGGAAAGTCAGGAGGAGCTGAAGGGGGGAAAGATGATTCATATTACTAAAACATAAATGAAAAATCTAAAATCTGCAAAGTAATAGTCAAAATAAAGAGATTCAACTAATATGTTCTAGAAGAAGGAAATTTGGAAAAAAAAATCATCTCTGCGGCACGTGTGACAGACTTCATGTTCTGATTGATGTCTTAATGTTTTCCGTCAGAGTAAAAACAAAACACGGTCACGCGAGTAAAAAGTCCAGAGCAGAGTAAGTTTCCATTTAAAAGTTTGGTTGACTCTTCTCGTGAAGCTTGGCCTGTTTTGGCCAAAAAAATATATTGCCAGCCCAAGTACTAGCTGCCAGCCTTTTTGGAACATTTTCTATTGTCAGCGATGTAGATATTTTTTTTTATATTAAAAAGAAAAACCGACATTTAAAAAACACTAAAACTACCATTAGCAATAAAGTTTTTTTTTTGTTTCTGTTCTCATATAAATTTCAAATACAAATCAAAAACTACCCAAGCAATATAGATTCACATCACATTTGAAAGTCGGCCCAAAGCGAAAGTATGAATCGCGTAACAAATAAACAGGTGAATTGAGAACCTCCTCCTTTGTATTAAGTCGGTTAAAAAGAGTTCGCCAAGGCAGCAATGCCAATACCTGATATAGTCATGTGATCACTTATTGCCAGTTCCTTTATTGTTGGGTCAAATTCTGACTGAGCAGGATCATGATAATCATATAAAAAACGATCGAAGTGCGTCAGAAAGAATAATTATTAAAAACGTTCAAAGGCTTTGAAAATTTAATTTCTTGTTTTAGACGTTGCGTTGATAAACCGGATAAACCAGTGTCGCAATACGCCTCCTAAAAAAAAATTGGAAATGTTGAACGCGGCGGTTTTCGAAACTCAATGGGCAATAAATCATATATTTAAAAAAAAACGGACATTACTGCGAGTCGTACTTGTGGACCCAAAGTTTCGTACTGACAGGTACATTCTCGGTCCTGGAACCAACAGCATCGGAAAATAATGTATTGAATTTTCTATCATTAGAAAAACTCCTTTATGACCTAACTAGCTTTTGCCCGTGGCTTAAATTCGGGGTAACAGTTCTCCCTTCCTGTTTTGCAGGTACCTGCTACCTATAGTTTTTGCCCTTGCGCCTTATTTTTTGTAAAAGCAAAGCTAAGTTTTTCGTTTTCTTCCCCTTTTCTCCCTCATTTCTCACTTCAAAATAAAATATAAGCCTAGTCCGTCCTCCGCCGAGGTTTCCAGCGACTGGGACCGCTATTAACTAGGATCGCGGTCCCAATCGCCGGATCTGTATAAAATAAATAATTTTCTTCCGGCGACTGGGACCACTTATATGATAACTAAAATAAAAAAAAATGTACGGTCAAACAAAAGTTTTTAGATGTAGCAATTTAAGAAAAACCCTTTTTGATTTAAAAACATCATTTATTGATATAAGAAAAACAACCACTGACTACAGTTCTGTTATTTAAAACTTTCGTAATTAAAACATACACTTAGATCGTGTTAACAAAAATCAACAAAAAAAAAACACATAAATCGTGCATCAATCAACAATTTTTAAATAATTAGCAATCAGAAAGTAATTGTTTATTACAAAATCACTCTTTAACTGGTACCGTAAATATAATAAGAAAAGTGTGTGTGTCAGCTCCGACGCATGACTGGAGTTTACTCCTTAAGTACGAGTATCTAACCGTACGCAAAAAGAGTTTATTCAACTGAAAAAAGATTAAAATCATATGAAAGGGTAAATTCACAAATTGATAAAAAAAAATAGCAATATAAATACACCGACACTGATAGAAACAAACAAGCCCAATAACATATAGTATATAGGTATAGTCGCCTATACAGCATACCATATGTACGTCTTAATACACTCACAACCAAATTAGAAAGTTGCGCACTAAAGGTGTGCACCAAAAACGTGACACATTTTCGTTACTTTAGTAGGATTTACCCCTCGGACTTTTTTCATACCGGGCGCCTTATATATTAAAATCGATTCTTAAGGAGTAAACTCCAAAAACACAATAAAAATAATAAACGTGGTACTATCTATGTCAATCACAATTAGTTTAAAATGGCCGTTATGGCTTCACACAAAATCAATCAAGTAAGTAATTATCACAAAATCAGCCTTAACTGTGTTAAAATATAAAGTTAGAGAGGGATAGTATTATACAATGCTATACCCTTTGGGTGTATTTACCTGCATGTGTAAATTAAGTCAAAACGGGCTAGCTTAATCTATTACTAAGCGCATAAGATAAAATCATGTCTAGAACGAGTCAATGATATTTATATAAATATTTTTTTTTTTTTTCGTTTGACTGTACGAACTTTGGCTTGAATAATAAATATATTTAAGTTATCTATGAGTGGTCCCACTCGCTGGAAGAAAAATATTTATTTTTTACGGATCCGGCGACTGGGACCGCGGTCCTAGTTAATTGCGGTCCCAGTAGCCGGAAGCCTCCCTCCGCCAGGGTGTAAACCAAAACGTAACAAAATTCATCAAAATAAGTTTAGCCATTTAAGCGTGAAGATGTAACAAAAAAGCAAATTCACTTTCGCTTTTATAATACCTATGAGTAGGGATAGCAGACTAGCTGCAGAATAGAAATATTTATAAAAAAATACTATAGTTTGAGGTTATAATCGAATAAATTCGATTCAATTTGAGTTGGTGTTAGCCAAACGAGAATAACCAGAAATAATATATCTGAATGACTCACCCAACTCACCTCACTTATTTATTACAATATCATTAAAAACTTAAACATGCATATTCATTACGTAAACATCATTTATTACTTTTATTTGATACTATGATATTTTTTACTATGACAGTAACATATTATTAGTATATTTCTAACCAACGACCATACAGCCCGTAGACACCTAATAACAGGCGACCGATGTCTGTCAACACATCTGACTAATAAATCATAAACAAGTCGCCACTCAACTGACTCAACAATTTCGAATCAGTTTCGACCACTTCTGTGACCCGTAAACACTTCCGTGTTACCGTATAAAAAAATCGGAAACAAAATATTACAATAGCCCCTTGTACAATACGTTGGTGTGTTAAAAACGGTCAAAATTCGATTTTCCGAAAAAACGATATAACATTTCATCGGTTATTTAATAATTACATAATCATAATGAAACAAAATTTTTGATATTATTTATCGGAGTTCATCATAAACTGGCTAGCTACAGGTGAAATTGTATGTACCACCGACCCGCGTTGATGTCTTTTGAGACAGGTCTCTTTCTTATTATAGTACTTAGAAAGTGACAGCAATAGTGGGCGTGTACTATAGGCAAAAAGTTAAAGATGTACCAAATCGACTATCGAAATTCGTTATCGATAAAGCATAAAACCTACATTATGTTAATTTAAAAAATCGTTACTTTGTAAACATTAAACAAAATAAGGAATGTTTAGTAGTAATGTGATAGATGAAGTAGGCTGCCTATGTAAGACTATTAAAATACTACGTATGTATATTTTTTTTTTACATTTAATTGAATGTGAAATGATGATGTTCTAGATTCCCACAAACGAGAGAACTGGTTTCCTTTAACATATAGTACTAAACTAGCTTTTTCCCGCGGCTTCGCTCGCGTTAAATTCGGGGTAACACAGTTCTCCTTGCGCCTTATTGATTTGTAATAGCAACGCTGTTTTCCCTTTTCTCCCTCACATCCCACTTTTTCCTAAATAAAAAACAGCCTATGTCCGTCTCCTGGTTCCCAACTATCTCTGTACCAAAATTCATCAAAATCGATGTAGCCATTAAAGCGTGAAGAGGTAACAAACAAACAAACTCACTTTCGCTCTTATAATATTAGTAAGGATGTTCATAGCATTTTACAGAAGTTGTTTTATCCCTTTGAAAAACCGTCACCGGTTCAAAAACGATTTGGTAGGTGTTTGTACGTTGTTCATTTTCTTTACCAGTTTTTTATACAATGGTCAAATTAGTAGTGGTTACATTACATATTACCTTTTATAATAGGTTACTAGAACAA
Source organism: Ochropleura leucogaster (assembly GCA_958449745.1). Lineage (NCBI taxonomy): Eukaryota > Metazoa > Arthropoda > Insecta > Lepidoptera > Noctuidae > Ochropleura > Ochropleura leucogaster. Next base: position 9,200,627 of record OY288223.1, on the reverse strand, counting down.
CTTTATTGTACTTGAAATGATTTCTCAAAGTACCTTCGAATGGTCTCACCGAGGTTCTCTAAACGTGAAGATAAAATTGGATTCATAAAAAAATTTTTTTTTCAAAAATATAAAATCTGTCAAAATATTGTTCATATATGTTTTTTTTTCGATTTGATTCGGTTTGAAATAAGAATGTGAAATTAATAAAATTATTATAATCATTTTGATTATAGGTATGGAAAGGTATCGATATCTTCGTATTTTTTGTAACCTGTCCCATCCCTAATTCTACCCTATGACCTTGGTAGGGCCAATCAGAATGCAGTACCCCGCTTCCTCATACCTCGGCTAGTTGACAGAATTGGTTTGGAACAAATTATCAAACATTAGGCGTCTACGGGCTGTATGGTCGTTGTTTCTAACACTAGCTGGCGTCCGTGACTTCGCCCGCGTGATATTAAAAAAAAACGATGTGTTATTCCAAACTATTATTTACCTTTTTACCAAATTTCATCAAGATCCGTTCGGCCGTTGACGTGAAAGAGTAACAAACATCCATACATCCATCCATCCGGACAAACATTCGCATTTATAATAATAGTAGGATACATACTCATTTAAACATAATTATGTACTCGCCGTTAGCCAGACAAAAACAACCAAAAATAATTACGGCATTGTTGGCCCAGTGGCTGAGCGATTGACTGCTTCGCTACGTATTGCGAGTACGATCCCCGCACGAATCAAATATTTGTATGAATTACAGGTAGTTGTTCCGGGTCATCTCCATACAGGAGAAAATCCTAGTGTGAGAGAAGGGATAGAAAAGAATGAAGAGATATCTGTATCACATATTTTTAAGCTATTGCATTGCTTCTATTGCGGGCCTTAAAAACCTAACACTTTCATTACGAATTCAGCGTAGAACCAACTGCGTTAAGATAAACTACTAGGCTTGCATGAATTCACCATAAATTCATGCAAGCTTAGTACTTATTTCAGGTCTTGGTAGATAGAAGAAGATCTCTTCTCGATAGAAGCTATTGCATAGCTTCTATTGCGGGCCTTTTTTAATTTATTGCATAAGTTGATAAAAAATGCTGTGCAATAGCTTTACCGCGGCAGTCCTCGCGTGCCACACGTATTTTTAAGCTATTGCATAGCTTCTATTGCGAGCCTTTTTTTATAACTACTATTCTATACACATTTACCAATAATATACACCACTACTACACTTAATTTAGTAGGAATGACGCTGTTTATCACTAAAACTGCAAAAAATCGTAGGTAGTTCAATTTGTGACCACACCTGTTTAATCATAAATGAAAAAAAGCGAACCGAAATCTTTACGTGCGTCATAACTATGTTTTTGAACAAGACCTTTCCGAAATTATTACTAAAAATTATCGGCCAATTAAAGTTGGACTCGCGTACAAAGAGCTACGTCTTGCTAAAAAAATTAGAATATTTAAAACAATGAAATTATAATATTTTAACGCTCATTCATTAGGTCAACTTACATATACTCAACAAAAAAAATAGTGTGTTACTGAAAAATAAAATGCGTATTTTTTTTTAAAAGTCCTATAATAAATACATATTATCTCACAAGGTGAATAAAAATGTTGCTCAACCTGTTTTTCTTAATAAATATCAATAGGAATCATACCCGAATAAAAACTTTAAAACTATTTGTAAACAGCACGATTTGTATCCCTTTCCGACTTCGCCAATAGTTATTTTAATTAAGAGTGATAAACATTTAGTTTAAAATCACGTATTTAAATGTTACCTCAAAAGGTTTAATTTAATCCATAAATGGTCTAAATGAAATTGCAAGGATTTTTTTGAAAATGTGTTTATTTTTCTATTAGAGGGAATACAAAAGAACAAGTGAGTGAGAAAAAAAATATGAACATTATGTTTTTCAGGAATTTGTAGGGTTGTACCCAAATTGGCACAACGGCCACTTATGAGTAGTAATTTTTAAAATATGGTTTTTCAATGCACAGTGTTTTCTTGCATTCCCATCGGCTTCTATTTGACAAATAACACAGTCAACCCGTTTAGGAAGCTCTTCAGGTACGTGATAAGCGCCATCAAGTTGCAGACCAACTATGTTAGAGTCTCTCAGGACGGATTGCTTTAGATAAAATCTGGCTATGCTTTGTCGAAACAGCATTTTATTCATGGGTTCTTCCCTACACTGTACGTGTAATCGCCAGGCATTTGCCATGGCCATATCAATCATGTAGGTATATAGTACCCACCACCTTTTTTGCGATGAACGCCGATTCTATACCTACAGTGAAATGGACTGATCCATTTCATTTACTCCACCCATGCCTGTATTATAAGTTTGGAATAAATGTGAAATCTTTTTGTGGCCAATGGCTCATCATCGCTGCTATCGAAAAGAATACCCTCATCGCAAACAGACACCTCTATATTTCCGGGTACTACATATGGCAAAGTAGATAATACATTTTCATTATCAAAAACCTCTTTTTCGTCAGAAACAACACTGGGTTCTGGTGGAATTATGGCCAAATCATACTCCAAACCGTCATCACAGTCTTCAGCAATACAGAATAAGGCCTCTTCCAAGCCCTTGTAGCATTAGTAGTGTCAAATATTATTCTGCGACTAATTTTCGAAATCTGCAAAATCAAGGATAAACTAACCCCACGTGTGGCCACTGTACCCAAATTGGCACAGCAAAATTTAGGATAGGACAAAAGCTTACATTATATGTAACTGAAAATGTTATAAATCATTTATTTTTTATTAGTTTCAAATAATTTGCTTAAATATAATGTTTATATGTAAATATTTTCTAGTCGGTAGTTGTTTATTGTGATTGTGAGGACCATGTGGATCATAACTTTTATTAACTTTTTTTGCTTTTGACGATTCTGGCAGTTGAGTACTATTTAGGGACCTACGCTAATGTCCTTTTTTGGTATTTTTCGTCGTTTCGTTGAGCTCCTTGGGTTATGAGTCGAGCTACACGATAACTGACAAATGCTTGCACTGACTGGACAGGTCCACTCAATCTGTGTGGTGCTTTCTTAAAAAGACCACTTCAGACACTAATCTGCATAGTCCTCATGTAAGTTGACCAAGATGTTTTTGTCTAGACTTTAAAAGAGACTATAACCTCTGAGTTTTTTTCGGTTGTTTCTGCTCAGAGTAGTCGGGTACGAAACAGCGGCCTCATTTAGTTTTTTTTAGTGTTTATGAAAACCTGCTTGCAAAATAAACATCATTTATATTATGTATGTACCGTACCCTGTGCGTGCCCTGATAAAAATAACCAACAAATAATTATGAATGCACCACTACTTATAACAATATGATCGTATTGTACATTTACTCAAAACGGTGTCAACATTTTTCATTTCTATCCTCAATTATTAAGTTTTCCCGAATTGGCACAACAGTCACAAATGGGTTAATAAAAATAATAAAAAAAAATATCGTTAAGAGATGTTACATTATCATGATAAAAAGCTCTGACTCTACTAGCTAGATGAGACCTGTGTTACAGGATTTAGGATTTAAATATTGGTAGTGGTTATTAAGAATTCGCACTCGGATCGATCTTTAGGTTAAACCGCCCTGACCTCGATAATTCCGGTGATGGGTGACCACCCATTACATACAATGCTTCTTCCTCGCTTCGAAAATCATGACACTAACATTGTTCCCGTCTGTGATTTGTAAAAATAAATAAAAATAAAAATGGAGTATTGTCTTATCATAGACTAACTAGATTGTGGAAATCAGATAGGCAGTCGCTCCATGTAAAATACTGGTACTTCGAAAATTGTTGAGAAAATGCGGGCAGATGACGATTAAGATATTGGTAGTATTAAGATAACGATTAACTCGTTAAGTTGTGTGTTAAGTATATCGTCTAGAACCTTCTTAATTAATTGCAAAATTAATTATAACAGAACACAAACAGTTAATTGCAATTTTCATTATAAAGGCATATAAGGGTAGCAAACATCTTTTTAAGAATACGTGAAATATTTAAAATATTTAGGTGGTGAACTGCAGTACGTCCCGCTGGATTCCCAATAAGAGACAGGAGAATCGGAATCGGATCCGCACATCTTTACTTACTTTAGCCCTTTTATAATAATTTAGAAAAGTGTAAACAAAAATGCGCGACAGAATTATAAAGCAAGAGTATTATAAGTTTTTGGATACAATCGACGGGAGACAATTTCGTTACCAGTGGCCTCGCAAAACCATGAAAACCAGTCATTTAGAAAAATCTTTTTTCCTAGGTGCTACCTCAGCTCATTGCAATTAACGACCCTAAAAACCATGAACCTACACCATAAAAGAAAAACCTATGAAATTCAAACTCATGGTCAATTTAAAAAGAATAAATGTTATACTTATTTTAATAAGCAAAGAAAACTCTATAAAATTCGAAAAAAATAAATGATACTTGATTTTTTTTTACAACCAACTAGTATATCCTCTAGATCAAAAAGTTAATAATATAACTAAATAATGATTAGGAATAGAATGTGTTGCTCACACTTTTTTGATGTGCGTATATATTATAATAATATATCTCTATCTCCTTGCTTACTCAATCGTTTTTTTTTAGTAAAGTATATTATAAAGCGGCCTTCTAAATTAAATCTCTTCAGTCAACATGTTGGTTCTAGTGACAGTGTGCCTATTGGTATGGATCTGCGCGATAAAATACAGGCGCGCGCGACTTGTGGAGTCTCGTGCTCACCCGCTGCCACCAGTTTACCCAGGCTATCTGCCCATTATCGGACATACACATATGCTGCTTATTAATACGACAAGTAAGTGCTTTTCTATTTTAAACAACTTAAAAAATGGAGGTTTTATTGCTACCGTATTTATCATACGATATTACTACGCCGATTTACTGGATTCTTTACAACAAAAAAACAATGACTCAGTAAACAAAAAAAATGACTAATTCAAGTTTCCGAGGTCCGTGGTGTTTTATCTTTGATTTGCTTTTGTACCATCGAATTTCTCGCAATATAAAAAACTTTTTATGATTAAAAGAAGATTGCAATACGTATTCAATTACATATAAAATTGAACAGGTGATATTAAATACGCTTCTGCAATTTAATTAATTGTCTTTTTATTAAATTGTTTAAATATTTTTTTAATAAGTAATTTATTGTACTAAACAGTTTTTCTTCTTTCTTTTTTTCACTGCTGTGATTTTCGTATACTAATTTGTTTTTGTTTGAAATAAAAAAAATACACAACAACAAGAGGAGGCTGACATGGATTCTGTACCTTCAAAAGAGTTTTCGTTAAAACATAAGTATGATTAACATTAAATTTGTAATCTGGGTATACCATTAGATAAATAAGGTCATATCGTGGCAAAAAGCATTAATTAAAAATCTGGTGAATATCATTCGGGTCTGTTATAATTTAAAAAGTCCATTAATATAGATCCATAAAGGGGCACAATTTTGTTTAATATTTCACTTTGTTTTTTATTAGATGAATTTTATAGTACGCTGATCTTTGCTTTGCGCTTGGGTGCAATGTTTCTTTTTTGTAATATATTCTGTTTCAAAAGTGGTTCCTTTAATATTTCATAACCTCCTTATTTAGAGCGTTTTTTCGCTGGTGTCATTAAGGATGTTTTTTAGGGTTCCGTAGTCAACTAGGAACCCTTATAGTTTCGCCATGTCTGTCTGTCCGTCCGTCCGTCCGTCCGTCCGTCCGTCCGTCCGTCCTCGCTTAATCTCTGTGACCGTTAGCGCTAGAAAGCTGAAATTTGGTACCAATATGTATATCAATCATGCCGACAAAGTGGTAAAATAAAAATTTGATAAAAATGTTTTATTAGGGTAGCCACCCTATATGTGAAGTGGGAAGTGATTTTTTTTTTTTAATTTTAACCCTAACGTGTGATATATTGTTGAAAAGGTATTTAAAAATGAATAGGGGTTTACTAAGATCATTTTTTGATAATGTCAATAATTTCGGAAATAATCGCTCCAAAAGTAAAAAACAATGTGTCCCCCCCCCTCTAACTTTTGAACCATAAGTCTAAAAAATATGAAAAAAATCGGAAAAGTAGAACTTTATAAGGACTTTCTATGAAAATCATTTTGAACTTGATTGACACAACAGTTTTTGTACAAAAAAGAGAAAAAGGTGTACAAAATAATTTCTGGACTAAGTTTGTAGTATAATCGTATATGCAAGCTTTTTTTGTAACTTTGTTTACATATTATATTATCCTGAACGTATCTTTTTTCAAACAAAAAAAGAATTATTGAAATCGGTTCTCGCAATCCAAAATTACCACCGAAATTGCACGTCTTTGTATTAATTAGTAACCCAATTCCTCGAGAGATGGCGCTGTAGGTACTTATTACATTGGATCGGGTATTACCGAATTGTTCGGTTGGCCTCATAACTGGGAACACTTATTGTGACGGACGGGAAACTACGGAACCCTACACTGAGCGTGTCCCGACACGCTCTTGGCCGGTTTTTATTATATTATGCAGTCGTTTTGAGGTAGGTTCAGGATATTAGTCTTTGATGTTTTACTTATGTCTATTATTGTTTTTTTTTTATAAATTTCCCCATTCTGGGTGAAGCGGGGGGAGTGTCAGACTTGTACTGACTAAAATCCAATCATGTTCCGTCTTTGGCCCGTTATGTCCCGGGGCCGCGGTATCTCGTTTAAACAACCCGCAACCCCGACAGGATTTTGTATGGTTTGGGGTTTGGTTTTGCTCGGTAGTGAATAGTCGTAGTCTGGTCTGTATGTTTTTCTACATTGATATAGTTATGTTTAATAAATGAAGTCCTTAATTTATTATTTTTACTTATTATTTTTACAAACGTGTTTTATCAATCTGTCCTATCGTAGGTCTGATGGAAGAGTTTTCTTAATAAAATAAGCAGTACTTTTGTGCTCTTTTGTCGGTATGTATTTTTTTAGAACATGCGTTTTGTGTGTAGGTATATAAATAAGAAAATCTGATTGTTAATACTATTGCCCTATTTCTGACTTAAAAACTTCAAGAAACTCTGTGTAGTTGGTATTACCGTAGTTGTAATACGACTCTGACTTCTACTTATGTCATAATAGTATGTTCCTTCTGTAGGTATAAATTTAGATTATTTTAGGCTAGGTGTCAAGTCTCTGTGGAAATATACTGAGGCTTTACTTCCTCACAAAATGGTTTTGTAGAGTTTAAAGTCGAAGATGAAGGCTTGGAGAGGAGCCCGCCAGGGTCACTGCCTACAGGGTGCGCGATTAGTTCGAAATAAATACCGCGGCCCCGGAAAATAAGAGCAAAAGAATGAACATGTGTGGGATTTAGTCAGTAAAAGTCTGACACTCACCCCGCTCCGCCCAAAGCGGGGAAAGTTATTTGGTGATTTGCCCATACATAAAAGAAATGGTTAGATTTGAACGTGAGTAAATCATACTGAAAACACTTTATTATTTTAATTTATTTATTTAATGATAATGAATCTGTTTTAATAATATTGAATCTGTTTTAAATGATATTGAATCTGTTTTAATGATATTGAATCTATTTTAATGATATTCAATCTGTTTTTAATTATATAGAATCATGTGTAACAATATTATATTAGTTTTCTATGGGTCTATGCCACCCGACATAAACTTTATTCATTCATTCATTTATTTTGTGTTCACGCAGCGATAGTTGTATAATGTTATGTACTAAAGTGGAAAACTTCAGTATATTATGAGTTTTAATATGAAGAAGACATGCTTCGCCCACCCCAAATATTGTAAGATAAGATGACGGGAAAATGATGATATGAACAAGCTCACCATTTATAGTTCAGTACAATGAGATTGCTGGAAGTTTAGTCACTGTGATGACTATATTACTGAAATTAAAAAATTGGATGATCCACAAGAACCAACGCCATCTATAATCAACTGGCCGTACTGCAACACGGCTGCGTTCGCGCAGTTACCATCTGTACTCGTCACGATTTAAAAGTCGATCAGTTTGTTCCCGCAGCAGTCGCTAGAAGGCGCTGCTGGAGGAAAGTCATAAATAATTTGATTCGTAGGAGTTTTTACTTAATGACTACTATAGCTTCGAATTAGGGTTGTATTATACTTATTTTATCTGTGTTCTTCAAATCGTTCCGATACCTAAACTATTTTTACAGACGACTCAACTTCAACTTAAGTGATATTGGTGAAACTATAGCAAGATGTTATCTATATAATGTTTTTTTATATTAAATACTTTAATACAGCCCCTCATGAGTTTTTCTATGAAGAGTTAATTAACTTTTGTCATGTCATGTGCTAGTGTAGAACAAGGGGTAATATAAAAAATATGTATAAAAATGAATAAACAATAATTTCGACGATCCCTACGTATAAACATGTCGAAAATGGTATTTTTTACCTACGATTTTTATTTAATTTATTTACTTTGTTTTAGAAATCGTATAAAAGAACAAGTCTTATAAATGCAACAAATATGTGTCTTAGAAACGGTCATCTCTCAGTTTTTCTAAGAAAACGTGAAAAAATAAAATATTGATGAGTAAATGGCATCATAAAGTTCTTAAAACTGTTAAAATATCGTAGAAAGAAAATATTTATTATTGCTCATAGAATTATTTCTAGGGCGTTTTGAACAAAAAATACGCTGTTCTGTAAACCTCGGTTACGTAGGAACCGTCGATAAATTCTATTCAAAGACCTGCATTATGGACAACGACAAACGCCATATCAATGAGTAGACCTCAGTCCCAGCCAGCAAATAGGTTGACTATGTTGTTTTTTTTTTACAGAATTATGGCAACTGATTAAAAAAGCTACTAAGTGGTCAAATGAACAAAAGGGCGTTATCCACTTAAATTTTGGATCTCAAATTTATTACTGTAAGTTTTTTCATACTTGCTATCTTACTAATAAACATTTATTTAATTTAAGGCCATATATAGGGTGCAAACTAACTAAGGTTAGAGGCATTACAAAGCCGTCAACAAAGCATAATATCTGCACTTCAAACCAAGTAAAAACAGACTACTATATTTTTTTAGAGCACAAATAAATATAAAATTGTTCTTAAAAGAAAATAATTTTTATATAATAGTGTTTATTAAAGATATTCTGTTCTTAAACACGATTTCAAGGGGGTGGAAGATTTTTAATAAAGCATGGCGTGAACTTGCGACATTTAATTCTATTTTCAAATGAATTATGCCACTAGGCTGATCCGGGGCTACCGCACGATCTCCACGCCTGGGGCACGATCTCCACGCCATGGCGTCCTCACCTACCGCCTGACGCAGGTCCTCACCGGACACGAAAGTGCCGGGATTTTTTTTTTAAATAATACGTCGTCTATTAAAAGCATGTTTACCAAACGTGTTGTTGTAAAAAGATCAAAAGACCAATCATGTTTTAAGCTTTTTTTTTGTGAAATGGCATGATATCCTGCAGTATGCAAAGTTGACGGCTTCGTTAAGTGTTCGTTTACACCCTTTAAGAAAGAGAAGAGGTTAATAGAAGCCTTTGCCTGACAGCAAATCATAGAATGTTAAAAAAAAAACGAAAATATCGTCGCGTCAGTAGCGTTTTCTACTTTTATAAAAAAGTTTTTAATTTTTCTTTTTTTAACAGTTATTACAGATCCTGAAGATGCTCTTTCTGTGGCCAATACTTGTTTGGACAAACATTTTATTTACTCATTTGCAAAATTTATGCTCGGTGAAGGATTAGTTACTGGATCTGGTAAGTACTGTTTGAGGTTTTATACCTTAACCACACCCAAATGCAGGCTGGTTGGCCGTGACGTTCCATATTTAGGCTATTTTAAATAATTAGGAGATAGACTAGAGGATGACGTAATTCTTGTGTGAGATGTATCGGTGAAATAATGTATAAAATATAAACATGAATGAATGATTTTAAATATTTATTTTGTCCTCCCAGCTATTGCCCGCAGCTTCACTCGCGTTTAATTCGAGGTAACACAGTTCCCTTTCCTGATTTACAGGTACCTGCTACCTGTATTTTTGCCCCCTTATTTATTGTAATAGTAATGTTAAATTCACCTACTCGAATAAATACATTTTAATCAATTTACTTTACTAATACATTTTATGTCCCGGGGTTGCGGTTTGTCCGAAAAAGATACCGCTGCCTCGGAACATAAAGGATAAAAGAAGGAACATGGGTGGGTTTTAGTCGGTTAGAGTCAGACACTCCCGCCGCTCCGCCCAGAGCAAGAGATGTTGACTATTGTATCATCATTTTCCTGCCCTTATCCAATTTAATTTTTCTTCTTACGTTCTCCCCTGTCAGACATCACGGCATCATTTACTCCTTTCTAGTTCATGTTATTTCTTACTCACCCAATACAATTATGTAATCTAATAAAGTTCTTTTTTTTTCAAATTTAGGAGATCATTGGCGCCGCCACAGGGAACTACTAAAATCAAATTTCCGCTTGCCTATTATAAATGGATACCTTGATTTATTTAACAGCCAATCGGAAGCATTGCTGAGTGATATAGAACGTTACGTTGAGAAAGGACCATTTGATCCTTCGCCACATGTGAAACAATTATCCATGGGGACTTCATACTGTAAGTGTAAGGCACCCGACCAACGCCGACGATTACCAACAATCTTTTTCCCCTGACTAGTTATCAATTTGGGACAAATATTTTTCTATGATTTTTGTTGATCTTTCCATATTAAAATACGATAACAAAGAATTGGCTTAAGTTGTGGTCATGGCCAAGCTGTAAACACCGGACAGATATTTCAGACTTGTCAGTTGTACACGTTGAACAGTTGCAAACACATTGTTTTGCATCATTTTTTTATATAGGTAGCTCTTTGATCAATAGATATTGATTATGCGTCATCTGCGCGAAGACGTTTGGACAGACGCAAAGAACTTTAAACTAACTTAAGGAATGTTAGTTGTTCTGAATGTCAATATTCATAATAACAAGCTATTTAGGTTAACCTTAGTTCTATGTCTAGAACCACATCTGTAATCGGTAGATAAGACAGCTTCTTAAATTTTGCTAAATTCTAGTTTCATTCGGTCTAAATCTATTTTTTTTTAAAAGGTTTGTTTCAATCTTGAGTTGAATGATTAAGTAAGCATTTCATTTTAGTGACAACGTTTGGAAAGGTTGGAAGTAAAAAGTTCTTTCCAAAATACATGAAAGCGGTCGATGAAATGCTGTGCCTTGTAATGCGTAGATTCCAGAAGTTCTGGCTGCAAAATAATGTTATATACAAGATCTCAGGAGAAAAAAAAGTCGAATCTGAATTAGTGAGAACTGCCAAAGAAGTATCAGACGAGGTAGGTACAACGTCAAAAGTCTTTGGGGATCAAATACATTTTTACCTAAAAAAATATCCAACTAATATTCGGCATGGCCACGGCAGAACATTAATACGAGCATCGGCAATGAAATGCCGGCGCGCGTCTCTGGTGCGCCGGGTGTGGGCTAGCCTCAACGCCATTCTGGCAATGATAGGTTAGACTGTTCTTATATCCGACATGGCTGTGCCTTGTAATTGTTTGTAAGTCCGGTATGACTGGTTATATAATTTACTTATTTCAACTTGTACAAAATTATTTTTGTTGTTTATGAAATTTGATTGTGTTGGTATTTTAATCTAATTATCATTTATTAAATTTTATTTAAATTTGTATGTTATGTAGTTTATTTGTTTGATGGAATTTTATTGTATTTTTTGACATTATTCTATTTAATTAAAATTGGAATGCTTGTGTTTGGTGTCACCTAAATTACTGAGTCTTTCGGTTACTTGAGATAAATGAAAAAAAATGTACGCCGCATTGTCATGCATTAGTCGAAACTAAATGCCCGACCGACTTCGCTAAGGGATCAACGTCTAAAACAATCCTCGCCGCATAAATCTGAGCATTGAAGGTGCCCCTTATCCAAATGATATCGGTTATTCCACCGATTCAAATACCGGCCAAAGCCATTATTGTTTCTCCTCCATATGAAAGACTTTTGAACTTCAAACTCAATTACGATAAAATAAAAATAAATCCGATTTAACACCCAAACGAAATTCATCGGAAAAGCAAACAACGCTAGTCTTCTTCTTCTCTATTTCTCTTGCTGCGGACATATTACAAATGGGTCCTACGATTACGGTGTGATTTGATTGTACCGGTCTTGTCTCATCATTTTCCTGCCATTGTTGGTTGGAGGGAGCCTCTTCCTGAATGTGCGACGTGAGAGCGTCCATTATCACCAAGAAGAGGTAAGGGCTAAGAGTCGACCCTTGGTGCAGACCGACAGTCCCATTGAAGGTGCCGGTAGTGCCCGCTGTGGACCGGACTTGGGTACTGCATCGACTGTACATCGCACGGATCAACTGCACATACTTCCCAGGCACACCTTTCTCCTTAAGAGCCCACTACAAAACCGCACGTGGGACCCGGTCGTATGACTTTTCGAGGTCGATGAACACCATGTGCAAGTTCTTATGTGTTTGCTTGTACTTCTGTATTTTTCGCATAACTGGCGGATAGCGAAAATGGCATCCGTCGTTCAAAGGTGACGCAATGTTTAATGCCAAGAATGACAGCCTAGCATACGTTGCCTGGCGTAAGTTTGCAACATTCCAGCGGCTATCATCATCGCTCCTTATGTCTAATGATGTTGTCGCTCCATATCGATGTTTTTTTTTCGGTTTCGATGCAAAATAGCGCTTTGTAAAACGCGAATCTTGATTGACAGTTATTTTTTTTATTTTATTGGACGGGGAGCAATGGGTAGCTCACCGTCCGTCCGTCTATTGTCGACAGGCCATATCGACGGCGCGTTTGTGTTTCACGCGCGCCTCACAGAGATGTCAGCAAAGCAGAGGGGCTTGCCAGAGCCTCCACCTGCCGGGGTTTTGGGTTGTTCGAAAGAGATACCGCGGCCCCGCAACGTAAAGCGCAATAGAAGGAACATTAATGGGTTTAAGTCAGTAAAAGTCTAACTGTATAACTTCCCCCGCTCCGCCCAGCGCGAAGGAAGTTATTTGATAATTTCCCGACCCAAAAAAAAACAGGCCTTTACCCAAGGCCTTTAGAAGTGAGACAAGACAGGCATACGATAGATCATTATTTAGTCTCTGGTATATTTTGTTATTCTTATGATACTGAAAATCGAAATACTTTTAAGAAAAAATACTCTATTCTCTTGTTTTTCAGATATTACAAACAAAGAAAACATTTTTAAATGGAACGAATGTTTCTTCTTCATCTACATGTAAGTAGTTTTGTCTAATAACTATCAAGCCAAGCTGATCCACTGATCCGTTTTGCAGTTTACCGGCTAAAGATTCGATCAAACTGGTTTGGACAAGTTGCGGATCAATTACGGACTCCTTTTTTTGGCAGATACTTTAGCAAAATATCTGTCCGGAGTCCGGAGCCGCATTCACTTGTTGTTACCGATTTGAGTTAACCTTAAAACAATAGATAATAATGAACGACGACGACGAAAAACATGCAAAACTAGAAAAAGTTTGAAATTTATTAAGTTTTGGCTTGGAATACAAAAAAAAAAGAAATAACCAATCTGCAAAACACGAAATAGCTTCACAATTCAAAATGTCTCAAATGTAATGAATTGAAAGTTAAATTGTAGAATAATAGGTACTATTTCATATTTTTTCTCAGATGTGTCATACCAGCCTCTCATAGATCTGATGCTGCAACAACACCATAAAAACAACTTCACTGACGATGAAATTACAGAAGAACTGCATACTTCTATCATGGCTGCATACGAAACTACAACACATTCATTAGAAACTATTTTGGTAATGATAGGATCATATCCAAAAGTTCAAGAGAAGATCTATGAAGAGTAAGTTACATTTTTTATTAAGGAAAGAAGAGCACAGAAGTGCTTAGTTAAGACTCGCACAGTCCAGGGATTTATGACGCATAAAGAAAAAGCGCTTATATCAGCAGTGGGTGGAACAAGATTAACAAAGACAGCGTAGTTGACGCAGTGGATAAGCAATTGTCTGCTGCGCTGCGAGGAACAGGTCCGATTCTCTTAAAAATTTGTCCATGCTACGCAGGCCCTGCGGCCTACAGGTACAATATTCCTGTGCCCGTGGTTTTGCTATTTAATGAAATTAAAAGCCTATAGTCGTAGTATTGGATTGAAAGCAGATGGAGTTACGCCCTAGCCTTGGTGAATGGTGGCAGTTATACGTCTTATGTTAAAATGATACGAATCCAGTCACTCTTGATTAAAAAAAAGCTAATCGTTTTTTTTTCAGAATAATGCAAGTTGTAGGTGCAAATAACGATCTACAAAAGGATGATTTACGGAAATTAGTATATACAGATGCAGTAATTAATGAAAGTCTTCGAGTGCTACCGACAGCTCCAATTGTATTAAGATATATAGACAGAGATGTTAAGCTGAGTAAGTAGATAGCGGGAGAGCATCACAGAGCAAATAAACAAATATATCAAAACAAATTTATCAATACTATCCGGCGACAGTTTGGCCAGTCACAGCTCGTCTTCCTGCTACATCCAAATTGGTCGTAATATTATTGTGCTTTTTTTGTTTTTAATACATCTTGACACGGTATACCTATTAATAAACCGGTTTGGATTGATCTCTGGTTTGACTAGTAACAAAAACACAGATATTTATGGATTCCACGGTGTCTAAAATCTTTCCTATGATTTTATTTTTCTTAATTTTGATCATAATCATCTTCCTACCTATGTCCCATGTTTCTTCGTTTCGTTTTTCTTTCATTCTCCCCTATCAAATCAATGTTTTTTACTGGATCACTTAGTTGTCCGTCTGTCTGTTTGTCTGGCAAGACCTTTTATCTTAAGAACACGTTGAGGTATCGAGTTAGATTAAAACCATATACTCTGTGGTCCCTTTCTGCTGTGAAATCAATCCTCTCGGGTCTACGCAGTCAAAAGATATAGCGTTAGATATATGTTTATGTCGCAAGTTTGTACGGAACCCTAGATGCGCTAGTCTGATTCGCTCTTGGCCGGTTTTTTTCCTTCATATCATTTCTTACACAACATTTATATTCACCACTCTTTTAGTCAAAATCCTCATTGCAGACCGATACCGAGACAGTTAATTTTTTTAATTTCTTTCAGAAAACTACACATTGCGCGCAAATAGCCAGTGCATCATATCAAATCTAGGTCTGCTTCAACATCCATCTTGGGGGCCTGACGCTGAGGTATTTAGACCAGAAAGATGGTTGGATACCGCCTCGATACCAGCTAACCATGCTACAGAAGCTGCATTTAGCTATGGCAAACGATCTTGCCTCGGTGGGTAATTTTTTTTTTACTAACTTTCAATCTCATCAGGTATCTGGTTAGACTGGAAACTGTTGTGAAAATGCTAAGCAGATAATGATACAAGCACATCTTTCTATTTAAATATTCGTTTTGGTTGGTTTGAAAAATAAAAACAGGAACTCCAATTGGATCACTTTGTTTTCCATCGGTCTTTCTGTGTCTGTTGTATTATAGGGTTTCAATTTATTTATAGGACCACAGATTTTATTATTAATCAAATCTGTGGTACCATTGTGATGTAAAAAATCAACCCTTATCTACGCAATCAAAACAAAACTGTTTATGTCGCAAGTTTGTACGGAACCCTCGCTTCGCGAGTCTGACTCGCCGGTTTTTTTAGATTCCTATGTTTGGATCGCTGCAGTTCTGGAGGTATAAAAATAATCCGTCAGCTTATTTATGCATTATGTAGTCATAAAAGTGTAAATGATAATTTTCTTGTCACAGGTAAAACTTACGCGATGACATTGATGAAAGTAGTGATAGCCCACATGGTGCGCAAGTACATCATCACTGCTGATCACACCAAACTGAAATTTAAATTCGACATCACGATTAAAGCAGTGTCTGGACACGAAATCAGCTTGCAACGTAGAAGCAACTAAATAAAAAAAACAGTTATACAAGCTGCATTTTGCATCAGCGTCGATTCAAGGAGGTTATGTTAATTCACGACCGAAATAATTATAAAATTGTTTTTTTTTTCTTATTTTGTAGATATAATTAAATGACTCACCTCCCCTATCTTTGGTTAAAAACTAGAGATGGGATCTTCGGATGCATATTTACCTAAAGCTGACATCATAAAAAAATCCCGCGATCCCTGGAAATCTGTGAGATGTAGCTTATTTGACACAATGACTTTTGTCCTGTAACATCGTAATATGGTTGCTTTTCCCTACTTCTATTGTCAGTGATTTTTAACAAGATTTGTTACAAAAATGTCAAACCGGGGCCATTAAACCTCATGAAATATAAGTAAATTTAATAGGAAAGTTTTAGTTTTATTGTGGAAGTTTTAGTATATAATCCCTAGATTTACTTATATTATAAATACACTGACAAGCCGCTTTCATTCTTTGATAGCCAAAAATCAACTTTCGGTATGTATCCGATGCCGCGGGAGACACCCCGGGCGCCGCACAGTGGGTCGAAACTATGATTTTAGTGACATAGGGGTCAACTTGTTTTTTTTTGCGTTTTCTGAATGCGAATGGATAGAACTTGTCAGCTTCAATAATTAATATCTCTTGACGTTTTTCTCTTAACTTAATAGTTTGGGCAGAAAAATGGGTTTTGTGTTTTTTTTGTATGGAACGGATCAAATAAAATCAAATTCCTGCTAAGTAGCGTTAGATCCCGCTTTGCGGCGTTATTTTTCTTATACCTTGGGCCATTCACTATCATTTGATGCTATGAACATTTGCATAAAGTTGCAACTCTGCCCAAAAATGACGATTGAAAAAATGAAAAAAATACATAGAACTAAAAGCTTCATTTTTATTTCCCTAAGTTCTTCTAGGTCAATTTTAATATGAAATACAATGACAAAAATAAAATAGTAAGACAAAACACGAATTAATACAGGTAAGTACTTAATCAATAACATAAATACAATTAAAAGATCTAATATACGCTTAAATTGGTAGGTACTCGTACTAATAAGTTATTTTTAAAAGAGGATACGAATGTGCTCTTTAAGTAAAAATGTGTACTTACTTAGGAAAAAGGTAAATAGTAGTAAAACGTAGGTACATAATAAAGCTACTTACAAAAGGTACATAATAAAGGTTAAGTAAAGTTACACAATAATACACCTAATTAGGACTAACAATATACAACACTAATACTTACAAAAAAAAAAACTAAAAGTACACTTACAATCTATCAAAATCTTATTCACTATCGCTAGGACTATCTTGTAAATTATTTACATCAATAAAATCTAAACCGGATTCTGTTGGAAAACTCATCAGAAGCTCTTTGACTTTTGGAGAGAGAACCATAATATTTTGTCTTATCATTTGAGGTCTTAGACTTGTGATCTTAGGATCAGACGACAAAAGAAGATTGTGTAAAACATCTTCGTTTGTCGCCGTTCTACTTACTTTTCTAGAATGGCTCTCTCTGTAATTCCGAAAATCTTTATTGCGAGCCTCTGCTGCTTCTTCCGACAGTTTACCGATAGGTATGGCACCAAAATGCTTAATTATGTCAGCCCCGTGTACCAACAATTTGTGAACACTGGATGGCATATAATACCATGGATATAAATTAACAAATAATTTAGCAGTATCATTACAATATTCAGAAAATTTTGTAAGATCCACGCGCTCTCCAGATGCCACAGTCTGAAGAATCACGTGAAACCTTTCAATTAACTCTAAACTAATTCCTGTTATGCGGGCTGTTGTTGGTGGATCTCTAAAAAATCTTCTAGCAGTATTGCCATCATTTGTTGTGCCTACTCCTTGCTTGACAATATCAATGAGTAAACCGGTTTCACTCTTAAATGCTTGCTGTATAGCGCTCTTTTTGAGCGTCAGTTTTTCTTTATCATCGCCCCTGCAACTCCATTTTTTAAACTCCAAACGATAAGCTGCAAAGAAAGAGGAATGACACTTTATAAAAGGAAATTAAACATAAATGAAAGAGAAAAAGGATGTAGTAAAAATATAATATATACTAACCGATGTGAAGTAAGCACTCCATGCTTCTTATCCAGGCATGTAAAGATGACAATCCATACTGGTACATATCTTCGTTTTTTTCTCTTTGAGCAATTGTTGGTAAATTGTTCATCTCGGACGGTTTTGCTTTGCAAATATCACAGACAGACGATGATGTCTCTGACAAATATGAAGTAATTTTGCCGTCTATCATCGTCATGATCAATTTATGCGTTACTTCAACTTGACTGAATCTTGATGGCTGAAGTTCATCTATTTCTTTTTCTATGCTATTTTTTGTACTTACCACTGTTGACTGCGTTTCTTTGGTAAATTTAAACAAAATCGGACGGCAATAGAATGTTGATGAGGGTCGGTCATTTTCCCAAACAATTGTGCCATCAGATTGTTGAAGCCTTACAGGAACTAGACTGGCCATGAAAATAGTTGAATCATCAAAGTCTGTTTCCGTCTTTTGTTTGTAATTACTTTGACCTGAGGCTCCATCAAAACCCCATTTGCTTATAAGCACTAAATCTTTTGCCGAGCTCAAATCCAAAGCAATCACATCTAATAGCCTCGAGACCGTCAAGTTGAGTAAAGCTTGCAGTTTAATAGCAGCTCCATCTTCTGTTATAGTTACGTTTTCTTTTCCTGGGTAACATTGTGACTTTGCTTGCTTAATTTTATAATAAGAAGGGTATAAGTCCGACCCATTTTCACTTGCTGCTTCTCTTAGACTTATATACTGCCATCTACTTAATTTAAGAGAAACCAACAAAGACTTACTAAGATTACTTTTCACTTTTGCACTTAAACACTCCTTAACTTTTTCTAAATCTTCTGGGTTATTTAACAAATGATGCATTATTTTTCCTACATCTTCATTTCCAGTATTTCTTAAATTAGCAATTGTGGTAGCATTCAGTTCATCCGGGGATACTGAAAACGATTTGTTGATTTCATCAACACGTCTCCGTTTTTGTCTGGAGCTCAATTCTTCGAAAGGTTTTCGAGGTGTAAATGTAGATGTGGAAGCTTCTGCTGTAGATGGTGGTAGATTTTCAACATCTTCTTTATCACAAACCTCAAACATTCTTTGTTCAGTGTCAACAGGTTCAGGTATTATTCCCGCAGGCCAACTTATTGCACTTTCCAACCAATCCCCGTTTTTTCTAATAAACTGTGCCAACGTGCGGCTACTTCGCTCCCACCTTGCATTTATATTTGAACAAAATCGCGTACAGAATTTTTGGAGTTCAGCACTGTTTTCCTCAGACACATTTATTTTTTCTTGTAGAAATTGAAAAAGTTTTGAACTATTAGACAATGAGTGCAGCTGCTCTCTTAAAATCATAAATAAATCTAAATTATTAACTAAACCTTCCATTATAGCCAAAAAGGTATGATCACAATCACTGGATATTAGTAGTAGTACGAATAAACGAATACTAATTAATATATAATAAATATAGCCCTTTTATACCAGTGACAAACAGATAACTTCTAATTTTTCTGCTTCCTACTTAATGAGGGTTCATTAACTAATGATCCTCATTAGTATTACAATAATGGCTAAAAGTGAAAACATATTTATTTATGAACTTAAAACGTTAAACTAATTAAGTTATTAAACAAATCAAAAGAAATGCAAAATTAGATAATGATCCACCTTTTTGATATATGTAGTATATTAGCAAAATTAAGCTAATTAGAGATTTAATTAGGTATATTCTTGTTAGTTGTTAAGTACATACCTGTATTATTAAGTGTTTACTTTCTATTTCATATTAAAATTGACCTAGAAGAACTTAGGGAAATAAAAATGAAGCTTTTAGTTCTATGTATTTTTTTCATTTTTTCAATCGTCATTTTTGGGCAGAGTTGAAACTTTATGCAAATGTTCATAGCATCAAATGATAGTGAATGACCCAAGGTATAATAAAAATAACGTTGCAAAGCGGGATCTAACGCTACTTAGCCGGAATTGGATTTTATTTGATCCGTTCCATACAAAAAAAACACAAAACCCATTTTTCTGCCCAAACTATTAAGTTAAGAGAAAAACGTCAAGATATATTAATTATTGAAGCTGACGAGTTCTATCCATCCGCATTCAGAAAACGCAAAAAAAACGAAATTGACCCCTATGTCACTAAAATTATAGTTTCGACCCACTGTGCGCCGGGCACCGCGAGACGACTCCCGGCCACCGTAGATGCGGGCCTGTTGACGGTGAGCAATAAGTAGCTCACCGTCCATCCGTCGATTGACGACAGGCCGTGTCGACGGCGCGTTCGTGTTTCACGCGCGCCTGAAAGAGATGTCAGCAAAGCAGAGGGGCTTGCCAAAACCTCAGCCTGCCGGGGTTGCAGGTTGATCGAAAGAGATACCACGGCCCCGGAACTTAAAGGGCAATAGAAGGAACATGGGGGTTTTAGTCAGTAAAAGTCTGACATGCCTCCCCGCTCCGCCCAGAGCGGGGGAAGTCATTTGTTGATTTCCCACCCGAAGAGAAAAAAAAGGTATGTATCCGATTAGAGGTGTACCTGAATTACCCGCAATTGTTGAAAAGAGTTTACGGTGCACACTGGCTGAGCGATCGAATACTCGATCCACGCACGAAACAAATATTTGTATGCCCTACAGATAAAATTTTTCGTGTCTAGCTGTTTGTGTATGTGAGATAAAATGTTTGTAACGCACCCACGATACAAAGTGGGTGCATTCCTAGTGTCGGGCAAACTTAAAAAAAAAGAGACTAATGAATTTTTTGTGTCCTTACTGCAATGTAACCAAACTGCGTGACCATAAATGCCTTGGATGTTGGGTTGGTCTTTGGTGTGAAATGCAACACGTGTTCACCCATGTGCCATCCTATCTTCCTAACACGACGGGTTATGCTGGACTAAGCGCTACAGGTGCTGAAAACGTCCAACGGCGCAAATACAATAACCAAATTGGGGATGATGTGTTTGAGCCGTGTGGGGTTAAAACATAAGGTACGAGTGCCTTCCTCGTATTCTAGCATTTTGCCAAGCGGTTGGTTGACAACCAGAAGGCTGTATTTTTTGGCCAAAAGATCAGTATTGTCATCCAATTTGGCAATACTGCTAGCCTTCAGGGCCTAAAATAAAAGATCAGCAGAATCATAATCCTTACTATTACTATACTATATAATACTAGTTGTGCCCAGCGGTTTCACTCGCTGCTGATTTAGGGGTTTGAAAAATAAATGTTGGCCGATTCTCAGACCTACCCGATATGTACTCAAAATTTCGTTGAAATCGGTCCAGCCGTTTCGGAGGAGTATGGGAACGAAAACTGTGACACGAGAATTTCATATATTAGATTATATTATGGGTAGTAACAAAAGCTTCGACAATAAAAGAAGAATTGTCCTTACTCAAAATATGTAATGTACTGCCTAAAATACTAACTTTCCGACTACTTTTGTCCGAATAAAAATGACAAAACGACCGAATGAGATACTGAAATCTTCGAAAACAAAACATAAATTGTTTATTACTATAATACTTTTCTACCAGCATAAATTACGTTCTACTGAAAACTATGCTTTGTAATTTTTATCTTTACTTGCCTACTATTAATTCATAAATTACCTTTATAATTCATAGACTGTGGTGCTAGGTTAACTGTAACATTATACTGACAATATTATTCTGAGTGGTTATACAGAAACTTATAAAAATATTTAAATGTACTCGTAACAATAATTTTTACTTGCATCATATTATGAATTTTAGTTACCACAGGTATGCTTCGATATTGCTACCTGTCTCAAATATACCTATGTCCCAAAGAGTTACTATTAATACATCTCTAATATTTACAAATGACTACCACCTGTTTCCGGGTGGTTTAAAAAAAATAACCACGAAGGCTTTATGCACATGTATAAAAAACAATGTACAAAGGCGGACTAAACAATTAATTCTAATTAATTAATTATATTATTATTCTTACTAATATTATAAAAGCGAAACTGAGTTTGTTTGTTTGTTTGTTACCTCTTCACGCTTTAATGGCTTAACCGGTTTTGATGAATTTGTACAGAATTATTTGGGAACCAGGAGACGGACATAGGCTAATATTTTTTCTAAAAAAGTAGGATGTGAGGGAGAAAGAGGGAAGAAAAGGGAATAATAATAACATAGCCTATTTTTATGGGTTCTTTCATAAATATTAAAATGTGACAATATGTTGTATTTCGCAAATTGTACTGAATCTATGTAAAAAAAATTACCGTGTCATATTATTGTAGAACATCAATTGAATGCAATACTTCATATTAAATAAAAAGTCGTGTTTAGTTTCAAGTTTGTTTTTGTTTTATTCCTCTAACCATTCCTATGTTTTGAGATTTCGACTTCATTTGAAATTGTAATAAGGTCGTGATTTTTTTTGTATCGATTTCTGTTGTTTTTCGAGCACAAAAGTAACTGTCTAGTTCGGGTTTACTATTAACAGCCATATTTTAATAGGGTCGACCCTTTATAGCAGAACTTTTTATGTCATAATTTTATTTTGCATAACAACGGATGGCATAAACTTCACTTCGCAGAAAATAGTTTAGCAGACACTCATTTATCATACATTCTAAACTCATAATTTTCTAAGTCAGAATCATCTCTAGGCATAAACTTCATATCCATAATATTTAAAAAGTAGAAACATCATATCGCAGAAAGTTCACAGTCAGAATCGTCTTTTGGCATAATATATTTTATCGATATAAAATATATCGATAAAATATATATTATATATATATATATATTATCATCGATATAAAATATATCGATGATAATTAAACGGCAGAATTGTCATATCGAAGAAAGTTTATAGTTAGAGTCATCTTTGTCATTATAAGTTGTCATTTATTTTGATTAATTATTTATTTAAAATAATTTTCTTTCTTTCTTTCTTACTTAAAACTATCTCTTTTTTCTATTAATGCAAGTCGTTTCTGGCGTAGAAGGTCACAGTTTTAATCTAACCTAACCTAGCAATTACTGCCGTCTGCATAGTATGCCAAGTGAAATTATACCAAATAATATATTATGCGAAATTTGAACTCTGCGAATCGTAATTATACTAAATGTAATTCTGCCATCTTAAAAGTATGAAGTTGTTAATTCGAAGTTTTAAACATTATGCCAAACGATAATTATACCAAATAAAGGAGAATGACCACGACAATATGGACCACGGTTCAGAGTTGCATCAATTCCAAAGTTGTTTTAGATCCAAATAACCATCTACAATTGCTTTTTTGGAATCAAAACTAGCATTTCCAAGTTTTTTTAGAAAACGTAACAACCTCAAAATAGAAATATCCGTCGTGTATAGAGGTAAGTTTAAAGGTCGCAGTTTGGAGAGCAGATTAATTAGCATATCTGATAGGATAGAGACTTAAATAAATCAGTACTTTGCCTCGATCAAAACAAAAAAAATGTAATATTTAAATCGCAATGAACAAACTTAGCATGCACCACGCGCAATTGTCATTGGACTTTTTGACAATGACAAATTCAATTTGAGACACTAACACTAATGTTGCCACTTTAGATTTTAAATAAAAATCGATTACTCGAATAAATACACTCGACACAAATTATTTCAAATGACTGATTTAGTTCTATAATCATTAATTTATTAAAAAGTTTCGATTTATATCAAACCGAAGCAAGATAATTAAAAAAAATCTATGCAATCATTCATTTGTAACGTTAGCCAACAAAGTGAAATTGGTTTTGAAAGCAAAATATTAATACGACTACTGTGTGAGTGAAATACTAATTATTTCACACCACAGTAGTATCATCTCGCTTTATTATTTATAAAAACCTCGCGATTTACCTTTCCAATGACTTTACATTTATATTAATTTGTAATAGTATGCAAAAAAAAATCGATTACAGTTCTCAATATATTTACTTATTTTAATTATTACAACACTTTAACGTCAGAATAGCCGGCAGTAGGTAATTCATTTTATCAAAACAATTTCATAACTTATTAAGTTTACAAAATAAACCCCTATACAAAATTGGCATTCTAATTGCAGAATGTCTTCAAAAATAAAGAAAATAATTGTGATATAATTTTTATCTTGATGCATGAGAAAATCTAGTACCGTTGATGGTCATGATCCTTTTATGCCTTTAAAATGTTCGTTTAAAAAAAAATATGCTAAGTGTGCCAAATAAATTTCGGAGCATCAAGTTTCTGCCAGATAGAGGGAACCCATTTTAATAAGCACTGAATTCTTTCAAAAGTGGCAAAATCAAGACTTGGCCGTATTTCTAAAGTACGCATCTGTGGAAAAGCCAACTTTTGGTATAGAGTTTACAATTTTATAACGATAAAAGAATTAATATGTAAAATACTACTCCTTACCTCTTTGCTCTAGTACAACGACTACAGAGTAGAATAAATTTAACACAAAATAACTCGTCAAGCAAATCGAATGGTAATTATTATAAATCTGTTGAATATGAGTACTTGCGTATGTTTTACCTAGATAATAAACATTTTTTATGTATACGGAATGGTACCACAGTATCTGATTTATAGAAATCCTTGTATGTCGCCTGGAACCGTAATTTGTTAGAGAAGGATGTAAGCTTTAAAATGACGTACTGTTAGGGCACAGCTCTATACCAATTTCGGGCATGTCATTTATGTAGGTGTTCTTTTTCTACATTTTACTAAGCGGTTAAAGATCTTTAATAACATCTATTCTTTATTATTAACATCCACCACAGAGAGAGAGAGAGAGAGAGAGAAAAAAAAAAAGAAATTCAACTTATATCTGTAACTTGAATTTCTTTTAAATGTGCACTTTGACATTATTATTGTTGCTGGTTTTAAAAGACCGAAGTCTCCTAGCACAGGTATATTTAATACTTAAAAGGAGGCTTTTATTGCAAGAATGTAAAGATAGAATTGTAGTAGATTGTAAAGATAATGAAATAACTGAAATAAAATTTATTTAATTTAGTATAAAATCATTTCAAAAAATTAAAAAAAAAGAGTAAAACATTTTGTTAAATCTTAATATTTAATAGCAAATTCAAAACTTAGAGCCTGAGACTGTAGTAATTGTGGTATGTAAAATTTACAGCAAAAAAAAACTATTAATCTAAAAAAAAACACCGTTCAAAAAAATAACAAAACAGTTAGGCCTACCATGACATCTTAAAGCAGAACTTATTCCACTGAGTGAAAGAGATGGTGCTAGACACCCTGTATAGCTCTGTCCCTTCCCTCAGCGGAATAAGTTCTGCTTTAGCACGTCATGGTAGGGTAGCTGAAGTCTAAAATAACTATTTTCGGATGACGGAGTGTTTGTTTGTGTCATTGAATTTTCTGCCAGCGATTTCCGATTCAAGTAGATTTATTTGAGACTATTTCAGAGTTATTTCACACTGACCACATTTGTTTGTTTTTTGTTTTTCATTCACAAAATAACTTTCAATTCTTCAGGTTTTTCTGCGTTGCAAACTGATTTCGTGTCCAGACACCGCTTTAGTCGTGATGTCTAATTTGAATCGCAGTTTGGTGTAATCTGCAGTGATAATGTACTCGCGCACCATGTGGGCTATCAGTACCTTCATCAATGTCATCGCGTAAGTTTTACCTGTGACAATAAAATAATCATTTAAAGTTTTGTGACTATACACATATAAACGTTTATATAGGCTCATGTTTCATTATGTAGGTTTGATATCAGACCAAAATAAATATTAAAATCTCAAAACAGCGTACATAACCAGATATCAAACAATGTGTCTGGTCACGAACTAGCGATATTCTTTGTGCAAAAAATAAATTGTTGTTTTATTTGTTTGTTTACAAAATATTAGTTTATTTGCATATTCAATTTTATTTCCTCAAATGAGAAAATGTGTCGTAATTTAAACGATATACTAATATTGGTGCCTATTTTTCACAAAATGGCTGCCAAATAGCGGGGAAATGAATTGAACCCAAGTGTCTACCATAATAATGTATTGAAACACTTAATAAAGAAGTATCTAGAATATCGCTAGTTCATGACCGGACACATAGTTTAAACGTGAACGAGACAAAAACATTATTATTGTTTCATCCATGATTTGTAATCAATTATAAGTGCTGATCCCAGTGCCGATGTTCCTGTGGCATAGTAGCTCTGGCACCTTTGGAATTATAGACTTTTCTCTTTTGCTTTTAAGACGTCTATAGCCCCTATGTCATAAACCCAAAAATCTAGAAACCAATTTTTAACATTGCACCAGACTAGGAATATCTCCTGTATGTGGGTGCGTTTACAAACACTTAAACTCACATATACAAACAGCCAGATCCGAAACAACTATCTGCAGGTCATATAAATATTAGTTCCGTGCGGGAAACAAACCCGCGACACGCAGTTTAGTCGATCGCTCAGCCACTGTGTCAATAGTGCTGCGAATGATATGACCAAAGAATATCATATTTCCCAGTTATTAGGGCTAGACAGGTAGTTCGTCCATATACAGGGTGGCCAGTTGATAGGCGTCCAAAGAAAAAAATTAGGTGCCTTATGCTAAGGGGTACCCGAATTACCCCCATGTATGTTCCGCGATTATTTGTAGTTTAGGAGCTAGAATTTTTTTAAGTACTTTTTCCAAAATATTCACCTAGCATTGGTTTTTATTTTTTATGTCTTTATTCCTATCATTTTTAGATATTCTTTTTTGTGGAATCTATTAGCGATAGCAATAGCTACCATGTAAAAAAAATCCGTTTGCCTAGGCATTGTAGAACTTACCACAAAATTAGTCCAAAGTTCAAAATTACCATTACAGTTCGATAATCAAAAATGTTCAGAGCTTAAAAAAAAATAAGTGAGGGGTGCCAGAGGTTTCTAAATGATCTTAAAAACTTCTATGGACCTTCAACAGACAAAATCGGTAAAAAAATATAGAGCTTGATCGGGGATTATTTCCTGTTATTAGCGTTGATAGCAATAAAGGTATTTTTACAGTTATTGTTATAATTTGGGATTTCTTTATTTTTGCCACTTTTATGATAAAAAAATACGGTAGATAGTATACAAATTTTATTAAAACACGTTACAAAAGGTTTTCAAAGTGCCGCCTTACCACAGAAATGCACAATCTACATCTACGGAGGAAATTGTCTTTTAGTTGTAAACCATGTCTCGTCTCAGTGTTAAGTTAACGTCTGACAGCAAAATTGGTAATTCTTCAAGAACTCTTTGTTGGTGGCTCCATCGAGCTTGGACAGCGGTCTGGCTATGGATTCTCCATAGTCCGCTATCGAGAATCCTCATTCCGTAACACCATCAAATTATCAACACCGCTTCAGTGTGAAAATGTGGTCCGGCTTTCTCAACGGTGAACTACCAATTAGTTTACCATCACCATTCGAGCTGCCGTCCAGACTCGTGATGGTACGCACGGGACACTAACAATGAGGAAGAGCTAAAACGGAAAATTGAAGAAGCGGGAAATGTTGTAAGAAGTAACAGAGAAGCCTTTAGACAACTATAAGACAATTTCCTCCGTAGATGTAGATTGTGCATTTCTGTGGTAAGGCGGCACTTTGAAAACCTTTTGTAACGAAGCGGTGTTGAAAATTTGATGGTCTTACGAAATGAGGATTCTCGATAGCGGATTATGGAGAATCCATAGCCAGACCGCTGTCCAAGCTTGATGGAGCCACCTACAAAGAGTTCTCGAAGAATTACCAATTTTGCTGTCAGACGTTAACTTAACACTGAGACGAGACATGGTTTACAACTAAAAGACAATTTCCTCCGTAGATGTAGATTGTGCATTTCTGTGGTAAGGCGGCACTTTGAAAACCTTTTGTAACGTGTTTTAATAAAATTTGTAAAAAGTACTTAAAAAAATTCTAGCTCCCAAACTACAAATAATCGCGGAACATACATGGGGGTAATTCGGGTACCCCTTAGCATAAGGCATCTAATTTTTTTCTTTGGACGCCTATCAACTGGCCACCCTGTATAATACAGGAACTTTCATGCCTACGGCTAAACCTACCAAGACAAGATCGTTTGCCAAAACTAAATGCAGCTTCTGTAGCAATGTTAGCTGGTAACGAGGTGGTGTCCAGCCATCTTTCTGGTCTGAATGCTTCAGCGTCAGGCCCCCAGCATGGATGGCGAAGCAAACCATAATTTGAAATGACACACTGACTACCTGCGCGCAATGTGTAGTTCTCTAAAAGGAAAGAAAATAAAACAAATTATTATTTTGTTTCAAAAGTACTAGTTGGAAACGTCTGTTTCGGCATCGATATGTGACGAGAAAGAATTCAACTGACTAAACTGACTGAATGGTCTAAACTGACGGTTGGTCAAGTGGTTAGTGGCCCTGACTGCTGAGCCGGAGGTCATGGGTTCGATTCCCACCCAAGACAAACTTTGTGTGATGAGCATGATTGTTTGTTCTGTGTCTGGGTGTGATTTATCTATAATATGTATGTATTTATAAATTTTATAAGTATGTATATCAGTTGTCTGGTTACCATAACACAAGCTCTGCTTAGCTTGGGATCAGATAGCCGTGTGTGAGTTGTCCCAAGATATTTATTTATTTAACTCGTGTGACCTAACAAGAGATTACTGTGAATATTAAGGGATGGATAAAAGAAAAATAAGTAGGATGATAGTCCAATGATTGACAGGGAAGAATGGAAACTAAGACGTAACGAAGAAACATGGCACAAAAGCAGTAAGATATAAGTGAGACTTAAAAATCGCATTATAAATATATTAAATATCCTTACTTCTTTATAAACATTATAAAAGCGAAAGTAAGTTTGTTTATTTGTTACCTCTTCACGCTTTAATGGCTGAACCAATTTTGATGAATTTTGGTACACAGATAGTTGGGAACCAGGAGATGGAATTTTTTTTTGATCATCTTGCGGGTTAATGTTAGCGTTAGCCCAAAGTAACTATGCCACGCGGACGAAGTCGCGGGTGGAAGCTAGTATGTTATAATTCTGGTTTATAGTGTCAAAATATACTTAAACTTAAAAACAGCATTAATATTGCATCCAATTTGGATGTAGCATTTGGTAGCAGGATGAGTTTGTCAATAATAAGAGCATTTTGACCAACCGGTTGCATCACTCATCATAAAGTGATGACCTCTACTTTGACTAAGGACAAACTAGTTTAACCTGATATCTGGTTTGGCTTGTAACATATTTATTTATGTTGTCTGGGAAACCCCAGTGCTATCTACTTACTTAGCTTTACATCTCTGTCTATATATCTTAAAACAACTGGAACTGTCGGTAGCACTCGAAGACTTTCTTTAATAACTGCATCTGTGTACACCAACTTCCGCAAATCATCCTTGTGTACATCTTTATTTGTACCTAAAACTTCCATTATTCTGAAAATGATAGAAAAAAAAATCCTCTTTATCTAATAAGAACTTCTAAAAAAATAAGAAAAGATGCACGGTTCGGGTTGGTCGTTTTCTATGGAGAAGAACCGGCAAGAAACTTCATGGTTACTCTTTTAAAATCATTTGGTTTTACAATGTTGTTGTTACAGCGTTAGCACTTAAGTATGAGAGGACAGCTTAGGCCCGACAATAAGTCATTGCTTACTTTACAAAAAGTAAAATAAATAAGACGCTAACATAAGTTAACGCGTTAAGCGTCCAAGAATCTACAAGGCCAACCATGTCCACTCATTCACAACGAATTGGTAGAAAAGAATCTATACAAAAGTAAAAATAAAATATATATGCAAAAACAAAATAATAACTAAGAGACGAGTCACACAGATGTTGCTATCAGTACTGTAACTATTTAGAACAAGGGTGATAAAAATATGTGATTTGACAACTATTGCAAAAAAAAAAATATTAAAGAGATCACAAAAAAAACAAGATTGAGAATAGTTAGAGACATCCACAAATTTGTGCTGATTATAGCTACCAGGGAAGCCGCATGCGCAGAAGGAACTATAGCCAAACTTCTTCATCTTAAACGTAGTCCTTGATTTTGTAATATGCGTTTTTAATAAGGACACGTTTTATGTAGTTTTTAAACTTTTCATCTGTCAGTTCTATAACTGATTTCGGCAACTTGTTATAAAAGCGTATACTGTTTATTAGAAATGATTGCTAGTTTTTGTTAATCTAAATTTAGGAATTACAATTTCGTGTTTACTGCATGTATTAATATTGTGGTAAGCGCTCCTAATTTTGAAAAGCCCACGATTTTTACGGACATACAATATGCATTCTAAGATATAAAGTGAGTGAGACTCACGAAGACCCAGTTTATAGATCGCACGGACTGCCCTCTTTTGTAATATAAAAACTGAATCGACGTCTGCTGCTGATCCCCTCAGGAGAACGCCATTGGACATATTACTGTGAGAGTAAGCATAGTATACTAACCTAGCTGTGTCTACATCAGTTAACTGCCTTATTTTCCTTACTGCATATGCAGCTGAGCTGAGCCTACCCGAAAGAGTTCTTATGTTACTAACTCTTGCAGTTTAGAATCAATAGTCATCCCCAAGAATACAGTTTCCGCTATAACATCAAGATTTTTGCCGTCAAGATTTAAATTTAGATCACGTTGTGGTACATTTGGTAAGGCAAACTTTAGACATTTGGTTTTTTTCGCATTCAGTAAGAGATTGTTAGCTGCGAACTATTTCGATAAAACGGTTAGACTTTTATTAACATGAACAACTTCCGGATTTTTTCTATTTATTTTAAAAATTAGCGAAGTGTCGTCAGCAAATAAAATTATATCCGATAGTTTGGCCATCATATAAGGAAGATCATTTATATAAACAAGAAATAGGAAGGGACCGAGAATAGAACCTTGGGGCACGCCCATTAACATTTACTTTTTGCTGCCTGTTTGATAAATATGATAAAACAAGATCAGCAGCTCGTCCACGTATTCCGTAGTAGTGTAATTTACAAAGCAGTGTGTTGTGGTCGACGCAGTCGAACGCTTTTGAGAGATCACAGAAAATGCCAATGGCATCCTGGGACTGCTCCCAGGATTCCAAAATGTGACTGATGAGTTTTACTCCCGCGTCCGTTGACGACCTGCCCTTCGTGAAGTCAAATTGTTGACTATGCAGAATCCCGTTATTGGTCGTGACAATGCGCGACACTTATTAAATGACCAGGCATTTTGCTAGCTTAAGAGAATCTTACGGTTTTATTGACAAACCGCTAGTTTTGACAATTAGGCTTCTTACCGGATGGGAAAATTATGGCCTACTTCGTACGTAAAAGAAATTTCCCGCCAATAGAATGCCATAAATCACACATCACACACACAACGTGGGTCACAAACATTTGTACTCATATACACAAACATTCTTTTTTTTATATGGCCACTCGTAGATAAACTCTCTCTTGAGTTGTTATTCTACTCAACCGGACTATGCACAAACATCCACACCTGACACAACTAATCTGGCCCTTTAGCCAAACAGCAGTCGGCAGCAGACGACAATCGTTATCGCTCAGCAGTCACTAATAGATTTTCAACTTTATACCCTAGCCCATATAGTTGAAATCTAATTGACGTTTACATATCGTTTTTGTTTGTTTCGTTCGTTATCGCTCAGCAGTCTTTAATAGATTTTCAACTATATCCGCTAGGATATAAAGTTGAAAATGTATTAGTGACTGCTGAGCGATAACGATTGTCGTCTGCTGTTTGGCTATAGACCCTGTAGTCCCTGCAAGTATTTGTTGCATGAACGCAGCAGTCATTTACCCACTGCCTCAACATAAGCCGAGTACAGTTTTGCTTCCTTTAGTGTCATACATGGTCCCTGGTCTCTGCGACTCCCAACCGTGCTCTTCTTTTCCGCAAAAAAAAAATACAACGTACTCTTCATATATTTTCTTTTGAACTCTTGGGTGTGATCCTATCATAACCAAAATAGTTTGTATTGAATGTGTTGTTGTCTCGAATGCAGCTATAATGGAGGTATGCAGTTCTTCTGTGATCTCCTGGTCAGTGAAGTTGTTTTTATGGTGTTGTTGCAGCATCAGATCTATGAGAGGCTGGTATGACACATCTGAAAAATTATATAACATAATTATTTCTCAAGACTACCCATGTTATGGGTATAACTAACGGTTGATCATCTCGTGCCTTCGAATTCTTCGACACGCTCAGAACTCTACTATAGAAAAGAAACTTGCTTAGTTGTTTTGTTTATTCATCATATAATTAAATTAATTACTAAATATAAACAATCTATAAATATACACAAACGAATAATAAAAATATATACAGTAAAAAATGGAAAATTACAGGGCGTCAAAAAATTCGTCCGTATCGCCGTCAACAGGTAAAGTGCCCAGAAGGCTGGCAGCATTACCGCTTTGGATGGCAAAAAAAAAGTTGTTAGTCAAAATACGTAGTTATTTTGTTTAAAAAGTAGAACAGTAGGTTCTTAAAATTTTACGAAGGTTTCGTTTTATCATTGTATCTGCATATTTCTTAATTACAGCACAATTAATTATTTTCAGGTTATTATTGAAAACTTAACAGGTTATTAATTACATAAAGACGGTTAATAGAGTGATCCTCGAAGGGATTTGTTTTTGGAACGAAGTTCCTTATCGCGCGTTGTGAAAGGGGGCTAGACGGAAAAAATTCTTGCGAAAAGTTGTCACGACACTTTTTGCTATTGTAAGCTGTGCGGCGTCGCATGTTTCTCTGTCTGTCTGTCTGTCTCTCTCTCTCTTATATTAAGCAAGCCAGATATTTTCATTTCTATAGGAACTTCGTTCCATCCGGGTGTCCCTTGACACCTCTAATTTTTTTTTCTTTTGAGGTATAGAACCCTAAAAATACTTACATGTAGGTGAAGAACAAACATTCGTCCCATTTAAAAATGACCTCTTTGTTCGTAATATCTGAAAAATAAGACGACAGTTTTTTTCCTAAAAGTGTATTTTGATTTTCACTGTCTAATTCATAATCTATTGACATACAAGAATAACGATACTAAACATAACTTTAAGTAACTCATGGATCTCTTGTAGCGATTTGAAATCAAGCATTAAAAAGAGGAAGAGTAAAAAATGACACCGGTGTCTACTTTTGTTAGAATTTTTTTTTCGCTCCTCTGGGTCCTTCCCCTAAAGGCCTTCCTTTTTCCTTCTGCAACTTCTAATGATGCGATCCCTCTTATCGGACCACAAGAAAGCCAACCAAACATTTTCTTAATTTCGCAATAGTAAAATTGTTTTATATACGTTTTACATATCAAACAAAAATACATACCTCATCTGATAGTTCATTGGCAGTTCTCACCAATTCAGTTTCGAACTTTTTCTCTCCTAAGATCTTGTATATAAAATCATTTTGCAGCCAGATCTTTTGGAATCTACGCATTACAAGGCAAAGCATTTCATCGACCGCTTTTATGTATTCTGGATAGATTTTCTTATTTCCGACCTCTCCAAACGTAGTTACTAAAATTGAATGCTTAGTCAATCATTAACCGTTGCTTAGGCTAAGAAAAATCATTAAAAAAACACATTAAAGATGGATTAAGATCGAACGAATATAGAGCTCAGCAAGAACAAAGATGCGGTCTAATTAGTACCTGCGGACAGATTGCAAACATGGCTCTAGACATGGGACCCGGATATACATTTATTAGCTTGTGATAAAATACATTTACAAGCAGAACACCAAAGTTTACTTTGCAAACTTCGAATTTGAGTATTGATCAAACAGCTGTGTCACGGTGTAAAATAAAAAAAAAACAAACTATTGCAACTGTTAGTGACGCATATATACTGACTGTGACATA
This sequence comes from Ochropleura leucogaster, assembly GCA_958449745.1. Classification (NCBI taxonomy): domain Eukaryota; kingdom Metazoa; phylum Arthropoda; class Insecta; order Lepidoptera; family Noctuidae; genus Ochropleura; species Ochropleura leucogaster. The sequence continues at coordinate 9,166,688 of OY288223.1, read as the reverse complement.
CTTAAGTATCTGTTCAGTGTTTGCAGCTGGACCCCAATCAAAACTTTTGTCTATTCTTTTCTTAACGTATTTCAGTATAGAATGATCGACAAAAATCATAATAATATTCGTCATATGCAGCGTATCCGAAAGTGATGAATAGGTAGAGAAAAAGTAAACACTGTTACTAATCGTTGGCGATGGTAAGGTGCCTTACACTCACAGTAAGAGGTCCCCATAGATAATTTTTTCACATGTGGCGAAGGATCAAATGGTCCTTTCCCAGCGTAACGTTCTATATCACTCAGCAATGCTTCCGATTGGCTGTTAAATAAATCAAGGTATCCATTTATAATAGGCAAGGTAAAATTTGATTTTAGCAGTTCTCGGTGGCGATGCCAATGGTCTCCTGGATTTGAAAAATAGAACGTTATTAAATTTGTGTTAGAATACAAAGATTAGCTGATAGCATGTAGAGTGAATGAAACAATAACATTGCACCAGACATACGGCTTACTTTTAAAAGGATTTGGTAAAATGCAAAATTATACTATTATGAAATCAGTGCTTCTAGTAATCACTGTAAGGTCTACATTTTCAGCGGAACAGTTTTCTACTTACCAGATCCAGTAATTAATCCTTCACCAAGCATACATTTTCCAAAATTGTAAATAAAATGTTTTTCTAAACAAGTATTGGCCACCAAAAGAGCATCTTCAGGATCTGATGTAACTGTTAAAAAGTCAAAATAAAAAACCCTTAGTCTAGATGATAATTTCCCTCAAAACTCACCACGCCATCCGTCTACCTGGGGGATCGTTCCTCGTTAAGCTTCATGGTACGTACGCGGTCGCTATTCGAGGCCTTTTTTCCTCATCACCCATAGATTCTTAGGAGAATATGCGCAGCGCTTTGTGTCCTCAGCTTTACAATTTGGTGACCTTTTGTTTTGGGTGGTGAAAAATTATCAAATAACTTTCCCCACTCTGGGCGGAGTGGGGGGGAGAGTCAGACTTGTACTGACTAAAAACCACTCATGTTCTTTTCATTGCCCTTTATGTTCCGGGGTCGCGGTATCTCTTTCGAACAACCCGCAACCCCGGCAGGCGTTGGCATCTACGGCGCCCGACGCCCGGGGCGTCTCCCGAGGCGGCTGGGTTGGTTTGAGGTTCTCTCCCTCAAACTGCAGCGAAGGAGGTAGCCGGACCTACCTCCTACGTTAGCATTACTGCTTCGCAGACGGAGGTGACTACTTCCCATTCCCTGTCGCTCCGAACCATGGTCTATACCGGGGCCGGACTACTTTAGTTCTACTGGTCTCCAAATTCCTGATTCAATCTCATATGGAATCCCCAAACCTAGCTCTGTCCATCATAGACAGCTACATAAATAGATAATTATAATAGAAATATATATTATAGAAAAACACTTACAATAATGAATTTGAGATCCAAATTTTGTGTAGGTAAGGCCCTCTTGTTGTAATGACCACTCTATAATATTTTGCACCCGGTTCCAAAATTCTGGAAAAACATCATACACAGTGTTTTTAGACGTTAATACTTATTTTATACATAATATTTATTTACATATTCTCTAAATCATCATCTGTCTAGCCTTTTCCCAACTATGTTGGGGTCGGCTTCCAGTCTAACCGGATGCAGCTGAATATCAGTATTTTACGTGGAGCGACTGCCTATCTGACCTCCACAACCCAGTTATAATATATAGTATATATAATATATAGTACTGGGTAATACGATACACCTTGGTTAGAATGGGTGTCAGACTTTTGGAACACTGACTGCCGGGACCAACGGCTTAACGTGCTTGCCGAGGCACGGAGGAAACTCGGTATTATACTCGACCCTTTATTTCGGAAACACGTAGAGGTATCAAATTTAAATTAATAAGTGATATTGTGATCTACGGTCCCATGAATTTCCAAAAAGAAACAAAACCTATGAAATACTTTTCGTTGACCAGAGTCATAAAATTTTGCAAGAAAAACTTTATTACAGTTGGTAAATTAACTCGACCCATGTTGATGTTTAAGTACAATAGTTTTTAAGTAGCAAAGTAATGTTTGGTTCTTTTTATTAGTTACCTACAAGTTTGTGCGCGACTCCGAAATAGGTGGTTTTTTTTTCAGATGTAGACGACGTTAACCGCTCTGTAATTCTTTTCCACGTTCAGTGCATATCTTAGTAGAAGTAAGTATTGACTTAATAGTCTGTGATCTCTTAAAATTAAAATTTATTTATTGTTGCATCAAAATTGTGTTCAACAGGATCACGTTATTGTATCTAAAACTAACGAAGTGCTTCAAAAATAATTATGATAAAAACCGGTCTTAGTCTTTGGAAATTAAATAACGTCTTTGAGACGATGTTAACATTTCGGTCGAGGTCTAAGAGCGTAAACCAGTTTTCAAAATGGATTCTTTTACACTGTTTGCAATTAAGTCTAAAATGTTAGACGGCGCGGTGGCTGAGCGATTGACTGCTGCAAACCTGATTGATAGCTGCAAACCTTATTTTTATTAAACATAATGTTTTTAGTTTACCTTCCCTATTTATATATGAAGTAGCTAATTTTATCTAAACGAATCCCAAATTATTTAAAAAAATGACAGAAGTTACGAATCGCAGTCGGCGTGATAATAACAGGCTGAAAATAGTAAGGCCGAACACGGCACTGATGCATAAAAGCATATATTATATGTCGCTATTCATTTACTATATAATAAAATTAACAACTTATTAAAGAATTACCAAATAGAAGAAGAGTTCTTATAAATCAGAGCTACTTTTTATATTTTTGTTTATTTTATGTTTTTTTTTTCTAAATTTTATGTCTAATTTTTATTAAAAAAAAATGTGTACGCCATTCTTGGATGGCAAAACATGTAGCAACTTTGCAAATTTTATCATCTTTATTCACTTTCATGTTTTACGAAATAAATACATATATCTTTATCTTATCTTTACAACTCTGACTCTTCCCTCCGCTCCAGAGCGGGATAAGTTATTTATTGATTTAACATCTGCAATAGAAGCCTTTGTTTGGTTTAAAAGTAATTGAGGATAATATTTTTTATCGTTCGCTTACCACGAATAACAAGGAAGCACAATGACATGATGAAAACAAAAAAAAAATCGAAATCAAGACGTCTCTGAGTATTTTTCATTACAATTTCAACTTTTAAAACACGTCAATGCTTTATACTGCATAAGCAAATTCGTTCGCCAATTGTTTGTTTATGACGTCGCTGTCTGATAAGCAACTTAAATGATACGGTCTGGCGCCCCTCTGTTTTACCAAGCGCGTTTCCTCATTTTTATTACTTTTATATTATTATAATTTTGGTCGGGTTTTTTTTTCATATTTGTTGTTTTACATGTTCATTGCTCCTCGTTGACTTGTTACTGACGATGCAAAGGGCACTGTCCAAAATGACCCTGTGCAATAAAGAGTATCAGAACACGATAATTAATTGTCTTTTTTATTATGTAAGTTGCAAATACTTCAGTAACACTGACTAGCTGTATGCCAAGAAGTATTTTAAGCGACTAATAACATTTGTCTGCCGCCATTTACGCCTAATGATAAGAAAACCCACCTACCCATGTTATTTATAATTATATGAATAGTAGTAGTCTTTGCATTTTATTGTTGCACATAGGTACATCCACTCAATTCTTAGAAATAAAAGCAAAAGTACCTACTAATTGTTTAGGTACATATTTAAAAAACCTTAATTTAGTATGATATTATTATGACCGCTGGTAGCTTGGAACCTGTTCTCGACACCGATAGGCTTAATTTTTTTTGTATTTTTATTGTTTATTTAAGAAAAAATATGTGAACAGAAATAAACGTTAATCTTAATTTATCAATTTGAGTATATCATAGTCTACCGTTGCAACCAAAGACGCATCAAGCCACATGTTGCATAATATTCCATAATTAATGTACATTAGTTCTAAATCTTTGTGAATTTGTTCCTTTGTATGGTCTAGGTTGCAAGATAATTTTAAATTCATCATATAATTAAATTATTAAATTAATTACTAAATATATACAATCTATAAATATACACAAACTAATAATAAAAATATATACAAGTAAAAAATGGAAAATTACAGAGCGTCAAAAAATTCGTCCGTATCGCCGTCAACAGGTATAGTGCCCAGTTACCAGTGCAAACTCATCATTGGATAATGGTGACTTCAAAATTATCTTGCCTTTGCTTACAGTCAAACCGGATGCAGCTGAAAACCGCTGCCTAGCTGACCTACACAGCGAAATTAGTACTAGGTATTACAATACCCGTTGTTGTAAATGATTTTCAAACTATTAGGTTACCTGACACGATAGTCAAATGTCTACTAATAGCAACTGGGAGTAACAGCAGTTCTTGTTGCTTATCGATACATTGCATTCTAATATTTTAACATCTACTAAATATAAATAAATATCTTGGGACAACTCACACATGGCTATCTGATCCCAAGCTAAGCAGAGCTTGTGTAACCAGACAATTGATATACATACATATATAATTTATAAATACATACATATTATAGATAAATCAGACACAGAACAAACAATCATGCTCATCACACAAAGTTTGTCCTGGGTGGGAATCGAACCCACGACCTCCGGCTCAGTAGTAAGGGCCACTAACCACTAGACCAACAGGCCGGCAATATAAGTAAGCATCAAATGCAATTTACTTTTTCTCACCCCAATCCTTTGCTCGAGCCAGCCCACGTAGCTGAGCCAGTAAATCAAAATTCCCTAAATAATCGAACTTATATAAAGTCAGTCTCTCCCTTTGCTATCCTCCCCAAGCGACCTAAGCCGAGGCCCGTACCCCGCAGGGGGTGCCCTTAGCGTTCAGTCGCTTAGTTTATAAGTTTTTCCTGGCTGGAGGCCTAAAATGCAAGGCAGCCATTGGATAGTTCGGTTGAGCAGCTAACGACCTCATAGGATAAACTGCGAGATGCCATTAAAAAAAAAAACATTTACTTTTTTCAAAGTCACCAACTTTTTTTGTGATTAGCATTTGCAGTTCAACCCGTAACTTGAGTTATTCATACTTTTTGAGATCGTTTCTGTCAATTTTTTTTTACAGAATATTTATTGTCAATTGGCCCAGTAATCTCGTACAAATGTGTGTTCATTCTAACTTCCATTTATTTTAAATAAACTATCACTTACTTGTCGTGTCAGTAAGCAGCATATGTGTATGTCCGATAATGGGCAGATAGCCTGGGTAAACTGGTGGCAGCGGGTGAGCACGAGACTCCACAAGTCGCGCGCGCCTGTATTTTAGCGCGCAGATCCATACCAATAGACACACTGTCACTAGAACAAACATGGTCACTTTAAAGATTTAAGTGTTTTAGCTGGCCTTTTTAAATGCAGAAATGCAAACTAGTTATCAAGCACTAAACATGTCATACATACATAACCTGATATGCATCTGTGACAAATCTTGATGACATTAGGAAGTTATTTTAAAAGTCTCCAAATGTTAGCATGCCACATTTATTCTCAAACTAGCTGGCGCCCGCGGCTTTGCACGCATGATATCGAAAAAAAAAACTATCCTATGTAAATTCCAGACTATAATCCAACTAATTTATTTAAGATCCGTTCAGCCATTTTGACGTGAAAGAGTAACAAACATCCATACATCCTCACAAACATTCGCATTTATAATATTAGTAGGATCGTTATCGGAAATATAAATTAATTAATCTTGTAATCAAAATAAACTCTACACGTATTTATGTCATGAGGTTAGAATGTAAAAAAAAACTGAAAGCCTACATTTTTATAGCAGTTTTTGGGTTAGTTATTTACAAACATCTAATATATAAAATTCTTGTATTGGAGTTTACTCCTTAAGAATCGATTTTCATATATAAAGCGCCCGGTATGACGATAATCCGAGGGGTAAAACCTATTAAAGTAACGAAAATGTGTCACGTTTTTGGTGCGCACCTTTAGTGCGCAACTTCCTAATTTGGCTGTGAGTGTATTAAGACGTACGTATGGTATGCTGTATAAGCGACTATACCTATATAATATAAGTTATTGGGCTTGTTTGTTTCTATCAATGTCGTTGTATTTATATTGCTATTTTTTCATTAATTCGTGAATTTACAATTTCATATGATATTAATCTTTTTTCAGTTGAATAAACTCTTTTTGCGTATGGTTAGATACTCGTACTTAAGGAGTAAACTCCAGTCGTGCGTCAGAGCTTTTTTTTTTTTTTTTTTTTTTTCGGGTGGGAAATCATCCAATGACTTCCCCCGCTCTGGGCGGAGCGGGGGGGCATGTCAGACTTGTACTGACTAAAACCCACCCATGTTCCTTCTGTTGCCCTTTACGTTCCGAGGCCGCGGTATCTCTTTCGAACAACCCGCAACCCCGGCAGGCGGAGGCTCTGGCAAGCCCCTCTGCTTTGCTGACTCTCTTTGAGGCGCGCGTGAAACACGAACGCGCCGTCGACACGGCCTGTCGTCAATCGACGGACGGACGGTGAACTACCCATTGCTCACCGCCCACAGGCCCGCATCTACGGTGGCCGGAAGTCGTCTCGCGGCGCCCGGCGCCATGGGCGTCTCCCGCGGCGGCTGGGTTGGGCAGATGTTCTCTCCCTCAAACGCCCGGCCACCTCCTTCGCTAGCATTACTGCTTCGCAGAAGGTGGTGACCGCTTCCCATTCCCTCTCGCTCCGGACCATGGCCTGAACCAGGGCCGGACGCGAGAGATCGCCGCCGCCGATCGCCTCTACGAGGGCACGGCGGTGCTCCGCCCAAGCCGGGCAGATCGCCACTGTGTGCTCCACCGTGTCCTCCGGGCGATCGTCACAATGGTGACACCCGGGCGCTTCCTCCCGCCCGATGATGTGCAGGAACCTCTCGAAACTTCCGTGTCCGGTGAGGACCTGCGTCAGGCGGTAGGTGAGGACGCCATGACGCCTCTCCAGCTACTCCTCAAAGAGGGGACTTACCGCCACTATTGTAGCGTGCCCTGCACGGGGTTGCGACAGTCGCTCTCTCCATGCCACCATGAGATCGCACCGGAGGTCTGCCCGCCGAGCGTGCGTCGGAGCTGACACACACTTTTTTTATTTATAAGATATATTTAAAAATGTAATTAATAAGTGTGAAAAATGAATAAAGAAGATAAAAAATAAATAACATATACATTATTAAAAAAAAAAAATTATACGAGAGTTTATAGGTATTATACGAGTTTTTTTAAACGAAAAGAACACTTGGTATTTTCATGTATCGTAAGTACGTTTACAACCATATAATCTCACATACACAAACAGCCAGATCCGGAAAAACCATCTGTAGGCCATACAAATATTTGTTCAGTTCGGGAATCGGATCCTTGACACGCAGCACAACAGTCAATCACTCAGCCACTGTGCCAACCGTGTCGTCATTATTATGTGAATCAAATGTAGATGTAATTTGCTGGATTTTGTATAGAGCTGTACCCTAACAATAAAAACTTTTTAATAAAAAAATTAACCGACGAAAAGTGAAAACATAAAAAATCTTTTAGTCTAGCTAAGCTCCAAAGTTAAAGTATGAGATTAATTTCAAATCGGCGCCAAACAAACAATTTATTATTTCCATAACGTAACATGTTAAACGTTGACAACTTGGTTGATCGTCGTCGATCATTGTTTGTTGGCGCCGCCGCCTCAAAATTAATCTCATACTTTAACTTTGGAGCTTAGATAGACTAAAAAGTTTTTTATTTTTCACTTTTCGTCGGTTAAATTTTTTATTAACAAGTTTTTATTTTTCTCTTTTTGGTTTTCTTATACAACAAATTTGTTGTTGCTTTATTTAATCTAAGTAATTTGTATAAAACTTTTGACTGTTACTCAAATTACTAAATAAATGTGGCAGCTATTATTTTGAACCCACATTAGTTGCTTTTGATATTTAATAAATATCCTTGGTAGGCGAACAGACGCGTAAGATGAAGGATTTGGGGATGGGAGCTTCGATAAGAATGTTCATTACCGTCAAACAGGTTGACAAGTACTAAGATGACTACCATGAATTCGAAACATTATATCGAGTCCTTGGGAATAAACCTCCAAATATTCTAGCACCTACCAAAAATCTGAAGAATTGTGTTAACAATGAAAGCAAAGGAAATTGAGTGATAACAATGGCTGTGTTGCCAGACCTCGATTTTAAAAAAAAAAGTGTGTTTGTCAGCTCCGACGCACGACTGGAGTTTACTCCTTAAGTACGAGTATCTAACCATACGCAAAAAGAGTTTATTCAACTGATAAAAGATTAATATCATATAAAAGTTACCCTTTTTTTTCATTAATTCACAAATTAATGAAAAAAAAATAGCAATATAAATACATCGACACTGGTAGAAACAAACAAGCCCAATAACATATAGTATATAGGTATAGTCGCTTATACAGCATACCATATGTACGTCTTAATACACTCACAGCCAAATTAGAAAGTTGCGCACTAAAGGTGTGCACCAAAAACGTAACACATATTCGTTACTTTAGTAGGTTTTACCCCTCGGATTTTTCTCATACCGGGCGCCTTATATATGAAAATCGATTCTTAAGGAGTAAACTCCAAAACTAGTACTAAAAATATTTTTGAACGCACGATGTTGCCCGTTATTCTAAGCTGGGCTGTCAATTTACATAAACTTCAAGGGACGACCCTCGACAAAGCATGAATTGACCTGGGACTACATTTTTTTAGCATAATTATCAGATTTAGAACCAAATAAGGTGTTAATCTATCCGCATGATGAGCGTGCTGACTGAAATGCAGAGACTGAAAGGTTAACCCACTATGCACTGCACATATACAGATATTTAATTCTTGCAGTAATGGTTAAAACACACTTATTATGTTTTTTGAAATAAAGGGCATCCGTCCATCGATGACACGCATAACTCAGTAAGGCTTAAAGTTTTTAATAAAGTTCAAGAAATAAGCCCAAGCCGAGTTATACTGTTGGATACCTTTTGTAACTGACTTCCATTTCCACCGCCAGAGCTTTGATGACAATCATACTCCAGCAAGGCATCAACAGTTCTCATCGAGGTATATGACATGAGCCTAAAAACAATACAGCTGCTGTAAATTGATAAGAACCTCTTTCAAAAGCCTTCCGTCTCCATCGTCAGACCTTCAATGACAGCGCTATTCTACAGCTAGGTCTAAAGTTGTCGTCAACGTGCATGAAATGAGTTGAAACACGATAAACTGTTGAGGACCTCGACTTGCAAAATGCAAGTATTTTCTGTCTCCATCATCCATCATCAGATCATTTTGCCGCAGTATTGTCATCAGAACTACATTATGTTTTTCAATTTAAGAATAATATTATTTAAATCGGACTTCCCAGTAAAAACTTATGCGTGCTCATACATAAAAAAAAAATATATATATATATACGTGTCGAATTGAGAACCTCCTTTTTTTCGTTGGTTAAAAAATATTCGTGTATAGTACGGCCAACGAGAAGCGATACCAAATGTAAACAAAACCCATGCTCAAACCCCATCTAAAATGGCCGCCCGAATGTTGGCGAACCCGTCTTAACGTTGTCATGTTTTTGCCGGGAGAACGAGACATTACGACAAAGGCACAAGATGGAAAGAGCTAAATATTAGATTGTCAACGCCACAGTTGTTCTTTAGGTTAATGACCTTTCGCATCGCTTCCCGTTGGCCGTACTATACATTGTCATGTCATGATGCATGACATGTCCATCGGTGTGATGTTGCAGTCAAAACTCTTAACTAGTCAAAAGTACTATTTACTAGCAGAATCAGTCAAAAGTACTTTTGACCGTATGCTTTAGTCAATAGTATTTTTGACTAAAATAAAAGTTAAAGTACTTTTGCCCAATGGAGCTGGTAAAAAGTACTTTTGACTAAGTGATTCCGTCAAAAGTGGTTTTGACTGGTTGTATCAGTCAAAACTCTTAAAAATATTGTAATGCCTCATAATCTAAATAGTTCAGTTCCGGGTAACCAATTAAAAACAATCTCTTTTTTCTATAAATGCAGGTCGTAGGAGGTCACAGTTTTAACCTAACCTAACCTAGTGTTAGTTAATAGTGCTTTTGACTGATGCTTTATTGCAGTTAAAACTACTTTTGACCAAGAGCGTCAGTCAATAGTACTTTTAACCGCAAATTTGCGGTCAAAAGTACTAAAAACCAATAATTTTTAGTCATAACCACTTTTGACCAACCTGTTCAGTCAAAAGTGCTTTTGACTGATTTTGCTAGTCAATAGTACTTTTGACTAGTTAAGAGTTTTGACTGCAACATATATAATTTAAAGCTTACATGCAGGGGTTTACAATATAAAAGGTGTTATGATCAAAGAATAAGCGAGAGACACTATAAATAGGACCTAAGAAAGCGCCTTCACAATTTAAATAGCATTGATCAAACATTCACAGTTTTATAGGCAAAACAATGCGAGAAATACTATTCAGAAGTAATTTAGAAAAAATCTAGGCTAACATGGCATTACACGCCAAATAGTGCTGCGACATGCACTCGAATTTTTGTAATAGGCTCTGAATAAAATAGACACTGACGGACCGCAAACGAAACGACTGGTTTAGACAAGAGAGTAAAGTCATAGATGTAACCAAACGTGTAGCAAAGTTGAAGTGCGAGTGGGCAGGACACGTCACGCGCCGTCTGAAAGCAAGGCTTGTGGTGCTAAACGTCCATAAGGAATACCAAAGATACAACGTGTTGGTACTACGACATGATGAAAAATGCAGTCGTTCTATTCTATGAGAATACAGCGTCGAGCTTAGCGCTGCTAAGTGCTAAGTTTCAAAGAGTGTCGTCTGGCGTGGTCGCTACTCTTAGCGCGAATATATGATTGCTCCCAAAAAAAAATAGAAGTGAAATGGATAGAAGTCGCCTAAAATCAAGAATCTTTTCAAACGTCGTCATAAGCAGGCCGCGATAGTGAAGATGAGCACATCGCCTATAGATTTATTTGGATACTAGCTTTTACCCGCGGCTTTGCTCGTGTTAAATTCGGAGTAACACAGTTCCCCTTGCGCCTTATTGATTTGTGATAGCAACGCTAAGTTTTCCCTTTTCTTCCCTCACACCCCACTTAAAAAAAAAATTATATCACAATTATTATTTACAGCGCCTTACCAGTCAACAAGATCTTTGTGGCCATCGACTTTTTTTCTATCACTGCTCAAAAATTCAGATGTGTTATCCGCAATAAAAATCTGGATTGTAATACCCAGTTAATGTAATAGTTTATTATTCGTTTATTATTTTCTAAAACTTCTCTTTCTCTGTCTCTTGCATGCCTGTCTATGTTTAAGTTTACTTGTACTACTTTTGTTTTAACAGATTAGAATAGCGTATTTATAACTTACTAGCTTTTTCCCGCAACTTCGTTCGCGTGACACTATTTCTCGCGAACGTGTATTATGTTGATTTTTGAAGAGTTCCCCAGAATATCTTCCACATTTCATTTTTAAAGAAATTCCGTGAGTTCGGGAACTTTGTGGGTAAAACCAAAAATCTGCCGGAAGTCACAATTCCACGGGAACGAAGTCGCGGGCAAAAGCTAGTTATTTTATATTTTTCGTACCTTTTTACATTTATTTACATTTTTCCGAGGAATAAAAACAAAAATATGAACCAAACACGTGTAATGACACCATTGCGCGATCAAAGCCATCTATCTACGGAGCATAGGAACAGCTCGACATTTATAGTACTAAATTGATGCCGACTTTTGAGCAATACATGGCGCTGTATGTCCGGAATAAATTTCATTTTTATTTTTTGTAATAAAAAATATCCAATGTCCTTTCTCAAGTTCCAAACTATGTCTGTACCAAATTTTACACAAATCGGTTCAGTAGTTTAGGCGTGAAGAAAAGACAGACAGACAGAGGCATTTATAACATTATTTTGGATGGATAATATATGTAGTGGAAAATGTCGCAGGTTATACATTTATAACTATTGTATATTTATAACTTAAATAAAATAAAAAAATACTCTAAAACAGGGTCTAGACGGAATGCAGCGTGTGAGACATATGACCTTTAATAATTTATAAATGATCCTTTATTTATTTATGTACGCATGTATTTTATGATTTTATAAATATTTCATACAGTATCATTTTTTTTTTTTTAAAGATAATAAAAGAATGGTCCAACAGTAGCAGGAGCAGGGTCCAAGCTAACGGTGGTCAGGCCTACAGAGACAAGAACCTCTTCACAATGCGGGTTGTATCAAGGAGTACTGCCTTCTGAATCAGGCCTTTGATCCAACCGCCTAAGGAGAACTTCGGAAGATGGTCGTCGAGCTCTTAGCTATCAGGCTGTTGGCCGTTATAGACAATCGGCACAATGATAGCCGAGTTCACAATTCACATATCGACAACCTCGTGTGCCAAGTCGAGATATTTTAGTTGTTTCTCTATCTCAATTTTCACGAAGTTCTCCTCATGCGAGATGGGAATTTACAAATTATTGTTAAGACACCGATTTTAAGCATTCAAGAAAAAAAAACTTACATTCTAAAGTCACGCTAGAAATATCGATGAAACGAGCTCTACTAATCGTCTTCCTGCTTTATAATAAACTTTTATTTGCAGACCTTAGTCCATAGTGTTAGTAATATATGAAATAGACTTAGTTAGCTAATATTAGTATCACACATAATCAACAAAAAACAATTCAAATATAATTGACAATAACAAAACAATAACATTAATACGACACAACATAGAAATGGACATAAAAACCACCTGCCCGACACAGGTCGACTCAAAGCATCTACTTTGAGTCAACCTGTGTGTGCAGTCTCATCCATCGACCAAGCATAGGGCAGTCCCACCGGTTACTCAACGCCCTCAACATGCTGTGGGAGCTGTCATCAGTTCTGCGCCGGACAGAAGCGCATCGCTTGCGAATGATGGCATAAAAATCATCTATCCGCGCATCGGCAAACATACCCGAAGCGCTACAAAAACGCGGCAGCCCCAAAAGCATCCTGAAGGCATTATTATATTGGACACGCAGAGCATTGTATGCTTTCTGCGTATACTTGACCCACAGGCTGCAGGTGTAAAAGGTCTGACAATAGGCTCTAAAGAGCGTCATTTTTGCCTCACAAGAACACCGAGCAAACCTGCGAGCCAGCATATTGCTTCGAACAGACAACGCTCTGCGCTCCCTCTCTATGTCCAAGTCATCACACAAGTCCTCGGTGACCCAGTGACCCAGGTATTTAAATTTTGATACTCGCTTTAAGGGTATGTTTGCTAAATAGACACACGGCACATATAAGTCTCTTCTGGTGCCAACATTAAACACAATTAACTCACTCTTAGCGACGTTATACCTAAGCCCATGAGCCTCCGCGTAGTCATCACAGACCTTCAGCAATCGTCTTAAGGCACTGATTGATGGACTCAGCAACACCATATCGTCTGCATAGCTGATGTTGTTCATAGCAACCCCATCAACATGACAGCCAACCCCTGTATTGCTGAGCTCAACAATCAGCTGATTTACATACAGGTTGAAAAGGCGAGGGGAGGAGATTCCCCCCTGCCTCACCCCGCATTCCAACCTATATTCATCGGACAGGGTCCCTGCCCACCTCACATTGTTTATTTGGTTTTCATACCAGAACAGATTTATTATCGCAAGATATTTTTTTAGAGATATTTGTCGACAGAATATCAGGCAGCAAAAACATATTAATAAACGGCTAAGTTCAATCTCGGTAAGTCTCTAGTGAGATCAACCTAAACAAGCGCGGTTTAACCTAAAGATTTAACCGGGGCATTTGTTATTATTGGAAGGCACGAGCTTTTTACTACTACCATAACTTTTCGATAAATTTTCTTTCAAATAAAGATCCACACCATGTTTGTCTGTTGGCCCTTATTTATTACCGGGACTTTTGACTAAAAGTATATTGATGCATATCACGATAAAGAAATTATTTCAAGAGGAACGTTTAAATGTAACCTCTGCGCGTTGCCGTAAAGGAATAAAAAAATACTTATTTGTTAATCATTGTATTAAAAAAATAGGTTCGCGTACCTAAGCGAAGCCGCGGGCACAGCTAGTTGTTAAATAAAAATAACCAATGTCTTATCATTTGATTTTCTGCTCGCTTTTCCCGTGAACACTTAGCATACCTAGCACTTGGCAATAAATGTAGTTTAATGGCTTCATAAACATATGCATTCCACTCAAAAGAAAGAAAAGCATATCACAGGCAAAGAGTTTCATTGTGGCATTGAGAGAGCGGCTGTCGCAACCCCGTGCAGGGCACGCTACAATGGTCGCGATAAGTCCTCTCTTTAAAGAGTGGCTGGAGAGGCGCAATGGTATCAACACCTACCGAATGATGCAGGGCCTCACCAGACACAGAAGTTTTGGGAGGTTTCTGCACATAATCAGACGGGAGAATACGCCCGGATGTCACCATTGTGACGATCGCCTGGAGGATACGGTGGCGGTCTGCTTAGCTTGGGCGGCGATATCTGGTTTAGTCTAGCCCTGGTTTAGTCTGGCCTGGTTAGAGAGGTAATGGGAGTCGATCACTTCCTACTGCGAAGATGTTATGCTAGCGGAGGAGCTGGCCAAGCGTTTGACAGAGACAACCTCAAACCAACCTATCGACCCAGAGCAGAGGGGGGGGGGGTTAGTTATTCGATGATTTCACATCCGCAACAAAAAATAACAATGTCTTTTTTGTTATTTTTTAGTAATAAAAATTGCATTAATCTGCATCAACGTCTGTTGTTTTAAAACTTGTTTGCATGCTCACTTCTAATAAAAAGGCTTGCTTATATGAAGTTCTGCAGTCAACATGTTGGTTCTGGTAATAGTCTGTCTATTGGTATGGATCTGCGCGATAAAATATAGGCGCGCGCGACTTGTGGAGTCTCGTGCTCATCCGCTGCCACCAGTTTACCCAGGTTATCTTCCAATTATCGGACATACACATATGCTGCTTACAGATACGACAAGTAAGTGCTTTGGAGATTATTATGACTGATTTACGAGATTCTAAACAACAAAAAATAAATTCTTCATTGTTATATTTCTTTGGTCTTTCCCTTTTTAACCTTCGATTTTATCGCATAAAAAAACCAAAGAAAATCTTTAAAGCATATTCTTAATGTAGATAGATAGATAGATAAATCATTTATTTTATGCAACAAAAGACACAATTCAAGAATTAAAATAGAGTAAGGTAGATTAAGTTAAATCGACCCATAAGCATTTAGACACATCCTTATTATATAATATTATAAAAGCGAAAGTGAGTTTGTTTGTTTGTTTGTTTGTTTGCTACCTGTTCACGCTTTAATGGCTGAACCGATTTGGATGAATTTTGGTACAGAGATAGTTGGGAAACAGGAGACGGACATAGGCTAATATTTTTTTGAAAAAAGTGGGATGTGAGGGAGAAAGAGGGAATAGAAGGTAAAACTTAGCGTTGCTATTACAAATCAATAAGGCGCAAGGGGAACTGTGTTACCCCAAATTTAACGCGGGCGAAGCCGCGGGCGAAAGCTAGTTACATATATTTATTGAGGTCGCCCACTAATGGGCGGTGTGTCTCAAAATTGCACCAAAAAGGAGTCCAGCTCAGCATAATGCCAGGTAGATTACCTGACGCTGGTATTCTGCTGAATCCTGCTAGTGACACACGGATGTCGAGATAATGTGCGTCGAATATTATGCAGTTGGGTTGTCGGTAAGAAAGACTTTGAATTTAAATATGTACTAAAAATAATAAACTTGATTATCACAGTATAGATAATATGTGTAATGAATTACTGATAATTAAGTTGTATGGAGTGTGTCTAGACTTTTGTGTTTGGTACGAGTTTACTTGTTCATGTAGGTATCATTATGTTGCAGTTTTTATCATAATGTACGGTGAGTATAGTTGTAATGTGTTTCGTGTATTGTGTAACGTGTATTGTTATGTGTTTCGTGTATGCGTTTCATTTTTCAAAGTTAGTGTCTGTTGTTATAGGACAAAGTGAGCCGTTAGGGCCAGAAAACTCTCTATATTATGGAAGTACTTATGTAGAATTGAATAGGTGATATAAGATGCGCTTCTGCCGTGGTTTTCGTGAAACGTCTTACGCATAGAGAAGAATAGGGGAAGATAAATCACAGGATCTAGACTTCCCTCCCCTAATTAACCACTATGCACAACAGGATTTTGAGACATGACACATCAGCTGAATCGGTAGGGTAACGCGAATTGTCATAAAATTCAAGAATCTTCATTAACAGCATTCGATTTTATCATGAAAAATAAATCACAGCAGCCGTTTCATACGATCAATTTGAGGTTAATATCTCCAATAAGCTCATAAGGTCGGAAACAGTTAGTTGAAAAATGTGTGTAAAATACATATTAATATACCCTTCCAAAAATTGGGTATCAGGAATGCGCTGGAAATAATGTTCATAAACAAGCTAACCGTTTGATAGAATAAGGCAAAATTATAACATTTTATCTCCATTTTTATTTTTACCATTATTCATACAAAAATTCATAAAAACCACGAAACAAGTCTGGACAAAAAATACTAAAAACTGTGTAGCAATTTTTTATCATTACGATTAAAAAGTTGCATTCAGCTTAACTAATGTTTCGTTTTAACACAGCTGCATAAGAAAAAAGAGACAACAACATTTTGTCAAGTGCTTATTTTAACAACGCTATCGTGTCGTAACCGAATAAGTACATCATAAGCTAAAAAATATTTATAACTAGCTGGCGCTCATATTGAAAAAAGTACCTAGCCTATGTGTCATTACAGACCATAATCTACCTCTGTGCCAAATTTCATCAAGATCTGTTTAGCCGTTTTGACGTGAAAGAGTAACAAACATCCATACATCCATCCTCACAAACATTCGCATTTATAATAGTAGTAGAAAGTAGGATTAGTGAATCTCTCTTCTTCCTAGCCATTCTCACCCGATTTGGTCTATGCCTCCTTTAAATTCCGCCAAATTTTAGTCTTTCGCTACTAAGATTCATTTTTGAGTTTTCTTGTTCGTGTTCCTATGTCAGTTGTGGTTTTTCTTTAGGCGTTTTTTCACTCTAAGGAATTCACTCCAAGACCACTTTGCCCCATGAGACATGTTTTAAGAAAGAATAAAAACGCTAAAAACGAAACAAACAATGCAACCTTACGCAACCAGCTTACCACACCACAAACAATTTTGTCCAACAAAATGTGGTTATCTTCACATTCAGATAGTAGGTACAAATCCAATATGTTAATAAAATAGCAAACTAATAGCGAGCATTCCTTATTTAATTATGTTGTTCTTAATTATGCATCATTTTTGTGTAGTGGTTCAAGGCGTGTACTGTACAAATTTTTATTCTTTTTTTTCTCATTTTTCAAACTCAAACTCAATTCAAACTCAAATCATTTATTTCAATTGGACCATTACAGGCACTTTTTAATATCATAAAAACAAGAATAAAAAAAATTATGCTGCTACAGTCCCAGTCACAAGACATAAAAACTTGTGAAAGTACTGTAGTTGCCCATTCCAAAGCGTAGATATCTATGGAGAAGAATGGGCAAGAAACTCCATGGACAATCTTCTAAATCATAATGTTTTATAAAATCATGGATACATCATTCATGTTGAGATTATTCATAATGTGAGAACGATGTAGAACAACGAGCACATTTAGAGCGTCCAGAGTAAAAGCAATAATTAGCACGAGTTTAATAGAAGAATTAAAACAAACCGTGGTAGCTAAGAGATGACCAGTCCTAACTGACTGACCCGTTCATGAACATGACGAACTTCTTCTTTTCAATCTTCATTTTCAAACATTTTCAAGCAGACATTTCACGGAAGTCACAGCCCACTGCTGTGATTTCCGTAAAATGTCCGATAATCAAATCTCTTTTTACTCTTACCTATTTTTTTACGCGATTTTGATGTAAATCCCATGTTAAAAGTTGTTAAGCTTGATGGTCTAAATATGAACACACTTTTCTGGAAAATGTTACATATTTTATATAATTATATCATTATTAAGTTTAAATTCCGCTCATAGATTCCGGTTTGAATGCAAGATATTTGATTATACAAATGTAAAAAGTGAATGTGGCGATGCCGCGATGTGGCATAAGTACAACCCACCGTCTCAGGATACCTCACTGAATATATATTTTTTTTTTCAGAAATATGGCAACTGGTTCAAGATATAAATAAGTATTCATACGAGCATAAGGGCGTTATCTATTTAAGATTAGGATCTCAAATTTATTATGGTAAGCGTTTTTCTACTTTACATATTACTAGCTTTTACCCGCGGCTGCGCTCGCGTTATTTTCGGGGTAACACAATTTCCCTTTCCGGATTTATAGGTAAATGTAGTTATTGCCCTTGCGCCTTATTTATTGTAATATCAATGCTAAGTTTTCCCTTTTCTTCCCTCTTTCTTCCCCATAACTCAATCTTTTTTTAAAAGAATCTAGCATATGTGCGTCTCCAGGGGCCCAACTACCTCTGTACCAAAGTTCATCAAAATCAGTTTAGCCATTTAGGCGTGAAGACGTAACAAACAATCAAACTCTCTTTCGCTTTTATAATATTAATATATGGCGTGCCCTATGTCGATCGGCGGCGGCGATCTCTCGCGTCCGGCCCTGGTTCAGTCCATGGTCCGAAGCGAGAGGGAATGGGAAACGGTCACCTCCTTCTGCAAAGCAGTCATGCTATTGAAGGAGGAGGCCGTGCGTTTGAGGGAGAGAACCTCAAACCATCCCAGCCGCCGCGGCAGCCGCCCCGGGCGCCGGGCGCCGAGAGACGACTCCCGGCCACCGTAGATGCGGGCCTGTGGACGGTAAGCAATGGGTAGCTCACCGTTCGTCCGTCTATTGACGACAGGCCGTGTCGACGGCGCGTTCGTGTTTCAAGCGCGCCTAAAAGGGATGTCAGCAAAGCAGAGTGGCTTGCCAGGGCCCCCGCCTGCCGGGGTTGCGGGTTGCCGATCGCCTCCACGAGGGCACGGCGGTGCTCCGCCCAAGCTGGGCAGACCGCCACTGTGTGTTCCACCGTATCCTCCGGGCGATCGTCACAATGGTGACACCCGGGCGTTTCCACTCGACCGATTATGTGCAGGAACCTCCGGAAAAAAAACTATTGTGGCGTGCCCTTGACTGCGTAGACTTAGAGGGTTGTTTTTTCTACAAGGACCACAGCCTTTAACAAAGGTTTTAATTTTAACTCTATACCTCCACGCGTGTTCCCGAAATTAATAGTATAGAGAGACAGCTAGATAGAGGATTTTGTTTTGTTTTCTTTCGCGATGCGGAACCTTTAAACCACAAAAATAATTTTGTATTTTTTTGGTTTTTAACAGGCATATCAGATCCCGAAGATGCTCTTTTGGTGGCCAATACTTGCTTGGAGAAACATTTTGTGTACACATTTCTAAAATGTATGCTTGGTGAAGGATTAGTTACTGGATCTGGTAAGTACTTAATCCCATATCTTGTTTTAATCCCATTTCAGTATGGAAAAAAGATGGCTCTAGACATCCTCTATTCCTCTGTTTCTTACCCACGCTGAATACTTGGGACTGAACCTTTTTGTTTTTAACCTACTAACGTGTATTTTACGATGTTATTAAAATTAATTCTTTAAATTTGACTTTTCTGGACTTTCTCGAAAAATATATTTTTATCAAATGCTTTTAAGACGCATATCACCTTTGAACTCCGACACAAATTTGGTATCTGATAACGGTATTTTTTTTTATTCAGGAGACCATTGGCGCCGCCACAGAGAAATACTAAAATCAAATTTCCGCTTGCCTCTTGTAAATGGGTACCTCGAAGTGTTTAACAGCCAATCGGAAGCATTGCTGAGTGATGTAGAACGTTACGTTGGGAAAGGACCATTTGATCCTTCGCCACATGTGAAAAAAATATCCATGGGAACCTCTTACAGTAAATGAAATAAATGATTTGATTTTGGTTTTGATTTTAATAACTTTGAATCAATGAAGCTATTTAATTTCAGTGACTACGTTTGGAAAGGTCGCCAATGAGAAGATATTTACAAAATACATGAAAGCGGCAGATAAAATGCTGCCTCTTCTAATGTGTAGATTTCAGAAGTTCTGGCTACATAATGATTTTATTTACAACCTATCAAGAGAGAAAAAGATAGAAACTGAATTGGTGGGAACTGCCAATGAAGTATCAGATGAGGTATGTATTTTGATTTAATTTTTCCGAATACATTAAATAAAAGTGTCATTTTATATAGTTTTATTATGAACTAATAAGAAGGAACGCTTCATCGAAAGTTGCAGAAGTAAAGAAAAAAGCCTTTATCTAGAAGTGAGAAAAGAGAGGTAAACACAAGAAGTCTACCCGGTGTCACTCTGTAACCGACTTCGAAAAAGCCGGAGGTTCTATGTTTGACCGCATTTTTTTTATGATTTTTCACCGAATACTTCGCCAACTGTGGACCCATATTCATAATAATTGTTTTGTTCCTTGAATGGAGCTGATCCATCTTATGGACGCCTTTCTACATTGTTTTCACATATTTGTATAATCTCAACACAAATGATTTAAATACAATTTTGTAATGATATTCTTTTTTAAAAGAGTGTCCATGGAGTTTTTTGCCCATTCTTCTCCATAGATATCAACGTTTTGGAATGGGCAGCTACCGTACTTTCACAAATTCGTTAATATGTCTTGTGACTGAGACTGTACCTTCAAAGTTTTGTTTCTTGACATTCAAAAATGCCTGTAATGGTCGAATTGAAATAAATGCTTTTGAGGCTTTCCAAAGGGTTATTCTTCAGAGGTGGTCCCATATGATTTTATTTAAATTGCCCGTAACTCTTAATTTAATGTCGGCACCAGGGATCAAGGAGTAACTAGATTTAAGTGTATCCTTATTTTTTAGTCTCTGTTTAAAGAAAAAAACTATCTTCTTATTTTCAGATATTACAAACAAAGAGATCATTTTTGAATGGAACGAATGTTTCTTCCTCATCTACATGTAAGTATTTTTTTCTTATAGATCTGAAGCCTTATTTGACCTACTAGATTATTTTGTAGTTTACAGCCTAAGGGTCCGATCAAAGAGATACGGGCAACTTGCGGATCGATTTCGAACGCATTCAAAACAACACATGGCCGGAGTTCTGAGCGGCATCCTTTATTTCTTTTTAATTGTTTATTAAAAAGAAATAAAGATTATGAATAGACAATATGAACTGTTACAGACCCATAGCACTAATACCTGTGCTCTCTAAGGTATATGAAAGAGTTATAATTATATGACAGAATAAACGACTACTTTGAAAATTTTAATTTATTTGCTAATGAGCAGATAGGTTTTAGGAGAAAGAAAACCATTAATATGGCTGTCTATGATTTCTTAACCACAGTTATGACTAGCTTGGACAATAAAATTCCAGCATGCGCATTGTCTATGGATCTAAACAAAGCGTTTGATTACGGGGATCATAAAATTTTGTTAGATAAATTATACAGGTATGGAATTCGGGGTACCTCAATAGAACTGATAAAATCATATCTTACCAATAGAAAACAGTCCACATTAGTAACTCGTGTCTGCACCAAAACAAGAAAAAAAATTAATTACGCATCGGAATACAGAGAAACCAAACAGGGCGTCCCACAAGGAAGTGTTTTGGGTCCTCTGCTATTCATCATCTGTATAAACGATCTTCCAAAAGTAACCAATCATCCCACAATACTTTTTGCTGATGACAGTACTGTTGTTTTTAAAAGTAAGGACAAGGTATCCCTGGAACAGAAATCAATTGATTATAATTTAAATTGGAAGACACATGTTGATACCTTAAATCAAAAATTAAATAAGCAATCATACGCAGTACATATGCAGGCAAAAACGGTGAACACCTCTGCTGTACTTGCAGCATAGGCTATGTGGCGTCCTTGATAAATTATGGCATTATATTCTGGGGTAACTCCACCAATAAGGATATGGCATTCAAGGCACAGAAACGTAAGCAGAGGGGCTTGCCAGAGCCTCTGCCTGCCGGGGTTGCGGGTTGTTCGAAAGAGATACCGCGGCCTCGGAACGTAAAGGGCAAAAGAAGAAACATGGGTGGGTTTTAGTCAGTACAAGTCCGACATGCCCTCCCGCTCCGCCCAGAGCGGGAGAAGTCATTGGATGATTTCCCACCCGGAAAAAAAAAAAAAAAAAAGCCACAGAAACGTTGTATTAGAGGGATGTTTAATATCAGGCAGACCGATAGCTGCAGACCATATTTTATAAAGCATAATATATTAACATTGCCGTGTGTCTACATTTATGAGATTGCTAGCTTTGCAAGAGCTAATAAACATCTTTTTGATAAATACAGAAGCAAGCGACATATTGACATTTTTTTTTTGCAAATCTAACAAGACTGCCTTATTGCCAAAAGCGTTTTTAGTATGGCGCCGCGTTTATACAATCACTTGCCAAAGTCCATACTAGAAACTACATCCATCGATGAATTTAAAATAAAACTAAAAAAAAATATTGTTGTGTAAATGCTATTATAATATTCAGGATTATTTGATGGAGGATGTAAAGACATTGTTGATGTAACTGGTTATTGTTGGTGCACTAATTTAATCTATACTAATATTATAAAGCTGAAGAGTTTGTTTGTTTGTTTGTTTGAACGCGCTAATCTCAGGAACTACTGGTTGGAATTGGAAAATTCTTTTAGTGTTGGATAGTCCATTTCTTGAGGAAAGGTATAGGCTATATAATTACGCTACGACCAACAGGTGCTGAGCAGCGCGGGTGAAACCGTGGGGAACAGCTAGTTATTAATATTATTACTTTGACATTTAATTTGATATTCTTTTACAATAGATCTTGACATTCTCAATCAATTACTGACATTATTATATTGATTTGCTTTTCAATTATTATTCTTATTTTATCACTTATTGACAATATAATGTATCTGACATTTTCCTTAAATTTACGACAGACTTCTGGTGACATTATTATTATTTGAGTGTAATAAAGCTTGTGTTTTGCATGCCGCAAGCTTTAATATGGTTGGTCTGTATTATTTCATTAAAAACCTTTATGTAATTACCCATATTAGCAAATAAATGATTATTAATTAATTAAACCTTACCTCAAAACTTTTCTTTTTTGACATTCATAACAGAAAAGTTTTCTTCACCAAATGTTCCACAACGTGATCTAAATTTAAATCTTGTCAACAAACGTGTTATAGAAAATTATATTTTTAGTAATAACTTAACATAACAACATTTAATCCAATGGCCATGACACAAGGTGTCCTAGTGTGAGGTGCAGTGTTATTTAAATTATGTACGTACTTTTCTTGTAGAACATAAGTCAAAAAATAAATTATGATTCAATAAGAGCAACCATGTAGTTTCTAGCCAGTTCTTCTCCATAGAAAAAATAGACTAACCCAAACCATGCAGCAAAAAAATACCCGAAATAAATTTTCATATGTAATTTGCTCGTATGTGATGAAATCAACGTTAAATTGTGGATAAATAAGTATTATTTCATATTATTTTTCAGATGTATCATACCAGCCTTTCATAGATCTGATGCTGCAACAACACCATAGAAACAACTTCACTGACCAGGAGATCACAGATGAACTTCATACCGCTATTATAGCTGCATACGAAACAACAACACAATCACTACAAACTATTTTGGTAATGATAGGATCACATCCAAAAGTTCAAGAGAAGATGTATAAAGAGTAAGTTGCATTAATGTTGAAAATAAACGCGCGTATCTTAACTGAGACTCACACAGACTAGGGAAATTTATGACAATTAAGGAAGTAGACCTTTTTTGGATGGGTAATCATCAAAATCTTCTCCCGGGCGGAGCGGGAGGGAGAGTCAGGGCCTGTCAGCACTAAACGGACGGACAGAACCGCATCTACGGTGACCCGGAGACGTCTCGCGGCACCCGACGCCCAGAGCTTCACCTGCAGGTTGGAGATTCTCGCCCTCGTCCAGCTAACTCCATAACCTTTATAGAAGGAGGTGACCGTTTTCAATTCCCTGTCGCCCCAGACCATTAACTGAACCAGGGCGTGAAACGCGGGATAGTCGCCGCCGATCGCCTCTACGAGAACAGCTTCACTCCATGATAACAGACCACCACAAAATAATGAGGCTTAAAAGTACTATTTTTATTTTTTCGATAGAGCTACAGTAAAATAGCATTGTTTTCGTGTTCGTGATAAACAGCAAAACCAAAATGACTACCGTGGTTATCTTAATTCTTAAATAAAAGTTAATAAGCGTAGCGTGAGTTTCAAACCAGATGGACCCTTGACTCGGTGACGGGTAGCAGATCTACCTGTGACAACAGACAATAAAGTTGTATTTCCAATTTACCCATATATAGAAAACTAGCTTTTGGCCGCGGCTTCGCTCGCGTTAAATTCGGTAGCGCCTTATTGATTTGTAATAGCTACGCTTAGTTTTCCAGTTTCTTCCCTCTTTCTCCGTCATATTCCAGTCTTTTAAAAAAAAATAGCCTATGGCCGTCTCCTGGTTCCCAATTGTCTCTGTACCAAAATTCATCAAAATCGGTTTAGCCATTAAAGCGTGAAGAGGTAACAAACAAACACACTCACTTTCGCTTTTATAATAATTATTAGTAAGGATAATAAAAAGTTTTATACATTTCCAGAATAATTCAAGTTATAGGTACAAATAGACATGTACACAGAGATGATTTACAGAAGTTAGTATATACGGATGCAGTAATTAATGAAAGTCTTCGAGTGCTACCAACAGCACCAATTATATTAAGACATATAGACAGAGATGTAAAGCTGAGTAAGTAAATAGCAGTAGGGCATCACAGGCTAAATAAATAAATATTCAACAAGCTGAACCCGACATCAGGCTTGTAGTAGTGTGACGAAAGTCGAATTCTGGTGACAGTGTTCTTCATATTATAGAGCTCTTTATTTTATCAAGTGCAACAGGCAAAGGACATCAACCACTTTTTATGGCGTTTGGGCTTGAACATGAACATAAAAATATTGCACTATTTTTGATTTTAGTGAGTGGCTTTGAGTACATGGAAAATATATACCATATATAGGAAGTTTTGTATCAAATCGTTTAATAATATAATAAAAAATAAAACTTCAACACTTTAAATATGGAATAGCAGCAATAATGCTTAATAGCTTGTATGTCTTGATTTTGATCTTCATATAATAAAGGGGTCGTGAAAAATCATCAGAATCCATTTTGAATAGCGTAAGTCGTCAAAAATATCCAAAGTCAAAATAATATTCACAGCAATATTCGAACAAGAGCACGAACACAGAGCGAATGAAATTGACATTTACAATCGATCACCGGTTCTGGATCGAGGTTGCCAGTTCTCTGAACTAGGTATCAGTCGAACTATAAGATTTGAAATCGACACCTTAGGAATCGATTTCAAATTATAGTTATTATGCTGTTTTGCTTTGTGTTTTATTTTTGTATATTATGCTGAGCTTTTTTGCTAGCGTAATTGTTTTGGGTATGGCCCATGCTGCATTCTAATTAGAATCTTCAGGAAAAGCACGCGTTAATAAACTCGCTACCATGACGGACAAAACTCAAATGAACGAACACGAAATACCAATTACGGACGTTTATTACAATTGTTATGTTTATTACATTTTTTCCCCGATAAATACTTTCTTGATTTGTTCCACGTTGTGTAGGCAAGCTGATGATTTTTAACACTCAAAAAATATGTTGTTCTACATAAACTATTTTTTTATTGTGTGAGGTTAAGATGATTACGATACTATTCCAACGATGAATATTCCAACATGAACGATGAATATTCCAACGGCAAGATAAAGCTCGGTCTTCCATCAAACATTTTAATGTTTTGAAGCTCTCGAATCGAAACATCGAAAATCGATGTTATTTTTTTCTGAGTTTTTATTCTGGCAACCCTAACTCAATGCATCCCGCCATGTTGCACAACAACTGTCACCATACACAACCAATAATCAATTTAATTTTTTTTTTATTCGTTTTTAATATCATTTAGTTTGACACTCCCAAAAGCAACCAATGTTTACTAAATATTATTACTAAATTATTTATGAATTTCTTTTTTCCCAATACAGCTGTTCACCGGTTAGCCCATTTTGGTTAAAGTCCTTTGTCGCTGATTTATTGTATTTTTTGTATTTTTTGGTTTGGCCTGAAATCGGATTTGGCCAATAACATAATTAATCATATTATTGTGAACTTTAGTTTAGACTAGTCTAGCTCTTTGCTTTTATGTTTTTTTTTAAGTTTTAATCACTATCGCCTTTCTGCCTTTGTTCTTTGTTTCCTCGTTTCATTATTTTTCTCATTATCGACAATCTTCACGTTAAAAAAATATTTAACTCTTTTTTCTTTTGTATCATTCCTCACACATTCAATACATCAACATTTATATTCTTTACTCTTTTCATCAAAATTCTCATCACAGACCGATACCGAAACAGTTAATGTTTTTATTTTTTTTCAGAGAACTACACATTGCGCGCGGGTAGTCAGTGCATTTTATCAATACTTGGTGTACTTAACAATCCATCCTGGGGGCCTGACGCTGAAGTCTTTAGACCAGAAAGATGGCTGGATGCCGGTTCGTTACCAGCTTCCTATATTCCAAATGCTGCATTTAGTTTTGGCAAACGATCTTGTATCGGTAGGTTTCGATTTTTTTTTCATGGATTTTATTTTGTTGAAACTCTATCACCTTGGTTATTGTTACTGGAGTTAGCATCCAAAGTAAATAAATAGGCAGTTGAATTCTAGTATTTTATAAGAAGGGACGGTTAACTAGCCTTAGTGCTAAGGAACCTCAACTGCATTAATCCTGGTTAAGTTAAGTTACTGAGCAAAATTTTATTTTTTGAAGGATATTTGTGATTTTCTTAGAGGCAATAGATACCCAGAAACCCAAATGTAGATACACTGATCATTCAGCGTTACAAATGAGCCCCAACGTAAAATATGATTGTAAAACATTAAAAAGTCGTTTCTCATATTTTTTTTCGAAAACTTATTCAGTTTGATGTACTGTGGGCTGCATCAATTCTGTAACCACCTTGAAAGTTTATGTTAATAAAAAAGTTTTTTTGTTTTAAAAAAAAACGTTGCCTTACACTAGAATTTACTTCTGTATTGTAGGTGCGTTTACAAAAAAAAATAACTTACATAAACAAGCAGCCAGACCCGGAACAAATATTTGTAGGCAGTATATTATTATTTAATATTCGATTGTCTATTGAGTGTGAATACTTTTTTTTCACAGGTAAAACTTATGGATTGACATCGATGAAGGTTCTGATAGTGCATATGGTGCGCAAATACATCATCACTGCAGATCACACCAAACTGCGAATAAAATTGGAGCTCACGATTAAAGCGGTATCTGGACACGAAATCAGCTTGCAACGCAGAAGCATCTAAAAAAGAGAAAAGTTATATAATCTATCTTTTAAAATGCTTTTTCATTATATGACTAAAAAGATTTAAGGTCTCTTTGTTCCTATATGACTCAGGAGGTCTCTCAGATCTCTCTGTATGCTGTACTCTGTCATGAATGATCCGTGTGCTCCTGATTATTTAAAATCTTATTTTAAAGTGTTGGGCAGTTCTCACAGTCATAACCTTTAGGCTTCCGAAAATCTACTCCTCAAAATTCCTTTACACCGCACCGGTTTTATGTCTAGCTACCTTTTGGCTTTAAAAAATCTGAAAATAAATTTACGTTTAACAGAAAAGTTCGTAACCACTATTTAGGTCTGTCTACCAATATAAAGTCATAGTAATCACTGTTTAATTTCGTTTTTATTTTAGAACCAAAAAAATTTAGAACCATTTCAATTAAGCGACAAAAATTATGCCAGCTACAAAATTGCATAAAAACTTTTTGATCATTCATACAATTTTTTTAAGTGATGTACGTTACTAAATCATTATGCTAGGTGGCTCGATTTAGGAGTCCGGGAGTGTATATTATATAATTTTTGTACCCTATCACAATGTTGTCGTATTTTACCCAAAGGTTGACTGGTAGAGAATGCCTTATGGCATTAAGTCCGCCTGACTGTAATCCATGTTACAGTTGCAATAATTAATCAACCACCATTAAATTAATAACCACTCAATATGTTTTTTCAATTGATCATTATAACATCTCGAATATTTAAATA
The DNA here is from genome assembly GCA_958449745.1 of Ochropleura leucogaster. Taxonomy (NCBI): domain Eukaryota; kingdom Metazoa; phylum Arthropoda; class Insecta; order Lepidoptera; family Noctuidae; genus Ochropleura; species Ochropleura leucogaster. Next base: position 9,138,317 of record OY288223.1, on the reverse strand, counting down.
ACAGCTCAGAAAATTAGTTCCCTTTTTTAAGTTGAAATACCGGTGGAAATTCCGATCATTACACAATTCTTTATTTTCTTAGTTTATTTTAAGATGTTGACGTTTTCGTATAATTTATCAATATTTCCATTACGCAATGCTTAGTCATTGTTTTTATTACATTCTAGAAATTATACTGATCAAAACAAAGCTATTTTTCAAAAACAACTAACTTATTATTAGTAACATCATTACACATACTCATTTTTCTTTAGTTATCAGTTTTTTTTATAAACACCAGTCAAATGAAAACATGGATATTTTTTATATGTAGATATGAAAAGAAGCCGTTTAAAAGTCGTCTGGAGCCTAACACGCGTTATGTAAGTTACGATATTATGCATCTGTCAATTAAAAAAAACTTACTTGCTTTTGCCCGCGGCTTTGCTCGCGTTAAATTCGGGGTAACACAGTTCCCCTTTCCTGATTTGCAGGTACCTGCTACCAGTAGTTTTTGCCCTTGCGCCTTATTTATTACGCGACTGCGCACCGCAAAGGAGGGTAATGTGTTCCATCTTTATCGACAGACCTTTGATGGCGACGTCATTCTCATCAACGTGCCTGAAATGAGTTGAAGCATTGTTCACTACTTAATTTAAAAATTAAAACTGTTAACCCCTATTCTTCCGCTCTTAGGGACGATTTTCTTTTCAAATTCATTTGAGACCATTTTTGAAATATAAACTTTCCATTAAGAAAACACATACATAAAAAAATATAATATAGGTAAATATCGAATTGAGAACGTCCTCTTTTTTGTTTTCGTCGAGTAAAAAAGAACGTTACTTATACCCCTTTTCAGAAGGGCGACAGAATTGTGATTCGTGAGTACCTTTATTTTGTGCCTACCTTATTAATTTTAAAAAGATGCACGAGTAATTTCTAAAACGTTGTTTTTTCGTTGTTGTTGCTATCCAAGTATTTTGCGGTAGATCGGCAACCGTGTAGTAAAGCATGTTAGGAAGGTACTACGATTTCACGTTACCTTTCGTAATGTTCCCATAAAATGCTAAAAAACACGGTCACGTGAGCAAAGCCACGGGCACAGCTAGTAGTTAAAAAAATAATCAAAGTGTTGGCGTTTTCTGCTCGCTTTGGTTGTGAAATCACACTTAGCACTTGGCAATAAATGTCGTCTAATGGCCTCATAAACAAATGCATTCCACTCAAAAGAAAGAAAAGAATAACACAGGCGAAGAGTTTCATGGTGGCATGGAGAGCGAATGTCGCAACCCCGTGCAGGGTTCGCCACAATAGTGGCGATTAGTCCCCACTTTGAGTAGTGGCTGGAGAGGTGTTGATGCAGGTCCTCACCGGACATGGAAGTTTTGGGAGGTTCCTGCACATAATAAGGCGGGAGGAAACACCCGGGTGACACTATTGTGACGATCAGCCGGAGAAAATGGTGGCGGTCTGCCCAGCTTGTGCCCTTGTAGAGGCGATTGGTGGCGGCGACATTTCGCGTCCGGTCCTGGTTCAGTTCATAGTCTAGCGGAATAAGGAATGGGAAGCAGTAGTGACTGCTTCCGTTGCTGAAGATCTTTACCCACGACACATCAGCTGAATTAGTATGGTTACGCGAATTGTCTTGAAATTTTAGAATTTTATTTACAGCATTCGATTTTTTAATGAAAAACAAAATACAGTCGAATTGAGAACCTCCTCCTTTTTTGATGTCGGCTAAAAATAAGTAACAGCCGTTTCATTCGATATATTTGAGGTTAATAATTCTCCAATAAGCTCATAAGGTCAGTGAAACGGCATCAGTTAGTTGCAAAATGTGTGTAGGACTGCTTCGCAGAAGGAAGTGACCTTCTGCGAAGCAGTCATACTAGCGAAGAAGGTAGCCGAGCGTTTGACGGACTCAACCTCAAACTAGACCAGCCAACCACAGCGGGGGGGGGGAGTTATTTGATGATTTCACATCCGCAATGAAACAACAAAAAAAGACTAAGAGTTCATAAATATAACGTTAATCTCTATCGACGTTTATTGCTTTAAAACTTGTTTGCATGCTCATTTCTAATAAAAAGGACTAGCTAAGATAAAGTTCTGCAGTCAACATGTTGGTTCTAATAATAGTGTGTCTATTGGTATGGATCTGCGCGCTGAAATACAGGCGCGCGCGACTTGTGGAGTCTCGTGCTCATCCGCTGCCACCAGTTTACCCAGGATATCTGCCCATTATCGGACATACACATATGCTGCTTACTGACACGACAAGTAAGTGCTTTGTAGGATATAACAACCACTCATTTGTGCCGGGATTCTAAACAAAAAAAAAACACTGCTGTGTAACATTTTTTCTTTTTTACTTTGATCTTTCCCTTTTTTAACCTTCGACTTTACCACATAAAAAAATGATGTTTAGAAAAACATATTCCTATAAATTCAAAATTGAATAGATGATATTAGATATGCTTCTGCCGAGGTTTTCGTGAAACGTCTTACGTGTAGAGAGAAAAATAGAGGAAGATAAATCACAGGTTCCAGACTGTCCTCCCCTAATTAACCACTATGCACAAAAAGATTTTTACACATAACACATCTGCTGAATTAGTAGGGTAACGCGAATTGTAATGAAATTCAAGAATTTTGCTTCAACAGCATTCGATGTTTTAATGAAAAAAAAAATACAGTCGAATTTAGAACCTCCTCCTTTTTTAACGTTGATTAAAAATAAGTAACAGCAGCCGTTTCATTCGATATATTTGAGGTTAATATCTCCAATAAGCTCATAAGGTCAGTGAAACGGCATCAGTTAGTTGCAAAATGTGTGTAAAATACATATTACTACACCCTTTCAATTAACTATTACTTCACCATTAAAATTGGTGATCAGGAATGCGTTAGAAATCCTTACTATAATATTATAAAAGCGAAAGTGAGTTTGTTTGTTACCTCTTCACGCTTTAATGGCTAAACCGAAAACCGCTGTAATTTTGGTACAGAGATAATTGGGAACCAGGAGACGGACACAACCTAATTTTTATTAAAAAAAAAAGTGGAATATGAGGGAAGAAAAGGGAAAACTTAGCGTTGCTATTAAAAATCAATCAGGCGCAAGAGCAAAAATTGCAGGTCTGCTTGGTGTGGTATACCGAATTTAACGCGAGCGACGCCGTGGGCGAAAGCTAGTAATTTCATAAAGAACACTATACAAGTCTTGACAAAAAATACTAAAAACTGAGAAGTAACATAACATTTCTTTTCGATTTGATCCTAAATCCAAAGTTTTATCATTACGATTAAAAAGTTGCATGCAGCTTAATCTTTAATCGTTATGAAATCACGTTTCACAAAAGAAATCGATTGTGAAAAGCAATTGTGTTTCTTTTTAACACAGCTGCATAAGAAAAGAGAGCCAAAAACATTTTGTCAAGTGCTTATTTTAACAACGCTGTCGTGTAATGTCATGAGCTTAAAAATATGTGTAACTAGCGGGGGCCCGCGAATTCACGAATATTGGAAAAAAAGTACCCATCCTGTGTGTTATTACAGACCATAATCTATTTCTGTGCCAAATTTCATCAAGATCCGTTAAGCAGATTAGTGATTCTCAACCGATTTAGTCTTGGCCTTCTTTAAATTTCGCCAAATCATAATCCTTCGTTTCTTGCATTCATTTAGAAGTTTTCTTCTTTGTGTTTCCATGACATTTGTGTTCTTTCTCTAGGCGTCTTTTCACCCCATGGAATCCACTTCAAGACCACATTTCCCTTTTTTATTGGGGGGGGGGGAAACGTCAAATAACATGTTTTCGGAAAGAGGGAATACGCTTACCAAATAATGCAACCTTAAAAAACAATGCAACCTTACGCAGTCATCTTACCACACTACAAACAAAATGTAGTTTATCTTAGCGGTTTTTTTAGCTTTCTACATTCAACCTTATTTATTATCTTTATTTGCAATTCACATTCAGATAGAAGGTACAAAACCAAATCCTTATCCTTACTAATATTATAAAAGCGAAAGAGTTTGTTTGTTTGTTTGTTACCTCTTCACGCTTTAATGGCTAAACCGATTTTGATGAATTTTGGAACAGAGATAGTTGGGAACCAGGAGACGGACATAGGGTAATTTTTATTAAAAAAAAAAGCGGGATGTGAGGGAGAAAGAGGGAAGAAAAGGTGCAAGCGGAACTGTGTTACCCCAAATTTAACGTGGGCGAAGCCGCGGGCGAAAGCTAGTTAATAATAAAATAGCAAATCAATAGCGAGCATTCCTTATTTAATTATGTTGCTCGTAATTATGCACCATTTTTGTGTAGGGGTTCAAGGCGTGCATTGTAACAACCTTTTCACGCAGACATTTTCCGAAAGTCAGCCCACTGCTGTGATTTCCGTGAAATGTGTGATTATATTTTTTTTACTTTACACTATTTCTTTCTGCGATTTTGATGTAGTTCCCATGTTAAGAGTTGTTAAGTTTGATGATCTAAATATGAACACACTTTTCTGGAAAACGTTACATAATAAATGTATACAATTTGTCATTATTTAGTTTGGATGCAAGATATTTTATTATACAGATGTAAAAAGTGAATGTGGCGATGCCGCGATGTCGCAGTACAACCCACTGTCCTCTAACAATCAGGATACCTCACTGAATATACTGTTTTTTTTTCAGAAATATGGCAACGGGTTAAAGATATAACTAAGCATTCATTGAAGCAAAAGGGCGTTATCTATGTAAGATTAGGATCTCAAATTAATTATGGTAAGCGTGTTTCTACTTTATATATTACTAATAAACTTCTATTTATGTTTCTATATATAAAACGGGTGTAAACGCACTAAACGGCTCTTCACAAAGCCTTCAACAAAGCATTTTTTTATCCTGCCGCGGTCGCGGTATCTGTTTCCAACAACCCGCGACCATAAAGAAATCAAATCAAAGAAATCTTAAACACCATTTTTGAAAAGATTAATTGCCAATAATTTTTAACATTAGATAAGTTTTTGTTTTTTCTAATGTAGTATTTTTATTTCATTACTAACAATTTATAAATTTCTATTTGAAATAAAGGCTTAATAATAACAAAGGTAGCTTGGACCCTGTTCCCGATACCGGTGGGCTACTATTCTATTTATTTTTAAATGTTTTATTTATTCTTGAATAAGAAATATTTGAAAATATAAAAAGTTTGTACAAAAATAAATAAACGAGATAAAGGGCAAAAGAAGGAACATGTGTGGATCGTGGCAGTAAAAGTCTGTCACTCCCCCCCCCCCGCTCCACCCAGAGCGCAGGGAAGATTATCTACAGAATTCGAATCCGCAAAATAATTTGATTCAAGTAAATTGCGCTTTAATCCAAATAGAATGGTACAAAAACTAGCGAAAATAACATTATTTTTAATGAATTTCTAACAGTGCTCTGTTAAAGTTGTTCTCATACTGTTATGTTTATTTTTAAAGTTTCGTACCTGAAAAGGAAAATGTAGAACACTTTGTTTGAATAAATAAACAAATAATGTTTTAGAGGGTTTTTTTTTGTTATACAGGGGTTTGTAAGTTACTGAGTAACCCCACATCTTATAAATAAACTAGCTGTGCCCAGCGGTTTCACCCGCTGCTCACTTAGGGGTATGAAATATACATAGATGTTGGCCGATTCTCAGACCTACCCGATATGTACACAAAGTTTCGTTTGAATCGGTCCAGCCGTTTCGGAGGAGTATGGGAACGACAACTGTGACACGAGAATTTTATATATCCGCCCAAGAGCAAGTCCTCGCACACCGAGGGTACTCTACAAACTTGCGACATTAACATCCCAATCTTTAGACTGCGTAGACTTAGAGGGTTGATTTTTTCACAACTCCAAGGAACCGCAGGCTTAAAAATAGGTATTAACTTCATTCTATACCTCCACGCGTTCCTTAAATGGTGTAGACAGACGGCCAGATAGACAGATAAAAAAGTGATTCTGTAAGGGTTTTGTTTTGTTTTCTTTCGAAGTGCGGAATCTTTAAACCAAACTAAACAAAATAATTATTTTTTTTTTTGCTTTTTAACAGTCATATCAGATCCTGAAGATGCTCTTTTGGTAGCCAATACGTGCTTGGAGAAACATTTTGTGTACACATTTCTAAAATGTATGCTTGGTGAAGGATTAGTAACTGGATCTGGTAAGTACTTAAGAGGTAAATTACCGGGAAGTCTTATGGCAAGATTGTTTTAATCCCATTACAGTATGGAAAAAGATGGCGCTAGACATCCTGTACCTATACCTCTGTTTCTTTCCCACAGTGGAATACCTGGGACTGTGGCTCCTTTTTGTTTTTATATAACAATTTAAGTTAATTATTTATTAAAATTAATTCTTTAAGTTTGACACTGCAGGTACTTTATGGACATTTTCGAAAAAATATATTTTCATCAAATCCTTTTAAGACGCATATCGCCTTTGTATTCCGACACAAATCTCACATTTGATAACGTTCTATTTTTAAAATTCAGGTAGCCATTGGCACCGCCACAGAGAACAACTAAAATCAAATTTCCGCTTGCCTATTATAAATGGGTACCTCGAAGTGTTTAACGACCAATCGGAAGCATTGCTGAGTGATGTAGAACGTTACGTTGGGAAAGGACCGTTTGATCCTTTGTCACATCTGCAAAAAATATCCATGGGAACCTCTTACTGTGAGTTTAAAGCACCTTACTAGCCGCCCATTGTGTCACCGTATTTATAAGTTGTATTATATAATTCTTGTCATTTGTATGGTGTACATAATAAAGAATATTCTATCTATCTATCTTACTAGAGTTAGACTAGCGACAGGCTTATCATCAATTTGTGCCCGCTGAACGTAGCATTCTGAAACATGTTGCACACAACGAATATTATTGTAATTTAAAAAAGGTAGACCCAACTACAAAAGCTGGCATTCAGCTCTCGTACCATTTTAGGCAGAACTTTTTCTGTCATAGTACTATTCTGTATTACAGCGCGTGGCATAAACATAATTTTGTAAAAATCGTTTGGCATACACTTTACCATTACACATCATCATCTTTATGCATTCATTTCATTTTTTATTAACCAAAAAGGGAATTGCTGAAAATTCAACCTGAGAAATTTTACAGGGGAAATATCTTTTGGCATACATTTCATCATTATCGAAAGACTCATCATTTATTTAATTCATTATAAGTCATAATTTAATAGCTTCTATTTATTTTTAGTGACCACGTTTGGAAAGGTCGCCAATGAGAAGATATTTACAAAATACATGAAAGCGGCAGATAAAATGCTGCATCTTCTAATGTGTAGATTTCAGAAGTTCTGGCTACATATTGATTTTATTTACAACCTCTCAAGAGAGAAAAAGATAGAAACTGAATTGGTGAGAACTGCCAATGAAGTATCAGATGAGGTATGTATTTTGATTTGATCGGATGACGAAGAGTTATTTTATACGGTTTCATTAAGAATTATTGACAAGAAGGAGCGTTCCCTCTTGTCAATAATTCATCGAAAGTTGCAGAAGTAAAGAAGTCTATCCGATGTCACTTTGTAACCGACTTCAAAAGGAGGAGGTTCTATCTTCGACCGTATTTATTTTTGTTTATTCACCGATTACTCCGCCAATTACTGTGGACCGATAATCATAATTCCTTTTTTGTTCCTTGAATGGGGCTGATCCATACGTCATGTTCGTGAACGGCGCTCTCAGTTGGGACTGGTCATCTTTTAGCTGCCACGGTTCATTTTTTATTTAATTTTTTTGATTTAATTTTGCTTTTACTCTGGACGCTCTTACTGTGCAAGTCTTTCTACATCGTACGATTTTTGATATATTCTTATTTAAAAGAGTGCCCATAGAGTTTCTTGCCCATTCTTCTCCATAGAGATCAACGCTTTGGAATGGGCAACTACAGTACTTTCACAAGTTATAATGTCTTGTGATCGATCCTTCAACGTTTTGTTTTTTGACATTCAAAAGTGCCTGTAATGGTGTAATTGAAATAAATGCTTTTGAATTTTGATTTTTTCCAAAGGGTATACTTCAGAGGTGGTCCCATATGATTCTATTTAGATTGCCTGTGAAGCTTAATTAAATGTCTGTACCAGAGATAAAAGAGTAACTAGATTTTTTTTCTCTGGTATTTGATGTTATTCATAGGACAGAAAAAATAGAAATATTTAAAGAAAAATAATTATCTTCTTATTTTCAGATATTACAAACAAAGAGATCATTTTTGAATGGAACGAATGTTTCTTCCTCATCTACATGTAAGTTTATTTTCTTATAGAACTGAAGCCTTATTTGACCTACTTAACCATTTTGCAGTTTACAAAAACGATTAGTAAATGAGTTCTTTTTAATTGTTTGACTAAACCTTACCTCAATATAATTTAATTTTAATTTTCTATAATATTTTTAGTAATAACTTAACATAACAACATTTTAAACCAAATCCAAATGCCACGACACAGGGTGTCGTAGTGTGGGGTGCACTGTTATATAAATTATCCTACTACCTTTTTTGTAGAACATAAATGAAAAAATAAATTATGATTCAATACAATTCAAGAGCAACCATGTAGTTTCTAGCCAGTTCTTCTCCATAGAAAAAAATAGACTAACCCAAACCATGCACCTTTCCAATTATGATATTTTGAGTACAATAAAGAAAGAAAATACCCGAAATAAATTTTCATATGTTATTTGCTCGTATGACGTATGTGATGAAATCAATGTTAAATTGTGGAGAAATAAGTTTTATTTCATATTATTTTTCAGATGTATCATACCAGCCTTTCATAGATCTGATGCTACAACAACACCATAAAAACAACTTCACTGACCAGGAGATCACAGATGAACTTCATACCGCTATTTTATCTGCATATGAAACAACAACACAATCACTACAAACTATTTTGGTAATGATAGGATCACATCCAAAAGTTCAAGAGAAAATGTATGAAGAGTAAGTTGCATTAATGTTGAAAATAAATTAACGCGCGTAGCTTGACTGAGACTCGCACAGACTAGGGACATATATTAAGACAATTAAGGGAGTAGACTAATAAAAAAAAAACCATCTCAATCTTCTCTACGGCCGGGTGCCGCGAGACGTTTCTCGGTCACCGTAGATGCGGGTCTGTCCATCCGTCTAGTGATGACAGACTCTAACTTTCCCTTTCGCTCCGCCCCGACCGAGCGTCCAGAGCGTCACCCGCAGGTTGGAGGTTCTCGCCCTCGTACAGCTACCTCCATAACTACCTCATAGAAGGAGGTGACCGCTTTCAATTCCTTGTCACACCGGACTATTAACTGAGCCAGGGCTGAAAACGCGAGATAGCCGCCGCCGATCGCCTCTACGAGAACAGCACTGGTGCTTCACTCCAGAATAACATTATTTAAGTCTCATTACCTTGTGGTGGTCACCACAAAATAATGAAACATAAAAAGTAGTATTTTTATTTTTTCGATAGAGAGTACTCTTAAGAGCCAAATAGCATTGTTTTCGTGTTCGTGATAAACAGCAAAACCAATAACCACCGCGGTAATCTTATTCTTAAATAAAAGTTAATAAGCGTAGCGTGAGTTTCAAACCAGATGGACCCTTGACTCGGTGACTGGTAACATATCTACCTGTGACAACAGATAATGAAGTTGTATTTCCAATTTACCCATATATAGAAAACTAGCTTTTGCCCGCGGCTTCGCTCGCGTTAAATTCGGTAGCGCCTTATTGATTTGTAATATCAACGCTTAGTTTTCCTGTTTCTTACCGCTTTCTCCCTCATATCCCACTCTTTTTTAAAATAAACTAGCGTGTGTACCAAAATTCATCAAAATCAGTTTAGCCATTAAAGCGTGAAGAGGTAACAAACTCACTTTCGCTTTTATAATATTAGTAAAGATAATAAAAAGTTTTATATATTTCCAGAATAATTCAAGTTATAGGTACAAATAGACATGTACACAGAGATGATTTACGGAAGTTAGTATATACGGATGCAGTAATTAATGAAAGTCTTCGAGTGCTACCAACAGCACCAATTGTATTAAGATATATAGACAGAGATGTAAAGCTGAGTAAGTAAATAGCAGTAGGGCACTACAGACTAAATAAATAAATATTCAGCACCAAACCCTACATCAGGCTTGTAGTAGTGCGACCTAAGTCCCTTCAAGGTCGAGCTGAATGGGGCTGATCCATACGTCATGTTCGTGAACGGGCGCTGTCAGTTGGGATTGGTATAATTATTTTAGCTACCACGGTCATTTTTTAATTTATTTAAATTTAAATTGAATTTTGCTTTTTATTTACTCTGGACGCTCTTACTGTGCACGTCTTTCTAAATCGTTCTCACATTTTTGTATAATCTCAACATGAGTGATGTAAATACGATTTTGTAAATATATTATAATTTAAAAGAGTGTCTATGGAGTTTCGTGCCCATTCTTTTCCATTGGGATCAACGCTTTGGAATGGGCAACTACAGTACTTTCACAAGTTATTATGCCTTGTGACCTGGACTATAGATTCATTTAGTTTCTTGACATTCAGAAGTGCCTTTAATGGTCTAATTGAAATAAATAATTTGATTTAAGTTAAATTCTGGTGACACTGTTCTTCATATTGCCGAGATCTTCATTTTGCCGAGCGCAACATCCAAATTGGTCGCAGATTTATTGTATTTTTGGGTTTGGCCTGAAATCGGATTTGGCAAAAAAAATATATATTATTATGAATTATTGTTAATTTTAGATTAGGCTAGCTCTTTGCTTTTATATCTTTTTTTTAAGTTTTAATCTCTATCACCTTTCTGCCTTTGTTCTTTGTTTCTCGATGCTCTTTTTTATTATCGTCCATCGTCACGTTAAAATTATTTAACTCCTTTTTAGGGTTCCGTAGTCAACTAGGAACCCTTCTAGTTTCGCCATGTCTGTCTGTCCGTCCGTCCGTCCATCCGTCCGTCCGTCCTCGCTTAATCTCTGTGACCGTTAGCACTAGAAAGCTGAAATTTGGTACCAATATGTATATCAATCACGCCGACAAAGTGGTAAAATAAAAATTGGAAAAAAATGTTTTATTAGGGTAGCCACCCTATATGTAAAGTGGGAAGTGTTTTTTTTTTTAATTTCAACCCTAACGTGTGATATATTGTTGGAAAGGTATTTAAAAATGAATAGAGGTTTACTAAAATCATTTTTTGATAATGTCAATAATTTCGGAAATAATCGCTCCAAAAGTAAAAAACTATGTTCCGCCCCCCCCTCTAACTTTTGAACCATATGTTTAGAAAATATGAAAAAAATCTGAAAAGTAGAACTTTATAAGGACTTTCTATGAAAATTATTTTGAAATTGATTGACACAACAGTTTTTGTACAAAAAAGACAAAAAGTTTTACAAAATAATTTCTGGACTAAGTTTGTAGTATAATCGTATATGCAAGCATTTTTTTTAACTCCGTTTACATATTTTATTATCCTGAACGTATCTTTTTTCAAACAAAAAAAGAATTATTGAAATCGGTTCTCGCAATCCAAAATTACCACCGAAACTGCACGTCTTTGCATTAATTAGTAACCCAATTCCCCGAGAGATGGCGCTGTAGGTACTTATTACATTGGATCGGGTATTACCGGATTGTTCGGTTGGCCTCTTCTTGGCATTGGCGTTATTTTATAACTACATAAAACTTCTAGTAAGAACATGCTAAGGCAATTAAGAACAAAAATAAAAATCATTTTTTTAACACCAACAAATGTTAAGGTTTAAACCAGTTCATAAATGGTTCGATAGATGACGTTGTGTGATGACGTCATTTTTTAAAAGTCGATGTTAAGATATTCCGTGCTTTCATGATCATGACCTACCGTGGTAAAGTAAGTTGCTCTTAAATATATTCGTAATTTTATTTATGAGTGCCTAATTTAATTAATTTTCGAGGTTTGATTTTGATTTGTCCGGTATTAAAATGTTCTCGTATATTTTGAACAGTGATAATCATGTTGAGGACGACGCTGTGCGCGCCTTTCATGATTTGTTATACCAACAGGCCAACACACATCGTTTCGGCCTAGAGAAGTGTCTCTTTTTCTTTAACCGGAACTATATAGAGATATAATAGAGCCTGTGCCTCAAAACAAGTCTCATTTACAAATTATATATGGCGGAGAAGTCGGGTTTGTGGGGCATTGGATTTGCATTCATTACATCACGTTTACGTTAACGCACTATTCCCATACTTGGATAATAATAAAATACAATTCCTTAGTGTTCAACGCCAAACAAATAATAAACTCATAAGTGGGAACACTTATTGTGACGGACGGGAAACTACGGAACCCTACACTGAGCGTGGCCCGACACGCTCTTGGCCGGTTTTTTCTTTTATAGGATTCCTCACACATTCAATACATCAACATTTATATTCTTTACTCTTTTAATCAAAATTCTCGTCACAGACCGATACCAAAACAGTTAATGTTTTCATTTTCTTTCAGAAAACTACACATTGCGCGCGGGTAGTCAGTGCATTTTATCAATACTTGGTGTGCTAAACCATCCATCATGGGGGCCTGACGCTAAGGTCTTTAGACCAGAAAGATGGCTGGATACCGCCTCATTACCAGCTTACTATATTCCAGATGCTGCATTTAGTTTTGGCAAACGATCTTGTCTCGGTAAGTTTCGAATTTTCATTCATATATTTTATTTTGTTGAAACATTACCATCTTGGCTATTTTTACTAGAGTGAGCATGAGAAGGGATTGCTAACTAGCCTGAGTGCTATGGAACCTTCACTGCACTAAGGCTGGATACTGAGAAACATTACATTTTTTGAAGGATCTTGGTGACTTTCTTAGAGGCAATAGATACCCAGAAACCCAAATCTACATACACTGATCATTTAGCGTTACAAATGAGCCCCGTAAGATACGAGACGTAAGATATGATTTTTCTGTCATATAAAGTCGTTTCTCATATTTTTTTTCGAAGATTTATTTAGTTGTAAAGTGGGCTGCATCAATTCTCTGCATCATTTAAAACTTATGTTAATACAACTGTGCTTTTGGTTTTTTTTAAAAGACGTTGCCCCGCACTAAGAATTACTCCTGTATCGTGGGTGCGTTTACAAAAAATTAAACTCATATGTACACAAACAGCCAGACCCGGAACAGCTATCTGTAGGCCCTACAAACAAATGTTCCGTGGGATCAAACCCGTGACACACAGCGTAGCAGTCGATCGCTCAGTCACCGTGTCGGCAAAGTTAACAGAAGCTTACGCGTTAAATATTCTATTATCTATTGAGTGTGAATACTTTTTTGTCACAGGTAAAACTTATGGATTGACATCGATGAAGGTACTGATAGCCCATATGGTGCGCAAATACATCATCACTGCAGATCACACCAAACTGAGATTAAAATTGGAGCTCACGATTAAAGCGGTATCTGGACACGAAATCAGCTTGGAACGCAGAAGCATCTAAAGAAAAGAAAAGTTATAAATGCTTTTCTTTTACTTTATGAATAAAAAGATTTAAGGTTTCTTTGTTCCTATTATAGATCAAATTCGAATTTTGACTTCTTTTCTTCTATGGCCATTCTTCGCGCGGTCTAAACGAATTTTTGGAGAGAACTACACTATTGATAGAATTATGGCACGTATTAAAAGAATATACACACTCACATTGTTTTTGTACTACATCATAAAAAGTATTTAGCTTCTATTTATACAGATAAAATAAATACAAGTTTTTTTTATGTCTGCTATGTATTATACAAGATAACTCATAAACTAAATAAATAAATATCTTGGGACAACTCACACACGGCTATGTGATCCCAAGCTAAGCAGAGCTTGTGTTATGGTAACCAGACAACTGATATACATACTTATATAATTTATAAATATATACATATTATAGATAATTTAAATTACTAAGGCAATATTAATAAAATAATATGAAACCCTTTTGGTAGTATATCCTTTCGATTATAAAAATAGTTTCTAAAATCATTCCACAATCGACGGAGAAATTGCAAAACAAACATAAAAATAATACAGTCAGCCTCCTCTTTTTTTAAGTCGGTTAATAATTTAACACTGAGACATTTAAATACGAGAAAATTTTCTATTCTCTTACTTTTAAACTTATATAGTGTCCAAAAACTGGATTAAAAATGAGATTACAGTTAAATTGTAAATTTTTGATGTCTCCAGTGACATGGTATGTCTCCTCTGAGAGTGAGGAAGATCACATAATGGTTTTGTAAAAAAAATAAGAAAATCGAAATTATTCAAAAGTGTGCAATAGACAACATTCAATTGTGAGGAGTTGTGGGACTTTACAACATTCGAAGGGTAAGAAGCTTATAGCGGACATTGAGAATATTTTTATACAAAAATTTTGATCCCGAACATTTTCGATTTATTCTACCTGAAAAGCGGGCATGTCAAACTAGGCAAAACGGTTTTGTGACTAAGTAGTAACAAGTATTAGATTAAGATTTTCTTCATCTTCTCTCGTCTATATTTGAAAGTCTTTGTGTTCGGAGGTCGCGGTTTCTCTTTCAAACATCTCGCTACCCCGGATTGAGCTAAGAATGGAGCATTTCCATAGGCTAGTTATTTTTAAATATTTTTACCTAGACTCAAAGGGCAAATAAAGAACATGGATGGCTCTTAGTCAGTAAAAATCTGACACTCCCTTCCGGAGAAGCCAGAGAAGTTATTTGATGATTTCCCACCTAAATATATAAAGAGCAAATTGTGTGCCTATTTATATTATAATTATACATATAGTAGTTACCAATACAGTTTCGCCTGCCGATACTGAAGGTTGCAAACGTATTAGGGTTGTCAGGCAAGGTGGTGGGGTCCAGCCATCGCTCCGGCTTGAACTCATTCACGTCTGCACCCCACACAGGATGACGGTTCATACCATACAGCGAAATTAAGAAATAACTACCAGCTGGTAATGTGTAATGCTCTGAAATAAATGTTTTAATATTTACTTACCACAACAAAATGGATGTATCCATACACATTTTGTTTAGATTTCTTTTTTATATGAGATCGTGATAATCTACAGTATAAGTCTTTAAACTGACATGGTTACTAATATTATAATTAACATTTGAAACTTGGATATTTAGGTAACGAGCATCCTTTACAAAAAAAGCAGTGGATCATTCCCTGTTCAAAAACAGCCGAGCGAAGTTAATTTACTTGTTTGTCAATAATTTTAGTTAGTTTATTCACCTCCACTTAAGTTAAAACAGAAACACGCCTTGATTGTCGCAGTTGCTGTAAATGTGTTCGTTTTGCTCGCTCATTTTAAAATTCAGCTCGCTCATTTTAATCTAGGTTATCTTAAGAAAAGTCGGTTCAAAAACCGAGCGTAAGGAACCAAGCTAAACGTTCATTCGGTCACATCACAAAGTGATTACATACATAAATCACAAACAACATAAGACAGCTCATCAGAAGCTCAGTATATTTTGATTAGTCACTTACTAGTATAGTGTTGGCAGTACATACTTAAGTTGACAGCCGAATCACTGCGTCTTCCAATTCTTGGAACTACAGTGCATAATCTTAAGGTCTCTTTTAAGACCGCTTCCAAATACACCAGCTTTGGTAGATCATATTTTATAAAATCTCTGTCCGAATTGTCCAGAACTTCTTCAAGTCTGCAACATGTTAAGTTTTTATTAGTACAACGGCTGCAGCTCGTCAACCGGTGTCTCTAAGAACGTGGCAACGTTAAATAAACTAAGGAACGCTAAGGTGTGATTTATCTAGAATATGTATGTATTTATAAATAATATAAGTATGTTTATCAGTTGTCTGGTTACCATAACACAAGCTCTGCTTAGCTTGGGATCAGATAGCCGTGTGTGAGTTGTCCCAAGATATTTATTACATGAAAATGTCGCCGTTTTTGTGTCTACCCGTATTGTACAATGACAAGTTTTCTTGACTTTTAAAACCACAGAACTGTTTTAAAAAGAGATTATCACAATCCTGGATCTAACGCGGGAGTCTTAGTTACACCACTGGTGTCAGTTAGTCGTAAGTATATTGAAATACACACATCATCATACAAATACACTTCCAGGCACCTACATAGAACACACACACACACTTTACAAATTTTAATACCAATCAAAATCGAGTTACTTTCGGCTGATCTATATTTAGATTAGCCGAAGTTATTTTGATTTGATTGTATGTACAAGACTTCTTACTTTATGTTAAGGTGCTGTAAACTCTGAAGACCTGAGACGGTAGTTTAAGATGACGCAGGACAAAAGCTTTTGGAAGGACTCGTGAGAAGTTTGCTCGGGTTTTGATTCGATTAAAATAATTGCTGTTAAATGAAGTTTCACAAACAGGTTTGATACGTATATTCAGTCGAAAAAACATATCCTCAATTTTGTTTGTTAAATTCTGGTTTAACTCTCCCAAATGGTCCTGTTTGTATTGTTTTAAGTTAAGTTTGGCAAACATAACCATCAAATTTTTATGATAGCTATTAGCGATAACTATTTATCACGATTATTAAGATAGGCGAATACATACTCTTTATAAATTCTTTCTTGGACATCAGGATGAGATCCAACCAAAACCAAGCAGAAAGTCATAGCCCTGGTTGAAGAATCATGAGCGGCTCCAATAATAGTATCCAAGTGTTCCCTGATCTCTTCATCTGTGAAGGTTTTTTGTTCTGTGGCTTCCAGCAATTGGTCTAACAGCGATTTGTAATCTGAAATGTATTTTTATATCACTTTTCCTTTTAGTACCAAACTTATTTAAGTTTGTTGAAGAGTTTTATTTGATCTATTTTAGGATTGACATCACCATACCTTTAGTACTACACTAGTTTGATTGTCATCATCATCTGCCTAGCCTTTTCCCAACTATGTCGGGGTCGGCTTCCAGTCTTACCGGATGCAGCTGAATACCAGTGTTTGTTGTGCCTATCTGACACTGACTGAACACTGACTTCCTGTAACGACTGTCAAAGATCTACAAATGATAGCCGGGACCAACGGCTTAACGTGCTTTCCGAGGCACGGAGGAAACTCGGTATGTCACGGGTGGTCACCCATCCACAGACCAACCTATGCAAGCGCGGCTTAACCTAAAGATCGACCCGAGCGGCTGCTATTATTTATCCACGAACTCCTCTACACTTTTATGATTGTATGATCCTTTAAAGCTTTTCAAATGATATTTTTAGGGTTGCGTGCTGCCAAATACAAAAACGGAACCCGTGTCTTTAGGGTCACTCGCATGTTTGAATCTGCATCCGTCATTACTAACTTACTCCGAATCTATTTTACGGATAATGTGGAAATTTGAGTAAGTATATGGATTTAATGTCAACACTCCAAACCTTCACTCATTACCGAGATAAATGGTCTTGACAGACAGACAGACGCGCAAACAAAGTGATCCAATAAGGGTTCGTTGATCCTCTTCAGGTAAACCCAAAAAAGGTTAAAAATAGTCGTAAGTCGTAAACAGAATACGAACATCCTGATTAAGGTCTGTAATCTCAATATGACGTGGTAAATCTCATAATTTTGACTCTTATATCAATCCTTCTAGTAGAACTGTTAGTTCAATACCTAGTGCAGATTCCTTTGTAGTGTCTGTTCTCATTCTGTTTCAGTTCCAATTTACGCTTAGTGATAATCTAAAAAAGGAACACGTTTTAAGATATTTTACGCAAAACGCAGTAAATCGTTGCAAAATTTGCTCAACTATTACTCTTTCTTAAAAAATATATATCTTTAATTAAAAGTAGTACCTACTTTTTCTGTTATATTTTTGATATTTTTTACGTGTACATCTTGTTGTCTCTTCAAAGAGCTTATCTCAAAAATAAATGGAATATGCAACCATATATTACGCGTTCGAGTTCCCACTGATTTGCAAAAAAGATATTCTGTAGCTTCAGCGTATTTTTTTAGAGTCACCTCCTGTTCATAGTCATTTAGTTTATCTCCTATTGTTGTCTCTGTAACACAAAACACAGCGATTAATTAACCCTTACTAATATTATAAAAGCGAAAGTGAGTTTGTTTGTTTGTTACCTCTTCACGCTTTTATGACTACACCGATTTTGATGTACGGAGATAGTTGGGAACCAGGAGACAGACATAGGCTATTTTTTGAGGCAGAAAGAGGAAAAAAAAGGGAAAACTTAGCTTAACTAGCAACGCTAGTTGCTATTACAAATCAATGAGGCGCAAGGGGAACTGTGTTAAAGGTAAATTTTCTGGTATGTACCTGCTAACTGTAGTTTTTGCCCTTGCGCCTTATTTATTGTAATAGCAAAGATAAGTTTTGTGCTTTCTTCCCTCTTTTTACCCCTTATTTCTCACTTTTGTTAGAAAAAAAAAATCCCTCCCGTCATCGTCCCAGGGTCCCAACTATCTCTGTATTAAAATCGGTTCAGCCATTTAGGCGTGAAGACGTAACAAACAAACTCACTTTCGCTTGTATAATATTAGTATAGATTATTGATATTTTTATTATTGAATCTGTGAATTTAAATATCTTATTGAACAGCGCATCCGTCAACATCAGAGGTCAGGTTGATTTTAGCTGTCAAAGTCAGCCTAGCGAAGCGTCATTGTCGATGGTTGTGAGGGCTACCAGCTGGACACTGTTGTTCGAGACGGCGCGGTCGCCCGCACACCATGCTTGTGACGAATCGCTTTGCATCCGAGTGATAGTTTAATCTAGCGTTATAATTAAGTTGGTGTCGTGCTGCTTAGGCTGTACATTGTGAGTAGAATACGGAATGTCGACGCACAAAATATCGATAAACGCTAATACGATGCTACAAAATTGCGATGCATGTAATGGCAAAAGACCGTCTCTGCGAAGCCACTACACTTCGATGCACGTTACCGCGATAGATCTTCACTGCGATACTACTTGACTATTGCAACTTGGCTTTGATAATCTATTGCAAACATCGTATACTAAGAAACTTTTATCCTTCGACATCCCTGCTCGTCTTTCGTTAAGCTTGTCATATTAGCTATCTATATTTATTTTATTTATTTATTATATTATCACCTATCAGAACGAAAATATGTTTTGAATGAGCCTAAAAATATATATTAACCGAACGCATAGTGAACAAAATAATACACACATCACATACCTTCCTCGATAAGGGTGCTGCTCAGTAGGATCCCCCGTGTTAGTGTAACGCTGATGAAGATGGCAAATAACGCTTCTATTGACACCACAAACCGAGATACTTGAGACTGACTTCTTCCCGCTAGCAACATCCCTACAGCTCTTTGCATTTCATCTGCATTCAAATGACGTCACTCCCTGACGTAAAATATGTCTCAAAACCCTATCTGATTAACAAACTTTTTTTCAAATTATTGTTTAATTCAAAAAATTTATAGGTACAGAATACTAAATTTTAATAAGCAAAGAAAACGTTATAAAATTCGAACAAATGCATTCGTTTTTTTAAAAAAAAAAGATACTCGATTTATTTTTACTCATTGTGAAAAAAAAAAACAAATGATACTCGATTTTTTTTACAACCAGCCAGTATGTCTTCTAGATCAAAAAAGTTTACTTAAGTATAACCTAATTGGTAAGAAATCTTAAAATAATTGAATAATAACTTGAAATAGTACGTGTTGCTTAGACTTTTTTTTTTGATGTGTGTATTATTTTGGCGAAGGGCAAGGCGTTTTTGTGGGACTGTCTCTTGTAATGTGACGTTCAAAAAGTTCTGATTATCAGCCTAATTTGAATAAATGACTTTTGATTTTAATTTTTTCCCTATGCGTTTTGGTTTATTTATTTTTAAGGCTTTTTCAAAACATATTTTCGTTCTGATAGGTGATAATATAATAAATGTAGATAGCTAATATGACAAACTTAACGAAAGACGCGCAGGGATGTGGAAGGGTAAAAGTTTCTCAGTTTACGATGATTCGCAATAGAATTATCAAAGCCAAGTTGCTCCGTAGTTTATCGCGGTAACGTGCATCGAAGTTAAGTAGTATCGCAGTGAAAATCTTTCGCGGTAACGTGCATCGAAGTTAAGTAGTATCACAGTGAAAATCTTTCGCGGTAACGTGCATCGAAGTTAAGTAGTATCACAGTGAAAATCTTTCGCGGTAACGTGCATCGAAGTTAAGTAGTATCGCAGTGAAAATCTTTCGCGGTAACGTGCATCGAAGTTAAGTAGTATCACAGTGAAAATCTTTCGCGGTAACGTGCATCGAAGTTAAGTAGTATCGCAGTGAAAATATTTCGCGGTAACGTGCATCGAAGTTAAGTAGTATCACAGTGAAAATCTTTCGCGGTAACGTGCATCGAAGTTAAGTAGTATCGCAGTGAAAATCTTTCGCGGTAACGTGCATCGAAGTTAAGTAGTATCACAGTGAAAATCTTTCGCGGTAACGTGCATCGAAGTTAAGTGGTATCGCAGTGAAAATCTTTCGCGGTAACGTGCCGTTACATGCATGGCAATTTTGTAGCATCGTATTAGTGTTTATCGATATTTTGTGCGTCGACATTCCGTATTCTACTCGTACATTGTTGATTTGACTGTGTATTTCGATTATTAAACCGTGTGCTGATTAAAGAACTGTGATTGAAATAAGGTCTTTTGATTTTTCTGCTTACCTACGCTACCCATATACATCACCCAAGATGAGTTCTGATGAAGGCCCTTCTACCCCTTCATATTTATATAATAAGCACAACAACAACACTGTCACATACAAATTCAAATGAACTAACATCTAAATCCTAATAAACTAAACAGTATTTCAGTAACTATGCAAATAACAGGTATGCATACCTATGATTATTTATTGTTTACCTGTTTTTCAAGTAGACCCAAATTCAGTACAATTTTTTTATTATTTTAACCTTTTTAGTTTTAGTATAATGGCATCTCACACAAATTCTTAACGAATATTCATTTTCCTTTGCCACTAAAATTTATCATTCATTTACATTAGAATAAAACATAAGTATTAAAGAAGATAACAAAGCAATATAGATAAAATTGATAGGAGACCCCTTCGGAAGTACACCCTTTAGTTTTACAGATGGCATACAATTAACAGAGAATTGCGTAACTAAAAAAAAAGTATTTTCGAATTAGAAAAGGAGAAGGCCTTTTTATAAAGTCGTCTAAAAATGTACTTACTGTATACGGCTCTAAGTACATTATTTAACAAGTATGGTATCACATCAAATGGTCCTTTTTCCACTTCAGAAGCTAGTTCAGACACAAGACGTTTTACTTGAGCGCTATGTTCTTGCACAAATGTGTTCAGTATTTGCTGGTTGAAAGTCGGATTCAGAAGTTTACGGTGACGCTTCCATACTGTTGCTAAAAAGATAAAGATCATCAGTTGTATTAAGGTACTAGCTGTTCCACGCGGTTTCACCCACGCTGCTCAGCACCTGTTGGTCGTAGCGTGATGTTATATATTCCTCAAGAAATGGACCATCCAACACCAAAAGAATTTTCCAATTCCAACCAGTAGTCCCTGAGATTAGCGCGTTCAAACAAACAAACTCTTGAGCTTTATAATATTATATATAAGTATAGATTAAAAGATATTGCCATTTATGTCTCAAGTTTGTACGGAACCCTCGGTGCGTGAGTCTGACTCCCTCCTTGACGGTTTTACAAATACGATTGAAATGTGACGATTTAACATAATTTAAAAACTACACTATGTGTAAACATACCATCTGCTGTAATCAATCCTCTATCATATAAGTCTTTTCCGAATTTGTATAAATATGGTTTCTCAAAGCAAGTATTGGCAACTGTTTGACAGTCTTCTATATCTGTTATGAAACAAAAAAAAAAAAAAAAGTTTATTTTAGAACAATTTTGGTTGTACAATTTTACAAAAAGAAATGAAGATATCTGCAAAAGTATAATACTGCGGCACAGCTATCAACGCCCAACACCACACAACAATAATTTTAAATAAATTTTCTTCCAAACTTAGACCTAGAGAATACTAATCAAATAGAAAAAAAATACTAATACTAAATGATAAAACATTAAGACACCATTAATTCTAGTTCAATTAAATATACTAGCTTTTGCCCACGGCTTCACTAGAGTTAAAGTCGAAAATTCTCAATCGGAAATGTTTAAATTTTGCCCACTATCTGTGCCCCGCGGTTTCAGTCACGTGGTGATAGGATTTACAATATTTCTTTATGAATTGTAGCCAACGTTTTATTCTGATATGTAAGCCATATCAATGAGAAGTTTGATCAAAATCCATTCAGTGTACTTCGCGTGAAATAGCAACAACATAGGTACTCTAATATATCAACACAAACTTTCGCTTTTATAATATTAATTATAGGATACATTTTTGCCTGGCCTTTTCCCAACTTTGTTGGGGTCGTCTTTCAGTCTAACAGGATGCAGCTGAATACTATGTAGTATTAAAAAAAAATGAATTATTTTCGAAATTTGAATCAAATATCAAATTGTTTTTACTATCTTACCATATACAGGACGCGGACCAAACCGTATTTCAATGACTCCACCATTATCTAAACAGAATTGATATAACTCTTTTTCCGTCTGCCACAGTTCTGAAAACCGATGACGTTCAATTAAAAAAGTGAAGGTAAAATAAATAAAATATAATACTTCAGTTGTGAAATTCGACCCTGCTTACTTCACTTACTCAAAGAACTAAAACCACTAGTTTTATCAATATTGACACCAGCAAAAATACCATTTTTTTTGCGGTTGGATAATCCTCAATTAACTTCCCCTGCTTTGGGCGGACCGGGGTTGAGTGTCAGACTTTTACTGACTGAAACTCACCCATGTTTACAATTTGCCCTTAATGTTCCAAGGCCGCGGTATCTCATTTGAACAACCCGCAACCCCGGGCAAAAGTACCATTAGGACCAGTTTCAAAACTAAAGTCTTAAGTATTTTATTGTCTTGTTTTATTATCTTACATTCTCGTCGATGATTTGGACAGGGTTTTTAGGGATCCTTACCTCAAAAGGAAACGAGTCGGACTCGCACAGCGAGGGTTTCGTACAAACTTGCGACAAAAACGGCCATATAATGTAACTGCGTAAATTTGGGTTATTTTTAGGACTTGAGTATATGGTTTTTATTTCAACTCGACAACTCAAGGCGTTCCCGAAATAAAGGACCTTGAAAGACAGACAAACCATATACTCAAGTCTGTGATCCCTTGGTGAAAAATCCCCTCTACGTTTAGGCAGTCAAAAGATCGCTTGCATGTTTTAAATTTGTAATTGACCTTCGGTGCGTAAGTCCAACTCGCACTTGGCCTGTATTTTTATTTTAATATTCTGCATATTTAGTTGCCTTGATAAAAGGTCTTTTTATCTAGGCAACTAAATATGTGGAATCCCCTAAAATATTTTTAAGATAAATAGTCATACATTATGATAGTCGTCAAGAAATCTTTTTTAGCTTTCCACGATGTAGTTACCTTTAAGATTTATCTTTCACAATAATGACTTACTTATAGAGTTTCTTAGCAGATGATGCGTGTATCGTATGACGGGCAAGGCACCAGGGTATACTGGAGGTGAGCCACGACATGGTTCCAGAGGCCACCATAACGCAAACGCCACACACAGTATAACTATTAACACAACTAGAAACATTACGAATAAAACCTTGA
The DNA here is from genome assembly GCA_958449745.1 of Ochropleura leucogaster. Classification (NCBI taxonomy): domain Eukaryota; kingdom Metazoa; phylum Arthropoda; class Insecta; order Lepidoptera; family Noctuidae; genus Ochropleura; species Ochropleura leucogaster. Next base: position 9,114,569 of record OY288223.1, on the reverse strand, counting down.
ATGCGAGCTAAACTGATGCAAAATTATTTTATCAAGCGTATCAAATATAATAATTGATTAAAAGTTAGATTAAGGGGTCTCGTGTATCTTGAACGTTGCTTTCATTTGCTTAATACATGGAATTTGAATTTTGAAAAATATAATCTCCAACTATCTGAGGAGGCCTTTTTTTTCTTTCTTAAAAAAAACGTTTACGAACATTTAAATTCACATGAACGTACAGCCAGACCCGAAATAAGTTCCTGTAGGTTATACACCTGATGTCCATGAGTTAAACAGGGCGCAAATTGAGCAAGAAGGTTGTTATGCGATATGTCTAAGACACTTAAATGTTCCAATAAATAAGACGCCTATTTCATTTTCTTAAAACAAATATAATCTAATAAAACAGAGCGATGTTCCGTCCGTAAGAATACTACATAATGACCACAGTCTTGAAAACTTCTTGCAGAAAAGGACTATCTTGAACAAATGTTACTGGCTATACCTAAGCATATTTTTCAGTTTCAAACCACTTAACAGAACAAAACCAAGAAATTCTAAACCAGTTAGGTTAACAAAAATTATATAAAAAGTGTAAATGGTATCTTCACGAAGCCGTTTGCAAAGTAATCGGACATCACAATAAATTATTACGAAGAATTCATTTTTAGTGATGAAAAATCACGGACCCTTCTGTATTTTTGTTTTGTTTCAGTTTAAAGTTCTAGAAGAAAGCTAAAATAGAAGGCCTTTTTACGGATGTGAAATCATCAAAAAAAGGAGTGTCAAACTTTAACCGAGTAAAAACCCACCCATGTTTCTTCTTTTGTCTTTTATGTTCCGGGGCCGCGGTATTTCTTTCGAACCCGCAATCCCGGCTGGCAAGCCCTTCTGCAATTATATAGGAAGGAGGCTCACTTAAACTAAACTGTGGTACAGATGTTAATGATAGCTGGAAGTAAAGAGACAGATCTACGTAAATGAGCGCCTGACCTACGAAAACAGGCAATAATTTCTTGCAAACAAACTGTCTGCGACATATTTCGTATATTAAAAATGGTGCAGTTCTCATCCTTAAACTTAGGTGTAAAAGAGTGGATATTTTACTCTCTCTGTTGCCTCAACTTCTTTCCTTTTAAATCAACATTGATTTAAAAAAAATATATAAAAACTAAAAATATATTTCGAATTTCATTAAGTCATTTCATAACATTCTTGGATCTCGGCAAGCAGCCACTCGTGCTAGTTATTGTGTTAGGTTAGGTAACAAAATGGATTGCTATAAAACAAATTTAAAACAACCCATTGACTCATATAATTATATTTAATATATAAACTTCTCGTGTCACAATGTTCGTTCCCATACTCCTCTATAAATTTCGTGTGCATATCGGGTAGGTCTGAGAATTGGCCAAGATCTATTTTTCATAACCTTCTCTAGAAAAAAAGCTGAGCTGATAAATTTAATACAACTTTTCCCATATATCAAACAAGGTACAAAAAATCGAAGACCCAAGTACATAATAGACTTCTGTGTACATTATCTCCCACAGTAGTCCCAATGCCTAAAGTGTTCACTAAAACTACAGCAAAAAAAGAAAAAGAATCAGTAACAATCTATATTTTTCTTGCTCACGATTCCGTACGTTTTAAACCAACAGATGGACGATACGTCTCGTTAGTAAACAAAGCAGTACTAATAGCCAATTATGAATTAAAATCGAATTTGGTTTGTCTATGTTACCGGAGAAAATCCAAAGGTTACTGAAGCGAATTTTGAATGCATTTATAAACGTGTTAAAAAAAAATGAGATAACTGAGGTTGACTACTAAAGTAGAAGCAAATGGTTACATCAGTAGAAAATGAATTCACAAAAAAAAACCTTAATTTAAGGTATTAAAAACGACATCTCAAATTGGCGGATAGTGTTTCAACAATTCATTTGTCCGAAGGCGTTTTATTTTGAAATAGTTCTATTGTTTTTTTCTAGTTTTCGAAATATACAATGACAAATGCTTGCACTGATTGGACAACTCCACTCAGTCTGTGTGGTGCTTTCTTAAAAAGACCAATTCAGACACTAATCTGCATAGTCCTCATGTAAGTTGACCAAGATTTTTTGTCTGGACTTTAAAAGAGACTATGACCTCTGAGTTTGTTTCGGCTGTTTCTTTTCAGAGTAGTCGGGTACGAAACACCGGCCCCATCTAGTTAAAAAAAAGACGTGTAAAAGTGTTTGTGAAAACCTACTTGCAAAATAAACATCATTTATCATCATTTTCCTGCCCTTGTCCCATTCTATTTGGGGTCGGCGCAACACGTTTTCTTCTTCCATTCTCCCCTATCAGACGTCACAGCATCATTTACTCCTTTCTCCTTCATATCATTTCTTACACAATCCATCCATCTTTTCTTTGGCCTTCCTCTCGCTCTCCGTCCATCAACATTCAGATCCATTACTCTTTTAGTCACATGTCCTTCTCCCTTTAATTTTTTCTGTAAAAGGCGCAACTTTCAAACTTCCTCGAATAAATATTCATTCCTTACTTTATCCATTCTTGTCACTCCACACATCCATCTCAACATTCTCATCTCCGCTACATGCAATCGTTTTTCATCTACCTTTTTTACATCCCAGCATTCTGACCCATACAGTACAACAGGGGCCTTTTCTTTTTTTTTTTTTTTTCGGGTGGGAAATCATCCAATGACTTCCCCCGCTCTGGGCGGAACGGGGGGGCATGTCAGACTTGTACTGACTAAAACCCACCCATGTTCCTTCTATTGCCCTTTACGTTCCGGGGCCGCGGTATCTCTTTCGAACAACCCACAACCCCGGCAGGCAGAGGCTCTGGCAAGGCGCTCTGCTTTGCTGACTCTCTTTGAGGCGCGCGTGAAACACGAACGCTCCGTCGACACCGCCTGTCGTCAATCGACGGACGGACGGTGAACTAGCCATTGCTCACCGCCCACAGGCCCGCATCTACGGTGGCCGGGAGTCGTCTCGCGGCGCCCGGCGCCCTGGGCGTCTCCCACGGCGGCTGGGTTGGGCAGATGTTCTCTTCCTCAAACGCCCGGCCTCCTCCTTTGCTAGCATTACTGCTTCGCAGAAGGAGGTGACCGCTTCCCATTCCCTCTCGCTCCGGACCATAGCCTGAACCAGAGCCGGACGCGAGAAATCGCCGCCGCCGATCGCCTCCACGAGGGCACGGCGGTGCTCCCCCCAAGTTGAGCAGATTGCCACTGTGTGCTCCACCGTGTCCTTCGGGCGATCGTCACAATGGTGACACCCGGGCGTTTCCTCCCGCCTAATGATGTGCAGGAACCTCCCGAAACTTCCGAGTTCAGTGAGGAAATGCGTCAGGCGGTAGGTGAGGACGCCATGACGCCTCTCCAGCCACACAAAACAACAGTCTTATCACGGACTTATATATTTTCCCCTTTAACTTGAGGGGCATCCGTGGGTCACAAGTTGTTCCAGTGACCTGTCGCCATTTCATCCATCCTGCGTTGATCCGGTGCTTTACGTCCTGGTCTACTTCGCTGTCCCCTTGGACAAGCGACCCGAGGTACTGGAAGTTGGAGCAGATCGGTATAGGCGTTCCGGCAAGGGTTATGGGCACAGGACTGGAGAGACCGCCGAAATCGCAGAACAATAAAATTATTCTGTTTTAGTTCTGCTTAATTTCAGGCCAACGTTCTCCAGTCTTTGCCGCCACACTTCCAATCTGCTCCGGACCTCTTGGCCGCTCTCGGCAACCAATAAAATGTCATCGGCAAACAACATGCACCAGGGAGCCTCTTCCTGGATGTCCGACGTGAGAGCGTCCATTATCACCAGGAAGAGGTAAGAGCAAAGAATGAGGAACAAACATCCAAACATCCATACATCCATCCTCACAAATATTCGCATTTATAATATCTCTAGGATATGTAGCGGGGAGGAGTGTTCAACTAAATACTTATTTCTGAAACCCTCCTCTTGGAGTTGAATTTTTGAATTGAGAAAACCTTTTATACAGGGTGTCCCATAAGTACTTTATACTGAAAAAAAAAATATAAAAAAAAAACTATGTACAATATGAAATTTTTGTTTATCGTTTAGTAATTTACATTAAAAGGGAATTATTATTTTTTAAGTTTCTTCATCTAAATATTGTGCTCTTGGCACTCCTATAAACGAAGTCTAAAAATTTTAATCACACCCGAAATTAACTGAATTTTGTATGGACCAAGTTTCTTGTTATTTTATTGAAATGCGATGTAATGCTGATCTGGGTATATTTAATGTACGGTAATGCTTACTAACGGAGTAGGATTTTCAAAAACTGACTCTTACGCACTATGTCGATGTTTTCTTCCGTCTGCGATGTCTTTGGTCGGCCCAATCGTTGTTTATTCAACGAATCAGTGTCCTCAAACTTTTTAACCCAATTCTTAATCGTTTAAATACTAGGACAGTCAATAAACGTGCGTGAATTGCGATACTCTCTAAATTTACTTATACCGCGAATTGGTGGCCTAATCATTGTTTCCATAATACTCATGCATGCGCTGCGGTGAAACGCTCAATGGCGACCGAATTCCAAAAGACCATTGGTGCTTCCCCTGCGCCCCACGCGCTATTCTTACGCGCCATTTGAATATTCGAAACTGGCTTTTGCCCGCGACTTCGCTCGCGTCTACTACTATAACTATATCTGTACCAAAATTCATCAAGATCGGTTTAGCCATTAAAGCGTGAAGAGGTAACAAACAAACAAACTAACTTTCGCTTCTATAATATTAGTAAGGATTTATATTTCAAAGGACTTATGGGACACACTGTATTCCTTTACCTCGCTTTTGAACTATCGGGGTGTTTAAACATTTATGAGATTTATGCATGTAGATTATTCAGTTTTGACATTGGCTATTAATATTTAAATGTCACGACACGTGTAGTTTTGTGTGTGAAGTAGGTTTTGATAAAATAAATTGATTAATATATTAAGTAGCTTCCTATTGTTTAAAAGATTATAGAAAGTGTTTGCAGACAATATATTGGTTCTTTGTACGTGTGTACATGTGCTTGGCGCTGAGTGTACATAGTTTTTAACATACTTGAAAGGATACACTAAATGTTTGAAAGAAAGTTCTGAGGTGGTCAAATCAAATATCTATATTTTTTTTTCTTCTATGTCTATTTGGACTGTCTGCTATTTTTTTTAGTATAAATGGAAAGTGAATACTCGATTTAAAAAAAAAAAGGTATATCACCATATCATAACTAAAAATCTAAGGTACTTATAATAAATCTGTAGAGAGGTCAATTATTATTTTCATTAATCCATACTAATATTATAAAAGCGACAGTGAGTTTGTTTATTTGTTACGGCTTCACGCCTAAATGACCGAACCGATTTTGATGAATTATGGCACAGAGATAGTTGGTACCCTGGAGACGGACACTGGCATTTTTTTTAAATGACAAATGTGGGAGGAAGAGGGAAGATCAGCACCGATCATCATGCGGGTTAAAGTTAGCCCAAAGTAACAATGCCACGCGGACGAAGTCGCGTCGCCGAAGCTAGTGCTGAAATAAAAGCCATTTTTGAAAAAAAAACCGACTTCCAAAAAAAAACTTTTCTTCCGGTATCGGTGGCAAAAAAGAGACCGAAACAAGTAAAAGCCACCGACATCCAGAAGTCAAGTTATATTCCAATTTTTAGTTTTCGGAAGTTGTTTTTAGGGTTCCGTAGTCAGCTACGAACCCTTATAGTTTCGCCATGTCTGTCTGTCCGTTCGTCCTCGCTTAATCTCTGTGACCGTTAGCATTAGAAACCTGAAATTTAGTACCAATATGTATATTAATCACGCCGATAAAGTGGTAAAATAAAAATGTAGCCACCCTATTATGTAAAGTGGGAAGTGATTTTTTTTTTAATTTCAACCCTAACGTGTGATATATTGTTGGAAAGGTATTTAAAAATGAATAAGGGTTTACTGCAATCATTTTTTGATAATGTCAATAATTTCGGAAATAATCGCTCCAAAAGTAAAAAACAATGTTCCCCTCTCTAACTTTTGAACCATAAGTTTAGAAAATATGAAAAGTAGAACTTTATAAGGATTTTATAGGAAAATCATTTTGAACTTGATTGACACAACAGTTTTTGTACAAAAAAGACAAAAAGTTGTACAAAATAATTTCTGGACAAAGTTTGTAGCGTATATGCAAGCGTTTTTTTAACTTCGTTTACATATTTTATAATCTTAAACGTATCTTTTTTCAAACAAAAAAAGAATGATTGAAATCGGTTCTCGCAATCCAAAATTACCACCGAAAACCTCTTGCACGTCTTTTTATTAATTAGTAACCCAATTCCCCGAGAGATGGCGCTGTATTACTTATTACTGGCTGGTACTTATTACATTAGATATGGTATTACCGAATTGTTTGATTGGTCTCTCCTTGGCATTGGCGGTATCTTATAACTACATAAAACTTTTATTAGGAACATGCTAAGGCAATTTAGAACAAAACTAAAATTAATTTTTTAACACAAAATGTTAAGGTAAAAACCAAGTTATAAATGGTTCGATAGATGGCGTTGTGTAATTACGTAATTTTATTAAAAGTCGACGTTAAGATTTTCCGGTCTTTAATGAACTACCGTGGTAAAGTAACTTGCACCTTAAATATATTCGTAAATTTAATTATGAGTGCATAATCTAATTAGTCGTCGAGGTTTGAGCGCTAAAAACCGTCACAAGTCGGAACCGAAGCGCCTGCCGCGGACTCGCGGAGCGTGCAATGTTGCACGCTCCTCCACCTTTAAACTCATAAGTGGGAACACTTATTGTGACGGACGGAAAACTACGGAACCCTACACTGAGCGTGGCCCGACACGCTCTTGGCTGGTTTTTTTTTTGCAAAAACGGTTTTGAGTGTTACTTCCTGTTCGTTGTCATGCGGTTTAGTTCCAATTCTTGCTCAGATGTCAAAGAAGAAAACAAAACTTATTAAGAATAACACAATTGTTTCTATGAGTATATCACAGTAATAATGTTACGTTATACATTTGGCCAGTTATTTTTAAATCCCATAGAATAGAGGCCCTGCTTATGACGAAACAACCCGCGGGTGCCAGGGCCTTTTATATACGGGTAGTAAATTAAATAACTTCCCCTCCTCCTCCTGGGCTAGGGAAGTGTCCGACTTTTACTGACTAAACCCCACCTTTTGCCCTTTACAATCCGGGGTGCGGTATCTCTTTCGAACAACCCACAACATCGGCAGGCGGTGACTTTGGTAGACGTCTATGCTGGGATTTATTTTCGTTGGATCCCAGTTTTTGATTCCACTTTAATATTTTTGGCGTTAGATCCCACAAAACATTATTATATTATTTCCGTTGGATCCCAAATTTGAAAAATACTTAAGAAAAACGTTTTATTGCCATTGAATCCCAAAAACTATTTCCGTTGGATCCCAGATGTTTAAAAACATCTGAATGCGGGTACATCCAACAACAAAATCACAATAATATTTTGAGGCGAAATTTTTATGTATGTTTGTTACTCCAACACGCTCAAACTTCAAGACTGATTTGGATGAAATTTGGGTATGTGGATAGGTTATATGTTAGAATGACGGGAGCGATTTGGGTCATTACCCAAACAAATTATAGGAACCGGAATCTAGGTTAGGTTAAAACTGTGACCTCCTACAGCCAGAAACGACCTGCATTTATAGAAAAAAGAGATTTTTTTTAGTTGGTTACCCGGAACTGAAATATTTAGATTAGGATAATTACTTATTTACAAAAAAAAAGTAAGGTTAAAACTGTGACCTGTGTGCCAGAAACGGCCACATTATATAAAAAAAATATGGAAAAATTATGACGGCAGTATTTTTTTTGAGCTAAGAAGCGCTTGTTTTGAATGCCTTCATATTTATTTATTTATAAACAAAACATCACAAATAAACCTGATAACTTTGAACTCATGCCAGCCTAGTACTATTTGGAGTACATCATTTGTCTCATTTATTCCTCAGTGGCAACAATCCTGAAAAATCAAAAATACACACACGGTGCTTTTGAAATATTTGATAAATTAAATCACTTTTTTTCTGAATGTACATAATGTTGTCATAACATGGGATTCAATGGTAACATCAAATGTGGCCCATCGTTTATACCTAAAAAATGGGATCAAATACTGGGATCCAACGAAAATAAATCTATGCTGGCACTAAGGCCTGACCAAACCAATTCGAATAAATGATTTATTACATATTAGTAAGGTCAATATTTTAATGATTATTCCACTTTCAAAATTTTTACATAAACCAGATATAAAATTAGTCAATAATTAAGTTCTCGCAAATTAAATATACCTACTTATTATTCAAGCCTATATCCTTACTAATATTATAAAAGCGAATGTGAGTTTGTTTGTTTATTACCTCTTCACGCTTTAATAGCTAAACCGATTTTGATAAATTTTGGTACAGAGATAGTTGGGAACTAGGAGACGGAAAAAGGCTATTTATTTTTTCCCCCTTTCTAAAAATGAATGAGGAATGAGGGAGATTCCGCACTTAAAAAAAAAAAAAGTAAGCCTCTGTCCAGCTCCAGGGTTTTAACTATATCTCTTCCAAAATTCATCAAAATCGGTTTAGCTATTAAAGCGTGAAGAAGTAACAAACAAACTCACTTTCGTTTCTATAATATTAGTATGGCAAATCCATACTGCACGCTTTATTGCGTAAATCATTGCTGTGTCTAAAAATGTTCCACCTTTAAAACAGCGACCTTTCTGCCTAACGGTGCATAAATACGGCATTACGACCTATATAGGCGTCAATTCGCCGCTAGATTCGCAAAATGTCTGTCCTAGCGGTGTCATTGATATTACTATGTGTAGTGTTTGCTGTGTGGTCGTGGTTGCGACAGCATCCTGATGCGCCACCTCAATTACCTGGAGCACTACCAATCCTTGGACATTCACTGCAGGTGTTTGGAGATCGAAAACGTGAGTAGAAATGAGTTTCTTGTACATCTCTGTTTCGAAAAACGTAGACTTGATTGCTTCTTCCCAATTATTTTTTCTTTTTTCTAAATTTTATTTACGATTTATGTACACACGGAATACAGTAAAAAACAGGCCAAGAGCGTGTCGGGCCACGCTCAGTGTAGGGTTCCGTAGTTTCCCGTCCATCACAATAAGTGTTCCCACTTATGAGTTTAAAGGTGGAGGTCGTGGAGGAGCGTGCAACACTTTACGCTCCGCGGCACCGGCCACACTTTTTGTCTTTTTTGCACAAAATCTGTTGTGTCAATCAAGTTCAAAATGATTTTTCTAGAAAGTCCTTATAAAGTTCTACTTTTCAGATTTTTTTCAAATTTCTAAACTTATGGTTCAAAAGTTAGAGGGGGGACACATTGTTTTTTACTTTTGAAGCGATTATTTCCGAAATTATTGATATTATCAAAAAATGATTTTAGTAAACCCCCATTCATTTTTAAATACCTTTCCAACAATATATCACACATTAGGGTCAAAATTAAAGAAAAAAACACTTTCCACTTTACATAGGGTGGATTGATATACATATTAGTGCCAAATTTCAGCTTTCTAGTGCTAACGGTCACAGAAATTAAGCGAGGACGGACGGACGAACAGACAGACATGGCGAAACTATAAGGGTTCCTAGTTGACTACGGAAAACTAAAAAAGACAAGAACAGAAAATAGGTACAAAAGAGTTTGTAACAAAATAAAGAGAAAATAGAAAACACTAAGCAATAAAGACATTAAAACAAAAAACAAATAAACTTCCATACATACAAGTACAAAGACGAGAAGGAGGAGGAGGAGCTCGTAGTTCAATAAATAGTAGCCGCTCGGGTCGATCTTTAGGTTAAGCCGCGCTTGCTTAGGTTGGTCTGTGGATGTGTGACCATCCGTTACATACCGAGTTTCCTTCGTGCCTCGGAAAGCACGTTAAGCCGTTGGTCCCGGCTGTCATTTGTAGATATTTGACAGTCGTTACAGGTAGTCAGTGTTCCGAAAGTCTGACAACCAGTCTTACCAAGGGGTCAGATAGACAGTTGCTCCATGTAAAATACTGATATTCAGCTGCATCTGATTAGACTGGAAGCCGACACCAACATAGTTGGGAAAAGGCTAGGCAGATGATGACATACAAGTACAAATACAAATATACACCATAAACAACAAAAAAAAATAATATTAGTGATAAGGCTTATAATCCTTATACTTACAAATATTATAAAAGCGAAAGTGAGTTTGTTTATTTGTATGTTTGTTTGTTATGACTGTCTTCACGCCTAAATGGCTAATCCGATGTTGATGAATTTTGATACAGAGATAGTAATAATATAGTATATAGTATAGTAACTAATATTTTTTAAAGTGAGAAATGAGGAAGAAAGAGGAAAGAAAAAAGAAAACTTAGCTTTGCTATAACAATAAATGAGGCGCAAGGGCAAAACTACAGGCAGCAGGTACTTGCAAATCAAGAAAGTGGAACTGTTATACCCCGAATTTTTAACGCCAGCGACCTGCTTCCTGTAGTTTTCTCCCTCGCGCCTTATTTCTTGTAATAGCAAAGCTAAGTTTTTCCTTTTCTTACCTCTTTCTTTCTCATTTCGCACTTTATAAAAAAAATATTAGCCTATGCCCGTCTCCAGTGTCTCAACTATCTTTGTACCACAATTCATCAAAATTGGTTTAGCCATTTGGGCATGAAGACGTAACAAATAAACAAACTGACTTTCACTTTTATAATATCAAAGTAAGGATTGCAGACTAATAATCTACTATTATGCCAAATTCCATTAAGATCCGTTCAGAGAACTAATAAATTCCAGTATTTAGGGCATTTTCTCACCGAGGACCTCAACGTTCAGGCTAACATTGAGCGGAAGCGGAGGGCACTGTCAGTATGGGACAATATGACAGCCGGTAGGTTTGCGTGGTATTCTAGGGGGTGAAGGTCAGGCTATTAAGAGCGTTCTGCACATCCCTGTACTCGTGCGGCCTATGGGTTGACTGAAAGGGCGTTCAGTGACCTCCGTATCCAGTATAATAACGCGTTCCGGGCGGTGGTGGGGCTGCTCCGCTTATGTAACGAATCAGGGATATTCGCAGCGGCGCGGTCGGACTGTTTTCGCTCTACAATGCGCAAGAGGTGCGCGTCCCTGATGCGCCGGGTGTGGGTCAGCCCCAACGTCATTCTGGCAATGATCGTCGACAGGTTAGACTGTCCTTATATCCGCGTATGGCTGTGCCAGACATGCCGTTATTCCAATTCCCGTAAGAAAATTGTTATTTGGTATTATGTAATTTACGTATTTTTAAGTTGACTTTTATTTTTATTATGAAACTTGAATCTCTCTCATCTTGCATTTTATTTTAATATTAAGAATTGAAATTAGTTAGTTGTATCATTTATTTATTTTGATGTAAATTTATTGTTTTTTGACATTATTCTCTTGTTTTGAAATTGTAATGCATAATTATGTAGTGTGTTTAATGAAACCTAAAATAAATCTTTCTTTTACTTGAAATAAATGAATAAATAAAAAAATAGTTAATAAAACACACACAAACCTAAGTTGATACAAAACTACTTTATATTTTAATTTTTAATTTTAGATCTATGGGATTTCATTCGAAGAATTCAGATAAGTGCAATGGAAAAGGGAGGTGTTGTTGGTTTCTGGTTTGTCACTTATTCATTATACGGTAAGTCAAAGTAAATGTATTTTAATTTCAAAGGGCTTTTGCGAAATACCGCCCTTTAGAGGACTATAATTATGTTGGGTATACTAGCACGCGCTCCACGCTTATCACCTAGGGGTTTTAAATATAGATAGTAACCGATTCTCTCCTACTGAATATGCATAAAAAAATCATAAGCATCGATCGAGCCGTTTCGGAGGAGTATAGGAACAAACGTTCTGACACGAGAATTTAATATATTATAGAAGATATCACAGGCTAAAAAGGACACTGGTGCCAAAACGTCTTCAACGTATTTCGTTCATCATTCTACCGTTCTTTTCTGTACTGTATATATATATATAATAATAAATAATATATTATTATTATAATATTGAAGAAACAACTCTACAATAAATTTAAGGTAATTTTTCTCGTATTCTCTTTTTTATTTTTGATATATTTTTTTAATGTATTTGCTTCAGCATTAGTATATAAGTTCTCGAAAACAAATAGGTTATACTTATTCGTACTTTAGTTATTATTTTTTGGTTTAGTGTGATTTAATTTTAATGACTTTATTCGTTTTCAGAAAGTTGTAGTATATTTGAATCCACCGGAAAGTTTTTAGGCCGAAAATACCTATGTTAATCATTTTTGGTATTGTCACGTTAAGAATAAAAATAAATAACCACAATTTATGAATAGATATTATTTTTCTTACAGCGATAACCGATCCAGAAGACAGCCTTACAGTCGCTAATTCGTGTTTGAGTAAACCTTTTATCTACGATTTTGGAAACGACTTTGGTAAAAATGGACTTATCACAGCTGTAGGTGAGTCTTCTTTCATTTTCTTGTGGCTTGTATATTAACCTGGTGTCAAAACTTTGATGATATGAATTAAATATAAAGAGTAGTACTATATAGTTAATTCCTTTTTTTAATAAACTTTAACCCACACTAGGATCGTGGGTGTGCCCCTATATTGTGGGTGCGTTTACAAACATATAAAATCACATACACAAACAGCCAGATCCGAAACAAGTACCTGTAGGTCATACAAATATTTGTTTCTTGCATAAAAAAAGGTGTTGAATACTTACTGCGCCCTGTGTCGATGTATGGAGACAACAGTTTTCAGTTAATAATTCAGTTTGTCTTTTCGTTACGACAATTTTTGATACTTTAATTAATGCTCTTCCTGATTTTCAAAAAAAAAACAACCGACTTCCAAGTTAAGCTATCCAAATTTTATTTTAGTTTTTTTCCCAATTTAAGGTCAAAATAACATGCAAAGTATTTTTTTACTAAATGTATTTTCTATTTTTAAACTTATTTCAGAATTCATTTAAACAATGGTAGCAGTTCGGAATATGTAGAAAATAAATATTAATTAAAACAAATACCAGTGGTATTACTTTGTTTGTATTAGAATCCAATACATTTATTAATCTTCTTTGCTGACTGTACTTAAATAATTTAAATTTTATACAAAGTACCAATAAAAAAAATATGAGCCTTTTGACAAACACAGTCACGTTGATAAATACACAGAAACACAAATAAATATAAAACTGTTTTATGTCCGTGACATCAGGTCTAAGGTCCAGTTGAAAACCAGCGTCGGGCACTAGCTGCTCGGCAGTTTGCTGAACTGGGCCTATTTGGCGCAGCCGTGAGACACACAATTACGTATTTGTTATTATAGTTTAGTTTTAAGTTTTTATCTCATTTTGTGTGCACTTGTGGCATGGGCCAAATAAATGTTTTTCTTTCTTTCTTTCTTTCTTTCTTCTTTCATAAAAGGAGGTATTCCATGAAGCACACCCAATCGAAGCACACCCAGTCGAAGCACACCTAAAGTATTCCACTTAGCACACCCGTAGGTGGGCTTCAAACAAAAATTTAAAATAATTAATAGGTTCCTATTCCACGAAGCACACCTACGAATATCACTCGCATAGTGCGGGGACTAAGAAATAAAAATGTTCGGTTTAAAGAAACTTTATTCTCAATAAAACATAAATGTCACTTACTTGAGAACAATACACTAATATAAATTACAAAAATTCGTCATCAGTATTACAACTTAATAGTTACTCATTCAATGGATTCATTTCTCCAGAAGCGATCGATCTGTAATTATGTGCTGGCTAAGTTGAGTTTTGAATGCATTGAAAGAGTGTACATTTCTTATACAGGACGGTAATTTGTTATAAAGCTGTGCTCCTTCAAAAGTTAGCATTTTTTTGCCATAGTTAGTTCTTGTTTTCGGCAAAACTAGCCAGCTTGCTCGCCGTGTACTGCGTTGACTAACTTGTTTATATTGAGTGAGTGTTAAGTTTGAGTGAACGCTTTTGTCAAGAATTTTTCTGATGAAAATGCATGTGCTGTAAATGTAAAGTTGTTTTATGTTCATTATTTTTGTGTCTTGATAAATTTTGCTGGTAGATGTTAGATATGGGTAGTTAAATAGTACTTTTATGATTTTATTTTGAGTAATTTGAAGTTCAGATAATTTTGTTTTAGCAGCACTGCCCCAAATTTCGATTAAGTTAAGTAGATGTGGCTTTACTAGGGAGTTGTAAATAGTATACCGCAGGTTTGGTGGAATACAACGAACAATGTTACGCAGTGACCCGGAGAGTGCCGAAAGTTTACTCTTTATGTGATCTATGTGAGCATTCCACGTTAGTGAGCTGTCCATTCTTAGACCGAGGTATTTTTCGCATGGTTTTTGCTGTAGCGGGATATCATTAATTGTTAGAGGGTTATATGGTGGAATCGATTTATTTTTAGCCTTAAATATTATATAACTGGTTTTAGAGATATTTATTGTTAGGAGATTGAACTGAAACCATGCGAATAGGGTATTTAAATCTTGTTGTGCTTGTGAGATAATGTGATAATGTGGATGGAAGATCCGAAGTAAAATAAACAAGTGTCGTCGGCGTATAAGGTAAGGTGACCATGTAGTTTAATTTCGCTTATATTATTTATATATATTAAAAAAAGTAAGGGTCCCAAGATAGATCCCTGTGGGACGCCACATGTAATAGGTAGTGCATCACTTTGGTGATTACCAAGTTTGACCACTTGCGAACGATTTTTTAAGTAAGACTCGAGCATTTTTAGAGCTTTTCCCGTGATTTTTATTGATTCCAGTTTTTTTAGGAGTAGTTTGTGGCTAACTGTATCAAAGGCCTTTTTTAAATCAATAAAAATACCCAGGGCTATGTTTTTTCTGTCTATGTTTTGTTTAATTTTAGTGATGAGATCAATAGTGGCTGTAGTAGTATTACTTCTGGGTCTAAATCAATATTGTCGATCGGTGATGAAGTTAATAGAATTAAGATACTTTTCTAATCGCTTGTGAATAATTTTTTCTAATATTTTTGACATTACAGGCAACACTGAGATAGGTCGATAATTTCCTGGATCTGTGGTAGGGCCTGACTTATAGATTGGTGTTACTTTTGCAATTTTTAGTGTATCAGGGAAGTTCCCGTCATCCAGTAATTTATTCAGACACTTGCTCAGATCGTTTGCGATTAAACTTTTAACGGTTTTAATTACTTTGGTATTTATTCCGTCTAGGCCAGTGCTGCAATTTTGATCGATGTTAATAAGAGAAAATATTTATTAACATTAACCGTATAGTTCGGTACGGACCCCTTCGGGGGCTCGACATTCAAACCTCCGCTGGCTCGGTACTGGCCCCGAAAGGGGTCGAACATTTAAGTCATATGACGTCCTCATTATTTTTGTAAATATTTTATTTTCTGGTTAAAAAATAATATGGGTGTGCATTCATTAAGATAGTAGAATAAAAATCTCATATGTAAACGTCATTAGAATTTCTTTAATTATTGATTAAGTTTCTTAATTATGTCTTATAAAATCCAAATGTGTAAATTACGATCATCGCCATTTTGATGGCAGTGTAGGTCGACGCTAAAAATCATAAAAAAGTAGGTTTTCGGACATTTAAACTCCATATTATTGGAGGCCATATTGGGCATGATTAACGTGTCCTTTTATTACGCGAAGCAATCATTCGTAATTGAACTTATATTAGCAGTGGTAATGATACATTTTGAAATCTAAAGTTGAAGTATCGCGCCAATCGTGCTTGTTTACATTTTTCATTCCACATTATATCACACGGACGCGAATAGATTCTATAACAAATAAGACAAATATCATTGCAAATATTATAAATAACATAAACATGCCCAGATCTTATCGTAATTTGCAATAATAGGACCATTAACACGTAATATTCATAACCACTGCTAAATTCACTTTCGAAAATGACGTCCATTTCTTTTTTTTTTAATTTTGTGATGTGTAATTGCGATTATTTCAATCGATTATTTTCTTGTAAATCAATCAATTCGAATAATTTAAATAAGGAATATCAGAAATTGATAGATGAAAATAAGAATAATTTTGTAATACGTGTAAAATACTATAAATATTGATAATAATATTTTTTACGCCACTAAAACCGACTCAACAACAAACAGTAGAATCTGATCTATGGCCAAATTCGCGCCAATTTTATTTTCAGATAAAAATTTAAATAAGGAATGCGCTCGCTGTTCGAATTTATACTAAAATGCATATTTGCTATTTTATTAATAATTTGGTTTTGTATCTACTATTTGAATGTGAATTGCAATTAGAAATAAATAAGGTTGAATATAGAACGACCTTATTATGATCTTGGTCAGTAAAAAAAATCAGCCAAGATAAATTATATTTGTTCGACAAAATTGTTTGTAGTATGGTTGGATTAGTTATTTGGAAAGCGTTTTCATTCTTTCCTAAATCATGGCTCGTAGACCAAAGTGTTCTTGGAGTGGAAGCCTTGGGGTAAAAATGGCCTAGAGGGAGACCACAATCGAGATGGAAAAAAAACCCCGGGACACGATCAAGAAAACTCCAGGTTCAAAATAGTTTCATTTTGTACCTGGAGTTTTCTTTATGTCGTGTACTGGAGTTTTTTTTTGGGGTGGGAAATGATCAAATAACTTCCCCCGCTCCAGGCGAAGCGGGTGTCAGACTTTTACTGACTAATATCCACCGATCGATGTTCCTTCTTTTACTCGGGGCTGCGGTATCTCTTTCGAACATCCCGCGATCCCGGCAGGACCCTGGCCTGGCCAGGCTCCGCCCAGAGCGGGGAAAGTGAGGCGCCACGGCATCCTCACCTACCATCTGACACAGATCCTCACCGAGCGCGAAGGTTTCGGGACGTTCCTGCACATCATCGGGCGGGAAGAAACACCCAGGTGTTACCAATGTGACTATCGCCCGGAGGACACGTTAGAGTACACAGGCAGTCTGCTCTTTTAAGCGGAGCACCGCTCTGTCCTGGAGGAGATGGTGATGTTTGAAGGAGAGAACCTCAAACCAAGCCAGCCACCGCGGGAGACGCTACAGGGATCGGGCGCCGCGAGACGACAACGACTTTTTGTTAAAAGTT
The DNA here is from genome assembly GCA_958449745.1 of Ochropleura leucogaster. Classification (NCBI taxonomy): domain Eukaryota; kingdom Metazoa; phylum Arthropoda; class Insecta; order Lepidoptera; family Noctuidae; genus Ochropleura; species Ochropleura leucogaster. Next base: position 9,097,357 of record OY288223.1, on the reverse strand, counting down.
TAACAAGAGCGGATATTTGATGATTTCCCATCCAAGTGGCGCAAGACCGATATACCTAAATAAGTTCCTAAAGAATTCCTGAGAAGTTTATGAGAAGGCCTCTTTTAAATTCCTAAAGAAGACCTTAAATTCCAAAAAATAGAGATACACTATTTAATAAATAACACAACCCAAATATCAAATCTGTGGACCCTTGAAGCTGTGAAAAAAGCAACCCTCCAAGTCTACGTAGAGAAAAGATATGACCGTTTATGTCGTCAGTTTGTACGGAACCCTTGGTGCGTGAGTCCGACTCGCATTTGGCCGGCCTATTTTTAATAGGCTAAATCGCTTACTGCTACGCAAAGGTCTCCTTATTAGCATCACCTACAAAATTGGTTGCCGCGAAACCGTTTGACAGCAAATGTGCCTACCAAATCTTGGCGCATAACTAAATAATTAAACCATAACAAAAAAGCACGAGACAAAATGCTGTTGTCTTTCTTTTCTAATTGATATCATAGATATTTGTACAAATATAATATCTATACCTACTAGAGTAATATGCCATCTCCATAGGTAAATTCCTCAATGGTCTTAAAACTTTTTTGAAAGTTTACTCTATTACGATTATCGATTAGGTTGAATGCATCTTTTTAATCGTAATGATGAAACTTAGTTTTACGGTCAGCACTAAGAAATGTCATATTGCAACACATTTTGTAGAATTTTTTGTCGAGATTTGTATCGTGTTTTTTTGTTAATTTATATGTAAAATGGCAAAAATAAGAATGCAGATGGAATGTCACTGTTTTTATTTTGTATTTCCGATTTTATTATCAAAGGGTTATCTTTTGTATATGCATTATTTCCAGCGTTTTTAAAGTACCTAATTTTTGGAAGGGTGTAGTAATATGTATTTTACACACATTTTACAATAGATCTACGCTGTTTTATCTACCATAGGAGGTTTTTGGAAATATAAATTTCAAACTTATCGTATAAAACAGCCGCTGTGACTTATTTTTAATAACAAAATTGAATGCTGTAAATTGATGAAAATTGTTGAATTTCATGACAATTCGCGTCACCCCACCGATTCAGCTGATGTGTCATGTGTCAAAATCCTGTCGTGCAGAGTGGTTAACATCATTCAGTTTCATTATAATATTTTGACACAATATTTGTCTTTTTGTAATCTTACTATTTAAAATCACAGATTGCTTCATAATAAAATTATTTTCCAAAAAAAAATTAACTATTTATCCATATTTTACTTTTTGTGATCTTAATAAAATCACAGATTGTTTCATAATTGCAATAAAAACTGGGACAAATATCAAAAACATTGTAAATATTGTTTAACATAGAGATCTATGTTGATGTTTTGTTAAAGCTATCTTTTAACTAATAATAAAAATACTCTACTGTAACATAAAGGATCACAGACTGTTTAAAATCACAAATCACAATCAATCAAATCAGCAATTTAGTATCTAAACGTCTTGTCAATTAAATAAATTATTATTAATCAGAATCTTAATTTCTCTAGACAATGTCCCACTGATATTAAACCATTTTTATAATCGTTTATTGTGTTTTCGATTATCGTAGTATAGTATCGTAGTCGAGTATCGTCATTTTTAGGGTTCCGTAGTCAACTAGGAACCCTTATAGTTTCGCCATGTCTGTCTGTCCGTCCGTCCGTCCGTCCGTCCGTCCGTCCGTCCGTCCTCGCTTAATCTCTGTGACCGTTAGCACTAGAAAGCTGAAATTTGGTACCAATATGTATATCAATCACGCCGACAAAGTGGTAAAATAAAAATTTGAAAAAAATGTTTTATTAGGGTAGCCACCCTATATGTAAAGTGGGAAGTGATTTTTTTTTTAATTTCAACCCTTACGTGTGATATATCGTTGGAAAGGTATTTAAAAATGAATAGGGGTTTACTCAGATCATTTTTTGATAATGTCAATAATTTCGGAAATAATCGCTCCAAAAGTAAAAAAACAATGTGTCCCCCCCCCTCTAACTTTTGAACCATAAGTCTAAAAAATATGAAAAAAATCTGAAAAGTAGAACTTTATAAGAACTTTCTATGAAAATTATTTTGAACTTGATTGACACAACAGTTTTTGTACAAAAAAGACAAAAAGTTGTACAAAATAATTTCTGGACTAAGTTTGTAGTATAATCGTATATGCAAGCTTTTTTTGTAACTTTGTTTACATATTTTATTATCCTAAACGTATCTTTTTTCAAACAAAAAAAAAATTGCACGTCTTTGTATTAATTAGTAACCCTATTCCTCGAGAGATGGCGCTGTAGGTACTTATTACATTGGATCGGGTATTACCGAATTGTTCGGTTGGCCTCATAACTGGGAACACTTATTGTGACGGACGGGAAACTACGGAACCCTACACTGAGCGTGTCCCGACACGCTCTTGGCCGGTTTTTATTTCTTAGTCCCTGCACTATGCGAGTGATATTCGTAGGTGTGTTTCGTGGAATAGGCAATTAATTATTTTTGTTTGAAGCCCACCTACGGTTGTGCTTCATGGAATGCCTCGATATAAGTATATAAAACTGTGTATATATAAAACTGTGTTTGTCAAAAGGCTCATCATATTTTTTATTAGAAAATTATGCATGTATGTAAATTATAGGGGGAAAACCAGTTTTGTTTGACATCGAGTTTTTATTTAAGCACATGCTCTGTAAATTATATTTGACAAACGTTTTTTAGGGTGGGTACCCTAAAAAACGTTTGTCAAAAGGAAAAAAAACGGAACCCTTATAAGATCAATTTGTTGCCGTCTCTCTGACAAAATCCTTTATCTAGAGAACGCATGGAAGTATCAAATTGAAATGACAAGCATATAAATAAGTCAGTAGTCTCTTCGTGCTGTAAAAAATCAAACTTTAATGTCTAACCAGTCAAAAGATATGGCTGTTTATGTCGCAAGTTTGTAAAGAACCGGTTCGTCTGACCTTCGCTTGGCCGGTTTTTTTTAAACCTGTCAAGTAATTGTTTCAGAGTCAATATGGAAACCTCACCGCAAACTATTGAATCCGTCGTTCAACCAACAAGTGCTGAACACCTACGTGACTGAAATGAACGTGCAAGCTCAAAATCTTGTGTCTCGATTAGCTTCAAAGATGGGGAAACCGTTTGACGTTCGAAAGTTCTTCATAGACTATACATTATCAACTGTTACTCGTAAGTATAAATAAGCATTGACCTATAAGTACGAACGATGACTTTGAGACTACCATTATGTCGAAAGCTCATTACTATAGATACTGAATACGTGAAAACTTAAGTTGATATCATCATAAAAAAACCGAAAATGTAACTAGCTCAAAAACTACTGAATTTCGGTAGAACATTTGGTAGCTTAATTTATTGCATTTTAACCCTACTATGACGTCGTGCAAGGATTACGTCGAGTTACCAGTAACCCTGTATGTTACATGAAAATTGCTTACTAAATAATAAAAAAACGATTTTGACCTTTGCAGGGACTTCACTAGGACTAAACACTCAAGATCAAAAATTAATTGATACAGAATATGCAGATGCCGTTGAAGAGTTATTTACAATATTTTGCGATAGATTTCAAAGAGTGTGGTTGCATTTGGCGTTTATATTCAACTGGAGTGCATTGAAGCGCAAACAAACTATGCTTTTGACGAAACTGAGGAACATCATAGATCCAGTAATATTTTTATTTTATGTTACCGTTGATGTTTCTATAATTGGCAAAGCTGCAAGTACAGCTCAAACTAAAGGCTTCATTACACCTCTATGTATTCAGGGTGTTCAGTCCCATATAACCAAACTGGGCCATGATCGACCTATCTAATCCTTGGCTAGGTGTTAATTTTATTCTTAAATTATTCTGATGTTGTTTTGGAGATAAAGGGAGTCGTTTGTTTTCGTATGGACATGTAATGAAGAGAGATGAAGAACATGTGACTAAAAGAGTAATGGATCTAAATGTTGATGGATGGAGAGCGAGAGGAAGGCTCAAGAAAAGATGGATGGATTGTGTAAGGAATGATATGAAAGAGAAAAGAGTAAATAATGCCGTGACGTCTGATAGGGGAAAATGGAAGAAAAAAAGGTTTTGTGTCGACCCCAAATAAAATGGGACAAGGGCACGAAAATGATGATATTTTCAAGAAAACAAATAAACACGGATCTCGTTTCATTTTCAAAATATGAAGGTTTTTTCTTTGGAATCATGGATGAAGTTATGATAAAGAATGAATACCGGAGATTTATTGTGAAGGATGGCACGATTGACAATTTAGGGCATGCCACCGCCCGGGTGAATCAATTCGTCATATTATCTCTGGTAGTTCTCGTCTTACTAAGGGAGAGTACTTGCATAGCATAGACACAACCTTTGAGCTAGGATTATTAATCAGGAATTTGCTCTAAAATACAGTCTTGTGGAATCTAAAGTACCGTTTTATAGGTACGTGCTCGACCCAGTTCTCATGGCACTATCAACATGGCATTATCACATTGTACTGGGAATCCATCATCACTGACAGGACCATTATTCCAAAAAAACCTGATATAGTGTAGTGGTGGATGGATCAGAGCGGCGCAAAATGATTGTTGACATAACGGTTACGCATGACGAGAACTTCGTAAAAGCCGAAAAAGCTAAACAAATTAAGCATATTGACTTGGTTCGCGAAGTCGTCGTATACATATGGCATGGGGACTCAGCGATTGTTGTGCCGATAATCGTTATAGCCAATGGCTTAATTGCCAAGAGCCTCGACTAACATCTGAGGAGGCTCCCATTAGACGACTTGATACAGTCGTCTAATAGGCTTGATATAGAAAGAGGTACTCTTGGACACCGCTAGTATAATTAGGCGGTTCCTTTTTCTGAAGCCCTGACCATCGGTAACTTGGACCCTGTTCCCGATACCGGTGGGATTTTTTTATGTAATCAAATGTTTTATTTTCAATGATATTATTAGGAATCCCACACCAAAGATCTACCTAACTTTCATTTTGCGGACGCCGAAGCTACCAAAACAATTGGCAGGGTGGCTTGTAACCACGTAACCTCGCTCGGTCATCCAAGACAATCAAAAAAGGAAGTAAATAATTGCAAATAATTTGGTAAATTTTGTCCAAAAGTTGTAATTGCTTCCAAAGAGGAGAAGAACAGAGAAAATACATAACGACTGGATCAAAACAGCATATTTTAAGAGGTTGAACGCCAAATCCAAACCAATTTGTGACAGTCTGTCCAAAATATCATCAAAATTATTGATTTTGTCTTCGATGAAAGATGAAAAACTTACTGCTAAAATAGGAGAACCTAGGTTGTGAAGGAAACATTTCACTTAAATTTTGATATGTTATTGCAATAAATTTATCTATGGTCGATTGTCTGTCGGTAAATATCAGAAAGGTAAATTTCACACTTTTAGGGGTTAAGGTCAAGGCCAATAGATTTAAATTGTTGTTTTAAGAGTGTCAGATCATTCAATAGGGTGTCAATATGATATTTTGCTCCATTTTTGTAGGAACAACTTGTATTTTTATCATAATTTGTTATTTCAGATAGTTATTAAAAGAAAATTTGAGCTCAAGGCAAACAATTATACGAACATGTGGGATGACTCAATACCAGGTAAATAAACAAATTATTATTATTTACTAAATTATAAAATAAAATTACACTTACCTATGAACGTGGATTGAAACTGCAGAACGATCAAAACTATACAAAACACATTATTTTGCAGGAAATTTTAAACCAATCTTGGATCGAATGCTGCAGTTGGCAGAAGATCAAGATGCTTTCACAGACAGTGACATTAGAGAACACCTGGATACTTTTGTGGCTGCTGCTTACGATACCACCTCTTCGGCGATGTTATTTACTTTGTTAGTGATAGGGTCAGACCAAAATATACAAGAACGAATTTTCAACGAGTGAGTTACATTTACATTACAAATAGTTGCCGTCTAGCAAACATGACATACAGGTTATACATTTCCCACTGCTGGGAAACAAGCCTCCTGTCTGTATTGGCTAAATTTGCTACTACGAATGAGGCGTTTTTTTATTTTTTTGCAGATTACAAGATGTACTAAAAAATGATAATTTAACAAAACAAGATCTACCAAAACTAGTATACTTGGAGGCGGTGATCAAGGAGACAATGAGAATGTACCCAGCTGTTCCAGCTGTCGCAAGACAACTTCACCAAGATGTTAAACTGAGTATGAACCTTTACCACGTTTGTCTTAAGAACTTCTTCAGGGTGATAAATTTTGTATCTTTTCAGAGAACTGCACGTTGCGAGCTGGTAGTACTGCCGTCTTAGGATTGTACGGTCTTCTACGTCACCCCATGTGGGGCCCAGATGCGGAGCAGTTCAGACCAGAGCGATGGCTGAACTCGGCCACCTTGCCAGATCACCCGAGCCTTAATGCCGCGTTCGGTGTTGGCAAGCGAAACTGCATAGGTAGATAATTATATAATTTGCTAAGAAACCTACCTACAACTACTTTTTTATTGCGGATGGGAAATCGAATAATTTTCCCAGCTCCAGGTGGAGCGGAAGGGAGTTTCAGACTTTTACTGACTAAAACCTGGGTGGGTTTTAGTCAGTAAAAGTCTGAAACTCCAAAACCCACCCATGTTCCTTCTATTGCCTATTGCGTTCCGGGGCCGCGGTATCTCTCTCGAACAACCCGCAACCCCGGCAGTACGTCTATAAGCTGAGATGGTGATGGTGAGGTGGAGCAATTGAACGCATTAAAGTTTTAACTTACCCTAGTAAAATATATATAGGTACCTACTAACTATTTCCTTTTTACAAGCTTTAATTTACTTTCACCTCTCCCGATGTCCATAATCAAATCTTGCAAATTAAATTTGATCTACTTCCTGGTTTCCAATTCGGCTAAAATTTTGCATGCATGTGTAAATCAAATGACAAAGCAAAATTATTATGACACGAAGCTGATTTAATTAAGGAACCGGAAGGTGGCTAGTGGCTGTAGAAATTTGGTAGTTAAACGACACAACCCCATCGAGTTTGAGCTTGTATGATTCTGGACGAGTATAAAATAAAAAGCTATAAAAATTTGCTATGGAAAAAAAAACATCAAAAACTTGTTGATGTTCAAAGGTGAATAGATTATCATATCGCTGGATATGTATATCATTTCAGTGGATTAACATATCATATCAGTGTACAAAAAAAAATATCGGTGCCGGTTTGTCATATCGGTGGATACCAGAATTCAAACTGAATTTTCTCCTTAGTCTTAAATGATAAGATTATTATATTACATTTGTGGATATTTAATATCCTAAATATTACTAAAACCTGAAAAATGTACAAAAAAAAACTATAAATGAAAAAGTTCACTGATATGATAAAAAAATGGCATTTGTTGAAATTCACCCGGATGTTTATGTCATAAGTTTGTACGGTACCTTCGGTGCGCAAGTCTGATTCGCCCTTAGCTGGTTTTTTTTTCACAGAATGCATGGTTGACGACTTCGTGAAGCATTTTACACCATGTATTTAAAGATAACAATACCAAAATTTTGTATGCTACAGGTAAATTATACGGCATGATGGTGATGAAGATCGCGTTGGCGCATATTTTACGGCGATACCATGTATCCGGTGACATCAACAAAGTAGTGTGTGAATTTGATATAGTTTTAAAACCATTAGAAGGACATCATATTAGTTTAACACTAAGGACATAAACGTATGTTAACATACTAAAAGAAAAGATTATGGGATAAAAAAAAACAGGTTTTAGGTAAATTTTCAACAGGCCTTAACTTCGAGAGAAATGATTGTACGGAAAATATATATATATTTTTTTAATTGGAAATTGTGGCTCCAAGTGTCTATTTTTTGAATAATATTAATTTAAATTTTTTTTAGAGTCACAGTTTTTGAGTTATCTTAAAAAAAGCGGCAAAAAACACATTTTGTTTTTGGTCTACAGGAGTGGAAAGAAATTGTTTGTCTGATTGTTTTTTGATTCCTTAATTTTTTCTATAAAGGTAGCCATTGTTTACGGCTACCCTCACACGACGCTACGCACCGTCGATGGGGCAAGCGGTAAAGCGTGGATGCCTCTGGGTTTGTGTATCAGACTACACGACTAACCAAACTCAACTTTTCCGTTGCGATCACCATAAATCCACTTCACCGCCCTTCGCAGCGGTGAGTAGAAACATGTGAACAGTATGATGATATTTTAATACGCCGCCAGCTATACTATGAAAACTAGCCTGTTTAGTGTAATAGTTGTTAAAATATATTTTATTGGTTTTATTTATCCTTATTTCAAGCCGTATACTTTCTAGTCGTATCATTCTGTATAAGAGCCCTGTCTACTGTTAGCTCAAACCATGTTCCTGAAACGGGTGGGCTAACATTTAGATATTTTTAAATGTTTCTTGTTTTGTTGTTTTCTAAAAATATTTTGAGTACTAGCCGATCCAAAATACGTTGTGTTCTGTCAATTTATAAAAAAAAAAATGTAGCAAGATAAATAGATTATTTTAATAATGATTTATTGTTGGTATCAGAAGATGCAATATCAATTTATATTTCTTTTATTGTGATGTATTTGCAAGCACAATAATAGATAAAATTACAGTATATATTCAACATCCCAATGCTCTTTCAAGCTTTTGGAAGTTAGTGACAAATACAGAACAATTCTACTGTTGTCGACTACAACATCCTTATTGTTGATTTTCATCGTTATCATTCTGCCAATATTTTCTGCAGAACGATGACTATAGCGGAGGTTTATTACCTGACAGCCAATAAAGCACACGAATAACATTGAGAGCATTTGTTTTTTTTCAATCATGGTTACTACCATGGTTTGTGATTGCCTGGTTCATAATTATTAATAATATTATAAAAGCGAAAGTAAGTTTGTTTGTTTGTTATGTCTTCACGCCTAAATGGCTAAACGGATTTTGAAATGACGCGGCCGGAACTTGTATAGAGCAATACACTAACAAAAAAAATATTCATACATGTACAATAATGTATAGTACATCATTTTAAAGCTCACATGCAGGGCAACAGGGCAAAATAAGCAATAGATTATATTTTATCACCAACGAATAGGCTAGAGACACTATACAACATTATTTTTAGTATATGAGAAACCTGAAAATAGTTTGTTCAGAATAAGTAACTGAATCGATCCCAATCATTTTTACACCATGTTATATTTTTTCCAAAAAAATATTTAAAAAAGCTTATAACATGGACATCATGCGACACTAAGTACCAATTCGCAAGCGCAATAAAATATCTACCTACACTTGACCATTACGACAGTCCAAAGCCTGCAAGACAGTGTGATGGAAAATGTTATCACCAGGTTAGATACAATACAAACTGAGAAATTATTATTATCAATCAATAAACGCAAGGGGCGTGTATTTGTACGGATATCCAGGTAACATAACAAGCTTATAACTTTGTGGTTTTTAGGGTTCCGTAGTCAACTAGGAACCCTTATAGTTTCGCCATGTCTGTCTGTCCGTCCGTCCGTCCGTCCGTCCGTCCGTCCTCGCTTAATCTCTATGACCGTTAGCGCTAGAAAGCTGAAATTTGGTACCAATATGTATATCAATCACGCCGAAAAAGTGGTAAAATAAAAATTTAAAAAAAATGTTTTATTAGGGTAGCCACCCTATATGTAAAGTGGGAAGTGATTTTTTTTTTAATTTCAACCCTAACGTGTGATATATTGTTGGAAAGGTATTTAAAAATGAATAGGGGTTTACTAAGATCATTTTTTGATAATGTCAATAATTTCGGAAATAATCGCTCCAAAAGTAAAAAACAATGTGTCCCCCCCCTCTAACTTTTGAACCATAAGTCTAAAAAATATGAAAAAAATCTGAAAAGTAGAACTTTATAAGGACTTTCTATGAAAATTATTTTGAACTTGATTGACACAACAGTTTTTGTACAAAAAAGACAAAAAGTTGTACAAAATAATTTCTGGACTAAGTTCGTAGTATAATCGTATATGCAAGCTTTTTTTGTAACTTTGTTTACATATTTTATTATCCTGAACGTATCTTTTTTCAAACAAAAAAAGAATTATTGAAATCGGTTCTCGCAATCCAAAATTACCACCGAAATTGCACGTCTTTGTATTAATTAGTACTTAGGTACTTATTACATTGGATCGGGTATTACCGAATTGTTCGGTTGGCCTCATAACTGGGAACACTTATTGTGACGGACGGGAAACTACGGAACCCTACACTGAGCGTGGCCCGACACGCTCTTGGCCGGTTTTTCATGATACAGTTCTGAAATTTTGTACATAAATTCTTTATATAAAAATACTGGACAGGTGTGTCGGCTTTCGCTTAAACTAAAAATAATGTTGTAAGGAGGAAGCAGAAAGCGCGCCTTACCAATTTGAATAGCAATGTTCAAACATTCAGAGTTTTGTAGGCGTAACAAAACGAGAAATACTAGTCAGACGCAATTTAGTAAATAGGCTAGGCTATTCATTAAACGGCTAATTCCACAAGAAAAGTAAAATATGCGTTGGTGTGACGACATCATACAACAGCAATCGTGCTTTTTATAAAAAAAAAACAGCGTCAAGCTTAGCGCTGCCATAGCGACAAGTTTCATAGAGAGTTGTCTGGAGTCGTCGCTGCGCTCAAAGCTCACTACAAGAGTGAAAGGAAAGTAGTGTTAAATGGTTCCGGAAATCCAGGTTCATTTTCCTGTAGCACTTCAAACTAATTATCGATTGGCTCGCATCGATCAGGAGTGAGATCATGATTGCAGATTTATCCTCCGATCCTGTTAGGATGATTGACATTTTAGCTTTGCCTTTTAAATTAATAAAAATGTTACAGACAATTGAATAAATGTGTTTTTTTCTCTGGATACCCACATATTTGTAAAACGTAATTTAAACTAGCAAGTCCAATAAGTACAGCAGAATATTAATATCAGAAGCGTAAACTATATTTTGTGGTCTAGTTTCAATAGTAACAAAGTACGATAATACGTGATAATATCAAGGCAAGACGACAATGTTATTGTCTATCAATGAAATGTCAGAATATAAAACCACACAACCAATGAACAAACATATACTTTGTTTGCATTTTCTCTCGCCTATTTTTAGGAAATGTAATAAATGCGATTTTTTTTTATTTTTTTAAAAAGGAATTTTCATATTATGTTAATAATAGCTGTGCATTATCAGGGCACGATCTGGCCATGTCCTTTGGTGCAGAGATAGTTGGGGCACTGGAGACGAACATAGGCTATTTTTTTTAAAGTGAGATAAGCGGGAGAAAGTGGTAATCGGGGAAAACTTTGCTTTGCTGTTATAATAAATAAGGCGCAAGGGCAAAAACTACAGGTAGCAGGTACCTGCAAATCAGGAAAGGGGAACTGTGTTACTCCGAATTTAACGCGAGCGGCATAGTTACCGTCACAACTTTATTTAAATCTGTTTTCTAATATGGATTTTATACATTCATATAAAATAAAAATCATGAAGAGCAAATTTCGCGTGCTGAAAGAATTTACAATATTTCTCACTGAAATGTAGGCGATGTGTTACTCTGTATAAGCTAAATTATAGTAAATTTTAATGTATTCATTAGTTAATTCATGAAAGAGTAACAAACTTCCATACAAACTTTCGCGTTTAAAGAAAGTATGATTGATGATGTCCATTCCGGCAAAATATCAACAGATTGGTTTTACTAAAACTGTGAAGACTAATATTACCATCACGCCGTCGAATCACAATGTCACGAAACTCCAAATTCTTGTCAACAACCGAAACATGTGTTTTTGTGGATGAATGGCTGCAAAGTCCAAGTAACACCATACTATTTTAAATAATTATTTAATTATTATAATCCTTTCTTACCAATTAGGTTATACCTATGTAAACTTTTTTGATCTAGAGGTCATACTGAAAAAAATAAACGAGTATCATTTGTTTTTTTTCACAAATTCAAAAGCGAATGCATTTGTGATTGTTTGATCAGTACACACTGTGTCTACATCTCTTTTTATTAACTCTCCTTTCGCAGCTGCTGCGTATGCTGAAAGAGATTTCTATAGAAATAAGCATTACTTTTGTACCTATTTTCTGTTCCTGTTTTTTTTTTCTGTATTTAATGTATACATAAGTCGTAAATAAAATAGAAATAGTTGGGAAAAGGCAAAGCAGATGCGAGTAGGTTCACCAATTAATTTAAATAAGTTCTATGAGACTTATCTCAAAATACAACGATCCGTAAGCAATATGAGTCGTTTTTGTTTATTGGAACTGGGCGTTAGTCGACGTTTTTCGAAACAGAGATGTTCAAAAAACTCATTTCTACTCACGTTTTCGATCTCCAAAGATCTGCAGTGAATGTCCAAGGATTGGTAGTGCTCCAGGTAATTGCGGTGGCGCATCAGTATGCTGTCGCAACCACGACCACACAGCAAATACTACACATAGTAATATCAATGACACCGCTAGCTCAGACATTTTTCAAATCTAGCGGCGAAATGACGCAACTTAGGTCCTAATGTTGTATTTATGCACCACTTTGTAGAAAGGTGAGTGAATTTCGAAGGTGGAACATTTTTGATGACATTAATAATGTTATTTTTTTTTATAAACATCTAATACATTTGACGGGCCTGTTGGTCTAGTGGTTAGTGGCCCTGACTGCTGAGCCGGAGGTCGTGGGTTCGATTCCAACCCAGGACAAACTTTGTGTGATGAGCATGATTGTTTGTTCGGTGTCTGGGTGTAATTTATCTATAATATGTATGTATTTATAAATTATATAAGTATGTATATCAGTTGTCTGATTACCATAACACAAGCTCTACTTAGCTTGGGATCAGATAGCCGTGTGTGAGTTGTCCCAAGATATTTATTTAAGATATTTATATTTATTGCTTTATTTTTGACCTTTAACTAACATTACTGATCAATCACAAATGCATTCGCTTTTGAATTTGTGAAAAAAAAACAAATGATACTCGTTTATTTTTTTCAACTACCCAGTATGACCTCTAGATCAAAAAAGTTTACATAGGTAAAAACCTAATTGGTAAGAAAGGATTATAATAATTAAATAATAATTTGATATAGTATGGTGTTACTTGGACTTTGCAGCCTTTCATCCACAAAACACACGGTATTGTATTGTATTGTATTGTATAACGGGCTGGTGTCCGCAACTCCACGTCTAAGGCGCGTATTTTGCGTATGGGTGGGAATATTATTCGATCCACCCCAGCTCCACGAGAAACGTCAGCAGCGCCTTGGTGTTGCTGACGATCTCGCGAAGGGTACCTGGGTTACCGAAGTACTTTGCCCTGTATGGGGCAACCTCTGGGCAGTGCAGAAGCACGTGGGCTGCTGTTTCGTCTACCTCCATGCAGGCTCGGCACAGTGGGCTGTCTGTGACTCCTAAGACAAAGAGGTGTTTATTAAAAGAGCCGTGGCCAGTAACGGCTGCTGTGATTGTGCGCAGCTGTGGTTTTGTCATCCGAAGCGCCTGTTTAGTGAAGCGGCCGTCGATGCTAGGAAGAGCTTCCTTGGCCTGCCTGCACTCACCGTGGTCCAGCCACAGTTTGTGGTGTAGTTTTTTGGTGCGTTTCCTTACCAGTGTACGTAGGTACCCAAATGGTAGTGGCACGATAGGTGCGGGGCCCACTGGTACCATGCTCGATCCCCTTCTAGCAAGTTCGTCCGCAGCGTCGTTGCCTCGGGAGTCGCTGTGTCCTTTGATCCATTGGATAATTATTTTGTTGAGATTACCAACCTTATTTAGTCGCTGGTGGCACTCATGTATTAGCCCACAATTGACTGTTTGGCTGTTTAGTGCTTGCAGTACAGCCATGCTGTCCGAAAGTATGCGTATAGAGTGGCCCTTAACCTTCCTTGCCATGATGGCTGAAGCGGCTAGGGAGATGCCCATGCATTCTGCCTGAAACACCGTGTTGTGGACCCCCAGAGGTACGGCTATGTGGATGTTGAGGTCCTCTGAGAAGACTCCGGCTCCCGTGCCTGTACCTGTTTTGGATCCGTCTGTGAAGATTCTTACCTCTGCGGGGCATAGCCCTTCGCAACGGTGGTCTTCATGGAGCTGGATTTTGTATTTCTTATCGAATACGAATTGTTTAGGTATCCGATCGTTTATAGCTTTGGCTATTGGGAACTCGTTGTAGAACTCCTCCAGTACCTTGGTATGCTGTGTATATTTCTTACCCCATAGATGAAGTGTTTTGAGACGTAATGCCGCCGTCGTTGCCTCCTGCTGAATGAACAGGTGGAGCGGTGGAAGTTCTAGCATGGCTTCAAGGGCTGCAGTTGGAGTAGTCCTCATGCAGCCAGTGATCGCCGTGCAGGCAAGCCTCTGTATACGTTGAAGTTTAGCTGAGGCTGTCACCAATCTGGTGCGGGGCCACCATAACACGGCCCCGTACGTGACCATAGGTCGGATTACCGCGCAGTAAAGCCAGAGGATGATTTTGGGAGACAGCCCCCACCTCTTACCTATCATCCCTCTGCACTGCCAAAAGGTGATGCAGGCTCTGTTTAGTTTATTGTCTAAGTGACTGCCCCAGTTTAACTTACTATCCAGGATGACGCCTAGGTATTTCACCTCGCTGGCTAATTGGAGTTCAGTATCGAATAGTTTAGGTAGGCGGTAAGGTCCTAGTGTTCGCTTTTGGGTGAACATGACTAGTTCAGTTTTATTAGGGTTTACAGACAGGTCGAAATCCCTGCACCATCCTTCAACGATGCGAAGGGCCTGTTGGGTAAGGTTGCAAATTGTCCCCGTAACCTTCCCTGAAATGAGGATGGTGAGGTCGTCTGCGTACCCGATTGTAAAGAAGTGGTTCGCGTTGAGTTTTGTGATAAGGTCATTTATCACCAGGTTCCAGAGGAGCGGAGACAGTACCCCTCCCTGGGGACAGCCTCTCGCTATCAAGGCCATCTCCTGTACTTCTGCAAGGCGAACCACTCGTTTACTTAGCATATTTGTGATCCAGTCTATCATTACCTGTTCCACTCCATGTCGAGACAGAGCGTTACGGATGCTGGAAAAGTTGGTTCTATCGAAGGCTCCTTCGATGTCTATGAAGGTTCCTAGACAGGTTCCCTTCTGATGTATAGCTTCTTCTATTCGGCTGACCACTATGTGGAGAGCTGATTCGGTAGACTTACCCGAGCTGTATGCATGCTGGTTGGCGTGGAGTGGTATAGTTTTTAAAACGCCGTCCCTCAGCTCTCTTTCGCAGATCCTCTCCATGGTTTTTAGGAGGAAGGAGGTAAGACTGATTGGTCGGTGGGCTTTGGCGTTTGTGTAGTCACCCTTACCTGGCTTAGGGATGAATATAACCTTCACTTCCCTCCATCCTTTAGGAACGTATCGGAAGGCCAGGCACGCTCTCATTAAGGGCAGCAGTTTACTGGCAACGGATGTGCAACCCCACTGCAGTAAAGCAGGGAAGATGCCGTCTGGGCCTGCCGCCTTGAAAGGATGGAAGCAACGGATCGCCCACTGGATTTTCTCCAGTGTTATCACCTTGTCAGCGTAATGCCAGTCGTTTACTGATGGCGTTTGGGTTATCTCTGTCCAGTCAATCACCTGTGTAAATGCGCATCCTGGGAAGTGGGTTTCAATGAGGACACGCATCGCCTCATCTGGTGATGTGGTGAGTGTGTTGTCAGGTTTTCGGAGAACAGTAGGCCCAGGTGTTTTTTGCTGTGCCAGTATTTTCCTTACCCTATTAGCTTGTTGACAAGATTCGATGTTGCCACAGTACTTACGCCATCCTGTGGTGCTCCTGAATCTTATGCATTTTTTGTAGCTGGATTTGGCCGCGTAGTAGGCGTCCCAATCCTTGTCCGCCCAAGTATTCATAGCTCGGTTTAGGGCTTGTCTTACCTTGCCGCGTTTACGCTCCAGTTCCGCACCCCACCATGGTTGTTTCCCTGGTGTGTTTGGCGGAACGGTTTCGGGGCAGGTAGTCTGGTAGCTGTCTAGCATTGACTTGGTGAGCTGACTTACCCGCTCCTCAATCTGCGGTGTGCTCTCGTAAGTCACCCAGTCGTCGATTGACGCCAGCTTGTTTTCAAGGGTGCGTGTATATGCAGCACGGTCTGTATTGCGCGGGTTGCGCCGTGGCAGTGTAGGTGTTACAGTAACCTGGATGTCGAAACGGATCCACCTGTGGTCCGAGCAGGAGGCCTCCTTGGAGACCTGCCATCCGGTGGTGATTGCCGCTGCGCCCTCCGAAGCCAGAGTAAGGTCTATAATTGTGCGGCTACGCCTGGTTACAAAGGTCGGTTCAGAACCTGTGTTTAGTAGGGTTAAGCTGGTTGAGAACAGATAGTCTACAAGAGTCTTACCCCTTTCATTCTGCGTGTCCATGCCCCACAGAGGGTGGTGGGCGTTGGCATCGGCCCCTATGATAACCTCCAGCCCGGTGCTCTCGCAATTTTTTACGAGGCGGGCGAGGTCATGCGGGGGCGGTTCCTCAGCCTCGGGCATATATACCGAGGCGAGGGCGATTACCACCTCTGTGTCGTCACGCTGTATAGTCAGCCTAGCTGCAGAGATATCCCTGCAACAGAAATCTGTTAGTGGCTGTGTTTTTAGGTTTCCTGTAGTATAGATACACGATCTAGGTTGGTCGTGGTCTGTAGTAGCTAAGAGCTTACCCCTAAGACTGGAGAGGCCTTGTATGCGGCCGGCCCTGATCCACGGCTCCTGGATCAAGGCGATGGCTGTGTGTTGAACCTCCAACCACTTCCGTAGCTGAGCCGTCGCGGTCTGACTGTGGTGGAGGTTAACCTGCAGAACTCTACAGGTCGACGAAAGGGACGCCATCGCTGGTCGCACCCTCCTCGTCACCTGCTAGTCGCAGCCCGGCGAACAGATCGCCCGCGTCGAAGCCCTCCTCCCCGGGGTCCGAAACCGACGACAGGATGATGTCGTCGATCTCGTCTCCCGATGAGAGGACGGCGTCCACGCTGGCGGCCGAGTCGACGGCCGGCGCTGCTGCTGCAGGAGTGTCCGCGGGTGGCTCCGCGGTGTTTAATGTCGGAGGTTTCTCTACCTCCGGTTTCGCGACCATGGTTTCAGTGGCCGGATCCCAACCCTGAGGGACATCGACAAATTTGCCGTTCGGGCCCTGGAATTTGACGTACACCGTCCCTGCGCAAAATGAGAGACGGCGCTCGGCTTTCATCAGGGCCGGAATTTGGTCCTCATGGATGCCAACCACAATGTACCATGCCGCGGCCTGTTTGTCACCGTGCAGCAGTACCCACCTTCTGATGTCCACCCAGGAGTTTTGGTAACACAGGGCTCGGCCAATACTGGTCGGCTCTGTGAACATCCCCTGCTCATTGGGGATGAGTATGCCACATCGTACGCGGCGCTGGATCTCCGACTGCCTCTTGATCACCAGCGTAGTGCCGGCGGGAAGAGGCATCTCGGAGACGAGTTTCCCCAGCCAGGCCAGCGTGTGTTCGGTGCCACACCACAGTCTAAGGACCCCACCGGCGAAAATCGGTTTGGCCCTGAAGTTCGGTGCGGGGACATCCGGTTTGGGGGAGCAGGACTCAGCAATGATCTGCTTCTGTATAGCTGCTAGCACCTGCTCTGACACCTCCCTGCTGATGAGCCCCGTGCGGCCGCATGTGACTGCGACGTCGAGGTTGGTGCTGGCAGCTTGGGCGTAGCTCTGGTGGGCGATCCGTTTGGATCCATCAAGACACGGCCGCTTGTGCTCGCCACGAGGGGATGAGGTCTCGTTGAGAGCTCGCTTGGCCGCGGTCTGATTCATCCGAACGGGTCGCTGGTTCCTGGGCTGGCCCTGTACCTCCGCGCCAGCAGGCGGTTGGCTAGGTCCTGGTTGGCTGGTGCCAGCCACGGCCTGCGATCGCTTGCCTGCGGAGAAATTGACATTACCGCTGGCCGGTTTAACCGGAGCCGCGGCGTTAGCCTGTATGGTTACTTGTGAAGATTTTTTACCTCTCCACAGTTGACGACGCTCTTTCTTCGTCAGTCTGGTCCTCTTCTTACCGACCCCTTCCGAAGAAGTTGGGGCGGTCTGCCTCGGGTGGTCAGCGCAGCAGCACTGGGTACTTTCCGAGGATTTCCCCTTGGCGCCCTTGCGCTTGCTCCTCTGCACCTGCCAGGCGAGCGCAAACTCGTCTCCGGTGATACCGGGCTCCACCGGCTGGCCAGTGACGGCCGGCGGTAGAGGGGCGGCTTGAGGATCCACAGGCAGAGGTGGATGTTTGCAAATAGCCACACCTTCGGAGTTAACCGTCGGTGTAGGCTGTGTACCTGCGAAGGAACGAGGAATGGTACTGGTCCCGGACAGCGCCGATTTCCCCGGTTTATTACGGGACTTTGTTTTGGTCTTGGCAGCGGTTTTCGCCACTGCCAGACCGGAACCCGCGCTGGAGCTTGCCGCAAAAGCAGCAGAGCGCCCAGGGGCGACAAAGGTGCCAACGGCACCTCCTATGGGAGCCTCATTGGCTTTCGCCTCCGCTCCAGTATGTGTATGTGGTGTGTGTGTGGGGTTTGTGTGAGTAAGTGTTTGTGATGTGTGTGTGTGTGGTGTGTGTGATGTATGTGTGTGTGGTGTGTTTGTGTGTGATGTGTGTGTGTGTGTGTTGGGTGTGTTAAAAGGTTTTTTGTTATTATCCATACGTGTAAGAAAAGGGTTTCATCTCTCTGGCTTCCCACCCTCCATGGAGCCCGCACCTGGGAGCGTCTCACTACAAACTAGCTCGAACGCTAGGATTACCAGAGAGATATAGGTGCGTGGGGCTGGCTTACAGTGCGACATCGGGTGCTTGATCGGGTTGGTGACCCTCACTTGCACCGTCAGCATGACCTTAACCCACCGCTTCGGCCTTCCAAAGATGACCTCCACGGACCCCCCGCACCTCGCCGTGCCCCTCGGACGGGACACAGTGGCCATTTCCCCACCCTTGGCTATTGGGTGGGGCCACCGTTTCGCTTGAAATCCGGACCAAAGAGGGCGTGTTGCCTTACGGACGCATTAACACCAGCGCCGCTCGGCTCAACCCCCCAGGACTCCTTCATCCCCGCTTACGGCGCTCGACTGCGCAGGTCCTAGCGCAGGTGACTCGATTCCCCTGCTCATCGCCAGCTGGATTTAGTGGCGGTTGGGCCCACAACCACTCAGTCACAGAGGGTCGTGGTTAGGAGTGGAAAAGCGCCTGGTGGTTTCTGTTACGTCTATTTCATAGGGAATTAGACCAAGAACAGGGCGGCAACCTCGTGAAGGTGGATCCACCAGACTTGCCTTGGGGATCTACGCGACCGTTGCGCTCTCCCCCAAGACCTCGCCACCTTACTGACTCTGAAGGAGCAGTAAGGTAGGTTTGCATCTATACTACCAAGCAAAGCGTAAGCAAAGCGTGTCGTTGTGCAACCGCAAAAGCATAAATACAACCCCTCCCAAAAAAACACACGGTTCGGTTGTTGACAAGAATTTGGAGTTTCGTGACATTGTGATTCGACGGCGTGATGGTAATATTAGTCTTCACAGTTTTAGTAAAACCAATCTGTTGATATTTTGCCGAAATGGACATCATCAATCATACTTTCTTTAAACGCGAAAGTTTGTATGGATGTTTGTTACTCTTTCATGAATTAACTAATGAATAGATTTACATTAAAATTTACAAAAATTTAGCTTATTCAGAGTAACACATCGCCTACATTTCAGTGAGATATATTGTATATTCTTTCAGCACGCGAAATTTGCTCTTCATGATTATTATTTTATATCTATGTTTAAAATCGATATTAGAAAACAGAGTTAAATGAAGTTGTGACGGTAACTATGACGCTCGCGTTAAATTCGGAGTAACACAGTTCCCCTTTCCTGATTTGCAGGTACCTGCTACCTGTAGTTTTTGCCCTTGCGCCTTATTTATTATAACAGCAAAGCAAAGTTTTCCCCGATTACCTCTTTCTCCCGCTTATCTCACTTTAAAAAAAATAGCCTATGTTCGTCTCCAGTGTCCCAACTATCTCTGCACCAAAGGACATGGCCAGATCGTGTCCTGATAATGCACAGTTATTATTAATATATGAAAATTCCTTTTTAAATAAATAAAAAAAAATCGCATTAATTACATTTCCTAAAAATAGGCGAGAGAAAATGCAAAAAAAATATATGTTTGTTCATTGGTTGATTGCATTGATTGAGATTAACATTGTCGTCTTGCGTTGATATTATCACGTATTATCGGACTTTGTTACTATTGAAACTAGACCACAAAATCTAGTTGACGCTTCTGATATTAATATTCTGCTGTACTTATTGGACTTGCTAGTTTATATTACGTTTTACAAATATGTGGGTATCCAGAGAAAAAAACACATTTATTAAATTGTCTGTAACATTTTTATTAATTTAAAAGGCAAAGCTAAAATGTTAATCATCCTAACAGGATCGGAGGATAAATCTGCAATCATGATCTCACTCCTGATCGATGCGAGCCAGTCGACAATTAGTTTGAAGTACTACAGGAAAATGAACCTGGATTTCCGGAACCATTTAACACTACTTTCCTTTCACTCTTGTAGTGAGCTTTGAGCGCAGCGACGACTCCAGACAACTCTCTATGAAACTTGTCGCTACGGCAGCGCTAAGCTTGACGCTGTTTTCTTATAAAATAGCACGATTGCTGTTGTATGATGTCGTCATACCAACGCATATTTTACTTTTCTTGTGGAATTAGCCGTTTAATGAATAGCCTAGCCTATTTACTAAATTGCGTCTGAATAGTATTTCTCGTTTTGTTACGCCTACAAAACTCTGAATGTTTGAACATTGCTATTCAAATTGGTAAGGCGCGTTTTTTGCTTCCTACTTACAACATTATTTTTAGTTTAAGCGAAAACCGAAACACCTGTCCAGTATTTTTATATAAAGAATTTATGTACAAAATTTCAGAACTGTATCATGAAAAACCACAAAGTTATAAGCTTGTTATGTTACCTGGATATCCGTACAAATACACGCCCCTTGCGTTTATTGATCGATAATAATAATTTCTCAGTTTGTATTGTAATTAACTGGTGATAACATTTTCCATCACACTGTCTTGCAGGCTTTAGACTGTCGTTATGGTCAAGTGTAGGTAATTGCGCTTGCAAATAGGTACTTAGTGTCGCATGGTGTCCATATTATAAGCTTTTTTAAATATTTTTTTGGAAAAAAATTAACATGGTGTAAAAATGATTGGAATCGATTCAGTTACTTATTCTGAACAAACTATATTCAGGTTTCGCATATACTAAAAATAATGTTGTATAGTGTCTCTAGCCTATTCTTTGGTGATAAAATATAATCTATTGTTAAGCCCTGCATGTGAGCTGTATAATGACGTACTGTACATTATTGCACATGCATATTTTTTTGTTAGGGTATTGTTCTATACAAGTTCCCGCCGCGTCTTATCAAAATCCGTTTAGCTATTCAGGCGTGAAGACGTAAGAAACAAACAAACTCACTTTCGCTTTTATAATATTAATAATTATGAACCAGGCAATCACAAACCATGGTAGTAACCATGTTTGAATGAAAACAAATGCTGTCAATTTTATTCGTGTGCTTTATTGGCTGTCAGGTAATAAGGGTAACCTCCGCTATTGTCATCGTTCTGCAGAAAATATTGGCAGAATTATAACGATGAAAATCAACAATAAGGATGTTGTAGTCGACAACAGTAGAATTGTTCTGTATTTGTCACTAACTTCCAAAACCTCGAAAAAGTATTGGAATTTTGAATATATACTGTATTTTTATCTATTATTGTGCTTGCAAATACATCACAATAAAAGAAATATAAATTGATATTGCATCATCTGATAACAACATTAAATCCTTATTAAAATAATCTATCTATCTTGCTACATTTTTTTTTGTTATAAATTGACAGGACAACGTATTTTGTATGAGCTAGTACTCAAAATATTTTTAAATTTGAAAACAACAAAACAAGAAACATTTAAAACATCAAAATGTTAACCCACTCGCTTCAGGAACATGGTTTAAGCTAACAGTAGAGCTCTTATAGGAAGAGGGGTCTTATACAGAATGATACGACTAGAAAGTATACGGCTTGAAATAAGGATAAATAAAACTAATAAAATTTATTTTAACAAATATTACATAAAGCAAGCTAGTTTTCATAGTATTGCTGGCGGCGCATTAAAATATCATCACACTGTTCACATGATTCTACTCACCGCTGCGGAAGGGCGGTGAAGTGGATTTATGGTAATCGCAACGGAAAAGTGGAGTTTGGTTATCGTGTGTCTTGTGTGTCTGATACACAAACCCAGAGGCGTCCACGCTTCACCGCTTGCCCCGTCTACGATGCGTAGCGTCGTGTGAGGGTAGCCGTAAACAATGGCTACCTTTATAGAAAAAAATAAAGAATCAAAAAACAATCAGCAAACAATTTCTTTCCACTCCTGTAGACCAAAAACAAAATGTGTTTTTTGCTGCTTTTTTAAGATTACTTAAAAACTGCGGACACTAAATTAATGTATATATATTTTTTATTTTCCTTACAATAATTTTCTCTTTAAGATACGAAGTATTCCTCGTAGCACTCCCGTTTTGAAACGCTCCCATCTAAGCGCTCCTGTGCCTGAGCCCTGTTTAAAAATAGGGAAAAGCAGGAAAAATTTTAATGAATTATATGGATATTTTTTAAAAACTCATGTGTGCATAATCGACATCGAAGTTGCTTAACCAAATTACGAAATTGAGAGAATTATTCTCTTCATCTTTTTGCTTTCGGCACTCTTATGTGTATTCAGGGACCAATGTTATTGTGTATTCAAAGAAGATGTTATAAATAAGACGCATAGATATACATAATATAAATTATATACGCATAATAAAGATAGGAGAGAAATCATAAGTTATCTAAACAATGAAAAAATATGAATAGGTACATATGTCGGCAGATTATATTCATCTATTTTGTGGACTAAAAGATTTACAATAAAAAAAAAAATTGCAAAACCCGTGCGAAGCCGGGACGGGCCGCTAGTTGTATATTATAACAATGTGTTCTACTTTTTACCTAGTTATTATCGATAATTTCAGTATAGTCCCATATCTATCCGAAAGTTAATCATGGGAGCGCTTTGAGGAAATAAATATTAATATTTTTAACCGTTCCTCGAAGCGCTCCTTTTGGGAGCGCTTAGAAGAACAAAACGGGAGCGCTTACATGGGAGCGTTTCAAAACGGGAACACTTCGAGGAATACCTCGAAGTTAGAGGAAGTTTCGGCCTGTTGAAGATTCTCCTAAAATTTAGTTATTTTTGATCCCTTAATCTTTTCTAGTAGTGTACGTTCATGTCCTTAGTGTCAAACTAATATGATGTCCTTCTAATGGTTTTAAAACTATATCAAATTCACACACTAGTTTGTTGATGTCACCGGATACATGGTATCGCCGTAAGATATGCGCCAACGCGATCTTCATCACCATCATGCCGTATAATTTACCTGTAAAATACAAAATTTTAACATTGTTATCTTTAAATACATGGTGTAAATTAAAACAGATGCTTCACAAAGTCGTAAACCATGCATTCTGTAAAAAAAAACAGCTAAGAGCGAATCAGATTTACCCACCGAAGGTACCGTACAAACTTATGACATATAAACAACCACATTTGGTTCGGACATGAAGTTTTTCCTTCAAAGTTTTGACTTTGGATAAATTTGACATTTTGTTACATGAAATTATTTTTTACTTGGCTTGTTTGGCGCCGACTTGAAATTAATTTCATACTTTAACTTCGGAGCTTACCTAGACTAAAAGGTTTTTATTTTTCACTTTTTGTCGGTTCAACTTTTGTTAAAAAGTTTTTATTGTTTTGCAATAGTTATAAAATCACATATTTATATAACCCTTGTTCTGAATAGTTACAGCACTGCTATCAACATCTGTATAACGTCTCATAGTTTCAACGTTTCATATTATTATTTTATTTTTTGCAATGTTTT
Organism: Ochropleura leucogaster; assembly: GCA_958449745.1. NCBI lineage: Eukaryota > Metazoa > Arthropoda > Insecta > Lepidoptera > Noctuidae > Ochropleura > Ochropleura leucogaster. The sequence goes on along the minus strand of OY288223.1, from coordinate 9,073,227 downwards.
TTTTATTCTTGTGTAGATTCTTTTTTACCGATTCGTTGTGAATGAGTGGACATGGTATGCCTTGACGCTTGTTAACTTTTGTAAACGTATTATTTTATATTACGTTTAGTAAAGTGATCAATGACTTATTGTCGGGCATACGCCGTCCTCTCATACTTAAGTACTTACGCTGTAAAAAAAAATAATTTTAAAAGAGTGACCATGGAGTTTATTGCAGGTTCTTCTCCATAGGAAACGACCAACCCGAACCGTGCATGTTTTATCGACGTTTTATAAGTACCCATGAAGGTCTATGTGAAGCAAAAATATTTTGATTTTGACCCTGACTCAGAGTATCCCGACTCGGATCGGTAAGGTTAGAAGTTATTTTTTTTAAACCACTCAGAAATAGGAGCCTCGCGAATCAACCCCCTCCCCCGTCGACCTATCTTGGCGCAGGTGGTGATTAGTTACTAGTTATACTTTATGTCTTAATTGTTAGGTAACTATTACCTATAACTACGATAAACAAAGACAAAAATTATTTTAAATATTTATTAAACAAAATACAAATAGGCGTTTTAATCATATTAGACTAAATAAGTTTTATACCTTCTGAGTGGTATGTCAAACGATTGGTATTTAATATATTATTATGTATGCTTACAAAACTAGTTGTTGGAAAACTATATCACCGTTCATTATTCAGGGTGTCCCACAAGTCCTTTGAACTGAAAAAAATAAATAAAAAAAAACTGTGTACAATATGGAATTTTCATTTACTGTTTAGTAATTTACATTAAAACGGAAATATTTTTTCAAAATCACTTTATCTAAATATGTATATTCCATTTCGTTGTTGGTTCTAAATAATAATAAAGTAATTGATAACTAAAATTTTCAATCTCACACGTTAGTCTATTGGTGGGATCTGTATCGTTTAATTCCTGTACTAACTGAATTTTTGTTATTGAAGTTTCTTGTCATTCTTTAAAATGCGCTATAAAGTCAATCTGGGTATATTTAATGCACTGGAACTCTTATGAATGGATTGAGTAAACATTTTCACAAACTGACCTTACGCACTATGTCGATGTTTTCTTCCGTCTGCGATGTCCTTGGTCGGCCCAATCGATGTTTATTCAACGTAGAGCCAGTCTTCTCAAACTTTTTAACCCAATTCTTAATCGTTTAAATACTAGGACAGTCATTAAACGCGCGTGAATTGCGATACTCTCTAAATTTATACCGCGAATTGGTGGCCGAATCATTGTTGCCATAATACTCATACACATAAAATGCACGGTCCGCTCCGGTGAAACGCTCCATGGCGACCAAATTCCGAAAGACTATTGGTGCTTCCCCTGTACCCCACGCGCTATTCTTGAGCGCCATTTGAATTTTATTCGAAATTCATATTTCAAAGGACTTACGGGACACAATGTATTCCTTTACCTCGCTTTTGAACTACCGGGGTGTTTAAACATTTATGAGATTTATGCATGTAGATTATTCAGTTTTGACTTTGGGTATTAATATTTAATTAATGTTACGACATGTAGGTTTGTGTGTGAAGTAGGTTTTGATAAAATGAATTGATTAATATGTTATGTAGCTTCCTATTGTTTAAAAGATTATAGAACAGTATTAGTAGACAATATAATGGTTCTTTGTACGTGTGTACATCTGCTTGGCGCTGACTGTAGGTACTTACATAGTTTTTAACATAGAAACTTGAAAGGGTACACTAAATTTTGAAAAGGACTTCTGAGGTGGTCCAATCCAATATCTATATTTTTGTCTTCTATGTCTATATGGACTATCTGCTATTTTTTTTAGTATATATGGAAAATGAATACTCGATTTGAAAAAAAAATTATATACCTATCACCATACCATAACTAAAAATGCTGAAATAAAAGCCATTTTTGGAAAAAAACCGACTTCCAAAAAAATACTTGTCTTCGAGTATCGGTGGCAAAAAAGAGACCGAAACAAGTAAAAGCTACCGACATCCAGAAGTCAAATTATTTTCCAATTTTTAGTTTTCGGAAGTTGTTTTTTTTTTGTGCAAAAACGTTTTTGAGTGTTACTTCCTGTTCGTTGTCATGCGGTTTAGTTCCAATTCTTGCTCAGATGTCAAACAAGAAAACAAAACTTAATAAGAATAAGATAATGGTTTCTATGACTATATCTCAGTAATAATAGTTATTTTTAAGTCCCATAGAATAGAGGGCCTTTCATATAAGAGTGGTAAATTAAATAACTTCCCCGCTCCTGGGGGGGAGTGTCAGACTTTTACTGACTAAACCCCACCTTTTGCCCTTTATAATCCGGGGTGCGGTATATCTTTCGAACTACCCACAACATCGGCAGGTGGTGACTTTGGTAGACGTCTATGCTGGCGCTAAGGCCTGACCAAAACAATTCGAATAAATGATTTATTACATACTAGCTTTCGCCCGCGTTAAATTTGGGGTAATACAGTTCACCTAGCGCCTTATTGATTTGTAATAGCAACGCTAAGTTTTGCCTTTTCTTCCCTCTTTCTCCCTCACACCCACTTTTTTCAAAAAAATATTAGCCTATGTTCGTCTCCTGGTTCCCAACTATCTATGTACCAAAATTTATCACAATCGGTTTAGCCATTAAAGCGTGAAGAGGTAACAAACAAACAAACTCACTTTCGCTTTTATAATATTATATTATATAGTAAGGATTAGTAAGGTCAATATTTATTTTTAATGATTATTCCACTTTAAAAATTTTAACATAAACCAGATATAAAATTAGTCAAGAATTAAGTTCTCGCAATTTAAATATACTTATTTTTCAAGCCTGTATCCTTACTAATATTATAAAAGCGAAAGTGAGTTTGTTTGTTTGTTAGTTACCTCTTCTCGCTTTAATGGCTTAACCGATTTGGAATAATTATGGTAAGACGGACATAGGCTATTTTTTTTAAGTGGGATGTGAGGGAGAAAGAGGGAAGGGAAAACATAGCGTTGCCATTATAAATCAATAAGGTGCAAGGGGAACTGTGTTCCCCTTTCCTAATTTGGAGGTACCTGCTACCTGTAGATTTGCCCTTGCGGCTTATTGATTGTAAAAGCATAGCTCAGTTTTCCCTTTTTTCCCCCTTTCTCCCTTATTCCCCACTTTTTTTAAAGTAAGCCTCTGTCCAGCTCCGGTATTTTAACTATCTCTCAACCAAAATTCATCAAAATCGGTTTAGCTATTAAAGCGTGAAGAAGTGACAAACAAACAAACAAACTCACTTTTGCTTTTAAAATATTAGTATGGTTTTTTTCTTGCGTAAATCATTGCTGTTTCAAAAAATGTTCCACCTTCAAAAGAGCGACCTTTCTGCCTAACGGTGCATAAATACGACATTACGACCTATAATGGCGTCAATTCGTCGCTAGATTTGCAAAATGTCTGTCCTAGCGGTGTCATTGATATTACTGTGTGTAGTGTTTGCTGTGTGGTCGTGGTTGCGACAGCATCCTGATGCGCCACCTCAATTACCTGGAGCACTACCAATCCTTGGACATTCACTGCAGATCTTTGGAGATCGAAAACGTGAGTAGAAATGAGTTTCTTGTACATCTCTGTTTCGAAAAACGTAGACTTAATTGGTGAACCTACTCGCATCTGCCTAGCTTCTTCCCAATTATTTTTTCATTTATCTAAATTTTATTTATGATTTATGTACACACGGAATACAGTAAAAAAGACAAGAACAGAAAATAGGTACAAAAGAGTTTGTAACAAAATAAAGAGAAAATAGAAAACACTAAGCAAATAAAGAAATTAAATACAAAAAACAAATATACTTCCATACATACTAGTACAAAGAGCTCGTAGGTCAATAAATAATAGCCGCTCGGGTCGATCTTTAGGTTAAGCCGCGCTTGCCTAGCTTGGTCTGTGGATGGGTGACCATCCGTTACATACTGAGTTTCCTTCGTGCCTCGGAAAGCACGTTAAGCCGTTGGTCCCGGCTGTCATTTGTAGATCTTTGACAGTCGTTACAGGTAGTCAGTGTTCCGAAAGTCTGGCAACCAGTCTTACCAAGGGGTATCGTATTACCCAGTATTAACTGGGTTGTGAAGGTCAGATAGACAGTTGCTCCTGATATTCAGCTGCATCTGATTAGACTGGAAGCCGACCCAAACATAGTTGGGAAAAGGCTAGGCAAATGATGACATACAAGTACAAATACAAATATACACCATAAACACAACAAAAAATATTAATATTAGTGATAAAGATTATAATCCTTATCCTTACAAATATTATTACCTATAAAAGCGAAAGGGAGTTTGTTTATTTGTATGTTTGTTTGTTATGTCTTCACGCCTAAATGGCTAATCCGATGTTGATGAATTTTGATACAGAGATAGTTGGGACCTTGGAGACAGACATAAGCTAATATTTTTTAAAGTGAAAAATGAGGGAGAAAGAGGGTAGAAAAAGGAAAACTTAGCTTTGATATTACAATAAATAAGGCGCAAGGGCAAAACTACACCTTTTTCTTACCTCTTTCTTTCTCATTTCGCACTTTATAAAAAATATTAGCCTATGCCCGTCTCCAGGGTCTCAACTATCTTTGTACCACAATTCATCAAAATCGGTTTAGCCATTTAGGCATGAACACGTAACAAATAAACAAACTGACTTTCACTTTTGTAATATCAAAGTAAGGATTGCAGACTATAATCTACTATTATGCCAAATTCCATCAAGATCCGTTCAGAGAACTAATAAATTCCAGTATTTAGGGCATTTTCTTACCGAGGACCTCAACCTCCAGGCTAACACTGAGCGGAAGCGGAGGGCACTGTCAGTAAGGGACAATATGACAGCCCGTAGGTTTGCGCGGTATTCTAGGGGGTGAAGGTCAGGATATTAAGAGCCTTCTGCACATCCCTGTACTCGTGCGGCCTATGGGTTGACTACACTGAAAGGGCGTTCAGTGATCTCCGTATCCAGTATAATAATGAAAACGTTCCGGGCGCTCGCCTCGCTTCTGTAGCGAATGGTCTACTCTAATTCTACGTAAAACGAAATTGCGGCCGAAACTTCGAACGTTTTCTACCACGGTTTCATTTCATTTCATTCATTTCGAAAATTTTGGACGTACGAAGTTTATTTGACATTAAAATTTTCTAAACCTACTCTAATTCACGTAAAATGATATAGAGTAGGGTTACAAACGTAACTACTTTTTACTTTCGTTCGTTAACGAAGTTACGTTTCGGAGAAAGAGAGTAGACCGCCTGGGATGTTCGCAGCGGCGCGCTCGGACTGTTTTCACTCTACAATGCGCAAGAGGTGCACGTCCCTGATGCGCCGGGTGTGGGTCAGCCCCAACGCCATTCTGGCAATGATAGTCGACAGGTTAGACTGTCCTTATATCCGACATGGCTGTGCCAGACATGCCGTCATTCCAATTCCCGTAAGAAAATTGTAATTTGGTATTATGTAATTTACTTATTTTTAAATGGACTTTTATTTTTATTATGAAACTTGAATCTTCTCATATTGCATTTTATTTTATTATTAAGAATTTAAATTAGTTAGTTGTATCATTTATTTATTTTGATGTAAATTTATTGTTTTCTGACAATATTCTCTTGTTTGAAATCGTAATGCATGTGTAGTGTGTTTAATAAAAAATAAAATTAGTCTTTGTGTTACTTGAAAAAAAAGAATAAATTAAAAAAATAGTTAATAAAACACACACAAACCTAAGTTGATACAAAACTACTATATATTTTAATTTTTAATTTTAGATCTATGGGATTTCTTTCGGGGAATTCAGATCAGTGCAATGGAAAAGGGAGGTGTTGTTGGTTTCTGGTTTGTCACTTATTCATTATACGGTAAGTCAAAGTAAATGTATTTTAATTTCAAAGGGCATTGGCGAAGTACCGCCCTTTAGAGGACTATAATTATGTTGGGTATAACTAGCACGCGCTCCACGCTTATCATCTAGGGGTTTTAAATATAGATAGTAACTGATTCTCTTCTACTGAACATGTATAAAAAAAATCATAAGCATCGGTCGAGCCGTTTCGGATGAGTATGATAAAAAGGACACTGGTGCCAAAACGTCTTCCACGTATTTCGTTCATCATTCTACCGTTATTTTTTGTTTACGAAAAATAATATATATATATGTGTATAATAATATTGAAAAAAAAACTAATCAATAAAGTTAAGCTAAATTTTCTCGTATTCTCTTTTTTATTTTTGATATATTTGCTTCTGCATAAGTATATAAGTTCTCGAAAACAAATAAGTTATACTATTATTATATTCGTATTTTAGTTATTATTTTTTGGTTTAGTGTGATTTAATTTTAATTACTTTATTCGTTTCCGCTAGTCAGAAAGTTGTAGTATGTTTGAAACCACCGGAAAGTTTTTAGCCGAAAATACCTATGTTAATCATTTTTGGTATTGTCACGTTAAGAATAAAAATAAATAACCACAATTTATGAATAGATATTATTTTTCTTACAGCGATAACCGATCCAGAAGACAGCCTTACAGTAGCTAATTCGTGTTTGAGTAAACCTTTTATCTACGATTTTGGAAACGACTTTGTTAAAAATGGACTTATCTCAGCTGTAGGTGAGTCTTCTTTCATTTTCTTGTGGCTTGTATCTTAACCTGGTGTCAAAACTTTGATGATATGAATTAAATATAAAGAGTAGTACTATATAGTTAATTCCTTTTTTTTTTAATAATCTTTGCCCCATACTAGGATCGTGGGTGTGCCTTGTATCGTGGGTGCGTTTACAAACACATAAAATCACATACACAAACAGCCAGATCCGAAACAAGTACCTGTAGGTCATACAACTGTTTGTTCCGTGCATAAAAAAGGTGTTGAAAACTTACTTACTGCGCCCTGTGTCGATGTATGGAGACAACAGTTTACAGTTAATTATACAGTTTATCTTTTCGTTGCGATAATTTTTGATACTTTAATTAATTCCCTTCCTGATTTTCAAAAAAAAAACAACCGACTTCCAAGTTAAGCTATCCAAATTTTATTTTAGTTTTTTCCCAATTTAAGGTCAAAGTAACGTGCAAAGTATTTTTTTACTAAATGTATTTTCTATTTTTAAACTTATTTCTGAATTCATTTAAACAATGGTACCAGTTCGGAATATGTAGAAAATAAATATTAATAAGAAACAAATACCAGTGGTATTACTTTGTTTGTATTAAAATTTATAAATTTATTAATCTTCTTTGCTGACTGTAGGTACCTACTTAAATAATTTAAATTTAAAACCAAGAGTTGTTCTAATAAAAAAAAATATGAGCCTTTTGACAAACACAGTCACGTTGATAAAAGGAGGTATTCCATGAAGCACACCTAAAGTATTCCACTTAGCACACCCGTAGGTGGGCTTCAAACAAAAATTTAAAATAATTAATTTCCTATTCCACGAAGCACACCTACGAATATCACTCGCATAGTGCAGGGGACTAAGAAATAAAAATGTTGATAAGAGAAAATATTTATTAACATTAACATCATTCAGTTTCATTATAATATTGTGACACAATATTTGGCTTTTTTGTAATCTTACTATTTAAAATCACAGATTGTTTCATAATAAAATTATTTTCCAAAAAAAAAATTAACTATTTATCTACATTTTACTTTTTGTGATCTTAATAAAATCACAGATTGTTTCATAATTGCAATAAAAACTGGGACAAATATCAAAACCATTGTAAATATTGTTTAACATAGAGATCTATGTTGATGTTTTGTTAAAGCTATTTTTTAACTAATAATAAAAATACTCTACTGTAACATAAAGAATCACAGACTGTTTAAAATCACAAATCACAATCAATCAAATCAGCAATTTAGTATCTAAACGTCTTGTCAATTAAATAAATTATTATTAATCAGAATCTTAATTTCTCTAGACAATGTCCGACTGATATTAAACCATTTTATAATCGTTTATTGTGTTTTCGATTATCGTAGTATCGTATCGTAGTCGAGTATCGTCATTTTTATTTCTTAGTCCCTGCACTATGCGAGTGATATTCGTAGGTGTGCTTCGTGGAATAGGCAATTAATTATTTTAAATTTTTGTTTGAAGCCAACCTACGGGTGTGCTAAGTGGAAAACTTTAGGTGTGCTTCGTCTGGGTGTGCTTCATGGAATGCCTCGATATAAGTATAACAATCTATAAAACTGTGTTTGTCAAAAGGCTCATCATATTTTTTATTAGAAAATTATGCATGTATGTTTGTAAGTAAGTTATAGGGGGAAAACCAGTTTTGTTTGACATCGAGTTTTTATTTAAGCACATGCTCTGTAAATAATATTTCATTAACGTTTTTTAGGGTACCCCAAAAAGAAAAAAAAAACCCTTATCGGATCAATAAATTTGTTGCCGTCTCTTTGTCAAAATCCTTTATCTAGAGAAGGCATGGAAATATCAAATTAAAATGACAAGCATATAAATAAGTCAGTAGTCTCTTCGTGCTGTAAAAAATCAAACTTTAATGTCTAACCAGTCAAAAGATATGGCTGTTTATGTCGCAAGTTTGTAAAGAACCGGTTCATCTGACCTTCGCTTGGCCGGTTTTTTTTAAACCTGTCAAGTAATTGTTTCAGAGTCAATATGGAAACCTCACCGCAAACTATTGAATCCGTCGTTCAACCAACAAGTGCTGAACACCTACGTGACTGAAATGAACGTGCAAGCTCAAAATCTTGTGTCTCGATTAGCTTCAAAGATGGGAAAACCATTTGACGTTCGAAAGTTTTTCATAGACTATACATTATCAACTGTTACTCGTAAGTATAAACACAGATAATATAATAGTATAAATAAGCATTGACCTATAAGTACGACCGATGACTTTGAGACTACCTTTATGTCGAAAACTCATAACTATAGATACTGAATACGTGAAAACTTAAGTTAATATAATCATAAAAAAACTGAAAATGTAACTAGCTCCAAAACTACTGAATTTCGGTAGAACATTTGGTAGCTTAATTTATTGCATTTTAACCCTACTAAGACGTCGTGCAAGGATTACGTCGAGTTACCAGTAACCCTGTATGTTACATGAAAATTGCTTACTAAATAATAAAAAAATGATTTTGACCTTTGCAGGGACTTCACTGGGACTAAACACTCAAGATCAAAAATTAATTGATACAGAATATGCAGATGCCGTTGAAGAGTTATTTACAATATTTTGCGATAGATTTCAAAGAGTGTGGTTGCATTTGGCGTTTATATTCAACTGGAGTGCATTGAAGCGCAAACAAACTATGCTTTTGACGAAACTGAGGAACATCATAGATCCAGTAATATTTTTAATTTATGTCATCTTTGATGTTTCTATTGGCAAAGCTGCAAGTACAGCTCCAACTAAAGGCTTCTTTACACATCTATGTATTCAGGGTGGTCAGTCCCATATAACCAAACTGGGCCATGATCGACCTATCTAATCCTTGGCTAGGTGTTAATTTTATTCTTAAATTATTCTGATGTTGTTTTGGAGATAAAGGGAGTCGTTTGTTTTCGTATGGACATGTAATGAAGAGAGATGAAGAACATGTGACTAAAAGAGTAATGGATCTGAATGTTGATGGATGGAGAGCGAGAGGAAGGCTCAAGAAAAGATGGATGGATTGTGTAAGGAACGATATGAAAGAGAAAAGAGTAAATAATGCCGTGACGTCTGATAGGGGAAAATGGAAGAAAAAGAGGTTTTGTGCCGACCCCAAATAAAATGGGACAAGGGCACGAAAATGATGATATTTTCAAGAAAACAAATAAACACGGATCTCGTTTCATTTTCAAAATATGAAGGTTTTTTCTGTGGAATCATGGATGAAGTTATGATAAAGAATGAATACCGGAGATTTATTGTGAAGGATGGTACGATTGACAATTAAGGGCATGCCACCGCCCGGGTGAATCAATTCGTCGTTATCTCTGGTAGTTCTCGTCTTACTAAGGGAGAGTACTTGCATAGCATAGACACAACCTTTGAGCTAGGATTATTAATCAGGAATTTGCTCTAAGATACAGTCTTGTGGAATCGAAAGTACCGTTTTATAGGTACGTGCTCGACCCAGTTCTCATGGCACTATCAACATGGCATTATCACATTGTACTGGGTATCCATCATCACTGACAGGACCATTATTCCAAAAAAACCTGATATAGTGTAGTGGTGGATGAATCAGAGCGGCGCAAAATAATTGTTGAAATAACGGTTACGCATGACGAGAACTTCGTAAAAGCCGAAAAAGCTAAACAAATCAAGCATATTGACTTGGTTCGCGAAGTCGTCGACATATGGCATGGGGACTCAGCGATTGTTGTGCCGATAATCGTTATAGCCAATGGCTTAATTGCCAAGAGCCTCGACTAACATCTGAGGAGGCTCCCATTAGACGACTTGATACAGTCGTCTAATGGGCTTGATATAGAAAGAGGTACTCTTGGACACCGCTAGTATAATTAGGCGGTTCCTTTCTCTGAAGCCCTGACTATCGGTAGCTTGGAACCTGTTCCCGATACCGGTGGGATTTTTTTAATGTTATTAAATGTTTTATTTTCAATGATATTATTAGGAATCCCACACCATAGATCTACCTAACTTTCATTTTGCGGACGCCGAAGCTACCAAAACAATTGGCAGGGTGGCTTTTAACCACGTAACCACGCTCGGTCATCCAAGACAATCAAAAAAGGAAGTAAATAATTGCAAATAATTTGGTAAATTTTGTCCAAAAGTTGTAATTGCTTCCAAAGAGGAGAAGAACAGAGAAAATACAAAACGACTGGATCAAAACAGCATATTTTAAGAGTTTGAACGCCAAATCCAAACCAATTTGTGACAGTCTATCCGAAATATCATCAAAATTATTAATTTTTTCTTCGATGAAAGATGAAAAACTTACTGCTAAAATAGGAAAACCTAGGATGTCAAGGAAACATTTCTTTTATATTTTGACTAGCTTTCGCCCGCGGCTTCGCCCGCGTTAAATTTGGGGTGATACAGGTCCCCTTGCGCCTTACTGATTTGTAATAGCAACACTATGTTTTCCCTTTTCTTCCCTCTTTCTCCCGCACATCCCACTTTTTTTTAATAAAATTAGCCTATGTCCATCTCCTGGTTCCCAACTATCTCTGTACCAAAATTCATCAAAATCGCTTTAGCCATTAAAGCGTGAAGAGGTAACAAACAAATAAACAAACAAACTCACTTTCGCTTTTATAATATTAGTAAGGATTAGTAAGGATATGTTATTGTAATAAATTTATCTATAGTCGATTGTCTGTCGGTAAATATTAGAAAGGTAAATTTCACACTTTTAGGGGTTAAGGTCAAGGCCAATAGATTTAAATTGTTGTTTTGAGAGAAGAGTGTCAGATCATTCAATAGGGTGTCAATATGATCGTTTGCTCCATTTTTGTAGGAACAACTTGTATTTTTATCATAATTTGTTATTTCAGATAGTTATTAAAAGAAAATTTGAGCTCAAGGAAAACAGTTATACGAACATGTGCGATGACTCAACTCCAGGTAAACAAACAAATTATTATTATTTACTAAATTATAAAATAAAATAACACTTACCTATGAACGTGGATTGAAACTGCAGAACGATCAAAACTATGCAAAACATATTATTTTGCAGGCAATTTTAAACCAATCTTGGATCGAATGCTGCAGTTGGCAGAAGATCAAGATGCTTTCACAGACAGTGACATTAGAGAACACCTGGATACTTTTGTGTCTGCTGCTTACGATACCACCTCTTCGGCGATGTTATTTACTTTGTTGGTAATAGGGTCAGACCAAAATATACAAGAACGAATTTTCAACGAGTGAGTTACATTCACATTACTAATAGTTGCCGTCTAGCAAACATGACATACAGGTTATACATTTCCCACCGCTGGGAAACAGGCCTCCTTGGCAAAATTTTGTGATTTTTTATTTTCTTGCAGATTACAAGATGTACTAAAAAATGACAATTTAACAAAACAAGATCTACCAAAACTAGTATACTTGGAGGCGGTGATCAAGGAGACAATGAGAGTGTACCCAACTGTTCCAGTTGTTGCAAGACAACTTCACCAAGATGTTAAACTGAGTATGAACCTTTACCACGTTTGTCTTAAGAACTTCTTCAGGGTGATAAATTTTGTATCTTTTCAGAAAACTGCACGTTGCGAGCTGGTAGTACTGCCCTCTTAGGATTGTACGGTCTTCTACGTCACCCCATGTGGGGCCCAGATGTGGAGCAGTTCAGACCAGAGCGATGGCTGAACTCGGCCACCTTGCCAGATCACCCGAGCCTTAATGCCGCGTTCGGTGTTGGCAAGCGAAACTGCATAGGTAGATAATTATATAATTCGCTAAGAAACCTACCTACAACTACTTTTTTATTGCGGATGGAAAATCAAATAATTTCCCCACCTCCAGGTGGAGCGGTAGGGAGTTTCAGACTTTTACTGACTAAAACCCACTTATGTTCCTTCTATTGCCTTTTGCGTTCCGGGGCCGCGGTATCTCTCTCGAACAACCCGCAACCCCGGCAGTACGTCTATAAGCTGAGATGACGATGGTGAGGTGGTGGAGCAATTGAACGCACTAAAGTTATAACTTACCTTAGAAAAATATATATAGGTACCTACTAACTATTTCCTTTTTACAAGCTTTAATTTACTTTCACCTCTCCCGATGTCCATAATCAAATCTTGCAAATTAAATTTGATCTACTTCCTGGTTTCCAATTCGGCTAAAATTTTGCATGCATGTGTAAATCAAATAACAATGCAAAATTAATATGACACGAAGCTGATTTAATTAAGGAACCGGAAGGTGGTTAGTGGCTGTAGAAATTTGGTAGTTAAACGACACAACCCCATGAGTTTGAGCTTGTATGATTTTTGACGAGTATAAAATAAAAAGCTATAAAAATTTGCTATGGAAATAAAAAGATCAAAACCTTGTTGATGTTCAAAGGTGAATAAATTATCATATCGCTGGATATGTATATCATTTCGGTGGATAAACTTATCATATCAGTGTACAGAAAAAAATATCGGTGCCGGTTTGTCATATCGGTGGATACCAGAATTCAAACTGAATTTTCTCCTTAGTCTTAAATGATAAGATTATTATATTACATTTGTGGATATTTAATATCCTAAATATTACTAAAACCTGAAAAATGTGCAAAAAAAAAACTGTAAATGAAAAAGTTCACCGATATGATAAAAAAATGGCATTTGTTGAAATTCACCCGGATGTTTATGTCATAAGTTCGTACGGTACCTTCGGTGCGCAAGTCTGATTCGTTGCTAGCTGGTTTTTTTTCACAGAATGCATAGTTGACGACTTTGTGAAGCATTTTACACCATGTATTGAAAGATAAAAATACCAAAATTTTGTATGTTTCAGGTAAATTATACGGCATGATGGTGATGAAGATCGCGTTGGCGCATATCTTACGGCGATACCATGTATCCGGTGACATCAACAAAGTAGTGTGTGAATTTGATATAGTTTTAAAACCAATAGAAGGACATCATATTAGTTTAACACTAAGGACATAAACGTATGTTAATATACTACTAGAAAAGATTAAGGAATCAAAAAAAAAAACAAATTTCAGTTAAATTTTCAACAGGCCTTAACTTCGAGAGAAATGATTGTACGGGAAATAAAAAAAAGGAAATTGTAGCTCCAAGTGTCTAGTTTTTGAATAATATTTTTTTAAGCGTCCACAGTTTTTGAGTAATCTTAAAAAAAGCGGCAAAAAACACATTTTATTTTTGATGTACAGGAGTGAAAAGAAACTGTTTGCTGATTGTTTTTTGATTCCTTAATTTTTTCTACAAATTAAGTAGTCATTGTTTACGGCTACCCTCACACGACGCTACGCACCGTAGACGGGGCAAGCGGTGAAGCGTGGGTGCCTCTGGGTTTGTGTATCAGACACACACGACTAACCAAACTCCACTTTTCCGTTGCGATTACCATAAATCCATTTCACTGCCCTCGCAGCGGTGCGGTGAGTAGAATCATGTGAACAGTGCGATGATATTTTGATGCGCCGCCAGCAATACTATGAAAACTAGGGGGGTTTTAGTCAGTACAAGTCTGATATGCCCCCCCGCTCCGCCCAGGGCGGGGTAAGTCATTGGATGATTTCCCAACCGAAAAAAAAACCATGTTCCTGAAGCGGGTGGGTTAACATTTTGATGTTTTAAATGTTTCTTGTTTTGTTGTTTTCAAATTTAAAAATATTTTGAGTACTAGCTCATACAAAATACGTTGTCCTGTAAATTTATAAAAAAAATAAATGTAGCAAGATAGATAGACTATTTTAATAAGGATTTAATGTTGGTATCAGAAGATGCAATATCAATTTATATTTCTTTTATTGTGATGTATTTGCAAGCACAATAATAGATAAAATTACAGTATATATTCAACATTCCAATGCTCTTTCAAGGTTTTGGAAGTTAGTGACAAATACAGAACAATTCTACTAGAGTATTAATAATATTATAAAAGCGAAAGTGAGTTTGTTTGTTTGTTTGTTACGTTTTCACGCCTGAATGGCTAAACGGATTTTGATAAGACGCGGCCGGAACTTGTATAGAACAATACCCTAACAAAAAAATAGTCATGTACAATAATGTACAGTACGTCATTTTAAAGCTCACATGCAGGACTTAACAATAGATTATATTTTATCACCAGAGAATAGGCTAGAGACACTATAAGTAGGAAGCAAAAAACGCGCCTTACCAATTTAAATAGCAATGATCAAACATTCAGAGTTTTGTAGGCGTAACAAAACGAGAAATACTATTCAGACACAATTTAGTAAGGATGGTATTTAAAAGTACTTCAATTTATTCCCATTTCGTTTACCTAATTTTGCCTGTGTTGCACCAAATTTACTGAATGAGCACCAAAATATGTTAATTAAAATATGTCATAACGAGTATCAGGAAAAAGACAGCACTACAATAAAAAAGTGTTATATCTTTATCCATTTTCTATTAATGCAAGTCGTTACTGGCACACGCCGGCCGCTGCCGCGGCACCGCTCGCTCCGCTCGCTCGGCTCGTGCGTAGGGGGTCGCAGTTTTAACCTTACCTAACCTACGCATTTTTTTAGCATTCAGGAAAGAATATTTGGTGCACGTTCAGTATCTTTGGTGAACACAATTTTTTTTCCCATTTAGTAAATACGCTGGGCTATTCATTAAACGGCTAATTCCACAAGAAAAATTAAATATGCGTTGGTATGACGACGTCATACAACAGCAATCGTGCTATTTTATAAAAAACAGCGTCAAGCTTAGCGCTGCTGCCGTAGCGACAAGTTTCATAGAGAGTTGTCTGGAGTCGTCGCTGCGCTCAAAGCTCACTACAAGAGTGAAAGGAAAGTAGTGTTAAATGGTTCCGGAAATCCAGGTTCATTTTCCTGTAGTACTTCAAACTAATTATCGATTGGCTCGCATCGATCCGCTACCCTACCATGACGTGTTAAAGCAGAACTTATTCCGCTGAGGGAAAGGGACAGAGCTATACAGGATGTCTAGCACCATCTCTTTCACTCAGTAAAATAAGTTCTGCTTTAAGATGTCATAGTAGGCCTACAGGAGTGAGATCATGATTGCAGATTTATCCTTCGAACCTGTTAGGATGGTTGACATTTTAGCTTTGCCTTTTAAATTAATAAAAATGTTACAGACAATTTAATAAATGTGTTTTTTTCTCTGGATACCCACATATTTGTAAAACGTAATTTAAACTAGCAAGTCCAATAAGTACAGCAGAATATTCATATCAGAAGCGTAAACTATATTTTGTGGTCTAGTTTCAATAGTAACAAAGAACGATAATACGTGATAATATCAAGGCAAGACGACAATGTTAATGTCAATCAATGCAATGTCAGAATATAAAACCACACAACCAATGAACAAACATAATTATATTTTGTTTGCATTTTCTCTCGCCTATTTTTAGGAAATGTAATAAATGCGATTTTTTTGTATTTATTTAAAAAGGAATTTTCATATATTAATAATAACTGCGCATTATCAGGGCACGATCTGGCCATGTCCTTTGGTGCAGAGATAGTTGGGACACTGGAGACGAACATAGGCTATTTTTTTTTAAAGTGAGATAAGCGGGAGAAAGAGGTAATCTAAGGGGAAACTTTGCTTTGCCATTATAATAAATAAGGCACAAGGGCAAAAACTACAGGTAGCAGGTTCCTGCAAATCAGGAAAGGGGAACTGTGTGTCATAGTTACCGTCACAACTTAATTTTACTCTGTTTTCTAATATGGAATTTTTGAGCAAATAATGGCATCAATTGTATCAAGTCTTATTTTTTCAACCATTCTCTTTATTGGAGTACATTTAAAGTCGCTCGTCTCCGAAGCCGTGACACACAATTATGTTCTTGATTGCATTGAGATTCTGCTTAAATACTGGTGTTGTAATATCGTGACGATCGTTGGATGATTATTTCGCAAATAGCAGATATTCTGATGAATTATTCAAAATGCGCAGAATCCATGATTTGAATCATAAATCTACTTCTTTTTAAAGTTAATTAAATAGGATTCATAACATTGTTAAGTTATAGATGATAAATAGATAGACAAAATACTGCTTTATACTCCATACAAATTACAATAATAAAAGTATACAACTTATAAATAGGGTGACACAGTGGACGGTCTTATCGCTAAAAGCGATGTTTTCAAGACGACCTTTGGATCCATCCATCTTTAAAAAAAGAGAGAGAACTGAGTAGATAGTCTCGTTTTGTTGCATTATTAAAAACGAACACCTACATTTATCAATTACTTATCATAAATACATATAAAATAATAATCATGAAGAGCAAATTTCGCGTGATGAAAGAATATACAATATATTCCCACTGAAATGTAGGCGATGTGTAAGCTAAATTATTGTAAAGTTTAATTAAAATCTATTCATTAGTTAATTCATGAAAGAGTAACAAACATCCAAACAAACTTTCGCGTTTAAAGAAAGTATGATTGATGATGTCCATTCTGGCAAAATATTAACAGATATTGTAATGCATCCCACGAACGATTGGTTTTACTAAAACTGTGAAGACTAATATTAACATCACGCCGTCGAATCACAATGTCACGAAACTCCAAATTCTTGTCAACAACCGAAACGTGTGTTTTTGTGGATGAATGGCTACAAAGTCCAAGTAACACCATACTATTTCAAATAATTATTTAATTATTATAATCCTTTCTTACCAATTAGGTTATACCTATGTAAACTTTTTTGATCTAGAGGTCATACTGGCTAGTTAAAAAAAATAAACGAGTATCATTTGTTTTTTTTTTCACAAATTCAAAAGTGAATGCATTTGTGATTGTTTGATCAGTAATGTTAGATAAAGGTCAAAAATAGAGCCATGTATTAGATGTTTATAAAAAAATAACATTATAAATGTCATCAGAAATGTTCCACCTTCGAAATTCACTCACCTTTCTACAAAGTGGTGCATAAATACAACATTAGGACCTAAGTTGCGTCATTTCGCCGCTAGATTTGAAAAATGTCTGAGCTAGCGGTGTCATTGATATTACTATGTGTAGTATTTGCTGTGTGGTCGTGGTTGCGACAGCATCCTGATGCGCCACCTCAATTACCTGGAGCACTACCAATCCTTGGACATTCACTGCAGATCTTTGGAGATCGAAAACGTGAGTAGAAATGAGTTTTTTGAACATCTCTGTTTCGAAAAACGTCGACTAACGCCCAGTTCCAATAAACAAAAACGACTCATTTTGCTTACAAATATGTAGTATAATACAACAAAAAATATAATAATAAATAACGATGCAACTTTTGACCTTTTTAATTATTTGTCATTTTAATTGTTTCGACATAACTAATACAAGATAGAGAGACGGATATGAATAAAAGATACTCCAATAAGGGTTACTTATATTTTGAATTAAAAATCAAGGTTTTTTTTATGATTTAGAACTAAATAGGGTCAATATACCCGTCTTTTTAAAAATAGTCAAATTTACGGCAGTCATTTGTTAGACGCTTCAGTATCAAGGTACAGATGCCTGCACATCAAGCTACTACAATATGTCAGATTTCTTTGATAGATTTTCGACTTTAATTCTTAAACATTAGGTTCAAAGTTCATTGGGAAAAATTGACAGTTTCGGGTAGCTTGACCTGCGGGCGTCTGTACATTTGGTGGTTATCACTGGGATGACGTTCATGTAACTCTTTCTGCCTTCAGGCTCTGTTTATTTCTTTACTTAAAAATCATGCTTTGTCTTCAGTCTCTATATTGCTTAGCTTTAGAGGAGTTTTCGTTTTTTTATAAATGGCTACATCTTAGGGTTCCGTACCTCAACAGGAAAAAGAAAACGCAACCCTTATTGGCTCACTTTGTTGTCTGTCTGTATGTTAAGACCCTTTATCTCGGGAACGCGTGGAGGTACTGAGTTGAAATTAAAACTATATAATTAAGTTTATGGTCTCCTAAAGCTGTGAAAATCAAGCCTCTAAGTCTCTCAGCAATCAAAAGATAAGGCCATTTGTATGCATGTCGCAAATTTGTACGGAATTCTCGGTTCGCGAGTCCGACTAGCAGTTTTGTATTTTATTTAGTTAATAAAACACTTCATCGTTTTTGGGCACCGACTAAGTTGAAACAAAACTACTAAATATTATAAATTACTAGCTTTGCCCAGCGGTTTCATCCGCTGCTCACTTAGGGGTATGAAAAATAGATGTTGGCCGATTCTCAGACCTACCCGATATGTAGCCGTTTTGGAGGACTATGGGAACGAAAACTGTGACACGAGAATTTTATATATTAGATTTATTTTATATTTCAGATCTATGGGATTTCTTTCGGAGAATGCAGAACAGTGCAATGGAAAAGGGAGGTGTTGTTGGTTTTTGGTTTGTCACTTATTCATTATACGGTAAGTCAAAGTAAATCTATTTCAATTTCAAAGGGTATTGGCGAAATACCACCCATTAGAGGACTATAATTATAATAGGTATACTAGCTGTGCCCAGTGGTTGCACCCGCTGTTCGGACCACGCTTATCACGTAGGGGTTTTAAAGATAGATATTAGCCCCTTCTCAGACTTACTCAATATGCATAAAACGATTATAAGAATCGGTCGAACGGTTTCCTAGGAGTATGGGAACGAACATTGAGACACGAGAATTTTATATATTAGAAGATATCACAGGGCGAAAAGGACACCAGCGCCAAAACGTCTTCCACGCATTTCGATCATCGTTCTTTTTTTGTATTGTTTTTTTTTTTGTTTCATTGACTGGAAAACTCAACATTATAGCTCTGGAACACGCTACCCACTGGTATAAAAAAGCTTAAAGCAAATTAACCTTTCAAAGAAAAGTTTGTAACCACTATTTATGTCCGACTAAATAACTCCCAAAAAGTTATAGGAGCTTCATCTTCGAGTCTAGTTAAGCAACATAAATTTACTGTTAAAGAAAACCAAAAAGAGATAAATAAAAACTTTTTAACAAAAAATTGAACCGTGAAAAATAAAAACCTTTTAGTCTAGCTAAGCTCCAAAGTTAAGGCATGAGATTAATTTTGAGACGGCAATGATCGACGATCAATAAAGCTATTACTGATTATTAGTTTTCTTGCTTGTTTGGCGACGAGAGATGTCACATTATTAGTACACACGTATAATATAGATAAGTAAGAGTACTGAAAAATAGTACTCACTTCGGGGCGCTGTAAAACCTTAGCTATTGACTAAATTAATGAAAAATTATTAATAAAAAAATGTTCTGTATAAAAGTTGTTCCTCAAAAACCGATCTACAAAAATGGTCTGACATTATTTTTTCGTAAAATGATAAAAAAAGTTATTTCGAAAAATAGATTTTTTTGTCTCGAATTTCTGAATATCTTCGCCTTTATCTTTTTTATTTATATTTCTACGACAAAAAGTTACGGACCAAAGTTGTAGAGAATTTAATTTGCTACAAAAAATGGTGACATTTTTTTTTTAATCAAATAAATAGTTTAAGAGATATGTATATCGTAAAAACCATTTCAATCTCTATTTTCAAGGTGGCGGCCGTGGGACAAGGGTGGCGACCCCACAAACTTGGTTTTAGCTTTACACTGACCCCCCCTACACATCAAAAAATGTAACATTTCAATGGACTACTGGTCCTTTTGTCTATTGGTGGGATCAGTTTTTTTTAATTCCTTTACTAACTGAATTTTTGTTATTGAAGTTTCTTGTCACTCTTTAAAATGCGCTATAAAGTAAATCTGGGTATATTTAATGCACTGGAACTCTTATGAATGGATTGAGTAAACATTTTCACAAACTGACTCTTACGCACTACGTCGATGTTTTCTTCCGTCCGTGATGTCCTTGGTCGGCCCGATCGTTGTTTATTAAACGTAGAGCCAGTCTTCTCAAACTTTTGAACCCAATTCTTAATCGTTTGAACACTAGGACAGTCGTTAAACGTGCGTGATTTGCGATACTCTCTAAATTGACGCCGCGCAATGGTGGCCGAATCATTGTTGTGATAATACTCATGCACACAAAAAGCACGGTCCGCTGCGGTGAAACGCTCCATAGCTACCGTATTCCGAAAGACCATTTGTGCTCCACCCGCACACCACGCGCTATTTTCGCACGCTATTTGAATTTTATTTAAAATTTAAATTTCAAAGGACTTATGGGAAACACTGTATTACCTAATCGCTTAATCAAATAAAATTATAGGTTCTGTTTAAATAATATATATTGTAAATATTAGAGATTTTGTTAATTAATCATCTATTACTAACCCCGAAAATACATAAGTTAATCATTTTTCGTATTGTCATGTTGAGAATAAAAATAAACAATCACAATACCTATATGAATTTATTTAACTCTTCTTACAGTGATAACCGATCCAGAAGACAGCTTAACAGTAGCTAATTCATGTTTAAGTAAACCTTTTGTCTACGATTTTGGAAAGGAATATGTTAGAAATGGACTTATCACAGCTGTAGGTGAGTCGTCTTTCATTTTCGTGTGGTTTGTGCCTTAATCTGGCGTCAAAACTTTGATGCTGTTACAGCTACTATTGACTCTTTCAAAAAAGGTATTGAATTTTATAACCCTCTAGAAACCAGTTCAAAAATATAAAGTACAGTCAGCAAAAATATTTTGTCTTTAAATGGGGAAAAACAAACAAACAAATTTAGTTAGCTTAATTTGACTAACTTACAAAATCAATGCTGTTAGTATTCGTTCGCACATAAAATTAAATAATGTGATATTGGGTCGCAATAGATAATAAATATTGGCTTAAACAAATACCAATGGTATTACTTTTTTAGTACTAGAATAAATTTTCTGATTTCCTTTGCTGACTGTACTTAAATATTTTAATTTTACGTTGTAGCCAAGTGCTGTGTACCAATATTAAAATATTCGCCTAGCTAGAATTAATATCAAATTGAAATGATAACCAGTGGTTTCTTTGTGCTGTGAAAGATCAAACTTTTAAGTCTACAGAGTCAAACGATATGTCTGTTAATGTTGCAAGTTTGTACCGAACCCGTTCGTGTGACCCGGTCTTGGCCTGATTTTTGTTTAAACCTAGCAAGCAATTGTTTCAGACTCTGTTTGGAAATCACACCGAAAACTATTGAACCCATCGTTCAATCAACAAGTGCTGAACACCTACGTGACTGAAATGAATGTGCAAGCTCGAAATCTTGTCTCTCGATTAGCTTCGAAGATGGGAAAAGAACCGTTTGACGTGCGAAAGTTCTTCATAGACTATACATTATCAACTGTTACTCGTAAGTATAATTTTGAGCATTGACATAAGAAAACGACCGACAACTTTGAGGCTCCCTTTATATACCTACTGAATCAAATATACTTTCAGACATCATAATATAAGAAAGCATCAAGTAGAGCTAATGTTTATATTGCATATACTAAAACATTAAAAATAAATCACAACAACAACAAACAGTGCAAAATAAATTTCTTACTATTTTATAAAAAAAAAATTCGGGTTAAATTCGGGGTAAAACACTCCCCCTTGCGCCTTATTGACTTGTAATAGCAACGCTAAGCTTTCCCTTTTCTTCCCTCTTTCTCCCTCACATCCCACTTTTTTCAAAAAAATATAGCCTATGTCCGTCTCCTGGTTCCCAACTATCTCTGTACCAAAATTCATCGAAATCGGTTTAGCTATTAAAGCGTGATAAGGTAACAAACAAACAAACTCACCTTCGCTTTTATAATATTGGTAAGGATAGTAAGGATTATTTGTTTCGATTATTTGTATATTTAAAAGGATTAACTGATACTTAATTTTTAATTTTTACGTGTTATAGTTTCTGTGATGAATTTGTATTTCGTTCAAATATAATAAGTTAACTCATTATTCATCGACGTTATAATAATAGACGGGCCTGTTGGTCCAGTGGTTAGTGGCCCTGACTACTGAGCCGGAGGTCGTGGGTTCGATTCCCACCCAGGACAAACTTTGTGTGATGAGCATGATTGTTTGTTCTGTGTCTGGGTGTGATTTATCTATAATATGTATGTATTTATAAATTATATAAGTATGTATATCAGTTGTCTGGTTACCATAACACAAGCTCTGCTTAGCTTGGGATCAGATAGCCGTGTGTGAGTTGTCCCAAGATATTTATTTATTTATTTATTTAATACTGAACGATCCTTATTATGGTTATGTGCAAAACAGGTGAAATAAACGAAAACACTGTTAACTATTTTTTTCCAAATGATGAATGAAGATGTCTGTGAAGTCTTAGATAAATTTTAGAAAGTACATTTGACTAGAAAAAGTCACATTGGTACTTGCCCAAATTTGAGCCAGCAACCTCATGCATGACAGGCAAAGCACATAACCTCTGGGCCATCATGACATTTTATTTTTAGGGTTACGTACCTCAAAAGGACCCTTATTTGATCATATTGTTGTCCGTCTGTCTGTCTGTCCCTTTATTTCGGGAACATGTGAATATATCGATTGAAATTAAAACTATTTCCGTACCTCTGTGATCCCTTTGTGCTGTGAAAAAAATAATCCTCAAAGTCTACGCAGTCAAAAGATATATATAGATATATCCGCATAACGCGCAAGTTTGTACGGAACCCTCAGTGCGCGAGTCTCGGTCCTGACCGGTTTTTTTATAATTATGGTGGTCCATCTGCAGTGTGATACATTTTACTTTAAAAATGCAGAATAAATCATAAACAAAACTATTTTCTCCTTTGCAGGGACTTCACTAGGACTAAACAACCAAGATCAAACAACAATTGATACAGAATATGCAAATGCCGTTGAAGAGTTATTTACTATATTTTGTGATAGATTTCAAAGAGTGTGGTTGCATTTGGCGTTTATATTCAACTGGAGTGCAATGAAGCGCAAACAAACTATGCTTTTGACAAAACTGAAGAACATCATAGATCCAGTAATATTTTTATTTTATGTTACCATTGATGTTTCTATAATTGGCAAAGCTGCAAGTACATTTATAATAATTTGTGAAAGTCTCTCCGAAATATCATCTAAGTTTTTGATTTTTTCTTCGATGAAAGATGAAAAAACTTTTTTCTAAAATAGGAGAACCTAACATGTGAAGGAAACATTTCTCTAAAATTTTGTTATGTTATTGCATTAAATTTATCTATAGTCAATTGTCTGTCGGTAATGTCAGAAAGGTAAATTTCACACTTTGAGGGGTTAAGGTCAAGGCCAATAGATTTAAGTTGTTGTTTTAAGAGTGTCATCATGATCGCTTGCTTTATTATTGTAGGAACACCTTGTATTTTTATTATTATTTGTTATTTCAGATTATTATAAAAAGAAAATTTGAGCTCAAGGCAAACAATTATACGAACATGTGCGATGACTCAACACCAGGTAAACACAAATCATTATTCTTTACTGAATTATAAATCAAAGTGACATTTACCTATAAACGTGGATTGAAACTACAGAACGATAAAACTATACGGAACACATTATTTTACAGGCAATTTTAAACCAATCTTGGATCGAATGTTGCAGTTGGCTGAAGATCAAGATGCTTTCACAGACAGTGACATTAGAGAACACCTGGATACTTTTGTGGCTGCTGCTTACGATACCACCTCTTCGGCGATGTTATTTATTTTGTTAGTGATAGGGTCAGACCAAAATATACAAGAAAGAATTTTCAACGAGTGAGTAACATTCACATTACCAATAGTTGCTGTCTGGTAACCATGGATATTTATTTATTTATTAAAACTTCATGCACAACTAACAAAAACATTGTACAAAGGCGGACTTAATGCCTTGGGCATTTTCTACCAGTCAACCTTAGGGTGATGCAGAGACAAAGACATAGTAGGTGCAATGTGACAGGAAATGTTAATTATATTAATAATAAATACATATATACATACATAGAAAATAAACAAAAGTAAAGAGAGGTAAAAACTACTAAATATGATGAAAAACTGACAACTATTTAATTTTGAGATGAGTCTGCCAACTTCTTACGTAAGTGTTCGCGAGCTTTTACCTTAAATGTGAACCGACTGGTAGCCGTCCTGATATTCAGAGGAAGCGCATTCCACTTCACTGGACAAAGAAGGAATATTTTAGGAAACCAGAGCGATGAGTAGGACATCGTAGAAGACGATTATTGGAGGACCGAAGGTGCTTGCTGTGCGCAGCGCATAAATATTTAAAATGAGAAGTAAGGTAAGAAAGAGATGTGGGTTTATCGAGCAGAGAAAACAAGGTAGTCAAAGCCCTCAGCGCTCGTCGCTGTCTGATGGTTAACCATTTCAAAAACGACCGATGTGCAGAAACATGGTCATACCCCATTCAGCCTTCGTAGACTATAGGGGCTCCCTATAATTATAGCCTGACACTTAGTTGGGTTACCGCTACTCCAAACCGATTAGACCAATTTTTAACCACGTTTAAATCCCGGTTTAGCTCCTCAATCGCATCGGATAAGTTGTCAACACCCGCCGTAAAGCTGTAAGTCATCAGCGTAAAGATGATACGCACACTGAAGCTCAGAAGTTATAAGATCGATAAAACTAGAGAACAATAGTAGAGATAATATACCGCCTTGAGGGACGCCAGTTTCAAGGTTACACCAGCTGGAAGAAGAGTAAGAACCGATTGCTGACGCCCCCGAAGATAGGAAGAGAACCAATCCAAAACCTCGGGAGAGACCATGAGATAAGAGAGTATGGATAAGAGGACTTCGTGACTGACGGTATTGAAGGCGTTGGAGAAATCTATTAATACTAAAACGGAAACTTTTGTGTCTTCCATTCCCCGCCTTATATCATCGGTCCCTTTAAGGAGAGCGGAAACGGTACTATGCCCGGGTCTGAACCCATATTGGAATGGACTAATGAGGGAGTTATGATGGATAAAGTAGGAGAATTGTTTATGGACACAGGCCTCAAGTACTTCAGATAGAAAAGGAAGGATGGAAATTGGTCGAAAGTGACAAGGAAGAGTAGAATTAGGAATTTTTGGTAGTGGTCGAACATGGGCTTTCTGCCGTATTGACGGGAAAACACCGGAGTAAAGGGAGAAGTTAACCACATGGGAAACTGCAGGAAGGAGCTGACCAAGAGCCGTCACGATCATGATATACAGTCTTTAGATTTCCAACTGCTGGAAAACAGGCCTCCTGTCTATAAAAAAGTAGTGACCCGTTATCTACGTCGTGAATTCCGTCTGTATTGGCTAAAGTTGCAACTACAAATGAGGTGTTTTTTTTATTTTTTTTGCAGATTACAAGAAGTACTAAAAAATGATAATATAACAAAACAAGATCTACCCAAACTAGTATACCTGGAGGCGGTGATCAAGGAGACAATGAGAATGTACCCAGCTGTTCCAGCTGTCGCAAGACAACTTCACCAAGATGTTAAACTGAGTATGAACCTTTACCACGTTTGTCTTAAGAACTTCTTCAGGGTGATAAATTTTGTATCTTTTCAGAGAACTGCACGTTGCGAGCTGGTAGTACTGCCGTCTTAGGATTGTACGGTCTTCTACGTCATCCCATGTGGGGCCTAGATGCGGAGCAGTTCAGACCAGAGCGATGGCTGAACTCGGCAACCTTGCCAGATCACCCGAGCCTTAATGCCGCGTTCGGTGTTGGCAAGCGAAACTGCATAGGTAGATAATTATATAATTCGATAAGAAACCTACCTACAACTACTTTTTATTGCGGATGGGAAATCAATAAATATTTTTTCTCGATCTGGGTGGAGCGGGGAGAGTGTCAGACTTTTCCTGACTAAAACCTGGCCATGTTCCTTCTTTTGTCCTTGATGTTCCGGAGCCGCGGTATCTCATTTAAACAACCTGCAACCGCCTACATCTACTTGACACAAATTTGAAATTTCTTAAAACATCACTTACTGACTCCCTTTATAATCCCCCTTGTATAATTCAGCGCATATTAGTTTAATACTAAGGACATAATAAAAAAAAATAATAAAAAGGTTTATTTATTTTTACAAGAGTTTCTTAACAGTTAGTGATTGAAGCCTACTTTTAAGCAAGGGAAAGCTTGTATTAGGAGACTCCAATCACATACGGACATAAAAGTATCAATCAATACATATTATAAAACAAAGGTTCTGCCACGTCTGTCTGTCTGTTTGCGATAAACTCAAATACTACTGCACCGATACTACACTGTAGGTAGTCTGTGGCGTATCATTTTTCAAGATTAATAGCTACATTAAAAAAAAAACAAATACTTATACATAAATACATATAATCCTTGGCTTACTAATATTATAAAAGCGAAAGTGAGTTTGTTTGTTTGTTACGTCTTCACGCCTTAATTAATGACAAAATCGATTTTGATGAATTTTGGTACAGAGATACCTGGGACCCTGGAGACGGATATAGGCAGACAAAAAAATAGTCAGAAATAAGGGAGGCGGCGGTGGAGTACGCGGAGGCCTAAGAGAAAAGAAAAGGGAAAACTTAGCATTATTATTACAATAAATAAGGTCCAAGCGCAAAAACTACATGTAGCAGGTACCTGCAAATGAGGAAAGGGGAACTGTGTAACCCCGAATTTAACGTGAGCAAAGCTGCGGACAAAAGCTAGTATACATATAAATTAATAATAATGAAGAGCAAAAAAATATTTAATATTGTAGAAATATTTTAGATTTCCACTTTGCAAAGCAAGCATGCATGGAAGATTAGGTTTTGTTGTGAATAAAAATTTGTGTTGCAAAATCATAATATACCATTCAATATAATTAAGTAAAAAAATACTTACATGTAACAAAATTTTAAATTTATCCGCAGTCAAAAAATGTGGTCGTTTATGTCATAAGTTTGTACTAATCTTCGGTGCGCAAATCCGATTCGCTTTTGGCTGTTTTTTTACAGAATGTTTGGTTGACGACTTTGTGCAACATTAATTGTTTACACCATGTATTTAAAGATAACAATACCGAAATTTTGTATTTTACAGGTAAATTATACGGCATGATGGTGATGAAGATCGCGTTGGCGCATATTTTACGGCGATATCATGTATCCGGTGACATCAACAAAGTAGTGTGTGAATTTGATATAGTTTTAAAACCATTAGAAGGACATCATATTAGTTTAATACTAAGGACATATTAATAAAATAATAAAAAGGTTTATTCATATTTACAAGACTTTCTTAACAGTTAGTGATTGAAGCCTCCTTTTAAGCAAGGGAAAGCTTGTATATATATGTATATATAGGGGACTCCAATCACATATGGACATAAAAGTATCAATCAATACATATTATAAAACAAAGTTTCTGGCACGTCTGTCTGTCTGTCTGTTTGCGATAAACTCAAATACTACTGCACCGATTTTCAAGCCTTCTTCTTCACTCGATAGCGTGATTCTTAAGAAAGGTTTTAGTATATGGTTTGTTAAGTTTTTGTTTTTATTTCTGTGTACATTAACGACATTTGTTGAAGATTTCGGTAAAAAAATATGCAGTCTGGGAGTTTCTAAAGAAAACGCTGCCTGATCCCTTTTAGATATAACAAAATAATGTATGGTGAACTTGTGTATCTTATATATGTGTACAGAAAAGTCCACGGTGATATATGCCTATCTCTTAAGGATAACATACTATATCTAATTTACTACTATTAAGAATTGGCATTCATGAAGCGTTTATTGGAAAGCATTTACCTAATTACGGCATTAATGCTTATCAGAAAATTGCTTCGTGTTCTAAGTAAAATCAGTATCTATCTGTAAATTACTTTTGGAATCATTTAAATCTAACGTACCATTAAAAAGTTATCTTAAGTTTTACAATTCTCAAAATTAAATCCGCGCGATAGATTTGCGTTCTTCAGTCGCTTCGCATGATGCGGTCGCTGACCCTCCCCCCGCACCGTCTTGCCTACAATTTTTTTTTAGCTAATAAGCCGAACCACGATAATGACTGATGACTATATTTTCTTTCGGGTGTTGTTGAAAAGTTATAATTGCATTTTTGTATAGTGTTTGTTTTCCTAATTAATATTGGGAAAAAAATTTTGTGTTCACCAAAAATACTGATCGTGCACCAAATATTCTTTCCTGAATGCTAAAAAAATGCGTAGGTTAGGTTAGGTTAAAACTGCGACCCCCTACGCACGAGCCGAGCGAGCGGAGCGAACGGTGCCGCGGCAGCGGCCGGCGAGTGCCAGTAACGACTTGCATTAATAGAAAATGGATAAAGATATAACACTTTTTTATTGTAGTGCTGTCTTTTTCCTGATGCTCGTTATGACATATTTTAATTAACATATTTTGGTGCACATTCAGTATATTTGGTGCAACACAGGCAAAATTAGGTAAACGAAATGGGAATAAATTGAAGTACTTTTAAATACCATCCATTAATATTCAATTCGTTTAGTTATGTTCCGTATCATCATTTATTGGGAAATAGATTAATATTATGTGCATGCATATATTTAAATCACTTAGGTGAAGTTCTTTGGACATTGTTAATCCATACAACACATTTTGTTTAGTGTTTGTTTTCTTTAGTTATTTAGATACTTACTGACCAAGTTTCTTGCTTCATAAAACTTCATAGTTGCATTTTTGTATTGTGTTCGTTTTCTTAATTCTAATGTTCAATTAAGCATTTAAGATTAGTAAACAAACTTCAGACGTCGTTAATTCAGACAACTCATTTTTATTTAGTGTGACTAAAGAAAACAATTTCTTTAGTTATATTCTAGCTTTCGCCTGCAACTTCATCCGCGTGGCATAGTTACCACAGTAAAAATATGGACAGTATAGAAACTACGAACTATCGATATCGTTCGAAATGGCACACCTACAGAACACGCGAATCAACGACACCTCTAAACGCCCGTTCCAATAAACAAAAAACGACTCGTTTTGCTTACGGATGGTAGTATTTTGACATGTTCTATGAGACGTCATGTCAAAATTCTACTATCCGTAAGTAAAACGACTCGTTTTTATAAAAATTACTGGAAAAAATGTTTTACTAAAATGATTTGTAGCTTATACGCATAAATCGTGGTCAGGGAAATTGTTTTCCCGACGACGCACAGTGCCTATTAAAGTGAAACTCCGGAACGGTCTCTAAAATGAACTGCCATGGTGCATCCTTCCTAACCTTCTCCAGATGCGGCGAAAGCAAGAGCACAAACAAACATCTGCTTACCCTGTTCTGAACTATGTTGGGGTCGGTTTCCAGTTCACTTTAACGTCTTAACGAGCTTTCCGAGGCAAGAAAGACACTCGGGATGTAATGGGTGGTATGTATCAACCTACGCAAGTGCGGCAAAAAAACAATATTTACAATGCCAAAAAAAATAGAGTCCGATAATTCCGTGTGCTGATATGGCCGCCCAAACGGTTACTTTTGTCATCCATGTATCATGTGGTATTAGGTACCTGAAAAGTAAAGTCTTCTTCAATAACCTAGCCGCAACTACCCTGGTGAAGACAAAATATCCAAGAAGAAATGGTAGCTATTCCTCGCGCAATGTGTCAGCAAGTTTTTACCAATTTGAGGTTCAGATTCGAGGAATGTTTACAACGTGATGGTTCACATCTGAATGATGTAATTTTTAAGAAATATATTTCCAAGATGTCTTTTTTAAGTGAAATAAAGATGTGTATGTGTATTGCATTTAGTTTTTTTTATAATTCGGAAATCTTTCTGGCGCACCCTGTAGTATTTTCATATAGGCTTACTTTACAAATTTCAACTGTGTGGTGCTAGTAGTCTCGGATTGAAATAACTATTTAGATATATGGAGGGACAAACAAACAGACGGAAAGGACGGATCTATAAGGGTTTTTGTTTTTGCCGATTGAGCCCTAAAAATCGTCACAACCGGTTAGACTGCCCACACCAAAAAAACCTTGACAAAATTTTGTTGTTCATCACAAAAAGTAAGGATGAAAAATGTCTAAGTGACTGTGACAAGTGACATTCTTTCAGCGAGATCTGTGATGGACAAGTTTCTAAATAAATACTTTCAATCTTACAGTTCTATCTTGAAAAAGGAATGTAACTATTGTTTCATTATATTTATTCTGGTGTTAATAACAATCGTGATAAAAACAAAAACTTAATAGGACGGAATTATTTTTGTTCATCGATTTTTTCTAACAAATTTTATTACGTAAACAAATAACACATTTCTCACAAATTGTAGTCCACGCCCTTAATTAAAAAGTTTAGTACATTACATTGCGGTTCGATTATTATAATACTTAATTATACAAAATACTTACTTAGTCAGGATTTTTATTTTTTCAATGTCAGTTTATACTAGGTGCAATGGCGAATCGATTAGACCCACCAAAGTAAACTAACTAATTTTAGCATTGGTAATCGATGGAATTTGAAACCCTATTTCTACACACAAACGCAGTCAGAGGGACTCTTGGAGATTTTAAATCAAATCAAATCATTTAGTCATTTGTTCAATCATACATAGGTTCAATCGTAATATAGATGGTTTACTTATTAAAAATTTATTATTAAGAATGGTTGGTACAGACGCCTGCACATCAAGCTACAACAATCTGTCAGATTTCTTTGATAGATTTTCGACTTTATTTCTAAAGTATAAGGTTCAAGGTTCACTGGTAAAAATTGACAGTTTCGGGTAGCTTGACCTGCAGGCGTCTTCTGTACAAAAGTGCCCTATGTTATGCCCGAGAGGGTACAAATATATGTGTTAAAAAATATTATAATTACAGTAAATTATGATAAAAACTAATAATAAACTATTGTATACTTAATATGTCAAAAAATAAAAAAAAGAAGAACAATTAAAAAAAATACAAAATTAAATAATGACACACACCAAAGACTTAAAAATAATGATATTTTTGTGGGAATTTTGCTTGGTTTTAGGTGTCCGTGTCTCAAAAGGAAAAACGAATACCTATAGGATCACTTTAACTATCGAACGCCTAGAAGTATCAAGTTTATTTAAAACCATATTATTATTTACTCGAATGTAGTCCCCATGTCCGTTGTGAAAAAATCAACAAAAGATGTGCCCGATAAGATGGCCGCTAATGTCGCAAGTTTGACGGAACCCACGGTGCGTGAGACCGACTTACACTTGCGCGGTTTACTTCGTTTATATAATACTATATGTGTTTGATCTCGTGTATACGATGACAGTGTCAAGCCAAGAGGTGTTATTAGTAGTAGCAGCGATTGTACGCTGAAAATGCGATAACAATCGAATGCATCTTCTTCTTTATGTGGACCCCGCTTCTTGGGGGTCCGGTTTCCGTACTTGGTCCTTGCAGTGGACCATTGTGCGTATGCCGTGCACCTGGTGGCCGCTTCTCTAGCCAGCCCACCTCCTTCTAGAAGCAGACGAGTCTTATCGGGTTCTTGAGAAAGTGAACCTGGTGTACCCAGTTTCACTTTCCGGATTTCAGTGATTCCTATACATTGAAGGAGAACATGTGTGACTGTTTCTTTCACCTCCATGCAAGCTCTGCACACAGGGCTATCTGTGATACCTATTGTGAGGAAATGTTTGTTTAATGCACAGTGCCCGGTGATCCCCGTCACCAGGCGCAGGCTTTTCCTGTCCAGCTGCAGAAGGCGTCTGGATAGCTTGCGGTCCAAGGCATAGAGACTTTGGACTGTCTGCAGCCTGGTGCCAAGCTCCACCAGTGTGCGGCTTGTGTGAAGGTGTGTTACTTCAGCCAGCTGCGTATCTGGCTAAAAGGGATGGATACAATTGGCTCCGGTTCTAGTGCCGTAGAGATGGGCGCCCGTCTGGCGAGTTCATCCGCTGCGTCGTTGCCAAGGGAGCCACTGTATCATGCAATAAATACTCACTTATAGCCGATGACAGAATCGACGATCGCCAATGGTAGGTAATTAAAGTTACTGAATCCAGTTTGGCCATAGAAAAATGTCATTGTGCTTTCGACACAATTACGCACTAAAAGACGAATTCTAATAAAAACGAGTTTTAGTAACAGGATTTTGAACTGGTTTTACAAGTGACGTGACCTTTGTGAGACAATATGACCTTGTTACGCACGAGCTCCATGCGCGTTGTGATATCAATCACCATCGTGCACGTTAATGTTGACGGAAATCCATGAACGAGGGCAGGGCCCACAAAGCTCTTGTTTTTTGTTAGCTAAACAGCTACAGATACCAGTCTCAAACCTGCCCGAAGCGCTATAGTATTGTGACCTACTCGGTAAGTCAACGTAGATAAAAAATCAGAGGTCAATAAACTGCTGTAAACACCAGTAATTTAAAAGGGCAAACGTCAGGAAATTGGTACACAGTTTGATTGGTTGTTTTCAGTGAAGAAGAATCGGCTAGAAAACATGGTTGCGGGAACTCTGCAGGATCACATTGATCAATACAAGCCGTTTGGGATTATTCCCATGTAATTCTGGTAATGCAACACCTGTAAGCAATTTACCGAATCGCTCTGGTGTTCTACTAATAAAGAAGGATTGTTTCAATATCAAGAAAGCCTACCTAGCAATACAATAAGTAAATCGGTTCCTTCTTTTTGGAAATTAGTTAGTAGTCAGTCATTGAACTACTCGCAACCCGGGCAGGTAGTGACCCTGGCAGGCCCCTCTGCATTTTAGATTTTGTTACACTTACATTATTAAATATTATTATTAATCGAACAAAATCGTCCATGATGGTGAGTACAATCTCTACGAATTCTCAAAAACGAGTTCAAAATGTTTTTTAATTTAATTTTGAATAAACTGTCAAGAACTAATATCTAATGAATATTCCACAAGGTCAACAGGTAGTGATAAGACAAGAAAATGTTATTTGACTCGCTTATCGCTGCGGCTTCGCCCGCTTGAAGTTGGATAATGGTCCCATCGGTTGATCAGGTCTTTAGGTTTTGTTATGACTCTCGCTGGATGTTTCAAGAAAGCCAAATCCTTTTAAATTTACGATTGTTTTTTTGTAAGAATCATATTGAATTATTATCTACCTAGTCTTTTCCCAACCAAGTTGGGGTCGGCTTTCAATCTTACCGAATGCAGCTGAACAGCTTAGTGTAAAATCACATTTTTTTTATCTAGTACTAGCTGTGCCCAGCGGTTTCACCCGCTGAGGTTTAGGGGTATGAAAAATAGATGTTGACTGATTCTCAGACCTACCCAATATGTACACAAAATTTCGTTTAAATCGATCCAGCCGTTTCGGAGGAGTATGGGAACGAAAACTGTGACACGAGAATTTTATATATTAGACTAGCTGTGCCCAGCGGTTTCACCCGCTACTGATTTAGGGGTTTGAAAAATAGATGTTGGCCGATTCTCAGACCTACCCGATATGTACACAAAATTTCGTTGATATCGGTCCAGCCGTTTCGGAGGAGTATAGGAACGAATATATATTAGATTTATTTTCCATTGTTACTAAATGATTAGTGTTATGATACTATATAGTGATCTGCTAATCTTTTGTGAAAACATGTGATTTATGCCATAACTAAAAATGTTGAAAAAATTTAATTAAAAAATTGTTTTATGCTCTTTGTCATAATAATCCTCATGAACTGCGAGTCAATAACTTAGGAACTACATCACAGCCGATGAACCATCTCAGTTTCTGCGTCTTGGGTAACATCAACTGCACTTAGATCAATCCATCCAAGGTCATTATAAACGCTTTCGAAGCACCTGAGTTCTAATCAGAACTAGTTCATCACTAAACGAATTACCGCCACGAGTAAGAACAGGCATCAAACTTGTTTTTTTTTTTAATAATACAGTGAATTTATATTCATTAACTAAATTAGCATAACATTACGGCTTTGCTGCCAACCTAACGACACATTTCGGTAATATTAATTGATTCAAAAGAGTAAAAAGCCTGTTGTCCTTAACCGGAAAAATCTAGATTCCGTGTGAGAAATTCCCCATACAGAAACTTGACAATGAAAAAATTTTACAATACTGATAAGAACATTAACTTTGGCGCAGCGGGTGAGCGATTGACTGCTGAGCTGCGGGTCGCGGGTTCGATTCCCGCACGGAACAAATATTTGTATGGCCTACAGAGTTGTTTCGGGTCTGGCTGTTTTGGCATGCTTGTAAACGCACCCATGACCTATAGGAGAAATTCCTAGTGTGGGGGCAATGTTTTTTTTTTTATAAAAACTTTAAAATAAACTTTATCGCTTATTTGGATTTGGATAAGGTTTGGCACATTAAATGATAATTGATTACCTGTGCATGTACACAGTTTCTCAGCATTCACGAGGTTCTCGACATGCGGGATGGCAACATCGACTTTCTATCATCAAAGTGATGTTATATCAACAATCATTACTCGTCGCTCTGTTAGAACAACCACAACTACCTATATCAGGCTTATTGGGAACAATAGTTTTGTCAGTTATGATAGACCGATCCCACTACAGCGTGACATGGCCTTTTTCGGGAACTGGCTCGGACACATACTTGTAGTATGGTACCTCAGATTATAATTTTTATTTTTGTCATTTATTTATTTGTTTACATATTTTTTATATTTTTACATTTTTCTTAGCAAAACAAAAAAAAAACCATTTAAAAATATAAAAATAGTAGCTCACCGGTATCGGGAACAGGGTCCAAGCTACCGGCAGTCAGGGCTCCAAAGAAAGGATCGGCTTTCACAAGGTTCTCGTCATGTGGGACCGTTATGTCAACAATCATTGCGCGCCGCTCTGATCGATCCACCACCACTATATCAGGTTTATTTGCCTATATCAGGTTTATTATTTATTATTAGGATATAAAATCATCATCATAAGAATACGCTTGATATCTTGCCTCGGGCCTCGGGGGCCTGCCCCTTAATAGTTTAAAATTAATTTAAATATGATGATAATTCTGATGGCAACATTTGTGTCATTTGTTTAACATAGTCTTTTTATATTATTAATAAGTGCCCACGTAGGCCTATGCAAAATAAAATATTGTGATTTTGAAATGAGCTATAAAATTTAAGATTGTTAGTCAGCGCAATCCGGAAGTAAGGTCAATATTTTAGGATAACTTTGCATTAAAGCAAAAAAATAAGCATAACATTTGCCAACAAAAAAGTCACAGATTAAAAAAAAATTGTTTTTCAATTCCATACTTTTTTTTGTATTTAAACTGTTTTTCCAAAACAGAAAGGAAGGAAGTAAATCGGTTTTGCATTAACACATTTAGGTTGAGATAGTCGATAAGTTTTTCACGTACCGTACACAATCCAACACACGTCAACGAACTGTCAAACGTTATTTTATCGAGCAGATGGTCTTAAGAGAACTCCTACCATGTCTTTTTTTTTCGGGTGGGAAATCATCCGGGCGTAGCGGGGGGGCATGTCAGACTTGTACTGACTAAAACCCACCCATGTTCCTTCTATTGCCCTTTACGTTCCGAGGCCGAGGTATCTCTTTCGAACAACCCGCAACCCCGGCAGGCAGAGGCTATGGCAAGCCCCTCTGCTTTGCTGACTCTCTTTGAGGCGCGCGTGAAACACGAACGCGCCGTCGACACGGCCTGTCGTCAATTGACGGACGGACGGTGAACTACCCATTGCTCACCGCCCACAGGCCCGCATCTACGGTGGCCGGGAGTCGTCTCGCGGCGCCCGGCGCCATGGGCGTCTCCCGCGACGGCTGGGTTGGGCAGATGTTCTCTCCCTTAAACGCCCGGCCACCTCCTTTGCTAGCATTACTGCTTCGCAGAGGGTGGTGACCGCTTCCCATTCACTCTCGCTCCAGACCATGGCCTGAACCAAGGCTGGACGCGAGAGATCGCCGCCGCCGCCGATCGCCTCTACGAGGGCACGGCGGTGCTCCGCCCACGCTGGGCAGATCGCCACTGTGTGCTCCACCGTGTCCTCCGGGCGATCGTCACAATGGTGACCCCGGGCGCTTCCTCCCGCCCGATGATGTGCAAGAACCTCCCGAAACTTCCGTGTCCGGTGAGGACCTGCGTCAAGCGGTAGGTGAGGAGTCCGTCCATGTCTTGAGACCATCTTAGCAATAGAACCGATATATTAATCAATAGTAATCTCACTTGAAAATCGAGTCGCAAACGAGGTTTCAATGTTTGTATATGATGTCTCAAATGCGGTCTCACGACCGCTTTTCAAGTAATCCTATTTGCTAAATTTTTGTTCAGTTTTTAATAAATAATTGGAAAAATAAGAAAGCAGATAGAATGTTACTGTTTTAATTAAAATAATTTGGGACAAGAGCAGGAAAACCGAAAGGCCCTCTTTTAGCGCATCCACACATTTGAGGTCGCCGATTGAATGACACGAGGGCCTGTACAAAGAAGATAAAATGTTTAAAATATATTGGATTGACATGACATAAGCTATCGACAAGTTTGTCAACTCAATGTCAAATGCAAGTCGTAGAAACGATGGAAGGTCGCTTTAATTTTCGTTTTTTTTTTTATCAAACGCTTAGCTTGTGTATGTCTAATACTATTTGGACACGACACGACATTATGAAGTTATTCTTGAATTTCATGAAAAAGTCGGATCACCCCGCAATTCAGCTTATGTGTCACGTGACAAATTTCTATCGTGCTTAGTGGAGAGGCTATGAGTATTGTTTTAATGACGCAGTTTTGTTTTTTTTTTTCGGATTTGAAATTATCAATTGACTTCCCCCGCTTTGGGCGAACCGGGGACTTATGTAAGACTTTTACTGAATAAAAGTAATTCATGTTCCTTCTTTTGCTCCCCCTATGACCCCAATGCTTTGCTTATAACATAGATGCCCTCCAACGTGATAACCCCTATTCTTTTTCATTGAGGCGCGCGTGGAACATGATCTCGCCTTCGACACGGCTAATAACGTGGATTTGTTTTTTATTTAGTTACAACATTTTTAATTATCTTTATTTGTTTCAGTCCCACACTTTACAAATTACAATGCGCCAAAATAAAACTCTCAGTGAACAGTGCAGTTGTTCCTTTTTTTTTGTTCTCCCACACTTGTTATTTCAAGGTTCACTTTTGACATTGGCATAACTGTTGACTTCAGTTTTCCTTGTCATTTAATAAAAAATTTACACAAATTAATAAATGAAATAAATAATTCCAGGCTAAAACTGCCCGTCAACTGGACAAAGGCCTCTTACGTAGAAGACAGTAGCATTGATCACCACGCTTGCTCAAGATGGTTTGGCAATCTTACCCCCGAATACTGAAACGTCACTTAAAATGTGAGGGCTGCTTAACATTTGAGCAGCTTTTAAACTTTAGATTTTGTATGGTCAAACGTCACTTCTGAGTCTCTGTTAAACTTAAGTGGGATTTAAATTTTGAGTGACGTTTCAGTATTCGGGGGTATAAGTTTTTTTTTTACAAGTCCGGTTTCCTCACGATGTTTTTCTTCACCGTTGAGTGTGACGTTTTAGATAATCTTTTAGATAGCAGATATGAATTGAAAAAGTGACATTGGTACTTGCCCGGATTTGAAGTCACTACCTCATGTATGAGAGGCAAACCCAAACATCACGAAGTTAAAAAAATCTAATCAAATCATTTATTTCAATTAGGCAATTAAAGGCACTTTTGAATGTCAAGAAGCAAAATGAATCTTTAGTCCCGGTCACAAGGCATTGCAAGGCACAACTTGTGAAAGTACTGTAGTTGCCCATTCCAAAGCGTTGATCTCTATGGAGAAGAATGGGCAAGAAACTCTATGGGACACTCTTTTAAATTATAATATTATTAGGAAATCGTATTTACATCATACATGTTGAGATTATACAAATATGTGAGAACGATGTAGAAAGACGTGCAAAATAAAATAGGAATTAATAATTGTTTATGTGAAAGTAACTCCGTTTGTTATCTTTTCACGTCTAAGTGGTTGATCTGATCGTTATTAAATTTTACAAAAAATATTTATTACACCTACATTACATTACGTACATATATTACATTTGAATTTCTTTTTAATTACATACTTACATTTAATTTCATTTTTCATGTCCAGAATTTACTTCATAAGTAACACCAATTTCATGACATCAGTATATTATAGAAACCGACCTTCAGAGCGGCGCCTTTTCTGCCGAGCAGTACATAAATACAACATTACGACTAAAATTTCTTCATATCGTCGCTAGATTCGAAAAATGTCAGTACTAGCGGTGTCATTGATATTACTAAGCGCAGTGTTTGCTGTGTGGTCGTGGTTGAGACAGCATCCCAACGCACCACCTCAATTACCTGGAGCACTCCCAATTCTCGGTCATTCACTGAAAATCTTTGGAGATCGAAAACGTGAGTAGAAATGATTTTCTTAAG
Source organism: Ochropleura leucogaster (assembly GCA_958449745.1). Taxonomy (NCBI): domain Eukaryota; kingdom Metazoa; phylum Arthropoda; class Insecta; order Lepidoptera; family Noctuidae; genus Ochropleura; species Ochropleura leucogaster. The sequence continues at coordinate 9,034,243 of OY288223.1, read as the reverse complement.
CATCTTCGTTTCGATTCCGAATCGAATATGTATTTAAAAAGCTCAGAAAGAGGTTAGAGAAGAGATTACAAGGATGCATAGGCCTCCACGCTCTTTGCCTTGTAACTCCCATGTAAAAAGTTTATCTTATATATAAAATTCTCGTGTCACAGTTTTCGTTCCCATACTCCTCCGAAACGGCTGGACCGATTTAAACGAAATTTTGTGTACATATTGGGTAGGTCTGAGAATCGGCCAACATCTATTTTTTATACCCCTAAGTGAGCAGCAGGTGAAACCGCTGGGCACAGCTAGTATATTATAATTATCGACGCCGTGTCACGTCCTTAGTTGCAAAATCGTAATTGTTCAAACGATTCAATTTATATTATAAGGATTACACATCGTCATCATCATTTTCCTGCCCTTGTGGTATTTTATTTGGGGTTGGCGCAACACGGTTTTCTTCTTTCATTCTCCCCTGTCAGAAGTTAAAAGATGACACATCTTTATATATATAATTCTTCTGTGAGTGTGTATGTCACTGAACTTCTCTCAAACGACTGGACCGATTTTGATGAAATTTTATGTGTGTGTTCAAGGGGATCTGGGAATGGTTTAGATTTACAATTTTGTCCGGCAGATAGCGCTGCATCACATTTTTTTGTAAATACGTAGTGAAGCACGTACCGGGCCGCTAGTATTTATGTAAAAAAGAAAATTACGTGGTAAACCGATCCGTCATCTGCCTAGCCTTTTCCAAACTATATCGGCTCGGTGTCCTGCCTAGCCAGGTACATGAAACTATCAGTTTGAGTACTATTAAGCGACCTACACTAATGCCCTTTATTTGGTATTGTTCGTCGTGTCGTTGAACTGCTTGTGGTAAAAGTCGAGGTACATGTGAACTGACAAATGCTTGCACTGACCGGACAGATCCACTCAATCTGTGTGGCACAGGGTGCTTTCTTAAAAAGATCATTTTAGGCACCAATCTGCATAGTTAACCAAGATTTTTGTTGAGTTGATATTGTTTCTTCTCAGAGCAGTCGAGTACGAAACAACGGCCTCATCTAGCTTTAAAAAAGACGTGTAAAAGTGTTTGTAAAAACCTACTTGCAAAATAAACATCATTAATCATTTATTTATCATTTTCAGCTGAATACCTTTGTATATTTTACGAGTTAGACAACTCCGTGTCTCCATCTAACGACTGTTTAAACTAGGAATCAACCGATGCAAGTGTAGGACATCGCAATTGCATCTTTTATCTTGTGTTTAATATACTGTGTAAATGTAATTTTAATATGACTGTGAATTACAAACACATTAAATTTTATTGATTTGTACAGATATTTTATGAGACAACTCAGTATTCAAAATCATTAGAAAAAAAAAACCGACGACAACAGGAGCTGAGTATTAAAAAAAAAATACTTCAATCTATTCTATCTTCAATTTACAACTATACCAACTCTTATCTTATTAATTAAATACTCAAAATTTCTGTACAAAATTACATGTCATAATCTAATTAAATAACCCGCCCCTGACCATTCCCGGCGCATAAGTGCCCATAACACTTGCCGCATTTCCGCGTTGGATGGCAATGGACAACCTTTGCGCCAGAAACCGGCTGGAGCGGGAGTCACCACTGGCAATGTTTAGCCTGTGCCCTAAGTCCTGAATAAAGTCCTTAGCGTCTTTACCCCAACCGCCCATGGTCTCCACTGCTATGGGCACAAAATGGTACAAAATGGTACAGCGGTTCCAAAGGAGCATACTTCAACCTTCTTCTTATTAATAGTTGGATATTGCTTTTAAGTCTATAAGCTTGTAGAATTACTATCAATGCACATGTCTGTGATATTTTAATGTATGTTTTTTTTAACCATGTTCCACGCGAGAAACTTCTCCTGTATTATTGGTGCGTTAAGAAATATTTAAACTCACATTCACAAACTGCCAGACCTGGAACAACTATCAGTATGCTATACAATTATTTGTTCTGTGCGTGGATCGGACCCGTGACATCCTGTGCAGCAGTCGATCGCTCAACCACTGCGCTAACCGTGCAGTCAAATGAATAATTTGCCTCCTTCTTTTTTGGACATTATTTCATAATTATTTTATTACTAATTTGGGATTGTGTGTGATGGTGCTCAAACAGACGGTGATATCTATGTTTTGTTGAACAATTACAAATTATTTATTTTATATTTCAGATCTATGGGATTTCTTTCGGGGAATTCAGATAAGTGCAATGGAAAAGGGAGGTGTTGTTGGTTTCTGGTTTGTCACTTATTCATTATACGGTAAGTCAATGTGAATCCATTTACTTCAAACTAGCTAGGAATCATCCTCATCCTTACTAATATTATAAAAGCAGAAGTGAGTTTGTTTGTTACGTCTTCACGCCTTAATGGCTAAGACGATTTTGATGAATTTTGGTACAGAGATAATTGGGACCCTGGAAGCGGACAAAGGTATTTTTTTAAAAGTGAAAACTTAGCTTTGCTATTACAAATCAATAAGGCGCAAAGGCAAAAACTGTGTTAAACGCGAGCGAAGGCGCGGGCAAAAGCTAAAAAAACAAAAGTAACCAATATTTTTTACTGTTCAAATCAACTTAATGACAAACCATGCTCATTTTACGGTGATTAACACCAAGTAGGGAAACATGCCTGTTTTAATCCATTTGCATAAAAGAATTATCGGCTTGCACAGCTTAACAAAAGTTTTTTTTTACTATGTGGGTTTAGGTTTCAAGATCTTAATTCTCAACTAGCTTTCGCCCGTGACTTCGTCCGCGTGGTATAGTTACTTTGGGCGATCGCTAACTTTAAACCAAAAAAATATCTTTCTCTCCCCCTTTCTTTCCTGTTTCTCACTTTTGTTTTAATGTAAGCCTATGTCCGTCTCCAGGGTCCCAACTATCTTTGTAACAAAATTCATTTGGCTATTGAGGCGTGAAGACGTAATAAACAAACAAACTCACTTTCGCTTTTTTATATTAGTAAAGATAAAAACAAAACATTTCACTCACTTGAGAACAATAACTATTACTTAAATTGGGTTCGACAACATTAGTTACAAACTAATTAAAACTAACTTAAACTTTACCAACCAAAGCATTAATTTCTTTAGCTTTAAAACTCGTGCGCATATACCCACAGGTATTGCATACCCCTATTTCTTGCCAATCAAATAAGCTACTTTTTAAATTCTTATTTTAATTGCAAGCTCAATTTAAAAACATATCATTGTTAAAAATAAGAAGAAAAAAAAATACTATATTTTATGTCTTTCATACTTATTACTTTTAGGTAATGTATTTCAACATCGGTTGAGAGCCTTGATTAAATTTTAATGACATTCATTCGTCGGCTGTAGTCAAAAATCTATTCTAGTAGCCGGTTTGAATACCGGAAAGTCTTTAGCCGAAAATAGCTATGTTAATATTTTTTTTGTATTGCATTTTGAGAATACTTTGTAATAAAATAAATAATTATAAAATATGAATTTATATTATTCATGTTGCAGTGGTAACCGATCCAGAAGACAGTCTGACTGTAGCTAATTCGTGTTTTAGTAAACCTTTTATCTACGATTTTGCCAAGGAGTATATAAATAATGGACTAATCACAGCTGTAGGTAAGTGATAAACAAAAACTCACAACAAGAAAACAAGCCGACAACCTTGCATTCTGTACATTAATTTAACGATTTTCTTTTTGGGCGAAGATCAGACTCAATATTACGAAATAAAACATTGTGACGACTGTAACTGTTCAATATATCCCTCAATATAATATTCAAAGTAAAATTCGGGAAGAATTCAAAGTAAAGTTATGATATCGATGTCGGCACGGTTGGCGCAGTGGCTGAGGGATCGACTGCTGCGCTGCGTGTCGCGGGTTCGATTCCCGCACGGAACAAATATTTGTATGACCTGCAGATAGTTGTTTCAGGTCTGGCTATTTGTGTATGTGAGTTTATATGTCTGTAAACGCACCCACGATACAGGAGAAATTCCTAGTGTGGGGCAACGTTAAAAAAAAGAAACTAGGATTAACATAAAAATAAAAACATTCACCATAGTTTGAGTTTTTTTTTTTCGGATGTGAAATATGGTTGAGCTTTGACCCCCAATAATATCTCCGTAACAAGAAAATTCCTCGGTATTGTCTAGAATAAAAAAAAAAATGCTATAACGGGGTTGATTTATCGTCGAGTTCCTACGTTAGCACATCCTTTCTTAATAATCTAAAACCAAATAAACACCACTACAATACGTTTTTAGATTCAGTATGGAAATCCCACCGCAAACTATTGAATCCGTCGTTCAACCAACAAGTGCTGAACACCTACGTGACTGAAATGAACGTGCAAGCTCGAAGTCTTGTTTCTCAATTATCATTGAAAGTGGGAAAAGGACCGTTTGACGTACGAAAGTTGTTCATAGACTTTACGCTGTCAACAGTTACTCGTAAGTATAATTGAGCCTTGACATTACTGCCCGGGTTGCGGGTTGTTCGAAAATGATACTGCGGCCCCTGAACATAAGGGGCAATAGAATGAAGATGATTAATTAGTACAAGTCTGACCCTCTTAGTTAATTTCATTTGGATCTGCTGTTGTGTTACTTTACTAACTAAAGAGTTAATTTATATTGTTTTTTTTAGTTTATGTCTATTTGTAGTTTGTTAATTATAGTTGTTAAATCTATACTAATATTATAAAGCTGAAGAGTTTGTTCGTTTGTTTGAACGCGCTAATCTCAGGGACTACTGGTTGGAATTGGAAAATTCTTTTAGTGTTGGATAGTCCATTTCTTGAGGAAGGCTAAATGCTATATAACATTACGCTACGACCAACAGGTGCTGAGCAGCGCGGGTGAAACCGTGGGGAACAGCTAGTATAAAATAATTGTTAAGATTTTATATCTATTTCAATGAAGATTACCAGCGGCACGCTTTTTTTTGCTAATGGTAAAATAACTCCGTAAGCAAATAACTTTTCCTGCTCTGGGCGGAGCGGGGAGGAGTGTCAGACTTGTACTTACGAAAACCCACCCATTTTCCTTTTATTGCCCTTTATGTTTCGGGGCGCGTTACTTATCTCTTTCGAACAACGCACAATCGCGGCAGGACCAGCGACACGCTAGACGGAGAGGAATACTAGACACAGTAATTGCAGTAATTCGTGTTGGTTCTGAAAACACCTCTGTATATATTTTATTTTGAAATTGCCTATCATATCATAAAATACGGTTTTATCTTTGCAGGGACTTCGCTAGGACTAAACACTGAAGATCAAACAAAAATTGATACAGAATATGCAGATGCTATTGAAGAATTATTTTCTATATTCTGCGATAGATTTCAGAGAGTGTGGTTGCATTTGTCTTTTATATTCCACTGGAGTGCAATGAAGCGCAAACAAACAGTTCTATTAAAGAAACTGAAGAACATCATAGATCCAGTAATATTTTTATTTATGTCATTTATTATTTTTTTACTCTTAGGTACTAACTCCATTTTTAAATATTTATTAAATAAATATATAAAAAAAAATATGTTACCGTTATCATTTCTATTGGCAAAGCTGTGTTATTAGTTATGCCTGTATTTATTAAGCGTAGTCAGCTCCACGGAACCCAACTCTGACAGGTCCTACCTAGTTTGATGATTACTTTCATCTTTAATTACTCTGATGCTGTTCTGATCAACAAATAAGTTAAAAAAAATAAGGGTAAATGTAAACTTTGGTAAATAATTATGGGAATCACTTATATTTTTACTGTTCGTTATTTCAGATCATATATAAAAGAAAATCCGAGCTCAAGGAAATCAATGATCCGAATATGTACGATAATTCAGGACCAGGTAAACAAGCGAGGTATTCCTCGTAGCGCTCCCGTTTTGAAACGCTCCCATCTAAGCGCTCCCGTTTTGTTCAAAAATTGTTTGGATGTTTGAATGTTTGGATTAAAAATATTAAAATTTATTTCCTCGAAGCGTTCCCATGTTTAAAAATAGGTAAAAGCATGAAGTAAACGTAATGAATTATATCGTTAATTTTTAAAAACTTGTGTGTGTGTGTCATCGACATCGAAGTTGCTTAATCAAATTACGAAATTGAGAGAATAATATATTTTTGCTTTCGGAACTCTTATGTGTATGTATACAAGGGCCAATTTTATTGTGTATTCAAAGAGTGAAAAAATGTTATAAATAATATGCATAGATATACTTAATATAAATTATCTAATATATAAAATTTCCGTGTCACAATGTTAGTTACCGTACTCCTCCGAAACGGCTCGACCGATACTTATGAAATTTTGGGTACATATTGGGTAGGTCTGAGAATCGGCTAACATCTATTTTTCATACCCCTAAACCTCAGCGGGTGAAACCGCTGGGCACAGCTAGTATACGTATAATAATCACATTGCAGTAGCACCTACATAATAATTACAAGAGTACATAATATATCGGCAGATTATAATTATTTACAATAAAACAAAAAAAAAACCAAACCCGTGCAAAGCCGAGACGGGCCGCTAGCTGTATATTATAACAATGTGTTCTACTTACTACCTAGTTAATATCGATAATTTCAGTTAGTATAGTCCCATCTCTATCCGAAAGTTAATCATGGGAGCGCTTGGAGGAACAAAACGGGAGCGCTCAGATGGGAGCGTTTCAAAACAGGAGCGCTTCGAAGAATACCTCAAACAAGCAGAAAACAAGAAAGTTTCATTTTTTATATAATAATACAATAACGTGTGTATGTGTACCATCTTCACCAAATAAACAGGTTTTCTTTCTTTTTTAGGGTTCCGCACCTCAAAAGGAAAACACTGGACCCTTATGGGATCACTTTGTTGTCCGTCTATCTGTCTGTCACTCTGTCTGTTTGTCAAGACCCTTTATCTCGGAAAAGCGTGAAGGTATCGATAAGAATCTAAAACCTACACAATAAAAGTATATATTTTTGTCGAAAATTTGTACGGAACCCTCGGTGCGCGAATCTGACTCGCTCTTTGCCTTTTTACCGAAATAAAAACAAAACCCACATTACTTCACAAGTGAACAAAAACAACACAACTATACAAAACCCATTATTTTTCAGGCAATTTCAAACCAATCTTGGATCAAATGCTGCAGTTAGCTGAAGATCAAGATGCTTTCACTGACAGTGATATCAGAGAACACCTGGATACTTTCGTGGCCGCCGCTTACGATACAACATCTTCGGCGATGTCATTGATTTTGATAGTAATAGGAACAAATCAAGACATCCAAGAACGAATTTTCACCGAGTAAGTTTCGATTCTTACTAATATTATAAAAGCGAAAGTGAAATTGTTTATTTGTAACGTCTCCACGCCTAAATGGCCAAACAGCTCTTGATGAATTTTGGTCCAGAGATAGTTATGATCCCGGTGACGGAAATAGGTTAATTTTAAAAATTAACAGGTATTTCCTTCGGGTGTGTTTTTTTTCGACCATCACTCTGGTTATAGTTAGCGTTACCCCAAAGTAAGTACGCCACGCGGACGAAATCGCGGGCAGAAGCTAGCTTACAATAATAATAATTGCGGTCTGTTGTACAAACGTCTGCAGGTCAAGCTACCCGAAACTGTCAATTTTTCCCAATGAACCTAAAACCTAATACTTAAGAAATAAAGTCGAAAATCTATTGAAGAAATCTGACAGATTGTAGTAGCTTGATGTGCAAGCGTCTGTACATGTACCTACATTTCATTGCTTTATTTTTTTTTTCTGCAACAGGCCTGCTCTTGATGAGAGCTAGAGAAACGAAATTAACTTCGCGGACACCGTCTGTGGAAATGAAGGTTTTTTTAATTTATTGCAGATTAAAAGATGTACTACAGCATGAAGATTACGATTTGACTAAACAAGATCTACCTAAACTAGTATACCTGGAGGCGGTGATCAAGGAGACGATGAGAATGTACCCAGCTGTTCCAATTGTCGCAAGACAACTTCACCAAGATGTTAAACTGAGTATGAACCGTCACTCGTTTGTTTTAAAAACTCTTGCAGGGTACCTAATTGATATTTATTATTATTTTTTTATTTTTAGAGAACTATACGTTGCGAATTGGAAGTACTTGCTTGTTAGGAGTGTACGGCCTCCTACGTCACCCTATGTGGGGCCCAGACGCGGAGCAGTTCAGACCAGACCGATGGCTGAACTCTGCCACCTTGCCAGTTCACCCGAGTCTTAATGCCGCTTTCGGTATTGGCAAGCGAAACTGCATAGGTAAACATAGTGATATGGTATTCTACGAGACGCCTATTTTAAAAATGAACTAATTCTCGGCGTCTTGATTTATAAAAGTCTTTATCGTAAATCGATATTTCTGAAGACGTTAGTTCCTGCCCTTTCTCATAATTCGCCTTGTGTAAGCAGTACATGTAATAGTGTCTTTATTTTTATTTTACATATATGAAATCTTCAAATAACTTCCCCCGTTCTGGGTGGATCGGGGAAAGTTATTTTTCTACCGAAAACGCACTCATGTTACTTGGTTTTCCTTTTATGTTCCGCGGCTGCGGTAGTCTTTCAAACAACCCGCAAGCAGGCGGTGGTCCTGGCAGGCCCCTTTACTTTGCTGACATCTCTTTGAGGCGCTCGTAAAATACCTAACACACAACAGTGTACAATTAAGAATCAGAAAAGAACAGAAAACATCCATACTTTGTATTTTACAGGTAAATTATACGGCATGATGGTGATGAAGATCGCGTTGGCGCATATCTTACGGCGATACCATGTATCCGGTGACATCAACAAAGTAGTGTGTGAATTCGATGTAGTTTTAAAACCAGTAGAAGGACATCACATTACTTTGACACCGAGGATATAGACCTGTTGTATCAAGGTTGCCAATGTTTACGGTGATTGAACACGACGCGGCAGGCGGTGAAGTGGATTACACCGTCCGACTCTACTATCAACCGGCGCTCGCGCCACCTATGCACCCTCTACGCAGAACACCAAGCAGTAGTAGACGCTTGCTTGGCACACGATACTTTCTGGGTGATCGGAAAGCACAAACCGTAAAAACGCCGACAAACACGCTCACCGCACACTATGCTCCGTGCGGTATGGCGCAATGCACCGGGTTTTTTTTTAATGTATTTTTTGTATCCTATCACAATGTTGTCGTATTAAACCCAAAGGTTGACTGGTAGAGAATGCCTTATGGCATTTAGTCCACCTGTATTCAACTATTGTACATGAAATTTAAATAAATGAAAATGAATTCGCTCCTCCGCTGCCGCCATAGATCCACTACTATCGCGGCGATGAGTGTTGTGCTATGAATCATTTCTGACTGAAAATATCTTGACAATTAAATACACCGCCAGCGTTACCATACAAACTTGCTTGTGTAATGTAATTATTATGGAAGAATATCTTGTTAGCTTTATTTGTAAAATATAATGGTTTTATTTTTAGTTGTACTTTCTAGTCACCTACCCTAAATTAGAAATACCAAATTTAAAAAAAAATATATGATTATCCAAGGGCGGCTGGAAGAAATTTCTAATTAAATAAGCAGTACTTTTATGCTCTTCTGCCTTAATGTAATGTCCTGACAAGTATTTTGTGTGTATGTAATGCTGTAGCAATCGCTGCTAATAGACAGTTAGCAGATAAACCTCAACATACTGTCTCCCAAACTCAAAAGTATTTATTGCAATTAGACTAGTACAAGCACATTTGAAAGTCATAAAAACCAAAAAGATGCTGCCACAGTCCCAGTGCCCACAAGCCATTATGACATGGGGAAGCACTGTACATGCCTGCTGAGAAGAATGGGCAAGAAACAAATCATCGAGTCAATAAAAGTATTTAGTATTCACACATCGGTAAAACAATCACACTAGGAAATAGAGTTAATACAACGAAGAGGTAGTCTTACAATCTTCTGCCACATACATTACTTCCATTACTTCAGATGCTGATTAATTAGTTTGCTCCTATGATTGTGGAGCAGAACTAGCATTGAGCCAAGCATTTTATCATTAATGTAATCCCCCAACTTATCATAAGCTTGCCTACATAGTGTGCGTTTAATATAGGAATTAAACTTCGATCCATTCAAATCTATACTTCTATACTAATATACTAATACTAATCTATACTAATATTATAAACCTGAAGAGTTTGTTTGTTTGTTTGAACGCGCTAATCTCAGGGACTACTGGTTGGAATTGGAAAATCCTTTTAGTGTTGGATAGTCCATTTCTTGAGGAAGGCTATAGGCTATATAACATCACGCTACGACCAACAGGTGCTGAGCAGCGTGGGTGAAACCGCGTGGAACAGCTAGTGTAGGATATGTGGATATTTTATTCTAGCAATTTAAACAGTGCCCCAAGAAAGAGGAGGGACAGGAGTCTACTTTCGCTAGCCTGAAACCTGACTGAACTACATAGTTGGTCCCTGTTTCTAGTATTATATATATCCACGATTGTAGTAGACATATACTTATGCACCGCATTTGTTTTTATAAGTGGCATCTCGCTGTTCATCCTAGGAGGTTTTCGTCTGCCTAACCGGGAAATTTCTGTAAATGCCTTGAAATTAGGGTCAGTTAGGACTATGTACAGACGCCAGCAGGTCGAGCTACCCGAAACTGTCATTTTTTCCCAATGAACCTTGAACCTAATACTTTAGAAATAAAGTCGAAAATCTATCAAAGAAATCTGACAGATTGTAGTAGCTTGATGTCTGTACCGCAAAAGGCGTTGCTCGCGTATATAGACAATAGGGTAATATACAAAAAATTATTCAAGAATAAGGGACACGTATGTTTTGTTTATAAATTAGAATAAAAATGACAAAGACATAGCCCATTAAAGTTACGCGTTGTTACATTTTTTCGCAACGACTGACTAAATAAAAATGTAATTACTTTCACCCCAGAAACTACCCTATTCAAGCTCAATATCTTTTTTCTGCTATCGCACCTACTGTGTTTTGTCTCTGCATCAGCCTATGGTAGACTGGTAGAAAATGCCTAAGGCATTAAGTCCACCTTTGTACAGTCTTTACTTGTGCATAAAGTTTTAATAAATAAATAAATAAATATCGATGGCGCGGAGTCACTAACTCCATCTAACGCTATCGAATGACGCTACTACGATATTACTTTTGATTACATAGGACAGAAAATATTACGACTGTTTTTGCGGTTGGCAAGTATTATAGTATTATACATGTAACATTATAAAGGTTTTCGTGCGCCTTGCCGAAAACTGTTGGCAATGTATTTTTGTAGACAGTCGGCCTACCGGCCTTTTTCAAATAACTTCCTCCGTTCGTCTACACAGAACACGAACGCACCGTCAACACGGTCTGTCGGACGGTAAGTTACCCATTGCTCACCATCCGCAGGTCCGCGCCAACGGTGGCCGGGAGTCGTCTTGCGGCACAGTGGCTAGGTTGGTTTAAAGGTTTCCCCCTGCAATTATGCTAGCGCCTTTGAACCAAGGGTGAACGCGAGAGGTCGTCGCCGCCGAACATAACGTATTAAAATTATTTTTTTTGTAACTTTTTTTGGTTTAGCAAAATATTTCTTTAAAAAAATAATTTTGTAGCGCATACAACTAAGTTGATGAAACCGACATGGCCGAGATTACGTGCAAAACATTTGTGGTATATTTTTATTGATTTATGAGTTTTATATTGAATTGAATTTGCATTTTATATTAATAAAATATAATAATCATCCAAAGAGCTGTCAAGTGTGTATTTTTATTATGATATATGAATATGTTGTTAAATGATTTATTTATTGATGTATACTTTTTAAGTCAGAAGATCACAAAGGTATTGTTTATTTTTATTAGATTTTATGAAATCACTTCTAGCAGACCTGCTGTAGTTTTTTTTTTAATATTTGCAATTATTTAGAAATCCCCCTACAATTAAAAAAAATACTTATAACAAAGGACGCTCGGAGATAATGTAGGGTTCAAGGAGAGGATTTTTGTCAGTGTATCAGATCAGATCACTTTTACACCTTTTATAATTTTGGACATTACCATTTAAAGTTCAGGTAACGAGAATGATTGTCGTTCCAAAAGCATCATCTGCATTCTAGTGATGTGCCCTATTCATGACGTAGCAAACAAAATTATATTGTCATGAAGCTTACTAGTGACACCTATGACGCAAGTGAAGAACTACAAACTTGATATGCATGAACAATTTAACAATCCGGAATATAATAAATATAGTTATGTCGGATCATGAGTCAATTAAATTCAATTCAAATTTATTTATTTCAAGAAAAAATAAACTCAAATGAGTTATCATAAAACACGTATACCAATCACTTGTCAAATAAAATTAAATTAAATTGCATCACAAATAAATGAAAATTACATGATATTGAAATCCTTTAAATTAGATTTCATCACCAAACGTCATCATAACTTTGAAAATTTTGTATAAAAAATATCATAACGTTGCATAAAAAGGTAATCGAGAACAAAGAAGACTGCTAATCAATTTTTAAACGCAATTCTGACATTTTCCTTACACCTTGACCCACATTTTTTGCCATAAATGAGCACAAATAATTGCAGTTGATGATACCCATTAGAATCAATATCAAGTTGTAAATAGATTGCATTTACAACAGATAAGTATATATAGGGTTTAACAGCGTCAATAAAGGATATTGAATAGCAAATACATATCCTACAGTTATAATAAATAATATATGTTAAAAAAAAAACCTTTGCCCCACACTAGGAATTTCTCCTGTATCGTGAGTGCATTTACAGACATTTAAACTCACATACACAAACAGCCAGACCCGGAACAACTATCAGTAGGTCACACAAATATTTTTCCGTGCTAGGATCGAACCCGCGACACGTAGCGCAGCAGTCAAACACTTAGCCACTACGTCAACCGTGTCGTCAGATTTGATTAAGCAACATTTACGTATTCATCTGGCTGTATTTAGCTTTAATATACCTACCTATATACTAGGGTGACATAATTATTATGTTGTTAAAACATAAAACACAAGCCTACCTTAATACGAGCATGTCGTTTTTAGGGTGCAACAAGAGTCAGAAAAATTATTAACCTTCAATTAACCTTCGCTTCTTGAATCACTTATACCCGCGTATAAGTGATAGTACGCGTATAAGTACCCAGTGCTGCTGCGCTGACCACCCGAGGCAGACCGCCCCAACTTCCTCGGAAGGGGTCGGTAAGAAGAGGACCAGACTGACGAAGAAAGAGCGTCGTCAACTGTGGAGAGGTAAAAAATCTTCACAAGTAACCATACAGGCTAACGCCGCGGCTCCGGTTAAACCGGCCAGCGGTAATGTCAATTTCTCCGCAGGCAAGCGATCGCAGGCCGTGGCTGGCACCAGCCAACCAGGACCTAGCCAACCGCCTGCTGGCGCGGAGGTACAGGGCCAGCCCAGGAACCAGCGACCCGTTCGGATGAATCAGACCGCGGCCAAGCGAGCTCTCAACGAGACCTCATCCCCTCGTGGCGAGCACAAGCGGCCGTGTCTTGATGGATCCAAACGGATCGCCCACCAGAGCTACGCCCAAGCTGCCAGCACCAACCTCGACGTCGCAGTCACATGCGGCCGCACGGGGCTCATCAGCAGGGAGGTGTCAGAGCAGGTGCTAGCAGCTATACAGAAGCAGATCATTGCTGAGTCCTGCTCCCCCAAACCGGATGTCCCCGCACCGAACTTCAGGGCCAAACCGATTTTCGCCGGTGGGGTCCTTAGACTGTGGTGTGGCACCGAACACACGCTGGCCTGGCTGGGGAAACTCGTCTCCGAGATGCCTCTTCCCGCCGGCACTACGCTGGTGATCAAGAGGCAGTCGGAGATCCAGCGCCGCGTACGATGTGGCATACTCATCCCCAATGAGCAGGGGATGTTCACAGAGCCGACCAGTATTGGCCGAGCCCTGTGTTACCAAAACTCCTGGGTGGACATCAGGAGGTGGGTACTGCTGCACGGTGACAAACAGGCCGCGGCATGGTACATTGTGGTTGGCATCCCTGAGGACCAAATTCCGGCCCTGATGAAAGCCGAGCGCCGTCTCTCATTTTGCGCAGGGACGGTGTACGTCAAATTCCAGGGCCCGAACGGCAAATTTGTCGATGTCCCTCAGGGTTGGGATCCGGCCACTGAAACCATGGTCGCGAAACCGGAGGTAGAGAAACCTCCGACATTAAACACCGCGGAGCCACCCGCGGACACTCCTGCAGCAGCAGCGCCGGCCGTCGACTCGGCCGCCAGCGTGGACGCCGTCCTCTCATCGGGAGACGAGATCGACGACATCATCCTGTCGTCGGTTTCGGACCCCGGGGAGGAGGGCTTCGACGCGGGCGATCTGTTCGCCGGGCTGCGACTAGCAGGTGACGAGGAGGGTGCGACCAGCGATGGCGTCCCTTTCGTCGACCTGTAGAGTTCTGCAGGTTAACCTCCACCACAGTCAGACCGCGACGGCTCAGCTACGGAAGTGGTTGGAGGTTCAACACACAGCCATCGCCTTGATCCAGGAGCCGTGGATCAGGGCCGGCCGCATACAAGGCCTCTCCAGTCTTAGGGGTAAGCTCTTAGCTACTACAGACCACGATCAACCTAGATCGTGTATCTATACTACAGGAAACCTAAAAACACAGCCACTAACAGATTTCTGTTGCAGGGATATCTCTGCAGCTAGGCTGACTATACAGCGTGACGACACAGAGGTGGTAATCGCCCTCGCCTCGGTATATATGCCCGAGGCTGAGGAACCGCCCCCGCATGACCTCGCCCGCCTCGTAAGACATTGCGAGAGCACCGGGCTGGAGGTTATCATAGGGGCCGATGCCAACGCCCACCACCCTCTGTGGGGCATGGACACGCAGAATGAAAGGGGTAAGACTCTTGTAGACTATCTGTTCTCAACCAGCTTAACCCTACTAACCACAGGTTCTGAACCGACCTTTGTAACCAGGCGTAGCCGCACAATTATAGACCTTACTCTGGCTTCGGAGGGCGCAGCGGCAATCACCACCGGATGGCAGGTCTCCAAGGAGGCCTCCTGCTCGGACCACAGGTGGATCCGTTTCGACATCCAGGTTACTGTAACACCTACACTGCCACGGCGCAACCCGCGCAATACAGACCGTGCTGCATATACACGCACCCTTGAAAACAAGCTGGCGTCAATCGACGACTGGGTGACTTACGAGAGCACACCGCAGATTGAGGAGCGGGTAAGTCAGCTCACCAAGTCAATGCTAGACAGCTACCAGACTACCTGCCCCGAAACCGTTCCGCCAAACACACCAGGGAAACAACCATGGTGGGGTGCGGAACTGGAGCGTAAACGCGGCAAGGTAAGACAAGCCCTAAACCGAGCTATGAATACTTGGGCGGACAAGGATTGGGACGCCTACTACGCGGCCAAATCCAGCTACAAAAAATGCATAAGATTCAGGAGCACCACAGGATGGCGTAAGTACTGTGGCAACATCGAATCTTGTCAACAAGCTAATAGGGTAAGGAAAATACTGGCACAGCAAAAAACACCTGGGCCTACTGTTCTCCGAAAACCTGACAACACACTCACCACATCACCAGATGAGGCGATGCGTGTCCTCATTGAAACCCACTTCCCAGGATGCGCATTTACACAGGTGATTGACTGGACAGAGATAACCCAAACGCCATCAGTAAACGACTGGCATTACGCTGACAAGGTGATAACACTGGAGAAAATCCAGTGGGCGATCCGTTGCTTCCATCCTTTCAAGGCGGCAGGCCCAGACGGCATCTTCCCTGCTCTACTGCAGTGGGGTTGCACATCCGTTGCCAGTAAACTGCTGCCCTTAATGAGAGCGTGCCTGGCCTTCCGATACGTTCCTAAAGGATGGAGGGAAGTGAAGGTTATATTCATCCCTAAGCCAGGTAAGGGTGACTACACAAACGCCAAAGCCCACCGACCAATCAGTCTTACCTCCTTCCTCCTAAAAACCATGGAGAGGATCTGCGAAAGAGAGCTGAGGGACGGCGTTTTAAAAACTATACCACTCCACGCCAACCAGCATGCATACAGCTCGGGTAAGTCTACCGAATCAGCTCTCCACATAGTGGTCAGCCGAATAGAAGAAGCTATACATCAGAAGGGAACCTGTCTAGGAACCTTCATAGACATCGAAGGAGCCTTCGATAGAACCAACTTTTCCAGCATCCGTAACGCTCTGTCTCGACATGGAGTGGAACAGGTAATGATAGACTGGATCACAAATATGCTAAGTAAACGAGTGGTTCGCCTTGCAGAAGTACAGGAGATGGCCTTGATAGCGAGAGGCTGTCCCCAGGGAGGGGTACTGTCTCCGCTCCTCTGGAACCTGGTGATAAATGACCTTATCACAAAACTCAACGCAAACCACTTCTTTACAATCGGGTACGCAGACGACCTCACCATCCTCATTTCAGGGAAGGTTACGGGGACAATTTGCAACCTTACCCAACAGGCCCTTCGCATCGTTGAAGGATGGTGCAGGGATTTCGACCTGTCTGTAAACCCTAATAAAACTGAACTAGTCATGTTCACCCAAAAGCGAACACTAGGACCTTACCGCCTACCCAAACTATTCGATACTGAACTCCAATTAGCCAGCGAGGTGAAATACCTAGGCGTCATCCTGGATAGTAAGTTAAACTGGGGCAGTCACTTAGACAATAAACTAAACAGAGCCTGCATCACCTTTTGGCAGTGCAGAGGGATGATAGGTAAGAGGTGGGGGCTGTCTCCCAAAATCATCCTCTGGCTTTACTGCGCGGTAATCCGACCTATGGTCACGTACGGGGCCGTGGTATGGTGGCCCCGCACCAGATTGGTGACAGCCTCAGCTAAACTTCAACGTATACAGAGGCTTGCCTGCACGGCGATCACTGGCTGCATGAGGACTACTCCAACTGCAGCCCTTGAAGCCATGCTAGAACTTCCACCGCTCCACCTGTTCATTCAGCAGGAGGCAACGACGGCGGCATTACGTCTCAAAACACTTCATCTATGGGGTAAGAAATATACACAGCATACCAAGGTACTGGAGGAGTTCTACAACGAGTTCCCAATAGCCAAAGCTATAAACGATCGGATACCTAAACAATTCGTATTCGATAAGAAATACAAAATCCAGCTCCATGAAGACCACCGTTGCGAAGGGCTATGCCCCGCAGAGGTAAGAATCTTCACAGACGGATCCAAAACAGGTACGGGCACGGGAGCCGGAGTCTTCTCAGAGGACCTCAACATCCACATAGCCGTACCTCTGGGGGTCCACAACACGGTGTTTCAGGCAGAATGCATGGGCATCTCCCTAGCCGCTTCAGCCATCATGGCAAGGAAGGTTAAGGGCCACTCTATACGCATACTTTCGGACAGCATGGCTGTACTGCAAGCACTAAACAGCCAAACAGTCAATTGTGGGCTAATACATGAGTGCCACCAGCGACTAAATAAGGTTGGTAATCTCAACAAAATAACTATCCAATGGATCAAAGGACACAGCGACTCCCGAGGCAACGACGCTGCGGACGAACTTGCTAGAAGGGGATCGAGCATGGTACCAGTGGGCCCCGCACCTATCGTGCCACTACCATTTGGGTACCTACGTACACTGGTAAGGAAACGCACCAAAAAACTACACCACAAACTGTGGCTGGACCACGGTGAGTGCAGGCAGGCCAAGGAAGCTCTTCCTAGCATCGACGGCCGCTTCACTAAACAGGCGCTTCGGATGACAAAACCACAGCTGCGCACAATCACAGCAGCCGTTACTGGCCACGGCTCTTTTAATAAACACCTCTTTGTCTTAGGAGTCACAGACAGCCCACTGTGCCGAGCCTGCATGGAGGTAGACGAAACAGCAGCCCACGTGCTTCTGCACTGCCCAGAGGTTGCCCCATACAGGGCAAAGTACTTCGGTAACCCAGGTACTCTTCGCGAGATCGTCAGCAACACCAAGGCGCTGCTGACGTTTCTCGTGGAGCTGGGGTGGATCGAATAATATTCCCACCCATACGCAAAATACGCGCCTTAGACGTGGAGTTGCGGACACCAGCCCGTTATACAATACAATACAATACAATACCCGCGTATAGCTCTCAGACTGATATCCGCCTAGTACAGCCATGTAAGCGCTATTTGCAAGGGCACACCACAGTAGTGGCGGTAAGTCCCCTCTTTGAGGAGTGACTGGAGAGGCGTCATGGCGTCCTTACCTACCGCCTGACGCAGGTCCTCACCGGACACGGAAGTTTCGGGAGGTTCCTGCACATCATCGGGAGGGAGGAAACGCCCGGGTGTCACCACTGTGACGATCGCCACAGTGGCAGGCTGGCAACAACTCCCGGCCACCGTAGATGGGGGCCTGTGGACGGTGAGCAATGGGTAGGTCACCGTCCGTCCGTCGATTGACGACAGGCCGTGTCGACGTGTCGTTCGTGTTTCACACGCGCCTCAAAGAGATGTCAACAAAGCTGAGGGGCTTGCCATATCCGCCTGCCGGGTTGCGGGTTGTTCGAAAGAGATACCGCGGCCCCGGAACGTAAAGGGCAATAAAAGGAACATGGGTGGGTTTTAGTCAGTACAAGTCTGACATGCCCCCCCCCCCCCCCCCCTATGGATATCATCTAATGACTTCCCCCGCTCTGGGCGAAGCGGGGGAAGAAGAAAAAAAAGCTATTTGAAAAAAAAACCTAACACCTAACCTAACCTGTGTCCTAAGGACTTGTAGTTTTAGAATTAAGCCACCTACATCTGGTAACTTGCCTACCCAAATTGGATTTTATTGTTTTTAATTTATAATTTAATTTAATTTTGATCTCATTTGTTTTTCCTTTTGTAACAAGTTTTGTATTTTTTCGTTTAAGTGTCTTCTGTTATACCCTAAAGAAATAGTATTTTTTGTTGTTTTTGTAGTAGTTTTTTTTTTTTTTATTATAAATACATAAATATTATTGTTATTACTTATTATGTAAAAATGTTGGTTAACCTATAATAGGCAACTGTATAAGTCCAATACTACGTAATTTTTATTTTTTAAGATATTTTTATACAGAAGCTGTTGGTGACCTTTTTAATAAATAAAAAAAAAACGGATGGAACGAAGTTATTATTTATTATGTACAAAAAACATGTATACACTCAACAAAAATAATCGTCGCGACACCACATTAATGCGAAATATAAAGATGAAATGAAAATAACTGGCTTGCTTTCTATGAGAGAGAGAGAGAGAGAGAGACAGAGAAACACGCGCACGCCGCACGGCTTACAACCATAGCAAAAAGTGTCGTTACAACTTTTGGTCTTAATCTTTTCCGTCTAGCCCCCTTTCGCAACGCGTGATAAGGCGTTCCAATATTTTTTTCTTAAATTGATCGTAGAAACTTATCTTGTTACTAACAGGAAGTACAAAATGCTATCATTGCAATCCTAACTAGTTCTGGTTTCTTTGTTCTATAGTCATTGGTGTCTTTACTGACCCCAGATTTGAAACGTTCTTTACTGACCCCAGATTTGAAAAGTTCTATTCGTCCTATTAAGTTTGGACAATTTTTGTACAAAAATAATATAGGTAAAATGAATAGAGATGGTATTAAAGAAGTAGGCAGAAATAAAATTTCTGTCGTATTATCCTCTGGAGATGCAGCCAATAAATTTCTTTCTAACCTGGTCTTAGAGACATTCCAAATATACTTCTACTATTCCGTCGTATAATATAACGAAAATGGGCAAATCGTCCGTCAAGTGACGGCCGATAGGTATATGGAAGAATTTGTGGAGACTTTAATTCTACCAGGGTGTAGAATTGTTTTAACCGCTTGTATGGAATTACAGACACAATTAATTACGCATTGTGTCTCGCGTAGATCTACGTTCCGGCATACAAGGGGTTAAAAGCGCGTAGATTGAACAGAAAAAGCAAAGAGGAGGGCAAAACCTCTTGGATCCCGACTTAGACTATTGTTGTAACTTTCAAATGTCAAACTCTTCCTTAACGATTTTTTTCTATTTCACACTTCTCTTCCCAAGGAGCTTGTGGCTAAATAATAGTAGCCGCTTCGGTCGATCTTAAGGTTAAGCTGCGCTTGCCTAGGTTGGTCTGTGGATGGGTGACCACCTGTTACATACCAAGTACTAACTGGGTTGTGGAGGTCAGATAGACAGTCGCTCCATGTAAAATACTGATATTCAGCTGAATCCGGTTATAATCATATAGCCACGAGCCACTTACTTAGAAGTTACAGGTAACCGTGCACAGGGAAATAAAATGAGGACACTTTTATTTGGTTTAACATATATTAAAATTATCAAATACTATCAGCCAGAGAATTCTGCCGGTACACATTGTTAGACTAACGTTCTGACAACACTAAGTCCTTAGTGTTAAATCAATTAGATGTCCTTCGACAGGTTTCAATACGACATCAAATTCACACACTAAATTGCTGATGTCACTTTGTATTTGGTATCGCCTTAAAATATGCGCCAATGCTACTTTCATCCCCATCGTGGCGTAAACTTTACCTGTGAAATGAAATGTGAAGTGATTTATACATTTTATAATCAAAATAATGCGATGTTACATACTTTATATAACTCATCCTACTTAATATTATAAATGCGAATGTATGTGAGGATGGATAAATGTATGGATGTTTGTTACTTTTTCAAAAACGGCTGAACTGCTGATGCAGAGGTAGCTTGTAGTCTCGAATAATACATAGGTTTTTCTTTCAATGTGCACCTATACAGTTTCATAGAAAACTACTAAAAAGTAATTAATAGCACGCACCTATGCAGTTTCGCTTGCCAATACCGAAACCGGCATGAATAGTCGGGTGATCTGGTAAGGTGGCAGAGTCCAGCCATCGCTCCGGTCTGAATTGCTCCGCGTCTGGGCCCCACATGGGGTGACGAAGAAGGCCGTAAACTCCTAAAATGCAAGTACTACCAGCTCGCAACGTGCAGTTCTCTGAAAATATACAAAAATAAATGTAAAGATTTTAACGATTGTTAGACAGTTTAAAGTATTATAAGCGACCCATATAAATGTCCTTTCTTTGCTATTGTTCGTCGTGTCGTTTAGCTCCTTGAGTAATCAGTCGAGCTACACGATAGCTGACAAATGCTTGCACTGACTGGACATATCCACAAAAAATTGTGAGGTACTTTCCTAAAAACACCATCTAAACTTTAATCTGCATAGTCCAAATGTAGGTTGACCAAGACTTTTGTTTAGATCTGAAAAAGGCTATGACCTCGTTTACTTTGTTTCAGCTGTTTCTTCTCAGGGTTGTTTGATCAACTAGTTTTAAAAAAAACTGGCCAAGTGTGAGCCAGGCTCGCGAGCCGAGGGTTCCGTACAAACTTGCGACATAAACTCCCATACATTTTAACTGCGTACAGGTAGTTTTGATTTCAACCCGATATTTTCACGCGTTACCGAGATAAAGGCTCGTGAGGGATAGACAGACGGACAACACAGTGATTTTTTGAGTGATCCGTATTTTTCCTTTTGAGGCCCGGTACCCTTAAAAAACGACGTGTAAAAGTGATTGTATAAACCTTTTTGCAAAATAAATATTATTTAACAATGATTACGGGAAATAGTTTCTGAATCAACTTTTAGAAGACATTTGCCAAGATGGCGACGGTTAACAAATGTTACAGCAAAATGTGTGCGTACCAAAGCAAAAATATTTAAAGACTATCGTTAAAAATGAACTAAGTTTAATACTTAAGTCAATATCTTTGGTAATTTTCCTTCCAAAAAACGGCACTGAAGGATATAGTCTCAGTGACTCCCTTATGACTGCCTCCATGTACTCAAGTTTCGGTAAGTCTTGCTTAGTTAAGTCGTCGTCTTTATGTTGAAGTACTTCTTGTAACCTGTGAAGAATATAATTATAAACGAGTTAAATGTTAAGGTTCGATGAGATAAAGACCCAAGTTGTTTTCCCTGTAATAGAAAACTCTTACATTTCTTCTCTCTTACATTTAAACAGACACACTTGAGAAGAATTTTGGGCAGGGCTTGAAAGCCCTGCCCAAAATATGTTGTTATTTCCGAGGATGCGGGTTGTTCGAAAGAGATACCGCGGCCCCGGAACGACTTGTCAATTGACAAACTTTGCCTCTTTTGGTTTCCTTTTGAACTAGCTCTAGGATTGCCATCCTAATTTTCTGATGATTTTAAATGTTTTGTTTTAGTTTTCTCAACATGTTTGGTCTATTATTTAAAACATAATACCAGGGTATTAAAAACTTGGCCAAATTAATTGATTATTTTCTTTAATTGATGATTGACGGGCCTGTTGGTCTAGTGGTTAACGACCCTGACTGCTGAGCCGGAGGTCGTGGGTTCGATTCCCACCCACGACAAACTTTGTGTGATGAGCATGATTATTTGTTCTGTGTCGGGGTGAGGTTTATCCATAATATGTATGTATTTATAGATTATATAAGTATGTATATCAGTTGTCTGGTTACCATAACAAGAATTTCCAATAGAAAAAAACAAAAGGTAGTAACTTAAGTAACTTTCACATCTATAAATATTTTTAGTAGGCCTAATTAGGTTAGTTAAAACGATAACACGAATGATAATATGACTAAAATAAATATTTATACACAAAGTCTTGTGATATTATAAGGATTTCTATTTCGGTTCACGAGAGCCGGTTTACGAGGCGTTGTGTCACTCTTAAATTAATGACAAGTTTTTGCGTAAATGACTGCAGTTAAAATACAAAACACAACTACAAATCAGCGACGGAGCGACACAACAATAGCAGCCGAATAAAATAATAATAATATAATAAAGAAAGTGTATGCATGGGCAAACCGTATTCGTAGGTATAAGCGGCGGGTGGAACGGTACACTCAGAATCGCACATTCCAAAGTGATGAAAGGTGGGTGTATAGAGCATGGGAGCGACCGGACTAAGGTGTGTCTGACACGCACCTACCGGATGATGACGCCATGTGTTTGTTTTGGCGCAGCATCTGGTCGGTGCCTGTCAGTCATACCGAAGGTGAATGGACTCGGGAAGTCGAACGAGCATGCGATCCAATACCAGAAATGGGGGCCCTAACAATCAGCCCCCAAGATGTAGCTTGTGCGGTCCGTCCGTTGCCTAATTGGAAATCTCCAGGGCCGGACGGACTGCACAACTTCTGGATAAAGTGGATCCAGAGGTCGCACGTTCGTTTGGCGGCCCTATTCCAGACGGCCTTAGAGTCAGGGTCGTTACCTATGTTTCTGACAACTGGTATAACCCACCTGCTCCATAAATCGGGTAGTACGGCGGAACCCAAAAATTATAGACCAATTACGTGTCTTCCGACACTTTATAAAGTTTTTACATCCATTTTGAGAGCTAAAATCACTAAACACATTGATGACAATTCAATCATGTCTGCTTCTCAAAATGGATGTAGGAACGGGTCCCGCGGTACTAAGGAGCTGCTCCTCATTGATATGGCCATTAGTCAACAGGTTCGCCGTTCTCGAAGGCATCTGTCGACATGTTGGATAGACTATAAGAAGGCCTATGACTCCGTGCCACATACATGGCTCATGAGGGTGCTAGAGTTGTATAAAGTTGATGCAACTCTGCGCACCTTCCTGATCTCGTGTATGAGGCAATGGAGTACAGTTCTTCGCTATCCAGGATGTCGGCAGATTCAGAGAAATAGTGAACCGATAAGGATAGAGCGAGGTATATTCCAGGGCGATAGTTTGAGTCCACTTTGGTTCTGCTTAGCCCTGAATCCTCTAAGCACGCTGCTGGAGAATTCAGGTCTGGGCTATCGATTGAGGAGAGGTGGTCAGGTTATATCTCACCTTCTTTACATGGATGACCTGAAACTCTTTGCCCCCAACGATTTGCAGCTGATGGAGCTACTGAAGGTAACTGAAACTTTCAGTAGCGCCATCAGGATGGAATTTGGTGTGGACAAATGTGCGGTCATGCATGTAAAGCGAGGGGAAATTGTGGAATCTGTGGGAACCCAGCTCTCAGATTCCATAAACCTTAGATCCCTCTCAGCAACCGAAACCTACAAGTATTTGGGGATGTCGGAAGCGCTGGGCATCAATGTTGCTGACATGAAGCAATCGTTGAAGGAGCGCTTCTTTGGCCGCCTGAAAAAAGTATTTAATAGTCTTTTATCAGGCGGAAACAAGGTGCGTGCTTTCAACGGTTGGGTCATGCCGGTTTTGATGTACTCTTTCGGCATACTCAAATGGACTCAAACAGAACTGGACGCCCTGGATAGGAAGGTCCGTACATTGTTAACGGCATTTCGTATGCATCACCCACGTTCTTCGGTCATGCGATTGTATATCCCGCGGAGTTGTGGAGGTCGAGGCTTTTTAAACGCCAAGACTCTCCACAATCGCGAGATATGCAGTCTCAGGGAATATTTTCTAGAATCAGATGTGGGAATGCATCGAGATGTGGTTGCAGTGGACAAAGGCCTCACCCCGATCTCCTTGGCTAAAGAGAACTGGCGCAAACCTGTAATACTTGACACTAACGACCGCAAGGAGGTATGGCAAAGTAAGGAGCTTCACGGACGCTTTTTCCGAGCCCTACATGGACCCGATGTAGATCAATCAGCGTCCGTAGCCTGGCTACGTTCCGGGGACCTCTTTGGAGAAACCGAAGGTTTTGTCTGTGCAATTATGGATGAAGTTATGATGACGAATAACTACCGGAGATTTATTGTGAAGGACGGCACGGTTGACATATGTCGGGCATGCCACCGTCCGGGTGAATCAATTCGACACATTATCTCCGGTTGTTCTCGTCTAGCTAACGGAGAGTACTTGCATAGACACAACCTTGTAGCCAGGATTATCCATCAGCAACTTGCTCTAAAGTACAACCTTGTGGAATCGGAAGTGCCGTACTACAGGTATGAGCCCGACCCAGTTCTTGAACATGGCTATATCACATTGTACTGGGATCGATCCATCATCACTGACAGGACTATTGTTGCTAACAAGCCTGATATAGTGGTGGTGGATCGATCAGAGCGGCGGGCAATTATTGTTGACATAACAGTCCCGCATGATGAGAACCTCGTGAAAGCCGAGAAAGATAAGCAAATCAAGTATATTGACTTGGCTCGCGAGGTTGTCGACATGTGGGACGTGGACTCAGCGATCATTGTGCCGATAGTCGTTACAGCCAATGGCTTAATTGCTAAGAGCCTCGACCAACACCTGAGAAGGCTCTCGTTAGGCAGCTGGATCAAGGGTTTGATACAGAAAGCGGTACTCCTGGACACGGCTCGTATTGTTAGGAGGTTCCTTTCTCTGGAGCCCTGACCGCCGGTAGCTTGGATCCTGTTCCCGATACCGGTGGCCTACTATTTTTATATTTTTAAATGTTTTTTTTTATGTTTTTTTTTTATTAAGAAATGTTTAAAAATATAAGGATATGTTAGAAAAACAAATAAATGAACGAACAATATAATAAATATCTTGGGACAACTCACACACGGCTATCTGATCCCAAGCTAAGCAGAGCTTGTGTTATGGTAACCAGACAACTGATATACATACTTATATAATTTATAAATACATACATAATATATTACAGATTAATCACACCCAGACACAGAACAAACAATCATGCTCATCACACACAGTTTGTCCTGGGTGGGAATCGAACCCACGACCTGCTGCTCAGCAGTCAGGGCCACTAACCACTAGACCAACAGGCCCGTCAAATATTGCACCAACGTTCTTGCAAGTATTTGCAGTGCTTGTGTCTATATGTCAAAAACCGTTTTTGTAAAGTATTTCAGAATAGCAAAGCCTAAATATATTGGCACCTGATGGAAATATTACTTACTCTTGATAAACTCGTTCTTGTACATCTTGGTGTGATCCAATCATTAACAAAAGAAAAGTCAAAGTTGAAGAAGTTGTGTCGTAAGCAGCGGCCACTAAAGTGTTGAGATGTTCTCTGATTTCATCGTTTGTGAAATCATCCTGTTTTTCAGCTAAAGCCAGCAGTTGATCTAATACTGGTTTAAATTTGTCTGAAAAAAAATAGAATTTCTGTCCACTCATTGTTTCTTCATAGCTTTCGTAATAGCAACGCTAAGTTTTCCCTTTTCTTCCCGCGTTCTCCCTCATATCCCATTTTTTTAATTTAGCCTATGTCCGCCTCCTGGTTCCCAACTATCTCTGTACCGAAATTCATCAAAATCGGTTCAGCCATCAAAGCGTGAAGAGGTAACAAACAAACAAACTCACTTTCGCTTTTAGTAATAAAGTATTAATATTAAAGTATTATACTCTATAATGTCGTCAATGGTGTTTTGACATGCTCGCTTTGTGCTCGGAGTTTTTCGGCCGAAGTTGGATATGCTAGCTATTAGACACGTATATTTTTTTTTTATTAAAAACGTTGTCCCACGCTAGGATTATGATTTATCCTGTACCGTGGGTGCGTTTACAAATATTTAACCTTACATACACAAACAGCCAGACACAGAACAACTATCTGTAAGCCTTACAAATATTTGCTCGGTGCGGGAATCGAAACCGTGACAGCGCAGCAGTCGATCGCTTAGCCACTGAAATTTGAATTGAATTGCGCCGCACAGTATGATTTTGACAACCACCTCATAAAGCTATCAAATGCAGTGGATGTGGCCGAAATCGGCTTGATAGTTTCATCATCATAAATAGACTATACCTACCTTTTGGAGAGTTCTTTTGAAACACTGTTTTTAAAAAAAACGTTATCGAAATTATTTTAGCAACATTTGGAGAAATTATCTATAAATGCAAACCTATACTAACTAACTATGTCAAATAATATTGTATAACTAGATCGACCATTTAAACCACAGTGCTTCATATCAACTTTTTATGTTAATTATATTTACCTGGTTTCAAATCATCAAACGTCTCCTTTTTCTGATCTGAATTAAACTCAGTTTTCCTTTTTTGTATAACCTGAAATAGTGAAAAATATTCACAAGTAAGCCGCACAGTTTTGGTGAGGAATAGGCAGGTAATAAAGTGCTTCCACAGTTCTTTTACCTCTGATTCTACATCTGTGTAAAATGAAATGTCTTTTTTGCACACGCACTATACGCGTCTTGAACGTAGAGTTAATTCAACACAATGAAAATGATCTTAATTTCGTTACATTCAAATTGCTGTTAAAAGGTAAAATCACGATTAAAAGTGCCTGTATGTTATATGTCTAACCGCAGAAAGATGCGATCATTGGGTCCACCACTCTTTGGACGCTTGTTAACTTATGTTAACGTATTATTTTACTTTACTTTTTGTAAAGTAAGCAATGACTTATTGTCAGGCCTACGCTGTCCTTTCATACTTAAGTGCTAACGCTGTAACAACAACATTGTAAAACCAAATGATTTTAAAAGAGTAACTATGGAGTTTCTTGCCGGTTCTTCTCCATAGAAAACGACCAACCCGAACCGTGCATCTTTTCTCGACGTTTTATAAGTGCCCATGTAGGCCTTTATTTTTTATTTATTTTTTTCGGGTGGGAAATCATCCAATGACTTCCCCCGCTCTGGGCGGAGCGGGAGGGCATGTCAGACTTGTACTGACTAAAACCCACCCATGTTTCTTCTTTTGCCCTTTACGTTCCGAGGCCGCGGTATCTCTTTCGAACAACCCGCAACCCCGGCAGGCAGAGGCTCTGGCAAGCCCCTCTGCCCCATGTAGGCCTATGTGAAATAAAAATATTTTGATTTTGATTTTGGTTCGGAAAATCAGAGACACTTTCCGTTTTCTCTATTTTCGGTCTCGGCCCAATGACGCATCCAGTTTCGAGCAACAATCGGTTTGACAAGAATATGGTTTAAGCACCTTACAACAACACTATAAACGCAATTTGAACAATTGTCTAGAAAACACACAATACAATCTTTGACAAACAGGATTTGTCTTTCATAATACCTACAGGATTAATGATGTTATTCAGTTTGTTCGTGAGTTGATCTTGTTTGCGCTTCATTGCAGACCAATTGAATATAAAAGATAAATGGAACCAGGGTTTTTGAAATCTATCACAGTATACAGCAAATAAATCTCCAATTCCTTCTGCATAATCTGTATCTATAACTGTTTGATCTTGAGTATTCAATCCCAACATAGTCCCTGCAAAAGAGAATATGGCTTTACCACACATGAAAATAATATAAATTGCCAATAATAAGAAATTCTTAAAAAATATGGTTGTTTATGTCTCGAATTTGTATGTCTCCCTTTTTGTGGATGGGAAATCATCAAATAACTTCCCCCACTCTAGGCGGAGAGGGGGTCTCCCTTGGTGCACGAGTCCGACTGGCAATTTTCTGGTTTTTATTTTATTTTAGTTACCGTCATTTTTTATGTAGGTTGGGGTTATGTCAATATCCTTTTCACGTCGTATTTAACTATACGCTCAACTATACTGGCTCAAGAATCCAGTATTATAGCCTTGACTTGGCTACGAATCTGATGCATTGGTATTGCTTGTACAACGGAAGTCTGCATTTTCCCCGTTCAAATTATAATTACGTTATGGAAACACATGATATTTGCGTGATGTTGCCAATTAATTGAAAGTTCTGTTAAGGTGAAATGCAGCTAGACTTTAATACTCACGAGTAACAATTGATAGTGTATATGTCACGAAGAATTTGTGAACGTCAAATGGGCCTTTTCCGTTTTGTAATGCCAATTCAGAGACTAGGCCACGAGCTTGCACATTCATTTCATTCACGTAGGTATTCAGCACTTGTTGGTTGAATGCCGGATTTAATAGTTTGCGTTTAGATTTCCAAAGGTCCGCTGAAAAAAAAAACTATATCAATCATGAATTGAATTTTGGAAAGCTCGTTTTCTTTTGTAGAATCCTATAGAATTGTGGTTTTAAGTCCATAATGACCATCGCTCAATTGCTTAGCCTTTGCATAACTTTATTGGACTTGCTATTCAACCAGATGCAGCAGTAAAGGTATGACAACCGCCTGTTTGACCTCTACTTTCTCAGTAATGGAGTGGATAATATCAGTTAAAAATCAATCAATTATTATTATGCCTTGTAAAGTTAAGCAAAACGGGCCAAAATATTTGGTCCTGACTTGTTTTCATGACCGTGACCTTTGTCTAGCTAAAGAGATACAACGTCAACTGAATTCTTGTATCTTTTCCAATCTTGATTCTATCTAAACTTGGTAAATTTTGCTACAAGGTACTAATCCCATCCTTTGATCTATTCTGTATACATCTCGTTTACCGTGAGTCGTGACAAGTCCAGCATTCAGAAAGTCCTTTGCGAAATTGTATAGGTATGGTCGATCCAAAAACGTATTGCATATTGTTTGATTTTCTTCAGGGTCGGTTATCACTGAAAAAAAATATAGTGATGACTATTTAAAAAAACTGGCTCTAAAACGCGTTTGTTTAAAAAAAACTGACTTACTATAAACTGAATGAGGCCCGAACCATAACTCAATAACTCCACCTTTTGTTAGTGAAAACATCTGAGCGTTTCGCATTAAGTTCCATAAATCTGAAATGGAAAATAACAAAAAAATAAGTACAAAAAAATATTCTGATGTTCTACAACCTCATATGGCGAAGTCACTTATTTTGTAAAATACCCTATTTTTACCGATTGATGACGTACAGAAATTAAAGATTCATGAAATAGTGTTTGAATTTCAGGAACCTCTAAATTAGATGATAAATGGTGTTTATTTTGCAAGTTTTTTACCTCGCAGCGAAAGAAAAAATTAGAAGAATTAATTTGAGATTTTCTAAAGTAAGAGAAGATTTTTTTTTAAAAAAAGAGTAGTATGTATAAGAATTAGTCACAAAAAATGTGCTTTATTGATAAAACCAAAAAATAATTGTTTACACAATATGCACAAGCAATATAACTACACGTGCCTACTTTACTGTGCTTGGATGAATGCGAGATTTTGATATATTCATCATATTATTATATTCGCACTTATGTGTATGACAGACTTTCTAAGTAGTACTTAAAGGATTAAAAACGTACAAAAAAAGAATAAAAAATATGCCATAAAAATGCAGTCGCAATCCTTCCAAAACAGTGACTACAGTAACGGTGGTGAATTATTATTTACTTACGTTTACGATCACCAATAGCCTGATGCGCATGTCCAATGAATGGCAGCGCGCCGGGCAACGCAGGGGGTGAGCGACCACGAGGTCTCAACCACCACCAGGCACCCGCGACGCAGCACAGTATTGCACTATACACAAGCAAACACATTCTTACGGACGACAGCGATCTGCGCCTATTTATATACTATCATCCTGTATAGGCTTTGCGCATGGTTTCGATCACGTCACGACTTTTTTTAGGGCCTTATATAAACAGAGACGGCATACTCTTAGAAAGGTGTGGAAGGAAAACTTAAGATGGTATATGTAGCTAAAGAAGCGCGATAACACTTGATACCTTTAGAAGTCGATTGCGACAGTATCTGATCGACTCTCAAGAAAAACTGGGCGTGACTGTCACAAGCACTTTCATAATATAGAGAGTCTTCTGGAACTGATGGCTCACTTTGTCCTATTGTTGACAACAGACATTAAGGCAACTTAAAAAATGAAACGCACATACAGATTATAATAGAAAATATTAAGAATAATATTTTTTTTAACCAAAAAAAATATGGCCCCCACTAGGAATTTTTGCCTGTACCGTAGGTGCGTTTACAAACACTCAAACACATACACAAACAGCCAAACCCGAAACAACTATCTGCAGGTCAAACAAATATTTGTTCCGTGCAGAAATCGAAGCCGCGACACGCAGCGCATCATCATTTTTTTTAAATGGTATGCGGACTTTTATTTGTCACTAACAAAAACATCGTGCATATTTTTTTTGTATGGTTCATCTCACAGTCTCTTTCTCTTTTAACTAAAAATACCTACAAATCATTAAGGGAACTGTGTTACCCTGAATTTAACACAAGCGAAACCGCGAGCAAAAGCTGTGCCCAACATTGCCCCCTTGTATGCACGGCACAGGCATGTTGCAACGGCCTATCTGACCTTCACAACACAGTTAGTTCTGAATATTACAGTACACTTTGGTAATACTAGTTGTAAGATTTTCGACTGTTGACTACCTGATTTGCAGTTACATTTCCTGAAGCCATAATAATTGCTTCATTGCAGTTTGACGTTAAGAAATTTTGACATTAGGAATCAACTTTTGGCTATCAATCTTTCATTATGAACGCTTTTTTTCGGTTGGGAAATCATCAAATGACTTTTCGCGCTCTGGGCGGAGCGGGTAATATCAGGTCATGTCAGACTTGTAAAACCCACCCATGTTCCTTCTATTGCCCTTTACGTTCCGGGGCCGCGGTACCTCTTTCGAACAACCCGCAACCCCGGTCATTAAATAAAATAAAAAAATAAAAAAGCCTTTATTTGACCTCATTTACAAAAAAAAAGATTTTTTTCTTAGATGATTAGGTTATTATTACTTATATCTACATAATTAACGTTTATACTTATAACTACTATTACTTTACTTTACGTTTCTTTCTTTTAACTTTCTTTTAACTAGCTAATAATAAAATGTTCATATTTACAAAACTATTATTTTTCTTTTCTTAGTATAATATTTACTTCATATTACTTATATCTATAATAGTGTCTATAACTGCCATTTAGCTAGTTATTGAGGTCCCCAGATTGGGTGAAGGCCTCCTCCAAATATCTCCATATATCTCTATCCTGTGCTGTTTGCCACCATTTCGGGCCAGCAATTTTTTTAATTTCGTCGTCCCAGCGCATACAGGGTCTTCCTCTTCTTCTCTTGCCTAGCGGACCTCTCCATATGGTGGTTGCGTAGGTCCATCTTTTATCCGTGAGTCTGGCTACGTGACCGGCCCATCTCCATTTTGCTTTTAATGCGAAGTTCAAAGCATCAATAGCTTTTGTTGTTGCTCTAATTCTTGTGTGCCTGATCTTATCTATTTTTTTTTACTCTGAGCATGCTTCTCTCCATTCCCCGCTGACAGGTAATAATTTTGTGCCTGGCTTTTGAGGTAAATTTCCATGTCTGACACCCATATGTCAGGCAAGGTAGTAGGCTCGAGTTCATAGTCCTAGCTTTCAGTTCTATAGGCATGTTACTTTTAAAAATTTCTTTCAAACTCCAGTATTTGTTCCATGTTTGCTGTACTCTTCTGTCTATCTCTAGTTCGTTGTTTTCTTTCCCAAAGCTGATGGTTTTTCCTAGGTAAATGTATTTATCTCCGTATTTTAATAGTTTTTCATTAATTTTAATTTGTTTTTTGTAGCTGTTAGTCAGTATCATGGTCTTTGATAGATTAATTTCTAGCCCAACTTTGGTGCTAGCCGATTGTAAGTCCTTAATCATGATCTGCAGTTGTGAGCTAGACTCAGATAGTATAACTATGTCATCAGCGAAACGTAGATGACTTAGAAAGGCGTCATGTATGAAGACTCCGCGTTTACTCCAAACAAGATTGTTGATGACGCTTTCGAGTAAAGCTATAAATATTAATGGTGATAAAGGGTCTCCCTGTCTCACGCCTCTCATTATGGGGAAGCTCGGGCCAAGTGTTTCTAACTTTATTCTGCCTATGTTGCTAATGTATATGTTTCTGATGATGTTTATATACACTTCGCTTACTCCCTGGTCTTTCAAGCTTCGCCAAACACTGTCGTGGGATACTGTGTCGAATGCTTTCTGATAATCTATGAAGCCGAGGTACAGTGGTCTCTGTTGTTCCCGATACTTCTCTATAATTAGCTCTAACGTGTGTATATGATCCACCGTAGAGAAACCCTTTCTCAAACCGGCCTGCTCTACAGGTTGTTTTGCTTCAATTACGGGGCTGATTCTTGAGTTTATGATAGAAGAAAAAAGATTGTATAGTGTTGGAAGTAGGCTAATGGGTCTATTAGTTACCTATATCTTTTGGGTCTCCTTTTTTATAAATTAAAATAATATTAGAAACGGACCATTGTGTAGGCGTTTCAAGTGTTTGAAGCATTAAATTGAATAGCTCGGTCAGCGGAGTTGCTAGTATATGATAGGCATACTTTATAGCTTCATTTGGTATGTTGTCTAAACCGGGTGATTTTTCCGATTTTAGTCTTTTTATTCCTTCTATAATTTCTACTTCAGTGATTCTTTCGATATGATCTTCTTTAATATTATCTGTGCAGGAGTGGACCTGAAGGTTTTTATCTGTGTTTATTGTATTGTTTTGAATTGCGGTGGTTTCATTTTTATAGTCGTAGAGGTTTTTGTAAAATTCGGTTGCTGTAGTGATGATATCTTTTCTTTTGTTTAGGTCTTTTCCAGAATCCTTCAAACCTTCTATCCAGGACTTGCTTGTACGGAGTTCTTTAAAGGCTCTCTTGGTACTTCCGGTTAGGTTGAGATGTTTTTCAATAGTATGCTGTCTGTACTTTGCATAGTCGTTTCTTATATATATATTTACAAGCTTGTAGAGCGCAGAGAGTTCATTTTTCAATGCTCGTGATTTGTTTTTGGTTTTTTGTAATTCTTTTCTTCTTTTTAAAAGAGATGTTGTTCGTTCCGATAACCACTTGTGTCGTTTGTGTTCTTTTCTTGTTGCTTGCACTGACCTTAAACTCGTGGTAATTACATTTGTAATGAAGTCATACTGGGTTTGCACTGAGCTGTGCTTGTGGCAAGCAACATCCTGGTTAGATATAAGTTTCGTTAGTGCTTCCCTGTACGTTGAAATTTCCCCATCATATCTTAATTGATTCCGACCCCGGTCATTATAAACGCTTAATTAAGATCTTGCGAGTGTAATTTTGAAAATGCACTTGTCTCAAAATTTCAGTATACATTTTGAAAAAAAAAACAGTTTAGACCCAGTCATCACATTTTTCAAAAACTCAGGCCTAAATTGAGCTGGTATCAGTTGTCTTAAAGATATATCCTCAGAAACTTTCACATCTAAAAATATATTTTTAGTAGGCCTAGTTGGGTTAGTTAAAACGATAACGCGAATGATAATTATGACTAAAATAAATATTTAAATAACAAAGTCATGTGATATTATGTAAGGATTTCTATTTCGGTCAACGAGAGCCTATTTACAAGGCGTTGTGTCACTTAAATTAATGACCAGTTTTTGCGTAAATGACTGCAATTAAAATACAAAAACACAACTACAAATCAGTGACGGAGCGACAAATCTAGCAGCCGAATAAAATAATAAATTAATTAAGCCAAGTTTTTTTTACCATGTTATTATGTTTTAAATAATAGACTAACATGTTGAGACAACCAATAAGAAAAACATTTAAAAAAATCAGGAAATTAGGATTACAACCCTGGGGCTAGTTCAAAAAAGGAACCAAAAGTGGCAAAGTTTGTCAATGACAAAATATTGACAGGTGAACAATTCGAAACAACGAAAACCGAGCCACGTGCACGGTACATGATATGGACAGCTTCATGAATATTTAATACTTGCTTCTGCCCGCGTTTTCGTACGTCCGCGTGATCGAAAAAAAAATCTTTTTCTCCCCTTTTCTTCCCTCTTTCTCCCCCTTTTCTCACATTTTTGTTTAAAAAACCTAGATTATGTCCTTTTTCAGGATCCCAATGATCTCTATACCTTAATTCATCAAAATTGGTTTTGCCATTTAGGTGTGAAAACGTAACAAACTCAGTTTCGCTTTATAATATTAGGAAGGATTTAAACAAGCACAGTTTGATTCAATCAGCACAATGAAGTTTTGTCTTTCGTATTATTTCTGAAAAAAAAAAACCTATTAAAAAGCAAACTACAATGCAAGCTGTGTCCAGCGGTTTCAGCCGTGTCGGGGTTGCGAGTTGTTCGAAAGAGTTACCGCGGCCCCGGAACGTAAAAGGCAATATAAGAACATAGGTGGGATTTAGTCAGTACTAGTCTGGCACCCCCCCGCACCGCCCAGAGCGGGCGAAATTATTTTATAATTTCCCATCCGCAAAAAAAAATATTTCAGCCGCTGCTTAGCTTCCTAGTGTCGTGGTGAGACCACGACACTAGGAAGCTAAGCAGCGGCAGCAGAGTCATACAGCGCTGTGCTGTATAACATGAGACATACCTGTCGCAGTCACGACGTGCAAGCTATTTTTATTTTGTGCCAATGCTATTTCATATGTATTTGTAAATGTTTGTGATACTTTGCATGTTGAATGTTTATTTTTATTTTTTTGTAATTTTTTTGCTCGTCGTAATTTGCGACTACTAAATGTTTTTTCTTTCTTACATACCGCCGTAGTGAACACACATGTCATAAAAGGATCCCCCATGCAAAGAAAATTGACACTCCTACACTTGTAGGTTTTGAAGAGTCTGTTTAATATAAATATCATTCCTTGTTTTTGAGAATTATACAAAAACTACATACATATGGGATATTTTATGTCTGCTCTATGATCACAAACGTTAAAGTAATTTATTGTTATATTAATATTTCTTAGACTTGGTGCACAAAATCACCGCTGCTGCTATAGATGTAGTACTTCCTCTAGTAATAAAAAAATCATTCGTGACACGTCGGTCATACACGCAGTTTTTTATTTTATATCCGCTGAAACTCAAAATGGTTAAGGACAACATTATTAAAAATCTAGTAATCATTACTTAAAACCAATAAATCACGTTATTTATGTGGGTAAATTGGCGTGAGAAAAAGTTGGCAATGACTTCTTACGGAGAGGAAACCTGTGTCCCAAGTAAGGTGTTTATTTATTTATATTGGCTTTTATGATAATTTTGTCCAGTAGCCAAAGATGATATCGGCGGTGGAATTAACTAACCCAATTTATTATTATTATTAGCCAGATGTGTCCCACTGCTAGGCAAAGGCCCCCACTCCTTCCTCCCATTTTTTTTTGTTATTTGCTGTTGTGGCCCAATCCTTTTCGTGGAAGTCTAGCTCGTCACGCCATCTCCTTCTGGGCCTACCATGTCGCCGGGTCCTGTTTTTCGGAACCCAATCGGTTGTTATTTGGCCCAATTTTGTTGTGACATGCGGCAGATGTGGCCAGACCAGTTCCACTTTGATTTTGCAGCTGTGTTGCCAACGTCTGCTTTATTTGGATCTTGGAGCCTTTACTAACTAATACATAACTTGAACTAACCCAAAATAAGCTTAAAACATAGGTAACTTGCGAATTAAATAGATGGGGTTATATGCACTTGGATACGCCGAAAGTATTTCTTGTGAATGTGTGAAATATCGACCAGGTTTGAGTGAAAAGAATTGGTACGTCTGAAATCTCGATAGAAGAAGGGGGACGGTAAAATAAGCTCTCGGAGCTCTGAGCGTGTGCTGAATATACCAAAGTTTTCCCAAGACAAAGCTTTATTTTAATGGCATT
This sequence comes from Ochropleura leucogaster, assembly GCA_958449745.1. Classification (NCBI taxonomy): domain Eukaryota; kingdom Metazoa; phylum Arthropoda; class Insecta; order Lepidoptera; family Noctuidae; genus Ochropleura; species Ochropleura leucogaster. The sequence goes on along the minus strand of OY288223.1, from coordinate 8,997,731 downwards.
TCGCAGTTCGCAATAGGAGGTTGTCCTCTAGTTAACCGAGATATTCCTGTAGATGCCTCGAGAGGCCTCCAGCCAGGGTAATGGGCCCCCAGCTAGGGCAAAAGGCAAACAGGACATGGTAGGATACGGCGTATTTTATACTTTACGACGCGCATTTGTAACACAAGATTTCTCCGTGGATCAGACAGTACTCAAGATGTTGGTTCGATTATTATCATTGTACATCTTAGATTCTTGATATGGGTAATCAGAATTCTGAACATAAACCCTAAAATCACAACTAATCACACACTCCCACACGTACAGATAGAAACATGGATGGGTTTTATTCAGTAAAAGTGTGATATTGCCCCAGTTATTTGATAATATCCCATCCGAAAGAATGTCACGGTGTGCGCAGTGGCTGAGCGAGCGTCTGCTGCGCTACGTGTCGCGGGTTTGATCTCCGCTCGAAACAAATATTTGTAGGGCCTATAAGTTGTTGATCCGGTTCCAGATGTTTGTGAATGTGAATTTGAATGTTTTCAAACGCAATCTACGATACCTGAAAAATTTCTTAAAGAAGAAAAATCCAGAAAAAAAATCCTAGTGTGGGGCAGTTTGAAGAAAGTGTTGTTAAGGACAGTGGACCAAACTAAACAGTAGAATAAAAAGAATTATAAAAATATGAGATAGATGTCCTTTAGCAGAGTTAAAAACTAAAATATGTAAGTAAGAAGATTCCATTTAATAAAAAATAAATTACCGACTAACCTCTTATTATAACTGTTAGTAAACAAGTTGGGTGGAAACGAGCTTTCGACACGCTCGTTGATGATAAGTAACTAACATCAACGAGCTTATGACAACTCCATTCATTTTTGTACAACGCCATCTTGTAGCGAGTAGTACAAACTAGGAACGGTAAATCAATGTGACCCCCTTATTGCTTCTGCTTTTAGGCGACAGAGCGCGCTGCTAGCTATGTTGTCACTGTAGAGATAAGATAAATCGTTGTAGGGAAATAAGGTTATGCCAGTTAATATTCAAACCGTTCACTGTTGAGTCAATATGATTCAGGAAGTCAAGAAAAATTAAGATCATGACAAATTGAGCAAATGACTTAGTAGGTAAAATAGCGTCCTTTGTGGAAATTCTGTCAGTGTCGTTTTGGTTAGAAATTTTCTGAATTAAACACCTAACTTTATGCTGCGCTTACAGCTTAACTATCAATCAACATACAAAAAGATTCTTACCTCCCTAATGTCTCTAATTAACAAACTACATCGATCCATGAATCACGACACTACTTTGTTGTTTTCCACGAGGTGAAAAATCGAGTAAATCAAGGGTATTGTTTTATTATTATTATTATTCATTTATTTACAGACTACAAGGTGGTCCAGTGTGTTAGTAACAATATGACTTAGCCTATGTTAGTACTTAATAACTAGAAGAGATCGAGTGCGATAAGTTAGCGCCCACATTAGAGGACTGTCTGCCCGGTCAACTATCGATTGCAGGATAGTGTTGGGACTGCCACGCAGCCTGTGGAGTAGTGAGGCAGATTTTTTTCGCCACAATGCAACAAAACTGTCAGTGCGTGCGTCAGCAAACATTGCTGAGGCACTACAGGAGCGTGGCAGTCGCAGCAATACCCTAAACGCATTATTATATTGGATACGCAGAGCATTATAAGCCTTTTGGGTATATGTGAACCATAGGGCTCCCGAGTACAGTGAGGTGCAGTATGCCTTAAAGAGGACTATTTTAATTGCGGCTGTACATCGAGAGAACCTGCGGGCCAGCATATTCGCCCTAACTGATAATGCTCTGCGCTCCCTCTCTAGATCAAGGTCATCTTTCAGATCATCAGTAACCAGATGGCCCAGGTATTTAAATTTGAAAACTCTTTTTATAGAGTGACCTCTCAATAAAAGAGGAGGGATTGAAGTGGGACACCTGGTACCAGACCTGAAGACCATGAGCTCTGTTTTACTGCTATTATATACCAATCCATGAGTGTCAGCGTACGACTCGCACACATTGAGTAGTTTTCGGAGAGCACCGACCGAGGGAGCCAGCAACACCATGTCGTCTGCATAGCTTATGTTGTTGAAACAAACCCCATCCACATAGCAGCCGACCCGCGTGCTGCTGAGTCGCTCAATCAGTGCATTAACATACAGACCGAAGAGCAGAGGTGAGGACAGGCCCCCCTGCCTCACCCCGCACTCCGGCCTGCATGTCTCCGACAACTCACCCGCCCATCGCACCTGATGATATAACTAGCTTTCGCCCGCGGCTTCGCTCGCGTAAAATTTGGGGTAACACAGTTCTCCTTGCGCCTTATCGATTTGTAATAGCAACGCTAAGTTTTCCCTTTTCTTCCCTCTTTCTCCCTCACATCCCACTTTTTTAAATAAAAATTAGCCTATGTCCGTCTCCTGGTTCCCAACTATCTCTCTACAAATTTATCAGAACCTGTTTAGCCATTAAAGCGTGAAGAGGTAACAAACAAACAAACTCACTTTCGCTTTTATAATATTAGTAAGGAAAGGATATAAAAAATTGCCCCTTCACTGTCCTGTAACTCTTTTTTGATAACAAGTAAAAATATACACCGACAATCATAAAATACAATGTTTAATAATGTGATCTGATCTACCAAACGTCTAACGTAGTAAGTGGTAGTAGTAGTAAGTGAATCAAAAGAAACTTGAATTCATCTATCACACTGTTTTCTAAGGCATCACGCTCAACTCGAGGGTACTATTAGATCCTCATTTAACAGTACTTTTTTCTAACAGGACGGTTGAGTTCAGCAGCATATACTGTTAGGAAAATCTGTCAATTTACTTATATACAGCATGTTGATTTGCATCGTCGCCAAATTCAAGGACGTAACTATGCTAATGATTCTCGACCCGAATCGATAATAAAATAAATAGGTTTTTTTTTACTTTTTTCGTATTTTCAGAAATCGGTAAAAGTGTACACTACACTCGGACTGTGTGCGGGCATGTCGCTGTATGATACGAATGCGACAACGCTCACGCACACTGTTCTGTTAGTTCTGTAGGTGATTCTCTACCTTGACGTGGAGATATTCTATAATACTGTTAAATTAAAACAGACTGAGACATATCATAAAAGCGCGGTATATTATTATTGATCAGGTACCGTAATTTTCATTGATTATTTATGACTTTTATTAGCACCTCCTAAATTTTGGCGAGGATGCAAATCAACATATTGTAAATACCACGCAACTGGAGGTGTTATTTTAATAGTATGAAGCCATACGGTATTTTACTATGGGGACGGGCTTTTAACATTGAGTTTATATTTATTCTACTAAGTACTCCCTCCCGCGGCTTTGCTAGCGTTAAATTCAGGGTAACACAGTGCCTCTTTCCTGATTTGTAGGTACTGATATCTGCAGCTTTTGCTCTTGCGCCTTATTAATTTGCAATAGCAAAGCTGAGTTTTCCCTTTTCTTCCCTCTTTTTCCCTCATATCCCACTTAAAAATACTTTTATCCGTCTCCTGGGTCCCAACTATAAACTCACTTTCGCTTTTATAATATTTAGTAAGGGTACTACTAGACTCTATAATACTAGAAACAGGTATTAACTACGTAAACCAGTTTTCAAGCTAGCCAAAATAGACTCCTCTTATATGTGGTACTGTTTAAAATCCTTACTAATATTATAAAAGCGAAAGTGAGTTTGTTTGTTTGTTTGTTACCTCTTCACGCTTTAATGGCTGAACCGATTTTGATGAATTTTGGTACAGAGATAGTTGGAAACCAGGAGACTGACATAGGCTAATATTTATTTTTAAAAAAGTGGGATGTGAGGGAGAAAGAGGGAAGAGAAGGGAAAACTTAGCATTGCTATTACAAATCAATAAGGCGCAAGGGGAACTGTGTTACCCCAAATTTAACGCGGGCGAAACCGCGGGCGAATGCTAGTGTAACAATAAAATACCTCGATACATTCTAGAACTGAATGAATCGAAACCTAAATCTTGTGTTAAACACACTATGTAGGCTCACTTTAAACAGATTCACGCTTTGGAATGGGCAACTATAGTATTTTCAGAAGTTATTATGTCTTGTGACTGGGACACACGTACATGACAACACAGAGCCTCCTGTGTGTTATCATGTGCGTGAGCGGTGAAATTCCGATCGCTACTCGGTATGGACAAAAAAAGACGATCGTACATATAAATGCCGTCGATAGAGTTGTCATCGTTTTAAAAGTTTGCTGGACTTTTAGGAAACGATTGTAATTTTGGACAAAAAAGTTTTTATTAATTTACTAGCTTTCGCCCGCGGCTTCGCCCGCGTTAAATTCGGTATAAGACAGTTCCCCTTTCCTGATTTGCAGGTACCTGCCGCCTGTAGTTTTTACCCTAGCGCCTCATTTATTGTAATAGCAATGCTAAGTTTTCCCTTCAATTACTTCTTTTTCCCTCATTTTTCACTTTTAATAAAAAAAAGCCTATGGCCGTCTCCAGAGTCCAAACTATCACTGTACCAAAATTCATCAAAATCGGTTTAGCCATTCAGGTGTGAAGAGGTAACAAACAAACAAAATCACTTTCGCTTTTATAATATTAGTAAGGATTTATTTTCATAAGTATTATATGAGGAGCTCGTTGCTAAATAATAGTAGCCGCTCGGGTCGATCTTTAGGTTAAGCCGCTCTTGCCTAGGTTGGCCTGTGGATGGGTGACCCGTTACATACCGAGATTCCTCCGTGCCTCGGAGAGCACGTTAAGCCGTTGGTCCCGGCTGCCATTTGTAGATCTTTGACAGTTGTTACAGGTAGTCAGTGTTCCGAAAGTCTGACAACCAGTCTTACCAAGGGGTATCGTATTAAAAGTTAATACTGGGTGTATTAACTGGCTTGTGGAGGTCAGATAGGCAGTCGCTCTTGGGAAAAGGCTAGGCAGATGATGATTTATTTTTATAAATATTTTATGCTACTTATTTTTTAAGTCATGGCCCTTTCGGATGGATCGAGCAAGGTTCTTTTAACATATAGTCAAAGTATTTATGTCATGTTATGGGGGTATTTGGTAGTATTTGCGTTGTTTTCTTTTTGTCACTTGAGCACATCTCACCTCACCTGTTTGTTAAGACAAATAGGTGTGATGTGGCCCTTTGACACAACGACGCATAGATTTATTATTTACTGGTTGTGTGCACTTTTTAGTATCTACTTGTCTACCTACCTACCCGGCAACCGATCGTTTCAACCTTCAATGAACTTCCACAAATATTTTAATATCAAAACTAGCACAGCAATTCTTGAGTTGTAGCGACACCCGTCTCTCTCCCTGTAGCAATATTTTTTTTTAACTTACATTTATATTTCAATGTGTTTCTAATATGTATCTATTGTATTTTTTGTAGCTCTTATTATACAGTAACATTTCCTGAAATAAATGAATAATTTTAAAAAGAAAAATATGTACCATAGTATATAATTTTTACAGCTCCGAATTATCAAAATACGTGTAAATTAAATCGATAAAATATTTTTTCCAAAGAAAGTCTACGGTCCATCTTGTCAAAAGCCTTCTTGAAGTCACCTATTTTTATTGATAAATTCAGGTTTGTGGGCTGGGTGTTCCATTAAGTGTTGACAACTTGAAATAAAAATATATTATCATCTAAAAATTACCAGTTACATTTCCACAATAATTTTAAACAGTTACACAATTATTTCACAGGGTAGACCTAGTGGTGCATTACAATATCATCATAGTTTCAGTTAGGAAACATTTATTATTAAGCAGTAGTAGTAGCGCTTCCTTCCACGCGGATGATCATCTAGCAGTGCGCTACTGTGTAAATAGACGGCTACCGCAGCTATCCGCGCGGATGGCTTTCGATAAGTCGGGCAGCACGATCTCAGAACCACAGTTATCCGAGCTTTAGTGCAGTTTGTCGTCTGCAAACTTGGACACCCCCCATACGGATGAGTGGAAGTTTTTCTTCCTTTACTGATATAACATATCGGAAATGGCCAACGATTGCGGTAAGGCAAACAAAATAATTTCGTCTAATAGATGTGAAAGGTAATAACCAAAATGTTGCGAATATCATTATTATTGTGTGCTTATAGATAAAAATACTACATCATTCTATTGTTAATTTATGGACAATGGTGTGCGTCACATGTTTGTAACTGTTTTTGTTTCTCATTAATAAAATAAAGTAATGGTATATATACTGAACAATACTGTTTAAATGAAACAATATTGTTCAGTATATATACCATTATTTTGTTGTTACTGTAAATCGCAAAAGGTTTTGTCCGTAAAAAGTATATCTTGGGTCTTTTCAAGTTGGCCACCCCTGTTATGTATTATCAATCGATTATATCTAGGCCAATGCGATGTGAAACCCGCTTCACCGCCTGCCGCATTGGAGCGCGTCGTCTCGTTGACGTGAATAAAACACCGTAAATATTGGCTACCTTGACATTATACGTTTATGTCCTTTGTGTTAGAGTAATAAGATGTCCTTCCACTGGTTTTAAAACTACATCAAATTCACACACAACTTTGTTGATGTCACCGGATGTCACATGGTATCGCCGTAAAATATGCGCCAACGCCACTTTCATCACCATCATGCCGTATAATTTTCCTGTAAAATACAAAGTAAGGGTTTAATTTTACATTCGATTCTGATTATAATTAAGTTTACAGAAAATTTACAGACAGGAAAAGAAGAAAAAACACGAAGACTTATACGCGTTTTCGAGAACCAGGGTCTTGACAGACAGACAGACAACAAAAGGATCCAATAAGGGTTTCGTTTTCCTTTTCAGGTACAGAACCCTAAAAAGGATGTAATTAACACGAGCTTTACTATTCTTTAATTTTGGTACGTCTCTGACAAAAAAAAAACTCTCATAGTTTTATGGTCCAGTAGGAAAGTTTTTCTTTATTAGTGTATCTACCTATGCAGTTTCGCTTGCCAACGCCAAACGCGGCATTAAGGCTCGGGTGATCTGGCAAGGTGGCAGAATTCAGCCATCGCTCTGGTCTGAACTGCTCCGCGTCAGGGCCCCACATGGAGTGACGTAGGAGACCATACACTCCTATAATGCAAGTACTACCAGCTCGCAACGTACACTTTCCTGTAAAAAATCATAATTACATAAGTTGAAAAAAAAGTCTTGAAGCAGGTCTTACGGATTAAGTTGTAAAGGTACATACTCAGTTTAACATCTTGGTTAATTTGTCTTGCGATAATTGGAACGGATGGGTACATTCTCATCGACTCCTTAATTACCGCCTCCAAATATACGAGTTTTGGTAGATCTTGTTTAGTCAAATCATCATCTTCATGGTTAAGTACATCTTTTAACCTACAAAAATGAAATCATTATTAATTGTTACCATTTCAGCCATCGTGAACGGAATCTGCGTGATAGATTGCGGTTTACTACTTCGATGCTTGTGTCTTAGCCTTGGGAAGAAGTAGACTGTATGTTGATGTTCACTAAACAGTAAATAGTACTACTGGCCGTTTTTGGTCACGGTGCCCAATCTCAGCGGAGATTAGCCATCGCCGCGGGAGACATCGCGCGGTACCCCTTGACATTAATAAAGCTGAAAGTAAATTTACTTTTCAACGAAAATTTCGTAACCACTATTTAGGTCCGTCTACCAATTACAAGTCATAGTAATTACTGTTAATTTTCTCGTTTTTATTTTATTTTTTAATGTATTAGTTTATTTTATAAGTATATGAATAAAATTATACCTAACCAAAAACAAATAGTTTAAGATATATACATTTTATATAATTTTTGTACCCTATCAAATTGTTGTCGTATTTTACACAAAGATTTACTGGTAGAAAATGCCTTATGGCATTAATCCCGCTTATGTACCACTATAATTGAACATGCAGTTTTAATAAATAAATATTATATTGCACAAGTGTGTGCACAGGTACAGGTGCACTCTCTATTTCCTCACTCTCATAGTACGATTGGACGGCAATCCGACACGACCGGAGACCCAATACCGCTTCTTTTCCGACTCGGGAATTAACCCCAGGCCACCGTATTTAGTAGTCGCGCTTGCAACTGCGAGACCAACGGAGCAGTCTATATTAGTATCCTGAATGTTACTCACTCTTTTATAATTCGTTCTTGTATATTTCGGTCTGACCCTATCACTAGCAAAATAAATGACAAAGCCGAAGATGTTGTGTCGTAAGCAGCGGCCACAAAAGTATCCAGATGTTCTCTAATCTCATTATCTGTGAAAGCGTCTTGATCTTCAGCCAAATGCAGCATTTGATCCAAGACTGGTTTGAATTTGCCTGCAAAATAATTTGTTCTGTATAGTTTTATACGTTGTGTAGTATACCTTCTTGGAAAGCTCGCGAGTAAACTAGCTGTATTATGTGTCTTTAACCACGAACTTTGAATAGAACTATATTAATATGCAAACGTATTAATTGCACAAAACTGGTTGAGTATAAGATTATGATTGTGATGGGACAGTTTGTGCCGTTGTCAGTACAACTCATTGTTTTTTTTTTTGGTGGAATGGAAATCGTCAAATAGCTCCCCCTGCTCTGGGCAGAGGAGGCTCGGGGAAGAGTGTCAGACTTGTACTGGCTGAAACCCACCCAAGTTTCTTCTTTGGCTTTTATGTTCCGGGGCCGCGGTATCTCTATCGAACAGCTCGCAACCCCGGAGTAAACTGGTATGAGTTTATGTTAGTATTTTAATAATATAGATAAAACAATTTTATTGGTTTACCTGGTGTTGAGTCATCGTAAATGTTTGGATCATTGTTTGCCTTTAGCTCAGATTTTCTTTTATATATGACCTGAAAAAGCGAATAGAATCAGAAAAATTAAAATACAACATCCAACAAATATAATTATACTAAATATACCCTACCCCACAATACCCTATAGATCGTGAAAGTTTGCATCAACACCTTAAAGACTATTTCAAAGCGAAGCGACCCCATATTTTTATCACCAGGAGCAGTCAGACGCGCCATTTTCAGGACAACGCCTAGAAAGGCCCCCAGTGCTCATCGCATCACTGTTACAGCTCTACACCTATTGCAGTATCTTATGGTAGTTCCTGCCGAGTATTACTCCCACGTACAACGATAACAAAAACTCTCATAGCAACCAATCCCACAGGCGCCAGTTGTAGTATGCGCCCGCTGGCCTTAGTCTAAGCAGGATACCTTTTTTTTAACTTTTCCCCATTCTAGGAGTTTCTCCTGTATCGTGGGTGCGTAAATAAACATTTAAACTCACACACGCAAACAGCCAGACCCGGAACAACTATCTGTAGGCCATACAAATACTTGTACCGTGCGGGAAACGAGCCCGCAACACGCAGCGCAACAGTCGATCGCTCAGCCACTGCGCCAACCGTGTTGGCAATATTGAAAGATCCCTTTTAATAGAGCACCCTTACAGGAACGTGACAACACCCTGATTTTTGTTTTAGAGGCTTAAGTGTGCAGTACTTTCGCAACTAACATAATTATCGACGACAACAGATCACAAGGTTAAAAGTACGCGTTAAATCCGTGTAATACTTATTATTATCTAGGTTTTCTAGTGATCTGTGTAAGTATATGTCTAGCGTTTTGTTTATTGAAATAATTGCTATAATTATCGTCCAGTACGCGTAACACCTTTGAACTTGCAACTCGTATTATCTAGATTACTAATGGTAGTGTTATGACGGTATTATGTGTCTTTAACTACGGACTTTGAATGGCAGTACATTATTAAATAAACATATTAATTAAATAAAACTGGTTGCATATACGATTATTTCATGGGAGAGTTGGTGCCGTTGTCAGTACGACTCATTGTTTTTTTGTGTTAATGGGACAAGAACGCGCCTATCTATTGACACAGCCTAACGTATCTCTTTCGAACAACCCGCAACCCCGGCAAGCGGAGGCCCTGGCAGGCCCCTCTGCTTTGCTGACATCTCTTTGAGGCGCGCGTGAAACACTAACGCACCGTCGACACGGCCTGTCGTCAATAGACGGACGACTGGTAAGCTACCCATTGCTAACCGTCCATAGTCCCGCATCAACGAGGCCTTGAGTGGTCTCGGGACCCTCAAAATCCATAGTATCTCCTGCAGCGGCTGGGTTGATTTGAGACAACTCACAGCTTTAAGAATCGTAATAACAACATTTACTTAAGAAAAATTATTACTGGATCTATGATGTTCTTTAGTTTCTTCAAAAGACTGGATTGTTTGCGCTTCATTGCACTCCAGTTGAATATATACGATACATGCAACCACACCCTTTGAAATCTATCGCAATATAAAGCAAATAAATCTTCAATGGCATCTGCATAATCTGTATCAATTGTTGTTTGATCTTGAGTGTTCAATCCTAGCGTCGTTCCTGTAAAGGAAAAAATATTAGAAATAATACTGGTATTAAATAATAATAGTTTCTTGTGAGTATAGTTTATGACAGTGTATTTACTACACTACAACTAGCCGGCGCCTGCGGCCTCGCCCGCGTGATATCGAAAAAAAGTATCCTATGTGTTATTACAGACTATAATCTACCTCTGTGCCAAATTTCATCAAGATCTGTTCGGCCGCTTTGACGTGAAAGAGTAACAAACATCCATACATCCTCCCAAACATTCGCATTTATAATATTAGTAGGAAGTAGGATTATAATTGAGAGAACCAACAACTATAACATATAGTTAAATTTAATCGTTTTTAATCATCAAGCGGGCTCGTTGTCATCTATAACGAAGGTCGCGCGTAACATTAAAGACGTATGGGAATTTATGGGTTTAAAACAATAATTAATTAATGACTTATTTTTTACAATTAGGCTCATGTTTACGATTACAAAAAACTGAGAGTCGAGCAAAAAAATATAAATTTAAATGATAACAAAAATATGAAAATAAAAAATTGTAATTCAAATACTTTTAAGTAATTTGGCAAAACATTTTTTACTTACATACTTCAAAAACAAATCATACTTATACTAATAAATGCGAATGTTTGTGATAATGGATGTATGGATGTTTGCTACTCTTTCACGTTAAACTGGCTGGATGGGTCATTATGAAATTTGCCACAGAGATAGATTATAGTCTGCAATAGCAAACAGAATATTTTTTTTCGATATCACGCAGGTGAAGCCGCTGGCGCCAGCTATACTACATCGTGCTAATATTATATCCTATCCTACTAAAAATGCGAATGTTTGTGAGGATGGATGGATGTATGGATGTTCGATAGTCTTTTACGTCAAAACGGCTAAAAGGATCTTGATGAAATTTGGCACAGAGGTAAATAGCACACAGGATATCACTATTTTTCCGATATCACACGGGCAAAGTCGCGGGCGCCAGCTAGTATGAAACTAAAAAACGTAACTCAGACTTAAATCAGGCAGGCGCGTGAGATGCTTTCGACATCTGCGCCGCCATTAAAAGAATTATGAGCTATGCATACCAAAGACCATAGTGATATGAGGAAAACAGTGTACTACGTGCAGAGTAAGTCAATGAGATTTTATTTAGGGTGAGAAAAGAATTTGACAAGAAGTAAAAATATCTTGGGATAACTCACACACGGCTATCTGATCCCAAGCTAAGCAGAGCTTGTGTTATGGTAACCAGACAACTGATATACTTACTTATATAATTTATAAATACATACACATTATAGATAAATCATACCCAGACACAGAACAAACAATCATGCTCATCACACAAAGTTTGTCCTGGGTGGGAATCGAACCCACGACCTCCGGCTCAGCAGTCAAGGCCACTAATCACTAGACAATAATACAAACATTTAAACTCACATACACCAACAGCCAGACCCAAAACAACTTTCTGCAGGTCATAGAAATAATTGCTCCGTGCGGGAATCGAATCCGCGACACGCAGCGCAGCAGACGACCGCTAGGCCACTGCGCCAACCGTGCCTTCATAATTGAACAACAATGCTCATTACACTACCGACTATTTCGGTCACAGTTATACTTACTAGTGACTGTAGACAGTGTATAGTTTATGAAGAACTGTCGTATGTCAAACGGGCTTTTTCCCACTTTCAATGCTAACCGAGAGGCAAGGTTGCGAGCTTGCACGTTCATTTCATTCAAGTAGGTGTTCAGCACTTGTTGGTTGAACGACGGATTCAATAGTTTGCGGTGGGATTTCCATATTGACTCTGAAACAATAAGTTAGTATTACTATAAGACTAGCTTTTGCCCGCGGCTTCGCTCGCGTTAAATTCGGGGTAATACAGTTTCCCTTTCCTGATTTGCAGGTACCTGCTACCTGTAGCAGCTGCCTGTTTTGCCCTTGCACCTTATTGATTGTAATAGCAAAGCAAAGTTTTCCCCTTTCTTCTCTCTTTAATGTGGGAAAATGAGGGAGCTAATTTGCTACATTAAAAATAAAATGACTATGTCCTTCTCCAGGGTCCTAACTATCTCTGTACCAAAATTCATCAAAATCGGATTAGCTATTAAAACATGAAGGCGAAACAAACAAGTAAGCTCACTTTCACTTTTATAATATTAGTAAGGATATTTAGTGGCCTAAAATGTAGTATAAAATGATCTTGCCAAAGTGTTTTCGCGAAGGACAAATTCCGCCATAATTATAGAATGCAAATGTAAAACAATTTTCTATGACATATAATTTAACATAATAGGTTAGCTTATTGGCGTAATACCTCAATCTCTAATCAAATAGTCAATTTTTCCCAATGAACTTTGAACCTAATATTTTAGAAACTATGTCGAAAATCTATCAAAGAAATCTGACAGATTGTAGTAACTTGATGTGAAGGCGTCTGTACATTAAACATGACAGACAAAAAGAAAAGGTACCGTAGTAGGGTAGTATTATGTTATATTTTTGCTTATTTGGTCAATATTAATAATGGGTAGCCATAAAGAAACACACTTGTGTGAATACGGAGGCAGGTGTAAGGAAGTATGTCAGGATCGTAGCATTTTTATTCTATAGTTTCCGCCTTACCCATGGAAAGAAGACGTGTAATTATTATGTTTTTTTTTGGGGTGGGAAATCATCAAATAACTTCCCCCTCTCTGGGCGGAGCGGGGGGGAGTGTCAGACTTGTACTGACTAAAACCAACCCATGTTCCTTCTATTGCCCTTTACGTTCCAGGGCCGCGGTATTTCTTTCGAACAACCTGCAACCCCGGCAGGATTTATGCATGTATTAGTTTATTATTTACCTTCAGCAGTGATAAGTCCATTATTTATATATTCCTTGGCAAAATCGTAGATAAAAGGTTTACTTAAACATGAATTAGCGACTGTCAGGCTGTCTTCTGGATCGGTTATCACTGTAACATGAAATAAATAAAAGTTATTTTTAAACATAGCAATCCTGTACAATAATTAATTTACTTTGTATATAGAAAGGTAAAAAGAGTAGAAAAAGTAGAAAGGTTTAAAGGCTATAAAATCAATTTAAACCGTTTTCATTAAGTATGTTATATTATTTTATTATGTTATATTATTCGTAGTTTGATGTGGTGATTGTGATTTTTTGTGATGTGGTCTTCTTAACAAGAGTGGCAAATGTCAAACGGATATGTTGGTAGGTGTGTTTATCCACGTATTTCTAATAAACTAGAAATCGATTTACGATAATCGATTTTACAAATAACCGAATCGAAATAAATGGTTTTACTTAAATAAAGCAACTATAAATAATCAATAAACACAATAAAAAATATTTAAAAGTACACACCACCACAGTAACACCTACACATACGAATCAGCTGAATTATAATAAAAATAAAGATGTGAATATAAAAGAAACACATTTCTGTAAATAATTGTATTTGACACCTGAATTGTCTAATGATAAATCTTCTTCACAAAAAAATTAAGCATCTTATAAAACAGAGCTTCTCTACCCTTTTGCTGTGCCCTACAGGGTCCATAATTATCTTATTATTATAAAAACTACCACCTAAGTAAACATTATGGTAAAGCAATAAAGGTATTGAGTATTGAGTACTTAGAATTTAACTTACTGCTTATTGAGTAAGTTGGAAACCAGAAGCCAACAACGCCATCAGTTTTTAATGCGCGTATCTGAAGTGATCTTAAAAAATCCCATAGATCTGAAATATAAATAGAAATTATTTAAAATACTTTTACGTTTCAATTTTGATGCAATTTGGCACACAGGTAGATTATAGTCTGGAATAACACAAGGATACTTTTTTTCGATATCACGCGGGCGAAGCCACAGGCGCCAGCTAGTAGAGCATAAGTGTGTGCTAAAGCGTAGGTGCACTCTCTGCTCCCTCACCCTCATAGTCCATCCAAGTCGACTGGAGAGATATTTGGCGCAGGGCCAATGGCTTAACGTGCTTTCCGAGGCATCTTAATGCCAACTTTCAAACTCCCGGCTGTCATTTGTAACTTTGACATTACTTTGTATCTTTGACGTTAGTAGTCGTTACAGGTAGTTCCAGTATAACTGAATGTAGCTTAGTACCAATATTCTACATAATCTTAAAATATCGCAGCTTATGCTGAGACAGGGACCTTTTTGCCTCGCACAGACAATAACCTTGTCTGTATGTACCATTTGATTATATTTTGTTACTGTTTTACTTGTTTTGTGCGAGTCCCAAATAATTTTTTCTTTCTTTAAACGACTGCATCTTTGATCTCCACCGTCATATTGCACAATAAGACTGGTTTTCAAACTTTCGCACTTTTGACATCTCATAGCTACTGTCAAAGGGATAAAAATGACGGGCGGAACCGACAAATATCGGCGGATTGACCTTGGAAAGTACATATTATAACCCTTGAAGATCGGCCCTTCCGGCTGTCATAATTTTAGTAATGACTTCATGTTACGAATGAGCAATTTATATTAAAAAATATTTATATTCAAATGAATGTATGAAAAATTAATCGTCGACAAGGTTAAATAGATTATGATGAATGTTAATGAACTGTCAAAATAAAAACATATCACAGGTCAAAATCCAATCTGTGGGTCTACATTGGCAGGATGCATTTTAGCAGGATGATTACAGGACAATTTCGTTACGTCAACTGAATTACGAAAATATCCTGGGAAATGAGCATTGTCCAAAAAAAAAACTAACATACATTTTTATTTATTTTAAGAAATTAATTTGAATGTTTTCGAAATCCAATGGCTTGTATAATTTACATAAAATTTTAAAATTTTAGTGCTTATGACGTCATTGCTTGAATGGATTTCTTTGCTAATTCAACGAAACAATTCAACAAAACACAGTTCAGAGAAAACACACTCAATTTAAATGTCAATGTCAAACATGTCATTTGACATTTGGCATGGTTTTTTTTTCTTTCTTCCACTCTGAAACCTAATGACTAGATTGCATGTCAAACTCGTCCCCACGTTCCGTCACCAGAAACATTGCGTTTTGCAAATGTTGGTTCTAACTTGACTCGTTTTCTCAATTGAGGTTTTGGAGTAAAATTCAGGTCTTCTGGGACTAGCTGAGCGGCAACAGTTACATACTGAAATGGCACAGATTAACTCGTGTGGCGCAGAAAGCTCTGCAGCTAGTACTCTTAAACTTGAATATGGATTTTCAGTCGCTATGTCCGTTGAAAATGTTGATGGCCTACCAGGGGCAAACCTTCTATTACATCTGCTGTTATATGATTGTAAAAAAACAATAGGTGATTGGTTACAGCCTCTGACATATGAAGAAACAGAAAATATTCTGATCAGGGTGAGCTAACGGTAACGACCCGGGTACCAACACACATACACGCGCGCGCACACACACACACAGACACACACACACATATACACAAACACACATTGCACGCATATACGTGCACTACCTACACTAACCTAACACATCTAGAGCTGCTTGCTTATATTTTTAATTTGATTTATATTAATTATTTTCTTTTTACAATTTGTCTTCTTCTTTTTCATTGTTAATTAAGATACCACTTAAGGGAAGAGTGAGACAGCTCCGACACAAGTACTATTGTAACTTACTGGGGCTGCCTCAATTCATGTATGAAACAATGCTTAAGTTAAAATAAATGTTTTTGTATTTTGTATTTGTATTTTGTATCTCGACCGCTTTTAAACGCTTTTTACCACACATAAGCGGGTGTTATTGATAAAGTCGATTCACCGTTAGCCTTCTGTAACATTTTCAGTGACTCTGAACACTAAATTCTAATGGCGATGCAAAATTAAGACATACTGTTTATTCAATGTTTTCGTTCATTGTGAAATTTGCAATGCAAACTAGGAATGATCTAACCAAAAAACAGTACATTTAATCTAAATAACAGATGCAACTTAACCTTCGCGCCAAAATGGAAAACAGCTGTGCCAACCTAACAACACAAAAAAGTGAACCATAAACATCTATAACCTATACTTTTTACTGAATGTATATCCAACTATGTAATAAGTTTAACACAACCAGTTCGACTTTATTGTGGCCAATAATATGTGAAAGAAAACCTGTTTAAGTAAGTACACGGATGTTTGAAAGAGGAAGCTCGCGCGGGGCCCTTAATTTAAATAAATTTGCTAAGGTACATTATGAGTTATCTGAATATAAATATTTTTTATGTAACTAAGTTTATTTGTCATCTAACTCCTCCTAAACGGCTGGATGAAATTTTGTGTAAAAATTTTAATGGGTCCCTGAATGGCATGGAAATACAATTGGTCTCAGTATATGGCGCTACTATCGGTAAGTCACCGAACTTGATTTGGTGTAGGATAACATCTGCCGGGTCTGCTTGTTTTTTAATGTTATGCAATTTTTTCTGTCTATGTTGATGATTTGCTAATAACTTCTAGTTGCCACTGGGATCTGGTTGAGATACCTAAAATACTTAAACAGATTAAAAATAAAACTTTATTGCAACTTATATAAATTTATATTTACTGTTGAAAGTCGGTGGTACAAATGTTTTTTTCTTTTAAGTCGATTCAATTTGTCTTTTATTGTATTGTCTAGCTAGACTGTTTAAAACCTAGGTCAACAGTCAACTTCTTAATTACAACTAATTGGTTGTTTACGGCATAAACGCAGTTACTTCATCAAACTAAGTTCTATGCTGTTAATTATTTTATATTATTATCCTTATGGTACTTCACTCTTTCATAATTATTTAGTGACTGCTTTATTATATTTTATCATTTTTCCTGTTTATCCTCAATCTTTTGCATTTAACCCATTGTGTTAAGGTGAGTACATAATTGTGTTTTCATGGTCAATAAATTAATAACTGCAATCTAGTGCCGTAAACCGTAGCAATGTGTGAGTTTTCCTCGCATTCTTTCGTACTAAAAATTCTGCATCTACGCATCGTATGGGGTTGCAAAAATCATTCTAAAAATTCACGGCTGCCCCTTTACTCTTTTTTTTGTGTGTTATTAACCCGCGTGATGATCGAAAAAAAATATCTTTCTCTCACCTTTTCTTCCCCCTTTTTGCTCCTTTTCTCACTTTTTTTTTAAATTATCGGTTTTTATAATATTAGTAAGGATGATCATATAGAAACGAAAACGTCGGCAATGAATTCCACAGACGGTTTGCACAATATGGTAATATGGAAGCATTCCGCATCCACAGCAATGAAAATAAATATGTTTTGCATTAATCAGGTTAAAACTGTAACAATTTGTATATTTTTTCAAAAATAAATGCGTTACTTGTAACTGTGTTAACTAATAGTGACATCGTTATCTTAACTATGTTATTTAAATTTAATTAAGTCTAAAATTACTCTTGACACTATGTCAAGAGCAATTTCAAGTTATGTTATATTAATTCGATGAATCACCTGTGTCGACCAGTAAGAAAAACCACAATTAACATTTTTTTCTGACCTTTTCTGATTTTTATAATCTCTTAGATTATATGTATTATTTTATTATTTATCCCTATTATTAATAAGACACATAATCTATTATACAAAAGAAAAATATAAAACACATAAGCGTAGTAATTCGTATTACTCAGTACAGCAACTGCGTGCCTGGCTTCCACAACCCAACTAAGGTTGTGGAGGTCAAAGAGGTAGACACTTCAAGTAAAATATTGGTATTCAGCTATATCTGGTTAAACTGGACGCTGACCGCAATAAAGTTTTCGACAGCACACTTAGGGGCCAAACGCTTGACTACGAAGCGTGTCGGTGATTTGATCTCCCCAAGGAACAAAAGATACTTATGAACTACAGATAGTTATTTCGGGTCTGGCTGTTTGTGTTTATTTAAATGTGGTGTTTCTCCTATACAAAGTACGAAGAAAACCAACGTTAAAAAAAATGTCGGTTAGTAAGATTACGAACGTAGGTCCACTTTTTGAAAATATTTATTTTATAAAAAAAAAACACTCACGTTTTCGGTCTCCTAAGACCTTGAGGGAGTGTCCAATAAGTGGTAATGCCCCAGGGAATTCAGGTGGTGCGTTGGGGTGCTGTCTCAACCACGACCACACAGCAAACACTACGCATATCAATATTACGGACACCACTACAGCAGCCATTTTACTAATCTTGTGGCACGCAACGATATGAGAATGTTGTCGTCGTTTTCTTGTATTTATGTACGAAATAATTGTGATGGGCGGTTAAAACAGGTTCATGAACCTCCGTCACTTTTGTAAGGTCTTTCTGTTCTGACTTGCTTTTCTTATGAAATTATTTATTTTTGTGTAGTTTTGCATTTCTTTGAAAGTGTGAATGGAGGGGTTAAGACAACCGAGGTTGTGAGCTGTTCGAAAGAGATACCGCGGCCCCGGAACATATAGGGCAATAAACATGGGTAGGTTTTAAAAGGTGTTGAGACATTAAGACTGGAACCCTGAGACTGCTAGACGGGTCGCGGCAGATCAAGGAAGAGATGGCGGGATGCTTTGGATAGCTTTCTGGTTTAATGGCGGAACGAAGCGTAACATCGCAAAAAGTCGAAGGAATGGAAAGAAAAGTCTCTTTCCATTCCTTCGACTTTTTGCGATGTTTTTGCTACAAATCAATGTCAAAAAACAGGCAAATTTAAAAATGTTTTGTATTAAGTCTGGTATTATTGTGCAAAAATATATTCTATAATATTTAGACATATGCTGTCGCGACACTTTTTGTAAATAATGATGAGTTCTGCAAAGTCGTAGTAATTTTTTTTGTTCTATCATCAATAATAGTTTTCGCAGCGCACGCAACGTAAGGAATTTTTCAGGTCATTTTTTTACACCTTGTGTTGCATTATTGGAGTTTTAGTAAGGATCCCTAATTTTTTTTTAATATAATATAGCCTATGTTACTCGGGGATAATATAGCTTTCCAAAGGTGAAAGAATTTTTGAAATCGGTCCAGTAGTTTCGGAGCCTATTCATTACAAACAAACAAACAAATCTTTCTTCTTAATAATATTAGTATAGATATAAAATACTAGCTGTTCCCCACGGTTTCACCCGCGCTGCTCAGCACCTGTTGGTCGTAGCGTGATGTTATATAGCCTATGTTACTCGGGGATAATGTAGCTTTCCAAAGGTGAAAGAATTTTTGAAATCCGTCCAGTAGTTTCGGAGCCTATTCATTACAAACAAACAAACAAACAAACAAATCTTTCCTCTTTATAATATTAGTATAGATACGATCCAATATTATAATCGCAAGACTTTAAGTGTAGATCATTAAACTGAACAAAATTAATAAAATTCGAAAAACCGTATCTCAAAAAGAAACGGGATCTTTTTTGGGTCACTTTGTTGTCTGTCTGTATGTCAAGGCCTTTTATCTCGGGAACGCGTGGTGGTTTCGATTTGAAATTAAAACCATACACTCAAAATTTTTGGGCCTTTGCGCTGTGAAAATATTTTTTTCACAGCGCAAATATCAGAAATCCTGTAAGTCTAAGCATCATAATACAAAAGTAGTTCAGTTTAATGTTCCGACAGACTACCGGGAGGTCCTGCCTTTTTTATGTTGTAGCTTGTATTGGTAGCCATTTATTTACTTTTATGTTGTATTTATACGAAGGGGCGAAGCACACGTGACTTAATGAGTGATGGATCTGAATGTTGATGGACGGAGAGCGAGAGGAAAGCCAAAGAAAAGATAGATGGATTGTGTTAAGAATGATATAAAAGAGAAAGGAGTAAATGATGCCCTGACTTCTGATAGGGGAGAAGGAGAAAACGTGTTGCGCCGACCCTAAATAGAATGGGACAAGGGCAGGAAGATGATGATGACATTTATTAATATGTGTATAAATGAGTACAGGTAATACTTATATAGGGTATATAAAGACATTTTATCACGTATTTTAAATGGGTTGCAATTTTTCTTATGAATATTCCAGTAAAATAAATTAAACTTACGTATAAAAATAAGTAAACTAAAAATAGCGTCAAAAATTCGTCCTTAACGCTGTTAATTGGTGATGGCCCCAGGAGACTGGCCGCGTTGCCACGTTGTACGGCAACGCTTAGCCCCTCGCTTAAGTAAAAGTGACCGAAACGCCAGTTTCGGTCACGGGAATTGTCAGCTAAACTTTCTGAGATATCCTTAACAAGGCTTTGAGCACAAGGTAATGGAGTACAAAACTGTATGACGCCAGGTTCAGTTAAAAAACCAGCTACCCTACCATGTAGTCTTAAAGCAAAACTTATTCCACCGAGGGACAGGGATAGGGCTATAGAGGGTGTCTAGCACCATCTCACTCCCTCAGTGGAATAAGTTCTGCTTTGAGACAACATGGTAGGCATACTGATTTGAGCACCACCACTTGACAGTTTGCTAAGCTACAATAATCTCATTTTGTGTTATGACATTGAAATAAGCACCAATTAACTACGCAAATGTATTAAAATATACAGATACGCTGGCAAAATTTTTTATTTACGAAACGACTTCTATTTTTGACGGGCCTGTTGGTCTAGTGGTTAGTGGCCCTGACTGCTGAGCCGGAGGTCGTGGGTTCAATTCCCACCCCGGACAAACTTTGTGTGATGAGCATGATTGTTTGTTCTGTGTCTGGGTGTGATTTATCTATAATATGTATTTATAAATTATATAAGTATTTATATCAGTTGTCTGGTTACCATAACACAAGCTCTGCTTAGCTTGGGATCAAATAGCCGTGTGTGAGTTGTCCCAAGATATTTATTTATTTAAACCACACAACTTTTTACTGATTATTCAATTCAATTAAATCTTTTATTTACAGACATCTTGATCCAACAGTTACTACACATACAGACTTAAAAACTATTGTTAGGAACATGAATGAACTTACAGGAATACAAAAGGAACTAGGTTTTAATATTTCGCCTTAGGGTAGAAAATAGCAATGGGTAGTTCACCGTCCGTCCGTCGATTGACGACAGGCCGTGTCGACGGCGCGTTCGTGTTTCACGCGCGCCTCAAAGAGAGTCAGCCAAGCAGAGGGGCTTGCCAGAGCCTCCGCCTACCGGGGTTGCGGGTTGTTCGAAAGAGATACTGCGGCCTCGGAACGTAAAGGGCAAAAGAAGAAACATGGGTGGGTTTTAGTCAGTACAAGTCTGACATGCCCCCCCACTCCGCCCAGAGCGGAGGAAGTCATTGGATGATTTCCCACCCGAAAAAAAAAAAAAAAAAAAAGGGCAGAAAAACAAAACTTCCCCTGACACTCAAAAATACCCCTGCTCTGGGACAACCCGTCTCATCAAGATAACCGATAAAGAGAAAGGTACCTCTCTAATCGATCACCAGACTAACAAAATGCGTCAACACAGGGGCACGTACATCTTCAGCTATAGTCTTCAGGATACTGTTATGACTCCCTCGCACCGTCCTCATAAGTGACCCAACTTTCTACCTAATCACAGCGCTAAAACCGAACATGCGCGAACATCTCGAAGGCACTGCAGAAACGAGGAAGTCCTAACATCATCCTGAAGATCATCATGAATTTTTTGGTATGTTTAACCCATAGACCACCTGTGTACAGTCCCTGACAGTGAGCCTTGAAAAGCGTGACCTTGACTTGGTCCGTACAGCGGACGAATCTACGAGCCAACATGTTGCCACGGACTGAGAGAGCCCTACATTTCCTTTCTACATCGACATCATCTTTAAGGTCGTCAGTAAGATTATGTTCAAGGTATTTAAATTGCGACACCCTTTGTACGCTAACACCATTTAAAGTAATGGGTTGAATAGATTCAGGACACTTACCAGCGGCCTTAAAATCCATGTACTGACTAGGCATAGGCTTCGCAAAATTTCAACATCTCCCCGAGAACCCCTGCAGTTGGACTCAGCAGTACCATGTCGTCCGCGTAGCTGATGTTATTAGTATTAACACCGCCCACCCGGCAACCGATACGCATGCTGCTAAGTTCCACTATGAGGTCATTTACATACAGGCTTAAGAGCTCTGGAGACGATAATCCCCCAAATATAAGTCGTAATATTAGTTTTTTGTATAAAAAAATCTCAAAAGCAGCCACGAGGCAAGTGTCCAAACTCCGTTGACGTCAATAAACTAGGCTGATAATAACAGGCTAAAAATAGTTTGGCGGAGCACGGCACTGACGCATAGAAGTATATTTTATTTGGTGCCAATCATCTTTACTAATCCTATTTTATATATTACTAACTAGCTTTGGCTTGCGGCTTCGCTCGCGTTAAATTCAGGGTAACAGTTCCTGATTTGCAGGTACCTGCTACCTGTAGTTTTTAAGCTAAGTTTTCCCTTTTCTATCCTCTTTCTCGCACGTTTTCTTCTATTCATTAAAAAAAATTGCTTATGTCCGTCTCCAGGGTCCTAACTATCTTTGAACAAAAATTCATCAGAATTGGTCTACAAACAAACTCACTTTCGCTTTTATAATATTAGTAAGGATTTCCAAATAGAGTCTTAAAATACAACTCAAAAAATTCCTTACAACCACACATGTTACTACAGCCTATCAGAATTTAAATGATAGAAAAGCAATGCAATAATGACATTTCTTGTAAATTTAAGCAACGTTTTATATTAATGTTTTTGTTTTTTGTAATTTTTTTTGTCTTAATTTTAACTTCAGAGCATGGTTTAGTTCGAGTCTAACTCGGGCTTGGCTATTTTTTTTTACATACTAGCTGCCCGCGGCTTCGCCTGCGTGTTATCGAAAAAAAGTCCTATGCGAAAGGAAATCCTATGTGCTATTCCAGACCATAATCTACCTCTGCGTCAAATTTCATCAAGATCCGTTAAGTCAAAAGAGACTTGAAACAGTAACTAATATCCAGATACATCTATCCATCTTTC
The DNA here is from genome assembly GCA_958449745.1 of Ochropleura leucogaster. Taxonomy (NCBI): domain Eukaryota; kingdom Metazoa; phylum Arthropoda; class Insecta; order Lepidoptera; family Noctuidae; genus Ochropleura; species Ochropleura leucogaster. The sequence goes on along the minus strand of OY288223.1, from coordinate 8,974,386 downwards.
CATCTATCCGTCTATCCATATATCCATCCATCCATCCATCCTCACAAACATTCGCATTTATAATATTAGTAGGACTGTATAGTCCTACTAATATTATAAATGCGAATGTTAGCACCAAATAACACCCGTCTTGAGTTATGCGCCACAATCGATGACGTGTGTTTAATTAGGAAACACGGTTTAGATACTTATAATAGTCCTATTATATGTATTTATTTTATGGTACAAACTCTATTGAATTCTCACAAGTGGCATAATGTGTGTGACACTAAATTACACCTCTCCGTAACAATATTATGAGTACTTTATTAAAAAGACTGAAAATGTTATTTCTTGTTAAGCAATTCTAGTGTCTGTTTTATAGGTTAAATACTACCTGAACTCAAATTAAGTCATATTGATGTAATTGACATAGTACATAATAAAGTCAGACTTCAGTATGGCAATGTTATGATTATTTATTTTTTATGATTTATAAATAAAATATGCGTTTTTTCATAATTTATAATTAAAATACACTTTTTTAATTTATAAATAAAATACAAGTTTTTTTAATTTTATAATAAAAATTATAAAAAAAACCAAGAGCCTCGAAAAATAGGAGTCTCTCATAAGGCAGCTGGAGCAAGGGCTTGATAAAGAAAGAGATACTCTTGACCCTGACTGCCGGTACCTTGGAGCCAGTTCCTGATACAGGTGGAACATTAAAAAAAAAAGTGTAAAAACGAATAAGCGGAAAAAATTAAAGTATTTTATTACAGCCTTGTTTTTATTTCAAAGTGTAAATACTTTTTGGTCACAATGCCAATTACGTTAACATGATTACTCACACGAACATGATACTAGCATAAGTACCATATGATGTGACGCCAACACACAGGGGTCATAGGGGTTTTGGGGGCGAAGTCATAATATTAAAAACATGTCTCTACTTTTTAAATATCTGCGCACACGCTTGTGCACTATAATATTTTCTGTGACGATGGCTGATCTCCGCTAAGATTGGCCGCTGTGACCAAAAAAGGTAAGGAGGACTATATAATATATGACTAGAAGGTTCGAAATTGTGGCTCCGAACAAAAAAACCGGCAAGTGTGCGACGGCCTCTCGCATCGTGAATTTCCAACGAACTTACGACATAAACGGCACATCAATCTTTATTAATGGCTTTAGTGGACGAAAATACCACAATTTTAGCAAAAACATTTAGCAAAGTATTATCAATAAATTAAAATTTATATAAATAGTAATAAATGGCATCATATCTTTTGACAGCGAAGACTTAGAAAGTTTTTTTTTTTTACAGACAGATTACTTTTCATACAAAGTTCAGTGTTTATGGACTTAACTAGCTTTTGCCCGCCGCTTTGCTCTCGTAACATTCGAGGTGACACCCTTCCCTTTTCCTGATTTTCAGGTACCTGCTACTTGCAGTTTTTGCCTTGCGCCTTATCGATTTGTAATAGCAACACTAAGTTTTGCCTTTTCTTCCCTCTTTCTCCCTCATATCCGATTTTATTAAAAAAAAAATTCCCCTGTCCGTTTCCTGGTTCCCAACTATCTCTGTACTAAAATTCTTCAAAATCGGTTTAGCCATTAAAGCGTGAAGAGGTAACAAACAAACAAACGAACTCACTTTTGCTTTTTAACCGACTTCAAAAAAGGAAGAGGTTCTCAATTCGACTGTATTTTTTTTTGTGTTAGTAAAGATTTCAACTCGATATCTTTAGGCGTTCCCGTAATAACGGGGTCTTGAAAGACGGACAACAAAGTGATCCTTTAAGGAACATGTTTTTCTTTTGAAATATAGATCCCTAAACCTAATCATAAAGACCTTTCTTCGTTAGGGCCTCTTTACAAGCATTATGTACAGACGACAGCAGGTCAAGCTTCCCGAAACTGTAAATTTTTCCCAATGAACCTTGAACCTAATACTTTAGAAATAAAGTCGAAAATCTATCAAAGAAATCTGACAGATTGTAGTAGCTTGATGTGCAGGCGTATGTACACCCATCCCAAATTACAACTTTCAAAGAGTTAGCGTCTCTTAGCACAGCCGAAGACAAACACTTTTAAAGATGGCGTGAGAACCAAGACTGTTTTTAATTTTTGCTAAAACGGAATTCTTATAGCTTTGTTTTGTCTATCTGTCTGTTCGTATGTTACAGCCATTTTGCTCCAAGACTTTGGTTGGGAACACACTGTTGCAATTTGGTGAGTAGGTCAGCTTTCAAAAAGCGCTACATAAAATTAGAGGGAAATTATGAAAAATCTGAAAATAGTAACTGAGGTTAGAAAAAATATTTCAATGTATCTCTTACAAAATGATTAGGCACGAATTTCATAAACATCATGACTTAATTTTTGTTTCACTCATTGATTATTATTTATTACTAGCTAGCACCCGCGGTTTCGCCCGCGTGATGATAAAAATAAATATCCCATATGTTATTTCAGACTGTAATCTACCTCTATGCCAAATTTCATCAAGATCCGTTCAGCCATTTTGACGTAAAAGAGTACAAACATCCATACATCGATCCATCCTCACAAACACTTGCATTTATTATATTCGCATTTATTATTAATAAACTTCATATACTGGCTAAATATAATATAAGATGCAATTAAGTAACATGAAAAAGAAATATTGTTATATATATATTTAAATGTATAAATGCATTTTGAGGTTCTTTTGTTTTTAAGATTTTTGTTCTTAAAAGACAACTTTAGACGCCATCAACTAATGACTAGTTGATGACATCTAAAGTCGTATTTTTTATTCATTAAACATAAATGGGGTTCCGTACCTCAACAGAAAAAGGAACCCTACTTGAATCAGTTTGTTGTGCGACTGTCTGCCTGTCAAGATCTTTTATCTAGGAAACACACAGTCTTTGGTCCTATGCTGTGAAAAAAAACCCTCTAAGTAGACGCAGTCAAAAGATACGGCTTTTTATGTCGCAAGTTTGTTCGGAACTCTCAGTGCACGAGTCTATCTGGCTCTTAGCCGTTTTTTTTTAATTGTTCATGTGCAATTGTTTTTTTTATAAGGTTATTTTTTATTGTAAATTTTTATCAAGATAATTATTTAAATTCAACATCTCTTTTTCTTGTCAGTATTGTAGAATATACGCTAGAATAATACAATAAAATCGCATTTATCCTATTACATATTTTCGCATATTTTCTTTTTTTATATTATATTTGATAGATCAGATACATCTCACACTTCGTATTCCATTTTAAACGCTTATTACACCACCCAATATGAAGGGCCCTGCATCCAGGGTGGGCGTGTACCCTAGTTAGTGCGGCGCTTATTACACTTCTCTGCGAATTGGGCCCTAACTCAGTTTATACGCGAATGTCTAGAGAGATACACGTATTGTCGCATTTTACATTATGCCGTCGGTCGTCAGTAACGAAACTTCAAAAAATTGCTGTAGCAGTGACAACCGTGCTCGCAACAACAAATATTAAAAAAAGAAAGAAGAAAAAGATCTGGGTGAAAGAGTATTTGCGGTTACGTGAAAAGCTTTCAACCTGCACTATTCAAAAGGATTTCGGTTAACTTCGTAAATCATCCAAATAATATTCCCATATGCTACGCACTAGTCGCGTGGCAACTGAGCTCCCAAACTACCCTAAACGTTATTACATTACCCAATCTGCAGGGCGCTTAGGGAGCTAGGCAGATCGGGATGACCCGATCGCCCTAAATCGGGACACTAACTCCCTAAGTCTTATTACACCATTCTTAGATAGGGTTAGGGTCCCTCGAAATTGGGTGGTCTAATAAGGCCTTTAGTCTGTTTTTCATTGTTTCATCTTTAAAACGACCTGAGTATTGGAACGTCATGGCCAACCAGCAAGCATTGGTTAAGGTATAAAGCCTCTTACTAGGTATCTAAAAAGATAAAAAAAAGAAAAAGCTTGGCTGGTTTTTAATACTTCAGTAAACGTCAAAAGACAATTTAATGTCACATAAGACATTATTCTGAATCTGATATCTGCACTGTTCCAGTTTATTTTATCTGCTTAATTCATTGTTTGTTTAATATATGAATTATATAACAGTGAAAGTTACGTGTAACAACCGGACGGTGCTCCAAAGTTGCATATGAGTATTGAGGTCAAGTCGAGTATTGTACAATATTGTCCGACAGTGCATTTAATTTAAATAAGTATAATATTCTATTTAAACTCAGGAAACCGAGTTCAATGAGATTTCTTACAATAATTACTTGTAAAACGTGACACTATCGATAATTTTAACACTTAATTTAAACTAGCTGTACCCAGCACTTTCGCCCACCTCTTACCTCCCAACTAATTGTAGGGTGATATTATACAGCCGATAGTTGTGTATATGTCACTGTAAAAGCTCGAATTACGGTAAATCTTAAGATTTTCCAGTAAAACCTAAGATTTACCGACTATGAATGGTAAATGTCCATAACAGTTTGGGATTCGAAATTTTACCATCATTCACTTGGCAAATCTTAGGATTTTCATTCAAGGAACGGTAAATGCCGAAAAAAATCATCATCACTTTTTCTCACTCACGACTCGGTGTACCCCGATTCGGAAGGTTGGAAGGCTTAGCTTCGTGGTTTTTTTTTTAAACCACCCAGAAATAGAAGGCCCGCGTAGCGGGGCTTTGTCGACCTATCTTAGGGCAGGTGGTGATCAGTTGTAAATATTAGAGATGTATTAAACTAAAAACAACATTTACCAGTCCACATTGGTAAAACCTAGCATGTACTGAATTGGAATGACAAAAGTCCGAAAAAATCGTCCCTTTATAAGAAATACTTACATTTACCAAGTCATGTTTGTAAATTTTAGGTTTTACTGGAACATCTTAAGATTTTCCGTAGTTCGAGCTTTTACAGAAACATATTATACAAACCAAACTGTTACTTACGAATAATACCGCTACGAATTTCACGCAATGCTAAAACTTTTATGTCAACACAATTGGTTCTACCAGGAACTTGCACTCACAGATCAAACAGTTGGAATTAATACCACCGCGCACCGTGAATTCATGCAAGCCTAGTACTTTAATCATAATTCATATAAATCGATTCAGCCGTTTGGTTGCAGTATTAATAAATAATCTAGATCGCTGGGCTGATTTGTGAATCTAAACCATCCAGGGCACCACCCAAACAAAATAAATTCATTCAAATAGTTAATTAAGGGGTTCAGTGACATACACACGTACAGAAAAATTATCCATACTAATAATGTAAATGGGAAGTGTACATGAGTCTGTTTGTTTGTCCGTCTTTCACGGCAAAACGGAGTGACGATTTGTCGTGATTTTTTTTGTGGGGATTATTGGATGGAGAGTGACATAAGGTTTTTGTCACTTTCTAACCCCCTACTTCCCTAGAATTAAGTTTGGAAGTTCGTATTGAACACTCTGATATTTTTAAGGTAGAAAGCTAAAATTTTTTATACTGAATACTTGTATTTTTTTTTGGAAATCTGCCGACAACCCCTTAATGAAGGGGTGATTTTTTATAGGTAAATAAATAAATAAATATTCTGTTCAGAGTTCTCTTCTGTGTTCTATATGAGGAAAGCGTAAGTACTACGTGACGGGCTGTACTATGACGGGCCTGTTGGTCTAGTGGTTAGTGGCCCTGACTACTGAGCCGGAGGTCGTGGGTTCGATTCCCACCCAGGACAAACTTTGTGTAATGAGCATGATTGTTTGTTCTGTGTCTGGGTCTGATTTATCTATAATATGTATGTATTTATAAATTATATAAGTATGTATATCAGTTGTCTGGTTACCATAACACAAGCTCTGCTTAGCTTGGGATCAGACAGGCGTGTGTGAGTTGTCCCAAGATATTTATTTATTTATTTAGTAGTATATAATTAAAAAGTGAAGATTTACAAAAATAAGTTTGTTTGTTTGTAATCTTTTCACAACTAATCCATTGAACCTATCATGCTGGAAATTTTCATTTACATAGTCAGATGTACAATAACAGATACTGGGCGTAAATCTCATCAAAAATTCCTACAGAAACAACAAAAGATGGGCACCGTGTGCCTTTCAAATCTTGATTTAATATAATTATTACAAGGAGAGTACAACCCGAATTGATAATCATATTCTAAATTGATGAGAGAAGCCTCAGGCAAAATCTAATACCTAATATTTTAAATATGAATTTAACTCTGTTTGTTTGTTAACATTTTACGACTGAACGACTGAATGGAACGAACTTAAACGTTGAAATCTATACTAATATTATAAAGCTGAAGAGTTTGTTCGTTTGTTTGTTTGTTTGTTTGTTTGAACGCGCTAATCTCAGGGACGACTGGTTGGAATTGGAAAATTCTTTTAGTGTTGGATAGTCCATTTCTTGAGGAAGGCTATAGGATAGGCTATATAACACCACGCTACGACCAACAGGTGCTGAGCAGCGCGGGTGAAACCGTGGGGAACAGCTAGTGTAATATATTGATATTATGCTGCTGTATGGTCCCGCCGACGGTGTATTAACAGCTAATTCTAATTGGTCCGTCATTAATCACTTCGACTCATTTATCATCTACCTACGTACTTAGTGTTAAACACTAACAATACGTGTAGACAAACCTTGTTTTAAAGTTTCACGGGTTATTATAGATAAACAAACAATCAAAACAAAAAAAAACAAACAAATAGACATCATGGAAGATATCCCGTAAGTGTCAGTTTAAAGAAAAGTAGTGTAGCGCAGAGACAGGAGTTATTGCAAGAACTGAGTGTGAAAACTATGTATTTACTAAACATTAAACATAATGTGAAAACTATTTAGGTTGCAAGGAAAGCGATACTTATGACCAGCATTTTACAGGTCCAGATGTAGTTTGTGGACGTGTAAAATGCTGCTCTCAACGTAATTATATGGTACATGCCAAATACCGGTACCCTTACAAATACCGAGATTAACTGATTTAGTACGGAAATAAATATCTAACATAAACCTGCATGCAAGCATTTATTTTTATTTAAGGATGGTAAATCGTCAAATACTTACCCCGCTCTGGGGAAGCGGGAGGGAGTGTCCGATTTTAACTAACTAAAACCCATCCATGTTCCTTCTTTTACCCTTTGTGTTCTGAGACCGTGGTATCTCTTTCTAAATCCGCAACCGTAGGTACATACAATACAACTTTTACAAATGCATTTTTTACGGCCATGTTCAAAACTTACAACAATGCCATCTGTGGGCGTGTAGCAAAACTTCCATCACCAACTGAAAACGCGCTGTCAAACATCGTCATGAAAATTTTCAACTGACGTAAACAAAAAAAAAGAGGAGGTTCTCAATTTGACATTCAATTATTTTTATACAATGTGTCCGGACATGGACTAGCGATATTCTGGATACTTATAGAACGAGTGTTTTAATATAGGTACTATTACGATACACACTTGGGTCTTATTCACTTCCCAGCTTTAAGGAAGCCATTTTGAGAAATTCTCTATGCGTGTACAAAAATTATCATATCTTTCAAAGTTTTGGTCTTACTGAGACGAAAATAGGTTTATTTAGAGAGCAACAATATTGTCTATCGTTTAAATGATGAGCTTACATTTTTGTTACTTTAGAAAACAAAATTAAAGTAAAAATAATGCAAATCAACAAAAGTTTTGTAAACTTTTTTGTGAAAAAAATGTTTTTTTTTTTGAAAATCAATAAACTTGAGTACTAGAATGTTTGTAATATAAGTAGACATAGAATATCGCTAGTCCGTGACCGGACACATTATACAGGGTGTTTGGTGCATCGTGTGCCAAATTGAAATGGTCGACTGAAAGGCTAGCGGATGACTCACAATTCTAGCGAATTCACAAAGTTGTTAAAATACTTGTATGGCATGTGGCACATCATTAGAAAGAGGATAGACTGGAGAATTAATGAGGGAGTTGGAAGATCCCGGTCGCTTTTGGTTTTTTTTTGTAGCCTTATAAATAGCTGTAACATGTACTGCTTTAATTTAAGTTTTAACTTTGCGAGTGAATTAAAAAAAACTAAGTGACTAATATCACTAATTTTGTATTTAAAAGTATTCTTAAACAATACACATCGAAATAAAATTAAAATTCAGAGTCTACGCCTTATATATTTTTTTAAATCTGTATTTGAATGTAAAATTTGGGTCTTTTTTTTGGAAAACAATAAAAAGTCGATAAAAAAAAAATCCACAAAGCATGAGGGGTGTTAAGGGGTCTGGAAGGCTAGCGGATGACCCCTTCAGTCGACCATTTCAATTTGGCACACGATGCACCAAACACCCTGTATATTAAGGTTAAAGTAGAAGAATTTCCCAACAGAAACTTTCTTCAGAATATTTTTTGACAGATCAGACTTTTTTATCACGTCCAAGGTTCTTGCAACCTTTCTGAACATCCTTAGCACAGATTCTATTCTCAGAAATAGAGATCACATTTCAAACTGTCTATTAATGCGTATTAAATGTTGTGTGACTGAGCTGAGATGATCTTGATACTATATTTTTAAAGAAACATACTAAGAGCATGGTCTTACGTTGAGCCCGAGTTTTTTTTTTCAAGACCACGAGTGTGATTTGTTTCTAAATACTGCCTCTAATGTTAAAAATACAGGTACCTACCCATGTTATAAATGAATAGTTACTATGCATTGTAATGTTGCACTAACATCCACTAAGGCGTTAGAAAATTATAAAAAATTGTAAAGGTAGGTACTAAAGGGCACGCCACAATAGTGGCGGTAAGTCCCCTCTTTGAGGAGTGGCTGGAGAGGCGTCATGGCGTCCTCACCTACCGCCTGACGCAGGTCCTCACCGGACACGGAAGTTTCGGGAGGTTCCTGCACATCATCGGGCGGGAGGAAGCGCCTGGGTGTCACCATTGTGACGATCGCCCGGAGGACACGGTGGAGCACACAGTGGCGATCTGCCCAGCGTGGGCGGAGCACCGCCGTGCCCTTGTTTAGGCGATCGGCGGCGGCGATCTCTCGCGTCCGGCCCTGGTTCAGGCCATGGTCCGAAGCGAGAGGGAATGGGAAGCGGTCACCACCTTCTGCGAAGCAGTAATGCTAGCAAAGGAGGTGGCTGGGCGTTTGAGGGAGAGAACATCTGCCCAACCCAGCCGCCACGGGAGACGCCCATGGTGCCGGGCGCCGCGAGACGACTCCCGGCCACCGTAGATGCGGGCCTGTGGGCGGTGAGCAATGGGTAGTTCACCGTCCGTCCGTCGATTGACGACAGGCCGCGTCGACGGCGCGTTCGTGTTTCACGCGCGCCTCAAAGAGAGTCAGCAAAGCAGAGGGGCTTGCCAGAGCCTCTGCCTGCCTGGGTTGCGGGTTGTTCGAAAGAGATACCGCGGCCTCGGAACATAAAGGGCAATAGAAGAAACATGGGTGGGTTTTAGTCAGTACAAGTCTGACATGCCCCCCCGCTCCGCCCAGAGAGGGGGAAGTCATTGGATGATTTCCCACCCGAAAAAAAAAAAAAGGTAGGTACTAAACCCTAAACTAATATCTGTGTCAATTTCGACTTTTTAAAAGGAGATTATGTACCTAATTAGTAATCAAAAATTATAGAAAACATCAGCTGCTATCTAAAGCAGAGTTTTCTCCTAAAGTAAATAAAAAACCGGCCAAGAGTGTGTCGGGCCACGCTCAGTGTAAGGTTCCGTAGTTTCCCGTCCGTCACAATAAGTGTTCCCAGTTATGAGGCCAACCGAACAATTCGGTAATACCCAATCTAATGTAATAAGTACCTACAGCGCCATCTCTCGGGGAATTGGGTTACTAATTAATACAAAGACGTGCAATTTCGGTGGTAATTTTGGATTGCGAGAGCCGATTTCAATAATTCTTTTTTTGTTTGAAAAAAGATACGTTCAGGATAATAAAATATGTAAACAAAGTTACAAAAAATGCTTGCATATACGATTATACTACAAATTTAGTCCGGAAATTATTTTGTACAACTTTTTGTCTTTTTTGTACAAAAACTGTTGTGTCAATCAAGTTCAAAATAATTTTCATAGAAAGTCCTTATAAAGTTCTACTTTTCAGATTTTTTTCATATTTTCTAAACTTATGGTTCAAAAGTTAGAGGGGGGACACATTGTTTTTTACTTTTGGAGCGATTATTTCCGAAATTATTGACATTATCAAAAAATTATCTTTGTAAACCCCTATTCATTTTTAAATACCTTTCCAACAATATATCACACGTTAGGGTTGAAATTAAAAAAAAAACCTTTTTCCCACTTTACATATAGGGTGGCTACCCTAATAAAATATTTTTTTCAAATTTTTATTTTACCACTTTGTCGGCGTGATTGATATACATATTGGTACCAAATTTCAGCTTTCTAGTGCTAACGGTCACAGAGATTAAGCGAGGACGGACGGACAGACAGACATGGCGAAACTATAAGGGTTCCTAGTTGACTACGGAACCCTAAAAAGGAAAGATTTGGGAAAAAAATACATATCAGGAGGTATAACATCTATTATTAAATACGTCAATATAGTAATTAATATCCACATACACCAAAAAAAACAATGGTCACAACCATAAAAATCAAAAAAGGAACTTGTTAACGTCTTCAGCTGAAAATCGAATAGTCTTTTCGAGTGTTAATCAAAACAACCATCAACCCATTTTACGCACCAAGAACAGAAACCCCAGGTTAATAAAATGCAGTTCTCAAACCACAAGGGCACGTGATTTTAGAATCAAATCAAACTAAAAAATAACTAATAGTAATTCTTTTTTCACAGTCAACCCTAGAACGGCTAATCGTCGCGGGAAAATGCGGCTCCTTTTCTCCAGATATAAAAAAAAAAAAACAAAACAATTAGATAAAGAAAGAAATTAAGTAATTTACTCAGAATGGCTTAGCTACATTGCTACTTATTTACTTTTAAATAAAATACTAAACCAATAAATATATTATGTCCTAAATTCATTCAACTCATTATAATTTTCCTGCCTTTGTCCCATTCTATTTGGGGTCGGCGCAACACGTTTTCTTCTTCCATTCTCCCCTACTAGACGTCACGGCATCATTCACTCCTTTCTCCTTCATATCATTCCTTACACAACCCATCCATCTTTTCTTTGGCCTTCCTCTCGCTCTCCGATTTTTCCATTCAGATCCATCACTTTTTCAGTCACAATTCAAGTAACATACAATTTTACATTGAACAAAAAAAAAACGTGATGATGTTTACATGTTATTTGTATATTTGTGCAAATCTGTTTACTCTTTAAAGGAAATGCCGTAAATAGCAATTAAAACATAGTTGGATACCGAGAAAACGTAAAACAAACCACACAGTATTAATTATTACTTATTACGCGCATCTCCAAGGAAAGCGCTGACACCTAGGCACGAGGCACGCCGCGTGCGTCTCATCAATGAAGGAATCCCAACGACACGGTCTACGTGACCGCCTGCTCGCACTTTGCTTCAGCCATCAAACTAGTCGACTTGCCTTATTAATTTGATTGTAATTTTCTATTAAAATAAATTCTAAGTCAAAGTCAATTTCATAATTGCGAACTTAGTCTAGAGAATTTTGATGTTTAAAATAGGTAGGTTTTAAGAATTTAGTTGCCTGTTTACGCAATTTAAATAGTTTAAGAAAGACAAAAAACTGTTTTTTATTTTATTAATTATAAGATATTAAGAATAATAACAATTTTATGTCGTTTCTTATCTATCTATATATATATATAAAAGGAGAACTGACTGACTGACATATCAACGTACAGCCGAAACTACTGGGGTTAGGAATGTGAAATTTTGCACACGGCTTCCTATTATAATGTAGGGGAGCACTAAGAAGGGGTTTTTGGAAATTTAACCTTTAAGGGGGTGAAAAGGGGGAATTTAGTTAGTATGGAAAATCTTATTACTTGTGTTAATAAACATGAAACTTGGCACGAACATCTATCTAAGTAAATTATGTAGTTTGGCATTTTTTATTTTTCCAAATTACCTCTTGAGAGGGGTTGAGGGGGTGTGAAAATTTGTGTAGAAGAATTTAGATACATGCAACGACATCTATTGGGCCAAAATGGTACTAACGATCAAAATATATGCGAATTTAAAGTTTTCAAAGTGTACGAAAGTGGAAGGTAGTAGTTCAGAGGCAGTATGGCGTTTTTTCGGGTTTCCTATTCATGAGCGTTTTCCTACGGTAATTCATCTCGCTGTGCATTTAGAAAATGGTCAAAGAGTGTACTTCAACCCAGAAAACTTAGCTGATAAGGTATCCTGTCCACCAAAAACGACACTCATGTCTTTTTTCGAATTATGTCAAGTAGATGACTATGCAAAAACCCTACTATATTGAGAAGAACCTGCATACTATGTTTGGAACAATAATCGGTTTGAAAGGAGGTAAAGCTCTTTCAAGGGTAGATGTAGCTGGGTGGCCAGGCATTAAAAGAGACCACGCTTTAGGCAGAGTATACACGGTACATCTAAATAATGTTGAGTGCTACCACCTTCGTTTGCTTTTACATGAAATCCGGGGTCCGTTATCTTTTGAAGCATTAAAAACAGTCAACGGTGTGGTTCTACCGACTTTCAAATCAGCTTGCAAGACTTTAGGGTTACTTGAAGATGATCAACATTGGCATACAGCACTACAAGAGGCAGCCCTGTGTCAATCTCCGCATATGATGAGAGAGCTTTTTACGATCATGTTAGTTTTTTGTCAACTGGCAGATCCGTTCAGTCTGTGGGATGAATTTAAAGAATACCTGTCGGAAGACTTTAAACGACAGATTGAGAGGCAGGTAAAAAGCGGAGTAGAACACCTCATGGATGAGATTTTTAGTAAGTGTCTGTTGGAAATAGAAGGAGCATGTTTGGCACTTGGAAGATGTGCACTAGAAGAATACGGTTTACCGAAACCGAGTAGATCAGAAGTGTTTCAAAGTGAATTAGGAGCGTATATTAATGAAGTTAACTACGATGTGTTTGCCTTAGAATCATTTGTCAATATCAATGAGAATTCACTAACTGAGGAACAAAAGTTAGTGTACAATGAAATTATTTCAAGTACACATGAAAACGAGGGAAGAATTTTCTTTTGGGATGCCCCAGGTGGGACTGGTAAGACTTACCTCATCAATTTACTCTTGGCAAAGATTAGACGTACTCGTGGAATTGCCTTAGCAGTCGCGTCTTTCGGGATCGCCGCTACGTTATTGGAAGGAGGTCGAACGGCGCACTCTGCTTTGAAATTACCCCTTAATTTGTCTAACGTAGAAACTCCAATGTGTAACATTTCAAAGCAAAGCAATCTTGCCGAAGTATTGCGTAAAGCAAAAATAACAGTCTGGGATGAAAGCATGGCGCACAAAAGAGCTATTGAAGCGTTAAATAGGACTCTACAGGACATAAGAAACAACAATTCTTTAATGGGTGGTATGACAGTGTTGCTAGCTGGCGATTTTCGTCAAACTTTACCAGTAATACCAAAAGGAACGCGCGCTGATGAAATTAAGGCATGCTTTAAAAGATCTTATTTATGGCCCTTTACGAAAATTCTAAAAGTGACTAAAAATATGAGAGTGCATCTGAGAGGGGACGTCTCTGCTGGCCATTTTTCAGATCTTCTACTTAAAATAGGAAACGGCATGTATCCAGAAACAGACGGGTTGATAGCTATAACAGATGAATTATGTAGTGTAGTAACTACAGTCGAAGACCTTATAGAAAAAAATTATCCAGATGTAGCTCAAATAAAGGACAAGCCTTTAGAATGGCTACGTGAAAGAGCTATAATGACACCTAAAAATGACCAAGCAGCAGTAATTGATATTTTGCTGAAATCATTTGACGGCACAGAAATGGTATATAATTCAATAGACACGGTGGTAAATACAGACGAAGCAGTCCATTATCCGGTTGAGTTTCTGAACACTATTAATCCAGCCGGACTTCCATATCATAAACTAACAATGCGCGTGGGCACACCTGTGATGTTACTTAGAAATTTGAAACCCCCAAAACTATGCAACGGTACTAGGCTACAAATAAAAGCTTTGCATCGTAATATTGTTGAAGCTACCATTTTAACTGGGTCTTCCCAGGGAAAAACAGTCTTCATTCCACGTATTCCATTAATCCCGAACGATCTCCCTTTCGAATCCAAAAGACTTCAGTTCCCTTTAAAAGTTTTGCTTTGCGATGACGATAAATAGATCACAGGGTCAAACCCTTAAATTTGCAGGAGTTGACTTGCGACAGCCCTGTTTCTCCCATGGTCAGTTCTACGTAGCATGCTCTCGTGTGAGCTCATCTTGCAGCCTGGTCATATTGGTAACACCCTCCAGAACGACCAAGAATGTAGTCTATAAAGAAATATTATAAAACTTAATTGTTTTGTTATAGCCATTAACCCGCATATTTCTGGATACATACTGTTTCCTATTTTTAGATGTCATTATAGCTCTTTCACGTAGCCAATTCTTCCATACAAAAACTGTCAGATGTCAATAAAAATTATCTATCGACTGAAAAATCAGCCTTCGAATTTTTTAGAGGAAAGTATGAAACCCACGCGGACGAAGTCGCGGGCAAAGTGCTAGTAATTTATATCACACTAGCTTTTCCCATTGACTCCGCTCGCGTAGTTTTTGCCCTAGCGCCTTATTTATTGTAATAGAAAACCTCAGTTTTCTCTATTTTTTCCCTCTTTCTCCCTCACTTATCACTTTAAAAAAAAGTGCCTATGACCGCTTCCAGGGTCCCAACTATATCTGTACCTACCAAAATTCATCAAAATCGGTTTATCCATTTAGGCGTGAAGACGTAACAAACAAACTCACTTTTGCTTTTAAAATATTGCAGCAAATCAGGAAAGGGGAACTGTGTTAACAAATTAACGCAAGCCAAGCCTCAGGCAAAAGTTAGTAGCTCAAACATCAAAATAACACAGGTAGCAAAATATATGGAATATTCTATCACCACGCGAGCGAAACCGCGGGGCGCAGCTACTTAGTTATAAAATGAATGGGTTTTTTAAGCGCTCTGACACTGTAGTATACGTAATTCACAGTTGATATGACGTTTGTTATGCTGAGAAATAAACCAGTTTTCTTTCACATTTTATTGCCCGCAATAAACTCAAACAGGTTGTATTGCAATTGTTATTTGGCATATAACTGGTTATCCGACATTTGACGTCAACAGATTAAATCCCATATCAAAATCAAAAATGAAGTAATAAGCGGTCTTTCCGGTTGTTCTTTATTTGAGTATAAATTACGATCTTATACCGACTCCTACAAAAGAAAGAATGTCATCAATTAGAAAAGAATTGGTGAGAGAAACCTATCGTACCGCTACTAAAACGACTGAATTAAATAAAAATATGATTTTAAGCCCGACATACGAATTCAATAATAATGCCGTTTATCAACAGATTCTTTTTGACCTGCCTAATGAGATAGTTAGTACTATAACATGAAACTCAATATTTGTTTACCAGAAAAAAAAAGTGAGTGTGTCAGCTCCAACGCACGACTGGAGTTTACTCCTTAAGTACGATTATCTAACAATACGCAAAAAGAGTTTATTCGACTGAAAAAAGATTAATATCATATGAAAGGGTAAATTCACAAATTAATGAAAAAAAAATAGCAATATAAATACATCGACACTGATAGAAACAAACAAGCCCATTAACACTTGAAGCGGGATATTTACCATGTTTATTATTTATATTGAACCCAATAACATATAGTATATAGGTATAGTCGCCTATACAGCATACCATATGTACGTATTAATACACTCACAGCCAAATTAGAAAGTTGCGCACTAAAGGTGCTTTAGTAGGTTTTAACCATCGGATTTTTCTCATACCGGGCGCCTTATATATGAAAATCGATTCTTAAGGAGTAAACTCCAAAAAAAAAGTCTTTAAGTATTATTCAAACTAGGCTGATGATCAGCAGTTTTTGGCGAAGGCTGGTCGTTTTGTGTAATGACTTTTCATTCCACAAAATGCCCCCCCCCCCCCCTTTCGCCGCTTTCTAGTGTTTTAGCTGGGGAGAAGAAGTGGCGGAACAAACACCCCAGCAACACAATCGTCTGATAGGATTGCTGAACCAGGCTTTTTATAGTAATATCCAAGCATTTATGTTGCCGTTTGTTAAAGGTTTATTTTCATACGATGTTAAAATAAGTTATTTTGATGCAGTTTATGTGACAAGGATTTTTATAGACACGTACTGTAAAGACCGCGACTGTTACTATATTTAATTTCACGCACACTATTCATCATTTCTCTGCCCTTGCCTCATGGCTTTTTGGGGTCAGTGCAACACGTTTTTTTCTTCTATTCTCCCCTATCGTCACGGCATCATTTACTCATTTCTCCTTCATATTATCATTCCTTACATAATCCATCCGTCTTTTCTTTGGCCTTCCCCTCACTCTCCGTCCATCAACATTCAGATCCATCGCTTTTTAGTCATATGCGCTTCATCCCTCCTCATTACAACATGTCCATAATTATTAAGACCAACGAATCCATTTTAATTTTTCTGTCATAGCGCAACTTTCAAACTTCACGAACACCATTGAACCAGGTAAAAAGAGCAATCCAAATTGCGGGATTAATAGTTTGTTCTTAATATATTTTTATGGTGAACTTTTAATGAATTATGAATCTAAACATTTCTCAGAAATGATTCCGTGTATTGGTGAAGACATTCATAAAAATGTTTTTTTTTATGGCAGTAAATTACATTGAAGTGTTTTTAATAACAACGTTTTGCGAAACGCTTTAAAAAAAATCCGGCCAAGGTCGGGTCAGGCTCGCGCACCAAGGGTTCCGTAAAATCTTGCGACAAAAACAGCTGTATCTTTTGACTTCGTAGCCTTAGAGGATTGTTTTTTTAGAGTACATAGGGACCACAGATTCAGAAGAAGAATGGTTTTTCAACTCAACAGCTGCACGCGTTCCTGCGTTAATGGGTCTTGACAGACAGACAGACAACGAAGGGAACGTATACGGGTTTCGATTTAATCTTTTTAAGATCCGGAACCTTAAAAAATCGTTGGTAGTTTGATTAGTGAGCAAACCAGTTTGACCTTTAATTAAAAAAAAAATCACAACGAAACCTTAACCTGCGTCATTACTGTTTTTGACAAAACCTACGAAATTATTGCGCAATATGTATGTATACTGCTTATTCTTAGGTCAATGTACACACAAATTTTCATAGTATGTTACCGAAACATAATGTTACTTATAGCCAATCCCAAAAGCCAAATATATATCAAATCAAATCATTTATTTCAATTAGACCATTACATAGGCACTGAATTGAATTTGATTGTCATGAAAACAAAAAAAGATGCTGCTATAGTCCCAGTCACAAGAAATAAAAGGGACACCCGGATGGAACGAAGTTCTCGTCGCGACACCACACTGTTCAATGCGAAATAGAAATGAAAATATCTGGCTTGCTTTCTATAAGAGAGAAAAAGACAGACAGACAGACAGAGAAACATGCGACGCCGCACAGCTTACAATAGCTTACTATAGCAAAAAGTGTCGTGACAACTTTTCGTAAGAATTTTTTGCCGTCTATCCCCCTTTCATAACACGCGATAAGGAACTTCGTTCCAATAAATTATGAAAGTACTGTAGTTGCCCATTCCAAAGCGTAGATCTCTATGGAGAATAATGGGCAAGAAACTCCAAGTACTTACACTCTTTTAAATCATAATATTTTTACGAAACCATGGATACATCATTCATGTTGAGATTATAAATAAATAAATAAATATAAATAATAAATAAATATCTTGGGACAACTCACACACGGCTATCTGATCCCAAGCTAAGCAGAGCTTGTGTTATGGTAACCAGACAACTGATATACATACTTATATAATTTATAAATACATACATATTATAGATAAATCACACCCAGACACAGAACAAACAATCATGCTGATCACACAAAGTTTGTCCTGGGTGGGAATCGAACCCACGACCTCCGGCTCAGCAGTTAGGGCCACTAACCACTAGACCAACAGGCCCGTCAAAATACATGTGAGAACGATGTAGCAAAACGAGCACATTAAGAGCGTTTAGAGTAAAAGCAAAATCAAGAGTATAATAGATAAATAAATAAATTATAATAAACCGTGGCGGCTAATAGATGACCTTTCAAGACGACAGTACCCGTTCACGAACATGACGCATATATCAGCCCTATTCAGCTCAACCATTTTGAAGGGAACTAAATGACCCGACACACACGCCACCATCAGGTGAGCATGACAAAAAAGAAGTAAAGGTAAAAAGTAAAGTTCTACAGAAACAGGTTTATAAATATACACTAGCTGTGCCGAGCGGTTTCACCCAGTTAGGGGTATGAAAAATAGATGGTGGCCAATTCTCAGACCTACCGGATTATGTACACAAAATTTCGTTCAAATCGGTCCAGCCGTTTTGGAGGTGTATGGGAACGAACATTGTGACACGAGATTTTTATATATTAGACTAGCTGTGCGCAGCGGTTTCACCCGCTGCTCACTTAGGGGTATGAAAAATAGATGTTGGCCGATTCTCAAACCTACCCGATATGTACACAAAATTTCGTTTAAATCGGTCTAGCCGTTTCGGAGGAGTATGGGATCGAAAATTGTGACACGAGAATTTTATATATTAGAAAGATTAATCAACACAGCTTCGTATGTCGTTAACCTCCACCAATTAATTACAGCGAGAATTAATTGATTGCGCGTGTAGCACGAAAAAAATTGAAACAAACAGTAAACACGGCTTTGATCCTTTCCGAGTATTTAAGTAAAGTTATGCGATAAAAAATTGATATGAAGTCTGTATTTTTTTAAATTTCTTCCACAAAAATGTATAAGTGGACCAAATGCCATAAGGTATTCTCTACCAGTCAACCTTTGGGTTAAAAACAATAACGTTGTGATAAGGTATAAAAATTATTAAAACAAAATATAGTTGCCTTGCTTTATTAGCTACCACTATTTAATCATACGCTGAATTTATGCTCTATAGATTTTACAAGGAGTTATTAAGATTTTTGTAATAGAAGTAAGAACTCGTAGCAATAATAATCGGCCGGATCAATCTTTAGGTTTAGCTAGGCTAGGGCACGCCACAATATTGGCAGTAAGTCCTCTTTTTGAGGATAGGCTGGAAAGGCGCCATGGGGTCCCCACCTACCGCCTGACGCAGGTCCTTACTGGACACAGAAGTTTTGGGAGGTTCCTGCACATAATCAGGCGGGAGGAAACACCTGGGTGTCACCATTATGACGATCTCCCGGAGGACACGGTGGTGCTCACAGTAACGGTCTGCCCAGTTTGGGCGGAACACCGTCGTGCCCTCACAGATCGCGATAGGCGGCGACGATCTCTCGCCTCCGGCTTTGCTTCAGTCCATGGTTCGGGGCGAGAGGGAGTTAGAAGCGTTTTGTTTGTAACCTCTTCACGCTTTATGGGCTAAACCGATTTTAATGAATTTTGGTACAGAGATATTTGGGAACCAGGAGACGGACAAAGGCTCTTTTTTATTCAAAACAATTGGGATATGAGGGAGAACGAGGGAAGAAAAGGATAAACTTAGCGTTGCTATTACAAATCAATAAGGCGCAAGGGTCAAAAAGGGGGAGAAGAGGGAAGAACTTTTTTTCGATCATCACGCGTGTTTATGTTAGCGTTAGCTAAAGTAACTAGGTTTAGCCATTAAAGCGTGAAGAGGTAACAAACAAACTCACTTTCGCTTTTATAATAGTATAGTCAGGATACTAGTTTTCGCCCGCGGCTTAGCTTGCGTTAAATTCGGGGTAATACAGGTCCCCTTTCCTGATTTACAGGTACCGGTTACCTGTAGTTTTTGCCCTTTTTGCCTTATTTATTGTAATAGTTATGCTAAATTTTCCCTTTTTTTTCTCTTTCTCCCTTATATCTCAACCTTTTTTTAAAAAAAGAAATAGCCTATGTCCGTCTTCAGGGTCCCAACTATCTCTGTACTAAAATCAAAATCAGTTAAGACATTTAGGCGTGAAGAAGTAACAAACAAACAAACTCACTTTCGCTTTTATAATATTAGTAAGGATTGGTAAGGTTTCTGGAATGTTAAGTACATTTACATAAGAACTGTTACGTAAGTTTTTAAATTGCCATGGTCACTAATACGAAAACCAAATTTAATTTGACCTACAGATAGTTACTCCAGGTCTGGCTGTTTATGTATGTGAGTGTAGCTGCAACGCATCAACACATCCGTCGGCTGCTGTCGCCATCGGGTATTGGAGCCCTACGCGCCCGTGAGGGGTATTCATACATGCGACACTGCTTAGCGCGCTCCTAGCAAGAGATCTACGATTGCGAGCGACGCGCCACCACACATATTATTTAGGAACTAGATTTGTTTATAAATGTCAACTCGTTCCTATTGGCCGTGGCTATGTAACGGGAGACCTGTTACTCCCACCATTATACTTTAGTATTAAGCCTTGTACATATTCCTGTAACCCTCAGTATCACTCAGATCCAGCCTGTCCCTTGCTGTCCCTCAGCGACGCCCTAAGCCGAGGCTCGTACCCCACAGGGGGTGCCTTTAGCGTGTAGTCGCTTAGTTTGTAAGTTTTTACCCTGGCTGGAGGTCTTAATTTTTAAGGCACCCACAGGATTCGCCCGGTTAAGCAGACGACAACCTCCTTGGTTGAATTGCGAGATGCCATTCATAAAAAAAAAATGTAACCCTCAGTCTATTCGCTACCTCAGTACAACTCATTACACCTAAGTATATCTGGAGTATTATTTACCACACACCGCTAAGCGCTACATGAGTATAAAAATGTTAGTAAACGCACCTACGATACAGAAGAAATCTTAGTATGGAGCGACGTTTTTCTAAAAATACGAAAAATATATGGTGAAATAATTTTAAAGTATGATAGTGACATTTAAAACAGGATATTTACAATGTTTAGGCAATTTTTACACTGCCACGCATCATGCGCATGTTGCATATTAACGCACGCGAATTTGCGAAAGATCTGCATCATCGTGCGGGTTTTTTACGTACCTTCTCACGCGCGTAGTTGCGTTTTGTGCATTCAAGGCAGCTCTGACTCATTTAATTCAAAGCCATTCGCTGTGGTGATAGTGCAGTGCAGAGCGTTGCGTCTGTTTTGATCTTTAAAATGGTTGTATGTGTAGAACTCATTCAAAATGCTGCAGTTATACTAATTGTATGGTTTTTGAGCGTGCCATACCTTGTGTCTCGCCCCGTACACGCGCGTGTGCTCATGTTTATCCGCGTCTAGGCGCGGGATCTGAATGAACGCTCGAGGATGCTTTTTCTGTGAGCTATTCTGTGCGTGTTCTATTCAAACGGAGACACTTACAAGCAATACTAAAACACGCATTCACGCGCTACGCAGCTTTGTGCGTGGTAGTGTGTTAATAGCCTTATTATTTACTTGCTTTTACCCGCGTCTTCACTCGCATTAAATTCGGGGTAACACAGTTCCCCTTTTTTGATTTCCAAGCACCTGCTACTTGTAGTTTTTGCCTATTTTAGCGCCTTATTGATTGTAATAGCAATGTTAAGTTTCCCTTTTCTTCCCTCTTTCTCCCACATTTCTCACTTTTTTAAACAAAAGTTAGTACGATATTTCCTTGCCTTCGGTTCTGATCTCTTGTAACGATAGTGAAAGATCTGCAAATGGCAGACGAGACTTAAAAAAAAATGTCAAGCTGCTGGACACAGCTGTCATTGTATGGCCTACAGACAGTTGTACTAGGTCTGGCTGTTTGTGTATGTGACTTTAAATGTTTGTAAACGCACCCACAATACAGAAAAAAATCCTAATGTGGGGCAAAAACAGATGGATGGATTGTGTAAGCAATGATATGAAGGTTAAAGGAGTGAATGATGCCGTGACGTCTGATAGGGGATAATGGAAGAAGAAAACGAGTTGTGACGAACCCAAATAGAATGGACCAAGGGCAGGAAAATGACGATACCTATACGCGTCGCGTTCCCGAGTAGAAGGGTCAGACAGACCGACAGCAAAATGATCCAATAAGGGATCCGTTTTTCCTCTTGAGGAACGAAACCCTAAAAAAATACCCAAACTTCCATCATCCTGCTTTGTAAAAACAAGAGAAAATGATTCTGCTCCTTTTAAATAAAATAAAGCAACGCTGATTGTTGCAACAGATTAGCAATTTAAGCGAACCTGTTTAAGCGTGGCTGCTTATTACATAAATATGAGTGTGGCAAGCGTCACCAAACTTGTGTGTCAACTAATACAATTCTAGTAACATTAAAATATTATAATTAATTGCGGGTTTTCCAGCTTTCAAAAAAAAAACATACGAGTGTGACTAAGAGTGTTCTGTGGACATGTCCTTAGAGTTCCGCTTAAAGTTTGATTACCTTCAACACGGGCTATAAATTTTTAATTCCAATAAAACACATTTTTGATAGACCGATATTTTAGGGCGAATTTTTGAAAAAGAAGAATATATTCGGGATTCGCATAAAAGGTTCAAATATTGCTTGTAATGAAAACTGATGGACTTAACGTAAAGTTTATACTGTACATAAACAAAATAAATCAAACACACAATATACTCGTCTTTTTAAATGTATTTATTACAAATAATTACTTTATATCATATATTATGTATCTATAGATGTTTAGAGGCATGAAAATCAGGGTGGAAAGTTCTCCATCCTCTATGGAACAGGGAGGATCCTCCGACCAGACGGAGTTGTGTCTAGTGGGCCACTGCCCGACAGTTGCTTGTCGGGTGCTCGTATATATGCTAACTTCGCGTACAACTTTGCTTGCGCGATGTAGTTCTAATCATCCTAATAATTTTGCCGTTAGTTCTTCAGTGGCGGGATAGATGGCGCCGTAGTACTTTTTTGCCACTTGCATCTTTGTGTCGCAACAGATGTATTAGCATCTGTATAAGTTTATAAGTTTTCGAAAATAGATAGATTTTATTTTATGTTATAAATTTCATAAATTATATTTTTGCACCCTATCACAATGTAGTCGTATTATAAACAAAGGTTGACTGGTCGAGAATTCTTTATGACATTAAGTCTGCCTATGTACCACTATTGTACATACAACAAGTATAAATAAATAAATTAATTATTTTAACTGCTTTAGAGGTCTGAATCCGAAGCTAAAAATTTTCATCAAACGGTTTTTGACCTCGATATCAAGACGTTGTTGGTTTTTCCGATCACCTAAGACTTTTTCTTTGATTCTAATTAGGACGCATAGTCAAAAGTAGGTATTTTTTTTTAAGAAGTAAATCGAAATAGCATTGTGTGCATAACGTAAAAAACTCAAAGCATTTATTTCAATCTTAGTTTTACTTTCCATCCGTCAACTATGAGATCCAATACTCTTTTAGTCACATGTGCTTTGTTCCTCCTCATTAAATGTCCATAACAAGACTAACGACTGCTTTTATTTTTTTCTATAACAGGCAACTATTAAACTTCCTCTAATAATATTTATTCCTTACTTTATCCACTCTCGTCACTCCACACATCATTTGACGGGCCTGTTGGTCTAGTGGTTAGTGGCCCTGACTGCTGAGCCGGAGGTCGTGAGTTCGATTCCCACCCAGGACAAACTTTGTGTGATGAGCATGATTGTTTGTTCTGTGTCTGGGTGTGATTTATATAATATGTATGCATTAATAAATTATATAAGTATGTATATCAGTTGTCTGGTTACCATAACACAAGCTCTGCTTAGCTTGGGATCAGATAGCCGTGTGTGAGTTGTCCCAAGATATTTATTTTATTTTTATCCGTCACAACATTCTCATCTCCGCTATCAATATGGTACATATGCAATCGTTTTTCATTCCCTTTTTTACATACCAGCATTCTGATTCACATAGTACGGCAGGTCTTATCACGGACTTGTAAATTTTCGTCTTTAATTTGGGAGGCAACCGTGGGTCTAAAGTTGTTCCAGTGACCTGTCGCCATTTCATTCACCCTGCATTAATCTGGTTCGTTACGTCCCGGTCTACTTCACCATCCCCTTGGATAAGATACCAGAGGTACCAGAAGTTGTAGCAAATTGGTTTGGGCTTACTAACAAAAGTTATAGGGACAGGACTGGAGAGACCGCCAAAATCGCAGAACATTGTATTCTATTTTGCTTCTCCTCAATTTCAAGCCAACATTCTCTAGTTTTTGCCACCACACCTCCAATCTGCATTTGTAGTGTATGTGTCAAACAATAAAATATTTACACAAAAAGTTGAATAACTTATATCATATTGTAAAAAAAATAAACCATTGTTCTAATGTGATTTATACAAAACTTAAAAAAAATTAACAGCAGAGGTTCCCAGCTAAATACATAATATGAAATAAAAAATTGGATATATTTCTTCACATGTAATAACATGTTTAATATTTATAGAGTGTGCAAATAATTTCGCGAAGACTACAAGACAATAATTGCATTTTCAATTCAAAAATTATCGTATTTCGTTACGTTGCGTTGACTGCCGCAAGAACACTCTCGGTCACCATATACCGCCAGCAGCCGCGGGAGACGCCCCGGGCGACGGGCGCCGCGAGACAACTCCCGGCCTGTAGGTAGCTCACCGTCCGTCCGTCTTTTGACGACAGGCAGTGTCGACGGCGCGTTAGTGTTTCGCGCGCGCCTCAAAAAGATATCAGCAAAGCAGACGGGCTTGCCAGGGCCTCCGCCTGCCGGGGTTGCGGGCTGTTCGAAAGAGTTACCGCGGCCCCGGAACGCAAAGGGCAATAGAAGGAACATGGGTGGTTTTTAGTCAGTAAAAGTCTGTTACACCCCCCCTACTCCACCCAGAGCGGGGGAAGTTATTTGATGATTACCAACCACAAAAAAAAGGGCGTTTATAGTTATACTGGTCTCGAAAACGAGCATCTCGATGGATCATCTCGTACCTACACTATTTGCCAACCATATTTTTTATTATTCCCACGAAAAAACTATTTAAAAGAAACGAATTAAATTTGGCTCACAGAATGGTTTTATAATACCCGGATTAACACATAGGATACCGAACTTCACACGATTTCAAAGCTTTAGGTAAATCATATTTTATTTTTATCATAACTTGTTTGGATTTGTTTGACCTTGTAGTATAATAATATTAATTTCGTCCTTTTGACGTAAACGTCACGTAACAAAGCCACGCTTGTTTTTCATATCATAATAATGTCGAAGGTTATGAAAAGAATTGCACTCACCTATGTTAGACAATTCTCGTTCGATTAACGATTCAGGTGAAAAAGGCGTAACCACCACAATTATAGTGGCGGTAAGTCTCCTCTTTGAGGAGTGGCTGGAAAGGCGCCATTGCGTCCTTACCTACCGCCTGACGCAGGTCCTTACTGGACATAGAAGTTTTGGGAAGTTCCTGCACATAATCAGGTGGGAGGAAACACCTGGGTGTCACCATTATGACGATCGCCCGGAGGACACGGTGGAGCACACAGTGACGGTTTGCCCAGCTTGGGCGGAGCACCGCCGTGCCCTCGTAGTGGCGATCGGCAGCGGCGATCTCTCGCGTCCGGCCCTGGTTCAGTCCATGGTCCGGAGCGAGAGGGAATGGGAAGCGGTCACCACCTTCTGCGAAGCAGTCATGCTAGCGAAGGAGGTGGCCGGGCGTTTGAGGGAAAGAACCTCAAACCAACCCAGCCGCTGCGTAAGACACCCCAGGTGTCGGGCGCCGCGCCGCGAGAGGACTCTCTGCTACCGTAGATGCGGGCCTGTGGACGGTGAGCAATGGGTAGATAACCGTCCGTCCGTCTATTAATGACAGGCCGTGTCGACGCCGCGTTTGTGTTTCATGCGCGCCTCAAAGGGATGTCAGTTTTTTTCGTATTTAATTTCGTAAAATTATTGAGCTATAAATAAAAGATTAGGCAAAAATATTCATACATATACCTAATTCTCCTACTTAGTAATATGTATATGTATGATAATTTTAGGCAACATCAGAATTTTCAAAACAATCAGTGATATTTTTGCCATGCCCATCACTGCTCACATAAAAAAACCACGGTCTTGAAACAAAACGACCTATTAAAAAACGATATACTTACTTTTTTTTTATTCATTATAACCTTGATATTCTGTAAATGCTTATTCATTGAAAATTACTTCTGCGTTGACATTTTCGACTTTCTTTCTCCTATAACAAATAAAGTTTTTGTAAGAGAATTTACAAAAACATCAAATATAATATTTTAAAAGTACTTTCAATAAAAATAAAAGTCGTAAAAACCAAAACAAGTACCTGGGTTTTGATCCAGCTTACTGTCGGTTGCCAATTCGATTCTCTACCAAACACGCTGATAGAACATTGAACTCGCGAATTGAATTAAAAACGCGCAATAAAAGCTATGCAATAATTCTTACTTCCTTACTAATATTATAAAAGCCAAAGTGAGTTTGTTTGGTTGTTACGTCTTCACGTATAAATGGCCCAACCGATTTTGATGAATTGAGATAAGAGGGAGAAAGAAATAGGAAAAGAAATAGAAAAACTTAGCTTAGGGGAAAGCTTTGCTGACACAATAAATAAGGCGCAAAAAGTACAGCTGTGTTACACCGAATTTAACGCGAGCGAAGCTGCGGGCCAAAGCTAGTAAATGATAAATGATGTTTCTTTTGCATGGAGGTTCTCACAAACACTTTTACACATCTTTTAAAAAAAAAATCTAGATGTCTTTCGTACCCGACAACTATGAGAAGAAACGGCCAAAACCAACTCAAGGGTTTTAGTCTCTTTTAAGGTCACGACAAAATTGTGGTAAACTTACATAAGGACTGTGCAGATTAGTGTCTGAAATGGACTTTTTAAGAAAGCACTACACAGATTGAGTAGACCTGTCCAGTCAGTGCAAGCATTTGTCAGTTATCATGTAGCTCGACTCATAACCCAAAGAGCTCAACAACACGACGAACAATACCAAAAAAAGGACATTTGTATATTAATAGTGGGTAAGACTGTAGTTGTCAGAGTTTTGGAACACTGACTATCTGTAACGACTGTCGAAAGTCTACAAATGACATCTGAGACCAACGTGCTTTCCGAGCCATTGAAGAAACTCGGTATGTAACTCGGTTGTCACCTATTCATAGACTAATTTAACCAAGCCTGGCTTAAATTAAACAAACATTTTATACAAAAACTAGCTGTGCCCAGCGGTTTCACCCGCTGCTCACTTACGGGTATGAAATATAGGTGTTGGCCGATTCTCAGACCTACTGAATATGCATATAAAATTTCATAAGAATCGATCGAGCCGTTTCGGAGGAGTATGGGAACAAACATTGTGACACGAGAATTTTATATATTAGACTAGCTGTGCCCAGCGGTTTCACCCGCTGCTTACTTAGGGGTATGAAAAATAGATGTTAGCCGATTCTCAGACCTACCCGATATGTACACAAAATTTCGTTTAAATCGTTCGAGCCGTTTCGGAGGAGTAAGGGAACGAAAATTGTGACACGAGAATTTTATATATTAGATTTAATGATACGATGTGACGAGCTTATTTTCTGATTAGCTTAAGTTTAGTATAGCATTTGCTTGTACAGACGCCTGCACATCAAGCTACTACAATCTGTCAGATTTTTTTGATAGAGTTTCGACTTTATTTCTAAAGTATTAGGTTCAAGGTTCATTGGGAAAAATTGACAGTTTCGGGTAGCTTGACCTGCTGGCGTCTGTACGTAATCCCTTGAACACGTACACAGCTCGACTCAACCTTATCGATGAGCAGCGCTCGCGTGCTCTAGAGGTCACGGTCGGCGCGGTTGAGCGGCACTACATTGCGCGGATGATTAGACTGCAAGACAGATCGATATCCATTTTAGAATAATTGGAGTCATTAAAACTGGTAAAAACAATCTCATCATTACCTTTCTGCCCTATTGCCGTTCTATTTGGGGTCGACGCCCGTTTTATTCTTCCATTATCCACTGTCAGTTCTTTCAGGTCTAGCTTTTGCCCGCGGCTTGGGGTAACACAGTTCCCCTTTCCTGATTTAAAGGTATCTGCTACTTGTAGTTTTATCCTTGCGCCTTATTTTTTGTAATAGCAATGCTAAGTTTTCCCTTTTCTCTCTTTTTAGCCTATATCCGTCTCCAAGGTCCCAACTGTCTTTGTACCAAAATTCATCAAAATCGGTTGGACCATTTAGGCGTGAAGACGTAACAAACAAACTCACTTTCGCTTTTATAAAATTAGTAAGGATACCAAGGGGTATTGTATTAGTAGTACCCAGTACAAACTGGGTTGTACATGGGCGGTTGTTCCATGACTCCAAAATACTTGGAAAAAGACTATACTAAGGCCAACTAGCAGCGATACGAAAGGTCATTAACCTAAAGAACAACTGTGGCGTTGACAATCTAATATTTAGCTCTCTCCATCTTGTGCCTTTGTCGTAATGTCTCGTTCTCCCGGCAAAAACATGACAACGTTAAGACGGGTTCGCCAACATTCGGGCGGTCATTTTAGATGGGGTTTTAGCATGGGTTTTGTTTACATTTGGTATCGCTTCTCGTTGGCTGTACTTTAGACACATGATGTACCACAGATTTCCGTAAATGTACCTGATATCTAGATCAGCTCGAAATTCAAACTACAGAGTTCCAATGCCAAGGCCAGCTTCTATTCATTTTTTACTACCGTCTGTGACGTTCTGTTTACATTAATAAAAATATTACGTTTTTCTTAACAAACCTGTTTAATATAATAACCACTATAAATATGAGTAGGTTATAAACATCTCAATATCATTAAATGCATTCAACGTGATTATTTGAAACTAGCTGGCACCCACGGCTTCACCCGCGTCATATCGAAAAAAAAAAGTTTCTTTTGTGTTATTTCAGACCATAATCTACTTCTGTGCCAAATTTCATCACGCCGTTTTGACGTGAAAGAGTAACATTATATTAGTATGATAGCTGGCCCCCGCGGCTTCACCCGCGGATCCGTTTAGGTGTATTGTGAAAGAGTAACATCCATAAATCCAGCTCTCCTTACTATTATTACAAAAGTGAAAGTGAGTGTGTTTGTTTATTATGTGTTCACGCCCACATGGCTAAACCGATTTTGATGAATTTTGGTACAGAGACAGTTGAGACCCTGGAGATGGACATATGCTATTTTTTTAAAGAGTGAGAAATGAGGGAGAAACAAGGCAAAAAAAGGAAAACTTAGCTTTGCTATTACAATAAATAAGGCGCTAGGGCAAAAGCTAGCAGGTGCCTCCAAATCAGAAATGGGGAACTGTGTTACCCGAATTAAACGCGAGCGAAGCCGCGGGCGAAAGTTAGTAATGTTATGAAAGCGAAAGTGAGTTTGTTTGTTACGTCTTCACGCCTTAATGGCTGAACCAATTTTTGGTGAATTTTGGTACAAAGTTAGGTGAGACCCTGGGGATAGACATAGGCTAATTTGAGAAATGAGGGAAGAAGAGGGAAAACTTAGCATCGCTATTACAATAAATAAGGCGCAAGGGCAAAAACTAAGGGTAGCAGGTACCTGAAAATGAGGAAAGAGGAACTGTGTTACCCCGAATTTAACGCGAGCGAAGCCGAGGGCGAAAGCTAGTGTACGATAAACAAACAATATAAAAATTGATTTGTTGAGACTTAAATCCCATTTGATAGTAATTATACTTACTGAGAATTGGACTTAGATATAAGTGGCAAGGTTGATGGTAAGTGGGTGGGTGGAAGGCCATGGCTTAATCATAACAGCTGTTTAAGTTGATCTTCAGCTTAAAGTATGCTTGCTTACATTGTATTGACTGACCGTGCATTAAAAAACACGTTATGCCGTTGGTCTAAAACTCTGATAGCCAGTCTTGCAATGAGTGTCACGAAACTGAGCTATAAATGATAAATGATGTTTATTTTGCAAGTAGGTTTTCACAAACACTTTTACACGTCATTTTTTTTTTAAACTAGACGAGGCCGTTGTTTCGTACCCGACTACTCTGAGAAGAAACAGCCGAAACAAAATCAGAAGTCATAGTCTCTTTTAAAGTCCAGACACAATAATCTTGGTCAACTTACATGAGGACTATGCAGATAGTGTCTGAAATGGTCTTTTTAAGAAAGCACCACACAGATTGAGTGGACCTGTTCAGTCAATGCAAGCATTTGTCAGTTATCGTGTAGCACTACTCATAACCCAAGGAGCTCAACGACACGACGAACAATACCAAAAAAAGGACATTTGTGTAGGTCGCTTATAGCACTCAAACTGCCAGACCTTCGTCAAAAAACAAAGTAAATAAAAGAAATGATCCACATAGTCCTCACATTTACAATAAACAAATAAAAAAAAAAATTAATGAAATCATAAAATGTCATAAATTAAAATAATAAGAAAATAAAATGTCACAAAACATAATAATAATAACAAAAAGAATGTAAAAATAAAGTAAATATTAATGTCAAAGTGTATTGAATAAAGGAATAGACAATAAATAAATGAAACAAAGGCAAATTTTGACACTCACTGAGTAAATTAAATTGGAACAGCTTAATCCCAAGCCTTTTTATCTTCAAGGTAATGATTCATATTATAGTAAGCTTTGAGACATAGTTTACGTTTTATAAAAGATTTAAATTTATTGAGACTTGGTGTTTGAATATCGCTTGGCAGTTTATTATAATAACGTATACATTGGCATGTGAACGTACCCCCTATTTTTTGAGCCTCGTTGCAGGAACAACAAATTTGTGTTTGTTCCTTGTTATGGAGGTCAGATTGGCATTCGCTTGTAAAATACTGGTATTCAGCTCAATGCGGTTAGACTACCAGTAGACTCCAACATAGTGGATCAAAGCACGCAGATGATTATTAAGTCAATCGTTTAAAGTAGTCACAAGCAAGATTGTTTTTAATCTATACTAGCTGGCGCCCGAGGCTTCTCCCGTGTGATATCGAAACAAAAAGTATCTTATGTGTTAATCCAGACTATCTTGCTCTGTGCCAAATTGTATCAAGATCCGTTCAACCGTTTTGAGTAACAAACATCCATCGTCACAAACGTTCGCATTTAAAATATTTAGTAGGATGATACATATTTTTTTTCAGTAAATTCGAGTTAGCGAACATATTCATAAGCCAGTTCTATGGGACCACCGCAGAATAATACTCATCGAAATCAGTTCACTGATGGCAAATATATAAGTGAACATAAATAACAACAAACGAATAACGGCCAGGAGCGAGTCAGACACTCGCACGCGTTTGTACATAACCGACGTTATGTAAGTACAAACAAACTTAAACAGTTGATTTTTCACAGCTTTACGAGACCACAGAGTTGATGTTGATGTTGACTCGATACCGGACATAAATATATAAACACGGACAACAAAGTGATCCAATAAGGGTTCAGTTTTTTTCCATTAAGGTAGGGAACCCTTAAAATGTTTAGACATATTGATAATCTCCTCCTTTTGTAAATCAGTCAAAAACTAGATGAAGTCTGGTTGCTGTTCTAGCACAGACCAACGAAACAGTTGCTCCTGCAAACCTTCAGTTTCTCTAAAAAGTAGGGTTACCATGACATCTTGTAGCAGTTCTTATTCCTGTGTGAGAAAGAGATGGTGCTAGACACCCTGTATAGCTCTGTCTCTTTCCCTCAGTGGAATAAGTTCTGGTTTAAGACGCCATGGTAGTGTAGCAGGTCACCGAAATGTATTCAGGATAAGGACGTTATAAATTTTATATTGGGGGGCTTGTGTAGCTCAATACATATTTTGAAGAAAAAAAACAGGAAAATCTACATGCTGTGTTAAGCTTTTGTATTTATACATCAACAATGTAGTTAATTAACTTAGATCTACTCGGATTACATTGTATTAGCTAGGCTATTCAGTTTTAATATTCACTCAGACATAAGTAGTATGTTGTAGTCTATTATTAGATTAATTTAAAACTAAGAAGTGTTACAAAAGGTAAACAATATTGTTAAACCTACCACAATAACAAGTATCTTCTTGCACTCAATTAATCCTTACTAATATTATAAAAGTGAAAGTGAGTTTGTTTGTTTGTTATCTCTTTACGCTTTAACGGCTTAACCGATTTTGATGACTTTTGGTACAGAGATAGTTGGAAACCAGGAGACGGACATAGGCTAATATTTTCAAACTATTTTTGTTTTTGACTTAAAAGTGGGATGTGAGGGAGAAAGAGGGAAGCAAAGGGAAAACTTAGCGTTGGTATTACAAATAAATAAGGCGCAAGGGAAACTGTGTTACCCCGAATTTAACGCGAGCGAAGCCGAGGGCCAAAGCTAGTGAGTTATAAAAAGGGTCCCAGCCGAAAATCTTGAAATTAATCCACCAAAACATCCAAGGCATTCCTTCCAAATTATTAGAAATTGAATTGTTGTCAGAAAAAAGTATGTTTGACATTTTTTTGTTTTACTGAACGTTTGCTAAACGATTACGAAATACTTATTAATTATGAGAACTATACGGTGGGTAGCTATTTTTACCGTATTGCAACTTGAACATTCCGGACCAGCTACCCTACCATGACGTGTTAAAGCAGAACTTATTCCGCTGAGGGAAAGGGACAGAGCTATACAGGGTGTCTAGCACCATCTCTTTCACTCAGTGGAATAAGTTCTGCATTAAGATGTCATAGTAGGCCTACAGGTGATCTTGCACTGAGTTTGGTAGTCTTATTTGTGTGATAGGCAACAGCGAGCGCAAATAAATGGCTTGAATTCACAGGGTTTATAAAGTGGGGATTCCACAAGGATCGATCTTAGGTCCTTTCTTCTTATTAGTATATATTGTTACTTTGGCTTAACGCTAACTTTAACCCGCGTGATGATCGAAAAAGAAATATCTTTTTCTCTCTTTTTCTTCCCTTTTTCTCTTCCTTATCCTACGTTTTTCCGCCTATGTCCGTTTGCAAGGTCCCCAACTGTCTCTGTCCTAAAATTCATCAAAATCGGTTTTGCCATTTCAACAAACTCACTTTCGCTTTTGTAATATTAATAAGGAAGTAAGGATTTGCTGATGACACTTCCCTAATTATTAAGATAAATAGACGGGCTCAAAATTAAGATGGCGTGAATAATTACCTAATTCAGGTAAGGGCTTCTAATCCCGCAGCCTGAATTAAATTTCGGTATTAACGGGACTACGAATATTCAATCCAGCGGGATCTTTGCGGGATCCCGCATATACAAAATATTCAATTTATAAAAAGCAAATAAAACAATGAGTTTAAGGCAAATAAAATAATCAATTCCATATTTATTTATGTACACACTACTATATTAGTATGAAATCAATCAAATTGACATCAATCACTGTTTTTAAGATAGTCTATTTTAGTTACTTTCAGAGTATTATCATTTACTAGCTGACTACTGAGCACTACGTGAGATAAAATATTTTTGGTAAGAGAGATGACAGGCTTAATTTAAATACTAAAAATAGGGACCCATTAGTTCAGCCACTCTTCAGACTCGCTAAAGTAGACTCATATTTCATGGGGTTTGAGATGCGTCAATAAAATTCTACAAAATATCGACGGGTCTGTTGGTCTAGTGGTTAGTGACCCTAACTGCTAAGCCGGAGGTCGTGGGTTCGATTCCCACCCAGGACAAACTTTGTTGCATGATTGTTTGTTCTGTATCTGGGTGTGATTTATCTATAATATGTATGCATTTATAAATTATATAAGTAGGTATATATATCATTTGTCTGGTTACCATAACACAAGCTCTGCTTAATTTGGGATCAGATAGCCGTGTGTGAGTTGTCCCAAGATATTTATTTATTTATTTATCTCTGAACTAAGTCAGACGAAATTTAAAACATGCATTGGGTTGCACGTATCGCTCCGGGTTGCGGGTTGTTCGAAAGACATACCGTAGCCCCGGAACATAAATGGTAAAAGAAGGAACATGGGTGGGTTTTTAGTCAGTAGTCAGTCAAGTCTCTCCTCCCACCGCTTAGAGCGGGGGAAGTTATTTGGTTATTGCCCATCCACAAAAAAATAATGCGCACTTATCGCTACATCACTCGCTACATCATTTATTATGTGAGCACGGTACTTCTTTACAGAGATCTACGCTTTGTAATGGGCAACTATAATACTCACACAGTCATTACAGCCTTGTGCCTGGGACTGTAGCTTAATTTCATTGTTGTCATTGTTTTGACAGTGCTTGTAGCTTGTGAAATAAATGCTTTTGATTTTGACTCCTTTGAGTAAATACGCTATCCTTACTAGTAATACTATAAAAGCGAAAGTGAGTTTGTTTGTTTGTTACCTCTTCACGCTTTAATAGCTAAACCGATTTTGATGAATTTTGGTACAGAGATAGTTGGGAACCAGGAGACGGACATACGCTAATATTTTTGAAAAAAGTGGGATGTGAGGGAGAAAGACGGAAAAACAAGGGAAAACTTAGCGTTGCTATTACAAATCAATAAGGCGCAAGGGGAACTGTCTTACCCCGAATTTAACGCGAGTGAAGCCGCGGGCAAAAGCTAGTTCCCTATAGTTTTGTATTCAGTTTTCGGTTATATCGGATTCACATAAAAAAGTCACTTTTTTATTACCTTCTTCTTTCTTCGCCCATAATTCATTTAAAACATTCAAAAGCATTAAAAAAAACATTTTTGAATATCTCCACATTTTTACCACAGACTATTTCCATAAACAAAATAGTAGGTATACATTTTTTTTATTTGAATTAATTTAAATTTTCCTTCAGAGTGACGTATGTTATTAGTTTCCAGAATTTTATTCTCACTAGCGTCACTGTCAAATGGTAATAATAAAGTGTATCAATTTTTTTCTAAAATCAACGGGTTCGATTTCTGGCTAGGAATTTTGATGTATCATAAATCCAATAGTACATTTATTTAGGACATTTGAAACGGTATATTTACCATTTTGAGTTTCCAACATTTCAAGAATAAAAACCGCCTAGAGCGAGTCAGACTCGCGCACTGAGAGTTCCGTACAAAATGACAAGAAAATGGCCTTTATTTCATACATGGTAAATTTTTCGTTTCAAATGTAAGAAATAATGTTAGTTTAAAAACTTATATCTAATAAAACAGTTTTAGTTTGCATCATAATCGGGCCCAAAACTAACATTTTCGCTGTTCTTCGTTGTTTCGGATTTGGCCTACAACGCCTTATTGAAAAATAAAACATTATCATGTATAATATTAACTTTCTGCACAGCTTCGTTACATTTATTGTACATTAGAAATACAGTATATTTCGTTCGCCTTTTTTATGATGTGTTTAAATATGAATAAATGAAATACTATGTATTTCTAATGCATTACTATTTAGCATATTAACTTTCTGCATTTCTTTGCTATACAAAAAATAAGCTTTTTTTCCTGTAAGGGTAACATTATTTTTGCTTTACGTAATAATAAAATAATAATAGTTCAGTCAGTCGCAAAAAATGCCTAGGACAAGTGTAACCATTACATTTTTTATAACCACCATTGTATTTTCAATGCGATACTGAAAACCGGCTCAGTTCGAGTTAAACTCGCGCACCGTGGGTTCCGTATTAATTTGCAACATAAAAGGCCATATCATTTATTTTCGAGTCATTTAAAAAAAAAACCTTGCACCACACTTTGAATTTCTCCCGTATCCTGGGTGCGTTTACAAACATTTAAACTCACAAACAGAAATAGTTAGACCCGAAACAACTGCCTGTAGGTCATACAAATATTTGTTATGTGCGGGGATAGAACCCACGACACGCAGAGCTGCAGTCGATGGGACAGCCACTGCGCCAACCGTGTCATCAAAATGTGATTTCTCAGACTTAGATGGTTGTTTTTTCATAATTTTAAGAGACTACAGACAGTAGGTATATGGTTTAAAATTAGTATGCCAATGACTTACTTGCGAAGAGCTTCGACCAATACCTAAGTAGGCTTTTGTACATGGCTCGTTTTTCCTTTATATGGAGCCCTGATACTGTGCGATATAGGTGGTCTAGATTTTTTTTTGTATTTTAAATGTTTTTTTTTAATTTTTTTTTAAATAAAAAAACATGCGTAAAAAGAAAGAAACGGAATATAAACACACCATCAAATCAATCAATCAAATCATTTATTTCAATTAGACCATTACAGGCACTTTTGAATGTCAAGAAACAAAATGAATCTACAGTCCCGGTCACAAGGCATAATAACTTGTGAAAGTACTGCAGTTGCCCATTCCAAAGCGTTGATCTCTATGGAGAAGAATGGGCAAGAAACTCCATGGACACTCTTTTAAATTCTAATATTTTTACAAAATAGTATTTACATCATTCGTGTTGAGATTATACAAATATGTGAGAACGATGTAGAAAGACGTGCACAGTAAGAGCGTCCAGAGTAAATAAAGAGCAAAATTCAATTTAAATCTAAATAAATTAAAAATGACCGTGGTAGTTAAAAAATGACCAGTCCCAACTGACAGCGCCCGTTCACGAACATGACGTATGGATCAGCCCCATTCAGCTCGACCATTTTGAAGGGAGCTAAATGACCCGACACACCCGCCACCATCAGCGAGACATTTAAGTGAGCATGACACTATTAACCACCAGGGCTTCGTCAAGTCAATGATAATACATAGCACTCACATATGGGCTTAATGATTATACAATACTAGAGAATTGATTCTATACATTGCAAAGATAGTCTTACAATCTTCTGCAGCTTCCACTATAGCTTCGGATACTTATTAATGAGTTTACCCCTATGCTTGAGGAGCAGGACCAGCATTGAGCCAAGCATTTTTATCATCAATATAATCCCCCAACTTATAATATGCTTGCCTACATAGTGTGCGTTTAATACAAGATTTAAATTTCGTTTCATTCAGTTGAAGAATGTGGGGAGGTATTTTATTGTAGCATTTCAAACAGTACCCCATGAAAGATGAGTCTACTTTAGCTAACCTGAAACCTGGTTGAACTAATTGGTCCCTATTTCTAGTATTATAATTGTGTCTGTCACCTCTTTTACTAAAAAGATGCGAGTTTTTCCTGACATACATGATGTTTTCATAAATATATTGACAAGGTACTGTCATGATGTTAATATCCTTAAACTGTTCCCTTAAAGAATCTCGCCTACGTAGGTTATATATGGCTCTAATGGCTCTTTTCTGCAGAATAAATATAGACTCGATGTCTGCAGCCCGTCCCCAAAGTAAAATACCGTATGACATTAAACTATGAAAATAACTAAAATAGACTAGTCTCGCGGTATCTACATCAGTAAACTGACGGATTTTTCTAACAGCATATGCTGCTGAACTAAGGCGTCCTGCAAGAGATGTTATATGCGGACCCCATTGTAGCTTTGAATCGAGTGTTATTCCCAAGAAAACAGTTTTTTCGACGAATTCTAGTTTCTCTTGATTCAATACTATGTCACACTCACTGTTTTTGACATTTGGTAGAGCAAATCTTATACACTTCGTTTTTTTCCCATTTAATACTAAATTATTAGCGGTAAACCAATTATGTACCTGCATTAGGGCATTATTTACGTCGTCAAGATTTGTGGCACGTCTGTTTATCTTAAATATTAGAGAGGTATCGTCAGCAAATAACACCATTTGTGGTTGGTTTTTAAACAAATGGGGAAGATCATTTATATATACTAAAAAGAGGAAGGGACCTAATATCGATCCTTGTGGTACACCCATCTTTACATTTAAACCCATTGAATTGACACCATTTATTTGTACTTGCTGCTGTCTATCATTTAAATATGATTTAACTAAACTAAGGGCAAGTTTCCCTAGGCCGTAATGTTCAAGTTTTAAGAGAAGGGTTTCGTGGTTCACGCAATCAAATGCTTTTGAGAGGTCACAAAAGATCCCTATGGCATCCTGTGCCTCTTCCCACGCAGTAA
This sequence comes from Ochropleura leucogaster, assembly GCA_958449745.1. Lineage (NCBI taxonomy): Eukaryota > Metazoa > Arthropoda > Insecta > Lepidoptera > Noctuidae > Ochropleura > Ochropleura leucogaster. The sequence goes on along the minus strand of OY288223.1, from coordinate 8,936,331 downwards.
ATATGTGTTTCAATAGGGTGACACCGGCGTCAGTGGTACAACGTCCTTTGGTGAAACCATACTGCTTTTCATGTAATATTTTATTGGTGTTAAAGTGGTTGAGCATTTGGTTAAGCATTACCTTTTCAAACACCTTGCTGAAAACCGGCAAAACGGATACGGGTCTATAATTATTGGTGTCTTTACTGTCCCCAGATTTGAAAAGTGGTATTACCTTGCTGTATTTCATGAGGTCCGGGAAGACTCCTTGGTCCACACACAAATTAAATATAAAGGCTAAGTACGGTGCTATAGTCTCAATGATAGCTTGACAAACTTTAATTGACAATCCCCAAAGGTCTTCGGTTAGTTTGATTTTTATTTGTTTAAAAGCTTTAATAACTACAGTGGGGTTAATATGTTTAAACTGAAACTCAACCGGGCATGGTAAAACGTTTGCTCTTAATAAGTCAACAGAAAGCAAGGGTGAGGAATTTAACGTTTCTGTAGTTTTAATTGGGATACTAGTAAAGAAATCCACAAATTCTTGAGAATCTTCAGTCAAATCAATAGTTATTAAGGAAGGGGAATTACAATTACTATTTAACAATTCCTTATATAAACGGTTAGTTTCAATAACCTGAGTACTTTGTCTTTCTCTCTGTAACTTTAAAATACAACTATTGGCATGAATCAATTCATCTTCTAGGTCCCTAATCTTACACAAAGCCTCCTCATATAACCACCTTCCACCATCCTAATTTTCCTGCCCTTGTCCCATTCTATTTGGGGTCGGTGCAACACGTTTTCTTCGTCCATTCTCCCTTATCCGACGTCATTCACTCCTTTGCCACACACAGTTATATTCAGTAAGTATATTGTTGTTCACACCAAATGGTAGTTGACACATAATGTGGAGAGCCTCCCCAATTTTTGTTTTTTTTTTTTTAATTTATCTTAATTTTTGTCTAGCTGTTCATTTAAACCGTGTAGTGCCATCAGCCTCGGGGTAAAGTGTCTATGACATACGGAACGACAGACGGAGGCCTTTGCCATTCTGCTGCGGAACCCCGAATGTCAATGTTCTTGTGCATAAATACAAGCTTGCGAATAAAATGTCCTCATATCTTTGATAGAAACGCACAATGTCGGTGTTAGTGGTGTCACTGGCATTACTATGTGTAGTGTTCGCTGTGTGGTCCCGGTTGAGGCGTCGCCCCAACGCACCCCCTGAATTACCGGGGGCATTACCAATCCTTGGTCATTCACTTCATGTGTTAGGAGATCGAAAACGTGAGTAGATTCCTTATAATATAACTTGCTTTCCTTCTATGTGTTTGGAGGTTTGGAGTTCAAGGGATTCGAAAATCAAACCAGTCTTTTTTCTTTGTTTATACCATTGTTTCGTTTAATTTTAGGCATAATAAACATAACACCGTGTTTGTTACCATTTGAAGCATGTTTTTAAGGCTCTAAAGTATAATTTGGCTTTTTACATTCTTTACCGTAAGCTAGAGGTATTTTCTGACTGCATTGTTATAAATTTCAAGGTTAACCTACGCGAAAAATATGCAACAATGACGGAACATACAAACAAGTGGTATTTTCGGATATCTAGAACAATTCAATGTTTTGCATAAAGTCACACAGTTAGATCAAAACATAAAGTAAAATTTCCTTTTTTGAAATGATTGTCCTCATTTTTTGAAATTTTGAATAGTTACAAAACATGACCCAATCGAGATGGAACAAATTTCGAGTTGGCCAGCCAGTTTATTACTAAAACGCGATCACACGTAAGATAAAGCAAAAATAATAATAGAACTTCCTTCATGTGTACTTCGCTCCATTAAGTATTGTCAACTAATTATTATCTTAATAACTATAAATGTCAGAACACGATAATTATGATGTAACATAAGGTTTGCCCTACATTTTATCATTACGCGAATTATATGTATATGTACACATTTTTATTTCTTTAAAAACGTTTCCCCACACCTGATTTCTCCTGTATCATGCGTTTACAAACATTTAGACTCACATACACAAACAACCAGATCCGAAATAACTATCCGTAGGCCATACAAATGTTTTTTCCGTGAGGGGATCGGACCGGCGACACGGAGCGCGTCAGTCAATCGCTCAGCCACTGCGTTTGGGCTTGATACTCCGACCCCAAGGCCAGCTTTTTAAATGTAAATGCCTAGTTGGCGCTTCCCGTCACTCAAGTCCTGACTTTTAGCTTTTACCTTTGTGTAGTGTTGACATACAATGTGGTAACCATCGCTCCCGGTCTCGGTTCTCTTACATCGTACGACGACCTACAAATATTCCAATTTAAAACAATTTTTTTTTTCAAATTCGGTAAACGCATCTTTAGTGATTAGGTACTAAAGATGCTTTTAGATCATCAGTACTTTTGGGTAAGTTTGATTAACACGTCCTGGGTTAGCATCTACTTTTACCCCTAAAGATCGTATAGTTCAAGAATTCATTACATCTGTTGCAATTACTTTAAGTCGAATTTGATTATGTATAGGTAAGATAACTCGATTATCTACATCTAATAAACGAAAACTATTTGAAGTTAATTTATTAAAAGGAATTAAATAACAATCAAATTCAATATTATAAAAATCTGAGTATTCATAATTTCAATATCATTGATGTCCAATAGAATTTTAAAGTAATTAATGGATTATTGAAACCCTCCTTCTGATTACGAGGAGGGTTTGTAAAAAAAGGTTCCGACGTATTGAACCTCCTCTTGTTATTAAGTCGGTCAATTATTCTGCTAGACAAGGCTGACCTTCAGCCCATACGCAACTTTACCACACAAAACTAGTTTTGTAATATTGTGCAAAGACTGCCTCAATATCTTATCAATTAATTTATTTATCTGTGTCAAATATATGCCGAAATCATAAAATGTTATTATTCAGATAGACAAATTTTGAAACAAAAATCCGGCCAAGTGCGTGTCGCACTCGCGCACCGAGTTCCGGCCATATCGTTTTACTGCGTAAAATTAGACGGTTGATTTTTACAGCTTTACGGAACCACAGACTTGAGACTATGGTTTTAATTTCAACTCGATACCTCCACGGGAAAATTAAAAAAAGATAGCATCTTTTTTTAATTTTCCGAGTTTCGTTTTTTTCTTTTTAATGTACGAAACCTAAAAAAATAATTCGTCTTTTAATTTGTTTTCTACTTTAAGACAATTTTTAACCAACTTAAAAACAGGTTCTCACTTCGCTGAAAACTTTTATACCTTCATAACTTCTTTTCTGCATTAATCAGTAGTGCACTGATGATTTGAGTGAGTTACATTGAGTCCTGCTGTAGAACGTGATGTCACACCAAAAAATAGTACCAAAAAAGTACCTAGCCTACCTACCAGGATGCTTGGTTGAAAGTTTCATGAGGATTTTAGGACACCTTGGACCTGTCAACTTTTTTTAAATTAAGTTACTCAAAGATAACGTATAAATTACAACGAGTTTTAATGTAACACAAAAACAAAAGATAAAACTTGTACTTGTAAAATACTTGTTTGAAATATGTGAAATACATGTTTGAAACTTGTAATAAACATGTTTGGCACCAATAGTATGCAACTTGTGAAAGGGATTAGATATATGGGACACTTGAAACAAGACTAAATTATACTGTTTTTTTTTTTATTTCAGATCTATGGAATTTTATACGTCGAATACAAAACTACTCATTAGAAAAAAATGGTGTTATAGAATGGTGGGTTGCCAATCAGTCATTGTACGGTAAGTCAGAGTAAAATTACTATACATAATGAAAATCTAATATATAAAATTCTCGTGTCACAGTTTTTGTTCCCATACTCCTCCGAAACGGCTGGACCGATTCAAACGAAACTTTGTATCATATCGGGTAGGTCTGAGAATCGGCCAACATCTATTTTTCATACCCCTAAATGAGCAGCGGGTGAAACCGCTGGGCACAGCTAGTAAACTAGAAAATAAACACTTCTGAATGTCAAATCATTACATTGTATAAAATAGAGTCGCTTACCACGCGACACTTTTTTCGCTTCAAACTATAAACTACTTAACGGATTTTAATGCAGTTTTCAGCAATATTAAATAGTAATTCAAGAGGAAGGACTATATGCATAATATCTCGATCTACGGGGATGAAGCTACTAGTTGCAGCTAATTAAAAATAAAATATATTTTACTGTTGTATTGTTGTCCCTGCATTAATCAAGCGATGTTTAGAATAAAAAAAAAAACAATTATTGTAATTTTTTTCATGTTACAGTTATAACTGACCCAGAGGACAGTCTGACAGTCGCTAATTCGTGTTTGAGTAAACCTTTTATCTACGATTTTGCCAAGGAATATATAAATAATGGACTTATCACAGCTGAAGGTAAGTGAAACAAACAAACTTAGAATTAATAAGATTGTACGGCTTTATAATAATAAAGCCAGCGAGCAAAGCTCTGGGACCGTGGGGTCCTTGTGCTCCTTCTCTTCGGGACATTGCCAACTGACAGCGTCGATGACGAGTTTTTGACGCAGTTTTTTAATTTATTTTTAAGATAGGTAGTATTTTTGCTTTCAGTTTAACATGTAATTCCCTTAAATAAATAAAGATTACAGATTAAAATTACGTTGCTGAAATCCACGTCAAGAGGTTAAAATTACTACACGATAGGACGTGTCCACCACGATACAACAGTGAGAACATACTCAGTACTTACCCTAAGTTGGTGGTTTATCGTGGAAGGCTGGTAATGAGTTAAAAATATAATATCACACAAAGGGTTATTGTACTCTTTGATACAGCAGTTTAGTGAAGGGCAGGGCGTTTTTGTGGGACTGTCTCTTGTAATCTGACGTTCAAAATGTGCTGATTTGATTTGATTTAGTGAATGGTATCATGGATCATGTGCCATAGACAAAAAATTAACCATTTCTATATATTCGATTAATAATACAATAGACAGTTCCACTACTTCCTTGCCTTTGGCTGGCAAACCAGAATTTTGAAATATACTTTTGCTTTTTATTAAAATAATCTAATTCAATTTATAATTGTCTTTATTTTCGAGTTCAAATTTAAATTAACCTCTAATTTTTTTTACGTTTCAGAGTCAATATGGAAATCCCACCGCAAACTATTAAATCCGTCGTTCAACCAACAAGTGCTGAACACCTACGTGACTGAAATGAACGTGCAAGCTCGAAGTCTTGTCTCTAGATTAGCTTCAAAAGCGGGAAAAGGGCCGTTTGACGTGCGAAAGTTCGTCATAAACTATACGCTGTCAACTGTTACTCGTAAGTATAATGTAATCGGAGCAAACAAGTCCATTAAACATCGACGTTTGATTGAGATATCATAACTTGTGCTCTACGATACAGCTGCCAATTTGCCGTGAGCAAAACAATTACTTGGTTTATTGAAAAACAATATTTTCCTTTTCAGGGACTTCGCTAGGACTGAATACGCACGATCAAACAACGATCGACACAGAGTATGCAGATGCAATTGAAGATTTATTTGCTCTGTATTGTGACAGATTTCAAAAAGTGTGGTTGCATTTGTCTTTTATATTCAACTGGAGTGCAATGAAGCGCAAACAAACTATACTTTTGAAGAAACTGAAGAACATCATAGATCCAGTAATATTTTTACTTATGTGACCGTTGTTATTTAATTGTTTGTACAACTCAAACTAGATGCATATATTATATATCACGGAACTTGACACCTCGACAAACCATTTTAAATTTTGAAATGTATTCTCTTTCTGGAGCTGTATATTTCACAACATTGAGCGACCTCCATACGTTTGAAAATGTGACAAGACAATATATATATTTAATTAGCACGATCTGTCCCATTCCTGGGCGAACTTTTCGCAATATTGCGCCAATTAACTAAACCACATTCTGCCTTCTCCTCGTTCTGCTGCAAACCCGTCTAGCTGTTTCAAGGCTCCAGCTTTTATGGCTAACATAACCTGCCTAGTCCCATTAACGTACAACTATGGTTACATAAATAGTTTTGGTTTATAATAGGGTATTTTACTCTATATGAAAGAAATTCTAAAAATATACAATTCAGATAGCTTAAGCAACAAGCAGTCGGAAAATTTTAAATTAAGTTAATAAAATAACTAAATAAATTTTAAAATTGATTTCAAAGTTTTCACTTTTTTTAGTCTGTTGTATTACTAAGCGAAACAGTGTCCGCCATGATTATTACGTCATTTGGTCATGCAAACAAAAATTGACAACTGTCAACTGAGCAACTATTACTATTTTTGTATTATAAAACTTTACATTTTAATTTTTATTGAAATAATAGTAATACTACCATGGAAGAAATAAATACTACCATATAATAATACTTTAAACTATAGTGAAAAATACAACTAAACATAAAGACTAATAATAGCACATTTGTTTACGTGACCAATTGACGTCATGACCACAGAGTAACATGGCGTCAAGCGTTTTATGGTTTACTAGGACTGTAGGAACAAAATGAGATACTTTTTAAAAATGGGTGTAATACCGTATTGTGTGGCCAATTCTTATTTCTTGAATATTTGCAATTTCAGGTCATACTTAAAAGAAAATCTGAGCTTAAGGCAAACAATGATCCGAACATGGACGATAACTCAACACCAGGTAAACAAACCAGATAATTTTATTAATTTACATACTAATGTCGTCATGGGCCAGAGGTTAAGCGCTTCGCATCACATGCATTAAGGAAGGCGTCCTTTGGGCAAGTACCAATGTGACGTTTTCAATTCATAACATGTACATTCTAAAGCTTATCTAAGACATCAAAGACATCGTTCATGGAAAACATCGTAAGGAAACCTGTTCTTACAATTGTCGATATAAAATTAACCAACCCGTTTGTGCTTTCTCTGTATGAAAATAGGCTTTAGTCCAGCACTGGGTCAGAGGCTGGTTTTATTTTATCATACTTATATCAGCCTAAAGCCAATGGTTTTGTTCGGCATTGCGATTTTTATTCTGGACCATGCACTGGTACCTTCAGGTTACGGAAAAAGTGACAAATTATCCATGGGTTGAGTTCCTATATTTTTTAAATAATATTTTTAATGTTATGACTATATATATATAATATATATTATGATTATACGTCCCCTTGTATGACCCCTTCTTTGAGTGAGATACAAGGACTGTATTGTACACCCACATAATGTACCCGAAAAGTCGGTTTGATGTATGTATGTGTATGTTCGATGTGTATATAACCTTGTATACCACCTAAAATTACTGCTTCCAAGTGGTAGAACGTAGACCAGAAGAAGTGGTATGATAATACAAAACGCATTATTTTTTTAGGCAAATTCAAACCAGTCTTGGATCAAATGCTGCAATTGACTAAGGATCAAGATGCTTTCACAGACAGTGACATCAGAGAACATCTGGATACTTTTGTGGCCGCTGCTTACGACACAACTTCTTCAGCCTTGACATTTATTTTGTTAGTGATAGGGTCAGACCAAAATATGCAAGAACGAATTTTTAAGGAGTGAGTAACATTCATATATTTATGTACGTGTGAAAAGCAAGCCTCTATACTATGAGAGGTAAATAAGTGACTACATAAGTTCCGTTTAGTTGGGTAATACTTGCAGAGACAGAACTAAAGTTTTGTTTAAAAAATAATTACAGGTTAAAAGATGTACTAGAACATGAAGATGATGATTTAACCAAACAAGATCTACCGAAACTAGTATACCTGGAGGCGGTGATCAAGGAGGCAATGAGAATGTACCCATCTGTTCCACTTATCGGAAGAAAAGTGACCAAAGATATTACTCTGAGTATGTACTGTTACAACATAAGTCTTAAAGCCTTCTATAGAGTAATTCTCAATGAATTTTTATTTTGCCAGAGAACTGCACGATACGAGCTGATAGTACTTGCTTAATTGGAGTGTACTGTCTACTACGTCACCCTATGTGGGGCCCGGACGCGGAGCAGTTTAAACCAGAGCGATGGCTTAACTCTGTCAACTTGCCAGATCACCCAAGTCTTAATGCTGCCTTCGGTGTTGGCAAGCGAAACTGCATAGGTAAATATACATAAACATAAAGTACCACAACATTGGTTGTCAAAAAAAACCAAGAAAATTGGTCATCACATCTACTTCTTAATATTGTACCGTATTTGGGGTCACACTCTTTTTCTTCCTCCATTCGATCCTGTCAGATGTCACGGTTTCAATGACTCCTTCCTTTATTATTTCATTCCTTACACTTACACTTCCTTCCTATCTATTCATCTTTTCTTTGACCTTCCTCTCGATTTCTCATCAACATTAGCCATCAGTATTTTATTAATGCGTGTCATCCCTCCTCATTTGTTGTCTATACTAAGAAAAACGTAGCCATTTCTTACTTTTTCCATTCTTGTAAACAGACAACTCAAAATTCTCATTTCTGATAAATGCAACCATTTTTTATATTATGTTAAAGCCAGCTTTTTGTTTATTACAGTACGACGCGCGAAGGTCTAATCAAGGACTTGTATTATAATTACCATCTATTTTTATTTGAAAGCCCATCCGTGGGTCGCATAAGCCGTGGTTCAAATACGAATCAAAACTACTACAGCAGAATTTAAGGCGAACGACCTTAAATTCGGGGTAACAAAGTTCCCTTTTCCTGATTTGCAGCTACCGGCTACCTGCAGTTTTTGTCTTTGCGCCTTATTGATTTGTAATAGCAACGCTAAGTTTTCCCTTTTCTTCTCTCTTACTGCCTCATAGCCTACTTTTTTTTTAAAATAGCCTATGGCCGTCTCCTGAGTCCCACATTTCTCTCTACCAAAATTCATTAAAATCCATCAAGGCGTGAAGAGGTAACATACAAACAAACTCACTTTCACATTTATAATATTAGTAAGGATAAAGATTTTCTTACGTTTAAAATAATGGTTGGTACCTCATATAAAGATACAAACAAAATTTAAACATATTTAATACTTTAACCTTCTAACGTAGTGACGGCACTACCAGTAGTACGTTTCCTGTTGGCGACATTATAGAAATGAAGTAGAATAAAGTGAAAAACAACAGTGACCAAGCAAAAGTAACATAAATTCGAGGTTTTTTTTTATAGACCTTTTCGAATTACGTAATCCTTTATACGATATTAATAACACGACGTTTAGTGATACCATTATTAATTTGCAAGTAACAAGGATCATTTGTAATTGACCTTTGGTATTTGACCACGAATGTATTTTCCCATTTGTTTTTTTTTTATATTGTACTAGCTTTCGCCCGCGGCTTCGCCCGCGTTAATTTTGGGGTAACACAGTTCCTCTTGCGCCTTATTGATTTGTAATAGCAACGCTAAGTTTTCCCTTCTCTTCCCTCTTTCTCCCTCACATCCCACTTTTTAAAAAAAAATATTAGCCTATGTCCGTCTCCTGGTTCCCTTCTATCTATGTACCAAAATTCATCCAAATCGGTTCAGCCATTAAAGCGTGTAGAGGTAACAAACAAACAAACAAACTCACTTTCGCTTTTATAATATTAGTAAGGATTGACATCAGATAATACAACGTCCTAAGATGGCGTGATAATTGTCAGGCGAGAATAAAACATGTTGTGTCTACCTCAAATAACATGGGACAAGGACAAAAAAATGATGATAGCAGTTCTTGCAATGGTGTGGCTGTGTGTATTTATTGAAGAATGAGAAAGATTAGAATAAATAATACACACTTTGTACTTTACAGGTAAATTATACGGCATGATGGTGATGAAAGTGGCGTTGGCGCATATTTTACGACGATACCATGTAACCGGTGACATCAACAAAGTAGTGTGTGAATTTGATGTAGTTTTAAAACCAGTAGAAGGAAATTATATTACTTTAGCATTAAGGTCATAGACGTGTATTATTAAGGTTAAAATAAAATAAACATATAGATAAAATAATAATAAATAACTTTTTTGTCTAAAGTACTTGAGACCTGTGTCCACAAGCAATTTTCCTGCTTCATTTCCCATAACTCCCTTATCAGTTCGTTGCAATCGGTGGCACAGCACCGTTACTGCTCTCCTTAAAAAGACTGACGATATTAGGCGGGGAATGGAAGACACTAAAGTCTCTGTCGTAGTATTTATTGACTTTTCCAATGCTTTCAATACCGTCAGTCACGAAGTCCTTTTATCGATCCTCTCCTATCTCATGGTCTCCCACGAGGTTTTGGAATGGTTGGTTTTCCTATCTTAAGATACGTGAGCAATCAGTTCTCGCTGGAGAATCTTCTTCCAGCTGGTGTTATCTTGTAACTGGCGTCCCTCTAGGCGGCATTTTATCCCCACTTTTGTTCTCTATTTTTATAGACCTCATAAATACCCAGCTTCAGTGTTTGTATCATCATTACGCTGAAGACTCACAGCTTTACTGTCAGGCAAGTGTTGACAACGTATCGGATGCGAATGTTGTAATCCCAACCAAATGTCAGGCTGTTATTGTCGAGAGCCCCCATATCATGAGAAGGCTGAATAGTTTGTTAGTGTAACCGATTATATGTTTGACAGCACAGTCCTTCCGCTTAGCCCCGACGTTAAGGATCTGGGATTGCATGTGGACACTTGCATTGACTGGCGTAAGCAGGCCGCTACTGTGAGCAAGAGAGTCACCGGAACGTTGCGTGCGCTTTACCGAATGAAGAATATTGTCCCATCACACATAAAGGCAATGCTTGTTCAGTCTCTTATCTTCCCATTAATTGACTACGGTGACGTGTGTGACTTTTACCTGAATGCAGATCTCCTCAACAAACTTGACCGACATCTGAATAACTGCATTCGATCCGTATTTAATCTTCGTAAGTATGACCATGTGTCCGCATATCGGTCACTTTTAAAATGGTTGCCTATCCGACAGCGCAGACAGTTAAGGGCCTTTTTTTATTTGTAGCCAAACGGTTTCACATTAAATAAATTTGGCACTTTTCTTAACTTCTGATGAATGAAAATGTCACCCAGCCAGGTAGCCCTGACGCCACAACCGGTCGCACAGTGTCCGTGGTACCGAACCACACCCTGACAGCCATGACTCCGCAGTTATAGAACCTTGTTTTGAACAGATAAGAAAATATTTTAGAACCCCGGTATGGATGGAGTCCCTACTCCGTCCACACCGGGGTTCTAAAATATTTTCAGTTAAAAGTATTGGTTGGATAAAGAAAATTACAAAATGGGTAAGTTTGTCCTTTGCGGTGCGCAGTCGGGTAACTATAGTAGGGCAACGTTTGCCCAGCAAAACAGCCTACTAAAAAAACGGTCAAGTGCGAGTTAGATTCGCGCACCGAGGGTTCCTTACAAAGAAACGGCTATAATTATATTGATTGCATGACTCAGAGGGTTGATTTTTGCACAAAGGTAAAGGTACAAATTTGAATATAAGGATTCCATTTTTGCTTTTGAGGTATGGAACAAGAAAGTATTTGTAAATACTGTATCTCTCTTTTTCTTAGCCATTGTCAACTTTCAATTGGTGTACGTTTAACTTCCGCCATTTAACTCACACAGACCCGCGTCTACGGTGGCTAGGTGTCGTGTTGCGGCAACCAACGCCCGGAGCGTCTCCTGCGGTAGCTGAGTTGGTTTCAGGTTCTCTCCCTCAAACGTCCGGCCACCTCCTTCGCCACGCTCACTCGCCCGGATCATTCTCTTAGTCAAGGTCAGGCGCGAGAGGTCACCGCCGCCGATTGTTTTCCTTTTTCTTGATTTTCTGTCGACCATTTCTCTCGAAGTTACGGCCTGTTGAAAATATCCCATAAACTTGTTTTTTTTATCCCTTATTTTTTTCCAGTATTGTATTTTAATTAAAAACCGTACAATACTTTACAGATTACAAGAAGTACTTCAACATAAAGACGGCGACTTAACTAAGCACGAGTTACCGAAACTTGTGTACATGGAGGCAGTCATAAAGGAATCACTGAGACTATATCCGTCCGTTCCGTTTTTTGGAAGGAAAATTACCAAAGATATTGACTTAAGTATGTTCATTTCCAACGATAGTCCCTTCTTCTTCTAGTCTTATGTAAGAAACACACTATAAAGGATATACTAGACGGCCAAGCGGGTCAGCTTATAACCGAATTATGTCGGTATTGCTGTCCGTCGGTGCAGCACTGAGTTTTGATCTGGAGCGACACGGCTTGAACGGAAAGTCGGAACCCCCAACATTTTTCCCCATGGCTCAAAAGGAAAAGTGAAGTTTTTTTTTTACCGGTAGTTAACGTGTTAAATATTTTGCTTTGCTACGCACACATTTTGCTGCAGCATTTGTTAAGCGTCCCATATTGGGAAATGTCTTCTAAAATAAAAGTTGATTTAGAAACATGTAATCATTGTTAAATAATATTTATTTAGCCAAGACGTTTATAAAAACATTTTACACGTCGTTTTTAGGGTTCCGTGGCTCAAAAGGAAAAAAACGGATCACTGTATAAAATCACTTTGTTCTCCGTCTGTCTGTCAAGACCCTTTATCTCGATCGCGTGAAGATATCGGGTTGAAATGAAAACTCTTAAGTGTACGCAGTTAAAATGTATGGGAGTTTATGTCGCAAGTTTGTACTCTGGCTCACAGTTGGCCAGTTTTTTTTTAAATTAGTTGTCCAAACAACTCTGAGAAGAAACAGCCGAAACAAAGAAAACGAGGTCATAGCCTGTTTTCAGATCTAAACAAAAATCTTGGTCAACTTACATTATTTTGGATTAAAGTTTAGATGGTATTTTTAAGAAAGTGCCACACATTTTTTTTGTGGATCTGTCCAGTCAGTGCAAGCATTTGTCAGCTATCGTGTAGCTCAACTGATTACTCAAGGAGCTAAACGACACGACGAACAATACCAAAGAAATGAAATTTTATGTGGGTCGCATAATACTTCAAACTGCCAAACAATCGTTAAAACCTTTACATTTATTTTTGTATATTTTCAGAGAACTGCACGTTGCGAGCTGGTAGTACTTGCTTTTTAGGAGTTTACGGCCTTCTTCGTCACCCCATGTGGGGCCCTGACGCGGAGCAATTCAGACCGGAGCGATGGCTGGACTCCGCCACCTTACCAGATCACCCGACTATTCATGCCGGTTTCGGTATTGGCAAGCGAAACTGCATAGGTGCGTGTTTTTAAATTAATAGCTTTCTATGACACTGTATAGGTGCAAATTCAAACTAGATTATTTTGTATCAGGAATCACTTGATAAGATTATGTTAACCAATTTTGTGTTATATTTTGTTAACAGTGTAATACTATTTAGCTTGTTTGAAAAGAAAGTATTTTCTAGTTCGATGCTAGTAGTTATTTGATAATTTTAAAATATATGAATTAGAAACATACACTACTAGTAACACACGACACATCAACCTATACAAAAGCAATGTATGTGGATCTCTCACCATACGAAAATCTACCTACGTTGTACGTTACCTCCTTCAAAATTAACATGGTAAATAAATAAAGCACTTTGCAAGCAAAATTTACGTAAAAATATTGTAAAATCGAACCTAGACAACTTTGCTATGGCTCATAATTAGGCATTAATTGACTGCAAATTAAACGCGAAAACCAATAATATTACACGACCAAACCGATTTTTTGATGATAAAGTTTATTAACCACACTCTTTTCATTTCACAGGTAAAGTTTACGCCACGATGGGGATAAAAGTAGCATTGGCGCATATTTTAAGGCGATACCAAATACAAAGTGACATCAGCAATTTAGTGTGTGAATTTGATGTCGTATTGAAACCTGTCGAAGGACATCTAATTGATTTAACACTAAGGACTTAGTGTTGTCAGAACTTCAGTCTAACAATGTGTACCGGCAGAATTCTCTGGCTGATAGTATTTCATAGTTTTAATATATACTAAACTAAATAAAACTGTCCTCATTTTATTTCCCTGTGTGCGGTTACCTGTAACTTCTAAGTACGTGGCTATATGATGGTCTTAAATACTAAAATGGGGTCTAAAATGGTAAAATCATAATCCGGAACACCTATCCGTAGGCCATACAAATATTTTGTTCCGTGCGGGGATCGAACCCGCGACATGCAGGGCAGCAGTCGGACACACAGCCACTGCACCAACCGTGTCGTAAAAATTACCGTGGAACTGTTTCCGTATTGGTCTTGAGTTTTATACGCACTAAAAGCACAAATGTATTACATAACCCTTTAATTTATTTATTTTAAGTGAAAGTGTTTCACTTATTTATTTATCTTTAAAGCCTAAACTTGATGAGAGAATAATGCAACTTTTAAAGTAAAATTATTTTTAATCACTTATTTTTTGACAGAGCGGTTATTACAAAGTGGCGCCATTAAGAATAAGATAGTGAAGTGAGCGATACACAGGTACAGGAGCGTATAATAATAATTAAAACTCAACCGGACATGGTGAAACGTTTGCTCTTAATAAATCATGGAGTGCAAAAATGCGTATAAGCTGGGTGCGGTGGACGAATATAATAAAAAACATATCGCGGTAGGTAGACGCATACAATATATCAGACGTGCACTTCAAACCGATTAGCCGAGACTTATAGATTCATGTTGTGCTATTGGCGAATGCGTAGGCGCTTGCAGCTGCGCCATGCTCTTTGAAAGGCTTTTCTTTAAACTGAAACTCTTCTACTAGTGTAGGAATGGGACTCAAGCGAACAAAAGCTCGTCGAAGGCAACTTGTTTAGGTGTTGACATCTGCCACTCGTACAACGCCATCAAGTCCAGGAAACAGTTTAGTTACTCTTCCGAGTCGCCTGCATAGAGGGGCCAGATAATCTTCTTTAATCAATACTAAGTCGTCCAGTTTAAGTTATGGAGTGTCTTTCGTCCACTTCTGTCGTCTTTGTAGTTCACTGATGTATTCGCCTTGCCAGCGACGCCAAAAATGTTGACGAGTTTGCTCCAATCGTTGATACCGCTTTAGTTTGTTTGGATCCACATCTTCAAGCAGAGGAGATGGTAACGTAGTTAGCGTTCTCCCGATATGAAAATCTCCTGGTGAGAGGGACCTTGCTCAAACAAAATCTGCAATTCTGCAAGGGTCAGGTGAAGATTGCCCATAAGACGTTTAATACGATGTTTTGCAGATTTGATGCCTGAATCCCAAATGCCGCCGAAATGAGAGGAGTAAGCGTTAATAAAATTAAAAAAATAAAATTAATAGATAATAAACAATTTAATTTTTAAATGGGGAATTTAATTATATGGGTTGAATAGTAACTATTCAACCCATATAATTATCACAATATATTGTTGAAATAAAATATTACAATAAAAGATTTAAAAACATAAATTATTAAAATTTGATTAGAATTAACCAAATACAACACATGACATTTCAAAACCTTAACAAGTACCCACAACGAAATACAACAGACACTAACTGATTTTTACATGCACATAATCGAGTCGGGAACTATGCTTTTAGTCTCCTCAAGACCCCGTTAAAATCAGTAACTCTGTTCTCAGCGAACATGCCAGTCGCACTACACTGCTAGGGTAGCTTTAAAATAGCTCTAAAAGCATTATTGTACTGTACACGAAGAATTTTATAAGCACGTGTTATAAGAACAGAGTTATTTTAACCTGATTGGAACAGTGAAAAAAGTAATATAATGATATTTTAGCACATGACTGAGAAGAAATTTTAGAATCTTGACTTAACGAATCAGATGAATCACCGGCGGATGAAAATTACTACATACAATCGGATCGCGAGGTGTCTTCTGAGGACGAATGTAGTGATGGTGAAGATGCTTCTCCTGCTTGTGATTTGGATCTCGGATTCTAATACAGGGATACCCGAAATAATATCTTTTTATTATTATAACTCGTCGAAAAGAGGCGTCGATTCCTTGGAAGAAATATGTGCCAAATACAGCTTTGCAAGCAGGTATAGACGATAGCCGTTGGAAATATTCTATAGGATTTTGGATATTGGTGCTGCCAATTCTTTCATAATGTCAAATTATAATTCTACGGATCATCTAATATTCATGAAAAACCATGGAAAAAGTTTAGTAACGCCGCACCTACAGCGAAGGTACACAACGCTGCAACTTTCATTGAGCTTTCATATCTTATTGGTCGTATCTTAGGCAAGGACCAAGATATTGAAATCGGTCAACCAAGCAGCGAATTTGTCAAATTCAAAACCATGAATAACTGTTGTATAATTATGTTTTAAATTGAAACGTCGCAAAACCCGGTACGGCTGTCAGTCTTGTCGTAAACTGGTTTGCTTGCAGTCCTCAAAGCCGACGTAATAAGTGCTGTTAAAAAGTGATTAATGTTAGAATTTTCGGCAACTGTGATTTTTTATAATTAAAACCGTTTTTAAATATTAATAAAACCAACAAAATAAGTTCCTATTTTTAAAGAATATTTTAATAAATATTTTTTTTAAAACGTCCATTTTGTTTTGATTACCTTCATGGTTATTGATGCAAAAATATTTTTCTATGATTATTATGACCATGTTTTTTATTATTTTTATTTCATTACAATGTGTCTAAATAAATAAATTGCATTAATCATCAAAGTTACACTTTATTGATGCATCAGTTCAGAAGGTCCTTAAAGTAAAGTACGTATACCATACGTAGGTACATCAGTGTTAGTGTAACAAAATGACACGTCAGTGGTTAAGGGTAACACTTATTAACAATTTTAAGGGCAGCTCCACGCAAAAACATCGGTAATATTTTATCAGGACCTTTACTGTGTTTAAATATCATTATCTCCGATTTATTAACATTACAGTTGAGATAATGTTTAGTTGCATATTCTTGCAAATCGCAACAAGTCTCCTCAAGCCATTGGCTGAGGGACTAAGCAGCACCATGTCATCCGCATAGCTGAGATTATTTAAACAAACATCCCCAATCCGGCAACCTGCTCAGGTGCTGCTTAGTTCCTCAGTCAACTCATTAGCCCACCCTGTCTCACACCACATGATAACTTAAAATGATTCCGAAAAGGCATTATTTCACTTCACTTGATTGCATTAATATGCATGCCTATATTCTAAGATGTCAATAATCTTTGATGACACTTTAGACTTTCTTAACTTATTCCACTGAGGGAATGAGATGGTGCTAGAAACCCAGTATAGCTCTGTCTCTTTCCCTCAGTGGAATAAGTTCTGCTTTAATACTTCATGGTAGGGTAGCAGCTCGTCAGTAGTGACGTGCAAAACGCTGGACCAGTAGGCCTACTATGACGTCTTAAAGCAGAACTTATTCCACTGAGGGAAAGAGATGGTGCTAGACACCCTGTATAGCTCTGTCTCTTTCCCTCAGTGAAATTAGTTCTGCTATAAGATGTCGTGGTAGGGTAGCTGGTATCGTGGTCACGTGCAACACTCGACCGTGGTAGTGGCGCGGTCGTCGTCGAGTCACCATAAGCTGTGCGCGCCTCACTCGTCCTACTTGCCGGCGCAACGTGCGACACAGACGACGGGTTAAATTGTTTACCAAACATATTGGCAATAATATAATTCATAATAAAAGTTCATAATCATTTACTTGCTAATATGGGTAATATCATAAAGTTGTTTATGAAATAGTACAGACCAACCATATTAAACCTTGCGGCATGCAAAACACAAGCTTTATTACACTCAAATAATAATAATGTCACCAGAAGTCTGTCGTAAATTTAAGGAAAATTTCAAGATACATTGTATTGTGAATAAGTGATAAAATAAGAATAAATTATGAAGCAAATCAATATAATAATATCAGTCAGTAATTGATTAAGAATTATTAAATTATTTATTTGCATAAACAAGTTTATTCATATTTGAATGTCAAGATAATACTGTAAAAAAATATCAAATTAAATGTCAAAGTAAAAATATTAATAATTAAATTACTGCACATAACCAGTTACATCAACAATATGTCTTTACATCCTCCATCAAATATAATCCTGGATATTATAAAAACATTTACACAACTAGTTTTTTTTAAAATTCATCGTTGGATGGAGTTTATAGTATGGACTTTGGCAGGTCATCGTATGAATGTGGCGCGATACTAAAAGGCAAATTTTGTCAATATGTCGCTTGCTTCTGTACTTATTAAAAAGATCTTTGTTAGTTTTTGCAAAGCTAGCAATTTCATAAATGTAGACACGCGGCAATGTTAATATATAATGTATTAAAAAAATGCAGCTCATGTCCGTCTCCTGGTTCCGAACTATCTATCTACCAAAATTCATCAAAATCGGTGTAGCCATTATAGCGTGAAGAGGTAACAAACCAACAAACAAACTCACTTTCGCTTTTATAATTTTAGTAAGGATAATTGTTGCACTCCAGCACACATCATTCATCAGTCTTTCAAAGTAACCTTTCCACCTATCCTTAATTATCTGATAATAACCATTCCAGCTTCGTCTTTTACGCATTTTATCCGACAAACATCCTTCGATTTTATCTCTCTAGCTCTAGCCATGACATAAGTCATGGCCAGTCTAATAATAAAGACCGGCCAAGTGCGAGTGCAACTCAACTTAAAGAGTTCCACACATTTTTTATGCTTACACTTTATATTTGTTATAAATGTTCATTATATTGTGCTCTATTGGGAAAATCTCATTCGTTTTTTATAATATGTTTATGAAAATCACAGTAACTGCTGCGTATTCATGAACAAATAATAACTGTAAAAATTAAAACGGGTCGTTTTAGTTTTCTTAATAATTTTTTTGTTAGTTTACTGTGAAAGTGATACAGAGGACACAAAATGTTAAAAATACAAGCGGCGGTCAAAAGTAGAAAAGACGTTGTACAATCCGACAAAATTACATCGTTGTCAAACCAACAATCCAAGATTAATTCCGCCGGCGGCGCTCTTACAAGCTTTTTTAATGTTAATGCTCGTGATTTAAAATGAAGGAAATTCTAATTTTAAGACATGACTTAAGTCTAATGATAAAAACCGGCCAAGTGCGAGTGGAACTTAACTCAAAGAATTCCACACATTTTTTATGCTTACACTTTGAATTGTAGATTTCTTATAAATAATCATTATATTGTGCTCTATTGATATAATTAGTATTCTTGTTGGCAAAAAAAAAACTAAATAGCTAAACTGGGGTAATCTCATTTGTTTTTCATATACATGCATGAACAAAAAAAATATTTAAAAAAGTAAAACGACTATTTTGCCTATTTAACTGAAAGGGAAATAAAAAACAAGGCTACTAGTTTTCGGAAGGAATATACATTACTAAAATCCTTACCCTTACTAAAATAAAAGTGAGAAAAGGGGGAGAAAGAAGGAGGAAGGGGAGAGAAAGATATTTTTTTTCGATCATGACGCGAGTTGAAGTTAGCGTAAGCCCAAAGTAACTATGCCACGCGGACGAAGTCGCAGGCGGAAGCTAGTAGTTTATAAATACGAGATGTTTACACATCTGACTCAAGGCACACTTTTAACAATATATTAGAAAAAAATGAAAAACTGTAAATCCTTAACCTTTTTTCGCAACGTATAATAATATTGTGTTGTTTTTGGTAGGTATTGTGATACGAGAATGTATGTTGTACTATTTACTAGACATCTTGTGTAAGAGATCTACGAGGACTCACCAGATTTCAACTGTGAAGTGCCAACAGTTTCGGAGTACAATGACTGTGACATACATAAAATGGCAAATCTATAAGGTTGCTGTTATAGCCACTTTTCTACGGAACTCTAAAATATTATAATTTTATAAATGCATCCTTGTCAGACAGACAGATGGACATCTAAGTGATCCAATAAGAGTTCCGTTTTATCTTTTTGACGTACGAAACCCTAAAAATACAAGATTGCAACTTGTATAAATTCTAGATTGCGACTAGATTATCCTCATATCTTCGCTCGATTCGTAAAATGTCTGTGTTAGTGGTGTCACTGGCATTACTATGTGTAGTGTTAGCTGTGTGGTCCCGGTTGAGGCGTCGCCCCAACGCGCCGCCTGAATTTCCTGGGGCACTGCCAATCATTGGACATTCACTCCTGGGTCTAGGAGATCGAAAACGTGAGTGACTTCAATAATGAAAATTGCTTCTTTTATATTAATATCACTTTCATTTCGTTTGCCAAACCTTAATCCGTCAAATAACAACCCCCTTCTTCAGTATCAGTGCTGGGTTTATGTTGTTTTTAATAATTGTATCAAAACAATCTTAGCTTTAGTTTGGTAATGTTTTCATCGGTGTCAGCTTTCAAGGCTCGCAAGGTTAGATTATGAAGATATAATTTACGTGCCAGCCACTTTCTTGAATCCATTCCGTTATGATTAAAACTCTTTTCATTCTAATACAATTTAATATACATACATAATGATATAAATTAAATGATTCCGAACAATATTCGCATATAAAAAACTCTTATGTTTTTTTATTCTTTTTAAGTTCAAAAGCCTCGCCTCTATGAAATCACAACCAGTAACTGAGGTAAACGCAAAATTTTAAGCAACTCTCAAGAAAAAAGTTTGGTGTCGCAAATAAAAACAGGAACACCCATTAAACTAAATAAAATAAGTAACGCCAAAAAGGCCTCAAGGGTATTGACAGATGGCAGCAACACAAGGCCGCCAGCCACCTCACGCTGATTTTCAGCTGCTGCCCACGACTGCCATACATAGAAATAGTTGGGAACCAGGAGACTTAAAAAGAAGAGAATTAAAAACACTGGCCAAGTACAAGTCGGACTCGCGCACCAGGATTCATGATGACCGGAGGGGGCATGTCAGACTTGTACTGACTAAAACCCGCCCATGTTCCTTCTGTTGCCCTTTACGTTCCGAGGCCGCGGTATCTCTTTCGAACAACCCGGTAGGCGGAGGCTCTGGCAAGCCCCTCTGCTTTGCTGACATCTGTTTGAGGCGCGCGTGAAACACGAACACGCCGTCGACACGGCCTGTCGTAAATCGACGGACGGACGGTGAGCTATCCTTTGCTCACCGTCCACAGGCCCGCATCTACGGTGGCCGGGAGTCGTCTCGCGGCGGCTGGGTTGGTTTGAGGTTCTCTCCCTCAAACACCCGGCCTCCTCCTTTACTAGCCTTGCTGCTTCGCAGAAGGAGGTGACCGATTCGCATTCCCTATCGCTCCGGACCATGGCCTGAACCAGGGCCGGACGCGAGAGATCACCGCCGCCGATCGCCTCCACGAGGGCACGGCGGTGCTCCGCCCACGCTGGGCAGACCGCCACTGTGTGCTCCACCAGATGGGCAGATCGTCACAATGGTGACATCCGGGGGTTTTTCTTCCCGCCCGATTATGTGGTGAGGTGAGGACGCCATGACGCCTTTCCAGCCACTCCTCAAAGAGGGGACTTACCGCCACTATTGTGGCATGCCCTGCACGGGGTTGCGACAGTCGCTCTCTCCATGCCAGCATGAGATCGCACCGGAGGTCTGTCCGCTGAGCGGCGATTTGCCGCGGTAGCGGAGTTTCCCCCAGTGTAGGATTAGCCGTATGGCTACCACCTTTTGGGGCGCGTTCAGGTAGTGGGCGGCGCGCCGCCCTAAAGAACGCGCCCATACCGGGGCCCTGTAAAGGGCCGTGGACCGCACGACTGCGGCATAGAGCCTACGGCAGGAGACGTTTGGCCCCCTCAAATTGGGCAGAAGCCGCTTGAAAGCAGCCCCCGTCCACTCGAGTTTGGGAGCCAAACGTCGGAAATGCTCCACGAAGTTCCACCGGCTGTCAAGGACGATTCCCAAGTACTTCATCGTCGACCCGACGCCGATGCGAACCCCTCCTACCGTCGTGGCGTGTTTCCGCGGCCTTGAAAGACCATGGCCTCGGATTTGATTACATACGGGTTGCCTAATAAATTTCAGTCCAGGATATGTTTAATTAATAATTTAAAAAAAAAATACTATTTTACCGGTTTGACTATTAAACAACCACCGTGTTTATAACAAAATAATCTTTATTTTTTATTTAAATTTCATTAAATTGTCAGACCGGTGCAATTTGCTACCTACTATCAATTATCCTGTTTATACCTGGCAGACCGAGAGTTGTGATTGGAAAAGAATAGGCAACCTAACGTACGTATTCTATGGGCTTCTTTCAATTGGTATGAAATTTGTTTAATAATCAAACCAGTGAAATATTAAAAAAGAAACTTTTTAATTATTAATTAATCAAATCAAAACATTTTTATTTCACACTAGCTGTTCCACGCGGTTTCACCCACGCTGCTCAGCACCTGTTGGTCGTAGCGTGATGTTATATAGCCTATAGCCTTCCTCAAGAAATTTACTATCCAACACACTTTTCCAATTCTAACCAGTAGTCCCTGAGATTAGCGCGTTCAAACAAACAAACTCTTCAGCTTTATAATATTAGTATAGATAGAAAAATACAATAGAAATTGTATCGTTTAGCGGGATTCGGGCTTAAGACATCGAGTCTGTAGTATTAAGTAGTGTAACTGCTAGGCTACTCGAATTTACAAGTAGTTACCGAAATTGTTGACCATATTTTGGTTTTGGTTGATTGATGTATCGAGTGCAGTTCAAAGGTTATTCTTTTGTTCTACTGACGATACAATTATTGGTTGAATAGACGGTTGGAAATACAAAAAGTTCACTGTTGTTTCTTTGAATTCACAATTTGACCATCACTTTTGTTTTTTATCTAAGCAGGAACTAGGTAATATGGAGATAGCTTATTAGTTTTCACACACGCTACAGAGTATTTCAAGTTCAGTTCAGTTTTTGAATTACAATTTTTTTTTAGTTAAATTTAGTTTAGGCTTCACAAATTGTCACAATAACAATGTCACATGTATATTGTTGTGTTCTTTCACTGATTAAAGCGTTTTTTCACTTTTTGTACGACTACTATATTTTGTTTTAGTACGGAGTCTAAGTTTACACAGGCGACAGCTCCATGACGCTCATTTATAATAGTCTAAGATCCCGATATAAAAGGTCCTTCACCGAGAGGCTTATTAGATGAAACATATTCTATATTCAGTAATTATATTGCATATAGAATGACTACTAAATTTTAGTCCAGGATATGATTTAGATTAACAAAAACTAGCAAGTCATTTTTAATAAACAGTATACGCTTTTATAACAAGTTGCCAAAATCAGTTATAGAACTGAGAGATGGAAAATTTAAAAACTACATAAAACGTGTCCTTATTAAAGACGCATTTGCCAAATTAAGGACTACGTTGAAGATAAAGAAGTTTTGCTGTAGTTCCGTCTGCGCATGCGGCTTCCCTGGTAGCTATTATCAGCACAAATTTGTGAATCTCTATCTAACTATTCTCAATCTTACTTTTTTGTGAACTCTTTTTTTTGGAAAATAGTTGTCAAATCAAATATTTAATGATACCCTTGTTCTGAATAGTTACAGTACTGATAAGTACAGATCAGTGTGACTCGTCTCATAGTTATTATTTTGTTTTTGCAATATTTTTTTTTTATTCTTGTATAGATTTTTTTCTACCAATTCGATGTGATGAGTGGACGTGGTTGGCCTTGTAGATTCTTAGACCTTTATTAACATTTGTTAACGTATTATTTTATTTTACTTTCTGTAAAGTAAGCAATGACTTATTGTCGGGCCTACGCTGTCCTCTCATACTTAAGTCCTAAGGCTGTAACAACAACATTGTAAAACCAAAAGATTTTAAAAGAGTAAGCATGGAGTTTCTTGCCGTTTCTTCTCAATACGAAACGACCAACCCGAACCGTGCATCTTTTCTCGACGTTTTATAAGTGCCCAATCATGTAGGCCTATCTATACTATATCTATACTATACTAATATTATAAAGAGGAAAGATTTGTATTTTTGTATGTTTGTAATGAATAAACTCAAAAACTACTGGACCGATTCCAATAATTTTTTCACCATTAGAAAGCTGCATTATTCAGAAGTAACATAGGCTATATAATATCACGCTAGGTCCTATAGTTGTGGAGCAGTAACCAAAAATGTTTTAAAAACGGAGGAAAAGTGTCGTTTCTGAGGCCTTCCGTGGCGTGCGCTGGGCATATAGTTAAAGTTATACAAAAATGCTCTATGGATGAATTGTTCATCTTAACATTCTTTTTAAAAAAGTCTGCGAGAGCATATGTCTACCTTTTATAGTTTACCCATAACAATCGTTTTAATGAATGGTTCAATCCTTATAAAAGTTTGCTCTAGATAACTTTTGAATTGTTCAATCGGTTACCTTATGACTATTAATTCATCCAAAAGATACCTATTAGGTAAGTACTTACCTGCTATTTCAAAAATACATAAAAAAAGGCCCGGGGCGGCGCGCGGCGTGAAGTGACTAGCCAGCCGGGCAACGCAGCGGTGCGGGTTTGTGGTGATTCTATTATTTTGTTTCCCCTCGGAACCTCTCAAATTATGGAACACTTTTAAAAACGATTTGTGTCAAGATATCAGACACATAGCCCAAGAAAGAGGTCAACAAGATTTTAATGTTTATAATGAAGGTTTGATACAGATCGAAAATAAACTTTTAGAACTGAACGATAAAAATTTGGTAGACTTTGGGTTACCCTCTCCGAATCGCCCCCTACAAAATGTAGTTAATGCCATACCGAGCTCTACATACGATGTTAACGAGTTATCAGTATATGTCAACTCAAATGTACCCAAGTTGGTGGCAGATCAAAAAATTGCGTTCGATGCTATAATTGAAAGTGTGATCAACAACAAAGGTAGACTATTTTTTTTGGACGCGCCGGGCGGAACAGGTAAAACATTTCTTGCCAATTTAATATTAGCCAAAGTACGACAATCTGGAAGAAAAGCACTGGCGGTCGCGTCTTCTGGCATTGCTGCAACTCTATTAAATGGTGGGAAGACTGCTCACTCGACCTTTAAATTACCGTTGTCTGTGTCATTAGAACAACAATCGGTAAGCTCAATCCTCAAAAATGGTCCACTTGGGAAGCTCTTACAGGACACTTCACTGATTATTTGGGATGAGTGTACCATGAGCCATAGAGCTCACGTGGAAGCTGTGAACCGCACATTAAAAGACCTCAGGAACTCAGGCAATGTGATGGGAGGCGTAACCTTTGTGTTGGCTGGAGACTTTCGCCAAACACTACCGGTTATAACTAAAGGTACACGCGCCGACGTTATTAAAGCGTGCCTCAAATCATCACCTTTGTGGCAATCAATTAAAACTCTAAATTTGCGCACAAATATGAGAGCACATTTAAGTAACGACAACAATGGAAATTTCTCACAAAAAATACTTCAACTTGGAGATGGAAAACTACCATCGCCAGTTGCAAATAGCTCCCAAGTATCGTTGGACAATGAATTGGCTCAAACTGTTAACAGTCTAGATGTTCTTATAGACACAATCTATCCCGACATTGAAAATGTCACAGAACGAAATTTCAATTGGCTCTGTTCGAGGGCGATAGTGTCGCCAAGAAACGATTCCGTAAATGATATAAACAGAATGATTATGGAAAAAGTACCAGGTGATTTCAAATGTTACAAATCTATTGACACTGTGTGCAACATCGAAGATGCAGTACACTACCCACAAGAATTTTTAAATTCCCTCAACCCTGCCGGCTTGCCACCCCACGAACTAAAATTAAAAGGAGGTACTCCTATCATGCTTTTGAGAAATTTAAGCCCTCCCAATATGTGCAATGGCACAAGACTTTTGATAAGGGAATTACGAGACAATGTGATTGTAGCAACAATCATCACTGGGCCCGCGGCCGGACAGCTCGCTCACATACCGCGAATCCCGATGATTCCGACGGATTTACCTATATCCTTTAAAAGGTTACAGTTTCCTGTGAAGACATCGTTTGCCCTTACGATAAATAAATCACAGGGGCAAACTTTTTTGATTGTTGGCGTCGACCTAAGAAAAGAGTGCTTTTCTCATGGGCAGTTATATGTAGCCCTTTCTCGAGTAGGATCTCCTAAAAATCAATATGTTTTGTTAGCACCTACAAATACCACTGCAAACATAGTTTACAGTGAAGCCTTAAAGTAAAATGTAAATATTACGATAATTTGATCAAACACATAAAACAAAGAACTTTAACAAAAAAAAAACAAAAATCTTTAACAAAAAAAAACCTTAAAACAACAAAAAAACCTTAAAAAAAAACAAAAAAAAAAAAAACCTTAAAACAATAAAGAAAAACAAAAAAAAAATGAAAAGATGTAAATATTTTTCAATAAATGTAAAATAACAATTTAAAAACAAACTTTTACCTCAACCAAAACAAACAACAACAAAATAGGTAGGTTCCTATTTAAGAAGAAAATAATTAATTAAATAAATGAAATAAGTAAATGAAGTCCGGAAAAATGTTTTCAAAAGGTAAATACTTCCTAAATAAAAAAAAAACTGAGAATAAATATAAATAAAACGTAAAACTATGTAAAAAATCTTAAGTCCCCCCGTGCGAAGCCGGGACGGGCCGCTAGTACTATAATATTATAAAGCTGAAGAGTTTGTTTGTGTGTATGTTTGTTTGTTTGTTTGTTTGAACGCGCTAATTTCAGGGACTACTGGTTGGAATTGGAAAATTCTTTTAGTGCTGGATAGTAAATTTCTTGAGGAAGGCTATAGGCTATATAACATTACCGTGGAACAGCTAGTCGCTAATATAATTATTTGTACAACAATAATATATTTTTTCGAAAATATCACGCTGCGTAAAACACGTACTCAGTCATTGGTAGAGACCACATTCGAAGAATCAAGTAAGGATAACTCGACACTAGATGTGTCGACGAAACACAAGATTAAGAACTAGAGTCAAGTAGAAAAACTAAAATTTGATTTAATATCGGCCCATGAACAAATAAATGTACTCTCAATTGAAAACAGTAGTTTAAAATCATCTCTGATTGGAATCACAAAAAAATAACCGACGTAGGTTCACCAAAAAAGACAAGAAAGGAACATCAACTCCGTCATATAAACACATATTCAACAGTTCTTTGTTCTAAACTGTTGAATTATATAAAGAATTAACTTCTCTGAGGAAATCTATGGCTGTTTCGGCAACACCATCATTAGCCAAAACAGGATCCAACAATACTCAACGCGAACATGCTCAAGAACATAATAACTAACATGAATCTGACGCATTTACAGTCATCTAAAAAGGGTTTTGTCTTTTGTAGATGACTGTAAATACGTCAGATTTTCACTCGGTCGCGAGTTGACTAAAACAAAAATAGGTAAAATCAGAAAGTGCTAACTCGCGCGCAGTCGCGAGTTTATGAGGCGTGAGTTGACGAATAAGCCTTTTATTTCGCATAGGCACTAATAAAACGGCGAGAAAAGGTGCACGGTTCGGGTTGGTGGATTCCTATGGAGAAGAATCGGCAAGAGCCTCCATGGTTACTCTTTTAAAATTATTAGTTTTACAATGTTGTTGTTACGGGCGCTGTCAGTTGGGACTGGTCATTTTTTAATTACCACGGTCATTTTTAATTTATTTAGATTTTAAATTGAATTTTGCTCTTTATTTACTCTGGACGCTCTTACTGTGCACGTCTTTCTACATCGTTCTCACATATTTGTATAATCTCAACACGAATGATGTAAATACGATTTTGTAAAAATATTATAATTTAGAAGAGTGTCCATGGAGTTTCTTGCCCATTCTTTTCCATAGAGATCAACGCTTTGGAATGGGCAACTACAGTACTTTCACAAGTTATTATGCCTTGTGACCGGGACTGTAGATTCATTTTGTTTCTTGACATTCAAAAGTGCCTGTAATGGTCTAATTGAAATAAATGATTTGATTGATTGATTGATTGACATGTTTAAGGCATTTGATTACGTAGATAACACCATGTTACTAGGTAAATTAGAACGTTATGGTGTCCGAGGAAATATATTAAACTTAATCAAAACTTACCTATATGGAAGAAAACAAATCACGTTTTTGAATAAAATTTATTCTAATTCTAAGGTCGATTACTTTACGTAAGGTAGGTAATGACTCACGAGTCATTCATTAGACATACAAGTTGCGATAAAAAAGGAAGGTACCCCAAGGGAGTGCCCTTCCTTTTTTTCATATTTATTAATAATTTGCTGAAGTGTACGGACTAATAAACCATCCTGTTTGCTAATAATATTACACTTATTGTACCGTGTAAAAACTTAGAATCGTTTGAAAGTGAATTATATAGTTCCATCCATTGCATTATTGACTGGTAAAACAAGAATAAACTTAAAATAAACTACGCAATGAATCTGTGCTATTCCAAACAAAATTGCACTCTATGCATTTTTTTTTTAGGAATGGGGCCCAAGTTGAATAACAAGTTACCTATACCTATAAAAAATCTTGACTGTAAACACAATTTCAAAAGGCTATTTATAATTTATTAGTCGTAAAAACCAGTCAATAGTTAGAGTACCTAGAAGACATTTTTTAATTCATTGACATTTTGTACTTTTTAATTTTTGTTTTCTTTTACTTATTATTTAAAATTAATGAAATGATGTTTATAATTATAATTTAATGTTAAAGTATTATATTTGTTGCCTTATAATAGTTTAGTTTTAGTATAATTTATTATTTATGCAATTGTAATAAGAATATTTGTACGCCGCTGAAGGCAAGACAGCGTTCATTTAATTAATATTGACATGATCTGTACCTGTGTTTGGTTTTACCTATGTTCTACATATAAAATTAAATTTGAATTTTAAAATCTTCGTCATCAACCTTCGGCAATATTAGTTCAAAGTTCGTCTTATATTAAAATTATTTTATAAAAAAAACCAGCCAATTGCAAATCAGATTTGATTTTATAACAAGCTCTAAGGGACCACAGACTAGAGTACACGGTTTAAACTTCTACACTTGATACATGTGCGCGTGTGTACGCGTTCCGCAGACAAAGGCTCTTGCTGGATCTGCTAAAATAAAAAATGATGCTGAAAATTTAATTTATGTCAGAAGTTTTGTTTGGGGTTTTCATCTGTTTTTTTTTAGAATTTAAGGCAGTCATAATTATAAATGTAATGTGTATCTTAAATAAATATTCTCAAATAAAAACAACTTCTATTGTAGAAACGCTACGTTTTCAGATTCATTATACCAACGTTTAGAAGAAGCAAAATAATTTAAAAAAAAATGAATATTTGTTTAAATAAGCTTTTCTGAGTGTGAACGAGAATCGGGGTCAAAAGATAACACTTGTTATATACATGTTTGTCACCAAGAGTAAACTTGTGACAGCAAGGTTCGATATGTTTACCTACAGACTAAGGTATAACAAAACCGTTTTTTTTCTCTTTCAGATCTATGGAATCTTCTTCGTAACATTCAAACCTACTCATTAGAAAGAAGTAGTGTTCTAGAACTCAAACTTGCTACTCACACATGTTACGGTAAGTCAAAGTCAAAATGACCCTATTTTTTTTTGCTACAAAACAGGCATCTAAGAATATTAATAAAATCAATACAATAGAATTCATTAACCAAAGTTTTCCTTCAAAAACCAAGCAATGCTAAGAATAAACTAATTAATTGTACTTTTGTTACAGTGATAACCGATCCAGAAGACAGCCTGACAGTAGCTAATTCATGTTTAAATAAACCCTATGTTTACGATTTTGCAAAGGATTTTTTAAACAATGGACTTCTTACAGCTGAAGGTAAGTGATAAGAAATCAATATAAAAGAGAAGTCATAACCTCCAAAAAGGATAAAATAATTTCTAAATAAAATTGTATGCTTCCAAATTGCATCCGAATCGGTTAGACTGACAACAAATCCGTTCTCAAACAATTTTTTTGACAAATCTATACAGTTTGTGATGGCGGAAAAAAATATATGTTAATGTTGAACATATATCTGAGACCCGTGTTGTATTCAAAACACGCTTTTGAGAAGTTTTCTCGATACAAAAAAAATGTGAACTGTCCTCTTAAAATGATCTTTTAACAAAAATATCAGTTTTACCTATCAACGGTAAAATTTTACAATAACAAATCAAATCAAAATCTTTATTTCAGACCAAGCGATCCATATAGTGTTAGTATCAACTAAGCCTATGTTAGTAAACTCAATAATTCAAAACAAACAAAACACATTAATTGGTATGAAAGTCATCTATTTGCGCGTCTGCAAACATGCCCGAAGCACTGCAAAACCGAGGCAGCCCTATCTATATCCTGGTCACTGGTGGTACATTTGTGGACATATTATTGCGTGCTTTAAAAACCACTATCTCACTTTTAGTAGCATTATACCTCAAGCCATGAGCCTACGCATACGTCTCACATATGGCTAACAACTTTCTCAGTCCACAGATTGATGGGCTGACAGCACCAGGTCATCAGCATAGCTAATGTTGTTGATCATTCTGCCATCCACAAAACAACCAACCATAGTGCTACTCAGCCCACCAACCAATTGGTCTATGTACGAATTAAAAAGGGTGGGTGAAGTCAACTCCCCCTGCCTCACGCCACAATCTAGCACATACTGTTCTGATTGAGCATCTGATCATCTAACATAGTTACTCTGACTCTCATACCAAGATTTAAATATCTTTATAATCTCAGCTGAAAGGTCCGTTTCATCCGACTCTTTTTGCCACAGATTGTCATAACTCACCCGGTCAAAGGCTTTTGATAGGTCCAGAAAACAACCATATACAGGTGTCTTCCTGTCTGTGTAGTACTGCAGTCTGCTTGAGGCACAGGATTGCATTTTCCGTCGATAAACCGGTTCTAAAACCAAACTGCGCCTAGTTGAGTTTGATATGCATCTTCAACTGTCTCTCAAGCAGGCTGTCCAGCATTTTACCAATGACTGTACCCAGTAAAATAGGCCAATAGTAGTTATTATCGGTTGAATCACCAGACTTGTTCTTAACTATGGGAACTACGACAGTTTTTACAAGATTGTCAGTCAAGTAAGAGTGAGTCACACAAAAATTAAATAACATGGCGAGTAACCTAGGTAAGTGTACACCAGCGGACCTTAAATGCTCAACACTCAAACCTTCGTGCCCTGGTGACCTGCCTCGTTTCATACCTTTTTAGCGAGTCTTTTACGTTGAATCTAATATAAAGATCACCTTCACACGGGGTCTGAATGCCTCGCCTAGAAGCATTTGTTATGTTTGGAGCGGCTTTAAATTGACTCATAAACATGTTGGCTATATCACTGTTATGTGATAAGCCGTCTACGTTCGATGGCAGGCTCGGCTGGGGATTCAAAGAATCGGTTTGCTTCCAAAAAGAACCAAATTTCTTTTCCTCATGAAGGGATGCAATTATATCCATTTTTATCTGGTACAGTGCAAAAGATTGACTAAAAAACTACATTGTGAAAAACTTAACCTATGAAGAAAATTGCTTGGTTCCACCAAGACATAGGCTTGTATTTACAATCAGGGCTTTTCAGACTATATTTGTTACATGTGTAGCATCGAAAGCCTTTAGAAAATTTCTTGTTGTTGTTTTGAAAGTTCTGGTTTGTAGCAAAAGCTGATCTTCATATGTTAAACTTGTTTTATATAAAATAGTTAAGCTCTAATATTGTTGTTTCAGAGTCAATTTGGAAATCCCACCGCAAACTATTGAATCCGTCGTTCAACCAACAAGTGCTGAATACCTACGTGAGTGAAATGAACGTGCAAGCTCGAAGTCTTGTCTCTCGATTAGCTTCGAAGGTGGGAAAAGAACCGTTTGACGTGCGAAAGTTCTTCATAGACTATACATTATCAACTGTTACTCGTAAGTATGAGAGTGATCTCGACTCTCCCTGCGTTTATAAGCAGCTTGAACATTGCTTGTAATGTCACAACTACTAGATTTTGACGTGGAATCATCGGGCATTCACAAAACGATGACTTGTTTTTACTTTTTTTTTCTTTGCAGGGACATCTCTAGGACTGAATACTCACGATCAAAAAACGATTGATACAGATTATGCAGACGCAATTGAAGATTTGTTTGCTCTGTATTGCGACAGATTACAAAGAGTGTGGATGCATTTGTCTTTAATATTCAACTGGAGTGCAATGAAGCGAAAACAAACTATACTTTTGAAGAAACTGAATAACATCATAGATCCAGTAATATTTTTAATCAACTTTACCGTTGTTAATTATAAGCTCAAGCTCAATGCATACAATCGTACTGACCATGGAACCCAGCTTTTATTTAATCTATCGACTTTTTTCACAATAAATGATAGTAGAGGGTGGACTCTAACACAAATTTATTTGTAAACAGTGTCAGTATTGTAAAATTAACACTATTTTATTATTAATGCAAAAGTAACTCTGCTTGTGTGTCTGTCGGTCTCGTTTTCCTGCTAAAATTACTGAACTGATTTAAATGAAATTTGGTAAACAGATAGTTTAGAGCCTAAGAAAGGACATATACTACTTTTTATTGCGGAAAAGGGGTCTGAAGGGGGTGAAAGATTGTATGGAAATATTTTCATTTTTAAAGTTAGAATGATGAAACTTTTTTATATGGTTTTAATTACATACTAGATTTTGCCCGCGGCTTTGCTTGCGTTGGTACTCTAACGGTAATTTTGAACTTTGGACAAATTTTGTTGTAAGTTATACAATGCCTAGGCAAACGGTTTTTTTTTGCATGGTAGCTATTGCTATTGCTAATAGATTCCACAAAAAAAATATCTGGAAATGATAGGAATAAAGAGATAAAAAAATAAAAACCAATGTTTGGTGAAAATTTTGAAAATAATACTTAAAAAAATTCTAGCTCCTAAACTACAAAAAATCGCGGAACATACATCGGGGTAATTCAGGTACCCCTTAGCATAAGGCATCTATTTTTTTTTCTTTGGACGCCTATCAACTGGCCACACTGTATAGATTTCTATATTTAATTTTTCAAACATTAATGTTGTTGACTTTAACAGTTGATTTAAAAAAAAAAATTGTTTAGAATTGTAATTTTGAAAATTTTAGGTATTTGGTTTTACTTACGTTTGTACAGAGATATTTTGCTATGTCATGCGTGTTGTTAAGGTTTATTTCCTTTGGGGTGATCCAACTCCAATTTTCTCAATTCGTCGGAATCTTTTTAATGTGTGTTCATCGATTACTCAAAGACGCCTAGACCGATTTGCAAAATTCTTTTTCTTGTTTGATAGCTATACTTCCCAGGTGATCCCATATCAATTTTATTAATATTGCTTAGGTGGTTTGGGTTATCATCTATACCTAATACATATATTTTTTTTTATAATGTAATGTAGCATTATCTGTTAATCTTTTAGTGTCAATGGAAAATTAATACTCGTTAAATTTTTTCTGATAAATCGTCATACTATTACTAAAAATAAAAATGACTTCTAAAAATAAAACTAAAAAGTGGAAAATTATTTTACTTCCGGAAGTCAAGGGCAAAAAAGGAAACAAAACCATCAAAGGTCACCGACTTTCGGAAGTCAAGCTATTTTCCATATTCTAGTTTTATTTTTTGGAAGTCGGTTTTGTTTTTTATTTTGCAATTTCAGGTCATACTCAAAAGAAAATCTGAGTTAAAGACGAACATGTTCGAGGAGTTAACACAAGGTAAACAAACAAAATAGATTTATACAAACGTTATGAATGACGTCATTACGATTTATTTTGTATTGTTCTTGATCATACCTTTTCGTATCATTCAGAAATATAGTAGGTCAAAATAACAACTATTTCTATTTTTTTTTATCTCATTATTCAAGCGTTTTATGAATACCTCCGGTATCCCTGCGATTTCAATGCATACATCAGCCCAATGTTTTAAGTGTGATACAATCTAAAACCGTGTTTTTTTACCCCAATAAAAATCGTTTTCTATGAATAATAGTTTGAACAGAATTTACATAGTTTAAAGTACAGAATGCCTGGTTGTCGGCTTTCAACTAGAGTCCCTTCACATCTTATAAACTTAAACCACTTAACCACTTCTCCATAGGAGTTGACAGAAAACAAATAATGCCTGAAATTACTGCTGATACTATAGAACAAATTATTTTGCAGGCAAATTCAAACCGATCCTGGATCAAATGCTGCATTTGACTAAGGATAAAGGTGTTTTCACAGACAGTGACATCCAAGCACATCTGGATACTCTTGTGGCCGGTGCCTTCGACACAACTTCTTCGGGTTTAACATTAATATTGTTAGTGATAGGGTCAGATCAAAATATGCAAGAACGGATTTTTAATGAGTGGGTAACATTCGTATACGTATGTACGGTTTAAACATTTAACATAGCATGAGCATTAAAGGCAGTATTTAGAAACAAATCTCACTGCTGAAACCCCGTCGTGGGATTGCATTTGAGATATCGATATAATTACAAAAACTATTGAAACTCGGATTGTGTCTCGATTTTCAAGTGAGATTACTACTGATTATATACCGGTTCTATTACTATGATGGTCTCAAGACATGGTAGACCTTATCTATAAGACCATCAGCTGGTTGTTCAGACAGTTGGTTGACTTCTGTTTTGGTTTGTGTACGGTACGTGAAAAAACAACTTGTAATTTGTGATGTAATGCGTGCGAACGCGAGCGAAATGATGTTGAACCATTTGAGCGAGTTTATTATCTTCAAATATTTTGGCTTTTTTGTCTGAATGACCTCATGGACATTTGAAGGTTCCCTGAATTGAACAGCAAAATGGTTCAACAAAGCAGCAACAAGTCACACAATAGATTTTAAACGGGTATTTAAATCCAAACCACTTGTAAATCGACACCCAGAGGTAAAAGCGTTTGTCTAAGTCGGTATGTACAATAATCAATGCAAGGATAAAGTCAAATCCTTTACTGCAACATGACTCAAGCTTTCGACTACGTTAATCATGACGTTCTATGGCATTATATGAAATATACAAGAACTCATTAAAACAAACCTAGAAAATCGTAAACAGTACACCGTGATTTCCAAAATAAACATCTTAACCAAAAAAGAAGAAATAAATATAAATCAGGAGAACAAACAGTGAAATACGGAGTCCCATAGGGAAGTGTATTGGGTCCCCTGCTATTTATAATTTTTATAAACGATTTACCCACAATAACAAAGTATCCAATATCACTTTTTGCTGATGACAGTACGGTCACCATAAACTCTAACAATAAAGATAATTACGAGAGCGAAATTGATGACACGATATCTTCAATAATTAAATGGTTATATAACAATAATTTGAAAATTAACCAAGACAAAACTAAAATTTTGTTCTTCTGTCAACTTTAGCATCACCAAACCTCAATATCAACTATCAAGGATCAGTTTTAAAAAATGTAGACTCTACAAACTAGGTTTAACAATTGATAAAAGTCTTAATTGGAAAGACATAGAACTTCTAAATAAAAGAATCAATTCCTCGGCATACGCGCTCTATAAACTTGCACCCATTATAAGCACTGATGCGCTTCTTACTGCCTGCCATGGTATTGTTGGCTCCATATGAAGATTTGGCATTATATTTTGGGGAAACTCTGTCAATAAGGATATGATTTTTAAGTCCCAAAAAAGGTGCATGAGGGCTATGTTTGGCCTAAAAATTACAGATAGCTGCAAACCTTATTTTATTAAACATAATGTTTTTAGCTTACCTTCCCTATTTATATATGAAGTAGATAATTTTGTCCAAACTAATCCAAAATTATTTAAAAAAATTACAGAAGTTACGATTCGCCGTCAGCGTGATAATAACAGGCTAGAAATAGTAAGGCCGAACACTGATGCATAAAAGCATATTTTATTTGGCGCCAATCATTTATAATAAAATCCCCAAACTTATTAAAGAATTACCACATAGAGTCTTTAAAATACAACTCAAAAAATTCCTTTTAACAGTTTTAACCAAATGTTACTACAGCCTATCAGAATTTTAAAATGATTGAAAACAAATTAATGCAATTACGACATTTCTTTTGTAAATTTAAGCTACGTTTTATATCTTTGTTTATTTTTATGTTTTTTTTTAATTTTGTCTAATTTTAACTTCAACGCATGGCTTAAGCCAAAAAATTTTGTACGCCATTCCTGGTTGGCAAAACATGTAGCAACTTTGCAAATTCTATCATCTTTATACACACTCATGTTTTACAAAATAAATATATCTTATCTTTATCGTCAATAATCCATAAAATCACACAAAATAATAAATATCCCCCGGTAGCCGTTGAAAACAAACAATGAAATATCATGAATTAGTTTTGACACTAACTGTCAGCTCATTTTAACAACATAACGTTTCATTCTACGTTTTAACATAAATAATTTTAACATTGTGCATTTTTGTAATAAAAAAATGTGAATGCATGTTTAATATTATTAACTATTGTATGTTTTTTTTTTAATATTTTACAAGTTTTATTAATAACAAAAATGCCAACTGTAAATATCTACAAGTGTGAGAACGTAAATCATATGAAGAGTAGGTTGGAATTTAATTCGAAACACGGTGCGTTCAATAACTGCTTAATGGCCTTATTTTTCAACAAAAAAAAAATATTTCCTATCATCCAGCCACTTAATAATTTTTAGATAATCTTCTTATAAACTCTTAGTTATTTTAAACATGAACTCGCAAGTGAATGACACATCGTTAATTTTTAAATAATGTGGGTCCAAACTCGCCATGTTCCTTTCTCCGGTATTGTAAGTGTGTTTACAAACATTTAAACTAACATACACAAACAGTCAGACCTGAAACAACTATTTGTAGGCCATACAAATATTTGTTCCGTGCGAGAATCGAACCCGCGACACACAGCGCAGCAGTCAATCGCTAAGCCACTGCCTCAACCGTGCCGTCAAAACTGTCTATTAATTCGTATCAAATGTGGTGCGACTGGGTATAGTAGAGCTGAGATAATCTTCATACTGCATTTATTAATTAAGAAATATCATAAGAGCATGGTCTTACGTTGAAACCGAGTTTATCTCAAGATCACGAGTGAGATTTTTTCTAAATACTGCCCGAAGTCCGTTGCGCTCCCATTGGTGAAACACAAGCCTCCTGCCTTAAACAGGAAATGATTAGTATTCAGCCACGGAGATCCGTCAAGGTTCACTTATAATGGCGAAAGAATTTTTTTTATTGATTTCAGGTTACAAAATGTTTTAGAACATAAAGATGATGATTTAACCAAACAAGATCTGCCTAAACTAGTATACATGGAGGCGGTGATCAAGGAGTCGATGAGAATGTACCCAATCATACCAATTATCGGGAGAAAAGTTGAAAAAGATATCAATCTGAGTATGTATGAGTATACCTTTACACCATTAGTCCGAAGATTTTGTTTAGAGTTGTACACATTTTTTTTTTTTTTTTTTTAGGAAACTGCACGTTGCGAGCTGGTACTACTGCCGCTATTGGCTTGTACGGCCTCCTCCGTCACTCCATGTGGGGGCCAGATGCGGAGCAATTCAGACCGGAGCGATGGCTGAACTCTGCCACTTTGCCAGATCACCCCATTGTTAATGCTGCCTTCAGTATTGGCAAGCGAAACTGCATAGGTAAACACTCTAATATGGTTGATAGTGAGGCAACATTTGCCGTCAGAAAAAAACGCGCATTTAACCAATGAGCTAATACTTATACCATAGTATAAGCAGCACAATGTACCCTATCAGTGGTGTGCCGGGGCCAGATTGGAGGACAAGCTACCGAATTTTGAGGGCCTGTGTACGGTAAGTAATGGGTAGCTCACCGTCCGTCCGTCTATTGACGAAAGAAAATTCCAGCAGCTAGCGGAGCAAAGGGGCTTGCCAGGGCTTCCATCTGCCGGGGTTGCGGGTTGTTCGAAAGAGATGCCGCGGCCCCGGAACATAAAGGGCAATAGGAGGAACATGGGAGGGTTTTAGTCAGTTAAAGTCTGACACTCCCAACCGCTCCACCTAAAGAGGGGAAAGTTATTTGATGATTTCCCACCCCAAAAAAAGTATGAAAGAGTATACAACTACGAGTATGAGATTAATGAAGCTATCAAAATATAATACACTGGTTGAACACCATTAACTTAAAAATTAACAGTAAAAAAACAAAATGATTTAATTTAAAACATACAGGAGTACTTATATTCAAAGATTTAAAACAATAACATTTTGAGAGTCTAAATCACTAAACACATTGATGACAATTCTATCATGTCTGCTTCTCAAAATGGATGTAGGAACGGGTCCCTCGGTACTAAGGAGCTATTCATTGATATGGCCATTAGTCAACAGGTTCGCCGTTCCCGAAGGCATCTGTCGACATTCACTTCAGTCTTTAAGTTTACAGTTTTTAAATAAGTTTAAAAATGAACCGTGGTAGCTAAAAAATGACCAGTCCCAACTGACAGCGCCCGTTCACGAACATGACGTATGGATCAGCCCCATTCAGCTCGACCATTTTGAAGGGAGCTAAATGACCCGACACACCCGCCACCATCAGTGAGACATTTAAGTGAGCATGACACTATCAACCACCAGGGCTTCGTCAAGTCAATGATAATACATAGCACTCACATATGGGCTTAATAATTATACAATACTAGAGAATTGATTCTATACATTGCAAAGATAGTCTTACAATCTTCTGCAGCTTCCACTATAGCTTCGGATACTAACCAATGAGTTTATCCCTATGCTTGAGGAGCAGGACTAGCATTGAGCCTACATAAACAAACAATCATAACTTTTTTAGTTTCTACGCCACAACATTCAACATTAAAATTACATGTCAGGTCGCTAATGTTAGAGAAAGTTGTACACTTCATGTAAATAATAATAAGTATAAAAGTAACTAAAACGCGTTGTGAAAAGTAGATCGCAGCGTTAGTAATTTGCCTGTACGTAAACTGTCCAACTGCTGCGCCGCGTGTCGCGGGTTCAATCCCCGCACGGAACAAATATTTGTGTGACGAAAAGGTAGCTTTTACGGGTCTGGCTGTTTGTGTATGTGAGTATTAAGTGTTTGTGAACGCACCCACGATACAGGAAAAATTCCTAGTGCTGAGAAACTTTAAAAAAAAATAACATTATGTATTTTTCAGGTAAATTATACGGCATGATGGTGATGAAGGTGGCGTTGGCACATATTTTACGGCGATACCATGTAAGCGGTGACATCAACAAAGTTGTGTGTGAATTAAATGTAATATTAAAACCAGTGGAAGGACATCTTTTTACTTTAGCGCTTAGGTCATAGACTTGTATTATTAAAGGTGGCCAATGTATACCAGTAAACGTTTTCTGATTTATTCATAGTATGTCCGTAAAAATCAGGGGCTTTTCAAAATTAAAAGCGACTACCATAATATTGAAACACGCAGAATACACGAAATTGTAATTCCCAAATTTAGATCAACAAAAACTAGCAAGTCATTTCTAATAAACAGTATAAGCTTTAGCAACTTGTTATAAACTTGCTAAAGTCAGTTATAGAACTGACAGATGGAAAGTTTAAAAACTACATCTAAAGTGTCTTCATTAAAAAGCATATTACAAACTCAAGGAATACGTTGAATGATTTAATGAGTTTAACTTTAGTACTTTCTACGCATGCGGCTTTCTTGGTAGGGATAAACAGCACTTTGTGGATGTCTCTAACTATTCTCAATCTTATTTTAGTGGGATCTCTTTAATCAGTTTGTTTTGCAATAGTTGTCAAATCACATATTTATAAAACCCTTGTTCTGAATAGTTACAGTACTGATACCAACAACTGTATGTCTTGTCTCATATAGTATTTTTTTTGCAATATTTATTTTTTATTTTTATAAACATTTTTTTTACCAATTCGTTGTGAATGAGTGGACATGGTTGGCCATAGATTCTTAGACGCTTGTTAATTTCTAATAACGTATTTGTTAAATAACGTTTTGTAAAGTAAGCAATAACTTATGGTCGGGCCTACGCTGTTCGCTCATACTATATCAAGTAACAACAACATTGTAAAACCAAATGATTTTAAAAGAGACACCATGGAGTTTCTTGCCGGTACTTCTCCATAGGAAACGACCAACCCTTTGATCATAACTAGCGTTGCTAAAGTGTTTGAATAAATTGAAACTGTAATTACAACTATTATGACAACGAAAAAATTGCTTTTAAAATCAATAAATAATAGAAACGAATTGCATTTTCTTTTGAAATTAGCAGTGTATATGTCCCCAACATAGTCCCCCGTAGTGTCCCGGCTGGGCATAACAGAAATCCGGAATCCCGCTCCAAGTCTTCTCACATCATGATTGAAAAAATAATGGAATAGCAGCGTTGACGTCTACGAGAAAGATCTACTGGATCTATCAATTGGAGTCCCACGCGGTTCCATTCTTGGCGGGTAAACCAAGAGCTGGCATTTACCTGGGCTAAAGGCTAAGTGTTCTCGGTGCATACCCAACTCAGCTTTTAAAAATATTCCTTGAGACCTTAGAAGTGTGCCCCTCTCGGTTATGGATTGTCTTCGCGTTTAAGGCGCAGTAACAAGCTAATCTTTAGGTATTCGCGGAAGTGAGGCTAGCTGCCTACTGGGCATAGTCTGACACAAGTACATGACAGTACTGCATCGAAAGAATAGAAATAAGGTAGAAAATATTTCGGTGTTTGATTTTATTTGAATATCATGTCCGCCAAAATGTAGGTAATTTTGCAGTTTTATTTGAATATAAAAAAAATACAGTTACGTGTTTGAAAAATTTTAGATATCTCTTTAAATCGTCGTAAAAGTCTAAATTCGTCGTAAATTTCCTTTGTTATAGATATAAAAAATTGAGGATTTCGAGACGAAAATTACTTTTTCGTGGTTTTTTAACCATTTTTTTTTTTCGTAGTATTATTCCCTCGTGTAAACTGATTTTGTTTAAATCTTTACTTTATGTATTTAACTCACGGTAATTGTTTGTGGCTAGTGGCATGTACAGATAACTTTACGTTTTGTACGGCTAACTTTGCGACGAAAATCTAGACGTTTTACGAAGTGTTTGCTTTGTACAGCGCCTTAAGACCTTACCTAAGTCTAATTTCCAAAATCAATATAACTTTATCCAGTTAAATAGTTATATTTATCTATTGTTTTACGTAATCAAAATATTAAAATAAAGCTAATTTGCCATTTTATGCCATGTGACCGTACAAAGATTTGCAAATAGCTAATGGAATATGTTTCATATAAATTGGCTAATTAACTACATTGTTTACGCCTCAGAGCGCAGTTTAATCGATCGTCGATCTGAAAAGCGCACATTAGTAACTTATCTTTTTTGAAAACAGAGAATTATTTGAATGGTTCAAATGATAAACGATTTTTATTTTGCAAGTAGGTTTTCACAAACACTTTTACACGGCTTTTTTAAAAAGTAGATGAGGCCAGTGTTTTGTACCCGACTACTCTGAGAAGAAACAGCCGAAAAAACTCAGAGGTCATTCTCTTTTATAAGGACCAGACAAAAAATCTTGGTCAACTTACATGAGGACTATTTCATGGACCGAAGTAGGTATTTTTCCTACTATAAGATTATAAATGCGTATGTTTGTGAGGATGTATATGGATGGATGTGTGAATTAATGGATCTCTTTATATTCAAACGACTGTCGTTCAGTCGTTAATGAAATTCTTCACAGAGGTAGATTATGGTCTAAAAGAACACATAGAATACTATTTTTCGATATCACGTGGTTAAAACCGCGGGACCTTCTTAATAATATTAGGTTACTCTTTCACGTCAAAAAGGATGAACGGATCTTGATGAAATTTAGCACAGAGGTAGATTATGATCTGGAATAACATATAGGATACACTCTTTTTCGATATCACGCGAGCAAAGCCACGGGGCCAGCTAGCCTACTTCCTATCCTATCCTAGTTCCTACAAATATTATTATCATACAATATTGTGTTGTTTTGGTAGGTATTGACCAAAGCATGTTTGTGGTACTATTTACTGGACATCTTGTATAAGAGATCTACGAGGACTCACCAGCTTTCAACTGAGTACTGCCAACAGGTTCGGAGTACAATAACTGTGACATACGGAAAGATAAATAGTCGGCCGAAAAGAGCGAATCTATAAGGTTTCCGATCGAACTATTTTTCTACAGAACATTGAAAAAACAATGTATAAATGCATCCTTGTCAGACAGATGGACAACAAAGTCATCCTATAAGGGTTCGGTTTTTCTTTTTGATGTACCCTAAAAATGCAAGATTGCAACTTGTATAAATTCTAGATTGCAACTAGATTGTCCTCATATCTTCACTCGATTCGTAAAATGTCTGTGTTAGTGGTGTCACTGGCATTACTATGTGTAGTGTTAGCTGTGTGGTCCCGGTCGAGGCGTCGCCCCAACGCGCCGCCTAAATTTCCTGGGGCACTGCCAATCATTGGCCATCCACTCCTGGTCCTAGGAGATCGAAAACGTGAGTGATTTTAATACAAAAAATGTGTCAAAATGTTACTTTATAATAATATTACTTTATTTTTATTTTGACCCACGCTGTTTTTCTCTTTATCGTGGGTGCGTTAACAAACATTTAAACTTACATACACAAACAGCCAGACCCGAAACAACTACTTGCAGGTCATATAAAGATTTGTTCCGTGCGGGGATTGAAGCCGTGACACGCAGCGCAGAAGTCGATAGCTCAGCCCCTGCGCAAAAGACCAAAAGATTTCTAACACATTTATATTTGTAGCTCCCTGTCATATTTGTTATTCCCGGTTTCAAAACAATGTATGACTAAATAATTCGGAACAATATTCACATACCAAAAACTCCTATGTTTTTTAATCTTTTTAAGTTCAAAAGCCATAAAGCCACGCCTCTATGAAATTCCAACCAGTAATAGTCGTAATAGCAAGATTTTAAACAACTCAACAGAAAAATGTTTGGTGTCTCAATGTTTCTCTCTCTTTGATGTCGACCTGGCCAGCCAGTTCAAACCCCAAAACGAGATATCACACATACGATTCAGCATTATCAACTACTAGCTTTTGCCCGCGGCTTGGCTATTCGGGGTAACACAGTTCCCCTTTCCTAATTTGCACCTGCAAATCAAAAAAAGAAAGAAGTAGTTTTTGGCCGTGCGCCTTATTTCTTATTTATTGTAATAACGTAATGTAATAAATTTTCCCTTTTCATCCCTCTTTCTCCCCATTTCTCACTTTAGAAAAAAAACTTTACCCCGAGAACTCTCAGGGCATAAGTTTTTACAAACTTGCGACAAAAACGGCCATAACATTTGACTGCGTTAACTTTGAGGGTTTTTTTTCACAAGCTTAATGAGACTACAGACTTGAGTCAGTGGTCCCTTTAAACTTGTGAAAAAA
Source organism: Ochropleura leucogaster (assembly GCA_958449745.1). Classification (NCBI taxonomy): domain Eukaryota; kingdom Metazoa; phylum Arthropoda; class Insecta; order Lepidoptera; family Noctuidae; genus Ochropleura; species Ochropleura leucogaster. Next base: position 8,892,942 of record OY288223.1, on the reverse strand, counting down.
GTCAAGTCTGTGGTGTGTGGTAAGTATTTAAACCATATACTCACGTATAAGGTTTAAATTTCATTGTGAAAAAAGTCAAGTCTGTGGTGTGTGGTGAGTATTTAAACCATATACTCAAGTATATGGTTTAAATTTCATTGTGAAAAAAGTCAAGTCTGTGGTGTGTGGTGAGTATTTAAACCATATACTCAAGTATATGGTTTAAATTTCATTGTGAAAAAAGTCAAGTCTGTGGTGTGTGGTGAGTATTTAAACCATATACCCAAGTATATGGTTTAAATTTCATTGTGAAAAAAGTCAAGTCTGTGGTGTGTGGTGAGTATTTAAACCATATACTCAAGTATATGGTTTAAATTTCATTGTGAAAAAAGTCAAGTCTGTGGTGTGTGGTGAGTATTTAAACCATATACTCAAGTATATGGTTTAAATTTCATTGTGAAAAAAGTCAAGTCTGTGGTGTGTGGTGAGTATTTAAACCATATACCCAAGTATATGGTTTAAATTTCATCACTCGATACCTCCACGCGTTCCCGAGATAAAAGGTTTTGACAGAAAATTACATCGAATGAACGATAAGGTTATCAATCGAGCACAGAGGTAAACTGCAAAAATTTTAATTTTAATGATTTCTCGATTTTTTAAATTTTAATGAATTGAATTTTTTATTTAATTTTAGTTTGTATTTTTACCGTTTTTTTCTTTCAAGATTGTCTGCCAGTTATTATCATGTATTTTTTAAATTATAAATGTACTAGCTGTGCCCAGCAGTTTCACCCGCTGCTCGGTTAGGGGCATGAAAAATAGATGTTAGCCGATTCTCAGACCTACCCGATATGCACACAAAATTTCGTTCAAATCGGTGCAACCGTTTTCGAGGAGTATGTAATATAAACTAAAACCTTCTCAAATTTAAGAAATAATACTAATAACATTGGTTTTGTATTATTTACCATACGTATACGAAACACTACTGAAGAAAAAAAAACTCGAAGGAAGTTCTTAAAATGGTTCATCATAATTTTCCTGCCCTTGCCTGGTATTCTATTTGTGATCATGTGCTTCGTCCCTTCCAAAAATGGTAAAAAAAAACTTTTATCAAAAAATTATTTAAATGAGATACATGTTTTTTTACTGAAATTATTATTTTTGTCTTTCAGATCTGTGGAGTTTTATTCGTAAACTTCAGACCAACTCATTAGAAAGAAGTGGCGTTGTAGAAGTCAATCTTGTCACTCAAACATATTACAGTAAGTCAAAGTCTAAATGACACTTCTTATTTATTGGCCAAAAAACAGGCAATTTTGAATATTACATTTTTTTAATAGAATTGTTTAAACAAAGTTGTTCCTTCAATATTCAAGCAATGTCGACGGGCCTGTTGGTCTATTGGTTAGTGGCCCTGACTGCTGAGCCGGAGTTCGTGGGTTCGATTCCCACCCAGGACAAACTTTGTGTGATGAGCACGATTGTTTGTTCTGTGTCTGGGTGTGATTTATCTATAATTTATGTATGTATTTATAAATTATATAAGTATGTATATCAGTTGTCTGGTTACCATAACACAAGCTCTGCTTGGCTTGGGATCAGATAGCCGTGTGTGAGCTGTCCCAAGATATGTATTATTTATTTAATGTTACCACAACAAGTCACACAATCACAATTAATTAATTTTATTTGTGTTACAGTGGTAACCGATCCAGAAGACAGCCTGACAGTAGCTAATTCATGTTTAAATAAACCCTATGTTTACGATTTTGGAAAAGAATTTCTAAATAATGGACTTCTTACAGCTGAAGGTAAGTGGTAAGAAATTAATATAAAAGATTAAAGAGAAGCCATAACCTCCAAAACGGATAAATTATTTCTAAATAAATATTTATCCTTCCAAATCGGTTAGATGACAACATATCGGTTTATACCCCTGGAGAGTAAACACTTTAATAATAATATACCTACCAAAAATGAACCATCAACAATCACAAACATTTTATGGGAGTGTACTACTAAACGCCGACAGACACTACGCCGACAGACTGAACACCGACAAGACTTTACTTCGACGGGACTCTTCGCCGACAGGACTCTTCGCCGACATGGCTCTCTCTATTAATGCAAGTCGTTTCTGGCACTCGCCGGCCGCTGCCGCGGCACCGCTCGCTACGCTCGCTCGGCTCGTGCGTAGGAGGTCACAGTTTTAACCTAACCTAACCTACCCATTGCGTCGCTGATGAGCCGTGTCGGCGAAGAGTCCTGTCGGCGAAGAGTCTCGTCGAAGTAAAGTCTTGTCGGTGTTCAGTCTGTCGGCGTAGTGTCTGTCGGCGTTTAGTCGTACACTTATTTTATGGAAAATCTCATCTAAATCAGTCGAGCCGAAGTCAAATATTGAGAACCTAGTTTTTTTTGTCGGTTAATTAAACAAGTAGGCTAAAGAGTCTTCAAATGTTTGGATAGCTAGGAAAACTCAAACATCTCAGGCGGTTAACAGCAATTTGGCATAAAAAGTGACACAATATATGCAATTTAAAAATCTATTTTCTTTTTATTTTCGAGTTTTAGTTTTCTTTAATATTGTTATTACAGAAACAATATGGAAATCCCACCGCAAACTATTGAATCCGTCATTCAATCAACAAGTGCTGAACACCTACGTGACTGAAATGAACGTGCAAGCTCGAAGTCTTGTCTCTCGATTAGCTTCGAAGGTGGGAAAAGAACCGTTTGATGTGCGAAAGTTCTTCATAGACTATACATTATCAACTATTACTCGTAAGTATGACCGTGATTAGAGCGATCATCGTAAGCAGCTTGAACATCCTTGCTTCCTTACTAATATTATAAAAGCGAAAGTGAGTTTGTTTGTTACCTCTTCACGCTTTAAAGGCTGAACCGATTTGGATGAATTTTGGTACAGAGATAGTAGGGAACCAGGAGACGGACATAGGCTAATATTTTTTTGAAAAAAGTGGGATGTGAGGGAGAAAGAGGGAAGAGAAGGGAAAACTTAGCGTTGCTATTACAAATCAATAAGGCGCAAGGGGAACTGTGTTACCCCAAATTTAACGCGGGCGAAGCCGCGGGCGAAAGCTAGTAATATTATAAAAGCGAAAGTGAGTTTGTTTGTTACCTCTTCACGCTTTAATGGCTACACCGATTTTGATGAAATTTGGTACAGAGATAGTTGGGAACCAGGAGACGGACATAGGCCAATTTTCATTTAAAAAAGTGGAATGTGAGGAGAAAAAGGGAAGACAAGGAAAAAGTAAGCGTTGCTATTACAAATCCATAAGGCGTAAAGGGAACTGTGTTACCCCGAATATAACGCGAGCGAAGCCGCGGACAAAAGCTAGTTGATTATAATTTAACAACTGAGTACTAGACTTTGGCGTAAAATCACTTGGTATTTTACTTTGTTCTATCTTTATCTTTTCAGGGACTTCGCTAGGACTGAATACTCACGATCAAAATACGATCGATACAGATTATGCAGACGCAATTGAAGATTTATTTACTCTGTATTGTGACAGATTTCAAAAAGTGTGGTTACATTTGTCTTTTATATTCAACTGGAGTGCAATGAAGCGCAAAGAAACTATACTTTTGAAGAAACTGAAGAACATCATAGATCCAGTAATATTTTACTCAACTTTACCATTGTTACTTATAAGCTCAAGTTCTGCTTCACGCCTAAATGCCAAACCTATTTTGATGAATTTTGGTACACAGATAGTTGGGACCATGGAGACAGACATAGGCTAAAAAAGTGAGAAAAGGAGGAGAATGAAGATAGAAAATGGGAGAGAAAGATTTTTTTTTGGGTCAAAGTTAGTGTTAGCTCAAGGTAACCATGTCTTGCGGACAAAGTCACGGGCGGAAGCTAATTGAAATACATTTTACCAAACCATGAAATTATTAAAGCCGTTTTATTTAAAACGGCTGCTTTTGTTAAATTCCTTGTAAAAGCTGTTATTTTTTACAATCTTAGCCGTTTTTGTAGGCTGGGCGGATGACGGATTTCTATCATAAAGGTATTATTGAAAGTTTAGTATCTGGCTGTAAAAAATAGCTTTTTTATTGGTGTCGGCACCAAAAATTAATATTACAATTTAAATGTGCCAATTCCACAACACTTAACAACATTCGAGGGGATATTCCATCGAAAATATAGTAAACTAGGCTTTTGCCCGCGGCTTCGCTCGCGTTAAATTCGGGGTAACACAGTTCCTCTTTCCTGATTTACAGGTAACTGTCACCTGTAGTTTTTGCACTAGTGCCTTATTTATTTTAATAGCAATGCTAAGTTTTCCCTTTTCTTCCCTCTTTTCTTCACTTCTTAGATGGTAGGTCAGGATGCCGTGGCGCCTCACTTCCGCCGCTCTGGGCGGAGCGGGGGGGAGTGTCAGACCCGCAACCCGGGATTGCGGGTTATTCGAAAGAGATACCGCAGCCCCGAGTAAAAGAAGGAACATCGATCGGTGGACATTAGTCAGTAAAAGTCTGACACTCCCCCCCCCCCCGCTACGCCTAGAGCGGGGGAAGTTATTTGATGATTTCCCACCCCAAAAAAAAACCCCGGTACACGACATCAAGAAAACTCCAGGTACAAAATGGACCTATTTTGAACCTGGAGTTTTCTTGATGTCGTGTACCAGGGTTTTTTTTTCATCTCAATCTCAATTGTGGGCTCCCTCTAGGCCATTTTTACCCCAAGGCTTCCACTCCAAGAACACCTTGGCCTACGAGCCATGTTTTATGAAAGAATGAAAACGCTTTCCAAATAACTAATCCAACCATACTACAAACAATTTTGTCGAACAAATATAATTTATCTTGGCTGATTTTTTTTACTGTGCCTACCTAGATCATAATAAGGGCGTTCTATATTCAACCTTATTTATTTCCATTTGCAATTCACATTCAAATAGTAGGTACAAAACCAAATTATTAATAAAATAACAAATAAACATTTTAATGTACATTTATTTATTTTTACATACATATAATTACATTTTTAAATATTTCTAAAAATCATAAAAAAAAACATTTAAAAATATAAAAATAGTAGCCCACCGGTATCGGGAACAGGGTCCAAGCTACCGGCGGTCAGGGCTCCAGAGAAAGGAACCTCCTAACAATACGAGCCGTGTCCAGGAGTACCGCTTTCTGTATCAAGCCCTTGATCCAGCTGCCTAACGAGAGCCTCCTCAGGTATTGCTCGAGGCTCTTGGCAATTAAGCCATTGGCAGATACGACTATCGGGACAATGATCGCTGAGTCCACATCCCACATGTCGTTGTATTTTAGAGCAAGTTGCTGATGGATAATCCTGGCTACAAGGTTGTGTCTATGCAAGTACTCTCCGTTAGCTAGACGAGAACAACCGGAGATAATGTGTCGAATTGATTCACCCGGACGGTGGCATGCCCGACATATGTCAACCGTGCCGTCCTTCACAATAAATCTCCGGTAGTTATTTGTCATCATAACTTCATCCATAATTGCACAGACAAAACCTTCAGTTTCTCCAAAGAGATCCCCGGAACGTAGCCAGGCTACGGACGCTGAATGATCTACATCGGGTCCATGTAGGGCCCGGAAAAAGCGTCCGTGAAGCTCCTTACTCTGCCATACCTCCCTGCGGTCGTTAGTGTCAAGCACTACAGGTTAACAAATAAACATTTTAATATAAATTCGAACAGCGAGCGCATTCCTTATTTGAATTTTTATCTGAAAATAAAATTGGCGTGAATTTAGCTATAGATCAGATTCTACTGTTTGTTGTTGAGTCGGTTTTAGTGGCGTAAAATATATTATTATAAATATTTATAGTATTTTACACGTATTACTAAATTATTCTTATTTTCATCTATCAATTACTGATATTCCTTAATTTAATTATTCGAGTTGATTGATTTACCAGAAAATAATCGATTAAAATCGCATTTACACATAACAAAATAAAAAAAAAAATGAACGTCATTTTCAAAAGTGAATTTAGTAGTGGTTATGAATATTACGTGTTAATGGTCTTAATATTGCCAATTACGATAAGATCTGGGCATGTTCATGTTATTTATAATATTTGCAATGATATTTGTCTCATTTGTTGTAGAATCTATTCGCGTCCGTGTGATATAATATATAATGTGGAATGAAAAATGTAAACAAGCACAATTGGCGCGAAACTTCGACTTTAGATTTCAAAATGTATCATTACCACTGCTAATTTAAGTTCAATTACGAATGATTTCTGCACGTTATAAAAGTACACGTTAATCATACCCAATAATGGTGAGTTTAAATGTCCGAAAACCATTTTTTTATGATTTTTAGCGTCGACCTAAACTGCCGTCAAAATGGCGATGATCGTAATTTACGTATTTGGATTTTATAAGACTTAATTATGAAACTTCCTCAATTATTAAAGAACATCTAGTGACGTTTACATATGATATTTTTAATCTACTATCTTAATGAATGCACACCCATATTATTTTTTATCTTTTAAAATAAAATATTTACAAAAATAATGAGGAGGTCGTATGACTTAAATGTCAGACCCCTTTCGGGGCCAGTACCGAGCCAGCGGAGGTTTGAATGTCGAGCCCCCGAAGGGGTCCGTACCGAACTATACCGTTAAATCGTATTATTGTGGGGCCCGTCTTTCTTTTTTTAAACGACTTCAAAAAAGGACGATTTTCTCAATTCGTCAGAATCTTTTTTTTTTCGTTTTTTTTTCTATGTTCACCGATTATTACCCAAAAATGCTTAGACCGATTTGCAAAATTCTTTTTTGTTTGCTAGGGTATACTAAGGTACCAGATGTCCCCATATCACTTTTATTTATATTGCTTTGGTAGTTTATGAGTTATCGTCTATAAAACATATTTTTTTTCTCTATGTCTTAAAGCATTATCTGCTAATTATTTAGTAACAATAGAAATTGAACACTTGATAAAAAATTGGTAATATATCATTATAATATAACTAAAAATGTTGAAGTAAAAAACTAAAAAGTCGGTTGTATTTTTTATTTTGCACTTTCAGGTCATACTCAAAAGAAAATCTGAGTTAAAGACGAACATGTCCGAGGAGTCGACACAAGGTAAACAAACAAAATAGTTTTATACAAACGTATGAATGACGTCATTGCGATATTTGTATTGTTCTTGATCATACCTTTTCGTAGCCTGGTATGGTATCATACAGAAATATAGCAGGTCAAAATAACATAATTTTTCTTTTTTTTTAAATTTTGTTATTCAATCTTTTTATGAATACCTCCGTTACCCCCTTTGCAATGCAAACATGAGCCAAATGTTTTAAGTGCGATACAATCCTAAAACCGTCATTCACTCAATAATATTTTAAATAGAAATTAAATTAAAGAACAGAATGCCTGGTAGCCGGCTTACGTCAAGAGTCCGTTCTCATCTTATTAACTTAATCTACTTCACCACTTCTCCATAGGAGTTGACAGAAAACAAACAAGGCCTGTTATTGCTGATACTACAGAACAAATTATTTTGCAGACAAATTCAAACCAATTCTGGATCAAATGCTGCATTTGACTAAGGATCAAGGTGCTTTCACAGACAGTGACATCAGAGAACATCTGGATACTTTTGTGGCCGCTGCTTATGACACGACTTCTGCGAGTTTGACATTTATTTTGTTAGTGATGGGGTCAGACCAAAATATGCAAGAACGGATTTTTAATGAGTGGGTAACATTCGTATACTCATGTACGGTTTAAAAAAATTAAGATAGCAAGAGTATTAAGGGCAGTATTTAGAAAAAAAAACTCACTCCTGAAACTACAACGACTGAGTACGGTATACCGGTTCTATCGCTAAAATGGGCTCAACAGATAATAGTCCTTATCTTAAAACCGTCCGCTAGTTAAAATCACGTTTGACAGTTGGTTGACTTTTGTGTTGGTTTGTGTATGGTGAAAAAACTACTTGTTATTCGTGATGCGACGCGAGCAAAATTTCTTAAGAGAAGCTTTCTCCGGCATAGTTTTTGACAGATCAGACATTTTTTTATTTCGTTCTAGGTTCGGGCAACGTCGGTCTTTTGAGCATCAGTATGACAGATTCTAAGTTATCTGTTAGTAAAGTAGGGATTACATTTTAAACTTTTTTTGTGTTGCTCCACACTAGGAATTTCTCCTGTACGGTGATGCGTTAACAAACATTTTAACTCAAAGACACAAATAACCAGACCAGAAACAACTAATTGTAGGTCATATAAGTATTTATTCCGTGCGAGAATCGAACCCGCGACACGCAGCGCAGCAGTCAATTGCTAAGCCACTGCGCCAACCGTGCTGTCAAAAACAGTCTATTAATTCGTATCAAATGTGGTGCGAATGGGTAAAGAGAGCTGATCTTGATACTGTATTTATTAATTAGGAAACATCTTGAGAGCATGGTCTTCCGATGAAACTGAGTTTTTCTCAAGACCACGAATGAGATTTGTTTCTAAATACTGCCGTAAGCTTATTGCGCTTCCATTGGTGAGACAGAAGTCTTCCGTCCAAGTGAGGAAATGATTAGTATTCAGCCACGTAGATCCGTCAAAGTTCACTAAAATGGCAACGGCGAATGAGTTACTTTGTATTGATTTCAGGTTACAAAATGTTTTAGAACATAAAGATGACGATTTAACCAAACAAGATCTACCTAATTTGGTATACCTGGAGGCGGTGATCAAGGAGTCGATGAGAATGTACCCAGTCGTTCCAATTATTGGAAGAAAAGTTGAAAAAGATATCAATCTGAGTATGTATGAGTATACCTTTACAGCATTAGACCAAAGACCTTATTCAGGGTTGTACTCATTTAATTTTGTTTTTTTTTCAGAATGCTGCACGTTGCGAGCTGGTAGTTCTGCCGCTATTGGGTTGTACGGCCTCCTCCGTCACTCCATGTGGGGCCCAGACGCGGAGCAATTCAAACCAGAGCGATGGCTGAACTCTGCCACTTTGCCAGATCACCCGATTGTTAATGCTGCCTTCAGTATTGGCAAGCGTAGCTGCATAGGTAAACACTCTAATATGGTTAATAGTGAGGCAACATTTGCTGGCGGAAAGAACGTGCATTTAACCAGTGGACCGATGAGCTAATACTTATACTACAGTACAGTAGCACCATGTACCCATCAGTGGCGTGCCGAGGCCAGATTGAAGGGCAAGCTGGCGACTTTTTCGGGCCTGTGGACAGTGAGCATTAGGTAGTTAACCGTCCATCCATCTATTGACGACAGGCCGTGTCACGGCGCGGAAGTGTTCCACGCGCGCCTCTTGCACGCCTCAAAGAGTTGTCAGCAAAACAAAGGGACCAGGGCCTCCGCCTGCCAGGGTTGCTGTTTGTTTGAAAGAGATACCGCGGCCCCGGAACGTAAAGGCAATAGAAGGAACATGGCTGGGTTTTAGGCAGTGCAAGTCTAACACTCCTCCCCGCTCTGCTCAGAGCGGGGGAAGTTATTTGATGATTTCTCATCCGCAAAAAAAAATTGTCGACTGTTGAAATGGTATAATTGAAATACTGTTTTAATAATACTATTTCTATAGATTAATTAGGTATAAATCAAATTATTAACTTACACGTATCAGTATCTATCATAACACGCACCATCTATTAGTACTACCAATCCACGCAACACCTCAGTTCTTTAATCATTCTTAAAATAATTAAATAAGAATAAATTATGCAAAATAACATTCGAAATAACCGCTAAGCATTATTTAGAAGCGGATTTTCATGCGTTTTTTTACCAGCAAAAGTTTATCACGCTTCTTTAAAACAAAATAATAAACATACTGACTGATCTTTAGACGAAAATATTTCCTATGGATTACTTTCACTGTGGGTTTTTTAACGGTGAATTATGTTATCTCAATGTAGCATATCCTTTAGGTGCCAATTTCCGAAATCACATTTTAACATTAAAACCACTATAATCAATTAATAACTTAACAAAATTGTAGGTTTACACATCGCGTCGATAAGTTTCACCACATCACTTAGAAATTTAAATAAAATAGCATAACTTAATCATTATCTACCCAAAAAAAGTTCCCAAAATATTCAAAACAAACAAAATAATAACAATCGTCATTCGCAATTTGTTGCACTTGTTCTTGCATCTATTTCAGGCCGCACCGCGCCCATCACAGGTGGTTCATGTGCGCGAATATAACGGACAAGACAGCCTTTTATAGCCCGTATAAATCCGTAGCCGTATTAGTACCTAAAATGTATTAATAAATTGTATTAACTTCTATACAAATACTAGACAAAGACAAAATTAAAAATCAAACAAAAACAAAACTTTCGTAAAAGTTCATTTCCTATGTCGAGGTTTTTATAAATTTTAACTTATTTTAAGTCGTTTAATTTTTTTTCTGTTATAAGTTGAAAAGTGACAGTGATCGTCATCAGCCCGTATTATTTGACCTTAAGTATGTATGCCCATTATTTGATGGTTAACAGAAAACCTTTTAAACTGAAAATCCAATTCTGCAATGCACAAATAAATGTCTCAAAACATTTTCGTGTAACTACAGTGCTTCTTGTCCTCACAGGCTCGATTCTAAAACCATCTTGTACACGCAATTCTTGCATTAGTTGTTCTGTAAAGTTTGTAAAGTATATAACAAAGAATCAGAATAGATAAGAATAGAATATAATTTGACTGCAGGTTCTTGGGTTAGTGGTTGGCGCAGTGTTTAAGCGATTGGCTGCTGCGCCGCGTGTCCTGGGTTCAATCCCCGCTCGGAACAAATATTTGTGTGACCGACAGGTAGTTGTTCCGTGTCTGGCTGTTTGTTTATGTGACTAATAATTGTTTGTGAACGCACCCACGATGCACGATCGTTTTTTTTAAACATAAACACTATGTATTTTACAGGTAAACTATACGGCATGATGGTGATGAAGGTGGCGTTGGCGCATATTTTACGACGATACCATGTAACAGCTGACATCAACAAAGTTGTGTGTGAATTTGATGTAGTATTAAAACCAGTGGAAGGACATCTTATTACTTTAGCGCTTAGGTCATAGACATGTATTAAGGTAGCCAATGTTTAACAGTAAACGTTTTCTGACTTATTCATAACTAGTGTTGCTAAAGTGTTTTAATAAATTGCAATTACAACTATTATGAAAACGAAACAATTGTTTTTTAAAATCAATAAACCATAGAAACGAATTGCATTTTCTTTTGAAACCAGCAGTGCATGTGGTAAGGCAGGCCCCAACATAGTCCCCCGTAGTGTCCCGGCTGGAACAATGGGAATCCACACCATATTATTATCATGGTTGAGTAACTAATGGAATAGCAGTGTTGACGTCTAGTAGAAAGATCGATTGGATCTATTAATGGGAGTCTCACGCAGTTCAATTCTTGGCGGGTGAACTAAGAGCTAGCTTTTACCTGGGAAAGACTAAATATTGCCAATCAATATATTTTTTTTTAATTTCACATTGCTTTACTACCAGGCACTTATAAAACGTTTCATGTTGTTCGTTTTCTTACTTTCATCAGACTTCAGTAAAACTACATGGCGAAATGAGTTGTAAACCACTTCGCTCTTTGCTGAAGAGTATGAAGGTAGGCATCTGACCAACGCAACGTCTCCAAAACGACTGTGAAGCTTTCTGACTAAATTGCCTGCCAACGTGACAATTCATTTAGAGGAACGTTTTCAAAGTCATATTCCGTTACAGCTAATAAACTTTGACCTGTGAGATAATGACCTGCGGTTAAAACTTCCAACTCGTTTGGGTTGTCCGATCTAGAACAAAGAGGCCGGGAATTTAGAACGACTTCAATCTTACAGAAAATTATGCTTAATTCTTCAAAAGTAAGTTATTTGTCACCTACACGATAGAGGTGATATTTGGCAGATTTTGCTCGCTGCACTGGGAGGGGGTTGCTTCGCCATTCTACAGTACCTACTTGATGTTAATCCTTCACAAATTTTATCACAACTAGATTTACGATTCCAGAAGTGAGCAACTTCTTATAATTGTTTAGCTGATGCAATAAAATTGGTACCTACAGTACGGCCAACGAGAAGCGATACCAAATGTAAACAAAACCCATGCTGAAACCCCATCTAAAATGGCCGCCCGAATGTTGGCGAACCCGTCTTAACGTTGTCATGTTTTTGCCGGGAGAACGAGACATTACGACAAAGGCACAAGATGGAAAGAGCTAAATATTAGATTGTCAACGGCACAGTTGTTCTTTAGGTTAATGACCTTTTGTATAGCTTCTCGTTGGCCGTACTATAGTCAGAACATAAACAACTGCAAAGTCCACGCCGAGCTCCAAAACGATCGAAAGCCTCCAAAAAGCTTTCACAACTTAAATCTGTAAGCATTTCTAAGTGACCAGCTTGCGTTGAAAAGCACACGAACAATCATATTTATGAACCTTAGCAATGCGCCTTAAACATTCCTTTACAAAGAAAAGACCACCTAAGTGACAACCAACGTGGTCAAATACTTTACCAGGCTTTAGTCTGGTGTGGTAACGGACTTGGCTGAATTGAAAAAAATGGTAGGATACCATGAAATGAAAGCATATTGAAGTAGTTTATTCTATTTTTTTGTGCATGAGACTGTTGGGTTCGGCTTTTTTTAATATGAATATTTATGTCACCCGCGATGACAATACTTTTTTGTGATGTTATAGTGTCAAGATGAGTACTGAGTGAGTCTATGAAACTGTCAGTATTTGTGAATGATAGAGATCGATAGATATATAAGATAATGTTATTGAATAAGAGGCTTGTGATATCATTCCGTCCTAGCCGAACAGGCCCGTCGTGATGTCCCGGTACCTGCCCCACCCGTCCTATGCTAGAACCAGCCTGCGATTATCAGCAAGTACGTTTAAAGCAGCCCCTAAATATTATCATTCAGATCCAACCTCTTTTTTTGCTGTCCTCCCCAGCGATACCCGATGCCGAGGCTCGTACACCACCGGGGGTGACCTTAGCGTGTAGTCGCTTAGTTTGTAAGTTTTTTGCCCTGAATCGAGGCCTTAATTTCAAGGTATCTACATGAATTGCCCGGTTAAGCAGACGACTACCACCTAGGTTGAACTGCGGTATGCTATTTATAAAAAAAAATGATACTAGAATCCTGGCAGCTGTTTTTACTAAAAACCTCCCTTTAAGCTGTGGAGACTTGGTCGATTCTTGTTTTATCCAGGTTCTTCCGCTGTAGTTTATGTACTGTGACGGCCCACCTTGTAATTACCGGCAATATCACCTAGACAATTGTCATTTTTTAAAGTTACGACTAATAGAGGTATAATAGCACAGCCATCGCTGTTAGTCTATTTCCTATGCTTTATCTATGTAATTGTTACCACAATTATTCAGATTTATTGGTACTACAATGTCTGGAGGTCTCTTTCCAGGTACTCGATGGTGTTGGAATTTATGGTAGTCATCTTGCTATAGTACTTGTCAACCTATTTGATAGCCGGTAGGAACATTCTTATCGGAACACCATCTTTAACCTCTAAAAATTGAGCACGAAGTAGATTTCAGCTAAACAAATCGACGAAAAAAAAGAAATTATAAAGCAAAAAACAATATTTTCCCACTCAAGCGTCGGAGGTACAATAGTTACCAAAAAAACAAGTCGCCTTAACCCATTAAAAACGCCAAAATGAATAAGCAAGGATTTTTTTGAAATGTGTTTATTTTTCTATTAAAGGGAAAAAGAACAAGTCAACCATTTTTCAGAGATTTGTAGGGGTGTTTTCAAATTAGCACAGTGACGCACCTAGTTTTTGCTAGTGTTGTCACTATCATGTTCTAAACGATACTGAACACGATACTGACGATATAGACAGGCATTTTGTGCCCTGGAGGGAGTACACAGCCAACACTACACATAGTATTGCCAGTGACACCACTGACACAGACATTTTACGAATCTTGCGAAGCTATGAGGACAATCTAGTCGCAATCTAGAATTTATAAAAGTCGCAATCTTGCATTTTTAGGGTTACGTACCTCAAAAAGGAAAGACGCAAATCACTACCTGACACTAACCCTAGTGTAACTTGTAGGCGGCCGACTATAAAACGTCACCTAAAACTCTAAGCAACATGGATGGACAGAATGAGATGCGCGATAAGGTTAGGGCGTACCCCACAGGCAACGCGCAAGGGCAGCATCCGGCCCCCGTGGGAAATGGACAAGGGTTGTTGCACCATCCCGGGCGGGTGCGACGTAAGAAGCTGGCTCGGGAAGTAAGATTGAGGCATGCTAGTTAGAATGTTGGGACAATGACTGGAAGAGCCAGAGAATTAGCGGATGTGCTGAAAAGAAGAAGAATAAATGTGGCGTGTTAACAAGAAGCTACATGGTCGAAGGGTACAAAAGCAAGAGAAATTGGTGAAGGATACAAGTTTTTCTACTGTGGAAATGATGGAAAAAAATGGCGTGGGAATAGTCCTAGATAGTAATTTGAAAGAAAGTGCCATAGATGTAAAAAGGATTAATAAAAGGTTAATAGTTGCGAAAGTAATGGTAAAAAATATGGTCTTGAACGTCATTAGTGAATATACCCCACAGGCAGGATGTAAAGAAAGAGTGAAAGAAAAATTTGGGAGGATTTTGATACAGTTTTGATGATCATCGTTGCAGGAGCAATTGATAGTTGGAGGTGATTTTAATGGACATGTAGGAAGAATAAAAGGAAGTTATGAAAGAGTACACGGGGGATGGGGTTTTGGTAGAATAAAAAGTGAGGGGAAAACTTTATTACAATGAGATACTGCACCTAGTAACTTATAAAAGTGGTATGCATAACACGCAAATCGACTACTTCCTAGTCAGATGCAACAATTTTAAGCGCATCAAAGACTGTAAAGTGCTGCCAGGAGAAGTCTTGGTCTCACAGCATAGACTCCTGCTTATGGAAGTAGTTATACAAATAAGGCAAGGTGTATTCGAAGCGTAGTAAAAGGTATTTTGGGAGAGACGAAAGGATTGAGCACAATAGAAAGGGATACGTGGTGGTGATCGACAGAGACACAAAATGTGCTGAAGGAAAAAAAGAAGAAATTCGAAGAATGGCAGAGTGTTGGAAATGAGATAGCTAGTTTGAAAGCTGTAAGGAAGAGTGAGTATGATGTTTTCCAGAAAAAAGTCATAAGAAATGTGGCCATAGGGAGAGCAAAAGCCCAGAACAAACTTTTTGACACACTGGAAAGACCAGCAGGCCAAAAACACCTGTACCGGCTTGCTAGAGCTAGAGAGAGAAATGCGAAGGATGTTTATCAGATAAAATGCGTAACGTTTTTTACGCATTTTATCTGGAATGGTTATATCAAATAATTAAGGATAGGTGGAAAGGTTACTTTAAAAGACTGATGAATGAAGAGAATGACTGGAATAATGTGCTAGAAAATAAACCAGTAATAAGGGACTAGTAAGAAATGTTAGTGTGGATCAAGTGAGGATTGCAGTGAATGGAATAAAGAATGGTAAGACATTAGAACCGGACGGAATACCGGTAGAAGTATGGAAGTTATTGCGGATGGACGGATGGACGTGGTTAGCTTTATTCTTCAATAAACTGTTGCTGGAAGAGGCCATACCTGGAAGAGGCCATACGACTGGTGTAACAGTTTGCTTAAAGGGCTCTTAAGGAGAAAGGTGTGCCTGGGAAGTAAGTGCAGTTGATCCGTGCGATGTACTGTCGATGGAGTACCCAAGTCCGGTCCACAGCGGGCACTATCGGCACCTTCAATGTGGCTGTCCTTACCTCTTCGTGGTGATAGTGGACGTTCAGGAAGAGGCTCGCCGGAACACCTATACCGATCTGCTCCAACTTCCGGTACCTGGTATCGCTTGTCCAAGGGGATGGCGAAGTAGACTGGGACGTAACGCTCCGGATCAACGCAGGATGGATGAAATGGCAACAGCTCACTGGAACAACCTGTGACCCACGGATGCCCCTCAAGTTAAAAGGGAAAACTTTTAAGTCCGTGATTAGACCTGTTGTACTATATGGGTCAGAATGCTGGGCTGTAAAAAAGGTGGATGAAAAACCATTGCATGTAGCGGACATGACAATGTTGAAATGGATATCTGGAGTGAGAAGAATGCATAAAGTAAGGAATGAGTATATTTGAGGAAGTTTGAAAGTTGCGCCTGTTACAGAAAAAAGTCGTTTGTCTTGGTATGGACATGTAATGAGGAGAGATGAAGGACATGTGACTAAAAGAGTGATGGATCTGAATGTTAATGGATGGAGAGCGAGAGGAAGGCCAAAGAAAAGATGGATGGATTGTGTGAGGAACGATATGAAGGAGAAAAATGATGCCGTGACGTCTGATAAGGGATAATGGAAGGAGGAAACGTGTTACGCGGACCCCAAATAGAATGGGACAAGGGCAGGAAAATAATGATGAATGAGAGAGCATTTTGATTTGTTGGAGAACATATATTTTGACCAATTTTCAATGGTCTCACGTCATCTTAATGCCCTTGCATTTTTGTTACTTTCTCTGAAGCATCGAAACTGATTTGTACGTTCAGCGACCCTACCATGACGTTTTAAAGCAGAACTTATTCCGCTGAGGGAAAGAGACAGAGCTATAGAGGGTGTCTAGCACCTTCTCTTTCACTCAGTGGAATAAGTTCTGCTTTAAGACGTCATAGTAGGCCTACAGTTCTTGTGAGAAAGCGATTAAGAAGTATGGTGTTCAATAAGTATCGAACTTCTGACTGTTCCAGGTCTGCGTATTTTAGAGCCATTTTTTTTTTGTTTATTTAAGAACGTGTAAGTCTTAGAAAATCGTGCATGAGGCATGAGGGAATTTTAATATCGGGCCACGGTCATCCTTTTTCTAAGTTAAATCTCATAGTACTAATTACATAGTAGTAATTAAAAAAAAGTTAAATCTTATAGTACTAATTACATAGTAGTAATTAAAAAAAAGTTAAATCTCATTGTACTAATTACATAGTAGTAATTAAAAAACGAGTACTTACATAAAAAAATATCTCTTTATAACACGGTTACAAATTATTTACTGAAATATACTTTCGTCTGCTACATGTTCGAAATGCTTTATTATTAAATTTTATAGTATGATAAATTCTCATTCTAATGAATAGCTGAAACATCTTTCATATAAATTGACTAATTAATTAACTGCATTATTTACGCCTCAGAGCGCAGTTTAATCGATCGTCAACCTAAAAAGCGCGCGTTAGTAACTTATCTTTTTTGAAGACAGAGAATAATTTGAATGGTTTCGATGACGCACACAGTTACATAAACGTAACGTTTGTTCATTATAGCTGTTATTTGTTCACTAATGCGGGGCAAGCGAGCGCCAGCGCTGTGTAAACCCTACCCTCAAGCACCTCCTCTAATGACTTTTTTCCGTCACTTTATTAACGAGTTATGATAAATGGTGCTAAGCCCGCCAAAAATACGACCCTGGTCTCAACGCCCAAGCGTACATTTTCCGACAACACCGTTTATTGAACATAATTATTCTGAATTTTCGGTTCTAATGGTCTGGAATATCACATAAAATACTTTTTTTTTCGATATCACGCGGGCAAAGCCGCGGGGGCTAGTATCCTACTACCTTATATACTAAAAAAAAAAGAATGAAATTTGGGACTCGCACAAAACAAGTAAAACAGATTAACAAAATGAAATAAAATAGTACAGACAAGGTTATTGTCGAGGCCAAAAGGGTCCCTGTCTCAGCATTTATGTCCCTGCTATACTAATCCGATCCTACCTCCCACAAATTTAATTAATGCGAATGTTTGTGAGGATGCATAGATGGGTGTAGGGATACATATGGTTCTATGAATGTGTAGATGCTTGTTACTCTTTCACGTCAAAACGGCTAAACGGATTTTGATGAAATTTGGCACAGAAGTGGATAATAGTCTGGAATTACACATAAGATACTTTTTTGTCGGTCATCATGCAGGCGAAGCCTTAGACGCCAGCTAGTCCTTACTAATATTATAAAAGCGACTAATATTATAAAAGCGAAAGTGAGTTTGTTTGTTTGTTACCTTTTCACGATTTAATGGCTAAACCGACTGTGATGAATTTTGGTACATAGATAGTTGGGAACCAGGAGACGGACATAGGCGGAATTTTTATTTAAAAAAGTGGGATGTGGGGGAGAAAGAGGGAAGAAAAGGGAAAACTTAGCGTTGCTATTACAAATCAATAAGGCGCAAGGGGAACTGTGTTACCCCAAATTTAACGCGGGCCCCAAATTTAAATTTAAAGCTTTTAAAGGCTTTAAAAGGTTATTTATAAATACAAGATGCTTCCACATCTGATTCAAGGCACACTTTTAAAAATATTTAAGAAAATTCCACGGAACGTACGAAATATTGTGTTGTTTTGGAAGGTATTGACCAAAGCATGTTTGTGGTACTATTTACTGGACATCTTGTATGAGAGATCTACGAGGACTCACTAGCTTGCAACTGTGTGCTGCCAACAGTTTCGGAGTACAATAACTGTGACATGCGGAAAGAAAAATAGTCGGACGAAAAGAGCGAATGTATAATGTTTCCGATCGAACTATTTTTCTACAGAACATTGAAAAAACTATGTATAAATGCATCCTTGTCAGACAGACAGACGGACAAAAAAGTGATCCTATAAGCGTTCCGTTTTTTTCTTTTTGATGTACGAAACCCTAAAAATGCAAGATTGCAACTTGTATAAATTCTAGATTACAACTAGATTGTCCTCATATCTTCACTCGATTCGTAAAATGTCTGTGTTAGTGGTGTCACTGGCATTACTATGTGTAGTGTTAGCTGTGTGGTCCCGGTTGAGGCGTCGCCCCAACGCGCCGCCTGAATTTCCTGGGGCTCTGCCAATTATTGGACATCCACTCCTGGTCCTAGGAGATCGAAAACGTAGGTAAATTTAATTTAAAAAAAAATATCTTTTACAATAATATTACTTCTTTTTTAATTTTGCCCCACACTAGGACGACGTTACGACGACGTTAACAAACATTTGAACTCACTTACACAAAGAGCCAGACCAGAATCAACTACCTGGTAGCCCACTATGACATCTTATAGATAGCAATTCTTATTCCACTGAGTGAAAGAGATGGTGCTAGACACCCTGTATAGCTCTGTCTCTTTCCCTCAGCGGAATAAGAATTGCTTAAAGAGGTCATAGTAGGGCTACAGTAGGTCATACAAATATTCGTTCCGTGCGGGGATTGAACCTGCGACACGCAGCGCATAAGACATTTCTATCACATTTATATTTGTAACTCTCTGTTATATTTATAATTCCCGTTTACAAAACAAATAATAAATTAAATGGTTCGTAAAAATAATCAATTATATCAAAAACTTCTATGTTTTTTAATCTTTTCAAGTTCAAAAACAATAAAGCCACGCCTCTATGGAATTTCAACCAGTAATAGTGGTAAAGGCAAGATTTTAAATTTTAAATGAAAAAGTTTGGTGTCTCAATGTTTCTCTCTTTGATGTCAACTTGGCCAGCCAGTTCAAAACCCACGTACGATTAATCATTTTTAACTATAACGGAGCATTATTCAAGTGTGTTTCGTTCCATTACGTTCTATTATCTATTTTTATTATTAGTTTATGTCTATTAATAGTTTGAAAACAATAGTAGTTAATGTAATGAGAGGAATGAAAGTATCTACGCTTATACTGTAAATCTATACTTATATATTTATTGAATATATAATATTAATATATTTAATATCTAAACTAATATTATAAATGCGAAAGTAACTCTGTCTGTATGTCTGTCTCTTCTTCACGCGTAAACCACTGAACCGATTTTAATGAAATTTGGTACAGATATAGTCCGGGACCCGAGAAAGGACATAGGATAGTTTTCATCCCGGAAATCCCTCGGGAACGGAAACTATTAATCCATGCGTACGAAGTCGCGGGCAAAAGCTAGTAATATTATAAAGCTGAAGAGTTTGTTTGTTTGAACGCGGTAATCTCAGGAAGTACTGGTTCGAATTGAAAAATTCTTTTAGTGTTGGATAGTCCATTTCTTGAGGAAGGCTATAGGTTATATAACATCACGCTACAACCAACAGATGCTGAGCAGCGTGGGTGAAACCGCGAGGGACAGCTCTAGTACTGTATATAATTTATTTGCAAAAAACATGGGACATTTACATTGTAGCAGTAGTTTTGTACGAAGTAGTACGTAATCATTGCAGTTTTGTTAGATATTACGTTTAATTATTTATCTTTGACTTTTAAACGTGGAAACCTTCACCATCTTCTTATGGCAAATAAAAGACCAAGGTTCGTTTAAATTATTATTAAAAAAAAACCGGTCAAGTCCGAGTCGGACTCATGCACCGAAACGACCAAAAATTTGACTGCGTATACTACTTGTACTTTAGCTTTACTTAAGGCGCAGATAAACGACTTTTAATGATTTTATATTGTACATCACGTCTAAACTTGTACTCTTATTTCTTTGAAAAAAATATATGTTATACTAGACAATTTTATTCATAATTTGATATGTGAAAATGTGAAATTATATTTTAGTAACATAGTGTAATTAATTTGTAAAGCATGGTCTAACGTGGACAAAAAAACGATAATCACGCAAAAACTATGGAGCGTATTTACATGAAACTTTAATCATATAAAAGACAATTTAATGACCCATATTTTAGTATATGGCTTTTATTTGTATTGTGTTTGATAAATCAAGGTGGGTTGTTTTTTTCGAATAATCTTGGTGCGCGTTGAAGCGGGGCTCTGGCGGGGCAGTGTGTCGCTGACTACTGTCACGGTTAGACGCAGTTAATGTCGCCTTAAGCAAATATAATTATGGTACACAAATTAGTCTATGCATACTAAAAATTATGAACCCTGCCTCTTAAACTAGGAGACCTGTATCTTAAGAGACAGTGATCGGCCAAGTTGATTCAATCAAACTTTAGATGTCTGAAGTGGAAAAGTGTCGATACAACATTTTAAATGCGCTTTAAAATTAGTAGATATTAATAGGAATATGAGGGTGTTTGTTGTGTGTGAGAACGGAGTGGAAGTGTAAACCGAATATGTATATGTGTGTGTGCGTGTGTATGTATGTGTGCGTGTGCGTGCGTGTGTATGTGTTTTTGTATTTGTATTTGTGGAGTCTGCTGTTTGAGGCGTTAATTATATCATACATTACATATCATATCAAGCGATGTTTTATACTAAAGACTCTGTTTTCATATAGTCCTGCTCCATAAGGCAGTCAGAATTTGACATTAAATTTATTAAGTTTTATTAAGTATGTCTACTTCTTTTTGAATTTTTCCAAAAACTTGGTTTAAGACATAGATTTGGCGTCTTGCGATGGAAGTCTTATACAGCACACCAGGAGGAATAAATGTACGCTTCCTTGGGTCGGGTGGAGGCAAGCGGGCATGTACAGACGCTTGCACATCAAGCTACTACAATCTGTCAGATTTCTTTGATAGATTTTCGACTTTATTTCTTGAGTATTGGCTTCAAGGTTCATTGGGAAAAATTGACAGTTTCGGGTAGCCTGACCTGCTGGCGTCTGTACCCTCAAGACCAAGTATGTAATGATGAAAAGTTGCAACGATTGCAATAAAACCAAAACCTTCTCTAAGTTAAGAAGAAAAACTAACATAAAATATATACGAAACATCATCGAGAAAAAAAAAAACAACCCGAAGGAAATTTTTAAAACGGTAGAAATGGGTTTCGTTTGTTATCCTTTAACGCCAAGAGTTGTAAACTTGTGAAAGAATGGTTAGATAGATTTAGATTTACTTACGGACTAGCGTAACGTACAAAAAAACTGAAAATATATTATTTTTGTCTTTCAGATCTATGGAATTTTATTCGTAAAGTTCAGACCTACTCATTAGAAAGAAGTGGCGTTGTAGAATTCAAGCTTGTCACTCAAACATATTACAGTAAGTCAAAGTCTAAATGACACTACTAATTTTATTGGCCCAAAAACAGGCAATTTTGAATATTAAAAATTTCCAATAAAATTGATTAAACAAAATTGTTCCTTCGAAATTCAAGCTGTGGAATTGATTCAAGTTGAGGAGCTCGTGGCTAAATAATAGCAGCCGCTCGGGTCGATCTTAAGGTTAAGCCACGCTTGCCTAGGTTGGTCTGTGGATGGGTGACCACCCGTTACATACCGAGTTTCCTCCGTGCCTCGGAAAGCACGTTAAGCCGTTGGTCCCGGCTGTCATTTGTAGATCTTTGACAGTCGTTACAGGTAGTCAGTGTTCCGAAAGTCTGACAACCAGTCTTACCAAGGGGTATCGTATTACCCAGTATTAACTGGGTTGTGGAGGTCAGATAGGCAGTCGCTCCATGTAAAATACTGATATTCAGCTGCATCCGGTTAGACTGGAAGCCGACCCCAACATAGTTGGGAAAAGGCTAGGCAGATGATGTTCCTTCGAAATTCAAGTAATGTAAGTAAAAAAGTCACACTATTAAAATTATTTAATTTTATTAATGTTACAGTGATAACAGATCCAGAAGACAGCCTGACAGTTGCTAATTCATGTTTAAGTAAACCTTATATTTACGATTTTGGAAAGGAATTGGTAAATAACGGACTTATTACAGCTGAAGGTACTTAAGTGATAAGAAATCCTTACTAATATTAAAAATACAATAAAAAAGACGACACGGTTGGCGCAGTGGCTGAGCGATTGACTGCTGCATGCATGTCGCGGGTTCGATTCCCGCATGGAACAAATATTTGTATGGCCTACAGATAGTTGTTTCGGGTCTGGCTGTTTGTGTATATGGGATATGTTTGTAAACGCACCCAGGATACAGGAGAAATTCCTAGTGAGGGGCAAAGTTATTAAAAAGAAAGAAAAAAACGAAAGTGAATTTGTTTGTTTGTTACCTCTTCACGCTTTAATGGCTAAACCGGTTGTGATGAATTTTGGTACAGAGATAGTTGGAAACCAGGAGACCGACATAGGCAATTTTTAAATATACAACAGGGGTAATTGCGGTTAGCGCGGGAGGTATCGAGAACTCTGCGGGTTGTTGTAAGTCAAGAACTAAGATCTTTAAAACACTGAAAGTTTATTAAAATTCTTATAACTTTACGTAGCTTTAACCGATCACTATAAAAAACTTGGCATGAAGAATGACTTATTACGCAATTTCAAAATCTAGTTTTGTTTATTTTCGAGTTTTAGTTTAGTAAGCCTAACTTGTACTTAATATATATTTTTTCAGAGTCAATATGGAAATCCCATCGCAAACTATTGAATCCGTCGTTCAACCAACAAGTGCTGAACACCTACGTTACTGAAATGAACGTGCAAGCTCGAAGTCTTGTCTCTCGATTAGCTTCGAAGGTGAAAAAAGAACCGTTTGACGTGCGAAAGTTCTTCATAGACTATACACTATCAACTGTCACTCGTAAGTATGACCGTGATTGGATAACGGAGAGGCAGCGCCACTGTGCCACTACTCATATCGTTCCCTGTATTTTAAGTGTACTATAGATATATGCGAGCCTACGCCTATATACGAACTTTGTGGGTGGGCAGGCACGGAGAAATTAAACAACGTTAAGTGACAATTTACTTAGGATTATTATTTTGACGAAATACGAACGAAATCATGAACAGAAACTTCTAATTAAATGGGGTATGACGCTCCACCGAACACGTCTTGCTTCAGCGTGATGCGAACAGCTTCCTTCTCGGTCTTTTTGACTTTGACGGTCGCGTGCAAAAAAACCCGGAGTTGCATCAGAGCCAAGAAACGTCAAACTTCGTTTTTTTAATGTTAACCATCCTCCTTGACGTTTCATGATACTCTTAAAGCCTCAAAGCGCCGTCGAGTATGTGTTTTAAATAATTAAATAGTTATAAGTTGACATAAACCCCGGTTTGGGTAAAGGCCTCCTCCAAAGACGCCCATTTTATAAGGATATACTAACATAAAACTAGATCTATTTAATAAGTACTAACAATAAGTTAAGATCTCTCATTGTGGTATTTAAGATTACAAGAAATCTAAAAGGTTTTTTTTTAACTTATTTATTTATTATAGTCTAAGATCCGGCTGCAGAATCAGTGTACCTATCGAGTATTTGCTGAAAACCAAATTTTTACACATATTCATGATTAGGAGAATTTATATCCACCAGGTTGCCTATCAAAATGTGGCCGCTAGTATTTTTAATTAAATTATTAATAATTCATAATCCGTAAGAAATTTCATTGACTTTTTTTTTCAATGAAATGTCGTCTACTTTACGGCAACATCTATAAAGACTCTGAAAAATTATGGTTGCCGTTGCGCACCTGGCCGCACCTCTTCGCAGCCAGGTATACACAGGTATGAATTTGTTACATTTATACACCCACAACGTACATTTATAATTTATATATCAAATTAAAGCTAATTTTTTTCTGTATATTATTATATACGGTTGCTTAATTAAATCTGGCCGCCAATAAGGGTTGCTGGCTAATAAATATAGTAAATATTAAAAGTAGATTGAAAGAGAGCTAGCGCGTAACACCACTAGTCAGACGAGGATAGCGATTGCCAGCTGTCGGACGGTTTAAAGCCATTGCGCATGCGTCAGATGTTAGTGTTCTCAACCTCCGATTCAAACAATAGTAGGTACGACTCAAAATAATAAATACTCCAAAAGAAACGTCTTTCTTTTCTAAAATAAAAATTAAAAAGTCAATGACACATTTAAAAATTACAAAAAAAAATGAATATTGATGATGAATAAAATCAAGGTTACTTATGTAAAAACATTGTGTTGTACAAGTACTGTATGAAAAAAGATTTAATTTTATTCAAGTATTACATTTATTTTACATATTCATCAATCATCAGTTTAAGCAAATTATGAATTTTTAAAATGTATTTTATACTTCCATGACTCTTTTTTAAAAATCTGAATCATCGGAGCTCTCAGTCACACTATCATCGCAGGTATCACTTTCATCAGAAATATCGGTATCGTCATTATTATCGGAAGGCTTGTTCGTGGAATCACACAGCACATTCTCAACTTGCGCTGGAGTTGAATCTCCCAGGAACCATGTTGGTTTTAAAAAACCATCTAACAGCAGCCAGCCATTATTTTCCGCGCTGAACTTGATGCAATCCCGCTCAGTAGCATTTAACCACATCGAATTAACAAAGATGGTCCGCAATAATTTTTCCTTTAAAGATTTTCAGCATGGTGGAATGTGCGAGATTGATAATTTTTCGATGCACAAATAAAACAGCAATATATTATGTTGTGTATTACGTACTCCAAACAGCGTGGTTTCGAACTTAAAATAAAAATCACAACTGATCCGTTGAGAACACTAACATCTGACGCATGCGCAATGGCTTTAAACCATCCGACAGCTGGCAATCGCTATCCTCGTCTGACTAGACAGTGGTGTTACGCGCTAGCTCTCTTTCACTCTACTTTTAATATTTACTATATTTATTAGCCAGCAACCCTTATTGGCGGCCAGATTTAATTAAGCAACCGTATATAATAATATACAGAAAAAAATTAGCTTTAATTTGATATATAAATTATAAATGTACGTTGTGGGTGTATAAATGTAACAAATTCATACCTGTGTATACCTGGCTGCGAAGAGGTGCGGCCAGGTGCGCAACGGCAACCATAATTTTTCAGAGTCTTTATAGATGTTGCCGTAAAGTAGACGACATTTCATTGAAAAAAAAAGTCAATGAAATTTCTTACGGATTATGAATTATTAATAATTTAATTAAAAATACTAGCGGCCACATTTTGATAGGCAACCTGGTGGATATAAATTCTCCTAATCATGAATATGTGTAAAAATTTGGTTTTCAGCAAATACTCGATAGGTACACTGATTCTGCAGCCGGATCTCGTACTATTATGACCGTGATCGGAGCGGTCGTAAGCAGCTTGGACATTGATTGTAATTTTACATAAATAATAAATAAAATAATAATAAATATCTTGGGACAGCTCACACACGGCTATCTGATCCCAAGCTAAGCAGAGCTTGTGTTATGGTAACCAGACAACTGATATACATACTTATATAATTTATAAATACATACATATTATAGATAAATCACACCCAGACACAGAACAAACAATCATGCTCATCACACAAAGTTTGTTCTGGGTGGGAATCGAACCCACGACCACCGGCTCAGCAGTCAGGGCCACTAACCACTAGACCAACAGGCCCGTCAAACCTTATAAATATTTTACAACTACTAGACTAAACGTGTAATCAAGTGATATTTTCAAAACGATGACTAGTTTTACTATCCTTTTCTTTGCAGGAACTTCGCTACGTTTGAATACTCAAGACCAAACAACGATCGATACAGATTATGCAGACGCAATTGGTGATTTACTCGCTCTGTATTGTGACAGGTTTCAAAAAGTGTGGCTGCATTTGTCTTTTATATTCAACTGGAGTGCAATGAAGCGCAAACAAACTATACTTGCGAAAAAGCTGAACAACATCATAGATCCAGTAATATTTTTACTTAACTTTACCGTTGTTACTTATAAGCTCAAGCTCAATGTAAGCAATCGTACTGACCACGGAACTCAACTTTTCCACCCTTACTATAACCCTTATTATAAAAGCGAAAGTGAGTTTGTTTGTTTGTTACCTCTTCACGCTTTAATGGCTAAACCGATTGTGATGAATTTTGGTACATAGATAGTTGGGAACCAGGAGACGGACATAGGCTTTTATTTTTAAAAAGTGGGATGTGAGGGAGAAAGAAGGAAGAAAAGGGAAAACTTAGTGTTGCTATTACAAATCAATAAGGCGCAAGTAGAACTGTGTTACCCCAAATTTAACGCGGGCGAATCCGCGGGCGAAAGCTAGTACATAATAAATGAATGTGAACGATTGGGCTACAAAATTATTTGTATACAGTGATAGTATTTATAATTTCTAAAGTATTTTCACTGACAATTCCGACACAATTAAAAACTTAAGCTGTTATGTACAGGCAGAAAAAACAGTTTTAAAAGATTAGCAACACTATTTTTTTAACAGCTGGTTTTGTTAAAATCCGGTTTAAAACTATTTTTTTAACAACTGTGGACTGGGTGGAGGACAGATGTTTAGATTAACCACTCGAAAAATGTAACACGCTAAAAAAACCGCATGGAAATAATTGATGAGTTATTTAATCGCAAAAATTGAGTTCCCCACTATTTACATTTTGTTTATTATTGTTGATATTATATTGTTAGTGCTACGGAACCTTGTGTGCGCAAATCCAAATTGCAGTTGGCTGGTTTTTTTTACATGGATACAGGTGAAGTTAAAAAAAAACGTGTTTAATTCACTGTAGACTGAAAACGCAAAAGCATAGCATAAGGTTTTTTACATATTAGAATAATTGAGGCGCCTGTATTTTTTTTTGCAATTTCAGGTCATACTCAAAAGGAAATCTGAGTTAAAGACGAACATGACTAACGACTTGACACAAGGTAAACAAACAAAATAGTTTTAATAATATCTATACAAACGTTTGAATGACGTCATGGCGATATTTATTTTTCGTTAAAGAAATATTGCAGGTCAAGATAGCAACTTTTCACATTTTATTTATTTTGTTATTCAAGCTTTTTATGAATACCTACATGAACCTTTTTTACGGATAGGAAATCATGAAATAACAACTTTTTCCGATCTGACCCGAGGAAGCGGAAGTGTCAGACTTGTACGGACTAAAACCAACCCATGTTTGTTCCTTCTTTTGCTTTTTATGTTCCGGGGCAGCCGTATCATTTTCGACCGCAACACCCGCAGGCGGTGGTTGGCAGGCCCCTTTACTTCACTGACATCTCTTTAAGTTTAACGTGGAACACTTAGGCGCGTCGCCTTTTCGAGATTTTCTTTACAAATGTCGTGTGGGCGACGCGCCTAACGCGCCCGCGCCGCGACTGCGCCTCGACTCTTGGTCGTGTGGGCGACGCGCCTTACGAACCGTTGACCGGCGTGTCGTCACTAGACGGTCAGACTGTGGGCTACAGTTGGTCAGTCGTATCGCGGACCGTCTCCCGTAGCAGCGGGGTTGGTTTTAAATTCTTTCCCTCAAACGCCCAGCCACTTCCTTTGCCAGCATAACTGCTTCGCAGAAGGAATTGACCGCTTCCCATTTCCAATGGACTGTGATCATTGTGCTGTTCAATACATTGATTATTCCAATGTTATAAGTCTGATACAATATCGAAACCGTGATTTTTCACCATTCTATCGTTTTCCATTTATAATATTTGATTAGAATTTACTGTAATAAGTTGTCAGATTCGCAAAAAGCCCTTATTTCCATACTATAGAACACATTATTTTGCAGGTAAATTTAAACCCATCCTGGATCAAATGCTGTATTTGACTAAGGATCAAGGTACTTTCACAGACAGTGACATCAGAGAACATCTGCATACTTTTGTGGCCGCTGCTTACGACACAACTTCTGTTAGTTTGACATTTATGTTGTTAGTGATAGGGTCAGACCAAAATATGCAAGAACGGATTTTTAACGAGTGAGTAACAATCATATACTTTTCTACGATATAAAACATTTAAAATAACATGAGCATTAAGTCTATTGCTCTCCCATTAGTGAGACACAAGCCTCCCGTCTAAGAGAGGAAGTGATTAGTATTCAGCCAAATTGATCCGTCAAGGTTCACTAAAATGTAAACGACGAATGAGTTTTTTTTGTTCATCACAGGTTACAAAATGTGTTAAAACATAAAGATGATGATTTAACCAAACAAGATCTACCTAAACTTGTATACCTGGAGGCGGTAATCAAGGAGTCGATGAGAATGTACCCAGTCGTTTCAATTATTGGAAGAAAAGTTGAGAAAGATATCAGTCTGAGTATGTATGAGTATACCTTTACACCATTGGTCCGAAGACTTTATTCAGCGTTGTACAGTCGATGACAGGCATAAATTAACCTACTGAAATTGAACGAAATTGAATTTCTGCAATCAGGAGTGTGTTTTTCGTACGGTCTTATCGAATTAGAATTATTTGTTCAACGTAGGCAACATTACGTGTTAAAAATATATTATGCAAAATTGATCTTTCACACGTAATATTAACCTTAATCCTTTCAGTTTTTTTTTAACAGAATTCATAAGCTTATGTATATAGTTACGCTAATGAATTTTAATTTGTCAACACAAATAAAAACAATAATGGTTATAATATCGATTTGTGAAGGCAGAGAGGCTCGCGAGGTTGTGACATGTGGCATGTAAATACAGCAGTCATTGTGCAGATAGTCGTGTCGGCCCATTGGACGACACGACTATCTTGGATATTAAGCCATTGCTTAATAGCCAATAACCTTGACCAACATCTGAGGTGGCTATCGCTTGGCTGCTCGATCAAGGGCTTGATTCAGAAAGCAGTACTTCTGGACACGATCCGTAGTGTTAGGAGGTTCCTCTCTCAAGAACCCTGACCACCGGTACTGTTCCCGATGCTGGTGAACTACTTTTTTATATTTTTAAATGACTTTTTTTTTGTAAGAATATGCAAAAATTTAAAAAGTATGTATAGAAATGAATAAACGGAATAATATCGATTTTATTCAATACTAGCTTTGCCTTTAATTTTTATAGTCCGGTTAATCGAGTTTCTACTGTAATCACTGAATTGAGACATGACAGTAGAATCCTTACTAATATTATAAAAGCGAAAGTGAGTTTGTTGTTTGTTTGTTACCTCTTCACGTTTTAATGGCTACGCCGATTTTGATGGATTTTGGTACAGAGATAGTTGGGAACCAGCAGACGGACATGGGTTTTTTTTTTTAAAAAGTGGGATGTGAGGGAGAAAGGAAGAAAAGGGAAAACTGAGCGTTGCTATTACAAATCAATAAGGCACTAGGGGAACTGTGTTACCCCAAATTTAATTCGAGCGAAGCCGCGTGCAAAAGCTAGTTAATTATATAAAAATAAAAATTGATAATAGATGTTAAGTATCGCAATTTAATTAGGCAAGGTAAAAAGTGTTCGTAGTCATTGGAATATGCGTAGATAACTTTAGCTGTATTGTGTTGATTTTTATTTTCCTACCTCATCTTTAGTAACTTTTGCCAGATCTACTACAACAATCAAAATCAGTTTCTATTAGCATGACACTAACTTTATTTCAATACTATAATAAACTTTAAGTCTTACAGCCTGAAAATCCAAATTTGTATGACAAGTATGTAATTATAAATTCTTAATGCCAACATGTCAAAGATCGTTTTTGAGTGTCTCTTCATCGAGTACCTGCCTTATTCTAATTACCTCACACAAATTAAATAATACAGATTTAAAATCCGATCGTTTTTAGGGTGGAGCAGCTAACATCTCTCGTATTTTGTTTTTTTAGGAAACTGCACGTTGCGAGCTGGTAGTACTGCCATTATTGGGTTGTACGGCCTCCTCCGTCACCCCATGTGGGGCCCAGACGCGGAGCAATTCAGACCGGAGCGATGGCTGAACTCTGCCACATTGCCAGATCACCCCATTGTTAATGCTGCCTTCGGTATTGGCAAACGAAACTGCATAGGTAAACACAAACATTAAAGCTAACAGTTAAATATCATATTCTGTCAGAAATAACGCAGTATGTTTTGCAGCCAAGAGGCTGAAGAAAAAGATGATCAGCTACCCTACTTTGACGTCTTAAAGCAGTTCTTATTCCACTGAGGGAAAGACACAGAGCTATACAGGGTGTCTAACACCATCTCTTTCCCTCAGTGGAATAAGAACTGCTAAAAGATGTCATAGTAGCCCTTCAGAGGTGACAAAAATTATATTAATGCTGTGAAAACTGAGAGGAAATACGTATATTAAAAGAAAAATACTTTAAGACAATATATTTAATTCATACATGTCACAAACATGGCCAAGCCCTTCTAGTCTTTCTAAATCTTATTAAAAACTTGAGTATTTGGATGTCTTAGCAAACCAACCTGTACTGTCACAGGTTTGATCAATGTTATCAGACCTCTACAGCACCTAGCTTTACAGGTTGGCCTGTTGCCGTAAAATTACAGACTGTACCTCGTGGTTGTGCTCTAAAGCTCCCCGAGTTCAGTCTACCATCTCCCTTTTATTATGTACTAGCTTTTGCCCGCGGCTTCGCTTATTGATTTGAAATAGCTATACTAAGTTTTCCCGTTTCTTCCCTCTTTCTTCCTCATATACCACTCTATATTTGTCTCCTGGTTCTCTGCTATCTCTGTACCAAAATTCATCCAAATCGGTTCAGCCATTAAAGCGTGAAGAGGTAACAAACAAACAAACTCACTTTCGCTTTTATAATATTACTAGCTGACCCGGCGAACTCTGTTCCGCCAAGGCAATAAATAATAAGCCGATTTTCGAATTTAGTAAGTTAAATTTTTCTGAGAAAGAATTCATGCAAGCCTAGTACTTTCGCTTTTATTAGTAAGGATTAACCTACCTAACCTACCTACTAACCTACCCACCCTACCTACCCTACTTCTCTTACCGGCATGAAAAGTATGTAGATAAGTAGCCTATGTCCGTCTCCTGGTTCTAGCTGACCCGGCGAACTCTGTTCCGCCTTATAGGCAATATATAATAAGCCCATTTTCGAATTTATTAAGTTTTTTTTTTCTTTGAAAAAAAATTAAGTATATAAATCATTTATTATTGTTTCTGCATTTCAGTACATAGGTTGGTCTCCACTTAAGTACCTTGTGATACACGACATTTTTTGTTTTCTACAAAACAACGCAGATAGTCTTCCGACCCGTGAACATGCCACATAATTGACCAAGGGAAAAACATGGATGTTCTAGATTCAAACCATAAACTTTTAAGGGTTGGCTTTGTGATTTGTTGATGGTCATGGCAAATGTATAACGGATCGGATATTGAAGTCTTTTAAATACGAACGGCAAATCGGTTGGGATCATCGGGATCGTCAGAATGAGGACTTCCTCACCTTTGAATTTTCCTTTCAGTATACGTCGCGTAAATTACATTGTTCATCAATTTTTTAACCACCAAATGCGTACTGGTTTGCGCCGTTTTGTTTGTTTTATGTTTCGAAGCTTACTACGGAGCCAACCTTTAGTTGTAAATTGTGCGGTGTACGCCAGGCACATCCTAGGAGTTTAAAAAAAAGAAGTGTGTGTACTTATGTACACGCGTTAGAAGTTATACTTCTTTGGCGTATAGACAAAAAACATACTAAAATGCTGTAGTGATTAACGATAAATATAAAAAATAATCATAAAAATGTGAGCCGTCACGGGTCGCCTGGCAGATGTGAAACATCGACATTATTTTGTAAGAGTAATATGCAGAAAAGAACAGATTGTGATAGGAACTAAATATGTCATTGAAAACATCATTTTTCTGTTTCATTGTGGATTTACCAAAAGGACATCGTTTTCGTGTTCATCATCGTTTATGAATTCGTGGATCGAAGGCACTTTGAATAAAACTCTATTACTGCCCCCCTGTGGTAACCCATCCATTTCCAAACCTTGGTGAGGGTTGCTTAACCTGGCCCGTGTGGTAACACATGCATTTCCAAACCATGGCAAGTGTTGCTTAACCTGGCCCCCTGTGGTAGCCCATCCATGTCCAAACCTTAGTAAGAGTTGCTTTACCTGTCCCCGTGTCACGTGTGGTAACCCATCCATTTCCAAACCTTGGCAAGTGTTGCTTAACCTGGCCCCCTGTGGTAGCCCATCCATGTCCAAACCTTAGTAAGAGTTGCTTTACCTGTCCCCGTGTCACGTGTGGTAACCCATCCATTTCCAAACCTTGGCAAGAGTTGCTTAACCTGTCCCCGTGTGATAACCCATCCATTTCCAAACCTTGGCAAAGGTTGCTATAATTTCATGCGATCCTAGTAGTTTTATCTCAACGCAGTTGGTTCTATCAAGAACTTGAATCCACAGATCAAACTGCTGGAATTAATTTCACCGTGAATTCATGCAAGCCTAGTACTTTCGCTTGTATTAGTTAGGGTTTTGACTCCATTTTATTTAGAAAACGTTTGTATGGGAAATAAAGAAGGACGGTTTTGAGGGTTTTCCCGGCAATTATTCCAATTTTTCTCACCTTTTAAACCTTCCCTGGACTTCCAGGAGTATTTCAAGACTAAAATTAGCCAAATCGGTTCAGCCGTTCTCGAGTTTTAGCGAGACTAACGAACAGCAATCCATTTTTTTATATATATATAGATATAGATAATAGATATAGATAGATAGATAGTAAGGATTATACAGACAGAAAACCTATCTAACACAAAATCCAATATCGGATTTAGATCGGCGCATGCACATATAAATCTATCTTTTGATAGATATCATGTTCGTATAACTAAGTTCCTGTCCTAATAGTAGGGGAGCCCACGATGCTAAATGGGGATTTACTCGAGCGTCGTAGAGACCTATTCTGCCCTCGTAGTAGCAAATGCAGTAATCGTCATTTTTTTGGTTTCTCGTTTTTTTTCAAAAAATCAATCTGGATGCTTTCAGCTACACGTAGAATTTTTTTTTATTTTTTTTTCGTTCAGGAACATGGTGAAACAACAAGGAAAAATGCAGTATTTCCTGTGAAATTATTTAATATTGTTAGTATGAATGCAGCAATGATCATAAACTAGACTAAAATGCAGTAATCACGTATTTAGTACCAAGTTAGAATGCAGTATTCGTCTAAATACTAGTAAGAAACGCAGTACTCGCATTTTGGCTGCATTTTATTTTAGTACATTCGTATATTTGGTTATTCATTGCTTTCTAAGGTGAAATGCAGTTTTGGTTTATACTGCGATTCAACCTAGTATTATAAAACAAAATTATGTCAAATTGCTGCATTCTTATAGCGCATACTGCGTTTTACATTAGTGCCGCAGTCTGTGCTCGTCACTCGCAGTGGTGGGACGTGTAGCAGCCGCGCGTGCATACGCCTACGATACAGGAGAAAACATGCACCCAACAGAAGATACCTTCCAAGCGACTTAAGCGCAACTTTCATGTTTAATGATTTTAAAGAAAAACATCCTGCAATAAAAATATCTTACGGATTGACATGAACATTTCGTTTACGCAATTGGGAAACGAAGAATGTGAAGAATGCGAAGGGTATAAGTTACATCAACCTACTTGCAAAGAACCAGTATCCTGTGATGTTTGTATTTCCTATATAAACCACCAAGTAAGATACAAAAAAGCCCGAAAGTTGTATCAAGAAGATGTTGAATTGTCAGCGGCTGACCCCAATAATAGTAGATTATTAACCAAGGGGATAAAGCAGCGTCTTCTGTCGTGGGTGACGATTTAAATCGCGAGTGTAACGAAGGACTCGAGGTTTACTCCCGAAGGTAGCGAGGGTGTTAAAAACTTAAATCACGAGCGAAGCGAGGGATTTAAGACGAGTCCTGAGTGTAGCGAGAGATTTAAGTTTACCCAAAACTAAGACAGCTTTATCACCGAGGAAAATACTCTACTTTTCGTACCATTTGCGAAAAAAATTAACACAGTAATAATATGAGATAAGCATTTATTAAAGATAATGACATTAAAAGTAAAAGTTAAGATTCGAACATTGGTCCAATTATTTATAAAGAGAGCTACACTTTTGTTTGGTACATTTATTGTTGATGAGTATGATTGCGGCAGCATTTGCACTGATGGAATCCGACAATACTCACTGTCGCTTTGATTTAACAACGTATTTTTAAAACATTAACTTATTTATAAAAATAAACTTAACGTTTATGTATTTGAAGAAAACAAAATCGCGGCAAATTCCTAGACATATAATATGTTTTTCGTACCACTTGCTCTTAAAAGTGACATTCTATGCCACAAAAAGCGAACATAACAATAGTCATTTTTAATCTGTCAAAACCAGGGAAAGAAAATTGTACTGAATTTCATTCATCCCCTAGGGAGAGAATGTGATTTAAAATTGGAATACTTAATACTGAACTACATCTGTGTTTACACCATTGAGTTTGTAGGTATATAAAGCATTAAGCATCTTTTTAAAAAAGGAACACGCAATTAATATGCAGTTATGATTATTAAATAAAATTACCAAAACCGACGAGGTTGTATGAGCTTGATGCCTTTGCTTTTCCGACAATAGTAGATTATTAACCTAGGGGATAAAGCAGTGTCTTCTGTCGTGGGTGACGATTTAAATCGCGAGTGTAACGAAGGACTCGAGGTTTACTCCCGAGCGTAGCGAGGGTGTTAAAAAGGGAAAGAAAATTGTACTGAATTTCATTCATCCCCATGAATGAAATTCAGTACAATTTTCTTTCCCTGTTTTTGACAGATTAAAAATGACTATTGTTATGTTCGCTTTTTGTGGCATAGAATGTCACTTTTTTGAGCAAGTGGTACGAAAAGATACATGTTCTATTATTTTAGTTAAACAACGTCCAATATATTTTTATTACTCTATGTCGCAACATAAAGACTGTTTAAATTTATTATAAAATAAAAGATTTTCATAATACCCAGGTATTTCCTTTTTCTTCCTATTTTATTTATTTAAATTATGGGACAAGACTTATTTACACTGCATTTTAGTCTATTATTTCAGTCGTCTTCAATTATTAACTTTGCTAATACAAAATGCAGTTAATGTATTTCGTAGAAACAAATGCAGTAACAAACACGAGTACTGCATTTTACTGCACTACTTTGATTTATTTGTTAATGGCGACACAAGGCATAAATGCAGTATCCACGTTTATAAAGACTTACATTAGATAAAATACTGTCAAAATCAAACTAAATAATAACTTGTATTTTTTGTACTTGTTCTGTAACAAAAATTTTGAGTTTTTTGATCAGTTTTAGTAGAGATTAAAAAAAAACACTTAACCGCGTTTTTCTCGAAACCGCCATTTTGCAAGTACTGCATTTGCTGTTACGAGGGCAGTATTGGGATGCAAAGCTTAGATGATAAGAAGAAAAAAATGTTATGTGATATATACCGTTACATCGGTGGGGGAAGCGGCTATAGATTTTTAAATATGTAAAAAAAACTGTTGCATGGACATCCTCGAGCGCGTCAGATATTGATAGCATCAATGCCCGTTGCACGCATGCAACGCAACGCACGTTTTTTTTTTACAACTTTGTTGCCCTCCCCTTTTTTTACGTCACTCTCAAATTGTCAGATTAGTGGAATATACACTTTTTAGGGTGTAATTAACTCACCCTACCTTAATCTGACGCGCTCGAGAATTTCTGATGGTCAATTTTTTTTTACTAATCTGATCCTGTATCCTTCACGGGCGGCCTTATATATGGGCCTCATGTTCTGTGGAGGTACTTAACTGGGTACAAGGTATCCCCCTGTATATTAATCTGCCGCGCTTTAGTAAATCCCGAAATCCCCGCTTGGGCTCCCCTACTATAAAGGACTCGTTTCAAAAACCACCCTGTTGGCGCAATTTTTGTAAAAGGCCTCTGTGAAGTTTGTGTTCAACAAAGCTTCTGAATAGATAAAAATATAATACACATTATGTATTTTACAGGTAAAATATACGGAATGATGGTGATGAAGGTGGCGTTGGCGCATATTTTACGGCGATACCATGTAACCGGTGACATCAACAAAGTTGTGTGTGAATTTGGTACAGCATTAAAACAAGTAGAAGGACATCATATTACTTTAGAGCTGAGGTCATAAACTTGTATTATTAAAGGTAACCAATGTTTACCAGTAACGTTTTCTGACTTATTAATAATTAGAGTTGCTAAAGCTTTTTAATAAATTGAAAACTACCATTACAACGAAACAATTGCTTTTTAAAATCAATAAATTATAGAAACGAATTGAATTTTCTTTTGAAATCAGCAGTGCATGTGGTTAGACAGGCCCCAACATAGCCAGAATCCCGCTCTAAGTCTTCTAACATCATGATTGAGAAACTAAAGGAATGGCAGCGTTGACGTCTACGAGAAAGATCTATCAAAAGGAGTCCCACACGGTTCCATTCTTGGTGGGGGAACTAAGAGCTAGCTTTTACTTTGGCTAAAGGCTAAGTGTTGCCATGCAACATAATATAACGTGTCAACACCAACAGGCTCGATCAATATTTTTTTTATTATTTAACATTACTTTACTACTAGGCCATAATTTAATAAAACAGTATGTTGGTCGTTTTCTTTGGCGAATAAATGGACACTGTCTCCCGGGGCTGTGGTTTGTGCGAAAGAAACACAAAGGCTCCGGCTCACAAAAGGCAAAAGAAGGGTTTTAGTCTGACACTCCCTTCCGCTTCGCCCGGAGCGGGAGAAGATGTTTGATGATTTCATATCCGAAAACACACAATATTTACCATAATGTGTACTTTTTTTTTTCGGGTGTGAAATCATCAAATGACTTCCCCCGCTCTGGGCGGAGCGGGGGGCATGTCAGACTTGTACTGACTAAAACCCACCCATGTTTCTTCTTTTGCCCTTTACGTTCCGAGGCCGCGGTATCTCTTTCGAACAACCCGTGACCCCCGCAGGCGGAGGTTTGCCAGAGCAAGCTCCTCTGCTTTGCTGATATCTCTTTGAGGCGCGCGTGAAACATGAACGCGCCGCCGGCACGGCCTGTCGTCAATCGACGGACGGACGGTGAGCTATTACCCATTGCTCACTGTCCACAGGCCCGCATCTACGGTGGCCGGGAGTCGTCTAGCGGGGCCTGGCGCCCGGGGCGTCTCCCGCAGCGGCTTGTTTGTTTTGAGGTTCTCTCCTTCAAACGCCCGGCCTCCTCCTTCACTAGCATTACTGCTTCGCAGAAGGAGGTGACCGCTTCCCATTCCCTCTCGCTCCGGACCATAGCCTGAACCAGGGCCGGACGCGAGAGATCGCCGCCGCCGATCGCCTCCACGAGGGCACGGCGGTGCTCCGCCCAAGCCGGGCTGATCGCCACTGTGTGCTCCACCGTGTCCTCCGGGCAGTCATACCTCCTTACGGTCGTTAGTGTCAAGAACTACAGGTTTGGGCCAGTTCTCTTTAGTCAAGGACAGCGGGGTGAGGCCCTTGTCCACCATAACCACATCTCGATGCATACCCACGTCGGCGTCCAAGAAATATTTCGAGAATCTCACGATTGTGGAGAGTCTTGGCGTTTAAAAAGCCTCGACCTCCACAACTCCGTGGGATATACAGTCTTATAACCGAAGACCAGAACCGAAGATCATCATGCGGGTTAAAGTTTGCGTTAGCCCAAAGTAACTATGCCACGCGGACGAAGTCGCGGGCGGAAGCTAGTAAATTATAATCACTATTAAATGATTACGATCAAAATATAATATTGCGTCACTGTGACGGCAAGTTTTATAATACAATAGCAGATTAAGATTGTAAACATGCCTATTCTGCTCATCAGGCAAATAATGTCAGAAAGGCAGTACAGATAAAATAAATTTACAATTCGTTGGTTTCATTTAGATTTAACCACCACATAAGAGTCACGAGGCAGTCAGTCAACTTATCATAAAGCGTGCAGGTGTTCGCAAACTCTTCACTGGCTTTGAGAGATTCCAGACTTTTTATGTTCCAGTTTGTTCCAGTTTAGTTATGTATACTTACGTTTCAAAGCCTCATTTATCTGGTCAAAGGTGTCATTTATTTATTACATTCCTGAAAGTTGGCAACAAGTTGATGGAGTTGTTGATGCTTCATACTATGTTCCTTCTTTTGCCCTTCATGCTCCGAGGCCACGATATCTGTTCTGGCTATCTCTAGCCCGCGGCTTCGCTCGCGTTAAATTCGATATAACACACCAAGCAGTCCTGCCTTTTTGTTCTTGCGCCTGATGGATTTGTAATAGCAGCGCTAAGTTTTCCCTTTTCTTCCCTCATATCCCACTTTTCTTTAATTAAAATTTGCCTATGTCCGTCTCCTAGTTCTTAACTATCTCTGTACCAAAATTCATCCATATCGGCTTAGCCATTAAAGCGTGAAGAGGTAACAAACAAACAACTAAACAAACTCACTTTCGCTTTTATAATAATAATAATAGTAAGGATAAGGATGACTGCCCATGGGGTTAGTTTATAATAATAGCGAAATCAAGCCGTACTTGTAACTGCAGTCGTTTATTCTCGAATGGTACGTGAGTCGGAATGATTGGAATGCGGGGTCAAAACGTCTTCTCCTTTATACTTTCCTTTTAATATGATTGCTTCTATTACGTAATTCACTTTTATCATAACTTTGTATCAAAAATCGTGTGCCGTAACAAAATCACGGTTGGTTAATATTTCATTGTGAGACGGTAATCCTGGCATATCTAGGGAATAATATTTTTACGATTTAAAAATAACACGATATTTTTTGACGACCGGCTGCCAGTGTTGCCTGAAAAAATTAATTTATCTCTCTGTATGTAGATTGTGAAACGACACGTGTTTAAAAACAAAAGGCATTCTATTTTTAAGGCATGGGCATTTAAATCTAGTACGCTGGAAATAATAAAAACCGGCCAAGTGCGAGTAGAACTCAACTCAAAGGGTTCCACACATTTGCTGCTTACACTGTGAATTTGTAGATTTCTTATAAATGTTCATTAAGTTGTGCTTAACTAAAATAACAAATATATTTTATTTATTTTATAATTTATGTACACACAAGAAAAACATCATAAAAAACAAAGATTACAAAGGCACAGCTTATGTTATGTTGGCCGGTTAAAACAAAATAGCCCAATTAGGGTGATCTCACTTGTTTTTCATAGTATGCTAATGATAAACAAAGTATCTGTTGCATATTCATGAATAAAATTTAGAAATGCATCCTTGTCAGACAGTCAGACAGACAACAAATTTATACTCTCAGGGTTCTGTTTATTTTTTTTTGTGGGACGTAACCCCAAAAACTAGATTACGTCTGGTATAAATTTTAGATTGCGACGAAATTGTTTCCAATTCGCAAAATGTCGGTGTTAGTGGTGTCACTGACATTACTATGTGTAATGTTAGCTGTGTGGTCCCGGTTGAGGCGCCGTCGTCGCCCCAATGCTCCGCCTGAATTACCGGGGGCTTTGCCAATCATTGGACATTCACTTCTGTTCCTAGGAGATCGAAGACGTGAGTGACTTCAATAATAACAATTGTATCTTTTACAATAATAGCACTTCCTTTCCGTTTGTTAGACCGGTTTTTTTTTCAGATTTATAAAACGCTAACTTTTACCCGCGTGATGATCGAAAAATAAATATCTTTCTTTCCCCTTTTCTTACCTATTTCTCCCCCTCTCAGTTGTTTTTACCTATGTCCGTCTCTAGGGTCCATCTTTATAACGGCGAGCTTAACCCAGAATTGGGTTTTCTTACAGCGAGAACAAAACAAAAACCTTTCTTATTGATTAAAATATTATGATTAAAATAACTTTTTTAGTAAAAAAAGCTTTTATTTTATAATAGTTCTAAATGTCATAAGACTGGTTAAAGCTGACACATAATTTTAAAACTAAGATTGTTTATGTTTTTGTATTTTAGAAAAGTTATACCTACCTATTAAAACTTGATAATTTGAAGTGTTCCTAACACCAATGAATAACTTCTT
Source organism: Ochropleura leucogaster (assembly GCA_958449745.1). NCBI lineage: Eukaryota > Metazoa > Arthropoda > Insecta > Lepidoptera > Noctuidae > Ochropleura > Ochropleura leucogaster. Next base: position 8,852,274 of record OY288223.1, on the reverse strand, counting down.
ACTCATCATGATCAAAAGAATACCCACTTTTAACACTAAGTTAACTACGAGTACAGTTAAATTCTTGAAAAAAAAAATTAGTTCAAAATCTCGATGCGTGAGACCGGCCGCGGCGTCACTAATGATGTAAGTCAAACGGACGTCATCAGTGGCGGGTTAATAATTTTAATCATTATTTCACATTTATTTAAGAAAATGAAATAAAACTTAAGTAAAAAAACTATCTAAGTTATAAAAATTGAAAACATTTCCGTGAGAATATTATGTGTGCGTCGTAACTGTGCGTCACACTCTATTGTTGTTAGATTTTTCCACTTGGTTGGGTGTATCACATCCCGTAAAATATCAACTTTTATTGTATTTAAAATAGGCTGCGGGATATTGATCCAACTTTTTGTAGCTGCGTAACGAAAACATCTGCGTAGCCCTTTTCCCAGCTCTGTTGGGGTCGGCTTCCAGTCTTACCGGATGCAGCTGAATACCAGTATTTTACATGGAACGACTTTTTTACGGGTAATAAGATACCCCTTGGTGAGACTGGTTGTCAGACGTTCGGGACACTGACTAGCTGTAACGACTGTCAATGATCTACAAATGACAGCCGGGACCAAAAGCTTAACGTGCTTTCCGAGGCACGGAGGGAAGTCTGTATATAACGGGTGGTCGCCCATCCACAAACCAACCTAGGCAAGTAACGTAAAGTTTGACCCGAGTGGCTGCTATTATTTAGCCACGAGCTCCTTGCCGAGCTGTGTAACGAAAACTGCCTCTAAAAGCCGCTGATATATGCTGGACAGGTAGAAAGGTACTAAGAACATTTTTTCATTTGATTTTGTGTCTACTAGTCCACGATAGCCTGTCTTATAAGTAAAAAGGAGAGTGACATTTGACAACACCAAAAAGTGAGGTCACCAAGTGCAAAGGTACGTCGAGCTTTCATTGTAGGAATTGCTTTTTATTTACTCTGGACGCTCTTACTGTGCACGTCTTTCTACATCGTTCTCACATATTTGTATAATCTCAACACGAATGATATAAATACGATTTTGTAAAAATATTATAATTTAAAAGAATGTCAATGGAGTTTCTTGCCCATTCTTCTCCATAGAGATCAACGCTTTGGAATGGGCAACTACAGTACTTTCACAAGTTATTATGCCTTGGGACCGGGACTGTAGATTAATTTTGTTTCTTGACATTCAAAAGTGCCTGTGATGGTCTAATTGAAATAAATGATTTGATTTGATTTGATTTGAATGTTGTACTTATTTAAAAAAGGTGTAACATGGCCCCTTAAAAGGAAGGACCGTTCTTTCAGTTTTTGACAGAAGTCGTTGGCCGTATACTGTGTCCGCATAATTTAGCTTTCCAATCTTTAATGTCGACCTGGCCAGCCAGTTCAAATTACCTAAATGAAATATCACACGTACTTCATTACCGCACTTGCGGTTTCATTTTGTGAATTACTTACTAGCTTTTGTTCCGTTACATTCGGGGCAACACAGTTCCTAATTTACAGGTACCTGCTACATTTAATTTTTGCCCTTGCACCTTATTTATTGTAATAGCAATGCTAAGTTTTCCTTTTTTTTCCCTCTTTCTCCCCTCATATCTCAATCTTGTTTTTTTTTAATGTCCATCCTATGTCCGTCTCCAGGGTCTCAACTATCTGTGTACCAAAATTCATCAAAATCGGTTTAGCCATTTAGGCGTGAAGACAAAGCGAAAGTGAGTTTGTTTGTTACAAACAAACTCACTTTCGTTTTTATAATATTAAAGTAAGGAAGTAGGGATTTTAACAAATTTTCTTTAGTAGCCTTTTCTTTTAAATTCTTATTTTGTTTCTTCTGCTTTTAATAAATCGGAATACGTAGCGTTTCTTCGAGGATGTTTACAAATACGAAACATCCCCGAAAAAAAAGTTGTTTAAATGTTTGAGTTTCTTTGCAATCGGTGCAAGTTATCATCATGTACATGCAACGATATCTGATCTATAGAATCAAAATAGTACTAGTACGAATGACTCCACTGACCAAGTCTTCCAAAAGTTAGAAAAGACCAAAGCAAAAGGTACTCGAGATATTGTGTTACCCCGAAACGTAACGCGAGCGAAGCGAACATATAAGTTTCTCAAAGTGTAAATGAAACTCGAGGACAGAAGGTAACACTTGACACAAAGATTTGTAAACTTGTGAAGGCAAGCTTAGATATATTTACCTACAAACTTAGGTATAACAAAATTGAAATTATTATTATTTTGTCTTTCAGATCTATGGAAATTTTTTCGTAAAACTCAGAACTACTCATTAGAAACAAGTGGTGTTCTAGAACTCAAACTTGCCACTCACACATGTTACTGTAAGTCAAAGTCAAAATGTCACTATTTATTTTTGGCCAGAAAACAGGCATCTAAGAATATAAAAAAAAACAATACAATAGAATTGATTTAACGAAGTTTTTCCTTCAATAATCAAGCAATGCTAAGAATAAACTAATCACAATTAATTAATTGTACTTATGTTACAGTAATAACCGATCCAGAAGACAGCCTGACAGTAGCTAATTCATGTTTAAGTAAACCAATTTTTTACGATTTTTCAAAAGAATTCGTAAATAATGGACTTATTACGGCTGAAGGTAAGTGACAATAAATTAAAAATAGATATAAAAAAGCCCGGTTCGCCAAACCCTCTAAGAAGGATAAAAAAGTCGAATGACACAATGTTCGTTCCCATACTCCTCCGAAGCAGCTCGACCGATACTTATGATTTTTTTATGCATATTCAGTAAGTCTGAGAATCGAATAATATCAATCTTTCAAGCCCTTAAGTGAGAAAGGGGCCTGAGCACCAGGTGCAACCGTTGGGCACAGCTACTTTCTAAATAAAATTTCTTCCTTCCAAATCGCATGCGAATCGATTAGACTGACAACAAATTGGTATATAACAGCGCCTTCTAGAGATTAACACCATAATAACAATATACGAACTATCAACAATTAATCGCCACCAACCTAATGTTTCCCACATACATTCGCATTTATAATATTAGAAGGAATTACGCAATTTCAATTTCTAGTTTTGTTTGTTGTTGAGTTCACGTTTAAATGTCCTAACCTCTAATATTTTTGTTTCAGAGTCAGTATGGAAATCCCATCGCAAACTATTGAATCCGTCGTTCAACCAACAAGTGCTGAACACCTACGTGACTGAAATGAACGTGCAAGCTCAAAATCTTGTGTCTCGATTAGCTACGAAAGCGGGAAAAGGGCCGTTTGATGTGCGAAAGTTCTTCATAGACTATACATTATCAACTGTTACTCGTAAGTGATGACTGTGATCAGACCGGTCGTAAGCATCTTGAACATTGATTGTAATATCACAACTAATAGACATTAACGTGGAATCTTCTGGTATTTTAAAAACGATGACTTGTTTTACTATTTTCTTTTCTTTGCAGGGACTTCGCTAGGACTGAATGCTCAAGATCAAACAACGATCGATACAGATTATGCACACGCAATCAAAGATTTAACTGCTCTGTATTGTGACAGATTTAAAAATGTGTGGTTGCATTTGCCTTTGATATTTAACTGGAGTGCAATGAAGCGCCAACAAACTATACTTATAAAAAAGCTGGAGAACATCATAGATCTAGTAATATTTTTACTTAACTTAACCATTATTACTTATAAGCTTAAACTAAATGCATACAATCTTACTGACCACGGAACCAAGCCTATTCATGATCCATCGACTGTTTTCACAATAAATGAAAAAATAGGGTTGAACGATGCGGACACAAATTATTTGTATATATTTTTCACAGACAAATTGTGATACCGTTAAATAAAGCTGTTTAGTAGTGGTAGATAAAAAAGTTTTAAAATATTACCAACACTTTTTATTTTTTATAGCTGCTTTTGTTAAAATCGGTTTTTAACAAACTTAACTGTTTTTGTGGCCTACATTCACTGGATTCCTTCTATGAAGAATGTTACTAGGTATGCCAAATCGCTTGAAATATTGTCTAGAAGTATACTCGCTTGAAGTATTGCTTGTATGTATACAAACACACCAGTTTTATTAGTAGTAAAAAATACTAGTAGTTTTGATTTTATAGGCATTCAATAACAGTAACGTGACCGCCTGTGACGTCTTTTCACAACGCGCCGAGCGGGCCATTGTTCGCTTAGGCTGGGTTGCGCCACAGAAGAAGTTATAGTAAAGGTTTGTGTCAAATTTAACACTAACAGTAACGCTGCCTTTAACAGTTGTAGCAAAATGAGTTGCACTGACCAGCGAATTCATTATCTTTGCTAAAGTTAAAAGTGTTGCAAGTCAAATGAGGCGTGATTTACCCCAAGTTCGATGCGGGTAACATTTTTAAATACTAATCATAAACCTAAAAACTCGTTTCTGCGCTGTCATCGGTGTCACTTCATTTCATTGATTTTAGCTCTGTGTCGGTTAATTTTAAATATTTTTCACTGTGGGAGAAAATAAAAACATGGACGAAAATTTGCTTGCAAACTTTACCAATATAGAATTGGACAGATTTAGATTCTATTTACAATGACAAGATCATCGATTTCGTCTTCAGAACTGGTTTCCGCGGGTATTTCATGGAGTAGGGACATGATGTTTACAGGTTATATTCAACGCGTTTGACAGTTGACGCTTAATTTAACACAAACAAGTCGGAAAACCTGGAGCGAATTCTGAGGAAGACTTCAGTAGAAATTAGAGGAGTACCAAAAGTAAAGAAGGAGAATAAGCTTAATATCCTAAATACAGCTACTAGCCTCATGAAATCAATTAATTGTGAAACATCTACGACCGATGTAAGGGATGTGTATCGTCTCCCTTCTAAAGAAAGCGCTTTGTCGTCAACTGTTGTAATCGAGTTTACCAATACATTCATAAAGGAAAAATTTTTGAAAGGCACGAAGCTTTACAACTCGGTCCACAAAACAACTCCGCTTAACTCGTCACATATGGGCCTAGAAGGCACCAGTCCTCTTTATTTTTCGGACCATCTTACAAATAAAACAAAGCGTCTTCACTTTCTTGCGCGAGATTTTGCTACGGCTGAAAGTTATCGGTTTTGTTGGATTGCGAACGGCAGAATTTTTCTCCGCAAAGAAGAAGGAGAAAAATATATATTGGTCAAAAATGAGAACACTCTTTTACAGCTGCGCGGAAAATAACCGAAACTATGTATTATGTTTACTGTATCTAGAAATATTCCTAACTGTAACACATCTAAAGAAACTCGTACTCACCTACAAACAAGAAGTAGAAGTTTTTTGCATAACTTACACTAACACTCAACATCACATAACACATATCCAAACATCTCATAAAAAGTTTAAAAATATTACATGTTCAATTGTTCTAACCTTGCCTTTTCCAACTACTTTATCCTCTAAATGCTTATTAATTAAAGCGCGAATTAGTATCAGAATCCTATGTCCTGTTAAAATTATTAATGGCTAATCAAATTGATCTTTTTGATGAAATTGATAGCACAGAAATTTTCACTAGCACCAAGCACAATTTGCCTGAACAATGCGTTACAGATCTGGGAATCGGTGAAAATCAAGTTACCATTGTACACCAAAACATTCGTAGCATTCAAAAAAACTTTGACAATTTTACGTTATTTCTAAATAGACTAAATTTCTTGCCTGATATTATAATTCTTTCAGAATGCAGACTTAATAATACAACTCCTAAAGTATTTTTCCAAGGCTATGACTGTCATTACTCCCAAAACTACCTTAATCAAAATGATGGTCTGGCAGTTCTTTACAAAAACGATTTAAACGTCACTATCAACGAACCACCATTTAAAGATGCAAACTGTCTAGTGATTCGTGTAAGAACAGATCTCACAATTTGTGCAATATATAGGTCTCCTTCTTTCTCGAACATTTTCAATTTTTGTAATTCACTAGACAATGTTCTTCAAACTTGCACTACGTCATCCGTTGCAATAATTGGTGACATTAATATTGACATCAAATCTGGGACTGAAGACAAACGTGCAAGCGAATATCTTGATGTCACAAGTCATCACGGCTTCTACCCAGGTCACCAATTCACAACACGTGAACGCACTTGTCTAGATCATGTCATTTTCAAAACTAACAAAGCCGCTAAAACCGTCATCTGTGAGACTGGTTTGACTGATCATGACACAGTGTTAGTTAGTATACCGATGGAGCCGCTAAAATTGCCGTCTTCTACAGGCAAAACTAAATACAGGAGAAAGATTGACTATCCCAGTTTCGTATCGGAAGTTGAGGATGCAGACTGGAGCAAAATATTGCATCACCATGATGTAAGTGAAGCGACAGAGGAACTTACAATAAAATTACAAGAAATCATTCAACGACATACAACAACAGAAATAGTACGTAACTCTAAGTCGATTAGAAGACCGTGGATGACAGCAAATCTGTTGAACTGTGTAAGGAAAAGAGATACTCTCCATACTGAAACCAGGAAAAGAGAAAATATTAATAACCACGCCTTACAACAACACTACAAAACATACAGAAACTATTGTAATAATATTATACAGAACTTAAAAAATGCTTACGAAAAAGGACTACTAGACAACTCTAAAGGCAATTGTAAAAATACCTGGGCGGCGGTGAAATCGATCTGCAATCTAAAGAGTAAGACATCGACCAATATGGCGCTTCTTACTGCCAAACCTGAACCAGTGGTCGCGCTGGATATGGCTAACAAATTTTTCGCTAACATAGGAGAACAACTAGCAAAAAACACAATACTACGACTACAAAAAACGGAAACCGAACTTGCTAATCTAGTCAAAGGGCCTGAGAATATGGATGCATCTCCAATGAACTCCTTCTTTATGAACCCTACTGATGAAATGGAAGTTAAAGCAGTTTTGACAAGCCTAAGCAATGACTCAGCTCCTGGATGGGATGGTATATCAAACCGTGTCCTTAAACTTGCAAAGCATTGTCTAGCTGCTCCTATTGCACATATTTGTAATCTAAGCATGTTTAACGGCATAGTCCCACCTCAAATGAAAGTTGCAAATGTGTGTCCGATTCATAAAGGAGGAGATACGACCGTAGTATCCAACTACAGACCAATATCTCTACTTACGTCACTCTCGAAAATTCTGGAGAAACTGGTGAATAAGAGACTGTTGACATATCTTGAGAAAATGAAAATACTTTCCACAAAACAGTACGGTTTTCGCAACGGCAGGTCCACCGAGGACGCTGTTACTAATTTAGTAGACTTTGTTGTTGGTACACTTGATAAAGGGCAAAAATGTAGCGGCGTCTTCCTGGATCTTGCGAAAGCGTTTGATACCGTGTCTAGATCGATCCTGTTTCAGAAAATGGAATGTATTGGCATTAGGGGTACTGCTCTCGCTTGGTTTATTTCGTATCTGACTGAACGCAAACAAAGGATATGCTTGGGAGATTCCCAGAGTTCTTTTGCCAATGTTGGGTACGGAGTGCCTCAGGGTAGTGTCCTGGGACCAACTATATTTCTACTCTATGTCAACGGTCTGTGCTCACTGAACCTGGATAATGGACAGATTTTTGCGTATGCTGATGACACCGCTGTAATTTTTTACGGAAGTACTTGGAAAGAAGTCTACAGAGCCGCAGAGCGTGGAATGATGACCATTTCCAATTGGCTGCAGAATAACCTGTTAACACTAAATGTTTCCAAAACCAAAATAGTAAACTTCTCAATCAACAAGAAATCGTCTGCTCCCACCCAACTCTCACTCAAATTCCACAACTGTAGCTACTACCCAGGATGTACGTGCAACTGTCCCAAATTTGATCAGGTTGACTGCATTAAGTATCTTGGCATTAATATAGATAAACACTTGACTTGGAACAAACATATTGAAGCACTGAACACCCGCGTGAGAAAACTCCTGTACATATTTAAAAAACTAAGTTCAATAGCAGACAACCATACTCTAAAAACAGTCTACTATGCGCTATGCCAGACGATCTTGGGGTACTGTATAGTGGCTTGGGGCTCAGCTGCGAAAAGCACTTTTATCACTGCTGAACGAGCGCAAAGAGCTATCCTCAAAAGAACTTTTAATCGGAGGCTACGTTACCCTACAGACGCACTGTACCGAGACACAGGCATGCTGACGGTTCGTCAGCTGTATATTAGGGCAGTTATTCTCAGGTTCCATACAACTGCACCGACCACCGCGGTAAAAGATAAACGTGTGCGTCGACTACCTAAGTGGGATAAACCGTTTTGCCGTCGGGTTTTTGGTAATAAAGCGTTTTCGTACATGGGGCCGCACTTATATGGCAAAGCAAATAAATGCTTAAATTTAATTACCATGACCAAGTACACATGCAAAGAACTTGTAACGGAATGGCTTCAACATTTAAATTATAATGAAACTGAACATGTAATAGCAATATATTAGTTAACTTCAAAACACTCATCTACACATATACTCTCACAATCCACTCATACACACATTTCCACCTATACACACTCAACACTTACTACCCACAACTCACACTTCACCTCCTCACTCACTCCCATAGAAGTAGACCCCTCAGAATTGAGGCATTCTTTGCCGCTAGACACACATCATCATTCACAGTACCCTCATACAATCTCTCTATTTTAATCTTTTTGTTATTTTTTTTTTTATATATTCTTTCTTAAGTTAATAAATCTCAAGCTTTTTTTGGGAAATAACGCTAGTATATTGTTCCACTTTAGACGAAAGAGACTGAACCCCACGACACAGGGTATCCTAGTGTGGGGTTCAGTGTCATTTAAATTATGTATGTACTTTTTTGTAGAACAATAAATAAATAAATAAATAAAACAATAGCACTAACCAGCGAAAAGTGATCGGTTACCGTTAAGGTTAAAGTTATGACATCATTTAACTATTTGTCAAATGGTGCAACTCATTTTTGGCCTAACCATTACTTTAACTGAATTTTCGATATTTGTTAATGTTAAAGTAAGATGGTGCAACCCAGCCTTAGTATCAAGTCGCCAGCGCTTACTAGTAAGTGAAATAGCTTGCACGAAAACCAACACAACAAAACACTGCGTTTTGTTGTGTTGGTTTTCGTTCGCGTATTAAGTTAATAGTCTAATAATAGTTAATATTTTTCAATTGATAAAATGGATGAAGGACTCGAAATAGTTCTGCACTGGCATCAATAGTTTAAATTATAACTAAAAAATAATTATAGTTAAAAAAACTACAATATCAAAATTAATTTTAAAAAAATACAATAACTGATGACACATTACGACAAAAAGTTACTGGACTAAAGTTGTAGACAATTTAATTTGCATAAAAAAATGTTAACAATTTTTTTTATTAAATAAATCGTTTACGAGATATATCGTAAAAACCATTTCAACTCCTATTTTCAAGATGGCGGCCGTGGGACAACGGTGGCGATCCCACAAACTTGGTTTTAACTTTACACAAACCCCCCTACACATAAAAAAAAATTGCGTCCTCTAAAAAATGCAACCCCAAATGTAACTTTTCAATGGACTATTAACTTTTTTCAACAAGGGTAATGTTAAATATTTAGTACCTGGTTGTAAAAAAAGGATTTTTATTGGTATCGGAATCGTCACCTAAAATAAATTTTAGAATTCAAATGTTTCAAATTATCAACATTCAGAGAATATACCCTCGAAAAATGTAACAAGTTAAAAAAAAACTCTTTTAAATTCATCAATTTATGGTTCAAAAATTTTAAAAATTTAGTTAAATTAAAATTCATTTTAAAATTTTGGCTATATTGTTAGTGCTACAAAAGTTTGTGTTTGTGAATCCAAATACGGCATTGATTAATTGTTGAGCCTGTATTTTTTTGCAATTTTAGGTCATCGTCAAAAGAAAATCTCAGTTAAAGACGAACATGTATGACGAATCGACACAAGGTAAACAAAAAAAAAGTTTTAATTATTTATATGCATTGCGCAATTTCTACGCATTGCGATAGTTATGCTTTTCTTGATAATACGTTACGTTAAAGAAATAATGAAGGACAAAATAACAAGTTTTCAAATTTTTGAGAATATCTCCATGACCCATATTTTACGGATGGGGGGGGGGGTGTCCCCCCACGGGAAATTACTTGCTGATTTCGATAGTATTGTAATATAAAAAGTATAGATATCAATAGAAATCAGACTTTTACTGGCTAAAACCCATCCATGTTCCTTCTTTTGCCCTTTATTTTCCGGGGCCGCAGTATCTCTTTTGAACAACCCGCTACCCCTGCAGGTGGTGACCCTGGTAGACCCCTCTGTTTTACTTATATCACTTTAAGGCAAGCGTGGAACACTCACGCGCAGTCGACGCAGCTTGTCGTCACTAGACGAACAGACCGTGACTTACCCATTACTCACTGTCCATAGACCCGCATCTACGGTGGCCGGGAGTCGTCTCGCGGCGCACGACGCCCGGAGCGCCTCCCGCGGAGACTGGGTTGGTTCGAGGTTCTCTCCCTCAAGCGCCCGGCCACCTCCTTCGCTAGCATAACTGTTTCGCAGAAGGAAGTGACTGCTTTCTATTGTCTCTCGCTTCGGAGCATGGACTGAACCAGGACCGAATTCCCTGTGCTGTTCAATGCATTCATTAACTCAATGTATTAAGTGCGTTAAAATCCCGATAGTCGTTTTCCATCAATAATATTTAAATAGAATTTAATTTGATATGCAGAATTTTTAGCTTCACGAAGAGTCCTTAAACCACTTCTCCATAGGAAATGTGACAGAAAACAAAAACATTATTTTACAGGCAAATTCAAACCGGTCCTGGATCAAATGCTGCATTTGACTAAGGATCAAGGTGCTTTCACACACAGTGACATCAGAGAACATCTGCATACTTTTGTAGCCGCTGCTTACAACACAACTTCTTCGGCTATGACATTAATGTTGTTAGTGATAGGGTCAGACCAAAATATACAAAAACGGATTTTTAACGAGTGAGTAACTTTAAATACTTATGTACGGTTTAAAACATTTAAAATAGCATGAGCATTAAGTCTATTGCGCTTCCATTGGTGAGGCACAAGCCTCCCGTCTATGAGAGGAAGTGATTAGTAATCAGCCACGTAGGTTCACTAAATTGGCAACGGCGAATGAGTTTTTTTTTTGTTGGTCACAGGTTACAAAATGTATTAGAACATAAAGATGAGGATATAACCAAACAAGATCTACCTAAGTTGGTATACCTGGAGGCGGTAATCAAGGAGTCGATGAGAATGTACCCAGTCGTTCCAATTATTGGAAGAAAAGTTGAAAAAGATATCAATCTGAGTATGTATACCTTTACACCATAAGTCTGAACACTTTATTCTGCGTTGTTCTTATTCAATTTTGTATTTTTATAGAAAACTGCACGTTACGAGCTGGTAGTTCTGTTGGAATTGGGTTGTACGGCCTCCTCCGTCACTCCATGTGGGGCCCAGACGCGGAGGAATTCAAACCGGAGCGATGGCTGAACTCTGCCACTTTGCCAGATCACCCGATCGTTAATGCTGCCTTCAGTATTGGCAAGCGAAACTGCATAGGTAAACACTCTAATACGGTCAATTGTGGGATAATATGATATTCTGTCAGAAAGAACGCACAATCAACCAATGGATCAATGAACTAATACTAACACCATAGTCGTGTAACACAGAGTACCATATCCCGTGTTAAGTATCCATAACTGCGAATATTTCCGGACAAACAATACAGTTCAGTTCATCATCTTTCTGCCGCTGTCCCATTTTATTTGAAGTCGGTGCAAATCGTTTTCAACCTACAAAAAAATGGGCTACTCTTTTTTTTCGCCCGTTTCTTCATTCTTAATTCGACATGTATGTATTAGTATGACCACGCATAACTTTTGACTAAGAAGACCGATTTGAAAAAAGGGTAGAAAAATAGGGGTGATTATATTTTTTCATACTGAATTTTGAACCGATTCTGTAAATTTAGCACAAACATGTAGTTCTGATGACAATACGACGTTATTAACATTTGATAATGGATAATGGAGACTTAAAAAACCTGCAAATTGTAAGAGCTCCTCAACAGTTAAACGCTGACGGGAACTTTAGACGAGAGGCTTTTAAGAGGTTCTGATAAATTTACAGCTGCTATATTGTGTTTAAGTTACCTTCTCGCATGTTGATGAGAACTATCAACACCCAGAAATAGGAGCCCCGTCATTCGGGGCTCCGTCGTCTTATCTTAGCGCAGGTGATATCAGTTGAAAATATTAGATATGTATAGCTTTTGCCCGCGGCTTCGCTCGCGTTAAATTCGGGGTAACACAGTTCCTCTTGCGCCTTATTGATTTGTAATAGCAACGCTAAGTTCATTTTCTTCCCTCTTTCTCCCTCACATACCACTTTTTTTTAAATAAAAAATTACCGTCCCTCTCCTGGTTCCCAACTATCTCTGTATGAAAAATTATCAAAATCGGTTCAGCCATTAAAGCGTGAAGAGGTAACAAACAAACTCACTTTCGCTTTTATAATATTAGTAAGGATTCCTCTTTAGGATATTTTGTTCTTGATAATGTTACCCTATTGCGTACAGTGTATATTGATGGGAAAAAAATGTGGCTTTGCGTTTCAGTGTTACTAATCGGTAATTTCTTTCCCAATGGGTAACAGTGTTACACAAAATGGTGTAATTCAATGGGAACAAAAGCTTTAAATCATGTTGTAGATTATTATAACATTTTATTTCATGAAATAGTATATTTTTTTGTTTTGTAAAAGAAGTTTCATAGGTGCACTATTCATTTGGCCCGTATTACTTTACCAAAAGTATGTGTTCCTATTATTATATATTATCATCAACAGAAAACCTATCTAACACAAAATCCAATATCGGAGATCGTCGCAATGCACATATAAATCTCTCAAAACATTTTCATATTAGGGTTCGTTTCAAAAACCATCCTGTACATGCAGTTCTTGCAACAGGCCACCTGTAAAGTTTTTATACAACAGAGCATCAGAATAAATAAGAATAAAATACACACTATGTATTTTACAGGTAAATTATACGGCATGATGGTGATGAAGATCGCGTTGGCGCATATTTTACGGCGATACCATGTAACCGGTGACATCGACAAAGTTGTGTGTGAATATAATGTAGCATTGATACCAGTGGAAGGACATCATATTACTTTAACGCTTAGATCATAGACTTCTACTATTAAAAGTAGCCAATGTTTACCAGTAAAAGTTTTCTGACTTATTCGTAACTAGCGTTGCTAAAGTGTTTTAATAAATTGAAATTGTAATAGTAACTATCATAACTATAAACAATTGTTTTTTTTTAAGTATTCTTAAATAAAAAAAATATAGAAACTATTTGCATTTTTTTCTTTTGAAATCAGAAGAGCATATGGTTAGACAGGCCCCTATATAGTCCCCCGTAGTACCCCGGCTGGGCAGAACGGAAATCCAGAATCCCGCTCTAGGTCGTCTCACATCATGGTTGAGAAACTACTGGAATAGCAGCGTTGACGCCTACGAGAAAGATCTATGGAATCTATCGATGGGAGTCCCACACGGTTCCATTCTTGGCGGGTGAACCAAGAGCTGGCTTTTACCTTTGCTAACGCCAAAGTATTGCCATGTAATATGTGAAGGCTTATTTTTATATGATTACAGTATTTTTCAGTCAGCCTTGATATAAGAAAATTAATGTCGGAGGAAAAGTTTGATGAAAAACTTAGTAAAATAGAGTTACAAGCATGGCAGTCATTTAACGAAGTGGTGAAAATCTTTTAAGGGGAACAATAAAATCTCCCACATAAATAAAGAAATAATGTCATAAAATGATTGCAAATGTTGTGTAATGGTTTGCAATATGAGTATTAAACGTCATTTTTTGACGGCACGGTTGGCGCAGTGGCTGAGCGATTGACTGCTGCGCTGTGTGTCGCGGTTTCGATTCTCGGATCTAACAAAATTTGTATGGCCTACAAATAGTTGTTTCTGGTCTGGCTGTTTGTGCATGTGAGTTTAAATGTTTGTCAACGCACCCACGATACAGTAGAAATTCCTAGTGTGGGGCAAAGTTTTTTTTTTTAAAAAAATCTTAATTTCCCACATTGATAAACTTCCCAGAAAAACTAGCAGAAGTTCGCTAAGAACGAGGCGAAAGATTTTACCAAGATTTAAAAGAACTTTAAGATCGGTATCAAGGAAGATAGAATACTAGCATGGTGGACTATTGTTGGATTTTGACGCGCGAAGACAACACAAAATAAAATTTACGTGTAATTTAGATACTTAATAAGTTATTATCAAATCAAATCATTTATTTCAATAAGACCATTACAGGCACTTTTGAATGTCAAGAAACAAAATGAATCTACACTCCCGGTCACAAGGCATAATAACTTTTGAAAGTACTGTAGTTGCCCATTCCAAAGCGTTGATCTCTATGGAGAAGTATGGGCAAGAAACTCCATGGACATTCTTTTAAATTATAATATTTTTACAAAATCGTATTTACATCATTCAAGTTGAGGTTTTACAAATATGTGAGAACGATGTAGAAAGACGTGTAAGAGCGTGTACGTAGTAAGAGCGTCCAGAGTAAATAAATAGCAAAATTCTCTTTAGAATCTAAATAAATTAAAAAATTACCGTGGTAACTAAACATGACCAGTCCCAACTGACAGCGCCCGTTCACGAACATGACGTATGGATCAGACGCATTCAGCTCGACCATTTTGAAGGGAGCTAAATGACCCGACACACCCGCCACCATCAGCGAGACATTTAAGTGAGCATGACACTATCAACCACTAGGGCAAGTCAATGATAGATAATACATAGCACTCACATATGGGCTTAATAATTATACAATACTAGAGAATTGATTCTATACATTGCAAAGATAGTCTTACAATCTGCATATATCTCAATATATTTTAGTACCTAGTTTTTTTTAGTTAACTGTTAAATACTTTTTTGAATATATTTTTTTATGTGAAAACTTTTTCCTATTTTCTAACTGTATTGTTTTTTGAAAAATCTAGAGGTGATGGAGAAAAACGAAGTACCTATATATTTGTTATCAACGTACAAAAGTAGCCTAGCAGCTATTAAATTCTAAACAGGAAGTTATGACCCTCATTTTGCAGGCCTATGTAATTATTATGCCACATAACATTTATCTATTGTTTTGCGTAATAAAAATATTATAAAAATGCTAATTTGCAATTTTTACCATGTGACCAGATTTTATCATTTAGTACAAATACGCAAAAAGCTAATAGAATTTGTTTCATATAAATTGCCTAATTAACTTCATTGTTTACTCCTCAAAGCGCAGTTTAATCGATCTTTGACATAAAAAAGCACGCAATAACACTTTATTTTTATGAAAACAGAGAATAATTCGAATGGTTCCGATGACGCACATAGTTATATAAGCGTAAAGTTTGTCATGAATGCTGTAAAGAGATGTAAAATGACTGAATCTGACCAGTCACAATTGTCATAAACCTTAAATGACCTGTCATTTACAGTCAATTGGACTCAAATATTAGTATCTGCTGTAAACTGATTAACTGAGTTGTGCTTTGTCTTTCCCGGTACGCGCGGGGTGCGGGGCACAGCACCCCGCGCGCGAGCATTATATGTGAAATGGCAACGTCGCATCGCATCGCCGCGCGCGCCTATTTTGATGCCACCTTGTTCTCTCATATTCTATACTAATATTATAATGCTGAATAGTTTGTTTGGTTGAACTATTGTTCCGATTTGAAAAAATGTTTTTAATACCTAAATAAATTGCTTGGTGGTGGATAAGAGCAGATACTAATATTTGAGTCCAATTGACTGAATTTGACTGTAAATGACAGGTCATTTAAGGTTTATGACAATTGTGACTGGTCAGATTCAGTCATTTTACATCTCTAGCTGTTATTTGTTTATCAACATGGGGCAAGCGAGCGCTAGCGCTGTCAAGCCTACCCTCAAGCACCTCCTCTATTGACTTTCTTTCATCACTTTATAAACGAGTTATGATAAGTGGTGCTAAGGCCGCCATAAACACGACTCTGTTATTAACACCCAAGCGTACATTTTTCTACAACACCGTCTAAGGAGCATTGACGTTACTTCTTAAATAATAAAAGCTCTTTGTTAAACTTTCCCTAGCGGTCCAAAGCTTTTCAGTATCCAGCAGTTAATATTCATGGAGACTCATAATTATAATAAACTTATATGATACTTTTGTTAACAGTTTCATTCCTGAAACGTAGGGGACCTTACGGAACGCCTGTTTGTCTCAATGTTCAGTCGAAACGAGGGGGACTCGTTTCGACTGAACATTTCATCATTTTATGTATTAAAGAATTTTCTTTTGCCGCCGCGCATTCAAGGTAATTTTTATTCGAAGTCAATGAAAACTTAAGCCCGTGTCTTTTGGAGACGTCGGTGAAAACAAAGTCCGAAAGTAAATACTACTAAAATTTAATTTGAAGGGTCAAGTAATTCGACAAAACTTCCGTGATAAGATTATCGAGCATTGACCGTAGTGTGTTTCAAAAGGAGGCAAGACGACCGGACACAGCTCCGCATGGTAATACACGTGAACCATGATTATCCTAAAAGAAAAAGTAGTACGAACGACCGAGTAGGCAGTACGAACAAAACGGCTGCCTATGATCATGGCCTGAGATCTTCTTCAAATTAGTGAATAATAAATTAAACAGCGATACGTTGGATGAACAAATTGGACTAAAAGTATCCTATAAAATATCTAGGTATTATCATTTAACTCACTTATTCCACACTAGAGCATCCAACAACAACATCGGTGTAAACTCACCTCTAAATCGACTCTGTCAAGAGATATATTTAATTGTTTTATAAAATCCGCATCTTACGTTGATATACACCATGATTCATTAAAAAAAAATTAAGACCCAAATACTCTTACCGGGGTTGCGGATTGTTCGAAAGAGATACCGCGGCCCCGGAACGTAAAGGGCAATAGAAGGAATATGGGTGAGTTTTAGTCAGTAAAAGTCTGACCCCACCCGCTCCGCCCAGAGCGGGGGAAGTTTTCCTAGAAAACTTTTGTGGCAACATTTTTGCACGTTAAGACTCATATGATTCAGGTTGCACCATTGCTCAATTCTATCCAAGTCTTCCTGAATTAAGGAAGCATCTTCATTTGAAATGATAGTTTTATAAATGTTGAGATCATCTGCAAACATTAAATATTTACAGTGATGGATTTGATCTGATATGTCATTAATAAACAGTAAAAACAGAACTGGTGCAAGGTGAGAACCCTGAGGAATTCCCGAGACAGCAAAGTACGGGTAAGATAGATTAACTACTAAAATTTGCGATCTACGGGATAATTAAGATGAAAACCAGTTTAGTAATGAGCCATGTATATCAATGTATTCTAACTTCCATTCCATTGTATTCCATTAGATTTTTGCGAATCTATATACGGTCACATGGTATAAAATGGCAGATTGTTAATTTTTTATACAAAAAAAAATTATAAAGCATTTTTTATATAAAAATATAAATTAATACTAATCTTACGCAAAACAATAGATAAAAGCTATGTAGAATAATAATTATTTGATAATATCGAGTTATATTGAAGCGCCCGCGGCTTCGCCTGCGTAATATCGAAAAAGTTCTAAGCGTTATTCCAGACTGCAGTCTACCTCCGTTCTGACGTGAAAGAGTTACAAACATCCATCCATCCATCCTCACAATAAATAATATTAGTAGGATATTGAAAGGATAAAAACACTCTAGAGTAATGTATACGGGTCACTTAAACATATCTATAAATCTCTAAAACTAAGAATGTTAGCTTAATTAAATAAATTGTGTTTGATAGACAATCAAATACTCTTTAAATTAAAGTGTTAAATTATATTAGTTACTTAAAAATATGTCATAAAAACATATCAGATTTGTAAAAGGAAGATCATTTGATTTTGCTTTTGTTTCTAAGCTTTCATTTTAGTGGGTTTTTAAACAAAATTGATAGTGTTTAACTTTATAATGCAAACCGTAATCATGTCGCTTCCACCTGCAGAAAGCACCAGAATTCTCACAATGTTCCAAACCGGCCGAAGTCAGCACGATACAGGCAGGACTGACGGTGTATCACTGTTAACGCTACAAAGAGTTCTCCGACTTTACGAGGAAACTGGCTGTATAATGCACAGACCAAGAACAGGCAGAAGTTCGATACTTGGTGAACACCATACTTCTTAATCGCTTTCTCACAGGAACCGAACTAACAAATCAGTCTCGATGCTTCAGAGAAAGTAACCTAAGCGCATAGGCAGTAAGATGACGGCTTGCTGAAGCTAACTTGAAACCACTTGGACCTGCAAATGCCCAGAACCACTTATATTCACTATAGAAGATTGGTCAAAAGTAATGTTCTTCAGCGAATCAAAATGTATCTACTTTTATGGAGTTGCCAGCACGCAGCCTCTCACAATAATATTGCTCTCACACAAGAATGCGAGCATATTTCCCAATGTAACTATTCCGTTTTCACCATTTTTCTACGGAATTTTCAAAAACAATGTCAGAAATACATTCTTGACAGACAAACAGACCGACAACATAGTGATTTGCGTTTTTTTCTTTTTGAAATTAGTTACTCTAAAAATGCTAGATTGCGACTTGTATAAATTCTAGATTGCAACTAGATTGTTGTTAAATCTTCGCTCAATTCATAAAATGTCTGTGTTAGTGGTGTCACTGGCATTACTATGTGTAGTGTTAGCTGTGTGGTCCCGGTTCAGGCGTCGCCCCAACGCGCCGCCTGAATATCCTGGGGCACTGCCAATCATTAGACATTCACTCCTGGGTTTTGGAGATCGAAAACGTGAGTAACTTCAATAATAAAAAAATGTTTTTTTTATAATAACATCACTTTCTCAATTGTGTCTCAATATCCAAGTTTAAACACCCAGTTCAATGCGGATTTCACACGTACGATCCAGCATTAACAGTGATTCGCTCCATTACGTAGTATATTTGTAAATAAATTATATTATTAATTTGCAAAAAAAAATGGCACATTATTCAAAAAATATTTTAGCAATAGTGTTGTCCCACCTCGTATTATCTATACTTACTAATATTATAAAGCTGAAGAGTTTGTTTGTTTGTTTGTTTGAACGCGCTAATCTCAGGGACTACTGGTTGGAATTGGAAAATTCTTTTAGTGTTGGATAGCCCATTTCTTGAGGAAGGCTATAGGCCATCACGCTACGACCAACAGGTGCTGAGCTGCGTGGGTGAAACCGCGTGGAACAGCTAGTTGAAATATAAGCAGCGTAAAGAATGCCGGGATATACGAAGTCATTTATGAATATTATATTTAACTAACTAAAGTTAAATTTCGAGTAACACAGTTCCCCTTTGCTGATTCGCAGGTACGTGCTACCTGTAGTTTTTGCCCTTTTTTTTTTTTTTTTTTTTCGGGTGGGAAATCATCCAATGACTTCCCCCGCTCTGGGCGGAGCGGGGGGGCATGTCAGACTTGTACTGACTAAAACCCACCCATGTTCCTTCTGTTGCCCTTTACGTTCCGAGGCCGTGGTATCTCTTTCGAACAACCCGCAACCCCGGCAGGCGGAGGCTCTGGCAAGCCCCTCTGCTTTGCTGACTCTCTTTGAGGCGCGCGTGAAACACGAACGCGCCATCGACACGGCATGTCGTCAATCGACGGACGGACGGTGAACTACTCATTGCTCACCGTCCACAGGCCCGCATCTACGGTGGCCGGGAGTCGTCTCGCGGCGCCCGGCGCCATGGGCGTCTCCCGCGGCGGCTGGGTTGGGCAGATGTTCTCTCCCTCAAACGCCCGGCCACCTCCTTCGCTAGCATTACTGCTTCGCAGAAGGTGGTGACCGCTTCCCATTCCCTCTCGCTCCGGACCATGGCCTGAACCAGGGCCGAACGCGAGAGATCGCCGCCGCCGTTAGCCTCTACGAGGGCACGGCGGTGCTCCGCCCAAGCCGGGCAGATCGCCACTGTGTGCTCCACCGTGTCCTCCGGGCGATCGTCACAATGGTGACACCCGGGCGCTTCCTCCCGCCCGATGATGTGCAGGAACCTCC
The DNA here is from genome assembly GCA_958449745.1 of Ochropleura leucogaster. Classification (NCBI taxonomy): domain Eukaryota; kingdom Metazoa; phylum Arthropoda; class Insecta; order Lepidoptera; family Noctuidae; genus Ochropleura; species Ochropleura leucogaster. The sequence continues at coordinate 8,832,090 of OY288223.1, read as the reverse complement.
CGAAACTTCCGTGTCCGGTGAGGACCTGCGTCAGGCGGTAGGTGAGGACGCCATGACGCCTCTCCAGCCACTCCTCAAAGAGGGGACTTATCGCCACTATTGTGGCGTGCCCTGCACGGGGTTGCGACAGTCGCTCTCTCCATGCCACCATGAGATCGCACCGGAGGTCTGCCCGCCGAGCGACAACTTGCCGCGGCAGCGGGTTTTCCCCCCGGTGTAGTGCCTCTGCGCGCCACTCAAACAGGCGCAGTTTTTGCCCTTGCGCCTTTGTTATTGTTAAATCAAAGCTAAGTTTTCCTTTTCTTTTTTTAAATTAGCCTATGTCCGTCATCAGGATCCCAACTATCTCTTTACAAAAATTCATCACAATCGGTTTAGCCATTTAGGCGTGAAGACGTAGGTAACAAACAAACTCACTTTCGCTTTTATAATATTATAGTAAGGATTATTATCCTAGGCTTTTAATCCTACGCCATCTTGTTACGGCAATAAAGGGTCAAAGTCTGTTTTTATACTATAAAAACCAGTGAAGTCCGATTCGGACTCCGCACAGGGTACCGAACAAACTTATGGCATAAACGATTATGTCATATCATTTGACTGCATAAACTTTAAAGGTTGATTATTTCACAAACCAAAAGGGACCACCAATCAATTGATATACTTTTTATGAGCTGTCAAAATGCGCTTCCCCCATAGATTTTGTATGAGACTCGCAACCGATGACGTCAGAAGTTGTCAAGTCAATGATGCAACTATTTATTGATTTAAAAGCAACTAAAAATCGAATTTGAAAGTTATTTTGAATTGAATGGAGTTCTCAGGTCTAGAACAAGGTGTTCTTTCAGAAAAAAATGTGTTTTTAAATTATTGGTTAATGGTGTCAACTTCTTACCCAATTGTAACACTCGGTACTTCAACTCTTTCCAGAGATAAAAAGTCTTTCAGGGAACAGACAATGGTATCAAATGAGCAACTAGGCTATCTATCGAGCACGGAGTTAAACTGCTAAAATCATCAAAACTGAAATTATGTTATTTTTGTCTTTCAGATCTATGGGATGTACTTCGTAAAATTCAGATCTACTCATTAGAAAAAAGTGGCGTTATTGAACTCAAGCTTGTCACTCACACTTGTTACAGTAAGTCAAAGTCAAAATAACACAATTTATGTCACAAAGGCTTCATGTTTTGATTTAATTTGATTGTCTATTTTAACATAGTTTTAAGTGCATTGTTACTGACAATTTATGGTCCTGGACTGAAATAAATGTTTAATAATAATAAAAAATATGTTCTAGTCAGAAAACTGGCATTTCAGAATATCAAAAATTTGCAATTAATAAAAATGAATTTTGATCAATTCTATTTTTAAAATGATCAAACAAAGATGTTTCTTCAAAAATCACGCAATGTTGAAACGAACGAACGAAAGAACTCAGACAATCACAATTAATTAATTTTGCTTATGTTACAGTAATAACCGATCCAGAAGACAGCCTGACAGTAGCTAATTCATGTTTAAGTAAACCTTATGTTTACGATTTCGGAAAGGAATTTTTACATAATGGACTTATTACAGCAGAAGGTAAGTGATAAGAAATCAAGATAAAAGATTAAAGAGAAGGCAAAACCTCTTAAAAGTATAAAATAATTTCCAAATAAAATTGTATCCTTTCAAATCAGAAAGCGCTTTGAAAGTGGGGCACGCAGCTGTTCCTAGGTACGGTTTCTAGGCCAATGCATGCTTGCAGTTTTGAAGTGTCGGTACATAATATTATAATAACATATCGTATCGCGGGTCCGTTTACAAACATTTAAACTTACATACACAAACAGCAAGACCCGGAACAACTACTTGATTGCGCACACACAAACAAACTCTCACCCTAGACGCATGTACATGTTCCGTTCTGTCATGGGTGAAAAGGATACACGATGATATTAATAACGTAATTTAATGTTAAAAATGGGTCCACCCTTTATAGCAGAACTTTTTATGTCATAATTTTATTTTGCATAACAACGGATGGCATGAACTTCACTTCGCAGAAAATAGTTTAGCAGACACTCATTTATCATACATTCTAAACTCATAATTTTGTAAGTCAGAATCATCTCTAGGCATAAACTTCATATCCATAATATTTAAAAAGTAGAAACATCATATCGCAGAAAGTTCACAGTCAGAATCGTCTTTTGGCATAATATATCTTATATTAAACGGCAGAATTGTCATATCGTAGAAAGTTTATAGTTAGGGTCATTTTTGTCAATATGAGTTGTCATTTATTTTGATTAATTATTTCTTTAAATAATGTCATTTATTTTAGTTATTCTTTAATTGAATTTGAGATACTGTCATTAATTCAATAAGTAATTAGGTATCCTAATCTAAATACTTCAGTTCCGGGTAACCTACTTAAAACAATCTCTTTTTTCTACGCAAGTCGTTTCTGGCGTAGGAGGTCACAGTTTTAACCTAACCTAGCCATTACTGCCGTCTGCATAGTATGCCAAGTGAAATTATACCAAATAATATATTATGCGAAATTTGAGCTCTGTGAATCGTAATTATACTAAATGTAAATCTGCCATCTTAAAAGTATGCCATTGTTAATTTGAAGTTTTAAACATTATGCCAAACGATAATTATACCAAATAATGTTTATGCCTTTAAAATGTTCGTTTAACGAAAATTATGGTAAGTGTGTTAAGTATGCCAAATAAATTTCGGAGCATCAAAATTCTGCCAGATAGAGGGAACCTATTAAAATATTCAAAGAGTTTGCCATCAATTAGGTTGCCATGTTGGAATGGGTCTAACATAGATTTAGTCAGTAAAAACTTTTTATCAAAACATTAAGTGGATCATTGTTTGTTGGCTCTGACTCATGATTAATTATAAACTCTAAGTTTGGATCTTAGCTAGACTAAAAGATTTTTATTTTTCGCTTTTTAGTTACTGTTTTCATCAGTTAAATTTTTTGGTAAAAAGTTTTTACTTTTCTTTTACTTACAACGAATTTGTTGTTACTTAATTTAATCTAATTCGTAGTTAACTCTCAACCGTCTAGGAATGCGCACTCTGTTTTGTCCCTACGTCCACCTGTCACATGACCACTGCAGTTTTAACGACTGCACTTGTAAAACTCAACAAAAACTGTTACCATTTCACAACCACTGTAGTTACATTCGAACAAAAAATAGTCACTCAAAGTTCAACTTACCTACCATTTAGATAAGTTAAAAGTCAAATGCACTGACTATTAAAAAAAACGTGATCACAGTTTATCAAAAAGTAACCGACATTTTTTCCCACTTTTTTCTTGCGACTTTCACTATTCAATGTAATTTTTTTTAAATTGGCATAACATCCTCAGAATTTCTATGACAGTTATTGGCCAGTTTGCCAAACTTCTTGGCAGTATATGATTAGGTATAAATGAGACAAAAGATGTAGTATAGTCTGGTTATAATTATCCAAAGGTGCATCTTATATACTAACTTCGTGACGTGACTTCGTGTCGATAACAGACAGTAGAAACATTTAATAGATATTGAACGTGCGATAAAGAACATAAGATTGCGATGTAGATTGTAGATACAGCACAAAGATATTGTACTGTAACAGTACACCCCCCTTTAAAAGAAAAAAATAAATATTATGGTAATAGTGTTTACAATATAAGTTTGATCTAGACCTTACTAGTTATTTGCTGATGTATATAAATAATAATGCTATTGTACGCGGTGGAATTTGATGACGCCTGTTGTGGTGTGATTTGCTGACGTCTGTAATTTTGACTTAGCTGTTGCACGAGTGTTTATTATTTTTTTCCGTTAAATTCTTCATTCTTCTGTCCAGTGTTTTCATTATGCCGTAAATTAGGATCACACCGATTGTTAAAATAATCTGTCCCATTGCAACATTTCTTGTCCACCGTAAGTCCTCCTGGATCAGGTTGCGGAGTTTGTCCGCTTCGTTTTGATTGAGGCAACTGTCCGTATTGTATGTTATCTGGTCCTTAGAACTTTGATTTCCCATTTTAGATGTCTTGTTGTTACGAGTAGTTGTGAATTAATGGTATATGTTAAGATCTATGTTAATATATATACGAATAACTTGCTTCTATCAGCGATTTTTATAGACGTACTACTGGCTTTACTTTACGTCCCGATCGTGTAGTGTACGTGTGTGAATGTCTGTCGTAATCCTTTGAATCTGGCACGTAGTTTGATTCGTCATTGATCATGAATGCTGGTTTCAATCTATCAATTGATATCACTGTCTCTTTATCCCTAATTCTAATGCAAAATGTTTTATCTGTTTTACTAATTACTGGGTAGGGTCCCTCATACGGCGGTGTCAGGGCTTTCTTCATTCTATCACACCGAACAAATACGTGTGAGCATTCTTTGAGTTCGGGATGCACAAATATAGCTTGGTTATGGTTTTTTCTTTTCGGAATTGATGTCATTTGTGTGATGTCCTTTTGAATTTGTTTTACAAATTCTTCGTACGTTGATAACTGTGCTGCTGATGACTCAAAAAATCCTCCAGGGAGTCGTATTGGCGTTCCATATGTCATCTCTGCTGAACTATAACCTGTATCTTCTCGCAAGCTACTCCGCAACCCGAGTAAAACTGTTGGGATTTCTTTTAACCAATTTTCGTTGGATTCTCTTGTCATTAACGCTACCTTTAAAGTTCTATGAAATCTCTCTATCATTCCATTGGATTGCGGATGATAAGGTGTTGTCCTAATTTTATGTATTCCCAAAAATTGTGAGAGTGACTCAAATATTCTTGATTCAAACTGTCGGCCTTGATCCGTAGTAATGCGCAATGGACATCCAAAACGAGTAATCCATCCTTCGAAAAGTGTCTTGGCTACTGTTTCTGCAGTTATATCTTCTACCGGAAATATTTCGGGCCATGACGTACAACGATCTATGATTGTGATTAAATATCTCTTCCCTTGTGAAATCGGAAGTGGTCCGACGATGTCAATATGTAAATGTTCAAAACGTTGCGCTGTCATAAATGTACCAGGAGGTGATATCGTATGTCGTTGTATTTTTGATTTTTGGCAGGCTATACATGATCTACACCAATTATTGATATCTTTGTTCATATACGGCCATAAATACCTTTGGGTTATCATTTTTCTCGTAGTTCTTTTTCCTGGATGGCTCATACCATGAATGGTATCGAAAATTTGTTTGCGAAAATGCTTTGGTAAGTAGGGGCGACTTTTTCCAGTAGACGTGTCGCAGGTGATGTTTATTGTGGAACCCGGAAGCGTAATGTTTTTGAATTTTAATCTTTTATTGTCATGTAATTTACTTAGTTCATTATCTGTTGATTGACATTTTTCCAATTCAGCGTAATCGATAGGTGATGGCACGTATATTTCCTCTATTCGAGATAAGGCATCGGCGGTAATATTGTCACGTCCGTTTATGTGTTGGATGTTGGTACTGTATTGTGAAATGAAATCTAACTGCCGGACCCGTCGCGGTGTATCGTTTGATGATGGTTTTTGGGAGAATGCGTATGTCAAAGGTCGGTGATCCGTAAATATTGTAAATTCTCTTCCCTCGATTAATCTGTGAAAATGTTTGACGGCCATGTATATTCCTAACAGCTCTCTGTCAAACGTAGAATATTTTTGTTGAGTTTCGCTCAATTTTTGTGAAAAAAATCCTAATGGTTCCCAATTGCGTCCGGATTTTTGTTGTAAAACTCCACCAACGCAAGTAGCACTAGCGTCGGTCATGAGCGCTAGTGATGCGTTGCGGGAAGGATGCGCTGTTAATACTGCGTTTTTCATGCTTTCCGTGCATTTTTCGAAAGCTTCTAAATGCTGATAATGCAAATCTTCGTTGTCCGATGCGATGAGACAATCGTCTACAAATATAAATACGAAAGGGAATAGTCCATTCGTGGCTTAACGTGAACAGAATGTTCAGTTATAATTATTTTTACGAAGAAATTAAATTAAATCTAAAGTATTTTTTCTTTGCATTGTCGTTGCTGGAAAGTAAACGTAAAAATATTTCATTTAAAAAGTATTTAAGCCTAGTGAACATAAAAAGCGTCGCCATTTTTCGTTGCAGGCTGTTTTTGTGTTGCCATATTAATAATAATTGTAATTGCAGACTCTTATAAAAGATTCTAATCGATTTCATCAATTTAGTAAAACATAAAACATTTTCTTGAGGATGTTTTTTTTAAGGGTTATCAAGTGATTTACAAAAGGTTTTATATTAATTTACTTTAATTACAATAAAAAAAAAACAAAGCAGATATATTTTTTGACCTAAAAATCATATTTATCCAAATAAAAGAAAAAATCGATTGTTGTCAAATTGTTTTTTTTTTTTTACAACCTGGCCACACCAACTGTCAACAATGACATAAAGTGAAAAAATAAACATTCGTTTTGCCTCCGTGTACTACGAATGTTGTTTTTGTTACTTTTTTGCGAACTTTTTGCTATCATGGACTCCGCTAACGCTCCAATTGATGACCCGGCTTTACCCTTGGACACTGAATCTGCTTATAACGATGACCCTGGCGCTATTTTGTTGAACGTTGAACCGGCTTTAAATGACAACCTTGGCTTGAACATTGAAACTCCTGCGCACGATGTTATACTTGCCCCTAGTGGTAATGAGGAACCAATGCGATGCGTGAATTGCGGCATTGATATTATGCATCGTAGGAGACGGACTTTGGAACCCGTTGAAATACTGTCAGTAATTCGACAGTGGACTGCTCCACAACTAGTAAGCTAATGTTCTACATGTTTATATTTTTTAAATCATTGTTTTTATACTAGAAACTTAATCAAAATCATTTATTGTCCTATTTTTAGGTGACACACCAGAGCTTAGTCTGTCATTCTTGCTGGATGTTGGCTCTTAACAACTCTGCGGTTCAAGAAAATGAACCAAGTACTAGTAGTGGTCATCAACGTCAATTATGTGTCAATTGTGGATGTTCCATACTAAGAAGTAGAAATCATATTCTCCATTCAAATTCTGCAAGAGATACACATATAAGAAATATAATCAGCGAATGGATATCACCACGGCAGGTATAATCAGTTTTTTATGTTATACAGTTCAGGAATATTGATCTGTGCCATGAAAAGTTATCACAAAGAATAAAAAAAGTCAGTTTGTGTTCTTATACCTAACTAAGAATGAAATTGTTTTAGGTTCGTGGATCTGACCGCATATGCCATCCATGTTGGCAACGTGCTGATAGAGCACCAGTACCTGTTGCAGTATCTGCAGGTGTCCCAGCGTCAACAGATACAATACTGTTACCAAATTATACTCGAGCTCCTGATACACAAGCCCATTGTTTTTGTCCAGATTGTGACTCACCACAGCGACTGACTACCCCGACATGGCTAAGGGTGAAGTTATTTACCGATTTTAATTATTATGTGCCAAAAAACAGCAGAATATGTGGGTTTCATTTAAGTGAAAATAACTGGGCTGAACTATTATCAAGCATTCCTCATCCCATCCATATGTTTACTGCAGAACATATCCAGGATTTTGCAACATTTGTCAAAGAAAGAAACCAAACATTTGATTTTAACAATATAGAGGGAATGTCTGAAGATATAGTGCATTTCTGGATTGGATTGTCTAAAGCACAATTTACACAATTAAAATCAGACCTTCCAAGGTTATCTGGGATGCATAATGGGCCATTAGCTTTAACTGCATATTTGATTAAACTTAGAACTGGGGATAGCAATGAAAGAATCTCATCATTATTAAATGTACCACGCTCAACATTATGTAGACTAATGGGCAAGGCTCGTGATATCTTATATGAGGAATTTGTGTCTCATAATTTAGGAATTAATCATATTACAAGGTCAGAGATATCACAACGAAACCTAATTATCCCTAATGGGTTGTTCGGTGGAGAAGACAGAAAACCAATTATTATAATTGATGGTACATATTTATATGTTCAAAAGAGTTCAAATTATCTATACCAAAAAAATACATACTCCTTGCACAAGTATAGGAACCTAATAAAGCCATTTTTAATGGTATGTTCTGATGGATATATTATTGATGTATTAGGCCCCTATCCAGCAACAACATCTGATGCTAATATCATGTCCAATGAATTTAGAACTGAGGCCAACACTTTGAGGCAATATTTTCAGGCAGGAGATGTTTTTATTCTGGATAGGGGATTTCGAGACTGTGTACCATTATTAGAACAGTGTCATTATTCTGTACATATGCCTGCATCATTACAAGCAGGTGAAACTCAGTTATCAACGTTGGCAGCAAATAAATCAAGAACTGTTACTATATGTAGGTGGGTTGTAGAAGCAGTTAATGGAATTTTCAAACACTCATTCAAAATATTCCGTCATGAATTTTTTAACTTGGCATCCAAGCATGCTATGATAGATTTTAAGGTGGCTGCCGCGTTGATAAACAAGTTTCACCAAAGAGTCAGGAATAGAGAAGATTCTAGCCAAATTCTAGGAATAGTCAATGAAAGACTGTATATGAATAATACACTTTCTGATGTAGTAATCCAAAATAATTTAAATAGAAGGCGGTCACAGTTTTTAAACATTAATGTAAACACCAATAATATATCGTTCCCAAGACTCACATACAGTGACCTTATTTTATTCAGCTGTGGAACATATCAGTTAAAGCAAGCAAAATCTTATTATGGAGAGCATATCAGGAATAACGGTTCCTATACTATTGAAGTGTGTACAGAGAGAGACAGCAACCTCCTTGAAGGTTTACCCTTAACTGGCAATTGCTCTTTATTAAGAGGAAAAATTCAAAGCAGGCACATAAGCCGAAAAATATATTTTGTATATATTACAATTAATAATAATTTGCAAGGTAGAGAAGCAATCACTCAATATTGTTGCAATTGCCTTGTAGGGCGAAGAACGGTGGGTTGCTGTGCCCATGTTATGACCATAATATGGTATTTAAGCTGGGCAAGGCACGAAAATAATATTAGGCCTCCTGCTCAGTTTTTGGATAACATCTTATTAATTTATGATTCAGAATAAAAATAATTTAAAAAATATATATTAGTTTTATTTTTTATATTTTTAAGGTTACCTTAGGACTACTGCATTCAAAGTAAATATAATAATGGCAAATTATTCATTTTAGTAAAGAAATACCTCAAATGTCTTCCTCCTAAACTCATAGTTGTAACTTTTGTCAGCGACAAGATTCTACATAACACTTGCAAAATAGGAACCATATTACAATCTCCTGCAATCTTATTATTATATTTCGTTTCTTTGAGGTTTAAGGTATTAAAATCCCCAGTTATTAAATATTATAGTTACTGTTCACTCTTAGCCAAATCACCCTAACAAACTGGGCTATTCCCTTTAAATCTCTAAATAAGGAATCCATGAATCGTTGAAATGTTTGTGCCGCATTGCGTAATCCGAAAGGCATTCTTAAGTATTCAAAAAGTCCGAAAGGTGTGATGATGGCTGTTTTCTCTATATCTTTAACAGGGATACAGTGGTATGCTTTGCGTATATCTATCTTGCTTAGTATCTTCTTATTTTCTAATATGTATGTAAAGTCAGTTAATCTTGGTAGTGGGTATTTGTCCGGTACTGTCGTGTTGAGCATTCGATAGTCTCCGCACGGTCTCCATTCGCCATTTTTCTTTTTTACCATATGTAATGGGCTTGCCCATGGGCTATCTGACGGTCGGCAAATTCCGAGTTCTATCATATTTTGAAATTCCTTTTTGGCTATGTCGTATTTTTCTGGAGGTAATGGTCTTGCCCGAGCTGCGACGGGTGGTCCTGTAGTGATAATGTGGTGTTCAATCTTATGTTTGGGCGCATTGCGTAGAGAGGACTCTTTCGTGATGTCTTCGTATTTGTTTAAAAGTTGCTTAATACGTGGATTCGTTCCCACTGCGATAGTACGAATTGTTTGCTGTGTCGCTTTTTCTGAAGTTACATGCGTTGTCAGCTCTGTAACTTTGTCGATAAGTTTGCGACCTGCTATGTCGACTAATAGTTTATAGTGCTCTAGAAAATCTGCTCCAATTATTGGTTGTGTAACATCGGCGATTATAAAATTCCATTTATAACATCGTTGTAGTCCTAAATTCAAGGTAAGCGTCTTCTCGCCGTAAGTCCTAATTTTAGTCCCATTTGCAGCGTAAAGTGTGTATTGTTCATTTTGTAAAATTGAATATCTCTGTTGCTTGCTAATGACTGAGATATTTGCGCCCGTGTCAATCAAAAACTTCATACCACTTTTTCGGTCGGTAATGGTGAGGCGATTGGATGGGTGGATTGCACAGAGTTTCGCCGTTGTCTGTGCTCTTATTCGTTTCCCTGGTTCCGTACGTAAGTCATTGGTTTCCAACCGCATGGTTTAATGCAGTTCCTTGCATATTTTCCGAATCTTTCGTGGTAGTAACAAAATCGATTTGCTCCTCTATAGTTTGTTCTCGGCCTCATAATCGGGAATTGTTGACGTTTCTTGAAATGATTGTGCGTGTTGGGTCGATAGCCATATTGACCTTGCTGAATTGCGTCAATATCTATCTGTAATTTTGCTAGCTGGGTTAAAATGCATGCTGTATTGTTGTCGTTTGAAGTGTCGTTGTTAACAGCTGATATTTCGGTTACTTTTGAATTCATTATTATTTTGTCTGCAATTTGGCTCAGTTTGTCAATTTCCATGTCTTCCGTAACTGCTAGAACCGTAGTAACTGATGTTGGTAAAAGCCTGAACCATAGTAGTTTAATTGTTTCGTCACTGATTTTTCCTCTCCCGAGGACTCGCATTTGACGTAATAACTGCGAAGGTTTTTGATCACCGAGTTCTGTCTCTGATATTAATTTTTGAAACTGTCGCTGTTCTGTTTCTTCGTAACAATCAATTAAACGTTCCTTGATGTTTTTGTATTTATCTGTAGTCGGTGGTGAAGTGATTAGGTCACTAACCTGTAGTATTTCTTCCTTGGATAACTTTGCTATTACTGTACAGTATTTGTATTCGTCTCCTTGCTTCTGTGGTGCTAATATGGCTTCTAGTTGCGTGAACCATAATCTTGGTTGGTCTTTCCAAAATTCCGGAATGCGGGATAAAACCGAGGTGCCAGCAGCTACTTCAAGTGTTCCTTGCTGATTTATGTTCGCCTTGCACGGTGATTGTGCCATGCTTCTTGCTGCGTATTCGTTCGTCGGGGTCACCAATTTGCCAAACTTCTTGGCAGTATATGATTAGGTATAAATGAGACAAAAGATGTAGTATAGTCTGGTTATAATTATCCAAAGGTGCATCTTATATACTAACTTCGTGACGTGACTTCGTGTCGATAACAGACAGTAGAAACATTTAATAGATATTGAACGTGCGATAAAGAACATAAGATTGCGATGTAGATTGTAGATACAGCACAAAGATATTGTACTGTAACAGCCAGCTAGGTCTAAATATCAACGTGCATGAAATGAGTTGAGACAAGCAGGCTGTTGAGGACATCTTGCAAGATGCAACTCAATCGGATATTTTTAACATCGTGTTGTCATCAGAATTTAAAAGAAAACAGAATCGGTTCACAGTCCAAAATTCAGTATGAAGACAATCAATCAACCCTATTTATTCACCCTTAAGTACGGATTTTTTAAATCAAATTCCAATGAGACCAACTTTGAAATATACTTAAACTAATTAAAAAAAAATACAAATAGGACGAATCTGTAAAAGTTATGCGTATATAAATTTATACATGTCGAACTGAGAACCGAGTTCTTTTTTATTTTTGTCGATTATTTAAACAAAAGGTTATAGGGTTTATGTGTCGGCTTATTTATGGGTAGGCTTTATGTGTCTTGATAGCGAAAAAAACTCAAACATCTCGGGCGGTATAGCAATTTGACATAAAAAAAACTTAAAATTATGCAATTTTAAAATCTATTTTTTTTACGAGTTTAGTTTAGTTAATATTGTTGTTACAGAGTCAATATGGAAATCTCACCGCAAACTATTGAATCCGTCGTTCAACCAACAAGTGCTGAACACCTACGTGACTGAAATGAATGTGCAAGCTCGAAGTCTTGTCTCTCGATTAGCTTCGAAGGTGGGAAAAGAACCGTTTGACGTGCGAAACTTCTTCATAGACTATACATTATCAACTGTTACTCGTAAGTATGACCGTGATCAGAACGGTCGTAAGCAGTTTTAACGTTGATCGTAATTTCACAGCTTTTTACTGACGTGAAATAACCTGGCGTTTTAAAAACGATGACTTGTTTACTATTTTTTTCTTTACAGGGACTTCGCTAGGACTGAATACTCACGATCAAACAACGATTGATACAGATTATGCAGATGCAATTGAAGATTTATTTGCTCTGTATTGTGACAGATTTCAAAAAGTGTGGCTGCATTTGTCTTTTATATTCAACTGGAGTGCAATGAAACGCAAACAAACAATATTTTTGAAGAAACTGAAGAACATCATAGATCCAGTAATACCTATTTTTTCTCAACTTTACCGTTGTTATTACTTATAAGCTCAAGTTCAATGCATACAATCGTACTGATCACGGAACCCAACCTTTGATCTTTTGCCTTTTTTCACAATAAATGAGGGTAAACGATTGGGAGACAAAATTATTTGTATACAGTGTCAGTATTGCCAAATTTTAATATTATGTTTTACTGTCAATTCCGATAGCTTTAAATTACTAAAGTTTTTAGTACTAGCAAATGAAACTATTACCAACACTGTTTTTGTAAAAATCTATTTTTTTTACTATTATGGGCTGGAGGACAGATTTCTACAATAAAGGTATGGGTTCCCTTTAACCGGCAGAATCTTCATGCTCCGACATTTATTTGGCAAAACACACTTTGCATAATTTTCTTTAGACGAACATTTTAAATGTAAAAATATTATTTGATATAATTATCGTTTGGCATAATATTTAATCCTTCGAATTTACAATGACATACTTTTAAGATGGCAGAATTACATTTAGTATAATTACGATTGGCAGAATTCAAATTTCGCATAATGTCGTTTAGCATAACGTTCATTTAAAGCGATGATTATTTGGTATAATTTCACTTGGCATTCTATGCAGATGGCAGAAATGGCTAGGTTAAGTTAGGTTAAAACTGTGACCTGAAACGACTTGCATTAATGGCAAAAAGAGATTATTTTAAGTAGGTTACCCGGAACAGAACTATTTAGATTAGTAAATGACATTATTTAACATACAGTTAAATAATAACTAAAATAAATAATTAAAATAAATGACAAAGATGATTCTAACTATAAACTTTTCGGGATATGACAATTCTGCCGTAATGATTATCGATATGAAATATATGCCAAAAGACGATTTTTAAATAATTGGATATGAAATTTATGTCTAGAGATTATTCTGACTTACAAAATTATGAGTTTTGAATGTATGATAAATGAGTGTCTGCCAAACAATTTTCTGCGAAATGAAGCTTATGCTATCCGTTCTTATGCAAAATAAAATTATGACATAAAAAGTTCTGCTAATAAAGGGTGGACCCTAAAGGTATTATTGGAAGTTTAGTATCTGGCTGTAAAAAAAGCTTTTATTTTGTGTCTCAATCATGACTGAAAATAAATATTAAAATTTAAATGTGTCATTCACAATATTAGGGGAGATATCCACTCGAAAAATGTAAAACCAATGGAAATGATTGATGAGTTATGGTTCTGTAATCGTAAAAATTGTATTTCCCCTCTATTTACATGTAGTTTAGTATTGTTGCTATTTTGTAAGTGCTACGAAACCTTGCGTGCACGAATCCAAGTCGCACGATGGTTTTTTTTACATAAATACAGGTAAAGTTACGAAAAGCGTATTAAAAATTTCGGTTTTTAATTTAGACTTTGACACGTCATGAACTTTTTCAAATTGTATAATTCTTTCTTATTTTTGCAATTTCAGGTCATCCTTAAAAGAAAATCTGAGTTAAACACGAATACATCCGACGAGTCGACACAAGGTAAACAAACAAAATTGTTGTAATATTTTCTATAAAAACGTATGAATGACGTCATTACATCATATATTTGTTTTGTTTTTGATCAAGAAATATTGTAAGCCAAAATAACAATTTTTCACATTTTAATTTATTTTGTTATTCAAGCTTTTTATGAATACCTCCTTTTTTACACATAGGAAATCATCAAATAAATTTTCCGCTCTGTGCGAACCACTTTCCTTCTTTTGCTTTTTATGGTCCGGGGTCGCGGTATCTTTGTCGAACAACCCGCAACTCCCGCAGGCGGCAGCCCTGGCAGGCCCCTTTGCTTTGCTCACATTTCTTTAATTTGAGCGTGGAACACTAACGTGCCGTCGACACAGCCTGTTGTCACTAGACGGACGTACGGTGAGCTACCTAGTGTTCACCAGACCCGCATCTACGGTGGCCGATGGTTGTCTCGCGAAGCGTCTTTCTCGACAGCAGGGTTGGTTTGAGATTCTTTCCCTCAAACGCCCCGGAACCACCTTCGCTTATATAACTGCTTCGCAGAAGGAAGAGTTTTTTGTCACCATTCCATCGGTTTCCATTAATAATATTTAAATATAATTTACTTTGACGTGCAGAATGCTTGGTTGTCAGCTTCGCGAAGTGCCCACCACTTCTCCATAGGAGTTGACGGAAACAAAAGAACGCCTGAAATTACTAGTGACACTACAGATCACATTATTTTGCAGGCAAATTTAAACCGATCCTGGATCAAATGCTGCATTTGACTAAGGAACAAGGTACTTTCACAAACAGTGACATCAGAGAACATCTGGATACTTTTGTGGCCGCTGCTTATGACACGACTTCTTCGGCTTTGACATTTATGTTGTTAGTGATAGGGTCAGACCAAATAATGCAAGAACGGATTTTTAACGAGTGAGTAACAATTTATATGTTTATTTGCGCTATAAAATGACGACACGGTTGAGGCAGTGGCTGAGCGACTGACTGCTGTGCCGCGCGTCGTGGGTTCGATTCTCGGACGGAACAAATATTTGTATAGCAAACAAATAGTTGTTTTGGGTCTGGCTGTTTGATTATGTAAGTTTTTAAAGACAAAAAAAAGCATGAACCTTAAGTTTATTGCTCTCCTTGGTGAGACACAAGCCTCCCGTCTAGAAGAGGAAGTGATTAGTAATCAGCCTCGTAGATCTGTCAAGGTTCTCTAAAATGTCAACGACGAATGAGTTTTTTTTTTGTTGGTCAAAGGTTACAAAATGTATTAGAACATAAAGATGATGATATAACCAAACAAGATCTACCTAAGTTGGTATACCTGGAGGCGGTGATCAAGGAGTCGATGAGAATGTACCCGTTCCAATTATTGGAAGAAAAGTTGAAAAAGATATCAATCTGAGTATGTATGATGTATAACCTTTACACCAGTCCGTACTTTTTTACGTTGTTCGCATTCAATTTTGTATTTTTTTAGAAAACTGCACGTTGCGAGCTGGTAGCACTGCCGCTATTGGCTTGTACAGCCTCCTCCGTCACCCCATGTGGGGCCCAGACGCGGAACAATTCAAACCGGAACGATGGTTGAACTCTGCCACTTTGCCAGATCATCCGATTGTTAATGCTGCCTTCAGTATTGGCAAGCAAAACTGCATAGGTAAACACACTAATGTGGTTAATAGTGACACAACATTTCCTGTCAGGAAAAACGCATTTTAAACCAATGGACCAGTGAACTAATATAAATACCATCGCACACAAAGGCACAAAACCCTATCCCGTGTTAATGATCTACTACTGGATAGTAACGAACGTACTAGCGATCTGCATTATGCAAAATTTGGCGGACAAATAATACAGTTCAGTTCATCTTCCTGCCGTTGTCCTATTCTATTTGAGGTTTTATTCTTTCATTCGCATCCATTCCAACTTTCAAAAAACGAAGAGATTATGAATTCGATTTTTTTTGTATTTTGTTTGTTACACGATATCTCCTACGATTCTGAGTAAATTTATTTTGTATTGCTTTGGTTAGATTAGTTATTAATTAATAATTTGTTATGGTATTTCAAATTGACTTCAGGCATGAAACTTTATTTTTAATGTTGTTTTTGGCAAGTAGGATTTCACAATCACTTTTACACGTCTTTGTCTTCATCAGACCGACTACTCTAAGAAGAAACAGCCAGAACAAACTTATATTAGTCACCATCTCCCTCTTATTAAATCGGGAGTCCAGTCGTACTGAGGGTTATCATCAGCATACCTTGTCGACAAATTCAAACGAAGCGCTTTGCTACATCTTTTAGTAAGCGCACACCTAAGGAGTTGAATTCCTTACTTGCATGTGCGTTCCAGAGTTGTCTCATGATGATGATTATGATGATTGATCTGTGTAGTCAGATATTTTCAACTTGTTTTCAAATCGCAGATGTGAATGAAACTAAGATGACCTGTTTCTTTTTGGTTGACTATTTCAGGTAATTTGTGGTATTTGATAGTGAGACAGGTAAACTTTATTTAATATTAACAAAAAGAAAACAAATAAGATAAAAAGTAAGAAAGATAGACAGAATGTAAATATGCATGTGTGTGTGCGCGTATGTGTTGTAAGTACGGGTCTATGTGCGTGTGTTATCCTAATGGATGGGCAAAGGTAGGGTTAATTTGTGTGTGAGCTTTAACATTTATTATTATTAGGTTGGTTAATGTGAGATAGTAATAATAACTCAATTTAGAAATAATCTTGTTGAAGAAGTCATTCGGTAACCTTAGATTTTAGATAATGTTTATTTAAGTCAATCATATTGAGATGTTTAATAATATTTTTTTGGTAGATTTGTGTGCTTAACGTGTAATAGTAGTGTCTATCAAACAAAGATCCTGGCATTAGGGAGGGACATATGGCAAAGATCAGTCACATAAATCTAGAACAAAATAGGACCTAAAATGCGTCCTTGCGGTACACCGTAAATTACGGGTTTTTCGTCACTAAGGTGCTTATCTATTTTGGTACTGTAAGTTCACCTATTTAGGTTTGCGATGGAATTAGCGATACCGCTACATTCCCAGTATGTAGCTTACTCTTAGTTACAAGTAAAGGAACAGAAACTGTCTCGAATGCCTTAAAGAGATCAAGAAAGATGCCCAGGCGTTTGATTTTATCGTCAAGGCTTCGGTTGACTTACTGCGTCAGATCAAGACCTGCGTTTTTAGTTGAGATACCAGTCGGCAAACCTTACTGGTTATTAGATATGATCTGATGTTTATTTAAGAATTTCTTGAGGTGGCTACTAAGGATTCTTTCGAGAACCTTGGACAGTGTACTCAGAACTGAAATAGGTCTGAAGTTGATGACAAAGCTTCTGCTCCCCGCTTTATGGATTGGATGAAGGATCGCTTTTTAAGTGCAACCGGGATAACTTCTTATTGGAGACACTGTTCACGATATACGTCTATAGTTGAGTCAGAGTCTGTCGGCATTGTTTTAGTACCGTGTATACCATTCCATTATATTGCAGAATAAACTATTTAATCTCTGATTAATATTAAGCCTTACTAATATTATAAAAGCGAAAGTGACTTTGTTTGTTTGCTACGCCTTCACGCCTTAATGGCTAAACCGATTTTGATGGAAATGGATTATGGTACAGAAATAGTTAAGACTCTGGAGACGAACATAGGCAGCATTTTTTTTTAAATAGCGGGAAACGAGGGACAAAAGGGGTAGAAAAGGAATAACTTAGCTTTACTAGTACAATTAATAAAGCGCAAGGGCAAAAACTACAGGTAGCAGGTACCGTGAAATTAGGAAAGGAGAACTGTGTTACCCCGAATTTAACGCGAGCGAGGCCGCGGGCAAAAGCTAGGGTCAATATATAAATCTCTCAAATCATTTTTTGTTACTACAGAGGTTTAAGTTCCTGTCATCAGGGGCTCGGGTCAAAAACAAGTTTTATACACGCAGTTCTTGCAATAGGCTTTCTGTGAAGTTTGCAACAAAAAATCAGAAAAGATAAGAATATAATACACACTTTGTATTTTACAGGTAAAATATACGGCATGATGGTGATGAAGGTGGCGTTGGCGCATATTTTACGGCGATACCATGTAACCGGTGATATCAACAGCGTTGTGTGTGAATTTGATATAGCATTAAAACCAGTTGAAGGAAATCATATTACTTTAATGCTTAGGTCATAGACTTGTATTAAGGCAGTCAATGTTTACCAAGAAACTTTTTCTGACTTATTCAGTTGCCAAGGTGTTTTTATAAATTGTAATTACAATGCTTTTTAATACAATAAAATATAAAACCGAGTATCTTAACTACATTCATTAATTTCCTTGGTGCATCCAGCCACTAGGAATAAACCAGTAGTGAGGTCAAAGAATTGTAGTTACGAATTGGAAAAATCGAGGCTTTGTATGAACAGTACAATGAGGTACAGCTGGTGTGATTAGGATGTTTCGAAAAAGATCTCAATACTTAATTCTCTGAGCGTGGTAAATTTGAGTCACTGTTTTATAAAGCGCTGCATCAATTGCAGGAGTTTTCAAGTGAGTACAGTAATGATAACGACGTAAGCTTGTTACGCTGCTCACGATACCTACTAAAGTAGTATAAACCTGCACTACTTCATTACAGTCAAGACTGGAAAGCGACCTCAACATAGTCGGGAAAAGGCTAGGCAGATGATTTCCCATTGCATGCAAATATGCGGCATTACGACAAGCGATGAAGGATATGGGTCGGGAATTCTATGCGTATTATGCCAAAAAGAAAAGAACATTAAAAATCAAAAGGTAGATAGATGTTTCACAAAATTTAAAAGGGTCTGCTGATAAAATGAAACAAACTTGTTCGAAGATTTTCTAGGATGTATTAGTTGGTTCTCTCCGTTTTGGTTGATGTAAAGACGCCTGCAGGTCAAGCTACCCGAAACTGTCAATTTTTTCCCAATGAACCTTGAACCTAATACTTTAGAAATAAAGTCGAAAATCTATCAAAGAAATCTGACAGATTGTAGTAGCTTGATGTGCAGGCGTCTGTACTAAAAGTAGACAGAGGTCTCTTTTTTCAAATAATTATGTTCTAGTGATTTTTGAAATCAATATTACATTGTACTACACCTGATTATTATGGTCATGTAGGTACAATACAAACCTTTAAAATACCACAGAATAGTTATTTTTGTCATTTCACTCAACTGATTTTTTCAAATCACTAGATCTCTTTCGTGGAATTTGTCAAATCACCAGATTTGCCTAGGGAAATGATAAAATCGTGTTGCTTTTTAACATCCTCCGTGATTTGATCAAATCCCTAAGGGATTTGGCCAAATGCCTTAGGGATTTGGCCAAATGCCTATTTTTATCATATTCCTGCCACATATAAATCTTTTGTTTTTCTTCTAAGTATTCAATGATTCTTACTAATATTATAAAAGCGAAAGTGAGTTTGTTTGTTTGTTACCTCTTCACGCTTTAATGTCTTAACCAATTGTGATGAATTTTGGTACATATGGTACAGTCAGAGGTGAAAAGTGCAGTGGCAATATTACAACGTAACAGCTTCACGTTTAGTTTGACTTACGACCTTATATTTTCAAGCATTTAGTTAGTCGTTGTCAACAAGTGATTGTAGCTCATAATTTCAACTTGTAAATTAGAGTCAGGATGGCTTACCGGTTAATCGGGTTCAGACACACGTGTGAATCGATTAGTCGTGAGTTCAAATCTTACGCAAGATTGTAGACTTTTTGTAACTTTTTATTTGGTTGGTAGTAATGGGACAGAAATATTTTATTCTTTCCGTTGTTTGCTTTGTTCACACAATAATTCTTTAAGTTAGGGAGGTAGATCATAAAAAGTAACTAAAGAATAAAGATCTCTGTGAGGTAGACATGACTTGTATGAATATTTAACTTCATCGGAATTAACGTTGTCGATTGATTGTAGTTGTTGGTTGGTAAAGTGTGGCTTAATAGATAGCGGTATAATTATTATTCTCAAAACTCAAAATGCAGGCAAATATTTATATTGAGCCGAGGGTGACTATTATTGCACTGCATAGAAGTGGTTTTAATGGAACACTAATATCTGATTAAACCGGACTAAATGTGAGTATTATATTTATGAATATAACTTAAACTTTTATTTGATATTTGCCTAATAATAATCTGAGGCATAAGGATTGATTCTTTTTTATTCACTGACTTGCAAAAAAGGAGAAGGTTGTGGTTTTTTTATTATGAGGATTTTAATTTGTTAGGTTTGAGAACAGTTCGTAGGATATTTTTTACACCCCTAGGGTGGATCTCAGCAGCGGGTGAAACCGCTGGCCACCGTTTATATTATATAAAAATGTTATACCTGCTTAATATCACTTTCTTTTTGTTTTAGAAGAATACTGTAAGTCACTGAATTAAAAGATGCGAGGAAAACGGTAGCCGCACAGCGACGACAAATTGTTGACGAGTTTGAAACGAATGCTTTCACACCAACGACCTTTCCAGAATTCAATCACCCAGAGATATTTTTGTTGCAAAGTTGGGAGCCACGGGGGATCATGACAGGAGTATTCAACAATTAAAAACACATTGTTTGGAGATCTGGGAAAATTACCGAAATATGTGTGGTAATATGGTAACATGTGCAAATGTCTAGTTGACTGCATAGAAAATAATGGAGGATATACTAAATATTGATATCTTGATGTTTTTGTTTTAATTATTAAACGGTGTAACTAAATATTGAGTAACATTTAATTATATTCAATTGAGGTTAAGTT
This sequence comes from Ochropleura leucogaster, assembly GCA_958449745.1. Lineage (NCBI taxonomy): Eukaryota > Metazoa > Arthropoda > Insecta > Lepidoptera > Noctuidae > Ochropleura > Ochropleura leucogaster. The sequence continues at coordinate 8,811,243 of OY288223.1, read as the reverse complement.
TCAATCTTCTTTTCGTTAAGAAAATGAACACTTAAGCTATAACCTCAATTCATTCATTCATTGTGACGTTACATAATAATAAAACATGTTCGTAAAGTCTAAATCATAAACATTACTTTTCATTAAACTCTGCACAAAACCGATACCCAAAGACATTAAAATATTAACCAACCGATACCTGTATCAACAATTATATTTGTGTTATTAGAATATCATTTTCTTGCTATGTTATTATTAATTGACTAAGTGGGTATACCACAAAAAAAAGTGTTATAAAGTTACAAGTGAACTTCTTTTATCTAGGTTGGAATGTGACGTCACAATACTCATTAAAGTTTGTTAATTTTAGAATAAAACGAATAAACATTTTGTATTTTCATTCAGCACGACTTTTTTATTTCCACCTTCCAACACCGAAAAGATAAATTTAAAATTACATAAATAGTGAAGTAAATATTATATTAAGTAATATTTAAATTCATTTAAATAAACATAAACATTTTATTGATTAAAACCTAAATATGGTTAAAAAAAATAAAAAACAACTTCTCCTTTTGATTGATATTCGAACTCGGGACACAATGATCGCTAATCCATGGCTAGATCCAAACAGCAAACATAAACATTTTATTGATTAAAACCTAAATATGGTTAAAAAAAAATAAAAAACAACTTCTCCTTTTGATTGATATTCGAACTCGGGACACAATGATCGCTAATCCATGGCTAGATCCAAACAGCTAGCAGCACATACTAAAACCAAGCGAATTTTAGCAATACAATGTAACGAACGGGTCGCCACTATAACGCGTGAATGCAACAGATATATTATAATGTTATTTCGCTTAATACGACTACAATTTGTGTGTGTGTGTGTTATCTGTTGAATGTTGAGACATCATTCATACACGCACACGCACTGACAGTATTGTGCTCGCGCAGTTCATAGCATTGTAGGTAATCCTTAGCGATGCTTGAAAATAGAAGGTCGTAAGTCAAACTAAACGTCAAGCTGTTACGTTGTAATTTTGCCACTGCACTACTGCCCCAGACTGTACATAGTTGGTAACCAGGAGACGGACATAGGCTAATTTTTATTAAAAAAAAAAAGTGGGATGTGAGGGAGAAAGAGGGAAGAAAAGGGAAAACTTAGCGTTGCTATTACAAATCAATAAGGCGCAAGGGGAACTGTATTACCCCAAATTTAACGAGGGCGAAACCGCGGGCGAAAGCTAGATATTATATAGTTTCAATTATATCCATACAGCATTTTTTTGCGAAAAACCAGTACAAACATCCATACATCCCTACATCCATCCGTCAATACAAACTTTTGCGTTTAAAATATTAGTAGGATAGAATAGGAATTGCTGCTGTTGTGATCCAGGCAATTTAGTTTTCCGCAAGATTGTTTGTGATCGTTTTGACAACAAAAGGCGCATGTTTTGTACATATTAGCTACCTAATATGTACAAAACATGCGCCTTTTGTAAAATTTAGAAAACAAACTAGATAACGTTTTTTTTTTATTATTTACTCAAATTAGTATTTTAGCGCAGTGTATAAACGAAAGTATTGAATGGTCGTACAATTCTTATTACCGATTTATTTTCGTTTATTTATTTATTTTACATACTGTTACTTAGCAAAAACGTTTCAAAATATTAAAAATAGCAGTCCACCAGAATTGGGGAAACGGTCCCAGTTACGATGATCGTTAGGGCTCCAGGGACATGATCCTCTTCACAACGCAAGCCGCACTGCCTTCTGAATCATTCTTGATCCAGAGCTTCAACATATGTTTGTCGAAGCTCTTGCCCATCGAGCCATTGGCTGCTACGATAATCGGCACAATAATAGTGGAGTTCACACTCCATTTGTCAACAAATTCGTGTGACAAGTCTAAAAAGTATTTGTTTCTCTTTTCCATGCGAGATGGTAACATCAAGTAAACAATCATTACGCGGCCCGCTGACCGCTTTATCACCACTATGTTGACGAAGGTTATGGCTGATCTTCGCGTTATGTTCGTGAACGGGTGCTACTTGTGGGGATTGGTCCTCTTGATGGTCAGGTTTTTGTTATTAGTAATTCCATTTATGTTTAGCTTATTTCTTTTGTACTATGGTCCTAGTTTATCATCTGCGACTTCTTTTTTACACATGTAAGCGGGCATCACGAGCACGCCCGTTAGTCTGGAGACAGTCCCGGAGGACACGGTGGAGCACACAGTGGCGATCTGCCCGGCTTGGGCGGAGCACCGCCGTGCCCTCGTAGAGGCGATCGGCGGCGGCGATCTCTCGCGTCCGGCCCTGGTTCAGGCCATGGTCCGGAGCGAGAGGGAATGGGAAGCGGTCACCACCTTCTGCGAAGCAGTAATGCTAGCGAAGGAGGTGGCCGGGCGTTTGAGGGAGAGAACATCTGCCCAACCCAGCCGCCGCGGGAGACGCCCATGGCGCCGGGCGCCGCGAGACGACTTCCGGCCACCGTAGATGCGGGCCTGTGGGCGGTGAGCAATGGGTAGTTCACCGTCCGTCCGTCGATTGACGACAGGCCGTGTCGACGGCGCGTTCGTGTTTCACGCGCGCCTCAAAGAGTGTCAGCAAAGCAGAGGGGCTTGCCAGAGCCTCTGCCTGCCGGGGTTGCGGGTTGTTCGAAAGAGATACCGCGGCCTCGGAACGTAAAGGGCAATAGAAGAAACATGGGTGGGTTTTAGTCAGTACAAGTCTGACATGCCCCCCCGCTCCACCCAGAGCGGGGGAAGTCATTGGATGATTTCCCACCCGAAAAAAAAAAAAAAAAAAGTCTGGAGACAGTATTTATGCTTGGGTAGATTTATTATTTTAAAATGGGTGTGCCACAGGGTTTTATATTAGGACCTTAAAGAAAATCTAGTTTTAAAAGCGTAAAAAGATGCGCCCGAGTAATTACTAGTATCTGTATTCCAGGATACTCGTGTAAGTCATATTTTCAAAAACTTAAAATGTTGACATTTCCTGCCATTTTTAAATATGAAATAGCGTATATAAAGTATCAAATCGGATACTTTGAAATCAAGAAGACATGTTTGTTTAAAATACTTAATGTACCACATAAAACGGCCCTGTTTGACAAAAGCTTGGTAAGACATCACCATTACAATAACACACCGTTTTTTTTCGTATTGTTTTTATATAACTTCCACCGCTCTGGGCAGAGCGAAAGATAGTTTAAAGGCTTGGGCACACCAAAAGCAGGACAGGCGCGGCACCTTAGCAGAGCAGGTCTGTTGCGCCGCGGTTGATGTCACACCAGAATCATGAGCAGTCAGAAAGCAGTTTGAAGGCGGGCCTGCTTTATAACTGCGTTATGTGTGTCGTATCGATAGCCACACTCAGTACACGTCAAGATGTTGAACGGTTCTGACTCTGACGAAGAGGAGCTATTGTTGCTTCTAGCTTTAAGTAAAAAAAAAGAATATGGGTTCACGATGTAAATAAGAGAAGAGAAGAATATGGGGAGTACCATCGTCTATGCCGGGAATTAGTTCATTTCTTGAGCTATCTTCACCCATAGTCGCATCTTGTAAACCGTATTTCTATAATATTTGTCCTTTAAATCATATAAACATTTATATTTCCTCACCAACTCAATCAATTTTTCATTCGTTTCCATGATAAAGTTGTAAAAAATCACAACCGTTTACGACATGCGCTGCGTCTGTCCCGCTCAACTGCTTTAGTGTGACTAGTCAATATGGCGGACGTAGTAATACAACGCGTACTCACTGCGGCCGCCCCGCACCTGCGCTGCTACCGCCCCGCGCCTGCGCTGCTCCCGTTCAAAAGTTTTGTAGAAGAGCAGTGCGTGCGCGGCGCAGTGGCGGAGCAGGTAGGATCAGCGGGCCCGCGTTAGTTCAGTGTGTAATCCCTCATATAACTACATTATTTTCTAACGTAGACGCACTGCTACCGCACCGCAACTGCTTTTGGTGTGCCCAAGCCTTTAAGGCTTGGGCACACCAAAAGCAGGACAGGCGCGGCACCTTAGCAGAGCAGGTCTGTTGCGCCGCGGTTGATGTCACACCAGAAACATGAGCAGTCAGAAAGCAGTTTGAAGGCGGGCCTGCTTTATAACTGCGTTATGTGTGTCGTATCGATAGCCACACTCAGTACACGTCAAGATGTTGAACGGTTCTGACTCTGACGAAGAGGAGCTATTGTTGCTTCTAGCTTTAAGTAAAAAAAAAAGAATATGGGTTCACGATGTAAATAAGAGAAGAGAAGAATATGGGGAGTACCATCATCTATGCCGGGAATTAGAATCTTTTGAAGATAGGTTCTATACTTATTTTCGGATGTCGAAGAGTTCTCTTCACCCATAGTCGCATCTTGTAAACCGTATTTCTATAATATTTGTCCTTTAAATCATATAAACATTTATATTTCCTCACCAACTCAATCAATTTTTCATTCGTTTCCATGATAAAGTTGTAAAAAATCACAACCGTTTACGACATGCGCTGCGTCTGTCCCGCTCAACTGCTTTAGTGTGACTAGTCAATATGGCGGACGTAGTAATACAACGCGTACTCACTGCGGCCGCCCCGCGCCTGCGCTGCTACCGCCCCGCGCCTGCGCTGCTCCCGTTCAAAAGTTTTGTAGAAGAGCAGTGCGTGCGCGGCGCAGTGGCGGAGCAGGTAGGATCAGCGGGCCCGCGTTAGTTCAGTGTGTCATCCCTCATATAACTACATTATTTTCTAACGTAGACGCACTGCTACCGCACCGCAACTGCTTTTGGTGTGCCCAAGCCTTAAGACTTTTACTCACTGAAATCTATCCATGTTTCTTTTGCCCTTTATGTTCCGGGCCGCGGTCGGTATCCCAGCAGGCAGTGGCTGTTGAGAAATATTAGAGACTCTTCAAGGAAACTCCAAAAACGCTGATAACTAGTTAAGTAATGTCTCGAAAAAAACAAGAAATGAAGAGAAGTCATACATGTACATAGATTGGCGTTACAACTAATTAGTGTAAGTAAACTACATTGCACCGTTTATTTGCTTAGTGAAGACGTACCTAAGATCAACGGGCAGCGGGGAGATCCTGTTAAAAGCTCTGATGACACCAACAGAAATTCTGATGTCAGCCACGCGAACAATTCTATACACTCCCGTGTGGACGACAACGACTCCTAAAAGATCCCTTTAGTACATTTATTATAGGAACTATCGTTGCACATATTGTGTTTTCGTATAAGAAATCATCAATTAACTTTTCCCGGTCTGGGCGCAGCGGAAAGGAGTGTCAGAGTAAACTCTTCTTTTGCCTTTTGTGAGCCGTAGCCTTTCTTCTTTCGAACAACCCGCAGCCCCGCAGGCAGTGACCCTAGCACACCCGGTCATTTCTTGGCCATAGAAAACGACCAAAATGCACCGTTTTATAAGTGCCTAGTAGTAATGTCAAATAAAAAAAGATTACTGAACCTGTCGGTGTTGACACATCGTATGTTGCATACACTTAGCTTTTGGTTCAGCCAGCTCTTGTTTCACCCGCCAAGAATTGAACTGCGTGGGACTCCCATTCATAGATCCAATAGATCTTTCTCGTAGACGTCAACGCTGCTATTCCATTAGTTTCTCAACAATGACGTTAGAAGATTTAGAGCGGGATTCTGGATTTCCGTTTTGCCCACCCGGGGTACTACGGGGGACTATGTTGGGGCCTGTCTAACCACATGCACTGCTAAATTAAAAGGAAATGTAATTGATTTCTATAATTTATTGATTTAAAAAACAATTGTTTCGTTGTCATGATAGTTGTAATTACAATTTCAATTAATTGAAACATTAGCAACGTTCCCAAAGCTCCCCTGAGTTTCAATAATGACACTATAAACAAAAGTATTATATGAATAAAAAAAATACCTCCATAAATATTAATCTAAATCTAAAGATACCGAAAATCTTTGGAACGGTCGAGGAGGGAAAGTTTTACAAAGAGCTTTTATTATTTAAGGTGTAACGTCGATGTGGTAAAACGAATAATTATGCTCACTAGACGGTTTGGTCAAAAAATGTACGCTTGGGCGTTGAGAACAAGGTCGTGTATTTGGCGAGCTTAGCACCATTTATCATAACTCTTTAATAAAGTGACGGAAAAAAGGCAATAGAAGTGGTGCTTGAGGGTAGCTTGCCCTGCGTTATGAACAAATAACAGCCTAAATGGTCAAACGTTATGCTTATGTAACTGTGTGCGTCATCGGAACCATTCAAGTTATTCTCTGTTTTCAAAAAAGATAAGTTACTAATGCGCGCTTTTTAGGTTGACGATCGACTAAACTGCGCTCTGAAGCGTAAACAATATAGTTAATTAGGCAATTTATATGAAACATATTCCATTAGCTATTTGCGAATCTGCATACGGTCACATTGTATAATTTATTTATTTATTTTATTTATTTATTTATAATACTAAAAATAAAATGGTAGATTAGCATTATTATAATATTTTAATTACTCAAAACAATAGATAAAAGCTATATAGTATTATAATTATTTGAAAATATCAAGTTACATGAGGCGCCTGTGGCTTCGCCTGCGTGTTATAAAAAAAAAGATTCTATGTGTTATTCCAGGTTATATTCTACCGCTGTGCCAAATTTCATCATGGTTACCGGTAACCTACACACATCAGCTGACGTTTTACCTGCACTTATCTAAACGGACAATTCAGGGGAAGTATTGTTACTTTTATTAAATAATAGCACACACTCGTCACTTTAACTATATAGCACATCTACCTCAATTTCCAGATTTAATTTTGTGCTGATTTATTACAATAAAATGGTTCTAAATCGCTTTGTTGACAACCTAAGATTGTAATTTATAAACACAACAACATTATGATAGTCTTTTCATAACTCTGTTATTCTTATATTCAAGCTTATTATTAACATTAATGATAATTTTGTAAAAATAATATTTGAATGAACTACATAATTTTTTTTTTTTTTTTTGTTTTTCATCAAAGCAGTGGGTAGGTCCACTTAAGAAAAAGTATAAATAGGTTGATAAAAGCCAGTTAAATTCAATATTCTATTAGATTAATTTAATATAAAGATAATCTTTTAAACTTAATATAATATCCTACCTCATTTAATTTCATATCTGAACTTTTGCCCATTTTGTTATTTTTTTTTTCTTTCCCCTTTCACCGCTAACTTTTCTGTATTTGTCTATTCTGTTAGTTCTCACCGTTTCTTTATTTCTATTTTTCAGTAAATAATCCTGAAACCATGCCTGTGATGACCCGTAAGGCTACTGCTCAGGAGATGGAGCTCAAGTTGAGAACGGCCCTCCAAGAGCTTAAAGAATCAAAACTCCAAGTCCAACAACTGTTACAGGAGAGAGAAGAAAGTGAGGTGGAAGTCGTTAAAGTCAACAGCAAAAACTCTTCCTTGAAAAGGCAGTCAGTAGACCTTCATCAGCAATACTTGGACGTTGTTGATGAACGGGATCAGCTAAAGGTGGTCACAGATGGTTTCAGCAATTGCAGTAATTTATATGAGGAGGCTTTGTGTAAGATTAGGGACCTAGAAGATGAATTGATTCATGCCAATAGTTGTATTTTAAAGTTACAGAGAGAAAGACAAAGTACTCAGGTTATTGAAACTAACCGTTTATATAAGGAATTGTTAAATAGTAATTGTAACTCCCCTTCCTTAATAACTATTGATTTGACTGAAGATTCCTTACTAAAACCAAATTATTCAGTAAGCAATAAGAAAATAAAAAAATATGCTAAGTTAAATAGACTAATTAAAAAATGTAATCAATTTAAAAAACAATATAAACACTTTTCTAAAAACATTCCACTAAGAAAAGAACGTGTTGATTTAGTGAACAAGTTAAAAAATTATCAAATAAAGTTAGAAGACAGTATTAAAATATATAATTTAGATACTCAGCAATTGCAGTCTGAAATAGAGGTACTTCAGGACTCACTTAGTTCCCTTTCTAGTAAATATGTGAGTTCTCAAAACCAAATAAGGGAACATATTCTTGCAGCAAATGAGTTGGTAATGAGTCAATGTAGTTGCCATACAGTTTCCAACCATGATACTACCCAGCCTGAGGTAATGGAGGACCCGTCCCAGGCTGAGAATTTGCCTCTGGACTGTATACTAAACCAAGATGCAGTTAATATTCCACTAAATAATTTACAAGTGGTACAAACTGAGATATATGATAGTTGTGAATGTTCTCACTCAGTAATGTTCTCAGATAGTATAGGAAGGGGTGTAGGTAAATTATTAAGTAATAACCTGAGTTTTCCCAGTCAAAATAATTGTATGCCAGGGTTAACTTATAAACAGATAATGGCATTAGTAACTGGAAATGTTTATAGTGAAAATACTGATTTAACTATATTTATAGGAAATAGTTCAAAAATTACAAGAGAAGACATCACAGATAGTGTAACTGAGTTGTTAAAGTTGAACTGTCGTAAAATAATATTGTGTGCTTTTCCATACTTATATAAAAAGTCCAACAAACAGAACAATTACATTCACATGCTGAATAAGCATATGCATTTCTTGGTAGGTCACTATTGTGACAAGCTTGTATATCTTGATGTCAACACTGTTGTTGATAAGCTTAGGTCGACACGGGGTAGTGTGTTTCTACCTACTAGTTGTAGACACAAAATAGCTAGGCTATTAGCTTATAATATTCACTCGGACATAAATATTATGTCTATGTTTTGTACAATTATTAACACTGCAAATATTAGAACTTCTACTAATATACCTTTTTACAAGGAAGGCGGGGGAGTATTGTCGCTCACTCCGGCTCATTTAAACTAGCTAGTAAGACAACAGACACCAAGGTACCTTCTGGCTCTCAAATAGTTAAATTTAAAAAAGGGGCTAAGCAGAATTCCTTGAAATTATTCCATCAAAATATTCAAGGTTTCTCTTCAAAACAACTAGAGATTGAATTGTTTTTAGAAAAAACTAAGTTTGATATTGTTTGTTTCACCGAACATTGGTTAAAAGATCATGAAATGTTAATTAATTATGAAAATTACAATGTAGGCAGTTGCTTTAACCGTAAATCTAAGATGCGTGGGGGTTCACTAATCTTAGTCAAAAATAGTATTAAATTTAGAAGTCGTATTGATATAGTTGATCTATCGGTTGAACATAATATTGAATTGTCTTGTGTTGAGCTAGATAAGCATGTCATAGTGTGCGTTTACAGGCCCCCAAATTATCAAAACTACTCGATATTTGAGTCAGTAATGGAAGATGCTTTGGCAAAACTTGCAACAGGTAATAAATCGCTAGTCATCTGTGGTGACTTTAACATCAATATTTTAGATGAAAATTCAAACAGCAGTAGATTCTTAAATCTTTTTAAATCATTTAATTTGTTGAATGTGTTTTCGGAGCCAACCCGAATTACTACAAATACCGCTACTTGTATCGATAATGTTTTCTGTTGCTGCGACTTCTTAGATAAATCCATTGTAAATTACCTTCCCTCTGATCACAGCGGTCAAACCGTTGTTTTCGAGTCCTACACATCATCACAAAAAATTCAGATACAGTTTAGACAAATAACACCCAGCAATTTAAATAAATTTAATAATAATTTAATAAGTAGTCTAGGCATTCCGGGATATAATATTAATAATGTAAATCATTTTTATGAGGAATTCTTTTCGGTTGTCTACACAGAGTTTAATGAGACGCTAAAAATAAAAACTAAATCTATTAGCCCAAAGTTTATATTTAGTGATTGGGCAACTAAGGGTATAAGAAAAAGTAGGGAACGACTGTTTGAGCTTTACGGCCTTAAGCCTTACATAAACTCGGAAACATTCAATCGCTATGTTGCTACTTACTCAAAAATGTTTAAAAACACCTGCAAGGTAGCTAAAGCCTTATTCATAAGCAACAAGATTAAATCCGCTGATAATAAAATTAAGACGGTTTGGAAAATAATCAATAGTGAAACTAATAGAAATAAAAAATATAATAATGATATAACACTAGAGTCTTCACGTGGTCTTCTAACCACTAAAAACGAAGTTGCTCAAGAATTTGTGGATTTCTTTACTAGTATCCCAATTAAAACTACAGAAACGTTAAATTCCTCACCCTTGCTTTCTGTTGACTTATTAAGAGCAAACGTTTTACCATGCCCGGTTGAGTTTCAGTTTAAACATATTAACCCCACTGTAGTTATTAAAGCTTTTAAACAAATAAAAATCAAATTAACCGAAGACCTTTGGGGATTGTCTATTAAAGTTTGTCAAGCTATCATTGAGACTATAGCACCGTACTTAGCCTTTATATTTAATTTGTGTGTGGACCAAGGAGTCTTCCCGGACCTTATGAAATACAGCAAGGTAATACCACTGTTCAAATCTGGGGACAGTAAAGACACCAATAATTATAGACCCGTATCCGTTTTGCCGGTTTTCAGCAAGGTGTTTGAAAAGGTAATGCTTAACCAAATGCTCAACCACTTTAACACCAATAAAATATTACATGAAAAGCAGTATGGTTTCACCAAAGGACGTTGTACCACTGACGCCGGTGTCACCCTATTGAAACACATATTTACTGCGTGGGAAGAGGCACAGGATGCCATAGGGATCTTTTGTGACCTCTCAAAAGCATTTGATTGCGTGAACCACGAAACCCTTCTCTTAAAACTTGAACATTACGGCCTAGGGAAACTTGCCCTTAGTTTAGTTAAATCGTATTTAAATGATAGACAGCAGCAAGTACAAATAAATGGTGTCAATTCAATGGGTTTAAATGTAAAGATGGGTGTACCACAAGGATCGATATTAGGTCCCTTCCTCTTTTTAGTATATATAAATGATCTACCCCATTTGTTTAAAAACCAACCACAAATGGTGTTATTTGCTGACGATACCTCTTTAATATTTAAGATAAACAGACGTGCCACAAATCTTGACGACGTAAATAATGCCCTAATGCAGGTACATAATTGGTTTACGGCTAATAATTTAGTATTAAATGGGAAAAAAACGAAGTGTATAAGATTTGCTCTACCAAATGTCAAAAACAGTGAGTGTGACATAGTATTGAATCAAGAGAAACTAGAATTCGTCGAAAAAACTGTTTTCTTGGGAATAACACTCGATTCAAAGCTACAATGGGGTCCGCATATAACATCTCTTGCAGGACGCCTTAGTTCAGCAGCATATGCTGTTAGAAAAATCCGTCAGTTTACTGATGTTGATACCGCGAGACTAGTCTATTTTAGTTATTTTCATAGTATAATGTCATACGGTATTTTACTTTGGGGACGGGCTGCAGACATCGAGTCTATATTTATTCTGCAGAAAAGAGCCATTAGAGCCATATATAACCTACGTAGGCGAGATTCTTTAAGGGAACAGTTTAAGGATATTAACATCATGACAGTACCTTGTCAATATATTTATGAAAACATCATGTATGTCAGGAAAAACTCGCATCTTTTTAGTAAAAGAGGTGACAGACACAATTATAATACTAGAAATAGGGACCAATTAGTTCAACCAGGTTTCAGGTTAGCTAAAGTAGACTCATCTTTCATGGGGTACTGTTTGAAATGCTACAATAAAATACCTCCCCACATTCTTCAACTGAATGAAACGAAATTTAAATCTTGTATTAAACGCACACTATGTAGGCAAGCATATTATAAGTTGGGGGATTATATTGATGATAAAAATGCTTGGCTCAATGCTGGTCCTGCTCCTCAAGCATAGGGGTAAACTCATTAATAAGTATCCGAAGCTATAGTGGAAGCTGCAGAAGATTGTAAGACTATCTTTGCAATGTATAGAATCAATTCTCTAGTATTGTATAATTATTAAGCCCATATGTGAGTGCTATGTATTATCATTGACTTGACGAAGCCCTGGTGGTTAATAGTGTCATGCTCACTTAAATGTCTCGCTGATGGTGGCGGGTGTGTCGGGTCATTTAGCTCCCTTCAAAATGGTCGAGCTGAATGGGGCTGATCCATACGTCATGTTCGTGAACGGGCGCTGTCAGTTGGGACTGGTCATTTTTTAACTACCACGGTCATTTTTAATTTATTTAGATTTAAATTGAATTTTGTTTTTTATTTACTCTGGACGCTCTTACTGTGCACGTCTTTCTACATCGTTCTCACATATTTGTATAATCTCAACACGAATGATGTAAATACTATTTTGTAAAAATATTAGAATTTAAAAGAGTGTCCATGGAGTTTCTTGCCCATTCTTCTCCATAGAGATCAACGCTTTGGAATGGGCAACTGCAGTACTTTCACAAGTTATTATGCCTTGTGACCGGGACTTTGTAGATTCATTTTGTTTCTTGACATTCAAAAGTGCCTGTAATGGTCTAATTGAAATAAATGATTTGATTTGATTTGATTTGATGATCCGTTCAGCCGTTTTGACGTGAAAGAGTAACAAACATCCATCCATCCATTCATCCTCACAAACATTCACATTTATAATATAAGTAGGATAAATTCCCTCAAAAGCAATGAATCAGGATCACTTAAAAAAACTTATAAATCTCGGAAACAAATAATGCTAGCTTAATTAAATAAATTGTGTTCGATAGACAACTAAATACTATTTAAATCAAAGTATTATTTTTTATAAGTTACTAGCGTTTGCCCGCAGCTTCACTCGCGTTAAATTCAGGGTAACGAAATTCCCCTTACCTGGTTTGCAGGTTCCTTCTGCGTGTAGTTTTTACCCTTGCGCCTTATTTATTGTAATAGCAATGCTAACTTTTCCCCAAACAAACTCAGTTTCGCTTAGGTCTTTACCTATGAAATTGCCGTTTTGTATGAAAAAAATTAAACGAATGTTTTTCATGTATTTTTTATTTGTATTAATCGAAGTAATCACCCATGCAATCAATGCATCTTTGCCAACGCAGTGGCAGTTTATTAATGCAAATCCACTGGACGGCAGGCAACTAATTCTTCAAAGGCATTTTGTACTACCTCTCGGGTATTTAATTTTTTTCCCGCCAAGTTATCCAAATTCTGGAAAAAGTAGTAGTCTGTAGGCGCAAGGTCTGGTGAGTAGGGCGGATGGCGGAGAGCTTCCAACCCCAGTTAATGCAATTTGAAGACTGTCTGCTGTGCAGTATGAGGTCGCGCGTTGTCGTGCAGGAGCAGCGGAGACGAGCGATTGACCAATACTGGTTGGAGATGTGCCAGCTTCTCCATCATTGTGTTCAGTTCTTCACAGTACACATCTGCAGTAATGCTCACTCCGTTTGGTAAGAAGCTGTGATGAATCACACCGGCGCTAGACCACCAAACAGTGACCATCATTTTTCTAGGGGCAAGTTTTCGTTTAGAGCAATGTTTAGGTGCTGAACCAGGATCCAACCAACTTGCTGAGCGCTTGCGGTTATCAAACAGAATCCATTTTTCATCGCAGGTAACAATGCGGTTCAAAATTCCTTCATTTGTGTGTCTGTTGAGCAGTGCAAGGTACGTATCGACGCGTACTTCGCGCTGGCGATCATTGAGTTCGTGGGGCACCCATTTGTCAAGCTTTTTTAACTTGCCAATTTGACGCAAATGGACCAATATTGTTTTGACGCCTACGTCGAAAGCTGCTGCTAATTCAGCCGTAGATTGTGTATCATCAGCTTCCACAATCGCCTTTAATTCGTCATTATCGACCAAAGTCTTTGGACGACCGCGAGGTTCATTTTTCAGGTCGAAATTTCCAGAACGAAAGCGTGCAAACCAATAACAGGTGGTGCGTTGGTTTGTAGTTTTAGCTCCGTAAACGTCGTTGATGTTGCGTGCCGCTTGTGCCGCGTTGCTGCCACGACGGTACTCATATTCCATAATTACTCGAATTTTTAACGTATCCATGATGACGAAAAAGATTGAAATGCGATGAAAATGTAACACTAATCAATAAACAAATGACTACTTTTGGAAAAAAAAAAACACGTTTTTAAAATAAAGTTAATTCGAAATTAGAATTCTTAGCCAAACGAAAATTATTTTGATTTGAAATGGCCAGCCAGTTCTGCAGAACGGCAATTTCATAGATAAATACCTAATATTAGTAAGGATTATAAAGGTATGTCATAAAGGAAACAAAATTGAAAAAGAGAGTCTTTCGAGGCTGTGACTACGAACACGAAATCACTGCATCTTTTGATTTCGCATTTGTTTCTAATATTTTATTTAAGTGGGTATTTAAACAATATTGATAGCGTTTAAGCTTTATTATTCAAGCTGTAATCATGTAGCTGTCCACCTGAAGAATGCACCAGAATTCTCACAATACACCAAATTGGCCGGAGTCAGCACGATACAGCCAGGACTGACGGTGAGTCGCTGTCAATAGTACAAAGAATTCTCCGACGACTTATTGCGAGTTCTTCGACGTAACAAGGAGACTGGCTCTAAAATACGCAGATCAGGAACAGGCAGAAGTTTGATGCTTGGTGAACACCATGCTTCTTAATCGCTTTCTTACAGGACTGACCTAACTAATCAGTTTCGATGCTTCAGAGAAAGTAACCTAAGCGCATGGACAGTTAGACGACGGCTTGCTGAAGGATGGCTAACTTGAAACCACTTGGACCTGCAAATGCCCAGAACCACTTATATTGACTATGGAAGATTGGTCAAAAGTTATGTTCTTCAATAAATCAAAATGTATGCTCTACAAGACAGAACTACTGCTCATAGAAAACAGCTCTTTAACTAGCGTAAGGTATGAAAAGAAATCAATTACGTTGAACTATTTATGGTCAATTTGGGTGATTTATGTATGATAATGCAAGACTTTGCACAAGTTGGATTGTGAATCTCTTATAGGTAAGATATGAACATTACTCGTATGGAGTGGCCAGCACGTAGCCCGGATATCCACCCGATTAAGCATGCTTGGGATGAGCTAGGGAGATGCATAAAACAACGAAACCCACCCCCAATCACGCTTCCTGAGCTCAATATTACTCTCACAGGGGAATGGGAGAATATATACCAAAATTGTATAAGAAACTTACGGTACAACATGCCAAAGAACTGAAAGGAAAAAAAAGTAGGTCCAGTAGTCTCTAATAGTCGGAAATCATTATTAGGAACTTACATTACTAACAATATTTTGTAAAACTGTAAATCCGTAACATTTTGCGATACGTATAATATTGTGTTGTTTTGGTAGGTATTGAGCCAAGCATGTATGTAGTACTATATACTGGACATCTTGTTTAAGGGATCTACGAGAACTAACCAGATTTCAAAGAACAAATTTAAAATTATTCCGTTTTTATCATTTTTCTACGGAATTCTCAAAAAACAATGTTAGAAATACATCCTTGACAGACAAACAGACGGACAACATTAGTTTATTAATGCTAGATTGCGATTGTATAAATTCTAGATTGCAACTAGATTGTCCTCATATCTTCACTCGATTCGTAAAATGTCTGTGTTAGTGGTGTCACTGGCATTACTATGTGTAGTGTTAGCTGTGTGGTCCCGGTCGAGGCGTCGCCCCAACGCACCGCCTGAATTTTCTGGGGCACTGCCAATCATTGGACATTCACTCCTGCTCCTAGGAGATCGAAAACGTGAGTGACTTCAATATAATGACAATTGTATTTTACAATAATATCACTTCCTTTTCGTTTGTCAGACAGGCTTTTTCCAGATTTATGAAACGCTTGTCTATATCGTAAGTATCGTGTTCGGTATCGTTTAAACTAGGTTTTTGAGGATTAAAAAATCTTAATAAATTTTTATTTTTCACTTTCTTTGAATAAAGAGTAAGGAAAAGATTCCATATCATTTTTAAGAAAATATAATTCGACAATTATCAAGATTTAGCAGATAAACAACTCAACACTATTTAGCTCAAGTTATTATATAAAATAAAACTCATATTCGTGAAATAACAACCATCTTCGCCAGTATCAGCACTCGCTTTACGATAATTTTAATAATGGTTCCAAAATAATCTTAGCTTTAATTTGGTGATATTTTCTTCGTTGTAAATATTAAATCGGCTTTGCTAAATATCAAAACTGAATTTATGTTATTTTTGTCTTTCAGATCTATGGAATGTATTTCGTAAAATTCAGAACTACTCATTAGAAAAAAGTGGCGTTATTGAACTCAAGCTTGTCACTCACATTTGTTACAGTAAGTAAAAGTCAAAATAACACAATTTATTTTCTAGCGAGAAAACAGGCATTTTAGAATATCAAAATTTGCAATTAATAAAAATGTATTTTGATCAATTCGATTTTGAAAATGATCAAACAAAGTTTTTCTTCAAAAATCAAGCAATGTTGAGAATAACTCACACATTCACAATTAATTAATTTTACTTATGTTACAGTGATAACTGATCCAGAAGACAGCCTGAGAGTAGCTGATTCATGTTTAAGTAAGCCTTATATTTACGATTTTACAAAGGATTTTTTACATAATGGACTTATCACAGCTGAAGGTAAGTGATAAGAAATCAAGATAAAATATTGAGTTCCCTCTATCTGGCAGAATCTTGATGCTCCGATTTTTTTTGGCATAACACACTTAGCATAATTTTCTTTAGACGAACATTGAAAATGCATAAAAAATATTTGATATAATTATCGTTTGGCTATCAATGTTTAAAACTTCGAATTTACAATGACATACTTTTAAGATGGCAGAATTACATTTAGTATAATGACGATTGGCAGAATTCAAATTTCGCACAATATCGTTTAGCATAATGTTCATTTAGAGCGATAATTATTTGATACCTATAATTTCACTTGGCATTCTATGCAGATGGCAGAAATGGCTAGGTTAAAACTGTGACCTCCTACGCTCACCTACGCTACCTTCCAGAAACAACTTGCATTATTAGAAAAAAGAGATTGATTTTAGTAGTTACCCGGAACATAACTATGTATTTAGATTAGGATAATTACTTATTGTATTAAATTACAGTATTTCAAATTCAGTTAAATAATAACTAAAATAAATGTGATTATTTTAAAGAAATAAATAATTAAAATAAATGACAAAGATGATTCTAACTATAAACTTTCTGCGATATGACAATTCAGTTCAGTTATTGGAGGAACGAAGATTCTTGCTGTGCGCAGAGCATAAATATTGAAAATGTGAAGTTAGATTAGAAGGGGAAGTGGATTTGTTGAGTAGAGAAAAGAGTGTAGTCAAGGCCCTCAACGCTTTGGCTGTCGGATAGGCAACCATTTTAAAAGTAACCGATATGTGGACACATAGTCATACTTACAAAGATTAAATACGAATCGAATGCAGTTATTCAGAAGTCGGTCAAGTTTGTTGAGAAGATCTGCATTCAGGTCATAGTAACACACATCACCGTAGTCAATACTGGGGAAGATAAGGGACTGAACAAGCGTTGCCTTTATGTGTGATGACAGAATAATATTCACTCAAAGGTCTACTTATATAGCATTTAGATAAGTTAAAAGTATATTGCACTGACTATTAAAAAAACGTGATCACAGTTTATTAAAAAAGTAACCAACTTTCACTATTCAATGTAAAATTTTTAAAATTGGCATAACATCCGCAAAATTTCTATGACAGTTATTGGCCAGTTAGGTCTAAATATCACCGTGCATGAAATGAGTTGAAACACGTAAGCTGTTGATGACCTCTTGCAAGTTGCAATTCAATCGGATATTTTTAACATCGTGTTGTCAACAGAACTATATATACTAAAACTGTATATATACGTGCCAAACTTAAACGGAATCAGAAAATTTAGTATAAGGACAATCAATCAACCCTATATATTCACCCTTTTTTAATCAAATTCAAATTAAACCAACTTTGAAAAATACTGAAACACATTTAAAAAAAAAAAAACGGTTCGGAAGTGTCTGTAAAAAGATATGCGTGGTCATACAGGACACAAAAAAAAATATGCATGTCGAATTGAGAATCTAGTTATTTTTTTTAATAGCGAGAAATACTGAAACATTTCAGGCATTTAACAGCAATTTGGTACAAAAAATGGCATATTATGTAATTTAAAAATCTGGTTTTGTTTTTATTTTCTAGTTTAATTTAGTTTACCTCTAATATTGTTGTTACAGAGTCAGTATGGAAAACCCACCGCAAACTATTGAATCCGTCGTTCAACCAACAAGTGCTGAACACCTACGTGACTGAAATGAACGTGCAAGCTCGAAGTCTTGTCTCTCGATTAGCATCGAAGGTGGGAAAAGGGCCGTTTGATGTCCGAAAGTTCTTCATAGACTATGCATTATCAACTGTAACTCGTAAGTATGACCGTGATCAGAGCGGTCGTAAGCATCTTGAACATTGATCGTAATTTCACAAGTACTAGACTATGACGTGAAATCCCCTGGTATTTAAAAAACGATGACTTGTTTTACTATCTTTTTCTTTACAGGGACTACGCTAGGACTGAATACTCACGATCAAACAACGATCGACACAGAGTATGCAGATGCAATTGCAGATTTATTTACTTTGTGTTGTGACAGACTTCAAAAAGTGTGGTTGCATTTGTCTTTTATATTCAACTGGAGTGCAATGAAGCGCAAACAAACTATTCTTATAAAAAAACTGATGAACATCATGGATCCGGTACTAATTTTACTTATCCGAATTGAGCTTGAGCTTATAAGCTCAAGCTCAATTTATACAATCGAACTGTAGGCCTACTATGACATCTTAAAGCAGAACTTATTCCACTGAGTGAGATGGTGCTAGACACCCTGTATAGCTCTGTCCCTTTCCCTCAGCGGAATAAGTTCTACTTTAACACGTCATGGTAGGGTAGCTGACCCCGGAACCCAACTTTTTCATGATCTATCGCTTTTTTTTCACAATAAATGAGGTGAACGATTGGGACACAACTGACTATTGACAAATTTTAATATATGTTTTACTGTCAATTCCGATAGCTTTGAATTACTAAAGCTTTTTAGCACTAGCAGATAAAACTATTACCGGAAAAACGGATTTCCACATAAAAGTATTATTGAAAATATAGTATCTGGCTGTAAAAAATGTTTTTTATTGGTGTCTCAATCATCACTGAAAAAACATATTAAAATTTAAATGTGTCATTCTCAATTCACAACATTTTAGGATATATCCACTCGAAAAATGTAAAACCAATGGAAATGATTGAGTAGTTATGATTCTGTAATCGTAAAAAAAAGAACTTAGATGGTTTTTTTACATAAATACAGGTAAAGTTAAGAAAAGCGTATTAACCATTTCGGATGCATTGTAAATGTAGTCTTGGACAGGTCATGAACTATTTCACATTGTATAATTAGGGGGCCCATCTTTCTTATTTTTGCAATTTCAGGTCATCCTTAAAAGAAAATCTGGGTTAAACACGAATACGTCTGACGACTCGACACAAGGTAAACAAACAAAATAGTTGTAATAATATCTATAAAAACGTATGAATGACGTCATTACATCGCATATTTGTTTTATTCTTGATCATACCTTTTCGTTCCAGGTCAAAATAACAATTTTTCACATTCATATTTATTTTGTTTTTCAAGCATTAATTTTCATGAATACCTCCATGACCCTTTTTTACAGAACTATTTATTAAAAAAAAGGTCAACAGATGCGAAATCATTAAATAACTTTCCCCGCTCTGTGCGAAATGGGGGAGAATGTCAGACTTTTACCGTCTAAAACCCACGTTCCTTTATGTTCCGGGGTCGGGGTATCTTTTCTGAACAACCCTACCTAATTCCATGTATATAAGGAATCCGACTATTTGGGTGTACGCATAATAAAGGATGTAGTGAAGCCCTTCGTGAGAATTTGTGTAATATCGACAAGGTATGGTGACAACCCACAGTACACCTCCCACTTCCCACTCCCGACATAATAGGAAGGAGATTGTAGAATGAGCTCGTGGAGCTTTTGAGCACACCCACCGAAGTACAATCTGTAACTTTACCTTTATATATTGCCTTTTACGTTCCGGGGCCGCGGTATCTCTTTCAAACAATCCACAACACCCGCAGGCGGTAGCCCTAACAGGTCCCTTTGCTTTGCTGACATCTCTTTAATTTGGGCTTGGAACACTAACGCGCCGTCGACACGGCCTGTTGTCATTAGACGGACGGACGGTGAGCTACCCATTGCTCACCGTGCACAGACCCGCATCTTTGGTGGTCGACGGTTGTCTCTGCGTCTCCTGCGACGGTGGGATTGGTTTCAGATTCTTTCCCTCAAACACCCTGCCACCACCTTTGCTAGTATAACTGCTTCGCAGAAGGAAGTGACCGCTTCCCATTCTCTCTCGCTTCGGAGCATGGACTGAACTAGGGGTGGACTCCGTAACCCCTATGCTGTTCAATGCATTTATTAGCCCAATGTTTTAAGTGTGATACAATCCCAAAGCCGTGATTTTCACCATTCCATCGGTTTCCATTAATAATATTTGAATAGAATTTACTTTGACGTGCAAAATGCTTGGTTGTTAGCTTCGCGAAATACCCTTACCCCTCTTCTCCATAGTTGACAGAAGCCAAAGAACGCCTGAAATGACTACTGACACTACAGATCACATAATTTTGCAGGAAAATTCAAACCGATCCTGGATCAAATGCTGCATTTAACTAAGGATCAAGGTGCTTTCACAGACAGTGACATCCGAGAACATCTGGATACTTTTGTGGCCACTGCTTACAACACAACCTCTTCGGCTTTGACATTTATGTTGTTAGTGATAGGGTCAGACCAAATAATGCAAGAACGGATTTTTAACGAGTGAGTAACAATTATATGCTTATTTGCGGTATTATAATATATTAGAAAGCATGAGCATTAAGTCTATTGCCCTCCCATTGGTTAGGCGCAAGCGACGACCCGTCTAAGAGAGGAAGTGATTAGTAACTAAGTAGCCACGTAGATCCGTCAAGGTTCACTAAAATTTCAATGACGAATGAGTTTTTTTGTTGATCACAGGTTACAAAATGTTTTAGAACATAAAGATGATGATTTAACCAAACAAGATTTACCTAAGTTGGTATACCTGGAGGCAGTGATCAAGGAGTCGATGAGAATGTACCCAGTCATACCAATTATTGGAAGAAAAGTTGAAAAAGATATCAATCTGAGTATGTATGATGTATAACCCTTACACCAGTCCGAACTTTTTTACGTTGTTCGCATTCAATTTTGTATTTTTTTAGAAAACTGCACGTTGCGAGCTGGTAGCACTGCCGCTATTGGCTTGTACGGCCTCCTCCGTCACCCCATGTGGGGCCCAGACGCGGAACAATTCAAACCGGAGCGATGGTTGAACTTTGCCACTTTGCCAGATCATCCGATTGTTAATGCTGCCTTCAGTATTGGCAAGCGAAACTGCATAGGTAAACACACTAATGTGGTTAATAGTGAGACAACATTTCCTGTCAGGAAAAACGCGCATTTAACCAATGAACTATTACTAATACCATAGCACACGTACCACAAAGTACCCTATCCTGTGTTAATGATCTATTACTGGATACTAACGAGCTATCGTTCTATCTAATAACACTATCTAATAACATATTAGCACGCTTGCAGTTCCCAAAAGATGTGAATAATTGTTCTAATTTTCCCGCACAAAAGGAGTTCCGTTCGATTCGGCATCTAGACAGTTTTTAGTCTTATATAAAGCGCAAGTCCGGCCGAACATGGAGTGTTGTTGTGAAAATGCGAACCAGCCGTTTGGCTGTCAGCTCTTCAGTTTCTCGACTCTGTTGAGTGCAGAGTCAAGAAACTGAAGAAAAATAAGAGCAGAGTTGACTAAAACTTTGTGGGTACTTTAGGTTTATACGGTAACCTTAGATTTTAGATTATGTCTATATAAGTCAATGATATTGAGATGTTTATTAGATTTTGTTTATTGAGATGTTTAGTAGATTTGTGTGCTTAATGTGGAATAGTAGTGTATATGAAACAAAGATCAAAGCATTAGTGAGGGACATGCAGCAAAGGTCATTCACATAAATATGAAACAAAATAGGACCTAGAATGCATCCTTGGGGTACCCGAAAGTTACGGGTTTTTCGTCACTTATCGAAAACACATCTAACCGCAACTTCTAATTTTGGATTAAGATCATCACAATCCTTACTATCCTTACTTAATATTATAAAAGTGAAAGTGAGTTTGTTTGTTTGTTTGTTACCTCTTCACGCTTTAATGGCTAAACCGATTTTGATGAATTTTGGGACAGAGATAGTTGGGAACCAGGAGATGGACATAGGCTAATATTTTTTTGAAAAAAGTGGGATGTAAGGAAGAAAGAGGGAAGAAAAGGGAAAATTTAGCGTTGCTATTACAAATCAATAAGGCGCAAGGGAAACTGTGTTACCCCAAATTTAACGCGGGCGAAGCCGCGGGCGAAAGCTAGTGAATATATAAATCTCTCAAATCATTTTTTGTAACTACAGTGCTTTAAGTTCCTGTCATTAAGGGATCGGGTCAAAAAAAAAATTACACGCAGTTCTTGCAATAGGCTTTCTGTGAACTTTGTATACAACAAAACATCAGAAAAGATAAGAATATAATGCACACTTTGTATTTTACAGGTAAAATATACGGCATGATGGTGATGAAGATCGCGTTGGCGCATATTTTACGGCGATACCATGTAACCGGTGACATCAACAAAGTAGTGTGTGAATTTGATGTAGTATTAAAACCAGTGGAAGGAAATCATATTACTTTAATGCTTAGGTCATAGACTTATATTAAGGTAAAGTACGGCCAACGAGAAGCGATACCAAATGTAAACAAAACCCATGCTAAAACCCCATCTTAAATGGCCGCCCGAATGTTGGCGAACCCGTCTTAACGTTGTCATGTTTTTGCCGGGAGAACGAGACATTACGACAAAGGCACAAGATGGAAAGAGTTAAATATTAGATTGTCAACGCCACAGTTGTTCTTTAGGTTAATGACCTTTTGTATCGCTGCTAGTTGGCCTTACTATAGTCAATGTTTACCAAGAAACTTTTTCTGACTTATTCATAACTAGCGTTGCTAAGGTGTTTTAATAAGTTAAAATTTGTAAGTACAACTTTTTCAAAACAACAAAATTTAGAACCGAGTATCTTAACTACATTCAGTATTTTCCTTGGTGCATCCAGCCACTAGGAACAAACTAGTAGTGACGTCAAAGAATTGCAGTTACGAATTGAAAGAATCGAGGCTTTGTACGAACAGTACAATGAGGTACAGGTGCGATTAGAATGTCTCGAAGAAGATCTCGATACTCAATATTCTGAGCGTGGTGAATTCGAGTTAGTGTTATATAAAGCGCTGCATTGATTGCAGGCGTTGTCAAGTGGTAAAATAATGATAAGGAGTCGATGACTAGCAATGAGTGTACGTGCTTTAGTAGAGGTAAGCCTGATAAGTTGCCCAGGATAGAGATACCCTAGCCACCAGGCTTATTTACTGCAAGGACAAAATCAGCCAAAATGATAAATTATGAAGGACAAACTGTACCCCGTGGTTTCACTTGCGTGGGGAAAGAATACACATTACTAGTTAGCGCCCCTATATAAGTAGGATATCTTTATGAATTGTAGCCTATGTGTTAATCTGATGTATAAGCTATATTATTATAAAGTTTCATCAATATCCGTTCAGTATTTTTTTCTAAAAAACTGTAACAAACACCCATACATCCCTACATCCATCCGTCCATACAAACTTTCACGTTTAAAATATTAGTAGGATAGAATAGGATTTGCTGCTGTTTCAATTTCATGAGTTTTGCGCAAGCAATTATTTGTGATAAGGTGTGAAAGTAAAAGTAAAGTGTGAAAAGGTAGCTGAAATGCACAAAACATGCGTCATATTTGTATAGTAATAAAGAAGTCTTCTGTTGCGTTTAAAAGTTTGATTGACCAACTTGACAAAAATCTTTGCAGTCATTAAGTGGCCTCATCAAGTATTGACCCATCAAGTATTGGCCCATCAAGTTTACTTAATTAATTTATATTGTTACTAGTAACTTAATCAGTAAACGTTACGAAAGATGAAGACTCCTTTCTTAGATGCGACATAACTGCGTGTGTGACGTAGTTTAAATATGGAATGTTACATTTGAAAATAGATTTTCATCTGTTTCTGTTTACATTTGACTAGCTTTTGCCCGCGGCTTCGCTCGCGTTAAATTCAGTAGCGCCTTATTGATTTGTTATAGCAACGCTAAGTTCTCCCGTTTCTTCCCTCTTTCGGCCTCATAACCCACTCTTTTTTATAAAAAAATATACATATATATTTATATTTGACTCCTGGATTGTCTCCTGGTTCCCATTTATCTCTGTACCAAATTTCATCAAAATCGGTGTAGCCATTAAAGCGTGAAGTGGTTACAAACAAACAAACTCACTTTCGCTATATTAGTAAGGATTTGTTTCACGGTGCAAATGGCTTATCAAGAACAATTTGATTTAATGGAAGCTTATTTTTTAAATAACAAAGATGTGAATCGTGTCTCTGCGGTGGTATGGAGAGAGATATCGAGACCATCAGGCACCAATTCGGTTAGCACTAAAAAGAATGGTAGAATATTTAATAGGCATAGGCAAACTCTTCAGCAGAACAACTTCGATTTTAATTTAAATATTTTAACATACTCTGAAACATTTCCGAAGGCTTCAAGCAGACATGCTGCCGAAGTAATTGGAACAACCCACACTCGTGTACTTAAAGTGCTGAAAAAGTATAAGTTTAAATGTTATCATGATGACGGTTGGTACGAAAATTGCATCCTGGGGATCGCGAGACATGACTACAATTATGTCAAAACATGCTGAGAGAAATTGACCGTAACCCTATTTTTTTTAGTACCATTGTATGGTCTGACGAAACCAACTTCAGCAATAACGGCATGTACAATCGCCGGAATAAGCACTATTCGTCTCGAGTGAATCCTCTTCTTGTTCACGAAACTAACAGTCAAGTAAGATTTTCTTTCAACGTTTAGCGAAATCATCAAAAACATCTCCCGCTCTGGGCGAACCGGGAGGAAGTGTCAAGTCAAGTGCGCCATATAAAACGACCGACATGAACCGTTTTAATTAGGGCCTAGTAGTAAAGAAATATTACATTAAAAAAAAATGATTAATCGAGCCTGTCTGTGTTGACACGTTGTATGTTGCATAGCAACACTTAGCTTTTAGCCAACGTAAAAGCTAACTCTTAGTTCCCCAACCAAGAATGAAACCTTGTGGGACTCCCATAGATCTTTCTCGTCGTCAACGTTGCCATTCCATTAGTTTCTCAACCATGACGTGAAAAGACTTACTCGGGATTCTGATTTCCATTTTGCCCTCCCCGGGGTACTACGGGGCCCTATGTTGGGGTCTGTCATGCACTGCTGATTTCAAACGAAGAAAATGCAATTAGTTTCTATATTTTTTATTTATATTAAAAAAAAACAATTGTTTATAGTTATGATAGTTAGTATTACAATTTCAATTTATTAAAACACTTTAGCAACGCTAGTTACGAATAAGTCAGAAAACTTTTACTGGTTATCATTGGCTACTTTTAATAGTAAAAGTCTATGACCTAAGCTCTAAAGTAATATGATGTCCTTCTACTGGTATCAATGCTACATCAAATTCACACACAACTTTGTTGATGTCACCGGTTACATGGTATCGCCGTAAAATATGCGCCAACGCCACCTTCATCACCATCATGCTGTATATTTTACCTGTAAAATACATTTAAATGTGTTTTTTCTTGTTTATTTTAAAGATAAAGATAATTTTATTTTGCAAACATGGGTAAAGAGTAAACGATGACAAAAATATATTGACAGCTTCAGCCATATTTTACTACTTAGGCATGGAAAACACACTTTTTAGACACTTGATATAATCGGAGAATTTGAGACTTTTGATGTCTGAACATTCCACAAAATGTTATGACCGGCCTTTCACGGTTCAGGCTGTCCGTTTGTGTTGCTTTTAAAACCTTAGTTGCAAATCATTATTTTTCCGCTCCGAGGAAGTTATTCCTCCGCTGTGGGTGGAGCGGAGGGGAGTGTCAGCTTTGTACTGACTAAAACCCACCCATGTTCCTTCTATTGCCCTTTACGTTTCGGGGCCGCGGTATCTCTTTCAAACAATCCGCAACCCCGGTGCAACCCCAGCCTGGCAGGCCCCTCTGTTTTACTGACATCTCTTTGAGGCGCGCGTGCAAGACTAACGCGCCGTCGACGACCTGTCGTCAATACATGGACGTGCGGTGAGCTAGCCATGGCTCACCATATACAGGCCCGCATCTACGGTGGCCGGGAGTCGTCTCGCGGCGCCCGACGCCCGAGTCATCTCCCGCGGCGGCTGGGTTGTTTTGAGGTTCTCTCCCTGAAACGCCCGGCCAACTCCTTCGCCAGCACGACTGCTTCGTAAAAGGAGGTGACCGCATCCCATACCCTCTCGCTCCGGACCATGGAGTGAACCAGGGCTGGACGCGAGAGAACGCCGCAGTAAAAAGTTATGCGTGAAAAACTATAAATACATGTCATGTCGAATTGAGAAGCTCCTCCTTTTTTTATCTATTAAAAATACGCTCGTTATTATCCAGTTTTTTTTTTGTTTAAGTGTTTCACACATTATTAATATCTCCTGTGTCATGCGTTTATTAAATTTTTTATTCACATAAACAAACAGCCAGACCCGAAACAACTACCTGTAGGCAATACAAATATTTGTTCCGTGCGGGAATCGAACCCGCGACATGCAGCGCAGCAGTGAAACGCTCAGCCACTGCGCCAGTCGTGTCGTCAGTAATGGATCATTATCACGAGATAGGGTAGATAATAATACCATAGTACTATACTGTACTATAAATTAGTATATATAAGCTTATTGGTCCATTGGTTATAGCGCATTCCTTCTGCCTAGTTTGCCCACTAATAACCATATTAGTGTTTACCTATGCAGTTTCGCTTGCCAATACTGAAGGCAGCATTAACAATCGGGTGATCTGGCAAAGTGGCAGAGTTCAGCCATCGCTCCGGTCTGAATTGCTCCGCGTCTGGGCCCCACGTGGGGTGACGGAGGAGGCCGTACAAGCCAATAGCGGCAGTACTACCAGCTCGCAACGTGCAGTTTTCTACAAAAATTCAAAATTGAATTAGAACAACGCCGAATAAAATTTTCGGACTAATGGTGTAAAGGTATACTCATACATACTCAGATTGATGTCTTTTTCAACTTTTCTTCCAATAATTGGTATGACTGGGTACATTCTCATCGACTCCTTGATCACCGCCTCCAGGTATACCAACTTAGGTAGATCTTGTTTGGTTAAATCATCATCTTTTTGTTTTAAAACATTTTGTAACCTGTGACCAACAAAAAAAGACTCATTCATCGTTGACATTTTAGTGAACCTTGACGGATCTGCGTGGCTTATTGCTAATCACTTCCGCTTTTTAAATGAGAGGCTTGGTCTCACCGATGGGAGCGCAATAGACTATTAAGTCTATTGCGCTCCCATTGGTGAGACCAAGCGTCTGTTTTAAACTGTACAGCCAGCAGGTCAAGCTACCCGAAACTGTCAATTTTTCCCAATGAACCTTGAACCTAATACTTTAGAAATAAAGTCGAAAATCCATCAAAGAAATCTGACAGATTGTAGTAGCTTGATGTGCATGCGTCTGTATATTAGTATTTGAAGTTACTCACTCGTTATAAATCCGTTCTTGTATATTTTGGTCTGACCCTATCACTAACAACATTAATGTCAAAGACGAAGAAGTTGTGTCATAAGCAGCGCCAACAAAACTATGCACGTGTTCTCTGATGTCACTGTCTGTGAAAGCACCTTGATCCTTAGCCAAATGCAGCATTTGATCCAGAATTGGTTTGAATTTGTCTGCAAAATAATGTGTTCTATAGTGTCAGTTAGTACTAATTTCAGGAGTTCTTTGGTGTCTGTTAAAAAAGTGGTATAAGGGCTCTTCGCGAAGCTGACAATCAGGCATTCTGTACATCAAACCAAATTCTTTTCATATATTATTGATGGAAAACGACTTTCGGTATTGTATTACACTTGGAACATGGAGCTAATGCATACATTGATAAGCACAGGGGTCACGGAGTCTCGCCTTGGTTCAGTCCATGGGCCAGTGCGAGAGGGAATGAGAAGCGGTCACTTCGTTTTGCGAAGCAGTTATGCTAGCGTAGGAGGTGATCGACCGTTTGAAGGAGAGAATCTCAAACTAACCCAGCCGCCGCCGGTGGAAATGTGTCGCGCATGCGATGGACTTCGTTAATCAACGCGAATGTCATGCGCGCATATTATGGGTCTACAGAAGGGGGAACTAACATCACTGCGTAACGTGTTAGGATGCTGTCTCTATTTCAGGACCTAGAACCAACCATCAACGTTTCGGTCCAATGACTGTCGGATCAAATGCAGGTCATTCAACGCGCGGTGCAAACGTCAGCAATTGACGTGACGCAACGCAACCACGGTCCAACCTCGCTGTCGTAGAAGAGGATGATAGGGTTGTAACGCTAAGTAGCCATTGCAACGTCCAATTGAGGAGCGCACTGGAAGATGCGCTTTGCGACTATCGATCCACCCCAACCAAACTTAGGCCCCGATTACCACGATTACCCATGCATAAGAAAAATAGGACCCTGTGTGGCCTGGAGTCGCAGCTCAAGAATTTATTCGAGAGTAGCGAGAATCTCGTTGATACACACTCGATCCTGTATTGTAAGGCTGTTGCGGCATGTCGTGTTGACATCAAATTCCACAATAATGTCGTAGCTACTCGACCAAAACCATCCGTACCAGCCTGGCAGTCCAGAATCGAGCGCCGTATCAACGGAGCTAGGGTACTCATCGGTAAACTAAACTACTTCAGGGAGGGTAATACAAGACCATGTGTGATGCGCTTTGTGAGACAGGCATTCTTGGGGACTGGAATCAGTCCTCAAGAATATATGCTTTGTGTCAGGGAACGCATCGACTTCCTGAAGCAGAATGTTCATGTATAGGCAAACCGTATTCGCCGGTATAAGCGGCGGGTTGATCGGTTTTCGCAGAATCGCATGTTCCGGAGCGATGAGAGGTGGGTATACAGTGCTTGGGAGTGACCCGAACAAAGTGTTACTGACGTGTGACGCCCGGATGATGTAGCCACGAGTTCTTTCAGGCACAACATCTGGTCGGTGCCTGTCTGTCATACTGAGGCTGACTGGATGCGTGATATTGAGCGTGTGTGTGAAACCATTGCAGATATGGAGCCAATCTTAATAGCATCTTTAGACACAATAATACTGAACAATGTTTATTCAATTTGTTAATCAAAGAAGGCCTAAGAAAATAAAATAATGTTTTAACAAATGGTGAGCGTGTTTGTGGGATTGCACAAATTCGATCTTATCTGCGTTTATTGATTGTTCTATATGGCGTTTTCCGGTGCTGTAGAATAACTGCTTGTAGGATGAAAAAGTATGATCAAGAACAAAATAAATATCGTAGTGCGTTGGTATAGAAATTATTCAAACTATTTGATTTGATTACCTTGTGTTGATTCGTCGAAAATGTTCGTCTCTAACTCAGATTTTCTTTTGAGTATGACCTGAAATTGCAAAAAAAATTACAGGTCCCCCATTATGAAAAGTCAAATAGCTCATGACGTGTCCAGCCTACGTTTAAAATTTCAATCGAAATCTTTAACACGCTTTTCTTAGATTCACTTGTAACCATGTAAAAAACCAGCCAACTGCGATTTGGATTCGCGAACACAAGGTTCCGTAACACTAAGAATATAGCAACAATATTAAACTAAATGTGAATAGAGGAGAACACAATTTTACCGATTTTAAAACCATAATTCATTAGTTTTTTTTAACTTGTTACATATTTTGAGGGGATATCCCCTCGAATGTTGTAAAGTGTTGTTGAATTGACATATTTAAATTTTAACACTTATTTTCGTTGACGATTCAGAAACCAATAAAAAGCTATTTTTTCAGCCAAATTCTAACAAAACAACAGTACCATAATCTTAGAAATCCATACTCCGCCCAACCCACAAAAACCGTTAAGTTTGTAAAAAAAAAGGTTTTATTCAGATTTTAACAAAAGCAGCCGTTTTAAATAACTAGTGTTGGTAAAATTTTAAAACCTTTTTTTCTGCCACTACTAAACAACTTTAATTTAATGGTATCGGAATTGTCTGTGAAAAAATACAAACAATTTGTGTCCAAATCGTACACCCTCTACTCTTATTTATTGTGAAAAAAGCCGATAGAACATGAAAAAGTTGGGTTCCGTGGTCAGTAGGCCTACTATGACATCTTAAAGCAGAACTTATTCCACTGAGTGAAAGAGATGGTGCTAGACACCCTGTATAGCTCTGTCCCTTTCCCTCAGCGGAATAAGTTCTGCTTTAACACGTCATGGTAGGGTAGCAGTACGATTGTATGCATTGAGTTTGAGCTTATAAGTAACAACGGTAAAGATAAGTAAAAATATTACCGGATCCATGATGTTCATCAGTTTTTTTATAAGTATAGTTTGTTTGCGCTTCATTGCACTCCAGTTGAATATAAAAGACAAATGCAACCACACTTTTGTAAATCTGTCACTATACAGAGCAGTTAAATCTTTAATTGCATCTGCATAATCTGTATCGATCGTTGTTTGATCGTGAGTATTCAGTCCTAGCGAAGTGCCTGAAAAGAAAAAATATTGTAAAACAAGTCATTGTTTTTTAAATACCAAGGGATTTCACGTCAAAGTCTACTAGTTGTGAAATACTTACGAGTAACAGTTGATAGTGTAAAGTCTATGAAGACTTTTCGCACATGAAACGGTTCTTTTCCCACTTTCGAAGCTAATCGAGAGACAAGACTTCGAGCTTGCACGTTCATTTCAGTAACGTAGGTGTTCAGTACTTGTTGGTTGAACGACGGATTTAATAGTTTGCGGTGGGATTTCCATACTGACTCTGAAACAAAAATATTAGAGGTTAGGCCATTTAAACGTCAACTCAAGAATAAAAAAAAAAAAAATTAAAATTGCATAATTTATTCACGCCTGTAATGATTTTTCTAAATAATTTTTAATAATTATACTTCTACCCACAGGCGACAGACGGCGCTATTTGTTGCAACTATTTACATGTTAGTTTTATACTAGTTAAATATAGGTATTTATGTGTATTGATAGTTTTTAATTAGTAAAACATTAGTGTTGAAATTAAAACATTAATTAGTCTTAATGTATTTTAGTGTTCTGATTAGTCAAATAGCTTGTTGAGTGTTGCCTTTTTTGTTGCGGATGGGTAATCATCAAATAACTTACCCCGCTCTACGAAGCGGGGCGAGGGTCAGATTTGTACTGACTAAAATCCACCCATGTTCTTCTATTGCCCTTTATATTGTTATGTTCCGGGGCCGCGGTATCTCTTTCGAACAACCTGCAACCGCTGTGTTGCCTTACTTATCTACCAGTAAGCAGATTAGGACATTTCCCATAATACTCATAATTCACCATGATTGTTCTCTCTTACAGGAAGATTTAGATGCATTCACGGCATACTGTACACGCAACAAACTTCAGCTTAATGTATCCAAGTGTCATGTCATAAGTTTCACCAAAAATAAAAACATCTTGCTAAATCCCTACACCTTAAAAAACCAAATTCTAAAAAGAGAAACCCTGGTCCGTGATCTTGGAATTATGTTGGACGACAAACTTCATTTGGATTCCCATATAAACAAAATCGTCAATAATGCCTTCCGTATGTTTGGTTTTATCATGAGAACGGCTACAGTATTTACTCGATCTTCCACCTACTTGTATCTGTATAAATCGTTGGTTCGCTCTCAGCTGTTTCAGTATGGAGTCCCCATTATGGTAAATATTCCGACATGCTCGCAAAAGTGCAAAGAAAATTTTTAAAGGCCATGCCTTTTCGTTGCTATCGCATTTACGTATCCTACAATGACCTATTGAAGAAATATAACCTGCAAACCTTAAAATCTAGATGAACTATGTTGGAAACAATTTTTTTGTATGATCTGTGCAATACTTATGATTGTATTGATATTCGCAACAAAATAAGTTATGTTGTACCCAGAACAACGATATGCCGTGGGGTGCGCGCAAGACCTTTATTGGCAGTGCGTTCTTGTCGTACAAACGCAGGCTTGCGTGTACCCTTACGACGCCTTACCAGTCAATACAATAAGATCTTTGTGGACATCGACTTCTTTTCCATCACTGCTCAAAAATTTAGATGTGTTATTCGTAATGAAAATCTGGATTCTAACACCTAGTTAGCTTAATATTTTATTATAGTTTATTACTTCTCTTTCTCTGTCTCTTGCATGCCTGTCTATGTTTAAGTTTACCTGTACTACTTTTGTTTTAATAGCTTAGAATAGCGCATTTATCATTTCTAATATAATATGTTGTGGAAAATGTCGTAGGTTATACATTTATTATCATTGCATATTTATAACTTCGTATAAGATTCATGTATAATAAAATAAAAAATAATACGTTTGCGATTAATTTTTGATAGTTCGTAAATCGTTATTATAGTGGTAATCTCCAGACGGCGGTGTTATATACCAATTTGTTGTCAGTCTAACCGATTTGCATGCGATTTGGAAGGAAGAAATTTTAGTTAGAAACTAGCTGTACCCAGCGGTTTCACCCGCTACTCAGGTCCCTTTCTCGCTTATGGGCTTAAAAGATAGATAGTAGCCAATTAGCAGACGTACTGAATATGCATAAAAAAATCATAAGTATTGGTCGAGCCGTTTCGGAGTTGTATGGGAATGAACATTGTGACACGAGAATTTAAAAAATTAGATTTTTTTATCTTTTTCAGAGGGTTTGGTGTGACGAGCTGCTTTTGGAATCTAAATTTGATTTCTTATCACTTACCTTCAGATGTAAGAAGTCCATTATTTACGAATTCTTTTGCAAAATCGTAAACATAAGGTTTACTTAAACATAAATTAGCTACTGTCAGGCTGTCTTCTGGATCGGTTACCACTGTAACATAAGAACAATTAAAATTATTGTGATTAGTTTATTCTTAGCATTGCTTGAATTTTGAAAGAAAAACTTTTTTTAATGAATTCTTTTGTATTGTTTTTTTTTTATATTCTTAGATGCCTGTTTTCTGGAAAAAATAAATAGTATCATTTTGACGTTGACTTACTGTAACATGTGTGAGTAGGAAGTTTGAGTTCTAGAACACCACTTCTTTCTAAAGAGTAGGTTTGAATGTTACGAAAAAAATTCCATAGATCTGAAAGACAAAAAAAACAGTTGTGTCTGTAGTTGTGTCCTTAGTCTGTGGTAAATATACCTAACCTTGCTGTCACAAGTTTACTCTTGGTATCAAACGTGTGCGTTGTGACCCGAATCTTGTTCTTACTGTAAAGCTTATATTTAATTTAAACTAATTTTCAATATGTTTGTTTATTTAAAAAAAAAAAAATTGTGTCTTCTATCTATATGTAGGTATTATAAATCTGAAGACGGAGCGTTTCCACATAAGAAATTACACAATTTCTTATGTGGAAACGCTCCGCTTAAAGAGACACCTCTTTGAAGATTCACGCTAACGAAACATCCCCGGAGTAAAAACAGATCTTAAAAAAAACAATGCTTCACTTTTTAACCGCTTGTTTTTTTTAAGGTTTTAGTTTCATTACAATCGGGGCAACTTGTCATAATTACGTACATGCAACGATATGTTTTGAATCAACATAATGATAGTAGTAGTACTAATGATTCGACTGACCAGGTTTTTCCAAAAGTTAGGAAAAACAAGCAAAATGTACTCGAGATAGCTCATTTCAAAATCTACATAGCCAATCATTATGGTGTTTTGTTATTCACAAAAACCTAGTCCGTAATGGAGTACGTGTGATATCCCATTTTGGTCATTTGTACTAGCTGGTACTAAATACCTACATGATTGATATGGCCATAGCAAATGCTTAGCGATTACATGTACAGTCTAGGGAAGAACCCATGGATCAACTACTGTTTCGACGAAGCATGGACAGTTTTTTCCAAAGCAATCGTCCCTGAGAGATTCTGCTCGTCCATCATCTAACAAAAGTGGTCTGCAACTTGATGGCTGATGGCGCTGATCACGTACCTACCTAAAAAGCTTCCCAAACGGGTACCTACACTGTAATATTTGTCATAATAGAAGCCGCTGGGCATGCAAGAATACACTGTACAGTGTACAAGTTCTGGTTATTTAATTTTCTCTTTTTTTTTTGGTATAATAAGTATAGAACTCCCAACCCATATCACTCTTCGCTTGTCTTAATGCCTCATATTTGCTTGCAATAGGAAATATTGTAAATATTTATTAATAGCAAAGAGAAGATGCTTCACAAAATTTAAAAAGATCTGCTGATAAAACCAAAGAAATTCGAAGAAATTTAACGATGTATTAGTTGGTTCCACCGTTTTGTTTGATGTACCAAAAGTAGACAGAGGTTTACTAGATGCAAATAGTATCACAGATATTGTATTAGATACGACAAACTATTTATTTCAAATCGGTACTTCAGTTGGCATCATAAGAGATTGGCATCCTAGAAACGCTCTTCAATATCTAAAGTTACATTAAACGATTAAATTCCATCGACTACGCTGAGTTTGGGTGAAATTGCAGGAAAATAACCTTTATTTGGATGTCAAGGATTCAAACAGTGTTCTTGCCAAGAGTCTAAAGTACGATGCAAAACGAATAAATGTGCCAGTAAGAAATTAATGTTCTGTGTAATTCGCGTCGCCACAAATCTGCTACGTGTTTCAAAGAAATAATATCACAAATAGCCATATCATATCATCGCGTTAAGTTTTTCTATTTTTTAATAATTTTATGTTTCTTGTTTTCAAATGATTATGTTCTCGTGGTGATTTTTGCGATCAATATAATTTGTACGACACCTGATTATTGTAATTATGTAGGTAATCTTACAAAATAAACCTTTAAAATACCACAGAAAAGTTATTTTTGTCATTTCACTGAAACAATTTTGGGATTTGTTCAAATCACTAGATCTCATTAGTGAGATTTGTCAAATCACCAGATTTGTTTATGGAAATGATAAAATCGTGATGTTATTTTAACCTCCCCCTTGTCCAACCAATCCAACCAAATCCTATATGTGACAGCGACAGTTTTAAACCGAACAATTGTTTAAGAAAAATCTAAAGAAGTAAAAAATAAGAGACATTGACAGGCGTTTTGTGTGTTACAATAAGACCTAAAAATTAAGCCAAGTATAAATATACAATTATATAATGTTTTCTAAACTGGAAGAAAAAGCCTGTCTGTAAAACGAAAAAAAAGTGATATTATTACAAAAGATACAAATTTCATTATTGAAGTCACTCACGTTTTCGATCTCCTAGGACCAGGAGTGAATGTCCAATGATTGGCAGTGCCCCAGGAAATTCAGGCGGCGCGTTAGGGCGACGCCTCGACCGGGACCACACAGCTAACACTACACATAGTAATGCCAGTGACACCACTAACACAGACATTTTACGAATCGAGTGAAGATATGAGGACAATCTAGTTGCAATCTAAAATTTATATAAGTGGTAATCTTGCACTTTTAGGGTTTCGTACATCAAAAAGAAAAACCGAAATCCTTATAGGATCACTTTGTTGTCCGTCTGTCTATATGATGCATTTTTAACATTGTTTTTCAATGTTCCGTTGAAAAATGGTGTAATCGGAAACCTTATAGATTCGCTCTTTTTGTCCGACTATTTTTCTGTTCGCATGTCACAGTTATTGTACTCCGAAACTGTTGGCAGCACACGGTTCAAATCTGGTGAGTCCTCGTATATCTCTTATACAAGATGTCCAGTAAATAGTACCACAAACATGCTTTGGTCAATACCTACCAAAACAACACAATATTATACGTTCTGCGGAATATCCTAAAACATTGTTATAAGTGTGCCTTGAATCAGATGTGTAAGCATGTCGTATTTATAAATTATAACTTTCGCCCGTGACTTCGTCCGCGTGGCATAGTTACTTTGGGCTAACGCTAACATTAACTCGCGTGATGATCGAAAAAAAGATATATTTCTTTCCTTTTCTTCCCTTTTATTCCCCCTTATCACACTTTTTTTTTTAATTGTTTACATAATATGTATATGTTCATGTTTGCTTATGTCCGTCTCCAGGGTCCCAACTATACCACTCTGTACAAAAATTCATCAATATCGGTTTGGTCATTTAGGCGCGCAGATGTAACGAACAAACTCACTTTTGCGTTTATAATATTAGTAAGGAAGTAAAGACTAGCTGCGCTCCACAGTTAGAGTGTAACTGCGGAGCGAAGAGGCGCAGAGAACCGTGATGATATAATTTACAGTATTTCGTTATGCTATATTGCTATAAAGTTTCATTAAAATACACTTAGTAGTTTTAGCGTGAAAGAGTAACAAACATCCGTACATCCATTAAGGTGAAGATTTCTTGAGAACGGCCAAAAATCAGGTTTTTTAACGCAGTGTATCTCTTAAACCATACATAATTTTAATCACTGAAAAAAATGTGATATTTTTAAGGCTTTTTTAAATACATTGATGGAATTCAAATTATAATGAAATATACTAAAATGTGTAAAAAAATATTCAAACACACCTCTAAATTCTCTTTTAAAGCAGTTTATCTCTTCAATATTAATCGTAATTATAATCAAAAGTATACAATGAAATTTCCAATGCCAAACTGCGTTCAATGATGGATTGTTTTTGATTGAATAGTTAATATTTAATTTTATACAAATTTATTTGTATTTTTACGACAAACGTATGCAGTAAAGTACAACGTCAAAATGTATGAACAAGGTCAACGACATAATACTGCGCCTTAACTCATACATCTTTAGATCCATAAAAACTTTTTTAGTGCGTTTATTATTAGTAGGATTTTAGTAATTTACTCATGTACAAGTCAGCCAAGTTTTGAGTTTGAACCCACGGCACGCACCTTTTCTTTTCGAATGTATGTGCGTATTGTATAATTATCTAAACTTCGTGAGGAAACCAAACATGATTGAGAGATAATTTCTCGACAGGATGTGAAGCAAAGTCCCTTGGGGAGGGGCTGCCTAAAAATCTAACTTATGCATCGACACCAGTTTAAGCACTAACTACACAATAAAACAAAAAAAGAAACTAGTACAGTTATACATCCTACGCAAAACTTTGTCTTCGTATTGAGTTCCTAAACTTGTCGTTCTGTCTGTAGTATTTTTCAAAGTCAGGATAAGCAATTTGCTTTAACAAAAATACCAACTTGTAATATAAAAGGGCATGCAAACGTTAAAAAAAATATTTCTTTAAAACAGGCGTGCAGCTGTCAGTATTTCTAATTATTTAATTTTTACTCTTTAAAGGTGGTGGTAAAGTTAAATTAAACGTCGTTAATCTCGTCTTTGTGGCGAGAGTGGCTCGCTTTAATTTATAACAAAGATAAATTGCAAATTTCGGCGCCATATTGCCTTAGATTTTTTTTTTCCATCGTATTTGAAATTTAAAAAGAAAACTACATGAATTCTTTATTTCGGTTTAATGGGACCAGGCGTGATCGAAGACAAGTCAAGAATCAAGTTATAATTAAAATCGTATACTTAAGTCTGTAGTCCCTTGAAGCTGTGAAAAAGTCTATCTACTAAGTCTACGCAATCAAAAGAAATAGATAGCCGCTTATGTTGCAAGTTTGTACGGAACCCTTAGTGTGCGAGTTCATTTTTATTTTATGTTAGCTATTTGCTACATGGACAGTATTTTTTTGCCATTTATCTTAAACAGGTTCTTTTTAATGCCAAATAACAAAAAAAATCCTGATTTCCTGGTTTTCAGGGTTTTTCTGGCCTGCAATTTTCCTAATCTAGATACATCAAAAAAGTCTAAGCAACACATAGTATTCTAAATTATTATATAATTTTTTACCAAGTATGTTATACCTATGAACACTTTTTTGATGTAGAGGACCTGCTGGTTGGCCGGCTGGTTGTAAAAAAAAACGATTATCATTTTTTTTTTCACAAATTAAAAAGCGAACGCTTTTATTCGAACTTCCGTTTACTTTGTATAATAAACATTACAGCATTA
Organism: Ochropleura leucogaster; assembly: GCA_958449745.1. Classification (NCBI taxonomy): domain Eukaryota; kingdom Metazoa; phylum Arthropoda; class Insecta; order Lepidoptera; family Noctuidae; genus Ochropleura; species Ochropleura leucogaster. The sequence continues at coordinate 8,773,019 of OY288223.1, read as the reverse complement.
TTTTTTATCCAATTAAGTACCTTAAATACATTGTCCATCTAATATAGATCAATATGGCTCTTTGCAGCAAATAATTTAAAGGGACCATATTTTTTGAGCTGTTATGTGTTAAATATTAGAGATGTTATTACGAACAGTTGAGAAACACATTGAGCAGTTATTAATTTTATTTTATCTACTGACTGCGACGCAGACGAATTTTTTGACGCGCTGTAATTTACCATTTTTTACCTGTATAAGTATATTTTAATTTTTATTTTGTGTCTATTTGTAGTTTGTATATAGTAATTAATTTATTAAAATACAACTTACAAGGATAACTTTAATGGCAGTTGATTAATTATTGCGACAGTAAAACATGGATAGTAATAAAAATCTATTTGTCGGTTATTTTATCATACAATGTCAATGTCACAATTATTGTCGCAAGTTGTTGAGGCTTACTAATATTATAAAAGCGAAAGTGAGTTTGTTTGTTACGTATTAATGCTAAACCGATTTTGATAAATTTTGAAACAGAGATAGTTGGGACTCTGGAAACGGACAAAAGCTAATAAAAAAAAAAGAAATGAGGGAGAAAAGGGGAAGAAAATGGAAAAATTTGCTTTGCTATTACAATAAATAAGGCACAAGGGTAAAAACTACAGGAAGCAGGTACCTGCAAATCAGGAAAGGGGAACTGTGTTACCCCGAATTTAATGCAGGCGAAGCCGCGGGAAAAAGCTGATTAACTCTAACTCTATTGTTTAGGTCATTTGTTGTATACGGAAACAGGGTTAAAAGCGAATTGTAGGCCTCACACAACATAATAGTGCGGAGGACTCAAAAACGTGTAAGTAGGTACTAATTTCCATGACAACAACTTTAAATCTAAATAATAATTTTAAAGAATAAATTAAATAATTAGTTGAATTGCAGGTTTCCAAGATAATTTTGGCTTCTTAGGGTAATTGAATGTGTGGATTGCACACACGTGCCTTCAATTAAAGAACATCTTTATTTTAATAGAAAAGGTTATGCCATTCCTTAAGTGAGGCATAAATAGTAGAGCTGTCTCTCTTTTATACACCTCTTCTAATGATTTCCCATACCTTACTCCTAGGCATTTTCTCATTTAACCGCTCTATCTAAACCAGTGTTAGAAGATTGCCGCTTCACAAATTTGCAGTGCTACACCAGGTTGCAGCAAGTTAACCAACTTTTTGGCAACGCAGGGAACAACTCCCCCGCAAGTGTAACCAACGCCACCGCAGTCAAGGTCGGAGTTCTGGTTTAGCCACAAAAAGATGGCATTTCACACCTATGTTGGAAACGAAAACGCATCCCAAGACTCTACGGTCAGTTTCTTGCCATTTCTTCGTCACAAAAAACGACCAATATGAACCGTTGTATTAGTGCCTAGTAGTAAAGCAATGTGAAATAAAAAAAAATTGATTGATCAAGAGTTTCGGAGTTATCACGTTGTATGTTGCATAGCAACATTTAGGCTTTATCTCAGGTAAAAGCTAGCTCTTGTTTCACCCGCCAAGAATTGAACTGCGTGGGACTCCCATTAATAGATCCAATAGAACTTTCTCGTTGACGTCAACACTGCTATTCCATTAGTTTTTTAATCATGATGTGAGAAGACTTAGAGCGGGATTCCGGATTTCAATTTTGCCCAGCCGGGACACTACGGGGGACTATGTTGGGGCCTGCCTTACCACATGCACTGCTGATTTCAAATGAAAATGCAATTCGTTTCTATAATTTATTGATTTTATTTTATAAAGCAATTGTTTCGTTGTCATGATAGTAGTAATTACAATTTCAATTTTATTTAAACACTAGCAACGCTAGTTATGAATAAGTCAGAAAACGTTTACTAGTAAACATTGGCTACTTTTAATAATACAAGTCTATGACCTAAGCGCTAAAGTAATAAGATGTCCTTCCACTGGTTTCAAAACTATATCAAATTCACACACAACTTTGTTGATGTCACCGGTAACATGGTATCGCCGTAAAATATGCGCCAACGCCACCTTCATCATCATCATGCCGTATAATTTACCTGTAAAATACATAGTGTTTGTTTAAAAAACACGTTACCCTACACTAGGAATTCGCCTATATCGTAGGTGCGTTTACAAAACATTGAAACTCACACACATCACCAACCCGACCCGGAACAACAATTAACAATCAGGGGATCGAACCCACGACACGCAGCGCAGCAGTCGATCGCTCAGCCACTACGCCAACTGGGCCGACATTTTTCAATTTTTAATCTTGTAACAATAATTTTATTTAAATTTATAGTTTAATGCTATTTTTTTTATTTTTTTAATGTTTTGTGTAATTTTATGTATGTGTAATGTATTGTATAATTTGTAGCTCAAATTTGTATGGGAAAATTTCCTGAAATAAATGAATTATTATTATTTATAGTTATTGTTGACCTGCTGTTACTATAAACGCCGATGAACATCCAACGAAACTTTCAGTAACTTTTACGAATAAAACTAAAATATCGTGAAGTCTATGGTCTTTCGTCAACTCACATCAACCCAACTCAACCTTAACTAACCGGCTATCTCTGAATTATACAGCAGCCAATCGCTTAAACACTGCGCTAACCCTTGCAGTCAAATTATAGTCTTATCTTTTCTGATTCTTTGTTGTATACAAACTGTATTTACTCGAAAATATTTTGACACGTTTATTTGTGCATTGTGATAATGGATTTTCTATTTGAAAGAAAAGAAAAGAAAGAAAAACTTTTATTTGGGACTCGCACAAAACAAGTAAAATAATAACAAAATGAAATAAAATAGTACAGACAAGGTTATTGTCTGTGCGAGGATTTCATAGGTTTTATGTTAAAAATACAATAATTAGAACACGTACAAATAATTTGGGCCAAAGACGATCCCGGTCACGTGTCAACGTTATATAACATAAAATCATAACACCATATGAAATAAAATCTAATCATAATCTACAACGTAATTCAAAGAAGTTTAAGTTATAAAAACCTCGAATAAAAATGAACATTTACGGATGTTTTGTTTGATTTCTTATTTTTTCTTTACACCACATCACATACGTACGTACACAGAAAACTTATAAACGGCGGTCATTTTCGTCTTTCACCAACAGAATATACACTCATCGCTTGTTCGCTAACAAAAAAAGAATATACACTTATCGTCACTGATGTTAAAAGGAGATATTACGACACGGCACGGTTGTTTTTTTTTGCGAATGAGAAATCATGAAATAACTTTTTCAAGTCACTGCGGTCGTAAGAAAACGGATAGCTTAAGATTTCTCGATCTGTGAATGTTAAAGGGGAATGCCAGGAAAATGCTTGAAATGAACAGCAACTCCCAATAGTGATAAATTCTATTTCGAATAAAATACAAGTCATCAATTTATTCTTCAGTTCGTTTAGGTAGGGTATAAAGGTGATTATTTTTTCAGTGTTTATTTCGATTTCCGTCGTAGCACAGTTCTTTAATGACATTCAAGAACAATCATATTTGACATTGCCACTATTACCATTATGATAATAATATGATTTACCATCTGTGGTCTGTGATCTTTGTTAGACAATCCATCAACAATCAATCAGCAAACCGTAAAGTAGCTTCATAATTAATTATAAAAACATATTTTATAAATCTCGTAATCTAAGTATGCCAATCAAAATACATAAAATCAAATTATTTTTTTAAAACTACAAAAAAGAAAATAACCTAGGCAGTATGAGATGTGTCCTTTGCCTTTACCGTTTGACAAAACCTTGCGATAATGTTTTGACGTTTATTTTTTTCATCGTACAATTCATTGTTTTGCTTGTGTTACGTTGAGTTATTACGATACTGTGTTTTATATTTATGATATTTTACGACGACTTTGGCCATATTTTGATGTTCCATCTGTACATGATACCTATTTTTGAAGCCGGACTGAAATTGGACCCGCTTAACACGACGACTTGGCTTTTTGAACACGGTCTTTGAACCTGCTTTAAACGACGACTCTGCTTGTGTTTTGGACTTGTCCCCCATTATTTTACAAAAATGGATTCTGTTCATTGCATTAATTGTTATCTCGATATAACACGAATGAGACGTAATCCTTTGTCAATGCAAAATGATGAAGCAAAAATATTCTGAACAATTGTACTCCCTAGTTTTAGATAATTATTGAAATTGTCATTGAGTTTCGTTCGATTTGAAGGATAATTTGGTGTTGATTTCATTCTTGTCTATTTCAGGCATTTTTTTGTATGGGAGATGGGCATTCCCCTTTGTGCCACCAAACCCCGACCGATTTAAATCTGTATTTGTAGTAAAGATAAGTCTTAAAATCATTTCTGAATGAATGTTCTCAACGGCAGATAATATTTTACAACCGCAGACAAAGATAGAAACTAAAAATATTGTAGGTAACATTTAAAAAACACTGTGAAGTTAGAACAAAAATTTCGTGTTCACGCACTAAGAAGTTTGAGTTTTAATATTGCAGGAATCGGATACAGAACTCATAAAATAACATTATCATTAGATTACCAGTCTATTTATGAGTCAGTTACCAAAATTTCGTGTAAATTGATCACATAGTTTAGTCAGACATCGAGATAATGCAGCAACATAACTATATTCGCAAGTACTCCGATTTGAATAGTATATGTTTACTTCTTGAGGTCTTATCAGAATCTTGTTCACATTATATGTCATAGCCACATCATTGAACAACCCGACACCGCCCAGAGTGTGTGAATAGAAGCAACAGAAACGGAGCTATAACAGTTTTTGTGACCGTGGTCAGATTACGCGATAAGAGCCGGCCCGGCGGTGCTTGACGGATAGTTGACATAAATAATGGCGGTCCTTGAGAGGTAAACCAAATTAGTGTGTTTACCTATGCAGTTTCGCTTGCCAATACCGAAGGCAGCATTAACAATCGGGTGATCTGGCAAAGTGGCAGAGTTCAGCCATCGCTCCGGTCTGAATTGCTCCGCGTCTGGGCCCCACATAGAGTGACGGAGGAGTCCGTACAGCCCAATTCCAGCAGAACTACCAGCTCGCAACTTGCAGTTTTCTAAAAAAATACAAAACTGAGTGAGAACACCGCTGAATAATATCTTTGGAATAATGGTGTAAAGGTATATATACACATATATACTCATACATACTGAGATTGATATCTTTTTTAACTTTTCTTCCAATAATTGTTCCAACTGGGTACATTCTCATTGACTCCTTGATCACCGCCTCCAGATAAATCAACTTAGGTAGACCTTGTTTGGTTAAATCATCATCTTTATGTTCGAATACATTTTGTAACCTGTGATCGATAAAAAAAATAACTCATACGCTGTTACCATTTTAGTGAACCTTGACGGATCTACGTGGCTGATTACTAATCATTTCCTCTCTTGGACAGGAGGCGTGTGTCAAATATGGATATCAATGGGAGCGCAATAGACTAAAGGCAGTATTTAGAAACAAATCTTCACTCGTAGTCTTGAGAAATACTTGGTTTCAACGTAACCACGCTCTTCAGATGTGATCAATGAATGCAGTATTAAGATCATCTCAGCTATATACCCAGCCGCACCACATTTGATACGAATCAATAGACAGTTTGAAATGTATGTACTTTACCATAGATAATATAGAATCTGTCATATTGATGCTGGAAAGGCTGAAGTTGTCAGAACTTAGAACGTAATAACAAAGTAAAAAAATATTCCGAAGAAAGTTTGTCTTAAGAAATTTCGCCATTTTCTTACTTCTTACTAATCATTTTCCTGGCCTTGTCTCATTCTATTTGGGGTCGGCGCAGCACGTATTCTTCTTCCATTCTTCCCTAACAGACGTCATGGCATCATTTACTCCTTTCTCCTTCATATCATTCCTTACACAATCCATCTATGTTTTTTTGGCCTTCCTTTCGCTCTCCGTCCTTCAACATTCTGATACATCACTCTTTAAGTCTCATGTCCTTCATCTCTCCTCATACCAAGACAAAGGACTCCCTTTAAATTTTTCTGTAACGGGCGCAACTTTCAAACTTCCTCAAATATACTTATCCTTACTTTATCCATTCTTGTCACTCCACACATCTGTCTCAACATTCTCATCTCCGCTACACGCAATCGTTTTTCATCCACCTTTTTTACAGCCCAGCATTCTGACCAATACATTACAACAGATCTAATCATGGACTTATATATATATATTCCCCTTTGAATTGAGGGGCATCCATGGGTCATAAGTTGTTCCAGTGTGTGCATTACGTCCCGGTCTACTTCGCCATCCCCTTGGACAAAGGACCAGGTACGGAAGTTAGAGTAGATCGGTATGGGCGTTCCGGCAAGAGTTATAGGCACAGGACTGGAGAGACCGCCGAAATCGCAGAACAAGTATTCTGTTCTAGTTCTACTTAATTTCAGGCCAACGTTCTCCAGTCTTTGCTACCTTACCTCCAATCTGCTCTGGACCTCTTGGCCGCTCTCGGCAACCAACACATCACGTCATCGGCAAACAGCATGCATCAGGGAGCCTCTTCCTGGATGTCCGTCTTACTAATATAATAAATGCGAATGTTTGTGAGGATGGATGGATGTATTGATGTATGGATGTTTGTTTGACACAGAGGTAGCTTATGGTCTGGAATAACATTTAGGATACCTAATTTATTTTTCGATATCACGCGGGCTAAGCCGGGGCGCCATTTTGTTAATTTCTCACGTTCACACGCCTCGCATCACAAATAACAAGTCGTTTTTTCACGTTCCATACACAAACTAACACAAAAGTCAACCAACTGTCAAACGTGATTGTAATGAACAGAAGGGCTACTATGACATCTTATAGCAATTCTTATTCCACTGAGTGAAAGAGATGGCGCTAGACACCCTGTATAGCTCTGTCTCTTTCCCTCAGCGGAATAAGATTGCTTTAAGAGGTCATAGTAGGGCTAGGGATGCTCTTAAGATAAGGTCGATCTTGAGAAAATCTTAGTGATATAAGCAGTATATTAATCATAGTAATCTCACTTGAGAATCGAGTCGCAAACCGGGTTTCAATATTTGTTTATTAATTAAATCGATACCTATCTCAAATGTGGTATCTCGGTGGGATTTCAGGAGTGAGATTTGTTTCTAAATATTGCCCTTAATGCTCATGTTATCTTAAATGTTCAAACCGTCCAAAAGTATACGAATGTTACCCACTCATTAAAAATCCGTTCTTGCATATTTTGGTCTGACCCTATCACTAACAAAATAAATGTCAAACTCGTAGAAGTTGTGTCATAAGCAGCGGCCACAAGAGTATCCAGATGTTCTCTGATGTCACTGTCTGTGAAAGCACCTTGATCCTTAGTCAATTGCAGCATTTGATCCAGGATCGGTTTGAATTTGCCTGCAAAATAATGTGTTCTGGTAGTATCAGTAGTAATTTCAGGCGTTCTTTGTTTTCTGTCAACTCCTATCGAGAAGTGGATGGATTTAAAGATTCTTTATTTATTTAGAAGAACATACATTCTGCACATATTAAATAAATTCATTAAATTAATGTAATTTGAATATTATAAATATGACAAGCTTGTGTTGTTAACTTACATAGATGGTATTGTTGACGTGTTGTTTCAGTTTAGCTTTGAATGTATTAAAAGAGCGTGTGTTTTTAATTTCTGTCCGTAGTTTGTTATATGGTTGAACGCTTTGATATTTTATATTTTTCCTGTCATCCGTGGAGGATGTGTCTGTATTTGGTTGGGGTTTCCTTGGCTGTATTTTGATGGTTTAGCGGTTTAAATTTAGATATGTGAACGGACTCTTGATGTAACCAGGCATTCTGTTCTTTTAACTAAATTCTATTTAAACTATTATTAATAGAAAACGACTTTTACTGGGGTAAAAATCACGGTTTAGGGATTGTATCGCACTAAAAAAATTGAGCTAATGTATGTGTTTCAGTCATTTTTTTTGTTGGTTGAATCAGCTATTTGATTGTATGACTAGCGCGTTCATTATGACGACTCTTTATGATGAAACCGTCCATCCAGGACAAACCAAATCAGTATTGGTTCGAAAAGTTGCTAAAGACGTACATAAATAGATCTCGCTATCGTTTAGTTACACCAATTTGGTTAGGGTCATGCGATGCTATTAAAATATAACTACATCTAGAACAGTATACAGTGGTTTGTTTTCTTTAACACCCTACTAGTATACACAATAAGGTCAAAACTTTAAGTGCTGAGTTCCGCGGTGTTCGATTTTATTGAATGACTAAAGGACAACTCGTCAAGTTGTTTAATGTCACGTCCAACGTCATGACTGAACGTCTTTGTAATGTTTGTTTAGGGTGACCATAAATTCGCAACTTAAAAGGTAACTTCCTTTACATAACAAAAATGAGGACATGACATGACACACCTTATTATGATTTTATATTGTATTTTAAGTCTTAAGATAGGCTAAAAATATATCATATTTTTTCAAAAGTAATTTATTAAAATATGAGTGACTCTGAGACTCCAGAAAGTTGTTAACTAAAGTCTTTGTCACATTGTGAAATGAGAGTTAAGGAAAAAATACGAAAAATCTTTAATCACACAGGATCAGTTCCATTTATTAAAGTAAAATTATAATACTGGAAACAACATTACAAGTATAACAATTTACTAACATTTAATAAAAAATCTTTACTTGCACGTAGTACCAATAATAGCAGTCACATCGTTTATGTAGATAGCAAGAAGGCAATTTTATTACGAATAAGTCACTTTAAAGTGAATTTAGTCAAAAAATATCAAGACAGTGCTATCTTCGCGAGTTGTTTTTGCGCCAAATTTGTTTTGATGACTACAGTGGGAAAAATTTACTAAATTACAATCACCTGACTGATTTCTGTCTGTTTGTCTGACGTCCGCTCTGTTCAAAGGGTTATGCTTCAATCCGCTATCTAGTTGGACGTTGAGTAACGCTTGTTCAATTAAGAGTGTCCATGGAGTTTCTTGCCCATTCTTCTCCATAGAGATCAACGCTTTTGAATGGGCAACTAATGTTAACTTTCACAAGTTATTATGCCTTGTGACCGGGACTGTAGATTCATTTTGTTTTTTGACATTCAAAAGTGCCTGTAATGGTCTAATTGAAATAAATGATTTGATATCAATTTTCGGTCTAGACATCCAATTAAATGTCTTCATTCAATGAACGCGCTAGTCATACAATCAAACAGCAGATTCCACCAGATGACTGCGACATATGCATTGCATAGCACAGGGGTAGCGGAGGTATTCATAAAAAGCTTGAATAAAGAAATAAAAAATAATGAGAAATAGTTGTTATTTTGACCTGCTATATTTCTGTATGATAACATACCATGGTACGAAAAGATATGCTCAAGAACAAAACAAATATCGCCATGACGTCATTTATACGTTTGTAGAGAAAATATTAAAACTATTTTGTTTGTTTACCTTGTGTCGACTCCTCGGACATGTTCATCTTTAACTCAGATTTTCTTTTGAGTATGACCTGAAATTGCAAAATAAAAATAAAACCGACTTCCAAAAATAAAAACTAAATTTGGAGAATAACTTTACTTCGAGAAGTCGGTGACTTTTGTTGGCTTTTTTACTACTTTTGCGGCAAAGAAGTCAACACTTTTTTTTTCTTAGGATTTTTAGCTATGGAATAATGATATATTATCACATATTTTTTATCGAGTAATCATTTTCGATTGTTACTAAAATATTTACTAAAAGATTAGCAGATGATCCATTTATGCATAAAGAAAAAAACATGTACCACAAATTAAATTGAGATGAGACCACCTAGGAAGTGTACCCATTGAAACAAAAAAAAAAACAAATTAGTCTAGGTGTCTTTGAGTAATCGGTAAACATACATAAAAAAAAGAAAAAGAAATACGTGTGGCACTCCGGGACTGCCGCGGTATAGCTATTGCATAGCATTCTTTATCAACTAATGTTTTTTTTTTTTTTGAGAATGAACTCACTCTTGACCTCGATCTCGCCTGATGGTAAGCGACAGATTAGGTCTACGATGGAGCGAGCGAGCCCAGAAGATGCCTATTGACTCTTGTTTTGAAGGCAGACGGGTCGTATGTGGTAGGGAACACAGAAACCGGTAGAGAGTTCCACACCTTGGCCGTGCGCACAATAAATGTTAAGGAAAAGCGCTTAGTACGACAAGACGGTATATCGACCAAGTGCGGGTGGTACCTTGCCGTGCGTCTGGTAGCCCGGTAGTAAAACGGAGATGGTGGGATCAGGTCATGGAGCTCCAGCGCACACTCTCCGAAGTACAATCTGTAGAAAACCGACAAGCTGGCAACGTTACGCCTATATTTATGCAATAAATAAAAAAAACATGATATTTAAAAATTAAATACAGTCCTACTAATATTATAAATGCGAAAGTTTGTGAGAATGTATGGTATGATGTTTGTTATTTTTTCAGGCAAAAACGGATGAACCGATTTGTATGAAATTTGGTAAGTAGATAGTTGACACCTTGGATTAACCTATGGGCTACTTTTTATCCCGGTCAACAGGGGTGAAACCGTTTAAGTAACAACATTTATTGACAATGTCGGAAAAAAAATAACTTGTCTGGGAGCTTTTAACAAAACGCTGCCTAAACCCTTTATAATTAACAAAATAATGTACAGCGTATCTTATATAGGTCTACAGAAAAGTACTCGATTACTAAATATAGGAATTTCAACCGAGAAGATAGGTTTCAATTATCAAGAGCCTGGAATCCAGTGGTTCAATTGTGTAAAAACCAGTGAGTTTTGTGTGTCGAGAGTAAATTCGAGTTGTGAGTGACGGTGTTGGTGGTAAAAAACGAATAAGAAAGAGGGTAGATCGTTTTGTCTGCTCGTAAACATCCATCCATCCGCAATAACTTCAGTTCATCCGTGATCATGGCGTTTGTAACATTGCCGAAATATCGGAAACTCAATAAAAATAACAAACATGGTAAATATCCCGTTTTGAGTGTTAATTATAGTATTAGTAACCATGTCAGTTTAAAGACTTTTAGTACGGCACTTCTGATTCCACAAGGTTGTACTTACAAGGAAGTTTCTGGTGGATAATCCTGGCAACTAGGTTGTGTCTATGCAAGTACTCTCCGTTAGCCTGACGAGAACACCCAGAAATAATGTGACGGAATGTATTTCGGGTAGTTGTTTGTCATCATAACTTCGTCAATTATTGCACAAACAAAACCTTTGGTTTCCCCGAAAAGATTACAAAAGCGTAGCCAGGAAATCTACACCAGGCCCATGACGGGCCCAGTGAAAGCTCCATCATTCGTCCATGAAGCTCCTCGCTCTGCCATACCTCCTTGCGCTCATTGGCGTCTAATACTTTACGCTTGCGCCAGTTCTCGTTAGCCAGGGAGAGCGGAGTGAGGAGGCCCTTGTCCACTGATACCACATCTCGGTGCATACCTCACGGTTGTGAGAGTGATAGCAATGACTGTGTAGCAACACAGTCATTGCTAGACCTTGATTGGTTGCAATTTTTTAAAGAACAAGTGTAATAAATGTTTTCGAACGCATTATGTTGCCCGTAATTCTAAGCTGTGCCGTCAATTTACATAAACTTCAAGGGATGACCCTGGATAAAGCATGAAAGGTACCACTATGCACTGCATATATATACAGATATTAAATTCTTGCAGTAATGGCTAAAACACACCTATTATGTTTTTTTCAAATAAAGGCATCCGTCCGTCGATGACACGCATAACCCAGTGAGGTCTAAAGTTTTTAATAAAGTTCAAGAAATAAGCCCAAGTGGCGTTATACTGTAGGGGACCTCTTGTAACTAACTTCCATTACCACCGCCAGAGCTTTGATGACAATCAAAGCCAATAATCCAGCAAGGCATCAACACAGAGGTACATGAAATGAGCCTAAACACAATACAGCAGCTGTAAGCTATTGAGAATGTCTAGTAAACCCTTCCCGTCTCCATCATCAGACCTTCCATGACCGTAATTCTCCAGCTAGGTCTAAAGATCACGTCAAGGTGCATTAAATGAGCCCCAACACAATATAGCTGCTATAAACTGTTGAAAACGTCTTGCAAATACCTTCCCTCTCTATTGTCAGATCTTCAGTGACAGTAATTATCCAGATTGGCTCATAGTTCTCATCAAGGTTAATAAAACGAGCGCAAACACAATATAGCGACTGTAAATTGATAAGAACCTTTTTCAAAAGACTTCCGTCTCCATCGTCAGACCTTCAATGACAGCGCTATTCTACAGCTAGGTCTAAAGTTGTCGTCAACGTGCATGAAATGAGTTGAAACACGATAATATTGCTGCTTTATACTGTTGAGGACCTCTTGCAAAATACATGTATTTTCCGTCTCCATCATCCATCATAAGATCATTTTAACGGCGTATTGTCATCAGAACTACATATGTGTTTCAAATTTATACAAAATCGGTTCACAATTGTAAATTTATTATGAAAAAATCAATCAACCCATATTTTTCCGCCCCTTAGAATTTTTCAAATCGGACGTCCCAGGAAATAGTTATGCGTGGTCATAGATAAAAAAAAAACAAATATACATGTCGAATTGAGATCCTCCTTTTTTCATCGGTTAAAAATATTAAAATAACTAAATAATAATGATCCTTGAACCTGCCTAATTTATAGCAAAACATGACAAAACTATTTTTCAGTCTTTGCTGGCTTGCCGTCGCATATTGAACAATAAGAAAAAGAGAAACAACTTAATATGCAATCAATAAAAAGTACTTCCAATGAAAAGAAGTCACAAAAAACAAAACAAGACCGTGGGTTTGATCCAGCGTAATGTCGACTGATTGACTATCCGATTCTCTACCAAACACGCTAATAGAACATTGGAAATGTGATTGAAATAACTGATAGTATTCGTTATGAAAGTGTTAGGTTTTGCGCGTCTGTATGAGTGGCGCGTGGAAGCACTACAACGGGTGGAAACTCCGCTACCTCGGCAAATTGCCGCTCAGCGGACAGACCTCCGGTGCGATTTCATGGTGTCATGGAGAGAGCGACTGTCGCAATCCCGTGTAAGGCACGCCACAATAGCGGTGGTAAGTCCCCTCGTTGAGGAGTGGCTGGAGAGGCGTCATGGCGTCCACACCTACTGCCTGAAGCAGGTCCTCACCGGACACGGATGTTTTGGGAGGTTCCTGCACATAATCGGGCGGGAGGACACGCCCGGGTGTCCCCATTGTGACGATCGCCCGGAGGACACGATGGAGCACACAGTGGCGGTCTGCCCAGCTTGGGTGGAGCACCGCCGTACCCTCATAGAGGCGATCGGTGGCGGCGGCGATCTCGCGCGTCCGGTTCTGGTTCAGTCCATGGTCCGAACGAGAGGGAATGGAAAGCGGTCACCTCTTTCTGCGAAGCAGTCATGCTAGCGAAGGAGGTGGCCGGGCGTTTGAGGGAGAAAACCTCGAACCAAACCACCCACCGCGGGAGGCGTACCGGGAGACGTTCCGTGTTAGTGTTTCACGCGCACCTCAAAGAGATGTCAGCAAGGCATAGGGGCCTGCCAGGGCCTCCGCCTACAGGGGCTGCGGGTTGTTCGAAGGAGATGCCGCGGCCCCGGAACTTAAAGGACCTTAGAAGAATATGGGTGGATTTTAGTCAGTAAAAGTCTGAAATTCCCCCCACTCCGCCCAGAGCGGGGGAAGTTATTTGCTAAATTAATACTCCAAAAAAAAACGTTACAAAAATAACTTTTCTTCTGGAAGTCATCAATCATTTACGACTATATTTTCAATGGATTATGGGAATATTATCGAATGGTGTTAAGTGTTGGTGAATTGTGTTAACCGTATTAAAAATGGCTGCTTTTGTCAAAAAGCAGCCGTTTTTAATACATAGTGATATATTATTTTAAATCTTTTATCTGCCACTTCAAAAAACCGCTCTAATAATTTAATGGTTTTGGAAAAATATAAATTTGACAATACTGGACATTGTGTACAAATAATTTTTTGTTCAAATAAAAGTTGGGTTCCGTGGTCAGTACGATTGTATGTATTGAGATTGATATATTACTGGATCTATGATGTTCTTCAGTTTCTTCAAAAGCATAGTTTGTTGACGCTTCATTGCACTCCAGTTGAATATAAAAGACAAATGCAGCCACACTTTTTGAAATCTGTCACAATACAGAGCAAGTAAATCTTCAATTGCGTCTGCATACTCTGTGTCGATCGTTGTTTGATCTTGAGTATTCAGTCCTAGCGAAGTCCCTGCAAGTGGTTCAACGTCAAAGTAGTTGTGAAATTACAATCAATGTTCAAGCTGCTAACGACCGCTCGAGATTACGGTCATACTTACGAGTAACAATTGATAATGTATAGTCGATAAGGAACTTTCGCACGTCAAACGGTTCTTTTCCCACCTTCGTAGCTAACCGAGACACAAGACTTCGAGCTTGCACGTTCATTTCAGTCACGTAAGTGTTCAGCACTTGTTGGTTGAACGAGGGATTCAACAGTTTGCGGTGGGATTTCCATATTGAATCTGAAACAACAATATTAAAACTTAACTAGAACTCGTAAATAAACAAAACTAGATTTTAAAATTGCATAATATGTCATTCTTCATGCCAAATTGCTGTTAACCGCCTGAGATGTTTGAGTTTTGCTCGCTATCCAGACACATAAAGACTTTAGCTTACCTACTTGTTTAATTAACCGACAAAAACAAAAAAAGAACTTGGTTCTCAATTCGACATTTATATATTTGTAAAGAAAACCTCTTTGCTCTTCGTTTTTCGTAATCGTTTATAGATGTCACTTTTGGCAGTGACATAAATATGACCAGGGGCCTAAGTCTGCTATAACAATAGTGTCAGAATGGTCGATCACTGATCGCATAATGGTTGATTTTGATAATGTTGGTATTCTACTACATACTAAACTTGTCAAAATCAACCATTATGCGATCAGTGATCGACCGTTGTGACACTATTGTAATAGCAGACTAGGCCCCCTGTAAAGGTTAAATAAGATAATTTTCTATTATAAAAACTAAACCTGAATTAAAGACATTAAGTTTTTTGTATTTACAGGTAAGTAATAAAAGTTATTTATATAAAAATTTGTAGAAAAACCTTTGTATAAAACGTGTTTTTAATAAACTAATTTTATATTTATAAAAAACGCAATTATGCTTTAATTTCATTCAATAGGGTGTAATCCTATTATAAAACAACATTTACTGCAAAACTCTCAAGAAATATGGAGAAGTTAAGGTTTGATTTCACTGTGAAAGCTGCGAGCGATGGAAAATCGAACATAATTTGCATAACCTCAATAAGTACACCAAATGAACAGACTTATTGTTTACCGGCCGAATATCAACCCGCCTGTTTACACCAAGTAATAACATCTACTTCAAGCTATACCAAGATAAAAAAAAAAACATTAAGTAAAAGGCACCAAACAAGAAACATTTGGATAACTTTAACAGATGATATATCGCAGGTATATTTGGATAAAGAACAAAATTTACAATTCAATGATTATTGTTTGGAAGAAATTACGGAATACACATATGAAAAAAACACTTACCCACTGATTCAAATCAGAACTTAGAAAAACTGTTAGAAAAATTACTGGAAGAAAAACAAAGTAAATCTCAAAATATGAATTTAGGGAAAATTTCATGATTGAAAAATTCACCGGTAAATATGCCAATGGTTTAAAGAGTTCAACAAAGAATGTGAACGCTTCCATATTACAGAAGACGAAAAGAAGATTGAAATATTAAAATATTTTATAGAAAAATCCAACCAAGACTGGTACAGCTGCGTGTTAATGAAAATTACAATAAAATCAGTGTGGAATAAATGGGAGAAAAATATCTGCGATACATTTGCAAACAAAGGATCCATATATAACCCATCAGATATACACTTTCTTTTAAGTACCAAACAGGTTCGCTGCTTAAATATGCGCTAAAAAAAGAAAAAATATTATTAGAAGTCAGGAAGTCGATCGATACTGGGACACCCATAGACCTCATAGCATCAGGCTTGCCAAATTATTTGGTTCACAAAATTGACCGAGAGACAATATAAGAAACTGAAGATCTCTACAATGAGATTGGTAAATTGGAACATTTTGTTGGAAAAAATAAGTATGAAAAACACTTAACATACTCAAATGCAAAAAACAGAAACAATGAAGAGAAAAAGTCATGTAAAATCTGCATGACTGAGAATAAAGAAAACGATACCATCCTAAAGAAAATTGTTGGTTTAAAGAAAGAAATCACAAAACAACTGTGAGAAGTGTGAATAACTCTGAATTAGAAATTGAACTAAATAAGGAGAATCCAAAAAACTAGAAGTACCACCATTAATACAAGTAAAATTACAACTAAATGATACAACCTTACAAGTTTCTGAAATTTATGATTCAGGTTCAAATGTGTCATTAATTAATGCTAAATTATTGAAACTCAAAAAGGAACAAGATTCATGGAAAACACCACCAGTAAACTTGAAAACTATTAATCGTCCAGTGTAAGTCACCTGGCTTTTCAGTTTCTGAAAATGGTACATATAAAATTAGGAATCATGACACAGTTTGCTAAAAACACCAGTTGCCAAAAGTCTCCTGAGCTCAGTATGAAAAAGATTAAAGCCCATATTTTTGATGGACCCCAAATTCGACAGCATACGAAAGACACTGAATTAAAAAATTCTATGACTGAACTTGAATTAAAAGCAAGGACAGCTATCGTATCGGTGATGTAAAACTTCCTCGGCAACAGAAAGCCAGAAAATTATATAGGTCTTCCTTTAAAATTAAGAACTCTGGGATGCAATATGAGCATAGAACTCCACTTTATCTATAGGTAGTCACCTAGAAAGATTTTCGGAAAATTTAGGAGACATGATCAAAGAGCAGGGAGAACGTATGCATCAAGATTCACGCGTCATAGATGAGCGTGATCAGGGTTTCTGGGATAGGTATATGATATCTGACTATTGCTGGAGTTTTATACGCCTTTCATCTAAGTTCACAAATCAAAGAATATTTTTAAAGCGAAGTTTTTTGGAACACAATGATTGATAAAGAATAAATACCTGTATTTTTAATTTTTAAACACGAGGTACCCACCTGAACCTCATAAACTAGAGTTGATAAAAAAATTCTTCTTAAATATTTGTAATCAGCATATCAAATATGATATGCTGATTACAAAATATTTAAGAAGAATTTTTGCTGTTGCTGACTACATAATAATGTAGTCAGCAACAGCAAAACATTTGTGGCAAAAGATGCACTGTAAACTAGTGTTATTAAAGCGAAACAGAAGTCGCGCCGTTTATTGTTGTTCTTGCCTACCAGTGTATAAAATCGGTCAATCGGCAAAATAAATAATCCAGATCGATCACTAGGTACGGCAAGCCTAGCTCCTGGGAGAAGCAAACCAAATACTAAGGCGTGATCCTCGATAGCCAATTGTCCTTCGAGGCACATATCAAAACAGGTCGCCCGCGAGCTGCCTTGTTATGGGAAGACTTCATTTCATGATTGCAGCAAAAAGCAAACTATAACTTAAATGCAAATTGCGCTTTACACCGCGGTGATCAGTTCCATCATGACATATACGCCTGTGTCGTGTTTGTCCATGCAGACCTTACAAAACCGATTCCTTCGTAAAATCACGGGAGCCCCATTTCACTGACCAAATCTATTGAAGACCCATTTGCGATAATGTCTGCATGCATGATCCAACGTAGGGGCGATCCCAATTGACGGCGAACTGGTTAAAAGTACTCAATATTAAATAATATATTATCAATGTACATAATAGTTTTACCTACGACAGAACAGAACATACGTTTAGGGTGGGAATTTGGGTGTGCGCAATCCAATGTCTCATATCTCCAAAACGGCTTGCTTGATTAAGATGAGATTTTCCATAACATGTTTCTGTTTTTAATTGTTGATAGTTCGTATATTATTATTAAAGCGTTTACTCATCAGAAAGCGTTGTTATAAACCGATTTCGAAGGATAACATTTCATTTAGAAATTATTTTATCCATTTTGGAGGTTACGGCTTCTCTTTAACCGTTTATCTTGATTTCTTATCACTTACCTCCAGCTGTAACCAGTCCATTATTTAAAAAATCCTTTGCAAAGTTATAAACGTAAGCTTTACTTATACATGAATTAGCTACTGTCAGGCTGTCATCTGGATCGGTTATTACTGTAACATAAGTAAATTTAAATAATTGTGATTGTGTGAGTTCTTTTCAACTTTGCTTGATTATTGAAGAAACAACTTTGTTTGATAAATTCTAATATAAATTTGTTAAATTGATTGTAAATTTTGATACTCTAAAATGCAGGTTTTTATATGAAAATAAATTGTGTCATTTTGACTTTGTCTTACTGTAGCATGCGTGAGTGGCAATCCTGAGTTCAACAACGCCACCTTTTTCTAATGAGTAAGTCTGAACTTTACGTAAAACATTCCATAGATCTGAAAAACAAAAATAATATTATAATAGTATTATTTTAGATTGTATGTAATAATTATGTTAAGATTCATTTATTTATTTTATTAGTATGTATGTTTTTCTATATTAATATACTTATGTATATTTAAGTTAGTGTTTTTTTTTTACCCGACTGCCAAAGAAGGAGGGATTGATGGAAAGCATCGCAGGCGGGGACCACCTTGACCGCCACCAACGAAAATTCTGCTAAATGGTGCACAACCGAAATGACTATAAATAAGCCTCTGTTGGTCCCCGCCTGCGATGCTTTCCATCAACATTTATAAATTATATTCAGTAAATTTGTATTCAAAATAAGTTTCTGTTTATTTAACTATCGATTACGAACACATATTGTAGTGTATTTTAATATAGGTATTGTTTAAACGGTATTACATAATTAGTTTTTAGCATTTGATTGATCAATATTATTGTGGGGCTTGTTTTACTCTTTTTTTAGTGTGCAGTCGGGTATTTTGTTTTTTTAATAATATTTTTTTTATTATTTTACACACTGTGTCTGCGTGTCATAAGAATCTGTCCTATCGCAGGCCTGCTGGAAGAAATTTCTAAATGAAATAAGCAGTACCTTTGTGTGTTTTGTGTGTACATAAATAGATAAATAATATAATTTCAGTTTTATTATACCTGCTGCAGGTGAATGTATCTGAACTGGTATAAGGTATCAGATATGGGAGTGACAATAAAAGCAGCAGCGTACCGTTCTTGATATTAATTCCGCAGATTTCCTCAAAACTGCACCAATACGTGCTTTTATACTAAGTTCATTCAACAAAAAAAAAAACAAATAGGTGACGCGCAAAGCCACCGCCGGAAGAAAAAGATTTAAACGTGTAGTCTTACCAAGTTTGCAACCGACTTTCATTTTAATTTAAGACGATATTCATATCACTGAAAGTCAGCTGCAATTATTTTAAAATATTCAAATAATCTATTAAAACATCAACAAAATATCTGTTGCCACCAATCAACAATTTCTAAAATATAAAGCTAACACTTGCTTTCACAAGTTTAATTCTTGGTGTCAAACATGTATTTCACAAGTGTTATCTTTTGACCCCGACCCTCATTTACACTCTGAAAATCTTATATTCTATTTAAACTGATTTATGGTTAAATATTTTTATTATATGTTTGTTTTATCCATGGGTATAATAAACCTGTAGACGTGGCGTTTTTACAAATAGAACGGGTGTATAAGGATAACAACATTTTTTATTCGGAGGGATTTCGTATGGGTGTGTAATGTTTGGCATAATAACAAACGCTCTAATTTCACTTGAACTAACGTTCATATGACATAATAACAAATGACATAAATTCATATGACCTAATGTTTCATATAATTTATTATTCATTTAACATAATAACATTTAATATAACGTTCATTTTATATAATTTTTACTATGTATAATATTCTTTTAAAATAACGTTCATTTGACCTAAAATTCATGTTTAATGGGCACAGCTCTAGCCTAACTCAAATGGCACTTAACCAAACCTTAAAATATTCTATGCATGGTCGAGGGTGGGCTTGGTCGACGGAGCCCGGCTTCGCGGGGCTCCTACTTATGGATGGTTTATAAAAAAATAACCACAAAGGGGATGGCGATGGGTCTATTCGCTCGCTTCACTCGACCCCGCCAACCCCTTTTAACCTAACATATCCGAGTCGGGGTGCCCTAAAGTCCAGATTGCATCCAGTTTCTCCTGGTAACAATAGTTGAGGGTGGCAGGTGTATAGGGTATAAAGTGAAGAAAAAAAAACCTAATACAATATTTATTTAATAAATTTCAGTGTATTCCTTTTTTTGAGAATATTATCGATTCGCTCCTTTTTGTTTAAACTAAGAGTATTAACTATGAGATTATGAAAATTATAGTATAAATGTAATGATAATTATATGTAAATGAATAATTATGCTAAATGAATATTATGTAAAATGTGCATAATAGGAAATGTTCATTATGTCATATGAAATTAGGTGACATGAAATTATATCAACAATTCATTATGTCAACTGATCGTTATGTTTAACAGAATTATGTTAACTAAAATTATGTCAAGTGAACGTTAGATATTTTGTTATTATGTCAATCGTTACACACCCATTAATATTATGGTAGTCGCTCCTAATTCTGAAAAGCCCCCGATTTTTTCAGACATACAATATACATTCTAAGATATAAAGTGAGGGACTTGACTCTGCGGGACTTGTGAGGACCCATTTTATAGATCGCTCGGACTACCCTCTTTTGTAATATGAAAACTGAATCGAAGTCTGCTGCTGATCCCCACAGCAGAACACCATAGGACATAATACTGTGAAAATAAGCATAGAATACTAACCTAGTTATGTCTGCATCAGTTAACCGTCAAGATTTAAGTTTAGATCACGTTGTGGTACATTTGGTAAGGCAAACTTTAGACATTTGGTTTTGTTCGCATTCTGTAAGAGATTGTTAGCTGCGAACCATTTCGATAAAACTTCTAAACGTTCTTTTGTTAACATGAACATTATCCAGATTTTTTCTATTTATTTAAAAAAATTGCGAAGTGCCGTCAGCAAATAAAATTATATCCGATAGTTTGGCCATCCTATAAGGAAGATATAAACAAGAAATAGGAAGGGACCGAGAAAAGAACCTTGGGGCGCGCCCATCTTGACTAGAGACCCAGAGGACGTCGCCCCATTAACATTTACTTTTTGCAGCTTGTTTGATAAATATGATAAAACGCTTTTGAGAGATCACAGAAAATGCCAATGGCATCCTGGAACTGCTCTCAGGATTCCAAAATGTGACTGATGAGTTTTACTCTCGCGTCCGTTGTCAACCTGCCCTTCGTGAAGCCAAACTGTTGACTATGCAGAATCCCGTTTAAGTTAAAGTGAGGAAACATCTGTTCCAGCATGATTATTTCATAGATTTTACTCAAATTAAATGATTCAAAAATCTACTGCTATTTGAATGTATATCTAAAATATTAACATTAAAGTCACCACAGATAACTAGTGATTTATTATCTGTTACAAGTTTTGCTAAAGCATCTTCCACTACTGACTCAAATATAAAGTAGTTTTGATAATTTGGGGGTCTGTAAACGCACACTTTGGCATGCTTATCTAGCTCAACACAAGGCAATTCAATAATATGTTCAACCGAAAGATCAACTATATCATTTTGAGTTTTAAATTAAATGCAATTTTTAACTAAGATTAGTGAACCCCCACGCATCTTAGATTTGCGGTTAAAGGAATTGCCTACACTGTAATTTTCAAAATTAATTACCATTTCATGGTCTTTTAGCCAATGTTCGGTGAAACAAACAATATCAAACTTGGTTTTTTTCTAAAAACACACACCTTGAATATTTTCAAGAAATAGTTTCAAGGAATTCTGCTTGCCCCCTTTTGTAAATTTAACTATTTGAGAGCAAGAAAGTACCTTAGTGTTGGTGAGTGTAACACAAATGTTGTCTTACTTGCTACTTTCATTTAAAGTAGCCAGAGTAAGCTACAAGACTCCCCCGCCTTTCTTGTAAAAAGGTAAATTAGTATTACTACTAATAGTCGCAGTGTTACTAAACTTCGACATAATATTTATGTCCGAGAGAATATTATAATCTAGCTATTTTGTGTCTACAACTAGTAAGTAGAAACACATTACCCCGTGTCGACCTAAGTTTAAACCAATCACCAATCTGGAAAAAACCTGTCCGACAAACTCAAAAGATACAATTATCATTATTGAAGTCACTCACGTTTTCGATCTCCTAAGCCCAGGAGTGAATGTCCAATGATAGGCAGTGCTCCAGGAAATTTAGGTGGTGCGTTGGGGCGCCGCCTCGACCGGAACCACACAGCTAACACTACACATAGTAATGCCAGTGACACCACTAACACCGACATTTTACGAATCGAGTGAAGATATGAGGACAATCTGGTTGCAATCTAGAATTTATACAAGTTGCAATCTTGCATTTTTAGGGTTTCGTACATCAAAAGGAAAAACCGAAACCCGTTGTTTGTTGTCCGTCTGTCTGCCTGATAAGGATGCATTTTTAACATCATTGTTTTTCAATGTTCCATAAAAAATGGTTAAAACGGAAACCTTATAGATTATCTTTTTTCGTCCGACTATTTTTCTGCTCGTATGTCACAGTTATTGCACACAGTTGAATTGCCCACAGTTGAATTCTTATGAGTCTTCGTAGATCTTTTATACAAGATGTCCAGTAAATAGTTCTACATAACTTGGGTCAATACTTATCAAAACAACAAATTAGTATGCATTCTGTAATATGTAACAGCTTTGCAGTTTTTACAAAATCTAAAATTCTGTAAAGTGTAAAATAATTTTAGTAATGTAAGAGTCTTAAAATGATATTTTCAGTTAATTTTGTCAGTATCGTACATGTGCGCCTCCAGATCCTACGGTGGTAATCCGGCAAAAAGGCACGCCGCCTCGCCGGAGATTGTGCGGTAGCCCCTGAATCAGCCTTGTGACTTAAGTCTTTGGGACGCTTTCCCTCACTCCTTCTTCTCTCATTCCGTACCATGGACTGAACCAGAGCCAGACGCGAGAGATTGCCGCTGCCGATCGCCTCTACGAAGGCACGGTGGTACTCCACCCAAGCTGCCATCGTATCATCTGGGTGATCGTCACAATGGTGTCACCCGGGCGTTTCTTCCCGTCCGATTATTTGCAGGAACCTCCCGAAACCTCCGGCGTCTAAACGACGGGCGATAGGTGAGGTAGGCCATGGCGCCTCTCTTGTCACTCCTTAATGACCCGACTTACCACCACTATTGTGACGTTCCCTGCTTTGAGAGCCTCAAGGAAATATTAATTGAACTTAACAAAATGACATGAAAGTGTCTCTAATTCTATAATTAGAGACACTTTCATGTCATTTTGTTAAGTTAAATTTTATTGATTCTCCCACAGCAGAGACACTACACGAGCTACCTATGAGCAATTAAGTTGTGTTAAATTATAGATTGTGGTTGTATGTTTAGAGACCATACGCAAAGCTACGGCAAAAAATGCCCAATGGAATTTAAATGTTGTTATTTCCTAATTTCAACCAGAAGAGAAGGCAAACGTCTTTTAGAAAAAAAACTAAATGAGGTAAATATATGACGTTACAGTAACGGCTAGCCCTCTCTGGCTCCAAGTAGCGTAAGATGACAAGAGATGGGCTTCTTTGGAGGAAGCCTTTACCGGTAGAGTGGTCCTAATAAATTAAATAGTGTATATACGTACGTATCTACGCAATTTAACTACGTTTTGAAACAATCAATCAAACTACAATTATTAACCTACAAGAAACAGGCTATAAAAAGGCATCATATTGAGTTTCACAACATTCCACTATTCACGCACACTTCTCAAAATAATTAACTGGCTGATAAATAATAACCTCGTTATTAACTAAGAAACAACTAAATTGGTCAATTTTAAACAAAACAATGGCAATAAAAACATCAGCATACAATGTAACGGGACAGTAATTAAACAAGTCAGCTGCGTAAAATTTCTTGGACTTAGGATAAATAATTATATGACATAGCAAACACAAATTGACACAGTACACATTTAATAAGCTTAACCAGTACTCATGTTGCATATGAATTTTCAAAAATGGTTAAGCAATCTGCTGTATTAACCGCCTACCATGCATAGACACTAAAATACGCAGTGACATTCTAAAGCAAATCTCGTTTTAAAGGGTTCCCTCTATCTGGCAGAATCTTGATGCTCCGATATTTATTTGGCATAACACACTTAGTATAATTTTCTTTAAACGAACATTTGCAGCATGCGTGCATGGCAGAATTACATTTAGTACAATTACGATTGGCAGAGTAAAAATTTCGCATAATACCGTTTAGCATAATGTTAATTTAGAGCGATGATTATTTTGTATAATTTTACTCGGCATACTATGCAGATGGCAGAATTTCATTAACAATAACTTTAACAGGTATATAAGTCTTTAGACAGACATGGTTACTAACATTATTATTAACGGTGAGTTTCCAATATTTTAGCGTGAACCGATACAGTGAGTTACAATTATTTATAAAAAAACTTAAGGCAAAAACAAGATTTTTTAGACATCATAATTATAGAAAAAAGTGTGTGTCAGCTCCGACGCATGACTGGAGTTTACTCCTTAAGTACAATGACCTCGTTACGTTTAAACGCGGCGTTTAAACATAACGAGGTCAAACATTCTAGGTCATTCTTCTGTAGATTTTACACCTCACATTTTTCTCAAATATTATGAAATGCCTTATGCGCCTTATACAGGGTGGCCAGTTGATAGGCGTCCAAAGAAAAAAATTAGATGCCTTATGCTAAGGGGTACCCGAATTACCCCCATGTATGTTCTGCGATTATTTGTAGTTTAGGAGCTAGAATTTTTTTAAGTAATATTTTCAAAATTTTCACCTAACATTGGTTTTTATTTTTTATGTCTTTATTCCTATGATTTTTAGATATTCTTTTTTGTGGAATCTATTAGGGATAACAATAGCTACCATGCAAAAAAAATCCGTTTGCCTAGGCATTATAGAACTTACCACAAAATTAGTCCAAAGTTCAAAATTACCATTAGAGTTCGATAATCAAAAATGTTCAGAGCTTAAAAAAAATAAGTTAGGGGTGCTAGAGGTTTCTAAATGATCTTAAAAACTTCTATGGACCTTCAACAGACAAAATCGGTAAAAAAATATAGAGCTTGATCGGGGATTATTTCCTGTAATTAGCGTTGATAGCAATAAAGGTATTTTTACAGTTATTGTTATAATTTGGGATTTCTTTATTTTTGCCACTTTTATGATAAAAAAATACGGTAGATAGTTTACAATTTTTTTTAAAACACGTTACAAAAGATTTTCAGAGTGCCTCCTTACCACAGAAATGCACAATCTACATCTACGGAGGAACTTGTCTTTTAGTTGTAAACCATGTCTCGTCTCAGTGTTAAGTTAACGTCTGACAGCAAAATTGGTAATTCTTCAAGAACTCTTTGTAGGTGGCTCCATCGAGCTTGGACAGCGGTCTGGCTATGGATTCTCCATAGTCCGTTATCGAGAATCCTCATTCCATCATCATCATCTGCTTAGCCTTTTCCCAATTATGTTGGGGTCGGCTTCCAGTCTAACCGGATGCAGCTGAATATCAGTATTTTACATGGAGCGACTGCCGATCTGACCTCCACAACCCAGTTAGTACTGGGTAATACGATACCCCTTGGTAAGACTGGTTGTCAGACTTTCGGGACACTGACTACCTGTAACGACTGTCAAAGATCTACGAATGACAGCTGGGACTAACGGCTTAACGTGCTTCCTTATTCCGTAAGACCATCAAATTTTCAACACCGCTTCAGTGTGAACATGTGGTCCTGCGTTCTCAACGGTGAACTACCAATTAGTTTACCACCACCATTCGAGCTACCGTCCAGGCTCGTGATGGTACGCACGGGACACTAACAATGAGGAAGAGCTAAAACGGAAAATTGAAGAAGCGGGAAATGTTGTAAGAAGTAACAGAGAAGCCTTTAGAACGTCCTTTAGACAACAAAAAGACAATTTCCTCCGTAGATGTAGATTGTGCATTTCTGTGGTAAGGCGGCACTTTAAAAACCTTTTGTAACGTGTTTTAATAAAATTTGTAAACTATCTAGCGTATTTTTTTATCATAAAAGTGGCAAAAATAAAGAAATCCCAAATTATAACAATAACTGTAAAAATACCTTTTTTGCTTTCAACGCTAATTACAGGAAATAATCCCCGATCAAGCTCTATATTTTTTTACCGATTTTGTCTGTTGAAGGTCCATAGAAGTTTTTAAGATCATTTAGAAACCTCTAGCACACCTAACTTATTTTTTTTTTAAGCTCTGAATTTTTGATTATCGAACTCTAATGGTAATTTTGAACTTTGGACTAATTTTGTGGTAAGTTCTACAATGCCTAGGCAAACGGATTTTTTTTGCATGGTAGCTATTGTTATCGCTAATAGATTCCACAAAAAAGAATATCTAAAAATCATAGGAATAAAGACATAAAAAATAAAAACCAATGTTAGGTGAAAATTTTGAAAATATTACTTAAAAAAATTCTAGCTCCTAAACTACAAATAATCGCGGAACATACATGGGGGTAATTCGGGTACCCCTTAGCATAAGGCATCTAATTTTTTTCTTTGGACGCCTATCAACTGGCCACCCTGTATATTATTATGAAAATCGATTCTTAAGGAGTAAACTCCAAAAATGTTTTTAGTACCTAGGTTACCCGGATCTCAAATTATCCTAGTCTAAATAGCCTTGGTTAATTTAGGTCTAGCAGGGCTTCCTCTCTCCTTGCTGTGCTCTACAAGGTCCATAGTGATCTCAATTATAAACTACCACCCAAGTACACATTATGGTAAATATTGTTGCACATATTGTTTTTCGGATAGGAAATCATCAAAAAACATCTCCCGCTCTGAGCGAAGCGGAAGGGAGTCAAATCAAATCAAATCATTTATTTCAATTAGACCATTACAGGTACTTTTGAATAAAACAAAATTAATCTACAGTCCCGGTCACAAGGCATATAACTTGTGAAAGTACTGTAGTTGCCCATTCCAAAGCGTTGATCTCTATGGAAAAAAAAAATCGTTTACTGGTAAACATTGGCTACTTTTAATAATACAAGTCTATGACCTGAGCGATAAAGTAATAAGATGTCCTTTCACTGGTTTCAAAACTATATCAAATTCACACACAACTTTGTTGATGTCACCGGTAACATGGTATCGCCGTAAAATATGCGCCAACGCCACCTTCATCACCATCATGCTGTATAATTTACCTGTAAAATACAAAAATTGTATTTAAAAAAAAATACGTTGCCCCCACACTAGGAATTTCTCCTATCTCGTAATCCTTATCCTTACTAATATTATAAAAGCGAAAGTGAGTTTGTTTGTTTGTTACCTCTTCACGCTTTAGTGGCTAAACCTCTACATCGTAATTCAAAGGAGTTAAAATTATAAAAACCTCGACATAGGGAATGACTGACTGACTTAAACGAATGTTTTGTTTAATTCTTAATTATTTCTTTGTCAATCTGTCACTGCAAACTGGCGGTCATTTTCGCCTTTCACCAACAGAATATACACTCTTGGTCGCTAACAAAATGCTTCAGTATGTTAAAAGAAGATGTTATGGCACGGTACGGTTGTTTTTTCAGAGCAAATTTCGAGGTTTTTTTTGCAAATGAGAAATCATTAAATAACTTCTGCGTAAATGATGCCGTGACCTCTGACAGGGGAGAATGGAAGAAGAAAAAAAAATTGCGCCGACCTTAAATAGAATAGGACAAATCAAATCAAATCAAATCATTTATTTCAATTAGACCATTACAGGCACTTTTGAATGTCAAGAAACAAAATGAATCTACAGTCCCGGTCACAAGGCATAATAACTTGTGAAAGTACTGCAGTTGCCCATTCCAAAGCGTTGATCTCTATGGAGAAGAATGGGCAAGAAACTCCATGGACACTCTTTTAAATTCTAATATTTTTACAAAATAGTATTTACATCATTCGTGTTGAGATTATACAAATACGTGAGAACGATGTAGAAAGACGTGCACAGTAAGAGCGTCCAGAGTAAATAAAAAACAAAATTCAATTTAAATCTAAATAAAATAAAAATGACCGTGATAGTTAAAAAATGACCAGTCCCAACTGACAGCGCCCGAACGAACATGACGTATGGATCAGCCCCATTCAGCTCGACCATTTTGAAGGGAGCTAAATGACCCGACACACCCGCCACCATCAGCGAGACATTTAAGTGAGCATGACACTATTAACCACCAGGGCTTCGTCAAGTCAATGATAATACATAGCACTCACATATGGGCTTAATAATTATACAATACTAGAGAATTGATTCTATACATTGCAAAGATAGTCTTACAATCTTCTGCAGCTTCCACTATAGCTTCGGATACTTATTAATGAGTTTACCCCTATGCTTGAGGAGCAGGACCAGCATTGAGCCAAGCATTTTTATCATCAATATAATCCCCCAACTTATAATATGCTTGCCTACATAGTGTGCGTTTAATACAAGATTTAAATTTCGTTTCATTCAGTTGAAGAATGTGGGGGGACAAGGACAAGGGCAGAAAGATGAGGGAGAGAACATCTGCCCAACCCAGCCGCCGCGGGAGACGCCCATGGCGCCGGGCGCCGCGAGACGACTTCCGGCCACCGTAAGGTGAGCAATGGGTAGTTCACCGTCCGTCCGTCGATTGACGACAGGCCGTGTCGACGGCGCGTTCGTGTTTCACGCGCGCTTCAAAGAGAGTCAGCAAAGCAAAGGGGCTTGCCAGAGTCTCTGCCTGCCGGGGTTGCGGGTTGTTCGAAAGAGATACCGCGGCCTCGGAACGTAAAGGGCAAAAGAAGAAACATGGGTGGGTTTTAGTCAGTACAAGTCTGACATGCCCTCCCGCTCCGCCCAGAGCGGGGGAAGTCATTGGATGATTTCCCACCCGAAAAAAAAAAAAAAAAAAAAGGGCAGAAAGATGATCAACTGACCAGGGGCCTTAGTCTGCTATTACAATAGTGTCAGAATGGTCGATCACTGATCGCATAATGGTTAATTTTGACAAGTTTGGTAATCTGCTACATATTAAACTTGTCAAAATCAACCATTATGCGATCAGTGATGGACTATTCTGACACTATTGTAATCAGACTAAGGCCCCTGTATTTTTGTCAGCGAATACTCGTATAATGCAGTTCGTTAGTACGCTCGTTACTATCAGTAATGGATCTTTGACAGACAGGCAGCTGAGGTGTAATTTTCGTAGAAGCTTTCAAACCCGACCTGCCCCAAATTATAATACCAAACATACTTATACCTATTTTACAATATAAATTAAAAAAAAAAACATTTTAAATAAACGAAATTTAATTTGCTGCGCACCTACTTTACCAGATCCTTTAAATATATACCACAACTCACTAAAAGCAATATTACATTCAAAACGTTTGGTTGACACTTCCCGTGACCCAAGGGCTGGCTTTTACTTTGGCCAGAGGCTTAGCGTTGCCATACAACGTGGCAACGCGGCCAGTCTCTTGGGGACATTGCAACTGACAGCGTTGAGGACGAATTTTTTGACGCTATTTTTTAATTTATTTATAAGTTTAGTTTCGCGCACATAAACCATCCGCGATGAGCGCGGAGCGGCCAGAATATAGTTGCAAGAACACACAGAAAAATTGCGAATGACGATTGTTATTATTTTGTTTGTTTTGAATATTTTGGGAACTTTTTTAGGGTAATAATTTATGTAGTTATGCTATTTTTAATTTCTCAGTGATGTGGTGAAACTTATCGACGCGATTTGACAACCTACGATTTTGTTAAGTGATTAACTGGTTATAGAGGTTTTAATGTTAAAATGTGATTCCGGAAATTAGCGCCTAAAAGGTATGCTACATTGAGATAACATAATTCACCGTTGAAAACCGACAATGAATGTAATCAATAATTTCATACGAAACGTTTTCGTCTAAAGACCAGTCCGTATTATTTTGTTTTGAAGAAGCGTGATAAATTTTGTTGGTATAAAAACGCATGAAAATCCGCTTCTAAATAATGCTTATTTCGTATATTATTTTGCATAATTTATACATATTTAATTATTTTAAGAATGATTGAAGAACTGCGGTGTTGCGTAGATTAGTGGTACCAATAGATGGCGCTTGTAATGTTAAACACTGATACGTGAAAGTTAATTACTTAATCGATTTATTCCTGAATCTATAGCAATAGTGTTATTAAATTATTATTTTTTTGCGGATGGGAAAATCATCAAACAACTTCTCTCGCTCTGGGCGGAGAGGGGGAAGGTTCAGATTCGTACGGACTAAAACCTACCCATGTTCCTTCTATCACCATTTACGTTCCGGGGCCGCAGTATCTCTTTAGAACAACCCGCAACCCCGCCAGACGGAGGCCCTGGTAGGCCCCTCTGCTTAGCTGACATCTCTTTGAGGCGCACGCGGAATAACGCACCGTGACACGGCCTGTCGTCAATAGCCGGACGGACGGTGAGCTACCCATTGCTCACCGTCCATAGGCCCGCAAAAGTCGATAGCTTGCCCACCATTTCGCCCCGGCACGCTGCTGATAGGGTACATTGTGCTGCGTGGCGTATTTATATTATAAACATGGCCAGAACGCAGCCATAGGAAACTGCTCGCGTATTTACTTTGTAATGCACTTTTTTGTGATTACAAAGTTTACACGAATTTTGCGTACTACTCACGTATAGTTTGTAACCCAGACGAGCGCATACCTCTTTCCACACGGCCAAAACGGCCATAGGAATTTATTAAGGTTTTGGTAAAGTTTGTCATTATTTGTTGTAATTTATTTTAATTATTTATTTCTTTAAAATAATGTCATTTATTTTAATTGAATTTGAAATAATGTCATTTAATTCAATAAGTAATTATCCTAATTGAATTAGTTCAGTTCCGGGTAACCTACTCAAAACAATCTCTTTATTCTATTAATGCAAGTCGTTTCTGAACGTACGAAGTCACAGTTTTAACCTAACCTAACCTACCCATTTTTTTTAAGGATTTAACCTAGTCTAAATAGTTGAATTTCGGGTAACCTATTAAAAACAATATCTTTTTTTTTATAGGTATACTTCCAAAAATATCTTATTTTTGCAATCTTATCTTAACAGCACGTGCCGAAAGACTACGCAATGTTTAGAATAGATACGCAGATGCGACAATCAGTAATAGAAAGAGAGGTCAACAAATCAAAGTTGCGCGCATGCAACTGCTCGCGTATAGATTGGAATCGTAAAGTTTTCGCGCCTATTCGGATCTATACATAATTAGTTGCATGCAGACTAGCACTGTATATTTTGGAGCAAAGTTAGTTACTTTAGCCACCACAAAGTATACACGAGTATTTGCTTACTGCTGTTGTATACTTTGGAAGACTTACGCGACTAGTTTCACACCCTTGCGTTCTAGCCAATGTACATATTAGAATTACGCTGCTGCGTATACTATGGTATAAGTAATAGCTCATTGGTCCATTGGTTAAATGCGCGTTCTTTCTGACAGCAGATATTAGAGTGCTTACCTATGCAGTTTCGCTTGCCAATACCGAAGGCAGCATTAACAATCGGGTGATCTGGCAATGTGGCAGAGTTCAGCCATCGGTCCGGTCTGAATCGCTCCGCGTCTGGGCCCCACGTGGGGTGACGGAGGAGGCCGTACAAGCCAATAGCGGCAGTGCTACCAGCTCGCAACGTGCAGTTTTCTAAAAATATACAAAATTGAATGAGAACAATGCCAAAAAAATTCGGACTGGTGTAAGGGTTATACATCATACATACTCAGATTGATATCTTTTTCAACTTTTCTTCCAATAATTGGTATGACTGGGTACATTCTTATCGACTCCTTGATCACCGCCTCTAGGTATACCAACTTAGGTAAATCTTGTTTGGTTAAATCATCATCTTTATGTTCTAAAACATTTTGTAACCTGAAATCAATAAAAAAATAACTCATTCGTCTTTGCCATTTTAGTCCACCTTTACGGATCTATGTGGCTGAATACTAATGATACCTATAAAAATATGAAAAATAAATGATAAACTGAGTAACTATTTAATTAATTAATAAATGAATACTTAATATGTTTTATATAATTATAATACCACTCATATACTAATTAAAAATATATATTATACATATTAAATATTTTTAATTAGTATATTTTATGTTTTAAATAAAGTAGTTACTAAAAATGTATAAAAAAAAACTTGAGAGGTGTCAAGGGACACCCGGATGGAACGAAGTTCTCGTCGCGACACCACACTGTTCAATGCGAAATAGAAATGAAAATATCTGGCTTGCTTTCTATAAGAGAGAGAGACAGACAGACAGACGGAGAAACATGCGACGCCGCAAAGCTTACAATAGTTTACTATAGCAAAAAGTGTGAGTGACAACTTTCCGTAAGAATTTTTTCCGTCTAGCCCCCTTTCACAACGCGCGATAAGGAACTTCGTTCCAAACATAAAATGATCTCACTATCTTACTTTATATGTCAAGTAGTAAGTGGTTTCAAACTTAAATTGTTATTGAAATATTTTGACATTTAGATTATTTTTAATTTTAAGACTATTGCTGTGCCCTAACTGGGTCCATAAATGTAGGGGAGAGGTGTGCCTCCCTGTTACTATTGACACATGTGATTTTTCACGACATCTATTGACGAATAGTGGTAGCTCTTGGTGGTATTCGAAGCTTTATTTGGTGTTGTTTTACCGACCAAACTTGCAAGTAAATCAGTTTGCGCGTATGCTCTCAGTAGATGACAGTTTGAGATACAGCAAGTTGAGTAAATTTTTTTTTCGGCACAATTTATGTCATTTTAATTAAATAAAACAGTTTTACAATAATGTGGTGTTGTTTTCCGGTTAAGTTATCATCAAATCTATTTGTGAAGGTATGTAAGTTGTTTATATTTACTATATATTTTTGTTAAATAAGTCTTCATTAAAAAATGGCGGGAGTGGTGCAAAAGTAACAAAACAAGGAGAGGCAATTGTAACATGTTACATTTGACAATCTGCTTTTTCAAATTAGTTAATTATTATTAAATAGTAACTTTTTTATTTTCAGAAGAGTAGCTAGCAGCTAGCAGCAAGTGTCGTGTGACTTTAACCCATTTTCCTTAATACAAGCAGGATTATACAGTTAAAACTGGATATGCCCCACATAATAAAGTATTTTGAACAGAACAGGAACTAGAATTTTTGCAAGACTGCGATATTGTTTATTTTTTAAAGTATTTAAGATTTTTTAAAGTGTTTAGCTTTAACTGCTGACAAGACTTTGTTAGAATCATTGTTTTATTGTTAACAATTTCTGTATGTTACAATTGACTCTCTTGGTGCAGCAATTGTAACACCATTGGTTGATCTCATTAAGTGCCATTTTCTAGAACTTTGTTATTTTTTTTGTTGTTTTCTGTATTTGATTTTATAATTAGATAACTAAACTATACTGTGACCAAAACTTATTGTGCTGTGATTTTTAATCAAAATATTATTAAGGATTGAATTTTTTTTGTTACTATTGACACACCTCTCCCCTACTTTTAGCTTTAAGCCTTTTGTAACATCTACTAAACACATTATGGTACGCAAATAAATGAATATGAATAATGACTTCCTCTCTTCGACGGAAGACTTTTGTCTCACCAATGGGAGCGCAATAGGCTGAGGGCAGTACCTATTTAGAAACAAATGTCACTCGTGGTCTTGAAGGACCACCATGCTCTTAAGATGTTTCTTAATTAATAAATGCAGTAATAAGATTATCTCAGCTCTATACCCCGTCGCACCACATTTGATACGAATAAATAAACAGTTTTTGACGGCACGATTGGCGCAGTGGCTTAGCGTTGCACGGAACAAATATTTGTATGTCTGGTTTGTGTATGCAGTTAAAATGTTTGTAAACGCACCTACCATACAGGAGAAATTCTTAGTGTGAGGCAACATAAAAAAGTTTGAAATATAATCTCTACTTTACCACAGAACACATAGAATCTGTCATACTGATGCTCAAGAAAAGACCGAAGTTGCCTGAACATAAAACGTAATAAAAAAAGTCTGATCAGTTAATAAATATTTGTTTTGGTGGCTTTAGGCTGCCTTCAGTACCAGATGGCAACCCTAGTCAGGGATGTTGATGCTCTGGATATGAGAGGCCGAAGGAAGATTCTTCTAGTCCATGGTGTTGATGAGGTGAACAACGAGGAGACATCAATGGTGGTCACTGAAGTAATACGTGACAAGCTGACGTTGGACACTTTTTCTGTTGCTGCATTTCGTCGGTGCCACGGAATGGGCAGTCAGGGCAGTGCTGGTAAGCCTAGACCCATATTGGTCAAGTTGCAGGATGTGGATATCCGTGATAAGGTTTGGTACGCTAAAACGAAACTTAATGGTTCTGGTATTATTATGGTGGCATGGAGAGAGCGACTGTCGCAACCCCGTGCAATAGTGGCGGAAAGTCCCCTCTTTGAGGAGTGGCTGGAGAGGCATCATGGCGTCCTCACCTACAGCCTGACGCAGGTCCTCACCGGACACTGAAGTTTCGGGAGGTTCCTGCACATCATCGGGCGGGAGGAAACGCCCGGGTGTCACCATTATGACGATCGCCCGGAGGACACATTGGAGCACACAGTGGCGATCTGCCCAGCTTGGGCACCGCCGTGCCCTCGTGGAGGCGATCGGCGGCGGCGATCTCTCGCGTCCGGCCCTGGTTCAGGCTATGGTCCGGAACGAGATGAAACTCCTTCTGTGAAGCAGTAATGCTAGTGAAGGAGGAGGCCGGGCGTTTGAGGAAGAGAACCTCAAACCAACCCAGCCGCCGTGTCGACGGCGCGTTCGTGTTTCACGCGCGCCTCAAAGAGATGTCAGCAAAGCAAAGGGGCTTGCCAGAGCCTCCGCCTGCCGGGATTGCAGGTCATTCGAAATAGATACAGCGGGCCCGGAACGTAAAGGGCAATAGAACGAACATGGGTGGGTTTTAGTCAGTACAATTCTGACATGCCCCCCCGCTCCGCCCAGAGCGGGGGAATCATTGGATGATTTCCCACCCGAAAAAAAAAAGCGTGTGATAGTTTATTTACAGTTCACGTGTTATTGGCAAAATTGTGGTATCTCTCTTCCACAAAAGCCATTAATGAAGAGTTGAAGTTGACTTTCGCAGTTTTAAAACGCATAAGTATTATTGAAACAAATAATTAAGAACAATGCCACGAGCAATAATGAAATTGCCGTTGTCAGTAAGACAAGCTCAGTCACTCGTTGCTTTTAAAACCTTATTTGCAAATCATTATCTTTCCCTTTAATGTCTTTGTTTTTTTTTCTTGAATAAATGTTAGACACCTATCCTATTTTATAAAACACATGTTAAATAAATAGATTAAAATATGTATTTATATATATTTTGAATAAATAACTTGATTTTAATTAATTGTGTAATATTAGCAGTAGGTACACCACTGACTACCCCCCGTTGTATTTTTATATTCGTAAAGTCCATCCAAAGGTTGTCTGGAAGATATCGCTATGAGCGATAAGACCGCCATTGTAACCATAGATTTAGCACTATTTATAAAACAGTTTGTTTTTTCAATTTTTGGTGTGCAATAAAGTATATTCTATTCTATTCTAAACTATTCCGAAGAAAATTTCTCTGAAGAAATTTCGGTTACGTTCACACTCGTCGAATAACGAATAACAAGTAGTTTTTTCACGTACCATACACAAACCAACACAAAAGTCAACCAATTGTCAAACGTGATTTTAAAGAGCAGATGGTCTTAAGATAAGGTGTACCATGTCTAGAGACCCTCTGAGCGATAGAACTGGTATTTTAATAAGTAGTTACCTCACTTGAAAATCAAGTCGCAAACCGGGTCACAATATTTGTTCATTAATTATATCGATATGTCGATGCGGTCTCACGACGGTGTTTCAGGAGTGTGTTTATTTTCTAAATACTGTCCTTAGTGCTCTATCTTAAATGTTCAAACCGTACATATTTAGAGAAATTACCCACTCATTAAAAATCCGTTTTTGCATATTTTGGTCTGACCCTATCACTAACAACATAAATGTCAAACTCGAAGAAGTTGTGTCGTAAGCAGCAGCCACAAAAGTATCCAGATGTTCTCTGGTGTCACTGTCTGTGAAAACACCTTGATCCTTAGTCAATTGCAGCATTTGATCCAGGATCGGTTTGAATTTGCCTGCAAAATAATTTGGCATTATATCCTTTACTGGGGTCAAAAGTGAAGGTTTTGGATTGTATCGCACTTAAAACATTGGGCTAATGCATGCATTGCAAAGCACAGGGGTATTCATAAAAAGCTTGAATAACAAATAAAAAAAATAGAAACAGTTGTTATTTTGACCTATTACATTTCTTAATGATATCACACCAGGACACGAAAAGGTACGATCAGGAACAAAACAAAATATATCGTAATAACGTCAAAAATAACGTATAAAACTATTTTGTTTGTTTACCTTGTGTCGACTCCTCGGACATGTTCGTCTTTAACTCAGATTTTCTTTTGAGTATGACCTGAAATTGAAAAATAAAAAATACAACTGACTTCCAAAAAAATAATTAGAATGTGGAAAATAACTTTACTTCCGGAAGAAAAGTCACCGGACTTTTGGAAAGAAGTTCCGAATCGCGCGTTTTAAAAAGGGGCTAGACGAAAAAAAATTTTTTTTCTTCTTCTCTGTTTGTTGCTATAGTTGTAAGCCGTGTGGTGTCTGCAGGGTCCCAACTATCTCTGTACCAAAATTCAATGTCATTTGATTTGTCAATAGTCAATGTTATTTAGTCAATGTCCTTTTTTTTTGGTATTGTTCGTCGTGTCGTTGAGCTCTGGACTGGACAGGTCCACTCAATCTGTGTGGTGCTTTCTTAAAAAGACCATTTTAGACACTATCTGCATAGTCTTCATGTAAGTTGACCAAGATTATTTTGTCTGGACTTTAAAAGAGACTATGACCTCTGAGTTTGTTTCGGCTGTTTCTTCTTGGAGTAGTCGGGTACGAAACACCGGCCTCATCTAGTTTTAAAAAGAAATGACTTGCAAAATAAACATCATTTATCATTTAATACTGACACTGTGTACAAATAATTTTATGTTCGATTACACCCTCTGCTCTCATTTTTTATGAAAAAAATTCGATAGATCAAAGAAAAGTTAAGTTCCTTGGTCAGTACGATTGTATGCATTGAACTTGAGCTTATAAGTAACAACGGTAAAGTTGAGTAAAATATTACTGGATCTATGATGTTCTTCAGTTTGTTCAAAAGTATAGTTTGTTTGCGCTTCATTGCACTCCAGTTGAATATAAAAGACAAATGCAGCCACACTTTTTGAAATCTGTCACAATACAGAGCAAGTAAATTTTCTATTGCGTCTGCATAATCTGTGTCGATCGTTGTTTGATCTTGAGTATTCAGTCCTAGCGAAGTCCCTGTAAAGAAAAAAATATAGTACTTAAAACAAGTCATCGATGTCAGGTGCCAGGTCATTTTACGCCAAATTCTAGTAGTTGTGAAATTATATTAAATGTTCACGCTGCTTACGATGGCTCTGATCACGGTCATACTTACGAGTAACAGTTGATAGTGTATAGTCTATGAAGAACTTTCGCACGTCAAACGGTTCTTTTCCCACCTTCGAAGCTAATCGAGACACAAGACTTCGAGCTTGCACGTTCATTTCAGTCACGTAGGTGTTCAGCACTTGTTGGTTGAACGACGGATTCAATAGTTTGCGGTGGGATTTCCATATAGACTCTGAAATAACAATATTAGAGGTTAGGCCATTTAAACATAATCGGGCGGGAGGAAACGCCCAGGTGTCAACATTGTGATGATCGCCCGGAGGACACGGTAGAGCACACAGTAGCGGTCTGACCAGATTGGGCGGAGAGGCGATCAGCGGCGGCGATCTCTCGTGTCCCTGGTTCAGTCCATAGTCCGGAGCGAGAGGAAATGGGAAGCGGTTACCTCCTTCTGCGAAGCAGTCATGCTAGCGAAGGAGGTAGCCGGGCATTTAAGGAAGAGAACCTCAAACCAACCCAGCCGCCCGTAGCTCACCGCCCATACGTCTATTGAGGACAGGCCGTGTCGACGGCGCGTAAGTGTTTCACGCGCGCCTCAAAGAGATGTCAGCAAAGCATAGGGGTCTGCCAGGGCCTTCGCCTGCCGGGGTTGCAGGTTGTTCGAAAGAGATACCGGGGCCCCGAAACGTAAAAGGGTAGTAGTAGGAACATGGGTGGGTTTTAGTCAGCACAAGTTTGCACTCCCACCCGCTCCGCATAGAGATGGGGAAGTTATTTGATGATTTCCTACCCCGAAAAAAATAACTTTCAGTAATAAATGCTAAGTTATTGCTACTTACCAAATATTTTTACTGACGTAATTTCCGAATAAAAACAAGTTAAAAAAGCTTGTAATATAATCCTTATAATCCGAATAAGTTTGGATTTTTTCTGAATTCTCAAAAGTGTCCGTTGTTTTATTTAGGTTCAATCGATTATATACATTATCTAAAACCTAAAGAGTAAATACACCTCCCTCTTGAATCTTAAGCGAGCTATGTGTGGACGACGAGCTATGTCCTTTGATTTTTTATCACTTACCTCCAGCTGTAATAAGACCATTATTTACGAATTCTTTAGCAAAATCGTAAACATAAGGTTTACTTAAACATGAATTAGCGACTGTCAGGCTGTCTTCTGGATCGGTTATCACTGTAACATAAGAACAATTAATTAATTGTGATTAGTGTATTCTTAGCATTGCTTGAATTTTGAAAGAAAAACTTTGTTGCATCAGTTCTATTGTATTGTTTTTTTTTTATTCTTAGATACTATGTTTTTTGGACAAAAATAAATAGTGTCTTTTTGACGTTGACTTACTGTAACATGTGTGAGTGGGAAGTTTGAGTTCTAGAACACCACTTTTTTCTAAAGAGTAGGTTTGAA
Organism: Ochropleura leucogaster; assembly: GCA_958449745.1. Classification (NCBI taxonomy): domain Eukaryota; kingdom Metazoa; phylum Arthropoda; class Insecta; order Lepidoptera; family Noctuidae; genus Ochropleura; species Ochropleura leucogaster. The sequence continues at coordinate 8,733,749 of OY288223.1, read as the reverse complement.
TGTTACGAAAAAAATTCCATAGATCTGAAAGACAAAAAAAAACAGTTGTGTTATACCTTAGTCTGTAGGTAATTATACCTAACCTTGCTGTCACAAGTTTACTGCTGGTATCAAACGTGTCCGTTGTACCCGAATCTTGTTCTTACTGAAAAGCTTATATTTAATTTAAACTAATTATCAATATGTAAATTATTTAAAAATATATATATTTTGTTTCTTCTATCTATACGTAGGTATTATAAATCTGAAGACGGAGCGTTTCCACATAAGAAATTGTGTCTCTTTGAAGATGTTCACGCTAACGAAGCATCCCCGGAGTAAAAACAGATCGTAAAAAAACAATGCTTCACTTTTTAACCGCTTGTTTTTTTTAAGGTTTTAGTTTCATTACAATCGGGGCAACTTGTCATAATTACGTACATGCAACGATATGTTTTGAATCAACATAATGATAGTAGTAGTGCTAATGATTCGACTGACCAGGTTTTTCCAAATGTTAGGAAAAACAAGCAAAATGTACTCGAGATATAACATTTATAATTATGACGGGCTTCAAACAAAAACAGTTAAAAACCCAAGCAAAAATATTAACATAGATTAAATTTTCATCATCATTTTTATTTTAGCAGTTTAACTCTGTGCGCGATAGATAGCCCAATTGCTTTTTCTATCAAGTCCCTATATGTTTGGAACGCGTACAGGTATTTATCTCCGACATACTTAATGCGGGCTTCAAAATTGATCTGGGTCCTCTTCAAAGTATGTGCCAAGTTTTCCACAATACTTACTTACATTAATGCCTTTTAGACTTGCATGTTCATAATAAAATAAATAAAATTAAATATCTTGGGACAACTCACATACGGATATCTGATCCCAAGCTAAGCAGAGCTTGTGTTATGGTAACCAGACAACTGATATACATACTTATATCTATCTGTTTGTTTGAACGCGCTAATCTCAGGGACTACTGGTTGGAATTGGAAAATTCTTTTAGTGTTGGATAGTCCTTTTTTTGAGGAAGGCTATAGGCTATATAACATCACGCTACGACCAACAGGTCCTGAGCAGCGTGGGTGAAACCGCGGAGAACAGCTAGTAATAATATTATAAAGCTGAAGAGTTTGTTTGTTTGTTTGTTTGAACGCGCTAATCTCAGGGACTACTGGCTGGAATTAGTTAATTCTTTTAGTGTTGGATAGTCCATTTCTTGAGGAAGGCTATAGGCTATATAACATCACGCTACGACCAACAGGTGCTGAGCAGCGTGGGTGAAACCGCGGAGAACAGCTAGTAAGTTCTAATAATGAAACAGCACTAAATAACTAGAACACTTGGGTGGTCTTATCGTGATCTCTTTGTTCTGGAGTAGCCGGCGCGCGGCGGTGTCGGCAGCGAGTTCTAGTTATTTAATTTTCTCTTTTTTTTTGGCATAATAAGTATAGAACTCCCAACCCATATCACTCTTCGTTTGTCTTAATGCCTCATATTTGCTTGCAATAGAAAATATTGTAAATATTTATTAATAGCAAAGAGAAGATGCTTCACAAAATTTAAAAAGATCTGCTGATAACACCGAAGAAATTCGAAGAAATTTAAAGATGTATTAGTTGGTTCCACCGTTTTGTTTGATGTACCAAAAGTAGACAAAGGTTTACTAGATGCAAATAGTATAACAGGTATTGTATTAGATACGACAAACTATTTATTTCAAATCGGTACTTCAGTTGGCATCATAAGAGATTGGCTTCCTAGAAACGCTCTTCAATATCTAAAGTTACACTAAACGATTAAATTCCATAGTATGGGTATGTCCGAGTTTGGGTGAAATTGCAGGAAAATTATCTTTATTTGGATGTCAAGGACTCAAACAGTGTTCTTGCCAAGAGTTTAAAGTACGATGCAAAACGAATAAATGTGCCAGTAAGAAATTAATGTTCTGTGTAATTGGCGTTGCCACAAATCTGCTACGTGTTTTAAAGAAATAATATCACAAATAGCCATATCATATCATCGCGTTAAGTTTTTCTATTTTTTAATAAATTTTTGTTTCTTGTTTTCAAATGATTATGTTATCGTGGTGATTTTTGAGATCAATGTTATTTGTACGACACCTGATTATTGTAATTATGTAGGTAATCTTACAAAATAAACCTTTAAAATACCACAGAAAAGTTATTTTTGTCATTTCACTGAAACAATTTTGGGATTTGTTCAAATCACTAGATCTCTTTAGTAGGATTTGTTAAATCACCAGATTTGTTTAGGGAAATGATAAAATCATGTTGTTATTTTAACCTCCCCCTTGACCAACCAATCCCACCAAATCCTTGTTTTTATCATATCCCTGCGACGTGTATAGCTACTAGCTGTTCCACGCGGTTTCACCCACGCTGCTCAGCACCTGTTGGTCGTAGCGTGATGTTATATAGCCTATAGCCTTCCTCAAGAAATGGACTATCCAACACTAAAAGAATTTTCCAATTCCAACCAGTAGTCCCTGAGATTAGCGCGTTCAAACAAACAAACTCTTCAGCTTTATAATATTAGTATAGCTATATGCGACAGCAATAGTTTAAACCGAACAATCGTTTTTAAGAAAAATCTATAGAAGTAAAAAATAAAAGACATTGACAGGCGTTTTGTGTGTTACACTAAGACCTGAAAATTAAGCCAAGCCTTATAATAATATAATGTTTTGTAAACTGGAAGAAAAAGCATGTCTGTAAAACGCAAAAAAAAAGTGATATTATTAAAAAAGATACAAATTTCATTAGGTACTCACGTTTTCGATCTCCTAGGACCAGGAATGAGTGTCCAATGATTGGCAGTGCCCCAGGAAATTCAGGCGGCGCGTTGGGGCGACGCCTCAACCGGGACCACACAGCTAACACTACACATAGTAATGCCAGTGACACCACTAACACAGACATTTTACGAATCGAGTGAAGATATGAGGACAATCTAGTTGCAATCTAAAATTTATATAAGTGGTAATCTTGCACTTTTAGGGTTTCGTACATCAAAAAGAAAAACCGAAATCCTTATAGGATCACTTTGTTGTCCGTCTGTGTATATGATGCATTTTTAACATTGTTTTTCAATGTTCCGTTGAAAAATGGTTAAATCGGAAACCTTATAGATTCGCTCTTTTTGTCCGACTATTTTTCTGTTCGTATGTCACAGTTATTGTACTCCGAAACTGTTGGCAGCACACGGTTCAAATCTGGTGAGTCCTCGTATATCTCTTATACAAGATGTCCAGTAAATAGTACCACATAGATGCTTTGGTCAATATCTACCAAAACAACTCAATATTATACGTTCTGCGGAATATCCTAAAACATTGATATAAGTATGCCTTGAATCAGATGTGTAAGCATGTCGTATTTATAAATTATAACTTTCGCCCGTGACTTCGTCCGCGTGGCATAGTTACTTTGGGCTAACGCTAACATTAACTCGCGTGATGATCGAAAAAAAGATATATTTCTTTCCTTTTCTTCCCTTTTATTCCCCCTTATCTCACTTTTTTTAAATTGTTTACATATGTCTATATGTATATGTTCATGTTTGCTTATGTCCGTCTCCAGGATCCCAACTATACCACTTTGTACCAAAATTCAACAATATCGGTTTGACCATTTAGGCGTGCAGATGTAACGAACAAACTCACTTTTGCGTTTATAATATTAGTAGGATTTTAGTAATTTACTCATGTACAAACTTGGCTGCCAAGTTTTGAGTTTGAACCCACGGCACGCACCTTTTCTTTTCGAATGTATGTGCGTATTGTATAATTATCTAAACTTCGCGAGGAAACCAAACATGCTTGAGAGATAATTTCTCGACAGGATGTGAAGCAAAGTCCCTTGGGGAGGGGCTGCCTAAAAATTTAACTTATGCATCGACACCAGTTTAAGCACTAACTACACGATAAAACAAAAAAAGAAACTAGTACAGTTATACATCCTACGCAAAACTTTGTCTTCGTATTGAGTTCCTAAACTTGTCGTTCTGTCTGTAGTATTTTTCAAAGTGAGGATAAGCAATCATTTGTTTTAACAAAAATACCAACTTGTAATATAAAAGGGCATGCAAACGTTAAAAAAATATTTCTTTAAAACAGGCGTGCAGCTGTCAGTATTTATAATTATTTAATTTTTACACTTTAAAGGTGGTGGTAAAGTTAAATTAATCGTCGTTAATCTCGTCTTTGTGGCGAGAGTGGCTCGCTTTAATTTATAACAAAGATAAATTGCAAATTTCGGCGCCATACTGCCTTAGATTTTTTTCTTCCATCGTATTTGAAATTTAAAAAGGAAACTACATGAATTCTTTATTTCGGTTTAATGGGACCAGGCGTGATCGAAGACAAGTCAAGAATCAAGTTATAATTAAAATCGTATACATAAGTCTGTAGTCCCTTGAAGCTGTGAAAAAGTCAATCTACTAAGTCTACGCAATCAAAAGAAATAGATAGCCGCTTATGTTGCAAGTTTGTACGGAACCCTTAGTGTGCGAGTTCATTTTTATTTTATGTTAGCTATTTGCTACATAGACAGTATTTTTTTGCCATTTATCTTAAACAGGTTCTCTTTAATGCCAAATAACAAAAAAAAACCTGATTTCCTGGTTTTCAGGGTTTTTCTGGCCTGCAATTTTCCTAATCTAGATACATCAAAAAAGTCCAAGCAACACATAGTATTCTAAATTAGTATATAATTTTTTACCAAGTAGGTTATACCTATGAACACTTTTTTGATGTAGAGGACCTACTGGCTTGTAAAAAAAAAACGATTAACATTTTTTTTCACAAATTATAAAGCGAACGCATTTATTCGAACTTCCGTTTACTCTGCATAATAAACATTACAGCATTATTTTTTATCCAATTAAGTACCTTAAATACATTGTCTATCTAATATAGATCAATATGGCTCTTTGCAGCAAATAATTTAAAGGGACCATATTTTTTGAGCTGTTTTGTGTTAAATATTCGAAATGTATTCAACGAACAGTTAAAAAACACATTGAGCAGTTATTAATTTTATTTTATCTACTGACTGCGACGCAGACGAATTTTTTGGCGCGCTGTAATTTACCATTTTTTACCTGTATAAGTATATTTTAATTTTTAGTTTGTGTCTATTTGTAGTTTGTATATAGTAATTAATTTATTAAAATACAACTTAAAAGGATAACTTTAATGGCAGTTGATTAATTATTGCGACAGTAAAACATGGATAGTAATAAAAATCTATTTGTCGGTTATTTTATCATACAATGTCAATATCACAATTATTGTCGCAAGTTGTTGAGGTGTGTCAAATCAAATCAAATCAAATCAAATCATTTATTTCAATTAGACCATTACAGGCACTTTTGAAAGTCAAGAAACAAAATGAATCTACAGTCCCGGTCACAAGGCATAATAACTTGTGAAAGTACTGTAGTTGCCCATTCCAAAGCGTTGATCTCTATGGAGAAGAATGGGCAAGAAACTCCATGGACACTCTTTTAAATTATAATATTTTTACAAAATCGTGTTTACATCATTCATGTTGAGATTATACAAATATGTGAGAACGATGTAAAAAGGCGTGCACAGTAAGAGCGTCCAGAGTAAATAAAAAGCAAAATTTAATTTTAAATCTAAATAAGTTTAAAAATGAACCGTGGTAGCTAAAAAATGACCAGTCCCAACTGACAGCGCCCGTTCACGAACATGACGTATGGATCAGCCCCATTCAGCTCGACCATTTTGAAGGGAGCTAAATGACCCGACACACCCGCCACCATCAGTGAGACATTTAAGTGAGCATGACACTATCAACCACCAGGGCTTCGTCAAGTCAATGATAATACATAGCACTCACATATGGGCTTAATAATTATACAATACTAGAGAATTGAATCTATACATTGCAAAGATAGTCTTACAATCTTCTGCAGCTTCCACTATAGCTTCGGATACTAACCAATGAGTTTATCCCTATGCTTGTGGAGCAGGACTAGCATTAAGCCAAGCATTTTTATCATCAATATAATCCCCCAACTTATAATATGCTTGCCTACATAGTGTGCGTTTAATACAAGATTTAAATTTCGTTTCATTCAGTTGAAGAATGTGGGGAGGTATTTTATTGTAGCATTTTAAACAGTACCCCATGAAAGATGAGTCTACTTTAGCTAACCTGAAACCTGGTTGAACTAATTGGTCCCTATTTCTAGTATTATAATTGTGTCTGTCACCTCTTTTACTAAAAAGATGCAAGTTTTTCCTGACATACATGATGTTTTCATAAATATATTGACAAGGTACTGTCATGATGTTAATATCCTTAAACTGTTCCCTTAAAGAATCTCGCCTACGTAGGTTATATATGGCCCTGATGGCTCTTTTCTGCAGAATAAATATAGACTCGATGTCTGCAGCCCGTCCCCAAAGTAAAATACCGTATGACATTATACTATGAAAATAACTAAAATAGACTAGTCTCGCGGTATCTACATCAGTAAACTGACGGATTTTTCTAACAGCATATGCTGCTGAACTAAGGCGTCCTGCAAGAGATGTTATATGCGGACCCCATTGTAGCTTTGAATCGAGTGTTATTCCCAAGAAAACAGTTTTTTCGACGAATTCTAGTTTCTCTTGATTCAATACTATGTCACACACACTGTTTTTGACATTTGGTAGAGCAAATCTTATGCACTTCGTTTTTTTCCCATTTAATACTAAATTATTAGCGGTAAACCAATTATGTACCTGCATTAGGGCATTATTTACGTCGTCAAGATTTGTGGCACGCCTGTTTATCTTAAATATTAAAGAGGTATCGTCAGCAAATAACACCATTTGTGGTTGGTTTTTAAACAAATGGGGCAGATCACGGTACAACACACTCCGTGTTTTAATCCTTACTAATATTATAAAAGCGAAAGTGAGTTTGTTTGTTACGTATTAATGCTAAACCGATTTTGATAAATTTTGAAACAGAGATAGTTGGGACTCTGGAAACGGACAAAAGCTAATAAAAAAAAAAGAGAAATGAGGGAGAAAAGGGGAAGAAAATGGAAAAAATTGCTTTGCTATTACAATAAATAAGGCACAAGGGTAAAAACTACAGGAAGCAGGTACCTGCAAATCAGGAAAGGGGAACTGTGTTACCCCGAATTTAATGCAGGCGAAGCCGCGGGAAAAAGCTGATTAACTCTAACTCTATTGTTTAGGTCATTTGTTGTATACGGAAACAGGGTTAAAAGCGAATTGTAGGCCTCACACAACATAATAGTGCGGAGGACTCAAAAACGTGTAAGTAGGTACTAATTTCCATGACAACAACTTTAAATCTAAATAATAATTTTAAAGAATAAATTAAATAATTAGTTGAATTGCAGGTTTCCAAGATAATTTTGGCTTCTTAGGGTAATTGAATGTGTGGATTGCACACATGTGCCTTCAATTGAAGAACATCTTTATTTTAATAGAAAAGGTTATGCCATTCCTTAAGTGAGGCATAAATAGTAGAGCTGTCTCTCTTTTATACACCTCTCCTGATGATTTCCCATACCTTACTCCTAGGCATTTTCTCATTGGTCTGGCTTTAACCGCTCTATCTAAACCAGTGTTAGAAGATTGCCGCTTCACAAATTTGCAGTGCTACACCAGGTTGCAGCAAGTTAACCAACTTTTTGGCAACGCAGGGAACAACTCCCCCGCAAGTGTAACCAACGCCACCGCAGTCAAGGTCGGAGTTCTGGTTTAGCCACAAAAAGATGGCATTTCACACCTATGTTGGAGACGAAAGCGCATCCCAAGACTCTATGGTCAGTTTCTTGCCATTTCTTCGCCACTTAAAACAAACAATACCTATGAACCGTTTTATAAGTGCCTAGTAGTAATGTGAAATAAAAAAAAGTATTGATCGAGACTTTCGAAGTTGTCACGTTGTATGTTGCATAGCAACACTTAGGCTTTATCTCAGGTAAGAGCTAGCTCTTGTTTCACCCGCCAAGAATTGAACTGCGTGGGACTCCCATTGATAGATCCAATAGATCTTTCTCGTAGACGTCAACGCTGCTATTCCATTAGTTTTTCAACCATGATGTGAGAAGACTTAGAGCGGGAATCTGGATTACACTACGGGGGGCTATGTTGGGGCCTGTCTAACCACATGCACTGCTGATTTCAAATGAAAATGCAATTCGTTTTTATAATTTATTGATTTTAAAAAGAAATTGATTCGTTGTCATGTTAGTACTAATTACAATTTCAATTTATCCAAACACTAGCAACGCTAGTTATGAGTAAGTCAAAAATCGTTTACTGGTAAACATTGGCTACCTTTAAAAATACAAAGCTATGACCTGAGCGCTAAAGTAATAAGATGTCCTTCCACTGGTTTCAAAACTATATCAAATTCACACACAACTTTGTTGATGTCACCGGTAACATGGTATCGCCGTAAAATATGCGCCAACGCCACCTTCATCATCATCATGCCGTATAATTTACCTGTAAAATACATGGTGTTTGTTTAAAAAAAACGTTACCCTACACTAGGAATTCGCCTATATCGTAGGTGCGTTTACAAAACATTGAAACTCACACAAATCACCAACCCGACCCGGAACAACAATTAACAATCAGGGGATCGAACCCACGACACGCAGCGCAGCAGTCGATCGCTCAGCCACTACGCCAACTGGGTCGACATTTTTCAATTTTTAATCTTGTAACAATAATTTTATTTAAATTTATAGTTTAATGCTATTTTTTTTAATTTTTTTTTATGTTTTGTGTAATTTTATGTATGTGTAATGTATTGTATAATTTGTAGCTCAAATTTGTATGGGAAAATTTCCTGAAATAAATGAATTATTATTATTTATAGTTATTGTTGACCAACAGCTGCTGTTACTATAAACGCTGATGAACATCCAACGAAACTTTCAGTAACTTTTACGAATAAAGCTAAAATATCGTGAAGTCTATGGTCTTTCGTCAACTCACATCAACCAATTCAACCTTAACTAACCGGCTATCTCTGAATTATACAGCAGCCAATCGCTTAAACACTGCGCCAACCCTTGCAGTCAAATTATAGTCTTATCTTTTCTGATTCTTTGTTGTATACAAACTGTATTTACTCGAAAATTTGACACGTTTATTTGTGCATTGTGATAATGGATTTTCTATTTGAAAGAAAAGAAAGAAAAACTTTTATTTGTGACTCGCATAAAACAAGTAAAATAATAACAAAATGAAATAAAATAGTACAGACAAGGTTATTGTCTGTGCGACGATTTCATAGGTTTTATGTTAAAAATACAATAATGAGAACACGTACACTAGGTCAAATAATTTGGGCCAAAGACGATCCCGCTCACGTGTCAACGTTATATAACATAAAGTTTAAGTTGTAAAAACCTCGAATAAAAATGAACATTTACGGATGTTTTGTTTGATTTCTTATTTTTTCTTTACACCACATCACATACGTACGTCACAGAAAACTTATAAACGGCGGTCATTTTCGTCTTTCACCAACAGAATATACACTCATCGCTTGTTCGCTAACAAAAAAAGAATATACACTTATCGTCACTGATGTTAAAAGGAGATATTACGACACGGCACGGTTGTTTTTTTTGGCGAATGAGAAATCATGAAATAACTTTTTCAACTGGCACTGCGGTCGTAAGAAAACGGATAGCTTAAGATTTCTCGATCTGTGAATGTTAAAGGGGAATGCCAGGAAAATGCTTGAAATGAACAGCAACTCCCAATAGTGATAAATTCTATTTCGAATAAAATACAAGTCATCAATTAATTCTTCAGTTCGTTTAGGTAGGGTATAAAGGTGATTATTTTTTCAGTATTTATTTCGATTTCCGTCGTAGCACAGTTCTTTAATGACATTCAAGAACACTCATATTTGACATTGCCACTATTTACCATCTGTGGTCTGTGATCTTTGTTAGACAATCCATCAACAATCAATCAGCAAACCGTAAAGTAGCTTCATAATTAATTATAAAAACATATTTTATAAATCTCGTAATCTAAGTATGCCAATCAAAATACATAAAATCAAATTATTTTTTTAAAACTACAAAAAAGAAAATAACCTAGGCAGTATGAGATGTGTCCTTTGCCTTTACCGTTTGACAAAACCTTGCGATAATGTTTTGACGTTTATTTTTTTCATCGTACAATTCATTGTTTTGCTTGTGTTACGTTGAGTTATTACGATACTGTGTTTTATATTTATGATATTTTACGACGACTTTGGCCATATTTTGATGTTCCATCTGTACATGATACCTATTTTTGAAGCCGGACTGAAATTGGACCCGCTTAACACGACGACTTGGCTTTTTGAACACGGACTTTGAACCTGCTTTAAACGACGACTCTGCTTGTGTTTTGGACTTGTCCCCCATTATTTTACAAAAATGGATTCTGTTCATTGCATTAATTGTTATCTCGATATAACACGAATGAGACGTAATCCTTTGTCAATGCAAAATGATGAAGCAAAAATATTCTGAACAATTGTACTCCCTAGTTTTAGATAATTATTGAAATTGTCATTGAGTTTCGTTCGATTTGAAGGATAATTTGGTGTTGATTTCATTCTTGTCTATTTCAGGCATTTTTTTGTATGGGAGATGGGCGGGTTCCCTCTATCTGGCAGAAACTTGATACTCCGAAATTTATTTGGCATAACACACTTAGCATAATTTTCTGTAAACGAACATTTTAAAGGCATAAAATTTATTTGGTATAATTATCGTTTGGCATAATGTTTAAAACTTCGAATTAACAATGGCATACTTTTAAGATGGCAGAATTACATTTAGTATAATTACGATTCGCAGAGTTCAAATTTCGCATAATATATTATTTGGTATAATTTCACTTCGCATACTATGCAGACGGCAGTAATGGCTAGGTTAGGTTAGGTTAAAACTGTGACCTCCTACGCACGAGCCGAGCGAGCGAAGCGAGCGGAGCCGCGGCAGCGGCCGGCGAGTGCCAGAAACGACTTGCGTTAATAGAAAAAAGAGATTGTTTTAAGTAGGTTACCTGGAACTGAACTATTTAGATTAGGATACCTAATTACTTATTGAATTCAATGACATTATCTCAAATTCAATTAAACAATAACTAAAATAAATGACATTACTTTAAAGAACTAATTAATCAAAATAAATGACAACTTATAATGACAAAGATGACCCTAACTATAAACTTTTACGGTATGACAATTCTGCCGTTTAATGATCATCGATATAAAAATATTATGCCAAAAGACGATTCTGACTGTAAACTTTCTGCGATATGATGTTTCTACTTTTTAAATATTATGGATATGAAGTTTATGCCTAGAGATGATTCTGACTTACAAAATTATGAGTTTAGAATGTATGATAAATGAGTGTCTGCCAAACTATTTTCTGCGAAGTGAAGTTTATGCCATCCGTTGTTATGCAAAATAAAATTATGACATAAAAAGTTCTGCTATAAAGGGTGGACCCGAGATGGGCATTCCCCTTTGTGCCACCAAACCCCGACCGATTTAAAACTGTATTTGTAGTAAAGATAAGACGTCTTAAAATCATTTCTGAATGAATGTTCTCAACGGCAGATAATATTTTACAACCACAGACAAAGATAGAAACTAAAAATATTGTAGGTAACATTTAAAAAACACTGTGAAGTTAGAACAAAAATTTCGTGTTCACGCACTAAGAAGTTTGAGTTTTAATATTGCAGGAATCGGATACAGAACTCGTAAAATAACATTATCATTAGATTACCAGTCTATTTATGAGTCAGTTACCAAAATTTCGTGTAAATTGATCACATAGTTTAGTCAGACATCGAGATAATGCAGCAACATAACTATATTCGCAAGTACTCCGATTTGAATAGTATATGTTTACTTCTTGAGGTCTTATCAGAATCTTGTTCACATTATAATGTCATAGCCACATCATTGAACAACCCGACACCGTCCAGAGTGTGTGAATAGAAGCAACAGAAACGGAGCTATAACAGTTTTTGTGACCGTGGTCAGATTACGCGATAAGAGCCGGCCCGGCGGTGCTTGACGGATAGTTGACATAAATAATGGCGGTCCTTGAGAGGTAAACCAAATTAGTGTGTTTACCTATGCAGTTCCGCTTGCCAATACCGAAGGCAGCATTAACAATCGGGTGATCTGGCAAAGTGGCAGAGTTCAGCCATCGCTCCGGTCTGAATTGCTCCGCGTCTGGGCCCCACATAGAGTGACGGAGGAGTCCGTACAGCCCAATTCCAGCAGAACTACCAGCTCGCAACTTGCAGTTTTCTAAAAAAATACAAAACTGAGTGAGAACACCGCTGAATAATATCTTTGGAATAATGGTGTAAAGGTATATATACACATATATACTCATACATACTGAGATTGATATCTTTTTTAACTTTTCTTCCAATAATTGTTCCAACTGGGTACATTCTCATTGACTCCTTGATCACCGCCTCCAGATAAACCAACTTAGGTAGACCTTGTTTGGTTAAATCATCATCTTTATGTTCGAATACATTTTGTAACCTGTGATCGATAAAAAAAATAACTCATACGCTGTTACCATTTTAGTGAACCTTGACGGATCTACGTGGCTGATTACTAATCATTTCCTCTCTTGGACAGGAGGCGTGTGTCAAATATGGATATCAATGGGAGCGCAATAGACTAAAGGCAGTATTTAGAAACAAATCTTCACTCGTAGTCTTGAGAAATACTTGGTTTCAACGTAACCACGCTCTTCAGATGTGATCAATGAATGCAGTATTAAGATTATCTCAGTTATATACCCAGCCGCACCACATTTGATACGAATCAATAGACAGTTTGAAATGTATGTACTTTCCCATAGATAATATAGAATCTGTCATATTGATGCTGGAAAGGCTGAAGTTGTCAGAACTTAGAACGTAATAACAAAGTAAAAAAATATTCCGAAGATAGTTTGTCTTAAGAAATTTCGCCATTTTCTTACTTCTTACTAATCATTTTCCTGGCCTTGTCTCATTCTATTTGGGGTCGGCGCAGCACGTATTCTTCTTCCATTCTTCCCTAACAGACGTCATGGCATCATTTACTCCTTTCTCCTTCATATCATTCCTTACACAATCCATCTATCTTTTTTTGGCCTTCCTTTCGCTCTCCGTCCTTCAACATTCAGATACATCACTCTTTAAGTCACATGTCCTTCATCTCTCCTCATTACATACCAAGACAAAGGACTCCCTTTAAATTTTTCTGTAACGGGCGCAACTTTCAAACTTCCTCAAATATACTTATCCTTACTTTATCCATTCTTGTCACTCCACACATCTGTCTCAAGATTCTCATCTCCGCTACACGCAGTCGTTTTTCATCCACCTTTTTTACAGCCCAGCATTCTGACCAATACATTACAACAGATCTAATCACGGACTAATATATATATTCCCCTTTAACTTGAGGGGCATCCATGGGTCATAAGTTGTTCCAGTGTGTGCATTACGTCCCGGTCTACTTCGCCATCCCCTTGGACAAAGGGCCAGGTACGGAAGTTAGAGTAGATCGGTATGGGCGTTCCGGCAAGAGTTATAGGCACAGGACTGGAGAGACCGCCGAAATCGCAGAACAAGTATTCTGTTCTAGTTCTACTTAATTTCAGGCCAACGTTCTCCAGTCTTTGCTACCTTACCTCCAATCTGCTCTGGACCTCTTGGCCGCTCTCGGCAACCAACACAACATGTCATTGGCAAACAGCATGCATCAGGGAGACTCTTCCTGGATGTCCGTCTTACTAATATTATAAATAATGCGAATGTTTGTAAGGATGGATGGATGTATTGATGTATGGATATTTGTTTGACACAGAGGTAGCTTATGGTCTGGAATAACATTTAGGATACCTACTTTATTTTTCGATATCACGTGGGCTTAGCCGGAGCGCCATTTTATTAATTTCTCGCGTTCACACGCCTCGCGTCACAAATAAAAAGTAGTTTTTTTACGTTCCATACACAAACTAACACAAAAGTCAAACAACTGTCAAACGTGATTGTAATGAACAGAAGGGCTACTATGACATCTTATAGCAATTCTTATTCCACTGAGTGAAAGAGATGGTGCTAGACACCCTGTATAGCTCTGTCTCTTTCCCTCAGCGGAATAAGAATTGCTTTATGAGGTCATAGTAGGGCTACAGATGCTCTTAAGATAAGGTCGACCAAATCTTGAGAAAATCTTAGCGATATAAGCAGTATATTAATCATAGTGATCTCACTTGAGAATCGAGTCGCAAACCGGGTTTCAATATTTGTTTATTAATTAAATCGAAACCTATCTCAAATGTGGTATCTCGATGGGATTTCAGGAGTGAGATTTGTTTCTAAATATTGCCCTTAATGGTCATGCTATCTTAAATGTTCAAACCGTCCAAAAGTATACGAATGTTACCCACTCATTAAAAATCCGTTCTTGCATATTTTGGTCTGACCCTATCACTAACAAAATAAATGTCAAACTCGTAGAAGTTGTGTCATAAGCAGCGGCCACAAAAGTATCCAGATGTTCTCTGATGTCACTGTCTGTGAAAGCACCTTGTTCCTTAGTCAAATGCAGCATTTGATCCAGGATAGGTTTGAATTTGCCTGCAAAATAATGTGTTCTGTAGTATCAGTAGTAATTTCAGGCGTTCTTTGTTTTCTGTAAACACCTATCGAGAAGTGGATGGATTTAAAGATTCTTTATTTATTTAGAAGAACATACATTCTTCACATATTAAATAAATTCATTAAATTAATGTAATTTGAATATTATAAATATGACAAGCTTGTGTTGTTAACTTACATAGATGGTATTGTTAATGACGTGTTGTTTCAGTTTAGCTTTGAATGTATTAAAAGAGCGTGTGTTCTTAATTTCTGTCCGTAGTTTGTTATATGGTTGAACGCTTTGATATTTTATATTTTTCCTGTCATCCGTGGAGGATGTGTCTGTATTTGGTTGGGGTTTCCTTGGCTGTATTTTGATGGTTTAACGGTTTAAATTTAGATATGTGAACGGACTCTTGATGTAACCAGGCATTCTGTTCTTTTAACTAAATTCTATTTAAACTATTATTAATAGAAAACGACTTTTACTGGGGTAAAAATCACGGTTTAGGGATTGTATTGCACTAAAAAAATTGAGCTAATGTATGTGTTTCAGTCATTTTTTTTGTTGGTTGAATCAGCTATTTGATTGTATGACTAGCGCGTTCATTATGACGACTCTTTATGATGAAACCGTCCATCCAGGACAAACCAAATCAGTATTGGTTCGAAAAGTTGCTAAAGACGTACATAAATAGATCTCGCTATCGTTTAGTTACACCGATTTGGTTAGGGTCATGCGATGCTATTAAAATATAACTACATCTAGAACAGTATACAGTGGTTTGTTTTCTTTAACACCCTACTAGTATACACAATAAGGTCAAAACTTTAAGTGCTGAGTTCCGCGGTGTTCGATTTTATTGAATGACTAAAGGACAACTCGTCAAGTTGTTTAATGTCACGTCCAACGTCATGACTGAACGTCTTTGTAATGTTTGTTTAGGGTGACCATAAATTCGCAACTTAAAAGGTAACTTCCTTTACATAACAAAAATGAGGACATGACATGACACACCTTATTATGATTTTATATTGTATTTTAAGTCTTAAGATAGGCTAAAAATATATCATATTTTTTCAAAAGTAATTTATTAAAATATGAGTGACTCTGAGACTCCAGAAAGTTGTTAACTAAAGTCTTTGTCACATTGTGAAATGAGAGTTAAGGAAAAAATACGAAAAATCTTTAATCACACAGGATCAGTTCCATTTATTAAAGTAAATTTATAATACTGGAAACAACATTACAAGTATAACAATTTACTAACATTTAATAAAAAATCTTTACTTGCACGTAGTACCAATAATAGCAGTCACATCGTTTATATTATTATGTAGATAGCAAGAAGGCAATTTTATTACGAATAAGTCACTTTAAAGTGAATTTAGTCAAAAAATATCAAGACAGTGCTATCTGCGCGAGTTGTTTTTGCGCCAAATTTGTTTTGATGACTACAGTGGGAAAAAATTACTAAATTACAATCACCTGACTGATTTCTGTCTGTCTGTCTGACGTCCGCTCTGTTCAAAGGGTTATGCTTCAATCCGCTATCTAGTTGGACGTTGAGTAACGCTTGTTCAATTAAGAGTGTCCATGGAGTTTCTTGCCCATTCTTCTCCATAGAGATCAACGCTTTTGAATGGGCAACTAATGTTAACTTTCACAAGTTATTATGCCTTGTGACCGGGACTGTAGATTCATATTGTTTTTTGACATTCAAAAGTGCCTGTAATGGTCTAATTGAAATAAATGATTTGATATCAATTTTCGGTCTAGACATCCAATTAAATGTCTTCATTCAATGAACGCGCTAGTCATACAATCAAACAGCAGATTCCACCAGATGACTGCGACATATGCATTGCATAGCACAGGGGTAGCGGAGGTATTCATAAAACCGGCCAAGAGCGTGTCGGGACACGCTCAGTGTAGGGTTCCGTAGTTTCCCGTCCGTCACAATAAGTGTTCCCAGTTATGAGGCCATCCGAACAATTCGGTAATACCCGATCCAATGTAATAAGTACCTACAGCGCCATCTCTCGAGGAATTGGGTTACTAATTAATACAAAGACGTGCAATTTCGGTGGTAATTTTGGATTGCGAGAACCGATTTCAATAAAAGAATTATTGAAATCGGTTCTCGCAATTCTATTTTTGTTTGAAAAAAGATACGTTCAGGATAATAAAATATGTAAACAAAGTTACAAAAAAAGCTTGCATTACGATTATACTACAAACTTAGTCCTGAAATTATTGTGTACAACTTTTTATCTTTTTTGTTCAAAAACTGTTGTGTCAATCAAGTTCAAAATGTCCTTATAAAGTTCTACTTTTCAGATTTTTTTCATATTTTTTAGACTTATGGTTTAAAAGTTAGAGGGGGGGGGACACATTGTTTTTTACTTTTGGAGCGATTATTTCCGAAATGATTGACATTATCAAAAAATAATCTTAGTAAACCCCTATTCATTTTTAAATACCTTTCCAACAATATATCACACGTTAGGGTTGAAATTAAAAAAAAATCACTTCCCACTTAACATATAGGGTGGCTACCCTAATAAAACATTTTTTTCAAATTTTTATTTTACCACTTTGTCGGCATGATTGATATACATATTGGTACCAAAGGAGAAACCCAAACTTCATACAAACTTGGGCCTGACGTTACAGGGCTGGAAACTGGTCATAAAAGAGAACATTTAGGAAGGTTTCACCAGCCTAAGTTTCACGTCTCCCTGCAATGGCCAAATTGGTAAAATCAGACTGTTTACATTTTAGGTTATATTTATTATTTGAGGTATTTAAATAGAAAAATGATATTGTTGAGCCTTTGTTTAATGCACAAACCGGGCGTACACATTTGCTGTGCTACAGCGCCTGCACCCATATCCATATCATGATGAGATTCTAGGTATAAAGCGTTTAGGGGGCCCCGAGTTCAGATTTGTCTTACGGAATACTTTTGCTGAAAACTATGTTGTATTATATATTAGACAAGGCATTTGTTAGTATTGTATCTATCTAGTAGGATATTGGATGCGTTGTCGAAATACAGAAATCTGAGATAACAAAAATAATATATAAAAAACCAACATAGGTAATGATTGTGATAAATGGTTTTATTAATCAACTTCATTTGGATTATCATATAATAAAACAGTGTCCAGACATTGTGCAGGTGGTCAAAACTACTACCTTGGTGCCGTGCCCAACCTAGAAACTATATTATGCTCATGGTGTGGGCAACCAACCGTTCTTTTGCCAACGATACAGTACAATAGTATTGGATAATAGAATCCCTTCCACTTAGAGAACTGTCAACTAACACATAAACGAAATACATTCTACTACTAATATGCCTGGATTTTATTCTTCCTCTTAACATTCAGGTTGATTCTGATGTTGACAGCTCTTTTTGTAGGTCAGCATTTGAGCAGTATTTGTCCAGTATTTGAACAGAAGTCTTAAAAATAATTAATCCCGACAAATACCGAAAAGCACATTCACTTGCGCAAAATACGAAAAGCGTATAAAATGACATGACATGACACATGAAGACATGTCATTACAACTGCATCCAATTTGACATTCAGTGCGTTCCGAATTACGTTAAAATCGTTGTTGGCGCATGGGGCGTCAAAACTCTTTCTCTAACGGTCGTGGAACACCATTTAGCGTGGTACCTTGTAACCTGTGAATGATAGCATCAATATTTTTGTCTATTCTATTCTATTTTTATTAATAAGTGGCAAGCAAGACAAGTCGACATCGACATGTCGACTAATATTTTTGTCATTCGGAACGCACTCACAGACATGACATAATGCCAGTGCCAGCGTTTGTCAAGTTAGTGACGTATTAAGAAATAAATGCTATAAACGGTTTACAAAGATTGTTTGTGACATAAAAATAGAAATCTACTTATTTTCTACACTTGGCCATTGTAAATGAGGCTAAGATTTAAATGGGTTAATCAAGTAAAATAGACGATTTTTTTGGTACATATCTGATTCGTGTAACGGTTGGCCCAAAAACGGGTTTCTCCTTTCAGCTTTCTAGCGCTAACGGTCACAGAGATTAAGCGAGGACGGACGGACGGACGGACGGACAGACAGACATGGCGAAACTATAAGGGTTCCTAGTTCACTACGGAACCCTAAAAAGCTTGAATAAAGAAATAAAAAATAATGAGAAATAGTTGTTATTTTGACCTGCTATATTTCTGTATGATAAGGATACCATGGTACGAAAAGATATGCTCAAGAACAAAACAAATATCGCCATGACGTCATTTATACGTTTGTAGAGAAAATATTAAAACTATTTTGTTTGTTTACCTTGTGTCGACTCCTCGGACATGTTCATCTTTAACTCAGATTTTCTTTTGAGTATGACCTGAAATTGCAAAATAAAAATAAAACCGACTTCCAAAAATAAAAACTTAATTTGGAGAATAACTTTACTTCGAGAAGTCGGTGACTTTTGTTGACTTTTTTACTACTTTTGCGGCAAAGAAGTCAACACTTTTTTTTTCTTAGGATTTTTAGCTATGGAATAATGATATATTATCACATATTTTTTATCGAGTGATCATTTTCGATTGTTACTAAAATATTTACTAAAAGATTAGCACATGATCCATTTATACATAAAGAAAAAAACATGTACCACAAATTAAATTGAGATGAGACCACCTAGGAAGCATACCCATTGAAACAAAAAAAAAAATAAGTCTAGGTGTCTTTGTGTAATCGGTAAACATACATAAAAAAAGAAAAAGAAATACGTGTGGCACTCCAGGACTGCCGCGGTATAGCTATTGCATAGCATTCTTTATCAACTAATGTTTTTTTTTTTTTATTGAGAATGAACTCACTCTTGACCTCGATCTCGCCTGGTGGTAAGCGACAGATTAGGTCTACGATGGAGCGAGCGAGCCTAGAAGATGCCTATTGACTCTTGTTTTGAAGGCAGACGGGTCGTATGTGGTAGGGAACACAGAAGCCGGTAGAGAGTTCCACACCTTGGCCGTGCGCACAATAAATGTTAAGGAAAAGCGCTTAGTACGACAAGACGGTATATCGACCAAGTGCGGGTGGTACCTTGCCGTGCGTCTGGTAGCCCGGTAGTAAAACGGAGATGGTGGGATCAGGTCATGGAGCTCCAGCGCACACTCTCCGAAGTACAATCTGTAGAAAACCGACAAGCTGGCAACGTTACGCCTATATTTATGCAATAAATAAAAAAAATATGATATTTAAAAATTAAATACAGTCCTACTAATATTATAAATGCGAAAGTTTGTGAGAATGTATGGTATGATGTTTGTTATTTTTTCAGGCAAAAACGGATAAACCGATTTGTATGAAATTTGGTAAGTAGATAGTTGACACCTTGGATTAACCTATGGGCTACTTTTTATCCCGGTCAACAGGGGTGAAACCGTTTAAGTAACAACATTTATTGACAATGTCGGAAAAAAAATAAGTTGTCGGAAAAAAAATAAGTTGTCGTTTCGAGTGTTAATAATTAACACTCGAAACGGGATATTTACCATGTTTACTATAATTATTATAGTATTAGTAACCATGTCAGGTTAAAGACTTTTAGTACGGCACTTCTGATTCCACAAGGTTGTACTTACAAGGAAGTTGCTGGTGGATAATCCTGGCAACTAGGTTGTGTCTATGCAAGTACTCTCCGTTAGCCTGACGAGAACACCCAGAAATAATGTGACGGAATGTATTTCGGGTAGTTGTTTGTCATCATAACTTCGTCAATTATTGCACAAACAAAACCTTTGGTTTCCCCGAAAAGATTACAAAAGCGTAGCCAGGAAATCTACACCAGGCCCATGACGGGCCCAGTGAAAGCTCCATCATTCGTCCATGAAGCTCCTCGCTCTGCCATACCTCCTTGCGCTCATTGGCGTCTAATACTTTACGCTTGCGCCAGTTCTCGTTAGCCAGGGAGAGCGGAGTGAGGAGGCCCTTGTCCACTGATACCACATCTCGGTGCATACCTCACGGTTGTGAGAGTGATAGCAATGACTGTGTAGCAACACAGTCATTGCTAGACCTTGATTGGTTGCAATTTTTTAAAGAACAAGTGTAAGAAATGGTTTGTTTTGAACGCATTATGTTGCCCGTAATTCTAAGCTGTGCCGTCAATTTACATAAACTTCAAGGGATGACCCTGGATAAAGCATGAATTGACTTGGGACTACATTTCATTAGCAGCATTATCAAATGTTGAACCAAATAAAGTGTTAATCTATCCGCATGATTAGCGCGCTGACTGAAATGCAGATACTGAAAGGTACCACTATGCACTGCATATATATACAGATATTAAATTCTTGCAGTAATGGCTAAAACACACCTATTATGTTTTTTTCAAATAAAGGCATCCGTCCGTCGATGACACGCATAACCCAGTGAGGTCTAAAGTTTTCAAGTGTCAAGTGTCAAGTCAAAAGTCAAGTGGCGTTATACTGTAGGGGACCTCTTGTAACTAACTTCCATTACCACCGCCAGAGCTTTGATGACAATCAAAGCCAATAATCCAGCAAGGCATCAACACAGAGGTACATGAAATGAGCCTAAACACAATACAGCAGCTGTAAGCTATTGAGAATGTCTAGTAAACCCTTCCCGTCTCCATCATCAGACCTTCCATGACCGTAATTCTCCAGCTAGGTCTAAAGATCACGTCAAGGTCCATTAAATGAGCCCCAACACAATATAGCTGCTATAAACTGTTGAAAACGTCTTGCAAATACCTTCCCTCTCTATTGTCAGATCTTCAGTGACAGTAATAATCCAGATTGGCTCATAGTTCTCATCAAGGTTAATAAAACGAGCCCAAACACAATATAGCGACTGTAAATTGATAAGAACCTCTTTCAAAAGACTTCCGTCTCCATCGTCAGACCTTCAATGACAGCGCTATTCTACAGCTAGGTCTAAAGTTGTCGTCAACGTGCATGAAATGAGTTGAAACACGATAATATTGCTGCTTTATACTGTTGAGGACCTCTTGCAAAATACATGTATTTTCCGTCTCCATCATCCATCATAAGATCATTTTAACGGCGTATTGTCATCAGAACTACATATGTGTTTCAAATTTATACAAAATCGGTTCACAATTGTAAATTTATTATGAAAAAATCAATCAACCCATATTTTTCCGCCCCTTAGAATTTTTCAAATCGGACGTCCCAGGAAATAGTTATGCGTGGTTGTTCACTCGCAGTAAGGGTGTAATTAAAAACTGTTTCCAGAACGAAGACATTTAATGGGAAATTGTCGCCATACCTTATATTTCCACGGCGACACAACGATAGTTCGAATTTAAACAGGCCATTGGCATCTATCGAGAAATGGGTAAACTTTTCGCACAAAGTTGAATGACTATATTAAATACTACAACGTTAACATACCGCCCACCAAGGACCTAGTCCTTTCAAACCGCCCACCATGGCAAATTTGAGAGTAAAATATGAACAATATTAGTGTTATTCTTAATCCTTGGTGTTCGGACATTATAACAAAAACCTTAACATGAAAGACAGACAAAATTTAAGTTTACAACAATCAAACTTAATTACGTTCTTACTTTAACATTCAACATTTAGTATCAGAGTGGACTGTATATAAAAACTAATAAAGTAAAAAATAAATAAAACTAACAGCAGTGAAATACACAAAATTTATATCATTCATCGTTGACAGGCAAAACACATAGCTTAGAAGTTGGACGTTTGACTCGGGAGTCCTTACACTTGAGGGTGACTACACGCACCAGGTTATCTTTACCAGGGTGTACTTCGACTACCTTCCCATATAACCACTTGGCAGGCGGTAAATTGTCTTCCTTTACGAGGACAACATCTTCAACCTTTGGATCGCGTGTCTGTTTAGCCCACTTGTGTCGCTGAAAAAACATAGTTAAATACTCCTGAGACCAACGTTTCCAGAAACATTGAAGCATTCTCTGTGTCAATTGCCAACGTCTCAAGCTACCTACTGTCGCATGCTCATAATCATAATCTGGTGCTGTCACCAGTGGCTGACCAACCAAGAAATGTCCTGGTGTCAATGGGTTTGAGTCTGACGAGTTCTCACTAGACTGCGATATAGGTCTCGAGTTTAGACAAGCCTCTATTTGAGATAAAACGGTACTCAGCTCTTCAAAAGTCAACGTCGATTCGCCAATCACTCGTTTGAGGTGATGTTTTGTGCTTTTGATCCCAGCCTCCCACAGACCTCCAAAGTTCGGAGAATGAGGCGGGATGAAATGCCATTCCGTTCCATTGTTTGCCAATATAGGGGCAACTTCTTGAGGAAGAGAAGCACATTCATCGCGAAACATTGCCTTAAGCTCTTTTGATGCTCCTACAAAGTTAGTGCCATTGTCACTGTAAAGATGGCTACAGTGACCCCGTCTAGCTACAAAACGTTTAAATGTAGCAAGAAAGCTTTGAGAGGTCAGATCAGAGACCGCTTCTATATGAACAGCGCGAGTTGCCATGCATACGAACAGACATATATATCCTTTGTAGGATTTATGCCCACGGCCCCTTGCTGTTCTTATTTGAACCGGTCCCGCATAGTCGACACCTGAATGGAGAAAAGGTTTACTTGGCGTAACTCTGCATGATGGTAGCTGACCCATCAATTGATTGCGTGTTTTAGCTGAATTACGTATACACGGCACGCAGTCTCGGATATGAGCTTTTATCAAATTCTTTGCTCGAACAATCCAATATTTTGAACGGAGATAATTAAGTGTTAATTGAAGCCCGCCATGCATAACACGTTCATGAGCATCTGAGATGAGTAATCTTGTCAGATGGGACTTATGAGAAACTATGATGGGATGTTTCGTATCATCACTTAGTTGTGAATTTTGGATCCTACCCCCTACTCTCATCATGTCCTTATCATCCAAGTAAGGATTCAAAGAAGTCAAACCGCTGCTCTTACTAACGTCCCTTCCAGCTTGGATTGCCTTTATTTGATTCTCAAACCAAACCTTTTGACTTAGTTTGAGACAACAATGCATAGTATCCGTAATCTCAGACGCGGTAAGGTAACATGGCAACTTCGTTCCTGATTCTCTGGCTATCTTTAATTTCAGGAATCGTCTGCAATAGGCCAGAGTCCTGATCAACCTTCGAAATGATGAAAATCTAGACCACATTCGTTCAACAGGGTGCTCGCCTATCTGTACTGCATGAACCTTGACAGATTTCAGTTCCAGTTTCGTCATTATAGCCTTAGGTCTGCAATATTCTATGGTATCAGCAAGCAACCATGACGGTCCATGTTTCCAAAGCGAGCAATCTAACAGAGATGTTGATGTTGTTCCCCTCGAAGCAATGTCAGCTGGATTGTTTTTTGTATCGACATAATGACATTGAGTGGAATCAAGAGCATTAAGGATTTCAGATGTCCGGTTTGCAACAAACGTTTTCCAACGACTGGGATGGTCGCTCAACCAAGCCAGCACAACCGTAGAATCTGTCCAAGCATGTAAGTTAGATTTTTGAACATTCAGGACACGAGCCACTTCTAAAAGTAATTTGGTAACTAGAACGGCCCCACATAGTTCCAGTCGTGGTATACAAATTTGTTTAATCGGAGCCACTTTCGTTTTTGCAGTGACCAGATTACAGTGGACGCGACCAACAGCATCGATGACTCTGATGTAAACAACCGCGGCATATGCTAAGCTTGATGCATCAGAGAAACCATGAAGTTCAACGGATTGATCATCGCTATTTCTTTTTAGCCACCTTGGAATTTGGAAGTTGTTTAGTGTTTGCAACGCGCTACGATAAGACTGCCACTCTTTCAGCAGTTCCTCAGACAGTTCTTCATCCCAATCCAAACCCGATATCCATAGTTTTTGGATGAAGATTTTTGCAGTAATAATACAAGGCGCTATCCAACCTAGCGGATCACACAAACGAGATATTTCTGATATAACTGTTCTTTTAGTTTCAGGTGCAGACGGCGGTGTTAAAAATGGTAAGTTTACAGTGTAATGAACCTCATCTGAATTGCGATTCCAGGTAAGTCCTAGAATTCTAGTGGTTTCATCTTGTTTTATTTCTAGATAGCTTCCAGTATCTGACCTTATTTCATTCAGCAACTCTTCGCGGTTACTTTTCCATTTTTGCAAAGGGAAACCTGTTTTGTTCAATAGTTCATTAAATTCCTGATAGATTTTTACAGCTTCTTCTTCAGTCTGACAACCTGTCATTAGATCATCCATATAAAAATCTGTCTTGACCCTACTAGCAGCGCATGGATACAATTCACCTTCATCACTAGCGGATTGCTGCAGTGCCTTGACAGCCAGGTAAGGTGCACTTGATGTTCCGAATGTGACTCTCAAAAGCCTGTATTCTTTTATCTTAGAATGAACGTCATCGCGCCATAAAATCCTTTGAAAGTCTACGTGATCATCAGCTATCTTTACTTGGCGATACATTTTTATGATATCGGCTGTCAAGCATATTGGATGTTGACGCCACCGCATAACTATATGACGTAAATCAGCTTGTAAGCGTGGTCCTACCATTAAGGTGTCATTTAAAGAGACACCTTTGGAATCCTTGGATGACGCATCAAATACCACTCTTAATTTTGTGGTTGACTTGTCTTCGCGAATGACTGCATGATGTGGTAAGTAAACAGCGCCAACTTTATTCTTGTCTTTTTCATCTGAAATTTCTTCCATATGACCTAGAGATAGATATTCTTTTATTACCGTTGTATATTGTTCTTTAAGCTCGCAATTTTTTGCTAACTTCCTTTCAAGACTATGTAATCTTTTTAAAGCTATTTCTTTTGTGTTGCAAGGCATTTTACTGGATCGAAAAGGCAGCTTAACGATGTAGCGACCATCTGCATCTCTGCAGGTGGTAGCAGCAAAGTAATCTTCACATGCTTGCTCTTCAGGACTAAGAAATGTATTTTCAGAGCCTGTTGGCTCTGCCTCTAGTTCCCAAAACCTTTTCAGGATTGCGTTTTCTTCGATCTTAGCGTGCATGCTTAGAATAACATTATGGCAAGCTGTATCTCCATCATGATGGCCGACTTCTCCCGATATGATCCAGCCGAGGTGAGTATCTTGAGCCATTGTTTTACCCTTAGGGTCCTTGATTAAGCCTTCTTTTAAGACTTTGGTATAGACTCCCGACCCTAACAAAATGTCAATTTTGTTAGGTTTATTGAAATTTGGATCGGCCAAATTCATACTACTAAGCTCTGGCCAATCCACCAATGTGAATTTCCTTTCAGGTAAAATAGAAGTCACCTTACTCAACACAAAAGCCTTTGTTTGAAAGGTGAAGTCAGGATCCCATAATGACTGAATGTTTATGCTAACCATAAACTTTGATGTTAGATCACTCTGACTTCCACCTACACCTGAGATAGACGTTTTAACAGCTATCTTTTTTAATTTTAATAACTGAACCGCCGATTCGGTAATAAAAGAAGCTTGAGAACCCTGGTCTAACAGGGCTCTCAAAACCTGTAAATGCCCATTCAATGCCTTAGCCTTAATAACAGCTGTAGCCAGTATTACCTGGCTATGAATATTTTGAGCAAAATGGGTAGTAATACAAGGTTCCAAAGTGGACTCGTTCTGGGGTGGTTCCCTTTGTACTGGAGATGTGGAAGAGCTCGCTACTGCTTCTGAATCTGTTTTTAGATGCAAGAGTGTATGATGCTTTCTATTGCAAATTTTGCATTTAGTATTTACTCGACAATTAACAATAAGATGACTTGAGCGCAGGCAATTATAACACAAACCAAGAGATTTAACTGTTTGACGACGTTGTTCGACGGTCTCCTGAGCAAACTTCTTGCAATTACACAAGAGGTGATCCTCGGAACAATAAGGACAGGTTGGTTTTGAAACTACGTGAAATGCTTTAGTACTACCTTTAGACTTGCTACCTTGAGGTTCTACAAATTCAAAAGCCCGAAAACGTTTATCCAAAAAGTCTTTAAAATCGTTGAAGTTGGGAAGTTCCTCGCAACATTGACTTACCTGCAATTCCCACTGCTTCCGAGTCTCAACGTCCAACTTTGAGCTTATTAAATAAATAATAATAATGTCCCAAGCGTCTACTTTCACCCCTAGATTTGCTAATTCATGTAAGCAATCGGTTGTAGTATCTAAAAGCTCTTTGAGAGCAACAGATGACTCAACCGTCATTTGTTTTTGGTTTAGTAGGCGCTTAAGAATACAATTTGCTAAAAATCTCTTATTATTGTACCGACTATTTAAAAGTGACCAACATTTTTTATAATTTGTGTTTGTTATTGGTATGTGTTTTAAATGAGCTGTGACGCTTCACCTGACAACTGAGTCCTTAAATAATGTAAGCGTTGTACATCATCCAGAGTTGGATTATTATCTATCAGTGATACAAACAAATCTCTGAACGTTGACCATTCCTGATAATTACCACTAAAGACCGGAATTGTTATTTTTGTTAATCTTGCGATTGACATCGTTTTCGGTTGATAATTATCTGGAGACGCGGCATCATCAATCATTTTTGTAGACTGAGGTTTCGGCAAAGTACTCTTCAATTCTACTTTATAAATTATAAAGGTGTCCATTACTACTTCGAATACATCATTTTTTATGTAACTGGTTGCACTTAATTCAGTTTCGGTGTAATTAAGCAAGAGTTCCTCATGTTTCTTAGTAAAATCTTCAAACTGTTTGTCTAATATTTCTAACCGCGAATTCACGTACGTTTCATTAATTCTGTCCTTTGGCGACTTTTTAAAGTTACTCAACCCCTTCTGGATACGACCTTTTAAATCTTCTAAAACCCTTAACTTAGCCTCCATGATAATTTAATGTAATTTTTCTAAGTGTTGAAACTGTAGTTCTAGGCGAGATCGGGCATAGATTCGGGGTATCTTCACCGTTTTGTAAATTATTCTAAGTCCAAAATTTCTTCAAACTTTCAAAGACCATGCTATAATTTCTAAATTTTTACAAGTCTTTGACACTTGGAACTGGAACTATTATTGAAGAAAATGTACTCACAGTTTTTAGTTCTATTGGCACTGATCACTTTAAACACTTTCCTTTAAATACTCCTCCGCTTGACACCATGCGCTCCTTGACACTTGCACCATGTCGATTTAACAGCTGCTCAAGTTCCGAATCCGGCTCGAAGGACCTTATGTTCACTCGCAGTAAGGGTGTAAATAAAAACTGTTTCCAGAACGAAGACATTTAATGGGAAATTGTCGCCATACCTTATATTTCCACGGCGACACAACGATAGTTCGAATTTAAACAGGCCATTGCCATCTATCGAGAAATGGGTAAACTTTTCGCACAAAGTTGAATGACTATATTAAATACTACAACGTTAACAGTGGTCATAGATAAAAAAAAACAAATATACATGTCGAATTGAGATCCTCCTTTTTTTCATCGGTTAAAAATATTAAAATAACTAAATAATAATGATCCTTGAACCTGCCTAATTTATAGCAAAACATGACAAAACTATTTTTCAGTCTTTGCTGGCTTGCCGTCGCATATTGAACAATAAGAAAAAGAGAAACAACTTAATATGCAATCAATAAAAAGTACTTCCAATGAAAAGAAGTCGCAAAAAGCAAAACAAGACCGTGGGTTTGATCCAGCGTAATGTCGACTGATTGACTATCCGATTCTCTACCAAACACGCTAATAGAACATTGGAAATGTGATTGAAATAACTGATAGTATTCGTTATGAAAGTGTTAGGTTTTGCGCGTCTGTATGAGTGGCGCGCGGAAGCACTACAACGGGTGGAAACTCCGCTACCTCGGCAAATTGCCGCTCAGCGGACAGACCTCCGGTGCGATTTCATGGTGTCATGGAGAGAGCGACTGTCGCAACCCCGTGTAAGGCACGCCACAATAGCGGTGGTAAGTCCCCTCGTTGAGGAGTGGCTGGAGAGGCGTCATGGCGTCCACACCTACTGCCTGAAGCAGGTCCTCACCGGACACGGATGTTTTGGGAGGTTCCTGCACATAATCGGGCGGGAGGACACGCCCGGGTGTCCCCATTGTGACGATCGCCCGGAGGACACGATGGAGCACACAGTGGCGGTCTGCCCAGCTTGGGCGGAGCACTGCCGTACCCTCATAGAGGCGATCGGTGGCGGCGGTGATCTCGCGCGTCCGGTTCTGGTTCAGTCCATGGTCCGAACGAGAGGGAATGGAAAGCGGTCACCTCTTTCTGCGAAGCAGTCATGCTAGCGAAGGAGGTGGCCGGGCGTTTGAGGGAGAAAACCTCGAACCAAACCACCCACCGCGGGAGACGTACCGGGAGACGTTCCGTGTTAGTGTTTCACGCGCACCTCAAAGAGATGTCAGCAAGGCAAAGGGGCCTGCCAGGGCCTCCGCCTACAGGGGCTGCGGGTTGTTCGAAGGAGATGCCGCGGCCCCGGAACTTAAAGGACCTTAGAAGAATATGGGTGGATTTTAGTCAGTAAAAGTCTGAAATTCCCCCCACTCCGTCCAGAGCGGGGGAAGTTATTTGCTAAATTAATACTCCAAAAAAAAACGTTACAAAAATAACTTTTCTTCTGGAAGTCATCAATCATTTACGACTATATTTTCAATGGATTATGGGAATATTATCGAATGGTGTTAAGTGTTGGTGAATTGTGTTAACCGTATTAAAAATGGCTGCTTTTGTTAAAAAGCAGCCGTTTTTAATACATAGTGATATATTATTTTAAATCTTTTATCTGCCACTTCAAAAAACCGCTCTAATAATTTAATGGTTTTGGAAAAATATAAATTTGACAATACTGGACATTGTGTACAAAATAATTTTTTGTTCAAATAAAAGTTGGGTTCCGTGGTCAGTACGATTGTATGTATTGAGATTGATATATTACTGGATCTATGATGTTCTTCAGTTTCTTCAAAAGCATAGTTTGTTGACGCTTCATTGCACTCCAGTTGAATATAAAAGACAAATGCAGCCACACTTTTTGAAATCTGTCACAATACAGAGCAAGTAAATCTTCAATTGCGTCTGCATACTCTGTGTCGATCGTTGTTTGATCTTGAGTATTCAGTCCTAGTGAAGTCCCTGCAAGTGGTTCAACGTCAAAGTAGTTGTGAAATTACAATCAATGTTCAAGCTGCTAACGACTGCTCGAGATTACGGTCATACTTACGAGTAACAATTGATAATGTATAGTCGATAAGGAACTTTCGCACGTCAAACGGTTCTTTTCCCACCTTCGTAGCTAACCGAGACACAAGACTTCGAGCTTGCACGTTCATTTCAGTCACGTAAGTGTTCAGCACTTGTTGGTTAAACGAGGGATTCAACAGTTTGCGGTGAGATTTCCATATTGAATCTGAAATAACAATATTAAAACTAAACTAGAACTCGTAAATAAACAAAACCAGATTTTAAAATTGCATAATATGTCATTCTTCATGCCAAATTGCTGTTAACCGCCTGAGATGTTTGAGTTTTGCTAGCTATCCAGACACATAAAGACTTTAGCTTACCTACTTGTTTAATTAACGGACAAAAACAAAAAAAGAACTTGGTTCTCAATTCGACATTTATATATTTGTAAAGAAAACCTCTTTGCTCTTCGTTTTTCGTAATCGTTTATAGATGTCACTTTTGGCAGTGACATAAATATGACCAGGGGCCTAAGTCTGCTATAACAATAGTGTCAGAATGGTCGATCACTGATCGCATAATGGTTGATTTTGATAATGTTGGTATTCTACTACATACTAAACTTGTCAAAATCAACCATTATGCGATCAGTGATCGACCGTTGTGACACTATTGTAATAGCAGACTAGGCCCCCCCTGTAAAGGTTAAATAAGATAATTTTCTATTATAAAAACTAAACCTGAATTAAAGACATTAAGTTTTTTTTGTATTTACAGGTAAGTAATAAAAGTTATTTATATAAAACTTTGTAGAAAAACCTTTGTATAAAACGTGTTTTTAATAAATTAATTTTATATTTACAGAAAACGCAATTATGCTTTAATTTCATTCAATAGGGTGTAATTAACAACATTTACTGCAAAACTCTCAAGAAATATGGAGAAGTTAAGGTTTGATTTCACTGTGAAAGCTGCGAGCGATGGAAAATCGAACATAATTTGCATAACCTCAATAAGTACACCAAATGAACAGACTTATTGTTTACCGGCCGAATATCAACCCGCCAGTTTACACCAAGTAATAACATCTACTTCAAGCTATACCAAGATAAAAAAAAACATTAAGTAAAAGGCACCAAACAAGAAACATTTGGATAATTTTAACAGATGATATATCGCAGGTATATTTGGATAAAGAACAAAATTTACAATTCAATGATTATTATTTGGAAGAAAGAAATTACGGAATACACATATGAAAAAAAAAACACTTAGCCACTGATTCAAATCAGAACTTAGAAAAACTGTTAGAAAAATTACTGGAAGAAAAACAAAGTAAATCTGAAAATCTGAATTTAGGAAAAATTTCATTATTGAAAAATATGCCAATGCTCACCAATGGATTAAAGAGTTCAACAAAGAATGTGAACGCTTCCATATTACAGAAGACGAAAAGAAGATTGAAATATTAAAATATTTTATGGAAAATTCCAGCCAAGACTGGTAAAGCTGCGTGTTAATGAAAATTACAATAAAATCAGTGTGGAATAAATGGGAGAAAAATGTCTGCGATACATTTGCAAACAAAGGATCCCAGCCATATATAACCCATCAGATATACACTTTCTTTTAAGTACCAAACAGGTTCGCTGCTTAAATATGCGCTAAAAAAAGAAAAAATATTATTAGAAGTCAGGAAGTCGATCGATACTGGGACACCCATAGACCTCATAGCATCAGGCTTGCCAAATTATTTGGTTGACAAAATTGACCGAGAGACAATATAAGAAACTGAAGATCTCTACAATGAGATTGGTAAATTGGAACATTTTGTTGGAAAAAATAAGTATGAAAAACACTTAACATACTCAAATGCAAAAAACAGAAACAATGAAGAGAAAAAGTCATGTAAAATCTGCATGACTGAGAATAAGGAAAACGATACCATCCTAAAGAAAATTGTTGGTTTAAAGAAAGAAATCACAAAACAACTGTGAGAAGTGTGAATAACTCTGAATTAGAAATTGAACTAAATAAGGAGAATCCAAAAAAATAGAAGTACCACCATTAATACAAGTAAAATTACAACTAAATGATACCTTACAAGTTTCTGGAATTTATGATTCAGGTTCAAATGTGTCATTAATTAATGCAAAATTATTGAAACTAAAAAAGGAACAAGATTCATGGAAAACACCACCAGTAAACTTGAAAACTATTAATCGTCCAGTGTAAGTCACCTGGCTTTTCAGTTTCTGAAAATGGTACATATAAAATTAGGAATCATGACACAGTTTGCTAAAAACACCAGTTGCCAAAAGTCTCCTGAGCTCAGTATGAAAAAGATTAAAGCCCATATTTTTGATGGACCCCAAATTCGACAGCATACGGAAGACACTGAATTAAAAAAATCTATGACTGAACTTGAATTAAAAGCAAGGACAGCTATCGTATCGGTGATGTAAAACTACCTCGGCAACAGAAAGCCAGAAAATTATATAGGTCTTCCTTGAAGAAGAACTCTGGGATGCAATATTAGCATAGAACTCCACTTTATCTATAGGTAGTCACCTAGAAAGATTTTCGGAAAATTTAGGAGACATGATCAAAGAGCAGGGAGAACTCATCTAAGTTCAAAAATCAAAGAATATTTTTAAAGCGAAGTTTTTTGGAACACAATGATTGATAAAGAATAAATACCTGTATTTTTAATTTTTAAACACGAGGTACCCACCTGAACCTCATAAACTAGAGCTGATAAAAAAATTCTCTTAAATATTTGTAATCAGCATATCATATTATGTAGTCAGCAACAGCAAAACATTTGTGGCAAAAGATGCACTGTAAACTAGTGTTATTAAAGCGAAACAGAAGTCGCGCCGTTTATTGTTGTTCTTGCCTACCAGTGTATAAAATCGGTCAATCGGCAAAATAAATAATCCAGATCGATCACTAGGTACGGCAAGCCTAGCTCCTGGGAGAAGCAAACCAAATACTAAGGCGTGATCCTCGATAGCCAATTGTCCTTCGAGGCACATATCAAAACAGGTCGCCCGCGAGCTGCCTTGTTATGGGAAGACTTCATTTCATGATTGCAGCAAAAAGCAAACTATAACTTAAATGCAAATTGCGCTTTACACCGCGGTGATCAGTTCCATCATGACATATACGCCTGTGTCGTGTTTGTCCATGCAGACCTTACAAAACCGATTCCTTCGTAAAATCACGGGAGCCCCATTTCACTGACCAAATCTATTGAAGACCCATTTGCGACAATGTTTAAATCCAACGTAGGGGCGATCCCAATTGACGGCGAACTGGTTATAATATATTATCAATGTACATAATAGTTTTACCTACGACAAAACAGAACATACGTGAGAACCAGAACATAGGGTGGGAATTTGGGTGTGCGCAATCCAATGTCTCATATCTCCAAAACGGCTTGCTTGATTAAGATGAGATTTTCCATAACATGTTTGTGTTTTTAATTGTTGATAGTTCGTATATTATTATTAAAGCGTTTACTCATCAGAAAGCGTTGTTATAAACCGATTTCGAAGGATAACATTTTATTTAGAAATTATTTTATCCATTTTGGAGGTTACGGCTTCTCTTTAACCGTTTATCTTGATTTCTTATCACTTACCTCCAGCTGTAACCAGTCCATTATTTAAAAAATCCTTTGCAAAGTTATAAACGTAAGCTTTACTTATACATGAATTAGCTACTGTCAGGCTGTCATCTGGATCGGTTATTACTGTAACATAAGTAAATTTAAATAATTGTGATTGTGTGAGTTCTTTTCAACTTTGCTTGATTATTGAAGAAACAACTTTGTTTGATAAATCCTTACTAATATTATAAAAGCGAAAGTG
This sequence comes from Ochropleura leucogaster, assembly GCA_958449745.1. NCBI lineage: Eukaryota > Metazoa > Arthropoda > Insecta > Lepidoptera > Noctuidae > Ochropleura > Ochropleura leucogaster. Next base: position 8,699,959 of record OY288223.1, on the reverse strand, counting down.
AGTTTGTTTGTTTGTTTGTTACCTCCTCACGCTTTAATGGCTGAACCGATTTGGATGAATTTTGGTACAGAGATAGTTGGGAACCAGGAGACGGACATAGGTTAATATTTTTTTGAAAAAAGTGGGATGTGAGGGAGAAAGAGGGAAGAGAAGGTAAAACTTAGCGTTGCTATTACAAATCAATAAGGCGCAAGGGGAACTGTCTTACCCCAAATTTAACGCGGGCGAAGCCGCGGGCGAAAGCTAGTTCTAATATAAATTTGTTAAATTGATTGTAAATTTTGATACTCTAAAATGCAGGTTTTTATATGAAAATAAATTGTGTCATTTTGACTTTGTCTTACTGTAGCATGCGTGAGTGGCAATCCTGAGTTCAACAACGCCACCTTTTTCTAATGAGTAAGTCTGAACTTTACGTAAAACATTCCATAGATCTGAAAAACAAAAATAATATTATAATAGTATTATTTTAGATTGTATGTAATAATTATGTTAAGATTCATTTATTTATTTTATTAGTATGTATGTTTTTCTATATTAATATACTTATGTATATTTAAGTTAGTGTTTTTTTTTATTTTACACACTGTGTCTACGTGTCATAAGAATCTGTCCTATCGCAGGCCTGCTGGAAGAAATTTCTAAATGAAATAAGCAGTACCTTTGTGTGTTTTGTGTACATAAATAGATAAATAATATAATTTCAGTTTTATTATACCTGCTGCAGGTGAATGTATCTGAACTGGTATAAGGTATCAGATATGGGAGTGACAATAAAAGGAGCAGCGTACCGTTCTTGATATTAATTCCGCAGATTTCCTCAAAACTGCACCAATACGTGCTTTTATACTAAGTTCATTCAACAAAAAAAAAAACAAATAGGTGACGCGCAAAGCCACCGCCGGAAGAAAAAGATTTAAACGTGTAGTCTTACCAAGTTTGCAACCGACTTTCATTTTAATTTAAGACGATATTCATATCACTGAAAGTCAGCTGCAATTATTTTAAAATATTCAAATAATCTATTAAAACATCAACAAAATATCTGTTGCCACCAATCAACAATTTCTAAAATATAAAGCTAACACTTGCTTTCACAAGTTTAATTCTTGGTGTCAAACATGTATTTCACAAGTGTTATCTTTTGACCCCGACTCTCATTTACACTCTGAAAATCTTATATTCTATTTAAACTGATTTATGGTTAAATATTTTTATTATATGTTTGTTTTATCCATGGGTATAATAAACCTGTAGACGTGGCGTTTTTACAAATAGAACGGGTGTATAAGGATAACAACATTTTTTATTCGGAGGGATTTCGTATGGGTGTGTAATGTTTGGCATAATAACAAACGCTCTAATTTCACTTGAACTAACGTTCATATGACATAATAACAAATGACATAAATTCATATGACCTAATGTTTCATATAATTTATTATTCATTTAACATAATAACATTTAATATAACGTTCATTTTATATAATTTTTAATATGTATAATATTCTTTTAAAATAACGTTCATTTGACCTAAAATTCATGTTTAATGGGCACAGCTCTAGCCTAACTCAAATGGCACTTAACCAAACCTTAAAATATTCTATGCATGGTCGAGGGTGGGCTTGGTCGACGGAGCCCGGCTTCGCGGGGCTCCTACTTATGGATGTTTAAAATTTAAATTAAATTAATGAAATTATATCAACAATTCATTATGTCAACTGATCGTTATGTTTAACAGAATTATGTTAACTAAAATTATGTCAAGTGAACGTCAGATATTTTGTTATTATGTCAATCGTTACACACCCATTAATATTATGGTAGTCGCTCCTAATTCTGAAAAGCCCCCGATTTTTTCAGACATACAATATACATTCTAAGATATAAAGTGAGGGACTTGACTCTGCGGGACTTGTGAGGACCCATTTTATAGATCGCTCGGACTACCCTCTTTTGTAATATGAAAACTGAATCGAAGTCTGCTGCTGATCCCCACAGCAGAACACCATAGGACATAATACTGTGAAAATAAGCATAGAATACTAACCTAGTTATGTCTGCATCAGTTAACCGTCAAGATTTAAGTTTAGATCACGTTGTGGTACATTTGGTAAGGCAAACTTTAGACATTTGGTTTTGTTCGCATTCTGTAAGAGATTGTTAGCTGCGAACCATTTCGATAAAACTTCTAAACGTTCTTTTGTTAACATGAACATTATCCAGATTTTTTCTATTTATTTAAAAAAATTGCGAAGTGTCGTCAGCAAATAAAATTATATCCGATAGTTTGGCCATCCTATAAGGAAGATATAAACAAGAAATAGGAAGGGACCGAGAAAAGAACCTTGGGGCGCGCCCATCTTGACTAGAGACCCAGAGGACGTTTAACATTTACTTTTTGCAGCTTGTTTGATAAATATGATAAAACGCTTTTGAGAGATCACAGAAAATGCCAATGGCATCCTGGAACTGCTCTCAGGATTCCAAAATGTGACTGATGAGTTTTACTCTCGCGTCCGTTGTCAACCTGCCCTTCGTGAAGCCAAACTGTTGACTATGCAGAATCCCGTTTAAGTTAAAGTGAGGAAACATCTGTTCCAGCATGATTATTTCATAGATTTTACTCAAATTAAATGATTCAAAAATCTACTGCTATTTGAATGTATATCTAAAATATTAACATTAAAGTCACCACAGATAACTAGTGATTTATTATCTGTTACAAGTTTTGCTAAAGCATCTTCCACTACTGACTCAAATATAAAGTAGTTTTGATAATTTGGGGGTCTGTAAACGCACACTTTGGCATGCTTATCTAGCTCAACACAAGGCAATTCAATAATATGTTCAACCGAAAGATCAACTATATCATTATGAGTTTTAAATTAAATGCAATTTTTAACTAAGATTAGTGAACCCCCACGCATCTTAGATTTGCGGTTAAAGGAATTGCCTACACTGTAATTTTCAAAATTAAAATAAAATGTTCGGTGAAACAAACAATATCAAACTTGGATTTTTTCTAAAAACAATTTAATCTTTAGTTATTTTGAATAGAAACCTTGAATATTTTCAAGAAATAGTTTCAAGGAATTCTGCTTGCCCCCTTTTGTAAATTTAACTATTTGAGAGCAAGTAAGTACCTTAGTGTTGGTGAGTGTAACACGAATGTTGTCTTAGTAGCTACTTTAAATGAGCCAGAGTGAGCTACAAGACTCCCCCACCTTTCTTGTAAAAAGGTAAATTAGTATTACTACTAATAGTCGCAGTGTTACTAAACTTCGACATAATATTTATGTCCGAGAGAATATTATAATCTAGCTATATTGTGTCTACAACTAGTAAGTAGAAACACATTACCCCGTGTCGACCTAAGTTTAAACCAATCACCAATCTGGATAAAACCTGTCCGACAAACTCAAAAGATACAATTATCATTATTGAAGTCACTCACGTTTTCGATCTCCTAAGCCCAGGAGTGAATGTCCAATGATAGGCAGTGCTCCAGGAAATTTAGGTGGTGCGTTGGGGCGCCGCCTCGACCGGGACCACACAGCTAACACTACACATAGTAATGCCAGTGACACCACTAACACCGACATTTTACGAATCGAGTGAAGATATGAGGACAATCTGGTTGCAATCTAGAATTTATACAAGTTGCAATCTTGCATTATTAGGGTTTCGTACATCAAAAGGAAAAACCGGAACCCTTATGGGATTACTTTGTTGTCCGTCTGTCTGTCTGATAAGAATGCATTTTTAACATTGTTTTTCAATGTTCCGTAAAAAATGGTTAAAACGGAAACCTTATAGATTATCTTTTTTCGTCCGATTATTTTTCTGCTCGTATGTCACAGTTATTGTATTCCAAAACTGTTGGCAGTACACAGTTGAATTCTTATGAGTCTTCGTAGATCTTTTATACAAGATGTCCAGTAAATAGTTCTACATAACTTGGGTCAATACTTATCAAAACAACAAATTAGTATGCATTCTGTAATATGTAACAGCTGTGCAGTTTTTACAAAATCTAAAATTCTGTAAAGTGTAAAATAATTTTAGTAATGTAAGAGTCTTAAAATGATATTTTCAGTTAATCTTGTCAGTATCGTACATGTGCGCCTCCAGATCCTACGGTGGTAATCCGGCAAAAAGGCACGCCGCCTCGCCGGAGATTGTGCGGTAGCCCCTGAATCAGCCTTGTGACTACCGTCTTTGGGACGCTTTCCCTCACTCCTTCTTCTCTCACTCCGTACCATGGACTGAACCAGAGCCAGACGCGAGAGATTGTCGCTGCCGATCGCCTCTACGAAGGCACGGTGGTACTCCACCCAAGCTGCCATCGTATCATCTGGGTGATCGTCACAATGGTGTCACCCGGGCGTTTCTTCCCGTCCGATTATTTGCAGGAACCTCCCGAAACCTCCGGCGTCTAAACGACGGGCGATAGGTGAGGTAGGCCATGGCGCCTCTCTTGTCACTCCTTAAAGACCCGACTTACCACCACTATTGTGACGTTCCCTGCTTTGAGAGCCTCAAGGAAATATTAATTGAAATATTGAAATATTAATTATAGAATTAGAGACACTTTCATGTCATTTTGTGAAGTTCAATTTTATTGATTCTCCCACAGCATAGACACTACACGAGCTACCTATGAGCAATTAAGTTGTGTTAAATTATAGATTGTGGTTGTATGTTTAGAGACCATACGCAAAGCTACGGCAAAAAATGCCCAATGGAATTTAAATGTTGTTATTTCCTAATTTCAACCAGAAGAGAAGGCAAACGTCTTTTAGAAAAAAAACTAAATAAGGTAAATATATGACGTTACAGTAACGGCTAGCCCTCTCTGGCTCCAAGTAGCGTAAGATGACGAGAGATGGGCTTCTTTGGAGGAAGCCTTTACCGGTAGAGGGGTCCTAATAAATTAAATAGTGTATAAACGTACGTATCTACGCAATTTAACTACGTTTTGAAACAATCAATCAAACTACAATTATTAACCTACAAGAAACAGGCTATAAAAAGGCATCATATTGAGTTTCACAACATTCCACTATTCACGCACACTTCTCAAAATAATTAACTGGCTGATAAATAATAACCTCGTTATTAACTAAGAAACAACTAAATTGGTCAATTTTAAACAAAACAATGGCAATAAAAACATCGGCATACAATGTAACGGGACAGTAATTAAACAAGTCAGCTGCGTAAAATTTCTTGGACTTAAGATAGATAATTATATGACGTCGTTTTAAAGGGTTCCCTCTATCTGGCAGAATCTTGATGCTCCGATATTTATTTGGCATAACACACTTAGCATAATTTTCTTTAAACGAACATTTGCAGCATGCGTGCATGGCAAAATTACATTTAGTACAATTACGATTGTATTGTATAACGGGCTGGTGTCCGCAACTCCACGTCTGAGGCGCGTATTTTGCGTATGGCGTACAATTACGATTGGCAGAGTTAAAATTTCGCATAATACTGTTTAGCATAATGTTCATTTAGAACGATGATTATTTGGTATAATTTCACTCGGCATACTATGCAGATGGCAGAATTTCATTAACAATAACTTAAACAGGCATATAAAATCAATCAAAATCAAATCATTTATTTCAATTAGACCATTACAGGCACTTTTGAATGTCAAGAAACAAAATGAATCTACAGTCCCGGTCACAAGGCATAATAACTTGTGAAAGTACTGCAGTTGCCCATTCCAAAGCGTTGATCTCTATGGAGAAGAATGGGCAAGAAACTCCATGGACACTCTTTTCAATTCTAATATTTTTACAAAATAGTATTTACATCATTCGTGTTGAGATTATACAAATATGTGAGAACGATGTAGAAAGACGTGCACAGTAAGAGCGTCCAGAGTAAATAAAAAACAAAATTCAATTTAAATCTAAATAAATTAAAAATGACCGTGGTAGTTAAAAAATGACCAGTCCCAACTGACAGCGCCCGTTCACGAACATGACGTATGGATCAGCCCCATTCAGCTCGACCATTTTGAAGGGAGCTAAATGACCCGACACACCCGCCACCATCAGCGAGACATTTAAGTGAGCATGACACTATTAACCACCAGGGCTTCGTCAAGTCAATGATAATACATAGCACTCACATATGGGCTTAATAATTATACAATACTAGAGAATTGATTCTATACATTGCAAAGATAGTCTTACAATCTTCTGCAGCTTCCACTATAGCTTCGGATACTTATTAATGAGTTTACCCCTATGCTTGAGGAGCAGGACCAGCATTGAGCCAAGCATTTTTATCATCAATATAATCCCCCAACTTATAATATGCTTGCCTACATAGTGTGCGTTTAATACAAGATTTAAATTTCGTTTCATTCAGTTGAAGAATGTGGGGAGGTATTTTATTGTAGCATTTCAAACAGTACCCCATGAAAGATGAGTCTACTTTAGCTAACCTGAAACCTGGTTGAACTAATTGGTCCCTATTTCTAGTATTATAATTGTGTCTGTCACCTCTTTTACTAAAAAGATGCGAGTTTTTCCTGACATACATGATGTTTTCATAAATGTATTGACAAGGTACTGTCATGATGTTAATATCCTTAAACTGTTCCCTTAAAGAATCTCGCCTACGTAGGTTATATATGGCTCTAATGGCTCTTTTCTGCAGAATAAATATAGACTCGATGTCTGCTGCCCGTCCCCAAAGTAAAATACCGTATGACATTATACTATGAAAATAACTAAAATAGACTAGTCTCGCGGTATCAACATCAGTAAACTGACGGATTTTTCTAACAGCATATGCTGCTGAACTAAGGCGTCCTGCAAGAGATGTTATATGCGGACCCCATTGTAGCTTTGAATCGAGTGTTATTCCCAAGAAAACAGTTTTTTCGACGAATTCTAGTTTCTCTTGATAATACTATGTCATACTCACTGTTTTTGACATTTGGTAGAGCAAATCTTATACACTTCGTTTTTTTCCCATTTAATACTAAATTATTAGCGGTAAACCAATTATGTACCTGCATTAGGGCATTATTTACGTCGTCAAGATTTGTGGCACGTCTGTTTATCTTAAATATTAAAGAGGTATCGTCAGCAAATAACACCATTTGTGGTTGGTTTTTAAACAAATGGGGTAGATCATTTATATATACTAAAAAGAGAAAGGGACCTAATATCGATCCTTGTGGTACACCCATCTTTACATTTAAACCCATTGAATTGACACCATTTATTTGTACTTGCTGCTGTCTATCATTTAAATACGATTTAACTAAACTAAGGGCAAGTTTCCCTAGGCCGTAATGTTCAAGTTTTAAGAGAAGGGTTTCGTGGTTCACGCAATCAAATGCTTTTGAGAGGTCACAAAAGATCCCTATGGCATCCTGTGCCTCTTCCCACGCAGTAAATATGTGTTTTAATAGGGTGACACCGGCGTCAGTGGTACAACGTCCTTTGGTGAAACCATACTGCTTTTCATGTAATATTTTATTGGTGTTAAAGTGGTTGAGCATTTGGTTAAGCATTACCTTTTCAAACACCTTGCTGAAAACCGGCAAAACGGATACGGGTCTATAATTATTGGTGTCTTTACTGTCCCCAGATTTGAAAAGTGGTATTACCTTGCTGTATTTCATGAGGTCCGGGAAGACTCCTTGGTCCACACACAAATTAAATATAAAGGCTAAGTACGGTGCTATAGTCTTAATGATAGCTTGACAAACTTTAATAGACAATCCCCAAAGGTCTTCGGTTAATTTGATTTTTATTTGTTTAAAAGCTTTAATAACTACAGTGGGGTTAATATGTTTAAACTGAAACTCAACCGGGCATGGTAAAACGTTTGCTCTTAATAAGTCAACAGAAAGCAAGGGTGAGGAATTTAACGTTTCTGTAGTTTTAATTGGGATACTAGTAAAGAAATCCACAAATTCTTGAGCAACTTCGTTTTTAGTGGTTAGAAGACCACGTGAAGACTCTAGTGTTATATCATTATTATATTTTTTATTTCTATTAGTTTCACTATTGATTATTTTCCAAACCGTCTTAATTTTATTATCAGCGGATTTAATCTTGTTGCTTATGAATAAGGCTTTAGCTACCTTGCAGGTGTTTTTAAACATTTTTGAGTAAGTAGCAACATAGCGATTGAATGTTTCCGAGTTTATGTAAGGCTTAAGGCCGTAAAGCTCAAACAGTCGTTCCCTACTTTTTCTTATACCCTTAGTTGCCCAATCACTAAATATAAACTTTGGGCTAATAGATTTAGTTTTTATTTTTAGCGTCTCATAAAACTCTGTGTAGACAACCGAAAAGAATTCCTCATAAAAATGATTTACATTATTAATATCATATCCCGGAATGCCTAGACTACTTATTAAATTATTATTAAATTTATTTAAATTGCTGGGTGTTATTTGTCTAGACTGTATCTAAATTTTTTGTGATGATGTGTAGGACTCGAAAACAACGGTTTGACCGCTGTGATCAGAGGGAAGGTAATTTACAATGGATTTATCTAAGAAGTCGCAGCAACAGAAAACATTATCGATACATGTAGCGGTATTTGTAGTAATTCGGGTTGGCTCCGAAAACACATTCAACAAATTAAATGATTTAAAAAGATTTAAGAATCTACTGCTGTTTGAATTTTCATCTAAAATATTGATGTTAAAGTCACCACAGATGACTAGCGATTTATTACCTGTTGCAAGTTTTGCCAAAGCATCTTCCATTACTGACTCAAATATCGAGTAGTTTTGATAATTTGGGGGCCTGTAAACGCACACTATGACATGCTTATCTAGCTCAACACAAGACAATTCAATATTATGTTCAACCGATAGATCAACTATATCAATACGACTTCTAAATTTAATACTATTTTTGACTAAGATTAGTGAACCCCCCACGCATCTTAGATTTACGGTTAAAGCAACTGCCTACATTGTAATTTTCATAATTAATTAACATTTCATGATCTTTTAACCAATGTTCGGTGAAACAAACAATATCAAACTTAGTTTTTTCTAAAAACAATTCAATCTCTAGTTGTTTTGAATAGAAACCTTGAATATTTTGATGGAATAATTTCAAGGAATTCTGCTTAGCCCCTTTTTTAAATTTAGTCTTTAGACAGACATGGTTACTAACATTATTATTAACGGTGAGTTTACAATATTTTAGCGTAAACCGATACCAGTGAGTTACAATTATTTACAAAAAAACTTAGGGCAAAAATAATTTTTTTTAGACATCATATAGAAAAAAAAGTGTGTGTCAGCTCCGACGCATGACTGGAGTTTACTCCTTAAGTACAATGACCTCGTTACGTTTAAACGCGGCTTTTAAACATAACGAGGTCATTCAAGGTCATTCTTCAGTAGATTTTACACCTCACATTTTTCTCAAACCGGGCGCCTTATATATGAAAATCGATTCTTAAGGAGTAAACTCCAAAAATGTTTTTAGTACCTAGGTTACCCGGATCTCAAATTATCCTAGTCTAAATAGACTTGGTTAATTTAGGTCTAGCAGGGCTTCCTCTCTCCTTGCTGTGCTCTACAAGGTCCATAGTGATCTCAATTATAAACTACCACCCAAGTACACATTATGGTAAATATTGTTGCACATATTGTTTTTCGGATAGGAAATCATCAAAAAACATCTCCCGCTCTGAGCGAGGAGTCAAATCAAATCAAATCATTTATTTCAATTAGACCATTACAGGTACTTTTGAATGAAACAAAATTAATCTACAGTCCCGGTCACAAGGCATATAACTTGTGAAAGTACTGTAGTTGCCCATTCCAAAGCGTTGATCTCTATGGAAAAAAAAATCGTTTACTGGTAAACATTGGCTACTTTTAATAATACAAGTCTATGACCTGAGCGATAAAGTAATAAGATGTCCTTTCACTGGTTTCAAAACTATATCAAATTCACACACAACTTTGTTGATGTCACCGGTAACATGGTATCGCCGTAAAATATGCGCCAACGCCACCTTCATCACCATCATGCTGTATAATTTACCTGTAAAATACAAAAATTTTATTTAAAAAAAAATACGTTGCCCCCACACTAGGAATTTCTCCTATCTCGTAATCCTTATCCTTACTAATATTATAAAAGCGAAAGTGAGTTTGTTTGTTTGTTACCTCTTCACGCTTTAGTGGCTAAACCTCTACATCGTAATTCAAAGGAGTTAAAATTATAAAAACCTCGACATAGGGAATGACTGACTGACTTAAACGAATGTTTTGTTTAATTCTTAATTATTTCTTTGTCAATCTGTCACTGCAAACTGGCGGTCATTTTCGCCTTTCACCAACAGAATATACACTCTTGGTCGCTAACAAAATGCTTCAGTATGTTAAAAGAAGATGTTATGGCACGGTACGGTTGTTTTTTCAGAGCAAATTTCGAGGTTTTTTTGCAAATGAGAAATCATTAAATAACTTCTACGTAAATGATGCCGTGACCACTGACAGGGGAGAAATGAAGAAGAAAAAAAAAATTGCGCTGACCTTAAATAGAATAGGACAAGGGCAGAAAGATGATCAACTGACCAGGGGCCTTACCCCCGAATACTGAAACGTCACTCAAAATTTAAGTACCACTTAAATTTAACAGATACTCAGAAGTGACGTTTGACAATACAAAATCTAAAGTCTAAGAGCTGCTCAAATGTTAAGCAGCCCTCAAATTTTAAGTGACGTTTCAGTATTCGGGGGTTAGTCTGCTATTACAATAGTGTCAGTATGGTCGATCACTGATCGCATAATGGTTAATTTTGATAAGTTTGGTAATCTGCTACATACTAAACTTGTCAAAATCAACCATTATGCGATCAGTGATCGACCATTCTGACACTATTGTAATCAGACTAAGGCCCCTGTATTTTTGTCAGCGAATACTCGTATACCTAATGCAGTTCGTTAGTACGCTCGTTACTATCAGTAATGGATCTTTGACAGACAGGCAGCTGAGGTGTAATTTTCGTAGAAGCTTTCAAACCCGACCTGCCCCAAATTATAATACCAAACATACTAATACCTATTTTACAATATAAATTAAAAAAAAAAAAACATTTTAAATAAACGAAATTTAATTTGCTGCGCACCTACTTTACCAGATCCTTTAAATATATAGGTACCACAACTCACTATAAGCAATAATACATTAAAAAAAGTTTGGTTGACACTTCCCGTGACCCAAAGGCTGGCTTTTACTTTGGCCAGAGGCTTAGCGTTGCCATACAACGTGGCAACGCGGCCAGTCTCTTGGGGACATTGACAACTGACAGCGTTGAGGACGAATTTTTTGACACTATTTATTAATTTATTTATAAGTTTAGTTTAATTCAATAATTTTAGTTTAATTTAGTTTTTTAAATCATAATAATAATATATCCCAGTACCTATATTACATTAAATTCAAACAAAATTCATTCATGTCTGCCCCGGATCATGATAAGTCATAACTACAGAAAACGCGCGTAATGCTCTCTCACTAGCGCTAGTCTCCCTCGCACTCCTTGGCTTTCAATTTGTATAGACTTGTTAATACAATTCATTACTTAATACATTTTAGGCTACGGATTTATACGGGCTATAAAAGCCTGGCTTCTCTATGAAGTTCGTGCACATAAACCACCCGCGATGAGCGCGGAGCGGCCAGAATATAGAGGAGTTGCAAGAACACACAGAAAAATTGCGAATGACGATTGTTATTATTTTGTTTGTTTTGAATATTTTGGGAACTTTTTTAGGGTAATAATTTAGTTATGCCATTTTAAATTTCTCAGTGATGTGGTGAAACTTATCGACGCGATTTGACAACCTACGATTTTGTTAAGTGATTAACTGGTTATAGAGGTTTTAATGTTAAAATGTGATTCCGGAAATTAGCGCCTAAAAGGTATGCTACATTGAGATAACATAATTCACCGTTGAAAACCGACAATGAATGTAATCAATAATTTCATACGAAACGTTTTCGTCTAAAGACCAGTCCGTATTATTTTGTTTTGAAGAAGCGTGATAAATTTTGTTGGTATAAAAACGCATGAAAATCCGCTTCTAAATAATGCTTATTTCGTATATTATTTTGCATAATTTATACATATTTAATTATTTTAAGAATGATTGAAGAACTGCGGTGTTGCGTAGATTAGTGGTACCAATAGATGGCGCTTGTAATGTTAAACACTGATACGTGAAAGTTAATTACTTAATCGATTTATTCCTGAATCTATAGCAATAGTGTTATTAAATTATTATTTTTTTGCGGATGGGAAAATCATCAAACAACTTCTCTCGCTCTGGGCGGAGAGGGGGAAGGTTCAGATTCGTACGGACTAAAACCCACCCATGTTCCTTCTATCACCATTTACGTTCCGGGGCCGCAGTATCTCTTTAGAACAACCCGCAACCCCGCCAGACGGAGGCCCTGGTAGGCCCCTCTGCTTAGCTGACATCTCTTTGAGGCGCACGCGGAATAACGCACCGTGACACGGCCTGTCGTCAATAGCCGGACGGACGGTGAGCTACCCATTGCTCACCGTCCATAGGCCCGCAAAAGTCGATAGCTTGCCCACCATTTCGCCCCGGCACGCTGCTGATAGGGTACATTGTGCTGCGTGGCGTATTTATATTATAAACATGGCCAGAACGCAGCCATAGGAAACTGCTCGCGTATTTACTTTGTAATGCACTTTTTTGTGATTACAAAGTTTACACGAATTTTGCGTACTACTCACGTATAGTTTGTAACCCAGACGAGCACATACCTCTTTCCACACGGCCAAAACGGCCATAGGAATTTATTAAGGTTTTGGTAAAGTTTGTCATTATTTGTTGTAATTTATTTTAATTATTTATTTCTTTAAAATAATGTCATTTATTTTAATTGAATTTGAAATAATGTCATTTAATTCAATAAGTAATTATCCTAATTGAATTAGTTCAGTTCCGGGTAACCTACTCAAAACAATCTCTTTATTCTATTAATGCAAGTCGTTTCTGAACGTACGAAGTCACAGTTTTAACCTAACCTAACCTACCCATTTTTTTTAAGGATTTAACCTAGTCTAAATAGTTGAATGTCGGGTAACCTACTAAAAACAATATCTTTTTTTTATAGGTATAATTCCAAAAATATCTTATTTTTGCAATCTTATCTTAACAGCACGTGCCGAAAGACTACGCAATGTTTAGAATAGATGCGCAGATGCGACAATCAGTAATAGAAAGAGAGGTCAACAAATCAAAGTGGCGCGCATGCAACTGCTCGCGTATAGATTGGAATCGTAAAGTTTTCGCGCCTATTCGGATCTATACATAATTAGTTGCATGCGGACTAGCACTGTATATTTTGGAGCAAAGTTAGTTACTTTAGCCACCACAAAGTATACACGAGTATTTGCTTACTGCTGTTGTATACTTTGGAAGACTTACGCGACTAGTTTCACACCCTTGCGTTCTAGCCAATGTACATATTAGAATTACGCTGCTGCGTATACTATGGTATAAGTAATAGCTCATTGGTCCATTGGTTAAATGCGCGTTCTTTCTGACAGCAGATATTAGAGTGCTTACCTATGCAGTTTCGCTTGCCAATACCGAAGGCAGCATTAACAATCGGGTGATCTGGCAAAGTGGCAGAGTTCAGCCATCGGTCCGGTCTGAATCGCTCCGCGTCTGGGCCCCACGTGGGGTGACGGAGGAGGCCGTACAAGCCAATAGCGGCAGTGCTACCAGCTCGCAACGTGCAGTTTTCTAAAAATATACAAAATTGAATGAGAACAATGCCAAAAAAATTCGGACTGGTGTAAGGGTTATACATCATACATACTCAGATTGATATCTTTTTCAACTTTTCTTCCAATAATTGGTATGACTGGGTACATTCTTATCGACTCCTTGATCACCGCCTCTAGGTATACCAACTTAGGTAAATCTTGTTTGGTTAAATCATCATCTTTATGTTCTAAAACATTTTGTAACCTGAAATCAATAAAAAAATAACTCATTCGTCTTTGCCATTTTAGTCCACCTTTACGGATCTATGTGGCTGAATACTAATGATACCTATAAAAATATGAAAAATAAATGATAAACTGAGTAACTATTTAATTAATTAATAAATGAATACTTAATATGTTTTATATAATTATAATACCACTCATATACTAATTAAAAATATATACCTATTATACATATTAAATATTTTAAATTAGTATATTTTATGTTTTAAATGAAGTAGTTACTAAAAATGTATAAAAAAAACTTGAGAGGTGTCAAGGGACACCCGGATGGAACGAACTTCTCGTCGCGACACCACACTGTTCAATGCTAAATAGAAATGAAAATATCTGGCTTGCTTTCTATAAGAGAGAGAGACAGACAGACAGACGGAGAAACATGCGACGCCGCAAAGCTTACAATAGTTTACTATAGCAAAAAGTGTGAGTGACAACTTTCCGTAAGAATTTTTTCCGTCTAGCCCCCTTTCACAACGCGCGATAAGGAACTTCGTTCCAAAAATAAAATGATCTCACTATCTTACTTTATATGTCAAGTAGTAAGTGGTTTCAAACTTAAATTGTTATTTAAATATTTTGACATTTAGATTATTTTTAATTTTAAGACTATTGCTGTGCCCTAACAGGGTCCATAAAAATGTACTTTTAGCTTTAAGCCTTTTGTAACATCTACTAAACACATTATGGTACGCAAATAAATGAATATGAATAATGACTTCCTCTCTTCGACGGAAGACTTTTGTCTCACCAATGGGAGCGCAATAGGCTGAGGGCAGTACCTATTTAGAAACAAATGTCACTCGTGGTCTTGAAGGACCACCATGCTCTTAAGATGTTTCTTAATTAATAAATGCAGTATCAAGATTATCTCAGCTCTATACCCCGTCGCACCACATTTGATACGAATAAATAAACAGTTTTTGACGGCACGATTGGCGCAGTGGCTTAGCGTTGCAAGGAACAAATATTTGAATGTCTGGTTTGTGTATGCAGTTAAAATGTTTGTAAACGCACCTACCATACAGGAGAAATTCTTAGTGTGAGGCAACATAAAAAAGTTTGAAATATAATCTCTACTTTAACACAGGAAACAGAATCTGTCATACTGATGCTCAAGAAAAGACCGAAGTTGCCCGAACCTAAAACGTAATAAATAAAGTCTGATCAGTTAATAAATATTTGTTTTGGTCGCTTTAGGCTGCCTTCAGTACCAGATGGCAACCCTAGTCAGGGATGTTGATGCTCTGGATATGAGGGGCAGAAGGAAGATTCTTCTAGTCCATGGTGTTGATGAGGTGAACAACGAGGAGACATCAATGGTGGTCACTGAAGTAATACGTGACAAGCTGACGTTGGACACTTTTTCTGTTGCTGCATTTCGTCGGTGCCACAGAATGGGCAGTCAGGGCAGTGCTGGTAAGCCTAGACCCATATTGGTCAAGTTGCAGGATGTGGATATCCGTGATAAGGTTTGGTACGCTAAAACGAAACTTAATGGTTCTGGTATTAATATGGTGGAATGGAGAGAGCGACTGTCGCAACTCCGTGCAATAGTGGCGGTAAGTCCCCTCTTTGAGGAGTGGCTGGAGAGGCATCATGGCGTCCTCACCTACAGCCTGACGCAGGTCCTCACCGGACACGGAAGTTTCGGGAGGTACCTGCACATCATCGGGCGGGAGGAAACGCCCGGGTGTCACCATTGTGACGATCGCCCGGAGGACACATTGGAGCACACAGTGGCGATCTGCCAAGCTTGGGCACCGCCGTGCCCTCGTGGAGGCGATCGGCGGCGGCGATCTCTCGCGTCCGGCCTTGGTTCAGGCTATGGTCCGGAACGAGAGGGAATGGGAAGCGGTCACCTCCTTCTGCGAAGCACTAATGCTAGTGAAGGAGGAGGCCGGGCGTTTGAGGAAGAGAAACTCAAACCAACCCAGCCGCCGTGTCGACGGCTCGTTCGTGTTTCACGCGCGCCTCAAAGAGATGTCAGCAATGCAGAGGGGATTGCCAGAGCCTCCGCCTGCCGGGGTTGCGGGTCGTTCGAAATAGATACAGCGGGCCCGGAACGTAAAGGGCAATAGAAGGAACATGGGTGGGTTTTAGTCAGTACAATTCTGACATGCCCCCCCGCTTCGCCCAGAGCGGGGGAAGTCATTGGATGATTTCCCACCCGAAAAAAAAAAGCGTGTGGTAGTTTTTTTACAGTACACGTGTTATTGGCAAAATTGTGGTATCTCTCGTCCACAAAAGCCATTAATGAAGAATTGAAGTTGAAGTTGAATTTCGCAGTTTTAAAACGAATAAGTATTATTGAAACAAATAATTAAGAACAATGCCACGAGCAATAATGAAATTGCCGTTGCCAGTAAGACAAGCTCAGTCACTCGTTGCTTTTAAAACCTTAGTTGCAAATCATTATCTTTCCCTTTAATGTCTTTGATTTTTTTTTTGAATAAATGTTAGACACCTATCCTATTTTATAAAACACATGTTAAATAAATAGATTAAAATATGTATTTATATATATTTTGAATAAATAACTTGATTTGAATTAATTGTGTAATTTTAGCAGTAGGTACACCACTGACTCCCCCCATTGTATTTTTATATTCGTAAAGTCCATCCAAAGGTTGTCTGGAAGATATCGCTATTTTTTATTTTGCTTTATTGGGACATTCAACAGTAACACATTACAATAAAGTATGACAAATTAAATTATTAAAAACTAAGTAAATGTGAAACCCACACCAATGTCCGCAACATAATGGTAAAAGAAAAAAGAAGAGTAATTAAATGCGCGCGTTCAGTCCTACAGAAAACAAAGCTGGCAAATACATTACCAACTTTATCCTCAGCAACGCTAAATGAACAAAGCAGCCATCCAACACTGCCCATTCCCAAACTACAGATGAATGCAATTTAGGGACGACCAGCATTAGATAGCCGATTCAAAGATTCAATAGCCATCTTTTTGAACGTAAAGTTTGAAAGTGCGAAAATATCAAGTTCGATGAAATGTGTGTTATACGTCTCTACGATGCGTCGGAGAGGCGCCCGTGCGCCAGCATGAGTTCTGCACCTAGCAGTATGAAAGAGTCTGGGCACGCGCGCCTCTCGGCGCATCACAGTTCTTGGTACAATGTAACATAAGTTGTTAGTGATATCAACACAATCGAATCTGTTATTACATAGACCATGAAGCGTCATTACCATAAGTAGACTGCGTCTAGACTCCAGACTTTGAATATTGTAACGCTTTAATAATAGAGTGTATGGTAATTTAGGCTTGGTGCATCTGAAGTGCATACTACGTAGAAATTTTTTTTGAACCATTTCAATTTTTTTATATAAACATCAAAAATAGGACTCCAAATGGGTACTGCAAATTCCAATTGAGAGCGGACCAAAGCTTTGTATAGAAATAGAAAAGTAGAAGGTCTTTTAAAGTCGTTTGAGGAACGCCTGATAAAACCAAACATACGATATGCTTTATTAACAATATTTTCAATATGAAGATCAAAGTGCAATTTCGAGTCCATTAAAACCCCAAGATCACGAATGTAGTCGACTCTTTTTAGCTAGATACCTTGTAGACTATAATCAAATAATATGATGTTTTTATTTTTTGTGTAAGTGGCTCTTAGGTAGGCTGAGCTGAAGTTTGTTGGACGAACAGTATCTCGAAAGTCTATCAAGGTCCTCTTGTAAAAGTAGACAGTCATGTGTGCTTTTGCAGGACTTATAAATTTTGATATCATCGGTATACATTAGAAATTGGGAATTAATGAAGCATTCCTTAATGTCGTTGATAAACAGAATAAAGAGTAGGGGCCAATAAAGAGTAGGGGCCAGAGTAGGGGCTATGAGCGATAAGACCGCCATTGTAACCATAGACTTAACACTTTTTATAAAACAGTTTGTTTTTTAAATTTTTGGTGTGCAATAAAGTATATTCTATTCTATTCTAAACTATTCCGAAGAAAATTTCTCTGAAGAAATTTCGGTTACGTTCATACGCGTCGAATAACGAATAACAAGTAGTTTTTTCACGTACCATACACAAACCAACACAAAAGTCAACCAATTGTCAAACGTGATTTTAAAGAGCAGATGGTCTTAAGATAAGGTGTACCATGTCTTGAGACCCTCTGAGCGATAGAACTAGTATTTTAATAAGTAGTTACCTCACTTGAAAATCAAGTCGCAAACCGGGTCACAATATTTGTTCATTAATTATATCGATATCTCGAATGCGGTCTCACGACGGTGTTTCAGGAGTGTGTTTATTTTCTAAATACTGTCCTTAATGCTCTATCTTAAATGTTGAAACCGTACATATTTAGAGAAATTACCCACTCATTAAAAATCCGTTTTTGCATATTTTGGTCTGACCCTATCAATAACAACATAAATGTCAAACTCGAAGAAGTTGTGTCGTAAGCAGCGGCCACAAAAGTATCCAGATGTTCTCTGGTGTCACTGTCTGTGAAAACACCTTGATCCTTAGTCAATTGCAGCATTTGATCCAGGATCGGTTTGAATTTACCTGCAAAATAATTTGGCATTATGGCCTTTACTGGGGTAAAAAGTCAAGGTTTTGGATTGTATCGCACTTAAAACATTGGGCTAATGCATGCATTGCAAAGCATGCATTAAAAAAAAAAAATAGAAATAGTTGTTATTTTGACCTATTACATTTCTTTATAATATCATACCAGGACACGAAAAGGTACGATCAGGAACAAAACAAAATATATCGTAATAACGTCAAAAATAACGTATAAAACTATTTTGTTTGTTTACCTTGTGTCGACTCCTCGGACATGTTCGTCTTTAACTCAGATTTTCTTTTGAGTATGACCTGAAATTGAAAAATAAAAAATACAACTGACTTCCAAAAAAATAATTAGAATGTGGAAAATAACTTTACTTCCGGAAGAAAAGTCACCGGACTTTTGGAAAGAAGTTCCGAATCGCGCGTTTTAAAAAGGGGCTAGACGAAAAAAATTTTTTTTTCTTCTTCTCTGTTTGTTGCTATAGTTGTAAGCCGTGTGGTGTCTGCAGGGTCCCAACTATCTCTGTACCAAAATTCAATGTCATTTGATTTGTCAATAGTCAATGTTATTTAGTCAATGTCCTTTTTTTTTGGTATTGTTCGTCGTGTCGTTGAGCTCTGGACTGGACAGGTCCACTCAATCTGTGCGGTGCTTTCTTAAAAAGACCATTTTAGACACTATCTGCATAGTCTTCATGTAAGTTGACCAAGATTATTTTGTCTGGACTTTAAAAGAGACTATGACCTCTGAGTTTGTTTCGGCTGTTTCTTCTTGGAGTAGTCGGGTACGAAACACCGGCCTCATCTAGTTTTAAAAAGAAATGACTTGCAAAATAAACATCATTTATCATTTAATACTGACACTGTGTACAAATAATTTTATGTTCGATTACACCCTCTGCTCTCATTTTTTATGAAAAAAATTCGATAGATCAAAGAAAAGTTAAGTTCCTTGGTCAGTACGATTGTATGCATTGAACTTGAGCTTATAAGTAGCAACGGTAAAGTTGAGTAAAATATTACTGGATCTATGATGTTCTTCAGTTTGTTCAAAAGTATAGTTTGTTTGCGCTTCATTGCACTCCAGTTGAACATAAAAGACAAATGCAGCCACACTTTTTGAAATCTGTCACAATACAGAGCAAGTAAATTTTCTATTGCGTCTGCATAATCTGTGTCGATCGTTGTTTGATCTTGAGTATTCAGTCCTAGCGAAGTCCCTGTAAAGAAAAAAATATAGTACTTAAAACAAGTCATCGATGTCAGGTGCCAGGTCATTTTACGCCAAATTCTAGTAGTTGTGAAATTATATTAAATGTTCACGCTGCTTACGATGGCTCTGATCACGGTCATACTTACGAGTAACAGTTGATAGTGTATAGTCTATGAAGAACTTTCGCACGTCAAACGGTTCTTTTCCCACCTTCGAAGCTAATCGAGAGACAAGACTTCGAGCTTGCACGTTCATTTCAGTCACGTAGGTGTTCAGCACTTGTTGGTTGAACGACGGATTCAATAGTTTGCGGTGGGATTTCCATATAGACTCTGAAATAACAATATTAGAGGTTAGGCCATTTAAACATAATCGGGCGGGAGGAAACGCCCAGGTGTCAACATTGTGATGATCGCCCGGAGGACACGGTAGAGCACACAGTAGCGGTCTGACCAGATTGGGCGGAGAGGCGATCAGCGGCGGCGATCTCTCGTGTCCCTGGTTCAGTCCATAGTCCGGAGCGAGAGGAAATGGGAAGCGGTCACCTCCTTCTGCGAAGCAGTCATGCTAGCGAAGGAGGTAGCCGGGCATTTAAGGAAGAGAACCTCAAACCAACCCAGCCGCCCGTAGCTCACCGCCCATACGTCTATTGAGGACAGGCCGTGTCGACGGCGCGTAAGTGTTTCACGCGCGCCTCAAAGAGATGTCAGCAAAGCATAGGGGTCTGCCAGGGCCTTCGCCTGCCGGGGTTGCAGGTTGTTCAAAAGAGATACCGGGGCCCCGAAACGTAAAAGGGTAGTAGTAGGAACATGGGTGGGTTTTAGTCAGCACAAGTTTGCACTCCCACCCGCTCCGCATAGAGATGGGGAAGTTATTTGATGATTTCCTACCCCGAAAAAAATAACTTTCAGTAATAAATGCTAAGTTATTGCTACTTACCAAATATTTTTACTGACGTAATTTCCGAATAAAAACAAGTTAAAAAAGCTTGTAATATAATCCTTATAATCCGAATAAGTTTGGATTTTTTCTGAATTCTCAAAAGTGTCCGTTGTTTTATTTAGGTTCAATCGATTATATACATTATCTAAAACCTAAAGAGTAAATACACCTCCCTCTTGAATCTTAAGCGAGCTATGTGTGGACGACGAGCTATGTCCTTTGATTTTTTATCACTTACCTCCAGCTGTAATAAGACCATTATTTACGAATTCTTTAGCAAAATCGTAAACATAAGGTTTACTTAAACATGAATTAGCGACTGTCAGGCTGTCTTCTGGATCGGTTATCACTGTAACATAAGAACAATTAATTAATTGTGATTAGTGTATTCTTAGCATTGCTTGAATTTTGAAAGAAAAACTTTGTTGCATCAGTTCTATTGTATTGTTTTTTTTTATAGTCCATTTATTGATTTCTATACATAAAATTACATTTTTAAATATTTCTTAAATACAAAAATTTTAAAAAAAACATATAAAAATAGTAGCCCACCGGTATCGGGAACAGGGTCCAAGCTACCGGCGGTCAGGGCTCCAGAGAAAGGAACCTCCTAACAATACGAGCCGTGTCCAGGAGTACCGCTTTCTGTATCAAGCCCTTGATCCAGCTGCCTAACGAGAGCCTCCTCAGGTATTGGTCGAGGCTCTTGGCAATTAAGCCATTGGCAGATACGACTATCGGCACAATGATCGCTGAGTCCACATCCCACATGTCGACAACCTCGCGAGCCAAGTCAATATACTTGATTTGCTTATCTTTCTCGGCTTTCACGAGGTTCTCATCATGCGGGACTGTTATGTCAACAATCATTGCGCGCCGCTCTGATCGATCCACCACCACTATATCAGGCTTGTTGGCAACAATAGTCCTGTCAGTGATGATGGAGCGATCCCAGTACAATGTGATATTGCCATGTTCAAGAACTGGGTCGGGCTCATACCTGTAGTACGGCACTTCCGATTCCACAAGGTTGTATTTTAGAGCAAGTTGCTGATGGATAATCCTGGCTACAAGGTTGTGTCTATGCAAGTACTCTCCGTTAGCTAGACGCGAACAACCGGAGATAATGTGTCGTATTGATTCTCCCGGACGGTGGCATGCCCGACATATGTCAACCGTACCGTCCTTCACAATAAATCTCCGGTAGTTATTTGTCATCATAACTTCATCCATAATTGCACAGACAAAACCTTCGGTTTCTCCAAAGAGGTCCCCGGAACGTAGCCAGGCTACGGACGCTGATTGATCTACATCGGGTCCATGTAGGGCCCGAAAAAAGCGTCCGTGAAGCTCCTTACTCTGCCATACCTCCCTGCGGTCGTTAGTGTCAAGCACTACAGGTTTGCGCCAGTTCTCTTTAGCCAAGGAGAGCGGGGTGAGGCCTTTGTCCATTGCAACTACATCCCGATGCATTCCCACGTCGGTTTCTAGGAAATATTCCCTGAGACTGCATATCTCGCGATTGTGGAGAGTCTTGGCGTTTAAAAAGCCTCGACCTCCACAACTCCGCGGGATATACAGTCTCATAACCGAGGAACGTGGGTGATGCATACGAAATGCCGTTAACAATGTACGCACCTTCCTATCCAGGGCGTCCAGTTCTGTTTGAGTCCATTTGAGTATGCCGAAAGAGTACATCAAAACCGGCATGACCCAACCGTTGAAAGCACGCACCTTGTTTCCGCCTGATAAAAGACTATTAAATACTTTTCTCAGGCGGCCAAAGAAGCGTTCCTTCAACGATTGCTTCATGTCAGCAACATTGATGCCCAGCGCTTCCGACATCCCCAAATACTTGTAGGTTTCGGTTGCTGAGAGGGATCTAAGGTTTATGGAATCTGAGAACTGGGTTCCCACAGATTCCACAATTTCCCCTCGCTTTACATGCATGACCGCACATTTGTCCACACCAAATTCCATCCTGATGGCGCTACTGAAAGTTTCAGTTACCTTCAGTAGCTTCATCAGCTGCAAATCGTTGGGGGCAAAGAGTTTCAGGTCATCCATGTAAAGGAGGTGAGATATAACCTGACCACCTCTCCTCAATCGATAGCCCAGACCTGAATTCTCCAGCAACGTGCTTAGAGGATTCAAGGCTAAGCAGAACCAAAGTGGACTCAAACTATCGCCCTGGAATATACCTCGCTCTATCCTTATCGGTTCACTATTCCTCTGAATCTGCCGACATCCTGGATAGCGAAGGACCGTATTCCATTGCCTCATACACGAGCTCAGGAAGGTGCGCAGAGTTGCATCAACTTTGTACAACTCTAGCACCTTCATGAGCCACGTATGTGGCACGGAGTCATAGGCCTTCTTATAGTCTATCCAACATGTCGACAGATGTCTTCGAGAACGGCGAACCTGTTGACTAATGGCCATATCAATGAGGAGCAGCTCCTTAGTACCGCGGGACCCGTTCCTACATCCATTTTGAGAAGCAGACATGATAGAATTGTCATCAATGTGTTTAGTGATTTTAGCTCTCAAAATGGATGTAAGAACTTTATAAAGTGTCGGAAGACACGTAATTGGTCTATAATTTTTGGGTTCCGCCGTACTACCCGATTTATGGAGCAGGTGGGTTATACCAGTTGTCAGAAACTTGGGTAGCGACCCTGACTCTAAGGCTGTCTGGAATAGGGTTGCCAAACAAGCGTGCGACCTCTGAATGTTCTTTATCCAGAAGTTGTGCAGTCCGTCCGGCCCTGGAGATTTCCAATTAGGCAGCGGACGGACAGCACAAGCTACATCTTGGGGGCTG
This sequence comes from Ochropleura leucogaster, assembly GCA_958449745.1. Taxonomy (NCBI): domain Eukaryota; kingdom Metazoa; phylum Arthropoda; class Insecta; order Lepidoptera; family Noctuidae; genus Ochropleura; species Ochropleura leucogaster. The sequence continues at coordinate 8,676,358 of OY288223.1, read as the reverse complement.
ATTGTTAAGGCCCCCATTTCTGGTATGGGGTCACACGCTCGTTCGACTTCCCGAGTCCATTCACCTTCGGTATGACTGACAGGCACCGACCAGATGTTGCGCCAAAACAAACACATGGCGTCATCATCCGGTAGGTGCGTCTCAGACACACCTTGGTCCGGTCGCTCCCAGGCTCTATACACCCACCTTTCATCACTTTGGAATGTGCGATTCAAAGTGTATCGTTCCACCCGCCGCTTATACCTACGAATACGGTTTGCCCATGCATATACTTTCTGTTTCAGGAAGTCGATGCGCTCTGTGATGCGGGACATATAGTCTGGAGGACTTATGTCAGTCCCTGCAAATGCCCGCCTCACAAAGCGCATCACTCGAGGTCGAGTGTTGCCCTCCCTGAAACTGATTAGTTTGCCAATGAGTGCTCTGGCCACACCAATACGCCGCTCAATCCTGCACTGCCAGAATGGAACAGCTGGTTTCGGTCGTGTAGCTCTGTCATCAGGAAATTTAACGTGAGCTACACGACACGCTGCTACAGCCGCACAATACAGGATTGAGTGAGCATCAGTGAGGTTTTCGCAGTTGTCAAAATAGTTTGACAACTGCGAATCCAGAACAGCCACCAGCGCCCTATTTTTATTATGCATGGGCAAACGAGGTAAGCGTGGTCTAAGTTCGGGCGATATGTACCGATATTCTCGAATCGCACCCTCCAAAGCACTCCTCATTTCCTCATTGCACTGGGTACCTACATTAGTAGCCATGTCATTACTTACCTCGTCAGCGTGACTAAGTAGTTGGTGGGACTGTGGTGGAACCACAGCCTGCGACGAAGATGTAATGACCTGGCTACTCTGCATTTCGGTTCGCAAGCGATCAAGTACGGTGTCATCCAACATACGATTACGCTGGATTACCCGCACCTGATCCGACAGTCGTTGTGCCGACACGTTGACAGCTGGCTCAAGCACCTGAAACAGAGAGAGCATCCGAACACGGTACGCGGTCAGGTTGTTTCCTCCCTCTGTAGCCCCATAGTATGAGCGCATGACGTTTTCATTGATGGAACTAGTCCATCGCATGCGCTGCACACTTCCGCCGGGAGCTGGGACCCTATCAGAGGCCGGTGGGCCTCGAAGTCCAAAACCGTCCGGCGGCCGGCGTCCTCCCCGTCGACGAGCAGATGGTGGCGTCGTGGGCGGGGAAAAATACTCGTCGCTCGAGCTCGACGCAACTGCCACGGCCGGTGTCACAGCGCTCACGACGAGGCTGGGTTCCGGCGGCGGCGAGGCGGAGCTGAGCGACGAGCCCGGAGGTGGTTTTTTTTTTATTCTTAGAGACTATGTTTTTTGGACAAAAATAAATAGTGTCTTTTTGACGTTGACTTACTGTAACATGTGTGAGTGGGAAGTTTGAGTTCTAGAACACCACTTTTTTCTAAAGAGTAGGTTTGAATGTTACGAAAAAAATTCCATAGATCTGAAAGACAAAAAAAAACAGTTGTGTTATACCTTAGTCTGTAGGTAATTAAACCTAACCTTGCTGTCACAAGTTTACTGCTGGTATCAAACGTGTCCGTTGTACCCGAATCTTGTTCTTACTGAAAAGCTTATATTTAATTTAAACTAATTATCAATATGTAAATTATTTAAAAATATATATATTTTGTTTCTTCTATCTATACGTAGGTATTATAAATCTGAAGACGGAGCGTTTCCACATAAGAAATTGTGTCTCTTTGAAGATGTTCACGCTAACGAAGCATCCCCGGAGTAAAAACAGATCGTAAAAAAACAATGCTTCACTTTTTAACCGCTTGTTTTTTTTAAGGTTTTAGTTTCATTACAATCGGGGCAACTTGTCATAATTACGTACATGCAACGATATGTTTTGAATCAACATAATGATAGTAGTAGTGCTAATGATTCGACTGACCAGGTTTTTCCAAATGTTAGGAAAAACAAGCAAAATGTACTCGAGATATAACATTTATAATTATGACGGGCTTCAAACAAAAACAGTTAAAAACCCAAGCAAAAATATTAACATAGATTAAATTTTCATCATCATTTTTATTTTAGCAGTTTAACTCTGTGCGCGATAGATAGCCCAATTGCTTTTTCTATCAAGTCCCTATATGTTTGGAACGCGTACAGGTATTTATCTCCGACATACTTAATGCGGGCTTCAAAATTGATCTGGGTCCTCTTCAAAGTATGTGCCAGGTTTTCCACAATACTTACTTACATTAATGCCTTTTAGACTTGCATGTTCATAATAAAATAAATAAAATTAAATATCTTGGGACAACTCACATACGGATATCTGATCCCAAGCTAAGCAGAGCTTGTGTTATGGTAACCAGACAACTGATATACATACTTATATCTATCTGTTTGTTTGAACGCGCTAATCTCAGGGACTACTGGTTGGAATTGGAAAATTCTTTTAGTGTTGGATAGTCCTTTTTTTGAGGAAGGCTATAGGCTATATAACATCACGCTACGACCAACAGGTCCTGAGCAGCGTGGGTGAAACCGCGGAGAACAGCTAGTAATAATATTAAAAAACTGAAGAGTTTGTTTGTTTGTTTGTTTGAACGCGCTAATCTCAGGGACTACTGGCTGGAATTAGTTAATTCTTTTAGTGTTGGATAGTCCATTTCTTGAGGAAGGCTATTGGCTATATAACATCACGCTACGACCAACAGGTGCTGAGCAGCGTGGGTGAAACCGCGGAGAACAGCTAGTAAGTTCTAATAATGAAACAGCACTAAATAACTAGAACACTTGGGTGGTCTTATCGTGATCTCTTTGTTCTGGAGTAGCCGGCGCGCGGCGGTGTCGGCAGCGAGTTCTAGTTATTTAATTTTCTCTTTTTTTTTGGCATAATAAGTATAGAACTCCCAACCCATATCACTCTTCGTTTGTCTTAATGCCTCATATTTGCTTGCAATAGAAAATATTGTAAATATTTATTAATAGCAAAGAGAAGATGCTTCACAAAATTTAAAAAGATCTGCTGATAACACCGAAGAAATTCGAAGAAATTTAAAGATGTATTAGTTGGTTCCACCGTTTTGTTTGATGTACCAAAAGTAGACAAAGGTTTACTAGATGCAAATAGTATAACAGGTATTGTATTAGATACGACAAACTATTTATTTCAAATCGGTACTTCAGTTGGCATCATAAGAGATTGGCTTCCTAGAAACGCTCTTCAATATCTAAAGTTACACTAAACGATTAAATTCCATAGTATGGGTATGTCCGAGTTTGGGTGAAATTGCAGGAAAATTATCTTTATTTGGATGTCAAGGACTCAAACAGTGTTCTTGCCAAGAGTTTAAAGTACGATGCAAAACGAATAAATGTGCCAGTAAGAAATTAATGTTCTGTGTAATTGGCGTTGCCACAAATCTGCTACGTGTTTTAAAGAAATAATATCACAAATAGCCATATCATATCATCGCGTTAAGTTTTTCTATTTTTTAATAAATTTTTGTTTCTTGTTTTCAAATGATTATGTTATCGTGGTGATTTTTGAGATCAATGTTATTTGTACGACACCTGATTATTGTAATTATGTAGGTAATCTTACAAAATAAACCTTTAAAATACCACAGAAAAGTTATTTTTGTCATTTCACTGAAACAATTTTGGGATTTGTTCAAATCACTAGATCTCTTTAGTAGGATTTGTTAAATCACCAGATTTGTTTAGGGAAATGATAAAATCATGTTGTTATTTTAACCTCCCCCTTGACCAACCAATCCCACCAAATCCTTGTTTTTATCATATCCCTGCGACGTGTATAGCTACTAGCTGTTCCACGCGGTTTCACCCACGCTGCTCAGCACCTGTTGGTCGTAGCGTGATGTTATATAGCCTATAGCCTTCCTCAAGAAATGGACTATCCAACACTAAAAGAATTTTCCAATTCCAACCAGTAGTCCCTGAGATTAGCGCGTTCAAACAAACAAACTCTTCAGCTTTATAATATTAGTATAGCTATATGCGACAGCAATAGTTTAAACCGAACAATCGTTTTTAAGAAAAATCTATAGAAGTAAAAAATAAAAGACATTGACAGGCGTTTTGTGTGTTACACTAAGACCTGAAAATTAAGCCAAGCCTTATAATAATATAATGTTTTGTAAACTGGAAGAAAAAGCATGTCTGTAAAACGCAAAAAAAAAGTGATATTATTAAAAAAGATACAAATTTCATTAGGTACTCACGTTTTCGATCTCCTAGGACCAGGAATGAGTGTCCAATGATTGGCAGTGCCCCAGGAAATTCAGGCGGCGCGTTGGGGCGACGCCTCAACCGGGACCACACAGCTAACACTACACATAGTAATGCCAGTGACACCACTAACACAGACATTTTACGAATCGAGTGAAGATATGAGGACAATCTAGTTGCAATCTAAAATTTATATAAGTGGTAATCTTGCACTTTTAGGGTTTCGTACATCAAAAAGAAAAACCGAAATCCTTATAGGATCACTTTGTTGTCCGTCTGTGTATATGATGCATTTTTAACATTGTTTTTCAATGTTCCGTTGAAAAATGGTTAAATCGGAAACCTTATAGATTCGCTCTTTTTGTCCGACTATTTTTCTGTTCGTATGTCACAGTTATTGTACTCCGAAACTGTTGGCAGCACACGGTTCAAATCTGGTGAGTCCTCGTATATCTCTTATACAAGATGTCCAGTAAATAGTACCACATAGATGCTTTGGTCAATATCTACCAAAACAACTCAATATTATACGTTCTGCGGAATATCCTAAAACATTGATATAAGTATGCCTTGTGTTAAAACACTATTATCAGTTAATATAACATTGTTATAAATCTGTTTTACTATAACGAATGATGTGATTATTTTATATACTGTTTATTTTTTGTTTATGGTAACATTTATTTTGATTTGTACTTTTTGTTTACATTGTCATTTTTTTAGACAAGATAACTTTATATTAAGATACGGTTAATTCCTAATTGTTTTATTCAATTGGTTGTACGTTAGTTTAATCTCTCTCAGTAATTGTAATTAGGATATACAAATATTAATTCGAGCTACATATTTTTTCACGGTACCCTCATGAGATTTATTTTTCTCAACATTTTATGCTAGTTGTGTTCAAAATTTTAACGGACAGTCTTTGCTCGTGCCTCGTGCCTATAAGGTCGAATTATCCCTTACCGTCGTGAATGTGTGCCAATAGTTTATGTATGTGAAATTAATTAAAGTGATTATACGGAAACATACTATTTGTGGATTTATTTAGTCAGTGATCTAACAAATCAGAAGTGGGATAACTGCGCGCCGTTCTCAGTCACATAAAGAATCAGGTTTGAATTGTCTCGCCGTTACTGGTAAGTACTTCAGTTTATAATTAACGCAATGGAACGTGATAAACATCTACGATCAAGAACGCGACGTACTTTGCGTTCTCGTAGCAGTTCGGCGTCTTCTGTGCGCCTACGAAGGAAATCCCGTGGTCGAAACAGGCGACCTACCAAGACACGTGTTTCGAAGCGGCGAACACGTTCAGGATCACGCAAATCACGTTCTCGCACTCGACGTAAGCGTCGTGGAAGATCTCGAAAACGTTCTTCACGAATGCAATATACTCGAAGCTCATCTCGCAGTTCAAATGTTTCGATTCAAAGTTGCTCTCGAGATGCGGAAGTAAGCAAAAACCGACGTCACAAACGCAAAAGATTACATCGCTCGCCAGAAATTACTAATGTGTCTCAATGTGCGGAAAAAGGTGTTCGTATGACGGGTGGACAGGAGGATCATACGAATAAGGATGATCACAACCTCACGCAAGAATCGGTTACGCCGCCGCTGCCGCCGCTTGCAGGCGCTGACAAATCAAGGGAAAATATTTCTCAAAATATTAGTGTCGATTTTTTAGAAACTCTTAATAAAAGTTTGCAAGCTATCGCAACCGTAAATCCTCAAGTGAAAAATAAATATTCATCTTTTAATGTTTTACCCGAATTTGACCCGAAAGTTAAAAATCAAACTATAGTTACCTGGCTGAACAAAGTCAACGAATGTGCTGATATTTATGGTTGGGATAGCAAACAAACAACTCATTATGCTCTTCCGAAACTGGTGAATACTGCTAAACGTTGGTATGAGGGTCAGTCCTCTGTTATGCACTCGTGGGACATATGGCAGGAAAAACTTAAAGCTGCTTTTCCTACCAATGATAATTATGCTCATTTGTTAACTGAAATGCTTAACCTAAAAGCTAAATTTGGAGACGATTTAGAGGAATATTATTATGAAAAATTGATAGCTCTCAATCGTTGTCGAGTTTCAGGTAAAGATGCTATAGATTGTATTGTATATGGCATAGAGGATAGGTCGGTTCGTTATGGCGCAGAGGCCGTTGGATTTGACAACGTTGATAAGTTGTTAGGATTTTTAAGAAATGTTAAGCATGAACGTATTGACCGAAATGCTAACAAGAAAGTAGTAAAACCTATATCCGATATGTCACAACGTGGATTTAAGGGCGATATTAAGGTGTTAAGATGTTTTAACTGTCACGAAGTTGGACATATGGTTTCAAAATGTCAAAAACCAATAATAAAATGCCAGAAATGTATGAGAGTTGGCCATGATAAACCAAATTGTACAAGAGAAATTAGAAAAGATGCAGAGGTTAAAACATTATGACTAAATGAAACTAAACAATTGCATACAGATGAGAAATTTAAAAAAATCATTTCTATAAATGGTAACACTTTTACGGGCTACATAGATTTTGGAAGTCAGTGCTGTTTAATACGTGAATCAGTTGCGCGGAAATTAGTTAATCCTTCGGATTGGTTATATAATGATTTACCCAAATTAAAAGGATTTGGAAATGCGATCATAAATCCAATAGGCATTTGTAACTTGCAGTTGTCTTTAGAAGAAGTTTTAGTGACGGTTGATTTAATCATAGTTTCAGATATATTTTTGAGTTACGATGTATTATTGGGACAGACGGCTACGGAACAGTCTCATGTGAATGTATTTAAAACAAGCGATGAATTAGTCTTTACATCTAAACATAATAGTGCCAGTCATGACACATTTAGTATCAAATGCTCTAAATCAATTCAATTATATGGGAGTGGTTCGATTCGATGTTACACCAAAAATTGCTTTTCAGGGCAACTTTTTATAGAGCACGGTTATCGAAAATCATACAGGATTTTAATTGGGAAATACAATTTTGTAAAAGGCCTCGGTTATATCACGGTCGTAAATACTAATAATCAAACACTATCGTTCAGGAAAGATGATTTAGTCTGTCGTGGATTTTTATACAACAGTAACCAAGTTGACATAAAATGTTACGATATTTTAAAAGTGGATAAAAAGCTTTCTTTCATAGCGTTTGAAGATTTACATGTTGGTGACATAAATGATAGTCAAAAATCTAAATTAAAAGAACTGATTGACGAATATCGAGATTGTTTTGCAGTGAATTTGTCAGAATTAGGTCACACTACTGTTACGGCTATGGATATTCAGTTAAATGATAATAACCCAGTAGTATATCGCCCCTATCGCCTTAGTCATACAGAACGTAATGAAGTGAGAATCATGGTGGATGAACTATTAAAATACAACATTATTAGGGAATCCACTTCACCGTATGCGTCACCCATAATAGTAGTGAAGAAGAAAACCGGGGACAAACGATTATGCGTGGATTATCGGGCTTTAAATAGAAAAACTTCTAAACAACATTATCCTATTCCACGAATAGAGGACCAAATTGATAGACTTGCAGGTAATAAATATTTTTGTGCGTTAGACATGGCCTCAGGTTACTACCAAATAGGTCTAACAGAAGAGTCAAAGAATAAGACAGCGTTTGTAACACCAGACGGACAATTTGAATTTAATCGCATGCCGTTTGGTCTGGCAAACGCCCCTGCAGTTTTTCAGCGTGCTGTCAATTTAGTACTAGGGAAAGCCCGATTTGACACCGCGTTAGCATATATGGATGACATTTTAGTGCCTTCTGTCAGTTTTGAACAAGGCATCGATAGACTAAGAGTAGTATTTGATAAACTACGACAAGCCAATTTGACGCTAAAGCCTCAAAAATGCTACTTCTTCCAAGAGCGCGTAGACTATTTAGGGTTCGAGGTGTCTAACGATGGAATACGACCGGGTTCTCGTAAAATCGAGTCTGTTTCTAATTTCCCACACCCTCGAGACAGTCACAACGTCAGGCAATTTATAGGCTTAGTGAGTTATTTTAGACGCTTTGTGAGAGGTTTTGCTGAAATTGCCCGTCCCTTGACAAAATTATTAAAAAAAGACGTCACGTGGACTTGGGGTAACGAACAAGAAACTGCATTTGCTAAACTTAAAACCGCGTTAACTTCCCGACCTGTTCTGTCCCTATACGACCCGAAGTTTGAGACACAAATCCATACGGATGCAAGTAAACACGGGGTCGGTGCAATATTGTTGCAGAAACAGAATGATGGCCTTTTAAAACCTATTGCATTTTATAGCAGGCAAACATCCCCGGAGGAATCTCATTTTTCATCTTATGAATTAGAAGCCTTAGCAGTCATATGCGCTTTAGTCCGATTCAGGCCATACGTTCTTGGGTTACACTTTACCATTGTAACCGATTGTAATTCTTTACGTGCAACTTTTCTGAAAAGGGATATGGTGCCACGAGTGGCTAGATGGTGGAGTTTAATTCAAGAGTTTGACTGCGATGTCGTGTATAGGTCTGGTAGTGCCATGTTGCACGTTGATGCCCTAAGCAGAAATCCTATGTTTTCACAGGAAAAAGGCGTAGTAAAAGAAATTGAGACTTATGACGTTCTTAATATTACTGATGATTGGCTTGCAACTGTACAAATAGGTGACCCTGAAATAAAACGGATTAAGGATATTCTTTCAAATAGAGACTTTAATGACATTGTAGAGATTAGTAAAAATTTTATATTAAAGAAAGATCGGATTTATCGTTGTACAGAAAGTGGGTTGAGGTGGGTTGTACCAAAAGGCTGCAGATGGCAAATTTTGCAAAAGAACCATGACGATATAGGGCATTTTGGTTTTGAGAAGACGTTCGAGCGAATAAAAGATCACTACTGGTTTCCCCGGATGCGTAGGTTTACAAAAAAATATGTGACTGCGTGTTTAGAGTGTGCACATAATAAAATTCCATCGGGAAAGAAGCAAGGTTATTTACACCCTATTCCGAAGATCGCTAAGCCTTTTCATACAATTCATATCGATCACGTGGGCCCATTCGTTCCAAGTAAAAGAAAGAATTCGTATATCCTTGTAATAATAGATGCGTATTCAAAGTTTATTGTTTTGAAAGCGGTTAAAAATACAAAATCGAATACATCTATCGCAATTTTAAGAGATTATTTCGGTACCTTCGGTGTACCGCAACGATTAATTAGTGATCGGGGTACATCGTTTACAAGCATTAAATTTAAAGGTTTTATGAGTGAAATGGGTACAAAGCATATTCTAAATGCCGTTGCTTCTCCACGGGCAAATGGCCAAGTGGAGAGGTACAATAGAACAATTTTAGATTCTCTTGCCGCACAAAACCATGATAAGGATGAACGTTTATGGGATGACCGTTTACTTCAAGTTCAATGGGGCTTGAATAATACTATTAATAAAGGCACGGGAAAATCTCCATCAGAGATCTTGTTTGGGCTTAAACTCACCAGTACTAATGAAGGTCATATTATACCCGAGATAGAGTCAGACATTGAAAGCATTGCCGACAAAAATAACGAATTAATTAATTTAAATAATATACGACAAGAAGTAGAACAGCACGTTAGTGAGTCGCAAATTAAACAAAAGGAGTATTTTGATAAAAAAAGGAAAGAAGCGCAAAAGTTCAAATTAGGAGAACTTGTTAGAGTAGCAAGAGAGATTCATGGTGTTGGTAAAAGTAAGAAACTACTACCGAAGTTATCAGGTCCATATCGCATAACAAAAGTATTTGATAATGATAGGTATGAGGTTGTCGATACGCCGTTAACAAAAAAAGGTACGACTGTTTACAAAGGGGTGTATGCAGTTGATAAAATTTATCCGTGGTTGTGTTTCGGAATGGATCAAACTGACGATTCGTCAGAAAATGAAGTGATAAATGAAAACGAATAAATGTTATGAAAAGGAATTGGACTATTAATGTATTAATCTATAATGTAAATTGATAGTGTAAAGGACGCGTACAGAGATGGCATAAGGCTTGTTTTCCTTTTTATATTATAGTAATTATGTTGACTTTTGTATAAACTATTACTGTGTGCACAAAGTGTGCGATGATAGATGCACAAAGTGTGCGATGGCAGATGCACAAGGTGTGCGATGTAATGCGCAAAGTGCGCGACGCATTAAGAATAAGATGCACAAAGTGTGCGATGTTAGATGCACAAGGTGTGCGATGATAGGGGCACAAGGTGTGCGATTATAGGTGCACAAGGTGTGCGATGTTGGATGCACAAGGTGTGCGATGTTAGATGCACAAGGTGTGCGATGTTAGATGCACAAGGTGTGCTATGTTAGATGCACAAGGTGTGCGATGATAGGGGCACAAGGTGTGCGATGATAGGGGCACAAGGTGTGCGATGATAGGGGCACAAGGTGTGCGATGATAGGGGCACAAGGTGTGCGATTATAGGTGCACAAGGTGTGCGATGCGGGCTGCACAAGGTGTGCGATGCGGGCTGCACAAGGTGTGCGATGCGGGCTGCACAAGGTGTGCGATGCGGGCTGCACAAGGTGTGCGATGCGGGCTGCACAAGGTGTGCGATGCGGGCTGCAAAGGTGTGCGATGCGGGCTGCAAAGGTGTGCGATGCGGGCTGCATAAGGTGTGCGATGCGGGCTGCACAAGGTGTGCGATGCGGGCTGCACAAGGTGTGCGATGCGGGCTGCACAAAGTGTGCGATGCGGACTGCACAAGGTGTGCGAGGCGGGCTACACAAGGTGTGCGATGCGGGCTGCACAAAGTGTGTGATGTGTTGTGGAAATGTTTTTTTTTGTGCATCAGAAAGTGTCATGTGTTATGCAAAACAATTGTGTTGAGCTTGTGTTACATGGTATGAAATGTTGACTTGTTAAATAAGCTTAAGTAGTATGTTTTATAATTTTGTTCATGATTAACATCAATCATGTTTCTCAAATTTTACTTGATAATGAAATGGTCTAATTAGCTACATTTATAGTTTCTGTGATGGTGTTTTAACTGTTGTGTTTTTGTTTTCTTCTTTATTTTTTTTTGTTTTGTTTATAAATGTACACGAGGACGTGTACGGTAATCAGGATGGACGAGCTGTTAAAACACTATTATCAGTTAATATAACATTGTTATAAATCTGTTTTACTATAACGAATGATGTGATTATTTTATATACTGTTTATTTTTTGTTTATGGTAACATTTATTTTGATTTGTACTTTTTGTTTACATTGTCATTTTTTTAGACAAGATAACTTTATATTAAGATACGGTTAATTCCTAATTGTTTTATTCAATTGGTTGTACGTTAGTTTAATCTCTCTCAGTAATTGTAATTAGGATATACAAATATTAATTCGAGCTACATATTTTTTCACGGTACCCTCATGAGATTTATTTTTCTCAACATTTTATGCTAGTTGTGTTCAAAATTTTAACGGACAGTCTTTGCTCGTGCCTCGTGCCTATAAGGTCGAATTATCCCTTACCGTCGTGAATGTGTGCCAATAGTTTATGTATGTGAAATTAATTAAAGTGATTATACGGAAACATACTATTTGTGGATTTATTTAGTCAGTGATCTAACACTTGAATCAGATGTGTAAGCATGTCGTATTTATAAATTATAACTTTCGCCCGTGACTTCGTCCGCGTGGCATAGTTACTTTGGGCTAACGCTAACATTAACTCGCGTGATGATCGAAAAAAAGATATATTTCTTTCCTTTTCTTCCCTTTTATTCCCCCTTATCTCACTTTTTTTAAATTTTTTACATATGTCTATATGTATATGTTCATGTTTGCTTATGTCCGTCTCCAGGATCCCAACTATACCACTTTGTACCAAAATTCAACAATATCGGTTTGACCATTTAGGCGTGCAGATGTAACGAACAAACTCACTTTTGCGTTTATAATATTAGTAGGATTTTAGTAATTTACTCATGTACAAACTTGGCTGCCAAGTTTTGAGTTTGAACCCACGGCACGCACCTTTTCTTTTCGAATTTATGTGCGTATTATATAATTATCTAAACTTCTTGAGGAAACCAAACATGCTTGAGAGATAATTTCTCGACAGCATGTGAAGCAAAGTCCCTTGGGGAGGGGCTGCCTAAAAATTTAACTTATGCATCGACACCAGTTTAAGCACTAACTACACGATAAAAAAAAAAGAAAAGTATAGTTATACAACCTACGCAAAACTTTGTCTTCGTATTGAGTTCCTAAACTTGTCGTTCTGTCTGTAGTATTTTTCAAAGTCAGGATAAGCAATCATTTGTTTTAACAAAAATACCAACTTGTAATATAAAAGGGCATGCAAACGTTAAAAAAAATATTTCTTTAAAACAGGTGTGTATTTCTAATTATTTAATTTTTACACTTTAAAGGTGGTGGTAAAGTTAAATTAATCGTCGTTAATCTCGTCTTTGTGGCGAGAGTGGCTCGCTTTAATTTATAACAAAGATAAATTGAAAATTTCGGCGCCATATTGCCTTAGATTTTATTCTTCCATCGTATTTGAAATTTAAAAAGAAAACTACATGAATTCTTTATTTCGGTTTAATGGGACCAGGCGTGATCGAAGACAAGTCAAGAATCAAGTTATAATTAAAATCGTATACTTAATTCTGTAGTCCCTTGAAGCTGTGAAAAAGTCAATCTACTAAGTCTACGCAATCAAAAGAAATGGATAGCCGCTTATGTTGCAAGTTTGTACGGAACCCTTAGTGTGCGAGTTCATTTTTATTTTATGTTAGCTATTTGCTACATGGACAGTATTTTTTTGCCATTTATCTTAAACAGGTTCTCTTTAATGCCAAATAACAAAAAAAAACCTGATTTCCTGGTTTTCAGGGTTTTTCTGGCCTGCAATTTTCCTAATCTAGATACATCAAAAAAGTCCAAGCAACACATAGTATTCTAAATTAGTATATAATTTTTTACCAAGTAGGTTATACCTATGAACACTTTTTTGATGTAGAGGACCTACTGGCTTGTAAAAAAAAAACGATTAACATTTTTTTTCACAAATTATAAAGCGAACGCATTTATTCGAACTTCCGTTTACTTTGCATAATAAACATTACAGCATTATTTTTTATCCAATTAAGTACCTTAAATACATTGTTTATCTAATATAGTCCAATGTGGCTCTTTGCAGCAAGTAATTTAAAGGGACCATATTTTTTGAGCTGTTATGTGTTAAATATTCGAAATGTTATTACGAACAGTTGAAAAACACATTGAGCAGTTATTAATTTTATTTTATCTACTGACTGCGACGCAGACGAATTTTTTGACGCGCTGTAATTTACCATTTTTTACCTGTATAAGTATATTTTAATTTTTAGTTTGTGTCTATTTGTAGTTTGTATAAAGTAATTAATTTATTAAAATACAACTTAAAAGGATAACTTTAATGGCAGTTGATTAATTATTGCGACAGTAAAACATGGATAGTAATAAGAATCTATTTGTCGGTTATTTTATCATACAATGTCAATATCACAATTATTGTCGCAAGTTGTTGAGGTGTGTCACGGTACAACACACTCCGTGTTTTAATCCTTACTAATATTATAAAAGCGAAAGTGAGTTTGTTTGTTACGTATTAATGCTAAACCGATTTTGATAAATTTTGAAACAGAGATAGTTAAATTGGGACTCTGGAAACGGACAAAAGCTAATAAAAAAAAGAAATGAGGGAGAAAATGGAAAAATTTGCTTTGCTATTACAATAAATAAGGCACAAGGGTAAAAACTACAGGAAGCAGGTACCTGCAAATCAGGAAAGGGGAACTGTGTTACCCCGAATTTAATGCAGGCGAAACCGCGGGAAAAAGCTGATTAACCTATAAATGTCATAAGTTTTCATGCCTAACTCTATTGTTTAGGTCATTTGTTGTATACGGAAACAGGGTTATAAGCGAATTGTAGGCCTCACACAACATAAATAGTGCGGAGGACTCAAAAACGTGTAAGTAGGTACTAATTTCCGTGACAACAACTTTAAATCTAAATAATAATTTTAAAGAATAAATTAAACAATTAGTTGAATTGCAGGTTTCCAAGATAATTTTGGCTTCTTAAGGTAATTGAATATGTGGATTGCACACATGTGCCTTTAATTGAAGAACATCTTTATTTTAATAGAAAAGGTTATGCCATTCCTTAAGTGAGGCATAAATAGTAGAGCTGTCTCTCTTTTATACACCTCTCCTGATGTTTTGCTATACCTTACTCCAAGGCATTTTCTCATTGGTCTGGCTTTAACCGCTCTATCTAAACCAGTGTTAGAAGATTGCCGCTTCACAAATTTGCAGTGCTACACCAGGTTGCAGCAAGTTAACCAACTTTTTGGCAACGCAGGGAACGCGAATAAATCGCTAAGTTGCAACTCCCCCGCAAGTGTAACCAACGCCACCGCAGTCAAGGTCGGAGTTCTGGTTTAGCCACAAAAAGATGGCATTTCACACCTATGTTGGAGACGAAGGCGCATCCCAAGACTCTACGGTCAGTTTCTTGCCATTTCTTCGTCACAAAAAACGACCAATATGAACCGTTGTATTAGTGCCTAGTAGTAAAGAAATGTGAAATAAAAAAAAATTGATTGATCAAGACTTTCGGAGTTGTCACGTTGTATGTTGCATAGCAACATTTAGGCTTTATCTCAGGTAAAAGCTAGCTCTTGTTTCACCCGTCAAGAATTGAACTGCGTGGGACTCCCATTGATAGATCCAATAGAATTTTCTCGTTGACGTCAACGCTGATATTCCGTTAGTTTTTCAATCATGTAAATCCAGAATAGATCAAAATGGAAATCCAGAATCCCGCTCTAAGTCTTCTCATATAGAAGACTTAGAGCGGGATTCTAGATTTCTGTTTTGCACATCCGTGGCACTACGGGGGACTATGTTGGGGCCTGTCTAACCACATGCACTGCTGATTTCAAATGAAAATGCAATTCGTTTCTTTAATTTATTGATTTTAAAAAGCAATTGTTTCGTTGTCATGATAGTAGTAATTATAATTTCAATTTTATTCAAACACTAGCAACGCTAGTTATGAATAACTCAGAAAACGTTTACTAGTAAACATTGGCTACCTTAATAATACAAGTCTATGACCTAAGCGCTAAAGTAATAAGATGTCCTTCCACTGGTTTTAAAACTACATCAAATTCACACACAACTTTGTTGATATCACCGGTTACACGGTATCTCCGTAAAATATGCGCCAACGCCACCTTTATCACCATCATGCCGTATAATTTACCTGCAAAATATAAAACGTTTATTTTTTGTTAAAAAAAACTTTGCTCCCACACTAGGATTTTTTCCTATATCGTGAGTGCGTTCACAAACATTTATTACTCACATACACAAACAGCCATACCCGGAACAACAATCTGTCCATCACACAAATATTTTTTCGGAACGGGGATTGAACCCGCGACACTCCCAACGCAATCGCTTTAACGCTGTGCCGACCCTTGCAGTCAAATTATATTCTTCTTTGTTCTGATTTGGTATAAAAACTTCACAGAGCAACAATCGCAAGAACTGCGTGTACAACATGGTTTTAGAATCGAGCCCGTAGGAACAGGCGCCACTATAGTTACACGAAAATGTTTTGAGACATTTGTTTGTGCATTATAATATTGGATTTTCAGTTTGAAAGATTTTCTGTTAACAATAATATAATGGGCACACAAACTCTAGGTAACATAATATGGGCTGATGACAATCACTGTCACTTTTCTTTCAACTTTATTAAACAGAAAATGTTAATACCACATGAATTGAAATCCAATCATGATCTACGACGACGTAATTGAAAGAAGTTAAAATTCGAAGAAGAAAATGAAGTTTTATGAACGTTTTGTTTTTGTTAGATTCCCTCCTAATTTATTCTTTGTCAATTACAGCCAACTTATAAACGGTGGTCATTTTCGTCTTGCACCAACAGATTAAACGCTTATCGCTTGTTCGCTAACAAAAGAAAAATATAGGTACACTTATTATCACTATGTTAAAATAAAAGAAGATGTTACGAGCACGGTATGATTGTTTTTTCAGAGCAAATATCGAGGTTCTTTTTTTGCGAATGAAAAGTCATCAAATAATTTCTGAGGCTGTAAGAAATGGGATAGGTTAAAATTTCTCTGTTTTATTTCAATAAGTTAGGATCGAGTAAACGATTACGCGAAAATGCGACGCGTGGCGACGCGCTAAGACAGAGTACGACAAGCTGAACTCCATAAAACTGTTCTACGGAGATTTTGGTTGCCGTGTGCCGCTCGTGCCTGCATGAGCCTTACCAACTACCCAAGCAATAAAAATAAATATGGGACTTTTGAAAACTGTCAGAGAAATCGAGTAACGCTAATACAAAACCAAAAAAAAAACGAAGCAAAAACCTTCTCCTCTTTTTTAAGTCGGTTATAAAGAGTTAATGATGTTGTGCCGTTTGAAAGGTGAGAATGGAAGAAGAAAACAATTTGCACCGACCTCAAATAGAATGGGACAAGGGCAGGAAGATGATCAACTGAGCTGTATTTTTGTCAGCGAATACTCGTACAATGCAGTTCGCTAGCACGGTCATTATTATACAGCCCGGCTTGCCCCAAATTATAATACCAAACATACCAAAAGCTAAACTACTGCAACTTAGTGAGTTGCAGTAGTTAACGAAGTTTTTTTTTAAATTTTGTTCGAATTTAGTAAAACAATCTTTCATTAAATTCGAACAAAATTTAATCGTGTCTGCCTCGGGGCGATTCGTGACGACGTCGAGTGGATTCGCAGTAGCAACGAGGCGCGTTGGCGCTAGCAATAAATGGCGCGTGTTATACTGATACGTGAAAGGTAATTGATTTATTCTTAAATGTTTAATAATAATGTTATAAAAGCAGTATTTCAATTATTTACTATAATTATTATACCACATCAAAAGTCGATAGCTTGTCCTCTAATCTTTCCCCGGTACGCCACTGATAGGGTAAATTGTGCCACGTGTACTATGGTCTAAGTATTAGCTCATTGGGCCAATGGTTAAATGCACGTTCTTTAAAATGTTGCCTCACTATTAACCATATTAGAGTGTTTACCTATGCAGTTTCGCTTGCCAATACTGAAGGCAGCATTAACGATCGGGTGATCTGGCAAAGTGGCAGAGTTCAGCCATCGCTCCGGTTTGAATTCCTCCGCGTCTGCGCCCCACGTGGGGTGACGGAGGAGGCCGTACAAGCCAATGGCAGCAGAACTACCAGCTCGCAACGTGCAGTTTTCTATAAAAATACAAAAATGAATGAATACGACAGTGGATAAAGTCCTTAGACTGTCGGTGTAAATGTACATACTCAGATTGATATCTTTTTCAACTTTTCTTCCGATAAGTGGAGTGGCTGGGTACATTCTCATCGACTCCTTGATCACCGCCTCCATGTATACTAGTTTAGGTAGATCTTGTTTGGTTAAATCATCATCTTTATGTTCTAATACATTTTGTAACCTGTAACCAACGAAAAAAAAACTCATTCGTCGTTGACATTTTAGTGGACTTTGACGGTTCTACGAGGCTGATTATTAATCACTTCCTCTCTTAGACAGGAAACTTGTGGCATACCAATGGGAGCGCAATAGACTAAGGGCAGTATTTAGAAACAAATCTCACTCGTGGTCTTCAGAAGAACTCGGTTTTTAACGTAAGACCATGCTCTTAAGATGTTTCTTAATTATTAAATGCAGTAAGTATCAAGATCATCTCGGCTCTTTACCCAGTCGCACCACATTTCATACCAATAAATAGACACTTTTCGGCACGGTTGGTGCAGTGGCTTAGCGGTTGACTGACATATATACATCCTCATCGTTGTCATTGTGGTGAAGTAGTCAACAGCCTTGGACAACACGGCTTATCATGCAGCCGAAGTGCGGGCCGTTTTGCGCGGCACGCGAATATTAACGACATTATCCGTCGAGCTCTTGTCACCGTCGGCGTTCCAACTGTTTTAGAACCCGATGGCTTTGCACGCGACGATGGCAAAAGACCGGACGGAAATGTTTTTGTTTCCGTGAAAGTTGGGTAGGCCTTTAGTGTGGGACGCAACGTGCGTCGATACTCTTGCGCCATCCCATCTTCCTGGCTCTTCGTGCTGCGCTGGCGCTGCTACTGCGGCTGCAAAGAACCTCAAGCGGCGTAAATATTGCCTTATTTTACCTTATTGGTTACTATATTTTCGAGCCGTTTGGGGTTGAAACTTTAGGACCGTGACCTTGTGCTCACAGCCTTTTTAAGGAAATTTCAAAACGTTTGGTTGACACTTTCCGTGACCCAAGGGTTGGCTTTTACTTTGGCCAGAGGCTTAGCGTTGCCACACGACGTGGCAACACGGCCAGTCTCTAGGGGAAATTGCCAACTGACAGCGTAGATGACGAACTTTTTGACGCTTTAATATAATTTATTTATAATTTAGGTAATATATGTAATTAATTTATTACGATTTAAAGTTATTAATAAACCTTACGGGGTTGAATAAAACCGGTATATTAATCATTAGTGTTCTCTTGATTGAATGAATTGAAAACAAGTCGCAAACCGGGTTTCAATATTTGTTTATTAATTATATCGAGATCTCAAATGCGGTCTCACGACGGGGTTTAAGGAGTGAGATTTGTTTCTAAATACTGCTCCTTAATGCTCATAGTATCTTAAATTTACAAACCGAATGGAAAAAATGGAAAACGAATGTTACCCACTCATTAAAAATCCGTTCTTGCATATTTTGGTTGGACCCTATCACTAACAAAATAAATGTCAAGCTCGCAGAAGTCGTGTCGTAGGCAGCGGCCACAAGAGTATCCAGATGTTGCCTGATGTCACTGTCTGTGAAAACACCTTGATCCTTAGTCAAATGCAGCATTTGATCTAGGATCGGTTTGAATTTGCCTGCAAAATAATTTGTTCTTTAGGATCAGTAATAATTTCAGGCCTTCTTTGTTTTCTGTCAATTCCAATGGAGAAGTGGTTTAAGTTTATAAGATGTGAACGGACTCTAGATATAAGCCGACAACGAGGCATTCTGTTCTTTAAACTCAATTTAATTCAAACTATTATTGATAGATAACGAATTTTATTGGGGTGAAAAGTCACGATTTTGGGATTGTATGCATTACAAAGGGAGTAACGGAGAAATTCCTTAAAAAGTTGAATAAAAAAAATGATAAATACTTGTTATTTTCACCTGCTATATTTCTGTATAATACCATACCCGGGTACGAAAAGGTATGTTCAAGAACAATACAAATATCGCAATGACGTTATTCAGACGTTTGCATAAAACTATTTTATTGTTTACCTTGTGACGTCTCCTCGGACATGTTCGTCTTTAACTCAGATTTTCTTTTGAGGATAATAATAATAATAATAATAATAATCTTTATTGAAAACAACCAGTGATTACAAAAACCTATGAAGTCTCTGAAACCCAAACTAGGTAAGTAAGACCTGTATGTCAGGATTCAGCGCCTTCTCCCATTTGAGTGCACTACTAATTCTGTGCAAAAAAAAGAGAAACATTTATATTTATTTTATAAATTTAACAGTAGTTAATGAAACAAAAGTAACATGCAAAATTAAAGTTAGAGAGATTTTGGGTGTGTGTATGTAATAGTGTATAAATGTCAGTGTGAGTGTAAGTGTGAGTGTAAGTGTAAGTGTGAGTGTAAGTGTGAATGTAGTGTGATTGCAAATGTCTATCATTAATGTAAATATCTGGTGTGAGTAGATAAAACTTTACCTAGTTAAATATTCCTCAGTTTCCTCGTAATTAAGAGTAAGAAGCCACTTCCTAAGCTTAGACTTACATTCATGAAACGAGAGTGGGTAAATGTTAAGCAATTTATTTATTTTATTATAAAGATGTACCGATAGAAAACGCCTTTGTCGACGTGCCAGTGCAGTACGGGTTCTTACAGAGTCAATCACATTAGGAATGGTACGTCTGTTGCGACATTTATCTGCATCGTATCGGGTGGACACATGTAGTTTAGTGATAACATGATAAATGAAGAGCTGCCTTACCGTCAGAACCTGGCATAGCTCATAAAGCGTTCTAGTGGGAAACCTATAGGGTTTAAATGTCATCGTTTTGAGCAAAGAGCGTTGAGCTCTCTCTAGCTGTATAATATGTGTTTTACAAGCACCACCCCAGACTCCAATGCAGTATCCGATAACAGACTGAACAAGTGCATAGTAAACAGTACGTAGAAGATCCAAATCAGCTACATGCCTAAGATTTTTAAAAACCCATATAAGTTTTCTAACACGCGAGGTAATCATGTCCATATGGGACTTCCAAGATAAATTCTCATCTAATAGTATGCCAAGATACTTAACGGACGGAGTTTTAATTAAAGATTGACAAGAACATTTTTGATTAATTAATGAGTCACATGTGTGTATACGAATTACTACGTCTTGCTGTCTCACATGAGAATTTGTAAACTGAACCAGTACAGATTTAGAAACGTTTAAAGTCAACAAATTATTCCTCAGCCACAGGTGTATCCTACGCAGTTCTTTTTCCGCAGTTTGGCGTACCTCGTCCCAGGTCATTCCCTTAAATACAAGAGCGGTATCATCAGCATAAGTAAAAATTTTTCCGTTGTGAAGTGACATTTGACATAGATCATTAATGTAGACAATAAATAGGCTGGGACCAAGTATACTGCCCTGTGGGACCCCGCAGGTAACAGCTTCATCTGAACTAATATATTTATTTATTTTAACCCTTTGTTGACGATCCGAGAGAAAACTAGTAAAAATTTTAAGGACGTTTCCCCGTATCCCGTATCTCTCTAGCTTATCCACAAGAATAGGGATCGAAACAGTGTCAAATGCCTTCGCGAGATCAATAAAAACTCCTAAACACTTTTGTTTATCATCTAAATTTGCTGTGACATATTCCACCAAAGAGCTTACAGCTCCGTCTGTACTTTTCCCTGCTCTAAAACCAAACTGCGAATTGGAAAGTATGTTTTGTTGCTCTAGAAAATGTGTAAGCTGTTTATTCAGGACTTTTTCCAACACTTTAGAGAGTGCTGGTAGGACGGAAATTGGTCTATAGTTTGAAGCACTGTTTGGATCACCACTCTTGTGGACAGGAGTAATAAGAGCTCTTTTGAATACCCTGGGAAAAACTCCCTGCTCAAGACACAACTTGACAATCATAGTAAAGAGTGGGACTATGATGTGCTTTGACATTTTGAGAAGTTTATTTGAGATAGAGTCCCACCCAATGGCACTGTCATTTTTAAGGTTCATGATTAGGGATTCGATTTCTTTTTCATCCGGTGGAATTAGGACCATCGAATTTATGTTACGTGCTATGTTATGATCATTAGGATTAAGAGTGTTAGTAGAAGATTTTAGAATATTTTCAGCTAGCATCTTTCCGGCATTTGCAAAATACTTATTTACCCCATCAACAACATCACATGGATTTCCCTGTTCATTTAGTAAGTTATCTGAAGAAGACTTTTGTTTAAAGGTAGCCGTAATAGATTTAATCGCAGACCAAGTCTCTTTATTGCTTCTTGCATTTTTTAATAGAGATTTTTCATAGTTTCTTTTCAACTTTCTCAGCAAAGCATTACAAAAATTTCTATACCGTTTATATGTAAGGTCAAGAATATGGTTATTAGGATCTTTTTTTATTTTTTTATGTAATTTATCGCGATGACGAATGCACCGCAACAGACCAGGAGTTATCCACGGCTTTAAAATTCTCTTACGCCCCGATACCGCAACACTTGAAGTGTTACTCTTTATTGCTGCTGACAATTTATCGATAAAGAGATCAGCAGCCATTTCCGCGTTAGCCATGGGGTAGATGAAGGAAAAATCCGTTGACTCCAATTGCTTCACAGTCGACACAAAGTCGGTTTTAACAATATTATTGATTTTTAACTGCTCATGCTTATAGGATAGGCTGACAAGAACTGAGTCATGGTCTGTTACTGTTGACTCAACTACAGCGACTGTTGCCGGCAAGGAGGTTTTAATCATTATATGGTCCAAGCAGTTATTTAGTCTAGTTGGAAAAGTATGACCCGGTAGAAACCCTAGTTCACTTATTAGATTTAAGTATGAATTGCTATTTCGATCGATGTTATTTTGTTTTATATCTATGTTTACATCGCCGATAATGACAATAGTTTTGCTTTTACAAGGTCGAAGCAAATGGTCAATTGAGTTTAAGAAACTTTCAATACTATAAATAGATGGAGACCTATATGTGGCTAAGATAACTATATCAGAGTCTATTGTAATCAATAAAAAATTTCCACCCACCGGATCTGGTTCCTCCACCTTGCATTTTATTCCATATTTGACGTATACCACAATGCCATCATTCTGGTTGAGACTTTTTTTTGAGAAATAGCATAGATAGTTGTCTATGGTAGGTGGGGATTTGTCCTTCGATAACCAACATTCTGTCAGAATTATGACGTCAGGCTCAAACGTGAGCCTAGATAACTGTGCAATAAAACCATCAATATTTTTATAAATACTGCGAATATTCTGGCAAATAACAGTCAAAGATTGAGAAGTAGTTTTGAATAATTTACAGAATGTTTCAGCGTCACATTTATAAGATTTGGCCAATGAAAGTTGATCAAGATCCTGAATAATATTATTTAGAGAAGCCATTTGTAAAAATTGAAAATAACTTTATCCCAATACGTTATTCTAACGAAGAATATTTCTTCGGCATAGTGTATTAAGTAAGTAGAAGTCATAGGTGATAAGTCACAATGATGTGAAAATGACATTGCAAAGTAATCCAAAAATGTAGTGTAGTTTTTGTTATGTAAGCGTAATTGTGTTTTGTGTGTTGAATTGTTATTTGTATTAATTTGTCTTGAGTGAGTGTGTTTGGTTAATTTATGTTTATGTGTTACACAGCAAAGGAGCAGATTTAATTTTTTTTTGTTTACAATAAACAAGAACAAATAATCTGAGCATGCAATTTCGTGGGCCAGTCATTGTCCTATATTTAGTTTGAGGTCAGCTTCGTTTTTGATGTGTATGTGTTTCATCCCTTCCTTTTGTCGCACAAAAACTTTTCCAAATGATGTCCAGCAAAACTGGAAATTATTCTCACTAGCAAATTTCCTTGCAAGAAAGAACAAGCGTTGTGACTTCATGGTCAAGTTTTCTGATAGATAAATTGGTTTTATTTCACCTGGAATATTAATGTGGGACGTGTTGAACTTGGCTTGGGCATTTTTACGATTGTAGGTTCGCATTTTCTGCAGAATATTATCCTTAGTGGCTATGGAAACGAAGTCGACTATAATGGATGATCCACCACCTTTTTTATTTAAGCGAAAAATGTGCTTAACATCGTGACGTTCTAGAGGGATGTCCAAAATTTTAGCTGTTTGCGATACTATGTTACGTAAATTTTCAATATTTTCTCCTTCTACTTTTGGTACATTTCTAATTTCCATTTTTGTTTGACATAATATTCTTTCCAAATTCTCCACTTTGTCTTCCAGCTGATTTATATATGCATGGTCAACCTTCCGGTCTTTTTCAATATCGCCCAACTTGACTATCACATCGTCGTACTGTTTATTGACAAAATCGATGGATTTTTTCAAATCTGAGTTCTGCGCTATAATCTCGGTCATTAATTCTTGAAGCGACGAGAATTTATCCTCAGATTGAGCGTTAGTTGATTTTAGTAAGTCCCTAATTTCTTGCATGAAAGTGACCAATTCATGATCACACTTGCGTTTGGGATTACGTGACGTGACGTTTCCTCCATCGTTACTGCTTAGGTTTGGAACGGATCCGGATTGATTAATAGTTTGATTAGTCAACATAGTGGTCTCCAATACTCTCCAGGTCTGTCAGTCTTCGACGTCGCCGGCGACACCAGGCGCGGTGGTGGTGGTGTTCGTCTAATAATATTGTTGTAGTAATAAATACCTTTAGGCGTGCGGAGCGGCGGCGGTGCGACTTAAGCGCGTATTCAGTTCTCTTGCACCGGTTACTTGGAGTTGCGCTTGTAGGTGAGTCACACGTGTCGTCGATCGTGCAAGCGGGATGGCAATTATGGACGGGGTACTCGCTCGTTCTCGCGTGAAGTGTTAGGCAGCGAGTGCGGACCGCGCACGAATTTGTTCGTTTTTGTTATTCGCATACATGCGACAATCCCGTATGCGGCAGAGATACAGAAACTAATTTATGTTTTAAATTTTTGACACACGTCCACTCTCGGTCACAGTCACGGGCGAAGGGGGGGGGGGCGAAGGATGACCTGAAAGTGCAAAATAAAAAATACTACCGACTTCCAAAAAAACATAAATGATGTATGTAAAAACATAATGTAATAACTTTACTTCCGGAAGTCGGTAGCACAAAAGACAGAGAAAATAACAAAAGTCACTGTCTTCCGGAAGTAAAGTTACCCTTTACGTTTTGGTTTATTTTTTGAAAGTCGGTTATAAAAAAAGTTTTTAGTCTACATAGTTATGGTATTTGAAATTCTTCTTTTTTTGAAGTCGGTTTAAGAAAGAAAGACATTGCCCACAAGTATAAAATGTAAAAAAAAACTAAAATAACTTTTCTTCCGGAAGTCGGTGACTTGTCTGTTTCCGTTGTCGACTACCGGAATTAAAGTAATTTTGCACTTTTTAGTTATTTTTTGCGCAAAAAAAGTTTTTTTTTTTCAACTTTAACTATAAACTCATAAGCTACCCAAGCAATATAAATACTATTAATATAGGACCACCTCGGAAATATAATTATCCTTTTGAACAAAGAAAAAATTATGAAAATCGGTTCAGAGTTGGCGGAGTAACCGAGGAACATACAAAACAAAATCGGTCAAACATGAGAACAAGAACCTCCTCCTTTTTTGAAGTCAGTTTAATAACTCATGACGTTTCCAGTCTACATTAAAAAAAACATAAATCTTTAACACGCTTTTCTTAGCTTCACCTGCAACTATTTGAAAAAAAGCTTTTGTGTTAAAGATAAAACCGACATCCAAAAAAAAAAAAAAGAAAAGTTTAAAATGACTTCAAATAAATTGTGTTATAATTTAAAACTTTTTATCTGCCAAGTCAAAACAACTTTAATATTAAATTATTAAAGCTGTTTTGACTTGGCAGATAAAAAGTCTAAAAAAAAATTTTTTTTACAACAACTATTCTGCCAGGGTCTTCTGAAAAATATATTCTAATTTGTCAATACTGACACTGTGTACAAATCATTTTATTTTCGAACACACCCTCTAATCTCATTTTTGTGAAAAAAGTCGATAGATCAAAGAAAAGTTGGATTCCGTGGTCAGTACGATTGTATGCATTGAGTTTATAAGTAACAACGGTAGAGTTGGGTAAAAATATTACTGGATCTATGATTTCCTTCAGTTTCTTCACGAGTATAGTTTGTTTGCGCTTCATTGCACTCCAGTTGAATATAAAAGACAAATGCAACCACACTTTTTGAAATCTGTTACAATACAAAGCAAGTAAATCGTCAATTGCATCTGCATAGTCTTTATCGATCGTAGTTTGATCGTGAGTATTTAGTCCTAGCGAAGTCCCTGCAAAGAAAAAAATATAGTAAAACAAGTTATCGTTTTTAAAAAACTAGGTGGTTTCA
This sequence comes from Ochropleura leucogaster, assembly GCA_958449745.1. Lineage (NCBI taxonomy): Eukaryota > Metazoa > Arthropoda > Insecta > Lepidoptera > Noctuidae > Ochropleura > Ochropleura leucogaster. The sequence goes on along the minus strand of OY288223.1, from coordinate 8,650,403 downwards.
CGTCAAAGTCTACTAGTCGTAAATTACAATCTGCAAGCTGTTTACTAGCGCTCCAATAACAGTCATCACTTACGAGTAACAGTTGATAATGTATAGTCTATGAAGAACTTTCGCACGTCAAACGGTTCTTTTCCCACCTTCGAAGCTAATCGAGACACAAGACTTCGAGCTTGCACGTTCATTTCAGTCACGTAGGAGTTCAGCACTTGTTGGTTGAACGACGGATTCAATAGTTTGCGGTGGGATTTCCATACTGACTCTGTAACAATAATATTAGAGCTGAACTAAAGCTCGAACTTAAACAAAGCTAGACTTTAAAATAATTTTGTCATTCTGCCAAATTGCTGTTAACCGCCTGAGACGTTTGAGTTTTCCTCGCTATCCAGATACAAATATTTTAAAGACTAAGCTATAAAGACTCTATAGCCTACATGTCTAATAACCCGCCGAAAACAAAGTAAGAAGTAGGTTTTCAATTCGATATGTGTATATTTATATTTTTTTACGCTGTTAACGTTATGTACGACAACGCTAACTTTTTACAGAGACATCCGATTTGAAATAATATTTTTTTGTCTTATTGAAAGTACATTTCAAAGTTGTGGTATCATTGGAATATGAAAAAAAACCCGTCCCTAAGGGTAAATGAATAGGGGGTGATTAATTGTCTTCACACTGAATTACCTATTGTAAACCGTTTAAATTTGTCACATATATGTAGTTCTGATAACAATACGATGTTAAAAATATCCAATTTGATTTAATGCCGGAGATGGAACACAGAGGTCCCCAACAGCTTACCTTACACAGGTGTTCCAACTCATAACATGCACGTTGATGAGATCTTTAGACCTAGTTGGCGAATGACTGTCATGCAAATTCTGACGATAGAGACATCTATCGTCAGAATTTGCATGACATGCAGTCATACAAGACGTTCTCAAAAGCTAATAGCAATTATATTGTGTCTAGGCTCATTTCATGCACGATGAGAACTGTAAACCTAGCTGGAGTATGACTGTCACATGCAGGTCGTTGCTAGCGTTGGAGGTCGCAGTTTTAACCTAACCTACCTAGTTCCCGGTTCTTATAATTTGTTTGGGTAGTGAAATTTTGTCAAAACCTTTTCGGAAAAACAGTGGGCACCCGTTATTCCAACATATAACCTATTCACATACCCAAATTTCATCCAAATCAGTCTAGAAGTTTGAGCGTGTTGAAATAACAAACATACATACAAAATTTCACCTTAAAATAATATTGTGATTTTGTTGTTGGATGTACCCGCATTTAGATGTTTATAAACATCTGGGATCCAACGGAAATAGTTTTTGGGATTCAATGGCAATAAAACGTATTTTTTTGTATTTTTCAAATTTGAGATCCTACGGAAATATATTATAATAATGTTTTGTGGGATCCAACGCTAAAAATATTAAAGTGGGATCAAAAACTGGGATGCAACAAAAATAAACCGTTATGGGTAGGCTTCATTTCATGATTGTGGCAAAAATCAAATTGTCACTTAAATGCAAATTGTGATTTTAGAACCACTGTAGTTTTTTAATCCATAGAATTCAGAGCTTGCAAAACCCATTCCTTCGTTAAATCACGGGAGCCCGATTTCACTGACCAAATCTATGTACATTTGCCACAATGTTTAAGTCCAACGTTTCGAGCCCAATTGACGGCGAACTGTTAAAAGTACTTAATGTCAGATCATATTATCAATATCATAGCTCGACAGAACGGAGCATGAAAATGCGTTGAGGGTGAGAATTTGTTTGTTAATGCGCAATCTAATCGAATCTAATCTGCTCGACTGATTAAATGAGATTTTCCATGTAATGTTAATGATTTACAACAAATCGGAAAACATAATTTTTATTTGGTTTTGTTTAATCCTTTTTGGAGGTTATGGTTTTTCTTTAATCTTTTATCTTCATTTCTTATCACTTACCTTCAGCTGTAATAAGTCCATTATTTATAAATTCCTTTCCAAAATCGTAAACATAAGGTTTACTTAAACATGAATTAGCTACTGTCAGGCTGTCTTCTGGATCGGTTATCACTGTAACATTAATACAATTAATTAATTGTGATTGTGTGAGTTGTTGCACTTTTCGTGGATATTGAAGGAACACCTTTGTTTCATCAATTCTATTTTTGGCCAAAACTAAGTATTATCATTTTGACTTACTGTAATATGGATGTGTAAAAATCTTAAGTTCTAGAACGCCACTTCTTTCTAATGAGTAGGTCTGAAGTTTTTGAATAAAATTCCATAGATCTGAAAGACAAAAATAATATAATGTCAGTATTGTTATAAGTTACGTTAATCCGTAGGTATATATATATCTAACCTTTCTTTCACAAGTTTACAACTCTTGCTGTCAAACGTGTATTTCACAAGTGTTATCTTTTGTCCGCGATTCTTGTTTACACTCAAAAAACATACATCTTATTTCAACAAATTTTCTTTAAAAGTTTTTCAAATATTTTTGTACCATTTTTAGAACTTCCTTTGAGTTTTTTTTCTTTGGTGATGTTTTGCATACGTATCGAAATAATACAAAACCAATGTTGTTTGTTTTACTTGTTAACTTAGATAAGGTTTTAGTTTCATTGCAACTTATAATCATTACGTAAGATACATGCATCGACATCTTTTGAATCAAAATGTTACTACTTAGTACTAATGAATAAATATGCTCGCTAAAAAACCATTAAATCGACCGGGTTTTTCGAAAAGTTATAATGGCAAAAGACACTCGAGAGCAGAGTAGCTGGTTTAAAAATCTATAAAATAAAGCCTATCGTCTAGTCTAGACAACAAGTTCAAAAACGTGTAAAATAGAGATAAAAATCCTAAAAATATGAGCGATTGCTCATTCGTTACGGAATCACCTGGAGAAATTTTTTTTTGAAGGATTTTGGTGCAAGTAAAAAATTGCAATTGTTATTACCAAAATAAAATGAAATTGATATTATTTTTTTTGTTAATAACTCAAAAAGTACAAATTAATATTTAAGCAGTATTGAAAAAAAAAATATACCTTTCATCCTATTGTTTATGCCAACGAAGATTGGGAAAATAATATTGTTAATTAAGAATTGAATAACTTTTTGAAAAAGGGTGATTAAACATTTTTTTCTTCGGGGCTCCATTCTTTTAAGTGTTAAGAAGATACCAGAAGTTTTTCTAATTTTAATATCACGTTTTATGTTATAAACAATTATTTTTAGCGGCGGCGCGTGCATGCCGTAACAGCCGCGCGGAGGCCATTTTTTCAATATTACATTAAAATTATAAATAATGAAGGTAGAGTTCCGGGAGTTCGGATTCGCTTTTCTGAAATTTCCTCCTCTTTAAAGAGATTTTTTTTAAAAAATGCTTAAATATTAATGAATGCAGAGTGAAACATTGAAACACCGCGCATGGCTTTGTGGCTTTTGAACTTAAAAAAGGATTAAAAACATATTAGTTTCTGATATGTGAATATTGTTTCGAATCATTTAATTTAGAAATCGTTTTGTAACCGGGAATAACAAATATAACAGGGAGTTTCAAATATAAATGTGGCAGAAATTTTTTGGTCTTTTGTGCAGCGGCTGAGCGATCGACTTCTGCGCTGCGTGTTGCGGGTTTCAATCTCCGCACTGAACAAATATTTGTATGACCTGCAGGTAGTTGTTTCGGGTCTGGCTGTTTGTGGATGTGGGTTTAAATATTTGCATATGCACCCACGATGCAGGAGAAATTTCTAGGGCAACATTAAAGTAAAAGAGTAATATTATTGTAAAAAAATATATTTTTTTATTAAATTCACTCACGTTTTCGATCTCCTAGGACCAGGAGTGGATGTCCAATGATAGGCAGTGCCCCGGGAAATTCAGGCGGCGCATTGGGGCGACGCCTGAACCGGGACCACACAGCTAACACTACACATAGTAATGCCAGTGACACCACTAACACCGACATTTTACGAATCGAGTGAAGATATGAGGACAATCTAGTCGCAATCTACTATTTATAAAAGTTACAATCTTTCATTTTTAGGGTTCCGTAACTCAAAAAGATAAAACGGTACCCATATACGATCACTTTGTTGTCCGTCTGTCTGTCTGACAATGTAATTTTAACATTGTTTTTCAATGTTTCGTAGAAAAATGGTTAAATCGGAAGCCTTATAGATTCGCTCTTTTCTTCCGACAATTTTTCTGTTCGTATGTCACAGTTACTCTGAAACTGTTGACAGTACACAGTTGAAATCTGGTGAATCTTCGTAGGTCTCTTATACAAGATGTAAATAGTACCACATACATGCTTTGACCTAACCAAAACTACACAATAATAGGATCTAGGTCTTTACCTATGAAATTACCGTTTTGTATATGAAAAAATATAAACGATTTTTTATCATGTATTTTTTATTTGTATTAATCTAAGTAATCACCCATGCAATCAATGCATATTTGCCAACGCAGTGGCAGTTTATTGATTCTTAAAGAAATCAACTGGACGGGAGGCAACAAATTCTTCAAAGGCATTTTGTACTGCCTCTCGGGTATTGAATTTTTTTCCCACCAAGAAGTTATCCAAATTCTGGAAAAAGTAGTAGTCTGTAGGCGCGAGGTCTGGTGAGTAGGGCTGATGATGGAGAGCTTCCAACCCCAGTTCTTGCAACTTGGAGACCGTCTGCTGTGCAGTATGAGGTCGCGCGTTGTCGTGCAGGAGCAGCGGAGACGAGCGATTGACCAATGCTGGTTGGAGATGTGCAAGCTTCTCCATCATTGTGTTCAGATCTTCACAGTACACCTCTGCAGTAATGCTTACCCCGTTTGGTAAGAAGCTGTGATAAATCACATCGGCGCTAGACCACCAAACAGTGACCATCACTTTTCTAGGGGTAAGTTTTCGTTTAGGGCATTGTTTAGGTGCTGAACCAGGATCCAACCAACTTGCTGAGCGCTTGCGGTTAACAAACAGAATCCATTTTTCATCGCAGGTAACAATGCGGTTCAAAATTCCATCATTTGTGTGTCTGTTGAGCAGTGCAAGGCACGTCTCGACGCGTACTTCGCGCTGGCGATCATGGAGTCCGTGGGGCACCCATTTGTCAAGCTTTTTTACCTTGCCAATTTGACGCAAATGGACCAATATTGTTTTGACGCTAACGTCGAAAGCTGCTGCTAATTCAGCCGTAGATTGGGTATCATCAGCTTCCACAATCGCCTTTAATTCGTCATTGTCGACCAAAGTCTTCGGACGACCGCAAGGTTCATTTTTCAGGTCGAAATTTCCAGAACGGAAGCGAGCAAACCAATTGGTTTGTAGTGTTAGCTCCGTAAACGTCGTTGATGTTGCGTGCCGCTTGTGCCGCGTTGCTGCCACAACGGTACTCATATTCCATAATTACTCGAATTTTTAACGTATCCATGATGACGAAAAAGATTGAAATTCGATGAAAATGTAACACTTATCAATAAACAAATGACTACTTTTGGAAAAAAAAACATGTTTTCAAAATAAAATTAATTTGAAATTAGAATTCTTAGCCAAACAAAAATTATTTTGATATGAAATGGCCAGTACTGCAGAACAGCAATTTCATAGGTAAAGACCTAATACTATACGTTCTGCAAATTTTCTAAAATATTGCGCGCGGTTTCACTCGCGTGGTAATAGAATTTACAATTTATCTTTGTGAATTGTATCCTAAGTGTTATTCTTTCTTTATTCATTCAATATACTTACAAATACATTTTTAAATATTTCTTTAAAAAAATTATTTATTATTATTATAAGGTTATATTATTGTAAGGTTTCCTTAAAATCCATTTAGTAGTTTTTGCGTGAAAAAATAACAAACATTCATACATCAATCCATCCATCAAACTTTCGCGTTTATAATATTAGTAGGATTTTAGCAATGTACTTATGGGTCCCCACTGTCAAAGAATTTTCACCAATACAAGTCAGCCAAGTTTAGAGTTTGAACCAACGGCAGGGACTTTTTCTTTGCGGATTTATGTGCGTACCTATTGTATAATTCTCTAAACTTCATGAAGAAACCTAACATACTTGAGAGATATTCTCTCGACGGAATGTGAAGCAAAGTCCCCTGGGGAGGGGCTGCATACACGATAAAGGAAAGAAAGAAACTAGTACAGTTTTACATCAACCTACGCTTAACTTAGTCTACGTATTGAGTTCCTAAACTTGTAGTCCTGTCTTTGTCTTTAGTTTTTTTTTCAAATTCAAGATGAACAATCATTTGTTTTAACAAATATACCAACTTGTGATATAAAAAGGCATGCAAAACTTAAAGAAAAATGATTTCTCCGAAGCAGGCGTGCAGCAATCGGTTTTTTGCCCCTTAACTGTGGTGGTAAAGTTAAATTAAACGTCGTTAAATTCATCTTCGTGGTGCGAGTGGCTCACATTAATTTAAAACAAAGATCTTGTAGCAGATTTGGATGCCATATTGATGTCTTAGGTTATTTTTCTTTCACCGTATTTGAAATGTAAAAAGAAAACTATATGAAATCTTTATTGCGGTTTAATAAGCACAGGCATGATCGTCGAATATCAAGTTATACCTAATTAAAATCAACATAGTTTCTGCCGGTAGTCCCTTGAAGCTCTGAAAAAGTCAATCTACTAAGTCTACTCAATCAAAAGATATAGCCGTTTATGGCGTAAATTTGTACGGAACCGTCGGTGTGCGAGTCCGTTTTTGTTTTTTGTTACTTAATTGCTACATGGACAGTATTTTTTTGCCACCTATCTTAAACAGGTTATCTTAATGCCAAGTAATTAAAAAAAAAACAAACAAAAACCTTATACATTTCCTGGCTTTTTTTCTGGCCTGTAATTTTCCTAAACTTTATTGGGATCAGCTTCCAGTCTAACCAAGATGCAGATGAATATCAGTGTGTTTTCAGGAAGCGACCGCCTATCTGACCTCCACAACCTGGTAACTGGAAAATATAGTTTGTTGCCGTTGAGTTATACCATTTTGTGTTATACTGTTACCCATTGGGAAAAAAATTACCGATTAGTAACACTGTAACTAAAATCTACATTTTTCCATCAATATACACTGTACGTAATAGGGTTTTTTTTCGGTTGGGAAATCATCCAATGACTTCCCCCGCTCTGGGCGGAGCGGGGGGGCATGTCAGACTTGTACAGACTAAAACCCACCCATGTTCCTACTATTACCCTTTACGTTCCGAGGCAGCGGTATCTCTTTCGAACAACCCGCAACCCCGGCAGGCGGATGCCCTGGCAAGCCCCTCTGCTTTGCTGACTCTCTTTGAGGTGCGCGTGAAACACGAACGCGCCGTCGACACGGCCTGTCGTCAATCGACGGACGGACGGTGAACTACCCATTGCTCACCGTCCACAGGCCCGACCAACACCCCCTGAATTTGGAATAAATTCAACTACAGCTGCTACCTTAAATATTTCTTTGGGATATCACAAAGACGCGTTGTTATATCTAATGTAAAAAAATGATCGGAAATTAAATATTCTGTACATACTTTTCCAGTACAATTATATTTTTTTAGAGACTTCACTTACCACATTGATGATTCATATCAGTTACACTATCATATCAGTTATACAAAAGAATATTAAGAAATGATTATTATATAACTAGCTTTTGCATGCGGCTTCGCTCGCCTTAAATTCGGTAGCGCCTTATTGATTTGTAATAGCAACGCTAAGTTTTCCCGTTTATTCCCTCTTTCTCCCTCATAACCCACTCTTTTTAAAAAAAAAACCTATGTCCTTTTCCTGGTTCCCAACTATCTCTGTACCAAAATTCAGTATAATCGGTTTAGCCATTAAAGCGTGAAGAGGTAACAAACAAACTCACTTTCGCTTTTATAATATTAGAAAGGATTAAATAGTAGATATTCTAGGTTTTTCGAGATACTCAAAATCAAAATTATTTATTTCGAGTAGGCCTACTACTAGTTACAGGCACTTTTGAACTGTCGAAACATTGACAACAATAAAAATGAAGCTACAGTCCCATGTCACAAGGAATAATAACTGTAGTTGCCAATTCCAAAGCGCAGATCGCTATGGAAAAGAATGGGCAAGAAACTTCATGGACACTCTTTTAAATCAGAATAGTGTTACGAAACCTTGGTTACATGTTACATCATTCGTGTTATATACTCAAGTTTGTAGTCCCTTGAAGCTGAAAAAACAATTACAATCTTCTAAGTGTACGCAATCAAAAGAAATAGCCGTTTATGTCGCAAGTTTGTACAGAACCCTTGAACGGTTTTGGTTAGTTGTTTGCTACACGAACAATATATTTTTTAGTCACGCATATAAATATCTTTTACTAACAATAAAAAAAAGATCAAAAACCTAATCATACTTTTTTTAGCTGGTTATATACACACATCAAAAAACAACACATACTATTTCACAGTATTATGCAATTATTATTTCATTTCTTACCAAGTAGGTTATAACTTTGTAAACTTTTTTGATGTGTATATTTTTAGGGCCCATCATTTTCTCAAACTATGTTAGGATCGGCTTCCAGTCTAACCAGGATTCAGCTGAGCATCAGTGTATTTCAGGAAGCGACTGCCTATCTGACCTCCACAACCCAGTGGACACGAAACATAGATGCTCGTTTGGAATCTATATTTAAACAGAAAAAATAATATTGATGCACTTAATGAAAATCCCAATCAAACATGTTCAAATTACATTTTTATTGAAAAACTAGATTTGGCCCGCGGATCACATTGTGTTAAATTCGTGGTAACAGTTCCCCTTTCCGGATTAGCAGGTACCTGCTACTGATTTTGCCCTTGCGCTTTATTGATTTTAATAGCAAAGCTAAGTTCTCCCTTTTATCCCTCTTTCTTCCTCATTTTCTACGTTTAAACAAAAATAGCCTATGTCCGTCTCGAGGGCCCCAATTATCTTTGTACCACACATCATCAATATCGGTTTAGCCATTAAGGCGTGAAGACGTAACAAGCAAACAAACTCACTTTTGCTTTTATAATATTATTAAGGATATAAAACGAAAATTATTTATATTATTTTATTTATTTCACCAACACTTGTTCATACTGAGTAGAGGTTTTTATAAGACATTACATTCTTAAAATAAATATATTACAGCGCAACAACTAATTATATGTAAACACCACACGTGTAATCAATAACTTACAAAAAAGCTAACTTACATAAGCGTAATGCTTATTAATATGTAGCCTAATTTAAATTGTAAATGAAGTTGGAAAATATTAAATTAGTGTCCAAAATAGATTGGACAGGTTTCGAAAAGAAGTGGCATCGTTTTAACCCTTCTTGAAATTTAAAGCAGAAATTAATAATACAAAATCAAAGTCATTAAAAAAAAGTATGCGTGTTCTATGCCAATCGAAATCCCATAAAAATATATATTAATAATAATACTTTTTCGCAAATCAAGTATATTGACTTAGTTGGCGAGTTTGTTTGGACTCAGCGATCATTGTGCCGATAATCGTGCCAACAATGGCTTAATTGCTAAGAGCCTCGACCAATACCTGAGGAAGCTCTCGTTAGGCAGCTGGATCAAGAGCTTGTTACAGAACGCGGTACTCCTGGAAACGGCTCGTATTGTTAGGAGGTTCCTTTCTCTGGAGCCCTGACCGCCCCAGTAGCTTGGATCCTGTTCCCGATACCGGTAGGCTACTATTTTTATATATATTTTTTTATGACGAAATATTTAAAAATGTGAAATAATGTAAATTAATCAATAAATGAACAAAAATACTTTTTCAAAAACTAAACGAATGGCCACGTGTTCGGAGAGTTTTGATTTCAAAAAAATTCTATTTTCAAGTCAAAACGTCAAATGACAGATCAATTTAAAATTTATTAACGAAATGCACTGGCTTATTTACTTTGACTGTTATGAAATATTGTAACTATCAATAAAATATGACTTAATTCGTTGTTTTAGACCGACCTCGTTACTTTGTGCGCAATTTAACCGCACACACCATCATTGCAAACAATATTTCTCTTAACCCTTTGACTTTACCACGTGAAGACGCAATGGACCCAAATACTTAGACTCCAAGGTAGGAGTCTGCATATACAGCTTTGAGTATGTCTAGTCTAGACATGTTTATAATCTAAGAGTGGACCTTCATTTTAGTAAAACGATTGCTCTAGATCTTTATTCAGGAAGACAACTGGAGAATACATTTGTTTGGATAATTTTAGGACCAATTCCCTCTAAATAATACACGTCTATGACCTAAGTGCTAGAGTTATATAATTTCCTTCCACTGGTTTTAATACTAAATCAAATTCACACACAACATTGTTGATGTCACCGGTTACATGGTATCGCCGTAAAATATGCGCCAACGCCACCTTCATCACCATCATGCTGTATTGTTTACCTGCAAAATATATCATCATCATTTCCTGCCCTTGTCTCATTTTATTTGGGGTCGGCGCAACACGTTTTCTCCTTCCATCCTCCCCTATCAGAAGTCACGGCATCATTTACTCCTTTCTCCTTCATGTAATTCCTTACACAATCCATCCACCTTTTCTTTGGCCTTCCTCTCGCTCTCCGTCCATCAACATTAAAGGTTTACATTATATTCCATTTGTAATCTTTCAAGATTCTTTAGATATTGTATACAAACTTCAAAGAGACACTATTGCAAGAATTGCGTTTACAGGTTGATTTTTATGACCAGTAAGGAAGGAATCTAAACTTCTGTAGTTATGTATGTACTGTAGTATGTGCATTGCAACGATCTAAACTCGATATTGGATTATCCGATAGCAATGCAATATCCAAAAAATACAAATTCAAATTCCAAAACCAAATCTTGTAACTTACTAGTTTCACTGTAGCACTTTCTAACTGATATGAAAATGATCTGATCAATCCTAACATTTTATTCTATGACAGCAATTCGCTAACTTATCAAATAAAAAGTTTAAACATTCAAAATGTTGTTAATTATGTAATATTTTTATTGTGTTCAACTTTCGCAATTTGATAACAATCCCTTTTCTAAACCATAATTTGGTGCCACAGCCAGGATTGTCTTAGTATTTCATAATGTTTTGTTGTAAATTCTGAGTGTCCATAAAATGGCACTTCAATGCTATTATCTGGTTAGAGTTTCTAAATAAGGAGACGATCCTGTCAGTGGCACCGACTCATCATACTCATACTTCTTTCACTCGATACTTCTATATTGGTTCTTATGAGCTCTTGTACCTATATAAATGAGTACATATTAGTAGCTAGTAATGGAACTAGTGTAATTGCTTCGTAGAAGGAGCTGACCACTTCCCATTTCCTCTCGCTCTGTACCATGGAGTGAACCAGGGCCGGATGCGAGAGGATTCGCTCTACGAGAGCACAGCTGTGCTCCGCCTAATCGGGGCAGACCGCTACAGTGTGCTCCACCGTGTCCTCTGGGTCACAATGATGACCCTCGGGCGATTCATTCTGCCCGATTATAAGCAGACCCTTCCAGGACTTTAGGGGAGGACCAACTAGAAATGCTCTTTTCATTTTATTTATGATGATAATGAGACGCACAAAGAAGTAAATGTTGTGTTAAGAAAAGGTATTGCGCCGACCTCAAATAGAATAAGAAAAAGGCAGTAGGGACTAAACGGTCCGCGAGGCACGGATCATACTTGTTCAACAAATTCATTTGTTAAATAAGGCGTTCATACTGACATAAGAAAGTTGTCTCACTGTGTACCATATCAGTATATTTACCAATGCAGCTTCGTCTGCCAATACCAAAGGCAGCATAAAAGCTCGGGTGATCTGGCAAGGTAGCAGTGTCCAGCCATCGCTCTGGTCTGAACTGATCCGCATCTGGGCCCCACATGGGGTGACGCAGGAGGGCGTACAACCCAATTGCTGCAGTACTACCAGCTCTCAGAGTGTATTTTCCTAAAAATAAATACTAAATTGAATTACTATAGCTCTGAAGAAAGTCTTCAGACTAACGGTGTAAAAGTACATACTCAGATTGACATCTTTGTCAACTTTTCTTCCGATAAGTGGAGCGATTGGGTACATTCTCATCGACTCCTTGATCACCGCTTCCAGGTATACTAGTTTAGGTAAATCTTGTTTTGTTAAATCATCATCTTTATGTTCTAGAACATTTTGTAACCTGTAATATTAATTTGGTAAAAAAAACATTCGTCGTTGCAAACAAAAGCAACCTTAACGGAGTCCACGTACGGTACACTACCTCTCATGGACAAGAAGCCTGTGTCCCACCAATAGGAAAGCAATAAACTAAATGCAAATATATGAAACCGTGGGTACATAAGTGTGTAAATGTTACTCACTCGTTAAAAATTCGGTCTTGCATATTTCGGTCTGACCCTATCACTATTAACATTATTGTCAAAGCTGAAGAAGTTGTGTCGTACGCAGCGGTCACAAAAGTATCCAGGTGTTCTTTGATGTCACTGTCTGTGAAAGCACCTTGCTCTTCAGTCAACTGCAGCATTTGATCCAATATTGGTTTGAATTTGTCTGTGAACAATTTGAGCGTTCTTTAATTGCAGTTGCAATCCTATGGAGAAGTGTTACTTTACAAGGTGAAAACGGACCTTCCGCTAAACCTTCGTTTACCTAGCATTTTGTACAGCAAACAAATTAATAAAACCTATTCAAAAATATTGACTTAAAACGGTTATTGGGGTGATAAACCACGGTTTCCGTTTAGGATTTGGGATTGTATCGTAATCAAAACATTTATACAAACATTACACAACACTATTGAATGTACATACATGCAGTCAAAAAAATATTAGTAAGTAACGGATGGTTTATTTATGTTTTTTTTTTTTTGTTAGTTTTGGTGTTGGCCGATTGGCACAACTGTTTTCCAATTTGTTGCGGAGTTTGAGATGCATCCTATTTTTTAGATTAAATTCAATCCTGTTTTTAGTTTGAGTTTGTCTTAAATTTTGCATCGCCAATAGAATTTCGCGTACAAAGTTACTGAAAATGTTAAAGAAGGCTTACAGTGAATCGAATTTATCAAAAACACACTCACATACTGTGAGTAAAGCAAAGCGTCTAAAAGTGGTCGACATTTGTGATAGAAGATTTGCTTCGCTCTATCAACGTCGTCAACTAAAGTAAAAATCACAAAAATAAAGAAAATATATGCTAAAGCGAGTCAATTCCAAAATGTCTAAAACACATCGTTACTGGTGACAAGACGCATTTGAAACCTACCTAAAGTTTGACATGCAAACTAGTCAAAAAGCTTTGGAATCGCGCCTTCCAACTGAACTAAAACCCGAAAAAAAAACATGCCTAAATTAATCAAAGTCCCAGACGTGTTGACGTTGTGTTCATTAAAGTTACTAAAACTATTTTGTTTGTTTACCTTGTGTCGAGTCGTCGTTCATGTTTGTTTTTAACTCAAATTTTCTTTTACGTATGACCTGAAATTGCAAAAAGACTAAATAAAGTAATGGCTCCACAGTTTATAGTGGCAAATACCTCATGACGTTTCCAGTCTGTATTTAAAAATTCAATCGAAATCGTTTCACACACTTTTATTTATTCAACCTATCGATTGGCACAAACAGGGTTCCGTAGCACCAACATCGTCATCATTTTCCTGCCCTTCTTTCATTCTATTTGGGGTCGGCGTAAGACTCTTTCTTCTTCCATTCTCCCCTATCAGACGTCACGGCATCATTTACTCCTTTCTTCTTCATATCATTCCTTACACAATCCATCCACCTTTTGTTTAGCCTTCCTTTCGCTCTCCGTCCTTCAACATTCCGATCCATCACTTGTGCTTCTTTCAGTTCAAGCTCCTCATTACATGTCCATACCAAGACAAACGACTCCCTTTAACTTTTTTCTGTAACGGGCGCAACTTTCAAACTTCCTCTAATATACTCATTCCTTACTTTATCCTTTCTTGTCACTCTACACATTCTCAACTCCGCTACATGCAATCGTTTTTTATCCACCTTTTTTTACAGCCAAGCATTATATATTCTAGAGGTGGAATCACAAATTGGTCAATATTAATAGCAACGGTAATAAAAAGTAAAAATATTACTGGATCCATGATGTCCTTCAGTTTGTTCAAAAGTAAAGTTTGTTGACGCTTCATTGCACTCCAGTTGAATATAAGAGACAAATGCAACCACACTTTTTGAAATCTGTCACAATACAGAGCAAGTAAATCTTCAATTGCGTCTGCATAATCTGTGTCGATCGTTGTTTGATCTTGAGTATTCAGTCCTAGCGAAGTCCCTGCAAAGGAAAATATATTGTTTATCAATTAAACAAGTCATCGTATTGAAAGTACCAGAGAGCCTAATAGTATTTCTGGAAGCACAATCGATGCACAAGATGCTTTCTTGCGGACAAAAATCATCAAATAATGTTAGTGGAGTGGAGAAGTGTCAGACTTGTACTGACTAAAACCGATCCATGTCTCTTATATTACCCTTAATGTTCAGAGGCCGCGGAATCTCTTTCGAACAACCCGCAACCCCAGCAATACAACAGCTGCTTACAATTGCTCCGGCTACAATGGAGAATGTTACTAGGTATGCCAAATCGCTTGAAATGTTGTTTTAGTAAAGCCTGTATGTATACAAATACACTAGTTTTTGTTGTAGTAAAAATAACCTAGTAGTTTTGATTTTATAGGCATTCAAAGTTTCGAAAAATATCGAGCCCGCTAAGTCACGTGACCGTTTGTGACGTCATTTTACATGCCCCGCCCGGTGGTTTGTTATTTTGGTTTTTGTTCGCGTATTAAGTTATTAGTCTAATAATAGTAAATATTATTCGATTAATAAAATGGATGAAGGATACGAGGAAGGAAGGATGGAGGGAAAGATTTGATTTCAAGAGGGCAATCGGATAATCTACCTAAAATAAATGGATTAATGGTTGCGCATTATTTATCAACAAATAGTGATTTAAAGCTTAATAGTTTACCTGTTCTAAATTATTTTATCAAATAAAAATACCCAACTAATATCGTAAGTTCGTAATGGAAGAATGCAACCAATGAAAAATGAAAGCACCTACCATTATTTTTTTACATTAAAGACAACAAATATGTATTATAATTTTGTAGCTATTGGTAGGTACGTTTGTATATAAGTATAAGTAGGGACCGCTCTTCTTAGTAAATTGAAATGAATATACATCATTGATTTATTGCAAACTAGCTTACGCCAGCAGCTTCGGCCCTGTTTCCCGCGGGATCTGTACATTTTCCCAGGATTAAAAGTAGTCAATGTGTTATTCCAGACTTCGTCCAGATCCGTTCAGTAGTTTTCTCGTGAAAGTTAACAAACACACACACACACACACACTCACAAACTTTCGCATTTAAATATTAGTAGGAAGTAGGATAGGTGCTTAGGTAGATGTAGTGGGTTGAACGTTACAGATGTACTAAACCTTTTTTGTATTTGTGATTTTTTTATTTAATACGTAAAGCCATTTCATTTTATTTTATTCCAAATACATATGTTTGAACAGAAACCTTTTTTAGTTATTTAAATTTATTTTACTAATAAAAACGTAAGGCCATTTTTTATTTTATTTTAACGACCTTTGAAACTATGAAAAAAAACTTTTCCGGCGAATTGATAGTTGTATTCTTTGCAAATGTAGGCACAACACATGATTTCCTAGTATTTGAATTGGACTTTCCTAAAAGTCTTTAGTTATAATTTCAACGGCAAGAGAGCGCGACCGCGAGCGGACTGAGTGAGCCAGACTGAGCATGTTGTGTGATGACGTCACACGGTAACCGGCAGCTCGCGTCGTACGTTACAACTTGTTTACTTCTAAATCGGAAACTAATTGACATATCGAAGTAATTCTTTCACTAGTATTTTTTATTTTTGACAGAGAATATGGACTGCCAATAATCAAAATTAGTTAACATTCTTCATTATACTTACGAGTAACATTTGACAGCGTAAAGTCTATGAAGAATTTTCGCACGTCAAACGGTCCTTTTCCCACCTTCGTAGCTAATCGAGAGACAAGACTTCGAGCTTGCACGTTCATTTCAGTCACGTAGGTGTTCAGCACTTGTTGGTTGAACGACGGATTCAATAGTTTGCGATGGGATTTCCATATTGACTCTGTAACAACAATATTAAAGGTTAGGCCAACGCTAAAACTCGATAAACAATACTCGTTTTTGAATTTTGTTAAGCGGAAAAGTAAGCACTAATTGCGTTCTCACTGTCAATCTATATCCATTTGGGTATCTTTATTTATGCGATAAATGCGCCTTACTTAGTTGAAACTTATTACTAATATCTGTAACTAATTAAAAACAATGCATTTCTTGTGAATTGTTGTTGTAACAAAACTGCAATGCGATGCGACGCGTCTCCAAAAATTTAAGAGCCCGCACAAAGTATTGCAAGAATTTGCGAATTGATTTCTCCACGGTCGATGACGCCATTGTAGTCCTTAGACAACGTGCGGGCAAGAGATTTAGAAAAAAATAATTAAGCTTATAATCACCTCTTGAAGATGCTTTCAGCAATGTTTTTTTTGGTATCTAATTTTTAGACGATTATATTATTAGAATTTCGTTAACAATTTTGCAACGGCTACCTGCCACGCTGCCTTGTGTTCTCCTCGCTATTCACCTTTCCTCACTTGACTTGGGGTGAATTACCTTTCGCTTAGTTAACAAGAACCTCCCTGACACTTTGATTCTAGGATTCTATGTTACGGCTGCAGCAGTAAGATAGAATCGGAAACATGCTGACGCCCTCACATGCGCCAGGATGGATGAGGGTATGCTAGCCGGATCCTTAATCCTTGTTGAACTTGCAGGTCTGATCAACTACACTGCTCTGCTCGTCCAGGTGAGGTCACGGTTTGTAAAGAGACAGAGGCTACACACCAGGTTCTAGTCTGCAGCACTGCTCAAATTGACGCCTTGTACTGGAGAGTACTTGCTGCTAATAGCCGAGCCATGATTTAAACTAACCCACCATAGACCAGCAAAATTCGCTTAGAGACTATAAAACCTAAATAAATTAACTTAGTTGTAACCTCATGATTTCCTCGACTTAACTCAAACTCACTGAGGTGGTTTCATATTCATAGTTGCGATTTTACTCCTCATCTTAAGTAGTTTCCTCAGTGGAGGTGAATTTGGCTTGAGGAAACAACTGTCAAATTTAAGGTACGTCGCGATCTACCTTATAGCTTCCTTGAGGTAGTTATCAAGGGAATTATCACCAAAACACGCGCATTTTATCTGATTTTCATAATGTCTTTTGATGAGTTTATTGAATATTTATACCATAAACCTTACTATTACTTATCGAGGCGGTATTTACGAGATGCAGAAAATCCAATTAAGTGTTATGACGAAAATGAGTTTAAAATTAGATTTCGGTTCACTAAAAATGTTGTGATGAATTTCTTGTTACCATTATTGTTTCAAGAAATCGGTGGTAACAAATGTGGATTGCCAACAAGCCCCATTATACAGGTGCTTGCTTAGGCTTTTATGCAACGGGAAACTTTCAAGTGAGTAATATTTTTTTTTGCATACAAAAGAACTAAACAGTTACAATTAATTATTTGTAACAGAACAGTAGGAACATAGAAACATATTTATCAGATTGTTTGCGGGGATTCATTGATTGTACTCATATACCAATAAAAATCCCAATAGGCAAAACGGTGAAGTATTTCGCAATCGCAAAGGTTGGTTCTCAATCAACGTGCAAATAGTGTGTGAACCACAAATGGAAATATATGACATTGTAGCACGCTGGCCTGGGTCTGTACATGACTCTCGACTATTTTCGAATAGCTGGTGTCATATGAGATTTGAAGAAGGAGAACTCTTATAACAATTCTATATTTCAAGATCAACTCTTGAAGACAAATCTTTTCACTTTCGTTAAAAAACTATCTCCCGGTTCCAGCCATTTCGAGCAAGTTAAAACAAGAAGTAGGTACAACGAATAACGATAGTAATAAAACACTGCTGATGAAAAATGTAATATTCAAACCATCCACTTCTCAAGTGGATTAATTATTAGGGTTTGTTTATTTAAATATTTATGTTCTACTTGACAAATATTTACATTTACAGTTGAAAACCACAGATAACGCGCTAACAGACTGCTCTTAAAATAAGTTTAGCCAATATAACAAACAAAATATTCCTCCAAATAATGACGTATTTGTGACGTATCACCTTAACTCCCACTCATTCGAGGGACCTCAACATTTCCTCAGACTGACGACTATGAATACCGATTTCGAGGATCTTTCGAGGAACGCCTTGAGGTGTCCTCGACGGAGGAGTGAGTCGAGGAGCTTTCGAGGTTACAACTTAGAATATGGGTGTAAGTCTCATGTACCTACGTGGATTTTTTAATATTAAGTTTGTTTCTTCATCACTTACTTTCAGCTGTTATAAGTCCATTATTTACAAATTCCTTTCCGAAATCGTAAACATAAGGTTTACTTAAACATGAATTAGCTACTGTCAGGCTGTCTTCTGGATCGGTTATCACTGTAACACAAATAAAATTAATTAATTGTGATTTTTTTATTCCCAACATATAGAAGGGACAACCATGTACAGTCAATTCTTTTACATTGTAAATTTTGACATTCAAAAGTGCCTGTTAACTAAATGCAAATAATTAGTTTCACTTTGACTTTAACTTACTGTAAAATCTGTGAGTGACAAGCTTGCATTGCACA
Organism: Ochropleura leucogaster; assembly: GCA_958449745.1. Taxonomy (NCBI): domain Eukaryota; kingdom Metazoa; phylum Arthropoda; class Insecta; order Lepidoptera; family Noctuidae; genus Ochropleura; species Ochropleura leucogaster. The sequence continues at coordinate 8,631,606 of OY288223.1, read as the reverse complement.
ACACCACTGTTTTCTAATGTGTAGTTCTGAAATTCTCGAAAGAAATTCCATAGATCTGAAATAGAAAAACAATTTAAACTTAGTTTTTTTTTTTAATTAATCTGTCGGTAAATAAATCCAACCTTGCCTTCACACGTTTAAAACATTGACAAACATTGTCAAACATGTATTTTATAAGTTTATTCTTTTGTCCTTGATTATCGTTTACATTATTTTTTCTGTGTTTCCTATTTCATATAGCTAAGATCTATTAAGCAATTTTTGGGTAAACTTGTCCCATCTTCGACCTGTCCGATGTATCGATCTTCAGCATTTGAATGTCTACGGTTAGCAGTCCCTTTCAAGTACTTTTCACATAACTCTGTGTCTCCCTTAGTCTAAAAGTTTTAAGGTTTTCTAGTCACAGCCCACAGACAAGATTGAGTTCAAGAAAAGACCCAAAAACGCATAGAGAGGCCAAAAAAATGCAATTAGCATACTAGTACTTTTTTATATCACCTTGTAGTAGTTTATATAATGCACCTTTTCAAATTTGGTCTGGTAGCAAAATAAATGTGACAGACGGAACTGAATACTTGTATTGCAGATTTGATAAAAAAATGTGTTTAAAAATAGACTGAGTTGTCCGTCAAAATCTTGCACTATACAGTAACGCCTAACTGGCAAAGATTATTTAGATGAATTTTGGTACAGAGATAGTTGGGACCCTGAAGACGGATATAGGCCAATAAAAAAAAAAGTGAAAAAAGGAAAGAAAGACTGGGGGAGGAGTATATGAGTATGTCTGTTTGTTTGTCCGCCTTTCACGGAGCGACGAATTGACGTGATTTTTTAAGTAGAGATAGTTGAATAGATGGAGAGTAACATAGGCTACTTTCTCTTTCTAATCACCCACTTCTTTAAATGGAGGGGTGGACGTGAGCTAAGCCGCGGACAAAAGCTAGTCCTTACTAATATTATAAAAGCGAAAGTGAGTTTGTTTGTTACGTAGGTACGAGGTAGTTGGGACCCTGGAGACGGACATGGCAATTTTTTCCCAACTTTGTCCCAATTGTGTTATTGTGGACCCTGGACACGAAAACAGGTTATTTAGCCACTCTGCACGACAAGATTTTGACACATGACACATCAGCTGAATCGGTGGGGTGACGCGAATTGCCATGAAATTCAAGAATTTTCATCAATTTACAGCATTCAATTTTGTTATTAAAAATAAGTCACCGGGGCTGTTTCATATGATAAGTTTGAGGTTTATATTTCCAAAAACCTCATAAGGTCGATAAAACGGCGTCAATCTATTGTAAAGTGTGTGTAAAATACATATTATTACACCCTTCCAAAAATTAGGTACTTTAAAAACGCTGGGAATAATGCACATACACAAGACAACCCTTTGATAATAAAATCGGAAATCCAAAATAAAAACAGTGACATTCCATCTGCATTCTTATTTTTGCCATTTTACATATAAATTCAAAATAAAACACGATACAAATCTCGACAAAAAATACTAAAAACTGTGTTGCAACATGACATTTCTTAGTGCTGACCGTAAATCTAAGTTTCATCATTACGATTAAAAAGTTGCATTCAGCCTAATCGATAATCGTAATGGAGTAAACTTTAAAAAAAAGTTTTGGGACAGTTGAGGAATTTACCTATGGAAATTGCATATTATTCTACTATTGATATTATAGTTGTTCAAATATCTATGATATCGATAAGAAAAGAAAGACAACAACATTTTGTCACGTGTTTTTTTTGTTATGATATAATTATTTTCTTATGCGCCAAGATTTGAGGTACATTTTGCCGTCAAACGGTTTCGCGGTAAAAGATTTTGGCTGTTTTCTTGAATGACGATGAATGAAAATGGCGGCCATTTCGTCAGTCAGTCAGGCACCCCAGCCGGCACAACCATACCGTACCGCACCTAGAAAGCCATGCCTCCATAGTAGAGCCTTGTTTTAAACGGACAGGGACTCCGCACACATCGGGGCCCTAAAATATTGATATAGACACCCGACGCCCGACGCCCGATGCCTGTAGCGTCTCCCGCGGTGGCTGGCTTGGTTTGAGGAGCGCCTCACTTCCCCCGCTCTAGACGAAGCGGGGGGAATGTCAGGTTTATGCAATAGAAGGAGCATGGGTGGGTTTTAGTCAGTACTAGTCTGACACTCCCCCCCGTTCTGCCTAGAGCGGGGGAAGTTATTTGACGATTTCCCACCCAAAAAAAAACCTGAACACCAAGAAAACTCCTGGTTCAAAATGAGTCCATTTTGAACCTGGATTTTTCTTGATGGCGTGTCCGGTACACGCCATCAAGAAAAAAGTCGTGTTTCCATCTCAATTGTGTTCTTCCTCTATAGGCCATTTTTACCCCAAGGCTTCCACTCCAAGAACACTTTGGCCTACGTGCCATGTTTTAGGAAAGAATGAATACGCTTTTCAAATAACCAATCCAACCAAACAATTTTGTCGAACAAATGTAATTTATCTTAGCTGATTTTTTTAATGTGCTTACCAAGATCATGATTGGCGCGTTCTATATTCAACCTTATTTATTTCTACTTGCAATTCACATTCAAATAGTAGGTACAAAACCAAATTATTAATAAAATAGCAAATAAACATTTTAATATAAATTTGAACAGCAAGCCTATTCCTTTTTTGATTTTTTATCTGAAAATAAAATTGGCGCGAATTTAGCCATAGATCTGTTTGTACTGTTTGTTGTTGAATCGGTTTGAGTGGCGTAAAAAATATTATAATCAATATTTATAGTATTTTACACGTATTACAAAATCTATTTTTATTTTCATCTATCAATTTCTGATATTCCTTAATTTAATTTATTAGAGTTGATTGATTTACAAGAAAATAATCGATTGAAATAATCGCATTTACACATCACAAAATTTAAAAAAAAAAAGAAATGGACGTCAATTTCGAAAGTGAATTTAGTAGTGGTTATGAATATTCCGTGTTATTGGTCCTATTATTGCAAATTACGATAAGATCTGGGCATTGTCATGTTATTTATAATATTTGAAATGATATTTGTGCCAGTTGTTATAGAATCTATTCGTGAATATATGATATAATGTGGAATTAAAAATGTAAACAAGCACGATTGGCGCGAAACTTCGACTTTAGATTTCAAAATGTATCATTACCACTACCAATATAAGTTCAATTACGAATGATTTCTTCACGTAATAAAAGGACACGTTAATCATGCCCAATAATGTGGAGTTTAAATGTCCGAAAACCTATTTTTTTATGATTTTTAGCGTCGACCTACACTGCCATCAAAATGGCAATGATCGTAATTTACGCATTTGGATTTTATAAGACTTAATTAAGAAACTTCCTCAATAATTAAAGAACTTCTAATGACGTTTACATGACATATGAGTTTTTTATTCTACTATCTTAATGAATGCACACCCATATTATTTATTAACCAGAAAATAAAATATTTTCAAAAATAATGAGGAGGTCATATGACTTAAATGTCCGACCCCTTCCGGGGCCAGTACCGAGCCAGCGGAGGTTTGAATGTCGAGGCCCCGAAGGGGTCCGTACCGAAATATACGGTTAAAAAAAAAGAATGAGATCTGAGGGAAGAAAAGGGAAAACTTAAATTTAGAGAAAACTAAAATAAATATAAACTGAAAATTATGATTTTTGAAAAAGAAAAGGATGGCGCCAAACAATCAGTATAGCTCCGACCACTGTCTGTGTTTTCCCACACTACAATGACACCTGCGTTAAGACGTCATAACTAGACGCATATCTAGTTAAAACGAAAATTGAAATAAAAAAAGCCTATGTCACACAGGCTTTTTTTGTTTTACAAATTGTCTTATTGACACAAATAAATCGATAAATTAATTCGATATTGGGACACTAATGACACGACATTGAAAACTAGTTAGAAGGTCATGTGTATCAGAATTATTTTATGGAACACAATCCGCGTTCACTTTTGAATGACAAGTAACAAAATGAAGCTACAGTCCCGGTCACAAGGCATAATAACTTGTGCAAGGACTGTAGTTGTCCATTCCAAAGCGTTGATCTACAACAATTCAACACTGAGTGAGACATTAGAGCCTCGAAGTTTATTGACACAATGTCCAATGGAAAAAGCTGTCTGTGAAAGAGTTAATTAACAGGTTGAATAACATAGTGTTAGTAAGAGGCCCTATTTTTACTGTCAGACATTCTATATACTGAGTAAAACCCATCCATTTTCTTTCTTTCCTTTTGTGTACCGGGGCCGCGTGTCTCTTTCTAACAAAACGCAACAACGGCAGGTAGTGGCCCTGGCGGGACTCTGCTTTGCTGACATCTCGTTGAGGCGCGTGTATTGAACGGACACATCGTCAATACGACCTGTCGTGTCTAGACGACGGACGATCAGTTATACCTATTGCTCACCGTCCACAGACCTCGTAAGTTCACTTTTTATGGCTTTACTAAAGCCTAAATCACTAAAAAGTGAACATAATATATTTTTCAACTAGCTTTTACCCGCGACTTCGCTCGCGTTAAATTCGGAGTAACACAGTTCCCCTTTCCTGATTTGCAGGTACCTGCTACCTGCAGTTTTTGCCCTTGCGCCTTATTGATTTGTTCCCTCCTTTTCTTCCCTCTTTCTCCCTCATATCTCACTTTTTAATAAACAAATAGCCTATGTTCGTCTCCTGGGTCCCAAATATCTGTACCAAAATTCATCAAAATCGGTTAAGACATTTAGGCATGAAGAAGTAACAAACTTACATTCACTTTTATAATATTAGTAAGGATTCTGTTGATAAACACATTTTTATTTAATTATAAAATAAATAAAAACATGCGCCTACTTGTTCTACTAAAATCACTACAATATTCAGGAGTGTATTGAAAATACAATCCTTTCCTTACTAATATAATAAAAGCGAAAGTGAGTTTGTTTGTTTGTTACCTCTTCACGCTTTAATGGCTTAACCGATTTTCATGAATTTTGGTACAGAGACAGTTGGCTATGTTTTTTTTAAGAAAAGTGGGTTGTGAGGGAGAAAGAGTGAAGAAAAGGGAAAACTTAACTTTGCTATTACAAATTAATAAGGCGCAAGGGCAAAAACTGCAAGTAACAGGTACCTGCAAATCAGGAAAGGGCAACTGTGTTACTCCGAATTTAACGCGAGCGAAGCCGCGGGCAAACGCTAGTTTTATATAAAACAAAATCTTAATAAGATGCAAATGAGAAAACAAAATGCATCTAATTAAAGTTAAAGAATGTCAAAATCAAATGTGTTGAAAACTCTTAATTACAATTCCTAAAACCTTGCGTTTAAACGATAACGATATTATTTTATTTAAAACTAATGTTTAGTAGGTAAATTTCCATGAAATATCGAAAGAAATTACCACAAAACATTAAGCCAAGGCTAACATGTTTCATAAATCTGAAAAACCCTCTGTGATAAACAAGATTTCATTGTTAAAGTCACTCACGCTTTCGATCTCCTATGACCTGGAGTGAATGTCCAATGAGAGGTAGTCCCCCGGGGAATTCAGGGGGCGCGTTTGGGCGTCGCCTCAACCGGGACCATACAGCAATTACTACGCATAGTAATATCACTGACACAACTAACAGAAACATTTTTCGGATAGATATGACGAAAATTTTAACACGTTCTTGTATTTATACAAGACAAGTAGTAGAGGCTAAGACGATTACTGATTCAGCCTTTCCGTCAGTCCATTAGTAAGTTATAGCTATTTAGCTCCGAGATTGTTGACAGCACACAATTGAAATTTGGAGAGTAGATGTGATGTAGGTAATATTCGTCAGCGAAGTCGCGTAACACCTCGAGACAAAATATTTAACACTAAAAATTAATTCCAGAAACAAACTACACGTTTTTTCGGCGTGGTTATATATAAAAAAATAATTTGAATAAAAAAAAAGCTCTAATTACTACTTGTTAATAAAACGCAATAATAAATATACCTTTTTAGGGTTCCGTAGTCAACTAGGAACCCTTATAGTTTCGCCATGTCTGTCTGTCCGTCCGTCCGTCCGTCCGTCCGTCCGTGCGTCCTTCCGTCCGTCCGTCCGTCCGTCCGTCCGTCCGTCCGTCCTCGCTTAATCTCTGTGACCGTTAGCACTAGAAAGCTGAAATTTGGTACCAATATGTATATCAATCACGCCGACAAAGTGGTAAAATAAATATTGGAAAAAAATGTTTTATTAGGGTAGCCACCCTATATGTAAAGTGGGAAGTGTTTTTTTTTTTAATTTCAACCCTAACGTGTGATATATTGTTGGAAAGGTATTTAAAAATGAATAGGGGTTTACTAAAATCATTTTTTGATATTGTCAATAATTTCGGAAATAATCGCTCCAAAAGTAAAAAACAATGTGTCCCCCCCTCTAACTTTTGAACCATAAGTTTAGAAAATATGAAAAGTAGAACTTTATAAGGACTTTCTATGAAAATTATTTTGAACTTGATTGACACAACAGTTTTTGTACAAAAAAGACAAAAAGTTTTACAAAATAAATTCTGGACTAAATTTGTAGTATAATCGTATATGCAAGCATTTTTTTAACTTCGTTAACATATTTTATTAACACTTATTGTGACGGACGGGAAACTACGGAACCCTACACTGAGCGTGGCCCGACACGCTCTTGGCCGGTTTTTATGGATACATTTCACGATCATTAACTTTCTCCGGCTACGTCAACATAATCTCTGGCTCACGAGGTTGTCGACATGTGGGATGTGATTTGAGCTTAGCGATCATTGTTCTGACAGTCGTAACAGACAATGGCTTTATTGCTAAGAACCTATACCAACACCTGAGCAGGCTCTCTTATCAAGGGTTCCATCAGAAAGTGATACTTCTGGATACGGTTCCAGGAGTATTGGAGTGAGGAGGTTCCTCTCTCACTTGACCATCGGTAGCTTATACCAAAAAAAAATTAAGACTACATAAATTTTAGTTCTTTTTTGTTAATCATTTTAATGTTAAAAATATTTGACACGTGTAATGTTTTGAGATTCATCCGGGGCCAGCGTACCATTCCTTTCAGACCAAGCCAAAACAGGAAATTGGTAATTATCAACTTGATCTTTCCATTCCAAAGTTTATTAAATCCGGCAATTTTATGGAAAACAGACATTAGCGATTTTTTAAGTCACTAATTACGACGGTATAGGCCCAGTTATTATGAAATTCTATAATGCTCACGGGTACCCCTCAAGGTTAAGTTAAAAGATTTTGCATTTGCTGTCAGACACTTACAGAATAATGCAAAATCTTCTTTTCTTCCCCAAGCGGGGGCCGCGGGGTCACGCAACGGCCTATCACGCACGCGCTTAGAGGACGGAGTAATCGATGTCGACAAATCAACAAGTCATAAGTCATAAGTAATTTATTTCACAATGCGCCCTATGTCGCTAAAATTCACGCCAAAAACGGATGATTGAATATTTTGAGTTAACGCAAGAGGAAGAAAAGTAGTTAGACAATACTGCGAAATTTCTTCTGAATCATAGTTTCTAATTAAGTGGATTCATATCAAGACGTAGTTCAACCAACGCAAGGAATATAGTTTGGTAAGAGAGTGAAGACAGCACCACCCGCCCCATGATGTGCAGGAACCTCCCGAAACTTCCGTGTCCGGTGAGGTCCTGCGTCAGGCGGTAGGTGAGGATGCCCTGACGCCTCTCTAGCCACTCCTCAAAGAGGGGACTTACCGCCACTATAATTGTGGCGTGCCCTAAATATTAAGGGTGCTGATTTAATTTAATAATATCTAATATAATAATATCTTGGGACAACTCCCAAACGGGTATCTGATCCCAAGCTAAGCAGAGCTTGTGTTATGGTAACCAGACAACTGATATACATACTTATATAATTTATAAATACATACATATTATAGATACATCACACCCAGACACAGAACAAACAATCATGCTCATCACACAAAGTTTGTCCTGGGTGGAAATCGAACCCACGACCTCCGGCTCAGCAGTCAGGGCCACTAACCACTGGACCAACAGGCCCGTTATTTGGAAAGATAAAGAAGTGTCAGGGTAATGTGGCCATGAAACCGCAGATAATAATCGACTTCAACATAATGAAAGGAGCAATCTGCTTATTACTAAATATTGTGATGGTAAATGCTTTGAAATTATACTAGTCACTGACATAAAAAAATAATAACGAAATTGTTAATTGTAGATTTCCGAAGGTTTAAAATGATGAATCTTTGCGAGACCCAACAAAATACTTTTGCCTGTAGCCTGAGAATTAAACACTTTGGCCAAAGCTATCCGAGAAAACTTTTCCTTTGTTCAACTTTTTTCTTACAAGATTCACCACTTTGTATCAATATTATTGTTCTTACCGAACAAAAATATGTGTTGCTGAAGCTAGAAGTTTGTTTGACTACAGCTTCTCAGTTAAAACACTAGGAAGCGGCAAGAGCGAGTTTTTTCCCCGAACTCAAATGGAAAAAACGGAATTCTTATAGGATCGCTTTGTTGTCCGTCTGTCTGTCTGTCTGACAAGACCATATATCTCGGGAACACGTGGAAGTATTAAGTTGTAATTAAAACAGCATACTTAAGTTTGTGGTCCCTTGGAGCTCAAACAAAATCAACCCTCTAAGTCTACGCAGTCAACAAATATCGTCTAAAATGACGCAAATATGTATGGAACCCTGATGCGCGAGTCAGACTCGCACTTGGCCGGTTTTTTGTTTGTTTCTTAGTACGACTGATATTGTTGAGTTTCATACCATATAATTTCGATATAAAAGTTTATATTTATTATTTACTAGCTTTCGCCCGCGGCTTCGCTCGCGTTAAATCTGGGGTAACACAGTTCCCCTTGCGCCTTATTGATTTGTTATAGCAACGCTAAGTTTTCCCTTTTCTTTTCTCTTTCTCCTTCACATCCCACTTTTTTCAAATAAAAATTAGCCTTTGTCCGTCTCCTGGGTCCCAACTATCTATGTACCAAAATTCATCACAATCGGTTTAGCCATTAAAGCGTGAAGAGGTAACAAACAAACAAACTCACTTTCGCTTTTATAATATTAGTAAGGATTTATTTTATTTTACTTTCTATAAAGTAAGCAATGACTTAAGTACTAACGCTGTAACAACAACAATGTAAAACCAAATGATTTTAAAAGAGTAACCATGGAGTTTCTTGCCGGTTCTTCTCCATAGGAAACGACCAACACGAACCGTGCATCTTTTCTCGACGTTTTATAAGTGCCCGTGTAGGCCTATGTGAAATAAAAATATTTTGATTAAAATTTGATTTATTCAATTAATAATATTTTTGTTTTATTTTAGTTGATAATGAAGGCAACGTTCTTTAGTATATAATATTTGTTTTTAATTGTATTTTGTAAAATAATTATCGCTATTCATTTTAAAACATTAATTTCACCGTTTTTATAAAAATAGCCCTAGAATTCTCGCAAAAACCTTGATAAAACCCACTGTTTCTATTAGATTTAGAACTACGCCGTTCGTTTAAGCTACAGGGTCTTGCGGCTCATTTTCATACGCATTTTCTTTGATAGCTCTGCTTGTAACAAGCGTTTAAGTCAGATCTCACACGCAGCTCACGAGTGACCGATGGATTAAATGGTTTACTAAGATAAGACTCACCGCTACTACGGCGGGTGCAGGGAACCTCAAGCGGCGTAAATATAGTAATTTTATTGGTATTTTTCGAGCTTTTTGGGATTGAAACTCTGGGACCGTGGGGGTCCTTGTGCTCACAGCCTCTTTAAAGATATTGCAAAATGCTTAGTTTTTTTTTTTTTAATAAAGCGTTGCCCCACACTAGGACTTTCTCTATCATGGGTGCGTTTACAAACATTTAGTTCACATACACAAAGCCAGACCCGAAACAACTATCTACAGATTATACAAATATTTGTTTCGTGTGGGAATCTAACACGCTACACGCAGCTCAGCAGTCGATCGCTCAGCCACTGCGCTGACCGTGCCGTAGTTGACACCTTCCCGTGACCCAAGGGCTGACTTTTACTTTGGCCAGAGGCTGAGGCATTACAACGTGGTAAAACAGCCAGTATCTTGGGGACATTACCAACTGTCAGTGTTGAGGACGAATTTTTTAGGGAGGGCATTTGAGGACGAAGTTAGTTTCACTAATTTATTTTGGTTTAACATAATCGAATATTTATTCGATTATTATAGATTTAAATACTATATATAGATAATAGTATCAAAAATATATAAAGTATACATAATTAATTAAGGTTACGATGTGTTTTTATTAACGTTTTAGGATATGTGGAACTAATACAAATCTTCCGGGTTTTAATTAAACCAATAATAATAAATAATTTTGACAACCAGCCTTATCAAAGCGTATCGTAGTACCCGTTTTCGCTGTATTAACTCGTTTGTACAGGTCAAATAAACAGGCTGGCAAAGACATAAATATTCAGCGGCTAAACCTTGCCCCACACTAGGAATTTCTCCAGTATCGTGGGTGCGTTTACAAACATTTAAATACATACACAAACAGCCAGATCAAAATAAAAATATTTTTATATCACATAGGCCTACATGGGCACTTATAAAACGTCGAGAAAAGACGCACGGTTCGGGTTGGTCGTTTCCTATTGAGAAGAACCGGCAAGAAACTCCATAGTTACTCTTTTAAAATCATTTGGTTTTACAATGTTGTTGTTACAGCGTCAGACTTAAGTATGAGAGGACAGCGTAGGCCCGACAATAAGTCAATGCTTACTTTACAGATAGTAAAATAAATAACCAAAGTTAACAAGGGTCTAAGATTCTACAAGGCCAACCATGTCCACTCATTCACAACGAATTGGTAGAAAAGACTCTATACAAGAATAAAAAAAAAAAAAAAACATCCGGAACAACCACCTGTCGGTCACACAAATATTTGTTCCGTGTGGGGATTGAACCCGCGACACGCGGCTTACCAGTCATTTGCTTAACCACTGCGCCAACCGTGCCGTAAGATGTCATTTTACGCGGTCAAGTTGGATTCGGTTACTTTTGATATAATATTTAAACTACTCTTATGAACTTGTTTCTTGTTGGCGTCATCGTGTAGTTGAATCGTTAATCTAACGGAAACTGACTACCATAGGTGACTGCTTACTAACCTTGAAAATCCTTACTAATATTATAAAAGTGAATTTGAGTTTATTTGTTTGTTTATTACGTCTTCACGCCTAAATGGTTTTACCGATTTTGATGAATATAATAAATACATAAATAGTTGCTACCCTGGAAACGGGCATAGGCTATTTTTTTAAATAAAAACGATTGAGATATGAGAGAGAAGAGGGAAGAAAAGGGAAAACTTAGCATTGCTAAATCAATAAGGCGCAAGGGCAAAAACTACAGGAAGCAGATACCTGTAAATCAGGAAAGGGGAACTGTGTTACCCCGAATTTAACTCGAGCGAAGCCGAGGGCAAAAACTAGTTAAATATAAACAAGTAAGAATTTTGTTACGCAACAACATCAAATTGATTTATTTTAAGGTCAAAATCTAAAACACGTTATCATTTTCCTGCCTTCACTACCCATGACAATAAATAAAATCTAAAACACGTTATGGTAAAAGAAAATATAATTTATTTTATGTTCTACGGAGTTTTGTAATTTAAAATATTTGCGTCACATATTTTCAGATTTAATTCGTATCCTTTGATGACTGCGACATACACACTCATTGCTTGTTGCAAATTATTCCCTCATACAGCTCCGCCTCAATAGCGCCCTTACACGTACAGTTCGGACCGCGGGAAACAGCACGCGCCGTTCCACCCCTGGCTCCGAACTGATTTGTAGATGTGCGGCTCTAACAGTCCGATCTGGCATGTCGATGCAAGCGCATGTCTCACAGTTTTAGGCGCCCATCACGTGATTGTAAATTACAACTGCCGTTTTTGTAAATTACAAAAACGGCGGTTTGATATTGGCCGTTTTTGTAAATTACAAAAACGGCGGTTTGGAGCGTCGAAGCTATCACAGAGTTCATTCGTTTGTTCCTTGAACATCCGAACAACTCTTGAAAATCATTTACACGCACAGTTCGGAACGTTTGTCTAGATTATTCGGCAATCCAAACCGTGAATGCATTTTTAATCGTAATTTACATAACAGTTTGATCTGCAGTCCAAACTGTACAGATCTAAGTGCGGTTTGGAACGCAGTCCAAGATGCGCGGTCCAAACTGTACGTGTGTAGGGCGCTAATGGCTACCGCACCCGGCGCGCGGCGGCCGGATGCGGAGCCTGCGGTGCCTGGTGTACCGGTGCCGCGCAGCGACGTATGCCTCTCGCAGTGCCGTCAGTTCTTGCGACCACCAGTACACCTGACGCCGGGCGCTTGCCGACCGGACTCGGGCATTGCCACGTTGCTGATCTCCGACATGCCCTCCTGAAACCACTCCGCCTCGTGGTTGGTGTCAGCAGGCCTGTCCGCTGATGACACCCAGGCCTGCACGATCGTGGCGATTCCGAGGTCCCGGTCCAGCTGTTTCAGCGCCCAGGGACCACTCGGGGCCTGTAGTATCGGCGCGCTGGAGGTCTGGGTGGAGACGTCGAGCCGGATGTACCGGTGATCGGAGTAGGTCTCCACCTCCTCCATGACGCGCCAGTCGACAACACGCGGCGACAGAGCGGGGCTAGCGAATGAAATGTCCACCACCGACTCGCCCCGCATCCGCACACACGTGGGAACAGAACCCCGATTAAGGACGACCAGGCCTCTCTCCAGGGCCCAGTCCTCCACCATCCTTCCCCGCACATCCGTGTAACGAGAACCCCAAGTCAAAAACACTACCTCTCTCCTTAAACAACAATCCTTACTACTAAGATTAAAGCGAAAGTGAGTTTGTTTGTTACGTCTTCACGCCTACATGGCTTTACCAATTTTCATGTATTTTGGTACAGAGATAGATAGGACCCTGGAGATGGACATAGGCTAACTTTGTTTTTGAAAAACGTGAAAAAAAAAACGAAAAATAAAAAAAAAACTGAAAAGTGAAACATAAAAAGCTAAACATAAAAAAGTTTAAAGTAAGTAATTAATGTCACCGCCTGCCAAACAACAATTTAACACCGTAAAGCGTGATATGTTGACAGCTTGATTAATTTTCGATCATTGATTGTTGACACCGCCTCAAAATTAATTAATAACCGTGTGTTGTTTGTTATTTTAAGTTTGTTTGCTTAGATTATACTTAAAATAAAAAAAGAAGCTTGCGATGGCAGCTGACAGCAGTTTATCTCGTATTTCCTAAGGACAGTCCATGGAGTTTTAAATTCCTCCGTGCTTCGAAAATCTTGTTAAAGCCGCGTCCTGGCTGGCATTAGTAGATCTCACTCATTTATAATACACTAGCTGGCGCACGCGGCTTCCTCCCGAAAAAAAACCTATATCTATATACAATGTGTCCGGTCATGGTCTAGCTATTTTCTAGATACTTGTGTAACGAGTTTTTTAATATACTATTACGATACACACTTGGGTCTAATTCACTTCCCCGCTTTTTGGCAGCAATTGTGAGATATTCTCTATGCGTGAACAAACCATATATCTCAAAGTTTTAGTCTTTCTGAGGCGAAAATAGGTTTATTCAGAGGGCAACAATATTGTCTATCGTTTAAATTAAGAAATTATGAGCTTAAACTTGTGTAACTTTAGAAAACAAAATTTAAGTCCAAATAAACAAATCAACCAAAGTTTTGTAAACTGTTTTGTGGAAAAAAAAAATATTTTTGATTTATAAATTTGAGTACTAGAATGTTTGTTATATAAGTACATAGAATATCGCTAGTCCGTGGCCGGACACATTGTATATATTGTTCCTCTGGATTAGCATTTCTATGGGATTGCTTTATCGACCGATATAGATAGACAATGACATAGACTAGGAACTCTTAAAATCCGAGGCCTTAATGGAAATTTGGTGTGACGATATGTCACGAAAACCTATTAAGTAAAAAATATGTTATTTATTTTATAATCGTCACATTAAACCTCTATTTAAGGCTTAATAAATTACTGTAATTAATAACAACATGTTGTTTCTTCGTTTGATTTTTAATTCAATATCGGGTAATTTTTACCGCCTGTGATACAGACTTAACTTAACCTAGTACAGGCATCGAAATTTTGTTATACCAACATTATTTCTAGGATTTAAATTGTATTTATAGTGCCAATTGTTTGAACTTTGAATAAATATATTCTATTCTATTTGGAAAGCATAAATTGTTCACTTTGAGGGCCGATTAAACGGTTGCCGCAGCAGTCGTACATCTAACGACTCCATTTGGAAAAAACGAGTCTGTAAAGTTTTCTCGATGGAAAAATACCGAAAAGTTACTTCTAAAATGGATTTCAAATAGGCAATTGGAACGAAATTCCTTATCCCGTGTTGCGAAAGGGGGCTAGACGGGAAAAATTAGACCAAAAGTTCTAACGACACTTTTTGCTTTAGAGAGAAAGAGAGACCTCTGTCCGTCCCTCTATTTCTCTCTCTTTCATAGAAAGCAAGCCAGTTATTTTCGTTTGGTCTTTTTATTTCGCATTGAACAGTGTGGTGTCGCGACGATTATTTTTGTTGAGTGTATACAGGTTTTTCTTACATAATAAATAATAACTTCGTTCCATCCGGGTGTCCCTTGACACCTCTCAAGTTTTTTCAATTAAAAGTTCGAAGGACATTGCTCTGCGCTCATACATTGTTGGCCCCGGAGCCAAAAGCATCGGAAAATGATGTATTGTATTATCTGTCATTAGTAAACTTCTTCATGATCTTATTTTTATAAAGCAGTTGTAGAATAGATATATTTAAAAAAGTTACTAGATTTTGAGGTTATAATCGAACCATAACAACGAATGTAATGTATGATTTTTCATAGCTCCGAGTGATTTTTAAAACTAAAAAAATATTACATCATGTATTTGGGTATGTTTAATACCTACCTAGACAATTAGGTACCTTTGCATTTTTAATATAAGGCTAATAAAGGTATGGTATTGAGGGTAGATGTAGGCATTTGTGATGCAATCGCTTGCTACGTTGGCTAATCTTAAAGTTCTCAATCAATTGCGCATCCATGGAACCGTTAATAATTTTGTGTAATCTAAGTAAGTCAAAGTGATTTCGTATTTTAATTGAAAGTGCTTTAACGCAACATGGTAATCTATATCTTTTTGGATCTTATTCTTCATACATAAATATCTAACGAAACGGGCCTGAACAGACTCAACATTATTTGTATGAATTGACTAAAAAGGAGACCAAATAGTGGAACAGAAGGGCTACTATGACATCTTATAGCAATTCTTATTCCACTGAGTGAAAGAGATGGTGCTAGACACCCTGTATAGCTCTGTCTCTTTCCCTCAGCGGAATAAGAATTGCTTTAAGAGGTCATAGTACTCCAATGGGCAACTTGTGCGTAATATCCTTACTAATATGTATTATAAAAGCGAAAGTGAGTTTGTTTGTTACGTCTTCACGCCTAAATGACTGCACCGATTTTGATGCATTATGGTACAGAGATAGTTGGGACCCTGGAGACGGACATAGGTATTCAGATACTCTTTGGTCTTTACACAGGGCCATTTTGGGCCCATGTCCAGAATGCCAAAATGCATGACATTTTACAGGACAGTCGAACTATGAAAATTCAAGCTGCCTAACCAGGCACAGCTCAAACCGCCCCCCGGCCCTCGCTAGGACCCCGCAAAAAATATTTCTTTGTTAAAATCGAAAGAAACATGATATTTAAAATGAAACATCCATATTATATTAGTTAAAAATCATTGGTTTAAAATCGAAATCTTATTTCAATGTCAAAAAAATAATAATTAAGCTAAACGTGCGTAATTATCGAGAGAGACATTTTGTAAGCTTCGGATGAAATAATTGCGTAGTTGAGGTATTCCTCATAGCGCTCCCGTTTTGAAGCGCTCCCATCTAAGCGCTCCCGTTTTGTTCCTCTAAGCGCTCCCAAAAGGAGCGCTTTGAGGAACGATTAAAAATATTAAAATTTATTTCCTCGAAGCGCTCCCATGATTAACTTTCGGATAGAGATGGGACTATACTAACTGAAATTATCGATAATAACTAGGTAATAAGTAGAACACATTGTTATACTATAATATACAACTAGCGGCCCGTCCCGGCTTCGCACGGGTTTGGTATTTTTTTTTTTGTTTTATTGTAAATCCTTTAGTCCACCAAATCGATGAATATAATCTGCCGACATATTTACCTATTCATATTTTTTTATTGTTTAGCTTATGATTTCTCTCCATTATGTTTACCATTACTACCCCCCTCCCCGCACACCTGGCAATGAGGTGTCTATCGTTTACGCTCATCTTACGGGACTTCCTCAATCTCTTCCCCTCATCCTATTAGGGCCGGTGTCCCTCAGGGTTCCGTCTTATCCCCCCTCGTCTTCACGCTGTTCACTAGCGACATTCCCAAGAGCAAAAAAGCTCAGTTAGCTCTGTTCGCGGATGACACGGCCATTTACTATACTGGCCGCTGTACAAACGCTATCGCTCGTACCCTTCAGACCCCAGCCGACATCCTAGGCGCTTGGTTCAGGAAATGGACAATCGAGATGAATCCCGGTAAAAGTCAGGCGGTTATCTACTCCAAACCGCGCTTTAATCCCCTGATCCCCAGTTTGATCACTATGTACGGCAAGCCTATCCCCTGGGAGAAGTAAGCCAAATACTTAGGTGTCATTCTCGACAGCCACTTGTCCTTCGCGGCACATATTGCTATGGGTTTAGGTTTCACTTTTTATTTCAGGCAGAAAGCAAATTGTCACTTAAGTGCAAATTGCGTTCATACACCGCGGTCATCCGTCCCATCGTGACATACGCATGTGTCGTGTTCGCCCACGCCAACCCGCGTTTCCTTCATAAGATGTAGACCTTGCAAAACCGATTCCTTCGTAAAATCACGGGAGCCCGTAACGATAGTCTTCACTTCGACTTAAGAATCCCCACCGTCGTTCAATTCATGAAGCGTCTTTCCATGCGCTTCTTTGACTCCGCGTTAAAACATCGCAACCTCCTTATCGCATCGGCCGCTCGATACGATCCCTCGCGAATAAGTAAAATTCATCGTCCTAGACATTTTCTCGTCACTCCTGACGATGCTATAACCCTGCTCCAGGAGAGCAGCAGGGAGACTAGCACTCTGCGCAAATTCAGACGCAAAGCGCCGTCATTCCATCCTCGCCGACGAGGCCCGTCGCGACGTCCCGGTAAATGCCCCACCCGACCTTTGCAAGAGCCAGCCCGTGCTGCTGAGCCAGTAAGTTTAAACCAGTCCATAAATAATATCACTCAGATCTAGCCTATCCCTTGCTTTCCCTCAGCGTCGCCCTAAGCCGAGGCTCGTACCCCACAGGGGGTGCCCTTAGCGTGTAGTCGCTTAGTTTGTAAGTTTTCACCCTGGCTGGAGGTCTTAATTTTAAGGCACCCACAGGATTCGCCCGGTTAAGCAGACGATAACCTCCTTGGTTGAACTGCGAGATGCCATTCCTAAAAAAATTTATCGTTTACGTCGATGGTAGAAATGACAATAACATTGGCCCTTGTATACACATAAGAGTGCCGAAAGCAAAAATATATTATTCTCTCAATTTCGTAATTTGGTTAAGCAACTTCACACATGAGTTTTTAAAAATTATCGATATAATTCATGACGTTTACTTCATGCTTTTCCCTATTTTTAAACGTGGGAGCGCTTCGAGGAAATAAATTTTATTATTTTTAATCGTTCCTCAAAACGCTCCTTTTGGGAGCGCTTAGAGGAACAAAACGGGAGCGCTTAGATGGGAGCGCTTCAAAACGGGAGCGCTATGAGGAATACCTCTACTAATAACTTGTGCAAGGAAATCTATTTCTAGTTCTAGAGATATGAAACTGATTTACAAAAGAAATGTTAGGATTATGAAGACAGAATATCTTGCACAGGCTACATATTTTTATTTCAGGGCGCCGCAATAAGCTGGAATTCTCAATTTGCTGGCTCTAGTTTCAGCCTTTCAAGAAGCGTTTTGGTTAAAACAGCTGGCGGATGAACTTCAGCCAGAACTTAAGGGTATAGCTATTTCCCTGTACTGTGATAATCAGAAAGCGATTAGTCTTGCAGGTAATGCTGTCTACTATGCACGCAACAAACACATTGATGTCCGCTATCACTTCCTTCGAGAAAATATTACTCCCAAGAGGATCAGGCTCCAATAGTAATGCACTGGGGACATGGTCGTGGATATTTTCACAAAAGGACTTCATCGACTTAAACACGAAGACTTCACCTCGTCAATAGGCATTCAACTTATGCGTCAGCGTTCAGGAGAGGATGTTAAGAGGTATGAACGCCTACGCTTAAACGTATAGCAATGTTGTACAAATGTCACACGTAAAGTGCCTAAAGATGATGGCGCCCCTTCTGGCCACTAAACTTTACTGTGCACGGTCATTGTCTGTTGTAAACTATTATTTATTTTAAATATTAAAATTCCAATTAGATTGTAAAGTTAGTTTATAAAGGAATTAAATTGTTGTACAAATCGAATTCCCTTTTTATTAAATTTACCTAACTTGTAATATTACATAGAAAAAACAAACTAAGTAAAAAAGATATTTAATACTACTACTGCTAGTGGGTGTGTTTAGTCACCCATCGGTTTCTCAAGCAGGATCTAACATACCGTTGGTAAGGACTCCAGAGACAGGAACCTTCTTACAATGTAGGCCATGCTGCCTTCTAAAACATACTTGATCGCCTAAGGAGCCTAGACAGGTGTTCATCGACACTCATGAAAATCGGCTCAAAAATAATCGAGATATTTTAGAAAGAAAAAATATTTATTTGTTGCATATTAGGACGAGAACACAACAAAAATAAACATGGAAAGCATCACAAACATTTACAAATACAAATATGGGACGAAAAAAAATTGGTTGTATTTTAAGCATTTTTTTTTGTCGTCGCGGTCGTGACTGCGACAGGTATGTCACCACTCAGCATGATGCTGTGCTATGGGAGCCCACAGCACAGCGCTGGTTTTCAGTGGTCAACCCGTGACTAAAACGTGCGGAAGTAAAAACAGTATACATAAATATCAAAGTCAAAGTCAAAGTCAAATTCTTTATTGCTAACTAAGTGTAGAATTTAGATCTTAACAAAGGGTAGGTTCTTAGAACTTAGTTGCCTGTTTAGGCATTGCAATTTAATTAATCATACATAAAAAAAAAAACATTCTAAATTAACTTAGTCAAACTTTTTACATTACATTAAACATTATATTAATTAACATTATTCATAGATTTTATGTCATAGGATTATCATCACATTATAATAAGTTTTAACAATCATTGCTCATGTTATTACAAAATAAATTAAATCATTATGTTATTTCTCTTCCAGGAATTCTTTTACAGAGTAGTATGCATTTTTAATCAAAAAATCTTTTAAGTTCTTTTTGAACATACCAATTGAATTTATGTTTTTAATGTGTGTGGGTAATCTATTGTAAATTTTTATGCTCATACAAAAAATACTATTGCTATAAAGTGCAGTGTGAGATGTTTTATTGCGTAATATATTTTTAAGTCTACTAGTTTTTAGTGTGTCATAACTACTGATGTCTGATCGAACTAAAATTGAGGCCTCATAGATATATATAGCAGGGAGGGTTAAGATCTTGAGATTTATAAAGTGAGGTTTACAAGAATCTGTTTGTTGTAACCCACATATAGATCTAATGCACTTTTTTTGTGCTTTGAACGCTACCTCTTTATCTGTTGAGAATCCCCAGTATAGTATCCCATAAGATAGAATGGATCCCACATAGGCATGATAAGCACTAAGTAGTGTGGTTTGGTTAGATACCTTTTTGAGCATATAGAGGGCATAAGAGAATTGACTTAATTTATTACAAACACTATTTACATGCGTTTTCCATGACATATTAGAATCTATATAAATACCTAGAAATGTTGTACTTGTAACTTCAGATACAGTTTCATTATTATATTTAACAGATAATGGCACTGATTTTGCGTTTTTATTTTTAAAATTTATGTAATGGGTTTTTGTAAGATTTAATTTTAGATTATTTATTGTAAGCCAGTTTACTAATTTAGATAATGATTCATTAATTTCCAATTCATGATTTTTATTTTTATTATTTGTGAAAAGAGCTGTACTGTCATCTGCAAATAAAACCATAGGGTGCCGAATGGCCTTGGGTAGATCATTTATATATGTAAATGAGAAATAGTGGTGGTCCCAGTATCGACCCTTGAGGAACACCATATTTTATTGACCTTGTGCTCGATATATATTTCTTTTCTGTTTTTGTGAATGGGCATAATTGTGTTATTTCAGTTAGCTGTTTTCTATTACTGAGATAGGATTTGATTATTTCTAGTGCTTTTCCCCGAACTCCGTATATTTCTAGTTTATGTAGTAGTAGTCCATGATCAACGTAATCAAAAGCTTTTGTCATGTCCATGAATAGAGCTGTTACCTGATTTTTTTTATCTAGCTCCATTATAACTTTTTGCAAAAGCTGATGCATAGCCATGTTCACCGATTTCCCTTTTCTGAATCCAACTTGATTGTCTATTATAATGTTATTTTTTAATTATAATTTAATATGTTAAATACTTAAATGAATCCTTACTTAATATTATAAAAGCGAAAGTGAGTTTGATTGTATGTTACGTCTTCACGTCTAAATGGCCGAACCAATTTTGATAAACTTTGGTGCGAGAGATAGTTGAGATCCTGGAGACGGACATAGACTAAAAAAGTGCCACCACACGGGTTAAAGTTACCGTTAGCCCAAAGTGTAACTATATTTCGCACGCGGACGAAGTCGCGGGCGGAAGCCAGTAAAAATAAATTAAAAAGTATTAAGATTATTTTAGTTGTTTCTCTTGTTCAGTTTTCACTAGATTCTAGTCGTGCAGGTAAGTAGCATCGTTTATCATTACGCGGCGCGCTGATCCGCCTATCACCACTTAACTATATCAGGCTTACTGGCTAACCTGTCGGGTAGCGGGTTTGTACAAAACAAAAGTCCCTTGTTCACTGCTACCACAACTCTGTCCATACCAACCTCGAGTTTAAAAAAAAAATATACCTACACCTCTCGTTTGTGGAGGCTCTTAGCGTTTGAAAAAAGAATCGACCTCTGCATTTCCACGAGATGTATAGTATGTATAGTTTTATTAAACATGATCCCACATCCATTTTCAGAGACAAATATAGTTTTTTCTCAATGCGTGTATTAATTTTCCCAATAGGTATATGGATGGATAGAAAAAGTTTATAGACCATCAACAAACACGTGTTGATTGATCAATATTTTTTGAGTTCCACAGGGCTCCGTTAAATAGTAACTGCTCCAAAAGTCAACCGATTTATGGAGCAGTTACTGTTCTACTAACTAACTAAGTCTTATATTAACGGATGTTCAAAAGGTAAAATTATACTCAAACAATCTGTCAGTATTTGAAAATCCTTATCCTTTACTATATATATAATATTATAAAAGCGAAAGTGAGTTTGTTTGTTTGTTTGTTACCTCTTCACGTTTTAATGGCTAAACCGATTTTGATGAATTTTGGTACAGTGATAGTTGGGAACCAGGAGACGGACATAGGCTAATATTTTTTTGAAAAAAGTGGTTTGTGAGGGAGAAAGAGGGAAGAAAAGGAAAAACTTAGCGTAGCTATTACAAATCAATAAGGCGCAAGGGGAACTGTGTTACCCCAAATTTAACGCGGGCGAAGCCGCGGGCGAAAGCTAGTTAAATTATAATGTAAAGTTTTAGTTTTTGTTTTGGTATTGGTTTTCTAAATTGATATTCTATTAAATACCTGTCGTCATGCGTTGTTGGGCAGAAGCCACCACAGAATAGATCTCTCTGTAAAGCCCGCAGTACACATTGAGCCAAGTTATTGGGCCAGCCTATTGGGCCTAGATAATGAATTCCCAATGTCGATGTATACACATTGGTTGATACCAATGTTGTTTATTGATTGTCAAGATTGATACCATGACGATGTGCGCCAAGATCCTCTGATATGTGAACAGCTACCCTAGCATGACGTGTTAAAGCAGAACTTATTCCGCTGAGGGAAAAATATACAGAGTGTCTAGCACCATCTCTTTCACTCAGTGGAATAAGTTCTGCATTAAGATGTCATAGTAGGCCTACAGAACACCGACAACAATCGTACAGTACTAGTCTGACACTACCCCCGCTCCACCCAGGGGAAGTTATTTGATGGTTTCCTATCCGCAAAAAAAGGTCTACCGCATGTTGGTAGCTATCACTTTTCTTCGGATTCTTGATCTTAGAACAAATCAGTTTTGTTGCGATGTTTTCCTTTATCCTGTTGAGGGTAGGTAGTGTTGATGAGATATAAGAAAAAAAAGACAACGAATCCGACTGAGATGCGACCGATTTAATAATTATGTGGCTTGCACGAAGGTTTTGTCTGTGCAATTATGGATGAAACTGTGATGACGAATTCAGTCACTTTATCTCCGGGTGTTCTCGTCTAGCTAACGGAGAGTACTTGCAAAGGCATAACCTTGTAGTATTATTCATCAGCAACTTGCTCTGAAATACAGCTTATGGAATTGAAGGTGCCATACTATAAATATGTGTCCGAATAAAATCTTGAATATGACAATATCACATTGTACTAGGATCAATCCATCATCACTGACATGACTATAGTGGCCAATAAGCCTGATATCGTGGTGGTAGATCGATTAGAGCGCAACGCAAGCAAAGTGACCCTTGTTAACACTATGGGCGTAGCCCGAAATAAATGTTTTATTATTATAAATACTAGGTTTCCTGCTCACATAATAACTGAACACTACTTTGTATCTCAGTATATTATTAAATGAAGTGTCATTCTTATAAATGGTTTTAGACCTCAGACCCGATGTACTTAATTGAGTAGATTGGTACTTCCAATGTAAGGACATTGTAAGGTGATTTAGGAAAGGCGGTTCTGTCGATATTTATAGAATTATTATATTTTGACGACACGGTTGGTGCTGTTTCTGAGGAATTGACTGCTCAGCTGCGTGTTGCGTGTTCGATCCCCGCACGGAACAAAAATATTTGTTTGGCCTACAAATAGTTTTTTCATTTCTGGCTGTTTGTAAGTGAGTTTAAATGTTTGTAAACGCATCCACGATACGGGAGAAATTCCTAGTAAGGGGCCCAACGTTTTTTTAAAAAAAAACAAACAAACATATATTATAGTAATTGAGCAAAGAAGAAGAAATATATAAAAGGTGTAAAAGTATCTTAAACAAAGCCAAAAGGCACTTGTTATACATATTTTTGATCTAGCTTAGACTATTTCTAGTTTCGGAAATATTGATGTTGAAAGTTCCATTTTTTCCTCGTTTGCCTTCGCTTCTGGTCCATGTATCGTCCTAAAGTTTGAATTAAGATTTCTTAATTCAAACTTTCAATTACCAACATTTAAATTCCATTGGACATTTCTTGCTGTTCCAATGGTCTCTAAACATATTACTACCATCTATAACCCGACACAACGTAATAGCTCGTAGGTAGCTAGTGTAGTGTCGCTAATTGCCGAGATATGTAATTATTAAAGTTCAATTTATCTTACCTTGAAGTTCTTCGATACTATCTTGAGTTGGTATGAAGTAGCTAGTCTTAATAGGTTTTTTTTTTTATTATTGATAGGCTCGCGTTTGACCACTATCTCACCTGATGGTAAGTGATGATGTGGTCGACGATGAAGCACGCTTACCTAGAAATAACCTATTCACTCTTGACTTGAAGACCCCCAGGTTATAGCTGTCAGGAAATACAGACTCCGGCAGGGAATTCCACTCCTTAGCAGTACGCACAATGAAGGTATTCCCAAACCGTTTAGTGCGTGTGGGTGGGATGTCTACCATGTAACGGTGGCGCATCGCCGTACGTCTTGTAGTCCTATGATGGAACGGGCTTGGCGGAATTAGGCTGTGCAATTCCATCGCACACTCTCCGAAAAGTAACCGATAGAAAACCGAAAGGCTGGCAACGCGTCGGCGATGCTCCAGGCTCTGGAGCTTTGACTCAACCAGCGCGTCGCTGCCGATGAGCCTCTTGGCTCGTTTCTCTATAGACTCTAGCGCTTCAAGCTGGTATTTGGCGCATCCGTCCCAGAGATGAGAACAGTATTCCACACAAGTACACAGTATAGGAACTAGAGACATAATTAATTTAGAATAAACGCAATGTTGTCGCGCAAATTGATTGTCTCGCTTGTCTGTCAAGCGGTAAGCTTAACGACCTAGGTTTGAGTGGACAAAGTGTCTTTTTTATTTTTTTTAATTGAGTGTGGGTTTCAGCACCTGAAACCGCCGAAGTTCAGACCACCAAATTCATTAAAAGTTACCATCTTTATTTCAAAAAGCATCAATTTGTGGAGTACAGAGTACTAACAGTTATTGAAATTATTTCGGACTTTTGAATAATATATATAAATTACTAGCTGTATTCATACCCAGCGGTTTCACCCGCTGTTCAGTTAGGGGCATGAAAAATAGATGTTAGCCGATTCTCAGACCTACCCGATATGCACACAAAATTTCGTCCAAATCGGTCCATCCGTTTTGGAGGAATATGGGTACGAAAACTGTGACACGAGAATTTTATATATTAGATTATACATATGAAGTAGGATTAGTTACACTTCAATTAATTATTTACCTGATAAATTGTTCGAAATGAGCCCTCTCTTTTCACGACAACACTACCTATTCTAGATGGTAGTTGTCTGGTTACCTCTCGCGATATCAACGCAAAGCTAAACCGTAGTTCTTGTTGCAAGCAAATTAAGCTTCTAATAAATTGAATTGTTCTTGTTACGCCATTATTACACAACTAGCTTTTGCCCGAAGCTTCGCACGCGTTTCGGGTAAATTCGGGAAATTCAGGGTAACACAGTTCCCCTTTCCTGGTTTACAGGTACCGGCTTCCTGTAGTTTTTGCCGATGCGCCTTATTTATTGTAATAGCAATTCTAAATTTTCGCTATTCTTTTCTCTTTCCCTCATATCCCATCCTTTTTTAAAAAAAAAAGCCTATGTTCGTCTCGGGTCACAACTATCTCGGAACGTACGGAACCCTAAAAAGCTAAAAAATCTCGTATTATTTTCAGCTTCTTCATTATTTATTCATATAGCAATTTGCAGTGTGTTTGCATGACATTTATTAACAGACAATAATAGTCCTACACTAATTAATTTATAACATTACTAGCTTCCGCCCGCAACTTTGTCCGCATGGCATAGTTACTTTGGCCTAACGCTAACTTTAACCCGCAAGATGATCGAAAAAAACATATCTTTCTCTCCCCTTTTTTCCCTCTTACTACCTCTTTTCTCACTTTTTCAGCCTATGTCTGTCTCCATGGTCCCAAATATCTCTGTACCAAAATTCATCAAAATCGCTTTGACCATTGAGGTGTGAAGACGTAACAAACAAACTCACTTTCGCTTTTATAATATTAGTAAAGATTTAATACTAATATTTTTACTATTATTTATGCAAAAAAAAATTAAATAATATATATATATATTAAATAAAAAAAATACTTATATTTGGCACTCAAATTGGATATAGATAGATATTTAAGTTTCAGGTACCTACATGTCATGCAAATTACACATATGTGCAAAATTTACATGAATTGAAAACCGAAAAGTGAGCTAAAAAAACTTCTTAGTTTTTATTAAAAACCATGTTGAAAAGATACAATTCATCTAGAGTGACATACAAGCCACAAAACGTTAGCAAAATTGTTACCTTCATACTAATTTATTTCCCTAGAGTAACTTTAATTACGTGCAAAAAGAAATATATAGAAAAACAGCGGCAAGAAGGCGCGCAGATCGACGCTAGATTCGCACAATGTTGCTAGTGGTTATAGTGCTATTTCTATGCGTATTGATTGCAGTGTGGCCTTGGTTGAGCCAGCATCCCAACGCACCACCTGTATTACCTGGGGCACTGCCAATCATTGGACATTCACTCCAGGTCTTAGGAGATCGAAAACGTGAGTGAATTCGTTCATTTTGTAACATTATCCTTGGGTAAAAAAAACCGGCACCTAAATATATCCTACTTCCTAATTTTCCTTCTAATATTGTAAATGCGAATGTTTGTGAGGATGTAAGGATATTTGTTACTATTTCACGTCAAAAAAGCTGAACGGATCTTGATGAAATTTGGCACAGAGGTAGATTATGGTCTAGAATAACACATAGGATACCTATTTTCGATATCACGCGATAGGCGAAGCCGCGGGCGCCAGCTAGTCTATAATATAATAACACTGCCAGTCTCAGCTGAGGATGATGTATGATGAATGTGGGGGCCATGTATCTTTTTTTTAAGATAAAGATCCGTTAACGACTGTATAATTACAGTTTTCCACGCACTAAAATGAATAATGTAGAAACTAAGTTAAAATCCTAGCCATTAGTTATATTTATTAACAGTAAAGGTAAAGTTAAAAGGTCAGGATGCTGTTGCGGTTGCCGAGGCGTTGTAGTTAGTCGGGAATGTTTGCTGCAGCTCACACGCTTCCATGCTATCGTGCGCAAGAGAGCGGTTTCCTTACTGCAACGCTTGCGTAACACTCGTTACAGCATCAAAGGCACTGGGTGACATTAGCTAACATTAGCTAAGGTGACAAACAGTCTCATCAATGTTTACTTGAAATTATCAAGTAAACATTGATGATGTTTGTCAGATTTTTGTGCCACTGAGCTATGAGTTCCTCTCATAAACGTCTTGTCTATTTAGTATTGGTATTTATGTAAAATGTGTGTGCGTGTGTGTGTGGGTAGAACAATCGTTAAAAACAAATAAAACAAAAAAAATACCCCTCCTTTTTTGTCTTTAATTTTTTTGAGTAGGTATAGCTATAAGCGAATGTACAAATGTCACTTTTTTGGTGTTGTTCGCCGTATTGTTGAGACTTCAGTTATAAGTCGAGATACACGATAACTGACAAATGCTTGCATTGGCTGGACAGCTCTACTCAAATATGTGTGGTTCTTTCCGACGAGGGCATAAGGAGGTAACTGAGGTAAGTTGACCAAGGCCTTAAAAAGGACTATGAACGCCAAGTTTGATTCGGCTTATTCTTGTCAGAATTGTCGGGCACGAAACACCGGCCACATCTAGTTTAAAAAATAATCGGCGTTTAAAAGTGTTTCTAAAAAACCCCATAGCAATTACTATATACGAAATTGTAAATTATTTTTGTATTTCAGATCTATGGAATTTTATAAGGAAATTTCAGAACAGTTCATTAGAGAACGGTGGTGTTATCAATTTCTGGTTCCCCACTCATTCATTGTACGGTAAGTCAAAGACAATCATTATTTAGATTAGGCTATAGATCCGCAGTATTTTTTCTCTGTCTGTCATGGCCCTTCATCTCGGAAACGCGTAAAGGTATCAAGTTGAAAACAAAACCTGTAGGGTTACCATGACATCTTATGACTGCTTACTGTAAACTAGACCTTGTGGCTTCTGAAAAATACTTTGAGAGTCAATTCTTAAATTCAAACTGCTGGTCCATGAAAAGATCAGATGGGTCACCATGACATCTTATAGCAGTTCTTATACCTGTTTGAGAAAGAGATGGTGCTAGACACCCTGTTAAGCTCTGTCTCTTTCCCTCAGTGGAATAAGTTCTGCTTTAGGACGTCATGGTACCTGCCGGGGTTGCGGGTCCTGCCGGGGTTGCGGGTTGTTCGAAAGAGATACCGCGGCCCCGCGGCGGTTTTAGTCAGTACAAGTCTGACATGCCCCTCTGCTCCGCCCAGAGCGCGGGAAGTCATTGGATAATTTCCCACCAGAAAAAAAAGACGTCATGGTAGGGTAGCTGGTCCTTAAGTCTGTAGTTCCTTGGCGCTGTGAAAAAATCATTCCCCTAAGTTTACGCAGTCAATTATGATCGTCTCCTACTCTGTATCACTTGCGGACATAAGATTTTCTTGTGCTTGAACTAATAATTAATGACAAGCTGATTGGACTGTTGACCTTATATTATGTTATTTATTTTTCAGTGGTAACCGACCCAGACGACAGCTTGACAGTAGCTAATTCATGTTTAAATAAACCATTTTTCTACGATTTTGCCAAGGAATATATAAATAACGGACTTATCACTGCTCAAGGTAAGAGTTAAGCATATAAATACAAACATAAAAATAGCTACAAGGGCAGACCCAGAAGTCCCGACAATATAAATGGCGGTTATTGATTAAAATGATGTTTGTGGTAGAGAGTTCCAACCTTATACTATAGGTATCTAGGCTTTCTAGCCGCGATATTAGGTATTTACATTTTCATCAAAAAGTGAACACTGTCACTGAATTTTTGAACCTGGAACAAATTTAAAAAACCGTAATGTTGCACTTCAGTCCAACCGAGGAGTCTGGTTCTTTATTTACAACAATAAAATATTGACCGCAGATGTAATTGTGTACCCTCACCTTTATGACCTCTCACTCTCTCAATTGTACAACTTGGAGTTAAAGCCTCTCCGTTAATTTCGATTTATTTTTTACTACGGTGATAGAATTTACAATATACAGTATCTTTATGACTTGTAACCTTTGTGTTATTCTGATGCATCAGCTATATTATTGTAAAGTTACATTAAAGTCCATTCAGTAGTTTTTGCGTGAGTGTCACATACATCAATACAAACTTTCGCGTTTATATTATTATAATTATAATAGGATAAGATAGGACAAGAGACGCGATAATTTTTACAAAAAGATCGGTGTTTTTAAATAAACATTTTAAGTTTTTCCTTGCAAATGGGACGAAAAATTTTGCTTCGAACAATGTGATAACAAACTTTACTCACTTGTATTTAAATTCGAAAACATCCATATGTATTTAGGTACCTGTATATAGATGTAACGGGGGAAGTTTTTACCTCTATCCCCCCGAGAGGCCTACATATCAAGCGGGTCAGTACTAGTCCGGGGCGATGAATGTCGCATTAGATTCTACGAGGAGAGAGATCCTTGTACGAGGGAATACCGGTATGGTTTTAGTCCGTAAGAGACAAAAACTGACCCATCCGCTCACGCCAAGGTAAAGGACTTCTATTGAAGATTTCCACATTATGAAAAAAATGGCTTTTATTAATTTTTATTCAAATAAACACCAATGCAATATTTATTGTTCCAGAATCAATATGGAAATCTCACCGCAAACTATTGAATCCGTCGTTCAACCAACAAGTGCTGAACTCCTACGTGACTGAAATGAACGTGCAAGCTCAAGGACTTGTCTCTCGATTATCATTGAAAGTGGGAAAGGGCCCGTTTGACGTGCGAATGTTTTTTATAAAGTATACTCTGTCTACTGTCACTCGTAAGTACATATTGTATGATGATTGTAAAGAAGTGAATGTGAAGTGAAGAAAAGAGGTGGTGATGTAGAATTTCTTAAAGGCTGAAATTGATTGAACACTTTTGAATAAAATAATAATAATACACCGAGTTAAAAGACGAAATAACCCGACTCTGGCGTCTACAAAAAGTAATCACTGTCCCCATAGTAATTTGTACAACAGGAAATATTCCCAAACAGCTCCATTAGTCCCCTAATTCCCTGAACTTACCAGCTACCACCTACCTCCTACTGCTGAAAGCAGTGATCCTTAACACATGCAGGCTGGTAAGAAAGTTTCTGCAGTGTGAGATAGACAACATCCCACAGTTTGCACACAACCGTGTGGAATCTATTTCCATACCCGCACCAACTGATGCACACTTGGCTTAGGCCCGTGCTATCAGAACTTCCCGGCTAGCTGGAGAAACAAAACTGTAAAAACTAAATAGTAATAAAACGAAATAACAATAAAATATGCGCGTTCTGAAACGGCACACATAAAGTTTTATTTTAAAATGTGACATTGTTGAAACTAGATATAAACAGGTTAAATATCAGTTTTATAAACTGCAATAAAAAACTAAACTCCATTTAAATACCTACGATTACATTTTTATAACAAAACAACATAATTATCTATACTATGAATGTCTTTTAATTTTATGTTATGACGCGTTTCCCAAAGAGACAATGACAACATTCTTGATTCAAAATATTAAAAAGTTACTTTTTCCACGAAACAAAACCTACATGGTTGAGCTGCTGAGATGAAAACTCTATTCTCTTTTGCAGGAACTTCGCTTGGTCTGAATAAGGAAGATCAAACAAAAATAATTGATACAGATTATGCAGATGGAATTGAAGATTTATTTGCTTTGTATTGTGATAGATTTCAAAAAGTGTGGTTGCATGTACCTTTCTTATTCAACTGGAGTGCAATGAAGCGTACACAAACTATACTTTTGAAGAAACTGAAGAACATCATAGATCCAGTATTTTTTTTTTAATACGAGCATTATTATTAGTTGGTTAAATTAAAGTGGAAACGCGGCCAGTCTCTTGGGGACATTACCAATTGACAGCCTTGAGGACGAAATTTTATAAAATATCCCACTGGATCGATCTACCCGAATCAAAACAATATTATTACTTATCTCAATCCGATCAGCAGCTTTTACGTGAAAACGTACAAAATATCCAAACATACACCCACACAAACTTTTATATATTAATATTAGTAGCATTTAATTTATAAATTCCATTCTGGTCTAAACAGAGACGTCATCAAAACAACATTCGTCACATCCAGGGCTATCCGAAAATGATGAAAAAATAAGCAATTCTCAATAGTTTTCCAGTTATATTGCCTTAGAAATTGTTTAGAAACCGCTTCATAAGTACTACCTTTATTTTACACGACTTTTTCGCATTTTTTAACAAACTTTCGTATTTTCTAACATTCGCATCAAGAATAACAAAAAGCCATCTAAAATTAAAGCAAGATTGTTTGTAAAGCGGTCCACTTACTATTTTGTCAATAAAATTCGTTTTTCGCATACCCTTGGGTGACATGTGACGTCACTGTTTGGACCACCCTGTTCACCAAAAAATTATGTTGACATGTTTTTTCGAGGGCAATTTCGTTACCAAATTCTATAATTGCAGATTATACATAAAAGAAAATACGAGTTAATGGCAAACAAAGGCCCAGACAATATGTACACGCCATCAGGTAAAAAAAAATATTAGCATTCATACATACTCCAAAAACTCCGAATATATTTTTTTAACCTTCTTAATTTCAACAATTTTCATCCATTAGCTTATAAGTTTAGCACACAATAAGACACGCCATTGTTCTTTTCCTAATTGTATCGATGGCATAAAGCTTTAACGTGTTTGGGACAAAACTCAGCCATGCGTATTCCGCTGAATGCGTAAGTCAGTGCATTGAGGAGCTCGTGGCTAAATAATAGCAGCCGCTCGGGTCGATCTTTAGGTTAAGCCGCGCTTGCCTAGATTGGTCTGTCGATGGGTGACCACCCGTTACATACCGAGTTTCCTCCGTGACTCGGAAAGCACGTTAAGTCGTTGGTCCCGGCTGTCATTTGTAGATCTTTGACAGTCGTTAGAGGTTGTCAGTGTTCCGAAAGTCTGACAACCAGTCTTACCAAGGGGTATCGCGTTACCCAGTACTAACTGAGTTGTGGAGGTCAGATAGGCAGTCGCTCTATGTAAAATACTGATAAGCAAATGCATCAGTCAGTGCGTTGGTCGAAGAGTCACCCACTACTGGTTCCCTTAGCGTTGCTATTAAGACTGGGCTTACACTTCTCGCATTCTACACTCATCTACTACTTTATCGAGGTCGTTAGTCAGTTTTGGAGGTCCCTATCAATAATTTTCAGCCTGATAGGTCAAGAGTTCTACAAATATTATGCGAATTAACTCAACTTGGCAATATCTCAGCAGTTACCTACCCCATTTTAATTTCTATTGATCGCAAGGATGATTTGATTATACACAACGTTGTGTTAGAGTGGAGTATGCTTTTAAGAAAAGAAAGTGATTATTATCATCCCAAACTTAAAGTCCCATCTTTAGACACATTTTAGGCATATTTTAGTATCGTCAATGCATACTAACAACGAAGCATTGTCCAGACAAGTTAGTTACGATGAATGTTGACGCGGTAAAAATCACAATTAATGTAAAACTTTTACAACTTCACAATTTATTGTCTTACTATTCCAACAAAATGTTTATAACAAAATCTAAACTGATTACTCACTTAAAAACACATTATTTTTCAGACAAATTCAAACCAGTTTTGGATCAAATGCTGCATTTAGCTGAAGATCAAGATGCATTCACTGACAGTGACATCAGAGAACACCTGGATACTTTAGTGGCCGCCGCTTACGACACAACATCTTCGGCTTTGACATTTACTTTGTTAATGATAGGGTCAGACCGAGGTATCCAAGAACGAATTTTGAGCGAGTGAGTTGGTGATATATACAAGTGAGAAAGAGAGAGAGAGAGAGAGAGAGCCAATGCAGGACCAGTGAGAATAAGTTAAAATATAGTGACTACAACTGATGATTTTTCTTATCATGACAGGTTGAAAGAAGTACTTAAACATGAAGATGATGATGTAACAAAACAAAATCTACCAAAACTCGTGTACATGGAAGCGGTGATCAAAGAAACGATGAGAATGTATCCATCTGTTCCAATCTTAGGAAGAAAAGTTGATAATGATATCTATCTAAGTATATACTTTGACAATATTAATTCTAAGATCTTCTTCAGCTTGAGACTCACTCAAATTTGTAAACGTTTCAGAGAAATGTATATTGCGAGCTGGTAGTACTGCCATTGTAGGATTGTACGGCCTTCTACGTCACCCCATGTGGGGTCCAGACGCGGAGCAGTTCAGACCGGAGCGATGGCTGAACTCTGCCACCTTGCCAGATCACCCGAATCTTTATGCCTCGTTTGGTATTGGCAAGCGAAACTGCATAGGTAAACGTGTTCATTAACAACTCATAGTAGACTAGCTTTTACCGCGGCTTCGCTCGCGTTAAATTCGGGGTAACACAGTTCCCCTTTCCTGATTTGCAGGTACCTGCTACCCGCAGTTTTTGCCATTGCACCTTATTGATTTGTAATAGCAGAACTAAGTTTTCTCTTTTCTTCCATCTTTCTCCGTCATAACTTAATCCTTTTAAAATATATCAATAGCATATGTCTGTCTCTAGAGTCCCAACTATCCCTGTACCAAAATTCATCATAATTGGTTTAGCCAATTAAGCGTGAAGACGTAACAAACAAACTCACTTTCGCTTTTATAATATTAGTAAGGATATTGTTGTAACCGAACATAAATATGTGTTGCTAAAGAGTTTGTTTGACTCCGTTAAAACACTAGGAAGCGGCGAAGAGCGGGTTTCTTTCCCCAAATCAAAAGGAAAAAATGGAACTCTTATAGGATCACTTTGTTTTCCGTCTGTTTGTTAAGACCCTTTTTATCTCAGGTGCAGGTATTAAGTTGAAATTAACACCATATAGGTAATCAAGTCTCTGAGAAATCTCCTGGAACTATAAAAAAAATTCAGTCTCTAAGTCTATGCATTCAAAAAATATGGCCGTTTAGTGCGCTAGTTGGTTTCGCACTTTCATTATCTGTATTATATCGGTTATTAAACAAACGCTTTACATTCCGCAGGTAAAATATACAGCATGATGGTGATGAAAGTGGCATTGGCGCATATTTTACGGCGATACCATGTTACTTGTGACATCAAAAATGTAGTATGTGAATTTGATATTGTATTAAAACCAGTCCAAGGACATCGTATTAGTTTAACTCTTAGAGCATAGACTGTGTGCAGTGAACTGGGTATAATTTAATATTTTCTGGATTAAATAATGATAATGATGAAATAAATAAATAAAACTAAAATATCTTGACTTGGCACACGAGGTTGTTGACATGTGGAATGTAAACTCGGCTATCATTGTGCCGATTGTCATAACGGCCAATGGCTTAATTGCCAAGAGCTTCGACGAACATCTGTCGAAGCTCTCCTTAGGTGGTTGGATCAAGGGCCTGATTCAGAAGGCAGTACTCCTCGATACGGCCCGCATTGTGAGGAGGTTCCTGTCTCTGGAACCCTAACCAGCGGTAGCTTGGACCCTGCTCCCGCTACCGGCGGAAACCTATTTTTATATTTTTAAATGTTTTTTTGTTTATTTTCTAAGAAATATTTAAAAATGTAATTTTAAGAAGATAAGTGAATAAAGAGAAAAATAAATAATAATAATGTTGTGCACCACCACTGCTATTTTATTTATTTGAAAGTAGGTATTTATATTCATATTTATTTGCGTTTTATAATGTGAAAGGTTGTTGCATGAGTCTTATAGTAAAAGTTCAATTATGGATCCTGAAAGGGCACAGCAATATAATATTTCATAAAAATTAACATTCATCAATAACAAATTATAACTTAACAATTCATATTCAATTATTAAAAAAATATATAAAAAATATAACCCAAATAATTATTGGAAACAAAATAAAGACGAAATCCAATTATATATTTAAAAATTAAAGTATCATAACATATTATTGCTAAGCACAATCTGGCAGGCACATTCTATAATGCAACTACAAATTTTCATGATTATGAATAAAGTATGGGAGCTAATTGTTGTTTTTTTTTATTTATATGCGGTATAAAATCGTAAAAATCCATATCGATGTTCCGAATTGGCACAAAAATACTTCATAGATTTTGTTCAAATTTTTATGCACATATTTGATGAAGAGGGTGAGCATATTGCATTTTATAAAAAAAAATACCAATTCAGTCATGATATGCATTTAAATAACTATTTGATCCGTCGTCAACGGAGAAATGGCCCAGTGGTTACATGGACTGAAATGTAAGACAAGAGTCGCAAGATCACCTTCCTGCGGAGGTTTTACTTTTTGTGAATTGTTATAGTATATTTTCGATCCCGCTCAGCGCGGGAAAAGTTATTTGATGATTTCCAACCCAAAAAAAGGGGGAAAGTCAGACTCGCACTCGGCGGGTTTTTTTTATTTTTACACAATAAAGTAATTCATATTATACAAGGAGGAATTTTGTAATGCCACCTGTAGGGGAAACTAAGTACTCTTAATACTTTAGATAGAAAATTTCACTCAAAGAAAACATTCAGGTCCTTTATTTTTGAATAGAAAGAAAACGGCATTCAAAGATTTTCCTTTTTAATCAAACCGACTAAAATCTGTAAAAGTTTCACCCTGTAATTTAATTGCATCAAAAGCATTTATTTCAATTAGACCATTACAGGCACTTTTGAATGTCTGCCGACTGTCTATTAGCAACGTAATAAATACTTTGAGTTTGAGAGACAGTATGTTTAGGTTTATCTGCTGACTGTTTATTAGCAAAGTAATAAATACTTTGAGTTTGAGAGACAGTATGTTTAGGTTTATCTGCTGACTGTTTATTAGATACGTAATAAATACTTTGAGTTTAAGAGACAGTATGTTTAGGTTTATCTGCTGACTGTCTATTAGCAACGTAATAAATACTTTGAGTTTGAGAGACAGTATGTTTAGGTTTATCTGCTGACTGTCTATTAGCAACGTAATAAATACTTTGAGTTTGAGAGACAGTATGTTTAGGTTTATCTGCTGACTGTTTATTAGCAACGTAATAAATACTTTGAGTTTGAGAGACAGTATGTTTAGGTTTATCTGCTGACTGTCTATTCGCAACGCAATAAATACTTTGAGTTTGAGAGACAGTATGTTTAGGTTTATCTGCTGACTGTCTATTCGCAACGCAATAAATACTTTGAGTTTGAGAGACAGTATGTTTAGGTTTATCTGCTGACTGTCTATTCGCAACGCAATAAATACTTTGAGTTTGAGAGACAGTATGTTTAGGTTTATCTGCTGACTGTCTATTAGCAACTTAATAAATACTTTGAGATTGAGAGACAGTATGTTTAGGTTTATCTGCTGACTGTCTATTCGCAACGTAATAAATACTTTGAGTTTGAGAGACAGTATGTTTAGGTTTATCTGCTGACTGTCTATTAGCAACGTAATAAATACTTTGAGATTGAGAGACAGTATGTTTAGGTTTATCTGCAACAACAACAATACATACACTGTTTAACAACAACAATACATTGCCTACAACTTTATAAATTTGTGTACACACAAAACACTTAACAGGACATTAAGACAGAAGAGCTGTTAGTTAGTACTGCTTATTTAATAAGAAATTTCTTTCAGCCGACCTGGGAGAAGAAAGCTGTATGAGATATACACAGCTATCGGCAAGGGGCAAATATTTTAGCGACGTGTAAAATACTTCATACACACGTACACAGAACAGTGTGTTTCTGTAAAACAGTACCCATATTCTTGATCCTAACAAATCTCTAACAACTCCAATGAAGGCTTATTTTCCCATTTGGAAGGCAATGATCCATCTTATCCTTTCAAACTAAGTCTGTACCCACTTCGTCAACACAATTATATATTTTTTTAATTTTGGTAGTTAGGGTGTGTGATTTTGCGGGTTGTTCGAAAGAGTTACTGCAGAACGTAAAGGGCAATAGAAGGAGCATGGGTGGGTTTTAGCACAGATAATATAATACTAACGTACAGATACTCCATCCCATACAAAGAAACGCGACCGCCATAACTTGCTCATTTCTCCGGACTATCCGGGCTATTTTTTGAGCCCGGTTTTGTTACTCATAACGGCGCTAGATGGTGCTTGCAGCAATAGTTTTGTTTACACAAAGAACCAATAGATGGCGATAAAACCATTCAATTCAATTCAAAAGCCTCTTTATTTCCATGACAAAACATTTTTAACTTCTTATATAACTAAACACTAGGGGTATATATATTTGTTATTAACCTTAAAAGAAAAAACATTTTTAAACACTTATAAATTAATTCTATGACTATGAAAATAATATTTGTTACATTTTTAAAAAAAAATTGTCATGGCCCCTTTCGGGTATAGGCCTCCTCCAGTTGTCTCCAACATTCTCTATTTTTCGCGACGTCTATCCAGTCTCTACCCGCTATTCTTTCTAGATCGTCAGTCCAACGAGCTCTTGGTCTACCTTTTAATCTTTTACCTCCAGGACCGTGCCATTTGGTAACGCGATTTGGCCATCTGTCCTCAGAGTATCGCGCAATGTGACCGGCCCATCTCCACTTCAGACGCATCGTATGTTGAATTGCATCTAATACTTGGGTTTTTTGTCTAATTTTTCTACTATTCTGTTTTTCTGTGATCTTAACACCAAGGATGCTCCTCTCCATAGCCCGCTGGCATGAACGGATTTTTTGCAGGGTTTTGTTATTGTAGATCCATGTTTGTGCGCCATATGATAGGCAGGGAAGTAGACAGGAATCCATCACTTTTTTCTTTAAGTTTACTGAGAGTTTCGACTTCATAATTTCTTTAAAGCTCCAATATTTTTTCCAAGTCATATTGACCCGTCTATCTATTTCATCTATATGCCTTGAGCTTTTAAAAGAAATTTGTTTTCCTAGATATATATAGCTCTCCACATAATCAACGGGTGTTCCATTTATTTGAATGGGGGTTTGCTTGCCGTTGGTACATACCTTTGTTTTTGCGGTGTTTAGTAGTAGGCCGATTTTCTCGCTGACATCGTTTAGTTCTGTAAGCATAGCTTCTAGTTGTTTTGGAGTCTTAGCGAAGAGAACTATATCATCCGCAAATCTAAGGTTGGTGAGGTACTTTCCACAAATCAGTATTCCTTTCCCATCCCAGTTCAAGCTTTTCATTATATTTTGTATTACAGCTATGAAAATTCTAGGTGACAGCGGATCTCCTTGTTTCACGCCTCTATTAATGTTAAATTCAGGGCCTACTCTATCTAGTTTTACGCGACTGGTGCTATTTTTGTATATGTTTTTAATTATGTTGATGTATGTGTATGGTAGATTTTGATGCTGTAATGCTTCCCATATGCTGTTATGTGAGATAGAGTCAAATGCTTTGGCGTAGTCAACATAAGCGAGGTAGAGATCTTTCTTGAACTCTACATGTTTCTCTATTATTTGGTCCAAGGTGTGTATTTGGTCGACTGTTGAATACCCTTGTCGGAAACCAGCCTGTTCCACTGGTTGGCTTTTTTCTAGAGTTGACTCTATTCTTTTTTCCAAACACATTGCAAACAGTTTATACAATGTGGGTAGTAAGCTGATTGGCCGGTAGTTATTTATGTCTGCTGGATCACCTTTTTTATAAATAAGAATAATGCGTGATTTTGTCCATTTAGATGGTACTTCCTGTTTTTCGAGTATTTTATTGAATAGGGTAGTAATAGGTTCTATCAATACGTGGCATCCAGCTGTTAGGGCCTCGTTGGGTATGTTGTCTTCACCTGGACTCTTATCCATTTTCAGTTTTTTAATTTTTGACATTATTTCTTCAGTAGTGAATAGTTGGATTTCTATGTTCGTATCTGTAGGCTCTGGAAGCTTTTCGTAACTAATATTGTTAATGGATTGACCTTCGTACAGTTTCTCGTAAAATTTAGAGGCGATTTTTACTAGGTCTCTCCTTGTTTGTTGTTTCTGTCCCTTTTTTTGTGGCTTCAATGTAGGAATCCATGATTTTTCTGTTCTAAGCTCTTTAAACGCTCTCTTTTGACTTCCTGTATTTGTAAGGTGTTTTTCAATTATTTTTATTCTGTGGTTGTCATAATCTCTTTTAAGTAATCTGTTTGTAGTTTTATAGAGCGCTGAGAGTTCTTTTTTATCATTTTTATCTTTTAAAGGTTTAAATTGTAGAGCATTTCGTTTTTTAATTTGATTAATAGTTTCTTCTGATATTATTTCTTTCTTTATTTTAATGGACGCTGAACTCTTTAAGCCTTTTTGTATGGCAGACTCTATCTTGAAGTAATATGTCTCTATGTCATCATTGTCTTCCCAGCACATACATTCTAGTTCCTTGCACACGGTAGATATGTATATTTCTTGTGATTTTTTATTTGATAGGATGGGTACTAGGGTTGAATTAAATGTATATCTAGTTTTCGTTTGTTTAGTTAGTGTTATTGTTCCTCTTAGGAGTCTGTGGTCGCTGGGAAAATACATTTTGTTAATAATTTCTACGTTGGTAAAGAGTTTAGGGTTGTTACTCAAAATGTAGTCTATTTGGTTCCTATTTTTTTGGTCTGGTGTAATCCATGTCCATAAGTTTTTTCTGTTTTTCCTGAATATTGTATTCATTATTGTAAATTTATTTTTTAGAGCGTATTGAACGAGTTTTTCGCCTCTTGGGTTCCTTTTTCCGTAGCAAAAGGATCCTATTATACTGCTTTCCTCAGGTTTTCTTTTACCTATTTTGGCGTTCAGATCTCCTAGTAGTATGATGGTTCTACCTGATGCTAGGTTCCGGGCGTTTTCTATCTGTTCGTAAAAATCATCGGCCTCATCCTCAGTTGCTTCTGAGGTGGGGGCGTACACCTGAATAATTGTGATTTTCATTGATTCGAAGTTTAGATTTAACAAACATACTCTTTTTGATATCCCTATGTAGTTTTCTATATTGCTTTTGTACTTTTTCTTTATCAGGAATCCGACTCCATGTAGCCCTTTCGACTCTCCGGTGTGGCAGAAAATGTGGTCATCATCTTCTATAATATTATTACCTTCTCGCCTGACTTCCGCGAGGCCTATAATGTCGTATTTGATTTTTTCTAGAGAATACTTTAGCAATATCATTCTTTGTGGTGATAGTAACGATTTTACATTGTATGTGCAGATGTAGAGTTTTTGACATACTGGAGGGTTGTTGTCTAAACCTCCCGCGGTGACAAGCCGTGTTGGGAGATTGAGAGGGGCCGGTAATTGCTAGTTACTTGTTTGTTTCGTGTAGTTTGTGGGAGGAGTTTTCTCAGGTAGTGTGAGCGTAGGTTTTTTTATAATAAAGTTGTTCATATTGTTCGTTTTATTTATCTTTGTGGGCTGTTTTTTAAACTGGTTTTCAGTGCTTGTAGAGCTTTTTGTTTGCTCGGGGGATTCTGATAAAATTCTCTTTTTGTTATGTATCTTAGTATGTTCTTCTTGTTTGTCTTCTTTGTTAAGAATTATCAGTTTATCGTATTTTATTATCGCTTTTATACCTTCTTCTTTTGCCTTTTCTACTTCCGATTGGAGCTCTTTTCGTTTTTGGAGGACGTCTTGTGGAAAGTCTTCCTTTATGTAATAGGACGTAGTTTCAAGGCGCTTTTTATTTTTTAATATTTCTATTTTCATCCCCATAGTAAGCAGAGTTATTACGATAGGCCTGACTTTATTTCCTTTCCTGCCAAGTCTTCTCACGTTTTCGATGTAGTGTTTCTCACATTTTATTTTTAGTGTTTTGGTAATAATATCCAGGACTTTGGCCTCTAAGTCTTGGTAGCTAATTTCTTCCTCCTCGATCCCAAAAAATATTAGGTTCTTTCTTCTCATGTATCGCTCAAAATGATCAAGTGACCTTTTTTGTGCTTCTAATTTTTGTTCTAGTTGCTCGTTTTTGGTTTCCAAACAAGTAAATTTCTCATTAATATTATTAATAATGGTGTTTTTAAGCTCTTCTTTCATGACCATCATTTCCTGTTTATTTTCTCTCATTTCTTCTTGCATATTTTTTAGCATCTCTTTAATTTCTTCCATCTTTTGGTTTAGCGCCCTCTGTTGGTGTTGCGTAGTACTAGGAACTTCGAGAGCTGTGTTCGCTGGCAAGTTAATGTAGCATCGATACTTCCAATATTGGCGTATGTTATTATTTGTTAAGCCGCTAGATGGCGCTGTATCAAAAAATGTTTTTGTTGAGTTTTTATCTATGGAAGTGACAATGACACCGCAGTATATATTTTAGGTTACTGGTTTGTTTACATTTTCAGAATAGATTAAATTTAGTTTGATGGTCTGTTTTTATTGCTCACTGATAATCACAAGATGGCTTTGGTTCGAGAAAAGACTGTTCAGTTTATCACAAGAAATAGAATGTCACTGATTGTTACTGCCGCTTGTATCACTGATTACTGTTCGTACACATAGCTGGGTGGTATTTATTTATATTTATATCACTGTATTTGTTAGTTATTTACACTTTTTCGCTATTTTTTCACCACTTTTTTCACTTTTTATAATTTTAGATTAACTTTGTACACAGAGCTGATGTTTACATTGGCACAGTAGCGCCACCTCTCATACAAAATTAAGGATAAAACCATACTGCATACAAAATTAAGGTAGCTCTTCAACCTTGAAGCTTGCGATACTCGGCAATCGCCTACTTTGCGATAGCGCATGATTTCTTGAGCGTGGGATTATATTATCTATGGCGTGGGTTCCATGTTTTTCGGCAGACTTAGTTATTTGTTAGGTTCAGCGTAAACGTCAACGCAAATTATGATAATTATCAAGTATTTAAATCAATTAAAATTATTTATAATATCGAAATAGCTCTTGCAATGATAGGAGACACTGAGACACAGGGCCGGGAGTTATTTTTTAACAGACTCAGTTTCGAGTGTGTAATTTTTTTTATTTTAATTACAAGTTGTTACTTAACTAAGTAGGTAGTAAT
This sequence comes from Ochropleura leucogaster, assembly GCA_958449745.1. Classification (NCBI taxonomy): domain Eukaryota; kingdom Metazoa; phylum Arthropoda; class Insecta; order Lepidoptera; family Noctuidae; genus Ochropleura; species Ochropleura leucogaster. The sequence continues at coordinate 8,589,860 of OY288223.1, read as the reverse complement.
ATTTGTATGCTGTGTTGGTACCTACCTATAAATGTAGGTAAGTATACTTACCGGCTCGGATATTGGGCGCTAGATGATAGAGTGGGGATAACCTTGCGCTTTGTACAGTACAGACGCCAGTTTATCAACTTACCCCAATTTGTCAAATCTAATTTAGTTTGTTCGGCCGCAGTATAGGTATAAAATGTACTCTGTGGCAGCAGTCAAAGGTTTAGAAATTGTACAGTTCTGGCTAGGTTGACCTGCTGACTGCTGATGTCTGTACGCTTATAGAAAAACACTTACGAGATGTATAGAGAATAGAAATTTATTCTCAAAAAAGACTACAGTCATGAGTGTCGGGCAGTGCCTGAGAACTTGAGATCCAAAAATTTATCTTCTGCGCATGTGAAGTCAAACAAGCATGTGAAGTTAACAATTCTAATATTATCCAACCACTTACTGGCATATTGAAATGAATGTGGGGTTGAGTTTGTCTCAGCCCCACATTCAGCGTAAAATACCTACAAGCAAATAAAATGCAAGCGTAATTTATGAGTAGGTAGGTAGGTAGTACCTTTAGATTCGAGTCGCTTACTTATCAGTTTCATTTGAATTGCGTTTTATGCTACAAGACGGCATCTAACTTAGTCCAGACCAGTCCAGAACTTGGAACCAGTTCTTTTGTATTTTGAACAATTATTATCCGATGGCAGTCCTTAATACAAAATTGACCACTTCAGAGTCGGTTCTTGGTAATTATTATAAAATCCTTACTTCCTTACTAATATTATAAAAGCGAAAGTGAGTTTGTTTGTTTGTTTGTTACCTCTTCACGCTTTAATGGCTGAACCGATTTGGATGAATTTTGGTACAGAGATAGTTGGGAACCAGGAGACGGACATAGGCTAATATTTTTTTGAAAAAAGTGGGATGTGAGGGAGAAAGAGGGAAGAGAAGGGAAAACTTAGCGTTGCTATTACAAATCAATAAGACGCAAGAGGAACTGTGTTACCCCAAATTTAACGCGGGCGAAGCCGCGGGCGAAAGCTAGTATACAATAAATATAATAGAAAGCGGATTTTTTGGACGTGTCATGGTGGACGTTCTCGTGCCGCCTTCAAAGGCAATTACGGCTTGTAATGTACAGACGCCTGCAGGTCAAGCTACCCGAAACTGACATTTTTTTCCAATGAACCTTGAACCTAATACTTTAGAAATAAAGTCGAAAATCCTAAAAGAAATCTGACAGATTGTAGTAGCTTGATGTGCAGGCGTCTGTACCTACTTATGCCGCCGGGCTAAATCGCCTGCCTTAACCCAGCGGGTTCGTTCGCCAGGCTGGCCCGGTTTTGGTGGGCAGAGGTCTACCCAAATAGGAGGATGATGATGATGATCTTTGTTTGAAGGAAAATAAAAAAATAAACAATAATAAATTATAAATAAAAATAAATAAATATCTTGGGACAACTCACACACGGCTATCTGATCCCAAGCTAAGCAGAGCTTGTGTTATGGTAACCAGACAACTGATATACATACTTATATAATTTATAAATACATACATATTAGGATAAATCACACCCAGACACAGAACAAACAATCATGCTCATCACACAAAGTTTCTCCTGGGTGGGAATCGAACCCACGACCTCCGGCTCAGCAGTCAGGGCCACTAACCACTGGATCAACAGGCCCGTCAACAAATTAATATTTTTTTTTAATAAGTACTTTATTATTTACAATGAGTAAACAGGACTGCTTCGTTGGTCCAGTGGTCGCAAGCGCTACTATTGGGCAGTAGGATCTAGGCGCGATTCTCGGGTGGCTCAAAATACCAATACCTAACCCTATGGGAAATAAGGCGTAATGTTATGTATGTATTAAGTCGATATATTTATACTTTTTCTGCTATTTTTGAAGTTGACGGAAAATTAATAAGTTTGCCTTTGCCTTTCCGTTAAATACATAAAAAGTAGATACAGAATAGCAGACAAAGACATACAACAAGACCTTTGGGTATTTAACTGAATCTGTAGGTCCTACCTATGTAATTGATTTATCAAACAGCATCCACCTGAAGATTAATAATATCATACATAATTATGAAGAACGATGATTAACTATTTATTTTGAAGTATCCTTAATTTTGATGAAGATTGTAAGTAATGATTTTTTGCGACTTTTGGCTTCAAGGACTTTATGCCCAAAGTTGACACTTGAGAGCGCAAAATTGCAAATAGGTACCTATATTATTATTTTATGGCGCAGATAAGAAAAGTAGGTTTTGTTGTTCTATGTCCGAAATATATTTTGTTTTATTTAATATATTTGCATTTCATAACTATTTCATTCTATCTAAATAGGTATGGTATGTATCATTTAGGTAATATTGATGTGTAGTAAAACTCAAAAAATTTAAACAACGCCATCTATTAGTACAATTAACAGTAAATGACTTACTTAACAAATTCTTCTCACCAGAGCCAACACCATAATATTATTTAGTAAAATCATAGAATTTGGATCTAGGAGCCCAACATTCCTTGATTTTGTGTTATGGAGATTTTTAAAACAAGGACATACTTCTTTCGTGGTCAAATTTAAACAGTTACACAAACCTCAAAAACAAATCGATACATATAACGCCATCTATTGAGATTTATTTGAACTATTTTTTCTTTGTTCGCAATGAGACCCCATGGTTTTAGTCAGTAAAAATCTGACACTCCCCCCGCGCCCAGAGCGGGGGAAGTTATTTGATGATTTCCCACCCCAAAAAAAAAGGTATGTGACTAGAAAGTATACGACTTAAAGTAAAACCATTATATTTTACAAATAAAGCTAACCAGATATTCTTCCATAATAATTATATTAAACAGGCAAGTTTGTATGACTCTGTACGCTGGCGGTGCATTTCATTATCATGATATTTTCTGTCAGAAGATATTCACAGGACACCACCCATCGCCGCGATAGCAGTGTAGCGAATTTATTTAAATTTTATGTACAGACGCCTGCAGGTCAAGCTACCCGAAACTGTAAATTTTTCCCAATGAACCTTGAACCTAATACTCTAGAAATAAAGTCGAAAATCTATCAAAGAAATCTGACAGATTGTAGTAGCTTGATGTGCAGGCGTCTGTACAATAGTGGAATACAGGTGGAGTAAATGCCATAAGGCATTCTCTACCAGTCAACTTTTGGGTTAAATACGACAACATTGTGATAGGATACAAAAATTACATTAAAAAATACCTAAAATTACATAAAAGCTGTGGAGTCGTGTGCCAAGCAAGCGTCTACTACTGCTTGGTGTTCCGCGTGGAGCATAGGTGGCGCGAGCGCCGGTGATAGTAGAGTCGGACGGTGTAATCCGCTTCAACTCCTGCTTGCGTCGTGTTGAATCGCCGTAAACATTCACAACCTTGATACAACATGTTTATGTCCTCGGTGTCAAAGTAATGTGATGTCCTTCTACAGGTTTTAAAACTATATGAAATTCACACACTACTTTGTTGATGTCACCGGTTACATGGTATCGCCGTAAAATATGCGCCAACGCGATCTTCATCACCATCATGCCGTATAGTTTACCTGTAACATACAAAGTATGGGTTTTGTTGTCTGCTCTTTTCTAATTCTCAATTTTACACTGTTGTGTGTTGATTGTTTTACGAACGCCTCAAAGAGATATCAGCAAAGCAAAGGGGCCTAATAACTTCCCCCGGTCCGCCCAGAACGGGGAAGTTATTTGATGATTTCCCATACGTAAAATAAAAATAAAGACACTGCTATAAGCTCTGTTTACACAAGTTATATATGAGGAAGGGCAGGAACTGACGTTTTCAGAAATAACGATATCCGGTCAAAGACTTTTATAAATTAAGACAAGCATAGACGACGAGAACCAGTTTTTTTTTTTTTTTAAATTGGCGTCTCTTAGAATACCATATCACTATGTTTACCTATGCAGTTTCGCTTGCCAATACCGAAAGCGGCATTAAGACTCGGGTGATCTGGCAAAGTGGCCGAGTTCAGCCATCGCTCCGGTTTGAACTGCTCCGCGTCTGGGCCCCACATAGGGTGACGTAGGAGGCCGTACACTCCTAACAAGCAAGTACTTCCAGCTCGCAACGTGTAGTTCTCTAAAAATAAACAAAATGTAATAAATATCAATTACCCTGCAAGAGTTTTTAAAACAAACGAGTGACGGTTCATACTCAGTTTAACATCTTGGTGAAGTTGTATTGCGACAATTGGAACAGCTGGGTACATTCTCATCGACTCCTTGATCACCGCCTCCAGGTATACTAGTTTAGGTAGATCTTGTTTAGTTAAATCATAATCTTCATGCTGTAGTACATCTTTTAATCTGCAAAGAATTAAAAAACCCGTCACTTTAGCCAACACAGACGGTGTCCGCGAGATTGATTTCGGTTCTCTAGCTGTCATCAAGAGCAGGTATGTTGCAGAAAAAAAATTAAAAAGCAATGAAATGTGTGTACATATATAAGCTAGCTTCCGCCTGAGACTTCGTCCGCGTGGCTTAGTTACTTTGGGCTAACGCTTACTTTAACCCGAGTCATGATCGAAAAAAAGAAATATCTCTCTTCTCCCCTTTTTTTCCCTGTTTCTCACTTTAAAAAAAAGATAACGTGTTATAGTCTATTTCCGTCTCCAGGGTCGCAACTATCTCCGGATCAAACAAAAATGTACGCGTGGAGACGTAACAAAAAACTCACTTTTGCTTTTATAATATTAGTAAGAATGGAATGAAATGGAATGGAATGAAACTTACTCGTTGAAAATTCGTTCTTGGATGTCTTGATTTGTTCCTATTACTAACAAAATCAATGACATCGCCGTAGATGTTGTGTCGTAAGCGGCGGCCACAAAAGTATCCAGGTGTTCTCTGATGTCACTGTCAGTGAAAGCATCTTGATCTTCTGCCAACTGCAGCATTTGATCCAAGATTGGTTTGAAATTGCCTGAAAAATAATGTGTTTTGTATAGTTGTGTTGTTTTTGTTCACTACCATGAAAGTGAAGTAATGTAGGTTTTGTTTTTATTTCAGTAAAAAAAACGGCCAAGAGCAAGTCAGACTCGTGCACCGAGGGTTCCGTACAAATTTACGACACAAATATATTATTTTATTGTGTAGACTTAGAGGGTTGATTTTTTTCCATAGCTTCATTGGAGTATATGGTTTTACATTCAAATCGATACCTTCACGCGTTTTCGAGATAAAGCGTCTTGACAGTCAGACAGAGTAATAGACAGATAGACGGACAACAAATTGATCCCATAAGGGTTCCGTGTTTTCCTTTTGAGGTGCAAAACACTAAAAAAAGAAGAAAACCTGTTTATTTGGTGAAGATGGTGCACATACACACGTTATAGTATCTACTATTATAAAAATAAATAAAACTTTCTTGCTTGTTTACCTGGTGTTGAATTATCAAACATGTTCGGATCATTGATATCCTTGAGCTCAGATTTTCTTTTATATATGATCTGAAACAACGAACAATTAAAATATAAGTGATTCTCATAATTATTTACCGAAGTTTACATTTACCCATATTTTTATTTACTCATTTGTTGATCAGAACAGCATCAGAGTAATTAAAGATTAAGGTAAACATTATTTATATTCTGTTTAATATCAAAATCATTTTATGTTTTTAAACGGATATTTTACTTAATTTATATGAAACGGAACTGGCCAAAAGCTAGGTTCTAGATAGGTCCTGTCAGATGGGATCCGTGGTGCTGACTACGCTTAATAAATACAGGCATACTGACGCTTTCAGTTTGAGCTGAACTAACAGCTTTGCCAATAGAAATGATAACGGTAACATATTTTTTAAGGAATATTTAAAAATGTAATTATTAAGTGACATAAATAAAAATATTACTGGGTCTATGATGTTCTTCAGTTTCTCTAAAAGGACTGTTTGTTTGCGCTTCATTGCACTCCAGTTGAATATAAAAGACAAATGCAACCACACTCTTTGAAATCTATAGCAAAATATGGAAAATAATTCTTCAGCGGCATCTGCATAATCTGTATCTATTTTTATTTGATCTTGAGTGTTTAGTCCTAGCGAAGTGCCTGCAAAGATTAAAACCGTGTTTAATGGTATGCAATGGTGGCAATTTCAAAATAACATATATACAGAGTGCTTTCAGAACCAACACTGTGGGTACATAATTATCTAATAATCCTCTCCTTAGCGTGTCGCTGGTCCTGCTGCGGTTGTGGGTTGTTGATACAGCCTTTCTGAAAGCCAGCCAGCCTTTTTGTCCCCGAAACATAAAGGGCAAAAGAAGGAACATGGATGAGATAAAATCAGTAAGTCTGACACTCCCCCCCCCCCCGCTCCGTCCAGAGCGGGGAAAGTTATTTGATCACGAATTTACCATCATCAAAAAACAAAAACGTGTCGCTGGAAAAATCTTCATTGAAATAGATATAAAATCTTAATAATTATTTTGTCTATAACTATTATATACAACATACAAAACGATATAACTAAAAATAAAACAACGTTAACTAATTTTTTGGTTAGTAACACAACAGCAGATCCTAATGACATAAACTAACCAAAATTAAAGTACTTCCTCCGCTCAAGGCGGAGCAGGCGGGAGGGTCAGACTTCTACTGACTAAAACCCACCCTTTTTTCTACTACTGCCACTTATGTTCCGGGGCCGCAGTATCTTTTTCGCATAACCCACAACGGCAGTTATGTCAACGCTCAATTATACTTACGAGTAACTGTTGACAGCGTAAAGTCTATGAAGAACTTTCGTACGTCAAACAGTTCTTTTCCCACTTTCGGTGATAATTGAGAAACAAGGCTTCGAGCTTGCACGTTCATTTCAGTCACGTAGGTGTTCAGTACTTGTTGGTTGAACGACGGATTCAATAGTTTGCGGTGGGATTTCCATACTGAATCTATAAAGAATGGTATTGGTGTTTATTTGGTTTTAGATTATTCAGAAAGGCTGTATCAACTTAAATACTCGACGATAGACCTTACTACCAAAAATTCTTTTCAACTACAAAATATAAGTTTCTTGTTCATAATAATATGCAGCGTTTTGACAACATGCAAATCAATGCCTCATACTTCAAAAGCCAATCACACCTTTCATTGATACGGTCAATTTTAGCGTGTCTACCGTTAATTGGGTGTTTCTACACCCACAAAACCGAAACACATTAATTTGTTTTCTCCGTTATAGCAATATGTGTTTTATTCTAGACCATACCTAGGAACCTACTTGTTATGGAGATATTATTGGGGGTCAAACCTCAAACTATATTTCCCATCCGAAAAAAAAAATCTCAAGATATGGTACAGACGCCTGCAGGTCAAGCTACCCGAAACTGTCAATTTTTCCCAATGAACCTTGAACCTAATACTTTAGAAATAAGTTTTAGAATAAAGTCAAAAATCTATCAAAGAAATCTGACAGATTGTAGTAGCTTGATGTGCAGGCGTCTGTACATGTTTTTATTTCAATCCTAGTTTTTTAATATCATAATTCCACTATGAATTCTTTCCGACTTTTACTTTAAATATTACATTGACGAATATATTGAAAAGTTACAGTAGTAACAATGTTTTATTTATTCATTTAATTTGACCGTGCGCAAATGGATGCAGCGCACGGTCACGGTACAACACACTCCGTGTTTTTATACTGTTATAATTTTTTAAAGTCGATAAATTTACATATGTGATTTGTAATACAAAGTTACAGTTATCAGTGGACTATTACATTGTGAACTAAATTTGTTAAGTGTTTAAATAGTGCAGAATTTGTTAATATAATCTGCATTAAGTTGAAAACCACCGACTCTAACAATAAGTGAGAAGTGATTCAACGTAACGCGTAAGCGACGAGCTACGCACGGCGCTTAAAATGACCTTTTTCTCGCGAGTGAGAACGGACACAAAGCAACAGAGCGCTACACTACTCAACCGTATACCCACGTTATAATTTCTAAATCATTTGTTTACTTTGCAACAAAGATAAAAAAGTCGTTATAACATAATGGCAGATCATCCTGTAACGCCGCTAAGTCCAGAGCTGTTATGGGGATGTTGCAACCAAACGGCTAACAACGAAAAATACGCGAAGTGCGTAAAGTGTCTCAAGGCATATCATCATACGTGTCTGTCCTTAGCTGATGACTGTCATTTACCTGTTAAGTGGCACTGTCCTGAATGCTTAAGCTCGACCCCGAAACTTGCCAAATCTGATAATACACCTCTGCGTAATGTTTCAACTACCAGAGGCAATAAAAGGCAAGCCGTTGGATCTCCACCTCAGGCGCCTGCTGAAGTTGCGTTAGCACCTGACGATATTCGTCAACTTATTCACGAAGCATTTAAAAAGGAGCAAGTAGAAATGCTAATCAAGTTCACAGAGAATATGAAACTTACTATGAATCAACTATTGCAACCTTTAAAAGATCAGATGGAAAATATGGAAAAGTCGATGGTTTTTATGAACCTTCAGTATGAAGATCTTTTAAAAGAGTACACAGCGTCCAAAGAGAATATGAAGGAGCTGCAAAGGGAAAACTCTGAGATGAGGGTTTGTATTGACGATTTGACTTCTCGCATGAATCAACTGGAACAGCAAAGCCGTGCAAACAATGTAGAGATTTAGTGCCTGCCGGAAAAGAAACAGGAAAATTTGATAGATGTTGTATCACAACTATCTAAAGTAGTAGGGAGTGGCATTCAAGACAACGACATTAAACACTGCACAAGAGTCGCAAAACAAAATGCCAGCAATTCCCGCCCGCGTGCCGTAGTGGTTCAACTTGGGTCTCCCCGTATTCGTGACCAATTCCTCGCAGCAACCATCAAATTTAATAAATCGAATATAGACAATAAACTGAATTCAACACACTTGGGATACTCTGGACCTAAATCCCCGATCTACATTACAGAACATCTATCCACTGCCAACAAGGCACTACATGCTGCCGCTAGAATCAAAGCCAAGGAAATCGGATATCAGTATGTCTGGGTGCGAGGTGGTCGGATATTTATGCGGAAGATACAGGAATCGGAACACATTCTGATTAGGAATAAGGACACTTTGAATACACTGGTTTAATTTTGTTTTTCTACTTATAGTTATTTTTTTTTTTCATATTTAGGATCTTGACAATGTTACAGTAAATAAAATCAATAATCATTCTCAGATTTAAAGATATATTATTATCAAAACACTAGAGGCTTACGCACTAAATGTCATAATGTTTATTGTCAAATTTCTTGCGGAAACTATGATGTGATAATATTGACTGAAACTTGGTTAAATGATTCTGTAATGAGCTCGGAGCTATTTGATAACAGATATGTAGTCTACAGGCGAGATAGGGATAACAGGAAAAAAGATGGAGGGGGTGTTCTGATTGCTGTACTTAAGCGAATAAATTCAAAACGTATGACTCAATGGGAAAGCAATTGTGAAGATTTGTGGGTTATTATAGACATCTCGATTACAAAGTCTGTCCGTCAATTAGCTCTTTGCGCTGTTTATTTGCCTCCGTCTGTACTTCGCTCTAACCTAAAACACTTCTTGGACTCGTGTAATACCATGTTTGAACAGTCAGGGTTGAAGTCGTGTATTGTCGGTGGTTTAACTTAGGTAGTATTGATTGGAACCTAGTAAGTAAGTTAGATAGTGGTTATATAACACCAGGTATTGGTCATTTGTTAACTGATTTTAGTCACACAAATAAACTACTTCAACTAAACAACATAGTAAATAAGTCAGGGCGCATCATTGATCTTACGTTGACCAACTTAGCGTCCGGTGTAGTATGCTCCGCTCTGAATCCCCTAAGTATTATTGACCCCTTCCACCCCCCTATTGAAATAATTCTGAAATCATATAAAGACACAAGACTTCCGTATAATAGTTGCAAAAGACAAAATTTTTATAAAATGGATTATGATGTTATTCGTAAACACTTAAACGAAATTGATTGGAACCTTTTATTTGATAACACTCACGATGTGAACGATATGCTCAATATATTTTATGACAAAGTTAAAAACATAATAGAAATGCAAGAACCTCCTTTCATCCGTAAACAGAAGACACACCCTCCTTGGTTCGATAAAAACTTAAAAAGAACCTTGAAAGAAAAGGAAAAGATCTCATTTAAAACTTTACCTTCGTGATACACAGCATGGTTTTGTGAGTTCCAGATCTACATGCACAAACTTAGTGACCTTCACGGAGACCCTAACAAGTGCTATTGACGCTGGGAAATAGGTTGTTGATTAATATACACCGATTTTAGCAGGGCCTTCGATCGCGTTCCCCACAATATACTCTTGCAAAAGTTAGCTGCTTATGGCATCACTGGCTGCCTCCTCAACTGGCTTCAATCTTATCTGGATAGTCGTTCCTTCTTTGTTGCACTCAATGGATACAAATCAGGTTCCTACAGGGTTACATCTGGCGTCCCACAGGGTTCACACGTTGGCCCTGTTTTGTTTAACTTGTTTGGTAATGATCTCGCCGTTGAGTTGAAATTTTCGGAGTGCTTTATGTATGCTGACGATTTAAAATTTTGCAGAGTAATTGAATCAGACCTTGATGTTGAATTGCTACAGAGAGACATTGCCATGTTAGTAAAGTGGTGTGATGATAACGATATGAGTTTAAACATCAGCAAGTGCTACCATGTAAAATTCACCAGAAAAACGAATATAACACATCGTCGACCGTAGGTTCAATTGAGGTAAGGGACAAAATACCCAAAATGAGTTAAGTATACAGTTTTGTTCAGAATTTTTCGCTCTATCGAATGGTGTATATGAAAAAATTCTAGCTTACGAAAAATGTCCCTTACCCTAATGATTTTTGGATCCAAATTTCAAATCAGCCCCATGATAACAATGTATCTCAAAAACTTTGCAAAATAAGAACTTGAAATGATGTAAATATTGCCGCCAATCCACTTGAAATAAGGTAAGGGTCTTCCCAATAAACGAATTACCATTACATGGTTTATTTTTGAAGAAACAATAATAAAACTGGCCTTACACTAATGTCTTTGTTATCTAAAAAAATTAATATCATCTATACTTTAAATGGATTGCACGAGTTTTGACATAGTTGTCCCTTACCTCAATTTGCATTGTCATACTTTAAGCAGTGTCAACGTTACACCAATTTGAATCGAATTATATTTAGGTTCGGTGTCCGTTACACTAATTTGCTGATGAGAAGTATTGAATTGTTTATCCCTGTTACCTTTATTTAAACACACTTCTAACTTCATAACACAAGATAGCACGTACTTGCACTATTACCATCCTTTTCTATCTCACAACGTCTTTCTTTGTGCGAAAGAGAGGTTGATACCAATGCGAAAGCAGCGCGCGGGCAACAAAAAAGTCGCTATCAGTGCGAGTTCATCTGTCGTTTGGTCGGGATTGTGCACGGTTTTTGACATAAACAGTGGTAAAAATAGAAAAACAAAACCATTTAAACCAATTGCTTCGACGCAGACAGAAATGACTACAATTATTGAATAAGATAACACAGTAAGAACATAAATTTTGTTATACCTACTAAAATCATTGTTACATGTTCTAAGCTGTCTGTGGGTTTACCTATGCCTATTGCTAATTTTGTTCGTTTATTTTAATAGATATCGATTCTTGTATGATAGTACCTAGGAATCAACCAGGCACTTCTTATGACGTAACTGAAGACTCGAATCAACCAGGCACTTCTCGTGTCTATACAGTGGCTGCTGATTTACTAGGATCTTCCAAGCCTGTTAGCAGTCCTGATAAGAACCGATCAAACTCTGAAAAAAAAAGCGTCGCAAGAGAAAATGTAAGAAAGGATTTAAGAGGGCACATAATTATTGATTTTATGTCGGATGAGGACTTCTAATCAAATTTCCCGAAAATGAAGATTTTTAAGCTGGTAGTTCTGATGTGTGGTCAGTGAAAGAAAGCGAGGTATCTGATACATCAGGTAAATCACACACAAAGAAAAATAAAACTAAACAGAAAACAAAACCGATCGAATCGAACGAGCAAGAGAAAATTGTTAAATATAAAAAGGAAAAACTGATTAACAAGCGAAAAATGATGAAAACGAAAAGAGTAAAGGGCGATGCTTACGAAACGTCATCTGGAAAACTTAAAGACGCTAAAAACTACAGCCTAATCCCTGTCAACCAGGAAAATGTCCTAGGCAATGTTATGAGCTTTTTGATGAGAGGCGACAAAGAATGTTCGACCACTTTTGGAATTTAGATATTCAGCAAAAAAGAGATTGGTTAGTGCACTGTACACTAAAAGTACCAATTAAACGGAAAAAGACTGATTCGACTGAAAGTAAAAGACAATGTACATACGAGTACTATAATATAAATGAAGGAGAAGGACGGAGACAAATTTGTCTATAGCTATTACACAGCAGTTTTTGTTATATACACTGTGTAATGCACAAGAAGAGGGTTTATCCCAAAAAGATAAACGAAATAAACCAATTAGTTATATGAAATATGAAGAAGCTACTGTGAATGCGGCAAAGGAGTACATTGAGTCTCTTCCGGTACTACCTTCACATTACTGTAGGCAATCAAGCAATAGGCTGTATTTACCACAAGAATACAAACCGTTGACAAACTTATACCGCCTATACCAAAAAGATAAATTACCTGAGCGAACATGTTTTCATTAATCTGTTCCATAAGGAATACGGCAACATAACTATTCACGTTCCGAAGAAGGATAAGTGCAACATTTGTGCTAAACATGAAACAATCAAAGATCAAGATTATTTGAAGCTACCATTATATTGCGCTAAAGTGATTGACAATTTGAATCAAACAGAAGAAGAAGATAATGTTGATAAAAAAAGGTTTAATTCTGAAACATTTATTGATCTCAATTTTATTAACTTTTTTTTAATGATTATAATGATGAAACACTGATCTCATGTTGAAGGCTGATTAAGCGGTAAAGCGGTAGTAGATAAAATTGATTATTTTTATATTAAAAAGTAGCTGCAAATAATCCTAATAGAGCCTCTATTAGGATTATTTGCAGCTACTTTTTTATTTGAATAAAAACTCAAAGTAATTATAGGTGAAATTGTTACCATTTCTTTTTATAATTTGATTACAATAAACATATTAAATGAAATATGAATTGTTTTATTAAATCTATACAAATTAGCTATTACAATGTACAAACATTTCATTTCATTGTACTATGTAAGCAACACACAAAAAACAGACACACGGTTCTAATACATTTTCATGTCTCTTAAACGATTTCTTGTAACAATAATAACGATTTCCACATTTATGATATCCGTACGTCAAAAGTGTGTACTTTATTTTATGTCAAAAATCTCTTTACACTGTATTTTTTCCATAATTTTTTTCAACAAGTGCCTTACACTATTTTTTCATTAATAAATTGAATCCAACGCAGAGGTCAATTTAATGTAAGGGACGAGACTACAAGAGACTTGGTGAGTAAGGGACATTACTAACAAAATACGTTGTTGTAAGGGACATCTATTTTCTTAAATAGCTAATATATTTAAATAAATGTTACATGTATAGATAGAGCACTAAAATACAAGATTATGTGTGAAATCAGACCCGAAAAAAGTTAATAAGAAAAAAAGTTATAAGCGATTTAGTCCGAAAAAAAACTTTGTCGGCCTCTCCTGAAAAATCGTATTTTGTCCCTTACCTCAATTGAACCTACGGTCGACGATATTTTTGTTCATTATGTCGTCGACCGTAGGTTCAATTGAGGTAAGGGACAAAATACCCAAAATGAGTTAAGTATACAGTTTTGTTCAGAATTTTTCGCTCTATCGAATGGTGTATATGAAAAAATTCTAGCTTACGAAAAATGTCCCTTACCCTAATGATTTTTGGATCCAAATTTCAAATCAGCCCCATGATAACAATGTATCTCAAAAACTTTGCAAAATAAGAACTTGAAATGATGTAAATATTGCCGCCAATCCACTTGAAATAAGGTAAGGGTCTTCCCAATAAACGAATTACCATTACATGGTTTATTTTTGAAGAAACAATAATAAAACTGGCCTTACACTAATGTCTTTGTTATCTAAAAAAATTAATATCATCTATACTTTAAATGGATTGCACGAGTTTTGACATAGTTGTCCCTTACCTCAATTTGCATTGTCATACTTTAAGCAGTGTCAACGTTACACCAATTTGAATCGAATTATATTTAGGTTCGGTGTCCGTTACACTAATTTGCTGATGAGAAGTATTGAATTGTTTATCCCTGTTACCTTTATTTAAACACACTTCTAACTTCATAACACAAGATAGCACGTACTTGCACTATTACCATCCTTTTCTATCTCACAACGTCTTTCTTTGTGCGAAAGAGAGGTTGATACCAATGCGAAAGCAGCGCGCGGGCAACAAAAAAGTCGCTATCAGTGCGAGTTCATCTGTCGTTTGGTCGGGATTGTGCACGGTTTTTGACATAAACAGTGGTAAAAATAGAAAAACAAAACCATTTAAACCAATTGCTTCGACGCAGACAGAAATGACTACAATTATTGAATAAGATAACACAGTAAGAACATAAATTTTGTTATACCTACTAAAATCATTGTTACATGTTCTAAGCTGTCTGTGGGTTTACCTATGCCTATTGCTAATTTTGTTCGTTTATTTTAATAGATATCGATTCTTGTATGATAGTACCTAGGAATCAACCAGGCACTTCTTATGACGTAACTGAAGACTCGAATCAACCAGGCACTTCTCGTGTCTATACAGTGGCTGCTGATTTACTAGGATCTTCCAAGCCTGTTAGCAGTCCTGATAAGAACCGATCAAACTCTGAAAAAAAAAGCGTCGCAAGAGAAAATGTAAGAAAGGATTTAAGAGGGCACATAATTATTGATTTTATGTCGGATGAGGACTTCTAATCAAATTTCCCGAAAATGAAGATTTTTAAGCTGGTAGTTCTGATGTGTGGTCAGTGAAAGAAAGCGAGGTATCTGATACATCAGGTAAATCACACACAAAGAAAAATAAAACTAAACAGAAAACAAAACCGATCGAATCGAACGAGCAAGAGAAAATTGTTAAATATAAAAAGGAAAAACTGATTAACAAGCGAAAAATGATGAAAACGAAAAGAGTAAAGGGCGATGCTTACGAAACGTCATCTGGAAAACTTAAAGACGCTAAAAACTACAGCCTAATCCCTGTCAACCAGGAAAATGTCCTAGGCAATGTTATGAGCTTTTTGATGAGAGGCGACAAAGAATGTTCGACCACTTTTGGAATTTAGATATTCAGCAAAAAAGAGATTGGTTAGTGCACTGTACACTAAAAGTACCAATTAAACGGAAAAAGACTGATTCGACTGAAAGTAAAAGACAATGTACATACGAGTACTATAATATAAATGAAGGAGAAGGACGGAGACAAATTTGTCTATAGCTATTACACAGCAGTTTTTGTTATATACACTGTGTAATGCACAAGAAGAGGGTTTATCCCAAAAAGATAAACGAAATAAACCAATTAGTTATATGAAATATGAAGAAGCTACTGTGAATGCGGCAAAGGAGTACATTGAGTCTCTTCCGGTACTACCTTCACATTACTGTAGGCAATCAAGCAATAGGCTGTATTTACCACAAGAATACAAACCGTTGACAAACTTATACCGCCTATACCAAAAAGATAAATTACCTGAGCGAACATGTTTTCATTAATCTGTTCCATAAGGAATACGGCAACATAACTATTCACGTTCCGAAGAAGGATAAGTGCAACATTTGTGCTAAACATGAAACAATCAAAGATCAAGATTATTTGAAGCTACCATTATATTGCGCTAAAGTGATTGACAATTTGAATCAAACAGAAGAAGAAGATAATGTTGATAAAAAAAGGTTTAATTCTGAAACATTTATTGATCTCAATTTTATTAACTTTTTTTTAATGATTATAATGATGAAACACTGATCTCATGTTGAAGGCTGATTAAGCGGTAAAGCGGTAGTAGATAAAATTGATTATTTTTATATTAAAAAGTAGCTGCAAATAATCCTAATAGAGCCTCTATTAGGATTATTTGCAGCTACTTTTTTATTTGAATAAAAACTCAAAGTAATTATAGGTGAAATTGTTACCATTTCTTTTTATAATTTGATTACAATAAACATATTAAATGAAATATGAATTGTTTTATTAAATCTATACAAATTAGCTATTACAATGTACAAACATTTCATTTCATTGTACTATGTAAGCAACACACAAAAAACAGACACACGGTTCTAATACATTTTCATGTCTCTTAAACGATTTCTTGTAACAATAATAACGATTTCCACATTTATGATATCCGTACGTCAAAAGTGTGTACTTTATTTTATGTCAAAAATCTCTTTACACTGTATTTTTTCCATAATTTTTTTCAACAAGTGCCTTACACTATTTTTTCATTAATAAATTGAATCCAACGCAGAGGTCAATTTAATGTAAGGGACGAGACTACAAGAGACTTGGTGAGTAAGGGACATTACTAACAAAATACGTTGTTGTAAGGGACATCTATTTTCTTAAATAGCTAATATATTTAAATAAATGTTACATGTATAGATAGAGCACTAAAATACAAGATTATGTGTGAAATCAGACCCGAAAAAAGTTAATAAGAAAAAAAGTTATAAGCGATTTAGTCCGAAAAAAAACTTTGTCGGCCTCTCCTGAAAAATCGTATTTTGTCCCTTACCTCAATTGAACCTACGGTCGACGACATTCTGAATACTACATTGGTAGCCATTTAGTGCAGGAATTGGAACAGATAAGGGACCTGGGAGTTCTCTTTGATAGACAGTTGGCTTTTGTTCCCCATATTGAAAATGTAGTTAAGAAAGCCTCGAGAATGCTTGGGTTTGTCATTAGGAATGTTACCTGCTTTCGTCGCAGTAAGACAAAAATTCTGTTGTATAACTGTTTGGTCCGAAGCTCTTTAGAATATTGCAGTACTGTCTGGAGACCGCACTATGCCACCCACGCACTGAGATTGGAAAGGGTTCAAAAACGATTTCTGTGGCATTTAGCATACTCTTCCGGGATAGCTAAAAAGGTACGGTCGTATAAAGAGAGGCTCCTGCATTTTAAGATGATCTCCCTACAAAACAGGAGAGATTTATTGGATGCTTTGTTTTTATTTAAAATTGTAAGATATAAAATTGTTTGTCCACAATTATTGAGCAGGATCAACTTTCGTGTACCCACCAAAAGTCCAAGAGCTCCTATAACACCTTTGCGCCCCCCACTTCGCAGAACTGTCCTTGGTGCTAATTCCCCTATCCCCCCGCCTATGTAAGTTATTGAACAGCTGCAGCGATCTGGTTGATATTCACTCCGACTCACTTAGTAGGTTTAGAAGCGTTATTTATAACAACTTGTAAAATAACTTTAGTGTTTAGGCTTACATGTTAATTTAATTTTAGTAAATTTTAACCAATATAGTTTTAGGTCTTAATATTATAGAGTTTTTAGTTTTAGGTCTATTCTACAAGCTTTGAACTTGTAGATTAGTTATTATAACACATTAATGCATGATGTGCTTACCTATAAGAAATTGGTACACTAGTCAATAAGTTTATTCGATGTTCTTCTTAACCTGTACTGTGTATTCAATTGTTGGTGAGCCAAATAAATAAAATAAAAATAAAAAATAATGCACAATGTACAAATTTTAATAGTTATAAAACTAAAGGCTAATGTATTAAAACTAAAAAAAAAAGTTTTAAAACTACTTACCACGTATTTTTATAGTTAGTTATAGTTTTTAGTTAATATTGAGTCGAACCGTAAAACGTGATCTTCACCCCAAAAAATGGCTTATTGGACGATTCGCACGAATATAGCCTACTACATATTTGTGAGGGTGTCGATTCGCACGCCAATAAATGAAATTCGTGCGAATCGACTACAGAAAAAATAATATGTTTTAAAGGAGTTTTGTGCGAGTTAAATTCGTGCGAATCGTCCAATAAGCCCAAATAATGCTTGTTTTCAAAATATGAATCTAGCAGTATTAGTTTATCACTTACCTACAGCTGTGATTAGTCCATTATTTATATATTCCTTGGCAAAATCGTAGAGAAAAGGTTTACTCAAACACGAATTAGCTACAGTCAGACTGTCTTCTGGATCGGTTACCACTGCAACATGAATAATATCAATTCATATATTGTAATTATTTATATTTATTTTCAACTAGCCAGCGGCTTCGCTCGTGTTAAATTCGGGGAAACACAGTTCCCCTTTCCTGATTTACAGGTACGTACTGCCTGTAGTTTTTGCCTTTGCGCCTATTTATTGTAATGGCAATGCTAAGTTTTCCCTTTACAAAAATAGACTATATCCGTCTCCAGGGCCCAACTAACTCTGTACCAAAATTCATCAAAATCGGTTTATCCATTTGGACGTGAAGACATAACAAACAAAAAAACAAAGTCACTTTCGCTTTTATAATATTAGCAAGAATAAATGACGACACGGAACAAAACTACACGAGAACAGTAAGCAAGACGGTGCGGGGGTACAGCGACCGCGGCTTGTGAAGCGACAAAAGAGCGCGAATCTATCGCGCGGATTTAATTTGTAGAATTATTAAAATGTCAAAAAACATAAGAATTTAATAAGTAGCTTAATTGATTGGCAAAATATGGGTAAGCAGTACCCACAGCGCACGAGTTATAATGCTATAAGAAATGAATGCGTTGGGTGGTAAACTTTCAGTTAGTTTGTAACGGATGTTGTCGAACCCAATTTAGTATTTAAGTAATAGTTATTGTTCTCAAGTAAGTGACATGTAATATTTTTATTGAGAATAAGAGAGAGAATAATCTTTAAACCCAAACCCAAATTATTAAAAAAAAACTTTCGTTGAACGGTGCAAGCCGATAGTTATTTAATGCAAATGAATTAAAACAGACATGTTCCCTATTTGGTGTTAATCACCGAAAAGTGAGCATGGTTAGTCTACAGTACGGCCAACGAGAAGCGATACGAAAGGTCATTAACCTAAAGAACAACTGTGGCGTTGACAATCTAATATTTAGATCTTTCCATCTTGTGCCTTTGTCGTAATGTCTCGTTCTCCCGGCAAAAACATGACAACGTTAAGACGGGTTCGCCAACATTCGGGCGGCCATTTTAGATGGGGTTTTAGCATGGGTTTTGTTTACATTTGGTATCGCTTCTCGTTGGCCGTACTGTAGTCATTATTTAGTTAATTTGAACAGTAAAAATATTGGTTATTTAAATTTTTTTAACATATAAATAAATAAATAAAATAAATATCTTGGGACAACTCACACACGGCTATCTGATCCCAAGCTAAGCAAAGCTTGTGTAACCAGACAACTGATATACATACTTATATAATTTATAAATACATACATATTATAGATAAATCACACCCAGACACAGAACAAACAATCATGCTCATCACACAAAGTTTGTCCTGGGTGGAAATCAAACCCACGACCTCCGGCTCAGCAGTCAGGGTCACTTACCACTAGAACAACAGGCTCGTCAAACATACCTTATTCGTCAATTAGTATTTTAGCACTATTTGCCCTTTGCTAAAAGTATTCTTGCTCTTGTTTCAGCAATGCAGTGATAATAACTTCTAACACAACACTTTATGAAAGAGTATGACTTAGTGACAAGATTACCTGTTTCTCAATGGCCAATCCTACTCCTACTAATACTATAAACGCGAAAGTTTGTATGTATGGATGGATGTATGGATTTATGGATGTTTGTTACTAATGGATTTTAATTAAACTTTACTATAAAATAGTTAATACATCAGAATAACATAAAGGCTACAATTCATGAAGATATATTGTATACTAGCTTTTGCCCGCGGCTCATTTCTGTTTTCTTTACCCTATGTCCGTCTCCAGTGTTCCAACTATCTTTGTACCAAAATTCATCAAAATCAGTTTAGCCATTTAGGCGTGAAGACGTAACAAACAAACTCAATGTCGCTTTTATAATATTAGTAAGGATGAGGATTTCACCACGCGAGTGAAATGCATCTATTCACTTTGACTTACCGTATAATGAATAAGTGACAAACCAGAAACCAACAACACCTCCCTTTTCCAGTGCACTGATCTGAATTCCCCGAAAGAAATCCCATAGATCTGAAATATAAAATAAGAATTTGTAATTTTCGTTTTGTTTCAATTCAGTTGTTCAACTGCTATGTGATTTAGCCACTGACTGATCTTGCGCCCGTCCAATATAATTATTAGCTTGAACGTATCGGTTGCATTATTTAAAACATTACCCACCTTCGGATATAACATCACAACATTTAAGGCCCAAAAATATGTATCCGATCGCTATTTTTGCGTGCCCTTTTAGTAGAAAAAGAAGAAGAGAGAATAGTTAAGCACTTGGTGCACAAAAGTGTTTATTGTGTGGTCCCTATTATTTACAATAAATTACCCAACGACCAATGGTCGTTGAAATTACCAAATGGTTTTACGGATTTAAATAAAACGCTGTTTAAGAGTAGAATACGTTTTCATTTTATTAATATAACTTACTATAGTGTCGCTGAATTCCTAACGGAGAAAACATGTATTGATTATTGATATTTAATTTAGAATAATGTATTATTTTTTTTATGAAATCGATTAAAATATAATTATTAGAATGATGATGAAATTGATAAACATATTTTAAAAATAATGGTAAAATGTAGCAGAACTTTGATATTATTATAAAAGCTATTGTGCGGTGTTCGCATCGGCGTTGGGTGGACGATGAGTACCTGGGAATCGTCCTCGACAGCCGGTGGAATTTCGTGGAGCACTTCCGACGTTTGGCCCGGAAAACGGAAAATCGAGCGGGCCGGGGTTGCTTTCAAGCGGCTTCTGCCCAATCTGGGGGGGGCAAACGCCTCCTGCCGTAGGCTCTATGCCGGAGTCGTGCGGTCTATAGCCCTTTACGGGGCCCCGGTATGGTCGCGTTCTTTAGGGCGGCGCGCCACCCGCTACCTGAACGCGCCCCAAAAGGTGGTAGCCATACGGCTGATCCGGGGCTACCGCACGATCTCCGGCGAGGCAGCGAGCCTCCTTGCCTCCTCCGCCTGAGTGGGTTTTAGTCAGTAAAAGTCTGTCACGCCCCCCCGCTCCGCCCAGAGCGGGGGAAGTTATTTGATGGTGTACACCCGAAAAAAAAGAGCTAACAATAGCCCTTTTTTTCGGCTCGCACACCATAGTAGAGAGATCAAGTTTAAAATGGTTTTGTGTAGGTTGATGTGCCGTCGTGTGTACATTGCCCACATTTGCAAAAGAAAATTCTATTCTAAAATACGTGTTTCGACAATAACAATCCCTGTCTGACGCAATACCTATGCATACAGCCAAATCATGATACAAACGTTTTATACTCATTGACAAGTATTTGACGATTTCTAAAAGGTAATGGAAAGGTTCATTTAGTTATTATCTAATATTTAATATAATCTTTACGTCAAAATTACGTTATACTTTTTGCTTTGTATAATATAGAATATGTAATTGCCTTACCTTAGCTCTAAGCCCATTAATTAAAATCTTGACACATTATGGAATGCAAATAAAGATATGAATACATTTGAAATAGGTACATAATATGTTTTACAAAATGCTACTTATTTTTTGGAATAAAAATTATACAAAATTCAAATTTTTATTTTTGTATCAAAACGTTTAACATAAATTGGTGATTGGAACCTCCATTTAAACAAATAATCCTACTAATATTATAAATGCGAATGTTTGTGGGCATGGATGGATGAAAGTTTGAATGTATGGATGTTTGTTACGTGAGACAGCATCGATAATTATAATATACAAACTTTTTACATGGGAATTGCAAGGCAAAGAGCGCGGAGGCCTATGCATCCGTGTAATCTCTTCTCTAAACTCTTTCTGTGCTTTCAACATATTATTATTCGATAGGGAATCGAAACAGAGGTTTTCAAGAAAGTCATTTCTACTTACGTTTTCGATCTCCCATGATCTTCAGTGAATGTCCAAGGATTGGTAGTGCTCCAGGTAATTGAGGTGGCGCGTTGGGATGCTGTCTCAACCACGACCACACAGCAAACACTGCGCTTAGTAATATCAATGACACCGCTAGTACTGACATTTTTCGAATTTAGCGACGATATGAAGAAATTTTAGTCGTAATGTTGTATTTATGTACTGCTCTCGGCAACCGGTTGACGGTTTCTATATTATACTGATTGATGTCATGAAATTGGTGTTACCTATGAAGTAATAAATTCACTTCTAGAGGTTAGATTGAGGAGCCATATAAAAGTTATTGTATTTTCTTTCGTTTTAGAGCTACAAAAGCTACATTTTTAGAAGGTATTAATTATGCAAAATTGCTACTAAATTATACAAAATTTTCATAAATATTCACCTATTACTTAACGAGTTACGGACATATAAAATGAAAATCCCGAAACGGTTCGTCGACTCTACACGTGATCAGAGGGTTGGTTTTTTTTGCTGACGAATCTTCTTTGTCAACCAAAGTGGCAATTCTACAGCTTTCTGGGCATTTTTCCTATTGACAACGATTTGGATGAATATTTTGACGCCGTGTACTTGTTTTCCTTTTTTGAGACTAGTACACATGGCAACAGATCAACCTATACAAAACCAGTTTATGCTGCTCTCTCAACAACGGATCGTACACCATAAATTTCAAGTACAATGAGAGATCCGCATAAACTGGTTTTGTATAGGTTGATCTGTCGCCGTGTGTACATATTTTTATTTTATTACTAATTATAGATAGTGGAATTATAAATGTTTTGATTAATAAAATTATTCAATTGATTCACGCTAGAGCCCATCGCAAATTTTATCAGCCGTCATCATCATGATCAGTCATGCTGATAAAATTTTAGTTTTTTCTAAATCATATAAATGTTATTTTTAATTTAATTTAATTTAATTTAGTTAAACCGAATCATATAAATGTTATTTTTAACTTAATTTAATTTAATTTAGTTAAACCGACCTTAGTGGTCGGTTTAACTTCATGCCCTTACTGCTTCATGCCTTCATGCCCAGCAGTCACTTGCTTTGCGGTAGAGTGTAAAATTCCATTTCTTCTGTTTGGTACTACGGAAACCTGTGCGGTCGAGTCCGACTCGCACTTGGCCGGTTTTTGTGTATTGTAGACGGCGAAAAAACCAGGTTTTTCAGTTGTATGGTTTCTCACACAGATTCCTGTTGACAATTCTTACCTAAAGTTTAAGCAGATCATCTACATACAGAAAAAATACTTGAGAGGTGTCAAGGGACACCCGGATGGAACGAAGTTATCCTTACTAATTTAATAAAAGCGAAAGTGAGTTTGTTTGTTACCTCTTCACGCTTTAATGGCTTAACCGATTTTGATGAATTTTGGTACAAAGATAGTTGGAAACCAGGAGACGGACATAATTTAATTAAATAAAATTTATTTAAAAAAAAGTGGGTTGTGAAGGTGAAACAGGGAAGAAAAGGGAAAACTTGGCGTTGCTATTACAAATCAATAAGGCGCAAGGGGGACTGAATTACCCCAAATTTAACGCGGGCGAAGCCGCTGGCGAAAGCTAGTTATTTAAAATGTACAAAAACCTGTATACACTCAACAAAAATGGTTGTCGCGACACCACAATGTTCAATGCGAAATAGAAAGACGAAACGAAAATAACTGGCTTCCTTTCTATGAGAAAGAGATAAAATTATTATAATAGTAGGTTAAATGATAAATGATGTTTATTTTGCAAGTAGGTTTTCACAAACACTTTTACACGTCTTTTTATTAAAAGTAGATGATGCCGGTGTTTCGTATCCGACTACTCTGAGAAGAAACAGCCGAAACAAACTCAGAGGTCATAGTCTCTTTTAAGGTCCAGACAAAAAATCTTGGTCAACTTACATGAGGACTATGCAGACTAGTGTCTGAAATGGTCTTTTTAAGAAAGCACCACACAAATTGAGTGGACCTGTCCAGTCAGTGCAAGCATTGGTCAGTTATCGTGTAGCTCGACTCAAAACCCAAGGAGCTTAACGAAACGACGAACAATACCAAAAAAAGGACATTTGTGTGGTTAAATATAGGTACTATAATAGTGGTTGAATATAAGGTGGTATTTTTTTTGCGGATGAAAAATCATCACACTTACGAGCCGCCGCCGTCGACTCGGCCTGTCGTCACTGGACGGACGATGAGCTACCAATTTCTCACCGTCCACACAGACGCATCTACGGTGTCCGGAGCGTCTCCCGCGGTGGTTGATTTAAACTGCACTTGAAGCACATAACAAGGTGACTCGAATAGCACCTTAAACCAATGTCCCGGGTGTCAATTGTAGATTTGTCCTGGTTGGTAATCGTAATCGTAACGAAGAAAAAGACACCTACTCAGCTGCATCTGCTTAGAGTAGAAGTAGAAGCCAACCCCAACAAAATGCACGAACGAATATTCTTAGATTAAGGAAATATTTTCCCTTTGTGTGACATTTTCGTAAAGGATTTTGTAATTAAGTAGCAGCAAACAGGGCTTTATTTCAAATGTCTTTTCGAATATCAGGAAATGCAAAAAATATAATATACTTAGGTAAAATTTCGCTTGACATATAGATATCCAAATCCGCTAAGCTGATTGAACGTGAAGGGGGGCAGGAGTAAGAAACACAAACACATACATACTTTCGGCTTTATAATTAACTAGCTTTTGCCCGCGGCTTCGCTCGCGTTAAATTCGGTAGCGCCTTATTGATTTGTAATAGCAACGCTAAGTTTTCCCGTTTTTTCCCTCTTTCTCCCTCATATCCCACTCTTTTAAAAAAATTAATAGCCTATGTCCGTCTCCTGGTTCCCAACTATCTCTGTACCAAAATTCATCAAAATCGGTTTAGCCATTAAAGCGTGAAGAGGTAACAAACAAACAAATAAACAAACAAACAAACTCACTTTCGCTTTTATAATATTAGTAAGGATTAGTAAGGAAGTAAGGATTAGTAAGGATATTGTAAAACAGTTGTGATTTTATTCGTACCTACCATTACTATTGTTTATCAAATATTACTGGTGCTGACGAAGAATTGATGGATGGCAACAATGCCATCCATTAATTCTCCTTTCCTTCCCCTTTTTTGCAAATGGGAAATCATCAAATTACTTCACCCCGCTCTGGATGAGTTTTGCTCTTTATGTTCCGTGGTATTTTCTATCGTACACCTTGATTCTCATTCCAATTGGCGTGTGTGTCTAATACATGCCACATTTAAAAGTGGTTTAACAGTAGCATCACCGAAATTGTCTTTGTGCTTGCATGCTTGTGTGCGTGATATTATATTTTGTATACAGTAATACCCCAACTTACGCTACCCCATTTTACGCGAATTCGGAGTTACGTGGTTTTTCATTTTCATTGCCGCGCGCATCGGCTCTCTCGCTCCGCCCTCTCAGTGTTCAGATTGCGACAGGTTTACGTGATCCGCGTGGAATAGTTTTACGTGCGCAGTGCGTTTTACTTAAAGTCTCTAATTATGTCATCTAAAAGAACGAAAAATGAGTCATTTGAGCCTAACAAGGAAAGAAAAACCCATTTTAAAATAAAATAAATTATTATGTATTTTATGAAAAGTTGAACCCTGTCGTACACGGCAATCGCTCGGACCCACCTACCGCGTAAGTCCGGGGTATTACTGTATTAAACCAAATATAATATCACGCCTGTAATCTCTGAACACTTTTCACCAGTTATGTTTGTGGCCCATGTAATTGCGTCCAATTATTGGGCGGCAAATCTAACTCTTTTTTATGGTAGCCCCACACTAGGAATTTCTCCTGTATCGTGGGTGCGTTTACAAACATTCAATCTCACACACACAAACAGCCAGACCCGGAACAACTATCTGTAGGCCATACAAATATTTATTCCGTGAGGGGATCGAACCCAAGACACGCAGCGCAGCAGTCCCTCCGCCACTGCGCCAACCGTGTCGTTCGTGCTTATTGAAAACTAGACCTTATGGCTTCTGACAAATTCTTCGAGAGTCAATTCTCAAATTCAAATTTCCGCTGGACCATGAAAAGATCGGAAGGGTTACCATGACATCTATAGTTCTTATTCCTGTGAGAAAGAGACACCCTGGGGTGCTAGACACCCTGTATAGCTCTGTCTCT
The DNA here is from genome assembly GCA_958449745.1 of Ochropleura leucogaster. NCBI lineage: Eukaryota > Metazoa > Arthropoda > Insecta > Lepidoptera > Noctuidae > Ochropleura > Ochropleura leucogaster. The sequence goes on along the minus strand of OY288223.1, from coordinate 8,563,560 downwards.
TTCCCTCAGTGGAATAAGTTCTGCTTTAAGCCGTCATGGTAGGGCAGCAGATAATCAATCAATTTGCGCGACAGCGTTTGTGCTAAATTAAGGTTTTGTTTTCAGTTTCTACAGTACTTAGTGTACCTATAACTTACTCCAGATATTGCGAGTTTCAAGGTGAGATAAATAAAACTTTAATTAACACATCATAGTGTCTCTAATTGCAGAGGTCAGGGGCAGCTGAGTTGTGTAAGATTAAACGATCATGTTTGTACGTGTAGACAATAGGGTCCAATGTTACAGCAATAAATTATAGAGTCGAATTTAAATGTTATTATAAATATACTGAAACTTTACCCAAGGAACGTCATAATTTTTACTTGGTATATAATCCTGTTCTTTGTAAAACATGAAATACCTACTTACACTTAGTCGCATGATGAGATCAGAGTAATATGTATGGTGTTCTTGTTGATGAAGGTAAAAGTTATGTGCCCTCGCCATGGTCAGGATTCTACTTTAAAATCACTCGCTACACTCATGATTTAGTCATATAATTGTCTTGATTAGGTACTCAGGATTCAGATCAGCACTCGCAAAAAATACTCTCTTCTTGCACAGTTTGCATGGTGGCCGGTTTTGTGACGGGTTGGTTTCTACCCTGGTTATTACGGCTACAGTGTCTCGGCACACACACAGCAGGCACCATAGGAATCGAAATTCTGGAGCCTGGTCGAGAGTTATCGAATATGCGGAGAGAATAACATTGTATGAAATCAACGGAACCAGCTTCACGAATCATCTTACAATGTAAGGCACTTCAGTAATAATCTATTTAATAAGGTGTATTGGGTCTTAGGTCTGAGAGCATTAAATTTATTAAAATAACAATAAAGATTAAACACTTTGTAAGACACAAGACAGTCGGACGCACCGGTACGATTTCCGGTCACCGTAGATGCGGGCCTGTGGGCGTTGAGCAATGGGTAGTTCACCGTCCGTCCGTCGATTGACGACAGGCCGTGTCGACGGCGCGTTCGTGTTTCACGCGCGCCTCAAAGAGAGTCAGCAAAGCAGAGGGGCTTGCCAGAGCCTCTGCCTGCCGGGGTTGCGGGTTGTTCGAAAGAGATACCGCGGCCTCGGAACGTAAAGGGCAAAAGAAGAAACATAGGTGGGTTTTAGTCAGTACAAGTCTGACATGCCCTCCCGCTCCGCCCAGAGCGGGAGAAGTCATTGGATGATTTCCCACCCGAAAAAAAAAAAAGACACAAGACAGTGTTCGATTGTTATGTGATAAGATAACCTTATTTTCATCTGTCAACTACTGATTTATCTGTCAACTGCTGATTAAATAATAATAAATATGTTGGGACAACTCACACACGGCTATCTGATCCCAAGCTAAGCAGAGCTTGCGTTATGGTAACCAGACAACTGATATACATACTTATATAATTTATAAATACATACATATTATAGATAAATCACACCCAGACACAGAACAAACAATCATGCTCATCACACAAAGTTTGTCCTGGGTGGGAATCGAACCCACGACCTCCGGCTTAGCAGTCAGGGCCACTAACCACTAGACCAACAGGCCCGTCATTAGATTTATCTGTCAACTTCTGATCTATCTGTCAACTATTGATTTACCTCTTCTGATTTATCTGTCAACTTCTGATTCATCTGTCAACTACTGATTTATATGTCAACTACTGATTTATCTGTCAACTTCTGATTCATCTGTCAACTACTGATTTATATGTCAACTACTGATTTATCTGTCAACTACTGATTTATCTGTCAACTTCTGATTCATCTGTCAAGTACTGATTTATATGTCAACTACTGATTTATCTGTCAACTACTAATTGATCTGTTAACTTCTGATGTATCTGTCAACTATTGATTTATCTCTTCTGATTTATCTGTCAACTTCTGATTCATCTGTCAACTACTGATTTATATGTCAACTACTGATTTATTTGTCAACTTCTGATTTATCTGTCAACCACTGATTTATCTGTCAACTTCTGATTTAAATGTCAACTACTGATTTATTTTTCAACTATTGATTTAAAATTCTAAAGAATTGGCGTGCGTACTTTGTAACAAGCAACAAAACTGCCATTGTGTATGTAAGTGTGTACCTATTCTTCTGTGTATAATTGTGTGATTAATTCTTTTCAAGAAATAATAGGTCTGCTATTAAGATGTTAATCAAAACAAACGCCAAGACGAAATACTGGTGTCATTTATAGAAAAGTCCGTTGGTACAGTCATGATCCTACTATTTCCTAATATTATAAATGCGAATGTTTGTGAGAATGGTTGGATGGATGTAATGAATGTTTGTTACTCTTTTACGTCGAAATGGCTGAACAGATCTTGATGAAATTTGGCACAGAAGTAGATTATGGTCTGGGATACCATCATACCAATATTATAAATGCGAATGTTTGTGTGGATGGATGGATGTATGGATGTTTGTTACTCTTTCTTTAAATTTGTATTTTTTTAAACATTGCCCCACACTAGGAATTCCTCCTGTATCGTGAGTGCGTTTACAAACATTTAAACTCACATACACAAACAGCTAGACCCGGAACTATCTGTAGGCCATACAAATTTTTGGCCGGGATTAGGCGATGATCGAACCTGCGGCACGCAGCGCAGCAATCGATCGCTCAGCCACTGCGCCAACCGTGTCGTCTAAACCGCGATCGTGTATTAAAAATACCCTAAAGGCTGATTTACAATGCTGATGCTAAGTTTACACATATTGTTGTGCGTGACTGTACACATAAGTGGGGGGCACTTGCGGAAACGTATTTTAAAAAGAAAAAAAACTTGTTGACTATAATAATGAGACATTTAATTAACTGAAAAACACTCATATTAAAGTAACGTTAACATCAATACGCTCTTGCGAGTAGTAACTGAAAATTAACCGTATTTTTTTCTAAAATTCCGGATTATGTCTCTGTTTCTTGTAGGTTTTGTTTGGACTTTAGTTATTGGAACTTGGGCATGGATGACAGTGAATTACGTGTTGTCTCAGAGGGAAGAACGTTGCACACACACACAAGTTTCACAGAAGAAAACCTTTTGCTCCTGAAAGGCGGTAGGAGAAAGTAGTATTGGGTAAGCCTATTTTTATTGCTTGTTCGTAAGATCATTGGTGATGATATTGTGGACCCTTTTTCTGCGGATGAGAAAACATTAAATGACTAACCCTGCTCTGGGCGGAGCGGGGTGAGTGTCAGAGTTGTGCTGACAACCCAACCACGTTCCTTCTTTTGCCCTTTATGTTTCGGGGCCGCGATATCTCTTTCAAACAATCTGAAACGCGTGGAACAATAACGCGCTGTCACTCCATGGCCCGGACACGGCATGTCGTCACAGGCCCGCATCTAAGGCGGCTGGGAGTCGTCTTGCGGCGCCCGATGCCCGGAGCATCTTCCGCAGTGGCTGGGTTGGTTTGAGGTTCTCTCCCTCAAACGTTTGGCCACCTCCTTTGCTAGCATGACTGCTTGGCAAAAGGAAGTTATCGCGTCCCATTTCCTCTCGCTCCGGACCATGGACTAACTAGGGCCGGACGCAAAAGGCCGTCGCCACCGATTACCTCTACGAGGAAACTGCAGTGCTTTGCCCATGATGGGCAGACCGCCACTGTGTACTCCACCGTGTTCTTGGGGCAATCGTCACAATGGTGACACCCGGGCCTTTCCTTCCACCCGATTATGTGCAAGAACGTCCCGAAACTTTCTTGTCTGGAAAGGACCTGCGTCAGACGCTGGTGAGGACGCCATGGCGTCTCTCCAGCTCGTCCTCAAAGAGGGGACATACCGCCGCATACTGTAGCCGTTGGGACCACCCAGACCAGTTAAAAGTTTAGTAAATCTTTATAAGTAGTTAACCATTTATTTAAATATCTAAATATCTTCTTCGGACAACTCACACACGGCTATCTGATCCCAAGCTAAGCAGAGCTTGTGTTATGGTAACCAGACAACTGATATACATACTTATATAATTTATAAATACATACATATTATAGATAAATCACACCCAGACACAGAACAAACAATCATGCTCATCACACAAAGTTTGTCCTGGGTGGGAATCGAACCCACGACCTCCGGCTCAGCAGTCAGGGTCACTAACCACTAGACCAACAGGCCCGTCAAAATTTTTTCAATTAGGCTCTCATAGGACACTTTTACGTGCAACTTTAAAGCGAAGAAAATCGAAGTGATTCTATTGCCCGTTGTCAAGCGTAGTTTTGTTTGGACAAGAATGGGCAAGAAACTCCATTCTCTTCGTTACTTCTTTCATGGAGTTCCAGCAATGGAGAGCCCAGCTTTGACGAGCGGAGTAAGTTGCATGAAAATCCAAACTGTTTTAAATGGTTTTTAGGGTTCCGTAACTCAAAAGGAAAAAAGCGGAACCCTTATTAGATCGCTTTGTTGTACGTCTTTCTGGTTGTCAAGACTCTTTATCTCGCGTGGAAGTATCGAATTGAAATAAGAACTATATTCTCCTGACTGTGATTCCTTTGTTCTGTAAAAAAAACAACTTTTAAGTATTTTGTACGGTATCCTTGACGCGCGAGTCTGACTCCCTGTTGGCTGTTTGTTCACCTTTAACATAAATATAGTACCTATCTAATAAATAAAAATATCTTGGGACAACTCACACACGGCTATCTGATCCCAAGCTAAGCAGAGCTTGTGTTATGGTAACCAGACAACTGATATACATACTTATATAATTTATAAATACATACATATTATAGATAAATCACACCCAGACACAGAACAAACAATCATGCTCTTCACACAAAGTTTGTCCTGGGTGGGAATCGAACCCACGACCTCCGGCTCAGCAGTCAGGGCCACTAACCACTAGACCAACAGGCCCGTCAACATCAACATCTGTTAGGTTAGATACATAGATAGAATATTCTTTCTTATGTACACCATACAAATAACAAGAATAACATTAAACAGCTTATAAATAGGGTGACACTATGGGCGGTCTTATCGCTAAAAGCGATCTTTTCAAGACAACCTTTGGATGGATTTAAGGAGGACAAACAGTACTGTAGGTAGTCTGTGGTGTAACATTTTTCAAAATTAATAGCTACATTTAGAAAAAAAAACAAATACTTAAATACAAATACACATAATATACATTTAAAATAATTTCCCTCTTTTTCCCTCATAACACAATCGTTTTTAAAAAAAATAGCTTATTTCCGTCTCCAAAGTCAGTCAACTATCTTTGTACCAAAATTCATCAAAATCGGTTGAGCCATTTAGGCGTGAACACGTAACAAACAAACAAACAAAGTCTTTTTCGCTTTTATAATACTAGTAAGGAAGTAAGGATTTGTTATTTTTATTTTGTTTCGTTATTTGTGTTTCCTTTTTAGGGTTCTGTGTGTTTATCAAAAGGTCTCAAAAGGAATACATTGAGACACCTCAAACCCTGTTTTTCTTAAGCTACTGGGTTGATGAGATATTTGTTTATTAAAATTTTCCTCCCCTTAAATTAAGAAGAGGAAAATTCAGCAATCTCCTGCTTCTTTGTAGACCTGAAAAAAAACTTGCCACGAAAATTTGCATCACAGATATGATGTTCAGTTTTTTATTTTCTATGTATTTTTAAAAAGAAATATTTAAAAATATAAATTTAACGTAATTAGTGTAACAAATGACGTAAATAAGTAAATTATTTATTCATAAATGGTTTAAGTTCTGTGGTCAGAGACCTCACCTTCCTAGTAAAAACTAGTTATAAATTACTTATTATTCAACGGCCGTGGGAGAGTAATATTAGTAGCAACAAACAATAGCTTAAAATAGGAATTACTTTTTCAAATTAACTTAATTAATACCAAAATAAAAAGAACAATAGAATATTCAACATGTTTAAAAGCTTAGGCTCATTTTGTTTTTTTTTTAACAAAAACATTCGTCGCTTTTTTAGGCGCGTCGCCCACACGACCAACAGGTGACTCGCAGTGGAGGCGCGGGCGCGTTAGGCGCGTCGCCCACACGACATTATTTTGTAAAGAAAATCTCGTTGCGGCGTGACTCTTATGTGGCTGCGCGTCAACTGCACCTCAGCTGTTGATCTTGTTGGTGACGCGCCTAATGCGCCCGCGCCTCGACTGCGCCTAGACTGTTGATCGTGTGGGCGATGCACCTTAGGGATTAATATAATATCATTACGGCAGATTCATGAATAGGGGATGCTCAAATGCATATTTACCAAAAGTTTTTTTTTTTGTCTCACAAAATATGGAAATGGTTTGTTTTTAATATAAAACCTCGGGATTCCTGGATAAAATAACTAATCGTATTATGTATATTTAGTTAACAACCATATTTAATAAAATATTCCCTGTTGGGCGTCGATAATTATGACATTTGTTTCAATTGAATTTCAATTTACCATAAAAGTAGGGAAAAGCAACCACATTTTTGACAGACCACAGCTATTTGTTTCAAATTGGGTTTACTAGATCTCATACAATTTAATTTTATTTCCTGGGATCGTGGATTTTTTTTAGATAAAAAACAACTAGGTATCCATAATAGCAAACATCACAACTTTAGCTAAATATGCATCAAAATATCTATGTGTGTCAAATTCTCACGGAGAATACACTCAAATTGAATTTTCCAAGAACGTGAGATTTTTTTGATAAAAAAGTTATTTTCATAAAAGCCATCTTGATTTTAGGTGAATATGCATCCGAATATCCTATTTCTATTCATGAACAATGGCTAAATTAAAAAAAAAAAACATTTTAGGGTTGAATAGTGTGGAACACCTGGCAATACGGAATAATTACAAAATTAGAATCGCACTTTTTCATGTTCCTATCGTTTTCGGTCAATCATTTTCGTCATTCACTTGTTTTTGATGGATAGAAAAGTTAAAAGGATCATTGGAATGCGCGATTCCGTACTGGCAGATGTAGTTTAATACTTTTTGTTGTGGATGGGAAACCATCAAATAACTTACCCCTCTCGGGCGGAGCGGAGGGGAGTGTTAGCCTTTCTACTAAAACCCTGGGTTTGTTTTATTCATTATTTTGCCCTTTATGTTCCGGGGCCTCGATATCTCTTTCGAACAACCCGCAAATGTAGTTCAATCATAATTGTCAACAAAAATAACAACGGTTAAACCAGACGTTAATCGTTATCATAAATATAAGTAGGCGTTTATGAATAAATCCCTGATTGTATTGTTTGTTTTTTGCTGTTCCTTACCTCAAAAAGAAGACACTAAACCCTTATTGTATCAGTCTGTTGTTCGTATGTCTGTCAAGACCCTTTATCTGAAATTATAAACTCAAATCTGTGGCCTGAAAAAATAAATCTACGCAGTCAAAAGATATGGCCGTTTATGTTGCAAGTTTGAACCCTCGGTGCACGACTCTGACTTGCTCTTATCCGTTTTTTTTTATATCCTTTTTTAATGTATGCAAATTGTTAGCTGCCTCAATGCTAGAACAACCTAGAACAACTTAACGTAGCCTATTTCCTTTATTCACAGGAGGATTCAGAACATTCATAAGAACAAATCTTTGAAGAAATCTTCATCTTGTTGTGGCAATCTACCTATACAACATGATCTCGAAACTAATGGGTATCATCAACTGCAATAATTGTGCTCATTTGTGGCAGACAATGTGGGTCAAAGTCAAGGTCAGGGGTCTTAATAAGTGAGTATATTTAAATAAAGTATTTTTTGTTAACTTTGTGCGTACTTGACTCAACTACTAAATAAATTGGTTTTCTTTCTTTCAAAAGATGAAAATGTTAAGTGTCATATCAGACGGCTATATTTTCGAATGGGAAATCATCAAATAACGTCCCTCGCTCTGGGCGAAGCGGGGCGGAGTTTCAGACGTTTACTGACTAAACGCCACCCAGTTCCTTCTTTTGGTCTTTGTGTTCCGAGGCCGCGGTATCTCTTTATTTTATTTTATTTATTTATCCTTCTTACAACTATCATTACAGGCCTTAACCTAATGCGACAGTGAAGCTATCAACTAATAAAAATAAAGCTAAAAATAAAACTCTTTACATCAAATTTCTTAATTTCTAAATACTTAATTATAAACAAACAAAATAAAATAACATATTACTGCTTCCTTATACTCTTACATAACTAACTATATTTAATAAAACTCTTGCGAAGTCACTCAAAGTGCACGAGAAAACATCCAATCGCTCGTGTAGTTCGTTTACCACTCGAATTGTTCTGCTGAGGGGTGTTTTCGCCAACAGATTGGTTCTGGCTACCGGAATGTTCAGTAGTTGCGGGCGTCGCCGCCTCCACACGTACCGGTCCGGCACGTTGAGTTTTAGGTGACGCAGCACTCCCGGGTTATGTGCTACTCCCCGCAGTAGCTTTACTACATACGCGGCGAGAGCAAATTCCCTGCGCACCCTGAGCTCGTTATACCCTACCATACCCAGTACAAATAGTGTTGGGTACATTAACGGATAAAATGGATATACTCCATACAATTTGCAAAACAAATGTCTCGTAAATTTGTTTTGAACCCGTTCCAACATGACGATGTATTTTTCTTCATGTGGATTCCAAATGACCGCACTATGTTCAAGATGGCTCCTGACTAGAGCATCATACAGCACTTTGAGAGTGGCAATACTGGTAAACCCATTTGACTGTCTCAGCACGAAACCTAGGTTCCTGTAAGCCTTCTTACAGACCTTAACAACATGCTCGCGAAAGGTGAGTTCCGAAGTGAGACATACACCTAGATCTCGTACTTGTGACACCCGTTGCAACGGCGCTGCTTCTACTTTGTACTGGTAGCGTATAGGCGTCCGCGCGCGAGTGAACGTTATTACAGAGCACTTGCTAACATTAAAGTAGAGTTTGTTTTTATGACTCCACTCTACCACTTTGTCAATATCCTCCTGCAAACGTTCACAATCGGACACATCTTTAACCTCGTGAAGCAATTTCAGGTCATCTGCAAACAATAAACATAAGCTATGTCTGACGACCTCCGGCATGTCGTTTATCATTATAATAAATTAGAGAGGCCCCAAATTGCTGCCCTGACTCACTCCGGACCTTGTGAAATATAGTTCGGACTCATAACCATTGTAGTCTACATACTGCTGCCTATCTTTCATGTAGCTTACAAAGAACTGCAACAAGTGTGGTGTGCAGCCGACTTTTGCAAGCTTTCTTAACAAGACGTCATTGTCGACGGTATCGAATGCCTTTTTGAAATCAAAGTATGCCGCGTCTACCTGCACACCAGCATCGACTGATGGTATTACCTTTGCCATGAAGTTGAGTAGATTGGTGGCCGTACTGCGCTCCGGCCTGAAACCGTGCTGCGCATCCGACAGTTGCGCTCGCACCTGTCGATGTACACAACGCTGGATGGTGGACTCGAACACTTTTGCTGGCGTTGACAGTACAGCCACTGGTCTATAGCCACTGACATCAGGACCTGCTTTACCCTTAGGGACGGGAATGACACGCGTGATCTTCCACCGAGCCGGAAATGTCGCTTGTTGTAGACAGGTGTTAAAAATATGATGCAGTGGTTCAGCCAACACTCGGCCACAGTCTCTGAACAGAAACGCTGGAATACCGTCAGGGCCAGATGACCGTTTCGGCTTGAGATTTTCCAGCGCTTCACTTACTTCTCGAAGGTTAATAGTCCCTACATGTACTCTTGCGCTGGTCGCGCCGACCTCCTCCGCTGCAGCCCGCGCGTCTAGTCGAGGAGCTTCCTTATTATACACCGACTCAAAAAATTCCGCGAATTGCCTCGCACACTCCACTTCGGTAAGATGTTGACCATCCTTTATGATACTCTGCCTATTTACTGTACTTCGTTTTGATTTAATGTATTGCCAGAATGATTTCGGATCTTTTGCAAATTGGTACTGAATATTAATTTTGTGTTCCTTGTGTGCCTTTTCTATTAATCTTTTAACAAGGGCTCTATATTTTGCAAATTCGAAGTAATCGGAATCTAACTTAGTATTTTTGAAATTTCTATGAAGTTGGGCTTTAATCTTTATGTTTTTTATAATATCTCTAGTGTACCATACAGGATACACGTACGGCGAATTTACACGACTAAGTTTTTTACGGGGTACACATTTATCTAAGATATAATTTAGTTTATCATAAAAGACATTCAACATTTCACACACATCGTGGACTTCATAGATTGCACTCCAGTCAGCAGAAGTCAACGAGGAGTATAACAGCTGGAAATCGGCTTTATAAAAATTCCACTGCGGTCTATTATTGTCCCTGTCGCTGTTGGCGTCCACGGCACCAGCGGGAATCTCCGGCGTGGATGCCAACGCGGGGGCGGGGGCGGGGGCGAGATGCACACTCACCGCGAGCGGCGGGCAGTGGCCCTGGTAGGCCCCTATGTTTTGCTGAGATCTCTTTGAGGAGCGCGTGGAATACGGACGCGCTGGTGAAACGGCACGCCTATAATAGGCGTTAGGACCTCATTGTCCACAACTGGACAAAGACTTTCTAACTGGGTCGCAACAGCTTTTCCTAGATGTCGTTCCCCTTCTACAACAAATCAAATTTAGTGAAATACCTACTGACAGCAGCGCCACTTACCGGGTCCAATTGTGTTTTCAAACCGTCCAGGAACCCATTGAAATATAACTACAAAAATTCTCCCAACACTTAAGAAGAGTTAGGTGTCAAAAATAGACAAAAAAAAACTATTAGGAAATCAAAGTACTTAATTTTTTTTTCTAATTTTCAGATTGCAGTATTAAATGTTAAACAATTTATTAATCATCTGCTGGATTGAATACCGCTGAATACCAGTATTTTACATGGAGCGACAGTCTATCTGACCACCAACCCAATATCACTGGGTATGTGGCCACCTATCAACGGACCGACCTTGGCACACACGACATCCCTTTTTTTGCAGATGGGAAATCTTTAAATTACTTGCCCTGCTCCGCCTAGAGCAGGGGAAATGCCAGGCTTTTACTGACTTAAATCCACCCATGTTCCTTCTTTTGCCTTTTATGTTCCGGGACCTTGACATCTCTTTCGAACAAGCCGCAACCCCGGCAGGCGCTTCTGCTTTAATATATATCTTAAAGGCGTGCTTGGAACACTAACAGGCCGTCGACACGGTCTAAACCCCGGCGGGCGGTGGCCCTGGCAGGCCCCTCTTCATGGCTGACATACGACATACCCGTGCATCAACCATTATGTGCCACAAACTGTTTTATTTATGTTAAGTACAAACTAAGCAAATAAACTTTTCTTAAGACAGACATTTCTTTTCTTCTTTATTGAGTCTAGATAACTTTTTGAACGGAGTGGGGCGTTGGGATAATGGGAATACTCGACTACGACAAAGTCGAAAGGATTTTAGCAGTATTTGTAAGTGTGTAACATTTTTATGTTCCACCGTAGCTCATAAACTACTAAGCTGATTTTAATGAATGAATAAATGAGGGTGTCAATCGTAATTATGGCGCAGGTAACATAATCATGTATGCACGTGTGCATGACGTGCGCAACCTCATACCGGATTTATTTTATTCTCCTTGTGAATTCACCAGAAATGCATTGCTTAAGATTATCTAGTAATAGATTTTAATGTAATGGAAATTGAAGAAGATATTTTTTGTATATTTTAACTTCATGAATAGAAGTGGTATAATAAATAAATAAATATCTTGGGACAACTCACACACGGCTATCTGATAACAAGCTAAGCAGAGCTTGTGTTATGGTAACCAGACAACTGATATACATCTTATATATATAAAAGAAAGTCGTGTTAGTTACTCCACTTATAACTCAAGAACGGCTGAACCGATTTAGCTGAAAATTGGTGAGGAGGTAGCTTAGAACCAGGAGACGGACATAGGATACTTATCTACATACTTTTCATCCCGGTAAGAGAAGTAGGGTAGGTAGGGTGGGTAGGTTAGAAGGTAGGTAGGGTAGGTTAATCCTTACTAATAAAAGCGAAAGTACTAGGCTTGCATGAATTCCCGGTGAAATTAATTCCAACAGTTTGATCTGTGGTTCAAAGTTCTTGATAGAACTGCGTTGAGATAAAACTACTAGGATCGCATGAAATTATAGCAACCTTTGCCAAGGTTTAGAAATGGATGGGTTACCACACGGGGACAGGTTAAGCAACCCTTGCCGAGGTTTGGAAATGGATGGGTTACCACATGGGGACATTTTAAGCAACCCTTGCCAAGGTTTGGAAATGGATGGGTTACCACACGTGACACGAGGACAGGTAAAACAACCCTTGCTAAGCTTTGGACATGGATGGGCTACCACAGGGGGCCAGGTTAAGCAACCTTTGCCAAGGTTTGGAAATGGATGGGTTACCACACGGGCCAGGTTAAGCAACCCTTGCCGAGGTTTGGAAGTGGATGGGCTACCACAGGGGGCCAGGTTAAGCAACCCTTGCCAAGGTTTGGAAATGCATGTGTTACCACACGGGCCAGTTTAAGGAACCCTAACCAAGGTTTGGAAATGGATGGGCTACCACAGGTAAAGCAACCCTTGCTAAACTTTGGACATGGATGGGCTATCACAGGGGGCCAGGTTAAGCAACCTTTGCTAAGGTTTGGAAATGGATGGGTTACCACACGGGCCAGGTTAAGCAACCCTTGCCGAGGTTTGGAAGTGGATGGGCTACCACAGGGGGCCAGGTTAAGCAACCTTTGCTAAGGTTTGGAAATGGATGGGTAACCACACGGGCCAGGTTAAGCAACCCTTGCCGAGGTTTGGAAGTGGATGGGCTACCACAGGGGGCCAGGTTAAGCAACCCTTGCCTAGGTTTGGAAATGGATGGGCTACTACAGGGGACCAGGTTAAGCAACCTTTGCCAAGGCTTGGAAATGGATGGGTTACCATAGGGGGCCAAGTTAAGCAACCCTTGCCTAGGTTTGGAAATGGATGGGCTACCACAGGGGGCCAGGTTAAGCAACCCTTGCCTAGGTTTGGAAATGGATGGGCTACTACAGGGGACCAGGTTAAGCAACCTTTGCCAAGGCTTGGAAATGGATGGGTTACCATAGGGGGCCAAGTTAAGCAACCCTTGCCTAGGTTTGGAAATGGATGGGCTACTACAGGGGACCAGGTTAAGCAACCCTTGCCAAGGTTTGGAAATGTATGTGTTACCACAGGGGGGCAGTAATAGAGTTTATTCAAAGTGCCTTCGATCCGATCCACGAATTCATAAACGATGATGAACACGAAAACGATGTCCTTTTGGTAAATCCACAATGAAACAGAATAATGATGTTTTTAATATTTAAGTTAACATATTTAGTTCCTATCACAATTTCTGCATATTACTCTTACAAAATAATGTCGATGTTTCACATCTGCCAGGCGACCCGTGACGCAGCATTTTAGTAATTTTTTTTGTCTATACGCTAAAGAAGTATAACTTCTAACGCGTGTACATAAGTACACACACCCCGTTTTTAAACTCCTTGGATGTGCCTGGCTTACCACCGCACAATTTACGCCTAAAGGTTGACTCCGTAGTAATCATGCTTCGAAACATAATCCAACCAAAACGGCGCAAACCAGTACGCGTTTGGTGGTTAGAAAATTGATGAACAATGTAATTTACGCGACGATACCGAAAGAAAAATTCAAAGGTGAGGAAGTCCTCATTCCGAGGATCCCGATGATCCCAACGGATTTGCCGTTTTAATTTAAAAGACTTCAATATCCAATCCGTCTTACATTTGCCATGACCATCAACAAATCACAAAGCCAACCCTTAAAAGATTGTGGTTTGAATCTAGAACATCCATGTTTTACCCATGGTCAATTATATGTGGCATGTTTACGGGTCGGAAGACTATCTGCGTTGTTTGTTTTTGCGCCTGATAAGAAAACAAAAAATGTCGTGTACCACAAGGTACTTAAGTGAAGAGCAACCTATTTATAGCTGAAATGCAGAAACAATAATAAATGATTAATGTACTTCATTTCTTTTTTCTAAGAAAAAAATAACTTACTAAATTCGAAAATCGGCTTATTATTTATTGCCTTTAAGGCGGAACAGAGTTCGCCGGGTCAGCTAGTACTTATATAATTTATAAATACATACATATTATAGATAAATCACACCGAGACACAGAACAAACAATCATGCTCATCACACAAAGTTTGTCCTGGGTGGGAATCGAACCCACGACCTCCGGCTCAGCAGTCAGGGCCACTAACCACTAGACCAACAGGCCCGTCATCGTTAATATAGGCGGACAAATAAAAAAAATATGAGATCAACATGAATATGGCGGATGCTTCTTAAAAAAGTCAAGACCACTGATTTCAAGACTGAAATCAAGAATTTCAGATAGGAGAGGAGAAAAATCTGAGTCCATCAAAATAAAACAGTACGTTTAAAAAAAAAAACAGTCACTGCTGGCAGTTGGCCTCACCTTTCCTCTATCATAGTTTTTGGTTCTACGTGTCCTTCGTCGGACTTTTGCGATTATTGTAAACCCAAACATAATTTAAAAAACCTTTTTTGCAAAAAAATACCGACTACAAAAAAAAATATTTTGATTATTTTCTAGTTACGGAGATATTGAGGGTCAAAGTTCCAACTTATACACAAGTTTTTTTTAACCGACTTTAAAAGAGGAGGAGGTTCTCAATTCGTCTGAATCTTTTGTAACAATGAAAATTGAATAATCGGTAAAAATTATGCGATACATTATATTGGAACAAAACTAAAAATGATTTTTTGTTTAAAAATTACAGCGATTTCCAAAATAAAAACTAAAATGTGGAAAATAACTTTACCTCCGGAAGTCGGTGGCAAACAAGTGAAAGTAAGAAACCAACAAAAGTCACCGACTTCCGGAAGCTAAGTTATTTTCCATTTTTTAGTTGTTGTTAAATATGTTCTAATGGACTAAAAAAAACGCTTGCCTATTACAATCAACCGGGTACAAATGCTAAAAAATAATATTATGCAAACGTTTGTGAGGATCGATGGATTTTTGTTACTCTTCCACGCAAAAACTACTTAACGGATGTGGATGAAGTTTAACACTGAAATAGTTTATAACCTGGATTAGCACATAGGATACTAATAATCCCCGTCCGTGGGACACTTACCGATACCACGGGTGGGCATTAACCATCTAATATATAAAATTCTCGTGTCACAGTGTTTGTTCCCATACTCCTCCGAAACGGCTAGACCGATTCAAACGAAACTTTGTGTACATATCGGGTAGGTCTGAGAATCGGCCAACATCTATTTTTCATACCCCTAAGTGAGCAGCGGGTGAAACCGCTGGGCACAGCTAGTTCTATAATAAAATCTTTAGCATTGCTTTATTAAGGAATCGTACCTGGGACATCGTGATTAGAAGTTGTGCTTGCGTCCAGTAGATCAATAAATGAATCTATCAATGAAAATAATGAGTTTTGGTGACCATTTTAGAAAATTAGGAAGTCACCGGCAAGGCGTTGACTTGTTTTTTTTTTAAATTATTTTAGATGCAGAGGTCATCTAATTTACAGGTAAAGGATAAATACCTCATAAAAAAAAATCAATTCAAGCAAAGTTATAATAATATGTCATAACTTAACCTTCATTATTCTGACATAAACATATTTGATGCCATCTATCGTAATTGCTAGAAACTATCAACGTTTCAACATTATCCTTACTAATATCTATTATAAGAGCGAAAGTGAGTTTGTTTGTTTGTTACGCCTTCACGCCTAAATGGCTAAACCGATTTTGATGAATGGTATGGTACAGAGATAATTGGGACCTTGGAGACGGACACAGGCTATTTTTTCTTTTTTAAAGATTGAGATATGAGGGACAAACGGGGAAGAAAAGGGAAAACTTAGCTTAGCTATTACAATCAATATGGCGCAAGGGCAAATACTACAGGTAGCAGGTACATGTAAATCAGAAAAGGGGAGCTATGTTAACCCGAATTTAACGCGCGCAAAGCCGCGGGCAAAAGGTAGTATGTAATAAAAGTACTCTGTGGGCGCAACTGACATAGAAACTCGATCGAGAAATCGCTGCGTCCCCGCATGGGGGCGCCACGGGCGGGGTGTGGACAGGGTCCTTAGGTCCGCGGTGTCATCAGTGTCCATAATAATTGGCAAGGTCCTAGTTGCAAATGCGCCGCACGCAAATTGTCTACGTGTGATTGCTTTACGTGTTTTAGTAGGAGCGCCACGGTACTAATGCAATTGTAAACATTACATAGTACCGCTTTCTTCACGCCACCCCAGCGATCCGTCACCGCCAGGTGAGACCCCCGGTTACCCGGGGGGGCCCAGCGGGTGACGAGGAGGTGGCTCAAGCGCTCCCTACCGAGGCAGTAGGCTCCCGTCCGGAGACGCCTACAGGTCAAACCGGCCACGGCTTGGATTAAGGGGCCGATACATAGAAAGAAACTAGTCAGGGGCCCTACTAAACGTTCCCTGCCCAACCCCCGCGCAATCCTCACTTGATTCACAATTCTAGGAGAAAAGGACGTTTCATGTATACTTAGTTTTTATTGTATTTTTTATTCAACGTAAAGCATTAAGGCGCTCATGCGCCTATGCTAACACAATTTACGAAGTAAATAAGGCGCAAATGGTCAGATGTGGATTTTTTTCTTAATTTGAAAGTATTTTTTTATTAGCGCGTTAGACACAAATGCTCTTTTGCGTCTTATTAACTTCCTCTTGGGAATAGGGACAAATATGCGCCTTTTATACTATCTATTGAACTAAAAAAAAACATTTTCTACGTAAATATGACTATATATATCATTAAGTTTCATATAAATTCGTCTAAATTCGTATTTCAAAAAAATTAATAGAAGCGCCCTATTTTCTTGTGCTAAAACAGTACTGGAGGAAGTTAGAAAAAAAATAAAAATATCGACCTCTGTCCTTGAACCAGATTCAGGTCGAGAGTAGGCACAGCTAAATGTAAAAAAAAATTTACGACGACATATATTGTGACGTCCACCAACCTAGACTAGTGGATTTTATTGCTCTCCCCGACTCATAGAGAGACCGGTGTCTCAGGCAGCTCATCCTACTAATATATAAAGGATGGTATTTAATACTTTAACTGTAAATCCCCTTTTTTCAATCAAAATATTCGAAATTATCACCAAAAATACTGAATTGCACACTAAATTTGCTCATCAAATAAATCAATTATGAGCATCAGGAAAAAGACAGCACTACAATAAAAAAGTGTTATATCTTTATCCATTTTCTATTAATGCAAGTCGTTACTGGCACTCGCCGGCCGCTGCCGCGGCACCGCTCGCTCCGCTCGCTCGGCTCGTGCGTAGGGGGTCGCAGTTTTAACCTAACCTAACCTACGCATTTTTTTAGCATTCAGGAAAGAATATTTGGTGCACGATCAGTATTTTTGGTGAACACAAAATTTTTTCCCATATATAAATGCTAATGTTTGTAAGGATGGATGTATGGATTTTTGTTCCTCTTTCACGGCTGAACGGATCTTGATGAAATTTGGCACAGAGGTAGATTATAGTCTGGATTAACACATAGAATATATATATTTTTTAGTTTATCACTCGGGCGAAGCCGCGAGCGTCAGCTATTACTGTTATAAAATTTAGAGGTGTACCTAAAATTACATCCACATTTCGCCAGTTTTGTCAAAGGCCCATGTGATATAAGACGAGCCTATTGTAATTTTAAGTTGATACCTTCATGAGAACCTGAGATAAGGGTCTTGACAGACAGACGGACTACAATGTTGATGCTTCCAGTCCATTTGGGGTTCTGTTTTTTTTTTTGAGTTACGGAACCTTAAATATATACAAATTGCTTCAAGTATGCCTACATTATTGACTCTCGTTTTCTCCAGGATCCCATCATCAGTTCTTGCCCTGACGCTATTGGAACCACCATGGCTCCACGAGTCTTCGAGTAATCGGAGACATTTTTTTTTTTTTTTAGAAAAACGTTGCCTCACACTAGGATTTCTCCTGTATCGTGGGTGCGTTTACAAACAATGAAACTCACATACACAAACAGCCAGACCCGGAACAACTATCTGTAGGCCATACAGATATTTGTTCCGTGCGGGGATCGAACCCGCGACACGCAGCGCAGTACTCGATCGCTCAGCCACTGCGCCAACCGTGTCGTCAAATATAAAAATATTCCGGCAGGTTTAGAACCTCCTTCTTTTTTTATGTCGTTTAAAGACACAAGGTTACTTGGGTCATTATGTAGATAATTATCTATATTTTTACGGGTTTATCAATACCATGTTAGAATCATTATTATAAACAAATTGTATGATAGCTTTGACGAGATTCTTTCGAAAAGAACAATTACAAACGTGTTTTCCCGTAAGATCATCATCTAGTATCACGTGTTTGTTTTTAATAAAATATGATTACGTAACGGATGAGTGTGTATACCAATTTCAAAATAAATAAATTAATTTATAAATAAAATAAATTAATTTATTTGATGCTGCAACAAAAGACACAATACAGGAATTAGCACAAAAACTATAAAACTGAAAAAAAAATATAGAAATAGATTTTAAAATTAAAGTAAGGTAGATTGACCCATAGGCATTATTTTAGACACATCATATACATTTCTAAAACGGTCGCTTACTACTGGGCGGTGTGTGTCTCAAGATTGCACTAAATAGGAGTTCAGCTCAGCATACTGCCAGGTAGACTACCTGACACTGGTATTCTGCTGAATCTTTCTAGTGACGGATGTCGAGGAAACGCAATACGGTATTACACTCATTTTTAAAAAGTATCTCATTTTGATCCTAGGGTCCCAGTAAACCACCAAAAAAAACAAAAAAAAAATATTCAATAGATAAGTGCCATAAAACTGCATTTCAATTTTACAATTTCTATTTTCGCGCGTAAAATCACAAAAATGCTTGACGCCATGTTACTCTGTGGTCATGACGTCAGTAGGTCATAAACAAATGCGTTGTTATTAGTCCTTCTGTTTATTTGTATAATTCACTATAATTTAAAAATGAGTTATTACCCTGTTATTGGTGTACTGTTCCTGAATGTAAAAACACTAGTGTTAAAACACCGGACAAGTTGTGGATTCAAGTGCCAACTGATTTAAATATAAGAAGAACTTTGTTCAAACTTCCGAGAAGGGATCCAACACAATAGGGTATTTTACTCTATATGAAAGAAATTCTAAAAATATACAATTCAGATAGCTTAGGCAACAAGCAATCAGAAAATGTTAAATTTAATTAATAAAACAACTGAATAAATTTTAAAATTGATTTCAAAGTTTTCACTTTTTTTAGTCTGTTGTTAAACAGCCAAACAGTGTCCGCCAAGATTATTACGTCATATGGTCATGGAAACAAAAATTGACAACTGTCAACTGAGCAACTATTACTATTTTTGTATTATAAAACTTTACATTTTATTTTTTATTAAAATAGTAGTAATAATACCATGGAAGAAATAAATACCACCATTATAATAATACCATAAACTATAGTGAAAAATACAACTAAACAGAAAGACTAATAACAGCGCATTTGTTTATAACCAACTGACGTCATGACCACAGAGTAACATGGCGTCAAGCGTTTTTGTGATTTTACGCGCGAAAATAGAAATTGTAAAATTGAAATGCAGTTTTATGGCACTTATCGATTGAATATTTTTTTTTTGTTTTTTTTGGTGGTTTACTAGGACCCTAGGATCAAAATGAGATACTTTTTAAAAATGGGTGTAATACCGTATTGTCCGAAATCTTGTTTGTACTTTTGTGAAGATCACTTCGATGTAAGTATTATACCTATTCATTACTTACCTAAAATATTTTTCACAATAGATTACACGGAAAGTATATATTTTTGGAAGTTTGTTCAAATTTGGAGGTTATGTACGCTAGTACCTAGAAAGTTGCTAATTTATGTCTTATTTTTCTTTAAATTTGTACTGTCTCTTTTTACGAAACCCTCTTCCATGGTATTATTACTATTATTTCAATAAAAATTAAAATGTAAAATTTTAAAATACAAAAATAGTAAAAGTTGCTCAGTTGACAGTTGTCACTTTTTGTTTTCATGACCATATGACGTAATAATCATGGCGGACACTGTTTCGCTTAGTAAAACAACAGACTAAAAAAAGTGAAAACTTTGAAATCAATTTAAAAATTTATTTAGTTATTTTATTAACCAAATCTAACATTTTCCGACTGCTTATTGCCTAAGCTATCTGAATTGTATATTTTTAGAATTTCTTTCATATAGAGTAAAATACCCTATTATCTAACAAGAACAAAATACGTCATTATGTGGCGAATATTATGAAGGCAAGTCATCAAGTCTGTGGGGAGGTACATCTAAACTGACATGCATTTGAAATTGACAGAAGGGAATATTTCGAATTCATAATAAACTCAAACTCAAACTCAAATCATTTATTTCAATTAGACCATTACAGGCACTTTTGAATGTCATAAAAACAAGAACAAAAGAAATGATGCTGCTACAGTCCCAGTCACAAGACATAATAACTTGTGAAAGTACTGTAGTTGCCCATTCCAAAGCGTAGATCTCTATGGAGAAGAATGGGCAAGAAACTCCATGGACACTCTTTTAAATCATAATGTTTTATAAAATCATGGATACATCATTCATGTTGAGATTATTCATAATGTGAGAACGATGTAGAAAAACGAGCACATTTAGAGCGTCCAGAGTAAAAGCAATAATTATCACGAGTTTAATAGAAGAATTAAAACAAACCGTGGTAGCTAAGAGATGTCCAGTCCCAACCGACAGCGCCCGTTCACGAACATGACGTATGGATCAGCCCCATTCAGCTCGACCATTTTGAAGGGAGCTAAATGACCCGACACACCCGCCACCATCAGCGAGACATTTAAGTGAGCATGACAATCTCTCAACCACCAGGGCAACCGTCGAGTCAATAAAATTACATAGAACTCACACATGGGCATTACAATTATACAATATTAGGAAATTGAGTCTATACAATGCAATGATAGTATTACAATCTTCTTCAGCTGCCACAATAACTTCAGATGCTGATTAATGATAGTTAGTTTGCCCCTATGGTTGTGGAGCAGGACCGGCATTGAGCCAAGCATTTATATCATTAATGTAATCCCCCAACTTATAGTATGCTTGCCTACATAGTGTGCGTTTAATACAAGATTTAAACTTCGATTCATTCAGTTGTAGGATGTTTGGAGGTATTTTGTTGTAACATTTTAAACAGTACCCCATAAAAGAGGAGTCTACCTTAGCTAGCCTGAAACCTGGCTGAACCAGTTGGTCCCTATTTCTAGTATTATAGTGATGTCTGTCACCTCTTTTACTAAATAGATGCAGATTTTTCCTAACGTACATGATGTTTTCATAGATATATTGACAAGGTACTGTCATGATGTTAATTTTTTTAAACAGTTCTCTTAGAGAATCGCGCCTACGCAGATTGTACATGGCTCTGATGGCTCTTTTCTGCAGAATAAATATAGACTCAATGTCTGCAGCCCGTCCCCAAAGTAAAATACCGTATGACATTATACTATGAAAATAACTAAAATAGACCAGTCGCGCGGTATCTACATCAGTAAATTGACGGATTTTTCTTACGGCATATGCAGCTGAACTTAACCGTCCTGCAAGAGATGTTAAATGAGGACCCCATTGTAGCCTTGAGTCGAGTGTGATTCCTAAGAAAACAGTTTTATTGACGAATTCTAGTTTCTCTTGATTTAATACTATGTCACAATCAGTACTTTTGACGTTTGGTAGAGCGAATCTTATGCATTTCGTTTTTTTCCCATTCAATACTAAGTTATTAGCAGTAAACCAATTATGGACCTGCAATAGGGCGTTATTTAGGTCGTCAAGATTCGTAGCACGTCTATTTACCTTAAATATTAAAGAAGTGTCGTCAGCAAACAACACCATTTGTGGTTGATTTTCAAATAAATGGGGTAGATCATTAATATATACTAAAAAGAGGAAAAGACCCAATATAGAACCTTGTGGTACACCCATTTTAACTTTTAAACCCATTGAATTAACGCCATTAATTTGTACTTGTTGCTGTCTATCATTTAAATACGATTTTACTAAACTGAGCGCAAGTTTATCT
Source organism: Ochropleura leucogaster (assembly GCA_958449745.1). NCBI lineage: Eukaryota > Metazoa > Arthropoda > Insecta > Lepidoptera > Noctuidae > Ochropleura > Ochropleura leucogaster. Next base: position 8,541,349 of record OY288223.1, on the reverse strand, counting down.
AAACCGTAATGCTCAAGTTTTAAAAGCAGGGTTTCATGATTAACGCAATCAAATGCCTTCGTAAGGTCACAGAAGATTCCTATTGCATCTTGTGCCTCTTCCCACGCAGTAAATATATGTTTCATTAAGGTGACACCGGCGTCAGTCGTACAACGTCCTTTGGTGAAACCATACTGCTTTTCATGTAAGATTTTATTGGTGTTAAAATGGTTGAGCAATTGATTTAGCATTATCTTTTCAAACACCTTGCTGAGAACTGGCAAAACGGATACGGGCCTATAGTTGTTAGTGTCTTTACTGTCCCCGGATTTAAAAAGCGGTATTACCTTGCTGTATTTCATTAGATCCGGGAAAACCCCTTGATCCACGCACAAATTAAATATTAAGGCTAAATATGGTGCTATAGTCTCAATAATGGCGATACAAGGTTTGATGGACATACCCCAAAGATCTTCGGTTAATTTGACCTTGATTTGCTTAAAAGCTTTAATAACTGATAAGGGGTTTATATGCTTAAATTCAAATTGAATCGGGCAGGCTGGAACGTTAGCCTTTAGTAAATCCTTAGATAGCAAGGGCGAGGATTGTAAGGTCTCTGTAGTCTTATGAGGGATATTGGTAAAGAAATTCACAAATTCCTGAGCAATGTCATTATTATTGCTCACGAGGCCACGTGAGGTTTCTAACGTAAAATCATTTCTTGGTTTTTTATTTCTATTTGTTTCATTGTTGATTATTTTCCAAACCGTTTTTATTTTATCATCGGCTGATTTAATTTGGTTGCTAATGAATAAGGATTTGGCAACTTTACAAGTGTTTTTAAAAATTTTGGAATAAGTGGCAACATATTCATTAAAAGTTTTTGTGTTGATGTAAGGCTTAAGGCCATACAGCTCAAACAATCGTTCCCTACTTTTCCTAATACCTTGTGTAGCCCAATCACTGAAAATAAACTTTTGGCAAATAGTTTTTGTTTTTATTTTTAAAGTATTATTAAACTCGGTGTGCACTACTGAAAAGAATTCATCATACCATTTATTTACATCGTTTATATGGCCCGGAAAACTTAACTTGCTAATTAAATTATTATTAAATCTATCCAAATTGCTGGCTGCCATTTGTCTAGTCTGTATTTGAATTTTTATGTTGGACGCGAAAGTAACGTACTGGCCGCTATGATCTGAAGGAAGGTAATTAACAATGAATTTATCTAAATAGTCGCAGCAACAAAATACATTATCAATACACGTAGCGGTGTTTGTGGTAATTCGGGTTGGTTCTGAAAACACATTTGACAAATTAAACGATTTAAAGAGACTTAAAAATCTACTGCTATTTGCGTTTTCCTCTAAGATATTGACATTAAAGTCACCACAGATAATTATTGGTTTATTACCAGTTACAAGTTTTGCTAAAGCATCTTCCAGTACTGATTCAAAAATAGTGTAATTTAGATAATTTGGAGGTCTATAAACGCACACTATTACATGCTCGTCTAGCTCAACACAAGACAATTCAATGCTATTTTCAACCGAAAGATCAACTATATCATTACGAGGCTTATATTTAATACAATTTTTAACTAAGATTAGTGAACCCCCACGCAACTTAAATTTCCGGTTAAAGCAACTACCTACTCTATAATTTTCATAATTAATTAGCATTTCATAGTCTTTTAACCAATGTTCGGTGAAACAAACAATTTCAAACATTGTTCTAAAAACAACTCAATTTCCAGTAACTTTGAAGAAAAACCTTGAATGTTTTGATGGAATAAGTTCAAGGAATTCTGCTTAGCCCCTTTTACACAGTTAACTATTTGGGAGCAAGAAGATATGTTGTTGTTGTCTGGTATAACATTGAAATTATTAGTATCTTCTGTTGTCTTACTAACTAGTTTAAATGAGCCGGAGTGAGCCCCAAGACTCCCCCGCCTTCCTTGTAAAAAGGTATATTAGTAGTATTACTAAAAGTATCAGTGTTAATAATAAAACTAAACTTAGACATACCACCTATGTCTGAGTTAATACTAAAAGCTAATAGCCTAGCTATTTTGTGTCTACATCTAATAGGTAGATACACCATACCCCGAGTCGACTTAATTTTATCTACAAAACTGTTGACATCAAAGTATACAAGTTTGTCACAATAGTGACTTACTAAAAAGTGAACATGTTTATTAAGCATGTGTATATAATTGTTTTTTCTATGACCTACATTTTTACAATATGGAAATGCACACAATATGATTTTACTACATTCTAACTTTAACAATTCTGTCACACAGTCAGTGATGTCTTCCTTTTTAAGCTTTGAGCTATTACCAACACAAATAGTTATTGTAGTATTAGGACAATAAACATTCTTTGTTACTGATGCCATTACCTGTTTGTAGGTTGACCCTGGCACACAATAATTTTGGGTACAATAATCCAGGTTATTACTGATTAATTTACCTAACCCTCTACCCATACTATCAGAGATTTTCGAATATTTGCAGCGCCGATTAGATTATATACTTGATTATCACAGTATATAGGTAATGTGTATATGTAATCAATGACTGTTATTTAAGTTGTTTAGAGTGTGTTAAGTATGTGTGTGTACGAGTTTAATACCTATTGATAAAGGTATCATTATGTTTCAGTTTTATTATAATGAACAGTGAGTATAGTTTAAATTGCTTTATTTACCTATAAGCTTTTGTAAGGGGTTTTCCATAAATTACGTCACACGAATTTCATATGTTTTTGTCCCTAACCCCGTCCTTGTTACAGCTGGTCAGATTTGTGAGATTTCCTTCCTCCCTAGTGTCACATATTTTGTAAATTTACATTTAGAAATGATTGAATGAAAACAGCGGTTCCGAAATCAGTTTTATTTCCATTTAAATTATTTTTTAACAAAATTAACCATAACTCAAAGAATTAACAAAACAAAAGCGATGAATTAATTTAATTAATAAAATTAACATAACAAAAAACAATTGATTATGTTTGTAGCTGCAATGTATCAATACATCCGTCGGCTGCTGTCGCCATCGGGTATTGGAGCCCTATGCACCCGCGGGGGGTATTCATACATGCGACACTGCTTAGCACGCTCCTAGCAAGAGATCTACGATTGCGAGCGACGCGCCACCAGACATATTATTATTCAGGAACTAGATTTGTTTGTAAATGTCAGCTCATTCCTATTGGCCGTGGATATGTAACGGGAGACCTGTCAGTCCCAACATTATACTTTAGTATTAAGCCTTGTACATATTCCTGTAACCCTCAGTCCATTCGCTACCTCAATATAACTCGTTACACCTGAGTACATCTGGAGTATCATTTACTACACACCACCTAAGCGTGTATACATGTTAATAAAAAAAATGGAATTATATTAATCTTAATATATAAAACAAAGTCGGGTTTGTTCGAACACTTATAAGTCGAGAACGGCTGGACCGATTTTCATGATTCTTGATTTTTTTTAATTTGTCTCCGTGCCAAATAGCAGAATAAGTATTAAAATATACGAAGAAAAAATAAAAACAAGAGGTGATTTTGATAGATGGATAGAATATTCTTTTCGTACCACTTGCTCAAAAAAGTGACATTCTATGCCACAAAAAGCGAACATAACAATAGTCATTTTTAATCTGTCAAAAACAGGGAAAGAAAATTGTACTGAATTTCATTCATCCCCTAGGGAGAGAATGTGATTTAAAATTGGAATACTTAATACTGAACTACATCTGTGTTTACACCATTGAGTTTGTAGGTATATACAGCATTAAGCATCTTTTTTAAAAAGGAACACGCAATTAATATGCAGTTATGATTATTAAATAAAATTACCAAAACCGACGAGGTTGTATGAGCTTGATGCCTTTGCTTTTCCGACAAAACATATTAGTCTAGGAATTTGCCGCGATTTTGTTTTCTTGTGTTAAGTTTATTTTTATAAATAAGTTAATGTTTTAAAAATACATTGTTAAATCAAAGCGACAGTGACAGTGTATTGTCGAATTCCATCAGTGCAAATGCTGCCGCAATCATACTCATCAACAATAAATGTACCAAACAAAAGTGTAGCTCTCTTTATAAATAATTGGACCAATGTTTGAATCTTAACTTTTACTTTTAATGACATTATCTTTAATAAATGCTTATCTCATATTATTACGGTGTTAATTTTTTCGCAAATGGTACGAAAAGTAGAGTATTTTCCTCGGTGATAAAGCTGTCTCAGTCTTGGGTAAACTTAAATCTCTCGCTACACTCGGGACTCGTCTTAAATCCCTCGCTTCGCTCGTGATTTAAGTTTTTAGCACCCTCGCTACGCTCGGGAGTAAACCTCACGTCCTTCGTTACACTCGCGATTTAAATCGTCACCCACGACAGAAGACACTGCTTTATCCCCTTGGTTAATAATCTACTATTTTATCAGTCAGTGATCAAATGAAGTTGAAACAAAGAAATCATTGCTATTCGCTAGATGCAATATGTTTGGCGGCATTTGGCGCCACCTTATCAATGCATCTCTAAAAATGGCTTGTCTAATGTAACGAAATGTCACCTGCATGATGCTACACCGAAAACAGTAAAATATCCTCAGACGCTAGACTGGTTTTCTTTAAAAGCAAAAACACCTAACTATTTTTTTTTTATTGTGCCATTTTGAGAATATTAAACAAGAAGAATGTTTGCGCAAAAATATTCCAAGGCCAGTTCAAAAGATATTTTAGTTTTCGAAAGGCTAGCACACATTAGAACCAACGCATTCTGAAAATCCTTATTTTTTGGAGTGAACCGTTAACCACGGAACGACTACTTTGCCTAACTTAACCTAATAAACTGCTTACAGTTTTTAACCTTTAAGTTAACTAAAACCAGCTATACCTACATCCCGACTCTCTTGACGGTCACCGACACGGAGATAACATGAACCCGTTCAGTAATTAAAATTTGCGTGAAATTAGTCTTTAAACTCACATGGTCACTAACATTATTATGAACACAAACAACAAACATGGTAAATATCCCGTTTCAAGTCTTAATAATAAAATTTGCGTGAAAGATTAACAAACAAATATCCAATCGTTCATCCTCACATACTTTCTCATGTACCTATAATCATCTGTCTAGACTATTCCCTACTGTGTTGAAGTCGGCTTCCAATCTTACTGGATTCAGATAAATGTCAGTATTTTACATGGAGCGACTAGCCTATAACTAACCTCATACAATACAATGTTAAGTCGAAGAATTAGTAATAGGCATCTGGTCTCTTACCTTTGAGAGCGCGAGATGATTATGGACGGTGAGCCATGGGTACCTCACCATCCGTCTGTCTAGCGACGTCAGACCGTGTCGACGCGACTGTGCGTTCGCGTTCCACACGCGCTTCAAAGAGATACCAACAAAGCAGAGCCAGGGCTACTGCCTACCGGGATTGCGGGTTGTTCGAAAGAAATACCGCGGCCCTGGAACACGAATGGCAAACAAAGGAGACTGATTTGTTTTAGTCAGTAAAAGTCTATCACTCCCTTCAGCTCCACCCAGAGCGGGAGAAGTTTTTGATTATTTCCCATCTGAAAAAAGGCCTTTACCTATGCTAGCAGGTGGACCCAGCTGTATTACATTGCAATGTGTCCGTTTTCGGCCCGCTGTAGCTGTATATACGTTACCCTTTAGTATCCTCATTAAACCTGTTCAGTTTTAAGTTTTTGTTTAATGATTCAATAAGACATGTTTTTTTTTTCGAACAAAAGATCACTTGTTATCTTAAGTGGATTATTTTTATCTATGTTTATTAACTAGTGGCTTATACCCTCACCGCTTGGAGGCTCAGAAATTATATGACGGAAATTCGAGACAAATGTCCACAGTTTTCATGAGTGTGCATACACATTTGGCACGTTCATAGCGTTACGCGGAGAATCAGCCCCTTGTATGCCGGAACGTAGATCTACGCAAGACACAATGCGTTTTTAATTGTGCCTGTAATTCTGACATACAAGCGGTTAAACCTCGTATGACGTCAGTCTTAGTGCGCGGGTGAAAAATCTATTCCTCGGATCCTCCTTCCGCCTTCCTCTTTCTCAAAAAGTTGTTTTTGTTTTGGTTGAAATTACATAAGTTTTACGTTTTCCTTCGTGGCATTAAAATTTTGAAGATAACTACTTTACTTGTTGTACGGGGCTCATGGAACATAGAAACGATCTCATACGAGCCTATGTATACGTTGCGTGTTGTTCGAAAGTTGCGGGTTATTCGGAAGAAATACCGCATTGCCCTTTATGTTCCGGGGCCGCGGTATCTCTTTCGAACAACCCGCAACCCCGGCAGGCGGAGATTCGGGCAAGCCCCTCTGCTTTGCTGACATCTCTTTGAGGCACGCGTGAAACACAAACGCACCGTCGATACGGCCTGTCGTCAACAGACGGACGGACGGTGAGCTACCCACAGGTCCACAGGTCAGCATCTACGGTGGCCGGGATTCGTCTCGCGGCGCTCGACGCCCGGGGCGTCTCCCGCGGCGGCTGGGTTGGTCTGAGGTTCTCTCCCTCAAACGCCTGGCCTCCTCCTTTACTAGCATGACTGCTTCGCAGGAGGTGACCGCTTCCCATTCCCTCTCGCTCCGGTCCATGGCCTGAACCAGGGCCGGACGCGAGAGGTCGCCGCGGCCGATCGCCTCTACGAGGACATGGCAGTGCTCCGCCCAAGCTGGGCAGACCGCCACTGTGTGCTCCGCCCGGGCGTTTCCTTCCGCCTGATTATGTGCAGGAACCTCCCAAACTTCCGTGTCTGGTGAGGACCTGCGTCAGGCGGTAGGTGAGGAGGCCATGACGCCTCTCCAACCACTCTTTAAAGAGGGGACTTACCGCCACTATTATGGCGTGCCCTTAGTTTTTGCCCTTGCTCCTTATTTATTGTAATAACAAAGATAAGTTTTCCCTTTTCTTCCCTCTTTCTCCCTCATGACGTCTCGCTTTTAAAAAAAAATAGCCTGTGTCTTCAGGGTCCCAACTAGCTCTGTATCAAAATTCATCAAAATCGGTTCAGCCATTTAGGCGTGAAGACGTAACAAACAAACATACAAAACAAACCCACTGTCGCTTTTATAATATTAGTAAGGATGTTGCAAGTAAACTTTTATTAAACTTGTCCATTGTCTAATGAAGCAATGCACTATTGTTCACGTATAATGACGACATACTTATTTTTATTTTAATACTTTTAGAGCTCGTTAAGGAAAACATTATGTTTCGCATAAAACGTGTGTTGCTCGCGTTATTTCTAAAAAGACCAGCGTTTGCTTGCTGTAGTTTTTGGCAGATTTAAATTAATCATCTGTCCACGTCTTCTTTTTTTTGTGTAGATGAAAATCATATTGTGGTTGGGTCATCCAACACAATATGATTCATCCATCGGACCATCTGCACAGCTGGGACTACTAGTAACAAAAACATCTCAAATCAATGACATGTCTAAACTGCCTGTTTTGTCAAATACCAAGAAATTCTGAATTGTATTAAAGTGATTAAGTGACCTGTATCTTTCATGCATAATTATGATTATTTACAATCAACTTCAAAAACAAGGAGGAGGTTTGTCGGTTTTGTCGACCCTTTTTATTTTATAATTAGGTATGTTACAATTTTCAAAATTCTTTTTAAAACTAAAAGAGAGATTCCCGGAGGGGTCCCATTTGAATTTTATCTACATTGCAATAATTTATGAGTTATTTTTTATAATATAATGTTTTTCTTCTAATAAATATGGACAATATGCTAATATTTCCTAGTAGTGCCAATGAAATATGAAAACTTGATAAGAATTTGTTTGAGATACCACCATACCACAGCTAAAAATCTAAAAGAAAAAAACTACGTTGTCCAAAAAAACACTAAAAAAAGTCAGAAATTAAATGTACTTCCGGAAGGCGGAGGCTTTTGCTTGGTTCATAGTTTTTTTGCCTGTTATACCTAATGTTTTTTTTATAAAAGTCGTTATTTTTAATGAATATTATTTATTTATTATGATGAAGCACATGCGACTAAAACAGTGATGTACCTGAATGTTGATGGACGCAGAGCGAGAGGAAGGCCAAAGAAAAGATGGATGGATTGTGTAAGGAATGATATGAAGGAAAAAGGAGTAAATGATGCCGTGACGTCTGATAGGGAGTCTCGTCTGGGAGAATGGAAGAAGAAAACGTATTGTCCAATGCCAAATAGATTGGGACGAGGGCAGGACAATGATGATGACGAAGTAGAATTTAAATATGCAAGTGACTAGGGCTGCGTAAAGGCGTCTTTAGAGGGAACGAGAAATCCTACACGATCTGCATTTATTCGTATCAGATACACACGTGACAGGATCTCTGTTTTTGTAAATTGCAATTTAAATGACAGAAAGAATAAAATAATAGCCAGCGGGTCAGACTCGCACACCGAGGGTGCCGTGTAAACTAACGACATAAACGGCCATATCTTTTGACTGCGTAGACTTGAGGGTTGATTTTGACAGATCTAAGTACCTTTATGGGTTTTAATTTCAACGCGATACCTTTACTCGTTTACGAGATAAAAGGGTCTTGACAGAAAGATAACAAAATGATTTTTCTTTTTGAGGTACGGAAGTCTAATAAATGCAAGAAAATGATGATTAAAGTGCAAATTAATGTGATTTTACTCTAAATTGCCCCTCCGTATGATGAATCGGCTGATTTTCACCCGACTTTTAAAAAGGAGAGGAAATTCGCATTTTCGTTATGTTTTTCTCATAACTCCGCAAATTCTCGTGATTCTTATTATAATCGGTTGTTAACATAAGTTCGTTGGATGGTTCCATTTATTTATCTTACTATTATAATAAATGCGAAAGTTATTAAGTATAGATGTATGTTTGATCCTCTTTCACGAAAAATCTACTGAACGGATCTTGATGAAATTTGGAACAGAGGTAGATTATAATACATAGGATACTTTTTTATCATCAAGCCGCGGGCGCCAGCTAGTATTATTATAAATGCGAATGTTTGTGAAGACGTATGAATGTTTGTTACTCTTTCACGTCAAAACGGCTGAACGGATCGTGGTGGAATTTGGCACAGAGGTAGATTATAGTCTGTTTCAACATAACGCCGGCGAAGTCGCTGGCTAGCAAGCTATTTCACAATAATAATTTATTCCTAAGTATTTCTTGGGTAGTTGAGTATCTTCCACAGTATACATTTTTCTTCTACGCATTTTTGACAATGTAAACTGAAATATAATTAATAAACTCGGCAAGTATTTGTGTGAGATATCATCATAACACATCTGAAAATGCACAAAACAAGTAATTCAAGGTTATTTTTTTTTGTCGTATTTTTTTTAAATTACCTCAAACTGGTTCGTATAAGGCATCGTTTTTAAAAGTAGATTGTTACACCACTGAGTGTTTATGGCACTTTTCTGGTATCCACGTAAACCGGTTCAAACTTCACACTTAATACAAACCGCCCTCTTATTGTTACATTCTTCATAGGACTCTCGGTATACAAAGCTGAGTGCTGTGATTTTATAAATATTTTTTTTGCAAATACAATTATACAAAAACATTTTTAAATTATTTTTAATAAATATATTTTACTTATCGAAATTATGTTAGCATTAATTTTGTGTGCTGTGGCGTGCTTTTTGTATGCTTGGTGGCAATGGGAGGCAAATTATCGCCATCTGAAGGCCTATAAGCTGCCTCCGATGTACCCTGGCCTGTTGCCTATTATCGGCCACGCACATTTACTTATTGGGAACACGACAAGTGAGTAACTTTTTCTTTTATTAATATATTTCTTCATTTATTTAGGAATGTTATTGGCATAACTATTTATGCCTCTTTCGGATCAGACACTTTTTCTAATAATTCTGTATACATGGAAATGGTACCCTTTTTTTCTGCAAGTTCTCAATCCAACATGACTGGTTGTTGGATTTTCAAGCTTCTAAACATAATGATCTATCAATGATCAAAACAAAACATCAAAAAGCTTTCTTTTTTAAAAAATACCAAGCTTTTTGATTTTGTCTTTTTTAGGCTATAGGCTACATAACATCACGCTATAATACTTAGGAGAAGTGGGTGAATCCGCTAGGCACAGCTAGTTCAATATATTTGGGCCAAAAAGTTGTTGCAGTCATAAGATCGTCAAGTATGGAAGGGGTCTAAAATAGCTGCTTTATCAGACTCATAATAGGATAATGAAATTAATCTAATAATGAAGTTAATCCTTACTAATATTATAAAAGCGAAAGTGAGTTTTTTTGTTTGTTTGTTTGTTACCTCTTCACACTTTAATGGCTACACCGATTTTGATGAATTTTGGTTAAGAGATAGTTGAGAACTAGGAGACGGACATAGGCTAATTTTTATTAAAAAAAAAGTGGGATGTGAGGGAGAAAGAAGGAAGAAAAGTGAATTCTTAGCGTTGCTATTTATTACAAATCAATAAGGCGCAAGGGGAACTGTGTTACCCCGAATTTAACGCGAGCGAAGCCGCGGGCCAAAGCTAGTATTCCTATAATGGTCATGGTAATTTATATTATAAACTAACTTTTGCCCACGGCTTCACTCGCGTTAAATTCAGGGTAACACGGGGTTTCCTTTTCCTGATTTGCAGGTATTTTTCGTTTGTAACAAAGAGTGTGTGTACCGATTTTTAGCTTCCTTGAAAACTGCGAAAAGTCCGGGGTTAAAATTTCACCCCCTGTTTTAAGGGGGTTGAGGGTAGATTTCCTAAAGAAAAATGGTAAACGATTTTTTGTTCGTGACAAATATTCCGCATACCAATTTTTAGCTTTCAACCTTGAAATTTGAAATTTTTTCCACCCCACATTTTAGGGAAGTAGGGGTTAGAAATAGTCAAAAAGTAGCCTAGGCCCGTTTCCAGGGTCCCAACTCTCTGTACCAAATCGGTTTTGCCATTCAAGCGTAAATACGTAACAGGCAAACAAACAAACTCACTTTCGTATTAAAATAGTATAGATTGTCACTTTGTGACCATTTTACGAATGGTAACGTAATTCATATTATTTACCTATTGTGATTCTTTTTAAGCTGCCATTTTAGACCGGTCTCAGGTCGTGCTAATGTGCAGGTGGAATAAATAAAGAAATATCTTGAGACAACTCACACACGGTTATCTGATCCCAAGCTAAGCAGAGCTTGTGTTATGGTAACCAGACAACTGATATACATACTTATATAATTTATCAATACATACGTATTATAGATAAATCACACCCAGACACAGAACAAACAATCATGCTCATCACACAAAGTTTGTCCTGGGTGGGAATCGAACCCACGACCTCCGGCTCAGCAGTTAGGGCCACTAACCACTAGACCAACAGGCCCGTCGGAATGTGATCCGCTCGCTAGAGATCACATTTTGGTGTGAAGGCGTTGCTATTAGCTGGATTAGCCTAGCCTTTTCCCAACTATCATGGAGTCGGCTTCCAGTCTTACCGAATGCAGCTGAATCCCAGTATTTACATGGAGCGACTGCTATCTGACCTCCATAACCCAGTTAGTACTGTGTAATACGATACCTCTCGGTAAGACTGGTTGTCAAAGATCTGCAAATGACAGCCGGGACCAACAGGTTAACGTGCTTTCCGAGGCACGGAGGAAACTCAGTATGTAACGGGTGGTCACCCATCCACATACCAACCTAGGCAAGCGCGGCTTAACCTAAAGATCGACCTGAGCGGCTGCTATTAATTTAGCCATGAGCTCCTCTTTTTGCTGGGTTAGCTGGACAAATGCATCCAAAAATGCTTTTGCGACTTTTAAACCTATGAGACATTGAGACGCAGCTGTGCATTGGTCGGTGTCAATCAGCTTGTACCTTTGTACTTTTATTGCAGTCCACTACAGTCCTACTAAGTCCATCCTTTTGGAGGTGTTATCCCAGAGGGTACATCATTCCTACGGGGATCGGTATAAGGTAGTCGGCAAATTATAATCCAGCACGTGTCTTTTAGAGCTGTATCTGTGTCCATTAGATTGTCGTGGGTAGATCGGACCCATACTCGACGGCATGGTTGGCAGTGTTTGAGCGATTAACTGCTGCGCTGCGTATCGTGGGTTCGATTCCCGCACAGATCAAATATTTGTATGGCCTACAGGTAGTTGTTTTGGGTCTGGCTATTTGTGTATGTGAATTTTCATGTTTGTAAACGCACCCACGATACAGGAGAAATGCCTAGTGTGGGGCAACGTATAAAAAAAACTGAGCATATTCAGTAACGGAGAAATAGAGCGCCAATTCCTGTTGTTTCCAGAACTTGAGGAAACGCCTCTACGTTTGCTAGATGTAAGGCGGCGCAGCAAGTATTTTGTTTTGTTTTTTTTAAACGTTGCCCCACACTAGTAATTTCCCCAGTATTGTGGGTGCGTTTACAAACATTTAAATGCCCATACACATAGAGCCAGACCGGAAAAAACAACTTCTAGGTCATACAATTATTTGTTCCGTATCAAACCCGCGACACGCAGCGCAGCAGTTGATCGCTCAACAACTGCGCCAAACATTTCGTCAGTTGTTTCCGGCATACCTTCTCAATAACAAGCAATGTTTGACGCTTACCGCCTCCGTCATGCGTCGGCGACGAGAGCGACCGCATCGCAAAAACGTTTCACAAATTTTAATTATTTGTAATTATTTCCGTACGAGTGGGTAATTTTTACAGAGACGCAGTTTCGTCTGGTTACGCTTTGATAATTAAAAAAAAAACAAAATCAGCCAACCGAGGGTTCCGTATAAAGTTGCAACATTTTTCACAGCTGTAAGTGACCACAGACTTGAGAATATAGTTTGAATTTCAACTGGATACTTCGATGCGTGGCAGAGATAAAGTGTCTTGACAGACAGACACAGACACACAGACGGACAACGAAGTTATCCTATTAGAATTCCAGTAAAACGCGATATAGTCCCGTCAGACCCAGCAGACTGAATTTAATATCGTCTAGTATTTTTTTTACATTCATTAGTTTCATCATATAATTAAATTAATTATTATAAATATACAACATATGAATAGACACAAACTAATAATAAAAATATATATGTGGACTCAGCGATCATTGTGCCGATAGTCGTATCTGCCAATGGCTTAATTGCCAAGAGCCTCGACCAATACCTGAGGAGGCTCTCGTTAGGTAGCTGGATCAAGGGCTTGATACAGAAAGCGGTACTCCTGGACACGGCTCGTATTGTTAGGAGGTTCCTTTCTCTGGAGCCCTGTAACTTGGACCCTGTTCCCGATACAGGTGGGCTACTATTTTTATATTTTTAAATGTTTTTTCTTTGAAGAAATATTTAAAAATGTAGTAATATGTTGATAAAACAATAAATGAACGAATATATATACAAGTAAAAAATGGAAAATTACAGGGCGTAAAAAAATTCGTCCGTATCGCAGTCAACAGGTAAAGTGCCCAGAAGGCTGGCAGCATTACCGCGTTAAATGGCAAATACCGTCTAATTGATGTAAATTAGATTGACTCTTATCACATAGGTCTAAAAAAATATAGCTGAAGAAATGTGGGTAGGTAGATATGAGGTATACCTCTGCTTAAACCTTCAAGGATATGTAAGCGTTATGTTTAACAACTTAAATTATTTTTCACAGAATTATGGACAAGTGTACAGAAAATAACCATTGAAGCATTGGCCCAAGGTGGAGTCATCGCTGGGTTTATTGGAAAGGACCTCTATTACAGTAAGTTTTAGGTCGCATTTTCTTGCTCTGAAAACGATTTTGAGCAAACTGTTATACTTGAGTCGAAAATATTGAAATAATGTCGGAACTCGCCCGAGTAACGGAATGTGGTCCATAGCTTATAAATATTATTTTATCAGCGCCCCGCGGTGTTCCACAGTAAAAAAACATGTTTAAGTTTTTTGACCATGTTATGGGTGAATATCGCATTATTCCAATATCAAAAGTAGCCTAGATGTGTTAATGATCCAGAATAGGTATAAGCTATCTAGATACTAAATTTCATCTAAATCCGTTTAGCAGTTTGAGCGTCAAGGAGTAACAAATTGACATATTATGTAAAGAGTTATGAGGCAATAAAAATATATATAATACTAGCTTTTGCCCGCGGCTTCGCTCGCGTTAAATTCGGGGTAACACAGTTCCCCTTGCACCTTATTGATTTGTAATAGCAACGCTAAGTTTTCCCTTTTTTTCCCTCTTTCTCCCTCACATCCCACTTTTAAAAAAAAAATATTAGCCTATGTCCGTCTCCTGGATCCCAACTATATCTGTACCAAAATTCATCAAAATCGGTGTATCCATTAAAGCGTGAAGAGGTAACAAACAAACAAAAAAACTCACTTTCGCTTTTATAATATTAGTAAGGATAAATAAATTATTTTACTATTTGTTTAAAACACTACTATTAATAAAAATACCAAGTTTGAGTGTGTGTGTGTGTGTGTAAATGTTTGTTCAAGACTGATTAAATAAACTTATCTCATTTTGTATCTTTGACTATTTTCAATTCAATCAGAAACTAAGTTACTACACTTAAACCAAAGTCTGGGTAGTGTTCGATTTGTAACCCTTGATACATAACTGAATGTTCAAACAAATCAGTGTTTTGATATTTAGCACTTTAATAACGTGTTACTTGGACTCATCAAAATAACGCATTATTAGTATTACTTATATCTAAGCCAATCATATGTGCCGTGACTGCAATTTTATGTGAAGAGTTATGAAGCAATTAAGTCTAAGATAATAATATGTTAAATAGATACATTATTTTACTATTTCTTTATAACACTAATACTACACGAAAGTTTATGTGTTTGTGTGTGTGTTTGTTACCCCTTCATACCAAAACGGCTTTATAGAATTAGATGAAGTTTGGTAATTAGATAGCTTATACCCTAGAGTAACACCCACACTTTATCCGCGAGTGCAACCGCGGGGCTCAGCTAACATTTCAACTATTTGATTAAGATCAGATTTGGTGTTCCTCCAGTCTTAATATTCGGTTGACTGCATGCAAATAAAAAGTAGATCTAGATTTAAAAACTTGAATTGTAATGATTTTAAAATGCAGACACATCCATTTTATAGCATAACTGGTTTCACAGACTATTAATGATGACTTCATATATAATCTCGTTGGCATAATGGTCGTAAGTGCAACTGCTGACCTTGGTCCTGAACAAGGTCCTGAGTTCGAGTCCGAAAATCGAACCCAAGACTCGGAGGGCCAAGCAAAGTGTTATCGGATTATTCCCAAGAGCTCCACAAACTCTGATGTGCTCATTTGATGGCAATAGATCCTCAAAAAAACAAAATTGGCGAAATGTAGCTCGTACCTTTACGAGTGCTGAAAATTCTCGTCGAATTCCGACACTCAATGCATTTATCACACATCGAGCTGTTTGAATGAAAGTGAACTAAACGTAATGGTGTGAAACTGGCCGCGGGAGACGCCCCGGATGTCGGGCGCCGCGAGACGACTCCCGGCCACCGTAGTTGCGGGTATATGGATAAAGTGGCCCAGGGAACAGCCTGGATCTTATGCATGTCATCTTTTTCACAGTTATCGCAGATCCTGAGGACAGTGTAACAGCAGCGAATTCCTGCTTGCAAAAACATTTCGCGTACGATTTTGGAAAACCATGGATGGGAGAAGGACTTGTTTTGGCTTCAGGTAATTGAGCATTTTCTTTGTACTTAGATTCCTAACTAATATTACAAAAGCGAAAGTGAGTTTGTTTGTTACGTCTGCATGCCTAAATGGCCAAACCGATTTTGATGAATTTTGGTATAGAAATAGTTGGGGCCTTAGAGACCGACATAGGCTAAAAAAGTGAGAAAAGGGGGAGAAAAGGGATAGAGAAAGATATTTTTTTTCGATCATCACGCGAGTTAAAGTTAGCCCAAAGTAACTATGCCACGCGGACGTAGTCACGGGCGGAAGCTATTATTGATATAACTTCATGAAAAACATTACATGAAGTTGAAATAAACATTGATATCAATGATAAAATCAGGCTTGCCTAAAATGTGATACTAAAATAAAAGCTAGATACCTACTTAATTACTAAAGCCATTATATTTTTGCAGATTATTATTTAACAATAATTGATCTGGTCTTAAGAACATAAAAACAGGTTTAAAAAAAAACCGGCCAAGTGCGAGTCGAAATTGCACACCGAGGGTTCCAAAAGCACTTGCAACATATTTATCACTATAGTAAGGGAACCCACGATGCTAAATGGGGATTTACTCGAGCGTCGTAGAGACCTATTGGGATGCAAAGCTTAGATGATAAGAAGAAAAAAATGTTATATGATATAAACCGTTACATCGGTGGGGGAAGCGGCTATAGATTTTTAAATATGTAAAAAAAAACTGTTGCATGGACATCCTCGAGCGCGTCAGATATTGATAGCATCAATGCCCTATGTATTTTTAATAATGTACGTATGTTAATCTGATCGTTTGCATGATGGGGGTGGTTTTATTTAAGGGTTGAAAATGAAAAAAAAAAAATTTTGTCGAGCGCGTCAGATTTTCTAAGGGAGTGTTAAGTGCACCAAAAAAAAGCTCTCATTCACTAATCTGACGATTTCGATGGGACGCAAACTCGCGGCCATTTTCATAATGTGCAAAAAAAAATCGCCATTTTGAAATACTCAAGCGCGTCAGATTAAGATATATGTGGTTAATATTTATGTTCTAAACGTACTGTCTCATAATCTGACGATTATGTAGAGGGATTCGCCTAATCTGACAAAAAAAAAATAGAAAAACGGTTCACCTTAAAGGCCATCCCTGCAACTTCTCGCTAATTCCATTCCTGGGCGCTTAAAATTGTACTTATGACATTTTTGAGCTCAAAACATAATTTATGTGATATTTTGAGCTCGCTGAGTTCAAAGAAATAATATTTCTATGCATTTGAGCTCTTCCAGCTCGAAAGTCTGATAGAAGTTTCATAGAACACTATTTTTGGAATTTTCAAACCGCAATAACTGTTGAATGGATCAACCGATTTTCACACGGTTGGCGGCATTCGACGCAGTTTTATCATCCTCATAAGTAATTTTGCAATTTTAATTGATTGAACCACAAATTTCGGAGTAATCCCGAAGAAACACTTTTTCGGGTTTCTTTCGTTTACGATATCTCTCGAACGAATCAACCGCTTTTGACCAGCTTGGTGGCGATCGACGTGGTTTTTTAAGCTCAAAGGCGGATTAGTTTTTGGAGTTGATCGATAAAGCCGGTTAAAAGTTATTCCCAAAAAATCACTTTCAAATTTTTTTATTTTTTTAAATCATTGAACTTAATTAATTGGGACGGAGTGAGAGAGTAATAGATAGAGAAAGAGTGAGAGAGGAATAGAAACGCGGAGAAGGAAATGTAGGCATCACGCAGCTGCACGCATTTAACTTTATCGACGATTTTTTGTTATTTCGGCTTGTGGAAATCGTCAGATTATATATTTTTCATTATTCTTGAATTATTTCCTTCAAAATAAAAAAAAAATTAGCTACGCTCGAGAATGTCGAGATGACGTTTTTTTTTTACAACTTTGTTGCCCTCCCCTTTTTTTACGTCACTCTCAAATTGTCAGATTAGTGGAATATACACTTTTTAGGGTGTAATTAACTCACCCTACCTTAATCTGACGCGCTCGAGAATTTCTGATGGTCAATTATTTTTTACTAATCTGATCCTGTATCCTTCACGGGCGGCCTTATATATGGGCCTCATGTTCTGTGGAGGTACTTAACTGGGTACAAGGTATCCCCCTGTATATTAATCTGCCGCGCTTTAGTAAATCCCGAAATCCCCGCTTGGGCTCCCCTACTACTAGCTGTTCCACGCGGTTTCACCCACGCTGCTCAGCACCTGTTGGTCGTAGCGTGATGTTATATAGCCTATTAGCCTTCCTCAAGAAATGAACTATCCAACACTAAAAGAATTTTCCAATTCCAACCAGTAGTCCCTGAGATTAGCGCGTTCAAACAAACAAACAAACTCTTCAGCTTTATAATATTAGTATAGATAGTATAGATTCATACACATTGCACTGCTCAAACTGTCGTTCAACTAACTGTAAACATAACAGCTGTGTCAAATCAATTTGGATGCTGCAACGATGTTTAGCGAAAAATTAACTAATCTTTGAACATTCTGATTTGACATGTGAATTGTATAGACATAACAAACATTCGTTTAAAAGTTGCTGAAAACATTTACGAAAAAGAGATCGTTGCTTTTCTGTGTGTGTTTTTTTTTCTGAATGTAATTATAGGTCACTCACCTCTAATTATTATTTTATATTATTAGGTCAAAAGCAGAGGGGCGCGCGGTTTTTTGTCTA
Organism: Ochropleura leucogaster; assembly: GCA_958449745.1. Taxonomy (NCBI): domain Eukaryota; kingdom Metazoa; phylum Arthropoda; class Insecta; order Lepidoptera; family Noctuidae; genus Ochropleura; species Ochropleura leucogaster. The sequence goes on along the minus strand of OY288223.1, from coordinate 8,522,936 downwards.
CTAGAGAGGGGAGTAGAATAAATAAGTTAGGCAAGAAATGATTTTTGATGAGGTTTTTGAGAGGAGTAACTATGGAGTTTCTTGCCGGTTCTTCTCCATAGAAAACGACCAACCCGAACCGTGCATCTTTTCTCGACGTTTTATAAGTGCCCACATAGGCCTATGTGAAATAAAAATATTTTGATTTTGTTAATTTTTTTTTTACTTTTAAATAAAACATAATTTAACTTAAAAAAAAAACACTTTTCTTCAGGTCCAATATGGAGGCGGCATAGGAAGCTCCTAAGTCCAGCATTCAGTCTTCAAGTCCTGCACAGCTTCTTAGGAGTCTTCAACATACAAGCTCGGCAGCAAGTCAGCCATTTTGATTTGGAAGTCGGCCGAGGAGAGTTCGATCATCTAGCGTCGTTGAAACAAGTCGCTTTAGAGACTGTTTGCTGTGAGTATTAAGGCCCCTCCCAGACCAAAACGCCGCGCAAGCCGTTTTTGTTCAGTTTTCTGGAGCTATCTACGTGTTATTTGAAACGAACTATTAAAAAAAACACATTAAATTTCTTTATAATCTTGAATCCATTATTGTAGATTTATTTTTTATTTTTATTGAGTAATTATTCAGTAAATCTCCTTACAACAAAACCCCAGAAAAATGTCAATAACTTGCATCTTCTCGTAAAGTAAACATTGTTTAATTTTGTTACTGACACTAATGGATACACAATTCTATAATGAACATTTTGGTACAAATATTTTTTCCAAAAACCCAAAACTTTATTTTATATAGATTTTATTTTAAAAGATTGGCATTTTTCACTACTGTTACTCCTGCGCGGAATAGAGGGAACGAATGCACAAGGTTATTTGCGTAGGGTACGGCCTTAATGAACACTATCTATTACCGTTAACAGTTGGATGAGACTGTTCACGTATGTGAGTCTCATTTTTGTGAACGCAACCACAATACAAGTGATTTTTTCTCGAACAACGAGGTAGTCAAAACCGTACTGGCAACGCGGTAGATCATGGTCCTATCCTCTCATGTAAAAGACACTTCTTTTCTAGCAGTAGAGATGGCACGTGTTGATTACGATTTTGTTTGTACCGGTTTTAAATATTAACTGTCGAAAATATGGCACTCTATCTGCTATTTGGTCTAGAGAACACGTCTATAATTTGCCTCAAAAAACTTGCACTGTAATCGTAAATCGGTCGGACGGACGGTGAGCAATCCATTGCTCACCGTCCGTGAGACGACCGTGTTGACGGCGCGTTAGTGTTCACGCGCGCCTCAAAGAGATGTCAGCAAAGCAGTGAGACCGGCCAGGGCCACTACCGATTTCTCGAAAGAGAAACTGTGATCCCGGAAGATAAAGGGCAAAAGAAAGAATATGGGTGGGTTTACGTGAGCGAAAGTCTGACACTCCCCCCACTCCACCCAGAGGGAGAAGTTATTTGATGATTTCCCATCCTTAAAAAAAATTACCGCAACAATTTAGATTTAAAGGAATATAAAGGGCAAAAGAAGGAATATGGGTGGGTTTTCCTCGGCTTAGCTAACTTTATTCTGGCAGGGCGGTTTTTCCCCGTATACGCGGTGTAAAAGACATCGACGCGCGTACTGTTCCTTATGTGTTATCTGTTTTGATTTGCTGTGTTAAAAGATTTATTTATTAACCGATAATTAAAACCGAAAATTTCTATGTTTGGTGATCGAGAATTATAAGCTGCCAGAATTAGATCGCCGGAACTTGCCGCTACTCGCCCACACGACATTTGTAAAGAAAATCTCCTCTTTCTTATCCTCCTCGACTGCACCTCGACTGTTTATCGTATGGGCGACGTGCCATAGTATTTTAGCTGGAAAGAAGTGGCAGAGCCAGCAGCTTATCTGTCTTTTAGGTTAGAAGAACCTCCAGATTTGATACCATGATGGGGCACTAAATACAAACAAAGAATCTATAAAGATACATTGTTATATCATTATTAAATCTTTTCCATATGTCAGCTAGCATATACCATAATATAAACGCTCACACGTGACATGTTAGATAAGTATATACATAATTAGTTTAAGAGTAATTATTCTGGAAGCTTCCCTAAAATGTAAAAAATCTTATATAGTAAGTCTGAGAATCGGCTACTTTCTACCTTTCAAACCCCTAAATGATAAGGGGGATCAGGCAGCGGGTGAAAGCGCTGGGCAAAACTTAGTAAAATTGAAATAAATAAGAATATTACCTAACTGTCAAAATATTGGTGTATTTTAACCCCTGCCTAAACCTGCAGAAAATAGAGGCGTGATGTCATAATATTTCCTTATATCCTTTCAGTAACTGCCTTCGGAATAACAGCAGACGAAGACAAGGATTTCAATAAATTATACATGGCTGCCGTAGACCAGATCCTAAACATCATAGCTCTGAGGTTCACCAACTTCTGGCTGCAGAGCGATCTGATATACAGCTTCACTGAACTGAAGAAGAAGCAGGATGAAGTGGTCAAGGTTTTGAATGCTATGTCAACTGCAGTAAGTTCCTAGTTTTCATGCTAATTTTTTACTCTTTCTCACTCTCACTCTGTTTAAATCACGTAAAAATTTAAAACACACATTTCGAACGTTCGATCCCCTGATGGAACAAATATACAAATAACTAGCTAGCTTCCGCCCGCAACTTCGTCCGCATGGCATTGTTACTTTGGGCAAAAAATAATATATCATATTTCATCAAAATCGGATTGGCTAGGCGTCAAGCCGTAACAAACAAACTCACTTTCGCTTTTAATAAGGAAATAAGGATTGGTTCTGGTCTGGCTGTTTGTGTATGTGAGTTTTTATGATTATAAATGTACCCACGATACAAGAGAAATTCCTAGTGTGTTTAAAAAAACCACTAGGAATTTCTCTTGTGCAAAGCTACGGGCATCAGCCAGAGTACCAAAATAAACGGGTAGTCTTTTCTTGGATCATGAAACTGATCAAACTTTTGTTCTATACGAAAATCATCATACACAACAACACTGGCAACATCTATCCGGCTGTATGTAGCCAAACTGTCTGATGCCTGTACATCACATTTTGACATGTATGTAGTATCAGAAAAAGAGTTTACTCTGTTACTTAGGAAGTAGAAAATTACGTATACAAGTATGGTTTCAGAAAGACAGAAACCATGAGAGAGGGTGAGTGAGAGAGAGAGTTTGTATAATTGTAAACTATGAGTACCAGAGCAGTGATTGCGAGGACTGAGGGTCACTTTTCTGACCTGAATGCAACAGAATAATTTTGGCGTACGCCTAGATAAGACGTGCTTTGTATTTTTTGTGTCTTTTTAAATACACCTAAATAATTGTGTCAGCTGTTTTTACACTAGAAACAGATAATTTAACATATCACATGTATTATAAAACTAAAAAAGATATGAATGTCTAAAAGTATGTAGTTCATTTTATAATGTGAGACACCACACGAGAGATCTTGCGTTTATTTTATTATGTCACATCCTGTATAAGATGTAATTTTTTGTTGACAGGTCATCAAAAGAAAAAAGGAATTGATGAAAAGTATTTCAAAATCAGAATGGGAGGAGCAACGACAGCGCACAGGTATACTAAATAAATATATTTCAGTACATTTTATCTGAAAAAGAAATGTAACAGTAAGTTAAGTATGAGATAAATAGGTAAATAACATAGAATTAAACCAAACAAAACTAACACATGTAAATTTACTGTAAATAAAAGGGTTTTTTTATTTTATTTATTTATACTTTATCTGCTCTCGTTTTCGCTTGGTTTGATCACACCTTTGACAATCAAGCTCCACAGGCACGCACGTCAAATTAATATAAAGAATATAAAAAATCAAGCCGGCGAATATTTTTGCCTACTTACGAAGTATTCCAATTCTGGTGTGCCGATAAATAAAAAAAAAAAGTATTTTTTCTAAAATAGGCTGATAATCAGCACTTTCTGAACGTCAAATTACAAGTGACAGTCCCACATTAAATATATGTTTATTTCCCATGCGAAAAAAAGACTATCACTGCATTATCTATATATAAACTGTTTGCTAATTTTTTCATCAAATTATAAAATCATAAATTCATCAAATAAATTCCCCTACCCTGGGCGCCTCTAGTAGCCGTAGACCCCTCTGTGTCTAGAAGTCCTTAAGTAATATAAGTACCATCTGTTCCAGGCATCAAATGTAAAGCCCTAATGGACCTGCTTCTAGAGCTTGCAGAAGAGAACACATTCACTGACAAGGAGATTAGAGAAGAAGTAGACACAGCCATAGTCGCCTCCTATGATACCACGTCTTGTTTGTTGGCTTACATCATGATGCTGCTGGGCACCTATCCAGAGGCACAGGAGAAGATGTATCAAGAGTGAGTCTTACTTAATATTGTTGGTATATGAAGAACGGTTTAATCACTGCCAGCTTCTCTGGCCCCTGGTCATTTCAAAATGGATGTCTTTATAGTTCGAGATAATCGGTTTCTCCTAGGTTAGTGGTTTACCCTAGGTTGCATCATCATTTCACAAAGGTTAAGTTACGGGCGAAGCAGTACAATATCGCAAAAGAAAGTTTTTTTTGTGTTCTATAAATCAGCAGTGACATACGGACAGACAAATAGACAGGCATAGCGAAGAATAAATATGTGATGGTTGCTGCCGGGATTTTGGAGGAGCTCGTGACTAAATAATAGCAGCCGCTCGGGTCGATCTTTAGGTTAAGCCGCGCTTGCCTAGGTTGGTCTGTGGATGGGTGACCACCCGTTACATACCAAGTTTCGTACTTGGTATGTAATTACCCAGTAGGTACTAACTGGGTTGTGGAGGTCAGATAGGCAGTCGCTCTATGTAAAAAATACTGATATTCGGCTGCATCAGGTTAGACTGGAAGCCGACCCCAACATAGTTGGGAAAAGGCTAGGCAGATGATGATGGTTACTGCCGGGATTTTGCGTCTAATTCTAATGTCGAAGTAATCTTTGCATGTAAGATGTACAATTTGGGTGACGTCTAGTGTCATAATGTTGTTGATATTTAACGGTAGATGTCGCTACTAGTAACTTCACAATCAAATGAGAACGCTGTGCATAACGGTAATGTCTTGATTAATATTCTCATTTTCAATTATCGTTACAGATTACAAGATATATTCGAAGGCACAGACAGAGATGTGACTAAAAACGACCTGCCTAGGATGGTATACACGGACGCTGTCATCAAGGAGACGTTGAGACTGTACCCCACTGGGCCGGTGGGACTTCGATATGTAGAAAAAGATGTTCAACTGAGTAAGTTACCCACAAATGTAATTAAACAGGCCGGTTCATTTTAGGTTATATTCTTAAAATTACGTATTCCTGTTTTGCTTCGAGAGTATTATCAGAGAAAATATTTCATCACCTGGACATAAATCTAGACTTTGGCGTATACCTCCACTGAACTCATATTTCTGATTTTTAAAATCAATAACACTTTATACGACTTAAAATTTCGATCCAGTATCTCTCAAACTCAAGCCCAAACTGAAAGTTTGAATAGAGTAGCAAAAGGAAGGCATGCAACATATTGCTATAATGAGATAGTTTTTGAAAGCGAAATATTCCGCGAAAATTCTATTGCAATATGCGGAACACATCTTATATTCACAGTTTATTTAAGAAAAAATTGTTGCAAATCTTTAAAACGTGACGTAAGCATTTACATATTATTTTCTCACCTATATACTATAAGCTGTATAAGTAGTTTCTGCGCTCGGTCAAAAAATGGAATTGACACTATGTTTTTAAAACACTTTCCGGAAATCCTTACTAATATTATAAAGGCGAAAGTGAGTTTCTTGTTACGTCTTCACGCCTTAATGGCTAAACCGATTTTAGTGAATTTTGGTACGGAGATAGTTGAGACCCTCGAGACGGACACAGACTATTTTTAATTGAGGAAGAAAGAGGGAAGAAAAGGATAAATTACAATAAATAAGGCACAAGGGCAAAAACTACAGGTAGCAGGTACCTGCAAATCAGGAAAGGGGAACTGCATTACCCCAAATTTAACGCGAGCGAAACCGCGGGCAAAAGCTAATTTAATTAATATTATGAAAAGCCCCTTCGACCTGTCAAAGTAATTTGAACGCCACAGCACTAAGGAACTGCGCAAACGTAGATACTTTTTGTTAAGGACACATTATCACAGAAAACCGTAGTTTGTGATCAAATTAATATTCATTGTCATCTGGTATCCAACACAAGACATACAAGTGTCTACGTATTTATTTTCATTGGTAGCTCGCATTTACTACTATCGACTGCAATTTTCAGAGAACTACACAATGCGCGCAGGCAGTCAATGTGCACTGTTTATCTACGGGATCCACAACCATGACAGTTGGGGTCCTGACGTTAAGGAGTTCAAACCGGAGCGATGGCTGGATCCCAACAATCTGCCCAACCAAAATATGTTCGCCGGATTCAGTATCGGAAAGAGAGCTTGCATGGGTAGGTCTTGTACTCCTATTTTTTTATTAGAATCTTACCAGTTGACAACGTGCACGCGATGGGACGTGACGCGTCTGAATTTCCGAGTATACGGCTAAAAGACAGTACGTTATTATTCGAATGATGTTTAATACTTGTGAACCACGGATGCCTCTTAAGTTAAATAGGGAGTCCATGGTCAGACCTTTCGTACTGTATGGGTCAGAATGCTGAGCTATAAAGAAGATGGATGAATAACGATTGCATGTAACGGAGAAGAGAATATTGAGATGGATGTGTGGAGTGACAAAAATGGATAAAGTAAGGAATGAATATATGAGATGAAGTTTAAAAGTTGCGCCTGTTACAGAAAAATTGAAAGGGAGTCCTTTATCTATATAGACATTTAATGACGAGAGACGAAGCGTAGCCACATACCCTTCGTCTCTAGGAAGAAAGAGTGATGACGGATGTTAATAGATGGAAAGGGAGAGGAAAACCAAAGACAAGAAGGATGGATTGTGTATGAAAGAGAAAGGAATAAATGATGCCGTGATGTCTAACAGAGGAGAATGGAAGAAGAAAACGTGATGCGCCGACGCCAATTAGAATTGGACAAGAGCAGGAAAATGTAGTTGATGATGATTTTTGATTCTGTAAATTGGTACAGGAGACAACATATTTTACGGACTTCAAAAAAAAACTTCTCAATGCGTCTAAATCTTTTATTTGTTTTATGTGTGTTCACCGATTACTCAAAAAAGCCTGTACCGATTTGCAAAATTCTTTTTTTATTTGATAGAAAAAACCTCTCAGGTGTTCCCATATCAATTTTATCTATATTGCTAGATAATTTATGAGTTATCGTCTATAATACATATATTTTTTCTCTATCACTATATGGATGATCTGTTAATCTTTTAGTAACAATGAAAAATGTTTACTCGATAAAAAATATGTGATATATCATTATACTATAACTAAAAATGCTGAATTAAAAAACTTTTTTGAAAAAATTAAACTGACTTCCTAAAAAAAGCCAAAATGTGGAACATAACTTTACTTCCGGCCGCAAAAAACTCAACAAACAAAAGTCACCGACCAGTTTTATTTTTTACAAAAAAAAAATATATTGAGAACTGGGACCTTTGAGATTTGAGAATCTCCTCCTTTTTTTCGTCGTTTAAAAATGCCGTGTTTTTTCTTTTACAGGAAGGACATTTGCAACACTATCAATGAAAACTACGTTGTCACATGTACTCCGCAAGTTTAAGATTACAGCTGACATCAATCAACTAAGACTTAAAATAGACTTTTTACTCAAACCGGTCTCCGGCTCTTTGGTCAGTTTGGAAAGAAGGAATTAGTTGTTAAGACTAATAGATTAAGGAACAATAATCGATAGCTTAAGGTGTAAACGGGCCCTTCGCGAATCTATCAATCTGTACAAAACATTTTTTTTTGAAGAAGAAGCTCGTTTTACACCCATTTTTAGAAATACGAACGTTATCATATTCTATGACAATTTAAAAAAAAAAGTTTACCCTACACTAGGAATTTCTCCTGCATCGTGGGTGCGATTACAGACATATTTAAACTCACATACACAAACAGCCAGACCCGGAACAACTATCTCCAAGTCATACAAATATGTTGGTCGAACTCGCGATAGGCAGCGCAGCAATCGATCGTTCAGCCACTGCGCCAATCGTGCCGTCATACTACTTACGTTACCACGTCATGGTATATTAAGTCTATTACTTACGGTAATTTTTTTACTACGTAATTTTGGAAGCTTCGAATAAGGTCTACTACTTATATGCATAATAGAATATACACTGCAGTGTCTCCTGTGAATTAAGGAGTACACCTACGTGATACTAAATTGTCTTAACCTAAAGGTCGACCCGAGCGGCTGCTATTATTTAGCCACGAGCTCCTCTGTGGTTTGTGTGTACATAAATAAATAAACTTTACCAAATTATTATTATTTTCTTTTTTAAACCCGTCTCTAACTTGACTTTATATGCCATTGAGATACATATCTCAAGCGAAACAAGTGATAATTTTACAATACTAACATAAATGCGAAAAATCAGAGACCGAATTGGGTTCGAACTCTAGACCTATGACTTTGCAGTCCAACGGTCACAACACTGGGCTTGTTGACGAAAAAACCAAACATATTTTTTACTATTTTATTACCTGTCCGCTCGATAGATAGCGTTGACGTCAAATAAGATACCGCTATGGTTTCGTTACATGCATTATTATAAGATCATCACAAAGTTAGGGAATAAAAAAGCCCTGGCTCCAACCCGATCACTCAGATCAAGCTTGTCCCTTGGCTGTCCTCCCTCAGCGACACTCTAAGCCGAAGCTCGTACCCCAGAGGAGGTGCCCTTAGCCTATATTCGCTTATTTTATATGTTTTTTTTTGCGCTGGCTGGGTGTTAAGGTTAAGAGGTTTTTAAGGCATCCACAGGAATCTCCCGGATAAGCTGACGACAACCTCTTAGGATGAACTGCCGAGATGCCATTTAGAAAAAAAAGCAAATAAAAACCACAGGATAGACACACAGGTAGCAGTAACACAACTTGAGCGAGTTGAACTGCAAGTGACCCTGCTGAAAAAAGGCGAATAAAAACCAGCCTAGATCAGGATTTAATTTAGATACATGCAAATATTTGTACACCCAAAATGGTAGAATATAATTATTATCTAGTCTGTAATAACTGTAACATCTTTTGTAAGTACTATATTTTGACATAAAAACTCTTTTTTCTTTCTTTACTTTCAACCTTATTAATATTCACAAATAGATCAACATTACCAGCACGGTAATAAACAAGGCTAAACATTACCAGCACGGTAATACAACAAGGCTATTACTGCTACACAAGTAACCAAATTAATTTAAGAAGCAAAACGGAATACCTTACCTATATCTATTTTAGTTTTTATTTTAGATCGTCGCCTGTCAAGCATTTTCCCGTTTACTTTCTTAGGGACGGCTTCCAGTCTAACCCGATGCAGCAGCAGTACAAAACATGGAGCGAATGCGTATCTGACTTCTACAACCCAGTTGGCATTGGGCGATGTCAGACGAAACAATTGACGACTTTGTTAAGACTGTCTTAATTTCGGTCCATTCCTCTTCTTGGTGTGTCGACGGCAATCTAAACTGATTCAGCCCAAAAGATCCAACTCTTTTAGCGCTTTCAATTGGGTCCATCAGCGGCTGTAATGTGCAAAACAACAGAACAGTTGGCAGGCTGGCGGGGCCCCATGTTGCGTCTCGTTGGTAGAACAACAAGACTTTTTTGGAATCGTTGATAAAACACGTGAGGTGAAAACAATGGAAGAGAGAGTCAGAAAAAACGTGGTTTATCACGATGGACGAAGAGGAAAAGGAGGGAAAGTGTAAAACCCGATTGCGTAAAAAGTGAACCAAACTACACAAAGAACTACACAAAGAATAAAAATAAAACTGTAAAGAGAAAAACAGATACTGTAATCTAGAAACTACGAAAAAAAAAGTCGGGATCAATAATGGGTCCCAATTAAATAATGATTTTTAATTAAATACCTATTCGACAATACCGCACTTGACATAATAATATTTTGTTGGTTTTCTTATTTTTCATTTTCACAATATGGCGTGTGTGTGTGTATGTATGTGTATGGCTTTAGTGACACTCGCAGTACTGAGAGAATCGAATGACATATGAATCATAAAAATCGGCCCAGGCGTTTCCAGGAAACAAACATCATAGACTGATGAGCACATTACACTACTTTGCGGTGCGCAGTCGAATAAAAAGGAGTTTAATGTGAGACATGTAAAATATTTTTACCTACAAAAACAGATTTGAGACGAAACATCGTTTGCTTGGATCTAAAATTCATAGATCCGAGTAATCGACGTTTTGTCTAAAATGAGTTTTTTTATAAATTAAATTTAGAGATTATAATTAAAATGTTGGTTTGAATAGGTCCAGTTTTCGTGTTGCAGCTACAACTTATATTTTACTAGCTTTTGCCGCGGCGTCGCTCGCGTTAAATTCGGGGTAACACAGTTCCCCTTTCCTGATTTGCAGGTACTTGCTACCAGTAGTTTTGCCCTTGCGTCTTATTTATTGTAATAGCAAAGTTAGCCGTCTCCAGGGTCTCAAATATCGGTGTACAAAAATTCATCAAAATTGGTTTAGTCATTAAGGCGTGAAGACGTAATAAACAAACAAACCCACTTTGGCTTTTATAATATTAGTAAGGATTTTCCTGTTTCAGACGTTTATAAATAATGTCTTAAGGCTAAGCTCTCCCTGTCGAGGTTGCGGGTTGTTCAAAAACGATACCGCGGCCCTGGGACATAAAGGGCAATAGGCGGAGGAGCTCGTGGCTAAATAATAGTAGCCGCTCGGGTTGATCTTTAGGTTAAGCCGCGCTTGCCTAGGTTGGTCTGTGGATGGGTGACCACCCGTTACATACCGAGTTTCCTCCGTGCCTCGGAAAGCACTTTAAGCCGTTAGTCCCGGCTGTCATTTGTAGATCTTTGACAGTCGTTACAGTGTTCCGAAAGTCTGACAACCAGTCTTACCTAGTGATATCGTATTACCCAGTACTAACTGGGTTGTGGAGCTCAGATAGGCAGTCGCTCCATGTAAAATACTGATATTCAGCTGCATCCGGTTAGACTGGAAGCCGACCCCGACATATTTGGGAAAAGGCTAAGCAGATGATGATGAGAAGGAACATGGGTGGGTTTTAGTCAGTACAAGTCTGATACTCTCCCCGCTCCGCCCAGAGCGGATGAAGTTATTTGATGATCCGCGTTTTAGCTTCGCCAAGTGCGAGTTGGACACACCCACCGAGGTTTCCTAACAAACTTGTCACATATACGGTACAAATCTTTTGATATTGATGATAAAAATGCTTGGCTCAATGCTGATCCTGCTCCACAATCCTAACTCATTGATTAGTATCCGAAGTTATAGTGGAAGCTGCAGAAGATTGTAAGACTATCTTTGCATTGTAAAGACTCAATTTCCTAGTTTTGTATAACTGAAAGCCCATTATTGACTTGACGATGCCCTGGTGGTTGGCAGAATGTCATGCTCACTATAATGTCTCGGTGATGGTGGCGGGTATGTCGGGTCATTAAAAATATACAATATATGATTTTTTTAAACCTTTCCCCACACTTGGAATTTCTCCCGAATAGCAGTTACAAAAATATAACCTCATAAACACAAACAGCCAGACCCGAAACAATTGTCTGCAGGTCATACACATATTTGTTCCAGGCGGGAATCGAACCCACGACACGCAGCGCAGCAGTCGATCACTCAGCCACTGCGCCAACTGTACCTCCTTAACTCCCTAAGTCTATGTAATTGTTGATCACTATTATTTGTGCCACAACAAAATATATCCGCATCCATATCGTCAAAATATTTTTTGTTAATAATTTAATTGAATATCACGCCAACGTTTAAATATCGATGTAAATAACATTATTAGGAAGATTGTTATAACGTCACATTAAAAAAAAAACAAATCACATGTCACACCGCGAGATATCCTTACCTCCAAATAAAAAACCGGCCAAGAGCGAGTCAGAATCGAGCACCGGGAGTTCCGTACAAACTTGCGACATAAAAAGCCATGTCTTTTGGCTGCATAGACTTAGAGGGTTGACTTATTCACAGCACAAAGGGACCACAGAGTTCAAAATATGGTTCTAATTTTAACTCGATACCTACACGTGTTCCCGAGATAAAAGGTCATGACGGACAGACAGAAAGACAGATGGACAACAATTGACTTCTCCTGCTCTGGTCGGTGCGAAAGGGAGTATCGTATTTTGCCCTCTGTGTTCCGCGGTATCTCCTCCGAAAAGCCCGCAACCCCGGCAGACCTTGGTCCTAAAGGACCCCTTTGCTTTTTTTATATCTCTTTGGGAGCGCGTGGAACACAAACACGCTACACTAGACGGACGGACGGTGAGCTACCATTGCTCACCGTCTCGCGACGCTTGGGTTGGTTTATGATTTCTTCCTCAAACATTCAGCCACCTCCTTCGTTAGTATAACTACTACGTGGAAAGTACTTCTGTGCCAAAATTAATCAAGATCGTTCGTTTTGACGTGAAAAAGTAACAAATATCCATACATCCTCACAAACATTTACTTATAATATTAGTAGGACGTAAAGAAGTTAGATACAATTTGCCGAAGGCTATGCAGTTTTCATATATAAAATGAAAGCTTCACATCGCTGTTAGTCAATACGTTACATACAGTCCTCTAGAGATGATCGGTCTCATATTGTTTTGTGTTTTATCGTGCCTGTGCGCAATTTGGGCATGGATAGTGTACGTAAAAGATGGCCATCACAAACTGCCCCCTATGTATCCGGGAATATGGCCCATTGTTGGGCATGTTCATTTGCTGATTGGTGATGGTTTAAGTGAGTATTCTATTTTTAAAGAGTTTTATAAACTTTTTGATATTTTTATCCTACTGGTATGGCACAAGACGGTGTTGGTTACAGTCTGTATTAGGGCTCTACACAGTAACAACCAGAGGACCTAAAATGTTTTCTTAAACAAATCTTATAAGACAATAATATGAATTACATTGCGCTTAGGTAAACAGTTACAAAGGAACAATTCATGATATTAACTACGTCTATGATAAAATTGTTAAAGCAGCCATTTTAGGTCCCAGGACTCCGGATTTTTTTATTTTGTTTATGCTAAGTTGCAACAAACTTACTTACTTAACAGAGATAAAACATAACTCTCTAATTTTTATTTATTCTCAATTTTATAAACACAAATGGTGTATAAAATGATAAATGAACTACGTCAATAACTTATTTTGTTGTATAATGGTCTCGGTACGCTTTTACTTAAGATAGCTACGTGACACCCTTTTTTTGTTGATGGGAAATCAACAAATAACTTTACCGGGCGGGCCGGGGGTAGTGTCAGACTTTTACTAACTAAAACCCACCCATGTTCCTTCTATTGCCCTTTACGTTCCGGGGCCGCGGTATCTCTTTCGAACAACCCGCAACCCCGGCAGGAGGAAGCCCTGGCAAGCCGCTCTGGGCGGAGCAGGGGAAGTTATTTGATGATTTCCCATCCCAAAAAAAGAGCTATATTATTGTGAAGTTTCATCAAAATCCATTTAGTAGTTTTTACGTGAAATAGCAACAAACATACTTACAAAATGAACAAATAAATATATTAGATATATTGATTGATATATTGATTATATAGATTTATTGATTTATTATATTTATGATACACATATTGATAAAATATTATATTATATTAATGGGATTTCTTCTTTGTCAGGTTTGTGGCGTACTGCAAAGAACATTGCTGTAGAAGCTATGAAACACGGTGGAGTTGTCACTTTGATATTTGGATACAGGGTTTATTACAGTAAGTTTTTTAAATGTAAAAATATAAAAAAAAATGTAAATAATGATTCAATTCGAATCAGAGATTATGATAATCTGACATCTCCATTTGTGGTACACACGACGCGGACGGCAGGTCAACCTAGTCTATTATAACCAGCTACCCTACTATGACGGCTTAGAGCAGAACTTATTCCGCTGAGTGAAAGAGACAGAGCTATACAGGGTGTCTAGCACCATCTCTTTCACTCAGTGGAATGAGTTCTGCTTTAAGATGTCATAGTAGGCCTACTGCTACCCTACTATGACCTCTTAAAGCAATTCTTATTCCACTGAGGGAAAGGGACAGAGCTATACAGGGTGTCTAGCACCATCTCTTTCCCTCAGTGGAATAAGAATTGCTATAAGATGTCATAGTAGCCCTTATTATCTCTCTACTACGAATCACACACTGTAGTAGAGAGTATTAGTAGTACCGCAGTAGTATTTTGTGTACATGGCCTATTATATGTAAAACAAGTGATTGATTAACACTATATCCTTTTGTTTTAGTGATAACAGACCCTGAGGACGCTCTAACAGCTGCGAACGCTTGTCTACAAAAACATTTCGCGTACGACTATGCCAAGTCTTGGCTGGGAGAAGGACTGATCACATCTTCAGGTTAGTATAGTAAATAAATTTTGACGACACAGTTGGCGCAGTGGTTGAGCTATCGACTGCTGTGCTGCGTGTCGCAGGTTCGATCCCCGCACGGAACAAATATTTTTATAACCTAGAGGAAGTTGTTCCGGGTCTGGATGTTTGTGTATGTGAGCTTAAATGTTTGTAAATGCACCCACGATGCAGGAGAAATTCTTTGTGTAGGTTAACGAACTTTTTTAAATGAATAAAACATCTAAAATTTCTAATGTTTAGGTGAAGTATGGAAACGTCACCGAAAATTACTCACCCCTGCATTCAGCTTGCCAGTGATGTTAAACTTCTTGGAGGTCTTCAATAGTCAGTCTAGGAAATTAGTGGAGAGATTGAAAGCTCAAGTGGCTAAGGGACCGTTCGACCACACCGAATATTTGAGGAGCAATGCTTTGGAAACGTTTTGCTGTAAGTGTACAACTTTTTCTTCTGTTTTAATAACATTGTACTTAGGTATCAAGCAATATATGAAAAGCCGTACACTCGTCAAATGGCTACCGCATTATTATGACTATGAAAACTAAGCAAGCTTCAGAGTGGAGTTTAAACGCTTGTCCCAATATGATAAGTTTTGCAGAGTACCAAATAAATAAGTGATGTGTATTTTCACTCTTCTGAGAAGAAACAGCCGATTTAAACTCAGAAGTCAAAGTTTATTTAAAGGTCCAGACAAAAATCTTGATAATTTTACACGAGTACTGGAAGTGTCTGAGATGCTCTTTATAAGAAAGAACCATACAGATTAGAGCAGACCTGTCCAGTTATTTCAAACATTTGTCATTTACCTGTAGCTTGATTTTTAACTCAAGAAGCTCAACGACACGACGAACAATACCAAAGAAAGGGCATTTGTGTTTGTCGCTTATAGTAGGCAATCTGCCAGACAATCTTTAAACCTATAGGGATAAAACAAATACAAAAGAAATAACACACATGGGATTCCACATAATGTTGGGTTCACTTAATTTGATGAACTAGAATGTTTGGTTGATATCGTTGTAAAGGTTATGTTTTCTCTTCCGCTTTGTTATAATTTTCAATAATATTTACAACCACAGCATGCACATAAATAACACCTAGTTATTTATGTGCATGCTGTGGTCTCCTTTAATTGAAGGAACACAGTTATAATAACCTATTGTATTGTGTATTATTATAATGTATCTGTGTACCCTTTGTTGGAGATCCAGATATAGTGAAATAAGACGTTTAATAAAAAATATTTCCTTTTAGTGACTGCATTTGGAATAACTGGGTTCGAAGACTCGCATTTCATTCAAAAATACATGCATGCTGTAGACGAGATTCTAAGTATTGTAACTCGAAGGTTCCAGAAGTTTTGGTTGCAAAGTGATACAATATTCAAATTGTGTGGTCTTCAGAAACGGCACGATGAACTTGCGAAGATTCTTAATGATATGTCTGATAAGGTAAGTTCTTGGTTATTTTGTTAAAATCGACCACAGGGGCTCTAAATGACCGCTAGAATCATAATAAGAATATTGACAAAATTGGAATCAAGAGTAGTCACAATAAATTACTCTAAAAAAATCAAACTCAATGCATCTATTTCAAGGGGTTGAGGGTTGTTCGAAAGAGATAC
Organism: Ochropleura leucogaster; assembly: GCA_958449745.1. Lineage (NCBI taxonomy): Eukaryota > Metazoa > Arthropoda > Insecta > Lepidoptera > Noctuidae > Ochropleura > Ochropleura leucogaster. The sequence continues at coordinate 8,506,720 of OY288223.1, read as the reverse complement.
CGCGACCTCGGAACATAAAGGGCAAAAGACAGAACCCACCCATTTTCCTTACAAGGGTGGGTTTTAGTCAGCACCCCCTCTCCGCCCAGAACGGGGTAAGTTACTGATGATTTCCCATCCGCAAAAAAAACAAGTCATCTAGTTGTAGCCGCCGCGTGTTTTAAAACAAATAAAAATGATAAGCATATAATGTAGTTTCTTTTTTCTATTCAAGGTAATACAAAGAAAGAAAGCGGCCAGATTAAACGGTGGATATACTTTGGGTAAGTGCTAATTTAATATGAGATTTTCCCCAACAATGTTGGTGTCTTCAAACCTAACCAATTGGAGCTGAATACCAATATTTTACATGTACCAAAGACACGTGCATATTTAAGAGCCCTGGATAGGACAAGACGAAGTAATCGTCCGGTTGAGAAACAACTCAACAACAGTTAAACTGCGAGTAGCCCAACAAAAAACAAGACGAAGAAGATTGTAATCCAATATTTATTACTACTTAGTAAGAAATCGTTCTGTTTGTGTCATACGCTCGCTTCTCAGGTACCATTTCTGTCTCAAAATCGAAAACGTTTGGAATCAAAAATTTTACATAAGTATGTAATAACCATACAGTGAGTAAACGAGCCCTTCACGAAACCTTGTATTCTAAACATCAAACTAAGTAATCGGAGCAAAAAGAGTTTGGGAAACATTTTTTTTATGTTTGCTGGCTAACGACATTTTTATTTAAATGTTTGCTGGCAAACGACATATATATTTTTTAAATGTTTGCTGGCAAACGACATTTTTTTAAATGTTTGCTGGCAAACGTTTAAAATCAATGTTACAAACTCAAGACTTTATGCTCATTGATGCGATGTTTGGGGAGGTTCATCAACATTTTCCTGCTCTTGTCCCATTCTATTTGGTGTCGGCGCAACACGTTTTGTTCTTCCATTCTCCCTATCAGACGTCACGGCATCATTTACTCCTTCATAGAGGTTATAACATCAAAAACTTGGATTTTAAAACCTTGTCAAAAATGTATATCTTTGACTCCCCAATATCTCTGTAACTGGAAGGCCATATATGGTCTAGAACAAAAAAATATCGTAATGACGGGGAACACTTTTACACCCTTTGTATCAAAATATACTATGCTTGTATACAATATTCTTAATGTCCCCCAAGTCTTTAAAATTTCTTTGAAATGGACTCACTTTTTAATTAACCACAGATACAAAATACAAGCCTTTCCTTGACCTTCTTCTGGAGTTATCAGAAGATAACGCGTTGAGTGATAAGGAGATAAGGGAAGAGGTGGACACTGCCATCGTCACCGGTTTCGATACGTCATCGAGCTTGCTGAGCTATATCATGATATTGTTGGGGACACATCCTGGCGTTCAGGACAAGATATATAAAGAGTAAGTACCACAGTATGATCTGCATGAACACATCCCTTTATTCTTTGTACCTATCTAGTTATGTTAGATGGAAAAACCAGACAGAAAATAAACCAGAGGGAGTTTATTTTCTGTCTGGTTTTTCCATCTAACATAACCCTTTTTTGCCCCTTCTCTCGGCAAGTTCAATTTTGCAACCGATGCATCAGACATTCCGTATATAAAAAGCTGGAAGTCATGAGGAATAGAATAAATTTTATGTTCTTTTTTCTGTCATAAATTTATCAGAAGTTGATGGTTTATCCCGTACCTAACTCGGACCTCTAAATGCCGTCCTGGTCACTCCATGGATCATGTTGGATTATATAGTCCTCTAAACTGTTTTCGGCCACGGCAGCCCTTTTCAACGGAGATTAGTCATCGATGCTGGAGAAATTATAGCGCACAAGTTTGTGCGCGCAGCCACAGATGCACTCTCTGTTCCCTCACTCTCATAGCCCGATGGGACGGCGATCCGACACGACCGGAGAGAGATCAAATCAAATCAAATCATTTATTTCAATTAGACCATTACAGGCACTTTTGAATGTCAAGAAACAAAATGAATCTACAGTCCCGGTCACAAGGGATAATAACTTGTGAAAGTACTGCAGTTGCCCATTCCAAAGCGTTGATCTCTATGGAGAAGAATGGGCAAGAAACTCCATGGACACTCTTTTAAATTCTAATATTTTTACAAAATAGTATTTACATCATTCGTGTTGAGATTATACAAATATGTGAGAACGATGTAGAAAGACGTGCACAGTAAGAGCGTCCAGAGTAAATAAAAAACAAAATTCAATTTAAATCTAAATAAATTAAAAATGACCGTGGTAGTTAAAAAATGACCAGTCCCAACTGACAGCGCCCGTTCACGAACATGACGTATGGATCAGCCCCATTCAGCTCGACCATTTTGAAGGGAGCTAAATGACCCGACACACCCGCCACCATCAGCGAGACATTTAAGTGAGCATGACACTATTAACCACCAGGGCTTCGTCAAGTCAATGATAATACATAGCACTCACATATGGGCTTAATAATTATACAATACTAGAGAATTGATTCTATACATTGCAAAGATAGTCTTACAATCTTCTGCAGCTTCCACTATAGCTTCGGATACTTATTAATGAGTTTACCCCTATGCTTGAGGAGCAGGACCAGCATTGAGCCAAGCATTTTTATCATCAATATAATCCCCCAACTTATAATATGCTTGCCTACATAGTGTGCGTTTAATACAAGATTTAAATTTCGTTTCATTCAGTTGAAGAATGTGGGGAGGTATTTTATTGTAGCATTTCAAACAGTACCCCATGAAAGATGAGTCTACTTTAGCTAACCTGAAACCTGGTTGAACTAATTGGTCCCTATTTCTAGTATTATAATTGTGTCTGTCACCTCTTTTACTAAAAAGATGCGAGTTTTTCCTGACATACATGATGTTTTCATAAATATATTGACAAGGTACTGTCATGATGTTAAAAAATGCAGGACAAACGGCTTAACGTGCTTTCCGAGGCACGGGAATATATATTTTATCTTACATACTTGATGCTCGTTGGGAAACCTCGCCCACAACGCAACCATGTCATCTTGACGCATGATTGCCCGCTTTTTTAACATGCCCTGCCGCGTGACCAAACTTTTTTCACCAAAAGTCGTGGTCACGACCGCGTAGTGCTCGAAGTCCCTCATATCAACCGGAATCGACTTGCAAAATATCACATGTATTCTACTTTCAGGATCAAAGAGGTGTTCCCTACTGATAGAGACGTAGAGAAGGAAGACCTTCAAAAGCTGGTCTACACCGAGGCGGTGATTAAGGAAAGTCTGCGAATCTTCACCACTGGTCCCGTTACGTTGAGATACGTCGACAAGGATGTCAGACTGAGTGAGCTTATTACCCTTAAATAGTTTATGAAACTGCACATTTATGGTGCTAGAAGTGAAAAAAGCTTATTTGTTGAATAAGTTTTTGTATTTCTAGGTCCGGTTTAATAGGTATTTCCCGGTTTGTTTTCAGCCCGGAGTCTAGATTTGTGCTTGGTTGATGGCCACAGGATCGCCCTCTATTGCATGAAACTTAAGCATAACTGGCGAAAATGTACAGACGCCTGCACATCAAGCTACTACAATCTGTCAGATTTCTTTGATAGATTTTCGTCTTTATTTCTAAAGTATTAGTTTCAAGGTTCATTGGGAAAAATTGACAGTTTCGGGTAGCTGGACCTGCAGGCGTCTGTACTATTACGTACACCTCTGCCTAATAAATACAAAATTGTGCATATGCCAGAGAAGCGAAGCCATGTGCACAATGTGCCGTAATGCAAAACTCTTATTTAAAATCAATTTAAAAAAAAAAAACAATTGTGTCGCACTTTTGGAATGGATAATAAAACGAGTTAATTTTTTTCTAGAAAATTATACAATGCGCGCTGGCAGTCAATGCGTGATCCTGCTATTCGGGGCTCACCGACAACCCGTGTGGGGCAAGGATGTGGATCAATTCAGGCCAGAGCGGTGGCTGGACACAGGCATGCCTGCGAACCCTGGTGCCTTCGTCGGCTTTAGTCTAGGAAAGCGATCCTGTTTGGGTGAGATTCTTTGTTGTCTCTACAGGTATTATATAAAGTGACTCTTTTTGCGGATGGGAGCGGGGGTAGTGTCAGACAATTACTGACTAAAACCCTACCCTGTTCCTTCTTTTGCCCTTTATGTTTCGAAGCCGTGTCATCTCTTTCGGACAACCCACCCGAATCCCCGGGAGGTGTTGGTCCTGGCAGGCCCCTCTATTTGTATTTGCTAACATCTCTTTGTTGCGTGTGATACACTAACGCGCCGAGGTCAGCCGAGGCGGATGGACAGTGAGCTACACATTAGTCACCGTCCACAGACCTGCATCTGGCCGGGAGGCGTTTAGCGGTGCCTTACGCCCGGAGCGTCTCCCGGGGCGGCTGGGTTTGAAGATACTAAGTGCCTGGGCGAAGCTTGCGCGTAGCTTACGGCTATTCAGTGCCAGAATAAGTCATTAATGTGCATTAGGAGTTTTAATTTAGCGTCGGTGCGTCCAGGTGTCGTCCAAGTTACGCCTGGTAAGGCTGTCATCATTGCGTTGTTTACCTTAAATCTTCTCCGCCTGCGGTGTGCTATTCATAGAGCGGCTTCACCGTGTGGATCAAGACGACCAAACGCACGCATAACACGTTGATATATAATAACCTAATGAGGCGACTTGAGCCCACACGTGGAACTGATTATTTTTGTTCGACGGTGACCTTCAGACAGAACCTGAAATCAGTCATCAAGCAAAATTAGTGTTGTTGTGACCGATATAAAATTTTAACACACAACATGGAAAGACAACGACGCTCAAGCGATTTACAAGCATTCAGTACGTTATTCGGAACATTCTTTTAAATCCGCCGTTTCCTACTAAAGTGCAATCCCCACATGATAAAAATGTATGAAACAAAAATACGCATGAAAAATTTATATGTGGACATTTTAAAATTCAACTTCAATCATAACCAAGTTTCTAACAAACACGTCTCTTTACAGGTAAAACCTACGCCATGATATCAATGAAAGCGACACTAGTTCATTTCCTGAGGAGCTACAAGGTCACGGCAGATGACAGCAACCTGCAACTAAGATTCGACTTCTTATTGAAACCAGTTTCAGGACACGAAATAACAATAGAAGATAGAGCGTAGACCTCTTAGAACCTAAGTCATGTTTGGGTACTGTATACAATAAATTCGTTATAGACTTTGATTTGATCCCGGGAATGGAATGTATAGGGCTACAATGATCTTTTGGCGTTCCAATAGAGGAAGGCAAGCTTTTAGAGAAAGTTTCTGGAGTGTAACAAAATAATAAGCTGACTTTTGTAGGGGTGTAAGTATTTTGTATGAAAATGTAGTCTGGACCATCTACTGCAAAACACCGCCACTATATGCACATAAAAATGGTGGCTGGTTTTGCCTTTACCAACCAATACCCTTGGATTCGTCGCTACAAATACAATTTGGTCCGATGGGTATTCCGGTGAAGCGGGGTGTGACCGCGGTAATTCAACACAAACTATAACTCATCTACCTCCTGGTCCACGTGTGATTCCCACTTCGAGACCTGTCCGCTGTCGAGACGTCACTTTGAGAGACCTGTGCGCCACCACCAATGCCGGAGATGTCACAGGTGTCTTCCTAATTGGTTATCGACCGTACGATGAAGCAATCGGTTCTCGTAGCGCGATGAGTTCAGACAGATTTTTTCACAATGTCCTAATTTAACTCGCAAGCCATCGCACGACTAGGGCGCATCGTGTCATCATAAGATAATTTCCAACTAGGACATTGACGCCGAGTTATGGTAGAAACTCATTTGACTGTAATAAAAGGAATCATCGGTATGACCAAGAAGACGATCTTGCTTTTTTTTTGCTTTTGTGAAGACCAATGAAGTAGAGAATAGTTGTAAGTGCTAACGTACTTAGTACCTAAGTTAATGTAATCAACCGACTGATAAATATACCTAGATACCTTTTTATGAATAAATAATTTCTACTAATCCTTGTATTTTTCTTTTACGTATCCTCTAAGCACAAGAAAAGTAAAGAGTTTCAACGAAAAATAAAATGTAAGCTGAGGTCCACTTACATATTGACATTTGTAGCATATTTTTTCTACGATAGTTAGAAGATTAGTTCATCCAAATTATTTTGTTGTAAGGAGACTTTTCTTACAAAAAAATGAAAATATACGTTTTTCAAAATAAACGTTTTTATTTTTTTTTATGACTTTTAAGGTAGTATACCTGTACTACATCAAAAAAATCCCAAAAAAATATGCAATATTTGGATTCAAGCTCTTCAATTTTGCAGAAATATTTTTTTCATACATTATTTATTGAAATAAAAAAAGTATTTTTGCAGAAATACAGTTATACAATTCTCTAGAGATAGGTACCTATAAATTTCATGTTGATTAAAAAGTTGCATCACATTTTTTTATATAGTCTAAAAAAAAGTCTGCGGAATGGAAGAACATAAATCAAAGTATTAACATCGTTTTTGAAAAACGTATTGAAAAACGTATATAGTATTTTCAGACACTTTTCGTAGGAAGCTTCTTAAAATGAAACTGTTAGTAAGAAACCCGGTAACTTCAACCCTAATTATACAGAAAATATTAAATAGAAGGGTCGAGTTGAATATAGCCGTTTATTACGCAATTTTGTACCCTCAGTGCGCGAGTCTGTCTCACTCTTGGCGGGTTTTTTTTTCAATTCGAATCCTATTTATTAATTTAATTTTGGAGATACGGAGTATTTTACCGCCAACCTGGATTCTTAGTAGATAAGTAGTCGAAGTATATATTTATTTTTTACCAACACACTTAAATTTTTACTACTTTTTTTTTATCCACCCATTTAAACAATTCGGGCCCATATTATGTAGTCAATTGACACATACAAATTAAACTTAACAAAAATATTTCAATTAGACTATTAAAAACATTATAACCTAGCTACTTAATGTTAAAAAATAGGCAGATAGGTACTCTATTACAAAAACGTTACGACACACGTTTTTTTTTTAAACGGAAATTTCTAGTCGTTTTCTAGTCGTTTCTCTCAATGACGGCCTAAGCCGAGAAAGATAGCCGAAAGAGATACCGCGGCCCCGAAACATAAAGGGTAAAAGAAGTAACATAGGTGGGTTTTAGTCCGTACTAGCTGGCGCCCGCGGCTTCCTCCGCGTAATATCGGAAAAAAGTATCCATACATTCGTCCATCCTCAGAAACATTCGCATTTATAATATTAGTAGGAAGTAGGATAAGTCTGACACTCCCTCCCTGCTCCACCCAGAGCGGGGAAAGTTATTTATTGATTACCCATCCGCAAAAACAAACCCGAGGCCCGGTACCCCACTGGGAACACCCCAAAGCGTCATCGTTTATTGTAGTTTTTTTGCCCTGAGGGCCTTAATTTCAAGTGTACGACTAAACGCCGACAGACACTACGCCGACAGACTGAACACCGACAAGGCTTTACTTCGACGGGACTCTTCGCCGACACGGCTCATCAGCGACGCAATGGGTAGGTTAGGTTAGGTTAAAACTGTGACCTCCTACGCCAGAAACGACTTGCATTAATAGAGAGAGCCATGTCGGCGAAGAGTCCCGTCGAAGTAAAGTCTTGTCGGTGTTCAGTCTGTCGGCGTAGTGTCTGTCGGCGTTTAGTCGTACACTCCTTAATTTCATTTGAGGTCTTCTCAGGGTGGTTCGTTCGAGTAGTGCATAAACTTTATTAAGTTTAACTACGAGTAGCCGAAATATTACGTTTCTTGAGAGAAAATCGTTGATAGCTAGTCGCTTTCTCGTAGACAGTGGAAAATTTTCTAGCTTATTAATTTGGCTTTGTAAGGATTAGCCGAATACCTAATAATCTCTGACTTGACCGTCACATATCAATATACGGCTAATCCTAATTACAAAATACATGTTATTATTGCGATTAGAGGTGTCTAATAGCCATAATAACATGTTCTTTGTTTTTTTTTTAATTAACGTATTATTTTCACACTTAATTTGTAAATCGTTTTAAGTCGTACAAACACGTGTTTCCGTCAATATTGTTTTCTTGTATAGAAATAACAAAAAACAGATTGACGTTCATCGCCTTCATCTTCCTAAATTAACTCAAAAAAACCGGCCAAGCGTGAGTCGTAGGTACTCGCACAGGCAGAGTTGCAACTCTGCCTGTGCGAGTACCTATGACTCACGCGAACGACACTTTGAACGCTTTTCCGCATTAGTATGTAGATCGACAGCAAAACTAAATTTGTTTTTATAAAAAGTTAATGAAAGGTAAGGAGTTTTTATTACTTTCTCGAAAACTTCTTCTTTCTTATTAGGTACGTAGATTTCTTTTTTCAACCCTCAGCTACGTACCTACATGTACCTACGGGTTACGGGTGGCTTTTAGTCAGTAAAAGTCTGACGCTAAGGGAGATTTATTTGATCATCTGGGGCAGTTATTTGGTTTCCGATCCGCAAAAAAAGCTACATTTAGATACCTGTAGAAGGCCATGCCTATTTTATATTTCATAATTTCACGTCATATTCGTGTATCGGTTCATAGGAGGCACCTACTGACCAAATTACCAATAGTTTTCGAGTAAAATGGCTGTGACATACGGACATACAGTCGAATGGAGCAAATCCATAAAACATTCCGTTTAAAAAAAAACTAAACGTGTATCACGTTTTCGTAATAGTGTATCTCCCTATTTTTAACATCAAATAGCTAGGCTATTATCATTAATAGTCTAAAAGAAATAGTTTTGTTGAGTTTAATTTGTATGTGTCAATTGGTAGAATTAATTGACTACATAATATGGGCCCAAATTGTTTTAGCGGGTGGATACAAAAAAAGTAGTCAAAATTTAAGTGATTAAAATAAATAATTTAAGTGATTAAAAATTTAAGTGTGTGATACAGACGCCAGCAGGTCAAGCTACCCGAAACTGTCAATTTTTCCAATGAATCTTGAACCTAATACTTTAGAAATAAAGTTGAAAATCTATCAAAGAAATCGTAGTAGCTTGATGTGCAGGCGTGCAGGCGTCTGTACAAACAGGTACCACACACTTAAAATTTTACTTCGACTACTTATCTACTAACAATCCAGGATGGCGGTAAAATACTCCGTATCTCCGAAAATCAAATGAGCTCGTGGCTGAATAATAGTAACCGCTCGGTTCGACCTTTAGGTTAAGCCGAGCTTGCCCAGGTTGGTCTGTGGATGGGTGACCGCCCTTTACATACCGAGTTTCCTCCGTGCCTCGGAAAGTACGTTAAGCCGTTGATCTTTGACAGTCGTTACAGGTGTTCCGAAAGTCTGACAACCAGTCTTACCAAGGGGAATCGTATTACCAGTATTAACTGGATTGTGGAGGTCAGATAGGCAGTCGCTCCATGTAAAATACTGATATTCAGCTGCATCCGGTTAGACTGGAAGCCCACGACAACATAGTTGGGAAAAAGGCTAGGCTGATGATGATGATCTCCGAAAATCAAATTAATAATTTAAACCATTGGAAATTAATAAATCGGATTTGAATTGAAAAAATCCGCCAAGAGTGAGACAGACTCGCGCACTGAGGGTACAAAATTGCGTAATAAACGGCTATATCTTTTGACTGCGTAGACTAAGATGGTTGATTTTTTTCACAGCACAAAGGGACCACAGATTTGAGTATACAGATATAATTTTAACTCGATACCTTTATGCGTATCCAAGATAAAGGGTCTTGACAGACAGACAGACGGACTACAAAGTGATCCAATAAGGGTTCCGGTTTTCCCTTTTGACGTACGGAACCCTTAAAAGAGAGTGCATCTGTATTTGTGTTTGTGCACAAATGCTGTAACTACTTACTTTATTTCCCGCGTTTAAGAAATAATCAAAACGGTTAGGAGGACTATTCATTGCCACCATGCGATCCACTAAGTAGAATGACTAACGGTATTGACCACATTGGTACAAGGTCATGTTAAGTTCTTGCAAGTGACCACATACTTAGACCGTTACAATTTAAACTCTATTGAATGCAGTCATTAAAAAATAACCTCAACGAAGGAGCTTTATTCAATGTTCACTTAAACAGTTATGCAAACAAATACTTGTGTATAAGTCCTACATAATATTTTTTTGTATTTGACATAGTTTGTAGTCATTACTAATAGGTACCTACCTACTTGAAGTTACGATGAATCGACATAAGTGTCTATTGAAATTGAATGGCAGTCATAATTTTGCCATTGAAAGTAGAACACATAGGTACTTGGTTTGTAATAAAATAAACGAGGTTGGGTCTGATGGAAGACTTCAGTTAATAATAGATGATCAACCTACACGTTATTTTACAGTTAAATGTACATTTGTACGTAGGTAACGGTTTTATTTTTCCCGAACATTCCAGAAAACAGTCACTCGGGTCAATGGTGATGAAAGGGTGGATGGGTGACCATCTAGTACATGCCGAGTTTTACGAGTATATTCTGTACCTCGGATGCATACGATACGACCAACCCAAACCGTGCACCTTTTCACGATGAACGATAAAAAGAATTCTCTTGTATCATGTAGGGGAAACACAAAGTGCGTTTATGTTATGTATATTTTTGTTTCGAATTGTAGGTACCTATATCAAATGACTTCTCCCGCTCTGGGCGGAGCGGAAGGGAGAATCAGACTTTTGTACAGACTTAAACCCATCAATGTACCACAGGGACACAGCGGTGACACCCGGGCTTTTCCAACCGCCTGTATTTTTTTTATTAATATTTTTTTTTAAACTTTGCCCCACACTAGTAATTTCTCCTGTATCGTGGGTGGTTCCGTGCGGGGATCGAACCGGCAACATGTAGCGCAGCAGTCAAACGCTTAGCCACTGCGCCAACCGTGTCCTCAAATGATCGATTGTCGATTATGTGCAGGACTGCGTTTGTATAGGCTGAACAGCATCAGCCTCTTAAATATTAAGCCCTGTTCACGTCCTCGTCAGACGAACAACACGTGCGCCCGTAATTTTAATCTTTTCCTCCACGTGAGACCGTCTCGTGACGCAAGTCGTTTGTTCTAGACAATTTGGTTCTTTAATTTTTCAGGGTTCCGTATCTCAAAAAGGAAAAAATACTGAGTCCTTTATTTATAGGATCACTTTGTTGTATGTCTGTTTGTCAAGACCCTTGATCTCGAGAACGCGTGGAGATTCCGAATTGAAATCAATACCGAATACTAAGGTCTGTGGTCCATTGTGGGAGCTGTGAATAAATCAACCCTCTAAATCTAGGCAATCGAAAGATACAGCCGTTTATTGCATTTGCCATACATTCGCAAAGAGAATCAAACATAAGTATATCTAGGGGACGGCACAGTTGGCGCAGTGGTTGAGTGATCGACTATCGATCGCATTGTGTGTAGCGGCGGGGGAACAAATATTTGTAAAGCCCACAGTTACTTGGGGTATGATTGTTTGTGTCTGTGAGTTTTAATGTTTTAAACGCACCTACGATACAGGAGTTTGTAGTGTAGCGCAACGTTTTTTTTTCAAAACAAGGGTTCTTCCCTTTGACCTAAAATTTGGCAAGAAGTAATACGTATCATAAAGCACTAGTAAAGTGCAAAATTCGAAAACTGTAGATACATATACAGATGCATCACAACAAAAAAAATACAAACTTAATTGCTGTTAGCAAGTTAACCGCGACGTATGTCGATGTATGGGGACAACAGTTTTCCAAATGCAAGTTGAGTTTGTGACCATACAGTTTACCTTTTCAATCATACAATATTCGGTACTTTCATTAGTTACCCAAAAACTACGAAGCTGAAGACTCGCGCTTATGTGGCATTGCGCATGCTTGCAGGCCACGTATTTCACGATCGTGGGGGATAGGTAAGGTTTTCCATTAATTGACGCAAAAACGAGCCGAGCGAATAATGCAGGAATCGACCTAAAATTTTAATCGCCGTCTGTGCTCGACCGATACCTGTTGTTCTGAAATACATCCTCTTTGAACTATGTCAACTAATATTTGTAACGAACACCTCAAAGTTAAAGATCAAGATAGCCATCATCTGCTTTTCTCAACTTTGTTCGGGTCAGCCTTCAGTCTAGCCGGATGCAGCTATATAACCAGTCTTTTACATGGAGTGACTGAATATCTGACCTCCACAACCCAGAACTGGTTTATGCGAAACCCCTTGACTGATTGTCTTGACTAACTAACGACTGTCAAAGATCCACAAAAGGCAGCCAGACCCAACGGCTTAATATGCTTTACGAGGCACGGAGAAAACTCTGAATATAATGTGTTGTCACTCATCCATAAATCAAGCGCGGCTTAACCCAAAGACCGACCCGAGCTGCTAACCAAATGACGGTAAAACGTGCAGAAGCGCACGGATCGGAGACATGAATCGACCTAACCACTGACGAGATGAAACAAGTTTTTTTATTTCACTCGTTTTGATCGGATGCCTCGTCAGTCTAGTAAACGCTAGCATGACTTTTGAACAAGACCGAATCATATTAGGTCCGACCTTTCGACATATTTGGCCGGGTTTTTTTTGGAACGAAGTTACGCGTGTTGCGAAAGGGGGCTAGAAGGAAAAATTTAAGACCAAAATTTATAACGACACTTTTTGCTATAGTTATAAGCTGTGCGGCGTGCGCGTGTTTTTCTGTCTCTCTCTGTCTCTCATAGTAAGCAAACCAGTTATTTTCGTTTCATCTTTCTATTTCGAATTGAACAGTGTGGTGTCGCGACGATTATTTTGTTGAGTGTATACAGGTTTTTTGTACATAATAAATTAACTTTGCTCCAACCGGGTGTCCCTTCACACCTCTCAAGTTTTTGAAAAACTAAAACGTTCACTAGTAATTTCGTGCGTTCATGGGCGTAGCCAGCCTTGGGCTCAGGGTGGGGCAGCAGGCAACTTACCCCCCGCCAGCTATTTTTTTTGTAACTTGAGCCGTTGCACCTTTGCCAATTTGTTAATCTATTTTAGAGGTTTATATTTTCAGGTACAGAAAATAAACAATTACACACAGGATGGATATTAAAATTTTATTTATTAATAATCGGTGTTTATAAATTTAAGTTTTAAATAACTTTATACGTAACTAGCTTTTGCCCGCGGCTTCGTTCGCGTTAAATTCGGGGTAACACAGTTTCCCTTACCTGACAGGTACCTGCTACCTGTAGTTTATGTCCTAGCGCCTTTTTTTGGGGTAGGAAATCATCAAATAACTTCTCCCACTCTGGGCGGAGCGGGGGGTGTGTCAGACTTTTACTGACTAAAACCCACCCATGTTCCTTCTATTGCCCTTTACGTTCCGGGGCCGCGGTATCTCTTTCGAACAACCCGCAACCCCAGCAGGCGGAAGCTCTTTGGCAAGCCCCTCCACTTAGCTGACATCTCTTCGAGGCGCGCGTGAAACACGAACGCGCCGTCGAGACGGCCTGTCGTCAATAGACGGACGAACGGTGAGCTACCCATTGCTCACCGTCCACAGGCCTGTATCTACGGTGGCCGGGAGTCGTCTCGCGGCGCCCGGCGTCCGGAGCGTCTCCCGCGGAGGCTGGGTTGGCTTGATGTTCTCTCCCTCAAACGCCCGACCACCTCCTTTGCTAGCATTACTGCTTCGCAGAAGGAGGTGAACGCTTCCCATTCCCTCTCGCTCCGGACCATGGACTGAACCAGGGCTGGACGCGAGAGTTCGCTGCCACCGATCGCCTCTACGGGGGCACGGTGGTGCTCCGCCCAAGCTGGGCAGACCGCCACTTTGCACTCCACCGTGTCCTCCGGGCGATCGTCACAATGGTGACTCCCGGCCTCCCGGGCATTCTTCCCGCCCGATTATGTGCACACATATGGAACCTCCCGAAATAAGAAATAAAAAAAAAAAACCTCCTCAAAGAGGGGACTTACCGCCCCTATTGTGGCGTGCCCTGCCCGAGGTTGCGACAGTCGCTCTCTCCATGCCAACATGAGATCGCACCGGAGGTCTGTCCGCTGAGCGGCAATTTGCCGCGGTAGCTGAGTTTCCCCCCGGTGTAGGGCCTCCGCGTGCCACTCAAACAGGCGCGCGAATGCCCTTACGCCTTATTTATTGTAATAGCAATGCTAAATTTTCCCTTTTCTTCCCTCTTTCTCCCTCATAGCTCAATATTTAAAAAATAATGTGCCTATGTCCGTCTCCATGGTCCCAACTATCTCTGTACCAAAATTCATCAAAAGCGGTTCGGTCATTTAGACGTGAAGCCGAAACAAACAAACACACTCACTTTCGCTTTTATAATATTAGTAAGGATATTACTTCAAGAGAAGCCTGCGTGGGTTCTGGCAGAAAATATTTAGCACTTCTTCTACAAATTTATTTTTTGATTGGGCGATCCTCGTTCTGTGCACACTTAGCATACACAGGCCGCTTAAACGATTTTCGCTTATGGTTGAGCTAAGCCATGAACCGCCGTAATGTGCTGAATGATCGCTCTATAGTACAGGTCGTACATGGCTGGGCAAGAAAAATAACAGGCGCAGTTTTTATGCTGGGTTAAAATTGCTTTTCCGAAATCCTGATCAGATCCGCCACTTCCATCTCCTTCAATACATTAATTTCCGTATTTTTTTCTTCCCACAAATTATTTTTACGGCGGCGTTGAGCCGATTCTCGGAATTATTTTATTATTTCTTTCTCGTAGCAGATTTTGAACGCCACCATCTTTACCCGACATTGTGGAGCACCCGTCATAGCCTTGCGACACACTATTTTGTCTTCAGGCTCACGTTTATGATATTATGACTGAAGTGTAAGATTTAAAAAAAAAAATAGGTTCATTGTAGCTCAGAGTCAGGGTGGGGCAAGCGCCCCAGCTTACCCCACCCTGGCTACGCCATGCGTGCGTTACAAAGATTTTAAATCATATACACAAACAGCCAGACCCGGAACTACTACCTGTCGGTCACACAAATATTTGTTCCGTGTGGGGATCGATTCCGTGACACGCGGCGTAGCAGCCAATCGCCGTCGTGCGGATTCAAACTCGGACAGTGTTATTGGGTTTTTTCCATCAGGAGATGCATGCTGACATCTCTTCGAGACGCGCGTGGAACCTAACGCGCCGTCTATACGGCTTGTCGTCAATAGACGGACGGTTAGCTACACATTGCTCACCATCCACAGGCCCGCATCTACGGTGGCTGGGTGTCGTCTCGCGGCGCCCGACGTCCGGGGCGTCTCCCGCGGCGGTTGGTTGGTTTGAGGTTCTCTACCTCAAACGCTTCGCCACCTATTTCGCTAGAATGACTGCTTCGCAGAAGGTGACCGCTTCCCATTCCCTCTCGCTCCGGACCATGGGCTAAACCAGGGCCGGACGCAAGAGATCGCCGCCGCCGATCGCATCTACGGGGGCACGGCGGTGCTCCGCCCAAGCTGGGCAGACCGTCACTGCGTGCTCCACCGTGTCCTCCGGGCGTTCGTCACGATGGTAATACCCGGGCGTTTCCTCCCGCCTGATTTTGTGCAGGAATCTCCCGGAACTTCTGTGTCCGGTGAGGACCTGCGTCAGGCGGTAGGTAAGGACGCCATGGCGCCTCTCCAGCCTCCTCTCATGCGCCTGAGTTCAGCTTATGTCTATAGAAAAGACTAGTTTTGTATAGAGATTGTACTACTTAGTCCCTTAAGTCTTCTTAACTGCTTCAGTCGAAATGAACTCTCAAAATATGGATGACCTACTACTGTTAAAGTTTTCAGAAGCAACCAATCATTGAAGTTATTTATAAGATAACTCTCCAGTACACCTCCCTGGTATCTCCTACCATGGAAACGTACCCTAAGGTACAGGTAGACCGACGATATAAATCATCGGTCTACCTGTACCGTTGTATGAGTACGTTGAATGAATTATGAAAATTGGCCAAGAGCGAGTCAGACTCGCACACCGAGGGTTTCGTACAAACTTGCGCCATAAACAGCAATCTTTTCACAGCAGTTAGTATTTCAGTTGTGGCATAGATGGCGTTGTAGTACTTTTTGCCATGTTCGGAATTTGAGTGTCGCATGTTCGGAATTTGAGTGTCGCTACAAGTATTTGGTTTTAATTTCAACTCGATACCTCCACGCGTTCCCGAGATAAACGGTTTTGACAGATAGACAATAAAGTGATCCAGTAAGGATTCAGTTTTTTCCTTTGAGGCACGAAGTAATAAAAAAACACCATCATTATCTAAACAGACCACGTTTAATAACAGAATAATATTCAAAATACGAAGATAAACTAAAAATACTTATCATTCATAAAAATGCTGATGTGTTCACGAACTCACAATAAATTAGTTACTGAACAACAGAATTTACACTTTATTTTTCTACACCCTAGAAAATAATGTTTAAAAGATACGCCATCAAAACCCGTACAAGACTACCCATTTTTAATAAATATTCAATTTCCTTAGTTGTTCTTTAATTGTTTCATGCATAATGTACTCTTAAACATAAATGCCATAAGGTTTAAATTATCTGTATGCAGGGTTCTAGTTGGCCTTCTGGAAATATTCCTTGCTTTCCCGAGGGTTGGGTTTGATTGTGTTTGCGTTGGTGTCTGGGTTCCAGTTGGCTGGACACACTGTGAACGAAAGATGGATGAATAAATAGGGCACACAATGTTCAACTCAAATATATTGTTGGTGTGTATTCACAGATTTTTCAGAGTCCTAAACTCGTCCTAAAAAAAATATGCAATTGCGATAGTGGCGGTACATTCATAAAGTCTTATGGTTTATTTCCATTATTATCTACTAGTTGCGCTATGATTTTTGAACTTTTTATATAAAAAGTTACTATTTGGGTATAATTTGAAATAATTAATTGGCAACACTGATAGCGGCTGTCACTCGTTTAGATTAAGGAGGTGGCAAAGAGTTGGGCCAAGAGTCTTGGTTCGAGCCAGGGTTGCCAACCGTACGAGGGTCCTCGTACAAATACGAGATTTGCGGTCTTCCATACGAGGACACATTAAACATATTACAATTAAGTACGCCATTTTTTTTAATATGGCCCTACTTTAATTATGGTGTTGAATTTAATGTTAGAATATGATGTTATTTTTATGTGTATGACATACCTTCACCATGCTTGTCAGCAAACTGGAAGGCTTTGACAAGCCTGAGTGTTTCGTCCACTGATCTGCCGACAGGCAGGTCATTGATCGACATATGCCTTAGGATACCATTTCTATCAATCACAAACAGACCTGGAAGGATGAAAAAGAAAAAAAAATTAAGGACAAATTTTATTTAACAAACTATAATCAGACAGTCTCACCTGTGTTGAAAATGAAATATTTGGACAAACTTATTTTTATTTGTTTGTATCAAAACTTCTTTTATATAATGTTGCCCCGCCTTAGGAATTTCTCCTGTATCGTGTGTGTTTTTACAAACAGCTAAACATACAGCCAGACCCGAACAACTATCTGTAGGTATACAAATATTTGTTCCGTGCGGGGATCAAACCCGCGACAAGCAGCGCGGCAGTCGATCGCTCAGACACTGCGTCAACCGTGTCGTCCATCGATTGAAATTTAAGTTACCTCTCAGCGCAAAACCAGCATCAAGAAGAACATCATAGTCCCTTGAGATCTTCTTCTGGTAGTCAGCAAGAAGAGGAATGTCTATTTTACCTAGACCACCATCCTGAAATCAATAAATATATTTATATTGTATTGTATAACAGGCTGGTGTCCGCAACTCCACGTCTGAGGCGCGTATTTTATTTGAAACTCGATGGGTACCCTTTGACAAAGCTAATACTTTTATTATTTACTAAATGGGCTTGCGTTTGGCTGCAATTCGCCTGATGTGAAGAAATGAGGTAGGTGGAGTAGGGCGGAGCATGCTTTCCTAAAAGTAACCGAATCACTCAAACTTTGAAGAGATCGAAATTATAAGTGACTAGCTGGCGCCCGCGGCTTCGCCGGCGTGATATAAAAAAAAGTCCAATTTGTTTTTAAAAACTCTAATATACCTATGTGCTATTTTTCATCAAGATCCATTCAGCCGTTTTGACGTGAAAGAGTAACAAACATCCAGACATCCACACATCCATCCTCAAACATTCGCACTTTTATTATAAGTAGGAAGCAGGATTACTTAGTTCATAAAAAACATATAACAAAGTCATAAAAAAGTCTCTCAATTTTGAAGTCAATAACATACCTACAAGTTTAATTAAGTGTTTTACATACCTTCCTGGGAGTGTTGACCCAAGCAAGATGGCTGAACTCAGAATCAGTTGAGACACCAATAACTTGGCAATCAATACTGGCAAAGTCCTTAGCTCTGTCACTGAATGCAATCAACTCAGTTGGGCAGACAAATGTGCTGAAAAGCAGAAAAATACACTATATTAATATTTTACCTTCTATTTCTATAATATAAAAAATTAATCACAAATGTGTTTGTAAGCGCATAACTCAACAACACCTAGACCAATTTTACTAACTCTTTTTTTTTAATATTTGTTGAAATCCAAGGATGACTTTTACAGTGAGAAAAAAAAAACTAAAGGAAGTATAGATTTTTGTGTAGTTTAGGTTGGTAGGTAGAAAGGTAGAAAAATTGCATTGTAATGCATGATCGGGCACAGCAGGTAGCCTATATTTATCCAGTGCTAGGCAAAGGTATCCCCATAGTTTTTCCTGATTCTACCTTGGTCATTCCTAAAAACATTTTTAGAGAAAATCAAATTGAACCAACAATATTAAACAATACTTACAAATCTAGTGGGTAGAACATAAGAATGACATATTTTCCATGGAAGTCAGACAATTTGAGATTATTAAATTCCCCACCAACCACTGCAGTTGCTTCAAAATGAGGAGCTGGCTGCTGAACCCTTGGGATAAATGCTGCGCTGGCTGCAAAGTAAATATATAATTATTATTTTTTTGGGTAAGAAGATAGACAGGCACTCCACAAAAAATACTGCTACACAGCTGCATCTGGTTAGACTAGAACCTCACACATTTTTTTTTTGCCACTACTGTAAGAGGTTTTATAGCTTAACCAATGCTGGCTGTTGGACATGACATTCCAATACTCAGGTCTTTTTAAAAAAAGAACTAGGAATAGTAATGGAATAAAGGATGTATCTATAAAATATAATCTAAAAGTATTATATACCCTTTTTTATAGCAGGATAGTGAAGATACTATACTACACGACTTACTTACTACCCAGTTATGTTTGAAACACACTTATAATTAAGGCTGAGCCTATTGCCATCAACTCTGGCTGGTATATTCCTGAGGTAGAAACCCAAATGTAATTTGCTTGTCATAAGAATCTGCATGACTGATTACAGGCCCGATGTGTGATTTTGTGTAAATAGGGCATTTTTTTAAATTATCAACCTACGAAAAAGTATTTATAAAAAAGAAGTCATTGGACAAATATTTATAGGTTATGTAATATACTAAACGAAAAGACGATTTACTTACTGGTAGAAAAATTCAGGTTTTTTACCGATGATACTACTGGTGCAAGGACCTTTGGAATTAGAAAAACAGTGTAAATAGGTCATACATGTACAGCAGTAGAACTGATTTTTCGATTTCAAAAGACAATTACACAAAACTTACTCTGCGAGTCAGTTGTTTTACCAAGAAGGACATTTTATTAGTAGTTGTATAAAATCTTATAACGGCAATAAGGGAAAATTTTCTAGTATCTTCCACCCGGTCGAATAAATTACTTTCGTACTGGATGACAACAAAATTTTTACACCATCAGTCGACCGACTGTCAAGCAAAGAGTGCTGTCAATGTCATTGTCAAGTGTCATCGATTGACAGAAACAGAAACAGTTCCTAGATCCTTTTTTCAAGATTTTCTGATTCACAGAAGTTGTCTTAACGAAACGAAAAACAGGAAGTATGTAAACGTGTTAAGTAGGTACTTATCTTAAATTATAACAGCTCGTAAATAAATTTTATAAATTAAAGGTATTACTAAAACGCTCCGTCAGAATCATGTGAAAACATGGACTTATTTGTGAAAAAGACTTGAGTGAAACGAACCGATCCTGTCAAAAGTTTTAAACGTCAGCACCATAAAATACTATTTATTAAAGGTTTATTTACATTTGTACAATCACGATATTTTTATCATTACCATTTAAACTTCAGGTTCACCGTTCTTCCAGCATATTACTAGCCACCGGACTTGAAAATCCAGAAGCGAGTAACATGATGTAATGAATGAATTTCATGCAGGACCTGAAAGAATGATGCTCTAAACTACGGCTTTTGTACTACCAAATAATTTGACCTGAGAGCGTAATTTGACAAAGCAGTCAGACAAATATGAACAAGCCTTAATACTTCAAATTACTTCACAACTAACAACCTTGAAATTGTGTAAACACTTCAACACTAAAATTATATAATACCTTTAATCTAATACCGACAATCATGAGTGCCATACGTATTAGCGCACATGTGCTGAAAACGACGCATTTGCTGTCAAACGGCCATAGAAGCAACAGTTTGTTGAGTAAAAGAACTTTTGCAGTAACAAAAAGTAAAAATATGAAGTTTGTACAATTTAGTTCGGCTCAATCTGGTATCCGTGTAGGGTATTTGGATGGAGATAATGTTGTTGATATCAATAATGCTGACCCCCAACTGCCTTCTACATTGTTGGAACTTCTGAACAGTGGTTGTGTTGAAAGTAAGATTGGCAAGTAAGTATGTAATTTTGTTCTGTTCTTCTTAATTCTAAAACACATTTTAAATAAAAGAACTTAGTTATCTCTCTTGTTAGTAAACATAACATAATGATGACAGAAAAAAATTAAGTAGAAAACTGTTAAGAGTGGATTACCTATTAAAAAAAAAACCTAAAGTGGACAGACATTTTTGAGTATTTTTAGTTTAAGGATCAAACACTTTTTAAATATATTTTTTTAAAATAATGCACACCCAATTACCTAATTTCTTTCAGTCCTTTCCAACTGTCTTGGTGTTTTGCCTTAACTGGTCAATCAGTCAGAAACAAGTCTAAGTTGACACACCAGCTTTTTTGCGCCATAACACTTAATGATTCCTTTTCAAGGGTTGTATAATAAAATATAGTTCATTTGCATCGATTTTGAAATCAGTTGACTATCAGTATTTAACATGGAGCGACAGTTTATCTGACTTCCACAGTCCAATTAGTACTAGGTAACCATACTATGGTAAGACTGCTTGCCACTTGAGCAAAAAATATTACTTTTATTCATCATCATTCTCTTGCTCTTATCCCAAAAAATAATTTAGAGCAGGCACAGCACAGCATGTCTTCTTCCATACTTCCCTGTAACTTGTTATCTCAGGAGTCACCTATTTTTCAGCCATAACATCCTTCACGCAGAGAAAATATTTTTTTTAAACATTGCCCCACACTAGGGTTTCCTCCTGTATTGTGGGTGTGTTTACAAACATTCAAAGTCACATAGACAAGCAGCCAGACCTGCAACTACTACCTGTGCGCTTGTAAATATTTGTTCTGTGTATAAATTCTAATGTATTTTGTAGGTTCTTTCATAGTTATCATTCCCAGTTTCTCTCTTATCACTAAAAATGTGCCTATCTTTCTACATTATTTATATTTCATTGCTGAAATTGATAACAATAATTGTGCATGACTTTCAAATTAGCTATCAAAAACAATATCTATTCAACTGTTTTAAAAGCCTCCTTAACGCCTCCACTATTTAATGCATCCATCAGCTCAATGTTTTGTGTACATTACAACCTAGACCGTAAACTGTGACTTTTTACACCATAACAAACAATTATTCCCGAGGAGCTTGTGGCTAAATAATAGAAGCCGCTCAGGTCAATCTTTAGGTTAAGCCATGCTTGCCTAGGTTGGTCTGTGGATGGGTGATCACCTGTTACATACCGAGCTTCCTCCGTGCCCCGAATAGCGCGTTTAGCTGTTGGTCCCGGCTGTCATTTGTAGATCTTTGACAGTAGTTACAGATAGTCAGTGTCCCTAAAGTCTGACAACCATTCTTTTCAAAAGGTATTGTTTTACCCAGTACTAACTGGGTTATGGAGGTCAGATAGGCAGTCGGTCTATGTAAAATACTAGTATTCAGCTGCATCCGGTAAGACTGGAAGCCGACCTCAACATAGTTAGTTGGGAAAAGGCTAGGCAGATGATGAACAAACAGTTATTCCCATTTCCCAGCAATAAATTTTGCAGTGTTACTTGGTTTAATCTATGTATATATAATGCTTGGGTGAAATCTTTTACAGTTTGTCAAAGACGAACCCAAAGAGTGTGCCTCTATCGTCCGTCACTCTAAAGGCACCCATCCATGGAGTAGACAAAATATTATGCGTAGCCCTGAACTATGCGGACCACTGCAGGGAACAGAACTTAGAGCAGCCCAAAATACCGATTATATTCAGCAAATTTCCCAGGACTATTATTGGACCCAATGAGGCTTTGAAAATTAGGACTGAAGTTGTTAAGGTATGATGTAAACGTCCTTTTAAACTAATATCAATTTTATTATATATAGTACTACTACTACTACTTTTGCCGCGCCACAGTTCCCCTTTGCTGATTTGCAGGTGCCTGCTACCTGTAGTTTTTGCCCTTGCGCCATATTTATTATTGTAATAGCAATGCTAAGTTTTCCCATATCTTCCCTCTTGCTCCCTCATTTTTCAATATTTTTAAAAAAAAGTTAGTGTGTGTCTCCAGGGTCCCAACTATCTCTGTACGAAAATTCATCAAAATCTCTGATCAAAATTCATCAAAATCTGGCCTTTGGGAGTTCGTTAGCAACACCAAGGCGTTACTAGCCTTTCCCATGGAGGAGCTGTGTTCAATTAAATAATGTTCCCACCTTTACGCAAAATACGCGCCTTGGATTTTGGGGTTGCAGACACCAGCCCCTTGTCCTTACTTCAATACTAATAATATAAAAGCGAAAGTGAGTTTGCTTGTTACCTCTTCACGCTTTAATGGCTAAACCGATTGTGATGAATTTTGGAACCAGGAGACGGACATAGGCTAATTTTTATTAAAAAAAAAGTGAGATGTGAGGGAGAAAGAGGGAAGAAAAGGGAAAAGTTAGCGTTGCTATTACAAATCAATAAGGCGCAGGGGGGACTGTGTTACCCCATATTTAATGCGGGCGAAGCCGCGGGCGAAAGCTAGTACAATATAAAATGTGATCATGGCGTTTGCAATGGTGCCGAAATATCAGGAACTCAATACTTGGAATTAAAATCAACAGAATATTTGCCATTTCATTTAAAGAATGAAATGGCAAATCTCTTGTTTTGGAATGATTCTTTTGTAAACAGCATTATCTTTTTTAAACATATGATAACAGCTCTGACACAGCAATTTGCACGTAGTTATTATTAGACATTGTTTTCATTACCAATAATCTGAGTCAGAAACAGTGGTTGATAAAATTAAGATGTCTGCATACACAATACAAATATGAAAAAAAATATAGAGACAAAATTAGCACAACAATACTACATTTTTGTATTATTTCAAAATATTTTCCCTGTAAAAACAAAAAAAAAACTATAAAAGAATAAAAGCATTCGGGCATTCATCAAGTTTTAAACTATTCAATAATTAACCCATGTTTATTCCACGGCCACCTATTCACATTTAAATATTGTGAATATTATTTCAATTAATTAAATCAAGTAGTAGGTAATTTCTGCACAAATAGATAATTGAGTAATTTACAAAGGCAGAGACTGATTGTAGTCGACAAACTTGCGAATAAAAAAAAGGTTTGTAACCTTGAAGTCATCGAGCCTGAAATGCTTTCTTGATTAAAAGTAAATATTCGACTACGACCATTTTTTTTAAAGTAAGGCAAATTAAGAGTTTTTCGGAAGGAAGTGTTCAACCATCTTTTTTCATACCGTATGGTTGTTGAAGTTTTTATTTTGCGCTTAATTAATGTCATTATCAGCTCAACCTTGTCAGTACTTTATACATAGAGCAGATGCAAATCTGACCTTATCAACTATGTAAGTATATCGAAACGATTTGGTAAGACTGGTCCTTTTTCTTTTAATACGTCTCCAGTTACTATATTATTTACCTATTCTTATTTTTTGAGATCTGATTTATAGATATTAACAGGATGTCACGTTCCCCATACCCATGAAAAAGAGGGGATCCTCCACCCTGACTGATGGTTTTTCTTGTAGCCTGTATGTTATTATAATATTACCATTTTATACAAAATCAAATCATTGCTTTTTGAAGAATTTTTAGTTCCCACTGTTTGTCATCGATGTCCCTACTGATCTGGGGATCTAAAATGGCCGCTTAAGCAATTACGCTTACGTTATCATTCGTAAAATGGTAAAAAGTGATAATTTTAAGACTTTTGAGGTAATTAATATTATTATAATAAGATTTTAGACCCCCTGTTTGTATATTTGGCAATGTTGCCACAGTAGTATTACAAAAAAATCTTCACACTGTTACAGAAAGTTGACTGGGAGGTAGAGCTGGCAGTGATCATCGGCAAGACGGCTTCTTCTGTGTCAGCTGCTGAAGCTAATGACTATATCTTCGGTTATACTGTGGCACAGGACATCAGTGCCAGAGACTGGCAGAAGGAGAAGAATGGAGGACAGTTCTTGCTTGGAAAGGTTTGTACTGTATAACATTTACCGTCATAATTAAACAGTATTGAGAGCTGAGACACAAACGCGACACGTCATTGCCCTGCAACGACCATACAGCCCGTAGACGCCTAATGTTTGATATATTGTTCCAAACCAATTCTGTCAACTAGCCGAGGTATGAGGAAGCGGGGTACTGCATTCTGATTGGCCCGACCAAGGTCATAGGGTAGAATTAGGGATGGGACAGGTTACAAAAAATACGAAGATATCGATAGCTTTCCATACCTATAATCAAAATGTTTATAATAATTTTATTTCACATTCCGATTTCAAACCGAATCAAATCGAAAAAAAAACATATATGAACAATATTTTGACAGATTTTATATTTTTGAAAAAAAAATTTTTTTTTATGAATCCAATTAATCTTCACATTTAGAGAACCTCGGTGAGACCATTCGAAGGTACTTTCAGAAATCATTTCAAGTACAATAAAGTTGTTCTAGTAACCTATTATAAAAGGTACTATGTAACCACTACGAATTTGACCATTGTAAAAAAAAACTGGTAAAGAAAATGTACAACGTACAAACACCTACCAAATCGTTTTTGAAACGGTGACGGTTTTTCAAAGGGATAAAACAACTTCTGTTCTGTGCCTTCTGTGTTCTGTCTTTCTGGGTATCGTATTTATCCCAGTATTAACTGGGTTGTGGAGGTCAGATAGGCAGTCGCTCCATGTAAAATACTGATATTCAGCTGCATCCGGTTCGACTGGAAGCCGACCCCAACATAGTTGGGAAAAGGCTAGGCAGATAATGAAAACAACTTCTGTAAAATGCTATGAACATCCTTACTAATATTATAAAAGCGAAAGTGAGTTTGTTTGTTTGTTACCTCTTCACGCTTAAATGGCTACATCGATTTTGATGAATTTTGGTACAGAGATAGATGGGAACCAGGAGACGGACATAGGCTGTTTTTTTTAGGAAACAGTGGGATGTGAGGGAGAAAAGGGAAAACTTAGCGTTGCTATTACAAATCAATAAGGCGCAAGGAGAACTGTGTTAACGCGAGCGAAGCCGCGGGAAAAAGCTAGTTTAGTACTATATGTTAAAGGACACCAGTTCTCTCCTTTGTGGGAATCTAGAACGTCATCATTTCACATCCAATTAAATGTAAAAAAAAAATATACATACGTAGTATTTTAATAGTCTTACATAGGCAGCCTACTTCATCTATCACATTACTACTAAACATTCCTTATTTTGTTTAACGTTTACAAAGTAACGATTTTTTAAATTAACATAATGTAGGTTTTATGCTTTATCGATAACGAATGTCGATAGTAGATTTGGTACATCTTTAACTTTTTGCCTAAGTACACGCCCACTATTGCTGTCACTTTCTAAGTACTATCATAAGAAAGAGACCTGTCTCAAAAGACATCAACGCGGGTCGGTGGTACATACAATTTCACCTGTAGCTAGCCAGTTTATGATGAACTCCGATAAATAATATCAAAAATTTTGTTTCATTATGATTATGTAATTATTAACTAACCGATGAAATGTTATACCGTTTTTCGGAAACTCGAATTTTGACCGTTTTTAACACACCGACGTATTGTACAAGGGGCCATTGTAATATTTTGTTTCCGATTTTTTTTATACGGTAACACGGAAGTGTTTACGGATCACAGAAGTGGTCGAAACTGATTCGAAATTGTTGAGTCAGTTGAGTGGCGACTTGTATATGATTTATTAGTCAGATGTGTTGACAGACATCGGTCGCCTGTTATTAGGTGTCTACGGGCTGTATGGTCGTTGTTGCCCTGCTTTACCTGTTCCCCAATGGGGTATCGAGGGGGGAGGAGAGAGGCATGGCTTCGGGTTTTTCAGATCTCCAGATCGCAGATCTTCTCGAACTTCTGCATCTTTTCTCGACGTTTTATAAGTGCCCATGTAGGCCTATGTGCAATAAAAATATTTTGATTTGATTGATTGAGATCAGATAACTACTGTTGCCAGAGAGATCTCCAACCAACCGTCTACGGCCCCGTATTTTATAATCACCTTTTTTTGTGGTACAGAACTACTCATGCGTGTGTCTGGCTCATAATAATTTCAAATTTGGAAAACAATATCTGTTTCCAGTCTCAAGACACGTTCTGCCCCATCGGTCCATGCATAGTGACGGCGGACGAAATCGGTGACGCAGCAAACCTAGATATCCAGTGTTCAGTCAACGGCGTTCAAAAACAGACCAGCAACACTTGCAACCTGATACACACCATACCTAAGGTTATTGAGAGGGTCAGTGCGTAAGTACCTGCTTGTTATTAAATTAAAAATTGTATCAGCTTATAACTGTCCCACTGCTGGGCTAAGGCCCAGAAGAGTGAGAAAGAAGAGGTATTAACCTCTTCTTATTTTAATAAGGCACGAGCATAAGCGAACTCGTGAAATCACCAACCCGTCCTGAGCAAGCGCGGTGATCAATCACCTCGCTTGCTCAGGACGGGTTGGCGATTTCAGACTTATATTAATTACAAGTTGAGGATATCTCTCGATGTTTTCCTGCACTGATGTCTGTGATAAATTAAAGTCCAAGATAAATTTGGAAAAGTAAGTTTGGATTGAAAAAGTCACTTCTATTACTTGCTCTGATTTGAACCTAAGACATAGGTACATGAGAAACAAGCACGGCCATCACGACTTGTTAAAAATAAATAACGTTAAATTCAGGAGTAATTAAGCAGTGTAAAGGAAATTGTTGCATCAAAACTAAATTACACCGGAAATACACAACCTCTTTTCGGCAGTTAACTAAAATCCCGACTGATAAGCAAAAAACAAGTGCATTTGAAAACAAGTGGTACCCATTCCATGGTTTAACCCCTTGTATGCCGAACTTAGATCTACGCGAGACACAATTCCTTTTTTAATTGTGTCTGTAATTCCGACATACAAGCGGTTAATAATTTCATATTTCCATGGGCCCCGCCTGAGTGTAGATTCAGCTGTATCCAGTTAGACTCGAAGGCGGCGAACGAAAACGGCAAAGCAGATGATGAATTGTTGCCGCTTGCGCTTCCCAATCCGCTAAATGTTTGCCTTTCATTCGGTTTTCTTATTTATAATTTCCAGCAACTCTAGAAAACTACAAATAAAACATACCACAAATCGAATAAATTTAAAGACGAAAAGTGCCACTAAAGAACAAACATAAAGAAATATAGGCTAATAATTACATTACATTCCCTCAGTCGAGTA
Source organism: Ochropleura leucogaster (assembly GCA_958449745.1). Lineage (NCBI taxonomy): Eukaryota > Metazoa > Arthropoda > Insecta > Lepidoptera > Noctuidae > Ochropleura > Ochropleura leucogaster. The sequence continues at coordinate 8,478,760 of OY288223.1, read as the reverse complement.
AAAAAATTAAAGGTGTATGCTTATATCGTGATAAGGTCATGTTGAGCGGATGTAGTCTCATATTTTAATACAAATCATTCCAGCCTAATGACCCTCTACCCGGGTGACATCATCCTGACCGGCACTCCGGGAGGTGTGGGAGTGCACCGCAGTCCTCCGGAGTTCCTCAAGCCTGGAGATGTCCTCAGCAGTGAGATACAGAAGATTGGCAAGTTCGATATCCCCGTCGAGCAGTTTTAGATGGTGTAATTCGTTAAATGCAGTGAAATAAGCCGGAGGGCCGATTCTATACAAGACTAGCTGTGCATAGCGGTTCCACCCGCTACTCGACTCCTAAGCATCGTAGCGTGAAGTTATGTAACCTATGCTGCTTCCTGGTAATTTAGCTTTTCTATTGACGAATAAATGGACAACATCGGTCCAGTAGTTTCAAAGCCTACTCGGTACAAACAAAAAAATCTTTCCTCTAATTTAGAAAAATGCCTTTGTCTTGGGTGTAATATGCTGATGTGATATCGAGATTTCTATACTATCCAAAATGGGTAACGACTATTAATTAAACTGCGTATACCTCATGACATTTCCAGTCAACATACAACAATTCAAACTGAATTCTTGTACTTCGTATAAAAACCTCCAATAAAATTGGTGTGAACAAAGTTTGGTATTTACTTCTTCAGAATTTTCTTCAAACTACAGCCGTAACTTTGTTTTACTTTAAGATACTATAAAGAACAAATTTAGTGTTGCGGTTGAGGTTAAATTCAATGAGAATTTAATATATTGTTTTGTTTAATGCTACGGAACCTTATGTGTGCGAGTCAGACTCGCATTTGGCCGGTTCTTAAGTAGTTTAATTGTGAATCATTAGCGTAGTTATCTCCTTCATATGACGAGGACGCAAAACTACAGCTTGTATAATCCAATCAACCTGTGGGTCTAAAATGGTCGTTTAAACAAAATCATAATAGGTTACTAATATGAATTACGTTGATTTTTTTAAAATGATCTTGGTCACAGTTAATTTGATAATTATCAGTTTATGACCCATTTTACGAATGGTAACGTAATTCATTATCCTATTATGATGATAAAGTGGCCATTTTAGACCCCCTGTATTATATAATGATGTGTGAAGTTATTATGTTCTATTGTTTATATGTTTTATATGTAAGGTATAGTGGCGTATTTTATAAATATTTTTAAGATACGTTTTTCTTATGTAAATTTTATTTAAACGTTATGTATGTACTTATTATATTGTTTTTATCTACTGTAATGTGTTTTTTTTAATAATTTGATTATTCTAACAATTGAGCAATGGATAGCTCATCGTCCGTCCGCCTATTGACGACAGGCCGTATCGACGGCTCGTAAGTGTTCCACGCGCGCCGCAAAGATATGTCAGCAAAGCAGAGGGGCCTGCCGGGGTTGCGGGTTAGTCGAAAGAGATAGAGAGCGGCCCCGGAACGTAAAGAGCAATAGAAGGAACATGGGTGGGTTTTAGTCAGTGTAAGTCGACACTCCCCCCCGCTTCGCCCAGAGCGGGAGAAGTTATTTGACGCTCAGGTTTGTGACGCGTCGAAAAAAAATGTGGAAGGAGACCATTGCCAAGAAGTGGGATAGCAGGCTAGACAATAAAAACCATTGCTTCATGGACCAGTAGATTTTCCAGGCGTTTTCTGTTCTTGCCACTTCTTTATTTTGCCTTGCTTGGAAGATTTTAATTCCTGGACATGTAATTTAACGCAATAGGGAAAAATTTAAAACAATCTGGTACACTTAAAAATCACTTCTATAAAAAAAAACTTGTTTTTGGTGAAACGCAAACTGCATCGTCTTCAACAGCACCGGTAATGACCGTCAAAAGCTGTGTCAGAGAAACACTGTTATTTGAAAAGTACTTAAAATAATTATTTCATTATGATATTGTCATTGTAAATTGCTTTAAGTATGAACTGGGGGCCTAAAATTGAAAAGTTCTTATAATGGTTAATATTTTGAATTGTCACTCTGTGACCATTTTACGAATGGTAACATAATTCAAATTGTTAACCTATTATGATTCTGCTTATGCGGCCATTTTAGACCCCCTGGTCTGCACCCCCCGACACGCCGCGTATACCCGTGGTGTAGAGGGCGCGCGGTGCAGTGTTTTCGGTTAAAAGCAATTTATTTTTAAGTATTTGCAAAAAGTTTTTACTATTTAATCCTTACATAAATAATTTTTGGAACGTTTCCTTAGCCATCAAAATAAACGCTATCAAATTTCCCGTCAACATAAAATCAAAACAAACCAAGAATAAATAATGAAAATCAATACTTAAATATTTTAGAGTCCATTTTGGCGATGGACAAAGATAGTTTTAAATGTTTTGTGCTGAAAGCCTCCCTTTTTATATGAACGGAAGAAAAATAGATCTACTACGAGCGCCTTTCAAATTCTAACACCCTATCCATGTTTAAATTTTGGGCTTTTTGCGAATGAAAAGGACCTTGGAAAGATCATAACAAATACAAAGGCATATAAAGTTCAAATTGTCCAGCGCAAATCCTTGTTTCAGTGCAATTAAATCTGACTTGAGTACGGTAAGTATAGACTACTTCGTAGAACTAGCGACCTCTGAAAATGAGGTTCAATTCCCAAGTCGGCCAAAGTGCTATTTGGTACTAGCTTTTGCCCGCGGCTTCGGTCGCGTTAAATACGGCGTAACACAGTTTTTCTCCTTTCCTGATTTTCAGGTACCGGCTATCTGTAGTTTTTGCCCTTGCGCCTTATTGATTTTAAAAGCAAAGCTAAGTTTTCCCTTTTCTTCCCTCTTTCTCCCTTATTTCTCAATTTAAAAAAATATTGCCTACATCCGTCTCCAGGGTCTCAACTATCTCTGTAACAAAATTCATCAAAATTGGTTCAGCCATTTAAGCATGAAGACGTAACAAACAAACTCACTCGATTTTATAGTATTAGTAGGTAAGGAATTTCTCAGTACCAGCCACGGAGTTCCGTTTAAGTACCCGGTCGATATTGTAGCGGCACTACAATTCAGACTACGGCAAAAAGTACTACAGCGCCATCTATACCGCAAGCTAGTTATCCGCGAAGACCATATACGACAGCTGCCGGGCAGTGGCTCACCAGACAGGACATCCGTCTGGTCGAAGGATCCTCCCTCTTCTATAGGGGATAAAGAGGCTCTTCCCATATTACATGGGCCTTATACAGTGGCAGATGGAGTAAAGCTGTGTCGAAGAACTCGAAACAGAAGTGTTGGTCTGTCTGGCAGCGAGATGGACTGATGACATTGTTGCCATGGCGGGATATTCTGGATGAGCCTGGCACAGTAATGTGGTGCTTGGTAGTTTGGTGTAACCAAAGAAAGGCCTATACCTATATATATAGTAGTGGGTAAAATCGGGTTTTGGATAATGATCATGTAGGAAAGAAATGTAGTTCTATAGAACATCTACTTTCAGCTTTCCTGCACTAAAATATGATTAAAATATTACAGTTCTATGAGGACCAATTGTGAACAAGCAATTGGAACTAGCAGTGCTCTTAGGCTTTTAGCGCTTTTTGCCTTTTTGCTGGGCTTTCTCGTACTAATTTTGGAAAGAGCATGCTCGACCGGTCAGGTCCTTAAAGTGGCAATTGGTTACTTTGGTTACGTATCATCATGCATGAAATTCCCCAAAAGGATTAATGGTCTACCTATAGTAGACCCACATTTTCCTAATTATATTTCACAACCTGGCGCAAATCCCGGCTCCTGGCTGAGAAATTCTAATGACACTGCCCGACCGGGGAATCAAAACCAAAACCTCATGTTCAAAAGTAACGCCTGCGACCATTAATCCTACAAAGCAGTTTCTGTAGGTACGAACTATAAACCTCAGGTATGCAAGATTATTACCGGTAAGAGCGCATCCTCAAAAGAAAGAAAATTTATTGGCACTTTTAAACCCTTGCTTCCTTGACGTGTCACCAACGGGTAACACGTCACGGTTTAAGCACCCCCTTCTCCCAGCCAGCATCAGGTGTATTTTCTATTATTTGAAAAGATCTGAACGGGATTTCCGTTCAGATCTTTTCACAATATGATTAATAATATAATCATAATAATGCTCTTCGTGGATCGGAAAGGTGTGTACTCGTACTGAATGTCCTTTGTGTTCCGGGGCCGCGGTATCTGTTTCGAACAACCCGAAACCCCGGAAGGACAACTTTAAGAATATCTTGTTTTTTAGGTCCGCAAATAATACAGAAACTATGAAATTCGTCCAATTCTATCCTAATGACGATTTGCAAGATATCCGGCTCGGCTATTTGTCCGGGGACGATGTTGTGGATGTCTGTTGTCAGCAAGAATGCGGTATGCCAAGGAGAATGCTTCAAGTTTTGAGGGCTGGAATGGCAGACAATTTGATATAGTAAGTTTGGCTTCTTCTAAAACGCCTTTATTCATTTCATCTGAAATACTCTGTAAAATAATCTTAGGAGTTAACGGACAATTCCCAAAATAGCCCTGTGCAATAAAGAGTATCGGAATACGCAATAATTATTTGTCTTCTTTATTAATGCTGGACTAGCTGTATGCCAAAATGTACATTTCAATGTATTTTTCGCGACTAATAACATCCTTCAACGCCAAATATTAAGAATACAGGCTACCTATGTTATTATTTAAGCGGCTGCTATTATTTAGCCACGAGGTCTTCCAAGCTCCGAACGGCACGAGTAAAAAATAAAGAAATTTTATTGGTGGTTTCATTATCTCGTCGCCATGATGTCCCGGCCCAAAGATTGCCCGTTAGGGCCGAAGACTAAGATCCATGAATAACGTACTTTTGCTCCTTTTTCAAAACAGCATCAGCAGCTCAAAAACGATTCCCCGGACATCGGTAACGTTGGTCGCGCCCATTTCCGACGTAGACAAGATATTGTGCGTTGGCCACAACTACACTGACCATTGCAGGGAGATACACAGGCCGCCTCCAGAATTTCCGTTATTTTTCACCAAGTTCGCCAGCTCTATCATTGGTCCAAACCAGCCTGTGAGGATTCGGACTGATGTATGCCAGGTTCGTTTGATAACCGATTTCATTATCCATGACGTGCCCAGCTCAATCTTGTAACTTAGGTTTTTACCTAAGTAAGTAAGAAATTACGTACAAACGCCTGCACATTAAGTTACTACAATCTGTCATATTTCTTAGATAGATTTTTGACTTTTTTTTTAAAGTATTAGGTTCAAGGTTCATTGTAAAAAATTGGCAGTTTCGGGTAGCTTGACCTGCTGGCGTCTGTACCTACCCTATGGTAGGTACGTAATTTACCAACTAAATAGTAACAGGAAGTATAATGCTTCTATGATGTTCTTGGCTCTAGGAAGGTATCCTACTAATAAATGCGAAAGTTTGTGAGGATGTATGGATGGATATATGGAGGATTCTTACTCTTTTACTTCAAAATGGCTGAACGGATATTGATGAAATTTGGCACAGAGGTAGATTATGGTCTGGAATAACACACACAGGATACTTTTTTCGGTATCACGCGGGTGAAGCCGTGGACGCCAGCTATTTTACTTATATTATGATTATTATGTTACTCTTTCAAGTCAAAAGGGATGAACGGATCTTGATGTAATTTGGCACAGAGGTAGATTATGGTCTGGACTAACACATAGGATGCTTTCTTTTCGATATCACGCGGGCGAAGCCGCTGGTGTCAGCTAGTGTTGAATAATTTTGACTTGTGACGGTATCGTAAAGTGGTATTTATCGACGCCAACTCACAACCCCACTTAGAACAGCCAGTCCCACGCTACCACTAAAATAACGTTACACTTTTTTCATAAACAAAACCGGTCAAAAGATAAAAACAACAATATTTTTAACGCTCATTCATAAGGAAATATAGGTAAATTCAATTCTAGCTCATAAGTCAAACTAATTATGGTACAGGAACCTAGATATTATTTTTATTTGGAATTAGAGCTTACGACAATCACACTGGCTAATATTTTATTTAATATAGCCAAGTCTTTGTACGAAGTACATACAAAATGGAATATGGCTTGCCTTCAGGGCCAACACATTGCAATTTCATAGATATGAATCCGATCGTAGATTGGGTTGGTACTGCAAGATGTTCAAATTCCCAACGGAACATGAAATAATGAAAATGAGTTTTTATACTGTAATGTATCAGCTCAGAGCATCTTTCCATTTGTGATTATAAAAAGTCTAAAAACGACATTATAACCACGGTATTCCATAACATTTATTTGTCCACCAAGCCTTTTTTTTAATCTAATATGTGTATATGAACCTTTTATGTACCTATTTTTTGTCTGGATTCGTTTATTAATTTTTCACATATCTATACTAATATTATAAAGCTGAAGAGTTTGTTTGTTTGTTTGAACGCGCTAATCTCAGGGACTACTGATTGGAATTGGAAAATTATTTTAGTGTTGGATAGTCCATTTCTTGAGGAAGGCTATAGGCTATATAACATCACGCTACGACCAACAGGTGCTGAGCAGCGTGTGTGAAACCGCGTGGAACAGCTAGTTCTTCATATTTTTACAACAATCTTATTTAAAAAAAAAAACATCAAAATACAAAAAAAGTAGGAGCCCACCGGTATTGGTACCAGATTCCAAGCTACTGGCGGTCAAGACTCCAGAGGAAGGAACCTCCTAACAATTCGAGCCGTGTCCAAGAGTACCGCTTTCGGTATCAAGCCGTGATCCAGCGGTCGAGGCTCTCATTATTATTTCTTTCTTTTATTTTGCATGTGCGTTAAATATTGTGGATAATTTGTAATTTTATGAGTGCCAATGCTTGAAAATAAACGATTTGTTATATTACTAGTTCTTGCCCGTGGCTTCGCTCGCGTTAAATTCGGGGTAACACAGTTCCCCTTTCCTGATTTACCTGCTACCTGTCGTTTTAGCCCTTGCTCCGTATTTATATGTAATAGCAATGTTAAGTTTTCTCTTTTCTTCTCCCTCATATCTCATTTTTTTTTATAAAATTAGTCTATGACCGTCTCCAGGGTTCTATCTCTGTACCAAAATTCATCAAAATCAGTTTAGCCATTTAAGCGTGAAGACGTAAAAAACAAACTCACTTTCGCTTTTATTATATTAGTAAGGGTAATAACAGTTGATGGACGGAGAGCGAGAGGAAGGCCAAAGAAAAGATGGATGGATTGTGTAAGGAATGATATGAAGGAGAAAGGAGTAAATGATGCCATGACGTCTGATAGGGGAGAATGGAAGAAGAAAACGTGTTGCGCCGACCCCAAATAGAATGACACAAGGGCAGGAAAATGATGAAGGGTAATAACAGCTTCTATACATTGAAGTTTAACGACCCTTCCTACTTATAGTAGACGAGGTCGAAAATTCTTAGTGAATCACCGAGGTTTGCTCTGACCTCAGCGCAACGTAAATTGGGGTCAATTATTGAAGTAAATTGACGCTGTAATTCATAGTGTGTAGGTGTGCCTTGCGTGATGAAATAATGTCACTGGTGTTTAGTGCGTCTTCCGTTTGTTTAAATGGTTGCGGTACTGTACGGCTATTCTCTAAGAATTCAGCGTCGAGCTAAGATAAGGAAAAATTTTGGGGTACTGAAGGCTTAGAAAAAGGTTAGGTAACGACTAAAGAGAAGTTTATGGACTTCCCATTGAAATGCGTTGGAAGTAGTAATGTTTTGACACTTTTCTAGGTCCTCTAGTCTATAAGCCAATTTTTCAATCATTAGATAACTTATAACTAAAGAGTAAATGTGACATTTTGACAGAGTGTGTATTAAAACTGTTAAAATGACAGAATTATACGTCGGAAAAACTTAACTGGCGATTGAAAAATCAGCCCTAAGAACATTAGGGAATCGTAGTTAATTGCATTTGTTTCGTAACACATCTATACCTACTAAATTATAAAGCTGAAGAGTTTGTTTGTTTGAACGCGCTAATCTCAGAGACTACTGGTTGGAATTGGAAAATTCTTTTAGTGTTGGATAGTCCATTTCTTGAGGAAGGCTATAGGCTAACATCACGCTACGACCAAAGGGTGCTGAGCAGCGTGGGTGAAACCGCGTGGAACAGCTAGTTCATTTATATGAATCGAGCGTACCTACTGCGCCCTAGCCTATTTAGAAGCTATACTGACGTAACAAGATATGGCGGAAGCACTCATTTCAAATTTGTGTAATAATCTGTTTTTAACCGACTTCAAAAAAGGTGTAGGTTCTCAATTCAACTGGGTGGTCGTTTTTTATGTTATTACGCGATTTCTCCTTCATTTGTGGGCTTTATGTTTGATTCATAGTTTTTTTGCCACCGACTTCCGGAAGTAAATTAATTTTCTGTCCTTATTGTGTTTTTGGAAGTTAGTTTTTTTTTGGAAAAAAAATGTATCAGTACCTAGTTATAGTAAAATCCTCCAAATATTGTGTTAGAAGAATTAACGATTATGACAAGATGTTTTACTGCAGAAAGTGGACTGGGAAGTTGAGCTTGCGGTTGTAATAGGAAAAACTGCTAGTTCCGTAAAAGCTGAGGACGCTGATAAATATGTCTTCGGATACACCATAGCTCAAGATATCTCTGACAGAGAATGGCAGAGAGAGAAGAACGGGCTGAATTTCATACTTGGCAAGGTTTGTTGATATACCTTTTATTAATTTTTACACATTTTTTATACTTCATCATATAAAAAAAATAGTAGCCCATGGGTATCGGGGACAGGGTCCAAGTTACCGGCAGTGAAAGCTCCAGAGATAAGAACCTTCTAACGATACGCTTTCTGAATGAAATTCTTGATCGAGCTGCCTAACGACAGCCTCCTAAGCTGGTGGTCGAGAACTCGAGACTCTTGGCAATTAAGTCATTGCATGAACGGGCTGCCGATATCTTTATCTCATTCATAAGAACTAGAACTAGGGGCACAACAGGGACATTTAGAATATGTATCAATTTAATAAAATAATTATTTTCCTTAAGTTGCCATTACTTTCTAGAAATTGATAGGGGCTGTGGTATCTCTTTCGAACAACCCGCAACACCCGCACACCTCAGTTCTTGATCGAGAGATGCCATTCTATTGGTCTCATTTCACTATTTACCAAATTATATATGTTATAAAATTTTATTGTACAAATCTCTTTCTGGCAATAAATATTGTTATGTTACTATTTATTATTCAAAATTGTAAAATTGCTAATACTTTTTTTATTTTTCCACAGTCACAGGACACATTCTGTCCCATCGGTCCTTGGATAGTGACAGCGGATGAAGTTGGGGAGGTTAATAACCTGAAAATGCTTTGCTCCGTAAATGGAGTGCAGAAACAAAAGAGCAGTACCAGCAACTTAATACATAGCATACCTGCCGTTATTGAGAGGGCATCGACGTAAGTTTCATTGTACTTATCATCATCACAACCGTTTCCACGAACTCATTATTGAATAAACAGCTGTTTCATTATTTTCTTTAAGTGCACAATTGGGCGCTCGCGCATTTTTGAGATGCGAGATGACGCTTTGCTTCTCTTCTGTTACGTCGAATTGTATACTTAAAGGCAATATCGATATAGTCCTCTATTCAGTGATATAAAAAAATAGCGTGAGTATTTTTTCGCTTGACGAAGACGTACTGAAAACTTTTGGTAGTGTCAGACCAGTCGACATCACAGGATCCTATTATTAGATTAAAAAAAAACAAGCAACACATACAATTTTTTTTAAAGAACGTTACTTTAGTGGTGCGTTTACAAACATTTAAACTCACATACACTAACAGACAAACCCTAAACAACTACCCACTACCAACTACCATGAACTACAGGTCTTGCAAATATTTGTTCCATGCGGGGATCAAACCCGCGACACGCAGCGCAGCAGTCGATCACTCAGCCACTGCGCCAACCGTGTCGTCAAATTTATTGATTAAAAAAATGGCCTCTCTAAAATGGTCTGCTGAGTGTAACGGAGTGAGCGGAATATTATATAGTAACTCATATCATCACATTAGACAACTTTCCATAAAGAACAGCGGTCGAAAAAAATATAATGAGAAGGGTCTATTCCGAAGTAAAATCCACCAACCCGCTCGGGGCGTAGTATGAGCCCAGAGCGCAATGTGGCCCGCAGCCCCAAACGCCCTCAAAGCCCTGTGTCCCAAAACTGGGAATGTCTTTTCCAAACTGACGTGGTACGTGTCGTGGGTTGTCCTGCACGAAACAAATATTTATATGGCCTACATGTAGTTGATACGGGTCTGACTGTTTGTGTATATTTTGTTTGTAAATGCACCTATAAACAAAAGAAAAATGAAATTAATACACTGCCTGACTTGAGAATCTAACCCAGGACGTCATGGCACTCGCTCTGGTAGCCCCCACTGCTTTGCTGGCATCTCTTTGAGGCGTGCATGGAACATGACACGCACCGTTCACAGGTCACTAGACCGTGAGCTAACCATTGCCCACCGTCCACAGACCCTCATCGACGGTGGTCGAGAGTCGTCTCGCGAAGAACGCCACAGGCCCCTATCCTTACATACTTCTTTCACGTCCTCGACGTTCATACATCTGGACATATGCTCACGCCGATTGCCCATTCATTGGATTTCGGCCCAGCATGTCTTTTTCTTCCATATTTCTCTATTAATCCTCATCTCAGTAGTCACCTCTTTTCTAGCCATAACATTATTCACACAGACTGTGTCAATCGTTTCTTTGTTCTGCCACTACTCTTATAGGTATCCATCCACATTTCCACATTCATAATCAAAACTTTCCTCACAGCCAACTTCCTATGAATGAGGAAATACATTTTTCTCATCACCCAGAAATCGTGGCTGTCTAAAATGGCCGCTTAAGCAAAACCATAATGGGATAATAATAATTATGAATTACGTTAACATTTTTAAAATTTTCATAGGCGCAGTTAATATTATGAATTTATTGGCATCCGTGTCCCGAATGGATCCCCTGATTGCCACACAACTTTATTTTTGTTTCAGTGTAATGACGTTACTTCCCGGCGATCTCATCTTGACTGGTACTCCTGGTGGTATAGGAGATAATAGATTCCCCAAGGAGTATCTCCAACCTGGAGACATCATACATAGCGAAATAGAGAACATAGGTGTGTTGGAAACGCCAGTTGAAAAGTTTTAATAAAAAGTTGGCCACAAAATATTTCAAGGACTTTTTTGGGCGATCTGTTATGAATCCCTCGTTTGTCAAATTAATAAAATGGAATTTTACATGCTGTTATATTTATTATATTAGTATTTTATTAGTACCTTACACAATCTAATGGAGGGAGTTTGCACGCTCAAGATTTACATGGTGTGGTTTGCAATACTTTGTTTCCACGTTCCCAAAGCACCAATACTTTAACGTGCAAGTTTATCCAACCAACTTTACGGTCTGAAGTTTGTATGGACCGTCGTTAGAAACGTCGAAAAACCGATAAACTGTTTCCTACTTCCGAACAAAAAAGACGTTTGAATGACTATATCAACTAAGCTCTAGTTGATATAGTCATTCAATTCTAGACTAGTCAGTCATTTTTCCTCTCATAGACAGCAACTAAGATATTCATAATTTTAATTAATTGTTTTTGCAAAGTTCCCCATTAAATTGGCTATCTTATGAGATCATCACTGGTGGTCATTAGTATTACCCACTTATTCCTATTTTGATCACACCTAGTTAATGATTTGATTTTTTTACCGAGCTAGTCAAACTGTTTTATTTTATCCATTACTTGACTGGATCATGACCCACGATTTAAATGTTTAACTTAAGAGAACTTAGACGTCATCAAGTTATAAACGCCAATAACTCAGTTCAGTAATAGACAGATCTATCTGCTTGTTACTGAATCGAGATGTCGTTTACTTACCTATGTAAGTAATACTAATGAAACCAATTTTTTTGTTGTTATTTATTATACTCTAATTATGTATTTTATTATACTTTTTTGGATATAGAATCCCCTCTGGACACTTAGCTGAAATTCCAGACGTATCTAGATAATTCTTGAAGTGTGGTAACCTTAGACTAAAATTTAAAATATGCTCATTTGCTATTTATATGTGTCTCCATTCATTTGCTATTCACGTTGATTTTGAAAGTTCAGTGAAGTAAAAGTGACCCAAAAAGCAAACAAACTTACATGTAACCGGGATTTGCGACTACAACTACCAATTTTAAATTGGACAGGTTGACCTGCAAGCATATCAGGACGCTGATTGGTGAATGGGCCGCGCAATTGAGCCAATCGCCGTCTTCCGTTCGGTCACAGGAAGGACCATTTGCGCTCGCGCCGTTCCTTTTCATAGACTATTAAATTTAATGTCAGCCAAGGGGAGTTTTATTGAGTTAAGTGGTCTATACGGGTTGTTATGCCAGTATACTCTGAGCCGTCGTTATCTGACGATTATTACCCAACAATAGATCAAGTTCTAGTGGTATTATATGTTTTGACGCCCGCAGATTCTAAGCGCGTCTATTCGCGACGGATATTCATCGTTATGGATATTATTTCGAGCAATTTTGTTGTTGAGGGCTATTTCGTTATTATTGGTTCTAGTGTATGCAATTTGTTGATCGTTATGCAATTTGGATTTATTTGTGCAGTGATACACCCAAGTGAATGATGAGTGCCTGTCATATGGGTGCGTTGTGATGTAATTTGCTCCTACTGCGTCACGGGGTATATCCTTGCAATTTTCAATTGTGATTCTGTCCATATTAAAAGGATGGGATCCTCGCGTATTATGTTGTTAACACGTTGTTGAATTGGTTCTAACGTTTGCAATTGTCGATTATCCAATTATTCAATCTGGACCGTTGGTGCAGTGATTGGCACTTAGTTCTCCAATAAGTGGAAAATGGTTGTGTAACATATTATTTAGGTTCCCACAGACGTGGCAGGTTATCCTGTAGTGTTGCAAATTGCACTTTGTCAAGGATCTTTCTATTGTCACCTTAATAAAATAAATACTTTTGTCACATTCTTAAAGAATATTTGCAGTAATGCAGATTGACACTAGTTATTCAATATAGTCATATTGGTGCAGTGATTGTCGGTTTAAGATGGGTGTTTCTGCCTATCAAATGAATTTTGAAATTTCGTAAAGGTGATTATTTCCTTTTTAGATCCGTGGACAGAATGCAATTTTCCAATAATTGCGAATTCTTCTCTATAATGTCTTCAGGATATCTCAGACACAGTTCTCACGTTTTCTGGTAACCTACTTGATAGATTGCAATTTGTCCATCGGTTATTCAATTGGACTTCTTATTGTATGGTAACTACCGAGGTCGTTCTTTAAGTAGAAGATAGGATAATTTCTATCGCATGGCTGTCGCAGTAGTCAAGTGCAATTGGTCCTGTTATAATACGAGATTTGCAATTTCGTTCAATTGACACCATTGGCGCAGATCCCCGCACGGAACGAATATTTGTATGGCCTATAGATAGTTGTTCCGGGTCTGGCTGTTTGTGAAGGTATGTGAGTTTAAATGTTTGTAAACGCACCCCCGATACAGGAGAAATTCCTAGTGTGGGGCAACGTTTTTTTTTTAAAAAAAAAAGAAAAAAGACAGAATTGAGAGCTGTGTCATTGCATTGTGTTGGTCGCGTTGAAGTTGGTTGGTGCATTCTACAATCCGATGCATGATCGCCCGGTATTAACGTAACGTAAATACACAGGGAACACAACTTTATTATCAATGGCCTAAAGTGATGGGATAATAAAAATCTCTTCCAAATTTCCTTTTGAACTTAACTTTTTAAACTTCATGGCATAAAGGGACGCGCGTGCCCTCCACGCCAAGCATCTCAGTTTATTGTTAGTAATGTTTTTTTGTGTAGTTATACAGGCCTAGCGCTTGTTTTGCATATATGTGACAATGACGTTCCAAAAGTTAAAACACGTGTCTTGAATTTGTTGTCCTAAGGTTTTACCAATTCGTTTTGTGTAATTTTTATTTATTTACCTTAGAATCTTTTCCTTCCGACGAAAAAGTCGCTCAACTTCTACAAATCTTATTATTTATTTATTTGCTTGCCTCATAAGTAGAAGTGCATGTGTATATTCTTTTTGAGTGAAACAAAGCATCTTAAACCCTATTTTCGTCGATTTTATATTTTTCACAATTTTAAGAACTTATTAAAAACTTTGTATTATACTGATTGTGTTTGTCGCAAACGGTTAAAAAAAATTTCTATATGATGATTATATCTTCTAAGGAATTTGCGTTCTGACGTTACTTTTACACGCACTCTCGGTAGGGCCCCTGGTTGGGCAAAGTTTTATTGGGTTTATCCATCAAGAACTACTCAGCATCAGTCTTCCTGCGCAGTCTGTACTTGTGTTGGTGTTGCCACATAGGACTTAAGCAAAATAATCTATCCTTGAGTGTATCTACTAACTTCACCTCTTTGAGATAACAGGCGAGAAGTCTTAAGCTAGTGCTTGATCTAAATTTAAACTTAGCTTTGATGTAGCCAACGTGGCTCTTCTTTCTTTCTTTCATTTCTTTCGTGACTCATCATCACTCTTCTGCCCTCTCACCCCAATTTATTTTGGGGTCGGCGCAGCATCTCCTTGCATACTTCTCTGTAAGTCGTCATATTACCATTATGTTACCATTACCAGCCATCGAACAGTCCATTCATCGTTTCTTGGGACTTCCCCTACTACTGTTTCCTTACGAAATTTCCTCATTCCTTGCGTCAGATTTCCGATTAGGTACTACGCAACCTTTAAATCGACTTTCAGACTACATTCTTCATGGCTATCACTTGTAGGTTTATCATTATTTCGTAGGGTTTTCACGACTGACCAGTGACCACTGAAAACCAGTGCTATCCTGTGCTCACCATAGCACAGCATCATGCTGACTAGTGACCTGCCTGTCGCAGTTACAACTTGCAATGTACCTATTCATTAATTTGTCCCTTCGGTTTTGTAGGTATAAATATTTGTAATGCTTTATATATTAACTTTTTATTTCGTTATTTTGTATGCTCTTCGTGCCTGCGATATATTTTCTTTCTTTATATTTTGTCTCTATCTCGCTCGATCAAGAAAACTATACCAGAAACGAGGTTTGAAACAAGTAACTCGTAACTGCTAGGGTAATTGTAGAGATTTCTAAAGTATTCCTGCAACCCAGTCACTGGGTTGTGCTTGTGCACAAACAACCCGTTACGGTTTTAGTTAGTAAGAGTTTAACAGACCCCTTTTTTTTTAGGGTGGGAAATCATCCAATGACTTCCCCGGCTCTGGGCGGAGCGGGAGGGCATGTCAGACTTGTACTGACTAAAACCCACCCATGTTTCTTCTTTTGCCCTTTACGTTCCGAGGCCGCGGTATCTCTTTCGAACAACCCGCAACCCCGGCAGGCAGAGGCTCTGGCAAGCCCCTCTGCTTTGCTGGCAAGCCCCTCTGCTTTGCCATAACAGACCCCTGCACCAATGCTACGGCGGAAGAAATTTGTATGTTTTCTTTTGTTTAGTTCGTATTTTAGTTGTGTTCGATGTGATAAACTTATGTGGGTTACTCATCCCGAACAAAATTGTATACCTATACAGGGAAACTCGACTCATTTCTTAGGAGGGTTATACTGAAGGTACCAACTACCAATAAATTTAGTCCAGTTGAACATGATAGCTACCGAGTTGTGTCGGTTCTCCGACTTATTCTGACTTGTTAACAATAACAATCAATTAAAAAAAACTACTACTTTAATTAGATCTTTCATTTTTATGATCATTTTTAATTCTGTATTGTTATTTTTACAGTACAGTTTTATTATTTTTCAAAAACTGCTGGACGCATTTAATTTATCTGCTTTTTTACAAAAACTAAACCTGGTGGCCCTAACCGATAGTGCTGATAACAATCGAATGGTGCGAAAAAATATTGAGGAACCAGTATTCCCAGAATCATATTGAATATTTTTTTTTGTTTCATTGCGGATTTATGGGCTTCATGGGGTTTTCGTATTTCCGAACGAAAAAATTTACCTATGATCAACGGCGAGTTAGCCTACCCGACTGTCGCTGCCATTTTTTCGAATCTCGGACACTGCTGTTCCATACAAAAGCAGACAGTAGTTTTTAACGATTATCGCTTTATTCATAAGAAACTTTTAATAGACCCCAACAAAATTTTGCCCCACCCGCAAATCGAGTGTAGGACCTCATGCTCAGCAGTCGCGCTTGTCAATCAACTAACGGAGTCTGTACAGTATTTTTTCAATTCAAGAGAAAAGAACATCTGCTGAAATTCCTATCTGGAATGACTGGCCAGGTTCATGATTGATTCTGATCGCTGGAAGTTAGGACTTAGTGAACACCATTAAAAAAAACCGGCCAACGGCAACTCTGATTCGCGCGAGGATTCCGTACAAACATGCGAAACAAACGGCCATTTCTTTTGACTGCATAGACTTGAGAGGGTTTATTTTGTCATAGCTCTAAGGGACCACAGACTTTAGGGTATAATTTCACTTCGATACCTCCACGCGTTCTCCAGATGGTCTAGAGGGTCTTGACTGACAGATACCTAGATGGAAAACAAAGTGATCCTATAAGCGTTCCGTTTTTTTTCCTGCTGAGGTACGGAACCCTGAAATGCACGGGAATAAATAAGCGGTAGTGTCATAGTGATGAAGTAAGTTAGTAGGTTATTTTTATGTTGAAAGAAATATACTTCGTCTTGTCAACATTAAAAACTGTGACAACATTAAGTTCTAGCACGTTTTCGCAAAACTGTTTACTTTCAATATTTTTGTTTTTCATTTATGAAAATTCATTCCGTTCAGTGCGGGCTCCTACCCGCGACACCCGCGCAGAAATCAATAACTCAGTTCATATAGTTTTTGTAGAATATTTTCATATTTTACAAAAGACTCACGACAAAACGACACGGTTGCCGCAGGGGCTGAGCGATCGACTGCTGCATGTTGCGGGTTCGATCCCCGTACGGAAGAAATACTTGTATGACCAGTAGTAGTTAGTGTAGTAGTTTCGGGTAGTTGTTTCGGGTCTGGCTGTTTGTGTATGTGAGATTAAATGTTTGTAACCGCACCCACGATACAGGAGAAATTCCTAGTGTAAGGCAACGTTTTTTTTAATGAACAAAAATTCTTGAAGTTTTCTAGACGCTTGTTAAGTTAATTTTTATCTTATTTTACGTTTTGTAGTGACGAAACGTCGCGCTTACGCTGTCCTTTCATACTTAAGTGCTAACGCTGTTACAAGAACATTGTACAACCAAATGATTTTAAAAGAGTTACCATGGAGGTCTAGCCAGTTCTTCTCCATAAGAAACGACCAACCCGAACCGTGCAATTTTTCTCGACGTTTTATTAGTGCTCATGTAGGCCTACTTATTCGAAGTAAAATATTTAGATTTTGATTTTGAATGATCATGTGGATGGGTCATTATGACTTATTATATATGACTAAGGGTCAGCTCAGACCGAAGAGGCAGAGTAGTAGCCGGAAATAACAATGTGAAAATATTTTAAGCCTTATCTCCAAATGGAAATGCATAGTATTGCTTGAAAGGGTCCCATTTTTGAAGATTTTTTTCAGGAATTATGGTCAAGCATGACCATTCCCGTTTACCTATAAACAGCCTTTTAGGAACGATTGTTGTTTCATGCGGAATTGAGTGGCAAAACCGATTTTTTTACATGACGACAACTATCCACTTGTAAAAGAATATTTGACCAAACCTTAATAAAATCCAGCCGTAAGTCAAATCAAATCAAATCAAATCATTTATTTCAATTAGACCATTACAGGCACTTTTGAATGTCAAGAAACAAAATGAATCTACAGTCCCGGTCACAAGGCATAATAACTTGTGAAAGTACTGCAGTTGCCCATTCCAAAGCGTTGATCTCTATGGAGAAGAATGGGCAAGAAACTCCATGGACACTCTTTTAAATTCTAATATTTTTACAAAATAGTATTTACATCATTCGTGTTGAGATTATACAAATATGTGAGAACGATGTAGAAAGACGTGCACAGTAAGAGCGTCCAGAGTAAATAAAAAACAAAATTCAATTTAAATCTAAATAAATTAAAAATGACCGTGGTAGTTAAAAAATGACCAGTCCCAACTGACAGCGCCCGTCCACGAACATGACGTATGGATCAGCCCCATTCAGCTCGACCATTTTGAAGGGAGCTAAATGACCCGACACACCCGCCACCATCAGCGAGACATTTAAGTGAGCATGATACTATTAACCACCAGGGCTTCGTCAAGTCAATGATAATACATAGCACTCACATATGGGCTTAATAATTATACAATACTAGAGAATTGATTCTATACATTGCAAAGATAGTCTTACAATCTTCTGCAGCTTCCACTATAGCTTCGGATACTTATTAATGAGTTTACCCCTATGCTTGAGGAGCAGGACCAGCATTGAGCCAAGCATTTTTATCATCAATATAATCCCCCAACTTATAATATGCTTGCCTACATAGTGTGCGTTTAATACAAGATTTAAATTTCGTTTCATTCAGTTGAAGAATGTGGGGAGGTATTTTATTGTAGCATTTCAAACAGTACCCCATGAAAGATGAGTCTACTTTAGCTAACCTGAAACCTGGTTGAACTAATTGGTCCCTATTTCTAGTATTATAATTGTGTCTGTCACCTCTTTTACTAAAAAGATGCGAGTTTTTCCTGACATACATGATGTTTTCATAAATATATTGACAAGGTACTGTCATGATGTTAATATCCTTAAACTGTTCCCTTAAAGAATCTCGCCTATGTAGGTTATATATGGCTCTAATGGTTCTTTTCTGCAGAATAAATATAGACTCGATGTCTGCAGCCCGTCCCCAAAGTAAAATACCGTATGACATTATACTATGAAAATAACTAAAATAGACTTGTCTCGCGGTATCAACATCAGTAAACTGACGGATTTTTCTAACAGCATATGCTGCTGAACTAAGGCGTCCTGCAAGAGATGTTATATGCGGACCCCATTGTAGCTTTGAATCGAGTGTTATTCCCAAGAAAACAGTTTTTTCGACGAATTCTAGTTTCTCTTGATTCAATACTATGTCACACTCACTGTTTTTGACATTTGGTAGAGCAAATCTTATACACTTCGTTTTTTTCCCATTTAATACTAAATTATTAGCGGTAAACCAATTATGTACCTGCATTAGGGCATTAATTACGTCGTCAGGATTTGTGGCACGTCTGTTTATCTTAAATATTAAAGAGGTATCGTCAGCAAACAACACCATTTGTGGTTGGTTTTTAAATAAATGGGATAGAATAAGTATTTGGAGTACACGAAAAAACTAGTAACTCTACTTAACCGCTACAAAAATTGTGCCACCGAGAACACAACTTGCTAATACCAAGAATAACTCAACAGGGTCGCCAGTCAGCCAGCTATTAATTTGGTCAATTCAATACCACCCATTACGACTTTTAGGGTTCCGTTGCCAAATTGTAAAACATGGAACCCGGTTTCTTTACAGATTCGCCCTATGTGTATATCGTCGCAAATTTCGTGCGTAAGTTACAGCTGTTTTACTCGCGACTGTTCTCGCCATGAAATTGAAATTTGGATAGCAGCCTCGGTCATCTATGAACCGCTGCACAAAAGTGACGTGAAAAACTAAAAACTGAACTGAACTGAGAAACTATTTATTTTAAAAAAATGCTTTAAATAAGATAAGATAGTAAGTAGGTATTTAGATTTTTTCATAAAACTGCAGCAGTAACTTTGCTTTTCACTATAATTATTTGATAAACAATTTTGGTTTAGACCAGGGGGTCTACTCTAATTCTACGTAAAACGAAATTGCGGCCGAAACTTCAAACGTTTTCTACCACGGTTTCATTTCATTTCATTCATTTCGAAATTTCGGACGTCCGAAGTTTATTTGACATTAAATTTTCTAAACCTACTCTAATTCACGCAAAATGATATAGAGTAGGGTTACAAACGTAACTACTTTTGACTTTCGTTCGTTAACGAAGTTACGTTTCGGAGAAAGAGAGTGGGGGTCTACTCTCTTTCTCCGTACGAAGTAACGAAGCTTTCAAAAAAAATTTGACCCGGAACCCGAATCTTATGCTGAGCAGTCGCGCTTGGACACGGGACCAACGAGGCAGTCATGAACTTTAACACAAGACTCGGTCAAGGCAGCACCACCGCAGTGGTGGTGGTGTTTTAAAGCTTTCAGTGGAAACGACCAAAGCCAAGTCATTTTCACTGGAAACTGTGCAAACACCTCACAAATTACATATATTTACTAGCTGTGCTCAGCGGTTTCACCCGCTGCTATAGTCCTGGCCCGGTATGGAAAATGGCTGTTGACCGGATCTCAGACCTACCCAATATGCACACAAAATTTTATACAAATCGGCTCAGCCGTTTCGGAGAAGTTTGGTAACAAACACCGCGACACTGGTCTTACTAGTATACACTACTAGCACAGCTCTTAGATTGGCTGTGATAAAATCTAAAATATGCAGTGAGCAGTGGTTGTGCAGGATGGTAGGTATTAAAACGGGACATACTCTGCAGACCACTCCGAACTGATATTGTGTTTGAGATAGGTTAAGGCCGCTGTACATATAATCTGGCCTTCTGAGGTCTATTAGACCAGATTATATCAACAGTTGTCAATCTGCTGGATGCGGCAAGCTGAAGATAGGGCGCTATGGCGCTCATTAGGGGCGGGCTATGTCCAGCAGTGGACGATGATGGGAGTGATGATGGTCAATCTGGGCCCCAATCAATCAAAAATAACGTCATTGGCTGGTTTTCTGGAGAAGTTGTCGTGATGCTTCCCATCTAGTTCATGTAAGGCAGCGAAGAACGTTATTCATTACCTTGACGTTAGTGTTTTGAAATCAGACAGTGGAACGTATATTCTGAACGTATATGCTACATGAGTCGGATAGGAAACACCAACTCCATTTAGTTTTAACCTTAACACGTAGTAGAGACAGCCCTATTTGCCTTACGGACTTTTTTCCGAATAGGAAATCATCAAATAACTTATCCCGCTCTAAGCAGCGCGAGGGGGGAGTGTCAGACTTGTACTGGCTACCCATACCCCCTTGTATTGCCCTTTATGTTCCAGGGCCATATCTGTATCCGTATAAGTAGGTTGGATCTGACCTAACATAGTTATAAGAGGACTGGGGGTCTAAAATGGTCTCTTTAACAGATGACCATTCTAGACCATTTTAAGAATTTTAGACCCCTGGGCAGATATAAATGACGAGCTTGCTAAAACTCGTATTGCGCAATGAATTCTATTAGTAATCGTGGTTTTTATAAGCTTTTATATAACTTGCTTCGTTAATTCGTTTTTAGTATTTAGTATGTCATGTATTAGTGAAATCTTGTAACTGAATTTCAAACCAGTTCCCCACAATCGACTGAGCTGAAATTTTCCACACATGATTAATTCTGATGAGAATACATTTTAAACACAGGCAGAACTTGATTCTCGGCAGCCAGTACAGGGAAGTTTGTATACCCGTACATTGTTGGTAGATAGACAAATCAGGTTGAAATGTAATTACAAACTTAAATTGCAGTTCGCAAACTAAACACGACCTTTGTCGATGTACAGAGACAACAGTTTTTCATCGACAAAATTAAGTTTGTCCTTTAAGACAGTTTATCTTTTCGTTACAACAATGTTCGGTACATTTATTAGTTACTAGCTGGCGCCCGCGGTCTCGCCCGCGTGATTTGACGGGCCTGTTGGTCTAGTGGTTAGTGGCCCTGACTGCTGAGCCGGAGGTCGTGGGTTCGATTCCCACCCAGGATAAACTTTGTGTGATGAGCATGATTGTTTGTTCTGTGTCTGGGTGTGATTTATCTATACTAATATTATAAAGCTGAAGATTTTGTTTGTATGTTTGTTTGAACGCGCTAATCTCAGGGACTACTGGTTGGAATTGGAAAATTCTGTTAGTGTTGGATAGCCCATTTCTTGAGGAAGGCTATAGGCCATATAACATCACGCTACGACCAACAGGTGCTGAGCAGCGCGGGTGAAACCGTGGGGAACAGCTAGTCTATAATATGCATGTATTTATAAATGATATAAGTATGTATATCAGTTGTTTAGTTACCATAACACAAGCTCTGGGCGGAACAGGGGAGAGTGTCATACTGTTACTACCTAACTAAAATCCATTCATGTTCCTTCTTTACGTGCCTTTGTTTTTTTTTTCTTGACGGGCCTGTTGGTCTAGTGGTTAGTGGCCCTGACTGCTGAGCCGGAGGTCGTGGGTTCGATTCCCACCCAGGACAAACTTTGTGTGATGAGCATGATTGTTTGTTCTGTGTCTGGGTGAGATTTATCTATAATATGTATGTATTTATAAATTATATAAGTATGTATATCAGTTGTCTGGTTACCATAACACAAGCTCTGCTTAGCTTGGGATCAGATAGCCGTGTGTGAGCTGTCCCAAGATATTTATTATTATTTATTCTTTTGTCCTTTGCGTTCGGGGGACGCAATTTCTCTTTCGAACAACCCACCACCTCAGCAGGTAGAGGCCCTGACAGGCCCCTCTGTTTTGCTGACATGTCTTTGAGGCGCGCGTGGAACACGATCGCACCTTCGTCACGGTACATTGCCACGCCTTGCACTCTACTTACATTGTGAAAATTCTAAATAATATAGTTACCTAAGATACATGTTTTTATGACATTCACACATTGATCTTGAATATTGAATGCAAAAACAATAAGTTTTTTGGATATCTTGCAAAAAAGAACAATAAACAATGCGACTAGTCTGTCATAGAATATCGAACAGTTTTTGAATAGTGATTGTTTTTTTATAATAAAAAAGGAATTGATATTGATTTATTGGTTATGTTTATTTTATAATCAGTTTTGTATGAAGGATTAGACATCCTTACTAATATTATAAAAGGAAAAGTGAGTTTGTTTGTTTCGTCTTCACGCTTAAATGGCCATACCGATTTTGATGAATTTTGGTACAGAAACAGTTAGGACCTTGGAGACGGACTTGGCTAAAAAAAGTGAGAAAAAGGGGAAAAAGAGGGAAGAAAAGGGGGAGAGAAAGGTTTTTTTTCGATCATCACGCAGGTTAAAGTTAGCGTTAGCCCTAAAGTAACTCCTGCCGGGGTTGCGGGTTGTGCGAAAGAGATACCGCGGCCCCAGAACATGAAGGGCGATAGAAAAATGATGGGTGCGTTTAAGTCATTACACTCCCCCCTGCTCCGCCCAGAGCGGGGAAAGCTATTTGATGATATCCCACATGAAAAAAGCCCAAAGTAACTATGCCATGTGGACGACGTTGCGGGCGGAAGCTAGTTATGATATAAAGAAACTGGAACAACTAAAATATTGTTTGGGGCTAAGGAGCAGGTAGACAGGTGGTAGGTTCGAACTCAGACAGAGTATCAGACATATATTTCCTTGTGTAATTATTTTTTATTTCTATTGCTTTCTTTTGCTTGCTGTCATTTGTACATCTTTGACAGTCGTTACAGGTAGTCAGTGTCTCGAAAGTCTGACAACCAGTACTAACTGGGTTGTGGAGGTCAGATAGGCAGTCGCTCCATGTAAAATACTGATATTCAGCTGCGTCCGGTTAGACTGCAAACCGACCCCAACATAGTTGGGAAAAGGCTAGGCAGATGATGAATTAATTTTATTTCCACTTCTTTCAAAAAGGTGAAAATAAACATCGTGATGGAAATACTTTCACAGTTATTTTATTATGCCTTGTAACTGGGACTGTAGCTTCATTTTATTGTTGTCATTGTTTCGACAGTTCAAAAGTGCCTGTAACTGGCCTACTTGAAATAAATGCTTTTCATTTTTGACTAGCTGTTCCCCGCGGTTTCACCCACGCTGCTCAGCACCTGTTGGTCGTAGCGTGATGTTATATAGCCTATAGCCTTCCTCAAGAAATGGACTATCCAACACTAAAAGAATTTTCCAATTCCAACCAGTAGCCCCTGAGATTAGCGCGTTCAAACAAACAAACAAACTCTTCAGCTTTATAATATTAGTATAGATAGATTTTGAATTAAGTAATGGGGTTACAGACTTACAGGCCTTCTCTTTAAAAGAAAGGACAATCTTTGTTTACTATGACGTCAAAAAGCAAGTAAGACTTTTACTGACTAAAAGCCATCCATATACTTTCTTTTGCCTTTTGTGTGCCGGGACCGCGGTATCTCTATCGCACATGATAATTATGTATCATGAGAATCATCAAAAATCTAACAAGTACGTCCATCTTTAGATTCGAAATTTTAAGGATTATGTTACTTAACTAATCAAGCATTCTCATGCAATCTACACATTTCCGCAAAACTTCAATACAATTGAAAACTGTAGGCCTACCATGACGTCTTAAAGCAGAACTTATTCCACTGAGGGAAAGAGACAGAGCTATACAGAGTGCCTAGCACTATCTCTTTCCCTCAGTGGAAGGGCAGCTGGTCAAACTTAACTTTTAGATTTTTTTATACACCACTCTTCGGTAAAACCATAGATGTCGAGTATGCATTTTTGCTCAATTAAAAGTGGTTCCAGTAGAACTATTATTGTCTCTTTTATAAAAAAGACAAACCGGGTCGGCTTACTAACAGTAGGGTTACCATGACATCTTATAGCAGGTCTTATTCCTGTGTGAGAAAGAGATGGTGTTAGACACTCTGTCATAGCTCTGTCTCTTTCCATCATTGGAATAAGTTCTGCTTTAAGAGGTCATGGTAGGGTAGCGGTACGAAAGAATATCAAAGAACTCCGTCGATCAACGTCTAGTGATGATGATGATCCTTAAGATAAGAAAAATATTTAAATGTGGCGTATTATGACGAGCACTCAAAATAACAAAAAAACATTAAACATGTAAGGCATAACAAACATTTTCAAAAACATATATGAGACAAAATAAAATAGCTTGCACGTCGCGTCGCGATTGCGACAGGTAAGATCACCACACAGCATGATGCTGCTTTGGGAGCCCACAGCACAGCGCTGGTTTTCAGTGGTCAACCCGTGACCGTGAGTAAAACGTACGGAAGTCAAAACAGCATACATAAATATTTAAAATACTTAAATGAATTCAAAATGAATTAAACAGAATTAAAAAAAAAACAATCCTGACGAACCTGACCAAATCTGACGTAACAATAAAACAAATATAATAAAAAATACAAATATGCATAAACTCAGGCCATGACGTGTATTTTGTCTCTCTCGCTCCTCCCCTCGCGTATTATGAACATACTTATAGCTACGCATACACTCTTGGAAAATGTCTTGGCGTCCCAGGCAGCGTAAACACACCTTTATAAAACACAATACGAATACGAATAAAACATAAAACAAAAGAAAGACGAATCTTGAGGTTGAATATCTTCGTTTGTTCCAAACTTTTTCTGAACTTCAGAATCTTCTTCCGATGGGTATCACTAAATACTCATTGATAAGCACTGAAGCAGCAGGAGTAATCACAAACACTCCTGCGGCACTAGTACTTAGGAACAAGAGTTAGTTTTCTTCTGTCTTCTTTCTTCTACTCCTTCTTAGTTATCGAAGATTTGAAATGCGTTTGAATTTATTATCTGCTGCAAGAAATGATTAAGAAAATAAAACTAACTTAAAATTAACAATATTTCATTTACTTATTCACTATGGCATTTCAGACCCTCAGGGTCATAGTCTAACTTCTTAAAATGGTCACAGATGCAGTTAAAATTGTGAATTGTCACTTTGTGATCATTTTACGAATGATAATGAACTCCTATTGTTAACCTATTATGATCCTGCTTATGCGGCCATTTTAGACCCCTGATCCTTGGAGGCTTTAATTCACCGAGGACAAAATGATTCAAATGAGAAAAATTGGTGTATGATGTTATGTTACTCAAGTAATAATCTTGATCTTATTATAACAAACACACACACGATTCCCTCACACCTGAAAAAATCGACAAAAGTCTTTTGTCTCCGAAAGTTTTATATATTAATCATAACAATACAAAGAATACAGACTAAAAATAACTATACGGGGTGTAAACCAAGCCTTCATATAGCCGTCAACCATTCTGAACAACAAACTAAGTACAAGATAACACAGCGCAAAAATTCCTTTTTTTGGAGCGAATATTTACGTATTACGGTTGAACTTAATGTTACGGAATTAAAACATTGTGTTGATGGATTGCATGCATTGTACAGTACGGGGGTTATGAATGTATTTAAAGTGAAGTTACAATATAAATAAACTTAGATAAAATAAAAACAAAGGTGTAGAAACGTCTAGATCCATAGAAATCAAACTCAAAGCATTTATTTCAGTTAGACCATTACAGGCACTTTTGAATGTCAAGAAACAAAATGTTGAAGCTACAGTCCCGGTCACAAGGCATAATAACATGTGAAAGTACTGTAGTTGCCCAAAAATTTAAAAATTACAAACTCAACGATTCCCTACAAACGGAAAGAGCGTTACAACAGACAAAACGCCCGCGAGTTTAAACAGTAATAATGACAATTAAGACTGTTAAACACCATGGTAGGTTAAATGCCTACTCGTCTGCTCACCATGATTCATTCACTGACCGCAATGTACAATCGACCACACGTGTTCGCCACATTCGAACTGTGAAAACAGATCGTGTCATTAAGAACTGAAGCAGCTGTTGAAGTCAAATTGTTAAGATCTACATGCGGTTAATTGTACTGAATAATATAGGCGTAGCACACGTTACTCATAAAACAGCAATTGAAAATGAGATCTTTAAACCTGAGGCCTCATAAGTAGAGGACTAATTAAGTTTCATTGATATTATAGTTCGGAGTTGTACGTCATTCAAATATACCCAATGATATGACATTAACACATTGATATTACCTTACTGTTACTATGAGACCACAATATCCCAATATCTGCAATCTATACAACCTCTATAGGATTAAAGACCAATTTCCCCAATTAAACAAAACCCGATCAGCACTTTTAAACTGAGTTCAAGAGCTGTCAATGTCATCATGGCCAAAAGTATTGACACTGAAAATTTTTAGCTTAGCTTATTTAATTTTGTTTTTTAAATTAAGACTTTTATTTATGATGTATTATAGCATATTGCAGCGAGCGTACAAGCAGCCGGAGCAGCCGGCGCTCTGCGACAAACATCTGTACACTGTACTAAATAATTGTGAATCCAGACGGAGTTAATTGGTCCCTGTGTCCATGCCAACAACGTCTGAATATTTTCGACAGAAAGACACGCGATTGTCGATTGAAATGATAATTATCTAAAATAGCTATCATAATTTACGTAATTATGCAGTATTACAATAAAACAGGTACTCATTTCATTACTGACCTGGACGAGACTGAAGATTGTCAATGTCATCTATTTCTCATCAGTTCTTATCATAATACCACGTTATCATAGTGTTTTTAATGATTCACAAAGCTGTAGTTCCTTTCAATCTTGGTATTTACATCCTTTAAAAGTCTTAAACTTATCACATTTTATGTAACTCTAAAATACTCTGGCTAACTTTCACGGTCCATCAAAACTGATCCTTATACCGATCTGCAATATGCCACAACTCACCACAAAATAAAAATAAGCAAAACTCGCAGAGCACATGCAACATAGCTCCAGTACACTGAGTGGCAGATCTTCAATTTTATTGCTCAATTGGTCGCATCCGTATTTCAGCGACCAACGAATCTAATAGAATGGGCTTACCCGCCCACTACCTCCGTGAAATTTCTTGAAGTACTTTTAACTAGTGTTAACTCGTCTAATCTGATCAATTCGTTCGACGAGGGATTTAAACGGTGACACCAGCCGTTGCCGATGTAATTTCTCTATCTGTGATTAAATCAGAAATAATTGTTTCAAGTTCTCGTTTTAGATTCTTTTCTGGTGCAATTAAACGTTGATGTGGTTAATCTAGTTTAAATACAAAAAAAAACTTTTTACTTTCTAGGCAGTTTTACTAGTTATTTAAAAACTGCTTTTTAAAACAGAAATTTACTTCAACGTTGGTGCCTAGTTTTATAAGCACGGCTCATCACGTGGAGAAAAGTACAATGCATAAGGCATGGCTTATCACCCCGTCCATTATAGACTACTGCAATGAAAATAATAAACTAAGGGTAACTTACGTGTTGGTCACCATACGTCTTTACTAACCACTCGTTTACAGTCAAACTGACAGCTGTCAAAATGCTTAATATGACATTTCAGAGGCACCTTTCAGATGATGACGTAATTGGCGATAAACCTTGTTAAGATTATATTACCCTCCGTCTAAGGTGTGCGCAACAATTATGGACCAAAATTATTTGCATCAAGGCACGTTTTTCCACATAAGTTCCACAAATTGTTAGCTTCCTCTGATTTCCCAATATTTCAAGCTACCGATATAGGTCTAATATTCGTGGGGGGGTTTTATTGAACAAAGGTTATCTATGTGTCGACGGTCTCGTAATAACTGTATCTAGTCTTGTCCGACCAAAATCTAGGATCTTGTTTCTTTACCAAAGTATAGTCATATTATTCCGTCGTTTAAATGTGTATATAATTAAAAGATTGATAAAAATAAAGAGGGAGAAGAATTCCAAGGAAAGATTAAAGGATTGTGAAAAGAGTAAATGATGAAGAAGAAAACGTGTTTAGCCGACCCCAAACAGATTAGGACAACGATAGGAAGATGATGATTATTTATAACAATTTTAAAAGTCAATTCTGGTAGGTAGATGCATTGACCTAAATGGAATGACTTTGTTGTCAAAAATTTTGGGAAACGGTGTCGTAGATTTAAAACGCAGTGCCAGCTTCAAAATCTGGGGTTGCTGGTTGTTTGAAAGAGATACTGCGGCTTCGCAACATATAGGGCAAAAAAAGAAACATGGGTGGGAGTTTTAATCAGTACAAGTCTGAGACTCCCTCCCGCTCCGGCCAGAGCGGGGGAGGTTATTTGATGATTTCACAACTGCAAAAAAGCTTTAAAACTTACTTGGATTTGCTACTACTAGCTTGTAAGTTGGACTCAAACCTTCTTTGACCTTATGGAAACGCGCTATTTTCCATTGTTCTAATCCGATGGTCCAACAACGTCCAACATTATATTTAAACACTAGCCGGCGCCTGCGGTTTCACCCGCATGATGATCGAAAAAAGTATCTTATGTGTTATTCCAAACTATAATCTAAGTCTGTGCCAAATTTCATCAAGATCCGTTCAGCCGTTTTGACGTAAAAGAGTAATAAACATCCGTACATCCATCCTCACAACCATTCGCATTTATAATTTTATAGTAGGATCTTCAGCAGACTCCAAATAAAACTTTAAAATCAATTGCGCTAATTAGTAGTAAAATATTCGTAGACACATTTTTATTTAACAAATAAATATGCAAATAATGCACGTGGCCGTTCTAAGACGTTATGGCGGCAACGTGTGCGCCCATATGGCCGCGGGATGAATGACCAGCGGTTTCGGTAGCGAGGCAACTGATCGCAATTAAAAAAAAAGTTTAAAAAGTTACACTGCTGCGGGCCGCGTTATGAATAATGATACTGGCTGAAAATTTTTGTTGAAAAAGTTATCATGTTCTATAACCTAAAAAAACGAATGTGTTTGTCATTTCGTCTACAAATAGATCTGGTATAATTTTATTAACAGTTGTTTTTAATACGAGTATGTTTGTCCTTATTTTGTTAAATGTAGTGTATAATGTATTTAATAACCTATACTTTTACTTGTTGTGGTCCAAAATTACAACATTCCTCGTCTGGAAAGGAAATCTGGCAGGAAATTTTCGAAACTATTAATCCGTTTAAAAATATTTAACTTATAGAAAGCTGCACTGCCGGTACCAAAGTATGTTGATTGTTTTTCAGGTGGGCGAAGTCGCGGGTATAAGCTAGTGGTTCATAAAGAATAAAACAATTTCACATTTAATTCATCCTGCGAGTAATACTGACCTAAATTAAACAGACTTTTTTCTGTTATCTGGTTTTTGATAACCTTGTCTTTTCAACCGAGATGATTAATTTGTGTGAACGATAGTTAATAATACTTCAAGGAAACAGTAAAAGCATGGCAGTAGCGCAATACTGCCAAAACAACCAATAAATAATAGTTAATAGTAATCGACAAAAAATGTGTTTTTACGCAAATTTAATGTATGTCATTTTATACTAACTATAAATATATATTATAACAATAAAAACGATTAAATTAACGAAACTAACAACAAACTATTAAAGGTCATCAAAATCTTGACGGTTTAATAACATAGCCATATCATTTACGTAACACTTTCAAAAAACATATATGAAGTAAAAAACAGAAATTATACAGATAATCAATCAGCCCTTCTTAAGGCAGAATCGAAACAATGCATGTTGAGAACTATAAATAAATAATATAAAGTGCTGTTTACTTTGGCCGCAAGTTCATCACACTGTCGCGTTAGCGTTATCTGAATAATGCTCATCTTTGACATTTGCCCTTACTATCTGTCGGTCGAGTTGCCACCCCGCTTTATCAAATAACGCCCTATAACCGTACATACAGTCTTCAACTTATTTGTTCATTGACAGTTCACAATGGACGAATTTATTTTTGAAAATAGATTATAATACACGGTTCATTCATACTTTTTTTTAATGCAACTATAGTGGTCTATTGAAGGCAAAGATGTGACAATATTGTGCCTATAATGAGACCTCTGTGTGAAGACTTGAGTTTCTCGCATCGTTAATATTAATCATAATGGTCCTGCATAATGCATTATTGTTACTTTGTAGATTGCAAGGGAGATATGCAAAGCTGTCTGGAATAATGTACAATTATAATGACTTAAAATTATGTATACTTAAAGCAAAAATATAATTCATTACCAACACCACAAATCACCAAAAAGAATAAATATGTTTAATTGTTTATGAATGATTCTCAAACGGCGAATCCACATTATTTTATTATAAATAAAACTATGTGCAGAACAGACATTAAATTATTCAAAGCAGATTCTTTACAAAAAAAAAATGAACAGAATTAAGGTATTGTTTTAATGACGGTATTCCCCCACCTAATGCTGTGTGCCTAATGCTAATTAACAAATCAACGGTTAACTATGAGCTCATGAGAGTAACAATGCCGTCTTCAATGTTTTGGAAAATATTGTCGCTGTATTATCTACAGGACAGTAAGCTTAAGTGGTTTTGAAAAGTACCTAATAAAGCATTCTCCACCTTTTTCTGCACTTCCATTCTCCTCTATCAGACGTTACGGCATCGTATACTCCTTTCTCCTTCGTAGCATTCCTTACAGAATCAACCCTTTTCTTTGGCCTTCCTCTTCCTCTCCATCCATCAACATTCATATCTATCACTCTTTTAGCCACATGCATTTCGTCTCATTACATGTCCATACTAAGACAAACTACTTGCTCTTAATTTTTCTGTAAAAAGCGCCATATTCAAACTTCCTCTAATTTTTAATGTTGGCTATATTAATGATAAATAAATAATATAAAACAGTCAATTTACCATTTAATTTGGAATATCATTTCATAGTTGGTCATAGTGTCCAATAATTTATTGGATATGTTTATGATACGGGGATACCAGACGCCTCGACGACTACCTACTTTGTGGGTTAGTACTATTCTTTTCAAAAACGTTATAACAAAGTACAAGACTATTGTCAGCTACCCTACCATGACGTCTTAAAGCAGAACTAATTTCACTGAGGGAAAGAGACAGAGCTATACAGGGTGTCTAGCACCATCTCTTTCCCTCAGTGGAATAAGTTCTGCTTTAAAACGTCATGGTAGGCCTACTGTTCTCGTTACTGTATTACATCTTTTTGCGGATAAGAAATCATAAAATAACTTCCCTCGCTTTGGGCGGAGCGGAGGGGAGTGACTCACTTTAACTGACTAAAACCCACCCCTGTTTCTTCTTTTGCCCTTTATGTATGAGCAACAACCCACAACCTGGACAGGCGATGGCCCTGGCCCCTCTGCTACTGTCATACACTTCAATTAAGTGTGTTTGTAAACTACCATTGTAGTTTAGTTGTACCATTGTTGTTTGTAGATTAGTTGCATATAATGATATGCAACATATCTCTGGAAATTCCAATACGATTACAAAAACTCTTTTCCTATAAGACTAAAAGCTTCTTCTTGTACCAGGACAACGAAAAATAAACCGATTTCATTGGTTGGCACACAGATTGACCACAACCTGTGTAAGGATAAAGGGATCATTTTACCGGTAGTACCAACAATAATGCAATGATAGAAGTAATCAGACTCGTTGGATACATTTGATTTCTTTTTAAAATCCATGAATGTTTTCGAATAACGTTAAATTTATTTGATAGAGTTCATCTGACGAACGTGGTTAATTTACCTTTTTTGCTGACTGTTCAGGCGGGTCAATTTCCAATATAGACAAACCGAACAAGTCGGGTAATAACGATAAAATTTTGCTACAAATGCGTAGACACTCAAAACCTAAAGTAGTTTGATGAATGATTCACAACAGTCGTTATAACATTCTAAATAGTGCGATCACGTCATACAATCATACAGAGCATTGTGGATCGAGTTGAATGGAACCATTCCATTAATTTATCCTCAAAATATTTTTCCTTATTTGCTGATGTTTTAGGCGTGCATGTGATGTCAGAGGTAGTTCACTAGAAATGCAATTCAACAATCTCAAAACATCGTGAATTGTAAAACCCGAAAGTTTTGTAAAAGAGAGTGGTGTTTGGAAAAGAGAGCTGTTAACGATGTCTAGTGCCATCTCTTTTCCACACCAGACTATGTGAAAAAAAATCCTGCTTTAAGACTTCATAGTAATTCACCTGTCCGCGGTTGATCCAGCGCTAGTTACAAGACGTACTGCTACCCTACCATGACATGTTAAAGCAGAACTTATTCCGCTGAGGGAAAGGGACAGAGCTATACAGGGTGCCTAGCACCATCTCTTTCACTCAGTGGAAAAAGTTCTGCTTTAAGATGTCATAGTAGGCCTACTGATCAATGTTGGGAGCAAATGAAACAAGCGTCTGGCTTGAAGTTTTTTTTTTTTTGTTTATGGCATCTCCAGTACCTTTAATGTTCTCGTCTGCTTAGCCGACCAATCCTTATGATGTCTATGAGTAAGGCCAGTCAGGGCCCTTTGGGGTACGAGCCTCTGCTTAGGGCGTTGCTGGGGAAGCAGCAAAGGGGCAGGGTGCATCTGAGTGATGTCATTATTTTGGGACTGATTGGGAATTACTGGCTCAGCATCGTGGGCTGACTGCAAGGGCAAGGACCGGGACGTCGTGATGGGACTTGTGAGGTTGTAATGACGGATAATTGCGTCTGAATTTCTTAAGGGTTCTGGAAGTAAGAACGTTTGACAATCATATAGTACCCCCGAGTGTTTTCGGTAACGGCGACCAATCTCAGTAGACATTATCCATCGGCGATAGTGCACAAGTGTGTACGCAAGCACTGGTGCACTCTCTTTTCCTTCACTCTCATAGTCCGATTATACAGTAAAGATCAGACGAGACCAACGACTTAATATGCTTTCAGCTTCACAATATAGTTTTTACTAATACGATACCCTTTGAAGAGCTGTTACTACTGCCAAAGATCTACAACTGACACCCGAGACTATCGGCGTGCTTTTCGAGGCACAGAGGAAATTTGGTTTATAATGGGTGATCTCCAATTTCCGAACGCACCCAAGCACCAAAAAATCGACCGGTCTCCTCGGACTCGACTCGGAATCGATCGATCGAGCGGCTGGTTTTAATAAAACCACAAACCAAGTATTTTACTATATTACGCATGTTTTCCATATGCATTAGAATATGATAAACACAGTAGTTTCATAGGCTCATATCTTTAAACTTGACTTAGTATGAACTTCGGCTAGGCATTATTCTTGTCACTGTTCCACAACAGTCAATCTACAATTGCAAGAAAGAGACGTGAAGATGTCCAAGCTAAAGAAAATGCTGAACAAATTTATAAACAGCTTTATAGAAAGCTTTGACGTTTAATGTTGTTTTCTTCAACTGTGACAGATTGACCCCTACATTACTAACCGTATCGCTAAGGATAAATATAGGACTCACTTGTGGGAAGCCTCTTTCACCATCTGCCTAGCGTTCTCCCAACTATACTGGGGCTGGCTTCCACTCTAACTAGGTGCAAATGAATACCAGTACTTTATATGGATTGGCTGCCTATCTGACCTTCACAACCCAGTAAGGAGTAAAACGATAACGTTTGTAAGACTGGTTGTCAGACTTTCGGGACACTGACTATCTGTTACGACTGTCATTGATCAACGAGATCCAGCTGTTGTTGCTGCTGCTGTTGTTCCATTAGCTTAACGTTCTTTCCGAAGCATGGAGGAAATTCGGTAACGGGTGGTCACCCATCCATAGGCAATAGCGGCTTAACATAAAGATCGACCCCGAGTGGCTGCTATTAATAAGCTCTTTGACAGGGTTATATTAAGGTATATGCGAGTTAAGACTTCTGGTTGAACAGCGAAACGAAGGATCACTTCAGTGCCGAAAAATTCGCACGTTATATGTTCAAATCTCTATGCTCT
Source organism: Ochropleura leucogaster (assembly GCA_958449745.1). Lineage (NCBI taxonomy): Eukaryota > Metazoa > Arthropoda > Insecta > Lepidoptera > Noctuidae > Ochropleura > Ochropleura leucogaster. The sequence continues at coordinate 8,444,032 of OY288223.1, read as the reverse complement.
CACTCTTTCAGTTTCATTCGTTCAATCTTTTGTCTCATTCGGCAACATGTTTTTGTATTTAGCCAGTGTGAACGCACAGTAACAGAGCTCTTGCTCTTGGCATAAGACTATGTAAATCTAAAAGTTTTCGTAATGTTTTTCATAAAATTGATTAAAAAAACATAAGTTTTTAAACTATTAGATTTGGGCGTTTCAAAAGAATTCGTGGTAATACACCAGCCCACCACGACAATGTGGTTACAAGATACGAAAGAATGAAGATCCACAATATAAAACCGCCCTTTGTTTACCGTCTTGTCAACGAGTGGTGATTACATGTATTAAACACGCGCATTTGGAGCCCAGTAAAGTAAACACGAAGGAAAATTCCCCGAGTAAACTTGTAAATCATCATAAATATTGTAAGTGTACTTGTCAAATGTGATAATAAATTATAGTTAAATGTCAAAAGTGCATTCTCTTTTATCAGAAATGTTAATGAGAATTAACGACTGTTAGAGGGATCAACGTCAACCAATTCTGAAAACATTAATTAAAGCATTGGTCTTAAACACACAAACGCAGGCCACAAAGAATTCTAACTCACCGTTAAAAGAAAAAAAACACAAAAAGACGATGCATAAAGAATATCCATTTCCAACTGTCACTGCTTAACGTCAAACTGTACACTTGAATTTAGAACGACCGCCACGTTCGGTATTTGAAATAAAACTGTATGGAACTACCAATATGGTAGCGCACGACGCGCGTCGCCTGCGCACAGATGCTGACTACTCCTTAACTAACTTTGATTAGCTTTAAATAGTGATGCCCACATTATCTACTTATTCTATTGAGCTGTCGCTGGGAGGTGTGGGTCTCCCTTTATGTCGAGGAGTGTTACTGCAGTCGTATAAGTCAACTACTTAAATGCGAACCCTCTTTATTATTTCAGGCAAAACGTAGCAGAGAAGTGTGGATCTGTTAAGGAAAAAATTGCGGTTTTAAAATTACGGATAATTTATTGTTTAAGTATAAAACTTAAAACCATGCATAATAAACAAGAATACAGTTTTATTCAATGCTTTCCTGGTTTTGTTAAGTTATTAGTAACTAGCAATAAATTTCAGATAAAAAACCACACCTTATTTTTGGACTCTTTCCATGTGCTTTATAAATCTTCCATAGGCGATATTTCGGCAATAGACAACGATAGCCATACGAAAATGTTAATTATACTGCTATTTAACTAGTGTTTGTTCATTTGTCATCAACATCGACGTGTCCATTTATAATTTAGTTCATCAATGACGCCTTGATTTATATTTTCTGTAAAACTGAGATCAACGCAACTAAAAGACATTGTGGTTTGACCAATTTTGCCCAGTGTTCAATAAATACTAATCGACTTGTGGAATAAATTAAATAACATCATCCATGCACTCCCTATGAAGTGATAAGGTTATATCATTCAAAGCATCAACGGATGATATTATTATTGCTGTCAGGTCCGAGTCAATGTTTGAGATACAGTGGCAGCTAATATATTGGTTTTTAAGATACTATTAAAAAAATTGGTCATTCTAGACATACATGTATTTTGGCTTTAAAAGACGCTATATTGTCGTAACTGGTGCCATAGATATTAACCGACGCCGTGGTTTTATAACATTTAGAACAAATATTAATAAGGATTCGTATTTAAATAAATTCGAATAAGGTCTCTCAAACCATCAACATGAATTCAATACACCATACATTCTAGAGCTACAACAATCAGCACTGAAAAATATACAGTTAGAAAAAAAGAGTGCAATAAAATTCGCTTTGTGCAACGCAGAATCGATTTTCTTATTCAGGTCAGGCCATATTATCATGGGCATTTTGCAATTGAGAATGACAAGCGACTATCTATGAATTGAAAGATTGCTGTGCATAAAACACAGGGATGGAATGGGATCAGCGCTAAATGTGAGAATACGTAATATTCGCAGTACAACTGTGCGTTTCTCGGAACGGAAAGAGAAGTGTTCAGATCAGGCGCCACGGCGAGATAGACAAACGACATTGTCCACTGGATCCTGCAACACAGTTTCTACTATCGCAGGAATCCTGCACAATGTAAAATTTATTTTTTCGTTTCCATCGCAGGTTTAGTCGGCTCCAGGGTTGTTCGAAAGAGATACCGTGCAGCACATTTCCATGGGAACGCATAGTAAGCGAATTGAAAGAATAACACAAACTTTTATCTTGATACTAGCTTTCGCCCGCGGCTTCGCCCGCGTTAAATTTAGGGTAACACAGTTCCCCTTGCGCCTTATTGATTTGTAATAGCAACGCTAAGTTTTCCCTTTTCTTCCCTCTTTCTCCCTCACATCCCACTTTTTTCAAAAAAATATTAGCCTATATCCGTCTCCTGGTTCCCAACTATCTCTGTACCAAAATTCATTAAAATCTTTTTAGCCATTAAAGCGTGAAGAGGTAACAAACAAACAAACAAACAAATAAACAAACTCACTTTCGCTTTTATAATATTAGTAAGGATTAATAAAAAAAAAGTATAGAAATAATGATATATTATGAAGTTACGTAGACTAAGCTTACGAATTACTAAACGACAAAAAAAAACTCAGGAAGCATTCAATACTTCCTGAGTTTTTTGAAATCTAAATCAGGTTTTAGGGATAAACTCTCACCAACGTAACGTCTGTCAGCCGGATTGAACATAGAGAACTGTGATCCAAAAAGAAAAACGGTTGCCGCTACGATCGGCGTCCCCCAATTAATAGTTTGGGTCCCAAGGTGAATAAAACCAAACAAATATTAAATAAGGATCTTGAGGAGAAAGGAAAAAAAAATATAGCTCCGGTAAATATATTTTTTTCTTTTTTTCCTGATTACTATTTTAAATGGTCTTTACTTACCTAATTTTTATGAAAATTGAAAGTACTGAAGGACTATTTCTTTTTTTTTTAATGGTATTTCGTTAGTTTTCATGTCTATTTTATTCTATCCCTTGACAAAAATCAGCAGGCCTGATCCTAGAGATTCTGAATTCCGAATTAAAGTCAAATGGGTAGTGGTAGGTATAACTAGGTCCGGTGGAGGATTCCTATGAAGCAAGGTACGACAATTCCCCACCTTTTATCAGGACAATAGATGGGGCATTAATAATAAATTAATATCTTGGGACAACTCACACACGGCTATCTGATCCCAAGCTAAGCAGAGCTTGTGTTATGGTAACCAGACAACTGATATACATACTTATAATAATTTATAAATACATACATATTATAGATAAATCACACCCAGACACAGAACAAACAATCATGCTCATGCATTGTCGTACGTAGAGAGCAGGCTCGGCTAGGTAACTCTAAACCAAAACATAAAAAGAACTGGTGTAGATTACCCAAGCGTCTATTGACAAGGGTGAAGGTACATCATCATCTGCCTAGCTTTTTCCCAACTATATTGGAGTCGGCTTCCAGTCTTACCGGACGCAACTGAATACCAGTATTTTACATCTGACCTCCATAGCCCAGTTAATACTGGGTAATACGATACCCCTTGGTGAGACTGTTTGTCAGACTTTCGGGACACTGACTACTGTAACGACTGTCAAAGATCTACAAATGACAGCCGAGACCAACAGCTTAACGTGCTTTTCGAGGCACGGAGAATACTCGGTATATAACGGGTGGTCACCCATCCACAGACCAACCTAGGCAAGGGCGGCTTAACCTAAAGATCGAACTGAGCGGCTGTTATTATGTAGCCACGAGCTCCTTCTACAAGGGTGAATGTAAAATAAATATCTTGGGACAGCTCACACACGGCTATCTGATCCCAAGCTAAGCAGAGCTTGTGTTATGGTAACCAGACAACTGATATACATACTTATATAATTTATAAATACATACATATTATAGATAAATCACATCCAGACACAGAACAAACAACCATGCTCATCACACAAAGTTTGTCCTGGAATGTAAAAGCAATGATAATATATTTTTACGAGTTTAACCAACAAATAGATTTAAAATTTTCCTCAAACGAAGCATCCTCGTCTATTGTTACTTCCGGCGGAAGTGTCTCGCTTATTCTTACATAATTGAATTTGACTCAATTAACTTTACACTATTAACTAGTTAAAATGGTGCATTGTTGCTTTGTTTGTTTAAAAGCAAAAAGAAAAGGATAAAAATAATAACATGCATGACCGTGACAAGTATGGGTTGAAAAATAAAATCCAATTAGTAAAATTTTATTTTATCAATATTTATTAAAACTACTAGCTTTAGCCCGCAGTTTCGGTAACACAGTTTTCCTTTCCTGATTTGCAGGTACCTGCTATCTGTAGTTTTTGCCCTTGCGCCTAATTTATTGTAAAAGCAAAACTAAGTTTTCCCATTTCTTACCTCTTTCTCCCACATTTCTCTATTTAAAAAAAAATGGTCTATGTCCGTCTCCAGGGTCCCAACTATCACGTTTTTTCTTAAACTAAACTAAATTGGTTTTGATTTAAAGGCAGATGAAGACCAAACAAACGATGGATTAACTGTGTGAAGGATGGTATGGCTTGAACGATTATTATTCTTTCTATTATCGAACCCGCAACACGTAGTGCAGCAGTCCAACGCATAGCTACTTTATTTGTGGGTGTAGAAATCCTCGATGGATGTCCTCCGCCATAGCGGAGGGGTCTGCCAGACTCCTACCTACTAAAACCACACGGTGAACCTTCTCGTCACTTCTGGCTGGGTTGCGGAGAAACAATCGCTTTCTACACAATAACCCCAGCAGTGACGGTTCGCTTGCGGCAAACCCCTTCTCCGGTAAAGGGGAGGAGTGAGCTAATCCTCTTTCAATCAATCTATATCAGAGGCGAAGGGAAACACCACGCGGCACCAGCTCAGGTCTATATGCTTAGACTACAGCCTTCCCCAAGGCGCATGGCCACTGCGCCAACCGTGTCGTCGAAAATGGATTAGATGACTGGTGAAATGATGAGCATCCGAGAAGAAGAGTAAACTGCGTCAACCACAAAATTAATCGTGATGTAACCAGGAAAATGATAGCAGAATAAGGCCAAAAAACATTTCTGAGCCATCCAATTTCCTCTACAAAAGTTAGGCTTAGCATCTAAGGTAATCTGAAGCTTAAGACAGTAAAACACACGACACAGTAGTAGTGACAGTAAAAACTTTATCTAATAACCATTCAATAAAAGCGACAGACACGTCATTCAGCAATTTTCAGTACATACGCAAAAACTTGGAAATAAAAGGAATAAGTATCTTAAAACGCGCGATCGACTCGAGCTAAATCCGCATCAATAAGTACGGTCACTCTTTCTCTTTTTGCTTAAGATATCATCAAAATCCTCTCTGATTGGAGCGAAAGGGTTCATGTTCCTTCTTTTGCCCTTTGTGTTCCGGGGCCGCGGAATCTCTTTTGGACCAACCTCGACAGGCAGTGGCCCTGACGGATCCCTCAGATATGCTGACATCTCTTTGAGTCCCCTAAACAATTAAACTATTTTTAATGAAATCTCCTTAATTGTTTATTTATTAAAATTTATGCACATGTAAAAAAACATTACACAAAAGGCGGACTTAATACCATGGGGATTTTCTACCAGTCACCATTAAGGTGAAGCAGAGACAAAAACAGAGTAGATGCAATGCGACAGAAATTTTTAGAAAAAAAAACATTTATTTAAAAAAAAACATACGTACATAGACAATACACAATAGTAAACGAGAGTAAAGAGGTAAATCTACAAAATGTGAAGAAAAACTGACAACAACATATGAAAAAAAAAACAAAATAATATGGAAGTATTTGATTTCGAGAAGCTTAGATTATCGATAAGCTAAAAAGAATTCCTTTTAAATTGGGTCAGGATCAGTTAAGCTTGACATCGGGGCCTGTGACCTTTCTCAATTAAAAACTCATTGGGGTATTAAGACGCAATTGGGTGGTTATTCAAACTGCGGAATGGATGTAGACTTTGATTCATACAGGGTGCTGATTGAGCCACCTGCTTTCGGCAGCAATACCCCTATTTTGCGGATGGAAAATAACTTCCCCCTGGCGGAGCGGCGGGGTGTGTCAGAGTTTTACTGACTCAAACCCACCCATGTTCCTTCTATCGCCCTTTGCGTTCCGGGGCCGCGGTATCCTTTTCGAACAACCCGCAATCCCGTAAAGGGCAATAGAAGAAACATGGATGGGTTTTAGTCAGTACAAGTCTGACAGTCCCCCCGCCCCTAGAGCGGATAAGTTATTTGATGATATCCCATCCTCAAAATAAAAAAATACCAGTCTGTAGAATTCACAGCTGGTTGCTGTATTCCTGGATCAATACAATCAGGATCCCTTCAAAGTTTGGATGAATCGGTTTCTTCTAAGCAAGCGTGTTCCACCCTATACCGCATCATTGCTTTACATCAGGAAAGTTGGGGCCAAACCCAAGCCTACTTACTGTTAAAAAAAACTAAATAAATAAAACATCCAAATCCACCACTCGAAAAAAAAAAACTTATAGCATAACATCCACCGAACGATTCACACCGAGGAGCGTCGATTTAAGCCCATTAGGGTTGGTGCACACTAAGTGATAACTTCCTTATTGGGGACCCGTCGCGCTCTTTGTGATTTGATGCAGTCGCACAATGTAACGTGGAATATTCTCGACAAAGCTTTATTGCAATCTTTGTACTTGTATTTTTCCGCTGCCTGGATCACATGTTGTGCCCAAGGCCTTTGATTTGGAACGTATAATGCAAAGCTAAAGTTCATTTGAAGGGTAGCGGGGTATGGAACTACAATAATTTAACATCATCATATCAAGCCTGTGGGCATTGCCTAAAAAAACTAAGGTATTCGTATATTTTTTGTGTGTTTTAGAAAACGTACTATTTTAAGAAACGCAAACAACATAAAAAAAAAACAAAATTAAAAAAATAACGTTAAAAGATTCGTCCTCGTCAATTGCTAACGTCCCCAAGAGACTGCTCGCGTAGCCATGTTGTATGGCAAAAGCTTACTTTATATAAAGAATATATTTGGCCTTCGGCCAAAATAACAGCCAGTTCTTGGGTAACGGGAAGTTTCAATAGAACTTTTTGAAAAACACTTAAAAATACTGTAAACGTAAGGACTCCACCGGCCCCTAGTCTCAATCCCTGACCACTGCTTGAGGCTCTGGAGCTAGAAAGATAAGATGCCGCAAGAGTATCGGCATATGATGCGCCATGCTAAAAACTAATAAAATAAAATAAAAATTGTTGAAAAATATTTGTTTTTTTTTTTATAAACCGGTTTAATTTAAGTTTTAGGTCTGCTGACGTTATCACTGGAATGGATTTGCTAATAAACCATTTTGAAACAGTTTAAAAGGAAACACCCAATTTCAAATATCATATCAGTGTAATGTTACAGCTAGGAACAGAAAACTTTAACAGCACCATAACCATTGCAAGAAATATATCATAGAATGAAAGATTTGTTTACACAACAAAGTGTTCTCAAATGAGTTTTCTCAGTAGACACCAGAGTATTTTTTTTAAACTTATCCACATGTACCTATACCGTATTTATCGGTATTCTTTCTTGAGATGATGGTCGAAAAGAAAATAATTTTGAACAAATGTGGTAAATACATATCTTCAAAAATATATAAAATTAAAACGGAGTATGATATTTCAAAAGTAGCTCATGCGACCACTTTAATACAAATGAGGCAGTCGGCAAAATAAATCAATTCAAATATTAAAGCTTTTAATGTTTTCGATACAAAATAGGTATTTTTTTTAATGAATGAACTGAATGATAAAGTAAAATAAACCAACTACATTCTAAAGATCGTACCAATGTATTGTCATGGTTGATAGTTGGAAACATACATGGTTCTACGTCACCGAACTGTCTCATGGGTCTAGTGGTCGCGAGTGCAACTGCAGAGCACGAAAACCTAGGTTTGATTCCCGGGTACCCTCAAAGTTTTCTTTTCCAACAGGATTTTTTCAGCCTAACCCTTTGGCGGATTACAGTCAATTTTATGATAAGGGTAATTTTAGGTAATCTTATTATATATATAAATTTGGTCTTTTTACCAGCAGAATTAACATACCATTAGGACAATGAATACAATGGGGAATTATAAATTAAAATACAAAATAATTTTTAAGAGATAATTGAGAATAGGTAAACTTTATTTGTTTTTGCACTGAAATTGTCATACAGGTGATAAACGAGTACATAATATCAAGTGTGTTAAAGCTATGTGCACATAACTTGAAAATTAAGCCAAGCTAAAAAGAAAGAAATTAAATAAATAATAAATAAATATCTTGGGACAACTCACACACGGCTATCTGATCCCAAGCTAAGCAGAGCTTGTGTTATGGTAACCAGACAACTAATATACATACTTATATAATTTATAAATACATACATATTATAGATAAATCACACCCAGACACAGAACAAACAATCATGCTCATCACACAAAGTTTGTCCTGGGTGGGAATCGAACCCACGACCTCCGGCTCAGCAGTCAGGGCCACTAACCACTGGACCAACAGGCCCGTCAGTTAAAAATAAGAATAATTTATCTAAAAAGTGTTACAAAAAAAAAGAACATAAAAATAATAACAAAAGTTCGTCGATAAATCGGCCATCAATTAAAGTAAGTAACGAAGGGCTATAATTAGGAGACAGCCAATCGGAACGTACTTAAAGTGATAACTTTAGTCATTCCAATTTAATTATATAATGTTTTTTTTTTGTAAACGTTGCCGCACTTGGAATTCCTCCTGTATTGTGGGTGCGATTACAAACATTTAAACTCACATTCAGAAACAGCCAGACTCGAAAAAACTATCTGTATGCCATACAAATGTTCCGTGCAGGGATCGAACCTGCGACACCCAGCGCAGCAGTCGATCGTTCAGCCACGGCGTCAACTATGTTGTCGAATTTCTTCAGTCATTTGATCTAGAGAGCCTTACGGAACTCGTGGCTTAGTAATAATAGCCACTCTGTCTTCAAGTTGGGTGAAGAAGCCCATCAATACTTTGCCCATCCTGGGAGTCAGCCCAGGATAGATAGATTCATAAAATATTATTTATTATGTACACCATACAAATTACAAGAATATCAGTATACAACTTATAAATAGGGTGACACAATGGGCGGTCTTCTTTTTCTTCTCTGCTTGTTCTTAGCGTGTAGATGACAATTTAAATTGGGTCACTCAACTGCATGCTCCTCTGTTTTCTGATCATTATAATCTGAGTCCCTTCAAGTTTAAGTAAAACGGTTCCTTCCAGGCTACATTATCGCTTCACATTAGGCGTGTTGCATCTTAACGCAAGCCTATTTAGTTGAAAAAAAAATAAGTTTGGCGCTTTCAATTGCTCCTAAAATGTGAAGTTGGGCTACTCTCGTGATATTGAACGTAAGAATTAGTAGATTATGTAGGGCTTTAATGAAAAAAAGCCTTACAAATATCTACTTATGATCACGATCAATTTCAATCTGTAGAATTCTTCTATCGCCTATAAAGATTAAATATATATAAAACAGTAATATATAGTCAAGTGAGGAAGCTAGCTGCCGCCCGTGACTTCGTCCGCGTGGCATAGTTACTTGGGGTTAACGCTAACTTTAACCCGCGGGATGATCGAATTATTTTTTTTAATTTGATCACCCCGCTTTCTCTCCCCTTTTCTTCCCTCTTTCTCCCCCTTTTCTCACTTTTTATAGCCTATGTCCGTCTCCAAGGTCCCAAATATATTTGTACCAAAATTGATCAAAATCGGTTTGCCCATTTAGGCGTGAAGACGTAACAAACAACTCACTTTCGTTTTTATAATAATCGGTTGGGATTTTTTTTATCATCACGCGGGTTAAAGTTAGCCTAAGGTAACTATGCCAAGCGAACGGAGTTGCGGACGGAAGCTAGTAAAATACAAATGAAAAATACGGCTTCAAAAAAACAAACACACTAAAAGGCTTTTTTTTAATCTTGCTGCTCACTTCTATCGTAGCTTGGAACTTGCCGTAAATGTAAGCAGATTTGGTCGAGCTTTAATTTAAAAAAGCTGGACATAATCTACTTATACTCACAGCAGTATCAAGATTCTTCATTTTGTTTAGAACATCCACCATTTTGTCGTAAGTTTTGAAAGTTTGCTTGTAATTGATATTAAGTAGAAAATGTTCGGGTTTAATAAGTTCAAAATCCGGACAAAATCTACTTATACCCATTACAAGTTTTGGTGTTATAGTACCTATAGATAAAAAATGTATAGACAACGAATGGCATATCAGAAGGTAGACATACATACAGTGAAAAAATACAACAATGCATAGCGTCATTTAAGATCTATCATTTAAGTATTTGGTAATTATGACATTTTGAGACCATTTGTTAGAGAATTGAAAGATATGTTGTTTCAACCAATCAGGAACAAGCGAAACGTCTCTATATAATTCAAAGTTAACACAATTTACAAAACGGTATCATTTTATCATTTATGTTGAACTAAATAGTACCGTTATCTAAACAAAATTATGCAGTGTTCACACTCACTAAAATTGTTTTTTTTTTACTTAAGTGTTCAAATTTAGGCGAAGACTGACTGCTTGCGGAAGCCGATGCACAAGGTATTTTTTTAAATCATGACACAAGGTTTTGAAACTTGGAAGAACCCAATAGTCAGCAATAGACTGCACGAAGCTGACTTCAAACCCAGTATTCCGAAGTAGATTTTTGTCAAAACAATAAGCAGGAAGTTTTCGGCTTACACTTTAAAACAAGCCGGAAATAACCTACTTAACGTCATAACAAAATATTTTCCGAAGAGAGAGTGAGAGGTATTTCAGAAAAGTGAGAGAGTATCTTGATATAGGTAATCTTCACGGACCATTGTGATGTACTGTTAGAGTTTTTTAAATCAAACATAAGTAGGCTATGTAGGGTTTTAAATTAAGAACAAAAGCCGAACAGAACCTACTTATATCCAACCTTAAACTTTTTGATGAAGTCTTTTTTCCGTTTCTCTGGTGCTGATTGCTTTTGATGTCAATATAAGCACACATCGTGTAACTAACAGTCAAATAAATAGTTAGACGACATCTACTTAATATCACATCAAAATATTTAAAATCTTGTTGATAAAAACACAAATAAATTGAATGTATATTTTTCAAGAAACTTTTGGCGCGTGATCTGAATCGGAACTTAAGCAGTCATCTTGTTTTTCAATAAAATTTACAAATGTCAAGATATTCTTATATCGTATTATAATTGTTATATATTTTTTTATTAAATTAGAAAGGTAAGCACTTCGACCAATCAAGCTATACAAAACCAATATAGGCTCATCTCTCAATGTACTGGAAATTGATACAAACCGAGACCACGTCATGTTGTACTGGAAATATTGATGTGTCGCCTTGTGAACTAGATATTATTCTCTCACACCAACAAAATTGTTTCAAACACTGTTTTTTAGCTTTCACGGCTTATTACTAATCAACATAAAACGCACTGAAATATTGGGAGCTAATATTAGTTTAAAATCACGAATGATTAGAAGTGACATTGTAGGTTTTTTTTTTTAATTTCCTACTAAACTACCACTACTTTTTAAGTTAACTCGATAAAAGTGTATCCTATACTGATACATATTTCTGGTAATCACAAGTATTTATATTTAAAAAACTTTAATTAGGAGTAGCAGTAATTATTTAACTATTGTTTGTTTTGGTCCCACTGTTATGAATACAATCCCTAATATCCTAATGGATTTGTTTTGCTTGTCATTAGTGTTAAGGTACAAAACTCTTAGCTTTCAAATACGTGTAATTATAGTAAATAGATTTAAACAAATGTTGTTTACCTTATTAATGCCCTTTCTTGTTGCTATTTTTACAGTTATTCGTGGAATTCATATGAAGACTAAACGATTTTAAGCGGTTTTGGTCCTTAGAGACTTGTTTTTTTTTCGATTGTGTACTTAAATTAGGGATACGTAAATTATTATTATTCAGTTTGTGTATTTAATCAAAAGCCATTCTTTAATTTTATTTTATAAATTGGTAAATAAGTTTGTGTTACCGAAAATTGAATCAACAAACACCTAATCATTTTTATTTTTAGATCATACTAGCTTTTGCCCGCGGCTTCGCTCGCGTTAAATTCGGTAGCGCCTTATTGATTTGTAATAGCATCGCTTAGTATTCCCGTTTCTTCCCTCTTTCTCCCTCACATCCCTATTTTTTTTCTAAAAAAAGTTATGCTATGTCCGTCTCCTGGTTCCCAACTATATCTGTACCAAAATTCATCAAAATCGGTTTAGCCATTAAAGCGTGAAGAGGTAACAAACAAACAAACAAACTCACTTTCGCTTTTATAATATTACTAGCTGTGCCCCGGCATGCGTTGCAATGCAATTTTCTACCTTTCTACCTACCTGCCTACCCTTCATACCCTACCTACCCTACCTACCTTACCTACCCTACATACCCTACCTACTCCTACCCTACATACCCTACATACCCTACCTACCCTACATACCCTACCTACCCTACATACCCTACATACCCTACCTACCCTACCTACCCTATCTCTCAAGTTGGATCGAACTGCACATGGTGTGCGAATTTTATTATAATCGGTTAAGTGGTTTAGGAGTCCATTGAGGACAAACATTGTGACACGAGATTTATATATTAGATCATACTAGCTTTTGCCCGCGGCTTCGCTCGCGTTAAATTCGGTAGCGCCTTATTGATTTGTAATAGCATCGCTTAGTATTCCCGTTTCTTCCCTCTTTCTCCCTCACATCCCTATTTTTTTTCTAAAAAAAGTTATGCTATGTCCGTCTCCTGGTTCCCAACTATATCTGTACCAAAATTCATCAAAATCGGTTTAGCCATTAAAGCGTGAAGAGGTAACAAACAAACAAACAAACTCACTTTCGCTTTTATAATATTACTAGCTGTGCCCCGGCATGCGTTGCAATGCAATTTTCTACCTTTCTACCTACCTGCCTACCCTTCATACCCTACCTACCCTACCTACCTTACCTACCCTACATACCCTACCTACTCCTACCCTACATACCCTACATACCCTACCTACCCTACATACCCTACCTACCCTACATACCCTACATACCCTACCTACCCTACCTACCCTATCTCTCAAGTTGGATCGAACTGCACATGGTGTGCGAATTTTATTATAATCGGTTAAGTGGTTTAGGAGTCCATTGAGGACAAACATTGTGACACGAGATTTATATATATTAAGATAGTTAAATAGTAATAGTAAGGATTTGACGAAGAAACATGAAGGACTGAAAGATAGTGGTTTCGTTGGTCAGTCCCTAAGCTGCAAGTGCGGCTGCGAAAGATGGGCCTGGGCTGAATTCCTCGTTTTCCCATCACGTATCTCTTAGTGTCATGATGGCCCAGAAGTTAAGCGCCTCGCCTCTCATGCATGAGGTTGTGACTTCAAATCACCAAATTAACAATGTGACTTTTTCAATTAAAATGTACTTTCTATCTTCTTGTTTATCTAAGACATCACAGACATGGTTGCGGGTTAATCGAAAGAGATGCCATCATCATCACCAGGTGGGTTTAAGTCAGTACAAGTCTGACACTCCCCCCGCTCAATCATCAAATAACTTACCCCGCTCTGGGCGCGGGAAGCTATTTGATGATATCCCATCCGCAAAAACAAAAACAGACATATTAATATTATAAATGCGAATGTTTGTGAGGATGTATAGATGTATGAATATTTGTTACTCTTTCACGTCAAAACGGCTGAACGGATCTTGATGATATTTGGCACAGAGGTAGATTATAGACTAGAATAACACATAGAATACTTTTTATTTCGATACCACGTGGGCGAAGCCGCGGGCGCCAGTTAGTAATCAATATAAGTCTGAAATCGCCAACTCATCTTGAGCAAGCGTAGTGATCAAGCTCGTGCCTTCTGTGTATGAGGCCTTGGCCCAGCAGTGGGACTGGTGTTATTATCTTAAAGTAGCAGCAATTGAGTCTGGATTTGTGCCTGGCTTTGCATTACATGGGACGTAACCATAACTGGAGAATAGTGGGCGTACCTTTACCTCTACCTTCCCCTTTGGGTGATACATGTCCGATGTTATCTATAATAAATAAATATCTTGGGACAACTAACACACGGCTATCTGATCCCAAGCTAAGCAGAGCTTGTGTTATGGTAACTAGACAACTGATAAACATACTTATATAATTTATAAATACATACATATTATAGATAAATCACACCCAGACACAGAACAAACAATCATGCTCATCACACAAAGTTTGTCCTGCGTGGGAATCGAACCCACGACCTCCGGCTCAGCAGTCAGGGCCACTAACCACTAGACCAACAGGCCCTTCTGTATATATCTATGTAAATAAGAAGGAAAACTTTACTCCAGCTACTCAAACAAGTTGATATTCAGGTCTTCCAGGCTATCGTGCAATAACATCTACGGAAAATTTTAAAGAGTTGTTCTACTTTCACAAAGGTCGTATCTGTAATTTATAGTCAACTAGCTTTTGCCCGCGGCTTCGCTCGCGTAAAATTCGGTAGCGCCTCATTGATTTGTAATAGCAACGCTAATTTTTCCCGTTTCTTTCCTCTTTCTCCCTCACATCCCATTTTTTTCAAAAAACATGTTAGCCTATGTCCGTCTCCTGGTTCCCAACTATCTCTGTACCAAAATTCATCAAAATCGGTTTAGCCATTAAAGCGTGAAGAGGTAACAAACAAACAAACAAACTCACTTTCGTTTTTATAATATTAGTAAGGATTGTAGTGTAACATAATCATCTGCCTGTTCTTTCTCAATGGTCTAGTTTACAGATTAGATTGATTAAGTTCCTAGTTAGCAAAGAGGTTACAAAAAAGTGTAATGAAGACTATGATCAATAATTATCCATTTGTAAAATTAAGGCAATAGATTTGAAAATAGATTGCTTGATTTGAAGATTGGAAGACTATTGTTGTGATGAGTATGAAGTAGGTAGCTGTTCAAAATAAATATAACACGATGTTAGGAAGGAAAGACGAGTTCAGCCGAAAAAAAACAAATAATTATGGAGAAAGAAATTTGCTTCTCGATAAGGCGACGACTGCAGTTTCACCCGCCTTTTTTTGTTGAGAAGCAAATTCTGTCAGCTTTTTGATTTTTTTATTTCGTAAACCTACTTGGTAAGATATTTTAAGGTTTATGTGTACTTATAAGAAACGAGCGCATCTCGCCATCAAACGTAAAATTTAGTGAGTAAATATTGTATAAAAAACACAAAAACTGTTTGAGAAATTATTATTTTTTTAAATTGATATAAAACAAACAGTTCATTAAATAAATGAATAATCCAATTAATATTAAGTCTATAACGACCATTTATTTCTAAGAAAAATTAAACGATATCTGACGAGCCTGGTGAACAAGTTATCTCTTTTGCTTACTGTACTATGAGGCAATTCAAAACGTGTCTATTTGCTGCAACTGACAAATTCTTGATAAAGATTTTCTAAAACTGAGATTCAACTTCAATAGGTACCTTAGGCTTACCGGGATTGCGAGTTTCTCGGGTTGCGGGAAATTCGCTCGCGTGTGTTCGGGGTAACACAGTTCCCCTTTCCTGATTTGCAGGTACCTGCTATCTGTAGGTTTTGCCCTTGCGCCTTATTTATTGTAATAGCAAAGCTAAGTTTTCCCATTTCTTCCCTCTTTCTCCCTCATTTCTCATTTAAAAAAAATAACCTATGTCCGTCTCCAAAGTCCCAACTATATCTGTACCAAAATTCATCAAAATCAGTTTAGCCATTTAGGCGTGAAGGCGTAACAAACAAACAAACTCACTTTCGCTTTTGTAATATTAGTAAGAATTTGAATGATACATCTCACACACATTCTTACGTCATTCTCCACTCTTCTTCTTCATACTTTATTTAAAACTGTGAGTATTCGAATGTACAGTAAAACCAGCCAGGTTAGGCTAAGGCATAAAGCCTCTACAGTACTATAAGGTTCACCTCTGCCTTTCCATTCCGGAATTTAAAAATAAGTACAAACAAAAGACATTTCAAAGATGTTCAGGTTGTCATTGTTATTAATTGTTTATTTCAGGCAATAACCCATATTATTATTAATTACAATAATGCATTGTTAAATTAAATTATTACCTACATCATAACATAAAATAAAAATAAATTA
This sequence comes from Ochropleura leucogaster, assembly GCA_958449745.1. Classification (NCBI taxonomy): domain Eukaryota; kingdom Metazoa; phylum Arthropoda; class Insecta; order Lepidoptera; family Noctuidae; genus Ochropleura; species Ochropleura leucogaster. The sequence continues at coordinate 8,427,755 of OY288223.1, read as the reverse complement.
TTTAAATTAAATTACAATTACAAAGAGTACAAAATATGACATTTCAACGCCTTAGCAAGTACACTCAGCAAAATCTAACAGACACTAACTGATTATCAAATGCACATAATCGAGTCAGGAACGATGCTTTGAGTCTCCTCAAGAGCCCGTTAAAACAGTAACTCTGTTCTCAGCGAACATGCCAGTCGCACTACACCGCCAGGGTAGATTTAAAATAGCTCAATGTTATATTTAATCTGAAAATTACTTAGTAAAAAGAGCTGTTCAAATATACAACATACTAGAACATACAACTGAAAATAACAATTTGAAATAAATCATTAGGTACACAATACATTACCTAGACAATATCTGCAAAACTGACAACATAATGCACAATATCGACACAATATCTATATATCTATTTCTGTAAAACAGTTGTTTCAATTTTGGTATGCAATAAAGTATATTCTATTTTACTAGAATAGAGTAAGCATATTTATTTACATCATATGTGGTATAAAAGGATCTTACAAAGTGTTTTCGTGCAGGACACATTTCGTCATAATTATAGCATGCAATGAAAAATGTATGTCAACATGAGTGATGTAAATACGATTTTGTAATAATATAATAATTTTATATTTTTAAATGTTTTTTTTTTTAATTTTTGTGTTTAAGAAATATTTAAAAATATAATTTTATGTAAAGAAAACAATAAATGGACTGTAATAATTTAAAAGAGTGTCCATGGAGTTTTTTGTCCATTCTTCTCCATAGAGATCAACGCTATGGAATGGGTAAATACAGTAGTACATTCACAAGTTATTATGCCTTGTGACCGGGACTGTAGCTTCATCATTTTCTTTCTTGGGATTCTAAAGTGTCTGAAATGGTCTAATAGAAACGAATGCTTTAAATTTGAGTTCATGGTAAATTATTAAAACAATTTTGGATAACAAAAATTTTGCAATTTGCTTTTTCATAAAATATAACACCATATAAAGTCAGGATAGATGCCACACTTTTAGAGATAATTGTTTATCTCCCGCAAAAAGGAATCAGCTACCCTACCATGACGTGTTAAAGCAGAACTTATTCCGCTGAGCGAAAGAGACAGAGCTATACAGGGTGTCTAGCACCATCTCTTTCACTCAGTGGAATAAGTTCTGCTTTAAGATGTCATAGTAGGCCTACAGCACATTTTTATGAAAAATTTCGATGTGGCGGAATTTTGAAGGATGTCCTGAATTCGTGGTAACCGTTTTTGCGTCTATGTCTGTTCAAATTGTAATTAAAAAATCTCGAAATTAACATAGAGAACAAGTAATTTCCAGAACAAACAGGTCACTGGTGAAATACACATACACCTCTCAGTGGCTTGCCTAGTGGTCAATAATGTGGCAAACCCGTACAGATAGCAGACTGTTTAGAAACCCTAACATCATTAAAAGTATTATATCATAAGAGAAAAGCCAAGCTTTTAAGCTTGTGTGATAGTACCGCCACTGACACCTCTGCCTAATCCGTAACAGATGATGTTATTCTTCAATTTTCTACTCCTTCCTCTCCCATCGTCGAATATTCCAGAAATCTCCAGAAGGCTCGTCGATCGTAGAATATAGTCAAGCGAGTTCATTTTGCGATCATCAAAACGAGCAAATATTAACATCACTGCCCGTTAGTGACGGTCACAAACCAACTTCGCTTAACAAACTAGGTGCTTCATTAGTTCAAGTGCTGATGGAGCATCTTCTTTATGGGGTCCTTCCTTAAGTCATCTTGAATCAAAGGTGCTGATTAAAGGCTTTCTTGTAGAATTCTTCATCGAGCTTTTCGTTTGTATGCTTTCAAAGTACCAAGTCTTCTTAATGTATTATAATAACTTATTTTAAACTCAAATATAGTACACAAACAGCCTGGTCATACAAATATTTGTTCCGTGTTTGGTTCGAACCCCCGACACGCAGCGCAACAGTCGATTGCACAGCCACTGCGTGAACCATGCCGTCATTATTGATATCATCTGGATATCATAGACATACAATTTTTTTCTTTTAGGGTTTACGGCCTTGGCTAAGGTAAAAATAAATGCAATATTATAGACCTGTAATATTTATACACAGGTAACAGAAAACAGCACATCAGTACCTACGAAATTCACTCTAATGACATCAAAGACGATGTCGATGCGAATTGTGACTGGTGTACAGTGAGACACAGAAGACATATAGTAAGTCAAAGAAATAATAAACAAAAACATTCGTTCAGGACTGTCTAGTAGGAATGTGTAGTTAGGCTTCCAAGCTTAAAATGTTTTATACTAAGTAAATAGGATTGTTTGTGCAGCTGAGCAGGTTTGACTCAATCGAAATTTGAAAAAAGAACTTTGAAATTGGTAGTGAATTCCACAGACTAGAGGTCAGCACATTAAATGTGGAAGCCCAGGAATTTGTTAGGGTTCGTGGAACTTAAACATAATTATACAATTACGCGAATGCCACTCGGGATGCTCTTTGTTATTCTGCTGCACGGCATTAGGAGAGCATAGCTATAACAGAGAGGGAGACGGAGAGCAAGAGGAAGGCCAAAGAAAAGATTGATGGATTGTATAAGGAATTATATGAAGGAGAAAGGAGTAAATGATGCCGTGACGTCTTATAGGGGAGAATTGAAGAAGAAAACGTGTTCCACCGACCCCAGATAGAATGGAACAAGGGCAGGCAAATGATGATGATGAGCTACTGTAACAGTACTCTTACCGGATCTCACTGAATCCTGGAAACCGTCCACATTTAGCAAAGACTTCCTAGGCAGATTACAATAATGATGAGCTGAAATATTTTAAACGGTAAAAATACATTTATATGGAATCCACCAAACTTTAGACTAGATTCTTGGACGCATTGGAACCGGAGCACCTGAAAATATAAATGAAATCGAATTAATACATTTAAAAAACTGATGTCATTACTAATTTTACAACCACATTACATTACAATAACATTTTAGGAAAACTTAGCGAAATACGCCATTGGTCAATAGCAATGGCGTATTTCGCTAAATTTTCTTCCGCCCACAGACACGCTTGTCTCCGTCGCTGTCTCCGCCCAAAGTGAGGAAAGTTATTTGATGATTACCCAATAGAAAAGATTTTTCGAATTAATGAGTGTGTTGCATATTATTATCACTTGATTCGAGGATGGTAATAATTGTGAGGAAACCAGCATGCCTAAGAGATATTTCTCGACGGTATTTTAAACCAAGTCAGAGGCACATGACTATGCACTAATCTTCGGGGCAGCGCGTCGCCCACTACTTGAAAGAGCCTCAAAAGGTGGTAGCCACTAGGCCAATCCAGGGCTACCGCACTATCTCCGGCAAGGCGGCGAGCCATCTTATCGGATTGTCACCGTGGAATCTGGAGGCGACGCGCGCCTGTACGGGTGGCGCGTGGAGGCACTACACCGGGGGGAATCTCTACTGCCGCGGCAAATCGCTGCTCAGCAAACAGACCTCCGGAACGATCTCATGGTGGCATGGAGAGAGCGACTGCCGCAACTCCGTGCAGGGCACACCACAATAGTATATGTATATGTCTTGAGGAGTGACTGGAGAGGCGCCATGGCGCCCTCACTCAGTTCAAATAACTTCTCCCACTCTGGTTGGAGCGAAATCGAGGGTCTAATTTTTGCTAACTAAAACCCATCCATGTTCTTTCTTTTGCCCTATGTGTTCCAGGGCCAAGGTATCTCACTCGGTCAGCCTGGAGTTTGAATTTGTCCCCAATGTCAATGTGGAACATTACACGGGGTTTAAAAAAAACGGGTTTCACCAAGTAATAACGACACATGTACAGAAAGACGATGTTAATTCAAAGAATCCATAAATGATTAGGTATTCAGCAAGTGTGACATTTAAAAAGTACTGAAGCATCCGTGGCGACATTTCGACTACGTACACATTGAGTAGACGAGGTTACAAAACAATTAAACAATACAAGACACCTGAACAAATAGTGTCAGTCAGTTCGAGTCATTTGTTCAATTCCAAGTAGACGATATAAAATTATTAATAAATAGGTTTAATTTACGGATATATGATTAAAACCAGTCATGAACAAATAAGTTAGATAGGTACTTGTAACCAATATGGAGTTGTTGAGGACCTACACCACTTATTAATGGAATCTGTCCAGAATGCGTCCGGTAGAAGAAATTTAGAACGGTCCCTAAATTTGAACAGAACTGATGTAAGCATGTTCCACACGATCCTATCCCAACCAAAGGGTGACGCTGCGAAGGATTTATTCAAATTCATGGCCCACGTTATTTTGAAAGTTTACTGCAATTGTTTAGGATACGATGGGATTGGCATACGCTAGTGTAAAAGTCCCTATCTTCTTCTTCAAATATATAAAATTCTCGAGTCACAATGTTCGTTCCCATACTCCTCCGAAACGGCTCGACCGATTCTTATGATTTTTTTTTTATGCACATTCAGTAAGTTTGAGAATCGACTACTATATATAGTATATATCTTTCAAACCCCTAAGTGGTAAGGGAGACCTGAACAGCGGGTGAAACCGCTGGGCACAGCTAGTAATTAAATAAAAAAGTAGATACGGCTACTCTTAGTGTAGTGGGTGTCCGAGGGTGTCCTACCAGTTGTAGAGAAGTATGACATAAGAGAAATACATCGTATCCTAAATAAATTAAGATAAGGGCAAGATTACGGTGACTGTTACAGATAAAGTAACATGGTTGCAAATAAATATCAAAAGATTTCTAAATTCAGTGTACCCATTGTACTTTTTTTGTAAGCCTCGCAGTGCTGGCCAAAGGCTTTCCCTTTCTCTTCCCCAATCCTCTCTATCCTGCGTGTTATCCCACCATGTTTGCCCCGCATAGTGATAAAAAACGAAAATGTTTATACTAATACCGACGGCACGGTTGGCGCAGTGGTTAAGCGATTGGCTGCTACGGTTCGATCCCCGCATGGGCAAATATTTGTATGACCGACAGGTAGTTGTTCCGGGTCTGGCTGTTTGTATATGTAGCATATGTACACAAAGTAGTGAGGGGCAACGTTTTTAAAATATAAACATTTATTAACAGAAACTCCACAATTGTCGGTTACTGATCAATTAGTAATTAACTGGGCAGAATGAGCAGTCAAATGTAAAATCTTACTAACTGGTTAATTCTTTCATCTGTACTTAACAACAAAACATGCAGATAAAAGATCTAGACATATCTATACTACTCAAAGAGTTTTAAAAGACTTATAGAGTGGCACTGGGAACATTTTCATACAAAAATATTGATTCCGAACATTTTCGATTTAAACACACGGATGCTCCCTGACATACAGGCGTGTGACACTAGACAACGATTTGTTACCAAGTAGTAACAAGTATTGGATTACAATTTTCTTCGTCTTGTCCCGTTTTTCATTAGTAAATATTTGAATGTCTTTGCTAATTATAACATCATCCAACCCGCAATCAACCCACGGACTGGTTCTTCTTCTCCTCGTAGGGAAAATTCATACACAACAGTTACATAGGCTGAATTATACTACATCTACTTGCATTTCTAGTAATTATATTTGTTTTATGTAGATGCTATCAATATTTATAATGGCTTTCGACTACTCGTATGGTTCTAACCTCTGCAGATGCACAAACGACACTACATCGACCAACTAGTCGCTCTTTAACTAAGAAAACCGTTGATACCAAGATTTTCGTACAGTTTTGCGACATAAACAGCCATAACTTTTATCTGCGCAGACCTAGAGGGTTGATACTTGAGTATATGGTTTCATCTTGATATCTCCACCCGTTAAAGGTGTCTTGACAGACAGACAGGCAGACGGACTAAAAAAGTTATATACGGAACCCTAAAACTATATCCGGCCCAGTAATCACAGATAGATCGGGGTCCATTGACGAAAATAAAATGGAATCGATGCTGGTGGACAATTCTTTTGTTTAAATAGAAGTCGTTCAATAAGCATAGTGGATTTTAACAATATCAATAGGGCAGTTATAATATACATTCGATAAAATAATTCGAAAGTGGCTTCAAAAGCCACGTGCCCTAACATCGTCAAAATCTTGATTTCTATAAATAATGGCGGGAGAAAATGGCTGAATCAAGAATATATAATACGGAATATCTTACCTGAAGTTCTTGTGTATTTGCTTTTATGTTTTGTTTAATAATATTTATAACAGTGAGATCCGTTTGAGAAGGTGATCGGGTGAGGACTGAGTTGGATATCGTTTGTGGTTCGACAATGTAGGTCTTGCGAGCTATACCATACAGCCTTCGAAACACAGGGCTGGAGTCAGCTTGTAATGAACATGTTGCGGAAATATGAAGTACAGTTTTTTTTTTAACGATGTCCCTGACTGCGATGTTCCCTTTTTATCTTGGGTGCAACCGTACATCAGATTAAATCTTTGTGACCACAAAGATTTAATCTAATGATTTAAAATAAAGAAAATGTCTTGGAATCGTGTTTTCGAAGACACTGCTATTATACTTATATTAATCACAATCTGAATGCTGCAGCAATATTAAAAACGAGAGCCATTCAAATTCACAATTATCAATGTTATGCTGGAACTTAACGTGCTTGCCGAAACACGGAGGGAACTCGGTACGTAATGGATGGTCAGTTACCCATAGACCCACCTTGACAAGTGCTGCTTTAACTGGTAAATAAACCAGTTTTGTTGTTACTATTAAGAGAACAAAACACAATAATTGTTTCTACCTTTGCCCGTTATAGACTCTAAAACTTTTTAATCAATGTTTGAAGACACGATTGGCGCAGTAGCTGAGTGATCGACTGTGTCGCGGGTTCGATCCCCGCACAGACCAAATATTTGTAAGGACTACAGATAGTTGCTCCGGGTCTGACTGCTTGTGTATGTAAGTTCAAATTATGTTTGTAAACGCACCCACGATACAGGAGAAATTCCTAAACGTGGTCCAAAACGGAACCGTTTTTTAGAAAGGCAACAATGCGAAAATGTTTTAAGACCACTACCATCACTCTGCAAAACTAAGGACCGAAGCACCAGGCGAAACCACTGGGCACAACTAGTCCTTATTAAAAATGTTTCAAGTACAGCCCTGCGCTCATGTGGTTTCATGTGTGTTCAAGTGTCTCCTATATTTGTTCTAATTCCTGCGTAAGAGTAACTTGGACATGTATCGTAACATAATTTCTGTCTTCAACAATGCAAATGACCTTTCTCACCTCTTCGATTACTCAAAATGATACTGACTGATCAGAAATGTGGTTAGACAATGTTACTTATTTTTACTTTGGCCAGTGGTTAGAGCTAAGCTTAGTTAGTCTAGCTTAGCTTACGTAGCTGACACAGTTTTTCATACCTGTTACATAAATAAAATAAAATTCATTTATTTCGGATAACTCGATCCATATTAAAGACACATTAGATTAGACAAAATAAATTAGATTAATTTAAAATAAATAAATTGAATTAAATTAAATTTGATCAATATAAATTAGATGAAATTAAATTATCTTGAATCAAATTAAATATCTCCAATAATAATCAAACTACAATAATTAAGGTTACATTCAAAAACATTAAATTACACGTTCGATAAGACATCTCCATAGTGGAGAAGACATCCTATCTGCAACAGTCCTCAGAATTCCATTGCAGCTGCCACGCATTCTGCAGATCAGGGATACAGTTTTCTTGCGGATAACTGCATGAAAACCATCAGTGTGGTACAGCGCAAACATCCCCGATGCACTACATAGTGTGTAGTCTGTACAAAAGTATGATAAACTTCGTCAGCTTTGCGAGTAAAGCTAAAATAACCTAGCTTAGCCCTTCGTCTGCAACCTGCTTAAGCTTTGCCGACAAAGTAGTGACGCCGCCAGTCTATTAGGGACATTAAACGATTCAATAAGAGCCCGTAGCTAAATAATAACAGCCGCTTAGGTCGATTATTCGGTTAAGCCGCACTTGCCTAGTTGGTCTGTGGATGGGTGACCACCCGTCATATACAGAGTTTCCTTCATGGATTGGAGAGCACGGTAAGCTGTTGGTTCCGGTTATCATTTGTAAATCTTTGTTAATCGTTACAGGTAGTCAGTGTCCCGATAGTCTGAAAACCAGCCGTACCAAGAGGTATCGTATTACCCAGTGCTAACTGAGTTGTGGAGGTCAGATAGGCAGTCGCTCCATGTAAAATACTGGTATTCAACTGCATCTGGTCAGACTGTAAGCCGATTTCAACACAGTTGGGGAAGAGGTTAAGCAGATATTGGTGTACATACGGAATACAGTAAAGAAAAACTTTTTAGTAAAAAAATAAAACCGACTTCTAAAAAAGTCGGTGGCTAATAAAGTCAACGAAACCAAGAAAAGCCACCGACTTCCGGAAATAAAGTTATTTTCCAGTTTTTAGTTTTTTTTAGAAGTCGGTTTTATTTTTTTACTAAAAAGTTTTTATTTCAACATTTTTAGTTATAGTATTATGATATAATAAGCAAACACGTTTAAAAAGTTTTTATTTTTAGCTTTAGTCCCGTCTTAGATACAATTTTTAGTTCCACATCAAGCTATAGATTAAATACTAAGTATCTATATTATGCTTTAGTATTAAACCAATTCAGAAATCATATGCATCATCCCCTAGGGGGATACAGCTGATACTTGATCTGATGTTTATGTTTCTTAATGACTAGGTGAGGGGTGGGAAGGGGATACGGTCACCCTGCTCCCACTCGCCTGCCTACCCTGGCGAAACCCATACTTATACATGTGATTGCAGCAATCACGGCAAATTTGCTGTCATTTACTAAAGAGTGCCGTTGTATATCACTGAAGATCTATCACCAAATTACTGCGATGACCTTCCAAACCATAGTAGTACATACCATTTTTTGATCATTTGTCTTCGACAACTTCTATAATATAATCGACGAATGAGTATATCATCAACGTACACGAAGTCAATCTAAAACGTATTATTAAAGTTAACTCAAAAACTACTTGTCGGATCTTGATTTTTTTTTATGGGACCAAACGACAACCACCAGCTTTCGAATAAAAAAAGAATCATCAAAATCGGTTCACTCAGACCTGAGTTATGAGGTAACAAAAACAAAAAAAAAAAAAAAAAAAACATACAGTCGAATTGAGAACCTCCTCCTTTTTTGAAGTCGGTTAAAAATGGGTACAAAGGTAATGCTCTTATTTCTAAAGAAATCTCTTCCAGCATACTTGCGAAAAGAGAGTAAATAAAAAGAGATATAGACACAGTGTGTAAAAAGAAAAGAAAATAGAATACATAAAACATAAGGAAATAATGAATTTAAATACAATATATTAATATACTCACTTGTATGTATATACAAGTACAAAGACAAAAGTATTGGTTTATTGAACTCTATTTTCTTAGGCTACTTTAGTTTATTAAAGAAAATGACAAAATTAAGTAGAACTTCGTTTCTGCCTCGTAGACTGGTTATATGCGCGACTGCTGAGCGTGAGCTCCTGGGTTCAATTCTCGAGTCGTACAAAGTGTTATTATTTATTTATTTAAACTTCATGTACAATAGTGGTACATAGCCGGACTTAATGACATAATACGAAACACAACAACACAAAAATACGGCGCGTTAGAGTTCCACGGTCGCCTCAAATAAAAGTCAGCAAAGTAGAGAGGCCAAGCCCGGGCCGCCACCTACCGGGGTTGCGGGTTGTCCGAAAAAGATACCGTGACCCCGGAACATAAAAGGCAATAGAAGGAACATGGGTGGGTTTTAATCAGTACAAGTCTGACACTCCCCGTTAATGTATGCAAGGCGTGAATTTTATGTTTTTAAGTCGTTGATTTCCGCCTACAGAGCTGAATAGCAGCAACTTTCTTCACAGACCCGATTTTTTAAGTCCATAGCAATTACCTACATGTCTCATTCGTGCAACCTCCGGCCACGGTAGAAATCCAAGTCCATCCATTCCTAGTCTAAAGGTTTTTAATTTTCGGTTGGGAAATCATCAAATAACTTCTCCCGCTCTGGGCGGAGCGAGAGGGCTTGTCAGACTTTTAATGACTAAAACCCACCCATGTTCCTTCTATTGCCCTTTACATTCCGGGGCCGCGGTTTCTCTTTCGAACAACCCGCAACCCCGGCAGGCGGAGGCTCTGGCATGCCCCTCTGCTTTGCTGACATCTCTCTCGTCTGACGTCGACACGGCCTGTCGTCACTTTCCTCTTTCCTTTTTTTGCCTTTTTTGCCTGCAACTCCAGCAGCTTCCTTGTGCTTATGAAGTTAAGAGACCTCGTTACTTATTATGTAATGTGCAAATATAGCACAAGCAAGTACGGTACTACACATTTGTACAAATATTTCAATATCTTCGCTCCAACTTGCCCTCCTTTTAAGCTGTTATATCTTTTAATTAATTACAAATATGTAAGTATTACTACGAACAATAGTTTGTAATTTTTATTGTGTGTCTAATGTGGTACTTGGGTAGGTTGTTAGGTACGTTGACGTGGTTCTAGTTTCATGTTTGTGTATGTAAGTTTAAATGTTTGTAAACGCACCTACGATACTGGAGAAATTCCTCGTGTGGGGCAACATTAAAAAAAATGGCATATGGGTTATTTTTAGGGTTCCGTACCCTAAGAGTCTGTCTGTCCGTCTGTCACCAGGCTGTATCTCATAAACCGCGTGATAGTTAGATAGAAATTTTCATAGATGATGTATTTTTGACTGTTTTTATAATGATTTTATAGGGGGTGCTACATGCGCGGGTCTGACTTGCACATGGCGGGTTTTTGTGTTTTATTAAACCTGATATAAAAAATGCGTTTCGTGCCTAATAAAAATAAGCCATCACGGGGGACGGAGCCTTGTAAATATTCTTCTGCTTATGTACGTGAGGTGGTGGTGGCTAACAACCGCTCATCTGAATCTTCAAGATTAAGCCGCGCTTGACTTGAGGTTAGTTCGTGAAAGTCCCTATATTTAAAACATGATGTGCTAACGTTAACGAGTACTGATAATATTCTGATTATAATCTTCCTGGTCATTGTTTATTGTAATACAACAAATTAGCACATGGCAACTTCTAGCGTTACGCGGTTTCACCGAGCGACCGCAACCAGATATGGATTACTTTGTACGCGTACGTTCATATGTACCTATACCTACCTACTGTACTTAAGGAAATATCTTTTTTTTTCAGATTGGCAATCATCAAATAACGTCCCCGGGGGGGGGGGGGGTACTGTCCGTCTTTTACTGCCTAAAACACATCCATCCATCCATCCCATCCAACGGTATCTCTTTGGAACAATTGCTGGTTGCCCGAGCACTCATAGCTTTAGGGTTTCGTGTCTCAAATGGAAAAACTCACTCACTTTGTTGTCCTTCTATCTGTATTTCAAGAGCCTGTATCTAAGGAACGCGTCCGATCATTAAGAGTTTAAATTAAAACCATACATTCTAATTTGTTGTATCTTAGAGCTGTATAAAAACCAACCCTCTAAATCTACACAGTCAAAATTTAGGTATGGCCGTGTATCCTGTCTTCCTTACTAATACCTATTATAAAAGTGAAAGTGAGATTTTGATGAATTTTGGTACAGAGATAGTTGGGAACCAGGAGACGGACATATGCTAATTTTTGCTAAAAAAAGTGGGATATGAGGGAGAACGAGGGAAGAAAAGGGAAAACTTAGCGTTGCTATTACAAATCAATCAGACGCAAGAGCAAAAACTGCAGGTCTGCTTGGTGTGTTATACCGAATTTAACGCGAGCGAAGCCGCGGTCGAAAGCTAGTGTTGCAATAATTTTGTAAATATTATATTTTATCTACCGGGTGTTTGGACCAGGGTTTACAGGTGAAAGTCAAGTTATCCGCAAGATATTTAAATGAATAAACAAACAAAATTTTATATCTATTTATCATAAGCACCGTCAATTTGATGATTGGAAAATCCTGTATGGTATGATAAGGAATTTGTTTATTTTTGATGTTATGACATTCACAAGTATTGTTCAGTTTAAGTACTTAGGAAAGTACTTTTAGATGATAAAGATATCTTTGGCCTGTGATAGTGGTGGGAATTTATTTGGTTACTGGATCAAAACGAATTCAGACTTTCCCCGTCAGGGCCGGTGCCTGTTTGTTCGAAAGAGATAGCACAGCCCCGGAATAAAAAGGGCAAAAGAATGAATGGATGAGGGAAAAAAAACAGTAGTTATAGGTCATATAAGGTGTCCTTAACCTTGATCTTCTTCAATGCCATCAATCATTCTGTACTTCAAACTAAGTAACTAGCAAACACTTCTACTAAGGAGAGAGATACAAACTGATGGGAGAAATGGTTTTCTTACCCAACCCATTTGTGCAACTTGCTGAAAATCTCCCATCTGGACATGAGTAGCCATGGCTGACCTAGCTGTTTTTAAATTGGCTCTGAAGGTTGTAAGACATGCCGCAGCCCCAAAAAACAAAGGGCCAGTCAGTACAAGCCTGACTCTTCCTTTCGCTCCGCCCAGTACGTGAAAAGCTTTTGATTTTTCAACCAAATAAAAAAGACTTCGTTAGTTATCATACAAGGTGTCCGTGACCTTAACACTTTCTAATGTCTTCAATCATAAATAACTAGCAAACACTTCTACTAAGGAAAGATACAAATTAAAGAAGGAAATGGTTTTCTTACCCAAACCCATTTGTGTAACTTGCTGAAAATCTTCCATCCGGACACGAGTCGCCATGGCTGAACTAGTTGTCTTTAAATTAACTCTAAAGGTTGGCCGAAGCAACGGATTAAAATAAGTTGGGAATTCATAAATGACTCCGCCTTGGAGTGTAAATGTGGTGTTGCCCCCCCCCCCCCAAACGATAGGACACTTGATACGTCCAGCCTGTCCTATTACAGGAGCTTATAGACGCTACTAGCAGCACCAAATCCGTCGCCAAATTTTGGACGGATACAATTTATGACGAAAACATTTACACGTTACTTAAATTTCAATATTGTAATATTGAAATTTAAGTACAATATCAAAAAATATAAAAAGCGCATAAATCACACCATGATAGTCAACGGAATAACAACGCAAAAGAAATAATGAAACAGACGAATACAGAGAGAGCTTATAAAAAAAGGCAACTGTATTGGTCAGACTAACCCATTCTGAAAAAAGCTCCCCATTAAAACATTCATTGCTGCAAAAAAAAAAAAATTATTGCTGCTCCTGAATTACTATTCAGGAGCAGCAATAAATTTTATAGTTTGGCATTGTGACGCTGAGAAGTGTCATCATTTTCCTACAATTGTCCCATTCTATTTGGGGTCGGCGCAACACGTTTTCTTCTTCCATTCTCCCCTATCAAACGTGACGGCATCATTCACTCCTTTCTTCTTCATATCTTTCCTACACAATCCATCCATCTTTTCTTTGGCCTTCTTTTCTCTCCGTCCATCAACATTCAGATCCATCACTCTTTTAGTCACATGAGCTTCATCCCTCCTCATAACATGTCCATACCAAGACAAACGACTCCCTTTCACGCTGAGAAGAGTAACAAAAAAAAAATGGATTGATTGCTGGATAGTGCTCCCAACTATATAGTTACTTAGGCAATTCAACACTATCACAAATTTCCAATAGTAACAGCAACACGTCTTTGGTACCTATTATACATACATATAAAGTTGAATGTGAGAACGTCGATTGTGTTAAACGGTCAATTAAATCCGACACGATCGGTTATCCTTACCGTTGTCATTTACGTACCAGCTGCATACAAAATATCTTAATTTAAAAAAAAGTTTCAAACCTGTGATTAACAAAGTACCAAATCACCATGAGGTAAGTTTAGTAAGTCCTAGCTGCCCGAAGCTTCGCCCGCGTGATGATCGAAAAAATATCTTAGGTATTATTCCAGACTATAATCTACCTCTGTGCCACATTTCATCAAGATCCGTTGAGCCGTTTTGACGTGAAAGAGTGCCAAACATTAATACATCAATCCATCCATCCTCACAAACATTCGCATTTATAATATTAGTAGGGTTTCAGGCCTATTTTGTGCCCCACAGCTGGGCAAAGGCTTTTATTAAAAGGGAACAAAAAAAAATTAAATTCCGCTAAAGTTGTCGTTTTAGACTGCCCATCTCCTTATTCATCAGTCTTTCAAAGATGTTTTTGATTTACCTACAGATAATCCCATGAATTGTCTTAAAATAGTACACCAAAAAAAAACAAGTTTAAATGAAACAATAACATCAAAATATCTTATCTTAATCACAATAATCTGTATGCTGTAGCATATCACAGGACTGCATCGATTACTGCATTTAGAACCTTAAGACAATGACACAAAAATGTTGCTACACTAATGAAAAACAAACACTCATTTGAGACCATAGTTCAAATGAATTAGTAGAAGTTGTCAATGATTGTTTTATGATATAGAATTATTTGCTAGATACCAGGTCAAATGACTTCACTTACAAATTGTTATTGTTTTCTAACAGATCCCTCATGTACCTCTTAGCTGCAATATTTGCAATATTACGGGTGACTACTAGCCAAGAACATGGTACAAATGCGGAGATGAGAAAATTACCGGAAGGCTTGAAATTGGGAGCGGCCACCGCCGCATTTCAAGTTGAAGGAGGATGGAATGCCGCAGGTAAGCAATTAGATAAAGACATATTATTGACCCTAGCGTAGGTATAAAAGCACCCCTAAACAAGTAACCAAGACAACTCTCCTACACTTTCCGTCGATATCTGCTTAACCGTCAGGTTACTTATATTTTATTAATGGCATTCTCCAGCAGTCAACCTTTGGGTAAAATATAAAACTATTTGTTTTCAAAAAGTTCTACTTATGCAGATGTTCATACAAATAATTTAATAAATACAACAACAAAAAAAAACGAGAATCCTAACAGTAAAGTAATTAGGTATTATACTATGACTTTTAATTGGTAGATGGACCTAAGTAGTGGTTACGAACTTTTCTTTTAAAGTATATTAACTTTCAGCTTCTTTAATACCAATGGGTAGCGCGTATATTTTTTATGTATCAATGCAATATTTTATGACTATGCCATCGAAAGATATTTTATTTTTAATATTTTCTTGTTTTCCAGACAAATCACCAAGCATTTGGGACACTTTCTGCCAAATCCCAGGGAACATAATAGACGGAACCGATGGAAGCGACACTTGCAAATCGTACGAGTATTACCATCGAGACATACAGATGCTCAAGTTCTTGGGAGTCGATTTCTATAGATTTTCCATCTCATGGCCGAGAGTTCTGCCAACTGGTTTCGCCAACAAGGTCAGCCAAGATGGTATTGCGTATTACAATAAATTGGTTGATGAATTGTTGGCTAACGGTATCGAGCCAGTTGTAACTATCTACCATTGGGATTTGCCACAAAGTTTGCAGGATTTAGGTGGTTGGGCCAACCCTCTTATTGCAGACTGGTTTGAAGATTACGCTCGAGTGTTATTTGATGCCTTGGGTGACCGAGTTAAGCTTTGGATTACAATAAACGAACCCAAACAGTTCGCAATTTATGGTTATGGAATGGCAATGTGTGCACCTTATATAATATCACCTGGGATTGGAGACTACATGGCTGTGAAGAACATACTGCTGGCACATGCTAGGGCCTGGCACCTGTATGACAAAGAGTACAGACAAAAGCAATTCGGCAAGTGCTCATTTTTGATGAATTATTTAAAAGTTTATGTAATGAAACAGGCCTTTTCTTTGCGAGAGGGATCAATCTACCAAGTAGGTATAGTGTGGGTTGGTGGACGTGTCATGTTCTCGGTCATAGAATTTGCTAGTTTCCTCTCGATTTTTCTTTGATTTCTTAAGACTGATCGTTGGTCCAGTATTCGTAAACACGACTCAACGAGCTACACTGGGTTACGGAAAACATCTATATATATAACATATACAAAGTGTCCGATTATGGACTAGCAATATTGTATATATATATTATTAAGCCCCTAAATAATTTACCCACAGTCTGGATTTACTAGATGCAACTTTAATATAAGGTGCGAAATGTTGATGCACTATAAGGCACACCTTATTTGCGTGATGTTGTGTAATGTTTTGAAAACAGTATTAGTTAAAACGAAACCACTAACCGACCACTGCTCGGAAGTAGCTTGCCTAAGTTAATTACTAGAAATTCGGTTTTTACAGGCCGTTGTGGTATTACCATAGCAACAGATTTCCGTGAAGGCGCCAGCGACTCTCCCGCAGACATAGAAGCAGGCAACGTAGCGCTTGACTTCGAAATTGGCTTCTACAGTCATCCTATATTCTCCACCTCTGGAGGATTCCCTGAGAGGGTAGTCAAACGGGTCGCAGAAAGAAGTGCTGAACAAGGTTTTCCCAGGAGCAGGTTACCTATATTGACGAAGGATGAAATAGAGCTCATTAAAGGTAACTTTTTTGCCAGTAGGTTTTTACAAACACTGTTACACGTATTTTTTTTTAACTGGTTGAGGCCGGTTTTTGGTACCCGACTAATCTGAGAAAAAACAGCCGAAACAAACTCAGAGGTCATGAAATATTCTGTCATTTGAATCTGTTCGATGTTTGAAATACATAGAAAAAATATGTTCGCTCCAGCTACCCTACCATGACGTCTTAAAGCAGAACTAACTAATTCCCCTGAGGGAAAGAGACAGAGCTATACAGGGTGTCTAGCACCATCTCTTTCCCTCAGTGGATTACGTTCTGCTTTAAGACGTCATGGTAGGCCTACAGGATTTGTAAATGAATACTATACTAGTACCTATGTATAAGTACTATACTAGTATAGGTACTAGTGTTTTAAGAAACTATTATTATTTTAAGGTACGAGTGACTTCTTTGGCTTCAACTACTATTCTTCACGATTCTACACGGCAGAGCGTTACAAGTCGGGGATGTTCGCCGTGCCTTCGTATGAAGACGACATCGGAGCTGTGGCTGACTATGGGAATTATACTTTGGAACCCTCTGCTCACACAGCGGTAAGTTTTCTTTTTCCGTTTCTTCCTCATGTCATCATCATCTGCCTATCCTTTTCCCAACTTTGTTGGCGTCGGCTTCCAGAGTACTGAATGCAGTTGAACACCAGTACCTTAAAAAGAGGGACTGTCTATCTGACCTCGAAAACCCAGTCAGCACTTGGGGCATCCACCCCTTGGTGAAATAGTTTGTCAGACTTTCGGACCGCTGGCTGTATTTGTAACGACTGTCAAAGATAAAAGGTATACTAGGTTTTGCCCGTGACTTCACTCGCGTTAAACTCAGGGTAATACAGTTCCCCTTTCCTAATTTGCAGGTACCTGCTACCTGTACCTGTTTTTGCCCTTGCGCCTTTTTTATTGTAATAGCAATGCTAAGTTTTTCCCTTTCTTCCCTCGTTCTCTCTCCTATTTCTCACTTTAAAAAAAAAGTTATATGCCTATGTCCGTCTCCTGGTTCCCAACTATCTCTGTACCAAAAGTCATCAAAATAAATCGGTTTAGCCATTAAAGCGTGAAGAGGTAACAAACAAACTCACTTTCGCTTTTATAATATTACTAGCTTTTGCCCGCGGCTTCGCTCGCGTTAAATTCGGGGTAACGCAATTCCCCTAGCGCCTCATTGATTTGTAATAGCAACGCTAAGTTTAGTTTTATCGAACAACCAGCAAACCCGGCAGGATTGTGACTACCTTCCCTTCATCTTTCCTTTCAGAAAATACCATCAGGCATCAGAAAATCACTAAACTGGGTGAAAGATAGCTACAATAATCCGGAGATAATGATTTTCGAGAACGGTTACGGCAATTTGGGTGGTATCGACGACCCTGGCAGGGTTGATTACTACAAGGCGTACATGGACGCCATTTTGGACGCCATTGAAGTGGACGGCTGCCATGTCTCCAGATACACAGCGTGGAGTCTTATGGATAACTTTGAGTGGAGTTTTGGATTGAGGTAAAATTTACTACCTTCAATATAGTGTGATTTCGGAAAAGTAGCTTTAAAGCCTACACACATAGTTCAGTTTAGATTTGATTCCAATAATTATCCTTTGCCCTTTCAGTATTGACATTACTTACCATATTATATACACGTACGTTTAGGTACACCTTATGGATTAGTGTCCATCAAGCGAAAATATTCTCGCGCACTGTTATGTCACTAAAATGGACTGTATCAGTACTGCCTTTGGGTATGCAACCCCCAATTTTATACTTAAAGTCATAATATAATAAAAATATTCAGTGATATCAAAAAAAGTGAGCTAGGATATTTCCGCTTAGTGAACTTGTACCTAATGAAAATAAAAATTCAATAACATAATTGACAGTAATTGTTCAACTTCAACTTCAACTCTTCATTAATGGCTTTTGTGGACGAGAGATACCACAATTTTGCCAATAACACGTGTACTGGAAATAAACTATCAAACGCTGGAGAATATTTAGCAAGTAATCACGGTAATTAAAAAATATAAAAACAATAAAAGTATTTCTTTGCAGATTTAGATTATCATTTCATATGTCAAAATGACAGAAAAGAAAAGAGACTTTAAGTAAAAAAAAAAAAAAAAACGATCCAAAAAGTTACAACTTAATTTTATTAATTTCGATGAATTTACATAGTTTGAAAACAAAACGGGAAAACACAAAAGAAAGAAGACATTTAACAGAAGTTGGACGAGGGATATGAGGAGGAATGATTTCATGAAAAGAGAACCGCAATTTGGGACAGGAGAAAAATAAATGGTCCACGTTTCCTTCATCCAAACCGCATTCACAAAGAGAGCTATCCCTAATCCTAAGTTTGGCCAAGAAAAAAGGAGAACAACAATGATTTAACCGTAAACGACAGATGGTCGAAGTAGTTATTTTTTTTGCCAATTGATATTTGAAAAACCAAGGTTTGTGGGGAATCTCAGGTTGAATATCTCCATAAAATTTACCTTTTATGGACTTAGAGATTTGCCATTGATTGGACCAAGACTTAAGCATAGATTGAGGTAATATCGTACAAATGTCATGTGAATAAATTTCAGAGTGGTCGAGAGAACCTGAGAGGACAGCATTTTTGGCGCATGAATCAGCTGTTTCATTACCAAGAATACCGATATGACCGGGAATCCAAGCTAAAACAACATTAATATGAAGTTCATAACATTGAAATAGCAAATCTCTAATTTTTAAAATTATAGGAAATCTTGATTTAGATCTGAAAGGGTTACATAAAATGGCTTGAAGGCAACTCTTTGAGTCAGAGAAAATAATGGAGTTATTCAACTTATGAGACAACACAAATGAAATGGCTTCTAAAATGGCAATTGATTCACCTGTAAAAACTGATGAAACTGAAGGACACTTGTAATTTAGAATAATTTTTGTATGAGGAATCCAAACTGCAGCTCCAACAGGGCTATCATCAGAGACTTTGGAGGCGTCAGTAAATATAGTAGTCCAATTATTATAATGAGACGAAACTTTTTGAGCAAAAATCTTATTTGCTTCCAAGGTGTTTTTATTAATTCCAAAGTCTAAGATGACAACAGGTTGGAACACCAACGCATTATAAGGAACTGTATATAGATATAAAATAGGGTTTTGAAAAAGTGGGTTAGAAAGACGAGAGAATTGAAGGTAGGCACGAAGAAGACAAGGAAGTTCTACATTAGAACGCCGACAAGAGTCAAAGATGGAAGATAATTGGTCCAGCTTACCAAGCAAGGGATGACCAGAATTTTGAACCAGTTTAAAAATAAATCTATTTGCAAGAAATTGTCTACGAATCGAAAGGGGAGGTTCAACACACTCAACTTGCATAGCATTAATAGGGGACGACTTCATCGCCCCAAGAATAATACGTAAACACTTTGATTGAATTTTATCAAGTTTTTGCAGGCCAGATTTATTACAAGGATCTAATAAGAACATACCATAATCAAAGTGACTACGAACTATAGCATTGTAAATCAGTTTTTGTGTATATGGGTGGGCACCCCACCAAACACCAGAAAGAGAGCGAAGAACATTAATGTTTCTTTCGCATTTTTGAGCAACGTAGTCTGTATGAACAATTCCTGATAATTTTGAATCTAACCAAATTCCTAAGAATTTGACATTGTTCACCTGGGAAATATTTTCTCCGTTAACTTTAATGTCAACAGGCGGAACAAGCCTTTTTCTTGTAAACACGACTACGGAGCTCTTAGAAGCTGATAATGACAAACCGTGTTGAAGGAGCCAAATAGATAGATATCCAAGTGCTGAATTTAAGCGATCACTAGCCTCGACCAGAGATTTTCCGGAAAAGTACAATGCCAAATCATCAGCATACTGTAAATCAAAAGTATAAAGGCTAAATAGAAGAGGACTTAAGACTGATCCTTGTGGTAAGCCTTTCCAGATAGTCCTAGGGGGAAGAGAGGAGTCTTGAGTTTTTATAGAGATGGTTCTCTCCATCAACAGATTACAAATGAAACGAACTAATCTCCTAGGTATATTTAATTGATGCAAAAGTTTATCCCTGAGCACCGGAAGTAAAACGTTATCATATGCAGCGGAAATGTCCAAAAAGGCTCCGATTAATAGTTCTTTACGTAGCAAAGAGATACGAATATCAGAAGTTAAGATGCTAAGACTATCCATAGTGCTCATACCTTTTCGGAATCCAAACTGGGATGCGGGCAACAAGTTCCTGTTTTCAACAAACCACTCAAGTCTGTGTTTAATCATATGTTCAGCAACCTTACACAAAACAGACGACAAAGCAATAGGCCTGTAGCTGTTTGGGTCTGACGGATTTTTGCTAGGTTTAATAACAGGAATAATAGTTTGTAGTTTCCACGGTTGAGGAACAAAACCAGACTCAAAGAAGTTATTCACAAGATCTAAATAGTATTGCTTTGTTGTTGTTGAGGCGTTTTTCAAAAATGAGTAAGGAATCCCATCTGTACCAGGAGAGGAATCCACGAGACCGTCAAGTGCCATTCGAAGTTCAGAAAAAGAAAATTTGCTATCAAAGATATTTTCAGAAGGAAGGAAACCCGGTAAAGAGGGAAAAGAGTTTAAACTTGGAACTGAAGGGGGAGAAAGTTTATCCGAGAAAGATTCAATCCAGGAAAAAGGATCGTTGGCTGAAATATCGACAATATTACAGGAGCCTCTGAACCTTTTAATTTGCTTCCATACTAGAGAAGAAGGGGAACAAGGAGATAAACTTTGACAAAAGCTGAGCCAACCTTTTTTTTTCTTTTTTGAAAGAAGTCTTATGGTAATGGCAGCTTTTCTTTGGTAAACTAAAAAATTTTGGGGAGTCATTGAATTCGAATAAATATCCTCTGCCATTTTTCTTTCCTTGACAGCGGAAGTACATTCTGAATCCCACCAAGGAGTACAGACTTTAAACTTGTAGGGTTTCTTTTGGGGAAAATTGTCATCAGCACTAGAGATAATAGAATCTACAAATTTGGAATAGCAATCAACAAGATTATTTCTATCGGGAGGGGGAAGAGAAGCTAACTTATTTTCAAGAGAATCAGAATATGAGGACCAGCTTGCATCCTTTAATCTGTACTTAAGAGAGGGATTAAAATTACGCATTGGAACAACTCTATCAGAGATAGAGACAAGGATAGGAAAGTGGTCACTACCATAAGAATGAGGCAAGATATTCCAGGAAAGAATGGAAGCAAGAGAGGCAGAGCATACTGTAATATCCACAGCCGAGTTTGGGTTTTGAGAAGAACGAACCCTCCTAGTGGGAGAACCGTTATTAATGACGCATAGATCAACTTCATCAAAAATTTCAAGGAGGGCAAGACCACAGTTGTCATCATGGCTCGAACCCCATGAGCGATGATGAGCATTTAAATCCCCCATAAAAATGATTGGAGAGGGAACTGAGCAAAATATACATAGAAGATCTGGAATTAACCTAGAATGGGGATGGGAAATATATGCAGAGAGAAAAGTTATATTAAAAGCCCTAACAGCAACAATATTAATGTCAGGAGAAGAAGGGGGTAGAGAAATAAAAGAGAAGGGAAGGGAGCGCCTAACAAGAAGAGCACTACCTGCATACCCATCAGCCCTGTCATTCCGAAGACAAGAGTATCCTGGAACCCGAAAGTGTGAACCAGGAACTAACCAAGACTCCGAAATGGCAATGACTGAGGAGTGAAATTTATTTATTAAAAACAAAAGTTGAGGCTTCTTCGGCCGAACGCTTTGGCTGTTCCACTGAAGAGCGGAGACTGGATGATCCATTATTATGTGAGAGAATTTGAGAAAGTTTCTGGGCAACGTGGGACGGTAGAGGGGAATTATCACGGGATACAAGACTAATAACTAATGATAATAGTAATTCTAAGAGACTATCCTTTTGAGGAGACACTGGGGAGGAAGCAATTTGAGAAAGAAGAGAGAAACCATTGGGCAAGGATGACGGATCCTCTGCAATAATAGCTCTATGAGCAGCTCTATCATAAGATTTACCTAGAGGAGCTCTAGGCTTGGGTGAGGAAAACACAGTTTTCCTGTAAGAGGAGACAGTAATTGTTATATCAATCAGTCAATCATAGTAATTACCAAAAATTATCGGTCTTATTTCTTTTTTTCAAAAACGACTGTAACATTATTATTTTTAAATTTCAATCTTCTTTTGTTCTTAAGGGTGAACTAGTCGCTGGCTCGAACTCACTGAAGGGCGTGGCCAAAAAGCGCGCTGTCTCATTTGACATCGTGAGCGACAGAAATAGAATCAGTGATGAACAGTTACACGCTAGTCTGTACGCACAACGTCTTGTTCGCACGCACACTAATACTAATAATACAAATAGTTGAACGAAAGTGCGTGTGCGGTCTTTTATTATAATTGTGTGTGTAAGTCCCTGCCCCCCGTGCCGCCAGGGGGACATTTTCTGAGTGAACAGCACGATAATTCATAGCAAAACGAGGGCGTAAAAAATTACGAATAGTGCTTTGAAAGATGGGGTTTTATGGAAAAACCAATGCATAAATCAATTTCAAATAAATTTTATTAAACTCTTCGGTAATTGAGCTGTGTCGGTGCCGACTTACTTTTCAAATTTTACACAATTTTTGATACTTTTTTACATCCGAAGTTGCGGTAAAATTATCAATAAAAACGAAACTTTGTTGGCTCATAACTTTTTACTGGTATTTTATTTTTATTTTCTGTTTCCGTACAGACAAATTTAATAGTAAGATAAAACAATATCATGTTTCATATTGGATGTCCAATATCAAATAGTAGAGCAATACCCCCCCGAAATTTGTATGGAAAAAATATCAACTAGTGCAACCTTAAGATTGAATGTCAGTAATTTTGATTTCAGTATAAAGTTCGGTCTCTTCGAGGTTGACTACGAAGATGACGAAAAGCCCCGCAAAGCAAGACTGTCAGCTCTATGGTATAGAAATCTGATTGCCAGCAGGACTTTAGACCTTACCGATAACCCGAAGCCTGAAGACATAGTATTTTAGAGTAAATTCATACTATTACAATAACTGCACAAATAAAAAAAAACTAAATATTTATTTTGGACTTTCATACATTTCAGTTCATTAGATCTAACCTTAAACTTACAAACAGCCTTATTAATTACTTATTCTATATAATGCTACCCCATACGTCGATTCAGTCAAATTGGATTAAATAATACCAACATCCAAGCTGTTTACTCCCACCTGCTCCATAATCCCATTCCTTTCGTTTTACAAGAATTGAACACTATCTAAAACCACAAATAACTTCATGTATCTTTTCACGTCTTAGGGTCAGTGGAATGCCTGCCGGGGTTGCGGGTTGTTCGAAAGAGATACCGCGGCCTCGGAACGTAAAGGGCAAAAGAAGAAACATGGGTGGGTTTTAGTCAGTACAAGTCTGACATGCCCTCCCGCTCCGCCCAGAGCGGGGGAAGTCATTGGATGATTTCCCACCCGAAAAAAAAAAAAAAAAAAGGGTCAGTGGAATCGCGAGACGCTCCACCGTAGACGCGGGTCTGTGGACGGTGAGCAATGGGTAGCTCACCGTCCATCCGACAAGTGACGACAGGCCGTGTCAACGGCGCGTTCATGTTCTACTGCCACTGACAGTCCTTTCCACTCCACCCAGAGCGGTAGACGTCATTTGAAGATTTACAATCCGAAAAAAAAACATACAGAAAAGCAAAAAAAAATAATCCTATAAGGATTCAGTTTAAAAGAAAAAAAAGGCTGCATTGGAAATAAAATCGTAAACCAATTACTCAAAGTAGAAAATTGTATGAACCTTGACGCGGATGTCAACTGTCGCCTCGCGCATGTTCGGCACTGCCTCACAAATACCCGCGAACGCGCGTGCAGGTTCTGACGTGGTCATACTACCGTAATCATTTATCACGATGTTCCACCGTCTCGCATTTCTGCTTTAGTTGTGAATTACAACCATAGAAGGCTCGAGCCTGCGCGCTTCTTCCACTGAGGGAAAGAGACAGACAAATGGAATCAAAATGACATTCTATTAAAGATTTCGGTCACTTCAACCAATTAATTTGTACAGTCAGGCCAATACCGAACTGAAATAAATGTACATAGTACCAAGTTTTACATTTCCGTTTCTGGCTGTTTGTGTACGTGAATTTAAATATTTAATAGAATGTGATTTTTATTCCACTTAGTACGTATTAGTGCTTCTAAGTGTACTGGTCTTGCCTTTAGGGGTGGTGAACTACAAGCGATTTTTAAATAAAAGGACTTGAGACTACGAAAAATAGTTTTTATTTATAAAATATTTTATTTACGTGCTCACTGAAAAATTACAATGAAGATTTAAATGCAGTTTTGTTTTCTATTTTAAATAACTCTTCAATAACAAATAATTCTTCAATATAAAGTTTCAAAGATAATTATCAAATATGTACACTTAAAGATATTTCAGTCAATTCATTCGTTTTATAACAATTCATTTCATTCAACAGATTATTTATCTTAAAAATAAATAAATATATTAAAAAAAAAAACATAATAAGTTAGTGTTGCCAACGTAGTCACTAAACACATCGCCTGTCTACACGACATTGTAGACAAGCGTAAATTTATCTATACTAATAATATTAAAAAAGGAATCATTTTTTGTTAGTTTGTTTGTACCGAATAGGCTCCGAAACTACGGCACAGATTTTAACCAATTTTCACCAATAGAAAGCTAAATTATCAGGAAGTAAAGTTTGTAGGTCTGTTTTTTTATTAAACTACAACAAATTTAAAAATTATAATTAATATATTCCTTGTTATGGAAATGGGAAATTATCAAATAACTTGCCCCGAACTGGGTGGAGCGAGGAAGTGTCAGACTTTTACTAATTAAAACCCACCCATGTTCTTACTTTTTCCCTTTATGTTGCTCTCTTTTGAACAACCCGCGACCCTGGCAGGCGATGGCCCTGTGCTTTGCAATATACATAGTATACAGTTTGCGACCTAATTTACAAACAAATAAACTTCTGAACTACTGATTCTTAAAGCAACTTTAATGCCCACTCATAAAGTTCAGTTTGCACTACAACTCGAAAAAATTTGCGACTTTTTAACAGTACTTTTTATTTCGATAACTAGTCAATTTACATAAATAAAATAAATTTATATTTTTCTCTTATCATTCTGAGCAAACACTTTCATTTGATACCTTATCATGAGAACGCCTTTAAAGTAGCTATTAAGCCATAATTAAGACGGACCCAATTGCGAAACCTTTGAAACCGGGAAGTTGGAGAAATTTAACTTACTCATATTTGTTACAGGTGACGCTTATTAAATCGTGTTAATAGAGTTGCTATTCCGTTAACAAGAAAAACAAATATTCGAATGGTCTTGAGTGGATATCGAACTCAACGGTCCCGATATTCCGACCGTACACTAGGTCGACTAGTATAATTGATGGCTGGTACATCCATGTCGATTTTAGAAAAACAACTTTAAATGCCTTCCTACAAAGGTCAGTTTGCGCTACCACTTCAAACATTGCGACTTTTTAATAGTACTAAACATTCCGAAATGAGCTTAATCACAAAGTACAAAGTTGATATTCGTTTAACGGTTACCATACACGAACATGGTCAAGTAAAGTTAATGGCCGGTACATCCATGTAGTTAATTAAAGAAAAACAACTTTAATGCCCACCTACAAAATTCAGTTTAGCACTACAACTTCAAAGATTGCAACTTTTTAATAGTACTAGACATTCTGAAATGAACTTAATTTACAAAATACAAAGTTGATATTCGTTTAACAGTCACCGTACACCTTGTCAAGTAAAGTTGATGGCCGGTACATCCATGTCGTTGAGCT
This sequence comes from Ochropleura leucogaster, assembly GCA_958449745.1. Taxonomy (NCBI): domain Eukaryota; kingdom Metazoa; phylum Arthropoda; class Insecta; order Lepidoptera; family Noctuidae; genus Ochropleura; species Ochropleura leucogaster. The sequence continues at coordinate 8,401,346 of OY288223.1, read as the reverse complement.
GTTTGTACACATCCAACATCGAGGGGCGGTGGTGTCGCACGAACTTGGTGCAGTGGAGGCCTATCGCGACGAAGGCCCGACACATTGCTGGGTTCGAGTGGTCTGTGCCGCGGAGTATGGGGTCTTCTAACGTTGCTGTAACATACAAAAGAAATCGTCAAGACGCTGTTTTATCCGAAGACTTAGCAGGGGTCCTATGTTAAAGAGGGCTTGCCTATTGCCATCGGATAACATAAATTACGTCTATTATCCCCGAATGTTTAGGGGAAAATATACAAGTCCGTGATTAGACCTGTTGTACTGTATGGGTCAGAATGCTGGCTGAAAGGTGGATGAAAAACGATTGCATGTTGCGTAGATGAGAATGTTGAGATGGATGTGTGGAGTGACAAGAGTGGATAAAGTAAGGAATGAGTATATTACAGGAAGTTTGAAAGTTGCGCCCGTTACAGAAAAAATAAAGGGAGTTGTTTGTCTTGGTATGGACATGTAATGAGGAGGGATGAAGCACATGTGACTAAAAGAGTGATGGATCTGAATGATCTGATGGACGGTGAGCGAGAGGAAGGCCAAAGAAAAGATGGATGGATTGTGTAAAGAATTATATGAAGGAGAAAGGAGTGAATGATGCCGTGACGTCAGATAGGGGAGAATGGAAGAAGAAAACGTGTTGCGCCGACCCCAAATAGAATGGGACAAGGGCTAGAAACAAAACAAAATAAGCTACAGTCCCAGACACAATGCAGAATAACTTGTGAAGGTACTGTAGTTGCCCATTCCAAAGCGTTGATCTCTAGGAGAAGAATGGGTAAGAAACTCCATGGACACTTTCAAACCCAATAACACCTTTTTTGCCCGATTTGGAATCGAATAGACCCAGGCATAGAGCAGTCAAAATGTATTACTCAGTAAGACAAGAATTGCAGCTCACCCATATCAATGCCCTGGTTGAACAGCTGGTGTATGTACATGCTGAGCAGTTGTTCCGGGCGCGTCTTGTCGCTGGCGGGCAGCGCTGTGGCCACCTCCACCATGACGACGCCGTAGCTGAACACGTCCACCGCGGGCGACAGCGAGCGCGCGCGCAGGTACTCGTCGGGGAGGTACGGCTTTGTTCCGAATACCCTATGGACGGTTTTTAACAATCAAATATTTATTTAGAAATAAAAAAAAGCATCACCATTTTTAGAGTTCCGTACTTCAAAAGGAAAAACGGATACCTTATTGGATCACTGTGTTGTGAGTCTGTCTTTTTGCCAAGGCCCTTTTTTTCGGGTGGGAAATCATCAAATGTTTTCCCCCGCTCTGGGCGGAGCGGGAGAAGCATGTCAGACTTTTACTGACTAAAACCCACCCATGTTTTTTCTATTGCCCTTTACGTTCCGGGGCCGCGTTATCTCTTTCGAACAACCCGCAACCCCGGCAGTAGTCAAGACCCTTCGGCTGGTTTTACAGTCACGCCGCTAGACGCGCCGTTGGGCAGCGCGCTGTTGGATAGCACGAGGACACGTTCAAAGAACGGCGCTGCTCAAGCGCGCGAATTTAAAACGCTACTACTACCCTAATACATATCCGAGCGCGCGCGCTGCCCAACGGCGCGTCTAGCGGCGTGACTATAAAACCAGCCTTCATCTTGAAAACGCGTGGAGGTATCTAATTGACATTAAAACCTACTCAAGTCAAATAAATATACTCAAGTCTGCGGTCGCTTGCGAGCTGTGTAAAACCAATCCTCTAAGTCCCAAACCCAGATCTATCTAGTCAAGTACTATTATTTGGCCAAGAGAGACTTAATTTGTACAAATGTAAAGTCTATATTTGTTTAACCAAATTCTCAAATACATAAATAGACTTAACATACTTTGAAACCTTGACATGCGTTCTATCGTCGCCGTAAGGTCCTTTGCGCGCGAGGCCAAAGTCTCCGATCTTGGGCATCAGACAGGTGTCCAGTAGAATGTTGGCAGGCTTAATGTCACCGTGGATGAGGGGCGTGCCTTCCATCGTGTGGAGGAACTGGAGACCTCTGAAAAAGAAAATATGTAGACGTCACTAAATGGAACCTTTTTTTATACAGTTTATCGTTTTTTTTTTATAGATTTTAAAATTAGAAGTAAAATAAAAGTTTAGTAATCAGTTGTCAAGCTTAAGCCGTGGTTGTCATTTCTTCTCATTCTCAAGGGTCCTAGTTTCTAATCTCCCAAAGTCATCTATTAACATTTGGTCCTTCGAGCCAGATTCAAATGATGTTGAGTGATGTTGGGATCGACTTTCAATCTTACCGCATGCAGCTGTATACCCATACTTTACATGGAGTGACTGCCTATCTGACCTTCACAACCTAGTTAGTACTAGGTAATATGCTCCCTTGGTAAGACTGTTTGTCAGATTCGGGCCCCTGACAATTTGACAAGATCTACAAATGACAGAAATCTACGACTTAACGTACTTTCTGAAGCACGAAGGAAACTCGATATACCTATATTGGGTGATCACCAATCTACGGACCAACTTAGACAAGCACAGCTTAGCCTAAATATCGATCTGAATGGCTATTTATATTTAGCCATGATAGTAATTATATTTTAATGACAATTAATCATAGAAACTATTTTTTTTTAAATACCTAGCAATTCCATGTACAATGTTGTATCGCTGCGTCCAGGACAGCGGCGGGTGGTGAGTCTTGCGCCGTAACCGCTGCTCCAAGGAGCCCCCAGCCATCAATTGGTAGACTAGACATGCTTCTGGACCTATAAAAAAGAAAAATTGAAACTTTTTGAAATAAAATGCAGGCTTTGGACACAGAGTGGGTATTTCCCCCTCTGTTGTCTATACCATGCTAGTTTATTGTGTTTTTAAAAGCTGTATTTAAAAGCTGTAAATCATATTGGAATGTTCTAGAATCAGTGTGTGTATCAGTTTATTGGGCAGTTCAGTTCTATTGTGTATGTTTACCCCTATTGAAAGTGTCCACCATTGGGAAAAAAGAGTCCAAAACCTGAAGTAACTATTATTTGTTCACCTGCCCCAGTTTACATCTGAAAACTTCGGCCTCGCTCGACAAATAAACGTAGCAAGCAACTCGACGGCTACGTCCGATTAGTCCTAAACTAGCCCTCCTGGCGACTTGACGGTCCCTTCGAGTTGCACGCTGCTTACTGTTCAAATAGTGTTTTATTTAATATAAACCACCAATATCAAACAAGTGACGATATAAAAAAAAACCTAGCATAATGCTTAATTATTTTCTTTTGTTTTGCCAAAGGATCCGACTTCGAAATGTTGCCAGCGTTCTCAGAACTTTTCTTATTGGCAGGGGCGTAGACGATTAATTTGTCGCCAACGGCCAACAGCTGAGCACAAGACACCATGGCTGCTACTTTTTTTTTAAACCTTGCCCCACAGTAGTCGTGGGTGCGTTTACAAACATTTAAACTCACATACACAAACAGCCAGACTCGGAACAACTATCTGTAGGCCAGACAAATATCTGTTCCGTGCGCGAATTGAACCCGCAACACGCAGCGCAGCAGTCGATCGCACAGCCACTGCGCCAACCGTGTCGTCTTAAAAAAATCTTGAAGGAAAAACCACTTTGCCCAACCTAGGAATCCCACGCTTGGTTGAAACACCAAGTTTTAAACATTACCTCCCAAAGAGTATCCATATAGTGGCAATATATTGTCATGCCGGTACTGATTCAGACACATCTCTCTGATCAGCTCCTTGTTTCTGTCATTGTTGTCTCGGAGACGCTTCACTGCGACCGGCAGATGTTTCCATTCACCTGTAGATTATTATACCGCATTAAGTTAATACCATCGGGCCTGTCACACTCAGACACATATTTTGCAAGATATGTTATAGTAGCGAGAATAAAATTAAAACAACCTCCGGTTCCGTATCTCAAAAGGAAAATACGGAAACCTTATTGGGCGCTGGGCTATCGGGTATTGGCTAAAAATAAAATAATTTGCATGAAGAATTTTACAATTATACTTTTGTCCATTTGCATTTATTTATTATTTTGTAATGTTTGTTTCTTTAATAAGAATATTTATTTAAGTATGTGTTCCGTTCTGTGTCCGTGACACCACTAACTGGCCCTGTCAGAATACCAGCGCTGTGCTATTTTTAACCTAAAATATCGCAGCTTATGCTGAGACAGGGACCTTTTTTGGCCTTGCACAGACAATAACCTTGTCTGTACTATTTTATTTCATTTTTTTTTATGTTTTACTTGTTTTGTGCGAGTCCCAAATAAAAGTTTTTCTTTCTTTCTTTCTTTATAGGATCACTTTGTTAGTCTGTCTGTCAAGACCCCTTATCTTGATAACGCGAGGAGGTTTAGAGTTGAAATTAGAACCATATACTCAAGTCTGTGGTCCCTTGAAGCTGTGAAAAAACTAACCCTGTAAGTTTGCGCAGTCAATAGATATGGCTGTTGTAAGTAACAGTCGCTGCGCGAGACCGACTCGCACATGGCCGATTTTTTTTTTATAAAATTGGCCAACTCTTGGCCCAAATCTTGTAACTTGAGAACTGAGATAAAATCGACGACAAACCGACCTAACCTAACAAAAGCTTAGGTAATTACATTAAAGCACCAATCAACATGTATGGAAAACTAAAAAAAAAAACAAAAGTCAAAGAACAATGGTTTTAGGACACACCACACGGAGTCTTGCGCCCGGGATTACATGTCGTTCGAAAGAGATAACGCGGCCCCGGAACATAAAGGGCAAATAAAGGAACATGGGTGGGCTTTAGTCAGTAAAAGTCTGACATTCTCCTCCTTCTTCCCCGGGGAAATGATGTGATGAATTCCCATCCGCAAAAGGTCTTGCATTTACTATGTTATACCTTTTACAGGATTGAATTAAATATTATGAAGTCGAATTTCGTGTGGGTTATTGACACAATACCTTTGAAAACCTGTCCGAATCCTCCTCGACCTAAGAGGTTACAGTCAGCCCAGTTGCCGGTCGCCTCTCGCAGCTCCTCGTAGCTCATCCGTGGAATAGCCGACACGTTTCTCAGGATCTCATCGTCTTCATGCCCTTTGTCTCCTTGGGTTGACGACGACTGGGGAGTCGGAGTAAGCGAAAATTATTAATTTATTTAGTTATACTTTGAATTCCTCACACAAAAATTTGTCATCTATAATAAAAAAAAACAACTGCTGTCTCTTACAAAAGTGCAATACATACATATCAGTCAGTAGAAAAAATGAACACAACAGAAATGCACGGAAAAGAAAATTAAAAAAAAAGTACAGTCGATTTTTTATATGATTTAGAATGATGTACTGAATAATATTATGGAGGTACGTTCGTGCGTCACTGCCTCTTCCACCAGAGATACCGAGGCCCCGGAACATAAAGGGTTAAATTAGAAAACATGGATGGACACTCTCCCCGCTCCACCCAGAGCGGGAGTGGATGTTTGTTACTCTTTCATGTCAAAACGACTGAACGGAACTTTATGAAATTTGGCACAGAGGTAGATTATGGTCTGGAATAACACATAAAATACATTTTTCTTTTTTTATATCACGCTGGCAAGTTATTTGATGAGTCCCTATCATTACAAAAAAAAGTGTCCGTTCCACCCTCTGTACAATGTTGTACCAAACAGGTCCAATGCGTGTTGGAATACGTGAGTCACATTTCTTAAAAAAAATCGAACAAGTTCGTCATCAATAATAAAGAATAAAGCATCGCCCTAACTGGCTATCGATCCTACGATGACACGCTACGTGCTCATCACACGATGAGTGCAAACAGACAGATTTCTTCAGTGTCTTTATTAAAGCTCGCGACCCATCGCGCGAACACAGACAAAATTGATCATTATCACCTCACAACGAGAACGCATCATGTCATCGTACGATAATAATTGTCAGTTAGGACGACGCCTAACATCGTGGGGAAACCGGTATCTTCTACCTTGCTGCCTAAAGATGTTTTCTTTTACCGATTTGAATTTCATTATACTATATTCTCATGTAAATGTATTCCACTTCCGAAGTGATTACCTACGTAATACGCGTGTACGCTATTATGAATAAACGATTTTCCCTGTATAGCTAACTAGCTTTTGGTAGCGGTTTGGCCCGCATTATGGTCGTTTATTATCCTACGTTTTAAATATAGCTTATGATGCTCGTGAGGCGACTCCCGGCTACCATAGACGCAGGTAAAAACATAAAACTAAAACCCAATTACTGAAAATCATATGCCAATTAAAAAAAAAGGAATTTCTCCTATATCATGGGTACGTTTACAAAAATTTTAAACGCACATACACAAACAACCAGACCCGGAACAACTATCGAATCAAATATTTGTATGACATCATACAAATATTTGTTCCGTGCAGGTATCGAACCCGCTACATGTAGCGCAGCAGTCAAACGCTTAGCCACTACGCCAACCGTGTCATCATTTGCCATTATACATTTCTTTTTAGATTTAGTAGTGGAAAATCCCAATAACACTTTCGAACCCAGGACCTCACACTGACCAGTCGCGCTTGCGTTCACTAAACCAGCGAAGCACTACTTAGTTTGTACCTTATTGAGACCCGGGTATCGAACCCAGGACCTCATACTGACCAGTCGCGCTTGCGTTCACTAAACCAGCGAAGCAGTATTTAGTTTGTACCTTATTGATACACAAAATATTCATAACGCTAAAGTGTGAAGAAACTTCTTAAAAATTCACCCGCGTGACATCGAAAAAAAAAACCTGTGTTATTCCAGACTATAATCTACCTCCGGGCCAAATTTAATCAAGATCCGTTCAGACGTCTTGACGTGAAAGAGTAACAAACATCCATACATCCATCCTCACAAACATTCGCATTTATAATATCAAGTAGGATGTCTATGACATAACAAGTACTATATTCTTTCGGACACGACGACTCTTCCAGCTAAACGCTTCCAATGTAAACTGAGCTCTTATTGCACTAAAAGTTTATCCAATGCAAGGCCAGCTTAAACTGCATTTGTATAGATAGATTTACAGTCACGTAAATGACTGTACTGTCTTGTAAGGATATAATAGTGAATCATAATAATTGTATGTAAAGTAAATTCATTGAAGAACAATGATATCATAGGATCAGCGACAATAGGGGTGTGCTCACCTTACTGATGTCCGTACTAGTTTCATAATTCGGCGTGGGCGAGTTACCATTCTGTATCCTACTTGTTGTTGGTAGTGCGCAACCCTGGAAAATAAAAAAAATGTTTAAGAGAGTTTTTGGAACGAAGTTCCTTATCGCGCGTTGCGAAAGGGGCGGAAAAAAATAAGACCAAAAGTTGTAATGACACTTTTTGCTATAGTTGTAAGCCGTGCGGCGTGCGCGTGTTTCTCTTTCTCTCTCTCTCTCTCTTTCATAGAAAGCAAGCCAGTTATTTTCGTTTTGTCTTTCTATTTCGAATTGAACAGAGTGGTGTCGCGACGATTATTTTTGTTGGGTGTATACAGGATTTTTGTACATAATAAATAATAACTTCGTTCCATCCGTGTGTCCCTTGACACCTCCTTAGTTTTTTTTTATCATCACTGGCATAGATGTTTGTCAAGAGAATTTATTTACCGATAAAAGAACACAAAGGTCATACATTATAATAATATGTGATTAGTTTAAAGTATTGTCTTTTGAATCAATAAAAAAATGTTTTGCATCATCATTTGCCTAGCCTATTCCCAACTATGTTGAGGTCGGCTTACATCCTAACCAGATGCAGCCGGATGCCAATGTTTTACATGTAGCGACTGACTAACTGGCATCCACAACCCAGTAAGTACTGGGTAACAAAATACCCCTTGATAACTACTGGTTTTCAGACTTACGGAACACTGACTAGCTGTAAACAGTGTCAAAGTTCTACAAATAACAGACGGGATCAACTGCTTAACATGTTTTCCGAGGCACGGAGGAAACTCGGTACGTAACAGGTCCACAGATCAATCTAGGCAAATGCTGCTTAACCTAAAGATCGACCCGAGCGGATGTTATTTTTAGACATGAGCTCCTCTCTCTCTGCTTAGGTGTGCTTTGAACTTAAAACACGACGTGTCCGCCAACATTAATTGGCTGCAAGCCAATGCAAAACTTATACAAGAATACTTTTCCTCACACAACTCAACAGGAAAAATTAAGACAAACAATTCCGGAGAACTAATCAAAACAAGATTATAGTCATTCATAAAGGAATACCTATTTATAATATGATAACTCTATTGCGTAAATATTGTATATTATTGGCCATTTTATCTGGCAATCAAATATCCCATGCTACAATATGGGATTCCCAAAAAGCGATAACTATATGAATACATTATCAAAGCAGCCGATGAGTAATATTTTAGGTATAATGGTTACTTTAATGGGAATTCGAAAACGTGTACGCTCAACAAAACAAAAGGTTCTTGTCGTTGAGCCGAGCTACACGATAGCTGACAAATGCTTGTACTGACTGTATAGGTCCACTGAATCTGTGTGGTGAGTTCTTAAAAAGACCATTTTAGACGCTAATCTACATAGTCTTCATGTAAGTTAAACAAGATTTTTTTTAAACCTTAAAAGAGACTATGACTTCTGAGTTTGTTTCGGCTGTTACTTCTTAGAGGAGGTTGAGGTTTTGTCATCATCTCATCCTCATCTAGTTTAAAAAAAAACCGGCCAAGAGCGTGTCGGGCCACACTCAGTGTAGGGTTCCGTAGTTTCCCGTCCGTCACAATAAGTGTTCCCACTTATGAGTTGCGCGGCAGGCGTTCCGACTTGTGACAGTTTTTAGCGCGAACACAAAGGGAAGCGCTCAAACCTCGACGACTAATTAGATTTTGCACTCATAAATATTATATTTAAGTGCAACTTACTTTACCACGGTAGGTCATGAAAGCACGGAAAATCTTAACATCGACTTTTAAAAAAATGACGTCATTACACAACGCCATCTATCAAACCATTTTTGAGCTGGTTTTTACCTTAACATTTTGATGGTGTTAAAAAAAATTGTTTTGTTCTAAATTGCCTTAGCATGTTCTTAATAGAAGTTTTATGTAGTTATAAGATACCGCCAATGCCAAGGAGAGACCAACCGAACAATTCGGTAATACCCGATCCAATGTAATAAGTACCTACAGCACCATCTCTCAGGGAATTGAGTTACTAATTAACACAAAGACGTGCAATTTCGGTGGTAATTTTGGATTGCAAGAACCGATTTCAATAATTCTTTTTTGTTTGAAAAAAGATACGTTCAGGATAATAAAATATGTAAACGAAGTTCAAAAAAATGCTTGCATATACGATTATACTACAAACTTAGTCCAGAAATTATTTTGTACAACTTTTTGTCTTTTTTGTACAAAAACTGTTGTGTCAATCAAGTTCAAAATAATTTTCCTAGAAAGTCCTTATAAAGTTCTACTTTTCAGATTCTTTTCATATTTTTTGAAGTTATGGTTCAAAACTTAGAGGGGGGGGCACATTGTATTTTACTTTTGGAACGATTATTTCCGAAATTATAGACATTATCAAAAAATGATTTTAGTAAACCCCTATTCATTTTTAAATACCTTTCCAACAATATATCACACGTTCAGGTTGAAATTAAAAAAAAAACACTTTCCACTTTACATGTAGGGTGGCTACCCTAATAAAACATTTTTTTGTTTTTTTTTATTTTACTACTTTGTTGGCGTGATTGATATACATATTGGTACCAAATTTCAGCTTCCTAGTGCTAACGGTCACAGAGATTAAGCGAGGACGGACGGACGGACGGACGGACGGACAGACAGACATGGCGAAACTATGGTTCCTAGTTGACTACGGAACCCTAAAAAACGACGTTTCAAAGTGTTTGATTGTTTTGTTTGTAAACCCACTCGCAAAATAAATATCATTTATAATTTAACTGAGTTGTGGAGGTCAGTCGCTCCATGTTAAATGCTGGATCACTATATTCAACTGCATCCAGGTAGATTGGAATCCGATTCTAATATAGTAAGGAAAAGGCTAGGCAGATAATGTCCGGTCAACAAAAGAAATCTTCAGATATCCATAACTACCTGTGACAAACGGTTTAACCCGCTGCTCACTTAGGGGTATGAAAAATAGATGTTGGGTGATTCTCAGACTTACTGAATATGCATAAAAAAATTCATAAGAATCGGTGGAGCCGTTTCGGAGGAGTATGATAACTAACACTGTAACACGAGAATTTTATATATTAGAAAGATTATGTAGTGTATTTTTTCTTACAAACCGATCAACGTCATCAACTCAATATATGAAAATGAATAAACGAATTGTTTGTTTTAAGAATAATAATAAATGTATATAGATACCTACAACATTTTTCGTAATCTAACATCATTACGAGTATCGGTGACAAGTTATATTTAAACAGAATTAGAAAACAGTGGTCCCCTAACTAGGCTGCGCCTGTATCTTGGGGCCAGAGTTGCGATAACTTCAAATTAAAAACATTTATATCTGCCTATGTGATGATTAGACATTTTGGTATTAAGGTAAAACAATATTAAGAAACAAAAAAAAGAGAAAATATTAATGAAAATAAAATAATAAAAATGTTTGGTAATGGTGTGTGTCGTGTGTATCAACAGGTGTGTGTGTCGTGTGTATCAACAGGTCTGTGTGTGGAGGCTTAGCACAAATAAATCAAACTTTAGTGGAAAACATTCATGAAATTTTAAGAAAATTAAAACTGTTTCTGACGAGCCTGGTTAGTTATCCTTTTTGTTGTCTGTACCTACGTGGTATCGTATTAACCAGTGGGTATACTGGAGTTATTACAATGTACTACAAATACCGGTTTTCAATGCATCCGATTTGACTAGAAACCGTCCCCAACTTATTAGGAAACCGCTAAGCAGATTGTGATGATTGGGAATTTTGAAACTATTCAATAAAAAGGAAAAATCTAAATGAGGAAACTCACAACGGATGTAGGTAGTCGTTATGGAAAAGGTTTTTTTAGGGTTCCATACCTCAAAATAAAAAGAGAACCCTTATTGGATCACTTTGTTGTCCGTCTGTCTGTCAAGACCTTTTATCTCGGGAACGAATGAAGGTCTGTGGTCCCTTGGAGTTGTGGATATAACATACCTCCAAGTCTACGCAGTCAAAAGCTTACGTACGTTTATGTCACAAGTTTGTAGAACCCTCGAATCCGACTCGCACTTGGCCGATTTTTATTAATTCTTGAGGTCAATGATGTAAAAACCTATCATTATAAGAACAAGACAGTCAGTACAAGTCTGACAATCCCGTCCGCTCCGCCCAGAGCGGCAGAAAACGATGATTTCAAATTGAAAAAAGAATAAAAGGCTCCACTGATTTTATTGGGTTTGTATAAATTATTATTTCATTCCTTTGAAGAAATATTAGGTAAAGAACCAGTGACCGCAATTGCCACCTGATATGTCATCAATTATAACAGTTGTTCCTTGTTAATTGTACTTTGACGAATTAATATACGAATGACTGTAATTGGGGTCAGATTTACAAACTAAGTCATTATTCAACAGAAATCAGATCGCTGTCATGAAATAAATTTAACAGCGTTTATGGGTTTTTTAACTCAGTTACGTCCAATTCAGTTATATAAAAACGTGGACCGAGATTTTCCCCAGTTACGCCCCAAACCGATGCTCGTACCCCACAGGGGATGCCCTTAGCGTGCCCTGACTGGAGGCCTTACTCTCAATGTACTCACAGGATTGACCGCTAAGTAGACAAAAACCTCATAGGTTGAACAGCGAGATGCCATATTTACACCAAAAAAAAGATCAGCGATTGAACCTCATACTATAGCGAGTTTCAATTTCTAAGTAACAAAAATCCTTACGTAACACGGTAAATTTGGAAACGTGATACTACAGCTACAGAGGACTTAGTCTCATACAAAGGTTGTTTAAATCGATCTAATTTTTTTTTTAATAAAATGAAAATTCGGACGTTAGGAACGCCAAGCTTCATACAAAAATCTTCCAACCTCTTTGCCTACATATTGAAGACTCATTTGCATATTATTAACTATTTAATGAACACTATTAATATCCTATTTATCAGGAATTCCAAAAGGGTCCCCGGGATACCTATTTCCCTATAGAATTCTGTATAAATGTGTGACACACTCCCATTCGTTCGTAAAGACGCAAGCGAACTACGTCAGCGCTTTTGTTCATAAGGAAAAAGTATTCAATGAATGCATACGACATCAAATAGGACACGCGTATCTATTTCACGGTTATAAAATGGAACCCAATGGAGACATTCGTCCTGACCGTCTGTCTGTCCGTGTGTCACAACCATTTAACTCAGAAACTGTTGGAATATGGAGAGTACAGTACGGCCAACGAGAAGCGATACCAAATGTAAACAAAACCCATGCTAAAACCCCATCTAAAACGGCCGCCCGAATGTTGGCGAACCCGTCTTAACGTTGTCATGCTTTTGCCGGGAGAACGAGACGTTACGACAAAGGCACAAGATGGAAAGAGCTAAATATTAGATTGTCAACGCCACAGTTGTTATTTAGGTTAATGACCTTTCGTATCGCTTCTCGTTGACCGTACTGTAGGTGTCTTCTACATATGAACCGAAACACAAATATGATGTGAAATTTGAAAAAAAAAGTGTGTTGATAAAATCTTTGAACGTCTTCATATCCGTTAAGCAATTTGAACATGTAGTATACACACTCATACAAACAAACATTCGCCTCTGAACTATAAGTGTGACAAACAGCTACTAAACCACAGTTTGAACAGGTAACAATAAGTTTTTTTTTACATTAACATAAATTACCCTTCTCATCCTTAAACTGTCTAGAAGAAAAAACTGGTCTGTGACTCATCGATGTTTCGTTTCATAAATACACAATAATCTTTCGATTTTATACTTTATCGCTTGGACATAAGACTAAAATTACGCACGCCTACAAATTACAAGGACTCTACTAAGTTGAATAGTCACATTGACCTTGAAAAGGCTTGTTATTTTTTTTACAAGGTAGATATAGTATAGATAGAAGACAGGAAACTTCAAATGTAAAGGACATTGAGCTTGCTGTTGGATTTACAATCTCATCTCAGCACCAAAAGTACAAAATTCGAAAGCATGTAAAAAATGGCTTTAAAATAACCCTTAACAGAGCCGAATGGTACTGCGTCTCCCCGTCAAACAAAAAGTATTGAAGGTCAAAGTTCCAAGTTTTTCTCAAGTTGTTAATGTTATTATGACATACCTCCCCGATCCCCGTACACGTATACATTCCCAGTATAACAAAGCCTCGCTTCTGTACAATGAGGGATCCGCATAAAGTGGCTATATATGACCTGAAAGGTCGTCGTGTGTACTAACTTAATGCATTAGTTCAACATTTTGAGTGTGTTAAATTGAGTTTTATTGTAATACTAGCTTTTGCTGATTTGCAGGTACCTGCTGACTGTAGTTTTTGCACTTGCGCCTTATTGTAATAGCAATGCTAAGTTTTCCCGTTTCTTTCTTCTTTCTACCTTGTTTACTTTAAAAAAGAAATAGCCTATGTCCGTCTTCAGGGTCCCAACCATCTCTGTACCAGACTTCATCAAAATCGGTTTAGCCATATAGGCGTAAAGGCGTAACAAACACACTTTCGCTTTCATAATATTACTAAGGATAATTATGTTGGTTTTCTTAGTATCAAGGGCTAACTCAAGAGAGATTAAAATAGTATTACAAGGGATAGAAAGAAAGAGATGATGCGAAGAGTCTGTTCAGGTTCATGACCCTGATATGAACACACACATGTATTTAGGTTACGATGGGACTGGCATACGCATTGCGGTAAATGTCCCAAAATTAATAAAGAATAAAAAAAAGAAGGTGAATTTAAATTTTAAATTATACATACCTTTTCTATTAACATGACAGGTAAAGGAATTGAGCCGAAGTTGCCATCAGTCTTTAGTGAACTCTTCTTATAAGAGTTGTTATCTGAAATAATAAAATTTATTTGATTGTGATTATATTTCTGATTGCAATGTTATCAAAGACTTTATTTAATTTATTTTATTTGATACACCATGGCAGTACATACTCAATAGGAACTACTAAAATAATTAATCAAAAATGCTGGTAAATCTAAATCTTAATAATACTATATTAATAAATAGTATTTTTAATGATTTCTGTTTTATTTATTTTCTATTAAGAAATATGTACAGCTTATGAAATAAAAAAATAACATAGTTTTTTTACATTTTGCAAGACCGTGTCAAGTACTATGCTAATTAAAAAATGAATAGCAACCATTTAAAATATGGGTTCACTAAGGGGGAAGCCAGTTTTAAAAACTTACTTTATGGAAAGATATTTTTGTTTATTAGGTTTTTTAATATTCCAAAATAGATTCTGCTCTTAGTTTATTTCATTAGATGTATACAAATTTCCACTGCTATTAAAATCAACTTAGCATTTTTTTTGACAAGTAGGTACCAGTTTTTATCTAAAATTACTGAGCAATAAGCAAAATGATAATAACAAAAAATGTATGTGGGTATGTTATAAGATACCTACCAAATACAACAGCAGTTTTCCTTTCCTTGGTACTGCAAGAGTTTCTACTTTTACTTAATAACTTATGGAAGTCTGAGTTAACAACAGGTTTAAGGCAGTTCAGCGCAGGCATATGCTTCATTTTGTACAGTAAGATAAAAAGTTCTTCTACTCTATGGTTCAGCTGTCCCCATCTGGTGAACAAATGGTCTGTTGGGGAGATTGCCATGCGGCGTGCTGTTTGTTCCATGTCCTAAAAGAAGGTATTATGAATATGTAATAAGAAAAATTTATATGTACTTATACATACATATACAGTGTTAAGGTAGATTACCTGCTGTAGATCTAAAGGAGGTCATCTTAAATGATACGTTATTAAAATGATGCTGAACATAACAAAAAACCGGATTTACTGTTCATTCCAAAAGAATAAAAAGATGGTTTATTCTTCTCCACTACGTTTTCTATTTAGGCAACCGCTTGTATCATCTCCATTATCAACGTATGACGTACATGACATAAAAATAATCGGGAATTCCAAGAAAGCTTGTTAAAAAGATGTTTCGCAGCGAGGAAATACCCAAACTTCGTAATATGAATGATATACTTACGTTTACGTCAAAAGCGGAATATTTCATCCAGTTGCCTGCTAACTCCTTCCAATAGTCTTCTATATCTAGAAGTCTGCATAATTCTTTGTTTATATCAAACGGCAACTCGTAAATATACATTTTTGTAACATAAAACTACGTAATTACGTAGGCTAAGGTCAATAACACAACCACTACAGTAAACTATTTGTTGAACACTGACTGACTGACATTGACACCTAATTGACAACTGACGTGAAATAGGAATAACGTCATCTTCAAAATAGACGTAAACATTTTCGTTCAACAACTGCTGGTAGTGAAAACAGATTTTCTCAATGTATGAACGCCGTAAACTGGTTTCAACCATGGAAATAATTATGTAGCATTTGAAACAACAGGTTTGAATAGCGACTACAATGTTTTTATTATATCGATTCAAATATTTAGATATTTACAAACTGCAAAAAATAACTAGATTAAGAGTGAACCTACACACCTTTTCTTTGTAGTGGAAAATCATCAAATAAATCCCCCCGCCCTGTGCGGAGCGGGGAGGCGTGTCAGACTTTTACTGACTAAAACTCATCCATGTTCCTTCTATTGCCTCTTTCGAACAACCCGCAACCCCCCGCCCCTAAGACTACCCGGCAGGTGGAGGTCCTGGCAGGCCCCTCTGCTTTGCTGACTTTGTTGTATGAAGTTAGGTAACTACAAGTACCTAGTGTTGAACCCCAAATCTATTGTGTCAAATAAGTGCCTGGTAAATTATTCTAACACACATAATAATAATATCAGATTATGTGATGACCCCACTGGAATAATCTAGCCTTATGAAAGAGCAACTAGGAAGCAATAGTTTTGGTAGACACACAAGCTAAGAAATTTGAGAACCTACTTTCAGTTTCTAATTTAAAGGTCAAACGGAAATCATCTTATATATAGACTGTCCGTTGCCAGCTTGAATATTTTGTTGGTGGAGGGACCATCATTTTACATATTCATACCTGGGACTTGGAAGGAAGTACCTACAACAATGTTTCACTAATTTTAAACAAAGTTGTTCACACTGTCAATTCCTGGGTCAATTTTTTTTATCTATTGTAGCTTCTCTGAAGCCTGATCTAAGGAACACAAAAATTCATAATAGTTTGTTCTAAGTAATATTTTATTCTAGTTCAGTAACAATAATAACTAATGTTTAACTAAAGGTTTCTTTCTAGTAATATTGAACTCTTCTCTAGTATGGTATGGTGCATAAGGATCTTCGACATAATACTTAGGCTTCTTCCAAAATTTAGTAACCATTTTGTCCAGCAAAGTGTTCTGTGTAGCATTACAAAAGACATGTTGTTTCAGACGTCTTTTCTGTGCAGAACTTTTTTTCCACATTTTCTTTTGCCTTCCCACCTTTGTTCTTATCCACCCTCCCCAGTGCAAACGTAAGAATCTTCGTACTACTGCCTTCACAGTCTTCCTTTTACCTCTTTTCAAACTGAATTTTGTTACTGTTCTAATAGGAACATTAATTAAGTTGTTTGATATATTCAAGATTTGTTTGTTTTTCAATAAAGAACTCTGTTTCAAACTGGTAATGGTGGAAAAGCTTGCATTGTTGAGAGTTGCATAGTTATTTGTGTTACTTATAACCTTGGCAGCATTGAAATATGGAACTGTGAGAGGCCGTATATAGCGAACAGCTGAAAAAGAAAAAAATAACCTCAAAAAGCGTCGAACAAGTTGGTTATTACACAACAAACTAAGATCCAATAAATATTCTATTAGAATAAAGTTGTGCTGTGTTTATTTGTTATAAAAATTGTATTTACCAGAAATCGCAAAACGGATCATTTTCAGAAAACAAACTCATCAACCTTTATTTTGGATCTATTGGTGAGGCTTTTTTTTTATTCAATTTGGTTTTGGTGAATTTGGTCGCGCACCGTTGACGCCTCGATAAAGCTGTCAATGTCAAACTAAAGTGTCAGACACTGTGTATAGTTTTTTTGACACATACACTTGACAGCCGAATCGGCGGGCGGGGTAATGTGAAATGTTATTAAATTCAAGAATTTTCTTCAACTTATAGCCTTCGTAATGAAAAAATGTCAAAACAGCTGCTCAGATAAGTTTGAAGTCAATGTCTCCGATAACCTCATAATATCGGTAAAACAGCGCAGTCTATTGCCAAAAGTGTGTAAAATACAAATTACTTACTACACCCTTCCAAAAAGTACGTTACTAAAATGCTGTAGAAATAACACGTACACTAAGCTAAAAAATCGGGTAGGTAAAGTAAAAAAAGAAACATTATATCTGCATTCTTATTTTTACCATTATTCATACGCAATTTCATAAAAGCACAATGAAGTATGGACCAAAAAAGGTTAAAAATTGTTAAAAATCAGGTTTATAGTCAACTTTTTTAATCATTCACACTAATATTATTTTTTAACTAGGATCCTTACTAATTATAATAGTGAAAGTGAGTTTGTTTGTTACCTCTTCACGCATTAATGGCTAAACCGATTTTGATGCATTTTGGCACAGAGGTAGTTGGGACCCAGGACAGGGACGCGTTATTTTTTTTTTAAAGTGGGTTATATGAGGGAGCAAGAGGGACGAAAATGGAAAACTTAGCTTTGCTATTACAAATCAATAAGGCGTAAGGGCAAAAACTACAGGTAGCAGGTACCTGCAAATCAGGAAAGGGGAACTGTGTTACCCCGAATTAACAAATCAAAGCCGCGGGCAAAAGTTAGGTTAAAATATTTACAAAAAATTATGTATGGTCGTATATCAAAAATAGGTATATCTCAATGGTCTGTATAGCTGGATATGTCAAATAAACTTACAACAGTAACAACTATAGCCATTGACTAAAGTTATGTATTAAAGGTAGTTTTAGTGATATAGTGAAAACGAAATAATGTATAACATTATGGTGAGTGGTGACCAAGGAACATATTTACTCTAAGGAGGTGGTGACGGACCTCGCATATTTCAGCCTGATATTATGACTATGAAACTTAATTAAATAATAAGGAGTTTGAAACCAGTATCTAGATTAACCTAACCTTGTGCTGTAATTGTAAATTATTCTGCAGGTAATATAGGTATAGTTATATACTAATGTGGCTTTTTTATTTTAGATAAAATGAGTACAACAAGAACGAAATCGACCCTTGAAGACAATGCAAGAACAACAAACTATTGATCTATTCTCCGTGGTCGCAGTTCTGTAGTCTCTGAATTTTGACAGCCCAAGTGGAAAGAGATTCCTGCCGAAAAATGTATAAATTCACGAAACATTTATCTAATACTAAAATAGTTTTGGTACGTATATATTCATAATTAATTGCGCTATCTGGTCTATGTATTCGTACTAATTTTATTCTTTGTAATGCTTTTCACTTTAATTTCTGACTCAAGTAGTCACTACCTTACCAATGTTTTGATTCTGTTTTTCTGTGTTTATTAACCTAATTTTGGTCTAATTTCAGTAATGTGTCATTATTTAACTAAGTTTTTTTTCTTTTATCAATAACATAAACACAGATTTTGATATTGTTGTCCCTTACATAACAATCTTTCGACGTCATTTTCGTAATACATAACCTAGAAAAGGTGACTAAGGCTGTGTTTAAACTTGTGATTGGGGACTAAAATAAGGTCGCATCGTTGGTATTGTAATGTCCTTTAGGCTGTATATTTTTATTGTCTACACCTAATTATGATGAGACTAAAGAGTCCAAAGATAATGTAGCACTCAATAATATTATTAATGCAATCAATGAATATAAACAAAACATACTTGCTAGAGCATATTTGTATGAGCTTTTATTTTAGCTGAGTTAGTAAATATCCTGGAAAACCTCACCAATGTATTGTCAGAGATTTTGTACTGCCCCATCTTTTAGCTTAAACAACTGGTTGTGGCATAAGTTTGCCTCTTTATGTTATTGTTGTCAATAAAAGTATTTTTTTGTTTTCGATCAGATAAGGCGGCATATGACCGATGGATCCTGCTCTGCCTTACTAGTAATGCAAAGTCCAAATAGAGGATATGCAACACAACCCTTCCCAGAGGAATGCAAGACTAAAGATAAGCCTAAGAGCCACAAGGTGTTTTGGGGAACGGTTGGGGCTACAATACTAACGGGTGCTGCTGTTGTATATGCAAAGTAAGTAATTTATTATCTACCCATACCTTCCAGTTCTTGAGGCAAATGAAAAAGCTTATCCCAAATTGAAGTGATTGATTTGAAGAGAAATCATTTATTTGACATCTCTGTCGTCGGAGAAGAGGCTAAGCCCAGACCCATTTAATGTATGAATCAAATCAGCCCTGCAGCCTACAACAATAAATATTTATTGTTTTGTTTAAAATGTATCTGATTTTGTTTGCTCCACAAAAAGACAATAGTTTAGAATATATCTTTAAAATTTATTTATTGTTGTTTTAAACTTGACATATTTGTCGCTTAACTTGACATATATCTATTCCATATTCTAAATTATAATATTAAGTTTGTAATGCTGTGTTATTTGTGCTTAGGAACAGTCCAGATGCCCGCAACTGGCTAGAGTCAAACGTCCCTTGGGCTAACAACTTCGTGGCTCTAGTCTACCAGGAAAACACGACATATTGGAAGGCAGCTTGGAATCAAATAGACAGGACCTCTACATATCTTAGCCATTTCCTGTTTGGACGGGTTTGTTTTATTACTCTTCCATAACTTTAGTTTTTAAATCTTGTTAGTATTTTGATGTAAATGTTAATTGAGTTGCCTCAAATCTCGGCTACGAGACTGGTGATTTCTCTCAGGAGCTGATGGACTACCAAAGTCTATAACAGGATGCATTGTGTACTTTGCCAAGCAATAATAGTCATGACTTACACCTAAGGAGGTTCTCATTAGGTGCTTGGATCAGAGGTTTGACTCCAATGGCAGTATTTCTAGACTTGGTCTGGAGCCCTGAACAGTATATGTGCTCAATAGCAGTGGGCTACCCAGGTATCAAAAAAAAATTAAAAGCATAAAGATGAAATTTTTGTAACTTTTGCCACTACAGTAAATGTTGTAAATCTGATAGCCCACTCGTGCCCCATATAGCTTTTCAAGTATGCACTGTAAATACATTCAAATAACATTCTTTTCTTTTTTTCTCGTTACAGGAGGGGGTCACCCCAATTGAACTAACTCCTAGATCCGAGCAAGACATTGAAACAGATGCTGCAAAAGCCTTTGCAAAGAAGGATTATCAATGTAAGAGTTATTGTGATAAGGCATCAAAATAAGTTGCCTTATTAAACAGACATTTATTTTAAAGTTGCTTGCTGTTACATAAAAAGCCATTGATTTAATGTGTGCCAATTTTATTAATTTTGAGATACGTACATGGAAAAGGGTTAACTGGCAGAAACTATATTATAAACTGCCAGTGAGTTCAAATTAAGACCATTTTTTTTATTGCAATATCTTTAATTGCAATAAATCACCATTTTATTTTATTTCACAATAACTTCATTTAGAAATATGTTTTTCATTTACTTTCACCATCATCGAAATAAACATAATTGGGTTGATGTGTTATCTGATAATATTTTTCATTTGACAGATTACATTGTTTTTCACTGATTGCATATGCATAATTGCGCAAGCAAACATGGTTTTTCTAACAAATTAATTGGAATTCTTTCACCTTTCACCAAGCACATAAAACAGACCAAGATAATTAGACATAGACAACTGATTGGAATAGATCTTCTTGAATTATTGTTTTGGCCACTGTTCCTGTCAAACAAAATTAATCAGAGCACAGGCTAGGAGGCTAAGAAGTTTATTAATTTTGAACTTAATCGCAACTACACAAGGTTGAAATTTGTTTGCCAGTGAAAATCATGCAGCGTTAATGCAAATTTTCGTCAATATACGCGGTTAGCGCCAAAATCGTCAATATTCTAATTATCTTGTTCGGCTTGTAACTAATTAATGAGCACCTAATTATCAAGATGTGTGTTTACATAACAGTGCCGCCGCCCATGTTAGAACCTCTGTACGTTGAAGAAATAGTTTTGGAAAAGCCAGAGATTGAAGTCCCAGGTCAGTATTGCATGTTACAGCTTTATTTGAAAACGAAAGTGTAAGAAAAACTCATCTTTAAGCCAAAATCTCACATCATATTAAGTCATTGAGGAAAATGATCATTGGGTTGTTATCCGCAAGGAATATAATTGCTTGAAGACGGATTTTTACTTTACTCACTCATTTCATTAACTATCAGTGTCTCAATCATTGTATTCACATTTACAAAGTATTGGAAAAAAAAAGAAAAATTTCAAATCAGCCATAATTTACGGCGCGCATTGTCCAATGCTCGCCGTAAATTATGGCTAATTTGAAAATTCTACCGTAAGCAACAAGCTATAACGTACACATTTCAATACTGTATTGTATGTAATATCCGAAAACCTACATCCTTGTTTCTTGTTGTGTACGGCCGGCCGTCACTGTGTCCAATACGTCAGTCTGGCCTCATTTCAGAAAATGAATAGATCGTAATCCACCAAACAGGGGCCTTAGTCTGCTATTACAATAGTGTCAGAATGGTCGATCACTGATCGCATAATGGTAAATTTTGACAAGTTTGGTAATCTGCTACATACTAAACTTGTCAAAATCAACCATTATGCGATCAGTGATCGACCATTCTGACACTATTGTAATAGCAGACTAAGGCCCCAGGCCCAGTGCAGAATGGTGGAAGTCAGATGTCTTCTAGTGGTAAATTGTACAAAGTAAAGTCCTGGGTGTGAAACCAAACGACCTGAGACTACTGATAAGTCAGACTCGGTACAGCTGGGTCGTTCACCAATGCTTGTATCGAGTTCGGTGTAGAAAACATAATCAGATTACAATGTTCCCATGGAAAGGACAGGTCTTCTCTCAAGGGAGTAAGCTAAGAACAGCGAACTTTTATAGATCTACGGGCTATTAAAAAAAATGGCATAGAAGTGCCGTCAAATGCCGACTTTGTAATTATTGGGAAAACAACAACAAAAAAAAAAGACTATCATCTCAAAACTATGTAAAACCAAAAATACAGATTATTTGGTATTAAGCTCACTTGCGTTTGTTTGTAATACTTCATAGTGAACTTTTCTTTGATCTGAAATGCAAAAAACCGTTTGATGGTGCACTCAAAATTTTTCGAGTGTCACTAATGTCATACGTGCTATTTGATAGCCATTCTTGGTGTAGGCTCCCGCGAACCGCCAGTGCGGGTTGGAGAATATTACTTACACTTCATCGGATTTTTCGTTCTAAGATGTTTTCCTTCACTACTTTAGAAATTATTATAGCCGTAATAAATTGTTTAAAGTGACTGCTACTTGCCAAGTTAGAGACGTAACCCACCACTGCGCACTGTTCACATCAATCTAAACAGTTTTTTTTTTATTTCAGCTACTCTAGTCCAAACGGACAAGTGTGAGCCTCAGAGCGCACCTGTCGTGAACATCACGAAAGACATAGTGGCGTTAGAGCAGGACATGCACGAAAACACGAAGGTGGCCATAGACAATTATAAGCAGGCGACAAAGCTCAGTATAGACTGCAATAAGGCTTTATACAGGGTGAGTGATTATGTACCTACAGAAATATGTACATCTCATCATGTGTGTATTCCCCGAAGTATAAAATCCAAAATGGCGTACTCCTAAAGATTCCGGACTACTTATTTTGTTATGGATTATATTATGGGTATCAAATGAAAAGGTTATACGTGTGTTTTTTTTTTAATATAATTGTGTCGATTCTGATTAACTACCGGATTAAAGTAGTCTCGATTACTGATAGTCCGACAGCTTGACAACCACTATTTTTGGTGAAAAACGTCAATTTCAGAATAGTGAGATTGCGATTTTCTCTAAATTGAGTAACTATCATTAATGCTGTCAAACTATAATGAAGTTCCAGAATAAGAAACGTCGTTTGACAGGAAAAAAACTAAATTTTAGTGATTTTAGAGTAGTACCAGTATAGTATAGAATATAATTTAGAATATATAATATAGAATCGATATTTTTTATTTTTAGTAATGTCAGTACCAACCCATACCAATCTTAGTAGTGTTAAGTTTTATTAAATATAGAATTTATTAAAAACACAGCTCTAATTTCAGATCGTAGAGGCATCTTTCTCGGACTTAGACAAGAACATGTTCACGTCGTTCCAAGCGTCTCAGCAACAGAGAGACACGTTTTTCAAAAAAGCAAAAGAAGCTTCCACCAAAGCTAAAGTTGCTATTGGTATGTAAAGTCTGTTCGAATCCTTCTCAATTAATATGTTATGCAAAAATGAAGTTTATGTTACTGTAAATTAAGTTGAGTTCAGACAGAAAAATAACTGCTCTATTTACCAGTACTCACAAGTTACTATGCTAGCATTGCTAGCCCTTTAAAAGCACATTGAAGCTCTCTACAGCCACACTAGAAATCCATCGAAAACAGTCGCAGTTTCAAAGCTGACGGCACGGTTGGCGCAGTGGTTGAACGATCGACTGCTGCGCTGCTTGTCGCGGGTTTGATCCCCGCTCGGAACAAATATTTGTATGATATACAGGTAGTTGTTTCGGGTCCGGCTGTTTGTCTATGTGAGCTTAAATGTTTGTTAACGCTTCCACGCTACCGGAGAAATTCCTAGTTTGGGGCAACGCTTTTTAAATAAAAAAAGAAAAGTAAGGAACAAAAATCTAATTACTGTTAATTTAACAGTTAACAGGCCTAAAGTATAGTGAAGAGTTTTGTCCTGGAATTATTGGTTAATGATGATACCATTGTAAATACAGTACATTAGTGTTGTTCCCACAGATACCTTGGACCGAATGATCAATTAGTGTTGTTCCCACAGATACCTTGGACCGAATGATCAATTCGGGCAGTGAGATCATGGCGCCGCCCGAAAGCATCGCGACCACCAAGAGATACATCAAACAGTTACGCACAGACCTTTTGAACGCCGAAAATGCGTACAATCTGGAAATTGAAAATGCTGTGATCAGTGACAAGTATTGGAACAAGGTAAGCCAGAAAGAAAATTCAGAAAAAAAAAGATTTATTACTAGCTTTTGCCCGCGGCTTCGCTTGTGTTAAATTCGGGGTAACATAGTTACCCTTTCCTGATTTGCAGGTATTTTTCGATGGAAACAAAGGGTGTGTGTACCGATTTTTAACTTCCTACCTTGAAAACTGCAGAATGCTCCATACAAACTTCCACCCCCTATTTTAGGGAAGTGGGGTGTTAGAAAGAGAGACAAAGTAGCCTATGTCCGTCTCCCAAGTTCTCAACTATTTCTGTACCAAAATACATCAAAATCGATTTTGCCATTAGAGCCATCGATTGCTGCGCTGCGTGTCGCGGGTTCGATTCCGCCCGGAACAAATATTTGTATGACCTACAGATAGTTGTTGGCCGGCAGTTTGTGTATGTGAGTTTATATGTTTGTAAACGCACCCATGATATAGGAAAAAAAAACCTAGTGTGGGGCAACGTTTTATAAAAATACACAAAAAAAGGTCCGAAATCATAACTAGTAATAATGTAAATTGTTCGCTTTATTCGTAGGTAGAAGCAGCCCGTTCTATGTTCAAGGAGGAGCTTCAAGGCTTGTTCCCCGGCATCGACCTTAGTGCGCGCAAGCTTGACATTAAATCAGACGTCGACTTATTGCTGATTTACACGCTTAGTAAGGTGAGTTTTTGATCTTTTAATCATAATCATTTATTTATTTGTAAGACATAGGTAGTTACATTAATAGGATGATCTAAGTAAAGCTCGTTCTTGCTATATCTTGTCTGACATACAAATTAAAATAAAAAAATAAACAACAAAATATTAAATATCAATAAAAAATACTGTCAATTAAAATGAAAATTGCAATTAAATACCAAATAAAATAAAATAAATAATTATAATTATACAATGTCAATAATAATGTGCAAAAAAACATAAATAATAAAAAATAATAATGTCAAATAAAATTAGAACAAAAAAAACAAATCAGAATTATTCATACCTACAAACAATTTTAAACTTTTGAGATGGGAAGTCATCAAATTAGTCCTCCCGCTTTCGGCGGAGCGGAAAGGAATCCAAGACTTATACAGACTAACCTCTCCATGTTCCTTCTTTTGCTTAACTAGCCCATAGCCCCGGAGTTGAGGCCTGCTAGGGTCACCAGCCAGGGTTACCGGTTGTTCAAAAAGCAAAAGAAGGAACATGGATGGATTTTAGTCAGTACAAGTCTGACACTCCCCGCCGCTCCGCACAGAGCGGGGGGGAGTGTCAGACTTGTCTTGTTGTCTTGACTTGTGATATTGCCCTTTATGTTCCGGGGCTGCGGTATCTCTATCGAACAACCCGCAACCCCGGCACGTATTCCCCTTAATAGCTGCCAATAGAAAGAGTACCAACTAATATCACAATGATTTGTGTTTCAGATGCAATTTCTGAGTAATCAAATAGCGGAGTTGCAGACAATACGAGAGCTTAAGATCAACAGGGCTATTGAATGTGAGTATTTAAACAAAAAGAAAAATGACAAAATATTGCATCGGCTACACTCTGTAGAAAACCTTTATAATAATATAATAAAAAGAAGATTACCCTGTAACCAAGAAGTTTCTTGCTGGATTATCTCCATACGAAATGACCAACCCGAAATTCTTGATTATAAAAAATTTTCGTGTTGCTGTGTTTGTTACAAAACTCCTCTGAAGCGGCTTTAATGAATTGTATAAAATTTTGTGAGCATATCGGGTAGGGCTGACCCGCTTGGCACAGCTAGTAATTAAATAAAACCATCTTAATGGCTTCATTCAAAAACTTTGTTATAGAATTTTTGTATCAATAAGTTGGTTCCCCCAAAAATATTAAAGAACCGACTTCTTTAATATTTTTTAATATTAAAATTATTTGTTTTTTGTATTACAGGTCACGATGATAAAGCGATTATTGAAGCTAAAGCAGACGATATAGTCAGAACCGAGAGAATGGCGGCAGAAGCGGAATTTATGAAGAAGGTATAAGGGATACCAACACAAAGAATAGCAACACTACAGCAACCAAACCTCCACGATATTGTCAACCATGCATTCTGTACACCAAACTAAGTAACTCTACGCAAAAAATGATGCTGGCTAACTATTTTGTTGGTGTCGTTGTATTGTGTTGTGAACAATCACGTTTTACGGTTGAACTCAATGTTACGAATATAAAAAATTGTGCTGATGGATGCATTGTATATATGTACATATAGTATGGGTCAGAAAGCTGGGCCGTAAAAAAGGTGGATGAATAACGATTGCATGTAGCGGAGATGAGAATGTTGAGATGGATGTGTGGATTGACAAGAATATAAAGTAACGAATGTGTATATTAGAGGAAGTTTGAAAGTTGCGCCTGTTACAGAAACAATGAAAGGGAGTCGTTTGTCTTAGTATGGACATGTAATGAGGAGGGATGAAGCACATGATTGTGACTTTTAAGTTACCGAACTCTTTTGCCTTCGTTTAGGTTATTTGTACACCCATTCATGCTGCAGTTTTGTGCCCAACTCTGCTCTATACATCATGGTAGTAAATCCTAATTTTATATTTTTGTTTGAAGGCTTTATTAATCCAAGCGCAAGCGAACAGAAATACGAGGGAGCAACTTAAGAAGCAGATTGATCTCCAACAAGAAGTTCTGCGGGACAAGCTCATCAGAAGGGAGAAGGAGGTATGTATAGAACTAAGTATTTTTTTAACCTACCTCAAAATGGCAATAACTTAAAGTAAATTTTCATGTTTTCTTGTGTGTGCATTTAGATCGGGTTATAATTAGTCTTAAAAAAAAAACACGGTTAACAGTTTTTATTATGCTGGCAATATTATCTATAGTACGGCCAACGAGAAGCGATACCAAATGTAAACAAAATCCATGCTAAAACCCCATCTAAAATGGCCGCCCGAATGTCGGCGAACCCGTCTTAACGTTGTCATGTTTTTGCCGGGAGAACGAGACATTACGACAAAGGCACAAGATGGAAAGAGCTAAATATTAGATTGTCAACGCCACAGTTGTTCTTTAGGTTAATGACCTTTCGTATCGCTTCTCGTTGGCCGTACTATAGTTATAGTTTTCAACAATGTAACACAAATAAATTAAATAAAAATTGTTTTGTAGGGAATGTTTTATTTTTCTTAAAGAGTTTTGATTTAATGGCAAGACAGGCTTTTCTACAATTATGACCCTTTCGCCACTGATTGGGAGGCGACTTTTTTTTAGATTTATTATGTTACACCCTTGTTTATAAAATGAAATTGTATACACATTGAGACAGGCGTAAGGACTTATATTCTTTCCTATTTATTAAATAGATAATGTCGACCTTCAACCGCGCTGTATCTGAGAAACTGGAGGCAGACAGAGTTTTGTTCAAGAAAGAGCTAGCGGCCATGGCCGGCAAGCTACAGGCCATCGAGCAGACCTTGAAAAGTAAGTTACTAGTCTAGTTTTATAGACTAACCCCCGAATACTGAAACGTCACTCAATATGTGAGGGCTGCTTAGCATTTGAGCAGCTCTTAAACTTTAGATTTTGTATGGTCAAACGTCACTTCTGAGTCTCTGTTAAACTTAAGTGGGACTTAAATTTTGAGTGACGTTTCAGTATTCGGGGGTAACTGCCGTAAAGCTGCAGAGTAAGCAAAAACTGTAGATAGATAGATAGAATATTCTTTGTTATGTACACCATACAGGTAACAAGAATAACACTAGACAACTTCTAAATAGGGTGACACAATGGACGGTCTTATCGCTAAAAACAATCTTTTCAAGACAACCTTTGAATGGATTTAAAAAGAGGAGAAACAGTAGTGTAGGTAGTAATTTTCAAACAATTTTTTAAAACATTTACAAACACAAATACTTATACATAAATACATATAATATACAATATCAAATAACAATCATGAAGAGCAAAGAAATATTTAATATTGTTGTTTAAGGAGAGAGGTAGTGCTTTTTGACCAGAATTTTTAAATTACTTTTTACTATAGCAGCAGGGAGAGGATGCACGTTAATCGACCAATCCTATTGGTTGGAATCTACTTCGCGCCTTCTTGTCTTTCCTGTGATTAGTTGGATATTTCACGTCTCTATTCCCACCGCTAGTCCTTGTTTTGGTGGAACCCGGGTAGCAGTCGGATAAGTATATCTAAAGAGGCATTGATGGACGAAAGTGTTACAGATAATTGACATAAGTCCATCAATGCCTAGTTGCTGTCAAGGCTTCTTTAGTACTTTTCTCAAATAATGCGCGTAGATTACAACTAAGATTGAAATGTGCTACTATAAAGTGTTTTTTTTTTCAATAAACTGTTTTCTATTTGCAAGCCAGTTCGAAATTTAAATAAAACTTTTGAAATGTTACCTCCGTGATTGCCATGTTTTGGAGTAAATGATCGTTTCATTTTTAAATTACATGTAGGATATGAGTTTGCATACTAATTTATTTGACCGCTAAAACAAGATAGATATGGATTTTCTAATAACTTTTGCCGGCCGCTACTCGCATGTATTTGGCTAATACAGCACTTTCGAATAATGTCGAAGAAGTAAATAACTGCTTGACTTTTACCGGGATTTACCTCGATTCTGCATTTCCTGAACGAAGCGCCTAGGACTTCAGCTGTGTTCTGGAGGGTACGGACTATAGTGTTTTGACAGCGCCAGTATAGTAAATGACCGTGTTGTCCGCGAACAGAGCTAGCCGAGTTTTTTTGCTGTTGGGAATATCTCTAGTGAACAGCGTGAAGACGAGGGGAGATATAACGGAGCCCTGAGGGACACCGGCCCTAATAGGATGAGGGGAGGAGAGCGCGGCCTCTATGCGATAGCGGAAGGTGCGGTTTGACAAATAGTCCCGTAAGATAAGCACGAGACGGTCCGGCACTCCTAATGAGTAGAGCTTGTATAACAAGCCGTTGTGCCAGACTTTATCGAAAGCTTTCACTATGTCGAAGTGTACGGTCTCATCGCCGTACATTTTTATTGCTTACTCGTCAACCTACTTTCGGCCAACGATGCGCCTCATACTGTCTCATAATAAAATAACATGACGGACGAATTCCAATGTAGTGAACTTATAACTCGGTAGCTATCAACAACTAAGAGAAATAATCGCCTTCCACCGTTGTAACTTACATTAACTTAAATATACTCAACTTGTGTATTTTAGTGGAAAAGTGTTTCTCTATACTAACTCAACTTAAAAATCTTCACGACAAATCAGTGTACGGAGTTAACTACTTACAACCCGTACATTTATGGTCCTTCGAGCTTTTGTGTATTTTGTGTGTTTGTGTCTTTGATACGGTAGCGAATCGGTTCAATTGGTCTCCCACAAGCGGGTCGCCCCAGTTGGATTGAGAAGGCGCATATACCTGATCAGAGTACAGACATATTGAATACTGGAAGAAACTTAAATAACTAGAAGAATCTTCAACTACTGGAAGAACTTTCAACTAACTACTAGAAGAACTTCAACAACTAGAAGCTCTTCAACCACTGGAACCAACTACACCAGCACAGCATTCGTCAACTGGAAGAACCTTCCGTAATCAAGATGAATAAGCTGTCACTACAATCAGCTTGTTTTGAAAACATCAAAACATTATGCAACAACTATAACAAGGATAGCAAAACAAGAAAAACAAAGGAATATTTGAGCAAGCGGCTGTCGTCTTTAGAAGCTCAATGGGTGGATTTTAACTCACGACATGCACTACTGTCGCAAGAAATCGAAGATAAAAACATTAACTATTTTATGGACGATGTCTACGGTAAGACAAAAATCATGTACGAAACAACGAAAGCCGACATGGTAAAACTCTTGCAAGCTACTGAGGAGAATGTGAAATTTGACCTATCAGACTTGTCGGCGGGAGAATCTGATGAGAAGACAAAGACTTTACTGACTCAACAGGAATGTAACTTTAAGGCCCTTGATCGAGCTATGGGTAAAATTGATTTTGACAACTTAAGTGAAAAATGGGAACTTGACGATTACTTGTCAATCTTGAAGTCGAAGTGGGAGCGTATTGACAGCACTCATTGGGAACTAGAAGCCTTACTAAAAGGCTCGAAAAACACGTACCATGAAATGTTCAACAGCATGGAAGCCAAATATGATGAAGCGAGGAAACGACTGAAAAGCAAGATGTGGTCCACCGCTCATCATCAACAATCAGCACCAAGAATCGAGATTCCAGAGTTTTCGGGCCACTACAACAAATGGATATCTTTTAAAGATCTTTTCCTTGAAACGATTCATAAAAACCCGACAATAAATAAGGCTCAAAAAATGCAACATCTAAAAACCAAGCTGAAAGGTGAAGCAGAAAGACTGGTGCAACACTTGAGCATCAGCGCCGACAACTACTCTTCATGTTGGGCGATACTGACTCAACGTTACGACAACCGTCGGCTACAGTTCTCATCCTTTATGAACACAATGCTGCAGTTGCCTGTAATACATAAGCCAGACGCTTATAACTTGAAGAAGCTGCATGACGTAACAACGGAATGTCTGAACGGCCTAACAAACATTGGCTTTGACATAACTAGTTGGGACCCCATGATTGTGCACTTGATGGCACAAAAACTAGACTGTGGGACCTACAATGAGTACATAAAGAGTTTGCATGATAATAGAGAAGTGCCAACACTGCAAGAATTTCTGGTGTTCTTGGAAAATCAGTTCACGGCGTTTGAAACCATGAAGAGTTCCAAGAAAGACTCACAGAGCTCAGAGAAGGCAGCTGGGACTGAAAAACATGTTTCTCGAAATTACGAGCATAAGAAATGGCATCCGAAAACTTACCACACTTCATACGGGCAATGCCCTCTTTGCAAAAACAATCATGTTTTGATGCAATGTCCGCAGTTTATTGACTCGGATACAAAGCAACGAAACAGCACAGTTGCGAAATTGCGTCTATGCAAAAACTGTCTGTTTCGACACGAAAACGAAACTTGCAATTCTGCGAAAACTTGTAAAGAATGCAATATGAAGCATCATACGCTATTGCATTATAGGAAATCTAATAACAAAACAACAAACTCAACGAGTACTGAAAACCAACGTTCAGGTCAACGACCATCGAAAGAAGCTGAAACACCGAGTTCCAATCATCTATCTGCCAACGAGATGGAAGTTTTACTCACAACTGTCCAAGTTAAGGTCATGACAATAGATGGGACTTACATAAACCTTCGTGCGCTTGTAGATCAGGGCTCACAAGTCAACCTGATTACTGAAAATGCAGCACAACTTCTGAGACTACCAAGGAACAAACTAACTGCGAAGATATCAGGAGTTGGATCTGTCTCAGGCGACTGTAAGGGACGACTAAGCGTAACATGCAAATCAATCCATTCGGAGTATACTTTCAACGCTGAAGCTTTGATTATGAAGAAATTAATCAACAAACTGCCGAACAACACATTTGAACGACCAGATTGGTCCTATTTGAAAAACTTAAAACTAGCAGACCCTGAATTTAATATTTCAAGGTCTGTTGACATTCTATTTGGAGCTGACGTTTATGCCGAAATTATCCAGGACGGAATACTAAAAGGCACCCCAAGGTCACCCGTTGCGCAACAGACACAACTGGGATGGATTTTGTGTGGAAAACTAGAAACTTTTAATTGTAACGTCACCCTCTTAGACTTGACTGAAATAACAAAATTTTGGGAGAGTGAAGATGTCACTATAAAAAACGCTGATCGAGCACAAGAGGATCAGTGTGAAACTTACTATAAGGAAACGACTCGCCGTGATTCAGATGGAAGATACATTGTGAAGATGCCCTTACGTCCGGATTATCAAAATAAGATCGGAACATCGAAAACTATCGCAGTATCACAATTGCTACAGCTGGAAAGAAAGTTTCAAAGAAATGGTAGACTTGAGCTGTTATACAAAAACTTCCTTAAGGAATATCTAGAGTTGGGCCATATGAAACTAGCAAATCCTATTCCTTCTTCAACTACTGAATGTTTCTTACCACACCACGGAGTACTTCGAGAAGAGTCTACTACTACAAAACTCAGAGTCGTCTTCAATGCATCGCAGAAAACTAAAACGGGATACAGCCTGAACAGCCTACAAGAAAAAGGCCCCAACCTACAAAAAGATATCCAAGAACTTATCATAAAATGGAGAACTTACAAATACGTGTTTACAGCTGACATCGAAAAAATGTACCGATGCATTTGGCTGTCTGAGGAACAACAACCATTGCAAAAAATTTGGCGACCTACTACGTTAGATAAATTGCAAGAGTATAAACTTTGTACTGTTACTTACGGCACTAAGTCCGCACCGTGGTTAGCCATGAGAACGATCAAACAACTTGCCTATGATGATGGTTACAAATACCCCATGGCTGCCAAAGTACTACTAAACGAAGCATACGTCGATGACGTCATCAGCGGCCACAACTCACTGAATGCGGCCCAAGAACTCCAAACATCGCTTATCGAAATGTTAAAAGGAGCCGGGATGAACTTACGCAAGTGGTCCAGTAACGAACCAACATTGTTAAAAAACTTAAGGGATGACCAGATTTCAAGCAAAATTACTTTTGATTTCAAGCAGGAAGAATCAATGAAAACTCTCGGACTTGGTTGGAATCCGCAGGCCGACACATTTGTGTTTAACTGGAAATTTGAAGAAAAGTATCGACCGGAAATAACCAAACGGCGGCTGCTTTCTGAAATTTCACAACTTTACGACCCACTGGGTTGGCTATCGCCAATAACTATCGCAGCGAAAATTATATTTCAAGAAGTGTGGGTCAACAAACTTGATTGGGATGATCAGTTACCATCGCATATAGCAGATAAATGGCTGAAACTGAGAGCTGACATACCCAACGTAAAATACATAAATATCAAGCGCTGGGTCGGTTCAAAGGAGCAGAAGATCGAACTATATGGATTCTGCGACGCCAGTGAGAAAGCTTACTCCTGCGTGGTTTACAGCTGCGTCAGAGACGAACAAGACAAGGCAAAGATAACATTACTTGCTGCTAAAACAAGAGTAGCGCCGTTATCAACAATCACATTACCGAAACTTGAACTATGCGGCGCACTTTTACTTTCGCAACTCATCGTAAAAATCAAAGAAGCGCTGAATGAGTTCGAAATCACTACGACTGTTTGGTGTGATTCTCAAGTGGTCTTGGCATGGATACAGGGGGACACATCTAAGAGAGAAAAATACGTTGCCAATCGAGTTGCAAAAATTCGACAATGCATACCAACAGAGCAATGGCACTATGTGAAGTCTCAAGATAACCCCGCAGACTGTGCATCAAGAGGATTGCTACCAACAAAACTAAAAACATTCAACTTGTGGTGGCAAGGCCCTACATTCCTGACTACACTCCAAGAACAAAGTCGTGAAGAAAACTTATCATGCACATTTACGACTAACTTAGGCAGCGAATGCCAAGCGAAAATGAACGCAAAAAACAATTCAACTTATAATTGTATTCATAACTTATTAACTAATTGCAGTTCGTTGACCAAAGCAATCAGAATTGTAGCATGGATACAACGATTTATCGGAAACGCACGTAACAGCAAAAAACGTGACACCGGTTGCCTGAGTTTATGCGAATTAAACAATTCTGAGGAACAAATAATAAAATATGTTCAACAAACGGAACTTACGCAAGAATATAAACAACTAATGAAGAAAGAAAATATTTCATCAAAATTCAATATTTATAAACTTAGACCATATTTGGACAACAACGGCATAATCCGAGTTGGGGGTCGACTGAACTACTCCAGTTTGCCTTTTGAAATGAAGAATCCAATTATTCTACCTAAGAGTGGACGACTTACTGACCTTGTGATACAAAAAGCTCACCTCACGACTTTACACGGAGGAGCCAGACTAACTTTAGCGTATATTCGTCAACGATACTGGATCGTTGGCGGCAATAGAGCTGTGAAAGCTGAACTACGGCGCTGTGTGCGCTGTCACCGCCACAGGCCATCGGATTTCAATCAACTAATGGGAGAACTTCCACCACAACGAGTAACACCTTCGCGACCGTTCACCCACACCGGAGTTGACTTCACAGGACACGTCGAAGTCAAGCTCAACAAAGGAAGAGGAGTGCGTACTTCTAAGGGATACATATGCATATTCGTTTGCATGGTAACAAAGGCTGTGCACATCGAACTTGCATCGGACTTAAGTACTGAAACTTTCATAGCAGCCTTCCAGAGAATGTGCTCCAGGCGTGGTACACCAAGTCACGTCTACTCAGACTGTGGGACGAACTTCATCGGCGCATCAAGGTTGCTGCAGAAAGAATTTGAAGACTTCAAGCAAATCTTGTCACCTGACTTCTTCAACAACATCGCAGACATGGGAGTGCAATGGCATTTTAATGCGCCAGCCTGGCCGACTGCTGGTGGACTATGGGAAGCAGCGGTCAAATCGATGAAGTATCACCTTCGTCGAGTACTAGGAGACCAAAAACTGACGTATGAAGAATTCACTACTCTTCTTGCGAAGATAGAGGCGTGCATGAACTCCAGGCCGCTCTGCCAACTCACTGAAGACCCCGAAGAATTTTATAATTACCTGACACCAGGCCACTTTCTAACGGGGGGACCAACAATGTCTTTACCACGTGCTGACTATACTGACGAAAACAAAATAAATCTAAGAAAACGATGGCAATTAACGGAACACATGCACCAACAGTTTTGGAAGACTTGGTCAAGCGAATATCTTTCTCAACTACAAACACGCAGTAAATGGAATAACCCAAGGAAAAACCTAAACGAGGGGGACATCGTATTAATCCGGGATAACAATTTGCCCCCAGGAAAATGGGCTATGGGACGGGTGCTAAAACTTCACCCTGGAGCGGACGGATATGTCCGAGTGACAACCCTAAAAACTCAAACTGGTGTCATCAAACGACCCATTGTAAAACTATCAATTCTACCCATCGATACTACGAGCAACAAAGGTGATGAAGAATGCAAAACAGATTTACAAAATGCTGAGACATCGGTAAAACTTTCCACAACAAAACTAACTACGAAAAAATGTCTTACAAACATTTTAATGTCTCTTTTCACAATGTTAATACTTGTGAACGGATCATACGGTTCACAACAAAGGTCAGGCACTCAAATTACTAACTTGGAACCTGAGAGACCGATTTACTACGACACCGTTGGCAAGGTTGAACTGATTCACGATGAATGGACTTTGCTTACCTACTACAACTTAACTAACTACTGGCACGGCATTCAACATATTGAAAATTACATCAACGGAGTATATGGCCTTTGCGAGAATATTCACCAAAGCTACTGCAAACCAACAATCGATCAACTTTCCCACGAGATGGAATTACTCAACTTCTACAATACAATCCTGCTGGCTCCTCACAAGCAGTTATCCTCGCGCAAGAAGCGCGGTTTGATTGACGGAGTGGGCATGATAGCAAACAGCTTATTCGGCGTTCTAGACCAAAAATTTGCTGAAAAATACCATAAAGACATTGAAGCGATACAACAAAACGAAAACTATTTACGTGAACTTGCAAAAAATCAAACGTCGATTATGCAACTGCAAAATGACGTATTGAAGAAAAATGACGCTAACATCGAGCT
This sequence comes from Ochropleura leucogaster, assembly GCA_958449745.1. Classification (NCBI taxonomy): domain Eukaryota; kingdom Metazoa; phylum Arthropoda; class Insecta; order Lepidoptera; family Noctuidae; genus Ochropleura; species Ochropleura leucogaster. The sequence continues at coordinate 8,365,403 of OY288223.1, read as the reverse complement.
TCAGTGTAAAATGATAGAAAAATTCATGGAGTTCACCTACTATCGGGCCATCGCTATACCATTCAAGAGAGACTCGAATTACAAACAGATGCAGTTAGCTTCGCAATACATTGCCGTAAACTTTGAGAAGAATTCTTATATCTCACTAAAAGATGAAGATGTCAAGTTATGTATCAAAAGACAAAAACATAACTTCATTTGTAACGCAAACATGCCAGTCTTCAACTTACATAACATAAATGCGCCGTGCGAAGCAAAACTCCTGGGTCACCGTACTACGACGAGTACGTCACCGTGTGACGTACACAGCGTGTCATGCGAGGAGGAATGGATAAAGTTACAAGAATCAAACAGCTGGCTTGTTGTTTGTTGCGGAAGGTGCGAATTACGTACAGTTTGTAATAACGACGTAATATCGCAAACAATCACATCGACGGCTATAGTTACTTTGAGTCAAGGATGCGTACTGCGATCAAAAGATCTCACCATCACTTCATACAATCAGTACAACAGCAACCTCAACGTGAACTATGACATGCACGTACCGAACCTGAATTCGCCGATAAACAACATTGTTAACGTGACACTACATAACACGCCACATGAACTGTTCCGCCTCAAGAAAAACGACTTCGCGGAAATTGACAAAAAGCTGCGGTTCCAAGAAGAGCACGAGCCTAAACTACCATCCACTATCACAGACCATGACGTACATCAATATGTAATTTGTTATCTTTTACTAACAATTGCTGTCATCACTTTCCTGTGGATAATAATAAGGAAATACTGCAGAGTGCTCAGAACCCAACTTCCAAGGAAGAAAAATAAAAAGCCTACGCATGAAGATATCGAGCTTCAACCAATGGGATCTCGACAACAGACTGCCAGAGAAGACAACCAACGGTCGCCCATAGACGGCTGCGATGTTCAACGTCAAGCACATCACGACAACATTGCTTTTACTTTTAATTAATTCATTTGACTTATATTGTACATTTATCCTTACTACTTTACTTTATTCTTTGACTTTGTAAAGGCGTTTCTTTCTCTCACTCTCTCTACTCATCTTTGCTTCTTTAAGGGGTTGCCAATATGTACGGTCTCATCGCCGTACATTTTTATTGCTTACTCGTCAACCTACTTTCGGCCAACGATGCGCCTCATACTGTCTCATAATAAAATAACATGACGGACGAATTCCAATGTAGTGAACTTATAACTCGGTAGCTATCAACAACTAAGAGAAATAATCGCCTTCCACCGTTGTAACTTACATTAACTTAAATATACTCAACTTGTGTATTTTAGTGGAAAAGTGTTTCTCTATACTAACTCAACTTAAAAATCTTCACGACAAATCAGTGTACGGAGTTAACTACTTACAACCCGTACACGAAGTATAATACGCCCTTCATCGCTCCGCGCTGGAAGCCAGCGCTCACGTATTTGACGATGCGGTGGACCTGTTGGATACACGAATGTTCAGTCCTCAAACCGAAGTGCTCGTTGGGAATAAGACTCTTTAGTCTCAGTAATTGCCAGGAAGCCGCGCCGCCAATGTTCATAATGGTGAGCGCGCGCACACTCCTACGTTGTCCTCGGCCGCCATACGGAGCTCGCCTATTAGTCATTTATGTAATGGATACGCCACCGCTCTCACGAGACCCTACGATGTTATAAATAGCGGTGTTTTCAAATTCGACTTTCATTGTCGAAGTCCCTAAAGCTCCATTCGGAGTTTTGCCCGAAGTTTACGGTTAATAAAGTCGTACATTGTGACAGAGCGTGCGGCATCGGAAGCGGAAGCGCGTCGCTCGCAGTCGCTGTGGGCGGCGGCCGAGGCGCTGCTGGCAGCCACGCGCCGCTCCGCGCCCGCCACCAAGCTGGACAACGAGCTCAAGGCGCTGGAGAAGGCTGGTGAGTGTACTGTAACATTGTCACATCGGAAGCGCGTCGCTCGCAGTCGCTGTGGGCGGCGGCCAAGGCGCTGCTGGCAGCCACGCGCCGCTCCGCGCCCGCCACCAAGCTGGACAACGAGCTCAAGGCGCTGGAGAAGGCTGGTGAGTGTACTGTAACATTGTCACATCGGAAGCGCGTCGCTCGCAGTCGCTGTGGGCGGCGGCCGAGGCGCTGCTGGCAGCCACGCGCCGCTCCGCGCCCGCCACCAAGCTGGACAACGAGCTCAAGGCGCTGGAGAAGGCTGGTGAGTGTACTGTAACATTGTCACATCGGAAGCGCGGCGCTCGCAGTCGCTGTGGGCGGCGGCCGAGGCGCTGCTGGCAGCCACGCGCCGCTCCGCGCCCGCCACCAAGCTGGACAACGAGCTCAAGGCGCTGGAGAAGGCTGGTGAGTGTACTGTAACATTGTCACATCGGAAGCGCGTCGCTCGCAGTCGCTGTGGGCGGCGGCCGAGGCGCTGCTGGCAGCCACGCGCCGCTCCGCGCCCGCCACCAAGCTGGACAACGAGCTCAAGGCGCTGGAGAAGGCTGGTGAGTGTACTGTAACATTGTCACATCGGAAGCGCGGCGCTCGCAGTCGCTGTGGGAGGAGAGTGACAGCTGGTGAGTGTAGTCATGGAGAGGAAACCCATAACGTAATAGATGGTCACCGACAGACTGACCTTGGTAACCGCGGTTTAACTTTGAACAGCATTACATGCGGTATCTACAAACCCATACTGTCCTGTAAACGAGCAATGGGAATTTTAGGTTTATGCACATCACTCATGCTCGTAGAACATAACTGGTGAAACGTGGGTGTACATGAGGTACAACTATGCTCAACCCTTCGGAGATTACAAGGCGTCATGTTATTTTATACCTTCATTTCAGGCACGGGTGATAAGCTGGTCCAGACAGTACTGAAGGGAATTCCCGATGAAGTCCGCGAAAAGGGCATCGCTACTGAGAAGTCGCTGCGAGACAGGTTCGAAAAGGTATCCCCGTATTTCCATACTAATTTTAACCAATGTGGTCTTGTGGTCCCCAGCACTGCTAAGTACGCAGTTTTAACTGTTGTTGGGTTCTACCAACAGGACTTGGCGGCACGGTTGGCGCAGTAGCTGAAGTATTGACTGCTGCAGTGTGTGGCACGGGTTCGATCCCCGCACTGAACAAATATTTGAGATAGTTGTTCCGGGTTCTAAGTTCTATATGTTTGTAAACGCCCCCATATCGGTACAAGAGAAATTCATATTGTATTGGGCGACGCGTCTAGGTGTATGCCCAAGTGATGGCAGTGACCTCAACCTTTTTTTACTTGTTACGTCTTCATACCTTAATGCCTAAACCGGTTTTGATAAATTTTGGTACAGAGATAGTTGAGATTCTGGAGACGGACATAGGCTATCTCTTTTTTTAAAGTGGGAAATGAGGGAAAAAGAGGGAAAGGAAAGAAAAGGGAAATCTTATTTCCTTTTCCTTTCCTCTTTCGCATACTTGCTAATACAATAAACAAGCCGCAAAAACTACAAGTAGCAGGTACCTACAATTCAGAAAAGGAGAACTGTGTTACCCCGAAATTAACGCGAGCGAAGCCGTGGGCAAAAGCTAGTAGTACATAAAGAAATTTATTAACATAAATACATTTTAATACAAGCTACAAATTGTATTTACGTAGTACCGTAATGGTATTACCGCCTCATCGGACTATGAGAGTGCACCTGCGTGTGCGCACATACTTGTGCACTATAATATCTACCTCGCCGATGACTGATCTCCATTTACATTGGGCCGCCGTGACCGAATCCGGTGGATAACTATTAATGAAATCCAGTTTGATTCAACCCCCTCCACCCCAGTTCTGAGTAATGGAATAATTTCAGATGGAGAAGACAGCGGTGAAGGTGGCACTAGTCGGGCGCGATGGAGCCTCGCTGCCGGTCTACTTCATGTCCTGGTTGCAATCGATATTGCTGTTCAAGAGAGTGAGTTAATATGCCATAGATGATGATGTGGTGTATTTACATAAATATTACAATTTGATTGAAGCGAAGCAACTTGGGCGTTGCTTTCGGCGCGGAATTAGCACACGAGCCGACAGGCGAGGGTATTATAGAGCCGAAAACAGCAGTGACAAATTCCCACATGAATCAAACGCCGTTTCAATACACATAAAGAGAAATTGAATAACATAACGAAAATTAAACTATTTTTTTTTCCCTCGCCCTTTTTTATAAGAGCCAGATTTCGTGGAAGTGTATTGAAAATGTTTTTAAAGGCCCTATACACAGGGAACTGGTTACGGTCACCTCTAACCCGGAAACTCGTCCCTAGGGTAACTTGACTCTAAGCTCGCCTCTAGACAATATTGTAACTATATTCAAGAACTCTTGCGATTGGTACATTGTTATTTAGGTTCACTACTAACTTTCACACATTTCACTATATTTTTTAATTTGCTGTTTTCAGTTTAGTGCAATTCCTGAAGATGAATTGGCCAACAAACCGACCGATTTCACAGCTTTAGACACCTTTGACATCATGCAGAGAGCAAGGTACGTAGTTAGTTATACATATTTGTAGGACAGCCCTACGCATTTCGTATTACCTGCATACAAAATATATCTATCTAAACGACAAACATTTCGAGGAGTTTTATCTGGTGTAAGTATTTTTTTGCCTGTAAAGTTTAAAACGGAGTTTATAAAATTACTTGGTTTTCTGTCTGACTGTTTATTTGGGAAGACCCTTAATCTCGGGAAAGCGTGTAGGTATCGAAATGAAAAGAAATTTTGAAAATAAAGCCATATATTACAGCTGTGAAAAAATAGGTCTTGTAAGTTTACACAGTCAAAAGATCATATCGCAAGTTTGTACGGAGATGCGCGAGTCCGACTCGCACTTGACCGGATTTTTCAATCAATCATCATTATATCTAAGGGATTAAAATTATAGTAAGCAAATATAATAAATGACACAAAAAATAATGATGTTTTTGCCATTTGGCAACGGTTATAGTGTCAAGGAGAACTTAGCCTAGGATGCTAGAGTGAGCGCAGGAAGCTCGAAACCTAGGTTCTATTCATTATTTTAAATTTAACCCTGCAGCTATAAATCTATGTTTGGATGTTGAATTTAGGAAAGCAAAACGAACAATTTTCAGGTTATAATTTCACACTATAATGAGGTTTTAGTTTTGGTGATCATTTTCTATTTTTGGAAGCATAAAAATGTTTTTTTTAAGCTATACAGGGTTATTTGTAAAACACCGACAACCTCGCAGGACTGTATTACTATCATCATAAACAACAACTTTTGTTCTATGATTTTTTACAAAATTTTATACATTTACCAAAAACAAATCATCAAGATTTCGTTGTCCTATCTAACACATTTCAACTCCGACCGTTTGCTGTACCTACATACCTACACCTGCCGCGCACTGTCCCCGTAGGTACGTTTGCTTCGCATAGATTTCGTAACATTTAGAGCGTTCAATTTAAATATTTTTATTTTTGTATGAAAATCTGATAAACTAAAATATGATAAATGTTTAAATGTCATAGAACAAAAGTTGTTGATTATGATGCTGGTAACATGGTCCTGAGAGGGTGCTGGTGTTTTACAAATAACCCTGTATATTGTTATGTTAAATTAGCCCATAATAAGAGTGCGCCGTTTGTGTCAGGTACCACATGGACCACGGCAACATCTCGGGCGCGCTGCGCTACGTGAACCTGCTGCAGGGCGCGCCGCGCGCGGCGGCGCAGGCGTGGGCGCACGCCGCGCGCGCACACCTGGAGGTGCGCCAGGCCGCAGAGACCGTCATGGCGCACGCCTCGGTGTCCGGCCTGCTCTACCTCTAGACCCCGACCTACTGCCGAGCTAAGTAGAGCCGCTAGCACCACAAGTTTCACATAGCATGTCTACTTAAATAGAGTAAATCTAAACATTATTGCATCAGTGCTAGATTCTAGTAAATTCTAAATTAATAGTTGTTTTTGACTCCCCTGCGATTAACGGACAAAATTCAACTGTACGATCGTGGGAAAAACATGTTAATTAGATTCTTTGACTACATATTTATATTTGGCGTGTCATATTAATTTCATACAAATATCAAATATTTGCTGTTAAAAGTTATTTGCTTCACAAGTTTATTTCCCTGATTTTAGACTACTGTCAAAGAATTTTGCTTCTGACGTGGGTAACTGACTAAAATTTAACATATTAAATGAATTGGTATATATGTTGGGCATCTTATCATTTAGTCGCAACAGAAGCATTTTTTATTAGCAGTAGCGGTTATCGTACTTTAACAATATTGTCAAAAGTTATATCGTTCTTTATATGGCCAGTAAGCCAGTTTAGATCAAAATGTCCCAATTTATATGCTTATTATAAAACATGATATACATATATATGCATATAACTGTAATTACTAATCGATCGCAACAATGCAATTAGTAAAGTCGGCCAAAAACAAATAATTAAGGCCTTTTACATGTGTATTATTTGAAATTTAAACCACAGCCATATTTGCAAAGATATATTGGCATTATTTCATTATTAGTTGACTGTAGACATTTAAAAAGTAAAAAAAAAAACGTTAATTTTCGTATGAAAAATCAAACCAGTAGTTTATGTACAAATGTTACAATTTATGTTAAATTCAAAGTACATAAAAATCGAGTACTGTTAAAAAAACGTATTCGAGAATAAACGTTTCTTTAAAACTGTGAAATTTATTTAGTAGCACCGTATTGTGTTTGCATTTATTTCTAAAATATAACAACATTTTTGATTCAGTTAGTAAATTATGGTGCCAGCAAACTGAATTTGTGGAGGTTTCCTTTTAATTTTAGTAATTTATGTAAATATAAAAATATTGTATGTAATAAATTAAAAGATGATTTTTATGTCTCATTCTTGTTTTATTGCTTCCTAGAAGTTCTTTTTAGCGTTATCTTCGTAGTTCAAACGTGTTTAGACCATCTTACCCCACTCAGCCACGCTTACCGCGCTGGCAGATGCAGTAAATAGATACTAGCAGCTGCTCATCACTTCCTTATAGTGATATTAGTCTAAAATCATCTCCACATTATGGCAATTCTAACTAAACCTTTTTGTGGCACATCGGTGGGATGGTTTCAAAGACTCAAACTCATAGCATTTATTTTAAATAGTCCATTATGAGCACTTTTGTGTCATCCAAACATGAAGATGCTACTACAGTCCCAGTCACATGGCATAATAACTGCCGACTCTCTGTGGAAAAGAATGGGCAATAATCTCTATGGAAATTATTTTTACCACAGTAGGTCAAACACTCCGTGAAGACTGATTCAAACGGGATTTTGCTCACTGCGTGAGACAAAGTATTATTATAATAAACTAGCTTTCGCCCGCGGCTTCGCCCGCGTTAAATTTGGGGTAACACAGTTCCCCTTGCGCCTTATTGATTTGTAATAGCAACGCTAAGTTTTCCCTTTTCTTTCCTCTTTCTCCCTCACATCCCACTTTTTTCAAAAAAATATGAGCCTATGTGTCTCCTGGTTCCCAACTATGTCTGTACCAAAATTCATCAAAATCGGTTTAGCCATTAAAGCGTGAAGAGGTAACAAACAAACTCACTTTCGCTTTTATAATATTAGTAAGGATAAGGATTTTTACAAAGAGTGCCGCGTATTGTTTTTGTCACGTCAAAAGAAAGTAAGTAAAGTAACAAAGGTTTTCAAGTATATTTTATAAGTTCTGACAATCACCCTGTCACCACTACTGCTGCCGCTTCAAAATCATCAAATGACTTCCCCCGCTCTGTGCGGAGCGGGAGGGGGGCATGTCAGACTTTTACTGACTAAAACCCACCCATGTTCCTTCTATTGCCCTTTACGTTCCGGGGCCGCGGTATCTCTTTCGAACAACCCGCAACCCCGGCAGGCGAAGGCTTTGGCAAACCCCTCTGCTTTGCTGACATCTCTTTGAGGCGCGCGTGAAACACGAACGCGCCGTCGACACGGCCTGTCGTCAATCGATGTACGGACGAAGATCTACCCATTGCTCACCGTCCACAGACGCGCCTGGCCTTGAGCGTGCCGCTGCGTCTTCTTGCATTGAGTATGTTTATGACTGTTTGTTACTCCTATGACGCAACAGACATGATTTTTTTCACACAGTTACGTGTATAACCTGGATTTACTCATAGACAACTTTCAACTCCCTTGGGAGAAAAGTCTATGTCCACGTCCAATAACCAACTTGTAACACTGTAGGTTTAGAACTCTTACGTATTACAGTTTCCATTCGGCCAGGACTGTTGTTTACTTAGGGTTGGCCACATGTAAATTAAAAAAGTCGGGGGTTGGATGGAAGCAGCAGAGTAAAAAAATGCCATTAATGGGACCCAGTTCCAACCAAAGAGTTTTCAATTTATCTACAATATGTATGTATTTATAAATTATATAAGTATTTATATCAGTTGTCTGTTTACCATAACACAAGCTCTGCTTAGCTTGGGATCAGATAGCCGTGTGTGAGTTGTCCCAAGATATTTATTTATTTTATTTTTTTAATTAATCTCTTCAAAACTGGCAGCAAAAAAAAAACAAACGAGTAAGAAGTAAACAATCACAATCAGATAGAGAACTGTCCCCGGGAAATGTCGGATTGTTTGTCGTAGATAAAAAATATCAAAGCAAGACAAAATCACGGTTACAAATAAACAAAGAAGACAAATTAATAAGAAAATTCCTAAGAGAAAATAATGTTTAGATCAATGACCAACATCACATCAGCAAGGAAACTTTGTGTAAGTACAGTGCAGATTTTTTTGCCTACTGTATTGACTGGGTGTGTTTGGCAGCAGGGGCTTCCTCGACATAAAAATCCATGGTAGTTACACTACGACGCACCGCCCACAGCGGACATGCTACCCGCGAGACACGGCCACAGCACCGCTCAGTTGTTTGTGTAGCTCAAAGCAGACACTACGCTGCTTGTTATTTTAGGGCGGGTACTGTAAGGTTGTACAACTTACAAATACTTTAAATTAGGCATTGCTCAATCATGTTGATAGATGGACAGGGAGAGGAAGGCCAAAGAAAATATTAATGGATTATGTAAGGAATGATATGAAGGAGAAAGGATTAGATGATGCCGTGACTTTTGACAGGGGAGAATTAAATCAACCTAACTTTGTTGAACTGATGTCGGCGTCGTGTCTAACCGAATGCTGCTGAATACCAGTATTTTTTACATGGAACGCCTGCCTTTTTGACCTTCGTAATAAAGTTAGTGCTTTGCAACATGAAACCCTGGTTAAGCAGTCTTAAAACCAGTGTTTTCAAGCTTTCGGGCCACTGACTGTTTAACGAATGTCAAAGATCTACAAATGACAAGACGAGAACAAAGGTTTAATGCTTTCCTAGACACAGAGTGAACTCCATGTGAATGTTGACCCATCCACGGACCAAACTAGGCGATCACGGCTTAACCTAGAGGTCAACCCAAGTTGTTATTATCTTATTATATAAAACGAGTTTTTATTTCAATAGGTAAAGTTGCCGATGCTCTCGCGTTGGCAACCAAGACAATCATGTGTTTCTGTTCTATACATCGTAAGTACGTACCAACTAAACTCAAATTTTATTCAATAAAATGATAAAAGTTTTAGGTAGGTACTACACAGCCACCAAATCAACGAAGACTGGGTGGAGCAAAAGAAGGAATATGTTTGGTTTTTAGTCAGTAGGTACAAAATTGCTACTCCCTTCCGCTCCACCCAGAGCGGGAGAAGTCGTTTGATGAAATTGGAATAAAATCCAAAAAAAAGTATAAGTTTGAGTTTTAGCCTTTGGGCTGCAGAAAAAGTCTTTAAAAAAGAATAAGTACTTAAAACATCATATCATAATATATGATTAGACTTTTCCTTTATTGGGGTACGCTTACAGTCTAATTGGATGCAGCTGAAACCCGTATTTTACATGGCGCGACTGCTTTTCCGACCTACGCAAACGATTACGAGTTAATATAATACTAGTTAAAAATACGATATTGCTAGGCATGATATTGGTAGGCTTTCTCGGTAGGTATGTAATGGAGTCACCCATCCCCGGAAAGATGGATCGGCTGTTTATATTTAGCCACGAGCTCTTTAGCAAACCTTTACTTGAGTTTTTTTTTTTTAAATTTCAGAACCACTACCCGACTGACTTCCAAATAGCGACATTTACCCGTACTCCGATAAGCTTCAAGTATCAGGATCCTAAGGAGCGCGAACCATGCCCAAAACCCCCTCCGCCGCCACCGCCTCCCCCCAAAGATGATACAATATTCTGGGCCGTCATGGCGGTGCTGTTTGGTGCTGGAGCTTTTGCGGTATATGCAAAGTAAGTGCATCATAGTATCTAGGTGGTTGTGTATTACCCGAATGTATAAAATAAGAAATACTCACATGTAGAAGTCAGAAACTATATTGTTACTATTTTAAATCGACTTTAATAAAGGAGGTTTTGGTTTCAAATGTATTTTTTTTTTGTATGTTTGTTACGCGATTTTTACGCGTTGATTGTGGGGCGATTTTAGACTTTGTTTTTATAATCGAAAGGGTATCCTCCCGAAGATAACTCATAAATTACCGAAACCTAACCAATTCATATGGAGTCCCATATGTTTTTTAGTAACGAAGTTCCTAAGAAAGGGGGCTAGACGGAAAAAAATAGAGATAAGACCAAAAGTTGTACCGAGACTTTGCCGATAACTTCTTTCCATCCGGGTGTCCCTTGACATCTCTTAAGGTTTTTTTCTAAATTGCTTGGGTAATTTAATATTTTTCTCCGATTGTATAAAGACGATATACTAATATCTCTTAGTAGCAATGAAGAATTTATACTCATGAATAATTTGTATAAACTACGTGGTGCGTAATAAACTACGCACCACGACGCATTTGCAAACCACTTAGGCGCGTCGCCCACAAGATTAACAGTCGAGGTGCAGTTGAGGCGTTAATCGTGTGGGCGACGCGCCTAAGTGGTTTGCAAATGCGTCGTGGTGCGTAGTTTTAAAGAATTCTTCGAAATATTACATTAGAACCAGGCGGAGGGCCAAAAGGCCAGACATGACCCCAAAAATTCTTAACCTTACAGAAGAATTATGTTGTTTTCAGAAATAATCCAGAAATACGTGATTGGCTATCATTAAACGCGTCGTGGTTCGACGATATCATTGCTTTAATTTATGAGGAAAATATGACTTACGGAGAGTTAGCGACTGCTTGCATCGATGAAACGAAGAGGTTCCTTCAAAAGCACAAGCGAGAAGACACCAAACCGAAGGAGTGCTCCACTGGTGGTGGACCTGTGAAAGGTAAAGAAAACATTAAGCTGGATCATGACATAATCATCATCTTTTTTATGAATTTTTCGTGAGAAAGAAAATTCATAAAAAAGATTAATCTTTAATAACCACTGGCCAAGAGTTTTAGTGTCCTGTGCACACTTTGCATTCAAAGGCCGCTTAGCCGAATAGGCCAATAAAAAAGACGAAATTTAAAAAAAAACGTGTTTGCTTCGCTCTATTTTTCCGATTTATTAGAGGAAGTTCTACGTATTATAGATGGAGTACTAAAATTAAAATTCTTCACATTCATAAGCTTATCTGATAAGTTGTCAGAATTTGTTCTAGTCTATTCTAGTAAGACCAAAAGAAAAAGATGGTTCTAAATTGTTCAAGTTAGCTGCGCTCGCTCTTGAATCTATTTTTAGGGTAAAGTACCTCAAAAGGAAAAAAAATGGCACCCTTATAGGACATGATTTTAGTTGTCCTCCTATTTGTCTGTCTGTGTGTCAGCCTTTATCTCGGGAACGCGTCGAGGTATCGAGTTGAGATTTAAATCATATAGGTACTTCAGTCTGTGGTCCCTTGGAGTGCCAGTCGAAAGATTTGGCTTAACCTGGATACATGTATTTTCATCTAATGTCACCCGCACCATGCTATAGCGAGAACAATATTAACTGAGAGTATATAATCCGACGTACAATCTGCGTAGGCGCGATTCTCTAAGAGAACTGTTTAAAAAAATTAACATCATGACAGTACCTTGTCAATACATCTATGAAAACATCATGTACGTTAGGAAAAATCTGCATCTATTTAGTAAAAGAGGTGACAGACATCACTATAATACTAGAAATAGGGACCAACTGGTTCAGCCAGGTTTCAGGCTAGCTAAGGTAGACTCCTCTTTTATGGGGTACTGTTTAAAATGTTACAATAAAATATCTCCAAACATCCTACAACTGAATGAATCGAAGTTTAAATCTTGTATTAAACGCACACTATGTAGGCAAGCATACTATAAGTTGGGGGATTACATTAATGATATAAATGCTTGGCTCAATGCCGGTCCTGCTCCACAACCATAGGGGCAAACTAACTATCATTAATCAGCATCTGAAGTTATTGTGGCAGCTGAAGAAGATTGTAATACTATCATTGCATTGTATAGACTCAATTTCCTAATATTGTATAATTGTAATGCCCATGTGTGAGTTCTATGTAATTTTATTGACTCGACGGTTGCCCTGGTGGTTGAGAGATTGTCACGCTCACTTAAATGTCTCGCTGATGGTGGCGGGTGTGTCGGGTCATTTAGCTCCCTTCAAAATGGTCGAGCTAAATGGGGCTGATCCATACGTCATGTTCGTGAACGGGCGCTGTCGGTTGGGACTGGTCATCTCTTAGCTACCACGGTTTGTTTTAATTCTTCTATTAAACTCGTGATAATTATTGCTTTTACTCTGGACGCTCTAAATGTGCTCGTTTTTCTACATCGTTCTCACATTATGAATAATCTCAACATGAATGATGTATCCATGATTTTATAAAACATTATGATTTAAAAGAGTGTCCATGGAGTTTCTTGCCCATTCTTCTCCATAGAGATCTACGCTTTGGAATGGGCAACTACAGTACTTTCACAAGTTATTATGTCTTGTGACTGGGACTGTAGCAGCATCATTTCTTTTGTTCTTGTTTTTATGACATTCAAAAGTGCCTGTAATGGTCTAATTGAAATAAATGATTTGAGTTTGAGTTTGACGTCGACAAATGCGCTCGGCGCTCTCTGAATCTACTCGTATGCTATACAGGGTGTTTGGAAAATCGATGCAAAGCCGTGAAGCAGACCTAGTATAGACTATTTAGAACCATTTGAACCTAACTTGTCTTCGGCGAAGTGTGACTATTTTTTTTAAATCAAATTTTAATGATTTTTGATGATAATCCTAAAATTTTGCAGTTATTTGCAAATAATTAGTCAGTTTGAAAGATAAATCATTTATTTTTTTAATTTATTTTATTAAAGTAATGTCTGAACAATCAAACGAAACATGATTAAGGCATCTGTGTCATGAGAATTTTTTTTTTTAGACAGTTGAAGTTAATACTTCTGTTTTTAGATTAAGAAAACAGATTTTTGACAGTTTAAAAAAAAATCACGGATCGTGCTTTTTCTGTTCAAACATTTTTAAAGACATGCCTAGTTATTAGACTTTCTTTTGAGGTATCAATTACGCAGATAGCTTACAAATTATTGAAATTAGGATCTACAAACTAAAGTGAGGGAGAAAATTAAAATGTATCGGTGAAATAATTAAAACAAAATTTTAATACAAATCATTTATTTTTCATGTTCAAAATGTCCGCCGCGGTTCCTAACACAAGCACGGGCCCGTCTTCTCACTTCCGTTGTTGTAATTTTCAACTTCATCTCTAGTTTCATTGTTTCAAATGCTGAATTTATTCTCGCAATCAGTTCTTCTTTAGTATTTATCTCTACGTTTGTATAAACTAGTTCCTTGGCCCGACCCCACACGAAAAAGTCAAGCGGCGTTAGATCGGGTGACCGGGCGGGCCAAGGGATTGGTCCGTCTCTGCCGATCCAGCTGTCAGGGAAGCAATTGTTTAAGTGCTCGCGTACATTCAATGTCCAATGCGCTGGACAACCATCTTGTTGGAAAATAATTTCTCGGTCTCCTGTGAATATTAGGGCCCCGGATTCCTCTACAAGCTCTGGAAAATCATTTTGTAAGAATTCCAAATAACTATTGCCATTCAAATTATCCGGTAAGAAATGGGGCCCAACCAGTGTTCTGCCGATCACTCCGGCCCACACGTTGACCGAGAATTTCCTTTGAATTGACTTCTGCTTTTTCCAATGTGGATTGTTGTGTTTTTCAGCCCATTGATGAAGATTGTGGAAATTAGTTATGCCTTCCCTAGAAAATTTACTTTCGTCTGTCCACAAGATTGACTTCAGAAACCATGCATTTTCAATGTCAGAGTTAAGAAGAAAACGACAAAACTGTATCCTTCTCTGAGGATCTCGCTCTTCAAGACCTTGAACGCCCGTGCCATGATACGCATACCTGTTATTTTGGTGCATTGTATTCCACACTTTCCAATGGGAGATGTTTAAATTTCGAGCTACTTTTCTAGTGCTGGTATGTGGATCAGCTTGAAATGCCGCTAAGATATCTTGTTCGATGTCAGTACCATGTCTACCTGGATTGACTCCAGGTTCCACACGGTGTATCCCATCTGCAGCAAGCCGACGAAATGTGTTGTAAAACACTCTTACGTTCGGTACTCTCCGATTAGGATAGCGTTCTTGGTACATCCGTCGTGCTAAAGATCCATTGCCGTCTGCTCTGCCATACATAAAAACGATGTCAGCATATTCCTCGTTCGAGAAAGTAGCCATAGTCAGTTCTCACAAAAACGGCTGGTAACGCACTAAAAGTTCAACTTAAAATAAAAGTTCAAGAGTCACGTGCAGGAGCGCAAAGGGCTACAACTGAACACGATGAATTGTCACGAAAAAGGAGATAACGTCTAGTCACAAGCGCAGTTGTTACTCGACTGAGTAAACTGGCGTCCCTTCAAAAAAACAGGTAGTTACTGACCCTATCTAAAGAAACACGACCCTATTGTCTTACCAATAAAGTCGTTTTTGCTGTGAAATGTGTTCACGTAACTAGGGGTGCGCGGGCGCTACCTGAAATTGTCAAAGTTATCGCCATCTTATCGCTCGCGTCACGCGTCGGCAGTGTTAGAGAGTCTCCCCTAAATTTTATTTCGAATGTCCAAAATTAAAGTTATCTTCTTATTTTTTTTTAACATAAAATCTATTTTTTAATAAGTATAATAATAAATGTTATTATTTTAAAGCACTAGTCTCGTTTTATCACCCTATTTAAAATGTTTAATTTTCTCCCTCACTTTAGTTTGTAGATCCTAATTTCAATAATTTGTAAGCTATCTGCGTAATTGATACCTCAAAAGAAAGTCTAATAACTAGGCATGTCTTTAAAAATGTTTGAACAGAAAAAGCACGATCCGTGATTTTTTTTTAAACTGTCAAAAATCTGTTTTCTTAATCTAAAAACAGAAGTATTAACTTCAACTGTCTAAAAAAAAAAATTCTCATGACACAGATGCCTTAATCATGTTTCGTTTGATTGTTCAGACATTACTTTAATAAAATAAATTAAAAAAATAAATGATTTATCTTTCAAACTGACTAATTATTTGCAAATAACTGCAAAATTTTAGGATTATCATCAAAAATCATTAAAATTTGATTTAAAAAAAATAGTCACACTTCGCCGAAGACAAGTTAGGTTCAAATGGTTCTAAATAGTCTATACTAGGTCTGCTTCACGGCTTTGCATCGATCTTCCAAACACCCTGTATATTATATGCTTTATTTTAATGTAAGTTTTTCTCATTCAGATTGTCCTGTCGAACCGCCTAAAGTGGAAGGTAAGTAAATGTTAAGAAGTGGAATTAAGGAAAGTGAATATTCATCTGTATTTCATGATGTTTAAAGATCTTGCAATGTACTACTAGTCTAAGATCCGGCTGCAGAATCAGTGTACCCATCGAGTGTTTGCTGAAAACCAAATTTTTACACATATTCATGATTAGGAGAATTTATATCCACCAGGTTGCCTATCAAAATGTGGCCGCTAGTATTTTTAATTAAATTATTAATAATTCATAATCCGTAAGAAATTTCATTGACTTTTTTTTTCAATGAAATGTCGTCTACTTTACGGCAACATCTATAAAGATTCTGAAAAATTATGGTTGCCGTTGCGCACCTGGCCGTACCTCTTCGCAGCCGGGTATACACAGGTATGAATTTGTTACATTTATACACCCACAACGTACATTTATAATTTATATATCAAATTAAAGCTATTTTTTTTCTGTATATTATTATATACGGTTGCTTAATTAAATCTGGCCGCCAATAAGGGCTGCTGGCTAATAAATATAGTAAATATTAAAAGTAGAGTGAAAGAGAGCTAGCGCGTAACACCACTAGTCAGACGAGGATAGCGATTGCCAGCTGTCGGACGGTTTAAAGCCATTGCGCATGCGTCAGATGTTAGTGTTCTCAACGTCTTTGAAGAATCCGAATGACATTTTTAACGAAACCAAAATCGATGCAGTTCAACATTTTACGTGCCTTATGCCAAAGTGTAAATGCCGCAAGATTTTTATTATTCAACAAAATGTACGCTTCAAAAGGAAGTAGTGAGAAATTTATGAGAAGAATTAAAGGTTTTGACTCAACGCACATTCCACGATGCTGGAAATCTTTAAAGGAAAAATTATTGCGGACCATCTTTGTTAATTCGATGTGGTTAAATGCTACTGAGCGGGATTGCATCAAGTTCAGCGCGGAAAATAATGGCTGGCTGCTGTTAGATGGTGTTTTAAAACCAACATGGTTCCTGGGAGATTCAACTCCAGCGCAAGTTGAGAATGTGCTGTGTGATTCCACGAACAAGCCCTCCGATAATAATGACGATACCGATATTTCTGATGAAAGTGATACCTGCGATGATAGTGTGACTGAGAGCTCCGATGATTCAGATTTTTAAAAAAGAGTCATGGAAGTATAAAATACATTTTAAAAATTCATAATTTGCTTAAACTGAAGATTGATGAATATGTAAAATAAATGTAATACTTGAATAAAATTAAATCTTTTTTCATATAGTACTTGTACAACACAATTTTTTTACATAAGTAACCTTGATTTTATTCATTATCAATATTCATTTTTTTTTGTAATTTTTAAATTTGTCATTGACTTTTTTATTTTAGAAAAGAAAGACGTTTCTTTTGGAGTATTTATTATTTTGAGTCGTACCTACTATTGTTTGAATCGGAGGTTGAGAACACTAACATCTTACGCATGCGCAATGGCTTTAAACCGTCCGACAGCTGGCAATCGCTATCCTCGTCTGACTAGTGGTGTTACGCGCTAGCTCTCTTTCACTCTACTTTTAATATTTATTATATTTATTAGCCAGCAACCCTTATTGGCGGCCAGATTTAATTAAGCAACCGTATATAATAATATACAGAAAAAAATTAGCTTTAATTTGATATATAAATTATAAATGTACGTTGTGGGTGTATAAATGTAACAAATTCATACCTGTGTATACCTGGCTGCGAAGAGCTGCGGCCAGGTGCGCAACGGCAACCATAATTTTTCAGAGTCTTTATAGATGTTGCCGTAAAGTAGACGACATTTCATTGAAAAAAAAAGTCAATGAAATTTCTTACGGATAATGAATTATTAATAATTTAATTAAAAATACTAGCGGCCACATTTTGATAGGCAACCTGGTGGATATAAATTCTCCTAATCATGAATATGTGTAAAAATTTGGTTTTCAGCAAACACTCGATGGGTACACTGATTCTGCAGCCGGATCTCGTACTATACCAGAAAGTTGTGTTGCTGGGGAGTTTGTTCCGCCACTTCTTCTTCCCAGCTAAGACACTAGGAAGTGGCGAAGAGTGGGCTTTTGGGGGACTGTCTTGTGTAATGAGAATGACGTTCAAAAAGTACTGATCATGAGCCAAGTTTGAATAAATGTCTTTTTGTTTTTTTTTATCGCTCTGGCCAATCCCGTTACTAATGTTTTTGACCATAGTTTGAAAATAGGGATACAGTACGTTTAGCTCTAAATATATTACCTGGTTTGTGGTACAGTTAAGCTTCGCATTCAGCGTAGTAAAGTCTGTAAGCATTTGTAATGATTTGGCGTTATTTATTAAGTTCTTTTGTGCAATAATAGTGTTATATTATGCAATACCCAGTTTCTGTAGCATTATTAAGAAACCAAACAACACTTTGCCCGACCTGAGAATCGAATCCAGGGCCATACGCTAAGCAGTTGCGGTTGCGACTACTAGACTAGAAGATAGTCAACAAAAAGTGAAGCTCTAAAATACCTTATATCGTTTTATTAATTATATAACGAGTTATAATTTATATGACGTTTTATAAAATATATAACGTTTTATAACTTATATAACATTTTATAACTTATGTTTTTTAACGGTTCGGGTATTATTTTAGAAAAGATTGAAGTATGCACGCCGCTAACTCCGGAAGCAGCTAAAAAGAACATTTGTGAGGTCGAGAAGTGCATCATCGAACTGTCCGATTGCGCTATTAACAATTATGACACTGCAAAGGCAGCTTGCGCCTATTACAACGATGTAAGTACCTAACCACAGATAATAGATAGAACTTAAAAAAGTAGGCTCTGTGGATGTAAAGAAAAAACGTTTCTTTGCAGAGAGCCTATAGATAGATAGAATATTCTTTTTTATGTACACCATACAAGTAAACAACAAGAATAACATTAAACTACTTTTAAATAGGGTGATACAATGGGCGGTCTTATCGCTAAAAGCGAGCCTATTATGCTACTTGGTTTCCATATTCGGGCACATGTTGTGTGGACAGTTTTGCCACTGGCAGCTGGGAAACGGGCCTTTTGGCCTCGTACAGGACTAATATTACTAGGCTTTTTTTTATATATTATGATCCTTTTTTTAAATTACTGTTGTTTTGCTGTCTTGTCCTGTGCGAGTCTAATAAACAGTTTTTCTTTATTTCTAAATATTATACTACTACTTACGTACCTACTTTTGCCCCGAGGTTATCTTACATACGGCATAAAATCGATAACCAAAAAGAAAATTTCTGACTTAATAATCGTTTGTTTATTGCAGCTAGTACATGGTACAATGGAAACTTTTACGTACAAAGGCTTAAAAGAATTACGCCACGCTATGGAGGAGCGAATTGAACTTGTCAAAACATCTCTTAAGAACGCTTCTAATTGCATAGACAAAGTCGGTGAGGAATTTGTTTAAACATATTAATTAGTAGAAACATGTCGAAGGGGGTATAAAAAGGCCGCTTATTCGTTTACTACTACATGGCAGCACTCAGTGTTCAATTCCATTCATTCATTCTTACGTAACTACAAAGTATCGAATATGTTATGAGTAAATACAAATTCAAAAGATTAAAAAAATAACTGGTAGCGCTTGATCCGTGGGGTTACGTTACGGTCTATTATGAAACATCCTTTACATGTACATACAGTAAGGCTAAGCGCGCACCGCGATAAAAAATCGTTGCGATTTTTTTAATGCTAAATAAAATCGTAAACTACAATATTAAAAATTCAAACGATTTATTTTCGCAATGCGCGGATTGTAGTGTATTTCTGTGGTTCACAGATTTGCGATATTTATTCGCAACGATTTTTTATTGTAGTGCGCGCTCGCCCTAATTGTTTTATGACTACCATAAAACTCGAAAATTTTCAAACGCACATAAGTGCCGTGCCGCACCCGGACAAAGTCACCCGTCCCTTGCAAGAGCCAGCCCGCGTTGCTGAGCCAGTAAGTTAAAATAGTCCCTAAATAATATCACTCAGATCCAGCCTGTCCCTTGCTGTCCCTCAGCGACGCCCTAAGCCGAGGCTCGTACCCTACAGGGGGTGCCCTTAGCGTGTAGTCGCTTAGTTTGTAAGTTTTTACCCTGGTTGGAGGTCTTAATTTTAAGGCACCCACAGGATTCGCCCGGTTAAGCAGACGACAACCTCCTTGGTTGAACTGCGAGATGCCATTCATAAAAAAAAAACCGGACAAAGTATTCGACGCCGCACTAATGCGGCCAGCCGCACTGTGTAGACTTTGTTCAACCGCACATATGCGTTCGTAGCACTACACGAACGATTTGTTGAACGCGCAGGAGCGTTTGCCGCATAGGGTTAGTGAGCTATTTGATAGCATTTGCATAAATTTCGCTAATAGTTCAGCAGTCAATGCGTTAAACAGAATCATAATAGGTTCATAATATAAATTACGTTCCAATTCTTAAAATGGTCACTAAATTAACACAAAATTAACTGCGTCTGTGATAATTTTAAGAATTTTAACGTAATTCATATTATTATCCTATTATGTAACCTAGCCCTTATCAAAACTCAGTTAGGGTCGGCTTTCAGCCTTACCGGTTATTTGAGTCTGAATACCAGGTGTTACATAAAGTGACTGGCTATCTAACAACCTCCACAACTCATTCTTTTGGACCTGTGCATAGAGTGTTGAATCCTTACTTCCTTACTAATATTATAAAAGCGAAAATGAGTTTGTTTGTTTGTTAACTCTTCATGCTTTAATGGCTAAACCGATTTTGATGAATTTTGGTACCAAAATTCATCGGCCGGAGACGGACAAAGGCTAACTTTAAAAAAAAGGGATGTGAGGGAGAAAGAGGGAAGAAAAGGGAGCAAGGGGAACTGTGTTACCCCGAATTTAACGCTGGCAAAGCCGCGGGCAATAGCTAGTAAACAATAATGCCCAAATATCTATATATGTTAACAGAAGCATTGAACCGCTACCTGGACTGCGGGGTGAGAGCAACGAAAGAACAGGTCAACCACACAAAGCTAATATATAAAGACTACTGCGAGAAATTGAAAGCCAGCTTCATGGCATACCAGTGGGAGAACGACAAATCTGTCGTGATGGACACGCAGTTCCAAATAGTAAGCATGTTCCAGAAAGAAGAACAGTATGAGGCCTTAGTACAAGTGTGCGGTGTAAACGCAACGGAAATACGACAATTTTAATACTAAATCTACAATCAATCATTCATTTATTAAGTTGGAAATACGGGTAAATTGTACACACGATGGCAGGTCCACCCATTTTAAACTATTATAACCTGATCGCCCTACTACGGATCGCACACCGTAGTAGAGAGATCAGGTTAAAATGGTTCTAATATTTTATGATTGTATGTTTAAGGATGATTCGGATTTTGCTTTACGCAAACGAAAAAAAATGGGATTCATTTATTTTGGATTAAAAATTTATGTACGAGTATTTACGTGACGTTTACACCACTTACTTGTTGGGTTCTAAAAAGGCCGCTTAAGCAGAATCATATCATTTTCATCATTTTCCTGCCCTTTTCCCATTCTATAGGTATGTGGATGGCGCAACACGTTTTCATCTTCCATTCTCCCCTATCAGACGTCACGGCATCATTTACTCCTTTCTCCTTCATATCATTCCTTACACAATCCATCCATCTTTTCTTTGGCCTTCCTCTAGCTCTCCGTCCATCAACATTCAGACCCATCACTGTTTTAGTCACATGTCCTTCACCCTTCATTCTTCATCCTTCATACCAAGACAAACGACTCCCTTTCAATTTTTCTGTAACAGGCGCAAATGTCAAACTTCCTCGAATATTTATCATTCCTTACTTTATCCATTCTTGTCACTCCACACATCCATCTCAACATACTCATCTCCGCAACATGCAATCGTTTTTTATCCACCTTTTTTTTTAACCAGAATCATAATAGGTTATTAATATGAATTACGTATTCGTAAAATGGTCAAAAGACATTTCACAATATTAACTGCGTCTGAGACCATTTTAAGACAAAGTTACTGTCTTTATAAAAAAAAAAATAGGGGCATTCCCGAAACGTAGTTGACGGCCAGCTACATCTGATTCTACTTACTTCGAAAAGTGTGGTCTTATTCATTCCACAGATATAATTTATGGTTTAAACTTAATAGAAAGTCATAGAGAATAATCGTTTTTAAGTAAAACAACAATTTTCAGGTAGAAAGAATGGTAGATAAGTACACTTCGGAGAATCAGTACATGTTCTCCGGTCTGGATTACTCCTCTCAGAAACCACATGTTACTGGGGATCTGGACGTACTCTTCACGAACTCCTTACGATACGTAAGTTTTGCACTATAAAAGATAGCCCATAAGGTTTCTTATTCTACAACTTCCCTAAGCTCAATGCGATGAAAGTGGCCCGGGTGGATTCGTAAATGTCACATGGTATCCAGTTTTTGATTCTTGCATCCTCGTTTTAGTCAAGGTTTTTCTTCACCACGACCTTATATTTCGATTGTAATTTTAATCGCAACCAAGAGATTTAGAAAGCAATCCAAATTTAAGGTAAGGTCTAATAGATTGTCAGCAAAGCGGAGGGGCTTGCCAGAACCTCCACCTTATTCGAAAGAGATACCGCGGTCCCGGAATGTAAAGACCAATAGAAGGAACATGGGTGGGTTTTAGTCAATAAAAGTATGACACTCCCCCTCCACTTCGCCCAGAGCGTGGGAAGTTATTTGATGGTTTCCCACACCAACAAAAAAACGCCTAATGGATAAATGGACAGACATGTATAAAAGTTCCTAACAAATAATTGCTGAGTATGAGGTTCCTGGGTTTTCTCAGTTGAAATAGATTTGTTTTCGGTTAACAGCAATAAGTTCTCACATGGAACGTCAAAGAGATATTATTTACTTTTAGGAACACCTTCTTCCTTTATCCAAGACTGCAACATTCGGGGATTACAATTTTTGACGTCAACGTCTCTTCGGACTCTCTTTGGACCAAGTGCAATGTAATTTTGTCCGCACATTATAATTAATCATTCATTGCTTCCACTTTTGTAGGTAAATGAACTAAAAAGAGAGTTAAACGAGGCCTCCACTGCAATGACGGAGAGGGTCAACCGTGCAATAGAAGGTATACAAAACAGGCAAAACTTAACATATCATATTGTGGGTCTGAATATTTAGAAAAAAGAAAATGGTATCAGACGAAATTTCGTACTACGAATATCGTTATCAGGGTCATGTAGTACTTTTTACGAAATACTTTTACAAATTCTGATTCATCCACAACATCCACAGTCTTTCAAATTTTGCATTTTCAAGTCATTTTTGTTCATGCCTCGTATGATAACATACAGATCAACGTTCCTAAACAGAGGCTAACGAAATACATTGATTTTTGAATCGTGTAACGTTTTCATTATTTGCAACAAGTGCACTTAGTATTATCTACAGATATGTATAAATTCTGAAAATGATGAAGATATTACACGTAAAGACGTTCGACGGGCCTGTTGGTCTAGTGGTTAGTGGCCCTGACTACTGAGCCGGAGGTCGTGGGTTCGATTCCCACTCAGGACAAAGTTTGTGTGATGAGCATGATTGTTTGTTCTGTGTCTGGGTGTGATTTATCTATAATATGTATGTATTTATAAATTATATAAGTATGTATAACAGTTGTCTGGTTACCATAACACAAGCTCTGCTTAGCTTGGGATCAGATAGCCGTGTGTGAGTTGTCCCAAGATATTTATTTTATTTATTTAAAGCGTGTATTTTGTAATTGACGTATTATTTACGCGGTTGGGGCCGTAACTCGTGCTGGGGTCTCGAAACGTTTTTAGCTTTTTTTAAACTAACTTTTCGCTCAAACATTTAGTTTTAAGGGTTCCATACTGCGAATAGAATAAAAATGGAACCCTTATAGGATTTTTTGTCAATGTGTCTGTCAACACCCTTTATCTTGAAAATGCGTAGAGATATCGAGTTAAAATGGAAACTATATACTCAGATTTGTGGTTCCTTTTTGCTGTGGATACAACAACCCTCTAAGTCTACGCAATCAAAAGATATGGCCATTTGTAAGGAAACCTCGGTGCGTTAGTTTGACTCGTTCTTGGCTGGGCTTTTTTTCGTTCTGTTTCTAACAAAAGAATTCAAGGTTAAAATATATGAAACAGCACTTTTTAGGGTTAGAATTATTGTGCTCTGGAAACGTCTCCTACCATTAGAGTAGGTCTGAAAGAGTCTCCCTTTTAATTATTTATTTATCTATATATTTATACAGATTTGCCGCAAAAAAATAACCCCGAGTTTGTTAAGGCTTTGGCAAGCGCTATTAAAGAAAAAACAGCTCAAGGTGCAAAGGATTTTAAGAGAAGGGTAAGTTGTTTAGCTTCCAACGTCATCAAATGTCAAGACTTTTCTCAACTATGTCGATAACCCGATTGGCTTAATCCCCCTCCCCCCCCCCTCGATTCCTATCCGTGCATATAGGTATCTAAATAAGGCGTGATTTTGGTCTAACTATAAATAATTTGAATCTCAGTGAATTTCCAATTAACAGATAGGCTAAGTGAGAAAAAGAAGGAATTCAAAAAAACCTTTATAAGTAATTGAAAAAGTTCTTTTTTATTCACAGGAAGATGAACAAAAGCAAAGAAATGATAAATTCTTAAAGGACAGCATTAAGAAACAAAACGAAATACACGAGAAGAGCCTGGCTTCTAAACTAGCTCAGATAGAGAAACAGGTACCAACAATTCGATTTTTAGAGTTTCGTACGTCAAAACGAATAAACGGAACCCTTATAGGATCACTTTGTTGTCCGTCCGTCTGTCTGTCTGTCTGCCTATCAAGACGCGCGTCTAGGTATCGAGGTAAATTATCATAATATAGTACGGCCAACGAGAATCGATACGAAAGGTCATTAACCTAAAGAACAAATGTGGCGTTGACAATCTAATATTTAGCTCTTTCCATCTTGTGCCTTTGTCGTAATGTCTCGTTCTCCCGGCAAAAACATGACAACGTTAAGACGGGTTCGCCAACATTCGGGCGGCCATTTTAGATGGGGTTTTAGCATGGGTTTTGTTTACATTTAGTATCGCTTCTCGTTGGCCGTACTATACACAAGTCTGTGGTCTAATGGAGGTCTGGAAAAATCAATCCTCTAAGTCTACGCAGTCAAAAGATGTGGTCGTTTATGTAGCAAGTTTGTTCGGAACCCTCGGGGCGGGAATCCGACTCGCATTTGGGCGATTTTATTTTTTAAATTTGTGTCGTGATTGGCACAGACATTGTTACAAACCTACCAACCTGGGGTCTAAAATGGGTGCTTAAGCAGAAACGTGATAGGTTAGTAACATGAATTACGTTACTGTGCGTGAAATGGTCGTGACAAATAACTATATTACCTACGTCTGGATATATTTTGGAATTTTCTATCTTGGGGACCGACATAACCACACACCATCCACTTCAAGAAATCCAATGCAATGAATGAGATCCTTTAAGATCAGTGCGCAAAAGGTGGTATACCTGGTACCTGCAATTCCTCCCCTCTTGATTTTCTTTGGAGAGTAGTTTACAGCTTATATTTTTTTGAACACTCTGCAACTTAGGTCATGGCGAAATTCAACAAAATGGTTGATGATAAAGTCGCATCTGAAAAGCAAGGATATGCTGCTGAACTTCAAGTTATGGCTGCTCAGCTCAAAGTAGTTGAAGATAAACTAGAAGGTAATTGCCATTTTGCATTAGTTCTGCTCATATAAAAAAATATACCCCTCGTCTTCTTTGTGTCAACTTTGCCTTCACTATGTAATGTTTCACGTGAAAAAAGGGGCCACCAAAGCCAAGTTTTTATAAAAACACATATACACACAGCGACACATCAAACTAAACAAAACCAGTTGCGGATCTCTCATTGTACAGAAAATCGATGCAAAGCGAGACCATCTTGTACTGGAACTATTTAGCTTGATGTATTGCCGTGTGTACAGTCAGCATCAAAAGTAGATGACCACATTCAGATTTTCAAAATCACTGTGCATTATATCACACATAAATCGCTCAACAAGATAGAGCGCCAGTATTGAATGAACATCATTAGAGTTCGAAATTAACTAAAACACCATTATGTAAAAAATTGCCGATCATTATAATATCCGAAAACATCTTAACATTCAGTTTTACAAAAGTCACTGAACAATAATAAAATACCTGTTTTGTTTTTCTAGTGTTATTACGCAAACGTCCAAAAATAAGTTAACATCAAAGAACGAAAGTTACTGAACATTATTTTGTTTCTGATACGTAGCGTGTAAACCATTGAATTCAATCCCGACTCGAGATCGTAAAGTCGAGATCCCTCGGGATTAGAAATGTCAATCCCGCGGGATCCCGAAAATTTTAGGATCTCGTCTAGTTAAAAAAAATCACATGACTAAATACGATGAAAACTGATTGTTTGTGATAGTGAGGTTAATTAAAACAAAATATTATTTGAAAGAAAACAAAAGCCTTTATTTTATTAATAACTAAATAATTAACAGTTTTACTAACATGAACATAATAAAAAAAGTAGGTATTAAGGTGGATAGGCTCAAGGAGATTAAAAAGTAGTTACGGGTGACTTTGAAAGTACCTTCTTAAAAAAAAACCGGCCAAGAGCGTGTTGGGCCACGCTCAGTGTAGGGTTTCGTAGTTTTCCGTCCGTCACAATAAGTGTTCCCACTTATGAGTTTAAAGGTGGAGGAGCGTGCAACATTGCTAGCTTATGCTTAGCACGCTCCGCGAGTCCGCGGCGGGCGCTCCGGCTCCGACTTGTGACGGTTTTTAGCGCGAACACAAAGGGGAGCGCTCAAACCTCGACGACTAATTAGATTATGCGCTCATAAATAACATTACGAATATTTAAGGTGCAACTTACTTTACCACGGTTGGTCATGAAAGCACGGAAAATGTTAACATCGACTTTTAAAAAAATTACGTCATTACGCAACGCCATCTATCGAACCATTTATGAACTGGTTTTTTACTGGTACCTTAACATTTTGATGGTGTTAAAAAAATGAATTTTAGCTTTGTTCTAAATTGCATGCAGCATGTTCTTAATAGAAGTTTTATGTAGTTATAAGATACCGCCAATGCCAAGGAGAGACCAACCGAACAATTCGGTAATACCCGATCCAATGTAATAAGTACCTACAACGCCATCTCTCGGGGAATTGGGTTACTAATTAATACAAAGACGTGCTAGAAGTTTTCGGTGGTAATTTTGGATTGCGAGAACCGATTTCAATAATTCTTTTTTTGTTTAAAAAAAGATACGTTCAGCATAATAAAATATGAAAACCAAGTTAAAAAAAAATCTTGCATATACGAATATACTACAAGCTTAGTACAGAACTTTTTGTTTTTTTTGTACAAAAACTGTAGTGTCAATCAAGTTCAAAATAATTTTCCTAGAAAGTCCTTATAAAGTTCTACTTTTCAGTTTTTTTTCATATTTTCTAAACTCCCTAAGTGCCCATTTTGCACAGTGTGCCATGTAAACCCTGTTTGCTATAGGTGCCTTACGTGTCCTTATTTATCCGAGTGCCATGTTTGCCCTGTTTTCCATAGGTGGCCAAAGAGCCCTTTTTGCACCGAGTGCCATGTTTGCCCTGTTAAATGATAAATGATGTTTATTTTGCAAGTAGGTTTTCACAAACACTTTTACACGTCATTTTTTTTTAAAACTAGATGAGGCCGGTGTTTCGTACCCGACTACTCTGAGAAGAAACAGCCGAAACAAACTCAGAGGTCATAGTCTCTTTTAAAGTCCAGACAAAATAATCTTGGTCAACTTACATGAGGACTATGCAGATAGTGTCTGAAATGGTCTTTTTAAGAAAGCACCACACAGATTGAGTGGACCTGTCCAGTCAGTGCAAGCATTTGTCAGTTATCGTGTAGCTCAACTCATAACCTAAGGAGCTCAACGACACGACGAACAATACCAAAAAAAGGACATTTGTGTAGGTCGCTTATAGCACTCAAACTGCCAGACCTTCGTCAAAAAACAAAGTAAATAAAAGAAATGATCCACATGGTCCTCACATTTACAATAAACAAATAAAAAATAAATAATTAATGAGATCATAATGAAATCATAAAATGTCATAAATGAAAATAATAAGAAAATAAAATGTCACTAATCATAATAATAAAAAAAATGTAAAAATAAAGTAAATATTAATGTCAAAGTATATAAAATAAAGGAATAGACAATAAATAAATGAAACAAAGGCAAATTTTGACACTCACTGAGTAAATTAAATTGGAGCAGCTTAATCCCAAGCCTTTTTATCTTCAAGGTAATGATTCATGTTATAGTAAGCTTTGAGACATAGTTTACGTTTTATAAAAGATTTAAATTTATTGAGGCTTAGTGTTTGAATATCGCTTGGCAGTTTATTATAATAACGTATACATTGGCATGTGAAAGTACCTCCTATTTTTTTGAGCCTCGTTGCAGGAACAACAAATTTGTGTTTGTTCCTTGTATTTATGTCGTGGATATCACTGTATTTTTTAAACAATTTTATATTTTTATGCGCGTACAAAAGGTTTTCGTAAATAAACTGAGAGGGCACAGTAAGTATGTTAATCTCTTTAAATTTTTCTCTGAGGGAGTGTCTAGGACTTAATTTATACATTGAACGAATTGCCCTCTTTTGCAAAATAAAAATTGTCTGAATATCGGCGGCATGGCCCCACAAGAGAATACCATACGACATCACACTGTGAAAATAACTAAAATAAACTAAACGGGCTGTCTCTAAATCAGTCAAATCACGAATTTTTTTAACGGCGTATGCTGCTGAGCTAAGCTTTTTTGACAACTTATCTATATGAGGGCCCCACTGAAGCTTAGCATCCAAAGTTAAGCCTAGGAACACTGTATTATCTTCCGGTTTCAACTCTTCATCTTTGATTAGTACACTAGTTTCCACTTGTCTAACATGAGGTAACGTAAACTTAATGCATTTGGTCTTTTTCTCATTTAGAAGTAAATTATTAACGTTAAACCAATTAACGACCTTTGCCAGAGCGCTATTAACATCGTCAGTAGCTAGCTGCTGACGTTTTAGTTTAAATAAAAGAGAAGTGTCGTCTGCAAACAACACTACATCATGATTATCCTTTATGAGGTAAGGCAAGTCATTAATATAAATAAGAAATAAAAAAGGGCCAAGAATGGACCCTTGTGGTACTCCCATGCTTACTACAGATCCGGGAGACCTTTTCCCGTTTACATCAACTCTCTGAATCCTACCACTCAAATATGACGTAAGAAGATTCAGAGAGGCGTTCCGGATTCCGTAGTGGTGTAGTTTTCTGATTAATGTTTTATGGAGAACGCAATCGAAAGCCTTGGACAAATCGCAAAAAATCCCCAAAGCATCACATTTATCTTCCCAGGCATTATAAATGTGTCTTAGAAGTTCAACACCGGCATCAGTAGTTGAACGACCCTTTGTAAAACCGAACTGTTTATTATGCAATAACTTATGTTTATTGAAAAATCTTTGCATTTGATCTAAAATTATTTTTTCAAAAATTTTACTAAATGTTGGTAGCACTGAAATTGGTCTATAGTTAGTAGGGTCTGATGTACTACCCGATTTAAACAATGGTATTATTTTACTATTTTTCATTAGATCAGGAAACTTACCACGGTCAATACAATCATTAAATATAACAGCTAATGAAGGAGCTACAATGGTTATAATGGACTTGGCAACGTCCACAGAATGACCCCATAGATCAGCGGTCTTCTT
This sequence comes from Ochropleura leucogaster, assembly GCA_958449745.1. Taxonomy (NCBI): domain Eukaryota; kingdom Metazoa; phylum Arthropoda; class Insecta; order Lepidoptera; family Noctuidae; genus Ochropleura; species Ochropleura leucogaster. The sequence goes on along the minus strand of OY288223.1, from coordinate 8,335,801 downwards.
AACATTTAACATATGAAAAGTTTTAATTACATCATTACAATTGACATATTGAAAATTAAATTCGGAATCATGGAATGGAACATTTTCCTTTAGTAAAGCATCTGCAGCAGCAGGTGACGAGTCTAGCGATTTAGTAGTCGATACAGATGTTTGCCATAGTTGCCTTAAAGCCCATTTTGCACAGTGTGCCATGTTTGCCCTGTTTGCTATAGGTGCCTTACGTGTCCTTATTATTCCGAGTGCCATATTTGCCCTGTTTGCCATAGGTGCCTTAAGTGTCCTTATTTTCTGAGTGCCATGTTTGCCCTGTTTGCTTTAGGTGCCTTAAGTGTCCTTAAGCAAACAGGGAAAACATGGCACACTGTGCAAAATGGGCACTTAGGGCACCTTTGGCAAACAGGGCAAACATAGTTCTGTGTGCAAAATGGGCACTAAAGGCACCTATGGGAAACAGGGCCAACATGGTACTCGGATCAATAAGGACACTAAGGGCACCTATGGCAAACAGGGCAAACATTGCACACTGTGCAAAATGGGATTTAAGGGCAACTATGGCAAACAGGGCAAACTAGGCACTAGGATAAATAAGGACACTTTAGGCACCTAAAGCAAACAGGGCACACATGGCACTCAGAAAATAAGGACACTTAAGGCACCTATGGCAAACAGGGCCAACATGGTACTCGGATCAATAAGGACACTAAGGGCACCTAAAGCAAACAGGGCAAACATGGCACTCAGAAAATAAAAGACACTAAGGCACCTATGGCAAACAGGGCAAATATGGCACTCGGATAAATAAAAACACGTAAGGCACCTATAGCAAACAGGGTATACATGGCACACTGTGCAAAATGGGCACTTAGGGCACCTATGGCAAACAGGACAAACATGGCTCTGTGTGCAAAAAGGGCACTATGGGCACCTATGGCAAACAGGGCAAACATGGCACTCGGATTAATAAGGACACTAAAGGCACCTATGGCAAACAGGGCAAACTAGGCACTTGAACAAATAAGGACACTTTAGGCACCTAAAGCAAACAGAGCAAACATGGCACTCAGAAAATAAGGACACTTATGGCACCTATGGCAAACAGGGCAAACATTACTTTTTGTGCAAAAAGGGCTCTAAAGGCACCTATGACAAACAGGGCAAACATGGCACTCGGATCAATAAGGACACTAAGGGCACCTATGGCAAACAGGGCAAGCATGGCTCTGTGTGCAAAAAGGGCACTAAGGGCACCTATGACAAACAGGGCAAACATGGCACTCGGATCAATAAGGACACTAAGGGCACCTATGGCAAACAGGGCAAACATGACACACTGCACAGTGGGCTTTAAGGGCACCTATGGCAAACAGGGCAAACATGGCACTCGGATCAATAAGGACACTAAGAGCACCTATGACAAACAGGGCAAACATGGCACTCGGATCAATAAGGACACTAAGGGCACCTATGGCAAACAGGGCAAACATGACACACTGCACAGTGGGCTTTAAGGGCACCTATGGCAAACAGGGCAAACATGGCACTCGGATTAATAAGTACACTAAAGGCACCTGTGGCAAACAGGGCAAACATGGCACTCAGAAAATAAGGCCACTTAAGGCACCTATGGCAAACAGGGCAAATATGGCACTCGGAATAATAAAGGCACTAAGGCACCTATGGCAAACAGGGCAAACATGGCACACAGAAAATGAGGACACTTAAGGCACCTATGGCAAACAGGGCACTCGGATTAATAAGGACACTTAAGGCACCTACGGCAAACAGTTCAAACATGTCACTCGGTGCATTTCGGGCGCCTATGGCAAACAGGGTAAACATGTTACAAAGATGAAGGACACTTAAGGCACCTATGGCAAACAGGGCACTCGGATTAATAAGGACACTAAAGGCATCTATGGCAAACAGGGCAAACATGGCACACTGCACAATGGGCTTTAAGGGCACCTATGGCAAACATGGCACTCGGATTAATAAGGACACTAAAGGCACCTATGGCAAACAGGGCAAACATGGCACTCAGAAAATAAGGACACTTAAGGCACCTATGGCAAACAGGGCAAATATGACACTCGGAATAATAAAGGCACTAAGGCACCTATGGCAAACAGGGCAAACATGGCACTCAGAAAATAAGGACACTTAAGGCACCTATGGCAAACAGGGCACTCGGATTAATAAGGACACTAAAGGCATCTATGGCAAACAGGGCAAACATGGCACTCAGTTAAATAAGGACACTTACAGCACCTATGGCAAACAGGGCAAACATGGCACTCAGATAAATAAGGACACTTAAGGCACCTACGGCAAACAGTTCAAACATGTCACTGGGTGCATTTCGGGCGCCTATGGCAAACAGGGTAAACATGTTACAAAGATGAAGGACACTTAAGGCACCAATTGCAAACAGGGCAAAATTGCACTCGGATAAATTAAGGACACTTTAGGCACCTATTGCTAACAGGGCAAACATGGCAAACTGTGAAAAATGGGTACTATTGTCACCTATAGCTAACAGGGCAAACATGGCACTCAGAAAAATAAGGACACTTAAGGCACCTATGGCAAACAGTTCAAACATGTCACTCGGTGCATTTCGGGCGCCTATTGCAAACAGGGCAAAATTGCACTCAGATAGATTAAGGACACTTTAGGCACCTATTGCTAACAGGGCAAACATGGTACACTGTGAAAAATGGGCACTATTGTCACCTATGGCTAACAGGGCAAACATGGCACTCGGATAAATAAGGACACTTAAGGCACCTATGGCAAACAGGGCTAACATGCCACTCGGTGCAGTACGGGCGCTATGGGCCCTTATGGCAAACAGAGCAAACATGTCACTCGGTGCAGTACGGGTGCTCTGGGCGCTTGGGCGCCTATGGCAAACAGGGCAAACATGGCACTAAGATGAATTAGGACACATTTACTTACCGTATAGTGATCATCAATCGTTCTGCAGGTGAAATGGAATCTCTGAATGTAGTATCTTTATAGTTTCCCCTTATAGTTTCGCCATGTCTGTCTGTCCGTCCGTCCGTCCGTCCTCGCTTATTCTCTGTGACCGTTAGCACTAGAAAGCTGAAATTTGGTACCAATATGTATATCAATCACGCCGACAAAGTGGTAAATAAAAATTGGAAAAAAATGTTTTATTAGGGTAGCCACCCTATATGTAAAGTGGGATGTGATTTTTTTTTTATTTCAACCCTAACGTGTGATTTATCGTTGGAAAGGTATTTAAAAATGAATAAGGGTTTACTGAAATAATTTTTTGATAATGTCAATAATTTCGGAAATAATCGCTCCAAAAGTAAAAAACAATGTGTTCCCCCCCTCTAACTTTTGAACCATAAGTTTAGAAAATATGAAAAAAATCTGAAAAGTAGATCTTTATAAGGACTTTCTATGAAAATTATTTTGAACTTGATTGACACAACAGTTTTTGTACAAAAAAGTCAAAAAGTTTTACAAAAAAAAATTTGGACTAAGTTTGTAGTATAATCGTATATGCAAGCATTTTTTTTTAACTTCGTTTACATATTTTATTATCCTGAACGTATCTTTTTTCAAACAAAAAAAGAATTATTGAAATCGGTTCTCGCAATCCAAAATTACCACCGAAATTGCACGTCTTTGTGTTAATTAGTAACCCAATTCCCCGAGAGATGGCGCTGTAGGTACTTATTACATTGGATCGGGTATTACCGAATTATTCGGTTGGTCTCTCCTTGGCATTGGCGGTATTTTATAACTACATAAAACTTCTATTAAGAACATGCTAAGGCAATTTAGAACAAAACTAAAATTCATTTTTTTAACACCATCAAATGTTAAGGTAAAAACCAGTTCATAAATGGTTCGATAGATGGCGTTGTGTAATGACGTCATTTTTTAAAAGTCGATGTTAAGATATTCCGGGCTTTCATGACCTACCGTGGTAAAGTAAGTTGCTCTTAAATATATTCGTAATTTTATTTATGAGTGCATAATCTAATTAGTTGTCGAGGTTTGACTTTGATTTGTCCGGTATTAAAATGTTCTCGTATATTTTGAACAGTGATAATCATGTTGACGACGCTGTGCGCCCCTCTCATGATTTGTTATCCCAACACACATCGTTTCGGCCTAGAGAAGTGTCTCTTTTTCTTTACCCGGAACTAATAGAGCCTGAGTGTCATTTATAAATTATATATGGCGGAGAGAGAAGTCAGGTTTGTGGGGCATTGGATTTGCATTTATTACATCAGTGGAATATTACGGGTCTATGATAGTGTATATAATAGTTTAAGTCATTCGCAGCACGTTTATGTTAACGCACTATTCCCATACTTGGATAATAATAAAATACAATTCCCTAGTGTTCAACGTCAAACAAATAATAAACTCATAAGTGGGAACACTTATTGTGACGGACGGGAAACTACGGAACCCTACACTGAGCGTGGCCCCACACGCTCTTGGCCGGTTTTTTTTAAATGTTGTTACTGATGAGAAATAACAATTCGTCGAAAGATTGTATTGTCTTGCGAAAATACTTAAAAAAATGAACGGGATAGGCTGTATTTTGCATAACGTTGAAACTGGCCATCTTGTAGTCTCGTAGAATTCAATGGGTGCACCCAATATTCTTTCTTGTATTTGTCCTCTTCTAAAGCCTCTGCAATTGCTACTACTGTAAAATAGTCCATTTTTCGGGTTAAAAGGGTGGTGAAATACATTTGCATGAGTCTACTTAGTTTATATACCAAATACATAATATACGTAACGAAATACACTCATAAAACCCAAAAAATATTTCATTTTGTTCATGCTTTTTTTACTATAACTTTGTTAAGTGACTTTTGAAAAGTGATGGTCACCTACTTATGCCCTTTTATGAAAATTATTCATTTCTGGCGCTCGTCATGTTGATCGATTTAGGTAGGTGTAATACGGTGTACAGTGATTTTTAAAATCTAAATATGGTCATCAACTTTTGATGCTGACTGTACGAAGCGCAGATTGATATCACATCTTACCCGTTGGGCTACACCGCTTAGCAACGTCGCACATCTCCGATGAGCTTTGATATGAAAGAAAGACAGTTGAAATTTAAAATGTTGTGGAAGAAAGTAGGACAAATGAGATGCAAGAGCTCGAATGCGGTTAGCGCAAATACAGAAGGCTGAAGACAGTGTTGTTATACTCAGCAATAGACTACAGTAGACTGAGTTTGTAGCTGCCGAAGGTTGAAAATCCAACAGCACCCTTATGTCCCTTCCCACCGTCAAATTTTAAATGATTTCTACTGGTACAGCTCGTCTAAAGGCTGAGAGAGAGACTCGACGTTCGCAGGAGTTATGGGCGGCCGGTGCGTCGCTTCTCGCGGCCACTAAGAAAGGAGACCCTTACGTGAAGGTGGACAAGGAGCTGAAAGCTATCCGGAAAGCCTCCGGTATTTAGTTCTCGTTTATTTATATAATATCACTATACAATTTTAGGCAGAGGTGTACTCTACAGGTTGTAATTTTAAAGTTTCATGTACTGATAAGCTAACAGCGATCATAAATCCCTAGTCCGGGCAGGTACTGAGAAATTCTTGGTAGAAAAAAAAAATAAGACGGAATCATACTTATGTGTCGTTGTGGAGTGTCGTGGCGGTGAGTGCGCACAATAACGTGTCGTGGCGTATTTTGGGGTTATTTCTAGACAGTAGGTAGGTACTTATCGAACTTTTGCAGCGTTTTAACGTACATAATGTTTGCTTCTGATTCGCGTAGTGATTTTGATGAATATCTTCAATTTCTCTTAGCAACTAAACTTCTTGAGGGCAAAATAAGGTACTGAATCAACCTTATAAATATAGGGAAACAGAACTAAGTGAATTTGGTCGTATTGTTAAAGAATTAAGAGAGATACGAAGAGTTTTATTAGTACTTTAGAATGCATAAAGCACAATGGAAGTCCTTTCGCTAAGCTCCTTTCAATATTAGGTATTTTCACCCGAAAAATCGAATATTGTTAACAGAACTGTGCATGCTGTGGTCTCCTATAAGTGAAGGAGTACACCAATATAATACTGTATGTTGACCACAATATAATAATGTTTTATGTATGTCCATTGTTAGAGGTACCTAAACGAATAAATATAAACGATAAGTAACACATATAAAATGTTTCTAACCATAATCAATGTATGAAACCTATATATGTATAGCTCCACAACACGTAAGAATATTTCCGACTACATTTTACCCGACTGGAATTTCGTCTCATAGTTGTTATCACAGTGACTACTCAAAAGTATAATCAGTATGCAGAACCCAAAGTAGATAGTTCTACCATCAACATCGGGTTCTGTATAGGTACCTTAAAAGGGGCTATTTGAAGCTCGGGACTATTTGAAACTTTAGAATTACAATATTTGATTAATTATTAATTTCGTTCGTGACTAAGATATAAGTTGAAAATGTTTAGTATTGTAAAAAAAACTACTTTTTGTAAAAGTTAAAAGCGGTCAATTGAGAGTCGGACTCACGCACCGCGGGTTCCGTACTCTTACGGGGTTGCGACCGACATAAACGGCTATATCTTTTAACTGTATAGACTTCGACTTAAGGCGCAGATATACGACTTTTAATGATTTTATATTGAACATCACGTCTAACCTTGTAGTATTATTTCTTTGAAAAAAATATATGTTATACTAGACAATTTTATTTATAATTTGATATGTGAAAATGTGAAATTATATTTTAATAACATAGTGTAATTAATTTGTAAAGTATTGTCTAACGTGGACAAAAAAACGATAATCACGCAAAAACTATGGGGCGTATTTACATGAAACTTTAATCATATAAAAGACAATTTAATGATCCATATTTTAGTATACGGCTTTTATTTGTATTGTGTTTGATAAATCAAGGTGGGTTGTTTTTTCGAATAATCTTGGTGCGCGTTGAAGCGAGGCTCTGGCGGGCGACGGGCGGCAATGTATGGCTGACTACTGTCACGTTTAGACGCAGTTAATGTCGCCTTAAAAGGTTGATTATTTCACAGCCCCAAGGGACCACAGATTTGAGTATATGAACTTCCAATTTAATAATTCACATGTTCTTGAGATAAAGGGTCTTGACACATATAGACGGACAATAAAGTGATCCCATAAGAGTTCAGTTTTTTCGTTTGGGGTACGATACCTATATATTAAAAGTATTTCAAAGGTTCCAAATAGCCCCAATTTACCTACGGTACGAAGTCTAAGTGACAATCGTAAATAAACTCTATTTCCAAAATGGAAGTAATCATCTTAAATGAAGGTTTTTACCATTTATAGGTGACGACGACAAATTAGTGTTGACTGTGTTGAAGTCGATTCCTGATTCGGTTTTCGAAAAGGGGATTGTTCCAGAGAGCGTGCTGCGAGACCGATTCCGCACAGTAAGTACAGACACAGAATAAATATAGTACAAGGTAGGTACAGTTCTCCTAGAAAAGTTTCGCCAGTTATTTTTATAAGTCAAATGTAAATGGGGACGAGCCTTTTGCCACCAACCGGGTATAAATCCAGACTACAAGGCTGCTACTGTGAATCTCTAGTCGAAAAACCCAATAACACAGTAGCGGTGGTATTAGGTTGAAAAGTAAATTCGCTCAAGAATCTCCGTCGTTGCACTTTAAATGGTTTGACTTAATTTCATCAGCCAACCCATTTGTAATTGATTAAAGTATTAAGATAGTTAACACAATATTTTTCATATAGTTTGGTTATTAATGGTTGACATTAGGCGGGATCTTAGAAAGTATTTCTGTGGATGGTGAGCAAAAAAAAAAGGCCGTTTCGACGGCGTGTTCGTGTTCCAAAGCAAAGGGAAAGCAGAGGGGCCTACTACCAGAGCCACCGCCTGCCGGGACCCACTCCTTGCCGGGATTGCCGGTTGTTCGAAAGAGATACCGCGACCCCGTAACATAAAGGGCAAAAGAAGGAATATGGGTGGTTTTATGTTAGTAAAAGTCTGACACCGCTCCGCCTAAAGCGGGTAAGTTATTTGATGATTTACCATCAGCAAAAAAGCCCTAAGTCCCGTTATAGTTTGTACTCGATTAATTTGTTCTTTGCGTGGCGATCAACGCGAAGAACAAGTTAATCTGAATTTGGCGTTGTCAGCCGGGGTTGTGGGTTGTTCGAAAGAGATACCGCGGCCCCGGAACATAAAGGATAAAAGACGGAACCCAGTTCCGCCCAGAGCTGGTGAAGTTATTCGAAGAAATTCCATCCGCAAAAAAAGGGCAGAATCATCTATGAATCCCCCCCCCCCCACCCGACCAGGTTTTTCTGGTACCTACCTACTGTACTTATACATATGTGTTTAGATGGAGAAGACAGCGCGAAGTGTCGCATTGGTTGAGCAGGAGGGTGCCACAATGCCTGTGTACATGCTTTCCTGGTTACAAGGATTACTGCTTTTCATGAAGGTAAGAACTTCGTCTGCGTATACCTGCTTTAATTTTCCTTTTCCAAAAATCCTTTGTTATCAACACACAAGACGGAACAGAAAAACATTGGAATAGCATAGAAGGAACATGGATGGGTTTTAGTCAGTACAAGTCTGATTAAAAATTATTTGATGGTTTCCCATCCGGAAAAAAAGGTAATGTTACATTACTTTAGGATCTGCTGTCGCCAAACTCACACAAATAAAGCTGTAATCATATAATGCACTACAAAAAAAACAATTATTTTGATTGACTTAGTGATAGGGTCCCGTTTTATCCTAAAAAAATGTACCATTAAGGTTTTTTTTATAGACTGAAATATTTATTTTTATATTTTGTTTGTCCAGATGTCAGGAATCCCGCAGAGAGAGTTTGAAAAACCGCCACTGGTGCCCCCTGAAAATTTAGATACTTTTGATTTGCTGCAAAGAGCACGGTAAGCACTTTTTACAGACTGTTTGGTGCTAATCTTCTACATCAGACAAAGTTTGTTCAGTTGACCAAAGAAACTCATCAAATTAATTCCTCAGCTTGTTTTTTTTTTGTTTTGTTAAGGTTCTGGATGGATCGAGGCAATTTAGCTGTAGCGGTTCGCTATGTGGAGGCACTGAAAGGCGCCTCGCGTGCAGCCGCAAATAAATGGTTCGAAGAAGCGCGCGCGCATCTCGAAGTAAGGCAGGCGGCCGAGGCAGTGCTTGCGCATGCCGCCGCTTTGGGGCTGCGATATATCTGAATGTGGTAAGAGATTAGCATATCGTCCATATATACATTAAAAGAAAAACCCACATATATCTTATCAGTTATTGATAAAATTTATATTGGACCAGACCTCCTCATTTTTTAAAATCTGTTCCAAAAAAACATGCAATGTTTGCTTTACCCAAGCTATGCTTAGAGTAATCTTGACAGCTTGACATACCCTGCCAGAATAACACACATAGCAATTTATTATTTTTATCCTTCTTCTCTTTCAGGTTAGAAGTTGCTGAATAGTGAATGTTATAGGCAAGTGGAAAATTTAAGTGATTTAGCAAATATTTACTATATTGCTAATAAAATTGTTTTGGTTTTTTTTTTATTAAAAAATGTAAATAGTAGTAGTGTTTTATTTTTCGTACTTAGAATCTTTCACTAGATTTCTAAAAACAACGATGGGAACCAAGGGATGTCTCTTTATCCCAACATACAACAACATTATAACACAAATAAAATAAAAATACCTTCTTTTATAAAGTTGCGTAAAATGTGTCTAACGAACGAATACTCGTTAAAATGCTTGCGTAAAACGTCTGTTGCGCCTGCAAGACCTGCCTCGGAAGAGGGGGCAAGATAATCTGTACACGCATCACGAAGGCTGATTCTAGGTGGCGTAGGCGAATAATACCTGGGAAGAATATGGGGAAGGGCTTTGTCCAACAGTGGGACACATAAGGCTATGTCCAATGTAACCGAGGGGTTGGAAACGATACCGCAGCCAGCCCCGGAACATAAAGGGAAAAAGTAGCAATATGGGTGGGCTTTGGCCAGTAAAAGTAAGACCCTCCCGCTTCACCATGGGCGGGGGAGGGAGGTCGTATTTGATGATTACCTCTGTTTATATTAAAAAAAAAAACCTAACCCTTATACAAATTCTTCTGTATTATGGGTGCGTTTACAAACATTTAAACTCACATACACAAACAGCCGTTGTTGAGGGATCCTAAATCCTACTAATATTATAAATGCGAATATTTAGGAGGATGGATGGATGTATGGATGTTTGTTACTCTTTCACGTCAAAACGGTTGAACGGATCTTGATGAAATTTGGCAAAGAGGTAGATTATGGTCTGAAATAACACCTATGATACTTTTTTTTTAATGATCCCTGCCTGCGTTTGTGGACTGTGGTCCGGAGCCCATATAACCCAAATCTACTCACATCGCGAGTTGATAGGCTGCTTTTGCATTAGTTCGTTCCATTTTTGACCTCATCCCTGTCCTTTTGGAGCCATCTAATTAAACAATACGTTCGCTCCCATTACATAGGACTCTACTAAACCCTTCGGAGATTACAGGCGAGAAATTATTTATATTAAAACCGATAAACAACAGTAAGGTCAAAATGTCCAAGACTGAGATAAGGAAACTTGTTACAAAAAAAAACAGCCGACAATGTGAACATTAATATAATTACTTAGTCTGTAGGTACGTAATTAAAGTAATGATGTAATTTGAAGGTACGTAATTAAAATAATTATTTTAATAAATACATACCAACCTGTTTTAACCAGATAGATAAACAATGATAACATCTAACGAGGAGTTTATTTTATTACATAGTTCTAGTTCCTTGTAATTTAACTATTGAACGTAGTCACTGCATTCTCAACTATAAGACTGTGTTGATTTATTGTTTTAAAACGGTTTTATGATAGATTTGACCTACGTGTTTCTTGACCTTGATTTTTCACTCTATTATCTTTTAAACAGACATGGTAACATTTTTAAATATTTCTTAATAAATATAATAAAAAAAAACATTTAAAAATAGGGGAGCAGGGGCCAAGCTATCGGTGGTTAAAGCTCCATAGACAGGAACATCCTCACAATGCAGGCCGTATCGAAAAGTACTGCCTTCTGAAACAGGGCTTTAATCCAACCGCCTAATGACAGATGGTCGAAAATCGTCGGCCTATTCCACATACCACATGTCGACAACCTCGTGTCGACGAAATGTTTTAGATCAATTTTTCATTGACATAATAAAGTTTGAAACGGGATATTTATTAAGTTTTTATTAAGATGAGTTCTCGATATTTCGGTGTTGTTTCAAACGTCATGATCTCGGATAAACTGAAGTTTTTGCGGGTGGGTGTTTATAAGTGGACAACACAGTTTGCCCTCTTTCTTAAAGGTTTTTTGCACTCGGTACCGCTGCTGCTCTCACTCACAACTCGACTATGTTCTCGACATAGAAAGCTTACTGTCTGGTCGAGAACGTTTTTCCGCATTTATTTGGTTTCCTTCTGGTTGAAGCCCTTTTATTTAGTAATCTCAATTACTATTATGTATATTATCCAAACGTTATTAGTAATGTTAGTGAGTATGTCAGTTTAAAAAGTAACTATATTTCTTCCCATCATTAAAAAAGAATTATGTAGGGGCTATTACAAATACCTATAGACAAAGGCTCAATGAGGAAGATCGTTAAAAATAATAATTATGGATGGCGCGACTATAGCTCAATTATCGACCGACCTCAATCTGACCAAAGAGGTTACACGACTGTATTTTTTATATTTTGAAATTTAAAAATTACAGTCGTGTTATTCTATAACAATACAATGCCGAGCTTAGCGCTGCCGCATCGTCAACTTTCACAGAGAGTCGTCTGAGCTCGGCGCTGCGCTCGACGCTGTATTCTCAGAGAATAGCACTACAGTGCCTGGACCCAGCTATGCACCGTTATTTTCACAGTTGCCATCTAATTCGGCTCTGCTAATTATAATATCGGGAATAATACTGTTAGTTTTTGTAATCGCCTAATATCCCTATTGCAAGTAATTCAATAGCACGGCCTCGGACCGTGAAGGGCAAAAGAAGGAACATGGATGGGATTTGGATGATATGATTAAAAAAAAAGTAAGTCTATAATTTTAAAAAATGGATTGTATTTACCCATAGAAACAATGTGGGAATTAGTACCTACACTAATGTTTAAACTTTTAAACACATTCACTTAATACTACATTTTTGACTCTAAGATCACATTGTCTTGGTAAATGTTTGCAGTCGGTAGGGAATGACAAACAATGAATAACAGACACAGACGGTTCGAAAATTTTATTTTACTTTTATGCCAAAGTTTACCAGACTTATCTAATTCGTAGCCAGTACTAAATATTGGTACCGATTCTGATGAACCACCAAATTAAACTAGACTAAGATTACAATGACATACTAATCACATTAATTTTATAACACACCATTTTAGTCGCGATTAAAGAAGAGAAAAAGATAGTAGTGAAAAACGTCGTTTTAAAAATAGTTAGATTGCGATTTTCTTTAAATTGAGTAACTAAACTATCTATAATGCTGTCAAACTACAATATAGTTAAATTGTGTCACTTCATTTAATTTCAAAATAGGAAACGTCATTAGAAAGAAATAAACTAAATTTTAAAGTAATTTTAGTTTAATTTGCGACAACAAAATCGACACCATTGTGTACTAAACAACATAAATATACAAACTGAATTAAGCCTTATTAGTTAATAAACCAAACCTTTTCTCTTAACTTTGCAAATATTCGGTTTTAATCAGTCGACCTCCAGTTGTCTGAAGGTTCCAGAGAGAAATTCTTCAGAGTTTTCATCTAGTGGCCTTAAACTCTCGTTTGACATCATTTTGGAACATTCCAGTAAGTATTCCGCTATTTTTGGGTTTCTGTATACATTTTCAGTAATATCTGAAACAATTAATTGAATACAGTTTTGTTCGTATTTATTTAACAACTTTCTCACATGTAACATAGGTACATAATATAACATTACGCTTGTAAGTGTTAGGCTGGGTATATCTAATAGTCTCACCCACATAATAACATTTCAAAATATAAAAAAATACGGTGGTTAGGGCTCCAGAGACCAGAACCTCCTCACGATTGACGACACGGTTGGCGCAGTGGCTGAGCACTCGACTGCCCCGCTGCGTGTCGCGGGTTCGATTCCCGCACGGAACAAGTATTTGTATGGCCATATAGATATGTAAATATAGATAGTTGTTTGGGGTCTGGCTGTTTGTATATGTGAGTTTAAATGTTTGAAAACGCACTCACGATGCAGGAGAAATTCCTAGTGCGGAACAAAGTTTTTATTAAAAAAGAAATGCTGGTCGTATCGAGGAGTACTGTCTTCTGAATCTGGCCCTTGATCCAACCGCCTTAGAGAAGCTTCGGCAGATGGTCGTCGAGGCTCGAAAGCCATCAGGTCAATGAAGCCGAGTTCACATTCCACATGTCGACAACCTCGTGTGCCAAGACGAGATATTTTAGTTGTTTCTCTTTCAAAGCTATAACGAGCTTCTCGTCATGCGGTATAGTAACTTCGACTATCTTTGCGCAGCGCGCTGGTCGGTGTATCACCACTATGTCAGGCTTACTGGCGACAATATACATGTCAGTAATGATAGACTGATCCCAACACAGCGTGATATGGTCTTTTTCGAGAACTGCTACCGTACTACAAGTACCTATATGCACATACTTGTAGTTGGAAGTAGTGAATAATCATGGCTCCTTGGTTGTGAATGTACAAGTACTCAAATATTTTATTTAAATTAGTAAGTAAAGTAATTTATTATTAAATTTTTGTTAAAAAACTATGTTTTCGAAAAAAAAAATATACAAACATGAATAAACTCGTTATTTAGAATATTAAAAAAACATTTTATGACCCAGTTTATGTGAATAGTTAAACAAGGTGAACCACTTGTTTAATTAAAACTTACGTAATGAAGAAATTATATCTTCCGTTATTTTTTAATTATTTATCATCCGATAAGTTTGCTTTAGATAAAACATAGTTCTATTTTATCTACGAACGTAGGTTCTTAGATAAAATAGAACAATGTTCTGGGTGTCTAAAATAAACCATTATTATAGCAGAATCATATGAATTACGTTAAAATTCTTAAAATGGTCACAGACGCAGTTATCGTGAATTGTCATTTTGTGACCATTTTAAGAATGTTGACATAATTCATATTATTATCCTATTATGATTCTGCTAAAGCGGCCATGTTCGACCCCCAGATAATTATCTGGGGGTCGAAAATGGCCGCCATGTCTTCATAAAGCAGTATCGTAAACCGGTGCTTTTTGAGTCTCCAGGGCTATTACGACTGAGGTTACGGGTTGGTCGTAAGAGTTACCGCGGCCCCGGAACATAAAGGGCAAAATAATAAACATGGGTGTGTTTTAAAAGACACTCACACCCGCTCCGGCCAGAGCGGGGGATGATTTTCCATATGCAAAAAAGTGAGCTATTAGGAACTTTGAAATAAGTGTTGATTTAATTATTAATTTCACTAGTTACAAGGTATTGTAAAAAATAGCCTACTGTTTCCAGAAGAAAAAAATTTTGAGGTGTCAAGGGGACACCCGGATGGAAAGAAGTTCCTATAGAAATGAAAATATCTGGCTTGCTTTCTATAAGAGAGAGAGAGACAGACAGACAGACAGAAACATGCGACGCCGCAAAGCTTACAATAGCTTACTATAGCAAAAAGTGTCGTGACAACTTTTCGTTCTTTTTTCCGTCTAGCCCCCTTTCACAACGCGCGATAAGGAACTTCGTTCCAAAAATATACATACTCAATCCAATATTTTATTTTCAGGGGTTCCAAATAGCCAGTTTCAAATTGGAACCCCTTTACGGCATTGACTTATCCTCATTTCCAGTGTTTCCATTCCAGTATGGGCAAGAAATACGGTGTTGTCCTCTATAACTCCGTCTCTTTCCCACATTCGAATGACATTAAAACAAGACCACTTTACGACATCACGTAACTCCTGCAGTTTCATTCGCATAGATAAGACAGGTTCTTGCTTGCATTTATTTTTAAAATGATTATAAAATTCTTAATGCGTCTGGTTTATAGATATTGTTCATCTGCACGGTGCAGGAGGAAACACGACACACCGACACTACTGAAGTATTCGGGGGTAAGTCTGCTACTACAATAGTGTCAGATTTTTTTGATTTTGACAAGTTTAGTACGTAGTAGATTACCAAAATAATCAAAATCAACCATAATGCGATCAGTGATCGACCATTCTGACACTATTGTAATAGCAGACTTAGGCCCCTTTTTTTTTTCGGGTGATAAATCATCCAATGACTTCCCCCGCTCTGGGCGGAGCGGGAGGGCATGTCAGACTTGTACTGACTAAAACCCACCCATGTTTCTTCTTTTGCCCTTTACGTTCCGAGGCCGCGGTATCTCTTTCGAACAACCCGCAACCCCGGCAGGCAGAGGCTCTGGCAAGCCCCTCTGAGACTTAGGCCCCTGGGGTGTCGTTTACTATTTTTAGGGTTCCGTACCCCAAAAGGAAAAAACGGAAGCCTTTTAGGATCACATTTTTGTTCGTCTGTCTATCAAGACTCTTTACATCAGGAACCCGTCGAGGTTATAGAATCAAGTTGAAAAAAATATATACTCAACTCTGTGGTGCCTTATAGATGTAAAAAAAACAACGTTTTCAGTCTACGCAGTCAAAAGATATGGCCGTTTATGTCGCAAGCTTGATCGGAACCCTTGGTGCACGAGTCCGACTCGCACTTGGCCGGTTATTTTTCTAACCACACCACCCTAGTGAAGTTCTAATGCAAAACTTATGCATTAGTCGATATCTATTATTTTTCTTTTGTAAGATCACGAGTAAGACAAAGATGATATTTTATGTGGATCTTATTTTTAATAGGGTATTTTACTCTATATAAAAGAAATTCTAAAAATATACAATTCAGATAGCTTAGGCAACAAGCAGTAGGAAAATGTTAAATTTAGTTAATAAAATAACTAAATAAATTTTAAAATTGCTTTCAAAGTTTTCACTTTTTTAGTCTGTGGTTTTATTAAGCGAAACAGTGTCCGCCATGATTATTACGTCAAATGGTCATGTAAACAAAAAGTGACAACTGTCAACTGAGCAACTATTACTATTTTTGTATTAAAAACTAAACATTTTAATTTTTATTGAAATAATAGTAATAATACCATGGAAGAAATAAATAATACCATATAAAAATACGATAAACTATAGTGAAAAATACAACTAAACAGAAGACTAATAATAGCACATTTGCTTACATGACCAACTGACGTCATGACCACAGAGTAACATGGCGTCAAGCGTTTTAGTGATTTTACGCGCGAAAATAGAAATTGTAAAATTGAAATGCAGTTTTATGGCACTTATCGAATGAATATTTTTTTTTTGTTTTTTTCGGTGGTTTACTAGGACCCTAGGATCAAAATGAGATACTTTTAAAAAATGGGTGTAATACCGTATTGTACAAGGATTTTCATTACGTTTAAGCAAATATAATCTATTCTATTCCATTCTCCAGGAAAACGATGTTTATTCATTGTCATTTGATTGCTAACTTACTTTTTAATTAGTTAAGTTAGTTTATTGAAATGAAATTAATCCTACTAATATTATGATGCAAATGTTTGTGAGGATCGATGTCATGTATGGATGTGTGTCAGTCTTTCACGTCAAAACGGCTGAACGGATCTTGATGAAATTTGGTACAGAGTTAGATTATAGTCTGGAATAAAACATAGGATACTTTTTTTTCGATCATCACGCGGGTGAAGCCGAGGGCGCCAGCTAGTACAATTATAGTTTTAAGAATCCCTTGTGAAGTCATCGAATTTCAGCATTATCACTAAACAAAGATTGATTAATTGATTTATTATCCTTACTAATATTATAGAAGCGAAAGTGAGTTAGTTTGTTTGTTACCTTTTGAACGCTTTAATGGCTAAACCGATTTTGATGAATTTTTGTACAGAGATAGTTGGGACCCTGGAGACGGACATAGGCTAATTTTTTTAAAGTTGGAATTGAGGGAGAAAGAGGGAAGAAAAGGGAAAACTTAGCATTGCTATTACAATCAATAAGGCTCAAAGGCAAAAACTACAGGTAGCAGGCACCTGCAAATCAAGAAAGGGGAACTGTGCTACCTCGAATTTAACGCGAGCGAAGCCGCGGGCAAAAGGTAGTATATTATATATTTTACTGAATTTGTTACCTGCTAGTTCATCCGAACTCAGCTCATTGCCACCATAGTCTTTTGGGAGACATTCCTTAGGCACATATTTGTACAAATCCTCCAAACTATCATGGATGACGACTCTATCCATGATGACTGAGGTCACGAACTGCTTGAAGAAGTCAACTATCCGCTGAATGATACTCGTGGGCGCGGCTATGTTAATAACGTGGATGCCGTATATCCTCCAGTTCAGGCATTTCTGGAACAAATAAATGGCAAAGCTTTTGATAGTTTTTTCTGCGACCCATACCCCAAAGCTGTATTTTGCCCGATAATTCCATGATTCCAAAACTCCACAGTTTATAGTAGGTACACGTATATCTATACTAATATTACAAAGCTGAAGAGTTTGTTTGTTTGTTTGAACGCGCTAATCTCAGGGACTACTGTTTGGAATTGGAAAATTCTTTTAGTGTTGGATAGTCCATTTCTTGAGGAAGGCTATAGGCTATATAACATCACGCTACGACCAACAAGTGCTGAGCAGCGCGGGTGAAACCGTGGGGAACAACTAGTGTGTTATAGAAGTATGAAGACCAAAGTGGCCAAAAAAATCATCTTAAGCATCAGGGTGGGGATTGGCACCAGTGATCTTGCGTTTGAGTTTTAGTAAGAGAGATCCAATGGGTGGTATAATAGGCGAAGGATCTACACTAGATATAGAAGCGCGCACAGAGGGCAGAAAAGGCTATTTATGACACTGATAGTATACCGTTTGTAATTAGTGTCCCATTCAAGTCTTGGTCCTCACAAAATGAGCAAAAACGGACGCGGTTGGCGCCGTTTAATAGTCCTTCAGTTTAAGGTCCTATGTTCATTTGATATTAGTAATTATAGTAGAATTACTTAATAATAGGCGCCACTAAGGCAATCACTTCGGTCAATCTAGGGAATCCAGGTGGCGCATCAAGCTGTCACCTCGAGGGCCACGAGACAGTAATGAGTTTCCATAAAATAATAATGAAAAAATATATTTTACCATAAAAAACTTCGCAACTTTTGCAAAAACCAGCGGATTTTGCGTCAATATTTGTGCCCAGCCTACGTGCTCAAAGTCCACAATCCATATGTCACCCGCCATGTAGTCGTATATCAGTCGCAAGTCTAGAAGCTGAAATAAATATTAAGTTAGATACGATCGATTAAGGCAGCCAATGGCAATCTACTGGTGGACCTATGTCCTACGCAGCAGCAGTGGACTCTAGTGCTGGTGTATCCCAGCCACGCCATGACACCCTGACCTTTACATATTAAGATACATAACATTATCATCGTAATCTGCCAAGCCTTTCCCAACTATGTTAAAGACGACTTCCAGGTTCGACGGATATATGCAACTGAATACCAGAATTTTACATGAAGCAACTGCCTATCTGGCCCCCACAACCCAGTTAGTTCTGGGTAATATGCCTCCTTGGAAGGCTAGTTGTCAGATTTTGGGCTACTACTACTGGACCTTTAGCGACTAACAAAGATCCACAAATGAGAGCCGGGACCTCGGTCCGCAAGGCTTAACCTAATGATCTGTTATTATTTAGCATTACACCAGCAATACCTCTAAAACTGAAATCAATCGAAATCTTTCATAAACGGTGCTATTATTTATGTTAATATCTTAATTTCTAGTTTTTTTAAATTTTGGATGACAACGCCAGACGACCTTGAAATTTGGCTGGTTCACACTGAATATGGAAACCGATGCCCAAGGTCTAATGGCGCAGCTTGGGAGACTGATATCCGGCAGACTGGGTTGATTGAACTCTTATATCTTACCATAAAGACTCTTTTGAAAAATTCTGCTATGTCAAACTGGCTCACATCTTCTGCAAATCTTATAATGTAAATTCTTCTATTATCTTGTAGTTTAGGCAACGCAAGAACATTGCTGAAATAATTAGAAATCGTCAATTGTTTATTAAGTCCATAAATATTATCCCTCTATCCCCCGAATACTGAAACGTCACTCAAAATGTGAGGGCTGCTTAACATTTGAGCAGCTCTTAAACTTTAGATTTTGTATGGTCAAACGTCACTTCTGAGTCTCTGTTAAATTTAAGTGGGACTTAAATTTTGAATGACGTTTCAGTATTCGGGGGTTTGTCTCTTTGAAATTTATTTAAAACTGCGGAAACTTTAAAGTGTTTGTTTCCCAGCAATATTATTTTTATAATTGACTTAGATGACTTTGATGTAGGAGACTTTTTGTACAAAGGCCGTAGCAAGAGTTAGCGGCGTAAAGGAACGAAATATTCGATTTTTTAATTATCCTACAGTATTTTGTTTCATAATTTGCAATTAGCACACTAGACGCGAAAATATAAGGTTCATGTGAAGCGGGTATTTTTAATTTTAAAATTGACGTATTTCTGAACGATAATGCTAGGGCCTCAGAATGCATGGTTGAAGGTTTCGTGAAGGCTTCGTTTACACACTGTACATTAAATTTATTGTCCCCGTTACTAGCAACCGTTCTAACAAAAATTTTAACAAGTTCAAAATAAAAAATCAAACTCATTTAAGTATTTTTTGAAGCACTTTTGGAACGTCAAATTACAAGAGACAGTCCCACAAAAACGACACGCCCTACGCCACTTCCTAGTGTTTTAGAGAAGAAGAAGTGGCGGAACAAACTCCCCAGCAACACATCTGTCTGTCAGGTTAGAAGTACCAAATTTTATACAATTTCGTTCATGATAATGTAAATTTAAGAAATTATTCATTCATTGTCACATGTCAGCTAGCAAACACCAATTATTTAAATAAAAATCTACCCAAGCATAAATAAATTCTCCAGTCAATGAAGAAGTCACAGGTGAAAAACTAGGACCATAGTACAAAATAAATAGGTAAGCTAAAAATAAAAGGAATAAAGCTAATAATAGTAACAAAAACCTGGACTTGTCATCTTGTTGACGACGAGTCACCACAAGCAACACCCGTTCACGAGCATAACGCGAATCAGCCATTACCTCCCTCGCCATTTTTGAGTCCTGCAGATACTTACTAGAGGTCGAATACTTTATCAGCACTGAATATTTGTTTTCTGTTTTGTATCAATTCGGGCGTCAAGAACCGGTACTTGTACAAGTTATCTATTTTTTCTTTCGCTCTTTCTATGGATCCTTTTGCTATAATTATCATCATTTCCATAGCCTCTCTACCTGATGAAGAAAACCAATTGTTAGTAGAGCATGTTCAGGACATGAAAAAAAGAGGGTCGTAATTTATTTCCCAAATTCGGTGCAGTTTGGGAATGACATCTTGCAATTTGTGTCATGGAAGTTTTGACATTCTTCACTTAATACATTTTAGAGATATGGTACATACATCAGTGTCATATTATATTATAGGATCCCACGGTAATTTTATTACGGTATTGATAATAGTGTTATTTGCTCAGTCGTCTTGTTTCTAGTAACGGGTGTTTTATAGAGATGGATAACTTTAAATTGAAATTAGACTTGTAGTAATTTTATGCCGTTGTTTGAATAAGAATTCGGTCATGGTACGGCTGTTTACTTTATGTAAATTAATCGCATCCTTCCCTTTCTGGCATGAAGCGTCGACTTGTTGAAACCAATATCTTATTTAGGCAAATTACGCTGATTTAAACACGCTTGGGTCAAATCAAATCAATCGATCAAATCACGTAATAGTAGATACAAACACATATCGAAAGTTATATTCAAGTACTATTTAAAAGGTGCGACCCTGTTGCCATCAACCCAGCACATATCCAGACAGACTACGTAGTTGCTACTGAAAACCTTGTCGGAAAACCCAATAACATTGTGGCCGACCTTAAAATCAAGGGCCTGACGCTCAGCACTCGTGTTTTTGACCATTACACCAAAATCGCATAAAAAAAGAAATTACACTTACTCATTTCAATATGAACCAGATGAGGTTGTTTTTGGAACCATTCCGTGATTGAGTCCACCCCCTCCTTTATGATCTTCTCATTCAGACCAAAGACTTGACGTACAGCCTTTACTTCGTCTTCTGTTCGGTGGAACAGGCCACACTGCTTGGCCGGAATCATTGTGAAGCCTTTAGTTTTTTCTTCTTAATCCTGAAATGCATGAAACGTTATCAGCCTGTTGTGTGTATGTTATGTTCCCACTCTTGGAGATCTACTCTTTAAGCACGTCATCCGTATTTTCGACCCAAGTTATTGTCGTTTTCTTCTCCATATTACTTACAGACATAAGTAGTTAGGGGAAGTTTGAAAATAACGCCTGTTCCAGAAAAAAAATAAAGGGAGTCGTTTGTCATTTGTATTGTTTATCAATATGAAGAAGAAATGATGCCGTGACGTCTGATAATGGAAGAAGAAAACGTGTTGCGCCGACCCCAAATAGAATGGAACAAGGGCAGGGAAATGATGATAAGATTAGTTAAGTGTCCGGACCAGAATTTAATAACAACCCGATTAGACAGCTGACTCTATCTCCTGATGTGTTTTTTAAAACTCATAAATTGACTCATTTCGTATTAACGAGCTACTTTCGGTCAGGCTCGTATGTTCTTTAACGGTCTAAGAGAGTAGACCCAGTGTTCCAAGAATGGGAATATTGCAGGCTCTGTACGATAGAGAAGGCTGTACTTCATCACGCGGGTCCAGCACGGATTAGTTGGTGAGTTGTATTATTTTGTATTTATTATAACTTTATGCACAAGTAAAAACTGTACAAAGGTGGATTTAATGCCTTAGGTATTTTCTACCAGTCTACCTTAGTATGATACAGAGACAAAACACAGTGGGTGCAATAATGGAAAAAAAGGATTTTAAAAAAATAATTACCTATTAAAAAATATACAATATTAATATTTTGACGGCACGGCTGGCGCAGTGGCTGAGCGATCGACTGCTGCGCTGCGTGTGGTGGGTACGATTCCCGCACGGAACAACTATTTGTATGACCTGCAGATAGTTGTTTTGGGTCTGGCTGTTTGTGGTATGTGAGTTTAAATGTTTGTAAACGTACCCAGGACACAGGAGGAATTCCTAGTGTGGGACAATGTTTTTTTTTTTTTAAATATAAAGCAAAATCATATTAATTTATGAGAATGAGACCGTAACAAGACACTAACTACAATTTAATTCGGGAAAAAAAATTGTGGTCACCAAAAATACTGATCGTGCACCAAATATTCTTTCCTGAATGCTAAAAAAATGCGTAGGTTAGGTTAGGTTAAAACTGCGACCCCCTACGCACGAGCCGAGCGAGCGGAGCGAGCGGTGCCGTTGCAGCGGCCGGCGAGTGCCAGTAACGACTTGCATTAATAGAAAATGGATAAAGATATAACACTTTTTTATTGTAGTGCTGTCTTTTTCCTGATGCTCGTTATGACATATTTTAATTAACATATTTTGGTGCTCATTCAGTAAATTTGGTGCAAAACAGGCAAAATTAGGTAAACGAAATGGGAATAAATTGAAGTTAAAGAACTTCAATTTATTAATAATAAAAATACCATCCATTTAATTCTGACACGAATCTGCCAACTGTTTGTTGTCGTTGTATCGATTTTGTTTATAGTAATGTTTAATATAAAATTACTTTTTATTGCCTTTTTATTGACATTGTTTGAAAAGCGACGTGTTAATTTTTGAGGTGGTAAATGTTTTAAAAGTCACGGTCATTGCATTTGTTTTTAACAAGCTTGTGCCTGCGGTTTCGCCCGAGTGGAATTTAGAAAATTGCACGCTATGTAGGTGATGTAGCATTTTCAAAATTTTGCATTCATAAGCAGAAAATCAGATAGAAAGGTAGCTCACGAATAGGTTTAACATGCAATCTGTTTACACAAACGTGCCTTCCATTTATCACGACAATGGGCTTTCAGTTGGTCGGGGACGACAGTGTTTTTTTGTAAAGGACGTCTGAATCCTTACTTCCTTACTAATATTATAAAGCGAAAGTAAGTTTGTTTGCTTGTTACGTCTTCACGCCTAAACCGATTTTGATGAATTTAGGTACAGAGATAGTTGAGACCCTGGAGACGGACATAGGCTATTTGTTTTAATTCGATAAAAAACAGACGGAGGGTTAAAAATGATGAATACATTTAACGTCCGCCTTAAATCAGAAGAAGTTCAATAGTTATAGTAAGTACTTACATAAACTGTGTTCTCTATAATCACGAAATTATTTTATTTTAATTTTTTGATTTTAAATGTAGACACGACCGCTTCGAGTCACAATTGTGGGAATTCGAGGATCCTATATCTGTAGGTTGGTACTTACCTAACTTGCTTAGGTTTAAAATACAAACATAACAAAACTATAGGTAGGTACTTGTTTACCTTGACGGTCACATCCTACGAATTAATTATACTAATGTTATAAATGCGAAAGTAACTGAGGATGTATGTTATCTACTCTTTTTTCTTATGACAAGTCATCAAAGTTCGCCCGTTCTGGGCGGAGCGTATCCGGTATATAGTATTTTACTGGCTAAAACACATAAATATTTCTTCTATTGGCCTTTGTGTTCCGGGGCACTAGTATCTCTTTAGAAAAACCCGCCCAGAGCAAAAGAAGTTATTTGTTGATTACCCAGGCGTGAAAAATCGGCTAAGTGCGAATCGTACCCGCGAACTGAAGTTCCCGTACAAACTTGCGACATGAACGGCCATATGTTTTGTCTACGTAGATTTAGAAGGACTTCCAAAAAACACTAACTTTATTTTAATTATTTGTGTAGTATTAGCAGTAGGTACACCATTGACTACCCCCGTTGTATTTTTATATTCGTAAAGTCCATCCAAAGGTTGTCTGGAAGATATCGCTATTAGCGATACGACCGCCATTGTAACCATAGATTTAGCACTTTTTTATAAAACAGTTTGTTTTTTCAATTTTTGGTGTGCAATAAAGTATATTCTATTCTATTCTAAAAAGACGGAATATGAGTTTAAATTCAAATCAAATTAATTTATTTGTGGAACACAGGTAATACATTGGTGTTACATAATTTAAAAGCTAGCGAAATAAAAAGAAAAAAAAAAGTTTAAAAGAAAAGTTTACGGTAACTTTTGTTTGATTCATAGATTTTACTTCGGATTTATTAACTGCCCACATGCCATTTCACCGCTAATCCATACAATAGTCTACATAGGTACCAATCCTTCAATAAATAAATAAATAAATATCTTGGGACAACTCACACACGGCTATCTGATCCCAAGCTAAGCAGAGCTTGTGTTATGGTAACCAGACAACTGATATACATACTTATATAATTTATAAATACATACAAATTATAGAGAAATCACACCCAGACACGGAACAAACAATTATGCTCATCACACAAAGTTTGTCCTGGGTGGGAATCGAACCCACAGCCTCCGGCTCAGCGGTCAGGGCCACTAACCACTAGACCAACAGGCCCGTCAAACACATGCATTTTGTTTTTTTTTAAATAACTAAAATTACAATAAAAAACTGTCCCTGTATTACCGTAACTGTAGAAGTTCAATAGCTAGTTAGTACTTACATAAACCGAGTCTTCTCTTGGCCCACAATCACAAAATTAAACACTTTTTTCGATTTTAAATGTGGAGACGTCTGTTTCGACTGTCTTTGGTAGGAATTTGTTAGTGTTCTGTCTGTGTAACTTGCTTAGATATACAAACATACCATAGCTAAGTATATTAAATACACTGTAGAACAATAAATCCGGGTCACCTAAAGAAACTTATAAATCTCGGAAACTAAGAATGCCAGCTTAATGAAATGAAATACAAAATAACAAAATTCAAGAAAAACGTAATGTTGTTCAAAAATGACGTTTCCTTTTTGTTTTAAAGCGAGATCAGCAGTTTTTTTTGCTTTAATTAGGTACGTAGACTTGAGTAAATACAATGTAGTGACTTATAAATTTTATTAGTTTCATTTAATATTGTCTATCAAACATAATATACTTATTTAATTAAGAAATCATTCTTGGTTTCCGAGATTATATAATAGATTGTTTTAAGTGACCCGGATTATTTGCTCTCCAGTGTACATTGTTAATTCAGGCTCTACAGGTCTACTGTAAGGCTGATGACCTTAACGGACACATCATAATACGACGTGTTTTGACCATGCATCGTCTGGGAGACTCCACCAGACATAATTATTATTATCTTGGATTATTAGTAAGACCAACGGCGAACACTTCTAAAAAAATTGGCGCATTTATCGCATTGGGTTACCCTGTAATGAAAGAAATATAAATAAACTAGCTTTTGCCCGCAGCTTCGCTCGCGTTATTTCGGGGTAACGCAGTTCCACTTTCCTGTTTTTTTTTTTATTTATTGTAATAGCAATGCTCAATATTCCCTTTTCTTCCCTCTTTCCCCCTCATATCACAATCTTTATAAAAAAAAATTGCCTATATCCGTCTCCAGGGTCCTATCTCTGTACGAAAATTCATCAAAATTGGTTTAGCCATTTAGGCGTGAAGACGTAACAAACAAACAAACTCACTTTTGCTTTTATAATATTAGTAAGGATAAACTTATCTCTGCACATAAGAAAACATAAGACAAGCTTTCTTGATAAGAAACGCCACCTGGTACTGCACATTTAAACTAGTGTAGCGACACAAAGATGCAAGTGGCAAAAAGTACTACAGCGCCATCTATCCAGCCACTGAAGAACTGACGGCAAGATTCCTACATCGCGCAAGCAAAGTTGTATGCGAAGTTAGGATATATACGAGCACCCGACAAGCATCGTTCGGGCAGTGGCCCACCAGATACGACACCCGTCTGGCCGGAGGATCCTCCCTTTTCCATAGAGGATGGAGAACTTTACACCCTGTTCTTCATATCTATAAACTAGTTATTCTTTTTATAAAAGAAGTTTATTTATTTATAGGCATTAAAACAAAAAGTCTGGTTGTCGCAAAAGCGACTGTTAAGTATAAGGTCCTGGGTTCGATTCCCAGGTCGGATTATTATTGGGTTATTGGTATATTTTTGGTTTTTTTTTCCATCAGGAATTTCAGTAGCAGCCACCGGGCACAAATCCGCACTACCTGTGCCTGGTTGGGGGCAATACGCCCGCCCTCTACTGCGTGGGAGTTTAACATAGCTGGTGAGGTTTTTAGGTACCTACGCCTGCATCTAAACGTCGAGGGTCATCAATCTCGATATCATTTTTATGTAAAACAAAAAAAAAACAGATTATCAGGCAGACTACAAATAAAAAACATAACACTCCTTTTTTGGGGCAGTCGTGTACCTAATAAGTTTTTATGGACAAAAGGGCCTCAGCTCAGCATGTGAGATGGCAAAACGAAATAAATTAATCGCATCCTTCCCTTTCTGGCATGAAGCGTCGACTTGTTGAAACCAATATCTTATTTAGGCAAATTACGCTGATTTAAACACGCTTGGGTCAAATCAAATCAATCGATCAAATCACGTAATAGTAGATACAAACACATATCGAAAGTTATATTCAAGTACTATTTAAAAGGTGCGACCCTGTTGCCATCAACCCAGCACATATCCAGACAGACTACGTAGTTGCTACTGAAAACCTTGTCGGAAAACCCAATAACATTGTGGCCGACCTTAAAATCAAGGGCCTGACGCTCAGCACTCGTGTTTTTGACCATTACACCAAAATCGCATAAAAAAAGAAATTACACTTACTCATTTCAATATGAACCAGATGAGGTTGTTTTTGGAACCATTCCGTGATTGAGTCCACCCCCTCCTTTATGATCTTCTCATTCAGACCAAAGACTTGACGTACAGCCTTTACTTCGTCTTCTGTTCGGTGGAACAGGCCACACTGCTTGGCCGGAATCATTGTGAAGCCTTTAGTTTTTTCTTCTTAATCCTGAAATGCATGAAACGTTATCAGCCTGTTGTGTGTATGTTATGTTCCCACTCTTGGAGATCTACTCTTTAAGCACGTCATCCGTATTTTCGACCCAAGTTATTGTCGTTTTCTTCTCCATATTACTTACAGACATAAGTAGTTAGGGGAAGTTTGAAAATAACGCCTGTTCCAGAAAAAAAATAAAGGGAGTCGTTTGTCATTTGTATTGTTTATCAATATGAAGAAGAAATGATGCCGTGACGTCTGATAATGGAAGAAGAAAACGTGTTGCGCCGACCCCAAATAGAATGGAACAAGGGCAGGGAAATGATGATAAGATTAGTTAAGTGTCCGGACCAGAATTTAATAACAACCCGATTAGACAGCTGACTCTATCTCCTGATGTGTTTTTTAAAACTCATAAATTGACTCATTTCGTATTAACGAGCTACTTTCGGTCAGGCTCGTATGTTCTTTAACGGTCTAAGAGAGTAGACCCAGTGTTCCAAGAATGGGAATATTGCAGGCTCTGTACGATAGAGAAGGCTGTACTTCATCACGCGGGTCCAGCACGGATTAGTTGGTGAGTTGTATTATTTTGTATTTATTATAACTTTATGCACAAGTAAAAACTGTACAAAGGTGGATTTAATGCCTTAGGTATTTTCTACCAGTCTACCTTAGTATGATACAGAGACAAAACACAGTGGGTGCAATAATGGAAAAAAAGGATTTTAAAAAAATAATTACCTATTAAAAAATATACAATATTAATATTTTGACGGCACGGCTGGCGCAGTGGCTGAGCGATCGACTGCTGCGCTGCGTGTGGTGGGTACGATTCCCGCACGGAACAACTATTTGTATGACCTGCAGATAGTTGTTTTGGGTCTGGCTGTTTGTGGTATGTGAGTTTAAATGTTTGTAAACGTACCCAGGACACAGGAGGAATTCCTAGTGTGGGACAATGTTTTTTTTTTTTTAAATATAAAGCAAAATCATATTAATTTATGAGAATGAGACCGTAACAAGACACTAACTACAATTTAATTCGGGAAAAAAAATTGTGGTCACCAAAAATACTGATCGTGCACCAAATATTCTTTCCTGAATGCTAAAAAAATGCGTAGGTTAGGTTAGGTTAAAACTGCGACCCCCTACGCACGAGCCGAGCGAGCGGAGCGAGCGGTGCCGTTGCAGCGGCCGGCGAGTGCCAGTAACGACTTGCATTAATAGAAAATGGATAAAGATATAACACTTTTTTATTGTAGTGCTGTCTTTTTCCTGATGCTCGTTATGACATATTTTAATTAACATATTTTGGTGCTCATTCAGTAAATTTGGTGCAAAACAGGCAAAATTAGGTAAACGAAATGGGAATAAATTGAAGTTAAAGAACTTCAATTTATTAATAATAAAAATACCATCCATTTAATTCTGACACGAATCTGCCAACTGTTTGTTGTCGTTGTATCGATTTTGTTTATAGTAATGTTTAATATAAAATTACTTTTTATTGCCTTTTTATTGACATTGTTTGAAAAGCGACGTGTTAATTTTTGAGGTGGTAAATGTTTTAAAAGTCACGGTCATTGCATTTGTTTTTAACAAGCTTGTGCCTGCGGTTTCGCCCGAGTGGAATTTAGAAAATTGCACGCTATGTAGGTGATGTAGCATTTTCAAAATTTTGCATTCATAAGCAGAAAATCAGATAGAAAGGTAGCTCACGAATAGGTTTAACATGCAATCTGTTTACACAAACGTGCCTTCCATTTATCACGACAATGGGCTTTCAGTTGGTCGGGGACGACAGTGTTTTTTTGTAAAGGACGTCTGAATCCTTACTTCCTTACTAATATTATAAAGCGAAAGTAAGTTTGTTTGCTTGTTACGTCTTCACGCCTAAACCGATTTTGATGAATTTAGGTACAGAGATAGTTGAGACCCTGGAGACGGACATAGGCTATTTGTTTTAATTCGATAAAAAACAGACGGAGGGTTAAAAATGATGAATACATTTAACGTCCGCCTTAAATCAGAAGAAGTTCAATAGTTATAGTAAGTACTTACATAAACTGTGTTCTCTATAATCACGAAATTATTTTATTTTAATTTTTTGATTTTAAATGTAGACACGACCGCTTCGAGTCACAATTGTGGGAATTCGAGGATCCTATATCTGTAGGTTGGTACTTACCTAACTTGCTTAGGTTTAAAATACAAACATAACAAAACTATAGGTAGGTACTTGTTTACCTTGACGGTCACATCCTACGAATTAATTATACTAATGTTATAAATGCGAAAGTAACTGAGGATGTATGTTATCTACTCTTTTTTCTTATGACAAGTCATCAAAGTTCGCCCGTTCTGGGCGGAGCGTATCCGGTATATAGTATTTTACTGGCTAAAACACATAAATATTTCTTCTATTGGCCTTTGTGTTCCGGGGCACTAGTATCTCTTTAGAAAAACCCGCCCAGAGCAAAAGAAGTTATTTGTTGATTACCCAGGCGTGAAAAATCGGCTAAGTGCGAATCGTACCCGCGAACTGAAGTTCCCGTACAAACTTGCGACATGAACGGCCATATGTTTTGTCTACGTAGATTTAGAAGGACTTCCAAAAAACACTAACTTTATTTTAATTATTTGTGTAGTATTAGCAGTAGGTACACCATTGACTACCCCCGTTGTATTTTTATATTCGTAAAGTCCATCCAAAGGTTGTCTGGAAGATATCGCTATTAGCGATACGACCGCCATTGTAACCATAGATTTAGCACTTTTTTATAAAACAGTTTGTTTTTTCAATTTTTGGTGTGCAATAAAGTATATTCTATTCTATTCTAAAAAGACGGAATATGAGTTTAAATTCAAATCAAATTAATTTATTTGTGGAACACAGGTAATACATTGGTGTTACATAATTTAAAAGCTAGCGAAAAAAAAAGAAAATGTTTAAAAGAAAAGTTTACGGTAACTTTTGTTTGATTCATAGATTTTACTTCGGATTTATTAACTGCCCACATGCCATTTCACTGCTAATCCATACTATAGTCTACATACCAATCCTTCAATAAATAAATAAATGATAAATGAATATTCATTATTGTAACTATTTTTTATTTGGTCTACTTCTCAGTTTTCACTATCGAACTTGTCAACAAACATGCATTTTGTTTTTTTTTTTAAATAACTAAAATTACAATAAACAACTTCAATAGCTAGTTAGTACTTACATAAACTGAGTCTTCTCTTGGCCCACAATCACAAAATTAAACACTTTTTTCGATTTTAAATGTGGAGACGTCTGTTTCGACTGTCTTTGGTAGGAATTTGTTAGTGTTCTGTCTGTGTAACTTGCTTAGATATACAAACATACCATAGCTAAGTATATTAAATACACTCTAGAGCAATAAATCCGGGTCACCTAAAGAAATTATTACTACAGAAATTATTTTGTCTTTTTTGTACAAAAACTGTTGTGTCAATCAAGTTCAAAATAATTTTCATAGAAAGTTCTTATAAAGTTCTATTTTTCAGATTTTTTTCATATTTTCTAAACTTATGGTTCAAAAGTTAGAGGGGGGGGGACACATTGTTTTTTACTTTTGGAGCGATTATTTCCGTAATTATTGACTATATCAAAAAATTATTTTAGTAAACCCCTATTCATTTTTAAATACCTTTCCAACAATATATCACACGTTAGGGTTAAAATTAAAAAAAAAATCTCTCCCCACTTTACATATAGGGTGGCTACCCTAATAAAACATTTTTTTCCAATTTTTATTTTACCACTTTGTCGGCGTGATTGATATACATATTGGTACCAAATTTCAGCTTTCTAGTGCTAACGGTCACAGAGATTAAGCGAGGACGGACGGACAGACAGACATGGCGAAACTATAAGGGTTCCTAGTTGACTACGGAACCCTAAAAATTGGCGCATTTATGGCATTGGGTTATTGGTAATGGTGGATGAGAGAAGAAATATAAATAAACTAGCTTTTGCCCGCAGCTTCGCTCGCGTTAAATTCGGGGTAACACAGTTCCCCTTTCCTGATTTACAGGTACCTGCTTCCTGTAATTTTTGCCCTTGCGCCTCATGCCTTATTTGCCATGTAATAGCAATGCTCAATATTCCCTTTTCTTCCCTCTTTCCCCCTCATATCACAATCTTTATAAAAAAATAGCCTATATCCGTCTCCATTCAGGGTCCTATTATACCTCTGTACGATAATTCATCAAAATTGGTTTAGCCATTTAGGCGTGAAAACGTAACAAACAAACAAACTCACTTTTGCTTTTATAATATTAGTAAGGATAAACTTATCTCTGCACATAAGAAAACATAAAACAAGCTTTCTTGATAAGAAACGCCATCTGGTACTGCACATTTAAACTAGTGTAGCGACACAAAGATGCAAGTGGCAAAAAGTACTACAGCGCCATCTATCCAGCCACTGAAGAACTAACGGCAAGATTCGTACATCGCGCATTGCTTGCGCGATGTTGTATGCGAAGTTAGCATATCGATACCTCCCACGTAAGTTGTTGTATCTCCAAAACTGCAAATTTACAGTAGAGCGTTTCAAAGATTCAAATTGAACCAAAATCTGCATTTATTGTTGCATCTTTTTAAAATTTCGTATTTAAATGTAATATAATAGTCTTCTTAAATACGTTAAAAGATATTTTAAGTAATATGTCTATTTTCGGAGATATTGTTCATACAACATTTTACTCCGGAGTAGAAGTTATGTCAGTTGTTGCATCTGATACTAACAACATTATACCGCGGCGCCCAGATAGCATCACTTGTGGTATATGATAGTTACAACTGTATACGTTGAAAAACAGAAGTCTTACTCTGTTGTTTGTGGTAATAATATTTATATTAGTTACAGAATTCAATTTCCAATTTGAAGGTGATTAATTTTTTAGGTTAATAAATAAAAAATAAATGTTATTAAGGTTATTTTTTTTTATTAGAAACAACATTAGTGAACAGAACATCTTTGAAAATAAAATAAGGAGCTTTTAAAACTTAATTAAATGACTTCTTCTGTTGCTGAATAATCAAGAACGTTTCATTATTATAACAATCATACAAAAGACTTTTTAAAAATTATACAAAGTTATAGAATAGGATAGGTAACGTAACAACAGAACTAATCAAATTTTAATAGAATTGCAAAAATCAACATCACTATAAAAAATATAAATATGAACTTACTTAATCATATGAGATCAGCTTAAAATCAAAGTAGTAATTTGGTAACCATTTAAAATTTTTGGCATATACTTATTGGTTTATAATAATGAAAAAGAAATGTTAAAATAAAAACAATTGGTTAATGTCAACCTAAGAAACCTAAAATTAGCTTTTATGGGAGCTTAAAACAAAAATTATTATTTTTATGAGATCAATATTAAAACCTGAGATGCTTAATCAAAAGCAATATAGAAAAAAGAAAAATAGACGGAATATTTGAAAAAGACTAAAGTCTATTCTGAATCAGAAAATTCAGCGTCATTATTAACGCCAGCAACGAAGAATGGTTTGCCCACCTGTTTCGCCCATCTAACCAAGCTAAACCATTCAAAGTGTGTATAAATAAGTTTATTTTTGGACAAACGTTCTATTAGAGCATGTACGCTATCACCTTCTGCCTGGGTGTGACCTTTTTCAAGAAATGTATGTTTGATAGTTAATAGTTAGTATATTAAGCTTATGAGCAATATAAACATAAAACGCAAACACGATACAATTGCGATTCTGACCGGTACAATTGCCAAACTTATTTATACACCCTTTGAATGGTTTAGCAATGTTAGATGGGCGAAACAGGTGGGCAAACCATTTAACGTCATAGAAATGAAGCATACAGATTTTTAAACTATAAAACACTTTTGATTGGACGTCATTGGTCTAAAAATGTAAATGGGAACGTAGTTAGATGGAATAAAATAAAGAAGTAAGTATATGTGCAGAAGATCCTTTTAAAATTATGTATCGGTAAGATTTCGCAGACAATAATGCTATGACAATTGCCCTTAATTAATACCAATACCCGTAGACGCCAAAGGAATAGTATGGCTGAGCTATGCCCCTTGTTATCCAACCGTCTTCCCATAACTAAGGTAAATATGACGACTTAATGAACCAGAGTCATACTAAAATTATTCCAGTTACGTATCACGACTTTTTCAGGCATTTATCTTTCGTTGCTCGCGTTAATAATGACGCTGAATTTTCAGATTCAGAATAGACATTAGTCTTTTTCCAAATATGCCGTTTGTTTTTCTTTTTTGTATATTGCTTTTGATTAAACATCTCAGGTTTTAATATTGAGCTCATAAAAATAATATTCATTTGTTTTATATTGTTTTAAGGCTCCCATAAAAGCTAATTTTAGGTTTGTTAGGTTGACAATTAACCAATTGTTTTTATTTTAACATTTCTTGACATGTACTCTTTTTCCAAATTACGTAAATTCTTTCCCTTAGTGTCCATCCATTCATTAAAATGTTTTTTTTACTATATTACCTTTATCTTTCCTTGGTTGACGACGGCGATCGCTTGTGCTAGGACTATTATTCGAAATATCTGACAGCGGACTTAGTTTATTGTTGTATACGTTGAGCAGCTAGACAGATAATTGGTGAGCGTACGGGCAAAAGTTGATAAGTTTTCCTTTTGTATATAATAATGGCAGTAAGCATTATCACAGTCGTAGTCCAAGTGGTTGGTACCACAAGAAGGTGAAGGGTGCGGTGTTTCGAGATTTGCCGTATCAGAATCGGAAGCAACTTCTAGGTTACTATCTGCATCAATTATGTTTGCTAGCTCAATAATATCTGACTCATTAAAGCTTATCGGTAAAGGAGACTCTGAAACAATAATAATGTTTTGTAAAGTAAATGATCAGCAGATTTAGGCAATCGAACCTGAGACCTCGGCGTGCTAATAAAATGCACTAGGTATGCATCTGGCTATTGAGGCAGTCGTACTTACCATTTAAAGATTGACTTTTGAACTAAAGACTTGACTTACAACGTAAATTTTAAGTAAAAAAAAAAGTAAATCCAACGTAAAATATAGCATTTCACTATACAACGATTCGATTTCCGAAGTAAAACGATGTATTTATTAGATACAACAAAATGTTAAACTTCAACGAAGACGTAAAATATTGTATGTATTACATACAACATTTTCGATGAACGCTCACCGGCGTATATTGTTGTAAGTAATCTATACAATTGTTTAGGTTGGTGCCACCATGTAAAGAGTTAGTAATCTAATTCATCGACTAAAATAATTCAAAAATAAACTTACCATTAATATTTTGTAGGTTTGAATTAGAAAAACTGTTTAATTCTATTTAATTTTAAAAAAGTATTGTCCTTTTCAATGGGTGTATCGGAGTTGTTGCTTTGTATATTCGCATTATTGAGCAAGTCACATATTCGACGCCCTCTTGATAATATAATACTTGCACGTTTCATTATAACAAATATGAAGTAAACTAATTACGTCAATGAATTAGCAAATAATATATGCGATTGCAACGTGCGTGCGGCCGGTTGAAAGTCCGGCGTAGTCTGTTGTATGTAACCAATACGCGGCGCGAGCGCGTGGTTCTACCCGCCCCGCGCCCCGCGTACACAAATGTATAGGCATATACAACGGTGTAATCCGTTCGCGTTTGAAACTTACAACATTATACGTCTGACAAATCCTTTAAAAATAGTGTTTTTGTTGTTTTTTTACTTTGAATGGATAAAATGATCCATATTAAGATATTTTTCAGCAAAAAAGCAAAATAGCATTTTTGTGGCATACAACAACTTACGTGGGAGGTATCGATATATACGAGCACCCGACAAGCATCGGTCGGGCAGTGGCCCACCAGATACGACACCCGTCTGGTCGGAGAGACCTCCCTTTTCCATAGAGGATGGAGAACTTTACACCCTGTTCTTCATATCTCTAAACTAGTTATTCTTTTTATAAAAGAAGTTTATTTATTTATAGGCATTAAAACAAAAAGTCTGGTAGTCGCAAATGCGACTGTTGAGTATAAGGTCCTGGGTTCGATACCCAGGTCGGATTATTATTGGGTTATTGGTATATTTTTGGTTTTTTTTCTCCATCAGGAATTTCAGTAGCAGCCACCGGGCACAAATCCGCCCTACCTGTTGGGGGCAATACGCCCGCCCTCTACTGCGTGGGAGTTTAACATAGCTGGTGAGGTTTTTAGGTACTACGCCTGCATTTAAACGTCGAGGGTCATCAATCTCGATATCATTTTTATGTAAAACAAAAAAAAAACAATATCAGGCAGACCAAATAAAAAACATAACACTCTTTTTTTGGGGCAGTCGTGTAATAAGCGAAGTTTTTATTGACAAAAGGGCCTCAGCTCAGCATGTGAGATGGCAAAACGGGTAAACCTGCCAGCTGACGCTGATTTCGGTTACAACCACCGAAGGGCGTACGCTCAAAAACACAAGCAAGTAGTGAGTAGCCTGCAGCCTGCCACAGCCAGGTTACGCAGGGCTCCTAATGGATCATATAAAATATCTTGTAGGCAATCAAGTATTGTGACTCTATGTTATAACTGTGACGACACGGTTGGCGCAGTGGCTGAGCGATTGACTGTGCTACGCGGGTTCGATTCCCGAACAGAATAAATATTTGTATGGCCTACAGGTAGTTGTTTCGGGTCTGGCTATTTGTGTAAGTGAATTTAACTGTTTGTAGACGCACCCACGATACATGAGAAATTCCTAGTGTGTGACAACGTTTTCTTATAAAAACAAAAATAAGAATTTGATGAATTTGGATATCATATCACACACATCCAAATTCGATTGTAACTCATCAAATTATAGTAAACTAGCTGTACCCAGTGGTTTCACCCGCTGCGCAATTCCTAACTAACATAGCGTGATGTTAAATAGCTTTACATTCGCGAATAACGTGGCTCTATTGGAAAAAGAATTAATTTTGAAAATCGTTTCAATAGATCCAAACAGAGATCTCTCTACAACCTCAATATTAGTTTAGATATAGTTTATAAAGAAATCATTGTGTACGTGCATAAAAATAATTAAGTACTGGCACGGGCACAACCAAGAAGCCGGGATGGCGCCCCACAAACTTGGTTTTAGCTTTACACTGACCCCCTACCTACACATAAAAAAAATAAAATTGCAAGGTTAGGCCTAAAAAATGTAACATTTCAATGGACTAAATATGAAAAGTCCATACCTGCTCTGTGATGTGAGCTCAGCCATGTCATTGTACTGATGACCTTGACGAACATCGTTTCGAAAAAAAACGTGTTTGTTTTGATACCAGCTGTTGATAAATACATTTCGGACTATTATTTAACGGTTAATTAATGTTATTCAAAGACAATGCAAATAGTTATGTGAAAAAAATTAAAAATATTAAAAAACAAGAGCGTGTCGGGCCACGCTCAGTGTAGGGTTCCGTAGTTTCCCGTCCGTCACAACAAGTGTTCCCAGTTATGAGGCCAACCGAACAATTCGGTAATACCCGATCCAATGTAATAAGTACCTACAGCGCCATCTCTCGGGAAATTGGGTTACTAATTAATATAAAGACGTGCAATTTCGGTGGTAATTTTGGATTGCGAGAACCGATTTCAATAATTCTTTTTTTGTTTGAAAAAAGATACGTTCAGGATAATAAAATATGTAAACAAAGTTACAAAAAATGCTTGCATATACGATTATACTACAAACTTAGTTCAGAAATTATTTTGTACAACTTTTTGTCTTTTTTGTACAAAAACTATTGTGTCAATCAAGTTCAAAATAATTTTCATAGAAAGTCCTTATAAAGTTCTACTTTTCAGATTTTTTTCATATTTTTTAGACTTATGGTTCAAAAGTTAGAGGGGGGGGGACACATTGTTTTTTACTTTTGGAGCGATTATTTCCGAAATTATTGACATTATCAAAAAATGATCTTAGTAAACCCCTATTCATTTTTAAATACCTTTCCAACAATATATCACACGTTAGGGTTGAAATTAAAAAAAAAAACACTTCCCACTTTACATATAGGGTGGCAACCCTAATAAAACATTTTTTTCAAATTTTTATTTTACCACTTTGTCGGCGTGATTGATATACATATTGGTACCAAATTTCAGCTTTCTAGTGCTAACGGTCACAGAGATTAAGCGAGGACGGACGGACGGACGGACGGACGGACGGACGGACGGACGGACGGACGGACGGACAGACAGACATGGCGAAACTATAAGGGTTCCTAGTTGACTACGGAACCCTAAAAAATGTGAGCCGTCACGGGACGCCTGGCAGATGTGAAACATCGACATTATTTCGTAAAAGTTATATGCAGAAAAGAACAGATGTCAGATTGTGATAGGAACTAAATATGTCATAGAAAACATTATTATTCTGTTTCATTGTGGACTTACCAAAAGGACATCGTTTTGTTTTCGTGTTCATCATCCTTTATGAATTTGAGGATCGAAGGCACTTTAAATAAAGCTCTATTACTGGCCCCGTGTGGTAAACCATCCATTTCCAAACCCTCGCAACGGTTGCTTAACCTGGCTCCCTGTGCTAACCCATCCATTTCCAAACCTTGGCAACGGTTGCTTAACCTGGCTCCCTGTGGTAATCCATCCATTTCCAAACCTTGGCATAGGTTGCTTAACCTGGCCCCCTGTGGTAACCCATCAATTTCCAAACTTTGGCATAGGTTGCTTATCCTGGCCCCTTGTTGTAACCCATCCATTTTTAAACCTTGGAATAGGTTGCTTATCCTGGCCCCTTGTTGTAACCCATCCATTTCCAAACCTTGGCATGGTTGCTTATCCTGTTCCTTGTTGTAACCCATCCATTTCCAAGTCATGGCAAGGGTTGCTTATTGGCAACGCGTCGCCACGCGAGAAATCGGTTTTACGGGCGGCGATAGATGTCACATCAAAAATAAGTTCTTGCCTTCAGTTGAGCCTACTATATGATTTCTATATTTTAGCCTTTTATTGTTGGACTAGCTTTTGCCCGCGGCTTCGCTCGCGTGAAATTCGGTAGCGCCTTACTGATTTGCAATAGCAACTACTACCAACAACAGCTAAGTTTTCCCGTTTTTTTCCTCTTTCGCCCTCACATCCCACTCTTTTAAAAAAAAAATAGCCTATGTCCGTTTCCTGGTTCCCAACTATAAAATTCATCAAAATCGGTTTAGCCATTAAAGCGTGAAGAGGTAACAAACAAAAAAACAAATAAACAAACAAACTAACTCACTTTCGCTTTTATAATATTAGTAAGGATGGCAGATGATACAAATAAAGAGACAGAGTTAGTGTATGTATATTATTCATTAATTATACAATTACCTACTATTCATTATAAATTCAGACACTAGTTTAAAATACTTAATTCTAAACCACTGAACTAGTGAAACAAATTGTCTTTTCCTATGAACAATAGCACATTAAATTTTAATAGCATATTCGGTGTACATCGAACATAATCACTACCCAATGGTAACACTGAATATAATGCTTATTTTTAACAAGTCCATGATTTAATTTACAAGCCCAGACTGGTTGACTCCTAGGAGCCACGTAGCTGTCAGGATGGGTCATCATCGGAGTCCAGATCATCAGAAGAACTGCTATCAGATGAATCATCTGATGAACTGCTATCAGAAGAATCTGTCTCATCACTGCTTTCATCATTTATGTAGATTTGGTTGTTTCTATGTAGTCCAGTTAGTAATGACATGGAAGCCATTTTAACAGCAACTTCATTCTCCATTATGCTATCAACCTCTTCTTGTTTTACCATTTCTGCAGCAGCCTCTAACTCCTCAAGGTCCAATTCTAAATCATTTTTTGTTATGTCAATATTTGCAATGTTGTTGTAAAGCTCGTCAAGTTCCTCGTTCCTACATTTTTGCAGAAAAATTAAATAATCCTTTATGTATAACTGATTCAGAATGTACCTTGCATCGTTACTTGCATTGAACATTTGATATATTTCAATCATACATTTTACAACAAATTTCTTTCCTTTTTTAAATAGGGATACAAGATCATTCTTTACTTTAATGCAGAGATCGTAGTTCCTAAATATTGGGTATATTAATGCACGTCTGTAAGAAGCAATGAGGACCTGCTTCATGTCATCAAAAGTGCAGAACCAACTGAGGGTTGATGAGAGTTTATTTATGGTCCACCCTGACTCCACAGTGCTTTCATTCAAAGTAGACCTTTTATCATAACAGTATCCATAAAGAATATCAACCAATCCATACAGTACTTGCTTGTACTCAATCTTAGTAAGCAAATAGTGCTTGTTCGGTAGTTCCTTCAAAACACTCACTTCTTCTTCAGAAAATTCAATCTCTTTATTGAAATTTGGATTACTCCAAGGTGCTATATACATCAGAAATGGTTCAATTAGTTCATCATCATAGAAGTCAGCTAGATAATGGTCTGTTGAAAATTTATCATTTTCATGATGCACTCTCTTAGTTTGACGCTCTTCTATTGCCACTGTTTCAGGGACTCTCAATTCAAAGATCTGTGGGAATTCAATGCCAATGTTGCTAAATTCAGTTGTTAGTTTGTTGGCAAATCCATAGGAAAACTTATTGGCATATTCATCTTCATTGTTTCCATTTTCTAGAGTGATTCCATCTTCTTCTAACATTTCAACTAAATCTGGATTTATGTCAGGGATATCTGCTGGAGCCAGTAAACTTGTGATCATATCAAGATTCTCAAAATGTTCTCCTGTGGTCTCCTTATCAAAGGTTAAATTGAAGTCTCCTGAATCACATAAGTACGATCCTTTTGCGCTGTCATTATCGACGATTCTGCCTGGTAGACGTAAACGCAAAAAGTACGGACTGGACACAAATAGAAAATTCTCGCCATCTACGTCAATTTCTGTATCCCCAATGTTTGTGTATGGTGCATGCACGTTTATATAAACGTGGTTATCGTCCTGAGTTAACTTAAAACGTGGAGTCAACATTTTGCTTGTGCTTTAACCACCCCTCAGTGCACCTATGATAGTTATGCTTATGCTGTGCAAGTAATAGCATACATACATTGAGTATAGCGTGCAGGCGTGCACATATTATTGCAGTCTGGAACAATCGAGCACAGTATACCGACACTATAGACGACAACACAAGACTTGTCTCCTCAGTCAGAATCGGAGTATCGGAGCAAAAGCATGCTATGATGATGGCGTTTTGTTTGCTTTTCCGAATCAATCGTAAGCTCGCAGTACACGCTAGTGCTAGATTTTTTTAGCATTGAGCAAAGCCAAGCATTGCCTTGACTTTTGAGTTTTGACATTTTATTATTTGACTCTGATTGACACGCGCGATGACAGTCTCCCTTAGGGTTGCCAACCTTTAAAGATAACTCGTCATTAGAAAAACGCCCCCCAAACGACGTCGTCTGAAATATTTTTTTTAAACTAACTTAGAACATTTATAAAATGAGAGGCCGTTCAATGCTCATTATCGATGGCCTGGTCACAATCTGGCCAATGATGTCAAGCTAGTTTTAAGTATAAAATAAAATGAAAATATATTTCTAACTGTTGAAAGAATTTTATTGGTTGATTCGATTGGAAATTAACAAGCTATAGTTCTCTAAAACCAAGCTGGGGACCTTTCCGTAATGTTAAATTATTGCTATCAACACTCTTGTTAACAGGGCCGTTTTATCTAATTTTGTAGCACGATTCATCTTCAGAAGTTCACACATAACACTAACTTATTTGGTTCACTATTGATAGTTGCTGTAACTGCCGCATTCAAATTCGCGTAAATGTTCATTAGAAAATTTATCAGGGACCAAAATTCGTAAATAATCTGCGCCTGCTGTTACCTAAAAAGTACCTTACAAGTTATTTGATTTCAATCTGAATGCAGCCTTTAGTTTGGTTTATTTCACACCGATTTCAGAGAACTAAAAAACGCGTCGTAAGAAAGCGAGGATTACTTTAAAAAATGCAATCTTGGATGGATTAGTCACACATGAAATATATAAATAAAGCAATTCTGATTCATTTTTCAACGAGTGCTACCTACACAATCACATTGATCTTCAAACTTCGAGACTTTAAAAATAAACTTTAACTACCCCTCTTTTGAATGCTTTTTTTTGTCTTTTGCTATTTTTGTTCTTCACAGGAAATCCTTTTAAAATGGAACCTATTTTAGGAACACTGACCGCGAAGAATAAGTTACTATTTGTGTGGGCGGAGTACGTAGGCGGACGCAGTGAGTTGTCAACTATGATTGGATTTAGTGCTAACTTTCTTTTCACAGTTTTACCATACTGGTGATTATTGTAAATTTGTCGGGCCAGTTTAATGATCTATTGCATTTCTATTGAAAGATTTCAAAAGTCGTATTCCCTGTGTGTGCGTAGTTCTTTTACTCTGTAATGATTTCAGTTGTTATTGTATAACATTAACTCAAAAAAGATTTACTGTGCATGCATTAATATTTAATTTGAATACAGCACTGAAATCTCGATCTTTTGGCATCCGCAGTCACTCCATTTCTTGATGGGAAACCCGTGCTAATCTTGAAAGTAATACAGTTTTTTCTTTGAATTTTTTTACATTATTTTTTTACTTTTCACGACTTACATTTTCGTTTGCAAAAATGCTAAATGGCTTTTTTGTTGTCACTGTCAGACAGTCATTATTGACATTGACGTATTGACAAACCAAAAGAAATATTTTTTCTATATTTTTGTTGTCTGCTGATCTGTAAAATAATCAAAACATAAAATCGATGTAGACGTACCTATTGGTTTTTATCAAATCTTAACTATTTTCTTACAGTATACCGTGATTGAAAATATTTATTTATGTACGGAATCGATTTTGCATTATCTAAGTGATGCCAGTCGGTCGGAAACGTTGGAATCTACATGGTAAGTCTAATAATTAAGTCGAATTTATTACTGATGCTGTATCTTGATGCTTTTGGCTCATTTTTAATGCACACATATATCAGGTTACGTGTCAGTTGGAAGTATAAGCTCTTGTCCATAAAGGTGTGTCTTGGATTCTAGACTGTCCAATTGATGTATTTGTTTGATGGATAGTAGCGATAGCCAAGCCGGTCTGGCTGTCAATGAGATATTTACTTAGGCAGGTATGATTGTGTTAATAATGCTGGTACAATATAATAGGTAGTAAACTAGTTAACTGTGGCCAAATAAGGACACAATAGCTGTCATAACCCTTTTCCCTAATACGTTTTCGGGTCTAAACCACAAAATATGCATTGTTTTTTTTATAACACCATTAGATTTATGATGCCATGCTAAATCCTACATTGCTAGAGATTTTTAAGATGAATCAAACAACCAGATGGAGTCTTTATTCTTTATCTGTACATTGCATCTCAAAAATGTGTAGGTGTATTAAATACACCTAAGTATATAAGGACATACTACAGACCCTAAGAGAGTGTGTAAAAGTTAGTCTCTCCGTGTATATCTGTATAAAAAAACCAAACTTTCCTCATAGTGAGGAAAGTTTTAGAGACGTTAGTGCTTCAAGGATAATCAACAAAGAGGACTGCTGCATTTATTCATTTAATTATCATTCTCCTGCCCTTAACCTAATTTATTTGAGGACAGCGCAGCATTTCTCTATTCATACTTCTCTATTACTCCCCTTTCTTCCCATTTCATCCTCTACACAGTTCAGCCATCATTTTAATGGTCTTTCTCTATTCTTATCCCCATACACATCATACTCAATACTTTCCTTACTAAAGTTTCCTCATTCCTCTGTATTACATGCCTATAATACACCAACTGATTCCTGAGTACTACTTTTATATTTCTTTGTTTCTTCTTATTTTAGTGAATAATTAAATTTGATTAATGATTTCTGCCTAAGAATGTAAATAAATCATGCTTATAGAATATGAGTGTTACTAGTTTTGTTAAAGCATAGATTAATTTCACATAGTCAAAATGATTGTTTGCCAAACTATTTTTCATGGCCTTCAGTGAAGAGGTTGCAAGCATCCATAGTCATTCACAGCACTCTGAAGTATGATTCAACTTCTCACTAAAAAAAAAACTAGGTTACTGGAGTTGTCAGGTTCAGGATTCACCAGTATAATTGTTATTTATTTAACCGGTCGCGCCACAAAGTTTGCAGACGGGTGCAAAGTTTCCATACATTGTTACCCTACATTTATGTAAACAATCGTGCAATGGGTTAACTCAAACACATGGTACATATTAGCAATTATCAACTACATAATATGCTGCTTATACTTTATGCTATCAATGCTTTATAAATAGTATACTTTCTGAGGTTTTTCTTGCTCCAGATGGGCCACAAGGATCTCTGAGAAGATTGCGCAACCAACTGGCTGAGGATGGCTGTGCTGAGTCTCAAGTTGTTCTTGCTAAACAGCTTCTCGAAGAGAAATGTGGTATGTTATGTTATATATCACACACAAGCTTTGAAACCTTGAGTTGGGAAATTAACCCATGGGAACATTATCTATCATGGAAGTGATACTTACTTCCATGATACATAATGTTCTGAAAGTGCCATAATATCCCGCATTTTTTTTTCTTATATGTTTTGCAATTAGATTAAAATCAACTTTTAAGGATTGTATTATTGATTTTAATCAATAGACATCTTTAAATACAAAAGAAGGGACATGCGTGGGTTTTAGTTAGTACCTTAAAGTCTGATACCCCCCCCGCCCCCCTCGAGGATGTTATTCGTAGATCGCGAATCATATTTTGTTCAACATACCGTCTAATACTGACCTGGAAAATGTAAAAAATCGTAAGAAAATTTTAATTTCGCGGATAACCTTTTCTATTTCAACATACAACAATAACTCGATTCTCAATAACTTTCATCCAACTGCTATTAGCAACTATAAAAGCATACTGTGTCTTTACCCACATCAGTGTCCGTGTCAATCAGTTCAGCCGATATGGAGTGAAAGGGAAGTAGTCAGCATAAAATTTCCATCCATCATATTGGTATGAGCATGGACCAACATGTCCCATAACCTTTAAAAGGTGTTTGGAGCGGACTGGATGCTTAATGCGTATAAAGTAGGAAAAGAGATCAAGGCTAGGTCTTTCACTTATGTACAGCACCTTTGCGTTTATAACGCAAGACTTGACTTGTGGTCTCTTGGACCTTAACTGAACAATTATTGCGTTTTTACAAGTTCTCTGAATTCCCAATAAATACTTTATGATAAAACTAAAGATGAATTTCCTAAAGTCTTGGAACAATAGTTGTTCAGTTTCATGGCCTAGGTCTTGCATTTGTAAAGTATCGTCATAAGAATGAGGGCTATCCTATTTGTCTATCTAGTAAGCTAG
Source organism: Ochropleura leucogaster (assembly GCA_958449745.1). NCBI lineage: Eukaryota > Metazoa > Arthropoda > Insecta > Lepidoptera > Noctuidae > Ochropleura > Ochropleura leucogaster. Next base: position 8,291,204 of record OY288223.1, on the reverse strand, counting down.
ATGGCACCACTAGAAAGTCTTGTCGTTAATTCTATTTCGTACCAAAAACCTTATAAAAAGTTTATTTTATAACGTATGTCAACATAGTGTAAACTACAGATACATTTTTACAACAATCGTGCCTATAATTAGCCAACACGAAACATTTTAAAATCATATTAAAGTCGAAAATCTATCAAAGAAATCTGACAGATAGTAGTAGCTTGATGTGCAGGCGCCTGTACTAACAATTTGGATACTAAACTTGGTATTTAAAATCTTCAAGTGATCATTATTTAGGAATAGTTCAATCTTGAGCCTTATTTTTGACCGAAATCATAGTATTAATTAAAATAAGTTTTAAAAACGCGAAAACTATTATATATGACATTTTTGAAGACCTCACTCTACACTAGCGCCCCTAGCGGCGATTTCATGAGTGGTAGCTCCCATTACAAGCGATTTTGTTAAAAGGTTTTGTTTTGAATAATAATTCTTTACTTACATGACATGTACTTGTCTATTTTTTTTTAATGAATCTGTATTTGTTACAGAATTAGAAGCCGATAAAATATGTAACTTCAAGCAAGCCTTGGACTGGCTGATCTGTGCAACTGAACAAGCTCATCCAGAAGCCAGGAGAATGTTGAGAAGGTATTTACATTAAAAAATGTTCAGCTCAATCAGAACCCGAGAAGTGTGACAAATTGAACTTTTAAGATTTTTTAAAATATAGATACAGACGAAGCTAGCGATTTTCTTAGGTTTGATAATTTTTAGGGTTCCGTAACCAAAGGGTAATAGTAAAACACAACCCTATTACTAAAATTCCGCTGTCATGAGCCGTGATAATTTGCACAGATGATGTATATCTGTTGCCGCTATAACGAATGCTAAAAAACAGAATAAAATAAATATTTAAGGGTGCTCCCACACCGTCTCGACGGAGCGTTCCAGGTCTCAAAGAAAAGACGCCTGCCGGGGTTGCAGGTTGTTTGAAAGAGAAACCGCGGCTCCGGAACATAAAGGGCGAAAGAAGGACCATGATCGAGTTTTAATCAGTAAATTTGGTTAAGGTTGTGATGTATTCCATAATGTTAGTGAGAGAGCGAGGCCTCCTTTGTGAGGCAATGGTAGTCACAAAGGAGGCGGAAAGCCAGCCGGAGGATATATATTTATATATATATATAACCTTCTTCCAAATTCGCAGTAGACGTTCCGAACGCGCCGAAGTGATGATCTATGTTCGCGTTTGGAGACTTGGAGAGTCTGTCGCCTGAAATCTGTAAAGATAGACTGATAGTCTGCGGTCCTCTAAAGATAGAAGAGAGAGAGAGTATCTGCTTGGATGTTGAGTGGACCAACACCCGGCCGGGGATTGTGACGAACTACGCCATATAATACCGCCCCGGCCAAAGGTATTTGAAGAGCACCGTGCCATATTACTGACTAAGAGTCTGACAGACCCTTTCGCCCACACTCCAGCGGAGCATTCCCATAAAAATTATCGCACGCAAATAAAAATAAAGTTCATGGTGCTTTCTTAGCCTTTGACCTAACGAGATAAAACACATGAAGCTGCTGGATGTCTAACTTCCACAATCCGGTAATTACTGGGTAACATATACCCCTTAGACTGGGCGTAACATTTTCTTCTAGGACAGATTTTAGAAATCCCTTGATACCCATAATAAACTTTGTTAAATCAAAATCATTTATTCAAATTAGGCTGATAATCAGGTTTTTTTGAACGTTACATTACAAGAGACAGTCCCACAAAAACGCCCTGCCCTTCGCCACTTCCTAGTGTTTTAGCTGGGAAGAAGAAGTGGCGGAACAAACTCCCCATTTATAATGGAAAAAGGGATTAAAAACATGTGTGAATATTATGTGATCGTAGCTATATAGTAGACAAACTGATTGATATCAAACCTCTATTCAGGTTTAATAAAGTAAACTGTGACGAGTCAAAAATATGTCACGTCAATGTCATTGCCATAATATAACAAGACGTGTGTCTCTCGGATTGTTAGCAATTGTTCCATTATCATACGTTCCGCGAAACGCAATAGCATCAGGTTCCGATAATGATATGAGGTAATACCGTAAATACGCCATTGTCAAGAATTACTGGCATACCTTCTCCAAGTAAACAAACACATGACTTGCTTCTCCCTTATCTGACTTGCAGTATGTCCTGAGACGCACATACCTACACGTCTTTCTACTTGAGTTTCTTTTTTTTTTTGGAAATTTTATTATTTAAATGTGTATCAATGAATGGCAATTTCAATGATTTCGCAATCTGGAAGATCAAATGGGATAAAGTTTGCAATGAGTTGCATCATTCTATGTAAGAAAAGTTAATTATTAATAAGCGCGTCGTTGTATTTCAAAACCTTATCTGTGTCAGTAAAAAACGCAATACCATAGCGGTTTGATTGAGGGAATATCGAAACATTCCTAAAGTCTTTTGAACATGCTTCTACTCAAATTCTATTAATTTTCATAAAAGAATATTAAGCGGGGTAGTGAATCTGAATAAGTTAATTCCTGTCGTGAGGGACAACATTTTTTCCAGAATTAATAGGAACGGTCTACGTCAGATCTTTGGAGCATAATAGCCTATAACGTTGTCGTTGGCATGTGGAAGCCTGTGACGAGCCTATTCTCTATGATAGGAAGTCCGGCAATTGCGTGGTGACGCAGGCTAATCGTGGGTTGGTCCAAGTTTTAACATAGATGTGTTCCATTTTTGTCAGGTGTATCCGCAGCGGAGTGATAGACGAAGACAGTGCAGCCATCATCCGTGCGAAGTCTTGCCTTGCCGCCAGTCGACAGGAGACGGTTGCCAGGAAAGCTGCCAGAGATCTGTTTGCCAGGTAAGAACTTGAATATTTCTGCAAAGGCGCGCCGGTTCCAGTGTTGGAGAGTTTGCCGGGCGTTTGAGGGAGAGAACCTCAAACCAACCCAGCCGCCGCGGAATACGTTCCGGGCGTCGGGCGCCGCGAGACGACTCCCGTCCACCGTAGATGCGGGCCTGTGGACGGAGAGCAATGGGCAGTTCACCGTCCGTCTCGACGGCGCGTTAGTGTTCCACGCGCACCTCAAAGAGATGTCAGCAAAGCAGAGCGGCCTGTCAGGGCCACCGCTTGCCGGGATTGCGGTTCTAAAGAGATGCCGCGGCCCCGGAACATAAAGGGCAATAGAAGGAACATGGGTGGGTTTTAGTCAGTACAAGTCTGACAGTCCCTCTCGCAGCGCCTAGAGCGGGGAAAGCTATTTAATGGTTTTCCATCCTAAAAAAGGTGCGTCGCATGTTGAATATGCAAAGACCCTAAACAAAGCCAAAAGGCACTTGGTCCGTAATTGTGATATAATTTGGTTCAGGACCATACCTGGTAGCTTTCTAGATATGGCGATATCGGGATTCAAAAATCAAAACTTGAGAACAGAGAGAGTACCTGTACCTGCGCACTATAGTATTTCCAGCGTCTATAGCTAAACCCCGCTGATACTGACCGCCGCGCCGTGACTACAAACGGTCAGGTCTATTATGTTTGTATACCTTATAATCATTTATTCCCTCCAGCCTGTCAAACGGTGAGCAGTACATAACTACGGCGCAGTTGGAGCGGCGCATCCGCGAGATATGCACGACTACGCTACGGAAAGAGCCGAACGATAGCGACTCGCCGGATGATGACTCCCCAGGTACAATATAGTATTGTGAGTAGTCAGCAATGGAGATAAGTGACCAGTAAAAGAAAAGTTTCTTCGTAATCCAAGTTGTATGACCATATAATATAAAAAGTAAAATAATGTATCATGTTATACCTGTACCTACATTATTGCAAATAAATATGTACATCTGAATTCATGAATGAATCCTGTTTATTACACTAGCATAGGACAAGACAATAAAACACAGAAAAAAAAACAAAACTAAAAAAACCTTGAAAAAAGAATTAAATTAAGTACGTACGTTTTGGGTAACTTTGAATTGCAGTTTAACTTTGAACATAACTGTGAAAAAGGTTTCTTATTATATTACCTGGAAACTTTTTGTTGTTTCAATATTGTGACTGCGTAAAACGGGTCGCCATTATGTTTTGTAGCAAACGAATTGTGAAAATATAAACTGTCAATATCATAATTTTAAAAATCTCCCGCCTTTCCGTAGTGAAGTTATTACAAGTGTTTGTTGCTCAGGTTTGGAATCGTAATTTAATATACAAAACTTATAATAAACAGGTATGTTTTGGTGTTTTTCTTTAAAATGTAGTTTAAATATTATTATTTTCAAATAGTTATCCGTATTTGATATTAAATCTTTTGTTAATCTGGTAAAATTTTAACAACGATCAAAATCTAAGAAATTTGGGTAACATTGAATGGTTCAAAGTTACCCGTGTCATAAAAATATTATTATGGGTAACTTTGAATATGTACGTAGATAATGTTGCCCAGTTCTGATTACAATTATCCTTTAGATGTGGGTTATTTTTCAGGTTTAAAATATACCTGGAGAAATGTTCTCAATGATTATCGACAAACTAGTAAAGGAAAAAAGGTACAAGCACTGCCAAAGCCTCTCTTTGCCCAGCTGCTCAATGATAAAGGTTTTCAGAGTGACCAGGTTAAGAATGGAGAAGTAGAAGATACAGGTATTATTGAAAAAGAATGTGATAATGAGTCTCAAGAAATTGAAAGAGAAGTAATAGTTATAGAAGCTTTAGTTCACCAACCTCTTACTCAACACGCCAAGACACCTGCTGGTAAAGTAATTAAGACTTTGAAAAATCAAGCCGTGGCAAAAGATATGAGGCAGGAAATAGAAATGGTAAATGAAGAAAGTACAGACATAACTAGTGAAGTGATTTTAATGGATGAAGAAATTATAGAGGAATATATAGTAGATAAGGCAAGTGGGGAGCTACAGGTTTCAACGACTGAAAAATGTGCAGGAAGGGAGACGTTAAAGTCCCGAAAATCGAAGAGGGTGCATATTGTATCTTTACAGAAGAGGGAAGTTTCTTCCAAGGAAGAATGCAAAAAGTTAACCCCTTACAAGTCTGTGTACTCCAAAAAACCTTTTTAGGGGGTTGGGTTTGGCCTTCTAAAATTGAAATATGTCGAATCAGTGAGGCCAATATAATAAGTGTTTTGCAAGACAAACAGGTATCCAGAAAAGGCGGTCACACTTATATTGACGATGACATTTTGTTTATGGAATGGGGTGAATGACTTTTAAAAGTTTAAACATTGTTTAAAATAATGTTGCTAGTAATAACGATTTTGAACTCATTCGATAGCCAAATAAACGTATAATTAATTTTGTTTCACACTACTTTTCTACTTAACCTTGATTTGATAAATAATTATAATAAAATAACGATCTTTTTTCCACCAAAATAGTCCACCTTGTTTTATATGGAAATACCAAACTATCTATCATATTTACACGTCCGTGTCAGATGTTATTTTGGCAGATTGGGTTTTTGAAATAAAAACACATCATTTATTGTTACCGAAACCTTAAATTATTCGAATAATAAAGGTTTTTATATTCTGAAAAAAATCATATTCAAAGTTACCCAAAACTCATGATAACTTTGAATTTCAGTTTTGGGGCAAATTCGGTATAGTTCTATTGTTTTTTTGGATAAATTTATTATTTTAGAAAATAAACCAACTCAAAACAACACTATTTAGTCAATAAAATTAACACAAATAATTTAAATGAGATTTGTAAAATCACAAATATTGTAAAAAATGTTCAAAGTTACCCAAAACGACGGTAGTCCAACGAAAATTAATTTAATTAGTTTTCGAATAAAGTTAAATTTATTTGATAGAAATCAAACAACTCATTAAATAAAATGAATTGTGAGTTGGCAACCTTCATAGGTTTCTTAGAAAAAATCTTCTATATCCAACGTCTGGTTACTCATCTCTGTTGCTGACTTTTAATTGTAGATATAAATGTGTAGAGCAAAAACCCATGGCTGTGAGACCTCATATTTTGTATTCTGATTAACAAAATGCTGCATACAGTAATCAACGGTGAGTTATACCGAGGCGTTCCTAAAAGTACTACCACATATTGCCAGCAGTCTGTCATGTATTAGCCCTTTATTCAACGAAAATGGGAGGTAGTAGGAGTGCTTGTATAACACTCTTTCAATACAATCCACAGAAGAAGCGCGCGCCCTCCATGATGGACACGCCCTGCAGCCGTCACAGCTCCAAGCTGGCGACCAGCCGATACACAGCAATGGTACCATGCGCACCGCCAACACGCATGAAGAAGGTAGTTGCAATATCTTTTACTTTGTATAAAACAGAGGTGACGACGAGACGACTCTAGACTACTATTGACAATAGGCCGTGTAGACGGCACGATAGTGTTCCACGCGCGCCTCAAATAGAAGGGCAAGGGCCACTGCCTGCGGGTTGTTCGAAAGAGATACCGCGGCGCCGGAACACAAAGGGCAAAAGAAGGAACATGAATGGGTTCTAGTCAGTAAAAGTATCACTCCCTTCCGCTTCGCTCAGAGTGGGAAAATTTTCAGTTTAAGGTTTTAGTGGGAACTTGGCTGGAAAAAAGCAGGTATTTTACATGGAGTATCTGCCTATCTGATCTTCACAACCCAGTTAGTACTAGATAATACGACACCCGTTTGTGAGACTGGTTATCAGACTTTCTACTGCCTAACGACTGTCAAAGATTTACAATTGCATTTGATAGTAAAAAAAAATCCTCGTTGAAATAAATAACTATGTATTTTACTGGTAACACTGATATCGCTTTCGTTCGTTCGTTCTCTGCATTTTGTCTGGGTAGGGAAAAAATAAATGTATAAAGCAGCTGATTTATTTTATGCAGATAATACTGAATTGTGGCCTTCCCCAAGTTTCCACACGCCGCGCCCCCACTAGAACAAACTTAACATATGAACTCTGTGGTACATCATCTTATACCAAAACTTTTTCTTTTCAGAATACCCAGAAAGATGTGGCCCTAACGAGGAAATACGAAACCTTACCGTCGATAACCTAGTAACGGCTGCTGTAGACTACTGTCAAGGAGAACTACCCCTAGTCAGCTACGAACTGACCTTAACAGACCCTAGTGTAAAGGCCTTAGACCATGTACCCTTACTGCACCAAGCATTTCTACACCCCATCGTGTTCTTACAAGTGCTATATCTAAAGTTACTATTTCACTTTGGTAACTTTACTTTTAGACTCTCAAATGTAGAGCTATCCCTTCTCCTCATTGCGTATCTGTCAGCCAGCGCAGACAGTCTGTACCATTTAGTCCCCCTAGCGATATATTATGCAAGTTTCGTCGCCATGGTTATATGTACGTTCAAAATGTTACATGCCAAAAGACAGTTCATTGATTTCAGGAAGTGGTCCGGTCTATTTCTCAGGTACAGCGATGGGAATTTACAACCAGACGAATCTGAGAATTTGTTTGTTAGAAACAATCTTGGACCATTTGTTCAGTTCTTTTCTGCGTTATTTATAAATCTATTCTTGTATCCGTTCATAGCGACTCAGTGGGTGCCTTTCTCAGAATTCTGTGTGTTATCATTCTTTTTGATGTTCCTCACATTAATATCTTTTGGTAGTAGCGGAAAGCCTTATCCAGACTTACTCTCTCTCTTATCATTTGGAATCAACGTCTTAGCGAAGTACCCTTACGAAAAAGACACTGTAGTGCATCAAGGCTGGCGGTTCCTCGACTTACAAGTGTCGAGTTATCCCTCTTATATCCTTGGGAATAGCATTGAATTTTGCTTGAACGCGCGGGTGTTCTTTTCTTTACTTGTGCCGGTTATTTTGATGGGTATGGCTAGGAGGAGTGGTTGGCAGGGTGTGTTCAAGTACGCGTTGCCTCACTGTGTGACGTTGAGCTGGCTACAGATGTTCATAACTTGTTCTCATGGGTGTACGACGTATGGGTTGATACGGGGTACGTTGGCTCTTGTCTGTTCGTTCCTCTTCTTGCCTCTTGTTGGGGTTGTGACTGTCACATTGCCTATATTCGCCTTTCTGCAGTACATTACAATGTCTCGTGTCTTCTATACTGTGTCTGTTATGGTCGGGGTCGGACTGAGCTTTGGCGCGACCTGCTTTTTAGCGAAGTCTGACGCAACGAAGAAATTTGTTACTCCATTTCAGGTTTGTGTGTTTTGTTAAGGATTCAATTTACAATTATCTGAATTAAAAAAAAAACATTGCATAGTATTCGTTTCTAGATATATAGGTACTGAGAAATTGTTATTAAACAACAATTAAGTACCGTGTATCCTGAGGTTGTCATTACATAATTGTGCTTTAGATAAATTGTGTTGAAATTTAGATTTGAAATTAAAATCTTAGACAAATGGTAATGTTAGAACTAGCTAGTTAAAATACTTGTTTTAGAACCTGTATATGTATGTAAGCTATGTATGTAATATAGATTAGATAGTTTATTGAGTGGTAATACATTTAATTTTATCTAACATTCTGAAATTAAAAATAGAGCAACTACCTACCTAAAGGACAATTCTGGCAGAACGGATTAGTACAGTCGCAGTTAACAGTCTGCATTAAAAATAGGACCGTAATATCATTGCTTAAAGGTCACAAAGTCGCGAGTTTACGCGATATTTATTAACCTTTTTGTCAAACTTTAAACTATGGTCCTATTTTAAATGCAGCTAGTAATCTGTGCGTGTATTTTCCGTTCTCTGTGAATTGACCCTTATACATTTCTTTTGTGTTTTCCACAGCTCTCTATCGGCCTAATAACACTAGTCTACCTCGGCAACCAGTTCGTACTGAACCTACAAGACGACGGTCTTCCATCCGGCCTTATAGAGTTAATAGGCGACGACAAATCCAGCATCAAGAACTTGTTAAAGAACGAATTTATAACCGACTATGAAGACAACACTTACCATATCAACTGGGACGACTATTACAACCAATGTAACTCCCCTTCTTGGTCGGATTATAACACTGCAGCCACACAAATTAAATGCTCCATACTCGACGGGGCCAACGTAAATTGGGAGGGTTATGTCAAAGATGTTCAACTCAAAAATGTAAGGAATCGATGGAGAGACTTCGTTGCCTGGTTACCGAGCTTCCTTCAAGAATACTTCAGGTGCTACTACGGTGAAGAATTTTCGACTTTATGTCAAGGTGAAGAAAGCTTGCAGTCGGCTAAAGAATGCGAGTTTGTTAGGAGCGTCGCTCGCCAAAGTGGAAAGAGCTGTCATTTAAATAATTTGAACGAGTAAGTTTTATTTGTGATCTTTGTTGATAGAACTGTTAACCGAATATTATATGGGTTCGATGTCCAGGTTGGGCAAAGTGTTGATTTGTGTTCGATGAGATATCCACATAAACTGGTTTTGTATAGGTTGATGTGTTGTCGTGTGTACCTTTTCGTCATCTGGTCACCAGAGCCCATAAAACTGTTCAGACATTTACCTACTGGCTACTGACCCAATAACTTTTTGAATGGAGCTTGGGACAGACTTAACTGCCTGCACGTAGCAACGTTATAAAAGACTAACCTCCGAATACTGAAACGTCACTCAAAATGTGAGGGCTGCTTAACATTTGAGCAGCATACTTAAGATTTTGTATGGTCAAACGTCACTTCTGAGTCTCTGTTAAACTTAAGTGGGACTTAAATTTTGAGTGACGTTTCAGTATTCGGGGGTAAGAGCGATACTCTGGGTGGTCAAGGTATTGTTGAGTTTTCATCAGAAATTTCTCAGCAGCAGTCACGGGTCTGCCCGTGCCCCTTTGTGATTGATGATAACACTAATCAATAAACAAATGACTACTTTTGGAAAAAAAAACCATGTTTTTAAAATAAAATTAATTTGAAATTAGAGTTCTTAGCCAAAAAAAAATTACTTTGATTTGAAATGGCCAGTACTGCAGGACGGCAATTTCATAGGTAAAGACCTAATATATATTGGCGTGCCTGTTGGTCCAGTGGTTAGTGACCCTGACTGCTGAGCCGGAGGTCGTGGGTTCGATTCCCACCCAGGACAAACTTTGTGTGATGAGCATGATTGTTTGTTCTGTGTCTGGGTGTGAATTATCTATAATATGTATGTATTTATAAATTATATAAGTATGTATATCAGTTGTCTGGTTACCATAACACAAGCTCTGCTTAGCTTGGGATCAGATAGCCGTGTGTGAGTTGTCCCAAGATATTTATATATTTGAACCCTATCGAGAGGTAGAGTCCGCATATGTACCACAATTTGTACATGAAAATTAAATAAATAAGTAAATAAAAAATGTGGATCAACAATTGCCTAACCTTTTAGAGAATAGAGGTGATATTAACGAAAGCTTTTTTCTTTCTAGATACACATATGAAATAAAACTCGTAATGGAAGCCAGCGGTGGTCTACTCAAACGTCATTCGGAAATATATATAGTCTTCGACCATTGCTTCAGCAATTTCACAAGAATGCTACGCGCCGATGACAAGATAAGATTCAAAGGCGTGCTGTCAAACGAAAATGTACCTTATAACATTGGAACTAAGGACCTACATATAAAAGGCTATGAAATTACTTGTCTAGAATGTAAGGTGGCTAGCGGTACTGTGAGGTCCAAAGCGCCCTCTGTGTCGAAATTCTCAGAACTATGTAAAACTATTGTAAATGATTGTGTTGTGTCTACAAAGTATATTTTAAATTTCCTGTTGAATCCTGTGGTTGTTTTTAAATAAATGATATATGTCTGTTTAAATGTTTTTATTTTTTATTAACAAAAGGAGCCCTCATAGGATGACTTTGTTGTCAGTCTGTCTGTTTGTCTACCAAGACCCTTTATATTGAGAACGCATGGAGGTATCTATAGTTGGAATTAAAACTATATACTCAAGTATAGTATACTCATACTCAAGTCTGTGGTCCTTTTGTGCTGTGAAAAAAAAACAAGCCTACGCAGTGAAAAGATATGGCCGTTTGTCTGAAATTTCTACGGAACCCTCGGTGCCCTTGTTTGACTCGCTCTTGGCCAGTATTCTATGTTACACCATACAAATATTTGTTCCGTGCGAGGATCGAACTCGCGACACGCAGCGCAGCAGTCGATCTTTCAGCCACTGCGCCAACTGTGTGTCAGTTCATTGTATTGTCATCGAAGACCAGCACGAGATTCATTTAACTACGCAATTCGGTGAAGGCGAAGATTTCTCCGAACATAAAATCACTCAAACAACAATTGATAACCACCTCCTGTTTTAAAAATCTATACTAATATTATAAAGCTGAAGAGTTTGTTTGTTTGAACGCGCTAATCTCAGGGACTGCTGGTTGGAATTGGAAAATTCTTTTAGTGTTGGATAGTCCATTTCTTGAGGAAGGCTATAGGCTATATAACATCACGCTACGACCAACAGGTGCTGAGCAGCGTGGGTGAACCCGCAAGGAACAGCTAGTAAATACTAAAAGATAAAACTCAAGCTGGCCCGAATCTTAATTACAGCACAAAGTTATCGTGCGACGATACGGATATTATGGCCGTAATGATAATTTGTAAATATTGCGTAAGTACATTAGTATGCGATTTGGCTTGGCTTTTTGGTTTTAAGCAAATGTATTAAAGAACCTTTATACTCAGTATACAGCCGTTGTACCTACCCCAAAACTTTTGGCACGACACTGACACTGTTCAAATTTGGAAAGTAGGAGGAATGTGTCTTCTAAGAGTATTTTTCAATGGTTGATGCTACGGAACCCTTGTGCGCGAGTCCAAGTGGCGCTGGGCCTGTATTTTTTATTTGAATGGAATAGCATTTAATTTGTGTTGCAGACGGTTTTCACGGCGAGCTTCTCTAATTTATACAGCGATTTATCGCGCGTTATTTTAATTAACGGTTTCACCCGCGCTGCTCAGCACCTGTTGGTCGTAGCGTGATTTTATATAGCCTATAGCCTTCCTCAAGAAATGGACTATCCAACACTAAAAGAATTTTCCAATTCCAACCAGTAGTTCCTGAGATTAGCGCGTTCAAACAAACAAACAAACAAACAAACTCTTCAGCTTTATAATATTAGTAAAGATATATAGAAATTCTGATAATGGGAATAATGAACTCTAGGCTTTTTTCTCCATACCACATTCTATGAAGTTAGGTATATATTAAACTACATCGCACGGGCAGCGTACCCCCGACCCGGTTGACCAGTCACCTGGCTAAGCCGCGGCGGCTCATAGCCACTATATTTAGCTTCACGCAACCCGCGGCCCGCCCATCGTGACATATTAATACCTACAACATCAATAGACCGCGAGTTTCTTCAAAACCTATATTTTATTTACATATTATATCCTTTATTTTATTCAATACACATTTTTTATATTTTTCAATAATTTATAAAATTATCATTTCGAAATATGTATAAAAAATAATAATTAATATTCAAATATCTAACGATAGCAATGTGGAGAAAATTTGCAAAGTGGATTTCCCGCGAGAGTAGGGTTTTTTTTAATTCAGAGACATTATAGTACTTTTCTCAAACATGCTTAAATTTTTTATATTATTTTGGCAACCTGCTTCGAGATAAATCGAAATTGCTGTAATAGCTAAACGCGAGCACCGGCCGGCAATATTTTTTAAGAAAATCCGTAATATCTGTCTTGTTTTAGCGGCCAAATAAGTTAGTATGTAAACTCATATCTTTCGAATAGTTTAAAAAAAGAACAATATTTTACTCCGAATCGTGGCAACCAAGGAGGTAACTAATCAAAGGTTTTATTTAAATTTCGAACTGGATTGCACAAAGAAAGCGGTTTATTAAAAAAATAGTACATTACTGCCGCGGTCTATAATAACTACTTTGCTGGTCGCGCTGGTGATGGCCGACAGCGCAGCGTAGCGTAGCTCCAGGCCGACACAGCGCGGTCAGCGTGCAGCACTTGATGGACGAGCTGAGATAAAGGCCGAGACCGTAGGTCGAGGCCTTTACAGTGAGGACAGCAAGGGCTGCAATGATGGCCAAGCTGAAAGGCCTAGAGCGTAGCTAGGCTAGCTCGAGGCAATCATAGCGTGACCAGCGAAGCAGTCATTGTGGGCCAAGGTTTGTATAGTGCTTTACTCAAAAATGCAAGTACCTAATCTAAATAAAACCAGCAAATAATTTAAATAAAAAATATATTTATATCCGTCTGACTGTCGTTTTCGTTACTCGTTAAATTGTTTTAATATTTAATGTTCAAATTGTGCTTTATCAGAACCATGCACTTTAACATTGAATAGGTATTCCAGAGAGACGAAGGCTTCATTTTGTTGGAAAGATCATTGAAATACGCAAGAAAAACATTTTCGGATAAAGATTTAGATTTCCTACTGATTTTCCACTGCACAAATTTTTCATATGCAAGCTTATATTTTTCCTTTGAGTTTCGCGGTATCAAATTTTCAACCACTAATTTAGCTTCATCTTTAATGTCTGGCGGTGTTAAACACATTGAATCGGAAGAATTTTCGCTTTGAGAGCTCATTTTTAGCAAAAAAGTCAGTAAATAAATCAACATTTTCGCTGAACCGCGCTTTTGTTACTTCTTTGTTTTTTTTTAACAATGGTAGTTGGAATTATACAGCCTAATATCGAATAAAATCTTTTAAAATCTTTTTTTTTTACCTTTAGACGTACAAACAGCTGTGTTTTTTAAATAAAATCTTTTTGGAATTGATTTTTTAAAACGTTGAAACGTCAAAATAGCGGCCGGCAAAACATTGCCGGCCTGTTAGAGCGGCCAGCAAAACATTGCCGGCCGCTCCTTGAAACAGGACGGCAAAGTCGACTTTGCTCAAACAAGGTTGTCAAAATAATGACAACATTACATGCATTTTTGAGTAAACAAAATAACTTAACACTTGGCGCGTGAAAAAATATTGTTGTTCTTTGAATCGGTACATTTCAATCCTCCGCTTACATTAATACGATCATCCGCCAATGCCTCTTTTGTGGCCGTTGCAGTAATGTACTTTATTCAGATAGTAGATAGAGAAGATACTAATCTTTACATATATCATTCTTCTGTGAGTGTCTATGTCACTGAACTTCTCTCAAACGACTGGACCGATTTTGATGAAATTTTTTGTGTGTGTTCAAGGGGATCTGGGAATGGTTTAGATTCACAATTTTGTGCGGCAGATGGCGCTGCATCACATTTTTTTGTAAATACGTAGCGAAGCACGTACCGGGCCGCTAGTATTAAATACATTTAAACCTTCCTCTTGAACCATCCTATATATTGCTGCAAACTGCATTGAAATCCGTTGACTAGTTTAAAAGATCTAAGCGAACAGACAACGGATGTGACTTTGTAATATACTAAGAAAAGAAGATTATATTATGTACCTACACATAATAATATAATTTTTCTTAGTCAACCAGTTGGCGAAAAATAGCAAATGGCGGTGATAAGAAGGCTTATTGCATTTTAATGATATAATTTGAGCTGTACTATACAGCCTAAGTTTTTTTTTTCAAAGCATCGTCTGCCTATCCTATTTCCAACTGTGTTGGGGTCGGCTTCCAGTCTAACTTAATGCAGCTGAATACCAGTACTTTACTTGAAGCAACTGTCTACCTGATCTCCAAAACCCAGCTAGTAATGGTTTATACGATATCCCTTGGTAAGAGTGGCGGTCAGACCATCTGTTATGACTGTCAAAGATCTACAAATGGCAGAGGAGAATCGGTCTGTTAAACATATGCAGACAAGCCTAAGCAAGTGCGGCTTAACCTAAACATCGACCAGAGCAGCAATTATTATTTGCCATGTTATGATCAATTAGATCATAACATGGCAAATAGTAACTGCTAAATAACTTAATTTTTTTATTAAGATTTTAAAAAAACTAACTGGCCTAATCGTTAGTTCTTAAAGGGTAATTAAGCTGCTAAAGTAAGGTCTCTAAAAACAGCCTTAGTAGATAGATGAATAATAGCTACTACGTTTTCTCAAATAGATCAAAACGAGAACAAATTTATTCTCTCTGAACAAACAGCCATACATAAGTAAATAGTCTTCGTAGGCATTTTGTTTGTATCAAAGAATTAATTCGACTAATTAGGGATTTCGATTTAATCATCGCGAGGGCTAACAAAGCCGATGCGGACGAGATTATCTGTTGTAAGATGTCGAAGAGATCCGTACAAGGACTCTCTTTGACATTTAGATAAATTAATTGTTTGTCAAAGAAGAGCGTGTCCAAATCGTTAGGGACAAAATACTGGGATGAATAGAACGAGCGAGCCAGTTACTTAGGGACACCCTTTATCTTTAAAAAAGTCAAATCATCCTATCCTATTTCCTACTATATCCTACTAATATTATAAAAAATGCGAATGTTTGTGAGGATGGATGGATGTGGATGTGTGTTACTCTTTCACATCAAAACAGCTGAACGGATCTTGATGAAATTTGGCACAGAGCTAGATGATAGTCTTTTCCGATAACACGCGGGCGAGGCAGCGGGCGCCAGCGGTTTGTGAGGATGGATAGATGGATATAATATATACATGTTTGTTACGTTTCACGTCAAATTCCGACTATAGTCTGGAATAATACATGGGATACTGTTTTTCGATCATCACGCGCTCGAAGCCGGGGCGCCAGCTAGTGTGACATAACATCACGCCTATTAGTAGTCCTCGAAGAGCTAGGCAGGGGTGTACCTAGTAAATATAACACCAACATTTCGTCAATAATGTTAATGTCCCAAGCAATAGAGGTGAGACATCAATCGGGCACAAATCCAGATTCCGTGGCTGCTACTAAGATATTTCTGATGCAATAACCCTTTAAATCCATCCAAAGGTTGTCTTGAAAAGATCGCTTTTAGCGATAAGACCGCCCATTGTGTCACCCTATTTATAAGTTGTATACTGTTTTCCTTGTCATTTGTATGGTGTACATAATAAAAAATATTCTATCTATCTACCCTTTGCCTAACCTAAAAATCGATCCTAGGATCTCATGATCGGCAAGAGACCAATTAGGCAGAGAAGTTAAATTGAAGCACATCTGGCCCCGGGTGTCGGGCGCCGCGAGACGAGTCCCGGCCACCGTAGATGCGGGCATGTTTACCGTCCGTCCGTATATTGACAGGCCGTGTCGACAGCGCGTTAGTGTACCACACGCGCCGCAAAGAACTGTTAGCAAAACAGAAGGGCCTGCCGGGGTTGCGGGTTCTTCGAAAGAGATACCGCGGCCCCGGAACATAAGAGCAATGGAAGGAACATGGGTGGGCTTTAGTCAGTACAAGTCTGATACTCCCCCCGATCCGCCCAGAGCGGGGAAAGTTAAATAACTTGCCCATCCGCAAAAAAGCACATCTGGCGCCTTTTAGATGCGGTTGCGTGATGCGAACGTGTGATTTGTGAGTACCTATGTATGACCCATCATTGATGCGCTGTTCACTCATCTGTGCTACCTAAGCATTGCTTAAGTGATCATCATTCTTCTAGATTAATATCCAAAATTACTTGGAATCGACGCAGCATGTCTTCTTCTTCCATATTTGTTATGTGATTAGAAATTTCTTGTTATATCTTCCTTCACACAGTCCATTCTTTGGTCTTCTTCCACACTTATACCCTTTTATATCCATACTAGTTTTTGCCCGCGGCTTCGTTCGCGTTAATTTTGGGGTAACACAGTTCCCCTTTCCTGATTTGCAGGTACCTGCTACCTGTAGTTTTTGCCCTTGCGCCTTATTTATTGTTAAAGCAAAGCTAGGTTTTCCCTTTTCTTCCCTCCGTCTCCCTCCCTTCTCCTGTCCGTCTCTGGGGTCCCAACTATCTCTGTACCAAAATTCATCAAAATCGATTGGCTAAACAGCCATTTAGGCGTGAAGACGTAACAAACAAACTCACTTTCGCTTTTATAATATTAGTAAGGATATACACATATTTTTCCGTTTTAAAACCATTCAAATATTTAGAAGTGAAAGACGGGCCAACACGAAGAAAATCTTACTGCAATATTTGGTAACAAATCGTCTAGTATCACACGCCCGCTGAATGATGTATGAAAAGATTGCCAATGTCCGTCCATGAGTATGTATTTTAAATCTCTTAGCTCAAAACTTACCTTACTACATTTTCCTTAGTATCGTATTCCAGGTACTGACTCCATAAAAATAGCAGACGTGACAAAAGTGATTGAATAATAACATAAGTAACCTATATAAGTCAAGGTAAAATAATAAAATAATGAGTTCAGGTAAAATATTATCCAAGCCTGCTAAAAACATGATAAATAGCGTTCACCATGTCGTAGGGACATCAAAGTGTTCATACATAAGACTCTTGTACTCATCTTGACGTGTGACGTTGATCGTTAATTATTTAAAATTAAATTAAGTACAAAAACATTTTCACCAGAAAATTTTATAAATAGGTAAAGTATGTACGCTTGGCTTATACTTTGCTATGTACTCAGTGGTAATTTATAAAATCACTTAAATAATAAACAAAAATATCGGAGAAAACATCATCGTTTGCTAAGCCTTTTTCCAATCATGTCACGTTAACTACCAGTATTTTACATGGAGCGATTGCCTCTTTCCAGGGTTGCGATTTGTTCGAAAGAGGTACCGTTTTTCGAAAGGGCAAAAGAAGGAACATGGCTGGGTTATAGTCAGCAAAAGATTCCCCCCCGCTCCGAGCGGGGAAAGTTCTTTGATGATTTCCCATCTGACCACTACCCAGTTAGAACTGGTTAACAGACAACTCTTTTTAACCGACTTAAAAAAAGGAGGAATCAAAAAATTTGTCATAATCTTTTTTATAATTCTTTATGCATTTTAACCGATTTCTCAGAGACGCCTGGTTTATTCTTAGGTAGTTTATGATGTATAGCCAATCTTTTAATAACAATGGAAAATGTATACTCGATAAAAATGATCTGATCGAGTATCCGAAATCCGGATTTCTGTTTTAACAAGAGGCTAAAACATAATATGTGGCTAAATGACGATCTTCCTTTGCTTAACCCAGAGTGCAGGCGTGAATATAACGTTGTGTTGAGCACAGCTCTGCTATATTACAAACAGCGGTGTATCGACGGGCCCTGGCCCTCAGAGATAGACGCACAATGACGCATTGTTCGCGCCGTGTCTATTGTGTGCCGCGGAAATAGCTGCGACCGGGCGAACGTTCGCGATTCTGTCGTCCTGTCTGTTATGCGATTAGTCGTGTGCTTGGAATTTCGGAACTGTCCAAAGCGATCTTTCATGGTCTTGCCAGATTATGTAGAATAGAATAGTTTTCTTTATTAAATACACCATTCAAATATTTTATTTACAGAAAATATTTGTGAGAGAAAAGGAAGACGGAGTGAAAGATCTATAGAAAAAAAATAAAAATAATAAGTAGTTGAAGTTCGTAAGAAACTTTTACGTGATAAAATTCTTTAGATTATCATAGTGACCTAACGCATAATGGAAAACTATTTTTAATTCTACGGTCTATTAAAATCGGTTGTGTTCAGTCCCTTTTTGGTATTGTTCGTCGTGTAGTTGAGCTCCTTGTGTTATAAGTAAATGACAAATGCTTGCACTGGCTGGACAGGTCCACTCAATTAGTGTGGTGCTTTCTTAAAAAGACAATTTCAGACACTAATCTGCATTGTCGATAGAGTCAAAGAGTAGTCGGGTAGGAAAAACCGGCCACATCTAGTTTTTTTTTAAAGACCTGTAAAAGTGTTTGTAAAAACCTACTTGCAAAATAAACGTCATTTATCATTGGGCTTTTAGGAATCATCAGGAATGTCCCAGTAGCAGCTACGGAGTCTAGATCTGTGCCCGATTGATAGCATCGGACTTAAAAAAAACATAAGTAGTAACCTAATAGTACGCCCACATTTAGGCAAATGTGGGCGTACTATTAGATACACCTCTGCTTACTGTTTACCCTTCGGGAATTCCAGGTGTGATGTTTGTATTTTAGTTAAAAGATACGCATATTAATCTCTGCACATAAAGTTCCCCGTGGTAGTCGCATAAAACGTTTAGTTGAAAGCTTGCGGCCTATCTTAAAGTAGGTAGATAATGGTTTACTGTTAATAAGTATTTTGGAGAATGAATTATTCAGTGTACACACGACGGCAGGTCAACCTATTCTAAACTATTATAACCTGATCTCTTTACTACGGATCGCACACCGTAGTAGAGAGATCAAGTTAAAATGGTTTTTGTAGGTTGATGTGCCGTCGTGTATAAAGCAGCTATAGTTTAGGCCTCGTATACATGTCTTTAAAAGTTGCAGGACATTGTTAGAGTGAAATGTTGATTTTGTTACGTTTTACACCAGTAACTTCTTTTTTGAATTGCGATCAACGTGTCTTATTTTACTAAGCACTATAAGTATTGTCATTATAGTCTGTGGCACAGAAATCTGACAAGCAGTCTTGCTTAAGTGGTATGGAGATATGCCTATCTGGATCTTCAACAAAATAAAGTTTTGTGTATCGGTGTGCTCCACTGTGTGTACGCATATTTTTTCCACATCTTATTAATGCTTTTTATTGATTAATTTAGTGGTTGTAAGGTTATTCTTGCCTTCTTTTTTCCTTCCAGACTTCTCTCTCTAGCGAGGCTCATCCAGTTTTGCCCTGCTTTTTGAACAATATCATCAGTTTACCATTAATTTTAAAGATAGACGCGCAAAGTGAAAGAAAAGTTAAGAACAACACAGAGGTCAATGAAATAAAGTCGAAATTTTTGTATTTTTCTGATTTTTAGTGCTTTTTTTTCCTCCCTGTTGTTCTTAAGTTTTCTTTCACTTTGCGTGTATAGGCCCATCTCTGGCAACCATACAACAAACTAGGCAAAATACAGGTATAGGTGTACGCATATGCGTTACTAAAAAAGTTACATAATCATGTCAATTATATTAAGTCTCATGTAAAAGGGGGCTAGCCTATTGACACCAATAGGGCTTAATTCCAGGCTCCGTGACTCTTCCTGAGATATATTAACTTACCTCTAAAACTACAAACTCAATAAAAAGTACCTCTCAACCATACGAATCTATTTATGTACGGTCAACAAACAAATTTGTTAGACATAGTAGATATTTTTTTTAAATCCATGTTTTCAAAGATAAGTCATATTTATTTAATAGTAAAGTAATAGTTCCTTAAACGAATTAAATTTGAGTTGCAGACCTCGATCGGTTTTAAAAAAAAACTAAACCTGACGAACTCGGTGACTCATCTCTTAGGCTGACTGTACGAAGCTCACCAATTTGTTATATATTACTATAATAAAAGTGAGTGGGGCCGGGCGGCTAAAAGTTAAATTGAGAGCCTGATGTGATTCCAAGCACTCGTTATTTCTTATTAGGAGTTTCGAAAGATTTTGATTCGGACTCCTTTGGTCCTTTTTCCCGAAATCCCTCGTAATTGATCTAAAAAGGATGATTGTAACGGCATCAAGTAATTTAATGTTTGCCTCATATACCGTCTTGTTTATTGTACAGTAACATTCGTTTTTGTTTCTCGGATGGAGTCATAAAACAAATTGCCATGCATGTTTCTTCTTTTGCCCTTTGCGTTCCGGGGCCGCGGTATCTGTTTCGAACAACCCGCAACTTCATAAATGATAAATGATAAATGATGTTTATTTTGCAAGTAGGTTTTCACAAACACTTTTACACGTCATATTTTTTTAAAACTAGATGATGCCGGTGTTTCGTACCCGACTACTCTGAGAAGAAACAGCCGAAACAAACTCAGAGGTCATAGTCTCTTTTAAAGTCCAGACAAAATAATCTTGGTCAACTTACATGAGGACTATGCAGATAGTGTCTGAAATGGTCTTTTTAAGAAAGCACCACACAGATTGAGTGGACCTGTCCAGTCAGTGCAAGCATTTGTCAGTTATCGTGTAGCTCAACTCATAACCCAAGGAGCTCAACGACACGACGAACAATACCAAAAAAAGGACATTTGTGTAGGTCGCTTATAGCACTCAAACTGCCAGACCTTCGTCAAAAAACAAAGTAAATAAAAGAAATGATCCACATGGTCCTCACATTTACAATAAACAAATAAAATAAAAAAAT
The DNA here is from genome assembly GCA_958449745.1 of Ochropleura leucogaster. NCBI lineage: Eukaryota > Metazoa > Arthropoda > Insecta > Lepidoptera > Noctuidae > Ochropleura > Ochropleura leucogaster. The sequence goes on along the minus strand of OY288223.1, from coordinate 8,270,097 downwards.
AAATAATTAATGAGATCATAATGAAATCATAAAATGTCATAAAATAATAAGAAAATAAAATGTCACTAATCATAATAATAATAATAAAAAGAATGTAAAAATAAAGTAAACATTAATGTCAAAGTGTATAGAATAAAGGAATAGACAATAAATAAATGAAACAAAGGCAAATTTTGACACTCACTGAGTAAACTAAATTAGAGCAGCTTAATCCCAAGCCTTTTTATCTTCAAGGTAATGATTAATATTATAGTAAGCTTTGAGACATAGTTTACGTTTTATAAAAGATTTAAATTTATTGAGGCTTAGTGTTTGAATATCGCTTGGCAGTTTATTATAATAACGTATACATTGGCATGTGAATGTACCCCCTATTTTTTTGAGCCTCGTTGCAGGAACAACAAATTTGTGTTTGTTCCTTGTATTTATGTCGTGGATATCACTGTATTTTTTAAACAATTTTATATTTTTATGCGCGTACAAAAGGTTTTCGTAAATAAACTGAGAGGGCACGGTTAGTATGTTAATCTCTTTAAATTTTTCTCTGAGGGAGTGTCTAGGACTTAATTTATACATTGAACGAATTGCCCTCTTTTGCAAAATAAAAATTGTCTGAATATCGGCGGCATGGCCCCACAAGAGAATACCATACGACATCACACTGTGGAAATAACTAAAATAAACTAAACGGGCTGTCTCTAAATCAGTCAAATCACGAATTTTTTTAACGGCGTATGCTGCTGAGCTAAGCTTTTTTGACAACTTATCTATATGAGGGCCCCACTGAAGCTTAGCATCCAAAGTTAAGCCTAGGAACACTGTATTATCTTCCGGTTTCAACTCTTCATCCTTGATTAGTACACTAGTTTCCACTTGTCTAACATGAGGTAACGTAAACTTAATGCATTTGGTCTTTTTCTCATTTAGAAGTAAATTATTAACGTTAAACCAATTAACGACCTTTGCCAGAGCGCCATTAACATCGTCAGTAGCTAGCTGCTGACGTTTTAGTTTAAATAAAAGAGAAGTGTCGTCTGCAAACAACACTACATCATGATTATCCTTTATGAGGTAAGGCAAGTCATTAATATAAATAAGAAATAAAAAAGGGCCAAGAATGGACCCTTGTGGTACTCCCATGCTTACTACAGATCCGGGAGATCTTTTCCCGTTTACATCAACTCTCTGAATCCTACCACTCAAATATGACGTAAGAAGATTCAGAGAGGCGTTCCGGATTCCGTAGTGGTGTAGTTTTCTGATTAATGTTTTATGGAGAACGCAATCGAAAGCCTTGGACAAATCGCAAAAAATCCCCAAAGCATCGCATTTATCTTCCCAGGCATTATAAATGTGTCCTAGAAGTTCAACACCGGCATCAGTAGTTGAACGACCCTTTGTAAAACCGAACTGTTTATTATGCAATAACTTATGTTTATTGAAAAATCTTTGCATTTGATCTAAAATTATTTTTTCAAAAATTTTACTAAATGTTGGTAGCACTGAAATTGGTCTATAGTTAGTAGGGTCTGATGTACTACCCGATTTAAACAATGGTATTATTTTACTGTTTTTCATTAGATCAGGAAACTCACCACGGTCAATACAATCATTAAATATAACAGCTAATGAAGGAGCTACAATGGTTATAATGGACTTGGCAACGTCCACAGAATGACCCCATAGATCAGCGGTCTTCTTAACATTTAACATATGAAAAGTTTTAATTACATCATTACAATTAACATATTGAAAATTAAATTCGGAATCATGAAATGGAATATTTTCCTTTAGCAAAGCATCTGCAGCAGCAGGTGACGAGTCTAGCGATTTAGTAGTCGATACAGGAATATCCGCAAAGAAATTTTCAAACGCTGTAGCAACTTGAGTATCTGATTTTATGATATTATCGCCGATAGCAAGGCTGTAGTCAGTATTTCGCTTGCAAGACCTTCCTGCTTCGCTATTAATAATGTTCCAAGTCGTTTTAATTACGTTACTGCTATTTTTAATTTTTGAACTCAAATAATGTGACTTAGCTATAGCACAAACTTTTTTAAAAACTTTAGAATAATTCTTAACATACAAATTAAATTCTACAGTATTAATACAAATTCGCTCTTCATACAGCTCATAAAGCCGTTTTCTACTTTTATGAATACCAAAGGTGGCCCAGTCATTGAAAGAAGCGTTATTATTAACCGAGATAGTCTTAGGAACAAATGTGGTCTTAAACTGTGTGCAATACATACTAAAAAAATTGTTATATTGTTGATTGGGGTCATCACTAGTTGACAAAAGTGGTAATTTAGTTGAAAGTTTATTTTTAAAAGTTTCTAGGCGACTTTTAGTTTTTGGGTTGACAGTGATATCCATTTTAGCTACTTTTTTGATTACATTTGGAATTGTAATCAGTTGCCCACAATGATCTGAATCTAATAAGTTAATAATTACTTTGTGGGTTGGTATAACATCAGTATAAATATTATCTAGGCAAGTGGCACTAGTCTGGGTTATTCTAGTGGGCTCCAAAAATTTGTTTCCAAGGTTGTATGACTGAAACAGATTTGTAATTCTAGTACTTAACACCGATTTTTCAAGCAAATTAATATTAAAATCACCACAAGTAATTATAGATTTCTTTGAGCTACAGATTTTATGCAACACTTCATCCATTACCTTTTCAAAACAATCATACAAACCTGAAGGGGGTCTATATACACTTAATATGATAAACTGTTCCAATTCTATACAGGCTATTTCAATTGTTCTCTCAACAGACAGGTTTACAATATCCTTGCTTCGGCAGGCAACACTGGCAAGATCCTTTGTTTTGCATTCTCCATCTTGCGATTATGGCGCTTTCAACAGCCTCGAAATATCGGAAGCCCATAATACGTTTATATCACGGAAAATATTCCATACAAATATTCTCAGTTCCATGCAAATTTCTCACGCATGGTATTTGTTTTTTACACATTGCACTTGTACTTTTAAATAGAATTCATGGAATGGTTAGCTATTGAGCTCTACGTTGGAAAATTACTCAACGGTTAAATAAAATACAGAACATGGATTGGCTTCATGTTCTCCTAAAAATCCAAGCTAGGACTAACACAGAAATTAATAAGTTGATATTGTTTAGGGTTCCATACCACCTATAAAAGGAAAAACCGGCCAAGAGCGTGTCGGGCCACGCTCAGTGTAGGGTTCCGTAGTTTTCCGTCCGTCACAATAAGTGTTCCCACTTATGAGTTTATTATTTGTTTGACGTTGAACACTAGAGAATTGTATTTCCTAATTAATACTTTTTTTTAATAATTTTGGATTGCGAGAACCGATTTCAATAACTCTTTTTTTTGTTTGAAAAAAGATACATTCACGATAATAAAATATGTAAACGAAGTTAAAAAAAGTGCTTGCATATACGATTATACTACAAACTTAGTCCAGAAATTATTTTGTAAAACTTTTTGTCTTTTTTGTACAAAAACTGTTGTGTCAATCAAGTTCAAAATAATTTTCATAGAAAGTCCTTATAAAGTTCTACTTTTCAGATTTTTTTCATATTTTCTAAACTTATGGTTCAAAAGTTAGAGGGGGGGGGACACATTGTTTTTTACTTTTGGAGCGATTATTTCCGAAATTATTGACAATATCAAAAAATGATATTAGTAAACCCCTATTCATTTTTAAATACCTTTCCAACAATATATCACACGTTAAGGTTGAAATTAAAAAAAAAATCACTCCCCACTTTACATATAGGGTGGCTACCCTAATAAAACATTTTTTTCCAATTTTTATTTTACCACTTTGTCGGCGTGATTGATATACATATTGGTACCAAATTTTAGCTTTCTAGTGCTAACGGTCGCAGAGATTAAGCGAGGACGGACGGACGGACGGACGGACGGACGGACGGACAGACAGACATGGCGAAACTATAAGGGTTCCTAGTTGACTACGGAACCCTAAAAACGGAACAATTGAAGGATCACTTTGTTGTCCGTCTGTCTCTCTGTCAGTCAAGCTCCCAACTAGAAGTCTAGTCATGGTAATAGTTTTTAATAGGTTTCCGTTTTATTTGGTACCTTTTGCCCCCGGCTAGCTCTCGTTAAATGCGGGGTAAAGTAGTTCCCTTTAGGGCACGCCACAATAGTGGCGGTAAGTCCCCTCTTTGAGGTGTGGCTGGAGAGGCGTCATGGCGTCCTCACCTACCGCCTGACGCAGGTCCTCACCGGACACGGAAGTTTCGGGAGGTTCCTGCACATCATCGGGCGGGAGGAAGCGCCCGGGTCGATCGCCCGGAGGACACGGTGGAACACACAGTGGCGATCTGCCCAGCGTGGGCGGAGCACCGCCGTGCCCTCGTAGAGGCGATCGGCGGCGGCGATCTCTCGCGTCCGGCCCTGGTTCAGGCCATGGTCCGGAGCGAGAGGGAATGGGAAGCGGTCACCACCTTCTGCGAAGCAGTAATGCTAGCAAAGGAGGTGGCCGGGCGGTTGAGGGAGAGAACATCTGCCCAACCCAGCCGCCGCGGGAGACGCCCATGGCGCCGGGCGCCGCGAGATGACTCCCGGCCACCGTAGATGCGGGCTTGTGGGCGGTGAGCAATGGGTAGTTCACCGTCCGTCCGTCGATTGACGACAGGCCGTGTCGACGGCGCGTTCATGTTTCACGCGCGCCTCAAAGAGAGTTAGCAAAGCAGAGGGGCTTGCCAGAGCCTCCGCCTGCCGGGGTTGCGGGTTGTTCGAAAGAGATACCGCGGTCTCGGAACGTAAATGGCAATAGAAGAAACATGGGTGGGTTTTAGTCAGTACAAGTCTGACATGCCCGAATGAAGTCATTGGATGATTTCCCACCCGAAAAAAAAAAGAAAAAAAAAAGTAGTTCCCTTTCTTGTTTTGCAGGTACCTGCTACCTGTAGTTTTTGCCCTTACGTCTAATTCATTGTATAGGCAAAGCTAAGTTTTTCATCCCTCTTTCTCTCTCATTCTCACTTAAAAATAATGCCTATGTCCGTCTATGCCTATGTCTCTAGGGTCTCAACTATCTCTGTACCAAAATTTATCAAAATCGGTTAAGCCATTTAGGCGTGAAGACGTAACATACAAACAAACTCACTTTCGCTTTTATAATATCAGTAAGGATTTGTTAATATAACATGTATTAGTTACTTATTATGTGTATTAGAATCTGTATAAGTTTATAACAAGTTTTTTTTTCTTTTTAGGGTATCCCAAAACGAAAAAAACTTAACCCTATAGGATCAGTTTGTTCTTCGTCTGTCTGTCTTGCATGACCTTTTATTTCTGAAATTAAAACCATTTAATCATATCTGTGAACGAATCAATCATATAAGTCTACACAGTCAAAAGAAATGGTCGTTTATGTTGCACGTTTGTACGGAACTCTAGGTGCGCGAGTCCAACTCGCATTTGGCGGTTTTTTTTTCAGAACTTTATGTTACGTTTTATATTTCAATTGGCCGTAGGCACTTTTGTCTGGCTGTTCCAATTTCAAGTTTATCTAGAGCACGGAATAATTAGAACAATAATTGCTAACACGTCTTGTTTCTGCTCTGTAGTCCAATAATGGGTAGGTAACCTAATTAACTATTACACATTTTTATTACAGAACTAGCTTTTGCCCACGGCTTCGCTCGCGTTAAATTCGGGGTAACACAGTTCCCCTTGCGCCTTATTGATTTGTAATAGCAACGCTAAGTTTTCCCTTTTCTTCCCTCTTTCTCCCTCACATCCCATTTTTTTCCAAAAAAATATTAGCCTATGTCCGTCTCCTGGTTCCCAACTATCTCTGTACCAAAATTCATCAAAATCAGTTTAGCCATTAAAGCGTGAAGAGGAAACAAACAAACAAATAAACAAACTCACTTTCACTTTTATAATATTATATAGTAATTATAGTAATAGTAATATAGTAATAGTAATTATAGTAATAGTAATAGTTATAGTAATATAGTAAGGATTACATAATTCCGTTATAAAATTTTACCAAAGCTTTTGCCCGTTTCTTCGTTCGCTTAAATTTAGAAAATGGCAATCAATTCAGGTAGTCTGTCGTGTAGTCATACTTCTTCATACTAATATTATAAATGGGAATGTATGGATGGATGTTTGTTACTTTATCACGTCAAAACGGCTGAACGGATCGGGATGATATTTGGCACAAAGGTATATTATAGTCTGGAATAACACAGGATTATTATTTTTTCGATATCACGCAGGTGAAGCAGCGGGGGCCAGCTAGTAATGCATAATTCAATCATGATTCGAAAATCACGTGCCTCACGTGGTCTCATCTAAATCATAAAAACGTATTGTGGCTTCCTTCGAAAATAGGACTTTTTTCGGGATTCAATATATACATAATTTTTTCACACATTAAATCAGTAAAAAAGGTTTTTTTTTCTAAATAATCTGTATAGATTAATGTTGAAAGCTTTATTACTTAAGTCTAAAACCGTGTAAGTTTCAAGTTAATGGTAATATCGCGTGATTTACTAAAAGGTTGTGCACACGCTTACTGGAAATAATGTACAAATATCAACAAAAATCATTGGTTTCCTAAACCCACATAAGTATTTTTAAGCGGAATAATTAAGTTAACATAACTTTTTGGCATAAAAAAACCGACTTCCAAAAAACTAAAAAGTGGAAAATAACTTTACTTCCCGAAGTCGGTGTTTTATTTTTGTTTTGTCGAGTTTTTGCCACCAACCAGTTTGTTTTTACTAAAACTTTTTTTAGTTGTGGAATGATATATCATATATGTTTTTGGTCGAGTAAGTATTCATTTTCCATTTTTTTTAAACACTGCCACACAATAGTATTTTCTCCTGTAACGTAGGTGCATGTACAAATATTTGTTATTAACTCACATACACAAAACAACCAGACCCAAAACACAACTACCTGTAGGTCAGACAAATATTTGTTTCGTGCGGGAATCGAACTCGCAACACGCAGCAGTCGATCGCTCAGTCACTGCACCAACCGTGTCGTTCAGATCTAGCTTTCTTTTAGTCATATGTGCTTCGTCCCTTCTCATAATACAGTTTCATAAATATAATATAACTCAAAATAGGTTTCAAGCTGCTCGCATCTCTTGTCCGTTCGTAGCCACATGATTAAAAGTACGGATATAACAGTATTAAGGTTTCTTTTATCCGGAGCTGAAGGGTCACCATGACATCTTATAGCAGTTCTTATTCTTGTGTGAGAAAGAGATGGTGCTAGACAGCCTGTATAGCTCTGTCTCTTTCACTCAGTGGAATAAGTTCTGCTTTAAGACGTCATGGTAGGGTAGCTGAGATCAGTTGTACTTTACAATGATATGGTTAACATGAGACCCAAGCACCGTCGCGCGTTGAAATTTAACGTAATTTCGAGCGATGTTTAATCTTTACTAAAATTATTATAAAGCGAAAGTGTGTTTGTTTGTTATGTCTTCACGCCTAAATGGCTAAACAGATTTGATGAATTTTGGTACAGAGAGAGTTGGGACCCTGGAGACGGACATAGGCAATTTTTTTTTTTTAATTGTGAAATGGGGGAGAAAGAGGAAAGAAAAGTGAAAACCGGCTAAAACCCTTCCATGTTCCTTATTTGGCCTTTGAAAATCTTAATCCAATACTTGTTAACGATTTGTCTAGTGTCTTTGGTATGCTTCCCCTCTTATACCCATTCACATATTTATACTCAAAACTTTCTTTACGATATTTCCCTATTTGTTTTTAAATTGCAGGAAAATCGTTTGTTTGAGGTCATTGACATTATTCAAAGTTCCTTTCATAGTAGTGAATACAAGCAAAAAATTTAAATTAGCAAAAAATATCGCATGGTGATATCAGTTAAAAATAGCACGAGCATGCGCGGCATTCTGTTGCGTTTAGAGATAAATCGCACGCGATTAATCGTAACACGCGTGCCCCATGTCGTGTCGCAAAACTTTGGACTTTTTTGTTGTTGAAATGTTTTTGCATAAAAGTTACGTGTTATCGGGATATTTTAATGGCCGTCGGGGTTGCGGGTTGTTCGAAAGAGATACCGCGGTTCCAGAAAAACACTGGCAAAAGAGGGAATATGGATGGTTTTTAGTTAGTACAAGTTGATTGACGGGCCTGTTGTTCTAGTGGTTAGTGGCCCTGACTTCTGAGCCAGAGGTCGTGGGTTCGATTCCCACCCAGGACAAACTTTGTGTGATGAGCATGATTGTTTGTTCTGTGTCTGGGTGTGATTTATCTATAATATGTAAGTATTTATAAATTATATAAGTATGTATATCAGTTGTCTGGTTACCATAACACAAGCTCTGCTTAGCTTGGGATCAGATAGCCGTGTGTGAGTTGTCCCAAGAAATTTATTTTTATTTTATTTAAGTTATTTGATGATTTTTCAACCGAAAACGAAGGACATTTTAATAGTGAAAGATTTTTTTTTGTTTTAAATGATATCTCGCAGTTCGACCTATGAGGTCACTATCTGCTTAACCGGTCAATAATGGGGAAAGATTAATGTATCAATTTATACAAGTCTTTTGTACGTACGTTTTAGTTTGGTCCCCAAAAAACGGCTTGCACGAGTTTAATTAACAATAAATGACAAGACGGTAGATCACCACATTGGACCTGCATAGCACGGCTTGTTGTGGCTTGCGGTCGCTCGCTGACGGCTCGTGTCGCCGGGGTTGTGGCCGTAGCCTTATGTCAGTGTTTGTGTGTTACGTTGCAACCACATCGACATGACATGGAGCAGCAGGATAGCGGTTAGCGATTTCAATTTAAACTTTATCACATAAAAATACATAGTACTTATGCTAAAAGAGATCGTCACAAAATATTATGACTAAAAGAAGTGTCCATGGTGTGTCTTGCCCATTCTTCTCCATAGAGATCAACGCTTTGGAATGGGCAACTACGGTACTTTCACAAGTTAATTATGCCTTGTGACTGTAGCTTCATCTTTTTGTTTTTTGACATTCAAAAGTGCCTGTAATGGTCTAATTGAAATAAATGCTTTGAGTTTGAATAATAACAGTCGCTCAGTTCGATCTTTAGGATAAGTCGCGCTTACCAATTTTGATCCGTTGTAGGGGCCACCCATTACATACCTTTAAATTTCTGTGCTTCGGAACACAAGTAAAGCCATTGGCTCCAACTGTCAGTAGTAGATCTGAGATTTCTTAACACACGACAGTCGATAGCACGTAAAAGAGCTGTCCAAGGCACGGTATCTAAAGCGATGACAGGCGTTCGTGTTCTATGCGTGCCTCAAAGAGATGTCAGCACAGCAGACGGGCCTGCCAGGGCCACCGACTGCTGGGGATGCAGTTCGTTCGAAAAAGATACCGCGGGCTGGAATATAAAGTGTAAAAGAAAGACAATGGGTGGGTTTAAGTCAGTAAAAGTCTGATATTCCTTCCCCGTCCGTCCACAGCAGGGGAAGTTATTTGACGGTCTTCCATCCGCAAAAAAAAGGCACGGTACCCATATTTCTTCGGCCAGCATGGTTTAATCTCGAAGATCAACCTATGTTACTGTTATTATTTGGCCGGGTCCTAAAAAATGTCCCCACAAATATCATAGAGCTAAATAAAATAACATGAAAAAATATTTTTTATTCTAAAACTGTAAAACAATATGTACCCAGGTTCTATTTGTTTAAAAGGAATCACTGAACAAAGTTTGAAATAAAAACAAACCGCAACTGATGCTTGAATTTTAACACAAAGTGGAATTCCAATATTTATTTACCCTTTCAAGGTTTGTGTAAATGTTGTTTATTTTATAACGAATCACGTTTTGTGGCACGAGTACAATAACATTATATTTATGTGGGGAGCTGTTGTGGTTTTGGTTGCGGCGTCGGCGGTGCTGACAGCTTGACATGATGGTTGGATGTACCCTTACTTGTGTTGAAAACTTACTTAAATTTCCATGGTTGATTGTTAAAAATATTTTCTTTCGCCCGCAACTTCGACCGCGTGGCATAGTTAATTTGGGCTAACGCTAACTTTAACCCGCGTGATGATCGATAAGAGAAATAACTTTCTCTCCCCTTTTCTTTCCTCTTTATCCCCCTTTTCTCACTTTTTATTTTAAATTAGCTTATGTCCGTCTCCAGGGTCCAAACTATCTTTGTACCATAATTCACGGTTTGGCGATTTAGGCGTGAAGACGTAACAAACAAACTCACTTTCGCTTTTATAATATTAATTAAAATTTACTAAATAGTAACTTACTGAGCATATAAAGGACAAGTGCGAATCGGACTGGCGCACCGAGGGTTACGTACAAATATGTAGATATAAATGGTCATATAATTTGACTGCCTAAACTGAAAGAATTGTTTTTTACACAGATTCAAGGGATGACCGTTTTGAGTATATGGTTTCAATTTCAACTCGATACCTTTACGCGTTCCCGAGATAAAGGGTCTTGACAGACAGACAACAAACTGATCCTATATCTGTCCAGTTTTTTTTTCTTTCGAGGTGGGGAACCTTATAAATATCTATAACTAGCTGTTCTCCGCGGTTTCACCCACGCTGCTCAGCACCTGTTGGTCGTAGCGTGATGTTATATAACCTATAACCTTCCTCAAGAAATGGACTATCCAACACTAAAAGAATTTTCCAATTCCAACCAGTAGTCCCTGAGATTAGCGCGTTCAAACAAACAAACAAACATACAAACAAACAAACTCTTCAGCTTTATAATATTAGTATTAGTATAGATTAAATAAAATAAATAAATAAATATCTTGGGACAACTCACACACGGCTATCTGATCCCAAGCTAAGCGAGCTTGTGTTATGGTAACCAGACAACTGATATACATACTCATATAATTTATGAATACATACATATTATAGATAAATCACACCCAGACACAGAACAAACAATCATGCTCATCACACAAAGTTTGTCCTGGGTGGGAATCGAACCCACGACCTCCGGCTCAGCAGTCAGGGCCACTAACCACTGGACCAACAGGCCCGTCAATATAGATTAGTATAGATTACCTTACCATTTTTTCCAATATCCTACTAAGTCAATCTACAGATTGGCATCGCCGTCGAAGTATTAATTGCTCGAAAGGCAACTCACGTTCATTAAACGTTTTAATTGAGTCTGATACACCTCGGCGACAGCTCGATCGGATCTGAAGCGCGTTCGCAATTACCGTTCACCTCCATAACTTTGCGTCGATGTCTTCTTGTTTATCTCTTTTACTTCGCTACTGGGTTCAGTGGGTCTAAAATGTTTTTTTTTATGTTTAAAAGAGTATGTTGTCCCACACTAGAACTCACATACCTACACAAACAGCCAGTCCCGGAACCAGAATCTGTAGACCATTCAAATATTTGTTCCGTGCGGTAATCGAAACCGCGACACGCAGCGCACCAGTCGATCTCTCAGCCACTGCGCCAACCGTCTCTTCAATAATAATAATAATAGGAAATTAAAAATCTTAAAATGGTCAGAAACGCAGTTTATAGTGTACATTGACACTTTGTGACCATTTTACGTGTGGTTACTAACGTAATTTACTAAGACCTGTCGTCGAACTCGAAGACAGACAACTGTGTTTAGGTACCTAGATTTAATGTTCTTTATGGATAACTAGCTTTCGAACGCGGCTTCACCCGCGTTAAATTTGGGGTATCACAGTTCCCCTTGCGCCTTATTGATTTGTAATAGCAACGCAAGTTTTCCCTTTTCTTCCCTCTCTCTCCCTCACATCCCACTTTTTTCAAAAAAATAATAGCCTATGTGTCCGTCTCCTGGTTCCCAACTATGTCTGTACCAAAATTCATCAAAATTAGTTTAGCCATTAAAGCGTGAAGAGGTAACAAACAAACAAACAAACAAACTCACTTTCGCTTTAATAATATTACTAGCTTTTGCCCGCGGCTTCGCTCGCGTTAAATTCGGTAGCGCGTTATTGATTTGTAATAGCAACGCTAAGTTTTCCCATTTTCCCTCTTTCTCCCTCATATCCCACTCTTTAAAAAAAACTGTCCGTCTCCTGGTTCCCAACTATCTCTGTACCAAAAATCATCAAAATCGGTTGAGCCAATAAAGCGTGAAGAGGTAACAAACAAACAAACAAACAAATAAACAAACTCACTTTCGCTTTTACAATATTATATATATATATATATAAATATATATATATAATATATATATATATAGTAAGAATAAGGATTATAAATTATAATTATAATAATAAAAAAATAATAGTAAAGACTTGTTACAAAAAAATTGCGATTAAAATAAAATGTAGGCACTAAAATAAGGAAACTTCGGTCGCTCCTCGGGTGGTGACGTCATAAACAAACAACTGACGATCGAACATTGATACCTACTAATGTCGGAGATGGTGTTGTCATCGTTATAGAAGCATGTTACAATTTAAGGAAATGTTGGTAATTTAGGCAGCTTTTAAAATTCCCTAATAATATAATTTGCTAATATAATAATTTAATTGGTAAACCTTTATTCCCTATAAATATTGTATACATACATAGTATATGTATATAGGATACTGTTAACGTAAATAATTTCCTACTTATTCGCGGGTGAAGGCTATCGCAAAAACGATAATTAAATAATATTTGAACAAACCTGCAGTATCGTTAGGCAATCTCATTTTTCTTAGCGTCGCTTTGAGGCAAATTCCATTAATATTGATTTGACGCCATAGCCCCTGCGTCGGGGTGGGTGACTCAAAAATGTGGATATATTGGATGGGCGCGTTCAATGCGGCATTCAACGATTTTTATCACTTAGAGAGAATTTGGAAAGTTTTTACGTGAAATATGAAATGTAAACGTGATGCCTACCAAGGCTTTTAAAATAACTGCTATGAAAAATATTCAGTAAAATTATGTTATACTAGCTTTCGCCCGCGTTAAATTGGGGGTAACACAGTTCTCCTTGCGCCTTATTGATTTGTAATAGCAACGCTAAGTTTTCCCTTTTCTTCCCTCGTTCTCCCTCATATCCCACTTTTTTAAAATAAAAATATAGCCTATGTCCGTCTCCTGGTTCCGAACTATCTCTGTATCAAAATTCATCAAAATCGGTTTAGCTATTAAAGCGTGAAGAGGTAACAAACAAACTCACTTTCGCTTTTATGATATTAATATTAAAATATTAATAGTAATATAGTAATAGTAAGGAAAGGATTTCGAGTCGACTCTTGCACCGTTACGTGACGCGATGTGACGTCTACGGGTATGTTGTAAAACAAATACTATTATACCTACTTATTTATTCATCTGTCAGATCCAATATTGTTAATAAAGAATAAAAATAATTTATTTGTGTAAAAATATGGTACATGGGTATTATAATTATAGCACTGTGAACTTACATGTTTTACTATACTATATAATGGCATACAAATAAATCAGAGCATGTTATTTTGAAACATACCACATCTTAACAATAATATAAGTATACTAGCTGTGCCCAGCGGTTTCACCCGCTGCTCACTTAGGGGTATGAAAAATAGATGTTGGCCGATTCTCAGACCTACCCGATATGTACACAAAATTTCGTTTAAATCGGTCCAGCCGTTTCGGAGGAGTATGGGAACGAAAACTGTGACACGAGAATTTTATATATTAGATGAGTAATAAAAAAACAACACAGAACATTTTGAAAAAACAATCCTTACTTCCTTACTATTATTAAAAAAGCGAAAGTGTATTTGTTTGTTTGTTACGTTTTCACGCCTAAATGGCTAAACCGATTTTGATGAATTTTGGTACAGAGATAGTTGGGACCCTGGAGACGGACATAGGCTAACTTTTTTAAAAAAAGATTATATTTGACGGAGAAAGAGGGAAGAAAAGGGAAAACGTAGCATTGCTAATACAAATTATAAGGCGCAAAGGCAAAAACTAGCCTAAACTGTGTTACCCCGAATTTAACGCGATTCAAGCCGCGGGCTAAAGCTAGTAAGAAATAAAACTTAGTAATCATATCTATCAGCCACTTTTTTACTAAGAAATTCTTCAAAGACGTAATACTGAAACGTCAATCAAAATTTAAGTCCCATTTAAGTTTAACAGAGACTCAGAAGTGACGTTTGACCATACAAAATCTAAAGTTTAAGAGCTGCTCAAATGTTAAGCAGCCCTCACATTTTGAGTGACGTTTCAGTATTCGGGGGAAAGACTACCAAACTAGTGTTAGTGAAATTCGATGAGCTCCTCTTCTAATCTTCCTAAGTCACTGCCCAAAAAGTACATGTTTGATGAAAATTAAATTATTTGCGAGGCAAAGGGAGTTATTGCCAGCGAGGACAATACAGGGTGTATGAATTTAAATTAGAACGCGGTACTGTTTGCACCTCCGATGTGCCAACGCTTTCGTACCATTATGATGGTGTTAATTTACTATAGGGCTGTCATAAGCAGTAAGGCGATTCTCACATGATATTTTAGTGCAGAACATATTTTACTCAAATTCCGCAGCAATACCAAACATTTAAAAAATATATTAAAATATTTATTTATTTTAATAGTATGGTACAGTTCCAGTTCCAGGGTCCCAACTAGCTCTGTATTTAAACTCATCTACTTTGGTTTCGCCGTAACAAACAAACAAACTCACTTTCGCTTTTATAAAATTACTAGCTTTTGCTCGCGGCTGTATCACAATTCCCCTTTCCTGATAATATTTTGGTTGATTCCTGAAACTACAGGTAGCAGGTACCTTGCAGGTACCTTGCAGGTACCTGCTACCTGTAGTTTTTGCCCTTGTGCATTATTTATTGTAATAGCAGAGCTAAGTTCTCCCATTTTTCCCTCTTTCTCCCTAATTTCTAAATTTAAAAAAAGAAATGCATAAGTATATCCGTCTCCAATGTCTTAACTATCTTTGTATCAAAATTCATCAAATCGGTTTAGCCATTTAGGCGGGAAGACGTAACAAACCAACAAACTCACTTTCGCTTTTATAATATTAGTAAGGATTATGTATTATTTAATTTCTCAGTAGCATCCATGGACCCTGGATCTGTGCGCGGTTGATGGCAATAGGCTCGCCCCTATTACATGCAACTTAAACGTACTTGTTCATGTGTTATAAGCTACACTTTTGCTTAACCTTTCGTAGATTACAGGCGAGTTGTAATGTATAATGTATTTTATTTCATGCGGGTAAATAAAAAAGAGTATATTTAATAAGTTTTACTTTTTTTGTTTATTAACCATTTAATAAATCGAAATATATAATTTATAAGGCTAAGCAAAAATCAAAATAAATAACATTAAAAAATTAACCTTCTTTCTTTCTTAAAAAAATAATGTAAAATTCTAAAAAAAACGTACTAAAAGTGTGTGTGACCAGTGACAACCCTATGCACAAGCATGGTGGGTAGTACCTGTCTGTAATCGTATTTACCGTGCCGCACACTACGGCACTCCCCCAAATATACATATAATGTTAGATAGCACGATAATACATATACAATCAGCAAAGGAGAGATGTAACCAGAACTTAGACTTGGACTAATGGATGGTTTAATATGTACTGCGATGGTCTAAGTAAATCATTTATTTATTTATTTTTATTTAACGATTTATGTACAGACACCAGCAGGTCAAGCTACCCGAAACTGTAAATTTTTCCCAATGAACCTTGAACCTAATACTTTAGAAATAAAGTCGAAAGAAATCTGTCAGATTGTAGTAGCTTGATGTGCAGGCGTCTGTACATACAAACTGAATATAGAAAAATAAAAGACAAGAACAGAAAATAGGTACAAAGCTAATGAATATTTCTACAGAAATCTCTACCAGCATACCTGCGAAAGGAGAGTAAATAAAAAGAGATGTAGACACAGTTCGTAAAAAAAAGAATACATAAAAAATCAAATCATTGAATTTTATCTAGAATTATATGTTCGTATTCTAACATTGCACATGAACGCGGTTTCACTCATTATGCTTTAATTTAGATATTTTTTCGATGTAGCGAAAATGAGCTAGTTCAGTTAAACACAAAGTTGTACAGTAATCTTTCAATTGTAATGTGTACCTTGAATATTACTGTATAAAGTCTGGTTCATTAAACTTATCAGACAGTTTTGTTGCTGGGGAGTTAGTTCCGCCATTTCTTCCCAGCTTAAACATTAAG
Organism: Ochropleura leucogaster; assembly: GCA_958449745.1. Lineage (NCBI taxonomy): Eukaryota > Metazoa > Arthropoda > Insecta > Lepidoptera > Noctuidae > Ochropleura > Ochropleura leucogaster. Next base: position 8,253,917 of record OY288223.1, on the reverse strand, counting down.
AAGTGACGAAGGGTGGGCGTTTTGGGGGACTGTTTTGTGTAATGTCGTCCAAAAAGTGCTGATCATCAGAAAAGTTTGAATAAATGACTTTTGATTTTATTGATTGAACCAGCCTCGTCAGATACAGTTGCAAACCTTACTAATATTATAAAAGCGAAAGTGAGTTTGATTGTTTGTTACGTCTTCACGCCTAAATGGCTAAACCGATTTTGGTACTGAAATAGTTATGGTCCTGGAGATGCTTGTAGGCTAATTTAAAAAAAAAGTGAGATAAGGGAGAAAGAGGACAGTAAAAAGGAGAGAAAGATTTTTTTTTCGATCATCACGCGTGTTAAACTTAGCGTTAGCCCAAAGTAACTATGCCACGCGGGACGGGCGGAACCTAGTTTGTTATAAAACCATGAATGATTTTGAATAAAAGTTAAATTTATTTGATAGAAAACAAACAGTTCATTAAATAAACTAAATTTGAAAAAGTCAATCGGTTTAAAAAAAGAACTCAAGTAGGGATATCTGATGAGGCTGGTTACTTACTGATTTTGCTGTATGTACATGTTTTGTTCTACGTCCTTACATTATATGGAACATCCAACGTTGCTCTGTTGTGCGCGTTTATAACTTGAGAACCTTTCATCTTATTAACGTGTATTTCATTTTCTAAATGAGTGCGAACTTCTAAAGGTTGCTCGACAAACAAGTGAATGCACGTGTTATCATTTTGTTTAACATTAATATACTGTTTGCACTTATTCTTATCTTATCTGATCTGTAGTATTAGGTTTCTAGCGGGGCCAGCAGGGCTGATAACACTATATATGACTTATCACAGGCTCAGAAGCACAATCAAGTCCTCGTTCCTGTAGGCCTACTATGACGTCTTAAAGACTTATTCCACTGAGTGAAAGGGACAGAGCTATACAGGGTGTCTAGCACCATCTCTTTCACTCAGTAGAATAAGTTCTGCTTTAAGACGTCATAGTAGGCCTACTGGTCCGCTTCACGTTGCCACTTTCCCGCCATCCGTGATGACTGACAGTTGACATTAGTGATAGCTACCCGACCACTTGTATGTGTGAGACAGTGTTTACATATCTATTAAATAGATACACTACATTATCGTTACCGGTATTTAAATGATAATTTAAATAAAAAATAGAGGTGTCAAGGGACACCCGCATGGAACGAAGTTCCTATAGAAATGAAAATATCTGGCTTGCTTTCCATAAGAGAGAGAGACAGACAGACAGACAGACAGAGAAACATGCGACGCCGCACAGCTTACAATAGCTTACTACCTATAGCAAAAAGTGTCGTGACAACTTTTCGTAAGATTTTTTTCCGACTAGCCCCCTTTCACAACGCGCGATAAGGAACTTCGTTCCAATAAATCATTATTATCATTCGCCTGCCCTTTTTTTAAAAAACATTACCTCACAATAGGAATTTTTCCTGTATTGTGGGTGCGTTTACAAATATTTAACCTCACATGCACAAAAAGCTAGACCCGAATAAACTAGCTGAAGGTCATACAAATATTTGTTCCGTGTGGGGATCGAACCCGCGACAAGCAGCACAGCAGTCGATCAGATAACACTGCCTCACACTAGGAATTTTTCCTTTATCGTGGGGGCGTTTACAAGCATTTAATCTCACATACACGAATAGCCACACCCGAATCAACTACCTGAAGGTCATACAAATATTTTTTTGTGTGCGGGGATCGAACCCGCAGTCGATCGCTCAGCTACTGCGCCAATGTCAAAGTCGCCGTGCTGTCAATTTATTTCTTCCACACTCTCAATTACTCGTCCTCCCATCAGTGGCCTCCTTTCTTGACGTATCATTCTACACACATCACTTGCATCAAGTGACGCAGAGGAATGAGGAATGTGTCAACAAAGCAGCAATAAATAACTGCATTTATTTTTAAAACCAGTATCACGTACTCATTTATTTATACTCGTTTAGTAAAGTAACGATTTGTAAATCAATAAATCAACATTAATTTGATATAGGCATATGATACGGAGGAATGAGTCAACCATAGAAAAAGAAGCAGGAATAAATAACCGCATAGATTTTTAAAACCAGTATTACTCATTTATTTTTATTTTTGAAGTTATACTTCTTTTGGCGCGATGGAGAAAAATGATGAGAGTGATTTGCGCGCGCGCAGCGACATCGTGAAGTTAGTTATAGGTGTTCTAGTAACTATATTCATGTTGTATATTCTAGTATTTTTATATTTAGAACACGTGTTTCATAATAAATAAATATACTTTTGGTGTGTTTTATTAAGCTCAAATCAATTTCACATTCCAAGCTACCCTTGCCGAGGTTTAGAAATGGATGGGTAACCACAGGGGGCCAGGTTAAGCAACCCTTGCCGAGGTTTAGAAATGGATGGGTAACCACAGTGGGCCAGGTTAAGCAACCCTCACCAAGGTTTGGAAATGGATGGGTTACCACAGGGGGCCAGGTTAAGCAACCCTCACCAAGGTTTGGAAATGGATGGGTTACCACACGGAGCCAGGTTAAGCAACCTTTGCTATTTGGAAATGGATGGGTTACCACACGGGGACAGGTTAAGCAACCCTTGCCAAGGTTTGGAAATGGATGTGTTACCACACGGGGACAGGTTAAGCAACCCTTGCCGAGGTTAGGAAATGGATGGGTAACCACAGGGGGCCAGGTTAAGCAACCTTTGCCAAATTTTGGAAATGAATGGGTTACCACAGTGGGCCAGGTTAAGGAACCCTCACCAAGGTTTGGAAATGGATGGGTTACCACAGGGGGCCAGGTTAAGCAACCCTTGCCAAGGTTTGGAAATGGATGGGTTACCACAGGGGGCCAGGTTAAGCAACCCTTGCCGAGGTTTAGAAATGGATGGGTTACCACAGGGGGCCAGGTTAAGCAACCTTTGCCAAGGTTTGGAAATGGATGGGTTACCACAGTGGGCCAGGTTAAGGAACCCTCACCAAGGTTTGGAAATGGATGGGCTACCACAGGAGGCCAGGTTAAGCAACCCTTGCCAAGGTTTGGAAATGGATGGGTTACCACAGGGGGCCAGGTTAAGCAACCCTTGCCGAGGTTTGGAAATGGATGGGTTAGCACACGGAGCCTGGTTAAGCAACTCTCACCAAGGTTTGGAAATGGATGGGTTACGAAAGTTTTTTTTCTTTACACCAAAGAAGTATAACTTCTAACGCGTGTACATAAGTACACACACCCCTTTTTTTCACTCGTGTTACAAATCGTTACTTTCGTCCGCATGAAATAAAACAAATGAAGTCCATTTGTATTATTCACAAAGGTAGGCTAACACCGTACAAGTCATCAATCATTAGATAAATGATCACCGCTGTTATCAAACATCGGCCTTCACCTCAAACATGATGGCTGTTCACTGATAACGCTACCTCATTCATTTTCATCAGAGAACATAAAGTAGAAACTTTTGAGGTAGTTTTTTACGGCATCTTTTTAACTGATTTCAAAAAAGGAGGAGGTTCTCAAGTATGTATTTTCACCGATTACTCAAAGACACCTGGACCGATTTGCAAAATTATTTTTTTGTTTGATATTGCTTAGGTAGTTTATGAGTCATACATATTATTTTCTCTATGTCTATATGGATGATCTGCTAATCTTTTAGTAACAATGGAAAATGAATACTTGATAAAAAATATGTGTTATATCATTATACCATAACTAAAAATGCTAAAATACCGACTTCCAAAAAAAACTAAATAGTGGAAAATAACTTTAGTTCCGGAAGTCGTTGAGTTTCGTTGACTTTTTTTGCCAACGACTTCCTTTTCCTTTTTTTCTACAGATAAAAATAAAAGACATTTATTTCATTACGGTTGATTATTAGCACTTTAGAGCGTCAAATTACAAGAGATGGTTCCCCAAAAAGTCCACCCTTCGCCACTTCCTAGTGTTTTAGCTGGGAAGAAGAAGTGACGGAACAAACTCCCCAGCAACACATGACACGTGTGACACACATACCTATAGAAAGCGTAGGCTTTGTTATATATGGACTGGATATCTATCAGAGGACGTTGTATGCAGTTTGCAATCTGTCCGTATCGATTTGAACGCATGATGAGAAATCCGAGAGGCGCTGTGCTACGCCGTAGGCCTGTACTACGGCGTAGCTTTCTGCTACGATCTCTACAGAAGTGTAGCTATATAATCATTATACCCTTATAGATATGTATTCGTAAGAGATACCGCGGCCCCGGAACATAAAGGGCAAAAAAAGGAATATTGGTGGGTTTTAGTCAGTAAACGTCTGACACTTCTTCCCGTTCCACCTACAGCGGGAGAAGTTACTTGACGATTTCCGATCCGCAAAGTATGTAATGAAATACTTGAAGTATGAACTAAAGTCGTTGTCAAATTAAGACCAAAAAGGTTTTAATCAAAAAAATATTTTTTACGACCTTTTAATGATGCTATAAAAGTATTTGATCTTGACTTTTTGAGGCAAATAGCCAAAATGATTGCCGTTTCTTAATGTCAGCGTTTTTATAAATTAGGGGCGACCATCACGCAATTGGATTTTTATTTGATGTTAACGGGCCTTCTCCAGATGTCGGCCAAATATTGGAAACCAATATTCATTAGGAGAACGTTTCTTAAACGACCTCAAATTTAGGCGAAAAATGCGTTAAAAGTTAATAACGTTTGATTGAAGAAACCTTTTTTTTTATTCGGTGCTGCAATAAATATGAGTCAAGACTATATTTTCAAATAGTATTGAAAAGAGTTTAAATTGTCATATTTCATTCGTACTAATATTATAAAAGCGAAAGTGAGTTTGTTTGTTACGTCTTCACGCCTTAATGGCTAAACCGATTTTGATGAATTTTGGTACAGAGACAGTTGGGACCCTGTAGACCCTTTTTTTGAAGTGGGAAATGAGGGAAAAAGAGCTATTACAATGAATGGCGCAAGGGCAAAAACTACAAGTAGCAGGTACCTGCAAATCAGCAAAGGAGAACTGTGTTACCCCGAATTTAACGCGAGCGGAGCCGCGGGCAAAAGCTAGTTCATAATAAATACATAATGAAATACGTATGTTTTTTATTTGCAAGGACAGAGTCATAGGTTTATTTTAGATATATTTGTTGCCTTTAAAGGTACCGGCCAACGAGAAGCGATACGAAAGGTCATTAACCTAAAGAACAACTGTGGCGTTGACAATCTAATATTTAGCTCTTTCCATCTTGTGCCTTTGTCGTAATGTCTCGTTCTCCCGGCAAAAACATGACAACGTTAAGACGGGTTCGCCAACATTCGGGCGGCCATTTTAGATGGGGTTTTAGCATGGGTTTTGTTAACATTTGGTATCGCTTCTCGTTGGCCGTGCTTTAGGTACCATTCGAGAAACGTATATTTTCAAACTTAAATGACTTTATGAAAACATAGGGAGCCCCTTTAATAAATAGGGGTTTTATATATGGACTCGCAAATAAAGGCAGGGAATTCCACTTCTTGGCTGTGCGGATAATATAGAATGTATCAAATTAATCTTGATAACTGTTAATACTGATTATAATTTGTTTACGTTATATACGCTTTATTCACAAAATAGCGCTCGCTTTCACAACCTATAAAATAAAACTCATGTCAGACAAAATTACGTCAACCACGAGACGTGAAAAATAACCCATTCCTACATATTTACAAGTGAAGATCAAAGTCTTATATGAAGGAGAAAAAAATCTTCTAAACCCGGCTGAAGGTATGATAATTTATGCGTGAAAATTCCTTATACTCTTCATATACGTACCGCAAACAAATTCGGGACATCAAGTCTTTGTTACGAGCTTGTCTGACGAGGCTTTACATTATAAATGTTCTTCATATAAATTCATCGTGTGTACTGCATATATTCAAAGCAGTTTGAGTTTTAGGACTAGATTGTGTCTTTGCATTTTTTTTTGCTTTTGACTAAAATCCACCCATGTTCCTTCTTTTTCCCTTTGTGTTCCGGGGTCACAGTATTTTTTCCGAACTACCCGCAACCCAGGTAGGTGTCTTTTCCCTACAATTTGTTTTAATCTACTTTTTATTATGATGGCAGAAGTATTTTTGCGCGCTGGAAATGGGAAAGACTAAAACACTATTAGCCGTATACCAAATATTTAAAAATAAACACTTATTACATTATCCCAGATTCACCACTGGCTGTTTCACTTAGATATCGAAATTGTAGTTCTTCTTTTATTTCTTTTTAATAAATGTTGCCCCTCACTATGAATATCTCTTGTATCGTGCGTGCGTTTACAAACATTTAAACTCAGATACAAAAAAATTGTACCGTGTGGGTATCGAACCTATATTCACTTAGATTCGCTTCGTTGTATATTCTCAATCAAACTGACTCTGGGAAGCCTTCCATTAATCCCTATTCATAGCTCAATATTGCAACATTCAAGGATTATTCTCGAATCTTTTACACAGTTTTGAGAATAATCCTCCTCCTATCCTTCTCCTATCCTCCAGAGGAACATTCTAGACTCAATCGTAATCTAGAATGTTCCCGTATTTCAGCCAACGTTACTGTATCATTAATGTTCTCTCTCATCAGCAATAACCATATTTGCTTTCGCGTATGGCAACATTACACACCTAGTTAAAGAGTCACGCAATTCGAAATAATTCGAAAACCAAAATTATAAAGTGTTACTGGTATTTGATGGAAAACCAGTATAATAATTATTATCTGCGTAAAATTATACACAAGAACCTATAAGAATGTTTTTAATATACTAAATATAAATGAAATAAAACGTAATTTCGATTCCTGCTACCCTACTATGACCTCTTAAAGCAATTCTTATTCCGCTGAGGGAAAGAGACAGAGCTATACAGGGTGTCTAGCACCATCTCTTTCACTCAGTGGAATAAGAATTGCTATAAGATGTCATAGTAGCCCTTCTGAACAAAAGTGGTATTTAGAGTTGAGCTAGTCTTTAACTAAGCGTGCGATTACTTTCAGTCTTACAGAGAGGCTTTGTCGATGCGTATTGCTATTGTGGCTCATGCCATTTATGGAAAAAATATAGAAGAGAAAGAGAAGGTTATCAAATAACTTGCCCACAATGCTTGTATGACATTACAAGCATTGTGGGCAAGTAATTCAATTCCCTGTAATTGTTTTCTCATTTTGATATTTGTACATATGGATTGTGCCTAAACTACATCACACATTACAGTTACCATCTTGTAATAAACAAAAGCGAGTGTTCGTACGGTAGAGTTTGACCGTGTGTTTGTGTGTATAGGGTAAAGTGTGTATGTGTACACGGGTCTAGTTTTTGTGCGAGTGTGTGTGTGTAGAGTGGTATTATTGTTTTAGATCTAAATAATGTACAAACATGTTAAGAAGCTTTAAAAGAGACTACAAGGTGTTGGGGGCGGTCATAATAAGAGATAGGTAAACCACAACTAACGTCATGCTTGTTTTAAGTAGTTCCGTTTTTGTCATCATACTCCTCAACGGTTAATAGTACGGACACGAAACTTTGTGATAAATGTTAATAGATAAACCGTATGAGTAACCGTGCCGCAAGTGTTCGTACCTCGACGGAACCCTAGAGGATCACTTTATTTTTTTTTATTTTTTTCGGGTGGGGAATCATCCAATGACTTCCCCCGCTCTGGGCGGAGCGGGGGGCATGTCAGACTTGTACTGACTAAAACCCACCCATGTTCCTTCTATTGTCCTTTACGTTCCGGGGCCGCGGTATCTCTTTCGAACAACCCGCAACCCCGGCAGGCGGAGGCTCTGGCAAGCCCCTCGGCTTTGCTGACTCTCTTTGAGGCGCGCGTGAAACACGAACGCGCCGTCGTCACGGCCTGTCGTCAATCGACGGACGGACGGTGAACTACCCATTGCTCACCGCCCACAGGCCCGCGTCTACGGTGGCCGGGAGTCGTCTCGCGGCGGCTGGGTTGGGCAGATGTTCACCCTATAGGATCACTTTGTCGTCCTTTATCCAATAACGCATCGAAGTATCGAGTTAAAATTCAAGTCCATATACTCAAATCTGTAGTTCCTTGGATCTGTGAAAAAATCAACCCTCTAAGTCTACGTAGTCAAAAGATATGGCTGTTTATGTCGTAACTTTCTACTGAACCCCCGGTGCGCCAATCCGATAGTTTTTTTTATCATATTTTTTTGTTTGTTTGAGAGTTCACGAAGATACTTACAATATTTTTTTAATGACACTAACTATATACATACACTGTAACAATTAAATAAACTAAAATATATAAACTAACGAACAACAGACAATAAAAAGGCATCAAAAAGCTCGTCCTTAACGTTGTTAGCTGGTAATTATGTAGTTAAACTAGCTGTGCCCAGCGGTTTCACCCGCTGCTCATTTAGGGGTATGAAAAATAGATGTTGGCCGATTCTCAGACCTACCCGATATGTACACAAAATTTCGTTTAAATCGGTCCAGCCGTTTCGGAGGAGTATGGGAACGAAAACTGTGACACGAGAATTTTATATATTAGATAATAAACAAAAGTTTACAACATTGTTTTCAGCAGGATTCCTCCTGTTTCCCAATATTTGACTTCTTTTCACGTCACATTAATATGCTGTGCATGAATTTCTCACAGTACGAACGCAGTGCCTGCAAATTTTACGACCGGCATAAAATTCCCGAAAAGGTGTATTCTGAGGTGAAAAGTGACATATAGAAGAATATTGGAATTTTCATGATGGTGAGAATACCAGTAGGACTTTGACTTGGAACATAAGGTTTATCTTTGGCTGTCATTTTGTAGTGGTGGTTTCTTAGTGTGAATGAACTCATAGCGTTTCCATAATTATATTTGTTTTGGTTGGTTTTAGGGTTCCGTAGCTCAAAAAGAAAAGGGATTTGGAATGGAATGGGATTATAGGATCAGTTAGTTTGTGCGTCTGTTTGTCTGTCTGATAAGAGACTTTTAATGGAGGTAACAAGTAAAATAGTTTAAGAGATATATCGTAAAAACCATTGTGACCTAAATAGGTTTAGCAGTTCAAATAAGGGTTTGCTTATCTACACTTATGTTATAAAGTGGAAAGATTTTTGCATGTTTTATGTAACAAATAGACTCAAAAACTAGTGCGCCGAAAAAAAAGCGAAAGTGAGTTTGTTTGTTACGTCTTCACGGCTAAATAGTCAAACTGATTTTGATGAATTTTGGTACAGAGATTGTTTTGACCATGGAGACGGACATAGACCAATTAAAAAAAATTAAAAGGGGGAGCAAGGCGGAAGAAAAGGGGAGAGTTTTTTTTATCATTACGCGGGTTAAAGTTAGCCCAAAGTAACTATGCTACGCGGACGAAGTCGCGGGCGGAAGCTAATAGGCTATATAACATCAAGCATCTACCTACAGGAGCTGAGTAGTAACCAAAAACGCGGGTGAAACCGTTCAGTACAGCTAGTCTATTACAAAGACACTTTTTATTCATGATTTTATCCAATCTTTTCTTTCAACCAGTATTATGTTTCATTTGGAAACGTGAAGAAAATGTTATATGCCTATTTATTTGACTCAAAAGCACTTTTCATATAAGTAAGTACGAAGTATATCAAACTGTTCTTTTGTATAGTGTAGTAACCCTTGACGTAGCTAAGATATATTATTATGTAATTTGGTGAATCACAAATAAAGTGTGTTCAAATGCTGTTTTCCTATAGAATATATGTTTCATTTAAAAGAATTTTAACTTTATGTTAATGAAAATAAGATACATTTAGAATTCCGCTTCATACTTTTTTTAAATATTATGCAATTTGAAAATGGGATCATTAAGAGTCAAAAAACGGTTGAATTTGTTGCCCAAAATGAACTTTAACTGTGAGTTTTCCAAAATACACAGATTTATTTAACAATTTATAAACACACAGAAGACAAGATGGGGAAATAACAAATAGAATTTGAGTACAAAGTTACTGCTTATTTTTTTAGAAATTTCTGCCACCAGATCTGCTAAAGAAGATAATTATGAGAACGAAATGTGTGAGAGAGTACGAGAAAAATATGTGTGTGTTTCTTAACTTATTTTAAACTTATTTATTTAAATATTTAGAAACTAAATCGTGAACACAGTAAATGTATGTAAGACCATATAAAGCAATATAAGGGTTCGTACACATTGAACATTTTGCGGCGAGCACAAGTTTATAGGCCATCTTCTTGTGAATGTCTTGAACCAACATTGTAGGTTTATGTTCGGTGATACTAGCAAAGTTGATATGTGCTTGAACATAACGGTAAATGTCGTGACAAGATTTTGTTAAATTGTACTGTTTTCCATAATATTTTGTAGGTATTGAGCACTAGCAATGGAACATACATTCCCGTTTGGGTAGCCAGGACCCACAAAACGCCACATATTAGAATCCCAACACTAAGATTACTACATTTGCGCACATCACTAGCGCGTCTATTCACGTTCGCAGCCAATCAGTCGGCCATACGCGCTTGTATGTACACACGACGGCACATCAACCTACACCAAACCATTTTAACCTAATCTCTGTACTAAGGATCGGACACCGTAGTAGAGAGATCAGGTTATAATAGTTTAGAAAAGGTTTACCTGCCGTCTTGTGTACGTTACATTAGGGTCACTTTAATATCTAATATCTAAAATTCTCGTGTCACAGTTTTCGTTCCCATACTCCTCCGAAACGGCTGGACAGATTTAAGCGAAATTTTGTGTACATATCGGGTAGGTCTGAGAATCGGCCAACATCTATTTTTTATACCCCTAAGTGAGCAGCGGGTGAAACCGCTAGGCACAGCTAGTTATCTATATAATTGAAGTACTATGTACTGATCCCAGAAATTGTTTCATCAAGTATACGCGTTTCGCATACAATTGGCTACTCAACCCGTTTCCCACAAATCCTGCTAGGATCCTTACAGAAGCAGATTCCAACATAGCTTGGAAAAAGCTAGATAAGTGATGATGTGATGTTGTTTGGTGTTCTTCGTGTATTGTGCAATATTGGTTCCCAACATTCGACATTTATTTTTTTATGCTCATGTGAAATCATTAAATAACTTCCTAAATTTGAAAGCGATTGTAACATTAAGATGCGATCTATTTCATAATAATAAAAATTTCTGTATACTCATTTAATCAATTTATTCAGTACAGTAGAATAAAATCACTTTTAAAAGTTGTCTTTATATGGGGATTGGAAGTCATCAAGTGTAACTTCCCCCGTTCTGGGCGGAGCGCGGGCGGGAGTGTCAGACTTCTACTGACTAAAACCCACCCATGTACTTTCTTTTGCCCTTTGTGTTTTGGGGCCGCGGTATCTCTTTTGAAAAACCGCAACTGCGGCAGGAAAATACGACCTTAAAACCCACTTGTATTGTTGTTACACGTTCTAAACCCGCGGTATACAATAAACCTAAGTCTAAATATAATTCCTGTGCAATCCCATATCTGCAAATTCCGCAATACGGATATTATTTAGCTCATAATTGCAGACTACTGTCGAGAGTCGGGTTTCTGCTTAGAAATTAGTGTTCATGTAAGGCCGATTATATTGTAATTACTTCCTCTGAAACACTTGGATTAGATGGAGTTTGAATATTAGATATACTTGTAGTACCAGAAACTTGTATATAGCTCATTAGCTTACCTCATGGCAACTTGGGATGGTGACTTTGGCAAAAAATATTTTGGATTATAAATAGGTTGTAAAATGTCACTGAATAGAAATTGTGTTACGTTAGACAGTTGCGTCTGATCACCAAACATTCGAATACATCATCTGCCTAGCCTTTTCCCAACTATGCTGGGGTCGGCTTCCAGTCTAACCGGATGCAGCTGAATATCAGTATTTTACATGGAGCGACTGCCTATCTGACCTCCACAACCCAGTTAATACTGGGTAATACTATACCCCTTGGTAAGACTGGTTGTCAGACTTTCGGAACACTGACTACCTGTAACGACTGTCAAAGATCTACAAATGACAGCCGGGATCAACGGCTTAACGTGCTTTCCGAGGCACGGAGGAAACTCGGTATATAACGGGTGGTCACCCATCCACAAACCAACCTAGGCAAGCGCGGCTTAACCTAAAGATCGACCTGAGCGGCTACTATTATTTAGCCACGAGCTCCTCAACTAAACTAAACTACTAACTAAAGATTTATAATATTTGAGTTTTGTAATCCTGGTGTGCGATATTATTATCCTAATATGATTCTGCTTGAGTGCCTGTTTTCTGTTTAAACGATCATAATGATGACGTCTGAAACTGACTGTTTGTTTACTTGTTTTGTGCGAGTCCCAAATAAAAGTTTTTCTTTCTTTCTTCTTTAAACATAGTACTGTAAACCGGATCGGGTGTAAGATAATATTTTTTTGTGTAGAGGCGATATCATCAAATAGCTTCTCCCGCTCTGGGCGGAGCAGGGGGGAGTGCCAGACTTGTACTGACTAAAATCCACCCATGTTCCTTCTTATGCCCTTTTTCTTGTTTAATTCATTTATTAATTTTCACTCTTCTTTTGTATCTGTTCAGGCGGTGCCCTGGCAAGCCCCTCTGCTTTGCTGACATCTCTTTGAGGCAGGCGTGGAACACTAACGTGCCATCAACACAGCCTGTCGTCGCTGGACGGACGGACAGTGAGCTACACATTGCTCACCGACCACTTATATGAAGCATTACTCATTTCCTGTTTGGTTTGGTTTCCCTATGGGAACATGACAACGTGATTTTTATTCACCTGTGCAAATCAAATAAATTATTAATCCCTAAAGTAATAAGGGTCATTTTAGCCCGAAAATAAACCGGTATTTATTTAACTCTCAAACCTACTCGCAGCCCAGCGGTGTAATACCGTTTGGAGAGCTTAGTTTGTCCAACATAAGGCGACAGTCCTTCTGACGTCATAAACCCTCCGTTCGAGTACATTATATAGAAAATCAGTAAACCAACTGAGAGGCACTGAGTTGTGTTTTCATAATATAATCGTCATTTTATCTATCAGGTATTAGGATTTGCGATTTTTTTTTTGAACGTCCCTTATTGTATAAGCGAAAGTGAGTTTGTTAGCTCTTCATGCCTAAATGGGAAAACCGATTTTGATGAATTTTGGTACAGAGATATTTGGAACCCTGGAGACGGACATAGGCAGACGTATTTTCACGGACATATTTTTTTTAAAATAAAAGTGAGAGATGAGGGAGAAAGAGGGAAGAAAAGGGAAAACTTAGCTTTGCTATTACAGTAAATCAGGCGCAAGGATAAAAACTACAGCTAGCAGGTACCTGGAAATCAGGAAAGGGGAACTGTGTTACCCCGAATTAGAGCTATCTATCAAAAGCTATCTTTAATAAAAGAAGGATACTCTGATAATTACCTTCCTCGCACCAGAACACCATTTTTATTAACTTGAGACCAGACGCCATTAAAACGGCCAGTGTCGCTGGGTTTTCATTGCCACTTCACCTAGTTTTTCGTATTCTGTACGATTTTGGTAAGATTAGAGGCGGACGACTAGTGACTGTGCGGAGACGCTGTATACGCGCTTGGGACCACAGAGTTTTGTAGTGGCATCCAAAAATTACTTTTGCTGTACGTATGTTTTGGCAGCTTGAACATTGGGGCCTGAAAGACAAGCACAAGTTCGTGGTGCAAAATTAAAGTAAATACGTTGATTGGCAGACGGGCCTGCCAGGGCCACCGTCTGCCGGGGTTGATCGCGGTTCCATGGAGAAAGTTCTTCAGTGGCCGGGATTTTGAGGGAAAGAACCTCAAACCGACCCAGCCGCCGCGGGAGACGCTCCGGGCGTCGGGCACCGCGAGACTACTCCCGGTCACCGTAGATGCGGGCTTGTGAACGGTGACCAATGGGTAGCTTACCGTCCGTCCGTCTATTGACAACAGGCCGTGTCGAGGGCGCGTTAGTGTTCCATGCGCGCCTCAAATAGATGTCAGCAAAGCAGATCGGCCCTTACGGGTTGTTCAAAAAGAGATACCGCGGAACATAAAGGGCAAAAGAAGGAACATGGGTAGGTTTTAGTCAGTACAAGTCTGACACTCCTCCCCGCTCCGTCCAGAGCGGGGTAAGTTATTTGATGATTTCCCATCCGCAAAAAACAATAAACATTTTGAATGTGTGCGTGAGCCGAATCGACTAGCTAATTGTTCTTAGTTGTATTACTGTAAGTGTGTCTACTGCTGTTCGAGTAACACTCAGACGCGTTTTATTGCGATCGGTGTAAGCGTACTATTTGTATGAGTGCACTGTTGGGACGATTCGACCCCCGAGTTGCTGACGGGTTAGTTATTGATTCTCGGATCTCGGTCACTGTTATTACATGATATTTGGTCTGGAACGAATTGAGTACTTAACTGAAGCACCGTTTGTGGATGTTGCAGTATAATTTTGTCGGAAAAACCCAAGGATTTTTGCAAAGAGAAAGATTATTATTACAAATTATTGTTCTATATATTTTACCTATTTATGTTTTGTAGGTATATTTTTTGTACCCTATCACGATGTTGTCGTATTTACCCAAAGATTGATTAGGTAGAGAATGCCTTATGGCATAAAGTCTGCCTAGGTACCACTAAAATAGTATTTATGTATACAAATACAAAAAGCTTCAATAAATTAATAAATATTATTCGAAAATAAGAATGACTTTTTGCAAACCGCAACAATTTTGATAAGTAAATGTCTAAGCTAATTGCTTAGTTGGAGATAAATGCCATTAGTTGCCATTTTGCAGATTCTTCTGAACCGGAAACCGGAACCGGAACTGTGTAAAAATAATCATAGATGTATTGTATTGTACAAACAAATCTACTCAATAATTAGTTCCTTTCGCCTAGCGATTTGTAATGCCAATGTTAAAAAAAAAACAATTGACAATTCATTTTGACAGTTCAACAACATCCATTGTATTCTTTACGGAGTTGAGCAAACAAATTCAATGAACCTGAATAATGGATAAGGACCTTTAAAAATCCTTCAGATTGGTGTTGGTCGCTGAAGATTAATTTATTTGGTGACTAACCTCAGTCAAACTTCATAAGTTGAAAAGTTTAACTATCAAAGCTAAGCTAAAACTAATTAGCCTAACTAAGTAAAACCGTTTAGAGCAAGATTAATTTAAACATTTTGCGAATGCCTTTTTGGTCACAGATTGATTAATTACAAGATATTTAATGGTTCAATTTACAAATTTAATATTTAAAATAATCACTTTAGACTAAAACTAAGTACTTACATTCATACAAATATTATTAAGCGGATGATTTATTTGTTTGTATCGAATAAGCTCCAAAACTGCGGGACTGATTTTAAACATTGATTCACCAATAGGAAGCTCCAATATCAGCAAGTAACGTACAGCATCACACTACTACCCTCGGTAGCAGAGCATCAACTAAAAACACGGGTGAAACCGCGCAGGACAGCTAGTATTATATACAACGACGACAATAGGCCACTTACACCAGTATCTATTAGTCTTAATATGTATCTGCTATGGACACATATAAAACGTCGTGAAAAGGTGCCCGGTTTGGGTTGGTCGTTTCGTTTGTCATTAAACTCCTTGGTTTTACAATGTTGTTGTTACAGCGTTAGTATTTAAGTATGAGTGGACAGCGTGGGCCCGACAATAATCACTTGATCTTGAGTAATAACTTAATTAATATTCTAAACTTTTTTGATGGACAAGAAATTTACCGAGGTAAGAAGCGAAGGCAAAGGTATTTTTATAACTTTTCTTACTTCAAGCAATTACTAATGTTGACAGCTTTCTGGACACTTACTGTTGACAGCGATATGGACGTATTTTTTGACGCCTTGTCCTTATTTTACCATTTTGATACTCTTGAAGTTTATAAATTAATAACGAACATAGATGTGAATGAAAAAGATTCTCCTTACTAAACTATAGAATTAAAATAGAAAAAAAGAAAACAGGCATTTATTTGGCACTTGCCACAAGTACACACAAAATAATAAAAAAATAATAATATAAAAAAATAAAAATCGTGTCAAGACGCCACAGCGCAGCGCTGCCTGCGGTTACTACGAGTTTTAAAGAAATACCGCGGCCCCGGAACACAAAGGGTAAAAGAAGAAACATGGATGGGGTTTTCCAGTCCCATCCAGTCCGTTCAGAGCGGGAGTGGATGGTTACCCATGACAATAAAGGAAAAAAAATATCCTAAATTCTAATAAACACGTCTAACAACTCCAGCTATTATTCTAAATGTATTGTAATAGGTTTATGTGAACTGCTATTGTTCTCATCATGACGGATAATGCCTCTCTCTCTCACACATATCCTAAGAGCGAGACAAGTATAGTTAGGGTGTAAATTCTAATCTTGTTATTTCATTCAAACTGTTATTAGTTTCAGGTTTAAAGCCTCAATGGCCCAAAGGCCTATCTTTAAGCAAAGCTTTGTTAATAATAATGAAACTTCCTCGTGAAAGCTGAGAAAGAGAAACAACTAAAATATCTCGACTTGGCACACGAGGTTGTCGACATGTGGAATGTGAACTCGGCTATCATTGTGCCGAATGTCGTAACGGCTAATGGTTTGATTGCCACGAGCCCCGATGACCATTTGTCAAGGCTCTCCTTAGGCGGTTGGATCAAGGACCTGATTCAGAAGGCAGTGTCCTAGGTACGGCTAGATACGGATTTTAGGAGCTTCCTGTCTCTGGATCCCCTAACCAACGGTAGCTTGGACCTTGCATCGAAAACGGCGGACCACTATTTTTCTATGTTTTTTCATATATTTATATGAATCTTTTTTTTATTATGTAGATTTCTGTGACCCATGAAGGCCATCTTTAAGGTCCAGTCGCTCCATGGAAAGTGCTGTACTCAGCTGCATCGGGTAAGTCTAGAAGCTGACCCCAGGATCCCCGCGTCCCCCATCACAAGCCTGTAATCTCCGAAGGGTCGACGACGGCACGGTTGGCGCAGAGGCTGAGCGATTGACTGCGCGCTGCGTGTCGCGGGTTCGATTCACGCACGGAATAAATATTTGTATGGCTTTCAAATAGTTGTTTCGGTCTGGCTGTTTGTGTATGTGAGCTTAAATATTGGTAAACGCACCCAGGATATAGGAGAAATTCCTAGTGAGGCGCAATGTTTTTTTTTAAAGCCTTTCTTTTTGGATTACCGTTTATACTCTAGAGGTGTAAACCCTCATTTCACATATAAGTTCCACTGGAGAGTTTATGTAGGTACTCAATAGATTTAAATAGCTTCAAAGAGAAAACATTCTTATTTGAAAATCTCTACTTCAAAAATCTTTTCTCTTCGTAAAGATTTTGCTGTAAAACAGTTCGACGAAGTGTTTCCTTTAGAAAAGCACGCCAAAGAATGCGGAACACAGGTTCAACTTACTTTGTAGTAAAAACTCTTTAGGAAGCTGGTCGTGCAGGAATGTTCTTTTGCTGATCGATGGCGTTTTATCGCTTCTACGTTTTGAATAGTTAAAAGCCTCGTTTTAATTGAAAACAGCGGTTCTTAACAATTGTACAATATTGTTGCCTGCAACATTTGACGTTTTAGAGACCTTTTCAACCTTACACTAGCATATCCAAGGGGACTAGAAGGGCTGTCCGTCTACTGACGACAGGACGTGTTGACAGTGCGTTCGTATTCCACGCGCGCCTCAAAGAGATGTCAGCAAAGCAGTGTCTCAAAATTGTTTCCCGTACAAGAACACGTAGCCAAAATAATGCCTTGCAACTTTGTATGCCACAGCGCTATTCAGCATAATAATCTCCATTTTTTTTTTAATATATTGCATTTCTTATTTCGTAACTCGCCAGTGTGAAGCGATTATGCCTTCTACGGAGGAGCACGCTTGTCTAGAAGACACTGATTCACTCGAACTTTGAAGACAACTAGATTATAACGATAGATAGAGATTTAGATCTAGATTAGAACGACGGTTGGCGCAGCGGCTGAGCGATCGGTTGCCGCGCTGCGTATCGCTAATTTGATCCCCGTACGGAACAAATATTTGTATGGCTTACAGATAGTTGTCCCGGGTCTGGCTGTTTGTGTGTGAGTTTAAATGTTTGTAAATGCACCCACGATACAGGATTTAAAAAAAAAAAACAAAATATGATCGGGAAACAGAAAAGCCGGCTGTTCCACAGACTGGCGATTCGCATAGTAAATGCGCAAGCTTAGCACTTTGTTCAGATCTGTGGAATTTCACCATATAACGGTGACGCTTCGCTGTATGTCTACCCGTCCGGATATGGAATGGGGACACAGTTTTTCCGATTGTAATCCGTTGATGAATATGTATTTTTACGATTTCGTACTTCAAAGGAAAAACGGAACGGAATTCAAGCACTTTGTAGTCTGTCTGTCTGTCGGTTATGACCCTTTTTAAAGGAAGGAAAGCATAGGCTTTCCCGAGAAAAAAGGACACATAAATACAGTTTTCATTTCAACTTCATACCTCCAGGTATGTTTACACAGTCAAAAGATATGGCCGTTTATGTCATGAAATAAACAAACATTTTTTTGTCACACCTTAAGGACCTTTATGATTACTTGTAATGTTCATTAAAATAATACATGTTAATTCACACTTACAAAATCAATAATAGGTACCATACTAATAAGTACCATATTATACACTAACTTTCGCTCGCGCCTGTAAATTCGGGCTGCTGTTTTTGCCCTTGTGCCTTATTTATTGTAATAGCAAAGCTTAGTTTCCCTTTTCTTCCCTTTTTCTCCCTCATTTATATTTTTTTTAATATCCCATGTCCGTCTCCAGGGTCCTAACTATCTCCGTACCAAAATTCATCAATATCGGTTAGGCCATTTAGGAGTGAAGACGTAACAAACAAACAAACTCACTTTCGCTTTTATAATATTAGTAAGGATTTCAGCCGCAATTTGTCGACCACAAATTCAAAATAGTTTCTCCATTTCATCGCCGACCCAGTTACCGAATTTCGATAGCATTCTTCCACATTGGTATTCCACGAGTATTTGCAATAGAACAACTATTTACCATTATTGTTAAGGCAATAAGGTATTGTTTGGGTGTTCCACAATATGTGTGGCGACTGGGAATTATTATTGTCTTGTAAACTGTTGTTATAGGATTATCTATAAGGTTGTCAAGTTGTTATTGTAGTTAGAACTTGATGTTGTTCAACTTGTGTTTGTTTTAAGGGGTTATGTATTCTAGATAGCATGGCATAGAAGGCATAGCATAGAAGGCATGGCATAGAAGCTTCACACATCACACGCAACGCAATTATTAGGAACGACACAAATTAGAAGTTTACCCTGGCGGCTAGGGACATAATCGAATGTTGCTTATTGCAAATTACCAGTTGCAAAGTGATTATGTTTCAATGAAGACATAATTTGTCGGTGTTAAATTCATATACTTTTAAGCGATAAGTGAAGTGAATACAAAGGATTTCTTTGCTCGTGGGGACTTGGGTATGTTAATGTAACCTATGAATTGTGTCCTACTAAATCTTTGACCTTTTAGTTTGCGTGTTACCCGCGCCTAAAGAAAGTAAATAAAGAAAGTTCAATGCTCCGTATCGTTTATAGTAGAATATATTTTTTGATAAGTTGAATGAAATGTTGCCGATAGCATGTTTTTGCAACACAAAATCATTGCTGAAATTATACTGGACATCATTATTATTTGGGCCGTTTCTCGAGGGGAGTAAATAATAGCCTCTCGGGTCAGGATTAGGTTAAGCCCCGCTTGGCTAGGATGTTCCGTGAATGGGTCACCACCAATTGCATGCATCTCTTTTGTGCCTCTCTTTTGTGCCTCGGCTAGTAAGTCAAGCCGTTGGTTACAGCTGTAATTTTTTAAATTTTGACTGTCGTTACAGGTAGTCAGTGGCCTGAAAGATGGACAACCAGTCATACTAAGGGGTATCCAATAAGTACTGAGTAATAACAATTTTTTATTAAATTTCGATTTAATTTTAAAGTATGGCATTGAAGAAATCTTTTAGTTTTCTTTTTTATTATTTTAATCTTTGTTTGCTTGTATGTTAATCTTTATAAATATGTTTGTAAAACCACTTTTTTGTGCATGTGCTGTTAATCTTTAATTATTGTTGCACTTATACATGTTTATCCTTGTTATTAACTAAGAAATGTATATGTATAAAAAAATGTTGGTTAACCTAATTAAAATAAATAACTAATTACATTAGTAAAATACAGGTCAATAAGCGGAATCCGGTTGAAATGGAAACTCAAACTCAAAGGATTTTATTTCAATTTGATGACACGTTTGGTGCAGTGGCTAAGAGTTTGACTGCTGCTCTACGTGTCGCTGGTTCGATCCCCGCACGCAACAAATATTTGTATGACCTACAGATAGTTGTTCCGGGTCTGGCTGTTTGTGTATGTGAATTTAAATGTTTGTAAACGCACCCACGGTGCAGGAGAAATTCGTAGTGTAGGGCAACGATTTAAAAAAAATAGACCATTAGAGGCACTTTTAAATGTCAAGAAACAAAATGATGAAGCTACAGTCCCGGTCACAAGGCATAGTAACACGTGAAAGTACTGTTGTTGCCTATTCCAAAGCGTTGATCTCTATAGAGAAGAATGGGCAAGAAACTCCATGGAAGCCGACCCCCCGAAAAGGCTAGGCAGATTATATGTCGCCTTAGCGTGTAGGTTCAAAGTCTCAAGTTTAGCCGTGGACCTTTCAATAGAATATTAACCTAGTAATTAGTGTTATCTTAGTTTCTAATTAATTCACTTAAGGCAATAGTTTTAGCGTGACAGTGGTCAGTAAAGGGTGACCTATGGTACGTGGGCCTGTAATTTAAAGTGGTGGACTGTATGAAAAGGATAAAAGAAATATACTTTTGTAATAGGTTTACCACAATGGACACTGAGTAAATGCCAATTTCTATTTAATCACTTAAGTAATTATCCACTAAAAATTATAAGTCTCTTAATTGTTCACTTAAATCACACTTACTAAATAAATTAAACACACACACGCAATTAACCGTATTTCTAAAATCCTTACTAATATTATAAAAGCGAAAGTGAGTTTGTTTGTATGACTCTTCACGCTTTAATGGCTACATCGATTTTGATGAATTTTGGTACAGAGATAGTTAGGAACTAGGAGACGAAAATAAGCTAATTTAAAAAAAAATGGGATGTGAGGGAAAAAGAAGGAAAAAAAGAGGTGTCAAGGGACACCCGGATGGAACGAAGTTCCTATAGAAATGAAAATATCTGGCTTGCTTTCTATAAGAGAGAGAGAGAGAGACAGACAGACAGACAGAGAAACATGCGATGCCGCACAGCTTACAATAGCAAAAAGTGTCGTGACAACTTATCGTAAGAATTTTTTCCGTCTAGCCCCCTTTCACAACGCGCGATAAGGAACTTCGTTCCAAAAAGGGAAAACTTAGCTTTGCTTTTTAGCTTTTTTTTCATAAATAAAGCGCAAAGGCAAAAACTACAGGTAGAAACTGCAAATCAGGGAAGGGGAACTGTGTTACCCCGAATTTAACGCGAGTGAAGCCGCGAGCAATAGATAGTAAAAAATAATGGAGCTTACCTTAAACTAGACAAGGTTCGAACAGTGACAAGGCCTCTTCTATTTAATTTCAAGGCAAAGGCCTTTTCTCATAATTATTCGGAGAACGGTTGAGTTTCATCAACAATATTGATTTCTGCATTTTGGCTATATCTAACTATTTATTCACAATTTCAAGAAGTAAGTTTATCAGTTTAGAAACAAAATCATCATTGTTTGCAAAACTGACAGGTATTGTTCGTTTCAGAAAATATCCAATTTCTATCTATAGGTAGCCGTTTTCGAAAATATAAATAACTATAAAGGTGCTCCCTCACAGGGAACATTCACGTGTAATGTAACGTTACAGATTTAAGCATTACTGCAGTGAAGGAGAAGAACCGAGCATTACAATGCTTACCTTGTAATGATACAATGTGTAATATCTTGATGAATCGACTAAAAGCCTATGCTCGAAGTCGGATCTATAATGTTACATTACTCGTGAATGCTCGTCAGTTAGGGAGGTAGTATTGTAATGTAATGCTCGAAGTCGAATCTAAAATGTTACATTACACGTGCATGCTCCCTTGGTAGACGTCACGGCATCATTTACTTCTTTCTCCTTCATATAATTCCTGTTATGATAAATGCACTAATATAATAAAGTCGAATGTTTATATGTGTGGTGTGTATGTTTGTTACTTCATCACGCACAAACGACTTTACGGTTTTCGATGAAATTTGGTGTTTTTTGGGTATTGTTTTAATTCTCCACACTAGAAATTCCTACTGTATCGTGAGTGCGTTTACAAGCATTTAAACTCACATACACAAACAACCAGACCAGGTACAGCTATTTGTAAGCCATACAAATATTTGTTCCGTTCGGGGATCGAACGCGCGACACGCAGCGCGGCAGCCTAACGCTCAGCCACGGCGCCAAACGTGTCGTCGAACCTTAGGTACACAAAAAAAAACTTAAATAGTAGTATTTACTTCAGCTAGTTCGATATAATGCCAAATATTATTTATTTTGTTGTCCTAATAAATTATTAGTATTGGCTGATGCGGTTTTTTTTAATAAGCCCATTAGCCTGTCTCTATTTTGACGCGCGTGACAATTTAGAAATCAAACACGCAACCTACAACCGACTCCAATAATGCTCTCATTGTTGAGCAAATCACGCAGTTGTTCACGCCAAACACAAACAAGTTAGTTGACACAATCGACACGAGCAAAACATCGTCCCGTATACCGCGCGCTAGACGCGTCAGTTTGACCAGAGCTTAACAGCTACGCCTTGATTGTTTATTCACAGTTGTTAAAATATTTACTAACTAAAAGACTAATTAATTAGGTCTTTAATCAGTTCAAAGACCAAAAGTTTGTTGATTCATTAAATTTCAGTACTCGTTTGTAGTTTCTAGCCATTATCAAATTAAGTTTGTTTATTGTGTTGCTGTTACTTCGGTAATATAATCTACAGGCTTCCGCCCGCGTCTTCGCCCGCGTGACATAGTTACTTTGGGGGCTCACTTTAACCCACGTGATGATCGAAACAAATATTTTTCTCTTCCCTTATCTTCCCTCATTCGACCCCTTTTCTTACTTTTTATTTTAAATAAGACTATGTCCGTATCCAGAGTCCCTGTCTATATAACTATCTCTGTACCAAAATTCATCACAATCGCTTTGGCCATTTAGGCGTGAAGACATAACAAAGTTACTTTCGCTTCAATAATATTAGTAAGGATTTCCATTGATTGGTTACAGGATCTTCGAATCTGTTTTAGTCGCCTGCTAAAGCATAACATTATGCCCTTAATCTCCCTAAAGGGTTAGACAAAAGTATGCCTATTAATATTACCCACATTTCGTCATTTATGTTTAAGCGCTCAATAGCAAGGGGCGGCCCTATTGCCAACAACCGGGCATAAATTTAGAGTCCGTGGCTCCTACTCACAAATTCTTGATAGAAAAATCAAAGATTTAAAGAAAATTAGAGATTTTCTCGACCCAGGATTCGAACCCAGGAGCTGTTTATCGCACAAGACCCACGATTTAGTTCAAATCAGCCAATAAATAAGACAATCAATAATTATAAAATTTTATTTCGGAAATTATACATCCTTATTTTATTAGTACACAGTATCTTAGAAAACTATGTTAGTAAAACATGTAGATTAGACAATACATGCATAAACGGGCAATCAAATTTCCCTGCAATGACATTCAGGAAACTGTTCGAGCTACCCCGGACTTTCTGCAGCAGGGACGCGGCACGCTTACGTCTGATCGCTGCAAAACCATCAGTGTGCGCATCCGGAAACATTCCCGACGCACTGCAGAAGCGTGGCAGCCCCAGCAGCATCCTGAATGCATTGTTGTATTGAACTCTAAAGCCAAATAAACATAATTACTATTAATTGGTATGGTAATTATTAAGATTTTTGCAATAACAATTTATAAAATCTAAAATTATATTTGTAAACCTATAAATCTGGCATCATGCTCTCTTTAATAGCCTCGTCTGGTATTTGATGATGAACACACATACAGATACCTAATTGTTCCAAGTCGAAAAAATGCTAAAGTTTGTGAATATGTCAGCAATTTTCTGTAGTACGAATTTAGATAATTCATTTGGCACACGGATAGATTATACCATTGATTAACACAAAGGAAACATTAAATCGCGGTAGAACGATTCTGTGGGATATTTACCGAAATCCACGTTGCAAACATCGCGGGGAATAAGCTACAGAGAAATAAAATTCAAAATATCAAACAGCTTGTTAGTGTTCGTTGTTCAAATATAAATGTTAGAACATTCCCATGCGACGCATAATATTTCCCACATTTTATCATGATTCAAAGATGAATTTTGCTTTATATTTTTAGTCATGACTGTTTTCATTTCACAGGAGGAGCTCGTGGCTAAATAATAGCAGCCGCTCGGGTCGATGTTTAGGTTAAGCCGCGCTTGCCTAGGTTGGTCTGTAGATGGGTGACCACCCGTTACATACCGAGGTTCCTCCGTGCCTCGGAAAGCACCCTAAGCCGTTGGTCCCGGCCGTCATTTGTAGATCTTTGACAGTCGTTACAGGTAGTCAGTGTTCCGAACTGACAAATCAAATCAAATCAAATCAAATCATTTATTTCAATTAGACCATTACAGGCACTTTTGAAAGTTAAGAAACAAAATGAATCTACAGTCCCGGTCACAAGGCATAATAACTTGTGAAGGTACTGTAGTTGCCCATTCCAAAGCGTTGATCTCTATGGAGAAGAATGGGCAAGAAACTCCATGGACACTCTTTTTAATTATAATATTTTTACAAAATCGTGTTTACATCATTCATGTTGAGATTATACAAATATGTGAGAACAATGTAGAAAGGCGTGCACAGTAAGAGCGTCCAGAGTAAACAAAAAGCAAAATTTAATTTTAAATCTAATTAAGTTTAAAAATGAACCGTGGTAGCTAAAAATGACCAGTCCCAACTGACAGCGCCCGTTCACGAACATGACGACAACCAGTCTTACCAAGGGGTTTCGCATTACCCAGTACTAACTAGGTTGTGAAGGTCAAATAGGTAGTCGCTCCATGTAAAATACTGATATTCAGCTGCATCCAGTTAGACTGGAAGCCGACCCTAACATAGTTGGGAAAAGGCTAGGCAGATGATGACTGTTTTCATTTCACGTTTTATTTTCAGTGTGTTACGGTACGTTTTAAAACGTATATTTGAATTGAAATGTTGTACGTGAGATATGAAGGGCTCTTGAATATTTTTTCCAAATGTATTTATTCAATTTGTTCCATTTGGAATATCATGACAGCCTTTTAGTTTCTGAAGTGTATTTCGGTTTAATGTTTTGAAATTGATGACACTATATTCCACTTTAGTATTTTGCTGGAATTGATATTAAATAAGCAATAGTATTGCAAGAGCGACTGCTGGGGTATTTTTTTGTGGGAAATTATCAAATAACTTTAATGGAATAAAATTATGCTCAAACTAGCGTAACTCTAGTGTTTTATGAAACAAAAACTTTTGACAAAAATAATCGATGAATCAAAAAATCGTAATCGACTACCATTATTTTTGTGTTTTTTTGGAAGTCGGGTTTTTGTTTCAAAAAAGGTTTTTTTTTTCTTGATTTTGTCTTACATGGTGTGACCCGGTGGTTAATTAAGGACACGCAACGAAAGAAGTTTATAGTCAGTACAAGTCACTCTCCTCCACTCTACTCAGGGTGGGAGAAGTTATTTGATATCTTCCAATCCCTGAAAAAAAATCTGCTGTAACCTTTCTGAAAAAATAAATAAATAAGGCCAATGATATTATAATCAACTAGCTTTTGCCCGCGGCTTCGCTCGCGTTAAATTCGGTAGCGCCTTATTGATTTGTAATAGCAACGCTAAGTTTTCCCTTTTCTTCCCTCTTTCTCCCTCATATCCCACTTTTTTCAAAAAATATTAGCCAATGTCCGTCTCCTGGTTCCCAACTATCTCTGTACCAAAATTCATCAAAATCGGTTTGGCCATTAAAGCGTGAAGAGGTAACAAACAAACAAACAAACAAACTCACTTTCGCTTTTATAATATTAGTAAGGATTGTGGGGATCAAAATAAAACCAGTTCAATAATTTTAATATAATTTATTTCTGACTAGAAATCCTTAATTAAACCAAATACCAGCTTTGGCTTCATCCCATCAAGGGGCGCCTAAGACAAGCCGTCAGAAACATTAAGATCATAGAAAATATTATTTACAATAATGGATGAAAACTAACATTGCTTCTCTTATCTTAACTATTTACTAAGTACATGAATTTACATTACAAAGATTATTTTGATAAGCTCTTATATATTGCGACCTTGAAAGTAATATACACACAAGTAAATCTTTGGATATCATGTTGTACAAACATTGGCACATGTGCGCCAACAAGTGTACTTATAAACAATATATTATCATAACCCCACGTTTACAACCACATCATTGCTAGCTGCGCACAGCGGTATCACTCGCTGTTAGGCTCTGATGTTATATAGGCTAGTAATTTTATGAAATGCCAATCCAACCGTGTTCCACCGCTTCAGTGGATGTTTTTTGAAAAATCCGGGCTTAGTGAGCACATACACCCTAAAAGGTTCCCCATGCAACGTTTAAGACCCCTAATACTTGTACTTTCTGAGATTTCGTGATGAACGAATCAATGATTTTACGCTTTCATATATAACTAGCTTTTGCCTGTGGCTTCGCTCGCGTTAAATTTGGGGTAACACAGTTCTCCTTTCCTGATTTGCAGGTACCTGCTACCTGTAGTTTTTGCCCTTGCACCTTATTGCATGTAATAGCAAGGCTATGTCCTTTTCTTCTCTGTTTCTCCCTCATTTCTGTTATTAACTGCTTGCTTTGAATGCAAATGATAAAAGATGTCAAAATACCTTAAAAAACTTAATGTAAACGTGGGGTAACCCATTTATAGTCCATTCCCGTTTTACATCACACACATCTTATATAGGTGTCAGCCGACTAATTTTGTAGGCATGGTCAAATAAAACTTAAACAACATACAATATTTCTGACAAACTATACCATAACAGTGACTTATTATAGTATCTATTTATAATAATTGAGTTCAACCAAAGTTAAAATCTAATTGAATATTTATGCATAAAAATATTATTTCAGTATATGAGTTTTTTATTGTAAGCTATCTACATTATTTCTGGCAAATCGATTAAACATTAATAATTTATTGCACGGTTAACATTAACGACTAGATACTTATAAATTATCTATTTTACAATTATCTAATTAGACGATGGGATTGAGTACATTCTATATTGCAACCAGATTAAATCCAGATTTAGAAATTTACACATTTATCTAAAATTAATATCTAGTTTCTGCTGTACATAGCGTTTTTTCTGCGTAACGTATCTAATAATTTAAAAGCACATCATTCCTGAAAGCTTAAAACTACAAACGTATAAAGAATAAAATAGATATTGTGTTACAGCTCTTATATTGTACCTTGCTCTTAAGCTTTGCTCAAACTGAGGCGAATCGCACTTGGGATGCGGGACGAAATTCACTTGCGCTGATTGATTTGTATGGGCTGTTCAATCTGGCTTTATACTCCATAAATTCAAATTTTAATAAAATGTCAGCTGCCAAACTAAAAGGACTAGTAGTTTTGGTAATATCGAAGTAAATATTTACAAATGCGTATATTTACATACGTATGTATTGAATATTTTACGTTATGCTAATGTGGCTAAAAATTAGGGCCAATTAACCTTAACAATAAAAAAAAATGAAAAAGGTATTGGCTTAATTACGTCCCTGTCAGTTGTATTTTTAATCAAGAAACAGTTTTAGAACTTTGTTAGTTGCGTGACTCATTAAAACAATCAAAGTGCGCTGTGGGGTTCCGAAATTTGGATTTGGAAGGATTCGCCTCAGTGAGGTTAGATCTTTAAGAATGTAAGATTATTGGAGTTCCCGGCTATGTAACAGAGATATTACCGTGAAGGCAGCCCCTTATTTACTATATGTTACTTTTTGCACGAAATACTATGTACACTATACATATATAACGATAAATTCATTTAACGTGATATGTTCTAAGTTATAAATGTTCTATATTACTGCCATTCATGACTATAATACATATGTACCTAACTAGTGAAGTATATTAGCGCTTTTCCCCATTAAGTATTACTTTATCATAACACTGCTTAAATGTATAACTTGTGTGAAAGGGAAAGTACTAAATAGGTCGACTTTGATCGACGGTTTTGGGTTTTTCAATTCTGTACTTAATTACAAGGGGATTAAGGAAATTTTTGAGTAAAATATTTATAGTTGAGTGACTGTTATGAAAAGCTTATTAAGTTTTAGAATGAATGGAAATTTTCAAATAGTAGAACATGAATGAATGTAAACTGTTTTGACGTTGAGCGACTTAGCTTACCCTAATTTATGCTTCAGTAAGTTCATAATTTTGAATTATATTTGCAATTTGCAGGAAAAAATATAAATTGTGACCATAACCAATATAAAAGTATATGCTTACAAATAAACATCAAAATTATCAATACAACTGTCTAATTTCCAATCACCCTTTGATAACACATGGAAATTGACATTAAATGAGATCTGTGACTAATAAAATTCTAAATTAGAAAATATTAACTACGTCACTTAAAGAATATAGTTAACTAACTTCCGCCCGCGACTTCGTCCGCGTGGCATAGTTACTTTGGGCTAACGCTAACTTTAACTAATGTGATAATCGAAAAAAAATATGTTTCTCTCCCTTTCTCTTCCTCTTTCTCCCCTATTCTCACCTAAAAAAATAGCCTATGTCCTTCTCCAGAATCCCAACTATGTCTGTACCAAAATCGGTTCGGCCATTTAGGCGTGAAGACGTAACAAACAAACTAACTCACTTTCGCTTTTATAATATTAGTAAGGATACCTGCGACACGCTCCTCAGATTGTTCGAATATATGTGCATATTGTATAATTATCACTTATTTTAATGAAGGAAACCAAACCCAGCATACGAGAAATGTTTCTCTACTGCATGTAAAGCCAAGTCACATGCTCTTGGGCACACTAACCACACGAAAAAGAATCAATTTTATTTCCTGACTAATTTTTGCCCGCGTCTTCGCTCCCGTAAATTTTGGAGTAACACAGTTCCCTTTTCTTGATTTGTAGGTACCTGCTTCCTACAGTTTTTCTCTTGCGCCTTATAGATTTTTAATAGCTTCCCTCTTTCTCCCTCATATCACACTTTTTTTCTAAAAAAATATATTGCATAGCTTGTGTCCGTCTCCTGGGTCCCAACTATCTCTGTACCAAAATTCATCAAAATCGGTTTAGCTATTAAGGCGTGAAGAGGTAAGAAACAAACAGACTCACTTTCGCTTTCATAATATTTTATTTTCTGATTATGACATACTATCCTGCGTTCGGCAGTTTACAATTTTATTTGATCAATATGTAATGGGAAATCACGTAGGTAGTAGTATATATATATATATTTTGTCTCACTCTTTTCCTTTGAGTCTTAAGTGAAGCGGGATTCTGAGCGATATTAACTTAAACCGGCTCACTTGATGTAATGCATATCAATAAGGTGTCCTTTTCCCTTTTATTTGAAGATTTCCCCAAAAACGTATTACTTCAAAGCCGACCAATATAAAAAATATTACAACGGAGTCGCCATCTTTAATTCCGATATGATTGTGAAATGCCACACAAAAGTTTGTATGAAGGAATTTTATTTATGAAATAATTAAATATTTTATTAAACATTTTTATATTTATGTCTTATTGTTCGTTTTAGAACTAGAGACCATAAAAATGTTTCATATTAATAAATATTTCATTACGAAATTGTGTACGGGAATTTTTATTTTGTTCAGTCAATTTGAAATACGAAGACCCCTGACGACAGAAATTAATTTGGTTTTTATTTAATTATGTAGGGAAATTATAATTTTGGTGTTTATCATAAAAAAAAACTGCCAAGTGCGAGTCGGACTCGCACACCGAGGGTTCTGTATAATATTGAGACATAAACGGTGATATCTTTTGACTGCGTAAACTTAGAGGGTTGTTTTTTTACTTAGCTCTAAGGGAAAACAGGTTTGAGTACCTATATAATTTTATTTCTAGTTGATACCTCCACGCGTTCTCGAGATAAAGGCTCTTGACAGACAGACAATAAATAAAGGTATAAGGTAGATTATAGTCTGGAATAACGCAGGATTCTTTTATTTATATCACGCGGGTAAAGCCGCGGGCGTCAGCTAGTATGACACAAAACACCCGAAATGGTTTACAGTTTAGATTATAGTCTGCAATAACACATCAGATACCTTTTTTTCGATATCACGCGGGCGACATAAAAACCCCTGAAATGAGTATACTGTTACACTTCTCCTTATCCGTTTGGGACTACAGGCGTGATGTTATGTATTTGCGTTTTCCCATAGCTACGTTTAATTTAAAACGACACACAGCAATAACGTCACATTCGATCAAATTAATTTCCGGGTTTCAGTTGTATCCGGTTAGGGGTGCAGACATGTTCGTCCCGGCGTGATTCAGGATAGTGAGGTGTCTATATCGAATCATAAATTTGCTTACCTTTGCCCTAATAATGTTAGAGTCGACTTCTAGTCTTACCAGATTCAGCAGAATACCAGTACACAAAAAAAAAATCAAAGCAATTATTTCAATTAGACCATTACAGGTACTTTTGAATGTCAAGAAACACAATGAAGCTACAGTCCCGGTCACAAGACATAATAACTTATGAAAGTACTGTAGTTGCCCATCCATCTACATGGAACGACTGCCTATCTGACCTCCATAGTCCAGGTAGTACTTGGTAATACGATATCCCTTGGTAAGACTGGATTTTCGGCACACTGACTTTCTATAACGCTTGTCATAGCTCTACAAATGACTGTTGGTTTGCTGTTCGAGGCATGGAGGAAACTCGGTATGTAAAGGGTGGTCACCCATCCATGGAGCAATCTAGGCAAGCGCGGCATGCGTGCCATTTGCGATCCTCAAGATGGACCGGAGTGGCAGGTATTTTTTAGCCACGAGCTCTTCAAAGATGTCAAAATCGAATATATTTTTATATTTGTGATACCTATACTTTCTCGAAAAAGACGCTAGGTTCAACAACGACTATGGACAATTACTGTGTGTCATTTCAACTAAGTACAGTCAGCAAAAGGGACAAGTAGCCAGTTCTTAAAAAATCTGAATGTTTTTAATATGTGTATTATTTAGATGTACCCTTATTTTATGAATGATACATTAGAAGAGATATGTACACCGTGTCCGCATATCTATTCCATCTTTCCTCTCTCTGGTCACAGAAACCGCAATGAAAAATCCAATATCACTTTGCACGATCCGAAAAAAAAACCTAAAATCTCGGTAGTAGAGCTCGCAATCACTAGAACAACTAAATAATTCAATGATTACAATTGTACAGTGACATTATAAAATGGAACTTATTTTCATTAACATAAAACCGTGAATAAAGTGGCTCCTTTGTAACATTTTCATATAAAAAGCTGAAGAATGTTTCGTGCCCCTATTTACATAGTGCAGGGTTGATTATGAAATATGATTTATGAAAGATTTTGAAATTATAGGCTTACCGGTTAACTGAGACGGTATTTGAAATAGCTGCGCGATGAAAAAGTAGTGCTGGAGGCTCGTTTAGTCACGTGACGAAGGAGCTATAGTAGTACAGTATGACCACTTTGAATTTGCAGTTCAAGATGGCGCTGCTCGTCAAAAAAAAAAGCAAGGATATGTCAAACTTGCTAGTTTTCCTATAGTTCTGTGTGTTAGCGATTGCACAGATAAGTAGGCTGAGGCGTACAGCATAACCGCTTTAAGTTTGCAGTTTAAAGTGGCGCTGCTTGTCAAAAAAAATATCGATATGTCAATCTTCGTAAATTTATTTCAGTTCTGTGTTTTTTCATCTGCACAGATATGAGATACGTTAGTATAGGTTAAGTTAGCTGAATTGTTATGGCTGTTTGGGGCTAAATTATTAAAAAAAATAAAAATTTGTTGAGAAATTGTATTGAAAAACAATATGGTTGTTTTTATTCCTACTATAGGCAGAATTAATGAACACGTGCCGAAAGCCTATGACGCAAAATGCCATTCGCTCGCTGACGGACGTCAACTCCCCTCCCACACCGCCCAGCTACCTCAGCCACCCTTTCATTAAACGGTGAGCATATGATATTGCTTTTTTTTCAGAAAGTTTTTTTTTATCGACTACAAAAATCCTAAAGTCTTACCCTATGTGGTTTTTAACCGACTTCATCTATTAATTTTTTGTGATATATTTCTGTATATAGACACCTATTTAGATAGGTTTTAATAAATAAGTTATTTTTCTCTGTTAATGAACGATTTTAGTCTTACAAACATTATTTGATTATTTTACACGCTTAAAACATGAGGTGAAAACTACGCAGGCGATGCCTGAAATTAAAGGCATAATAATAAAGGAATAAAAATTAAATCAACCTTCAGGTTGTTATTAATTAACAAAGCAAATCATTTTAAATGAAAAAAATTACATAATGCTTTGGAATTATAACTGAATTTACAATTCGGAACAAATCTAAGCCTAATTTAAAACGAGAACTTGCTTAAAGCTAATAATAAATTATTAATATAAATTTATACTTATAATATTTATTTTCCTAATGACATATTTTACAAAACATTTTTACAATAACATTTATTTACAGAAGTATCACAGGAATTTGTAAATTATTAAATATAATAATGTAATCAGAGGGTTATGTATTTTTTTATAATCTTGACTAGCTGGTAAGAGCATGAAAATAATTTCGAAGTTTAAAATGTTAAAATGACTAGAACTTATGTTAAATTAACCTAGGCCGAGTCGTAACCAAAACGATTATAGCGCGAACACGCGACGTCAACAGTGAGGGCCTCACGAATTTTCAGACAAAAAAGTCACGTATCTCGCACTATTAATCGCTTTGCTGCAGACTATCTGTAAGATTGGTGGCTTTTTAATAATTTTACTGTTTGTTCAAGATTTTTTAAACATAAATATTTAAACTTAATTCCGTTATTGGATCAAAATGTTGCCCTTTTATTTGCAGGTAAGCACCAGCGCTCACCAATAGTATGGCAGTTCATGGAATGTTGAGAGTTGAAAGGATTTTTAACCTTATTTAAATACAATTATTACTCACATTTCGTTGTTCGACTTGCCGATAGACAACAAGCATTCTGCGGGAAGCCTCGTCATCCCGAAGGATCTTTTGGTATGGCAAAGTATACCTTGGTATGGTAATTAATATTTTGCAAAGGTATTCCGTGCCTCCCTGTTGGTGAGCGCCAAACACATTTAAAACCAAAAGGAGCCATTTCTTTCATTTCTCTTTAACAACAGAACGAAACGAAACAAAGAAAATAATGTGTTTTGATTTAATTATTCAAGTGTATTTTTCTTCTATCAAGTTAATGAAATTGTATACTTCATAGACAGTGTCTCTTTTATAATACAAACAAATTAAGAAGTTAATGAGAAAATTCTTTGTAAGAAAATCTTAAAACTTTTATAGGACTACTCCACGCATAAAATGTACATGTTATTACGCTTGAATTAGGACAAATCTACAAACGGCTTTTTTAGTATTCTCTTGTTAAATTCATCTATGAATTTTAATTATATGTCAGGACAATTTGATTTTTTGTTATAAATTCGTAAATATATTTATCTATTACAAATGCTATGTAAATATTTTATTTCACGACAATGATATGAAGGTTTTTTGAACTTACTAATGTAATGATGAAAAACATAATTGCTATGACACGTAATAATCTAATTCCTTGGCATCGAAGCGCAAGCGCTATAAGCCTTCGTAAGGCTAATAATATACATTCTCATCATATTTGTTTTCTATTCCTAATATCACAATTCACACAAAAGACGGCGCATAGTATTTCTATCAAGACTTAAATAAATACATGAATCTTAATGAGCAATTCTTTTCGCGGCGAATAATACGTCTACGCACAACAAGAAGCAGTGCAAGACTGACTAGTCCGCTTACTA
Organism: Ochropleura leucogaster; assembly: GCA_958449745.1. Lineage (NCBI taxonomy): Eukaryota > Metazoa > Arthropoda > Insecta > Lepidoptera > Noctuidae > Ochropleura > Ochropleura leucogaster. The sequence goes on along the minus strand of OY288223.1, from coordinate 8,219,646 downwards.
ACTCACTCAACCGTGCATATTAATTTCACCCTTAACTGTTACGCCTTTCATACTAAGACGACTGTCTTTTGCATGCATTGTGTAAATACTGTTTACATCCCATACCAGTCTTCGGGCGTTCAAACCACATCACTTTTGTCATTTTCAAGCAGCCCGTTATTGCTGTTCCCGTCTTCTTGTCAAATGTGGTACTCTCGGAGTGGCCGTACGGATTCAGCTGATGACCTTGGAGTTGGGTCTACTCCTGAGAGGCCAAGAGACCCGCTGCGACGCACCACCAAGGTTTTAGTTCCGTAGTCAGTGACGAAGTTGTCGTTTCGTGTTGGTGTGTTCGCCCTGACGCTTTGGTAGCCACAGCATAGAGGATACCGAGACGTCAGGATCTTTTTAAAGGCTTCCCGAAACTCCGTGTTGAATATTGAGTATATGATAGGGTTGAATGCTGAGTTTGAGTAGCCAAGCCACGTCAGGATTTTGAAAGCCAAATCTGTAACAAATTAATTAATTATACCACCATATCATGACTTCGCCGTTGAGGTCGACCTCAGCGACGCTGATGCGACAATCTGGTCATGTTTTTTAGCAGAGCAAACATGGTCAGAAGTTGCGCAAAACCGAAAGGTAAGAAGAAAAAAGAGGAAGCCTTGGACCAGCAGTGGGACACAAAGCAGGCTATGGAAAAAAATTAAACTTTTTTATGCCAGGTACGTGAACGAAGCCGCAGACACAGCTAGTTTTTATCGCAATACTAAGTCTTTGGTTATGTTAATAAACACGTTACAGCTCTCGAAACTTAAAAAAATGTTTCATGGAGAGTTTTAAAATGGTTCAGAAAGTCTATTAAAGTTGGTCTCAAAGTTTAATTTGCATAATTTTGTTTGATGTGCTGTAATATTGTCTTTAAAAGTCGATGGTATAGGATAGGGCCGCGATGGAAGTTTTAAAAGTGTTCATCTACACGGTGAAGAAAATGTTTGAATTAAATTTTGTAAAATTGATTTATTTACTTATTTATTTACTGGAGTATTTTCTTTTTGGATGCGGTTGGGAAATCATCAAATAACTTCCCCTGCTCTGAGCGGAGCGGGGGGTGTCAGACTTTTACTGACTAACACTCACCCCTGTTCATTCTTTTGCCCTTTATGTTCAGGGGCTGCGGTATCTCTTTCAAATCACCCGCAACCGGGGTATAGTGGACCCAGAACTAGAAATATTGGTAAATTGCCCAATTCAGCTAGTAATTGAGTTGCCTAGAATTATGTGCGTCGATTAAACAGAATATGTTATTCATAGAGTTAGTTTGGATTTGAAGTTAACATTTGTACAGGGAATTGGAAATTAAGTTATAATTATTTTGTGTCAACTATTTACCTGCTGAACCCTATTTGCAAATACTAATTTAAATTAAACATGCGGTTGACGATGTAGTCAAATTAAATTCAGACGAAATTAAAATCATAAACTTTATCCATATTTTCAATTTTATGAGTCCTGTCTTAAATGTAGATACGGTATATAATTTTAATGTTTTGACAATATTTTGATATTTATTTAACTATATTTTTTAGTTTGTTTCAGTCCCACACTTAATAAGCCCATCACTTTTTTTTTCTCATAGTGATCCGTCTAGCTATTTATTTTTTAGACTTCCCACACTTGCTTCTCCAAATTCACTATTGGCATTGGCAGAATGGTCAACATCGGCTTTAATTGCCATTAAATAAAAATAAAATAGAATAGAAATATTTTCAATTTCTAATTTGCCCTAATATTAAAAAAAAATGTGTAAAGTTACCATATTCAATTTTAGTATTATTTAAACTGACTTGTTAACAGCACTATTGCATATTACTTTTTGTGTTTTTGCTTTGGTTTTTATGGTTTTTATACCACCCACGGGCCTCTCTGACTAAGCTTTTCATGCCATTGAAAAATATCTCTAGCGTAGCAAGTGAACAACAAATTAAAAAATAAAACAATAAAATGGATACGGAGGATTCGCTTACGAAACAAACTTACTGTTTGTTTCGTTAGCGAATCCGACTCACACTTGGCTATTAAACTTTGCCAAACACTAAGAATTTCTCTTAAATCCAGAGCGCGTTTACAAGGACGACTTACAATATAAAACTTATGCAATTTCCGTTTATATTTCCCTTGACTTGTTATGAAACCGGCATATTATATCCACGATAGGTGCGCGTAGCTTACAACTACAGCGCACTAGTTGCACGTAAAGTTGTCTAAATTATCATCATCTAAAAAATTATGTTTGATATATGGGAGCCCCCTTTTTTGTGGATGGAAAATTATCAAATAAGTTCCCCCGCTCTGGGCGAAGAGCGGGGGAGTGTCAGACTTGTACTGACTAATCCACCCATGTTACCTACTTCTATTGCCCTTTATGTTCCGGGGCCGCGGTATCTCTTTCGAACAACCCTCAAACCAAGGCGGTAGGCCTGGCAGGCCCCTCTGCTTTGGTGACATCTCTCTGAGGCGCGCGTGGAACACTATCACGCCGTCGACAGGGCGTGTCATCAATAGGCGAACGGACGGTGGACCAATAGGAGCCCCCTTAAGTATGCATTTTTTTTTGTATTTGACGTTATACCTTTAATAGTTGAAATTCATTCACAGATGACGTATGATAATATTTTACACCATCTGACAAAATTTCAACTGTCTAACTTTGACGGTTCATTAGATACTGCCTGGTGACAGATGGACAAACAGCGGAATCTTAGTAATAGGGACTCGTTTTACCCTTTGTACGGTACGAAACCCTATAAAAGAAAAACTAAGCGATTGTACCAACACAATAAAAATGCATAATAGGATCCAACATTTCTTCCTCTACTTTTCATTGAACAATAAACTGCGTTTAAAACAAGCACGGTTATGGGCTTAATATTTTCTTAGAACTCGAAAGTCTTCTTTGTTCAGGCAATTATAATAAATTGCAGGAAAAATTGCGGGCCCATCTCTATATAAGTAAGTTTTTTTTCTAATAGCATCGTTGGATCAACGTTATATTTTCTGGTAAAAAGCATGTCATTGTTATTTAGATCTTATTGAGTCGTCCATTAGATTTACTTCTAAATTTGTAATACAGCTCTATACGTCCTATTATTGAGTATTTCTAAATATAATTGATGATTACCAAAGCCAAATGTGCACGAGTTTGAGGTGTAAACGTGACATAGATAGTCGGATTTTTAAATTAAAATACCCGGTTCACCTATACTATAGTAATTATATAGTTTTGAGAACTTTTTTATGTCTTTGAATGATGCAGTAGGATCTGCCAGGGCCACTGCCTGCCGGGGTTTCGGGTTGTACGAAAGAAATACCGCGCCCCCGGATAAAGAACAAATGAAGGAACATGGAGGGGATTTAGCTTGTACAACTCTGACACTCCCCCCGCTTTGCCCTGAGCGGGAGAAGTTATTTGTGATTGTTCTTGTTGCAAATAATTTGACTAAAATGCAGCAGGATCAAAATATTGTCGTTTCAAAAACGAATTTACGATAAGTTTATATCGCCGACTCTGTATCTAGTACATAAAAAAAAAAGTTTTTGCAACATAAACCCTGGTTTAAGGATCACCCAAACAGTTAGAGAGAAACTGCGGACCATGGATATTTCTGGAAACTTTCTGTCAGTGTCAGATATCTTGTTGAATATCCATAATTTGTTTATGGTCGCATAAACCCTTTCTTTTTTTTTTTTTCGGCTGGGAAATCATCCAATGACTTGACGGGGGGCATGTCAGACTTGTACTGACTAAAACCCACCCATGTTCCTTCTATTGCCCTTTACGTTCCGAGGCCGCGGAATCTCTTTCGAACAACCCGCAACCCCGGCAGGCGGAGGCTCTGGCAAGCCCCTTTAATATCCACAATTTGTTTATACTGCATCGCCCAAATCCCTACGTGTGTGAAGTGAAAACTTACCCGGTATACACGTTTTACAGAACGCAGCAACAATGTTAACACAGAAGAATGGCACCCAGCAGAGCAGGAACACTCCCATGATGATGCCGACGGTAATGGCCGCCTTGTGATCGGACACGTGGTACGGCGATGAATGAACGTGGGTGTGCACGCGGGTCCGGACAGATTTTGTCCGGTTGTCCGGCATTTGTACCGTCCGGGTGACGGCTCGGATTGATTTCACGTGTTTTTGGGCGTAGCAGTATAGTCTGTGGAAGAAAGTTGGTGTTATTGGATTTTATTAAGATGGTGTAAATAGACTCTTTACGAAGCCAACAACTATACTAGCTTTTGTCCGCGGCTTCGCTCGCGTTAAATTCGCGGTAATATAGTTCCTTTTGCCTGATTTACAGGTACCTGCTACCTGTAGTTTTTCCCCTTGCGCCTTATTTATTGCAATGCTAAGTTTTCTCTTTTTCCCTCTTTCTCCCTCATATCTCGATTTTCTTTTTAAATAGCCTATGTCCGTCTCCAGGGTCCCAACTATCTCTGTACCAATGTTCATCAAAATCGGTTTAGGCCTGAAGACGTAACAAACAAACAAACTCACTTTCGCTTTCATAATATTAGTAAGGATTATTCTGTACTTCAAACTAAGTAACTGTAAGGAAAAGCCGATAGCTTAGAAACGATTTTTAAGGTGAAAAATCATGGTTTTCTGTAGAACCAACCAAAAACAACTCAAGAGCGAGTAAGACTCGCACACCGAGGGCTTCATACAAACTTGCGATAATAACAGCCATATCTTTGATTGATTATTTCACAGCAAAAAGGGACCACAGAGTTGAGTTCCCAAGTTAAAGGGTCTTGACACACAAACAGACAGACAACGAAGTTATCAAAATAGGGGTTCCGTTTTTCCTTTTGAGGTATGGAACCCTGAAAATTATTCCAAAATGAAATGTTATAAAATTATGAAGTGGTTAAGTAAACAGAACTAACAGTATGAATTAATTTTATAAAAAGTTGTTTGAAATATGAGCTTTGAACATCCAACAAATCAACAAGAGTACAGTCGAACTAACTATTTTGTTATGTAAATCAAAATTTTCATCCCAGACAGAAATATTCTTAACTGCCTTGTTGTTTTATTTATTTCTCACCACAATATTAAAAAATACATGGATATTGTTTACACTAAGACCAACTAGCAGCGATACGAAAGGTCATTAACCTAAAGAACAACTGTGGCGTAGACAATCTAATATTTAGCGCTTTCCATCTTGTGCCTTTGTCGTAATGTCTCGTTCTCCCGGCAAAAACATGACAACGTTAAGACGGGTTCGCCAACATTCGGGCGGCCATTTTAGATGGGGTTTTAGCATGGGTTTTGTTTACATTTGGTATCGCTTCTCGTTGGCCGTACTATAGTAACTATGTAATTTAATAAGACATACTATAAATATTGCGAGAGACTGGTGCCTAAGCTAGGTTTATGACTTGTGTTATAGTCCTATAGCATAGGTCATAAAAATAGCTTAGGCACCTATAAGATGCTATAAGATAACTGCTATAAGATGTCATAGTAACCATACTGGTGTCCACCAGTAGGGTTACTATGACATCTTATAGCAGTTCTCATTCCTATGTGAGAAAAAGATGGTGCTAGACACCCTGTATAGCGCTGTCTCTTTCCCTCAGCGGAATATGTTCTGCTTTAAGACGTCAGGGTAGCAGGACCCCACCGCGAGTAAAAATGTCGGTTCTTAAACAATACACCTACACACTATTTACACGTTTTAGTAGTGGTAAGCAAAACTGTTTACCTTGAACTTCTAGGTTCGATTCTGGTCCGGGATTTTTTAAATTACAGACTCAAAACGGAATCAACGGGTGTTTCACGCGCGCCTCAGACAGATGTCAGCAAAGCAGAAGGCCTTGCCAGAGCCTCCGCCTGCCGGGGTTGCGGGTTGTTCGAAAGGAACATAAAGGCTCGGTAACTTAAAGGGAATAGAAGGAACATGGGTGGGTTTTAATCAGTAAAAGTCTAATATCCGTCTGTCCCCCCGATCCGCCCAGAGCGGGGGAAGTCATTTGATGATTTCCCACCCGGAAAAAAAAGACTGAATCAAAAGGTTCTCAAAAACAGCCACAAATCAACTTTACCTTATTATTTTGTGTACAAAACCTTGTAACGAATTTAAAACTTCGACCTTTGTCTTTGAAACAAGCTTGTAAAATTCTGAAGTAGAAAAGAACATCAAATATTATTTTCTACGACTGTCTCTCGCATCAAAAGAACTTTAATGATAATTTATTTTCGTACTTTTATCTTACGGTCAAACTAGTTGTTAGTACCCAGACGACGATAAAGATGTTATTTATGTACCTATTATTATTATCTAGTTATGTCAGGGCTTTTTGTACTTTATTTCATAAGGATAATATAATATAAGGATATAATATTATAAAACGAATGTTGGTGAGTGTGGATGGATGGATGTTTGTTACTCTTTCACGCCAAAACGGCTGAATGGTTCTTAATGAAATTTGGCACAGAGGTAGATTATGGTCTGGAATAACACATAGGATACTTTTTTTTCGATCATCACGCGGGCGCTGCCGCGGGCGCCAGCTAGTTATTTCATAATTTAGGGTTTCATACTTCAAAAGTAATTAACGGAACCCTAATAGGATCACTTTGTTGTTCGTCGGTCTGCCTGTGTGTCGGACTGTTTAAATCGGGAACTTTATACTGCAAGTTTGTACGGAACATTTGTTGTACGCGTCCAACTCGCACTTGTATGTGGGACATCAACATGGAAAAAGATATGAAAATTACTTTTCTATCATAATATTACAACTAACTTATGCCCGTGGCTTTGCTCGCATGTGGCTTACGGGATCGTAATAAAAAGTATCTTATAGATTAATCCAGGTTATAAACTAAAAAACTGTGTACCAAATTGTATTCGATTTCGTTCAGTAGTTTTAGCCTGAAATAGTAACAAATATCCTCCTTTACTCAAAGTCTTTCGTTTTTCTAATCATCATTTTTGTCAGTGGACAGCGTGGATGAGTTGACTACTGAAAACTAGCGCTATGCTGTGGGCTCCCATAACACAGTATCATGCTGATTGGCAACCTGCTTGTCGCAATCACGGCGTGCAAGCTATCTATTTATTCTTCTTTGTATTTATAAATATTTATGACATTTAGTATGGTCATTGTTATTGGAACGAAGTATCTTATCGCGTGTTGCGAAACGGGGCTAGACGGAAAAGGTTAAGACTAAAAGTTGTAATGACACTTTTTGCTATAGTTATAAGCCGTGCGGCTTGCGCGTTTTTCTCTCTGTCTGCCTGTCTCTCTTTCTCATAAAAAGCAAGACAGTTATTTTCGTTTCGTTTTTCTATTTCGTATTGAACAGTGTGGTGTCGCGACGATTATTTTTGTTGAGTGTTTACAGTTTTTTGTACAAAATAAATAATAACTTCGTTCCATCCGGGTGTCCCTTGACACCTCTCAAGTTTTTTTTTTATTTTACGTGCTCGCCCTTATTTGAGACTCAGAAATTTCTTTTTTTTTTTTCTAATATTAGTAGAATGAATAATGTAACGTTAAGGTGTAGATAGATTTATTATGATATTAATTGTTTCTTCCCCATTTGGCCATAACATTAGTCTCAAAATTACCAAAAAATACTCTGACGAACCAATTTTAATAAATCAATTTGATGTACGAAATAAAAAAAATCTAACTGCGTTATCTAATATAAAAAATCTACTGGTTTTGTTATTTTACATTAACAATAAACCCTCTATAACTCAGCTCAAGTTGGCCCAAAAAGAAACTCAAATAACCAAGTTTTACCTACTGGAAACCTACAAAATAATACCTGTTTTACTAACCATGAAATTAAATAATTTACCACAAAAATAATATTTCCCAAAATGTTGATGAAATCTCTTCAAAATGTTCTCTTAAGTAATCCCTCTTCAATTATTACCAGAATTTAATATTATAAGCTCAAGTTACTAGTAGATTATTTAGTGATGTACTAAAACGGATAATGGAATGTTCTTTCTCATAGCTGTATATACACACAGTTAAGTAAATAGTTGTGTCTGCAACCCGCTTTAATTAGGCCTAAGGTATTCTACACACGGAATCGGGTCGGTACCACCGAACGGTAGATCAAGCAGAACAATGTTTCATTAACACTAAAAACGGGACCTTCACCTGTTAATTGTAATTTCTTTATTTATTTGTACACATATTTTTTTTAAATATTTCTTAACAAACATTTTTAAAATATGTTTAAAAATTGTAGTCGACCAGCATCGGGAACTGGGTCCATGTTAATTATTATTAATAAGTAACAAAAACTAAACATAGGAAAAATCCCGTTTTTAGAGCTTATTATAATGTTGTGACCATGTTAGTTTAAAAACTTATAATTATGTGGCTAACTTAGCAATATTATAAATGCGAATGTTTGTGAGGATGGATGGATGTATGTTACTCTTTCACGTCAAAACGGCTGAACGGATTTTGACGTAATTTGGCACAGAGGTATATTATGGTGCGGTATAACACATAGGATACTTTTTTTTTTATATCATTGCGTGTGAAGCCGCGGCGGCCAGCTAGTAAATAATAAAACATGACGCTCATAATCCCCGAAAAGAAGGTAAGCCCGCATGTCGTCAGTTTAGTTAGGCTGAAAGAATTTTGAAATATGTTGTAATTACTTGAATTCGATGTCTTATAAATACTGTTGATTCCAATGTGCCGACCCGAGTCAGTGTGTGGCAGGCCTTAGTCTCTGTGCTCTGTTTGTGTTACGATGTACTACAAGGGTCTAATTTTCAAACCCTGGAGGCAACATGCTATGATATGTTTAAGAAGACGGCCTCAGTAAGGATGACGAAGAATAGAAGGTAAATTAATGACGTATAATAATGTTGCTTATAATAAAAACTCGGTAAAAAAAACTAAAAAGAGACTCAGACTCGCGCACCGAGGGTTCCGTACAAACTTGCGACATAAACAGCCATATCTTTTGACTGCGTAGACTTACGCCCGGTTTCAATAAACAAAAACGACTCGTTTTGCTTACGGATAGTTGTATTTTGCAAAAGGTCTATGAGACTTATGTCAAAATACAACTATCCGTAAGCAAAACGAGTCGTTTTTGTTTATTGGAACCGGGCATTAGAGGGTTGATTTTTTCACAGCATGTCATGAAGGAGAAAGTTGTAAATGATGTCGTGACGTCTGACAGCGAGAATCAAAGAAGAAAACGTGTTGTGCCGACCCCAAATAAAATGGGACAAAGACAGGATAATGATGATGAATGATGACAAAGGGACTAAATTGAGTATATGTTGTTAATTTCAACTCGATACCTCCATTCCCGAAATAAAGGGTCATGACAACAAGGTGATCCAATAATGGTTCTGTTTTTTCATATTGAGGCACGGAACCCCAAAAATATCCTTCTCTCCTCACTCAAGCGATCGGTCATGCGAGTACACAAACGTCGAGTGCATAATATCATTCATTTGTTTGAAAAAAGAACACTTCCACGAGTACACACTTTTGGGTTCACCGAACAAAAATGCGACAGTAACGTGTTCTCGCGGAGGTCGCTTTAGTTAGGTAGTACGTGGCGCAATACGGCTATTAAACCTAAAACCCGGGGCAAATCTACTCAGTTTAATGCCAAGAAATAATAACATCGTTTAATCTCAATAATTGAAATTTATACCTAGATATTATGTTATATTTATTACAACCATAACAATTCCTGCGTTAAATAACAAATGGGTTGCTATTAGAGTAATTAAGGGATTGTAATATGATGACAAAGTATAACGACAAACTATTTATTTGTTTGACTTTGTGCGTTGTATATACGATATCTGCTATGCACGATCTGTACGATGAAAGATAAGGATGAACTGGTTTTGAATAGACTGATGTGTCAGCACATATGGTAGTGGTGGTGGTGGTGTCTACGCTGATCTCTCACCTTACAGGAAATCTTCTATGTGTACCATCCGTACGATGAGAATATCTCACATATTTGTATAATCTCAACATGAATGATGTAGATACTTCCATTTTGTAATATTATGATAATTTTAAAGAGTGTCCATTGTTCATCGAGTATTTTGCCCATTCTTCTCCATAGACATCAACGCTTTGGAATGGGCAGCTACAGTCCTTTTACAAGATATTATGCCTTGTGACCGGGAATGTAGCTTGATTTTGTTCATGACATTTGAGTTTGAGAGATAAGGTTACACTAGCTTTGTATAGGTTTGATGTGTAGTCGCATGTACATTGGTTTGAGAATAATAGTCTTATAAATTGTGCAGATGAGTTTAGTATTTTGAATAGTTTTGGCAGAATAGTCCAAGAGTGGTGCAAACCTCAAAATTGTTTGAAACTAGATAGTTATCGGGCTTAGAGAAGTGGCAGCTTATGAACTATTCCTATTTCTACGACGATTTTCAACAGGATTATAGTTTTATACAGGCTTTAAGGCGGCTCAGAAGTTAGCTACAAGTGACTGTCTTATTGTTAAGTCAAGACGAGGTGTCGTCAACTCTAAGTTGTCACCTAAAATTGTGCACTCCGCAGCTTTACGTTAGTTGAGTATTTTTTGGAACGAAATTAATTATCGCGCGTTGCGAAAGGGGGTTAGACGGAAAAAATTAAAACCAAAAGTTGTTACGTTGTAACTTTCATAGAAAGTAAGCTAGTTATTTTCGTTTCGTCTTTTTATTTCGCATTGAACAGTGTGGTGTCGAGACTATTATTTTTGTTGAGTGTATACGGGTTTTTTGTACATAATAAATAATAACTTCGTGCCATCCAGGTGTCCCTTGACAACTCTCATGTTTTTTTTTGAGGTTCTCTCCCTCAATGGTCCGGCCACCTCCTTCGCTAGCATGACTGTTTTGCAGAAAGAGGCAGCCGCTTCCAATTCCCTCTCGCCTCTGAGTACAGACTGAACCAGGGCCGAACGCGTTAGGTCACCGTCGCCGATCGCCTCTATGGGGGTACAACGGTGCTCCACCCAAGCGGGGCAGACCACCAGTGTGCTCCACCGCGTCCTCGGGTCGATCGCAGTGGTGACACCCGTGAGTTTTTTGCCGCCCGATTATGTGTAGAAATCGCCCGAAAGTAAGTGAAGTGTCCGGTGAGGATCTGCGTTAGTTCATCAGCCGGATTAACCACATATATATTTTTTTCTTTTAAAAAAATACGTTGTCCCACACTACGAATTTCTCCTGTGTCGTGGGTGCGTTTACAAACACTCACATACACAAAAAGCCAGACCTGAAACAACTACCTGCCGGTCATACAAATATTTGTTCCGTGCGGGAATCGAACCCGCATCACGCAGCGCAGTAGTCGATCGCTCAGGCACTACGCCAACCGAAATATATTGCTACGTGGTTAATCCGTGAGTAGCTATTGCTACGATCCCCGCGCATAATGGGGCCCCGCGATTCTAAGTCTGGTAGATTGAGAGCCCCTCGATAAAACTTGCTAGGGGCCCATAACTTCGTTAATCTGGCACTACTGACAAGCACTTCTTAAAATGTGCCACGGTCGTTGTATTGTATACCTATTCGTTATGAGATCACAGTCCATTTTTCTAAAGCTTGAGAACTGAATGAATAAATACGAAAGTGCAAATAAGTAGCAAAACATAACATCGTAAATGATGATGGATTGTATATAAACTGTGTCAGTCCAATGGTCCCGTACCCTTGAGAATAAAACATTGATTGATGAGTTTCCTTAGCTATACAAAACTTTGAATGTACAAAAATGTTTCTTGTCATGTTTTCATTCAGCTGTTTTAGTCTTATTTTTCAGCCTAAATAAATGTGTTAAGACGTATTTGTGTTTAGAGCCAGGTAAACGTCAATAATATAACATGATATTATTGACATTTAATATTATGTTACTATTCTCTTTATTCATTCATTATACTTACAAATACATTTTTAAATATTTCTTTAAAAAAATAATAGAAAAACATTTTGAAAATATAAAAATAGGTCTCCGCCGGTATCGGGAGCAGGGTCCAAGCTACCGGTGCCGGTGGTTAGGGCTCCAGAGACAGGAACCTCCTCACAATGCGGGCCGTATCGAGGAGTACTGCCTTCTGTCCGGCCCTTAATCAGGCCCTTAATCCAACCGCCTAAGGAGAGCTTCGAGAGATGGTCGTCGATGCTCTTGGCCGTCAGGCCATTGGCCGTAAGTACTATCGGCACAATGACAGCCGAACTCACATTCCACATATCGACAACCTCGTGTGCGAAGTCCAGATATTTGAGTTGTTTCTCTTTCTCAGCTTTCACGAGGTTCTCGTCATGTGGGATGGTAACATCGATTATCATTACGCGGCGCGCTGGTCGGTCTATCACCACTATGTCAGGCTTATTGGCGACAATAGTCCTGTCAGTAATAATAGACCGATCCCAGATATTATGTTATATTATTGACGTTTATAGTCATATAAAAACGCATTCTTCCTGATATGACTGCCAAACTGGTTCAGTTTTCCCAAGAAGAGTGAATGAACATTTTCATTCCATTTTTCCATAGTTTCACAGGTATTTATTATTATATTTTATATTTTAATTTTATATTTGAACCTGTACTTGTATGTATGTAAGTATATTTATATTGTACTAGACAAGAACCTACACCTACCTTTGTACAGTGTTTACTAGTGCATATAGTTTTAATAAATAACATATAAAATAAATGACTTATATTGACGTAGATTTAGCACTTTTTTTGTAAAACAGTAATATTTTTTCAATTTTGGTGTGCAATAAAGTATATTTTATTCTATTCTACTCTATTGCCACTAATAAAAAAACAATTAGATCTTATAAAGCCATCACCTTCTAGTTTCAAAAGACCTTTATAAAATTAAACCGTGATTTAATTTATAATCCTGTATAGTCTCTTTCAAACATTTCTCGCATTTGTCGATACGAATAGACATTATATTGGACTTTATCTCATTATATTGGCTCCAGAAAATTAGATAACTATATAAGTATGTACATACCTACATCACAAACGGCTTTCAATTTTCAAAGAGAATCGAAATTGTAATGAAATTCTCCTTCATTTCGATGAAAATATATTACGGTGAAGTCTTATTGAACAACTCGAGAAAACGTTCTATTTCCTGTCTATTATTTTATTTAAACAAAAGACGGTACTCCGTAGACTTCATTATTGTACTAAATAATAAATAAATTTTGCAGTTCAAGCTGAATTTTCGTTTATTTTCCGAAATATTTCTGGTATGGAAATGATTTCTCTTGAAAATGATTTAATTCCGAGACTTTATTTGATCTAAACGGTTTATATGAACGTTTTAGTGCCCCAATCCTACTAATATTATAAATTCGAATGTTTGTGAGAATGGAAGGATGTTTGTTACTCTTTCACTTCTGAAATTTGGCACAGAGGTAGATTATAGTCTGGAATAACACAAAGGATACTTCTTTTTCGATCATCACGCGGACAAAGCCACGGGTGCCGGCTAGTATTTTAATACTAAAACTTTTGTATTGTCTAAGAATAACACTTATTTTAATAAGACAATACAAAATAAAATTAATATTAAAAAATCAAAATTTAAAATGGAGATTGGTTTTTTATAATGTAGTCTTTTTTTCTTATGAGGTTTTGCAATTCCAGATACCTAATAGGAAACTATCACACAGTCAGGCTCAAAGATATATTGTTATTAATGTTGTAAGTGGATCTTCAACATGTACAGTACGGCCAACGAGAAGCGGTACCAAATGTAAACAAAACCCATGCTAAAACCCCATCTAAAATAGCCGCCCAAAAATTGGCGAATCCGTCTTAACGTTGTCATGTTTTTGCCGGGAGAACGAGACATTACGACAAAGGCACAAGATGGAAAGAGCTAAATATTAGATTGTCAACGCCACAGTTGTTCTTTAGATTAATGATCTTTCGTATCGCTTCTCGTTGGCCTTACTGTAGTTTGATTACAAGAAGGTTAAATCGACCAAACCGGACTACTACCATCACAGATACTTTACTATTTGTCAAAAATCATTGTCCAATTCAGTCAGTCTCACCACGTCTTTAATAAAAAAAAAACATATAAACAAACTCACCTGCAGTATATACTTATCATAACTATACACGGTAGTATGAACGATATACAACTAGACAAGACCGCGTACGTCGGCGTCAGTACGAGCGCGCACGTGGGGTATCGCGGCGGCTTCTGCGTGGCTAGGGCTTCTTCGTCAGGCCTGTGGAGCCCTAGTGAGATGGGCAGGAAGCTGACCAGGCCTGCCAGTAGCCAGATCATGGCGATTGTGACTACAGCTACTCGGCGAGTCACCCAGCGACCGTATCTGAGGAGAAAGCGAGAAATTGTTAATGTTTTGTTTATAATTTACTAGCTTTTGCCCGCAGTTCGCTCACGTTAAATTCGGTATAACACAGTACCTGCTACCTGCAGTTTTTGCCCTTGCGCTTTATTGTTTTGCAATAGCAACGCTATGTTTTCCCTTTTCTTCCCTCGATCTCACTCATATCTCAGTTTTTTTTAAATTAGCCTATGTCCGTCTCCTGGTTCCCACGTATCTTTGTACCAAAATTCATCAAAATCGGTTTTGCCATTAAAAAGGTAACAAACAAACTCACTTTCGCTTTTATAATATGTATTAGTAAGGAATATTTGTTTTTAATTTTTTTAATCCTACTAATATTATAAAGTAGAATATTTGTGAGGATGGATGAATGCATAGATGTTTGTTACTTTTTCACTCTTTCAAAATGGCTGAACGGATCTTGATGTAATTTGGCATAGAGGTAGATTATAGTCTGCAATAACACATAAGATACTTTTTTCGATATCACGAGAACGAAGCCGCGGGAGCTAGCTAGTAATTTATATTTCAGTAACAAAAACATTCCTATAAGCTTTTTATATGAAAGAAAGAAAATGATTGAAAATAAAAACACATTGTCACGAGCACATTATTTTGGTCTGTGGTAAATACAAAAATAACAAACTTAAACATTTGTTATTCCAGTTACAAAAACATTCCTATAAGCTTTTTCTCAAAAGAAAGAAAATTATTAAAATAAAAACATACATTGTCATGAGTACCTACATTATTTTGGTATGTGGTACAAAAATAATAAACTAAAACAATTGATATTCCAGCAACAAAAATATTCCTACAATTCTTATGACAATATTTGACTTATGAACGCATGTATACACACGAAACAAAAGAAAATTCATATTATACCACGGCCCGAAGTATTCACACAAAATTAATTCATAACTCTCTGAACACACAGAACAAAATTGCGTGAAAATATTACGTCGAAAATGACGACGAAGTCGTTGTAAGCTGTAGGAAACCGGCGTTGACGGATAAGAAATGACAAAAGCACTTCAGTATCACTTTTGCGTTGTCCCAAGTTATTGAATACGAGTATTATTAAGCTCAAGCTTGGAATATTATTTCAGGCTTTCAAGAAAGTCCCTATTTAATTATTTTTTGACTAGCTCTTTCCTGTGGCTTCATTTGCGTTAAGGCCGGAAATTATTTTACGGAAACGTTCTGCCGGGCTAAAAAGTATCCCATGTCGTTACCCATATCATGGTAGACCTGAAATTGGGGCCGAACTTTATCGGTTTCTGTTCAGCCAATTAGCCGTAAAAGCGTGACAACAAACTCACTATCATATTTTATAATATTAGTTCCTAATTCAAAAACTTTTTTCTTTTTTTAATTCTAAGGCGTTTTTATTACTGAAGTATTTAGTTGGCCCTTGAGTGTGAGATCTTTAGATTCGGAAATGGCTACTTATCTTGAAGTAACCGCCATCAACGTAGAAGGCAATATATTCTCTTTGAATGACGTGTATTTTTCTGAAAATAACTTGAGGAAATTAATTTGAGGATCTAGAAAAATGGAAATTACTTTTAAGATATTTTCGCTTACGGTTTTTTGATAATAGAATGTTTTGCAAGTTATAGGACTTTAAATACAGTAAACTCGATATCAAAAAAATCTTGAATATAATGTTCGGGCGCCATCGACCTCTCGGCAATCTTTGGCTGCTGTCGGGAGACAGCGGGAGGTTAAACTGGTTTTGTATAGGTTAATATGTCGCCGTGTGTACACACACATATACGCCATCACGCACATTTACAGTCCCGCACACCACGCACACATTATAATTTTTAGTATCGATGATTCGTTTCATGTTAATCTTTATTTTTTTTCGGTAAATACTTTTTCAATGTTACTTTACTGCCAGCTTTCTATTTTTCATCAAAGAAGTTGTTCCACTACCTCCGGAAACTATTGCCTATAATAAGCTAGTTTCCAAAAACAATATTAGTCTGTCTTTTAGATTATTGGTTCGACTTTCCTTTGACGGCCGTCGAATTAAGGGTGGGGAGTGGTGGGGGGGGGGGGGTAGGGGGGGGGGGGGTACTACCCCCCCTTAAAGGGAAAAGTTGCGGAGCCCCCCCCTTTTCGAGTTTTTTTAATTTTTAAGTCTGAGGAAATTTTTCCCATTTTATGAATTAAAGTTAATAGTAAGTGTAAAAAACCATGGGGGACCCCTTAGGGGGGAAGGGGGTGCTCCCCCTTCATCAAAAAACTTGGTCGACGGAGCCCCGCTTCGCGGGGCTCCTACTTCTGGGTGGTTTGTAAAAAAATAACCACGAAGGGGATGGCGCGGTCTATTCGCTCGCTTCGCTCGCTCACACGACCCCGCCATACCCTTCTAACCTAACCTGTCCGAGTCGGGGTGCCCTAAAGTCCAGATTGCAATCAGTCTCTCCTATAAAGTAATAATAAGCTGCAGCTGCGGCTCGTCCGATGCCTACGATTTGTTACAGCAGGCGGAGACTGCTCTCCCTAAACACCTCCAGCTCTATAAAAACACTCTAGGGGTAGGACAGACTCGACCAGGTGGTTGTTGTGTTGTTGTCAATCAATTAGGCTCTTTGACATAAATTGAACCTAACCTATTTATTTGTATGTCAGTTTTACGTTCCGTTCCACAAGCCGACAAAAAACGGTAAACACTTAACATTTTATTTATTTTTATTTCGTATTGAAAATATTGCTGTAATTTATATATAAACTGTTAAATATATGTATGCATGAAAACTATTTAAACAAGTACAAAGTATTATTATTTACGTAAATTTATATAAAATAAAATGTTACCAAACGTAAGACAACTTAACCGTTGATGAAACGAAACGTTCAATAGCGAGAATTCTATATAATCTGTGGTAGGAATTGATATAAATACTGCAAAAATATTTATTTTCAACATTTTTTTTCTCAAAAAGTACGTGTCTCCGCATGTTGAGACTTTACGTGTGTTCTTATAATAATTTAACCTTTCTGTAAAAAAAATATCAACCCCCAACTCGACGGCCGTCAAAGGAAAGCTTAGCCGATTATTCAAAAATAAGGGACACGTATTTTTATTTCTTAATTAGCATAAAAATGTCATAGATATAGCTCATTAAAGTTGCGTGTGATATCACGCGTTGCAGCACGTACTCGAAAAATATCTTGGTCATTTTTAGTCTAACTTACAAATAAAAAAAATAGTATCCCTTATTTTTGAATAATCTAAAAGACGGACTACATATAATGCAATTAGGTAACAGAAATAGAAATATAACAACCCAGTTAACAAGAGCTGATGGGTCGCCAATAAAGTTATATGTCCGTCACTTATTGGCTCAGATTTAATGACCATTTTCTTGACCCCATATCAATTTATAACCACACCAGAACCAGTAACTGTCAGACCATTTAACATTTGACTTGGGTCATTTTTATGTATCGTAAAAGTATTATATTTTTACTGTTTTTGTTCTAGATAAATGAGTCGGACAGACTGACGTTTCGTAAAGTAAAGATGTGTTTTTGTTATTTGTCATGACGTTGTTACAATAACGTTTATTGTTTATCTATACAAGTCGTATTGTCTGTTTCTAATTTCAAAAGAACAGCTTTTTACTGAATTTATATTAAAGTAGCTGTGCGTTGCAATGCATTTTTTCTACCCTACCTACCTAAACTACACAAAAACCAATACTGCCATATGCTTTTTTTCTCCCCGTAAACCATCCTTCGACTGCAACGAATTATTTTAAAAAGTATTGGTAAAATTGGTCCAGGCGTTGTTGAGTTCTGCGCTTAACAACACATTTTGCGATATTTTTTTATATTATAGGTAGAAGATTATATAAGGTGCGGGTACATTCACAAAAAAAATAAGGGTGTCGCTCCTCAAAAGGAAAATACGGAACTCTTGTAGTATCACATTGTTATCCACCTGTCTGTCTGTCAAGACACTTTATCTCAGGATCAGGTGGAAGCATTGAGTTGAAATTAAATCTGTATACTCAGATCTGTGGTTTCTTGTAGCAAAAATACAACCGCTCACCGAAAGGACGGTTTTCCGATATCACTACTGCAACGGTTTGTAAGAGTCTCGGTTCTCGAATCTGACTGCCACTTCCCCAATTTTTTTGTATCTATCTGTTTCTTACCGCTAATAAAAGTTCTCTGTGTCGCTAACTATTCAACTGTATACTTAGCCACGTATTGTTGTTCGTTTTTTGACAACAACTTCTGACAGTTGCAACGTCATTACGGTTGAATCTATTGAACTGTCAAGTGGACAAACAGACCTTGATATTTCATGATCACGTGGTGATATAAAACCTTAAAATAGCAAAGTAATTACAAAGTCGACTGAGTTTTCATAATCCTTACTCATCATCATCTGCCTAGCCTTTTTCCCAACTATGTTGGAGTCGGCTTCCAGTCTTACCGGCTGCAACTGAATACCAGTATTTTACATGGAGCGACTGCCTATCTGACCTCCATAACCCAGTTAGTATTGGGTAATATGATACTCCTTGCTAAGACTGGTTGTCAGATTTTCGGGACACTGACTATCTGTAACGACTGTATTTTCATAATCCTTACTAATATTATAAAAATTAGCGCGAAAGTGAGTTTGTTTGTTAAGTCTTCACGCCTAAATAGCTAAACCGATTTTGATGAATTTTGGTTCAGAGATAGCTGAGACAAAATATGAGGGCGAAACATGGATGAAAAGGGAAAACTTAACTTTTCTATTACAATAAATAAGACCACCTTCTGCGAAGCAGTAATGCTAGCGAAGGAGGTGGCCGGGCGTTTGAGGGAGCGAACATCTGCCCAACCCAGCCGCCGCGGGAGACGCCCATGGCGCCAGAGGGGCTTGCCAGAGCCTCTGCCTGCCGGGGTTGCGGGTTGTTCGAAAGAGATACCGTGGCCTCGGAACGTAAAGGGCAAAAGAAGAAACATGGGTGGGTTTTAGTCAGTACAAGTCGGACATGCCCTCCCGCTCCGCCCAGAGCGGAGAAAAAAAAAGACGTATTAGCAATAACTATAGGTAGCAGGTCAGGAGGACCTGCAAATCAGGAAAGGGGAACTGTATTGCTCCGAATTTAACGCAAGCAAAGCCGCGAGCAAAAGCTAGTATAACATATTTTCACGCCTGTAATCCCCGAAGGGTTAGTTGTAAGTGTACCAAATAGTACACCCACATTTCGTCAGTTATGTTTAATACCCATGTAATAGGGGGCGAGCCTATTGCCATCAATTGGGCACAAATACAGACCAAATAGGTGCCTCTGAGAAATTCGCGATGGAAAAAAGTCAATCACACTTTGCTCAACCCGAGTATCAAACCTAAGACTGAACAGTCGCGCATGCCACCACTAGACGAACGAGGCAGACATGACTCCATTAATTACGAGTACGTCTTTCAATAAGATACACATCTGTTATCCGAGCCCACTGAACCAAGGTCTCACCTCAAAGGGTCTTTGATGTGTATGTATCTGTCGAGCGAGATAGCGCACAGGTTCAGTATGGAGGCAGTGGAGCACATGACGTCACATGCTACCCAGGTGTCACAGAACTGCTCGCCGAACACCCAGTATCTGGGGAAAAAAAGTTTTTAATATTGTAGTTTATCAAAAAAAAAGTATTATTTTTTATTATGCTGGTAAACCTATTTAGTTAATGTCAATTTCATTGTCATAAATGTACTACGTTGTTATAATTCGAATGTGTTTTGTTTTGTGCCAGAACTTTTTGTGTACGCAAAAAGATCTTATAGTTTTTTTTAATAATTTTAAAATCAGAATGACGTGACCAAGTCAGTCATACATTATCATCCCAGCTGAGCATAATAATATGCAAAATTTTAGCTGCATTGGAAACCGAGAAGTGGGTCAAATTTGATGAAGCTCGTAAATGCATAGGAAAAAATAAGCAATAGACACTATTAATTATTATCTGTTGTTTCTAATCCGGTTCTCACAACACAGTGTGGCCTTGAAGTGGATCTTACTACGTGGCTTGTTTAAAATTGCAATTAATTGCAAAAAGTTGTGGACGATATTTGATTGACGACAAAACATATACCGTAATCTATAGTGTTGATCACATTTATTACCAACAAATTACCATTTCCACGTTTTTAAGTGTATTGACCGTAATCGACAGCGTACGCGCACGTAGAAGAACATTTGTTGAGTTGAGTATGGGAGGCAATAATGCTAATTCGTTGTTCAATTCTTTTCACAATATGCTGTAAATTCGCCTTTGTAAAATTATTTTATAATTACTTCTTTTATAATATAAACAATTATTATATCCTTGCATCCTACATATGGGACGTCAAACGACGAAACAAGGAACACGTTGCAGTTTTTAAGGCAGGTCGTACACTATCGGAAACTTTACGCTCCGACGGTGAGCGATTCGACCATCTAGTAAATGCATGGAGACGACACATCCGTGCAGTAAACTTTCATGTATTGTACAAGCAGCCTCAGAATTTACAGTGTATCCATAACTTACCCAAGCAGGTCGTTGACTCCAGCGAAGGTCATGACCGCTGCGGCCACTAGCATGTCAGCGATCGCCAACGATGCCAAGAACAGGTTACCGATGCGTCGCAGACCTCGGTCCGTGTATATTGCGATGCAGACCAGTATGTTCCCGGCTACGCTGAGGAAGATCAGCAGCGACAGGAATATACCTGGTGACAAAGTTTTGGAATATGAAGAAGTTCTTCAACTGGTTATTTCAAGGTGGCTCGTCCCTGTTTTATGGGAATAAAACACAACTGGTTGTTTACTAAGTTCAAATACAAGGTACATTTCTTAAAAATAAACTTAAATGATTGGAAAGATTTGAGCCGGTTTAGATTTTGTTTTATTTTAATTTTAAGTATCTTGGTCAGTATAAAATTATTTTTGAATTTAATTGCTTTTTCAATGTTTATAAAAAAAAATTACGTAGCCTACACTTACACAATTAAGACGAATTCAAAGACACTTTCATATTCCGTGAAACGGTTTAAGCTGTGAAGCGTGCCAAAATATTAGACATACATAAATACTTAGTTACATATCTACATATATACAAACGCTCGAAAACCACAACCACTCGTTTAGCAGTTGGGTAAAATCTTGTAACAAGATGCGAATGAGCCTTGATCGCCGTTGTTGTCCGTGAATTCAGATGAACGATATAAAATTTGTGTACAATTTTTGTAAGGAAGCAAATTAGTGTACTTTTTATCTGTTATTTTTTTTTTCTAACTGTGCTTGCGTTTGGCTGCAAATCGCCTCGCCTAAGGGTGGTAATACCCGCTTGTCGGGGTTGCGGGTTGTTCGAAAGAGATACCGCGGCCCCGGAACGTAAAGGGCAATAGAAGGAACATGGGTGGGTTTTAGTCAGTAATAGTCTGACACGCCCCCTCGCTCGGAGCGGAGCGAGGGAAGTTATTTGATGATTTCCCACCCGAAAAAAAAGGGTGGTAATAATAATAATTTCTCTGATTTATAATTTTCGTACAAAACATTTTGTACTGCCCTCTTTATTAATGGTTATGCGTCTACAACATTAGTTTTTCTTTATGCAAAAACCGAAAAATTTGTCTAGTATTTCTATGTAAAGAATCTATGTACACAAACAGAACAATATCCTGAAAAATCACAAAGTTATAAGCTTGTTAAGTTACCTAGTTATCCCTACAAAAATACGGTCACCGCGCACGTCTAGTGTCCCTATGACCAGCCGTGACCTGAGTTGTGTGCCGCGCGCCATATGATTGATGATTGCGTATACCTACTAAGGATACGACTCGTAACCCTGTTTAAATTTTTGGGACAAAATATAACGTGGTGTAAAAAATATTGGAATCGATTAATTAATATACAAAGAATATGAAGAATGCGAGGGATGACCGTTCTAAACTGATATAATACCCTATTGATAAGTTCTAGTGGGCATAGCAGACCGAGTCATGTTTCTTTCCGTGGATGATACGTTGATAGCACGGTTACCTTGAATCAGAATGAGAAATCATCAAAAAAACTTCTCCCGCACTGAGCAGAGGAGAGTGTCAGACTTTTAGTGACTGTGTGTTCCTTCTTTTGCTCTTTATGTTCCGGGGCCACGGTATCTCTTTCGAACCACCCGCAACCCCGGCAGGCGGTGGCTCTAGCAGGCCCCTCTGTTTTGCTGAAATCTCTTTGAGGCGCGCGTGGAACACTAACGCGCTGTCGATAAGGCCCGTTAACACAGGACGGATGGATACAGCCATTGCTCACCGTCCACAATTGGGTTGGTATGAGGTTCTCTTACTCAAACGCCTGCCCACCTCCTTCGCTTACATAACTGTTACATACAAGGTACACCTTGTAAAATAATTGTTGAATGTACTTATTTCAATTAACGTAAAACTATGACGTCCAGTAAGTAGTTACTTATATAAGACTTATTGCTGGTTGTCAAAGGACTTAATTAATTAAAGTTTTTCGAACTTCATTATAAGAAGCTAACATCTGGTCGAAGTATCTACTTTTCAGTATTATAGAATATAAGAAGGCAGTGTTGTAGGCATTTTAATGAAATATCTTGAAAGATTCGGTCTAAACTGACTGAAATATTGACAAAAACGTATTTCAATAACGGTCCATTTTAGTTATTTAAAGTTGTTTTGTACTTAGCTAGTATGACATGCTGTTATTTAGGGATCACTCAGATTGTTTGACTTTCTGTTTATTAAGTCCTTTATCTCGGGTAAGTGTGGAAATATCGAGTTGAAGTAAAAAGCATGTACTCTAGTTTATAGTCCTTTGGAGTTGTGAAAAATCAGCCCGAGTCTACGCAGTCAAAAGATGTGGCCGTTTAGGTCCTAAGTTTGTACTTAAGCCTTAGTGCGCGGGTCCGACTCGCTTTTGGCTGATTTTTTTTTTACTTCTACTTTCAGGAGTCACCTCTAAAAGGAGGAGCTCGTGGCTAAATAATAGCAGCCGCTCGGGTCGATCTTTAGGTTAAGCCGCGCTTGCCTAGGTTGGTCTGTGGATGGGTGACCACCCGTTACATACCGAGTTTCATCCGTGCCTCGGAAAGCACGTTAAGCCGTTGGTCCCGGCTATCATTTGTAGATCTTTGACAGTCGTTACAGGTAGTCAGTGTCCCGAAAGTCTGACAACCAGTCTTACCAAGGGGTATCGTATTACCCAGTACTAACTGGGTTGTGGAGGTCAGATAAACAGTCGCTCCATGTAAAATACTGATATTCAGCTGCATCCGGTTAGACTGGAAGCCGACCCCAACATAGTTGGGAAAAGGCTAGGCAGATGATGACTTCCAGGAGTCACCTCTAAAAAAATCAAACGTTCACAGGGAAATAGACACTTGTACAATTGACAATTGTATTTATGCAATTTTGCAGGTAATTTTACACTATGATCTATGTAAATCAATTTTAACTATACTTCATTTTACAGAATAACATAATGTATAAGCGGTTAAATTTATCATAACTTAATACAAAATAAGCTATTAATGACTACACGACTATCCGATTTATTAAGTACTAGCTGTTCCCCACGGTTTCACGCGCTGCTCAGCACCTGTTGGTCGTAGCGTGATGTTATATAGCCTATAGCCTTCCTCATGAAATGGACTATCCAACACTAAAAGATTTTTCCAATTCCAACCAGTAGTCCCTGAGATTAGCGCGTTCAAACAAACAAACAAACTCTTCAGCTTTATAATATTAGTATAGATAGTGTAGATTTGAACCTACTAAACGTGACACTATCAAAGTATAACCAGAAAATGAATCTCATTTCCCAAAATCACCGTCATTTTTGCAACAAAACCTGCTCTATTTTCCTCACCCACTTTTTGAAAATGAAGGAAATTACATAACATTTATATACACCTATATCTGTTGGAGCGAGCAAATACTTCCAGTCTATTTCGCGCCTCGTTCGGCGCTAAGCGGTTCAATTTCCTGATGGTAACAAACTGGTGGAGGTGCCGTGCTCGTATCGCGCTGATCTTCGTAAGTATGCACGTGCCGATGATCTGGTATGTGTACTGTGCCAAGATGACTACAGGAAAAGAGGTGTTTTGTAAGAGATTGGGTATTGAATGTGCACAGAAGTCTTCAAGGCGCTGTTTTTAAACAGACGCTTGCGCCGTGGCAAAAAAACAAAAGACAAAGGAGCATTTATGGGTTTGGTAAGTAAAAGTTGT
Organism: Ochropleura leucogaster; assembly: GCA_958449745.1. Lineage (NCBI taxonomy): Eukaryota > Metazoa > Arthropoda > Insecta > Lepidoptera > Noctuidae > Ochropleura > Ochropleura leucogaster. The sequence goes on along the minus strand of OY288223.1, from coordinate 8,194,997 downwards.
GCACGGAAGTGTTCTAGTCGCTGTTTTAAAGAGATACCAAGAAGAAGAGACGGAAGATAAAGGAGCATTTATGGGTTTGGTAAGTAAAAGTTGTGCACGGAAGTGTTCTAGTCGCTGTTTTAAAGAGATACCACGAAGAAGAGATAAGACAAAAGATAAAGGAACATTTATGAGTTTTAGTTAGTAAAAGTCTGACACTCCTTTCCGTTTCACCCAAAGAAGTTATTTGATGATTTTCAAAATGAAGTTTTTTTTTTATTTAAGTATCGACAGTCTCAACGCACTAATAGAACTATGCAGCAATTTGATTTGATTTAAAACTGCAAATAGAAACGTATAGAATGTAAACGATATCTCCATTCAACACGGACAACAAAAGGATTAGAAAATAATTCCACGCTTCCACGTGCATGAAATAATCCTTTTCTATAGTTCTCTAGAGAGCGATTTCCTCTGTTTAAACAATATCATCGGAATGATAAATTGCCGCTAAACAATGTTGAACTATTCAGGAATAAGATTCTTATGTGTGGGAACATCCATCATCACAACACAACGGTATACATAGATAAGCTCTAAATTCCTCAATACAGTTCAGCAACCTCATTGAGTATATTTGTAATGGGTACAAAAGGTGTCGTATTACCTACTGACGGGGTTGTAGAGGATAGATAGGCAGTCGGTACAAGTACAGTAAGCAATCGACACTAGACTCGTCAGATACAGTTGAAGTTTTCTTAAAAACCCTTGATAGTTTTTGAACAAAGCTAAATTTATTTGGAAGAAACCAGCATTTCCGTGGAGCTCACAGTAATAACAAATCACGGAAACAATTTTAATCATTGTTTCTTTCTGAGATTATGTAAACTTTTTCAAATGATTAGATTTTTTTTCAGATTTCAGAAAAGTATTATTTAAATGGTTAGATTGCAGAAGAATATTTTTATATAAAAAAACAAAGAAACAAAAATTTTTTTTGAAAAAAAGTTAAAAAAAAACAGAACACCGTCTGGTACGATCCCTACATACATCTTTTGTCTTGTCCATAATATTCATACATCGTCCTGGCCTTTCTGATAAACCTTACCAATCAGGTAAGTATACATATGTCTTTCTAAAGCATCCCCTCTCCGTGTTACCACTTACATCGACAGTCCCTACGTTCATAAAGACATGTCGAAAATGGCATTTTTTTTTATTGTCTCATTGGCTATAGATTATCCATGCGCATATGCTGACTTACGATTTTTATTTAATTTATTTACCTTGTTTTAGAAATCGTATAAGAGAACAATAGTCTTATAAATATACAACGAATATGTGTCGTAGAAACGGTCATCTCTCAGTTTTTCTAAGAAAACGTGAAAAAAATAAATATTTATGTGTAAATGGTATCATAAAGCTCTTAAAATTGTTAAAATATTGTGGAAAGAAAATATGTATTATTTATTGCTCATAGAATTATTTCTAGAGCGTGTTGAACACAAATTACGCTCTCCTGTAAACCTCAGTTTTTGACTTAACGTTATGTAGGTAGGGACCGTTGATATAATCCTTGTAAATACTACTTGGCTCTTAATAAAAATTTACTATTAATGCAGTACTTACCGACAAGCAGTATGGACAACAACGTGACAGCATCTGGGTCATCTCCCTCGTCGTACACCACCGTCGTCTCGTTGAACTGAAGCGCCACCTACCGACAACACATACATTATTCATATGGCTAAGTTCTAACCAGAGCGATTATGAGACCGTCGCGTTCATTTTGTTTGGCGAATCCGAACTGAGGACTAGACATGTTAGTATTAACGCAATAGATCATAAAAAATCACACACAGACTTTCTCTTATTCTTCTCAGCAAAACCACATTTTTATTTGATATCCATATCATGTATGTGTGGAGAAAAATAATGTGCAAGATATAGAATGACGTCATGTAGCTGACAATAATTGTTATCCAAACTGTACGAAATTTAAAATTTTGCATAGGTTCATGCAAAATTTCAGCATTCATTGCATTCACCATACATGAATGTTATTTGTTATTTCTCAGTGGGTCAAATTAAAGTTCTAAAACTTTTTTAAATAGTAAAATCTCGGAAAAGATAATAAAACTTTGTTAAAAAACTGTAAAATGTATTGAATTAACAGGTATTGTACGTCATTGTAGAAATACGAAACGATTTAAAGTAATTGCTAACAGTCTTGGGCCTCGTTTTCCACGCCAGGACACATTCCGGTTTTATGAAAAACAGTTGTAACAAGCGAATGCGATGATCATATTCGCGCGTCCGATTGCTATGATTAGGACGTGGGGTATGCCAACATTCTTGGGAGATGGCAGGAAATGATTATTAAGCTGGCAACATTCTTGTGGGGTGGCGTGATGTCATGGATATAATTGACGGATGTTTGGATTATCTATGGATTTAACGTAGTCGTGTGTGTGAGAAGAAAAGTAGTGCGTTTTTTTTATCGTAATGTTATTTCTGGAGGTGTTACTACTAGATTTTAGCACACTTTATACCCCGTCAAAAAGGTTATAGGATAAGTAGCTTTTGCCGCGGCTTCGCGCGCGTAGAATTCGGGGTAACACAGTGCCACTTTCTTGTTTTGCAGGTATCTGCTACCTGTAGTTTTTGCCCTTGGTCCTTATTTGGTGTAATAGCAAAGCTAAGTTTTCCTTTTCTTTCCTCTTTCTCACTCTTTTAAAAGAAAATGCCTATGTCTGTCTCCAGGGTCCTAACTATCTCTGTACCAAAATTAATTTAGCCATAACAAAACCGATTTAGCCATTTAGATGTGAAGACGTAACAACACGTAAACAAACAAACTCACATTCGCTTTTATAATATCACAATAAGGATTTTTAGAATCTACGTAAACTTAAAAAAAAAGATTATCATGTAAGTTATTTAGGGTATTTTTTTTTAGGTTAGGCGTGTACATCAACCTGGAGTTTTTTTTTAATGGTATACTATTTTTGAACAGGTACTGAAGGCTCTGTGCCTCGTTCAGCGTTACATAATAAAGGCAAGTCCTTTTTACAAGGAAAATGTCCTCAATTCGTAGGAAGCTTTGAAACTTTTCTGTATATTCCCTGATTATTTGAAGACGCCTGGACCGATTTGGTAAATTCAGATTTTGTTAGAAATGGTATACTTTACAAGCTTCTCGTGGTCAGCTCAAGATATTTTGATGGCACGGTTGGCGCAGTGGTTAAGCGATTGGTTGCTACGTCTCCAATCGCGGTTGCGATCCCCGCATGAAACAAATATTTTGTATGACCGACAGGTAGTTGTTCTGTGTCTGGCTGTTTGTGTATGAGAGTTTAAATGTTTGTGAACGCACTCACGATACAGAAGAAATTCTAAGAGTGAGGGCAACTTATTTTTTTTATATAAACTTTTTAAATTTTGTAGGTTTTTTTTATTTAAACATCAGTATCACCATGTCACCTCCGCCTGCCGGGGTTGCGGATTGTTCGAAAGAGATACCGCGGCCCCGGAAAGTTAAGGGCAATAGAAGGAACATGGATGGGTTTTAGTCAGTAAATGTCTGACAATTCATCAAATAACAAATAACTCCCAGATCGGGGGTGGGGGGGGGGGGGCTCGTTATTTTTTATGTGATGAATTCCCACCCAAAAAAAGTATCACCATGTCTCAGGTAATCAAACTTCAGTTAACGATTACGTCTTATAACCACCCCAAACTTAACCGAAGACAATTTCAAAACTACTCGCGGTAAAGCAATTTAACCACATGCCGCGAAGGTAATACCTATCAAATGTTATGAAACTTAAATAAGTTAAGTTAGTTCTATGATTTCAGTTAACTCGTAACTTGATTAGAGGAACGATGAGATGTTGGAAACTTAATATGTGTCTGTTGTTGATGTGTTATTATAACGTGCTTTTGGAAGACATTTGAGCATATTAATTTTGTTACTGCTACTTTTCTAAGGCTAAATTTTGTAATATTTGTATTTGTATGTGTTACGTGTGTGTGTGTGTGTGAACCAATTTGGGTGAAATTTGATAGTTTATACCCTTTTTTTTGTTGCGGTTGGCCATCATCAAATAATTCCCTCGCTCTGAGTAGAGTGGTGGGGAGTGTCAGGCTTTTACTGACTAAAACCCACCTATGTTCCTTGTTTTGCCCTTTATGTTCCGGGGCCGCGGCATTTCTACGGATAACCCGCAACCTCGGCAGGCGGAGGTCCTAGCAGGCCCTTTTGCAGCTTATATCCTTGATTAACACCTAGATAGTGCATTTTTTCAAGTCTACGCGGATAACACCTCGAGGTGCAGGTAGTATTATTATAAATGTGAAACTTGGTGAGGATGTAGGTATAGATATGGGAATGTTTGTTTTTACGCATAAACTACCTTCTGGTTTTAGATGAAATTTCCCACACAGATAGTTTATAACCTGGATTAAGCTTTAAAAGTTCTTCAACCCAGCTAAAACACTAGAAAGTAGCTTGAGTGGGCTTTTGGAGGTCTATTTCCTTTATACATTTAGGACTCAAGCCCCTAACTGTGGCAGGGCTTGTGTTTGTACATATAGTAGACTAGCTTTCGCCCGCGGCTTCGCCCGCGTTAAATTTGGGGTAACACAATTCCCCTTGCGCCTTATTGATTTGTAATAGCAACGCTAAGTTTTCCCTTCTCTTCCCTCTTTCTCCCTCACATCCCACTTTTTTCAAAAAAATATTAGCCTATGTCCGCCTCCTGGTTCCCAACTATCTCTGTACCAAATTTCATCCAAATCGGTTCAGCCATTAAAGCGTGAAGAGGTAACAAACAAACAAACAAACTCACTTTCGCTTTTATAATATTATATAGTAAGGATAAGTAAGGAGTAAGGATAGTAAGGATAAGGATATTATACACTTCTGTCTAAGTTGACACACTAATACTTGCTTTTTATAACATAAATGCGCATTTGTGTTATAGTCCGTTGTAATAAGGGTTGAGCCTATTGCCATCAACTCGGCACTATTCTAGTTTAGTTAGTTTGTTTGTTACGTCTTCACGCCTAAATGGCCTAAACGATTTTGATGAATTTTGTTACAGAGATAGTTGGGACCCTGAAGACAGACATAGGCATAGATTTTTCGATCATCACAGGTGTTAAAGTTAGCGTTAGCCTAAAGTAACTATGCCACGCGGACAAAGTCGCGGGCGGAAGCTAGTTTGTTATAATTAACTGTAAGTAACCTATCTATATAGTAATTGAATTTTCAATGAAGTAATTCGTAAAAATGAAGTATCTTTTTGTACGTGTAACTCCTAACCAAAAAGAAACCTGGCAATAACTAACTTTAGGCCTATATTACTTAAAGTAGGCGACCATACGTTTTTATCAAATCGCTAGTGCCTTGAAAATTCGCAAAACGGACACAACCGTCAACGACGTCTGCCCTCACGCGTCTACCCGTGTTCAGGTCGCGCACTCAGCGATGAGCCACTTCTTCCCCACCGCACCTACCCCGCTCCCCCCACGCCCCGTTCGCCTGGCACCTCTGCCAGTATTTATCGCCGAAATTGCTATGACTCTGCATTTTAAATCTGTGATATCTTCGAAAATATTTATTTAATTTACATGCTGTAAAAAGCCATATTGATCTTTATTAAATGCACAATGTATTTAAGATACTTAATTGGATAAGGAATAATACTGTATTGCTTAAAATCGCTTCGTAAATAAGCCATTATTTCTCGTACAAATTAAAGGATAAAAAATGATTATTGTGGGTTATTCCTAAGAGAAAAACATATACCATCACGGACTTTTTTGTAGACCTTTTTAAGTTGTACAATACTGTAGTACATTGTTTTGATCTATCTTGTAGGATTCAGTCAGCGTTTGCAATGTAAGCGCAAACAATGTGTTTTTTTACGACCTCAAATTAGAAACCTCAAAAATTGTAGCATATGTGTTATTCTGATGTATAAGCTCTAGCCTATGTGTTATTCTGATGTATAAGCTATATTGTGGTAAAGTTTCATGCAAATCCATTCAGTAGTTTTTACGTGAAAGAGTAACAAACATCCATACATCCATACATACAAACTTTCGCCTTTATGATATAGTAGTAGGATAGCAACGCTAACGTAACGTTTTTCCTTTTCTTCCCTCTTTCTCCCGCACATCCCACTTTTTTTTCAATAAAAATTAAAAAAAAGCCTATGTTCGTCTCCTGGTTCCCAACTACCTCTGTACCAAAATTCATCAAAATCGGTTTAGCCATTAAAGTGTGAAGAGGTAACAAACAAACAAACAAACTCACTTTCGATTTTTAACCGACTTCCCAAAAAGGAGGAGGTTCTCAATTCGGCCGGTATGTTTTATAATATTAGTAAGGATTCAACACACAACCTGACACTGACTTTCAAATTGCAATTATCGTAAGGCGCCCGGTATGAGAAAAATCCGAGGGGTAAAACCTGCTAAGTAACGAAAATATGTAATATACCTTTAGTGCGCAACTTTCTAATTTGGCTGTGAGCGTATTAAGACGTACATGTGGTATGCTGTTTAGGCGACTATACCTATATACTATACTATAACTATAACTACTACTACTATAACTTCATACTCAGCATGCTGTCGACGTCGATCCTGGGACTGTTCGGGTGTCTCAGAAGCCCGTTGAGATGCCAGATATTCAGCGTTCTGTTGACGTCGAGCTTGAGACTGTTCGGGTGTCTCTGCAGCCCGTTGAGATGCTAGATACTCAGCATGCTGTCGACGTATATCTTGGGACTGCTCTGGTGTCTCAGCAGCTCTTTGAGCTGCCTCACGCTCTGCTTGTTTAAGCCTTCGCAGTTCGGCTTGTGGAAACGTCTCGTTAAGTCCAGCTACTTTCATAGTTCGAGCTTTATTAGAGCTTTGGGAAAGATTAGACTTACGCTTTCGCGGCATAATTCTTAAGTACGTGTTGTTTCTATACTTCCAAAAAATACAGTACGGTAGTTATTGTTATGATTGTACTTTAATGCATTCCTTGCCTATTTAATTAACTTATCTATATAGTAATTCAATTATCAATGAAGTAATTCGTTATAATTAACCTATTTATATAATTTGTTATAATTAACGGTAAGTAACCTATCTATATAGTAATTCAATTATCAATGAAGTAATTCGTTATAATTAACCTATTTATATAATTTGTTATAATTAACTGTAAGTAACCTATCTATATAGTAATTGAATTATCAATGAAGTAATTCGTACAAATGAAGTATCTTTTTGTACGTGTAACTCCTAACCAAAAAGAAGCCTGGCAATAACTAACCTTAGGCCTATATTACTTAAAGTAGGCGACCATACGTTTTTATCAAATCGCTAGTGCCTTGAAAATTCGCAAAACGGACACAACCGTCAACGACGTCTGCCCTCACGCGTCTGTCCGTGTTCGGGTCGCGCACTCAGCGATTAGCCACTTCTTCCCCACCGCACCTACCCCGCTCCCCCCACGCCCCGTTCGCCTGGCACCGCTGCCGGTATTTATCACCGAAACGGTATTTATCGCCGAAATTGCTATGACTCTGCATTTTAAATCTGTGATATCTTCGAAAATATTTATTTAATTTACATGCTGTAAAATGCCATATTGATCTTTATAAAATGCACAATGTATTTAAGATACTTAATTGGATAAGGATTAATACTGTATTGCTTAAAATCGCTTCGTAAATAAGCCATTATTTCTCATACAAAGTAAAGGATAAAAAATGGTTATTGTGGGTTATTCCTAAGAGAAAAACATATACCATCACGGACTTTTTTGTAGACATTTTTAAGTTGTACAATACTGTAGTACATTGTTTTGATCTATCTTGTAGGATTCAGTCAGCGTTTGCAATGTAAGCGCAAAAAATGAGTTTTTTTACGACCTCACATTAGAAACCTCAAAAATTGTAGCCTATGTGTTATTCTGATGTATAAGCTATAGCCTATGTGTTATTCTGATGTATAAGCTATATTGTGGTAAAGTTTCATTCAAATCCATTCAGTAGTTTTTACGTGAAAGAGTAACAAACATCCATACATCCATACTTACAAACTTTCGCCTTTATAATAGTAGTAGGATTTTACGTTGTTTTGTACGGTTACGAGAATAATGTTTCTGCCTATGGTCCCTTGACCAAATTTTTTTCAGTAAATGGATAAATTAAAATGTATGGCAAATAATTTTATCTAACTTTAACTGCACCAAAAAAAATAAAAAAGATATGACTGAAAATCTCTTTGACAATTACAAACGAAGTGCACGAAGTCCAATAAATCGCTTACCTGCTGTGGAATCTGTTTGAACGGAGCTAATACGCATTAGACTGCGGGCGACTGGCGTAGCTAATAAGCATTCTGCTACAACTCAGCATTAACGCGGCCCGCTACGGCGTAGCTACTACGAAGCCCGCTACGGCGTAGCAATTAGCAGGTCGTTATGAAAGCTATTCATCTCGTATGTTTGGCAGAACGCTTACATACATTAAACATAAGAAGATCGATGCATAAACAGTCATTTCATGTTACACTTTGGTGTGATAGTGCAATCGATTCTTTAATAACCGTCGGATTTTTTCAAGGTCCAGACTCTTGTGCTAAATAAAATGATAAGAGTTTACGTGTCAATGACCCTTATCTAGCCGTAGTTTTTAGTTAAAATATGCTAATTTTCTGTCCAAATTTTTATAGAACACATAATAATACTTGTAATGTTTTCTTCTAAAAGTAAAAAAATTTGTTTACTTACATTGGTAGGTAAAACAGAGGCAAACTCCATTTTATAGAAGTTGGCTCCAGCGATGTTTGTTCATTCTCAGGTCTTGGTGTCGACCTTCATCAGGAAGCTGTCCAGCTGGCTGCGGACCCTCGGCGCCACGTGGGGATATGCCATTGTGGCCTGTCTCACATATCTGCAACAAAGAAAATACTATTATTATTATCATTCAAAGCAAAAGTAGCTTTACACTTGGATTTTCTCCTGTATCGTGGGTGCTTTCACAAACATTTAAACTCACATACACAAGACCAGAAACAACTACCTGTAGTTGATACAAATATTTTTTCCGTGCGGGAATCGAACCCGCAACACGCTCGCTGCATTCGACCGCTCGGCCACTGCCGACTTTGGTGAAGGAAAACATCGCGAGGAAGCCAGCATGCCTAAGATATATTCCTCGGTGGCATGTTTACCCTAGTCAGAAGCCTGGGGTGGGGTAAAATCTCGATCACCAGGTCAATGCTGAATTACCACACCGACCAAACAAGACTAGTGAGTAATGCCTTAAAAAATTAAGAAGTGGTCGGCGATACGTATTCTATTCAGCAGTTGGTTTTTGCGGATTGGAAAACATCAACTTCCCCCGCTCTGGGCGGAGGGAGGGGAATTGATAGACTTGTACTGACTGAAACCTACCCATGTTCTTTCTTTTGCCCTTTATGTTCCGGGGCCGCGGTATGTCTTTCGAACAATCCGCAACCCCGGCAGGCGGTGGCCCTGGCAGGGCTCTCTCCTTTCAGTTCAGCCCTGTAATTAATTTATTGTATTATGAATATCTGTTAGGGTCGTGAATTATTCTTAATCAACACACAACTCGACCGCAAAACCACACACTGACCGGCAAATTGCAAACAAAGTAAGGACATTTGATTTTAGAGGGATATCCTTTTCTTTGTTTTTTTTTTTGTATTGGGAAATCATCAAATAACTTCTCCCGCTCTGGGCGGAGCGGAAAGGAGTGTCAGACTTTACTTCCTTCTTATTCCTTGGTCACAGTGTCTCTTTCGATCAACCCGCAACCTGACGCTCCTCTCGCACCCAACCCGTTTTAAATGAAAATCTACTCCGTCCTACAAAAGCAACCATAACCCAATAAAAGTCTGATATTTTCCCAGACATCAATAATCCATATATTCGCGACGACAGGTGCGTGTCAAAGCCTTTCTACATTCCTATTGGTTCGGCGACTCCTTTGATTGAAATTTCATGTTATTACTAACCTATCAGAAGTTCCATTTGTAGATGATGTCAGGACAGAATGTTTTTTTTTATAGTTATTATGATTGCCTCCGCTTACAGAGTAGTTTTTGGAAATGGAAGTCATTTCCAAAGGCTTAACTACTTCCGCTATTCTACCATTCAATGTATTGGAGAATATCTATTGGAGTAATTTGACGTAATGAGTATTTTTATTCACAATAAACTTTGCGAGTACTTCAGAAATACTCTTCATTTAGATTGTACTAGCTTTCGCCCGCAGCTTCGATCGCGTTAAATTCGATATAACACACCAAGCAGACCTGCAGTTTTTGCTCTTGCGCCTGATTAATTTGTAATAGCAACGCTAAGTTTTCCCTTTTCTTTCTCCCTCACATCCCACTTTTTCCAAAAAAATATTAGCCTATGTCCGTCTCCTGGTTTCTAACTATCTTTGTACCAAAATTCATCAAAATCGGTAAAGCCATTAAAGCGTGAAGAGGTAACAAACAAACAAACTCACTTTCGCTTTTATAATATTAGTAAGGAAGTAAGGATTTCATCGTTCATACACTTTAGTCAAACATGGATGGATTAACGTAACAAAGTCAATCCATGTTGACGGGGAGCTGTATCGGCGGCAGCGGTGCGTAGGCTCAGTGCAGTAGTTCAAGAGGCCAGGCAGGTCAAGAGGGCCAGCACTAGTCCAGGGCGGACGAAGACGTATTTGTTCCCGCTGCCCCCGGACTCAAGTGTGCCAGGGAACACCGGTATTGTTTTAATCAGTACAAATCTGACAGACGCCTCCGCCCTGGAAAGGGTGAAAGGGTCTGATATCAAAAAGGATTGTTGATGTTAAGGTAATGCGTTATAGTTAAAACGATTGTTTAGTTTGAGCATTTTTGTATGTAGGGTTGTTTAAGGTTTGTTTTTGTTAAAAACGTTGAGAGGTTACATCGTATCATCAGCAGAATCGGTTTTAAAATGAAAATCAAACTAACAGACCTATATAAATATTAACCCAAATCCCAATCATAAATTAAATTCGTACTAATGTGGTAGTTTCCATCCTATCTACCCTATTTTAGGGTTATGTACCTCAAAAGGAAAAAACGGAACCCTTATTGGATCACTTTGTTGTCCGTCTAAAAGTCAGACGTCAGTTAAGACCCTTTATCTCAGGGACGTATGGGAGCTATCAAGTTGAAATTAAAACCATATACTCAACACTGTGGTCCTTTTTTGCTGTGAAAATCGGGTCCACCCTTTATAGCAGAACTTTTTATGTCATAATTTTATTTTGCATAACAACGGATGGCATAAACTTCACTTCGCAGAAAATAGTTTAGCAGACACTCATTTATCATACATTCAAAACTCATAATTTTGTAAGTCAGAATCATCTCTAGGCATAAACTTCATATGCATAATATTTAAAAAGTAGAAACATCATATCGCAGAAAGTTCACAGTCAGAATCGTCTTTTGGCATAATATATTTTATATCGATGATCATTAAACGGCAGAATTGTCATATCGTAGAAAGTTTATAGTTAGGGTCATCTTTTTCATTATAAGTTGTAAATGACAACTTTTGAATAATTATTTCTTTAAAATAATGTCATTTATTTTAGTTATTGTTTAATTGAATTTGAGATAATGTCATTGGATTCAATAAGTAATAAGGTATCCTAATCTAAATAGTTCAGTTCCGGGTAACCTACTTAAAACAATCTCTTTTTACTATTAACGCAAGTCGTTTCTGGAGGTCACAGTTTTAACCTAACCTAACCTAGCCATTACTCTGCCGTGCAGGCCCTAAAGTGCAGTATGAGGAAAAAAGCGGTTTCGAGAAAACCGCAAAAAACTTTTTAACACTGTTTTTTTTTAGATTATTTATGTGTATGGTGCATATTTTTGTTGTTCCGAGGACTAAGTGACCACAAAGATGGTATTTACAAAAACAAATGTTAGTTTTGTTTATTAGATTTTAATTAAAATCGGGTTTTCTAAAGTCTTAGCTTTTACTGCATGCAAAAAGTTACACATATGCAGATTAAAATGCGGTAAAAATACTTGATACTACAAAACTATTTGAGTTTTTTGCTACTTTGCAGACTAACTTGCAGCATAAGACTTTCTTTACTGCATTTTAATTTGTATCTTGAACTAACTGCACATGTAGTATCTAACAATTGCTTCCAACTTACGGCTATGTTTAGGTAGGAATTTACAAAAAAAAGTACATTGTGTTTAGAATTGGTCGTTTATTTTATAATATTACTAACTTTCGCCCACGGCTTCGCCCGCGTTAAATTTGGGGCAACACAGTTCCCCTTGCGCCTTATTGATCTGTAATAGCAACACTAAGTTTTCCCTTTTCTTCCCTCTTTCTCCCTCACATCCCACTTTTTTTAAATAAAAATTAGCCTATGTCCGTCTCCTGGTTCCCAACTAATTATGTAAAATTCATCACAATCGGTTTAGCCATTAAAGCGTGAAGAGGTAACAAACAAACAAACTCACTTTCGCTTTTATAATATTAGTAAGGATTATAAGGTAATTGTAAATTAAATTTAAGGTGCTTTGAACACAGGCGGTTATAAAGGCATTTCGATAAAAATAAATGGTATTAAGCTTTTTGGTTTCGCAAGACACATGAGATCTTTCCTTTAAATGGCACATTTATTAGTTTTATATAAATGTGCCTTTTAATAGAAAGATTTTGAATTGTGATTTACATCTTGATCTTTGATTTTGTTTAAAGATTGTTGGTGAAACGAGTCGGCAGACATAAAAGTATGTCCCGGCTGGAAATACTTCAATATAATTTTCAAGCAGCTATGTAACTCACTTTTAATAACTCCGATCAAATAAGTTATCAGACACCAGTTTTCCTTTTCGGATTGCCACCGTGGAATCTGGAGGCAATAGTGCTCGCGCGCCTGTTTGAGTTGCACGCAGAGGCACTACACCGGGGGGAAACTCCGCTGCCGCGGCAAATTGCCGCTCAGCGGACAGACCTCCGGTGTGATCTCATGGTGGCATGGAGAGAGCGACTGTCGCAACCCCGTGCAGGGCACGCCACAATAGTGGCGGTAAGTCCCCTCTTTGAGAAGTGGCTGGAGAGGCGTCATGGCGTCCTCACCTACCGCCTGACGCAGGTCCTCACCGGACACGGAAGTTTCGGGAGGTTCCTGAACATTATCGGGCGGGAAGAAACGCCCGGGTGTCACCATTGTGACGATCACACGTTTTTTTTGTGCATGTGGTGTTAATCTTTAATTAATTGTTACACTTGTAAATGTTAACCCTTGTTATTTAACTAACAAATGTATACGTGTAAACAATTGTTGGTTAACCTAAATAAAATAAATAAAAACCTCCCGGAGGACACGGTGGAGCACACAGTGGTGGTCTGCCCAGCTTGGGCGGAGCACCGCCGTGCCTTCGTGGAGGCGATCGGCGGCGGTGATCTCTCGCGTCCGGCCCTGGTTTAGTCCAAGGTCCGGAGCGAGAGGGAATGGGAAGCGGTCACCTCCTTCTGCGAAGCAGTCATGCCAGCAAAAGAGGTGGCCGGGCGTTTGAGGGAGAGAACATCAAGCCAACCCATCTGCTGCGGGAGACGCTCCGGGCGCCGGGCGCCGGGCGCCGCGAGACGACTCCCGGCCACCGTAGATGCGGGCCTGTGGACGGTGACTAATGGGTACTCCCCGTCCGTCCGTCTATTGACGACAGGCCGTGTCGACGGCGCGTTCGTGTTTCACGCGCGCCTCAGAGTGATGTCAGCAAAGCAGAGGTGTGTTGTTCGAAAGAGATTCCGCGGCCCCGGAACGTAAAGGGCAATAGAAGGAACATGGGTGGGTTCTGAAAAATATCTGTTGATGTTGGCAAAACCTCAGAACACAATAAATCTTCTAATGTCACAAGATCATTGAATGAATGTTCAGAAGCTATTTCAATCGTAGCTAAATCCGTTAGACCAGACTGAGGGAGAGCCTCAACAAGCCTTCGCTGCCTACACTGGCGCGGCGCAGACGTCTTCCTTCCTCGGCAGTAATCGACACATAAACACGACTGATTGAGCGAGAGAGATAGCGACAATTTCTGACTAGAACGCAGTAAAATTATTACCTTTGCTGCAGTGAAATTAGTAAAATCGTTCAATTTACCAATTATAATGCAGTAAGAGAGTGTCATACTGCGTTTTAATTAGCATATAACTTATTTTCATCTTTTGAAAAATACCGACTATACTGCAGTAAATAATGAACATACTGCAGTTTAAATAGTTAGTTCATTTGAAATAAACTAGTGATCAACCATGCAGTATTAACACTGTTGGTACAAAAACTACTTACTGCGTTTTAATTTATACCCCTCAATATTTTTTTGGCTGTAGAATACAGTTTTTTTGTGGTAATTTAGATATTTACTGCGTTTAACATGGCATAGTGACGGATCGTTGTAGACGTAACTGCTATTACTGTATTTTAGTTGGTATTGTAATATATTTAGACATGCAAAGTTAAGTTACTGCTTTCAAAAATTTGATTTTTAAACCGTTTAAAGCATCCTAACAAAAATCTGATTAGATCTTCATGTTCCTTATAACGTGTGCATTAAGGTTCAATATTCAACAAAAAAATGACAAAAAGCCTATTACTGCGTTTTAGGGTCTGCACGGCAGTACTGCCGTCTGCATAGTATGCCAAGTGAAATTATACCAAATAATATATTATGCGAAATTTGAACTATGCGATTCGTAATTATACTAAATGTAATTCTGCCATCTAAAAAGTATGCCATTGTTAATTCGAAGTTTTTAACGTTATGCCAAACGATAATTATACCAAATAATTTTTATGCCTTTAAAATGTTCGTTTAAAGAAAATTATGCTAAGTGTGTTATGCCAAATAAATTTCGGAGCATCAAGATTCTGCCAGATAGAGGGAACCCGTGAAAATCAACCCTCTAAGTCCACGCAGTCAAAAGATATGGCTGTTTATGTCGTAAGTTTGTACACAATCCTCGGTGCGCGGGCCCGACTTGATCTTGGCCGGTTATTTTCTTCCCAAGAATTATAAAATGGAAAGTTATTGGCACAAAAATCATCTATGACAGAAGTTGAGCAGAAATAGAAGCTCCGGTGTATTTTTTCAAGTTTCCGTCTGTTTTTGTACTTACGAGATGTGGGACGTTGAGTCACGTCCAAGTTTTTTTCTCAACTTTATTAATTTGTCAAACTTGTGCGCTTGGAAGTACCAAATTATTTCAAGATAGAATTGATTTGTTCGTTAATTGTTTATAAGAAGTTTTTGAAGAAAATTTGTTTGAAAAATGTTTTTTTTTTGTATAAATGAGGTTGAATTTGGACTTAGAGCGTGTTAAAAAGGTCTATTTTATTTCACGTGTAAGAATTTTGATAGTTTTCAAAAAGTGCCTACAAATACACAATACGAGTTTTGCTACGTACAGAAGCTTCCTATATAAACAGTGTGAACCATGAGTCTTTGTTTATCTTGTATTGTTTTTTGTTTTTAATTGTACTAGTTTTGGATCTATTTGACACAACTTTTGTTATGTATTTCTATCTCTAATATTTATCATGCATACCTGTTATTTGCATGGTTACCGAAATGCAGCTTTTATATGTTAGTTCTTTTCAATGTGTTTGTATGTGACCGTGCTGTTGGTGTGCTTATTATAAATAAATAAATATGAAGGTGTACGAAGAGGTGTACGGTACGGAACATCTACATCATATACTCGTAGGTAACAGTTGGTGAGTGTAGAGAATTTCATATACAACAGTTTCTCCTCATACCTTTGACTGAGCGAAGGTCTAATATTATTTCCATTAGGACATTGAGAATAAAACGCTCGTGCGCCAAATTGAATCGAAATGTTTTTGTACTGAAAAAGTACAGTCAGAGTAACTTTGCATTTATAATATAAACTCCAACTAATTGTATTTATTTACTAGATCAAAAGAGGCACTTTTGAATGTCAAAAGAAATATTATAATAAAGCTGAAAGTATACTGTATTTGACTCATTCCAAGATTTTGATCTCTATGGAAATTAATGGGTAAGAAACTATATAAGGATGTTTGTAACTGTTTCACGTCAAAACGGTATAACGGATCTTTATGAAATTTAACATAGAGGTAGATTATAGTCTGAAATAACAAATATTTTAATATTTTTTTTCGTTCATCACGCAGGTGAAACCGCGGGCTCCATCTAGTAACTAAATATATCTAAGGTAAAAAAAACAAACTTAAACACAAAGCAAGTAAATTGCTGACCTCAAAACACCTCATCAATATCGGAACCTCAATTCTATTAATTAGAGAACATTTAGCGGCGTCACGTTCACAATTACCGCACCAAAGAAATTTGGCTGGAATTATTTTAGGAATGATCAGTATTGTAGACATTGTAAATGTTAACAGTGTAAATGTTGAATTTAATAGCAATTAGAATAATTATTAATGACGTAGGCTAAGTAAATGCGAATGTTTGTGAGCATGTATGAATGTATGGATGTTTGTTACTCTTTCACGTCAAAACGGCTAAACGGCTCTTGATCTTGATCTTACACAGAGGTAGATTATAGTCAGGAATCACACATAGGATATTTTTTCAATATCACGCGGGCGAAGACGCAGCCTTCAGCTAGTAATGCTAAAATGTTTATTACCAATATTGACTGCACTTCACATTTAAACTGCCGGCGCGTTTCTGCTAGCCGATTATTTTTCCATGCATCGAATTTATCTCACCTTTGTGAAAAACAACCGGAGTATGTTATTGAGAATCAATGAATGCATGCCACATTCTATGCATCGAATTCATCTAATCAATGTGGTTTACGAAGCTTTACAGTAATGAATAAGAGTAGAGTGATGGCCTTGGTGGTCTAGTGTGTTATGCCACATAGAATAAGGAAATGTCAAAACGTTTGGTTGACACTACCCGTGACCCAAGGGATTTTTTTTTTTTTTGGGTGGGAAATCATCCAATGACTTCCCCCGCTCTGGGTGGAGCGGGGGGGCATGTCAGACTTGTACTGACTAAGGCAGGCGGAGGCTCTGGCAAGCCCCTCTGCTTTGCTGACTCTCTTTGAGGCGCGCGTGAAACACGAACGCGCCGTCGACACGGCCTGTCGTCAATCGACGGACGGGCGGTGAACTACCCATTGCTCACCGCCCACAGGCCCGCATCTACGGTGGCCGGAAGTCGTCTCGCGGCGCCCGGCGCCATGGGCGTCTCCCGCGGCGGCTGGGTTGGGCAGATGTTCTCTCCCTCAAACGCCCGGCCACCTCCTTCGCTAGCATTACTGCTTCGCAGAAGGTGGTGACCGCTTCCCATTCCCTCTCGCTCCGGACCATGGCCTGAACCAGGGCCGGACGCGAGAGATCGCCGCCGCCGATCGCCTCTACGAGGGCACGGCGGTGCTCCGCCCACGCTGGGCAGATCGCCACTGTGTGCTCCACCGTGTCCTCCGGGCGATCGTCACAATGGTGACACCCGGGCGCTTCCTCCCGCCCGATGATGTGCAGGAACCTCCCGAAACTTCCGTGTCCGGTGAGGACCTGCGTCAGGCGGTAGGTGAGGACGCCATGACGCCTCTCCAGCCACTCCTCAAAGAGGGGACTTATCGCCACTATTGTGGCGTGCCCTTGACCCAAGGGCTGGCTTTTACTTTGGCCAGAGGCTTAGCGTTGCCATACAACGTGGTAACGCGGCCAGTCTTTTGGGGACATTGCCAACTGACAGCGTTGAAACCGAATTTTTGACGCTATTTTTTAATTGATTTATAAGTGAGGTAGTAAATTTAAAAATATAAATTTAAATTCTTAATTGAACTTTTATAACATAGAATTGTTTTTTTAACCTTGAGTTACATGTGTTCTCCAATACATGTTCCATACTCCATTTTTTATTCATTATTTGACATCTCTTTTGTGTGGCCGTTAATATAAGTCACCAATTTTTAGATGTGTTGGTGCCGTCAATCTTGGAGTAAAATGACAAACAGACAAACAGATGTTGAATCTATAAGGGTTCCGTTTTAGCCATTTGGCTGCGCAACCCTAAAAATTCTCGTATTTTACATGTCTGACAGAATTGCAACAATAAATCGTAACGATATGTCGTAACGTGTGTCTGTGTATCTAGCATCAGTTACCGTGCCAATTATTTTGCCAATGGTTACGGTAGCTGATATTTTGACACGAAATTAACGTTTGAATTTCCAGTATAATGCTTATGCTGGATTTAATATTGATGTTTACGTAAATGAATACTTGGACGAAATTTCGGAATTATTCGTGCAAACGTGTCGAATTTATATAATTTTCGAAAGGGGCTTACATTGAATGGATTTTAAAAGGAATGATATGAGAGAGAAATTATGTGACGTCAGACAAGGGAGAATAGTAGAAGAAAACGTTTTGTGCCGATCCCAAATAGAATGACAAAAAGACATACAGATTATATTTACGTTTAATTCCCATGTAATACAGAGCGAGGCTGTTGCCATCAAGAGTATTGGTACAAGACCAAATCCAAACTCATAATTTTCCTGCCCTTTGCCCATTCTATTTGGGGTCGGTGCAACACGTTTTCTTCTTCCATTCTCCCCCTATCAGATGTCACGGCATCATTTAGTCCTTTCTCCTTCATCTTCTTACACAATCTATCCATCTTTTCCTTGACCTTCCTCTCGCTTTCCGTCCATCAACATTCAGATACAAATCCAGACTGCTACTGAGAAATTCCTAATGGAAAACCCAACAAAATTTTGCCACGGGAATATATAATAAATAATATAATAAACATTTTATTTAGCAAATTTTACATCCATACTTTATAAGTGCACAATAACTTAGAAAACTATGTAAGTAAAACATGTAGATTGGACAAAATAGGTATAAACAGGCAATCAAATTTCCCCGCAATGACATTCAGGAGACTGTACGAGTTGCCCCGGACCCTCTGCGGCGCGACGCGGGACGCTTACGTCTGATTGCTGCAAATATTCCCGACGCACTGTAGAAGCGTGACAGCCCCAGCAGCAATCTGAATGCATTGTTAAACCAATGTCTCTTATTCAGCAGTCAACGAGGCAGTCACTCCATTCTTATTCGTCACTTCAAAGCTTCGTAAACCACATTGGTGTGGTAAATTCGATGCACAGAATGTTGAATACAGTGACTGATTCTCAATAACATACTCCGGCTGTGCTATGGATGCTTTTGTTACACAAACAGGCTATTTCGTGCCTGTGGACTGTAGCGAAACTGCCGAGCCAACATAAAGGCGTTCCCTCGCTGCCGTCATTGCAAACCAGCCAGCACTCTATAGTTTGATTAATATTATAAAACCTTCACAGTTAAATATTACATAACTAGATTTTGCCCACGGCTTCGCTCGCATTAAATTTGGGGTAACACAGTTCCCCTTGCGCCTTATTGATTTGTAATAGCAATGCTAAGTTTCCTTTTCTTCCCTCTTTCTCCGTCACATCCCACTTTTTCCTAAAAAAAGTTAGCCTATGTCTGTCTCCTGGTTCCCAACTAACTCTGTACCAAAATTCATCAAAATCGGTTTAGCCATTAAAGCGTGAAGAGATAACAAATAAACAAACTCACTTTCGCTTTTATAATTTTAGTAAGGATGTTTAAATAAAGACAAGTATGGATTGACTAGATCATTGAATGCCATGGCCGTACATAATATGAAAAATTATAGGTTTATTCAGCATCTTTATAACAAAAGCAAACATATCTATCGATTACTTCCCGATGAGCCCGAGCTTGGCTGTGCAACATTCGTCATGTCAGTAATTTGTCTATTCTAATATATGTTTCGCAGAACACGCAGATCCATTGCCATTGATTCTCGTTACGAGACTGCATGTGTCGTCAATACTCGCTACTCTCGTGATTTAAATGATACAGATATGTGCATAATAATAAGACGTGCGGTAATTAAAAAAATACACAAAATTACTTTACTGAGAAATTCAAGATTTATTAATAATACACGGTTATATCTTTAAACATTACTAAGATATTTAACTAAGACTAGTATTTTTTTGGAAACCAAGTCATGAATGATAAAAATATTACTATTTTTATATTTTTTAATGTTTTTTTTTTAAGAAACACGTGAATATATACAAAAATATATAATATGTGTTTTTTTTAATAATTTTTGCAGCAATTTTAACATATATATATAATTATATTTATTTTGATCTAAGTTTTAATAGATGAATATGACTAATCTCTGTCAACACCTCGTAGCCAAAAGCATACACGCACACACGCCTAGCTGAAATACCGAATATAGTAAAACTCATAGATCTTAAGAACTTATGTTATCTACCCTATATTCTTGTACATAAATCTATCATTCATTCAAACACCACACACATCACACTTGAATTAAACACACGCAATTCGTGAAATAACCCTCAAACATAAAGGTATTGAAATAAAGTCGAAATTCCGGAAACATCTCGGCTTCAAAACCAGATTTCGGAAGTTCTTTACATTTCCCGTTGAAGAGACGAAGCAATTTGACTCAAGTGGGTGTGATAATGCCATCGAGTGGCATTATAGGACGATCACAATTTGCATGAGCCTTAAGAATTCCGACTTAATATTTTATTAACAGATTTTCAAACGTGTTTTTAACGGCAGTTTTGATATATGGTTTGGCTTTTTATTTACTTAATTATAAGCACACCAATGCATGCACATAAAATTTGACTTACGACTATAAAGATGTACAACAGTTAACTATAATATAAGTTTTTTTTTTAATTGCAAAGCAATTATTTGAAACATAGATATTTAAACACTATCATCTCACCACTCATCATCACGTTTAATAGAAAAATGGAATTTTATCATAACAAATTAATTGAATATAAGTTTAAACTAGACAGAGTTGAGAGGACTCACCGCAAAACATTCGTTCCGCTAGTTTTTGTTACGTGACGAAAATTCACTTACAAGACAAACGTTTTTTTATAGTCCATAGTTCCCAAATTTGTGTAACAAATGCTCGCAGGAGTGCCCAGAACCAACCAATTAGGAAACTTCAGACGTTATTTTAGAATTTGTCTACTTATATCATTAAGCTTATTACAATCATTTTATTGGAAGATACTTCGATGTCGGCATTATAAAGAATGGTCTCTTCTTATTTTCTTAATAAATAAAATTATCCGTAGTCTTGGATATAACGTTCGGAAAACCTTTTTTTACTACTTTGTACAAGGTTCTGAGGAGCCAATAAAAAAGTATTCACCGTGTCAACTGTTTATTCTTAAGGGAAAATAAAATACGGAGCCGAATTTCCATATTATGAGAACCTGAGGGAGCAAATCATGCATAAATAAAAGCTTCACCGATAACAGCCCGTTTTCAGATATTTATTTCCCATAGGAATTTATTAAAATAATTTTAAAGGTCATAGGGAAAGGGATTCTTAGATTTCCGGGCATCTGATGTCATCTCTTGGGATATCAAAGGTTAATCATAATTTATTACAGATTAACTTTTTTGAAAAGGTAAAATGTAAAATCTTTTTTCAGGAAATTCCCTCGGCTGATTTTGATTAATGTCTGGAATTGAGATAAAGTACTTATTAATTCTAACTGTGCCTTGCTCTGCGTGATTGATTGGCACGTTTTTTTTTTTACAATTTTTCTATCAATTTGGCCGACAGAAGATAGTCTTTGTAGGCAGAGTCACTTAAAAATTTGGTAGGACGACTATGAGTGAGAATCCTACAATCCTACTAATATTATAAGTGCGAATGTTTGTAAGAATAAATGGATGGATGTTTGTTACGATTTTTCACGTCAAAACGGCTGAACGGATCTTGATGAAATTTGGCACAGAGGTAGATTATAGTCTAAAATAATACAGGATAAATTCAATGACACTGAACGTTCCCAAAAATCGAACCCAAAACCTCATATTCTGCTTAATTATTTATGTATGGAATACTAATAAACATACTACAGTTTATAAAAACCTGAAAAACACGCTACAGCCTTTGCTACTAACCGTTCCCGGTGGAGGCGGCAAATCTCAGTTGACGAAAAATTCTCAGCGGAGAGTTACTACAGTGCACAAGTGTGTGCGCAGGCACAGGTGTACTCTCTGTTCTCTCACTCTTGTCTTGACAGCAATCCGACACAACCGGAGAGAGATCAGCTACCCTACCATGACGTGTTAAAGCAGAACTTATTCCGCTGAGGGAAAGGGACAGAGCTATACAGGGTGTCTAGCACCATCTCTTTCACTCAGTGGAATTAGTTCTGCTTTAAGATGTCATAGTAGGCCTACTGGGGCAGGACCAACGGATTAACGTGATTTCCAAGGCGCGGGTGTGTTACTGCTAAATACTGCATACATTCCTGATTAAAAACCCAATAACACTTTATGCCCGACTCGGGAGTCGAAGGACCTCGTTGTCAGAAGTCGCGCTTGCGGCCGCGAGACCAACGGAGCAGTCCCTCTACAATAAAGTGCGTAAAACCATAACACCCAACCATAAAATCACTTATCTTTACAAAAACAATGCCCTTCAATTTTATTTCAAGCTCTTTTAAATTTTATTTCAAGCACTTTTAAGTTTTATGTCAAGCACTTTTAGGGCTCCACTTAATTGAAACGATTACAGAGTAATATCACATTTTATTGTCCCCAGAGTCGTTTATAGGTTGTTAAATTAAACATTTTGAAATAACAGTAATGGTGATATCACAGAGTTGGTAATTGCTGTTTGAAGATAACGGTCTGTGATGTGTATGGATACTGAATACGAAATGAGTTTTAAATAATTGTATTCAGTAGGTAGAAACTGCGCAATGTCTATTTAAAATTAGTTAGTAAAATTAATTTTATTTCAGTGTTACCTAATTAAATTGATTTCAGAATGACTACTATACAAAAACACGCTGTATTAAAGAAATTAAAAAAAAAGTTTAAAACCCTCGATTAAAAAAAAAAACTAAGTCTTTTTTGCAATTAAAAAAACTAAAAACTAACTCTTTTTTGCAATTTTTATTTCTGTATACTTGTACTCAAGTATGAGACTGTTTTATGTCCGACACATCACATCATCACAGGTCCAGTTGAAAACCAGCGTCAGACACTAGTTGCCCAGCAGTTTGCTGAACTGGGCCTACTTTGCGCAGCCGTAAGATACAATAATATTTTCTTTTTGCGTTTAGATTTAAGTTTTTGTTGTCTTTTTCAATTTAAGTTTATGTTTTTATTTATTTTTGTTTAATGTTGTGTGCACTTGTGGCATGTGCCAAATGAAGTTATTTTCTTTCTTCTTTCTTTTGACCGAAATAAACCCAATTTACTTAGCTTTTTTTTTAAAGAAATATAAAAAAATAAGAATAAATAAACGGAGTAGTTATTGTTATTACTTCATTTTATATTTTTGTAATTCCTGTTATTTTACTTATTTTTTGCTTTTATTTTTAATGTGCAAAATGTTTAAATTCTACTCTTACACAATATCTCTGTAAATACTAATTCCAGGTCTGGAAGATGCCTCGTGACCTGTAACACTTTTATTGTAAACAATTAAACCTTTAATAGTTGTTTTAAAATGATAAGAGTATAGTTTTTGACGGTACGGTTGACGCTGCGTGTTAGATCCCCGCACGGAAAAAAATATTTGTATAACATACAGATAGTTGTTCAGGGTCTGGCTGTTTGTGTATGTGATTTTAAATATTTGTTAACGCACTCACGATACAGGAGAAATTCCTAGTGTGGGGCAAAGTAAGGTTATAAAAAAAACTTTTTTTCCCCCAAAAACTGTATTACTTGTAAAATTAATTTTATGCTATTTTCTGCACATAATGTAGTGCATGTTGTGCTTTTTCCTATAAGCAATGTGGCATTTAAACTTAAGTTAGCAGTGTACAAATTATATTGTAATAGCGTACTCATCGTTGAGAAACCAAATATAAAATTAGAGGTGTCAAGGGACACCCGGATGGAACGAAGTTCCTATAGAAATGAAAATATCTGGCTTGCTTTCTATAAGAGAGAGAGAGACAGACAGAGAAACATGCGACGCCGCACAGCTTACAATAGCAAAAAGTGTCGTGACAACTTTTCGTAAGAATTTTTTCCGTCTAGCCCCCTTTCACAACGCGCGATAAGGAACTTTGTTCCAAAAAAACACAGGTTTATGGTTGTTGTTTATATTTTTACGGTGAACAGAAAATCGTCAAAAATATAATTTCTTCACCTAATTTTAACCAAAGTAGACACAAATCACCTAGATTTTTATAACGATGGGAAGGTACCTATTTCTGTAGACGGATTTGTAATCGCAGTTTATCTTTATCACTTAAGAAAGTCGAAGGCGCTGCTGCATATTGCTTAAACCCTTTGACGTAATCCCTTTGTTGCTTTGAAGACACCTGCGCCTCCCATCAGGCTTTAACCTTGGTCTTTAAGAGGACATCGCAACGTTATATCACAAGGGTTTACGATTTTCCATCGCGCGTAAATATTTGAATTTAGATATACAAATATGTTAAAACCGGCTCAGAGACTCAGACTCGGGCACCGAGGGTTCCGTACAAACTTGTGACTCAAATAGCCATATCTTTTGACTGCGTAGACTTAAAGGGTTGATTTTTTTCAAAACACAAAGGAACCAGTCTTAAACATGCAGTTTTAATTTAATTTCACTTCGTTTCATTTCACTCGATATCTTCACGCGTTCCTGAGATAAAGATTTAGACACACGGTCAACAAAGTGATCCAATAACGATTTCGTTTTTTCCTTTTGAGGTACGGAACCCTAAAAATCATGGCTATCTCCGAATCATTAAGCAAAGGTGTACCGAATAGTTTATCCGCATTTCACCAGTTATGTTTAGGTCCTATGTATTAGAGGGCTAGCCTAATTCAAAAACCAGGCACAAATCTAGACTTCGTGTGGGTTATTAAGAAATTACCGGTAGGAAAACCAAGTAACACTTTGCCCTATCCGGAAACCCAGGATCTTATGACGACTGGACCAAAGATAAAAGGATATATATGTATGTGTGAATGTTGAATTTCCTGCGTTGCTTTGGTGTATATTATATTCACAGTTTTTTTTTTTTTGACGATCAAGATGATAACATAAGTCAGAAGTTAAATATTGAAACCCTTAAACAACTATTATAGCTATAATAGCTAATACTTATTAAGATTTATACCATGCAGATTACTAAGGAATGACTAATAAATAACTAGTTTTCAAACAACGCGGTTTTAGAATAACCTCATGAGAAACTAAATTATAAACTTAATTTAATTCGTATTGTACCTAATGAATGGAGTTCATTTATAAAGCTGGGTGTTGAGATTATAGACTGTTATTAGAGTTAATAGTCGCAATGAGTTAGTTTTGAATTATGTTCGTACTTGAGAACTGTTGACTTCATAAATTAATCGGTTTTTGGAGAATTGCAGGTGTTTAAGTTTGTTTTTGGCAGTTATGTATTTTGATTAATTGTTTCATTTTATTTTTGGGCTTTTTTAATTGACGGAGATCACCAAATAACTTCCCCTGGGCAGAGCAGGGGGGAGTATCAGACTTTTACCGACTGAAATCTTCTTTCTTTCTTGCGTCTTACCTATTCTTAACCGACTTAGAAACCTGGTGTGCCGCTGTAGGTGCAGCTTGGTCCAGTGCCGTACCATAGACCATTCCCGATACTACCTAGACTGGCAGTACTATAGGATCTTCAATCGAGCAGATAGGTTTCAAGTGTCAAGAGCCTGTATTCAAGTGGTTTTTTTTTCTTTTAAAAAAACGTTGCCCCACACTAGGAATTGCTCCTGTATCGTGGGTGCGTTTACAAACATTTAAACTCACATACACAAACAGCAAGACCCGAAACAACTATCTGCAGGTCGTACAAAAAATTGTTCCGTGCGGGAATCGAACCAGCGACACGCAGCGCAGCAGTCGATCGCACAGCTACTGCGCCAAATGTGCCGTCAAAATTAAAATTATGTGAAAATCAAATAACATACATGATACAGTGAGTTACGTGTGTCGAGAACAGAATTGAGTCGCGAGTTGTAGCGGTACCGAAAAACAAACCAGGAAGAGCGTAGACCGTTTTGTCTGGTTATAAACATCCACCCGCAATAACTTCAGTTTATCGTGATCATGGCGTATGCAACTGCGCCCAAAATATCGGAAACAAAAAAAGAATTCAGCGATCATGTCAGTTTAAAGACATTAATTTCAATTTCCCTTTTGCATAAAACGAGTTAAAAAAAAAAACGCGATTCCATTTAAAGCAACACAACTTTTGTCATTCCCCGCGACAGAAGTTTTGTTATTCATTAAAAAAAAAGTACATTTACAGTCAACTTTCACAAATAAAGCTAGGCTTAATTAAAACTAAAGAAAAAGGCAAAACAACTTGATACGAAAACTTTCCTCATTTGTGTTTATACGTGTGTTTGTATTTTATGACCAACTCTTTTAGGAGTCTTCCTTAATTGCCATTTCAAAGTTTGAGTCTGTGGAATACCTACTTTGTTATTTTTTGTTGTCATATGCCAGTCGTTTTGTTTGCAACACAAAGGGCAATAGAAGGAATATGGGTGGGTTTTAGTCAAGTACAAGACAATCCCCCCCGCTCCGCTTCGGGGCAAGTTATTTGATGATTTCCCATGCGCAAAAAAAAATTGTTCAGTACAAACTTGCTATATGAACAACTATTAGGCCTACTATGACCTTTTAAAGCAGAACTTATTCCACTGAGGGAAAGAGATGGTGCTAGACACCCTGAATAGCTCTGTCTCTTTCCCTCAGTGGAATAAGTTCTGCTTAAGAGGTCATGGTAGGGTAGCATATCTTTTGACTGTATAGACTTAGAGGGTTGATTTTTTCACAGCATAACACAGAGTTGAGTAAATATTATATCCTTAATATTATAAAAGTGAAAGTGAGTTTGTTTGTTTATTACCTCTTCACGCCTTAATGGCTAAACCAATGTTGATGAAATTTGGTACAGAGATAGTTGGGGCCCAGAAGACAGACATAGGCAATTTTTTTTAAAAGATTGAGACGTGAGGGAGAAAGAGGGAAGAAAAGGGTAAAGTTGGCGTTGCTATTACAATTCAATAGAAGCAAGGGCAAAAACTGCAGGTAGCAGGTACTGTGTTATACCGAATTTAATGCGGGCAAAAGCTAGTTGTTTTAATAATTAAAACTTGAAGTACGGAAAATAAAGTGAAAGGGTTCCATTTGTTCCTTCTGAGGTACGGAACCTTAAAAATCTGAGTTCTGGAACGAAATTGCAAACCAGTCTGTACTCTGTCATAAAACCTTAACAATACACACGGGGATACATCAAGCTATACATTTCTAGTACAATGTGGCCTCACCTTGTATACATTTCCAACACAATGAGAGATTCGCAAAAGCTGGTTTTAGTTTAGTGTGCACTATACTCTCCGTTGGTGAAATAAAAATATGCCATGATGACTTTAATCCTAATATAAGAACAAAGTTACTGAAACGATTTTTATGAATAGATTAAGTTATAATTATATTTTTTAAACGTGTCCACTTGGAATTACTCCTGTATAGTGGTTGCGTTTACAAACATTTAAACGCGTAAGGCGTATATATGTATGTAGGTTTTGAGACAACTTTTAGGGTGTCAATATACAAGCATTTACGGACTTACAGCTGGGTATCTCGAATTCCGAGATTCTTACCTAATTTAAGCTTAAATGACTGGACTAATGGGTATTTGGCAAATAAGGATGGTAAAGCAACAAAGGAAGTGTCTGAGAAGATTACGAGCCATAGAGAAGCATAGATATTAGACTCTGCAATATAATTTTATTATTAACACATT
This sequence comes from Ochropleura leucogaster, assembly GCA_958449745.1. Classification (NCBI taxonomy): domain Eukaryota; kingdom Metazoa; phylum Arthropoda; class Insecta; order Lepidoptera; family Noctuidae; genus Ochropleura; species Ochropleura leucogaster. The sequence continues at coordinate 8,167,054 of OY288223.1, read as the reverse complement.
TTGCTGCACCCTAACAGGGTCATGTACTCATTAGTTATAAACCTAGCGTGTAACTATTTGTACATTAAGCACTACATGAATACATACATAAAGAAAATGAAGAAGAACTTGGGGACCGTTCTTTAGTAAAATAGGATAATGGCAGGAGGAATGATGTTTAAGAATTTGACACGGACATCTGTTCCAAAAACTTGAAGTACCTAAATAGAAAAAAAAGCCGGTGCTCTAAAGTTATGTAGATAGCTCTCTTATAAAAGAATCGCAAAACTTTTAGCGTCCTCTCAGAAGATTTCTTTAATCTAGCCAGTCTTAGTAATTGCTTTGAACTAGAGTCGAGGCGACCCAAGGGGCGCTAATTTCACAAAGTCTACAAGAAATGGTGTGAAAAAGATTTTAGTTGAGCCGCTTTTATTCTTTGTATCTTACTGCCGAAAAAGATAGCAAATCAAGTATATTAAGGGGCGTGGATTCAGAGATCATTGTATCAAAAGTAGCCAATGGCTTAATTGCCGGGAGCTTCGACAAATAGGGCTCTTCAAGGAGGCTCTCGATAGGCAGCTGGATCAAGGGCTTGTTTAAAAAAGCGGATCTCCTGGACACGGCGTATTGTTAGTTTCCGTTTTCTGAAACTCTAACTACTGTTTTTATATCTACTGATTTTATTTATTTACGAATATTAATTTTAAAAAAAGTGTCAAGGGACACCCGGATGGAACGAAGTTATTATGTACAAAAAATCTGTATACATTTAACAATAATAATCGTCGCGACACCAAACTGTTCAATGCAAAATGAAAGTAACTGGCTTACTTACTATGAGAGAGAGAAAGAGAGAGAGAGAGAGAGAGACAGACAAAAAAACTTGCGCACGCCACACGACTTACAACTATAGCAAAAAGTGTCGTTACAACTTTTGTGTCTTAATTCTTCTAGCCCCCTTTCGCAACGCGCGATAAGGAACTTCGTTCTAAAAAGTAAGTAAGAAAAATAAATAAATGAATTACATGAACCTATTGCATAGTAAATCTATAACTAAGTTACCCAACCAAAAAAGTTACATAAAAAAATAATAAATTACACCTACCGCGCCAGGTGTACACTACAGTGCAAATAAAAAGAGCCGCTGTTGTCAATTTACTAACAGTGCGGTCGACTGACCCCTTCCCTACACTTCTGGAAAAAAACAGTTGAATATATAGGTCGGACAAATGGAACCAAATGTTGAAGGCATCTATGTATATAGTATCGACGATAGATAAAACACTTTCAAGGGGATAAATTGTTGAGGGAATGAAAGATATCTGAGATAATGTCAGACAAATAATATATTATACCCGCATTTTGGTAGTTATATCCATCGAATAAATAATAATTACAGCCATTTAGTTACATAGCCTATACTATCTAGCGGGCTACAGGTAAGAAATTTGTGAACAAAACTTCCAATAATAGTTATTTTGCTTGACTTGAGATTTAAACCCAGCATTTGATTTTCACGTCAGCAAAAGCACTTACGACCTATAAGATAAAATCAATAATGCATGGCAAATTATTTAAAACAAGAAAAAAAGAGAACAATCATTCAAATACTTACTAGACTAAGCGGATGGGCGGTTAAGTCCATTGTAGGTATTTGAATATTTTTTCTCATGCGAGTTCCTACTAAAATAGTTTTAAAATATATATTAAAGAAGATTTTTTTTAAGATAAACTTCAATTTCATCAAAATTAAATTACAAATATAAAGCCTCGTTTACACAAGGCGAGTTACTCGACCGTCGTGGCTTAAGGTAAGTTCTGAGTGAGGTTATAAAAGACTTACTTTGATTGACCTTTAAAACTAAGCGCGGCAAGTTAGCAAGTCTACGTTTAACTTTTATATCTTGATTAATCCGGAAATTAACTTCTAAAGAACTTAAATGGTAGGGGTTTGGTTGAAGGAAAACGTGAATTAGTACCTATTAATAAGATAGCATCTAAAAGCTGCTTACACAGGGTCGATGAGACACCGACATTTATGAAAAACTAGCTGTTTCTCGCGGTTTCACCCACGCTGCTCAGCACCTGTTGGTCGTAGCGTGATGTTATACAGCCTATAGCCTTCCTCAAGAAATGGAATATCCAACACTAAAAGAATTTTCCAATTCCAACCAGTAGTCCCTGAGATTAGCGCGTTCAAACAAACAAACTCTTCAGCTTTATAATATTAGTATAGATTTTACCAAAGTTTCAATACACCGTTCTGAACCCCACTATTGAAAATTTCCCTAGGATATTTTTTATGTTAGAAAAAGCCGGTCAAGAGCAAGTCAGACTCGCTCACCGAGGGTTCAGTACAAACTTAAATTGTGATGTGAACAGCCAAATTTGACGACACGGTAGGCGCAGGGGCTGAGCGATCGACTGCTGCGCTGCGTGTTGCAGATTCGATCTCCGCGTGGAACAAATATTTGTATGGCCTACAGTAAACGTACCCACGATATAGGAGAAATCCTAGAATGTGGCAACGATTTTTTTTTTTAAAGAAAGAAATAATAAATATCTTTTGACCGCGTAGACATAGAGAGTGATTTTTTACAGACCAAAGGGACTATAAAGATACCTCTACGCGTTCCCGAGTTAAAGGGTCTGACAGACAGATTGACAACGAAGTGATGAATAAGGGTTCCGTTTTTTCCTTTTGATTTACGGAACCCTAAAAAACGGATTGTTACAATTTTCCTGATTACTCTTCCTGAACCAACCTTGTCCGATCTAATTCCGTTATACCTGACTTGATCTTCCGTTGTCAGTTGTCATTTTTCGCGCGCAATCTCCGCCATTTTGTCTGACTTTATGAACCTCCGATAATAGGATTACTCCTCTCACCGTGCTCATGTCACCGGCGCGGCGCTAACTTCGTTCCCTTCATTATTTATGAACAAAATTGAGCTGCATCGGAGGTGAACTGATTTTATGCAATTTAGGTAAAGTAAACTAAGCTGGCTACTAAATTTTGAAGATTTAGCATAAACATAATCGGGAAAGGAAAATATTGTGGAGGAGCTGGGAGCAGTAGATCACTTTGAGAAAGAGAGTAGGTAGGCTATATACATTGTAGTAGGTGAAGTGGTCCAGACGAAGGCTGACGAGAGGGTCCCAGTAGAAAAAGAAGTCGTCGGGGAGGCAATTGATTTGCCATTGCAAAGACCCCGCCTGCATTGCCTAAAGCTGGTGGGACTTTGTACGGGTGGTCAGAGTGGGGTGTCTGTGCGCTGACTGAAACACCTCAGAGATGACCGGCATCACTGTGGTCACGTGCTGCCGTGCACATTTGCACAGCAAGGCTCAGTATAGTCGCCCCAGGGAAGTTCCTTAAAAGGCGTAACACAGAGGAGATTTCGGACAAGTCTATTAAGAGGAAAGAGTGCCTTATTTTGTGTGCAGATAGTAACCACCGTGTTTTGTGTGGTATAAGTCCCACACACGATCTTATCCCCAAAGATTGGTCACCTTCTGGTTTCCCCCCGAAAACAAATAGTTGAACTATTTATACAAGTGGTTTTGGTTTTGGTATTTTTGGTTTTTAGGACGTGCTGAATTCCTTATTCGTACCGGTTTATTACTGTGAAAAAATATTTTGCGTAGAAATAACGCAAAAAAAACTAACAAAAAACGACGAAGATGTGTTGGGATGAAATCAATGCGAATTCATGAATTTTAATAAGAAACATAATTATTCATAAACAACAATATGAGTAGTTCACTTGCAAAGTCCGCTATGTTGAAACAATAATAATTTTGGAAAATCGACTAAAACCTCTAGTGTTAAAATGGAGTTATGAAAATTCATATTATAACACATTACTGAAAATTATTGTCACAAAGGATTAATTTCTTATAGTAAATAAAATCCCAATACCATAGTTATTTTTTTATTCGTTTTTAAAAAAATAGTGTTGCCAACACAACAAACTAAATTGCCTGTTAGCCAACAGTAAAAAAATGGCTGCGTTCTCAATTACTAACAGACTTGATGAAATTCCACAAACTAAAACCTACATAGGTTCAAACCCACACACAGCCTACAACTCGTAATTCTGAGCCATTACCACTGAGCTTTTTCTGCACTTTAAGTAAAATTGGATAGCTACTAAATGTTGAAGATTGAAGAGACAGATATATATACTTACACTAGTGCTGCGATGAATTCTTGATGTTTTGGAATGTTTAAGTTGTATACGAATTGCCTTCTATTTTTGCGAGGCAGAAATGGGTTGGAATTGTAAAGCATAGACTTTTAAAAGGAATATAAGTAAGCGTTTTTTTTTTATTGCGGTTGGGTAACTTCCCCCGGGCGGAGTGTCAAACTTGTACTGACTAAAACCCACCCATGTTCCTTCTATTGCTCTTTATTAAGCGTACCTTTTCTTCTTGTTATAACTAGTCTGTATCAATGATTCTATTTTCGGCTTGACATGACCTGACATTTTTAGAGTGTTAAATTTTTTTAGGGTTCCGAAACCTCAAAAAGAAATACCCTTTTTGGATCACTTTCTTGTCTGTCTGTCAAGGTCCTTTATCTCGGCAACACGTGGAGGTATCGAGTTAAAATTAAAACCATATACTCAAATCTGTAGTGTTTTTGTGCTTGAAAAAAATCCACTCTCTAAGTCTACGCAGTCAAACGATCTATTGAGAGTGCTTGTGTACCAAATATCGTGGCCACGTACTTAATGCTATAGTATCTAAGTTCTCGCCCTTTTAGCTTTATTGTTTCCTGCAGTTTACACAAAACCAATTACATTGAACAGAAATTGTACTAGCATTTTCTTTGGGAACGTAAGCTGCTTATTCCTGTGTTGTTCTGGGTGCCAGCGAGATACAAAATGATTACTTATGTATTTCGCTCTCTACAGAAAAGCTTAGTACACTGCGGAAATAGAAATGTTGTCTGATGTCGGTCTGAACATGTTTATCAAAATACAGAGGATATATTTATTGCATGTTGTAAACTTGATTTATATATTTTGTTTTAAGACGTCGCTCCACATTAGGAATTTATCCTGTATCGTGGGTGCGTTTACAAACCCGGAACAATTATCTGTAGGCCATATTTGTTCTGTGCGGGGATCGAACCCGCGACACGCAGCGCAGCAGTCGATCGCTCGCCCACTGCGCTAACCGTGTCATATCGTTGCCATAATTATACAGGTTCTACCGTTTCTTAAGGGTTTAACTTCCGTCAAAGCGCCATTTTCCCCTCATACTTGAGTTAACACCAATTCTCTTCCCCCTTTACTGATCACGTTTGATCACCCAAAGTCTTTTATCATTCGATCCCACGCCATTATTATTGTCAGACACTCTATCCTGTGTTCATTGGGTGTAATTCTGTGTAAAAATAAGTAATTTGGAGACATTGATTGTAGAAATATGGGGGAAACGCCATGCGTCTAATATAAATACTGGGTAGCTTTTATATGTATATGTTCTATGTATCTTTTATTTATATGTACCTATTTTTTATGTTTTCGAGCGTATGGCAGTCGTGGGCTGCAGCTGAAAATCAGCGTCAGGTGGCGGCCTTGTGTTGCCATCTGGCATTATGCTGAGGTGGGACTCTTTGGCATTATTTATTTTAATGATAAGGTGTTCCTTTTTTGTTTTTAATGATGCTGGATAAATGATTTAATTTTCTTTTTTTTTTGTTAGCTTTATTAGTATCCACAGAAATAATAAAAACTCGTTTCTGATCTATACCTGTAACTAACTTTAAAAAAAGTGTTTGACTAACTTTCCAATTGAATTTCCGATCGAGCAGAAGCTTTACATACTTGAATGACAATACATTCTTAGACAAGTGACATCATTTAAAATCCAATATGGCGGACTTACATGATTTATATCAAATGAAAGGATTTTGCTCACGAATAAAGTTGCTTATATTCTCAGAAAATATTTTATATCTGTGTCGGAAGTATTTTATAAATATTGGCATAATCTCTATGTCTGTATCCTACGTTTGCTCACTAGAATCTAAGAATCCTTGGGGATCTAACGCTGGAAAGAGAAATCACAGTAAATGTTCGGCATATCGTAACATCACACCTGTGATTCCCAAGAGGTAAGGTACAGGCGATACTCAACACACATCAGCATTGTACATTCAAAAGTGTGTCCCAACAGAGTTGGGAGAAGACAGGTTTTTCATTACCCTCTGTCCTTATCCCAATTTAGTTAGGGTTGTCGCATCATTTTAACTTCTACTTGAAACTTCTCCACATAAAGTCTTTTGTTAAGCACATGTTTTTATATGATAGTCGTGATGTGCATCGGTACAGGCAGTTGATAGGATCTTTATTATACTTAGTAAATAAAACTAGACCAGATTTACTAAGTATAATAATAAATAAATGTAAAACAAACCGTATTCGTAGGTATAAGCGGCGGGTGGAACGGTACACTCAGAATCGCACATTCCAAAGTGATGAAAGGTGGGTGTATAGAGCATGGGAGCGACCGGACCAAGGTGTGTCTGACACGCGCCTACCGGATGATGACGCCATGTGTTTGTTTTGGCGCAGCATCTGGTCGGTGCCTGTCAGTCATACCGAAGGTGAATGGACTCGGGAAGTCGAACGAGCATGCGATCCAATACCAGAAATGGGGGCCCTAACAATCAGCCCCCAAGATGTAGCTTGTGCGGTCCGTCCGTTGCCTAACTGGAAATCCCCAGGGCCGGACGGACTGCACAACTTCTGGATAAAGTGGATCCAGAGGTCGCACGTTCGTTTGGCGGCCCTATTCCAGACGGCCTTAGAGTCAGGGTCGTTACCTATGTTTCTGACAACTGGTATAACCCACCTGCTCCATAAATCGGGTAGTACGGCGGAACCCAAAAATTATAGACCAATTACGTGTCTTCCGACACTTTATAAAGTTTTTACATCCATTTTGAGAGCTAAAATCACCAAACACATTGATGACAATTCAATCATGTCTGCTTCTCAAAATGGATGTGGGAACGGGTCCCGCGGTACTAAGGAGCTGCTCCTCATTGATATGGCCATTAGTCAACAAGTTCGCCGTTCTCGAAGGCATCTGTCGACATGTTGGATAGACTATAAGAAGGCCTATGACTCCGTGCCACATACATGGCTCATGAGGGTGCTAGAGATGTATAAAATTGATGCAACTCTCCGCACCTTCCTGAGCTCGTGTATGAGGCAATGGAGTACGGTCCTTCGCTATCCAGGATGTCGGCAGATTCAGAGGAATAGTGAACCGATAAGGATAGAGCGAGGTATATTCCAGGGCGATAGTTTGAGTCCACTTTGGTTCTGCTTAGCCTTGAATCCTCTAAGCAAGCTGCTGGAGAATTCAGGTCTGGGCTATCGATTGAGGAGAGGTGGTCAGGTTATATCTCACCTTCTTTACATGGATGACCTGAAACTTTTTGCCCCCAACGATTTGCAGCTGATGGAGCTACTGAAGGTAACTGAAACTTTCAGTAGCGCTATCAGGATGGAATTTGGTGTGGACAAATGTGCGGTCATGCATGTAAAGCGAGGGGAAATTGTGGAGTCTGTGGGAACCCAGCTCTCAGATTCCATAAACCTTAGATCCCTCTCAGCAACCGAAACCTACAAGTATTTGGGGATGTCGGAAGCGCTGGGCATCAATGTTGCTGACATGAAGCAATCGTTGAAGGAGCGCTTCTTTGGCCGCCTGAGAAAAGTATTTAATAGTCTTTTATCAGGCGGAAACAAGGTGCGTGCTTTCAACGGTTGGGTCATGCCGGTTTTGATGTACTCTTTCGGCATACTCAAATGGACTCAAACAGAACTGGACGCCCTGGATAGGAAGGTCCGTACATTGTTAACAGCATTTCGTATGCATCACCCACGTTCCTCGGTTATGAGACTGTATATCCCGCGGAGTTGTGGAGGTCGAGGCTTTTTAAACGCCAAGACTCTCCACAATCGCGAGATATGCAGTCTCAGGGAATATTTCCTAGAAAAAGACGTGGGAATGCATCGGGATGTGGTTGCAGTGGACAAAGGCCTCACCCCGCTCTCCTTGGCTAAAGAGAACTGGCGCAAACCTGTAGTGCTTGACACTAACGACCGCAAGGAGGTATGGCAGAGTAAGGAGCTTCACGGAGGCTTTTTCCGGGTCCTACATGGACCCGATGTAGATCAATCAGCGTCCATAGCCTGGTTACGTTCCGGGGACCTCTTTGGAGAAACCGAAGGTTTTGTCTGTGCAATCATGGATGAAGTTATGATGACGAATAACTACCGGAGATTTATTGTGAAGGACGGCACGGTTGACATATGTCGGGCATGCCACCGTCCGGGTGAATCAATTCGTCACATTATCTCTGGTTGTTCTCGCCTTGCTAACGGAGAGTACTTGCACAGACACAACCTTGTAGCCAGGATTATCCATCAGCAACTTGCTCTTAAATACAACCTTGTGGAATCGGAAGTGCCGTACTATAGGTATGTGCCCGACCCAGTTCTCGAACATGGCAATATCACATTGTACTGGGATCGATCGATCATCACTGACAGGAGTATTGTTGCAAATAAACCTGATATAGTGGTGGTGGATCGATCAGAGCGGCGCGCAATGATTGTTGACATAACGGTCCCACATGACGAGAACCTTGTGAAAGCCGAAAAAGATAAACAAATCAAGTATATTGACTTGGCTCGCGAGGTTGTCGATATGTGGGACGTGGACTCAGCGATCATTGTGCCGATAGTCGTTACAGCCAATGGCTTAATTGCCAAGAGCCTCGACCAACACCTGAGAAGGCTCTCGTTAGACGGCTGGATCAAGGGCTTGATACAGAGAGCGGTACTCCTGGACACGGCTCGTATTGTTAGGAGGTTCCTTTCTCTGGAGCCCTGACTGCCGGTAGCTTGGACCCTGTTCCCGATACCGGTGGGCTACTATTTTTATATTTTTAAATGTTTTTTTTGTTTTGCTAAGAAATATGTAAAAATATAAAAATATGTAAACAAATAAATAAATGTCAAAAAGAATAAATAAATAATAATAAATAAATAAATATCTTGGGACAACTCACACACGGCTATCTGATCCCAAGCTAAGCAGAGCTTGTGTTTTGGTAACCAGACAACTGATATACATACTTATATAATTTATAAATACATACATATTATAGATAAATCACACCCAGACACAGAACAAACAATCATGCTCATCACACAAAGTTTGTCCTGGGTGGGAATCGAACCCACGACCTCCGGCTCAGCAGTCAGGGCCACTAACCACTAGACCAACAGGCCTGTCAAAAAAATAATAAATCTGGTTTAGTTTTATTTACTAAGTATAATAAAGATCCTATCAACTGCCTGTACCGATGCACATCACTACTATCACACTTCCCCTCTTGATGTGTATCAACTAAAATGTTTGGATAAACATTTTCCTTTAAATCTGCATGGGTACCTCAATAGGAAAAATGGAACCCTAATTGGATAATTTTGGTCGCCTTTATTTTGGGAACGTGTGGAGGTATCGAGTTGAATTTAAAACTCACATATACTCAAGTCTGTGGTGCCTTGAAAAAACCCTCTAAATTTACGCAGTCAAAAGGTATGGCCGTCTATGTCGCAAGTTTGTATAGAACCCTCTGTGCGAAAGTGACTTGATTTTGGCTGGTTTTTTTTACTTGACATTCGTTTATTTTTGGAACGAAGTTCCTTATCGCGCGTTGTGAAAGGTGGCTAGACGGAAAAAAATCTTACGAAAAGTTGTCACGACACTTTTTGCTATAGTATGCTATTGCAAGCTGTGCGGCGTCGCATGTTTCTCTGTCTGTCTGTCTGTCTCTCTCTCTCTCTCTCATAGAAAGCAAGCCAGATATTTTCATTTCTATAGGAACTTCGTTCCATCCGGGTGTCCCTTGACACCTCTAATTTTTTTTAATTCAATCTCGTCCTGAGTACAGATATGATCATTATGATGGTCGACGATGAGACGAGCTAAGGAAAAACACTATTCATTTAGGTCTTGAATAAACCTGAATCAGTCTCGGTCTGCTCTTTTAACTATTTCATGTATAAGCACTAGCTTCCACCCGCGATTTGGTCCGCGTGGCTTAGTTAGTTTGGGCTAACGTTAACCCCTCGCGCGTCAAAGTGTCACACTGGGTGCAAAGTTTTACTTGTGCCACAAATGTCGCATTTGCACACGGGTGCAAAGTTTGAACCGCTGTGAGTGGTTTTCATATTTTAGACATTTATTTTTAAAATTTATTTAAAACTCATAAGGATTCTGGAAACATCATATATCGATATAACATATATCGATAATTATATTTTACGAAATATTTGTAATATATAATTATCGATATAACTATGAAATCTTCGTTTTTCCGAATGTCTAACCAAAATCAAAAATTCATTCAAAATAGCTCGACGTTTGGGGCACTTTACCTACATTGTTAGCAATCGCGCGAGGGGTTAACTGTAAGCCGAGTGATGATCAAAAAAAGAAAAACTTTCTGTCCCCTTTTCTTCCCTATTTCTCTCCCTTTTCTCACTTTTAAAAAAAACGTAAGTCCGTCTCCAGGGTCCCAACTATTTCTGTACCAAAATTGATCAAAATCAGTTTAGCCATTTAGCCGCGAAGACGTAACAAACAAACAAATTCGCTTTCGCTATAATATTAGTAAAGATATATTTCAGCTTATCATACACGATATAACAGGACTTTTTCTTTCTCTTACGATATTCGCAAGGCTTAAGAAGTAATCGTTTCACTCACGAGTGTCTTGAAAAAAGGCTTTTTAAAATGAGTTTATAAGCCAATGGATCTTGTTGCCTTAATTTTCCCGTTCGCCTGATTTTATGGCTTTATAAATATGATATTTTATACGTGTTTCAAACCAACCTTTTCTATGTTGGTATACTTAGCTTCTCGTCACAAAATAAAGTATTATCTTTGACATTTATGTTCACAAACGATACTTCAGAAACAGTTATACACTATCTTTACTAACATTATAAAAGCGAAAGTGAGTTTGTTTGTTTGTTACGTCTTCATGCCTAAATGGCTAAACCGATTTTGATGAATCTTGGTACAGAGGTAGTTGGGACATAGTCAATTTTTTTGAAAAGATTGTGATATGAGGGAGAAAGAAGGAAGAAAAGGGAAAACTTAGCATTGCCATTACAATAAATAAGGCGCAAGGGCAAAAACTACAGGTAGCAGGTACCTGTAAATCAGGAAAGGGGAACTGTGATATCCCGAATTTAACGCGAGCGAAGCCGCGGGCAAAAGCTAGTTCAGAATATTTGTATTTAACCCTTATCAAAGTTCAACTTAAACAAAATTAATTATCGGTTAACTATAATTTATCACACCCAGGTGTTTAATTATTGAACATTGCCGATAAATCTAACTGCGGTCTAACAGATCCAAAACAGACAAGTTTGATAAACAAATTAAATTTAAACTAGACATTACAATACAATAGAAGATTAATTGATGGTTATTCTAACTAAGAAGTTACTTAGTAAATGGCATAAGCGTTTATGCTTGCTTAAACTTGGTGCTTGCTTGAATATGAAGGTAAACCTCTATTCAAGTTATTAAGCTGGGTTCTTAGTTGAGCTTCTCTAGTTTTGAGTTCAGTTACAAGTTTACAAACACTGCACTGGCTGGTTAGGTATCCTCAAAGCCGTTTGGTTCTTTTTTCAAAAGAACATCTATGTCGAAAACTTGTTCTGTGTGTCTGCAGACGGTAAGCAATGGGTAGCTCACCATCCGTCCGTCTATTATCGACGCCGCGTTCGCGTTCCACGTGCTCCTCAAAGACAGGTCAGCAATGCCTGCCAGGGCCACTGTCTGCCGGAGTTGCACGTTGTTCGAGAGAGATACCGTGGCCCCGGAATACAAAGGGTAAAAGAAGGAACATAGATGGGTTTTAGTCAGTAAAAGTCTTACTTCCCCCCCTCTCCAGTCAGAGCGGTTGAGGTGATTTTAAAGATTAAAAATAAGTTAAAAACTACTAAATGGATTTAGTAAAAACTCCACAATAAATAACACATAGGCTAAAATTCATAAAGATAAATTTTATCACCACGCGAGTGAAACCGTGGGGTGCAGCTAGTAGTATTATAAATGCGAAAGTTTGTGAGTATGGAGGTATGTTTGATCCTCATTCACGAACAAACTACTGAACGGATCTTGATGAAATTTTACACAGAGGTAGATTATAGTCTGGAATAACATATAGGAAACTTTTTTTAACAACACGCGGGCGAAGCCGCAGGGCGCAGCTAGTACGTAAATATGTTAACATTCATTTCTATCAATCTTGTAGTAATATACTCATTCTTACTTTATCCATTCCTGTCACTCCACACATTCAAATCAACAGTCTAATCTCCGCCACATGCTATCGTTTTTCATCTATCTTTTTTACAGCTCAGAAGGGCTACTGTGACATCTTATAGCAATTCTTATTCCACTGAGTGAAAGAGACGGTGCAAGACACCCTGTATAGCTCTGTCTCTTTCCCTCAGCGGAATAAGAATTGCTTTAAGAGGTCATAGTAGGGCTACAGCAACGATTGTTAAAACAGTATCGACTGTCAAAGATCTGTGAATGACAGCCAGCACCAACGGCTTAATATGTACCTGGTAGCTACTACTTACAAAAATAAACAACATTCCTAAATAAACAGAATAGGTACACATAAGAATCTTTAAATGAAAACGATGAAACTCCTTGTAATTTTTAGGTAATGCTTACAAATAATTATAAAGTTAATTAATTTCAGAGTGGAAAGTTGGTATTAATTAATATTATGTACGTCTCAAATGTATACTGGTGCTTACTCTTTGTAATTATGTGATTAATTCAATGACTCGTATATAGATTTTTCATTCATAGCGCTTTAGCAAATTACACTCTTTGAGCGAAATCATTAATGGATAATAGTGATAATATATGCAACTGGTTAACGTTATAGAAAAGATTATTGACATAAGCTCTTTAAAATGTAAGTCCTATATCCGTCTCCAGGGTCCCAATTATCTCTGTACCAAAATTCATCAAAATCGGTTTAGCCATTTAGGCGTGAAGATGTAACAAACAAACAAACTCACTTTCGCTTTTATAATATGAAAGTAAGGATTTTATTGTTTTTATTTTTGCAATAATATTAGGTATGGTATTTGGTCTACTTGACAGTTTTCCACAAAATTATAAACGGCTTACCTTATCATTGAAAATAACATAATTATTAAACTTATTACAAACACATGAAATGGATCATTATTTATCTGTTCCATTATTCAAATTATGAAAATGAAATCAAAACACTGAACATTACGTACTTCTGAACGGTAATGTAAACATCATCCAACATATCTAAAACGGGTAGTGTAATATACCATGATCTGGATACTTGAAACAAGCAAAATAGCTATGCTTTTCAGGCTATCTTTTCCCCACTATGGATGGTACATCATCAAATAACTTCCCCCGGTATGGGTGGAGCGGGGGGGAGTGTCAAACTTGTACTGAATAAAACCCACACATGTTCCTTCTTTTGCTCTTAATGTTTCGGGGCCATGGTATCTCTTTCGAACGACGCGCAACCCCGGCAGGCGGTTACTTTACGTCTCACACAAGAATTTCTCCTGTCTTATGGGCGACGACGCCGTGAGAAAAACTGACAGTAGACCTTACATTAATAATAATTATAACGATTTGCGAGGATTTGACGGGCCTGTTGGTCTAGTGGTTAGTGGCCCTGACTGCTGAGCCGGAGGTCGTGGGTTCGATTCCCACCCAGGACAAACTTTGTGTGATGAGCATGATTGTTTGTTCTGTGTTTGGGTGTGATTTATCTATAATATGTATGTATTTATAAATTATATAAGTATGTATATCAGTTGTCTGGTTACCATAACACAAGCTCTGCTTAGCTTGGGATCAGATAGCCGTGTGTGAGTTCTCCCAAGATATTTATTTATTTATTTATTAATTCAATTGGGAGTCGGACTCGTACACGAGGGTTCCGTACACACTCGCGACATTAATGGCATAAACCATATCTTTTGACCGCATCGACTTAGCTGATGATGTCATATTGACGCCATTACCCAGAATATACTTTAAGAGTAAGACATGCCACTTTCAAATCCTAGTCTAAGAGATAGCCACTAACGATAACATTCCTCACTAATGTTCGTAATTAAGCCGAAATGTTTTTGAAACGTATTTTCTACAAGCAATTTGGAATCTGAAAATCACCTTTTAACCTTAAATTGCTTACTTCAAACGTTCATTAAGGTTAAGACGTTGTTCGTTAGTAAATGTTTTTCATGGGCAGGCTTAATGTTGCTTGAGATTTCTTTGTTGTTGCGTTTTACATGTATTTTTAGCAGCTGTTACGATCATTTATTAATATCGGAAGTAAAAAACAAAAACACATTAAAATAGGGCTTTATTGCTGATGGGAAACCATCAAATAACTTCCCCCGAATTTGTGCGGAGCGGGGGGGAATGTCAGACTGTACTGACTGAAACCCACCCATGTTCCTTCTATTGCCCTTTACATTCCGGGGCTGCGTTATCTCTTTCGAACAACCCGCAACCCCGGTGTTGAGAACAGGATAATTTTAGAGAGCAATGAAACCACAAGTTCAGCTTTTCATATATTGCAGCACATGTTTTTTCACAGACTGACTTTTTCTTAAAACAAAACATAAAACAATGACAGTCAAAAAGAAGAAATATAAAATTATTAAAAAGTTTGGTAGCTGGTCGCCAACATGGCCCCCGACGGTGTGAAGCACCAATTTACTGGCCGGCGACCAACAATACCACCTTTCGAGTGGGTCGTCGCAGCACGCCCCCCTTCGTGGTGACGTCCACAACTCTGACGATGCCGTCTTTCCCCGGGTGCACTGCCGCGATTCGCCCTCGGGGCCATTGATTCCTGGGTAGCGTGCCATCTGCAATGAGGACTAGATCGCCCACCCTTAACGGACGAGTCTCCTGCAACCGCCTTCTAGGTGTGAGCGTGGGTAGGTACTCGAGCACGAAGCGCTGCCAGAAGTGGTCTGCCAGCCTCTGCGCTTTCCTCCAGTTAGCACGTCGAAACAAGTCGGCGTCGTCGAAGACATTAATGTCTGGCTCGCTGCTTGGGCTTCCGATCAAAAAAGTGAATGGAGTCAGGGCGTACTCTGCGTCTGCATCCACAGAGACGTGCGTCAGTGGTCTTGAGTTGATAGTGCACTCGGCCTCTAAGAGCAGGGTGTTTAACACATCTTCCTTTGGAGTCCGCTGCTTCAATGTGACTGCGATAGCATTTTTCACCGAGCGGACTAGCCGCTCCCAACAGCCCCCCATAAAAGGCGCGGACGGGGGTATGAATCGCCATTCGATTCTTTTATTGGCGCAGAAGTTGAACAGCTCTGGCAGCATGTTTGCTGCGCCAATGAATGACGTTCCGTTGTCAGAGTATATCCTAGTCGGGCATCCCCTTCTCGCAATAAACCGCCTGAGTGCCATCAGGGCGGAGTCCGACGATAATGTCTCCACAATCTCTAAATGCAGAGCTCGCACTGTCAAACATGTAAAAAGGGCAATCCATCTCTTGGCAGTGCGTCTGCCAATAGCAACGTTCAGAGGGCCAAAATAATCCAGCCCTACGTATGTGAAGGGGCGCTGGTGATGTGCTAATCTGGCTTTTGGTAAGTCTCCCTCTGGTGGTGATTCCGGCTTAGCCTTCCGGTTGCGGCAAAACTGGCATCTTTGTGAAGTTCCTCTGACAGCTGGTCTGAGGCTTAGAACGTAGAACCTCTGGCGCAGTTCATTAACCACTAGCTCGTTATGTCCGTGGGCGTATCTGGCATGATAGGAGTGTATCAGTAGCTCGACGATAGGATGTCGGCCATCCAGGACAATCGGGCGTGGCTCTACATACTCTGCGACGGCAGTGCGGCCTGAAAGGCGTAGGAGCCCATCTTCACCAAACAAAAGCGACAGGTTCCGAAGCCTACTATCATTCGAAACGGGACGTGCTGTTAGAACGTGCATCAAATCTTCGTAAAAAGAATCTATTTGGACTTTACGGAATAAGTGAACCTCCGCAACGTTGAGGTCTACAACGGAAAGGGCAAAAAGGTTACGAGCATTTCGAAGTGCTTTTTGAGTGAATTTGGAATTTAAGTGCAAAATTGATCGAAACTTGTCAATACACTGATGGGTTCGCGTTGTGGCACGAAGTAACCGGGTCCAACTGCTAAAGCATTGGTGATCCGCTACTACCGGTGAAGGTAGTTGTCGCGGTGAAGGCAACTATCAGTCCCACCGATTCCGAAGCTCGTTTAAGTTCTTCGGTTACCGGAGGGATGGCACACGTCGGTTCACATGGCCATTCAGAGAGTGGAGACAAGAGAAATGCGGGTCCTGTGAACCAACGTGAAGAAGTCGTGAAATTGTGAATGTCTCGCGTAGCGTCGTCTGCGACATTTAAAGCCGTGGGGACGTATCTCCAACTGTGGATGTTTGTTGTTTCGGCTATCTCTCCCAATCGAAACGAAACAAAGGCTTTAAACGTGCAAACGTCGCTACGAAGCCACTTTAGAACGGTTAGAGAATCCGTCCAAAAATGAACTTCATTTGGTGGTCGTCTGTGAGCTTCAGTGATGTACGTGCTGAAACGCGAAGCGATTAGGGCAGCCTGGAGCTCCAATTTTGGGATTGAAACGGGTTTTAGTGGCGCCAGCCTACCGGGATCCCAGACGTGACCATCAAACTTAGTTATATTACAAACCTTTATTGTCCTCTTCCCTGTGTCTCTAATTGCGTTGACCAGCTGATTAAATGATGTACTTAGATCTTGGCAATGATTTTTATTTTTGTAGCAACAATTTTCATCATTAGTAAGTGTGCCTAAACCTAGTGCATGTTGTGTACGTTCAGCTGGCTCAACTGATGAGTACGCGCCCACAGGGAGCGTACAGACACAGGGAAACGGGTGCGTCAACGTGCCGGCTGGGGCCGGATGCGATGGCGGGTGAGCGGGGGCCTGACGAGGTGGCGCGCAGGTGAGGACAGGGCGTGTCTCGTGGGTACGGTCCAGTACATCAAAGGGAGGATGTGTCACTGTCACTGGACCATTTCCGTAGGCTGTGGCGGGCGTCGAACGCGGACGGTCCTGCGGTACAACGTTAGAAAACTTCGGCTTGTCTGTCCTGTCAACAAATGAATGCGCTTTGTTACCTCGCTTCGGAAACATAGAAAGTGATTCAGCTAACCAATCTTCGACTCTGCGCTGTGGTCTCGTGTAGTGGGACTTGTCGGAATGGCGGGATCCTGCACTTATAGAGTTGGCCTGGATAACGGCCAGCTTCGCCTGCAATTCCAACTCCGCAACGGCGGTTTCACGTTCCACTTGGCTGCGGTCACGTTCCGCTTGGCTGCGGTCACGTTCCGCTTGGCTGCGGTCACGTTCCGCTTGTAGGTTCGCAAGCCGACGAGCGTGCTCCGCCTTTGCAGTCAGGATTTGTGCTTTTAATGTGCTGCTAGAATAGCCTGACCGTGCACTCTGAGGCACGATGCTTGATGAGGTCCTGCTGGCGGGTGGTAAGGTCTCGTTAGGGTTGGTACAGGGCGGCGCCGGCGCGATGGCACCGAATGTGGAAGCACCACCCTCTTGAAGAGCACCTGTTGAAACGATTCCTGCTGTACCAGTCTCCGCCATTGCTGCCTTTGTCTGCGATCTTGTGGTGGGCATTTAACCGTTCACTTCTGACACCAATGTCGTCACTGCAAGAATGGCATCCCACTTCTGACACCAATGTTGAGAACAGGATAATTTTAGAGAGCAATGAAACCACAAGTTCAGCTTTTCATATATTGCAGCACATGTTTTTTCACAGACTGACTTTTTCTTAAAACAAAACATAAAACAATGACAGTCAAAAAGAAGAAATATAAAATTATTAAAAAGTTTGGTAGCTGGTCGCCAACACCCGGCAGGATTGTAATAGGTAGCACATACACATATTTTTGTCATACTCTTTTACACACTATCGTCTATATTTCGTTCACATATCGCCTGTCGCAGGTTTGTATTAAAATTGTATGTTTATTTTTTGATTTACCTACTGTGTGTACATAATTTGTTAAAATAAAATCTATACAAAACTAGCTGTGCCCAGCGGTTTCACCCGCTGCTCACTTAGGGGTAATAGATGTTGGATTCTCAGACTTACTAAATAAACATTAAATCAAAAAAGTCATAAGAATCGGTCGAGCCGTTTCGGTGGAGTAGGGGAACGAACATTGTGACACAAGAATTTTATATATTAGATAAAAACTAGTATAAATATAAAGTATACAAGTATATGGATTACCTCGTTGGTCAAAAGGTCGCAAACACGACTGCTGGGGAAGGGGTTTTGGCCACGTGAAATGTGGATGCACTATGAGGTGTATCTTTGCTTATCCGTCTAGGATTAGAAGCGTGATTTCCTACTATAATATTATAAACGTGAAAGTTTGTATGAATGGATGAATATATGGATGTTTGTTACTCTTTCATGCAAAAACTACTGAATAGATATTAATAAACCTTTACAACAATATTGCTTACATATCAGAATAACACATAGGTTACAATTCAAAAAGATATATGATATATTCTATCACCACCGTGAAACCGCGGGTCGCAGCTAGTATGTTTTAAAGAATACAATAATTTGGCACGCTCATCTTACAATAGCTAAAACATGCTGTTATTTCGCCCATTCGGTGATCATCAGCATAGTTACCTTAAAATATTTAAACTACTAGCTGTTCTCCGCGGTTTCACCCACGCTGCTCAGCACCTGTTAGTCGTAGCGTGATGTTATATAGCCTATAGCCTTAATCAAGAAATGGACTATCCAACACTAAAAGAATTATCTAATTCCAACCAGTAGTCCCTGAGATTAGCGCGTTCAAACAAACAAACTCTTCAGCTTTATAATATTAGTATAGATAAGTTTATACGATGCCTATACAGTGACACCGTGACCCACTTATCAACTGGCAGCCCTTTCAGGCGTAGAAGAATTGTCTATTTTGTAAATTATTGGACGTGACACAAATTCGTCATAAATGTAGGTATAACTTTTATGACGAATTTTTATGTAGGTATAAACATCTATGACGAATCAATTCAAAGCATTTATTTCAATACAATCATAACAGGCACTTTTGAATGTCAAGAAACAAAATGATGCTACAGTCCCGGTCACAAGGCATAATAACTTGTGAAAGTACTGTAGTTGCCCATTCCAAAGCGTTGATCTCTATGGAGAACTATGGCAAGAAACCCAATGGACACTGTTTTAAATTATAATATTTTTACAAAATCGTATTTACATCATTCATGTTGAGATTATACAAATGTGAGAACGATGTCGAAAGTAGTCTTAAGAGAGTCCAGAGTAAAGAAAAGTAAGTAAAGAATTTTAATGTAGATATATTGTGTGTTATGTCTGAACAAACTATAATAGTAAATCTTTTTTTATTTTGTAGAACAAAATAAATAGACAACGCTTGACAGAAAACAGATAATGTTCACATTGCAATGCGAACTGCAGTAACTTTGTTAAGCCAGACACGAACGCTGGCGGAGATAACCGATTGAACACGAGCGTAATTGCTGTGAAAAGCAGCTCGCATTCTTTCACTACAAAATATGCTAGGAATCCGACAGATATTCGTACAGTTTGCTCATCAGCTTTTAGATCTAAAAGAATTTGAGTATAGTTGGGTGTTTGCGGAATCTGTGTAGTTTGCTTTTATTTATTGCAAACTGAATTGAATTATTTAGCTCGTGGCTAAATAATAGCAGCCGCTCGGGTCGATCTTTAGGTTAAGCCGCGCTTGCCTAGGTTGGTCTGTGGATGAGTGACCACCCGTTACATACCGAGTTTCCTTTGTACCTCGGAAAGCACGTTACGCCGGTGGTCCCGGCTGTCATTTGTGGATCTTTGACAGTCGTTACATGAAGTCAGTGTTCCGAAAGTCTGACAACCAGTCTTACCAAGGGGTATCGTGTTACCCAGTATTAACTGGGTTATGGAGGTCAGAAAGGCAGCCGCTCCATGTAAAATACTGATATTCAGCTGCATCCGGTTAGACTGGAAGCCGACCCCAACATAGTTGGGAAAAAGGCTAGGCAGATGATGATATTGCTTCATTCTACCGTTCATGCATTTAAATTCAAATATATGTATTTTTAAAATAATTCCTTCTGAATGCTTCATTTCGAAGTACACTAAAATAATGAGGTAACTAACCGTACCTTCCAAATGTTCTAAATTGTAGTTAGTTTCTCAGTCTTACCAAGAGGTATTCAAAGGAATGGTTAGACGAAGGTGTACCTCTGTTGCACCCCAAATTACCCTGTTACTGGTTTATGAAGTTTAATCCAGTTAGCCTGTAGGTAGACCCAAACAATTCAGAAAAAGTTAGGTAGGTGATAGTCTTCTAGAATTTTTCAACAGTTAAAATACCTGTTTTTTTTTACAGTAAGTAACGTAATGGACATAAATATGATTTCCCTAAGCGCAAGAATTCTCTCAGTTTCCTTACCAATCGAGGCGCACTAATTCACAAAATATTTTTATGTTTTTTCTTTTTTAAAAGAGTACCCGTTGTTTCACGCCTTTTGGGAATCAAGCTACCGTTGAATGTACCTGGCAGAATTTATGTTAAAACTTTTTGGTAGACAAAAATGTGTTTAAATTTTCATGGGGAATTAAAATATTTTATTCTTATTTGTGGTACAGTCAGCATCAAAAGTTGATGACCACATTTAGATTTTCAAAATGACTGTACACCGTATTACACCTAAATCGATCAACATGACAAGCACCAGAAATGAATGACTATCACAAAAGGGCATAAGTAGGTGACCACCACTTTTCAAAAGTCACTAAACAAAGTTATAGTAAAAAAAACCGGCCAAGAGCGTGTCGGGCCACGCTCAGTGTAGGGTTCCGTAGTTCCCGTCCGTCACAATAAGTGTTCCCACTTATGAGTTTATTATTTGTTTGACGTTGAACACTAGAGAATTGTATTTCCTAATTAATACTTTTTTTTATAATTTTGGATTGCGAGAACCGATTTCAATAATTAATTTTTTGTTTGAAAAAAGATACGTTCAGGATAATAAAATATGTAAACGAAGTAAAAAAAAATGCTTGCATATACGATTATACTACAAACTTAGTCCAGAAATTATTTTGTAAAACTTTTTGTCTTTTTTGTACAAAAACTGTTGTGTCAATCAAGTTCAAAATAATTTTCATAGAAAGTCCTTATAAAGTTCTACTTTTCAGATTTTTTTCATATTTTCTAAACTTATGGTTCAAAAGTTAGAGGGGGGGGGACACATTGTTTTTTACTTTTGGAGCGATTATTTCCGAAATTATTGACAATATCTAAAAATGATTTTAGTAAACCCCTATTCATTTTTAAATACCTTTCCAACAATATATCACACGTTAGGATTGAAATTAAAAAAAAAATCACTCCCCACTTTACATATAGGGTGGCTACCCTAATAAAACATTTTTTTCCAATTTTTATTTTACCACTTTGTCGGCGTGATTGATATACATATTGGTACCAAATTTCAGCTTTCTAGTGCTAACGGTCACAGAGATTAAGCGAGGACGGACGGACGGACGGACGGACAGACAGACATGGCGAAACTATAAGGGTTCCTAGTTGACTACGGAACCCTAAAAAGCATAACATTCTTCGTCTCTAAAGTCTCTGAACAAAATTTTGACAAAAATAGCATGCCATCGTTTATCTCTAAAGTCCCTGAATAAAATATAATATGATTTTGGGTTTTATGTGTGTATATTTCGGTACGTATATGTGTTTGGTATATAAATTAAGTAGACAATGCAAATGTAAATCACCATCCTTTTACTTATTATCAACAAAATTAAATGGTTCGATAAATCAATACAGTTAATTTATATTTTTTTTAAATTTAGAAATAAAAATATCTCTCCAGCACATGTGACAGCTATCAATCCTATTTCAAACTCGACGTAATACCAGAATGAATATTAAATATCATTTTTTTTTTGAGATCTTTGGAAATTTCCGTGTCCGGTAAGGACCTGCGTCAGGCGGTAGGCGAGGACGCCATGGCGCCTTTCCAGCCACTCCTCAAGAGGGGACTTACCGCCACTATTGTGGCGTGCCCTGCACGGGGTTGCGACAGTCGCTCTCCCCATGCCACCATGAGATCGCACCGGAGGTCTGTCTGCTGGGGGGCAATTTGCCGCGGCAGCAGAGATTATTAAATGGCATTATGTTTATTTGTCAGTAAAGCGCAATTGATAACTGACACCATATTCTTCTGTCGTCTTTTGTTTTTAAACCAAAAAAAGAAAAAGAGGCGTTGACAGCTGCCTGCCATGCTTTTTATGCATTTTCACTCGGTCCAAGAAGGTTGGTAGCGAGAGATCTATCCATTTAACTTTGTTTTACATGATTTAGTTAGGATAGGACAAGATTGGTTTTAAAACTCTGAAGATAGTAACGCGCACATTTTTAGTTTGCAGTTCAGCTACTTTTGAAAGTATTAGTATAAGTTTACACGCTACGTATCCGAAACAAAGTAATGTTCAGTAACTTTTGTTTTTTTATGACGTTAAGTTATTTTTGGACGTGGACGTTGCCGTGATTGCATTAGAAAACAAAAACAAGTATTTTATATTGTTCAGTGACTTTTGTAACACTGAATGTTAAGATGTTTTCGGATATTATAACAATCGGCAATTTTTGACAAAATGGTGTTCAGTGACCTTTGACGAGTAATGTTCAGTTAATTTTGAACTTTAATGATGTTCATTCAATACTGGCGCTCTATCTTGTTGAGCGATTTATGGGTGATATAATGCCCAGTGATTTCGAAAATCTGAATGTGGTCATCGACTTTTGATGCTGACTGTACGTAATCATTGGAAAAATTAAGTAGGTCAAGTGTGTAAGTTAAAGTACATATATATATGCTCTATACGTCGAAATGTCAGAATATTCTATTTAATTTGTTGCAATTGACATAATCATTTAAATTCACGCACGCAAACAGCCAGACCCAGAAACAACTACCTGTAGGCCATACAAAGATTTGTTTCGTGCAGGGGAAACGTGTGGTTAAATAATCGGGTCGATTTTGAGGTTAAGCCACGCTTGCTTAGGTTTATCCATGGATGGGTGATGACTTATTACATACCGAGTTTCCTCCAATCCTGGGAATGCACGTTAAGCTGTTGGTTCCGGCTCTCTCTATTTGTAGATCTTTGACAGTCATTATAGGTAGTCAATTTTTCTGGACCATCCTTACTTATCCGTATGAAAGTGAGAAGAAAAGGAAAGACTTAGCTTTGCTATTACAATAAATAAGGCGCTAGGGAGAAAAACTACAGGTAGCGGGGTACCTGCAAATCAGGAAAAGGGAGCTGTGTTACCCAGAATTAAACGTGAGCGAAGCTGCGGGCAAAAGCTGGTATTCACTATTTTTTAATATATTTAAGACCAAAACTCACATCGTTTTATAGCAAATATTTTCTGTATAATAAATATTCCGAGCATCCATGCGAATTTTTCACTTCACGGACGCGTTCAATTGTAATACGATAAGTTTTGCCAAGCCAACTATCGTTGATAAAAAAAAGAATAGCACCCGTTTTCTGAGAAGCAATATGATAATTTCGTGTTTAAGTTTCGAATCACGAAAATGTTTCGTGTAATATTTGAATGAGGTCACAAAAACGTAAAAAAGGTTTTAGTATAGCAGACGTAGAGCTTCTTGTGAAAAACGACATCTGGGTTAGTTATAATTTAGGTACCTATTATTACAAGATTGAACTGTTTTAAGAGTATTTTGCGGGGTCACAGTTGACGCAGTGGCTGAGCGAATGACTGCTTCGTTGGTTGTCGCGGGTTTGATCCCCTCGATTCGAGGAACAAATATGTGTGATGCCTGAACCCACTATGTTACTCCTTTTGCCCTTGATGCTCCGGGGCCGCGGTATCTCTTAAGCCCGCAGCCCCGGCAGGTAGTGGCCCAGGCAGGTCCTTCTGCTTTGTTGACATCTCTGGAGTGAAACACGAAAGCGCGCTCAACTATATAGCTAGTAAGTCACTATTTGTAATGTCTTTAGATAGATATTCCGGGTCTGAATCATTATCACAAATAATTTCCTAGGACAGCGTTAAGATATTTAAACAATTACTTTCTATAAAAGCTTACAAACAATTTATGTATACTAAATAACTTGATTCCATAAGTGTGTTTCAGAGTCGTTTACCTATGTAACACAAACTTTAGCAATTTTTGTTTTTACAAAATAATATAAAACATAACAAAAGCTTAAAATACAGGTATTGTTTACAGCGAAAGATAAAATTCCGATATCTATTCATCATCATTATTTCCTGCCCTTGTCCCATTCTTTTTGGGGTCAGCGCAACACGTTTTCTTCTTCCATTCTCCCCTATTAAATGTCACGGCATCATTTACTCCTTTCTCCTTTATATCATTCCTTACACAATCCATCCTTCTTCGATCTCTATTGGGTACGGTTAAAGTCTTGTTACTTTGTATACCCAAGACTATTGTAAGATGTAAAATAACTATTTACGTGTAACAAACCGGTTTTATGCTTTGTTGTTATTTGTATTCACACTGACATTAATGATAAAGTTATCTCGTCTGTCTCTCCCTCCGTCCGGCATTTTCTCAACGCGTAAACAGCTGAACAGATTTCGGCAAAGTTTGACACTCAAGTAACCTTAACCTTTTCTTTTGGCGACTGCGAAATCTTCAATTAACTTTGGGAGAATGTCAGATTTATACTAACTAAAACCCACCCATGTTACTTCTATTGCCCTTTATGTTTCGGGGCCGCAGTATCTCTTTCTAAAAACCCACAACCCCGGAAGTAACCTAGGTCTTATGATATTTTTTTATCTCGGTAGTGATGTCAAATGACTTGTTAGGTACTCGTCTGCCGTTCGGTGCGATGTTAAGTGACGGTCCCATGACATTATTTCCCACAATACGCGAACCAAACCGCGAACATTAGCTAGTTTATTCAAACTCAACTTACCAATCTGTTACTTGAGCTCCAAATCTCACGAAAATGGTCTTATAAAAGGTAAAACGGTTGAGAAAATACGGTCCGAAGCGAAGTTTTACAGGTAGTACACGTGGCACCTAAACGCTTGATCGATTTGAGTGTATTGCTGGACAGAAATACTTACTTATAAAATAGTAATACTGAATAGCCTTTTCCTTTGTATGTTTTTTTATTTACCTATGGAAATCATCAAATAACTCCCTTTAAAGAGTTTGTATGGTTAATCTCCGGAACTTAGTGTTGAATAGTCCATTTACCGAGAGATTTAGATGAATACGAGCTAGGAAAAACCGCGAGGCACAGCTGCTATTTGCTGCATGGTATTTTTTTTTTGGGAGTGTCAGCCTCTTACTTTCTAAGACCCACCCATGTTCCTTCTTTTGCCCTTTATGATCCGGAGCCGAGGTTTCTCTTTCGAACAACCCGCAACCCAGGCTCCCAACTATGTCGGCTCCAGACTAACCAGGTGCAGCTGAGTATCAGCGACTGCTAATCTGACTTCCACAACCTAGTTAGTGCTAGGTAATACGAAACCATTGGTAAAATTTGTCAGACTTTTGGGCTGACCACCTTTTATGACTGTCACCATCATTTTCCTGCCCTTATCCCATTCTATTTGGGGTCGGCGCAACACGTCTTCTTCTTCCATTCTCCCCTATCAGACGTCACGGCATCATTTACTCCTTTCTTCTTTATATCATTCCTTACACAATTCATCCATCTTTTCTTTGGCCTTCCTCTCGCTCTCCATCCATCACTCTTTTAGTCACATGGGCTTCGTCCCTCCTCATTACATGTCCTTACCTAGATAAACGACTCCCTTTTATTTCAATTTTTCGGTAACAGGCGCAACTTTCAAAATTCCTCTAATATACTCATTTACCTTTAATAACTGTCAAAAATTACAATTGACAGCCGGGCCCAACGGCTTATTTATTTGAGAGTATGAACAGCCAACCCTACAAAATTTATAGCCCGTGCTATTTGATTTTCAAACAACAAAACGCTTACACAAAGTTCAGTTTGCGTAACAAAGTCAAACATTTTTTATCAATTTAATTTAAACTGTCATGAAGTTTGATGTTCGTTTAAAAGGATATAGCACAATTGGATTTCGCATGAGCAAGCCACATGGAGTTGGAAGCTTAATTTTAAACTACTTTTCGTTCTGGTTCTCATTTTGTTGGAAGTTTAGGAATGTCTATCAAAAAGTATGGATGACTATGTTTTTGAAACAATAAGTTTAAGTAAGTGGTGTGCCTAGGGGCCAACAGTACGGTTAGCACATAAAGCAAGCAGACCACACCACCATATAGGAATTTTTAAATGAACGCAATTGATGAAATCGATTCCTGTAATGGCGACATTTTCACACATACATTTACCCTTAAATCTGTAAAAAAAAATCTCCCCGTGTTTACTTAGCTTTAACTACCGCTTAATCCAAATAAGTAAGTATTTTTCTAGTTTGTTGTAAAGACTCAAATCTTTTATTCTAAACCAAAAATACGTTGATCCTATACGCTACGGTAAAACATTCCAATTGCTATTTTAAGACCTTGCATGATACAGACAATTTTTATTGTTGATTTAATCGTTTTATTGTGGACGCGTATTATGTGCATGTGTTTCTATATCGTTCTCACATTATTAAATTATGTTTAATCTCCAATGACGTTTCTAAGTTCTTGTTAAACTACATTGACTTTAAAAGGGTGTCCATAAAATTTCATGCCCATTATTTTCCATAGATTTGCTCATTATAAAGCGGACTTTGAAAGTACTTTCACAAGTAATTATGCCCAGTGCCTTGGTACGTAGCTGCATGCGTCTGTTTTTGATATTCAAATATATGTTCATTAAAGTCATAAAAAATTGTAATAAAAGTTTTGAGTAATGTAGTTATAAGTAGAAACTAAAAATATATCTTTAATACAGAAACCAATAAAGGACCAATCGTACCGCTTCTAATAACAGTACAATATTTTTCGAATAAAACCATTTGGCGTATCGGAAAAGTTAGCAGACTAAGTATCGGTAGTTATAACGAGTTTGGCAAATTGTTTCTAGATGGAATAAATGAATAAAAAAAGAAGGAAAAAATATATTTCTTGGTATAATGTTACTGATCTTTATTTTATTTTGCAAGTGGGAAAATAACTTCCTCCACTCTTTTCGGAGCGGGGCGGAATGTCAGACTTTTATTGATTACCCATGTCTTTTCCTACCCATGTCTTTTCTCGGGCCACGGTATCTCTTTCGAAAAACCCATAACCCTTGCAACCGGCAAACCGTTTCCTTAAGAGGTACTTTGCGCTTAAGTTACTATTTAAAGAAAACTTTCGCAAATATAACACGCTTTATAGTATGACTTAATTGGTACCTGATATCTGCTAAAACCACTTTTCATAATCCAATTGTTTTGCCTATAAAGATAATGATAATTTTATTATGCAAACACAAAACAGATTGATAGGTTCAGCCATATTTTACTACATAGGTATGTAAAAGATTTAAAACATTCAATTTATAACAAGAAAATACGACCAAAAAATATTATCTACACAAAAAATAAAAATTGTTCTATCTAAAAAAAAACTTATAACTTATGTTTTCACCACTGAAAAGCTTCGGAGTTTTTTTTTTAAATTTTAGCGGAATTCTATCCAGCTTAAGTTATAGTAAGGTAATTCTTAAGATAAAGTTTCAGCTTAAATAAAATGACGTGGGTCTCGCAAACACGGTATCTCCCTCTATAAGGGACTTTTAGATGATTCAATGAACCAAAAAGGTCTTTTTCACACAAAATGCAAACAATATGACATAGTTTTAGTACAGCACCTATAACCGTGGCCTGAGGCAATATCGACCTCAAGATGAAGCTGAGTGATACCCGAGGCCAGTCCGTTTGGCAAACACAATTTCTAAGCCTATTCGAGAATTATCGTTTTGCGGTACTGTGGAATCTCGATCGTTTATCGAAATTGATTTTTTATTCAGATTTTGTGTGTCGTGAAAATTTATATAAAAGAATCGTTGTGATCTTGTTTACATTAATACACTGTAATATAGGTGATTTCAAAAATCTATTAAGAGTTTAGTAATAAAAATAGTTGATTGGTAAAACAAGTATTATGTTTAAACAAAAAATATGATTGGAGATACCCTTTTTATTTGATGGCTGTATCAAGAGGCTTCGCTTTTCTCCTAACAAAACGTGTCACGAAGGCAAACAAGTCATATAATTTTATACTAAACTAGCTGTGCCCCACCCAGAGATGATAATCCCCACCCTAGGATGCGACACCCAGCTCCACCATTTTTTAGCCAAATCGGTTCAGCCGTTCTTAAGTTATAAATAGTGTAACTAATACGACTTTCTTCCTACTTCCTACTAATATATATATAGTCTAAAATAATACATTGGATACTTCTTTTTGATATCACGCGGGCAAAGCCGCGGGCGCAAGCTAGTTTATATATATATATATATTTAAGACATTTGTTATATATGTTATTTATGACAAAAGACTCAATTTTTTTTTTTAACTATTAAAACGATTAACCATTATCATCATCAACTTGCTCTGCCTAGAAATCCACACAGCGGTATTTTTCATTAATCGTCCCCATTTTATTTCAAGGATAATTGAAAATTTAATTCAAGTTTGGCAAAACCACCACCAGTCTGTCGAACAAAGACGAATGATCACTAAACCAGAGGGTCAATGTGGACTTTAAGGGTGTTTAAACTAAGTACAGACGCCAGCAGGTCAAGCTACCCGAAACTGTAAATTTTTCCCAATGAACCTTGAACCTAATACTTTAGAAATAAAGTCGAAAATCTATCAAAGAAATCTGACAGATTGTGGTAGCTTGACGTGCAGACGTCTGTACATAGATATAGAAAAGGGTCAATCCTTACTAATATTATAAAAGCGAAAGTGAGTTTGTTTGTTTGTTTGTTACCTCTTCACGCTTTAATGGCTAAACCGATTTTGATGAATTTTGGTACAGAGATAGTTGGGAACCAGGAGACGGACATAGGCTAATATTTTTTTGAAAAAAGATGGATCTGAGGGAGAAAGAGGGAAGAAAAGGGAAAACTTAGCGTTGCTATTACAAATCAATAAGGCGCAAGGGGAACTGTGTTACCCCAAATTTAACGCGGGCGAAGCCGCGGGCGAAAGCTAGTCTTCTTAATAATGTCAAAGGTTTGCAGGTGAAGAACCTACTTAAGTGACTTAAACAGCGTGTTTCAGAAATATGGTGATACTAGCTTTTGCCCGCGGCTTCGCTCGCGTTAAATTCGGGGTAACACAGTTTCCTTTCCTGATTTACAGGTACTTGCTACCTGTAGTTTTTGCCCTTGCGCCTAATTTATTGTAATAGCAATGCTATTTTTTCCCTTTTCTTCCCTCTTTCTTCCTCATATCTCAATCTTTTTTTTTAAATAGCCTATGTCCGTCTTCAGGGTCCCAACTATCTTGTACCAAAATTCATTAAAGTCAGTTTAGCCATTTAGGCGAGAAGACGTAACAAACAAACATACTCACTTTCGCTTTTATAATATTAAGTAAGGATTAAGAGGATGTAGTACAGACTAGCTACTTTCTCAGCTATCCCATACATTTTTATGGAGAAGTTATTCAGACAGTTTGTATGGGACAACTGATATGTTTTGTTGGAGATAACGTTTTCGTATAAACGTCTTTTATTAAGCTTCACCCGGTTTTCAATTGAGCTGAAATTTCGCATCCAAGTTCAGTTTGGATGACATAACATGGTTAGCTAAATGACGTCATTCTATTCCAAGCTGACGTACTGACTGGTGCGCTGCGTGTCGCAGTGAAATAATTGGTTCGATTCTCGCATGAATCAATTATTATTAACTAACTTTTGCCCGCGGCTTCGCTCGCGTTAAATTTGGGGTAACACAGTTCCCATTGCGCCTTATTTATTTGTAATAGCAACGCTAAGTTTTCCCTTTTCTTCCCTCTTTCTCCCTCATATCCCACTTTTTTTTAAATAAAGCGTATGTCCGTCTCCTGGTTCCCAACTATTTCTGTATCAAAATTTATCAAAATCAGTTTAGCCATTAAAGCGTGAAGAGGTAACAAACAAACAAACAAACTCACTTTCGCTTTTATAATATTAGTAAGGCAGTAAGGATATCGCGGCTGTTTATGTATATGAGTTTAAATATTCGTAAACGTACCCACGATACTGGAGTAATTCCTAGTCTGGGGTAACTTTTTTTTTACCAAAATTCAAATTTAGATTGTAAAAGGAATGAAACACAATACAAACGAGATATTGTTATAGAGATACTCTGTATAGGATAAATACCCTACACAGACAGGACAGCTTAAAACCAATGAGTGTTTTGAAATAAAAACACTCATTTGTTTTAAACCAGGTACCTACTGCGGTCGTATAACTGAAACAGGCGAATTCAATTTAGCTAAGCCTTCACCGTACCGAGTGAGACTAAGCTGCCTCGCATCCGTGATCACCTCATCATCTGCCTAGACCGTTCCCAACTATGCTGGGGTTGACTTCCAGTTTTACCGGATTCCGTTTAATACTAAGATTGATTATGGAGTGACTGCTTGTCCGACCTCCATAACCCAAGTTAATAACTAGGTATTACAAAGGTCTTTGATAAGACTGGTTGTCCGTACGCGCCTTAGACGTGGGATCTGGAGGCGATAGTGCTTGCGCGCCTGTTTGAGTGGCGCGCGGAAGCACTACACCGCGGCAAATTTGCCGGTCAGCGGACAGACCTCCGGTGCGATCTTATGGGAGCATGGACAGAGCGCCTGTCGCAACCCCGTACATGGCACGCCACAATAGTGGCGGTAAGTCACCTCTTTGAGGAGTGGCTGGAGAGGCGTCATGGTGTCCTCACCTACCGCCTGACGCAGGTCCTCACCGGACACGGAAGTTTCGGGAGGTTCCCGCACGTAATCGGGCGGGAGGAAATGCCCGGGTGTCACCATTGTGACGATCGCCTGGAGGACACGGTGGAGCACACGGTGGCGGTCTGCCCAGCTTGGGCGACCGCCGTGCTCTCGTAGAGGCGATCGGCGGCGGCGATCTCTCGCATTCGGCCCTGGTTATATTATAGGCTATGGTTTGGACTGAGAGGGAATGGGAAGCGGTCACCTCCTTCTGCGAAGCATTAATGCTAGTGAAGGAGGTGGCCGGGCGTTTGAGGGAGAGAACTTCAAACCAACCCAGCCGCCGCGGGAGACGCCTCGGGCGCCGGGCGCCGCGAGACGACTCCTGGCCACCGTAGATGCGGGCCTGTGGACGGTGAGCAATGGGTACCTCACCGTCCGTCCGTCGATTGACGACAGGCCGTGTCGACGGAGCGTTCGTGTTTCACGCGCGCCTCAAAGAGATGTCAGCAAAGCAGAGGGGCTTGCCAGACTGAGCCTCCGCCTGCCGGGGTTGCTGGTTGTTCGAAAGAGATACCGCGGCCCCGGAACGTAAAGGGCAATAGAAGGAACATGGGTGGATTTTAGTCAGTGCAAGTCTGACATGCCCCGTGGGGGAAGTCATTAGATGATTTCCCACCCGAAAAAAAAAGTCGTGAAATTGCGATAACCAGTCCGTAATACCATACAATACAATACTGGTGGTCTGACTTTCAAGCCTTTAACTACTTTTAACTACTGTCAAAGATCTACAAATGAGAGTTCATCCAAAAGTTATCTGGAAGATTTTGCTATCAGCGATAAGACTGCCCTTGTAACCATAGAATTATCTTTAATGTTCAACTTTTGGGTATGCAATCCTACTAATATTTCATGTTGATGTATAGATGTTTGTTAAACTATCATGTCAAAATGGCTGAACGGATCTTGATGAAATTTGGAACAGATGTAGATTATAGTCTTGAATAATACTTATTTTTTGATATTACGCGGGCAAAGCCGCGGGCGCCAGCTAGTAAAGCCAGCTGTCATTACAATAGAATATTATTCTATTGTAATGACAGCTGGGATCTTGGCCCCACACGTATTCTCTGAAGTGTGGAGGAAAATCGGTATGTTATGGGTGGTCACCCATCCATAGAACAACCTTGACAAGCGCGGCTTAACTTCAAGTTTAACCCGAGCGGCAGTTATTAGAGCTAAGTTCTCCTGTAAACTCTGCCTTCACTTACAGAAAGTAAATAATAAATGTGAAAAGTTCCCCTGACTAACATATTCTACTTCACCAACGGCGGTGCAACATTTCAATAAATTATTAAAGATCTTCTCAAGTTAGGTAAGAAGACGGCAACTTTAAAAATACGAATACGGTTAACTAATAATAAATAATAAATAAATTAACTACTACACACATTACATTTATATCAAATACATACATACACACATTACATTCATAGTAAATTCTCGCATTAATAATATTAGTAGGATCTTGTAAAAACAATTTATCTTCTTTAAAATTAAAAAAAACAATTTGTCAATCGTTCTGTAATCTTGGAGAATTCCAAAATTTAGTACTATCTAGTACTATACTAGGCTGAGAAGGTCAGTAGGCAGTGACTATGTAAAATACTGGTATTCAGCTGAATCAGGTTAGACTGGAAAGCGACCTTAACATGACCCGAAAAGGCTAGACAGATGAAACAATTGAAGGGTTAAGTCCAGAAGGGCCTGCCAGGGCCATTGCCTGCCGGGGTATACCGCGGCCCCGGAACATAAAGGGTAATAAAAAGAACATGGGTGCGGTTTAGTCAGTACCAGTCTGACACTCCCTTTCCCGTTCTGCCCAAAGCGGGGGAAGTTATTTCATGATT
The DNA here is from genome assembly GCA_958449745.1 of Ochropleura leucogaster. NCBI lineage: Eukaryota > Metazoa > Arthropoda > Insecta > Lepidoptera > Noctuidae > Ochropleura > Ochropleura leucogaster. The sequence continues at coordinate 8,134,033 of OY288223.1, read as the reverse complement.
TTCCTACCGAAAAAAAGGGTTAACAACTTAACCCTTAACCACATAACCATTTTTCAACTTAACCCTTTAAAATTAGTAATGAACTAATTATAAACTATTTGAATTAGCGTTTAAAAATTATAAAAAATCAAATCCTCTTATATCATATTATATTATAAAAAAATTAATCTAATGGTTTTAGGACCGATTTTTCAAGTGTTAGATAAATTTTATCTAAAGAGTAAATTTGACGTTTTGACAATACAAAAACTGTCATAATGAAAGCTTTATACGTCGGATAAAACTTAACTACAGTTTGTAAAATCAGCCTTTAAAATATAATAAGTTAATATTTACAATATTTATCATCAGTTGAAAGATGTTTTAATAGAGACCATGGGCAGTCGTGAACAAAGTCCTTAGCGTCTTTACCCCAAGTAAAGACGCTAAGGACTTTGTTCAGGACTTAGGGCACAGGCTAAACATTGTCAGTGGTGACTCCCGCTCCAGCCGGTTTCCGGCGCAAAGGTTGTCCATTGCCATCCAACGCAGGAATGCGGCAAGTGTTATGGGCACTTTTGCGCTAGGGGCGGGTTATTTAATTAGATTTTGACATGTTCAGAAATTTAATTATTATTAACATTTTAATGCAAAAAAATCAGATTTTCAATTTGTCAGATTACACCTTTGCCCACTTAACCCTTCAATTATAATGCGCTAATGCTTACAGCAATACAAACAAACACAGTCAAAGTTTTAATCAATTTATATACCATAAATTAATGTAATAAACTACATAAAAACACCAGTTGAACGTACAGAGACCGTCAACCTTTTTTGAAGTCACCTAAAAAATATTACAGATTTTTCAGCGACGGTCGGCCGTTCGCATTTACCCTCAACCTATAAATAAAAATAATATTCCTTTAACTTCGGCCCGTGTTATGAATGAGAACCCCTGGTATCTTCTCGGGCTCCCTCCAACCACTCTTGTGGAAACTGTTTCCATTCCACTGGATTTTCTCGCCCAAGCATACGGGTCTCGCTTTGAACTTATTTTCCACTTTAAGCATTTGTTTTCTTTCTCTGTCACCGTTTTTCGTTCATATTCAAATGTGTGAATAGTTAGTTTATAAAGTGTAAACCACAAACTATGAAAAAAATGTTCGAAATTTAATTTGATGATGCATTTTCCAGTTTTTGATTGACCTCAAATTTTGTATACATGTTAATTTTGAATGACAATGGTTAGGTTAGGTGATCAAAGCGCGTGAACACAATAATTGAATTTAGAATAACGTCACTTATGACGTTATTCTAAATTCAATTATTGTGTTCACGCGCTTTGATCACCGCCGAAAAAGAACGTTGAATGTTTTGAAATTATCATTCAAATTGAAATTGACTATGAAGTGACGGCACGGTTGGCGCAGTGGCTGAGATCGACTGCTGTGCTGCTGTCAAGGGTTCGAGCCCCGCACGGAACAAATATTTGTATGACCTACAGATAGTTGTTTCGGGTCTGGCTGTTTGTGTATGTGGATTTAAATGTTGTGGATGAATTCTTAGTATGGGGCAAACTCTTATTATAAAAAAATGTTACTAGCATAAACGATCAACAAATAATCAAAATCTATATCCTTACGCCTGTTTTGCCAACAACTACCAGAGATGGTGAACTTGTTATTTTTTTACACATTTCTATGATATGTGTATCGAACGAAAGTGTTTATTTACAAAAATACGAAAAAAAAACGTTTTTGTATTTGAGAACTATATAATATTTTTGTGAATATTCCTTGTTTTTAGGATTACGATGAAGTTTCGAAAACGTTTAAAACTTTACTATGTATTCAAATAGATGTAAAATGTTGTGCAGTCAAATGGAAATATTCTCGGAATTTCATTTAGTTTGTAGGAGTTGCAATGCCAAAAAAAGAAGTTTAGAAAATAAAGTTAAAAAGTATAAACATTTTAACTTTATCTTCTACCTATCGTCAAATTATGAAATTTATTTCAACATAGGTTGAGATAAATATTATAATTTAATCATATTCAATTACCATCGTTTGTTTGTTGTAAAAACATTATCTACGTTAACTTCAAAATATATCCATAGAATCATGTTATTGTTTAAATCTTCTAGGAACTTAATTGTTCTAATTAAGCGTCTTGTTTACAAGCCAAACATGTAACTTTAACTTATATGAACCCTCGTAATTGCCGGAAGGCTCACAACAATGGATTTTAAATTAATAATAAGGGTTCATTAGTCTCGATTAATGAGATACAATTATAAAATTACTAGCTTTTGCCCGCGGCTTTGCTCGCGTTGAATTCAGGGTAACACGGTTCCCTTTTGCTGATTTGCAGGTACCTGCTACCTGCAGTTTTTGTTTTTGCACATTGCCATTAAAGCGTGAAGACGTAACAAACAAACAAACTTTCGATTTTATAATATTATAGTAAGGATTCATGATTAAGTTTCTTTAACCTACGAGAGATTATAATTTCTCCATAATATAATATCAAGCCTTTCTTGTTGAAGGCTCAGGCAGAGAAATAGCATAGTACAAACGGCGACACTTCATGATATTTACACGACACAGGAGAAATTCTTCATGTGAGGCAAAGTAAAAAAAAAAAACTCGCCAAAGTGTGAGTCGGACTCGCGGTTCCATGCAACCTGCGACAAAAACGGCCATATCTTTTGACTGCATAGACTTAGAGGCTTGATTTTTTCACAGTTCCACAGGACTACTAACACGAATTATTCTTAAGGTAGCTAGTAAACTACTTATAGTTAGTGTATGTAACATATATACGTGTGTTTGTCGCCTAACTTTCGAGTCACGCGACAAACACATGTGTAGAAGAATTAAATCAAAAGTATCTTTAACTATTAGTAGTTTACTAGCTAACTTTAAGATAATCCTTCTCTACGTGTGACTGCTTCGTCTTACTTCTTACGTCGACTTAGAGGGTTGATTCACAGCTTGAACGGACCATAGATTTATAGTAAACAAGCTGTTGCCCGCGGCTTCACTCGCGTTAAATTCGGGGTAACACAGTTTCCCTTTCCTGATTTGCAGGTACCTGCTACCTGTAGTTTTTGTCCTTGCGCCTTATTTATTGTAATAGCATTGCTAAGGTTTCCCTCTTTCTCTCTCATATCTATCTTTTTTTTCGGTCGGTCAGGCCATTTAGGCGTGAAGAAGAAACAAACTCACTTTCGCTTTTATAATATTAGTAAGGATGGTTTTATTTTTACTTACTTGATACTTCCACGTCTTTACGAGATAAAGGCTCTTAACAGACAGACAGACGAACAACAACGTGATCCCATAAGGGTTCTGGATTTTTCCTTTTGAGTTACGGAACCCTAAAAGAGAACAACATTTCGCCAATTAAGTTTATGCCCCATGTAATTAGGAAGCGAAATGTTATACAAATCCTAAAATCCAAAACATAAGCGGTAGGTAGATAGGTAAACGTGTGGGATTTAACGATGCCAACGTAATTCGCATTCAGCTTACTGGCGAGGAAAATATTCGCACATGAATGCTAGAAATTCGACCGTCGTGGGCTGTGGTGTGGGTGCCTGTTTTGGTGAATGGTAGTGTATTAGGTTTAGTGCAAGCTCTGGACGTTTTGTAGCCAAAAAGCCAGTAATACTGAGGTAATGAGTCTCCCGAAAGTAGAAGAGCTCGTGGTTAAATAATCTCAAATGCTTCATTAGTGTTACTCGTTTTTCTTTACGATTTTTTCATTTTGATACTTGAACATTTTTTATCTATTTACTTACACATTTTTAAATATTTCATAATATTATATATATAAAAAAAAACATTTAAAAATATAAAACTGTGGTATGGAACAGGGTCCAAGCCACCGGTAGTCAAGGATTCAGAGACAAGATTTAAACTTGAACATATTTTATTGTTATTTTATAACTATTTGTTGTTTGTAAATATTACACAGTAATGGATAAAACCAAGCAATAGTCGACGTAGTCTTTCATGACAATATCTTTTCCAAGTCTACCACAAAAAACCGGAATAAAAATACAACCCAAAGCGCATTGTACTGCAGCTTGAAAATGTACATGATTTGTTTACAAACCCCAAATACTAGTATAAGCTACGAATACGAGTGTGTTACACCAAAAAGCAATTCAAGCGAGTCTTCGTCTACAGTACGGAATATATTAACGCTGTATTCAGCGATTCAGCGAGTTGGTGAGATTAAAATCTGTTTTCCCAACTCAATGTTTTCCAGTTTGTTGAGTATATTGTTACGATGAATGCTGTAAAGCGCTATCTTTGCTGATTCCGCTTTATGATTTAATTTTGTTTTCATGATAGAACCAACGTGTTTGAAATTGGAAGCATAAAGAGGTATGAGAGATGCTTTTGTTTTTTATATGTGGTTTTTTTATGGCAGCGATTTTGTCTAGACGAAATAATTATGATGTAACGTGGATGTGTATCTTTCGAGAAAAACTTGCTCATATAATTATTATGTTTTATTTTGAAAATTCACTGCGAAAACGTTTTTTCGTGTACTAATCTTATCGAGAGAAAACAGAGTGAGACTGAATATCACTTTGTCTATGCCTGTCTATGTGTGTCTATGTAGTTCTATATTTAAACAGTACTAAGAAAAAAAATACACATGACGGGTGCATTTATAAACTGGCACTGTCGCGAATATATCGCTGTTATGATTAATTTATTTTGATTTATTTAATTACTACATTGAGACCGCTCTGTTGTCCTAAAATATTGATAATAGACGCTCAATAGTTATTTGGGTTCAATACATAACCTCTTTTTTAGAAGTCGGTTAAAAACAGAGGATTATTTACATTACGATACACTTTACCTTTAAGTGAGAATAAATAATACACAAACACACATGGATTGGTTTTTTTTTCTCTAGATAGACTGCAAACTGCAGATAAACTGCACATATAGTGTAAGAAATATTAATTATTCAACTCAATTAATTAATTCGTGGTTAAAGCTATTTCCCCAGTTTTCTCTGAAGCGTGTGCGATCATCCAAGTGTACTTTTGCTTTATATTTAGGACGCTGCCTTAACAAGTTTTACATCTAATAATTTTTAATGCGGAGAAAGAAGATAAAAATTGCACTTATCATGGGGTTGCAGGTTGTTGGAAAGAGAGTAAAGGACACTAGAAGGAACATGGGTGGATTTTAGTTAGTACAAATTATTGTTGTTCGTAGATTTCAAATAAAAAGTCCTTCGTAAATTAAAACTAAGTAGTAGCCTACTTAGTTTTAATTTCCGCAAATTTTTTAAGCAAAGTACTAAACAAGCCTCGGCCACAATACTGCGGAACATAAAGGGCAAAAGAAAAAACTTGTGGGGGGGGGGTGTATATCAAACTCAAAGCATTCATTTTAATTAGACCAGTACAGGCATTTTTGAATGTCATGAAAAAAAATACAGTCTCAGTCATAAGACATAATAACTTGTGAAAGTACTGTAGTTGCCCATTCCAAAGCGTAGATCTCTATGGAGAAGAATGGGCAAGAAACACTATGGACACTCTTTTAAATCATAATTTTCTACAAAACCTACACAATATGATACATTATTCGCGCACATTCAGAGCGTCCAGAGTATGTATGTATATATCATAGCACATGAAAATACAAAAAGCTTGCAATTGGCAATTTAGTTATTTATTATTGTTATTAGTGTATAAGCTTTCCGAAATTGTGATAAAACTAGGGTTTGGCTATAATTAATGTAACAGTTTTTACCTGTCACAAGAACAACCCTTTACTATTAAAAATATTTTATATAAGACTCAACATTTTTTAAATGTCAAATGAAAACAAGTTTTATGCAGTCGTAACAAGGAACGTTGGGTATAACAGTTAGAATTCCCCTGTCGTTAGTTAGACTATGTTTCTGAATTCCAGGCGGCAAAATATGAAAACGAAACAGAATTCAATTTTACATACAAAACAATTTTAGCTTGACTTTGTAAAATAAAAAATAAAAACACAACGTCGACGACTCAAAGTTTCAAAAAATATTTTGATTTTAATATGGTTCACTCAAAAACACATTAATAAAATAAATAAAATAAGCCTTTATTGCTGTTAGAGTTTTAACTTACATTTAAACTAAACATTACTTAAGATATAGGTAGGTAACAATATAAAATAAAGAGATAAAAAATTATTAACTAAAACATATTCTCGGCATTCGGTTTTTCTCTCCTCTTAACAGCTTGTCTTTCGACAAAGGCCTCCTCTAAGGATTTCCATTCATTCCTATCTTTTGCCGTACGTAACCATTCTGGTCCAGCTATTTGCTTCAGATCGTCTTCCCATCGCTTGGGCTGCCTTCCTCTGCTTCTTGTGCTTTCTCTCGGGTACCACTCCGTTATAATTCTGGTCCATTTCTCTTTCTTTTCTCTCAGCATATGTCCTGCCCAACGCCATTTTAATTTCCTACATATTGATTGTACTTTTCCAAACTTAGTCTTTCCTTTAATCTTGTTTAATTGTATTTTGTCCCTTCTTCTTACTCCCAATACGCTTCTCTCTATCCCGTTCTGACATATATTTAATTTATTTTGTTGTTGTTCCGTTAGGGCCCAAGTTTGGCATCCATATGTTAGACAGGGCAGTATGCAAGCATTGAAGACCTTTCGTTTCTCTGTCATAGGCATTTCTCTATTTTTCATTATTTCACTCAACGACCAGTATATTTTCCAAGTATTTGCTATTCTCCTTTCTATTTCTTTCTGCATGCTCTGTGTTGGTGATATTAGCTGTCCCAAATAAATGTACTCGTTTACATATTCTAACTGCTGATTATTGACTATGATAGCATTTTTCTGTGAGGAATTGGTCATTACTTTCGTCTTTGTTATGTTCATTGTGAGCCCTGCATTTGCACTTTCGTCTGATAATTGCTGTAGCATTTTTTCTAAGGTCATCGGGCATTCGGAAAAAAGTATTAGATCATCAGCGAATCTCAGATGACTCAGTTTGTTTCCGTTCACATTTAGTCCGAAAGTATCCCAACCCAATCTCCTAAAGATCGACTCCAGCACAGCTGAGAATATCTTCGGGGAAATAGGGAAATAAATACAACAAAATAATAAAACAAAACTACACTCAACAAAAACACATTATGACATTGTAATTCTCGAAAAATTTTGCAAAGGTATAATAATATATAAATATATATATATATGTATAAATACATATATGTAAATCATTTTTTATTAGACTGCATGCAACTAGTTTAAGTACCTCAACGGTAAAACGGAAAAAACGTAACCTATAGAATCCCCCTGTGATCCGTCTGTCAAGATCCTTTATTTCGGCTACGCGTGAAGATATCGAGTTGATATTAAAAACCATATTATATTCAAATATGTGATCCTCTAAAACTGAGAAAACATGTAGCATAACATTAATCCTCTAAAACTAAATCTAAGCAGTTTACGGAACCCTCGGTGAGTAAGGTCAACTCGCACTTAACCGTTTTTTTTATTTTTATGAACACATTTGTTTGTTAGTTTATGTTAGTATCGGGTGCTAATGTACCGAATTTTAAATGTACAATACCAATTAGAAACGGAATTGTAATCCGTACTGTGTTAGTTTTTAGTGTAAAATTTCGGTAAAGTGTAAAAATTGTTAAAGAAATAAATAAAGTTAAATGAAAAATAACATCAATCCTTTCAGTATCATAGCTCAACCATATCCAAATGATTTCCACCATTGCATGCCCAATTAACTTGTAGAGGGTTCGCCTAACAGGATTTGGGTAAGATTTCAAAAGCCTCGGTCCAAGGCCTCGCCTTCCTAATCAGATAAGCTTATCACACTTGCCCGTGTTTTGGCGTATATGGTGCTACCACTAATTTAATTGGATTCATGCATTTGAGTGTTTACTCTATTCATTAGGATTTTCAGTTAGATTTAGGGTCCATTTTTATAAACCGATTTTGACGAATTTTGGTACAGAGATAGTTAGATAGGACCCTGGAGACGGACTAATTAAAAAAAAAGATTGAGATATGAGGGAGAAAGAGGAAAGAAAAGGGACAACTTAGCATTGCTATTACAATAGGGCGCTAGGGCAAAAACTACAAGTAGCAGGTACCTGCAAAGGGGAACTGCGTTACCCCGAATTTAAAAGCCGCGAACAAAAGCTAGTTACTAAATAAAGGGGTTATTTTTAACATAGGCCTTCTTTGTACGTTTCCGTTCAGTTCAAAGGAAAAAACAGAACTACAGATTTCAGTAAACAGTTTTAGTTTCAACTCGATACTTCCTGAAATCATCAAATAATTTCTCAGAGCAGGGGGGGGGGGGGTTAAGTTAGACTTTTCCTGACTCAATTCTATCCGTGTTACTTTTTTTCCTCTCGTGTCGTTCATGGTCCGGGGCCACGGTATCTCTTTCGAACAACCCGCAACCCGCCACCGCTTGCCGGGGGCAAGCGGTGGCCCTGGCAGACCTCTCTACTTTTGCCTCCCGACTTATGATTTCACCACTAGGCTTTCACTGTAGATAGGTCTTTTGAAAGAAGTAATTTATTCGTTTTCAGCCAGATTCGTTGGTATTTTTTATTTTACAACCAAAAAGGAAATAAAAAAATCATTCGTCCGTGTTTGCAAATGAAATGATAAAATCATTTTCTCGTTAATGTGTACGATGGAAACTGGTTTCCCATCCTTTTGAAGTGACCAAATATGTTTATTTCTCTTTGCGTTGTAAATACTCGACTTTGTACTTTTTATGACTTTTTAATGCCCTGTAAAATAAAAGCAGATCGATTGTGACACATAAATATTATACATTACGGTATAAATTCACTTTATGGCAATATTATACCTCCAAATAACAAACAATCATCTTCAAATTACCGGCCAACAAACAATTAAAAATTACACGATAACATAACAAACCAAGATGAAAGCCTTATAAAATAAAAAAGATTTTCATCTCATAATAAATGCTGGCTCCATAAACGACTTAGCCGTCGGGGTTTTCATATTCCAGTTCCCCTGATGGCACTAATTAGAATTTTAATAAGACCACGTAATGAGGTGATTAGCGTTTCCGTATCACTTGCCGAGATGCCTGATCTGGTAATTAGAGACTAATTAGGGAACGTTTGGACAATGAAATACGCTACACTGCTCTAGCTAACCGGTAAACCGGTACTGACCATTGTCAGGTTGTACTTTCTTTTGGGAATGTAAAAAATAGAGATCGGAATAGGTTTTTCAAAGAAATAGGTACTTAATAATAATTAATTTGACAGATTGTTAGTAGTAGTAATCTTAAGATTAATGTGGCCGATTTGCATTCCATCATTAAATGTGTGTGTAGATATTTAATTTTAGAATGACTTAAATGATTAAAACTGTCAAAATATTTTTTTGAATGACTTTAGCTATTAATTGTTTTTTTTTTTAAATTACTGATTTTATATAAGTGTAACGGCTTCATTTCATTTTACTTTAAGTAACATTTAGGTAATACCTTCCTCTGACTTAACTTATTTTTTATTCATACATATACTTTTGCAATACCTAATATTACATTCCGACATCTAACCATATGTAAATAACCTATTTGTAAATATTTCTAAATTAGGAAATCGGTCGACCCAAAACCAACATACACTTTTGTTTTATTAGGACAAATACGTATAATTATGAAGATGTTCCAAAGAAACCAGGGGGTCTAAAACGGTCACTTAAGCAGAATCTTAAAAGGTTAATATGAATTACGTTACTATTTGTAAAATGTTCAAAAAGTGTCAACTCAAAATATTAACAGCTTCTGTGACCATTTTAAGCATTTCACCGTATTTCACATCATTATCCTATTACGATTCTGTTAAAATAACCATTTTAGAAACCCAGAAATAAACTAGGATGTATAGAACGCTAATTTGAAATCTGGTCAAAGTTTTTAAGTCTTTCTTTTGTCATTATTTTCCTGCCCTTATACCAGTCATTTGGGGTCGGCGCAACACGTTTTCTTCTCCCATTCTCCCCTATCAGACGTCACGGCATCATTTACTCCTTTCTCCTTCATATCATTCCTTACACAATCTTTCCATCTTTTCTTTGGCCTTCCTCTCGCCCTCCGTCCATCAACTTTCAGATCCATCACTCGAACAATAAAACGTAGACGTTGTAAAGAAATCCTGGTGTTTCTATATTTCACCACAAAACCATATTTACAAATTGCGGCGGTCTCTAATTATATCTTGTACGTAAGTAAGGCTGTTTTCATCTAATTTGTTCCTCTAACAAGGTTTAATTACTGGTCGTACGTGATAACAGGCGGTATTTCTTTACTCTGATGAATGTTGCTGTTACTATGATTTAGTGTCTACTTGCGCCGGGATGATAACAAACACCCTGTTATGTATTGTTTTGTAATAATTGGTTAGGAGGGGCAGTCGCTCCATGTAAAATACTGGTATTCAGCTGCATCCGGTTAGACTGGGAGCCGACCCCAACATAGTTGGGAAAAGGCTGGGCAGATGATGAATAACTATTCATCATCTGCCTAGCCTTACCTGACCCGCAAATATCTCCTAACCAACTGGTTAGGAGATATTTGCGGGTCTCAGACAGCTTAGGTATCGCATACCTAGATCTACACTGAATCAGCTCAAAACACGTGAATTTGATTTTTTAGGGTTCCGTACCTCAAAAGGTAACAACGGCACCCTTATTGTATTACTTTATTGTCTGTCAAGACCGTTTATATCGGGAACTCGTAGACGTATCAGGTTGAAAGTAGAACCAAATACTCAAATAAGTGGTCATGTGTAATTAAAACTTAAAGTCATCTTAATGTTTTTGCATAACAAACAAAACGAAATAAATGAGCAGCTACCTAGTTCCTAGTACTAGTATTACTATAAGGCCTACACTATTGACGACAGGCCGAGTCGACGGCGCGTTTGTCAGAAGTGTTTGTGTTTGTGAAAGAGCCAGCCAGGGCCTCCGCCTGCCGGGGTTGCGGGTTGTTCGAAAGAGATATCGCGGCCCCGGGACGTAAAGGGCAACAGAAAGAACATGGGTGGGTTTTAGTCAGTACAAGCCTGACATGCCCCCCCCGCTCCGCCCAGAGCGGGGGAAGTCATTTGATGCTTTCCCACCCGAAAAATTGGCCTACACCACATTGCAAAAAAAAGCATAATCTCACCATCTGACCTCTATAATCCAGGTAAAACGATAACCGTTGGTAATACCAGATGACTCTGCCCAGTGACTGCCTGTAACGACTGTTGAAGTTCTACAAATGACTGCAGGAGCCACCGGATGAACGTGTTTTCCGAGGCAAGGCTTTCTGCCTTGGTATATATTTATGCCTCGGTATATAATGGGCTTTATGCCTCGGTTTATAATGGGTCATCAACCATATGCGAACCAATCTAGACAAGTGCGGCTTAACCTAGAGATCGATGCGAGCGGCTGTTATCATTTGGCCCTTACAGGTTATAAAACATAAATCAAAAGAAATAGTTAATTATTATAATTCACCAAATTCATGTTAAGATAAAGCATGTACAAATATCGTGTTTCACAAACTGCTCTCTTAGGAAGTATTTATGAATAAATAATACAAAATTGATGTTAATATTAAGCCTGTTTTGATGTTAATACCGTTTTGCTTTTAAGAGAATATGTTAGAATTTCATTAGAAAGTAATGTCTTGGTATTATGTGCGAAAATAAACCGAAATCAAAATATTTTAATTTCACATAGACTTACATGGGCACTTATAAAACGTCGAAAAAAGGTGCACGGTTCGGGTTGGTCGTTTCCTGTGGAGAAGAACCGTTTACAAGAGAGCTAGACAGAAGAGCTAGCCAAAAGGATTTTCCAATAGTTCAGAAAAAATCCTGATGGATAAACCCAATAACACTTTGTGCGACCGTGAACCGAACCCAGGACATCTTACTCAGCAGTCGCGCTTGCGCAAACCAGACCAACGAGGCATCCAAGTCAGACTTAGTTATTTCAAATCATGTCAATCGCAAACGGTCACATTTTAGATGATCGTCATCTCTGACATCGGTGAAATTTCTTGAATTTAAGGAAATTATTAAGAATAAAGTTAACAGGTAAGGTTTATTAGGTTTATTTTAGGTATAGGTTCAGTTAAGGTTTATGTTTGTTTAAATGATAAATGAAGTTTATTTTGCAAATAGGTTCTTACAAACACTTTTACCCTTTTTAAAAACATAACACTCCTTTTTTGGGGCAGTCGTGTAAAAAAAGGGAAGAGAAAGATTTTTTTTTAAATCATCACACGACGGTTTAGCGTTATCCAAAAAGTAACTCTGCCACGTGGACAATAATTACAAGAACTTAAAATAAATCTAGGCAGATGATAATAATTATTTACTTACTTATAAAGTAGTTATAGATAAAATATAACAGCTAAGCGCATAAAACAAGTAACACTACACGGCGCAAAGTGACCATCAGCAGTACTATGAGCTATAAAACTGCGTGCGATAAAACATGTTATAGCTTGCTGTGGAGTAATTACTTTACACTCTCGTACGTGCTCTTGTTTATAGACTTCTAAGTATCTTTGTGGTCAAGTTGGGGTTTTAGTGGGAAACTAGTACTTATAGGGTGTTATTTTTAAGAGCCTCTACGCGTTTTCTATAGGTGAGGACAGTAACTGAGCGCCCATTTTTTATGTCCGTAAGTGTATGAGGATCATAGTATAAACCTCGCTAGACTTTAGTGTATCAACAAAAAACAAAATATATAAAAAAAAAAACAAAAATGATGGAAGGCCAAAATTTTAATGTCTTTTGTCAGGTAAAAGATGGCCTGTCAAAAGGCCTTAAAATTTTAGAACAAAAACCGGGTAAGTGCGAGTCTGACTCACGCACCGTGGGCTCCGTACAAACTTGCTACATACATGGCCATAATTATCTGTTTGCACTGGTTACACTTAGAAGGTTGTTTTCTTTATAACAGACTTGGGTTATGGTTTTAATTTTAAATTTCAAATTCATTGATTTTGTAAATATAAGTAAAAAATAACATAAGAAAGCCAGCAATTATGTATGTTCCGTCGTTAGGCATACAATTTTTTTTTCAAATTAGGTACGTTAAATTTAATCAAATCAAAGTAATAAACACATTAACTATGATTAAATTAGATTATACAAAATGTCAGCTAGAAGTCAATATTAAAAATACAAACACAAAATGTTAGCCATCTCAAAACAAGTAATTAAAGGCAATAATAAGTATAATTTACATCGATGCCTCTTTTTATTTATTTATATACGCAGTTAACAATAATTTCAAATTGATTTTGTACCATTAAACCAATAAATGGTCAAAACCTCCAAGCGTTTTCGAAATAAAGGGTATTATTAGTCAGATAGACAGACGGACAATAAAGAGACCCTACAAGGGTTCCATTTTCCATTTCGATGTATGGAACCGTGAAAAAAAAACGAATCTGACAAATGTTAGTGTACTAGAAGGCACAGCTCTGCTTAACCGCTCGGTAATCACAGGCGTTTTGTTATTTTTTTCTTTTATCTATTGTATGTAACATAAAAATAGTACTCTCGAATTTCTCTCAACACTTTGTAACCCAGCAAAGAGGTTTTATAAAATGTCTGTCAACACGTTCAGAGCTGTCAGTCATACCGGCCATGTTGGGAAGATAAGTGACGTCATGACATGAAGCAATCTATCATCGTTCAAAATGTGTGGCATATTTAGGAGTAGGTACTACTTTATATTATAGAAGGCTCTTTTTTAAGTTCTGTAGGTAGCGGGCATTGGTACTTTGTCACATTCATATAGTATTATATCTCATTATATTTTTACACACGGTTAATGATTGTTATTTTTTATTAGTCACAATATTTCTTTCCTATTAAATAAAATTCTTGTTATCATGTGTTCTCTTCGTTATTTTTTTTATTTGACAAAAAAATAATATTTTTTGTAAATAAACTAGGTTTATTTTTAAATACGGAGATATTGGGAGTAAAAGTTTTTTTTTAATCCAAGGTTTAAATATTTTTACTTAAATTTAAATAAAAACGTGATTTTTCACCCCAAAATAGAAATCGCATGGCTGAGAACTTTGTTGCGGGGATGCGGGTTGTTCGAAACAGATATTGCGGCCCCGGAACATAAAGGGCAAAAGAAGAAACATGGGAGGGTTTTAGTCATTACCAGTCTGATATTCTCCTCCGCTCCGCCCAGAGTGAAAAAAAGTTTTTCGATAAGAGTTAATTTACTCCCTGTATAATTATACTATCGAAATTCTAGTCGGTATTTTCCGTACACAACCAATTACGTGAATTAACCAGACATGTAGTTATGGACTAGTGACCCATATTCATTGGTTGCTACTGACCTGAGGTGGCTCAATAACAATATTATCACTCCTGGAATCCCCGAAGGGTTGGGCAGAGGTATGCCTATAGGATGTGCGCTCTCATTTCGAGTGTTATGTTAAAGTCACAGTCACACACAGTTATAGCTATAATGAGAGCTAAAGCTATCAAAAGGGACACACATCCAGCCTTCAAGACAAACATTGCTGTAGAGAAAACTTTATTAATCTTCATGATTATGATGAAATTATCTTATTAATAACCACCCAGGGCGGGGAAGAGTGTTAAACTTTTACTGACTAAAACCCACCCATGGTCCTTTTTTTGTAACTTTTTTGAACAACTCGCAACTCCGGCAGGCAGTGGCCCAGGCAGGCTCCTCTGCTGACATCTCTTTAAGGCGCGAGCTGCCCAATCTATTTAGTTTTCCAATGAATTGTGGCATCAATAATAATATTCATTTTTTTAAATTAATATTTTAAATGTTATTACAGCGCTAATTCTACTCACCCCTTTTCTTTATGTTAGCGTGGAGGTACACGAAAGCCGTAACTTCAATTAAATTACAATAGGTATCCTTATCTACGAAGTTGCTGGAAAATAACAGACTGATATAAATCTAATTTTTACGAGACTGCCAATAAAATACTAGGTACGTATCAGAACGTTTCGTTTAGTGGATTAAAGTTCTATTGTATGGCGTCTCCAAGGAATAACTGACATTGAGTGAGCCATAAAAGTGGGGCTTATGGCTATGGCTAATAGGAATAGCCACATGGCTAAATCTTTAAGGTTAATCAACACTTATCGAGGTCGGTCTTAAGACGACTCTAATTTGACGACACCAGTTGGCGCAGTGGTTGATCGACTGCTGCGCTGCGTGTCGCGATTTCGATCACCGCACGAAATAAATATTTGTATGACCTACACGCAGTTTTTTCGGGTCTGGCTGTTTGTGTATGTGAGTTTAATCGCATCCACGATACGGGAGAAATTTTTAGTGTGTGGCAACGTTTTTTTTTTTTGGGAAACAAGTTTAGTGGTTGATTCCAGATGTTGTTTGTAGATTATTGACTTTAGATGAGTACACAAGCAGAGAGGCCAGCTAGGGCCACCGCCTGTCGGGGTTGCGGGTTGTTTGAAACAGGGCAAGATAGGGAACATAGGTGGGTTTTATTTAGTAAAAGTCTGACACTCCCCACCTCTCCGCTCAGAGCTATTGAAGTTCTTTAAAGATTTCTCATCCGCAAAAAAAGCTCGGTAGACAGAAGCCGGTAAATCTGACCACCACTCTTTTCAAAGAATTTCGTGTTTCCCTAGAAAGGAGATGGACCAGTTAATTAAGACATGTTAGCACTATCAGAAACAGTATAGTCAGGACACGAACACGTTAGTGTTGCATCATATGTGCAATACAGACCATAAACATGTCTACATCAACATGCTACAGAGAAAACGGTAGTAAAACTGAGTGTGGCATTAAAACTGACCAACATAAGCTGTGTTCACAAACAAAATCGTAAAAATAACAACGTGTTGTTGTACCCCTTTCAGAATGTGGAAAGAAAAATAAATATCACTTGATTAACATCTCCTTTAATTTACCAAAAGTATTTTTATACATTACAAGGTGGATTGGAAACTGTAGGATCAAGCTTTGATAGCGATTAAATATTGAAGTTGCTGTGTTTTGTTTTGGTGAGTTTGTAAGTAATGCATGTCTTTGAGTACATAACGGTAAAGAAAGTCTCAATTACGACGAGTCTTCCGAACAAACTTGCGACATAAACGGCCATATCTTTTGACTGCGTAGACTTAAAGGCTAATTTTTTTCACAGTTTCACTGGACTACTAATAAGGCAGTTAGATAGATATATATATAGAATATTCTTTATTATGTACACCATACAAATTACAATAATAACAGTATACAACTTATAAATAGTGTGACACAATGGGTGGTTTTATCGCTAAAAGTGAACTTTTCAAGACAACCTTTGGATGGATTTAAAGAACGAGAGGTATTTACACGTACAGAATAATTATATTTAATTTTGCTAGTAAACTACTAATAGTTAGTGTACGTAAAATTGCCTAACTTTCGAGTCAGGCGACAAACAGGCGTGTAGAAGAATTATATCAAAAGCACATTACTAAAACTTTAATTATTAATAGTTTACCAACTACCTTTAATATAATTCTTCTATTACGTATGACTGCCTCTTCGGTCGATTTTAAGAACACTACTGTTGAGCATGAGATGTGGGGTTCGACTCCTGGGTCGGACGAAGATTTTATTTCCTTCCCAGTTGATGGCAATAGCCTTGCCCTCTACTATAGGGGACTGAAACATCTGGCGGTTATGGGTTTGGATGTTTGGATTACAAACATGAACTTAATTATGTATGTTTTATGCGATCTTTCAAAGTGCAACTAGAATTTGTAGTGGTTTAATAAAAAAAAAACTTCCACTCGGCCCCCGTACTTAGCAAATCGTAAAGTTTCCATTAAAGAGAAGCTTCTCACATAAATCGCAATAGTTGGGGCTTGGAGAAGTTTACGGTTTTAAACGAGAAGGATTTACTGGCCTTAATTGCCAGTACACACAGATTTCGCACTTGATTACAATTTATGATGGCTTTTAGCATTACAAATAGTGTGTACACACGGAAACTGAAGTGGTTTTTTATGGGCGCGTTCCTTTCTTTTGTTTTCTAGCTTTAATGGGTTTTAAAAAGGACGTGTTTTTTTATATTCAGCTTGTTTTGGTTAATTTTTAGCGGGTGGTGGTTAAAACAACTTATAGGATTTTGTCACGATTTTTTATAATGAAAATAAAATATTATGTTTTAATAGGATCAAGAGCTTTCCTTGTATTTTCAAAATGTTAATTGAAGTACTTAGTTTATTCAGGGTTGCGGGTTGTTTGAAAGAAATGCCGTGGCCCCGGAACAAAAAGGGCAACAGAAGGAACATGGGTTAGTTTTAGTCAGTACAAGTCTGACACTCCCCCCGCTCCGCCCAGAGAGGGGGAGGTTATTTAATGATTTCCTTCAAGCGTTCAGAAATCGATACTCTAGGACACGGCTGGTATTGTTACGTTTCTTTCTCTGGAGCCCTGACCTAAACTGTTCCCGATACCAGTGGGTTACTATTTTTTGTATTTTTTAATGAGATATATTTAAAAGTAAAAATATAAATAAATAAACAAAAATTTATTTTTCCCGTTGTCAACGGGAGAAATCCCTAGAAGGCTGGGAACATTACCACGGTAGACTGCAATGCTAATTTTTTGACCAAAAAGAGGCCTCTAGTCAGGAGAAGAGTCAACCAACCGTTTGACGATATCTCGAAATACTAGCGTCCTAGTGTTTCAACTTCAAACGGCAGAAACACATGACTGCCAATGAAGTTCAATGAAGTACCTAAGGGTGTCGACACAATTTGCATCCTACAACAAAGACCTATCTAAATTCCTTGGCATTATGGTCATACTACCTTGTCTCTTACCATCGACGCGTGCCAAGCCAATGGGTTTACTATATTAGATAATGGTCTAGAATAACACAGAATACTTTTTTTCGATCATCACGCGGGCGAAGTCGCGGGCGTTAGCTAGTATTACATAACGTAACATCACGCCAGTAATCCCAGTGAGCTAGGCAGAGGTGCACGTAATAATACACCCACATTTCGCCAATTATGTTGAAGTCCCATTGCCGCGCTTGTTAGACTAACAAAGCAGGCCTGAATCAGAATCAGAGTTTTATTTGTCTAGGTATTAACATTAAAGTTTTAGGTTTAAAGATATGGGCGCTATATTTTGCTGTGAAGGCGTAGAAATATTAATAAACAAAATAAAATGACAGCAAATGTAAAACTTAAAAAAAAACAAAATTAGGTACTAACAAGAAATAGTATTTAATATTGATAGTATTTTATATTTTAATAAATATCGTAGTACCTGACATCTGATAGTTAAAAGTGGTTCCGTGACTGTGACCTACTGAATTGATCCCTAATCTATCATTGATTAAGTCTGATAAACATTGGCGTCATTATCCATTACGATATTAGACAACCTTAATAGTGTAGAGTACCAGACAACCTACTTACTTTTAGCATGATTGATAATCTACCGGTACCTAATACCAGTATATTCTTATGTAAATATTTTTCTACTTATGTACTATCTCAGCCCACCTATTCGGCATGACAACGAGAAGCCTAATATCATATTTTTTTCATACTTAAGAGGTTATTTGCTCTATAGCACCTCAATGTCAAAAGGGTTAAAAGGGGTTTAAGCAAGAAAATTCACGAATGGAATATGATTTCCATATAAAAATTCAAACCCTGTTTTCAGTTCCCATAGGGTGTGATTTTTGAGAAATCCTTTCATGAAACATTTCTATATCTGCATTCTTTAAAGTAAATATCAGACGCTATTTTTGAGCGAGATTTCCTATTTGTTATAAGCTTTTTTAACGTGTGTTTTGTTACTTAGTTACTTACTTAGTAATTATCGGTCAAATCTTACAACAAACCATTTCCCCGAAAAATTTTGAGCAAAATTTGGGATTCACCATTGGTTCTGGTGACAATACATTTTTTTATCACAATATGATATAATTTTGCATCCAGAATCACTTACTTACTAGAGAACAGTTAATAGCATGAGCACTAAACTTCATATATGCGTTCAATTGATAAGTAAAGCTATTTAAAAACAAGAGTGAGTTAGACTCGCGCACCGTGAGTCCGTACAAACTTGCGACATAAAAAGCCATATCCTTAAACTAAGGAATTAGATTTTTTCACAGCACAAAGGGACAGGCACAGAGCTAAGGTAAATTTAAACTTGATACCTTCACACGTTCCCGACAGACATACAGACGGACAACAAAGTGATCTAATAAGAGTTCAGTTTTTCCTTTTGAGGTATGGAACACTAAAAAAATAACATTTATTTGACGATCCAAGTTCTCATTGACATTGAAAAAATTACATAGAAATTAATGTTCCTTAGTTTATCGTTCCTTCATTAGGATTTTTCTAAAGGTGCTTTGTGTAAAAAAATCACATCGTCATCATTGCATCTGCTCGCTAATGTATTCACTTCGTATTATTTTTGTTTTTAAACGTTACACTTAGAATGAAAGTAAAAAAATAAACATAAGTGAAGCGTAGAGAAGCGAGGTGTTTCATTTTTTCTTTACTCCTTATACCGGCTTAAGATTTCAAAGTGACAAGAATTCGGGTTTCCGTTATCTTGTCACGTCTCAAATCCCCAAGGGATCATTGTGATATTTGGCACTGGAATACCTTGTGACATACCGGACATCAGCTTACTAAGTCTTAGTGACAGGAGAGAAGCCAAAGCCGAAGTTAGGTGGAACCTTGTGTCGTATGTAATTGAAGACAGCGTTTGCAGCTTTGGGGCCAAGATAGGATTGTATTTTGAAACTGGGTCTTGGGAAATATGTTTAGAACTCGCTTGTATAGCAACGCTAGTCTCCTAAATGTGTGTGTTTAAAACATTCTGTTCTTCACCAGTACGGCATGGTTGGCGCAGTGGTTGAGCGATCAATTGTTACGTTGCGTGTCCCTGGTTCGATCCCCACACTGAACAAATATTTGTATGACCTCTAAGTAGTTGTTCCGGGTCTGTTGTGTAGGTATGTAAGTTTGAATGTTTGTAAACGCACCTACGATACAGGAGAAATTTCTAGTGTGGGGATGTTTAAAAATATATAATTACTAGCTTTCGCCCGCGGCTTCGCCCGCATAAATTTGGGCTAACACAGTTCCCCTAGCGCCTTATTGATTTGTAATAGCAACGTTAAGATTTACCTTTCCTTCCCTCTTTCTCCCTCACATCCCACTTTTTTTAAATAAAAATTAGCCTATGTCCGTCTCCTGTTTTCCAACTATCTCTGTACCAAAATTCATCCAAATCGGTTCAGCCATTAAAGCGTGAAGAGGTAACAAACAAACAAACTCACTTTCGCTTTTATAATATTACTAGCTTTCGCCCGCGGCTTTGCCCGCGTTAAATTTGGGGTAACACACCTCTTGCGCCTTATTGATTTGTAATAGCAACGCTAAGTTTTCCCGTCTCTTCCCGCTTTCTCCCTCACATCCCACTTTTTTCAAAAAAATATTAGCCTATGTCCGTCTCCTGGTTCCCTACTATCTCTGTACCAAAATTCATCCAAATCGGTTCAGCCATTAAAGCGTGAAGAGGTAACAAACAAA
The DNA here is from genome assembly GCA_958449745.1 of Ochropleura leucogaster. NCBI lineage: Eukaryota > Metazoa > Arthropoda > Insecta > Lepidoptera > Noctuidae > Ochropleura > Ochropleura leucogaster. Next base: position 8,113,378 of record OY288223.1, on the reverse strand, counting down.
CAAACAAACAAACAAACAAACAAACTCACTTTCGCTTTTATAATATTAGTTATTAAGTAAGGATGTTAAACATTAGTCATAATTAATGATTAATGGTGCAGCTACGCATTAGTTTCCGTAGTTTTATTAAAATACTGTTAAATCTTGGAACTTTGTGTATTATTAAATAAGTAGACTGCTCCTAAATTCAGAAACCATTAGCAACTTTTGAAAGCTCTTGTTAGTTTTTCTGTCGCTACCGAAGCTGTTTCAAGGATTTGGCAATTATTAGGAAATTATTAATTTAATAACTTATTGTATCGCCTAATAAGACATTATTGTTGACTCTACACACTAAAATCTACACACTGGCGGCGTATCAACTGACTGCATATGAAAATTGAGGACTCGCTGGCTGATTTTCTCCGTAATTTTTTGAAGGGTCCCAAGGTGATTCCATATCATTCCAATAAAATTAATACTTACTTAATAATAAAAAAAACGAAAGTGAGTTTGTTTGTTGTTACGTCTTCACGCCTAAATGGCTAAACCGATTTTGATGAATTTTGGTACAGAGATAGTTTAGGCATGTGATATGAGGGAGAAAGAGGGAAGAAAAAGGAAAACATAGCCTGAGCAAGGGCAAAAACTACAGGTAGCAGGTACCTGTAAATCGGGAAAGGGGAACTTTGTTTCCCCGAAATTAACGCGAGCAAAGCCGCGGGCAAAACCTAGTTTATTTTAATTGCTTGGGAAGTTTAATATTTGTGTAAGATCTGTTATCTTTTAAAAACAATGAAAAATTAATATTCGATAAGAGTTTGTGTAAGATACTACTCCATAGTTTGCTTGTTTCGTTTTGCCGCCGACCTCCGGAAATAAAGTAATTTTCCACTTATTTTTCACACTTTGGAAGTCGGTTATTTTTGAGTTACAAATTGTGACGCACATGTATCGTGTTATTTTTGACAAAAAATATCCAGAATTAATTTCCACTTAAAATTGAATATTCTAAAGCAACATTAAAAAAAACTGTCCAATTTGTCTACGTACTTTTAACCAAAATATGACCAATTATGAAATAATAACATTGGACACATGAAACCTTTTTGACCCTCCAAATGACTTGCATACTTACCCTAATGGATTTGATTTAGGGACTATTATACTGGGACAAAAGCTGTGTTGCCAAATGGTCTGTCATTTGCATATAATAGTATTTTTTGGCTATATTTAACTTTTTTAACACCCTAGCTAGGATGACTAGTTTTTTTTACTAAATGACCTATACTTAGAGATTAATTATGTTGCTGAATACGCAAGCATTTATTTGATAGTGATTCATTTTAGGCCGTTGTTTTAAAAGAGTGTTATAATAACACGTTTTAGAGGTTCTCGCGTCCGTAATAAATTAGGTGCGTGGTGATAAAAAGTATTTTATCTTTTATTCCAAACTATAATCTACCTCTCTGCCAAATTTCATCAAGATCCGTTTAGTAGTATTTTCGTGAAAGAGGATCAAACATAAATCCATAGTCACAAACTTTCTCATCTATAAGATTAGTAACGAGATATTTTACTAATATTATAATTATATTATATTAGAATCTTGGGGATCCCGCTATTTTAGATGATGGATCTAAAATTACGTTTCTTAACTAATTATGCGTTGTTATATGAAAACTAAACACGTATTTAAAATTTCTATTCAATCGAAGTGAGTTTAATTTTCACTCTGAGATTTTTTTGTCTACTTAATTACAGGTGAAACTTATAAAAGCATGTTAAAAAGAAAAAACAAAACCAGCTAAGTGTGAGTCGGACTCACGCACCGAGGGTTCCGTTTAAATATGCGACATAAACAGCAATATCTTTTGACTGCGTGGACTTAGAGCATTGAAGGTTTTTTCCAGTTGCAATGATACACAGACATGAATTTATAGTTTAAATTTCGACTCGCTACCTCCAGTCGTTCCCTAGATAAAGGGTCTTGACAGACTGACGAACAACAAAGTGAGCCTATAATGGCTCTGTTTTTTCCTTATGAGGTACGTAACCCTAATGAACGAGCACGGATTTCCGCTTATACAGGCTGGAAGAAGGTACCTATAGAAAAAAAAACGGCATTCAAAGATTTTCAAAAATTCGCTTGCCGCACACGCCGACTAAAATCTGTAAAATTTGCACCCGGTACTTTTATTCATCTTTGAATGCCGTTTTTTTTTTCAAAATTAGAGGAATGTTTTCTTTGAGTATGATTTTCTATCTAAAATATTAAGAGTACTTCCCCTTCAAGTGGCATTACAAAATGCCAACCTGTATAAGTTCATCGCTTGTTAGCTACATTGGTAAACATTAATCAATCAATTGTCTCGAAATTTTCCTTAACCAATTCTTAAGAGAGAGAAGTTACCTACTCGTTAGTGGTATCAAAATGAAATTATAAGTAGAAAAATACGCATAACGGCATTTAACTGTAATTTGCAGTACCTATTACTGGTCCTTTTACTTTGAAAAAGCCTATATAATGCGAGGTTATCCTGAAATAATAGCTTGAAATTGTGACGTCTTTCCACCTACGTAGTAAAAATATATCCACAGTAAATTAAAGCTCCTTTTTTTGGGGTGGGAAAACATCACATAGCTTCCCCCGCTCTGGGCGGAGCGGGGGGGAGTGTCAGACTTTTACTGACTAAAACCCAACCATGTTTCTTTTATTGCCCTTTACGTTCCGGGGCCGCGGTATCTCTTTCGAACAACCCGCAACCCCGGGATTAAAGCTCCTTGACATTAGCATATCATCAACGTCGATACCGGCAGATGCCTTATAACGTATAAGAAACCAATACGGCGTTATAACCGAGTAATTCTTATGTGAATGGTTATTAGTATTCCAATGTACAGAAAATTGAACATCTGTGGCAGTTTTAAGCTGATTTCTTCAGGTTTTTTTACGGATGAGAAATTATCAAATAACTTCCCCCTCCCCGCTCTGGATGGGGTGGGGGTAGTGTAAGACTTGTACTGACTAAAACCTACCCATGGTCCTTCTTTTGTCCTTTATCTTATCTCTTTCGCACAACCGCAAACCCGGCAGGCGATAGCCCTGGCAAGCCCCTCTGCTTTGCTGACATCTATTTGAGTCACGGGAGGAACACTAACGCGCTGTCGATACGGTCTGTCATCCCTTGACGGATGCTACCCATTGCTCACCGTCCACAGACCCGCATCTACGGTGGCCGGGCGACGGACGACGCCCGGAGCGTTTCCCGCGATAATAATTATGCGTCTTGTAGGTTGTTTGCATAATTTTGTTCAAGTCACATGTATTTGTTATTAACGCATATTTAAGTGTTTCATTAGGTGTATTATACCTTTGATATACACTCTGTACTTGTCTTTACCTCTCGAGAAGCTCGTGGCTAAATAATAGTAGCCGCTCGGGTCGATCTTTAGGTTAAGCCGCGCTTGCCTAGGTTGGCCTGTGGATGGGTGACCACCCGTTACATACCGAGTTTCCTCCGTGCCTCGGAAAGCACGTTAAGCCGTTGGTCCCGGCTGTCATTTGTAGATCTTTGACAGCCGTTACAGGTAGTCAGTGTTCCGAAAGTCTGACAACCAGTCTTACCAAGGGGTATCATATTACCCAGTACTAACTGGGTTGTGGAGGTCAGATAGGCAGTCGGTCCATGTAAAATACTGATATTCAGCTGCATCCGGTTAGACTGGAAGCCGAACCCAACATAGTTGGGAAAAGTCTAGGCAGATGATAACTTGTCTTTACCTCTAAAACTGTCGTAGTTTAATTTTTAGCAGATATTTTAGTACATTTCCCGAACACCATTATTCGCGTAGAGTGTTGGCACCGACCCAAATTAGGGCAATAATAGACTGCGAGCAAAGATCACGACAGTTCATAGGTTGTGGCAAGTATAATAATTATTGACCCAAAGCACAATGATCGCCCGGCTGTGTGAGTACTTCCTAACTTCATCTCATCTGCCTAGTTTTTTTGCCAATTTTGTTAAGATCCAGCTGTAGCCAAACGGGGTTCAGCTAAATACCACCATTTTACAGGGAGTAAGCTCCACAATTCTGTTACTGGGTAACACTATAATATACTCCTTGATTAGACATATTGTTGCACATCTGAACCTTTTTTTCTCCCATCACAATTAAGTAACTTCCCCCGCACTGGGAGCGAGGGGTGAGTAGTTATACTGACTAAAACCCACCATGTACCTTCTCTTGCCCTTTATGTTCCGGGGCCCGAGGTATATCTTTCAGTAACCCACCACTCCGTCGGTGGCCCTGGCAGGCCCCTGAGTTATTGGACCTGTAGCTACGTTTCGACTCTCTAAGGCAAAAAGGCAGTCGACACGAAAGTTTTAATGTGCCATCCGAGAGAGGAAGGGGTTAAATAATGACCGGTCACCCATCTAAGAATCAACTTTAGCGAGCTTTAACTTAAACCAGAAACTCTCCTCTTGATCATATGATACATGGCGAAAGCCTGCCACAGTTCTTATTCTAAGCAAACTTATCCTATCCCACTAATATTATAAATACGAATGTTTGTGAAGACGGATGGATGTATGGATGTTTGTTACTCTGTCACGTCAAAACGGCTGAACGGATCTTTATCAAATTTAGCACAGATGTAGATTATGGTCTGGAATAACACAGAGGATACTTTTTTTCGAGCTAATTTATGATACATGCATTAAGTCTACAGCAGTTCTATTTTTAGGCATACTTATTTAAACATATTTTTCCGAAACAGATATCCACACATTCTCTAACGCCACTATTCGCGTAGAGCGTTGGCACCGACCCAAATTAGGCCAATAATAGACTGGGAGTAAAGATCCCGACCGGTCATAGGTTGTGACGGGTATAAGACTTATTGACTACGAGTACAATGATCACCCTCCCGGCTTTGTGGACACTTCCTACCTTAGAAGCTTTATTCGAATCGTGTCATTATTTATTTGTTGTGGTTGCTGTCTCCTATTATCGTAAGGGTCTCTGATAATTATGTTTGAAATACTTGTACGATAATTACAATTTAAGTAGTCATATAATTCCAATTATATCTTACGGATATTAAACACAAATTAGACATTCATCTTCTTAATTAGTTTCTATGATCACTGTTTTTAAACGTCCCGTTTCCAATGTTATTAATAATATTCCGCAATATTAATCCGATTTTAATAATAACACTCATTTTGTCACCAATAACCACATCCACATTATTTGACAACTTCATACCACAACGATTTTGTGGCTTTAGTACCAAATTACGATTAATTTGCCATTATTATTGGTTAGTGACCAATTTTCTGTTATTTGAAACATTGTTCGAATTTCACTGTTTGTTTACTGTTCTCAAATTAGAAGGGTTGTATCATAAATGTATCAACATTACCATTATTGTATTATTTCACATTTTTATCGACAAAGCCCTTTAAATGAAGAAAAAAACCGTCATTCTTCAGTTAAACTTTTTTGTTAGGTAGGTACTTTATGATTATGTTTTTTTAACAATTGGCTGAAATTTTCCATCGTGGATTAAATCTCAAAGCATTGAAAAGAATAAAAGTTGAAATTAAGACACGTAGTACCTTACAGAAGAGGTCATTAAATCGGGCCGTTTTCTTCAACTAAAAACACGTAAAAACCTCAAAAGGATTTTTAAATGAATATCCATTAGTCTTGGAAGTTGCCTTTGATCTCGTGTGATTTATTTTTGTTGGAAATGACGCGTGAACGCTGGAAAAGGTCACTTGATTTTGAATTCAGAAGCTTTTTCTTTTTTTTTTGAGTTGGTAAGTGATAGCTTAACAATAAAATTGTGGATACCTTGTATTCTTTTATCTTGATACTAGATGTGAACGAAAATTTTTGAAATTGGAACTGACGCTGTTATTTTTTTTCCTAAGAGCATTGTAAAATACCCTAGTAGTTTTACAGGTTCCATTTTACGTAGTTTTATTTTATTAAAAAGTATACCGCAACAAGTTCCTGCTAATAGGTTTTCCACAAATATGCTCCAATTACTACGCTTCTCTGAATTATTTAGAGTAGGTACATTAACCAGGTATCTGTCAGATCAGACAACGGTTAAAATTCCACCCATTCGTCACTCAGTCGGGTAAAACAATGTATGAATCACTGTTTTAACCGACTGCCGACAGCTTTAATGGAGGGTAGTGATATTTAATTATATTATTTAATGTTCTTACCCGAACTTTTAACTTGCCACTGTATACACAGCAAAAACTAAATAAATTCAGTATCATAAAGGCGCTTATGAATATGAAATTGTTTCGTATTGAAACCATTCAGAAAACGAGAAAAATCAACATTCTATAAAAAAAACAAGTGCTTATTCATCCAAAATATAATATAGAAAAGTTGACTTTTTTTCAATTCTTTGAAACCTACAAAAAGTTTTTATATTCATGAATGCTTTTAGGCATTTTATACCGAATATTATTTTTACATTTTTTGTTGGACTCGTGCGTAAAAAGTAACAGAAAGGTAGAAATTAATATTTTTCAGCCATTTTATGACTGGGCTGCGGGTTGTTCGAAAGAGATACCACAAACCCGGAACATAAAGGGCAAAAAGGGAGATTTTAACTTCGGTAGTAGCGTAGAGTGGACATTGAGTACTGGTAGCAATGAATTAATTTCGTAAAACATTACGTGCCAACAATTAAGTGAATTTTTTGATGCTATTCTTACTTCTAACTTGTCTCAATATAATGGTGAGAAGAATGTCAATGGAAGGATATTGGACTTAGTTTTTTCAAATGACTCTGTGTATGTTAGTGAATGTCATGATCCATTGGCTTTGCCCGTTGATTTACATCATAAACCGTTAATGATTAGTGCTGATTTCGTTGAAATTCATAAATTAACCGATAAAATAACGCGTCGCTTCATATTTTCCAGGGGCGACTATGAGGCCATTAGATCTGAGTTAGACACAATAAACTGGATTGATCTGTTGAATTCCGGATCGTTGGACAACGCTGTGAAAGCTTTTTATGATAAAATTTACGAACTTAGGGACAAGTACATACCTCTTAAAAATGTTAGAAAATCTTCGTATCCTCCTTGGTACAGTTCTGCTCTTATTAAAGTACTGAGAGAGAAATATAGGTTTCATCGCAAATACAAAACGTATGGTAATCTCTCTGATTTTCATTCTTTCTCCCAGTTACGGGGTAGGGCCATTATTTTGGAAAAGACATGTTTTAATATTTACATGGAGAAAATAGAGACATCAATAGTCAAAAATCCTAAAAGTTTCTGGTCATATATAAAAAGCAAAAGAATATCCAATGCAGTTCCTAAGGTTATGCAATATAATGACGTCACCGCATGCACTGGTGAAGATATCAGCAATCTATTTGCGACGTATTTCTACTCCACTTTCCAAGAACCTTATCCAGTCCCCGGTGTATCATCTTTGCAGGATTGTAGTAGTGGTGTCACCGCTAGCAGTGTTGATAGTGTAGCTTTTATAAGTTCACTAGAAATAACTCATTACAAAGTATTGAAGTTGCTGAAGTCCTTGGACCTTTCTAAATCTGGTGGTCCGGACCTCATGCCTCCAGAATATATAGTGCGTTGTGCTGATAGTTTGGTTATCCCAGTGTGCATACTATTTAATCGCTCTATATCTGAAGGTATAGTTCCTAAAATATGGAAATCGGCATTTATCACCCCAGTTCACAAGAAGGGTAACAAATCTGACATCACGAACTATCGTCCAATATCTAAGTTATGTTTACTTTCAAAGGTTCTTGAGCGTATTGTATATGATGATGTATATGCTGCAATGAAGAGTAACATCGGGGATGAACAACATGGCTTTATTAAAAAACGATCCACCACGACTAACTTGGTGTTATCGCACGAGTACATATCTGGGGGTATGGAACAGCGTGCACAGGTTGACGTTATCTACACTGACTACAGCAAGTGCTTCGACCGTATTGACCATCGACTGCTTCTAGAAAAATTGCTCAAAGCAGGAATACGAGGTGATCTGTATAGATGGTTTTCATCTTATATCGAGAATCGTAGTCAGGCTGTGGTTCTCCAGGGGTACACTTCTGGTTGGACCTCGGTCCCCTCAGGTGTGCCGCAGGGTTCAGTGTTGGGGACCTTACTTTTCACATTGTTTATTGCTGACGTTATAAACTGTTTCAAGCATTCTTACGTATTGCTGTACGCTGACGACATGAAGGTTCACAAAATAATACGCGACATCTCCGATACTCACCAGTTGCAAGCTGATCTAAATAGATTTGAAGATTATTGCGCGCGTAATCTGCTCCAACTGAATGTTTCTAAATGCTTCCATATGACCTTCACGCGTCAGAAGTCTACAGTGAATTCAGCATATACTCTCAACCAACACACCTTATGTAAGGTTAACAGTATCAGGGATTTAGGCATTTTACAAGATAGCAAATTACTATTTGATCAACACATCGAGGGTACTGTAAAAAAGGCTGCTAAGGCCTTAGGCTTTATAATCAGAGCCTCAGCCAGTTTCCGTTCTCTGAAGCCAATCAAGGTGTTATATTGTTCGTTCGTACGCAGTCACTTGGAGTATGCATCTCAGGTCTGGAACCCTCAATATGAAATCTATAAGTCGCGTATTGAGGGTCTCCAAAAAAAGTTTCTTAGATATCTCGATTATAAAGCGCACCAGGTATCTATAGATTACGATCATCGTTGCAAGAAGTACCATTTTCTTCCACTTGATCGCAGGCGGCTCATCAATGATGTATGTTTCTTAATTAACATAGCAAATTGCTCGATTGACTGCTCGGAGCTCGTTTCGGAATTGTCATTTCGAACTAACCTTATTGGGTTACGTCGGAGGCCTCTTCTGAGTGTGCCTTCGGGGTCCACTAATTATAGACGTAACGCTTATCTAATGAGAAGCGCTCGTTTCTTTAATGAAATATCTCAAGAACATGACATTGACTTATTTTGCACTAAAACTAGCACAGTAAAGAAACTTATAGCCAAATCGTTTTTTGAGAATGAAGCACCGGCTGGTGGTCCTTAGACTTGCATGTGGGTTTTAAGTATTAACGTATAATTATTACAAATAAAAACCATAAGTAACTTTAACTTTCAGCTAAAATAATCGTTAATGTTATATATCTGTGGGGGCTTGTTATTAGCAATTTTATAATTTAGCGTTTTTTTTATTGTGTAATTAGTCTGTAAGCCTTCCTAAAAAATAATAAAATAAATAAAAAATAAAATAAAAGGAACATGAATGAGGTTTATCAGTACAAGTCTGACACTCCCCCCTAATCCGCCAGGCAGTGCGGAAAAGATAGACTGATAAGCTATTTTTTGCTTGTTTCAAGTATCAAGATCATTATATATTACACTACCCGTTTTAGGTATGTTGGATGATGTTTACATTACCGCTCAGATGTACGTAATGTTCAGTGTTTTGATTCCCTGCTCAAAAAAAAATTGATGATTTCCCATCCGCTAAAATAGGAGTCTTTTTCCCGATCGTATTTTTTTCATAATTATACTAGCTGTGCCCAGCGGTTTCACCCGCTGCTCACTTAGGGGTATGACAAATAGATGTTGGCCGATTCTCAGACCTACAAGATATGTACACAAAATTTCGTTTAAATCGGTCCAGCAGGTATGGGAACGAAAATTGTGACTCGAGTATTTTACATATAAGATTAATTCGGTTTGGCCGAATTATGTCGACATGTGAGATACTCACACAAATAGTACAAAGCTTTTCCAATGCTCATTTGTTTCGGTGTTTCGTCATTTACCGCCTCACCGCTCAGATTACGATTTTACAGTTAACTCCCTTGTGTAGGTTCGCTTGATGAGTTCTATCTAGATTACCATTATTCTATTTAATTAAGTAATGTTTCAGACTTTATTTTAATACTATTTAAGCTCTGAATGGTGTCATGTATAGCAAAATTCAGGTTTCCCTTTTCTTACCTCTTTCTTCCTAATATCTCACTAGCTTATGTCCGTCGCCATGGTCCCAACTATTACTGTACCAAAATTCATCAAAATCGGTTTAGCCATGTAGGCGTAAAGACGTAACAAACAAACAAACAAACTCACTTTCGCTTTTAAGGATAGTAAGGATTTCCGTAAAACAGCTGTGTTTTACAGAAGTACGATATAAAATATTTTATTTTGTCTAACATTACAGTCGATACACCTTTCATAGACAAAACATTTTTTTATAACCTAACTAAGCTGTGTTTTTAAAAAACGCACAACGATTGGGCAAACAACCCCAACTTCATTACAGCTGCACAAGAGCACTGATCGAAAAAAAAACTAAACATATTTATTGCAATTTCCCAGAACCTGCATTTCCGCATAACATTCAAACGTTGTATGAAGGCTGAGAGACTCAAACAAGAACTTGTGAACTTTAATTGCAATTTAACAAGCACGGAGCGTGTATAATGGTAAGAAATATTCACGAATTTCAGGTTATACAAAAAGCAAAAAACCTGTCTAAAACCAATATCGTTGAATGCTGTGCAATAGAGCTCACGCAACATAACGTTGTCATCATTTGCATGTATAGAGTCCCCAAAAACACTAACATCAAAATTCACCTGGAACTGTTTTTCGAAGTATTAGAGAACTTACTTTACCATATTACGCAAGGCAAAAATAATAAAACTATAGTCCTTTGTGGAGACTTCAACATTAACATTCTTAAAAATGACCAAGTTACTAAAAGACTTTTAAATACAATTTTAGGGTTTAATCTCAAAGTACTTACTAGTCAACCCACTCGTTTGTGTAGCGGTACGTGTATAGACAACATATTCCATAATGCTCGTGGTAATAATGGAGCAGTGATTGAGACTGCGCTTTCAGACCACACTGCGCAGATATTAAAATGCAATGTAAAAAAGACATGCGCCATACATTCTTGGAAGGTGCAGATTCGGGACTACTCAACTGAATATGTAGAAAAGTTTATAGAGTGTATTTCAGCCTTGAGTTTTAGTGATGTTTATGAACTTGATGACCCAAATTTAGCATATGACAAATTATTAGCGACATTTCAGTTCTTTTATGACCTTTGTTTTCCTATAAAAACTATAACTAAAACGATTAACAGAAAACAAAAATGGCTATCAAAAGGTATCAAAGCATGCAGCAAAATTAAACGTAAACTTCTATGGCAATATCGTAAAACAAAAACGGAAGAAAATAAAAATATTTATACTTCTTATACAGCTCGATATAAAAAAATTATAAGACTAACAAAATACGTACAAAACAATCACTACATCAATACATCTAATAATAAAAGTAAAGCAACTTGGAAAATAATAAATGACAATAAAGTTCACCTCCCTCGCGAACCAATTACCAAAATTTTTCACAAAGAAATAGAAATAACAAGTACTCAAGATATTTGTAATGTCTTTAATGACTTTTTTATTGACATTGAGCAAATTACTCCAAGTTTCAGTAAACAACCACATCAAATAGACAGAGTCCATGATTCGATTTTCTTAGATCCAACTACATCAATAGAGGTTTCAAAAACAATTCAATCCCTTAAGGATTGTAAAAGCACAGGAAATGATAACCTCACAACAAATGTAATTAAGAAAGTTCATCACATCATTAGTCATCCGTTATGTTACATCATCAACTTATGTTTTGAAAAAGGTGTTTTCCCGAATAAACTTAAAGTTTCGATTATTAAACCACTGCATAAGAAAGGGGATAAGACCTCAATTAAAAATTATCGACCGATAGCTTTAATACCCATTTTTTCAAAAGTCATTGAAAAAATCATCTATAACAGGTTATCCAGCTTCTTCGAGTGTAAGAAAGCTTTAGTTGACGAACAATACGGCTTCAGGAAAAATAAATCAATTAATCTTGCAATATTCGATTTTCTGAAAAAAATAATGTATGTTGTAGACAACGCAAAACCTGTATGCGCCATTTACATGGATATGACTAAAGCCTTCGATTACGTTGACCATACTAAGCTTATTGACAAACTGGAGAGATACGGAATACGTGGCAAGGGTCTAGACCTTATGACTTCGTATTTAAGAAATCGGCAGCAATACACAGAACTCACTAATATTAACATTAAAAATAAACGTGAAGTGACGTACCGTTCAAATTATAGAGTATTGAAGTTTGGTGTACCTCAAGGGACTGTATTGGGCCCCCTATCATTTCTAGTGTATATAAATGATCTCCCTAAAAATGTAAAGCACCCAACAGTGTTATTTGCTGATGATAGCACGATAATAATTAAAGCAGACGAATCCTATAATTATGAACAAGAAATTAATGAAACGTTAAGTCAAACTATAGAATGGCTAGAGGCAAACAATTTACAAATTAACCTAGACAAGACTAATATTATGCATTTTAATCAACGACAAAAACAATCACAACCATTAAATATTAATCATAAAGGCGTGTCAGTTTCCACAGTCCACAACATAAAATTCTTAGGATTGATGATAGATAGCAAACTCACGTGGAAACTGCAGGTTGAAGAAACATGTAAAAAACTAAATACTTTCTCTTTTGCTCTCTATAAACTAGCCAAATTTACGAATCGTGACGCCGTACTTACAGCATATCATAGTTATGTAGAATCCGTTCTGAGATACGGAGTTATTTTTTGGGGTAACTCTACCGATAAAAATGACGTGTTCATTGCACAGAAAAAATGTGTACGCGCAATATGCAATCTGCGCTCAAGGGATAGCTGTAAGCCGTATTTTAAAACATTAAAGCTTTTAACATTTCCGTCCCTGTATATTTACGAAGTGGCAGTATTTGTTAAAACAAACCCACACCTGTTTGAAATTAGAGCCCCAGCAAATCCACGTCTGAGAAAAAGAGAATCTAATATTCTCCGTGTTGGCCACAGTAAAACAGCTCTTTTCCGTAAAAGTATATTTCAAATGGCTCCAGTATTGTTCAATAAAATTCCCCGACATATAAAGGAACTCAATTTAGTTTTGTTTAAAAAGCGACTTAAACAATTTTTAATTATGAAATCTTACTATTCTACGACTGAATTTATGGAGGATTGTTAAATTTATAATTGATAACACATTTTTATTTTACTTTGACTTCATTTACAATTTTATTTTATTGGTTGACATTTTAATTATTATTTGACATGACACACAGAAAAGACTCTTATGTAATGTGTTTTTTTTAATATTTGTATGCTTGAAAGCAGAATGCAGCGCACTGACATAATTATTTTAACACCTATTGTGAACGATATACCTGCATTGTAACAAATAAAATGATTTGATTTGATTTGATTTGATTTGACTGTTCTGCATAATTCCAGCTGGGTTTAGTCAAAATCTATTACTCGGTTGCCATGGTAACCCGCAGGTAATCCGGGTTTAATTGGCTGGTACAGGCGGTTCTGAGTCACGTAGGGCTAAGTTTAACGCGGTTTGTAGGGCTGTCAGTAAGACTGAGTGACGATGGATTGATGTGGAGTTTGAATTTGCAGTTGTGTGAGTATTAGCAATTTTGTTAGTTGTATTTTGTTTTAGTGTAGCATCGTGTTTAATGTGTTAGTTAATTAGATAAGTTTTAGGCATAAATAAAGTAAAAAGATCTGTCACATGAGAGTGTTGACCACTTAGTAATAATAACATTTAAAACTCGTAAATAAAAGTTGGAACTTTGATATACAATATGATCTTGATCTTTGATGGTCTCAGGTCAATTATTCACAACTTAAAAAAATCATGAGTACAAGAAGATATAAGAAGTTTTTGATCAAAAAAACAGCACTGTTTCAAAATAGCATTTTTTTTAAAATTACCAATTATTTGACGGGCCTGTTGGTCTAGTGGTTAGTGGCCCTGACTGCTGAGCCGGAGGTCGTGGGTTTGATTCCCACCCAGGACAAACGTTGTGTGATGAGCATGATTGTTTGTTCTGTGTCTGGGTGTGATTTATCTATAATATTTATGTATTTATAAATTATCTAAGTATGTATATCAGTTGTCTGGTTACCATAACACAAGCTCTGCTTAGCTTGGGATCAGATCGCCGTGTGTGAGTTGTTCCAAGATATTTATTTTTTGTTGAAAATAATGGCCAATCACTTCGAAAACTTCTTTAAAAAACACCGCGCCCATCGTAAAAAGTAATATTTTTTATCAATAATCAAATAAGGAAGTATTTTGAGCAGCCCTAAAACTGAGAACGTTTCACACCGTTACACAGCTATATAAAATGAATAAATGATAACTAAGAAATTCTTTCTTAAGCTTCAGTTGTAAAAGTTATATAGGTAAGTACAGATTTGAAGTTGAAAGAATGAAAATGTGGTTCTATTTTTTTGTCCTATACCAACTCCTGGATTCCAGGTAGACATGACTCTTTTTTTTGGGGTAGGTAATCAGCAAATAACTTCCCCCTCTCTGGGCGGAGCGGGGGGAGTGTCAGACTTTTATTGACTAAAACCCACCCATGTTACTTCTATTGCCCTTTGCGTTCCGGGGCCGCGGTATGTCTTTCGAACAACCCGAAACCCCCGCAGGTGGAGGCCCTGGCAAGCCCCTCTGCTTTGCTGACATCTGTTTGAGACGCGGGTGACTCTTGACTTGGTAAATGAGACCGAGGTTGCTGCAAGTTTTGAATGAACAAAAATCTAAAATGTTATGTTAGTCAATGTAGCAAAACTACATCTTTTTTCTTACAAAATATTATTTCCCTACCCTGAATAAGATTTTGTTACAAATTACAGGAGGTTTTTTTACACGGATCTCTAATCCTTTTTCTGAAATAATGTTAGCTAAATTTAATTCTTATAACATCAGGGACATAACTAGGCATGCACAGATCAAAATAAAAAATCTAAATATTTTTATTTCACATGGTCCTACATGGGCACTTATAAAACGTACTTTTAAAATCATTTGGTTTTACAATGTTGTTGTTACAGCGTTTGGACTTAAATATAAGAGGACAGCGTAGGCCCGACAATAAGTCATTACTTACAAAACGTAAAATAAGATAAAATATTAGATTAACCTAAAGATTACCACAAGCGGCAGCCATTAGACATAAGAGACGATTATCCTACTTCCTACCAATATTATAAATGCGAATATTTGTAAGGATGGATGTATGGATGTATGTATGGATGTTAATTACTCTTTCACATCAAAACGGCTGAACAGTCATGATGAAATTTGGTACAAATATGGATTATAGTCTGGAATAACACATAGTATAGTTTTCTTCGATCATCACGCGGGCGAAGCCGCGGGTGTCAGCTAGTTGTGTATACTATACTGAAGATTAATATGATCTTTTATATAAGTCTTAATACAGAGTAAAACATTTACGTCTCCCAAAAACTGAAGACACTTTATTTTATTTGAAAGGCAACCTCTTTTCAGAATTAGGATTTGTTCAGTACCACAAATATTTACAGGACACGAACAGACTTGAAACAACTGTTTCTACCCTGGCCGCAAATATTTGTTCGGATGCCATATATCAGCAAAAACAAAGAGGTCTCAGAAATCACTAAGGTTTCTTTTTTTTCAAGTGATAAGTAAATTTGATCAGCACTTGAGGTAAGCATTCCACAATTGCTTTTGGTTGGGTCGAATAAGCATTATTAGGTTACAAGATTCCCACAAGTGGGATACGGGCGTCCCCTGTATGAGTTGGTCGCAATTGCGGCCACCATGTTGATCATGTTGATCATCATGTGCTTTTTTCCGGGGTCGGCCTCAAATCTAACCAGATACAGTTGAATACCAGTATTTTACACACTCCATAACCCAGTTTTTACATAGTCATTTCAAAATCCTTTGGTAAGATTGGTTGTCAGGTTTTCAGATCACTGTAACTACTGTGAACAATCTACAAATGACAGCGGGACCAAGTGCCTATCGTGTACGGAGGAAGCTCGGTACGTAATGGGTGGTCACCCATACACGGAGCAACCTAGACAAGCTAGGTTTCACCTAAAGCAGCAAATTTAGCTTAGATGATGTTCACTAGTAGGATACGAGACTCCTTTGTGTGACTGGGCCACATTCCACCACGCGGGTTCAGGGCGGTTGATACCGTGCCTGGGTTGCGGGTTGTTCGAAAGAGATGTTAGTTGTAGGTGGCTTTTAATCAGTAAACATCTGACACCCAGTCCCCAGAGGATTTAACATGCGCAAAAAAGTGCTCTTGATGACACATGACGTACTCAAATGTTTGGTTCTATACTATCACAGGCAATTTGAAATGTCGAGAAACAAAAGAATGACGCTACAGTCCCAGACATCACTCATAATAACTTGCGAAAATAAGTGTAGTTGCCCATTTTCAAAGCGTTGATTTCTATGGATAAGAATGGTACTTGCTCAAAATGGTTTAGTAATTTTAGACTTTATTGATCATATGATAACGTTACGCCAAACACTAAGCTTGCTCACGATACTTTGCTCACTATATCTCCTTGATGTTTGAGATTAACTTATCTACAGCAAAATCTGTACAATAAAACAATGTTT
The DNA here is from genome assembly GCA_958449745.1 of Ochropleura leucogaster. NCBI lineage: Eukaryota > Metazoa > Arthropoda > Insecta > Lepidoptera > Noctuidae > Ochropleura > Ochropleura leucogaster. Next base: position 8,096,802 of record OY288223.1, on the reverse strand, counting down.
CACAAAGATGGATTGTTTCAAATAACGTGGTAGCTATGCTTGCAAAACAGATAATAACAAAAGGTCAACTCCTTGAAGCAAGCGAAAACAACCGCACGCACACTCTCTTGGCCAGGAAAAATTCACGCGGTGCTAACGGTGAAGCGCCTAGCGTCCAAGACAAAATCCTGAGGAGAACGGAAGGTGGGACGTGGCATGATTGGTACTGTAGTGAATTTTTCATGACGTAGTGTTAGTTGTCTACAGTACGGCCAACGAGAAGCGATACGAAAGGTCATTAACCTAAAGAACAACTGTGGCGTTGACAATCTAATATTTAGCTCTTTACATCTTGTGCCTTTGTCGTAATGTCTCGTTCTCCCGGCAAAACATGACAACGTTAAGACGGGTTCGCAAACATTTGGGCGGCCATTTTAGATGGGGTTTTAGCATGGGTTTTGTTTACATTTGGTATCGCTTCTCGTCGGCCGTACTTGTAGTATATCTTTTATCAGATCATCATCTGTTACCCAAATCCTCACTAATATTATTAAAGCAAAAGTTAGTATGTTTGTTACATCTTCACACCTAAATGGCCCAAACTGATTTAGATGAATTTTGGTACAGAAATAGTTGGTACTTTGGGAAACTCTGCCGTGCAGGCCCTAAAGTGCAGTATGAGTAAAAAAGCGGTTTCGAGAAAACCGCGAAAAACTTTTTAACACTGTTTTTTTTTAGATTATTTATGAGTATGGTGCATATTTTTGTTGTTACGAGGACTAAGTGACAACAAAGATGGTATTTACAAAAACAAATGTTAGTTTTGTTAATTAGATTTTAATTAAAATCGGGTTTTCTAAAATCTTAGCTTTTACTGCACGCAAAAAGTTACACATATGCAGATTAAAATGCGGTAAAAATACTTGATACTACAAAATATTTGAGTTTTTAGCTACTTTGCAGACTAACTTGCAGCATAAGACTTTCTTTACTGCATTTTAATTTGTATCTTGAACTAATTGCACATGTAATATATAACAATTGCTTCCAACTTACGGGTATGTTTAGGTAGGAATTTACAGAAAAAAGTACATTATGTATAGAATTTGTCGTTTGTTTTATAATATTATAAGGTAATTTTAAATTAAATTTAAGGTGCTTTGAACACAGGCGGTTATGAAGACATTTCGATAAAAATAAATGGTATAAACCTTTTCGGTTTCGCAAGACACATGAGATCTTTCCTTTAAATAGCACATTTATTAGTTTTATATGAATATGCCATTTAATTGAAAGATTTTGATTTGTGATTTTCTTTCATCTTGATCTTTGATTTTGTTTAAAGATTGTTCCAAGTTGTGGTGAAATACTTCAATACAATTTTGAAGCAGCTATGGAACTCACTTTTAATAACTCCGATCAAATAAGTTATCAGGCACCAGTTTTCCTTGCCGGATTGCCTCCGTGGGATCTGGAGGCAATAGTGCTCGCGCGTCTGTTTGAGTGGCGCGCGGAGGCACTACACCGGGGGGAAACTCCGCTGCCGCGGCAAATTGCCGCTCAGCGGACAGACCTCCAGTGCGATCTCATGGTGGCATGGAGAGAGCGACTGTCGCAACCCCGTGCAGGGCACGCCACAATAGTGGCGGTAAGTCCCCTCTTTGAGGAGTGGCTGGCGAAGCGTCATGGCGTCCTCACCTACCGCCTGACGCAGGTCCTCACCGGATGCGGAAGTTTCGGGACGTTCCTTCACATAATCGGGTGGGAAGAAACGCCCGGGTATCACCGTTGACACGATCGCCCGGAGGACACGGTGGAGCACACAGTGGCGGTCTGCCCAGCGCGGGGCGGAGCACCGCCGTGCCCTCGTAGAGGCGATCGGCGGCGGCGATCTCTCGCGTCCGGCCCTGGTTCAGTCCATGGTCCGGAGCGAGAGGGAATGGGAAGCAGTCACCTCCTTCTGCGAAGCAGTAATGCTAGCAATGGAGGTGGCCGGGCGTTTGAGGGAAAGAATATGAAGCCAACCCAGCTGCCGTGGGAGACGCCCCGGGAGCCGGGCGCCGCGAGACGACTCCCGGCCACCGTAGATGCGGGCCTGTGGACGGTGAGCAATGGGTAGCTCACCGTCCGTCCGTCTATTGACGACAGGCCATGTCGACGGCGCGTTCGTGTTTCACGCGCGCCTGAAAGTGATGTCAGCAAAGCAGAGGGGCTTGCCAGAGTCTCAGCCTGCCGGGATTGCGGGTTGTTCGAAAGAGATACCGCGGCCCCGGAACGTAAAGGGCAATAGAAGGAACATGGGTGGGTTTTAGTCAGTACAAGTCTGACACTCTCCCCCGCTCCGCCCAGAGATCAAATCATCAAATAACTTCCCCCGCGGAAGTTATTTGATGCTTCGATTTTCGATCTTTGATGATCGCTTCGATTTGTGAGAGTATCGTAGCGTTTCTTTTTGGTCTTAATATTAGTCTTGGCATTGGTATGAACTAGACCCTCAAGAAAAAGTCCTCTGGATTACCAGTCCATAGATCAGTCATCAGCAATCTATCCAAGATTGCCGTTTATTCTCATTTAAACTTAAAAAACACAGTTTTTTGCAGAGATTGTGACACGGTGGTCTAATAAAATATTTGTCTAGGTTCTTTTTTTAACTTTTTACTATTTTTTGTATGTTTCTGGTTTTTCTTTTTTAAATTTTTCGTTTATTAGTATTCGTTTTCCGACTGCTTGCGTATGATCTGATAAACTACTTTCTAATGAAGGCACAGGAGTATATTTTTTATCTGCTACCGAGTCGTCAGAATCTGGAAAAACTGGTGTTTTAGCTAATAGTGTCACGTTCTAAAAATATCTGTTGATCTTGGCAAAATCTCAGAACATAATAAATCTTCTAATGTCACAAGATCATTGAATGAATGTTCAGTAGCTATTTCAGTCGTAGCTAAATCCGTTAGACCAGACTGAGGGAGAGCCTCAACAAGCCTTCGCGGCCTACACTGGCGCGGCGCAGACGTCTTCCTTCCTCGGCAGTAATCGACATACAAACACGACATATTGAGCTAGAGAGATAGCGACAAATTCTGACTAGAACGCAGTAAAATTTGACCTTTACTGCAGCGAAATTAGTAAAATCGTTCAAGTTACCAATTATAATGCAGTAACAGAGTGTCATACTGTGTTTTAATTAGCATAAAACTTATTTTCATCTTTTGGAAAATACCGACTATACTGCAGTAAATAATGAACATACTGCAGTTTAAATAGTTAGTTCATATGAAATAAACTAGTGATCAACCATGCAGTATTAACACTGTTGGTACAAAAACTACTTACTGCGTTTTAATTTATACCCCTCAATATTTTTTTGGGTGTAGAATACAGTTTTTTTGTGGTAATTTAGATATTTACTGCGTTTAACTTGGTAAAGTGACGGATCGTGGAAGACGTAACAGCTATTACTGTATTTTAGTTGGTATTGTAATATATTTAGACATGCAAAATTAAGTTACTGCTTTCACAAATTTGATTTTTAAACCGTTTAAAGCATCCTAACAAAAATCTGATTAGATCTTCATGTTCCTTATAACGTGTGCATTAAGGTTCAATATTCAACAAAAAAATGACAAAAAGCCTGTTACTGCGTTTTAGGGCCTGCACGGCAGAACTGGAGACAAACATGGCTAAAAGAAGTGAGAAAAGGGGGAGAAAAAAGGAAAAGAAGTAGAGAAAGATTTTTTTTTTCAATCATAACGCAGGTTAATGTAAGCGTTAGCCCAAAATAACTATGCCACCCGGACAAAATCGCGGGTGGAAGCTAGTGTATTATAATAGTACATTTTGATTTATGTAAGGAAACTTTGTCATTGCAATCGACGTAAATTCAAACACGAGCCGTTAGGCGAGGGTGTTATGGAGCTGAAAACAGTAGTGACAATATAATATATCACGTATATAACTTTTCTTTGGAGATCAAGGTCTATCTACCTACCAAGGTGTAGCTTGTTTATGTTTACTATGATAAAACTGCAGAGTTGGTGAATCTCATTATCATCTTTTTAGTGTTGGATAGCCCTACACCGAGTAAGGCCGTACTAGTCGAGCGAGGGTTAAACCGCGCGGCACAGCTAGCTAGGTTTTTTTTTTGGGGCGGCACCAAGCTGGATATGTACTTGCGCTTTTGCTTGTTGTATGGAATTGCACTTCTGTGCTTTATTTTGTGGTTCAGGTAGGGGCACGTTAAGCCGTCACTTTTGTTAAATGTCACGTGGCGCGGGTTACGTGTCACGCCGTGTTGAGAGTGAGATCTGATTTAATAGCACATGGGAACACGGCTTTAGATGATTATTGTTTGATATTTGTTGTTTGTAAGTGTTGGGTTATGTGAATTAAGGGAGTAAAGAGCTTTGGTGTTATGATTGAAATTCTGTCGGATTGTGAAGTGGGTGGTTGTAGGCATGAATAAATAAAACAAACGTCTTATAATATAAAAAAAATGAAAAATAATGTCTTAAGCTTCTTTGTGTTTTTTAATTCAGTTATTTTGCCAACAAAAGTCGGATTTATTTTTATCCAAAAAGATTTTTTCGTTTTAGTTGTAATATGTATACGAAGAAATACACAAGTCACTATTTAAAAAATACCCAAATCGTTTCAAATGCGTCTTTCTAATTTGATGATTTTTCTGCATTTCTACAGGATCCTATCATCAGATCCTGACATGATTACTATTAGACAAAGTGAGAAGTCTAACCCTCTCATACAATAAAATATACGCTCAGCCACTGCGCCAACCGCGCCGTCAAGTTAGATGGCCTAACATGTTTGTTATGATAGTCACTCATTCACGAACTTACCCAGGCAGGTCCTTTGTGTTGTTGAAACCATGTTCTTTCATTTCCCCTTTATGTTCCGGGGCCGCGGTTTCTCTTTCGAACAACCCACAACCCAAGTCGTCAGCCGCCTGTCATAATTTAGCTATCAATATCACTCGGAGAACTCCTCCGGGATATATTTTCGGCATCTAAAAGCCTTATTAACAAACCACATTTTCATATTTTATAGTCTTCCTAAACGTGGGCTTTCAAATGCCAATCTTTGGACAGAGTTTCGGCCTAATCTATTTTAGAAGAAAATCAATAATGTGGAGGCTGAGGCTAAACTTAAATACATTTCAAGGTTCGATATGAGCACTGAAAATATAACAAACGGTTGACTTATTAACAGGCTGAAATTTTCAGTTTAATTCAATATTACTTGAATTGATTTAAAAAGTCTATTTTAAATTATTAAGCTCAGCTCTCGTGTAAAAAGCTTAAACATTTACGTTTCGATTGTTATTTTTTACAGAATCTAGTTTTAAAATTATTTTTCATTTTTACTTGATCACAGAAGTACCTACTGGTAAAGTTTGCAATTGTAACAATGAATTCATGTCAGTAAATGGCAACTAGACGACGAGAGACGGGCCTGTTGGTCTAGTGGTTAGTGGTCCTAACTGCTGAGCCGGAGGTCGTGGGTTCGATTCCCACCCAGGACAAACTTTGTGTGATGAGCATGATTGTTTGTTCTGTGTCTGGGTGTGATTTATCTATAATATGTATTTATAAATGATATAAATATGTATATCAGTTGTCTGGTTACCATAACACAAGCTCTGCTTAGCTTGGGATCAGATAGCCGTGTGTGAGTTGTCCCAAGATATTTATTATTATTTATTTATTTAACTAGGGATCGACCTCAACTTTTCACGGTTTTACGATAAAGAATAACGAGAATTTGTTAATTAAATGTTGATGTTTTGGTAATGCAGGATGGAATGGGTATCTAACTTAAGAAATCACAGTCAGTAATTTAAAAAACACAAAAGTGCAATTCCTACACAGTCAAAATTTAAAGAGCAGCTCATTATTTCTAAAATGGGTCAGTGAATCGGTGGTAATTGTTTGTGCGCAATTTATAATAATTTTATTACCTTTATGGATTTATCTAAAATATAATTCACATTTACAAATTAAATGTATATATTTCTCTAAAAAAACATTTCAAAATATAAACATAGTAGCCCGTCGGAAACAGGGTCCTAGGACTTTGTCCCAGGGTAGCAGGTCCCAGAGCTACTGAATCGACAGGGCTCCGGAGAAAGGTACCTCATAATTGTGTTGACTCCAGAAACGACTTAAACGCATAAATTTAAGTTTGGAGAAGGTCTCACTGACAATTTCACCAAGTACTTACGTGGACCCACACTTTAAAATGGGTAAAGTTTGAAGTCAAGATAGCCAAGACGTCTTACTTAACAGTTTGCTCTAGCATAAGTTTGTTAAGTATTATGGGTTTTACCATAGTAGTTTCCTACTTGGTAGTAACCTGTTTAAGCGCTTTTAAAACATTTCGTGTTCCTACAAAACTTTGACATCTGACGGGCCTGTTGGTCTAGTGGTTAGTGGCACTAACTGCTGAGCCGGAGGTCATGGGTTCGATTCCCACCCAGGAGAAACTTTGTGTGATGAGCATGATTGTTTGTTCTGTGTCTGGGTGTGATTTATCTATAACTAGCTGTTCCAGGCGGTTTCACCCACGCTGCTCAGTACCTGTTGGTCGTAGCGTGATGTTATATAGCCTATAGCCTTCCTCAAGAAATGGACTATCCAACACTAAAAGAATTTTCCAATTCCAACCAGTAGTCCCTGAGATTAGCACGTTCAAACAAACAAACAAACAAACTCTTCAGCTTTATAATATTAGAATAGATAATATTAGTATAGATATGTATGTATTTATAAATTATATAAGTATGTATATCAGTTGTCTGGTTCAAGCTCTGCTTAGCTTGGGATCAGATAGCCGTGTGTGAGTTGTCCCAAGATATTATTATTATTAAAAAAATGATAGACCGGTTAATCAGTAAATTAACTTTGGCGAAGTGAACTTCGAGTGGCCCAACCTAAAAAAATTAATTAAAGAAAAACAAAATCACACGAATTGCGAAACATGTTTCTTGCGTTACCAAAATTATACCTACCTGAGTACCTTTGTGCTCTTTTGTCTGTATATATTTTTCTATCGTGTGTTTTGTGTGTACATAAATAAAGAAATAAATGATTTTACGAAAATTCGTTCCTCCTAAACTTTCTCCCATGTTGGGTTCTGCTTCCAGTCTTACCGAATGCAACTAAATACTAGTTTTTTACATGGAGTGACTGCCTATCTGACCTCTACAACCCAGTTAGTTTTAGTAGACAATGTAAATCAATTAAATATTGTTGAACTGTCAAAATGTTTCGCATTGGGTTGTGACTGTGTTACACAATTCTTCCACACGTCTGTTAACTCTTCAGTATATTTCCACCAACAAAACTGTGCAGGCAGTAAAACAAAGAACTAAAATAAATTAAATAAGTTTGATTTTTCACTATATTTAGAGCCACTTAAAACTGGTCTTTTATCATCTCATTTCAAATAACCAAAAACACTCATTTTATTATTATTATTACATCTATGTATATTTTTTATAAACTACAAAGAGATCTTTAATATAAAAAAAATTGTTGCATGGAAATTAAAATTTAAATCTTAAATATAAAATTATAGATGTCGAAAATAATAAAAACAAGACGTCAAGACGTTTCACATCGCTGTTAATAGGAAAAGTGCCCCGAGAGTTGGCATCATTGTCAAGTTCGATGGCAACGCTAATTCTATAGGCAAAAAAGTCGAGTCCTCTGGTCACCTGAAATGTCATGTTCATTGTATTATTAGGCTCCCTGACAATTATCTAAAACGTAGTCATTGTTGAGGAACCGATTACTATTATATAAAACTAACCCTCACAACCCAGTACCAACAATACAAATAAAACCAGATTGCCCTCTTAGAAGTAAGCAAACAACAGGAAAAACCGTATTAACACGGATAATGTAGGCGCCACTTAAGCCACTGACTGCTAACGTAAAAGTAATAGAATTAGGCTCCTAACGATACTTCGTTAGTGGAAACTATTGTGTATCTTATTTCCTTCTTGTTAGAGACTGTTTTCCTTAATTTGTAATGGATATTAATTATAGCCTCTTATTTGTAGGAGATTGATGATAAATGCTTGTTTGTGTGTGTAATATACAGAGAGTCGCAAAAAACTGTTTCATACATGTTTTTCGTGTAAGTTTTGCACTTTTGTAGCTAATTTCCGTGCCTCAAAAGAAACAAACTTTTTGGTTCACTGAGATAACGTCCGTCTGTCTAACTGTCAAGACACTTTATCTCAGAAATACGTAGAGGTATCGAGTTGAAATTAAAACCATATACTAACTGTCATTCTGTGGTTTCTTTGTGCTGTGAAAAAAATCAACCTTTTATGTGCAAGTCAAAAGATATGGTGATTTATGATGTCACAAGTTTTACAGATCCCGCGGTGCGTGAGTCTGAATCGCTTTTGGTCTATTTTTTTTAACATAACAACACCATCCTTTTGTTAAAATAGGCTCTAACTTTGCCAGAGTTGTACTTAATAATACATTTCTCCAGTTAAAATGAAGTCAAATGTAATAAATAGACGACGACCCTTTTCATCAACCAGACACCGTGGCAGATACTGGGAAATGCCTGATGGAAAAACCTATAATCACAACTTACCCAATGAATCAACGCCGGTAGGTCTAACATGTACCTACAGAATTTTGATAACAATAAGTTTGGGCGTCGATAAATTTTACCCTGTATAAAGTGAATAATAATCGTAAAATACACAAAAACCTGCAAACAAAACATGAATTCACCATTATTCTTTTGTTCATTATTTCAAAGAGTAGGTTGGGTACCTTTTCTTTGAAATAATGCCCACAGTAATGATGTTGACGGGCCTGTAGGTCTAGTGGTTAGTGACCCTGACTGCTGGGCCGGAGGTCGTGGGTTCGATTCCCACCCAGGACAAACTTTGTGTGATGAGCATGATTGTTTGTACTGTGTCTGGGTGTGATTTATCTATAATATGTATGTATAAATAAATTATATAAGTATGTATATCAGTTGTCTGGTTACCATAACACAAGCTCTGCTTAGCTTGGGATCAGATAGCCGTTTGTGAGTTGTCCCAAGATATTTATTTATTTTCAAGAGATTCCGTTTTTATATGTGTTGAGTTTAAAATCATTTCAAACGTCTTATAAAATACTTTAAAGAAGAAAAAGATTTAGATAAAGCAAAACCTTAACTACTCCTACGTGACCAGTTGAACTTCCAGCTAATACAATAGAAAAACAAGGTCACAAGAAAAATTCTTACTAGAGATAGGTACACTAATTATTTGTAAAGTCGGCCATTACCACAAACTGAACTACACTTTTTTACGGATGTGAAATCATCAAGTAACTTCGCCCCGTTCTGGGCAGGGCTCGTGGGGGGAGTGTCAGACTTTTACTGACAAAAACCCTCCCATGTTTTTTCTTTAGTCCTTTATGTTCCGGGACCGCAGTATCTCTTTCGAACAAACTGCAACCCTGGTAGGCGGTAGCCTGGTAGGCCCCTCTGCTTTTGAATATCAATCTTAGTTGTAAATTAAATTAGTTAATTTGTGTTGAACATTTATGATTATAAATCGGCATAGAAGCTGCGGAGTCAGATAAAGTTAAGTTATAATATTGAAAATAAGCAAAAAACTGTGCGGGTTCGGTCCCCGCAAAGAAAACATATTTGTATAGCCTACAAATAGTTGTTCCGGTTCTGGCTGTTTGTGTTTGTGAGTTTGAATGTTTGTAAACGCACCTACGATACAGGATAAATTATTAGTGGGAGACAACAAAAAAAAAAAACTTCAGCTGTGTGCATATATCCTACTTCCTACTAATATCATAAATGCGAATGTTTTTGAGGATGTATGGATGTTTGTTAGTCTTTCACGTCAAAACGGTTGAACTTTGGTTTTTCGAAATCACGCGGACAAAGCCGCGGACGCCACCTAGCCCTTACTAAAGATACCGACAATTTTCAAAGCAAACGCGAAACACTAAGCTTTTATTGAGTTAAGAGTGCTGTTTGGTGACAAGGCGAGCTCAGATCAAATATTTAATATTCGTATTCCTTAACGAACGCTTTAGATTATTAAATCAACTTGTTTATATTAACCGGCTATATAAATGGAGATATTTTGATCGGAGAGTCGAGAATTGAATTATGAAGGAAGCCGGCTTGGTAGGGAAATATGATTTTATTAATGAACAGTTAGTAGCTAAATTTCTTTGATTTGTGAAAATGTTTTTATTATAACATGTTTCTGTTACGATTTTGGGAGCTGAAACAGTAATTAATAGAACGAAAAGTACCGTAAAAGTGAAGATACTTATACATTTTTTTATTTTTATTCTTATTATTTATGGTGTGTGGATAACATGTAGTATGTCAGAAAAATTCTGATAGTTTTCTTTTTCCATTGCTAGTTTAATATATAAGCATATCACCCATTTACATTAGAAGAAAATCTATACTAATATTATAAAGAGGAAAGATTTGTATTTTTGTATGTTTGTAATGAATAAACTCAAAAACTACTGGACCGATTCCAATAATTTTTTCACCATTAGAAAGCTGCATTATTCAGAAGTAACATAGGCTATATAATATCACGCTAGGTCCTATAGTTGTGGAGCAGTAACCAAAGATGTTTTAAAAACGGAGGAAAAGTGTCGTTTCTGAGGCCTTCCGTGGCGTGCGCTGGGCATATAGTTAAAGTTATACAAAAATGCTCTATGGATGAATTGTTCATCTTAACATTCTTTTTAAAAAAGTCTGCGAGAGCATATGTCTACCTTTTATAGTTTACCCATAACAATCGTTTTAATGAATGGTTCAATCCTAAAGTTTGCTCTAGATAACTTTTGAATTGTTCAATCGGTTACCTTATGACTATTAATTCATCCAAAAGATACCTATTAGGTAAGTACTTACCTGCTATTTCAAAAATACATAAAAAAGGCCCGGCTACATACAATGTTAACGAGTTATCAGTATATGTCAACTCAAATGTACCCAAGTTGGTGGCAGATCAAAAAATTGCGTTCGATGCTATAATTGAAAGTGTGATCAACAACAAAGGTAGACTATTTTTTTTGGACGCGCCTGGCGGAACAGGTAAAACATTTCTTGCCAATTTAATATTAGCCAAAGTACGACAATCTGGAAGAAAAGCACTGGCGGTCGCGTCTTCTGGCATTGCTGCAACTCTATTAAATGGTGGGAAGACTGCTCACTCGACCTTTAAATTACCGTTGTCTGTGTCATTAGAACAACAATCGGTATGCTCAATCCGCAAAAATGGTCCACTTGGGAAGCTCTTACAGGACACTTCACTGATTATTTGGGATGAGTGTACCATGAGCCATAGAGCTCACGTGGAAGCTGTGAACCGCACATTAAAAGACCTCAGGAACTCAGGCAATGTGATGGGAGGCGTAACCTTTGTGTTGGCTGGAGACTTTCGCCAAACACTACCGGTTATAAGTAAAGGTACACGCGCGGACGTTATTAAAGCGTGCCTCAAATCATCACCTTTGTGGCAATCAATTAAAACTCTAAATTTGCGCACAAATATGAGAGCACATTTAAGTAACGACAACAATGGAAATTTCTCACAAAAAATACTTCAACTTGGAGATGGAAAACTACCATCGCCAGTTGCAAATAGATCCCAAGTATCGTTGGACAATGAATTGGCTCAAACTGGTAACAGTCTAGATGTTCTTATAGACACAATCTATCCCGACATTGAAAATCTCACAGAACGAAATTTCAATTGGCTCTGTTCGAGGGCGATAGTGTCGCCAAGAAACGATTCCGTAAATGATATAAACAGAATGATTATGGAAAAAGTACCAGGTGATTTCAAATGTTACAAATCTATTGACACTGTGTGCAACATCGAAGATGCAGTACATTACCCACAAGAATTTTTAAATTCCCTCAACCCTGCCGGCTTGCCACCCCACGAACTAAAATTAAAAGGAGGTACTCCTATCATGCTTTTGAGAAATTTAAGCCCTCCCAATATGTGCAATGGCACAAGACTTTTGATAAGGGAATTACGAGACAATGTGATTGTAGCAACAATCATCACTGGGCCCGCGGCCGGACAGCTCGCTCACATACCGCGAATCCCGATGATTCCGACGGATTTACCTATATCCTTTAAAAGGTTACAGTTCCTGTGAAGACATCGTTTGCCCTTACGATAAATAAATCACAGGGGCAAACTTTTTCGATTGTTGGCGTCGACCTAAGAAAAGAGTGCTTTTCTCATGGGCAGTTATATGTAACCCTTTCTCGAGTAGGATCTCCTAAAAATCAATATGTTTTCACTGCAAACATAGTTTACAGTGAAGCCTTAAACTAAAATGTAAATATTACGATAATTTGATCAAACACATAAAACAAAGAACTTTAACAAAAAAAAAAACAAAAATCTTTAACAAAAAAAACCTTAAAACAACAAAAAAACCTTAAAAAAAACAAAAAACTTTAACAAAAAAAACCTTAAAACAACAAAAAAAAAACAAAAATAAACCTTAAAACAATAAAGAAATTTAAAAACAAACTTTTACCTCAACCAAAACAAACAACAACAAAATAGGTAGGTTCCTATTTAAGAAGAAAATAATTAATTAAATAAATGAAATAAGTAAATGAAGTCCGGAAAAATGTTTTCAAAAGGTAAATACTTTCTAAATAAAAAAAAAACTGAGAATAAATATAAATAAAACGTAAAACTATGTAAAAAATCTTAAGTCCCCCCGTGCGAAGCCGGGACGGGCCGCTAGTATATGTATATATTTAGAAGGTAACTCATAAACTACCTAAGCGATTACCTAATATTAATTAATTTGGGAAGGGCAGGGCGTTTTGTGGAACTGTCTCTTGTTCAAAAAGTGCTGATTATCAGCCTTATTTGAATAAATGACTTTTGATTTTGATTCAAAACGGGATATTTACCATGTTTATTATTTATTGCATGTTTTCGATATTTCGGCACTAAAAATGTTAAATCACTATTATTTGTCGGATGACTGCTTCTTTTTTTAGTCGCGTGGTTAGCTGTCTAACTTGGTGTTAAAGTTTTTATGCCATCCAGGAGCTTTTGACTAAGTTCCTGCCGTCCTCACAATATTTTCTTTCACCGAAAACAAGTGATAATAATTCAATGCACTCATGAATCTGAAACATTAGAGGTGCGTGTTTTGGGTTCGAACTCGAGACTTCTGACTTGGCAGCCCGTCGTCGGTCACACTATACTGAGCTATCACTGATAATAGGTACTAATTGAAAAAAAGTTGCTTCACCCTAGGAATTTCTCCTGTATCGTGGGTGCGTTTACAAACAACTATCTGTAGGCCATACAAATATTTGTTCCATGCGGATTCCACTGCGCCAACCGTGTCGTTGCCACTTAATCAGTAAGCGAGTTAGCATTTGAATACATATCATCAATTATTCACAGCTGTGCCGTTTAAACCAAACATCAGTGCGTGGGTTACAACTATAATCCTTTTGTTTGTGCTGCGATACTTGGAATTCTACAGCGTAGTCTATTTCGTAGGTGGGTACATATTTTTTCAGGTTTGAATTTAAATATTAGGTTTTTAAACACAAATAAAATAGTTTAAATAGATATTTTTAGGGGTAAGTACACACAAGATGAAACCACCAAACATAGTGAGCTATTTTGAAGCTTGTCTTGTTTGTCTATCATTATGGGTACAAGTATTACAGGGTCCGGCGTTGCTGGTTGTTCGAAAGAAATACTGCGGCCCCGGAACATAAAGGGCAATAGAAGGTACATGGGTGGGTTTTAGTCAGCACAAGTCTGATACTTCTCCCGCTCCACCGAGAGCAGGGGAAGTTATTTGATGATTTAAGTTACCGCAAAAAAAAGTAGTACAGGGTGTCAAAAAATTCGTTGACTTCGCTATCAATAGGAAAAGTGCCCGGACGGCTGGCAGCATTGTCACGTTGAATGACAATATAGTAATGTGTAGCCGTATTTATGCCGCAGACCGGATTGAAGATAGGGGTAGAAAGGACTGAGGAGGAGACTACGCACAGGATTACGGAATATGATCTCATTAAAGTGACTGGAAGAAACTGGATAGCCATGATACAAAACTGCAAGGAGTAGAGAGATTCGAAAGCGACTTCAAAAACATTGGGTAGCCAAAGGTAAAAAAAAATATGTAACCAGTTATTTTTTTTTTGATAAAATACTTGTTACTGGAAGACATGGCAATAGAAATATAAGAACTGAAAAACTACAAATCCCTCCCTGTATCCTTTTCGCCCTACGTGAATAGTAAAACTACAATATACTGCCATCAATCTATCATTCACGTACAATATAACTAATTTCGTTGCGTCTGCACGTTTTTACGGTCCCGGTAAAACAGGACTTTATTGCTAAGACTCCGCTGTCTGTCCGTCTGTCACCAGGCTGTATCTCATGAACCGTGACAGTTAAACAGATGATGTATTTCTGTAGCCGCTAAAACAAAAAATACAGAATAATATGTAAGAGGGCCCATACAATATACCTGTTTTTTTTGCTTTTTTTTAGATAATGTTACCCTTCGTGCGCGAGTCTAATTCCCTCTAGACCATATCTGAGTGACCTTTACGGACTTACTCTAAACGCATGAGTTTCTACCTTTATACATAAAATAATAACAAACACGGCCATTTCACACAGCTCAAACTTTCACTATTTTATGAAGTCATAACGAAAAAGTTTCACCCTGTATGCTGTTGTACCAAACATGTCCGACATGTCTCGCCGTGTTCAAACATTAGCCACTGTTTCTAAACATTAGCTATTTAGCCACGTCGACATGTAGCCAACGAAGCAATTTAGTCACGTTTTAGAATTTATTTAAACCACATGTTCTGTGATGTTCTCCCTTAATGAAAACGTAGCTTTTCATCAATTGTTAAGGTGCAGCTTCTTGCGTGGCATAATGGCATTACAGGGTGTTAATTTAACGGAAGTTGGAATATGTTCGTATTTTTAGCGCTGCTGTGTTTTGTGTTAAACTCGAAGTCAAAAGAATTTATTTCAATGAGATTACAAGCACTTTTGAATATCAAGAAACAAAATGTTGAAGCAACAGTCCCGGTCACAAGACACTATTTCTTGATAGATGATGTTAAATATTTGTTCTGGATCTGGGGCAAGGTGTATTGTCTTTTTGAAGCCCTGTTTGTTTCTACCCCGTTGTCGTTGGTCTTGTGGTCACAAGCGCAACTGTTGACCGTGTGCACCTGGGTTAACTTACCGGGTCGGGCAAAAAGAGATACTGGGTTTAGGGTTACAAATTACGCAGTACTAGCCAAGGGTTTAAAAGTTGGCGGTATGATTCACTCGTGCCGAAGAACGTACGACCGCAGAGAAGGTTCTCTCTTCGGTCGTGTCGTATAGCCGTTTTATCATAATACAAATTAAACTATTTCTATTTACACAAACCACTTTCTGTATAAATCAATCTTGCTCACACACGCACCCTTCCACTCTCACACACACACACATTCAAAAATTCACACTCACCAACAAACTTATGATTAAACTTGGGTATAAGACTATTAATTATACATTTATACTTTGGTTTTGTTTCTTATTACACTCGTATGATGTAAAAAAGCGACACTCCCTGGCACCTGTATGCTAAAAAGGGGACGTCACCAACTAGGTACATAACGTTGTATAATGTATAATGCGAAATAAACATTTTTGATTTTGATCGGACTATTTAGAGTCATATTTGTTAAAAAAGAGACAATTGTTCAATTAAGAATATTAATAAGTAATTAAATTTACTACCTATGTAACTTATAAATAAATTAAAAAATAGCGTCAACAGATTCGTCCTCAACGCTGTCAGCTGGCAATGCCACGTTTGTATGGCAACGCTAAGCCTGGCCAAAATAAAAGCCAGCCTTTGGGTCACGGGAAGTGTAAACCAAACGTTTTGAAATTTGATTGGTTTTTTGATCGGATTATCCATCTGCAAACATACTCATGCACTATAATATCTCCTGCCATGATGGCAGACCTCTTACAGAAATCGATCAGGAAGACTATTTCTTATATACCTAGTCTCCTTCAGTATACACATCTGAACCAGTCATCATCACAGTAGTCACGTCCTTCACGCAATCCATCCATCTATTAAGTCTCCTTCGGCCATCTTTCACATTTAATTCCCATCTCTATAAAAATGCTCGCTGTCCGCACACGAGAAGTAACGTTAGCTACCGTTCAAACTACTCACTTTCTAAATCTACAGCAAGTTACCCAGCCCTGTAGGGTTACCATGACATCTTAGAGCAGTACTTTTTCCTGTGTGAGAAAGAGATGTTGCTAGACACCCTATATAGCTCTGTCTCTTTCCCTCACTGGAATAAGGTCTGTTTCAAGACATCATGGTAGGGTAGCTGATCTCAATGCCATAAATTCTAGAACAAAACATCGTACCAATATGGCATCGCGTGAAGTAATTAAGTCTGCTATTGTTTAATGCGCACTCAATATTGGCCCTAGCGCTGGTGGTATTGTTGTCATACCGATTAATCTGGGGACGGGCTAATTGGACTATAAATCAGTAGGTTGAGAACCTTTCAGTCTTGTGGTAAGAGCCCTTTCTAGACTTATGTTTGAGCAAGATTCCCAAGAATTAAACTTTAGTTAAATAGTGTTTGATAGATACAGCTACTTAACCAAAAGCAGATACAAAAAAAAAAAAACAAAAATGCACAGTATTCTGATGATGATCAATGTTTATTATTTATTTTGATGAAGACGCAGTGGCTGAGCGATTGACTGCTGCGCTGCGTGTTTTGGGTTCGATCCCCGCATGAAACAAATATTTCTGTTTTTGTTATGTAATTTTAATTTTTTTTTTAGCCGAGCAATGTTTTTTTTAGTAAAAATAACACCTATTAGCACACAGCCTCAAAAACAGGTTTAAACTTAATCAATTTTCAAACAAAAGCAAAACAGTAAGCTTTTTTGAACGTTGTAACGTTGAAAAACAGAAAAAAATAGACACATTTCTGCTCCATAGTTTTACCCTTATACATTTGCATTATAAATTGTTTTAAATTCTTTGTTGTTACTATCAAATGAAATCTCCGAAGCGACTGGAATTAGTGACTTTTTAAGGCGGTTTTTGTGCTACTTCTTATGTGCTCTCTTGTGACAAAAAGTAAACAAAAGTATAAATACATAGTTGTAGAATGCGCTCCTAATTCATAAAAATACCTTTTCATAAACCAAAACGAAACAAACAAGCATTAAACAACGTCTTCACTCACTCAAGTCACCTATACCTACATACTTATTTCTTTATCATTATTTACCGTGCAATACTCCAAAACTCTTCCCATTGTACTCGAAGCCATTATCTAACTGTTACCTATGAAATAGCCTGCAATAAACTGCACTGACCCACGGTAACCACGACCTACCTTAGTAATAAATACACGTATATATATTATATATATACATAGATCTAATTCAGAGTGAATGCGGGTCGAGCTGGGTGCGGTAGCGGGTTTGTACAGCGCTTGAAATTAATAACATGTATAATTCCTGTACCTGCTGCTTTTTATTCAGAACTAGCTTCTGCCCGCGACTTCGTCCGCGTGGCATAGTTACTTTAGGCTTACGCTAACTTTAACCCGCGTGATTATCGAAATAAAATTATCTTTCTCTCCCCTTTTCCTTCCTCTTTCTTTGAAGTTCCTTATCGCGCGTTGTGAAAGGGGGCTAGACGGAAAAAAATCTTACGAAAGGTTGTCACGACTCTTTTTTCTATAGTAAGCTATTGTAAGCTGTGCGGCGTCGCATGTTTCTCTGTCTGTCTGTCTGTCTCTCTCTCTCTTATAGAAAGCAAGCCAGATATTTTCATTTCTATTTCGCATTGAACAGTGTGGTGTCGCGACGAAAACTTCGTTCCATCCGGGTGTCCCTTGACACCTCTAATTTTTTTTTTAATAAATTACCTTATGTCCATTTCCAAGGTCCCAAATATCTCTGTACCAAAATTCATCAAAAGCGGTTTGACCATTTAGGCGTGAAGACGTAACAAACAATCAAACTCACTTTCGCTTTTATAATATTAGTAAGGATGATATCCTATCAGCGTGTTAATTACTGTATTCAGCTTTGCCAATGTTGAAATGTCAAAGGAAACAAGAGTACCTATCTATGTATAAAGTTTTGACATGTGCCAGTTGTTATTTTTGGAGAAAGCGTAACCTACAGAGCGCCGTTTCAACCCAGCCTTCCAGGAATTAAAAAAGATAAGTGGTATTATGACAATCTTATTTAGTCTTTACTTTTAATTCAGCGTTCGGCAAACTAAAAAGTAATTTTGTATGTATTGATATATATGCACAGAAGCCGTGATAGACGTATGTTATGATGATCACTCATTCTCAGACTAACCCGGGCAAGTGCTGCCTTACTTCGGACGCGACATTCCTTTTTTGCAGATGGCAATTTGTCAAACAACTTCCCCTGCTTTGCGCGGAGCGGGGGGAAGTGTCAGACATATACTGACTAAAACCCACCCAATTTTTTTCTTTTGTCCTTTATGTTCTGGGGCCACGGTATCTCTTTCGATCAACCGGCAACCCCATCAGGCGGTGGTCCTGGCAGGTCACTCTGCTTAAATAGATAACTGTGGTGTTCAATTTAATGTCATGTTATTTTTTTAATATTTTTTATGTAAAAAAATAAAGTGGAACGCGTTCTGCACGAAAAAGGTTTTGTAATATCGTTTTATACCACATGTCATTCAAAACTATGTTAACTTATTTATGTCAATGCATACGACGGATTCAAGATGTCTGAAAAATACACCTGCCTTGCCACACGCTTGAAGTTTCTGACTCTGGTCAAGCACTAACGCCATCAAAAGGTTTATACCCAACCACATAAAATTGAGAAATCTGTTGTTCACGACACGTTCAGATTGAAAACTGTTTGAGAACGAGGGGATAAATGTTGTGGTTTTAGCAAAAAGTAGGAACTAGAAAATAAGGGCACGTTATATTAATTTCCTACTCCCCTCGACTGCCTCGCTGGTCTAATGGTCGCAAGCGCGACTTTTGAGTATGAGGCGTTGAATTCTATTCCCGGGTCAGCCAAAGTGTTGTTGGGGTTTTTCATCAGTAATTTCTCAGTAGAAGCCACGGAGTCTACTTTTGTACCCGGTTGATGGAAACAGGATTGCTCACTATTTTATTAAAAAAAAAAAGTTGTCCCACACTAGGAATTTCTCTTGTATCGTGGGTGCGTTTACAAACATTTAAACTCACATATACAAACAGCCAGACCCGATACAACTAATTGTAGGCCATACAAATATTTGTTCCGTGCGAGAACCGAACCCGCGACACTCAGCACAGCAGTCAATCGCTCAGCCACTGCGTTATTACAGTGCATTCATTGAAGTACATTACATAAAGTAATTCAGAACATTCTAAATATATTGAAACAATAAAATTCTTCAATAAAACCAGAAACTATAACCTATAACTCATAAAACTACTGACTATCATATAAAACCATAACACAGTACGTAGCGACATAAACTGCGCAATTTTTATCACATATCTTTCGAGACACGCGCGAGGTAGCTTTTAGAGCAAACCTCAGTCATAAAATGCCAGATACATTGTCCTTGTGTGAGTCACAGAAGTTTGTGTTGCCTTGAAATACTTCTTGAAGTACTGGTCTTTTGTTTTAAAAATCTTTTCTTTTTTATTTGAATGTACAGGTATTTGAAAGCTTCTATATTTTAACCTCAAAGATAGAAAAACAATATTATTTGTTTTCTTTATATACGAACAAATTGCAATACTAATACTTACACAATTACGTATTTGTTATTATCGTTTAGTTTTAAGTTTATGTCATTTTGTTTTTTTCTTTCTTTCTTTTCTTACTTATGTACAACGGCGAGCTTAACCCAGAATTGAGTTTTCTAAACAGCAAACCTTACTGAAATTAAGAAATTTTCAAATGAGGATATGGTTATATTAATGTTCAAAAACACTTAATATGTAACTATCAAATTAAACTAGTAATTAATAAAATAAATATGAGGTAACTAACATATCCTAGAACCGAATATTAGAAAACAATACAATGACTCGTGCCTATATAAATCACTGCGTAGACTTGAGTTCCGGTGCGACTAACATTTACAACGAAAACCAACCCTAAAGACTGAGAAACGTGGATCCATTTTCAGAATTTTCGTAGGAATATCAGATTCCTTCAGTAATTGTATTACGGAGAATTCGGTTATAGTCTCCAGTTATATGTAATTGTCTGGAATATTAGTTTACTATAGCATTGGGAGAGGGATACATTCAAAAAGTGTGTGATCTTGTTTTATCCTACTTCCCACTAATATTTTAAATGCGAATGTGTGTGAGGATGTTTGACGTTCACGTCTAAACGGTTGAGCGGATCTTGATGAAATTTGGTACAGGGTTAGATTTTAGTTTGGAATAACACAAATATGCTTTTTTTCGATCATCACACTGGCAAAACCGAGCCGTAACCATAAATAACCTATTTTTAGGGAAGAAAACTTCAACTAATCCAACATCGCTTCGTATTCATTTCGGATAAAAGGATTGTCCTTTTTTCTAGAATCAATCATCTTGAACTGTAAAATTGGCTGTTATTGCAAAGGTCAGTAAAAGCAGATATGTATTCTTCTTCTTTTTATTTAAGAATTATTCAAAAATGGTTCTGAAAATTAAGCAATTATCTTTTATCCTTAAATAATTAGGACGGCACAGTTAGCGCAGTAGTGGAGCGATTGGATGCTGCTCCCACAAGAAACAAATATCTGTATGGGCCACAGGTAGTTGTAAAGGGTCTGACTGTTTGTATATGTATAATGACTTTAAATATTTGTGAACGCATACCACGATACCAAAAATCTAGTTGTATTGCAAAGTTTAAAAAAAACGAACTCGTCCGTTTGTTGTTGAATTGTTTTTTTTTTAATTTATATATTTAGACATTTTACTTAAAGCCTTTAAAATATAATACTACTATTAAAAATTTACTTAAAAAGTATCACAGTTTCGTAGTCTACAAAGATTACGCGGGAAGTAAATAATGTTACATCTTGTATAAATGGGCTCAACACCACAAATCCAAAAATGCAAGAAAATTTACAGCTTAATAAAACTCGACCTTGGTAAAGTACACATAAAGTTTATATTCATAGCCGCTATAGTTAGCCAGAACACGGCTTAGACACAGCAGTAATACCTAAAGTTTATCCTTTCTCGCATTAAACTTATTAAGACGTAACATGAACTTCTTGGTTAAGCTGAAGTCGGCGACGACAAACAGAAAGACTTTGAAACAACGTGAGACTTAACCAACTTAATTTCAGGTCTTAATATGTTAATTCTGTCGTGATTTTAATATGAAGGTGTACAACCTTATCATGTTACCGCAAAGCTTCTTGGAAATAACAAATGAAGTTCTGCGAACTGATTGCGTGTTTGTAGTAAAGTGAATGGATAAGGCCTGCAACAGACTCTTATTCGCAAATTTTATGCTTATAATATTAAGCAAAAGGGAAAGTCAAACCACTTAGTACATGGGTTTTAATTTCAAATGACCCTCGGAGCTGTGAAAAGTCTACCATCTAAGTCTACGCAGTCAAAAGATATGGCTGTTTATGTCGCAAGTTTGTACGCAACCCTCCGCTTTTTTATTGTTGTGAATTCACAATATTTCGACGCTATTGTACGCCCCATAAGCTACAATTTCAAACCTTAAAAAAGCTTAAAATAATCTATAGGAAATGCCGGAAACAACAGCTTGGGTAGCCCACCAGATATAACACCTTTCTGGTTTAAGAATCTTCCTTTTATATTTGAAGAATATTTTTTCTTTTTTTCGGGTGGGACATCATCAAAAAACTTTTTCCGTTCTGGGCTGAGCGGGGGGACTACCAGGCTTTTACTATCTGTCGCTCGAGCTAATATTTAGTGGTGACAGTGAAAATATCTCCAATTTTAGACAATTTGGCATCTGCTTATGGACTGTCAAATGGATGGGTATTCTAGTCTGGTATTATTAGGTACCAGACCAGAATACCAGTACTTTATATATAATGCCCGATTCGCAGAATTGCTATCGCACAAACTGTTTCGTAGAAATACATTGAAGGGAATAGAGCAAATGCGGAATAGCCTTCTAAGACCTTATTATACTTGTTGCGGGTTGTTCGAAAGAGATACCGCGTAAAGGGCAATAGAAGGAACATGGGTGGGTTTTAGTCAGTAAAAGTCTGACATGCCCCCCCGCTCCGCTCAGAGCGGGGGAAGTCATTTGAGTATTTCCCAAACGACAAAAGAAAAAAGACCTTATTATACTTGCCGGGCTTGTGGGTTGTTCCACCCATCCATTTTCTTACGAAAAAATGGTATGGAATGGAAGGGAAACGCCTTGCCGCACAAAATCGCACGTAGCAATTCACAGTACTAACTAAGCAAGCGTAGGTCACTAGTAACGTACAAATAGAACAAAAGACGAACGATGCAATTCAAAATTGGAATACAAACCCATTCTCATGTCATACAGCGATGACAGTTTGAAATAGTCGGTCGACCGCGCACGAAATAGTCCGATCAAACACGAAACGAACTCGAACGAACGATCGAGAAAGACCGAATGTAATGTTATTGTCATTCGTTCTTTACCACAGGTGTCGTTACAGGAATAATGTATTGAAAGTATTTGGGACACTTCCGTCTCGTGATGAAAATACAGGTATGGTTCAATTTTGATATTATTATAGGAATATAATGTAAGGGTTGTCATCTATCATTCTTTAGAAGTACAGTCACCACCAGTAACATGGTTACACTTACTGAATATCAAAAGCAGTTTTCTCCAACTGTATTGATCAGTGTTTTAAGGTAACAAAAACATAGTATTATGAAAGCCATACTATTATGCAATAAATCTTTTCTTAAAATAGACCGCCGCCGTGTCTTCCGGGTGATCGTGACAATGGTGACACCCGGGCATTTCCTCTCGCCCGATTATGTACAGGAATCTCTCGAAACTTCTGTGTCCAGTGAGGACCTGCGTCAGGCGGTAGGTGAGGACGCCATGACGCCTCTCCAGTCACTCGTCAAAGAGGGGACTTACCGCCACTATTGTGGCGTGCCGTGCTCGGGGTTGCGACGGGCGCTCTCTACATGCCACCATGAGTCTATCGCCTCTACATCACATGGTGGCAATCCAGCAAGAACATCTGGACTGACCTTCACTTCCAATTCTTGAAAACTTCCTTTCTGTGAGTAAAGCGTGCCGAGTGTGGTTTGGTAGGAATCAGTTGAGAGGCTAAGCGATTGACTGTTGACCCCCGTACAAATAATTGTTAGTATGTAATCGTGTCGGCTGCGGTTGATTGTGTATGTGAGTTTAAATGTTTGTATATACACCCACAAAAGGAGAAATTCCAGTGTGGGGCAAAGTTTTTTTTAAAGAAAAAAGTATCTTCGATTTTTTGCTCTCTCAATGTTTATTTCTAAGTGTTCCGACCTATAACTGCAATATATACAGTCTCTGGAAACCTCTAATAACAGCAAAAGGGTTTACCAGTTTAATAAACACAGTAATTACTCACGAAGAGTGAAATTCCATTAAGAATTGCCATTTACTGTGAAGTACAAATGAGGTCATGTGTGTGTAATTGATTCCGTATAAATCGAATACAGAATTACTTTTCAAATGGTTATACGTTTGAAGTAAGGAATTTACTGTTTGCCTGTAACATGCGATTTCTTTGAGGTACATTATTGGTTTGACTTTAATATGGAGACGGTGAGTGTCGCACCAACACCCACCGTATATTTTTACCAATACACTTTTTTCCTTACTTTTTAGACCCGTCAAAAAAGTAAGAAAAAATATTTATTAGTCACAATGACCACGAACACTTATATTTGCAAGCGTTTTGCTCCAAGATTTTTGCTACGTTTTGGAATAGGCAACTACGATACTTTCACAAGTTATAATGCCTTGTAACTAGGACTGTAGCTTCATCTTTTTGTATTTGACATCTAATAGTACTTGTAAAACTCTAATTGAAATGAAAACTTTGAGTTTGAGTTTGTCACAGACACAATAACAAAAAATGGTGCAAACTTGTAACTGTTATAATTAAGGCAGGGCTGGTTGAGCACCACCAAAACTAAAATGCGTTTTATACATATTAATAATTGTCATATTTGCATTTAATTTTCAAATATTGGAACCAGGTTGAATCTACACGTATGCTCCGGTAGACGCTATTTTAAACTAATTTTAACATGTTTGCGGTCCGACGCGTGTCGGGTGGTTTAAATTGAACTTAAACCTGTAGCATCCTATTCCCAGAATCCATAGTAGGAGTAAGAGCGCACGTTGTAAACATGCCAAATGTAATAAAAAGGAAAATACGCGTTTTGAGAAAGTAAAATAACTAAAAATGATTTTTTTTAAGTTACAGAAATCATCTAATAACTTTCCCCGTTCCGGAGAAGTATATCTCAAAGTGTCAGACTTTTACTGACTAAAACCCACCCATATTTCTTCTTTTGCCCTTTATGTTCCGGGACCGCGGAATTTCTTTCGAACAACTCGCAACCGCGGCCGGCGGTGGAACTAAAATATCTTTACTTGGCACACGAGGTTGTCGATATGTAGAATGTGATCTCGGATATCTGATTGTCGTAATAGGTAATGGCTTTATTGCCACGAGTCTCGACGAACATCTGTCGGAGTTGTCCTTAGGCGGTTGGATCAAGGGTCTGATTCAAAAGGCTACTTGATACGGCCGGCATTGGAAGGAATTTCCTGTCTTTGAAACCCTAACCATCGGTAGCTTGGACCCTGCTCCCAATACTGGCGTAAACCTATTTGTGTATATATATTTTTAATTTATTATATGTTATGAGAGATATTTAAAAATAAAAATGTATTAATTTATATTAAAAATATTTTAATAATTTAAAACTTTCTTTCTTATTATGTATGCAGGATACTGAATATGCTTGTTCTAAACAATTAAACTAGCATGCTATAGGATAAGTCTATATTCGATTCAAAATCCTTACTTAATATTATAAAAGCGAAAGTGAGTTTGTTTGTTTGTTACCTGTTCACGCTTTAATGGCTAAACCGATTTTGATGAATTTTGGTACAGAGATAGTTGGGAACCAGGAGACGGACATAGGCTATATTTATATAGGCAATATTTTTTTGAAAAAAGAGGGATGTGAGGGAGAAAGAGGGAAGAAAAGGGAAAACTTAGCGTTGCTATTACAAATCAATAAGGCGCAAGGGGAACTGTGTTACCCCACAATTACTACCCAAATTTAACGCGGGCGAAGCCGCGGGCGAAAGCTAGTTGACGTATAAATGACGTAACCTCTAGCACAAGAGTCGTGTAAACGTAACATAACGTTTACACGACTCTTGTGCTAGAGGTTCGGAACGTTAGATAAATTCCTATGTGACGCAAATTCGAAAATAAGAACTATGCTCGATGTGTTCACCAACAAAAGTTAGTTTGCCTTTGTCGTCTAACAAAAACTTGCACACATATGAAGCGTATGTAGTCAGACACGCAAACAAAGTTGAGTACTCGAGTACTCAACTTTGTTTGCGTGTCCAACCACCATAAAACTTTCATAAACTGAAGAGCATAGTGTGGCGCCGCGAGATGACTCCCGGCCAACGTAGATGCGGGTCTGTAGACTGTGAGGAGTGGGTAGCTCACCGTCCGTCCGTTCAGTGATGACTGGCCGTTTCAAAGAGATATCAGCAAAGCAGATAGGCCTGCCATGGCCACCGCTTGCCGGGGTTGTAGGTCGATCGAAAGAGATACCGCGGCCCGGAACATAAAGGGTAAAAGGAGGAACATTTTCAGGGTTTTAGTCAGTACATGTCTGACACACTCCGTCCAGAGCGGGAGAAGTTATTTGATGATTTTCCATCCGCTAAAAAGGAGCATAAAATGTCAAAAACCTTTCTTTAACCCACGTAGAGGCGCGAAAGTACCGCAAATATAGTAAATGTGTAAATATATTGCGAAAACATGTAGCGTGTTTCTTTTGCGCCCACGAACTCGAGGTGTGATAGATAATAGTAAAAAAGTTTCTCTATTGGTTTTGTCGGTAAAAGTATCTAGGTGTCGTGTTTATATTGTAAATTGTCTGGGTGATTGCGTAATATAGTCGTATTACTTAAGATTTTTGCCAAAAAAGAAACCGACTGCCAAAAAAAACACTAAAAAGACAGTTGTTTTCTTTTTAAAAAAATAATAAAATCTATGAATCAAACAAAGTAAATTTGTTTTCTGCCTTTTTTATTGTTTCTGGAAGTCGGTTTTGTTTTTGGCAAAAATAACGTTTATTTATTTGAGCCAGTTTTGCTGTTAAATCATGATATCTCTCACACACAATGCCAATTGGGCTTTATCTAACTTTTTATGCGTTTTTTAATTGTGAAATAAAGGATTATACATCCTTCTAATATGACGTACACTACTAACGCCATTACTACCCGTAGAGGTTACGTCTTTCAGTACCTACCAGCCCACACCAACCTTACCCTTCGAGCGTCAATGATGATTGAGAGACAAGTTAACTAGCCGTCGTAATCATAAATGTTAAAGGGAGCACCTATTTCAGTCCAAAACTGTAGACATGATGACAAGTATTGTCCTTGGCTGTCTCAACGAAGCTTATAACGAACAGAAATTTCCTATGAATTTGTGTCTAAATAATATTATGTCGAAGAATTATGTGTCTATTTAATTTAATTAGGCCATTAAGCGGACTTTTAAACGTCAAACTTAGAAATATAATAACTAGTTTTAGTTGTTATTATAATGGTTATTTTTTTGCCATATTCATAATCACATGTGACCGAAGGAGAATCGTAACGCGTTTAGTGCCAGAAGACGGCCATCATCGCCAAGAGAGTCCTAGAAAACTTCATAGCGTTTTATAAAATATATTTTTACTGATATCTGAAACGTAAAGGTTTTGTTTAAATCTGAGTTGTGCTCTTTTTTGTATGGCATCTCGCAGGTCAATCTATGAGGTTGTTGTCTACTTAATTGGGCAATCCGGTGGGTGTCTAGAGAGTAAGGCCTCCAGCCAGGGTAACTCACGAAACTAAGCAACGACAGGCTAGGGGCACCTCCATTGGAGTACAAGCGTTGGCTTAGGGCGTCGCTGAAAGAGGACAGCAAACGGACGGGGTACACCTGAGTAATGTCATTATTTTGGGACTGGTTTGAGACTACCGGCTCAGTATCGCGGGGTTGCGGGTTGTGCCGGGGTTGCGGGTTGTTCGAAAGCGATACGGCCCCGGAACGTAAAGGGCAATAGAAGCAACATGGGTGGGTTTTATCCAGTAAAAGTCTGACACACCCCCCCCGCTGCGTCCAGGACGGGGGAAGTTCTTTGATGATTTCCCACCCAAAAAAAAAAGTATCGCGGGCTGGCTCGACTAAGGAACGGGTGGAAGCCGTCCTCTGTTGTTTGAACCTTACGCCTACCTACATATATGTGTGTTTTGTTTTGTTCATTTTTCAAGCAGGGATAGAGTCTAGGGTCAATGATTTTTTTTTTTATATCTATAGATACTTTAAAGGCTGCAAAGTGACTTTTAACAAAAGTTTACCATTTATCTACAAAAATACACGATATACATGGGGTAAACCAAGGAAAAGCCGTAAGTAAAAGCTATCTTACCATAATGCGTTATAACTACGTATATTTGTAGGCTTGAAAAGAGGGTATTGTGACCATCTATTTATATAAGCCGAGAAATCGATCGATGGACCCCGAGCTGGGATGATATCGTGCATAAATTAGCCCTCTATGAAATGGACAATAGACAAAGCTTTCATTTGTAAACTAGTATTTGGACTTGATTAATTGAAATGGTTTGTAACTGGACGGCAAGTCCATTGAGTCGTTACCACCGAAAGCTGTATTTGAAAGCATTGCAATTACAAATTGAGCTGTTCTCTTGAATTTGCAGAAGTTTCGAGAAAACCCGATAATAGGTATATTGTTTGTAATGGTTTTACATCTATGTTTTGTTTTGTTTTGTATTACCAATATTAATGAAAAAGACAAAATATGAGGACAAACGATTTTCTTTATAACAAAAACCAAATCAAAATTACCGTAGTGACTGGGTTGTGGAGAGAAGATAAATTTTATTCTCCGGATCCGGTTAGACTTATCCCAATATAGTAGGGAAAAGGTTAGTTGATGATAATGTAATTATGACAAAGTTTTACGTCTGAGGAACTTATCTCGCATATATTTTTTTTATAGGTATTACAAATTTTTATTCCCTTTTCTAGTAGCTCAAAATTTTCTAAAGAGGATTCAAATAACAATTGAGAAACTAATATAGCAAATAAATATATATAAAATGACATTACGGTTGGCGCAGTAGCTGAGTGATCGGCTGCCGCGCTGCGTGTCGCAGGTTCGATCCCCGCACGGAACAAATATTTGTATGGCTTACAGATAGTTGTTTCGGGTCTGGCTGTTTGTGTATGTGAGTTTAAATGTTTGTAAACGCACCCACGGTACAGAAGAAATTCCTAGTGTGGAGCTAAGTTTTTTAAAAACAAAAAAATACAAATTTTTATTCCTTTTTCTAGTAGCTCTTACCTATAAATAAATTTGCATCTATCATCTGAAAAGCAGGGCAGAGTGACTGCCATAATCTTCTTACATCTTCCACACTTCCTAAGGATTCGTTTCCATCTCGATGTTAGAAAAATGCACATATATTTGTAGTAAATAAGATTTATCTCGGTGTCGAAGAATTATTTATGAATGTTTCCAACATATTTTCACCTTTATATCTTACAAAGTGAGGGATCAATGTTGTACGTTCCTGAATAAATTGATCGGTTCTTCTTTCTCGTATTCGGTAAACTTGGAATCCTACTTAATATATATATCCTACTATAATATTATAAATGCGAAAGTTTGTGCGGATGTATGGATATTTGTTACTCTTTTACGTCAAAACGGCTGTACGGATCTTAATGAAATTTGCACAGAGATGGTCTGGAATAACACTTATGATACTTTGTTTTCGATATCACGCGGCCGAAGCCACGGGCGCCAGCTAGTTTAGAATATTGCTTATGCCCTGATAAGAATATAAGCCAGACTACAAAATAGGTTGTCAATAGAGCCTGTCTGCCCATAGAACCTCAGACTAAGTGACATTCTACTTAAGAGCTTAAAATGTGATTCATGTCTGAAAATGTTATGTCAATCCTGTTACATTGACAATAATATTGTTTTTGATATACGATACACTTGAAAACAATTGCCAGTCATCTAGGCCCTCAAATTACATCAAGTGCGATGTAATTTACGTATATTTAGAAGGAAGTATGTTTTGTATTAAGAACCTGGTACTGGAAGACCGGGGTTGCGGGTTGTTCGAAAGAGATACCGCGGCCCCGGAACATAAAGGGCAGTAGAAGGAACATGGTGGATTTGAGTCAGTATAGGTCTGACATGCCCCCCGCTCCGCCCAGAGCGAGGGAAGTTATTTTATAATTTGCCATCCAAAAAAAGGACTAGAAGAGGTATAAATGCAAGTTTTAAAATCAAAATATATAGAGGTTCTACTATTTTTTGTTTATAAAAGCAACTAGATACTCATATTTAATTGGAAACGAAATATTGTTTATAGATAAATAAGTAAAGGTTTAGTTTTATTTTCCTATTTATGACGATAGCATATTATTTATTTAATTTCTGAATATTTTTAAAACATATCCGACACCTATAAATTATTGGAGCATAAGTAATGAAGCTCTCCAAACTTAAAACGATACTCTAGAACTTAATTAATTTTCTGGAAAAACTTAACAAAATCTTTAACAAAGCCAATTCTTCCTCGTTTTTTTCCCGTAGGTTTTTATGTTACATGTTTGGATCAAAGTTTATTACGTTTTTTTGAAGTATGAATCCGTGAGACAATTACTGAGCAAAACCGCGAGCGTAAGCTAAGTAAACCATACTGACTTAGCCGATATACCCGACGTTAGGCAGATATTTGTCTTGATACTTCCAAACTGTGTACACACGACGGCAGGACAAGCTATTCTAAACTATGAAAACCTGTAGTCCTACCATGACGTCTTAAAGCAGAACTTATTCCACTGAGGGAAAGAGACAGAGCTATACAGGGTGTCTAGCACCATCTCTTTCCCTCAGCGGAATAAGTTCTGCTTTAAGACGTCATGATAGGGTAGCTGATCTCTACTATTGGATCGCACACTGTAGTATAGAGAAAAGGTTAAAATGGTATGGTATATGTTGATGTGCCGTCGTGTGTACATAGAAACCGAAATACTCAGCCCATGCATTGAATAAATTAAATCTCATCACGTACCCGACACAAGGATGCGACAAGTTGTCGCAAGTGTTGATTTATGTAAGTCGCAGACAGGCACCCCGAAGTGTCACGATATGTGTGAATAATTACTGTAAACTAGAGTTAATTGAAATGTACTAACGCACTTAAGGTGTCGTAACGTTAAACCTATTATTGTTCGTCCTAACCTTTGTAAAAGGACTTCAAAAAAGAGGAAGTTCTATGTTTGATATTTTTTGTATGTTCACCACTTTGACTACTCCTGAAACTGTGGTCCAATTTTCATAGCCTTTGTTGTTTTAAGCGACTTTTTTTAATATTATTTGCTATAAAAATACCAAATGCAGTTCTGTAAACAATTGGATACTATACCATTATTTTTATTTCTCTCATTAAATTAACTACTATTATTTACAAACTATAACAACATATAAACTAAAAAAAACACGTACAATACAGGGCGTCAAAAGTGCAGTGAACAGGAAAAGTGCCCAGAAGAATGGCAGCATTACCGCGTTGAATGGCAAAGCTAATTCTTTGCGCAAAAAACAAAGTAGCCCTCTGGTCACGAGAAGAGTCAATCAACCGCTTGGCGATTTCTTGAAATACTACGTGAGCACTCGGACTCCATAGCAATTGGTTATTTAAATTCAGTTGAAAGATGTAATCATACTAACAAAGTATTTATTTTTTGGGTGTCAATCCCAATAGAAACTGTTAAGTTGTAGCTGTATCAAACACAAGAAGTTTCTAGTTGTCACAACAAGCTGTTGATTTATATACCCCAGTAACATACTACCCTGAAGAGCCGCGATATGTATGATTAATTAGCGCTAAGATATTGTCAACTCGATCTAAATAACAGATACTAATGAAAATAACCTTTATACGGGATAGAAATGCAACCAATTGTCAGTCTCTAGTAATCTTGTGTCAAATCTCTTAAATTCATCTAGTTTAAAAAAGGAAATACTGTTAGACCACAGTATTCCTTTTTTATCTAGTTCATTGATATTTAATTTACAGTCAACAAAAGAGACGAGTAATTAGGAGCATTAAATATAGTTGAAGTTTTCTTACAAACTGATGGGCTTTAACTCAAACTTAATTTATTAAATGAATTGTTAGTTCTGCATCAAATAAATTTAACTCTATTCCAAAATATTCATAGTATTATAGGAAAAAACGTCAACTGTATCTGACTAGTTTGGTTAGCAATCTTTTTTGCTCACTATACAATAGGCTAGTTTCCAAAAGAAGGTCCATGTTTTAGATTATCCAAAAATAAAGGACACGTATTTTTTATTACGCGTTGCTGCATTTTTTCGCAAGAAGTGACGTCACACTTAACTTTAATGGGCTAATCTTTGTAATGTTTATTCTAATTTACAAATAAAAAAAATATGTGTCCCTTATTTTTTAATAACTAAAAGACGGGATAAATAGAGTGTAATTACTTTGACCCTGGAAAATACTCTATTGTACATACCAGCAAGACAAAGACACGCAACAAAATCAAGCGTACACGACACAAGGAAGCTCGGAGCACAACAAGGTGTTGATTTATGAACCTAAGTAACATACCGTCACGATATGTGTGAATAATTGCCACTAAGATAGTGTGTAAACTATCTAATTGGTACTATCAAGTGGGACGTGTATTTATGCCACTTCAGTGGCCAGTGGGAGTTATAATATTCGAGCTTTTGCCCGCGGCTTTGCTCGCGTTAATTTTGGGGTAACACAGTTCCCCTTGCGTCTTATTGATTTGTAATAGCAACGCTAAGTTTTCCCTTTTCTTCCCTCTTTCTCGCTCACATCCAACTTAAAAAAATAGCCTATGTGCGTCTCCTGGGCCCTAACAACGATCTCTGTACCAAAATTAATCAAAATCGGTTTAGCCATTAAAGCATGAAGAGGTAACAAACAAACTTACTTTCGCTTTTATAATATTACTACTGAATTTGATTGATATTAAAAATAATCGATGGGAAAAATTACACACAACAAATAAAACAAATTAAATGACCGTCAATTTCTAAAGTAAAATGGGTAGAGGTAATGAATATTACGTGTTAATGACTTGTGACCTGCAATTATTGTAAATTACGATAAGATCTGGGCAGTTTCATGCCATTTATAATTTACTAGCTTTCGCCCGCGGCTTCGCTCGCGTTAAACTCGGTATAATACACTAAGCAAACCTGCAGTTTTTGCTTTTGCGCCTGATTGATTTGTAATATGCAACGCTAAGTTTTCCCTTTTCTTCCCTCATTCTCCCTCATATCCCACTTTTTTTTTAATAAAAATTAGCCTATGTCCGTCTCCTGGTTCCCAACTATCTCTGTACCAAAATTCATCAAAATCGGTTGAGCCATTAAAGCGTGAAGAGGTAACAAACAAACAAACTCACTTTCGCTTTTATAATATTAGTAAGGATTTGGAACATTTGCCATCGAATCTATTTGCGTTTATGGGATATAATATAAAAATAATGTGAACACGCACACAAATGACAATAATGTGCAATCAGTGTTAATATTCCTTTAACAAAGATGACATTGAGAGCTCTTCAACAAAATGTATAAAACGCTGATCGCGTCAAGTTTAAGTGGCAAGATTTACCTTAAAGGCTACTTACTGTAAAACAACTTTAAGTTTTGCAGTTAAAGGTGGCGCTGCATGTCGAAAAAAATATGTTAAGCATTTTTAAATTTCTTTTAGTTTTAAACTTTCCCACCTGTGTTCTTGCAACGACTGCCATAGTTCTTCATTTGGACGGCTTCAGACGGCTTAACTAGCTCTCCAAACCACAGGGGATTTGGTAAGGCACTGAAAAATCACGAGGTGAAAATCGTGATAAATGTCTCCTAAGCTTAGACTATAGATGGACTTTTTGGGGCGTGGCCTTAATGGGAATCCTTATTAATATTATAAAAGCGAACGAGAGTTTGTTTGTTACCTCTTCACGTTTTAATGGCTAAACCGATCGATTTTGGTACAGCGATAGTTGGGAACCAGGAGACGGCCATAAGCTGTTAAAAAAAAAGTGGGATGTGAGGGAGAAAGAGGGAAGAAAAAGGAAAACTCAGTGTTGCTATTACAAATCAATAAGGCGCAAGAGGAACTGTGTTACCCCGAATTTAACGTAAGCGAAACCGCGGGCAAAAGCTAGTTTATTTTAATTTATTTTTTTCTAAAGAAAATATCCCGACTGTTTATTAACAGCGCCTTTGAGTAGTAATATAACCAGGAGTCCTTACTAATCCATTCTGCAAGTCATTAAAATAAATTACGGAACAAAAATAAGAAAAAGTAGAAGGTAATCTGTGTCGATTGTGAGAAGTTTTAAAGCGGACTTTTGTCGACAGAGTTCTGAACAATTGACGCGCGACAAAGCCACAGCAAATGGATTAAAAAAACTGTCACTCTGAACCCATTCGTCATTGTTTTGTTTTTATGTTTCAGGAAAATGGAATGTTTTTTGCCGGTGTTAATTGAACAGATTAACAATTGGCAATCAATTGTTCAAGGTGTTTTGTTTAGAGCAAGATTGCAGGGCCACCAGACAGTCAAGCCCATGTCCAGCGCACCACCGTAGCACCGCACAATGGGTAGCTCATCGTCCGTCGGTCCAGTGAGTTTTCCTGGGATTTTTCCCCTTTTGACGGGCCTGTTGGTCTAGTGGTTAGTGGCCCTGACTGCTGAGCCGGAGGTCGTGGGTTCGATTCCCACCCAGGACAAACTTTGTGTGATGAGCATGATTGTTTGTTCTGTGTCTGGGTGTGATTTATCTATAATATGTATGTATTTATAAATTATATAAGTATGTATATCAGTTGTCTGGTTACCATAACACAAGCTCTGCTTAGCTTGGGATCAGATAGCCGGGTGTGAGTTGTCCCAAGATATTCCATGCGCGCCTCAAAGAGATGTCAGCAAAGCAGAGGGGCCTGCCAGGCCCACCGCTTGCCAGGGTAACGGATTGTTCGAAAGAGATACGCGCCCCCGCGGCCCCGGAACATAATAGGCAAAATAAGGAACATGGGTAGGTTTTAGTCAGTACAAGTCGGACACTAATCACTGCTTCGCCCAGAGCGGGAGAAGTTATTTGATGATATCCCATCCGAAAAAAAGGCAGGTGTGGTGTGAACATGTACCATCAAAGCTCGATGAGTAAAAGTTAGCATTTTGTAACTGTGCAGTTTTTAATTGTAGCATAAATCCATGTTGAACTAATACCAACCTTTTATAAAATACAATAGGTATAATAGAAATTTCATCCGCAAAATTGCAACAGCGTACAAAGATTTTTCTAGGTTTGAATTCCTTTAACATAATCCTTTTTGAAGCTAAAACCGCACTCTTATTCTTAAAATGAAACCCGGGCCATATTTATAACAAGATTTAGTTGCGCTAAAGTTGACTCTAAAAGTTGTGTATTTTTATAATCTTTTATTTTCTACCTCGACTGCCGCATTGGAAAAGTTATATTTGGGTTTTTCTTATAACTCTCAATATAACTGCCCTAATGTTGGTGTAATTGTTAGGTATACTTCTGCCTATCCCTTCGAGGATTGCTAGGCGTTATGTTATTTACGTTTTCAATTGTAAATGATTTTGTACCATGTTGCATAGCGACTTTAACATTTAACTTAAAACACATGCTTAAACACATCAGCGTTGCGTTCTCATCGTGTGTAGAAAATACTAAATGAAACATTACTTAAGATCGCGCGATGACTTGCGAGCTTCAATGCGAACACTATAAAAATCTGTATATTTCAAGTCACCGTGCAGTCATTCGATCGATAGCTTGTTAAGACGTCGACAACATGTACAATATTTTCTAATGGAATCTGACGCTTAAGACGTATACGTCACAAACAATTCGAGTCCCATATTCTGTGACAAAAAGATGATTACGATATAGTTTCAAGCAAGTCCGACAGTTTTTAAATAAATTTTGCGAGCTAATGCGAGAGTTGTCATGGCATTTAAAATCGTTGTTGCAATTGCGCCATCCCCTCCTCGGTTTAAGGAAAAAACCCAAATATTGCCTTATTTTCGGAGGGTGTGTGTATACACACTTATCTAACCACAGTTTTAAAGTTTCATTCTAATCGCGTGATAGCACTTCGGGGTCGCTCGGCAAAGTTCGGTAATCTTGTTGCATGCTGCGGTTAAAGTCAGCTTTGCGTATAACGGGTTACTAGCACTGGAAATAACGTTGGTGGTTTCGCGAAAAATGTTGGTTGTTCCGTGAAATGGACGACTGCAACCTTTTAACTGTAATTGTTTTGTGAGCTGTATTCTTGTGGAAATATATATGTTTTTAGGAATTTAGTAAAAAGCTTTTAGCGCTTTTTTTCCGGGTCTGTTTTTTCGTAAGTCGTAGTCTGGCAAAACATAAGCTAGTGTTTGACTAATACAGTTTCTGCAGGCTACGTGAAGCGATGTCCTTTGCAAAGTAGTTAGTACTTTAGAAGCAGCTGGATGAGGAAATTAATCTAGTTAAATTGCATGCGATTGGGGCATTGGAAATTCGACGACAAGAGTATTAAGAACGTGTACGTGCTACGTGTCCTAAAATTCCACAATAAGGAGGCGCAGGCAGAGACACTGATAACTACCTGAGAGCAAAAATAAAGAAAATGGACTTAATTTTTTTTTCTTAAAACTTAAAAAAAAACATCAAATACGACGAAAACAGATTCGTCGAATCTGTAACCGTCGGTCACGGTTGGCGCAGTGGCTGAACGATCGACTGCCGCACTGCGTGTCACGGGTTCGATTCCCGCACGGAACAAATATTTGTATGACCTGCAGATAGTTATTTCGGGTTTGGCTGTTTGTGTATGTGAGTTCAAATGTTTGTACCCATGATACAGGAGAAAACCTAGTGTGGGGCAACGTTTCTTTTTAGATAACCTCTACCGCTTTAGTTAGAGCATTAGGGAGTGTCACACTTGCTGACCAGAACCCATCCATGTTTCTTCGTTTGACCCTGGTGCACATTTGAGTAGATTGTTTTAATGTTATTTTTTAGTAAAGTAAGTTAAAATGGATTGAAGTATTAAGGTAAGTCGAGATAGACAAGGCACTTCAGTATGATGATGTCTATATATTAGACGTTGCAGTGACTTGCATGTCTGGGGGCTTAGACAAAGTAACATCGCTTCGTATCGAAACGATATCTAAGTTCGTCATCGATATCTTTTTGCGCTAAAAAGCAAAAATATTGGTTTTGGTATCGAAAATTTTGCTGTCAGTGTCAGTCAAGAAAATCAAATCGGATCAAACCCGCGAGTTATTGCTGTTTTCAAATTTTATTTACTAATAAGAATAGGTAAGTGAGTTGTTGGCGATTGCCGTACTAAAATCGTTTTATTTAAGTAAAATCATACATTTAAAGAGCCGCTAAAGTATTTTAAGTCATAATAAAAATGTTTGATTTTTTTTCA
The DNA here is from genome assembly GCA_958449745.1 of Ochropleura leucogaster. Classification (NCBI taxonomy): domain Eukaryota; kingdom Metazoa; phylum Arthropoda; class Insecta; order Lepidoptera; family Noctuidae; genus Ochropleura; species Ochropleura leucogaster. Next base: position 8,059,863 of record OY288223.1, on the reverse strand, counting down.
ACAAAGGTTTGGGCGGATTGGAAGTCGAAGACAAAAAAAAGGCATTGGGCATAAAGCATCATGCAAGTGGGACTAGAGGTGGGCCAGCAAGCGGGCAAACATTATCAGCTAGCGATGAAAGAGTGCTGGCTATAATGGGTCCTTTAGCAGTAGCAGGACAAAACTCTGTAGAAGAGCTAGGATTTAATGTAAGTACCACCTTCAAGGCAGATGTTTTATAAAATATTCCTATAAACATTGGTCAACCAAGTAACTTTACTTAGTTAACAGGAAAGACAACATTTCATTTTTTGATAAATTAGTTTAAACTTTGTTAAACTGGTTATTATTTAGTATTTATAAATATTATTATATGACTGAAAAAACTTTGCTATAATTTTTACATAAAAACGTACTAAAAATAATAAACTTGTTCAGTAATTAATAAATTGACGTACATCTACCACTTATTTTTATTAAATCTACTACTGACTTTTTTTTTCAGAGATCCATAAATACTGCACAAGATGATCCTGCCGCCCAAGATGATCCCGTCACCCAAGATTATTTGGAAATTGTAGATGGTAAGTCTAAAGACTTAAAATCTTACTTCTTACTAATATTATAAACATGGAAGTTTGTTTGGATGGAAGGATTTTTATTAGTCTGTCACGCAAAAACTACTGAACCAATTTGGATAAAATTTAGTACACAGGTAGTTTAAACCCAGATTAGCACATAGGATAGTTTTTATTCCGATTATTTGCGAAGCCGCTGGCAACAGCTAGTATACTATTTATTTGTTGTGTATTATGTAGAATATAAAATTATCTAAAATTCGTAGAGAACCTCAGTTTTACTATTTATATTCTATACCTGTGTGCCAATTTTCATCGAAATCCGTACAGCCGTTTTTGTATGATTGAGTAACTATTAAACTTCCAAACCTCCACATTTTATATTAAACTAGCTGACCCGGCGAACTCTGTTCCGCCATAAAGGCAATAAATAATAAGCCGATTTTCGAATTTATTAAGTTTTTTTTTTTCTTTGAAAAAGAAATTAAGTATATTAATCATTTATTATTGTTTCTGCATTTCAGTACATAGGTTGGTCTCCACTTAAGTACCTTGTGATACACGACATTTTTTGTTTTCTACAAAACAACGCAGATAGTCTTCCGACCCGTGAACATGCCACATATAATAATTGACCATGGGAAAAACATGGATGTTCTAGATTCAAACCATAAACTTTTAAGGGTTGGCTTTGTGATTTGTTGATGGTCATGGCAAATGTAAGACGGATCGGATATTGAAGTCTTTTAAATTCGAACGGCAAATTGGTTGGGATCATCGGGATCGTCAGAATGAGGACTTCCTCACCTTTGAATTTTCCTTTCACTATACGTCGCGTAAATTACATTGTTCATCAATTTTCTAACCACCAAATGCGTACTGGTTTGCGCCGTTTTGGTTGGTTTATGTTTCGAAGTTTGGTTTATGTACTACGGAGCCAACCTTTAGGCGTAAATTGTGCGGTGGTAAGCCAGGCACATCCTAGGAGTTTAAAAAAAAGAAGTGTGTGTACTTATGTACACGCGTTAGAAGTTATACTTCTTTGGCGTATAGACAAAAAAAATACTAAAATGCTGTAGTGATTAACGATAAATATAAAAAATAATCATTAAAATGTGAGCCGTCACGGGTCGCCTGGCAGATGTGAAAAATCGACATTATTTTGTAAGAGTAATATGCAGAAAAGAACAGATTGTGATAGGAACTAAATATGTCATTGAAAACATCATTTTTCTGTTTCATTGTGGATTTACCAAAAGGACATCGTTTTCGTGTTCATCATCGTTTACGAATTCGTGGATCGAAGGCACTTTGAATAAAACTCTATTACTGCCCCCCTGTGGTAACCCATCCATTTCCAAACCTTGGCAAGGGTTACTTAACCTGGCCCGTGTGCTAACACATGCATTCCCAAACCTTGGCAAGGCTTGCTTTACCTATACCCCCTGTGGTAGCCCATCCATTTCCAAACCTCGGCAAGGGTTGCTTAACCTGGCCCCCTGTGGTAACCCATCCATTTCCAAACCTTGGTGAGGGTTGCTTAATCTGGCCCCCCAAACCTTGGCAAGGCTTGCTTTACCTATACCCCCTGTGGTAGCCCATCCATTTCCAAACCTCGGCAAGGGTTGCTTAACCTGGCCCCCTGTGGTAACCCATCCATTTCCAAACCTTGGTGAGGGTTGCTTAATCTGGCCCCCTGTGGTAACCCATCCATTTCCAAACCTTGGTGAGGGTTGCTTAACCTGGCACGTCTGGTAACCCATCCATTTCCAAACCTTGGCAAAGGTTGCTTAACCTTGTCCCCTGTGGTAACCCATCCATTTCCAAAACTTGGCAAGGGTTGCTTAACCTGGCACCCTGTGTTAGCCCATCCATTTCCAAACCTCAGCAAGGGTTGCTTAACCTGGTCCCCTGTGGTAGCCCATCCATTTCCAAACCTTGGTGAGGGTTGCTTAACCTGGCCCGTGTGGTAACACATGCATTTCCAAACCATGGCAAGTGTTGCTTAACCTGGCCCCCTGTGGTAGCCCATCCATGTCCAAACCTTAGTAAGAGTTGCTTTACCCGTCCCCGTGTCACGTGTGGTAACCCATCCATTTCCAAACCTTGGCAAAGGTTGCTATAATTTCATGCGATCCTAGTAGTTTTATCTCAACGCAGTTGGTTCTATCAAGAACTTGAATCCACAGATCAAACTGCTGGAATTAATTTCACCGTGAATTCATGCAAGCCTAGTACTTTCGCTTGTATTAGTTAGGGTTTTGACTCCATTTTATTTAGAAAACGTTTGTATGGGAAATTTCACCGTGAATTTATGCAAGCCTAGTACTTTCTTTGACTCCATTTTATTTAGAAAACGTTTGTATGGGAAATAAAGAAGGACGGTTTTGAGGGTTTTCCCGACAATTATTCCAATTTTTCTCACCTTTTAAACCTTCCCTGGACTTCCAGGAGTATTTCAAGACCAAAATTAGCCAAATCGGTTCAGCCGTTCTCGAGTTTTAGCGAGACTAACGAACAGCAATCCATTTATATATATATATATATATATATAGATATATAGATATAAGCAGGATTTGATTTAAGAAAAAAATAAAAATAAACAAAGGATCAGTAAACTGTCCAAAATAACACTCATTTTCTTTTGCAGAACCATCCACTTCACAGCCCTCAAATAATTGACTTCCGCTCGTGCTCAATCAGACTTCGGCTCAACGATGACAGACTGTTGCGCCAGCCCCACCAGCCACATCAGCCCCAGCAGCGCCATCCCCGCCAGCCCAGTCCCCGCCAACCCCTGCAGTGCCCCCGGAGTAGTCTCCGAGGCGAAGGCGGCCACCTGCCCTCCGCACGTCTGCTATTTCTCCATTTACCAGGCGTCGTCCGCGGTTGGGGGTCGCCAGCGACACCGCAGTCAACAGCTGCCTCTCCCGACCGCCCTCTTTTGCGCGTCCGCCGTAGACGGGCACCGACTCCATTCGAGAGAGCGGCAAGCGAGTTTACGGCCGTGGAGTAACGACGCCTGGAGCTGGAGGAAGCCCGGATTAGGCTCCAACAAGAGTGAGATTTGCGAGCATTGGATATTTAGCACGAACGGAACCAGGTTTTTAGCTCATTACTAAACGTCGCTCAAGCTTGCCTTGACTATTATCGCAGTAGGGACAATACAGAAAAGCTGTACAATGAGTAGTTCAGCAATTGTCTTGTCCCTATTGCTATAGTAATCAAAGGTTTTTAGTATGTATGTCCGAAGCCTTAGGCATTCTGCATCTCAGACTTTTGCGAGGTGAGGAATCCCTAAAGCTGTTTAAGATGTTAAGTTTGCAGCAGCTGACGTATAAAGGCTGATTAATATAATTATTATGTTATTAGAGAGAAAAAAAATGTTATAGAGTTTATCAAGTGGCTTAATAAAAATATTAAAATATTTAATAGTAATTTTTATTTATTCACCTATATTACATCCTACTTACATTCCAAGTAACATTAAATCTGATTAAAGTCAAGAGGCTGATTGTAGATATAAAATAATAATTAAAATATATATATAAACTAGCTGTGCCCTGCGGTTTCACCCGCTGCTCACTTAGGGGTCTGAAAAATAGATGTTGGCCGATTCTCAGACCTACCCGATATGTAAACAAAATTTCATTTAAATCGGTCCAGCCGTTTCGGAGGAGTATGGGAACGAAAACTGTGACACGAGAATTTTATATATTAGATTACATCCTACTAACTAAACGATTGCGCATAGCCCTGCTTCGGATTACATCGTTTTGGTTTTCATTGGAGGTGCTATACTGTACAGCATGATCTTCACTATCTTGTAACCCTGCAGCTGGCATATCACTTGGAGGTGGTATTCTAGCATCTAATGCAATGTTGTGCAGCACACAACATGCATTAGTGATTTTGCTAGCTATGTAAGGGAGATAGTGAAGAACTCTGTGTCGAAGCATACACCTCCAACGAGCCTTAAGAAGACCTGGCTTGGACATGACGTCGTGTGTACACCTCTACCTGGGATCCTGGTTCTACATTCAATATAGGAACACTATCCACCTGCTGACCATTCAACTGTGATTAAGGGCGTTCACAACCTCCCTGATGCAGCGACTTGTTGTCAAATGCTGGCCCACACCCACAATTTTGTGGTGTGACCCAGTAGCTAAAAAGTTAAGAGCACACAGCTCCTGAAAAATATAATAATACATTGATAAGTTTACCTATTGATATGATGGATCTTTTATTGTTCATGCTGTGCGTCTGTGGAATGCACTTCCATACTCTTTGCGTGATAGTCCTTCGTTAGAAGTGTTCAAGAAAAGAATAAAGGAAGGTTCCCTGTCTGTTGATTGATGATTATATGTACTTATTTATTTATTTATGTATTACCGTTATTGTATAGTTTGCAATATTGTTTTTAATTTAAGTTATAAATGTATTGTTATTGCACATAAGCATATTATTATCCTTATTTTATGTTGGGCCACTCGCAGTTCAACTCTCTTGAGTTGTTATACTGCTTTTAACCGGACTTGCCTGTAGTGACCTCAATAAATTAAGGCACCCAGCCAGGGCTACAAAGACTACAATATACTAAATGACCGCTCGCTAAGGGCACCCCCTGTGGGGTATGGACCTAGCCTTTTTTTTTCCGGTGGGAAATCATCCAATGACTTCCCCCGCTCTGGGCGGCGCGGGGGGGCATGTCAGACTTGTACTGACTAAAACCCACCCATGGTTCTTCTATTGCCCTTTACGTTCCGGGGCCGCGGTATCTCTTTCGAACAACCCGCAACCCCGGCAGGTTGAGGCTCTGGCAAGCCCCTCTGCTTTGCTGACATCTCTGAGGCGCGCGTGAAACACGAACGCGCCGTCGACACGGCCTGTCGTCAATCGACGGACGGACGGTGAGCTACCCATTGCTCACCGTCCACAGGCCCGCATCTACGGTGGACGGGAGTCGTCTCGCGGCGCCCGGCGCCCGGATGGACCTCGCCTTAGGGCGTCATTGAGGGAGGGCAACAAGGGTGGCTGGGTCGATTATTTAGGGACTTTACCTAAACAGCGGTTAAAATAAAGTATTGTGTGGTACAACAATATTTTTGTTGTATAGTAGGTACCTATAATATACATAATTAACCAGACGAATATGCTTTAACTCAAGTTATGAGGAACAACAACCAACAACATTAAGTAGGTGCCTACTAAAGGTCTCTGCACACAGCCGGCGTGGCGTGACGGGGCGCGGCGCGGCGGGGCGGCGACGCGGCGCTGGCGCGGCGGCATCGGTCACACTGCGGGCGCGATAACGTCCCGTCCCGTCGCGCCCATTCACGCCGAACGTATACTGTTTTTATACTGCCTATGCCGCTTGCGTCCCGCCGCGCCCGTCCCCGCCGCTTCTGACTTGTATTCCCGCTCGGCGCGGCGGCGGCGGCGTGGCGCGACGGTTACCGTCGCGTCGAGCGGAACGGCTCTGTGTGGCGTCGTCGTTAATATCTAGTAGGTACATTACAACTGCTCAGTGTCGCGTCGCCGTCCCGTCCCGCCGCGCCGCGCCCGCTGTGTGCAGCGACTTTTACCTGCAAAACCTAGTACTTTATATTGTTTTATTAATGTAAATTTTCTTACCTTTATTTCCAAGGGAATCTCAGGGGATCCTTTTAATCCTGCATGAGCTTTTAGATCCATGCATAACTTCTTAAATGTTCTTGTAGTAGCATATGTATATCCCGACATATCGTTTCGATAACTACAACGTTTTAGCATTCGTTTCGTTATCTTTATTGACGATCACGATCGAGGCGAAGACGAACACTGAAAGTGCTACTTGTCTTACTTGAATAATAATAATGTTTATGGTTTCGTTATGAAATGTAACATTGTCTACCAAATTGCGATAACGATGTCGATTTACCACGTGACTTAGCGCGGCTTATGTCAATCTCATACATTTTAGTCTTTTCGAACTTCGTTATCGTTTTCAAATTGTTACTTTGTCTAAGCCCCCGGACGTCGGCTCATAACATGTGACAAGTATGGTAACATTGAAAGAAAGAAAATAACATGGAGTGCGTAGTGGAGTACACTGTGGTATTCTATTTTTGAATTGTATTGGAATGTAGTACAATTTTTTTGTGTATATTGTATTAATTTGTGAAAATTACGGAAATTTCTTTATATTAATCAGTTTTAGTATTTGAGGAGGCGTTCTGTAATTTCTGTTTATCTAGATGAGGCATTACGTGAACATAATTATGTATACATGTGTACCTACGTTTTAAAATACGTAGAACCCATTTAGAACACATCTCATCATCAAGTCCAATTACGCATAAAATGAGTTTTATTTATTAAAATTAAACTTATCCAATAAAAACAAATAATACCTACTGCTCAACACTCAAACAAATTTCTCAGAACTAATTCTTGTTTATCAGCTTTGTTTAGTTTATAAATAACACTGGAATTACAATGACAGTCATTAATTTAAACTTCAATTAATTCCAGGGACTTTGTATTGCCACCAGAAGTTTTCTTATGATAATCTCTTGCCAATTGTTTCAGTAACTTGTAACTGTAAGGGCTTAAGAAATACTAATCTTTATTAAGTACAGCTGTCGTTAAACAAAAATTAACTAACTGAAATACAATGGGTTATTTTCAATTTATTTTAGTACTAACACCAGACTCTACTTTGAATAGTTTTTGTTCAGATATTATTATAAGATTACTAGCTGTGTCCAGCGGTTTCACCCGCTGCTCACTTCACTTAGGGGTACGAAATAAAGATAGTAGCCGATTCTCAGACTTACTCGATATGCACACAAAATTTCGTTGAAATCGGTCCAGCCGTTTCGGAGGAGTATGGGAACGAACATTGTGACACGAGAATTTTATATATTAGATTTAAATATAAGATTCGATTATATAGATTAGAAGATATTATAAGATTAGAAATTCTTATCAAGGTTTCTTCGTTTTATCGCCTGCCGGGGTTGCGAGTTGTTCAAAAAGTTACAGCGGCCCCGGAACATAAAAGGCAAAAGAGGGAAAATGGGTAGGTCTTGGTCAGTACAAGTCTGACAACCCTCCCAGCTCCACCCAGAACGAGGTAAGTTATTTGATGATTTCCCATTCGCAAATAAAAGAGTATCGTATTACCCAGTGGCGGGTTATGGATGGTCACACAGACATGTTTAAATTCAAACTTTAACTGGATAGCGGTAATGGAATCGTCTCATTTCACATTAAAATTACGTTAGATTAGTGCTGAAATTCAGATTGTTTAAAGTTGACATTTGATGTTGAATTTTGACTCACAAAATAGATAATGGAACCTAATTTTGCATGTTTGTGATTGTAATTTGCATAGTTATATCTCGACACTAGTATTAGTATATTAAATTAGCTCATTTGATTTAGCCAGGAATGCCTATTTTGTAATGTGAATAATTTAGATGCTTTATCGTATGCTTAATTGTACATGTGAGTTAAAGATACTAAGTGCTAATTCCACTAATGAAACTCAACTAAACGCCATACAATAGGTGTCAGAGTCAGTATTATAATATTGTCATTTGAGTTTCAATTTAAACGCAGTGGTTTTAAAATAATACCTATAAATAACAAAGGCTTTGTGTTTTTTTTATTTATGAAAAAAAAAAACTAAAATCCCGACAGCAATCGGGACCTATCAAAATTTAAACCGGCTCAAATCTTTTCAAAAAATGGTTTCGACTGTTTAAAACAACTAGACTTGATTTTTTTATTTTCAGTTTTATAATTACAGCCAGAAATACAGTTGAGTAACAATACCCAGACAAAAATAATACAACAACCTAAAACAAACACAAAACATAGATTTACTACACAAGTTTCATAAAAGAGCTTGTCAACTATAATAATAGTAGTATTCAAACGTGGACATTATTAATGACCCATAACTGAATGATGCCGTGCCGTATGATAGAGGAGAATGGAAGAAGAAAACGTGTTGTGCCGACACCAAATAGAATAGGGCAAGGGCAGGAAAATGATGATGGTGACTGAGCGAAAAAAATGACATAATCAGCCTATAATATTTTTACAGTAAGGACATTGATAGGCTTCTCCCTGTGAGTTGATGTAAGCCGTAATGCACCACGCGGCCCAATGAGGATTTGTGGATGTCACATATCTTCGATTGATTAGTTCTAGAACATTCCGAATTCCTTGCAAATGATTTCATCATTTTTAGATCAGTGACTATAAAATTAAGACGAAAAAACAACATCCAAGTAATATAACAGCGTTGAGGAGGAATATTTAATTTATTTCTAAGTTTAGTTTAGTTTAATAACATTTAAATAAACATTTCACCATGATTAAGTAACATATAGTACCTTTTTTTTGCGGATTGGAAATCATTAAGTAACTTTTTCCCGCTCTGGGCGGAGCGGGGGGGAGTGTCAGACTTGTACTGACTAAAACCTAGCCATATTCCTTCTATGGCCCTTTATGTTCCGGGGCCGCGATATCTCTTTCAAACAACCTACTGCCCCCCCAATATTTAGTACAGTCAACAACGACCCAATATAAACGGAAAACAAAAGACACAAGTTCAATAAGGGCACTTCTCCACTATATCACTAGGTATATAAACGTGGACATTATTAACAGTGACCAGTGACAGAGCGAAACGAATGGGCCACATTAATCCGAGGCTAGGGAACGAGAAAAGGTATTGAAACAAATTCGTTGGTGATATGTTATACCTAGTATTAGGTCGGACTTTATTGTCTGAGGAAAACTTGGAATTTTTGGTTGGGCGTTTGGAGTATGACATCGGGAGTTTATTTATTTATTCATAACTACCATCATTTTCCTGCCCTTATCTCATTCTATTTGGGGTCGGCCCAACACGTTTTCTTCTCCCATTGTCCCGTATCGGACGTCGCGGCACTATCTATCCATCTTTTCTTTGGCCTCGTAACCAACTTATATGAACAGTTAACACCACACGTGCAAGTTATCGGTTGTACATAAAACATGAAAATTAAATACTGTCACAATCAGAAATACCAAAAAAAAACAAACAAAATTATTTTGTTCAAAATTATTTAATTTACGGAGATACTTAATACTTATACAAAGCGATAATGTAATTAAAGTTGTAGAATGTTCTAACACAAAGAAACTCATGCTTCAAAGAAATTACAAAATCAGTGTTTTCAATTAACAATATACCATTGTAAATGTTAGTAAGGGATTTCAAAACAAATAATTTGATTGAAACTGAAATAAGCTTAAATGAAAACGGATTAAAATTTCAATCATCGTCGTAAAGTAGCTTACTGTTATAAAAATATATATTATACAATAAAATATGTACTCCCTTAAAAGCGTCATTTTGTGAAATAATATCATCGTGTAACTATTGATAGTTAAATTTTTGGTTTTGGTTTCCTCAAAACCAAAACCAAAAATTTAATATGACTGTAAATTTTATAATGACTTTTAGGGCGGAGCAGTGGCAGATAGCAGTAGTTTAGTCTGTAAAAGTTATCCAAGTTCCTTCTTTTGCCCCTTCTGTTCCGTAGCCGCAATACCTCTTTCGAACAACCCGTAACCCCGAAGTCTGCGATACTCGATATATTAACTATAGAGGCTAGTTTTGTACATGAAGAATAATGAATAAAATTTGAATTTGAATAAGAATCACCACATTCCGAACATCAATCCTGTTCCCTAATTTGCCAACTCTATTTAGGTATATCAATTCCTTGAATTTTAATTTGGGAGTAGAAAAACAACATATCTGTCTAATCACCTGAGCCACCTCGACGTTTGCCAGCGCCCGCCGTTTTGACGTCAAAGAGTAACAAACATCCATACATCCATCCATCCTCGCAAACAATAGCATTTATAGTATTAAATATAGTAGGATAATCTGAAAAGAGGTTTTAAACTGCGCTTTAAACAATGTTTTACTGTTTTTATTTTTAAAATAAAAGTGTAAATTGCCGTATAAGTCTAGTTTATGTTAACTGGGTGACATAGTACAGTCCCGCAAAGTAAGTTTTTCATTTAGTACGGTAAGGCGTTGGATACCTGACGTCTAGGAGAGTTGCGTTGGGAGCGTGCGGAGGTAATAAACTAAAAGAGGACATAATAAAGTCTACATTGTGGCTTTAAAAATATTACAAGAAAATATTGTGTAAGGAACCTCTATCTAATTAATTAAATTATCTTAATTATTTATTTAATTTATAACAATCCTTACTAATATTATAAAAGCGAAAATGAGTTTGTTTGTTACGTCTTCACGCCTAAATGGCTAAATCGATTAGAAAGACGGAAAAAAAGTCGGAAAAAGAAGAAAGAAAAGGGAAGGGAAAAATATTTTTTTCGATCGTGGCGCGGGTTAAAGTTAGCGTCAGCCCAAAGTCATCCCACGCAAAGTTGCGGGCAGAAGCTAGTAATAACATAATTTGCTCATAATATACATATAATTATGTATAATATAAGTGTCGATCAGTTGGCAAATGTTTTTGTAAAGGTTTTTAATTTGTATTTTGAAGGCTAAATTAAACATTACCTATTTTAAAGATTCTCAATTTATCTTGTAAATCACGGTGGCTAAATTTATTTTTTTAAACAAATGATACAATACAAGAAAATAATAAAAACAAAACAATCAAGAAATAATCATTCTATTTCGCCCCAAATATCAGTGTGGTTTCAATATTGTGTACTCTGTACTTTTACATGCCTTGTTATTGGCAAAATATTTTTTCTCTATTTATTACTTATAAACATATTTACGAAATAAAATCTAATCTTATCATCGTACCATAAACAAAAAAGTACCAGCTAAACAATACTCCGCAAAAACAAGTCCCACGAAAACTCCACCACAAACATTTCAAAACAATTTTCCTAAACAGGCAATCTTCAACATGAAAACGGTATCTGTCCGGGCAACATCCACGCCACAGCCACACGTGACCGCCACACAACCGCAGTCATTTGCAGCAAACATTTCACCATGTGGGTCGCTTCCGGGAAACTTTACCAATAATGTTATTGAACACGTTTGAAAGTTGTCAGGTATTGTGTTAAGGCGGTTGTGTTCAACTGAAATGTACAGTTTTTTGAGAACTGATGTATCTTGTGTTGTATTTTTAAATTTTTGTGCAAAATTTTTAAGTGTTTTCTAAGTGTAAGTTGTATGTTTTAAAACTTTTGCATGGCTTAGTGGTAATATATGGCTGAACCTATCAATATATTATATAATAATAAATAATAAATTTGGTTTATATATCTCATCACAATAAAACAGTACAAAGTCATAGCATCACTACTTAGAGACTGGTGTTTGTGTTAGGTAAACCTGTATTACAGATCACCAGTATCTATATAGTAATACTAGCTGTGCTCAGCGGTTTCACCCGCTGCTCACTTAGGGGCATGAAAAATAGATCTTGGCCGATTTTCAGACCTACCCATATCGGGTAGGTCTGAAAATCGGCCAACATCTATTTACACAAACATTTTTTGTACACAAAATTTCGTTAAAATCGGTCCAGCCGTTTCGGAGGAGTATGGGAACGAAAACTGTGACACGAGAATTTTATATATTAGACTAGCTGTGCCCAGCGGTTTCACCCGCTGCCCACTTAGGGGTATGAAAAATAGATGTTGGCCGATTCTCAGACCTACCCGATATGTACACAAAATTTCGTTTAAATCGGTCCAGCCGTTTCGGAGGAGTATGGGAATAAAAACTGTGACACGAGAATTTTATACATAGTAATATACTGCCCTGCAGGCCCTAAAGTGCAGTATGAGGAAAAAAGCGGTTTCGAGAAAACCGCGAAAAACTTTTTAACACTGTTTTTTTTTAGATTATTTATGAGTATGGTGCATATTTTTGTTGTTACGAGGACTAAGTGACAACAAAGATGGTATTTACAAAAACAAATATTAGTTTTGTTAATTAGATTTTAATTAAAATCGGTTTTTCTAAAATCTTAGCTTTTACTGCACGCAAAAAGTTACACATATGCAGATTAAAATGCGGTAAAAATACTTGATACTACAAAATATTTGAGTTTTTTGCTACTTTGCAGACTAACTTGCAGCATAAGACTTTCTTTACTGCATTTTAATTTGTATCTTGAACTAATTGCACATGTAGTATGTAACAATTGCTTCCAATTTACGGGTATGTTTAGGTAGGAATTTACAGAAAAAAGTACCTACATTATGTATAGAATTTGCCGTTTATTTTATAATATTATAAGGTAATTGTAAATTAAATTAAAGGTGCTTTGAACACAGGCGGTTATAAAGACATTTCGATAAAAATAAATGGTATAAACCTTTTCGGTTTCGCAAGACACATGAGATCTTTCCTTTAAATGGCACATTTATTAGTTTTATATAAATGTGCCATTTAATTGAAAGATTTTGATTTGTGATTTTCTTTCATCTTGATCTTTGATTTTGTTTAAAGATTGTTCCAAGTTGTGGTGGAATACTTCAATATAATTTTGAAGCAGCTATGTAACTCACTTTTAATAACTCCGATCAAATAAGTTATCAGGCACCAGTTTTCCTTGCCGGATTGCCTCCGTGGGATTTGGAGGCGATAGTGCCTGCTTGAGTGGCGCGCGGAGGCACTACACCGGGGGGAAACTCCGCTGCCGCGGTAAATTACCGCTCAGCGGACAGACCTCCGGTGCGATCTCATGGTGGCATGGAGAGAGCGACTGTCGCAACCCCGTGCAGGGCACGCCAAAATAGTGGCGGTTAGTCCCCTCTTTGAGGAGTGGCTGGAGAGGCGTCATGGCGTCCTCACCTACCGCCTGACGCAGGTCCTCACCGGACACGGAAGTTTCGGGAGGTTGCTGCACATAATCGGGTGGGAAGAAACGCCCGGGTGTCACCATTGTGACGATCGCCCGGAGGGCACGGTGTAGCAAACAGTGGCGATCTGCCCAGCGCGGGGCGGAGCACCGCCGTGCCCTCGTAGAGGAGATCGGCGCGGCGGCGGCAATCTCTCGCGTCCGGCCCTGGTTCAGGCCATGGTCCGGAGCGAGAGGGAATGGGAAGTGGTCACCTCCTTCTGCGAAGCAGTAATGCTAGCAAAAGAGGTGGCCGGGCGTTTGAGGGAAAGAACATGAAGCCAACCCAGCCGCCGTGGGAGACGCCCCGGGAGCCGGGCGCCGCGAGACGACTCCCGGCCACCGTAGATGCGGGCCTGTGGACGGTGAGCAATGGGTAGCTCACCGTCCGTCCGTCTATTGACGACAGGCCATATCGACGGCGCGTTCGTGTTTCACGAGCGCCTCAAAGTGATGTCAGCAAAGCAGAGGGGCTTGCCAGAGTCCCCGCCTGCCGTGGTTGCGGGTTGTTCGAAAGAAATACCGCGGCCCCGGAACGTAGAGGGCAATAGAAGGAACATGGGTGGGTTTTAGTCAGTACAAGTCTGACACTCTCCCCCGCTCCGCCCAGAGATCAAATCATCAAATGACTTCCCCCGCGGAAGTTATTTGATGCTTCGATTTTCTATCTTTGATGATCGCTTCAATCTGTGAGAGTGACGTAGCGTTTCTTTTTGGTCTTAATATTAGTCTTGGCATTGGTATGAACTAAACCCTTTAAGAAAAAGTCCTCTGGATTACCAGTCCATAGACCAGTAATCAGCAATCTATCCAAGATTGCCGTTTATCCTCATTTAAACTAAAAAAAACACAGTTTTTTGTAGAGATTGTGACACGGTGGTCTTATAAAATATTTGTCTAGGTTCTTTTTTTAACTTTTTACTATATTTTGTATGTATCTGGTTTTTCCTTTTTTTTAATTTTTCGTTTATTAGTATTCGTTTTCCGACTGCTTGCGTATGATCTGATAAACTACTTTCTAATGAAGGCACAGGAGTATATTTTTTATCTGCTACAGAGTCGTCAGAATCTTGAAAAACTGGTGTTTTAGCTAATAGTGTCACGTTCTGAAAAATATCTGTTGATTTTGGCAAAACCTCAGAACAAAATAAAGATTCTGATATCACAAGATCATTGAATGAATGTTTAGGAGCTTTTGCAGTCGTAGCTAAATCGGTTAGACCAGACTAAAGCTTCGCTGCCTACACTGACGCGGCGCAGACGTCTTCCTCCCTCGGCAGTAATTGACACACAAACACGACATATTGAGCGAGAGAGATAGCGACAAATTCTGACTAGAACGCAGTAAAATATGACCTTTACTGCAGCAAAATTAGTAAAATCGTTCAAGTTACCAATTATAATGCAGTAACAGAGTGTTATACTGGGTTTTAATTAGCATAAAACTTATTTTCATCTTTTCAAAAATACCGACTATACTGCAGTAAATAATGAACATACTGCAGTTTAAATAGTTTGTCCATATGAAATAAACTAGTGATCAAGCATGCAGTATTAACACTGTTGGTACAAAAACTACTTACTGCGTTTTAATTTATACCCCTCAATATTTTTTTGGATGTAGAATACAGTTTTTTTGTGGTAATTTAGATATTTACTGCGTTTAACTTGGTAAAGTGACGGATCGTGGTAGACGTAACAGCTATTACTGTATTTTAGTTGGTATTGTAATATATTTAGACATGCAAAATTAAGTTACTGCTATCACAAATTTGATTTTTAAACCGTTTAAAGCATCCTAACAAAAATCTGATTAGATCTTCATGTTCCTTATAACGTGTGCATTAAGGTTCAATATTCAACAAAAAAATGACAAAAAGCCTGTTACTGCGTTTTAGGGCCTGCACGGCAGTATAGTATTGTCATCATTTACTTTTACCTATGTTTGCAAAATAAAATTATCTTTATCTTTTTCTTGTGTTGTCAAATATACAATTTGCTCGTTTTTTAGTTTGCCTCAAAAGGAAAAAACGGAACCCTTTTTGGATCACTTTGTTGTCCGTCTGTCTGTCTGTCAATACCCCGAATGCGTGAAGGTATCAAATTAAAATGAAAGCCACATGTTCATGTCTGTAGTCCCTTGGAGCTGTGAAAAATCGCCGCTCTAAGTTAACGCAGTCAAAAGATATGGCCGTTTATGTCGCAAGTTTGTACCAAGCTCCTCGGTGTACTAATACTATGATCTCATTGGTCTATTTAAGACTAAACTATGGACATGCCATCTTTAATCAGCTCCATCAGTCCATTGAGAGTATAACCACGATATGATATTTTAAATAACCAAAAATACATAGTATATTAAAATACTTATAGGTATTAAGAATAAAAAGGAAGAAAATCTAGCTGGAAAGAAAAACCTTCTTTGTTTTAAAAAAGCCATGCTACACACAATTAACAAGACTTTAATTAAATACAGCCATGTTTACTACGCTTACAATAAAAGGTCAAATACCTTTTATCCTCATTTCTTTACTTTAGTATTAAATATATCGCAATTGAACTTCTATTCTTCGAAATTCAATTCTTTGAGCTTCAACAAAAAATTAAAAACAAACAGAACACATTTTGGGTATTTTTATAAGGTAAGCTAATTTAATGGCAAATATTTCGTATATATTCAATTTTGAGTTTAATAATAATGTCAAAATTATAAAAGTTAAAGTACATAAAAATAATTATGTCAATAATAATTGTCTGTGTCATACACACGGTAAATGTACATTCGGTGTCGGTCAGTCTTAAAATGTACATTATTAAGCTCTCTGCAACGTTTTGGTAACTTATACCTCACGTTTATTGAAATACTTCTGCTGAAAGAAATATTATAACTTGCAAAAGTTTAGCGTATGAAGTGAAAATTAAACAAATATTTGTTGATAAAAGTGTAAGGTACAAGTCATAATACATACTATGTTTTATAGCATTATGTTTTACGGCACACGTTTTTATTTAATACTAGCTTTCGCACGCGGCTTCGTCCCCGTTAAATTTGGGGTGGCACATTTCCCCTTGCGCCTTATTAATTTGTAATAGCAACGCTAACTTTTCCCTTTTCTTCCCTCTTTCTCCCTCACATCCCACTTTTTTTAAATAAAAAATAGCCTATGTTCGTCTCCTGGTTCCCAACTATCCACCATGTACCAAAATTCATCTCAATCGGTTTAGCCATTAAAGCGTGAAGAGGTAACAAACAAACTCACTTTCGCTTTTATAATATTATATATATATATTTATATATATATAAATATATTATTTATCCTTTATCTTTATATTTTTTTTAATATTGTTGCGCACTTCATATTTGTTTTTCTTAAGGCATTTGCAAGGGGCTAAGATGACAATGCTAAGGGAGATGTGTGTTGTTACGCAAATTGATAAAGTAAAAAGTGAGTACAAGGAAATCTGTAAGTAGTGCTGGAGACTGAAAACGTGTGTGGTAATTGGCTGGCTTGGTGTTATCATGTGATGCTGAGGAATTAGGGAAATGCCATGAGGAAAGTTTTGAATATTATGTGGATGAGTTTAGTAGAAGAGGAAGGCCAAAGAAATGATGGATGGACTTTGTGAAGGATGATATGGCAAGAAAGGAGGTGTCCGATGAAATGCCGACCCCAAGGAAGCAGGAGAAGGAATATGGGTGAGTTTTAGTCAGTAAAGGTCTGACACTGGCCTCCGCTCCAAGTGCGGAGCGTGGTAGGTTATTTGATAATTTCCTACCCGTAAATAAGGGCAGGAGAACGATGATATTTAATGATATTTAAAGCAGGTGCTTACAAAGTTAGTGTTTCTAATTGAAAACATTTAAATGGTGCTTTAATTTGGAAATTTAAAACTGTTTAATAAATAATGCTATCATCTTTTTGTGAATAAGTGTTATTTAAGTTTTCAAATATGTGGTAGAAACACTAATCGGAAACAAACACACGGCAAATAAAAATCAAATGATACCAATAAACTAGCTTTAGATAGAAACATTATTTATTTCAGCTATTATCCTGAATCCAAGAAAATGATCCCTCCGAGTATTATAAACCCCAAATGAAATGGATTCCATCAATTTGTTATATTATTCAATTAAGTACTATAGTCATCCATATTTTGAGTTAGTATATTTTCTGTACATAATGGCTCTTTAAATATTGTTTGGTTACTTATGATTAACTGTTTTAGTAAATGAATATTTGCCTTTTCATCAATACGAGACGGCACGGTTGGCGCAGTGGCTGAGCGAAAGGCTGCTGCGCTGCGTGTCAGGGATTCGATTCCCGCACGGAGCAAAAATTTGTATGGCTTACAAACAGTTGTTTCGGGTCTGTCTGTTTTAAGTGAGTTTCAATGTTTGTAAATGCAATCACGATACAGGAGAAGTTCCTAGTGTAAGGCAACGTTTTTTTACTATTTATTATAAGTATTGTTTAAGACATGTCAAAAAGTTTTTTCACAACAATTAATTCCGTGGATGTACACACGACGACCAAACAACCTTAACAACAGTTAACACGGATATCTCATTGTACATAAAATCTACGAGGCCATATCGGTGGCATATAGTCGGTATCTATTTCGAACAACCCGCAAATCCGGCAGGCAGTGGCCCTGTTAGACAAAGACGTGAGTTTATGTATGTATGTAAATTTGCAAAACTTGAACTCCAGCTCGTTAGCTTTATCGTTTATATTAAGTTTATTAGTGCTAGTCGGTCTCAAGAACTGCGGTTGCGTACAAACTTGCGACATAATCGAACATAATCTTTTGACTGCGTAGACATAGAAGGTTGGTATTTTTACGACTCCAAGGGACCACAACTTTAGAATATAGTTTACTAGCTTTTGCAAGCGGCTTCGCTCGCGTTAAATTCGGGGTAATGCAGTTCCCCTTTCTGGATTTGCAGGTACCTGCTACCTGTAGTTTTTGCCCTTGCGCCTTAGCTTATGTCCGACTCCAGGGACCCAACTATCTCTGTACCAAAATTCATCATAATCGATTTAGCTATTAAGGCGTCAAGACGTAATAAACAAACTCACTTTCGCTTTCATAAAATTTGTAAGGATTTTAATTCCAATTCGATATTCCGCGTTCCTGAGATAAAGCGTCTTGACAGTTAGGCAGACAGCGAGACAGAGAAAGGGACATCATAGTGATCCTATAAGGGTTCCGTTTTTTCCCTGATGTACGGAATGAAACAAGAATATCGAACCTATTTTGATATTAACACCAGCAGAAAATACCAATAAATACTGTGTCTACTTTCTGTAACAATAATGAAACATGAAAAGCATTATTTCTGATCGGTATTTTCATATCCCCGACAGATTTTACGCCAATAAAGCGATCAGGGACATAATGAAGAAATACTCCGTATTTAATATATAGAAAGTAGAAGATTTTCCTCGACTTACGCCATCAAGAGGATTCTGGCGGCTTTTTATCAAATTCGGAAGCTCGTACCTACATATCCGAATACAGTAAATTGAAAATCAATGTTTTCCGTAACGGTTCGTAGTCAGGAGTTCCATAGAATAGAACAGAAGGCATGTTCAGACTGCGTCTTTGGTGGAGTGGTCGCAAGGATGACTGCTGATAAGGTCCTGGATTCAATTCCTGGGTCGGACAAAGTGTACCAAATTAATGATATTTTATAAATCAAATATGATAAATAGGATAAAAAAATATCATGTTAATTAAATATATTTGCACGCCTCTGGGCCAAACATAGG
Organism: Ochropleura leucogaster; assembly: GCA_958449745.1. Taxonomy (NCBI): domain Eukaryota; kingdom Metazoa; phylum Arthropoda; class Insecta; order Lepidoptera; family Noctuidae; genus Ochropleura; species Ochropleura leucogaster. The sequence goes on along the minus strand of OY288223.1, from coordinate 8,040,633 downwards.
GAATCTACCTACCTATCTGTCACATCTCACACTTTGTAATTTGACCTATGTTTATAATTAAAGCATTCTGTGTTCAAATGCTGGTTTGCACTGTACGCGTGGAGCGTCACTATGCAAGGTCAGCTATACACGACTAACTTAAACGCACGCACGTTTTAGTTTTTATGTGAAGCTGTCTTTCTGGAACATTCTATTTCGTGGTCGTACAAACGTATTGGCAATTTACGCCTTTGTTGCTATGACCATTGTGACGTTCGGGATTTGTAGGGTAACAGATCGCAGCTCGTATTTTATATGCATGTGAGTCAGAAAGGGTTTAGGATAGTGCTGGTCAGGGATTTTGTTTACTAAAATGTAGAATACGAAACTGATGTGATTCCATGATGGATTCTAATGTTGTATTATAGGATACCAGTACAAATCTTGAGATGAAAATGGTAAAAAGTTATGGTTCCTATAGTTTTTATTAAAAAACATTTAATTATAAAATTAAAGAGTAGCTGCCTGTGAACTTTTCGCTTGAAATTGTTACAAAAATCATACTTACCTATTTAAATGGGATTTTCTTAACAATTTCAATGGTTTTAATTTTATTTTTGTAACATTACTTAAAATATTAATATGGTATTGAAACCTCTTTGGCCTTGATATGTGGCAATCGGAAATTAAGATTTGTCACATGTCACCGCTGTAGTTATGCTACGAATTTTTACTGCCTAAGACCAATCATGTTTCTTCTTTTGCCCTTTATATTTTGGGACCGCGGTGTCTCTTTCGAACAATCTCCAACCCCGGCAAGCGGAAGCCCTGGCAGGCCCCTCTACTAAAATACCCGCTTTACATATGTAATACCTTTCAAACAATTTAACTAAAATTCCATAGGAAAAAAATGATGATTGGTTTGAAAATCGACGTCTTTTTTTTCACCACGTTAGGAATTTCTTCTGTTTCGTAGGTGCGTTTACAAACATTTAGACTCACATACACAAACAGCCATACCCCAAACAACTCCACTCGCAAACCCCGACAGGACTGAAAAGCCTTGGGTTTAAAAGAAAAACCATAACAAATGCAAGTCTTAATACCCTAGAGCCCAAAGGACTGAAACATCCAACGTCCGTAACGAGTTACGAGTATCAGATAGATATTCAAGTAAATTGGGCCACTTGCTACTTTTGTACTGATTCATTTTAATATTTGAGCCGTGTTATCGCCTTGTACGGTTCGAAACTCGTTTTAAATATAATAAATTGGAATTCGGGAATATATGAGTAAAATGTGAAATGATATACATAGGTACGTACGTGATTTTATAAACTATTACGATAAGTACTCTTTTATTAAGTATACTTTAAAACACACGTATATAATCTCCAAGCTGAATGCACCAGTATACATCTCTTACGCTACTATTTCTCCACTAAAGCTAAGGGCAAAGGGCAATCTGGATTACGTGCGCCAAAAGAGATACACACCAAAGGTCCAGTCACTAGAGTCGTTACTCTAGTGACTCGACTTTCGGTTCCGTTACGTCAACTTACTTCCAAGGTGATCGTGGTGTGAGTGCCAAATTTTAATCTGCTGCTCGTGATGGCGAAGGATTTTTAACAGCAGTATTCAAAATGGAACAACTGCCTATCTGACCTCAACAACCCATACTGTACAGTAAATAAGACGATACGCTTTGGTAAGACTGGTTATCAGATTTCAGTGCTAGCTGTAACGACTTTCAAAAATCCACACAGCCAGGACCAACGCTTTCAATCTTAATATTTGATAAAATAACAAAATAAGGTTGTACCGTCTTTTATATTATAAGCCTTGAAAGAAAAACAAAAACAAAAATATTTTCATTTTAAGCCTCCGCAAAATTCTTACGACAGTTTTGTTTTTAAACTTTAGAAATTAAGCAACCTACCTACCTACTAATAAAAAAAGCAACGACAGGGCTTTCAAAACTTTCATAAAATTATTTCAGGCAGCTCTAAGGTGATTATAGAGATTAAACTAACTCCACGGGCAACTTGCTTTATTGTTTATGCGGGCACAACCCTGATAAATGAAAAGGGCAGAATCGCCTATTCGTGACCACAATTGTAACAAAGAGGAAACGCGGGGGAAATAAAGCAATCAAATAGAAAAGCCTTTGAATTTAAATTAGGTGCAGTATAGTTTAACACAAAAATTGAACAATTTATTCTTAAATCGGAAGTTAAAAGACGTCAAATAAAAATAAAATATCAAGTTTCTTAAGAAAATGGAGAAAAGCTTTGCGATAGCGATTTTTCCATTCTATTCTGCTTTCAACTACAAAATTCAATAAAAATTCTTCATTTCTTACAAAAATTCTAAAGCCAGACTAACAATGCTTTTGTAAGGTAATCGTACTATCGTTTATTTTAAAAATGAATAAGAGGGTGACTCTGGGCAATAAAAACAAAATTACCTTTTATTTTACAGTCTTTTATGCACTGTGGTAATCGCATAACAACATAGCAATATATTTCATTTCATATCGTTTTAGAGTATAAGACTTTTTCATATCTAAAGCAACAGATAACAAAATTTCAATCAAAACTCTTCGGATTGCAATTAAAAGTGAGTAACGCCGGGTTCCGGTACTATTTTTTATGGATGTTACGATGGGTGTAGATTTCTCTTCTTATTATTTTTATAATACATGATTTCATTTATTTGTCCCACAATTTATTTATTCTTGAAATTTATTTTATCGTATCTGATCGTTGTTACATTTGCTTAGGTCCTATCAAAATATCAGCTCTATGACATGGCTGCCATGTTGCAGCACCATGCTGAAATAGAGTCTTTTTATATAGTTTTTTTTTAATATTTTTTGTTTTTGTCTTGTTCTGTGCGAGTCTAATGAACAGTTTTTCTTTCTAACGCATTTTGGGTATAGGTCAACAATCAACAGTAACTGTCGAGCGTACGATTCTGTGGGTTTACTCAAGTTTATCAAAGTGAAATTCGCGTTTTCTTCTCGAAATGCTCAGTACTTGGTAACTTAGATTTATACCCAGTGGTGGCACTTGTAAACTTGCTGGCTATTGGAATTTTATCCAGTAAAATGTGAGAGCGCATATTTGTTACCCCTTCGGGAAATACCTACTCGAAAATTCTTAGTAGCAGTCTGGGATGTAGATGTATGCTCCGTTGATGGGCATACCACTTATTATATGAGACTAATATAAGCTACGATGTGAGGAAGCCGGTATGACAAAGATATAAAAACATACAGCCAAATCCACCACGCAAGCCTAATGCGTTTTGCCGTGGTTGCGGGTTGTTCGAAAGAGATACCGCGGCCCCAGAACATAAAGGGCAATGAACAGGGGTGGGTTTTAGTCAGTACAAGTCTGACACTCACCCCGGAAATTGAAATTTATTTGATGATTTCCCACCCAAAAAAAAACCTAATGCGTTTTAGTGCTTACATACACCAAACGCACTAGGCACGTGTTTACTCATGTTTAGCCCCCCTCCTTCATCAAGTAAATAAATGTTAGTTTTGTTATTATTTTGTTAATTTTTTTTGTTACCATTATTATGCATTTTTTTTAAATCATCATTTTACTCCCGCTCTGGGCGAAAGTGAAGAAAGTGTTAGACTTGTACTGTCTAAAACCCATCAATGTTCTTTCTTTTGCCCTTTGTGAACCAACCCGTAACCCCGAATTATTGTGCACCATAAGATAATGTTTCGAAAATGCTTTTTTATTAATTTATCGCCATCTTTATTTGTGCCTCATCTAAAACAACAACTTTTGTTGTTCTAGCCCTGTCTGAACTCCTGGGCCTTCCACTTCTTACAAACTCATGCGTTCTCCTTCCAGCTTTGATGGAACCTATCTAGTTCGCCTACCTTCTTCTTCGGAGCTTGTCGCAACCTCGCCTCATTGTGTCAGGGCACCATTTTTCCGCTATTTTCGGCATGCGGCAGACATGTCCACCCCAGTTGAAGTTGGGCAGACTTTTGAGTCACGTCAGCTTCAATATGTTTTGGAGCAATAGTTAATATACTTTTTAATTATTGTTCTATTCAATTCTATTCCTCTATTAACAGAGAAAAGTTCTAATTCCTATCGTCGAGAATATTATGATATTACATAATTGGCAAAATTTGGGTGTAATGACCCCCTCTACCTCGCCTTCAGGGAATAAAAGAATGTAATTATGTTATCTTTTTATTGACAATCTTTAATTCAGTCCAGTTCTTATAATAATATTGCTAACTATAATTAAGTCTTTGAACACTAATTACACATCGTCAGTCCATTAAGCGAGAGAAACTAAATACTCAGAGAAATGCCCTCGAGTCTGTAACGAGCCTTATCATTAAGTCTTAGGCTTCGACGGTAGTAATAACTAGTTCTTAAAAAAGGTCAAGTCTTTACTTACAAGATCTTTTTATGATCTGTCCTGCGTGTTATAACAATTTGGGTTATTTGTTCATAAAAAGAATTTTCCAGCCTGTTTTTTTCTTTTTGAGATTGATAGACAAAAAGATGCTGTATATTGTTGGACTCGTACAGTAAAACTCACTTTTAAATTCAACTAAATACTTTATTCCACTGACTTTCTAGTGCACGGTTCGGGTTGGTTGTTTCCATGGAGAAGAACCGGCAAGAAACTCCATGGTTACACGTTTAAATCATTTGGTTTTACAATGTCGTTGTTACAGCGTTAATACTTAAGTATAACAGGCTAGCGCAGGCCCGACAATATGTACTTGCTTACTTATCGATCATAACCGACTAAATTTAAAACTAACGCGCCACACTGACAACTCGAATGTTGCGCGCCACTTTGGTTGGTACAACCGGGTAATATGAATATAAGACAAACAATTTTATTATAGATTAAGTTTTACGTATTCGATTTATCGTAATATAATATTTCAGGAATTAATTAAACATTATTATGAATATCAATTCTATTTTAAAATGAATTGATAAAATGGAAACATATCAAACAAAAGAAGCGCCATCTAGTGGTCAATGGTTTATGATGACAGTCGTACCCACTTAAAAGGCATCATCGCAACTACTAATACTATTGACCACAAATTACTAACAAAATACAAAAGTAATATTAACTTATTTTCTACATTATTCTAACAATATCACCTGTCAATGTCAAAACATGGTTTTAAACAGATGGAGAAAAAAACTAACTTTTAAAAATCGAATGTAAGGTTAGGTTAGGTTTGATGTGACCAATGTTGAAATTACATGGATACAGCTTTATTAAGATGGCGGCTAGCACCTACCTGCTATATGTACCTGCATCTCTGTTGCACTTTGGGAGGGTTTTTGTCAAAGAACAGAAGTCTTTGCGACGCCTAAACCGTTCCGGATACAATTGGTAAAGAAGAAGCCGTTGAAAGAAATCGCTTAGTAGTCGTTTTTGTTTAGATTTTACACGATTTATTTGTATTTTTTCAAATTAATAATAATGCTAATGTGTAGCAGATATTAAATAAAAGGTAGAGCTGCACTAAGTTCTCCTAAACATTAAATTATTGACTGTTTGGCCAGAAGAGTAGACCGAAAGAGTTCTGCGTCAAACCTAACCTCCGTTAGGTTGGAGACTGTTGCCCTGCAATGGGATAGCCGGGGTTGTTCGAAAGAGATATCATGGCCCCGAAAAATAAAAGACACAAGAAGAAACAGCTGGGTTTGATTCGGTTAAAGTCTAAAAATACTGAAGTTAACAAAAAAGGCACAAAAATAAGTTAACAAAAAATATCAAATTATAGGCTTACAATAAATATCAAACTAAAACATCAAATCAGATGTAATAAATTATTCCTAGCAATAGGTATTTGTTGAAACTTATTTTGTTTGATCAAAACTTCCAAACAAGAATCACGAGTGATTAAATGTTTTAATCACTGTTTTGTTAAATGTTCAATAAACTGAAAACTTTACGAATATTTGCTGCAGATTTTTTGTTTGTGTTTACATGAATTTTCTCAAAGTTGACAGGTAATTGAACTTGTATATTATAACTTGTGATAGGACAGTTAAAGTCACATTGGAAAGGTTAATGTGGAGATCGTGGCTAAATAAAAGGTGCCGCTCGAGTCGATCTTAAAAAAGTTTAATGGCCTAGGTTGGTCCGTGTAATACCAGCCATTACATACCGATTTTCCTCCTTGCCTTGGAGAGCACGTCACGCCATTGATCTCGGCTGTCATCCTTACTAATATTATAAAAGCCAAAGTGAGTTTGTGTGTTACCTCTTCACGCCTAAATGGCTAAACCGTTCATGAATTTTGGTACTATAGTAGCTGATTTTGGCACAAGACATATTTTTTCTTAAATAAAGTGAGAAATGAGGGAGAAAGAGGGAAGAAAAGGGAAAACTTAGCTTTGCTATTACAATATATCAGGCGCAAGGGCAAAAACTACAGGCAGCAGGTACCTGCAAATCAGGAAAAGGGAACCGTGGTATTCTGAATTTAACGCGAGCGATGCCGCTGGTCAAAGCTAGTTTGTAGATAATTGACAGTCGTTACAGGTAGAAAGTGGCTAGAAAGTTTGACAACCAGTGTAACTAGAGAGTATCGTATTACCCAGTTGTTAAATATTTTATGGTAGTCAAACAAGCAATCGCTTCACGTAAAATACTGGTAGTCAGCTCAACCTGGTAAGGCTGTAAGGCCATGTCAACATAGTTGAAAAAACCGGGCAAGTGCGAGTCGGGTTCCGTCCCACATTAACGGCCATATCTTTTGATTGTGTAGACTTAAAGGGTTAATTTTTTACAGATCCAAGGGACTATATAGACTTCAAAATGTGGTTTTCATTTCAACCAGGTGCCATTACGCGTTACCAGATAAAGAGTTTTGACAGACAGACAGAGAGACAAACAACAAAGTGATCCTATAATGGTTCCATTTTTCCTTTTCAGGTACGGTACTCAAAAATTTCTAAGCGGATGGACCAATTAAATTGAACATGATCAACACGATTAAAACCACGTTCCATAACTTTCAATGTTTATATTTCACTAGCTGTTCCCCGCGGTTTCACCCACGCTGCTCAGCACCTGTTGGTCGTAGCGTGACGTTATAGCCTATAGCCTTCCTCAAGAAATGGACTATCCAACACTAAAAGAATTTTCCAATTCCAACCAGTAGTCCCTGAGATTAGCGCGTTCAAACAAACAAACAAACTCTTCAGCTTTATAATATTAGTATAGATAACAAGTAATGCAGAGTTCTATTGGTTTTTTGTTACCTAAGTTAATAAACACAAAAAAAACAAACCAAAACATTTTAATCACGGGCCAATTTGTTTGTTTCAAAACATGAAAGTAATAAACATAATTTTTACCAAAGCTTAATTTTTTACTCTTAATTTTTACCAAACAGTAATTTACGAAGAAGACTAAAAAACATGCCTTTAAGCGTTTAATTATACAAACAGGCCTACAATTTTCCTTCTATCATTTACTGTTAAATCTAGCATTTGAACGAAGGTAATCCTGAAGATAAGTGCCAGCTTCCGCGACTTATGTCGTGACGTTCTCGGCGCAGATCTTTCACAGATAGCTAAAAACATCAAATGACCTTGACCTTCAAGGTTTTTTATAATCTACGCAATCACGTCTGAATTTCTCAAAGTAATCATTATTTGTTTTTGTAACCTAATTAAGTTTTTTAATACAAAAATAAAACCAAAATATTGTAATTATTGGTTAATTTGTGTTTTTGCTCAAAAACATAAATGTAATAAACATTAAATTTTCACCAATGCTGAATTTTGAGGGTTCCGCTCCTCGAAAAAAATCCCGGTCAAAAGTGAGTCAGACTGACACTGAGGGTTCCGTACATACATGCGACCATAAACATCCATATTTTGGATTGATTTTTTCACAGCACAAAGGGACCACAGAGTTAAGATTAGATAATGCCAGGCTTTTCCGAGATAAAAGGTCTTGACAGACAGTAGGTAGGCAGACAGACAGAAAGAAGACCGATAGAAGAAAGCAGATGGTGTAATGACCTCAAGTTCTTGGGCAGACTTAACGAAGAAAAGTCTGTAATAAACAGTGTCTTCTAGGCAAGAGTGCTTCACGCTAGGCTGCATCATTACTTCTCTAAAATTAAGCCAAGATGGCAGAACACGCGAGACGACTCCCGGCCACCGTAGACGCGAGTCTGTGGACGAACCAGAGCGAGGAACGTTATTTGATCATTTCCCATATGAAAAATAAGGCTATGAAGCTTAGTAGTTATGGTTTAATCTTAAGTAACTTCAACTTTATTGCCATCATTTATTGCGACAAACATCCACTTAGAAACAATTAAAAAAAAAGTGTGTGTCAGCTCCGACGCACGATTGGAGTTTACTCCTTAAGTACAAGTATCTCACCATACGCAAAAAGAGTTTATTCAACTGAAAAAAGATTAATATCATATGAAAGGATAAATTCACAAATTAATGAAAAAAATAGCAATATAACACTGATAGAAACAAACAAGCCCAATAACATATAGTATATAGGTATAGTCGCCTATACAGCATACCATATGTACGTCTTAATACACTCACAGCCAAATTAGAAAGTTGCGCACTAAAGGTGCGCACCAAACACGTGACACATTTTCGTTCCTTTATAAGGTTTTACCCCTCGGATTTTTCTCATACCGGACGCCTGATATATGAAAATCGATTCTTAAGGAGTAAACTCCAACAAACGCACTTAGCGTTACCTATAAATCCAACTTCGATGAGTTCACACTCCCATAGACAACTTCAATATCATACAAATAATAATTACTGTGGCAAAAATAAATTTTAATCTATTCATATTCTGAAATTCAGACTGTGCGCAAATATCGTCTAGAATTAATGTGTTGCGACATGTGTCAATAACAGTGAAAATGTTTTGTTACAACCCAAGCATGAAAAATTTTCAATACAATTTCATTGACATGTTAACAGCTACAAAAAACAAGAGCGAGTCAGACTCGCGCACCGAAGGTTCTGTACAAACTTGCGACATAGACGGCCATATCTTTTGATTGCGTAAACTTAAAGGGTTGATTTTTTCAAATTGACCACAAAGGTGGTATGGTTTTAAATTCATCAATTCATACTAAATACCTTCACGCGTTCCCGAGATAAAGGGTCTTAACAGACAGATATACAGACAACAAAGTGATCCAATAAGGGTTCCGTTTTTTTCCTATTGAGGTACGGAACCCTAAAAAGAAAAAAAATATAGCAGTTTTATTCCACTGTGCTCCTGGAAATTTGTTCCGAATCCTATTTTGTAGTTAAAAACGATTTTAGTGGGAAAAAGTTGCTGTATTTTTTAATTCAGTTACGTAGAGGCTTTTTACTGTGAAAACAATGAAACAGTAAATTATATACAATTATATAACAATATACAAGTTGAATGAACAATTATAATATTGAATAGGAATTAGGTTAATTGAAACATTTTACTAACATTCTACTTCTAGCTTTTGCCCACGGCTTTGGTCGCGTTAAGTTCAGGGTAACACAGTTCTCCTATCCTAATTTGCAGGTACCTGCTACCTGTAGTTTTTCCCTTGCACCTTCTTGATTGTAATAGCAAGGATAAGTTTTCCCTTTTCTTCCCTCATTTCTTACTTTTTTTTAAAAAAAACAATAGCCTATATCCGACTCCAGGGTCCCAACCTTCTCGGTACCAAAAATCATCAAAATCGGTTTAACCATTTAGGCATGAAAACGTAACAAACATAAAAACAAACAAACTCACTTTCGCTTTTATAAAGTAAGTAAGGATGTGTAATATCACACCCTTAATTCTTATAGGGTTAAGAAGAGACCTAATAGATTTTTCTAGTTAAGTCCTACTATAAATAACGATTGAGCCATCACTACGGCCGGTGAGTCAGCCTGAACTTTAAATTGAATCCAAAACAAAAATAGAACACAACCAGCCCTTTGTGCAATCATTTCATCTTTGTATTAATGTATTCTATTGTTACAACCACAATGGCGATATGACCTTCAACTTTTTCAGTAAAAAAAGCATAGATTACAGAATTATAATTTATTTATCTTTTTAGTACATGAGGATTTTTAGGACCAGATTCAATACTTTTGAAAATAGAATGCATTCATTCAAAGTTATCTTCATTTAGGGAATTATTGTTCTTTGAAAACAATGACAACGCGTATATTTACAACAAAAGAAACCAACAGTCAAAAATGATATTTAATGAAACTTCCATGATAATATTCGGCTACGACAGCGTAGCTAGCACGGCGTAGCACATAGCGTAGCAGCTACGCCGTAGCGGACACGAGTCTATTTCGATCAATAGTCTTATATTATTACAATGAAACCGTCGCTACCTTAATAATCATATTAGTCTATTATATTCTCAGTTTGGGTAAAGTTCTCTTGCCATTTAAAAAAGTAATGAGCATTGCACTTGGTTAATGATGAAAGGCCATTAGTAACGAAGTTATATTTAAATTGATTGATTTTTTTCGCGCAATGTACAGTAGGCTGCATCAATTTAGTAAAGGAGATTTGTTAAGGGGATCCCTAATGCAGAGGGGGTTTGACCAGGGCCACTTCCTGCCGGGTTGCAGGTTGTTCGAAATACCGCGGCCCCCGAAACATAAAGGGTAAAAGAAGAAACATGGGTAAGTTTTAGTCACTAAAACTCTGACACTTTCCCCCGCTCTGGGCGGAGCAAAAAATAATATATTTGATGATTGCGCATAGGCATAAAAAGGAGGGGGGGGGGTACCCAAATGACGCAGCCTACCGTACTTCAAAATTCTTATAGCTTTTTGGCAACATTCATACGCCATGCGCTTTTTATCAGTCCCATTGCACTTGTTAGCTTACTAATCTTCACTTCAAAGAACGAACTATTTTCATTCATGATTCAAACGAGATATTCCTTCTTTCTGATCATCTTCTTTCCATGAGATCCATGTACCAAAAAAAAAAACTCGTTTAAAATCTGTCTAGGTTCTGCCTATCAGATATTCAAAAAGTGATTTAAAAGTAATTAAGGGTTTGCAGTTTTCCTGGATTTATAGATAGTTTTAAATTTCAAATATTGGAAATCTGATTTCATGAAGCAGCGACGTATAAAATTGCATTTCAAGTTACGGGAAGACTTGAAAATATGACTAACTCGAAATATTTTCATCTTCTGGCTCAGCACTCATTTTAATTGGAACTGAAATCACTCTGTGAACATATCGTGATGGCCCGGAGGTGAAACGCCTTGCCTCTTATGTATGTAGATGTGGATTCAAATCCGTGCAACTAAAGTTTTTCTAAGAGATCACAGACAGTGAAGGAAAACATCGTAAGTAATCTTGTACTTTTAATTAATTAAATAAGATGCTGATATTCCGGATAATGTTCCTTGAACAAACAAATCTTTCCACTTTATAATATTGTATATATGGTATAGATGTTACTTTCTGATAATGTAGCTTCCTATCAGTGAAAAAATGGTTATAATCGGGCCAGTAGTTTTGGAACCAAAAAAAACTTTCCTCTTTAAATCTTCTAATATATAAAATTCTCGTGTCACAGTTTTCGTTCCCATACTCCTCCGAAACGGCTGGACCGATTTAAACGAAATTTTGTGTACATATCGGGTAGGTCTGAGAATTGGCCAACATCTATTTTTTATACCCTTAAGTGAGCAGCGAGTGAAACCGCTGGGCACAGCTAGTATTGTATATATGGTATAGATGTTACTTCCTAATAATGTAGCTTCCTATCAGTGAAAAAATGGTTAGAATCGGGCCAGTAGTTTTGGAACCAAAAAAAAAAAATTCCTCTTTATAATACTAGTATAGATATAAGTCTGGAATCGCCAACCAGTCTTGAGCAAGCGTAATGGTCAATGCTCGTACCTTACCTGTATGAGAACAGGGATCTAAGTCTGCTATTACAATAGTGTCAGAATGGTCGATCACTGATCGCATAATGGTTGATTTTGACAAGTTTAGTATGTCGTAGATTACCAAAATTATGAAAATCAACCATTATGCGATTAGTGATCGACCATTCTGACACTATTGTAATAGCAGACTTAGGCCCCTGACCCTTTGCCAAGCAATAGGACGATTATGGACTGGTATCATTATCCCGTTTTTGTCTTAACAAAAAATCCATGTCAAATATATCCTTGTAATTGAGGCACCAAAGTAAAAAAAGAAGGAAAAAGAAAAAATATTATAGCGATTCACGTGGACCTACATTCTACACATTTAAGGATAAAAAATAACGAAGAGTATTACTTAAACGATCGTCTTCTATCTCTTTTTATGTCATTACTTTCGTATTGGTTTACTTTATCAAAAGACTTTCCCAGTATGTAATGTAAGAATACCTTATTTATAAAACACTACCTTTCGCCCGCGGCTTCGCCCGCGTTAAATTTGGGGTAACACAGTTCCTCTTGCGCCTTATTGATTTGTAATATTAACGCTAAGTTTTCTCTTTTCTTCTCTTTTTTTCCTCACATCACACTTTTTTTAAATACAAATTTGCCTATGTCCGTCTCCTGGTACCCAACTATCTCTGTAACAAAATTCATCAAAATCGGTTAAGCCATTAAAGCGTGAAGAGGTAACAAACAAACAAACCCACTTTCGCTTTTATAAATTAGTAAGGATTTATTATTTTGCTAGCTACCCCCCGCGGTTCCACTTGCGTGGTGATCTAATATACAATATCGACACAGTGGCTGAGCTATCGACTGCTGCGCTGCGTGTTGCAGGTTCGATCCCTGCACGGAACAAATATTTGTATGACATACAGATAGTTGTTCCGGGTCTATCTGTTTGTGTATGTTAGTTTAAATATTTGTAAACGCACCCACGATACAGGAGAAAATTGTAGTATGGGGCAACGTAAAAAAAAATAACATCACGCTACTACTCACGGGAACAGGGCAGCAATTAAAGACGCGGATAAAACCACGCGGGACAGCTAGTAATTCATAAGATAATGTTACTCGTCCCTTGATTTCGTCTTTTAGTAATAAGTTCATAAGACACCAAAAAGCAAAAAGTACTAGGCTAGCATACATGCAAGGTGTTATAGTCTGTGCCGTCTGTAGCTGAGTGTCTTATCGTAACACTTGAGTAGCATCGGGAAAATTAGAGAAATGGGTTAGTGTGCTGTACTGAAGTTGTAACTTATTCCGTATGCATGGCTATCGTAGACTCGATATAAAGTACTCTTATTTAGTATCGACTTGGAACTTAGTTTTAGTAAATACCTTAATGCCATGAAACTAGTGACTCTTAAACACAATTTAAAGCTCCTTTCAATTGGTTTTTAAAGAAACAAGTATTTCCATGATACTTTGACATTCTAATTGAATTGTTATCTTATAAACGTTGCCAGCTCTTTTTTTATAGTTTGTTATTGAATAACACTTTTAATTTAAACCATGCCAAAAATTGTACTTTTAATTCGTAATAACCTTATATTTTACCTTGTAATATTAGAATATAATATGTTATTAATATAAATACCATCCAAATCTTTACAAAACTGCTTTGTGGATATGTGCCCGGTTGATGACAATAGGCTCCCATTCCATTCAATGGGACGTAACTGGTTTAATGTGGGTGTACTATTTCGTACACATCTGGCTGGACCTTGTTAAGAAACGGGAGTATAAGCCACACCACAATATTCAACTTCAACTCTTCATTAATGACTTTTGTGGACGAGTCCTTACTAATATTATAAAAGCGAAAGTGAGTTTGTTTGTTTGTTTGTTTGTTACCTCTTCACGCTTTAATGGCTAAACCGATTTTGATAAATTTTGGTACAGAGATAGTAGGGAACCAGGAGACGGACATAAGCTTTTAAAAAAGAGTGGGATATGAGGGAGAAAGAGAAAAGAAACGGGAAAACTTAGCGTTACTATTACAAATCAATAAGGCGCTACCGAATTTAACGCGAGCGAAGCCGCGGGCAAAAGCTAGTTTACCATAATTTTGCCAATATCACGTGCAAATTGTTAATTAGCTATCAAAACGCTGCAGAATATTTACACACCACAATTCTATAATGACAGAAAAATTTTTCTGGATTTTCTAGATTTGACATTTCTTCGCTTCTTTGACATGACATTCATTATTCCTTGGCTGACGCTAATATTCGTATCTTTGCTATATCAAAGAGGATTTAGTCTTCTTATGAAACCTTTTTATCTTTCAAAAGCGTGGCGTGTAAATAGCTTTATAAAAACCACCTTATATTACTAGTATTATCTATTCAAAGATGTGAATGATCTTATGGACAATCAAGCAAAAAAAAAAGATTGGCTCATTCAGGGTTTATCAATTAATATATGAGGAAAAGATATGGGAACCATATTAACCTTTCTATATTTTCTTTATCTGCATTATTTATGTTGTCTATTATGATTCAGTGACCAAAAACAACGACCAATCATTGCTTTTCTATAACATTGTTCCATTCTGTTTTTTTTTTATGTGTCTATGGTGCAGCAACATATTCGAGAATATTATATATCTGTTATTCTACAATAGCGGGGCACGTCTCGTATTATGCTTTTTTAAATTCAAATTTTGGCTCCAATTTTTAAGAAACCCACGAACAATAACATTTTTGACTTTGATTGTCTCCGAGATGGATTTGAATATAATGATGTTTTAAAAAGAAATCAGTCTTCATAATGATGCGTAAAAGAGAATTTTATAGACTTTCAGGAATCTGCAATTAGTCAAGCATGCTTCAAAAACATGATCAAAATATATTTGCAATATTAATTGTCAGTCTCAATTACTTGCACATTAATTAAAATGTATAAAACCAAACTCAATAATACTGGTTCAAATTGAAAACGGTCACACATAGTTTCCAGCGAAACATATTTAATCACCGTGTTAAAGTTTTTAATTAATTGATTAAGCACAAAATAATTAACTAGTGAAATAACAACGAAGTATCATTGGTGAATTAATACTGAATAAAGTCCAATGCGACACCGTTTTCTATGAACTCTAAGCACTTTTTTATTATTCATGGCGTCCTACTGGGGAATGGTAAACGCTTTTCCGTATTTTTCTTTTAATATTTCCAGAGAAAATAGTTAACAATTCAGTAAACATCTATCTTTATATTTTCGAAATAAAGTGAGAGTATAATAAAATAAAAATAAAAAATAAAAATAAAAAGCCTTATATTTCGTGGAAAAAAAAAAGAAAAACTTAAATAACATTTGTTTTTCACTAAACTTAACCTATACTTATTATTAATAATTGTTTGAATTAATTTAAATATGTTTCGAGTATTAAATGTTTTGATCAGTATCTGGTTTGTTTTCCAGAACCCCTCCTCGGGTGAAGGCCTCCTCCAACGATTTCCATTGCTCCCTATTCAGGGCTTTCTGTATCCAGTCATGGCCAGCCGTCTTGGCAATCTCGTCCTGCCATCTCGTAAGCGGCCTTCCTCTGCAGCGCTTGCCCAGGGGGCCGGTCCATGACGTTACTCTCCTTGTCCATCTCTGGTCTTGAAGTCGCGCTACATGTCCCGCCCACTTCCATTTGAGTTTTAGAGACTGGTTTAGTGCGTCAGTAGCTTTTGTTGTTTGTCTGATTTTAGTATGTCTTATTTTTTGTATTTTTCTTATGTTGAGCATACTGCGCTCCATGCCTCGCTGACATGTAGATATTTTGTGTCTTATATTACTTGTGAATTTCCAGGTTTGACAGGCGTACGTTAAACATGGGATGAGGCAAGATGTCATGACCTTAGATTTAAATTGTATCGCCATATTGCTTTTAAATATTTCTTTGAGGCTCCAATATTTATTCCAGGCGAGTTGTATCCGTCTTTCTACCTCTTGGACGTTGTTTGTTTTGTCAAAGCTGATTTGTTTACCCAAGTAAATATATTTATCTGTGTAGTTTAATGTTTTGTTGTCAACTGAAATTGTGGGTTTCACTCCACTGTTTGTCATTAACATCGTTTTAGTAAGATTCATCTCTAAGCCGATTTGTTTGCTGTATTCATTTAGTGTTTGTAGCATGTACTGTAGTTGGGTACTTGATTCAGAGAGAAGAACTATATCGTCCGCGAAACGGAGATGGCACAAGTACGTTCCACCTATATATAGGCCGCAGTTTTTCCAGTCAAGCTTCCTTATTATATGTTCCAAGATAGCGATGAACAGTGTCGGGGACATCGGGTCGCCTTGTCTTACTCCTCTTTGTATGGGAAATCTAGGGCCGATTTTTTCCAATTTGACTCTACCTGAACTGTTATTATATATGCTTTTAATTATCTCTATGTACTCAAAATTGACCCCCTGTTCTTCTAGAGCGTTCCAGATACTTGAATGTGCTACGGTATCGAACGCTTTTTTGTAGTCTATGAAGGCAATATGTAGATTTCTTTGTTTCTCTTGGTACTTTTCAATCAGTAGGTCTATAGTATAAATGTGGTCAATGGTAGAGAAGCTTTTCCTAAAGCCTGCAGCAGCTTTCCTAAAAGTGAGAGTATATTGAAGTTAAAATATATAAAATTGGACATATTATTTTATGTAAGTATGAATAATTATGAAAGAAAACAATGTATGATATCACTTTTATTTTTTTCTCTTAGTCAAGACACCGCACTCAATTTTCAAGAGATTTTTCTTTAAAATAAAAATATGTGGTGGTTTCCATCGTTCGAATTTTAAAGCGATGTTTGGAAATTAAAGAATCAGCATGAACAAGCGTGTCTTTGAATCCAGACAGTGTTTTGTTTTTAAAGTAAACAGTTGAGAATTCGAAATTCAAACCTTCACTCAACAAACCAAACGTAACAACATTCTCAAACTTCAATCAAATCATCATGGATTCGACTTCGTTCCAATTACAAAGTGATGTTTTGAAATAGGAAACCCTTCGTGAATCAGCTCTTATGTCTATGAATTGCTTTTGTTTTTCTGTATGAAATGAGGTCTTTACCCCACATTGAGACAATTACAGGCTGGCAATAAGAAGAAAAGTTGTTATCAATAATCTGCTTCGCTGACATACTGGACACACTAATCCGTCTGCCAATCGTGCTGAGTGCGACGTATTTCTTCATGTTCGAATATTATCTTCATGTTAATAGGCGGGGCCAATGGCTTATATTGAAACCTTTAGTATAAAAAATATTTGGGACCCAGAATATCCTTAATCCTAATTAATGTGGGAAGGTAAGGCGGCGTTAACAATGAGAGGAAATTGGTTATTATAAATAAAGTTGTAGTCACAATGAAACCTGCCTGAAAGCAATTGAAACAAGCTTAATTGGTTTTATTTATGTGAGTTTCCAAGTAACGGAAAATTCTTAACAGATAAAATAGATCACAATTGTTATTAATTTCATAATCATTAGATTATGCATAAAGTTTGTATTCCCGGAGTACAAGAACGTAGGCTCCGCCAAATATGAATTATTAATCCATAGAGTATTTAGGTGATGTTACACCCGGCTGTACTTTTAAGTTACCTAATCAGAAATTGGTGTGAAAAATGACCTATATGAATCGTTCAAACCAATTCAAAACCGAACATTTGAAATTCGAATCATAAAACAAATGACAAAATGATTATCCGAAATTTATATCAATAATTTGTACTCGGAAAGTTGATTTCCATTTTTAATTTCAGATTACATGTTGGCCAGTATTATGACAATAACAATTATAATTGTTGCAACAGTAATTAATATTCAGTCAGTCTCGCTTCGGGGGAATCGTGTTAACGCTTTCCGTGTTTGACATAAATAATTGAACAGCGTAATTTAATTGTTTGTGGTAAATGCAGTGTTGTATTTAAACGATGATTTGTTGGTTTAAAAAATAGTAACCGCTTAATTACGTTTAAAGGTAAGTTAGTTGTAATTTTTAGAGGGAAAAATGTAGTAAGAAAATTCGCTAAGAAGCGATGATACAAAATTTATGTACGTAATCGTAGCTAATTCAAATGACATTTTATTTAGCCCTCAGGGCAATGCCGGAGAAAAACGTGACCTATGTAATTTTCTCTTAAATTAAATTTCATAAACAAAATTAGATTCACAAACCTGCGAAACTGCTAAATCGTCCAAGCTTACAAAACTTCGACACCACCTGAAAAAAAAGTTTTTACTAACACTTTTTTTTCCACTAAAACACACTCACGAAATTCGCGTCGACAAAAAAAAAACAAATGAATGATTCGGTTCCAGTTCGATTCAAGATTTGAAAATAGAATTTCGGATAATGTTTATTCGAACTTGAACTTGCGTTCGCACTCAACTGGTGGGCGGTCTGCTCGGCGCCTTTCTGTCTACTGACGGTTCGGAGAGCGCGCGCTCGAACAAGGTTTGCCAAAGTTCCAGTTGCACCGTCCGTGTGCTACTTGCATTGTCGGCTCAACTATTAGGTACTGTGGCTACTGATTGTGATGAGCAATTTCGCCAATTTCGGTAGCCTTGTATTGGGGTGCGCGTCGATTTTAGGTCGGATTTAGCGCTTAAGCAGCTAATTGTACCGTGGTTTTGTTCTATCAATGAAACCAAACTCGCGTTTGTAATGGAATTCCATGTTTTTTGCAAGGAATTCTGTAAAGGGTGTGAGTAATGGTTTTGATGGAGGATAAATTAGTTTGTTGGATTATTTTGTGTTTTGTGTTGTACGTTTTGGTTACTATATTAAAATCTGGGTCAGCCATTTTAAATTGCTAAAAGCCTGTGCCTGATTGGATATTCTTTCCATTGCTAATAATTTATTTACCTAAAATTCACTTAGGCTTTTTATAAAGTATACAATTAAAATACTATTTTAAAAGATTAAATATAATTATATTAAAATGTTGAATAAATTTACACATTGTATGGTTATAAAAGTCAATCTATTTATTCTTTTTTAATGTATTGTTCAAGCAACGATTTAAGTTCAAACTTTTTATTTTGCGGTGAATATAAAAAAATGTGAAGTATTTGTGACACCATTACTTTCGGTCAGTAGGTCTAGCATAAACGCGTAAAATAAATAAAAATACATAATTTAAACAATTTAAGAATGGAACGCGATTCGTGCAAAACATTTTCTTTAGGCAACAGGAAATTTATTTTGTTTCACTATCTGTTGCTTAACCATATATATCCGATTTTGTTTTGGATGTAACGCAAGGAGTTGTAGAAAATTAAGTGAAGTCGAGAAATTGACGTGTTTATTATTGATTACTGTTAGACTTAACGTGATTGTAAATCGACGGTTAACCACGAAGACCTCATAATTGACATATTTTTACGAAATAAATTAAAAAAAATCTACCCCACGCTATACAAAAAAAAAACACCTAAAGAGAATCGCATTATTGCGGATATTTTGTACCTAAGAAATACGCGCAAGCAAAGTTTGGTGACAATTGCTGCTTAATTACCTTCTGTACGATTTTGATATTTTGACGGTTGACCACCAAAATATCGTTTACGAATAACGTGTGAGAGGTACGTAGTCTTATCTAGCTTCGAGATTGCAAAAAAAAGGTTCATAGAAAAAAGTAACGTAAGCAGATCATTTGTATGTATGTGGGTGAAGGGGCTTAATGCTTGTAAAGTGGTTCGGTCACTGGATTAGATCGTAGATTCCTTTGGTCGTTTGTTTTAGTTTTTGTTTTAAATAGATGTTTAGACAAGACTAGATATTAACCTGTACAAAACCAGTTTAAGCTCATTTTTTAACTACAGATACGTACACCGTACATTTCCTGTACAATGAGAGATCCGTTTATAAGATTTTAAATTTATTTTCAGGGTTCCGTACCCCAAAAGGAAAAAAGCGGAACCCTAATGATCGTTTTGTTGTCCATCTGTCTGTCAAAACCCTTTACCTTGGAAATGCTTGAAGGTATCGAATTGATTTGACGACACAGAAGGTGAGCGATCGACTGTTGCGCTGCATGTCGCGGGTTCGATTCCCGCACGGAACTAATTTTGTATGACCTGCAGTTATTTTGGGTCTGGCTGCTTGTGTATGTGAGTTTAAATATTTGTAAACGCACTCGCGAAGCAGTAGAAAATCCTAGAATGGGTCAAAGATTATAAAAAAAAATACCTTTCAGGGTTTCGTGTTGTCGCCTAATTACTCTACATTATTTAATTTCAATAAATACAAACTGTCGTTTTGTATCTTTTACTCATACAAAGTAAAAAGTACTAATGATTCAAATTCATATAAATTTTTGTTTCGTGCGGGAATCGAACCCGCAACACGCAGCGCAACGACAACATTCTAAATCCAACCTTTTTCTATGTCCTATGGGACTTTGTGTTAAGAAAAAAGAATAAACAGCTGCTCACTGTAAACTAAGTTCAATATAACCATGTAAAACTTCAAAATTACATTGCGTAAGCTTTATTAATTCCGTGTAGAACCAATAAACTGTCGGTTTCAGCTAATTATTCAATTGGATGGTAATATCATGCGCATAAGTTATGTCGTACGCGTAACTTAACTCAACTTGAGCGTACTGCGTATGGTCAGGATTAATGGTTTGGTTAATTTTATAAATTGGAAGTAATAATGGCCTGTTTAGGTTTCTTTATCCGGGAACGAATAACCCAAACCGTGCACGTTTTTTCGTCATTTTTTATGTACCCATGTAACTTACATGGGTACTTAAAATAAGTGAAATAAAGATATTTGGTTTTAAGTTTTGTTTGAACTTAGTTATTAAGTGACTTTTAGGGAAGAAAAGTGAACTTGAAATAATTTTAATTCACAAGATGGTTACGATTTGACAAGATATAGTTGTAAAATTCTAAAACGAATCCTCTTAGTAACAGATTTTATTTATATATTTATTTATTAAGGCACTTCAACGACTTACTCACTTACATATAGCTACACAAAATTCACAAATAATGAGACTATAGTCACTTACAGAAGTGCATAGCACTTGCAGAATCATAAAAATAAAAAAAGAACACCGAAATTGTAATTATAATTTATACACTTAGCAAAAGAAAAAAATACATTAGACGATTTAAAAAAAATTTAAAATGATTTTTAAATTATGAAAAAATGGTCGATTAAAAAAAAAAATTTTTACACTCATCATAAATTCGACACTACAAAAAAAAGAGAAAAAATAAACAGATTAATGACAGGAAAATAACTTGTGGATAAAATATAATAACTTCCATTCGGGATGAACATTAGGTGAAACTACATTTTTCTAGATTGTTCCGTGAATAGATATATAACCACTCATCGTATACCGAGCTTCCGTCGTGCCGCAGAATGCACGCTAATCCTTTAGTCCCGGCTATCATTGTTGGTCTAAAAGTGTCAGCACCAATGATAAATGATATTTATTTTGCAAATACATAGGTTTTTAGAAACAGTTTTGATGAAGCCGGTGTTTCGTCCCCGACTACTCAGAAAAAAAAACAGCCGAAACATACACATGGTCATTTTAAGGTCCAAACTAAAATCTTGTTCAATTTAATAAATAAATCTAATGTCCTTTTTTTGGTATTGTTCGTCGTTTCGTTGAGCTCCTTGGGTTATGAGTCGAGCTACACGATAACTGACAAATGCTTGCACTGACTGGACAGGTCCACTCAATCTGTGTGGTGCTTTCTTAAAAAGACCACTTCAGACACTAATCTGCATAGTCCTCATGTAAGTTGACCAAGATTTTTTTTGTCTGGACTTTAAAAGAGACTATGACCTCTGAGTTTGTTTCGGCTGTTTCTTCTCAGAGTAGTCGGGTACGAAACACCGGCCTCATCTAGTTTTAAAAAAAAAGACGTGTAAAAGTGTTTGTGAAAACCTACTTGCAAAATAAACATCATTTATCATTTATCATTTATCATTTACTTGAGGACTAAGCAGGCTAGTGTCTGAGATGGTATTTTTGAGGAATGGTCTTATTTTCGTGTACTCATAACTTAGGAACTCAATGAACGGCTGTACCTGGTGAAGTACAGAGTATTTAGTGACAAAATAATGTAATACTGGTATTATTTATTTATTAAACTTTATGCACATTTAAAAAAAACACTGTACAAAGGCGGGCGTAATGCCTTAGGCATTAAGTCAGCTGCATCCACTGCAAAATACTGCATAAAAGCAAGGTATGTGGTATGACAGCAGAGGAGCTTGCCAGGGCCACCGTCTGCCGGGGTTGCGGTTGCATAATGGTCAAAAGAAGGAACATGGGTGGATTTTAGTCAGTAAAAGTCTGTGACTCCTCCCGCTCCACCCAGAGCGGGGGAAGTTACATGTTAATTTTGCAACCGCAAAAAAAATAGAGGTGTGACAAGGCAATGAAAATAATAAGTTCGTACAATATCTACTACAGTACTATAGTTATAGTAGTATAGTTGGACCTGTACTACAGGTGTTACAACCTACCACAGGCACCAGCGATCCACAACCAAAAATTGTCAGCTAATGATATATAGCTTTGTGTAAATATTGTCTGTATTTTTTTGGCTTGTGGTGAGGAATAAACTTTATTTTCTTTGTAAAATGAATGCCGAGAAGTGAAAGTCATATTGCGTGCCAAAGGTTCCCCGTCCCTGTTCTACATTGATTAAATACACAATCGTAGACCATACGTAAGTAGGGGAAGTCGGTTTTGTGGTGCGTGTAAGGGATTCGTTTCATTTCTACTTAGTTAATTCTTACTTGCCATTTCGTGGCTTAATGGCTGTTTTCACTAACATAAAATGACACCTAAATGAATGTATTATTCTTTATTAATGCTGACTTTTACTATCGCAATGCGTATGATAGTTCTTTAGAGTTTTGTAATTAATTTTAAGCTCGTCATACTTAAATCCTTAATTTCCGTAATTTGCTAGCATTCATTTAGTTAAGTTACTTGCTAGAATCCAATCGTAAAATGACACAATACATATGTATATTTGTCACATTGTATCTACTTTAGTTTATTTATCCATTCTTGGTCTATCTCTAAATCCAATGACTTTTCATGCATCAGGGTGTGGTTTAGACTATGAAACTGAACAACTTTGTTCAAGCAACCAACACGAACGTCTATGAAATATCGAAAAAAAAATGCCATATGGTTATTTAGGTTGAATAGGTTTTGAAGTTTTCATTTAAGGTACAGCTGTTTTTTTTTCGATTTCAATGAATGTCATACCGTGTTTGTTATTTTATATTGTTTTTAATAATGTTTCGAATGTCATACTTTTGTAATTATTTTTAATTAATGTATTTTTGATCTAAGTTAATGTATTTAATGCGTGATTTGGATTTAATGTATTTATTTGCTATGCCTGTTTTTCTTTTATAATGACACCTTTCTAGTGGATGCCATTTTTATACATACATATAAAGTCCTATAAATTAAAATAAATATAAAGTCCTATAAATAATGTTAGTTTCAGTGGTAGACACTGTATTCAGGCTTCCATATAGGTGTAGCTTGTAAATGAGTAGGAGGTTGATTTCATTGCGTGTTACTTTTGTAGCTTTTGTTAACAAATGAATTGTGTGTGGCACTCTAATGGGGTCCCTAAAATACGTGTGAAAGTTCATTTAAGAAATGTAATTGGTATGCGAGTAACTATTATTAAGTACTCTGAATTTATTTATATGTACAAGGCAGTTTTACTTGCACGCAATATCGTTCACATTCCTTCGTGTTTTGGCTTTATTTTCATGCTGAAAATAGTGTTTTTGTACAGTACTATATGATAATTGTCTCGTCAAAAGATGAATGAGATGCGTAAGCAATGGTATGAAAGAGAAAGGAGTAAATGAGGCCGTCACGTCTGACAAAACAGAATCGAAGAAAAAGCACGTTTCAAGGGGCCAGGGGGGTGAGGTTCTCGTCGTCGTTTAGGAAGATGATGAATATGATAATTTTATTGTTTGTTTGAAGACAAACTTCAGTTCCTTCAAGTTTGTGTCTCGGTATAGATTTAAACCAATGGTCAATACATGCAAATCTCCGCACTGTGTGGTTCCATTTTATGTTGATCTTTTTCTTTATTTTTTATTTTTTTTATTCCATGGATCATACCCACACTGCTTGACCACAAGCTACGAGTATCACGAGCAACGAGCATGTAACATACGTGTCACGTAACAAAAACTTTAAAAAAATTAACAAATGAAGTTTCATTTAAAAAACTAGTTGTATTTAAAAAGCGTCAATACCTGATTTTGTAGTCTGCAGTCCGATGTGAGTAGGTACTCAACATAAAGGGCAAAAGAAGCAATATGGGTGGGTTTTAGTAAGTAAAAGTTTGCCACTCCCCCTGCTCCACCGAGAACGGGGGCAGTTATTTGATGATTACCCATCTGTAAAAAAGGCCTTAACCTTCGCGCGACAAAGTATGTAGACGGGTGCAAAGTTTCATACATTGTTACCCTACATTTTTGTAAACAATCGTGCAACGGGCAAGCATCTTCTGGAATTGTCTATACGATACCATATACCAGCTTCTACTAAATTACTATTATTATTGTTTCTACCTGAAACTCGGACCATCCGGGTTTAACATGAATAACGACATTACCTAACTTATGTATCTTGAGAGGAAACTTAAGGAAGCTTCTGTTGGTAACTGGTACGCGTAAGTTCGTAATATATTGTGACACTAGTTTATTCCCGCGGCTTCGCCCGTCACACCATCGTCTTGTCCTTGTCCTCCGAAATCTGCCGGGATAAAAATCCTCCAATTTGATAATCCAGGTTTAAAATTTATCTGTGAGATTTTTATTCAAATCCGTTTTTTTCTGTGAAAGAATAACAGTCATCCATCCACCCATTCATTCATCCTCATAAACTTTCGCATTTATAATATTATGGAAAGTTTTGAATGTGGATGATTATAGTAGAAGCCAAAAAAAACAATGGATGAATTGTATTATATAGGATGATAATATGGCAAAGAAGGAGTGTCAGATGAAATGACGAATAATAGTGGACTATAGAAGAGGACATGCTCCGCGCACATCAAATAACCTGAGAAAAAAGCAAGAGAATGATAACGGGTACGATATATTTACGTCTGAACTCTCTCCTAACTCCAGTTTCCTCTCTGCCTTTACCCAATTTATTTGGAATCGGTGCAAAAACTCTTTCACACTTCTTCACTAGTTCACATCATCTTTCGCACAGGCTTAGTTTCGTTGGTCTACCTTGACACGCAGTCCTACTCAGAATAAAAAAAAACTAACAATATCTTGGAAATTTTATCATAACTCAATTTGGTAAGTACAGTACGGCCAACGAGAAGCGATACGAAAGGTCATTAACCTAAAGAACAACTGTGGCATTGACAATCTAATATTTAGCTCTTTCCATCTTGTAACTTTGTCGTAATGTCTCGTTCTCCCGGCAAAAACATGACAACGTTAAGACGGGTTCGCCAACATTCGGGCGGCCATTTTAGATGGGGTTTTAGCATGGGTTATGTTGACATTTGGTATCGCTTCTCGTTGGCCATGTTTTGCATACAAGTAACATTCAATGCAAATAAGATAAAGACGTGGTTCCAACACATTAAATTAAAGTTAAAAAATAAAACAAAAGGCTAGGCAGATAATGATGATGAGTACTACTTTTAGTTCCAGTTAATTACTTCGCTTGTTATATCTTCCTCTGTTAGAAGTCAAAAGAAAATACGCTGAATCATCACGGCTGTTTTGATCACAGCAATTCTAAACTCCCGTTAAAATATTGACGCGTTGTTGACGACTTAACGCTCCATTACCCGGATTCTAAGAGCGTCTTATCATTTATGCACCGATGCACTTGAGATGACAGACATTAGTGTTTATGGAAGAATCTGTGATACTTTGAATAGTTTTGGGTTCCGCTGAATATTCTTGAATTAAAATATGATACATTTTAAGTAGTTGAGATGGTATTGCATGGAGTTGGCCGGACGTTTGAGGGAGAGAACCTCAAACCAAGCTAGCCCCCATGGGAGACGCTCCGGACGTCGGACGCCGCGAGACGTTCCCGGCCACCAGGTGATGCCACCAGTAGATGCAGGTGACAGGTCGTGCCACCGGCGAGTTCGTGTTCCACGTGTGCCTCAAAGCAAGGGGCCTGCCAGAGGGCCACCGCCTACCGGGTTTGCGGCTTTTCGAAAGAACGTGGGTGCGTATTATAGTCAGTACAAGTCTGACACTGCCCTGCGCTGACCC
This sequence comes from Ochropleura leucogaster, assembly GCA_958449745.1. NCBI lineage: Eukaryota > Metazoa > Arthropoda > Insecta > Lepidoptera > Noctuidae > Ochropleura > Ochropleura leucogaster. The sequence goes on along the minus strand of OY288223.1, from coordinate 8,014,415 downwards.
TGGGTTTCAAGTATTTGATTTGTTTAGGTTAGGAATTATGTTCATTTAAGCTACAGTTGATAGAATAGAATATACTTTAATGTACAAGAAAGGGAAAACTGAAATATAATTGTTTTGCAGAAATTGCTAATTCTATGGCTACAATGGCGGATCTTTCTGAGAATCTTTGGATTAATCTTCACTGTGAAAGAAACCCAAGCAAGTTTACCTACCCCATAAGCACGAAGTTTAGTGACAAAATGTTATGTATTTAATACGTATTTTAACTCCCCAGTGCTCTTAAAGGAAAGCTTTTTTCGAAATATATTTTGCTAAAGGGAAGGCTCCAGGAAGGCATTAATTAGTACAGAAAAGTTATTTCTCAGAAGATGTAAGTCTTCCCTATCATATAATTATGTGGGTGTAATGTGGAAACTGCTATTTATTTACGAGACACAAACAAATAAAAAAAACATGTTATGTTGTAAAGTAGCTACAATTATTAATTCCAAATCTTAAAACAAGTTCAAACACGATCTAAATATTTCCTTAAAAATGCTCCAACTGCAACTCTCCATGCCACTCAATCTGTGACAACACATCTGCTCATAGTCAAAGGACTGATTGCACGATATAGAAATTAATAAAAAAAAAATCCAAAGACTGTATTGACAGAAGAACTTCAATTCCAATTCTTATTTACTTCACAACTATTCATAGACTTTCATTAAATTCGCCCTAAGGGGTTGAGTAGCTCTTAACCTAAACTTAACTTAAGATATCTTGTTCTTTCGCGAAAACTAACGTAAACAAGTATTTGAAAATTGGTTTTAGAGTTTGGGTTCTGTCGTATTTAAATAGATTTTCTTTAAAAGGCCGATTGTGTTTTGAATTTTGTTTACTGAAGTTAGTTTAGGTAAGTTACAAACAAAAACAAAAGCGGTCTTGATTGATTGATTGGCGTTGGCGTTTGATTAATTTCCCTTATTTATTTATATACAAATATTTCATAAAATTACAAATATCATAAACTAGCTTTCGCCCGCGGCTTCGCCCGCGTTAAATTTGGGGTAACACAGTTCCTCTTGCGCCTTATTGATTTGTAATAGCAACGCTAAGTTTTCCCTTCTCTTCCCTCTTTCTCCCTCACATCCTACTTTTTTCAAAAAAATATTAGCCTATGTCCGTCTCCTGGTTCCCTACTATCTCTGTACCAAAATTCATCCAAATCGGTTCAGCCATTAAAGCGTGAAGAGGTAACAAACAAACAAACAAACAACAAACTCACTTTCGCTTTTATAATATTAGTAAGGATATCGGGGAGCTGTGTCCAAGCTACCAATGGTTAGGGCTCCAGAGACAGGAACCTCCTCACAATGCGGCCCGTATCGTGGAGACCTGCCTTCTCAATCAGGCCCTTGATCCAACCGCCTAAGGAGTTTCGACAGATGTTCATCGATGCTCTTGGCAATCAGCGCAATGATAGCCGAGTTCATTCCACATGTGGACAACCTCGTGTGCCAAGTCGAGATATTTTAAGTTTGAATTTAAAGTGCTCAACGTGCAGCCTGGTCCAGTTCCACATTATCGGGCAATTTAGATCAAGATTCATCCTCACAAAGTAATTTTTGCCTTGTATGTGGCGCATCAGGGTCAGAACTCTCTTAAATAATAACAAACTCAATCGAACTTTTACCTCCTCTAATGAAGTGAGTGTGGCCTGATTAGCAAAAAGCAAACTACAAGCTTTTACGTACGTTCTATGTATTGTCTCCACGGAACTTTATTTTTAAAAGCATTTCAAATGTTCTGATTAGTTTGCCAAGCAAGAATTCAATCGATTGGAAACGCATTGAGCTCGAGTTATTTTTAAATTCAAAGGGAAATGTGGAGTTTTGAATGTGGAACAGGAAAAGCTTGCTGCAGCTATTTGTCGTTTAGAAGGAGGAATATGTGTTTTGTTCCAGTTGTTTTGTTTGGTTTTATTGTGCTTTATACCATAAGAGTGAATGATCTCTTTAATCTATCGTCCATACCAAACATATCTCAAATATGTGTTGAACACACTAATTAGGTAAACACCGAAGTGTCCAATGAATTTAATTTATTTTAAACAGCCATTCTAGTTAAGCAGCGATTAAGAATACAAATGTTAGCTTAGCCTTAAAGTGACGATAATTTTGCTTGATTAAAATTGCTCGCGTTTACTCGTTCAATATATATATATACCATTCTAATAAAAAAAAAATAAGTAGTACTATTTAAGTAGCATTTAAATTAAAAAAGAGCTGGCAGTTTAGTCTACAACAAGGGTGTACCACAATTCAATTATGAAAAAAAAAACAGCAATAATCTAAAAAAAAACGATTACACAAACAAACGTCCAAGGAACCCTACCCGGAAAAAAGGAGTATTCCCTAAAGAGGACCCTTTTACGGTCAACTATCCCCTTTAACATTAAACTTGACATTCGAACACACTCACTGTAATTGTATCCGGGATCTTGTGTGGTCAAATACATCACACCAGATTTAGTCTATTATAATGGTACTACTATAAAGTGCAGAACATCACACAAAATTAAAGATCTTATTTTTATTTTTTTTAAACTAACCCACTAGACATAATATCAATCTGGTCAGTTTGTCACCCTTTTTGCGGTTGGAAAATTATCTAATAATAATCAAATGATGATAAGTTCCCCGCTCTGGGCAGAGCGGGTGGAGAGTGTCAAACTTTTACTGATTAAAACCCACCCGTGTTCTTTCTTTTGTCTTTTATGTTTCGGGGCCGCGGTATCTCTTCCAAACAACCCGCAACCCCAGCAGGCCCCTCTGACATCAAACATCTTTTTGAAACGCACTGTCTTCACTAGACGGACGAACGGTGAGCTACCCATTGCTTACAGTCCACAGCCTATCTATGGCGGGAATCGTCTCGCGGCGCCCGACGCCCGGAGCGTCTCCCGCAGTGACTGGGTTGGTTTGAGGTTCCCTCCCTCAAATATCCGGCCATCTACTAACCCCTAAACTATCTTAAAAACCCATTATCTAAAAAGATTAACTGTTTCCTTCCTACCTTTTAAAACAATTTTATGATCAAAATTTTGGTAATTAAAAGATGCTGTCCTCGGAACAAAGTTTGGGGAAAATATTTATGTCTCGTGCCTTGAAAGTTCAATATTGTAAGTTAAGTTTTCTTTGTCAAATGTTTTTGCGATGTCGTATTAAAATTTTGACATAGTTTTTGTAATTATTTTCTGAGAACCAGAACTGGGCGTGTTTGTTTTTAATTGGAAATAATTCTTTGCATTTCTAATCAGTACATAACTTTGATGGCCCAGTTATAATGACCCCAAAGTACGAATTGTAAAAGACCGACTTTAATCTGTGTTTATTTATTTCATAACTTCATTATCATTACCGATATGAATTAACAATATGGAAACATGCAACCTCCACCAACGCACATTGAGCCCGCCTAAAAGATTTCTTCACAAAAACAGGCCTGTGCCCCAGAGGGTATCGCTAAAGCTTTCGAACTTACATACAAACTATGTGCTTTCTTTCACTCAAAGAAACAATGGACAACAAAACCTGGACTAAGCTAGGCTGAACATTGAACATTTTCAGACTTCTTGAAAACAATGCCGCATAAAGTTAACTTTCCAAAAAATATTTCTCCTTTCAAATCACACAACGTAAGTTTGGCAGTTCGTAGACTTAAATTTTAAGAATCATTCGAAAAGAACATAGAAAGTGGATTTTCAGAATGCTAATTCTGATAATCCACATTCTATGACTTTCTAGACGCAATGTCAATTTTATTTAGGTCACACTTAGGTCCACAAGTTCGAAACCAAGATCTCTGATTTCTGGGGTTGCGCGTTAGTAAAAGAGTTACCGTGGCTCCGGAACACAAAAGGCAAAAGAAGGAACATAGATGGGTTATAGTCAGTAAAAGTTTGACAGTCCCGCCCGCTCTGTCCAAAGCGGGGAAAGTTATTTGATGATATCCCATCCGAAAACAGTAAGATTTCTGATTTTTCATGTGCGTATTCCGATTATTATCTATACTTAATATTATAAAGCTGAAGAGTTTGTTTGTTTGTTTGAACGCGCTAATCTCAGAGACTACTGGTTGGAATTGAAAAATTCTTTTAGTGTTGGATAGTCTATTTCTTGAGGAAGGCTATAGGCTAAATAACATCACGCTACAACCAACAAGTGCTGAGCAGCGCGGGTGAAACCGTGGGAAAGAGCTAGTATGATATATAAGCATGTGCGTATTGTATAATTATCACTTGCTTATCGGTGAGGGACAACATCGTGAGGAAACCAGCATGAGTGAGATATATTTCTTGATGGCTTGTTAAGCCAAGTCTGCTCATGGATCAATCAGGTTAGCTAACTACAGAATAAAGAAAGAAAGAGTAACAACGTAGTAAAAATGATATTTATTTATCAAAAATCCTGATCAAACGTAAATTTTAGTAACACGAAACACTAAAAAACTAACGCTACTTAACTATGCCTTCTTTGTTCAAAAATCAACACAAAAGTTGTTCTACGAAGACTGCATTTTCCTTCACAAAGTGCTCGTTCCCTCCAAGTTGATTAAATCAAGTAGGTATTATTCACCCTCCTTAAGCTGCATCTCTTCTGTCCGTTCCGATTACAAGTTCGATCCCTGTGCTGAACAAATATTAGCATACTCGATAGGTATTTGTTCAAAGTCTAGGTCCCAATGTTTGCCTGTATAATGACACTCCTAGGGAATTCTGTGTATATCTGGAGAAGTTTATTTTTATGAAGCGTTAGTTGTTGTTATATTGTTTTGTAAAGTAACTTGAAAAATTTAGCTCTTATCTAACAGTCTAGATTTTCTCGACTAATTTATTGAGCTCGACTTCCAGATGCAACTGAATCCCTGAATTTAACATAGAACGGTTGACCTCTACTCTAACCTCTAGAACCAACTTGGTAATAAGACTGGTTGTCTACCGACAATGATTGTCAAACACCAAATATTTTAGGTATTTATTGTAAGTAAATAATGTAAAAATAAATAATCAATATAACTTAAAAAGAAAAAGAAGTACAAAAACTTCTTCACCCAGCTTCGACTACAGAATCAGGATTTACCTATGCAGGACACAAACAGTCAGACCCGGAACAACTATCTGTAGAACATGCAAATATTTGTTCCGTGTGGGGATCGAACCCGCGACATGCAGCGCGGCAGCCGATCGCTGAGCCACTGCGCTAGCCGTGCCGTATATTCTTAGTATTCGCTATTCTCGTGAAGTGAAGAGAGTTCGTGACCAAATAATAACAGCCACTCGGTTCGATCTTTTGAACAAGACGCGATTGCCTAGGTCTTTGGATTGTTTGAACGAAATACCACAGCCCCGGAACATAAAGGGGAAAAGAAGAAACAGGGGTGGGTTTAGTTTATAAAAATCTGACACTCCATCCTCCTCTAATTTGATGATTTCCCATTCGTAAAAAAAAACTATATAACACGCACCTACAAGAAATTGTATTAATATCACTCATCTTTGTGTGTGATGACAGCTGTCATATTGATGATATATTGTACAGATAATAATCTAAAGTGACTCGGTTTTCTTTTAGTTTCTGGAAATATAAAACAGGATAATCTTGTCCCCATCGATCATATTAGGACGGCACATGACATATTTTGTGGGCTGTATATTACTATATTTTATTGAATATTAGTGTTTTTCTGACGTATGTATGGCAAAGGTCTCTTTTTAAAATGGGCAAACATTATCGATTTCTCATGAAGACTATTTTCGTTTTATCCAAAACCAGTTCTAACTTTAGCGACTTGAAACATCGAGATATTTTTGAATTATCCACTTTATTCCTAATGGAACAACGTTTTAAATACAACATTGACAACTTGTAGGTGCACCTTAGGATCAGAGTCAGATTTTAAAATTAGAAATTTCCAAAAGATCCTATAATAGTGATATAGTACAATTAAATTAGAGCAATTAGTCGGTTACTCCAACTGGCTTTTGAGTCACGACTATGATTTGCGTATTTTAGCGCCGTGTAATGCTTCCGAAGTAACATGCTGTAGTCAATTGGACAAGTTTCTGTAATCGTTTTGAACCAGTAAATTTGATCAAATATTATGGAAAAGTTTAATGACCCTAAAGTTAACTGCTAAAAGTCAAGAATTTGATCAATGTTTCAAAGTTTAACAAAGATTTTGGATCAACGCTAACTTTTGATGAAAATTTAATAGATATCAAGTTTAGTTTGACAAGCCCTATACTTCAAAAACTTAATTTAAAAACCAGCAATTAATGTGGTTTCTTATAAATAATGTATTGGATAGGTGGATACCTCTCTAACTTCACAAATTTCTAGCTTACCACGCCTTCCCTACTAAATTTATCCATCCAGATCCCTTGTGCCTAATGTTTTGAAGCATCACTTTTAAAAATAAATTATTCCGGTCCTATGATAGTAGTAAACACTCAAAATTCCGGAATGTAGATGAACAAATGTTTTCATAAGTTCAACTAACAGCCTACAGAATGATTAATTGGAATTCAAGACAATACATCGACTGAAGCGTAGGCGTCGAAAATATTATAAGAAAGTTCATTCAGAAGGTTCATTTGTAATATACTGGCTGAATATTAAGTCAAATTTTGAAAATGCAAGGATACCGTTACTCGGCAAAAAAAAAAAACGGAAAACTAGTATATACTAGCAGTAGTTACTTGAAACGAGAATCATTTTTTGTCAAATTCACTTGATAATCATATGACCATTATACATACGAAAGTTTATGAAGATGGATGTATGGATGTTTTTCATTGTCATTTTTGAGTGACCATATACTATAATTATGGCAATATATATACATATATATAATTTATATATATATTATATATATATATATAATTAATACATATATATATAAGTTACGAGCTGTAACCCTCGACTGTGTCTGCTTGGAAATATTAATGTTAGAAAAAAGTGATTAAAAGTATCGTATCATACATAGTATTCGACCTCGTTTCCGTTCAGCTATTTTGCCGTGATTAAGTAACAAACATCGGATTCATCAATATAAACTTTGTCATTTTTAATAATAACAAAATTTACTATTTCTTTCAAATGATTTGTTTTCTGATCTCATCTACATTGTGGTAAATATAAGACTGTTACTCTAAATAACAGAGCCTTGTCTGTCAAGAGTTGCTAAAGAAAACATTCATGCCTTGACTGCCATACAAAGCCATTCTATATACTTGTGACACAGGTACTTGTTCAGTGTTCTTTGTAAACGCTCTGAGTATTCTTGCTTGCTCCTTAAGCTTCTTATCACTAACTTCTACTAAACTAAAGTCTACAGACAGTAAAAATACAGTTCCATTTTTTTTGCGAATCTGAATTCCGCAAATAACTTTCTTCATTCTAGGCGGAGCGGAGGGGAATATCAGACTTGTACTGACTAAAACACACCTGTTTTTTTTTTATTATTGATAGGCTCGCGTTTGACCACTATCTCACCTGATGGTAAGTGATGATGTGGTCGACGATGAAGCACGCTTACCTAGAAATAACCTATTCACTCTTGACTTGAAGACCCCCAGGTTATAGCTGTCAGGAAATACAGACTCCGGCAGGGAATTCCACTCCTTAGCAGTACGCACAATGAAGGTATTCCCAAACCGTTTAGTGCGTGTGGGTGGGATGTCTACCATGTAACGGTGGCGCATCGCCGTACGTCTTGTAGTCCTATGATGGAACGGACTTGGCGGATTTAGGCTGTGCAATTCCATCGCACACTCTCCGAAATGTAACCGATAGAAAACCGAAAGGCTGGCAACGCGTCGGCGATGCTCCAGGCTCTGGAGCTTTGACTCAACCAGCGCGTCGTTGCCGATGAGCCTCTTGGCTCGTTTCTCTATAGACTCTAGCGCTTCAAGCTGGTATTTGGCGGATACGTCCCAGAGATGAGAACAGTATTCCACACACCTATTTTCCTTCTTTATATTCCGGGGCAGCGGTATCTCTTTCGAACAACCCGCAACCCCGGCAGGCGGGGGCCCTGGCAAGCCCCTCTGCTTTGCTGACATTTCTTTCGGGCGCGCGTGGAACACAATACACGGACGGATGGTGAGATACCCATTGCTCATCGTCCACAGGCCCGTAGTGTTACACTAAACCAATACTAATTTCTACTTTTATATTAAATCTCGTGGCTAAATAATAGCAGCCGCTCGGGTCGCTCTTAAGGTTAAGCCGCGCTTGCCTAGGTTGGTCTGTGGATGGGTGACCACCCGTTACATACCGAGTTTCCTCCGTGCCTCGGAAAGCACGTTATGCCGTTGGTCCCGGCTGTCATTTGTAGATGTTTGACAGTCGTTACAGGTAGTCAGTGTTCCGAAAGTCTAACAACCAGTCTTACTAAGGGGTATCGTATTACCCAGTATTAACTGGGTTGTGGAGGTCAGATAGGCAGTCGCTCCAGGTAAAATACTGATATTCAGCTGCATCCGGTTAGACTGGAAGCCGACCTCAACATAATTGGGAAAAGGCTAGATAGATGATGATGATATTAAATCGCTGATATTGTCTAGTTAATTTGTTTCATAGACAGCTGATAAAACAATGTCTGGCCAGTACCGTCGAATCAAGGCCACAGTATAAATTTATCAAGTGCTTAATATCGCTCTATCACTACTTGAGATTAATATATTGTACTAGATAAACCTTGTTTACTACAAAAATTGGGTTTCAAACGATTATTTGTGTGATAACGGTCAGTCATTCAATAAAACGTGGGTAATTGTGGCATAAATTATTTTATCAATAGAAAAGATTAAGAGGAAACTTCCATTCTATAATTGTAATTTTTGAGAGAACTACAATTTTGACGTGTCAACGTGTTCAGACGATCTACGACGTAGCGCCTACGCCGTAGCTGCTACGAGATTCGTAGCTGTGATTGTAGAATTATTGGTTCACCTTCGTATGATCATACGAATAGACAAATTGATTGAAATAATTCGGAAGTGAATATAACAATGGTAGACCCAAATTCCCTGAACGGCCTTCTGAGTGAAAGGTCACGTGAGTTATTTATCATTATTTGACTGAATCTAACCTTGGATCCTATGTGGTCGTGATTTCAATCAAAAGACTAAAGCGCGTGACTTTTCTTTTCAATGTATACTCGACCTTATATTGTATATGTATATGTATATAATTGAATTTGGCAAATTATGTGCCTTTTATTGGAAACCAAACTGTATATGTTTTGGACTGCGTCTTAGATCTAAAATATGTCTAGAAAGTGATGAAACAGCGTGACCGATTTTTATGAAATTTTGTAGGTATATTCAGTAGGTCCAGTCGTAAGCCACTTTTTTATTACCCGAGCAGCGGATGTGGCGTTTATAACATAAAAATAATCAGCATAAAAATTGTTTTAAGAGCATCAACCGACAAAGACTTGTATTGAAATAGGGTACACAAGGGTAGTTCAACCAATCATCGTTAAAGCAACTTTGTAACTATAAAGTAGCAAAGTTTTGCTGCATCGTACTTAGTGCCTTTGAACGTAAACTTAAGAACTCTTCTATTGAAAATATTTTCATTGTTATAAAGTTTCAACCAATGCGAACAAAATTTCATTCATATTGTAACGTCAAAAGTAAATATTTCTGTTTTAGTGATGTACTTTTTCAGCACTGTCTCGAGTGCTTCGTTGGTGCAGACTACTGTTGAGCGTGAAGGGACCTTTTTTGCAGGTGTGGAGTTGAAATTGATAGGAACATGGGTGGGTTTTAGTCAGTAAAAGTCTGACGCTCCGTTCAGAGCGGTGGAAATAATTTGATGATTTTCGGGTTCGACTTCTGACTTGGACAAAGTATCGAATTTTCCAAACAGAATTTAGTTGAATTGTAGTTGACACAGAGCTAGATTGGTGCTCAGTTATATGTACAGTAATAGGCTTGCCCTCTAATATATGTATACCTGACGAAATGTGGGTAGTTCAATTGAACGTCTACTTAAAGTATACCTAATAAGGTAGATTTTTGTTTTACCTTCGGACATTATAAGGACACGTAAAAGATCAGTGAAAATGCAAATTCCTGGATATCGCACACTGTACACTTACCGTTTGTTTTTTTTTACTAGCCTACATCGTGTGGCACAGCTGGGCAAAGGCCTACCCTTTCTATTTCTACACCTCTCAAGCCTGTGAAGATGGCACCTTCAGCGTGGTCGACCTCGATGGCGCTGTCCTTCTCAGGCATCCCGTGTATTTCAATCTTTGCTGATCTCTCCTAGAGCATCCGTGCGACCTGGCCAGCCTTCTTCCACTATAGCTTAGCTGTTTCTTCTTTAACATCAGCTACGTAAGTATAATTGTATTGAGGTGTCCGGGTCATACAAATATTTTATCAATACCGATTACACCAAATATTACCGCAGAATATTTTTTTCCCAAACGTATCTAAGATTTGTCGATAAAATAAATCCACAAGCATTATTTCTCGTCTAACCTCACCGTCGCATAAATCCTTCCAAAACATTCCTACATTGGCTGTTATCTCATAAATCCATCTAATTCAGACGACTTTGAAGCTCAGACTTTAATTTTATGGGTTAAATGAAGGCACTAGAGACGTGGATAGCTGAGTTATTGACTAGGGTAAGGGGCCCTGTTGTAGGGTATTGGAAATTAACCAAAATGTTTTAATTAAAATTGTATTAGAACGTAGACTGACAGGCTTGTGACCGCTTTTTTTAAGGGTGGATAGCAGGGGGGAGTATCAGACTTTTACCGACTAAAGCCCACCCATTTTTTTGTTTTGCCTTTTATGTTCCGGGGCTGCAGGATTAATTCGCAATCCCGGTAGGCGATGGCCCTGGCAGGCTCCTCTGCTTTGCTGTCTCATGTTTTAGAGGTGCACATGGATCACGGACGTATCACCAATCACAAGTGGGAATGCGGTCGAATGATGCTTGACAAGTGATGAAAGAGGGAAGAAAGGGGAAAACTTAGTTTTGCCATTGCAATAAATAAGGCGCAAGGGTAAAAACTACAGGTAGCCCGAATTTAACGCGAGTGAAGCCGCAGACAAAAGCTAGCACTAACTTTTTATGTAATTTAATGTCTGACGTAAGTATATACATTATTTACAAATACAGCCTTTAAATATATTATTTACAAATTGTAACATTCTTAGATAATAGTAATAATCCGGCAAAGTGCGAGTCAGACTCCCGAAGTGAGGGCTCCAAATTTGCGACAAATCTTGTGACTGCTTAGTCTCAGAGGGTTGATTTTTACTCACCTCCAAGGAACCACAGGCTTGAGTATATGGTTTTAATATCAAGTATGGTTTCCGATCTTCGGACAGACAGGCAGAAAGACAGACGAGCAGACAAACAGACAGACAGACAGACGGACAACAAAGTGTGATCACATAGTGATCTGACGGGGGTTTCGTTTTTTCCTTTTGATGTCCGGAACACTAAAAATGTGTATTATGTATCAAAAGCAGAGTAGAAGTAAGCTGAAGGTAAAGTTCAACCACGTTTGGGTGGCAATGCCAATTCTTTGGCCAAACATTAAGCCAGTCGTCTGGTCACGACTCTGTGTTTGATTTTGCGTCCTAATAAAGCAAACCATTTAAGTACATAGTCGTGTCTATTACTTTACGAAACAAAGTTGGTCCGACCATTAGCCGCTTCACCCTACATAGATTATATCCTTGTACCCAACTTTGTAATCCTAGCAAGTTCAAGTCTGAGACAAACTTCATAGTTTTGGTCTAAGTTCATTTTGTTTTACTTGTATACATCAAACCCGCTGTCTGACAAAGTGCATGAAAAGTGAGCGACGGTGGAGTTTAAACGATAATGTGTTAAGTAATGAGCTTGGTTTAATCTATACTTAATCTATACTTATATACTTATTTAACTTATCTATACTAATATTATAAAGCTGAAGAGTTTGTTTGTTTGAACGCGCTAATCTCAGGGACTACTGATTGGAATTGGAAAATTCTTTTAGTGTTGGATAGTCCATTTCTTGAGGAAGGCTATAGGCTATATAACATCACGCTACGACCAACAGGTGCTGAGCAGCGTGAGTGAAACCGCGTGGAACAGCTAGTAGCTTATATACCTCATACTCGGTAGAAACTCGTGGCTTAATAATGAGAGCCGCTTGCATCGATCTTTAGGTTAAGTCACCGTTGCCATAGGTTGGTCCGTGGATTGGTGATCACACTTTGCGTTCAGAGTTTCCTCCGTGCCTCGGAAAACACGTTAAGACGTTGGTCCTGGCTACCATTTGTAAATCCTATCCTATACCAGGGGTTTTCTCAAGATTTATTTTTCAATTATAGGTACTGTCGCAGGATAAATGGCGATCTGCGCGATTAAAATGTATTTTAAAATCCTACAACAATGCTGCATCGGTGTACTGAGAATTTTCAAAAAAAAAACTATAACTAAACGTTTACCTTTTAATCTTTAGTATAATATTATAAAAGCGAAAGTGAGGTTGTTTGTAATGCCTTCATGCCCAAATTATCCAACCAATTTTGATGAATTTTGGTACAGAGATAGTTGCGACCCTGAAGACGGACATAGGCACTTTTTTTAAAAGAATATTAAAATAAGGATAGTAAAGATTAATTGAGATAAGGGGGAGAAAGAAGCAGAAAAGAGAAGAGAAAGATTTATTTTTTTGATCATCACGCGGGTTTAAGTTAGCGTTAGCTCAAAGGAATTCGTCCGCGTGGCACACGTCCACGTGGCATACGTTTGCAACGCGGACGAAGTTGCGATCGGAAACTAGTGTTTAATAATAATTAGAAGACTACAATTATGTGACCTAGCTTACCATGCAAACGAAACCTGCAACCGGGAAGTGGGTCAAATTTATCTTCTAAGATTTTTTTATATGGTAAAGTAGTTATTCATAATATGTGACTATAACAGTGATGCATCTGAATGTTGTTGTGTGGAAAGGGAGAGGAAGGTCGAAGAAAAGATGGATGGATTGTGGTAGGAATAATATGAAGGAGAAAGGAGTAAATGATGCCGTGACGTCTGATAGGGGAGAATGGAAGAAGGAAACGTGTTGCGCCGACCCCAAGTAAAATGGGACAAGGACGATATACATATATATATACGATATCCATCATCCCAAAAAAAAGATAATTCCCACTGCCTTATATCTCGTTCCTAAAGTCTCAAAATGGATTCGTGTTCTTACCGATCGCAATTTCTACAAATGTGCGGATAAACTAAAAGGTTTTGCAAGAATTTCACCTGTGTAGGATGATAGATAAATTTTGGGCTTTTAGTATTTATTTATTTACGTACATACACAGGACTTTTTGCTTGTACATGTCTAATAAAACTTAGTTTTAGTTCTTATTTCAGTCTGGTCTCGGAAGGGGTATCTAAATAGTTGATGTGGGAAAGAGAGCTTAGTTGATTTTTTGTAGAAATGTCGGTTTTCGGCACTTGTAGAAAATGTTTGTGCTAACAAGAACAACCTTCTATTCTACAAATTTATATTTAACTTGTTATATCAAACTATAAAAGAGTCAGGCTACTGTTTTTTTCTCGTACAGTCAGAATAACAATGTGCGGCAGACAGATTTAAAAAATCTTAAAAATCCATTTTTACATGTTTCTGAATAATGTTAAATTTATTTTATAGAAAACAAACAGTTCATAAATCGCTTAGGTCCGGGGCCCGTAAGTATTCTTTATTCAAAAGTTTAAATTAACTCTGTTAATATTAACCCAACAGTTTCCTCACGCCAGAAAAACGACATGTTGCAACTGTATCTAATTTAAGTTACTTCCCGTTATTGTGTTTGTTTTATCAATATTCTAATCACAAAAACACAAAGGATTATCAACTCTAAGTACACTGTTTATGATCGAGATTTTCTTATCTCGATATTGATGAAGAGGCTAAAGAAATAAACGTTAAAGCTGTTTTTCAATTAAAAGTTGAAGCGGACGATACACTGTGCGTGGCACATACATATTAACTAGAAATCGAGCTGTACTGACGATTGTCGGCTATCGATTAAACTTTTATTTTGTATTGTTCTGAACTAACAGTGTTTTAGGTCACAAAAAATATTTGCACACGTAATCAGCTTTCAGTTTGGTTCACCGTTGGGAGACAAGCCTTCTCTCTGTCAGATAAGCCTGCCAGGGTCACCACCCCCGAAAACAAATTGCAAAGGAAGGAACATCCCACCTATGTTCCTCCTGTTTACTCAGTAAATGATGTTTTTTTGCAAGTTTGTTTTCACAAACATTTAAAAATTAAACACTATACACAATATAAACTCGTGGCCATTATTACCATTGGAAGAAAAAGTAGCCTGCCAGAAGCAATTTGTACGTTAAAAATAAAAACTATCCTTAGCAATAGAAATACGAGAAGGAGGTCGAATTTCCCGGAAAAAACTTTTCTAAGAAACTACCACTTACAAAAATTGCGCTATATAAAAAGCGATTGTACCCAGAACCGTAATAAGTGATTAAGTTATTTTCCGAACTGTAAACGGAGATATTAATATGGTCAGTTTAGTGTTATATTTGTGTGGATATGGTTCAAGACGCTAGTGCCTATTATTTATATTTAATAGACGGACAGACGGTGAGCTACGAATTGCTCACCGTCCACAGGCCCGCATCTACGGTGGCCGGGAGTAGTCACGCAGCGCCCGACGCCCGGGGCGTGTCCCGCGGTGGCTGGGTTGGTTTGAGGTTCGCTCCCTCAAACGTCCGGCCACCTCCTTCGCTAGCATTGCTGCTTCGCAGAAGGAGGTTACCGCTTCCTATTCCCTCTCGCTCGGGACCATGGACTGAACCAGGGCCGGACGCGAGAGATCGCCGCCACTGATCGCCTCTACGAGGGCACGCCGGTGCTCCACCCAAGCTGGGCAGACCGCCTTTGAGTGCTCCACCGTGTCCTCTGGGCGATCGTCACAATGGTGACACCCGGGCATTTTCTCCCGCCCGTTTATGTGCAGGAATTGCCCGAAGCTTCCGTGTCCGGTGAGGACCTGCGCCATGACGCCTCTCCAGTCACTCCTCAGAGGGGACTTACCGCCACTATTGTTGTGGCGTACCCTAGATTCAACACGCTTCCTCTATAAATCGATTGTATCAAGATAACGAACATTATAAGCAGCCTGAAAACTGTTTCCAATTCATCTTAACCCTGTACTGCATGTTGATTTTGGGCTCCTCACAAATTACGCCCTCGCTACGTTTATGCCAAAACAAACGTTTCCGTGTGAACATGCTCACAGTGATTAATTGTGTGCGAATAATGTGATTTAACCAAAATAAATTAGCTTTTCCGATGACCGGAACACGCTCTGACCCAAATTTCTGTTTCTTTACTATGTAGTAACCTATTTAATGTTATAAAAGACTTTTGTTAATTAACTAGTATTCATGTCGTAGCATTAAAATTGTTTTTGCGGAATGGATTAGATTTTTTTTTAAATATATATTTAAAGAAAACCTTTTTGCTTACATTATCGTTTTTCTTAACGATTTATTGATGTCACTTTTGACAGTGACATCTAAGAGAACTGTGAAAGCACGCTGTGAGGAAAATTCGTCTAGAAAATTAAAAAATTGATAATTATGTATCACAAATATCTACACTTGAAAAAGGCTTTAAATGTTGTTTTTTGTCTTTACAGGTAAGTGATAAAAGTTATTGAGATAAAAATGTGTGAAAAACGTATTTTTAATAAATTAATTTTGTCTTTATTTCATTCAATAGAGTGTAATCTTATTATATATCTTATTATTTAAACATGTTTTTCACAAAATATATCTTGTAACTCTCTAAAATATACTTCTCTTTCTCTAGTATAGTTAAATTTAGTAGTTTTTCATTTTCATAGTTATTTACGACTGTGAAATTCACATAATAAAATGTTTGATTAATTACTAGCTTTTGCCTGCGGTTTCGCTCGCGTTAAATTCGGGGTAACACAGTTCCCCTAGCGCCTTATTGATTTGTAATAGCGACGCTAAGTTTTCCCTTTTCTTCCCTCACATCACACTTTTTTCAAAAAAATATTAGCCTATGTCCGTCTCCTGGTTCCCAACTATCTCTGTACCAAAAATAAATTCACCAAATTGCCAAATCTAAAATATAAATTCATCAAAATCGGTTTAGCCATTAAAGCGTGAAGAGGTAACAAACAAACAAACAAACTCACTTTCACTTTTATTATATTAGTAAGGACTAACTGTCTTGCGCGGGCACCAACTAAAGTAGCGGTTGACCGCTACTTTAGTTGGTGCCCCGCTCCCGTGGGTAGTAGCGTGATGTTGTATAGCCTATGATACTTCCTGATAATGTAACTTCCTATTAGTAAAAAACTGGTTAAAACCGGTTTAGTTTTGGAGCCGACGCAAACAAATCTTTCCTCTTTATCATATTATATAGAATTATTGTTGCAAGTAAATGTGTAAAACGTAATTATAATAAAGTTTGTGATTTGTGTTTATCAAGGTGTAATATGGTTGGACTATGTTATATTTTTAAAAGCTTTATTTAACCACCCATATTAGCAAATAAATAAATTTGAATTTTATTAATCTTTTTTTGTGGAATTATGTAAATGAGTGAAAAGAAGAATGTCTATATTCAGTTAAAAATAAAACAATAATATATACATATATTTTTTTTAAATTACTTACTATATTAGTGTTTAATCGTGATACAGTTGTTAGATAGTGATGTGCTAGTTGTTGTTGTTTTGTTTTCGCGATAAATTTCTAAGAAACAATATTATTTTGAGTCAAAAGTGATAACTTAGTTGGTAAAAGGTTATATCTAATAAATAAAATTCTCGTGTCACAATTTTCGTTCCCATACTCCTCCGAAACGGCTGGACCGATTTAAACGAAATTTTGTGTACATATCGGGTAGGTCTGAGAATCGGCCAAAATCTATTTTTCAGACCTCTAAATGAGCAGCGGGTGAAACCGCTGGGCACAGCTAGTCTAATAAATAAAATTCTCGTGTCACAATTTTCGTTCCCATACTCCTCCGAAACGGCTGGACCGATTTAAACGAAATTTTGTGTACATATCGGGTAGATATGAGAACTGGCCAACATCTATTTTTCATACCCCTAAGTGAGCAGCGGGTGAAACCACTGGGCACAGCTAGTATTTATATATATATTTTTATTTAGCCTATTTCGTTCCATTACTGAGCAAAAGCAACTCCCAAATCATTCCATGAACTCTTTCTTCCGCGACTTCAAACCAGCCCTCACCGTACGCATCTAGAGGACCAACGAGACGGCCACATGTTTGGCGCAGTGGCTAAGCGTTTGACTGCTGCGCTACGTGTCGCGAGTTCGAACCGCACACGGAACAAATATTTGTATTACCTACTGATAATTGTTACGGGTCTGGCTGTTAGAGTATGTTAGTAAACTCACCCACGGTACAGGAAGAAATTCCTAGTGCAGGGTAACGATTTTTAATTTAAAAAAAAAACAAAGCTATGGATGGAATGTGTGAAGGTTCCATACAGAAGTATGGCTGAGGAGACATTCTGTGCCGACCCCAAAATGAATTAACAGACACTTTTGACAATCATTAATCGTGATTATAAAAAAAGCCATGTAATTCGAATATTGCACGTATTTTCTTCATTCTGCTGAAATTTCCGTTTAATTAAAATTTTCATCATAAATCAACCTGAAATAAAGTGCATGTTTATTTTTGTAAAAGCCCCAGACCACAATGCTGTCATTAGACATAATTTATTAACGGATGTTCAAAAATTAATGCAATATTTTAATTAATGGCAGAGGTGTCGGGTAAATAAATATAAATTTATATTTAACTAGCTGGCGCCCGCGGCTTCGCCCACGTGATATCCAAAAAAAAACAACAATCCATTTATCCATCTATTTGTAAGATGATTTCAGCAATTGTTAAACATTAATAATATATTATTATGTTAATTAAAAAACTAGTAACATGAAAAGGCAAAACAAAATAAAGACCTTATTTTGTTTTGCCTTTTCATGTTACTAGTTTTTCAAGTCAGAAAATCAATCTTTCTGTCTGTTTGCACTTGCTAATCTCCGAAATAGCTGAGCTGATTTTAATGAGACCTTTATAGACAGGTCAAGGATATGAAAAAGAGAATCAAATCTAATTTAATTTGAGAAACTGAACTGAAATGGTAAAAAAAAAACAATTCAAAAGGGGATGTAATATTTTAATAACAATTAAACGCAAACAAAAGTCTCAAAAAATTGCTAGTCAGTAATATCAAAGAATTACAAAACAAACTTCTCATATGTATCTGCAATCGAAAATCGACCTACCATCGATCAGAATTTGGAAGCCGGCCCCAAAATAGTTGGGAAATAGCTAGACAGACAATGATGAATCTATTCAACAATTAAGCTCCCGTATATACATAAGCCGAGATTTCAGTTAACACAATATACATAAGGGAAAGGAAGGTTTTGACTAAACAGTTAATTAGTCCTGACTTTGTCCCGGTAATGACGGACGAAACAATTTTAAACCCCGTCCTTTTACTCGTGTTAATTTCTGTGTATTGTTTTTTTTCTGTGTATTGTTTTTTTTGGTCTTCAAAGTTAATGTATTTTTTTGTGTGGAGATGTGATTTTGTTGGTATATTTAGGTAATTTATAGTTTGAAATGTAGAAGTTATCATTATCTGCCTAGCCTTTTTCCAACTATGTTGAGGTTTGCTTGCAGCTGATCAGCAGTGTTTCACATCAAACGACTGCCTGTCTGAGCTCCACAACCCAGCTAGTCCTGAGTAATTAAATACCCCTTTTTACGGATGGGAAATCATCAAATAACTTACCCTGCTCTGGGTAAGGGGGGAGTGTAAGACTTGTACTGACTAAAACCCACCTATGTTCCTGCTATTGCTCTTCATGTACCGGAACCGCGGTAACTCTTTCGAACAACCCACAACTCCGTACAATGCCCGTAACATTTTTTAACAGACTTTCAGGTTACTGACTATCTACGATGAAGATCTACACATGACAACCGGGATGAACGGCGTAACATGCATCAACATCTTATTACGTAATGATAGTTACCCATCCACAGAGCAAAGAAAGATTTTAAAATATCTTTTTTTAATTACAATGTTCTGAACCAAAATTAATATAATACAAAAAGGCGACGGGTCGAAGGTATAATTATAATTTCAAAGGACAAAGAATATAAAAAGGACATAATTAAGGACAGGCCGGATATTAATAACCTACGACATTATTAGAATACTTTCCAGATTGTTCCAAAGTACACGTGTTGGGATAACAATTTATTTTTAGACATCGTAGCTAACTTCCCACTCTTTGGCGAATATGGCACTCGAGTCTGTTGAGCGCAGATCCAAGGAATTTTTCCTGTATCGTGGGTACGTTTACAAACATTTAAACTCAAATACACAAACAGCCAGACTCGAAACAACTATCTGTAGGCCATACAAATATAAGTTCCGTGCGGGGATCGAACCCGCGACTCGCAGAGTAGCAGTTAATCGCTCATCCACTGCGCCAACCGTGTTGTCAATGGAGTGTCTGACTTGTATTGACTAAAACCTCTTCATGTTCCATATTTTGCACTTTGTGTTCTGGAGCCGGTATCCCTTTCGAATCACCGGAGACCTATCACTATCACGTAATTTGCTGCTATCGCTTTGAGGTGCGCATGGAACAGGAACGCGTCGTCGACGCAGCTTATCGTTACTAGACGGATGGACGGTGAGCCACCCACTTCTCACTGTCCACAGATCTGTGTTACGTTGGCCCGGAGCATCTCCCGCGGCGGAGACAGCTGCCTCAGAAAATATTTTGATGAAAAAATAAACGAGCTACGTCACTTTCACAATTATACCAACACGAGAAATGAGCAGAAAGCTGCAAGCTGCTCTTTTGTTCCACCGGCATACGCCACCATTTTAACGGGAATTCCGAATTGAAGCGGCGTGATTCAAACGAGCCACAGAAATGGAACATATGCGAATCCAACGAGTTTTAAGCTCTTTTAAAGTAACTGTGTTTTTGTAAAGCGATATACTAAACTAGGTCGAAAGTAAAAGCCTGTCATTTTTGACAGTGATAGCTCGTCTTTTTTTCTTTGAGTTGTTTGAAAGGCTAGATCAAGTTACTATGATGAAATTTCGGTAAATATTTTGTTTAAGGAAACGATGAAACCCCATCTTTCTACAGGGCGATTCAAGGTCAGTGTTAAGTATACACGGATTTTTGTAAAAAGAACTCACACAATTTTGTATATTAGTTAATTTAGCTATGATTATTTTTTTTGCGAAATGTCTACTCTAAAAAACGTTTTTAATTGAGGTTGTAGGAATTTATTCATTTTTATCTATGGTACAACCTTTCTTAAATGAAAATATATTATGCTTTTAAAATCTTAAAACGGTCTAATAAAAAAAGGTTATTGCAAAACACTATATAGAATAAAATAGGATACGATTTAATATATTATATAGATGTAGATGTATTATTTACAGAAAACATTTCACATGCGATCTCATGGCCGGTCGCTAAAAGATATATTTTCAAAACTACCTTTACCTCCCATATACTAAGAGTATAAATTGAATAACACAGCACTTTTTGCTAAATATTGACCAATTATAAGAGCATTTAGGCAAGGTTACCTTCTGAACACGAAGCTTACCCTTTCTTTTAAAACTTTGAACATTTTAGAGCCTAATCTATAAGGTACATTTACAACCATTTCACGTAAACCAATCCATACTTGGCCATAAGCTACACCTGTTACCTCTTTCTGTAATAGCTCCTATGAAAAATGTTCCGCTTCAATGACTTGACGTAGACAAATCTTCGAGTCAAAGTTCATTATGACAGTGAGCAATCTGACGCTGTATTTGGAGGTTATAATTTGATTTGTGTTGTGTAGTGAATCATGTTTTGGTCGGGTAATGTATTAGGTTGAGCTATTGTTACTCATTACTGAATATTCGTTTATAATGTTTTCCCCGTTACAGGTTTGGTTAAACTGGTGCGGAAAATTGCATGTCTAATTTCCGCCATTTTATATTATCTATAACATATAAATGAATTGCAAAATGTGTTGGTAAGCGCATAACTCAACAATGCCTGGACCAATTTTCCTTTTTTTTTTAAATATTCATTGAAGTCCAAGGATGGTTTTTACGGCGAGAAAAAAAAGTTAAAATCAGTATAGGTTTTTGTGTAGGTAGGGTACCTACCAGTTACAAAGCAATCTCTCTAAAAATAAAGAAAATTGAGTATTATTAGCATTAAAAACAAAACCAAATAATCATAAACACCTTAACAAAATAAAATAAATAATGCCAAAAGGGCCTCAGCTCAGCATAATGCCAGATGGCAACACAAGGCCGCCATCTGTCGCTGATATTCAACTGCTGCCCACGAGTGCCATACGCTCGAAAACATAAACAAACACATAGGTATAAAACATGAATTGAAAACAGTTAGAAAATTGAAATTTCTACATAGGTAGGTTAGGTAGGTTCTAGAGAGGTAGAAAAAAATCATTGCAACGCATGCCGGGGCAAAGCTATAATTAAATAAAATAGCGGCCACTGATCAAACCCTTATAGAATTACTTTGTTATCCGTCTGTCTGTCTACCTGTCTCTCAAAAACCTTTATCTCAAGATCGCGTGGAGGTATTGAGTTGAAATTAAAACCACATACTCAAGTCTGTGGTTCCTTGATGCTGTGAAAAAATCCTCGCAACCCTCTGAAGTCAAAAGATATGGCTATTCATGTTGCAAGTGGACAGAACCCATAGTATGCGGACGGACTCACGATTGCCTAGTTTTTTTATGAATACAACACTCAAACCTGTAAGCATTATGAATACAAAAACTTTGTTAGTAACTAGCTTTCGCCCGCGGCTTCGCTTGCGATAAATTCGGTATAACAAACCAAGTAGACCTGCAGTTTTGCTCTTGCGCCTGATTGATTTGTAATAGCAACGCTAAGTTTTCCCTTTTCTTCCCTCGTTCTCCCTCATATCCCACTTTTTTTAATAAAAATTAGCCCATGTCCGTCTTCTGGTTCCCAACTTATCAAGAATTAATCAAAATCGGTTTAGCCATTAAAGCGTGAAGAGGTAACAAACAAACAAACTCACTTTCGCTTTTATAAAATTAGTAAAGATTTAAAACAAAACGATACAGTGGTTGTCTGTACATTTAGAATGTTAATCAAGAACTAAAACTTACTACGTGCCTGTACCAGACATAGAATTAATTTTCGTAGTGCGCGAGATTTAATTCTGTTAATTAATTTAACTCGCGTTTCTGCAAGCGGTGACCGAGATGCTTACTTGCGGAAATTGGTTATCATTATTCGGATAGGGGAGGTATGAGGAACTTTGTCATGTGGTAAGTTTTGAGTATACGTATATGTAAAGGAAAACCAACGCAACGATGGATTGATAGCGTAAATGTTTATAGTTGAGGTGCCTGTGCGTGCCTCGGAAAGCGCGTTAAGCTGTTGGTCCCGGTGTTATTTGTAGATCTTTGACAATCTTTAGTCAGTTTCTCAAAACTCCTGCTCGGGTTGTGGATTATTCGAAAAACAAGCCGCGGCCCCGGAACATTAAGGGCAATATAAGGAACACCATTGGGTTTCAGTCAGTACAAGTCTGACACTCCCCCCGTTCCGCCAGAGCGGGGAAAGTTATTTGATGAATGCCCATCCGTAAATAAAAGTGTCCCGAAAGTCCGACAAGGGGTATCGTAATATTAATTAATACTGACTGGGTTGTGAAGGTCAGATAGGCATTCGCTTTCTTTTTTTTTCGGGTGGGAAATCATCCAATGACTTCGCCCGCTCTGGGCGGAGCGGGAGGGCATGTCAGACTTGTACTGACTAAAACCCACCCATGTGCCTTCTGTTGCCCTTTACGTTCCGAGGCCGCAGTATCTCTTTCGAAAAACCCGCAACCCCGGCAGGCGGAGGCCCTTGCAAGCCCCTCTGATAGGCATTCGCTTCATGTTACATACTGGTATTGAGCTGCATCCGACTAGATTAGAAGCTGACCCAACATATTTGGCTAAAAAGCTAAAACACGGAAGGAACTCGGTATGTAAGGGATTCCATCACCAACCCATCAACGAACAAGCCTTGTCAAGCACGGCTTAACCTCAATATCAGCCAGACCAGCAGTGATTATTTAGCCACGAACTCCTCTAAACTGGAACTAAACCAAGGCAGCCTCGGGCCTGTGGACGGTGAGCAATAGGTAGCTCACCGTCCGTCCGTCTATTGCCGACAAGCCGTGTCGACGGCGCGTTAGTGTTCTAGGCGTGCCTCAAAGAGATGTCAGCTAAGCAGAGGAGCCTGCCAGAGCTGCCGCCTGCCGGGGTTGCGGGTTGTCCGAATGAGTCACCACGGCCCCCGGAACGTAAAAAGCAATAGAAGTAACATGGGTGGGTTTCAGTCAGTACAAGTCTGACATTCCCCCCAGCTCCGCCCAGAGCGGGAGAAGTTGTTTATGATTATCCATCCACAAAAAAAAACCAAAGCTGCCTTTTCAAATATTATGTCGCAAAATTCTTTGTTTATTTTTCTGAAAGGTCGGACATACTGGATTAATCGTGTAATCCAAAATACGGGGATTTTTGAACAGAATTCTGAGGGAAGGACCAAGTTTTAAAAAGGTTTTAATTAATTAGGTAAACAGGATTAGCTATGGGCTTGAGAGTTTTGAACAGCCATATTAAGGTTGTTTTGATTTGTTCAGCACACACTGTCCCACTGCTGGGCAAAGACCCCTTTCAATGTAGATGTTGATTTAGATATCCAAAGGTGGTGGTTTTAAAAGCGATGAAGCAATGTGCGTGCTTTAATAATACTGATTCATTTTAGTTTCGACGAGCTTTTATTAATGGTTTGATTCTGAATTAATTTAAACTTTGAAAAATTCAAAACAGGAAAATGTGTGCCGAATTGTATACTCACTTTTAGCTAGTTAGACAAAAACTATACTAACGAAAAAACATACGGAGACAAAATATAGTTTAAATTATTTTAATATTGTATAAACAGAAAATATTTTTTTTTGTTTGTACCGAATAGGCTCCAAAACTACCGGACCAATTTTAACCATTTTTTCACCAATACAAAAGCTAAATTATAAAGAAGTAACAAGCTATATAACATTACGCTACAATACTTAGGAGTTGAGTAGCGGGTGAAACCACAACTAGTATAAAAAAGTATAAACAAAAACTAGAAAGACCAAATAAAGACAAAAGTCCACTAGCAAAGAACATTCTCGACAAGTGTTTCCGCAACCACAACTACGTAATAAATAAAAGACAAACAAAATTTGCATAAAACAATAAAGAACTTTCAACGAATGGTGTCCTTTTTATCTGATACCACTAGTTTACGAAGCGTAGTTTTAAAGCGATTATTTGGTTCCCCAAAGCGTTAAACAAAGCGAATTGCTGCATTTTAGCGCTCTTTTATACATTTCGAATGCTGTTGCAGTATTGTAGGGCCCACGCTCACGGCATTTTGTTGCGATGCTATGCTATATATGAGCAACACATTAAAAATACAACTATCCTAAAGCTCCTCCTTTTAATTAGAGATTTTTTTTGTGTTCCGGGACCGCGGTATATAATTCGAACAATCCGCAAACCTGGCAGGTACCTCATCTTTTCTGCCGTCTCTTTGAGGTGCGCGTGGAACACGTACGCCCCGTCGACACGGCCTGTCGTCAATCGACGGACGGACGGCGAGCTACCCATTGTTCACCGTCCACAGGCCCGTATCTACGGTGGCCGGGAGTCGTCTCGCAGCGCCCGGCGCCCGGGGCGTCTCCCGCAGGCCAGGGCCACGGCTAAGGCCCCCGGTAATACAATCACTCCGTTTGCAAGTACTATGCATCTGACCTTTTGCTTTACTGAAAAGTCACTGTGGGCGAACAACCTTAGCAAACGTTTTCTGAGATACAAATTTAATTTAATTCAGCAATGGGACTTTAATATGCGTTTATTCGCACTGGTGTACGTGTTAAATCTGATTTTACAGCAGTACTTTCGCCGTAAACCAGACGCAAAGCACGTCGGCGAGGACGCATTCCGTCCTCGCCGACGAGGCTCGTCGCGACGTCCCGGTAACAGACCCACCCATCCCTTGTAAGAGCCAGCCCGTGCTGCTGACCCAGTAAGTTTAAATTAGTCCACAAATAAGATCACCCAGATCCAATAGAAAGGGACAGCCCTTGCTGTCCTCCCCCCAGCGACGCCCTAAGCCTAGGCTCGAACCCCACAGTGGGTGTCCTTAGCGTGTAGTCGCTTAGTTTGCAAGTTTTTACCCTAGCTGGAGGTCTTAATTTTTAAGGCATCTAGAGGATTCGCCCGGTTAAGCAGACGACAACCTCCTAGGTTGAACTGCGAGATGCCATTCATAAAAAAAGTACTTTCGTTGATTTGTGTTTTTTTTAGTTTCACAGTAACACAGTGATGTTATAGTTAAATTGGTTATTGAAAACCAGGTGTTGCTTGCATATACAGGTAACAGACATATAAGGTAATAGACAAGCCGTCAGGCAGACAAAAAAACCGAGTAGGTAAGTTAGTGGGTCAACCACAGTTCCAAGGGATCATAGATTTGAGTAAATGTATGTTTTATTTTTAACTAGCTTTTGCCCGCGACTTCGTCCGCGTGGATTAATAGTTCCCGTTCCCGGGGGATATCCGGGATAAAAACTATCCTATGTCCTTTCTCGAGTCCCAGCCTATATCTGTATTAAAATTCATTGAAATCGGTTCAGGCGTGAAGAAGAGACAGACAGACAGATAGAGTTACTTTCGCATTTATAATATTGAAAATTAGTAAGTACGGATCAGTACGGATTTTAATTTGTTACCTCCATGCAATCTCGATATAAAAGGTCTCGACAGACAACAAAGTGATACTATAAGGGTTCTGATTTTTCCACTTGAAGCACGGAACCATTTATAGTTGTTATTTGATGATTTCCCATCCGCAAGATGGGAATTCATCAAATAACTTCTCCTACTCTGGGTTTCCGCTTACAAATAATATTTAAAAAACCTATCAGATTAACACTTTTTATCATAATTCAAGCAAAACAATAACGCACTATCGCTAAAATAATCGCTAGAAAATCGTTTGTAGAATATACCAGTTCTTTAGAACAAGCCGCCATGAAAATTTAATACTCAAAACACCCTCATATTATTTGTATTTAAAGACCGCATCCCTGAATCTATTAGAGACCGTTTTTCGTAAAGCAAAGAGAAATGGGACGAAAGCTTTGGTCTTCAAATCACGTAGAAAGACTTTATATTCGTCCCGAGCTTTTATATAATTTAGTTATGCAAGTAAAATTGTTTAGTTTGTAGTCGTAATGTTCTCAAAATGAAACTGCATAATCTTTGTAGAGAAATTATATTACGAGTACACACACGTAATACAGCGGCGATGTTTGTTAATAAACTTATTCAGATTTTGAGCTGGAATTTTCAGTAACTGTGTTTTGTGTGTAAGCAGTTATTACGATGTAGAAAATGTTCCAAAGGTTTAAAAGTAATATATCGACGACGAAGTGACAAAAACCTTTATCTACTAGAACATGATTTTACAAGAAACGAAAAAACGTTTTAATAATTTTAAACATCATCATCTGCCTAGCCTTTTCCCAACTATGTTGGGGTCGGCTTCCAGTCTAACCGGATGCAGCTGAATATCAGTATTTTACATGGAGCGACTGCCTATCTGACCTCCACAACCAAGTTAATACTGGGTTATACGATACCCCTTGGTAAGACTAGTTGTCAGACTTTCGGAACACTGACTACCTGTAACGACTGTGAAAGATCTACAAATGACAGCCGGGACCAACGGCTTAACGTGCTTTCCGAGGCACGGAGGCAACTCGGTATGTAACGGGTGGTCACCCATCCACAGACCAACCTAGGCAAGCGCAGCTTAACCTTAAGATCGACCCGAGCGGCTGCTATTATTTAGCCACGAGCTCCTCACAAGTTCAATAATCAGTTTTAATAATTTTAAACATATGGTATGAAAAATACTATTATTGGATATTATATTGTGACAAAAAGTTTATAATCTAAAAAAGGGCAAGACATGGCTGTGTTCTTAGAACACCCAAATTTTGCAAGTAACATTTTATTTTTACGATATAAAGTGAGTGCGCTGATTGCCAGTTATTATTGGACACAAATCTGAGAACTATGTTAAGCGAGAGCTACTAAGAAATTCCTCATTGAAAACTCCAATACCACTTTGCTCATCTTGGAATTAAACGTCATGGCTCATACCCAACAGTATCCAGAGTGGGAAAACGCCCGGGTGTCCACCACTGTGACGAGTGCCTGAAGGACTTGGTGGAGCATACTGTGGCGGTCTGTCTCGCTTGGGCAGAGCACCGCTGTGTCGTCGTAGAGGCGATAAGTGGCGATCTCTCGCTCGTCTCTGGTTTAATCCATGGTGTGGAGCGAGAGGCAATGGGAAGCAGTTGCCTACTTCTGTGAAGCAGTTACGCATGTGAATGTGGTGACTGGATGTATAGTATGTGGGTGAGAAACTCACCCTCAACCCGCCCCAGCAGAAGCACGGGCGTCGAGATTCGCGAGTAGAGCTGAGCAATACGTAGCTCACCGTCTATCTGTCTAGTGACGACATGCCGTGTTGACGGCGCGTTCATGGTACACGCGTGGGGCTGCAAGTTTATTCTAAAGAGATACCGCGCCCCCGGAACGTGAAAGTCAAAAGTAGGCACATGGATAGATTTAAGTCAGTACAAGCCTGACACTTCTTTCCGCTCCGCCCAGTAAGGAAGTTATTTGATGATTTCCCATTAGGAAAAAAACCCTAAAAACAGTTTTTAGTTTGTTTTGCTAAATGCAAACGTAAATTGTAGCGATAAGTGCTAAATTAACATCCATTTTATTGTTGCTATACATGGTTCCGTACTTCCAAAAGAAGATGAGAGTTATAAAAGTTTATTAATAAAGTTTTAGCAAGTTAGTAGACGAGTTATCCAATCTTCAGTCGAGCTTTTTGTATCTGAAAACAGTTGAATGAATAAAACCAAGCCTTGCCATAATTCAGCTTTTAATAACAGCCATTTCGCAAAGAAAGACAGAATTCCTTGCCAAAATGCAGCTTGCTGCATTTCTTGAAAATTAAATGCTCATTAAGTTCATTAATTTTCAAAGGAGCTACGGATATAAGGTTCAAGTAATTCGGAATGAATTTATTTAAGAACAAACGCTTTGTTTCGAAAAAAGAACCAGAAACTCAAACTAAGTAATAGTAAAGTAATATAAAGCACATATATGATGAAATGGGTGGAACTTACCTAAATTAAATTTATTTGTTATTATATATAAAAGTACGAAGTAAGTATATAAAAGTAAGTTTGTTTGACACACCTTAACGGCTTTTGATGGTGTAACGATTTATCATAAATAAGATAAAAAAAAAGCTGTCAGCATATCTGGTAGAGCTCATTGCGCAGATTCAGGATCAAAATTTAACTAATGGTTGTCAAAAAAAAATGCATTTACTACTGATATCGTTAGTGCGGTCGACTTAGGACCTACTTTTTTTTAGCATATCGATAGTAAACACTAAAAATATATTTGTTTTATAAAAATCAGCTACGCGAACTGCCATCAGCTTTTTAGATCCCAGTGCTTCATTCTTCATCATCTGCCTCGCTTTAATAACTTTATCGGGGTCGGCTTCCAGCATTATCTGATGCAGCAGAATATCAGTACTAAAGAGACCACGACACAGACCTCCACGGCCCAGATAGTATTGGGTTAAACAGTGCCCCTTGACGAGACTGTTTGTCAGATTTTCGGGTCGCTGACTTCTGGTAACGACTGTCAAGGTATTCAAATGACAGCTGGAATCTAGGGCTTAACGTGCTTTCCAAGGAAACTAGGTGTGTAAGGGGTTATCGCGCTCTCCAAAGTAGTGGATGAGTTCTACCGACCGTCTTTGTTAAGCGCGACGTAACCTCAAAGATGTGTACGTCTGTATTTTTTTATTAAAGAGCTACTTCCAGTACTTCGATCTCATGGGAAATTCCCGACACCCACGCGAGCGAAGCTGCGAACAAAAGCTTGTCTCAAACACTAAGAACTACAGAACTCAGTTTCGTATAAAGCGAATCTTCTTATCTAGAAGTGAGTTTTAATTCATCGGTTCAAGTTAGGCGAATCGATTCGATCGCAAAGAGCTAAGTTCTCGAGATAATACTTAGAAGTGAACGATTGTTTGTAACTTTGTTGTTTGTAAGTTAGGGGTAAGTGAACGGGTATTTTGGTTCATTAGATATTCGAGTATTTTTATTAGGAAAGGAATTGATAATGGTGTTATTATTTTATTATATACTAGCTGTTCTTCGCGGTTTCACCCACGCTGCTCAGCACCTGTTGGTCGTAGCGTGATGTTATATAGCCTATAGCCTTCCTCAAGAAATGGACTATCCAACACTAAAAGAAGTTTTCTCTTCGTACTTCCTGAGATTAGCGCGTTCAAACAAACAAACAAACAAACTCTTCAGCTTTATAATATTAGTATAGATATAAAGTATTTTATTATTAGCCACGGAGTCTGGATTTCTGACCGGTTGATTATATTATATGCTTAAATATAACTACTGAAATAAGGGTGTATTTTAAGATGCACCTGTTTTTGTATGATTCATATTTGCATGATGTTTAGGTTCTTTTTGACAAAAATACTAGGTATTTAAAGTAATTAAACGTTTTTCAACAGATATGAAGTATTTCTTGTTAGACTTAAGAGTTTATGTATTTAGTGCATGCTTGTAGTTTAGACGTGCATACATTTGATTGAGAAAAAACGGAATATAACTTTATTTCGGGTGGCGTAGACTAACAGAAGTCTTAACCTAGTATAAAATTGTTACACATACACTGACATAAATCAAATTCAATATGATTAAAATAATAAATTAAATTTCTTATGATAATATTAGAATAAATTATTGAATTTAGTAAAAATAACCCAAAAAAATATTTTACCTGCCCCAAGCCCTATTTAAGGATGCATGTAAATAGGCATTACATGCATCCATATATTGCTACAGTGCTGCATAAAAGGCCCGTCCAACCTGTTGGCGAAAACAGTGAGAAGATTGTTACCGCTGCGTCGCACTCTTCGTTCAATACGATTGTCGGTCGTCGAAGGAATGGTCACCCGAATAGTGGTAGGGAGACGCCTTGTCGAACGAGTACCGCATCGCAGCAATGGAATGGATTGCTGCGATGATAGATTAGAATAGATTACGGGTTTGGGATAATATAAAAAAATATAAAAGGAGTTGTTTGTCTAGATGTTGAGTAATTTGAAAAAAAAGTGATGAATATGAATGTTAATGGATGAGGTGAGAGAAGAAGGCCTAAGAAAAGATAGATGGATTGTGTGAGGAAAGAGGAGAGGAGAAAGAAAAAGGTGTAAATGATAGCGTCAGACAGTAAAGTACGGAAGAAAAAAACGTGATGCACCAACCCCAAATACAATAAGACAAGGGAAGATAAACGTTGACTTTTTTCTTGAAATAATTTGCAAATATCTGTTATATATACCTTTTATCTTCTCTTCGAGTCAAATGAATTTAGCTTGCTAGGTGGTCTTTAGGTCAAATGTAGGACGTGTTTTATTTGTTTTCTCCAACGAACATACAATACCCTATCAGTTTTGCGGCTTGTCAGAATGCCGCCGGCATAGTTGTAGTAAGTAATTCGTGGACAGTGTTCGAATTTAGAACAACTGTTGGATATAACGACCAAGTCACAGTACTATAAAAACCAGTAAACCAACGGCAGAATAGCTCACATATTAAAAAAGCTGAAGTGGCAGTAGGCCATAAACTACTACCTACTAATATTATAAATGCAAGTGTTTGCATAGATGTATGTATGGATTTTTGTTACTCTTTCACGTCAAAACCGCTAAACAGATCTTAATGAAATTTGGCACGGAGGTAGATTATGGTCTGGAATAGCACATAGAAGGATTTTTATTCGATATCACGCTGGCGAAGCCACGAGCATCAGCTAGTAAACCATAAAACCGGTGATCGTTAAGGTAAATGTGTTCTTGAGTGGAAACCGGGAATCGGTAAGCAGAAAGTGAGGCGCCCTGAGGCGCAATGATCGAATTTTTTGCAGGTTGGCATATAGCAACTGGATAAGAGTCGCTAAGAATCAACTTTGGTAGTGTGTGATTGAAGACGCCTTTTTTTTTTTTTTTTTTTTTTTTTCGGGTGGGAAATCATCCAATGACTTCCCCCGCTCTGGGTGGAGCGGGGGGGCATGTCAGACTTGTACTGACTAAAACCCACCCATGTTTCTTCTATTGCCCTTTACGTTCCGAGGCCGCGGTATCTCTTTCGAACAACCCGCAACCCCGGCAGGCAGAGGCTCTGGCAAGCCCCTCTGCTTTGCTGACTCTCTTTGAGGCGCGCGTGAAACACGAACGCGCCGTCGACACGGCCTGTCGTCAATCGACGGACGGACGGTGAACTACCCATTGCTCACCGCCCACAGGCCCGCATCTACGGTGGCCGGAAGTCGTCTCGCGGCGCCCGGCGCCATGGGCGTCTCCCGCGGCGGCTGGGTTGGGCAGATGTTCTTTCCCTCAAACGCCCGGCCACCTCCTTCGCTAACATTACTGCTTCGCAGAAGGTGGTGACCGCTTCCCATTCCCTCTCGCTCCGGACCATGGCCTGAACCAGGGCCGGACGCGAGAGATCGCCGCCGCCGATCGCCTCTACGAGGGCACGGCGGTGCTCCGCCCAAGCCGGGCAGATCGCCACTGTGTGCTCCACCGTGTCCTCCGGGCGATCGTCACAATGGTGACACCCGGGCGCTTCCTCCCGCCCGATGATGTGCAGGAACCTCCCGAAACTTCCGTGTCCGGTGAGGACCTGCGTCAGGCGGTAGGTGAGGACGCCATGACGCCTCTCCAGCCACTCCTCAAAGAGGGGACTTACCGCCACTATTGTAGCGTGCCCTGCACGGGGTTGCGACAGTCGCTCTCTCCATGCCACCATGAGATCGCACCGGAGGTCTGCCCGCCGAGCGGCAACTTGCCGCGGCAGTGGGTTTTCCCCCCGGTGTAGTGCCTCCGCGCGCCACTCAAACAGGCGCGCGAGGACTATCGCCTCCAGATCCCACGGTGGCAGTCCGGCAAGGAGGCTTGCTGCCTCGCCGGAGATCGTGCGGTAGCCCCGGACAAGCCGTATGGCCACCACCCTTTGGGGCGCGTTCAGATAGTGGGCGGCGCGCCGCCCTAAAGAACGCGCCCATACTGGGGCCCCGTAAAGGGCCATGGACCGCACGACTCCGGCATAGAGCCTACGGCAGGAGGCGTTTGGCCCCTTGAGGTTGGGCAGGAGCCGCTTGAAAGCAGCCCCCGTCCGCTCGAGCTTGGGAGCCAAACGTCGGAAGTGTTCGACGAAGTTCCACCGGCTGTCGAGGACGATTCCCAGGTACTTCATCGTCGACCCGACGCCGATGCGAACCCCTCCTACCCTCAACTGGGATCCCGACGGTGGCGTGTTTCCGCGGCCATGAAAAACCATGGCCTCGGATTTGTGCAAGGCCACCTCGAGACCCAGTAGCCGGATCCTCTCCGCGACTATCGCAACCCCGCGTGTCACATTGTCGGCCGCCGCCTGGTGCGACCCCCCCTGAGCCAGGACGAGCGTGTCGTCAGCGTAACAAACTACACTGACGCCGCTGGGGAGGTCGGCGCGCAGCACCCAGTCGTAGCCGATGTCCCACAGGAGCGGCCCCAAGACCGATCCCTGTGGGACACCGCACGACATCTCTCGCCGGTTCCACTCTCCAGAGCGACCGGGGTATATGACGGCCCTGTCCGTCAGATATGCCCCGACCACACGACGAAGATAGGTCGGCATCCGGTGGTATTGGAGTGCCTCCCTGATGCAGCCCCAGGGCATGGTGTTAAACGTCGAGCGCCCCTTGCGGAAACCATACTGGTGATCCGCAAGATCCGGCCCCGTCCCCACAAGGTGCCCGACGAGGCGGTTTGCAATTACTCTTTCAAAGAGCTTGCCCACCTCGTCGAGCAGCACAATGGGCCGGAATGCGGACGGAGCGTCCGCATTGAAGACGCCTTAGTCCACCAATAGACTGCTGTTGGCAGTTGATGACACATAGGTACGCCAGCACATCAAGCTACTACAATCTGTCAGATTTCTTTGATAGATTTTCGACTTTATTTCTAAAGTATTAGGTTCAAGGTACATTGGGAAAAATTGACAGTTTCGGGTAGCTTGACCTGCTGGCGTCTGTACATGAAAGGTAACAAAATTGTATACAATTTGGCTCCTAAGTTCACAGATAGTGTTGTTGGAGAGGTTGTTCTACCCAGCTAAAATAATAGGAAGTAGTGAGATCCTTATTGGATCCTTTCACAACATGTGTGACATCAGCTAGAAGGTGCTTAAGCCTCAAGTTTTTCAAAAAGCCTACAAGTTGTGTTTTTACCCCATTTTTTAAATTGTATTATTATAAATTGTACGGTCAAGCAACCGCACATTGTACTTTGGCCTAGTTAGAGAACTGCAAATTTTGTTAATTTATAAAATGTAATACAGTCACGTACTCAAGTACGTCAGTCTTCGGTAGAATATCGAGCTCGCGTAACATTTAACATTTTAAACATTTTTTATAACATTTTTACATCATTTTCTTTTATATTATTTTAGTGCATTTTTCGTATTAAAATACCTTTTTGAACATTAACATTTATTTTATTAACATTCAACATTTACTGTAAGGGTCCTGCCCTTACATTTGGTCCTTCGAATTAAGTGTAAAATCAGTGCCGTGGTATATTTTCACTCGCGGGAACATTTTGAACATTAAACTCGAACATTAATCAGAACATTCAACAGAACATTAAAACACAGCGTGAAGAGTGAAAGTGAGAGTACGCAGAACGAGGTGAAGTATAAGCAGCAGGCAGGTGTAAGCAGCGAATCCGGTGAGCACGTTCCATTTTACCTATTTTTCTGAAATTTTGGATTTGTGTACCGAGAAACAACAATGTCTTCGTACGATGCTTTACTTGATTCTCAATCTGCCAATCTTAACTCTATCAAACGTATAAATGAAAACTTTAAGAAAGATAGCTCAACACGTAAAACCACTCTTGAGTATCACGATGAAAGACTTCAAAAGCTGGAGGAGTATTGGAGTGAATTTAAAAACAACGACATCCAATTAGCCTTATTTGAAGGCAAGAAGTCTGGACCTTACTATGAGAATCGTGTTTACGAGCGTTTGGAACAATTATACGAGGAGACGAAGATTATGATAAATAAGTCGAAACAAAGATTACTGGCGAAAATCGAAGACGACGGATTTACTTCGTTCACTCAGTCACAACAACAAGAAGAAAGGTCAAGTGCTCAAGAGGTTGTTGAAGAACAACGGGAAAGCGAAGAGATCGCGGAGGATGTGAAGAACACGAGATCAAATGAAGAGTTAGTCGTTGATCAACGGACTAGAGATATGATAAATGAGCAGCGGTCTAACATAAAGGCGTTTGAGCGAACAGTACGTAACATGGACATTGAAAATTTGAAAGAAAAGTGGCAACTTGAAGATAAATTGAGGTCAGTTACGCAACGTTGGGAAAAAGTCGATACCACGTATTGGAAGCTGGACAACATATTAGTCAACATGCAAGCATTTGAAAGTGACTATAACAGACTAGAACGGCTGTATGAATTCAGTAAGGAACAAATTAATAAGAAGATTTGGGATAACAAACACCAAGAAAAATCCACGCCTCAAATCGAACTTCCGATTTTCAGTGGCAGCTACGCCCAGTGGACAACATTTAAGGACTTGTTCGTGGAAATTGTGCATCGTAACACTTTCATCTCTAACGCTCAAAAAATGCAACATTTAAAGGCGAAGTTAAAGGGAGAGCCTGAGCGATTAATACAGCACATGAACATTAGTGCTGACAACTACGAAGCCAGTTGGCGGATACTTCAACAGAGGTACGACAATAAGAGACTGTTATTTACCTACCAAGCCAACATGTTACTGAGTCTACCCAGCATACAAACCCCAACGGCATCACTACTGAAAAGAATGCATGACACGACCATTGAGTGCCTCCAGGCTATTCAGAATCTGAAATACGATACTACTAGTTGGAACCCTTTAGTGGTTCACATTTTAATGCAAAAGCTAGACGCAGACACATGCCAGTCCTTCAAAGAATCCATGGAAAACCCAAGGGAAATGCCATCATTAAACGAGTTCTTGAAATTCATCGAAACCAAGTTCATGTCAATGGAATCGGGTACAAACCCGAACCGCCCTCGGAACGTTAACAATCAACAGCAAAACACTCAGCCAAAAACAGTACATAATGCAACATACAGCAAGTCTAAGGCGCAACAACAGACCAGTCCAGGTGGATCTAAGAACATGCCGAAAACATTCCATAACAAGCAAACATCTCATCATTCTTTTATAACTTGTCCTAAATGTAACAAGCAACACGGTCTCTATAATTGCAGAGAATTTTTAAGTATGTCACCAGACGAAAGGTTCAAAACCGCTAACAACCTACATGTATGTCTAAATTGCCTGTTTAGTCATAACGGCGAAAAATGCACGTCGGAAAAAAAGTGCAAGCACTGCGATGAGCCGCATAGCAGCATTTTGCATGATGCGATTGGAGTTGCGAAATCGAGAACCAACAGACCTAATGTAGGTCAACAAGTAAGCACGCATTTAGCTCATGATAACTCAAATGAGGTACTTCTAGCCACTGCCCAGGTCAAAGCAATAGCCAACGACGGAACTATGGTCATTCTACGCGCTCTATTGGACCAGGGCTCTCAGGTCAGCCTCATTACAGAAAATGCTGCGCAAAAATTGCAATTAAAACGAGAGCGGATGAGCGCGGTGGTGTCAGGTGTTGGGACTTCAGCCACCACCAACTGTAAAGGGGTTCTCCATCTTAAGTGCCAAGCGATATACAGCAATTTCAACATTAACATTAACGCACTTATTATGAAGAAACTAACAAACAAACTGCCGAGTAAGACAATAAATAAAGATAGCTTCGAACATTTACAACATTTGCAACTTGCTGATCCAGATTTTAACATATCTCAGGATATAGATTTACTATTGGGAGCCGAGGTATATTCTGAAATATTGTTAGAGGGGCTAATAAAAACAAACACGTCATCCGTCATCGCACAACAAACATATTTAGGCTGGATAGTATGTGGTAATTACAAAACATTCAATTGCCATGTAATTGTCAACAACATTCAGGATCTTGCCCAATTCTGGGAACAGGAGTCTCTGCAAGAGGAAAAAGAAGATGTCGACCCAGACAACAAGTGCGAACAGCTGTACAAAGAAACAACAACACGACTTCCTGATGGACGATACCAAGTTCGTCTTCCCCTCAAGGACAATTTTATTGAACAATTAGGAACATCAAAACCACAGGCAATCGCTCAATTTCAGCAACTAGAGCGAAGAATGGTTAAAAACCATGCGTTTGCAAGTAATTATAAAGCCTTTATGGAAGAATATGAAGAAATGGGTCACATGGAAAAAGTCGATAACAACACTGGGAACAAAAACATGGAATATTATCTTCCACATCATGGGGTAGTGCGGCCAGGTGCGATCACAACTAAACTCAGAGTTGTGTTCAATGCATCGGCAAAAACAAGTACAAAACGCAGTCTTAATGATTTAATGGAGGCCGGGCCAAATCTACAAAAAGATATCTTTAGTATTTTGCTGAAATGGAGACAATACAAATATGTCTTAACATCAGACATTGAAAAAATGTACCGATTTATAATGGTGCATCCTGAACACCAACCTCTTCAGAAAATAGTGTGGAGGGATTGCCCACAGCAACTGCTAAGAGAATATCAACTATGTACAGTAACATATGGTACCAAGGCCGCTCCATTCCTAGCACTCCGAACACTTCAACAACTAGCAAGAGACGAAGGTGACAAGTACCCTGAAGCAAAAAACATCCTACTCAACCAATTTTTTGTTGATGATGCGTTATTCGGAAAGGATACCATAGATGAGGCCCGAGACACAAGAGACCAACTTATACAGTTATTGAAGGAAGGAGGGTTCAATCTCAGAAAATGGTCGAGCAACGAACGTCAACTGCTAGAAGACCTGCCAGAACATATGATTAGTCCCGTCAGTTTAAGCTTTACAGAGGCATCAGCGTCCAAAACGTTAGGCTTGGCATGGGATCCAAAACAAGATGAATTTATATTTTCAACCACACTAAAAAACAAAACCGACACTGAAACCAACAAGAATTCGTCAAAACGGCAAATCTTAAGCGACATTTCAACAATTTTTGATCCATTGGGGTTGCTATCCCCAATAACAATCAAGGCAAAAATCTTATTCCAACAGATCTGGAAGTACAAAATTGAATGGGATGATACTGTTCCAGATGGAATAGAAAAGGAATGGAGAACATTAAAAACGGAATTAACAAACATGCAACCTTTCAAAATAAACCGATGGCTTGGATTAGAAGCAAACAAAAATTGGGAATTACACGCATTTTGTGACGCATCAGAAAAAGCGTTCTCGTGCGTAGTGTACAGCAAGATTACAGAGGGAGAACATCAACAGATTACATTGGTTGCGGCAAAAACAAAGGTCGCTCCAATACAAAAACAACAAACACTTCCCAGACTTGAGTTATGCGGTGCTCAGCTGTTAGCTCAACTGGTTAAGAAAATAAAACATTGCTTTGATAAGCCTAACATTAAAGTAACAGCATGGACGGACTCGATGATCGTGCTTGGCTGGCTGAAGGGAGATGTCTCGCGATGGAAAGCCTACGTCGGACACAGAGTTCAAGAGATCATATCTGTAGTGCCCGCAGAGAATTGGAAACACGTGAGATCTGAACAAAACCCGGCCGACTGCGCGTCACGTGGACTACTACCGTCTCAGTTACACAACTTTCCTCTGTGGTTTAGTGGACCGGAATGGCTTAACAGTGAATTCATTCCTGAAGCACATGACATGATAAAGATGCCTGAAATAGAACTAAAAAAGGTGCATGCAGTTACGTCACAAATTACGGAACACAAAAACATCAACTTTATAACAGAATTACTTAACAAGAACAGTTGTATTATGACTATAATACGCATCGTAGCTTGGGTGTCGCGTTTCATAACAAGGACGTCGCAAAACAATCGGCACGGGGAAGCCGCAGCTATGAATCATCCAAACATTAATGACTCGCACGCGTCAAAACAATGTAATTTAACACTCTTTGATATTCGATGCGCTACTAATATAATAATAAAACATGTACAAAACGAATATTATGAACAAGAAATTAATGAATTAAAGACTAAAGGAAGAATAAGCAAAAATAGAGGACTCCAAAAACTATACCCTTACCTGGATGAAAATAACATTTTGCGTGTCGGAGGGAGACTAAAGAATTCAAACTTACCAGAAGAAACAAAACACCCAGCTATCATCCCAAAAAACAGCAAACTGGCGCATCTCTTAATTGCTCGTGCACATTCTACAACACTGCATGGTGGAGCGAGGCTAACTATGGCTACATTGAGACAGAAATACTGGATCACAGGTGGAAATAACACTGTTAAAAAATACCTGCAGGACTGTGTAAAATGTTGTCGCTTCAAACCATCGAAACAATACCAATTGATGGCTGACCTACCCAGGGAGAGAATAACACAATCGCCACCATTCTACCACACAGGAGTGGACTTCACAGGGTTTGTTAACGTTAAATTAAACAAGGGCCGGGGCGTCAGAACGAGTAAGGGTTACGTCGTTGTATTCGTATGCATGACAACAAAGGCGGTGCATTTAGAACTTGCATCAGATTTATCATCTCAAACATTTATACTGGCTCTTAACCGCATGATCGGACGACGAGGATGTCCGAGACATATTTATTCTGATAACGGAACAAACTTTGTTGGAGCCGAAAGGGAGTTAGCAAAACAACTGCATATTTCAAAAACATTTAACAACGACACCTTATCGAAAAAGAGTAACGAGATGGGGATAGAATGGCATTTCAACGCTCCAAGCTGGCCGACTGCGGGAGGACTTTGGGAGGCTGCAGTTAAGTCTATGAAATATCACCTAAAGCGTGTCCTAGGAGAGCAAAAGTTGACATACGAAGAGTTTTTAACACTGCTTACACAAATAGAAGCCTGTATGAACTCTAGACCACTTTGCCCTTTAACTGAGGACGTGGACGATATTGACTACCTCACACCTGCACATTTCTTAATCGGCCGACCTTTAACATTCTTGCCAACAGAAAATATCGAAAATCAAAACATCAACATTCGACATAGGTGGCAGTTATTAGATAAAATGAAACAAGGGTTTTGGAGAAAATGGTCATCAGAATACCTTCAACAACTTCAAGTTCGCAGTAAATGGTTAAACAAAACAAACAATTTATCATTAGGGGATATTGTCTTAATTAAAGAAGATTGCCTTCCTCCTGCGAAATGGGCACTTGGCAGAATACAGGAAGTTCACCCGGGGAGAGACAATCTGGTCAGAGTTGTGACGTTAAAAACTAAAACAGGACTACTAACAAGACCAGTAACAAAATTAGTAAAACTCCCAGTAACAGAATCTCCTATAGAAGTACCTGACACCACCACCTCCAATGATAAAAGCTGCACTGAAAAACAAAAGACCACAACAAATAACACCAACAGGAAACAACGTTTTAAATCAAACAAGATAAGCTCCAGCCTGCTATGCATCCTCGTAACATTGCTAACATTATTTCAACCCACAAGGCAGAGCAGTGACGGCATAAATGTTACACCGTTTGAACCAAATAGAGGAGTGTATTTTGACAAAATCGGCAATTTGCAAACCGTGCACGATGACTGGAAGATTGTAACATATTACAACATGACAACATACTGGCAAGGCATGGGAAATATACATAGAGTTGTGAAACACCTAGGAGAAAGGTGTGAGCAATTTGCATACCAAACATTGTGCAAAACCATCATGACCGAATTCAAACAGGAACTCAACGAACTTGATCATAATAACTACATGCTGGAAACTCATCATGGGCAAACAAGGGGACGCGTTGCCCGAGGTCTCGTCGATGGAGTAGGTTACCTTGCAAACAGCCTATTCGGCGTGCTAGATGAAAGGTTCGCAACACAATATAAAAAGGACATAGAAACATTACATAATAACAGAGATCATTTATTAAATCTGATTAAAGGTCAAACCTCAATCATTGAAGCACACAATAACATTTTAAAGAGAAACGAAGAGGCGATGAACACTCAGTTCAATCTATTAGAGCAACACCTTAACGCTACAGATAACTATCTGAAGAAATTGGACGAAGCTGTTCAACAAGATGAAGCGTTGAATTACTTTAACATCATGGCTTTAACAAGTTCAACCATTCTGTCCAAACTCCGTCACATACAACAGATGCTCTTAGACACAGCTATTAACATACACCATGGTCATGTAGACACCAGACTTTTACCGCAGAACCAACTCTTTCAAGAGCTTAACATTATCTCTGGACAATTGCCACAACAATTATCGCTACCCGTTGACAACATTCAAAACCAATTAGCTGATATTTACAAACTACTAGAAGTAAAATCTAGACTGTTTGAAAATTATTTCATCATCGAAATAACATTACCTCTAACGGGTGACACTCCATTCACTATATATAAAACAGTTCCCATTCCGATGATCAAAAATAACAACCAGTCAATTACAATGAAAACAAACTCAGAATCTGTTGCAGTAAATGTGAGAAAAGAGACATACATGCAGCTAACAGACAGTGACCTGGAAAATTGTATTAAAATAGAACCAAGGACATATGTATGCTCACTAAACAAACCAACACGCAACATGCGAAATCATCAAATTCCATGCGAAATCGGAGCAATAACAAATATTACATTATCAAAATGTATCTACACATCCGAGTCATGCAACAACAAATGGACACCATTACAAAAACCGAATACCTGGCTCTATGTCTGCTGCACGGATTGTCAACTGCAAATCATCTGTGAAGGTCGTATGACTACGAAGGCAATACGGTCAACGGGAATTTTAGAAGCCAAAGAAGGATGCATAATTAGAAACAACGAAGAAACATATTATACACAACTTTACTACACAAACAAAATTTACGTCAACCCGGAAATACCGCTGATAGACCTAGATGACATCAACAATTTAACATCGGTACAACCGCTTGACTTATCAACAACCCAACATAATACACATTTTGTGAAAAACGATTATGAAAAACTTCATAATTCGTTGAAAGAATTGGAAGAAGAGACAAAACAGACTGAAATGTCGCAACACGATGTCCATCAATACATCGTTTCATACTCTACGATGGGACTTCTGATCCTGTCAATATTCGTCGCGGGAGGAGCCTACGTGTACTGTAAACGCTGCGGCAAGCTCGCCGTCAGTGACGGCGCCGGCGCGCCAACCAGATCAGCGCCACAGAAGCCACCAAGAGCTACGGCATCTACCTACGCGACGCCTCATGATTTTAACATTTAACTTTATTTACATTAATCATTTTATTTACATTTCTTTTTATTCCATGAATTTATTTACATTGATGTTATATTCTTTCTTAATTTTTACTCTTTTTGCCCCGCCAAGATGTACGGTCAAGCAACCGCACATTGTACTTTGGCCTAGTTAGAGAACTGCAAATTTTGTTAATTTATAAAATGTAATACAGTCACGTACTCAAGTACGTCAGTCTTCGGTAGAATATCGAGCTCGCGTAACATTTAACATTTTAAACATTTTTTATAACATTTTTACATCATTTTCTTTTATATTATTTTAGTGCATTTTTCGTATTAAAATACCTTTTTGAACATTAACATTTATTTTATTAACATTCAACATTTACTGTAAGGGTCCTGCCCTTACATAAATTTTAATTTTATTGTAAACGAACACATTTTTGACAGCCATTTTCTGAAATGTTGTTTGTAAAAACGTCTTTATTTAATAGAAATAACCTATATTAATTTTAATTTAACACACTGAACAGACGTGTGTTCACATAATTTCTATTATTCCATTTCTATACGGGTTCACTTGTTGGCTTTCTGTTTCTTTGATTTCTTTTTTTATGTTATATTTTTATATATCTGTAAGTCTTTCTTAGTATATT
Organism: Ochropleura leucogaster; assembly: GCA_958449745.1. Classification (NCBI taxonomy): domain Eukaryota; kingdom Metazoa; phylum Arthropoda; class Insecta; order Lepidoptera; family Noctuidae; genus Ochropleura; species Ochropleura leucogaster. Next base: position 7,971,959 of record OY288223.1, on the reverse strand, counting down.
AAATAAATAAATAAGTAAGAAGTAGCGCTTTGGGGGATGGTATCTTGTACACTTTGACGCTTGAAAAGTGCTGATTGTCAACGTAATATGAATATGTTTTTTTTGTTTTATAATCATTTCTCTCGATGCGACATTCTCACGAGTAACCTGTTACCTTTTTTTGCGGTTGGGAAACCATTAAATAACTTCCGCCGCTGTAGCCGAAGCAGTGAGGAGTGTCAGACTTGTACTGGCTAAAATCCACAGATGTTCCTTCTTTTGCCCTTTATGTTCCGGGGCCGCGGTATTTCTTGGAACAACCCGGAACCTGAAATTATGTTAACATTCGCTTTACTGCAAATGCTTTGAAATTTTGTGTGAGCGGATTCTAGATTTTGTTCTAAGTTGCAATACGGTATGTTATTCTATGTCTACTGCGACCAAGTGTTACCCTTCGTGTTTACTTGGGACCGAAATGTATGGATTAGGACCAGACAGTGCCAATTAGTGCTATTGTTTTGTCTGGCAAGACTTACTAGGGCAAAATAGCACGTTTTGTCTCTAACTCTTCAAGACTGTCTGGAGGAGATTGCCTAAACCAATAAGCCTTAGCATTATGTACTATTTGTTTTGTCCTTATTATTATTTTCGCTGTTAGTGTTAGTCACGATCTTTTGTTTAAATACATACTTTTTAATCACATTATTTAAAAATTACAAAATATACATAAACTTATTTTAACAATATGAATTTGTTCCTGATACTGGCAGACTACTACTTTTTATATTTTAAAATGCTTTTCGGTCATTTTCTTTTATTATGTTAAATTATATGTCGATGAAACCAAAAAAAATGTGCTAATATGCTATTATAGACACTTAATCTTATTCTTTTTAGATGTTTCTTACTGATTATGGAGACAATATAATCATATTCACCTTTATATCCATCCCTAATATATCCTGTAATAAAAATTCCGTAACATTTCAAGGTTTAGGTAATATATAAATCCATATTAGAAACGTATTTCACAGAAAGTAATTTTAATTTTGATGTATCAATATTCTTAATATTCCCGCGCACTGAAAGATATCCTATAAAAACAGTAAATCTTTTTCCCGTAAAATTTGACTTTTCCGGTTACCGACACTGCTAAGGGGCATCGAAGTGTAAAAATGAATCGACGTAAAATATTTACAAGTTTCAAAATGGTAAAATAATTTAACAATATTTAAAAAAAAATGTACGAGATATTACAGGTTGCGGGTAAATAAATGAATGGGAAAATCGTGACTGATCACCACTTTGTACAATTCAAATAAATAATAAATATCTTGGGACAACTCACACACGGCTATCTGATCCCAAGCTAAGTAGAGCTTGTGTTATGGTAACCAGACAACTGATATACATACTTATATAATTTATAAATACATACATATTATAGATAAATCACACCCAGACACAGAACAAACAATCATGCTCATCACACAAAGTTTGTCCTGGATGGGAATCGAACCCACGACCTCCGGCTCAGCAGTCAGGGCCACTAACCACTAGACCAACAGGCCCGTCTAAATACTGGGTCGTTCTGTATCTGTAGGTCACTAATTTATCTCAGTTCTGCTATTTTTTAACTAGCTTCTGTTAGAGACTTTTGCGTGCAGTTTCGTCCAACAGGAACGTGCTTTTGGCTAGAAAAGTTTATCTTCATGCCAAATTTCACCAAAATCCGTTCAGCACTTAAAACTTTTTGCGGATGGGAAATCATCAAATAACTTCCACGCTCTGAGCGGAGCGGAGGGAAGTGTCAGACTTGAACTGACTAAAACCCACCCATGTGCCCTGTATTGCCCTTTATGTTCCGGGGCCACGGTATCCTTTTCGAACAACCTACAATCCCGGAAGGTGATGGCCCTGGCAGGCAGCAGTAAAGGCACATTTTAAGTGATATAATATAAAAAGTACGTGTTGGTATCTAAATAAATAAATGTGAAAGTAATATCTCATTACGAATATTAAACATAGTGAAGCCAACAGCTTACCTCAGGGAGAGCCGCATTTAATTTAATGCACAGCAAAATATCTTGTCAGCCAGAAAATATTTTAAGCCAACTGTTTTAGATGATGTAAGGCTCCGTAGTAGTTGGCGCCTTACACGTGTAGTTTATTTTGCCTAACCGATTTTGATGAATTTTGGTAAAGAGATAGTTGCGATTCTGGAGACAGACATAGGTTTTTTTTTTAAGTGAGATAAAGGGGAGAAACGTCACGTCAGGAAACAAAATCGCTCGTGTTTTTTGACGTAGAACGCGTCACCCAAGGCCGTGACCAAGGCCTAAGCAATCGCACGAAGTCCAAAATCCGTGTTCTCTTTTCAAATATTTATTCAATTTACATTCCATTAGACGAGGCACGGATGTCGGGAGCGAATAATTTCCCTACATCCAGCCAGATGTAAAATGTTGAGGTTTTTTTTTTTTTAAAAAAAAAGGAAACTTGTTTACTTTAGTGGCTCGTTACCTGGAAAACGTCAAGATGGAAATGCATGTTTAATGCTTTACATTGAAGTAATGCGAGTTAGTTCCCGGCAAGAAATAACAACGTCACGTCAGCCAAATGAATATGCATTGTTTTCTAAGAGCTTTAAAACTAATATCAATTAACATAGCATTACTTTAACATAACATCTTAGAGTATTACTGTTAATGTACGTCACCGACCATTTAAAATTGTATAACGTGTAATAACGTTTTTATTTTAGATTTGATCCTGTTGAAAGTCAATGAAGAAGCTTGTCACTTGGCCTCGAATTATTAAAAAAAAAACTCAAAGTTCCAATAGTAAATAAATCCCATTTTTCAAAAGAAGCAGCACATTTAATTCTCAAAGCTAAAATGCTAGAGAGGAAGCAATAAAAAATGATTACGAGAGAGAAGCTACACAAAATACGGGCCTGTTGGTCCAGTGGTTAGTGGCCCTGACTGCTGAGCCGGAGGTCGTGGGTTCGATTCCCACCCAGGACAAACTTTGTGTGATGAGCATGATTGTTTGTTCTGTGTGTGGGTGTGATTTATCTATAATATGTATGTATTTATAAATTATATAAGTGTGTATATCAGTTGTCTGGTTACCATAACACAAGCTCTGCTTAGCTTGGAATCAGATAGCCGTGTGTGAGTTGTCCCAAGAAATTTATAAGACATTTATTTAAAATTGTGTGGTAGCAAAAGTATGTTATCCAGTTGACAGTGTTTTGTTATTTGAAGAACATTCATAAGGTGTTAATCGCATCAGTTGTAACAGATGGGGGCCACGCAGAAACACGTGTTGCCTATTCATCTCCAAGGCTGTCTTACCAATAGAGATGTCCACCCAGCAACCTCTTAGCTACCAAGATGTAAAGCTAAGCAACTTTTTACAAAACTAAATTCTATTAAATTAATAGGACCCAGTGGCTGACCACGTTGATCGCAGCTTTTTCTTTGCGGATAGCTTTCCCCGCTCTGGGTGGAGCGGGGGGGGGCGTAGTGTTTGTTCCATCTTTTACCCTTTATGTTCCGGGGCCGTGGCATCTCTTTCAAACAACCCATAATCCACACATTCATCCTAAGGGTTATAAAATTTATCAACTATCTGTGTGAACGTATCCATTTAAAGATCAGTTATTCTGCGTGAAAGAGTATATAAACATCAATACGTCCATCCTAACAAACATTAGTATTTATAATACTAGCTGGCCCTGTGGTTTTTGGTTCGTAAACCAGGATAAATGTAACATATCTGTTAATCCATGGTATAAGATATGAAGATACCAAATCCGTTAAGCCGTTTCAACGTGAAGAAGCAACACATACATACAAAATTCGCATTTATATTAGTGTGATGTAGACCTAACTATAAATTATACCAAATACACAGTCATAAGCCTAGGTTTTAAGGTCATTGTTTGTATATATTTACTAGAGCTAATTGGCGCATTGGCCCGCGTATACGACGATAAACAAAAAACTTGCTACGTTCAAAGTTTTTAGTAAATCTTACCAAATCACCAGCCTCTACTAGTGGATAGACAGTCTAAGGTGTACGTGACGACTATTCTTATCTATTCGTCTAACTGACACTTTTGTGTTGACGTGTGATTGGTCTCGTATTCTCGACAGCGTTCGACTGCAAATCGGTTCGATGTGAATTCGCAATACATATAACTGCGACACCAAGAGCGGTGAGCCTATTCCCTGGGAAGCAAGCTAAATATTTTAGTCATGATTCTGAAAAAAAAAGATTTGTTTATTTAACTACTCACTACTGACATAAAAGAAAGAAAGAAAATTGCTTTTATTCAGCATTATTAAAAACAAAAAAAAAGAAACACCTTAACATTAAACTATATAAAATAAATAATGCCACTAGGCCGCCACCTGACGCTGATTTTCAACTGCTGCCCATGAGTGCCATATACTCGAAAACAAAATCAAACATATAGGCACAGATAATATAATACTAACGTACAGATACTCCATCTCATACAAAGAAACGCGACCGCCATAACTTGCTCATTTCTCCGGGCTATCCGGGCTATTTTTTTTTTACTCACAACGGCGCTAGATGGTGCTTGCAGCGATAGCTCAAGTTCAGTTTATTTTACAGAGAACCAATAGATGGCGATAAAACCAAACTATACATTTGTACTGTAAACTAAGGTAGGTATATAGCCCTTTGACCTTGAAGCTTACGTCGTCAGTCACTCGGCCATCGCCATTAATAAATTCACGTTCTTTCATGCCTACTATTATATTATCTGAGGCGTGGGGTATAGCTACATGTTTTTCGGTAGACTGAGGTATTTGTTAGGTTCAGCGTAAAAGTCAACGCAAATTTTGATAATTAGGTATCAAGTATCTAAGTCAATCAAAGTTATTTATAATATCGAAATAGCGAATAGAGGAGCTCGTGGCTAAAAAATAGCAACCGCTCGGGTTGTTCTTTAGGTTAAGCTGCGCTTGCCTAGGTTGGTCTGTGGATGGGTGAACACCCGTTACATACCGAGTTTTCTCCGTGCCTCGGAAAGCACGTTAAGCCGTTGTCATTTGTATATCTTTGACAGTCGTTACAGGTAGTCAGTGTCCCGAAAGTCTGACAACCAGTCTTACCAAGGGGTATGGTATTAGGTACCCAGTAGGTAGGTACTAACTGGGTTGTGCTCCTCCTCAAATTGTGGAGGTTAGATAGGCAGTCGCACGGCGCTCCATATAAAATAGGTACCTACTGATATTCAGCTGCATCCGGTTAGACTGGAAGCTGACCCCAACATAGTTGGGAAAAGGCTAGGCTAATGACTATAATATCGAAATAGGTAGGTAGCTCTTGAAATGATATTGGCTGCAAATTAGATGATTTTAAGCAGAGAGTTATTTTTTAACAGACTCAGGAGTGTGTAGAATATTTTTATTTTATTTTAAATACAAGTTGTTACTTAACTAAGTAGGTAGTAATATTTGTATGTTGTGTTGGTACCTACAAAAGTAGGTAAGTATACTTACCGGCTCGAATCTTGGGCGCTAGACGATAGAGTGCGGATGACCTTGCGTGTTGTACAAAAAAAGAAATGAAAATAAATCTAAAACGCCTCTCCAATACTATCTACCTATACCTACATCACTTAAAAATTAAAACTGTGATAAAAACCTATCACTACTATGCTTAATTAATAATACCTTTAATATAATTAATAAAAGTACCTACCTACGCTTTTACCTACTTGATATAAAAAAACTTAACTTAAATTAACCAAAACTCGGTACCTACCTATCTAAAAATCTATGCGTACCTACCTACTTTACCTAAAAAGATATTAAATGTAAACTATTAATAATTCGTAATTTGAACGATTACCTATTTAAACACTACCAAAATAACTAATAAGTACCTATTTTATTAAATAACAATAAAAGAAATCTAAAAATAAATTATTTAAAGACTAAAAGTCGCGGTGATAAGCATTGTCTGTCAATAAGGCCGAACACTCTGAACGTCTATTCGCATCAACAGCCAAATATTACGGTAGCCGCGTCGATCGCACCCAAAAATAATCCTTATGGCATGATCCAGTATTCATGCGCGATGGCTTATTAGCGTATTTCATGTATAACTTTGGTGTTTCTTTACCGATATATATGACTAGCTGTTCCCCACGGTTTCACCCGCGCTGCTCAGCACCTGTTGGTCATAGCGTGATGTTATATAGCCTTCCTCAAGAAATGAACTATCCAACACTAAAAGAATTTTCCAATTCCAACCAGTAGTTCCTGAGATTAGCGCGTTCAAACAAACAAACAAACAAACTCTTCAGCTTTATAATTACCGATATATATGATTATTTTTTTATTGTATAGGTAATAATGTTAACTATTTTTAATAAGAGATGAGTGAGAGTGTTATTAAACGTAAGAGTAGACAAATATAATCAGAAAGCTCCGAACTGCTTAGCTATCGGGAGTTACACGTGTTATTGTGAGTTAACCATTAAAGATAGACATTATGCTGTCGTATGATTATTTTTTTATATAATTTTAAGGAGAATATTTTCGTCATACATGATTTCTGTGTAGCTTTAACCATTAAGGCTACACACGCAACAGAAGCTTAATAAATGGAGTAACTTCTCCCGTTTTCCCAACATTTCCCTTCACTGCTCTGCTCCTATTGATCGTAGCGTGATGAAAAGTATATTATAACCTGCCCAGGAGTATAAAGAATAATTTGACCAAGTTTCGTCGTTTTTGTTTCTATAACGAACATACAGACAAACAGACAAAAATATTACTGATTGCATTTTTGGCATCAGTATCGATCACTAATCACCCTCTGATAGTTATTTTGAAAATATATTTCATGTACAAAATTGACCTCTCTACAGATTTATTATAAGTAGGTATAGATAGTTTGTATTTCATAATATTTCATTCTATCAAAATAGGTATGGTAAATGGTAATATTGAGCTGTGTAGTAAAACTCAGAAAATGAAAACAACGCCATCTATTCATAGAAATAACAGTAAATGAGTTACCTAACCACAACGTAGAACAAATTGTTCTCACCAGAGCCAACACCATAATATTATTTAGAAAAATCATGGAATTTGGAACTAGGAGCCCATTATTCCTGTTTTTTGTGTTATGGGGATTTTTAAAAACAAGAACATACTTCTTCCATGGTCAAATTTAAACAGTTACACAAACTTCAAAAACAAATCGATACACATAACGCCATCTATTGATGTTTTTTTGAACTACTTTTTCTTTCTTCGCAATGAGACCCCATGATATAGGTATAAAAGTCACAGTTGGAATCTAATAAAATAAAAATAAAGGATGTCAGGTGTACCAAAAGAGTCTTCATTTCGACATCAGACAATACTTCTTTATATTCAAAAATAAAACCAAATTGATATTTTTTTAGAGGTCGGTTTTATTTTTTTACTAAAAAGTTTTTATTTCAGCATTTTTAGTTATAGTAATATGATATAATACGCAAACACGGTTAAAAAGTTTTTATTTTTAGCTTTAGTCCCGTCTTAGATACAAGTTTTAATTCCACATCAAGCTATAGATTAAATACTAAGTATCTATATTATGCTTTAGTATTAAACAAATTCAGAAATCATATGCATCATCCCCTAGGGGATACAGCTGATACTTGATCGGCTGTTTATGTTTCTTAATGACTAGGTGAGCGGTGGGGAGGGGATACGGTCACCCTCCTCCCACTCGCCTGCCTACCCTCGCGAAACCCATACTTATACATGTGATTGCAGCAATCACGGCAGATTTGCTGTCATTTATTAAAGAGTGCCGTTGTATATCACTGAAAATCTATCACCAAATTAAAATACAATTACCTCAAAAAACTGCGATGACCTTCCAAACCATAGTAGTACATAGCATTTTTTGATCATTTGTCTTCGACAACTTCTAAAATATAATGAATGAGTATTTCATCAACGTACACGAAGTCAATCTAATACGCATTATTAAAGATAACTCAAAAACTACTTGTCGGATCTTGATATTTTTTTATGGGACCATACGACAACCACCAGCTTTCGAATAAAAAGAATCATCAAAATCGGTTCACGCAGACCTGAGTTATGAGGTAACAAACACAAAAATAAAAAAAACATACAGTCGAATTGAGAACCTCCTCCTTTTTTTGAAGTCGGTTAAAAACAGCAGCATTGAAGCTAAATTCAATGCGACGAATAAAACACTTCCAGTAATATCCCAAAAGGTTCTAAAATCTTCTTCAAAAAGATACTACTTACTCGTCTAAATGTTCCTCATCTATAAGCTTTGAACCATCACTACAAACATTTGTACAGTTACGAGCAGAAACACCCACACACGTGAATACACAAGTTTTTTCAGGCATTTATTGACTAAAACCCACCCATGTTCTTTCTTTTGCCCTTTATGTTGGGGCCGCGGTATCTCTTTCAAACAACTCGCAACCCCGGCCGTATAATCCTTAGTAATATAATAAAAGCGAAAGTGAGTTTGTTTATTTGTTTGTTACCTCTTCACGCTTTAATGGCTAAACCGATTTTGATGAATTTTGATACAGAGATAGTTGGGAACCAGGAGATGGACATAGGCATTTTTTTGAAAAAAGTGGGATGTGAGGGAGAAAGAGGTAAGAAAAGGGAAAACTGTGTTATCGCGAATTTGACGCGCAAGCGAAGCCGTGGGCAAAAGCTGCCCACGGCAGCAAAAATAGAAATTGATAAGGTTGTATTTTTACATATAAAAATACAACCTTATCAACACTAAATAGTGTTATATTTAATTGAAAATCGTATTCCAATCGGCTGTAGTGTGTTTCGAGTTTTCGTATCTCGATTAAATCAGTTCAATATAGGAAAGCATGCAACATCTCCGAACGCATCAACAATATTTCAATTGTGCATCATACCAATTAGCATACTGTAAAAAAAATGTTTCGTCTTAAATGCTAAATGCATACATATTTTTGCACTTAACTTCACGTAACCCACTAAACGAGTCATGCCGGGGCATCCCACAATTTTCTACTGAAAAATGTAAGAGCCCGGAATGAAGAGGAATTCGTAGATTAAACTTTCAAGATTATTTTTCTTCCAAAGAATATGAAAACATTTTATGACTGACATGATATTCAGTTCGGAAATAAAATTCTTGTCTGTAAACTTTATGATGAGTTGAATTATTTTAGTGACCGAAGAAAATGGTGCGTGTGTGAAAGTTAGAGCTAAATATAATTGGGAAGTACTGAAATGACTGCTGGCATAATTTTGAAAGTAAATGACCTAAGTTCTTACGAAAAAAATATGCATAAGAATCTCCTTGAAGTGAATGATACGCAGATTCGATCAAGACTGTTTTATTAATAATTACAGGTAGCACACATAATTGGATTTGCCCGAGCACCCACGTACATACAATATCTTTCCCCAAATATTTTTAATGAGACTATATATTCTTATCTTATAATAATTGTACATGTACAGTTATACTATACAAAATATAACACACACATTTATTATATTAACATTTACTTCTAATTATTTATTAATTACAACTATATGTTTCCATTATTAATTGAGAAAAAAAATAGGTGAATAAAAGTTAAGTACCTATCATTTATCCGCCGGAATAATAATAGAATGCCTAATAAATTTCAATATAAAAATTAATTTAATTCGTGCATGCAAAATCATTATATTAAATTACAGATTTTTTTCTTTAAATATTTCACCTAATCTTTTACGTGCAATGACAGCCGCTGGTCTGTGTGTGCGCACTGTTTGCGCATTTTCATTTCATGGATTAGCCGAATTATCATCACTCTCAGCCCTGGACCATTTCTCATCGTCACAATCAGGTTTGTATCTATTAACTGATTGACTTGGTGTGTCGTCTAATAGCTGAGAGTGTGATTCTACTTTTAGCAAATGGCGCCTATTGCGCCTGTATCGCCTTCCCGTATTATCTGTGACAAAATATGACCTCGGTTGAGCAGCGTGCGATTGCATGCATATTTTCATCTTCATCATTTCATGCCTTTGTCCCATTCTATTGGGGGTCTGCGCAACACTTCTTTTTCTATTATTCTCTCCTGTCAGACGTCAGGGCATCATTAACTCCTTTGTCATTCATATCATTCTTTACACAATCCAGTCATGTTTTCATGCATATTTATGACGACTAAATGATCGGTCAAATTCACACATGCATACGATAGACGTGACTCCGGACAGAATTTCAAGATAGACAGAGTGAAAATGACCGTATCCAAAACTGCCCAGTGGTCTATTTTATTTACTAATTACATATTTTATACCTGTAACATGGGCATACTGGAAGGTTCACAGTTATGATGCAAAACAAGAAGTGCTGTCCTGCTTCGTTTGGTGTCTATTATAAACTAACTTTTGCCGGCGGCTCGCTCGCGTTAAATTCGGGGTAACACAGATTGTAATAGCAACGCTAAGTTTTCCCTTTTCTACCCTCTTTCTCCCTCACATCCCACTTTTTTCAAAAAAATATTTGCCTATGTCTGTCTCCTGGTTCCCAACTATCTCTGTAGCAAAATCGGTTAAGCCATTAAAGCGTGAAGAGGTAACAAACAAACAAACAAACTCACTTTCGCTTTTATAATATTAGTAAGAATTTAATAAAATTCAAAGATATCAACAATAAGCTATCGGAGGCCCTAGCACAAGTTCACATTGTAAACAAAACATAAATACATTAATTAAAAAAACAGATTTCCATTTCGGTACGGCACTCGTTTCACATAAAATATTATACAAAAATAAATTTATATTTATATATTAACAAATAAACTAAAAATCCTCAACGCTGCTAGTTGGCAACGTCCCCAAGAAACTGGCCGCGTTGCCATGTTGCGTGGCAACGCTTAGCCTCTGGCCAAAGTAAGCAGCAGCCTTTGCATCACCGTATGTGTCTGCTAGACATGAAAAAAATGTAATGAAAAGAAAGTTTATTATACACCGTGAACTTGTGCTAGGGCCTTTACTTACATTATATGCTAATGAAGAGATCCAAATAACAGTTTAAAACAGTATCTATCGTCGGTTTATTCCCTTGTTTACCTTTCAAGGGTCCGGACGTAATTAATATATCTTTAAAATCAATGAACGCTCACCCAACCGTCATTATTGCTTACACGGCCCGCGATTCGTGACGTCAATCGCCTTAATTATTGATTAACCTTTCTAAATACTACGCTTTAGCTGTCGTATTACATAACATCACGCATGTAGTCCTAGAGGTAAGCAGAAATAGTACACCTACTTTTCGATTATTATGTTTCCGCCCCATGTACTAGATGGTTCGATTCCCGCACGGAACATATATTTCTATGGCCTACAAATAGTTGTTTCGGGTCTGGCTGTTTGTGTATGTGAGTTTAATTGTTTGTAAATGCACCCGCAATACAGGAGAAATTACTAGTTGGGGGCAACTTTTTTTTTTTAAATCACAATATAAATAAAAAGATATGTCATAAGAATGGATCAAAAATATATTTATTTTTAAATACAATTCAGTTATTAACAACATATTGAGTTCACTAAACCCTTTGAAAACCTAAAAGAATAATTCGCATAACAATTTGCAAATCAGTTTTACAAAGAAAAAGCTCACGTAAAGCTTGGAACGTGTTGTAAGAGATTTATCTCGCTACGATTCAAATAAACTTATTATTTTGGCATTACAGTTAAACTAATTCTAAAAGAAATGTAAGCAGCTTAAGCTTTCTAATATTGGTGTAATATATTATTTTAAATCTAGTTTTTAGTTCAAAGAGTCTTAGCTGTCAAAATGTTATACCCTTCTCAAATTCTGACAGCTAAACTCGGTCACAGGTGTTAAACAATGATTATTAAGTGATGTCAAAACCAAGTTCTAAGGTCTATGGTCTACGGGAGTAGCGGGTTGTTCAAAAAAATGCCACAGCTCGAAAAAAACAAATAGCAAAAGAAGAAACGTGTATGGTTTTTAGTCAGACGTTTGCCGACGACGCGCTGCAGCCTGTCGGGGGTTCGATCCCTTCACGGAACAAGTATTTGTATTGCCTACAGATAGTTGTTCCGGGTCTGGGTGTTTGTGTATGTGTGATTTCAGAAACTTGACTTGACTTTTGTTTATTTCATTTTTTTTTACCATCGGCTTCCTGACAAGATTTAAGAGACTAACATACAAAAAAGTAGTCTTAGCGGGTCTGACACATCAGGGTGTTTCAGACTGGTTTTTGCCACCAGTTTTGTTTACACCCACGAAAAATATTTAAACCTCTTCTCGACGATGTTCCGCAGTACCCGACAATGAGCACCACGCCGCAAACTGTTGTGGACTAACCTCACTTTTTCCTTCTCGCCAATTTTGCTGCCGCCGTAACTAACGTCAATCTACATTAAGCTGTGTGTCTAAAAGCCCATAACTTGAAGTTTTAAATATTTATAAAGGCAGCATTTTTGAGGTTAACACACTTCTTTTATTTAAACGATACAACGCGTACAGTTACTTTTAGAAGAGTAAAACGAAAGTGATTTAAAAAACCAACCTTGTCATTTAATTGACATATTATTATTCACTAGTTTTGGCCCGGCTTTGCTCGCGTTAAATTCGGTATAACACAGTACCTGCTACTTGCAGTTTTTGATCTTGCGCCTTATTGATTTGTAATAGCAACGCTAAGTTTTCCCTTTTCTTCCCTCGTTCTCCCTCATATCCCACTTTTTCTTAAAAAAGTTAGCCTATGTCCGTCTCCTGGTTCCCAACTATCTCTGTACCAAAATTCAACAAAATCGTTTAGTCATTAAAGCGTGAAGAGGTAACAAACAAACAAACTCACTTTCGCTTTTATAATATTTTTTATAGTAAGGATTCTTTGCATTGCATCCAACTTCAATCGTCTTATCAAAGGGTATCGATTTGGTTGCCCGGTTTTGTTCGTTAGGGAGGCAGTCACTTCATGTAAGACACTGTTATTCAGCCGGTTAGACTGGAAGCCGATCTTAACATAAGTAGTTGGGACAAGGTTAGACAGACGATGACGTTGATGTTGAATTGTCAATTTTTGGATTCCTGGGATGAACTAAATAATATTATGGTCCAGTAACTTCATTGAAAAGCTCAGTCTCAACAATAGAAAAATGTATACCTTGACTTGTCGCAGATTAAACCAACCAAGATTTCAAAAGACTACAATGAAGCCGTAGTTAGAAGGATCTTGTTAGTCCTATGGAGTAAATGCCTCTCAAGACGCTTTGTGTGATATAAGTTTCTCTTGGATGAGATCTAACCGTCTCGGAGCAATTATTGCAAAAGAATAAGTAGATAAGAATAAAAAGTACAAAAACAACGCGTGCCTTTATTATTCTTATACTTTAGGAATAGTAACGATTATTCATATATGCACAATTTTATATTATGTTTATTTTGCAAGAAGGTTTTTAAAAACACATTTACACGTCTTTTTTTCGTTTTAAACTAGTTAAGGCCGTTGGTTCGTACCCGACTACTCTGCGAAGAAATAGCCGAAACAAACTCAGAGATCATAGTATCTTTTAAGGACCTGACAAAAGTCTTGGTCAACTAACATGAGGACTGTTCAGATTGCTGTCTGATTTTTTTTTAAGAAAGAACCACACAGTTTTATATAACTGAACTGATAACTATTTACAAAATTGAATGTTTGAGATCACTAGCTGTTCCACGCGGTTTCACCCACGCTGCTCAGCACCTGTTGGTCGTAGCGTGATTTTATATAGCCTATAGCCTTCCTCAAGAAATGGACTATCCAACACTAAAAGAATTTTCCAATTCCAACCAGTAGTCCCTGAGATAAGCGCGTTCAAACAAACAAACAAACAAACTCTTCAGCTTTATAATATTAAATATATATATAGTATTTGTATTAGTATATATCTTCTTCTTAATATATATAAATCTCGTGTCACAATGTTTGTCCTCAATGGACTCCTAAACCACTTAACCGATTATAATAAAATTCGTACACCATGTGCAGTTCGATCCAACTTGAGAGATAGGATAGTTTAAATCTCAAATTATAGTCGCAATTTTAATTTTTATTGCTAATTTATTTGTCTGTTATTATTTGACAGTCACAATTATCTGTTAACTCCAAATTATTCTAACAGATGTCGATACCTTTCAACTGGGTTAAGTAAGTAATCAATAGATGGCGCTGTTATGGTAAATCTACGAACGTGTCTACAAAGCTACATTTTAACAGCATAATTACCACGTGTTGTTGAATTAATTAAATTTATTTTGTAGTGAACGAAATACCGTATAATTCAATTATTTCAACATAAATAAAAATAACGAAATAGCACGATGCCAAATGGGCAGATACATTAGCAGCAATGAAGCTATTTGGCATAATATTCTCAGCTTTCCCATCCACGAAAGAGATCCTGCTGTCCAACATCTGGCAATACATCTTGAAAACGGTCAACGTGTATACTTCACTGAAGAAAATGTTCTCCAAAGAGCGTTCGAAGCTCCGAAAACGACTCTAACTGAATTTTTACATTGTGTCAAAATCCTGATGTTTTTGGCCAATCCGCGAAGACATTGGTGTATGGTGATGTTCCACGTTATTTCACATGGAACAAATCCAGTAAAAAATGGGAGCCACGGAAACAAGGAAAACCACATCCTTCCATTACAGGCATATTCGTAACGTGAGTGTTTCTATTTACGTTTGTTATTGGTGAATGTTCCGGACCAACGTCTTTTGAATTTTTACGAACAGTTAATTGTCGAGTATTCAATACATACCAGGATGCATGTCGTGAACTGCAATTGCTAGAAGACGATAACCATTGGGACTTAACGCTTGCTGATGCTGCGTTGACATCAACACCGAATTACATTCGTCAGTTGTTTGCAATTATTTTGACCTCGCAAGCACAAACTTTGTGGGAAAAATATAAAAATTGTATGACAGAATACATCTTGCACCGAATTAGACAAACAAATCAATGCCAAAACATAGATTATACACCAGAGATGTACAATGAAGCATTGGTCTTGATCGAGGATTTATGTGTTCTTATTTCAAATTTACCACTTAATCATTATGGCATGCCATCACCTAATCGTTCAGCCACCGACTTAGTCAAAACCGATTTACAACGAGAAAAGCAATATGACCATGGAAGTTTAGCAACAATTATCATGAACAGTGAACCCTTACTGACAGCAGAAAAAATAAATATTTATGATCGGATTAAGCTGGCTGTTGCTGCTGAACAAGGCAGTTTTTTTCTTGGATGCACCCGGTGGAACCGGTAAGACTACTTTACTAGATGGTGGGCGAACAGCACATTCAACATTCAAGCTGCCAATGGACGTTCATAATAAACCAGATTCAATGTGTAACATCAAAAAAAGAATAGTGGAATAGCTGCAGTGTTGCGGAAGAGTTCTATAATAATTTGGGATAAGTGCACAATGGCACACAAATATTCAATTGAAGCATTAAACAGAACTATGTAAGATTTAAACAGCAATAATAAACTTTTCGGTGGTGCTATCTTACCTTTGTCTGGTGACTTCCGGCAGACCTTACCGGTTATATCTCGCTCTACTGTTTGAAACAATCATTCTTATGGCGAAGTGTACAACACTTCACCATAAGAATGATTCGATTGACCATAAATATGCGAATACAATTGCAAAATGATCCATCAGTATAAATATTTTCCGAACAACTACTAGATATTGGGAACGGTGAAATAGAACTGCAACCAAATACGCAATAACTACCAGACAATTTTGCACTGTTGTTTAGGATAAAAATGAATTGATTCAGAGTATTTTCCCGGATATACAGAATAATTATTTGAATCATGAATGGCTCAGTCAACGGGCGATTTTGGCACCCAAAAACGTTGATGTTGACGAAATTAACTTCCAGATACAACATTTGTTACCGGGCGATCTGATGTCTTTTAAATCAATCGATACTGTTGTTGATGAAAATGAAAGTGTAAATTTTCCGATTGAATTTTTAAATTCATTAGATATCCCTGGAATGCCACCACATAACCTTCGATTAAAGATTGGTTCGACTATTATTCTCCTCCGTAATTTGAATCCACCTCAACTATGTAACGATACGCGTTTGGTCATCAAAAAGATCACCGGAAACATTCTTGAAGCAACCATTTTGGCTGGGAAGTTTAAAGGAAAAGTGGTCCTGCTGCCACGTATTCCGATGATACCATCAGATTCTACCATACCCTTCAAAAGGCTACAGTTTCCAATTCGTTTAGCTTTCGCCATGTCTATAAATAAATCTCAAGGTCAGACAATGTCCATTTGTGGTTTAGATTTGGAAAATTCATGTTTTTCTCATGGGCAACTATATGTTGCGTGTTCACGTGTTGGGAAACCGTCGAATCTATTTGTGTTAGCTAAACACAGGTTAACCAAAAACATTGTGCACCGATTGGTGTTAAATTAAATTGCAATTGAAAGTATTTATAATTAAAAAAAATAGATATTAATGTTTAAAAGTTTAAGACTGTCTGCCTTGCCTACCTCATTCATGAGTTTAAGCGTCACATGTTATTTACTGTATTATACTGTAATATACTTATTTGTTATAAAATTAAATGGAAATAATAAATCTGATAAATTTTTATTTTGTATTGATTTCTGCTTAATATCAAGTGTAAGAACATTTTAATTAATTGTGTTCAACGTACTTCCCCTTCAAATCTCAATCCAGTGAATTTGTATACCAACATCAACATTTTCGTCTTTGGTCGTAAATAATTTCATTGTACTAAAGGGTTATAGCAGTAGAAAGTCAAATAAGGAGATCACCATATTTTTTTACAAATACCATCTGTGTGAAAAAGCATAGTGGACTCCGTGACTGATGTTCTCTTATCATTCCTCTTAGATTGTTTACTATAATGTAAAATAACAAAAACTTTAGCCACAGCAACGCGTGGCCGGGTCTGCTAGTTAGTATATATAATGAAAACGCGTACGTAGTCCGTACATAATGTAGACTAGAATTAAAACTAACGGGGACATTACCCTGTCAGGTGTAATGTAAGGCCAGTAACTTATTGTTTATGCCCTGTCCTTTCGGCGTGTGTGACAGAAAGAGAGTCTGTTCCCATCGCACCGAACTAAGGCTATTATTTAGTTTTCTTTATACATCTCATTAGAACAGAGAAAGTTAACTTGAAAATTTTAGCACAACATTACACATGTAATCCGCGAAGTGTTTGATTAAAGTTCACCTTTTTTTTGCGGATAGGAAATCATCGGAGTCAGATTTTTACTGTATTTTTTTTTGAAACGTTGTCACACACTAGGAGTTTTTCCTGTATCGTGGGTACGTTTACTAAAATTGAAACTCACATACACAAACAGACCCGGAACAACTATCTGTAGGCCAAATATTTGTTCCGTGCGGGGATCAAACCCGCGACACGCAGCGCTGCAGTCGATCGCTTAGCCATTGCGCCAACCGGGTCAAAATATTTCTACATTTACCTTCTATGTTCCGGCGTTAAGGCGGTCGCCCTGGCAGGCCACCTGTTTACGTTACATAACACCCGAATTTTGCCAGTTATTTTTAATAATAGTAGGCTATTTTTAAGAATAATAGGGGGCGAACCTATAGCCGTGAACCGAGTTAGACTCCTCGGGTACTACTGAGAACTTTCTGATTCAAAAACACAATAACAATTCGTTAATTTGGAATTCCAGGACCAAAATGTTCAAGAACGCAGTCGTAGAAGTCAAAGAGCGTTGCGTACATTTAAGTATCCGATAAAAGCATTTACACTATTTAATAAGCGAGAGATGTTTATTTTATTTATTTATTTACTTATTAAGGATCTCCAACAAAAGATGTACACAGATCATTTAACTTAAATTATGGACGACAATAGAATTACGTAGGTGCACTCCTTCACTTACAGGAGACCACAGCATGCACAATATAATTTACTATAAGCTAACAAAATAACAGCCCATATATTAAAGAATTTAAAAAAAAGTTTGTAATGACTAAATATTGAAGCAGGTTGTATATATAAAACAAACAACACAAACTTTCCATTATTACTTACCAAGCACTCGTATTCCGCGGGCACTTTAATAAATATCCGTACTTCACTTACCCAACGTAATATTCCTTTATAAATAACAAGTTGGGTTCTTGCAATAGCAAACAGGACGTCATAAAAGCGATTAGGTTTGCCTAGACCAGCGCAATGGAATAATTTATGACCCAAAGTGGTGGAAAATGGTTATGCAAAGGCATTATGTGTAGAATGTACTGCGATACAGCCACTTGGGCTAAGGCGGTGGATGAATGAACAGACTTTTGGGTCAATATTTTATTTTAACTGACTTGCAGTGTACACGGTTTTACAAGTTTTTGTCGTTGCTTGTATACCCCGAAAAGTTAGGCAGAGCTGCACCTTCTTTTGGATGGTAAATCATTAAACAACAGAGGGAATGTCAGATTTCTATTAACTACTAAACTGCTGTTTAGTGCAGTTCAGTAGAAGTCTGACACTTTCCAGTCCCCGTCCATGTTCCTTCTGTTGCCCTTTGTGTACTAGGGTCGTGGTATCTCTTTGAAACAACCTGTAACCTCGGCAGGAGAGACGTACCTTCATAAGTTTTATTGATAATGGTATCAACTAAAAGGTTGCCTGCTTAGGGCCGATTTCACCAATTTATTGAGATCGAGATCACATAATATAACACACCTTCTTGCGCTTTATTGGCTCCACCAGCACCATTGAGAGCTCGGTACCACCTTGAGGGTCTTCACAATCACATCGAAGTGCTTGATTGGTTTCACCAGAACCAATGATAGCATGGTGGGACGGGTTGAAATAAAACATCTGAAAACTGATTTCACCTTTCGAATTTCGAATTTCGTTCTCTAAAATGAAGTTTTCGAGGACAAACAGCGTAATAGTTGTCACAAAAACGAAAAACGTTTAGAATTTACAACATACCAAAGCGACTTACTGCGTCTATAAAACGAAACATGTCAGCATTTCAAAACGTTGCAAGTTATCAAAACCACAGTAAAAATATGGACAGTACGGAAACTACGTACTAACGTTCGAAACGGCACAGTCACACTAACACGCGAACACGAGACCTCTAAGCGAACATCGCGGTGCTGTCAGTCGTGAGTGCCGCGTCAAGACGAGTGGTTGCATTTACTCCATAATCATAATGCATAAATAAGACAAAATCGGTTTTATAGTACCCTTTCCTTATATCCTAATAGTTTATTTGAAGAAGATATTCATAAGAATGAGAATTCATTAAAGTATAAAATTTAATAATAAAGTATTCAGAACATGTCGTAGCAGACGAAAATATTTTAGTAAAAAATTTGTATCTTTGTAATATAAAGATATTTCTTTTTTTAATGTAGTGGTTTTTAATTGCTATCATTTTCGGGTTAAAACCCAGTACTATGCGTTTCAAATTAGAAAAGGATTACCTTGGCTCTATATTAGAATTCTCTTATGCCTGATGCACGCCCTTCTAATACTTACACGCTCTTAAATAAACAATAACCATATGAAAATAACATGAACAAGATAAATATTAGCATCACATATGCCGCGCGTCGCTTGCGGCGTCCACCGCACGCCCTTCCGGCAAATACCGAAGGACACGTTTTCATCTATCCGCGGCTCACGCCAAAAATGTAAAAGGTTACGCTATAGTGATAAAGCTCACAAGTTGTTTTGTATTAATATTAAACTGATCCGTGTTATAAACGATCTTTTTTTACTAGTATTAACCGAAGCCATGAGATTGCTTACTTAAATTTTATTTTTTAACTACGTTTTTAACGTGATAAAAAACTCGAGTTAAAATAACAACTCGATTTTTTTATCACTACAGAACACAGAATCCGATATGATATTAAAAATAGTTCAGTTTCAAAAACGTTTAGAGTAACAACGCTAAAGCTGCAGTGGAGCGTAGGTATTTATTTCTACAACTAGGCCTAGTTTTCTTACTGTCCAGA
Source organism: Ochropleura leucogaster (assembly GCA_958449745.1). Lineage (NCBI taxonomy): Eukaryota > Metazoa > Arthropoda > Insecta > Lepidoptera > Noctuidae > Ochropleura > Ochropleura leucogaster. Next base: position 7,951,849 of record OY288223.1, on the reverse strand, counting down.
CTTATACTGTGTCAAAATTGTTTATATCATTGTGTCAATTTTATATTTCGTTTCGCGATGTGCTGCAAGCTTTTCCTATTTCTTTACGCAAAAGGTATGTCGTTGACCGGTGGATATGGGACGCTGTGCGTAGCGTACCTTAGGAGGACCAAATTTTGAAGTGATTGAACAAAAAGCGGGTGCTGTACGTCTGAAGAAGATTTCGCATGAAACAACGTACTTCTTCCAAGCTCAAATCTTCTGGTCGGTTATGAGTTCATCGGTTGTGAGTTCGTGCAACTCTGTTTATTTGTGAGTGCAGCCTTGAGGAAATTCGCTGTCGGACTGGTATGGCTAAAAGTGCAATGTCTAACCTGGGAAAAATTTGGAAGACGCGACATCCGGCGGATTATTGGTCCGTGTACTGGTATTCTCAATATTTCTTTTTTGGCTCTGTAATGTGGTGCAACACAAGTCGTGAAAGCAGAAAAATGGATGTTTTTGAAATGTGGTGTTTGTGAAAGCTGATACGTAATCCATGGACCGAGATATGACCGTAATGTGAGCATCTCGTCCAACTCGTCCACGAGAACAACATCACCAAACTGCTTTCCTTAATCGACAGGAGCGTATTTTCTGATTTTTCAGACATATCATTATGTGTGCGTGTCTGAAAAAACGTGTAATACTGGGCCGGATAGAAAAAAAAACGCGCGCAAGGCAGAGCGCCTGCAATATCAAAAAGGCTATTTGAGACAGTTTCTACCGAATGATTCGAACTACAGGAGACCGCAAACTTGGAGACGGGTCATATGTGGTTGCTCTATCCTGAGCAGTATTAGAACTACGAAAAAAGTAGAACATGAAAGTAATCTAATCAAACGATATAATGGCTCTTGTTTTATTAATAATTGTTATATTTTTAATGCAAATGTTTAAATAAAAAGCTTAAAACAAAGCGTATTTTCTTCAGAATATTGTAGAGAGTTCCCCGCCATCTATTGATACATTGTTGAACTAACTTCCGACCGTATACGCAAAAAAGTATAAATGACGAACTTTTTAAATTGATTTATTCCATTTAGTGTCTCAAGGACCCGAGCCTCATCGAAATCATATAACTACATTAAAATACCTACCTACTATACGCTGCTACTAATAACATCCTTACTAATATTATAAAAGCGAAAGTGAGTTTTTTTGTTTGTTTGTTACCTCTTCACGCTTTAATGGTTACACCGATTTTGATGAATTTTGATAGGTACAGATATAGTTGGGAACTAGGAGACGGACATAGGCTATTTAAAAAAAAAAAAAAGAGTGGGTGATGAGGGAGAAAGAGGGAAGAAACAGCAAAACTTAGCGTTGCTATTACAAAACAATAAGGCGCTGCCAAATTTAACGCGGGCGAAGCCGCGGGCAAAAGCTAGTTCCATATAAAGACGTGATTCACTTTATCGTCGTTTTGGGGCTTTTAACTCTATGTCATAATTTCAATAATTTTCGTCACGGTAACAAACTTTTTGGAACCCTCCAAGAAGTTTGTTATATATTTAATAGAAGAAGTTGTTTTTAATCTGTGAATGCACATTTCATTGGACAAGGAAAACACAATCAGATAGGAATAATAACCACTTTTACAAAGAGAATCTTTAATAACAAATGATTTATGTAGGTATAATTATATCACATCGGTTGTTCCCAATGACTATGAGTTAAGCTAAAGTGAACTTATTTATCAGTACACCTACATTTTGTTAGTTTCCTTGAATGCCAATCGAAGCCAGTCTGTAGTTTGATGCTACTATTCCTGCTGTTCTGAAAATATATATTAATTTGAAATACTAAAATGTTTTTGTTGTTAGTAAATAATGGACCGTTACTGATTTATTGTTATTAACTGTTTAGTTCCTTATCCAGGCAAAATACCAATGGCTGGAATGAAGCCTTACATCTCTGACTCTTTACATATAATTCTATATGCAGCGGAATCCATGCAAATCGGCAGACATCACTAATATCACCTAATTGCATAGAAACGTGGAGTACATTTCAACTAATAAAGGCCACCCTGTGGTTTCTAAATAACAAACAGTACCTAATAGCTTACGCCAAGTCCACAGCTGAATAAAATGAATCATTATTTGGTACTTACATGTCTGTACGAATCTATTTTACCGTCTGCAGAATACAGGTTCACCTCTTGGTTTTGTGAGATGAAATCGTGTAATAAATACCTGGTCGTCAAGGATGACAAACTGTTCTTTTCTCTCGCGTGTCAATCTTGGACGACCAACATCCTCATCGCAACGTTCACGTGAACAGTTTTTCCACTTTACGTAGCCAAATACCAACAATATCAATATTTTTAATAATAAATATTTTACAAAAGTGATGGCACTGTCAATACACTGACAGCTCATAGTTTGGTTTTCGACTTGATCGACACAAATCGGGGCGATCAATCCTAACTTTAGTTTATAAATCTGATCACGTGATTTGTTCACAGCGAGGGAACGAGATAGCTACAATTTTGTAGCCTGTCTTTATCTCGCAATTGCCTATTGTCATTGTCATAATTGTTGTATATTATTGTAAGTTTATTTTATTGAAAATATGGATTTTATTGGCTGTGTAAAATAAAAAGTCTTCACGTGAGCTTTGGGATGTTTGTCGCTCAAGATCGATAAACGAGAGAAAGGAATATTTTATCAACCTTGATGCTCGGGAATTTATAACATGATTTGGATTTCACAAAACCAACACTTCTGCCTGTACTGGAGTCTATAAACGATAAATTAGTGCCAGCAGTAGAGGTCCGAAGGCTGATATGATGATGATGTGATGAATATCTAATTTAACTGGCAAATACGTGTGTGAACTCTCAAAATTGGTTCACCAAGCTGACTTCCTCAAAACAATATGTTATGTGTACTTATCTCATGTGTAGTTAAAGATTTTCTTAAATAAAGTTATTTTTATTCCGAAGTGGGAGCGTGTTTATCATTTTTCATACGAAATGTGCATTCACAGGTCTACAAACAGCTCCATCCATTAACTTTAAAACAAACTTCTAGACTTCTTCGTTGTACTACTAGGTGACTGAAAACTAAATAGGTAGTCTGAAGAATATACGCTATTTATTTAAATAAGCACTTTATTTTTAATTCACATCCAAATTAATATAAAGTATAAGGCGCATCACATCGTTTGATTATATTACGATGATTCATGTGAAATCTTCTTCAAATCCGCAATTTTTCGCTGTACTCGTTTTTATTCAACAACTTTAAAATACTGATTCACTAACTTTAAAGTGTCTAATTGTTGCCATTTGCGGATGCCGATTCCCTTTTTCATTTAACACCATTACTTTAGTTATTTATAGGAATAGAAAAAAGCAAGTAACACAATGACACAACTGTAAATACAGGTTTGACAATTAATTGCATTTTGATATTCTGGCGATTTCGAGAATAATACTCGCAGTAGGTTGCTTTCCGCTGTTGGAAAAGCTAAACGCACTACGTTTTTGTGAAAAAATTGCGATCTTTGAGTTCTTTGCCATGGAAACGTAAAAAGTGTTTGATTTTATGATCTTTTGCCATGGAAACGTAAAAAGTGTTTGATCTTTAGATCACGAAAACGACCTTAATCGAGATCATGTTACAAAATCGGTGAAATCCACCCTTAATAGGAGTTTCTTATGGGTGAGTCCAGTTTAAGGCCTCCTAGCCAGGGCCTTCAAAACTAAGCGACAACACACTAAGGGCACCCCTTTTTTTTCGGTTGGGAAATCATTTAATGAATTCCCCTGCTCTGGCCGGAGCGGGGGGGCATGTCAGACTTGTATTGACTAAAACCCACCCATGTTCTTCTATTGCACTTTACGTTCCGGGGCCGCGGTATCTCTTTCGAACAACCCGCAACTTTCAAACAACCCGCAACAAGGGCACCCCTGTCGGACTGTCGGGAGTCTCTGAGGAGGAAACAAGACTAGTCTTGGATTGTTTTGATCCCTAGGTAGAAACTCTTGCAACTTGAAGAATAATCATTTTGTCTTTACTCACATGGTCCAATCTGGCGTACCAAATATATTCCAAAGGTTGAAATACATATTATAATAACAAAATACTCCATACTCTTTTCAAAAACACCAATGGAATTATAAATACCAAAGCTTTATTCTTACAATAACACCCTAGTGGATAAAGTGGTCCTTTTCAGTCCAAAGTCTTTATAAATTGAAGATTTTTGGTAGCATGGTTTGTTGGCAGCCTACTATATAAATACTTATGACAAAGTAACTAGGCGAACCGCGAATGTATAAAGGGAAATATGCTGAAACGCTTTGAGCAAAAAACGCTTGCTACGATTTTTGCCTCATTTCCATACTAAGCTCTATTTTTTAAAGATGGAATGAGTTAATCGCATAGAGGTTTAATGTGCTTATTTTTTTTCGTATTCTGTTTTCAAATTATCAGAAAAAAATACGCTTGATTGTGAATTGATAAAATGAGATCTCGGTTTAGCTGATAATAAAAAATTCGACTTGTTGATTCGTCCATGGAGTTTCTTGCCCATTCTTCTCCATAGAGATCAACGATTTGGAATAGGCAACTACAGTAGGTACTTTCACAAGTTATTATGTCTTGTGACCGGGAGGGACTGTAGCTTAACATGTTGTTTTTTTTTGACATTCAAATGTGCCTGTATTGGTCTCATTGAAATAAATGATTTTGATTTGATTTGGTTATTGGCTATAAAAACTTGTATGATAAATATATCACTATGTACGCGATAAATCACTATTTATCAAATTAAATTGTTGGACTTCTTTTTCAAATTCAAATTCAGACCAACGGGCCTGTTGGTCTAGTGGTTAGTGGGCCTGACTGCTGAGCCGGAGGTCGTGGGTTCGATTCCCACCCAGGACAAACTTTGTGTGATGAGCATGATTGTTTGTTCTGTGTCTGGGTGTGATTTATCTAAAGATTGATGGTGGTTAATAGTGTCATGCTCACTTAAATGTCTCGCTGATGGTGGCGGGTGTGTCGGGTCATTTAGCTCCCTTCAAAATGGTCGAGCTGAATGGGGCTGATCCATACGTCATGTTCGTGAACGGGCGCTGTCAGTTGGGACTGGTCATTTTTTAACTACCACGGTCATTTTTATTTTATTTAGATTTAAATTGAATTTTGTTTTTTATTTACTCTGGACGCTCTTACTGTGCACGTCTTTCTACATCGTTCTCACATATTTGTATAATCTCAACACGAATGATGTAAATACTATTTTGTAAAAATATCAGAATTTAAAAGAGTGTCCATGGAGTTTCTTGCCCATTCTTCTCCATAGAGATCAACGCTTTGGAATGGGCAACTGCAGTACTTTCACAAGTTATTATGCCTTGTGACCGGTAGATTCATTTTGTTTCTTGACATTCAAAAGTGCCTGTAATGGTCTAATTGAAATAAATGATTTGATTTGATTTGATTTGATGTATTTATAAATTATATAAGTATGTACATCAGTTGTCTGGTTACCATAACACAAGCTCTGCTTAGCTTGGGATCAGATAGCCGTGTGTGAGTTGTCCCAAGATATTTATTATTATTAAATTTATTACAATATTTTGTTATTCACGCAAACCTCTCATGTTTTATCTGTGTGCCGGTGACCCGTTCCATTATACTGTTTTCTCCGAAGTGTGTCTAGTTTTAACATTATACACTGAAATAATTTTTATAAAATGTATTTATAATTATGTTCCAGCATTACTGCCGAACAACAGATCCAATCGTTTTCATTGTAGACAGCGGTCCCTAGATACTGTTAATTAACGTGCAATTTCTCGTAAGAAAGAAAATATATTGATTAGCCGGAATTACGATGACCACACAAAATAACCAATAACATTGAACATACATTTATATACAAAGCATCACAAACATTTATAAATAAATATAGAAAATAGCTTTTACGCAGTAACTGCGACAAATAACAATTTTATACTCATTTCAGAAATGTTCTTTACTCGCAATTCGTTTCAAGTATCGGACGAGGCGTTCACAAGAACATTAGAAATTCGAACTGAACATTTTTATTAAGTTCTCACTACTCCCAAGCTTCTTTTAAAAAGTTTTAAGAACTGGGTTGTTGGACTCGAACTTACTTCTTAGATGTTCTTTAAACCTTCTTTTGACAGATTTTCCTTTAACAGTATAAAAGTCCGTTCAGAAACGCTGTCAGAAGTTTTGTGATTTTTATTATCTGTAAATTTTAAACTGACAAAAGCTCGGAGAACTATCATAGCAAAATACTATGGTACAAGGCATCCTCTACTTAGCTTTTCCCATCAGACACCGTATCTTGGCCTTTTCCCAACTTTGTTGGGGTCAGCTTCCAATCTAACCGGATGCAGCTGAATAACAATATTTTACATGAGGCAACTGCCTATTTGACCTACACAACCCAGTTACTACTGGGTAATACGATACCCCTTGGTAAAACTTTTTGTCAGACTTTCGGGACACTGAATATCTGTAACAGCTATAAAACAGTATGGACTAACAGCTTAGCGTGCTTCCCGAGGCTCGGTATGTCAGTGAAGACAGGATGTGTCGCCGGCGCGTTCGTGTTTCATGCGCGCTTCAAAGTGATGTCAGCAAAGCAGAGGGGTCTGCCAGGGCCACTACCTACCGTTATGCTAGCGCCTGCCAGGGCCACTACCTGCCGTTATGCTAGCGCCTGCCAGGGCACTACCTGCCGTTATGTTAGCGCCTGCCAGAGCCACTACCTGCCGTTATGCTAGCGCCTGCCAGGGTTGCGGGGTGTATGGAAGAGATACCGGGGAGAAGACCACCACAACATAAAAATCAAAAGAAGGAACAAGGGTGGGTTTTAGTCAGTAAATGTCTGTCATATTATCTTCCTATACTCATAGAGACATTCTTATTTTTTATTTTATACAAAATTTTAAAATAGACACACAAATTGCAATAAACAGTATTAATGCAACAAGCAACTGCATAACTCAAAATTGGGTATTGTTACATCCACATTCATGCTCAAAAAAAATCTCAATACATTTTCCTCATTACTCATCATTACAAATAACAATCCACTCACTCAATTACTCCATTTGTGAAATTAATGGATATTTATATAATGTGCTGCATCAATTAAGTAGTTAATCGTTATGCAACCGTGTCGTAAACAGAGCCGTTAATAATTGTCGACAGAATCTCTCCGTTCCAAAGCAGAATTGTTTACTTGTGCCGAAAACCGTTTCGCTTTATACAAACGACAGTTTCGTTCGAAATATAGGGTTGGTACGTTGGTTTTTTTATTTTAAGAGGAAGATTAAATTAAATATTTAATCTTCCTGTTAAAATAAAAAAAAACATTGCTTTTTATCTTAGCTTAATTTTTTATCTTAACTAAATATTTTAAATAACTAAATATTTCATTTTTATCTTAACTATATTTTTTATCTCAACTATATTTTGTTATCTTAACAATATTTTTTTTATCTTTACTATATTTTGTTATCTTAAATATATTTTTATATCTTTACCATATTTTTTATCTTAACTATATCTAAGTATTTCTATCTCAATGTCTGTTTTGCCTTTTACCAATTACGTTAAGGTCGGCTTACGAATGCTACTACCAGTATTTCATATGGAACGACTATCTACCTGACATCCACTACCCAGTTAGTACTAGATCATACGATACCGCTTGGACTACTTGTCAGACTTACAGACCACAACCTGTAACGACTCTTAGAAGAACTTGCTTCGGAGGCACTAAGGAAACTCACTATGAAATGGATGGTCACCCATCCATAGACCAAGGCAATCGCGGTTTAACGCAAAAACAACTCATGCGGTTGTTATTATTAAATTTATCCATGATATTCTCTACTTTTGATAAACAATTATTATGATTTTAACCCTCTTAGCAATGTTAAAAACCGTATCAAAATCCATAGTGTAGGTAGGTATTTAAAAAAAAATGAGATTACACAGATAATTATAAATGAATGAATTACTAGTCAAAGCTCGAAAAGAAATCATAAAAACAACTAAGGGCATCTCAGAAAGTTTGAAAAAAGAACAGAATACAAGAGTGATTCGAAGATCCTACTTGCATACTAAACAATCGTATTATTTCCTTTCATTTATATCTCAGTAAAGAAATCATGCTGAAAGGTATCAGCACAATCTTTCACTTCGAAGCAAGATACAAGATTGTGGATCGCATCGGTCAGCAATCTTTTAGCTGTTTATTTTTCTTTTTCAGGGTTCCGTACCTCAAAAGGAAAAAACAGAACCCTTATATATTCTACAGGCATCAAACCTAATACAAAAACACAAGTACAAATTAAAATAATTATGAAATACATAAAAAAATGGCATATTGGCGGATTGCTTTGTTGTCCGTACAACTTACTTTGTTGTATGTTTGTCTATCTGTCTGTCAAGGCTATTTATCTCAAAACGGCGTAAAGGTATCGAGTTGAAATTAAAACCATAAACTAACATCTGTGATCCTTTTTTGCTACGAAAAATCAATTTTCTAAGTATACGCAATTAAAAGATATGGTTGTTCATGTCGCAATGTTGTACGGAACGCTCGGTGCGCGAGTCTGACTCGCTCTTGGCCGGTTTTTTACTTAATGGTGACAAAATAAGGTACACAATAAGATCTTCTGAACAAGCAACATAGAAACAGAGTAAGGCTTTTGTGTTGGACGTGACCCCACATAATCATTTTTGCGAGAATTGATTTTTAACAACGGCCAGTTTCAAATTCTAAAACATTTCGCACGCTGAGAACGACAGTGAATGAATAATGAATTAATTCAAAATTTGAGATTTCTGGATAATAAAGAAAACTAGTAAGTTATAGCAAGTAAGCTGACTTTTTTATAATTGTAGCTTCCGCCCGCTACTTCGTCCGCGACGGACGAAGTAGCGCTAACTATAACCCGCGTGATGATCGAAAGAAAATACATTTCTCTTAACTTTTCTTTCCTATTTCTCCCCCTTTTTTACTTTAAAAAATACCCTATGTCCGTCTCCAGGGTCCCAACTATCTCTGTTCCAAAGTTCATCAAAATTGGTTTGGCCAGTTAGGCGTGAAGACGTAACAAACAAATAAACAAACTCACTTTCGCTTTTATAATATTAGTAAGGTTTAATATAAGGCTACATTATCTCATTGCAAGGCAAACGTCTCTTCGCTCTTTCCCTTTTCCACGATACTAGCTTACTTTTCCAATATCCAAAAATCACAAAATTTTGTATAAGGCTGCTTTCGTTTACAGCGTGCAATTTATTGCAGCTATATTTTTAAAGTAAAACCTCTTTCTCGTTGCGTCGTTGACTGCTGTTGTTGGTCTTGTGATCGTTATTGCGACTGCTAACCTTCAGGTTCCAGGTTCGACTCCCATACCAGGCAAAAGGTTATTAAGTTTTTCAGTCAGGAATTTTGAGCGTCTAACTACCAAAGACGTCTGTCAAAGATTAGCTTACCGTTGTTCTCGAAGTACGGAGGGAACTCAGTATCTAATGATGGTCACCCATCCATGGTCCGACCTTTGCAAAACGGCTTAATCTTAAATAGGAACCCGTTCGGCTGTTATTATTTAGCTTCGACTTCTTCATAACCGTTGCGAGGGAACTGGTGGATGAAATTACGTAATTGAAGGATCTTAGGATACTTTAAAGTCATCTTTTTAGCGTATATTTACCAATACATGTCATGTCACACACTGATGCCAAGACTTCTTTTGTTTCTTTGAAATTCTCTTTTTAAAATCAAAGAGAGAGAGAGGTATTCGAAGATTTTTGAAACCAGCCTGCTCTGTGAAAGGTTTGATGAATGTTATCTGACCTCTACACTGTTCACATACTTGGTCTCTAGTTGGTATTCAATACATTCCTCTCACAGCACTATTCTCTAATGTGCCGATGATGCATCGGACCATCTATTGCGGTTTTGAGACAAATGCTAACGTGAGCTATTATCGAGTTTCTGCACTACAGCAGTATAAATATATTACGTTGCAATCTATTTCAAACATCGGCTAAATCGAGCGAGAGACATACACGAACTGTAAATTATTAGACTAGATTTTACCTACGGTTTCGCTTTGCCGAAGACCATCGTACCAGATCGTCTAACTGGGATGAAAACGATGTACTAACTAAATCATATGTGAGCCAAATATACGCCTGTAGTTATGTAGGTTTATACATATAAATATTATTGTACTTGTTTTAGTGTTGCGTCAGTTCATTGAGCTGTTTTTTTATAATTAAAATATTACAGTAGTTTGTTTTTATTAAGTATACATATTATATTTAAAATATGTTTGCTGTCTTGACTTCTGTACGTTTTATTCAAAGGTTGACTACTAAAAAGCAGCGCTATTCTGTGGGATCCCATTGCACACCATCATGCTGAGTAGTGACATGTGCGCAATCACAGCGTGCAAGCAATTTTTTTGTTCTTATTTAATATGTATTTATAAATATTTTTGATGCTTTGTATGTTCCATTTTGTTTGGTTATGGTTTGCTCATCGTAATTGCAACTTATAAATATGTTTTCTTCATATTTTTTCCATTCATAAAGCACTGCACTGCACTACAAACTGCGCCTGTTGACCACACTTACTGTGTGATCAACAGGCGCAGTTGACCACACAGTAAGTGATAAAGTTAATGAAAAATCTGTGTAGTACACCTTCCCAAAAATATATGTAATATAATAGATAGGCAACAACAGTCCATCTACAATTATTATGGCTATAGCTAGACTATAAATATGATATGCAAAGTAGTCTGTAAAGGACTTATTTGAAATAAATACTTTAAGTTTAAAATAGTCTTCAGCATCACCATAACTTAAAATAATATTTTGCCGCTTTCTAAATTAGGCAACCCTACTTAAAGCAACTCGAAAATAGCGCCAAACGCTATGTAATATGAAACTGAGACTAAATGGTCGGCTCTCATTCCGTTTTAATATTAAACTTGTATTTTGGTTCACAGTTTCAAACGATATGCCGCCTACAACGGGCCAATTAAAAATTTTAGAGCAAATTTTTGTCGGTTTACGTGATACACGGAGTTTTTGGAATGTTTTAATTAACCGAGAGATAGGATTTTCTGTGACCAAAAATGGAACGACCAGTTTTTGTTGTCCAAAATAATAGAGGAATTATAAATAACTATGTTATACGAACAAAAGACGTGACAAAAAAATCGAATTAAAAATATGATTCAGAGTATTCTCAGAGTTATTTGTCAGAAATTAAAAACAAAATATGTTCCAGCAATGATTGACGACATGACATGTTTGGCGCAGTGGTTAAGACTGTCACTGCTGTACTACGTGTTGCGGGTTCGATCCCCGCACGGAATAAATATTTGTATAACCTAAATATAGTTGTTCCGGCTGTGGTTGTTTAAATGTTTGTAAACGCACCCACGATACAGGAAAAAAACTACTTTAAGGAGACGTATTTTTTTTAATATGGCCTGTAGGAGCGTTACCCAAGCTCAGTAATGGAAACGAAAAAGCAAAACACCATCTAGAGACGCGGCTACGTCACTATGACTCGCAAATCTAAGCAATTATTTGTAAATAAAATATATTTTGTACAGAAAACACTACTGAAAACCCCTAGAAACTATTGTTTTTTTGTATATCACATTGAATGATTTAAAAAAAATATATTGATATAAATTGTGCTGAACCCAAAACGTTATCACCCACGCTCACTGTTGCGACCATAAGTTAATCAACTTGTACCGAATCTATGGTAAAAAATATGTCCCTAGCTTTGCATTATTATGTTAGTGATACTAATTTTGTCAAATACCACTCGAACTCCGCTTACTGTTGCAGCGATAAGTTTACCAACCTGTACCAAATTTATATTTATATATAAAAGTATATTTTCCGTCCTTGGCATAATTATGTTGATGATGATAGTTCCCCCGAACAGTATCCGAACCTGGCTTACTGTTGCAGCCTTAAGTTTATCAACCTGTACAATGAATTCGTGGTAAAAATATTTCACTTCCTTCGCATAATTACGTTAGTAACAATAATTATGTCAAACACCACATTTTTTTTCGCATTCCTTTCCTTTTTAACTTTTTTCCTTTTTCTAAGGTCTATATTTGATCACATTTTTATACTAGCACTATAATGACAACATATCTGAATCCTTCGAAACGAATACCCTGCATTTAAAATGATACAAATATTTTCATAAATCCCTGTGTGAATTTCGTATCGAAAAAAATTGACAATTTAATCCTCAATCATTTCTTTAAGCGAGATTTACGGGATGCCAATGAGAATGATGATCGTCAATACGAAATTAATCCATACATACTGACACATTGAAAATGTATGATAGCCATCTGCAATTTATTATTTAAACGCTATCCAATGCGGGGCAAACGCCTCTTCTCTCGCGATCTATTAATTATCGTTTGCGGCCATCTTTAACAAAAGAGTATACTCGTTCCACCATTTTATCTGGCAGTTTTCAGCAGTTTAAGTTTTCTTCATAGCTCGGCGATGAAAATTTTAATCGAGGCAGCACAAACTTGGCGTGAGTTTGGCGCTTACAGTAGCGTTCATCAGCTCATGTAATGTAGAAACAACGGAACAGGCATAATGCAAGTTTCCCAATGTTTGTTGGAGTTGGGGTGTCAAGTATCAAAGCCTCCACATGAACAGGTTTTAATTGTTTTGGCCAAACTGTTTAAGTAATGGATGTACCATTACTTAAACAGTTTAAGAAATGGTACATCCTTACTTCCTTACTAATATTACAAAAGCGAAAGTGAGTTTGTTTGTTTGTTTGTTACCTCTTCACGCTTTAATGGCTAAACCGATTGTGATGAATTTTGGTACATAGATAGTTAGAAAACAGGAGACGGACATAGGCTAATATTTATTTTAAAAAAGTGGGATGTGAGGGAGAAAGAGGGAAGAAAAGGGAAAACTTAGCGTTGCTATTACAAATCAATAAGGTGCACGAGGAACTGTGTTACCCCAAATTTAACGCGGGCGAAGCCGTGGGCGAAAGCTAGTAGTATGATAAAATTAAAACATAACGCATAAATAAATCTAGATGATTTAAAATGATTTTCTAAACCCTTTATTTGAACTGGTAATATCCCTGACAGCGTTGAGGTTAAATTGACGCTTTTTTGTAGTAACTTAGTTTTATTGGGTTACTAGTCTCCAGGGTCCCAACTATCTCTGTACCAAAATTCATCAAAATTCATTTGGCCATTTAGGCGTAAAGACGTAACAAACAAACTCACTTTCGCTTTTATAATATTAGTAAGGATTTGATGTATTATAGTATATAGTTTTCATGAAAATAAAATTTACTACTGAATTGGAACACAAAGGACAAAAGAAGAAACATATATGGGTATTAGTCAGTACAAGTCTGACACTCCCTTCCACTTCACCCAGAGCGGAACAAATAATTCTTCTAAATCACTATCGTAACCATCAAGTTCAATTTAATCCAGGACTCAGAGCTAGCTGTGGCGAAAACACAATCTGTTTTAAAGAGCCAATTGTATGGCAGCAGCGACGTGATTTATATTGTGCCATTTACATCACACAGAAACCTAGCGACTGCACAGAAAATGTATTGAAATTCCTGAAATTACTTACAAGAATTCTTTGATGCCCACTTGAAAAGGTACTTTGGATATTACGACATTCTTGTAAGCACAACATTCCACTGCGTTCGTCTCTAGGTTTTCTTATTATACTGTCTTCAGTTAACAAAGCGGTTCGTAGCAAAACATGGCAAGGTTGGGCTGCAAATGGGTGACCAGACCATCCATTACATGCCCAGTTTTTACTGTGTAGATCTTAGTCAGTCGTTACAGGTAGTAAGGGGAACGATGACAACCAGTCTTATCAAGGGGTTTTTTACCTATTAATAATTAGGTTGTGGAGATCAGATAGGCAGCAGTCCAAGTTAAATACTGTTTTTTTATAAAATATGGTTTTCCTATATTTCGGTGCTGTTGCAAATACCATCATCGAGGATAAACTGAAGCTTTTGCGGGTAGGTGTTTATAAGCGGACAAAACATTCTCAACACACGAAATTCATTCTGTCCAGTCGCTAATTTATTTCTGCAATATTTTTAATTTAAATACAATTGAACTGCTGGATTGAAGTTTCTGGTTGAAGTTTCTATATCTGGTAATCTGAATTGTTTCATTTACTAGTTTAGGTATATAGCAAATGCAAGGGCTATGCAGATGATGAGCCTACGGCAGTAATCAATGCATCTCATTAGGCTGCCACCCGATTGATGGCTGTCTATAGACTGCTAGGAAAGTAGTTTTTAAAGTTCAAGTTGGGAAAATTAAATTGAAAAAAAAAATTAAACTATTAATTGTGTCTAGTAAGAAACTTCTATTAAAGAAATCTATATTTCGTTTCCAGAGCACGAATTGTGTACCCAGGCGATAAAAATAAAAACATTTTGGGCATTTTGTCAACGATGTTTCTCAAAAGTAATAATAATGAGTTACGAAAATGATATTTAAATGATATTGAAATGCCATTACTAAGCATTTATATTGCTACAAGATAATTATCTGGGTGTTGAGGTTTCTTTTACAGCAATTAAACTAAAGTAACGCAAAAAGCTATATATTGTGGGCCCACATATAATAACGGCTCATAACGTCTTTATACATGTTGCTCAACACTAGGAATTTCACCAATATCGTGGGTACGTATCCAAAGAATTAAATTCACATACACAAAAAAGCCAGACTCAGAACAACTATCTGTAGTCCTAACAAATATTTGTTTCGTACGGGGAACTGTTTGAACTGCGAAGTAAAACATCTCAATATAGTGTCTAGGGAGAACACAATGACACTCCGGGGAGGAATTTATCAATTGCGAGCTAACTGGCAAGGGAACTGGCGTATAACGGATGGCACAGTGAGAAATCGTTGATTATTTATGATAATAATTTGTTTAGGAAGATTTGTAAATATGTTGGAATACTTCTAAATAAGGTATCACCCGAGAAGTTCATTGTGTATGTCCTATGTCATTTTTTTCACTCACACGCATACATACTTAAAAGACACTATGGTCTATAGTGAATGATATTCTATTGCTATAACAAAAACTGTGGTTCTATATACAAACACTCGTATCGTTTAGGTACCTCGAAGAAATCCTGATCGATATTCTACTGGTAATCCTAATCAATCTTATATCTAATGTTTAGGGTTCGGAACCGCAAAGAGGGTCTAGCATTAGGGATACTACTTAAAATATAGAGTGATAGAAATAAAATTAATGTGAACCTCTATCTTACACTAACTAATCGTAGTTTTTAGAAAAAAAAGGGAAGGTTTCTTACAAACTTGCAACATATACGGCCATATCTTTTGACTGCGTAGACTGAGTGAGTTTTATTTTATAGTATATCGTTTTAATTTCAACTCGATACCTCCACACGTTTCCGAAATAAAGCGTCTTGAAAGATAGATAGACAGAAAACGGGACGCCTATAGGACAAACCCTAAAAAAAGAAATTTTAAGTAAACAGTTTGGATTAAAGATGACGGGCCTGTTGGTCTAGTGGTTAGTGGCCCTGACTGCTGAGCCGGAGGTCGTAGGTTCGATTCCCACCCAGGACAAACTTTGTGTGATGAGCATGATTGTTTGTTCTGTGTCTGGGTGTAATTCTAATCTATAATCTTCTTAATCTATAATATGTATGTATTTATAAATTATATAAGTATTTATATCAGTTGTCTGGTTACCATAACACAAGCTGTGCTTAGCTTGGGATCAGATAGCCGTGTGTTGAATTGTCCCAAGATATTTTTTTTTATTTTTTTTTATTTTAATATTCGTCGCATCACATCGTTTTTTGCTTATCGTCAAATACTTTTCTTCCACGTTACAATTTGGCCACGAAAAATTTGCAGTAGTGTAAAACGTCTCGCAACCAAAACAGATGTACTTACTGGAACCATTCACCGCGTCAATTTTCTCTGCAACAATTTTTTCGTGACCGAGATAATAATTTAAACAGTATATTATTCTGGAAACTTCTGCCATTACGATATTGTGTGTGAGAGCACCAGAAAAACATATTGGTGTGCCTTAAGCTATTATACACTTACACATATTATGACAAAACATAATGCTCAAAAAAAAATATCCATGAATAAATACATACATTACGATTAAGAGGACAGGTAAAGGTAAGGTATGTTATAATAACACCATATATACAGGAGATAAAATGCTGCGCCCTTCCCCAGCGGCGTCAGCGTAGTCTGTTACGCTGATTGCCAAACCATCATGAGCATCTTTGACACAAAAGCTCCACGTAAGCACATTTTCCCAGTTTAAAGCTTTTAAGAACCAATTCGGAACAGCTAGTAAGTAGAGACTGTAGCGAACATATCTGTAACAAGTAATTACTGAGCGTGACTGGTCAGTTACACAGAGTCTTATTTCACTAGCTAAGATGGTAGAGAAGGTTCATATAGTTTTTAAAATAGACCTCATCTAGTATTTTTAAATAAAAAAAAGACGTGTAAAAGTGTTTCTGAAAACCTACTTGCAATATAAAGATCATTTATCATAGAATCCTATTTATATTTTAAAAGCAAAAGTTTGTGAAATGTGTGTAAGTACGTTTATTGCTCTTTCACCCGAAAAATTCTGAATGAATTTTAACTTAACAATAATATAGCTTACATTTCAGAATAACACATAAGCTGCAATTTATAAAGATATATTGAATATTCTATCTCCACACAAGAGAAAACGCGGGGCGCAGCTAGTAACATGGTTGTTCTTTGTCATGGTTGTTCGTTTTCATGGTTGTTATGTATCATGGTTGTTCTGTAACATAGTTGTTTTATATCATGGTTGTTCTGAATCATGGTTGTTCCTTATCATGGTTGTTCCTTATCATGGTTGTTCTATATCATGGTTGTTCTGTATTATGGTTGTTCTATAACTTGGTTTTTACAAATTATCTTAATTGTTTTAGTAAACCTTTTGGTTTCTCTGCCTACAGTTTTGTACGGTTTGTCGAAGACAAATTGAAAAGTGGTATCCGTTGTAGTGATTAATTTGTCTCTTGTACCTTACTTGGAAAGAGACATTCTCTTTTTAACTAATAAAAGTTTAAATCACACAAATCTATTTATATATATATAAATGGGTCACAATAGGCATTATATCACTATAAGCGAAGTCGTTATATCCGACGTTGTTATAAAGAATTTTATATGAAAACCAAACTTAGCTGTGTAATTACTTCCTTATAAACGGTTGGTCAAAATAGGCGGAGTCATAATAAACGGATTTTACTGTATCTTTAAAAAGGGCAATTTAGTATTTGTAATTATAGCAGCCACAGAAATACATTGTCTGAGAAAATTTCAACTGTCTAACTTATTACAGTTCATGAGATATAGCCTGGTGACAGACAGACGGCCAGTGCAGGCTAAGCAATATGATCTCATTATACCTTTTTTTTATTGGGTTGGGAAATCATCGAATAACTTCCATCGCTCTTGGTGGGAGTGTCAGACTTTTACTGACTCAAACCCACCCATGTTCCTTATATTGCCCTTTGCGTTCCGGGGCCGCGGTATCTCTTTCGAATAACCAGCAACCCCGGCAGGCGGAGACCATGGTAAGCCCCTGTGCTTTGGTGACATCTCTTTGAGGCGCGCGTGAGACACGTGACAAACGCGCCGTCGACACGGCCTGTCGTCAATAGACGGACATACGGTGAATGGACCTTGGGGTACTGAACCCGAATGTCGCAGCGCTGCCTGATACACTTCTCCTGTCGTCTCCGTCTCTTGGCAGCCATTCATTGAGGGCTCTATCACACCCGACCAAGGTGAGTGTTTGTACTTAAAAGCAAAATAAACACAAACCGATTAAAAACCTATCATATAAATTTCCAAACCAGAAGTTAGAATAAGTTTTATTAGCAGTTATAACCAAAATACGACTGTTTTCTGTATTTCATTGGTCCCTGAAGACAAACTTTATTTTGTAACTTCTTCGAAATGTATCGTTTGACCAAACTTTTTGTTTACCCTCTTCCGGTTCTTAAGGAGTTTTGTATTACTTTTTGATAGATAAAATGTTGTATGGGTTTTTGTATGAAAGAAGATACGTAAAAGCTTCATCGCTTATGAGAATGGTTCTTGTTACAAAGATTTTTTACTTAAATAGTACTTTTTTTGTTGTTAAATGTTTAACTTTTTCCAATGCCTTGTCCCGTCCATACTTGGTAATATTGGTCGTCAAACGTCAGATCCATGGCGGACCAGCTACTGTAAGTCTTGGTAACGTTTTAATATTATTATGTCCTTTAATATTTTAATTATATTTTTTATTAATTAAGATATTTTTAATTTAAGATATTTTTAGTTTAAGATATTTTTAATTTAAGAGTATTTTAAAAATATTTATCGGCTTCAGAAACAAGAGTTTCAGGTGGCCGATGGTTTGGGCTCCAGAGAGAGAAATCTTTGGAACTGCTTTCTGATTCAAGCTACCAGTCGCGAAATGAGAGTTTTGTATGTCGTTGGTCGAAGCTCATTGCTATTATTCTATTAACCGCAACGACTATCAATACAATGATTGCAGAATTTACGTTCTACATGTTAATAAGCTTTTATTTATTAAAACTTTATGTACGAGTAAAAACTGTCATTTTTATTTACTGGCATTTGGTGATGCAAAGACAAAACAGTATTGTCATAACAGAACAAAAAGATAATATTGGAAAATATTTATTTAAAAAAAATATCCGAATAAATGCTTTTGTACATATTACTTGATATTACCCAAAATTAAAAAAGTAAAGAGATCGTAACAAGACAACAACTATTACTTAATTCTGACACGAAACTGCCAACTTCTTGTAAATAAATTATGTACACGAGCTTTTTTTTTTTAAAGTAAACCGTAAGTAAGTAAATATAATTTTTAATTATATTTTTTCGTATTTTTTATTAAAATATACGTAAAACAAAAAAAATTACCAACCGGTATCGGGAACAGGGTTCAAGCTCCCTGCAGTCAGGGCTCCAGAAAAACTAACCTCCTAACAATACGAGCCGTGTCCAAGAGTACCGCTTTCTGTATCAAGCCCTAATTAAAGTTCCGGGTTGTTCGAAAGAGATACCGCGGCCCCGGAACGTAAAGGGCAACAGAAGGAACATGGGTGGGTTTTAGTCAGTAAAAGTCTGACACGCCCCCTCGCTCCGCCCAGAGCAGGGGAAGTTATTTGATGATTTCCCACCCCAAAAAAAAGCCCTAATTAAATATTAATTTGTCATATAAGAACCTATGACTAAATGCCAAGGTATTATATTTAATAGCGGTATAAACTCCTGTTTAGTGATCGTAGTGAAATTCATGGTTAACAGTAAACATTAAGAGGGTGCTAAAATAAGAAGTAATACCTCTCTGAAAAGCTGTAAGTACCTCTTTGTTTATTAAAATTTTGCAACCCAAGCAAGAACCGTCGCAAAGGGATTTATATTGTCCCCGCCGTTCGTTGTTATTTTAATTAGTCATAACATTTTATGTTTTCTCTTTAATTAACTTTCATGTTGTCTTGATTTGCTTTGTATATGCTTGAAGAATTCATTCGATTTTAAATAGTTATAAGAATTATATTTGCATTTTTTTATTTTATTTGTGTTTCGTGTTTTGAATTCTGTAGAGCTTGTCTCGCCTAGGTGCACGTTTTAAGACCAACAAAGATTATTAGATTATCATTTTTCACAAGTTTTTAATTAATTTTATTGTGTTTGATCACATTTTACTACGTTGTTTTTTCATTACAAACAGTAAATACAGTTTTATTTTTTTTTCTAATTAAATCTAGTAGTTTTTTTATTCACTTACGAATCGTACAATGACCACAGTTTTTTTTTATTTTTCTGTCACTCAAAAAACGGTGGAGAAAACCAGTTTTTTTTAATTATCTTAAAAGGAGTCTTTTTATACATATGGATATGCCAACCCCATTGTACCCTATTAACAATTTCAACCTGTTTTTGTTTTTGAAAAAACGTTGCTTAGACATTCTCCTGTATCGTGGGTGCGTTTACAAACATTTAAACTCACATCGACAAACAGCCAGACCGAGAAAAACGATCTGTAGGCCATAAAAATATTTGTTCCGTGCGGGGATCGAACCCGCGACACACAGCGCAGCAGTCGATAGCTCAGCCACTGCGCCAACCGTGTCGACTAAATACTTAATACTAATAGTTACTTTACAAATCTAATGACTATGGATCAGAAGTAGAATCACCAAGCTTCGCAACCTCTTTGCAATCGTCGATTCAGGGTTTGCTAAACTGTTTTAGATTAGCCCAACGTCCATAATGTTTCAGCATGGCTTAGAATCGAAAATACGAAAGCACATTTCACAACATTCCATGGCCCCACGTGAGCGATGGGATCTCAAAAAGGACCCTATTAATAGGAACCATAAAGTTGTCGATCTTTTGACCTGAGTCGTCTGTACCTGTATCACTTTTATCACCAATAATGTGCAGAATCACGTAAACACAATGTCGCATGACTACAAAACTTTGTAACATTTCTGTACCTTCAGTGAAAAGTGATACATGTCGACCCAGATCGGTTTTTATATTCTCTGATTAAACTTATTAAAAAAAAATTAACTTAATTTCTATCTTATCCCCGTTGTTATAAGATTAAAAATGAATGAGATTTTTTTGTGTACATTGATATAAGTAAGCAACTTTTTTTTGAAATTATTGTGTAAAATAATACTTTTTGATTCATACCAAAGTGCTCCGAACCGATCTTTATATTTCTAAAATGTATTTTAATACGACCCGAGTTACCACATCTTACGCGAACCGAAAGCTTTTACTTCAATTAATGCAAAGTGATACAAATGAAGTCCTATCACAAAACATTAAAAAATTGAAACAATACATTCTAGTGAAAAGTGTTACATTTGTACATGAACCAAACAAACACAAATTTAAAAATATGTGACTCGATACAACTGCTAATCAAACAATTTACACGTAATTTATGTAGCCAATTTTGATGTGATTACAAATTTAACATTAATTCTATTAGTAATAACATAAGGGAAATAGGACATATGATTACGTGAATAATGATACTAATATAGTAGAATCAAAATTGCATTGCATTTTAGAACTAAATTAGCAAAAAAATACGTAGTACACAGTGATACAAGTCGCGCAGCTCTTACGCACCCCACTCCCTACTTCTCCGCGGGACGAATGGAAAGAGCGCAGGCGACGCGGGATTCTTAGTCTCGGGCGTGCGTCGGGACAGGTGCGTCGTGCGTAACAGCACACAACTACGATGCGTAAGGTAAGACTTGTATCATTTTACACGAATTATGTAACAATTTTGTTTTTTAAATGTTTACAAAGAATATGTATTTTATATTGATTTATTAAGAATTCAATAATATTGTCGTAGTATACAGTATTTTATAAATACCTATTTTAAAACAATGTTAATTAATTTATAAAAAGAATACCTAATTTTCGAACTTACTTATCGTAAAACAGACTATTATGATAATTAATAATATAGGTAGCCTAACGATGTATTTTAATTCTTATTTCTTAAATGCTAACTGAGTATTCAGTAGGTATAATAGGGATAGGCAGACGTTGTTGTTAATCAAAAACGTCAACAACACTTTTAATCAAAACATAGGTATCTTTGCTCTTTCCGGTGCGGTGTAGTTTCATTGCACGTATGCTTGTACGTCTTATAAACATTTTATAATGAATTACATTAATTATTGCATGTATACTATATTTGCGTGGTTTTATAAAAAATCAGTATAGCAGTTTCGGTGTATCTCAAAAACAAAAATCAAATCAACTTTTTTCCTGGCTTCATTTTATCAATTTGTTCTTCAAACTGTGCGAGCAAGGGTGGTGGGGGCTGGGGAATGGTTTTAATGTGACGCTTCGATATTAATTTGAACTGTTATTTTTACAGTCTACAATGAAAAACCGAATAGATAAGATTGTGGAAGGCGTTCAGCTACAGAGGGATGAAGAAAATATGGTACATGAAAAAATAATAAATGAAAAAAAATCTAATCAGCCCGGAGAGACAATAGAAATAGAATCCTGTAAAAAGACGGCCTTAGAAGAAATGGATCAATGTGAAGAGGCGATAGAAGAAATCACACTTGAAAAAGACGATCAATATGGAGAAAATATTAGCAGTGGATCAGAGGGTAAGGAAACTGGACTATCACCTAGCATTTTAGATTTCAGCTCGGGTAGCAGTGATGATTTTATACCAAACAGTGAAACCGACTCAACTGAAACAAGCACGTCGACTGGTAAACCAAAGAAAAGATATACCAAAAATCTGATAATTCCTGAAAGCTTTGATGACTCAGATAGCACGACCACAGGACCAGAACCTGGATGCTCGCATTCAAATAAAAAACAACGAAAATCATTAAAGGAAAGAAGGGCAGATAGAGATTCTAGATTAATTTTACGCAATGCAGGCAAGAGTTATGTTACTAAACTGGGTAAAATGAAACCTGGAAGAAATCTGGGCCCACTAACGGACTGTCGCATGAAATGCAATAGTCGTATATCTCATGACATAAGAGAATTTATTTTTAAGGAGTACTGGGGTTTGGGTTCGTACGATGAGAGAGCTAAATATACTGAACGCTTTATTAAAATTAATAATAAAAAAACACATACAATCGGAGGCAAAGGAAAACGAGAATACAGCAATACATATAAAATAGTTTATTTTAATGAGGATTACAAAATATGTAAAAGTTGTCTTTTGAAAACTCTTGGTGAGAGTAATCGCTTTCTTCAGACCGTGTGTGAAAAAATAAAAAAGTATGGTCGTGTAACTAAAAGCGAAAGGGGGCGTGCTGCCAGCTACAAAAAAATTTCTAACGAGCGACTGAAAGAGGTAGAACAGCATATCAATAAATTCCCGGCGTACGAAAGCCATTACTCTCGATCCAAGACTGCTAAAAAGTACCTTAGCTCTGACCTTTCCCTCAATACTATGTATCAGCTTTATTGTAAAGAAAATAGTAACCCCGTCTGTAAAACTGTATATGGCAAAGTTTTTAAAGATATGAACTTATCATTTAAGAAACCTAGTATAGATACATGCAATAAATGTAACTTGTTACAAAATAAGCTCCAATATTTACAAGATGCTGAACAAATTGTACAAGTACGGGAGCAACTGAGACTACATCAGGAAAGCTACGAAAGTGCTTACACTGAAAAACGCAAAGATAAGGCTTTGGCTAAAACTAACTCGGATATTTGTGTTATTGCATTCGATTTACAACAATGTCTACCTACTCCTATGCTGAATACTCAATCAGCATTTTATAAAAGACAACTGTGGGTCTTTAATCTGACAATCCACGATTTTACGACTGATTACGCATATTGCTACATGTGGCCAGAATGTAGTGGTGGTAGGGGCGCCAATCAAATAGCTTCGTGCTTGTACGAATTTATCACTTTGAGACTTCCGTTGCTTCACCCAAATGCTAAAACCTTAATCATGTATTCAGATTCATGTTCGGGACAAAATAAAAATTCTATTATTTGCACAGCTTTATTATTTGCACTAAAAGACTCGCCTCAACTTTTGAACATAGAACATAAATTTCTCGTACCCGGCCATACACACATGGAAGTTGATAGTGACCATGCGCTCATTGAAAGAGCAAAAAAACGAACATCAATGAATATTCACCACCCACGCGATTGGTGCCAATTGGTAAGGAGTGCATCAACTAGAACTAATAAATTTTCAGTAATTGAAATGGCGGGGACAGATTTTTACGATTTTGCCATGTTTGCTAAAAATAATTTTACAGTTAAAAAAACGAATTCTACGGGTGAAAAGTTTATATGGTTGAATGTAAGAGTTATTAAATTTAGTAAAGAAAAATTTCCGGTTTTTGAATATAAAGAAAGTTACGTAGGTGATGATTATTATGTGATGTCTTTCGACAAAAGGAATAAAGACTACAGTTTAGTTAGTATTAATGCTGTTCCAAAATGTTACAATAGCCCGATTCCTATAAGTGCTTTAAAGAAAAGGGATTTAATATCACTGTTAGAATACATTGATCCAAGTGTTCACGATTTTTATCATAATTTGATAACAAACTCAAATTTGCGTGACGCAGATCCTGATATTGTTTCGGATAGTGAATAGTTGCAGTGCTACAACATAATATCTGTTGTTCGATTTTGGAGACTGATTTAATACCATTTAAGACTGTTCAAAATTAATGATAAAAATGATGAAAAGTTATGTTTTTTTTATAAGTTAATTATATTGTTATCTGTTGTTTGATTTTTGGAGACTAATTTCATACGATTTAAGACTAATTCGATCTCTGTTCAAGATTAACGATAAAGTAGGTTTAAAAGTTGTCTTTTTTTAAAAGGATGTTATATTGTATTGTATAGCGAATAGTTGAAGTGCTACATGTACAACACATCTGTTATTTGATTTATTGAGACTGATTAAATACGCTTTAAGACTGTTCGAGATTAATAATAAAGAGGTTTAAAAGTTATGTTTTTTATTAGGATGTTAGTTATATTGTTTTATATAGCGAATAGTCGAAGTGCTACAACAAATCTGTAGTTTGATTTATTGAGCCTGTTTTAATATGTTTAAAGACTAACGATACCTACTTAGGTCTAAGTTATCTTTTAAGTTTGATTTATAAAAATGTTTTATTGTTTTGCTACTACTTGTCATTCATAAAAAGTGTTTATTCAAGAATTCTTTAATAAAGAAACGCTTTTTTTAATTTAGTTATTATTTTATTATGATATTAACATAGTTTTACCCTTTCTGTGACAAAAACGTTTGAAAATACTTATTACTTGTATCAATAAACACTTCGATGTAAACAAAATGTATCATAATAAATTCTAGCTTGTAGCATTAATCACTTACTAGTTTGAAAAATACATTGGTGTTTAGGGGTACAATTGAATATTTACGTAGGAATTTTAAATAAAACAATGAAAAAAGGTTGCTGATAATCAAAATGATCATATTAGTTTTACGACTTTTTCTCACAGCAACTATTTGCAGGCAAAACATGCCAAAACACAAGCCTTATAACATTTCACACAAAACGGTAACTAAATGTGTAAAATAATTCATTTCATTATAAATTAAAATACACAAAAGTAAGCAAAGAAAACTATAGTGTATGGTGATATAACTGGCTATTTTTACTAATTACTTAAATTCCGTGCAAAATAATATATTCAAACCAAGCTCTTTATAATCTTTATAATATTATCTACACCTACCACATATCGTTTTTTATTTTAGAACGTTAGAAAAATAACGAGATTTTTTTAAATCTTTAACCATTACTCAAAACTACGATTTTTCACTTATATCAATTTTCACTGAAGGTACAGATTTATCATAGCACGTGATTATTATAATTCAAAACTTACAATACTACACATTCACACAATTAATATTGGTAAAGTACTCACGAGTCCATTTAGTAATTTAACTTTATAAATATACATTTTAATGACAAAATGCGCTGTTGAATACATAATGGGGAAAACTCGTTTTGTTAAATTGCTCACATACAAATAAAATTTTTTCGTAATAATATAGCACTTTTATAAAAGTACGTTTATGGTGTGTACTTATGTGTGTTGCTGGCTGGTAGGAAATGTAATTTTAAAATAATTCAATCCAAAACCCTCTTTACTTCCATAACAAAAAAACAAATATTATAAGCTGAGCACCATAAAACTATAATTATACGAGTATATTTGTTAAGGGCAAAAGGAGTAAAATAATTATTAAGTTCTTATATTATTCTTTCTCTTTTCTTCTCTCTTTCTATTCTTATATTAATTTTAAAATAAACGAAAACGAAATATTTAGGAAATTAGTAGTTAGTTTCCGCCGAGTAATTTCTCCTATACGAAAATGACGTAATTTTAAAGTTAAGGAGAGACTCACTTATTTTGTTATTTCTTTTTTTCGATCGTACTATTAAATTATAAATTCAAATGTTTGTGAGGATGGATTTTTGTTACTCTTTCAAGACAAAACGGGTGAACGGATCTTGATGAAATTTGGCACAGAGGTAGATTATTGTCTGGAATAACACAAAGAATACTACGTTTTTAGCCGCGGGCACCAGCTAATATAGCATAAAACAAACCGCACTGGACGACTAAGACAGCCAGGACAGTGTAAGGCATTGTTTCGCTAAGAATGTGTATTTTTCCGTGGAATTTCCATTTAGTCTGTAAAAGAATGATAGTGCTCTATCATTCTACATATACAAACTATTTGTGTTGAAAGTTTACATATTTTTCTTCTTTTTCAATTTTGGCCACCCAATACTGAGCGTAAGTCAATTCGAAACAGGATATTTACCATGTTTGCTAATTATTTCGAGTTTCCGGTTTTTCAACGATGTTGAAAACGCCAACTATATCAAACTAATCGGTCCAGCCGTTTCGGGAGTTGGTTACAAACACCGCAACACTAGAATTTTATGTATTAGATAGTACCACTTTTAACACCAGCCAGATGTTAAAAGTGACAGTGATAGAAAAATAAATAGAAGTATGTAGCACGTAGTAGAGCTCACATTCCAACTTTAATAATTATGAATATTCCATCATCATTTTCCTGCCCTTGTCCCATTCTATTTGAGGTCGGCGCAACACGTTTTCTTCTTCCATTCTCCCCTATCAGACGTCATGGCATCATTTACTCCTTTCTCCTTCATATCATTCCTTACACAATCCATCCATCTTTTCTTTGGCCTTCCTCTCGCTCTCCGTCCATCAACATTCAGATCCATTACTCTTTTAGTCACATGTCCTTCATCCCTCCTCATTACATGTCCATACCAAGACAAACGACTTCCTTTCATCTTTTCTGTAACAGGCGCAACTTTCAAACTTCCTCGAATATATTCATTCCTTACTTTATCCATAATTTATCCATAAATTATAATAATTATGAATATTCCATCCGTGTTTATTGCCACTGTTGCACTATTTCCTCATTTAAACATTATTATTTTAGTGCTTACCACAGTAACGTACCTCGTTACAGCTGTACTTAGATTAAATATGTACAGTATTAATACCATATTTTTTGTGGTTCTTTAAATTTTATTATTGTTGTTGTACCATGTTTTTTTTCTCTTATCTTTTTGAAACTTTATTGTCTTGTCAAACTTTTTTAAAACTAGTTGTTAAGTAAATGCTGTGATTTCCTGTGACTAGGAGACCACAGTAATTAGTTCCTATTTTTTTATCATTTAATTTGTGTAAGCCTCTGTTAGAACTTTAAAGTAAATAAATCACTTTTGCTCGGTTCGACCTTGATAAGCTATGGAATGTCAAAAAGCCAGTTGGGAATCAAATAATTATGTTGAGTACTTGGTCGTTTCGAATCGGGTTAGCCGAATCGAGAATATTCGCTCATTCAAATGAGTGAGTAGTGGATTTAGGCCACACACTTAGACTAACCACATCCACCCAGGACAAACTTTGTCTGATGAGCATGATTGTTTGTTCTGTGTCTGGGTGTTATTTATCTATAATATGTATGTATTTATAAATTATATTAGTATGTATATCAGTTGTCTGGTTACCATAATACAAGCTGTGCTTAGCTTGGGATCAGATAGCCGTGTGTGAGTTGTCCCAAGATATTTATTATTTATTTATTAATGAGTTTTTATATGATAAAAACATAAGATAAAACTCTGTCTGATCCATGTGTTATTCTATTTTGTATATGAAACGGAATGATTTGAAAGACACGACATCTACTATCTTAACGTTATTGTTGTTTACCGCGGGACCAGTCCTTTTTTCGGGATGAAAGTTACCCCGGATGAGAGGTAAGGTATGTTCATTTTTATACACCT
Source organism: Ochropleura leucogaster (assembly GCA_958449745.1). Classification (NCBI taxonomy): domain Eukaryota; kingdom Metazoa; phylum Arthropoda; class Insecta; order Lepidoptera; family Noctuidae; genus Ochropleura; species Ochropleura leucogaster. The sequence continues at coordinate 7,923,772 of OY288223.1, read as the reverse complement.
GGCGCAAAATTTCAGGATGAACAGTTCAGTGTTTTTTTTTTACTGTTTCATAAATCCTTACTAATCCTTATCCTTACTAATATTATAAAAGCGAAAATGACTTTGTTTGTTTGTTACTTCTACACGCCTAAATGACATAGGCTGTTTTTTTTTAAAACAATTAGATAGAAAAATGAGGGAGAAAGAGGGATGACGAGGGAAAATTATTTAGCATTGCCATTACAAATCAATAAGGCGCAAGGGCAAAACTACAGGTAGAAGGTACGTGCAAATAAGGAAAGGGGAACTGTGTTACCCCAAATTTAACGCGAGCGAAGCCGCGGGCAAAAGCTAGTCATCAAATAAATTCTTCCGAAGTATCAGACTGAATAAAACTCACCTATGTTCCTTCTTTTGCCCTTTATTGTCCGGGGCCGCGGTATCTATAAAACTCAATAGGCGGTGGCTTTGGCATGCCTGTCGGCTTTGCTGTCATCTCTTTGAAGCGCTCGTGGAACGAGCCGTCGACAGGGCCTGTCGTCACTAGACAGACGGACGGTGAGCTATCCATTGCTCACTGTCCAAAGACCCGTATCAGCTCAATGATTTGGGAGTAAAAAAATTACAAACAAATAAAAAAACTGTCAAGAGCGAGTCAGATTCGCGCAGTGAGGGTTCCGTACAAACTTGGGACATAAACAGCTATATCTTTTGACTGTGCAGACCTAGACGGATCGATTTTTTTACAGTACAAAGGGACCACGGACTTTAGTATATGGTTTTTAATTTCAACTCGATACCATTCCCGAGATAAATGGCCTTGACAGACAGACAGACGGACAGTAAAGTGATCCAATAAGGGTTCGGTATTTTTTCCTTTTGAGTTACATAATATGCTTTCGCATCTATTTAAAAATTTCAAAGACAAAAAATAAACAAATTTCAATTGCTTTCAACCCATTAAGTATACCTGCTATCTACAAAACATCTACACAACACCACTCAAAGCAAACGACACATAAAAACAGCGCTAAAAACAGCTTTATCACGAATAAAGTGCACAAATAAAAGCGCTTTAAACTGGAGAATAAATTAATTAGAAGCGCTTGAACCACCATATCGAAGCCAAGTTTAATGAGGCGGCCTCGTGTTTACTCAATGAGCTTACTTTGTTCACGTTTGAGGGAATAGTTTATTTATACGAAACTAGTTGTTAGGTTACCTACCTATTTGCATTATTTTTGCGGATGTGTTTTCTGCCAAGTCTTGATATTAGTGGTCCGAAATTATGACAACCACGTCTGTCAAAGGTCGACCCGGAAACCGGGTTTCGGTCCTTCCATGTATTGGTATTGCTACGAGCTGGATATGGGATAAATAAAAAAACCCGGTTAAGTATGAGTCGGACATGCGTATCACGGATTTCGTACAAACTTAATTAATTAATCATAATTCCCAGTCTAATTAATTGGGTTTTTAGTATAATAGACCATAATAATAATTGTTAAGTTCCTTTTATTGATTATTATTTAATAGTGTGATCTATATAAAATGCTGTGCTCACCTTTAATTTAGATGCATGCAATTCTATTGTAATTATTGTAGATGTTACTCACTACGAATGATTTTGTATGTATTTAGTTGGTTTGCCTAAATAAATAAACTTGCGACAAGAACGACTATATCTTTTCTGATTACTGATTTTTTCACAGCTTTAAGGGACTACAGACTTGAGCATATGGTTATTTTTTTTTTTTTTACCCGATACCTGCATGTTGTTACAGAGATAAAGGGTCTTGACAGACAGAACAGATAATATATAGTAGCAATAGTGATCCTATAAGGGTTCTGCTTTTTTATTTTATACTTTATTTTAGTATTTTTATTATTTCAAAAATTAACACACACTCCATGCAATTGCTGAGCACTGTTCACTTAGAAATCGCATTTGCAGTTCAATTAGATTCCGAATTGAGACAGACTGCTCTCGCGAACAAGCGATCCTTCCAGAACGTTCATCACAGGTCTAAAATAAATTATTCTAGGATTCTCGAATTTTCTACACTGTTCCATAGCGGACTATTCTGGACTCGAGTGTGTTCTAGAATATTCTTGTAAAACAGCCGACACTGCTAAGACGCGGCGATGTAACAGCATCAAGGTGCATACGATAACAGTGGAAGCCGACTCTAACTTAGCTTAGGTACAGTTTTTTTTTTAAACTTTGCCCAACAATAGCAATTTCTCCTGTATTGTGGGTGCTTTTTACAAACATTCAAAGATACATACACAAACAGCCACACTGGAAAACAACTACCTGTAGGTCATACAAATATTTGTTCCGTGCGGGAATCAAACCCGCGACACGCAGCGCAGCACGAGCAGTCGTGCTGCGCTGCGTGTCGCGGGTTCAGCCACTGCGCCAATGAAAAACACATGGAGATATGGATATATAATGAAATTTAATTTTAAATGATAAACAGTTGATTGTCATTGTGAATCCTAGAGAAGCGCACTTCATAAAGAAATTGTTTGGATTGAAGAATAATCGGTATGATCGGTTATGCATAGTCATATCGCTGTCAAACAATTTTTACTAAGAGATGTGTAAGATAGTGATGGAACTATACATATCAGATCTAATACAATCTTCACAAAGTTTTACAACTCACACCAAATGTTATTCAATTATTGCAATATCAGGGCAGAAGGTTGGCGGGATTGCGGGTTGTTTGAAAGAGATACCGCGGCCCCGGAACATAAATGGCAAAAGAAAGAACATGGATGGGTTTTAGCCAGTAAAAGAATAACCCCCCTCCCCAACCCGCTACACATCTGCAAAAAAAAAATATACAGGTCGAATTCAGAGCCTCCTTTTTTTCGGCGGTTAAAGAAAAAGGTAACTAATTTTGATATTCATTTACTAAATTTTGTTTTTTTTTCATGTTTAATATACCAAACAAACAACATCCCACTTAAACGCATTTAAATGACGCGAAACTTATAAAATACTAGCTGTGCCCAGCGGTTTCACCTGCTGCTCACTTAGGGTTATGAAAAATAGATGTTGGCCGATTCTCATTACCTACCCGATGTGTACACAAAATTTCGTTTAAATCGGTCCAGCCGTTTCAGAGGAGTATGGGAACGAAAACTGTGACACGAGAATTTTATATATTAGATTACACAAGTGTTTATAAATAAGCTGAAATAATAATTCAATTTATAAAATGCTGCAGTTTCCCGAACATGCAGACGATAGTTCGAAAGAAAAGCAATCCGGAAAGTTTCGGAAGAAAACAGACGGCTGCCTGAAATCAATTTATATTGTGAGACGAAGATAAGAAATGTTATTGTAATACTGTTCGGTTGGGAAATGGATTGATATGGATTTTTCTTGGGAAGGCGAGAAATTGAATTAGACGAAGTTTATTGTGCCTACTTACTTGTTTGATGTATCTATGGTTCCATCAAAATATTGTTATTTGTTGACGGGTCTGTCAGCGCATTGACTGAGTGAAGATCAAATATTTGTACGACATACACGTAGTTGTTCTGGGTTTGTGTATGTGAGTTTATATGTTTGTCAACACCCACGATACTGGGAAATTCAGATAGTGAGACATGTAAAAAAAAAATATGAGAGAAAAAAAGGTCAAACTTTAAAAACCATAAATTAGTGAATTACTATCCTACTACTGCGATTTTTTTACGTTGACCTAGGTTGGATTTCCTGAGGCACTCGTAACTCCTCTTGACACAAAAATAAACATTTTGTTAAACTTATCCAATACTTTTTATTGTTAAACCATGTTTATAAAAATAACATTTTAAATTATTTATTTACTAGCTGTTCCACGCGGTTTCACCCACGCTGCTCAGCACCTGTTGGTCGTAGCGTGATGTTATATAGCTTATAGCCTTCCTCAAGAAATGGACTATCCAACACTAAAAGAATTTTCCAATTCCAACCAGTAGTCCCTGAGATTAGCGCGTTCAAACAAACAAACAAACTCTTCAGCTTTATAATATTACTAGCTTTTGCCCGCGGCTTCGCTCGCGTTAAATTCGGGGTAACACAGTTTCGCTTGCGCCTTATTGATTTGTAATAGCAACGCTAAGTTTTCCCTTTTCTTCCCTCTTTCTCCCTCACATCCCACTTTTTTTAGAAAAAAATATTAGCCTATGTCCGTCTCCTGGTTCCCAACTATGTCTGTACCAAAATTCATCAAAATCGGTGCAGCCATTAAAGCGTGAAGAGGTAACAAACAAACAAACAAATGAACAAACAAACAAACTCACTTTCGCTTTTATAATATTAGTAAGGATATTAGTAAGGATATAGTATAGATTGGTATAGATTATTTCTCTGTTGATCTCTTAAATCAAAATTGTTTTCTACTGAACCAAAACACTCATTCATTCAGATTAAACAACAATGAATTCGTTATGTTTACACAATTGAAACAAGAAAATAAATATTAAAACGCATTGTGAACATCAATGCAATACGAAACAAAATAAAACAAATCCCTGTAATTTGAATGTACGTGCAAAACACTATAAACGAAGGCTTAAAATGAAACTACCAACTTAATAACAAACATAAACACTACTACCTATAAAGATATACATTAAACAGTGGTCGGTAACGAGAGAACTTTCAAGTTTTGGATCCTTAAATACTTTGTAGACTCACAAGTTTTTAAAGCCGTGTATACACTGTCGAAATCAAAAATTAACAATTTGACTTTCTTGAATATTTATTTATTTAACAATAAGCACACCACCTACACACACATAGGCACCTTTTATTATAATAATAAATTATCAATGTATCACAAAAGTAATTACACAAATCACTGGCATGCATGACATTGGACAATAAGTAACTATAATGTAAGTTTAATAATTAAATTATATTAAATTTAATGTTCAATTTTTGTGTTCAATACTCTCGACTTATTAACCCCTGCTATAAATGTGAAGGTTTGTGAGGAAATACAAATGGTTGGATGTATGTAAGTTTGTTACTCTATCACACAAAAAATCTGGAAATTTGGTATACAGATAGTTTATAACCTGGATTACTAAAAAGTGTAATTTATATCTAGGTGCATTAATTTATATTTATATATGGGACCATTACCAAATTTCGTGCAGGCAACGCCGCAAACATTAAGGAGTGAATAAATAGATATCATTCCGAAAGTGCGAACACGTCCTAATGATGTTCCAAATTAAATTAAATAATGTTTCAAAAGAAGTTGATGCAGCCCAGATCCGACGGAATTCATTTAATACTTCATCAGTGAACTCAGTTTGTAGAGCGGCAAGACTCCGGCTCTTCTACATTGCATTTTCTCTCGTAATTCCACTATATTTTAAGTCTGCATTTGGTGTGGTACAAGTGAAAATTTAACCTTTTTCCTTCGTCGCGGTTTTATTTAAAATTCGTTAGAAGTTTGTAATAAGATAAAAAACAAATTTTTCTTTACTTATTTTATTACTAACTTTTGCTGGCTTTGCTCGCGTTAAATTCGGGATAACACAGTTCCCCTTTCCTGATTTGCAGGTACCTGCTACCTGTAGTTTTTGCCCTTGCGCCTATTTATTGTAATAGCAAGCTAAGTTTTTCCTTTTCTTCCCTCATTCTTCCTCATTTCTCTCTTTAAAAAAAATTGCCTATGTCCACAATATCGGTTAAGTCATTTAGGCGTCAAGATGTAACAAACAAACAAACTCACTTTCGCTTTTATAATTTCAGTACGGATTATGAGCCTGATAAGTCCCACTGCAGGGCAAGGACCGCCCTTACCTCTTTCCGTTTACACTGTCATTGGCTAATTGGGGTAAATATTTTTGGCAAGAATCCAGCTCGTCACGCTTTTTTCTTCCTGGCCTACCATGTTGCCAGGTTCTATTGGTCGGAACACAATCTGTTACTACTTTAGCCCCAATTTTGATGTGGTCACCCCAGTTCCATTTTAATTTTGCAGCTGTATTGCAAATCGCAAAGTGTGTGTGTGTGTTGCGATTTGAGAGTCGCTCTATGTATATGTAGAGGTATTCAGCAGAATCTGATAAGACAGGAAACCGAACCCATCATAGTTGGAAAAAGTTTAAATGGAGTACAATAATAATATTGGAAACAAACATATCAACTTTTTTGTAATGCCTTTGTGTATGTGTTATTTTAATAACTTTTTTTTAGTTTTTACTTATCGCGCTTGCGAAAGGGTGTTAGACGGAAACAAGTAAGACCAAAAGTTGTAACGACACTTTTTGTTATAGTTGTAAGCCGTGCGGCGTGCGCGTGTTTCTTTGTCTGTCTCTCTCTCTCCCATAGAAAGCAGACCAGTTATTTTCGTTTCGTCTTTCTATTTCGCATCGAACTGTGTGGTGTCGCGACGATTATTTTTGTTGAGTGTATTCAGATTTTTTGTAGGTACCTAATAAATAATAACTTCGTTCCATCAGGGTGTCCCTTGTAACCTCTTAAGTGTTTATATTGACTTAGCATCTTTTACATGTTTAACGTAACTTGCGAATCGTAAGTGTTTTTTGTAAAGCACACCTCTGCTCAACCCTCCGGGAATTACAAGGTATGATGTTATGATAAGTCTATAACTACATTAATTAGAACATGCTAATTAAGATAATTATATATAGAAACTACACCATGCGTTAATCGTAATACATTATTTGTTTGCGTGATTGGCCAATATTGAGCGTTACGCTACGATAATTTTACAAGCTCATTGAAATTTTCTAATTAATCAAAAGCACATAATTAAACCTTATTATCTAATTCTACGTACACTAAGATGATTAATGTTAGTTATTTGCTAATATGAAAACAGAACTAACACTTGTAACATTAACATGAACACCGTTTATTGTTTCAAATCTGGGACACGCAAAGATGCTTCTCTGCGTGGAGAAGTATTCCGGGGTAGACTAAATAAAATTTTATTAATTGAAATTATGCTGAAAATCAGCAATCAAAATTAACACAACAGACAATTTTAATACGCCCGCCCGTTTTAGTTGGGAAGAAGTGATTGAACAAACTCTCCAGCAACACATCAGTCTTTCAGGTAAACTGCCAGAGTTGTTCGAAAGAGATCGGCCACGGAACACAAAAAGCAAAAGGAGGAACATGGCGGGGTTTTAGCTAGTAAGATACTCCCTCTTCCTCCTCCTCCTGGAGATGTTTCGTAACCGAAAACGAAAAGGTAAGATGAACCAGATAGATACAATGGTATGTGCCTATGGTTAAAAAAATATATAATATGGATATTTTTAGGGTTCCATACCTCAAAAGAAAAAACTGAACCCTTAATAGAAACATTTTGTTGTCCTTTTCTGTCTGTCTACCTGTCAAGGCCCTTTATCTCAAGATCGCACGTATCGAGTTAAAATTGAAAGCATGTACTCATGTTTATAGTTGTTAAAGGTTGTAAAAAAATCAACCCTCTAAGTCTACGCACTCAAAAAATATGGCCGGTTACAAGTACGGAACCCTCGGTGAGCGAATCCAACTCGCACTTGGCCGGTTTTTCATTACTTGTAAGCATAAACGGGCATTATACATGACAACCCAACACCCACTTTAAAATTCCCTATCAACATAATTTAATCAGTCTGTCAGAATCCCAATTTTATCGTTAATGCGATTCATTACGTGCCTTGCACCTCATTACGGGGCATCGTGTTATGCCCCGTTCACGTCCTGATGTGGTGCGACTTTAATGCGACCAACTACACGCACGGGCCTCACTTCTCTTTAGTGTCACCGTATCACAAAATGCGTTGTAATAGCAGCGTTGTAAGGGTTAGTTTCGCTGGGACGTTATACAGTTGTGCAACCGAGTGCCAATATATTACATTCAAAAATATCACGCTAGTTGAAATGCACTGCGCCAGAATCTCGACTCGCTTGCGCGACAGATACAAAGGCTTTTCGGTTGCGTTCAGTTGGTTTTTTTTCTATATACTGGCTAAATGAATCCATCCCAGTTGTTCGCACCTTTTATAAGAGATCCGCTCTTACTAGTTGATTAATTATTTCAACTATCTAGTGTATAGATAGATTTATATGTAGATAAATAAATCATTAATTTGATGCAACAAAAGACACAATACAGAAATTCATACAAAACATAGATTTTAAAAATAAGGTAGACGCTATAGTGACCCATTAACAATTAGACACATCACATACATTAATAACGGTCGCACCCTACTGGGCGGTGTGTGTCTCAAGGTTGCACCAAATTGGAGTCCAGCTCAGCAAATTGCCGAGTAGACTACCTGTCGCTGGTATTCTACTGGTTCCGCTAGTGACACACGGACGATTTAAAATAACATAATAGTGTAGATAGTGGTCAAGCGGTCACCTTATTACGCGGCATCGTATTTAGTGACGTCACAGCACGTATTGGCTCGTTCGACAGCCTATCTCGTTGATTGTTTGTTTCAATAGAGCGGTGTTTGGAGGGGAAATGACGTTTTAATTAGGTTCTAAGCGGAGGCAAAGCTTGGGATTAACTGGTTTATTGTGTTGTTAGATTGATGGCAACGTTACTAAGTCAATTTTTGCTCTGGGTAAGTTTTTAACTTCATATTCTGTTTACTTCATTTTTTTATTTGTTGTTTACTTCATTTTTTGTTTGCGTGCGTAGCAGGGTAGTAGTACGTGTTACGTGTGTAGTAGGCGTTACAAGAGTAAAAGAACAGTTATGATCATGCTGGGGCACAGCAAAAAATAAATTAAACTTAAAGTTAAAACATAATATCATAACTCATAATATTTTTTTTATTATTAAATAATTTAACTTAAAATTCGAATCCAGAACATATTAATAATATCTATTTTGTAAGGCACTTTTATGTGTGTTTTTTTTTCTCTTAAAAAAACCACTTCAGACACAAAACTTCATAGTCCGTATGTAAGTTTAATTATTCCTGAACTTTCTTTGTTTTCACTGTCTCTTCTAACAGAAGTAGAACATCGACTATGTAGTTTACATAAAACAACACGATATGTATAAGTGCTTGTAAAAACGAATTCGCAAAATAAACACAATCCTTACTGTCCTTACTCCCTTACTAATATTATAAAAGCGAAAGTGAGTTTGTTTGTTTGTTACCTCTTCACGCTTTAATGGCTAAACCGATTTTGATGAATTTTGGAACAGCGATAGTTAGGAACCAGGAGACGGACATAGGCTATTTTTTTTTAAAGAGTGGAATATGAGGGAGAAAGAGGGACGAAACGGGAAAACATAGCGTTGCTATTACAAATCAATAAGGCGCTACCGAAGTTAACGCGAGCGAAGCCGCGGGCAAAAGCTAGTAATATTATAAAAGAGAAACAGAGTTTGTTTGTTTTTTGATTTTTTGATTTGATGAATTTTGGTACAGAGATAATTGGGACCCTGGAGACGGCCATAGGCTAACTTTTTTTTTAAGTGAGAAATGACTGATAAAGAGGGAACAAAAGGGAAAACTTAGCATTGCTATCATAATCAATAAAGCGCGACAGCAAAAACGACAGGTAGCAGATACCTGCAAATCAGGAAAGGGAAACTGTGTTACCCCGAATTTAACACGAGCGAAGCCGGCAAAAGCTAGTTTAACATGAACCAAAATACAAAATTCTATTCCTGAACCGCTTTTCATTCTGTACTTAGACCTGTCTCAGAAAACAGTACTCGCTAAAATCCTGCACTACAGATAATATAAACAGATTATTTAATAACTTCAGGTGTGTTTCACTAGGTATGCAAATGTACGAGTGATTTTATTTCTAGTTTCTTCACTTTTTATGTTAATTTCGTTCGAATTCCGGGTCGCATTATTCATCAAGTTTCCTGTAATGCAGAATAGAAATATTTTAGTGTGAATTTAAGTAAAGTTTGGTACTGAAACGGAAGAGTGCTTTGCAGAATAAATCACAGTATTTTCTGTTTAAATCAAATATACTTGGAAAAGCCTTAAATTCCACCAAAAATACATAATACGTATAAACTTAATTCATTTGAATGGTACAAAAATATATTAGTAACATTATTCGATTTACAACATATTAAATAAAAACTGTCGCTTGTAAATTCTACGGTTTTTTTTAACATATAAAGGTGTGTGTTTAAACAAAAACATCGGCGCGGCCCCTAGTGAAGGAAAAATCTCGGTTGGTCCGTAGATGGCTGACTATTAGAAGTTGTCAGTTAGATAGATAGATATAATATTCTTTAGAATGTACACCATACAAATAACAAGAATAACATTGAACAACTTATAAATAGGGTGACACAACGGGCGGTCTTATCGCTAAAAGCGATCTTTTCAAAACCACCTTTGGATGGATTTAAAGGAGGAGAAACAGTACTGTATGCTGTGGTGTAAGATTTTTCAAAATTAATAACATTATAAAAAACAAATACTGAAACATAAATACCTATATATAATAATAATCAAGAAGAGCAAAGAAATATTTAAAATTGTTGTTAAGGGAGAGCGGTAGTGCTATTTGACCAGAATTCAAAAAGCGGGCAGGTTTTGAGCGCTCTTTACAGACATGGGTCAGAACATGGTCAGACAGTCGAAGATCTTTGACAGTTACTAGTAGACATAATCCAATCTGACTTGCGACGGGCTATCGTGTTACTTGGGTTGTGGAAGCAAACATTGAAGTTTCACTCTGGCATTCGTCTGCATATATATATATTGCAAAATATGAAATTAAACCCATATTTATAAAATATAAATATGGGTATATTGCAAAGCAAATCCGACATAGTTGAGAGAAGGCTGGGTAGATGACACATTTTTTTCTATACGCTTTCTCTAAACTGAATCTTATTGCACTACGTTGAAGTTCAATTTTATTTTTCATTTATCGCAAGAAGGGCTTTATTTTTTTCGGATTTCGCCACTGATACAATAAACAACAATTGAAATCCCTGTAGTTGGCTGTGATTCTTTTATATAGCAAGTAGTTCTTTTTTTAAGGCTTTCATAATAAATGAAAATTAAGATTGTGTTTATCATAAAACCATGATTATTTGTAAAATAATTTACTTTTACAATAACATTTTGAATATAAATATTTGGCTGTTTGGCGGCTTCGTACCCTTTTTGTTTTTAATTTTTTTCGGGTGGGAAAGCATCCAATGACTTCCCCCGCTCTGGGCGGAGCGGGGGGGCATGTCAGACTTGTACTGACTAAAACCCACCCATGTTTCTTCTTTTGCCCTTTACGTTCCGAGGCCGCGGTATCTCTTTCGAACAACCCGCAACCCCGGCAGGCAGAGGCTCTGGCAAGCCCCTCTGCTTTGCTGACTCTCTTTGAGGCGCGCGTGAAACACGAACGCGCCGTCGACACGGCCTGTCGTCAATCGACGGACGGACGGTAAACTACCCATTGCTCACCGCCCACAGGCCCGCATCTACGGTGGCCGGAAGTCGTCTCGTGGCGCCCGGCGCCAGGGGCGTCTCCCGCGGCGGCTGGGTTGGGCAGATGTTCTCTCCCTCAAACGCCCGGCCACCTCCTTCGCTAACATTACTGCTTCGCAGAAGGTGGTGACCGCTTCCCATTCCTTCTCGCTCCGGACCATGGCCTGAACCAGGGCCGGACGCGAGAGATCGCCGCCGCCGATCGCCTCTACGAGGGCACGGCGGTGCTCCGCCCAAGCCGGGCAGATCGCCACTGTGTGCTCCACCGTGTCCTCCGGGCGATCGTCACAATGGTGACACCCGGGCGCTTCCTCCCGCCCGATGATGTGCAGGAACCTCCCGAAACTTCCGTGTCCGGTGAGGACCTGCGTCAGGCGGTAGGTGAGGACGCCATGATGCCTCTCCAGCCACTCCTCAAAGAGGGGACTTACCGCCACTATTGTAGCGTGCCCTGCACGGGGTTGCGACAGTCGCTCTCTCCATGCCACCATGAGGCTTTGTACCCTTGCTTCTCCTTCGTGTGAGGAAAAAAGCAAATTAAAACATATTTTCATAATGATTAACGACAAAATACTTTTTTTCTGTTATTTAACTTCTCCGTAAATGGAAGAAAAATGTCGTATGAATCATGTGTGAATTTGTCACTGCTGTTCTCGAACGCCGTAACAAAATGTCGTCACTTGAACCAAAATGTACTATTTTGCAAAATTTGTGAGCAATTTTTATAGAATAAACGAGCAATGTTCAATATAGGCGCTTTGAATATAGTTCAGCATAAACCAATTAATATTGTCCAGTAGGATTACTTGCTACGGTGCTACGGCGTAGCCAACGCTACGATATCAGTGCTACGCCAGCTACGTTATTGTGGGAGATAACCGTATTGACGTGTTGACCCTTTCAGTGCGTTCGTTGCAGCTGTGGAAAATGGCGTTTTGCTTTTTCATTTTGAGTATTTGTGAATAGAGAAAATGTTGACTATCATATTAAAAAAAATATACTAGGAAGATTGTAACCACAAAACAATTATGTTTTGTTCTATTTTTTTCAGAGGCAAACATATAATAAACTACCACTCTGCCTCTAAAAACTGTCAAAGACCTACAAATGACAGGCATGATCAACGGCTTAGCGTGCATTTATAGGCACGGACGAAACTCGGTAAATCAGAAATCAGAAATCAGAAATTTATTTGTAAGAATGTAGTTTTACATAGTATGATGTTCATTTGCGTTAAGTCCTAAAACATTCTACCATAAATATGGTGTACAAAATATTAAATGACAATGTCAATCTTAAGTTTAGATAGGTACAGTTAGTTCAGATTTATAATAAATAGGTCCAACATGATTTAATAGTATTTTAAATTAGGTTAAAGTTACAATGTCAAAATTAATTAGGTTATGTCGTTCTTAAATTTTTACAATATTCCATATATTCCCTCATGTCATAAAAGCAATTATCTATTAACCAATTTGTCAGCTTTTTCTTGAACATGGGGATGGGGAGTTCCTTGAATGAATTAGGCAACTTGTTATATACCTGAATGGCATTTATGTATACATTTCTCCTAAATATTTGTAGTCTACATTGAGGTACATTTAGTTCATATTTATACATGGTCCTAGCAGCAGCCTTTTTTTTGCTTACTTCTGATTGCGCTTGAAAGTAGTGCGGATATTGCTTTACCAGCATACATAGTTCCTTGATATACATGCAAGGCAACGGTAAAATTTTTAGTTTTTTGAATAAGGGCTTACAGCTGTCCAAAAACCAGACGCCAGCTATTGTCCTAACACACTTTTTTTGTACCCTGAATGCCATTAAAATTTCAACTGCATTTCCCCATAGTATTAGACCATATGATAGCACAGACGATGCGTATCCGTGGTATACAGTAACTGCTGCGTCTATGGATACTGTTGTTCTTAGTCGTTTTATTGCATATACGAATTTATCTAATTTATCACAAACGTAATTGATGTGTGATTTCCAGTTACAGTTCTGATCCACTATAATGCCTAAAAATTTTGTGTCTACTACCTGTTCTAGGATACTGTCTTCATATTTTATATTAAGATTTTGCAAGTTAAATTGATAAGTTTTAAAATGAATTAATTTTGTTTTATTTAAATTGATTTTTAAATTGTTATTATTGAGCCAAGTTACTATGTCATTCATTGCTTTATTAATTTCCTGTTCTAATTTATTTTTATCTTTACATTTTATTATTAATGTCGTATCGTCAGCAAATAAGACTGTTTCGTGGGATGTTGCATTGGGGAGGTCATTTATGTATATCAGAAATAAAGGCGCTGCCACTACGCTTCCTTGGGGTACTCCTACTGCGTTGGTTTTAAAATTAGATGTATATTCTACTTTGTTTCCATCGATGATTTTTGATATTTTCACACATTGCCGCCTATTACTTAAGTACGATTTAAACCAGTCATTTGCTTGGCCCCTTATGCCATATTTATCTAATTTGCTTAGTAATAATTTATGATCAACGAAATCAAAGGCTTTGCTCATGTCTAAAAAAACTGCGACTACCGGTATGTTGTCATTCATTGCCTCAGTTATTATTTTTATTAAATTAAAACAAGCTAACGAGGTAGTGCTATTTTTTCTGAATCCGAATTGCTCCCGACTCAGCAGGTTATACTTTTCCAAGTAGTCATGAAGCCTTTTTAACATTGTTTTTTCAAATATTTTCGAAATTATCGGAATTAAGGTTATAGGTCTATAATTTGTCATTTCAGCTTTATCCCCACTCTTAAATATTGGTTTGACTATTGAGCTCTTTAGCGTGCTTGGGAATATACCCTCTGAAAATGACATGTTAATTAAGTAGCTCAACGGTTTGCATATGTACTTAGCGCTTGCTTTTATAATTTTTGTACTTATCTCGTCTAAACCAACCGCCGTGGTATTTTTTAGGTTTTGGATTACCCTGAACACTTCTATTGGATCAGTAGGATTTAGAAATATTGTACTATTGTGATCGATGTCAATGGTTCTATTTATAGCGTCAGTATTATATATAAATTCATTTTTATTTGTCAATTGTATATAGTGTTCGTTAAACATGTCACAGATTCTTTGTGGGTCAGTGATGATGTTGGATTCTAATATTATTTGTTTTATGTCATTACTGTTCTGTGTGTCACCAATTTGTTTATTAATAATATTCCACGTAGCTTTGCACTTGTTCTCCATTTTCTGTATGTACCTTTTGTTGTGTATTTGTTGAGACTTGTTAATGCAACGTTTAAGTATGATACAATACTTTCTATACGTTTTTGTTAACCTATTTTTGTTAGTTTTATTATGTATAGTTTTTAAATGTAAATAACGTTTCCGTATACATGACTTTTTTAAACCTTTCGTCAACCACAGGGTATTATGTTTCCCGTTTGACTTTTTTATCTTTTGTATAGGAAAACAAAGTTTATAAAACAGTTGGAATGTATCATAAAATGTTTGAAATGCATCTTCTATGTTGTCCTTAAGGTACATGTCAGAGAAAGAAATCGCAGAAATGCAGTCACAAAACTGTTGTATGTTTTCTTCATGATAGTCTCTTTTGTACTCAAACCAGCTTGTTATTGTTTTAGGTTTATTAATCGCTACTGTCAGGGTCTGCCCTGTCTCATGATCAGAGAGTGCCAGGTGATGTACTTCACCTTTGGCTTGTTTGATATTGCTTGCAAATAAATCCAAGCACGACTGTTTTCGTGTTGGTGTTTTTATATGCAATTGAATATTGAAATTTTTCAACAGCCCAAAAAGTTCTTGGCAACTTTTATTTGGTTTTATTGTGTCTAAATTCCAATCACCACAAATAATAACCTTCTTAGATTTCTTTGTTACTCTAATTAATAATGTTTCTAATTTTTCTAAAAAAACTTTAGGATTGCTATTTGGCGTCCTATAAATACAAATAATGATGATTTGATTGATTGTCAATTCTATTCCAGTACATTCAAAATTAAAATTACATGCAATGTCATTTAGAAGCTTATCTAATTTAATGCAAGTCATCTCGTTCTTTATGAGTATGCATGTCCCGCCTCGTTTAGTATCTCGACTGTATGAAGCAGCGAGTTTGTAACCAGGAATCTTAAGAAGTGATTCTGATTTGTTTTTTATGAATGACTCACTCAGACAAACTATATCAATTTCCTTTGTTTGCAATGCGAATTCCCTAAGTGCCATCGTCAGTTCGTCTATTTTATTTAAAACGCCTGCAATATTCTGATGAAACAGTATAAGACTGGATTTACTGTGAGGTACGAAAAAACGCTGCATTTGATTTAATGTGAGGTTCTTTTATGTGTAACTGATTAGAAATATTAATTTTATTAAATAAAAATGGGATAGTTCCTTTTTTATATGATATTTGCGGGCTATCATTGGGTTTTGAATGGTTTTTTGGTTTAAAATAGTATGGAATGGTACCCTTCTTATTTTTGTCTGGCATTTGGGATATGGACCGCTTATTTCCAGTGCAAACACTCGGTTTTAATAGGTATTTTGTTTTATTAGAAAATGTCAAGAATGTTTCATTATATGTAATAGAATCTATTTCTAAATTAAATCTAGAACTTAGTATACTCGTAAAATCATTACTTTTATTCAGAAACATATTTTTATTGTTCAGTTTGATTAATTTACAGTTAATATAATTTTTCACAATCAGATACAACTGCCTATTAAGCATGTACTCATTGAGATATGGGTTGTATTGTACATTTGTTAAAAGAACCCTTTGCTTTCTAAATATGTATAATATATTACTTAAATTCGACATATATTTGTAAACATTCTTATCACATACACCAAAACACAATATTACAATGTCTTTGTTTGTAACAATTTTAGACATATTTTCACACGTTTTTAGTATCTCGCAGCTTGTGGCAGATGATTTTATCATTCCGAAGATGCCATAATCGTCATTCCATTTACCTTGCCTACTTTCAAGCATTTCTAGAGCAAGATTTTGAGCTTGTTCATCACCAATGATGTAAATCATTTTTCTTTTTTTAATGGTATTGTATTCTTTATTGGTCTCTTCATTTATGGTTTTGGGTTCCACTGGTTTTTGTTCATCGTCGCATCCACTTATAGTAGGCAAAGTCCAGGTTGATGGGCCAGGTAAATTCTTCATATGATATTCAGTTGTGTTGCAGTGATTTGTCAATATGTCTGCGTTGATTTTATCCGAAATTTGGCTGATTAACCGTTGCGGATTTCTATTAGTATGAGTTTTCGGTGTTTCAGTGTGATTTAATCTAGCAGAGTGATTAGCTTGACCTCGGGATAAGCGTATATTCACGTTCGTCATTTTCTTTAATAAAGGCGATGATACCTTGTTTTGTGGTGTGAACACTGGGTTTATTGTCAAGGATCCACTTGATACTTTCTTCAGAAGATGAATTTGCTTGTTGTTAGCCTCTACTTCCTTCTTAAGACTGTTGCATTCTTGATTTAGATTTGCAATTTCTTCGTGAGCCGCAGTGAGTTCCAAAGAAAGCTCTTTAACCTGCTGGTTTAACTGACGAAAGTCATCCAGGCTAAGTCCGCTTGTAGGCATACTTTTCGTCGACAGATCCAGCACCTCCGTATCAGATACTTCGGATAAAGTTGAGCTGAGGAGTGTGCGATCCATGGTTATTATAGAAAGATTGCCTTCAGATTTATTTCTTCTGATTTTGCTTCTTATAGTTATGTTTTCCATGACAAAGGAGATTCGTGTAAGCTCTGTTATTGTTTTTCGGTTCGATTAATCGATTCAACCCACAGATGCGGTATAGTCACAGATTAAAAACAGTATGTTTTGCTATTGAACTACATAAACCGATATTACGATAAGTACTGGCAACAATTAGTGATTTCTTCGTCGGTAAAGCAGATGAAATTTTACTACTTGCTGTTGATAATAGATGGCGGTAGTTTGTATTTTGTATGGTAACGGTATCACAACTCAGGTTTTATATAGATTGTGTTCATTTATCTAAGTTTTGAGAAACACCAACTGCAGGAAAGCGCATCTTCGTTCTAGCTGTAGCCTTTTATAGTGTGGTTAACTCACAGTTTTGGGTCCACACTCCATTCACGGCAGTTTTCAGCGGATCCTACTGCACTTTGTCAATAAGCAGTTTATTTGAGATTCACTAAGTTTTTGAACAAGATAATAGTCTCAGCACTGTATTGTCACTTTATGTTTGGTTTTTTTGTGTTTTTGTACACGATTTGTAAGTTAATAATTTAATTTAAAAACTTCTTGTACCGGTGAATGTTTACTTGCTCAGTGTTGCCACACTATGGTATGACATGGGTGGTCACTAATTTACAGACCAACCCATAGATCAACCTGAGCGGCTGTTATTATTTAGCCATAAGCTCTATACAACAAGATTATGTTTTAAACAGTTTAATTTTAGCATTTCACAGAAAGTTGAGTGTTCATTGCAAAAATGCTCAAAGTGTGTAGCGCGTCGTTCGTTTTTCAAACTGAAATATTCCTTTGACACAAAACACGGGTGCTACAAAAACTGCTGAACTTAACACCTTCAATTGTTTTTTTTTTGTTTTTTTTTTAACGTCTAATGGACTGCAGAATTTTAAACACTGTCTTATTTGCATTCTGCCGGGATTGGGGGTTGTTCGAAAGAGATACCATGGCCCCGGCACGTAAAGGGCAATAGAAGGAACATGGGAGAGTTTTAGCCAGTACAAGTCTGACACTCCCCCCCGCCGAAGTTATTTAATGATTTCCTATCCCATCCGCAAAAAAAAAATGTAAGATCGTCTTAAAAACTTGTGAAGTTCCACGTTTATTTAACAAACTGACACTCATACAGTCAATTTCTCGCAATACAATAATAATTAAAATTGTATATGAAACTCTATAGATTTAATGAGAGTTTCGTAGTCGTTTTGGAGACATCATTTCAAAAATAATAAAATATGTTTAAAAAATAAAAAAAAACATCAAATACAAAAAAGGCATCAAAATAATTCTCAACAGTTAATCTATATCGTGTGGAAAAGTCGTCGTCACGTTTCAATGCAGCGGCAAGCTTAGAAATTGACTATTAAAAAGTTATTTGATGGTTTTATTAAGGGCCAATGATTTTTTTGTGGGTACTTATCCCTCACCAGATCATGAATTATGTTCAAGTTCCGTGCAAGTTTATAAAAAAAAAATCATTCATGAACGCCAGTCACATTTTTAATGAATAATGCCACGCTTTTCATCCTAGCCTTGCCAATGATGTATTTTTCTCTTTGACACACAGATCAGAACTGAATACACAACTGTATTTATCTGTCCCCCTTTGAGAACAATTACTTCTTTTATCCGTAGCCATTAACAAGGAAAAAGAAAACAAAAAAGCAAACGTTCCTTTGAGACCGCCATTTTGCATTCCAATCTAGGCAGTTATGAAACACCCTGTTGTATTTTTAACGTTTCTTGATTCTCAATCTAGCTCTTATTTATATAATTTCTGAGACTCATTTTTGTTTTATCGAGAGCTATGTGACGTGTGATGTGTGATGAGTTTGCTCAACTCTTATAATATACTAGCTTTTGCCCGCGGCTTCGCTCGCGTTAAATTCGGGGTAACACAGTTCCTCTTACGCCTTATTGATTTGTAATAGCAACGCTAAGTTTTCCCTTTTCTTCCCTCTTTCTCCCTCAAATCCCTCTTTTTTCAAAAAAAAATGTTAGCCTATGTCCGTCTCCTGGTTCCCTATAACTATCTCTGTACCAAAATTCATCAAAATCGGTTCAGCCATTAAAGCGTGAAGAGGTAACAAACAAACTCACTTTCGCTTTTATAATATTAGTAAGGAAAGGATATTTATTTACTATTATGACGTGTGTTTGAAGAAAACTATATTAAACAGTGGAGTGATAAAGGCTGATTGTGAATAGTGAGGATAATGAAGCTGATATTCTTGGAGTGAAGTTTGAAAACCATTCGTTTGTTTAACTATCCGTTCAAGGCTATTCGTTAGCAACGTTATTTTAAAGACTAAAATATAACTATTTGTATTTACTATCGAAATATCACATGGTTTAAAACAATTACTGCCTCGTTGGTCGAGTGACAATAAGCGCTACTGATGAATGATTTTTCTGGTGGTACAAAGCGTCATTGGGCTATTCTTAAAAGCAACCACGTAGCATGGATAAATGCCTGGTTAAGCCTCTTATTATAACGAAATGTACTAACCAGATACATCTGTGCTTATCCCTTCTGGGATTGCAAGCGTGATTGGATGATAATTATGTTATCTTTTTTTGAAGTAAAACAAAACCAAAAATACACAAAATAAAAACGAGAGAGGTGTCAAGGGACACCCAGATAGAACGAAGTTATAATTTATAATGTACAAAAAAAACCTGTTTACACTCAACAAAAATAATCGTCTCAACACCACACTGTTCAATGCGAAATAGAAAGAAGAAACCAAAGTAACTCGCTTGCTTTCTATAAGAAAGAGAGAGAAACACGCACATGCGGCTTACAACTATAGCAAAAAGTGTCATTACAACTTATGGTCTTAATGTTTTCCGTCTAGCCCCCTTTTGCAACGCGCAATAAGGAACTTCATTCCAAAAAAACGAAAAAAAAAAACTTTCACATCAGCATAAAACATAAAAAAAACTTATACCATTTTATAAACTTCATCGTTTCTATTAGAACTTATTACTGTAGTGTCTAAAAGTTTCTTGTTTAATTTGGACGGCTTCCAACTCGTGTTGTTAACTCGTGAGCCAATGTCCGCCAGATGGCAGCACAAGACACAATATTGCATTATATTAGTTGCAGATGAAACGCTGCGAAGATGAGCAAAAGTTTTTCTTGACAGAAGTTTTAATGGCATCTTCTTATTTGAAGGGTTCCGTAACTCAAAAGGTTTTTTTAAAAAAAAAACACGTTGTACCGCTCAAGGACTTTCTCCCGTATCGTGGGTGCGTTTACAAACATTTAAACACACATACACAAACAACCAGATCCGAAACAACTATCTGTAGGCCATACAAATATTTGGTCCGTGCTGTGATCGAACCCGCGACACGCAGCGCAGCAGTCGATCGCTCAGCCACTGCGCTAAACGTGTCGTCAAAAAAAAAATCTTTGTTGTCCATCTATACAGATAGATGGACAACAAAGTTTTTTTTTCCCGAGATAGAACTACCAAGATCCTCTATCTCGGGAACGCAAGGGCTGTGAAAACATTAAGTCTCATCGTTTAGGCAGTCAAAAGATATAGCCGTTTATGTTGGAATTTTGTACAGAACCCTCGGTGCGCAAGTCCGACTCTCATTTACCCGGTTTTTTTCTCAGAGTTCCTTTTGTGAGAGAATCGTCTTTCTTAATTTCTTACTATAATAAATGAGAAAGTTTGTGAAGACATATTAATGGATGGATGTTTTGTTACTATTTCACAGTTAAAAATTCGCATGTAGATGATTCATAACCACGATAAACTATAATATAACCTTTGTCACAAAATTGTCCCATGCTGCAATTACCGGGCACCTTGCGGGCGAAGCAGTAGGTATCACCTAGTCTATATTACTTATGTTATCCTTATCCTTGCTAATATTATAAAAAGCGAAAGTGAGTTTCTTTGTTACGTCTTCACGCCTACATGGCTAAACCGATTTTGATGAATTTTGGTATATACATAGTTAGGACCCTGGAGACCGACATAGGCTAATTGTTTAAAAAAAAGTAAGACATGAGTGAGAAACAAGCATTAAACAGCGTAGCAATGTTATTACAATAAATAAGGCGCTAGGGCAAAAACTACAAGTAGAAGGTACCTGCAAATCAGGAAAGGGGAACTGTGTAACCCCGAATTTAACGCGAGCGAAGCCGCGGGCAAAACCTAGTTTAACATATTTGTTTAGTTTCTTGGAAAGCAATTTTTAGTAATATTACTTACACTTTACATAAGTGTAAATAATATTACTACAAATTGCGTTTATATACAAGCAACTTTCTTCCCTATAAAGGTAATTTAAAAAAAAATATTCTACGTCGGTCATGCTTCGGTCAAACAAATATGGTGTCTAACTTCATTATTGACTAGCTGGCACCCGCGGCTTCAGCCGCTTGACATACAAAAAAGTGTGTGTGTCAGCTCCGACGCTCGACTGGAGTTTACTCCTTAAGTACGAGTACCTAACCATACGCAAAAAGAGTAAATTCACAAATTAATGAAAAAATATAGCAATATAAATACATCGACACTGATAGAAACAAACAATCCCAATAACATATAGTATATAGGTATAGTCGCCTATACATCATACCATATGTACGTCTTAATACACTCACAGCCAAATTAGAAAGTTGCGCACTAAAGGTGCGCACCAAAAACGTGACACATTTTCGTTACCTTAGTAGGTTTTACCCCTCGGATTTTTCTCATACCGGGCGCCTTATATATGAAAATCGATTCTTAAGGAGTCAACTCCAAAAAGTATCCTATGCGTTTTTCCAGACCATGATCTACCTCTGTGCTAAATTTCATCAAGATACGTTCAGCCGATTTGAAGCGAAAGAGTAACAAACATCCATACATTCATCTATACATGCTCATAAATGTTTACATTTATAATATTATATGTAATAAAGGATATAACAATAACATGTGAGTTTACTTCTATCCCAAATATAAACAAACCCTTGATTCCGAAAGTGTTATTTCAAATAATTTTTATATTTAAACATTCAGTGGGTTGTCTGTTTTAGAAACTCTAAAACAGTTTTCAGTTAGGGAAAGTAATTGCTTAGATAAATATCAACTTTCGAAGCTCGACAATAGGGTGTAGTTATAATGAGAAACGCTTAAAATATGTAAGTTAGAACAAATACCGAAAGGGATATTCGGCATTGAAGTTTGGAAATTGTAAAAAATGCTGTTATTTACGCAAACTTCAACTTAAGTCTTAAACTATGTATTCTTGTTTAAATAATTGAGTTGCACATATATATCAGTGCTTCTATTTATAAGGCAGTTTGTGGGTAGAAGTTATTGGATAGTGCGAGAAATTACAACTTAAGCTTAGTCAAACTGAGAGCGAAGCCAGCGCGGGATGCGGTATGAACTTCGCTGGTGCCGACTGTGTGAACTAACTTATGGAGCTGACGCTAATAGCTCCAACACTACATAATCGTTGAAACAATTTGTACACGAAAGTCCTAGCTTGCACCGGGATCGCCTCAATTTGACCAGTCTTTATGTGTGTGTGGTTTTAGTTTATTCCCGCGACTTCGTCCGCATGGCATAGTTACTTTGGATTAACGCTAACTATAAGCCGCGTGATGATCGAAATAAAATATGTTTTCTCTTCCCTTTTCTTCCATCTTTCTCCCATTTTCGCACTTAAAAAAAAATAGAAAATGTCCGTCTCCAGGGTCCCAACTATCTCTGTAACTAAATTCATCTAAATTAGTTTGGCCATATAGGCGAAGTGAAGACGTAACAAACAAACAAACTCATTTTCGCTTTTATAATATTAGTAAGGATTCTAACGGACTCCATTTCTTTGGATTTCTTGCTATGTTTAGACTTACATAGTGCCCGCGAAAGAGATTCCGCAACACTGGAAAATAAAGGGCAAAAAAGGAACATGGGTGGGTTTTAGTTAGTACAGATCTGACACTCCCCCCCGCTCCGCCCAGAGCGAGGGAAGTTATAATAATAATAATAATAATTTATTTAAAAGAAAAGACAACAGCGGTCCAATGGTTAGTAACAACTTATCAAATAAAGGGTTAGTTAAAATTTAAAACCTAAAATAATCACTATATTCTATTACTGCCGCACCAGCAATCGCAACCAGTGAACACGCACCGGCGCATCAGGCTTATCGGCTAGGGTTTGAAGAATGCTATTGGGGCTGGTCCTAGATCTGCTTAGCAATGAGGCAGCTTTTCTTCTAATGATAGCGTGAAAATCATCCACACGCGCTATAGAAAACATGCCCGATGCACTACAGTACCTAGGCAGCCCCAACAGCACCCTGAACCCATTATTATACTGAATCCGCAGGGCGTCTAGAGCCTTCTGCGTATAGTTAACCCACAGACCGCCCGTGTAGAACGACTGGCAAAACGCTTTGAATAAAGTTAGTTTGACGTCATTACTACAACGAGCAAATCTGTGAGCCAACATGTTGCATCTTACTGCTAGCGCCCTGCGTTCCCGTTCAATATCTACCAGATCCTTGAGGTCCTCAGTGACATAGTGGCCTAAGTATTTAAATTGGGTAACCCTATTAAGTGGCCTCCCACTGAGACATATAATGGGATCATAACATACATGCCTCTTGGGGGCCTCAAAGATCAGGTATTCACTTTTTAGCACATTATACAGCAGGCCATGGGTTGCCGCATACCTCTCGCAAACTTGTAGCATCTCTCTGATTGAGCCAGCCGTTGGACCCAGCAGCACCATGTCATCCGCATAGCTTAAATTATTGACACTAGTGCCATCTATCGAACACCCGACTGGTTTACCACTAAGCTCAACGATCAACTCATTCATATACAGGTTGAAGAGCTTAGGTGAGGTTAACCCCCCCTGCCTCACCCCACACTCCAACCTGTACGACTCAGACAGAGTGCTACCCCAACGCACTTGATTGCATTGATTCGAGTACCAGTACTGAAACAAGCCCGTCAACTCCAGTGGTAGACCCGCTTCCCTGACCTTCTTCCAAAGGATATCATATGACACTAGGTCAAATGCCCTGGAGAGATCAAGGAAGCACGCATAAACCGGAGTGTTCCCATCCTTATAGTATTGGACCGTCTGCTTTAGACAAAGAATTGCACTTTCTGTGGAAAGTCCAGACCGGAACCCAAACTGTCCGTCATGCAATGTGACCCATTTGTCCAGTTGTCTGTCAAGCAGACCGTCCAACACCTTGGCAACTACAGTGGCCAAAGATATTGGTCTGTAGTTCGCCTTGTCCGATATATCACCAGTCTTGTTTTTAACAATAGGTACTACTACCGTTCTCAACATATCGGACGGTAGGTAGGAGTGACTAACACAAAGCGTAAAGAACGTCGCCAATATTCTAGGCAGATGAACACCGGCATATTTGAGATGCTCGATGCTGAGACCGTCATGACCAGGAGACTTTCCCCCTCTCATGCACAGGATTTGTTTTCTTACCTCCTTAGCCGAGAAACGTATCGGCTCATGATCACGGCTAATCTCAACATCGATTCCCCCATCAGCCGGCCCTAGCTGTGATGATACCATAAAACGTTCTCTAAACATGTTAGCAATTTCTTCCGGCGAACTACATTCCCCCACACTCACAGGGCGGCTCGGCCCAGCCTTCAGTTTATTGGTGGATTTCCAGAACTGAGAAAAGTTTTTAGATGCCCTGTGTGACGCTAGTATGTCCATCTTGATCTGGTCCTGGTGATTTTGACACCACTTAAGCCTACTTCTAAAGATCTTTTGGCTTAATCTCATTTCCTCCCATATTCTCCCAGACTTAGGCTTGTTGTACATCAACCATTTATGATACTTAGACCGAGCCTCCCCATAAACGCCCTGGACATGCTTGTTCCAGCCTGCCACCCGTTTTGCCCTTCGAGGTTGTTTATCTTCCCAGGCCTGCGTCGACGCTACTGACATAATATTAACAATCTCACCATACATACAGTCCAGAGCACACCTATGTTCCGTACGATTGCACATTCTATCACCACAATCACGGAATAATTCAGGAAAATGAACACCTCTTAATTCACTGTTACATAGGTCACGATACTCATCGATCTGCCTTTCATCCCGGTTTTGCCAAATCACCTTATTAATATTAGCAGTGTCCTGTAACAATTTTGGTACAATTATATTTAAATTGCATTCCATGATCACGGGAAAATGATCAGACCAATAGGTATCCTGACCTACACTGACATTCTTCACAGTATGCCAAGCAGATTGCGTCACGATGCAGTGATCCAACCATCTGAGACTTCCATTTATGTCACTTATGTACGTAACAACATCAGAGTTAATGCCTAATTTTTCGACATCAGCACACAACCACTGATTATCTTTACAATAATTATTTAATTCAAACCAAAATGGCTGGTTAGGATGAGCATTAAAATCTCCCAACACGTATATTGCTTCAGTGTCACTATTCTCTATAATGGCACTCACTTCACCTAAACAATTTGAAAACTCGGTAAGATTTTCTGCGTTATCCGTTGGCATATAGACACTAAATATTATTATAGAACGGTTGTCACTTAAAGTTGCCCTTATAGCCGTTAGACGGTCATTCTTACAGTCCACTGCATTCACAAACCTAAACAATCCCTTGCGCCACAAGATAGCTACCCCTCCATAGGGACGCCCTTTAAGGATTCCAAGAGAAGTGTCTACTGCAGATTTCCCTACGTACTCAAAATCTGTATGTATGGTGTCAAGAAAGTGTACATCATGAGGGAGAAGCCATGTCTCCTGAAGGGCTATGACATCCGCCCACTTACACATATCCCTCACAGTGTCCAATGACCTCTTAACAGACTTACAATTAAACGTTACAAACTTATTAAGATAATCACACTCATTCCTATGCATTATGATTGTTTTTGACTGATACTCGAGTCAGAATTTAATCTGTTATTATTCCTAAATTGTACAAATTGCCGAAAATGGATACCTTCTGGCCATAAAGCATCATTCAAAAACAAAGATAACTTGCTTTTATCAATGTAAAACTTGAATGAATTGTAACCACGCTCACTCTTTGACGTGATTTTTTCCAATGTCACAGTTGTTTGCGTTTTAGAACGAATATAGTCAATAATGTCCTCATCACTCGCCTCCTTACATATATTGGAAATATATAGGGGTACCTTAGTCCATGCCGCTCTAAACTTCGAATTACAATCATAAGTAGCTTTTCCGGTATTACTAAGGAACCTTTGTCGCAACTTCCTCTTATGTGTCACAACAGTCCATTCCTCATTTATGTTCCCTACTAAATGACCGGAATTCACAACTTTTACGCTCGATTCACGATTTACACTCGTTATCTGCGGCTCGGCCACAGCCATAACTTCACTAACCACATTCACATTCAACTCGGGCGCACACTTGGTAGCGGTCACGGGGGGGACGGCAGGCGGGCGCGGGCGGTCCATGCCCGAGCACCCAATAACCGGTCGCCCGTTCGAAAGCACGGTAGGGGCCTCCACGCGCTTTATCTTCAACGAATCACCTTGCTTGGACACAGCTCCTTCACTTAGCATGGCCGAAACCGAGGTACGGGCCTCCACGTGGATGTCCTCTTGACCTTGCGCATTCAAGACAGTGTTTTCTTTTGTTATAATAACATCTGTACTTTTTAGTCTAGGGGTTATAGACTTTTCATTTATAAATTGCAAGCTTACATCACCACCATCACACTCAAAACTATTGGCTAAACACCCTCCGCGTACCTCGTTCACAGCATTAAACTCCACCTCGTCGGACGGTTTAAATTTAAAATTCTGCATCTCCTGTCGAGTTACAAATTTGTTCTCCAATTCACTTATCTCGCCTTGCAAAGATGATAGTTGACCTTGTATCTTTAACACATCCTTAAGCAATCGGGACGCATCCAAGTGATCGAAAGTTACCGGAGGTAACTTGTGCAGTTCCCGCGCAACAAAAATGGGTAGCCGCTCAGGATCCGTGGCGTCTATTTGTTTTAATAAATCAATTATATCCTCTAGATCTTTTCGAGACTTTTCATCCTTTTTTCGATTAATCATCTTCTTTAACGGCACAGCTTCAAATAATAGCTTTTTTGCTTTCAAAATATCCTCAGCCGAGAATGCAGTAACACATATCCTCGATAAGCTCGTCTCATCCATAATTGCTATTTTATTATACACGAAGGCAAGAACTTCATTGATAACAATGTTGCACGAACTACACTTCACAACATTCGAGGTCATTGCCCCCGACAACAGCTGTTAAGCGCGCGCGAATAAAAAACGTCGCACAGGTCCGACCTTGACAAGTGCGCGCACAGGACTGTGTTATGAATTTTAATCTGCAAAAAAGACCTAATGTAACCTACGTTAGAGAACATCGTACTAAGCCTAGTTTATTTATAAAAAAGAAACCAAAACGTACTCTACAAACAAACAGAATCTTTCCCAACAAAAATAAAGAGTAATTACAGCGAAGTATGGAGTAGATAGCAAAAATTCATTCAGTGTTTCAATATTTGTCGACCCGGCTCAGCGGTACGATGTCTTCAAAGATGTAATAAACGCAAGAAAAACGTGCCAAGTATATTTATTTAGTTGAAGTACTTATCAACTTCTATAATAACAGAAAGATTTTTTCGTTTATTAATTTTTAAACAAATACGTATATATTTTTTACATATTATTATTTCTTTAAAAAAGTATGGAACAGCGTCCAAGCTACCGTCCAGGCTAGGGTTTCAAAGAAAGGAACCTCCTTACGATACGAGCCGTGTCCGAGAGTATCGCTGTTTGAATCAAACCCTGAATCCATCAGCATGACGAGAGCTCCAGAGGTCTTTGTTGATCCTCGCGAGCCAAGTTTATACTTGATTGGCCTAAAAAAAGAGAGAGCTTCAAAATTATTTTATTTTTTTGAGGCAAATATCGTGAATGTTGTTTTAATAATCAAAAAAGAGAAGCAAACAGAACAAAGGTGTTGACATTATAAATATTACTACCTGGCGCCCGCGGCTACGCCTACGTGACAATCGAATCTGTATCCTATGTGTTATTCCAGACTATAATCTAACTCTGTGCCAAAATTTCGTCAAGATAAGTTCAGGCGTTTTGACGTGAAAGAGTATTAAAACATCCATCCTCACAAACATTCGCATTTATAATATTCGTAGGATAATAAATATATTCATAATAACATAGTCACTTCCCGCTGTCTGTCTGTCCCTACGTATGTTTAGATCTTTAAAACTGGCCAACGGATTTTGATGCGGTTTTTTCAATAGACAGAGTGATTCAAGACGAAGGTTTATTTATTGTATAATATTAGTTCTACATTGACCCCGTGCGATGCCGGGCAATTCGCTAGTTCATAATAAAACGTGCGTTCATTAAATTTTCCGAAAAATATAGGTTCATAAAACCATTTCAAACAAGCATATTTGGCAAACTAAAATATTTCATGTCTCGTATAAAGTGAAATAATATATCAAGCAGTAACATGAAATAACTCGTTTGAAGCTATTTCATTACAAAAGCTGTTCTAAATGAAATTTGAATTTCATATTTTATAGACTCAATTTCCTAATATTGTATAATTGTAATGCCCATGTGTGAGTTCTATGTAATTTTATTGACTCGACGGTTGCCCTGGTGGTTGAGAGATTGTCATGCTCACTTAAATGTCTCGCTGATGGTGGCGGGTGTGTCGGGTCATTTAGCTCCCTTCAAAATAGCTGAATGGGGCTGATCCATACGTCATGTTCGTGAACGGGCGCTGTCGGTTGGGACTGGTCATCTTTTAGCTACCACGGTTTGTTTTAATTCTTCTATTAAACTCGTGATAATTATTGCGTTTACTCTGGACGCTCTAAATGTGCTCGTTTTTCTACATCGTTCTCACATTATGAATAATCTCAACATGAATGATGTATCCCTGATTTTATAAAACATTATGATTTAAAAGAGTGTCCATGGAGTTTCTTGCCCATTGTTCTCCATAGAGATCTACGCTTTGGAATGGGCAACTACAGTACTTTCACAAGTTATTATGTCTTGTGACTGGGACTGTAGCAGCATCATTTTTTTTGTTCTTGTTTATGACATTCAAAAGTGCCTGTAATGGTCTAATTGAAATAAATGATTTGAGTTTGAGTTTGATTTAGCATCATCACGCCTCCCTAAAGAAGTTTCCGAAAGGTTAAGCAGAAGTGTACCTACAGTACTCCCACATTTTTTTAGGTTGCGTTCCTTAAAAGGAACCCTTAAATGATCGCTCGTTGTCCGTCTGTCTGTCAAGACCTTTTATGTAGGAAACGTGTTGGTATCGAGTTGAAATTAAAACTACATCCTCAAGTCTGTAGTCCCTTAGAGCTGTGAATAAAAAAACAATCATTCAAAATTAAGTCTAAGCAGTCAAAAAGTATGGTCGTTTATGTCGCAAGCTTTTACGGAACCCTCGGTGCACGTAGCCAACTTGTACCCGGTTTCTTCTTCTTCTTCTTACAGCTCGTTTTGAGAGAGGACCGTCTTTCTGGAAAAATACCAAGTGCCAGGTTATTTTTCCAGTTATGTCTTAGACCCATATTACAGGGAGTATGCCTATCATCAACCAGGCAATCATCCAGACTCCGTGGCTGCTGCTAAGAAAACCCTGTTCAGAAGTTACACTTTTTTGTAGGGATGGGAAACCATCAAATAAAACTTCCCCCGCTCCGCTCAGAGCTGGGAAAGCTATTTGATGATTTTCCATCCGAAATCCAAACAAAGCTGCACATAATGTATGAAAAGTGTCAAGTATCTATTGCTTTTATCGAATACTAGCTGTTCCCCACGGTTTCACCCGCGCTGCTCAGCACCTGTTAGTCGTAGCGTGATGTTATATAGCCTATGTTACTCGGGGATAATGTAGCTTTCCAAAGGTGAAAGAATTTTTGAAATCGGTCCAGTAGTTTCGGAGCCTATTCATTACAAACAAACAAACAAACAAATCTTTCCTCTTTATAATATTAGTATAGATATAGATCAAATGAAAGTCTCATGAACAATTGAACATAGCAACCACTTAACACCCAGAAAATAAACAGACTGAAACAGAAGTTGCAAAAGTTTGCTACACATCGTTAAACTCGCCCGTTTGGACAACATTCGAGAGTTCGTCAAACATGGGGTTGACGTGTCGACGAGCTCCGTTCGGACAACGATATGGCATCATCACGCTTGCTAGGTGTGGAGAGGTAAATAGGTGTCTCGTTCTTCTTCATCGAACTTGGTGTCAGAGACTTACATGCCTTCGGGCATATCGCTCAGGCCAAAGGTTTTTCTTCACAGATGCAAGTTTTTTATACGAATTCGAAAAATCTAAGTTGTGTTTTAAAACGCACGTTACGTAGGTATCATGCGTTGAAATACATATAAACTGACACACAGAAACAGCCAGCCCAAGTCATACAACTATTTTTTCAATGTAGGAACCGAAACTGTGACACGCAGCGCAGCAGTCAAACGCTTGGCCACTGTGCCAAGTGTGTCCTCATTATATGTCTTGGGTTCGAGCTCGAGACGACTTGCTTGGGAGTACGACAGTTGTCGTATGTGTACAACTAGTTTAATTTGTTTTGCGGTAAACAAACAAACAAAAATCAAACATAAGTAGTCGCTTTTAAATTAACCTCAGTTATAATTATATAAACAATATGCTCTAAATTTAAACGAATCAACTTATTTGACTTCGTAAATCTGAAATAGAACATAAATTCTCCACATTTACGTTGTTCGAAAACGTTCTGTATTATAACTTTGTAATAAAGTGGGTAGGTACACTTAATACCGTCGCTTTCAAATGGCGTGCCAAATAAACGCGTACACTTTTCATGGCGCGCACTGTTAAGCCAAGTGTTCTGTGACATGGCCCATTTTGGGTAGACTGGGGTGGCTTACCTTGTGTGGTGCAAGTTAAGTACCTAGGCGGTAAAGAAAAATAGTATTATCAATTTAGGTATCATTGTTTTTTTTTTGCTAGTTTTGGTCAACGGCCCCACACTAGGAATTTCACCTGTATCGTGGATGCGTTTACAAACATTTAAACTCACATACACAAACATCCAGACCCGGAACAACTATCTGTAGGCCATACAACAATTTGTTCGGTGCGGGATTCGAACCCGCAACACGCAGCACAGTAGTCGATCGCTCAACCGTGTCATCAAATGTAGTATATGGTTTAGGGTCATCTTCGATACAAGACATATGGACATTCACAATAGTAAATTTAGAAAATATATTTTCTCTCAATAACTCCTCCCGCTATTAATGGAGTATAAAAGAGTAGCAGATTTTTACTGAATTAAACTAATGCAAATTGATCTTTCCAAAAAATACCGCAGCTCATAAAAATAAGCTAACGATTTTGTATTCACCATCTCGAAAATAAAGCAATATAAACAATCATAATGTTTATTAACGCATACGTGTTTTTAAAGATAAGTCACTAAACAAGTGAGACCTTAAAAATGGCTAAGTTACGCAAGCTTTTTATTTACCGACGGCGATCGTGCATTACATTACATGTGATTTGATCGACCGGCTTCCGTGCAACAGTGAACGCTATCATAAAAGTCTATGGATATCAAAGGGCCCAACCGACGGTCTACGCAAAACCGGCGCCGCTCTGGCTCTGGAATAGGCCTGGTGTATCAAAATGGGAATAGATCAAATTTAAATATTATAATATGAAACTGAGATCTTAAGGATTACAGCTCATGCAAAATTAAAAAGAGCCATTGAACCTCAATAGAAGTGTCAAAATGTAGAAACATATTATTAGTGTATGGGTCAGAATGTTGGGTTGTAAAAAAGGTGGATGAAAAACGATTGCATGTAGCGGAGATGAGAATATTGAGATGGATGTGTGGAGTGACAAGAATGGATAAAGTAAGGAATGAATATATTCGAAGAAGTTTGAAAGTTGCGCCTGTTACAGAAAAATTGAAAGGGAGTCGTTTGTCTTGGTATGGACATGTGATGAGGAGGGATGAAGGACATGTGACTAAAAGAGTGATGGATCTGAATGTTGATGGACGGAGAGCGAGAGGAAGGCCAAAGAAAAGATGGATGGATTGTGTAAGAAGTGATGTGAAGGAGAAAGGAGTAAATGATGCCATGACGTCTGATAGGGGAGAATGGAAGAAGAAAACGTGTTGCGCCGACCCCAAATAAAATGGGACAAGGTCAGGAAAATGATGATACTGTTATTCTTGTCATTTGTATGGTGTAAATAATAAAGAATATTCTATCTAACACGTAAAACGCTCTTTCATCTAACATGCACCACACAACAAACATCACACGTCTACATAACCGTTCAATTTGGCACCACGCCGCGACACAGACACGCGATACATACGTACGTTACGACAAATTTAAACTAAAACTTCAGCGAACTTGTTACTGAACCAAAACGTGTGTTCTAAACAAGCTTTCACAAACGCAAGCAACAGGAACCCATGAAAAAATAATCATCTGCATATTCATCCCAACTATATAGGGGTCGCCTTCCAATCTTACTGGATGCAGCTGAATACCAATATTTTACATAGAGCGACTGCCTATCTGACCTCCACAGCTAGTACTGGGTATTACTGAAGCAGTCCCGAAAGGCTGACAAAACCAGCCCCCCATAAAATGGCCTGCTAGCAAGAACAAATAAGAAATGCTTGGAAAAGCCTAGTTTCCCTAGCAAATGGTGCTTCCTCTCGGCTCTTATATAATATAATGACATGGCGAAGAGTAGCTTAACAGCCGCATTCAAACCGGCACAGGTAAGGTGATTGTTTAAAATTCAGTTGTGTTCCCGCACCACAGCGAGAAGTGACGATAAGGAACACCGTGTAGTTTTAGTTAGTAGAAGTCTGACAGACCCCTCCGCTACCCCATGGTAGAGGACATCCATCGAGTATGGTACTCAGTTGCACTCGGTAAGACTAGAAACCGACCCCAATAAAGTTGGGAAAAGGCTAGACAGATGATGAATGTCTTTGTGTAAGTACGTTTTACCTTCTAAGTACATAAAAGAAGTACAGTCAAAGAAAAGATCTGCAAGCCTTTGACAACATATTCAATATAAGTTAGAAACCTATTTCCGTGGCCTCCTACTGCGTCTCAATTTATTTTCCATTGAAAGTGAAAACCTTTGATTTCTTTCCCATATTCTTTGTTGAAAGATATCAATTTTATTCCCAACAAGATTTCATTTTAGTCCAGAATCGATTAAATAAAATTGCAGAATAATTTTCGCTTTGATTTAGAAATAAATGAAATATTGA
This sequence comes from Ochropleura leucogaster, assembly GCA_958449745.1. Lineage (NCBI taxonomy): Eukaryota > Metazoa > Arthropoda > Insecta > Lepidoptera > Noctuidae > Ochropleura > Ochropleura leucogaster. The sequence continues at coordinate 7,890,240 of OY288223.1, read as the reverse complement.
TGCAATTATTACAGTCACTATGTTTCTTTGTGAAAATATTGCTTTTTGATTACAGATTAAATGAGATTGACGTTCAGAATAAATGAGAAATTGATAAGTTCAAAGTTGTTGTTTGGTCTTGTAACAGATGTTTTTAATAAATTAAATATGAATCACTTATTGCCAATTCTTCGATATAAAGTATTAAAAACACAATTAAGACGGGAAGTGTTTTATGCCTTTTTGTATGTAATTTAATCTTGTAAAATAATTATTATGTATACAGTTAGTTTCATAATTAAAATTAAGACTACATTTTAAGAAAATAATATCGTTTGATAAATCGAAGACACAATATTCAGAAAATATGTATTCTGTATTTGTCATCGTACTATATTTTATCAAAGGCTTTCGAAATATTTATTCTGCTCTGGCAAACACCAATAGGTATATGGTTTTGCCAGACATAATTCAAACATATTTCATAAAAAAAAACATATATTTATATTGCTGGAGGAATAACAAAATCAACAAAGTATGTGTACCATTTTAAACTTAAAGACTGCTAAAATAAAGTTCCTAGTTAAAAGCGGTACATTCTCCGCATTTTCTCTCTCTATATATATAACTTCTTATCTCAGTACTAATTTAACATGTCATTGAAAGAGTTTTGGAAATGAATGTTGACAGATAGTGACGGAAAGGAAGGCAAAAGAAAAGATACATAGATTATGTATAGGAACGATATGAAAGCAAAAAGAATGAATGATGCCGTGACGTCTGACAGAGAGAATGGAAGAAGATAACATGTTGCGCCGACCCCAAAAAAATTGGACAATATATTATGTTCTATTTTATTTAGAGGATAATGATGATGATCTCAGTACTTATAATACAAAAGCCAGTTCTAGTTTCCAACTAAATAATTTCCTGACAAACACAGCAATAGCTTCAGAAATATAATTCGTTAGATCTAGGAGAAGTTTGAGACTAATTTGCATCGATAGCGAGCGTAGAGTGACAAAGGTAATTCTGTAGCAGTTTGTTGTTCTCCTGTATCCTTTGAGTTAGCTTCATTTGACGACTTGGTATTAGTACAGTCAGCAAGAGACTCACAGGCACTCAGAAAAACTAATGAACGTGGAGTACGTTTACACTCAAATTTAATTAAATCAATAAACTGTTTGTTTTCTATCGACTTTATTCGTTGGCAATAATGGATTTTTAGATAATGACAACTATTTCTAGAAGCCTAGTTATTTATGTTTTTGATGGCTGTACATTCGTTATGTTGAAGATAATGTCACTCACACATATTTTCGTAATTGAGAGGGGTGCCAACCTCCTTACTTGCTTACTTGTAATGTATAATTTTATTTAGATCCTATACTTATGCTTTGCCATGTTTAATTAAGATTTTAAGAATTTATTTTAAATTTGATTGACGTGTTTTTATTTCTATGTTGTATTATTTTGTGACTTATAGCATCGTATTGGATATATTATTGGTGGTAAATAAATAAATATTTGTGAGGTACTACAGATTTTTTGTTGAATAAGGCATTCATCGGTTTACCTTTTACTAGTCTAGCCATATGCAGTTGTGTATAGATATTTTACATGTTACGTCTCCGATGGCTATGGCTCCACACCCTGGGTTTGACAATAGCCTTAGTGGAACAGTTTAACAGTCTTTTGGGATTCATTGTATCTAAAACCACTGTCAAAGATCCACAAAAGTAAAGCTTGACAAACAGTCTGACCAAGGGTTATAATGTTACCCAGTACTAACTGAGTTGTAGGGGTCAGATAGGCAGTTACTCCATGGAAAAGTACTAGTATTCAACTGCATCTGGTGAGACTGGAAGCTATATTATAATTGGGAATAGACTAGGCAGATGATGACTGTCAAGAATCTGTTTGCTTTCTAAAGCATCAAATAGCGGGGTTGGAGTTGTTTGAAAGAGATACTGTGGCTCCGAAACATAAGCAAAAAGAGGAACATGGGTGGGTTTTAGTCAGTAGAAATCTGTCACTACTCCCGCTTCATCCAGAGCGGGGAAAGTTATTTGGTGACTTACCACCCGTAAAAAAGCATCAAACAGTCGTAGTATGTCATAGATGATTATCCATTTATGGACTAACTCTTAACTAACTCTTGTCAGTGTATTGGTTGAGATATAAGATATTCGCATCTATAATATAAGTCGTTAGATCCAAGAGCAGTTTGAGACTAATTTGCATCGATAGCGGGCGCTGCGTGACAAAGGTCTGTAGTTCTCTTGTGTCTCCTGAGTTAGCTACATACTTTAACGACTTGATATTTGTACACTAAATAAAAAATATAAATAAATATCTTGGGACAACTCACACACGGCTATCTGATCCCAAGCTAAGCAGAGCTTGTGTTATGGTAACCAGACAACTGATATAAGTACATACTTATATAATTTATAAATACATACATATTATAGATAAATCACACCCAGACACAGAACAAACAATCATGCTCATCACACAAAGTTTGTCCTGGGTGGGAATCGAACCCACGACCTCCGGCTCAGCAGTTAGGGCCACTAACCACTAGACCAACAGGCCCGTCGAACACTGGGTATACTGACTGTTTTTCGTACATTTATTTATTTTTTAACATAAAATTACATTTTTAAATATTTCTTAAAATAATAAAAAAAAAAACATTTAAAAATATAAAAATAGTAGCCCACCGGTATCGGGAACAGGGTCCAAGCTACCGGCGGTCAGGGCTCCAGAGAAAGGAACCTCCTAACAATACGAGCCGTGTCCAGGAGTACCGCTTTCTGTATCAAGCCCTTGATCCAGCTGCCTAACGAGAGCCTTCTTAGGTATTGGTCGAGGCTCTTGGAAATTAAGCCATTGGCAGATACGACTATCGGCACAATGATCGCTGAGTCCACATCCCACATGTCGACAACCTCGCGAGCCAAGTCAATATACTTCATTTGTTTATCTTTCTCGGCTTTCACGAGGTTCTCATCATGCGGGACTGTTATGTCAATAATCATTGCGCGCCGCTCTGATCGATCCACCACCACTATATCAGGCTTGTTGGCAACAATAGTCCTGTCAGTGATGATGGATCGATCCCAGTACAATGTGATATTGCCATGTTCAAGAACTGGGTCGGGCTCATACCTGTAGTACGGCACTTCCGATTCCACAAGATTGTATTTTAGAGCAAGTTGCTGATGGATAATCCTGGCTACAAGGTTGTGTCTATGCAAGTACTCTCCGTTAGCTAGACGAGAACAACCGGAGATAATGTGTCGAATTGATTCACCCGGACGGTGGCATGCCCGACATATGTCAACCGTGCCGTCCTTCACAATAAATCTCCGGTAGTTATTTGTCATCATAACTTCATCCATAATTGCACAGACAAAACCTTCAGTTTCTCCAAAGAGATCCCCGGAACGTAGCCAGGCTACGGACGCTGAATGATCTACATCGGGTCCATGTAGGGCCCGGAAAAAGCGTCCGTGAAGCTCCTTGCTCTGCCATACCTCTCTGCGGTCGTTAGTGTCAAGCACTACAGGTTTGCACCAGTTCTCTTTAGCCAAGGAGAGCGGGGTGAGGCCTTTGTCCACTGCAACCACATCCCGATGCATTCCCACGTCGGTTTCTAGGAAATATTCCCTGAGGCTGCATATCTCGCGATTGTGGAGAGTCTTGGCGTTTAAAAAACCTCGACCTCCACAACTCCGCGGGATATACAGTCTCATAACCGAAGAACGTGGGTGATGCATACGAAATGCCGTTAACAATGTACGGACCTTCCTATCTAGGGCGTCCAGTTCTGTTTGAGTCCATTTGAGTATGCCGAAAGAGTACATCAAAACCGGCATGACCCAACCGTTAAAAGCACGCACCTTGTTTCCGCCTGATAAAAGACTATTAAATACTTTTCTCAGGCGGCCAAAGAAGCGTTCCTTCAACGATTGCTTCATGTCAGCAACATTGATGCCCAGCGCTTCCGACATCCCCAAATACTTGTAGGTTTCGGTTGCTGAGAGGGATCTAAGGTTTATGGAATCTGAGAGCTGGGTTCCCACAGATTCCACAATTTCCCCTCGCTTTACATGCATGACCGCACATTTGTCCACACCAAATTCCATCCTGATGGCGCTACTAAAAGTTTCAGTTACCTTCAGTAGCTCCATCAGCTGCAAATCGTTGGGGGCAAAGAGTTTCAGGTCATCCATGTAAAGGAGGTGAGATATAACCTGACCACCTCTCCTCAATCGATAGCCCAGACCTGAATTCTCCAGCAACGTGCTTAGAGGATTCAAGGCTAAGCAGAACCAAAGTGGACTCAAACTATCGCCCTGGAATATACCTCGCTCTATCCTTATCGGTTCACTATTCCTCTGAATCTGCCGACATCCTGGATAACGAAGGACCGTATTCCATTGCCTCATACACGAGCTCAGGAAGGTGCGCAGAGTTGCATCAACTTTGTACAACTCTAGCACCCTCATGAGCCATGTATGTGGCACGGAGTCATAGGCCTTCTTATAGTCTATCCAGCATGTCGACAGATGCCTTCGGGAACGGCGAACCTGTTGACTAATGGCCATATCAATGAGGAGCAGCTCCTTAGTACCGCGGGACCCGTTCTTACATCCATTTTGAGAAGCAGACATGATAGAATTGTCATCAATGTGTTTAGTGATTTTAGCTCTCAAAATGGATGTAAGAACTTTATAAAGTGTCGGAAGACACGTAATTGGTCTATAATTTTTGGGTTCCGCCGTACTACCCGATTTATGGAGCAGGTGGGTTATACCAGTTGTCAGAAACTTGGGTAGCGACCCTGACTCTAAGGCTGTCTGGAATAGGGTTGCCAAACAAGCGTGCGACCTCTGAATATTCTTTATCCAGAAGTTGTGCAGTCCGTCCGGCCCTGGAGATTTCCAATTAGGCAACGGACGGACAGCACAAGCTACATCTTGGGGGCTGATTGTTAAGGCCCCCATTTCTGGTATTGGGTCACACTCTCGTTCGACTTCCCGAGTCCATTCACCTTCGGTATGACTGACAGGCACCGACCAGATGTTGCGCCAAAACAAACACATGGCGTCATCATCCGGTAGGTGCGTGTCAGACACACCTTGGTCCGGTCGCTCCCATGCTCTATACACCCACCTTTCATCACTTTGGAATGTGCGATTCAAAGTGTATCGTTCCACCCGCCGCTTATACCTACGAATACGGTTTGCCCATGCATATACTTTCTGTTTCAGGAAGTCGATGCGCTCTGTGATGCGGGACATATAGTCTGGAGGACTTATGTCAGTCCCTGCAAACGCCCGCCTCACAAAGCGCATCACTCGAGGTCGAGTGTTGCCCTCCCTGAAACTGATTAGTTTGCCGATGAGTGCTCTGGCCACACCAATACGCCGCTCAATCCTGCATTGCCAGAACGGAACAGCTGGTTTCGGTCGTGTAGCTCTGTCATCAGGAAATTTAACGTGAGCTACACGACACGCTGCTACAGCCGCACAATACAAGATTGAGTGAGCATCAGTGAGGTTTTCGCAGTTGTCAAAATAGTTTGACAACTGCGAATCCAGAACAGCCACCAGCGTTCTATTTTTATTATGCATGGGCAAACGAGGTAAGCGTGGTCTAAGTTCGGGCGATATGTACCGATATTCTCGAATCGCACCCTCCAAAGCACTCCTCATTTCCTCATTACACTGGGTACTTGCAATAGTAGCCATGTCATTACTTACCTCGTCAGCGTGACTAACTAGTTGATAGGACTGTGGTGGAACCACAGCCTGCGACGAAGAGGTAATGACCTGGCTACTCTGCATTTCTGTTCGCAAGCGATCAAGTACGGTGTCATCCAACATACGATTACGCTGGATTACCCGCACCTGATCCGATAGTCGTTGTGCCGATACGTTGACAGCTGGCTCAAGCACCTGAAACAGAGAGAGCATCCGAACCCGGTACGCAGATACTGACTGTATTGTTAGTTTGCTCATTAACAAAATACGTAAAGGGTTATGTTTCCTCATTAATAGTGCTATCCGCCAGTCTGCAGAATTCACTGCCGGCATCTCTGTTTCCTGATCTGTGGAACTGGATTTTTTCAAAATACGAGTTCTTTCCAGGCAATCGTTGTTTACTCTTGGTGGCATTGTTGCTTTATATTAGGCGAGTTGCAGCTCAACGAAAGCCTGTTGAGTATAAAGACAAAATCGGTCAAGAGTGAGTCAGACTCGAGCACCGAGTGATCCGTAACTCGCGGCAAAATCGCCATATCTTTTGACTGCGTTCAATTAATAGGTTGATTTTTTCCCAGCTCAAAAGGACTACAGATTTGATAATATGGTTTTAACTCTTTTGCTGCCCAGAACTCAGCGTATGAGTCCAAAATGTATGGTATAATTTGGACTGGGCAGAGCGAAAGGGTTAATTTCAATTTGATACCTTTACGCATTCTCGAGAAAAAGGGTTTGACAAAAGGGACAGACAAATAAGTGTCCCTATAAGAGTTCTGTTTTTTCCTTTTTGTGTACGGAACCTTAAAAATTACGGATTGTATTTGTTATTTTTTTTTGCAAGAACAAGACAACCATAATTTTCCTGAAATTTTAATGATTACCAATAGCATGATAAATCTCCCGTTTCAAATGTTTATATGTTAGTGACAATGTCTTTTTAAAAGCTTCTATCGTGATATTAAAGTAAAATTTCGTTTGGATGCTAAATTGCGATCGCAAATTACGCACGCAAAAAAGGTATAAGTGAATTTGCCTCATACCTTAGATTCCACTTAAACGCTTGGAGAACTCGAAAATTCCCACCCACCCCAACCGCGGCGCGGGTAGCATACATGAACAGACAATTTGCATACCCCCAAAACTCTCACGTACGAACCCTTTAGTAGTTGTTAACTTCCTGCCACACCTGTGTATTGAAAGTGGCGGTACTAAATAGGTAATATATTATAGATGCAACTTTTATAGAACACTGAAATTTCCATGGCAGAAAGTGGCCTGCTAGGGCCACCGAATGCCGGGATTGTTCGAAAGAGATACCGCGGCTCCGGAACGTAAAGAACAATGAGAAGGAACATGGGTGGGTTTTAGAAAGTACAAGTCCGACACCCCCCCCCCCGCTCTGCCCGGGCGAGAGTTATTTGGTGATTTGCCACCCAAAAAAAAACTTTTAATGAGTAAAACCCACCCATATACTTTCTTTTGCCCTTTGTATTTCAGGCTGTGGTATCAGCTTGACATTGATGGACACCTCTGATTTTGCCGACATCTCATTGAGGCGCGCTTGAAACACGTGGGCCCACCATCGGCACTTGCCTATCAATGTTGGAGATGGAGACGGATGGACGGTGAGCTAAAGCTTCCAGTCTGGTTCCTGAAAATAAAACTGGAGACATTTCGAGAAAACAAACAAACAAAACAGATCTGCATATATACGATATGATGATGGGACAAGACCTCAAGCGCTAGGAGAAAAATATTTTTTCTTTCGTTTACAATCAAAGAAGGGTTTTTTAAATAGATCAAAAACTTTATGGTTAAAACTACCGGTGTGTTAACACTGAAAACATTGTAATGTCTTACAGTAGCATTTGCATCACGTGGTAGACGGACGATTTGGCTCCGGTCAGATCACTTTCAGTTTCAAATTGTTAATTTGAGACTAGTTAACTTCCATGGAGAGATATAGCCTTGCAAGTGTAATGAGAGCAGTGCCCTGGTGTTTGTATTGAAAAAAATAGGGCTGGCTGGTAAGAAAGTAGAGTAAGTTAAAAAAAAAACACTAATTTGGACTAGTCATTTTTGAAACTTAAAAAAACTTATTACGTTTTATAAGTATCCTGTTTTGTAGGTTTCCGTACCGCAAAAGGAAAAAACGGAACGATTATTGAATCATTTTGTTGTCTGTCTGTCAATACCCTCTATCTTGGAAACGTGTGGAGGTATTTAGATAAAATTAAAACCATATACTCAACACTGACGACACAGTTGCTGAATGAAGTCCCCGCACGGAACAAATATTTGTATGGCCTACAGATAGTTGTTCCGGATCTAGCTGTTTGTGTATGTGAGTTTAAATGTTTGTAAACGCACCCACGATGCAGGAAAAATTCCTAGTGTGGCGCAACTTTAAAAAAAAAAAAAAAAAACACTGCGATCTCTTTGTGAAAAAAGTCTACGCAGTCAAAAGATATGGCTATTTATAAAAATAATGTAATTTTAAATAAAAGTTTTTTTTATGTCGCAAGTTTGTACTGAACCCTCGGTGTGCTGCACTGCTATTCTGTAAACAGTGATTCAATTCAGAACTCACCTCGCAAGCCATCTCGAAAGTCATACACACTTCACTTGTCACATCACCTGTCAAAGTTTTCGTATTCGCAAAACAAGATCAAAGCCAAGTGAAGTGAAGTGAGGTCCGAAAACTCAAGTGAGATTTCTCTATGGTAATATAGAGTGACGCTAAATTGTGTCTTGCTAAAATTTATATCGACACACTAAATTACCAGAATTTGCGCTCTACACTAATAGTTTATAGTTTATTCTGGCCTTAAATGCAATGTAAATGTATTATTTTGCACATTTTAAAATTTACAAGTCTTATTTGAGATCGACAATGAAATAACTAGGCTGAATGAGCTGTCGCCCTTGCTTCGTGGTCCGATGAGATGCCTCTGTATTAAAAAAAACTCTCATCACGTAATGTCATTAATGTCACTCGTCTTAAGTGTTTTTTGTTTACAAAGTATTAATTTTATTTCCTCGAGTTTTCTCAGTGAAGTGTTTAACAAAATGAAGTAAGTACGATTTCTTAGGTAATTAGTAACAGCCGGTATCGGTATATTCATATTTAATTATTAATTCTCTATTTCAGTGCCGACTGCGCCGAGCGTAATTCCCAGAGTTTTTAGAAAGGAAGCTTAGCTTGGTAATGGGATTTTCCAAAAATCAAAGCGCCAAACAGGCTGCTAATAAGGACTGGGATCAAATAACTGTAAAACTAAACAGTATGGGTGGAAAAACGGTGAAGAATGCAAAAAAATGATTTAAGGTTAGTTGATAATTTCAGTTATCTTATTTACATAGTAAACTTCATATATTTCATTGTGTGTTGTGCTATTTGCGTCTTTGCTTATCATGCAGTGTAAAATAATTATTATTTTTGTATTTCTCATTACAGTATTGGTCTGACAAAACAAGTGCAGTGAAAAAGAATGCTGCTGCACGCGCTGCTTTTGGAAATACTACAGGTTTAGGAATGGTTGAAGGTGGCACATCAAAGCTATCAAATATAGAAGAGCGCATAGAAATGTTATTGGTGGTGAAGGTTTTGCTACAGGCGACACACATTTACAAATACAACCATTTAATGTATGTTATTTATAAAGGTAGTTAATAAGCCCATTCTGTAACTAACTCACACTTATTTTTTGGAATCTACGGACCCAGTCTTTCTTTTAAGTTAATTATTAATAAAAAAAAATCTTATCAGGTATGTTCAGGTATTTGGCAGTTGCACAAATACACTAGTGAGTCATTTGTATATACTTAAGTATTATAAAAATATCAAGTCTTCAAGCTTACTTCACCATGCTGCTTCTGGCTAGGCAGAGGCCAGTGTTTTCAAGCGGGATGCAGCCCATTGACTTTGCTTAATTATTGTCATCTTCTAACAACAGCTGAGATCAATGACGTACATAATGTGTTTACATTATATATACATACACTGCCATGCACAGGGAGCTTCAGAAGGGGCTTAAACGGACAAATACAACAACCTCAATGATTTATATTGGTTTAATACTATCTAAGTTTTAACATTAAAAATTGTTTGTTTCAGGATATTGATGAATATTTAATTGAGGTGCCAGGCTGCTTATGATGAGGAAATGATCCACCTTATGAAGCATCCAAATGTATTATATTTATATCTGCATCTGTTATCTGAAATTAGAGTAAATAAATACTTATTACTTTCACTTTGTTTAAAGTAAAATAATAAATTTGGTTTATTTTCGTGCTGGTATCTTTATATAACATAAATTATAAGTTTTTTAAATGTACAGTAATTTGATGATTACACTGATTGATATCCAAATAAACAGATAAAAAATTAAGCATGTGTTTCTTTGACTGAACTTACCAATAGAACATTTCTTGCATAATATCCTTTGCAACAGTAATATCTTTCTTCATTCTCCTTAGGTGTTATCATAGTAACCAATGTGCTATCTATACATTCTATAACACTGGGTATGTTAGTTTTCTTATGAAACCTAAAAAAAAACATTTTAAATAAGTACTAGTACATCTAAATAATGGCTTTATTTTTTTTAAAATTTTACTGGTAAAGGAGACCAGTGACTAAAAATACATGTAAACCAAATGATACTGGGTCAGCACAATAAGCCATACATACTGATCAAAGGTGCTCTAAAAGTGATGATTTGTACCTAGGCTGCCTATAATCTAAAATCATATTATTATAAAGAAGAATCTAATAGAACATTAAACATACTTACTATTCCTTTAATGTTTATCTTTCCGCTGCATTTTATGGATACCTTATGTATATTTTTTGCTATTATAGGTTGGTTTAATACATTAACTATTTGATATATGCTGCATGATATTGAAGCTTGCAAGAGAAAAGTATTTTCATTTTTAATTAATATTTTTTGATAGCTTCCATTAGCCAGAAACGACAAAGTTGAGAGTAGCTGAAAAAAAAATCATTTTTTAAACACATTAAGTATTTGTATGTCCTTCAAGAAATTAAAATGGTGCAGTGATAGGTAGGTCTGTGCATAATAGGAAAATGAGTCAAACAGGTTTTAAGTAAGTTAAAAGTAATTAATAAATCATTTATATACCTTAATTGTCTTGGTCAGACTTCTTCCCTTTTTTGCAATCACCGGTATTAGAGGTTATGTTATGTAATGTAAGTCTGTACACATGCACATAGTCTTGACCATTCACATATTCTGGGCTTAGCGGCGGCTTGCAGCAATGTCTAAGCTATCAGATTCTTTCAGCAAACTCAGTATCAAAAAAGAACGAGACATCTACAAAAGTTAGAAATAGATGAAAATACTGAGGTTATGAAGTTTTTTATGGTCGCTATATTAGTTTATAGTTCATACTAGCCGTTTAAATTTCTCTGCAAGACAATCAATAATGTATGTATAATAATTCCTTTCTTTTGGAGCTTATTAGATTGATTAATTTAATCAACAAACTTGTTTTCACTCAAGAAATAGTAACTTTTCATTTGACAGATGAATTCGTGTTTGACATGCGAGATGACTTTCGAGATAGCAGGTAAAATGTGTGAAAGAATACGAAATCCTATTGACAAACGTCAAAATCTCACCCGTTGTAATTCCTCCCGCTTACGATCTCACTCGGGTGGCGCTAGTGTCGAATTCATTCAATTTCAGAATAAGAAACGTTGATTTCTCATGAGTTCACAGCGGATTCAGACGTGAGATCGCAAATGAACGTTTCAGAATGGCATGGCTGGTCTGACTCACTGTATGCCGGTTTAATTTTTTTCGTAAAAATTATAATTTAAGGTGCTCTTTGGGGTAAGAAATACTTATAAAAAGCTTTGTTAACGTTACTTCTTGGGCTTTGTCATGGTATTACGCTTCCAATATCACTATATTAACTGTCAAACTACAAGCGCAAGCGCAATAAAAATGATGTCTTAGGATGCGTTAAGATTAAACTACATTTTACAGAGAAAATGCTGCAAAACATGTAGTCGTAAAATTTTGTTTTTGTTTGCGGATATTAGATCTTTAAATAACTTCTTTCCTTGGGGAGTGTCAGACTTCTACAGACTAAAACCCACCCATGTTCGTTCTTTTCCCCTTTATTATACGGGCCGTGGTATCTCTTTCGGACAACCCGCAACCTCGGCAGGCAGTGGCCCTGACAGGCCTCTGTTTGACGCACGCGAGGAAAACGAACACACCGTCGACTCGGCCTGTCATACAATATTGCTAATCACTCTATTAAGTCATGTTTTACATGTAATGTTTTTAGTGAAAGCAGTAGCTGAAAATACCCTTTTTAAATATTATGTCAGCTCAAAAATTCGATTATCCAAATACATCATCTAAAATGCACACAAAACTGACAACCCTAGACAACGACGAACTCATAAAAGGTAGGTGTGCTTCACCCCAATAAATTGTTACGTCATCAAGATTTCAACACTATCCAATTTAGTTGGAACAAGCTCAAGGTTTACATCCAGCAGTTTGTACTGAATGGATTTTAAAACTACCTACGCTTGATTGACAACTTGTGTATTTATTCATTTAGTTTATTGGGATCTTCAACAATGAGTACATTATTACATACTATCTTTCGCCCGCGTTAAATTTGGGGTAACACAGTTCCCCTTGCGCCTTATTGATTTGTAATAGCAACGCTAAGTTTTCCCTTTTCTTCCCTCTTTCTCTCTCACATCCCACTTTTTTCAAAAAAAATATTAGCCTATGTCCGTCTCCTGGTTCCCAACTATCTCTGTACCAAAATTCATCAAAATCGGTTTAGCCATTAAAGAGTGAAGAGGTAACAAACAAACAAACAAATATAATATTAAAGTAAGGAAGTAAGGAAAGTGAGGATAATGCTAGAAAACATTTCAATCTTAAGTCTAACAAACACCACATACACTATATAAACACCTCAACAAAGTCTAGGGAACAAGATGACCCCAATTTTTTTTTTCGTGTAATTCTTGTTTTGCTAATAACTGGCAGCAAATGAATAAAAATAGAATAAAGTAGATTATAGAGTTGTTCAAAATTTAAAAATAAATTTAAATAAGTAATGATTTTCGAATATGGAGGAAAAACTTTTAAAAGTGTTTGATTGTGCAGTTTCTCTGAGGCAAAAAAAAAATATTTTCTTTGATTGTAAATAACGTTTATTATCAATAATACGTCTTTTACGTATGGTTTGTGCATTTTTGTGACTATAGTCATCTTGTCACGTCGTCATTTAAGTCGCGAAGAGATGTTAAGAGCTGTTGGTATGCTGCAAGCTGAACGAACTCAATGCGACGTAGCGGATGCTGTCAACACCCAACCAAGCGTAATTTGCAGATTATGGGCACGCTACAGATCTACAGGGGATGTTGCCGAACGTCACAGGGGACGAAATAGGGTTTCTACCCAGCGACAAGATCGTTCCTTGCTTAATTCCGCAAGGCGGCAACCCACGATTACTGCTCGTCAGTTGGTCACAAACCTCCAGTCTCAGCATCAAGTGGTTATTAGCGATCAAACTGTCACAAGAAGACTACACGAAGCCAATCTTCATGCTCGCAGACCGCTTAGGGTTCCAGCTCTTCGACGTGGAAATCGAGGTCGTCGCTTATTGTGGTCTAACGCACATTTACAGTGGACCGACCATCAATGGGCACGGGTTCTGTTTTCCGACGAATCTCGCTTCGGTTTTCATCCTGATTCGAGAAGAGTGCGTATATGGCGAGTTCCTAGACGTCGGAGTCGTCTCCAGAATCCGCAAGAAGTTCATCCTTACCAAGGTTGAACAATCATGGTAAGGGCTGGAATTGGCCTTGGTGGAAGGACCGACCTCGTTTGGATACGGGGCAATTTGAATGCAAACCAATACATTCAGGAGGTTATACACCCCATGGTAATCCCTCATCGACAGCAGTTCGGTCCAGATTTTATGTTAATGCAAGATAATGCACGGTCACACACCGCGAGGGTAGTGGTCAATGCGCTAAGCGAGCACAATATTACGACGTTGGAATGGCCTGCTCAGTCTGCCGACCTCAATCCCATAGAGCATGCCTGGGATTTGCTTGGGAGAAGAGCTTTCAGTGATTCTTTGGAAAATCTGAATACTGAAGAACAACTTTTTTTACACCTTCGCAGTGTATGGAGTCATATTCCACAGACGATGATTGACAATCTCATACTAAGTATGCCACGCCGTTGTCGAGCTGTTGCTAATGCTTTAGGAGGTCCTACAGATTATTAAAAACGTTTAAAGTAAGGTTAAGTACTGTAATTCGTACTACCTCGTTATTTTTGTGCCTAATCATAGAAGGTTGTAATACTCAATATTGGCACTATTCAATTCTTTCTTTAAAAAATATTTTTTTTATTATGAGAATGTTTTTATTAAAGTTAAAATCAAAAACGGTAATAAAATACCCTTCTATTGATATAAAACACTCACTATTACAAGAAAGGGTTTTTAAATAAAAACTAGAAATGTCCTTGTTCCCTAGACTTTGTTGATGTGTGTATATTAAACGCCTTAACAGCTAGTCAAGCAAAAAAGAAAATATATAAAAACCGAATGAAAACTATAGAGTTTTTAAATAGTTGGGACAAACGGAATTAGGGAAATTAATTATTCAGATATTTAGATTATTATTTTGCGAATCATGATTTATGTTTCTCTTTACAATGTGCACAGATATATGACAAGTCGATGGCTTTGTCGTACTTCTTGTAAATAACATACATTCTGTGATACATGTGAGCAATATAATTACCTTAACTCTGTATTAGTTTTTTACCCTGACTGGAAACCTTAATTTTAAGGCATCCACAAGATTGCCGGGTTAAGCAGACAGACAACCTCCTAGGTTGAAAATATATACATTCTTACAAATAATTTATTTTTTGCGAATTGCATCTCGTAATGCAATTCACAAAAAAAGAGTGTATTGCTTTTTGGCATGTAAAAAAGTGTAGATAGATAGATAGAATTTTCTTTATTATGTACACCATACAAATTTAATAACGTGTATTAAATAATGTGTATTAAATTAAATATTGATAAGTACCCATATTTGAGATTGGGTGGGTGTTGGGCTGCATGTCCATTGGAGCACATTGAGTATGCTTACCTCTACACTGCTCCTTCACTCACCGAAGGAGCGATATAGCTGATCCTGATGCCACATTTGTGGACAGACGTACTTACGTTACAAACTGGCGAAAACGCAGTACAAGAGCCAACATGGCCTAGGTAGCGGAACACATTAACTTATATATGTATTTATTTATTTTTAGAATATACATAAATTATTTTTTACGTTTTTCAGATTCGACATACATGATTCTTAAAAATATATGTTGTATGGGAGGCTGGTGCCTTTTTTTACGGATGGGAAATCATCAAATAACTTCCGCCACTCTGGGCGGAGTGGGTAGGAGTGTCAGACTTGTATCGACTAAAACCCACTCATGTTACTTATCATGTATAAGATCATGGTCACATCATACATGTTGAGATTATAGAAATATGTGGGAACGATATAGTTACACGTGCGCGGAGCAAGGGGGAAGTGTCAGACTTATACTAACTTAAACCCACCCATGTTTCTTTTATTGCCCTTTATATTCCAGGGCCGCGGTATCTCTTTCGAACAACCGGCAATCCAATAAACAATGGCTGAAGCCTAAAGTTCGTATATGTTAAATGCTTTACTTTGAATGCAAAGAAAACGAAAGGCGGTCACGACATTTATAATGATGGCTTCCCGTCGCTAGCGGTGCCTTTGTTATCTTGAAATGTCATTGAATCTTATCCCGCAATCCGTATCAAGTCGACGGTCACATAAATCTAGCATTAAATGTAGGACAGTCTAGGAGAAATACATACTATGAGATATCAGCAAAGCAGAGGGGCTTGCCAGAGCCCCCGCCTGCCAGGGTTGCAGGTTGTTCGAAAGAGACACCGCGGCCTTGGAACATAAAGGGCAATAGAAGGAACATGGGTGGGTTTTAGTCAGTAAAAATCTGACACGCCCCCCCGCTCCGCCCAGAGCGGGGGAAGTTATTTGGTGATTCCCCACCCGAAAAAAAAGAAGCCTTTCTTGTTGTTATGAAGTGAATATGTGACTTTTTGGGGTTCCATACCTTCACAGGAAAAAATGGAACCCTTATATAAGATTACTTTTTTATCCGTCTATCTGTCAAGACCCTTTATTTCAGGAACGCGTTAAGTTATAACCATACTTAAATCTGTGGTCCCCTAGAGTTATGAAAAACTGACCCTATAAAGACTGATAGGGTTGGTTTTGACCTTTATCTTTTTAAAATATAGCCGTTTACGTCGCGAGTTTGTATGAAACCCTCGGGTCTGACTCGCACTTGTTTTTAAACCTTAAGTTCTTAAAAGATCCCATGTGAGAGTAAGTAAGACTAAGGATTTCTCTAATATAGGTCCTTTTAATTTTTTTTCTTTTTACGACTAGCTGTCCACGTCTTCAGTTGCTGTCCCGCTCCTGTGAATAGTAGCGTGATTTTGTATGGCTTATGTTACTTCCTAATAATGTAGCTACAATCTAATATAGGTAGGTATAGGAAGCTTCTTAGTGAAAAAATTGTTAATATCAGTCCAGTAGTTTTAGAGCCTATTCGATACAAACAAACAAACAAACAAATCTTTCCTCTTTATAATATTAGTATAGACTAATATTTTCTTCAACGACGCTAATAGCTTTGTGTTAAAAACTGTTTCTAAAAACTTATATTAAGTTTGCAGTTTCAAGAAAACTGACAAATGCACCTAAAACTTTACATTACTGTGATAGACTGAGGTTACTGCCACGTCTAAGGAAGAATCCGTCAAAACTTTTGTTCGTAACAACAAGGGGCGAGTACCTCGACTTGGTACACGAGGTTGTCGACATGTTTGTAATGTAATGTCGACTAACTTCGTGCCGATTGTCGTAACGGCCAATAGCTTGATGGCCAAGACCCTGGACGACCATTTGTCAGAGTACTCTTAGACGATTGGATTAAGGGCCTGATTCAAGAGGCAGTACTCCTGAATGCGGCCCGCATTAAGAAGAGGTTCCTGTCTCTGTAGCTGAAATAAAAACTTTTTACGAACACCATTTTTCTCAAAAAATATAGGAAACGAACTCATAAAGTAGAGATGAAGTCATATTCAAATCCATTTTTAGGGTTCCGTAGTCAACTAGGAACCCTTATAGTTTCGCCATGTCTGTCTGTCCGTCCGTCCGTCCGTCCGTCCGTCCGTCCTCGCTTAATCTCTGTGACCGTTAGCACTAGAAAGCTGAAATTTGGTACCAATATGTATATCAATCACGCCGACAAAGTGGTAAAATAAAAATTTGAAAAAAATGTTTTATTAGGGTAGCCACCCTATATGTAAAGTGGGAAGTGTTTTTTTTTAATTTCAACCCTAACGTGTGATATATTGTTGGAAAGGTATTTAAAAATGAATAGGGGTTTACCGAGATCATTTTTGATAATGTCAATAATTTCGGAAATAATCACTGCAAAAGTAAAAAACAATGTGTGTCCCCCCCCCTCTAACTTTTGAACCATAAGTTTAGAAAATATGAAAAAAATCTGAAAAGTAGAACTTTATAAGGACTTTCTATGAAAATTATTTTGAACTTGATTGACACAACAGTTTTTGTACAAAAAAGACAAAAAGTTTTACAAAATAATTTCTGGACTAAGTTTGTAGTATAATCGTATATGCAAGCATTTTTTGTAACTTTGTTTACATATTTTATTATCCTGAACGCATCTTTTTTCAAACAAAAAAAGAATTATTCAAATCGGTTCTCGCAATCCAAAATTATTAAAAAAGTATTAATTAGTAACCCAATTCCCCGAGAGATGGCGCTTTAGGTTATTACATTGGATCGGGTATTACCGAATTGTTCCGTTGGTCTCTCCTTGGCATTGGCGGTATCTTAAAACTACATTAAATTTCTATTAAGAACATGCTAAGGCAATTTAGAACAAAACTAAAATTCATTTTTTGAACACCATCAAAATGTTAAGATAAAAACCAGTTCATAAATGGTTCGATAGATGGCGTTGTGTAATGACGTAATTTTTTTAAAAGTCGATGTTAAGGTTTTCCGTGCTTTCCACCTTTAAACTCATAAGTGGGAACATTTACATTTATTGTGACGGACAGGTAACTACGGAACCCTACACTGAGCGTGGCCCGATACGCTCTTGGCCGGTTTTTTTTTATTAGTTCTTTTGAAGTTCTACAAAGTTAGATATTTTCAGTTTTCCTCTTCTTATTCAAAAAGTATAAGGATGTCTCTTAACATAAAATTAAAAATAGCACGGCTGCTATTCGCGAGGTACATTGCATTGCAAAATGCAAATAATAGAAATGGTTAAGTAATACAATCGGTAATCGGTGTTCAAACTCTGCATGTATTTTTTACAAAAGTCAGTTACGTATTTTTTTTTTCTTAAAAAAACGTTGCTCACGCTTGTAATTTCTCCTGTATCGTTTACAGACATTTTCACTCACACAAACAGCGACCCGGAACAATCTATCTGTAGGCCTTACAAATATTTGTTTCATGCGGGAATCGAATCCGCTACACGCAGTGCAGCAGTCGATCGTTCAGCCACTGGGCCAACCGCGTCGTCAGACGTGTCGTTTGTGAGACTCATCTTTTTTTAAATAATCAAATATCACTTTAGTGTGGGGTTTATACACATTTGTATAGACACATACTCTTTAAATGACGACTGTGCTGTAGTAACGGAGAAAATGGCAGACCGGACCGACAGACATGACGAATCCATATGGGATCTGATTGTTGATATTACGCTACGGAACGTTTCAAAAAAACGTGTACATTTTATCATCCAAAAAAGTGCACAGCTAAACATGAGTCTTTAATTAAGAAATTTACCAACGGTTTAAAAGTTATATTTATTAGAACATAATAACCTAATACCCAAACCGGATATCAACCAACCAAGCAAGCCAACACGACTTAAATTACCGAGTTCAACAAATCCGTAGATATTTATTCGAAACATTAAATCGATATGCGTCGAAGATTAAATGTCAAGTGCGGGACTCGAGCGAGTCAGAGACGTGCAAAGTCGTGAATCGGGAAACTCGAGCCAAGAACACTCAAGCGATTCGGAGCGACAATCTAATACCAACAGTCGTCGCAGAGTTGGGTCTATTCAAATAGTTTGATACTTCACGTCAGAGGCAGGAGCTGTGATTTAAACAAGGTTTATAGTTAGTTTGATTAGTTTCAATGTTCAGATTTGGGGTGCTGTGGAACCGGCACATAGCTGGCGGTTTGAATTTTTAGAACGCGAGAGGCATTTGTTTTTTTTTTATTTGTCAATATTATTGGTGGTTCCATGGCAGTTGTTTGTTTTTTTTTTGTCGATAATCATCGATAACGCATATAATATTAGCTTTTGCCCGCGGCTTTGCTCGCGCTAAATTCGGAATAACACAGTTTCCCTTTCCTGATTTGAGTTGAGTTTGTTTGTTCCGGGGTTGCGGGTTGTTCGATACCGGCTCCGAAATATAAAGGGCAAAAGAAGGAACATGGGTAGGTTTTAGTCAGTAAAAGTCTATCATTTCCCCTCGCTCCACCTGGACGGGGGTAGTTGTTTATATTTCTGAGCAATAAAAAAAGCTGATGCTTAAGTTCAACTATTTGTGTATGAAAAACCATGTCATGTACCATGTTAAGGTAGTGTGAAACCTGATTGCACAACACAATAGTTTTGTTCTGTACTATGGCTAAAGACAACAAAAACAGTCGTATTGAGTTAACTTTTAATAAAAGGTCAAAATAAAATTACCAATGTTTAGCTATGATAAAAAAAAATATTTTACTTATAAAAAGGCTATAGTTTTTATATAAAAAATACTTTGTTTAGTACAATATTCAATCAATACATTTAAGTTTTTGAATGTGTGTATTTTTTCAAATAAAAAATAAAAAAAGTCCTTTATATTTTATGTTCAATTCTGACAGTAATAATAATAGGCGAATTAAATTCTGCGGTGAGGCAACCAGACAATGGCTGAAATTGAATGAAACCGCAGCCTAGGTATCTACATAATTTGACTGATACAAAAAAAAAAAACTTTGAACTATCTGTTACAAAGATACCTATTTCAAACTCCGAATTCAATTATCTTAGCAAACAATTTCTTCGGAGCTTTCTTCCAAACTGTCTGAATCAATCAGTTTTAAAAAGAAAAAGAAAAAATAAAAGGAAAGCGTAAAGGGGTAAAAAGAATCTTTAGGGAAATCAAGTACAGCAAAGTAAATAATAGGCTTGATTGAAAAGTTTTCAGTAAAAAGTATTGCTTTACCATCTTTAAAACTGTTTTAGCCGTGATTTTTTTTAAAGGAAAATGTTTCGTGGAAACAATAGACGCAATTTCGTTATCTGGTATCAAAAATTCTTGGCAGAAACTGAAAAAAAAATCAAAATACCCGACGATGACGTCTCTCCTACTGCTGCAAGAAGCGGCCCACCGTAAGTACTTTATGAATGTTGTAGTGAATTTATATTTAAGTACATGTTTAAGGTAGTAAATTAAAGGCTTTTTGACAACAAACTGACATAATAATTTAAATAGAAATCATAAATTTACTTTGAAACATTTTGATGGACGCCTTAGTTGTCTCTAGTTTTTAATCGACAAACACAAATCATAATCATTACGGATGTTCTACGTAAAACTCATTTTTGCTACATCTTTTCATACTGATATACAAATAAAAATTACAATTTAATAATCCAAATGTACAAAAAAAAAACAAAATATCAAAATTAAATGACCATCAAATTTTTTAAATTACAAATATGTAATTAAACAAATTAAGGTGGTTCTTAATTCGACTTGTATATTTTTTTCTTATTCTTGTTTGAATCTTAATGATTAAATTTACTTTTTCTTTAAACATGCCAGAGTTTATTCTGAAATGACCACAAAGGTTATAAGGTATAAGACCTCGACAATACCTTCCTTTGAAATTGATACCACGAACAAGACAAGTTTCGCATGGAAACTTACGGCTTCACTATTCTGTGTACTTCTGAGGGCTACTTGCTGTTGTGTTTCAACATATAAAAATATGAAACGTCTATCTAACTCACCATTTTTATCTGGGCTTAATAACGGCTTCGAGCGATACCGTCTTAACCCAGTGCTTTTGTAAACATTTTTGCTCAAAAATAACAACATATTTTCGTATTTTCTATTTTGCACAAAATTAAATTGAATCCTATTAAGATTATAAAAGCAACAGTTTGTGAGGATGTACGTATATTTGTTGCTCTTTCACGCAAAACTACTAAATGGATTTCGATGAAACTTCACAATATTATAGCTTACATATTAAATGACACATGGACTACAATTTATAAAGATATATTGTTTATGCGAGTGTAACCACGGGGCGCAGCTAGTTATATATAAATGCGAAAGTTTGAGAGGATGGCATTACGCAAAAACTTCTAAACGGATAATGACGAAATTAAGCACACAGATAGTTTGTAACCAGAATTTACACATTAAGCTAAATATAGTCATTTTATACCAGTCTAAGCAGGTGAAACCGCGGGGCACAGCTAGTCATTCATAAATTCTTGTCATCAACCTGAAATTCTCCAGCTGACGCAACTGATGAATAAAAACAATTGAAGACAACTAACAAAATTATTCGAAGCTGCACACAGCTGCATAAAGTTGTGCTTCATTTTAATATCAATTTAGAATTACAGAAACTACATTTGCATTTTGGGTGGCGAATGGAAATGCTCTTTCGGCGCGGACATTAAACATGAGCGCCGATGCAGGGGTAAGCGCTTTGTTGGTATTTAAATTGAAAATCAGCAATAGCAGATGTTTTTAGGGTAAATATTAATATTTGTCTAGGTATATTTTATACTTGGAAGGCCAAAGAAAAGATGGATGGATTGTGTTAGGAGTCGGAAGAACGTCGTGACGTCTGACAGGGGAGAACGAAAGAAGAAAACGTGTTGCACAGGTTGCACTGACCCTATATAGAATAGGACAAGGGCAGGAAAATGATCATATATTTTTCACTCGCTGTTCTCCGGGACTTCGTCGAGCTTTATTGTCTCAAAGTTCTTCATTATTTTGTGTCCTGTAAAATGGAGAACTGGCTCTTTGGGCTAGTAGTAACTGTTTTAAATTCTGAATTTTATACCTATTTTTTTGTTTATGTTTTCGAGCGTATGGCACTCGTGGGCTGCAGCTGAAAATCAGCGGCGTTGTGTTGCCATCTGGCATTATGCTGAGCTAAAGCCCTTTTGGCATTATTTATTTTATTTTGTTAAGGTGTTCTTGTTTTTTTTTTTGTTTTTAATAATGCTAAATGAACGTAATTTTCTTTCTTTCTGGTTGCTATCGCAACTACAGCAAGAGATCTCTTGTTGGATTCGAAATTCTTATTGGGTTTTTTTCATGAAGTATTTTTCAGCAGCAGCAACGGTGTCTGGATTTGAACCAGTTGATGGCAATAGGCTCTCTCCTCATTACATAGGACTGAAACATAAATATTGAAATGTTGGTCAACTATTGTGTTCACTTTTACACACACTAAAGTACTTTCCCAAATTATTTTACATTGTGTCTGGGACTGTACCTTCATTCTTTTGTTTCTTGACATTCAAAGTGCTTGTAATGCTATGATTGAAATAAATGCTTTGAGTTTGAGTTTCTGTTTAATCTTTTGGGGACTAGGTACATGTGGAGTGATCAATCATTGATACAATGGTAAATGAAAACTAACTCGACGTGTAATTAAAGCTGACAGATTTTTCAATTTTGCTGTCATAGCAAAAAGTTAAAACATTAATATTCATTCAAAAGATTAAGGACGTTAAATCGTTTATTTCATAAAACTGCAATAACTTTTCATAAAAATTATAATAATGTCCCAGCCGAGCTCATTTAAATGAAAATGAGCGGGAGGGTGAGTCAGACTTTTACTGACTAAAACCTACACATATTCCTTCTTTTGCCGTTTACATTCCGAAGCCGCCGTATCTCTTTCGAACAACCTGCAACCCCGACAGGCGGTGGCCCTGGCAAGCCCCTCTGCTTTGCTGACATCTCTTAGAGGCGCGCGTGAAACACGAACACGCCGTCAACACGGCCTGTCCTGGCCGGTAGTCGTGTCACGGCGCCAGACACCCGGATCGTCTCCCGACTTTAAGTACACCTTTACATCCAGCCCTTCAACAATTTCAGGTGTGATCTTATGTTTATGCTGTACTTCAATTAAGTTAAGTAGGCAGGTACTAACCTGTAGTCCATATCTTAGACAATAGTCTGCACAATGAAAGCAATTATGCTGTAGGACTAATAGACAACCCTAGAGCGTAATACATCTATTATATCAACTGCTTGGCATGACAATAATTGTTATTGGATATTATACATACCTAATTGGTATGATGTTCGTGGTTAATGTTACATTGATATTTTATTCTATTACCTAGTGTGATTGCCAAGTATTTCTAGTGACTGTTTTGACGCGGTTATGTTCCACGCTCGCCTGAAAGAGATGTAAGCAAAGTAAAGGGCTTGCTGGAGTTAATGGGTTGTTAAAAAGAAACACCGCGGCCCCGGAACAGATAGGGTAAACGAAGGAACACAATTCTTCTGTATAAGCAATGTACAGTCCGTTACAGAGTGGTAGCCAAGACGGAGAGAAACTGAGGTGTCAAAGAACCAGGTGTTCAAATTCAAATTCAAATTAATTTATTTGTGGAACACAGGTGATACATTGGTGTTACATAATTTAAAAGCTAGCGTCTCTATGCTTTGCCATAACCGGCGTACAAATTTTCAAATAGATTTAATACATTAATTACAACAATGATTGATTTTACTATATTTCATATAAGAATGTCATTACTATTACGAAACTCATTTTCAAAAATAAAAATGTCAGGAATAAAAATTTCAAAAATCAGTATGTACTAATTAATAAATATTTTTCTCCGATAGGAACTCAGTTACACTTTAATACGTTTTATCTACCAGAAATTTCCGCAATCTACTGTTCGTGTGTTCGAAGACATGTGACAACTACCAAGCCGCACTGTGTCTTTTAGATTATAAGTCCTCTCCCTCTTATACAGAAAAGGCTTGTGTTCTAAAGATCAGCTTATTATGTGCCCCACTGTGTTCTAATAGAGGACATTATAAACTGATTATGCTTTTGCTGTTGATACTGACTCAACTTAGTTCATGTTCTCATATTCTTTATTACACTGAACTGCACGGAACAAATATTTGTATGACCTACACATAGTTGTTGGTTAGTGTTTGTGTATGTGAGTTTAAATGTTTGCAAACGTGAGAAAATATTATTGTAGGACGAAGATAAAAAAAAATGTGCAATGGCGAGCTTAACCCAGAATTAGGTTTTTCTTTAGCAAACCTTACTATTTATTTACGAGATTTCCAAAAGAAGATACACCAAAGCAAAACATTATGTTAAAAAAACCTGGTTTTATTCTAGAAACGATTTTTTTTATAAAGAAGACCTTTCTGTCGCAACCGAGGGTTCCGTACAAACATGCACCATATCTTTCGACTTCGTAGACTTAAAGGGTTAATGTTTTCACAACTCATAAGGACCATAGAGCTGAGAATATAGTTTTAATTTCAACTCGATACCTCCACGCGTTCTCGACATAAAGGGCCTTGACAGTCAGACAAACAGATAGACAGACAGACAGACTGACGGACAACAAAGTGTTCTGTTTTTTTCCTTTTGAAGTACGGCACCCCTAAAAACCCCCTGTTCCATGCACAAGTAAAATACCAAAATGCTACAAACATTATTTCTTTTTAAAATCACAAACCAATTGTATAAATTTCGGACACAGCTTATTTCTTCAACAGTAAATAAAAGGAAACGAGCAAAACTCGCTTTAAAAAACAAGACTTCAACACTAATTAAACCTACAATCATTTTAACTTACGCCACTATTAAATTCGGCCAACGATTTTTTGCTACCTTAAAATATGGCTCTTATTCATAAGACCACTTACTAAAAATCTTGAGGTGCATGATATAAATGAGAATCGTTTACGTGAAGGTCTTACCCACCATAAGCCTATGGGAAGGTACTTTATTTTATGGCGGCCCGTTACTTATGGCCAGCATTAACTTTCTGACTTCTATCCATATGTTTTATTTTGTCTGATTTTGAAAAGAGGTTTCTTCTTAAATTGAGTAAAATTAACCTAAGTCAAGTGAATTACTGTTATTTAAAAAAAAAAACAAAACCTTGCGCCACACTTGGAATTTCTCCTGTATCGAGGGTGCGTTTACAAACATTTCGACTTACAAACAGCCAGTCCCAGAAATAACTATTTAAAAGCCATACAAATATTTGTGCCGTGCAAGAATCGAACCCGCGACATGCAGCGCAGCAGTCAATCTGCCACTGCGATAACCGTGCCGTCAATATACAGGGTGTTTGGAAGATCGATGCAAAGCCGTGAAGCAGACCTAGTATAGACTATTTAGAACCATTTGAACCTAACTTGTCTTCGGCGAAGTGTGACTATTTTTTTTAAATCAAATTTTAATGATTTTTGATGATTATCCTAAAATTTTGCAGTTATTTGCAAATAATTAGTCAGTTTGAAAGATAAATCATTTATTTTTTTAATTTATTTTATTAAAGTAATGTCTGAACAATCAAACGAAACATGATTAAGGCATCTGTGTCATGAGAATTTTTTTTTTAGACAGTTGAAGTTAATACTTCTGTTTTTAGATTAAGAAAACAGATTTTTGACAGTTTAAAAAAAAATCACGGATCGTGCTTTTTCTGTTCAAACATTTTTAAAAACATGCCTAGTTATTAGACTTTCTTTTGAGGTATCAATTACGCAGATAGCTTACAAATTATTGAAATTAGGATCTACAAACTAAAGTGAGGGAGAAAATTAAAATGTATCGGTGAAATAATTAAAACAAAATTTTAATACAAATCATTTATTTTTCATGTTCAAAATGTCCGCCGCGGTTCCTAACACAAGCACGGGCCCGTCTTCTCACTTCCGTTGTTGTAATTTTCAACTTCATCTCTAGTTTCATTGTTTCAAATGCTGAATTTATTCTCGCAATCAGTTCTTCTTTAGTATTTATCTCTACGTTTGTATAAACTAGTTCCTTGGCCCGACCCCACACGAAAAAGTCAAGCGGCGTTAGATCGGGTGACCGGGCGGGCCAAGGGATTGGTCCGTCTCTGCCGATCCAGCTGTCAGGGAAGCAATTGTTTAAGTGCTCGCGTACATCCAATGTCCAATGCGCTGGACAACCATCTTGTTGGAAAATAATTTCTCGGTCTCCTGTGAATATTAGGGCCCCGGATTCCTCTACAAGCTCTGGAAAATCATTTTGTAAGAATTCCAAATAACTATTGCCATTCAAATTATCCGGTAAGAAATGGGGCCCAACCAGTGTTCTGCCGATCACTCCGGCCCACACGTTGACCGAGAATTTCCTTTGAAATGACTTCTGCTTTTTCCAATGTGGATTGTTGTGTTTTTCAGCCCATTGATGAAGATTGTGGAAATTAGTTATGCCTTCCCTAGAAAATTTACTTTCGTCTGTCCACAAGATTGACTTCAGAAACCATGCATTTTCAATGTCAGAGTTAAGAAGAAAACGACAAAACTGTATCCTTCTCTGAGGATCTCGCTCTTCAAGACCTTGAACGCCCGTGCCATGATACGCATACCTGTTATTTTGGTGCATTGTATTCCACACTTTCCAATGGGAGATGTTTAAATTTCGAGCTACTTTTCTAGTGCTGGTATGTGGATCAGCTTGAAATGCCGCTAAGATATCTTGTTCGATGTCAGTACCATGTCTACCTGGATTGACTCCAGGTTCCACACGGTGTATCCCATCTGCAGCAAGCCGACGAAATGTGTTGTAAAACACTCTTACGTTCGGTACTCTCCGATTAGGATAGCGTTCTTGGTACATCCGTCGTGCTAAAGATCCATTGCCGTCTGCTCTGCCATACATAAAAACGATGTCAGCATATTCCTCGTTCGAGAAAGTAGCCATAGTCAGTTCTCACAAAAACGGCTGGTAACGCACTAAAAGTTCAACTTAAAATAAAAGTTCAAGAGTCACGTGCAGGAGCGCAAAGGGCTACAACTGAACACGATGAATTGTCACGAAAAAGGAGATAACGTCTAGTCACAAGCGCAGTTGTTACTCGACTGAGTAAACTGGCGTCCCTTCAAAAAAACAGGTAGTTACTGACCCTATCTAAAGAAACACGACCCTATTGTCTTACCAATAAAGTCGTTTTTGCTGTGAAATGTGTTCACGTAACTAGGGGTGCGCGGGCGCTACCTGAAATTGTCAAAGTTATCGCCATCTTATCGCTCGCGTCACGCGTCGGCAGTGTTAGAGAGTCTCCCCTAAATTTTATTTCGAATGTCCAAAATTAAAGTTATCTTCTTATTTTTTTTTAACATAAAATCTATTTTTTAATAAGTATAATAATAAATGTTATTATTTTAAAGCACTAGTCTCGTTTTATCACCCTATTTAAAATGTTTAATTTTCTCCCTCACTTTAGTTTGTAGATCCTAATTTCAATAATTTGTAAGCTATCTGCGTAATTGATACCTCAAAAGAAAGTCTAATAACTAGGCATGTCTTTAAAAATGTTTGAACAGAAAAAGCACGATCCGTGATTTTTTTTTAAACTGTCAAAAATCTGTTTTCTTAATCTAAAAACAGAAGTATTAACTTCAACTGTCTAAAAAAAAAATTCTCATGACACAGATGCCTTAATCATGTTTCGTTTGATTGTTCAGACATTACTTTAATAAAATAAATTAAAAAAACAAATGATTTATCTTTCAAACTGACTAATTATTTGCAAATAACTGCAAAATTTTAGGATAATCATCAAAAATCATTAAAATTTGATTAAAAAAAAATAGTCACACTTCGCCGAAGACAAGTTAGGTTCAAATGGTTCTAAATAGTCTATATTAGGTCTGCTTCACGGCTTTGCATCGATCTTCCAAACACCCTGTATAATACAAGCTTCCGCCTGCGACTTCGTCCGCGTGGCATAGTTACCTTGAGCTAATACTAACTTTAACCCGCGTGATGATCGAATAAAATATCTTTATCTCCTACCCCCTTTCTTACTTTTTTTAGATGTCCGTCTCCAGGGTCCTAACTATCTCTGTACCAAAATTCATCAAAATTAGTTTGGACATTCAGGCGTGAAGACGTAACAAACAAACATGTGTATAGTGTAAGGTATAAACGGACCCTTCACCAAGTCATCACCCATGCGTTATGTATGTCAAACTAAGTAAGGCCCGGTCTCCACCAAAGCGGAGAGCAGCGGAGCGGAGAGGAGATGTGCAAGAGTCAACCAATCATAGGAAAGATGAGAGACGCGATGTAGATTTAAAGCAATGTGATTGGTCGGTTTCCGCCCATCTTCTCTCTGCTCCGCTGCTCTCCGCTTTGGAGGAGTCTGGGCCTAACTCGTACAAACCATTGCTGGAAAACGACGTAATTTTTTGGGGAGAAAGGTCACGTTTTCGCGCGCGAGCGATTGCGCTATAATTTTGCTTATACATTAAGTAAATATAATAACACAGTTATTAATACACTATTAACAATAAACAAGAATTATATCGATTGTAACCTCATTAATATTTATTGTGAACGTGTAAGCTGTCAGCGAATAATGAACAACTTCAACATGGATATTGTAAACAGAATTCTGACAGGGGTCGGTAACATGTGCTTTTGGGTATTATTTACATCGAATACAAACAGTCCCTACTGTTTGTATTCGATACCTGCCTATATGTTCGGGTAGGCACGGCCGAGTGGCACATGAAATATATTATGTAGATATACATAGCCACATCTTGGGCAGTCACACTGCTCTTTGCTCACTCAGCATATAGATCTGGATGTTTTATATTATACTAGCTGTGCCCAGCGGTTTCACCCGCTGCTCACTTAGGGGTATGAAAAATTGATGTTGGCCGATTCTCAGACCTACCCGATATGTACACAAAATTTCGTTTAAATCGGTCCAGCCGTTTGGGAGGAGTATGGGAACGAAAACTGTGACACGAGAATTTTAAATACTAGAGATTAAACAATACCAAATTTTTAAATCTATAAATATTTTGACTTTAAATGTTATTGTTATTGTACACACGACTTCACATCAACCTACATGGTTACGCTTCGTAACTTATAGTTTTATATTTTTCTACATCACCTATGGCGATTGAAAGGCATTGGTTCGTCCAATTTATTGAATATGTGCCCTATATCGTGATTGGGTGATTTTGCTCGCGCCGAGCAGCGCGCGCGCCATGCCGCGCCGCATCGACGCGTTAGTCACGCTATAATACGTCTATAGTTAAGTTACTAACAATAGCGTTTTAAGTGAAAACCGTTACTAACAATTTTATGGATCTTTTAGTTGTCCGAAATAAATGATTTATTATTATTTATTATTATAACCTTGGGATCGGGTAGATGCGCATGCTATGTGTGACACTAACTAGTCCCATCGCGCTCTGAAACCCCCTGAACTGAACCTATACGAACTGTTATCAACCTACTCCAGACCTATGTTAGTGTGTTGTGTACTGCTGGCCAGCCTAGTGTATCCAGAAAAGACCTGTAAGCTGCTCCTCCCGAAAGCGGACACGTGGCCGTCGCCTGCGCGCGCGCGTGGAATCGCTGGTCAAGGTATGTGGTACAATTAATGAATTGAATGATCTCCTGTGCCTTTCTTCCCGATTGCGTATTTTTTTGCCTTCAACTTCTTGCGACAGAATCAGCAATTATAGCCTAGGTTTCTCTAATAACCTGGGTTCCTTCCGCGTCTGATTTTAGCAGAAATTAACAACTTCTGCAGGTTATACGCACCATTTTGGTCCTTCGAGCCGGATAATAAAGTTTGGGCCTTTTTACGGCCTATATTTAAGTCCTAAAAAAGTCTGATTTTGAGCAAAAAACTTAGGAATTTTCAATATTAATTGCATATCATCACACAACTCTCAACTCTATTGCTTTAACAATAAGGTTCAACTGCCTTGCGTTTGCAATAGGTCAACCGTCAAATCAATTCTTAATTTAAATCTTTAAGTTCACTATTTAAAGCTCCGAAGAATACAGTTAATTGAATATCAACGTTGATTCATATCGCTAAATACGTTTATTTAATAAATCTGATAGTTTTCGGCGTAATTACATATTTTTTGTTCGGTTGGAAAAATTGTGGGTAGTGGGTATAAATCGTCATCGTACGTTGACTGTGGAATGTTCCAGGTCTGAACTTTGTTCGCGTACCCACGGCTAAATTTAATTACGCATTAGAAACTTTTACATACTTATTATGTTGGTACTAATCGAAATTGCTAAATGAATAACATTGATTGTTATTGTATGATACACTTGTATAGGTTCATTAGCTTTACGCCTGTTATATTCGTATTGCACGAGCAGGTATGCTTTATATAGCGAGACTCAACCGCATATGATTAATTATTGCAATTAACCATATTATCATCGCGTCGCTTGTTATTTTGTTTTGTAGGACTGCTTTCTTGACAGAAACCTTCAGGTAAAATAACAGATGTGTATAAACTTTACGCGTTAATTCTTCTCAATGGAAACAGCTGTATATTTATACATATCACACCCGCACTTCACGTTTGCAAACGTAGTATGTACTTACTAGATAATTTATTTCAAACAGTCATCTACGCGTCTACTCGTGAAGAAATTTACCCTTTCTTACGAAGTTATTTCGTTAAGAATACACTCGCATCGCTTACGAAAATAAGTTTATACTTTTTTCTAAGTTCAACACTTAACTTATTTTTAGTTAAGAATCTGTACCTTCATATTACTTGTATTGAGTAAGTTAATCTCATTCAAGTGGAAGTTAGTGCAGACAAGTTTATCGCGTCGCATCCGACATAAATGTTTTATCGGGTTATGGGTATATCTGAGCTAATCATAAATATCGTATATAGATGGGTACGTTCATAAGATATTTGGCGTGCTTACTATTTTAATTTATATTAGATTTTGTTACCTGCACTTGGTTAAAGCGTCGGTAGTTTATATTTGTTTTACTTTTCAATTTAATATTGTTAGGGTTTCGCGTGTACGTAAACTTCGTTCCGTACTATATACTCAAGTTATAAAATCTTTCATTGGCTTATCGGTTTGATTGGCCCCTAACCTCACGCACTGGGGTTCCGTAGAAGATAAAGGTTGATTTAATATAATTATTTTTGCGTCACATTTGACTTCTGTTCACAATGAGTGACAAGGTTAAACTTCGATTATTGGAAGGTAAACGTGACGCATATTTTGCGCGGGTTCAAAGGATTTTGGATTCAACTAAATCTTTAACTACTGAAAGATTACGCAAGGCTTTCATCGCTCAGGCAAAACAAATTGATGGATTGCGTAGTGAATTCAATGGACTAATGGACGAGATAAATATGCTCAATATGACATTGGATCCAACCTGTGAAGTAAGCTATGGCGCATTGCATTCATTTGATGAGTTGGTCGGCGAAATAAAGTTTAGTTTATCTTCATTAACTGAGTCAGGTGATTTCCAGAAACCTAGCCCGTCAGCGAGCCCAAATTCTCACCATATACAGGTTCCTAAAATCGAACTGCCTACCTTTGACGGTGATATTCAGAGTTTTCCGTTCTTTTACGAGACTTTCAAACGTATTATACATACTAACGTAGATTTAACAGATTCTGATCGCATTCATTATCTGTTGAGTTGTTTAAAAGGCAAGGCTAGGAATGTGGCTGAAGGTATTGTACCTTCTGGCGATAATTACCTTCTTGTCTGGGAGGCGCTCATCGCCAAGTACCTAGATACTCGCGCGCTCGCTACTAATTATCTAAATCAGCTGTTCTCCTTGAAATCGTTCGGATCGACTCCCGCTAATATTGAAAAGGGTTTCGATAAATTAACTTCTACGGTTGCGGGACTCAAACAATTGAAAATAAATAAGTTAGATGATTTTATATTTACTTATTGGGGTCTTAAGTTAATAGACTCTGATATTGCAAAACATTTTGAAATGTCGCTTCGTAATCAACAAGAGTTAGATTATGATTATTTCGTAAAGTTTGTTCGTGAACAAGTAAAAATCTTGTATCGCACCTCTCCTGCGGCTAGTAAGTCCGGCCCCGCAGGTAGCCCCCGCGCCTCATCTAAGGAATCGCAGGTGTTTGTGGCTACTGAATCTAAATGTTCACTATGTCATTCCACGCATAAAACCTTATTTATGTGCAAAGCGTTTCAAAGGTTGAGCGTAGATAATAGATTTAAGTTTATAAAAGACAATAACCGATGTGGTAATTGCCTAAGTAGCAAACATACTGTCTCTAAGTGCCTATCGAAGTCAACATGTAGGAAATGTAACGGTAAGCATCATTCCTTATTGCATTTTGAGCAATCGTTGCAAGCCCCTGCGCCGACGCCCGCTAGCGCCCCCGCCTCCGCTTCTGCGGCCGACCCAGCTCCTTCCGATCGTGTGGCGTTGTGTACGCATTCTTCTGCTCAAGTCCAGGCCACACGTAGTACGGAAGTGCTGGCTACTGCCAAGGTGCTGGTGGCGGGTAGGAAGGGTAAGGCCGTGATGGTTAGATGTCTCTTGGACCCTGGGTCGCAAAAGAATTATATGACATCGCGTTGCTGCCGTAGGCTCGGTCTAACTATACATACCGACTCGATAACTACCGTTCGTGGTATTGGTGGCACGTCGCAGCCCGTTCGCGGCTCGGTGAATCTTACGTTCAGCTCACGGTTTTGCTCGCAGCCGAGGTATGAAATAGACGCTTTAGTTTTGGATCAAATAACCGGACAACTTCCACTGGGTGCTATAGATACGTCCGTATTAAGTCATATTGATCCTAAACTACTCGCGGATGACAGCTGGGGTGTGCCAGGTAATATTGACATGTTACTTGGGGTCAAGTTGTTCGCTAAGTTATTGCGACCTGGTCACGTGACCAGCGTACCCGGTTGTCCCGACGCATTGGAAACTGTGCTCGGCTACATACTTCTAGGAGAAGCACCTATTGTCGAACCTCCAACTGACACTCTGTCTTTCTTTGCGAGTTCGTTCGATAACTTCGATCTTCGTAAGTTTTGGGAGATTGAAGATGTTACTGCTTCATCCATTGGGAGTGCGGATGATAAACAATGTGAAGAGTTTTATTGTGACACAATTACCCGCGCTCCAAATGGCAAGTATGTTGCCGCTTTACCACTGAAAACAGACGCGTCAGCATTAGGAAATTCTCTTAATATGGCTCGCAAGAGATTCTATAGTCTTGAACGTAAACTTAAATCACTTCCTAACGTCAAACTTCTGTATGATGACGTCATACGGGATTATCTAAAAAACAATTTTATTTCTTTGGTGCAGAGTATCGTACCTGAATGTATGTTGCCCAAACGAAATTGTAAGGAGCGAGAAATGGAATACTATATTCCTCACCATGCTGTCATTCGAGAGGATAAGGTGACCACCAAGTTGCGTGTGGTCCTAGACGCCAGTGCATGTACAGATAACGGCACCTCGCTCAATGATATCCTGTACGCAGGTCCAGCCCTTCAGGCTGACCTTTTCAACATTTTGTTAAATTTTCGGCTTTTTAGTGTCGCTGTTTCCGCAGATGTCAAATCTATGTAGCTACGTATAGGTATACGTGCACAAGATCGTTCACTACAACGTATCTTGTATCGGTTTAATGAGGAAGAGGAACTTCAAATTTATCAGTTTTCAGTGCTTCCCTTTGGTTTAAAGTGTAGTCCTTTTATAGCTATTCGCACTATCCAACAGTTATGTCAGGATGAAGGAACACAGTTGCCTCTCGCCAGGGACATTTTGCAGCGAGATATTTATATGGATGACATAGTTAGTTCTATACCTAGCAGTGCGCTAGCTATAGACTCGGCTCGTGAACTTATAAAAATATTCTTTCTCGGCGATTTTCAATTGACGAAATGGTCTAGCAACAGTGTCGATGTTCTTCGGACTATTCCAGAGTCATTACGACTTTCACAGAGCGTGGACCTAAGTAAAGATCCGACTCAGAAAATACTGGGACTTCGTTGGTTCCCCGACGAGGATTGTTTCGGGTTCCAGGTAAACCCTGATGTTCGCACTTGCACTAAACGGAATATTCTTTCTTCCATCTCACGCCTTTTCGACGTTTTAGGCCTCGTTGCACCGATAATTTTATACGCCAAGCTTCTTATCAAAGAGCTTTGGCTTGTCAAACTTGGATGGGATGATGTCCCACCACCTCGCATTGTTCGTCTGTGGGAACAGTTTCAATCTGAACTGCCAATTATCTCTGAATTGAGATTTTTGAGACATGTTGGCGTCGTAGAACGCTGTAGACTCTCACTCGTCGGCTTTGCCGACGCTAGTGAGAAGGCTTACGGTGGTTCGGTTTATGCCCACGTTGTCAGACCTGACGGTAGTGTCGTGGTCTCGCTGGTGTGTGCGAAATCTAAAGTCGCGCCACTGAAGGTAGTTTCGCTAGCTCGTCTCGAGTTATGCGCCGCACTCCTCTTATCAACTGTGATAAGGCGAGTATATAATCTTTTCGCAGCTCGACACGCCATTGAGGTAGTCGTAGCTTTTTCGGATTCAACTGTAACCTTAAGTTGGATTCACTCTGCACCGCATCGATGGCACACCTTCGTAGCCAATCGTATCGCTAAGATTCATGAGAATCTCTCGGCAGATCACTTCTTCCATGTGAAAGGGTCTGAAAATCCCAGTGATTGCCTCTCTCGCGGGTTAACGCCTGCCCAATTAGTTCATCATCCGTTGTGGCTAAATGGGCCGTCGTGGCTTAAACTTCCCCGCGCTGAATGGCCGATAAAACCCTTCGTTTCAGGCGAGTCGCAAGAGCTTCCTGAAATGAAACCCGTAGCTTTACCTGTGCTCTCGCACGAATGCTCTGACAGAAGTCCTCCTTCTGACAACATTTTGTACGTTCGCTCTACCAGGTTCTCGTCCTGGTTTAAATATTTAAAAACTATTTGTTTAGTTTATAAGTTCATCAAACGGCTCCCTAGAGGGCCCGTTATCGCGTCTGATTTAGAGTTCGCTGAATCTTTTGTGTGGCGATCAGTGCAGAGGATTCACTTTGAATCTGATCTCGATCGTTTAGCCCGCAATGAGTTGTGCTCTAAGTCAGTACAACGGTTAAGTCCCTTCCTTCACGAAGGACTTATCCACGTTGGAGGTCGCCTAGCAAACTCTGAGCTAGATTTTGACTCTCGTCATCAGATCCTCCTTCCGTGTCAAGATCATATAGTGGAACTTTTAGTTTCCCACTATCATGTGACTAATTTTCACACAGGACCAACCTTACTCGTATCTCTATTACGACAAAGGTATTGGATCCTGTCCGCGCGACGTATTGCACGTCACATTACCTTTAAATGTAACATTTGCTTTCGAGCAAAGCCACGACCTACCTTTCCTATAATGGCGGATTTACCACGTTGCCGCGTTGAGTCAGCTCCTAAGGCTTTCTCTCATACAGGTTGCGACTACGCGGGACCCTTCTTGGTCACGTCGGTGCGTGCTAGAGGCCAAAGGGCCAGGAAAGCGTACATCTGCCTTTTTACATGCTTGACCACTCGCGCGCTACATCTTGAGATTGCCTCTGATCTTAGCACTGCGAGCTTTCTGTCAGCGTTGAAACGCTTCCTGGCGCGTAGAGGTCCGGTTCAGTGTTTGTACACGGATAATGCTACCAATTTTATTGGAGCCAAATCCTATCTCCGAGATCTCTACCAATTCTTGGCTAAAGAGTATCACCCCTTGTGGGAAAGAGAACTTGCAGAGCATCGAATCACACTCAAAACCATCCCCTGTAGAGCTCCCCATTTTGGTGGTTGTTGGGAAAGTGAAGTGAAGAGTGTCAAAACGCATCTCTGCAAAGTCATCGGTCAGCAAATTCTTAGCTTTGACGCGTTTAACACTATGCTAACTCAAGTAGAAGCTTTATTAAACTCGAGGCCTCTGTATGCGATCAGCTCGGATCCGTCAGAGCCCACTTCATTATCACCGGCGCACTTCTTGCATACGAAACCTCTTTTATTTCTTCCCGCTCACGAAGTCAATGAAACGCGCTTACATCTTATTTCGCGATATGAATTGACTGATCAGATGGTTCAATCTTTTTGGAAGCGGTGGCGCCAAGAGTATTTGCACACCCTACAATCCAAACAGAAATGGAACACTCCTGCCAATCCAATACGGGTCGGGATGGTTGTCGTCTCCATGCAGGACAATGTGATGCCTCTGCATTGGCCATTAGGAGTAATTCACGAAATATTTCCAGATAAAAACGGAGTTTGTAGAGTCGCATCTGTCAAGACTCAAAGCGGGATCCTTCAGAGTCGCCCGGTCGTAAAGTTGTGCCCTTTGCCAACGCAATAAGTTTAGTTACCTTAATATTAATTCTTACTTTGCACCAATGTGCAGTCTTAGATTTAGTTACCTCGTAGGATAGTTAGTTAAGTATCCTTATTTGTTATATAGAGTCGCAACTCTAGAGTTCTTATAGCTTTTGTGAAGTTGTGATGATATGCAATTTTGTATTTACTTCTCCTTAGTGTTTCGAAAGTGGGAACTTTCAAGCCGGGGAAAATGGTTACGCTTCGTAACTTATAGTTTTATATTTTTCTACATCACCTATGGCGATTGAAAGGCATTGGTTCGTCCAATTTATTGAATATGTGCCCTATATCGTGATTGGGTGATTTTGCTCGCGCCGAGCAGCGCGCGCGCCATGCCGCGCCGCATCGACGCGTTAGTCACGCTATAACCTTGGGATCGGGTAGATGCGCATGCTATGTGTGACACTAACTAGTCCCATCGCGCTCTGAAACCCCCTGAACTGAACCTATACGAACTGTTATCAACCTACTCCAGACCTATGTTAGTGTGTTGTGTACTGCTGGCCAGCCTAGTGTATCCAGAAAAGACCTGTAAGCTGCTCCTCCCGAAAGCGGACACGTGGCCGTCGCCTGCGCGCGCGCGTGGAATCGCTGGTCAAGGTATGTGGTACAATTAATGAATTGAATGATCTCCTGTGCCTTTCTTCCCGATTGCGTATTTTTTTGCCTTCAACTTCTTGCGACAGAATCAGCAATTATAGCCTAGGTTTCTCTAATAACCTGGGTTCCTTCCGCGTCTGATTTTAGCAGAAATTAACAACTTCTGCAGGTTATACGCACCACTACACAAAACCATTTTAACCTGATCTCTCTACTATTGTGTGCGATCTGTAGTACAGAGATCAGGTTATGATAGTTTAGAATAGGTTGACCTGCCGTCGTGTGTAGTTTTTGATTTAGATTAAAATTTTTGAAATAAGTGTTTTGGTAGTACTAACTTATATTATTTTTAATTAAATAAGTTGTTTTACTAAAACTATGGTCGATATAAACAAAAAAGAGACTTACATTACACTACATTAAACGTGAATTCTAATATAAAATTAGCTACGTTGTGTGCCAACACACACGACACATTCAACGTAAACGTTATCTGTTGAGAGTTGAAGAGAGGATCCTTTTTTTACGGATAGAAAATCATCAATTTCTTTTTTTCAAGCGAGTGGGCAGACTTTTACCGTCTAAAACCCATCCATGTTCCTTTTGCCCTTTGTGTCCGGGGCCGGAGGGTATCTCTTTCGGAGGCTTATTCGTCAACTCGCGACTGCGCGCGAGTGAGTGAAAATCTGACGTATTTACAAAAGACAAAACACTTTTGTAGACAACTGTAAATAAGTCAGATTTTCATTCGGTCGCGAGTTGACTACAACAAAAATAAGTAAAATCGGAAGGTGCTAACTCGCGCGCAGTCGCGAGTTTATGAGGCGCGAGTTGACGAATAAGCCTTTTCGGACAACCCGCAATCGAGGGGTGTCTCTTTCTGAACAGCTTTTGTTCTACAAGATCCCAAAATTCGCGTGTTAATTCCCGTGAAAAAAAGGTGAGAATTAAAACAAAACACACAAAAAAAAACATTTTCATAGACTAAGCACGACAGGACATGCCCTTAAAAGTGTATAGATTAGTTCAAATAACACACAAATATGCCGTTTTATTATATAAACAGAAGTCTGTTTATTTACTTAACCGAGTATTCCATTCAATGAAAAGTAACAAGCTTAAAAAAATAAAATATCACCGGTTCGGTTTTTATTTCGATCCCCACAAAAATATATTTTCCTTTCTTCAATTTCTTTCCTTCTCACATTTCCACCGTATCGTTTTACCATCACTATCTACAAAGGCAGTTTATTTACCGAAACAATTATTTTCCCCTTGACCCACCCTTAGGTTACCTACCCCTGGAACCCCAATGGTAATGGCGGCCGTAAGTTCCCTGAATTGCCCCTATTTTCGTCTGTTATCTGATCCTTGCGCTTCCGAACCATTTTGATATAACGGCAATGAAATAATTTTTCACATGACTCAAAATGTTTGTTTCTTTTGTTTTATCTCACACATTTTAAATTGAGAACTATTTTATCTGTTTTAAGTATCTACCGTCCCGAGATTAGGAGCAATCCTTCTAAAATTATTTTACCTTTCATTTTGCATTCTGTAAACTTAGGTATACGTCCAGTATCTTTATTTATCATCTGCTAATACATGTATGTATTGGATTTGCATGAATAGATTGCGGTTTGGACACGTCAGAGCATTATTATATGTGTGTTGTGACCTTAGAGGATTTGTGTTTATCCATTGGTATGTTTAAATTAGCTATGTACTATATATCTGCATGATGGGCTAGTTGAATTACCAAATTCTAGATTACTTTATGAAAAGTTTTCCTTGATAGTGTTTTTTTAAGAAATGTAGAAAGAAATTGTAGATAACAATTACTTTTCCAATTATCACGTTGTCTACTTGATAATTGGATTGAATGCGTAAGTGTTCATCATGAAAAGTTTTAGTATAAGCAATAAGCATTGTTTTTAAAAGCGCTTTTTTCTTTAAGTGTTGAAACTTTAAATTATGAAGACAATCATAATATTGATATTATTTCTTCCAATCTTTTTTTACCTTGTCTTATAAAAACTTTAACTTAAAGGCATCTAAATAAAAAATATACCAAAATAGGTCAATACCAAAACATGTAGTTTATAACACAGTTAGTACCCTCTGCTTGCTGGATTAGCCGAGTTAGCATTGCGAACAGCCGCGCCGCCGCCGGTCCGACGATGCAATCTGTAATACAATAGCTCCTAAGCTTAGGTACACGTCTTCTATGTTTAGTTAGTATCTGCAAATACATGAATGTATTGGATTGCTGTTTAGACTTGTCGGAGCGTGAATGTACACGAACGAACACTTTACGAAGTCGTCTATCATGCATTTTGTGCATCAAACTAATGGCTCATTTACATTAGGTCGGTTTGAGGTCGGTCACCGAAGGCGGCGGCCGCATTCGGTTTAACTGAAACGCTACCTAAATTGAGTTGTTTACATTGGTCGGTTAACCGAAACTGAGCTGCGGGCTGCGGGCGGCGGGCGACGGGCGGGGCACGGCGCACTCGACACCGACAACGGGCTCGACCGAATACGGCCAAACCGAATACGGCCAAACGAATACCTATTTATATCAGTCGGTGACCGAATACGGCCTGCAGCCGAATACGGTCTAACCGACTTAATGTAAATGCGCCATAAGTCAGACGATTCAAAAAACATTTACTGGGAAACGTAATTTTTTCATGGTGAAAAACGACGTCTTACTGTAGAACTCAATGTTATACACTTATAATAACATTGTGCTGATGAAGTATCCTTACTAATATAATAAAAGCGAAACTAAGTCAGACGATTCAAAAAACATTTACTGGGAAACGTAATTTTTTTATGGTGAAAAACGACGGCTTACGGTAGAACTCAATGTTATAATACACTTATAATAACATTGTGCTGATGAAGTATCCTTACTAATATAATAAAAGCGAAAGTGAGTTTGTTTTTTGTTTGTTACGTTTTCACGCCTAAATAGCTAAACCGATTTTGATTAATTTTGGTACAGAGATAGTATAATAAAATAAATAAATAAAATACACCTAAATATAGGTGTATTTTATTTATTTATTTTTAAAAGAGGAAAGTAAAGGGAAACTTAGCTTTGCTTTTACAATAAGTAAGGCGCAAATGCAAAAATAACAGGTAGCAGGTACCTGCAAATCAGGAAAGGGGAACCGTGTCACCCCGAACTTAACGCGACCGAAGCCGCGGGCAAAAGCTAGTTACATTATATTTTAGCGAATTTCCATTCATAATATTCTCATCCACTATTTATAACTGTAAATGTCTACCAAACTACAGTACGGCCAACGAGATGCGATACCAAATGTAAACAAAACCCATGCTAAAACCCCATCTAAAATGGCCGCCCGAATGTTGGCGAACCCGTCTTAACGTTGTCATGTTTTTGCCGGGAGAACGAGACATTACGACAAAGGCACAAGATGGAAAGAGCTAAAAATTAGATTGTCAACGCCACAGTTGTTCTTTAGGTTAATGACCTTTCGTATCGCTGCTAGTTGGCCTTACTGTAGCCAACCATCAGGCTTAGAACATCACGGTCTTAATAAACAGTGTCACAGTGCTAGTTATTGCCTTTTATATAGTCTATGCTTTCATCTCTTATATCTCTATAGGGATAAATGAGGATTAATTCACCAGCTTTAATAAATGAACAATATATTAAGCTTTGTTTATTAGAAATATCATCCATAACGTTTCTAATTCCCCAAAAGCATAAGTTATAGATATGGATTACAGTAATCCTTTCTAATCCTTAGTATAATACTAATATTATATATTCTAGTGTAACTCAGGCTTTTCAATCCAAGACCTTTTAATTGTAATCTAGCTGATAGGTTGTCTGTAATCTGTTAAAAAGCACACGCTACTTTTTAACCGACTACAAAAAAGAGGAGCTTCTCAATTCGACTGTATTTTTTACACGACTGCCCCAAAAAGGAGTGTTATGTTTTTAAGGTTCATGTTTGTAAGTTTGTTGCGCGATTTCTCCGTCGATTGTGGGCTATTTATCATAATTATTTTTTAAATCGAAAGGAAATACTCCTGAAATAAAAAATTTATGGGACCCCTGTCCCATAAATTATTTATTTTATATTTCAAGGGTAGTTTATGAGTTATCACCAAAAAAAAAATTTATGGGACCCCCCATAAATTATTTATTTAAATTTCTAGGGTAGTTAATGAGTTATAATCAATTTTTTTTTTAAATCTACCAAAATACACTACTCGAAAAAATAAGGGGTAGTAAAAAAAAAGAAATTTTTGGGAAAGTTTCAACAGGCTTCGAGAAAAAAGACCTTACGGGAAACCAAAACAATTTCTTTTTTGTCTTTTTCTACTCTTACAGATATTTACATTCATTCACAAGTTTTCCTCATGTTAAAATATGTATATATTTGTACTTTTATTTTGCACACACATGCACAATATTTTAGTTAAAATACACATTATTTTGAGTACGCAAAAGGTCCTGCACCCTTTTATTATTAAAAAAACTATAGTTGTGATATTACAACGCGTAACAAAATTAAAAACCGTAAAAAGTGCTACAAAGTTACTTCGAATAAAAACTTTCAACAAACCCGCTTTAAAAATACCATTATTACTTTTAAATGAAGCTCCATCCATACGAACACTCATAAAAAACATGTCACTGCTCCATAAACGTTACACGCAAACACAAACTCGCATAAAGTCCCACGTTTAATGTTTATTCCGTGCAATACGGACTAGTAATTCTGTAGCAGGAAATTATACGAAGCTAGTACTGGAATGCTAGTATTTTAATTACTGGATGCCGTCGGCGAGTAGCTGGTTATTAAAAGAAATAAGTTGGAACGAGGCATGCGATCGACTGGGGTGTTTAGAAGAGACGAAATGTATTGCGACTTTTTTGTCGTTTGGATAGTTCAGTAGTTCACTACGTACATTAAACTCATGTGACTTAAAAAGTGATAGTAATGAATGTTGAGGGATGGAGAGGGAGAAGAAGAAAAGTAAAAGGTAGATGAATGAAACAGTAAATGATGCCGCGACATCTGACAGGGAGGATGGAAGAAGAAAACGTGATGCAGAATGGGATAAAGGCAAGAAGATGATCGGTGGCTCTAAACGGTGATTAAGAGCTGACAGTGTTAATATTCAGGAACAATGACAATGCTAACGCATTTTAACTATAAGAAAATAGTTAGTGTCTCGCAGCTTTAACTAAAGTTTTCGACAAAAGTTACTCTTCTAGAAAGTTGTTCAGATGTAAGTAAAAAAAGGATTTGGATTTTTCGCCACGGAATATACAAAAATATAGCGTCGCAGAATCTGAAAATAATTTCATATTTTTCAAACGTTTATTTTAATAACTGAAAAGTCAAAAGACCAACTTCATTTCATATACTTGCGATAGAACAAAAACTTTATCTTCTTCAACAGCCAACTGGTTCCTGACAATACAACAGCAACTTGTCAAACTACGGTATATAATTATCGTTCTGATTTTTGGCGGTAAAGAGACATGGGCTCAGAGTTTTTCATGACATTTCTGGGGACAGTCTCTGTATATATCTTCAAAGCAAAAAACGCATAAGAGTGTTAAGAACAGGGTGTTGAGTTTTGGCTACTAACCGGCTGTTGTTGTCGGGTTTTTAACCGACTTCAAAAAAGGAGAAGGTTCTATGATTGACCGTACGTTTTTTAACGTATGTTTACCGATTTCCGCCAACTGTGAATCGATTTTCATAATTATTTTTGTTCGAAAGGTTTTACTTCTGAGGTGGTACATTTCAATTTTATTTAGTTAGTTTATTAGTTATCGTCTATAATACATATATTTAGTAACAATGTAACCCTTTTTAGTAACAATGGAATATTAATATTCGATAAAAAAATATCTGATATATCATCACCATAAACTACCAAAAAAAACCTAAAAAGTTTAAAACAACTTTTCTTCCGGAAGTCGGTGGCATAAAAGTCAACGAAACAAACAAAAGTCAAAGTTATTCTAGCGACATTTAGCATTTTGATTTTAGTCCTTCATTTGTATCATAGATGACGCTGTAGTACTTTATGTAATAAGTTGTTGTAGTATATTTTGTAGGGCCGCTACAGACCTATTACCTCATTATGTTTCACAACAAAGACACAATAATAACATTACATTATGCCTCCTTCCTGTTTTCTCGATAATGTTGTTCCACTTTATTTAAACGATGACAAGGGTCTGACGGAGTTTCGTTAACGCGAGGTTAAAATGTTCACGAAGTAATATTGTTATGTCATCGTCTAATTAGCTGCAGAGCAAAACGTAAGATGCGGGGCTTTCAGTTGACCTATTTATTTATGAAACTAGGCCTTTTCTCACAGCTTCATTTACGAAGGATTTGTCTAACATTAATTTGCTAGATATTTCGCTGTCATTACAAATTTCTTTAAAAGTATCTGTCTGTGCTGTCAAACTCTGAAAGATATACTATGAGTTCAGTAGGCCTACTATGACATTTTAAAGCAGAACTTTTTCCACTGAGTGAAAGAGATGGTGCTAGACGCCCTGTATAGCTCTGTCCCTTTCCCTCAGCGGAATAAGTTCTGCTTTAACACGTCATGGTAGCAGTTCTAGACGAAGAGGGTAGCGATCTAGAATTATCTTCTGAATACATAAGGACAGGTTGCTCGTCGATGTCTCTTTCAAATTATATTTTATGGATCGCGACATCGCTTGCATGGAATTAGAAAAGAGTTTTGATGAAAATGAAAATAAAGCATTTCGTACACACGGCAGACACATCAAGCTAAGGCTTGTTTGTGTAACAAGGCCTCGCTTTATACTGATTTCCTTTTGAGAGGTTAAGGGATACAAGGGCTGGCTTTTACTTTGGCCAGAGGCTAGGCGTTGCCATACAACGTGGCAACGCGGCCAGTCTCTTGGGGACATTACCAACTGACAGCGTTATGGACGAATTTTTGACGCTATATTTTAATTTATTTATACTTTAAACTATGTAATAATCTAATCATCACTGCTTATAAATATAAATTATACTTATTGTTTGAAACTACTTAAATCAATATTAACGATATTTCGCGAAGGGCAGGGCGTTTTTGTGGGACTGTCTCTTGTAATGTGACGTTCAAAAAGTGCTGATTATCAGCCTAATTTAAATAAATTACTTTTGATTTTGATTTCTAACTGCTTTTGTATAACTTAATGTGTCGTCGTGGGTACTAACTCTTGGTTTTTTTTTTAAGAATGTACTTGATACCTACTGCTCACTAATTGTATGCAGTTAAAAATACGAATGTTTGTGACGATGGATGGATGTATATAATAATAAATATCTTGGGACAACTCACACACGGCTATCTGATCCCAAGCTAAACAGAGCTTGTGTTATGGTAACCAGACAACTGATATACATACTTACATAATTTATACATACATATTATAGATAAATATATTACATATTATAGGTATGAATGCATAGATGTATGTATGGATGTTTTTTACCTTTTCACTTCAAAACGGCCGATCGAATCTTAATGAAATTTGGCACAGACTAGGTAGATTGGAATAACACATGGGATATATTTTTTCAATATCACGCGGGCAAAGCCACGGGCGCCAGCTAAACATTAAGCTTAATTTGACGGGCCTGTTGCTCTAGTGGTTAGTGGCCCTGACTGC
The DNA here is from genome assembly GCA_958449745.1 of Ochropleura leucogaster. Lineage (NCBI taxonomy): Eukaryota > Metazoa > Arthropoda > Insecta > Lepidoptera > Noctuidae > Ochropleura > Ochropleura leucogaster. The sequence continues at coordinate 7,845,511 of OY288223.1, read as the reverse complement.
TGAGCCGGAGATCGTGGGTTCGATTCCCACCCAGGACAAACTTTGTGTGATGAGCATGATTGTTTGTTCTGTGTCTGGGTGTGATTTATCTATAATAAGTATGTATTTATAAATTATATAAGTATGTATATCAGTTGTCTGGTTACCATAACACAAGCTCTGCTTAGCTTGGGATCAGATAGCCGTGTGTGAGCTGTCCCAAGATATTTATTTATTTAATTGGAGAGTGCGACTTTAGAGTGGAAAAAACGGTCAATCAAAAGTCTCCAGTACGGGCAAGCCCTAAAGATTATTGAGCGATTGCCCTCTGGCAGTCATTTCGATGCACTTAGCTCAGTTGATTGGAGAGGGCAAGAAATAGCTTTTAAAAATTGTTATGAAGCTTTTAATTTCGTTCCGCGGATATTAATTTTTTTGCTGCCAGAGAAATGCTGTGATCTCGGTTATTATTAAATGTAACTGTTGAAAAGATCGCCAGTTATAAGATTTTTAATGTACAAACTAAAGTTGTGTCTGTGAAAAACTATTTTGCACATTCCGTATTTTAAATGGAAATAACGGAACTTTTATAGTATCAGTTTAGTAAATTAAATCAGTATTTTAGTTTTAGTAAATTTTATATTTAGTTTTAGTAAATTAAATCAGTATTTTTTTTATTTTCCCACTATGCCCTTTGCCAATATTTTTTTCTCATCTAACAATTTTTATCTTTATGCAACCAATCGTGACCACAGCTGTTTTATTTGTTTTTTAAGAAAATTAGTCAAAAATAGTTTTATTTTCATGATTTAATGTATTCTATGATCATGCGTGTGTTATCTCCGTTACCTTTTTTTACTATTTCTGTATTTTTTGTTGTTGTAAACAGGAGTCAAGGGTTTAAGCTGAAAACCAGCGCTTAGCTACCCTCTAGGGGGGACCTAAGCATAATGCTGACGCTTAAACCTCTTGCTTCCGGTATTATAGTTTTTATGTATTTACTACTACTAGCTGTAATACTGGAGACAATAAACGTTTATTCTATTCTATTCAGTTTGTTATCCGTTTGTCAATCTGTCTGTAAATACCCTTTATCTCAGGAACATGTGGAGGTACCTATCGAGTTGAAAGTTTTATCAAACTAGTTTTTGCCCGCGGCTTCGCTCGCGTTAAATTCGGGGTAACACGGGGTTCCCTTTTCTGATTTGCAGGTATTTTTCATTGGTTACAAACAGTATGTGTGCCGATTTTTAGCTTCCTCCCTTGAAAACTGCTAAAAGTCCTAGATAACATGTCTACTCTATTCTCATTTTTTTTTTTTAAAAAAAAAAGCCCAGGTCCGTCTCCAGGGTCCCTCCCAACTATCCCTGTACCAAAATTCATCAAAATTGGTTTGGCCAATTGAAATTTGCAGTAATTCGTAAAAGAAACAGGAATCTTTAGGGTACTTCCCAGTAACCTAGAATCATAGGAGCAATATAGAGCACTAGTTTTGGGAAATATCCGAAAAACCGTTTCGTAGATTCATCACTAAAAATTTTATTACAAACTTAATTGCAGTTGGTAGTCTAACTAAGACTTTTGTCGATGTACTGTCCGTCTATACAGTTTAAATTTTCATTAGAGCAATGTTCAGTAAATTCACTAATAGTGTGTACACATGACGGCAGATCAACCTATGCTTAACTATTATAACCTGATCTCTCTACTACGGATCGGTCACCGTAGTAGAGAGATCAGGTTAAAATGGTTTACATAGGTCGATTCGCCGTCGTGTGTACGGTACTCTCGATGCGCGAGTCCGATTTGCACTTGGCCAAATCTTATTTTAGGGTTCCGTTGCCGAATGGAAAAAACAAAACAGTTTCGTCTTTTCCGTCAATCTATGTCAAGCCAGTAGATTTATATTTTCCATTGCATATGATTAAAATTTAAAAGCAACCTAGTCCGAGGTTGCGGTTTGTTCGAAAAAGATACCACGGCCCCGAAAGAAGCCGAAGGGAGTGTAAAAGACACACCTTTCGGCTCCGCTCTGGAGAAGTTATTTGATATTGTATACGAAAAACAAAAGCGCAACCAAACTGACAATTGATGTGTTTTTGTTTTCAAGTCAATACAGATGAATTCATGTTTGTTCTAAACATACTAATATGATCAGCGAACACTGTTGTTTAATTTATATCAATTTAGCCAGCTTTGATTGCTGTGCAAATTGATTGAATTTATTTGCATTTAACTGTGCAAAATTTGGGTATAAGTGAGTGTTTGTGTGAGTTATATTGTCTGTTTTCTAAACTAAATAAATACAAAATTCTATATCACTAAGTTTATAGCAAATAATTGCATACCATTCAGCTACAATTCTAAATATATGTAAGGATTTTACATTGAAAACATAATATTGAATGTGATTTACCTCATAATATGTTTTTCAATTTACATCACTTGGTTCCATACAACTCAGCCCCGAGAATGGGATTTTTTTTTCGGGTGGGAAATCCTCTTATGACTTCCCCCGCTCTGGGCGGAGCGCGGGGCATGTCAGACTTGTACTGACTAAAACCTGGGTGGGTTTTAGTCAGTGTTCTTTCTATTGCCCTTTACGTTCCGGGGCCGCGGTATCTCTTTCAAACAACCCGCAACCGAGAATGGGATGACAAAAGATACATTATGCAATTCAGTTTGAAATGAAGTCCGTCAAATACACATAACCTACTATTCTTACTAATATTATAAACGCGAAAGAGAGTTTGTTTGTTTGTTACGTCTTCACGCCTAAATGGCCAAACCTATTTGAATTGGTACAAAGATAGTTTTTTTTTATTATTTAATTTTAAGTGAGATACTTAAGGGGGAGAAAGAGGGAAGAAAAAGCGGGAGAAAGTTTTTTTCGATCATCACGCGTGTTAAAGTTAGCGTTAGCTCACAGTCACTATGCCACGCGGACGAAGTCACGGGCGGAAACTAGTAAATAAATGAACTCAAATCAATCTTCTCTTTGCTTTTACAGCGCAAGAACGAACTTTAAATACACAGTGTTAACGCATTACTATTCTGATCGCGATCAGTCAACATCACATGCATGAAACATAATTTCACTTTAACACAGCCTTTATTAATCAGCCATAAGAGCTAGTTTCGTACATCAAATGTCGTGTCGTTGACCACAGTATGTTTCAGAGGTAAATATTTGCATGTGTATTGAAGGAGGTCCCAATCAGAGTTGCTTTGTGCAAGATGTTAGACAAAGAGATGCTGACGGAAGGTCGGTTAGTTCCAAAGTGATTGGACCGAGAAGATTTCAGGGTATGTTGTTAGAGAAAGCAAGTTGGTTAGAAAGGTTGGATAAGCTAGTTATCTTAGGCCTTGTTAGTTCATGTTGTTTTGGGATTTGTTCTAAAGTTATGTAGGTATTGATCACCTAAATTAATATTATTTTCTTCAAAAACAAATAATACACACGGTTTTTATAATCCTTTTTTGCGGATGTGAAATCATTAAATAGCCTCACCCGCTCTAGGCAGAACGGAGAGGAATGTCAGACTTTTACTGACTATAACCCACCCATGTTCCTTGTTGCCTTTTATGTTCCGGGATCGCGATATCTCTTTCGAACAACCCGCAATCAAGTTGTATAACCCTTCCACAAGGTTATGAAAAGAAGCAAGTAAAATATTATGCTTTATCCTGAAATCCACTACGCATTAATGACGACAAAAGTGCATACATCCTTATCCTTACTAATATTATAAAAGCGAAAGTGAGTTTGTGTGTTTGTTTGTTACCTCTTCACGCTTTAATGGCTAAACCGATTATGATGAATTTTAGTACATGGATAGTTGGGAACCAGGAGACGGACATAGGCTAATTTTTTAAAAAAAAAAGTGGGAGGAAGAGGGAAGAAAAAGGAAAACTTAGCGTTGCTATTACAAATCAATAAGGCGCAAGGGGAACTGTGTTACTCCAAATTTAACGCGGGCGAAGCCGCGGGTGAAGCCGCGGGCGAAAGCTAGTTTATTATAATCGTAGTTTCGTCTAGTTTTGACATAGTAAAACTCACACTAATTGGCAACTACAGTACTTTCACAAGTTATTATGCCTTGTGACCGGGACTGTAGATTCATTTTGTTTCTTGACATTAAAAAGTGCTTGTAATGGTCTAATTGAAATAAATGATTTGATTTGTAAGTTTTTTCTTAGTAAGGACTAATTAAATAGTTGTAAAAACACGTAACGATGCCGTTTGCACATTTTTTTCCGTATTTTTTAGGATTCCGTACCTCAAAATGTAAAAACGGAACGCTTAAAAGATGACTGTGTTGTTCGTCTGTTTTTCAGCCTGTCAAAGCTCTTTATCTTAGAAATGCGTAAAGGTAGCGATTTAAAATAATAATAAATAATAAAACCTGAGGTCCCTTATTGCTGTAAAAAAATCAACCACATTTTCAAAAGTCAAAAGTAATAATAGTCTACTTTTTCTAGAAGAAAAAAATTAAATCAATCAAAGATTCTATTTTCAAGGGTTCCAAGTAGATTTACCCCCGAATTCTGAAACGTCACTCAAAATGTGAGGGCTGCTTAACATTTGAGCAGCTCTTAAACTTTAGATTTTGTATGGTCAAACGTCACTTCTGCGGCTCTGTTAAATTTAAGTGGGACTTAAATTTTAAGTGACGTTTCAGTATTCGGGGGTTAGTGTCTTAAATAGCTTCTGGGACTTTAAGGTATTTAAATATAAAATAAAACTCATGTTTTGTCCATCCTCAGAACAAGATGCTTCTTTAGATTTTTAATTAAAGCTATAATTTTTATTGTGCAAAGCTATAAAAGAAACAGTTGATTTTATAAAACGCAAACAGTGATATTACCGGCCAAATATTTGCGCCAATATTGGCCAATCAGTAGATAAAATGATGTCTGTTTGTCTTTAAATTGACCATTGAATATTCAATTAATTAGCTTCGTCAAAATCCGTTACTTTGATGAATTGAAGCTCAGATTTGTGCAAAATTAAATGTTATCAGTTTCTTTAGAAATTCTCGTGTTTATTTGCTACGCTGATCAAATACTAACCTAATAATAATTGATAATTTCCCATTTTATTTCATTACAGTATTTAATTATTTATTTTTGCTATTGGCAAAACACAATAATACACGTAAGGCAAGACAATAGGTGTAAGATACATCAATTAAACTTATAGACTAGCGTGCTAATTCCTTACAGGTAAGCACATCACACACATAATTGAGTCGCCCCGTCCGTCTATATGTCACAGACATTTAACTCTAAGACTCTTGGCACCACACGATTGTAAGATCGGTGTTTTTTTATGAATCACTACACAAATATGATGCGAAATTTATATGACGGATGAAAAGAACAAAATCAATTTTTTTGAAAGAGAAAATCACTGACTGACTCGTCACGAAATCTCAGAAACTACTGTATAAGGAGTTTCAAATTTTTCGTGGGGCTTCTTTTAAGACGTAAGTGAACACGACGTGAAAAGGATCCCCTTTCCCTTTTGTATAATCTTGTAAGATCCCTTTTTTTTTTTTTTTTTTTTTTTCCGGGTGGGAAATCATCCAATGACTTCCCCCGCTCTGGGTGGAGCGGGGGGGCATGTCAGACTTGTACTGACTAAAACCCACCCATTTTTCTTCTATTGCCCTTTACGTTCCGAGGCCGCGGTATCTCTTTCGAACAACCCGCAACCCCGGCAGGCAGAGGCTCTGGCAAGCCCCTCTGCTTTGCTGACTCTCTTTGAGGCGCGCGTGAAACACGAACGCGCCGTCGACACGGCCTGTCGTCAATCGACGGACGGACGGTGAACTACCCATTGCTCACCGCCCACAGGCCCGCATCTATGGTGGCCGGAAGTCGTCTCGCGGCGCCCGGCGCCATGGGCGTCTCCCGCGGCGGCTGGGTTGGGCAGATGTTCTTTCCCTCAAACGCCCGGCCACCTCCTTCGCTAACATTACTGCTTCGCAGAAGGTGGTGACCGCTTCCCATTCCCTCTCGCTCCGGACCATGGCCTGAACCAGGGCCGGACGCGAGAGATCGCCGCCGCCGATCGCCTCTACGAGGGCACGGCGGTGCTCCGCCCAAGCCGGGCAGATCGCCACTGTGTGCTCCACCGTGTCCTCCGGGCGATCGTCACAATGGTGACACCCGGGCGCTTCCTCCCGCCCGATGATGTGCAGGAACCTCCCGAAACTTCCGTGTCCGGTGAGGACCTGCGTCAGGCGGTAGGTGAGGACGCCATGACGCCTCTCCAGCCACTCCTCAAAGAGGGGACTTACCGCCACTATTGTAGCGTGCCCTGCACGGGGTTGCGACAGTCGCTCTCTCCATGCCACCATGAGATCGCACCGGAGGTCTGCCCGCCGAGCGGCAACTTGCCGCGGCAGTGGGTTTTCCCCCCGGTGTAGTGCCTCCGCGCGCCACTCAAACAGGCGCGCGAGGACTATCGCCTCCAGATCCCACGGTGGCAGTCCGGCAAGGAGGCTTGCTGCCTCGCCGGAGATCGTGCGGTAGCCCCGGACAAGCCGTATGGCCACCACCCTTTGGGGCGCGTTCAGATAGTGGGCGGCGCGCCGCCCTAAAGAACGCGCCCATACTGGGGCCCCGTAAAGGGCCATGGACCGCACGACTCCGGCATAGAGCCTACGGCAGGAGGCGTTTGGCCCCTTGAGGTTGGGCAGGAGCCGCTTGAAAGCAGCCCCCGTCCGCTCGAGCTTGGGAGCCAAACGTCGGAAGTGTTCGACGAAGTTCCACCGGCTGTCGAGGACGATTCCCAGGTACTTCATCGTCGACCCGACGCCGATGCGAACCCCTCCTACCGTCAACTGGGATCCCGACGGTGGCGTGTTTCCGCGGCCATGAAAAACCATGGCCTCGGATTTGTGCAAGGCCACCTCGAGACCCAGTAGCCGGATCCTCTCCGCGACTATCGCAACCCCGCGTGTCACATTGTCGGCCGCCGCCTGGTGCGACCCCCCCTGAGCCAGGACGAGCGTGTCGTCAGCGTAACAAACTACACTGACGCCGCTGGGGAGGTCGGCGCGCAGCACCCAGTCGTAGCCGATGTCCCACAGGAGCGGCCCCAAGACCGATCCCTGTGGGACACCGCACGACATCTCTCGCCGGTTCCACTCTCCAGAGCGACCGGGGTATATGACGGCCCTGTCCGTCAGATATGCCCCGACCACACGACGAAGATAGGTCGGCATCCGGTGGTATTGGAGTGCCTCCCTGATGCAGCCCCAGGGCATGGTGTTAAACGCGTTAGCGATGTCGAGAGACACCGCCACGACAACCCCACCCCTGGACACTGCAGCCCCCGTCGTAAGGGCTCTCACGCGCATGATGGCGTCCACCGTCGAGCGCCCCTTGCGGAAACCATACTGGTGATCCGCAAGATCCGGCCCCGTCCCCACAAGGTGCCCGACGAGGCGGTTTGCAATTACTCTTTCAAAGAGCTTGCCCACCTCGTCGAGCAGCACAATGGGCCGGAATGCGGACGGAGAGTCCGCAGGGCGCCCCGGCTTCTGAATGAGGACCAGCTTCCCCGTCTTCCAACGAAGTGGGAACTGGCCTCTCTCCAAGCATGCGCTTAGGAGCCCTAGTAGTCGGGGCCCGAGAGCCTCCAGGGCCAGGACCCAGGCTTTGCCATGCAAGCCGTCGGGTCCCGGGGCGGTGTTTTTGGCTTTCAGCCTGCCCACCGCCGCTCTCAGATCCACCCCAGTCACCTCCGGAACGTCGTCGTCGTCGTTGTCCTCGTGGTCCGCTTGTGGCACCGCAAGCGGCGGGGCCATGGGCGGAGGAGCATGCTCCCTTGTAAGATCCCTAATGTATAATCTCAACATGAATGACGTAACCTCGATCTTGTAATATCATTATGATTTAAAAGAGTGTCCATGGAGTTTCTTGCTCATCCGTTTCTTTCCAGAGAGTTCAACGCTTTGAAATGGGCAACTACAGTACTTTCACAAGTAACTTTCATTGTGTTTGGGACTACAGCTTAATTTTTTTGTTTGTTGACATTCAAACGTGACCGTAATGTACTAATTAAAATAAATGCTTCGAGTTTGAATTTCTTTTAGGACGTAGGACACGCAGCATGCACTTAGGTGCTCACTAAGCAACATTCCTACCCCAAGGTGTGAAACAGGGTGGCAAAGTTTGTCTGGGATAATCTGGGCCGGATTTTGACTTGAAATGAATAGACATCTTAACCAAGCAGCGGGTAAAACCGCTGGGCACAGCTAGTGTATGTATATAGCTGCGTGGAGCAGAGTAGTTTTCGTTTTCTTGGACCGGGTTTAAACTCACTCCCGCTCTTAAAGAGGAACATTATTACGATTGTTCTTACTTTTGTTTGTCAATCAATTTTGAATCCTAAAATATAAATACTTGGATTCTTTTTAGAGTATCTTGGTACACCTATATCGCCCTCTTAATCCGTTCTAAATTCAATTCCAAGTTGTCCATTTTTAAGACGTTTGAAACAGCACATTGCTGGAGTTTTATCGAGAACTTTTACTCACTCGCTTGGCAAGAGACAAGTTCTTCTGTAAAACTAACATCACACAGTTTTCAACTAAACTTCGTACTTGGTAGGTAAGTTTGTTATAAATACGATAAACAGTTGACGGCGTGTTTATTTATCTCTTTGACGTAGAGTAAAACTTTATAGGAACTGCAGATTTTCCTTTTAAGGATTTCTTTTTCTTTATCAGGTGTCGGACAGACTATATAAATGGATAGAAGATCTTAGAAGATAAATTTTCCTTGTGGTTAAAACCTACCAATAAAAGTGGCCATTACAAACAAGGTACTGCGTGAAGCGTTGAAAAAAACAGGATAAATTAATTTGGTTTCTCTTTTCATATCCATTTTTGTTTTTCAATGTTTCATTCAAAAGTTGCGAGAAAAAAATACAGGATAAATTTCATGTTTTTTTTTTTCAATAAAGCCGTCACAAATTGGTAAAACGGGTAGTAGTATTTTCATCTAACGTATATTTGCATTTTTTTTTAATTTCGCCTATGAAAATATACTTTAATTTCAATAAAACTTGTTTTTTACAACTTTTCAAAACAATCCTGATTCTTAAAATGATGCCTTCTGTTATTTTTTACATATTAGAAAAAACAGAGAAAACCACTATTTTATTTTACCTTAAAAGCACAAAATACGGGTTATGGTAAAACTATAATGTAACATTATTCCCAGGGTAGCAGGAAGCCATAAACAATGAGTATAGGTCCTCTGAACCGCACTGAAACCTTACAAAATGCTTTATCTTTCTTTCTTCAAATACAACGAATGAACCTATAATGATAAATGATGTTTATTTTGCAAGTAGGTTTTCACAAACACTTTTACACGTCTTTTTTTTATAAACTAGATGAAGCCGGTGTGTCGTACCCGACTACTCTGAGAAGAAACAGCCAAAACAAACTCAGAGGTCATAGTCTCTTTTAAGGTGCAGACAAAATAATCTTGGTCAACTTACATGAGGACCATGCAGATAGTGTCTGAAATGGTCTTTTTAAGAAAGCACCGCACAGATTGAGTGGACCTGTCCAGTCAGCATTTGTCAGTTATCGTGTAGCTCAACTCATAACCCAATTAGCTCAACGACACGACGAACAATACCAAAAAAAACCGGCCAAGAGCGTGTCGGGCCACGCTCAGTGTAGGGTTCCGTAGTTTCTCGTCCGTCACAATAAGTGTTCCCAGTTATGAGGCCAACCGAACAATTCGGTAATACCCGATCCAATGTAATAAGTACCTACAGCGCCATCTCTCGGGTTACTAATTAATACAAAGACGTGCAATTTCGGTGGTAATTTTGGATTGCGAGAACCGATTTCAATAATTCTTTTTTTGTTTGAAAAAAGATACGTTCAGGATTATAAAATATGTAAACAAAGTTACAAAAAATGCTTGCATATACGATTATACTACAAACTTAGTCCAGAAATTATTTTGTAAAACATTTTGTCTTTTTTGTACAAAAACTGTTGTGTCAATCAAGTTCAAAATAATTTTCATAGAAAGTCCTTATAAAGTTCTACTTTTCAGATTTTTTTCATATTTTCTAAACTTATGGTTCAAAAGTTAGAGGGGGGGGGACACATTGTTTTTTACTTTTGGAGCGATTATTTCCGAAATTATTGACATTATCAAAAAATGATTTAAGTAAACCCCTATTCATTTTTAAATACCTTTCCAACAATATATCACACGTTAGGGTTGAAATTAAAAAAAAAATCACTTCCCACTTTACATATAGGGTGGCTACCCTAATAAAACATTTTTTTTTAATTTTTATTTTACCACTTTGTCGGCGTGATTGATATACATATTGGTACCAAATTTCAGCTTTCTAGTGCTAACGGTCACAGAGATTAAGCGAGGACGGACGGACGGACAGACAGACATGGCGAAACTATAAGGGTTCCTAGTTGACTACGGAACCCTAAAAAAGGACATTTGTGTAGGTCGCGTATAGTACTCAAACTGCCAGACTATCGTCAAAAAACAAAGTAAATAAAAAAATAATCCACATGGTCTTCAGATTCACAATAAACAAATAAAAAAAGGATGGTATTTAAAAGTACTTCAATTTATTCCCATTTCGTTTACCTAATTTTGCCTATGTTGCACCAAATATACTGAATGTGCACCAAAATATGTTAATTAAAATATGTCATAACGAGCATCAGGAAAAAGACAGCACTACAATAAAAAAGTGTTATATCTTTATCCATTTTCTATTAATGCAAGTCGTTACTGGGGGGTCACAGTTTTAACCTAACCTAACCTACGCATTTTTTTAGCATTCAGGAAAGAATATTTGGTGCACGATAAGTATTTTTGGTGAACACAAAATTTTTTCCCATAAACAAAATACAAAATTAGAATCACATAACTACAGTCTGGGCACCATTTTTACTTCCTATAAATTGTAAAGGCAAAATTGTAACACCTAATTTGAAAGCAGGCGAGTGAATAAAACTGACACGAAGATGTCCAATAACAGAAAGTTTCCATTTGCAATGAAACTTCGTTACGAGTTAATGTCCCACGGCAAGTTTATTGTGTTTTATAATAGAATTCCTTGTTTTGTAACTCGTTTTCCTGTTGTTTCCTGTAATGATTGTTATTACCCAACTGTCTAAAGGAGGGTTTTGTTTTTGAGTGTTTGTATGTAAAGGTAGTATATGTTTAAGACTAGACCATAGTCTGCAGCGCTGCGTATCGCAAGTTCGATACCCGCACGGATTAAATATCTGTATGGCCTACAGATAGTTGTTCCGCGTCTGGTTGTAAATGTGTGTATGTTAGTTTAAATGTTTGTAAACGAACCTGCTATACAAAATGAACCAAAAAACTAGAGAGTACAATGACGCCGATGTTTCATCATCTGCCTAGCCTTTTCCCAACTATGTTGGGGTCGGCTTCCAGTCTTACCGGATGCAGCTGAATACCAGTATTTTACTTGGAGCGACTGCCTATCTGACCTCCATAACCCAGTTAATACTGGGTAATACGATACCCCTTAGTAAGACTGGTTGTCAGACTTTTGGGACACTGACTACTGTAACGACTGTCAAAGATCTACAAATGACAGCCGAGACCAACAGCTTAACGTGCTTTCCGAGGCACGGAGGAAACTCGGTATGTAACGGGTGGTCTTGGTTTGTGCTAAGATTTAGTTCTTCAATTTAGAGTTATTAATATATATGGCTTGGCACCGACTTCAAACCAAGCAGTAAGCGGAAAGAATAAGTAGTTAGTAGGTAAGTAGAGGATGGTGTTATAAATTGCGTAAGTTATTTATTGCTTTTTAGTTGTTAAATTTATAGTTTTTAGCTTTATATATTCTATTTTAGTATTTTTTTATTTATTTATTAGCTTAAGATATAGTATGTCTTCAGATTTGTCATAATTGTTAAAACGACAATATCAATATTAACTTCAACTACATTTGCACGTTACCATCAATCAGGATAAAAATGTTTTTTTGGATGTGTAGAAGTGTCGATAATTAATCATTAAACATTAAGTGTGCTCCGCCCCAAGAGGAAATGGGAAGCTGTCACCTCTTTCTGCAAAGCAGTTATGCTAGCGAAGGACGACGTTTAAGTGAGCGAACCTCATACCAACCCAGCTACCGCGGGAGACACTTCGGGGGTTGGGTGCCGAAAAGATTCCCGGCCACCGTAGATGCGGGTCTGTGGAACGTGAGCAATCGGTAGCTCACCGTACGTTTGTCGACGGCGCGTTCGTGTTCCACACACAAAGTAGGAGGCCTGCTAAGGCCACTGCCCGCCCAGTTTGAGGGTTGTTCGAAAGAGATACCTCGGCCCCGGAACACAAAGGGCAAAAAAAGGAACCTGGAAGAAGTGTGTTCCTCTTAGGCATCGTTGCTTCACATATTCAGGCGAGATGTGGCCAAATACAAGCCTATTTAGTTCAAAAAAGTATAAAGTCAGTTTTTTTGTTATGAATCAACACACAACATTAATAATATACTTACTTTTCCAACTTGTTGTAGCAAAGAACCAGAAAATCAACAAGACAAGCCAAGTTTTCGCATAAAACCATATAAAACTGACGACATACAGCACCATATGAGTATGGCAACATCCGACAAGTTGCCAACATTTCCATTCGCTATGGAAGTTACTTTGGTTCAACTGAGTGTGAGTTAACCACAAGTTACGCCGACGTCGGCGGCGCAAAGTTGATGCAGTTTGACTGAAGTGGGACTCAAATTATTGTAAGTATGATTAATGCACTCAATAAATGTAAATTATCTAGACGGCACGGTGGGTGCAGTGGCTGAGCGATCGACTGCTGCGCTGCGTGTCGCGTTTTCGATCCCCGCACGGAACAAATATTTGTATGACCTACAGGTAGTAGTTTCGGGTCTGGCTATTTGTGTATATCTGCCAGTGTATTTTTTTATAAACGCATCCACGATACAGGAAAAATTCCTGGTGTGGGGCCAAGTGTTTTTTTTTTTAAGTAGAATACTACTAATATTATAAATGCTACGTACGTATGCTACGGGATTTTGTGAATTTCAATATTTAAGGGGGTGAAACAGTTTGGCTAAATTTGTATGGAAGAAAGCAATTCCTTGACGGTATTGATTTGAAAGCATTCTTTTACGAATTTAATAGACTTGATCACAACATGCTACCATAATAAGGAGATAAGCAGCGGGTTAAACCTCTGGGCACAGCAACTTATTATTTACGACCATAAACAATCCGCTCATCAAATTTTAACACAAGTGTACAAATTAAAATTTATTTTAATTTTAACAAAATACATATTAACTCAACATGCTGTGTATTTTTAACGGATTACAGAGTAAGCAAGCAAAGTCTTTTTGGATTATTTAAATCACGATTTTTTAAGTACAGACGACTGCAGGTCAAGCTACCCGAAACAGGAATAAGTCCTAGTGTCCAACGATTTTTTTTTAATAAAAGAGAGAATTCTGAGTAGTGCCAATATTCTTGCTTTCGATTAAATGGGGCTTAACTACACGTGCCCGTCAAAACAAGCTTCCGTCTTTCCTTTGGGGATACATACCTAAGTCATCCCCAAGAACATTACGAGGAAATATCCCACAGAAGAACTTATATTACGGTGAAAGAAAATGTGAGTCATCTAGGTTGTGTTGGGTTAAGTTCCCAGTACGCCGGATGTAATTAGGCGTCGTCTCGTGGGGATGCCTTAAGTCTATGAAATGCCTATCTCGGAGTTACTTGGTTTAAGTAACAAATAACCTGCCTATAATCTTACTTATGATTATTATTTAAGTTATGTTTGCGTCACATGTAAAAGGGATTATGGATTATAAAAAGGGTACGATTCTATTGCCATCAACCGTAATTCCAAAAAACAATCAGATAAAAAAGCTCAATTAGACTTTGCTTAAACTAGGAATCGAACTCTATTGCTTGCGATCATTCGATCATCGAGCAGTCTTATTGAAATGCGTTAAAAAAATATTTATGATAAAATTTTAAAACTGACGTGCTAACTAACATTATTTAATACATTTGAAACGGGATATTTACCATGATAATTATTTACTAGCTGCGGGCTTCGCCCGCGTGATATAAGAAAGTGTGTTATTCCAGACACAATCTACCTCTGTGCTAAGTTTCATCAAGATCTGTTCAGCCGTTTTGACGTGAAAGAGTAACAAACATCAATACATCCTCACAAACATTCGTATTTATAATTCTAAAAAAAAATTGTTACGTTGTGTGTGTGTGTGTGCGTATGTTTTACTAAGTGTGTATATGTTTTTTTATATTATAAATATTTATTACAATTAGCGCTGTTTTAGGGTTGTTTGACTTATGACAAGTTTGCCCTGACGCCTCATAATTCTGTCAGTTAAATTTGCTGTAGTTACGGTATACATAATATACTATGACGTGTTTCTATAGCGTTTCGACTACCAACAATTATTGGCTAATTGCAAAGTTGTGTATCTTCATCAATTATAACGCTTAATTGTGTAGTACTAATTTAATTAAAGTGGGACATGTAGGTGCGTGTCGCGGTTTCGATCCCCGCACGGAATAAATATTAACTGGGATATTATTAATATAAACCTTCCTCTTGAATCACTCTATCTATTGCTGAAAACTGCATTAAAATCCATTGAATTTTAAAATGTCTAAGTGAACAGAAAACCAATTTTATTCTATGTAAAGATTTGCAATGGAGATAGGCAGAAACAACAAAGCACCCACCACCAACTTCTTACAAATTCCTTTAACTTGAAAATTAAATAAAAAACTTGAGAGGTGTCAGGGGACACCCGGATGGAACGATGTTATTATTTATTATGTACAGAAAACCTGTATACACTCAACAAAAATAATCGGCGCGACCCCACACTGTTCAATGCGAAATAGACGAAATGAAAGTAACTGGCTTGCTTTCTATGAGCGAGGGAGAGAGAGAGAGAAAAAGAGACAGACAGAATAACGCGTATGCCGCACGGCTTACAACTATAGCAAAAAGAGTCGTTACAACTTTTGATCTTATTTTTTTCCATCTAACCCTTTTTTGCAATGCAGGATAAGGAACTTCGTTCCAAAAAATAATAATCTAAAAGGTCTAAATAAAAACAACGCATTAACTGTGTCTAAACGAAACAGTCTCCCATCTGTTCGCCCAAAACCTTTATTAGGGTTCCGTAGTTACAAGAACCATTCCAATAAACCCAAGCTTTTTGTTGCAATAAATTATCTGCAGCCGTCGAGACTTGAATATTTACTATGTTAATAGATTTGGGACAAACATTTTATTGGAGAATCTTATTGCAATATCAAAGATGTTCCAAAATGGAGGTTCTTATTAGTTTTGGTTAGTGCTTGAGACAGAATGGATACAGCTTGCACTTATGACACTAACTAGCCTCCGCCCGTGACTTCCGGAAGAAAAGTTATTTTCCACTTTTTTATTTTTTACAAAAAAGTTTATTATTTTATCATTTTTAGTTATGGTACAATGATTTATCACATATTTTTATAGAGTATAAATTTTTCATTGTTATTACTAAAAAAGATTAGCAGATCATCCATAGACATAGCGAAAAAAATGTGTAATATAAACGATAACTTATCAACTACCCAAGTAATATAAATAAAATTAATATGGCACCACCTGGAAAATCAAATCAAACTATTTTGTAACTCAGTCTAGGCAGACATACACGAAAAAAAGATTCCGACGAATTGAGTACCTCCTCTTTTTTTAAAGTCGCTTAAATAAGTCATAAGTCATAAGTAATTTATTTCATAACAATAAAATTGTGTTGAAAATATAAAAATTAAAAGCAATAAATTAAATCAACATTCCTTAAAATACATGCAGAATTTACAACAATATAAATGTCAAATAAAAATAATAAAATAAAAACAATCACAAATTTACAATATTATAAGTTACAATGTCATTTTTCATTTATAAACTCATCAATAGTATAATAGCCTTTCCTCAATAAATATGTTCTAAGTTTGTTTTTAAATAAGTTAACACTATAAATATTTTTGAATTCCAAGGGTAACTTGTTGAATAAAATCACTGATTGATACCTTGGGCTATGTTTAACAACTTTTAGTTTCGGTTGTATGGTGTTGGCCAGATCTTTCCTACGTGTACCAGCCCTAATTTTTCTTTGCTCATCAGTCTCAATTTTGTGTAAATTCTTAACTAAGTTAGTTAGTAACACAAGAATATAGAGGCATGGTACTGTCAAAACATTTAATCTTATGAAATGGTCTTTACATGATTCTGTCTGCTTCATGCGGAGCATTGTCCTTATAGCTCTTTTTTGGATAACGAATGCCATTTTCATATTATACTGGTAGCTGTTGCCCCAAAACTGGATGCTGTATCTGAGCCTGGATTCTACCAAGGCAAAGTACACACTCCTAAGCTGAGGCAAGGAGAGTTCTTCCCTCAGTGCTCTGATGGCGTAGCATGCCGAGCTAACAGACTTTGTTAAGGACAATATCTCAATTTTCCAATTTAACAATGCATCAATGTGGACATCAAGGAACTTAACACAATCAACTATTTCGACATCGTTGCCACAAGATACAATATTTAAAACAACGTCATTTCGTATCGTAGGCTTAAATAAGACACACTTTGTTTTATTAACATTAAGTTTTAAGTTATTTGAACTGAACCAGTGCATTGAGCTTAGATTCTAATTCCGGTATATCATCTGCAGTAACTATAGCATTTGTATCGTCAGCAAAAATGATTAAATTAGTGTCCTTTACACGCTTTTTGATGTACTCAATTATGTCATTTAAAAATATTATAAAGAAGATTGGACCGAGAACAGATCCTTGAGGGACACCACGACATACAGTGACTAGATTTGATTTAAAGATTTTTTGTTCGCCATCTACTACCGATTTGATTTCTACATACTGCCGTCTGTTATGCAGATAAGAGCTAAACAGCTTCAAAACATTTTCTCGTATTCCATAATGTTCCAACTTCGCTAGGAGAATACCATGGTCAACTGTATCGAAGGCAGAACTGAGGTCTAGAAATAAACCAGCTACCTTATGTTTATCATTCAGGTTACAAATAACCTCGTCAACCAATGCCTCAATGGCGTCGGTGGTGCCCAAAGATTGTTGGTACCCAATTTGTTTATCATTTAGAATCTCGTTTTTCTGTAAGTGTTTTAAGAGCCTATCCTTCATTAGCTTTTCAAATATTTTTGACAATACAGGCAAGAGAGAAATTGGTCTGTAATTGCCAGGGTCTGTTTTGGATCCCTTTTTGAAGACTGGAAGCACTCGAGCAATTTTAAGCTGGTCAGGGAACAGGCATTTTTCGATGCATTCATTATAAAAATGTGCTAGTGGTTTCGCTAATAGGTCTATGTTATCTTTAATTATGGTCAAGGGAATTTCGTCATAACCCGAAGAGGGCTTATTGACCATTTTATTGACCATTTTAAAGATTTTTATAGGTGTGACTGCATCAAAAGTCATATTGGCTTCTACCCGAGTTACACCTTCAGTTAAGAAAATCATTGCTAATTCTTTGTTACAAGCCTTTATGTGGATAATATTGTCAAAACTTTTGGAAAATATATTAGCTACTTCTGAAGGATTATTTGTTGCTGTGTTATTTATCTTAAGTGTAATTGATTCATTACTCTTTTCTTTGTTAGCATTGCGCTGTTGATTAACAATTTTCCATATCATTTTACTAGAATTTAATGCCATGTCTATTTTTTTTCTGACTTCGTTCCTTTTTGCACAGCTTACCACTTTTCTGAACGTTCGAATATAGTTGTTCCTGTATTCAAGAACTGAACTGTCGCATTGTGCCTTATCGAATGTGTTAAGGAAGCGTTTAACTTTACTAGCTGTTCTTATTCCGGTAGTTATCCATTTAGAACATCTATTTCTTTTAATGTTCACTTTTACTTTTCGCTTCTTAAAGACAGAAGAATGAATTTCTTTGAATTTTGTTATGAAGGTATTAATGCCTGTGCTCCAGTCAATCTCAGATAGCTTTTGCCTATAGTTACTTTTGTTTTTTTCGTTATAACTTCTTTTGCAGATACATACATAATTTGGCTGCTTCTTAAAAGCAGCTCTTTCTAAGCGCAAAGTACAGAATATACCAGCGTGTCCATCCGATAAGCCATTGTGATCGATATACGTATGCTCTATAAGACTGTCTGGTAAGTTAGTTAAAAAGTTATCTATACACGATTCAGATTCAGAATATACATATTCTCAACCCTGAAATGTAGACACTACGTTCATGCCCAAATATAAAACTTTATATAAAGCAGTTAATTGTTTGGTCTTCAAAAAAACATCTCATACAAATACGGTAGGTATTTCAATGTGAAATGTTTTTTTACAACTAACAAATTTGCAATGATTTTGTTCAAGCCAAAAACTCGTTTTCACTTTATTTTGAAAATTAAATTCATATTTACAGTGGAAAAAATTCAAAGTAAATTTTGGAGCAATCCCTTTATGCAGAAGTTAACAAATTTTAACACTGTATGTGTCAGGTACACATACAGTGTAAAAATTTGTTAACTTCCCTTTAATCCCTCCCGCTGTGTGCGCGAATTTTGGCTTCAGTTTTAAGTCTCTAAAAGTCCCTGGATTGCTCTCAAAATACTTTTAGAAATATCGGCTTCAACCATTTGTTCCGGGAAATTTATTTTACGAATACTTCGCTTTTGTGTTAACTCTTTTGCTCTGAGGAATCAAATTGCAAAAATGTGAAAAAGTAATGTTTATTTCATGAAAGGCTTGCATTCATACTTCATTACGGCGCGGGAAACTTTGCAAAAAGGTTAGTTAACTAACCTTTTACTGCTAAACCTGATTGGGAGTGATAATAAAATGGAGATCCATAAACCATAACTAAAATATAAATATTTTTTTTCGTATTTACTTATACTGAGATTGAGGTTGTTCACGATGCTCTACTATAAAAGCACTATAAACCGTATTTTTTATGTGTTTCAACTGTAATATTGTTTAGAATTACCATTACCCAACACCCAATTAAAATGCTCTCCAGCAAGCCAACAACTAAAGATCGGATATAGCCTTCAAATGCAAGATTTCCACTAGGAGAGGCTCACAATCGTATCCATTGTCATCCAACGTCCATTGATAATAGCGGCTATTGTTCCTGCACAGATGAACCGGTTTCAAATGCATTGCAGCGAGATAAAACGCAAAATATTCTATTTGCTTTAGTTATTAATGATGCTTTTAAAGCAATTGTTGGGAGTTGAATGGAAATAGCACATTTTGATTCAAGTAAGGAAACTTTTTCATTGCAGCTGAGGCAGATTTCACAGACGAGCCGGCTGCAAGAGTGTTATACAGCCAATTCTCACGTGAATTAAACTACGTTCTCCAATAAACTTTGGAGATCTTAATAACAGAACAAAAAGTATTTTTATCACAAATCAATATGAAACTATGATTTAATTTGATATCTCCCGACGCTTTGTCTTCTCATACTGAAGAAAAACAAAAGCATCGCTAATCAGCCTAATATTTAAAATGAGAAATACAAATATTTTTAAATTAGGAATTCATTAAATGACAATTTGTTGTTTTATGTCAATTATTTTCTACATTTTTTTTTATTATATTTATTTGTGATTTTTTTTCTTTTAATAAATATGATGGCCTTAAAAACACCCGCCTCCTTGCTCTAAATAAAAAAATACACTGTCGGTTAAAAATAAGCATTTGAGCAGTTATTTATTGTTATCCGTGATTATAGAGGAACAATGAAAGCCCCTGCTATGACAAATAAAAAAAAAACACGCGTACATATACTTATACATACAACGCAGCAATTTAATCGTAGTGCAATAAGAGACAGTTTTCGAAGAAGTGTATTGAAAAAGGTACTCATCCTGTTGAGTAAAAGGTAGATATTTTCCTACCTAAAAAAAATTTAGTTTTTTCGAATTTTACTTAGAATAAAATAAGCTTTTTATAGACTTTTAAGCTTTTTAAGATTTTAAACATCCAATTATTTAAAAAAAAATACTTTTCATTTTTACAATAACACAATTTATTGTCAATCCAATTCTCATGTTCTTTTCATATTCTCTATTTAAACACTTTGAGGATTTGCTCGTAATTTCGGTAAATAAGGTTATAGTAATAGTAATTAAGGTTATAAAACCTCTACAGTTCTGACGTAAAAGGAACACGTGGATGCGCACGGGTCGCTTGACGCAAATCGTGTCGCACGTGCGTCACCTGAGGCCGAGCCGAACGTTAGAAAGGCAGTTAGTTGCATTACATCATAACGAGTGTAAAATCACCTTCAACCTACTTGTCATTGCAATTATTTATTACTAGCTTTTGCCCGCGGCTTTACTCGTGTTAAATTCGGGGTAGCACGGTTCTCCTTTCTCGATTTGCAGCTACCTGCTTCCTGTAGTTTTGCCCTTGCGCCTGATTTATTGTAAAAGCAAAGCTAAGTTTTCCCTTTTCTTCCCTCTTTCTCCCTCATTTCCCCCTTTTATTATAAAAAATTGACCAAAATTCATCAAAATCGGTTTAGCCATTAAGGCGTGAAAAGGTAACAAACAAACTCACTTTCGCTTTTATAATATTAGTAAGGATAGTAGGACGTTAATACTTAAAATCGTCACAGACACAGTTAAAATTGTTAATTATTACTTTGTGTCCATTTTACGAATAGTAATGTAATTCATAATACAAACACGGCCATTTTAGACCCACCTAGTCTAAACACAAAATATTTTTTGTAAATATGAAAGAAGATGAAGATTAAAATAACGCAGTTTATAAAACTAAAGCCGAAAAATGACAGGAGAAAAATCTTTTAATAAAATTCTACGTTTGACTTTAACCTCACTATATTCCGAGGAAATTCTGACGTGAGAGCACTGCGTCCGACTTTAGAACTATTGAAATATGGCGGCTATGTACTGTCAACATAGGCTTATGCTAGGTAGGAATATAACCTTTCATAAGCAGACTAAAGGCTTCCATTTTATTCATCACTAGCTGAACTGTGCGGTTTTAACCACTCTTTGGTTACTGTCCTGCTTCCGTGGGTAGTAGCGTAATGTTTTATAGACTAGCATAAGATATAATATATGCCTTAAGTACTCAGTGATAATAAAGATTTCTCAGTGGTAAAATTGTTTTGAAATCGGTCCCGTAGTTTTTGAGTTTATTACGTATAAATGTTGATTTATGTCCGTATTTACACCGAGGTATAAAACATAACTACTGCATTCTACACCATTTATAAGTTGTTATAGTAGTATAGTATAGTAGTTATATATATATATAGCAAAAACAAGGGTTAAAGACAAACATTCAAAACTGGAACACAAAAGTAGACTTCGCAGCGTCTATTGAAAAAATCGTAAAAGATAACCATTGAGACTTTCGTAGGGTACTCACTTATCATTTTTCTCAACAGTACCATCTGATTTACAATCTTTAGAGGTATTTTAAATCTGCTTTGAGTTTGCGAGTCTTTTGTGTGTGCAAGTAAACCACTTATTTTGAAGTATTAAGTTTAGCCTTAGGTTTTCAGTGGTAAACTAGGAATAGAAGAAAAATATTTGGTTTCTAAAAGGTATTTTAGTTAGGCAAGATTAGGTTCAGGAGGTTTTTATAATCGAAAGTGTATACTCCCGAAGGGGTTCAATATAAATTTTATCTGTATTGCTTGGATAAATTTTTGAGTTATCTTCTATAATACATATTTCATTTTTTCTTCTAATGTATCTCCACGATATTCTAATATATCTTAGTAGCAATGAAAAATAAATCATACCACAAATAAAAAGGCTAAAATAAAAGAAAATCTTGAGAGGTGTCAAAGGAAACTCGGATGAAACGAAGTTTTTATTTATTATGTACAAAAATCCCGTATACACTTAACAAAACAACTATTGCAAAAAGTGTCGTCACAACTTTTACTCTTAATTTTTTCCGTTTAGCCCCCTTTCGCAACGCACGATAAGGAACTTCGTTCCAATTAAATTAAAATCAAGTGGTAACATATCTAACTCTGTATTTGTTAATCTCAAGATACCCATACAAATAACATGAGATATCCCTTACTCCCCTTTCTATTTAATCCCAAGTATTATTTACTCCTACGTTATTCGGTTGCGTCACCAAGTAGTTCAGTATCGTATTCAAGTTCGTCTTTAATGAAAATGTACGACATTCCGCGACAATTGGAATCACGCAACTGTTGTTAGGAACATACAAGTTAACTGGAAATTAATTGAATTGTTCGTGATCGTTTGTTTCTTGATATTGAAACTTGATTTACATGCGTATTCTCTGTTTTCTTTACTTCAAATCAGTCGGGCTTAGCCTGGCTGCAAATTTATTTAGTTCTCTAAAACTGGTACATTTTTATAGTCTTAAATATAAACAAACTAGCTTTTGCCCGCGGCTTAGCTCGCGTTAAATTCGGGGTATCACAGTTACCCTTTTCTGCTTTAAAGGTTCCTGCTACCTTTAGTTTATCCCTTGCGCCTTAACAGTATAATATGATTACAATTTAATTAGGTATGTATGTCAAGTATTATTCAAATAGTGTAGTTTAAATTATAGTAACATTTTTACACAAAGTTCCTTTTTAAACCCATTTTAATTTATCTTTTTAATTAGCTTTGGGATTTTTTTTTAAACACATTAAAGCTGTTTTGGCTCCACGTCCGTGTAACACAATTCACACAGTGCAAACCACCAGTTTTGATATGAGTTGAGATATGAAGTATGTACTGCGTATTACGATCTGTAACGTTGGTTGTTAGACTGTTCTGTAGGCCTACTATGACGTCTTACAGCAGAACTTATTCCACTGAGGGAAAGAGATGGTGCTAGACACCCTGTATAGCTCTGTCTCTTTCCCTCAGTGAAATAAGTTCTGCTTTAAGACGTCATGGTAGGGTAGCAGATCATCATGATCCCGTAACGACTGCAACAGATCTACGAACGAGACAGCATGATGGCACGGCAAACCGCCTCGTCGGGCACCTTGTGGGGACGGGGCCGGATCTTGCGGATCACTAGTATGGTTTCGCAAGGGGCGCTCGACGGTGGACGCCCTCATGCGCGTGAGAGCACTGACGACGGGAGCTGCAGTGTCCAGGGGTGGGGTTGTCGTGGCGGTGTCTCTCGACATCGCCAACGCGTCCAACACCATGCCTTGGAGCTGCATCAGGAAGGCATTCCGGTACCACCGGATGCCGACCTACCTTCGTCGTGTGGTCGGGGCATATCTGACGGACAAGGCCGTCATCTTCCCCGGTCGCTCTGGAGAGTGGAACCGGCGAGAGATGTCGTGCGGTGTCCCACAGGGATCGATCTTGGGGCCGCTCCTGTGGGACATCGGTTACGACTGGGTGCTGCGCGCCGACCTCCCCAGTGGTGTCAGCGTAGTTTGCTAAGCTGCACGCCGCGTTTGACACGCACGGAAGTTATTTGATGATTAACCACCCGAAAAAAAAAATGGCACGTTTGGCCCTGAGTGCTTGAATTTGGCTGATGATCATTCTCAATTGAGTTATTCGTCATAGCAAACTTTCGACTTTCCGTACATTGCGATGATGAACATTCTCAGTTAAGTAATTCGAAATAGCATACTTTCTGACTCTATTTGAACTTACAAACTTTATGTAAACGATATATCGGTATTTTAAACTTCTATGTTCAGTAACAAAGTCGCGTAATTTGTTTCTCATTCAAGACCAAGTGGATATGGTAAAGAAGCAATAGTGGGGTGCATCTTATTCATTTGTCGAAGTGTCCTAAATACTCATTGTTTGTCAAGACCCTTACCGCGTAAAGAAATCGAATTTAAATTAAAACCACATAATTACCTACTCAAGTCCGTG
Source organism: Ochropleura leucogaster (assembly GCA_958449745.1). Lineage (NCBI taxonomy): Eukaryota > Metazoa > Arthropoda > Insecta > Lepidoptera > Noctuidae > Ochropleura > Ochropleura leucogaster. Next base: position 7,821,543 of record OY288223.1, on the reverse strand, counting down.
GTCCTTTAAAATTGAAAAAAAATCGAACAATTCTCTAAGTTTACGCAGTCAAAAGATACGGCCGCTCATGTCGGTAGTTTGTGCGAGTCTTTTTCATCCATCCCATACCCAGCTCGTAACAATACCAGTCTTTAACATGGAGGGACTACTTATGTAACCTCCAAAACCCGCTTAGCGGGTTCCCCTAGAACTCTTTTGACATAATATTAAACTATCAAAGCCGTAATAAACGCGGTTACTTTCTGTCTTCAAACAATCTAAATCAGACAAAACAGAGTACTATCAACACCAAAAGAAGAAGTAGCGTTTTCGGTCCTGTCTATTTATATAGGTACAGCAACAGTACAATACAATAGTACCTGAATAACAACACAACAGTCGGCCTTGACTGGCGTAGCGCCAACCCCACGTTGATGAGTTAGCATGTTCTATGCAAATCTGGTGAACAGTGACTCACTGAACTTTCGAAAACGACACAATATGGCGAAAAGGTCGATACCATTGTTGCTTAAATTGAATTGTAGTTTTAAGATTATGTTTTAAATTACATCTGTTCCCAATATAAACTTTTTTTATATCTAATATATAAAATTCTCGTGTCACAGTTTTCGTTCCCATACTCTTCCGAAACGGCTGGATCGATTGAAACGAAATTTTGTGTACCTACATATCGGGTAGGTCTGAGAATCGGCCAACATCTATTTTTCATACCCCTAAGTGAGCAGCGGGTGAAACCGCTGGGCACAGCTAGTAAATTATATATTTTTTTGTTTTTTTTCCTTGTAACTATATTTTAAAAGGAAAAGTACGATAAAAGTAGAGTTGTCAGTTGTCGTTTCTTCTAATCTTCAAGGATCTTAGTTCCTGGTATCCCAAAGCCATCCATCAACAACATCACATACATTTTGTCTAGTGGTTAGTGGCCCTGACTGCTGAGCTGAAGGTCGTGGGTTCGATTCCCACCCAGGACAAACTTTGTGTGATGAGCATGATTGTTTGTTCTGTCTGGGTATGATGTATCTATAATATGTATGTATTTATAAATTATATAAGTATGTATATCAGTTGTCTGGTTACCATAACACAAGCTCTGCTTAGCTTGGGATCAGATAGCCGTGTGTGAGTTGTCCTAAGATATTTATTATTTTTGTTTTATTTCTTTCTGACTAAAACTACTTTACTAATACCGTTATAAAGGTATGGTGTAGAGATATTTTTACAACAACAATAAATAATAACACTATTCTATTTCACCCACGTAATAAGGGCGAATAGGCATGAAGAGGTGACCAAATCCGGAAACCGGGCTTCTATTAGGAAATTCATTCATTCATAAACACACGCCACATTACCCACGACCGCGACACAGCTGTACGTATCAAGATTACCACATACCACGGAAGCTGAGGAGCTCGTGAAGTATCTACGTGTCAAGGCAAACTGGACTTTGAGAATCGAGCACTTGGATTCACAGAAATCAAATTTAAGTCGTTTGTGGTGCCGGCTAATCCATTGGACTTTCCTCAAAGAATACCGACATCACAGCGAAACACGACTTAACCTCGAGCGCAATAGTTTAATATTGTTTAGTTTATTATTTTGTGTATGTTATGGCACCTAATTGCCTGATACATATATATTCCTACTAATATTATAAAAGCGAAAGTGAGTTTGTTTGTTTGTTACATTTTCACGCCTAAAAATTTTGGTACAGAGATAGTTGTGACCCTGGTGACAGACATAGGCTTTTTTTTATAAAAAAAAGTGAAAAATGAGGGAGAAATGTCTTTCTCCCTCATTTTTCACTTTTTTGTTTCAAGCAAAGGGAAAACTTGGCTTTGCGCTTACAATAAATAAGGCGTAAGGGCAAAAACTATAAGTAGCAGGTACCTGTAAATCAGGAAAGGGGAAGTATGTTACCGCGAATTTAACGGGCAAAAGCTTGTAAAATGATAATTATTGTTATTTAAAAATGTTTTTTTTTTGTAAAGTCGGTTAAGTGTCGTTTTAAATGCAGTTTGTTCAGTGTAAATTCTTGAAATACCGTCAAGGTTCATTTGATTCGCATACAAAACGTATGTAAATTCTTGTGTCCTGTTTTAGTGCGGTGGGTCGTGTTCTGTACTGGTTATTAGCATATTTTTGGTTCACATTGTGTAGTGAATGGCACTAGTTGTTTTTGGTGACGTTTTAAAGGTTTTAATTCTCTTTATCGCCCAATTTTACCCGCTCTAGTGGTAGGAAACGCGACATCTGTAAAATCGTGAAAAAAAAGCTTTTTTTTGAACTTCGACTTTGGATCGCGGTTCCATGGAGAAAGTTCTTTAGAGAGATGGTTTGAATCACAATCATACACAAACAGCCAACCCGGAACTACTACGTGTAGTTCTACAAAAAATTGTTCCGTGCGAGGATCAAACCTGTGACACCCAACGTAGCGCAACTACAGTACTTTCACAAGTAATTTTGCCTTGTGACTTGGACTGTAGCTTAATACTTTTGTTTTTTGACATTCAAAAGTGCTGGTAATGGTCTAATTGACAGCCCAACCGCCACTAGTGAAACGCTTCGGGGGTCGAGCGCCGCGAGACGTCCACGGTCTGTGGACGGTGAGCAATAGTTTACTCACCGTCCTTCCATCCAGTGACGACAGGCCGTGTTGAAGGTGCGTGCGCAGAGCGGCCTGCCAGGGCCACTGCCTGCCAGGGTGGCGGGTTGTTCGAAAGAGTTATCGCGGCCCCGGAACATAAAGGGCAAAATAAAGAACATGGGTTTGTTTTAGCCAGTAAAAGTCTGATCTGTAATGTCTGAAGATTTTTGAATCATAAAAAATCTTATTGGAATAAATAGTTTGAGTTTGTATCAGCCGATCGCTTAGCTTAGAAATAAGGATTACGTTAGAGAATGTAAGCTTCACAGCAAACGTGTCCCCACATCTATACCTGGCAAGAACTTAGTTTTGAATTCTAAAGACAAGTTTAAAGGAACTTTTAAGTTCTTGTTTAAACTTGTTCTAAAACTGTGGAGGCGACTTGGCTTTCAGATTAAATTTCCTGATAAATGTATTTTGCCTTTTTTTAAGCTTCTCTCTTCGGGATTTTGATTGACACGTGACCCAGTTCTCTATTTTCGGCATTAAATGTTTGCCGATTTTTAGGGTTCCGTACCTCAAAAGAAAAAAAACGGAACCTTTATTGCATCACTTTGTTGTCTGTCTGTCGAGACCCTTCATCTCTGAAACGCGTGAAGGTATCAAGATTAAATTAAAACCATATACTTTACTCTGTAGTCCCTTTGTGCTGTGAATGTGAATTTACTAAGTGAATGCAGTCAAAAGATATGGCCGTTTATGGAAAATATATAAACAAAAGAAAATACCTAAATGTATTTTATTGACTGATAATTTATTAAAAACTAGCTTTTGCCCGCGGCTTCGCCCGCGTTAAATTTGGTATAAGACAGTACCTGCTACCTGCAGTTTTTTTCCCTTGCGCCTTATTGATTTGTAATAGTAACGCTAAGTTTTCCTTTTTCTTCTCCCTCATAACCCACTTTTTTTTAATAAAAACTAATAAATCAAAAAAGCCTATGTCCGTCTCCTGGTTCCCAACTATCTCTATACAAAAATTCATCAAAATCGGTTTAGCCATTAAAGCGTGAAGAGGTAACAAACAAACAAACTCACTTTCGCTTTTATAATATTAAGTAAGGATTTAAAGTTTTATATTTTAGCACAACCTATATTGTTATGAAATAAATTATTTATGACTTACTTATGACATTGAGGCAGTCTTGTATAATATTGAGGTACAAATAAATAAGGAAAATCAGCTCCACTGACTTATTTGAAAGTACTTTGAACAGTAAATAAAAAAGTTAATTTCAGAGAAATCTCTTCTTCTGTTTAAATAACCTTCCTCGGTCGTAAACTGAATGTTTTACTGTGTGCGAAGATGTTAAGTATTAAGAAGTAAACACTCGTAAATAGGGTTGGTTATAAAGTCTCGGGAGAAAAGAAAGATTGAACGGACGGGTCCTGTTGAACCTGTTGGTCTAGTGGTTAGTGGCCCTGACTGCTGAGCCGGAGGTCGTGGGTTCGATTCCCACCCAGGACAAACTTTGTGTGATGAGCATGATTGTTTGTTCTGTGTCTGGGTGTGATTTATCTGTAATATGTATGTATTTATAAATTATATAAGTATGTATATCAGTTGTCTGGTTACCATAACACAAGCTCTGCTTAGCTTGGGATCAGATAGCCGTGTGTGAGTTGTCCCAAGATATTTATTTATTTATAGAAGAAAATCATTATGAGTATATTTTCTGAAACATCAGGCTGAAGTCCATCAGAGGGGCTAGGTCCACCGCCACCAAGGTTTCGGGTTATTTGAAAGAGATACCGCGGCCCCGGAACATGAGTGGGTTTTAGTCGGTAAAAGTCTGACACTTCCCCCGCTCCGCCCAGAGCGGGGGCAGTTATTTGTAGATTTCCCATCCGAAAGAAGGGGAATGAAGATTTAACCGCTTGTATGCCGGAATAACAGTCACAATTAAAAACGCATTGTGTCTCGCGTAGATCTACGTTCCGTAGATTCCGTTCATACAAGGGGTTAAGTATCAGGTAAATACAGAATGTCAACCTAATTCATAGATTGTTGTCTTTTCCAACTTTGGAAGAACATTAAAATTCAATAGTCACACTTAAATAACCGCAGAATTAGTGGAATACACGGAAATTAAAGAACAGTACCAGCTACGATTTTTAATGGATACTTTTTGCTTTCTCCATATGCAACCGGTGTTTTAGATGAAAATTATCAAGGTATATGTCGTCAGTACAACTGCAGCAAGCTAGCAGCTAGAAATTTCTCCTGTATCGTGGGTGCGTTTACAAACATATAAACTCACATACACAAATGGCCAGACCCGGAACAACTATCTGTAGGCCATACAAATATTAGTTCCGTGCGGGAATCGAACCCGTGAAACGCAGCGCAGCAGTCTATTACTCAGCGACTGCGCCAACCGTGCCGTCATAAAAGTAATTTTAATTCTTGAATATTTTTACCCCAAACTGAAATCATACATTTTGAACTGCAATGCAACCACTAACAAAATGTGCACGCTGTACAAGCCTGTCACCGCTAAAGAGAAATTTTAAATGTCGTCCCGATCGTCGAAACGAGGCAAATTACATTTGCGCTCGCTCCGCTCCGCTTGCTCCGTCCGCTCACTCTGCTCCGGCCGCCGGGAATCACATTCGTTTGCCACCTAACCGACAGATTCAATTTGACAACGCTTTTATATTTACACAACTTTGCAGGAGTGTCGACAAATCGGTTAGGATTGGTGTTTCTCAAATCTAACGTTGACAAGGGTAATATATTCTAGATTATTTTATAAAATTGACATAGTTTCATTTTCAGGGAGATTTGTTTTCATTATTGTACGAACTAATTCTATTTTTTTTATCATTCTTTCATATTAATCCCCGTGGCTTTAAAGCACTGTAATGAATCAAGAAAATCGTTATTTTTTTATGTTTTTGGGGTTCCGTGCATCAAAAGGAAAAAAAGGGACCAATTTGTTGTCTAATATTGAATCAATTTGTTGTCTTTTCGTTCTTTGACTCAGGAACGCGTGAAGGCATCGAGTTGAAATTAAAACCATATACCCAACTCTATGGTCCCTCTGTGCTGTGAAAAATCAACCTTCTAAGTCTATTCAGTCAAAAGTTATGGCTGTTTATGTCTCAAGTCTTTACGGAACCCTCCCTCCCTCTCTAATTCCATCTAAGAACACAGACGCATCCTTCTCAACTTTTCTGTAACGTTCCTACTTTCAAACTTCCCTCTTTAATTCCACCTAAGAACACAGACGCATCCTTCTCAACTTTTCTGTAACGTTCCTACTTTCAAACTTCCCTCTTTAATTCCACCTAAGAACACAGACGCATCCTTCTCAACTTTTCTGTAACGTTCCTACTTTCAAACTTCCTCTAATATTAATTTAAAAGAACCACTTCCATCATCTGCCTAGCCTTTTCCCAACTATGTTGGGGTCGGCTTCCAGTCTACAGCTGAATATCAGTATTTTACATGGAGCGACTGCCTGTCAGACCTCCACAACCCAGTTAGAACTGGGTAATGCGAAACACCTTGGTAAGACTGGTTGTCTGACTTTCGGAACATTGACAACTTACAGGTTGTCAAAGATCTACAAGTGACAGCCGGGACCAACGGCTTAACGTGTTTTCCGAGGCACAGAGAAAACTCGGTATGTAACTGGTGGTCACCTATCCGCAGACCAACCTAGGCAAGCACGGCTTAACCTAAAGATCGACCCGAGCGGCTGCTATTATTTAGCCACAAGCTCCTCAAAAGAACTACTTACATTAATCATAATTAATTCTTAGTATTATTTCAAAGGGAAAACTCCCAGTTAATCCGTCAGTAGACAATTAGCATAGATGTGGCGTAGATATTATTAATCTCATGAATATTTACAGCGAACAGGTAGACGGGTGAATTTTCATATTGAGGGATTATACGCCTTCACGTTCGTTTAATATACGTCATCTTTTAATTCATTGGATCAACGGATGAATAATAAGCGCCGTGATATAATAAATCATGATGGAAATTTATTCACCTTTACATTTATGGGTGGGTGAAGAGTACATACCTACATAATACGAGGTAGTAAGAACAGACGCTTTTCACGTATTCAGCTGGTCATTTTATAATGTTTTTTTTTTCATATTGCCACTAGTTTTTTCCCGCGGCTTCGTTCGCATTAAATTCGGGTAACACAGTTCGCCTTTCCTGATTTGCAGTTATCTGCTACCTGTAGTTTTGCCTTTGCGCCTTATTTATTGTAATAGCAATGCTAAGTTTTCCCTTTTCTTCCCTCTTTCTCCGTCATATCCCACTTTAAAAAAAACATCAAAATCTGTTAAGTCATTAAGGCGTGAAGACGTAACTAACAAACTCACTTTCGCTTTTATAATATCAGTATTTCATTTTTAAACAACATACGTGGTAAACTTTTGTGTCTGTGGCAGTCGCTCTATGTAAAAAACTGGTTATCAGCTGCATCCGGTTAGACTGGAAGCCGACCCCAATATGGCTGGGAAAAAGCTATTAGATGGGATTTTTTTAAGAATAGTCAATTATGACGGCACGGTTGGCGCAGTGGGTGAGCGATCGACTGTTGCGCTGCATGTCGCGGGTTCGATTCCCGCACGGAACAAAAAGTAGTTGTTCCGGATCTGGCTGTTTGTGTATGGAAGTTTAAATGTTTGTTAACGCAGTCACGATACAAGAGAAATTCCTAGCGTGGGGGGACGTTTTTTTGAAACGAAGTTCCTTATCGCGCGTTGTGAAAGGGGGCTAGACGAAAAAAATTCTTACTAAAAGTTGTCACGACACTTTGTGCTATAGTAAACTATTGTAAGCTGTGCGGCGTAGCATGTTTCTCTGTCTGTCTGTCTGTCTCTCTCTCTCTTATAGAAAGCAAGCCAGATATTTTCATTTCTATAGGAACTTCGTTCCATCCGGGTGTCCCTTGACCTCTAATTTTTTTAAAAGAAAGAAATTAAATAACTACTAAGTTACACCGCAAAGCGCTTGTACGAGTGGCACGCGGATGCACTACAATCCATCGTTCATCATTCATCGATGGGAAATCCGCCGGTAGGCCGCGGTAACTCTTTCGAATAACCAGCATGCCCGGAGCCCGGACTAAACAACACATTTTAGAAAGCGTAAACTCGCAATTTTTTTCCCCTTTTTTTCTACAAAATGCTTAATTTTCCTACTATTTACATACACGTTCCAGATAGCATATCAACAAGTCAAAAATAAAACCTTAAAAGTGAGAATGTCACTACAAGGTCAACTAAAAATTAAGACAGATAAACGTACGTGAGAGAAATATTAAGCCTGATTTTTACTGAAGGAAATAAAAAAGAATTTTAGTCATGATATCTTTTCAGAAAGATATAAAAAGGTTGGAATTATATCCGTTAAGTTTAATTAATGGATGATGATTAGATCTAACATAATCTTTTACTGCAGCCATAAGGCAGACGGTTTTAAAATTGAAAACGATAATCCCTCGCTTTTTAGGGTTCCTTACCTAATGTGTACCAACGAAACCCTATTATTATAGCTCCTTTGACTATCTGTCCGTTTTTTTTTAACTGTAACAGGCAGGCAATTGTAGTTATCACAAAGTGATACTGTGGCAGCTATAAAAAAAATAAGCCGTTGGGTTCAGTTGCCATTTATAGATCTTTGTCAGTCATTACGGCGGGCCTGTTGGTCTAGTGGTTAGTGGCCCTGACTGCTGAGCCGGAGGTCGTGGGTTCGATTCCCACCCAGGACAAACTTTGTGTGATGAGCATGATTGTTTGTTCTGTGTCTGGGTGTGATTTATCTATAATATGTATGTAATTATAAATTATATAAATATGTATATCAGTTGTCTGGTTACCATAACACAAGCTCTGCTTAACTTGGGATCAGATAGCCGTGTGTGAGTTGTCACAAGATATTTATTACAGGTAGTCAGTGGCTTTTCATCGAGTGACCCCGGAGATGACCGGCAGCACTGTGGTCACGTGCTGCCGTGCACATGTGCACAGCGAGGCTCAATATAGTCGCCCCAGGGATGTGCCTTAACAGGCGTTGCACAGATCGGGCTCCGGACAGGTCTATTAATGGGAAACCTGGTGGTTTTACTGCGGTAAAAGTCCCAAATTCCTCGGTCTTATCCCCAAAGATCGGTCACCTTTTGAAGGTTTCCTCCTGACTTGAAAGTTTGACAACCAGTCTTATTAATGAGTAAGGAGCTATTAACTGGGTTGTGGAGGTCAGACAGGCAGTCGTTCCGTGTAAAATACTGATATTTTGCTGAATCCGGTAAGACTGCGGTGTAACTTCTTAGGGCCCTTTGTCCAGTACTGGCGAAGACTGTTATTTTATTTGATTAAGTTAAAAATACCCCGTCTGCTTAACTTTTTCCCTACACGAGAAACGTTGTCAGACTAAGCTGTCAAGTGATTTTTAAGGCGTTCATTTTCGGAACCTTTCATTTGTAAGTCCGACTCGCACTTGGCCGGTTTTTTTAATTATCTATAATGTAAACGCAGTGATGTTTGAAAATGCGTAGAAAGGCAATTTGGTTTGCTCTCAAGTAAAAAAATTTAATGATCGGATAAGCTGTGGGAAATGTAAATATAATTTTCATTTCGGATGTCGGAAACAGGTTACATTTGTTTAATTTAATCTGGCGTACAGTTTAATCCTACTTAATAATATTATAAATGCGAATGTTCGGGAGCATGGATGGAAGTATGGATGTTTGTTACTCTTTCAAGTCAAACCGGTTGAATGGATCTTCGTGAAATTTGGCACAGAGATAGATTATAGTCTGGAATAACACATAGGATTCTTTTTTTTTATCCGCGGGCGAAGCCGCGGGCGCCAGCTTGTTTACAATAAAGTTACAATTTAAGCAGAAGAAGACCCATACCACCTTTAAGTATAAGAAGAATAAAGTTAGTCAGGTTTAAATTGTTGTAGACGGTAATCATATTGACATTGCATGCACTTGTTTTTTTTTTATAGGACCACTAGCAGAACAACTCTCTGTTGAATTGTTTGTTTGCTCAACCGAACTATATGCATTTGAATTGACAAGCGTGGCTTAACTTAAAGATCAACCAAAGCGGCTGCTATTATGCTGCTCACCGGTTGTCCACTGAAAACCAGCGCTGTGCTGTGGCCTCCGGGTGACTTACCTGTCGCAGTCACGACGCGCAAGCTGTTTTTTTTATTTTATCCCATGTATGTATTTGTAAATGTTTGTGATGCTTTGAATGTTATTTTTTTATGTTATTTTGTGTTCTCGTTGTAATTTGCGACAAATAAATGTTTTTTCTTACTTTCATCATTTAGTCACGAACTCTTTTTTACAAAAAAATACTTTATTTTAAATGTTTACTCCGCTAAATCTCCACACAATTCTCTGAATTCCCGGAACTGCAATGCATCAATCGTTTGTCAAACAAATGACGGTCCGCTGTCACGCGCGCTGAGTAATGAAGAGGTTCCTATTTGTAGCATTTTTGAACTCAAGTTTTTTTTTTAAATAAACGTTGCCTTACACTAGGAATTTCTCCTGTATCCAGATTGCTGTGTTTGTTTGTAAATTAGTTGCATTACTATCGTGATGACAAAATGAGGACATCTAAGATGTTGTTTTTATACTTATAATGTTACTAGCTTTTGCCCGCGGCTTCGCTCGCGTTTAATTCGGGGTAACACAGTTCTCCTTTCCTGATTTGCAGGTACCTGCTACTTGTAGTTTTTGCCCTAGCGCCTTATTGCCATCAACTGGACAGAAACTATTCCCAAGGCTGCTGGCTACTTGGTTTCTGATGAAATAACACTTTGTCAGGGAATTGAACCCAGAACCTTATGGTTAGCAGTTATGATTGCCACCACTAGACTATCGTGAACTTACATCGCCTATTCAGGCTTTTTAGGGTTCCTTCCTCAAAATAAAAATGGAACCTTTATAGGATCACTTTGTTGTCCGTCTATCTGGGTTTGTCTGTCAAGACCCTTTATTTCAGAAACCCTCAAAGAATTTTTATTTTTATTTTGGAACTGATCAAATAACTTCCGCCGCAGCTCTGGGCGAAGCAGGAGTATCAGACTTGTACTGACTAAAACCCACCCATGTTCCTTCTATTGCTCTTTACGTTCCGGGGCCGCAGGTCCGTAGAGGTATTGAGTTGAAATTGAAGCCTTTATTTTTTTTGTTGGGTTGGGAAACCACTAAATAACTTCCCCCGCTCTGGGCGGAGCGGGGAGAGTGTCAGACTTGTACCGACTAAAACCCACCCATATTCCTTCTATTGCCCTTTACGTTCCGGGGCCGCGGTATCTCTTTCGAACAATCCGCGACCCCGGCAGGGTCCGTAGAGGTATTGAGTTAAAATTGAAGCCCTTATACTCAAATCTGAGATTCCTTGGAGCTGTGAAAAAACCAGTTTTTAAGTTTTTTTATTATTTTTTTTTTATTATTGATAGGCTCGCGTTTGACCACTATCTCACCTGATGGTAAGTGATGATGTGGCCGACGATGAAGCACGCTTACCTAGAAATAACGCAGTCAAAAGATATAGCCGTTTATGTTGTAAGTTTGTACAGACTCGCATATGCCTGGTTTTATTAAAGCTTGTCGCTAACGATATAATAACATTATGATGATATTAAACTTGCGGAATTGGTAAACACAAAGCCATATTTAATCCAAATATTATTATAATGCGTTCTACACATTGGCTAATCCAACCAATCATGTTAATGCTCTTGTGTCGATGCGGTTAACCGGTGTGGCTTACTCCATCAATGTATATTATTACTAGGTTTTTCCCGCGGCTTTGCTCACATTTAATTCTGTGTAACATAGTTTCCTTTCCTGATTTGCAGGTATTTTTCGCTAGTAACAAAGAGTGTGTGTACCTATTTTTAGCTTCCTACCTTGAAAACTGCGAAAAGTCCCGTATAAAATTTCATCCTCCCTTTTAAAGGGTTGGAGGCTGATTTTCAATAAAAAAGATGCACGAAGTTTTTGTTAGTGACAAATAGTCCGCATACCAATTTTTAGCTTCTTACCTTGAAAATTGCGGAATGCTCCATACAAACTTTCATCCCCTATTATAAGGAAGATCTCTTCCTAACGCTCCTACGTTAGGAAGAGACATAAAGTAGCCTATATCCATCTCCAGGGCCTCAACTGTCTCTATTTCCAAATTTATCAAAATCGGTTTTGCCATTTAGGCGTGAAAACGTAACAAACAAACTCACTTTCGCTTTTATAATGGATGCACTTCGTTTTTAATCAGTTATCTATGTTTTGACGTTTGTTTATGTGTTTAGTTTACAATGTAATATACACTTAGTTCATTTGTTACACTTAGTACTTATTTATACACTTAGTTATTGTTGCAGTTTGTGTTAAGATCTGGTATGGATTTCTGCAGGAAAATATTGAAATGGTCCATTAAAAAGAAGATTGAAAGAGATTTCTAAATGAAATAAACAGTACCTTTGTGCTCGTTTGTCTCTATGTATTTTTTTCCATAAAACGCATGTTGCGTCAAGATAAATAAATAAATAAAAACAACAACGGAACTTATTATGAGCTTTTAGTTATATATATTAGTTAGTTAGTTTGTATCAAATCTAGCAACTGAATATTAGACCAGTCCTCCCCTCCGTTAACAAGTTCAGCTGAAATTTTGCTCATATCTCTGGTTCTAATGACAATATATTTTGTTTCAAACATAACTTGATCCTGCATCCAGGATAGCTCATTTACAAGCAAACTTTTATCGCTGCATACCTATGCATCAAAGTTTTGTGTCTCTCCTACCTAGGAGAGACACAAAACTTTGGTTTCGATATAAAAATCTATTTCTTTAAATCTATACTAATATTATAAAGCTGAAGAGTTTGTTTGTTTGTTTGTTTGAACGCGCTAATCTGAGGGACTACTGGTTGGAATTGGAAAATTTTTATAGTGTTGGATAGTCCATTTCTTGAGGAAGGCTATAGGCTATATAACATCACGCTACGACCAACAGGTGCTGAGCAGCGCGGGTGAAACCGTGGGGAACAGCTAGTGTTTAATAAAAAAAATGTTCTTTTCTCAAAGATGGTCGCAGTAGCCAAGCTAAGCTAAGCAGTATTATATTTATTATTCTAAGAAATCAAAATGTGCATTATAGCAGGTTCACAAAAAGTGGCAATTTTAATATTTTGTTTAAATGGAAGTGGTAAAAAGACCATGCCTGCCTTAGGTCACGCAATGGCTTACGACATTTGATGAGAGCACTCTGAAAAAAGATATATTTCAAATCTTTGTTGTCTTTCCATAGCTTTTGAAAATTGCCATAGGGTTCGTAGTTTTTTTTTTTTGTTTTAATTAACTTGATTTTCTTCCCCCCATTCCTTCACACATTTTGTGATGCTGTGCCTCTTTTCCCCAAATAACGAGGAAGTCATCCAGAGCGTCCCGCCATCTTCCTTGGTCTTCCGCAACCCCGTCTAGCAGTCTCAGGGCTGCAGTTTTGCAAAATGTGGGCCCACAGCTTTGCAATATTATGAAATTGTTGGACATGAAAAATGACCTGCCCAGTGCCAATTAACGACACGGTTGGCGCAGTGGCTGAGCCATCGACTGGTGCGCTGCGTGTTGCGGGTTCTATGCCCGCATGAAAAACATATTTGTATGGTCTACAGATCGTTGTTCCGGGTCTGGCTGTTTGTATATGTAAGTTTAAATGATTGTAAACGCACCCACGATACAGGAGGAATTCCTAGTGTGAGGCAACGCTTTAATTTTTTTTTATTAAGTACGTGAAGTTTAGTACCTAATATTTAAACTCATCGTGCGACAAGAACACATTGTATCATCGTACGATCCTTGCAAATTACGACGACGGCTAATAGTTCATCCCCATTTAAATTGCCCTGGGAATCTGAAAAGATCAAAATTATGAGTTTTCTTTTAATGAATATATTATACTTACTTAATCATATAAACACGTCACGAAATTTCACGATACCTCAACTCTACTTGTAAATACCTTCATTGTGCGTACTGCTAAGGAGTGAAATTCCCTGCCGGAGTCTGTATTTCCTGACAGCTATAACCTGGGGGTCTTCAAGTCAAGAGTGAATAGGTTATTTCTAAGTAAGCGTGCTTCATCGTCGACCACATCATCACTTACCATCAGGTGAGATAGTGGTCAAACGCGAGCCTATCAATAATAAAAAAAAAAAAAAATTCACACGCTCACTTACACGCAGAATTCCAAAACGAAATACATAAAAATAAAAATAATAATATCAAAACTTACTTACATAAGCAGGATGAGAAAGCCCTTTACAATAAAAAAGATATCGATAACATAGTATTTACTAGGTAATGGGAAAATGGCAGGTTTAACATTAAACGGCTTTCAAAGCCAATAACATGGACAATAAAAGAAACGTTTGTACCTACTCGTTCGCAAATCGTGCGTAAAGTCTTTTTATTCGAAAATTACGCGTATCAGAATAAGAAGCTCCAGTCCGCGTAAGCACTTTTACGAGAATTTCTGTTGTACCAAAAATAGGGTAAGGGAGACTATTGTCGTCCGCGTTTATTGTTGTTTTTCCCGAGATTTTCATTAGGGATAAGACAGATTGGGTGACGTATTTAGGGGAAATGATGTATTTAGACAATCAACCTAATTAACTTGATGGGTAAACTGCTTTTGTTGTAGCAGATACAACAGTTTGTTATTAGAAGGGATGAAAATAATACTAAAACTAATCTTGAAAACCGACTAAGTGCGAGTCAGGCTCACTCATCGAGGGTTCTGTACAAACTGACGACACAAACGACTATGTCTTTTGATTGCGTAGATTTAGAGGTTATATTTTTCACAGCTCCAAGAGACCACATATTTGAGTGTTTGTTTTTATTTTCAACTCGATACCTCCTTGCGTTCCCAGGATATAAGGTCTTGACAGACTTGACCGAGTCTTTACTTGACAGCCAGACATACGAATAACAATGTGGTCCTATAACGGTCCGTTTTCGTTTTTTGACGTACGCAACCCTAACAATACCTGGATTATAATTGGGGTCTCTACCCACATAATTTTAGCAATCGGCTTTCACAAATAGCTGTTATTTAAAGCTGAATTCGTTTACATACTTCAATGTATATAACAAGCTCTCATATATTTTAACATGTAGTAGAAATGACTACTTTCTCAAATATCTTTACAATTTGCTTGACTATAGCCGACTTTGTGGAATTTAGACGACTAAATTGGGTCGGTTTCATGCGAATACATTCTAGCTAAAATTGGTTTCTTTGAAATCTAAAGATTATTTGAAATACATAGTTCGTATATTTTGAAGGCTATGCGTTGCCATACAAGGCGATCGGTCTCTTGGAGATGTCCCCAAGAGATTGATCGTACCAGCTGACGGCGTTAACGACGAATTTTTGACGCTATTTTTTAGTTTATTTATAAGTTAGTTTCTTTTAGTGGGTATAAAACTACTTAAATACTTATTGATGAGGTCCATATACTGTTTCATGAGGTTCAGGGTTTTGATCCTGGATTCTAGTTTCGAGAAAAATACTCGAAAGCCTGTAATATCAATAATATAATATTGGAAATCTTACAACTACAGAAGGACAATGGCTATCACTTTCAAAGAGTTGACTTTTGACTGACTCAGTCAAAAGTCAACTCTTTGAAAGACGGTTGGAGTGAAACAAAGAAAGGCCACGCCATCGATGACAGAGGAAAAACAAAATAAAGTACGCACGACGACACATAAACTTTATAAAACCAGTTTATGCAGATCTCTCAACAACGTATATTACGTAGATTGGTAGTACAAAAACGTATCCGCATAAACTGGTTCTGTATAGGTCTGGGGATTGCGTAGAGGTTTTGAGTTAAAATTTAACTAAAGTGTGAAAAAATCAACCCTCTAAATCTACGCAGACAAAAGATATGGCCGTTTTTGTCGCAAGTTTGGACGGAGTAACGCGTACTTAACCGGTTTTTTTAAATTAATGAATACCAATTAATTCGGTTCACAATATTGATTGCGACCGATAAAATGTTAAACATTGTTGAAATGAGGGTAGCCATTAAAAGTATGTTCGCACTTTGTCACCTCATTACGGGCAATTTTCGGCTTTCCTGATTCAATAATGTTGTAATAGATGCTTTAATGTTGCTTGCGAGGAGATCGATCGCTTAAGAGGTCCTTTTTGGAGGTTTTCTTTTTTATCTAACCTGCGTTTCTGGGAGAGTTTTATTTTGTTTAAAAAAAACGTTGACCCAAACTAGGAATTTCTCCTGGTTCGTGGGTGCGTTTACAAACATTTAAACTCACATACACAAACAGCCAGACCCGAAACAACTATCTGCAGGTCATACATTTGATTTTGTGCTTGTTTTTTCTTCCTAACTAGGAACTAAAGTATAGGCATTTAAGAAAACTTGGTTTTCTGGCCTATACTATCCCACTTGGGACCACTTTTAATTCCTTTCACGAGCTCTTCCCTGGGTCACCTCAAACCAAACCTCGTAGTATCGCGTCTCTCTCGTCTCATCGTCGCGTTGAGATTGTTCTGCCGCCTCAGTTTTTGCGACGCCGTCCGTCTTAGCAACCATCTTTTGGAAACTTTTGGCCAAAGGCCATCGTGCATGCGCTGATGTGACCTAGACAATCCCATTTTAGCTTAGTGGCGTTCTTTTTAATGTTGTTTTTAAAATAACGTTTTATTCAATGTTACAAAAGCTGATTCGATGACATTTGGTTTAGTCTATTCAAAGTTTGTAAGAGCTATGGTCATTAATAAGATGCCTGGATGAAATGGAAAGGTTTCTCGCACAAAAGGAGGCTACTGGTCAGGAGTGAGATAGAGCAGGTTGGGAATGAAAAGAGCCGTGTAAATTTAAACAAATATTGCCAATAATAACGGATTATCTTTAATAATGTTTTTTTTTTATATCGGGTGGGTAATCATCAAATAACTTCCCCTCTCTGGAATATGCCCCCCCGCTCTGGGTGGAGCGGGGGGGCATATCAGACTCTTACAGACTTTTTGTTGTTGTACTTACGTTACATTAAGTAAAGCCTAAGTACAAAAGAAATAATTATATCGTTTATTTATTTATAAAATTTTAGTATATTATTAAAAACAGAAATACCCGTTTTAAAATATAAATGATGACAAATAACCTACTCAATTTGAACTGATAACTAAATACTAACCGTACGTCAAGTCCTCGCTGAATAAATAAAAAAATATGCAAATTTTAGTCCCGACTCGCTTTGATTGCTTACGATTTTATGTAAACACGCGATGAAAAGGTTTTCATAACATGGTATAATTAAATCGGGTTCACATTTCATGTTTAATCGAGTGTGTAAACAAAAGAGGTAGCTGGTCTGTGACTGGCATTGCGAGCAATCGGATAAAATGTTACAATCAGTTTACATTATGTCGTCTGGCTTGTTACACGGAGAACAAACTTGAGAAAATTTTGTATCAATTTTCAAAAATTGTTGTTACTGTCCAATGAAAATTACTAGCTTTTTTTTTATTTTTTGTTTTTTTTTTTTTAAATGTTGCCCCACAATAGGAATTTCTCTTGTATCGTGGGTGCGTTTACAAACATTTAAAGTCACATACACAAACAGCCATACCCGAAACAACTATCTGCAGGTCATACAAATATTTGTTCCGTGCGGGAACCCGCGACACGCAGCGCAGTAGTCGATCACTCAGCCACTGCGCCAACCGTGTGGTCAGATGTTATTGACAAGATACTAATTGTAAAACAATAATTTACTTGCATCGTAATTCTTTAATTAATTTCAAAGATTTCGTTATAGTAAAGCTCTAAGTTTATATATTTGCTTAGTTTTAATATTCATGATTGTTCTCTATTTGTTTATTTATTGCAGTCTTCAAGTTAGGTGTGTTGTTATATCTTTTTCTTATTTATTTTATTTACGTTTTTATTCCTCTTGTTATTTCCTCCCACCGCATTAAAATAACTTTTGTATTTATTTATTTATGTATTTTATTCTTTTTATTTATTCGATTTTTATATTATTCATCTGCCTAGCTTTTTTTCAACAATATTGACATCGGTTTTCAACATAACTGGATGCAGCTGAAAAACAGTTTTTTTTTTTTTATGAAGCGCTTGATTATCTGACTTCCATAACCCAGTTTATAAGATGCCTTTTGGTAAGACTGGTTGTCAGACTTTCCGGCCCCTAACTAACTACCCGTACCGACTGTCAAGCTCTACAAATGACAGCTAAAACTAACGGCTTAGCGTGCGTTCCGAGTCACGGACGAAACTCAATTTGAATTTTGTTTTATTTTAAAAATTAAGTGCTAGTCCTGATTTCGGCTGTTTCTTCTCAGATTTTTGGGCACACCGGACTCCTCTAGTTTTTTATTATTAAAAAAGATTTGTATGAATAGTGTAAATAAAAACCCACTTGCAAAATAACTTAATTCATCATTCATTTTGCTTTTATATCGTATGTATTTATGGCAAGTGCCTTAAAGAAAGAAAATTCTTTTTGTTTTCCACCAGCGGGTTTTGCCCCACACTAGGAATTTCTCCTGTATCGTGAGTGCGTTTACAAACGTATAAACCTCACATACACAAACAGCCCGACCCGAAACAACTACCTGTAGGTCAAACAAAAATTTGTTCCGGGCGGGTGTCGAACCCGCGACACGCAGCACATCAGTCGATCGCTCACCAGCTGTGCCAACTGTGCCGTTAATATTTGATCGAACATGATGTGATTTTGAATAATTAAACATGTCCATAGCTTATAAGGTCATCCTTTTAACAAGTAAGCCGGCGACAGTGATACAGCAATTTGATTTCTCGTTGGCAATGTATCTGTCATCTGTCACTGGCGTTTAGATACGTGGCTTTTGTGAAATGTTACAATTTAGATTCAGTAAGTGCTTATCATAAAATACAACAAAAAGAAAGATTTTTGTATAATGGGTTATTTTTTGGTGGATGGGATATCTTCAAATAACTTCCCCCGCTCTAGACGGAGTAGGGGTGTCAGTGACAGACTTTTACTGAGAAAATCCCACCCATGTTCCTTCTTTTGCCCTTTATGTTTCGGGGACGCAGTATTTTGAACGGAATTTAACAACGGTAAACATGCAGATCGGATTAGTTTGTTCGAATATTACTACCATCATACAAACATACTAACAAATATTACCTCTTTAAGAATTGGAAACATAAAATTTAAATGAAAGGCTTAGAGTTATGGGGCAGGATATTTTTTCCAAATTACAATCACGAACATAAAAGTGGTCAAAATACTCAAACCGCCAACGCCGAAGTCCACAATCCCTTTGAAAACCGACCTCTCTATCCAACTGAGCTAATGTGCAATGAAATATGTTTTTGTTTGTTGAACAACCATCGATGCCACTGAACATTTGCAAACGCCAACAGAATCACTGATGCGTTGACGATCTTCAAAAGCGTGCACTGAACTTAGTTCAACGGTCAAAACCGGCTTGTAAGTTTCATTGGGCTGTTATGATTAGTTTTTACGATAAATTTGAAATCATATGAGAAAGTAAACTAACGCCCGGTTCCAATTACGGATAGTTGTATTTTGACATAAGTTCTATAAGACTTATGTCAAAATACAACTATCCGTAAGCAACCGGGCGTAAGATATAATTTGAATATGGAAAATACCATATTGACTAAACAAACCATGCAGAGGGCCCTGCTAGAGCAGGATTAAAAAGAGATACCGCGGTCCCACAACATAAAGGGCATAAAAAGAAACATTAATGGGTTTTAGACAGTAAAAGAATGAAGAATGAACTGACACTCCCTCCGCTCAACTCAGAACGGAGAAGTTATTTGGTGATTACCAGTACGAAATAAAAAATTAAACAAGCCATATTCACTGACCAGTTGTTTTATAAGTTCAATAATAATAAGCAGATGTAGTTTAATAGTGACAGCCGATCCGGTGGATCTTCAAAGTTAAGCTTAGCTTGCCTAAGGTTGGACCATGGATGGGTCACCACCCATTATAGACAGAGTTTCTTTCGTGCCTCAGAAAACACATTCATCTGTGGGTCCCGGGTGTTTTTTTGTAGACCTTTGACAGTCGTTGCGGCAGTTAGTCAGTGACCCGAAAGTCTGACAACCATTTGATTCTCCCCAAAGGGTAGTAATAAAATAACCGAATCCAGATTGCAGATTTCTAGAGCTTTTATTCTTGATAATACTTTAAACGCTAACGCTTATACGTTAGATTCATAATTGATTCATATCAGGAATTTTTGTGGAATAAAAAGGTTAAAATAATATTACCGACTTCGCTTCCTTTTGGAAATCGCTTTTATTTTGCGTTGTAGAGTAAATTAAACTATTAAAACAGTTCTCATTCCATCTCAAATCTAGAAATAATAACTTATATGATGATTTTACAAATCTTTATCAATAAACATAAATAAAACGACAAACGTTTGAAAAGAAACTGGAACTCGCCATATCAATTGAATACTTAAGAGACTTCAATAAAGAAATAAACACACTTTCTCATTGCGATATCGTGATTTCCCTCGACTCCTTCATTATTTACTCGTAAATCGTATAACTTTTTTGCAATATTTTTTGCCTCGAAATTCTTTTTTTTATTTCCCCTTCCATCGCTTTTGAATCCATCGAAACGGTTTCAAGAGTTCCAAAATTAAAAGCTTTGGATTTTTTTCCAGCAAAAGTTTTAAAAGGTTCGCGGTATGGTTTGTTTTGATGTTCAGAAAACCATAAAGTTACCTCATAATGTTAAAAAGAATGGACTGTGAATTTATTGTTTTACTTACATATAGTTAACATTAGTTCACATAAAAAAATAGTAACCCACTGGCATCCGGAACAGGACCCAATCTACCGAAGGTCAGGGCTCCAGAGAAATGACGTTTCTAACAATACGAGCCGTGTCCAGGTATCCCAGCATTAAAATAATTACAAGGTTGCTTTCTTGATAATAGTGATCTTTATTACCGTTACAATAAAATTGCTATTGCACTGCAGGTATCAGAGGTAATATAACATGTACATGCACTGGGTGATAAGATTGTTTGACATTCAAAAACCAAAAAGTTTATCATTGAATTATACGAAAAGAATGTAAAACAAATATATTAAAAAAAAAATGTTATCTTATAACCATTCACATTGGATTTATTTTTGATAAATTCTAATACGATATATCAAACTTCACGTAAGAGCAATTTGGTCATGACCTATCTGTAATTCAATACTTGTTACCAAAATTGTGCATATTCATGCGTGAAAGTGACCGAGTAAGTAGATATCAGATTTAAATTAGCTTGAGAAGGCTGAAATCTTCAAAAGATGTCTTCAATAGATGTTAGACTGATTACAGCAAATAAGGTTTTATGTGCTCTATCAGTATTCTTGGTTATCTAAAGAGTTTTTTTGTTGAAGATTTTTTTTCCTCGATTAAACGGAGATCGAATTTAAAAAGAAAGCGATGACGTATTAATTAATGTTAATTGTCCTACGGTAACGTACTTTAGAGATAAAAATTGTGCCATTTTCCAACAAAAGTCTTACGAAATAAATTAAATCAAACATTTAATTATTCTATACTAGCTTTACAAGCGCAATAACTTCGCGCTCTACCTGATTATGTTGTAAACTAGCTTCCGCCCGCGACTTCATCCGCGTGGTATAGTAACTTTGGGCTACCGCTAAATTTAACCCGCGTAATGATAAAAAAATATCCTCTTCCTTCCCATTTTTTTTTTTTTTTAGGCTAAGTCCATCTCCAACACAAGTGAATACAGATGCGCATCAATTCCTACAAAGCTGCGCCTCAGCAAACATCCCTGACTCACTGCAACCCCAAGGCAGCATCGCTATACAAGATGAAAGGTATTATGTAGTTTTGTACCGGCAAAAAGGAAATATGTTGGAGTGTTCACAACGTTGTACGGCAAACGTGGTAACCTTTAGAGCGTCGGTATCCCTTGCACCATGTATGTGAGAAAAACAACATTGAAATTAAAGACCTTTATTATGACAAACCACATACCACAATAAAGATATTAAATTGAATGAATTTGTTCAACTGTTTAGACGTAAAAATGAAACAAGCACTCAGAAGCTACATTTAAATTAAAAGAAACAACGGATAAAGATAGAGAGGAAGACGAAAGAAACGAAGCAATGGAGCGGGACTGGAAAACCAAAGATAAAATGGATAAAAAGGGAGACGAAGCTTAAAAAAACGATGGATGGAGAGAGATACTTATTCACCATAAGTATGGATTCCCAGCAACGTTGATAAAAAAAGCTGTTAACCCCAAAAGTCTAAATAAACACTACACCGACACTACGTTCGACCTACTTCCAAACGATTAATAAATTAAGCAAAATGGCGTCGGCAGCACACCCCAAACAAAGTTATCGGAGCTTGAAATTATAGCCCGTTTGTATTTACTGCTGATATTGAAATACAGGTGTAATTTTACGCTCAGAGGCCCTAACACGAACTTACGTAACGAACGACGTCGATTTTTAAATTGAAAATACAATTACCCTACAGCATTTTAGAAACAATCCTTGCAACGTATCAACCATTAGATATGAATTAATTATAAAAAGGTAAAATTTAACATGATTATGTATATTTTTTGGGGTGAGAAATCATCACATAACTTCTCCTACTCTGGGGGCGGGGGGGAGTTTCAGAATTGTACTGACTAAAACACACCTATGTTCCTTCCATTGCCCTTTACGTTCCGGGGCCGCGGTATTTTTTTCGAACAACCCGCAGCCCCGGCAGGGACATGATTAGGCTTTTTTTTCAGGTGGGAAATCATCTAACGACTTCCCCCGCTCTGGGCGGAGCGGGGGGCAGACTTTTGGCTCTGGCAAGCCCTTCTGCTTTGCTGACATCTTTTTGAGGCGCGTGTGAAACACGAACGCGCCGTCAACACGGCCTGTCGTTAATCGACCGACGGACGGTGAGCTACATTGCTCACCGTCCACAGGCCCGCATCTACAGTGGCCGGGAGTCGTCTCGTGGCGTCCGGTGCCCGGGGCCGGGCGTCTCCCGCGGCGGCTGGGTTGGTTTGAGGTTCTCTCCCTCAAACGCCGGCCTCCTTCTCACTAGCATTACTGCTTCCCAGAAGGAGGTGACCGCTTCCCATTCCCTCTCGCTCCGGACCATGGCTTGAACCAGCGCCGGACGCGAGAGATCGCGGCCGCCGACATGATTTGGCTAAGAGATAACTTTGAAACCCTGACCTAATACTAGTGAGTACCTGTATCTTAGAGATCAGTGTCCGTCCGCGGACAATACTAGAAGCCATTGTGGATTAAACAATTACAATTATTTTTATACTAGCTTCCACCTGCGACTTCGTCCGCGTGGCATAGTTACTTTGGGCTAACGCTAACTTTGACCCGCGTGATGATAGAAAAAAAAAATCACTCTCTCCCCTTTTCTCACTTTTTTAGCCTATGTCTGTCTCCAGGGTTCCAACTATCTCTGTACCAATATTCATTAAAATCGGTTTGGCCATTTAAGCGTGAAGACGAAACAAACAAACAAACTTACTTTCGCTTTTATAATATTAAGTAAGGATTGTTAATTCTTCACAATATGAAAATATAATACATGTGAAACAAATAGTATTTTAAAATCCATTGTTGTTAATCCACGTTACGTTAAAACCGCATGTTCGTGCTGGGCCTATGATCGTAAGCTTGTATTAAAATTCACGTGTATTTTCCTAAAAAAAATATACCGTCTAGTTACTTAGGACTAGCAGGTAACGTCATTTTAATACAGCTTTACTGCTACAAGCTAAATATATATATAATAACTAGCTGTGCCCCGGCATGCGTTGCAATGCATTTTTCTACCTTTCTACCTACCTGCCTACCCTACATACCCTACATACCCTACATACCCTACATACCCTACATACCCTACATACCCTACATACCCTACATACCCTACATACCCTACATACCCTACATACCCTACATACCCTACATACCCTACGTACCCTACCTAAACTACCTACCCTACATACCCTACCTACCCTACCTACCCTACATAACCTACCTACCCTACATACCCTACCTACCCTACATACCCTACCTACCCTACATACCCTACCTACCCTACATACCCTACATACCCTACCTACCCTACCTACCCTACCTACCCTACCTACCCTACCTACCCTACCTACCCTATCTTTTAAGTTGGATCGAACTGCACATAGTGTGCGAATTTTATTATGATCGGTTAAGTGGTTTAGGAGTCCATTGAGGACAAACATTGTGACACGAGATTTATATATATTAAGATAACGTTGCCTCACTCTAGGAATTTTTTCGAGATCTTGTATCGTGGTTGTGTTTACAAACATTGAAATACACATACAGCCAGACCCGAAACAGCTACCTGTAGATCAAACAAATATTTGTTCCGTATGGGGTACGAACCCGCGACACGCGGCACTGCTGTCCATCGCTCGGCCACTGCGCCAACCGTGCCGTCAAATTATGCCATTTAGTTGGTGATGGCGGGAGCTGAACTTAGTTTTAAAGTTTTTTCGTAAAATTGAAAAACAAAAGGAAGGGAAGCCTTTGTAGATACCGCGGCCTCGGAACGTAAAGGGCAATAGAAGGAACATGGGTGGGTTTTAGTCAGTACAAGTCTGACATGCCCCCCGCTCCGCCCAGAGAGGGGGAAGTCATTGGATGATTTCCCACGCGAAAAAAAAAATGGCCGCATCTACAGTGGCCAGGAGTCGTCTTTGCCGATCGCAACTGCGTGCTTCGCTGAAGTTGTGATACCCTAGTGGTGTAACCGTTGGAATACCAAGTTATAGGTTCCGAGTTCGCAACCAAGACACTGTAAGCGTTGTTTATTTATTCCGTGCGGATATCGAACCCATGATACGCTGCGCAGCAGTTAATCGTTCAGACACTACGCCTAACATGACGTCATATTTCAGAATGTCCTACAATAACTTTAGATACAAATTACGAGAAGGCTAGAAATAAAACCGATAAATTCAGAAACCATGTTAAATACCTTACATATCCACGCAATTTTAAGCTTGTAACATCACCAAAAACTCAAAATAAACTTTCGCGGATTCCAGAAAATTCTATTAATTTTAATACCCAAATACATATGTTTAATGAAAGACCCTAAATTCATCTAATTACACGAGTTTCGACTTCAGGACGGGTTCAACAAAAATATGTTTTCGACATACCCTCACTAAGTTTTGAAAACGTCTGTAGAGTTTTAGACTAAAATTGGGTCAGATACGGGTCCTTTGAACGTGTAATTTCTTCTCTTACAGGTTATTATATAAAGTTGCTTATTTAGTCAGGTAAAGAAATTAGACTCTTATTTAATTGAACAGGCCTGTTGGTGTCTAGTGATTAGTGGCCCTGACTGCTAAGCTGGAGGTCGTGGGTTCGATTCCCACCCAGGACAAACTTTGTGTGATGAGCATGATTGTTTGTTCTGTGTCTGGGTGTGATTTATCTATAATTTATGTATGTATTTATAAATTATATAAGTATGTATATCAGTTGTCTGGTTACCTTAACACAAGCTCTGCTTAGCTTGGGATCAGATAGCCGTGTGTAAGTTGTCCCAAGATATTTATTTATTTAATCTTTCACAGGTTTTCGTGTTCTGTTTAACAGAATTGTGTAGCAAGCGTAGCTGCTATGAAAACGAGCTACGTCGTAGATCTATCGTAGAATAAATTGGCATGGCCTACGCCATAAAAATATTTCTAGAATACACGAGGAAACTAAAAATTAAGAAAAAGCTTGAAAGTGGAGCCGTTGACTATAAAATTGTGTGCTAATCGGTAATAAGACTAGAAGACCTAAAACGACAGATGAACTCTACACTAAGGCCAACTAGCAGCGATACGAAAGGTCATTAACCTAAAGAACAACTGTGGCGTTGACAATCTAATATTTAGCTCTTTCCATCTTGTGCCTTTGTCGTAATTTCTCGTTCTCCCGGCAAAAACATGACAACGTTAAGACGGGTTCGCCAACATTCGGGCGGCCATTTTAGATGGGGTTTTAGCATGGGTTTTGTTGACATTTGGTATCGCTTCTCGTTGGCCGTGCTTTATGTAAAAAAGAAGACATGCCAATCCGAAAAGAATTCGAAAAAACCGGCCCAGAGCAAGTCCGACACGCGCATTGAGAGTTCCGTAGAAACTTGCAACATAAACAGTCTATCTTTTGATTTAGAGGGTTGATTTTTACAGACATACAGTATATTATTTTAATTTCAACTCGATACCTCCATTCGTTCCCGAGATAAAGGGTTTGACAGACAGACAATCAAATAGAATAGATGAACAACAAAGATACAATAAGAGTTCCTTTTTTCTTGTTGAAGTAAAAAGAGCAAGATTTTTTTTTCAAAAATTAAATAAAAATAATAAAAACGTTATGAGAACGAAAATTTCTTACTTACAGTTATCTTGACTGTTTTTAAATGGTATGATGACTATACAGCTTTTTATCATACATTTTTGACGATAATTGAATCAGCTTCCAGGCGTAGGAGATGCAGCTAAATACCTGATTTTTACATGACAGTTAAGCGTTAATAAAATGTTACATCCCAGTTAATGTTTAATTAACCCAATGCGCACACCGAATTCTAAAGTGAATCAATGATTTATGTTCCATTTATTTATTTTATTTGTACGGATTTCAGTGTTGATGTTTTCGCATCAAACTCAAGCTCAATTAGACGATTATTTTAATTAGACAGGCACTCTTTAATGTCAAAAACCATCACAAGGCATAATAACTTGTGATAGTACCATAGTTGCCCATACCAAAGCGTTTATCTCTATGAAGAAGTATGTCTAAGAAACTTCATGGACGCTCTTTTTAATCATAATATTATTAAAAAATCATGATTATTTCATTTTTGTCGAGATTTTACATGTAATATGAGAGCAATGTAGTTAAACGTGTACATTAATAGCACCCAGAGTAAAAAAAGAAATCAATATTTCAAAAATAAAGTAATTAATGAAATACGTATATCTAGATCTCGAAACATTCACAGCATTTCAATTTCGGTCATATGTTCACCGTATTTATTAGGGGTGGTTTCAAATGAGCACGTACACGGAATAAGCAATCTTTTCATGCCTCACTGCCCACCCCGAAAATAAGCAAGCCGTGAACAATTCCCGGTAATTTACGTTCA
The DNA here is from genome assembly GCA_958449745.1 of Ochropleura leucogaster. NCBI lineage: Eukaryota > Metazoa > Arthropoda > Insecta > Lepidoptera > Noctuidae > Ochropleura > Ochropleura leucogaster. Next base: position 7,794,597 of record OY288223.1, on the reverse strand, counting down.
AACCTTCAAACGTTTCGGAAGTGTCCATTCCACGTCGATTTTGTCAATAATCGTAATACTGTGTTCGGTGTTTAAGAACTCTATTCCTGCTTTGATTTTTGTTATGATGTACTAGATTTTACCAGTGATTTAGCACGCATTCGTTATTATATGGACAAAATTTATGGCAACATTACTCGCCCTGTTAAGTTATTAGCGTAATAATATATAGGTTTAAGCTTCTTCAGGTTGAAGTCTATCTCCTTTCCAATTTTTATTACAATTCGATCAGCCGTTTAGCCGTGCATAGAAAACAAACAAACAGATTTATTTTAAATAATGGTAAATATCTAATATATAAAATTCTCGTGTCACAGTTTTCGTTGCCATACTCCTCCAAAACGGCTGGACCGATTTGAACGAAATTTTGTGTACATATCGGGTAGGTCTGAGAATCGGCTAACATCTATTTTTGCCACTAACTGAGCAGCGGGTAAAACCGCTGGGCACAGCTAGTAATTATATATATATGTAAATATCTAATGATTCCTTTGAATGAATGAATATGAATGAATAAACTTTATTTCGGGTGGCATAGACCCATAGAAAACTAATATAACATTATTAAACCTACACAGACCTTTGTGTCTTCCTTTTGTTTTTATATACATAGTTCACATTTAACTCCCAAAACACACAACATAAGGATTGTTATCTTTGAAATGTTAGGCAGAAGTGTACTTAATAGCACGCCCATATTTCACCAGTTATGTTTGGCTCCCATGTAAAAGTGGACGAACCTATAGCCATCAACAGGACTTAAAACCAGACTCCATGGCCGCTGCTGAGAAATTCCTCATAGGAAGATCTATTAGCACTGCCCGACTTGGGAAACAATTCCAAAAAACTATCTCGAAATCTTATGCTCAACAATCGCTCTTGGTAGAAAAGCAGTTAGGTAATACCATTTTACAAAACTCACAAGTTTATTGGAATTGGCCATTCTGGAAATAGCTCGCATCCAAGTATATACCGTGTTCAGTGGACACTGCTATTTGAGAACTTTGAACTTTTATTTTCAGTGATTTCGTGTTGAACACATTTGAAATTGAAATAGGTTTAGAACTAAAGCATAAGTTGGTGTCCTAACAAAGTCCGTGTCTACTTGGTGTCCTGTTTAAGTACATGATTATCACGCTCGTTATTATATATAGAAAGAAAGAATAAATATTTATTAGATTACGACGAGCACACAAAATAACAAAAAAAAATAACATTTATGCAAAGCATCACAAGCATTTACAAATGGAATAAAACATTATGGCTCGCACGTCGTGACTGTGACATAAGCATTATGCTGTGCTATGGGACCCAACAGAGCTGGTTTTCAGTGGTCAACCCGTGAGTAAAACCACTTATGAACTTGGCGTGCTTGCATGATCAATCAACTTGTATTTGAACACCACAAATAAACGAAACATGTGACTAAAAGAATGATAGATCTGAATGTTGATGGACGAAGAGCGAGAGGAAGGTCAGAGAAAAGATGGATGGATTGTGTAAGGAATGATATGAAGGAGAAAAGAGTAAATGATGCCGTGACGTCTGATAGACGAGAACGGAAGAAGAAAACGTGTTGTTCCGACCCCAAATAAATAATAAATATAAATATCTTAGGACAACTCACACACGGCTATCTGATCCCAAGCTAAGCAGAGCTTGTGTTATGGTAACCAGACAACTGATATACATACTTATATAATTTATAAATACATACATATTATAGATAAATCACACCCAGACACAGAACAAACAATCATGCTCATCACACAAAGTTTGTCCTGGGTGGGAATCGAACCCACGACCTCCGGCTCAGCAGTCAGGGCCACTAACCACTGGACCAACAGGTCCGTCAAATAGAATGGGGCAAGGGTAGGAAAATTATGCCTTAAACGAAACTCACATGACGGTTACGTATTCGCGTCACGTTTGAATCGGTTGGATTAATTCGTATCAATGATAGCGTCAATCACGTATTTGTGTGATTTTGACGTCATCAAACACACAAACGTATAAATTAAAATCAAATCAAATTCATCTAGTCAAATAGAATAGATGTTACAAAAGGTTCAAAAGTTCACTGTATAACTTATCGTGGTGGGCAAATCTCATGTCAAACTAAAATCAATCTATACTAATATCTATACTAATATTATAAAGCTGAAGAGTTTGTTTGTTTGTTTGTTTGAACGCGCTAATCTCAGGGACTACTGGTTGGAATTGAAAAATTCTTTTAGTGTTTAATAGTCCATTTCTTGAGGAAGGCTATAGGCTATATAACATCACGCTACGACCAACAGGTGCTGAGCAGCGTGGGTGAAACCGCGTGGAACACCTAGTCACAAATAATTAAATTACCTTAACTTTTTTTTTTACATGGGCTAAAATAAACACCAAAATTATAACCATCCTTAAAAGGCAACACAATACACTTAGGTATATAAACAATAGCTTTTAACCGTGGCTTCGCTCGTGGTAATACGCTCCACCCAATATGGACTTAAACACAACCGTTGAAATAATGGAGGTACCTTTTCCCTATTGATGTTATGTATGTTATAATAATACCAACCTTTAAACCCACTACTGGGCAAACGCCTCTTCTCATACAAAGAAGGCACGACCATTGTTCACCAGGCTTACCTACTCAGGCAGTGTTGACGATTTCAGACTTAGGTATATTAATTTTAAGTCCAGGTTTCCACGCGATATTTGCCTTCACCAATGTTTGTGGTGTCTTTCTTAACTTAAGTAAGTACATATGAATTGAAAAATTCACATTGGTACTAGCCCGGATTTGAATCTTCATCAACCTTATGCGTGAAAGGCGAAACGTGCGAATTTTGTAACGTAAGTTATTTATTGTTAATTAATTAACAAGTCCAAAACAACACCCGGCTTTTTTTTTAAAAGCGTTGCCCCCCCACTAGTAATTTCTCCTGTACCGTGGGTGCGTTTACAAATATTTAAACTCACATACACAAACAACCAGACCCAAAATAACTATTCGTAGGTCATACAAAAATTTGTTCCGTGCTGGGATCGAACCCGTGACACGCAGCGCAGCAGTCGATCACTCAGTCCCTGCGCCAACCGTGCCGTCAAATCCAGACAGAAATATATAAATATTCTGTAAACACAATCTTTCTTTGCACGCCCACTCCCTTTGAACAGGTGCACCTACCTACCTACACTATATACACGTTCAGATTCCGGCTATTATTTGCCACTAACAATACAACTCGACGCTTTGACATCGCCGCTTGAGGTCTTTGTAACTCAACTATCAATTAGGAGCTGTTACACCTCAAGTCTGCCTTGTGTTAGATTTACTAGGGAAGTCGGAGGAGTTACCTCTATATGTACTTTAACTGTAGTTATTTTTTACTGTTACTGCAGCTAGGCAAAGTAATACACCCTTAAAAGGCTTGCGTCTTTCTTCTGAATATAAACCAAATAAATTGCTTCTTGGGTGGTAAATCATCAAATAACTTAAGAGAGTGTTAGACGTTTACTGATTAAAACCCATTCATGTTCTTTCATTTGCTCTATGTGTTCCGGGACCGCGGTATCTTTTGCGAACAACCTGCAATCCCAGCAGGCAGGGACCCTGGCAGGCCCCTCTGTGTTGATGACATCTCTATAAAGCGCGCGTGAAACACAAACGCGCCATCGACACAGGTTAAACGATCTCATCATATGCTCAGTGTTTTCTGAACTTTATTGGGGTCTGGTCAAATGCCGGTGACCGGTTAGATTGGAAAATCTAACCAGTGCAGCTGTCACCGGCATTTAACATGGAGCATGTGCCTATTCAAACTCCACAACTTAGTTACCTGACAAAGACATTCGTTCCACTTGAAACGACTGTCAACAGTTTAACGTCTTTTCTAAGGCACGGGGAAAATCGGTACCTATATAATATTGTTCACCCATCTACGGACAAACCTAAGTAAGCAAGAGTCAACCTAAGGATTAATACAAGCGGCTGTTAGCCACGGACGTAATTGTCGAAGCAACGCTACTCACGCGTGTAAATGTCGCACGCGCGATTCTCATCACGCAGGTCACGTGGCTACAGGTAGTAATTGGGTGTAAGTCCTACGTACACACGACTGCAGGTCAACCTGTTCCAAATATTAAAACCTGATCTCTCTACTACGGATCGCACAGCGTAGTAGAGAGATCAGGATAAAATAGATAGAGCTGGGTGGGTACAGAAGGTGCATTGAAAGCTTGCACGAGTGACGATACAATACTTAATTACGTCCGGTCTTCGTGTTCTTCGTGTTTATTGTGCCTATACGAGATAACAAGAAGATTTATCTTTGTGGGTGGATGGATTCATTGATTAAAAATAAAGTATATTACCTTATTTATATTATTATTTGTTAAATAAAAATAAAAATTTAAAAATATAAATATATTAAAGAATAGAATAGAATTTTATTTTGAAAGTACTTACAATAATTTTGTATTTATAATAAATCGAAGCTCTGCCACATTTTACCATTGGGCAAACATTTACATTATTTTTAAAACATGTCAGTTATTTTCAAGAAATAAAAAAAAACACTCAATTAAAAATTAATAAATTGGATTAATTAAAAATATCACCCAATAAATGTTTTATACTATTTATTATATTAGATGCATAGGTACATGAAAGCAACAAACAAATGAGTGTCCACATGATTTATCTTATTTTATATAAAATTCTCGAGTCACAGTTTTAGTTGCCATACTCCTCCGAAACGACTTGATCGGTTTTTTTTTTAATGTTTTTTCGCTATGTCTGAAAATTGGTCGTAATCTATTCTTTTTTTTCAGCTGAGTAGAGGGTCAAACTGCAGGTCACAGCTAGTTTCAAAGAAGTTAAATTCAAAAGTACACTACAAAAATGTCTGGAGATACCATGATTATAGAAGTGAACATATCTAGAGAATTCGTTGACATTGTCGTGTTGAGCGTATTGTATTTGCTTTGTAACAAGCTGTTCTAATAATTATCTCCATTTTGTGTTATGTTTTAAGTTGTAATTTTAAGTTTTCTTTCTTTGTTTGTTTGATGTTGCACTTGTGCTAAATAAACTTATTTTCTTTATTTGTGTGTTCTTTTTTAATAAATTCGTACCAACAGTTTTAAAAACAACCTATTTAAAGGTGCATTGTAATTTACAACGTTTTAAAATTGCTAGCAAAATTTACCTTTCTACTACCAACGTGTTAGCCTTTCCGTTTAGCTAACAAATAGCAGTTTAGGGACGTATGCATGAAAATTTAAAAAGTCCACGTTTCTAGTTCAAACAAAAGCTACTTTTCTGGTAGTTACGGCAATGTTCCTTACATGGAAATTGCTTTCAAAGCATATTGCGAATAGCAGAAATTTCTCACGGAGTTTGCTTAGTTTTATTTCATATTCCTCGCTTTTGTTTTCTTATTTCAGTAAGTTATACGTCGAGGTATTACTTTTATAACATTGCTGACTGAAAGATATATATAGTCTAAGAATGAATATGTTAAACACCTTAAGGTTATCTTTTTTTGGATCTTATTGTTTTGTGAACTACCTATCTATTGCCATTGTTTTCACAACATCATATGTCGCCTGTAATTCCCGAAGGGTTGGGCAGAAGTATACTCAGCAATACAGCCAAATTTAACCAGTTCTGTTTAGTTTCTATGTAATATAAAAATATAATTGTTTGAGTAATATCTACATGTCACTCAAACAATTTATTCGTAATAAAAGAAGTATAGTACTTAAAACTATTATTTAGTTTATTATTTTACCAATACTTTCACATAATTGAAAACTATATATATATTCTCTTCCGCTTTTTTTCTAATTAAACATTTGGAGTATTGCAAAGCAGCCTGCACTCTTTAAGGTTTGGTTAATGCAATAAAACCTTTTCAAAATCTACGTTGTCAGTCGGTAAATAATCTCGCTGAACACAAGATTATATTTGAAAATCTTTCCTTCAAACTATCGAAGAAAATGGAAAAGTAATTCTTCAAACTCGTTTATATTATCTATTATAGTCTGGAGAAATTCAACTGGAATGTAAAGAGATAAGTGCATTTTGTTAAGGGGCCAGAAATCGTTGTTGAATTATGAAAATCCTCTTAAATCTAATTTGAACCAGTGTTTATTATCACTTAAGATTAAGTGGATAAAGGAATAACAAAACTGGGGATTTGACTTCTGCGAAAGTTAATTTTGTTGAGCTGTTTTTTTTGTTGGACCTTTAATATATTTACAGTGAGATAAAATTGTGGGTACAAAAAGCGGGTTTGTTTTTGTTATCTTGAACAACTTTGTTTTAGTTTGACAATTGTAAATGTTGCTGAAAACACCATCTTGATTAACAACCTTGTCAAAGAATCGAGTTATAATTTTATCAGGATTTCTTGATTTTTGTATTTAATAATAAGAAATGGTTTGAAATAAAAATGCTTATTTTGTTCTTCCTTCGTAATGATACCTTCCTTTTGTGTTAGTATTTTTATCTTTAATTTTACCAGTGGTTTAGTTTTAAACAAATGTTACATTTAAATGTTGGAGGTCCCCTTTTATGTACGTATATCTTTTTGTAGTATTTGTTAAATGTTGTTTACTTTGCAAGTTTGTTTTCTACAAAACTTTTACACGTTTTAAAAAAAACTAGATGAGGCCGGTGTTTTTTACCAGACTACTTTAAAAAAAAACAGCCGAAACATACTCAGATTATTTGCACATGTGCAAATAAGCCGCGTTTTTTCTGTCTGTTTTGTTCCATCTTCAAAACTCCTTAAAAACAAATATTTCTTCTTAGATAAATAATTCGTTTACCCATCCTAAGGTTTACATTTATATCTTTATCTATTTTTTTACCAACACAATAATTTTGTAAATAAAATCAATTAAAAGGAATTGATTTTAAACACTTTGCACTTTTCCTGTTGACTGCGATGCGGATGAATTTTTTTACGTTTACAATTTTTATACTTGTACATATTGTTATTATTAGTTTATATCTATTTATAGTTAGTAAATAATGGTAGTTAATTTGATGAGAAAAATAAAAGTTTCAATTAAAACGTATTCACCTTTCCAAAATATTCTTAAGAAAGTCCATCAACAACATCCCAACATCAGCTTCTGGAGCGGGCCTGAAGACTAAGTTGTACTTCACCGCACGCTGGAGGAGTATTAATAATTCTAGACAGCGACGCCGTTTACTACCGCGTCAGGTCTCAGTAAACGCGGGGTTTTATTGTTTAGGGAAAATTACATAACATTACGACACGTTTGTAATTGCCACGGGTTAAGCAGAGGTTTAACTAATAATACACTCACACTTTGGCAGTTATGTCTACGTCCCATCATAATGGAACGCGCCTAATACCATCTGTCGGGCCCAAATTTCAAACTCCTTGGCTACTACGATCAAAAGTAAAATTCTCAATGAAACTTTGCACGACCCAGTACATGGCCATCGATGCATTCTTAGGAAACATATTGTAAATTGTAATTGTAGAGAGTAATCTCTATTTTGTAATTTTGCTTTGCTCGGAATCGTGAATTTAATGGCTAAATTACCTTAAGGTTCAATTTCATTTACACGACTTATCTTTACACCATTTTGATCATCGATGCTCCCCAAAAAAATTGGGACAAGGCCAGGTTGAAGATGATGATCATCATTATCATCATCTGCCCCCGCTTTTTCGCAATTATGTTGAAGTCAGCTTTCAGTCTAACCAGATACAGCTGATTGTATCTGTATTTTACATGAAGCGACTGTCTATCTAACCTTCACAACCCAGTTAGTACTGAGTTGAAGATGGAAGAAGATGATGACGGGCCTCTTGGTCTAGTGGTTAGTGGCCCTGACTGCTGAGCCGGAGGTCGTGGGTTCGATTCCCACCCAGAGCAAACTTTGTGTGATGAGCATGATTGTTTGTTCTGTGTCTGGGTGTGATTTATCTATAGTATGTGTGTATTTATAAATTATATAAGTATGTATATCAGTTGTCTGGTTACCATAACACAAGCTCTGCTTAGCTTGGGATCAGATAGCCGTGTGTGAGTTGTCCCATGATATTTATTTATTTATTTATCATCGATGCAATTATTTTTCAAATTACAATTTGACGTAGTTCAATAAAGCTTCGGCATGTGTTAATTATGCGCTCTGTTTGGTAAACCGCAACCACAACATCGTAGTTATAGTTGCTTATATTTCCGAAACATTTTAATGAGTGAAAAACATTGAACTCTTAAAAAAAATGTTTTTTTTTAGGTTTAATTTTTGTTGCCTATAATAATGTTGTAGTACTTATACTAAAGAATGACTGGTAGGTAAAGCCTTATTTCATTAAGTCCGCCTACTTACCTCTATTGTACACGATGATTAAATAAATAAGTAAGTAATCAAAATAAGCCTCTCTACAATTGAGACCACAAACTGCAACAGTACTTTATTTTCTGTCTTTATTTAACTGGTTTTAAAACTAAGAAACCGGAAAAGACGGACGGGCGAGTAAGGCGTCAAGAATTTTTCAGTACACTGAATTAGTGATGCAGTGATGTAGTGGTATTTACCCATCTTTTTTTGTTTTGCAGATGGGAAAAAATAATATATAAATAATAAAATAATAAATATCTTGGGACAACTCACACACAGCTATTTGATCCCAAGCTAAGCAGAGCTTGTGTTATGGTAACCAGACAACTGATATACATACATATCATAGATAAATCACACCCAGACACAGAACAAACAATCATGCTCATCACACAAAGTTTGTCCTGGGTGGGAATCGAACCCACGACTTCCGGCTCAGCAGTCAGGGCCACTAACCACTAGACCAACAGGCCCGTCAAAACATAGAATAACTTCCCTTCCCAGAGGAGATTGTCAGACTTGTACTGACTAAAACCCACCCATGTTGCTGCATTTTTTGGGGCCGCGGTTTCTTTCGAACAAACCGCAACCGCGGAGAATTCGCAAAGCCGTTAAACCCGTTTTGAAGCGATATCAGATTCTGCACTTGAGTGACAGTTCCATTCTGTTTTATTCGATGTTCACACAAATTCATTTACTTTGTTGTTCATTTACGAATGAAGATGGGCTGATTAGTTGACTAATGAATAATTTAAAAAAAAAATCTAATAAATAAATTTATTTTATCATTTGTATTCCTTAAGACTTACTTTCCCTTCCAGTAAAAAAATCCGATTAACAAACAGTTAGCAAAAATGAACAAACAGTATTTCACTTGTCGATTTTTCCTTTGTAGTCTGATATTGACGTTAAAAATTTGAGCAAGACATGAACACTGAACTATGATTAGTGTGGTTCACTAAATTTAAATAAAGAACAATCTAAACGTAAATCATTTAGAAAATTTTAATCTTTTAAAAAGTTTGCCACTTTATTTAGAACATAAAAAAACTTTATTTGAAAATAACATTCCATTTGCATGATTGAATGCTCTTTTAAATTAAGTTCCATTTCAATGAGTTTTAGTGACGGAATAGCAATTAATGATGAATTTTGCCAAAAAAGACAAATGCGATCGGCGCATTTCGATTGAATGTATTTTAAAAAAAAACGTACCCCACACTAGGAATTTCTCCTGTATCGTGGGTGCATTTACAAACATTTAAACTCACATGCAGCCAGACCCGAAATAACTACCAGGTCTTACAAATACTTTTTTCCGTGCAGGGATCGAACCCACGACACGCAACGCATTCTTTTGGCGTTTTACCATTAAACCCTTTTGTACTTACTCCATTTGTACAGCTACCAAAATAAGACAGTGTAAGATCTACCGCTCATTTGCCGGATTTAATTATAACTTGAAGAAAAAACAATTTTGAAACTTTGGTCTTTTCAAGGAAACTGAACCTTGACTCTCCAGATCCCGGGAAAGAGTCCAAAGGACAAGTCTTTTTCCTAATTTACTGGAATCGGCTTCTAGTCTTACAGATCCGGTAAAGTACTGGTATTCAGGTAGCTGAATACCTGTATTTTGCATGGAGCCGCCTGCCTATTTGACCTCCACGACCCTGTTAGTACTGGGTTATAATACGGTAGGCCCTAATAGGACTGGTTGTCAGACTTTCGGTAAACCGACTACCTGTAACAACTGTCAAAAATGTAAAAATGACAGCCGGCACCAACAACTAAAAGAGTTTTACAAATAAAACAAGACCTTAATGCTCTTTCCCAGGAACACTTATTTAATAATCATCAAGGTATTTTTAAAATAACTATCGCTAAATCAGGGTCAAACCTTGTTGGGTGAAACTTCCCGTCCCGGTTTGGAAATTACATCCAAATCCGATCCCCTGGGTTAAACGGTGTTAGTTGGACGTTATAGGGGTTATCAAAACATTTTGTAGTTCACTTGACATGAGATTTAATAATATTGGAAATTCAACTACTGGTAAACGGTTCTAATAGCTATGAATCATATAAGTCTAAGTTTGTAAAAGTCCTTGTTTGCTTATGGGAAATAATAAATTCTTAATAATATAATAAAAGCAAAAGTGAGTTTGTTTATTACGTCTTCCCGCATAAATGGCTAAACCGATTTTGATGAATTTTGGTACAGATATAGTTGGGACCCTGGAGAGGGACAAATGCGATTTTTTTAGAGAGGGAAGAAAAGGGAAAACTTAGAATTGCTATTACAATTAATAAGGCGCAAGGGCAAAAACTACAGGTAGCAGGTACCTGTAAATCAGGAAAGGGGAATGTGTTACCCCGAATTTAACGCGAGCAAAGCCGCGGACTAAAGCTAGTATATCAATGTTTGCTCTTCTCTCTATTATTGCAAGAACAAATCAGTTTTCTCTTTCACGCACTCACTTCCAAGTCACTTAATCAACCAATATACCTAAAACGGCCTCCCAGGGCTACCACATGCCAGAGTTGCGGGTTGTTCCAAAGAGCTGCGGTATGCAGCTTCGGAAAATAAAAGCCAAAAGAACGAACATGGTAGGTTTTAGACAGCTCTCTTCCCCCGCTCGGCCCAGTGCTGGGGAAGATATTTGATGATAAAAACCTACTACACCCAATCCAAACTGACTATCAAATAAACAAAGGCTCCTAGCACTCCCGTACACTTCCGTGCCGAAAAAACAAAACAGCAACATGCTTCCACAAGAGAAGTTTGGAGCGCACTCAAATTAATGAACTTTTAAATTCCAGCGGCCACGACTTTGCGCCATAACTAACGGAAAGTGCTGCCCTCTATGTAATGCGGTGTGGCTTTTTATCCGAATGCAGTTGATTAAAAGAATGATTCTTTGTTTGCATGTTGTTGTTTGATAACATTGGTAATAGATGGATCACTTTAAGTTAAGCAACTCTCGCCGAGGTTTGGAAATGGACGGTTTATCTTAGGTTAAGCAACCTTTGCCATGGTGTGGATATGGATGGGTTACCTTAGGTTAAGCAACCCTTGCCAAGGTTTTGCAATGGACGGGTAAGTTAGGAATAATACTTTTAGTCACATTAGGACTTTCTCCTATATTTCATCTGAAAAACACATACTATATGTATACAAGAACATAACAAACACAAACAGCCAGGCCCGAAACATCTACCAGTAGGCTATACAAAATATATTTTATCCGTGCAGGGATCGAACCCGCGATACGCAGCGCAGCAGTCAATCGCTCAGCCACTGCGCCAACAAGATCGTTTGAAAAATACAAGTGAAGTCTAACACTCTTATTTATGTGAATCTGACCTTGGGATACTCATATTTCGCCATTATATTTTAAATCTCATGTGAGCCATCAACCCGGCCCAGTGTCAGACTCCAGCGATATTTTCATTCATTTAAGTTTTAACTTTTAAACACTGCAGTAATATATGGGGAACATTTATAGGAAACTACCTGGCATCGCGGCTTCGCCCGCATCATATCGAAAAAAAAGTATCCTATGTCCTATTCCAGACCATAGTCTACCACTATGCCAAATTTGATCAAGATCCATCCAGCCGTTTTGACGTGAAAGAGTTACTAACATTTATACATCCATCCATACTCACAAACTTTCGCATTTATAATATTAGTAAGATAACTTAAGTTTAATAAAGGAAATTCAAATAGCTATAAGTTGGTGAACTTTGTGGAAACAAATTGCGAAGCCGAGGGGTGACAGGTGCGGAACCCGAACCAACATGACAGCTACTTATTTATTCTTTTAACACTGTATAATTAATTTTGAGATTGTGTTTAATCGATGGATAAAGTAAGGAGTGAATATATTCGAGGAAGTCTCACAGTTGCGCCTATTACATAAAAAAATAAAGGGAGCCGTTTGTCTTGGTATGGACATGTAATGAGGAAGCATAAAAGACATGTGACTAAAAGAGTGATGGATCTGAATGTTGATGGACGGAGAACGAGAGGAAGGCCAAAGAAAATATGGATGGATTGTGTAAGGAATTATATGAAGGAGAAAGGAATAAATGATGCCGTGACCTCTGATAGGGGAGAATGGAAAAAGAAAACGTGTTGCGCCGAGCCCAAATAGAATGGGACAAGGGCAGGAAAATGATGAAGTTTAATCGTTTACTAACTGTCCTGCGCGGTTTTACCCGTGTCTTGGGTTACTGCACCGCTCCTGTGGGTAGAATCGTGATTTTATATAACTTATGTTACTTAGGGACAATGTAGCTCCCTAAAGGCAAAAGATTTTTTTGATTCGCTTTAAGTTTTTGAGTTTATTCTTAACATAACAAAATACAAATCTTTCCTCTTTATAATATTCGTGTAGAAGGGTAGATATGGACCGTGGTTGCGGGTTGTTTGATAGACAACCGCGGCGCCGGAACATAAAGGGCAATAGAAGGAACATGGGTGAGTTTCAGTCAGTACAACTCTGACACTCCCTCCCGCTCCGCCCAGAGCGGGGGAAGTTATTTGATGAAGTCCCACACCAAAAATGGAGAACGGATTAGATATGGGGTAGATATGGAGAACGGATTATTAGGAATTTTGTGTGTCGAAATAAAGGCTTTCCGAATTGCTATCATCAGTTTGGCTGTATTAATGTGTCAAAAAAGAATTAAGCTGTGTAATTGTGTTCAACTAATTAACCACCTAATTTTGTGTCCTCGGGAAGTAGAGGAGGAGGATATCTGTCAAAGAAACCCTCCCTCCATTATTAGCCTTCCCGAGTTTATTGAGGTTGGCTTCCACTTCAACTACAACCAACAACCAGTTGCAGCTGATAACCAGTATTTTAAATGGAGCGACTGCCTATCTGACCTCCACAAACCCTTTGATTGTCTAAAGTTCCTACGGGGGAACTTAAGGTAAGTGGGTATTCAAAAAAAAAATCGACAATCAATGTGTTAACTCATTATTACTGGATAATATGTACCCCTTGATAAGACAGGTTGTCAGAGTTTAGGGCTTCTGTCGTTACGATGACTGTCAAGGATCTACAAATGACAGACGGCACCAACGGCTTGGCGTGCTTTCCGAGACACGGAGGTAACTCAGTAGGTTCGATGATCACTCATTCATAGACTGACCATAGCTAGCGCAGCTTAACTAGGTCCACTCGTGCGTCTGATATTAATTTGTTTTCGGTACAGACTCTGCTAAAAGCAAAATTTTCTCCATTTTGAATTTTAATGACTTTTTGACCATCACCATCTACAGTTTCCGCCAACCCGCAATGTACCTGGGAAAATATAAATGAAAAAAAAAAAAACAATATCATGTTCAGCACTCCCTATTGCATACTTACACATTCAGACCACAACTAACACGTGCGAGCACATACTGCCCGCCCGTCACATAACACGTTTTGATTGCATGTTTGTTTTCTTTTAATTTTAGTTTTAATTTTACTATTTTATTCCTTTTAAATAACAAATACAAATATCTTGGAACAACTCACACACGGCTATCTGATCCCAAGCTAAGCAGAGCTTGTGTTATGGTAACCAGACAACTGATATACACACTTATATAATTTATAAATACATACAAATATTATAGATAAATCACACACAGACACAGAATAAACAATCATGCTCATCACACAAAGTTTGTCCTGGGTGGGAATCGAACCCACGATCTCCGGCTCAGCAGTCAGGGCCACTAACCACTAAACCAACAGGTTTTGATTTTGCTTTTTAATCTTTGGAAGCCATAAATAACATGTAACACAGATATTAGGGGAAGACACTAGCTCCTTTAATACAATGTAAACTAGCGCAGGAGCTAGGGAATTCAAAAATATTTTTGTATAATTTATGTCAGTAAAGATTATCATTTATTTATTTATTGCGGCCTCAAGACCAAATATCGTATAAAAACCACCATATAATATGCACATCGCAAACTGAAAAATAAATAGTAAAAAAGTTCTTCCCAAGAGTTAATCCTTCGACGTTAATTAGGTCGCCGGGACGAGTGGCTCCCTCTGTGAGGTTGGCATGTAATCATTTTATGTCAGACTATCGGCCCGTGACCTGCCTGGCCTTTGGCTTGGGTGCCATTGTAATCTGATCATTAAATTAAAACGGACGAAAGGCGAGAATTGTATGTAAAGTTGGTAAGTAAGCCTGTTCTTTTTTTGAAAAAGTGTGTTAGATATATGGTGATCCTCTCCGATAAAAGCATGTATAAATAAGTGATAGTTAGCTATTATTTTGGTAAACATATTAGTCTTTGTGTAAGTTGGAAATGGGGCAAACTGTCCACAGACAACCTATTCGACCTATGTCAAAGCATATTCAACGTTAGAGACAGTTTTTAAAATGATCATCTATCAACAACCGGGTCGTTACCAGTTAGTTTCAACAATAAACCCTACAGTAAGTATGTCTTAGGTTCAAACTCAGATAGGCATATAACTTCGTATATGTTATTTTACCATCGCTGCTCTTAAAGCGGTTACGTTTAACAAAGTGAGGATACCGATATACGTGACATCTACTGTAAATAATTATTGATTGCGTCTGCATTTCTGCCTGTAGTAAGATGCACTAATATAATGCAATAATTGCACTAAACCTACTTTTTTTTCACTCGCGTGGTAATAGAATAAACAATATATATTTATGAATTGTAGCATATATATTATGTATTATTATGCCTATGTATTATTCTGATATGTAAGCTACATTATTGTAGAGTTTCATTAAAATCCGTTCAGTAGTTTTTGCGTGAAAGAGTAACAATCATCCGTTCATCCATACAAACTTTCGCGTTTATAATATCAAATACTAGGGCATTAGATTTAATCTTTAACCGTGTTTCTACATATTATTATTATTTTATTCTTATATTTTTTTTTAATAATATTACGTGTTATGATTTGTACAACAATACTTTACTGTTAACTGTGGAGGCTTGTAAATGGCTTGTCGTTGATTACTTTAATCCAAATGAAAAAAGATCCGGTCCGGATTTTTAAGTCGGCTGTATTCCCGTTTTTGAAAGATTCATTGTCCAAGCGTCAAACTCCGGTTGCAGCATCCGATTTCGCTAGCCAAGAATCTGCTCTCCCTGAGGTTGCGGGTTGATTGAAAGAAATGCCGCAGCCCCGCAATATAAAGAGCAAAAGAAGGAACATAGGTGGGTTTTAGTCAGTAAAAAAGACTGGCACTACCCCCGCTCCGCTAAGTGCGGGGGAAGTTATTTGACGCTTTCCCATCCGTAAAAAAGGGTCCGCTCTCTTTTTCTCGTGCTACCACCAATCTTTGGCATCACTAACTATGAGATATACCTTTCTTTGGCCTCCCTCTTCTACCGGTTTCAATCTGTTGAAATATAATGGGCTGATTATGCAGTGGTATGTCATAAACCTTGGATTATAGGTCTACTTACCTAAGACCTCTATTAATAGTTGTTATATACAGAAACCATCAACATCCTCGATTATCGACAACTAAATGGCAGAGCAATTCACTTTGAGGCTTAAACGGCGTCTATTTGATGGCCTGCATTAAAATGGCGGCCATTCGCATCCAATTTCACTGATTGATCCAGAAATTCGGCTTATTGTCTTTTGGTAATGTAATTCCATTAAACTATTTGTTAATTGCAATATTGATCGTAAATCGAGTTTTAATTTGTCGTTTAATTTTCAAAGTTTTTCTTCAACTTTACAAAAAAAGTTAAGGTATAGAAAAAGTTCCGCATTGAACACTATTATAGTTTTATTAACTTACTCCTTTTTCTCTTTTTTGGGTTCCGTACATCAAAAGGAAAAACGGACGCGCACGCACTTCTAGGATGACTTTGTTTTCCGTCTGTCAAACCTCTTTATCCAAGAATGCGTGTAGGTAATTTGGAATTCAAATTCTATATTAGTTCTTCCCGTTGACATGGAATCATGAAACTTGCCAATAAGCAATATTATAGAGTAAAGGGAAAAATCTGTAAACCGTAATTTAGTAGTTGCATTTAAAAAAAAATGAGAAATTGGATGGGGACAAAAGTTTTCCTATGGCAAAGTTAAGTTTATCCTTTAATACCAACTGTATTCTTTTCTCTTCGTTAACTCTCGGAACCCACATTGTGAGTGAGCGACTCGCACTTGACCGTTTTTTTTAGTAACCCAATCATCTGCCTTTATAGGTCTTGCCAGGTCTAAAACGAGAAATGACATAAAACAACATAAACGTTTTTAACATAATGTTGCAACTAACAAACAGCCCTTAAAATAAGGCAACATGTAATGCGAAAAACTTTATACTTAGTGCTAACTAGAATTCGGTCTTATCAACCTTAAAGTTGTATTAAAACATATTTTAGGGGTGCTACACACTGTCCTTCCATTCGTTTTCAAATGTTCCAGTGACAGTTTTCTACGCTAGCGCTGGCAAAACAAATGAATGCCGACTTGTCCAAAAACTCACAATTGTAAAATATAGGTATCGCTACCCACACTAGCTGTTGCTAAATATCATATCGCATGCGAATTATAATACACAGACCCTGTATAAGGATACGCGTGAAATATGAGCTCTATATTGTATTTTACAAGTTTTGTTCATCGTGGTCGAAAAAATATGCTGTGACTATGTGTATTTGATCAATAAAAGTGGCTATTTCCCGAACAACAATATTATTTATATTTTTTTGGAAGAGTGTCAGAGTTTTACTGACTAAAACCCAAACCATGTTCCTTCTCTTTCGAACAACCCGAAACCGGCAGGCGGTGGCCCTAGCAAGCCCCATTATGCTATATGCAGCACCATTATACATCAACAAACTAAAAGTTAGACTAAATATGAATTGCATTTTGCGTTATTGATTTTCTATACCAACTGGCCGCTGGGGCCGTTAAAGTTTTAAGTTAAAGCTGAACCTAACTTCAAGTTGTGCTAGTGCAACTCAATGGGGAACTTCTTGAATAGGGGCAAATGGGGCATGCAGTAAGCAGAACAAAGTTTATTGATATTTTGATGATTATTTTTGTTTGTTACTATTAAAACCTCGTTTGCAGCTTTAATCAAAGTACAGGCCGTTTATAAATGTTTGTTAAATTTTTCTTTAGAGCCAATAAACTGTTTTAAATAAAATAAATATTTTTCAATAAAAAATTTTCTTTTTAACATAATTTTATCTTTGATAATAGTTTTTTTTTGTCTGGTTGGTATACTTATGTCTCCCACACTGAATTTTGTGTGAGAAATTTTAACTACTTTGCTGTCAATTTTTAGCACAGCAGTTTACAGCTTATATTGAGCACCTAAACTGGACTTTATGCTTGGTGTCAGCATAAAGTCAAGAATCGTAGTTACGGTCTAACAAAAGTTAAAATACCTAATGTCATGATAGTTAAACCACGACCATTTTTCTGCAAATCACGTGGTTACGATCCTACTTCCTACTAATTTTACTTTCTATAATACATGAGAAACTTTGTGAATATGTATAGATGTATGGATTTTTTACTCATTCACGCAAATACTACAAAACGGATTTTTACTAAATGTTTCACACATAAGCTACTTTAATACCCGGTAATATGTTCTTTGGGATAGATTCGACGTCCACGCGGGTGACGCCGCGGGCTACAGCTACTTAACAGAACAGGACTGTCGCAGGTGTCTTGGGCAATTATGTAAAACTAATATTATTTCTACGAAAGTTATTTTAGTCTAAAAATCTTTAAGAAAAACCTTGAAATCAATCAGTGGTACTTACCAAAAAATCACATTAATTATTGAAACACTTCTATCACCCAGCAAATAAAATCACTTTTCTCTTTGCTATACCAGACTACCCCAAACTCCTCTTCTAATAACAATTGCGGGTTGAACAAGTTATTCAAGGGGTTGTTATAATTCAAGTCTTGCATAACGTTCTGTCAAGTTCCTCGCTGTCTGTCGAACTTCAACGATTTTCTACGAGACGGAGAGGCGGCTAGGAGTGTAGGGCTAGACAAATAATTGAGAGGGAAAAACTTGAGTGCTATTAAAAAAAATAATTGACGCATAATTTTGTACTATACGTTTTGTTACCATGTTTCCTTGTGTGTTTATTCTGTGAGTAGAAACGTTATTAAATAAATATTTTTTTTTTCTTTAGTTCTTAAATATGGTTTACTAGCTGAGCATCCTGTTTTAAAGCGCATAGTCCGGGATAAAAGTGTTTATTCAAGGTATAAGCGACACACCAAATTTTATTCATATCTGTTTAGCCGTTTGAACGTGAAGTAGTAAAAAACTTACAAAACATCGCTTTATATTATCACTTTATATTATTACCGTGAATATGT
Organism: Ochropleura leucogaster; assembly: GCA_958449745.1. Classification (NCBI taxonomy): domain Eukaryota; kingdom Metazoa; phylum Arthropoda; class Insecta; order Lepidoptera; family Noctuidae; genus Ochropleura; species Ochropleura leucogaster. The sequence goes on along the minus strand of OY288223.1, from coordinate 7,775,796 downwards.
AAATGGCTTTAAGTACTTTTTTTAAATAAAAATAAGTTGCGTGGTTAAAAATCTCAATTAATCAACAAATGCTACCATATTTTTTTTAACAGACTACAGAAGCATGAGAAGGTTCTCAATTTGACTGTATTTATTTATTGTTTGTTACTCAATGTATCCGTTAATTGTGACCGCAAATAAGTTTTTAAGGATGTTTTGAAATACGGTGTAGAGGGCAGACACCTTTTTTTTGCGAATGTTTAGCATCCGCAAAAAAAATAAGGTCATCAAATAACTTTCCTGACTAAAACCCACCCATGTTTTTTCTACTATCCTTTATGTTTCGGGGCCGCGGTATCTCTTTTAAACAACCCGCAATCCCGGCAGGCTGTTGGTGGAAACCTATCTGCTTTGATGACATATCTTTGAGTCGCCCTTGGAACACATGGCCATCAACATGGGTTTTCGTCACTGGATGGACCGACTGTAAGCAATGTATCCGTTAATTGTGACCGCAAATAAGTTTTTAAGGATGTTTTGAAATACGGTGTAGAGGGCAGACACCTTTTTTTTGCGAATGTTTAGCATCCGCAAAAAAAATAAGGTCATCAAATAACTTTCCTGACTAAAACCCACCCATGTTTTTTCTACTATCCTTTATGTTTCGGGGCCGCGGTATCTCTTTTAAACAACCCGCAATCCCGGCAGGCTGTTGGTGGAAACCTATCTGCTTTGATGACATATCTTTGAGTCGCCCTTGGAACACATGGCCATCAACATGGGTTTTCGTCACTGGATGGACCGACTGTAAGCTACCCATCGCTCCCCGTCTACAGAACCGCATCTACGGTGGCCGAGAGTCGTCTCGCAGTGCCCGGAGCTTCTCCCGCGGCAGCTGGGTTGGTTTAAGACGGAAGGTTCTATGGCGCCATGGCGGCTCTCCAGCCACTCGCCAATATTTAGGCGTGCCCTAGGGCGAACTGCTTAAGAAAGAATAAGTTTAGATTTTCATGTGTTTCAGTAACATGATATATTAACCACTTATGCTGTCTGTACTTTCACAATGTCAAACGCAGTGATTGCCACCACTCTAGTTCAAGTTTAACAGAAAAACGAGCACTTACGGATGGATGCTGTTGAAGACATCGCAAACACTTTTAAGATGTAGATTTTGATACAAATACCTTGTGGTTATGAAAATCATTTTTAGGGATTCGTAGTCCATACTTCAAAAGTAAAACAAATAAACCCTTATTGAATCACTTTATTGTCCGTGTATCTGTCTGTCAAGACTCTTTACCTCGAAGTAAAACAAAACACTCAAATCTGGGTCCATTAAAGTTGTAGAAAAATCGTAATTCTAAATCAGCAAGTTTGTAGGGAATCCTCGGTGTGCAAGTCCGACTCGCACTTGCTCGGATCTTGATAAAATTTTAAACAGAGGTTGAGTTATTAGTCTGGAATAACGCATAGGATACTTTTGCTTTCGATCACCAAACGAGCGAAGCTGGTCTATTATATATCCCTTCCTATAAAACTATAACCGACACTACAAATACTGAAATACACATTAAGTATACAATAAAACATACTATAAATGTCTGGCTATGTAAGCATAAGCGTTAAAAATATTCTTAACCAGAATGACTATGAAAACAGAGTTATATTAACTGAAAATTACAAGTTAACTGACTTTACGTCATCTATAAATAAAGCCAATAAAATCAGTCACGTGAGCAAAGCGGGCACAGCTAGTATTATCTTAAAATTACATTTTGATATCGTAATAAAAAAGTGCGATTTACTTTTTCAATAACCCGCATCAGAGAATATTTGCAAATGAATGAGTTGGCAACTGTGATGTAATGAGCTACAATGAACGGTTTCAATAAAAGAATCTCTTTTCACAAATATTTTTAAGGACAAAAGTGATTTTAAAATTTAGGTTACAATATTATTTTATGAATAGTATTAGACTTCGTTCTAGACAGTTTGTAAAATAAAAGATATTTCTAAATTGAAAAAAAAATTCAAGTAGGTCAAATTATATTGAATGATTAGCATTTACGCAGAGGTAGACAGTTATTTTGAAATTTTGTACGAATTTAATAAATTATATTACACTAGCTTTTGCCCGCGGCTTCGCTCGCGTTAAATTCGGGGTAACACAAGGTTCCTGATTTGCAGGTACCTGCTACCTGTAGTTTTTGCCCTTGTGCCTTATTTAATGTAACAGCAAAGCTAAGTTTTCCCGTTTCTTCCTTCCTTCTCCCTCATTTCTCACTTTAAATAAAACTTTTTATATAAACTCTTTTAATAAGACTATGTCAGTTTAGCCATTTAAGCGTGAAGACGTAATAAACAAACTCACTTTCACTTTTATAATATTAGTAAGGATTATACTATAACACTAAGAGCTGAGTTGCGGGTAAAACCACTGGGCATAGCTAGTTTAAAATAAACTTTTGAGTTATTGAGAAACTATTCAGATATTAACACTCAACTGGCACCTTGGTGTGTATTAATATAGACACAAAGGTGCTGGATATAATGCAGCTCCACATAACAGGGAGCTTCAAATCCAGCCACGCCACGTCTACCTACCCAATTACGGGCGACGGCAGAATCCATTATTGCTAGTCTCCGTTCCAATCAAGACAGTGAATAGTTGCATGGAGTTAGCTCTCTGGAAGTGAATACATATCTATACATACCTACCTTCATTCATAAAGGCACAATGGTGTTTCTCTCTATAAATGGCGTAAACGGATCTATATGAAGCCTTCAACCATACATTTTGTACATTCAATTTCCCAAAATCCCTTAAATACGTAAAATAAGTCTACTTCTGGAGTTAAGTTAACTTAAGGAAGTTTTCTTGAATGGAGACCGCGACTCGGCAAGCGTAGTGCAGGACGCCTTCCGACCAGGTGGGATGACGATCTAAGAAAGACTGCAGGCAGATGCTGGATGCGGTAAGCTGAAGACAGGGCGTTATGGCGCTCATTATGGGAGGGCTATGTCCAGCAGTGGACAAATATGGCCTGAAGATGATGATGAAGGAAGTTTACTTCCTTAAGTTTTCTTCAGTTTTTTGACGGTCATTTTTAGAAATTGTTTTTTTTTAAAGCTTTGCATTTTAGCCTTTTTAGTTGTGGTATAATGGTATTTCATACATTCATTTATAAATTATATAAGTATGTATATCAGTTATCTGGTTACTATAACACAAGCTCTGCTTAGCTTGGGATCAGATAGCCGTGTGTGAGTTGTCCCAAGATATTTATTATAATTTTTTTATTCTTGTCGAGTATTTTGTACTAAAAAATTATAATTATGTATACATACATTAAAAGGAAAAATATGTATTACATACTATAATTCATAAACTACTTTTCATACTAGAAAGTATTCTACAGATTGGTTCCCCGACTGCGATGAAAATGTTTGTTTCGTTTATCAGAGATTCCCTTTCATCTTTGTTCTTAGCACATTCCATAGGCAAATGTAAAACTAACATCTTGTCTTTTCTTTTTAGTTCATTTTTTTGACTTGGCTCTCGTGTTTTTTTAATTTTTTTATTATTTTTTCACAACACAAAGAGGCCACATATTTCAGTATATGATTATTATTTCAACTCGATACCTCAACGCGTTTCTGAGCTAAAGGGTCTTGTCATACAGACGGACTAAAAACTGATCCAATAAGGGCTCCGTTTTTTTCCTTACGAGGTATGGAACCCGAAAAATGATCGAAGTCACTTCTACCCATATTTATATCATACACCTACTTATTATTTCGCCGCGATGCCACGCCAGACTATCTGCTATTATATCATCGTAATTGTTAATTAAGCATTAACAGTTTAACTCAATACTCATACAAAATATAATTAGAAATGAATATTTAGCCTACTTAACTGAGACTTAAATATTTACTCACGTTTAATTGGCGAATAAGCATACTTCACATATTTGGGCAGATTTAATTAAATCTTGCGCGAATTCTTATTAAAAATTCATGCCAATATATTTAATATTGAAATAAATCTGTCTATCTGTAACCTTTTCACGGAAGAATGGGTTCCGTTGAAAGAATAATTACAGGATTCCGTGCATTTTTAGTAAAAGATATTATCTTACCTCGAACTCGTTGAAATTCAAAAAAACGGGCAATGCACCGCACACTGAGGGTTTCAAACTTGCAACATAAACGGCCATATCTTTTGACTGCGTACATTTAGAGATATGATTTTTCCACACCACCAAGGGACCAACAACTTGAGAATATGGTTTAAATCAAGTCGATGCCTTCACATGTTCCTGAGATAAAGGGTCTTGACAGTTGCGGGTTGTTTGAAAGAGATACCGCGGCCCCGGAACCTAAAGTGTGATAGAAGGACCATAGGTGGGTTTTAGTCATTACAAGTCTGACACTCCCGGCAGTTGTTTTATAATTCCAAAAACCAAAAAAAGGGGTCTTGACAAACAAACGGACAACAAAGTGATACAATAAGGGCTTCGTTTCTTTTGAGGTACCTACGGAACCCTTAAAAAAGTAATGATGAGATATCTAAATGTTGGCACACGTTTCCAAGATACGATAATGTGTGTGACATAATTTCCGACCTACACACAAGCGAAGCTGCGAGTAAAACCCCTGTAGTCTAAAATGAAATTATATCCAATTTTCCGCTAATTGTTTTGAGAAGAAAGGCCTTCGCATGACTTTAATATTCTGTATGTTCGTCATGGGATATTTTGAACATTATCCTGAAATATAATATAGCAAATGATTACATCTCATCGTGGTTTCTCATTCCCCAAGAGGTAGTCAGAACTAGTACACGTTAACCTTTCGCCATTTATGTTAAAATCCCACGCAATAAGGATGCGTCTTTCATGATGATAGAATTATCAATTTATGAGTTTCTCAACTTATGGGATACTAGCTTTTGCCCACGGCTTCGCTTGCGTTAAATTCGGGGTAACACAGTTCCCCTTGCGCCTTATTGATTCGTAATAGCAACGCTAAGTTTTCCCTTATCTTCCCTCTTTCTCCCTCACATTCCACTTTAAAAAAAAACCTATGTCCGTGTCCTGGTTCCCAACTATATCTGTACCAAAATTCATCCAAATCGGTTTAGCCATTAAAGCGTGAAGAGGTAACAAACTCACTTTCGCTTTTATAATATTAATAAGGATAGATTGAAGCGGTACTCATACCTATAGACACCATAGTCAAAATTAGTTTATAGCTCAGAGCATTGATTAGGACATAAGGCAATGGCTCTCGTTATGCAATTCTAACAAAGAGTATAAAACGTTGCCTCACACGAATAAGAACAGAATTTCTACCGTATCGTGGGTGCGTTTACAAAAATTTAAATTCACATACACAAATAGCCAGATCCACACAACTACCTGTAGGTCATACAAGATTTGTTCTCACTACCCCAGAGCGAGGGAAAGAAAGTTTTAGTAATAACACTAACATATATAAGAAAATTCTGTAACTAATTCAGTAAAAAAATATGCATTCTAATGGGTCTGAAATAAAGAACTTATAAACAGATTAAAAAGTCTTAATAATAATTCTGCATCTACGTTTCACCAATCATTTTGTAAATGACTTTTTTCCAGTCAAATTAAAATCTGAGCTCCGTACCTAACAGAAATATTGGTTTTCAACTAGCGACGATTTCTAATACGTTTATGTTAGCAATTTTATCTGAAATTGAAATCCTAACAGCGCGCGCTGTCCAATACGATTTAATTGTAGTTTTGCGACTATTGGAATATGCATACTTTGGTATTCTGAAATTATATTGAATGTAACAGCAGCTGTTTCCATATTTAATTCCGTCAATGGAGAACTTTCTAAAACAGATGGTTAGATTTACGGAAGACAGCACGGCGGGCGCAGTGGTTGAGTGATCGACTGCTGCGCTCCGTGTCAACAAACATTTGTATGACCTAAAGGTAGTTGTTTCGGGTCAGGTAGTTTATGTGAGTTTAAATGTTTGTAAAAAAACCCACGATACTGGAGAAATTCCTAGAATGAAGCAACGTATAAAAAATATCAAGATCCGTTCAACCATTTTGACATTTATAATACATATATAAGTAGGATGAGTTTTGTGATTGACTTTGGTTGCCGACCCATTGGACTATGAGAGTGAGGGAACAGAGAGTACACCTGCGCCTGCGCACACAATTGTAAACTATAATATATCTCGCGCCGCTGGCTTTCACCGCTGAGGACGGCCGTCGTAACTGAAAACGGTAAGGAGGAATATATAAATGAGATTTGTGTATCGTCTAAGTTTTCGTGAACTTCAGATAATTAAATTTTGGGTTCATTAGTACTACATTGGAGTCCACTATTTTCATGTTTCGTATGTTAAAACGTTGTTCAAGTTAAAATAGATTGTCTCTTTACTACGGCGTAGCCACCGGCTACGCAAGCTACGCGTGCTGCTACGCCGTAGCATATGGCATTTTCTTAAAAGTCTACTCTGCAATATAATTTGCATTATTTTGCATGTAAAAACTAAATGCTGTGCATGCAATTAATGACTTAAAAAGTAAAACATGAAGCCAGAAAATCAAAAATGTTAACCTTTAAAAGACTTTCATACTATCAAAACTGTTCGCGATCGACTGGCTTATAAAATTCTTTGAAATTTAATAAAGTTGAGGAATTAATTAGCAACTGCCAATACCAGCCGCCGGACGAGAGCAACAAATATTATGACAGTCAAGTGGTATCGAGATTGAGATAGGAACTCTTTTCAAAAGAGGTTGTTTAAGATCAATTTATCTTGATTACTTTAGCCTGGCTGGAATTAAAAACAAATTGGTATCATAGAACTGTGAAGGTTTTAAGCAAAGCTTCAAATGCAGGCTGGTTTGCGATGACGTTCGGATACTCAAGTTGTTTAAATAGAGAACTCATCATTTATTTGTGTTTCTCGAATTAATGTCATATAAAAACGTACTTGTTACATTTTTTTTTAAATAAGTAATGTTGATTACATATAATAAGTGCTTTATTTCTGCTATTTATCCTAAGGTCTTTTAGATTACCTACGCCCGCTGTCGTTATAAACGACTGCACGCCCGTTTGAAGGTTAAATGAAAAAAAAGTTGTTTTTAACATCTTTAGTAGAATGTGTTAATTAGTTTAGTATGGTTATCAGTGAATAAAATCAAAATCATTTATTTCAATTAGACTAATACAGGCACTTTTGAATGTCAAGAATAAAAACAAAATGTTAAAGCTACAGTCCCGGTCAAAAGACATAATAACTTGTGAAAGTACTGTAGTTGCCCATTACAAAGCGTTGATCTCTATAGAAAAGAATGGGCAAGAAACTCCATGGACACTCTTTTAAATTAGAATATTATTACAAAATCGTATTTACATAATTCGTGTTGAGATTATACAAATATGTGAGAACGATGTAGAAAGACGTGCACAGTAAGAGCGTCCAGTCCCTGTTCTTAGCATAAATAAATATGATTAGGTGCTAATGCTTTTTCCGTTTAAGAAGAGGCAGTTGCCGAGCAATGAAACGGTAATAGAAAGAAAGAAAATATTTTTATTCAATATTATTTTAAACAAAAACACCATAAAATTATAGTAAATAAAATGAGCATTGACAAAAGGGCCTCAGCTAAGGATAATGCCAGAGGGCAACACAAGGCCGCCAACAGACGCTGATTTTCAGCTGCAGCGCACGAGTGCCATACGCTCAAAAACCATAACAATCATTGATTTTTAATATTATATCACTTCTGTTGCCACCAATTATTGTGTACCAAAAATGTCATTGAATTCATATTAAAGACAAAATCCAACATTTTATTTGTTCATTTATTGATTTATTTACATAAAGTTTACTTTTTTAAATATTTCTTAATTAAAATATTTTAAAAAAATATTTGAAAATATAAAAATAGTAGACTACTGGTATCGGGAATAGGCTCCAAGCTACCGGCGATCAGGACTCCAGAGAAAGGAATCTCCTAACAATACTAGCCGTGTCCAGGAGTACCGCTTTCTGTATCAAGCCCATGGATCCAGCTGCCTAACGAGAGCCTCCTCAGGTATTCAGCCATTGGCAAATACGACTATCGGCACAATGAGCTGAGTCTACATCCCACATGTCCACAACTTCGCGAGCCAAGTCAATATCCTTGATTTGCTTATCTTTCCCTGCTATGACGAGGTTTTCGACATACGATACCGCTATATTTTATTATTATTAATTTTATTTTAAAATTACTATTTACTTTTCCCGTATCTATATTTACATTGTATCTTCGCTTTAAACCCGTTTTAAGATCTTCACACAATCAATGCAAATAAAGATATGAATACGAATATATTCTCGTATCGTAATCAAAACGAATATTCAGAAATGAGTACCACTACTAGAAGGTACAAATAACAATACCTTGGTAGGATCGTTATCCGACCAAATTTTAAAGACCTCCGGCATATCTTTAGCATTCTGTTATAAAAACGGAGACTGGTAAACAGATGGGGTCTATGTAAATTGGTGGCCTCATGCAAAGAGGCTCCTCAGTTGAGTTTCGAATAATACAAGCCATTAAACTTATAAAGTCAACTGCGCTGCTCTCAAATTTACAAATTGCAAGTTGGTATATGTGGGTAGATAAAGTTTGAATTGAGTGTGAATGTGGTGTTGGTAATTCAACTGTAACCAATTTAGAGTAAGTTTGGCAATTCACTTGTATTCATTGTCTACTTTATATAAGGTATATTTTTTAAACGTTTCCCTACACTCGGAATTTCTCCTGTATCATGAGTGCGTTTACAAACATTTAAACTCACATACACACACCACAGCCAGATCCAGAACAACTATCTGTAGGCCATACAAATATTTGTTCCGTGCGGGGATCAAACCCACGACACGCAGCGCAGCAGATCACTCTGCCACTGAGCCAACTATGTCGTCTGATTCTCATTAGTCGAGTGGTTGCAATCGGGGTTGCTGAGCACGAGGTCCAAGGTTCGCTTCCCAGCTCGGACAAATTGCGACTGTTTTTCATTAGGAATTTCTGAGTAGAAGCCATGGCGGATAGATTTATGTCCGATTAACGGCAATAGGCGCACCCCCTTTTACATCGGATTTGAGCATAACTGGTGAATGCGTGTTCAATTAAAAGCCTAACATTTCGGGGATAACAACCCTAATATTATGTTATACTAGCTTGCGCCCGTGACTTCCCCGCGTGATATCGAAAAAAAGTATCTTATGTGTGATTCCCGACTATAATCAACCTCTGTGCTGTATTTTATCTAGATCCGTTCAGCCGTTTTGACGTGAAAAACTAACAAACATCCATCCTCACCAACTTCGCAATTATAATATTAGTAGGATAGAATTGTTAGTCGTTGAGTGATTCTTCTTTTCTGTTCTAGTTCTGAATGCCAAATCACAAAAACATTTACAATTTTTCCACGAATTTGTAATTTGGAGAAATTCAACGGTGAGGCCAGTGGTTATATTTAAAGCTCGTTCAACATCGATCTAAATTCGTGAAATTGTATTGCATAACTGACACTGACATCTCTCGAACGTCCGTTTCGATATTAGTGAAATTCGCTCTAAATATTCTTGACAATAGGGTAAATTCTAAAGGCCGTATCGACGGCGCATTAGTGTTTCATGCGCGCCTCAAAGAGATGTCAGCAAAGCAGAGGGGTCCGCCAGGGCCTCCACCTGCCGGGGTTGCGAGTTGTTCGAAAGAGATACCGCAGCCCCAGAACGTAAAGGGTAATAGAAGGAACATGGGTGGGTTTTAGTCAGTACAAGTCTGATACTCCTCCCCGCACCGCTCAGAGCGGGGAAAGTTATTTGATGATTTGCCACCCCAAAAAAAAGAGTAAATTCTAGGGTCAGGTCATTCTATTTAGTCAGACAACATATTTTTTTAATTTCAGAAACATATATCTTTATTTGTCATGACAATGACAAAGATATAGCCCATTAAAGTTACGTGTGACGTTACTCGTTTCGAAAACAATGCAGCAACGCATGACGTCACAGGTAACTTTAATGGGCGATATCTTGGTCATTTTTATTCTCAAATAAAAATACTTGTCTCTCATTTTTGAATAGTCTAAAAAGCGGACTTATGTTTTTTCTTTGGTAACTAACCTATTATATCTAGCACATTGCATGCTATTTTTAAAGTAAATTCAGACCCTTAAATCTCAGGAAATATCAACTTAGCCCGTTGATATTTCCTGAGATTTAAGGGTCTGAATTTACTTTTGCCAAAGGCTAAGCTTAACCCCGTTGACATACAACGAGGCTACGCCACCCGTCTCTTCCTGAGATTACTAGTTGATTGCGTGTGGGACAAATTGACAGTATTTTTTTTGTTACTTTAAAAACTTCAAAAAGGCCAAGAGCAAGTCAGACTCGTGCACTGAGGTTTCTGAACAAAGTTTGACTTTTGACTGCGTAGGTTTAAAGAATTTTATCAAACCACAAAAGGATCACAGAGTTGAGTATATAGTTTTAACTTCAACTAGATACCTTAACGCGTTCCCGAGATAATGGGTCTTGACAGACAGACAAACACACGCACTACAAAGTGATCCAATAAAGATTTTGTTCTTTTTTCCTTTTAAGGAACGAAACTCTCAAAATCGAATCAAAAGTCTTGAAAATATAAAGGTATCGGTATTGGGAACAGCGTCCAAGATACAGTCAGGGCTACGGAGAAAGGAACCTACTAACAACACGTGCCGTGTCCAGAGGTTTACCGCCCAAGTCAATATTATCTATCGTGACTTAACGACGACATAATATAACGTGTCGACGGCGCGTTAGTGTTTCACGCGCGCTTCAAAGTGATGTCAGCAAAGCAGAGCGGCCAGGACCACAGGCAATGCTCTGATGGTGGGTGACCGTTACATACCGAGTTTCCTCCATCATCATTTTCCTGCCCTTGTTCCATTCTATTTAGGGTCGGCACAACACGTTTTTTTACATTCTCCCCTATCAGACGTCACGGAATCATTTACTGTTTTCTCCTTGATATCACCGAGTTTCCTCCGTGCCTTGGAAAGCACGTTACGCAGTTGGTCCCGGCTGTCATTTGTAGATCCTTGACAGTGGTTACAGGTAGTCAGTGTCCCGAAAGTCTTCCCAAAGCGTATCGTATTACCCAGTACTAACTAGGTTGTGGAGGTCAGATAGGCAGTCGCTCCATGTAAAATACTGATATTCAGCTGCATCCGACTAGACTGGTAGCCGACCCCAAAAAAGTTGGGAAAAGTATCGAAGGTGGATGAATGATTTGCTGTTGAGATTAAATTGACAAAATTCGAGCCTAACTACCTGTTTGTAATTCAATACCTTCAACTACTACCTCCCTACAAATTCCACTTTGTTTTTGCTTTTAATGTTTTTAGTAGACAGTGTACTAAGTAGGTTTTAACAATCTGACTCCGGCCAGTCCTGTTCTTTGACCGTTGAACTATCGCAGTTTATTATCTAAAAAAAAGCAATTCTTATTCCACTGAGTGAAAGAGATGGTGCTAGACACCCTGTATAGCTCTGTCTCTTTCCCTCAGCGGAATAAGAATTGCTTTAAGAGGTCATAGTAGGGCTACAGATCCCTAGAGAAAATAGAAAGTAAACTTCTCAAATCTCATTAGTATTTTCTTCGACAAAACCAATTTAAAAATGCCAACAAGCAAATTAGTTTTCTCATTATAATGTCTTGTAATTTAATTTTATGACAACGTTCTCCAAACCATTTGTTTGATGCATTTATTTTAAAAGCAAATAAAAACAAATCTTTAATATTTTAATCCTTACTAATATTATAAAAGCGAAAGTGAGTTTGTTTGTTTGTTTGTTTGTTACCTCTTCGCGCTTTAATGGCTAAACCGATTGTGATGAATTTTGGTACATAGATAGTTGGGAACCAGGAGACGGACATAGGCTTTTTGATTTGTATATAATTTTTATTTAAAAAAAGTGGGATGTGAGGGAGAAAGAGGGAAGAAAAGGGAAAACTTAGCGTTGCTATTACAAGTCTGTGTTACCCCAAATTTAACGCGGGCGAAGCCGCAGGCGAAAGCTAGTATCCTATAATCCTGAAAGCGTTCATGAGTCAAATATTAATTCAAAAAAAAATATCTCAATAGTCAAAAAATTTGTTTCTTTTTCGTAATTCAATTTAAAATCGAATGTATTATGTTGCTACGAGGGAACTTAAGGACATACTTTAAATATTCTCTTTTTTTTAATACGGTCATGTCTTCACAAAAAAAAAAGTCAATCAATGAGTTAAATGTGTAGCGTGTCGCGCAGCGGAATGTTGTAGAATTTTAAGATTTTTTTGTGCACGGATATTTAAATAGAGAAGTACTTGTTAATTGAAGATTTATTTTTATCGTAGATAGTGGCGTTATTATTTAAAAATATTTTTCATTCAAGAAATGCTATTGTTTTATTTTTTCCTAACGCTTGTGTACGCAACTGTACCAAATTAATAAATACTTTATTGGTAATAATATTATAAGGTTAAGAAGGTTTCTTAGATATATGGCACAGCCGCTTTTTTGTAGCCATCTGAACTTGGTCGGGTTATGTAGGTTTTGATGATGCTTCGTCAGTATTATAATTGTTTTTCTTTAATTACTGAATATAATGACATGAAATTTGCATGTAAATAGTTGAATGAATACACTAATTATTGGTCATACATTTTACCATGTAATTTTTTTAGAATGTCGTGATATTTGACTGCTTTGTAAACAGTGATCTATTCATGGTAAATTGGCCTATAACTCTTTAAATACTAACGGAACATCATTGATACTTGGCAACATGTTGCAGACACTTACAAGGTTTGTATAAACGTGAAAATCTAGACCTCAAAGTGCAGACTTTAAGAACTAAGACCTAATAAGCGTATTTTACGTTTATATTTTTATCTCTTTTCTTTTTTTATTTTTATCCCTACGATTTTTTCTAAATCTGTTTTTAAAACAAATATAAACAAATCCAAAACAATGTATTTAAAAATCTACAGCTCTATGTAAGCGCTTTATATAAAAACTAGCTAATGGCCAAATGTTCGCGTAGTGGAAACTTGAATTTCTCCGAAGTTTATGCATGCACTAATTTTATTCATACATACACAAATACACACTTATTTTTGGACATAACTCTTTTCTTCTAAAGTCTTTAAATTAAAAAAAGGTCCGCCAGGACAACGTTCGCCCAGCGGAATCAGTTTTTGGTGAATTTCTCCACAATGGCTGCGTGCATATTTTTTTTATTACCATAAACAATTATACGACGTCATACACTAAACATCTGCATAACTAAAATCTTTAAATTCAACAACATTGCGCGAACGCAAACGAGTTAAATAATTGAAAAATAATAAGATCGGTGTTTTACAACATAGTTAACTTAATAATATATGTAAGTAATTAGGCAAGAACAGTGATGGGCTAGCGGAAAAGGTGGCTGGATGTTTGAGGTTATCTAACCTCAAACTAACCCAGCCGCCGCGGGAGACGCTCCAGGAACTCCGAGAAAGACGGAACAAGGATAAATTTTAGTCAGTAAAAGTCTGATACTCCGCCACCCAGAACGGGAAAAGTTGTTTGATGATTAACTATCAATAAATTTAAAGTTCGTTTGAAAGCATCTACAACTGACATGAAGGAAAAATGCCGTAAATAATTTCGTAGACGAGTTAAGAAAACTTTAGTATACAGGGTCATTGAAAAAATACCCGAAACCTCTTAATCCTGCCTTCATATCATGACCCTGAACAACATTTGTTCTACGACTTTTCAAATTTCGAAGCATTTTTTTTCCATACAAAAAAAATAACTTAGTCAAAATTTTGCATATATCATTTATGCGGTGAGTGCGGTGACCGACGAAAGGCAGCCGCCCGGCCGCGCCGACGCGGCTAGATCAAACGGCGCGCCACGCTCAAGGAAGCGAGCGGGCGCACAGCGCGGGGTTCGGGGTGACAGTCGCATGAGTGCCTTACGTAAGAACACGCGTGTGCTTATACCGCTATCGAAATTCGCGCGTATTAGTAAATTAACTACATATTAGCATTATTAGCGGTTTCATATTTTGAATTCAATTTACTTCATCCATCTGTTGATATTGAAGAATGTGTTATGTAGGTACATACTTATTAGCGTACAACAATAAACAAAAATTCAGGGGTCAATGTACTACTTGTATGTTGCCTACATTTATTATTTTACTCGATTTTGGTTGCTTGCACTTAATAATCGCCAATAATTGAGCAAATCGGCTGTAGGTACGGTACCTACCTTGTTAAACGCAAGTCGACAAGGTCCAATTTAACATGCGCGCGGCGCCGGCGCGGCTATCAAAATGGGTACGCGCGTGGTATACGAAAATTTTACAGACGTGAAATAAATGAAAACAAATTGTTTTTGGCTACGTTGTTTAGTTGAGGTCAAAGTCGTAGAACAAATGTTGTTCAGGATCATGATATGAAGGCAGGATTAAGAGGTTTCGGGTATTTTTTCAATGACCCTGTATAGCTATATAGGTGTAGTAGTTTAATATATACAGCTACAAAACATTTTCAGTTTTTTTGGACAATTCCGCGGTATCTGAGCCCCAATTTCAATTACTTGCTGACCCCTGCACTTTAACAATAACATAACTCTAAACTCAGTCAATCAGTCAGCTAACTGCAAACGTGGTTCAAAGCTAACTCAGAAATGCTGTCATACCAGTCTTATTTAATAAAATATACCATTTTTATTCTTGAGTGAGTGTCGTTTGGCGAGTGTGAGTGGCTCGTTGAATATCGGAAGGATAGGTAAGGGAAAATCGTTACCTGCGCCGACGACTAGTGATGTGAACTGTCAGCGATGGATGTTGTCGATGGCTAATATTCATTCCTCACAGATAATATATTAGAGCTAGTGAAAATGGGAATTATTTTGTTAGACAAAAATTCATAAATTATTTATTCGTAGACAACTTTGAATATAGTTCTTATATTTTGGTTGGGGTATTATACTATTTTCGAAATTGTTCAAAAGATACTTTAATTTTAAAACAGAGACTGTCCGTTGCAATTCTGACTGAAGTCCATATTGAGTTAGGTAAAACCCCTAAAATACATGGTATAGGGACATCGTTTACGATGAACTCAGTATAAAATGATTTTAGCCTCTCTATGGCTTAACACTTTTTTAAGTTAGACCAAATATTATGAATGGATTGGCTGATTACCTCCATCGCCACGGTGTCCAAAATCATGAATCCTGGTTCATGTAAATTTATTCCTGCTTATGACTGCATTAACTTAAAATAAAGTTAATAGGCGCATCACTACACAAGAAGCAGCCCCTAACCTAGTTATGGAGCGATCTCGTTCGGTCAGCTCTTCAATCTAGTGTATAAATCTAGATTCTAGCTTATTTGTGTTAAGACTGGGCATAGCTTTTGTTATGTACACACTTATCTGTGGTTCACAAATAGAATCTCAAAAGGCTATCGTTGATGGAAATTGAATGGCTGGATTTATGTGCCAACCAATGATTGTGTTTGGATAAGACCGATGTTTAAAAAGAAAGAAATATTTATTTTTGGTGAAAATTATATACAGGGGTAGGTAGTACCCACAGAACGCCACTTGTTACGATCTGTAAGTACTCCTTTTGCCTCGGCCAACCAATTTCAAACAATAAGTGACCTTGTCTGTCTGTCTTATATAAAGTGCTGCATTTTACTGGAGATGCGGTAAAAAAAGTTTTGTCTATGTTCATAGCCAATATACAACAGAGTAAAAATAGGTTTATCTTTTTTAACTCACATCGTAACTTTATCTAGTGCTAACTGTCGATTGTAAAAACTCGTTTTTTAACTTTTGATGTCTGGAAAATACAAATTTTAAGACGAATTTCATCATAGATACAAAATAAATGTTAGCCAAAGAAAGAAAATGCCTCGTCCTTTATTCAGTACTAGCTGACCCGGTGAAATCTGTTCCGCCATAAAGGCAATAAATAATAAGCCGATTTTCGAATTTATTAAGTTTTTATTTCTTTGAAAAAAAAAATTAAGTATATTAATCATTTATTATTGTATCTGCATTTCAGTACATAGGTTGGTCTCCACTTAAGTACCTTGTGATACACGACATTTTTTGTTTTCTACAAAACAACGCAGATAGTCTTCCGACCCGTGAACATGCCACATAATTGACCATGGGAAAAACATGGATGTTCTAGATTCAAACCATAAACTTTTAAGGGTTGGCTTTGTGATTTGTTGATGGTCATGGCAAATGTATGACGGATCGGATATTGAAGTCTTTTAAATTCGAACGGCAAATCGGTTGGGATCATCGGGATCGTCAGAATGAGGACTTCCTCACCTTTGAATTTTCCTTTCAGTATACGTCGCGTAAATTACATTGTTCATCAATTTTCTAACCACCAAATGCGTACTGGTTTGCGCCGTTTTGGTTGGTTTATGTTTCGAAGCTTACTACGGAGCCAACCTTTAGGCGTAAACTGTGCGGTGGTAAGCCAGGCACATCCTAGGAGTTTAAAAACAGAAGTGTGTGTACTTATGTACACGCGTTAGAAGTTATACTTCTTTGGCGTATAGACAAAAAAAATACTAAAATGCTGTAGTGATTAACGATAAATATAAAAAATAATCATAACAATGTGAGCCGTCACGGGTCGCCTGGCAGATGTGAAACATCGACATTATTTTGTAAGAGTAATATGCAGAAAAGAACAGATTGTGATAGGAACTAAATATGTCATTGAAAACATCATTTTTCTGTTTCATTGTGGATTTACCAAAAGGACATCGTTTTCGTGTTCATCATCGTTTATGAATTCGTGGATCAAAGGCACTTTGAATAAAACTCTATTACTGCCCCCCTGTGGTAACCCATCCATTTCCAAACCTTGGTGAGGGTTGCTTAACCTGGCCCGTGTGGTAACACATGCATTTCCAAACCATGGCAAGTGTTGCTTAACCTGGCCCCCTGTGGTAGCCCATCCATGTCCAAACCTTAGTAAGAGTTGCTTTACCTGTCCCCGTGTCACGTGTGGTAACCCATCCATTTCGAAACCTTGGCAAGAGTTGCTTAACCTGTCCCCGTGTGGTAACCCATCCATTTCCAAACCTTGGCAAAGGTTGCTATAATTTCATGCGATCCTAGTAGTTTTATCTCAACGCAGTTGGTTCTATCAAGTACTTGAATCCACAGATCAAACTGCTGGAATTAATTTCACCGTGAATTCATGCAAGCCTAGTACTTTATTAGTTAGGGTTTTGACTCCATTTTATTTAGAAAACGTTTGTATGGGAAATAAAGAAGGACGGTTTTGAGGGTTTTCCCGGCAATTATTCCAATTTTTCTCACCTTTTAAACCTTCCCTGGACTTCCAGGAGTATTTCAAGACTAAAATTAGCCAAATCGGTTCAGCCGTTCTCGAGTTTTAGCGAGACTAACGAACAGCAATCCATTTTTATACATATATATATAATATATATATATATATATATATATATATATATATAAATGGATTGCTGTTCGTTAGTCTCGCTTCGCTTCTATTCTATATATATATATATAGAATATAGATATAGATATATAGATAGATGCACATCTTTAAAGTATCAGCTAATCTAAAAAGTACTATGGTCTAACTAAAGAAAAATAATATATTTTAATCAATTTTCTGATTGTAAGCATATATGTACTGAAGTTATTGTTATTGATCTTGCTCGTAAAAAAAGTTAAAATACGTATTCACGTTATTCACGTCTGTTTTATTTTAGAAGACCATAAACTCTTCTAAATTTATAAAAATATTTCTTTTTAAAAACAGAACTCCAACATAGACGAGAATATCGTTCGCAAAATATTATTTCTAAGATCAATCGGAGTAAAGTGGTTTCTGAACGATGTGTACCGAGTGAACTCCACGAGTTATAGATACAATAATAAGACTTATATTTAAACTTTTATTATGATCTTTTTAAAATTTGATGTAATGATTTAATATCATTAATCCAGTTGAAGAGGTCTTATGTTATTATGGTCTTTTAATTTTTACCCATGGCCCGGAGGACACGGTGGAGCACACTGTGGCGGTCTGTCCAGCTTGGGTAAAGCACCACCGTGCCCTCGTAGAGGCGATCAGCGGCGGCGATCTCTCGCGTGCGGCCCTGGTTCAGTCCATGGTCCAAAACGGGAAGCATAAGGAAATAGGAAACGGCCACTTTCTTCTGCGAACCAGTTAAGTGCTAGTGAAGGAGGTGGCCGAGCGTTTAAGGAAGAGAACCTCAAACTAACCCAGCCGGAGCCAGCTAGAGACTTTGCGGGTCTGTGCATTGCGTAGCTCACCGTTCGTCTGTCTAGTGACGATAGACCGTGTCGATGACGCGTTAGTGTTCAGGGGATTTACTCTAATTCTACGTAAAACGAAATTGCGGCCGAAACTTCGAACGTTTTCTACCACGGTTTCATTTCATTCATTTCGAAATTGCGGACGTCCGAAGTTTAGTTGACATTAACATTTTCTAAACCTACACTAATTCACGCAAAATGATATAGAGTAGGGTTACAAACGTACCTACTTTTGACTTTCGTTCGTTAACGAAGTTACGTTTCGGAGAAAGAGAGTAGACCCCCAAGTGCGCCTCAAAGAGTTGTCATCCGCATGATTTCCCATCCGCAAAAAGAAAGACTTACTTTATCCTTGGACAGAGACCTTTAGGGATATTACCAGTTGACAGTATTTTTAGTTAGGTCGGTGGTTATTTAAGATTTTTCATTCGTTTGAAAAAAGTAACCTTAATATTCCACTTCTCCTTGTTGTTAAAAAAAATCACCTAAATAAAGTATTTATGTCAACCGAACAAGTTGATTTATAAAAGTCATTCCCAGATATTACTCGATACATTTTATTTTTATCCTACTTAATTCTTTTGTATTGCTTCTTATAAGTACAAGAAGGAATAACAGTAACAACTTATATTTAGAAAATTAGTTGCTTGTAAACAAGGCCTTGTTAATCTCGAGGTACTTACTTCAAAGAAAATATTAATAATTGCCTAATTTATTTTTACTAGTTGATAATATGAACGAGCTTACCTTTTTATATCCAAAATTAGGTATTATTTAAAGTCTTTGACGTTTATTTTATAAGTTAGCAAGTTGTTTTCTTACAAAAACGTCCAAGTGCGAATTAGGCTCGACCACCGAGGGTTTTGTACAAACTTGTTGAATGTGACTATTGAAAGTACGGAATATTGTATCTAACGAAAAGATGTGTATTGGAGGACGAGGAATGAAGACAAATGCGACATAAACGACCATAACTTTTGATTGCGTAGACTTAGAGGGTTGATTTTTTCACAGCTAGTATTTGTTATAATTAATTACAACTCGACAGACAAACAGATAGACAGACGGCCAACAAATTGATCCCATAAGCGTCCCTTTTTTTGAGAAGCGGAATCCTAAAAAACCACAAAGGCAAAAGAATTTCAATAAAATATTCTTAGTCATCATACGAAAACTCGAGGGCGAGCTTTTCTCTTAGTATTAATCTTCATTTTAGTTTTCCATCGTGTGTTCGTACAAAAGATGAAAGGTTTTCCACTCACCCTCGTCAAGTTATCGACACTGGTCGATTTTATTGTCGGACCTCTCATCAATCATGTGTGGGGAAAAAGTTGATAAACGTACCAGCTCGTTGAGGATTAGGAAAATTTCTATCTTTCTAACCTTTCTAGACTTGGCTTGAATGCTACTTCGTTGGTGTCGCGACCACAAGCGGGACTTTTGTGGTCAGGTGTTAAGTGTTATTAGGTTTTTCCATTACGAATTTCTCAATAACAGCCTGGATTTTGAAAGTTAGCGGTAAAATAACCCTGTGCCTCGGAAAGCACGTTAAGCTGTTAGTCTTGCAGGTGCAAGACCAACAGCTTAACAGAGCTTAACAGAGCTAAACAGGGTGTCTAGGACCATCTCTTTCCCTCAGAAGAATAAGTTCTGCTTTAAGACGTCTTGGTAGGCCTGCTGATCTCTCTGTGTTCGATTCAGTTTGCCGTCCCATCGGACTATGAGACTGAGGCAACAGAAAGTGCACCTATGCCTGCTTTACTTGTGCACTGTAATATCTTCAGCGCAGATGACTATTGCCCTCTGAGATTTCGGCTGAAAACGGTCAGGACAACTGATAGACTTGGCTAGAGTCTAACCTAGAATGAAAATTTCCTATTCTATGTTCCTATATCGAGATTGAACAAAAAAAAAGAAAAATTATTTGGATCGTACTGCATTGGATGGTAACTGCACCTTTTAGTTATATTGATACCATTGAAATATTGTTATTTGAATATTATTGAACTTGACGTACATGTTATTGATATTTATGACGAAAGGGGAAACATAAAGTGATTGGAAATATTTGCGTCAACTTTCATCCCGGTTTAAGTTTTAAAGCTGCGTTCTAACCAAAGCGAGCATCGCGTGAACTGTCGAGTTCTTTTTCGGTTTTTTGTAAAACTAAGTGGTATTTAACATGACCATGTCTTAAAGTAGATAAATTCTATCACACTAGCACTAATATTGTAAAGGCGAAAGCTGTATGTTTGTTACTCTTTCACGCTAAAACGTCTGGTCCGATTTGAATAAAATTGGATATGTAGATAATACCCTGGATACTTTTTATCTCAATCTACGTGGGTAAAACCGCGAGATGCAGATAGTACTAAACAAATAAAAGTTAACACAATCGCGGTCTTACCAACAAATTATTTGATTTTCTTTGGCAGTAAAATCATTCTATACAAATATCATAGAACCATCATCTGCCTAGCCTTTTCCCAACTATCTTGGGGTCGGCTTCCAGTCTAACCGGATGCAGCTGAATATCAGTATTTTACCTGGAGCGATTGCCTATCTGACTATTGGTAAGACTGGTTGTCAGACTTTCGGAACACTGACTACCTGTAACGACTGTCAAAGATCTACAAATGACAGCCGGGACCAACGGCTTAACGTGGTTTCCGAGGCACGGAGGAAACGCGGTATGTAACGGGTGGTCACCCATCCACAGACCAACCTAGACAAGCGCGGCTTAACCTAAAGATCGACCCGAGCGGCTGCTATTATTTAGCCATGAGCTCCTCAAATATCATAGGGCATATAAATCATGCACGGTACTTAAACGGAACATAAGCTATTGTAGTGTATCTTGTTTTCACACATGTTGCTTAAGGCGGTAGTCGATATTCACTCGTGTAGACACATATACCATACATCGACTAGATCGGTCTTATACATTGTGGAAGAGTCATTGACGAATACCACGTATTAAATAGATCAATCATTCACATATACATTTTTCAAAACCAATAAAAAGAACTGGTGTTTTCAAATGCATAGACAAGCAGTATTTTTATCGCCTTTTAAAAAATTCTGTGAGGCCAAAAATTTCGTTATGATACGAAAACGTTCTGAACTTCTGAATGTGTGAATTAAAAAAAGTTTTTTAAACCAACTGGTTTCTTTCAGTAAAAAATCAGGGTGTAAATGAAAGTATGGATTAATTCGAATAAGAGCTTGGGTAAAGTCATTTCCAAATTTTCTAACCCATACAATGTGATTTTTTTTTCAATTATTTCTACCTAAACTAAATCACACCAGTATTCAGAATAATCAATTTATTGCCTTGGGAACAAAAAGACAGGGAACAACAAGATTGGTAGCTCTCAGGTAGAATTTTCAGCAACAGATGTTTTTTCGAAAAACCTTAAATCGTGCAAAACTCACGATATCTCATACAACTAAAGTATCGACTGACCTTCCCGAAGGAATGTCCAAAAAATCAGCGTCACAAGACGGATTGACCTACAGGACCAACACAACAGCTGTCCAGATCCGTAGGTACTACATTTGACAAGGGTAACTCCCTGATATAAAATGAAAACCTTTTTCATTCGTCATGGCTCTTTGTTGGAGGCATGTCGTATGCTTCTGAAGCGCGATGGTCTATGGACTGGGAACCAGAAGAACCAGTATTTCGATAATATTTTGAAAGTAAAATTCTAGGCTTAAGAATGCTTATTTTTCTTACGTCGCGGCTGTAACTACGTTACGGGTTTCTCGAGAGAGATATCACGGCCCCAGAACATGAACTACAAAAGCTCTACGCAGAACCAAGGATGTTTTTAATTATTTTCCATTAGCTAAAAAAAGGCTGTATCCTCTGTGCCGCCATCGCTCTTTACCTTAGTAAAAAAAACTTAAAGTGCACACACAGACAAAAATCAAAAGTCGAACTTGAGAATTTTAACGGCGGATTCCGACGCGATTAGCACAAACGCCGAAATTAATAAAGAACAAAATGGCACTGATCATTGTGCTGATAGCCGTGACATCCAAAGCTTATAAAAAGCCAAAACTTATTTGACGACATGGTTGGCGCAGTGGCTGAGCGATCGACTGCTACGCTGCGTGTCGCGGGTTCGATCCCCACACGGAACAAATATTTATATGGCCTACAGATTGTTGTTCCTGGTCTGGCTGTTTGTGTATGTGGGTTTAAATTTTAGTAAACGCACCCACGATACAGGAGAAATTCCCAGTGTGAGACAAAGTTTTTTCTAAAAGAAAAAAAATATGTTCTTAATAATGGATTTTTAATTAGAATAAGTGGTAATAAAAAAAAAGTTTGTATTCATATTATAAAAATAAAAGCGATTACTGAATGAAATTAAACAATGACCTGTACTGGGCTTTCTATAGCTAGGTCAAACACAGGCCACAAGTAGGTCCCCAGACAAACACACGCCCGAGTGGATTCAATCCGGTTACGTTTCTATTTCCTTTTGCGAATGACCGTTGCGCTAACGTTTACGCTTACGTTTTATCCGTTTTATTTACAGACTCGCACCATGTTTTTTTATTTGAAAGGCTGGAGCTTCATTGAGATTTAGTTGCGTTGCGTTATAACTTGTACCTAGGGTTCTGTCATTATAAAAAGAAAAAACGGAACCCTTATAAGATGATTTTGTTGTCCTTCTCAACGATCGATGCAATAAAAGTACAGGGTGCAATTTTACAGATTTTAGTCGGTTCGATTACCGTGTGCGGCAAGCAAATTTTCAAAAATGTTTGAATGCCGTTTTCTTTCTTTTAAAAAATAAAAGGATTTTTTTCTTTGAGTAAAATTTTCTATATAAAGTATTAAGAGTACTTGCTGTACTGCAAGTGGCATTACAAAATTCCATCCTGTATAAAATAAAGTATTAAAAATACAAAAAAAAAAGTATAAATTAGGATAATGATTAGACTCCCAAACAAAGAACGTGGTTTTTGTTCTAACAATGGCGAAAAAATGAATAAAAAATATTATTAAATATAATACGTCGGCACGGAATCGTTTGTGTGCGTGTCCGACTCGCACTTGATCGCTTTTAATACTCTGTGGGATAGTGGTGTGAAACATGTTTCTTTTTAAGCTTACCTGTGCTGTATGTTTTGTGATGTCACCGTATTTCCTTTTTATGTGAAGTCGCATCGCGAACCTCGACGTCAGAAAAAGTCAGTTTTGTAATACTATTTCACAGAAAATTGTAGACAAAGTTATAGATATTTCACCAAAATGTGGCTGAAGCTAAAGAATAAATAAAATAACTAACGATAGATAAAGAATAAATAAAATATCTAACGATAGAATAAAGATTAACAAAAAAGAATAAAAATTATACAAATACTTTGTACAAAAAAACTAATACACGCACTTCCGCATTTCAGAACATACTTGCAACATAAACAGTCATATTTTTTTACTGCGTTTTGATTTTTCGCAGCACAAATGGACCACCGAGTTGAGTATATAGTTTTAGTTTCAACTGGGTACCTTTACGCGTTCCCGAGAAAAGGTCTCATGACAGACAGACGGACAATAAAGTGATCCTAAAAGGGTTCCGCTTTTTCCTTTAAAGGAACCTTAAAAAACGTGTCTTCACGGAAATCATTTCAACGAAAAACCTTCAAAAATTCAACCATTGCTCATAAAACCTACATAAGCAATACAGCTTCTTAAAAACTCAGCAAAGCCAAATTAAATGCCCCAGGTGCGCGGGGAACTATTAAAAAGATTTTTCTCTAATTGGGGATGAACCAGCAGATTTATGAATGAATGCAAATTCTTTAGACATGCTGACGCGACATTTAAAATACGAGAACTTTTATGTTCCAGAGATAAATTCAAGGCTTAGTGAGGTTTACATTTTGTTTTATTTTTGTACTTGGAAACCGCCCTGGCTTTGCACGGGTGCAACTTACTAATGACGAATATATATATATATATATATTTTAATAATAAAACAAAAAAATAATATAACAACACCTTGTTCTGACAAAATAAAACACGCACACACCAAAAATTAAAACAGCTAAATCTAATGAGTCATTTTAAAGCGATGCTCTCTCATAATTGGACGCGTATTTACCTTAAATATATATATAATTATTTACCGTAAATTAATATACATATATACAATACAATAATTTACCGTAAATTATTTTTTGACCAACAAAGTATGGAAGGGTATGATATTTTTATTAAAATAAGGTAAGGTAAGGGCGTTAAAACCAATTTGGGTCATTTTTCCGCTATTAATAGAATGCAGGATCAATTTAGTCGCCTGTCACGCTCACCCAGTGTAGATATCGATATGTCTTATTCTTACCATAAAATCAAGTCTGTCTTGCATAAAGCATTATCAGAAGAATGAAATGGCATATTTTCATATTGTTTACTTTTTTTATTGTTTACTTTTTTTTTATTTTTTTTTCACCTTTTCACGTATTATTTAATTTTAATATTTTATTTTTTTCCTTTTTTTAATGGTGGTGGTTTGGCACACCGCTGAATATAATAGGATTAATTAATTAAATTTAATTAAGCTTTTAATTTAATTAGGATCTCAAAATAATAAATAAGTAAAATCCGTTTTGTGAGGAACTGTAGTTCCTACTCTATGTTCAATGCATGCCGTGGCAGCCTTTAATTAAGGCTACACTACGTTTTGTAAAGATGTGAGCGTTTTAACATGTATGTTGGTGTAGCTTTGTTGGTTGTCCTTAAATAAATAAATAAATAAATAAAATTAAAATCCCGGCATTTCGGCTTTGCTTAACTAATCGGATCTGGGTATATTTATTTAAATTTCCCAATTGCTTATATTTCTTGAAACTGGGAAGCTATGTATTTGACCAGCATTTTTAATTATCTCTTCTTAAACCGCTAAAATAGTATCTTTACCTTTAATTTCAAAAGTAAGAGGAAATATAAAAAAAATGAAAATCTGCGAACGTATAACTAACTTTTCAACAACAATTAGAGTTCAATACTTGGCATTAAATCAAGAGATAGGTAGATTTTTTTGGAGTGGTTCGGCTTCCTGGAATAAAAGTTACGCTAACTGCCTTTTTAAGTAAATACTTTTTTTGTCGCTCAGTTAAAATCTTTATTATACTTCACAAAAATCTGGACTCATAAATTCATTCATTGACTGACCATGAATTGCCTAAATTGCAGTGTTTTAAAAACGTATGAAATTAAACCTCAGTTTCAGCTCTGAACTTGCATATGCTTACTGTAGCCTATACCACCTATACCACTATTAGAAATTTAAAAAAAAAACTGAATGTCTTAAATTGAGTTCACCCCAAAAAAAGTCAAACCCCAGCAAAAAAAAACTATAGAGCTACTTAGTTTAATGAATAAAATTATTGGATGGCGGCATCGTGTAGGGTAATTTACACCTCGTATTTACAATGTGGAAATAAAAAAAAAACAGCCATAAATTACCGGATCTCTTAACCCTTTGACGTAAATGGGACGCGGGTGTCCCCACACAAAATTTTGTTTTTTTTTTTAAATATCGGTGAATTACGCCCTGTAATTTAATCAGAATCGTTTGCCTTTGAACGCATCTTTACTTTTTTGATAATTTTGGCAGCATTGCGCGCGAAAAAAATATAAAAAATCCGCGGTAAAGTGTAAGTTTATGGTGCACTTTTTACAAGAAGATTTTCATAGCGTTTTCTAAATTCAATTATATTGTCAGTGACGTGATTTATTAAAATGGTAAGTAAATGTGTATATTTGATATTATTTTATAGTAAATTACAAGTGTAAAGTTACAATAATATGCAATAACAACATGGGACACTGGTGTCCCAATATGCACTACCGGTCGATTTTCACTGATTTCTTGTTAGTGTTCAATATTTTTTTTATACCTATTTAGGTTAATTTATCCTAAGCATTATTTATTGTTTTAGGCTTACAAAGGAACAAGAGTGTTTTTCTTGCAGCCTTTGGAGATAGAAGAGTGTCTAATGGACGTTACTAGCGACTGTGAAGATGCTTTGGTTTTGGATGAAGAGGATCAGGCATTTATTGAACAAGATATGGCAGAAGGAGTATCAGAAAGTATTATCGAGCCAGCACAAAACCCAGACCCAGCTCCTACCCCATCATCGTCATCATCACCGCCTACACAAACTGATATATTACCCCATACAAGCTCGGAACCAATTTTTCGTTGGAGAACAAATTCCTACATTCCATACAACTTTTCAGCATGCGATTATGAATTTGGTAAAATTAACATACTCCAAGCATGTGCTTCTCCAACTCCGATTGATATTTTTGAGGCCGTCACTAACATCAAAGTGCTCATTGAAGAAATCATAATACCAGAATCCATGTTATATGCACAACACAATGGGTTTTTGTTTATAACCACTTACGACAAGATAATGGCGTTCTTAGGGATGAACTACGTAATGGGTTATCATAATCTGCCTACTTTACGTAATTATTGGTCAACAGAACCTGACATGGGTGTGCCCTTTATAATAGCTATATGTTATTCCTTTGTCAAGATTCGAAACAATTCGTAAATGTCTTCATTTTTGCAATAATAATTTACAGCCACTTCCATCGTCAGCTGAGTTTGATAGAGCCTTCAAAATTCGACGAGTAATGGATCATTTTAACAATAATTTTCGGCCATGAATAACACTGTAACGCAGGCAGTCGACAAACACATGGTGAAATTCAAGGGCCACAATATTATGAAGCAGTATACGCCCATATAGTTTATACCAAATTGCACAAAGAACATAAAATGGAAGGCAGTCTGCTTTCCTCTTTATAATACCGGCAGATCGTAGCAAGAGCTATGATTGGAGGTTTTTCCTCAAGAAAGCACTGTTTACCATCAACGTCAATGACGAACAGGCGCATTCAACACTACAGTGGTCGCAGCCAGAAGACGTCATTACCGATACACGTAATGTTGAAGGCACATAAAGAAAATCGAACAAATAATATTTGTGAAACATGCAGTGTACACCTATGTTTTACAGCGGATAGATTTTTTTTTGCAGATTTTCATTCATAAATATAATATAAATACATTTACTTTTCAAAGATTAATTTTATTTCATTTCCTATACTTCATAACTATTTTATAAAACCTGATTACGAAAGTTGAGAAATCAGTATAATATGTGACCTTTGGCGCATATTGGGACATATTTGTCCCCGTTAATAAAACATAAAATAATAAATGTATGATGTTTTTGTAGTTACGTATACTTAAAAATCATCAAAAGGATCACTTAAATGTATATAAGTATTTAAAAAAAAAAAACAATCGGTTTTAAGCGTCAAAGGGTTAACAGAAGAAGACGTGTTGAGCAATGCCGCAATCCAGGGTGGCGGGTTGTTCGAAAGAGGTCCAGATCATGTAGAGCAAAAGAAGGAACATGGGTGAACTTTAATCAGTAAAAGTCTGATACTCCCCGCGCTATGGGCAGAGCGGGGGAAGTTGAGAAATGCAGGTATGTGATTGTGCGTTCCCATGGATAATTAATGACCGCCAACCAAACAAAGCTAGCAAATCAAGCCCCTATAAAAACATGCACAGAAATATCACGCTCCTAAAATGGACAATCTCGCTGTACGTGGTTAATAAAACAATTAACGTTACATATTGAACATTTGCAACAAACATGGCGGGCTCCTCGTCCAATCAGCGCTGTGTAAACTACACACCGATACACAAACACTGGAACTAACTGGAGCAGCCTTGTTTGTACCTGGACACAAATCCAAGCCAATTTAATTGTTTAAAAGTATTTTGTTTGATATAATATTGTCTCATTTAAAGTAACATCATGGTAATATAATAATAATAGTAGCCGCTCGGGTTGATCTTTAGGTTAAGCCGCGCTTGCCTAGGTTGGTCTGTGGATGGGTGACCAACCGTTACATACCGAGTTTCCTCCGTGCCTCAGAAAGCACGTTAACCGTTGGTCCCGGCTGTTATTTGTAGATCTTTGACAGTTGTTACAGGTAGTTAGTGTTCCGAAAGTCTGACAACCAGTCTTACCAAGGGGTATCGCATTACCTAGTACTAACTGGGTTGTGGAGGTCAGATAGGCAGTCGCTCCATGTAAAATACTGATATTCAGCTGCATCCGGTTAGACTGGAAGCCGACCCCAACATGTATTTGGAAAAAGGCTAGGCAGATGCTGATGTTTAAAGTAACATCATCTGTATAGCCTTTTTCCAAATATATTGTGGTTGGTATCCAGAATACCAATACTTAAAGGGGCAAGTGTTGTACAAGATAAACTATGTGTAGATCCCAAATATGAATGTCCGTCTCCACTAAATAAACCAAAAACAAACTAACAAACAAGAAGCTTGTTTTGTTTTTCTGTAAACAAAACAAGCTTCTATTTCCTATCAAAATACAGTTTATGTATGAAAGTTGAACGCGTTTACAAATTTTGTGGCCGTGCTTTATACATTAAGGAGATATTTCTTGAGGAAGCAAAGGATTACTAAGATCAAGTCAAGTTGCTGCATTTTTTCGGAACGTGGGACGTCACACGTAACTTTGATGGGCTATATCTTTGTCATTTTTGGTCTAATTTAGAAATTAAAAAATATGTGTCATTTTTGATAATACGTCATTTTTGAATAATCTAAAAGACAAACTAAATAGAATGTAATTACTTTAACCCTGGAACCCTATTCCACTGTAGCATAGCAGTTTAAAGTGATTTCCTAATCCCGGTAAAAAATACTGTTCTTAAAAGACTTATTGACTTCTTGTTCGTGTTGACAATGAGACTTAAAGTTAGTAAGTAAAGTTTGGAACAACGAAGGTGCCGAAAGCATTATGTTTAAGTGCTTAAATGCGAAGTAAAACACGTGGATTACGTCCCAAACTAACATCGAGACCCAAAACACTGTAGTGTCGGAACTTGTCTTCGTTGAAACGGGATTAAGAAAGAAAACAGAAAGAAGCCGAAGAAAAAATATTTATTAGTCGCAAATTACGACGAACACACAAAATAACAAAAAAAAAACATGCAAAGCATCACAAACATTTATAAATACATAAATATGGAACAAAATAATAGTAGCTTGCACGTTGTGACGGCGACAAGTAGTTCACCATTCAGCATGATGCTGTGCTATGGAAGCCCACAGCACAGCGCTGGTTTTTAGTGGTCAACCCGTGACTAAAACGAATTAATTTTGATTGCGTAGACTTAGAAGGTACTTTCACAACCAAGGTCCTTGAGCACTTTCGCAGACCTCAATATTTGGTATTAATTTCGAAATAAAGGTTCTTGACAGGCAGACAGACAGACGGACAACAAAGTGATCCTAGAAGAGTTCCGTGGTTTTCCTTTTAAGGTACAGAACCCTAAACATCAATACGAAATAAACACATACACAAATCTATTAATTCAAGTTAATTGATGCAACACTTTCTGGAATAAACAGATTTGTCTCTGCGTTTATTTTCCCAAATGTTTTATTTATAACTAAAACAAAAAATCAACCTAACTCTAACTGATTGAAATTATGATTGAAATTCGAAAGATCAAAGCATCGTCCCCTTTAAGTTTCAGATTGTTTTCTATCAACATTAATGGTGCTGTCAAAAACTTATAACTCTGCCGTCATCGTCAGCTCTAACTAACATCAGATAAGCTATTTAAGATGCTTGCCGAAGTTATTACTGGCCTTCGGAGATTGGTGGCACGTTTTATGTGGATTTGGTATATTGGGCCGGATGGTTGATAGGCCACGATTTTTTGTAATTTTTTTAACTCTGGTACCACTTTGATAAAATTAAGGTTTTTTTAAGGATAGTATATCATATATTTAAATCAATTAAACTAAGCATACAAACTAAATATAGGCACAAACTAATAATACAAATAAAAAATGTTTAATTACAGGGCGTCAAAAACATCCGTCCGCATCGCGATGAACAGGAAAAGTGCCCAGAAGGCTGGCAGCATTACCGCGTTGCATGGCAATGCTAATTTTCTGTTAAAAAAACAGGCCAGCCTGGTTTTTATAGGTTGACTAGAACCTAAAAATCTGCGGCAATTTCGTTTCGGTTCACGCTAGTGTAGGTTTAGTTCAGTGTTCTCGCTTCCCCCTGACGCAAGTGTGAGAAACACTGGTGTGGTTTAGATGGAACAATGATGGAGACAAAGATATTTATTAAAAAAAATATATATAATTAAAACCACTTAGTTTGAACCTCAAGGCAAAATTGTTACATCCCATTACAACAAACAAAGTAAAACACATACATTCTCACACACACACACACATACATACACACTCACTTACACATACATACACACTCACTTACACATACACACAAGCACACTATATAGCTAGGACGCTATATAATTGTATTTTGCTTTAAGGAAGAGCGGAGTCTCCTAGTCTCCGAGCCGGCCAAGAGCGAGTCCGACTTGCGCACCGAGGGTTCCGTACAAACTTGTGACATAAACAAACAGCCATACCTTTATTAGAGGATTGATTACACAGTACAAAAGGAACACAGTGTTGAGTGTATGGTTTTAATTTCATCTCGATACCTTTACGCGTTCTCGAGGTACAGGGTCTTGACATACAGATAGACAGCAAAGTGATCCAATAGGGTTCCGTTTTTCCTTTTTAGGTACGGAACTCTAAACACGCACCCAATTTTTAGTCATTCCATAAGTTATTTATAATACTTTCCTATAACGTAGCTTTGCAAATAATCTTTGCAAAATAATGTTGAATTTATTTAATTTGGAATACAGGTCACAAAATAAACTAAAAAACGGTATGATGGTAGCTAAAATATTGCATACACAAAGTTAGGCGACGTGTGAAGTTGGTTGTTAGTATCTACCAGACTGTGTGGAAAGTTCAGAACCCCCGGGGGTCCACTAATTGGACTGGACACCTACGTAACTTTTAACGACACTGATACCAAAAAAATACAAAAATATGTTTGTACAACCCCGTCAAGCTGTAGTTTTCTTTACGATTCCTAAATGATTTGCCGTGTATATTTTGTTTGATTTACTAAAGTTGTTTGTTTTTTTTAACAAAATTGTGTGGTTTAGTTACATAAAATTTTGTTATTTTGATGGTACGGTTTGCGCAGTGGCTGAGTGATTGACTGCTGCGCAGCGTGTCGTGGGTTCGATTCTCGCAAGAAACATATTTGTATGGACTACAAATAGTTTTTCGGGTCTGGCTGTTTGTGTACGTGAGTTTAAATGTTTGTAAACGCACCCACGATACAAAAGAAATTCCTAGTGTGGGGTAAAGTTTCTATAAAAAAAACGCAAGTACGTGCTGAAAGTACCTGGAGCAACTGTATATCTGACCTGTTCTCTTTTTTGGATTACAAATCATACAATAATTTGGGCGGAGCAGAAGTAGGTAAGTACCAGACTTGTAGTGACTAAAACCCATCCATGTTATTTTTTTTGCCCTTTGTGTTATAGAATAGCTAAAGATAGTATCTCTTTCGAACAACCCGCGACCCCGCCACTTCTGTTTGGCCCGACTCTGTCATTAATATTGATGGTAACTGTGTTAACTGTCCCAGCAGCAAAGATTAACCAGCGGTTGCTAACAATTCCCGCCCATCTTCTGTGCCGACTTCAATAAGTCCTGTTGTTAAAGAGAGTTTAGTATTCCGTGACAAATAAAACTTAACATAATTATTTCTACTTCAAGACATGAGAATCAAAATAAAATCCATTAAACTTTGTATTGCCCCTAGAACTGAGTTTACTTTCAAGCCTATAGGTAACGATGCTGCGATAAAAATATACATAATGTGATAAAGTTGAGATTGAAAACAAATTCAATAAAGAACTCGATAACCCGGATACATAATACTGAACGAGGATTGGCTAGAGTTTCACCAGGGTTTAAGGCTTTTGCCAAATCCTTAAGTAATGAATGGTGTAAACGGACCCTTCACGAAGCCATCACCATGCATTCTTGACATGGCTTAACTCTATGCAAAACTGATTGATTGACTGGGAAACAGGATGTTTTTGGGGTGATTTCTATTTTCCATATTGGCCAAACAACAACAAAAAGCGGCAGAAGATATTTGTTGATTGACCATCGGTAAATAAAAAAAAACTTGTTTCATTCAAGTTATTAGTGTAATCCTGACTCTCATGTGGTTTGGGCTGAAAATGGGGAAACTAGTTACCTACATCTTAGTTTAACAATGAATATTCTTCGTGTAATATTTTATCTAATATATAAAATTCTCGTGTCACAGTTTTCGTTCCCATACTCCTCCGAAACGGCTGGACCGATTTAAACGAAATTTTGTGTACATATCGGGTAGGTCTGAGAATCGGCCAACATCTATTTTTCATACCCCTAAGTGAGCAGCGGGTGAAACCGTTGGGCACAGCTAGTGCTATAATAAAAATGACAATGTCTCTTTGCACTCGCTTTTATAGATTTTCTCAGAAAACATTGTCTGTTGTGTGATCGTGAAGATATGAAATTTCTAATATCTAAAAGAGATTCATTGGTCTTTTATTATCATCTGCCTAAGTTTTTCCCATGACGTTCAGTAGTTATATTTTATCTGCAGTATTAGCGCACCTAAGCCCATTTTCATGGTGAAACCACAAGAAACACGAATGGCAAGAAGTGAATTAACCAATATTAGCTTTTGTTTGACCGCCGGAAGAAAGTTTATGTTTTTTGAGTGTATGTATGTCCAATTCTTTGGCACGATCCACAGGATTCTTAGTATATTGAAGTACCCTTTTGTAGTACTCCTAGAAACCACGAATTCAAAAACACCTCATAATATGTGGAATGTTTAGGCTCTGGAGCGTGACAAAGAATTATACATACATGCATATATCACCCGAAAAACATTATCCTCCTTTCATCAGTCGGATAAACCGCCGACTGCTGCCTAGACATTGAAAAAAAAGAGCAAATAAGTCAAGTCAAAACCTACTGGACTTATTTTCTTTTCAATTTCAAGCAGTCGGAGCAAATTTAAAACCTAGATATGCTCAGATCTTTTCAATACTGGCTTCCAATGAGACTTGGTAACGGAGACTGTTAAAGATAAAAGTACATACTTGTTAATTTTTTTATTATTATTTATTCAACAATTAATTTATACCTAGAGTACTGGTTCTCGTTGGTTTGCTATGCTCAAGGAGATAACCAGTTTTAGTATCTTCTTTTACTTCTTCTTTGGGTATACTTTTCATATATACGTATGTCGTTGTGGTAGTCTTGACATTTACTTTAGTTGTAACGTTCACATTTGTTGTTGTAGTATTGCCAGGCTTCACAGTTGTAGTACTGCTTAAATTTGTTCGTGTAGCACTGCTGTCATTTGTTTCAGTTTTCATTAAAATTGTAGTTATTGTGCCATCAGTTTCTCCGAAAATGTAATGTTTTGAAGCGTGGGTATTATTAGTATGATATGTTGTAGAGTCTGTGGGTATAATGTCTGTTTCTGTTTCATTTGAAAATGTATTATTATCTGACGCTACTGAATTGCCGTTAGTTAACAAGATAGATTCTGTTACATTTATAGATTTAACGTTTGTTAAATTGATATGTGTACTTTCGCCTATTTTATAAGCTTTAGAAGTTATGGTTAAGGTTGCATTTTCAATAGACAGTGTAGGCGTAGTGTAATTTGTGTTAGTAACTAGTGTTGTTGTGTTCTGCACTTGATGTGTTCCGTTTCTTTCTTCTGTTTTGTTCTTTAGATTTAATACGTTATTTGTGGTATTTGTTACCGAAACGTTTGTAGTTATATTTCTTTCGTGATCTGCAGGCCTGTTAAAAAAAACTTCAACTGAGCTATCACATTTTGAGAAAATGTTTCTAAAATTTTAGAGGACGAGGTTTTTAAAATATATTCTTTAAAAAAATAGTTTGCTTTGTTTAATTGAACTGGTTTAGCAATGAGAATATCTAAAAGAATATAATTTTACAACAAACCTTGGGTTCGGAGTCTGGAATCATGTTTTTACAGTTTTTATAGAGATAGTCCAGAAATGTATATACGTCACGTTACACATCAAGCAAATTAATAGCTTTACAAAATGCTGTGAGTGTGCTCAATGCATTGAGTGCTTTAACTCACAGCATTTTTTCGGCGTATGGAATATTTTTTTTAAAAGCTCAATATATAATGAAAATACTCAGACATCGATTTCCGGGTAGAATATTTTTATTTTATATTTATATTCTTTTAATATTCCTTACCTACCTAGAATTTCTTTACTACGGAGATCGTCAAAAATAAAAAGAATGATATATAAGTAACATTTTTTGCAAACTCACCCATCAGGATGATCCTTCCATGAAATGTGCGTCTTGAGTAATTGAGACCCCGTCTCATTAATAAAGTTATTGCAAATTGTTCGCCTGTTTCAAGTGAAATAAAATGATATTAAAAAATATATATTGAAAAATTTCATTCTGCAAAAAAAATCTACCAACTATAACACGAAAATACATTTTTTTTTTGTACAATATACTATATGACACGGCCGGAATTGGTGTAGACAAAAAAGCATGTAAGCAAAATGATGTGTTCATACGCCTGCAGGTCAAGCTACCCGAAACTGACAATTTTTCCCAATGAACCTTGAACCTAATACTTTAGAAATAAAGTCGAAAATCTATCAAAGAAATCTGACAGATTGTGGTAGCTTGATGTGCAGGCGTCTGTACAAAACAATAAACACACCTAATTTTTTTGCTTTGTCTCTCGCCTATTTTAGAGAAATATAATTAACGCGATTAATTTTTATTTATTTTAAAAGTAATTTTCATATAATATCAATAATTACTGTGCATTATCAGGGCATGATCCGGCCATACCCTCCTGGCTAAATAATAAATGCCGCTTGGGTAAATTTTTAGGTTAAACCTATTAAATACCAAGTTTCCTCCGTGCCTTCAAAATCACGTTTAGTCCCGACTGTCATTAATAGGTTTTTGACAGTCGTTACAAGTACTTACCAAGGAGTCAGATATGCTGATACCTTAGTAAAGTACTGAGATACAGTTGAATCCAGTAAGACTTGAAGCCGACTCCAACTTAATCGGGAAAAACTAAGCAGATGAAAATGTCAGACAGGCACTTTATTTTCTTAATTTTTTACGTCACTATTAATTTTAAAACGATGAAGTTCTTCGAAAAGATCATGAGCGTAGTACGCAATACCTGGCGTATGAGCGTATGGCGTATGATTTTCTTACCTATTTCTCCCTCATTTCTCATTTTTTAAGACTATATCCGTCTTCAGGGCCCCAACTATCTTTGTACCAAAAGTCATCAAAATCGGCTTGGCCATTTAAGTGTGAAAACGTAACAAACAAACGAACTTACTTTCGCTTTTATAAAATTATTAGTAAGGATGATAGTTTAGTAATACTTGCCTTATCCTGTTAGTTTTTGACGGATCACTTTTCAAAATACAATCTAAAAAGGCTCCATTACACTGGGTGCTGGTATATAAATACGGTCCAATGCATTGCAGTTCGTCAGTGAGCTTAAATGCAGTTGCAACTCCTAAAAGAACTTCGTGGGCTCCAACCCAAGAGACTAGTGGGCCTCCGTGATCATTCTGGAAATAAGTAAGTATATTTTATGCGGAACTAGTGGCTAAACAATAACTGCTGCTCTGGCCGATGTTAAGTTTAAGCCGCGCTTGTCAAGGTTGGTCCGTGGATGGGTAACCAGCCATTACATACCGACTTTCTTCCGTGCCTAGGAAAGCACTAGCACGCAGACTTACAAATGAACACAAATGAATGAATTGTAAGTCTTTGACATATGCTACAGATGCTCGAAAGTCTGACTAACGATATGGTTGGCGCAGTGGCTGAGCGATCGGCTGCTACGCTGCGTGTCGCGGGTTCTATTCCCGCACGGAACAAATATTTGTATGGCCTACAGATAGTTGTTCCGGGTCTGGCTATTTGTGTATGAGTTTAAATGTTTGTAAAAGCACCCACGATTCAGAAGAAATTAAAAAAAAATTACCGAGGAGTATCGCAAGGCCCAGTGGTTAACTTGCATGTGGAGGATAGCCAGGTAGTCGCTTCATGTAAAATACTGGTACGGTACTGGTATGATGTTATAGTTAAACAAATATAATAAATTAACA
Organism: Ochropleura leucogaster; assembly: GCA_958449745.1. Taxonomy (NCBI): domain Eukaryota; kingdom Metazoa; phylum Arthropoda; class Insecta; order Lepidoptera; family Noctuidae; genus Ochropleura; species Ochropleura leucogaster. Next base: position 7,739,160 of record OY288223.1, on the reverse strand, counting down.
TAAAACCACTGACACTTAACCACAAATAGCAAAAAAGCAGGTTTTTTTTCAGAGGCTAGCAAGTCACATCCTTTGTTGGTGGTATTAGATTAGTCGTCCACATTGATTTCAATTTTTTTCTGGTTCGAAACCAACTTTGCCCAACTATAGGATGATGTGGGCTGACAGTATGTACCAGTGTTCAAAAAAAGCCACACATTTTATACAGTAAATCTTCATGTGCACTTTACCTGACAAATTCCTCCTCTTCTGGTATTTAATCTTCTTGAATTTGTAACATTTGCATCTATTTCAATATTTTTCCTAGAATTTTGTGCTAAATGTTCGTAATCTCCTGCAGCGCCGGTATTTTCGCACTGTAAAAAAAGTGAAATGATTGAAGCTCATATCATTAAAATAGAACGAGAAAAAAGATATTTCACCTAAAAAACGCAGATTATTCAATAACTCCATCAGTTGCAAATCGTTGGGGGCAAAGAGATTCAGGTCATCCATGTAAAGGAAGTGAGATAAAACCTGACCTAACCTCTCCACAATCGATAACTCAGACCTGAATACTCCAGCAACGTAATTAGAGGATTCAAAGCGCTCTCTCTCCTTATCAGCTCACTATTACTCTGAACCTGCCGACATCTTAGATAGGGAAACAGGGTTTTTTTTTTTTTCGGGTGGGAGGGAAACAGGGTCAATTAATACTTTGACTGAGGTTATTGCGTAATTTTAAATCGCCATTGAAACATGGTATCGAATAATTTTATATGACATTAATGTCATATCCTGATTTCAGATGGCCCGGCATAAAACTGCTGGAGGGATTTGGTACAATACTTCTCCTTTTTTGCGGATGGTAAATCATTTCAAAACTTCCCCCTCTTTGGGCGGAGCGGGGAGTGGTGTTAGACTTGTACCGAATAAAACCTTTTCATTTGCCCGTTATGTTCTGGGGCTGCGGTATCTTTTTCGAACAGGCGGTGTTTTATTCGTGCTTTTTCAGGCGGTGTCCTTCGCCCTCTGCTCTGCTGACATCTCTTTGAGAAGCGCGTGGAACACTAACGTGCCGTCGAGAGGGCCTGTCCTTGCTGGCCCGACGGATGGTGAGCTAATTGTTCACCAGAAGGACAATTAAGAATAGAAAAAAAAACAAACCAGTGGAAGCTTCCCATGTAATCTTTTCCTATGATCACATCCTACTGCCGTAGGAACAGATTTCAATATTGTTGCTCCATCACTGTCCAGATTTCCTTTTTGTGAGGTACAAATCATATATTTATCTATTATTGATTCCATACCATTGTAAACAGCATACTCCTTCTTACATTCTTTTTTGTTTTGTATCAATACTGGGGTATAATGCAACGTCTCCTCATTCATGTTGGCTGAATCAAATTCCTGATTACAACAAAAAACATTACAATAAAAAAGCATGATATTAGTTTTACTTTGACGGGCCTGTTGGTCTAGTGGTTAGTGGCCCTGACTGCTGAGACCGAGGTCGTGGGTTCGATTCCCACCCAGGACAAACTTTGTGTGATGACCATGATTGTTTGTTCTGTGTCTGGGTGTGATTTATCTATAATATGTATGTATTTATAAATTATATAAGTATGTATATCAGTTGTCTGGTTACCATAACACAAGCTCTGCTTAGCTTGGGATCAGATAGCCGTGTGTGAGTTGTCCCAAGATATTATTATTATTATTACTTTGCCGATGGAATGTGTTAGGAACAAAGATGAAATGGAATCGAAAAAGAAAACAAAAATTTTCATCGCTGTCGGGTGACTTTTATACAAGAAAGTATTCTACAGATTGGTCCCGCCCGTCATCCGTGTGGACGCTATTTAAGGGCAATATTACTAAGCCGGCATCACCGTTTGTGTATTCTCACACATTTACACCATCAGCAACTTGCTCTAAAATACGGACTTGTGGAATCGGAAGTGCCGTAATATAGGTATGTACCCGACCCAGTTCTCGAACATGGCAATATAACATTGTACTGGGATAGATCTATCATCACTGACAGAACTATTGTTGCAAATAAACCAGAATATAGTGGTGGTGGATCAATCAGAGCGGCTCGCAATGGTTGTTGACATAACAGTCCCGCATGACGAGAACCTTGTGAAAGCCGAAAAAGATAAACAAATCAAGTATTTTGACTTGGCTCGCGAGGTTGTCGACATGTGGGACGTGGACTCAGCGATCATTGTGCCGATAGTCGTTATAGCCAATGACTTAATTGCCAAGAGCCTCGACCAACACCTGAGGAGGCTCTTGTTAGGCAGCTGGATCAAGGGCTTGATACAGAAAGCGGTACTCTTGGACACAGCTCGTATTGTTAGGAAGTTTCTTTCTCTGGAACCCTAACTGCCATGCCGGTAGCTTGGACCCTATTCCCGATACTGACGGGCTACTATTTTTTTTTTGGTTTTGATAAGAAATATGTAAAAATAAAAAAATACGTATATAAATAAATAAACGATCATAAGTAACTGACAAATGCTTGCACAGTTCTCATGTAAGTTGACCTTAAAAGAGACGTTGACCTCCGTTTGTTAAGGCTTTTTTTTTTCAGAGTAGACTGGGTACGAAACACCGGCCTCGTGTAGTTTTTAAAAATATGTGTAAAAGTGTTTGTGAAAACCTACTTGCAAAATAAACATCACTCATAGTTGACATGAAGCAATTGTGGAAGGAGGATGTAACGCACTAGTATTCAGCTGCATCATTGGACAGGAAGCCGACTCTAACATATTATGTAGTTGATGACATAATTTACTTACTGTTAACGAAATAATCATACCTGGCGATAAGCAGCGCTGTGACCCCAACCCATCACTATCGCATCGATTCCTGGCTCCTGGAATTTGGCCTCGTAATTGATATTAATTGCAGCAGGAATGTAAGAGCATTCTTTTTCATATGTTTTATCCGTGAAATTATAGGGCGATTCAACTTTCGCTATAGCTATGTCTATGTTTGTCCATTTTGTTTGCTGAAGTGGTTCGAAACTATAATCTGAAATTACGTGACAGAAACATAATTTTAGCAAGATTAATAACAGTTATGTTTCAATTTTGGTGTGAAACAATACCATTTTGATTTAAATTTTTTTTATTATTATTTTTATTTTTTTTTTCTTATGTTACTAAATCTCAAGCTTTATTTGGGAAATAACGGTAGTATATTGTTCCACTTTAGACGAAAGAGACTGAACCCCACGACACAGGGTATCCTAGTGTGGGGTTCAGTGTTATTTAAATTATGTATGTTCTTTTTTGTAGAACAATAAAAAAATAATTGAAGAAACTTTGTCATTGCAGCCGCGGCGGATTTAAACGAGCCGCCAGGCGAGGAGGTTATAGAACTTACCCCCGAATACTGAAACGTCACTCAAAATTTAAGTCCCACTTAAGTTTAACAGAGACTCAGAAGTGACGTTTGACTATACAAAATCTAAAGTTTAAGAGCTGCTCAAATGTTAAGCAGCCCTCACATTTTGAGTGACGTTCCAGTATGCGGGGGTGAGAATAGCAGTGAAAAATTCTCAAGTAAATTAAACGACGTTTTTCAATACACTTCGGAGTAATTATATAACAGAAAAAAGTACTTTTGTCATTAACCAATATGAAACTATGATTTATTTTGATTTTTCCCCGCGCTTCCTCTTCTTATACTGAAGGTGAAAATAGAGATCTCTAACAGCCTAATATAAAAAAATAAAAAATTCAAATCTTATTTAATTTAGAACTCAAATAAATATCAATTGTTGTTGTCATACGCAAATTATTGTTAAATGATTATGTTTATTTGTGAAAACAAGTTCCTCTTTGTTGTAAAAAAGTACTATAAGGATTTAAGCAGTTGTTTATTATTATCCGTGATGAAACAGAACAAATTAAAGCCTTTCTTGTGATAAATGAGAAAAAAGCATGCTTGTGAAATACATTGCATGTTGAACCCAATCGTAGTGCAATAAGAATCAGAGTTTGAGGAAGTGTATTGAAAATATATTTTATTTTATGGCTATTTAACCGGTCAAATTTTCAGGCCAAACTATGTGGGCTGCAGGTTGGCGCGGCCCCGGAACATAAAGGGCAATAAAAGGCACATGAATGGATTTTAGTCAGTACAAGTTTGACACTCAACCCCGCTCCGCCCAGAGCGGAGCAAATTATTTGATTATTCCCTATCCGCGATAAAAAACCTTGAGTCTCCGGCGCGTTCGTGTTCCACACGTGTCTCAAAGAGATGCCAGTAAAACAGAGGGGGCCTACTAGGGCCACTTGCCGGGGTTGCAGGTTGTTCGAATAAAAACCGCAGCCCCGGAACACAAAGGTCAAATGGAGCAACATGGATGGGTTTTAGTCAGTAAAGTCTAACACAGAGCGGGTGTGTGCTAATGGGGGCAAGTTATTTGATGATTTCCCCTCAAAAATAATCGGTATACTTTGCACCCTGTATATTATAATCATTTACTCAATATATCGTGTTCGTGTGTGACTTACCCTGATGTGTGCACGTTAATATGATTTTCTTTTTATTTGTTTTAGTACACGGATCAGTATACAGTTTACTTTCGTCTATATATTTGTTGTATCCTGCTATGGCATACAGATGTACGACGTCGGTAATGCATGCTGCTGACGTCACGATGAACTGTCGAGAAACTAGCGCGCCTCCACAAAGCCAGCTTGTGTAAGGTTTAGGTGATACTGTATGGGCCTTAAGTAGGTATACCTAGAAAATAGACATAACATCATGCCTACAGGCGTCTCTGAAGGGTTAATGAGGTGTCCACATTCCCAATCCTTACTAATATAATATTATACAAGCGAAAGTAAGTTTGTTTCACAAATTTCATTCAAATCACATTTCACGCCTTAATCGCTTAACCGACTTTGATGAATTTTGGTACGGAGATAGTTGGGACCCTGTAGACGGACATAGGCCATTTTTTTAAGTTGATAATGACGGAGAAAAAGGGAAGAACAGGGAAATCTTAGCTTTGCTATTACAATCTATAAGGCGCAAGGGCAAAAACTACAGGTAGCAAGTATTTGCAAATCAGGCAAAGGGAACTGTGTTACCCTGAATTTAACGCGATCGAATCCGCGGGCAATACCTAGTAATATTACAAAAGCAAAAGTGAGTTTGTTTGTTTGTTACGTCTTCACGCCTAAGTTGCCAAACCGATTTTGATGCATTTTGGTTTATATATTTCCAGGGACCCTGAAGACGGACATAGGCACACTTTAAAAAAATGTGAGATAAGTGGGAGAAAGAGGGAAGAAAAGGGGACAAAAAGATATTTTTTTTCGATCATCACGGGGGTTAAGTTAGCGTTAGCTTAAAGTAACTATGCGACGCGAACGAAGTCGAAGTAAAAAATCGTTTCGGAAAACCTCATTATATTTTTACTTCAATTTTTATGTCAGTTTGTTAAATTAATTTACTGTACATATTTGGTCAGTGTGATGCTAACAGTCTCTAATTAAAATGGTTGTGAGGTTCGGCCAGACCAGACAGACGGACAGGAACAGGAACGAAAAGGAAAAGCAGGATAGTATTTTCATAAAAAAAAAACTCTCAATAAAGTAGATATTATCATGTTCATCATGATGTTTAAATTTTATTATTTCTAATCTATACTAATATTATAAAGCTGAAGAGTTTGTTTGTTTGAACGCGGTAATCTTAGGAACTACTGGTTGGAATTGGAAAATTCTAATAGTGTTGGATAGTCCATTTCTTGAGGAAGGCTATAGACTATATAACATCACGCTACGACCAACAGGTGCTGAGCAGCGTGGGTGAAACCGCGTAGAACAGCTAGTATAATTATATTAGAAATAATAAAATAACTAATAAGTAAAACAAGTAAAGTATAGTTTAAAACCTTCTAATAAGAAGGCTTTGAACTATATTAAAACTGCCACTTACGGGATATATTCAGTGATTTGTATAGCATCAAGACCATGGCACTTTTTTTTCTGATGGGAAATCATCTAATAATTTCTCCCACAACGGACCACTCCTTGTTCCTTCTTTCTCTCTTTCTTTTTCGCAACACCGGCAGGCACTCCCTTCTGCTTTGCTGAAATCTCTTTGAGGCGCGCGCGGAACACGAACGTGCCGTCGACACGTCCTGTCGACACGTCCTGTCGATACGTCCTGTCGTCACTAGACGGATGGTTAGCTACCCACCGTCCATATAACCGCGTCTACGGTGCCCAGGAGTCGTCTCGCTAAAAGCGTTGAAATATCGGGATCTCACAATTATTAAAACCACGGTAAGTCCATAGTTCTTTCATAAGGGAAACATGCCAGAAAAAAATGGCTTCAATGCGAAATAAATCGGCTTTTTGTTAAGACGCTCCTCATTTGATGAACCAAAACAGGTGAACTGATGTTAACTGACCGAGAGATCGGCTTAAGGCAAATAGGACTCACACGTTGTGGTTGCTTCCCCTCGTCCAATCAGGATCCTATCTATCACGAATAACGAGCTCGTCATAGGGAATAGAGAACGTATTTTATTTACCCAAGATTATGGGACAACAGATTATTTTGCGATGACGCCCAACGCGAAAAAAATTAACGTCAGAGATGCATTAAAGATGGCGACCCGTACAGAGGCTTAATTTGAATAATATGGGTGTATATCGGTTTTGAACGAATATCTGGATATTCGGTTATGAAAACGAGCTAATGGACGATGTAGAACATTATTTGGAGAATATTCTAACACTTCACGTTTGTCCATTTGTGCAAACACTGGGCACGTGATTTTGTACTTCCACACGACAATAGCCAGGAAGACACAATGCTTGTAACTGCCGCTTTGTTGGAACCGCATTCTCTCTAGTAATTTAATTATATTCCCAACATAATCTTTGTAAAGTCACTTGAGGACTTAGCATAAGCAAAGATGGTATTTTGAGAAAAAAAAACATAGATTTTTGAGTGGACCTGTCCATTCAGTGCCATTGTCAGTTATCTAGCCTGGAGACTCCAGCCTATACAGGACGCCAATAGTTAAACAGTTTTGCCTTAAACCAGAACAGTAGTCTTCACTTAGGGAGATTAAAATGAATCGAGAAACGTAGGGCACACTACGGGTACACCTTTGTCTGCCGTTTTGGGGATTGCAGGAGTTCTAAAACCAATCAAAACTCTTTTGAACAGCGCCATCTATTTATTGCATACAGAACGAAAACGGTTTCAGTGCCTGTATTCTATAGCTACCACTTTCACTATAGTACTACGTTGGAAATAACGTAGTATGCTTGTTTACTTTTAAAAAGACAGATGGCGCTACATACGTCTATGTCCAGTAGAGCAATGGCTTAGTTTTTAGTTTAGCTCGCAAAGCTGAGGTATTTTTTTTCGTTTTCACATAAAATCACACCATTATCCGCGAAGAGTAAGGTCGCCCAGTAGTACACCTACCTACATTCAACTAGTTATATTAAAGTCCATTAACTGGGCTCGTATTTGGGTGTCTGAGAAACTTCAAAGGCAAAAATCTGATAATTTTCCCGACCCAGAATCGAACCAAGACCTGATGCCCAACAGTCGCGATAGAGACTACTAGACCAACGAATCATTACGACATTTCTCTAATTTGGGCTTGTTCGAAAGAGATACCGCGACCCCGGAACACAAAGGGCAAAAAAGGAACATGCACGGGTTTTAGTCAGTAAAAATCTGTCTTTTCGATGATTTCCCATCCTTCAAAAAACAAAGTGCATGTTTCAGACCAAATCATGATGTTGTTTGATACACAAATTGTTATTAGTTCTTTGAAACTGAACACGGTAACATATTTGAATAAAAAGTTTGATAAAACATATATTATAGTTTTAGTTCTTACCATGTATCTTTTTCCTTCAGTCAAAGGTTGTCCTTCTGTAATTCGTCTTTGGCAATAATTTGCTAAAATAAATATCTAATATATAAAATTTTCGTGTCACAGTTTTCGTTCCCATACTCTTCCGAAACGGCTGGACCGATTTAAATGAAATTTTGTGTACATATCGGGTAGGTCTGAGAATCGGCCAACATCTATTTTTCATACCCCTAAGTGAGCAGCGGGTGAAACCGCTGGGCACAGCTAGTAATGTATAAAATTATTTGCAAGTTTATTCTTTCATTTAGAATATCATCTACCTTCGTCTTACATGACAACAGTTGTAATGGCTGTGTATTTTTTATTAAGAATTCTGACATTATACGAAACTTTTGGCCTAGGTTGCGAGTGTTCAAAAAAGAGATATACATATATACGGGGTGTTCAAAATATATATATACTAATTTAATATTTTTTAGTCGGACAGTCCCAAAGCGTGGGAATTCATTTTATGATTTTCCACCCGAAATAGATATAAATACCTACATTCAATTTCTCCCAAAAACTAAATAATCGTAGTTCTTTTTAAACCATTGTTTTAGAGTTTTCGCTATAGCGTCGTACAGGTGACATGACATAAACTGCTACCCTACCATAACGTCTTAAAGAAGAACTTATTCTACTGAGGGAAAGAGACAGAGCTATACAGAGTGTCTAGCACCATCTCTTTCTCACACAGGAATAAAAACTGCTTCCTTTTCAATCTTGAACGTTTTCACGTTGTACAATCATTACTAAATATTTTAGCTGCACTATAAATATTGGAATCGTAAATATTTATATGGAATAAGTGATAACTACAACAAAATTTAATATATACCAAATTTTATAAAGGCATTTAAGCGTGAATGAGTAACAAAAATACTCATAAAAAATTTCGCCCTTAGGTATATTTTCTTTAGTATAATAAATAACTTTTTCCCTTGTAGAGACCAAGTATCCGGGCTTGGAATCTTTTCTCAAACAACATTATTCTTTACATAATATTAAATGCTTACCATGAAACATAAACAAAAATAAAATGAAATTCAATTTATGGAAATACATATTCGTTAACACAAGTCCTTCCATCTCCTATACTAATTAGAAAGTAGAAATCACAATTTTACGGTACGTAACTTCGTCGTGAAATAGGATTACAAGAGAGTATTTTCAACGATTTCATTTACTTCGAAAATAATAAATCATTTCTGTTGTTAGGCACCATGACGAACGTTTTTTTTTTTGTGCAAGTACGCCAAGCTTGTTAGGTCTTTTAAAATACATTTGTTTTTTAGGGATGTGTTAGCTATGTATTACATATTTTACCTATATGTATGTGAGCGCTAAACCAGCGGATGCGCTGCGACCCACCCCACCCCGCGCCGGTTACTTGGCATTTTTTTTTTTTATTTAATTAAGTTTTACCAACAGTTGTTACAGATATAATAAAGATGGTTCATACAAATCTTTATGTCTTAAGTCTCACTGTACGACAATTACAGGCAAACACAACATGCAAAGTGCTCGCTGTAGTAAAAAAAATATACTTTTAAAATTCAGTGTACTTCAATTCTAAAGAATAAATAATTAATTAATTCTCTTAGGACAACGATTAAACAGTGTGCAACGACCCACTCAGATCCAGCCTGACCCTTTGCTGTCCTCCCGCAGCGTAGCCTTAAGCCGAGGCTCGTACCCTACAGGGGTGCCCTTAGCGTGTAGTCGCTTAGTTTTTTATCCTGGCTGGAGGCCTTAATTTTTAAAGTATCCAGGATTCGCCTGGTTAAGCAGACGACAACCGCCTAGCTAACTTTGTTTGACGATACGGTTGGTGCAGTGGCAGAGCGATCGACTGCCGCGCTGCGTGTCACGTGTTCGATCCCCGCTCGGAACAAATATTTGTATGGCCTACAGATAGTTGTTCCGGGTCTGGCTGTTGTGTTTGTCAATGCACCCACGATACAGGTGAAATTCCTAGTGTGGGGTAACGTTAAAAAAAAAGATTTGAGAGATGCCATTCAGAAAAAAAAGTGTGTTAAAAAATTGTGTACGTAGGGACCGTTGATTTACAGTGTTAACTTATTTTAAAAACAAACTGACATATTTACTGAGGTAAGGCTATTATAATATTGATGAGTTCATAGATGAAAAATGAGATTTCTAACTTATGATAATGTTTTGTGATTGTTTTTATTTTATTATTTTAATTCACATTTGTTATTGGTTGTACCATTATTCACTCTCATTATTATAATTGAAATTCTGAAAGTATTTTAATGAATGTTAATTTAATTGCCATTTTTAATTTATTGTTTTTATTTTTTATATTTTGAACAGAATTTCTATTGTTATAAAATAAATTATTTAGGGCTTATTATGTTTTGATTTTCACACAGCAGTTGGAAATATGTTCAACTTTAATAAGATAATTTTTCATGATGTTATTTCTTATATTTGTGGATTTCCAGAGGTTCAAAAAACTTTAATTTTGACTGAAATTTTGACGTTCTCACTTTAATAATTCGTTTCGTTATTATTACATACATGGATAACGGTACCTGGTTTATTTATTTAAAAATATATAGGAATTGAGACGGGATAAAAGAAAAAACATAATAAACAATAACCATTATATTAAATATAACTTGCGAAGAGTCATGATAAAATAATAACTTGATGAAATTTAAGTTCTTTTATTTAAATATATATGATGAAGTTATAATTATTTTATATTAAAAAAAAACCTTTCTCCACACTAGGAATATCTTTATGCATGTACCTATTTATTTATTTTATAATTATTTTACTTGTTTTATTTGAACATGATCATATCATTTTCTTCATCAAGTTATAATTTTATCAAGACTCTAGCTACGAAACCTAAAAAAAGATTTCACTAAACGTCGTGTCACGGTGGCCGTCACCGCCCCAACATTGCAGCCGACTGATCTTTAACCATCTTTGCCCACATTGACAATCGTTGTAAGTTTTTCATTGTTTGGGGATTATTCTGGTATCTTCTTTGAGACTCACGATCTGTCTTTGTAATGTTTCTTTCATTATCTGCTGGACTACACAAAAAATACATCGTCTTATTTATACTACATACTTATCTATAAGTTAGTGGGCCTACTCCAAAAGATTAATAGCCTTTGTATTGAAAAGTAGAAGGTAGTACACCGTCACCAACCGGATACCGCGTATATTGGTGTTCAAAGTTGCTATATGGTAATAATTTGCTAAATACTATAAATTTTAGCAAGTTAGAATAAAGTTTTAATAGAACATATCAATAAGAAGCATGCTTTAACAGATTCCAAAAAGAAACAGGTCCAATTAGAAATACATTTTGTATGTCTATGAAACGTTATTTTCAGCCCACTGTGCGCCGCGCTGCGCTGCGGCTGTTTGCTGTGGTTTGCTGCGATTGTGATTGATGCATGATGCGACCCGCAACGGACAGAGACAGAAGGAGTGTGATATTTATAGCAAGTTAGCAAGTAGCAACAAGACTGAGCCACGATATCATTTGCTATGATATGTATAAAAAGCACGGTGCTATATTTTGCTATTCGATATATTATCCACCACTAACCGCGTGCCATGCACGGACCGACAACAATAGTCGGCAAGAATATTTAACCGGTGCCGATATTTTGTTGGTCGTAGGGAAGGCTGCGGGAAGAGAGGCAACATAGATTTTAGCTGTCGTACAGTATGCTCTTATTGCATTGTATCGTATCAGATGACGAGGATGCCTCAAACTTGTTTTAACAACATGGGACCAACTTAACAAAATACGCGCCACAGACGTGGAGTTGCGGACATCAGCCCGTTATATAATACAATGGGACCAAGCGATATCAATGTGATACAAATAACAAATACCTGATAACTAAATCCAATAACACTCCACCCACCTTGGGAATCGAACCCTGGAGCTCGTGCTCAACAGAAGCGTTTGCGACTACTGCACCGACGAGTCACTCCAGTTCAATGTTTGTAATTTATTTATTTATTTATTAAGGCACTTCAACGACTTACTCACTTACATATCACAGAGCTACAACATCACAAACAATGAGACTATAGTGAGTTCGTCACTTACAGAAGTGCACAGCACTTGCAGAATCGTAGAAAAGTTGTAATTACAAATCATACACTTTGCAAAAGAAACAAATACATTAGACAATTAAAAAATATATGAAATAACGATTATAAATGGTAAATTAGAAAAATATAAATTGGATATTTTACACTCGTCATAAGTTGGACACTACAAAATATAAAATAACAATTAAAAATGGTAAATTAGAGAAAAATAAATTTGGTATTTTACACTCATCCGTCATAAATTGGACACTACAAAAAAATAAGACAATGGTTAAAGAAAAATACAATAAAAGGCTGATCATGCAGAGGATGGAAGTGGATGCAATATAGGTGGTGTCGCCTCACTATACTCCGAGCTAATTAAGAGTCGACGATATAAACGGAAAGGGTTACAATAGATGTCAATGCTACTGGTTCGGGAAGCGATTTTATTATAATTTTTCATCAAGCGGTTCATAGGTGCGGTGCTACCAAGGTTAGTGCGACTAGCGGTGGATGCAAAGGTTATGGTTTCGCGACCAGATCTGAATGCCTCCTGTCGTGGTACAGCTATTCTTAATTCAGCCAACAGTTCAGGAGCATTCACTAAGCCGTTCACTATTTTAAAGAGTAGGATCTGGTCCGTTACGCCTCTTCGGTGTTCAAGTGAACACATTTTGAAAAAACTAAGTCTGTCACCATAGGAGGAGCCCCGCGGGCAGCTGGAGCTCTTAAAACGAAGATATCTAGTAAAGCTCCTTTGGATACGTTCAATCCTGTTTACGTGGACACGGTATGTGGGGTTCCAAACTGGAGATGCATAGTCCAGTATGCTTCTCACAAGGGTATTGAACAGTACCTTTAATGTAGAGATGGACCGGAAGTCCTGACATATTCTTTTTACAAAGCCAGACATTTTAGCAGCTTTAGCAGTGATGTTATCAATGTGGTTTGTGAATGTGAGTTTAGAATCAAGTTGGACTCCCAGGTCTCGAATTGAGTCCACTTTTTGTAGCGTAACCCCATTTATAAGGTAGGACGTTTTTAACGGCTTACGTTTCTTAGTAAATGTTATGTGGTAACACTTTTTAACGTTCAGGGACATCTGATTTTGTAGGCACCAATCGTGAACCGCGTCAAGGTCAGCCTGAAGTAGACGGACGTCATTGGGTGAGTTTATTTCTTTGAAGATCTTTAGATCATCAGCGAAAATAGAGCATTTACTGTGCTTTATTGCTAGAACTATGTCATTGACGAACATTAAAAATAATATTGGTCCCAGGTGTGAACCTTGGGGTACTCCAGATGTAGAGAAATAAAACGGTGACTCATATCCCTTTACAACCACTCTTTGTTGTCTTTTTGTAAGATAAGAGTCAAACCACAGGAGTAATTGACCAAATATTCCGAAACCTTCAAGCTTTTTCAAGAGGATCTTGTGGTCAACCTTGTCGAACGCACTACAGAAATCAGTGTAGATTGAATCGACCTGAGCACGAGTGTCCATCATTTCACTTACTTGATTCACGTAGTGGACCGAATTAGTTGTCGTAGATTTACGAACACAGAAACCATGTTGTTGGGTCACTAGTTGAGGGCTAATATGTGATGTGAGTAAAGGACACAACAAGGATTCAAAAATCTTTGCGAAGATTGAGAGAAGTGAAATAGGGTGGTAGTTTTGCACGTCACTAGAATCCCCTTTTTCATAGACCGGTACAACGTGTGCTAATTTCCATTCCGTAGGAAAATGTGACGTCGCAATCGAGTGATTAAATATTAATTTAAGTGGTAGGGCCAGACTAGAAGCGCACTTTTTTATGAATACTGGTGGCAAACCGTCTGGTCCTGCCCCTTTGCAGATATTAAGCTTACCGAGTGCCTTAAGGACATCGCGTTCTGTGAAAGCCACCTTACCTAGTTCATGCTGATGATAATTGGGAGCTATTAGTAATGGTACCTATAAAATAAAATACAGGCGCCTATGTCACTTGTGTGACCCAGGGTGTCGTGTTATCCTTTTCTTACTTAATCCTTACTAATATTATATTATAAAAGCGAAAGTGAGTTTGTTTGTTACTTCTTCACGCCTAAGTGTCTTAACCGATTTTGATGAATTTTGGTATAGAGATATTTGGGAACCTGGAGACGGACATAGGCTAACTTTTTTTTTTAAATTGAAGAATCAGGAAAAAGAGGGAAGCAAAAGGAACTTATCATTGCTGTTACAATAAATTAGGCGTAAGTGCAAAAAATACAGGTAACAGGTACCTGCAAATCAAGAAAGGAGTACTCTGTTACCCCGAATTTAACGCGAGCGAAGCCGCGGGCTAAAGCTAGTTTCCTTATAAAAATAAAACCCACTACCCCTTCCCGTTAATTCGTTGTCTTTCTTTTTCTTAGTTCATTTTTATTACTTTTACTGACATGCACTTACCCTGCAGAGTGATGGGCCCAAGATATGTGTTTCTCAACTGTATCATATCCCCTTTGGATCGGTGGACTACTGCATACGGCCTGTCTGTTGTATTAAATTATTAGTATATATCCTTACTTCCTTACTAATATTATAAAAGCGATAGTGAGTTTGTTTTTTTGTTTGTTACCTCTTCACACTTTAATGGCTAAACCGATTTTGATGAATTTTGGTACATAGATAGTTGGGAACCAGGAGACGGACATAGGCAATTTTATTTAAAAAAAGTGGGATGTGAGGGAGAAAGAGGGAAGAAAAGGGAAAACTTAGCGTTGCCATTACAAAATCAATAAGGCGCAAGGGGAACTGTGTTACCCCGAATTTAACGCGAGCAAAGCCGCGCGCAGAAGCTAGTATAATTTAAATAACGGTCAAAAATAAAACTCACCTATTTTCCACATCTGGTAAATCTGCGTTAGTTAATATACAGTCTAAAAAGGCTCCGGTACAGTATGTACTCGTAAATAAATAGGGTCCCCTGCACTTAGAATCGTTCGTTAATAGAAATACAGAAGCAACTCCGATGAGAATCTCCTTACCGGCAACGTAAGTGATTAGAGGGCCTCCATGGTCATTCTAAGATGTTAAAATAGATAAAAAGTCAAATTATCATACTAATATTTTATAGGCGAAAGTTTATCTCTAATATATAAAATTCTCGTGTCACAGTTTTCGTTCCCATACTCCTCCGAAACGGCTGGACCGATTTGAACGAAATTTTGTGGGCATATCGGGTAGGTCTGAGAATCATGGCCCTAACTGAGCAGCGGGTGAAACCGCTGGGCACAGCTAGTGTACCTAATGTGTATATTTGCTGGTCCTTCACACACAAACGGCATTACGGATTTCAATGAAATATGGTATGTGGATACATTGGATAAACGCGCATAATCAAACTAAGCAAAAACGATAGCTAGGAAAGCTATTTGTGTGAAAAAAAATATGAATAACATAATTACTCATACGAAAAATAAATGTGTTACTGAATGCATTGAATAGTATGCAACAAATAGAACGCCATTGTAACCAAAGAATTAGCAATGTTGTAAAACCGCTGTTTAAATTTTGTTGTGCAATAAAGTATATCAATTCTGTAATGCGCTATATCGTCCACAGACCAATTTCACCTACAGCTGGGTAAAGGCCCCGCTTTGCTTGTGGCTAGCTCTATGTTCAAGTGCCAAACTAATCTAAGCCGCGATACAATTTATGGCCTTGTCCCTTTTTTTGCGGATGAGAATTCATCAAACAACTTCCCCCACTCTGGGCGGAACGGGGGGTAGTTTCAGATGGAAGGAAGTTACTGCTTCCTATTCCCTCTCGCTCTAGACTACAGACTGAACCAGAACCGGACGCGATAGATCGCCGCCGCCGCCGCTGAGCGCCTCTACGAAGGCACGGCGGTGCTCGGCCCAAGCTGGTCACATATCTGGTATGCTCTACCATGTCCTCCGAGAAATCGTCACGATGGTGAAACCCGGAAATTTCCTCCCGCCCGAACATTTGAAGGAACCTCCCAAAACTTCCGTGTCCAGTGAGGACATGCGTCACGCAGTAGGTGAGGACGCCATGGCGCAGTGACTGGAGAGATCCAGCCACTCCTCAAAGAGAGGACTTACAGACAGTATTGAGGCGTGCCATAGGTCGTTCCCTGGATCTAGGCACGAAGAAAACTCGTAATGGGTGATCACCACCCATTACGATCACGACCCCGACCACCACCACCCATTACGAGTTTTCTTCGTGCCTCGGAAATCACGTTAAGCCGATGGTCCCAGCTTGCATTTGTAGATCTTTGACAGTCGTTACAGGTAGGTGGTAGTGACTCGATAGTCTGAAAACCAGTCTTATCAAGGAGTATCTCATACCCAGTTATTTACTGAGTTAGACTGGAAGACGACCCCAACATAGCGGGGAAAAATTAGCAAGATGGTGACAAACGTGATTTCCCATATTGAAAACCTGAATACATCTTTGGACGCACCACCCACCTGGCAAGGACCATGTCTCCTAGATTTTCTTGTCCTACTGTTGGAAGCAGTTCTATTCTTGTTTTGTAAAGAATCATAAGTAGTTTGATTTGTACTCTCATCTCTGCGTGTATCGTCTATCAGCATATCTTGAAAAGGGGTGTTGTTATCATCACACTAAAAAATATATATTTTTATTGGGATGAAATAAAGAAAACATATTTATTTGGCACTGCTGGCCTGCCACATGTGCCTAAAAAACAAAATGTTGTGTCTCTCATGGCTGCGCCAAATGCGCTGCCGAGGAGCTGCTAGTGCCCGACTTTGGTTTTAAACTGGACTGGGATGTGGTGTGACGGACGTAAGTCAGTTTTATACTTTATGATGAAGTTCCTAACGCTTTGCGTATTTTTTAGAGAACCACTAGCTTTTCCCCGCGGCTTCGCTCGCGTTTTTTCGATGTAACACAGTTACCCTTTCCTGATTTGCAGGTACCTGCTACTTGTAGTTTTTTCCCTAGTGCCTTATTTATAGTAATAGCAAATCTAAGTTTTCCCTTTCCCCCCCCTTCTCCCTCATTTCTCACTTAAAAAAAAAAGTTTAAGCTACACGCAAGCACATTTTATTAAGTTTTTATCAAATTTTTTACATGTTACCCAAAAAGGATTACCTAAATAAAAACGTATCTCTATGCGTGGGCAATACTACACGTCGCGGATTGGTCAGAGAGGGTTTTTTTAACATATTGAACAAGAATAGCTGGTAGCAGTCCGATGTACTCCTGAATTGTTAACTAAATATACAACGGAGAATATGCTGGTTGTGAATTTGACCCTTTTCAGGAATATGCCTGGTCAGTAATGTCAGTGCCTGAGACTATCGGGTTGCCTCTTTACTATTATTTGTGGCTGACCTTAATTTACTTATGGACATCTATACTTCTATACTAATATTATAAAGCTGAAGAGTTTGTTTGTTTGAACGCGCTAATCTCAGGAAGTACTGGTTCGAATTGAAAAATTCTTTTAGTGTTGGATAGTCCATTTCTTGAGGAAGGCTATAGGCTATATAACATCACGCTACGACCAACAGGTGCTGAGCTGCGTGGGTGAAACCGCGAGGAACAGCTAGTCTAAGATAAAACTGACTGTGCACAATTGCAGCCAAATAAAGACTGCGTGGCTGGAGTAGGAAAAATAAACTGCAGTTCAACGTAAAAAATGCTTATTTATAACTTTCAGCAGAATGAGAATATCACATCAATGAGCGGGTGGAAAAGGTACGCGACCTGGGTGTGGGCCTGAACACTGAGTTATGATTTCGTGATCATATTATAAGTGCTTGTGAAAATACAGAAGTCTGGCTTTCGTTCTACGTCGAAGATCAGGTTTAACATATATAAAAGCAGTAGCATAATAAGCATAATAAAATGCTCCAGCTTTTTATTATGCGCTTGTGAGAATTCAGCTTGAGTATAATGCTGTCACCATTTTATAGGCTCCGTATGAGACTTTATTTAGTCTCATGTTGGAGCGCAAACGAAACAAATTCATCAGGTTCCTGCTACCCTACCATGACGTCTTAAAGCAGAACTTATCCCATTGAGGGAAAGAGACAGAGCTATACAGATTGTCTAGCACCATCTCTTTCTCACTCAAAAATAAGACCTGCCATAAGATGTCATGTTAACCCTACAGTACTGATAACTTTACAATGTCTATCCGTTGATGTACCCAACCTTATTTGCTATAGGTATTGTTTGGTACAACAAACTGGAGACAAAGAGGGATTTAGCGATAGCCACATATATGTGCACACTATTAGATAGACCTATAATTCCTTTTTTTAAAGGAAATATGTCTGTAGTGCCTGACAATTACGCTAACTTATTTGGCGTTATCCTGTAATTTTAGCAATGTTTGTGATGAATAAATGAATCATATCATAGACTAGAAGCTTAATAAAATCATTTCCTCCTTACGTTAATATCAGTAGCTGTCATATTTGACTCCGTAACTTCACCATCTACAAGCGCAGAGCTCTTTAACGTTGGTTTCTCGTAACCACATCTCTTTGGTACAGAAATAGGTGTCGTGTTAATATTTCCGGCGTCATCATATGCGCCTGGACCATCAGTACATATCATATATTGGTCGATTACTTCATTCATTCCGGGATTCGTTTCAAAATATGATTTGCACTTTTCTTTTTCAAGTATTTTAGAAGACGCAAATTCCAAATCTTCCTTGTTAAAATTTTCAGAATTTTGATCCTGGAAATATAAAGGTTTTTAAACATACTAGGTATTTAACAATTATACACTAAAAAATGAACTGAATTTTGAAGAGTTTTAGATTTTTTACTGTATATGTACTATTCTAAAGATATCTATAAGATTCTTAAGATATATATAACTTGATTGCAATAAAACCTTATGATTGAGCCGATATTTTTATTAAACCAATATTTTTATAGTTTATTTATTTATTTTACAATTTATGTGCACACTGAATACAAGAGACAGGAACAAAAAATAGTATACTAACAAAGGTAATGCTTATTTAAAAAAAAACTTTTCCAACATACATGCGAAAGTATATTATTATTTTAAACTAATATGCACGAATGAATAATATGTTTCTAAAGTCCCGAATTCTGCATGAATTCTTATGTCTAAAGCAAGAAACAAATAAAGTTCAAAACTGCTTGTCTTTAACTAGACTTGTTTGTAATGTATATTTTTAAATAATCACGTTTTGCACTTCACTCACAATTCACGATCATTTTGGCAGTGCGCTCTGGTGGCAACACGATGAACTAGGTGTGACGTCAGTCTTCTGACAACCGTGTCATTCTTCCGTCTGATGATCCGTTCAGCTTGATAGGAGTGACGTATACGATACGGTCACTTACTCGAAGAAAGTGGTATTTCGCTATAATGCGACTTCTCCGCTGATGCTGCTGAGAGTTCGTCGACTGCACTGGACAACATTATTTAGTACCCACTTGCTTTACGCTACCTCCGCGGTCTGTCACCACCAGGTTAGACCCCCGGTTATCCGGGGACGCCCGGGCGACGACTAGCGACGTAGGTGGAGTTAATTTTTTTTTTTTTTTTTGTAGGGCCAGTCACAGTTGAACTCACTCAACTTGTTCTACTGCCTAAACGTTCTATCAATTATAGTTTTAATAGCATCGAAGGACTCTAACCAAAGCGGTGTAACCAAACGCTTGGGAGATCTATTCGATGACAACGCCATCTAGTTACGTATTTGGAAACTTTCTGAACCAACATTGTTTTGGTTTGCCCTGGATGAACAGTTTCATCATAAACAGTACACAGATATACTTAAATAAAAAGATAAACAACGAGGGAAACATTAACATTAAATAAACAGTTTTTGATGTTTTTATGAAGTTGGTTTTCGTTTTTGCAAAATAGGTAATCATCATCCGAATCGGTTCACAAAAATAAATCTGAAGGGCTACTATGACATCTTATAGCAATTCTTATTCCACTGAGTAAAAGAGATGGTGCTAGACACCCTGTATAGCTCTGTCTCTTTCCCTCAGTGGAATAAGAATTGCTTTAAGAGGTCATAGTAGGGTAGCTGATCAATTGATAATCTCCTCTGTAAGTCGATTAAAAGTTAATTGCAAATAAACTCTTACCGCTCGCCATTTTTCCGAATGTCCCCAACCAAATGTCAAAGTATCCGTATTGGGGTTTTGTAATTTTGATTCATAGTTTATAGGTATAATACTTATTTCGAAATTGCACTCGTCATGACCCTTGTACTCAAATTTCGATTCTATCTTTACCAAAGCTATGTCTATAAATGACCATACATCCATTTTATCATAATCTAATTGATATCCTATAAAACAAAATAAAGTCTTATGAAATACGATCTGTTGCTCGCTACCTTTATCCACGTGAAAGTATTACTTCACTAATCGAACCGGATCTGGGGTATGACCCTGGACCTGAAGTGCTGGGTTCGATTCCCCTGTTATTAAGTTTTTTTTCCATTAGGAATTTCGCAGTAGCAACCACGAAATTTGGATTAGTGCCCAGTGAATAGGCTCGTCCCCTATTACAGGGGACTTAAACATAACTAGCCAAATGTGGGTGTACTATTATGTACACCTGTTCCTAACTCTTTGGGGGATTAAAGGTGGGATGTAATGTAATATTACTTACGCATAGAAACACAAGTGTAAACGACTTTCTTTTTATATATGTCTGCACAGTCTTCATAAACGATGCTATGAAACTTTCCTAACATCGCAACCATGAATTCCACATCAGTTACGCAAGCTGCTGATGTGGCGATGAACAACTGCGATACTAAGGCGCCACCACAAAGCCATGTGTCGTATTTTTTTGCTGAAGATGGTGGCTCAATCAAGTAGACCTGCAAATATGTGGGAAATAGTAATAATGATAAGCTAATCACATAGAAAGATAAGCTAATCAAGGATATTGACTTGGCCCCTGAGGGATGTGGAGTCAGAGATCATTTTGCCGAGAGTCGTAGGTACCTTTATGCAAATGGTTTAATTACCAAGAGCCTCGACCAATACCTAAGAAGACTCTCGTTAGGCAGCTGGATCAAGGGCTTGATTCAGCAAGCGGTACTCTTGGACAGGGCTCGTATCGCTAGGAACTGCTTATCTATACTAATATTATAAAGCTGAAGAGTTTGTTTGTTTGAACGCGCTAATCTCAGGGACTACTGGTTGGAATTGGAAAATTCTTTTAGTGTCGGATAGTCCATTTCTTGAATAAGGCTATAGGCTATATAACATCACACTACGACCAACAGGTGCTGAGCAGCGTGGGTGAAACCGCGGAGAACAGCTAGTTGTTAAATAAATTTTGTCTCCTTTCTAGAGTTCTTTTTAATTGAAGTTTTTGAAAATAAATTCCATATGAAATGAATTTATTTCCAAAAACTTCAGTTTTTCTTACTTACTGTACTTTTTGTCGTTCAAATTTAAACTGGTGGTGAATCGGGACTATCAATACTAAATAAAAATTCATTTGTTTTCTTATGATGACGAATCGGAAAATCTCTTACCTATCGAAAACATTTTGGTGATCAATCGGGACAGTGACAATTTGGGCATAACTCCAGTCTTGCTGCAGTAATTGCTATGCGGTTAAAACAAATGAAAAAGTTCTTTGGAACATGCCGCATGCCATCAAGGAACCCAGTAGGAATTATAATCAAGTTATTTAAGTGTGAGGTCAACCTTACAGTAAAGGCGTCTTTTAAGGTCCGGAGCGAGAGGAAAAGGGAAGCGGTCACCTCCTTCTGCGAAGCAGTCATGCTAGCGAAGGAGGCGGCCGGGCGTTTGAGGAAGAGAACCTCAAACCAACGCAGCGTCCGCGAGAGATGCCCCGGGCGCTGGGGGCCGCAAGACGACTCTCGGCCACCGTAGATGCTGGCTGCTGCTGCGAAGTTATTTGATAATTTCCCACCCCAAAAAAATGGTTTAATCAGCCATAACTAACGCAGCAACTCGTGGTAAATAAAAACACCCACACGGATCGATTTTCAGCTTGTGCAGCGGCTGCCATCCATTACATACGGAGTTTCTCCCGTACCTCGGAGATCACGTTAAGCCCTTTTAAGTTACTTCTAGAATTTTTAGATCATTGAGAGACGTTACATGTAGTCAGAGGCCGAATGACGGACAGCCAGTCTTTGCAAGGTAACTGAGCTGTGGAGGTCAGATAAACAGTCGCTCCATGGAAAATACTGGCATTCAACTACATCCAGATATAGTACGGCCAACGAGAAGCGATACCAAATGTAAACAAATCCCCATCTAAAATGGCCGCCCGAATGTAGGCGAACCCGTCTTAACGTTGTCATGTTTTTGCCGGGAGAACGAGACATTACGACAAAGGCACAAGATGGAAAGAGCTAAATATTAGATTGTCAACGCCACAGTTGTTCTTTAGGTTAATGACCTTTCGTATCGCTTCTCGTTGGCCGTACTTGGAAAAAGGCTAGACAGGTGATGATTCATGAACGGTAATGACGTTGTTTCGGATTGGAATCAGCTAGTGAAAACTAGGTAAAATGATTTTTTAAATCCCCCTGCAATGGTTCTCTTACCATGTATTTTTTTTCGTTTGTCACTTCTTGTCCATTTGTTATTCGTCTTTTGCAATCAGCCACTGAAACAAACACCAATGGAGTATTAATACGTGGATTAAATAAATGCTCATGCTAGTGACACCGAAGATCTTTATAACGCCAATGGTATGTACTAGTATATTAAAAATAAAAAATCATCATATTTTACTTCTCATAGGCTTACATAGGCACTAAAAAAATGCTTGGCTCAATGATAGACCTGCTGCACAACCATAGAGGTTAACTCACTAATAAGTATCTAAACTTATTGTGGAAACTGCAGAAGATTGTAAGACTATCTTTGCAATGTATAGAATCAATTCTCTAGTATTGTTTAATTACTAAGCCCAAATGTGAGTGCTATGTATTATCATTAACTTGACGAAGCCCTGGTGGTTGGCATTTAGCTCCCTTCAAAATGGTCGAGCTGAATGGGGCTGATCCATACGTCTTGTTCGTGAACAGTCGCTATCAGTTGGGACTGGTCATTTTAGCTGCCACGGTTCATCGTTAATTTATTTCGATTTTTATATTGAATTTTGTTTTACTGTGCATGTCTTTCTACATCGTTCTCACATATTTGTATAATCTCAACACGAAATATGTAAGCACGATTTTGTAATAATATTTTAATTTAAAAGAGTTTCCATGGAGTTTCTTGCCCATTCTTTTCTCCATAGAAATCAACGCTATGGAATGGGCAACAAGTGCTTTCAGAAGTTTTTATGTCTTGTGACTGGGACTGTAGCTTTAACATTTTGTTTTTTTTTTGACATTCAAAAGTGCCTGAAATGGTCTAATTGAAATAAATGATTTTGATTTTGACTTATAAAAGTCAAGAAAAGATGCACGGTTCGGGTTGGTCGTTTCCTATGGAGAAGATCCGATAAAAAAAGACATCCACATTTTTGTGCCGTTTATGAGCTACCAGGGATGCTCATGATCCTTACAGTAAAGGAAGGAAGGACTAAAGTCAAAATTCTTTATCTTCAAAAAAGTCCTTAATTTTGTGTTTAATACCTTTGAAGTAGTTTTTAAACTTTCCATCGGTCAGTTCTGTAACTGATTAAGTAGGTACTTACCACAAAAAATATTTAAAAGTAACAAAAGATAAAACGTTATTCCAACCATTCTGAAATCATTATAAACCAGGTAATTGAGAATTCGGTAGACTGTGACATGGTTATAATGAAATTCTGTTTTTAATGATTATTTTTATTTCTCTCATTCAGTTTATCAATTTTCTGACCGTTTACAGTCACGGCAGCCAACTTCAGCGGAAAATAGCCATGAGCGCAGCAAGTATTACAAGTATTGAGCACAAGTATATTCTCTGCGAAGACACTTGTCGTAACACAAGTGTATATATATCTAACCATTGTGACGATCGCCCGGAGGACACAGTGCTGATCTGTCCAGCTTAGGTGGAGCACCGCCGTGCCCTCGTAAAGGCGATCAGAGTCGGCGATCTCTCGCGTCCGGCCCTGGTTCAGTACATGGTCTGGAGCGAGAGGGAATGGGAAGCGATCACCTTTTTTGGCGAAGAGGTCATGCTAGCGATGGAGCTGGCCGGGCGTTTGAGGAAGAGAACCTCAAACCAAGCCAGCCATCGCGGGAGACGCTCCGAGTGTCGGACGCCGCGAGATGACTCCCGGCCACCGTAGATGCAGGCTTGTGGACGGTGAACAATGGGTAGCTCACCGTCCGTCCATCTACAGACGATAGGTCATGTCGACGGCGCGTTAGTGTTCCACGCGCGCCTCAAAGAGATGTCAGCTAAGCAGTGGCCTGCCAGGCTACTTTTTGTATCTTTCTAACCCTCCACTTCTCTACATGAGGGGTGGGTGTGAGCGAAGCCAAAGCTAGTAATTTAATAATTCGGTCATTGCGAAAACCCGAAAAAGAAAATGATGAAATAAAATCTGCGAGCAACTTGGACTTACCGTAATCATATAAGCTGCCTGCGACTAGATAATTAGACGATGGTGAAAATATTTCTGCGAGTCTTTTGTAGGTATGATTCGTCATTTAGAATTGGGGAAAATAGGTTAGGTTAGATATGTAACCGAGTGCGCTCGAGCTGAGCGAGAGAATAGAACAGTGCCGCGGCAGCAGCCGCCAAGCGCTACTTTTCAAAATAAAACAAATTCGTACTCAATTAATACATTTCTTGTAATCAATATCAATACAAAATATTCTTTCTTGGATAATGAAAAATCGACTAAAGAAAACACATAATCAAAATTTGTTCGATATTTCAACGAATGCTTAGCAACGCACCCCATTGCAGGGTCGCGAAAAGTAACGCCCCATTTGTTCAAGGTCTCATGTATTTAGTCTCGCTTTAAAAGAAGGCTTCAATCACAAACCATGTTGGGAAGATTTTGGTACAGAAATAAAACATTTTGTAGTTTTCTCACGGTTCATTTATTCAGCGTGTCTATGGCAATGTGTCGTTCTAGACGTAAAAGGCTCGAATTTCGAAGCTCATTGCTTGGAAATTGGTGCCTTTTTATATTTACAGACTTTCAATTCAGCTAGGCAAGTCGATTCTAGGTGGGAGGTTATAGCAGGATGAACGGATTAGTTCAGTAGGGATGCACTGTCTCACCGCATCCTTAGTTCTAATTTAGACCTCTCGCCAGTTAGAGGGGTGAAACACTTAAAAGTATTTATTTTTTCGCAAATTTTTAATGATTGCTGATAATATTTTTTTCGTGTATTCTCATTCTATTTGGGGTCGGCAATACAATTTTTGAATACAAATTTTTCATTCAAACTTTCTCTCATGTACTCATTTTCTACTTTATCCATTCTTGTCACTCCACACATCCATCTCAACATTCCTGTGTCTGCTTCATGCAATCATTTTTCATCCATCTCGTTAACATTCTGACTTATAAATTTTCCACTTTCACTTGTGGGGTATCCGTGGGTTGCAAATTGTCCCACGGACCGCAATAAGTTTTATTTAACAAATTGATTGTAGTTCTTCTACTAGTAGCACAAGCAATTAGTTTTATGAAACTAATTTATAAATTAATTTAATTTTAAATTGTATTCGACCGCCAAATGTAAATTTTATTAATATCAGTATACTAAATTAAACTAAATTTATTTAATTTAATTTATAAATCAGGAATTTTGAATGTAACACAAAAATTGTGAAGGAGTCGTTTAAATGAGGAGGCACAACACGTAGGTCTGTATGAGATAGATGTGTGAACTAGTAGAGAGTAAGTTCTACAGTGGAACTACATTCATTAGCTTTATTCTTCGCGAATTGTTGGTTTCCAAAACTTTTCAATGTTTCCATACTTTTCGATGATTTTCAAGTTTTCTAAAGTTCTATTTGTTACAGCCCTCCTAAAAGCAATTAAATGAAATATCAGTTAAATAAAAGATATTATATTCTATGTCATTGCTAGGCTGAGGACAAATTTCCTTTAAATGATGAGACACTTAACAAGGAGTTATACTTGTATTTTGAAAGCTCGTTACAAAATCTAATGGACAATTCTGAAGGTTCCATACTCTGGGCTGTATAACACGTAACAGGCTCAATACGCACGCCACAATTATCCTAGGTTGTACCATCATCTGCCTAACCTTTTCCGAACTATGTCATGTATGACAAGTATGACATGTCATAGATGACAATGAAATAAAGCTATAGATGTAGGTGTATTTTACCGCTGGGTAACAATATACACACTCAAGCGATAGGCGTCTTTTATCAAAAAAGAAAAGAAATCATCATCAGCCAAGCTTTGTCTCAGATATGTGTGGTTGGCTTCCAGTCTAACCGAATGTAGCTAAATTCGAGGATTTTACATGTGCCAAGATGACCGCCATAACCAAGTTAGTGAGTTTGTTGAAATGAAATGAATGAATTAACTACAGTACTTTCACAAGTTATTATGCCTTGTGACCGGGACTGTAGATTCATTTTGTTTTTTGACATTCATTCAAAAGTGCCTGTAATGGTCTAATTGAAATAAATGATTTGATTTGATTTTTGATTTGAAAACTTACCCAATAGGAGTCTTATCCCAAATGATGTGTCTTTCAATTACATCGTAACCCCTTTGTATCGGTGGGCTGTCACATATACTCCGCCTATTGTGTCAATATTTTTGAAATTAGATAATATACATATTTTCATCTTACGTGAGGCAGTTAGAAAGTGGAGCCTGCAGAGAAAGCTACAGGACAATCCTTATCCTTACTTAATATTATAAAAGCGAAAGTGAGTTTGTTTGTTTGTTACCACTTCACGCTTTAATGACTAAACTGATTGTGATGAATTTTGGTACATAGATAGTTCGGAACGAAGAGACGGTCATAGGCTAATTTTTATTTTAAAAAAGTGGGATGTGAGGGAGAAAGAGGGAAGAAAAGGGAAAACTTAGCGTTGCTATTACAAATCAATAAGGCGCAAGGGGAACTGTGTTACCCCAAATTTAACACGGGCGAAGCCGCGGGCGCAAGGTAGTTAGATATATTTTCATTTTACGTCAGGCAGTTAGAAAGTGGAGCCTGCAGAGAAAGCTACAGGACAACTAAGACATAAAAACCGGCCAAATGCGAGGCGAACTCGCGCACAAATTATTCCGTAGCAACAAACTATATAGTAAAAGTTTCTTTCTCATTCATAGGTTAATTTACACTCAATATCAAAACTAAATTGTCAAACTAAATATATGCGTCATGTTCGTGAACGGGCGCTGTCACTGGTCATCTATTAGCCGCCACGGTATGTTTTAATTTATTTATTTATCTATTAAACTCTTATTTTACTCTGGACGCTCTTCATGTGCTTGTTTTCCTACATCATTCTCACATGTATTTATAATCTCAACATGTATGATGTATCCATAGTTTTGTAAAAATATGATTTAAAAGAGTGTCCATGGAGTTTCTTGATCATTCTTCTCCATAGAGATCTACGCTTTGGAATGGGCAACTACAGTACTTTCACAAGTTGTTATCTCTTGTGACTGGGACTGTAGCAGAATATTTTTTTTGTTTATGACATTCAAAAGTGCCTGTAATGGTCTAATCGAAATGAAAGCTTTGAGTTTGAGTTTGAAACATTGACTTCACTCTACTCGGTCAAAAGACATATGGCCGTTTATGTCGCAAGTTTGTACGGAACATTCGCTGCGCGAATCCGACTCGCTGTTGGCCGGTTTTTTATTTTGTGGAGCGGTTTATACTATGCGATATCAACAGTTTCGGAGTAAAACGGCTGTGATATACGGACAGACTGAATTTAAAAAGGTTCCATCTTTGCCATTTGGCAATAGTATCTTAAAAACCGAGGCTGGCCCAAGAAGGGCTGTCGTGACAATTTGGACTCGTTTTTAACTGATCTTCTTCATCGACGGCGCCCATGGGCAGCTGATTTTACCAGACAGGAAAGAAATATTATTCACACATTTCTCAGAGGTTTGTTTTTAACTGTTTTTTTTTTCCGAAGAATTAAACACGAATGTGATTAGAAAATTCGAGGCACAACAGACAAACATACAAGGTTAGTTTCAATGACCACTCAAATCTTAAAATTAAAATCACACTAATGAACCTGTTAATGAAGTTGTTAATATCTTATTACAAACAAGTAATAGAAATTTTGATTGAGATAGATTTATAAAATTATTTAGCTGGTCTTTGAATACTTGTCTTTAAATTTTTGTGATCCTATTGCTGAACGGATTACAAACAAAGCAACACTCAGATTCACGATTCCCAGGTGAAAGCTTTCAGCATTTCATTTTATAGCAGCCCGGATTCTGGTTATGCACATGCTGGCTCCGGATCCGGATTAACGTGTCTTAAAATAACTGGCAACATGAATGTGTACTGTACGGTAGGCGTCGGCCTAACCATATATTTGTTTATTTAAAAAAAAAAACATTGCCCCTTCACTAGGAATTTCTCCAGTATCGTGGGTGCGTTTACAAACATATAAACTCACATACACAAACAGCCAGACCCGAAACAACTATCTGTAGGCCATACAAATGTTTGTTCCGTGCGGGGATCGAACCCGCGACACATAGTGCAGCAGTCGATCGCTCAGCCACTGCGCCAACCGTGTCGTATGTGGGGATGACCGGCATGGAAAGTTACGACTAACCTCGTTTTGTTTAAGTGACAATCCAAAAACAACATCATAGACCGCGTACTCGTGTATAAAAATGGTCCTTGACAGGCATTCGAATCAGGATCAACTTTGAAAACGGAAGCAATTCCGATGACAACTGTTTGTGAACCCAGCCAAGTGACCAGTGGCCCTCCATGATCATTCTGAAATATTTAAATCACTTATTCGCATTTATGGTGGATTCAGAAGGAGTGTTAAAAAATCTAAAAATAAATTATTGGTGGAAGGCAGACTCATTAACGGTTACTGTGTGTTCAGTTCTCTTCTTTGTATATCATCCATAGATGTGAACAAATTCTCAAAGTTATGAAAATATTAATGTAAAAAAAAATATTTTAGACCAGGCACACAGGCAGTAATGATACAAGTCCATAATAATGTTAATAGAAGAAACTAAAAAACAATGTTGGTAAAATTTTTGGGAACCACCGCCTGGAAGCCACCCGAGCTGTACTCGGCAAACATGCTGGAGGTACTGCGCCACCAGGGGAACCCCAACCTAGCCCTGAACGCGTTGTTATTTTGGACGCGCAAAGCATTGCAGGCTTTTTTAGTGTAAGTGCTCCACAGGTTGCACGTGTATAACGTTTGGCAGTAGCTTTTTAAATAGTGTGCCCTTAACGTCACATGAGCATCCCGCGTACCTGAGACAGCATATTATCCCTTATCGTCAATGCCCTGCGCTCCCAATCCATGCCCATATCATCGGTTAGACTCTCATTGACACAATGACCCAAATACCTAAATTTGGACACTTGTAAGAACTGAGTAACCCCGTGTTAATCCTCATCTTCCTCCAAAGAACATGCCATGTCAAAAACCTTCTGACAGGTGTTCTTCTGTCAGTATAGTACCGGATAGTGTACTTTTGACACAGTATTGCAGATTCTGTGGACAGCAGCCCAGGTCGAAATCCCAGCTGAGCGTCATGCAGAGAGACATGCTGGGTTCAGTGTCTGTTAAGTACATCATCCAGCACTTTACTTAAGGTCGTGGCCAGAGATATCCTTACTTCCCTACTATTACTTCTATATTATATAGTATATAATATTATAAAGCGAAAGTGAGTTTATTTTTTTGTTTGTTACCTCTTCACACTTTAATGGCTAAACAGATTTTGATGAACTTTGGTACAGAGATAGTTGGGAACCAGGAGACGGACAAAGGTTTAATTTTGTTTAAAAAAGTGAGAAATAAGGGAGAAAGATGGAAGAAAAGGGAAAGCTTAACATTGCTATTACAATAAATTAGGCGCTAGGGCAAAAACTACAAGCAGCAGGTACTTTCAAATCAGGAAAGGGGAACTGTGTTACTCCGAATTTAACGCGAGCCAAGCCGCGGGCAAAAGCTAGTACCCAATAAAACAAAAAAAAAAAAAAAAACTGTCTTGTCACCGAAAGAGTAACGTTATTTACATCATGCCACTACAGATTAGTGCATTAGTTTATTGTGTTACCAAGTTGTAGTCAAAAGTATGACACTTACCTGACAAATTCCACTTTCTACAATTCTAGTGTTGTTGAAAACTTTCCGGCTTTCTTTTTCCGTTGAAGTGTTGTTCAAATTTGGATTTGATCTCAAACATCCATCTTTACGTGTCTTGTCAACTACCAATCGACTATCGTCGTCTGGTCCATCCTTTAAAATAGTTAAATTAAAACTAGGACCACTTTTCAATAGTTTGGGCCATTTTTAATAGTAACACTGGGCCCCCTTACCTAGGTACCTACGTAAGGGGGCCCAGTGTTTACCTGGGCAGTTTTGGCTTCCGTATTGGGTAAGACAAAAATAGAAATAACTAGTTTTTGCCCTTGCATCTTATTTATTGTAATAGCAAAGCCAAGCTTTCTTCCGTCTTTCTCCCTAATTTCTCCTACCTATGTAGTTGAAATATTTGTAACCGCACTCACGATACTTTCCTAGTGTGGGGAAAAGTTAAAAAAATGGTTGACTTAAACATAAGCGAATCGAAAAATTGAATCTCGAAACCTGCATGGATCATAAAGACTTTCGAGCCTTAATATATATAAAACAAAGTCGGTTTTGTTCGAATACTTCATACTTTTCTTTATAGTTTTAGATTTGTCTCCGTGCCGAATAGTAGAATAACTATTAAAATTGTAAAGTTAGAGGCAACTTTTGACGACGTTTGAAATTAACTGTAGATAGAGGACAAACTTAACTTTGCCCTTGGTAAGCTGATGTACAGACGCCTGCACATCAAGCTACTACAATCTGTCAGATTTCTTTAATAGATTTTCGACTTTATTTCTAAAGTATTAGGTTCAAGGTTCATTGGAAAGAATTGTCAGTTTCGGGTAGCTTGACCTGCTGGCGTCTGTACATCGACATAGGTCACTGTTATTATACCGACTTTAATTAAGTTTGTCACAACATTTTATTTGTGACTAAACTACAAATTTATGGTTTTGGGATTTTTCCCTTTAATACTGATATTGCTTCTTACGAAATTTTATTAGTCAGAGGTCAGCGGAACCTAGCCTGTAGATTTTCCGTTTTTAGAATTCTCTTGGCGAATGCATAGGAAATGCGAAAAAAACGGCCATATCTTTTGGATGCGTACACTTAAAAGTATAATTTTTTTGACAGCTCCAAGAAACCGCAGACTTTAGGTTTTGGTAGTTAAAGTTATCTCTTCATGTTCCCGAGATAAAAGGTTTTGACAGACAGATAGACAACAAAATGTCCAATATGGGTTCCAATAAAAATACTACTTACAAGTATATCGTGTATAGACCGAGGTATTTCTTGTTTTTTACATCCATCCAGTTTCCCAGGTAGCGGCTTATTTTTATTTGTATTAGGTACTAATGGTTCTCCCTGATCATTTAACATACCTCTTCCGGAAGAACAGATCATAAATTTATCTATCACCTCACCCATCTGGTCAGAGTATGCTTTTTTACACACTTCTTTTTCTTCTATACGAACGGATGCATATTTCAGTGGAACGCTATTGTATTCATATCCATCTCCCGGCTAGAAAAAAAAGGAATATTTTAAACTATTTATTTGAACTTACAATCAAACAAACAGTGATATGGACAGGCCTGTTGGTCTAGTGGTTAGTGGCCCTGACTGCTGAGCCGGAGGTCGTGGGTTCGATTCCCACCCAGGACAAACTTTGTGTGATGAGCATGATTGTTTTTTCTGTGTCTGGGTGTGATTTATCTATAATAATATGTATGTATTTATAAATTATATAAGTATGTATATCAGTTGTCTGGTTACCATAACACAAGCTCTGCTTAGCTTGGGATCAGATAGCCGTGTGTGAGTTGTCCCAAGATATTTATTATTATTTATTAATACTCCAGGCTAGGACACATCTTCACTTTATACTAGATCAGAGGATTGCAAACTCTCATTTATTTCGTTTAGGAAGTCGGGGATTTTAAATTATAACGACAAAATCGAGCGTTAAAAATCCAACATTCATTTATTAGAAACTAGCTTTTGCCCGCGGCTTTGTTCGCGTTAAATTCGGGATAACACAGTTCCCCTTTAATGATTTGCAGGTACCTGCTACCTGCAGTTTTTGCCTTTGCGCCTTGTTGATTTGTAATAGCAAAGCTCAGTTTCCCTTTTCGCTCCCTCATATCCCACTTTAAAAAGCCTATGTTCGACTCCTGGTTCCCAACTATCTCTGTACCAAAATTCATCAAAATTGGTTTATCCATTAAAGCGTGAAGAGGTAACAAACAAACGAACTCACTTTTGCTTTTATAATATTGTCTTTTACGGTTTGAATTTATTTGGACTAAAGATTACAAATCACTTGTACAGAAATTAACACTAAACTAGTACGTATTTTATACAAGTTTGTTGTACAGGAGTAGCGGGAGCTTATAGTGTTAACAATTGGTACGAAATAAGAAGGTAATTGACGGCACGGTTGGCGCAGTGGCCGAGCGATCGACTGCTGCGCTGGGTCTTGCGGGTTCGATCACCGCACGGAAAAAATATTTTTGTATGACCTACAGGTAGTTGTTTCGGGTCTGGCTGTTTGTGTATGTAAGTTTAAGGCGCGTCGCCCACACGAACAACAGTCGAGGCGCAGTCGAGGCGCGGGCGCATTAAATTTTTATTTAAATAATTGATTTTTTGGGACTACATTTACGCCCGGTTTCAATAAACAAAAACGACTCATTTTGCTTACGGATAGTTGTATTTTGAAAAAAGTCTCATAGAACTTATGTTAAAATATAACTGAGTCGTTTTTGTTTATTGGAACCGGGCGTTAAACGCTTTTTTATTTTACTCATGCTATTAATCTTTATCATTGTTTAAGTTTTAGTTACATAAGGCATGAAGTTTTATACCCTGGATTAAGACTTAATCTACTTTTGATCCCAGTATTATAAGTAATTCTTACCTGCCCCCATTCCCTGTCATGACCAAATCCTAACACAAATGCGTCAGTACCTGGCTCAGTTATTCGAGCATCGTAGCTAACTGGTATATGACTTGGCTTGAAATCACAATCCCAAACGTCACCATCTTTAATTTCGATTTCAACCAACGCTATGTCCATATATGACCACTTCGAGGTCTTTTCATAGCTTAATCTGTAATCTAGAATGAAAATAATGTCAACTTTAAATTCAAAGTCTTAATCCGGAGAGCTATCGGCCAAGCTATCACCAAGGTGTTAGAAACACTCCTGTTGGACATCTCCAGCCACATATTACCGCATGGCCTGAACAGTTCGGGTTTAGATCGGAACACAGCACAACGCTCCAGTTGTCGAGGGTACTGCACCAGATGGCACAAGCCACAAACAAGAAGGAGTTCTCGGTTATTCCTCGACATGGAGAAGACCTTCGACCGCGTGTGGCACGCTGGCCTTATATATAAATTGTCCACATCCGACCAACCCTTCCGCGTAGTAAAGGTGGTCTGGTGCTGGCTGGCGTTCCGCAGTGCAGTTGCGTGTCGCCGGCGTGTTACTCATATTTTAAAAACTCACTGACGACATCCCCACTACGCCAGAGCCATAACCACTTCGCTAAACGCGATGTACGCGGCGATCAATATGCAGTCTGTCCAAGTGGCGGCTGTTCGTCAATGTGGGTAAGACGCACGCGAAAATCACCTGGTCAGCGCCCCTCGCACCACCTTTGACCCTACAAGGAGTCGACCTCGCGTGGTCGCCCCAGGTGAAGTACCAGGAATCACCATGGATCGTCGGCTCAAGATGGGGCCACACATCCGCTAGTTCGCGGCCCCGACCAGGGTCGCCTGCGCCTGACTCCGTCCAGTACGCATCAAGTTGGGCGTATTTAAAATTAAATACGCTCAAAACTGACGTACGACATTCCCGCTTGGTTGGCCCTCACGAACGAGGGAACTAAGAAACTTCTCCACGCGCAGCAGAACCTCGTACTGCGGTCAATCGTTGGTGCTCCTCGCTTCCAGAGGGACCTTGGGATCGAGAGCCTGGACGACTTTATCTGACGCCTCGCGATGGGAATGTTCGCGCGTGCTGGTGCAACTACTAACTAACTAACCTAACTCTTTGCTAATGGGTGGATATAATCAAGCACGTATGAGCAATACCGCAACTAAAGCGAACAAGACTCAAGACAGGACAGAAGATATAGAACTCAAGGAGATTCCTGCCTACGCTTAAATATAAGTGGACATTCGGAGTACTGTCTGCCGCAACCAACAGTTCGAATAAAATCCAAACCATGATTAATTATTATTTACTGTTTAGAGCCATCCTAAACAGGCAAAATATGGTTTGTGCATAAACCACATTTTATTAACACCTGGTTACGCCTATATTTTATGCAAATAAATGATTCTGATTTGTTATTTATATCTCTTTCATTCTAACAATATTTTTACTTTTTAATATTGACTTGGCTCGCGAGGTTGTCGACATGTGGGATGTGGACTCAGCGATCATTGTGCCGATAGTCGTATCTGCTAATGGCTTAATTGCCAAGAGCCTCGACCAATACCTGAGGAGGCTCTCGTTAGGCAGCTGGATCAAGGGCTTGATACAGAAAGCAGTACTCCTGGACACGGCTCGTATTGTTAGGAAGTTCCTTTCTCTGGAGCCCTGACCGCCGGTAGCTTTGACCCGATACCGGTGGGCTATCTTTATATTTTTTTTGTGTTTAAGAAATGTTTAAAAACATAATGATATGTGGAGAAAGCAATAAATTAAAGAACTTTTTACTTACTAATAGGAACACAGATGTAAATAACTTTTTTATATGCATCGTTACATGTTTTTGTATTCGGATTGTACTGTGGGCCGTATTGATATGTTGAAAGTCCAAGTACGGCGTACATGTGTTCAACATCTTCGACGCAAGCAGCTGACGTGAGAATGACTGAGGAAGATACTAAGGCGCCACCACACATCCAGTCATTGTAATCTTTATTAGATTTTGGGGCTTCAACCAAATACACCTGTAAGTAGTGCAGCTTAGTGATCAACTCTATTACTACGTAAGACCATTGCAAACGATGCCGCTCATTCGCGCGGTCGAACGGAATCGGCGGGAGAACTTTGTGTTGGTGCTTCGCGCGGAGAAGTGGTTCGCTCTCGTTAAATTTGGTAGCGCCTTTTTGATTCGTAATAGCAACGCTAAGTTTTCCCGTTTCGTCCCTCTTTCTCCCTCATATCCCACTATTTTTTTTAATTAAGCCTATGTCCGTCTTCTGGTTCCCAACTATCTCTGTACCAAAATTCATCAAAATCGGTTTAGCCATTAAAGCGTAAAGAGGTAACAAACAAACAAACTCACTTTCGCTTTTATAATATTAGTAAGGATTTTATATTAATTTTATTTTATTATTATTTAAGATTATTTTGTGTATTTTATCTATGGGCCTCCGTTGCCTGATATTAAAATGATTATAATTATTTACTTATTTATTCATTAACCATCCGTAGATTTCATGACTAGTAATTAAATTAAATTAAAATTCATTTATTTCAGCCAACGGATATCCATACTCTATTGTTAGTAGCAGTGTTCAAAAAAAATTAAAACAAAGGATGACAAGGCAGGCACAATGTGTCCAACTTAATCAAGCTCCGAACAAAATGCTCAATAATTTGGAGGGTAGTTCTCCGCCACAGCTCTTAGGATATAGTTGCGACTACTCCGCACTCTGCATACTGCTATGCGACGTAGCTTTTTTACACGTGAGATCCCCTGAACCGCCCGACAACGCAGAGGTTTGCCAAAATTAGTTAACTGCTCTATTTGTCTGAAATCGAGTATGATGAAGTCTTATTCTTTTACTTTAAAACTTATTCTCTTCCATCATCACTTCAAATCAAATCAGATCAAAATATTTTTATTTCACATGGGCACTTATAAAACGTTGAGAGAAGATGTATGGTTTGGGTTGGTAGAAAGAACGGGCAAGAAACTCCATGGTTACTCTTTTAAAATCATTTGGTTATACAATGTTGTTGTTACAGCGTTACTACTTAGTACATCACGCTAGGTTTGCCCAAAAGGTTAATCAGAAGTGTATCAAACTACCTATCTAATAGTGCACTCGTATTTCGCCTGCTATGTTTAAGTTTCATGTAATAGGATGCGAGCCATGGCCATCAATCGGGAACAAATCCAAAGAAAATGACTGAAAAGTCCTTGTTAAAATAATCATCTGTCAATTAATTCGGCCTGGGTATCGAACCCATGGCCTCTTGCTCAGCAAAAGCGTTTGCCGTCTCTAGACCAGGGAAGTAGGCTAGACTTACCATGTAAGGTTTTCCTTCACTCACAGTTACGCCATTGAGAATTCTTCTTGCGCAATCAAACACTAAAACAAGGGTTTGAGGCACACTTCAATAGGGTACTTGACAAAACCAATAATGGTACTTTTTGTAAGCTGTCAAAACGCGATTTCGCCTTTCATTTTGCATCCGTAGTATTTTCTGCTGTTGGAATGTCAGCATTAAATGCATGTACGGTTGCAAAATTTGCATACAACACACATGTACTATCTACATACTAATCAAGCAAGCAATGGCTCCAAATCTGGTGAGGACACACAAATCGAAGTAAATCAACATCTTAATTGCCTTATTGTTTTTTCCGTTGTTTGAATATTAGTATGTTTTATTAGTTTTAGCTTTTCTCTTTCGCATGTTTGAAATAAAAATGTAATATAGTGTCAGGGATTTCAAATAATCAAATGTTAGGTAAAATGATAATATACAATGTGTCCGGTCATGGATTAGCGATATTCTAGATACTTTTGTAACGAGTATGTTAATATACTATTACGCTACACACTTGGATCTGATTAACTTCCCCGCTTTTTGGCAGCCATTTTGAGATATTCTCTATGCGTGTACAAAAAATAATCATATCTCTCAGTGTTGGTCTGACTAAGACGACAATAGGTTTATTCAGAGGGCAAACAATATTGTCTATCGTTTAAATTAAGAAATGATGAGTTTACATTTTCATAACTTAAGAAAACAAACTAATATGCAAAGTCCTAGTCCTAAAGCTATAACCTGGGGGTATTCAAGTCAAGAGTGAATAGGTTATTTCTAGGTAAGCGTGCTTCATCGTCGACCACATCATCACTTACCATCAAGTGAGATAGTGGTCAAACGCGAGCCTATCAATAATAAAAAAAAGTCCAAAATAGTATGCAAATCAACGAAAGTTTTATAAATTATTTTGTGAAAAATATTTGAATGTTTTTTATTTAAAATCAATAAAAAAGAATATCGCTAGTCTGTGATCGGACACATTGTATATTTTTAACACACTGTGCAAAGAGCTCTCAGAAGCAACCGGTCTCTACCAAATACTGAACAATGAATATTTATGAGGTTAGATCAAGGCCCTGAAT
Organism: Ochropleura leucogaster; assembly: GCA_958449745.1. Lineage (NCBI taxonomy): Eukaryota > Metazoa > Arthropoda > Insecta > Lepidoptera > Noctuidae > Ochropleura > Ochropleura leucogaster. Next base: position 7,701,539 of record OY288223.1, on the reverse strand, counting down.
CAGAAGGCAGTACTCCTCGATACGGCCCGCATTGTGAGGAGGTTCCTGTCTCTGGAGCTCTAACCACCGGCTGCTTGGCCCCTGCTCCCGATACCGGCAGTAACCTATTTTTATATTTTAAATGTTTTTTTGTACATATTTAAACAAAATAATTTTAATGAACAAACAATTACTAAATTAAACTAAAATTATTAAACTAAACTAAACTTATAAATAAATTAAAAAATTGCGTCTGGCTTTTACTTTGGCCAGGGGCTTAGCGTTGCCATACAACGTGGCAACGCGGCCAGTCTCTTGGGGACATTGCCAACTGACAGCGTTGAGGATGAATTTTTTGACGCTATTTTTTAATTTATTTATAAGTTAGTTTAGTTTAATCATTTTAGTTTAAATAAATGTACAAAACAAATTAAGAACTTACCATAAACAGTATTGCATAGTAATAAAATTCTTAACTTTGTTGCAACCATCTTAGAATTACTGCATACCGTGCAAGTGTACTTTTATGGACTGCCAGCATTGTTATAATTGAATTTTAGTTGATTATTTTTTAAAGTATTCGTATTATTTTGATACCTAAGAATTTCCAGCAAAAGGGAATTGCCTTTCTGAAATGAACACGTCATATTCCGTTCATTTCATAAGCGAGGTGTTGTTTTGTGCCAAACTTTTATATACTTAGAAATCTTATTATACCAAATTCTTCCCGTGATCATAGCGCGACAGCAATACAATAATTGGAAGATAAAAAAACGTGACTGAACTAGCCATACATTGTCATACATATTCAGGAGACGGGCTGCAGAAAAGAACCATTAGAGCCATATATAATCTACGTAGGCGATATTGAATCATCACAGAACCTTGTCAATAAAAACAACATGTACGACAGAAAAAATCTGCATCTATTTAGTAAAAGAGGTGGCAGATACAAGTACTTATAATACTAAAAACCATTTGACCATTTATTTGAGCTAGATTTTAGGTTAGCTACAGCAGACTCATTTTTCATGGGGTATTGTTTAAAATGTTTCAATAAAATAAATTCAAATCTTGTAGCTTATTTTTTTTTTGTTTCTTGACTTTCAAAAGTGCCTGTAATGGTCATAATTAAATAAATGCTTTGAGTTGGACTACGCGCAAAAAGTATAATAATTTACGGTTTAAGAAAATATATTTCGCTCAAAAAGAAGGCAAATATTCACTTCTTTGAGGAAAAACATAATAATAAAGATAGGCGAATAACCTCCTGAAACTACTGTGTCCATTGAAGACTTCGGGGCCTCTCCAGCTACTCCTCAAAGCTACTCACCTATCGCTACTATTGTGTGGTGCCTTGCATGGGGTTGCACAGTCGCTCTCTCCATGACACCATGAGATCGCACCGGAGGTCTGTCCGCTGAGCGGCGACTTGCCATGGCAGCGAAGTTTCCACGTATTGTAGTGCTTCCCTGCTATATTCGTATAGGGGCGCTAGGCTTATTTTGCCTCCAGGTAATACGGTGGCAATCCGGCAAAGCCTTATGACCTGGCTCCGCCAGGAGACTAAACGTGACCCACACTGATTGGGCAAATTGGGCTTGAGATTGTTACAATTATGATAGGTCCGAATTTAGGGAGGATTTTTTTGGAATCTGTTGGAAAGTTAATAAATAAATCGAATGTATATTTTGCCGTCTTTATCAAACAACTGCGTATGTAGCACGCATAAGCAATCTTGGTAGTTAAAGAGATGAGTAATTCCTCAATCCAGTGTCATGTTAGTAAGAACAAATACTACCTATACCTAAATAACTAAACATATTTAATTTGAACATATAACAAATCTGTTAATACAAAATAATATTTACATCGGGCCCTAATAGTTGTACAAGGTTCTATTGGCGCGTGATAAAAACAGGAACAAGACCACCATTTTGTTTTTTCGACACCTTTCACAAATACTGTTGCGTTGGTATACTGGCAACAAGCGCGACCGCTGAACATGAGAATTTTTTCAGCAACAGCCACGAAATCTGAATGTGTGCCCGTCTGATGCAATAGACTTTTTTTGGGGTGAGAAATCATCAAATAACTTCCCCCGCTTTGGGCGGAGCGGGGGAGAGTGTCAAAATAAAACCCACCCATGTTCCTTCTATTGATTGCCCTTTACGTTCCGGGGCCGCGGTATCTCTTTCGAACAACCCGCAACCCCGGCAGGAATGGCAATAGGCTTAAATTGCTTTAGTCTTAGACACTAATGCAATTTAAGCCTTATTTAAAAAAAATGTGTTTTGGTTGAGTTTAGATTATTATCTCCATAAAGTTCAGATAATATTAATAATCATTTTGATATCATAATCAAACGGGACTTAAATATAACTAGCGGAATGTGGATGTTTTGTTAGGTAGACGTCTTACAAGACGTAATGTTATGTATCACAATTTTTATCAAGAGCGTCCCTCCCTCTTTCGAGTGCCATAAACTCCTTGTATCGTCTCTCTTAATCTTCTTTTTTTTCTTTTCTTTCATTGTTCGAGAGGCCGCTGAGGCCGCAGTGCGATCGATTCGTTTCCCACAAATAGTCCAACTTTTATAAACTCTTTTATTGCTTTCGATACGCCTGCATTCTTCGCGTCGTTGTAACTATTAAACATATTTAATAAGTCTTTTTCCCTGGCTTGAGGTTCATTTGCCGCAGCCCTGCAAAAAATAATATGTATGTTTGGTTTTAATGCATCTGATCTTTGTTTGATTAATTTGGTTAAAAGGGGAATTGAGTGTTTCCATCTAGAATTTCTCAAAAGCCACAGAGTCTGGATTTGTGTCTATTGATTGTTACTTAGAACTTAAACATAACTGGCGAAATGTAGGTCTACTATAAAACACACCATCTGAATAACTTAAGCATGCAGATTAAAGAATATTTACTTTAATGTATGGCGAGACCGAAGGTCCATCAATTGATGGTAATAGATTACTGAAATGCGTGCTACAGGTAGTTGTTTTGGGTCTAGCTGTTTGTGTATGTTAGTTTCAATGTTTGTAAGCGATGCCGGAGAAATGCCTAGAGTGGAGGCAACGTCATTTAAAAAAAAAGCGTCACAAACATTTACAAATACACATATGGGACAAAATAAAAATAGCTTGCACGTCGTGACTGCGACTGGTAGGTCACCATTCAGCATGATGCTGTGCTATGGGCACAGCGCTGGTTTTCAGTGGTCAACCCGTGAGTAAAAGAGTACGGAAGTTAAAACAGCATAGATAAATATTTTAAATACTTAAATGAGTAAAAAATAAATTAAGATTAAGATTTATTAAGTACTTAAGTATTAAGATTTAACAAAAAAAAAATAACACAAAAACAAAATAACTGAAAAAAAGTTTCCCTTTTACCGTGGTTCCATAAAACCACACCATCCTTTTTTCTAATGTCAGTATGACTTTAATAATTACCTAGTCTGCCATTATTAACTTACCCTGCGGGGTGATTTTTCCATGATATGTATCTTTCAACTGTGTCATAACCTCTCTGTATCGGCGGACTGTCGCATATGGATCGTCTGTTGTATTGAATTAATATTAGTAAGTCTGTTTATAAATTAACCTTCAATTATAAACTCATCTTGCTTCAAACGTTAATCAAGAATCTATCACTATTCGCTTAGCATTTTCACTATTTATAATGGACTTCCTCTTGACCAATCTTGCCCTGAAGGCGGAGATGAGGTCGCGGTTGGAACAAGCTCACTCTTTACTAAAATATATCCGTATCCGGGTAAGGATACCAATCGGATCGAATAATATTCCTACCCGTGCGCAAAATATACGCCTCAGACGTGGAGTTGCAGACATCAGCTCGTAATAAAATACAAGGATTCCAATCGCAAATACGTAAACAGTAAATAGATTGATCGTTTTCGGTCACGGCGGCCAATCTCAGCGGAGATTTGACATCGAGGCGGGAGATATTCTAGTGCAGGCGTGTGTGCGCAGGCTCAGGTAGCATCAACACTCTCTGTTCTCTGAATCTCATAGCCCTATAGGACGGCAATCCGACACAATCGGAGAGAAATCAGGCGCAGGACCACAACCAACTAAATTTCCCCTATAACGAGGCCTAATAAACTATTTTTATAGCTTAAATAGCTTTTGACCGCGGCTTCACACGCGTTAAAGTCGGGGTAACACAGTTCCCCATTCCTGATTTGCAGGTACCTGCTACCTGTAGTTTTTGCCCTTGCGCCTTTTTTATTGTAATGGCAAAGCTAAGTTTTCCCTTTAATTCCCTCGTTCTCCCTCATTTTTCACTTTTTAATATTAAAAAATAACATATGTCCGTCTACAGGGTCCAGGGTCCATTCATCAGAATCGGTTTTGCCATTTAGGCGTGAAGACGTAACAAACAAACTCACTTCCGCTGTTAGAATATTAGTAAGGATTGTTCGCCGTGCGTACAACATAAAAAGTCAAACATAAATAATTATGGCATGTTACCTTCGTTTGTTATTTCCCGGATTGGAGCTACTCAATACACAATCTAAGAAAGCGCCATTACACTGCGTGCTTGTATACAAATAAGGTCCCATGCATTTTGAATCATTGGACACAATAAACACAGAGGCAACTCCGATGAGAACTTCCCTGGTCCCCACCCAAGTGACAAGGGGTCCTCCGTGGTCGTTCTGAAGACGTAAGAAAATATTAATAACAATGCACAGAGCGTGGTATAACTATTGATTTCAATTATCACTTTCTTCGGTGGAATAAAAACTTCTTACTGAACAAACCAGTATGATGAGAGATATTCCACAACGGCATATAAAGCCAATACTAGGCCAAAAGACCAAGATTCGTGGTCAAGTACAGAGAGAGGTTAGAACAGCAGTGGCCCAGTAGTAACGGCGCTGACTCACAAGGTGTAAGGGCTTGAATTCAAACCCAAGCAGAAAAAATGCTTTGTGGCTACGATGATGGTCATCGTGCCATTTATACGTGGTTATGACATTATTTGTAGACACTTTGATTTATATAGGCCATTTTATAGACGTTCATTTAAAATAAAAACGTTGCCCCATACTAGGAATTTCCTGTATCGTGGGTGCGTTAACAAACATTTAAACTCACATAAACAAACAGCCAGACCCGTAACAACTATTAGTAGGACATACAAATATTTGTTCCATGCGGGAATCGAACCCGCGCCACGCAGAGCAGCAGTCAATCACTCAGCCACTGCGCCAACCGTGCCGTCAAATTTCGTAATCACTTATTGTCATTTTAAAATGACATGGTTGTGGTTCTTCAAAAAGCGATTCTCACACGACGCCTTCTGCCTGTGCAGTGTGAGAATGACCTTATGAAACTGAACTAAAGCGATTTGGCGTCTGTTACCCTTTATTCCGCTGAGGGAAAGAGACAGAGCTATACAGGGTGTCTAGCACCATCTCTTTCACTCAGTGGAATAAGAATTGCTATAAGATGTCATAGTAGCCCTTCTGCATCGTCATCTCCATCGTTATTGGAAATAATGGAAATCGAAATTTTCGTCTTTTGTTTTTTGGTTAGTGCGAAGAAATATTCTTTGAGATGTAATGACCATACTGAAGGCAACATTTATACATACCTGACAAATTCCACTCTTGCGAGTTTCGGTTATTGTCTCGTTGACAATATTTATATTTTTTGTTCTGTTGTTTTGTGCGATATTGGAATTATTTGAGATTTCGTTTGACCTTAAAACATCTCGACGTGTCAAGTCCACCTCACACTGAAATATTTGAAAAATAACTTGGAATAAATTTTAATTTTTTTAAATAATACTTAGTCCTACTTTATCTAAAATTAGGTATTGCCTAACTTGAAGTAAAGTTTGCTTTCCATTTTCAGAAGGTAAGTACAGTACAACCTTAACCTTTTTGGTCATTAAGGAATTACCTCTGGCACGTTAGAGAAAAGAAAAGGGAAATACACAATAAGGTTTGAATTAGAATAAGAAATGAAAGAGACGGTTTAGACTTCCGTCATAGTAATAACTTAATGTAAGGTAAAATTATGTTTAAATATTATGATTATTTGGAGGAACTTGTGGCTAAATAAATAGCAGCCGTTCGGGTCGATCTTTGGGTTAAGCCGCGCTTGCCTAGGTTGGTCTGTGGATGGGTGACCACCTGTTACATACCGAGTTTCCTCCGTGCCTCGGAAAGCACCGTTAAACCGTTGGATTCGACTGTCATTGGAAGATCTTTGACAGTTGTTACAGGTAGTCAGTGTTTCGAAACCTGACAACCAGTCTCACCAAGGGGTATCGTATTACCCAGTATTAACTGGGTTGTGGAGCTCAGATAGGCAATCGCTCCATGTAAAATACTGATATTCAGCTGCATCCGGTTAGACTGGAAGCCGACCCCAACATAGTTGGGAAGGCTAGGCAGATGATGAATGTAAAATTATGATTGAGTAATTTTAATTATACCTACATCACGTTTAACCATCCAACACATTTAAAGTATGGTACCATCTCATAGACTAGTAGCTTAAAGTACTTACTGGTTCACCATCGTCGCTTGGCAAGCCAAGCCCCCTCCTTTGGCACCCATCTGCAAAGGGTCTTGTTACTGGTTCAACCATTTCTCCTGCCTCATTAAGCTCACCCTTCTCTAAAGTACAAATCATGTATTTGTCTATCAGTGGTCCCATATTAGCGTACACATCATAACGTTCTTTGCATTTCTCTTTATCCATAATTTTTGTAGAAGCATATCGTAATATTTCTTGGTTGTAATTCATCTTGTCGTCTGGCTGAAAGCATTTTAAAAACTGATTAAGTACTTGCGGTGGGCATTGTGACTGGGTATGTTCTTGGCCAAAGTGAGGGCAATGCAAGGCACGCCCTAGAACACACTGACCTTATTTGTGAGATTCGTGTATGACATGATGAATTAACGTGAACGTGGTGTAAGGAGTATTTATATAACGTAGCTGGTGGGGACCTGAAGTTTCTTGCTAATGGCGGTAGCGCTTTTTTTTCAGACTGTACATCATTAAATAAGCTCTTCCGCTCTGGGCGGAGCGAAAGGGAGTGTCAGACTAAAACCGATCCATATTTCTTCTTTGGCCTTTGTGTTCCTGGGGGCCTAGACAAAATCCAAGCGTTTTGCGCACGAGCGTTTTCCGTTCACGCTAAGGACTTAACGTTAGCGTGCCGAAAATGGTAGACAAGTTACAAATGGAACGCCAAACGCTCATTCCGCAGCGTTACCCGAAACACTCTATAATTAGCCTATGGAATAGTGTATAGTAAATGTCACAGTGACATTATTGCGTTTAGTGTCGCTGTCAATGTCATACGCACATACGCGCGATAACAAAATTATTCAAAAGTGTTGTGTATTTTGAACTATTGGAAGTGATTGAAGAGTGTTTTTTTATTACAAAGAAAGTAAGTAAACAGCTTTAAATAACATTTCAAGTAAAAGTAACAACTATGATCTAGTTAGTATCTTTGAAAAAAAATAATATAAAAATTTAATGTTAATAAAAAAAAAGTTTTATTGCGATGAGTATTCAACACATTATTTTTAAATCTTAGATAGAATCTAGACTTCGTGCGAGTCCCGAGCAATTTAGTTTGCTTATAGAATTTGTGAAAAGGCAGGCTTTTTCCGATATTTTTTCATTTATTCCAAATTTCTATTGCCATTTTAACTAGTCTTGGACCTACTTGAGATTATGGAAAGCGTAATGTAAACAACCCTACAACGGTGCTCTTATATGATTGTGGCTCTTACATTTGTTATTCCAATAAAGATAAACTTCATTCCAAACCTTAACACTTGTTATTAGATGTGGTATTAGATTGCTAGTAGCAAACTTTATGTTTACTGGCTCTTATTCTCACTGGACCCTAATCTTATGAATTCTATTTTTAGCCATGGTGATCTTTCAAGGTCTCAAACAGGACTTCAAGGCAAGGTACGGAGTGAACGGTTGTGGCAGGTGTTAGCAGCAATGTTGTAATAGCCTTTTAATGAGGTTAAACGCGAAGATCATCACAAAGACTCCGAAAACTTTGTTTATCTAATCTAAAGCGATGAACAAATTCCAAATCCGATATGTGAACAATTTTCTCCAGTTTACGACCACTTATTCTTGTTTGACGTGTTTGTGTGCAAGCAAATAATGATGCTTCATTATTTGCTTCCCAAAATGATCTCAAAGAATGCATTTTTACTAAAGAATTTACCTAAAGCACACTCTAAAAGTTCACTGTTTACTCCTTCTAATGGTTAGCGTCAGGGTCCGATCTCCCGCTAATATAGCGTGTCGCGGAAACGTCAAAATATCACTAGCGTCTGTCAAAAGTGCCACTTGTCTACCATTTAGATGAACATTTTTAGCGTTTACGTTTCACGCTCACGTCAGCTTTCCTTTCCGCATAAGGAATAATGACTTTGTCTACCAATTTAGCGGCAGTCACGTGACATCTGGTTAGCAAATGTCAACTCCATACAATTTGATTTTTCTGTTGGCGTTAACGCTTACAGAAAAGGGATTTTGTCTAGGCCCCCTGGACCTCGGTATCTCTAGCGAACAATCCACAGCCCCGGTAGGCGGGAGCAGCACTAGGATAATAATTACGCGTAAGTGATATAATAAAGTAGTTTTTGTTTCATTTAGTGCATTCAACAACCAGTCTTCCCAAGAGGTATCGTATAACCCAGTACTAACTTTGTTGTGGAGGTCAGATAGGCATTCGCTCCATGTAAAATACTGGTTGAAACTGGTAAGACTGGAAGCCGACCTAATAAATTGGGAATAAGGCTAGGCTATTACGAAGACCCCTGCCCCTCCCCCTTTCGAGGGGCCAGCAAAGAATAAATAATAATACAAATGCAGTAACAGTTTATAAAATTTTGGCGCTTGCTTAAAACATTCGGTTTAGGCTAAAATTTCGAACCATTTTGGCCAGACACTAGTCGTAATCTTTACTAATATTATAAAAGCGAAAGTGAGTTTCTTTGTTTGTTTGTTACCTCTTCAGGCTTAAATGGCTAAACCGATTTTGATGAATTTTGGCACAGAGATAGTTGTGAACCAGGAGACGGACACAGGCTATTTTTAAAAAAAAAGTTGGGATATGAGGGACGAAGAGGGAAGAAAAGGAAACACTTAAACACTTAGCGTTGCTATTACAAATCAATCGGGTGCAAGGGGAACTGTGTTACCCCGAATGTAACGCGAGCGAAGCAACTTGCAAAAGCTTTGTATAGAAATAAATTCTTACTTTCCGCCACTTTTCCGTATGTCCCCAGCCAAGCACCAAGCCATCAGTACCAGGTGCCTGAAACCTCGGTTCATAGTTGATCGGTATCGCGGCTGGTATGTACGAACATATTGTTTTATACGATGGGTCTTCAAAATTATAAGGTGATTCTACCTTCACCAAAGCAATGTCTATAAATGACCATTTTTCTACTTTGTCAAACTGTAACTCGTATTCTGAAAACAAGGAAAACCTGTTCAGGTGGATATTTTTAGATGATTCTACTTTTTTTGCGGATGGGTAAACATCAGATAACGTCAGACTGGTACTGACTAAAACCCACCCATGTTCCTTCTTTTGCGCTTTATGTTCTGGGGCCGCGGTATTTGAACAACCCACAACACCGGCAGGCGGTGGCCCTGGTAGGCCCCTCCGCATGCTGACATCTCTATGAGGCGCGCGTGAAACACAAACGCGCCGTCGAAACGGCCTGCCGTCACTAAACGGTCGGACGGTGATCTGGATAATTCTACCCTGGAGTATAAATGTCGTGCTGTTTTACAAACACTGCTTGTCCTGTTGCTTGTACAGTAAACAAAATAATGGACACTAAAATGCTAATCTGGACTGATTTTGTCTAGATTGCCATAAACGTTCTAAAAAGATTCTGAAAGCAAAGACTTAACGAACTTGAAAAGTCGAGGTCAGTCAATCTCAACAATATAAAATTACGATACAGTTATTACAAAAAAAAACATTAATAACATGAATGTCAAATTTAAGGTTGTCATTAAACACGGCGGAGCACACAGTGGCCGTGCCCTCGTGGAGGCGATCGGCGGGGGCGATCTCTCGCGTCCGGCCCTGGTTCAGGCCATGGTCCGGAGCGAGAGGGAATGGGAAGCGGTCACTACCTTCTGTGAAGCAGTAATGCTAGCAAAGGAGGTGGCCGGGCGTTTGGGAGAGAGAACATCTGCTCAACCCAGCCGCCACCGTAGATGCGGGCCTGTGGGCGGTGAGCAATGGGTAGTTCACCGTCCGTCCGTCGATTGACGACAGGCCGTGTCGACGGCGCGTTCGTGTTTCACGCGCGCCTCAAAGAGAGTCAGCAAAGCAGAGGGGCTTGCCAGGGCCTCCGCCTGCCGGGGTTGCGGGTTGTTCGAAAGAGATACCGCGGCCCCGGAACGTAAAGGGCAATAAAAGGAACATGGGTGGGTTTTAGTCAGTACAAGTCTGACATGCCCCCCCGCTCCGCCCAGAGCGGGGGAAGTCATTGGATGAAAAAAAATAAAAAAATGGTTGTCATTAAGGTCTGTTTTGCCTATCTTTCATCATCACCATTCAGTCAAAACTTTTCTCCTTATTTAAATCCATCTCTTATGTCCGTGTCGTTTAGTACATCCGGATATAACGACCTCCAGTTATTTATTGTTTATTTATTTATTATCGTTAGGCTGCTGGATCAAGGGCTTGATACAGAAAGCGGTACTCCTGGATATGGCTCGTATTGTTAGGAGGTCCTTTCTCTGGAGCCCTGACCGCCGGTAGCTTGGACCCTGTTCCCGATACCGGTGGGCTACTATTTTTATATTCTTAAATGTTTTTTTTAGTAAGAAATATTTAAAAATGTGAACAAAATGTAAATTACGTAATGTACGTTACTTACTTAAAGGTATACAAGTATACACAACTTTTTTTTTCATTGTTTTCGTACAAGGATCATTTTCTATATTTTCGTCTTTAATATATTTTTTATATCCTGCTATAGCGTACATGAATTCAACATCATCTACGCAAGCTGCTGATGTAACGATGAACAAAGTAGACACTAAGGCGCCTCCACACACCCAGGCGTCATATATTCTGTCTGATACTGGTGCTTTTATTAGATATACCTGCAAGAAAAACATACTATTACTTCTGTGATCATATTAAGGTTAAACAGATAAGTGCCTATGCTACAACCATCGCCCAGATTTGTTTGTCCAATGTTATAAAATAATACCAAATCTTACAAGTGATTACATGTTTAAAATTATTTGAAAAAGAAACAAAGAAAAGATCCTAATTGACAAAATAAAAATAAGCATTGCCATCCAACGCGGTAATGCTGCCAGCCTTCTGGGCACTTTACCCGTTGACGGCGGTACGGACGAATTTTTTGACGCCCTGTAATTTTCCATTTTTTACTTGTATATATTTTTATTATTAGTTTGTGTATGTTTATAGGTTGTATATATTTAGTAATTAATTTAATTATAAATTGACAAATGAGATTTCACGACATAATTATGGCGTATATTTCACGTTATTAGACCTATATAGCTGGTTATTACTTCGTCCTGCCATATTGCGATTCAAACTGTACGTTTTTGTTGTTGTTTTTAAAGGTAGTCCTGAAAAGATCGATTTTGACGATAAGACCGCCAATTGTGTCACCCTATTTATCCTTACTATACTTACTAATATTATAAAAGCGAAAGTGAGTTCGTTTGTTTGTTACATCTTCACGCCTTAATGGCTATACGGATTTTAGTACAGTTGGGACCCTGGAGACGGACATGGGCTAAAAATAAGTGAGAAAGGGGGAGAAAAAGTGAAGAAAAGGGGAGAGAAAGATATTTTTTTTTCGATTATCACGCGGGTTACGAGGACTATGCAGATTAGTGTCTAAGACGGTTTTTAAGAAAAAACCACACAGATTTGAGTGGACTCCAATCGTGTCTAATCAGTGCAACAAAAACAATATCCATATAGTCCTCACATTCGCAATAAACAAATAATGAACCGATAATGTAGTCAGGGTCCCGATACCCAGTGCAAACTGGGTCGTTAAGAAAAATCAGAAGGTTGCCAAATGATAATCTCTTACTATGTATCTTTTTTCCGTAGACACCGGCTCGCCATCTTTGATTCTTCTGGCACACTCGGACACTAAAATAAATAAAAAGCCGATTAACATTGTTGGGCAACTACTATCTCAAGTTATTATGTCTTGTGACTGGGACTGTAGCTTTAACATTTTGTTTTTTTTTGACATTCAAATGCCACACTGTCCTGCCCTGCAGTGCAATGCCTGATCAATTACGTCTGCGAAACATGAGCTGCTAGGGTCGATTCCAGGAATGGGCAAATTATTATAGGGTATTTGTCAGAGTCAGTTTGTCAGAGTATTGACGGTCCCAGACTTGAGACTAAAACATAAATGGCTAAATATTGGTGCATTCTTCGGTAGATCTGTGCCTATACCTTCGGCGTGCTTTAAGGCAACTGCGCTTTTGTAAAAGTTTATAATGGCCTTTTTTGTTCTGTCAAATATGGAAATTGTGTCTAAATTGTGATTTCGTCGAGCTTCATTATCTCGCATTTCTATTGATCGCCACTATTGATTTTGGTTTTCCGACGTTACAGTTATGGAAATATTGTGGCGGAGTTTTCCTTAAGTGAACGGATTACAGAAGATAGACGAAGAATATATTCTGTAAAATGCACTGTCATGGGCCTACAATAGTCCGCTGTTGGGCCTTTCAAACCACACGTCATTTTCGGCAACTCTTACGCAGTTATCGGGCAACCTGCGAAAATAATCGCCAAACTGAACCTGAGTTTCCTATGTTACGTTAGCAGTTTCAGATTTTCTACTGGAAAACACCTCTGTCGGACACCGATGTGCACAGAAGAAGAATCATCATTATCATGTGAAGCCCGAACTCATCTACTACTAGGAATAGGCGTCTCTTTATTGTGTCTATCTCCCCGTTCCTGTGCCAACCACATAGAGGTTTGTCCTCCGAAGGTTACAATGTCGTCTACCCATCTTGCTGTTACACTATTAACATTATTTCCACACTCCTTGGACGCCACTCGATTACGGCTTGACTGAGCTTACTCTAAGGTTCATATTAGCGTGGTGTGCACAATTTAAGCCGATGGTGAAGATTGCGGTAGTCTACTAGGGTAGAAAGAGTCTCAGCATCTATCCATATATGCCTTTCTTTTTCAAAATGGGGAGGCCAACGGTGGACGCCTCAAAGAGATACCACGGCCCCCGATCATAAAGGGCAATAGAAGGAACATGGGTGGGTTTTAGTCAGTACAAGTTTGACACTCCCCCCCGCTCTGCCCAGAGCGGAGGAAGTTATTTGTAGATTTCCCACCCGCAAAAAAAAAGCGGCTGGACGTCTTTCGACTTGCTGATGAAGAATATGATTATAACTATTGTTTGTAATCCGAGTTTATTATTTTCACTTAACTCCTTAGCGCAGTCGAGCTCTTTTAAAACAATTTGTTCTTCATCCTTTTCCTAAGCTTAATAAATCGAAGAATACTACTCACCACAGAAAATATTTAATAAGAACACAATATCTAACTTTAAAGCAACCATTGAAAAACTTGGACTCCGAACAAAATAAATTATAGCTAATCTTAATTGTACCTTTGAAAGATTGAGGCGAATAATGAAATTGAAACTTTTATTGATTTAATTAATTTTCTTCATTTTCTGATTATGAAACAAAACTTATTTGTTGTTCATTTTAAAATGTCGATTTTTTTTCCAGAATATGTTAATACTTGGAGCAATCTTAAACGAACATACAAACTAACCTTTCGCTTTTAAAGTATTGATTGAAGATTGTTTTGCTACCCCGTCACGCTCAAACGGTTAAAGAGAATTGAATAAAATGTGGTATCAAGATAACGACTGGATGTTTTCTCGTGCACTTTAAGTGATTTCGCAAGAGTTTTATTGAATATGCTTAGTTATTTAAGATCATAAGGAAAGAGAAATATGTTATTTTTTTATTTGTTTATAATTAGGTACTTAGAAATTGAGAGATTTGATGTAAAGTGTTTTATTTTTTAGATTTATTTTTATTAGTTGATAGCTTCACTGTCGCATTAGGTTAAGGCTTCTAAAGATAGTTGTAAGTAGGATAAATAAGTAAAAACTTATATTCTGATTAGCACATACAAAACTTGCTCAGAAGACTATAGTAAGTTTGATAGCAAGGTCAATGGTTTAGCCAAACAGAGAGCAACTACCCTACTATGACGTCATGGTAGGCCTACAAGAATCTTAATTGGATTATATGAATAGAAAATCCAGTTTCAAGGGGAAATACTATTATACTAGTCAAATCATAAATGATGTTTATTTTGCAAGTAGGTTTTCACAAACACTTTTACACGTCTTTTTTTTAAACTAGATGAAGCCGGTGTTTCGTACCCGACTACTTTAAATAGTAAATAAAAAAAATTGTGCTTATTATGATATTCATGAAGGCAAAATGAGTATAAGAGCTACCGCGGCTCCGGAACACAAAGGGCAAAAAAATTAATGAATGGATTTTAGTAAGTTGAAGTCTGACACTCGCTTTATCTACAGAGGAGGAAGTTATTTGTTGAATACACATTCGAAAATCCGTTGCACTATCAGAAGAGTGCATGCGTCTCTGAACTTGGATTGACGCTTTTGTCAACCACGCTACCACCACCAATCACCAAACGGAGTACTAATTTGTACGGCACGGTTGGCGCAGTGGCTGAGCGATCGACTGCTGCTTTATAAAAGCGAAAGTGACTTTGTTTGTTTGTTACCTCTTCACGCTTTAATAGCTAAACCGATTTCGATGACTTTTGGTACAGAGATAGTTGACAACCAGGAGATGGACATAGGCTTTTTTTTGAAAAACGTGGGATGTGAGGGAGAAAGAGGGTAGAAAAGGGAAAACTTAGCGTTGCTATTAAAAATCAATAAGGCGCAAAAGAAACTGTTTTACCCCGAATTTAACGCGAGCGAAGCCGCAGGCAAAAGCTAGTAATGTATGAAAATTAACGCAGAAATTAATTGGGAGCAGGGCCAAGCTACGGGCGGTTAGGGCTTCAGAGACAATAACTGTGCATTTATTATTGAACAGAACACACGTTTTGACCCTGGCTGGAGGCCTTACGAGCTGCCATTAAAAAAAAAGAACATAGCACGTTTTCGTCTTACAAGCCAGTGGAACCCATCCCACAGTAACAGAGTGGGCGGGTATTTTACCCTCTCTGTCGTCTCAACCTCTTTCCTTTTGGATCAACATTTATTTTAAACTAGCTTTTGCCCGCGGCTTTGCTCGCGTTAAATTCGGAGTAACACAGTTCTCCTTGCGCCTAACTTTTCCCGTTTCTTCCCTCTTTCTCCCTCACATTCCACTTTTTTCAAAAAAATATTAGCCTATGTCCGTCTCCTGGTTCCCAACTATCTCTGTACCAAAATTCATCAAAATCGGTTCAGCCGTCAAAGCGTGAAGAGGTAACAAACAAACAAACAAACAAACTCACTTTCGCTTTTATAATATTAGTAAGGATAAGGATAAGGATTTTTTTGGATCACGGCAAGCAGCCACTTGTGCTAATTATTCTTTTTTACTAAGCTGTAGGTATCTATTTGTAAAATCAGATCAACATTTTGCAGAAATTTGTAGTTTCTGATATTTCACCTAACCTATTGTGTATTTTCATCCTTGTAAAAGGGTCCTCCCTTGGGAATTAAATATATCAAAAACCTGTAGTGGCTATTATTTGAACACCTGTCCCAATTAACACCTGAAACATCAGCCTCGCTCGGAGGGCAACTAACGAGTGTTACACCACTATTAGACAATATCGCTCGTTTCTTAGGTTATTTTAACATATTTTTGTATAATTTCTCAATAATATCGTAAGAGCTTTAGCGAATATTACCACTACATTCTGAAAATCTTAGGCAATCAAATAATACGCATTTCATTATTACCCGCTACTTTTTTGATAGTGGCCTATTAACCAAACAAAATAAAAATGTGCAACAAAAATGATACATGGCCACGAAAAAAAGGTAGTTTAAGTACAAAAATAACATTTAATATGTATTTACAACTAACTCTTTGTAAACGTACACATCGTATACATCATAAATGATATAATATCAAACTTTACTTTTTAAATAAATGTGAAAAGGGACGAGCGGCCGTAATAAAACTTCTGGACCATTATTTTGAGACCTTCCAATATTTTTGGGAGCTTTGTTCTTGTTAGTTGGCCAATCATGAGACCTATAATTTGATGCAGGGATACTTTCCCGTGCGGTTTCGTGTGGTGCTGGTTCGTTCTTCTGTTCATTCTTATCGCTTAGTTCAAACCTTTTCATCGATTCCTGAGCAGGTTTGTTGTTTGAAACTGGCGCATTGTTCACCGTATGTGTTATCATAGATGGTGCTACTGGACCTTGCTGGAACGTTGCCTCATAGTTTTTGTTTGGAGTTTTATTCTCATCAATGTTTGGAACATTTTGACCGCTATTGATTTGGAATCTGTTTGGTACATACTGCTTGTTATTTAATGAAAACCTTTCAACTTGTGGATTATTTGTATCTGTTAGATTCGCACTTCCTTCATTTTCATTTACAAATTTTTCCGGTCTTTCTCTTTCCTTTGCATCAGGTTGTTTTTGTTCTGGTTTTTTTAGATGCTTTTCGTGATCTGCAGGCCTGCAAGCAAGTAAAGTATGAAAATCTATACTAATATAATATTATAAAGCTGGAGAGTTTGTTTGTTTGTTTGTTTGAACGCGCTAATCACAGGGACTACTGGTTGGAATTGGAAAACTTTTTAGTGTTGGATAGTCCATTTTTTGAGGAAGGTATAGCCTTCCTCAAAAATAGACTATATAACATCACGCTACGAGCAACTGATGCTGAGCAGCGTGGGTGAAACCGCGTGGAACAGCTAGTCTTTTAATATTTTTGCTATAGATTAAGTCTAGAGAAAAAAAAATAAAGGGAGTATACATACATGTAATGAAGAGGGACGAAGCGTATGTGACTAAAAGACTTATAAAAATGAATGTTGAACGCCAAAGAATGGTTTGTGTACGGAATGATATGAAAGAAAAAAGAGTAAACTATGCCGTAACATTTGATAAATGGAAAAAGAAAACGTGTTGCGCTGACCCCAAATAGAATGGGACAGCGGCAAGAAGATGATGACCCTTGATTCTGTTTTTAATGTTTTTTTTCCTTTCATATCTGAAGTATACTATAGTATTTTAAATAAGTAAAAATTACTTACCCGGCCGGATGTAATAACCACGATATATGCCTTTCCATTGTAGGATGCTTTTCACCATTCTGAGATTTTGTGCAGAACGACCGCCTGTTAAGTAAAAAATTAATCGCTTAGTGTATAGAAGATGGGTAACGACAATAAGTGGACTGTATAAAATAGGTACTGGTATAATGCCGTAAAGTTAAAAGTACAATAAATCCCGGACAAACATTAATATTTTAGAGGTCGGTTGACGGGTCCGGGGAAGCGAGTGCCGTGGCGGGGCCGGGCGGTATGTCGCTCGCCCGCCGCTCCCCTGCTCACCAGCTGATGACGCAGAGAGTGTGAACGCCGCCAGTGTGTGATGGCCGCGCGTATGTGTTGGGTTCGATTCCCAACACTTAGTTTTCGTTCCATGATTTTGGACATCGCAATCGACTTTTTCGAAGCTGTCTCATTTTTGTTTATACGATACATACATATAGATAAACGGCTGAGAAACCAGGTAAAAAGTTAAACTCACATGTGTATATTATTTAAAGAACCCGTTCGTTCGTGCACGTCAAATTTACTTCGTGATAATATACAATCCAAAAAAGCACCATTACTCAGCGTGCTGGTATACAGAAAAGGCCCGATACATTTAAAATCATCTGCGACTTTGAAAACTGAAGCAACTCCAATGAGAACCTCGTGAGCTCCCACCCAAGTGACTAATGGCCCTCCGTGATCGTTCTGTGGGAATTAACAGAAATATAAACATACTAGCTTTTGCCGGCGGCTTCGCTCGCGTTAAATTCGGTAGCGCCTTATTGATTTGTAATAGCAACGCTAAGTTTTCCCGCTTCTTCCCTCGTTCACCCTCATATCCCACTTTTTTAAATAAAAATTAGCCTATGTCCGTCTCCTGGTTCCCAACTATCTCTGTACCAAAATTCATAAAAATCGTTTTAGCCATTAAAGCGTGAAGAGGTAACAAACAAACAAACTCACTTTCGCTTTTATATTATTAAGGTAAAGTAAGGAAGTAATTAACGTACACACCTGACAAATTCCATACCTTCGTGCAGTTCTTACGGTTTCGTTAAAAACGCCAGTATTGTTAGACATTAAAGGTTTTTTTAACGAGACAGTTCTATCGGTCAACGAACTTCCTTTGACCGAAGCAGGTTTATTAGTTGAGGTAGTTATTCTAGTCAATGTTGTTCCGTTAGGCCGACTGGATTTGTTAGTTCTGTTAGTTTCAGCTCTTGTTTTATTGAGATTATTTATATTTCGTTTCACAGTTACTGAGGAGATTGATTCATTTATTTCTCTGCGAGTTTCATCATATTCTTCACAATCCTGAAATGAGATCGTGAATTCGTCTGCTTTATAGTGATACTAGCTTTTGCCCGCTCGTGTTAAATTTGGGGTAACACAGTTCCCCTTTCCTGATTTGCAGGTACCTGCTACCAGTAGTTTTTGTTCTTGCGCCTTATTTATTATAATAGCAAAGCTAAGTTTTCCCTTTTCTTCCCTCTTTCTCCCTTATTTCCCATTAACAAAAAGTCATTTAGGCGTGAAGACATAACAAACAAACAAACTCACTTTCACTTTTATAATATTAGTTAGAATTTTGTTCTTGATTCATTTTTAAATAATTTTTTTTCATTTTTAAATGTATTATGAAAAAAATATTTATGTATAGAAATTACACCTACAAACAAACAAATATTTTTCTTTTTTCTTAAATATTTTTTGCGTAGATTAACTTGGTTGGTAGCTTTATGAAGTAATCGTTTACACCCTGTATTTAAATGATGTGGATGTTAAGTCCATTTTAACGATAACTCAATCAAGGTCAAGTATATTTTACGTACACATAACAAACTGAATGCGTATGAACAGTATTTTTTTTCCAAAGTTTTCGGCACTTAAGTAACATTATTATAAAATCACTTACTTCTTTTTGATCTTCTGAATTAGTAGCCCATGATTTTCTTTTAGGACATCCATTAAAAAAAACGCTTCCTCCATTTGTTGATTCAATTTGGTTCCCAAAGTCATTTATTTGGCCACCGCCTAATGTACAAATCATATACGTGTCTATAATGTGTATCATTTCGCCATACTCTTGATACTGTTCTTTGCATTCTGTTTTGTCTATTATCGTTACGGGGGCATATTTTAAATGTTTTGAATTATGGTTTTTATTATCCTCTTTCTGGAAATAAAAAAAATCGATTTTAAATAGTTACAAAAAAGCATATTTTTTTATTTTAGGTAAGAAACAACTAACAATCTCTGTATCATAAAATCTGCAGCGAGCATAGCTACACCGGTAGATTTAGAATATTAAAACTTAATTAAAAATTTATAATCTTAATTGTAAACACACCACCATTCACAAACCAACATTCATGTAACATACCTTGCCAACTTACTTACATTTATTTATTTATTTAACACTTCAAGCACAAAGCACAGAGGCGGACTTAATGCCAAAGGCATTTTCTACCAGTCAACCTTCAGGTGATGCAGAGACAAACAGTGGTAGGTGTAAATAAGAAATAAATAATTAATTATTAGTTTATACTATATGGATATATAAAATACTATAAATATAAAATAAAATACTATAAATATATATCAAAGTATAGACAGATACACAAAATAAAAAGACCAACAATGGGGAAAACATTAACGGTGTGACGAAACTGCCGACTTTTTACGAAGAAATTCACGAACTTTATGTTTAAAAGACAAACAGTTGGTTGCCATCCTGATTTCCTGAGGAACTTACTTACTTACATAACTTTGCCAAAAACAAAGAAATGACAAAACACCATAGATATTTTTTTTTGTTGTTTGGCATCTCGCAGTTCGACCTAGAAGGTCGTTTACTGCTTAACCTGTCAATCCCTGTGGATGCCTTGAAGTTAAGACCTCCAGCTAGGGGCCCACAGATATAAAACACGAAACACGATTTAAATATAATATGAATCTTGGTACAGAGATAGTTGGGACCGTGGAGACAGACATAAGCTATTTTCTTTTAAGTGTGAATTGAGGGAAAAAGAGGGAGGAAAAGGGTACACTTAGCATTGCTATTACAATAAATAAGGCACAAAGGCAAAAACTACAGGTAGCAGGTAAATGCAAATCAGGAAAGAGGAACTGTGTTACCCCGAATTTAACGCGACCGAAGCCGCGGACAAAAGCTTGTAAATAAATATTACAAAATGAAATTAATGTCAAAGGACAATACAAATACGACCTAATAAGCATTTAAATAACAAAGTTATTTACCTGTCGCCATTCAGTCGTATGACCCCATCCAAATACAACAGCGTCATTCTTAGGTTCTTGATGTTTTGCATCGTAGCCAATTGCAATTACACCCGGTATGTAAGAGCACACTGTCTTAAACGATTGGTCCTCAAAATCGTACGGTGATTCCACTTTCGCAATGCCTATATCTATGAAGGCCCACTTATCCAATCTGTCGTACTTTAATTCGTAGCCTGGAAGTAGTCAAGCGATAAATATCGGATTATTTTTCATTTGACACATGCCACAATAAACACAAAAACGATTAAGTACTTATAAGTACAAGAGAACATATTACACAATTACTAGCTGTGCCCAGCGGTTTCACCCGCTGTTCAGGTCCCCCTTATCACTTAGGGATATGAAAAATAGATAGTAGCCGATTCTCAGACCTACTGAATATGCATGACAAATTTCATAAGAATCGGTTGAGCCGTTTCGGAGGAATGTGGGAACGAATATTGTGACACGAGAATTTTATATATTAGAAGATTTGTGAGGAAACTCGGCAGGGTTGATTACCAAGTGTTTTCACCCAGCTACGTTTCAATTCGGCTCAAAATTGTAATCAACGACAGAAAAGAAAAGTCACCTATCATCGTAAGTAACAATATTTCATATCAGCCCCGGTAAAATAAGCCCTTACAATATTTCTTTTTTGAGTTTACTCCTTAAGAATCGATTTTCGTATATAAGGCGCCCGGTATGAGAAAAATCCGAGGTGTAAAACCTACTAAAGTAACGAAAATGTGTCACGTTTTTGGTGCGCACCTTTAGTGCGCAACTTTCTAATTTGGCTGTGAGTGTATGCTGTATAGTCGACTATACCTATACACATACTATATGTTATTGGGCTTGTTTGTTTCTATCAGTGTCGATGTATTTATATTGCTATTTTTTTTCATTAATTTGTGAATTTACCCTTTCATATGATATTAATCTTTTTTCAGTTGAATAAACTCTTTTTGCGTATGGTTAGACACTCGTACTTAAGGAGTAAACTCCAGTCGTGCGTCGGAGCTGACACACACATTTTTTTTTTTATTAATCCGTCATTTAACATTTGACATGAGTGTTGACGTACGTCAAAGATACTTTTTTATAAAAATAAATTCTGAATGATATTAGTCTATGTGTATTTATGAGATTCTCGATATGTATTTTCAGTACTTACCTTCAGGATAACAAGTATATACCACTTTCTTTTTCTTCTTGCTGGTACAAGGATCGGTCTCAATTTCATCATCAACAATGTATTTATTATATCCGGCTATCACATACAAGTAATCAACATCCTTGATACAGGCGGCTGAAGTTACCACGAAATCCGTTGTTACCAAAGCTCCACCGCATAGCCAGTAGTCGTAGCCAGCTTTTGAAAGCGGCGCTTTGACAAAGTACACCTGTAGAATTAAATTATTTTAGTTATTCCGGGTCCGGTTGTTTGTGTATGTGAGTTTAAATGTTTGTAAACGCACCCACGATACAGGAGAAATTCATAGTGTTACAAACATTTTAACTCACATACACCAACACCCAGACCCGAAACAACTACCTGTAGGTCATGCAAATATTTGTTCCGTGCGGGGATCGAACCCCCGACAAAAATTGCAAACTTACGGGATATAATTCACCATGTTTGTTATTTTATCGAATTTCGATATTTCGGCGATGCTGCAAACGCCATGATCACGGATGAACTGAAGTTATTGCGAGTCGATGTTTATGAGCAAACAAAACGATCTACCCTCTTTCTTATTTGTTTTTTTTGCATTCGTTACCACTAACATCGTCACTCACAAGTCGATTTTATTCTCTACACTAAACCGTATTTTGCTTTCAACACACAAAACTCACTGTATCAAGTTGCGATCTTTTTTCACTCCTCTTTGGGTTTTTACACAATTGAACCACTAAATATCGGAAATATCGGAAACCCGAAACAAATAACAAACATGGTAAATATCCCGTTTCAAGTTTTAATAATAATGTCAGTAACCATGTCAGTTTCAAAACTTATCATCATTTTCCTGCCCTTGTCCCATTCTATTTTGGGTCGGCGTAACACGTTTTCTTCTTCCGTTCTCCCCTATCAGACGTCACGGCATCATTTACTCCTTTCTCCTTCATATCATTCCTTACACAATCCATCCATCTTTTCTTTGGCCTTCCTCTCGCTCTCCGTCCATCAACATTCAGATCCATCACTCTTTTAGTCACATGTCCTTCATCCCTCCTCATTACATGTCCATACCAAGACAAACAGTTTCAAAACATATATCGCAAAAAAAAAGTTCGGTCCATGGTTGGGTGAGCATCCATTACTTATATCCATGCCATAATGTTCCTAAAAACCGTTGGTCCTGCCTCTCATTTGAATATCATTGTCGGTCGTTACCGGTAGTGAGCTGAAAGTCTGACAATTAGCTGCATCTGGGTAGACTGGAAACCCACCCGGCCTGGAAAAGGCTTGGCAGATGATGGCATTCATAACACCTAACCCAATCTGAAGCATTTCTTGGTTAATTAATCAAACGGTATTATAGTCACAAGCGTGACTGCTGGACTGGATCCTAGCTTTATACCCTTGGCCACTTATAAATATGACAGACGATCACTCATAGAGAAAATCTGAGTAATATGAACGTTATTTGACAATCTTACCACGTATCTTTTCTCAGCTTTCACATCTATACCCTCTTGTATTCTTCTTTCAGAATAAGTCACTAAAATCATAAGAATAAATGAAAAGAAGCGTTCGCTTAGCTATTTCCAGCCAGTTAGGTTTGCTTGCATGGTCACACCGTGCCCTAACTAAGTCGCGCGTATGTAGTAACAAAATAAAAGCAGCCTTTATTAGCGTCCGCACGTCTCAGTTTTTGAATCAATATGAACTGACGGTGCTTTAGTTTCCATGATAATCGCATTGATTAGAACGCGGTCCTAGTTTATGAATATCAATACAGGATAGCTTTTATCGTAAATAATAACAAAGGATGGAATATCGACAGCGACGCGAGAGTTCTAAGCCAGTAGCAAACAGCTGTTTTTTTGAACTGCCGAAAACCTTTGATGCTAGCGTCAAAGGTTTTCGGCGGTGTCTAGATGCTGAATTCATGGTAGTCGCTTGTAGATCGATGTTTTCCATCTTTATTTACAGCTCAGCATTCGTACTATGTCAGTATGCTGGGCTGTAATAAAGATGGATGAAAAACGATTGCATTTGATGAGAATGTTGAAATGGATGTGTGGAGCGACAAGATGGAAAAAATAAAGAATGAGTTTATTACAGGATGTCTAAAAGTTGCGCGCCTGTTACAGACAAAAATGATAGGGAGTCGTTTGTCTTGGTATGGACATGTAATTAAGAAGGCCAAAACGCATATGACTAAAATAGTGATAGATATGAATATTGATGGACGGAGAGGGTGTGGAAGACCAAAGAAAACATGCATGGATTGTATAAGGAATGATATAAAGGAGAAATGAGTAAATGAAAAGGGAAAATGCAAGAAGAAAAAGTATTGCACCGACCCCAAATAGAATGGGATAAGGTAAGATATATTTGATACACGTAAATCTTGAGCAACACAAACATAAACAAATGGAGGTGAAATAGTAAACGGAAAATAAGTTTTTTTTTAATCTACAAACCATGTACAATAATGAAAAACCACACTATTTTAGACTTTTTCACAGACATTTTAATAAAAATCCTTTGATTTTTCGCAATTATCATTATGGAAAATGTAATTTAAATGTAGCGGACCGTGACAACTCTTTGATTTATTAAAATATTTTTATGATTGTTTGAGTTACCGATAAACATAATGCGTTTTTTTTTTTTAAATAAATAAAGGGTGTTAACCCTTAACAAAGATGGTAGGCACTATCTTGTTTTCACTGTCCTTGCATTTTTTTTTTGTTGAAGACCTTTCCTGAGAATCTACTTGTTACGGAGATTTTGAGGGTCGATGGTTTCAAATCCAAGTTTTTAATGTTAAAACTTTATTCCAAACTATCTGGCGCCCTCGGCTCACCCGCGTGATGATCGACAAAAAATCCTATGTGTTATTCCAGACTATAATCTACCTCTGTGCCAAATTTCATCAAGATTCGTTTAGCCGTTTTGACGTGAAAGAGCAACAAACATCGATCCATCCTCAAACATTCGCATCTACAATATTAGTAGGATTTTAAATCAAATTCAAATAAGGGAGGTAGTATTTAAAATAAAGTTTTAACATTACACACTTCCATACCATTCAGTACGTCTATCATCATAATGTTTTGAGTGCGTAATTGAGTTCTACCCTATGAAACGCTTATTCACCCAAAAAAAAAAGAAATTATTTATATCCAGTTGATTGAAGAGAGAACCATAAAGTATCCAAACTTTTTTACATTTTTGATGATTTTATTAATATAAATATTGGACCTATTTTAACTATTTAAAGGTCTTTGAATTCGTATTTGAATATCTGGTTGAGCTCTAAGGTAAGAATTTCTATCTTCTTTTTCTTCAAATAATCTATCATCACTTTGAAAATCAAAAGTTTCACTGAATTCTGGATTCTCCATTTTAGATTTTGGTATTATTGGAGGCCTGATTTGTTCTGGACGTTTAATTTCTGGTGGAGGTGTAAATAATGGTGGAGGGTCCATTTCTGGCAGACGTTTAATTTCTGGTGGTTCCAATAATGGTTGGGGGTCCATTTCTGGTGGAGGCTTATACATCAGTTTAGGTTTCATTTCTTGTAGAGGCCTATACATCGGTGGAGCTTTCATTTCTTGTGGAGGCCTATCAATTGGAGGATGTTCCATTTCTTGTGGAGGCCTATGAATCGGAAGATGTTCCATTTCTTGTGGAGGCCTATCAATCGGAGGCAGTTCCATTTCTTGTGGAGGCCTATCAATCGGAGGCAGTTCCATTTTTTGTAGAGGCCTATATATCGATGAAGGATTCGTTTCTTGTGGAGGCTTATACATTGGTGGGGCTTTCATTTCTGGTGGAGGCCTATCAATCGGAGGAAGTTTCATTTCTTGTGGAGGCCTATCAATCGGAGGAAGTTTCATTTCTTGTGGAGGCCTATCAATCGGAGGCAGTTCCATTTTTTGTAGAGGCCTATATATCGATGAAGGATTCGTTTCTTGTGGAGGCCTATACATTGGTGGAGGTTCCGCTTCCGGTGAAGGCCTAATGATCCGTGGCGATTTCATTTCAGTTTCCATTAATGCTGGAGACTCCATTCGTGGAGACCTATTGAGTTGTTGTGGGTCCCATTTCGGTGCAGGTACATTTCTTTGCTGATTTGGGGGCTTTTGTTGATCTGGAGGTTTTTTTGTAATATGAGGTCTTCTTTTGAGTGGAGGGCCTATTTTTTGTGAAAACCTATCTTTTGGTTCTTCCCCATCGTCTGATGGATCGATACCTGAATCCTCACGTACAACTTCTGCATACCGATCATTCTTCGTATTCTGTCCTTCTTTACCATCTCCATGCATTTCATTATCTGCAGGCCTGTAAATATTTGAAGAGAGAGATTATAAATAATTTTAGTAGACACTCATATTTCTTTTTAGAATTACGTACTTCAAAAGGAAAAAAAAACGGAACCCTTATAGGATCACTTTGTTGTCCATCCGTCCCTAAAGGAAGGGTACTGTTTTTTTTTCTTTTGAGGCACGGAACCTAAAAGTAGACGTGTTAGTTCCATTACGTTTTTAAGCACTTACCCATCAGGGTGATCCTTCCATGAAACATAGCTTTCAACTGTATCAAAGCCTTTCACGCTTGGAGAACTATCACATAGTAGCGCGTTTCTGTAATAAAATGTTTTAAAAATCACACTTTGTCTATTAAAAAAGAAATTGTTTTATTTAATAAAATACTCGTGAAAGCTGATGTGACGCATAGAACAGAGAAGAATGGAAAAAGTAAGGGAAGGTCTGAAAGGATGATGAAAGCTTTAAAAAAAACGTTAACCTAAAATCAAGGCTATGGTTTGACCTCAAGTGGCACGATGCTATGATCACCAGTCTTACCAAGAACTACATAACTATACATTTTTACTTTTTAATATTGTTTTTATTTTATTCTGTCAATTTTATTTCCGTTTTCAATTTTGACTTTCATACCTGTTTGTTTATGTATTTGAGCGTATGGCAGTCGTGGGATGCAGCTGAAAATCGGCGTCAGTTGACGGCCTTGTATTGCCATCTGGCATTATGCTGAGGTGACGCCCTTTTAGCTATATTCAATTTAATTTTAAGGTATTTTAAAAGAGACAGTGAGTTTGTTT
Source organism: Ochropleura leucogaster (assembly GCA_958449745.1). NCBI lineage: Eukaryota > Metazoa > Arthropoda > Insecta > Lepidoptera > Noctuidae > Ochropleura > Ochropleura leucogaster. Next base: position 7,674,610 of record OY288223.1, on the reverse strand, counting down.
AACGTCTTCACGCCTAAATGGCCAAAACGATTGTGATGAATTTTAGTACAGACATAGTTGGGACCTTGAAGACGGACATAGACTATTTTTTTTAAAGCGTGTTTTTTTTACTTGCCAAAAGGGGAGAAAAATATTTTGTTTCGATCATCACGCGGGTTCAAGTTTGCGTTAGCTTAAAGTAACTATGCGGAAATGTTACTTACCTAGTACTAACGGATTCATTGTGCCCTCTTAATGCATTAGCTCTTTTGTCACCTAAGACGCAACCTATAAAGGCTCCGTTACACAATGTGCTGGTATACAAAAAAGGTCCAATGCATTTTTTATCTTTCGTTATTTTAAAAACAGAAGCTATTCCAATAAGAACCTCTGTTTTGCCCACCCAAGTGACAAGTGGACCTCCATGGTCATTCTAGAAATTAAAGGACTTATTTAGGAATTGTTTTTGACCTCCGTGTCTCACAGAGCACGCGAAGTCGTTGGTCCCGGCTGTCTTTGGGAGGTTTTTAATGTCGGAAAACCAGTATAACCCAGTCAGGAATGTGAAAGTCACATAGGCAGCCGCTCCATGTTAAATGCTGGTATCCGGTTAGACTGGAAGCTGATTCTAACATAGTTTAAAAGTCTAGGTAAGTAACGATGTCCATCGTAAAGAAATCATCATCTGTCTATCCTTGTCCTATGTTGCTTTAGATTGTCGCGTCTCCCTATCAATGTATGTGAGAGATTAACCCTTGCTTATGGGTCAATTTAAGTTCTATCTTTTTGATGTGAAACATCTATAGCCACATGTAAAACCTATTACTGGCGTGGCGATGCGTCGCCACGCTATATGATGGTAAATATATATATACATACAGACTAAATGCAGTGTCGACTGTACGATTCTCTCCCACTCGATCCGACGTTAAGCCATTTCTCTCGCATATTAGATTTTCATTCATCACACGGGGACAGGTTAAGCAACCCTTAAATAATGTCGATGTTTCACAGCTGCCAGGCGTCCCGTGACGGCTCACATTTTTTTTGTAAAATCTAGGTATATTATTCACAGCTTGATATTTTTTTGTGTAAATTTCGGTATTGTGTCTTTTGTTGTCAATCGCCAAGCTATCGTTAACTTATAATCGATGATTATTGATGTCATTCACACGAAGCATTAATTTAGTTTCCTTTAGATTTCCTCTACCTCTTCACGTGGATAAAAAGGGAGAGTTTAATATGTTTTTGGTCTCAATCATTTCATCGCTCCTCTTCAACTGCCACGGCAAATATACTTATACCATAGAAGTTATGTTTCAATTTTGGTGTGCAATAAAGTATATTCTATTCTAATTTTGACGGGCCTGTTGGTCTAGTGGTTAGTGGCCCTGACTGCTGAGCCGGAGGTCGTGGGTTCGATTCCCACCCAGGACAAACTTTGTGTGATGAGCATGATGGTTTTTTCTGTGTCTGGGTGTGATTTATCTATAATATGTATGTATTTATAAATTACATAAGTATGTATATCAGTTGTCTGGTTACCATAACACAAGCTCTGCTTAGCTTGGGATCAGATAGCCGTGTGTGAGTTGTCCCAAGCTATTTATTTATTTATTATTTACTTACTTGACAAATCCCGTTTCTTCGAGCAAAATGTTTGTTAAAGTAATCCCTAATTTTACCAAAACCAGGTTTATAAATGTTATCTGTCCCGTTTACGTTATAAGTTCTGTTCAAAATATTAGTTCCGTTTACAAAAAGTTTTGCGTTGCTTTTGTTTGTCAGATTACTAGTATTTTCTTTCAAGCTCAAATGTTTGCGTGCGTTTCCATTATTAGCTTGCTCAGTGATTTCCACAATTTCATCTTTACACTATGGAATAAATTAAAGCTTGTTATTTTTTAATTTGTTGTAAATGGAGAAGAAAACAGCAAGGCTTACTATTTTGTCTTATTACCAGATGGTCACTTTTTAATTCAAGATGATTTGTCACTACTAGAACCAATTCTTTTTATTTAAAAAGCTTGACATTACACATAAAAGAAGTTTTCATTATACAGTATTTCAGTAGGCCATAAAAATATTTGTTACGTGCGGGAATCGAACCCGCGACACGCAACACAGCAGTTAATCGCTCAGCTACAGCACTAACCGTGCCGCCAAAAGAGGCTTTTGTCAAGTAGTGTACTGCTGTAGGCATCAGCCTACAAATGCCAAAAATATCAATTTTTGGCTTTTTTTTGGGCCCTATCAGAAAATCACCGCCGGGACTTGGTTGCCATGTTGAGATTCAGGCCTTTTACCCAAAAGGCCCGCATCTCAAAATTGTACAAGACTAATTTCTTTTTTTTTTTTAAATTACTCTCAGTTGTTCCTTTTTTAAAAAGAAATTTTGTTTTGTGCGAATCTAATATACAGGTTTTTTTTTTATTGACACTAAGTCAATACCAATTTATAAAATACTTACAAGTGCACCTTGTAACCCCAGTGACTTCTGCTTTTGTGTTATGCAACCATTCCGCATTCTATTTATATTTTTTTTATTCATACCATATGGAACTCCATGTTCATTTAAATGGCCAGGTTCTAAAGAACATACCATATATTTATCTATAGTGCTAAGTAAATCTGGATAATCTTTATATGCTTCTTTACATTTATTTTTATCGTACAATGATGTTGCGCTAAACCGTAAATATTCTTGGTTGTAATTTTTTTGGTCGCCATGCTGTAAATAATTGAAAGTGTTAATTATATAGAGTAGATGCTTAACAAGGTGAGCATTTGTCACCATGGATTTGATTTTGATATACAGGGTGCAATTGAAGTCATGGGCATTATTTTAAACTAAGGCTCCACTTACGATACTAAGTACATTAGGGCTACTATAACGCGAATCAAAAATATTATTAATGCAAACTAGTTATTGCGGCAACAGGCACGCGCGCGGCCTTTTCTTAAAAGTAGCAATAACAATAATATTTTTGATTTGCGTTATAGTGATGCACTTAGTATCGTGAGTAGAGCCTTTTTTTATTTTTTGAGGTGGGAAATCTTCAAATAACTTCCACCGCTCTGGGCGGAGCGGGGAGAGTGTCAGACTTTACTGACTAAAACCCACCCATGTTCCTTCTATTGCCCTTTACGTTCCGGGGCTGCGGTATCTCTTTCGATCAACCCGCAACCCCGGCAGGCGGAGGCTCTGGCAAGCCCCTCTGCTTTGCTGACATCTCTTTGAGGCGCGCGTGAAACACGAACGCGTTGACGGTGAGCTACCCATTACTCACCGTCCACAGGCCCGCATCTACGGTGGCCGGGAGTCGTCTCGCGGCGCCCGGGGTGAGTAGAGCCTTAGTTTAAAATAATGCCCATGACTTCAATTGCACAATGTATAAACTCTCGAAACATACCGTTCTCCAAAGCTCCGTATGCCCCCATCCCAGGACCATAGCATCCACGTTTTCAGCTTGACGTTTAACATCGTAGTTAATAGGTATAGTAGACGGCGCATATGAGCACATTATCTCATAGTCTGGGTTGTTAAATTCGTACGGCGATTCCACTTTGACCATTGCTATGTCTATATACGCCCATTTTTCTATCTGATCGAAATCAAATTCGTAGGCTGAAAATATTAATATATACTTAATACTTAATATTATAAAGCTGAAGAGTTTGTTTGTTTGTTTGAACGCGCTAATCTCAGGAAGTACTGGTTCGAATTGAAAAATTCTTTTAGTGTTGGATAGTCCATTTCTTGAGGAAGGCTATAGGCTATATAACATCACGCTACGACCAACAGGTGCTGAGCAGCGTGGGTGAAACCGCAAGGAACAGCTAGTAATTAATAAAAATAAATGCTTACACCTTGGTTAGAGGCTAAGTTTTAGACAAGTAGCAATGCCAATATCCTTACTAATATTATAAAAGCAAAAGTGAGTTTGTTTATTTGTAACGTCTTCACGTCACTTGGGACCCTGGAGACGGACATAGGCTAATTTAAAAAAAAGTGAGGAAAGGGGGCGAAAGAGGGAAGAAAGGGGAAAACTTAGCTTTGCTATTACAATAAATAAGGCGCAAGGGCAAAAACTACAGGTAGCAGATACCTGTCAGTAAATAGTAAATCAGGAAAGGGGAACTGCGTTACCCCGAATTCAAGCCAGTACCGTGCGTTTCAGAGATGGACTCTGTTAGTAAATAAATGCATACTTACATACAGGAACACATGTATACACAATTTTCTTCCTCATTTGTCTGGTACAATCATCCTCATCCAAATTCTTGTCAGGGATGTATTTGTTGTAGCCCGCAATCGCGTACATAAAGTGAACATCTTCTACGCAAGCTGCGGATGTGATTATAAAGTCCTTGGAGACCAGGGCACCACCACACAGCCAAGAATCATAATGTTTGTCTGACATTTTGGCTTTGACTAAGTATACCTACAGGTTTACGGAACATATATTAGTTTAGTTTAGCTGGAACAAACTTGTGCTCAATTTAAACATAAAGAAATAGACTTTCAATAACGAATAATTCGATCAAATTCGAAAAAGTGACGAACACAGGTGCTCCCTTTTCTTCCTTCCTTCTTTGTCTTTTGTGTTCCAGGGCCTCCTCTGGGAGCCTCTCTGCTTTGCTGACATCATTTTGAGGCACGCATTAAACACGAACGCGCTGTCGACACTGCCGAAATAAATCCCTTTGACCCGCAGTAACAATTCCAACCCAACTCTTTATCAATTCTACTGCTATGACGATATGGTCGCTTTTATTGTATGAACATAAAGCTTTTTTCAACTAAGCTGATTTTCCTGGACATACGACTTCATGCTTTCGATCAAAGAAAAATTAAACGTAATTTAAAAAAGAAACTGACACTTACCACGTATGATTTGTCTGAAGTTACTTGTTCACCGCCTTCTATTCTTCTTTCACATTGAGCAACTATAATAAAGTTGTATGAGCCAGTCTGCTTAGTATTCTAAATTGTAATATTCAAGCTTTACATCTGTTTTGTATTTTTAAATTTAATTGGGTTCCGTACCTCAAAAGAAAAAAACAGAACCCCTATTTGATGAACACCTTGGTGTCTGTGCCCTTTGTCTCAGGAACGCATGAGGTATCGAATTTAAATTAATATCATATACTCAAGACTGTGGCCTCTTGGACCTGTTTGTACGGAACTCTCAATGCGCGAGTCCGACTCACATTTGGCCGGTTTTTTTAGGTTTTGGTTTAAGTTTTTACTAATGATTGCAATAACTTACCATGAATAAATATTAATAAAAACACAAACTCGAACTTTATTATAACCATTTTTAAATCTAGCCTTGATCATAAAACATTTTCAAATTTAGAATTTTCAATTTGACGGTTTGCAACAACGAAGTAATGAAAAAGACAAATGAATAACATTTTTTTAATGTGTTTGCTTTTGCTGATTGTATTTAATGACGCAGATTCTGATTGGACTGTCTTGATGGTGTAATTGTTCTTTGAAAATTGTATAATATTATAGAGCTAACATATATTATGGTAGTGTCAACTACCCTAGTATGTGTACTGCGATAGATTCATCATCTCTGAAGGGACTCTGTCAGCCAATGAGCCCGATATAGCGGTGGTTAATAGAATACAGCGGCGCGCGATGATTATGGATTTTAAGCGAAATCTTCGTGAAATCCGAAAAAGATAAGCCAATCGATCATTTTAGCATGGTTCGCGAGATTGTGGACATGTGGGATAGGAACACTTTGAGCAATATGTCGATAGTCGTTTGAACTAATGGTTTAATTGCCAAGAGTGTCGACCAATACCGGAGGAGACTCTCGATAAATTATAGCTTTGACTCCGTACCCGATACTGGTGGGCTATTATTTTTAACCGACTTCCCAAAAAGGAGGAGGTTCTTTGTGTTGATTTTGTAAAGAAAGAAAACTAAAAAGGAAGTGCGATAAATTAATAAACGAATCTAAACAAAACTAACGATCATATTATAATTAAAAATTGAGACGAATACAGAAAAGACATAAAGCTCATAATTGACTGGCATCATGTACGCCAACTGTGTTGAATTTTTTTATTTATTTTGCGGTCCAAATTTTGCTTCAAGCAGTTCATTTTCTGCAGGACTGAAAAAATAAAACAATATTGTGTCTATGGTTTGTTGCTCTCGTTTCAAAAGGTGGTACAAAATATACTATACAAATGCAGAACTTACAGTTTTTTGAACATTTCGCTACTCTAGAAAATTCTCCTGTATTTTAAGTGCGTTTACAAGCATTTAAATTTACACACACAAACAGCTACTACCAGTAGGTCATACAGATAATTGTTCCGTGCGGGGATCGAACCCGCGAAACGTAACGCAGCAGTCACACGCTTATAGAAAGAAATAAAAACTGCTTATTAAACTCGCACAGGACAAAATTAATTTGTTTGAAAAAAAAAACAGGATATAAATAAACAATTAATTAAATTAGTCCTGTACGAGGCCAAAAGGCCTCTATCTCAGCATGGTGCTGCAACAGCTTAGCCACTGCGCCAACCGTGTTGTAAAAACACACACAGTGCGAAAGAGATAGCGCTTAAGGTCCTCCATCTTTTTCCAGGATTCAATGACATTCGAGTAATACTCCTTTAAGAGCTTTCACCCAAAGGTCAACCGGTACAGAATGCCTTATGGCATTAAGTCCGCCTATGTACCACTATTGTACATGAAGTTTAAATAAACTAAACCAACTTTCGGAGTACACCCTCTTAAGAGTATCGTGGAAGCACGACGACCAGTCAAGATATGCTAAACTAGTATAAGCTAATATTTCATTGTACAGTAAGTCAACACAAAATGAGATCATGTTATACTGGAATTGTGTAGCTTGATGTGTTGCCATGTGTAAGATCCCAGGTTTTCAGAGAGAAAGACTTTTCCTAGAAAACAGACTTACCCCGCGGGATGGTCCTTCCAGGATATGTGATTTTCAACCATATCAAATCCCCTTACGGATGGTGGACTGTCGCATAATGCATTCCGCCTTCAAGAAAAATATAAAATAATGTTACATGCGTGAAATGCATGGATGTAACCAATGTGAAAGTTCATGTTACTGGGTACAGAAGGGCTACTATGACATCTTATAGCAATTCTTATTCCACTGAGTGAAAGAGATGGTGCTAGACACCCTGTATAGCTCTGTCTCTTTCCCTCAGCGGAATAAGAATTGCTTTAAGAGATCATAGTAGGGCTACTGTTATAGTTTTAATAGCTATCTAATATCTTTATGTTCCATCTAGACAGTAATGTATTCGTTTAATTTCAGTTAGTTTGGGTAGATAATATTTAAATTTCTATAATTATAAATGGCTACAAAACAATGGCTTTAAAAAAAATATTTTTAATATCTCCTAAGTCAAACCTATATCAATTTGTGTTTACTTTGATTTAGATACAGGTCTTTTTATGTTTCAATTGGCCGAAACAATGCATCTTCCGATTCTCTACGAGGCGGCATGAATACGACAAAAAAATTATTACGAGTTGTTAGAATTACAACAGCGTTACGCTTTTTTTTCCGATGGGAAATCATCAAATAACTTGAACGGAGCGGAGGGAAGTACCAGCTAGACTTTTACTGACTAAAACCCACCCATGTCCCTTTTTTTGTCCTTTAAATTCCGCAGCCGCGGTATCTCTTTCAAACAACCGGCTAACCCAGAGCATAAAATATATCAAAGGGAACGAAAGTTGCACGACGGATCTATGAGTAGTCTAATAGCGTTTTTGGAGACAGTTAAACTGGAAAACTTCATTTGGGTAGAGTGGAAAGAAAAAAAACCCATCCGTGTTCCTTTTTTTGCCCTTTGTGTTCTAGGGCAGCGGCATGTGTTTCGAACTATGTAGTCTACAGCCCCGGCAAGTATAGGCCCTGACGCTGACGAGCCCCTCGGATTTGCTGATATCTCTTTGGAGGACCAAAAAAATCTGATCCACTTCTTCTTCTAGTTGTGCTGTTTTTTTAATTTTTTTTTAACTATAATATAAAATAACAAAACTGTCTCCCTAGTTATTATACTGCTAGTTACTGTTAACTAAACCACAACTGAGGAATTTCAAAGAATTCCCTTTAGAACATATATTTTTTTAACATAAACCTTACGATCGTAACTTAATAATAACTATAGGCCGACCGCTTAACTGAGACCGTGCCTGAGGTAGCAGCGCGGTGCGAGAGTTAACGCTTGCCAGCTAGTGACTGAGTCTTCGCATAACGTCACCTATACCTTTCCTGCATCGCGCAGCTATGATGTCAGATAAGCGGTCAGTCTATAATAACAGAAATTTAAAAGGACCAAATGTTCTTATAATAGACCACGCTTACCTTCCTCCATTCTTATTTTTCTTATCATTCTCATTTAAAACGCAATCTATGAACGCAGCGTTACTCTGTGTGCTTGTATGTAAGTAGGGTCCAATGCAGTTACTTTTTTCATCTATTTTAAATACAGAGGCTACTCCGATTAGGACTTCAGTAGTACCCACCCAAGCGACCAATGGCCCCCCGTGGTCATTCTGAAGAAAGATTAAACATAACATAACTAAAAATTCAAACCCTAATCATTTATTTCAATGAGACCATAAAAGGCAATTTTGAATGTTATAAAAACAAGAACATAAGGGTATAGAAGCATTTCTTTCTTGAATGTAATATTGTTGAAACTATAAATAATTATTTTGCAGGTTAAACATCAATTTAATAAAATTCAATAATTGACATACAAAAACACAATTATATGAGTTACAAAATGTCTTGAAATTTTAAGTTATTACACGTACGTTTCCGAACGTAAAAATACAATGCGCGGCTCTATTCATTAAAAATTAAAAATATGCTTTGTCTCAAAAAAATCGTTTTGTTCACCGTTTTCATGCAACAAAACCTACATTTTTGAACTGCTGAGGAGAAAATAGGTACTTTGTAGTTACTTAGTTTGATGAGTACATAGTACATGGTTGAGTGAATCGTTGCTTTTGAACCTGTAATTATATCAAAGGGAAAAGAGGGCACAAAGTCGACGTGAGTGGAGACGTTATGTGCATCGAGATGCAAAATAAGGTCACAATTGGATTCAAAGCATGATGACCTTATATCTAGACCACCTAAAGCTATGTCCTATAATATTGACAATGGTGATTCAACTTGCCCGCTTTGTGCAGCGATAAAGTTGAACTTGAGAGCATACCAAAGCTCTCGACAGCAACCCTAGATAGCCATCAGATACTATCACTGTGGCCAAAATCAGCCAGATGGCATCATAATAATCATCAATCTACATTCTTCGCTATCAAAAGAACGAAATTCAATATTAAAGTTTAAAGCTTACTTGACAAATCCCGGTTTTTCGAGTTCGGTTGAAAGTTTTATTGCGTGCATCTTTAATATAATCACGCGTGGTATAATTATGATGGTAATATGTTTTGTTAGTCTTCAGGACCTCTCGTCGTGCATTCAAGAAGTCTGTGTATGTTATGCCATCGTCCTCTTCTTTGCACTGAAAAAGATTAATGTTATCACCGCACATTTTACACGACTAGTGTGATAATATTACATTTTGATTCAAGGAAACTTTGTCACTACTCTTGATGCAGAATTTATATTTTACTAGCTTTTGCCCGCGGCTTCGCTCGCGTTAAATTAAGGTAACACAGTTCCCTATTCGTGATTTGCAAGTACCTACTACCTGTAGTTTATGCCCTTGCGCCTTATTTATTATAATAGCAATGTTAAGTTTTCCCTCTTTCCCCTTCATTTCTCACTTTTTTCTCATTTTAGCCTGTATGTCAGGGTTCCAACTATCTCTGTACAAAAATTCATCAAAATCGATTAAGCCATAAAGGCGTGAAGACGTAACAAACAAACTCACTTTCGCTTTTATAATGTTAAGTAAGGATTGTACAAAAAGTGACATTAGTCTACAGTGTTGCAATTCCAGTGTCAAGAGAGCATGTATAACCTAGGCGTTAGGCTAAGGTGCTATAGAAATAAGATCAGCTGTAATAAATGCCCACGTGATATCAATGCTCAAAGCTTTTTAAGGAAAATATCATAATACTTGGTCGGTGCCTCCCGTGACCCATGGGCTGGCTTTTGCCTTGACCAAAGACTAAGTGTGCCATACAACAAGGCAACGCAGCCAGTCTTTTGGACACATTACAGACTGTAGAGGAATTTTTTGACCCCTTTTACTTCTTACTTTTAAGCCCATACTCACGGATGAATTTTGCTGATCCATTCTCCTGTTAGAACAACCGCTTAGCAGTGCGGTCTTCTTATTCTCTCTGCTATCCTCTACTTCAGGCTGTCCAGCATCATCTATCTTCCCCTTCCCTGATGTACATATCATATATTGCTCTATGACAGGTGTCATTTTAGGATAATATTGAAATTCACTTATGCACGCTTTCTTGTCAATAACTAGTGTGGCTGCATATTTTAAATCTTCAGAATTGTAATTTTTGTTGTCCTTGTGCTGGAAAGAAAATATTTTGGTTATTAGACCAGCTACCCTACCATGACGTCTTAAAACAGAACTTATTTCAGTGAGGGTAAGAGACAGAGTTATACAGGGTGTCTAGCACCATCTCTTTCTTACACGGGAATAAGTACTGCTATGAGATGTCATGGTAACCCTACTGGTCAGCTACACTGACTTCTTAAAGCGGTATTATTATAATCTTATTTCAGTGTGGGAAAAAGATGACTTTAGACAGCCTGTATAGCTCTGTCTCTTTCTCGCAACATGCTCTTTTCTGTTCCTTTCTCGCACAGAACAAATATTAGTATGACCTAGTGATAGCTGTCTTTGGTCTGGCTGAGGCAATCCTTACTAATATTATAAAAGCGAAAGTGAGTTTGTTTATTTGTTACCTCTGCACTCCTGAATGGCTAATGGACCCAGGAGGCGGACATAAGCTAATATTTATTTTAAAATAGGAGGATAAAGAGGGAAGAAAAGGGAAAACTTAGCTTTGCTATTACAAATCAATAAGGCGTAAGGGCAAAAACTGCAGGTAGCAGGTACCTACGAATCAGGAAAGGAGAACTGTGTTACCCCAAATTTAACGCGAGCGAAGCCGCGTGCAAAAGCTAGTGTTTTATAATAAAAACAAATACCTTCCGCCATATTTTTTCATGTCCCCATCCCAACACCATGCAATCAGTATCTGGCATCTGATATTTCGGATCAAAGTGGATTGGTATTGTTTTTGGTATGTATGAGCATATTTCTTTATAAGTAATGTCTTCAAAGTTGTACGGTGATTCTACTTTTGCCAGAGCTATGTCTATTTGCGACCATTTATCTACTTGGTCGAAATCAAACTCATAGGCTGCAAGAAATAAAGAAAGTTATGTGTTTTACACAACATTAATTAAAAGGCATATATTAAACACTACGCGGTATAAACGGACCCTTCATGAAACCAACCAAGCATTCTATACATCAAAGTCAGATCTAATTCTTGGCGAAATTTTGACGGCACGGTTGGCGCAGTGGCTAAGCGATCTACTGCTGCGCTGCGTGACGCGGGTTCGATCCTCGCACGGAACAAATATTTGTATGACCTTACAGACTTATGAGTTGTTTCGGGTCTGGCTGTTTGTGAATGTGAGTTTAAATGTTTGTAAACGCACTCACGATACAAGAGAAATTCCTAGTGTGAGGAACAGTACTCTTGAACATGGGTGGGTTTTAGTCAGTAAAAGTTGGCCACTCCCCTGCTCCGCCCTGAGTGGGAGAAGTTTTTTGAAGATTTCCCATCCGGAAAAAATGTTTTGGTTTTGTCCATGGTTGGGCAAGCACCCATTACTTATTTCTATGCCATAATATTCCAAGTGTAGGGAAAAGTAAAAAAAAAAATTAAATAAAAAATATTCTAGGACTCAATACGCACTCAAAACATTGGACTGATGGATGTGTTGAGTTTTACAGCGGCCATTGTGGTATTTAAAGTAAAATAACGTGAAAATTGTTTTAAAACTTGTATAAGTGCACCTATGTGATACTATTGTCGTCTATAATTCAACTCGATACCTCCCCGCGTTTCCGAGATAAAGTTAAAACCAAAAGGCTACTGAAGCAAATATGTCGCCTGCAATGCCCGGATTCGCGAACCGAAGGTTCACACATCCAAGGGACCACAGACTTTAGTATATGGTTTTACTTTCAACTCGATACCTCCACGCGTTTCCGAGATAAAGGGTCTTGACAGACAGACGGACGGTAAAGTTATCCTATAAGGGTTCCGTTTTTAGTTTTTGAGGTACGAAACCCTTAGCGGCGTGTCAGACTTTTACTGACTAAAACCCACCCATGTTCCTTCTATTTGCCTTTACGTTCCGGGGCCGCGGTATCTCATTCGAACAACCCGCAACCCTGGGAAGCCCCTCTGCAGGTACGAAACCCTTACTACGATAACTATATTATATGTCATCAAATAGTACTTACTCACATATAGGAACACACGTGAATACCACTTTCTTTTTCATTGACCTTGTACATTTATCATCGTTTATATATTCATTTGTGATATATTTGTTGTACCCTGCTACCACGAACAAGTACTTCACATCTTCAACGCAAGCTGCTGATGTAAGTATAAAGTCATGAGTTACCAAGGCACCTCCACATAACCAGTAGTCGTAATTTCTATCTGATAGTGATGCCTTCACTAAATACACCTGGAAATAAAATTGAATGGAACATCTTTATATAATACTAGCTTTTGCCCGCGGCTTTGCTCGTGTTAAATTCGGGGAAACACAGTTTCCCTTTTCTGATTTGCTTATAGTACCTGCTACCTGCAGTTTTTGCCCTTGCGCCTTATTGATTGTAATAGTAATGCTAAGTTTTCCCTTTTCTTCCCTATTTCTCCTTCATTTCTCACTTTAAAAAACGATTAAAAAATTCATTAAAATCAGTTCAGCCATTTAGGCGTGAAGACGTAACAAACAAATAAACAAGCTTTTATTGCCGCACGGAACAAATATTTGTATGACCAGCAGATAGTTGTTTCGGGTCTGTTTGTGTATGTGAGTTTAAATGTTTAGGAATTTCTCCTGAATCGTGGGTGCGTTTAACCCACGATTCAGGAGAAGTTCCTATTGTGGGGCAACAAACAAAACTAAACAAATGCTAGAGCTGTGCCGGTGGCTACATACTGGTCTAACACGAAATGACTTTCATGGACACGAAAAGAAGAAGATTAACATCACAGTTTGTACACGCGACAGCACATCAACCTATACAAAACCATTTTAAACTGATCTCTACCACGTTGTACGATCCGTAGTTAAGAGATATCAGGTTATAATAGTTTAGAATAGTTTTCCTTAACTCAAAACGGAACCTTTAATAGGATCACTTTGTTGTCCGTCTGTCTATATGTCAGTATGTCAAGACCATTTATCTAGGTTTCGAGTTAAACTGAAAACTATATACCCAAATCTGTGGTCCCTTGGAGCTGTGGAAAAAGAAGGGGAACAAATAATTAACCATTATTACCAATTATTTATTAAACATACTACTTACAATGTATGGTTTATCCGATGTCACTTTGTTGCCACCTTCGATTCTTCTGTGGCAATTTGATACTAAAACTAAACATTATTAAGAAATTGCTCAAAAATACAATAGAAAAGGCTGGGCAACAACAGTAATTTAGTATGCCTTTTTTGCCGATGGGAAATCATCACATAACTTCCATGGCCTTTAAAAATTTTCTTTGCTCTTTTTCGACCATGTCGGAATATTTACCATAGTGGGGACTGCATACTGAAACAGCATACTCCAGCTGAGACTGAACCAACGATTTATACACATACAATTAGGTAGAAGATCGAGTAAATACTGTAGCGGTTCTCATGATAAAACCAAACGTACGGAATGCATTATTGTCAATTTTGTTTATATATGGGAATCCAAATGAAGTTTGTCAGCCAACATTATTCCAAGATCGGAGAAAGAAGGTTTTTCTTTTTAGAGGTTGGTTTGGTTTTTTAAGGTGTAGGGTTTTAGTAAGATGTTTTATTTTTGGTAAATCTTATGACATGACATTTGGATACATTAAGCTGAAGTTTGTTGCGTGTACAGTATGCCGTGAATACATCTAAATCTTCCTGTAAGAGAGAACAATCATGGGACCTTCTAATATCGTCAGCGTACAAAAGTAATTTTAAGTTTTTGAAACATGTATCAACGTCATTAATAAATAAAATGAGAGGTCCCAAAATAGAGCCCTGTGGTACTCCGGAAGTAACATCTACGGTGGCGGAGCTAAAACCATTTATGACAACTCTCTGTGTTCTATTGCAAACATATGAATAGAACCATCTCAAAAGGTCGCAATGTATCCCATTGAACGCTATTTTCTGCAAAAGCAGTTCATGGTCAACCTTATCAAAGGCTTTCTTGAAATCAGTATATATGTCAATCAACTTGAACACGGGCATCCAAGCTGTTATACAAATAATCTGCAAAGGTCACCAAGCTTGTCGCGGTTGATCTCTTTTTCACTAAACCATGTTGTTGTGGTAATAAAACGTTGTGAATTAGTGGGTACACTTTAGAAATACGTCTAACTTTGTGACAAAAATCTAGGCGTTTTACAAAGTGTTTGTTTTGTTCAGCGCCTTAAGACAGTTTTTTTTTCGTTAGCCTATTTTGTCTTACTGCTGGGCGAAAGCTTCTCCCATTCCTTTCGTATTTAACCTCCTCAGCCAATTCGGCAGGAGCGAGTCCAAATCGTCACGCCAGCGTTTATGGGCGTTCATCAGGTGACGACGACCGTTTTCAGGCACCAAATGGTGACATTTCTGGCCCAACTGTCCTGACCCATCCTATAAATATGGCATCGTTGATGTATGATAACTATAATTATACAAAAATTATGCTCACCTTGATAAATCATTAAAAACAACAAAACATCTAAGTTTATCGACAACATAATATCAACGTGTTCAACCTTTGTTTTTCTACAAGAAACCAAATAACTAAAACATTGTGTCTTGATGGCTTGCAACTGAGTAGATGATTATAGTTTCGTCATTATTTCTTATCGTTTTCATTATTTTTCCTACGTTTCTATTTCGCATATATCAGTCATTCGAAAATTTGTCTTACCAAAGAGTGTTTACCCAGTCCGGGGTTGCGGGTCGTTTGAAAGAGATACCGCGGCCCCGGAACACAAAGAGCAAAACAAGGAACATGGTGGGTAGAACATTGATGGGTTTAAGTCAATACAAGTCTGACACTTCCTGTCACTCCGCCCAAAGCAGGAGAAGCTATTTGATGACTTACCATCCGAAAAAGGGGATATTACCTAGTACTAGCTGTACCGTTACTGTGACGCCTTAAAGTAGTCACAATTCTAGTTTGAGAAAAGGATGGCGCTAGACGCTCTGTAAAGCTCTGTCTCTTTCCCTCACTGAATAAGTGCTGTTATAAAATGTCATGGTAGGGTAGCTGTGGAGGCAGTCGCTCGCCGTAAAATACTGGTATTCAGAAGGATCTGGTTTTATTGGAAGCCATCACGAACAAATGTAGTTGGGAAAGGGCTATGCAGATGTTGATGGGTTTCTATAGCCTTATCTCTTTGTAAACTTCATCATCATAATACTCTTTGTCCTTATCCGAATTCAAATGATGTCCGGCACAGCATGATTTTTTGGTTACAGTTTGCACTTACAATTCGCACCAAAGCGTGCAACAGGTCAACAACATTAGATTAAGTAAAAAAACATGCACTAATGAAGCATAACATTTTATATATATAATATTTGCTGTTTTTTTTTAACTATGTTTTTTTATTGTCTTTTCCTGTGCGAGTTTTATAAACAGTTTTTCTTTCTCTTTCTGAACCTCTTTATTCTGTGCGATATCTGGCCCTATTCACTCCGCATATAAGACAAAATCGTCACACCACAATCACCGCAGGATACCTCGACATACCATATAACCAATAAAAAAAAACAACACAAATCCTTTATCAAAAACTTATCTATTTCATATAAATAATAACATTAGACTTTACTACCACTACTTACAACTCTATCTGTGTCTTTCTTCTCTTTACTCTACTACTTAACTATTTTTACTTCTTTTTTATATGAATGTGTTCAATTTCTGAGAAGATGTTGCGCCTTAATGAAAGCGTTATTGGTACCTGAAGGGTTTTTGGAACCTTCGACCTAATTACTTGGTGTCTTTGATTCATTAAGTGTCTGTGTACTGGGGAATTCCCTTTTTGTTGAGTACGTTATAGTTACTGAGTTCGTATCATTGTTATGACTTATTTTAATGTCTAAGTTACTACCATTTACTACTGGAAAACTTTCTATTTCTAGTATCGTTTTATTTTCTGTATTCATTTGTTTACGTGCATAACGTACTATACCTAAATTGTTATTAGTTGTATTCTTGTTATTTGTTCCAAAAATCGTTTCTTGTTGCCTGATATTTGATAGGACACTATCTTGTACCAAAGAGCTTTCAATATCTGGATTATCATTATTTATTTTAAACCTTTCGTTATGTGTGGAACTAGCAATTACTGGATTTGTATCAGCTTGAAACATATTTGAAGGAGATTTAAATCTTTGCTGACTTCTTGCATCTTCTACGTTTCTTGGATTCGGTAGGGGATAATAATAATCATTCGTTGAATATTCAACACTTGGTGTCAATTTTGGTGCGGACGTTCCGATTTTTTCATTTTCTGCAGGTCTAAAAATACATTTTTTATTACTTATGAGTGTCTTAAAAAACACATACAGGGTGATAGGGACACCTACTTTAAAACGGTTATCACGTATTCAAAACATCATTCTGAACATATTCTAAATAGTATCTTCGGTTATTATTAAAAAAAATACCATCCAAGTGCGAATCGAACTCATGCATCGAAGCTCGAAGGTAAACTTGCTCTATCGAAAAGATAATTATATTATTGAAAAAACTTAACTTTGCCATTTCAAAAAATAAAAGTGGAGAGAAGAGTTAAAATTAAAACCCTAATGCTAAGCCGATGGTTTCTTGAAGCTGTGAGGAAAAATCAATCCTCTTAGTCTACGCATTTAAAATATATGGCCGTGTATGTCGCAAGTTTGTACGAAACCTTCGGTGCGCGAGTCTGACTCACACTTACCGATTGACGGTAAAACATTAGTTTATTGGTTTATTAGTTCAGACATATGGACGAAAAAACAGACAAACATATCGACTGGACGAATCTGCAAGGGTTCCGCTTTAGCCAACCATTAAAGTGCTAACACGTAACTTCACGCCAGTAATCATCAATTGGTTAGGTTAAGTTTACCTAATAGTACACCCCGCCAGTTATGTTTTAAGTCCCTCGTCACTGGGCAACAATTCAAACTCCGTGGTGCCTATAAAGAAATCATCATTTTCCTGCCCTTTACCTATTCTATTTAGGGGCGACGCAACACGTTTTTTTTTTCCATACTCCCCTATCAGACGTCAGGGCATAATTTACTCCTTTCTCTTTCATATCATTCCTTACACAATCCATCCATCTTTTCTTTGGCCTTCCTCTCGCTCTCCGTCCATCAACATTCAGATCCATCACTCTTTTAGTCACATGTGCTTCATGTCTAATACAAAGAAATGTCTCGTGGAAAAACTCAAGAATACTTTGGCCGACCAGGACATCATACCCAGGACTTCATTTGATTACTCTCCCAAGGAAGTACTCATTAGACAAGAGTAAATACATAGAAACTATGACATATAGGTATGTTATTACCCTGCAGGATGGTCCACCCACGAAATTGTTCGCTCGATAGTATCATAACCTCTTTCATTGGCCGGTCGATCACAAAGATATCGTCTGTTAAAAAAAATATTTAGCATTATTGGTTTTACCTTTAAAGAAGACGAAATGCACAAAGATCATTCAAAACGGTCCAGCCGTATGTACGCACGTACAGCCGAATTTTATATAAAATAGTACATTATTAACCAAGGGGATAAAGCAGTGTCTTCTGTCGCGGGTGATGATTTAAATCGCGAGCGCAACAAAGGACTAGAGGTTTCCTCCCGAGCGTAGCGAGGGTGTTAAAAACTTAAATCACGAGCGAAGCGAGGGATTTAAGACGAGTCCTGAGTGTAGCGAGAGATTTAAGTTTACCCAAGACTAAGACAGCTTTATCACCGAGGAAAATACTCTACTTTTCGTACCATTTGCGAAAAAATTAACACAGTAATAATATGAGATAAGTATTTATTAAAAATAATGACATTAAAAGTACAACTTAACATTCGAACATTGGTCCAATTATTTATAGAGAGAGCTACACTTTTGTTTGGTACATTTATTGTAGACTAGCTTTTGCCCGCGGCTTCGCTCGCGTTAAATTCGGTAACGCCTTATTGATTTATAATAGCAACGCTAAGTTTTCCCGTTTCTTCCCTCTTTCTCCGTCACATCCCACTTTTTTCAAAAAAATATTAGCCTATGTCCTTCTCCTGGTTCCCAACTATCTCTGTACCAAAATTCATCAAAATCGGTTAAGCCATTAAAGCGTGAAGAGGTAACAAACAAACAAACAAACTCACTTTCGCTTTTATAATATTAGTAAGGATGAGTATAATTGCGGCAGCATTTGCACTGATGGAGTCCGACAATACACTGTCACTGTCGCTTTGATTTAACAATGTATTTTTAGAACATTAACTTATTTATAAAATAAACTTAACGTTTATATTATGTACCTATTTGAAGAAAACAAAATCGCGACAAATTCCTAGACTAATATGTTTTGTCGGAAAAGCAAAGGCATCAAGCTCATACGACCTCGTCGGTTTTGGTAATTTTATTTAATAATCATAACTGCATATAATTAATTGCGTATTCCTTTTTAGAAAAGATGCTTAATAATAAACTGCTTAATAATATACAAACTCAATGGTATAAACACAGATGTAATTCAGTATTAAGTATTCCAATTTTAAATCACATTCTCTCCCTAGGGGATGAATGAAATTCAGTACAATTTTCTTTCCCTGTTTTTGACAGATTAAAAATGACTATTGTTATGTTCGCTTTTTGGGGCATAGAATGTCACTTTTTTGAGCAAGTGGTACGAAAAGATAATTATAATCATTTATTTTTGCGATCATGGGTATTCGTACATATGTAGATGTTGTCATAAAGTAATAGTTCTCCATTTTCTACTACATAGGTACTAATAGTAGTTACATTTTGGAACATATACAGGGTGGCCAGTTGATAGGCGTCCAAAGAAAAAAAATTGATGCCTTATGCTAAAGGGTACCCGAATTACCCCCATGTATGTTCCGCGATTATTTGTAGTTTAGGAGCTGGAATTTTTTTAAGTACTATTTTCAAAATTTTCACCTAATATTGGTTTTTATTTTTTGTCTTTATTCCAATCATTTTTAGATATTCTTTTTGTGGAATCTATTAGCGATAGCAATAGCTACCATGCAAAATCCGTTTGCCTAGGCATTGTAGAACTTACCATAAAATTAGTCCAAAGTTCAAAATTACCATTAGAGTTCGATAATCAAAAATGTTCAGAGCTTAAAAAAAAATAAGTTAGTGGTGCCAGAGGTTTCTAAATGATGTTAAAAACTTCTATGGACCTTCAACAGACAAAATCGGTAAAAAAATATAGAGCTTGATCGGGGATTATTTCCTGTAATTTGCGTTGATAGCAATAAAGGTATTTTTACAGTTATTGTTATAATTTGGGATTTCTTTATTTTTGCTACTTTTATGATAAAAAAATACGGTAGATAGTTTACAAATTTTAATAAAACACGTTACAAAAAGTTTTCAAAGTGCCCCCTTACCACAGAAAATAGTACTTAAAAAAATTCTAGCTCCTAAACTACAAATAATCACGGAACATACATGGGGGTTCCCCTTCCCCTTCGGGTACCCCTTAGCATAAGGCATCTATTTTTTTTCTTTGGACGCCTATCAACTGGCCACCCTGTATACAAATATTCTTACATTTATGTCATTTATGTCAAATAATCGTGATATTACAATAAAATAATGGAAAAAGAACTAACTAAATGGCTAAACCGATTTTGATGAATTTTGGTACCGACATAGTTGGGACCCTGGAGACGGAAATAGGCAATTTTTTTTAAGTGAGAAATGATGGCGAAAGATGGAAGAAAAGGGAAAACTAAGCTTTGCTATTACAATAATAAGGCGCTACGGCAAAAACTACAAGTAGCAGATACCTGCAAATCAGGAAAGGGGAACTGTGTTACCCCGAATTTAACGCGAGCAAAGCTTCGGGCAAAAGCTAGTAGAACATAGTATATAGCACACCAAAAAAAGAAGTTGAACATAACATAATAGATTGCAAATTGGATACCTGGCTGCTCTTCTCCTATCAGGAAATTCCTCGCTTAATATGCAATCCAAGAATAGTCCTGTGCAAAAGGTGCTTGTGTACAAATAGGGACCCATGCATTCATATTCATCTGACACTTTGAAAACAGATGCCACACCAATTAGAATCTCGTTAGCTCCAGCCCAAGTGACAATTGGGCCTCCATGGTCGTTCTAAGGATGGTTAAGTATTGTTAAAACAGCTTTTTTCTGCCTTTATGGCTATGTTATAGTTTTCAGTCTTTATAAAATAGTTTACAATTTTGACATTTATAAATATTTCTGTGTTAACACCTAGTTATATGTGCATGCTGTGGTCTCCTATAACTGAAAGAACACTTAAAACAACCTATTGTATTGTGTTGTGTAGTATAATAAAATAATAAATATAAAATAAATATCTTGGGACAACTCACACACGGCTATCTGATCCCAAGCTAAGGAGAGCTTGTGTTATGGTAACCAGACAACTGATATACATACTTATATAATTTATAAATACATACATATTATAGATAAATCACACCCAGACACAGAACAAACAATCATGCTCATCACACAAAGTTTGTCCTGGGTGGGAATCGAACCCACGACCTCCGGCTCAGCAGTCAGGGCCACTAACTACTAGACCAACAGGCCCGTCATAATGTATCTGTGTATCTTTTGTTGGAGATCCAAATAAATAAATAACTAGTATTTAGTAATGTACCCGATAAAGGGTATTAACCTGTCAAGGACCGCCATTACCTACGTCAACTCTCCTTCAAGCACCGCCGGGTGCCCACCCGGCGGTGCTTGAAGGAAAGTTCTTCTTATCGTAAGTGTAATCTGATTTTAAGACTTACCTTTACTACAAATACAGTTTTAAATCGGTCGGGGTTTTGTAGCACAAATGTGTGGCAGCGGGGCTCAACGGTAATACTTTTGGTTTTTGTACCGCTGGGGCTATCAGAGGTTAAATCAATTATGATTTAATTCTCTTAATCGGGAAATATAGAAATACAGGGACCTATTTTCCCGCCCCGTCAGTTTAGCTAAATACACGATATCTGAATCTAATCATTCATCATTTTTTGCGGATAGGAAATCATCAAATTATTCCCCCGTACGGGAAAGCGGGGAGTGTCAGACTTTTACTGACTAACCCAACTATGTTACTTCTTTGGGCTGCGGTAACTCTTTCGAACAAGCCGCAACCCCGACAGGTGGTGGCCCTAGCAGGCTCCTCTGCAAAGCTTATAAGGCTAAACCAAGTTTATAGCCGTTTGTCGGCTATACTTAGTTTAGTTATTATTGCTATTCCTACCTGGCATATACCGCTTCTTCTTGCACGTGTCTCATTGACGTCACTACTAGAAACATTTACTGTTTTATTTTTGTTTTCTATCTTGACCTCAGTCTTGCCATGTCTCCGAGTATCATCATCAGTTTCATCATAGCTCTCCTGTTCTGTACTTTCCTCCTCACACTAAAAGGGATTATTTTTTAGTAGTTGTTGTAATAAGTTGAAAGTAAAAACACGAATAAAACATTGGTAAAGTTGATACCAGCTGCTTCATGTTCTTTATGTTGCACTAGCTGACGCCCGTGGCTTCGCCAGGCTGATATCGAAAAAAAAAGGATACTATGTGTTATTCCAGACAATAATATGCCTGTATGCCAAATTTCACCAAGATCCGTTCAGCCGTTTTGACGTGAAAGGGCAACAAACATCCATACATCCATCCAAGCTCACAAACATTCGCATTTATAATATTAATAGGATTCAACGTTAATTATGATACTAACAAAATCATTTAGGAATACACGTTAATCCACACCTTTTTACCGAAAACTTTAATAGGACACATTACCAAATTGGTACTGTACACGGTCAAAAGCCTCTCAGCATGGAGCTGTAACATAAAACACTGGCCAAGTGCGAGTTGTTAGTACTCACTTTTAAGTAATTAATGAAAGTACTGATTATTGCTCTAACGGAAAGATAACGGAAAACTAGCTATGCCCAGCGGTTGCACTCGCAGCTCAGCTGCTTACGTTACGTTTGTGTCCTAGCATGATGTCAAATAGTCGAAGTTATTTAATTTCGTTAAAGAACGCTTATACAAATTTCAAGTCCAAGGAATCGCGTTCTCTCATACAAACTCTCTCACGAAATTTGAGAATCCTAATATTTGTAGTTTCTGAGATTTCGCGAAAAGTGAGTCAGTAATTTGCCCTTTTATAACTATGTATATAGAAGATTTACTGTTTTTTTGTGGATGGGAAATCCACAAAGCGGGGTGGAGTCAGACTTTTACTGACTGAAACCCTTCCTTTTTTCCTTTTACGTTCCAAGGCCGCGATATCGTTTTAGAAGAATGCGAGTTCTTCCCCCGGCAGGCGGTGCCCCTGGTAGTCCCTTCTGGAAGATATATTGAAGACTAGCTTCCGCCCGCGACTTCGTCCACGTGGCATAGTTACTTTTTGCTTACGCCAACTTTAACCTGCAAAGCGACAGTGGGAGCACTGTCGCTTTTATAACATTAGTAAGAATAACAAAAGCAATACTAACCGAAATACCTTCGAAACCTAATACTTTCTCCTGTACATTGGTACATCCGCTACGAAACGGAAAAGTTTTCTGAATTGTATTCCCTGTGTCATCTATGTTTCCCTTGCCGAGAGAGCATATCATGTAAGTGTTGATGACCCTACTCATGTTCGTATACTCCTTATAACGTTCCATGCACTGTTGTTTATCCAGTAACAAGGTTGGAGCATATCTTAAACTTTCTTGATTGTAGTTATTTAGATCTCCTGGCTGGAAAAATGAAAAAAAAACAATAGTTGTCCAAACTTTTTTGACTTTGGCTCTCGTCCATTGGAACGGCAATCGAACACGGCATATATATACACTACTGGAAAAAAAAATTGGTATATATTCAACAGGCCGTAACTTCGAACTTTTCCAGTAATGTATTTAACAAGCTTTCACCAGTGACTTCGTACGCGTTCGGTTCACGATTTGCCTTTCCGTTGTCGAGCCATTCTAATGTATGTCATGCCAATTGTCAGAAATCAAACAGTTGACAATAGACATAATGCTATATTGCTCAACCCCTAAGTTTTTAGCGTGGTAATATATTTCCTTAAGTTAAAATTTCATTACTATTTTCATTAAATTTCGTTGAGGATTAGTTGAATGCGGTTAGACTGGAACCCAACCAACATAGTTGAGAAAAGGCTAGGTAGATGATGCCACTCAATATAATCATAACTCCATATCCGTGATGATATTTTTATTTACTGACTAGCTGCGCCCCACGGTTTCACTCGCGTAGTAATAGAATATACAATATATCTTCATAAATTATAGCCTATGTGTTATTCTGATGTATAAGCTATATTATTGTAAAGTTTCATTAAAATTCATTTAGTTGTTTTTGCGTGAAAGAGTAACAAACATCCATCTATACAAACTTTCGCGTTTATAATATCAGTAGGAAGTAGGATGTCGGTGCTATCCAAGATAAATCAACAATGCATTTTTCTAGATAATTGACCATCATCCTACGTCTGAGCAAGGGTTTCCCCATTCTTTTTCCAAACCTTTATATGCTGAGCGATCTCTTGCCATATTTGCTCGCCTAAAAATATGAATTCGTCAAAACACCTTTTGCCCAACACACCATCCATACATCCACATTTCTATCCACTAAGTGACAATGTCTCCAGGTGCATTTTTGCTTTGTCCAACGCTTAACTTGTGAAAATATTCTCTTACCTTTCGCCAGATTTTTGTATGGCCCCATCCCAGCACTAGAGCATCAGTCCCCGGCTCTTGATACCTCTCCTCGAAGTTGATGGATATCGTTGTTGGCTTGTATGAACACTTTGTTTCGTATTTTGGGTCTTCGAAATCAAACGGTGATTCAACCTTGATCAAAGCTATGTCTATGAACGACCAATAATCTAATTCTTTATATTTAAAATCGTAACCTGAAAACAAATCAGTTGATATTTAACCGACTTCATAAAAGAGGAGGTTCTCAATTCGTCGGAAACTTTATTTAGGGTAGGCTTTATTTTTTCGTGTGTGTAATCATCCAATGACTTCCCCTGCTCTGGGCGGAGTGGGGGGGCATGTCAGACTTGTACTGACTAAAATCCACCCATGTTCCTTCTTTTGCCCTTTACGTTCCGGGGTCGCGGTACCTATCTCTTTAAAAAAAACCCGCAACCAATGCAAACGGTGGCCCTTGTAGGCTCCTATGCTTTGCTGACATCTGTTTGAGGCGCGCCGCCGCCGTCGACAAGGCCTGTCGTCAATAGACGGACGGACGGTGAGCTACCCATCCACAGGCCTGCATCTTCGATGGCCGGGAGTCATCTCGCGGCGCCCGACGATCGGGGCGTCTCCCGCATCGCCTGTGTTAGTTTGAGGTTAAATGTTAAAAAAAACGTACCCTTAGGTGAACAAGTAAAAATTACTTTTTTTTTCATCGATGATGTACATGGATCCGTTTCAATATCAGCGTCGCTTACGTACTTCTTGTATCCGGCAATGACGTAAATGTAATGCACGTCGTTAACGCAAGCTGCTGATGTGACGACGAAATAGCTGCTGACAATGGCACCCCCACACAACCAGCTGTCATATCCTTCATCGGATAGCGGCGCTTTGACTAAGTATACCTGAACATAAAATAATCTTTAAAAAAAAAAACCTAAAAAAATTGTGTGGTTTTATGAAACCACGGTAAAAGTGAAACTTTTTTCAAATTATAGAAATTTAGACGTCCCTACTCCGCGGCCGACCGTCACGCGACATGCAACACACAGACGAAAAAGTTTGAGACGACGATGTAATAAAAGTTTTGCTTTAAAAATAATTTGACCTACCTATTTAAAAAAATACGTTGCCACATACTAGGAATTTCTCCTGTACCGCGTGTGCGTTTTACAAACATTCTTACTCGCATACAAAACCAGCCAGATTCGGAACCTGTAGGTCATTCAAATATTTGTTCCGTGCAGGGATCGAACCCGCGACACGCAGCGCACCAATCAATCGCTCAGCCACTGCACCAACCGCGACGTCTTTGACTTTAAATTACCTACTGAAATTAGACAATGTTCTTTATTTTCATTATGATGACGTTGCTTTTAGGCCCCTCGCCCACGGGCGACTTTTTGTAGCGATGCAGTCGCGATGCTGTCGCGCGTAGCATCGATACAGACGCAAAGCGGTCGCTAGCTGTGTGCCCTCGCCCACGGGATCAGATTCAGTCGCGATGCAAACGCGATTCGGTCGCCCAGTTACGACACAAAAATACCATGGATTAGTATAGTTGCAAGATGGATTCCATTGAGGCAACATTAGTCGCGTTGTCTTTAATAGCGCGTTAGTAACGCGTTGCAAATGCGACTAGCACGCGTTAGAAGAGATACTGTCGCGCATTTGCTAAACGCGCGACTTTATCGCTACAAAAAGTCGCCGTGAGCGAGGGGCCTTACGTTGCTGTAACTAACAAACCTAACCAAACTAAAGTGATCTTTATATTCGTTCCCTTTAGGATTGTTTTGCTACTGTCACTTATATAACTGTGAAATGTAACGTATATTCTGAAATAGAATTGTCGAGTGATTTTCTGTCCTGCCGGGGTTGCGGTTTCTTCGAAAGATATACCACGGTCCCGGAACATAAAGGGCAAAAGAAGGAACATGGGTTGGTTTTAGTCAGTAAAAGTATGATACTACCTTTCAGAACGCGGGAAGTTATATGATTACCCATTTACACGCCTAAATGGCTTAACCGATTTTGATGAATTTTGGTACAAAGATAGTTGAGACCCTGGAGACGGACATAGGCAATTTTTTTTTAGTTAATAATAATCCTTTTCTTTTTTTGAAGTCTGTTAGAAAATTAGTTACTTACCACGTATTTTCTATCTACAGTCACTTCGGAACCGTCTTTTATTCTTCTTTCGCAATCCGACACTGAAATGGAATCATATTATTCCAAACTTGAGTAGTGAAGATCGGTGGTATAGCCAACTGAAAGTGAGCTTTTATGGCAACAGGGCAGCCATTTTAGCGGTTTTTACGGGTTATTCGAAAGAGACACCACGGCCCGAAAACTTAAAGGAAAAAGAAGAAACATGGATGGGTTTAAGACAGTTTGTCACTCCCCCCCCCCCGCCGGTCCAACCAGAGCGGGGAAATTCATTGATGATTTCCCATTTGCGCAAAAAAAAAGGTGGTTTGTAGCAACTGGGTGAGAATTGCGAGGAATCGAGTTAAGTTTAATCGGCAAGCGTAGTATAGGACGCCCTCTGACCAGGTGGGATGACGATCTAAGAAAGACTGCAGGCAGATGCTGGTTGCGGCAAGCTGAAGACAGGGCGCTATGGCTCTTATTAGGGGAGGGCTATGTCCAGCAGTGGACTAATATAGCCTGATGATGATGATGATGAGTTAAGTTCCCTGCGGATGAAGATGTCCGATAGTGGACTGCTGTCAGCTGATGATTATGACAGAGCTCAATCGTTGACTTTATTTCAATTCTAGAAAATTCCAGTGGTTGCTCAGGATGGGCAGGAAAGGCGGGGAATATCATGCTAATGCATTCCACGATGACATTTTTCCAACAACCGCCACCGACTCGACTCCAACAAAAACAACTTGTTACAACAGCAAAATATAAAATAGACGAAAATAGAAACAGAAAGCAGATATAAGGTTAACGTCCTGTAACCTGTGAAGCTACATTTTATAAATAAATACTAAAAGAAACCATAAAAAAATAAGCTACTAAATCATAAAAAAATAAGCACACATACAAAAACAGCTAGACCCGAAACAACTCTTTGTATGGCCTACAAAGAGTTGTTTCATGCGGGGATCGAACCCGCGTAGTCAATCGTTCAGTCACTGCGCAAACCGTACCGTCAATGCAAGTAACTATTTTTTAACAACGGAAAAATAATTACGTTTCAGATAAAATTATGGTAGCTTATATAAAGAAGATCCAATGATACCTTCTACTTACCAAGAATAATCATAAAAAACAACACTGCTTCTATCTTTGTTTCAAACATTTTAAAACAAAATCATGATTGAATAGAATGCGGCTACCAATTTGACGGCATGATTCAGAATAATTGAATTACAGGTTGATGATTATTATTTTTTATTGTACTTTGACTATTTTGCAACATTTTCTGAAACAAACCATGAATAGGTTTACTGTGGTGGGATTTTTTGGAGAACTTTATAATAAAACTTAAGTTCAATAAAAATTCGGCCAAGAGCGATTTAGACTCGCGCACCGCGGGTTCCGTACAAACTTGTGCCATAAACAGCCATATCTTCTGATTGCGTAGACTTAGAGGGATCACAGCTCAAAGGTGAAACAAGGCGATCCACTCTCCGAAACTCTTCACTGCGACCCTTGAAGAAGTTTTTTAATTTAGTTGCTCCTTGATGGGACAAGGGCATTGTTGTAGCGACTGTCGCAACCCCATGCAGTGCACGCCACAGTAGTGGCGATAAGTCCTCTTTTGCAGGAGTTTTAGGAAAATATTTTATTACTAGGTTTTGCCTGTCTTCGCTAGCTTTAAATTCGAGTTAACACAGTTCCCGTTGCGCCTTATTGATTTGTAATAGCAATTTGTAATGACACCCGGGCGTTTGCTTCCGCCTGATTAGGAGTACTACCCCTCGAAGCTTCAGTGAGCGGTAAAGACCTGCGTCAGGTGGTAGTTATGAACGCCATGTCGTCTCTCTAGAAACTAATAATAAAATAATAATCAAATCAAATCAAATCAAATCATTTATTTCAATTAGACCATTACAGGCACTTTTGAATGTCAAGAAACAAAATGAATCTACAGTCCTGGTCACAAGGCATAATAACTTGTGAAAGTACTGCAGTTGCCCATTCCAAAGCGTTGATCTCTATGGAGAAGAATGGGCAAGAAACTCCATGGACACTCTTTTAAATTCTAATATTTTTACAAAATAGTATTTACATCATTCGTGTTGAGATTATACAAATATGTGAGAACGATGTAGAAAGACGTGCACAGTAAGAGCGTCCAGAGTAAATAAAAAAAAAAATCAATTTAAATCTAAATAAAATAAAAATGACCGTGGTAGTTAAAAAAATGACCAGTCCCAACTGACAGCGCCCGTTCACGAACATGACGTATGGATCAGCCCCATTCAGCTCGACCATTTTGAAGGGAGCTAAATGACCCGACACACCCGCCACCATCAGCGAGACATTTAAGTGAGCATGACACTATTAACCACCAGGGCTTCGTCAAGTCAATGATAATACATAGCACTCACATATGGGCTTAATAATTATACAATACTAGAGAATTGATTCTATACATTACAAAGATAGTCTTACAATCTTCTGCAGCGTCCATTATAGCTTCGGATACTTAGTAATGAGTTTACCCCTATGCTTGAGGAGCAGGACCAGCATTGAGCCAAGCATTTTTATCATCAATATAATCCCCTAACTTATAATATGCTTGCCTACATAGTGTGCGTTTAATACAAGATTTAAATTTCGTTTCATTCAGTTGAAGAATGTGGGGAGGTATTTTATTGTAGCATTTCAAACAGTACCCCATGAAAGATGAGTCTACTTTAGCTAACCTGAAACCTGGTTGAACTAATTGGTCCCTATTTCTAGTATTATAATTGTGTCTGTCACCTCTTTTACTAAAAAGATGCGAGTTTTTCCTGACATACATGATGTTTTCATAAATATATTGACAAGGTACTGTCATGATGTTAATATCCTTAAACTGTTCCCTTAAAGAATCTCGCCTACGTAGGTTATATATGGCTCTAATGGCTCTTTTCTGCAGAATAAATATAGACTCGATGTCTGCAGCCCGTCCCCAAAGTAAAATACCGTATGACATTATACTATGAAAATAACTAAAATAGACTAGTCTCGCGGTATCAACATCAGTAAACTGACGGATTTTTCTAACAGCATATGCTGCTGAACTAAGGCGTCCTGCAAGAGATGTTATATGCGGACCCCATTGTAGCTTTGAATCGAGTGTTATTCCCAAGAAAACAGTTTTTTCGACGAATTCTAGTTTCTCTTGATTCAATACTATGTCACACTCACTGTTTTTGACATTTGGTAGAGCAAATCTAATACACTTAGTTTTTTTCCCATTTAATACTAAATTATTAGCGGTAAACCAATTATGTACCTGCATTAGGGCATTATTTACGTCGTCAGGATTTGTGGCACGTCTGTTTATCTTAAATATTAAAGAAGTATCGTCAGCAAACAGCACCATTTGTGGTTGGTTTTTAAATAAATGGGGTAGATCATTAATATATACTAAAAAGAGGAAGGGACCTAATATCGATCCTTGTGGTACACCCATCTTTACATTTAAACCCATTGAATTGACACCATTTATTTGTACTTGCTGCTGTCTATCATTTAAATACGATTTTACTAAACTAAGGGCAAGTTTCCCTAGGCCGTAATGTTCAAGTTTTAAGAGAAGGGTTTCGTGGTTCACGCAATCAAATGCTTTTGAGAGGTCACAAAAGATCCCTATGGCATCCTGTGCCTCTTCCCACGCAGTAAATATGTGTTTCAATAGGGTGACACCGGCGTCAGTGGTACAACGTCCTTTGGTGAAACCATACTGCTTTTCATGTAATATTTTATTGGTGTTAAAGTGGTTGAGCATTTGGTTAAGCATTACCTTTTCAAAAACCTTGCTGAAAACCGGCAAAACGGATACGGGTCTATAATTATTGGTGTCTTTACTGTCCCCAGATTTGAACAGTGGTATTACCTTGCTGTATTTCATAAGGTCCGGGAAGACTCCTTGGTCCACACACAAATTAAATATTAAGGCTAAGTACGGTGCTATAGTCTCAATGATAGCTTGACAAACTTTAATTGACAATCCCCAAAGGTCTTCGGTTAATTTGATTTTTATTTGTTTAAAAGCTTTAATGACTACAGTGGGGTTAATATGCTTAAACTGAAACTCAACCGAGCATGGTAAAACGTTTGCTCTTAATAACTCAACAGAAAGCAAGGGTGAGGAATTTAACGTTTCTGTAGTTTTAATTGGGATGCTAGTAAAGAAATCCACAAATTCTTGAGCAACTTCGTTTTTAGTGGTTAGAAGACCACGTGAAGACTCTAGTGTAATATCATTATTATATTTTCTATTTCTATTAGTTTCGCTATTGATTATTTTCCAAACCGTCTTAATTTTATTATCAGCGGATTTAATCTTGTTGCTTATGAATAAGGCTTTAGCTACCTTGCAGGTGTTTTTAAACATTTTTGAGTAAGTAGCAACGTAGCGATTGAATGTTTCCGAGTTGATGTAAGGCTTAAGGCCGTAAAGCTCAAACAGTCGTTCCCTACTTTTTCTTATACCCTTAGTTGCCCAATCACTAAACATAAACTTTGGGCTAATAGATTTAGTTTTTAGTTTTAGCGTATCATTGAACTCTGTGTAGACAACCGAAAAGAATTCCTCATAAAAATGATTTACATTATTAATATATCCCGGAATGCCTAGATTACTTATTAAATTATTGTTAAATTTATTTAAATTGCTTGGTGTTATTTGTCTAGACTGTATCTGAATTTTTTGTGATGATGTGTAGGACTCGAAAACGACGGTTTGACCGCTGTGATCAGAGGGAAGGTAATTTACAATGGATTTATCTAAGAAGTCGCAGCAACAGAAAACGTTATCAATACATGTAGCGGTATTTGTAGTAATTCGGGTTGGCTCCGAAAACACATTCAACAAATTAAATGATTTAAAAAGATTTAAGAATCTACTGCTATTTGAATTTTCATCTAAAATATTGATGTTAAAGTCACCACAGATGACTAGCGATTTATTACCTGTTGCAAGTTTTGCCAAAGCATCTTCCATTACTGACTCAAATATCGAGTAGTTTTGATAATTTGGGGGCCTGTAAACACACACTATGACATGCCTATCCAGCTCAACACAAGACAATTCAATATTATGTTCAACCGATAGATCAATTATATCAGAACGACTTCTAAATTTAATACTATTTTTGACTAAGATTAGTGAACCCCCACGCATCTTAGATTTACGGTTAAAGCAACTGCCTACACTGTAATTTTCATAATTAATTAACATTTCATGATCTTTTAGCCAATGTTCGGTGAAACATACAATATCAAACTTGGTTTTTTCTAAAAACAATTCAATCTCTAGTTGTTTTGAAGAGAAACCTTGAATATTTTGATGAAATAATTTCAAGGAGTTCTGCTTAGCCCCTTTTTTAAATTTAACTATTTGAGAGCCAGAAGGTACCTTGGTGTCTGTTGTCTTACTAGCTAGTTTAAATGAGCCGGAGTGAGCGACAATACTCCCCCACCTTCCTTGTAAAAAGGTATATTAGTAGAAGTACTAATATTTGCAGTGTTAATAATAACAGAAGAAAACATAGACATAATATTTATGTCCGAGTGAATATTATAAGCTAATAGCCTAGCTATTTTGTGTCTACAACTAGTAGGTAGAAACACACTACCCCGTGTCGACCTAAGTTTATCAACAACATTGTTAATATCCAGATACATAAGTTTGTCACAATAGTGACCTACCAAAAAATGAACATGCTTATTCAGCATGTGAATATAATTATTTATTCGTTTTGATAGTTTTTCAAAGTATGGAAAAGCACACAATATTATTTTACGACAGTTCAACTTTAACAACTCAGTTACACTATCTGTGATGTCTTCCTTCTTAATTTTTGAACTATTTCCTATAAATATGGTTAGATCAGTATTTTTGCTATAAACATTTCCTGTTACTAATGCCATTATCTGCTTATAAGTTAACCCTGGCATACAATTATTTTGACTGGGAAAGCTCAGGTTATTACTTAATAATTTACCTACACCCCTTCCAATACTATCTGAGAACATTACTGAGTGAGAACATTCACAACTTTCACATATCTCAGTCTGTACCACTTGTAAGTTATTTTGTGGAAAATTAACTGTTTCTAGGTTTATTAGACAGTCCAGAGGCAAATTCTCAGCCTGGGACGGGTCCTCCATTACCTCAGGCTGGATAGTGTCATGGTTGGAAACTGTCTGGCAACTACATTGACACATCACCAACTCATTTGCTGCAAGAATATGTTCCCTTATTTGGTTCTGAGAACTCACATATTTACTAGAAAGGGAACTAAGTGATTCCTGAAGTGCCACTATTTCAGATTGCAAGTGCTCAGTATCAATATTATAGATTTTAATACTGTCTTCTAATTTGATTTGATAATTTTTTAACTTTTTTACTAAATCAACACGCTCTTTTCTTAGTGGAATATTTTTAGAAAAGAGTTTATATTGTTTCCTAAATTGATAACATTTTTTAATTAATCTATTTAGTTTAGCATATTTTTTAATTTTTTTATTGCTTACTGTATAATTTTGTTTCAATAAGGAATCTTCAGTCAAATCAATAGTTACTAAGGAAGGGGAGTTACAATTACTGTTTAACAATTCTGTATATAAGCGGTTTGTTTCTATAACCTGAGTACTTTCTTTTAGTCTCTGTAACTTTAAGATGCGACTATTGGCATGAATTAATTCATCTTCTAGGTCCCTAATTTTAGATAAAGCCTCCTCATACAAATTACTGCAATTGCTGAAACCATCTGTGACCACCTTCAGCTGATCCCGTTCATCAACAACGTCCAAGTATTGCTGATGAAGGTCTACTAACTGCCTTTTCAAGGAAGAGTTTTTGCCATTAACTTTGACGACTTCCACCTCACTTTCTTCTCTCTCCTGTAACAGTTGTTGGACTTGGAGTTTTGATTCTTTAAGTTCTTGGAGGGCCGTTCTTAACTTTAGATCCATCTCCTGAGCAGTAGCCTTACGGGTCATCACAGGCATGGTTTCAGGATTAGTTACTGAAAGATAGAAATAAAGAAACGGTAAGAACTAACAGAATAGACAAATACAGAAAAGTTAGCGGTGAAAGGGGGAAAAAAAAAACAAAGGGCAAATAGTTCAGATATGAAATTAAATGAGGTAGGATGTTTTATTAAGTTTAAAAGATTATCTTTATATTAAATTAATCTAAAAGAATATTGAATTTTACTGGTTTTTATCAACCTATTTATACTTTTGCTTAAGTGGGTAGGCTGTTTAGATGAAAAACACAAGAAAAATAAATTAATATAGTTCATTCATATATTATATCTAGACAAAATGATCATTAATGTTATTAATAAGCATGAATATATGAATACCAGAGTTATGGAAAGACTATCACAATGTTGTTGTGATTATTAAATACAATTTTAGGTTGTCAACAAAGCCATTTAGAACCATTATAGGGTAATAAATCAGCACAAAATTAAATCTAGAATTGGCATAGATGTGCTAAATAATTAAAGTGACGAGTGTGTGCTATTATTTAATCAAAGTAAACAATACTTCCCTGAATTGTCCGTATATTAAAGTACAGGTAAAACGTCAGCTGATGTTTGAAGGTTACCGGTAACGATGTATTACCGAAAAACTTTATGGATTATCGGGAAAACAATAATCCTGGGCATTTACACATTTACAATCCGATTGAGCAAATAATTACACTATATTATTACTTATTTACTAATTAAATTTAATTTTAAAATACGGAGCCAAAATTTTACATGTCACTCGGGCAGTGTTGCCACTTTCAATTTTTCAATCCTTACTAATATTATAAAAGCGAAAGTGAGTTTGTTTGTTACAAACAAACAAACTCACTCACAACACCTCTTTACGCTTTAATAGCTACACCGATTTTGATGAATTTTGGTACAGAGATAGTTGGGATCCAGGAGACGGACATAGGCTATGAAGGAGGATAAAGAGGGAAGAATTTGTTTTTTTTCGAGTATCACGCAGGTTACTATGCCACGCGGACGAAGTGGCGGGTGGAAGTTAGTAAGAAATAAAGATCATTGGGCGAATTCTGTACAACAAGCAAGCTAGACTTTAATTGTCAATTGTTTTCATTTTCTGTAATATTTTTTAACCGTTTATTAAAATCTCCCGATGAACAATTATGCAGCACGCTTAGGACATTACAATGAGAAAAACGATGATGATACTCGTAGCAGTATTAGACCTACGCCGTAGCCGCGTAGCAGATTCCGTACTACGCCGTAGCAATGGGTAGTTTTACTTGTAAATATCAAAAACTATGAAACTTTTATTTATGCAATCGAGTCTTTATTTTTTGATCAATTCAATTCAACGGTTGAACGCTCACTCGAAATTGTGCCTGAAAATATTTTTAATGGAAAAATGATTCAAAGTCGCTAGGATGCTGAAAGGTTTTTACATATTGATTTGGATAACTGTTTTCAAGTGTCAGTATTGAGTTTTAAAATGAGTACTATCGTGTCTTAGTTTAAGATATCAGTTTTGTGATATTACAGAGATAACGTTTGTATCATGTATTATGTATAAAAATATTGAATTTATTGGCAATTTTTTTTTTATACACTTATTGATTTGTCATCATCATCTTAATTTCAGCAGTCTCCCCGGTACTACTTCCATTGTCTTTTACAAATTATATGCATCTTATGTTTTTATTTTTAAATTTTTGCATCCATCCACATTCATGCTCAATCTTCATATATTTTTGTGAATAGAATAGTACAATTAAATTATTTACTTCAGTGTGTTTCTGTCGGCGAAGAATAGGACTTGGTAATGAAAGTGTATTGGGAAAGAAATACCTGGTAAGTACCGTTAATTTGGGATAAGATTGACAAACTACGGATTTTTAGTAAGTTCCACCAAATCGATTTCAGATCGTGGTTATCCTGACGGAGATTAGCCAACTATGCCAAAGGCACTGCTCAACTGTGTTTTTTTCTTCTTTGCATATCGATGGCAATCTATAGTAAATTGTGTAGCCTAACACCTACGCGCCACCTCTGGCGCTTTTAGTCGCATTTATCAGTTCCTGCAATAAACAAACAACAATACACGCAGGACACGATACTATTAAGTGTCTCATCATTTGTGGACCGCACCACTAGACACTCTAAATCAGAGGCATCAATGACTCTCGATTTGCACAAGTTTTCCTTGCTACGGCCAAGCTGGGTCCAGAGTGGCAACCAGTATCTATATTATCTTAAACTCAAATGGGACGGCAGTCTGATTTAACCAGATAGAGTTGAGGAGGACGAGTTAAGGCTAAATGTATTTTCCGAGACTAGATAACCAACATTTTCTTGAGGCTAACTGCATTTTTGACTTCTCCGTATATAAGTTACAGGATATCCCAACGAAAGGGTTACACGATATCGAATGAATAAAATAATTCTTTATATGCACAAAAAGTAAGAATAAGTCATAGATGTTAAGTTTAAAATAACCCTTATATCAACTATCTCAACTAAGGCATGCAAACTTTGTAGAACCATAATTGTTATTAAACATAGATAAACCTACCTGTAGTACGAACAACTCGACTTTTTTTCAGGTATACTTTGTGAAGTCTCCATATTCGGAAGCCAACGATGACGAGTGGCTATGCGCGGGTGCCATTGTATCGCCGACTCAGATCCTGACAGCGGCCGCCTGTCTAGTCGAAGTGAACAGGATCTATGCAATTGCTGGTTATAAGAAGTATGTCCACCCACGATTTATAGAGAAGGACAAATGTGCCAACACGTGGAAGAAGAAAGTCGTGAAGATTTCCATCCCGAAAGGTAAAATACTGATATTCAGCTGCATCCGGTTAGACTGGAAGCCGACCCCAACATAGTTGGGAAAAGGCTAGGCGGATGATGAGTTTACGTGTCCGTTGTCTGCAGCTGCTCCATTAAAATAGCACATTTTTAGAATGCAATGGCAATCCCTTTGTATATACGACCCGACAGTCTCGACTTTTGACAAATTACTACTCTACTAGCTTTTGCACGCGGCTTCGCTCGCGTTAAAATCGGGGTAAAACAGTTCCCTTTGCGCCTTAAAGTTTTCCCTTTTCTTCCCTCTTTCTCCCTCAACCCCAATTTTTTTATTATATTAGCCTATGTCTGTCTCCTGGTTCCCAACTATCTCTGTATCAAAATTCATCAAAATCGGTATAGCCATTAAAGCGTGAAGAAGTAACAAACAAACAAACTCACTTTCGCTTTTATAATATTAGTAAGGATCTAAGAGCCAATGTCAATCCAGTTACACCACTTCTTATTTTAGATTTGTTAACAAGTTAGGTCCCAAATCAACTATACACTGTATCATAATTGGGTACAAGGCTATGTTAATTTTTGATCAACCATAACACATACCGAAATTTAAAAACATAATTTCTACTGAATAAACCACTGATAGCTGAGATTTTGAGTCAAAACTCAGAACATAATATGAGCATAAAATTACAGAATACGCGGCAACAACCGCCAAACAGCTGGAATGGATGAACGTGGATATTGGTGTGGCTACAGTTCAGCAACCTTACGATTTCAACGACCAATCTTATCTCGTTCATTGTTCTTATGTACCGGAGAGTATTAACATAAACAATGATAAAGCGAACGAAGTGGTTAACACTCGGGCGATAGCGTTAGGGTGGGGAGGAAAAAAAGCTAATAACGTAAGTTAATTTGAGCTTGATTTTTTATTTAGGAATGAATTACACATTGGTTTTTTAGCACCAGTAGAGTATCTCACCATATGACTGTATGAAGGGTTGATGGGCAAACCCAATATAAGCTCCCAATGCACCCCAAATAAGATCTAGGACTTACATTTTTATAGGTCTCTATTTGTCTGATTACCGTCAAATTTTAGATTCTATTAACTGTTTTAATGTAGTAACATAGTTCATCTTTCAATAAAAAAATATTACTTAAGCACTGTAGTAGCGTAGGTATCAAGTTTTCAAACGACTAAAAATAACAAAATCTCTCAACTGAAGGAAACAGAAGAGAAGCTAAAACCAAAATTACTTAAGGAAGCAACAACGAATATTATCGAAAAAACATTTTGCACCAAACTTGTGCCAAAGAACGGATCTAAAGAACTCGTAGAAAAATACCTTTTATGTGCTTCGGGCAATGGTTTTCTGGGAGAAGAAGGCGATGAAACTACACTAGACCCAATCTTGGAGGAGCAATCACCCAATACCAGTATTTCTTATCGTGACAATATCACAAAGAACATCGAAGAAAGTAACGAAATGAGTTCAAGAAAATCGTCGTTACCAGAGACTTGCCAGGTAAATAAAAAAAAACTTGATATCTTTCACATACTTCACCTCCCAGCGGCATTGACCAACGATCATTTGAATTGAATAGATGGCTAGATCAGACTGAGTGGAATGAACGGTTTCGGAGATCTCTATCCTCCTTGATAGGCCTGAAAAAACTATAATTTTTGAACTATTCTTTTTATTTCTTAGTAAAAGCATTAGAGAAACTATTATAGGCCTACTTCAAGCAATAGTTTAGTAATGTTGAGATGAATTTATTTATTGACACATTCCATTTATCACTTCTGCATATTATGTACAAAACGTCAACCTTGCATTTAGTAAATATAGTAGTTCTAAGTTGTCAATCATAGAAGGCCCTAATGCAGCACTCAAACTGACACTTAGGTTCTCATACTGCAGTAGGTATTTATATAATGGTGTCAACGGTAGAGTCAGTAAATAAAATTTGACTTAACCATTGTTCAGAATGAAGAAAGAGGTTTTCTTCGAAACCCTTATTGACCACAATTTTTTTTTTTCAAGAACGACCACGGAGGTCCCCTCATAACGTGGGTTGGCGAAGAAGAACTGATTTTAGGAGTAGCGCTTAACGGCATTTGCAACCCAAACTTTGACTGCGTTGGTCCCCGTATTTATGTCAGCACGGTGGCAACAGCTGACATTATCAAATGCCTGTTAGAAACTAACGAT
Source organism: Ochropleura leucogaster (assembly GCA_958449745.1). Taxonomy (NCBI): domain Eukaryota; kingdom Metazoa; phylum Arthropoda; class Insecta; order Lepidoptera; family Noctuidae; genus Ochropleura; species Ochropleura leucogaster. Next base: position 7,636,198 of record OY288223.1, on the reverse strand, counting down.
GCCAAGTAAGTGTGGCTAATATAGGTACCTACTTCTAAAATCTAAGATAATTGGTAGAATCTTTACGGTTCCAGAGGTTTGACCTATTTTTCGATAACAGACATTTAACTTAGCCATACAGCCGTGGTTCTAAACGAGCGCTGTCTATGACACGCATGGAGTCCCAGCATTATGCCTAACGGCGACATTTTTATGCCCTGGTATGTTTCTGAGGGCTATGTCCAGCTTCCGTACGCACACAAAAACTAGTAAAATATAAAGAAAAAAAAACCTCTTCAACATAATAATTTCACAGGCGCAAAATCTGCAATGACCAAATAGATGACAAACGATATCAAGTCAAACATATAGAAATTGAATGGCCTGAAAACTTGAAAAACATTTCAACATCTTCAGTCAGCAACCAGAAAGGTTCATCGTATCGACGGCAAAATAATCAAGAAGAGATTTTTCTATTGCGCCCAACCAAGGCTTTACGGAACGCTGATGAGCCACACAATCTACAAGACTACAAACAAGAGCAACCACAAGAAAGCTTACAAAGGGAACCATATGAAAAAACGGAGAATGCGAAACAACGCATGAGCAGAAAAGAGAACTCACAAGTAGGACAAGAATTCAACCCCTTTTATGAGCCACCGAATCTACCACATCCGGTCCAAACTGCAGGACCATTAAAAGAGGAGTTTAAAAATCCACCAAGAAGATTCGTCACGCAACAACAAAGGGAACGACAAATTCAACCAGAGACAAACAATTTTCATCAACCACAAACAGAATACCAAAAACCACCAGAAGTAGATACTGTTAATCAACCACTACTGGATTCATATTATAATCAACCACAAACGGAATCAAAAAGTCCTTCAGGAATGGAGTCGTATAATCACCCACAAAAAAAAACACTATCTCGATCACCTTTAAAATCATTTAATCACAAACCAATCGATCAAAATTACCAACAAATGGATTCATTTAATCAACCGAGTATTGCATCACAAAACAAACCTCAACAACCAATCAAAAATCATGAAACAAAATCAGACAACCCACAACGACTGACGAATAACGATAAACAACAAGAACCCGCATTAAAACCACTACAAATAGAACAAGTAGACTCATATAAGCAACCACAAATAGAATCATTTGGACAACTACCACAAGGAAAATTCTTCAATAAGCGACCAGCAGTATTAGGATTAATGAAATCTTTACAATCAAATGTGAAAACTTTAAGCCATGCAAATAAGGAACCACAATCACCATATAGTAATGTACGCATAGCAACATTTGAGCCGGAACCTGCAGAATCATATAATCCACTAGATATAATTATGGCAGAAAATGACGATGAAGATCTCTCATTTAAACAGCCAATCGTAAATCCTTTTAGGCCACCGCCTGTGGAACGACATAAGCTACCAAAGGTTGTCTCATATATGCCCCAATTGATTATGCCAAGTCTCGGTAAACCATTTGAGGAACCACGTGTGAATAAAAACTATCAACCACATTCGCCACAACATGCGCAACCTTTGAGGCAGGGAGTTGGGCATACTTCAGGGCAATTCTTTGACACGAGTCATTCGGTCAACGAGTTACGTTCCCCTCGCGACCCTTCATTGCATCCACAAAAAAGCGAACCACAAACATTCGAGCAAATGATATCAAAACTTCACGACCGACCGACACCGGCACTCCCAGAAGAAACATTTGATGAAATATATAGAAATCTTCACAACGGGAGGCTTGAAGAACCTCCTGATCGAGAATTTCCTCCGCGAAATGACAAACCGATTGAGCAAAAAGTTGAACAAACAGATACCAGAAATATAGATGAATCTCCGGCGAATGTGGAGACAGTGTGAGTACTTTGGACGTTTTAAGTTGTAGATCCGAACATTATCAGCTTATCTATCTCCACTTCTGGCACCCAGGCCTTCCTATGCTCAGACGGGCCTGCCGGGATGGCGGGCTGTTCGAAGGGGATACCGCGGCCCCGGAACTTATAGAGCAAAAGAAGGAACATGGGTGGGTTTTGGTCAGTACAAGTCTGGCACTCCCCCCGCTCCGTCTAGAGCGGGTAAATTTATTTGATGATTTGCCATACACTAAAAAGGCTACACTCACAGCAACAGCTTGGGCTGCGTGATAAAAGGGCCCAAAATGGAATGGTGGCACATTTTTGGTAATTTATAAATCACTAGCTTAGGCCCGCGGCTTCGCTAGGGTTAAATTCAGGGTAACACAACTAACACAGTTCCCCTTTCCTGATTTGCAGGTACCCGCTACCTGTAGTTTTTGCTCTAGCGCCTAATTTATTAGAACAGCAATGCTAAGTTTTACCTTTACCTTTTCTTCCCTCTTTATCCCTCATATCTTAATATTGTTTAAAAAATTGCCTATTTCCGTCTCCAGGGTCCCAACTATCTTTGTACCAATATTCATCAAAATTGGTTTAGCCATGTAGGCGTGAAGACGTAACAAACAAACAAAAAAACTCACTTTCGCTTTTATAATATTAGTAACGAATAATTAATCTTTTTTTTTCAGACATGCAGTCCAGATGCGTAAACAGGTGCCTTTAGACAATCTTGATTATAAATAGGAGGCACATAAAGTACTTTTTTTTTGCTAGTGCAGTACTGTTTTGTACATTGTTAAATAGAAACATGTTTTCCCTATAAATTATTTGATTTTTACTTAGTTTGTGGAAAATGTCCACATAAAAATATCTAACATATTATCGCACATGAACTGTGGCACCACTTAACTGGCGTTTAATTTGACGTGTAAGTATATGATTATTTTTAGTTTCAGAAACAGGTTTACGTACGGTTAAACGTATAGAATTACTAGCTGTGCCCAGCGGTTTCACCCGCTGCTCACTTAGGGGTATGAAAAATAGATGTTGGCCGATTCTCAGACCTACCCGATATGTACACAAAATTTCTTTTAAATCGGTGCAGCCGTTTCGGAGGAGTATGGAAACGAAAACTGTGACGAGAATTTTATATATGAGATTACAGATATTGTAAAATATTAAACTGTTAAAATATTAAAACGTCCCGAGTAGATATTTATTGATTAGACTAAAGAAGAATGTGCTGCATGCCACCCAAGGGCTTATTCGTCAACTCGCGACTGCGCGCGAATTAGCACCTTCTGATTTTACCTATTTTTGTTATAGTCAACTCGCGACCGAGTGAAAATCTGACGTATTTACAGTCATCTACAAAAGTGTTTTGTCTTTTGTAAATACGTCAGATTTTTTTATGAGGCGCAAATTGACGAATAAGTACCTACTAGTGTATTATAATAATATATTTTTTATGATAAACTGTTTTTTTTTTCTCATTTAATAATTCATATCAAAGCAAACAAAGCTAGTCTAACATTCTAAAACTTACGTAGCGACTATCTACGCAGCGTTGGCTTTGCGGCTGCTAATATGCTATAAGCTGATGACAAGCATTTCCGAGCGCTAATGGTACCAGAGATAGAGAGTCATACAAGAGTACCCAGCAGATGATTATTGCAGTATACCCTGAAGTTTGTAACAGAGTGGGTATTTTACCCTCTCTGTTGCCTCAACCTGTTTCCTTTTGGATCAACATTGATTTTTAAATGTTTAAATATTCATATTTCGAATTCCATTCTGTCATTTCATCTTCAACAGTATTTTTTTGGCTCATTACGTTTCTGGATCACAAGTAGCAGTCACATGTGCCAAGTTGTTTTTTTTTACTGAGCTGTATCTATTTTTAAAAATGTTTTTAAAATCTGTTCGTGAATAAGTTTTTGTGCAGTTAAGTTTCACCTAAATTAAAAAAAAACTACTTAGCACATGTAGCTGCTAGCCGTGACTGATGGCGATAGCTGCGCATTATGGGAGGAATGTTGACGCCTGCCTCTCGGCCAATGACTGACCTTCGCATCGCACTACCACACGCCTCCCGCACCACACAGCTACGGTTTCAGTCAGAGCGGTCACCGTATAGACACATTTATCAGTTAATACCAATAGGGACATCTTCTAAAATTCCCAAAACAGGTACTTAACGAATATTTTCCGTTGTGGGATGAGCAGTCGCGTTTTCTTCTTTTGCTTAAAATTCTCGAGTTTCAGTTTTAGTTGCCTGATTTCTCCGATACAGCTTGATCGATTTTTATATGTATGCGGTTGGTATGTGAAAATCGGTAATCTATTTTTCATACGCCTAAGTGATAAGGGTGGCCCTCTTCAGAAGAGGACCTGAGAAGCGGGTGAAACCGCTGACCATAGTTATATAAATATATAAAACTATTATTTACAAACAAGCAATAATAAAAAATATATTTTTAAATGTTATTTCCGTACCTTTTCTTGTCTTTAACTTTAATTTATATTTTTGCTATCTGTGTTTGTCGCATCATATTGTATATTTAGTTGAATTCTTTGTGACTGTATTGTATACCAGTGTAACAAATTGTAGGTAAACCAATTAATAAATAAGAGTAAACAAAAAGGTATTTTTAAAACATTTAATACAATAATTATGCTAAATTATGACCTTGAGCATAAAAAAATTGTAGAAATATAAATTTTAAACAATGGATTGAAAATCGATCTATGACGAAGTATATTATTAGCAGAATAAACGGTACATCAAATACTTAAATAATGTAAAATTTGGAATACAGCTGAGGAAATACAAACCACCATGTTGAAGTATTTTTTATAGTACATACACAAGGCCACCAATCAAACGATACGAAACGTTATGTGGATCATCATTTTACGAAGAATCTCACCAAAGCGAGGCCATAAAGACTACAATAGAAATGTATTGCTTGCCGAGCGATATCCAACACTACCGACTGCAAACCTGCTTTGGCACAGACTTAATGAAACACTGGAGCCCCACGACTGGGTTTTTATGAAACTGTATCATATGTTTTCGTAGATTCTAGTAGAATCACATAGTATCAATTTCAGTTTCTTATATTTCATAATTATCACTTGCTTCTGTGAAGGTAAACGTCGTAAGGAAACCAGCGTGCTTGAGAGATACTTCTTGACGCTATGTTAAGCCAAGTTAAGGGCCCATGGGCAGCATAAAAACTCTACCAACACGATAAACATAAAAAATCGTATAGTATGCAGTTGAAATCGCCTTGAAAATGTCTTTAAAAATAATTGAAAATCGAATTGCTTTCTAGTTTAAGTGTGGTTACTTGGAAACTCGGAGAATGTTCTAGACTAACACCATTCTTTGTTATCACGACCATAAATATGGTGGTCTTTTAATCGTGGTTAACAGTCCCATGTTATATTTTTGTCGATTGTATGGACGTCTTTTATTATAATTCAACGAATTATATGGCAGTCCCAAATGTGATGGTATATGCGGCATTCCCATATGATAATTTTGTTTGTATGGCATTCCCATATTGTAAGGTAGTCGAGAAAAGTCATGGAAAAACATTTTATAACCTGGTGATGTGTAATACGTATATAGTAAGGGCATGTTGTGGCTTGGTGGGGTGTAATGCGGGAATTGCATACCCGTGAAATAATGGGGTGGGCTGTGATGCATGTATGGAAGCTCCATATTATAATGGGTTGGTTTGGATGTCTGTTCCGTATTATAGATTGTTGACAGTGCTGTCTTAGACTGCATCGTTGGCACCGGCGATATAAGCTGTATCGTTGCCGCCGGCAATGTAAGCTGTGCCGTTAGCGCCGGCGATACAAGCTGTGCCGTTGGCGCCGGCGATACAAGCTGTGCCTTTGGCGCCGACGATACCGGCTGAATCTGTGGTACGAATACCGGTTGTTCCAAAGACTTGGGCCCTATCGACTCTGTTGTAATTTCACAGCCACTGAAAAATAAGGTAAGTGATTAGGCGTCCGCATGTTGCAAAAAGTAATACAGTGCTGTAGATTAAATGTTGTGCATAGGAGAACGTCGGATACAATCGAATCAATTTTAAATTACAAAAACGATTGAAAAAAGTAATTTGGCCCTAAAGACACTTGCATTTTCAACTTCATACAAATTATAAAAAAGTCTAGTTTGGAGATGTCACCTGTATTCAAATATTTGTTTCTTGGTCCGGTTTACTAACGTTGCCCAATGTTTTCATTGCACCAAATCTTAACTCTAAACAAGAGCTACTGAAAGTGTGAATCACGTCGCGAAAGTTTGGGCAGAGTCAATTCAGATTCATCCGACACCAAAAAGAACTTACCCGTCTTCACAAGTCGGCCAGCTGACATTAAATTTTTTGACTTCGTAATTCATTGCCTTACATCGTTTGGGCCTAAGAACACACAGAAAAAAAACAACTTAGAGGCCATTCTTTAACCACGTCGCCGCGTCGTGTGGTTTTTGAGGCCACTTTTAAATCTGCTCGGTGATACGTCGTGAGGTATTATGCCGACTATCCTTCCCCAATGAACACGATGCTACTATAGTATTAACGTGTTTCGGGTCCTACGGATTAAAAGCATATGAAGGCTGAAACGACTAGAATATAGGACTTGAATCGATCGCAATCGATGAAATCGGGCTGAAGACGACGCTGATAAGAATCAGCGCTGTGACATTTCTACATGTTACATCTCTATGCTGAGGCAGGAACCTTTTGGCCCCGTAGTGGGCCAATTAGTTTGATGTCTTATTTTTTATATTGTTTTGTCTTGTGTAAGACTAATAAACACTCTTCTTTCTTTTTATGAGTACCTGTTTGGGCATCCTCATAAATCCTAACAAAAATGAATGGAGAAGTTGTCTACCTTGTATTCAGTTAAAAAAAACATTCACTCACACGTAATAGTTTTCACGTTGAGGAGCGAGCAAGCATTTAATAAGAGCTGCGGCTCGAGCTGTACTTAGATACAAGGAAGGCCCGTAGCATTCATTACCATTACTATAAACGCTGGTTAAGGCGATCCCAATAAGCTTTTCTTGTTTGCCTACTAATGCCACTAAGGGTCCACCGTGATCATTCTGTAATGTTAAAAGTGAGACAAACATGAAGCCTATTCATTTGCAAAAACATAATATATTTATTTACTACAGTAACACAACACACAAAAATAATAATTGACAATCTAGGACTAAGAACAAGACAACTACTAACATTCTATAATAGAGTGCAAGAAAAATAAAACAAAAATCTTACCTGACAAATGCCTCCATAATTATCTACATCTGTTCCTTGTTTTCTCGATATTGTATGATTTGAATCTGCTTCATTATACGTTTCATTCTTATCAAGTATCTCGTCTAAAATCGTATCAGAGCCATTCGAGATCAAGGATTTGCGTCTAAGTACTTCAACACTATCCGTGTCTATGCACTGAAATTGAATCCTGATAGCAGTTTTAGTAACAGCTTAGTTCGCCAAAAGAAAATATGATATCTATACTAATATTATAAAGCTGAAGAGTTTGTTTGTTTGAACGCGCTAATCTCAGGGACTACTGGTTAGAATTGGAAAATTCTTTTAGTGTTGGATAGTCCATTTCTTGAGGAAGGCTATAGGCTATATAACATCACGCTACGACCAACAGGTGCTGAGCAGCGCGGGTGAAACCGTGGGGAACAGCTATTACTAATATAAATACTAGCGGCACGAGTCGGCACGACCCCATTCGTTTTTATCACTTGACAAAACAAGTTTTCGTTGTTATACAGTGTTAGTATTCAATAACGGCCAAATAATATCAAGATTTAGATCTCTTTAATGAACTGTAATTGAGTTTTAATAAACAACTTAAATTGTTTTTTTTTTTTAACTTTCGGATTTATAAAGCTTCTCAGTTGCCAGGTTTAAAATAAAAAAAAGGATTATGCACACTGCACGCCGCTAATACCGGCTCGTGTGCTTCGCACACTTGGATCAAAATATGCGGGACCACGAGACTAGATACAGGTTCAAGTTACGTGTGTGGTTTTACCGGCCTATTTATTTATATTTGGCTTTAGTTGTCCTGTTAGCCTATAACGTTTCTCAAGAATGGTGCTGTCAAATGCATACAGAATTTTTTTGTAGTGCCAAAGATCAACCCGGTCACACACAAACTCTTCAGCATTGTTAAATTAGATCTTGACTTCGTTCGAGGTATAAAATCCCATGTTTCGTAACCAACCATACATACATACAGGAGATTAGCTTATACGAATACATTAGCCTACTTTTGAAACTGACCTCTTCAGTTAAATTAGTATCACTGAAATTACTTCCACATCTCCATGATTGAAAAATATTTAAATACGTTGTCGTTGTCTCTGTTAGTGCAAGTTCTGACTCTGTCGTTGTGGTTGAGGTACTCGTAGTGGTTGATGAAATAACATGTGTTGTTCTTTTTGCGGTTGATGATGACGTCATTTCTTTTTCTTTTTTAATTTTATCTAAGGCTTCCCCAAATTCCACGTCGTGAAGCCCATAGGTGCATAAGAATAGATATTCTAATTCTTGTGGAAATTGTTTCCGGCAAAATGTACTGTTTGCTATTATTGCATGCGTTTCCATTAGGTGCTCTGCATTTTCGACAGCCTTTTGTGGCTGTGAATAAGGATTAATACTGTCTTCATTTGAAATGTAGTATGGACACGTTATATGGAAAAAATATGAGTATCAATACTAAGGCTATGAGAGTAGAACAAGACCAAAAAGGATGATGATGAAAACAGCGTGAGGCGGTGGCCCTGGCAGGCCCCTCCGCTTTGCTGCCATCTGTTTGAGGTGTGTATGTAACACTAACGCGCCGTCAACACAGCCAATGACATGGCTTAGCTAAACACTCTTACTTTTATTCTTTATAGCACACAAAATTAAAAAATAAACAAAATAAAAATACTAAAGTTTATGTGCAACGGTGAGCTTAACCCAGAATTGGGTTATCCTACAGCAAACATTACTTAAAATAAAAAATTTGTAAGTAAAGATATAATTATGCTGATGGGGTCATCTAAACTAAATATGTTTGCAAAATTGCTCAATCAGAAACGGGGAAATGAGCCAAAAGTAGAAACTAACCTGACGAGCATTAGCCGCTCCCCAACCAAGAGCTAGTGCAGAATAACCAGCGAACTCAAATCTCATATCATAATTAATAACAACAGCTTCGGGTTCATAGGAGCATACTTTTCGGTAAGACGTGTCTAAGAAGTCATAATGTTTCTCTACGACACCTATGCCGACGTCAAATCGCATCCATGATGTTTCATTGTACGCTGTGAACGAAATAAAGTTATCTTATTGAAACACGCTGATGTTATGTTAGTCTAACACGTTCCGGACCACCAGAAATATCAAGTTGTGCTGGTAGGCCAGCGACAAGTCTATCCCAAAAGGAAGATGACCAACTTCTATTCCTACTCCTTTACTGAACACGCTGTGTGGTTGTGGAATTTGCTTCTGCCTGACATTATGGACTGGTAAACTCTCAGATTTAAAAGTATGAGTGAATGTATATTTTTTTTCCATTTTTGAAATCATCTCATCAAATCAATCTCAGAAACTAGGAAGAAGGGTTGTAGAAGTTCTCACCTTTAGGAATAATAATCCTCACAATCTTTTGCTTCCTTGTCGAAGTGCATGGGTCATCCATAATGTGTTTACCACTGATGTACTTCTTATACCCAGCTATTACGTACATGTGGGATACCTCAGTCAAACATGCTGCTGCCGTTAGAACATGGAGCGTTGAAATAATAACACCACCACACAGCCAGTCCTCTGGTTGGTTTTGGGAATGTGGCGAATTGACAAGGTACACCTGAAAGGAGAATTTGTTAAATATCTAGAAAAAGCCGGTCTGTGAAGACCCTTTATCGAGGAAGGCGTGGAGATATCGAGTTGATATTCAAATCATTTACTCAGGTCTATTACAGTCCCTTGAAGTTGTCAAAAAAACACGCTTCAATTTAAAGCAAAAAAGGTACAGCCGTTTTTGCCACAAAAAACATATACTTCGACACATGACAGCGATGACTTTTAAGGGAATCAAAATTTACGTGATAGGTAAGTACCTGTCACGTTGATTCCCTTAAAAGTTCCGGATTCCGAAATCATAAAAAAAAACCGGCCAAGAGCGTGTCGGGCCACGCTCAGTGTAGGGTTCCGTAGTTTCCCGTCCGTCACAATAAGTGTTCCCAGTTATGAGGCCAACCGAACAATTCGGTAATTACCCGATCCAATGTAATAAGTACCTACAGCGCCATCTCTCGAGGAATTGGGTTACTAATTAATACAAAGACGTGCAATTTCGGTGGTAATTTTGGATTGCGACAGCCGATTTCAATCATTCTTTTTTTGTTTGAAAAAAGATACGTTCAGGATAATAAAATATGTAAACATAGTTACAAAAAAAGCTTGCATATACGATTATACTACAAACTTAGTCCAGAAATTATTTTGTACAACTTTTTGTCTTTTTTGTACAAAAATTGTTGTGTCAATCAAGTTCAAAATAATTTTCATAGAAAGTCCTTATAAAGTTCTACTTTTCAGTTTTTTTTCATATTTTTTAGACTTATGGTTCAAAAGTTAGAGGGGGGGGGGGGGACATTGTTTTTTACTTTTGGAGCGATTATTTCCGAAATTATTGACATTATCAAAAAATGATCTTAGTAAACCCCTATTTATTTTTAAATACCTTTTTCAAAAATATATCACACGTTAGGGTTGAAATTAAAAAAAAAATCACTTCCCACTTTACATATAGGGTAGCCACCCTATATGTACCCTAATAAAACATTTTTTTTTCAAATTTTTATTTTACCACTTTGTCGGCGTGATTGATATACATATTGGTACCAAATTTCAGCTTTCTAGTGCTAACGGTCACAGAGATTAAGCGAGGACGGACGGACGGACGGACGGACAGACAGACATGGCGAAACTATAAGGGTTCCTAGTTGACTACGGAACCCTAAAAATGGCAAGAAACAAGATCATAGAGCATCAATAATGGACAAAACCCGAAAATCGTAAATTTGTAGACGTATTACAAAAAAGGTGCTTCCAAACTTAAATTGCAGTTTACACTGACCGTGAATAATGGGGACAGCAGTTATCAAACAGCAAAGTTAAGTTTGTCCTTCAATACAGTTTTTCTCAAAGAACTCACCACATATTTTTTTCCTGTTGCGACGACATTTCCGTTTGTAATCCTTCTCTCACAATGACAAACTGTTTATAAAAAAATATTAGTAATACAAAGGAGTAAATAATTGCGTGAGAAAAAAAACCGCCGACGGGTGCCGCGAGACGAATCCCGGCCACCGTAGACGCGGGTCTGTCGATAGTGTGCAATGGATAGCTCTATGTCCGTTCGTCTATTGACGACAGGCCGTGTCGACGGCGCGGTCGTGTTCCACACGCGCCTCAAAGAGATGATCTTCTCTCGAAGAGATGTCAGCAAAGCAGAGGGACCTGCCAAAGCCACTGCCTGTTGGGGTTGCGAGTTGTTCACAAGAGATACCGCGTTAAAAAACGTGTTACGTCGACCCCAAAGAGAATGGACAGGAAAATTATGATGAAGATTTACTTTGTTCAACTATGCCTACAACTGTAAAATGTTGGTTACCAAATTCTAAGTTCTAATGAAATTATAGGTTTTATTAAAATAACTAGCTATTGCCCGCGACTTCGCTCGCGTTAAATTTGGGTTACACAGTTCCCCTTTCTTGATTTGCAGGTATTTTTCGTTGATCCATTCCATCTTTTAAGAGGTTGGGGACAGATTACCAAAAAAAATATGCACTATGTTTTTGTAAGTGACAAATAGTTCGCATACCAATTTTAAGCTTCCTACCTTAAAATTTGCGGAATACTTCATACAAACTTACACCCCCTATTTTTTGGAAGTGGGGGTTAGGTTAGGTTAGCTATCTCTGTACCAAAATTCATCAATCTGTTTAGTCATTTAGACGTGAAGAAGTAGCAAACAAACAAACTCACTTTCGCTTTTATAATATTAGTAATATTGGTAAGAATACTTACCTTTCGAACTGACAACACAAATGAACAAGTAAAACAAAATGTTATACAGCATGACTTTTTCTAAAACACCTTCGCTTCGGGTGTTTTAAAAATTCACATAAAAAAAGTTTTTAAAAAGTATTTCGAACTCAATTTAACCTGTGCCAGTCAAGCGAATAATAAAGTGATTGCATTTTCTAGGTTTCCACTGAACTTGGTGTGTTTAGTAGTTTCCAATTGTTTTTATTGCCAATCAAAGAAATGTCAGCTTTATTTCTAGGGTTTTCAAAGTTGATTTTTAAATAAGTACTTTGTACCATTGTTAAACATACACCATTAGGCAGAGGAGTAATTTAAATGTTTGAAGTTGCAGCGAAAAGTGAACATCAATTTTGTTAAAGTTGTTTTTTTTAAACACATATTTATTAACATGCTTGGAAACTAGAATTCGAAAGCGTTGTAAATACTATGACGAAGAGGTTTCCGTGAGTTCAAAATACGCTATTGTTCGTAGTGATATGTATCTATACTATATTATTAATTATTATTATAAAGCGGAAAGATTTGTTTGTTTGTTTGTATCGAATAGGCTCCAAAACTACTGGACCGATTTTAACTATTTGTTCACTAAAAGGAAGCTAAATTATCAGGAAGTAACATAGGCTATACAACATCAATCACGCTACTACCCACAGAAGCGGGGTAGCAACTAAAGGCGAATGATTATGGAGTCGCGCAAAACAGCTTTATTTCATAAAAATAGTGAACATAAAAGTTTAAACCATTACAATGATATCAGCAAGTGAAAATATGTGTGTGTTTTAATAGTCATAATACACATTCACAAACATCTTCTCACAAAAACTGTTTTATAAAACCACCAAATATTTTTAGACCAGGTTCATTGACCTTCTGGTACCAACTTTGCCTCTTGACTCGTCCCCACCACTCATTAAGCTTTATATACTTTTTATCGATCGGAATGATACAATCTAACGAAGACAACGTAGCCACACACGATATATCAGCCAGAGTCAGTTCATTTCCAGCTAAAAACTCCTTGGACAGATACTTCTCAGCAACTTCATAGCATTCTCTTATATCAGAAACTTGCTCATCCGTTAAACCCGGCGCTCTGAACTTCACAAGACTGTAAATAACCGTCCTCAATCTAGGAAAGAGTATTGATGCGTCGAAGAACAAGCGTTGATCGACTATCGCTCTTGCTGTTACGTCCTTAGGGTACAAAGTTTGATGTGCTTCTCCATATTTAGACACCAGGTACATTATGATGGCATGGCTGTCGGAAAGTACTAAGCCATCGTCTTCCAACAGCGGCACAGAATGTAATGGGTTCTTCTCCAAATACTCAGGCTTGTACTGTTGTCTTGTAGGTAGGTTTACTTCGCGGGTTTCGATTTCAAGTCCAAGTATTTCTACAACCATCAAGGTTGCTCGCGCCGGAGGACTGACATCAGTTTTGTGTATTATTATCGGCATTTTGCGGTCGACTGTTTTGTACTACGGCGTATTATTTACTGAAGGTATTGGTTATCATATTGATATCGGATATGAGGGATAATCTAGATAATGTAATGATTAAAGCACAGTTCGCTTATTGGAGGAAGGAATGATGTCACTCGGTACTTCTACAATAGTATACTTTAAGGCATATACAGTCGGAAGGAACATCGACGCACAGACGATTACCACGTATTCAGTATACATTTTCAAACTGATAAAAACTTGTGATTAGAAATTTTTCATTGATTTTTTTTTGACATCTGTTGTGAAATATGTTTTTACTATGAAAGTTTTACGCATTTGTTTGTTCTTTTTGCTTTTTTTTTCTAACGAAAAAATTATATGTACGAAATAATCTAAACTAATATTATAAATGCGAAAGTAACTCTGGTCTGTCTGTCTTTCTTCACGCCTAAACCACTGAACCGATTTTAATGAAATTTGGTACAGATATAGTCTGGGACCCGAGAAAGGACATAGGATAGTTTTCATCCCGGAAATCCCCCGGGAACGGGAACTATTAATCCACCACGAAGTCGCGGGCAAAAGCTAGTATACTGAATACATGGTAATCGATTTCCCTTCAACTCTACAGATTTAATCAGATTACAGTATTGCTCGTTTCACAGCAGGATAATAAAAATAAAACGATTGATAGCTAATAACGAAATTTATTTACACGTTAAAATATCATATACCTATCACTTATAACATTTTTTGAAAATAGCTATCATAGTTCACCATTTGCAATATACAAAATCTATGGGTATGTGGGTACACGCATTACCTTTACAAAATTTACAAACATTCAACGTTATACCTTAACAATAAAAGAATGCTTAAAAATCTAAAGTGTTGGATATAAAAATTATGGAATCTTTTTAAAGTTTTATTTTTTTATTTAAAGTCTTAGATTAATATTAAGATCGCAGACCGTAGTGTGGGGACAGATACGTGGCATAGACAAGGTAGACAACTGTCAGTGGCTTGTAGCATCTGTCACAACACTACGCCGTACTCAATAAAGTAATGACCTAAAAATTCAATCAGACAATAGTATTCTTAAAAATATACTTTTCGAATGTCCCTAACTACTGAACAAAATAATTTCCATTATTTATTTTGGGGCGTCGAAGTTATGTTTGCAGATGCCATTTGTATATTATAATGCCAAAATGATTAATTATTTTTCATTAAAATGCCATGTTTATTTAACAATTAAAATAAATTCATGGACGAGGCGGATTGTGATGGTCAAGTTACTTAAAAAGTATGCGTAATTAGGAAGACAATGATTAATTAGAATTAAAATTTGAGGTGATTTGGTTGTTTGAGACAATTAAGGGAGACTCTTAATCGATCAAAATGGAGAATTAAACTCTTCTTGGCAAATACGAACATCTTCAAAACTCATGGACAATTGTTTTGTCTAAACTAATATTGCAAAGAGGTAACGGCTACGATTTAACTCAAAAATAACTCAACAAATTTAAAAAATTCTTTAACATTAGAAAGCTACATTATTACTGAGTAACATAAGCTATATAACATTACGCTACTACCCATGGATGCAGGGCAGTAACCAAAGACTTATGTTTTGAGAATGGAAGACAGTTTTTCGATGACATATTACTTCCTATCAACACAGATAAAAAATATATTTGAAATGGCGTCTGCAAGCACAACAACATAAATTACAATAAAACACGTAGCAACAACATTAATATTTAGAGAGCTACCTAACAAAATATGGAAATTCCTTACACGAAATTTTTATATCAGTCAATATGAAACAAACTTTACATATTTTTTAATTTTATTATACAATACCGCTATCAACAAGTTAGGGGTATGTACCGACAGCGCATATTTGAATCCAGAGTCAATTTGTTGTTCGATTTTGTTTCTATCCAAAAAACAGAAGGAAAAATGGCTTACTTGGCAAAATATCGAATGGATAAAACAAAAAAGAGTATGCAAACTTACTTTGATTCAAATATACACTACGCACGATAGTAATAAAGTGTATTTTGGAATAACATTTCAAGTATCACAGGAATGATAGTGAAAATACACTATATTGAATATAAAAGGGAGAACGTTAATGTCTTATTTTATTTCGAACACATTAAACACAATTTGTCTGATAAATAAATTGCTATAAGTTTAAAACAAATCAGACGAGAGAAATTCACCTTTATATGTAAGAGTAAAGAGGTTTCTGGTGTTGAATTCTTCTTTGATTAACTTAATGGAAGAATGGCATCCCGGAAAATAAAACACTAAGGGCGAGTTCCACCAAAGAAACTGGTTGAACTGTGATCAGCACATAATCATACTACATTGCAGAGCTGTCAAATTGCTAAAGAATTTTAACACTGACAAGTTGATCGTCGTTTAGTTGTGTTAATCGCATCCAGCTTCATTGGTGAATTCCGCCCTAAGATTCAGTGGAGACGCATACTAAACCGCGCTGTTTAGTAGCGCGGTTTAGTATGCGTCTCCACTGAATCTACCAATCCCAGACTGGGCAAGAGACGCGAGGTGGATTTCAAGCAATGAGATGTCTTCATATCCATCTGTTTGTGTCCGCTTCAAAGGAAAAGCAACCTTACGCGCTCTGACGTAATACCCAATATCCGCTACACATAATAGCCATGTCGTTATAAGACGAAGTTAACACCAAAAATAAGTATTGTGATAACTTTTTACAATAGTAAGTTCTAAGACTCGCTGCAAGCGTAACTATGGAAAGGTAGGAGTGAGACAAAATACATTAGAACACGCCTTAAGAACTATTTACCAAGCCTTTTAACAGCCAAATCTATTTGATTATTCACGGACGATTTTTGAAATCGGCTTTTCTATTTTATTTAGCAAGCAAAGCCGATGTCGACTATTCTGCCAATGTCAATCATGGAATGGAGAGTATGGGAGAACGAAAAAAAAAGGATCAATCACCTATTTGAATAATACTTTTCTTACACTGAGATAAACTCGAAAAATAAGTGTTTAATTATTAGTAGTTTTTAAACCATCATTATAATTTTTCTGAATAAATTACGGTTTGACAGCTGCTTAGTTATCGAACCGCTATTTTAATTTTTCAATTATTTTTAAAAAGTCTATTTAATATCAAATTTCAAGTTCAAATAACACCAGCCAATTTAATTATTTGACGTGAGATTTGATATTAAAAAAAAAATTCAGTTTTAAATAATAATTTTCGTCACAAAATCATCGCACAAATTTAAAAGTTCAAAACGCTTGTTCTTCTTCAAATATTTATCAAAGCCTTTAAGTTTCTGTTTTGCTTCTACATTTTTGATACACTCACAGCGAGTCACAGTCTCAACTATAATAAAAGATTATTGTACATAGCAACACTTGCTGCCCTGAATAAAGTTACTTGCTACCGTCAAAACGTATAAGCGTCAATAGTACGAGATCCACTTTATTTTACGAAACAGCATCTCGCTTGTATTCCACGGGTATAATAACCTGTTAAGCAAGAGTGTTTCTTTTGCTCCAAGCTCCAAGTAAAATTGAGGTGATGCTATTTTTATACAAGCCTGGCTATAGCCCTTATAACCTTCATGTTAGGGTATTTGGACTTTCTGCTTGTCTTATACTTTACCGTAATGATGGCCTTTTGGCATGCGTTTACGATAATTGCACGGATATAAAACACCGTTTCAGGATAATAAATAAATGCTGTTATGATCATTTAGCGCGTTGGATTTACAACATTCAGCTCAACGCTTAAAATTGAAAATCCCACAGCACTTAACGATTCGTACGAGATTTAAAATTTCCACCGTCGATATTGTATTGTTGATCTCGTATGTCAACGCTTATACCCGTTAACAGTCCCAACAAGTACGTCTCCCGTTCCCCAGTAGTCCGGCAGCTCGTCTCACCGCGGCTGCGACGGTCGGCGGCAGTGCGTCGCGATGGACCGGAAGCACTCGTCGCACACGCGGACGGGCTTCAGCTGTCCGTAGCGCGGGAGGGGGATGGAGTTGGAGCTGCATGAAGCGCAGAATACTTTGCCTGAAAAGGTAATTAGTGAGGTTAGTTGGCATGTTTACTGCAATACATGACTGCTTCAGTTCGAGCTAAATTAATGTATTTTCTATCTTTTATTGGAAAATATGAAGAATTGGAGAATATGAGGACGTGCTAAGCCACCGCAGACGGGGAGGCGAAGTCCGGTTATACCTGCGAGTGCGCACCGGCCGGCACGGCAATGGCATCGGTCGCCCTACTCGACTGCCCCTACGTAATTCATCGAAACTAAAAAATATATCAACCACAAAAAAGGCCTTTTTGCTTTTTTTCATGTTTTAGTTTCGATGAATTACGTAGGGGCTGTCGTACTGAGCGATTGCTTAGTCTGCTCAAAAGATTGTCTAACAGGGACGTAGGGCTTACTTTTTTGAGAGGGTCGTTATTCAACAATCTGCTAGTGCGGGTAGATGGAGGTCACAACATGTTAGATTTACATACGTTTACATTTTTGGTTATGTCATTTGCGTCACGACATTGAAGCGTATCGCTATCGCTAGCATAAGGTTGGAAGTGTAGTGTGTATAGTTACCACAATTGCGGCAGTGGTGTCGGCGGCGGAAGGCCGTGAAGTGTGCCGCACAGCGCATGCAGGCCGGCGCCGCTATGTCCGGCACCCACTCCGGGAGTCGCTCCGGCCCGTGCGCCGGGTTGCTGGGGACATCACAGTATACAAAATGAAAACCAGAGTCGGTCTGAATCAATTAGGTTTGTAGCGATTTTTTAGGTTACACAGATATTTCGCCAGATGTCAAGTTAAATCGTGCATAGTGCAAGGTACCTGTAGGTGAGGTCCCCCGTGGACACAGACGCCTGCAGCGCGCCGGGCGCGTCGTGCTTGCGGCGCGGGTCGGGCGCGGGCGAGGCGCGCGCGTGCACGGTGTTGCGGCGCGCGACCAGGGCGCTGCCATCGTGCATAGTGCAAGGTACCTGTAGGTGAGGTCCCCCGTGGACACAGACGCCTGCAGCGCGCCGGGCGCGTCGTGCTTGCGGCGCGGGTCGGGCGCGGGCGAGGCGCGCGCGTGCACGGTGTTGCGGCGCGCGACCAGGGCGCTGCCATCGTGCATAGTGCAAGGTACCTGTAGGTGAGGTCCCCCGTGGACACAGACGCCTGCAGCGCGCCGGGCGCGTCGTGCTTGCGGCGCGGGTCGGGCGCGGGCGAGGCGCGCGCGTGCACGGTGTTGCGGCGCGCGACCAGGGCGCTGCCATCGTGCATAGTGCAAGGTACCTGTAGGTGAGGTCCCCCGTGGACACAGACGCCTGCAGCGCGCCGGGCGCGTCGTGCTTGCGGCGCGGGTCGGGCGCGGGCGAGGCGCGCGCGTGCACGGTGTTGCGGCGCGCGACCAGGGCGCTGCCATCGTGCATAGTGCAAGGTACCTGTAGGTGAGGTCCCCCGTGGACACAGACGCCTGCAGCGCGCCGGGCGCGTCGTGCTTGCGGCGCGGGTCGGGCGCGGGCGAGGCGCGCGCGTGCACGGTGTTGCGGCGCGCGACCAGGGCGCTGCCATCGTGCATAGTGCAAGGTACCTGTAGGTGAGGTCCCCCGTGGACACAG
This sequence comes from Ochropleura leucogaster, assembly GCA_958449745.1. Lineage (NCBI taxonomy): Eukaryota > Metazoa > Arthropoda > Insecta > Lepidoptera > Noctuidae > Ochropleura > Ochropleura leucogaster. The sequence goes on along the minus strand of OY288223.1, from coordinate 7,617,070 downwards.
ACGCCTGCAGCGCGCCGGGCGCGTCGTGCTTGCGGCGCGGGTCGGGCGCGGGCGAGGCGCGCGCGTGCACGGTGTTGCGGCGCGCGACCAGGGCGCTGCCATCGTGCATAGTGCAAGGTACCTGTAGGTGAGGTCCCCCGTGGACACAGACGCCTGCAGCGCGCCGGGCGCGTCGTGCTTGCGGCGCGGGTCGGGCGCGGGCGAGGCGCGCGCGTGCACGGTGTTGCGGCGCGCGACCAGGGCGCTGCCATCGTGCATAGTGCAAGGTACCTGTAGGTGAGGTCCCCCGTGGACACAGACGCCTGCAGCGCGCCGGGCGCGTCGTGCTTGCGGCGCGGGTCGGGCGCGGGCGAGGCGCGCGCGTGCACGGTGTTGCGGCGCGCGACCAGGGCGCTGCCATCGTGCATAGTGCAAGGTACCTGTAGGTGAGGTCCCCCGTGGACACAGACGCCTGCAGCGCGCCGGGCGCGTCGTGCTTGCGGCGCGGGTCGGGCGCGGGCGAGGCGCGCGCGTGCACGGTGTTGCGGCGCGCGACCAGGGCGCTGCCATCGTGCATAGTGCAAGGTACCTGTAGGTGAGGTCCCCCGTGGACACAGACGCCTGCAGCGCGCCGGGCGCGTCGTGCTTGCGGCGCGGGTCGGGCGCGGGCGAGGCGCGCGCGTGCACGGTGTTGCGGCGCGCGACCAGGGCGCTGCCGTCCGACGTGGAGTCCGACGTACTATCCGCGTACACTTCCTCTGCCGAATACACGCTGTCGAATGAGCTGCCTGGAAATTGTATGTCTATTTTGAAGAATACTGTTCCCGGTCCTTGTGTTATGGGATAATTTATGGAAACAGTCAATGTCACACACTCCTTGCTGTGGGACATCCCTAAATTCAGCTCATGATTAGTAGCACCTTAACAGTACATTATGTAAGGAACTCGTCAATCGAGCCCAGTACTCCGTGCTCAGCAAGTCACGCTTGCGACCGCGAGATCGGAGCAATCAATAGTAAACTATAATGACAAGCAACAACTTACCGTTCTGTATAACTTGGTCCTCAGTGGCCTCATACTCTATTGCAGGTGGTTTATCTTCCACCGGTTCTGGCGGGTCGGGAGACTGATTCATAAGGAATACGGATTTCAGAATGTTTCGGAGATCTGCTGCGAAGTTTGTCTGCAATTGGTCCGCGACACCCGCGATGCACACGAATAGGCGGTGGATGAGGTCTTCGCTTGATCTGAAGTAATTTACAACGAATTATTAAAAAAAAGTTTTAAGTAAACTCTACAAATTGACGTGTGATATTTTACTTGTGTACTGGATACAAAGGAAATTATAAAAGGACTGGTCACACTGTTACGCTATTGCCATACTGTTCTGCTATAACCCCACCACGCTTCCCGCATATTTAGAAAGAGATGGAGAGTGACGAAAAAGGGAGAGGGTAAATATGTACTTGGCGCTATGAGAGCCATATTTGTTACGGTCACGTAATGTGGGCTATAGAATAAAATATACTTTAGTGCACACCAAAAGTTGAACATAACTGTTTTACAGACATTGCTAATTCTATGGTTGCAATGGCAGTCTTATCGCTATCTTATATAGATAGCCGATATCTTCCAACCGTCAGATGGACTGTATGAATATAAAAATAAAACGGGGGGTAGTCAATGGTGTACCTACTGCCAAACAATTTAAATAAAGTTATTTATAAATACATATAATATATTTATTTATGTGTTTTATAAAATTATGTGAACGATAAATAAGATAGGTGTTAAACATTTGCTGGGATATTCAATTACGTTAGAGGGAAAAAGTTTGCAACTAAGGTTTTAAAAGCAACAAGTGACTGAGCTTGTCTTAAAGACACCGGTATTTCGTTCCATATACGGACAGCCTAGGCCACTAAATTTAGTGGAATGTTCATGTTGGCTATCATAGGACATCTTTATGGAAAATTGTACGTACTTGAACTTCCCGCGCGCATGTTGTCTCGCAGCTAACTCCTGCGCTTGTAACGCGAGAGCTATTTGTTCGTCGTCTGCGCATTCCGATGCACCGCATGACGTGCCGCTGAAACCAGACATAAGCGCAAATTTTAAGGGAGAAACTTCAGAGAATCTAAAGCTAATGTCACTATTCTGTCATCAAACATAGAGCTGGAGCTATCGAGGACGTATGGCTACATCTCTTTCGCATACGCTCAAACTCAAACCAAGCATTTATTTCAATTAGACCATTACAGGCACTTTTGAACGTCAAGAAACAAAGGGATGAAGCTCCAGTCACAAGGCATGATAACTTGGGAAAGGTAGTTGACAATCCAAAGCGCTCTTGAGAAGAAGAAAAGCGGTAGGCATGCACTGAGGTTGACTCAGCATTATTATGCAGTGCAACTGAATTATGTTAATCGATCTTATTTTAAGGTGATTAACATCAATGTTGATCGGCCAAAAATCGTGTTGAATTTTTAGTGTGTCCAAATCGTTTTTTTCAAATGCTCTCGTTATTAAAAACTCATTAACATGTATTTTCCGATCAGCTATAACGTTCTAGCCATTTTATAAGACATGATGATTACAATCAATTTTATCAAAAGGAAAGTTACTATCAAATATCAACTTCCATTCATATGACGATACGGTTGGCGCAGTGACTGAGCGATCGCCTGCTGCGGTACGTGTCGCGGGTTCGATCCCTGCATGGAATAAATATTTGTATGCTACACAGATAGTTGTTCCGGGTCTGGCTGTTTGTGTAGGTTAAATGTTTGTAAATGCACCCACAATACAGGAAAAAAAATTCTATTGTGGGGCAACGTTTTACAGAGAAAAAAGATTAATGGGTCTATAACAGCTAAAAAAACCTCACCTCTCATCAACAAAATGATCCAAATTCAACCTCAAAGGACTGCTCTGGTTCTGCGTCGACCGGTTATCCAATATCACCATACCCGGAGACCAGATCTTACTCTTTTTCTTTTTACTCTTCGTATTGCTCTTCCTGCTTTTCTTCGGCCGCGACTGTGACGGCCCTACGTCCGCGTTTGAACTAACATTATTGTCTTCGTCAACTAACGAACTAATCTTCTTATCAGCTTCCCTATGCCTTCTCAATTCAGTGATAACTTCGTCAATCGTTCTATAATCTTCGTCGCCAGCGTTCGCTCCCCAGTCGTGCAACACTCGTCTCGCTTCACTATTTACATTCGTCGCTTCATTCAATCCTTCTTCGTCTGAACTTAACCTATTTATAACCTTATCCATTACGGTCGACGAGCCCGCCTCGTTCTTACTACTATCGTCTTCAACGTAATTTATATTTACAGTAACGTCATTATTTACATCTGAAAAGGAACTTTCTAGAGTGTTTTTGGTGTGTTTATCGTCGTCTGTTTCTGCATCCGGACTCTTTAGTACCCTGTTTTGTTGCATGAAGTGATTGTCTTTGCTCTGGTCGGTGTCGGGCGATCTATCTAAGCTAGTGTTTTCAGTACTGACGCCCGAGTCGACCGGGGATTCGTGCTCGCTTTCATAACCTAACATAAACTTAACTCTCTCATCCTCTCTATCTAGCGTCATTTTTGCCGAATGGAAACTTGTGTTATCACCGTCTGCTGTTTCTTCTTCTAAATGATTGTATTCCTCATTGGTAAGTAACAGCGAACTTAGGTTAGCATTAGCTATCGATATATTAGTGTTCACTATGTCCGCGTCAATATTTTCTGGGATAATGAGCGGGAGATCTGAGTTGAGCATTGCACTGTTGATGTCACTTCCTGCATCGTCTTCTTGGTTGAAGACAGCAGAATTATTGTGTGACAGAGAGGAAAGAACTGCTGGATCGTGACTGATGGCGTTGGGTATCAGATACCCGTGACTCGTAGATGGCAAACAGCTTAACTGTTCGTTCCTCGGTCCTGAAAACCCGTACTCTTCTGAATCTTCAGTCGATATCAACGTGGGTACATCGTTTGTTGAGAACGAATGTATTTGATGTTCTAAGATGTCGACATCGCTGGCTGCGATGGACGAAAGACGATCGGCAATTTCCGTGACCTGTTCGTTGAGTGACGTCACAAGGTCATGGTCGGGAATCTGTCGATTGCCGTCACTAGTTGAAGCTGACACGGCGTTGATGACGATCGGATCGAACATCATCAAACCGTTAGTTGACAAGTTCCTTAGTGAAGAAAGGTCTGAACTCTCAGTTTTGCTGGTTTTTCTAGCTCTTTCTATGTATTCTCTGCTGTCATTGGTCTGGAATGTGTCAGTGCTGGCCGTGTCCGTGGAGTAGTGTCGGGAGCTTGTCTTCATAGTGTCGTGTTCGGAATCGTGGCCTTCGGTGTCGACGGTTCCTTCAGACAGACGGCGCAATCCGTCGATTATTGGCGTCATCACTTCTATGTTGTCGGGGAGGTAGTCGCCGTCTGTTATTATTGGTTCTGTTGAGCTGTGGAAGAATTAATAGTTAGTTAAATTTTGATACGCAATCGCATCGCAATGAAGTATTGTATGGTATTTTTGGGGAGGGTGCGCACCACCCACTCCACACATCGGAATTAGAACTAAATATTTAGCATAAAATTTGTCATAAACCGAATAATAAGACCTCATTCTATACCTTATTTATTCAGTTAATAAAGTCAGTCAGTTAAATAAAAAACAGTAACTTCTGACCCAAACTATATTTAATAAGATAAGACATCTTATTATCTATAGTTTAGGCTTGCTGTTTCATATGCATTACATACAAAACTTGAATATAAAGTTTGTATTCTACAACGATAATCAAGGACAAATCTGAAATTAAATATAGGTTTGTGGTTACATTAACTTACTGCTACTATTATGTGTATATATATTATGGTCCCTGTTGTAAAATATGGTCTCAGTTCTTACTGCAGTAGTGTATTTTAGCTAGGTAAGATTATAAAAGTTATAGATACCTTTGGTGCGAGTATAAATCCCGGCAATTGGCATGGTCCGCATAAAACCTCGACACAAACTCTCCCAGATCTGGGTACGGACACGACCAATCGTTTGACGATTCATTTGTGTCTGAAAAATAAAAATAACATTATGTTTCTTATAAATACTAACGGTTTAGTCAGAATATATTGGCCAACTAAATTTGACAATCAAAAAACGATGGGTATTTCTGTTTTGTTGTACAGACGCCTGCACATCAAGCTACTACAATCTGTTAGATTTCTTTGATAGATTTTCGACTTTATTTTTAAAGTATTAGGTTCAAGGTTCATTGTGAAAAATGGTCAGTTTCGGGTAGCTTCAACCAAAAGAGAAAAACAGAACACCTATTGTTAATTAACAGGCTGTTAATAAATGATTATTATTATTTGCTTAATTTCAACACCTCTTTTAAAGTCTTATTTTAAAAAAAAACATACAAAAAATTGTACTTCATGATTTGAGGTGACCATACCAAAAAGTCGTAATTTTTGTTTGGTACTGACGAGCTACTTAAACGTAATTACGAGCCGAGTCACGAGTATCTTGTTGTTTGAACCTGTTTGTTACCTGTTGATTCCACAGAAACTGACAGGCGGCACCAATGTGTCTCCATCACTGACCAAAGCGAGCTGCACCTTAATTCAGTTCAATAGACAGCGGCATTTAGAAACAGCAAGGAGTTTTTAATGCTAGTCGCATAACTTTAAAGTTCATTTTCCCTTTTCATAACACTCTAGCATGATTGGTTGTTTTATGAAAACTTTTCCTTTACTCACCAGCAGGTAGGTGTTTCGTGAGGTTGGAGATGTCTTCGTTGGTGCACAGGAGCCGCTCGAGAGCCATCAGCTCGCGCCGGTCCAGAGTCCACAGAAGAGACCGGATCTTGTGTAGTAGCGTGCGGAATGGACGAAACATGTCCGACATCTCTTCTGTGGATGTCGAAAAAAAGAGAATTTAGTATGCCACACCAAATGTGAACAGAACTCCAAGGAGTCGAACGCTTTAACCACCTCTGGGACTCTATAAGGACTCAAAAGCAACAAACAATAATCAAAATAACTTTTCTGTCCCACTCGTGAATAATTCGGATTGAATAAATAAATGATCATAAACGCGATTCGAACAACTAAACGGCGATCAAGAGCTGCCAGGATCAACATTCCAGACCAAGGTACAAAAAAATAACTGTGCCGTGAATGTATAGTATATGCAGATCAGATTCAGTTTCATAATTTAAATACTCGAGTAATTAGACTTCAGTGATTGCCTTAATAGTTAAGTATATTAACTTAGTACCTACTTAGGTATAAATATGATGGTTGAAAGCATATAAAAAGTCTGTGTCTGTGCTATTAACTGTTGGGTTCTTTTGCATCCTAGATGCAGCCCTGACAGTCTTGACATTATTTAATAATAGCACTTAATGTGCCTTGACATTGATTAACTCACTATTATAACTTTGGTATTGTTAGCTGCACGCCACCCAAACATAATAAAATAATGCCTGGCGCAAAAATATTTTGTCACTAAAACCAAATGTGTGTTCAAAATTTCAGCAACAAATGATGAGCAACTTACATACATATGAACAGTGCATGTAAAACAAAAGCTAGTTATAAAGGCGTACCAGGTGTTTTATCAATGCTGAGTGGTCCGCTGGAATATATCAGCAAACCACTGACAATAGCCAGCCGCGGCACTGCGAACATTAGCGCCGGATCATATGAGTCAACCTGAAATCAAATCAACATTCTGTTTATCATGTTCCGTTTCAATTCCGGAAGTTAGTTGCGAATGACGCATGACGATCTATACGAGAGATCGATATGATATACGAGAGAGACGATCTATTCCAACTTTATGACGGCTCGGAAGTTAGCTGCGAGTGACGGTCTACTCAGGTATAACGGTTCCAACTTTATGACGGCTTGGAAGTTATGTGTAAGTGGCAGTCTCTCAGGTATAACGGTTCCAACTTTATGACGGCTCGGAAGTAAGGTGCAAGTAACGGTCTACTCAGGTATAACGGTTCTAACTTTATGACGGTTACGAAGTTAGGTGCAAGTGACCGCCTACTCAGGTATAACGGTTCTAACTTTATGAGGGCTCTAATACCTACATCTGAAAAGGCAACCAACCTGTTCCTGTATGAGCAAGTTCTGCTTGAGCGCTCGTCTCAAACTCTCAGAGAATAGCACGCAAATAAGTTGTTGAGCTTCAAACTCGTGCGGCGTTTTTACATTCACCATGGCGCTGACGTAGCATAGCTCAAACTCTGCAAACAACCTGTAATGAGACGAAGGAGAGTTAAGAACGGATTTACAGGAACTAGATGCAAGGTTACAAGGTTGCCGATATGGCCCAACTAATTCCCAAACAAGGGTAAAATAATCTCGTTTAGTTTTGCGTAGAAAATCTTGTGTATGTTAACAATGCTGGCAGAACGGATCGTTGAATAACTCATAAGTAGGCTACGGAGGGGCTCAGAGTGGTTACGTCCCTTAATTTGTACCAAAAGCCTAGCAAGTCCTCTGACATTTGCTGAGTGTATAGCAAGTGATACTTGGACAGCTGGGGCAAGATGGAGAAGCTGTAGGAGGGGACCAGTTACAGTAAATAAATAAATAAATAAATATCTTGGGACAGCTCACACACGGCTATCTAATCCCAAGCTAAGCAGAGCTTGTGTTATGGTAACCAGACAACTGATATACATACTTATATAAGTTATAAATACATACATATTATAGATAAATCACAACCAGACACAGAACAAACAATCATGCTCAACACACAAAGTTTGTCCTGGGTGGGAATCGAACCCATGACCTCCGGCTCAGCAGTCAGGGCCAAAAACCACTAGACCAACAGGCCCGTCACAGTGCTTTGACGGCACGGTTGCCGCAGTGGCTGAGCGATTGACTTCTGCGCTGCGTATCGTGAGTTCGATCCCCGCACGGACTAAATATTTGTATGACCTACAGGTAGTTGTTTCGGATCTGGAGAAATTCCTAGTGTGGGGCAACGTTAATATTAAAAAAGATAAAAAAGTGCTTCTCACCTGTCAAATATCCTAAGGCTCTCGTGCAGCATATCGTCGTGCTGCGACAGCGCCATGCCTCGCGGTCGGAGGCACTGCTCCCGCAGCAACGAGCGCACGGTCTCCAGGCTGCGTGTGAGCGCCTTGGCCAGAGGTCGCATGGCCGCTGATTCCTCCTCGCGATTCATTATCGAGGAGCCCGCGGCTAGACACTGGAAATGAGAAAATAAGTTTCATGAGTAAGAGTATCAAATAAATCAGGAGTGGTGGCTCAGTGATAATGCCCTCAACTTTCGAGTTGGAGGTCGTGGTTTCGAGCCCCAGCTGGTGTATTACTATGTGTAAACGGTGAAGGAGCTGGCATGTCCAATATTTCCAAGACATTTTTACTGTCCGAATAGTGTCGATTCGTCAATTTTTGTTTTTTTTTACATAATCATAATTTTCCTACCCTTGTCCCAATCTATTTGGGGTCGGCGCAACACGTTTTCTTCTTCCATTCTCCCCTATCAGACGTCACGGATAACGTTTTCTACAAGTGATAAAATTGTCAAGGCGGAAAATTCACAAATATGTTGGATTGTTGCGACAATCCGATCATTTTGTTTTTTATTAAAAAAAAATTGAGCGACAGGTGACATGTGACAATTTGTCGTAAAAAACTTCAACTTCGTCAAATCTGCCCTATAAACAAATAATGGTCGTGAGATATTATTGTTATTTATTATATTTGTGGAATTGTCTGAAAATTCTGACAGGAACATTAAACTCTGTGGCGAATTCTATATTATGAATTTGAAACATGTGAGAAAGTGTTTTTAAAAGGTTTATTACCATGCGATCATTCGATAAAAATAGCATTACTACTAGTAGCTAGAATTCGGGCCAGTGATTCTGAAACGGCTGCGAAGTGTTTGTTCTCCCACTTTGAAGAATTTGACCGAAGAGGATGACCGAGTAAGAACTTGTGGTTATCTTCTATACTAAATGCTCTTCGTTATTTTTTTCAATAAAGTAGCCATGAATTGCTAACATAAGGTATTTCAAATGACATTTTGATCTTTTGGTGTCAGAAGGAAAAGAAAATTAAATTAAATACGTACACTCATTTATCGTCACAAAACGAAATGATTTCCAAATGTGTCAAAAGTCGACATACCTAATTGTCCCGACATTAAGACAATTGTCAGGGAAAATTTTCACTGTGGTTTTTTGACATAGGTTTTGACTTTTATAAAGCGTTACATAAGTTTTATAAAAGTCGTTTTTGCATGACAAATATATCAATGTTTCAAAAGTAGCCATGAATTGCTAACATAAGGTATTTCAAATGACATTTTGATCTTTTGGTGTCAGAAGGAAAAGAAAATTAAATTAAATACGTACACTCATTTATCGTCACAAAACGAAATGATTTCCAAATGTGTCAAAAGTCGACATACCTAATTGTCCCGACATTAAGACAATTGTCAGGGAAAATTTTCACTGTGGTTTTTTGACATAGGTTTTGACTTTTATAAAGCGTTACATAAGTTTTATAAAAGTCGTTTTTGCATGACAAATATATCAATGTTTCAATCAAGGTCTATTTTTGTCATATAATATCACTTTTATTAAATAATCTAAACGTAAATAAACTATACAATTTAGTATTTTTTGGCATATTATTTCGGATTGTCAGATGTATTTGTGGTGATGTCTTGGAAACTTTGTCCTCCCGTGATGGATCAGATCGCTCTTTCCCTCAGAGATGAGTATTGTGTCCCAGCTTCCAGCATTATAAATTAATGTTATACACGTATTCATGACAAGATAATAGTTATATCAACTATTTTGTTTTCTGTTTCTAACTAATATTTTCATGTTTCTATTTCGGTATAAAATTGTAAGAAGATGTACTTAGAGGATTATTTCAATCCGAAGCGCCTGTCAAACCGTCACGTCGAAGATTTTCAAAAGGCTTAACGACCGCATTGTGCCTAGAGCCTAGCCTAGACGTATTGAATGAGACACAGCTGTTCTCTTCACATGTATGTCAAACATTATCATAGCAAATATTCTGCAAACTGCCTGAGTCACGTTCGTCCCAAATATAGACGTAATCTTACCTAAACATGAGAAAATAAAGGTCAATCAATAGCGAATAGAAATATTATTGTTTATATTATCTTTTCAACTTACACGTATGGCGTCTTTAGGTTAACAATAGCAATTGTATTTTAAGGGTAGGTACAATAGTTAAACAAAGGTTTTATGCGTAGCCTTTTAACGCATGGCGACCTAAATCCCCATTTTTTTTTCGGTTAGACAGTCATTTTCACATATAATATACTAGCTTCCACCCGCGACTTCGTCCGCGTGGCATAGTTACTTTGGGGTAACGCTAACTTTAGCCGGGGGATGATCAAAAAAAAATTTCTTTCTCTCCCCTTTTCTAACCCTTTTCTTACTTTAAAAAAATAATAGTCTTTGTCCGTCTCCAAGACCCCAACTATCTCTGTACCAAAATTCATGAAAATCGGTTAGACCATTTAGGGGTGAACAAACTCACTTTCGCTTTTATAATATTATAGTAAGGATAGATAGTCTCGAAGCGAAAGGAGTTTCTGACTGAATCCTATAGGTTTCTTCTTTTGCTCTTTATGTTCTGCAGTTTCTCTTTTGAACAACCCGCAGCCGCTGTCTCAGCCCTCTGTTTTGCTGTCATTTTTTGAGGCGCGCGTCGAACACACCAGAGAATAAGTACATCATTTCGAAAACTTTATAAGTATATGCTTATTTTTGCTTAACATTAACGCTTCGTGACCGTACCCATCACACACGCTGGTAGTTTTTCACAATTTCAATGTTATGTAAAATATATAACTGCGTGTTTGTATGTACCTAAGCGTATTCGTTCACAGCTTGCGTGACTCATATAATTATTAATTACCTACTAACCAAGCCACAAATCAACTTATTTTATAACGCCGCCATTCTCTTGCTGCGTAAAGAATCGGAAGCCTATGAGGTTAAGCAGCGTTCCAGTCGATGGGTCATCAATGTTATGGTTAAAATGTGATAGTACAAGAAATAATATTACATCTAACCTTGGAAAAAACAGTCGGTGGCTATTTACGTACCTACTAGTCATTTACCAACCACATAAAAGTTGAATGGTAATCTATACAAATAAATAAAATTGTGTAAAAGTGTGTGTTTGTAATTTCAAAATACATATATAAACAGCCTTTTACTTAATTCATATGATGAGATGTTTAAACCGACTATTTGTTTATCCCGGCTAATCTCCCAAAAGGCTGGACCGATTTTTAAGGGACTTTAAATAGCAGCTTAGGTTAAATTTTAGCTAAAAGCTCAATGAGTTGTTATTTTAGAAAAAAGACAAGGATTCCGAGCAAAAAAAATCCCATGAAATTTTCAACAAAATTCTATTCAAATGGTGAATTAATATTTTTATAACAATGTGCAATGTCACAACTAAAGATTTAAAAAAAATTGAGGATACACCATGACCTCAGAGTTAGGAGGATAGGTATTACCTACATAAGACTTTTTATTCCAGTAGGATATTTTCGTAGGATATTCCCAAATCCTCATCGCATCGCGCGACTCCGCGGGAAAAAGCCAGTATTTTTATGGCATTGTTAGTATAAATGGTAATCGATAGCTACATTAGAACTGAGTGCCTTTATAGTTAATGTTCGTATTGTTTTATCGACTGCTTTGATTTGACTAAAGGCCACCGTACATGGAACGGGTGACCAGCCGCAGAAACCGATTAACATACTTACAAAATGGTTTCACCTCACTTTTTTGGAATGTTTTACCAGCTATTTGTTTAACCAAAAGCTAATCTATCACCGACGATCTGAGTCTGTCAGCCAGTCATACCAAATAGGTATCATATTATAAAATAACACCCCTTTGGATCTTAGATAAGCAGTCGTTCCAAGTAAAATTTGATACTCAGGTAAATTAGGAGCAATCTCAACATCATTGAGAAAAGTCAAGGAAGATGTACTTTGAACAAAATCTCCATGGTACCCACCTCAGCACCGAACCAGAGCTGTCCAGCCAGGTTGTCTTGAAGCACATCCTCGGGAAACTTAACTCGGAAGCCTCGTGCCACACGCTCGTCACCCAGCAGCTGGTCCATTATCTGACTTGTGATGTTTAGTACTCGGTCCTGTGGAGAAAGAAACAAAGATATTATGAATAAATAAAGGCACTAACTACACGATATGCATTGAGCCAAGTTAAGTTACTGCCGAAATAAATTACTGCGGGTTCGGAAAAAATATTGCATGACCTACAAGTAGTTTTTTCGGGTCGGGCTGTTTGTGTATGTGAGTTTAAATGTTTGTAAACGCACTCACGATACAGTTCTCCTGTATCGTGAGTGCGTTTACAAACATTTAAACTCATCGAATCTCTAGTGCGGGGCAACATTTTAAATAATAATAAGTTAGGATAAGATTTAAATAAAAGAAATGCGCTACCGCATTTGGTAAACCTGTAGTTATAGATGGAAACTGGTGATGTGGACTGCGAGATTGTTGGGAAGACATATTGTTGTTACCTTGGAATATAAAGGGCAAAAGAAGAAAAATGAATTTAGTCAGTAAAAGTGTAACAAAAAGAAAGTCTGAGTAAAAGTCCGCTCCGCCCAGAGCTGGGAAAGTTATTTAACGATTTCCAATCCGAAAAAAAGACCTGAGTGTAACTCAGTATTTCCAACTAAAACATTTTAAAGATGGTAACAAAAATAGCCTGTAAGAACAAAATGACAACTGATTTATGAAACACCCTAACAATTTTCTGACCCACGATTACTTTATCAAAATTTCACTACAATATAATCAATACTAGAGTACTGTATCTATGCAATAATACAATAATTGGGTAGTTGACACCATTAACCAATAATTTAAAAACACAATTTTTCTGAAAGAACACCTTATTGTAGACCTGAGAACTCCATTCATTTCAAAATAACTTTAAAATTTGATTTTTAGTTGCTTTTAAATCAATAAATAGTTGCATCATTGACTTGACAACTTAGTGACGTCATCGGTTGCGAGTCTCATACAAAATCTATGGGGGAAGCGCATTTTGACAGCTCATAAAAAGTATATTAATTCATTGGTGGTGTCAACTACCCTGTTACACCTGAAGAGTTCGTATGGTTTAACGCGCTAATCTCAGAAACAGAAATTATTTTAGTGTTGGATTGGATAGCCAGCTAGTACCTAGCCACAGCTAGTTGACAAGCTCATTTATCCATCCCTAAAAATAAATAGAATCTCGTTTTTTGCACCACATTTCAGCAAACACGCAAATAAATGAAATTTATCGGTCACATAAAACTAAAGTGCTAAGGTTGCATTGACGATATAAAGTCTAGGTGGTAGGTTAACAACCTGCCACGATATAGTGTGCACGCGACTTTAACACGGATAGGGCATTGCGGTACGGCGATAAAGGTCAAGCGTCAAATCCGGTCATATGTGGAATGAAACATGTTTGTTTTAGGCTTTACTGCTATTTGATTCAATGTGAGAATCAGATATTTTTTTCCAATATTCACGACACCTCTATGTATAACTCGCTTATTCGCTTATTTTTTTGTTTGAAGGGTGTTTTGTCTCCGGCCACCGTAGAAGCTGGTCTGTGGACACAGTGAGCAATGGGTAGATCAGCGTCCGTCCATCTATTGACGACATGCCGTCTCGACGGTGAGTTCGTGTTCCACACGCGCCGCAAAGCAAAAGGGGCGTGCCAGGGCCACAGCCTGCTAGGGTTGTGGGTTTTTCAAAAGAGATATCGCGGCCCCGGAACACAAAGGGCAAATGTAGTAGTGACAGACAACAACCATCAACGGTATTACGATTGTGTTGAGGATAAAATCACATTCGCACACATCTCGGGAACAGTTTTTTTATACAATACTAGCTCGCGCCCTTGACTTCGCCTGCGTGATATCGGAAAAAAAGTATCCTATGTGTTATTTCAGACTATAATCTACCTGTGCCAAATTTCATCAAGATTCGTTCAGCCATTATGACGTGAAAGAGTAACAAACATACATACATCCATCCATCCATCCTCACAAATATTCGCATTTATAATATTAAGTAGGATTTACTCGCCAAACCTTACGTTTGATGGCGAGATCTTAGAATTGCAACTCACTAAAGTGAGGGGTCAAACCGCAGAAAGGGCTTCCAATGCAAATTAATGCAGATGCTTACGACCGGATTTATATCTCCACGCAATGACGCCATTATGTGACTGAGAGACACTCAAAAACGCTGAAATCACCTTTATTATTTTGTGTCCCAACTTTTCTCGACACAAACCATAAGAGCAATACTATAAAAATAATGAAGAAACCAAAAACAAAGAAACAGAAGCAATGACTGACATATCCAAGGAAGTGTAATTAATATGTACCTACAACAAAGATACATATATACACACACGACTTAGTCATAGACACACGTATTATGTGAACCGAATCCCTCACGGAGTACTTAAACCTGTCCGGTAAAAACGGATTAGCAACAGTCAATAAAACGCACACACCTTAAAGCCCTAACTAACGTTATTATCTTTCCGGTATACGTTCAAATGGCTTCAAGTAAGTACTATCTAAATGTTAAGGACAGACGTGGACAACACTTACTTAATATTATAATTACACAGATAACAACTATGTGCTTCGAGCATGTACACTCGGTGAATTTGGTTGGCATGCAGGCAGTCGGTGCATAATTAAATGATATATAATTCCGTCAAGAAGCAATAGCTATACCAACACACTTTGGAAACACATTCTAGTAATCATAATAATGGGTAAAGACCCCATAAAGACGCCGAAAGGCGTTTGTTGTCCCAGTCACAGTAAAAATATTTTTTTCGTAGTTTCGGAAATATTAAAAGTCGAAGTTACCCCTGTTCTATTCAATGCATTCAACAGCACAATGATTTTGAACGTTACATTGAGACCTACCGTAAATCGTGCTTTTTCACCCCAATTGAAGGCGTTTCCCATCAGCATCGAGTCTTAGTTAGATATACATGATGCTTGATTGACGGGTCCATTTAAAGAAAAAATAGAAATACCTTGTTTACGCTTTCTTAGTTTTTAAACAGGACATCTAGACGACTAATTACAATTGCAACTTGGTAACTCAACCACACTTAAAATCGAATATAATAAACAAAAGCAAAACTGTCGAAACAGCATAGTTACTGCATTCCAATTAGTTTTGTCTACAGTACACACATGACACATGCATAGCGATTAGAAGCTAGAACACACGTGGTCTCAGATAACTGCTGTACCGATAAACATTGTATATATGTTTTGTCCTAAAACATAGTGTTATTTTCCACGTTCGTCTGTTCGGTGATAAAATAATGGCTGATATATTGTAATAGTCTTTGTGAATTATTTTAACGTGCAGATTGCGAGCCGTTCCAGATCGTAAGTGCTGGTAATCACGCGAATAACTTCATTTGGTCTGTTCGTGATCTAACCGCAGTTTCTAATAGATTCGTGTTAATGTTATAGTATTATGGAATTATTGTCTGAATCCAGTGGCTTGGTTTTAAGTGAGAACAACTGAACAAGAATAAGTTAAATTAATGTAACAGTACTAGGGGGTCTAAATGGTAGCGTAAATACCGCCTACCGTTCGTAAAATGGTCACAAAGTCACAACTTACAATATTAACTACACCCTAGTGTGTAGGTATTCTGATTCTGCTTAAGCGGCCATTTTGCCCCCAGTAGTGGTACAGAACAGGCTAGTATAACTACTAGTCAAGACAATGTTTTATGGAATTGAGATATCTAGACTAAAATAGCGGTGAAACCTGAGTTAGATCTAATCTTAAGGTCTAGAGTTCCCCTGAACATTAACTAGACTGTTACTTTAATAACATTCGCAGCTTTAATCGATTGATAGTTCCACCTACTTTATTGTGCCAATTAAATTACAGAAATAGCACAAACAACTAGTAACAACATTAAGTCAAAGTAGTACAGACATTAAAATTCTTTGCAACTGTGGGTCGATACGCAGGATATTTGTGTACACTTCCATACAAATTGATGTAAACAAGGCAATTAGCAAGCTGAGCGACAGTGCACATTATACCCGTATACTACGGGAATTATTTAACTGTCTAGTTAGTCATTAATGCACCGAAAATGAGGTTGAGAATAGTTATGTACAACAACTTAACAGTGAAAAGAATGCAATATTAAATAGACTAAAGAAACATGTGAATGGTTGGTTTAATGTGAATTTCTTTAATAAAAATGAACGCGACCGATACAAACTTTTTTTTTCTTTTTTGGCAACAGCGTTGAAGTCGGCTTATCAGCCAGCGTCATCGACGCATCTACATCTCGTTTAAAACCATTTTCCACAACAATGATGACAGGCAATTTTTTATGCTCTGATCCCGTTCAGTTTTATTGGTAAGTTCGCCTCTAAAGGTTGCAAGAGAATCTCAAAACATTTATAGCTCCACTTCTCGCTAGCTAATTTCCTAGCAAATGAAAACGATCTTCATATTTACATTGAGTAGCAGCATTTAATCTAAACATAGTAACACTGTGGCATACTTGTATCGAGTGTCTAACAAAACCAAATAAAGGTGGCGAAGAAGTTTTGTTCTGTGCCGTTTTTGAGTTATGCCCGTGTACAAACATCTTTAAGAACAATAGCCCAAGTTTGAGCTGTAGGAGTCTAGGTAGGTGCCCACGTCAACCATTCCCTCTTGTCGTCCTAATGAGAAACTGTGATTGGCATTGACTAAGGTTTTCTATCCCCGAGTGAATATTTATCAGTCCTTCTATGTCAATCTATTCCGTGACGCTCCATCGCGGTCACGTTGCTAGTCGATTGATTTTCGTAACAACTAATTAGGTCTGAACCCGCCCGTTACGCATGCATATTTACTTGACCGATATTCGTGTTTATGAAATTATGATTTGGGCTAAATGTTGTTCTTGTTGTTTATATTACAATTAGTAATCCAAGTGATACTTATATCACCAACGCTTTATTTCCAATAGGACTGTGAATGGGTGACTGAGTAATTGTTTCCTGATTAAATCATTAGCGACATAAATGGCAGTTTGTAATCAAAAACTTGCTTGCAAAATGTTAATTACTGATACGAATCCCAGAAGTACTTAATTTGATTTATGTTACTTTGAATGGCACCTCAGTACATTTATTTACTACGTCATATGAACGGAAGTTAACCACAACCTAAACAATAAATAGATAAGAAAATACGGTTTCCAAGTTCATACAATTCTCAAATAAAGATATTTATTCAAAGTTTTCAAACATGTCAGTAATGTAAACGAAATAGTGTCAAAACTGACAAGTAAAATATAGTGTTAACAGTTTATTTTACATAAAACGTAAACTGTTTGTGTTTCTTTACACTTCTCACAATATAAGGAGGAAGAACAACAAATAAAATATCAGAGGAAACTTCGGTCGAGATGTTCGTCTTGGCCTAATTACTAAGAATTACATCCTTACTCCATCAAGATTCTAATATTAACCTATAGAAAAAAAGCACCATTTGTATGAGACACGGCAGCGAGGGGATTGGGATTTGGGAACAAGCTAAGAAAGGCAGGATGGTGCTTTTACACTGCAGAATAAGTGTGCTAGACATAGGTCTAGCACACTTATTCTGCAACTAGCTGTTCCATGCGGTTTCACCCACGCTGCTCAGCACCTGTTGGTCGTAGCGTGATGTTATATAGCCTATAGCCTTCCTCAAGAAATGGACTATCCAACGCAAAAAGAATTTTCCAATTCCAACCAGTAGTCCCTGAGATTAGCGCGTTCAAACAAACAAACAAACTCTTCAGCTTTATAATATTAGTATAGATAAGATTATAAACACTTCGTTAAAAATTTAAAATCATCAACGCTGGGGCCTGCTGAAAAAATCGGCTAAATGGGAGTCAGACTCGCGCACCGAGGATTTGATACAATTGCGTAAACTTAGGTTTATGTTTTCATAGCTCCAAGGGACCACTGACTTGAGAATATAGTTAATTAATTAATTTCAACTCGATACCTCCACACGTTCCCGAGATAAAGGGTCTTGAAAGAAAGACAGAGCGACAGACGGACAACAAAGTGATCCTATAAAGGTTCCGTCTTTTCCTTTTGAGGTACAACACTTTACACAACTTGCAATAGTGTCAATTTTCAGAACAAAAAGCTGTACAGCTATGGATAAAGAAGTTTAATATAGTCCAAGCTATTAGAAAGGGCAAGACATGTAGCCCTACTATGACCTCTTAAAGCAATTCTTATTCCGCTGAGGGTAAGAGACAGAGCTATACAGGGTGTCTAGCACCATCTCTTTCACTCAGTGGAATAAGAATTGCTATAAGATGTCATAGTAGCCCTTCAGATTGAAATAATGAACTTTCTACACAAGGAAGGCTATAGTACCAACTCTGAGTCTGAATAAATGGACCAGAAAATCTATTCCACATAAACATTGGGATCAACAATAATGAAGATTATTTTAGTATCTATCATTATTTATAAGTAACAAGAAAAGACTTTAGCGAATGCTTATGATAGAAAATTTCATCTTTTCCATCTTTTTCGTCGTTCTGTCAAAGTTTCAGCACGTTCGAAAATGCTTCTGCCGAATCTTGACGATTCCTTTCTTTTCGCCACAATCTACTTCAGATCAAGAACATTCAAAGTATGCGCGCGCCTCAATGAGATGTCAGAAAAGCAGAGGGGCCTGACAGGGCCACTGCCTGCCTGGGGTTACGGGTTGATCAAAAGAGATACTGCGGAATTACTAACCCCCGCTCCGCCCAGAGCGGGAGAACGTATTTGGTGATTTCCCACTAGCAAAAAAAGTATATTTGAATGGTATCGAGCTAAGAATCAGGGTTATACGAAGAGCCTGGAGGTAACGTCAAATAATATGTTGTTAGACGTCATCTCCAGGCTCTTCGTAAGACTCGTAGTAAACCTTTACTTCACTATCTTAGCCTTCTGTATTTCATCTCTACTCCGTACCAACCAGAAAGTTGATACAAGAGGCGGTGGTCTATTTGTCGCCGTCGAAAGTGGCGCAACTAGACAAGTCTATATATCGTAAATTGTTGTTTAAACTCACTCCTACAATTGCTACGCCGATGCCTTGAGTAAGATCAATTTTCGCGCTATGAATATTTTTGCAATAATGCTAATTGAATCCGAGTAGATACAAACACGGAGTAGCAGCTAGACTATTTGCAACGATTTGTAGGATTTGAAATAAAATGAGAATGTTCCTGGAGTTCCTCGTTGCTTGAATGGTTTCAAGCGCGATTGCTGATCATGAGATCTTGGGGTCGATTCCCGGGTTGGGGCAAATTAGGATAGGGTTCTCTATTAGGATTTTCTCAGTAACAACCATGAAGTCTAGATTTGTGCCTAATTGATGGCAATGCTACTTAAACATTCCTGGCGAAATGTGGGTATACTATTAAGTATACGGTATACCCCTGACTAACCCTTCGTTGATTCGTGATTTTATGTAAAGTAGATTCTGATGTAGTCTACTACAATCCACGTTAAAGATAAAGATAAAAGATAAAGATATATTTATTGCGTAACTGTGTACATGAAGTTCTTATTAATAAACATTACATTTTTTGGTTCCAACAGTCTACCCAAGTCGGATATGCAATAGTATTTTATTAGATTTAGTGACATACAAAATATTATTTTTTAGCAAAAAATTCATGCAGATTATAAAATACATTATCAATTAACATTTTTTTCAATTTATTTTTAAACATATTTCCATTCAATTGCTTAATAGCTGGTGGTAAATGGTTGTAAACTCGAATAGCGGTTACATAGGTACTTTTATAATATATCATATTGTTGATGGCTGGTAAATTAATATCATATTTATATTGTTTCCGAATGTTTCTTTTAGATTTAGATTTAAAATTAAAATATTGCATATTGTTTTTAACAAATAAACATAATTCAAGTATATAAACACCAGTCAGTGTCAAGAAACCCTCCGTTTTAAAAACATCTCTCAATGAATCGGTACTGTACATGTTATACATTGTTTTTAGACATTTTTTCTGGAGAATGAATGTAGATTGTACGTTTGTCGAGTTCCCCCAATATATTATACCATACCAAGTTAAGAGTACTAGTTCGGAAAACATGGCGACCAATAAAACTAACTATACAAAGATCTAGGTTTTCATTCGTCTACAATGTTAAATGGAATGTCGTCACCTTTTTCCTTACCTCTTAGAACCATAGGGAAATACATTTTGAGCAACAAATAAACAAGGGAAAATCATTTTCCTATCTCACATTTCCATATACCTATTGCATCAATCGGTCTAGCGACAGTAATCCGGTAATGGAATCTCGATGTCCCACTGACCGAATTGTGCAGACCACTGCATAAATTGCACAAGGAACTAGCCTTTCCTGTTAGTAGCTATAAGGACTCTAGTCCTTTAATGATGCATACGGATAATGAAGGTAAGTACTTGATACTTTTTCTGATAGGACCTAAATGCGAGGTGGCTTAAAATGGACGCTTTAGCAGAATCATCTAATACATATCTAATATATAAAATTCTCGTGTCACAATTTTCGTTCCCATACTCCTCCAAAACGGCTGGACCGATTTGAACAAAATTTTGTGTGCATATCGGGTAGGTCTGAGAATCGGCTAACATCTATTTTTGATGCCCCTAACCGAGCAGCGGGTGAAACCGCTGGGCACAGCTAGTAACATTATAATAATATGAATCACGCTAAAATGGTCATGCACGACGCTGTTAATATTATACATAGACACTTTGACTATTCTACGAACTATAACATTTTAGGGCCCCTATTCTTACTATCACAAATAAATACTAGTGGTACAGTTTTTAGGGTTCCGTAGTCAACTAGGAACCCTTATAGTTTCGCCATGTCTGTCTGTCCGTCCGTCCTCGCTTAATCTCTGTGACCGTTAGCACTAGAAAGCTGAAATTTGGTACCAATAATGTATATCAATCACGCCGACAAAGTGGTAAAATAAAAATTGGAAAAAAATGTTTTATTAGGGTAGCCACCCTATATGTAAAGTGGGAAGTGACTTTTTTTTTAATTTCAACCCTAACGTGTGATATATTGTTGGAAAGGTATTTAAAAATGAATAGGGGTTTACTAAAATCATTTTTTGATAATGTCAATAATTTCGGAAATAATCGCTCCAAAAGTAAAAAACAATGTGTCCCCCCCCCCCCTCTAACTTTTGAACCATAAGTTTAGAAAATATGAAAAAAATCTGAAAAGTAGAACTTCATAAGGACTTTCTATGAAAATTATTTTGAACTTGATTGACAGAACGGTTTTTGTACAAAAAAGACAAAAAGTTTTACAAAATAATTTCTGGACTAAGTTTGTAGTATAATCGTACAAGCAAGCAGGATAATAATAAAATACAATTCTCAATTGTCTAGACAGAGTAATAAACTCATAAGTGGGAACACTTATTGTGACGGACGGGAAACTACGGAACCCTACACTGAGCGTGGCCCGACACGCTCTTGGCCGGTTTTTTATAACTACAGAAGCTTTTCGTTCGCAGTTGAGTAAAACTTAAGGCGGTTTAGGGCCGATTTTTCAATCCTCAGATAAACAACTAGATAGCCTTTATTCGATGGATAGCAAGATTTTTAATTTTTCAATGGTCAGTTAGTAGTTAACTGTCCAATAATGTACTTAACGGAGGAATAAAGTTACCTGCTACTTTAAGGGCCGGATAGGGTTTTATCTCTCCGTTATGTGTGAAGTTTTAGGTTGCTTTTGACCGTTACATTCGTTTTGTGCGTTTTGGTATTATTACGATATGGGTAGGTAAGTAATGTAATGATTTGTAATTATTATGGACGAGTTTGAAACAAGTAGGTAATGACGAAGCAATTGAAAGATGAAATCTTAAATTATTTAAACTATCTCGAGGGAAAAAAAAAATAGATTTACGAAAGCGGCCTGTTTGAATACGTGGCAAGACAACGAATTTTGGAGAAGATTTAATTTAAAACAAATTTGAAAAAGACTGTAGCTAAGTTGCTTTCATGGAGGATAAAATAAAACCCGAAACACATAAATTAATCAGTTTTGTCTCTTGCAATTTATTAAGAATCTTTGCAATAATAAAAATCTACAATAACAAAACTTTCAACGAAGCAAACGTTTTTGTTGCATTGTGTTATGCACGTGTCAAGCATCTGCTGTATTGCAATAAACGTCAAATCTCAAATACATGTTTCGTTCTTTTTCAACACGTTGAGTACTATATCAGTGTGTCTTGCTTGCACATCAATAGTGTGAAGTTTGCGAGCATAAACCTCAGATAACTATTCTGCAGTTAATACACGATTGAAAAATGTAATATATTTATTCGCCTGATAAATAGCCAGATAATTTTACTGGCCAGATAGCTATTCGACGATTTAACTGAGGATTGAAAAATCGGCCCTTAGTTTATTAATATACTAGCAATTTGTGTCCCTTATAACCTATTCACTTATTTACGAATATTAATACTTACTTGCAAATTATTTTGCACTTAGATACCAATTCCGAATAACAGGTTTTTGCGGCTCGCAATCAACCAATTAAAATGTTCTTATTAGGTATCTACGCATTTGGAATTAATTATTTGTAATGAAAATAGAATAGAATATTCTAAGCATTTGTTGTCAATGCCGACTGAGTCAAGTTCTTTTAACTTTAAAGTTATTTGATGCAGAAAGCCTCGTTGATCTGTTTCTCAGTAGGTCCAAAGAGAACTGGACTAACTCGACCCTTTTCTGAATGTTTGGCCAATAACAGTCGCAGGTGGGAAAAAGTGGTGTGAGATATATACTTAATTATAAAGATTGTTGCCCTGTATGTACTGGGATATAAATCGCTGATATTGAAATAAATATAAAGTACCTAGGTTTTGGCGAAAACTGACAGCGCAATACTGTAAAGAGCTAGTAGATATACTTAATTAAAAGAAGCATAAAACACTTTAAGATTATATTTTAGTTTATCATTTCAGCAACATATGTCGCACACTGATTTCAAAACCATGCTATTCTATTTTTTTCTTAATTCTCCATTTAAACAACCTGAGTATTCGAACGTCATCGCCTGCACTTTTGAAGGTTTACAAAAAACAAAACAATAACAGTACACAATGTATTTGTTGCCCGTATACCTAACAGTTTTGCCGATTGTACTTTTATCATAATAGCACAGGATTTAAAATCCTGATATACCTATATTGGGTAAGTACCTACCTATAATGTTATGTTTTCCTGCTTTGGTCAAATAATATTTTTATAATTAATTTGTTTGATACCGAAATTATTGTCCTCATAGTCCATATATGGACTATGAGGACATATATGTCAATATTATTCCTTGTTAGGTGTTAGTATTACCGAACTCTTTCACAAATGAGTTATTTGGGTCAGCAGACGTTCATCATAATTGACTTGTTTGTTGCCCTTGAATGAATCATACTTGCATTGAGACCGCAGAAAGATGAACTGAAGAAAAAACTGAATTTTAAATGAGCCACATGACTATTGTTAACTCAAAAGAATAAATTATTTAGTGTTGCAGAAACGAAAATGATTTACTTACTTGTTTTAAATCCTTACTAATATTATAAAATCTTATCTTAGCTTTACTTTTACAATAAATAAAACGCAAATCAGGAAAAGGGAACTTTGTTACTCCGAACTTAACGCGAGCGAAGCCGCGGGCAAAAGCTATTTTTTTTATATAATAGGTATAAACAAATAACCAAGTTTTAATTTTACCAAAACTTTGTAAAAGATGGTAATGTAAAACAAATATTTTCAAGAAAAAAGATCATTAACTTAGCAAGCAAATATCGCAGGAGCTGTGAGACGAGTCCCGGCCACCGTAAACGCAGGCCTACGGACGGTGAGCAAGGGGTAGCTCACTCTCCGTTCAACGACGACAGGCCGTATCGACAGCAAAGCAGAAGGGCCCGCCAGAGCCACTGCCTGACATACCTACCGCGGCCCCGGAACATAAAAAGTAAATCCTCTGAAATCCCAGTAATTGTTTAGTTCTTGTCTTTATCGGGTGGTTAGTGATTTCAGTTTTTATGCCACTCATGGGCCCAACGTGGTGAGAAAATGTCCGTGGTTGGGTCAACTGCCTGCAACCCACGAAGAGGCTACGCATGAATTGACGTCATTAATACAACATGCGTGGCTTGCTCGTATATGCGGTTACATAGCTCAACGCTGTCAACGTGGGTCTACGTTTGCACTGGAGTACTTACACGAATATGAATATGACCCATGACTATGTACAGCTCGCTTATCGTAGAGCAGTTTTCTTTCGTGGATTGCAGTGGCACGTGTATAGCCTCTCCGTGCGCCGTGCCACGCTATACATAGTCGTGGGTTTTTGTGTAGGTACTCCAGTGGAAACGTAGACCCACGTTGTCAAACAAATTAATACACGCAGCTAAATTGCGCCGTGGTGTGCTCGCACCTTTAGACTTGACTAAACATGCCGTCGAATTAAGGCACGCTGGTTTCCCTCGATGTTTTCAAGAAGCAAGTGATAAATATACAAAATGCACATGAATCCTGAAAACAAAGGTATCAAAGGTGTGACCGTCTGACTAGGCAGACAGACACATCGTTAGGCTATCACTGGTTTTCAGTACCCACTCAAGTATTAAATGAAAATAAACAATGAATTCAAGACACTCAAATACCTATTCAAAGGTAATCGGTATACCTACTAATTCAAGGCTAAAAAACCTGAATTGAATGAGAAGTTGATCATTAAAATTCACCCAAACAATGTCAGTGAATGAAAACAATGAAAATACATTTTTATCGAAATTCCGGTAACACCGACGGAACCGATATAGAATGAAACATAAACTTGATTTCATCATAAATCTTCACTCAAGTAATTTCATTTCTATGATAACGATACAAAATATTGGTTTTCACTAACATTTAAATAAGAACATTGACGCTCTAAAAAGGTTTTGACTGAAAAATAACATGTTATTGATAGAAGTTGCCAATTGAACTCTTGTACATATTACAGACAGATTTAGCAGTTGCAAGACTTTTGGGAGTGTAGACGAACATAGAGTTACTTAAAGTTAAATAAAAACAATAATTTATTAGTCATTTGGGTTAAGATAACACTGATTTTAAAATGGTTAAAGAGGGTTGATAATATGAAGCGAAAAGATACTGACTTAATACCTACCTAATAGTTGACAAACAATTAAGAGAAACAAAATATCCTCCACTTTGAAAAATCTTACAGTGAACTTTTGCAGGAATATTGTGGCATCCTCATGGCAGTGCGTACAATGACGCTTCCAAATGACCTCCATACTCAGTGCGCGTGAGTCTGTGAGTTATATGATTCATTCGAACAACAAAAACTACGCAAAACCCCAGTTGGTACGCTCAAAGTACCTACGAACAGATTGCGTATCACACCGTAGCGTAATTATAATAATTGGAACAGTTTAAAATGATTGGCTTCGGTAGGTAGATACTTCGAAGTCCCATACTTTATAACCTGAAGACCTAATAGTACACACACATTTTGGCAATGTATGTTTAAGACCCATGTAACGGGTGGGGGGGGGGCAGACCTATCGTCATCAATAGGGCTCGTACTCCGTAACTGGTTCTAAGAAACTCCATAAAAAAAACAATAACTCCTTCAGGATCAGCACCCGCGCTTGCTACTAGAGTCCAGTCGCGGAGCAGGAAGAATTTCGTACAATGACCTCTTTACCTACTGCCAGTGGTTACAAACATTTTTGTATTAAGTATGTGTGGTTTACAGGAAATATTTGAAGCAAAAAAAATAACCAACTTATTAAAAAATTATGTACTTACTGTGTAAACTCTTTTAACGAAACTCAAGGGACTGACCATTTTTACTTAACAACAAACTAGGAATAGATAACTGTGTCCGAAAACTGAACTGAATCACTAACGCATCCCAAGATGGAATGTCATTAGTTCGTTATTTAAAAATTATGTCAAGTAAGGACTTTTTGTCGTGACTCAAGGCCAATCAAAAAACCACATGCAAACTCTTGTATCAGACTGACTGTAAGGTTTGTTCTTACAAACCTAACAGTCACAGGTAAAAGGTTTACAATCCCTGAGAACGGCCGCCATTGCAACTGTGCGAGCGAGACGCATTATATTTACGTGGGAGTGACAGAGATAGGTAATAACAGGTCAACGTTCGAAATTATTTCTGCTTCGCGTTCGTACTTTACCAGACCAACGAAGACAACCTAAACTATGCAGAATCGGAGTGGTATGGGACGGATTGCGTATCACAGCGTAGCGTAATTGAAATAATTGTAACAATTTATGGTTATTGGCGTTAGTACCTCAAGTTCCCTGTATTTGATGCGTTCCGTTTACCGCATGGAAAATTATTGGTTTATTTCAAACCATTAACAGGAAATTATTATTTCCGCGTTGTAATAGTAATTGCTTTTTGTGAAGTAATTGATCCTGATATTTAGTTTTAATTCGATATGAAATGAATAACTGTAAAATGCCGCGAAGGTTGATGGACGAGAAAGGAAATGAAAGCCAAGACGACAATCATCATGGAAAACGAATGGTTTACTCATAAGATGTTTCCGCAGTTTTAAATTAAGCAATGCAATATCTTAAGGTTTTGTTGTTTTGCTTCTTATTATGACATAATAAAAAACAATTTTGGCAATATCTCGTACTATGCAAGATATGGTGCCGACTTTTTTCAGATATTTTCATGTATGTTTTTAACTACATTACACTAAACACTATATTTTATGCTACAATATAAGTAGTGCCCCGTTTTTCTTTATTATATTCGTTTTTTATTATACCTATTATTTCCGGTGTGATAACTGACCAACAGATAAAGCAAGGCATTGATGCTTTGAACGACGATGACCGAACGACTTCGTTCGGCCATCGTTCAAAGGATCAAAACCATTTTGATTTTATTTATAAAATATAATATGAAAATATACACGTTTAGAATTGATTCGTATTAAATTGTAGGATTCATCAAATCACTTCTTATAGTTATTATACATCCTTACTAACTACAGGTATATTAGACTCGTGAAGAATTACTGGGTTACATTTTAAGTTGCAAACTAATATAACTCATCACCACTATAGTCATTTATTCGTATTAAAACTATAATAAATTAATTAATAAAAGCAAGACCTCGACATTAATATAAATATGTCCTTGATTTACTTTATATTATAGACAAACATTTGCAATATCACACATATAATATTTTTAATACAAAACATTTATTTTATTCAATAAAATACTTCAACACTACTTTAACTTTTTATTACGAAAAACGAAATTTATTACTTCCCACCAGTTTATTTTCTAGGTTAACGATTGTTTCTTATTATAATAATTGTGTATTATTATTACGTTGCGGCACAATAATGCTTCATTTAATAATGCTCGATTATGGACATTTTTACGTCACGCTTGTTATGAAAACCACTACCGGGTGTGCAAGTTGATAGATAAATAGATAACAATGTAATGACTACTTTACTTTGCTATTACTTGCCTTAAAACTTTAATAAAAATGGTTCTGAATTCTACTACAGCCCACTTATATTATAAATGCAAATGTTTGTGAGAACGGATGTATGGATGTTTGTTACTCTTGCACGTCAAAACGGCCAAACGGATCTTAATGAAATTTGGCTCCAAAACTACTGGAACGGTTTTAACATTTTTTTTTCACTTTTAGGATGCTACTTACATTATCAAGAAGTAACATAGGCTATAACAACATCACGCTACTACCCACGGGAGCGGGGCACCAACTAAAGACGCGGGTGAAATCGTGCAAGACAGATAGTTAACTTGTATGATTACCGGTACGTTTTGCATGTATCACAAAATAGCTCATTACAATGTCAATTAAAAAATAGGCAATAACGAGCTACCATAACTTACAATAACAATATATTTAAAAATGATAATAATTATGTTTATTAAATAACAATCTTACATAATGAACTAATTAACAGTGTTGATATGAAATTCAGTAATACAAAGTGAATCCATAAAAGATAATAAATTAATACAATAAAATGGCTACTTGATTACAGAATAACGATTTGATTTTCGATATCCCTTATACCGGAATGGTGACAGATATGTACAGTCACAAACACTATATTCAAACTTTTCAGTTTTATACAGACCTAACAACTTTTATCTTATAAGTTTTCACATATATTATATTTGTGCTAGTGACTGTACGTTATATTATTACATACCTATGCGAAAATATTCAAGGTCGATATGTAATGTTTTGGATAACATATTATGTTATGTATGGAACCCCACTGTGAAACTAGATTATCGGCATAGTTATGGGCGCGTTTATGTAGGTCGATGAATTCAGGTGTTTTCATATTTCTTATATTTTTGAAATTATACGTATTATGTACAGGCTAAGGCTTCATAGATTTCCATACGCTTGTTCATTATTGAACTTCAGTTGTTTTTTTTTGGAAACCGTGCATAGATTTATTTATGGTCCTAACTACTTAGGTACTAAACTTATAAATCACAAATATGATTAGGATAACAAACTTTCTTGTCGGTTCTTCTCCATAGGTCAACGTCAAACCCGAACCGTGTACCTTTTCTCGACGTTTTATTAGTGCTAAGGCGAGCCTATAATTGTCATCAACTAGGCACAAATCCACGAGCCCTACTGACTGCTACCTACTAAGAAAATTCTGATGGAAAAACCCAATAACACATTGTTTTGTGAGTGGAGGTGATGAAATTATAATCACCTGATCATCAGCGCTCCAAATATCGCAAACTACTTGATTTATTACAGTCCCAAGTGTGTGAGTGAGAAACTGATAATGCAACAATCAAGTTATCGAATGTTCCCAAAGATAACGTTTTGTACCGTATCTAATCATTGTAAATAAATATAACTTGAAGGATTACTCACCTCCCTGACTGTCAAAAACTGCGTGCGTTTTCGAAGCGATTAATCTACCTTGATTGATAAACCTTATGATTATGTGGCTTAAAGTGAATTTGCAGTGATTACCGTATACAACAGACTATTTGGGACCCTATAATCGTGAATTTAAACGCTTTCACCAATCACGAATTTAGTATAAACAGTATATTCTGATTATACTAAATCTGTCTATTCTGATTCAATTGTCTATCTGCATAGCGTATCAACGGCAGTCTAAATTAATTAGGCCTAGAACGCTACTACAATTTTGGCGCCTTCAATTGTGTCTATCAGTTCCTGTAGTTAAAAAACAACAGGACTCAGACAAAACACGATATTAGCGAGGAAGAAGAAATTCAACCTTTAAGTATGAGTTTCTATCGTCTGTGAAACAGCACGGTATTTTTACAATCTAAAGCGGTGTCAGCTGTGAATGTCCAGCTGAACAGGTTGCCTTTGCTTCGTCCAGTTGTTGTTTAACGACTTACAGGTTAGATCTGGTAACTCATTCTCGGTGATAATAGATGACTCACTTCACCAGGACTCATCAAACTCTCCTCGTCTCGGCGCTTCACGTTTTTGTTTTTCAGGAGATACGAGAATCACGGGCAAATCCAAAAAGAAATCTTTAGTTTTGAACAAACCTGTGCATGTCTAAGCTGGTTGACGAGTGTGGAGCACCTCTCTGGGTCTTTCCGGCCGTCAAACGAGTCCAATTCAGCCGCGACCATGTTTAGTGCGTCGTCGGCGAAGAAGAACTGCGCTAGAAGCGACCGGTCGTCCCTCTGGAACAAAAGAAAACAAATTTGTTAAGATTTTTTTACATTAACATAACGGGTCAAAGGGTTAGAGCAGACGTGTATCTAATAGTACACTCCCAAGATGTTTTAGTAAATAAAATATTGCAATGTGGATCATACAACATACGACATATATAAGCAATTTAATCGAATGTCGTTAAGTCCCACGGTGCAAGTTAAAGTTTTTCATAGGAAAAAAACGATAATAAATGACGTAAATGGTTTCCTTTTTATAATGTATTATAGGTATACATCAGACAAATCTGTTGCTAGGGATTTTGTCCGTCAATTCTTCTTCCCAGCTAAAACACTAGGAAATAGCTAACGGTCGGCATTTCGGGGGACTGTCTTGTGTGATTGACGTTCCAAATGTGCTGATTTTCACCTAGGTTTAAATAAATTACTGATTTTGAACAGCTCCTGCAGTCAGCCCCGTTGTCACACATCTGTAACCTTTCTTGTTTGTCGAATTTGGCATTCGTTATTCGTATAGCTACTCAGAATGAATTTATGTAGCAAGCGATATAGTCAGTTAGGTAAAGGAAAATGTCAGTTGTTGTCAGATAAGTGCACGTCAATCGCTTACGTCAATTGCCTCAGTTATGTCTGCATAAGTTCCCAAATTATGACGCACTAGACAACGGATCCATTGTATGGTTAGTTTCTTATATCCTCCCCAAGGGAATTCCAATACGTTTTTAATTACATAAGCCACTAATATCTATTTCAATGTATTTGTTACTGTTATTCAGGTATTCGTTGCACCTTCTAGAAACAACTTTTGCCGTTAACATACCTGTTTATAGACAGCAAGTTAATTAATTATTTGATTAATGAATAACAAATGTCATCTCATCATTAGCGTAATGAAGCTGCAGTACCCCCCCCCCCCCCCTTCCCCATTGGAAAAAAATAAATGTTTAATATGGTAGTCTACAGCACCGCGTCTAAGGTAAGACTGACTTCTTTCAATAGAATTATAGGCCTAGTTGTGCTGGTTTTGTTATCACAGACATGCCTGGCACTACAGAACTTTCTGTAGTGAGTGCCCAGCATAAGCAGTAAGGCAAGTAATGCAGGATACTGACTTTAACAACTTCAAAGACTGGTCCTGGATTTCGTAACAATAGACACATTATCCATCGTCCGCGTCAAGTCATTAAAGCACCATTCATGTAAATAAGCATTATAAGTAAGTTCAATGTAGTGACAACAATGTGTAGTAAATAAATGAATGAGTTGACAGCTAAATTACGGTGTTCGGAGCCAGGTGTTTACATTGGCCAGTCATTGTATTGAAGTTACAAGTCATGGTACGTTAATAGCTTCAACGTGTATTATTTAAAATGAAGGAGTTGGAAATTGTTGTCTTGGCACCCACATTGTATGTCTATGTGTCAAGTTACGTCATGACATTTGCCATATAGGAGAAAAAAACCGGCCAAGAGCGAGTCAGACTCGCGCATTGAGCGCTCCGTACAAACTTGCGGCATAAACGGCCATATCTTTTAACTGTGTTAACTTAGAGGGTTTATTTACAGCACAAAAGGGACCACAGATTTCAGTAAGTGGTTTTAATTTCAACTCGATACCCCCACGCGATCCCGAGACAAAGTTTCTTGACAGACAGACAGACGGACAACAAAGTGATCCTTTAAGGGTTCCGTGTTTTCCTTTTGAGGTACAGAACCCTAAAAAAAATTGTTGGATGAACAGCTGGCAGATAATGCACTTCCAGCCTTAAGCTAGAGGAATAGAACCACGATTCGGTTTCAAACATAAGTGGACACGAACGGAGCAAAGAGTATAAGTGCTGGAATCGACCCAATCACATTAGTTGAAATCCTTATCGCGTCTCTCGTGTCCTCTGTGATTGGTCGAATCTAGAAAATCTTTTCACTGCTACACATATCTTCGTTTTTGTGGAAGGTGCTATACGGTGTTGCTGGAATAGCAAGTTTACTAACCCCAACATTATGGTCGCATAATAAAAACGTAAAACAAGTATGGCGTTATTACTTAGTATTCATTAGTATTTGACCCCATGGCTAATGGGTGCAAAGACCTTCTTATCAAGTTGGAGCAGTATGACATTATAAATAAAATAAAATCACACGATTTTGGGCGCATTTTATTACGTTCTATGTTTAGATTCTCATAAAAACACAACATTATACCACTTGGGTCATAAAAACTTGAAACCGAGAACAGGCTTTCGGCAGGACAAAGCTAAGACATTAGCACCGCAATATGAACCCAAGTTCGTGTTTGTTGCGACGTCCCAGTTGACTTGCTAAAGCACTGGCGTGAAATTAAAATTTAAAATTACTATAATATGCATTCATTCGAATGAGGTTTTAGTTTTTGTCAAACTTACATAGTAATTAATAAATAAATCTATATTTTGATAATTCCAAAGGTCAATTAAGTCAACATTATGTATTCGTCTTCTTTAAAGCAAAATATTATTACGGATTTTTCCTTGAGAACATTACGAAATCATATTATTTATAATGACGCCATGTCGTACGTAGGCTACATGCAAACGACGACCGGTTCTCAGATATTAACTGTTAAATCCCAGTTACTTAAAGAAAAATTATTACACAAATTGTTATTTACCGCAATGACGACAAACAACACAAGATGAATCATTGTGACATAGCTTATAGAATACGTTATTATACTTTAAAAAAAATACAGTTACTAGGCAAATTCAACAGTCTGTTGTAAACAAGCCTTTTGGTTAAGGCAACCGCCCGTCCTTTTCTTAATTTGGCCGCCTGGCTACCACCGACGCGACGGCAACGCTGCGCTAGAGTGACAACCTGCCACTCTCAACGGTTTTGACATTGACATGCCGACATATTTATAGTGACAAGTTAAATTGTTGGGTTGTTTTGTTTTAGTTTTTGTCTATTTAATTTATTTCTATTATTTTTTTATTAATTTAAGTATTTAAAACATTTATGTATGCTGTTTTGACTTCCGTACGTTTTACTCACGGGTTGACCACTGAAAACCAGCGCTGTGCTGTGGGCTCCCATGGCACAGCATCATGCTGAGTGGTGACCGATCTGTCGCAGTCACGACGTGCAAGCTATTTTTATTTTGTCCCATACCTATATGTATTTGTAAATGTTTGTGATACTTTGCATGTTGAATGTTTATTTTTCTTTGTTATTTTGTTGCTCGTCGTAATTTGCGACTAATAAATGTTTTTTCTTTCTTTCTTTCTTCTTTCCTTCGGACGCCAAACGACCTCTAATGTGACATCGCCGAAAATTATGTAAAAGCTGCCTTTGCAAATAGAACTATGAAATAAATTATGGCTACTTTTAGTGGTTTAATTATATAAAATGGAATATTATTAGATTTTATGTTTCGGAGTCTCAATAATAGCTATACACGCTCACCTACGTTTAGGTCACCTGTATTTTGTGGTGTGATGTGAACGAAGCATCGACTAAGTACTTAATTAAAAGTTTTTTTTTAATACGATGGGGCTAGGCCCTTTATCATTTACTAGCGACCCACCCCGGCTTCGCACGGGTGCAGTGCAGATACATTTTTTTTACACATAAAACCTTCCTCTTGAATCAATCTATCTATAAAAAAACCGCATCAAAATCCGTAACGAAATTTTAAAATCTAACCATAGATAGGGACAAACAGACTGCGGGAAACGACTTCATTTTATACTAGTTAATAATGATGTCATGTTTTATATTTTTCTTATTCTAGCTAGCATTATGACTGAGACTTACATATCTTGGTATAAATTTATATATTTTTTTACTTTGCTTGATAATATTCGATTAAGTTCAATAATTTTTATTTCGCTATATTGGTGCGTGTTAGCTGACATGTGGCATTTAATTTAATGTTTTATTGAATTACTAGCTTTTGCCCGCGACTTCGTACGCGTGGATTAATAGTTCCCGTTCCCGGGGGATTTCCGGGATGAAAACTATCCTATGTCCTTTCTCGGGTCCCAGACTATATCTGTACCAAATTTCATTAAAATCGGTTCAGTGGTTTAGGCGTGAAGAAGAGACAGACAGACAGAGTTACTTTCGCATTTATAATATTAGTTTAGATTTAGATAGTTTAATAATATACCTAATATGCAATATTGCAGAAAATCTGGTTCGTCTAACCTAGAGAGACAAATGTTACCCCCCCCCCCCCGCTAGCATTCCATGTACATTTTTCCGACTAGCTTTGAACTATCAAAATCAACAGAAGATTTAAGGCGCAGTATTATCTCGTTGACCTTGTTCATACATTTTAACATTGGACTTTACTGCAAACGTTTGTCGTAAAAATACAAATAAATTTGTATAAAATTAAATATTAACTATTCAATCAAAAACAATCCATC
Source organism: Ochropleura leucogaster (assembly GCA_958449745.1). Lineage (NCBI taxonomy): Eukaryota > Metazoa > Arthropoda > Insecta > Lepidoptera > Noctuidae > Ochropleura > Ochropleura leucogaster. The sequence goes on along the minus strand of OY288223.1, from coordinate 7,582,720 downwards.
ATTGAACGCAGTTTGGCATTGGAAATTTCATTGTATACTTTTGATTATAATTACGATTAATATTGAAGAGATAAACTGCTTTAAAAGAGAATTTAGAGGTGTGTTTGAATATTTTTTTACACATTTTATTATATTTAATTATAATTTGAATTCCATCAATGTATGCAAAAAAGCCTTAAAAATATCATATTTTTTTCAGTGATTAAAATAATGTATGGTTTAAGAGATACACTGCGTTAAAAAACCTGATTTTGGCCGTTCTCAAGAAATCTTCACCTTAAGTAGAGTAAGAAGACTCACGAACGAAGTGTTACTTAGGACAAGGTGCTAGGCAATAAAATCAACATAAGGACATGGATGAATAATTGCTTCCACGGAAATTATCTTTTGCTAATTAATTGTGGGACCCACACTTAGGTACAATTTAATCGCATCAGATCAATTAACGTTTTTCTTGCATAGCGTGAGTCTCTTACGTAAGAAAAAAAAATAAGTTATCTAACTACATTATCTCAATTAGCAGTCTAGCCTCTTTGATTGTAAGTGAAAAGATTTCTTTACAATCACACCTATATTTTAAAGGCGAATATTTGTCTGTGTGTGTTTATGTTTGTTACTCTTTCACGCTCAGACGGCTAAACGAATATGGATGAAATTTGATACGTGGATAGCTTATACCCCGGTTTAACACATAGGCACCTATATCTCGGTCTACGCGGGCAAAACCGCGGGGCGCAGCTAGTCTTATATAAATAAACCAAAGCCTGGGATTAAGTGAATGGCTTGAGATCAAGGTGACAGACGTCACAACGGACTGGGTTTGTCACCTCCTTCACTTTCATCAACTTGATTAATGTAACGAAAATTTATACGAATGTCAACCTTAACACTCCGTGATAAGAGTCCTAAAATATCTATGTTTTGATGTAAACGTAAATGGTAATAAACAAAAAAAAATTGTGCAAATAAACAAACTTGTTTTATTTTAATAGCGCCAATGACGCAAGCTTTGTGCTTTACTAAGATAAAATTATATGCAATATAAAGTTGTCAGATCAAATCTGATTAGATTCGTTTATTTCCAATACTGTCTATAAACGATAACGAAAATATGATAACATCAGCATCGTCATTGTGATATTGATTATGACATTCTTTGTGGAAATTCTTGTCACGTTTATATCATTGCATTTTATGACTGTTTTAAAAACGTATTGACAAAACAACGCAGTGTAGAATAAAAAACACAATGGAAATGTATTGCGCACTAGCATAAACACAATTATATATGAAAATGGCACTGGAAATACTTTTCCGGGTGTAAATATATAATACTAGCTTTTGCCCGCGGCTTCGCTCGCGTTAAATTCGGGGTAACATAGTTCCCCTTGCGCCTTATTGATTTGTAATAGCAACGCTACGTTTTCCCTTTTCTTCCCCCTTTCTCTCTCACATCCCACTTTTTTCAAAAAAATATTAGCCTATGTCCGTCTCCTGGTTCCCAACTATCTCTGTACCAAAATTCATCAAAATCGGTTTAGCCATTAAAGCGTGAAGAGGTAACAAACAAACAAACAAATAAACAAATAAACAAACAAACAAACAAACTCACTTTCGCTTTTATTATTAAGGATTCTTCAGTCAGCACCGAATGCGTTTTTTAAATGTTAATTTTATAATCTCGTGATCGAGATTTGATTCGATTATAAATCAGAAGCAGTATTATCAGTTATCGAGCATCATTCGACAAGGGTTCCGTACTAGGTCAAGTCGATTGGACAGCGGCCAACAGAGCCAGCATCGGAAAATTGAGAAAATCGAATACATGCCCGAAGTTCGAACTGCACCAAACTAATATTTCCAATTAAATTGACCGCGAAACGGAATTAATTAGAGACAATTATAAATGAATTAGACCAAATCATCGTCATTATTACAATGGCGATTCAGTGCAATGACTCATTGCAGTTGTAAATACACACATTGGTACCGAAACACGCAGACCGGCTTGTTGAAACTGACAACTGCTAGCAGACGAGTTTTTGTTGTGTGAAATCCTCGCAAATATGGTAACTTGTCCGTAATTGAATTCGGCATTGAGAAGACTGGTTAACACATTAATCGAAGAATTTTTCAAGCAAGACGTATGACACAGAAACATCCTACGTTTTATGGTACATCGCAGGATTCGTCAGCGCAACTATTGGACGGGTTCTTGCTCAACTGCTGAATCAAAATGGGTCATGGTTGTGTTGCGTGCTGTAAACAACAGAATTTACTGTAACTGGCTACACTTTACTTCGAATAGTTACCGTGTCACTGAATTCCGTTTCGAAGTATTTAAGAGTAATCTTAGTTGTGCAAGAATGATGTTACTACCTAGAAGATACACCTGCAGAACTTGAATGTTGCGCAACTCAAGAAACAATTGCCGGAAAGTTGCAAGTAGCTGCCATTCCATTTGGACGTGGAGCAGAGCAATCTGAGCAATTTTCCGGTATGCAGTTAACAACGACACCTTGAATCAGTTAGCCTCGCAGATGTAGCGGCAGATAGCTCTATTGTGATTTATTGCAATTTACCAATTTGTGACGTAGTTCATTCGTTGGGGTTCGAAAGTGGCTGGATGCATGAGTTACAATGCAACGTTGATGCAAGTATTTGTTGAATAACTAGACAGAAGCTGTTTTTATTCACGTACGGTTTCCACTTCCCCGCTTTGGTGGCAACCGTTCCTGTGACAAAAAACCGATCTGCTTCGGTTGTTCTTGAAACAAATTCTGATATTCAACTTGTGGGGAAAGTCATCAACATGCATTTGCTAACGGGAAAGCCTGTTGGCAACGAAAACTGTTATTCTAAACTGAGTTTTGTTCTAAATACGACAACGTGCAATGAAATTATAGACGACGAGGAAAACAGTTGGGATTCCCCCCATCCAAACGAACTATGAGGCAAAGAGATAAATGTCAGCATGAAATGTTCTGAGAGTTGTTATTAATAAACTATGAGTAAAGTGGATTCAACTAATTGAAGAGTTTCGCACTATTAAATTAATGTACATGTTCGTCGAATTGTTTTCGTAAATAGCAAGTCTATATTATCCTTAAGGTTAGGCCCTTCACTTAAATCATTTTTCGGTGCTCAGAACCTTCATTTGCTAGAACGTGACCCAGAACAGGAATGTGAAAAGTACGACTCTCGCTAGTTAACCCTTCGATACCAATATTATTTAAAAGAGATTTTTTAAAACTATTTTTCACTAATAGAAAGCTACATCATCAAGAAGTAACAAAGGCTATACAACAACTACTATCCACGGTAGCGGGACAGCAACTAAAGACGCGGGTGTAACCGCGCAAGATAGGTAGTAATATATATAGAAACACATAATACCACGCCCTTAATCCCCGAAACGCAGAAGTGTACCTTATAGTTTACCCACTATTCGCCAGTTATGTTTAAGTCCCATAATAGCGGGAGATGGCCATCCACCAGGCACATCCGACTCTGTGGTTGCTACTGAAAACTGCCTAATGGACATCTCAATAAAACTTTGCCCGAATTGGTAATAGAGCCCAGGACCTGATTTTCAGCAGTCGCGACTGCGACCACTAGACGAAGGAGGCAGCCTGAATAATTATCTTCTTTATAAATTCTGCTGTACGTGTGCATGTTACTGAACTCCTCCTAAACGGCTGGACCGATTTTTTTGTATGCGTTTGGGTATCGCCCTGGATGGTTTAGATTTACAAATCAGCCCAGCGTTACTTGAAATATCATGCAGGATAACGTCTGTCGGGCCCGCTGGTCTGCATATAAAATGCCGTTTCACTATCAAAACATACGCCCACTGAGTCTGTGTATGTCCAAACAAAATGAATGAACAGAGTGAACCAACTAAAAATATTTTTATGTCCATTAAGTAAAGAAATATTAGAACTAATTGGCCTCGACATTGGCATTCACATTCACATCACCTACGCTTGTTTCGAAATCAGTTTTTTTTTTCTAATCATACTGTCTCAAACAATCTGTGAGTCATACAGTAATTGAATCAATTACCGACAAGTAGGTATCTTCTAGATTCATCTTTGCTAGTTCAATAGTCGTATAGTTCAATGGTATCTATAGTTCTACATATACATCTAATATATAAAATTCGCGTGTCACAATTTTCGTTCCCATACTCCTCCAAAACGGCTGGACCGATTTGAACGAAATTTTGTGTGCATATCGGGTAGGTCTGAGAATCGGCTAACATCTATTTTTCATGCCCCTAACTGAGCAGCGGGTGAAACCGCTGGGCACAGCTAGTAACATTATAAAGGATGGTTTGCCTAGGGGCCCTTAAGGGCTTTTCCGAACTCAAAGGCGTGCCTATGGGCCAACAATACGGTGAGCCCATAAAGCAAGCATTCTGTTCTGAAACCTTAAAATCGTGAAGAGTATTAGGGCTATGAGCGCAAGCCAAGCTTAAATCAAAGAATTAACGTACCGTCAAATTACAGTATATGAAACCACATCAAAACACAATCATACGAATGAGATAGTGGTTAGGTACTCAAAATGAGGTTAAAATCATGACCTGGATCCTAAATATAACCTAATTTTCATTAAGTTAGTATTGAAAGTACGAGTTCTTCGGAAAATCCATTAGGCGTAGGCGAATCTTTAGAAAATACATGTAAAAAGAATATACGAGATGAATATTAAACCAACAAATAATACCTTTCCTTTTCTATTACAGGATTTTCATATCTCATACGTGTACTTTACAAAGAAAATGCGATTACTAAGCGTACAATAAACCTGAACCTGCGTATTTCGATAAAATCTAAACCTTGTTTAGTACATTAGTTTTTTTTTATGTAAGCTTACATCGTATTTCTTTGGCCACAGGTTAGTGAACGTTACCTAGCAATACTTTGTTCATACAATGAACACTTTTTGTACGTCTCAAGCGAATTTTATTCTGAAGAAATTTCAAATGTCATGTCGCGTCATCGATATCTTGATTCTGACACAGTAACCTAGGTACTTTCGAAACTTAGATTGGAGCGATTTCACTATTTATAGAAGATGAATGAGATCATACAAACGATACTTAGTAGTTAACTTAATACCATTTTCTGCAAGATTTTCCGTCGATTTCAAGAAGATTGCCAGTAATATTTCCTTGTTTAATGTTTATTATGATTTATGGGGTCATGAATAAGGTATCAAGTAAATAATTCTTACAAGAACGTTCCATTTACAAACACTTATTTCTGTTAACGTCATTCAATGGCATTGAAGTCCATTGGATCACAGGGCCAACATTTTTGACAACCGTGAAACACCGCCCTCATTTCCAGCTATTTACGAAACAAAAACTGACATGCACATCTTATCTTAATAAAACATGGAAAGCAATGAAATAGCGCCGACTATGAAATCACATGACGGTTCGGTGCACGAAAACCTTGAAGAAATGTAAATAAGTGGGCAACGGCCGACAATCTGTATTCAAGATTAATTCTTCCGGCAATTAGATCCTGATAAGTGCTCAACTCATCAATTAGATGGTCTTGGAGATCATAAACATCCGAAACGGAAAATTACATCAAAATAATATCATTGAGGCTACAGGAACGGATTGCAGACGTCATTCGGCTCAATTGTCAATATCACTCTCTTGACAAACTGTTTATGAAAGCAAAGACACTTCAGGACAATAATAGGGCGTTACTCCTATAGTACGAGATCCGGCTGCAGAATCAGTGTACCTATCGAGTATTTGCTGAAAACCAAATTTTTACACATATTCATGATTAGGAGAATTTATATCCACCAGGTTGCCTATCAAAATGTGGCCGCTAGTATTTTTAATTAAATTATTAATAATTCATAATCCGTAAGAAATTTCATTGACTTTTTTTTTCAATGAAATGTCGTCTACTTTACGGCAACATCTATAAAGACTCTGAAAAATTATGGTTGCCGTTGCGCACCTGGCCGCACCTCTTCGCAGCCAGGTATACACAGGTATGAATTTGTTACATTTATACACCCACAACGTACATTTATAATTTATATATCAAATTAAAGCTATTTTTTTTTCTGTATATTATTATATACGGTTGCTTAATTAAATCTGGCCGCCAATAAGGGTTGCTGGCTAATAAATATAGTAAATATTAAAAGTAGAGTGAAAGAGAGCTAGCGCGTAACACCACTGTCTAGTCAGACGAGGATAGCGATTGCCAGCTGTCGGACGGTTTAAAGCCATTGCGCATGCGTCAGATGTTAGTGTTCTCAACGGATCAGTTGTGATTTTTATTTTAAGTTCGAAACCACGCTGTTTGGAGTACGTAATACACAACATAATATATTGCTGTTTTATTTGTGCATCGAAAAATTATCAATCTCGCACATTCCACCATGCTGGAAATCTTTAAAGGAAAAATTATTGCGGACCATCTTTGTTAATTCGATGTGGTTAAATGCTACTGAGCGGGATTGCATCAAGTTCAGCGCGGAAAATAATGGCTGGCTGCTGTTAGATGGTTTTTTAAAACCAACATGGTTCCTGGGAGATTCAACTCCAGCGCAAGTTGAGAATGTGCTGTGTGATTCCACGAACAAGCCTTCCGATAATAATGACGATACCGATATTTCTGATGAAAGTGATACCTGCGATGATAGTGTGACTGAGAGCTCCGATGATTCAGATTTTTAAAAAAGAGTCATGGAAGTATAAAATACATTTTAAAAATTCATAATTTGCTTAAACTGATGATTGATGAATATGTAAAATAAATGTAATACTTGAATAAAATTAAATCTTTTTTCATACAGTACTTGTACAACACAATGTTTTTACATAAGTAACCTTGATTTTATTCATCATCAATATTCATTTTTTTTTGTAATTTTTAAATGTGTCATTGACTTTTTAATTTTTATTTTAGAAAAGAAAGACGTTTCTTTTGGAGTATTTATTATTTTGAGTCGTACCTACTATTGTTTGAATCGGAGGTTGAGAACACTAACATCTGACGCATGCGCAATGGCTTTAAACCGTCCGACAGCTGGCAATCGCTATCCTCGTCTGACTAGTGGTGTTACGCGCTAGCTCTCTTTCAATCTACTTTTAATATTTACTATATTTATTAGCCAGCAACCCTTATTGGCGGCCAGATTTAATTAAGCAACCGTATATAATAATATACAGAAAAAAATTAGCTTTAATTTGATATATAAATTATAAATGTACGTTGTGGGTGTATAAATGTAACAAATTCATACCTGTGTATACCTGGCTGCGAAGAGGTGCGGCCAGGTGCGCAACGGCAACCATAATTTTTCAGAGTCTTTATAGATGTTGCCGTAAAGTAGACGACATTTCATTGAAAAAAAAAGTCAATGAAATTTCTTACGGATTATGAATTATTAATAATTTAATTAAAAATACTAGCGGCCACATTTTGATAGGCAACCTGGTGGATATAAATTCTCCTAATCATGAATATGTGTAAAAATTTGGTTTTCAGCAAATACTCGATAGGTACACTGATTCTGCAGCCGGATCTTAGACTACTAGATGTAGGTGCGTGGGAGAATGACAGTGAAAGACGTTATTGTAATAAAGTTGACAAAAATAAATATCATTCGCTTACCAGATAGAAGTCTAGATGTATCTACGGAACATATAAACTAAAATTAATCTCTTTTGTGTTGCCTTTAAAGGATGCAGCCATTTAAAATTGGAATGTTAGCAGTTATAACAAAAAACACTGCCACTATTATTTCTCTATTTAGGACTAGATGCAAAAACCATATTTGGGAGCACCGTGTTTAGGAACACATCTGTAAGCTAAAATTGCATTTGTTAACCAATAGGTACGCATTTTTGGAATAATATTGAATATCCTACGAACCAAAACCATTCAATAAGATAAACGCAGAATTGAATTCAATTTCCGACTATTACTTAACAGTCGATGACATAATAGGCGCTGCGTCCGCGCATTGGATGCGCATGTCAACTGAGGCATTCCTTTATTACTCACAACATTATAATGACTAGCATTGAAGCAAATAGCTGCTAGGCATTCATTGAACATTGTATAACATGTAGAATCTTATCGCTCTAAAGAAACATGATACAGGAAGTAAATAATTGGTTAGTATACAATGACTTCATCTTGCTTTGTTAGAGATTTTAATCTGAAACAGATTGTACAATTTGAAACTTTAATTGTGTACTGTTTCCTGGCACACAACCATTCATAATTGCAGCACTCGTACTGCCAATTACAAGAATTTCGTGATTTATACACAGGGCAGTAAACATGATGGTTTTTCAGGGCAAGCGAGACTTAATTCAAAATATTTTATTTATCATCATCACCGTTAGCCTACATTCTCCCACTGGCAAAGGCCCTTCCATTCTATCCAACGAAAATGATTTGTGTGCTTCTTCTTCAAAATTGAGGCAGACTCCAATTTGCTGTAGGTGATATTAAATCGGAAATGTTAATGGATTTAAGAGCTCTATGCCCAGAGGTGAAATATTTATGTTGAACATCCAAAAGATAATTACAATTCTATTCTCACAGCTCACAAAATATGTTTCAGGCTTCTCGTAAGATGGAGACTGTCGTGCCTAGATCCAATTACAGATGGCAGTGGCTAAGTAGTAAAACAGCAATTTTAACCGGATTATATCTAGCGACAAGATATTATTATTGCCGTTTATCTTCGTCAGACTTGCCTATTCGACTCTAGACACACGCTAGCCAGGAGAAGCTTACGTTTTCAGTCAGGCCATTCAAATTTGCCGGGACTGCGGGTGATTCGAAAGAGACACCGTACGGCCCTGGAACACGGGCTACAGAAACATCGGTGGGGTTTTAGTCAGCGACACTCCCTTCCGCTCCGCTCACAGCGAATGGGGTCAAGTCACAAGTCCTGGCCTGTCATGTCAAGTCAAGAGCCCCCGAGCAGTTAACACCAAAGAAGTCGTTACCATCTCTCATGTTCTCTATGACTAGCTATGTCAGCCGTTTCTAACGTCTTGTTTTATTGCTCAGCTGGATAGATTGGTCGACAATCTGTCTTTTGAATAATAATAATTGATGTCTGACGATGGATGGGTGTGAAGGATTAAGTAGAAAGGAGGTGACTGCTAAGATTACGAGTAATAAAGAATTATGGAAGAAGACACGCTGTGCTGACCTCAATAATTCAGAGGTTACCTCTCAAGGACCGCCATTATTTACGTCAACTATCCGTCAAGCACCGCCGGGCGGGCTCTTATCGTAAGCGTAATCTGATTTTAAGACTTATCTTTACTACAAAATAATACAGTTTTAAATCGGTCGGGGTTTGGTGGCACAAATCTGTGCCAGCGGCGCTCAACGGTAATACTTGTATACTGGCACGTTTTTGTGCCGCTAGGGCTCTAGAGTCTAGAGGTTAAGAGCAAGATCATGATGACGATAGTTATATCTTAGCCGGCATGGTTTTCAACAAAGAAACAGCTTCTCATGCACTGGGGATAAGACTTCTGAATGAAAGTCATCCTAACACAGATCTCCTAACCCCGATGTCTAAAAACTCAGAAACAAAAATAAATAAACAACATTCGTGCCAAGTATGTCAGTAGGAGATCAAAGGCAAATGAACTTAGAACATCATTAGGGACAGTACATTTCTAGTCAAGTCAAGGAAAACAATAAAATAATCATCTTATCAATATTACAAACGGATGTCTATGGTCAACCATCCATAGTCGTCACGATTTTTTTATGTCAATGCTTTGGTTTTTTTTTGATAACAAGAAAAATAGGTATTTGTGGTTTTCCTGGGAATTCTTTTAATTAGATAAGTATTTATGTTCAGATTGTTCACTTGTTGAATACATTTTAACTCGGTGTTTTAATGCTAACAAACAGGATAGTTATTTAAAGCCGAATATATTAAGAACTGAATCCCCTTTACACCAACACAAGACATCGCCTAAATTAATACTCAAAGTTAATATAACATTAATACTTACTAACTATGGAATTTTCATTTTCTTATTTTGGTGGTGATCTGAGCATTTGTTAATTCAATAGCATGCTTTCATTTAAACATTTATTTATCAGTGACGAAAACGAGCATTTAAGTCTAAAACATGCGGAACTTGTCGCACCAGGAAACTGAAGAGACATAAATCTAGATAATTATAATACTCATGAGGCAGAATGCCTAGATTCGAAAGAGTACAAAAATATTTAACTTGATAGATGGCAAAAACAAGTATTATTGGAGGATTACTCAATAAATGGAACTTGAATGACACCAGATTTTGGAAATAAGTTAAACGACACGTATAACTGACGAAATGTGGGTGTCATATAAGTTTAACTTTTGGATCATTGGGTTTTCTAGATAACAAACCTTTCGGGGATTACGGCGGATTACATACTCTTTCTTAAAAAAAAAGTGTGAACAACATAAATGAAAGTCATGGACATACTTTTGTAATTGTAACAAAAGATGGCACGACGTTCATGCGTGACAAGCCGCCAGCTGGTTGCCTTGCCCGTCTACAGACAAGGGACCCGGTGACCTTTCCATAGTTTAGTGAACATTTAAAAAGTAAGTAGAACAGCTGAAATAACGACCTTGTGTGACTAGATCATGTCAATGTGTCGGGGTATAAACTATTGTTATGAATAACCGTCGAATTACATGTCGGACGATCCATATAATCCAGGTTTCCCTCGACTTATTGCTAGCTGTTTTTTTTTATTTATCACAGTATTATATTTAAAATCAGTTCACAAATTTTCGTGTGGGAGGAAATGACGTCTTTCTTTTTTATTATTTTTAATTATTATTATTTCTTTTTATAAAAAAAAAAATCAGCAAGCAATAAGTCGAGGGAAACCTGGTCAGCTGATGCCTTTAAATAGTCAGTAAATGCTTCTGGCTAACTTCTACGTAACGACCTTCAAAGTATCAGCTGACGATTTTTCCACCGAGATACAGCCAGCTGACGTACATATATTTATCAATAGTTACATATATAAGCTATCATCTGGTAAATTTTTAGCCGAGAGGATATCACTGAAAGTGAAGATTTTTTTCCCATGATCTAGCCATCAGCTGACGTACAATGCACTATGTTATAGCCAGCTGACTTTTTTTTGTTGAGGTATTGGGTTAGCTATAATTTGATAAACTTTTAGCCGAGAGGAAATGAGTGATTTTTTTTACAACTGCTCATCCCCCCCACCGAGCCTCAGCTGACATTCACGAGGCTTTATAGTTCGATTTTCTAATGCGTTTTACTAATTATCACTTGAGAGGAACTTGGTCATATAAATCTGTTACTCGCTCTCGGACTATTGATTGTATGTTGAAATATTATAACATTAATATAAAATCTGTACCGCAACGCCTGGCTGACAGGCAAATATATTTTGGCTGCGATAAGACATGGAACGCCAAATTTGTTTTAAAAAAAAAGTTTTAGTGGTGGAGTTGTACTCCATTTTATGTACTGTTTCAGAACCTAATTATCAAACAACTTGGCAATGAATGCGAAATCACAATTGGCCCCAATATTCACCCTTGAGCAAAATTCACATGAATGACGAAGTTTCTGACAATGATGATGTTAAAGATGAATTACAGTTAACTAGCTGGTCATCTTCGAGGCAGATAGCTAACACAACAAAAAGTAAAGGCGCAATACTTATTAGTAAGACCGTATTAGGAATGTTTACTAATAGTGCACACGCAGTGTAACTAGTAACTAGAGTGTAATGCGATGACCCACAGGCAGCGGGCGTGGTGTTTACGTCAATTATCTGTACTACTGATAACCGCAATGACCATGCCAGAACAGGCCATGCCATTTACAAGGATTTTATTGGATCCATGATTTACTTTACCAATCATGCGGAGTTAATTGGCAATAGAACTGTTTGCATCATAGAGCTTGTGGGTAGCAAAGAAACGTGACTCGAAAATCTTTAAGAGCTAGTTTCATTTGTAACCTAGTAATAAATCTAGAACATGGATCAAAAAACACAATCCTATTTGAACAGTCTGTAAAATTAGCTAGGGTTACGGTAAAAAGTTGTGTGCCAAAAATCTGTTTACAAACAACAATAAGTACTTAACGGTTACCACGATCAAGAACAATGGACCTAAAAAAGTCAAAACAATGCCAAAAGAAATCCGTTCAAAGATTAAGACACCCACAAACTTCAATCGTTGAATGGCCAACAGACTGCATCCATTCGCGAACATTTGGCAAAGACGACCGAGTTTCGCCATTGGGAAAGCGGTGAAAAAAAGTGAAAGTGTGCAAGCGAGACAAACGAATAAAATGGCCTTGTTAAAAGGAGACGCAAGGTGTGACGTCACAATCCGATAACGCAGATTAAGGATGTCAATAAATATAATAAAGCGATCATGAATAAAATTGTGTGCTTGCAATTTTTTGTTATTGATAACTGTGGAGGTATTGGGGTCTGAGATAAGCCTGTTAGCAAATTTGACTCGTTCATTTAAGTGACGGATGGAGCCCCTCATCTTTATTGCTAGTTATATTCTTCGTGGACTCATTTACATATTTATTTTAAAACTAGGTCTTGTGTTGTATCATGGACTTCCTTGCGACAGCGTAACATAATTATGTCTATTTAACTTGGATGTCTTTGTAAGGTTAGATTGGGTTATGTATTTTAAGACATCCTGTAGATTAAGAATGCATGGAAGAGTCTAGTAAAGTAGTCGGTATTAAAATATTGTAGGATTTTTATTGTTTTTAAAACCCAAAAACTGTTGGGGCATTTCGATTATAAGATTGGAGGGACGGAGGCTCATGCCTAGCAATAGTACAATACAACTTTAGACGATCATGTTTCGATTTTAATCGAAAACAGTATGGGGAATCATTCTGCTTATTTTCAATTACGTCATCCAAACCAATAGAACGAAAAACTGAATGTTACCGGTGTGAATCGGTCCACTAATCCGTATTCGTCATCTAATTGTACCACAATTGTGTCACGGTGGGACAAAGGCCTTTGTGCACAGAGCAATTCGTCAATACCCACTAAAAGAGGCGGAATTTAACTGTGCTTATAAAATTGACGTAGGCGTCTAGGACCCGCTTTCTTCTAAAGCGAAACGGAGCTAAGAGGAGATCAGGAGAGATAATTGTAAAGACCAATCAGATTTTATTATTTCCATAATTATGTTCTCTCTTTCTGGTAGGCCCGGCCTGATGGTTATTTTATTTCCAACAAATACGTGAGTAACCAAAACCGGCGGGGCAATGGCGGAGGATAGGGTGTTATGGAGCAGATTGTGAGAAGCTTATATCCAGCAGTGGACTGGAAAAAGCCGAATTCCTTATTGATTCAGTTGTATCACATGTCATATTAGTTACAAGTATTGAGTTGAGTAGGACAAAAGCGATATTTGATACGTTGAGCCTTTACTTTTGGTCGTGAAGCTCGGACCAAAAGAAAGTTTGGTAGGACCAGTTTTATTCAAGATAGCGGCCTTCCGGTTATGTCGTGGTCCTGTCCATATTCAAACTGTATAAGTAATACCTAGATAGCGCATCATTTGAGGTTAATTTTGTCCAGCGTCAGGGAGTCCAAAACGAAGGACGCCCGGCATCTATTTAATTCGCGAGTTCTTCTGGTTTATCTCGTCTCATCTTCGACCTCAAACTCTGTCCTCTAGACAAGATTGAGGTCAAGAGTCCAAATAACATAATGTTTTTTTTATTCAAGAGAACAGATTATATCAATATAAATCCTATTTAAACTGTTAAGCCAGTTGGTACTGACAAAGCTTTGCTAATTAAGACTCAGTGTCAAATTGCTCATCAAAGTCTAGACAGACTAAACAACGTGTTTGCGTCAAAACAGTAAACGCCTAAAATAGACAATCGACACAAAAATTCTTGTCAGCAATGGCATATTAAATATCACTAAAAAAACATTATCAGTCTACAAACTTCTCGTCCCACAAATGAGACATCTCGTTACTCCTTTTCCTTTTCGAATCGATGACTCAGATTTTGTCCGAGTACAGGCCTAAAATAACCGCTTTAGCAGAATTATCATCATTCTCCTGGCTTTTTTTTCGGATGGGAAATAATCAATTAACTTCAAACGCTCTGGATGGAACGGAAGGAAGTTTAAGATTTTTACTAACAAAACATTTTTCTTCTTTTGCCGTTAGTGGTCCGTGTGGAGCAACTCGCAACCCTAGCAGGATTCTCCTGGTCTTATCCCAATGTATTTGGGGTCGGCGCAGCATGTCCTCTTTCTTCCAAACTTCCCTATTGCTCATCTTCTTAGCAGGGTGTAGTTAGTTGGGTACAAGATGTCGGGCAGAAGGTATGGCATTTCATGCATGAGGGCTCCGTGGCGGATTGATGGATGTCAAATCTCTTTATTTTTCCAAGACATTAAGATTTAATATATCCCGCTATATAAGACATTGTGTCTATTATCCCTACTCTCAAAACGGTAATAGAAAACATTGTAGGAAAGAGACAGAGCTATACAGGATGTCTAGCGCCACCTCTTTCTTGTGAGAATATACGGAATAAGTATTGCTTTAAGACGCCGTGGTAATCCTAATGGACAGAACGACCAGTGATCCACGTTAGCCTTAGATCGAAAGATTTGGAAGTCATCGACATGACTTCATGACTTAAAGATTTGGAAGTCATGGGGAGAGGCCTTTAGCCCAGCAGTCCAGTCAGTTCCTGCCGGGGTGAACCCACACGGGCGGAAACATTACCAATGAATGAACACGGAACCAAATTAAGATAAAAATCTACAAATCATCGTCATTCCAAAATGGAAATTAACTTGTGACGACATTGTGAATCATTCGAAACACAGATAACCTATCAGAAACAAAGATAGAGACAATACATTTTAAGTAAAATGAAGTTTTATGACCGTTTCCGATAACATTACTTTATGGTAATAACATGCTGTTGTATTTTGATCATTTGGTTGAGCACAAACAGAAATAAATTCTAGTTCGCGTTATTGTTTAGGCAGTCATTAAGGAATTGCCTAGCATTAGTGATAACGTACAAACATTGGTACATATTATACCTTATTAGTTATTTTAAAGGAGCTCAATGCTAGACAACACTATTTGAAAAATGAGATATTATACCAATTGCGTTTAAATGCTAAAATTGCTTGGAGGAGTAATTCTACAGTAGATCTAAACTGGCGACTTAAGTAAAAGGAGCACACGTCAAGAAGAGAAATGAAAAAATTAACCTTATTACATTGCATCTTTGTGGTTAACAAGAGATTTTTACCGTAGATGCATCCGTTTTTCTAATTAAATGGTATCCACATATCTCCTACATTTTAGAATTTCGAGAAAGTATAAAATTGATTTAATTACAGCTGTAGTAATAGTTGTTCACATTAACAAATTAATGTCCGAGAATCTAGAATTTGTTCTTTATTCAAAGGGCTTTATCGCTGAGCGATAACACGATCACAGATAAAAGAGATTTATTTTTATTTAAAGAGCTTACCCCCAAATACTGAAACGAATCGAACAGATACTCAAAAGTGACGCTTGACAATACGAAATCTAAAGTTTAGGAGCTGCTCAAATGTTAAGCAGCCCCTTCAAATTTTGAGTGACGTTTCACTATTCGGGGTTTGTCACTTAGTGGCCACATCACCCAGATCAGAACTTTCATGTACCTACACATAAACATTTTTGCGAGGCATGAATCTGAACTAATAATAGAACATTAACCAAGCTCCTAACCTCCTCCCTACTATTTTCTTAAATATAGTTTAAACAGTTTTTCTACAATTTTGGAAACAAAAAAAAGAAATTAACATTGTAACACACTGTATAATCTATGGCCATTTGTATGCGGTCATGTTTTTAAATTATTATCCTGTTAAGGTAAACCACCTACATGTTTCGTAATTTTGCATACAAAATGAGTGATAACAACACATCACTTGATATAACATGTTTAACAACAATGTACTACATTTAAAGTTATGATAATTAATTAATAATAATTCATAACTCCCTGTTACTCAGTACTTTAATAAATAACACTAATAGTTATTTTTTTGAACAAACATTCTGGCGTAAGATAGTTCTTAAACTATCTTACGAAAGCGACTTCGTCCGCGTGGCATAGTTACTTTGGGCGTAAACCCCTTACCAATCGAAAAAAAAAATTCTCTTCCCTTTTCTCACTTTTTTTTTAAAATGCCTATGTCCGTCTCCACTTCTCCAGGGTCCCAGCTAACTCTGTACCAAAATTCATCAAATCGGTTTGGCCATTCAGGCATGAAGACGTAGGTAACAAACAAGCAAACTAACAAACTCACTTTCGCTTTTTTAATATTAGTAAGGATGTTAAAGTGAGAGGAAAAGTAAAATAATACTAATATACACTTTGGCATTTATAGGCAAAAGTTTGCATATAAAATGTAAGTTATTTGTTTATTTAGGCTGCTTTCCATATCATCTGTGCCAGTGAAACTGTGGGGCACAGCTAAAATAAATAAGATAAGCAATTTGATTGCAAATCTCCATAAATTACAAAAACTTTTATCACTACTTTTTGTATAGTATTTAATTTATTCAATCCTAGTTAGTAGTGTTTGTTTTATTAAAAGCATGATGTAGCCCCATTACGGGACGCCACCTCAAAGCCAAGCAGAGGGGCCTGCAAGAAGCCACAGCCTGCTGGGCTTGCAGGTTGTTTGAAACAGAATAGAATAGAACCATACATGAAGATAACACCACAAAGTAAATATACTATCTAAATAAAATTAATTCATGTATTTAGGTATCCATATTGCATTATTTCTGTATTAATATTCTAATTGGTGGTGAAACCTGCATCTATATCTGGTATGTAAAAATTTGCAAAAGTTAACAAGCTTCTAGGAATCTACAAGGCCTACAATGTTCACAGATAATTATGTAGATCATAGAAGAACAAAACACAAATCACTCATATCAAAGGGAATTAACTGATACTAACAGCATACTAGGTAAATACTTAGCACTTAGCAACACAGAATTTTTTACATTATATTATTAACAATCTGTGTTCCCCGAAGGTTTTGGCAGACAAAACATGATTGGCCACCCGCAATAAGCCAGTAAATTTAAATTCTTATGTGATTTAAGGAAAACCTTTTGCCATCAATGAAGCTCAAATCCAAATTCAGGGTATCTACCGAGAAATTGCTGATGGGATCAAAAAAGTTTATTTGTAAGAATATGCATATCCTGCCAATTTATGACAAAAGCATTTCCACAAAAATAATAATCAAAGCTTATTATTAAACTATTAGTAATCATAAATTAATTACTCAAGTGAAAGATGGATTGGATATATGCTCTGCTGCAAAAAAAAGTGGAGCTAACAGGTGACAATTTGGAGTCCAAGAGATGGCTAGAAACCGAAGTTGTAAAGTAAGAACATGGGGGATGACCTTAAAATGGCCTTAGGACCCTTTTGGCCAAGAGTAACGGCAGACAGAACACAGTGGAAAGTCTTGGAGGAGGCCTTTGCTGTAAGGCATACCAAAATCAGAGATGTTTTGTAATGTTAGTGAAGTTTTTAATATAAGTACTGGTAACAATGTAGTTTTTCGGAAAATAATTGCTATGTTGTTATTATAATCATAAATTAAATTTTTGTTGTAATAGAGATTGAAATCGTATTGTAGTCCTGAGAATAGGACCTAGAGCTAGCGGTAGTGTTGTTTGACAAACAAAGTAGAGTAAGTAGTGGGGTTTCCTTGTACTGATTATTTTCTTATAATTTTTCAGTATTTTATGAATCTTTACTGACATTATAAAGCAGAAGTGAGTTTGTTTGTTTCGTCTTCACACCTAAATGGTAAGACCAATTTTGATTACTTTAATACAAGTGAAACCGCATGCAAAAGCTAGTACAAGAATACTTGTAGTCTTTAAACATTATAAGGAAAACTACAAGGAAATACCCCAAGATTGTTGAACAAGGCATTACAAATGTTGAAGTTTTATGATATTAAATCATTATTCTGCTATTTGGGAATCCCTAAGTAACTTTACAAAAGTAAATGACAGAACACAGGCTGGCATAATTATGTTTTTATTTTAAAGTTTTCCCCAAAAATTTACAACAGTTTTGAACTCGTGATTATTTCATACACTGTCTTTACTTCTAAGTCATACGAAAAATCAAAAGAGTGACCTAAGCTTAAAAAAAAAACTATGATGAATAACTTTAGCAATGATCAAGTAAGTCTGTATGTTTTGAATATTTCAATATTGACTATCACATATTGATAGCGATATCAACTCACATAGGTATATAAAGTTTAATCACATTTTACAACACATGCTATATTATCAATTGAGTGATGAATAACGCTTTTTTTACACAATATCATACAGTAAACAACCTTTATTAATTGTATTCTGTTAAGCATGCAAAGAATAACATCATGAACTGAATGTCTTAACAACAAACAAAACTAGGCTTACATACACAAAAACTAAACGTAATTTATTAATGACGATGTTTGACTCGCGTGAAGATCAAAACAGACGTCGCAAAACAAACCAGTATGGCCAGCTTATATCTAAGCAACTACTTAACATAACAACTCGGTGTTTGCTACAGCATCACATTATGCGCGGCCACCGAGGCGCTCACTACATAACATTTTCATACTAACATATTTACTATTGTACACTGATTTGCATATAAGTCGCGCTGACCAGACAATGCAAAACTTCTAGTAATATGACGTAAGGGCCAACAATCGTACCCTAGTGATTTTATACAACTACTAGAGTAATAGGAAATAGTACTGGAGGCTTTAACAATAAGAACAATGGTAGGTAGTAGGATAATCAAACAGAAACATCGACTGAATCATCCCAATACATGCCAACAAAGAATGACAACTTCTACAACGCGATTCATCTATACCACGCCTATAAAAATGATATTCACCATATGATTACCACTAAACACACTTAACAGTAGGTCAAAGTTAAAGTTACCAAGTAAATTAGCACAGCTAAAAGGTATAATAACGAAATATGCTATTGACGTACCTTCGGTTTATAGAACCACTTTCTTAGTGACTCCATCGGACCTGTCTTGTATAGCAGCCTCATATGAACGGATCACTGCACATCCACACACATTATAAAATGATATAGCACCAATAATCACTACGCAATTGAAAACAGAAACTTGATTTTCGTCAATATTTACGTCAAATAACACAAACGGCAGACATGTTGCCACTGGCCGCGTTCCGTTCACGTTTAGGAGTGAATGACATGACGAAACTATTTGGGCTAGGTGAATGAATGAAATAATAGTGCTGCGCTTTACAAAGGAGACTAAACTCTTTTAGTTAGTTCAATATAAAATCGATTCATTTATAAGTTTTTTTTTTTACCTTTCTTAATGTTGCTCCACACTAGGACTCCTGTATCGTGATTGCGTTTACAAACATTTAAGCTCACATAATACAAACAGCCTGACCCGAAACAACTATCTGCAGGTCATGCGCAGCAGTCGATCGCTGAGCCACTGCGCCAACTTTGCCGTAATTTTTTTCTTTCTTCTTATTTTGTTTTGTTCAGAACAGCAATTAACTTACCAGAACGTCTTTTTTTTTAGCTCTTTAGCTTTTTCACGTTTGTGTTAAATGCAACACTACATATGCAAAGGCACCCGTAAGTCTTTTTTTGTAGATTCCACAAAATTTATTCGTAAAATCTTTTACACCTTGTTTATAGAAACACAAATTAAACGTTTTTATTTTATTTCGAAAAGGAATGTTTAGTCGACTAACTATTTCTTTAAATCACCTCTAAAAACATAAGCTGTGCTCATGAATGACGTGTGAATGACTGAACGATGAAAATCTTAAACGCGGGAATTACAACTTCAGGACGTGAGTTGAAATACCTACCAACTTATTTCATGGAAACTATCTGGAGCTTTCAGAATGATTAAATATTTATTTTTATCGGGTTTTGGTAGTAGTAGTTAGTTAGTGTATGGGGTGAGTTCAGCCTTAGGTTCTAGGAATTACTTTACCTTGAAACTAGAAAGCCAATTGGAATGCTGTGCTGTGTAGTTCAGAAGTCAGTTGAAGTTAACTGGCTCAGTTAAGATGGAAATACCAACCATACAAGTAAAGCAACACTTGACTTCTTATTTTTGTGCAGTTATCCGCAGGTCAATAAATAGAATCTCACATACCTAGCGAGGGCATTAAAGCTGTCACTATATACAATGTACTCTGTGATTAGAGCTTTTAGTTCCTAGCCGGAAGGGTGGTTTTAGTAGTTCTCTGTTCTAGTTTTAATAACAATTAGCCGTGAACTATTATCGTATGTGCTACGAGTTCTGTATTACTCATTTGCGGATAAACCTATGCTGATTAATAAATAAACTTACTACGGGTTATCACCTATCCCCATCACCTTGTCGATGCTTCGCACATTCGCACGAAGTGCTTTGCAGCATCCTTTATTATGCGATCAGGCAAGAAGTAGAATTCTATGACTGCATCTGTATTCTCGAGTTAATAAATAACTCAGATCTAAAGTCGCAAGTTAATAGGTTTCTTTTGGGTAAGCTTCATAGATGTCAGAAAGAAGCTGAATCTGCTTTTAATATTTCTATGGTAAGCTCATCGTCGACTTATTCTCTGAAATTTTGGACAAGATTGAAATCAAGACTAGGCTCATCCTTATTTCCTTACTAATATTACAAAAGCGAAAGTGAGTTTGCATGTTTGTTTGTTACCTCTTCACGCTTAAATGGCTAAACCGATTCTGATGAATTTTGGTACATAGATAGTTGGGAAACAGGAGACGGACCTAGGGTAATTTTATTTTAAAAAAAGTGGGATGTAAGGGAGAAAGAGGAAAGAAAAGGGAAATCTTAGCGTTGCTATTACAAATCAATAAGGCGCAAGGGGAACCGTGTTACCCCGAATTGAACGCGAGCGAAGCCGCGGCCAAAAGCTAGTATAATAATAAAATAAAAAAATAATACGTAAATAAAAATATAGGTATATAAATATTCTTCTTTTTGTGTCGTTGTGTTTGACCAGTATTACACTTGCTTCGTTTAACCACTCTGCACGACAGGATTTTGACACATGACACATCAGCTGAATCGGTGGGGTGACGCGAATTGTCATGAAATTCAAGAATTTTCATCAATTTACAGCATTCAATTTTGTTATTAAAAATAAGTCACCGGGGCTGTATCATATGATAAGTTTGAGGTTTATATTTCCAAAAACCTCATAAGGTCGATAAAACGGCGTCAATCTATTGTAAAATGTGTGTAAAATACATATTATTACACCCTTCCAAAAATTAGGTACTTTAAAAACGCTGGAAATAATGCACATACACAAGACAACCCTTTGATAATAAAATCGGAAATCCAAAATAAAAACAGTGACATTCCATCTGCATTCTTATTTTTCCCATTTTACATATAAATTCAAAATAAAACACGATACAAATCTCGACAAAAAATACTAAAAACTGTGTTGCAACATGACATTTCTTAGTGCTGACCGTAAATCTAAGTTTCATCATTACGATTAAAAAGTTGCATTCAACCTAATCGATAATCGAAATGGAGTAAACTTTAAAAAAAAGTTTTGGGACCATTGAGGAATTTACCTATGGAGATTGCATATTATTCTACTATTGATATTATAGTTGTTCAAATATCTATGATATCAATAGAAAAGGCAGACAACAACATTTTGTCACGTGCTTTTTTGTTATGCTATAATTATTTTGTTATGCGCCAAGATTTGAGGTACAGACGCCTGCACATCAAGCCACTACAATCTGTCAGATTTCTTTGATAGATTTTCGACTGTATTTCTAAAGTATTAGGTTCAAGGTTGATTGGGAAAAATTGACAGTTTCGGGTAGCTTGACCTGCAGGCGTCTGTACATTTTGCTGTAGTTAAAGATTTTGGCTGTTTTCTTGAATGACGATGAATGAAAATGGCGGCCATTTTTGTAGGAGGTCATGCTAATTCTGTAGGTAACTAGTCAAGCACCCCAGCCGGCACAACCATACCGTACCGCACCTAGAAAGCCATGCCTCCGCAGTAGAGCCTTGTTTTAGACGGACAGGGACTCCGCACACATCGGGGCCCTAAAATATTGATATAGACACCCGACGCGACGCCCGACGCCCGATGCCTGCATGTAGCGTCTCCCGCGGTGGCTGGCTTGGTTTGAGGAGCGCCTCACTTCTCCCGCTCTAGACGAAGCGGGGGGGGAGTGTAATAGAAGGAGCATGGGTGGGTTATAGTCGTACTAGTCTGACACTCCCCCCCGTTTTGCCCAGAGCGGGGGAAGTTATTTGACGATTTCCCACCCAAAAAAAAACACCAGGAGTTTTCTTGGTGTCGTGTTTCCATCTCAATTGTGCTCTTCCTCTATAGGCCATTTTTACCCCAAGGCTTCCACTCCAAGAATACTTTGGCCTACGAGCCATGTTTTAGGAAAGAATGAATACGTTTTTCAAATAACCAATCCAACCAAACAATTTTGTCGAACAAATGTAATTTATCTTAGCTGATTTTTTTAATGTGCTTGCCAAGATCATAATTGGCGCGTTCTATATTCAACCTTATTTATTTCTATTTGCAATTCACATTCAAATAGTAGGTACAAAACCAAATTATTAATAAAATAGCAAATAAACATTTTAATATAAATTTGAACAGCGAGCGCTTTCTTTTTTTGATTTTTTATCTGAAAATAAAATTGGCGCGAATTTAGCCATAGATCAGTTTGTACTGTTTGTTTTTTAATCGGTTTTAGTGGCGTAAAAAATATTATAATCAATATTTATAGTATTTCACACTTTTTACAAAATTAATTTTTATTTTCATCTATCAATTTCTGATATTCCTTAATTTAATTATTCGAGTTGATTGATTTACAAGAAAATAATCGATTGAAATAATCGCATTTACACATCACAAAATAAAAAAAAAAAGAAATGGACGTCAATTTCGAAAGTGAATTTAGTAGTGGTTATGAATATTCCGTGTTATTGGTCCTATTATTGCAAATTACGATAAGATCTGGGCATTGTCATGTTATTTATAATATTTGAAATGATATTTGTGTCAGTTGTTATAGAATCTATTCGTGAATATATGATATAATGTGGAATTAAAAATATAAACAAGCACGATTGGCGCGAAACTTCGACTTTAGATTTCAAAATGTATCATTACCACTACTAATATAAGTTAAATTACGAATGATTTCTTCACGTAATAAAAGGACACGTAAATCATGCCCAATAATGTGGAGTTTAAATGTTCGAAAACCTATTTTTTTATGATTTTTAGCGTCGACCTACACTGCCATCAAAATGGCGATGATCGTAATTTACGCATTTGGATTTTATAAGACTTAATTAAGAAACTTCCTCAATAATTAAAGAACTTCTAATGACGTTTACATATGAGTTTTTTATTCTACTATCTTAATGAATGCACACCCATATTATTTATTAACCAGAAAATAAAATATTTACAAAAATAATGAGGAGGTCATATGACTTAAATGTCCGGCCCCTTTCGGGGCCAGTACCGAGCCAGCGGAGGTTTGAATGTCGAGCCCCCGAAGGGGTCCGTACCGAACTATACGGTTAAATCCTGCTGCCTGGTGCGAGTTGCTGAGCAGGATGGGCAGGACATATCCTACAAATGGGCTCCACACTGACATGTTTGGTAAGGCTCGAGCATTCTCCATTTGGCCAGATTATAGGTCTTTTCGACGTGTCTAGTTATTTTGTGGCAGAAACCGGTGGAGCTATCCCCGCCAACAGAAACAACAACGCAAGAGATGGCGATATATTATGTTTAATATGAATTTTGTATATTATTATCGAAAAAAATACATTCAAATGACGAAGATCATATGATATCTCCTGGTAGCGCCATCTGTAATCACGTTAAAGAACTAAGTGGTGGCGAAGGTTGATTGCGTTGTGAAAACGTCGTCTACAACTCCTCCATTGGCTGTTTATAGTTCTCAGGGCTACCACGGCGCGTCGGATGCGATATAACACAGCTTCAACAAGTCGTTATTATTACGGAGCGGTCAAATTATAGTCCAGTTGACTAGAAAAACAACTCAACAGCGAGTTGAAGTCAGAGTGGCCCTACCAAAAAAAAAAGCTGCGGTCAAATTGATCACAGACAGATCGGACTTGACTGGCTCGGACACCGGACTTTGACCCATTAGACAAAATCTTTGTTAATATCTACAATTCCTCAAAAACTGACTCTTATCGCACTTAGATTATGTTCAACTCTCTTTCTCATTTATCGCATTAACGGCTTTCATTTTTTTTTTTCATCACGGATAACAATAAACAACTGCTCAAATTCCTAGAGCCGGCAGTGTTTTTTTTTGGACCAAGGAGGCGTATGTTAATAGGCCTCCTTGGTCCAAAGTTTTTATAAACAGAATAGCAGAAATAAACATGATCATTTAAAAAATAATTTATTTAGAACGAAAAATTGCCATTTATTTGAGTTCTAAATTTAAAAATATTTTAATTTCTTATTTTTGATACCTATTAAAATGTTTACTAATGTCATACTTCTACTACTACTTCTTCTTTTTCAGTAGGTATGTGAAGACAAAGCAAGGGAAAAAAAAACAAATTAAATTATAGTTTCAAATTGATTAGTAATTATCACCTTGCCATAAAGTATCGACTCTGTAGTCTACTTCGGGCATAAAGGTAGCTCCTCGTACCGACTACCCACATATCTTTCCCTTCCATTCGAGTTAGTAAGTTAATTAAAATACCCTCACTAAATCAAGCCCACTGTGTAACGTGCCGGTTATTAAGTAGGTGCATGTGGGCAGACCATTAGCTTAACTTAGATACTACCAAACAAAGCAGAAAAAAGTAAAAAAGTCTTACAACCTGTAAAACAAAAATCGGTCTACGAGATTGGCCTCTAGTGTGCCACAAAGGAACAGACATACATACGTATTCTGATGAACACGTTACCCTCCACCAGTCGGGTAAAAAATAAAAGCTTTTATGAGCAAAGCCTCGAGACGTAATTACTCTAAGTAGAGTTTCTTATTACTGTCGTATTCGCACAGTTGTTCTTATAAATGTGTTTCATCTGACAATTCTAACAGCCGTTTAAAGGTGAAACCCGACATTTTAAAATGTGCCTACAAAGAAGCCAGTATTAGGATCAAATTTTATTTGCTGTTGTTGAGTTGATTGAGGTATGCTAGAAATAAATATTTTTAAAAAGGTATGTTCCACTTTCTTCTTATTTCGAGACATTCGAAACCTTTGCAATTCGTAATACTGAGCTCGTCAGCAAAGAAGGAAAAGTTCTACAGCTGTTGGTAGGTAACCATTGAAGCCGCCAAGCGAATCAGAACAACTATGCAGAAATCAGAACAATAGAGAATCATATTTTTTTTTATGGATGAAACATGCAGACGTCAATGGCCGACGTAGACTTGTCAAGCAAATTAAAAAACAACAAAATACTTGAGTGAACAACACCTACGTAGGTGTCAATCTTTTGATATTAATATTAACTGAAAAAAAAATTGGTAAAAATGAAATTTGAACTCAGAAGTGACGTCTGTAGTCTACGCCTAATATTTCGTACTACGTGCCACCTACATGCACTTACCGTCTAGTTTGTAAACAATAACATTGATAAGTAAGATGTAAAGCTTCGAGCTTGCTCTAGCTATTATTTAGCATGGATAAGTGTTGTATAGACTTCGGTGGTCCGTATTGTAAAAAAGTAGGTACCTTACCTATAGCACTTGTTTTTTTTTTTTTGTAAACGTAGGCTTGTGACATTATTTCAGACATTACAGTAATGGAAAAATCAGGAACTATCAGAATTATTGTGGATGGCAATCCTTACGAAAAGTTTTTGAAGGAAATGTCACGCAATCAGTTCCAGCCTGCCCCTTTGCTGTTCTCCCCAGCGACGCCATAAGCCGTGGCTCGTACCCCACAGGGAGTTCCCTTAGTGTAGTCGCTTAGTTTGTTAGATTTGCCCTGGCTAAATGCCTTAATTTCAAGGCATCTACAGACGACAAAATCCTGGGTTGAACCGCGAAATGACATTACGAAAAAAATATGAAACGTAACTAGGCTCTGGCTCTGACTCTGGCTCCTGTTTAGTAACAGCCGACAAAATTGTTATGGTGGAAAGTACAGTATTGTGTACTGTATTTTCCACTATAACAATTTTTTTAAGCAGGGCCGGTGTCATTTCAGTAAAGCTTGACAACATAATCCTCACAAAGTTCATTTAATTTTGTCAAAGACGATTTATTTCACTCGCGTAAATCATCATTGTTTTAATACAAAAAGAAACAACCATAAAACATTAGACATACTTAAATTAATCTAAAAAATATTGATTTAACTCGTGAAAACACTATTGTTTTAATAAAAAAAAAACAACTATAAAACATATCAAATAGGCATATATGTATTAACCTAAAACGTGTTATATTTAAATACGTACTTATTTTGATGCTGTTCAAAACACTAACGTTACGTTTGTATGTGGGATTACAAACAGAATGTCAATAGATTTCTTTTATAAGGGGCAAATTTGTTGCTCACTATATACGGACATTCACACCTGATCATATTTTCTACACCCACATGACAAGTTGTGGGTGTAATTTTTGCATGATTAGATGGATTTTATGTCGTATTTGCGTTCGAATACAGTTTAATTTTGTGTACTTGTAATCCTTCAAAACGGTTCCAGTTCTCTTTTTATTGTTAAGCCAGTCTTTCATCTGTAAATTTTGAATGTTGTTTTATATTTTTTACAAACTTTTAATCGCGGCTTCGCTCGCAAAAAAAAATCGGGATAACACAGTTCCCTTTTCCTGATTTACAGGTACCTGCTACCTGTACTTTTGCCATTGCGCCTTATTTATTGTAATAGCTAAGTTTTCCCTTTTCTTCCCTCTTTCTCCCTCATATCTCAATATTTAAAAAAAAATTGCTTATGTCCGTCTCCAGGTTCTCAACTATCTCTGTACCAAAATTTATCAAAATCGGTTTAGCCATTTAGGCGTGAAGACGTAACAAACAAATAAACAAACTCACGTTCGCTTTTATAATATTAGTAAGGATTTTTCTATGCTCTTAACGTCATTGTGATGTTTTGCAACTAGATATACTATTTCGTAGGTGGATAACACCGATATAATGACAACAAATTCTAAGAATGTGAAGTCTGAAGATTGGATGCTCCCTTTGAACGGTTCAGTAGTATCTATTTCAAATAGAAGAGTATTTCGCTCGTTTGCCATCGTCTATGTTTCTCCTTTATTGCCGAATTGTTTCTTTTCTTTGAATAGCCTGAAACGAAGCTATTTTGGGAGAGCATCAAACAAAACATCGCTTTGAGTGGGTAGATAATCAACTTTGTGCTTCCTGCTAATTGCTTATGGTCTCAATTTAAGGTGACTATTGTTTTCATCTGCCTGATTTTCGATTACGCGGTAGAAACAGACACAAACACAACACACACACAAAGAGTGTCCATGGAGTTTCTTGCCCATTCTTCTCCATAGAGATCAACGCTTTGGAATGTGCAACTACCTACAGTACTTTTACAAGTTATTATGTCTTGTGACCGGGACTGTAGCTTTAACATTTAGTATTTTTTTGACATTCAAAAGTGGCTGTAATGGTGTAATTGAAATAAATGATTTTGATTTCGTATATAATCTTTTTTAAATTCTCTCTAAGTAACTTTTACTATCACGTAGGTATTTAGATCGGTATGAATTAACTTATTAACGTGTTCAACCAAAATTCGATTGATTTCTTTGATTCAATGGATGGCACCAAAAACAACGCCGCATTCATCCTTTCATGCCATGTCGACGGCGTGTTAGTTTTCCACGCGCGCTACAAAGAGATGTCAGCAAAGCAGAGGGGCCTGCCAGGGCCACCTCTTGCTGGGGTTGTAGGTTGTTCGAAAAAGATACCGCGGCCCCGGAATTTTAAGAGCAAAAGAAGGAACAAGTGTTGGTTTCAGTCAGTATAAGTCTGACAATCCGCCCAGATCGGGAGAAGTTATTTGATGGTTTCCCATACGCAAAAAAAAACCGTTCCTTCCTGAACGACCTAAGCAAACTTTCTTTCAACTAGATACTTATAAAAACGTAAAATAAATTGTTCCAGGAATAATTATGAATATTAAGAGACTTTTTGCGTCCCACAAAGTGACGAACCAGCCCCTGAGGATTAAAACAACAATAACAGCTAAGGGAATGAGCCGAATTCCAATGTAAATTGATCGACGAATTAGTGGGCAATTCGCTAGAGGACGAAGATTATTTTTTCTACTTTTTTTTGTCAAAATTCAAAATTAAATGTGAGATGGTTCTTCGCCCACCTCTGATGGAATTAAATTAAGCTTAGGAAGTTCTGTTTCCCTTGGGATCATAAATGTAGAAGTTTTTAGTAAGGTGTTGTGTTTAAGGTTCTCATTAGTGAAGTTCTAACTACTTTTTGTATGCGCTCCTGGGAATCTTAGTGTAGCTCATTGAGCTGTATATAAGGAGCTTATGTGGTTGTCACAATGTCAGCCAGTCATCAAGGCGGGTGCAGCAGCTTTCGTGGTCTGCTATGAAAAAAACATTTTCAATGTAAACTAATCGATAGATAATTGTATCTATAGTATTTTTGGTTTAGAACCCCCAGACTTAGGACTTGGCAGTCCGACGATCACACCAAGCAGGTCAGACTTGATAGTCTGATAGCAGTGATTTGCTAGGTGACAAGCTACGTCTCTTGAACTCGGGATGACGACGTGGTTGGCGCAGTGGCTGAGCAATCGACTGCTGTGTATTTCGAGGGTTCGATCCCCGCACGGAATAAATATTTGTACGGCTTACAGATAGTTGTTCCGGGTCTGGTTGTTTGTGCTTGTGACTTTAATGTTTGTAAACGCACCCATGATACAGGAGAAATTCCTAGTGTGGGGCAACATTTTAAAATAATGCGTGGAGTTATCGAGATAAAATGAAAACTATGTACTCAAGTCCAGGCTCAACCGGGTGAGTCGCACTAGCGCACCGAGGGTTCCGTACAAAATTTCGACATAAACGGCGATATCGTTTGACGGCGTAGACCTAGAGGGTTGATTTTTTGTCATCCTGTAGAAGTTCCGATTTTCTTTTGAGGTTCTCGACCTTAAAAATGTATACAAGGAACTTAATAAGGTTCCTATTTGCTAAATGCACTAACCATCATCACAAGTCTATCATACAATCATTTAAAGTTAGTAAAGTCACTAATTACTTACACAAAAGTACTCATAAAAGAGCTAATTCATGGTTACAATTTGTGGATGAAAGATTACGAAAGCAACGATCTGTCAATTAAGTTTTAGCTAAAATAACTAATTGGGGCAAATGATAGGTTACTTAAATGTCGAAGCCTCTGAAATTCTTTTGAGAAAAGGTCCCTCCCTCGAAATACTTTTCCGGTGGGCCAAAATATTCCTTTTCGCTGCTACAAAGTTTTTTTATCTTTCTAGCGGGTGGAGACGATAAAGTATTTGTTTTAAAACATTAAACGTCAAGGTTTTTGAAGGACTGTTAAAAAAAACCGCGCAGCGACATGAACGACCATACTGACTGCGTTGTCTTAGAGAATTGATTTTTTCACAGCTCTATGGAGTGAAATATTTAAGTGTATAGCTTTAATTTCAATTCGATACCTCCAAGCGTTCCCGAGATAGAGGGTCTTAACAGAAAGACAGACAGACAACAAAGTGATCCTACAAGAGTTCCGTTTTTTACATTTTTATTAAGGTACGTCACGTTTAAACGAGTGAATTTATGCCACAGCTTAATACTTTTTTTTATATTACGGTTATGAAGACATAGCCGTAATATAAAATCCGTACATGTTCTAACATTCATGCGCTGTTATTTTCAGTTAAACGTTAATCGACTTAACACGAGTGTAAATAAAGTTATTTCATTCATTCATCATTCAGAATAACTAGAACTTAGAAGGGACACACGGCGACACATTGACCTATACAAAACCAATTTATGCAGAACTCCCAAGTCCGAAATCAAGATCTGCATAAATTGGTTTTGTACACATAGTTTCCCGTACGATTGTGATGATATACGACGTCGTTGTGTGGATAATGTAAAACAAAAAATATTAGTTGTGGTGCCAACTGAACTTGTAGGTAGAAATTAAAAAAAAGGTTTTTCTGACTTGCTTTCATATCATGAAACTAAATGACGAATTAGATAAGGAGGAAGAAGAAACAATCGCACTAAAAATATAGTTTAATTATGCTATTACCGCAATACTACACTTACGTGCATACTAAATGGGCCATTACTTAATCCCACATTAAACTACATGCTCCCTTCAACTTTACACCCACCAGACAGTGTAAGATGGTACCACAAGTTTAAAGTAACTCCCAGTTTCTTACGTGCACTCTGTAGGGATATTAACCCTGCCACAGTTATTAATTAATATAACGCGTACAATGTCACAAATTATACTCCACGGAATGATTAGAAGATTAGAAGCTATCCCTCCAGATCATTAACAATCTCTTCATTTTGATGTTGAAATTATTCTAGAAGGGCTGTTATTTAAAGTGACAACATATTTAAGTTCTGTTTGACAGTAGTGATCACAAACAAAACTTTTTTTTTTCCATAAGACTACATACGACAACACCAACTTTTGCGAATCTCTAACCTTACGGGAAATCTAAGGTGTACGAACCCTAGTGGAGAGATCAGCATAAACTAAACTGGTTTTGAATAGGTTTTCAAAAAAGAAAAAAGTTCAAAATATCTGTAATTACGGAAGTCAGTGACTTTTCTTAGTTTTGTTGACAATTTGCTGATCAAAAAACCATAACATAGACATATTATATACACATTTTGGAAGCTGCCTCAAAAAGTACTCTGGGGTGCTAGAAGATAGAAAGGTCTGTCACGCTCTCTAACGGCCGGGGTTGCGAGTTGTTCGAAAGAGATACCGCGGCCCCGGAACATAAAGGGCAAAAGAAGGAAAATGGGTGGGTTTTAGTTACTAAAAGTCTCCCCTCCTTCCAAGATATTTGCTGATTTCCCACCCGTAAAAAAAAGTCCGAGGGAAAAATCTTAGTTTGGTTAAGTTCACCGTTTTGAGACGAGTAGTAAATAAATAAATTACACAAGTTAATACGCCATTTTGGGTTCGAACCCACGAGTATCACGATCCACAACGCGTAAGTCCGGGTCGTTACCACTGGGCTACCATTCGCACTGCTTTAATGTACCTTTTCTTTTAAAATTGTGCAAAAAAATAGGCCTTATAGTTATGAGTACGCCAGCTAATTATTTTACCAACCGCAAATTCTCCCGTAGTAGGTAGACTGCGTGGAATTAAAAGCTTTTTGCTTTAAAATACACTTAGATACGTAC
This sequence comes from Ochropleura leucogaster, assembly GCA_958449745.1. Classification (NCBI taxonomy): domain Eukaryota; kingdom Metazoa; phylum Arthropoda; class Insecta; order Lepidoptera; family Noctuidae; genus Ochropleura; species Ochropleura leucogaster. The sequence continues at coordinate 7,551,115 of OY288223.1, read as the reverse complement.
TTCAAGAAAAAAAAAAAGAATCCATTCAACATCACATTTTGCTCCTTAATGCTAAAAATATGAATTGTAAATAAATATAACTGTATTCTAATCATTTTAAATTCGTGTGTGGGCTAGCTAAAATTACGTAGGCGCATCGTAGCTGCGTAGGCTTGGCGTAGCAGTGTAGAGCGTACAAGCTACGGCGTAGTACAGATAACTGCGTAGCAAAGTTTTCATTACGATTTTTACAAATATTCCATTGCTTGCTTAGTTGGTACAGTGTTCTCAAGCTCTGCTAATAAGAACGAAATGCTGGGTAGAATCTTGTATTGTGGGGCTCGAAGTCTTGATGCCATGTTTCGATAACCATTTGGATAATTGTTCTTTATTGTTTAAACTAATTATAAATTAAACTAAAATTATTAAACTAAACTAAACTTATAAATAAATTAAAAAATAGCGTCAAAAAATTCGTCCTCAACGCTGTCAATTGGCAATGTTCCCAAGAGACTGGCCGCGTTGCCACGTTGTATGGCAACGCTAAGCCTCTGGCCAAAGTAAAGGCCCGCCCTTGGGTCACGGGAAGTGTCAACCAAACGTTTTGATATTGCCTTAAAAAGGCTGTGAGCACAAGGACCCCACGGTCCCAGAGTTTCAACCCCAAACGGCTCAAAAATATAGTTCCCAATAAGGTTACTATATTTACGCCGCTTGAGGTTCTCTGCAGCCGCAGCAGCAGCGCCAGCGCAGCACGAAGAGCTAGGAAGATGGGATGGCGCAAGAGTATCGACGCACGTTGCGTCCCACACTAAAGGCCTACCCAACTTCCAAGGAAACAAAGACATGCCGTCCGGTCTTTTGCCATCGTCGCGTGCCAAGCCATTGGGTTCTAAAACAGCTGGAACGCCGACGGTGACAAGAGCTCGACGGATGATGTCATTAATATTCGCGTGCCGCGCAAAACGGCCCGCACTTCGGCTGCATGATAGGCCGTGGTGTCCAAGGCTGTTGACTACTTCACCACAATGACAGCGATGAGGAGAACAACAAGGAGCACCTAAACGTAAGGAAGCAGCGAGGCGGAAAGTAGTGTCGTCGATCAAAGTGCCTATGCTCGACGACGGTAGTGCGTAAAGCCAAAGACCCGACTCCCACTTGCCCACAGCCAAAAGGCGCGCACGCTCAGCAGTAGTAGCAGACGTGTTCAGTAGATTATTCTGAACTACTCTGCAGAGCGGCTCGTCCCACTGTCTCTGGGAAAATGGTTTGTCGGGTTGTTCAGTGTTCGGGCAAGCGACTTTCCAAGCATCCTTAGCCTCGGAGAAGCATGGCACATCAAAATCAATCAGTGTGGAAGCCAGGATATTCCTGATTAATTTCTCAGTACCGTGGACCGAGGATAAGAAAGCTGGTAGACTAATACTAGAAATTTTGCGGACGCCGAGTCCTCCCAAACGAATGGGAAGAGTGGCTTGAGTCCAAGCTCGGTCGTCCAGAGCCACATTTAAAATTAAAGATAAGGTATGTCTGATAATTTGATCCATTTTATCCAAAAGATTAGTGTGCTTCCATAATGGGGAAGCACGTAGGAAATATGTTAATTTAGGGCCAAAGCAGCAGTAACGAATTATAGTAATAGCCGAATGCATGTTAATTTGGAGCAATCTTTCTGAGACATCATTAAATTTTTGGATTTTTTCATCGATAAAATCTCGAAAGGAATTCTCGAAGATAGGAGACCCAAGGAGACGAAGAGAACTTTTGTCAATAATTTTGATGTCAGGGGCTATTGTGTTGAATTTGGATAAAGTCAGTCCTTTGTCGGTGCTGTCTGCTAAATATAATTCACATTTGGAAAGATTGAGATCAAGGCCAATAGAATGAAGTTCCTTTTTTAAATAAATTAGGTCTCTTAAGACTGTATCTACATCGCCGCCCAAGGTTCCATCATCGAGGTACCAAACGTTAAATTTGGAATTTAGCCGTCTAATGATTGGGTGGATAGCTAAACTAAAAATCACTGGCCCAAGTGGATCACCTTGTTGACAGCCAACAGCAGATTTTAAGAGGTTGTCCCGATATAATAATTTAGTTGGGTGTCTGTAACATTGCCAAAGGAAACTGTAAATTTGGGGTAATTCTTGTTTAATTGCTGTTAACAAGGTATCCCTATTGACTGAATTGAAGGCATTCTTAATATCAACCTTCAGGATGACCTCACCTTTACCAGAATTTAGGTAGGTCGATAAAGCGTGTACGGCAGCCTCACAGCCCCCTTTGGACCCGTAACCTAGCTGCAGGGGCTGAAATTTTTCCGAAACAACCTCACCATAAAATTTTGAACAAATCTTTGCTGCCATACGGCGATATGTAGAACCCACAGCAATGGGGCGAATGCCGCCATCTCTTTTATGTAGGGCGCATAAATTTGCACCATACAAAACGTCGATGACGGCCTCGTTCACCTTGCCGGAGAGCATGAGGTTAATCAGAGCCGTAAGCTCCCTCAGGAGCAACTCACCAGCTTCACCAGCGCCTGAGCAGATGAGGTCCTTTAGGTGCTGAGGACTAAGCCCATCCAGGCCGCCGGCAGACCCGCTCCGGAAGGAGCAAACGGCTGTGACCACCTCTCGACCTGTAATGGTGAGGGTGTGAAGATCCGAATCAGGAGGGTCGGGAAAAGAAAGGGCATCCGCTGGGGCAGGGTGTTTAGTCTCCAGAGCTGTCAGAGTTTCTGGAGAGCACGGTGCCACCACATCACTACTGAAGAGAATCCTGGCTGCACCGCTAATGTCACCTTCCCCCAACTTTGATTCCACTAGGTGGGATATACCTCTTGAAGAAGTATATCCTTGAGTCGGTATATTTGTATCAAAATTTTGAGCCGAAATGTTACAATTATCTTTAACTTGAGCCGTTAAAGTTTTTTTGTTTGCCAAATTTTTCTGGACGTGTAGAATGCGGTAAGGGAAGGTTAGCAACTGTTCCCAAGCACTTTGCGAGTTTTCCCGGACTACCAGGCGTACGCAACCAGCTAGGTTTTGTGCGACTAGAGGCCTGGCGCCGCGGGGTATTCGCTTCAAAACGGGAACAGAGTTTTTGAATTTGCAAAGGGTTTTCCAGAACGGGTCGAAAGTGGATGTAGGGGGTGGAGGATTTAAGACAGGGTCTGAGGTGAGTGTATTTAGTACTCTATGTACTTTACCAATATGCACACTCAGACCTCGCTTACCTTTGAAAAATCGTGCTTGGGTACAGAGCGGGCATCTCTCCAGGGTAATCAGCGATGTCGAAGGTTGACTAGCACTATTACCTACCACATCGCTGCTATTGCTGCTCATTATACCTTAAAAAATAAACTTAAGTACTAAAACTTTAATATACTAAATATAAAAAATAAAAACAGTTTTAAAAATACACAGCACAGGCGGCGTGGTTGTAGCACGGTTCAGGGACGGGACGCCAAGTCACCGTACTGGCACGTCTTCAGTGACAACGGTTGCTACGGGGAGAGTTTTAATATTACATCTGTGTTACTCCCATACATATTCTACAAATAGTCATAATTATTACATCTATATAATTATCAATTCCATGAGAATAAATAATTATAAGGCAGAGTAGTTCGCTATGAGTGAATTAATTTTGATCATGACGTTAACTAATTATAAATATATGGTTGAGGTTGGTTGATCATGTGTGTCAACAAATTAATAATTTAGTTTATGAACGAAGCTCCTAAATACTACTTTTTAATGTAGTTTTTGCGAAAAACTGATATTTTATGAACACCATTCTTTTTGTAATTCATCCCTTTTTAAAAAAACCCGGCCATGAGCGAGTCAGACTTGCGCAAAGAGGGTCCCGTACATACTACAACTCGATACCTTAACGCGTTCCCGAGATAAAGTGTCTTGACAGATAGACAGACAGACGGACAAATAAGAGATCCAATAAAGATTCCGTTGTTTCCTTTTGAGGTACGGAACCCTAACAAAGCTTATGAAGTGCAACTGCTTAGGTTCGATTCTCAAACCGTGCAGTGTTATTGTGTTTCTCCATCTGACATTTCTCAGTAGCAACGGATAATTCAAAAAAAAAAAGACGAAGCAGAAGGAATACGAGTATGTGTCCTTGGTTCTGCTTTCTCCATGGAATAAACGCCGTGAGTTTATCAAAACAAAACATAACCTAATGAAAAACGGATGCGTTCTTATTAAAGACTAACGCGTTCTAATAAACAAAAAACGAGTCGTTTTGCTTACGCATGGTAGTATTGGAACGAAGTTCCTTATCGCGCGTTGTGAAAGGGGGACTAGACGGAAAAAATTCTTACGAAAAGTTGTCACGACACTTTTTGCTATAGTAAGCTGTGCGGCGTCGCATGTTTCTCTGTCTGTCTGTCTGTCTCTCTCTCTCTTATAGAAAGCAAGCCAGATATTTTAATTTCTATAGGAACCTTGTTCCATCCGGGCGTCCCTTGACACCTCTAAATTTTTTTTGACATACGTTTCGTAGAAAATACTACTATCCGTAAGCAAAAAGAATCCTTTTTTGTTGATTCGAACCGGGCGTAAATAAGTTTGTAGGATACACATTCTTACTATCCTTACTTCCTTACTAATATTATAAAAGTGAAAGTGAGTTTGTTTGTTTGTTTGTTACGTCTTCACACCTTAAAGGTTGACTGGTAGAAAATGCCCAAGGCATTAAGTCCGCCTTTGAACAATGTTTTGTTACTTGTGCATGAAGTTTTAATAAATAAATAATGGCTGAACCAATTTTGATGAATTTTGGTACAGAGAAAGTTGGTTTCAGCCGCGTCCTTGGTTGCTGCTCCGCTCCCGTGACTAGTAACGTGATGTTATACAGCTGTTACTCAGTAATAATGTAGCTTTAGAATGGAGAAATAATTTTTCAAATCGGAACAGTAGTTTTTGAGTTAATTCGTAACAAACAAACTTTACGTCCATATAATATTATGAGTTTAGACAGCTATATTTTGATACAGTTTTTTTTTCTTTATTTAATTAAAGGGACTTTAATTAAATAAAGAAACTAATACTCTAGAAATAAAGTCGAAAATCCATTAAAGAAATCTGACAGATTGTAGTAGCTTGACGTGCTGGCGTCTGTACATGACGTTTAAATAAATAAATAAACATGCCTACATCAGTTCTGCTCAAATTCAGGGACCCTACTAAATTTCTTCTGACGGACTCATTCTGGACATATTCCTCATTGTGTTTGCGGATGAATGGTATAAAGTCATGCTAGTATGTCTGATGTTTTGTGAAACAAACTATGCAAGAGTGTCCACTGCTACCCTGACGTGTTAAAGCAGAACTTATTCCGCTGAGGGAAAGGGACAGAGCTATACAGGGTGTCTAGCACCATCTCTTTCACTCAGTGGAATAAGTTCTGCTTTAAGATGTCATAGTAGGCCTACTGCTACCCTACTATGACCTCTTAAAGCAATTCTTATTCCGCTGAGGGAAAGAGACAGAGCTATACAGGGTGTCTAGCACCATCTCTTTCACTCAGTGGAATAAGAATTGCTATAAGATGTCATAGTAGCCCTTCTGTTCTGTGTTAGTTTTAATTTAACCTATTGTAAGTTGTTTACTTGATGTTTTACTTCTGTTTTTATTTTCTGTTTCTATGTTAATTATTGTAATTGGTGTTATACCGTATTAATCCTTACTAATATTATAAAATCGAAAGTGAGTTTGTTTGTTACGTCTTCACGCCTAAATAGGCAAACCGATTTTGATGAATTTTGGTACAGAGACAGTTGAGACCTTGGAGACGGACATAGGCTAAATACTATTTTTTTAAAAAGAGTGAGAAATGAGGGAGAAAGAGGGAAAAAATGAAAAACTTAGCATTGCTATTACAATAAATAAAACGCAAGGGCAAAAACTACAGGTAGCAGGTACCTGCAAATCAGGAAAGGGGAACTGTGTTACCCCGAATTTAATGCGAACAAAGCAACAGAACTATAAATAAATAAATTTCATCATAGTTAGTTTAGGTCTTTAACAACTCCATACTCCTCCCAATTTTGACATCTACGTTTGTACAAGTCCAACTTGTTGTAAACAGTACGGCAATTTACTGTTCCCCCCACCTCGATAATTGGTGCACGGCTTCGTAAGGTTTCTTCTGGAAACAGGTGATATAATTAACTCCATATACTAACACTGCATACAGCAGTCACGTTCGATGTTTACTGCAACAATTAATTAGTCAAATTATTGTGGAATTTTGTTCATAACTTGTGTTTTGATAAAGGTCGGCCATTTTTGTTGGTGTTGTTTGTTACGTATTTCTTTACTAGCTGTGTCACGCGGCTTTGATCGCGTCGACGTCGAAATATATTCCAAGGGAGTATAGTACTGAGATGTTATGTAATCTATGTGTTAATTTAGGTTGTAGGTACACTACGTGTGTGAGAAATTGTATGAAACTGTAGTTTTTGCGTGGAAGAGCAACAAAGATCCATATGTCAAAAACGAACTTTCGCATTTATAGAATAGAAAGTACTTCATTGCACACTAAAATTGAAACAAAAACAACACTAGCTGTAGTTCTGATAATGTAGCTTCCTATTAGTCAAAATATGGTTAAAATCCGTCCAGTGGTTTTGGAGCCTGTTCGATACAAAAAAAAAATCCTCTTTATAGTATTATGTATTTCTAAGTTATTATTGAAGTACCTACTTGCTGTTGACTTTATTAAAGTTAAGTAGTCGAAAAATTAGAACGACATAATTTTCAGGTTCATCGCGAAATGAAACAAAAACAATGAGTGCACGTGATTTTTATTTCACTGGATAAGGAATAGGCTACACTGTAGGCTAAGCCACTAAAAATATTTTACAATATTTAATCAGGATGTACTTGCGTGTAAACTCGTCTTAATATCGTACAGGTAAGCTACGAACGTGCTAAGCGCAAAGAAAACATATGTTTTCTAAAACAATAAAAGTTTTCTGCCGACTTAACCGTACCGTACCATAACTTGACCGTGTTATGAACGAATCAAGAAACAGAATATTTTTTGCATTGAAAAATATGGGACTACTTATATACTACATTACTATATTAGGCCGTTCCGTTACCGACCAACAGCATCGCGTCGCCGGTCTTGTACTTTACAACACATATAATAAAGGGTATGATGGCAATTGATGACCCTTCCAAACTCGTTAAAAACGGTTATACTTAGTATGCTCTTGATACGTTCTCGTGGGCATAGTAGCCCATGCTATGTTAATTTTCGTGCCTGATACGTTCATAGCACGGTCATGGTATGGTATGGAGTATTGGGCAGACTCTTTTAAGTCAGACTACCTCGGCTTGGCCTGTAGTGTGACCTAAGCTTTCGAATCAATTTAGGGAATAGCTCTGACTGAGCTTCTAATTATAAAATTAAAACAGAGCAAGCTGCATGTTGATGACCTCTGTGCCAAGCTAACCTACTCATTTAAATTTAAAAATAGAATAACAACACCAAAACCTGACAAGAGATGCGTTTAAATAACATTATTAGAATTTGAACTCTCGGCGTTAAGCCTAAGGGTGAAAATCCAACATTGTCTCTACGAATTCTTTCAAGAGTTGCCAAGTGTAACTGAAAATTAGCAGACGTAACAGAAAATATAAAACCTATTTGTTTTACCTCAGGAATCGATGAATGTCTTCCATTTGAAAATTCTCAAGCGATGGTTCCGCATAATATCACGAAAAACGCAAACAATATTGTTTCCTCAATGAATGCTGGTCACGACTAGCAAAGAGGTCGTTTTAAAAAAGTTTATTCACTTTGCAAAAGTGTTTTTACACTGCTTTCACATAATACAAAATATATGAATATATAAATATAATAAGTGTGGAAAATCCTTTTCTACTAAACGCTACAATTTGGCTATTAATGTCTTCAAATGCCTATACTGGAAGCCGATCCCAATATAGTTGGGAAAAACAACTTCCAGTCTAACCGGATTGAACTGAATACCAGTGTTTTACATGGACCGACTGCCTATCTGACCTCCACAACCCAGTTAGTAGATACTGGGTACTACGATACCCTTTGGTACTGGTATCAAAGGGTAGCGTATCGTATCGTATCGTTGGGTATACCTACTACTTAAGACTGGATATCATACTTTGACATGGCTCTCTGCAACGACTTTCAAAGATTACAAATATCAGCAGGGACTAACAGCTTAAGATACTTACGGGACGGTATGTACCGGGTGGTCACCCATCCACAGACCTACCTAAGCAAGGCTTACTTATAGACCAACCCGAGCGGTTGCTAATTAAATGATTATTTAGCCAAGAGCTCCACTTAATTTGGTGTTACCCTAAAAACCAATATGTTGCAAGCCAAGTACAATCTTCAAATGAATGAAAATGTCTTGTTCTAGTTATTTAAAGTCGGGTAAATTGATTCCTTGGCATTATTTTTGGTTGGGATATCCTCAAAAAACTTCTCCCGCTCTTACTACGGTCTTAGACTTAGTACGAACTAAATAAAACTCATCCGTTTTCCTTCTTTTTCTGTTTGTGTGCCTGGGCCGCGGTATCTTTCTTTCGAACAACCCGGAACGGAAGGACCACCCGCAGGAGCGGTCTATTATTTAGGAATAATCATAACTGCATATCATAAAAAATTACGAAGAACCGTGCATGAATAACAACAGTAAAAACAAAAGAAAATAAATTCAAGGTCGCGAAAATATGCTTCAAAAACCTGAAACAAAACTGAAGAATCATTTCAGAAGTTGTGGGGGTACATTGTCGTAACCCTAATTTACGCAGGGCCGAATTTCCCGTGATTATTCAAATTGTCCTGTTTTACAGAGCAGAAAAGACATCTCATTAGAACAGGATTCTAAAATAACTGAAATTTATTTTCATGAAGAATTTTCAGTAGTTTCATGTAAAAGGGGTCATGAGGAATTCTGAGATGCAGACTTGAATATACATAACAGTATATATTTATTTCTTGCATTAAATGATTTTAAGCAAGAGTAAATTAACTTGGAGAAACTAACTTACAAATAAATTAAAAAATAGCGTCTAAAAATTCGTCCTCAACTATGCCAGTTGGCAATGTCCCTAAGAGACTGGCCGCGTTGCCACGTTGTATGGTAAAGTTAAACCATTGACCAAAGTAAAAGCCAGCCCTTGGGTAACGGGAAGTGTCAACCAGAAGTTTTCAAATATCCTTAACATACATAACTGGTAAAATGCGCGGGCAAACCTCTACCTAACCCTTTTTTGTGGGTGGGAAATCATCAAATAACTTCCCCCGCTCTGGACGGAGTGGGGTGGAGTGTCAGACTTGTACTGACTAAAACCCACCCATGTTCCTTTTATCGCCCTTTACGGGGCCGCGGTATCTCTTTCGAATAACCCGCAACATCTACCTAACCCTTTAGAAATTACAGGCGTAATTTAATGTAAGTACATGAAATTGAAGTGTTTTAGCATCTACGAATATTTCTGTATGATACTGCCGACTAAGTTACTTGCAAAGACAGAATATAAGCAGCAAACAAGTGCATATTTTGTCACTTAGTATTTTCGTAAATGAATTGAATATGTATTCCATTCATGCTAAAGAAACTGTTGTTTTGTTTATCTGTCTCCTACGTTTTCATGCGTCAACAGCTGAACGGATTAGCATGAGGCACATGAATATAACAGTTTTATTTTTTGCGGATTTTAAATCTTCAAATAACTTCCGGGGGATCAAATTTGTACTGACTAAAACCCACCCATGTTCCTTCTGTTCATTATGTTTCGGGGCCGCGGTATCTCTTTCGAACAACCCGCAACCCCGGCAGAACATGAGCATACCTTGACGTATGATATTGTTTCTTTGTTTAATAAAAAAAGTTGTCGCACACTAAGAATTTCTCCTGTATCATACAAATATTTAAACCCATACAACAAACAGCCAAACCCGGAACAACTACCTCTAGGCCGTACAAATATTTCTTTGTACGGATCGAACCCACGCCACACGGTGTCGCAGTCAATCTCTAATCCTCAGCCATTAACAGCAAAATCACAAACAAATGTCCTAGCAGATGAGAAGGTAATAACTCCTTTCAAAAGCCAAACAAAGTAATTTTTAAAACTTCAGAAATGTTTTTCTATTTAGACTTGCTTTTTGGATCTTAGACACTCTTGACTTGAAAATCTTTCGTACTTGTTGACGATCATCTCTTTTGTTTTACAATGAACGCACTTTAAAATCATCCGTTTACTTTTCAAAAACATGTGCAAGTCAAAAGTAAATCAAAACCGCGCTAATTTGCGGAAAATTACTTATGTAAGAGAGTAAAGACCAAGGTATTTATATCATTCGTTCATCGTAACAAGTTAATCATTCCGTTCATTCAACTGTCAGTTTAAAGGCTTCAAATTAAAGGCTTCAGTTTAAGAGTTTCAGAAGATTCGAGACGTTTCTCGAAGATATTTTGTTTCCTTTACTCTTTCGTTTGATCCAAAATAAAAATGCATTAAGAAAAACAAAAGCAAGCAGTATTTTTTGCGGGGTATTAATTTCTCGTCAACCTTAGCACAAAATGTAAGACAGTATTTTTCTAATAAAAATGTAGGTGGAAATATGCTTAAAAGGAAGTAGTTAATTTTGACAGCCCTAGGTAATGTCTGCGAAATAAATGAATGTTCATCATGATTCAGCATCATTTTGTATTAGGAAAATATCCTATCCTGATTGGTCTTTTTTTCAGCAGTAGATTATCGTACTTACCGCTTATCATGTTTAACGAAAATGCATGCGAGAGCATTTTAAATTAAATATTTTGGTTCATCAACGGAGTATAAACTTGCGCGGAAAATTTATGGAAAAAAGACTTTCCACCTTCCTTCTTACCAAATTGAGTGTAGAATAGGTTGAATCAGTGTTTAACACGAGGTTATTATTTCACGTTTGGGCGCGCGGTGCTAAGCTAACCGCGTACTCGCAACGCGTTCTACAATGGTGTCATAAACCAGCCAATATTATTTTAAATTGAGTTCTTTTACGTTGCACGTCAGTTGAGAATTAGTTTGCCTTTTTATGAATGGAACATGTTTTTTCGAAAGTGTATTGTACTTGCAGGTAAATATTCAGTTTTATTCTTTACTACTAACTTATTCTTGACAACCTACAATGCGGAAACTATTAATAAATATTGTAGGTTGACCTATTCAAGAGCACCTACTACTACAAATCAAGGTCGCTTATAAAATTAAGCCATGTAAAATTACTGCTGCCTCACTTTTTCAATTAACTTAAAATTAAAATGCTTAAGTTCATTGTCCACTATGACTAGGGAAAAAATCATAAGCTATACATAGATTTAAAAGTGGTTTTACAATTTTATAGTAAAGTATTTCATTGACTTGCACTTGTATGATTTTAAGTTATTTGAAGGTCTGTATGCATTCTGATGATTCAGAATCCAAATTCATTAATAGGATATCGACTGACTACTGCAAAAAGGAAAGGTACGAGGTAATAAGGGCACTTTACTGTTGACATTTTGTGCACCTAAATCATGCATATCCATAACTTTACTTATGTCCCTTTATTTGATTTTATAATTTAAAAAATGATTTTATGGATCAACGAAAAAATAAAAAAAAATATGAGAAAAAATTGAAAATTGATATTTAAAACTAGCTATTGCCCATGATGCCATGACGTCTGGCGGGCGAGACCTAAAGTAGAAAACGTTTTGCGCCTACCCCAAATAGAATGGGACAAGGGCAGGAAATGATGATGATGATATTGCACGAGGTTGAAAGGTCATTATACCACTGGATCGTTCTGAAGGGATTAACTATCTATGTTCGATATTCATCAATATCCGTTCAGTAGTTTTTTTAATAAACATCCTCACAAACTTTCGCATTTATAACATTAATTATGATATAGGATTATGTTGGAATATTAATTTTAAATCATACACAACATAAAATAGATTTAATAGTTTAAAGTAAAATGAGTTTTCTACAATAACAACCACATTGTTGACACACTTTCCAGTAAACCATTTACACCACCATTAAAGTCATAAACGGCCAACACGGCCAAAATTAATACGCTACCAACCTACGTACATTGTATAACAGCCCCGCTCATATAAAAGGGGGCGACGGAATACTGAGGATCACAGTCAAGCCATACCTTCCAAGGAATCGAACGGTCTAGAAGGAATCTCACCAAACTCATTTTGATTTTGGAACACCATTTGTTTTTAAATTACATTCCATTCTGTGGAGTTGTGTGACGTCGCCGGTTTTGATTGGGCACCTGTAATTAAACGGTGAGTTGTTCTTTTTTGTATTTGGAAGGCATTATTTTGTGCATTGTTTGTATTGTTGGCGGTTTTGTTTTCATCTTTTTTTTTAATAATTTAAAATCTATGGTTTCATTAATCAATCAAATTAAATCGATAAAATGCAAAAAACTTGTAATTTGATGGTAGATAAACTTAAAAGTGTAAAATTAAGAAAAAAATAAGATGCCATAAAAAGTGATTAAAAGAAATCTGGGAGCATCCAAGTTGTGAAATTAGCTGCCTACCTAATTAACCAGACAAAGGAAAAAAAACATGTGAGTTAGAGAGAATAATGAACAATTTCATAAATAAGTGAACTTAAGAGTCTAACAATTAGTCTCCTTTTAAAGTTATTTTAGGAATGCCTCAGAAATAAATTGACTTTTGTTTTTTAATCACGCGTTGGGCATCGTGTGATTTAAGAAAACACACTAGGAATTTCCCCTGTATCGTGGGTGCGTTTACAGACATTTAAACTCACATATACAATCAGCCAGACCCGGAACAACTATCTGTAGGTCATACATTGAGTGCGTTATATTGAGCGCTGCCGTAATCAATGTTTTTTCACACCAATAAAGCAGTGGTTTCCCAATAATAACTTTTCGGCAGTGTTATTTAGTTACTAGTACTATCTGTAGGCCAAATAAATCTTTGTTCCGTGCGGGGATCAAACCCGCAACACGCAGCGCAGCAGTCAATCGCTCAGTCACTGCACTAACCGTGTCATCAAATATATATTTGACAAGAGCAGGAAGAGGATGTTGATGTGGATTAATAACTATTTAGCATACATAGGTAAAAATTGCAGACTAGTTTTTGCTCGCGGGTTCTCTCCCTTCATTTACCAAAAATTCACAAAAGCGATAATCTCAAAACATAAAGGTTTCTACTTTGAGATAAGACCTATTTCGTAATAGTATAGCTTCCAAAATACTATGATCGTGAAACGATAAAAGATAGTGTTTGAAGATCATGACTGTACCCAAGTCAGGTCCAGTTGAAAACCAGCGTCGGCCACTAGCTCCTCGGCAGTTTGCTGAACTGCTATCCTACTATGACATTTTAAAGCAAAACTAATGCCACTGAGGAAAAAAGGCAGAGCTAAACAGGGTGTCTAGCACCATCTCTTTCCCTCAGTGAAATAAGTTCTGCTTTAAGACGTCATGGTAGGCCTACTGGGCCTATTTGGCGCAGCCGTGAGATACACAATATAAGCTTCATTTTTTGTTTTGCAGTGTTATATTTAAGGTTATTTTTAAATTTAAGTTTTGTGCCCTTTTCTTTCTTCTCCTTAGTTAAAAAGGTGTCAGAATCGGATTAGTAGTTCCAAAGAAACAAACAAATACATATCTTTAGTATTATTAAAGATCAGAACGGAAAAAACAAATGAATTCCATTCCAAATGTAACGAAACTGATTTAAATATTTACGTCCCAAAATATAAACGACAAAACAATTAACAAACTGAGTAAACAACAAACAATTTTAAATAATACAAATAAGTATATTTATTGCTGTCTTGAATGTATACGTCAACATACACGTTTTAATGCTTGGCCACGATCTACACGCTTGTTATAATAGCTATAATAGCACTCCACGAGTCACCATGTCTTTAACGATGCAACGGTACCTATTCGAAGAAAACCCCAGTAAAAACGCGCGCGTCAAGTCCTATCAACTGAGGACGTAGTTGTGCTATTAAGCAGACAGAAACTACAAAACATAAACTAAGTACAATCCTTACAGTTGCATACTCCTTTTGCTTGTCACGTTTAGCAGCTAATATAACTCTACAATGTAGGGATAACTTATAGCATTAGTGCTAAATCTAATATTCTTGTACATCACTAGAAGTTATGTTTAGATGGGAGCGGTCATTTATAAAAGTAAGTTAGTCTCTGACCAGACTTGGGACAAATTACTCTGAGTACATAGTGGGTTGGTAATCATTATAATATTGTACTAAGCATGAGTCTCAAGGTAGTATTTGGGGGGAAAATTACTCTAGGTAAGTTCTAAGTAACTTTTGTATCAAGTCCAGTAGTTTAGTCGCAGATTAATGAACAGACAGAACAAATGTCACCCGCATCATGCTATAACGACCACAGAGTACGTTTTTTTTGGAATGTGAACGCTGTCACTCAGCGAAAGAAACAAAAAGTTCATTCCAAAAAGTTTTCATCTATATAAAAACTTCAGTAGGACATTAGTTGTTTGAATCGTTTCTCTTCAATCGCTTACTTTTACGATCATGACTGAATATAGGCTTCTATAGCACAGCCAGCGAGAAGCGATACCAAATGTAAACAAAACCCATGCTAAAACCCCATCTAAAATGGCCGCCCGAATGTTGGCGAACCCGTCTTAACGTTGTCATGTTACGAGACATTACGACAAAGGCACAAGATGGAAAGAGCTAACTATTAGATTGTCAATGCCACAGTTGTTCTTTAGGTTAATGACCTTTCGTATCGCTTCTCGTTGGCCGTACTATTTGTTAATACCATAGTTGTAAAGGACTACCCGTCATAGCAATACATCCCATCACTACAGATGTACTGTCGTCTAATGTCACCCGCACCATGCTACACCAAGACCAGTATACATTTTTGTGCAACTAATGAAATATTCCAAGCAATTTATTATTATTATTTACTCACGTTAAATTCGGGGTAAGACAGTTCCCCTTTCCTGGTTTGCAGGTACTACCTGTAGTTTTTACCCTTGCGCCTTATTTATCTTCTTCCCTTTTTCTCTCTCATTTCTCACTTTAAAAAAAATAGCCTATGTCCGTCTCTGTTATAATGTTAGTAAGGATTTAACACATATTATGGAAAAAAAAACATACAAAAAAAGAGCACAAAAGAACTGCTTATTTCATTTTGAAATCTATCCACCTGACATACAGTCCTGCGATAGGACAGATTGATAAGACACATAGATACAGTGTCACAATCTATTTATAAGCTGAGAATATTTTCAGATATTTTTATAGTACTGTCTATCTAGTCTAGTCTGTTATAGTTCTAACACAGAGCTTAGGCTAACACGCATACCGATAACGCATGAGCAATATTGATAACTGATCACTATATATACTGTCATGAGTTGGCGATTTTAGAGTAATTATAATTATACCTAAATCCAGGTGGGAACCTGTTGACGATCGATGTTTATTTTTAGCCGACTTATTTTTTTTCTTGTATATTTTTTACGAGATACGATACGAGAACGCATTCTTCTTTCAAAATCCTCTTGAGGAGATCCTATATGAGTTTTATTATTTTTTCTTCTATATCTATGTGGATGATAAGCTAATAACATTTAGCAACAATGGAAAATAAATCTATACTAATATTATAAAGCTGAAGAGTTTGTTTGTTTGTTTGTTTGAACGCGCTAATAAATAAAGCTCAGGGACTACTGGTTGGAGTTGAAAAATTCTTTTAGTGTTGGATAGTCCATTTCTTGAGGAAGGCTATAGGCTATATAACATCACGCTACGACCAACAGGTGCTGAGCAGCGGGGGTGAAACCTCGTGGAACAGCTAGTACTTAATAAGAATGTTCGAGAGATACAACCATAGGTACCGTAAATAAAAATGGTTATAATAAAAAAAAACTTAGCGCTATTTTGGTAATCGCAGTGATGTCCAAAAGAACTGAATTGAAATAATCACATTGGTACTTCTTGAGATTTCAAACCACAACGTGTATGAGAGGCGAAAGATACCACTGAACCATTTGCTGGTTCAGTGGTATCTTTCGTAAATAAAAAACAAACTTTATGAAATTAATAAAGATGCCAAATAGAGCCTGAAAACTCCAAAAGACGTATTGCAAAATCAACCTTCTTGTCGTCACATCGCCCACTACATTTCATAGCAAACAGTTCACATTCCAACCAGTACATTAGGCTGGAATTGCTCCAGCTAATAATATGGAGCTATAGAACTTTTATAGTGTTCGCAATAGCCTGTCCGCTTCCCGGTTCGAAATATGATCTCTTCATTCATTGCTCCTTGGATGTCACGAAGAAATAATGGAGTTCAACTGTTTTAATTGCGCATTAACAACTGAAATAGGATTTGCAGGTATTATTATTATTATACACATAGATAATGTTACGTTAACCAAAGTTTTACAAAACCATCGTTAAAAATATCTTGGTCAACTTACTTGAGGACTATGCAGATTAGTGTCTGAAATGGTCTTTTTAAGAAAGCATCACACAGATTTAGTGGACCTGTCCAGTCAGTGCAAGCTTTTGTCAGTTATCGTGTAGCTCGACTCGTAACCCAAGGAGCTCAACGACACGACGAACAATACCAAAAAAGGACATTCGTGTATTATATCTTTCTCTCCCCTTTTCATCCCTATTTCTCGCCTTTTTCTCACTTTAAAAAAATATAGCCTATGTCTGTCTCCAGGGTCCCAACTAACTCTGTACCAAAATTTATCAAAATCGGTTTTGTCATTTAGGCGTGAAGACGTAGCAAACAAACCAACTCACTTTCGTATGTAGTAAGGATTAACGCATACTTTAATTCCGGAAGAAAGCGCAAGCGAAGCAATTACTAGCTGTTCCTCGTTTCACCCACGCTGCTCAGCACCTGTTGGTTGTAGCGTGATGTTATATAGCCTTCCTCAAGAAATGGACTACCCAACACTAAAAGAATTTTCTAATTCCAACCAGTAGTCTCTGAGATTAGCGCGTTTAAACAAACAAAGAAACAAACTCTTCAGCTTTATTATATTAGTATAGATAATGATTACAACGACCCGATCAAAGGTGTTAAATTATTTTATTCTACTAAAAAACTACCACCAGCATTGAGACCAGTTGTAAACAAAATTTTATGACAAAAGATATTATGCAACTATCTCCGTAATTGTAATCGTTCTACTTGGCTTAATGGAAATCTTCGGTATCTTAGATGTCAATTGTCTGCACCCTCCGTGTCTTCCTGGAATGAGGTACATACTATTGTCTCGTTTAATTGTCTACCTTCTAATTGTCTTACCTCGTTACTTCAGACATGAAGATGACAGGTTTATAGCTAGCGTTTTTAGAGCCAGTATCGTCAATACCATTTTTTTAAAACCCAGAGGAAATCCTCATGGAGTATGGGGATACTCCATGAGGATTTCCTCTGGGTTTTTTTTTTCTGTCGTCTGGACGACAGAGGGGGTTTGCCAGACATTTACTGTTGGCTAAAATCACTGGAGCGTCCTCACCTGCCTATAGTTGGGGGCACGAGATTCTCTTTCGCATTCACCGCACAGCATCGTCAATACCTTGTTTCATCGGCTCCTGTATTTCCACTCGTTTATAAACCAAACAATCTTTTTTTTGTTTTTGGATGGGAAATCATCAAATAACTTCTCCCGCTCTTCCGAGGGAGTGTTAGACTCGTTCTGATTAAAACCCTTCCATGTTCCTTCCGTTCTGGGGTTGCCGTATCTCTTTCAAACAACCTTCCAGATTGCAGAAGTACCGCGAGATGACTCCCAGCCACCGTAGACGTGGGTCTGTGGACGGTAAGCAATGGATAGCTCAATGTCTATCCTTCTAGTGGACTGCCAGGGCCTGCTGGGATTGCGGGTTGTTCAACAGATACCGCGGCCCCCGAACACAAAGGGCAAAAGCTTTTAGTCAGTAAAAGTCTGACGCTCCCTCCCTCCCTCCCGTTCACCCAGAGCTGGAAAAGTTGAAGATGGTTTTACACCCGAAAAAGGGGTCGATTTTCTCACAAATTTTTCTTTTGAAGACCGACTTTATTTTGGTATCGACAAACTGTTTAGGCTACCCCTTAATTGACGTCATTTTATTGATATTTTAAGTGGAAGTATTTTAGTTACGTAAATGGGGAAACTTCAATTAGATTTTGGTGGTTAGTTGCGTAGAATACACGTGACTAACTTGGTAATTGATACAATAATAATTGTTCTTGTTGACGTTTTTCATATTATAGTATTTTTACTGTTCCGTATCTCAAGAGATAAAACGAAACCCTTAATGGATCACTTTGGTCTATCTGTCTGTCTGTCATGACCCTTTATCTCGGGAAACAATATTTTTGCAATATCTTATAGTGACAAAACTAATGAAGTTACCATTTTCAGGAGCATTTATGGAATTTGTATTTCTAAACTACGTCGGAAGTCGGTGACTTTTGTTGGATTAATCTGTTTTTTTGCCACCGACTTCCGGCAGTAAACTTATTTTCGCCTTTTTAGTGTTATTTTTAGAAGTCGGTTTATATATATATGTATATATATTTATAAACCCACGATACAGGAGGAATTTCTCCTGCGTTTACAAATATTTAAACTCCCATGCACAAACAACCAGACCCAGAACAACTATTTGTAGGCCATACAAATATTTGTTTCGTGCGGGGATCGAACCCGCGAATCGCAGCGCAGCAGTCGATCGCTTAGCCACTGCGCCAACCGTGTCGTCAAATTATTATATTGCAATTAATTTCGTTTAGACGTCTAGATAGTATTATGTAATTTTTTTCTTCTATATTTTCTTTGTACAGCTTCATAAATAGATATGACATGGAAAGAAGAGCCCTATAAATGCTCATAATGTAATTGGTGAATTCTTTTAAATTATACAGGGTCCCTAATTGCCTATCTTCTTTCAATTCATCAATACGAATAGACAACAGACAGATGTGTTGCTGGGGAGTCAGTACCGTCACTTCTTCTTCCCAGATATAACACAAGGAAGTGTTTAAATATCTGTACAAATTCCATAACCTACTTACTCCAGGTTTGTAATACGAATTTTCGGTGGAACGGACTGCCCACATTAGAAAAGTAGTTGGCGGCCTGGGTATTTTGTTCCGTCTCTTCTTCTTCCCAGCATAAACACAAGGTAGTGTTTAAATATCTTTACAAACTCCCATAACCTATTTCAGATTTTTGGATGGGACTGAAGAAAGACATAAGAAATCTTGGCGGCTTCGACAAGGATCCGTCTCTTTGTAGATACAGAATATTAATACTATCTGAATTTTGCCTTTGCTCTTTTGATTGGCTCGCTTATTTCCGAATAGTGACAAATTGTTTGGCAACTAATTCGGACAGGGTATCAGACAGATCAGAGTTTCGTCTGCATGAGATTTTGGCAGTACATAGAGCTACTCAGATCTTTAGTGGATTAATTTGTTTCAACAATATTGACTTATATTTGTACCTTGTTAAGTTATTAATTGCCCTGCTAATGCTCAAGTTCCGTACAATTAGAACAATTTACAAATCGATAAGCAATTTATTAGTGAGTATATTATTTTAGTAATAGTTCTAATTAATTTTAGTAAGTTGTAGGTATGTAGGTTGAATTTCAATTGATTTTGGAATAAGAGCACTAAGTGCACATAAGAGCACAACTTCCCTGGCTCTGGGAGGAGCAGGGTGAGTATCAGACTTGTGCTGACTAAAACCCACCCTTGTTCCTTCTATTGCCCTTTACGTTCCGAGGCCCGCGGTATCTATTTCAAACAACCCGCAACCCCGGCATGCGGTGGCCCTGGCAGGCCCTCTGCTTTGCTGACATCTCTTTGGGCTAATGCGCCTTATCATAAAATCCCCTCGTACAGTTTTAACTTGTGCATAAAGTTTTAATAAATAAGAAAAAAATGTTGGTTGAGATGTTAGCATCTCTCCTCTCTGACACAAGTTATGTTGTAGTCCCATGTCATACAGGATGAGCCATCAACGCAGCACAAATTCAGACTTCGTGACTGCTTCTGAGAAATTCCTGACGGGTCAACTCAGTAACCCCTGAGCCTGACCCGGGAATCCGACCTCGTGCTCAGCAGTTATGGGTTATAAGAATAATCCAGTAACGGTTTGAGCGACCACCGGGTTGATTCTTTTGATGGCTTATGTCGGTCCCGACCGTTTTCAACTACACCATCGTGAGTACTGTTGACAGAATGTTACTATCCTCTTCTTCCCCCTCCTTCGAAGGAGCACAACCTGGAACGCTCTAAAACCAGCCTAATAACGAACTTTATTTTTCGAAAGAGTCCTCAGAGTCCTCGGAGTGTCAGACTTGTATTAAGCAAAACCCATCCGTGTTCGAACCAACCCGCAGCCCCAACTTTTAGCCACTTTAAATCTGTCTAGATTAATACCTAAGTAACTTAAAATTAATGCTAGAACCATGTAGCACTTCTGCGCTTTTCATTAATCAAGTTAGTGTGGTGCCCCCAAAGGAATAAACCATGCGAATTATTGGATATAAATCAAAAACTTTTAGTTGCTTTTTATTAATTTTGTTTACAGGATTATTTCAACTTTGGAATAGAGTAGAGGTAGACAGATAAATTATACTTTATGGTACAACAATGACAGCTCTTTTAGCATACTGTTAAGATATAATTTGGTGTCTCCTTCCACAAACGCCATTAAATAAATAAGTCAAGTCAAGATATAATTTCTTTTATATCAATTGTCTACTACCCTCGTTCATCTAGGGGTTGCATATAAAGCTGCACATGGGTAGGTATGTTTGACATGTGGGTTTAAGTCAAGCAAAGTGGAACTCAGCTGAGCAACTCGAAATACATTTTACGAATAATAGGCTAGTTTCGTCAGCTGGGTTAAAACTAAACTGGCCAGGTCACATTTCTAGGATCGGTTGGGACAGATGGGTCAAGTGCGTCACAGTGGGTGCTTGAAGACAGAGCCGGAGGCAGGCCTATGAAAAGTGGCCGTGAATATTTGGACTCATGACTCCTGACTAATTGGCTAGAGAAGGCTGGAGATAATGAATAATGTTCTCTTTGCCCAACAGTTTAGCAGTAAAAACCAATAAACAAACCGGCCAAGTGCGAGTTGGACTCGTGCACCTAGGGTTCCGTATGAACTTGGTACTGAAACAGCAATATCTTTTGTCTGCGTTAACATAAAAGGTTCATTTTTTCACAGCTCCAAGGGACCACAAATTTGAGCATATGTAATTTTAACTCGATAACTCCACGCTTTCCCGAGATGGAGGGTGTTGACAGACAGACAGACAATGAAGTGATCCTACAAGGGTTCCGTTTTTTCCTTTTAAGGTACGAAATCATGAAAAGGCCCACCTAAATGAGACTTTCTAAAATGTTGAATAACTTCTGTCTTCCCTTTTAAAGGACACAGGCGTGAAGTATCGTTATGTTTTATCACGAAAATTGCGTTATATTTTTCACGTGAATTGAATTAACAACAAATTGAAGACTCCTTAGATCAGGTGCCAAGGTATTTTATAGAACTCGTAAGAAAAACCATCATTCTTGAAAAAGAAACGCTCTTATTATCAAGTAGATAAGGAAGTTTTTTGCTGATAAACGAGAAGAGTGTAAGATCATCGATAACCCTTCAAAATGTACGCACAAAGACCAATCTAGATATACCAAATTAAGCTGATCTCGCATAGTACGGGAAGCTCATATAAAGAGAGGCCAGGTTATACTGAATATTAGTAGTTTGTGTTGGGTTTGCTCGTACCACTATTGATGCGTTTCTGGTAGACAAAAGCTTTGGCAGTGTCTTAAAAAAAATGATTAACTTTTTCAATCCCGCAACCTCTGGAGTGGAATTTATGTTGTTCCCACCACTCCGCCATGTTTTGCAGATTGATTCCGTTTCGGGATTCAAGACAGTGTATCTTTTTTACTTCGGTCGAACTTTATGGTCTTGGCGATGGTTTGGTGGTCGTCATTATTGATTCTGGCTTTCAGAAGTTGCAAAGGCTTAAAAATTTGTGTGGCGGGCTTTTTAAAAAAAACAGTTATCAAAAGAGGAAAACTTACTTATGTAACTTTTCTCTACATTAATCAATGTGATATGAATAATTACTAACAATTTCTTGTCATAAAAAAATACTCCTATAATTGTCTACTACAGGTCAAACGGCTGTGACAGTTGCGGCCATGATGTGATGTGTCATTTACGACAATTTCCCTTTTTGATTCTAGAATTTAGCCCTCAATAGAATTATTTTACAAATTCTATGTACAGTCAGGGGTGTGAAGTGCAGAGGCATAATTACAACGTAACAGCTTGACGTTTAGTTTGACTTACGACCTTTTATATTCAAGCATATAATGTAGTCGTTGTCGTCAACAAGTGATTGTAGCTCATAATTTCAACTTGTAAATTAGAATCAGGATGGCTTACCGGTTAATCGGGTTCCGACAAATGTGCGAATCAATTAGCCGTATGTTCAAATCTAACGCAAGATGCAGACTTTTTGTAATTTTTTATTTGGTTGGTAGTAATGGGACAGAAATATTATATTCTTTACGTTGTTTGCTTTGTTCACACAATAATTCGTTAAGTTAACGTTTAAAAACTCTTTTTTTTATTACATTGCTATGAACTGTGCGAGCACTATACAGTCAGTGCGTTTACTTGTATGAGTTTTGTCTCAACATTCAACAGATAACACACACTAATAAACTGTAGTCGCACTATATTATAGCGACATTATATTATCTCTTTTGCATTTACGCGTTATAGTGGCTACCCGTTCGTTACATTGCATTGCTAAAATTCTCTAGATATCAGTAAGTACTGCTAGCTGTTTGAGTATAGTCGTGGATTTACGATTAAAGTGTCCCGAGTTCGAATTTCAAATACAGCGCAAATTAGTTTTTGTTTCTTTGAAACCATAATATGTAAGATTTAATCAAAATTTGTTACGTTTGTGTTAAATAAGTAATATTAACTTCACTATTCATGTGATTTGAAATTTATCTTTGCGGTGTTAGAAGGGGAAATAAAAAAGGCGTGCTGAATGAAAATAAAAATGTTTATTCGTTTTATTATACAATAACAAACTTTTATGAGAATTGTGACGTCACATTCCTACCTAGTAATAAGTTCACATGTAACTTTTTGACTCTTATTTTTTGTTGAGTAGTGGGTATACAGTCAATTATTCATATTAACTTATCAAGAAAAGGATATTTTAAATTGTTGATTACCCACTTATTTTAGTTAAAGGCTCGTAAATATTTAAATATCATTGTGTGTCGGTATTCATCAGAGATTTAATGATAACTAATATTTATGATTTAGACCTTATGAACATGTTTTTTTTTATGTAACGTCACAATGAATGCATTGAGGTTATAGCTTAAGTGTTCATTTTCTTAGCGAAAAGAAGATTGAAACTAAACCTCAACTTAAGAATTATGCATTTATGTTAATGTTACACAATATTTAGTTACACTGCCTAGAATAAAAACCAAAAGATATAGGTATTATTAATATTTAGTGTATCCCCCGTTATTATCTATACAGTCAAGTAGACGTTTGCGCATGGAACCTACAATATTGCCACATATCTCGGTTCCTCTTAAACTTTCCCACACCTCCAAGCAATGTGCTTTTAATTGTGGAATACTCCTCTCATCCCGGGAGTCCCACCTTTGCACCATCAAACCCCATAGATTTTCTATGGGGTTGAGGTCGGGTGATCGCGCTGGCCATGGAACAACAATGATCTCCGGGTGATTCTGAAACCATTCACGCACAGTGCTCGCCCGGTGAATAGGACAATTGTCCTGGACAAATGCTAAATGTGTCAGCTCATCAGCTGGGTAAATGTTGCGCACAGTTGGTAGCATGACGTCATTTAATACTTCTACATAAGTAGAACTGTTGGCGCGAGGAAGAATAAAAGCAAGTTCTCCTAGCCCTGCTGCACTCATCCACCCTCACATATTAATAGTAATTCGACCTGATTCTGTATTAGGGATTACGTTTCTTTCGCACCAACAATGTTATCCCTGCGCCATAAATGAAGCCTACCCTTTTGACTTGATTTAAAAGTCTTTTCATCTGAAAATATGGTGCTATTCCAGTCAAAATCTAAATAGTCGCGAGCGAAACGTAACCTTTCTTGTTTGTGTCGCTCTGTCAGGAAGGGCTTTTTAGCGGGAATGCGGTGATGCAAGCCTTCAGCGTGAAGGGCACGGCGCACAGTTTTAACTGAGGTGCCGAATAATTCCGCGAAGTGTCGTGTTGGTGTAAAGCCATTCATTTCAAATTCGTCTACCATTTGGCGTCGCTGTGCCTCGCTAATGAGCGGCGGCCTTCCACTTCGCTGTCGACTCGCAAGGCTACCCTCTTCCTCATAACTTTTAATCCACCGACTTACAGTATTCCTCTAAAACAAAAAAGAAAATGATATTAAGCAGCTATATAAAAATATGGTTCCTTTTCTGGAGGGTATAAAAAATTGCTTACGAAATGTTCTCAGACCTAATTAATATTTATTTATTCATAAAACAATTGGCATTGTTTTAATAACATTACATAACCGTCAATAATAGTCCTACATTAATTAATTTGTAACAGCTAAAAAACAATAAATAGTGAATTTAAAAAAAACAAAAATTATAATCAATAAAAATTTTAGTAAACAATATTATTGTTAATAAAAATCCTTATGTTATTATGATTATGGTTCTCACGACAAAACACAGTAACATCCTCCGTTTTTTTGATAGTCGTTTAATAAAAAGAATTACAGGTTTAAGTTACAATCCACAAATATAATACTCACATTTAGTCCGGTTTCATCAGATATTTGTGTTCTATTTAGACCACTTCTATGCAGCGCAATTATGGTTGCCTTCGTCTCAATATTAATATTTGAGTGCATTTTGATTTTTGAGAATAATTAATGAGCCACACGTCACTAACCCACAACTACAATCAATCGACAACGTGAATTCCGATTAAGTTAAAAACTCATTGCTACCCAACAGAAACATTAATTCTGTAGATCATTTTCTATGATCTACCATCATAACTTTGCTAATTGTGTGAACAAAGCGAACAAGTTTAAGAATATAATATTTACCCATTACTTCCAATCAAGTAAAAACTTACAAAAAGACTAACGATTCAGCGTAAGATTTGAACTCACGGCTTACTGTTTCACTCATGTAACCGCACCCATTTAACCGTTTAGTCATATGGACTCGAAGTTTTTGGTTGAAATTATAAGCTACAATAACTTGTCGACGGCAATGACTTTTTGCTTGAAAATAGAAGGTCGTAAGTCAAACTAAACGTCAAGCTGTTGCCTCGAGAGTTTGCCACTCGAATTCTGGCGCCGACTGTACTTTCAAGCAAAATTGCTATTACAATATTGTAATAAAATCTTAGCGAAATTTTTAAATAATACTTTTCAAATATAACTGTATGTTTGACACGTGAACTTTGACGTCACTACTGGCATTATCTCAGACAATGCGTTTTGAGTATGCATTCCGTTTTACCAAAAACACGCAACATAAAATAATAAATTGTAAAATTAGTGCTGTATTAGAAAATAAATAAGTGTACCACAATGTTTAATGGTATTAAACATAAGTTACACAATGTAGGATACATTTTTATTAATTTATGTGCTGTGTCATAAATAAAACAGTTTTGTATGATTTGCATATTCCCGAAGTTTCCTTGGCCAAAGAGACATCGTAACTTAGTAAGAAGAAGACTGTAAAGCTACTATGCTCGTATTTTTAATGTTACGTTTATTTTTGACGATAATACATCATGCTTTTGTCTTCATAAGGCCGTCTTAAATGCCAGACTCAAAAACTTACAAAAAAGCAATCCATCAAATCGGAATACTTACTTCTTCCCATCATTTAAATTTCAACCTTTCAGTTCTTGCTTCAAGGTTTCAAATAGATTATCGACTATCGAGGCTATATGCACTTTACCCAATGCCCTAGTAGATTTTCCAGCCAGTATTGCGTCTATGGACTGTGAAATAGCATGCAATAGATATTCAACTTTATGCGTTGAATAGCCGTTAACGTTTGTTGGTTCAGTTCTTTCGTTATTTTAAAGTTGATTTTTCTTTATCAGTTACCACAAGAGTACTAAACTACTATCATACACCCCTAGTGTATGATAGAAGTTAAATTTATTAAGAAAGCATGACTAGTTTGTTTATTGATGGTTTCAAGAAGAAATGCTGAAGATGTTGTATTTTCAACGGTCAGGTTTGCTTCTCAGGTATAGAAAAAATCCATTGGATTTTTATTATTTAATCAAACCTCATTCACAATAGCGGTACATAGGCGGACTTAATGCCATAAGGCACCTTTGAGTTGAATATAATAATTATTGTGATAGGATACAAAATAATCTCTGAAAAAGATTTTTTTGTTATTCAGTAGGATTACGTAGAAAATAGATATAATTAATTGGTCACTGAAAAATGTATTGTGCGTAAAATCAAAGGATTAAAAAAACGTCGTTTCCTGTTCGCATCGCATTGTGCGTTCGTCTTTGAACAGCTACGGATGTAGACTTCAAATCGAAACGAAGAATCTTTTTTTAAAAATCTTGGACGCAGACGGTGTTCTACAGAGCATACAGCCAGGGTTGTAACGGTACAGATTATACATATAAAACTGAAAAATTACAACTGTATCCTACTAATATTATAAATGCGAATGTTTGTGAGACTGGATATATGAATGTTTGTTACTCTTTCACGTCAAAAAGGCTGAACGGATCTTGATGAAGTTTGGCACAGAGGTAGATTATAGTCTGGAAATTTTACATCACACGGGTGAAGCCGCGCCAACTATAACAAATATTAGAAACCATAGCTTAACAAAGATCCACGGAAAGATTAAACAATATTTCAGAACTTATTTTTATTCCTAATTCAAAATTTAAAAAAACATCACTCTTATACACGAAAGTATTGAACATTGAGAGGAAACATTGTAACATTTCGTGTAACCAGTAATATGTTTCCCGTGAAACAAAACATGTTACTGAAACAATGTTAGTTAACTTTTGTTGCTTATGGATATACAGACTTTTAAAAAGGTGGAGGTACGTCTTTATTAACAGACTAGCTTTCGCCCGCGGTTTTGCCCGCGTTAAATTTGGGGTAACACAGTTCCCCTTGCGCCTTATTGATTCGTAATAGCAACGCTAAGTTTTGCCTTTTCTTCCCTCTTTCTCCCTCACATCCCACTTTTTTAAAATAAAAAGCCTATGTCTATGTCTGTAGCCTATGTCCGTCTCCTGGTTCCCAACTATCTCTGTACCAAAATTCATCACAATCGGCTTAGCCATAAAAGCGTGAAGAGGTAACAAACAAACAAACTCACTTTCGCTTTTATACATATACATATTTTTTCTTCCATGTATGGATGATCTAATTTCTTTTACTAACAATGGATAATTAAAACTCGATAAGAAATCGCATCATTAAACCATAACTCTAGAAATGCTGATTTTTAATTGTTTTCAAAAAAAAAATTAACCGATTTCCAAAAAAAAACTAGAAATTGTAAAATCTATACTAATATTATAAAGCTGAAGAGTTTGTTTGTTTGTTTGTTTGAACGCGCTAATTTCAGGAAGTACTGGTTCGAATTGAAAAATTCTTTTAGTGTTGGATAGTCCATTTCTTGAGGAAGGCTAAAGGCTATATAACATCACGCTACGACCAACAGGTGCTGAGCAGCGTGGGTGAAACCGCGAGGAACAGCTAGTATTAGATACTTCGGTAGGTGACAAAAAAGTCAACGAAACAAAAGTCACCGACTTAGAACATAAAGTTTTTTTCCACTTTTAAGTTTTATTTGGAAGTCGTATGTAATATCAATACTCAAGTTTTGGTACCGGCAATATAAATATGTGGAAACTAATCAAGTTTCACTTACACTTCATCAAAGAAAACATTTTCATTAAAACGATTGGAACGGATTAAAATGGTCTCAATACAGTTGGCAGCTGTCAACTATAAAACTCCAGTGGCTTGTAGAGTTATAAAAAGTTTTTTTTTTAATGTATACTGTCTCGTTGGTATAGTGGTCGAAAGCGCGACTGCTGAGTAAGAGGTTTTGAGTTCTATTCCCGGGTGGTTTAGATTATTATTGGGTTCTTTCATCAGGAAATTCTCAGTAGCAGCCACGGTTGATCGATAAATTGATGGATCTGAGCCCGCTTGATGGCAATAGGCTCGCCCCCTATTACAGGAGAATTAAACAAATGAAGTGTACACACGGCGGCACATCAACCTACACTAAACCATTTTAACCTGATCTCTCTACTACGGTGTGCGATCCATAGTAGAGAGATCAGGTTATAATAGTTTAGTTTAGGTTGACTTCCCGTCATGTGTAGTATTAGGGCGTGACTCTGCCTAACCCTTCGGAGATAAAATGAGATTATTTTTTGTTTGATTTGCTTCATAAGAAACGATCATGAAAATGATCCTGAGGAACCGCTTGTTCTAAGACTAACATATCCACCAACCCGCAGTGGAACCAATGAGGTGAAGGAGGTGTGTATCCCACCAGTGGGAATGTTACAGGCTGGTTATGCTAAAAGAACATGTATAATAACATAATACAAACTGCGAAACATCAAGTTACGCCCGGTTCCAATAAACAAAAACTTACGGATAGTAAGATTTTGACAAACGTCTCATAAAACTTATGTCAAAATACTACTTATTATCCGTAACTAAAACGAATCGTTTTTTGTTTATTGGAACGGGGTGTTAGACGTTTTCCAGTATAATCTGACCTGGACTGGTATGAGCTTCCCGTACAATGAGAGATCAGCATAAAATGGATGTTTAGCTAGATTAATCGGTGCGTACCAAACTATTTGTAGGTAGGTACTTATTAATTTCCAAAGATCCCAAATTATCACAAAGAGAATAATTAAAAGGTTAAACCACTCGGGTAACAGATTTTAACTGTAACCGGTTAACTTATTAACTTGATTATAGATCCCTGCATTGAACTCAAAGTTATTATTTTATGGTCGTTATCTCTATTGCCGTATCCCATTTTAATTGCCCTTGAGACGACGACCTACAAAAGGTACTAGGAACAAGAATCCTTCATTGATTTGCAAAATTAAGTTTTATGGATTTAGATACAAGATTAGATATGGCCAGCCACCATGGGAAAAGCTCCGGGCGTCAGGAGCCACGTGATGACTCTCGGCTACTGAAGAGGCGCCTCTGTAGATGGTGAGCAATAAATAGCTCACCGCCCGTCCGTCTAGTGACGACAGGCCGTGTCGACGGCGTGTTCGAGTTTCACGCACCCCTCAATGAGATGTCAGCGAAGCAGTGGGCTACTGCTTGCTGCGGTTGTTCGAAAGAGATACAACGGCCCAGGAACACAAAAGGCACAAAAGGAACATGGATGGGTTTTAGTCAGTACAAGTCTGACACTTGGAGCTCACTCAGAGCGTACTTGACAGCTTCGCAATAAACTTGTAACTTGACCGCTTCGTAATAAAAAAATCTCCAGCTCATGATTTCTCTTTGTGTTCTAATATCCATTTTCTTGTTGTTCCAGTCACCACAATGTCCGCCAACGTGACCCTACTCCTCATCTTCGTGACCCTGGCCTCGGTGACGGCGCAGACCTTCCAATACTCACGCGGCTGGACGAACGGCAAGAGGGACGGCCAACCCCATCTGAGACCTGCACAGAAGGAGCTCGTCAACAATCTGGACAAGATCCTCTCGCCGTGCCAAAAAAACAAGCTGAAGTACCTTTTGGAAGGAAAGCCGATTACTGAGAGGGTTGGTATCATATTTATCTTGGTAAACGGAAGTATGGTTGTCAGTTTTTGCGTTACAAGGATGTTCAGAAAAGACACTTTTAAAGATGATTCACTTCACTCCTTAGTATAGAAAAAGGAATAGTGGACACGCCCATATGCCTTTTAAGAGACAAGAATAGATTTAAAGCGTGATGACCTTGAAGAAGTTGATGAAGTTAGATCACCTACAGCTATATCCTAAAATGCCATCAATGGTGAGCTTACTCCGCTTTGTGCTCGGAGTTTTTCGGCTAAAGTTGTATATAACAGCCACTTGAGAACACTAAATACTCACCAAAGCTCTCGACAGAAAGTCATCGAATGTAGTCGCTGTGGCCGGAATCGGCATCGTCAAAATCATAGTAGGAGTAGAGTAACGGGAATTAAGTGAATGATTCATGCGGTTGTGACCAACCATCATCATTTTCCTGCCCTTGTCCCATTTGGAGTCGCCGCAACACATTTTCTTCTTCTATTCTCCCTTATCAGACGTCACGGCATCATTTACTCCTTTCTCCTTCATATCATTCCTTACACAAGCCATCCATCTTTTCTTTCTCCTTCTTCTCGCTCTCCGTCCATTAACATTCAGATCCATCCACTCTTTTAGTAAACAAGCTTTGCTTCGTCCCTCCTCATTACATGTCCATACCAACAAGTCGGTGTTAAGGATGATATGATGACATGAGAAAGTCACTGTTTAAATGTAGACGTAGTGTTAAAAATTGAAAAGAGTATGCTTAGACGGTTTGAGCATGTGTTGAGGATGAGTGAAAGATGACTAACAAAAAACATTTACAAAGCGATGGGGCCTGCCAGGCCCGCTGCTTGCCGGGGTTGTTCGAAAGAGATACCGCGGCCCCGGAATATCAAAGGCAAAAGAAGGAACATGGGATGGTTTCAGTCAGTAAAAGTCTGACACTCCCCCCCTGCTCCACCCAGAGCGGGAGCAGTTATTTGATATTTTCCCATCCGTAAAAAATATAAGTATTTACAAGGCAGATGTGAGTGGCACAGAGAGAGGACCCCTTTTTTTAGCAGATGGGAAATCATCTCATAACTTGCCCCGGCCTGGACTTAGACACTCTAACCTCAACAACCTCACTCCCCCCTGGGGAGTGTCAGACTTGTAGTTACTAAAACCCACTCATGTTCCTTCCTTTGCCCTTTATGTTGCCTAGGCAGGAGGACCCCTAAAAGGACATACACTAACCTTATTAGGGAGGTTCTTCAAAAAAGTCAGGTGCGTAATTCTCAGACCGGTGTGCAAGCATGACTAGCTATATGTATGCATGTTGACGAGGTCAATTAGAGTATGTAAGGGTCCCAGCAGTAGCTTTCTATGATGCCTACTTCAACGGAAAAAGACGTGAGTGTATGTGTGTGTAGTAACCAACAACTGACGCCACAAACCACCAAATACATTAAGCGGTAAACGTTCTTAATTTAAAACAAAATTATGTTTAGTGGTTCGTGCAGTTGAAGTGCAAGTGATGTGTGTTGTGGCTTTCTAAGCGGTTTGATGCTCGTAGGTGCGTCACTTTGTGTATGCCTTCTTTTGCCAATGGAAAATTAATCGAAAACGTTGCCCCACACTAGGAATTTCTTCTGTATTGTGGGTGCGTTTACAAACATTTAAACCCACATACACAGATAGATTTGTTTTTGACATTCAAAATTGCCTGTAACGGTCTCATTAAATGCTTTGACTTTGAGTTTCATTATAATACTGTAAATCCTTATCCTTACTAATATTATAAAAGCGAAAGTGAGTTTGTTTGTTTGTTACCTCTTCACGCTTTAATGGCTAAACCAATTTTGATGAATTTTGGTACAGAGATAGTTGGGAACCAGGAGACGGACATAGGCTA
This sequence comes from Ochropleura leucogaster, assembly GCA_958449745.1. NCBI lineage: Eukaryota > Metazoa > Arthropoda > Insecta > Lepidoptera > Noctuidae > Ochropleura > Ochropleura leucogaster. Next base: position 7,519,261 of record OY288223.1, on the reverse strand, counting down.
TTTTTTATATGAGGGAGAAAGAGGGAAGAAAAGGTAAAAGTTATTACAAATTAATAAGGCGCAAGGGCAAAAACTGCAGGTAGCAGGTACAGGGAGAAAGAGGGTAGAAACGGGAAAAAATAGCGTTGCCATTACAAATCAATAAGGCGCTACCGAATTTAACGCGATCGAAGCCGCGGGCAAAAGCTGGTACATTTTACATAAAACATTTCCGGATGCCAATTATATTTTATTCATCTACAGTACTAAATACTTTACGAATGAAAAATAAGTACTATATAGCACCCCACATAGGTCTAAAGAATAAAACCCTTTTCATGGTAAAAAGTTTGACCCTTTTTCTGATATTACTCAGAGTGCAAGGTCCAAAATTATTTATCGTGGGAATATATACGCACTTTCAAAAAGTCAGATAATTTGTACAGTGAAGTGCGTTCCGTTTGCCTAAGGCGTTACCAAGTTAGACAGCGATGTAAGAATAACATGCAATGTACTCAGCTAGCTAGCCCCCATGTACAGTCAGTAAAAAAGATAAAGACCCAACTTCGTCAGATATATTTGATTTTTTCTTAGCAACCGATAGACGTCTATAAACAAAATTTGAGTTGTTTAATTATTATCTAGCTGTCTTGCGCGGTTTCAGCAGCGTCTTTAGTTGCTGTCTCTCTCCCGTTGTAGTAGTAGCGTTATGTGGCTTCCTGATAATATGGATTGAAATCAGTCCAGTAGTTATGTAGCCTATTCGATACAAACAAACAAATCTTTCTCCTTTAAATATTTGTTTAGATTGAGAGTCATGCCTGACATGATGAGACATACCTGGTTGTTTACTTCCTTTGCTGACTGTACAAGCAAACAGAGGGGCTGAAAACTCTTTTCCTGAAATACTGTAAGCCGCACATCAGTGGGAGTAAAACCAACATAATATATCTGCTTAGTCTTTTCTCAACTACATATGTTGGGGTCGGCTTCCAGTGTAGTTTACCATGTGCACCAGAATAACAGTATTTTACATGGAACGATAATTTTATTGTGTGTGTTGGGTACTCGAAAGCAAAATTGTTTGTTCTCGTGTTTAAATCCCTTGTCGCTCAGGATTCTTTTTTAGAATCCTTCACTACGCTCGTGATTAAAAGATAGCTCTCGCAGCAAAATATAACCTCTTGTTCTAGAAATAACTATTAATTCTCCAGAATATTTAATATTATATTTTTTTTCTAGCTAATGATTCCCTGTGACATGATCGACACGGAAGAATTTCCAAGAGCGCACACTGAAAGAAATCTCAACGCTTTGATTGAAGGATTTTACTGAAATTATTCAACTTTAATTTCACAACATGATGTGCCAACAGAAAAACCTGAGATTATTTTTATTTTATAGTTAGGTAATACAAGGACCATTTTGATAGATTTTATTGTTGTAATAATGTTTATTACATCTTTTTAAGATTTTTTAAAGTAATGCATTCATGGCTGGATAGGTGCATTGCTTAACCAAAGAGAATTTAGTTTAGTTTTTTTTACTTATGATGATGGAATATTTACTTTTAATTTTATTAATAACTAATATAAAATGCAAATTCATATTAACATGTATGTATAGTGATTTAAATATACCCATTTGGCTTACTATTTAATATTTATTAATTACTGTAACTTGTGCTATTTTAAGGTGCAGTCCTAATAAAAACTAAAAGTATATAATATAACGATGTTAAAATGTTGACAACAATATTGTATTGTAACTTATATTGAAAATAAAATTGTGAAAAGTGATTGTGTTTATTTAACATAGATTTCTTAAAGAATGGTTTTATTCTGTATTCTGAGGTTCTGTAATTATAAAGGTTTTTATTTCATGCCCTCAATTATTTTAATAGGTTCGTTAAGAATTTCTCGATAAGAGCCTAAATTGAATGGATGCCCTACACATTTGAGTTTGTCCCAGTAGATGGCAAACCATTCATGAAATGACGACACGGCGGCAGTGGCTGTGCGATCGACTACTGCGCTGCGTGTCGCCGGTTCAATCCCCGCACGGAACAGATATTTATATGACCTACAGATAGTTGTTCCGGGACCGGCTGTTTGTGTATAGCACGGCCAACGAGAAGCGATACCAAATGTTAACAAAACCCCCCGCCCCGAATGTTGGCGAACCCGTCTTAACGTTGTCATGTTTTTGCCGGGAGAACGAGACATTACGACAAAGGCACAAGCTGGAAAGAGTTAAATATTAGATTGTCAACGCCACAGTTGTTCTTTAGGTTAGTGACCTTTCGTATCGCTTCTCGTTGCCGTACTATAAGTGAATTTAAATGTTTGTAAACGCACCCACGACAGAGGAAAAAATCTTCGTGTGGGGCATGGTTTAAAAAGAAAACAAAGATAGATAAAAGAATAACATATGACGAGTAAGAACTGACTTATACCGATACTTACTTAAATCTTGAAACTGTATAACAATAATGCTTATAAAATAAAAACTACTTAACCAAACTAAAAGAATTTTTTATGGGACCACCTGGCAGCTATTTCGCGTCGAACAAAAAATCTCGCGAATCGGTCCATTAAACGAGGCGTAATCGATGTACATACATAGAAAAAAAAACATACCGGCCGAATTGAGAACCTCCTCCTTTTTGGGAAGTCGGTAAAACGTTCTCCTGTCACCACACCATCACATTGAAACGACCGGAAGGAGATCCGTTGCAGTTCCAATAGCTTAACAAACTTTCTGAGGCACTGGGGCTTAAAACCGCCAATTTCCAAACTCCGTGCTGCCCCCTGAGAAATTCCTAAACATTTAAAAACCAAATACCGCTTTAAGCCCGACCCCGGAATCGAACCTAGGACTTTCACTACAACAGTTGTGCTTGTGACCAAAATACCTACCTTACCAACGGGGCAGTAAAACCATTGCCAATGCCTTTTGTGAAATATCACTGGTTTATCATTGGTGAAGAAGATTGAGGACGTCTAATATATTCAGCAGAATAGCTACCTAGATTAAAAACACAATTTTAAGGACAAAGTTTTACCGAATGAATGTTGTTCAAAAACTCCACGAATGAGAAAAATAGAGGCATGTTACAACAAAAAATAATATGTATGTAGGAAATTGACAATTAGAAGAAAGCGCCATCTAGTATTTAAAGTAAAAAAATATGAAACAAAACTATTTTAGCGCCCTCTATGAGCCCAGAAGATTTTTCTAAATATTTATAACCGCGCCATCTAGTGAGGAATAGAATTACTACTACAAACGTTACTTTGCTACACGGTATTTTAGTTTAGCTACTCGACGCTAGATGAAAAATAACAATTTGGAATTCAAAATCACAAGTTTTATTGGTGCGATTTTACGCGCCGTTTTCAAATATTGTCTTTTCATTGGACTATTTATACCTTGCATTAAAAAAAATGGTTGCTCTTTACCTATGTAACATGAAATATCGTCATAGCCCACGAAAGTGTTATGCATGTCGCTGGAAACTAATTTTCTTTCGATAAAAACCATAGGCGTAATAGCAATAAAGTTTAATATCGTGTGTCATCTCAACAGTTCATTTGTGCTTCATCTATCATTCGTAACAAGCATCATTCGATTTTAGCAGGCCAGAACTTGTATATGGAGCCATTTAAAAGCAAATTAACTTGAACTAACGTTCATAGGACTTACATCCTATTGTCTTTTTTTTGTAGTTGGATTTATAACTATGTAAAGTCAAGTATGACTAACGTGACCATATATTTTTGTCGTCATACTTAGCGGGATATCTGCAGAATTGAGTAAAGTATAGGTAAATAGCGTTTTGTCAGTCAGCTAGTTTTTATTAGAAAGCGAAGATAACACTTTTTTTAAAATAGGTTGTAGTTTTGTAAACTGCTTATAAGCCTTCTAGGATAGAACTTCTGTTTAGGCAGTTGTTTTGTATGAATCGTCAGCGGAACATTGATTCTAGTTTTCAAGTAAGAATGAAGCTTATTACCTACATGATGATAAACTTAGCAATCACAAAATAGGTCTCAATAAAATAATGACAATCAAAGTATCGTTTTCTCTTTATGAGAAAGCTACACACAGCCCTGATAGCGGGACTGTCCCACCAGAAGCGGGAAGTATGGTCACGTTATGACATACAATGATCTATGTCAGGGGTTTCCAAACTTAGTGGTAGCTAGGCGAAAAAAAAAGATTCTACGGGCCGCAATAATCCAAACCGCATGTGGCACGCGGGCCATGGTTTGGACAGCCCTGATCTATGTCATAGTTATTCAAGAATACACATACTAATAGGACTATAGTTTTCAAAATTTTTGTTCCTGTTTTAATTTAAAACTAGCTGTTCCACGCGGTTTCACCCACGCTGCTCAACACCTGTTGGTCGTAGCGTGATGTTATATAGCCTATAGCCTTCCTCAAGAAATGGACTATCCAACACTAAAAGAATTTTTCAATTCCAACCAGCAGTCCCTGAGATTAGCGCGTTCAAACAAACAAACAAACAAACTCTTCAGCTTTATAATATTAGTATAGATAGATATGTGTTGTTCAACTCTCTGATGTGTTGACAGTACGCCAACTGTATATATTGTGCACAGTTGTCAAACAACACTCACTAATAGGGTACGATCCCGCAATGAATATCAACAAGCGAGTCAAACACAGGGTTTGCCAAACGCTTACCAAGCGAAACACTGCTTTCTCACGCAAATTTTTTGATTTTTTAGCTGGATACCTTTACAATAAAATAAATAAGAAACTCGCAATTTACCCACTTACAAAAACCAATTGTAAAAGGGCTTTAACCACTTGGTTAAAGACCCTCAGCTACGACGAAACAGAAAACTTACTTAAAGTCCCATCCTAGTCATCCTAGTCTTACTTACTACTCGACAACACCCACACTCTCATCCACATCCACACACACTCATACACCCGCACCCACACATTCACACATTTGCACCCACACAACACACACTTCTACACAACACACACACCCACACAACACACACACCCTCACACACAGCCTCATATACACATTCGGACACCCGATTCTCACTCCCTCATAAACTTAATACTCACAACAGACACACTTCACCCAGTTTTACCTAATTTTAATTTTTAATTTAAATTCTCTTTACTGGAATGATGTACACCTACTACCTGTTACCCACTTCCGGAGTCTGGAGAGGCTGGTAATCTGTCATACAGGTCTCCTAGTACAGAAACCAGTCTCTCACATAGATTATAATCCACCGATGTACACTTTGATTTATGTAAATTATTCCTTGTATATTTCTATGTGAGAGAGAAAATAAACTTTTTGTATTGTATTTTGTATTGTATTGTATAAAATAGTTGATAGCCATCCATACCATCGAATTAAGTTAAGTTCTTAAGTGATAGTTGATTGTCATAACATAAATAACATCAGTAGACTTGGGCAGCAAGTAAATAGGTAAATAAAGTTGAATTGACTTAGCAGATCTCCGTTCACCTACTTTTTTAGGTGTTTTCTAAACAATGGACTTAAGTGATCGGGAATATACATACTCAAGGCTAGGAAAATAAGTAGACAATGTTCTGGATTTAAGCACATATTCACATTCAGATTAAGTTATTTATTGAAAATGTTTAAATTGATTTTCTTTTTTCCCAAAAACACTGCATGATTGCAGGTATTTTTTTAGCGCCTATTATACCACTTCTGAGTAAAGTTCATTCCTAATTCCTTCCGGGAATTTTTCCAACCTTGAAATTGAATTAGGATCCAATTGGAACAAGCGAATAATTCTTTGTTTTTAATCCGTAAAAAGAAAACTGCTGTTTTCTACAATAGTTCAATACTTGACGACATAGTTGTTGCAGTGGCTAAGCGTTTGACTCCTGCGGTACGTGTCACGGGTTCGATCCCCGCACGGAACAAATATTTGTATGACCCACACATTGTTTTGGCTGTTTTTGAGTGTGAGTTTAAATATTTGTGAACGCACCCACATTACAGGGAGAAATTAACAGTTTGGGGCAATTTTTTATCTAACTAAAAAAAGTCCGACACGGTCAAAATGTTTGTACTTTGAACATACCTAGAAACCAATATTTTAGTGCTGAATAAAATAAAATACTGTTAGATCCAGCCTCAGACTACTAGGTACTAAGAAATACCTGATAGAAAAAGCCTATAGTACGTTATTCGAACCGCGAAGCGAAGCCAGGACCTCATACCAAAATACCCAGTAGCGAACACTACACCAACAAGACAGATAGATTAAGAAGTACATAATGACATACTTACAAAAAAACCCCACATCAAAATCTCGGACTAAAAAAACTACTTAAACCATAATTACTTGAGAACCAATTACGTAGTTCGATGTTATGCGTGATTACAAGTAAATTACGAGTCTCAACGAGCGGGTAATGATGACGGCCGCAATGTATTGCTGATGAAATTGGTCGTCGCCGTGAAGACGTACGCTCGAGACGTTTACAACACTAGTGGTGGAGATGTGTCGATAAAATAGACGATGTGTTTTAAAAGGGCCGGCCTCGTATTGTGTTGTAGTTAGTATTCTGTCTTGTTTTTTATTACTCATATTATTGTTAAGATTTAGTATGAATGTTTCATATTAAAATTTGACCTATTAAAATGCACTGATTTTTTATGCACACACAGATACAATTGGAGGAGCTTATGTACCAAGTTTTTACATAAATAAATTATATTCTTTAGTGACTGCAAGCGTGACTGTTGAACGTGAGGATGACCTCACGTTCAACAGCCACGCTTGCAGCCAGGGTTCGGTATTTTATCATCAATAAGTTTCCAGTAGCAGCTATGGTCTAGATTTTGCCCGATACTCTCACGTTATTACTATTATTATAACTTAACTGGTGAAAATGTGGGTATACTTGTTAGGTACCTACACTTCTGCCTAACCCTTCGGGAATTATAAGGCGCGATTATGATGCTGATATTTTAAATGAGTAACGATGGAGATCTGACTATTCTTCCACCAAACGAAAGTACTCTTGCGAGTGGGTGTTGAATAAATTCCACTTCTTTTTTTTAAGTTTGCCTAATTGGGATAAATAGTATGTTGATATGGTGGACTTTCATAACTTTTCCTTAAAATATTTAAGATATAATAGGGAAACAATCAGAATAAAAAATCATTGAAAACTTTGTCTTATATTAGACTAGCTGACGCCCGCTGCTTCACTCGCGTGATGTCGAAAGAAAAGTATCCTATGTGTTATTCCAGACTATAATCGACCTCTGAGCCAAATTTTATCAAGATCCGTTCATACGCGTTGGCGTGAAAGAGTAACAAACATCCTCACAAACATTTACATTATAATATTATTAGTAGCAGGCGCCCGTGGCTTTGCTCGCGTGATATCGAAAAAAAAGTATCTTATGTTTTATTCCAGACCATAATCTAGATACCTCTGTGAGAAATTTTATCAATATCAGTTCAAAGTAACAAACATCCATACATCCATCCATCCATTCTCACAAACATTGCATTTATAATATTATAAGAATAAGATAAGTAGGATATAATATTATTAACACATGATCTAGAACTAAACAAGCTAGCGATGGCCATCGTGAGAATGGTTGTCTTCACTTTAAAACATTTCACACATCACCAGCCAAACTGTTTAACATATGGCAAGTTTTGCGTTGAGGGCCACCTTTAAGCATAAAATGCTAATGAAGACCTCGCGTCAAGATATATGAGTCAATAAAATAAAGTCTCATCTAAAAAATGGCTCAACATGTCTTCAAAAAAAAAACCACGGAAATGAAATTCTAGTGTGAGTTTCTAAGATGCCAAAAGTTCTAAATAATAGAAGAACCAAACCAATTTTTTAAATATGAAATATAAAATTAATTACCCACAAAAAACACAGCAACGTTATTAAAACATCGATATCGATACCGAATACTGCAGCACTGCCCTGTCGATTGTAAGAATGAGATGCCATAGACTTAAATCCGTTTCCCGCCATCGCACAATCTGTACCGCTCACCGACCAATAGCAAGCGCGGAGGGCGTTGCGCGACCGCCAACCGCCGCCGCTGATTGGCCGAAAATATTAAACGGGTTGCTCATAATAAAAAAGAAAAAAAATGTATCGCAGCGTAAACCTTACAATTGAGTGCCACTTTTTGCTCGTGTTAAATTGATGAAAAAAGACTAGGAAAAATTGGTACAGAGATGTAATACAAAATGATTTATTATAGCCGTCTTTCAACTTTTTAACTTATTGGACATTAATGACTTTTGATTTTCCACGTTATTTTTGAAATTCGTTGTTTTTTTTTATTTATAGATATTGTGTTGCCAGCTATTTGGATATCTAATTTGGTAGATTTAATGCACCGTTGGATTGTAAATTAGTTTTCATTGTTCCGTTTCAGCGATGTAAGTGTGTCGTCATTTTTTCTGTCAATTTATCTAATTTTCCGGTGTATTGAAATTGAAGCTAAAAATATTTTATAAAAGGGTTTTTATGCGCTTTTCAGTAACGTCAAATTAAATTAGCCGAGTAAACGCCACAGTAAATTCGTGAATATTTAATTCTTGACGAAGGGAATAGATTTTGTCAATCTTACTTAGATTAAAGCAAGTAGGGAGGTACTATTTAAACTGAAACTCACTAAACTTTGTAACTCTTCATTTGACATTTGGAATTTTCATTAAAATTAAGAGCTAACTTTTAAGAACTGCCTCACTTACGAATAGGAAATAAATAGTTTAAAATAAGATAGCTTTTGGAGAATATCCAGTTGTTTTTAAAAAGTGGCGTTTAAAAGCACGTAGTGCTTGTTGTACTTCATTTAGTTTCTTTTAATTAGATTTTTAATATTTTTTATCGTGCTTGTTAGTGATTCTAATAACTCCACTTCTTACTTCTTCTATTATAAATGCGAATGTTTGTGAAGATGGATGAATGGATGTTTGTTACTCTTTCACGACAAAACGGCTGAACGGATCTTGATGAAATTTGGCGCAGAGGTAGGTTATAGTCTGGAATAACGCATAGGATACTTTTTATCGATATCACAAATCAAAATTTGTTAATGAGGTCAACAATGAAACAATCTAACCCCAAAAAGCCTATTAAATTAACTCGCGACTTAAATAAGCCGAAATAAATCGGCCACTAAAACCTAGTTCAGATCGATACAATAGCCTTTGATAATGACACAGTGGTCGTTAGCAGCGTTTAATGCTGACACGCTGTCCGCACGACATTCGGACATTTGTGTCCCATCTACGGCCGGGCCGTGGCCGTTACGAGCCGTCTATTAGGGCACTTACGTTGACAGTCACTGACCCGTTGTGGTTGATGCGTTAAATAGTGACTAGTATTGACTGTTTGGGCAATAAAGGTAAGTAGTACCTACACGTATTTGTGTAAACTTTCAATCTCTTTAATGAGGGAAGTCCGTGTGAATAAATTGAACGCTGTATATGACCGCGTGATGTGCTTTCAATTAGTTTTGAAGTTGTTGCAGTTTTCTGTGTTGGTCTTTTGGTCGTGGGCTGTTGGGTTGGGGCGATTCATATGTGGGGCAAAGTGTAACTGGGTTTTTACATCCCACATAGGGCAGAAGTCTTGCCATCAAATAGGCACAAAATTCTTAAAATGGTCACAGACGCACTTAATATTGTGACTCGTTACTTTGAGATATTTTTTTTTTCTTTAACGTATTTTTTTAACAAAAAGTACAGAGGCGGACTTAATGCCATAGGCATTTTCTACAAGTCGACCTTTGGGTGGTACAGAGACAAACAGTGGTAGGTTAAAACAGAATAAAAATTCTTATACTAATATTATAAAAGCGAAAGTGAGTTTGTTTATTTGTTTGTTACGTCTTCACGCTTAAATGGATTTTGATAAATGGTACAGAGTTAGTTGGGAACCAGGAGACGGACATAGGCTATTTTTTTATTCAACAAAGTGGGATATGAGGGAAAAACGAGAAGAGAAAAGGGAAAACTTAGCGTTGCTATTACAAATCAATAAGGCGTAAGGGGAAAAACTGCAGGTTTAAGGTTGCAGGCGAATTAACCGCGAACGAAGCTAGTGTTCTAATAAGAATAAATTCTTTAAACCTAATTGTCACTTTGTGACCATTTTATGAGTTTTAACATAATTCATATTATTATCTTATTATGATTCAGCTAAAGCGGCCATTTTAAGCCTCCAGAAACTTGTCAGTACTACTGCAATGGAGTTTGGATTTGTGCCCAGTCGATGGCAAGACCCTGTCGCATAGGTCTTAAATCTTAAACATGACTAGAAAAATGTGGACAGACACCTCTGCTTATAACTCCTACTTACCCTCAACTTGAACACAATCTTAAAGCTCCAAGAATGTCACTTGAACAATAGGGAAAAGGGGCAAAAAGTGCAGGAACACAAGACATAACAATTCCCTCTAACATTTGATTACATGCGCAATTTATTTTGGCGAGATAAGCGTCGCCGTGAACTTGCGCCTAACTTAACGCTGAGGATAACTTGAATACAGACGTTGAGGGGTTAGGTCGGAGACACACTAAGTGACGATTGCCCATAGTTCCTTATACTTTAAAAACATTGAGTACACACAAATTGCCTTGTTACAGAACCAGTTTGTGTCACACAATTTTATTAGCTCCACTAATAATGACAAAGACATCTTAAAAATAAATTTGACCTATTCCACAGTTTCTGATTACATTCAAGATGGCGGACTACTACTTTTTATACGAACGGAAAAATAAAATGACGTCACTCTAAAGTGTGTTTTTTTTAAGTTTTTTAATTATAGATACCTTTTATTATTTTCAGGTAAGTTTGGTCGCCAAAGAGTCTTTTAAAAAGTTCTTATATTAGAGAGTTCTTATATTCGCACAAACTATTTGCAAGACACGTAACAACTCATAATAAAAACAGACAAACAAATCCTACTTCCTATAATATTATTAATATTAAAAACGCGAAAGTTTGTATGGATGGATGGATGTTTGTTACTCTTTCACGCAAAAACAACTGAATGGATTTTAATGAAACTTTACAATAATATAGCTTATACACCAGAATAACAAATAGGCTACAATTCATAAAGATATATTGTATATTCTATCACCACGCGAGTGACTTATAATGACGAGTACACAAGCCATACAAAAACGAACATCCTACCCCAGTACACCTCAGACCTTACATCGAATACCCGGACCTCGTATACCAGTCGTCCCCAAGTCGTGGGCGCAGCGATACCGATACGATATAGTGACGACTTTATTCCGCGACGAGCCGTGCGATTTATTGTCGGATGTCGCAGATACCTAATCTGAAATTGAACGTGTAGGATTCAGATTGAGTTGGGTTTTCAAAGCAATCTCTATGAGGTCCTCTGATAGTATTGAATTTTGTAGCTTGTGTAAATTGTTCCTTATGTGATATTGTTTTGTATTTTCTCTATTTCTGTTTACTTAACATCTGCCTTTTTTCTGAATGGCATCTCGCAGTTCACAACCTAGAAGGTTGTCGTTTGCTTAACCGGGCGAATCCTGTGGATGCCTTTAAAATCAAGACTGAGTTTTTTGCCCTGGTTGGAGAGCCAGGGCAAAGAACTTACAAACTAAGCGACTACACGCTAAGTGCACCCCCTGTGGGGTACGAGCCTCGGCTTAGAGCGTCGCGCGTCGCTGAGGGAGGATAGCAAAGGGAAAGGCTGGACCTATGTGATAACATCTGCCTAGCCTTTTCCCACCTTATAGGGGTCGGCATTCAGGCTTACTGGATGCAGCTGAATAGCAGTACTTTACTTGGACCGACTTTCTATCTGATCTCCACAACCCAGTTAGTACTGGGTAATACTACCTACTACCCTTTGAAAAGAATGGTTGTCAGACTTTCAAGTCACTGACTATTTGTAAGGACCGTAAAACATCTACAAATGACGTGCTTTCCGAGTCGCAGTTTTATTTTTTTTGCTTGATTCTTGTTTATTTTTTCGCTGATCCATAAAAAACGTTTTTCGTGTAAAATTGATACAGTATTATGCGAATTATTATCTCAAATTAAGAAAGAAAATTGCTTATTTATTCAGCATTATTAAAAAAAAAAACAGAAAAAAAATAAAGCCGAAAGTGCCTCAGCTCAGCATAATGCCAGATGGCAACACAAGGCCGCCACCTGACGCTGATTTTCAGGTGCTGCCCACGAGTACCATACGCTCGAAAACATAAACATACAAACAATAACTATACAAGCTGCGAACAGGTCCTTTAGGAAATCGTCAACTTTGCATTCTGAACATCAAAGTAAGTTACTCTACGCAAAGATTTTAACTGGAAAACGACTTTTTGTGGGGATGGGAAATTTACAAATAACTTCCCTTGCTCTGGGCGGAGCGGGGGGGGGGGGGTAGTGGCAGACTTTTTCTGACTAAAACCCATCCATGTTCCTTCTTCAACCCCCGGCTATAGGAATCATGGAGGTATCGAAAGTTAAGTATTATACATAGTTTCGATTCGTCTACACTATGTCAGACTTAGTAATATTATGGAATAATTTAAATTAGGCACACCAACTACATAATTATTAACTTTAATAATTTATAATTGTAACTCTAGGTATTGCATGAAGTTACTGTTTTTTTATTATTATTTGAAATCTGTAGTTTACAGTAAATTTGACGTGATAATGTTGGCACTTTGACCTCCAATATCTCTGTAACTATAAGGTTCTCATGTAAAGCCAGAATAAAAAGAAAATGACCTCCCTACTTTTGTTAATGATTAAATAATTACCAGTACACATTAAAGGTCAATATCGTATGGCTCAATACAACTTAGGTACATAAGTTCTCTATAGTAGGTACCTCCAGCGTGATATGCTAGTGTAGGCGTTGGGCTCAAAGCACATTCATTAATACGGCCTGGTTATCGCGCTTTCATTTAAATGCCTTCCACTTGTAAGAGACGGCCAACTGTATGGATGTGGGAAAGTACGAATCGAGAAAAATGCGGAAAAATAAGTGAAGCAAAGCAAAAATAGAAAAGAAAGTACTTATCGTAAAATTTTGGGAATAAATAATAAAAATATATAAAATCTTAAGCTTTTACATATTTTTAAACTTATCTCCATTACAAACGTAATTCAACCAAAGCAAAAATAGTAATTAAAATAGTAATTTGGCTTTAAGAGATGAAGGAAGAACATTAAAAATCTGAGGAGGATTCAAATAGAACGGCTCAGATAGAATACATAAAATGTTAAGAGATAAGTATTTAAAAAAAAAAACAAGATTTTCAGCTATTAATGTTTGCATGAAGAAATATATCAGTAATAGGGGAGGGAAGAAACAGGGGCCATTCAGAATAGGTCCCCACAGACAAGATGGGTCAGCGATAGAAAAACCTCAGGGTTTTCCCTAAAGAAACGCTTCACACGGTGTTGGAATCCGACTTTTATACAAGTGGTGGGAAAAGAAATCAGCTTCAAAACTCCAATCAGATCAGGAAATCGAGATAAGTGGTGTTCTATTGAAGGGGCTTTTGTCCAGCAGTGGATTACTGTAGGCTGATGAAACCTTAAACAGTTATTTTTGGACTAAGTAAGTAAATCAGTTAACAAACATACGTAACACAGTTACAGTTATTAGTCCAAAAATAACTGTTTTACCTGGTACAACAAGGAAATACTAGTCGTTCTCTAGTTATTTTTTTACCCACCCGCATTAAATCAATAGCAACCTTAATAAAAATGTAAAAGAGACTTATAAGGCTCGACAGTAATGTCTGATCTGACATCTGTCAAAATTTACAGGTAAGTAAAATCAAAGGTAATTTAACTGCGAAAGAACTGCAAATATGGTTGTCATTGTTTACGTTAACTCTATGACATCATCATACCCTACCGAAAACAATACTACTGAAGAGAATATTCAATTGTATTTTTTAACACGGTCGTACTTTCCACAACCAGACCTAAAGTCCATAATAAAGTTCGAACAGAACATAATATTAAATAGCTTTTAACATTCCTGGCGCTATCTTAATGTTCTCTCGAGACATTTATATTTAGTCTGCTACGTGTTCAATGTTTACCTTTCTGCCTCTTTATCTGTGGCTCTTTTTTATTTTTTATGCCGTGTTTTGGGATCTGTGGCGAAAAAAAGAAACATTGTTTGCAAGAGGGAATTCGGTTGAAAAGGTTTCGGAATTTTTGGATATTATGTGTTTGGGATTTGACTAGGAAATCTTGTTTCAGTTGACAGGTTTATATATTTTTGTGAATTTATATTGAGATTGTTGAAAATGCTCTAATTTATGGAACTCTCAAGGAAGTCTGGAGTCCTTATATCATGACCAATTGATTAAAAAAAGAATCCATTGCCGAAAGTTTTTGTAAAACCCGATTCTTAGTTTAAATCACTAATCGAACATAGGCTCTATGATTGCAATGTGTGTATACATATTTTTAAAATTATTGTGCATTCAAAATTAAGAATAAGTCTCTTTTTTTCAATTAAGAATAAGTCACCTAAATACTTTTTCGAAGAATGCAATGACTATACTTTTGTTTTAGACAATTCAAATCACACAGTATATATATTACTAGCTGTGCCCAGCGGTTTCACCCGCTGCTCAGTTAGGGGCATGAAAAATAGATGTTAGCCGATTCTCAGACCTACCCGATATGCACACAAAATTACGTTCAAATCAGTCCAGCCGTTTTGGAGGAGTATGGGAACCAAAATTGTGACACGAGAATTTTATAGATTAGACTAGCTGTGCCCAGCGGTTTCACTTGCTGCTGCTCAGTTACGGTTATGAAAAATAGATGTTGGCCGATTCTCAGACCTACCCGATATGCACACAAAATTTCGTTTAAATCGGTCCAGCCGTTTCGGAGGAGTATGGGAACGAAAACTGTGACACGAGAATTTTATAATTAGATAACGACACGCAAACCATTACACTACAATCAGATACAACTTAGGTACGTCTAAATATTCATCTCTATGAAAAGCATCTAATTGCTCAATCAAAACTAAATGTGACCACCAAACCTACAGAACCCATCCAATATTATGCACGTGAACACATTCTCGACGGTCCAAGTGATTTGTGAGTGCATGCCTCACATATTGAATGTTTTAAAACCTTTTAAGTTGGATACGAGTACCGATAAAATTGTTATAAACTTGTAATTAATTGGACATATTAAATACAATCATTTTTTACTTGTTAGATTAGTAGAGTTTTTGTTCTTTATGATTTTGGGCGTGTCAATTGTTTTATGACTTTTTGAGAAAAGTATATCTTGTCTGATCAGTCAATATGGCTGTGGTTCTATTTACCAGACAATTGTCTATTTTTTCGGATGGAAAATCATCAAATAGCTTCTACCGCTCTGGATGGAGCAGAAAGGACTGTCTGTCTGAAGACTTCTGAAGACTTCTTCTTGTTTCAAACATAAAAGGCAAAAGAATTTTGCCTTGCTTTGCCTTTAATGATCCGCGGTAGTGATGTATGTCTTTTGAACAACCCCCTACCATTCAGGAACGCTGGCAGGCCCCTCTGCTTTGCCCATCTTATTAAGGCGCACGGCGGCTGTGTTGGTTTGAAGTTCTCTACCTCAAACGTTCTGCCATCTCCTTCGCTAGCGTAACTTCTTCGCAGAATGGGGTGACCGCTTCGTATTCCCTCTTGCTCCGGACCATGGACTGAACTAGGGCCGGACGTGAGAGGTCGCTGCCGTCGCCCGCCTCAAACAAGTGTCTTAAGGTGTCCAAGTTAAGGCGTGTCTACACTGAGGTTTGCACCAATAATATTGTGTGCTTTTCCATACTTATATAAAAAATCAAACAAACAAAACAATTACATTCACATGCTGAATAAACATATGCATTTCTTGGTAGGTCACTATTGTGACAAACTTGTATTTCTTGATGTCAACACTGTTGTTGACAAGCTTAGGTCGACACGGGGTAGTGTGTTTCTACCTACTAGTTGTAGACACAAAATAGCTAGGCTATTAGCTTATAATATTCACTCGGACATAAATATTATGTCTATGTTTTGTACAATTATTAACACTGCAAATATTAGTACTTCTACTAATTTACCTTTTTACAAGGAAGGCGGGGGAGTATTGTCGCTCACTCCGGCTCATTTAAACTAGCTAGTAAGACAACAGACACCAAGGTACCTTCTGGCTCTCAAATAGCTAAATTTAAAAAAGGGGCTAAGCAGAATTCCTTGAAATTATTCCATCAAAATATTAAAGGTTTCTCTTCAAAACAACTAGAGATTGAATTGTTTTTAGAAAAAACTAAGTTTGATATTGTTTGTTTCACCGAACATTGGTTAAAAGATCATGAAATGTTAATTAATTATGAAAATTACAATGTAGGCAGTTGCTTTAACCGTAAATCTAAGATGCGTGGGGGTTCACTAATCTTAGTCAAAAATAGTATTAAATTTAGAAGTCGTATTGATATAGTTGATCTATCGGTTGAACATAATATTGAATTGTCTTGTGTTGAGCTAGATAAGCATGTCATAGTGTGCGTTTACAGGCCCCCAAATTATCAAAACTACTCGATATTTGAGTCAGTAATGGAAGATGCTTTGGCAAAACTTGCAACAGGTAATAAATCGCTAGTCATCTGTGGTGACTTTAACATCAATATTTTAGATGAAAATTCAAACAGCAGTAGATTCTTAAATCTTTTTAAATCATTTAATTTGTTGAATGTGTTTTCGGAGCCAACCCGAACCACTACAAATACCGCTACATGTATTGATAATGTTTTCTGTTGCTGCGACTTCTTAGATAAATCCATTGTTAATTACCTTCCCTCTGATCACAGCGGTCAAACCGTTGTTTTCGAGTCCTACACATCATCACAAAAAATTCAGATACAGTCTAGACAAATAACACCCAGCAATTTAAATAAATTTAATAATAATTTAATAAGTAGTCTAGGCATTCCGGGATATGATATTAATAATGTAAATCATTTTTATGAGGAATTCTTTTCGGTTGTCTACACAGAGTTCAATGAGACGCTAAAAATAAAAACTAAATCTATTAGCCCAAAGTTTATATTTAGTGATTGGGCAACTAAGGGTATAAGAAAAAGTAGGCAACGACTGTTTGAGCTTTACGGCCTTAAGCCTTACATAAACTCGGAAACATTCAATCGCTATGTTGCTACTTACTCAAAAATGTTTAAAAACACCTGCAAGGTAGCTAAAGCCTTATTCATAAGCAACAAGATTAAATCCGCTGATAATAAAATTAAGACGGTTTGGAAAATAATCAATAGTGAAACTAATAGAAATAAAAAATATAATAATGATATAACACTAGAGTCTTCACGTGGCCTTCTAACCACTAAAAACGAAGTTGCTCAAGAATTTGTGGATTTCTTTACCAGTATCCCAATTAAAACTACAGAAACGTTAAATTCCTCACCCATGCTTTCTGCTGACTTATTAAGAGCAAACGTTTTACCATGCCCGGTTGAGTTTCAGTTTAAACATATTAACCCCACTGTAGTTATTAAAGCTTTTAAACAAATAAAAATCAAATTAACCGAAGACCTTTGGGGATTGTCTATTAAAGTTTGTCAAGCTATCATTGAGACTATAGCACCGTACTTAGCCTTTATATTTAATTTGTGTGTGGACCAAGGAGTCTTCCCGGACCTTATGAAATACAGCAAGGTAATACCGCTTTTCAAATCTGGGGACAGTAAAGACACCAAAAATTATAGACCCGTATCCGTTTTGCCGGTTTTCAGCAAGGTGTTTGAAAAGATAATGCTTAACCAAATGCTCAACCACTTTAACACCAATAAAATATTACATGAAAAGCAGTATGGTTTCACCAAAGGACGTTGTACCACTGACGCCGGTGTCACCCTATTGAAACACATATTTACTGCGTGGGAAGAGGCACAGGATGCCATAGGGATCTTTTGTGACCTCTCAAAAGCATTTGATTGCGTGAACCACGAAACCCTTCTCTTAAAACTTGAACATTACGGCCTAGGGAAACTTGCCCTTAGTTTAGTTAAATCGTATTTAAATGATAGACAGCAGCAAGTACAAATAAATGGTGTCAATTCAATGGGTTTAAATGTAAAGATGGGTGTACCACAAGGATCGATATTAGGTCCCTTCCTCTTTTTAGTATATATAAATGATCTACCCCATTTGTTTAAAAACCAACCACAAATGGTGTTATTTGCTGACGATACCTCTTTAATATTTAAGATAAACAGACGTGCCACAAATCCTGACGACGTAAATAATGCCCTAATGCAGGTACATAATTGGTTTACCGCTAATAATTTAGTATTAAATGGGAAAAAAACGAAGTGCATAAGATTTGCTCTACCAAATGTCAAAAACAGTGAGTGTGACATAGTATTGAATCAAGAGAAACTAGAATTCGTCGAAAAAACTGTTTTCTTGGGAATAACACTCGATTCAAAGCTACAATGGGGTCCGCATATAACATCTCTTGCAGGACGCCTTAGTTCAGCAGCATATGCTGTTAGAAAAATCCGTCAGTTTACTGATGTTGATACCGCGAGACTAGTCTATTTTAGTTATTTTCATAGTATAATGTCATACGGTATTTTACTTTGGGGACGGGCTGCAGACATCGAGTCTATATTTATTCTGCAGAAAAGAGCCATTAGAGCCATATACATATAACCTACGTAGGCGAGATTCTTTAAGGGAACAGTTTAAGGATATTAACATCATGACAGTACCTTGTCAATATATTTATGAAAACATCATGTATGTCAGGAAAAACTCACATCTTTTTAGTAAAAGAGGTGACAGACACAATTATAATACTAGAAATAGGGACCAATTAGTTCAACCAGGTTTCAGGTTAGCTAAAGTAGACTCATCTTTCATGGGGTACTGTTTGAAATGCTACAATAAAATACCTCCCCACATTCTTCAACTGAATGAAACGAAATTTAAATCTTGTATTAAACGCACACTATGTAGGCAAGCATATTATAAGTTGGGGGATTATATTGATGATAAAAATGCTTGGCTCAATGCTGGTCCTGCTCCTCAAGCATAGGGGTAAACTCATTAATAAGTATCCGAAGCTATAGTGGAAGCTGCAGAAGATTGTAAGACTATCTTTGCAATGTATAGAATCAATTCTCTAGTATTGTATAATTATTAAGCCCATATGTGAGTGCTATGTATTATCATTGACTTGACGAAGCCCTGGTGGTTAATAGTGTCATGCTCACTTAAATGTCTCGCTGATGGTGGCGGGTGTGTCGGGTCATTTAGCTCCCTTCAAAATGGTCGAGCTGAATGGGGCTGATCCAAACGTCATGTTCGTGAACGGGCGCTGTCAGTTGGGACTGGTCATTTTTTAACTACCACGGTCATTTTTAATTTATTTAGATTTAAATTGAATTTTGTTTTTTATTTACTCTGGACGCTCTTACTGTGCACGTCTTTCTACATCGTTCTCACATATTTCTATAATCTCAACACGAATGATGTAAATACTATTTTGTAAAAATATTAGAATTTAAAAGAGTGTCCATGGATATTCTTGCCCATTCTTCTCCATAGAGATCAACGCTTTGGAATGGGCAACTGCAGTACTTTCACAAGTTATTATGCCTTGTGACCGGGACTGTAGATTCATTTTGTTTCTTGACATTCAAAAGTGCCAGTAATGGTCTAATTGAAATAAATGATTTGATTTGATTTGATTTGATTTGAAGTGTTAGTGGTGCAACAGCGGAAAACAAAAAGTTATAGTAAACTAGCTTTTGCCCGCGGCTTCGCTCGCGTTAAATTTGGGGTAACACAGTTCTTGAATTGCAGGTACCTGCTACCTGTTGTTTTTGCCCTTGTGCCTTATTTATTGTAATAGCAAAGATAAGTTTTCTCCTTTCTTCCCTCTTTCTCCCTATGTCCGTCTATAGGGTGCCAACTATCTCTGTACCAAAATTCATCAAAATCGGCTTAGCCATTTATGCGTGAAGACGTAACAAACACATAAACACCCAAACTCACTTTCGCTTTATATTAGTAAGGATGAGGATTATTTATTTTTATTGTACCTAAACCAAAATGTTTTCTACTAATTAAGTTCTTCATTTTGGCAATTGTTGTGCTAGTGTGATGATATTAAATATAGTATAATAACAGCTCCTTTTTCACAATTTCTCATTTGACCCTAAAAGGTTATGTCAAAAATCCCGTCTTTGCGCAGATTTCTTCGTCATTAACTTACATTTACATGCACTATGCAAAGGTTTCGAAGTGTTTTGTATGAGACACGTTTGCGCTTACATTAGATTAATACTTATATTCTTAGATTTATAGTTTAGGTATTTCTATTGGTTTAAACAAATAAAAATGACTAAACTGCATATTTTTGTACTTATTATAAAGTAGGTAACGTAATGCATGAACAGCTTGTGTCAAAAAGCTAGCCTGACATTCAAAAGTGCCTGTAATGGTCTAATTGAAATAAATGATTTGATTTGATTTCCTAGCATAAAAATGCCTAGCAAAAATCATTGGTAATCTGTAAACAGCGCTATGGGCTACA
The DNA here is from genome assembly GCA_958449745.1 of Ochropleura leucogaster. Taxonomy (NCBI): domain Eukaryota; kingdom Metazoa; phylum Arthropoda; class Insecta; order Lepidoptera; family Noctuidae; genus Ochropleura; species Ochropleura leucogaster. Next base: position 7,498,612 of record OY288223.1, on the reverse strand, counting down.
TTATGATAAAGTTATTTATGTTTTTTTGTTAGTAATATCCGATAATGTAGCTGTTTGTTGTTTCTATTTGATAAAATAACATAAAATTAACTACTCTGCTATAGCAGCCTACTTTTGTAGCATTACTTTTTCAGGCCACAAGATTTTATCGTGAAATTTTGCGACTCTATAGGTATACCGAAGCAATTGTATAGAATAGCAAAGTGCTGTGCTCAATATCGATATGACACTCGTACCTAAACGCGGTGGCCACTTCGATATAATTTTTATGAGATCTCTCATCTTTCTTCATACGCGGACGGTTTGGTTTTGATACTTTTTGTACCTACTTCTGAATTGCTTTAATGGTTTTACCCATTTTAGAATGTATATATGTAATACTAGCTGTGACCAGCGGTTTCACTCGCTGCTAAAATAAAAAGAAAATATATTATGACCAACCGGTCATTATATATTTTCTTCTCAGACCTATGAAATATACATTATATATATATGTATATTAGCAACTCGCCCCGGCTTTGCACGGGTGCAATGTAGATACTAATATTATACATATAAAACTTCCTCTTGATATCTAATATCCTTTTATCTATTAAAAAAACTGCATCAAAATCCGTTGTGTATTAAAATATCTAAGCTAAATAGAGACAGACAGACTATGTAGTGAAAAATACATTTACTTTCATAAAAATATTTATGCTTGGTATTATTTATATCTTTTCATATAACAAAATGTCACATGTCAATTTGTCAATCATTTAATGAATTCTTTATTTTGCCTTGTAGAATATGAAATTGTATTAAATCTGAATCTTCTGACCTGATAGACACATGTGTTGCTGGGGCGCTTGTTCAGCCACTTCTCCTTCCTAGCTTAAACACTAGAAAGTGGCGAAGGGCGAGCGTTTAGATGAACTGTCTCTTGTAATGTTGAAAAAGTGCTGCTTATCAGCCTAATTTGAATAAATTACTAATGATTTGATTTATGGATGTAGCGTTTTACACCATTTTCTTCACACCTTCTAAGATGTATAATTTTTGGAAGTAGTCAAAACCGCAAGTATCAAGACCGTTCTCCGCACGGCGATCATCCGGAACGCAATAGGAACGTGACCGGTTTGCAAACGGCCTCGTATCCGGATCGCGTGTGCTCTTGTTATTGTTATGTAATTTGTCAGGGACGTTTACGGCTCTGCGGTAACCATTCCTTAAGATATATATGTACTTATATGCCTTTTCGAAGTTGAAAAAAACTTGGTGAATACTGTTTTATAAGAACGTGGAGAGGTTTTGGTGAGCGGTTTATTCGATGTGTTTTGTTTTTAGGGTTCCGTACCTCAAAAGGAAAAAAACGGAATCCTTATTGGATCACTTTGTTGTCCGTCTGTCTGTCAAGACCCTTTATCTCGGGAACGCGTGAAGATATCGAGTTGAAATTAAACCATATACTCAAGTCTGTGGTCCCTTAGAGTTCTGGAAAAATCTAAGTCTATGGCAGTCAAAATATATGGCTTTTTATGTCACAAATTTGTACGGAGCACTCGGTATGCGCGAAGCATCATGGTAAACCCCTGGCTAGAGGCATTAAATACAAGGCACATACAGGATAGTTGAGTTGATAACAACCTCAAAGGTTGACCTGCGAGATACTATTAAAAAAAAAACAAAAAGGCGTTTTGTACTGTCACATCTGAAACGCGTGATTTTATGTATTTTGCCCTGAAAATATTGTTGTATTTTTTAACTTTTGCATTTTCATCACCATTGCATGTTCTTTGTGTTACCCTAATTCCCTTTATATTTTACTTCGTACAATTCTTCTAAATCTGGAACTTATCGCGACAAGGCCGCCATTGTAACCACAGAATTAGTGATATACAATTAGGTATATTCTATGAACAGTAACATCGAGAGCTGCTAGTAATACGTTCGACGTACAGTTGCAAAAATAGTACCCTGAATAGTAGGACTATTCTCTTACACCCCGTTCCAATAAAAAAAAACGATTCGTTTTGCTTACGGATAGTCGTATTTTGACATATAGTAAGTCTCATAGAACTTATGTCAAAATCTTACTATCCGTACACAAAACGACTCGTTTTTGTTTATTGGAACCGGGCGTTAGTAAACAGGGTCGGGCGCAGCGTTGACCACAAATGACTCTCTATAAAATAACTATAAATTAGTACTCTCTATAATGTACTCTCTATAAATTAGCAAATAAATGATTATGAATTATGAAAAACTTGACGTTGCGGCAGCACCAAAGATGCTGTATTTTTAGAGAATATCCCTACTGTAAGGCTAGTAGTAGCTTATAATGACACTGGCACATATAAGAATTATAAAGACAGTTTGTATGTGTGTGTGTTTTTCACTCCTTCACGCTCAAACGTCTTATCAGATTTGGATTGGTATGTCGGTATGCAGGAGGAACCGCGAGGCGCAGCAAGTATATTAAATTATTACATTTGTTGTAGACCGCCATACTCAGGCGCCATTTTGTTTGTAATCCAATTTATTCAACCAATCCCATCAAATTTCGTCCACAGACAGTTACACTAAATATTCTAGAATAGAATACTAATACACGAATTGATATTCAGTTGCAGGCCCGATGTATGAAAATTTTATGAGAACATAGCGATGCAGTGATTTCGATTGGTTCCGTACGTGCCAGCGACCGAGGGGTTTTTCCTGCATTTTATTGGAACCTTGATTTTATATGACCATCGTCTAGTGTGGGCTGTAAGAAATGATGTTATTTCAAATTTTATTTGGACAGACAAATTTATTCTTTGCTGGAACATCTTTGAGATGTCTTCGGGTGAAATGGAATATTGGATATTGGTATTCTGTTGTGTTTCGTTAAACCAATATCTACGTTTATTAAATTTTTGTTGCGGAGGAATAACTTTTGATCCTGACTGCTGAAGTGAAGAGATTATCTCATTGTTGCTTTTGACTTATACTTGTTATTTTTGAGTGTTTTGTTGGTTGAAGAAGTTTTTATTTGTATAGCGCGGGAATAAACAAAAAACCGCATCCGTAATAAGCAGAATATGAAAACTCTAGCCTTCGTGCAGTAGAGATGACTAATACCTGCCTACGTGTACTTAATAAATAAATAATCACCGGTACATGATATTTTTCTATTAACCAGTGTAATGTAGTGTCAAATAAAAAAATATGCCCTACATTAGTTAGACTAATTGGTCCTGTACATTTGTACAAGACCAATATAGTGCTGCAGCATCTGTAAAATACAAAAAAAATATCACATGAGTGTGTGTGTGCATTTTTTTTTCGGGTGGGAAATCATCAAATGACTTTCCCCGAACTGGGCGGAGCGAGGGGGCATGTCAAACTTTTACTGACTAAAACCCACCCATGTTCCTTCTATTGCCTTTACGTTCCGGAGCCGCGATATCTCTTTTGAACAACCCGCAACCAAGGAACAAGCCGCCACCCCGGTGTGTGTGTGCATGCTGTGGTCTCCTGTAAGTGCACTCCTTGCACCTACGTGATACTATTGTCGTCCATAATTTAAGTTAAATGATCTGTGTACATCTTTTGTTGGAGATCCTTTATAAAGAAATAAATAAAGTATTTAATTAAAGTATTGACAGACGGTATGAATAAACAAAAACACTATACAATCAAATCTGGACAAAACTCAACATGGCTTATTTTCTATAACCATAGACTACCAGATGACACCATTTCAAAATGTATTAAATTCAAAAGTCATTAATTCAAACTGAAGATCAGCTACCCTACTATGACCTCTTAAAGCAATTCTTATTCCACTGAGGGAAAGAGACAGAGCTATACAGGGTGTCTAGCACCATCTCTCTCACTCAGTGGAGTAAGAATTGCTATAAGATGTCATAGTAGCCCTTCTGCACTTTTTGAACGGCAACACACGAGACGGAGACAGTCCCCCAAAACGTCAACCTTTCGCCACTTCCTAGTGTTTTAGCTGTGAAGATGAAATGGCGGAACAAACTCCCCAGCAACACAACTGTATGGTTTATTTGAAGAACCAGAGTTTATACAATAAAACCCAAGGTAGATTATAATAATGAAAGACCAATTTAATTGAATCGCCACTTGTTCGCGGACACGGCGATATCCTTACTAACTTTATAAAAGCGAAAGTGAGTTTGTTTGTTTGTTACCTCTTCACGCCTAAATGGCTGAACCGATTTTGATGAATTTTGGTACAGAGATAGTTGGGACCCTGGAGACGGACATAGTTTTTTTTTAAAGATTGAGATATGAGGATGAGAGAAGAAAAGGGAAAACTTAGCATTGCTATTACAATAAATAAGGCAAAAACTACAGGTAGCAGGACCTGTAAATCAGGAAAGGGGAACTGTGCTAACGCCAGCGAGGCGGCGAGCAAAAGCTAGTACCAAAATAAAAGGTGAATACACACTGAGAATATACCCAAACAACATAAATAATATCCAAATTAAGCCTCTAAGCATAATGAGTGAATCCGTGTACATGTGCAATGTTGGTATACGAACATATATTTTTAAAGCTGTTATTATCAAGACCAAAGGATATTATGTTTTTACGACCGAATCGATATAAAAAAGGCCACACGATAACCGCAGATATGATTGTAGCAAAAACAATACGCAACCACGTTTATGAGATCGAGTTTTGAAAAAAGAAGACCTACTTGTGTTCTTTGCAGTCGATTCAAATATGGACTTGCGGATATTATCGGGATTTTTTATTCATTTATGTATACCATAGACAAAGGACCAAACTTATTTTATGCCAGTTATGTTAAGGATCCATTTAAAAAGGTTGTTAGTTGAATTTATATAAGAAAATCTGTTTAAATATATAGATTTAACGAAAAACGTCGATGTTGTAATAAAGGTATACTTGTTATTCATATTTTATATTTTTCATTTCTCTGCAAAATGGTCTTGTTTAAGTTAAGTTGCAAAATAAGAAAAATATCATGGCCAAACTCAATGACGCTGGTTCCAATCCCTCAGCAGTGGCAAGCAGCGACTTCTTGTGTAGTAGTAATATGTCGACAGATTTTATGTTTCAAGATAATAATTATTTAAAATCGAAGGTCAAGAAGGTGGGTTCGGTTTTACGTATATTGGAGTAAAATGTATAAGTTTAATAATCTCAAGCTTTAGATACATGCATAATATCATGGTTGTAATTATAATCCTGGAAGGGTTAAGCAGAGGTGTAAATACTACACAAGTAGCCCCAAATTTAACTAGTCAGGTTTTAAGTGCCTTGTTATAGGGGGCGAGATTATTCCCATCAGTCTTGCACAAATCCTTATGGAAAAACCCGATAACACTTTGCCCGACTTAGGAATCGAATCTAGAACCTCAAACTCAACAGCCGGGCAGATGAAGCAGCCTAACAAATTTAATAAAACTCCATATTACATTCAAAATCATAAGCACCATTTTCTATATCCATTCAAAAATACAATAGAAAATAACCAGAATATCCACAAACAGTTAATACAATAGTTTGCCAAACTGCGGTACATCGATGATACAATACCAATGTCCCAATGTCCTGTTTAGTAATTAACGTTAGTGGTTTCTATTAATAGCTGCATTAAATTTAGCAGTATTACTGAACCACATCACGTTCGACGCTGCCCGAATTGGGTAGTGGTGGGGTAAAAATAGAATGTAGGTGATTAAATGGGTTATTTACTTGCTGGGAAATGTGGTAATCTATGTAATAGATCTTTGATGTGGGCACCTGCAGACTGGTATTGGTAGCAAATAATTAGTAGGTATGTGTGGTAGGTGTGAGACTAAAACATATTTTAGGCGGCTTATAAAGTTACGTTTAGTAAAGTAAGCAATGACTTATTGTCGGGCCTACGCTGTTCTCTCATGGTTAAGTAATAACGATGTGAAAACATCATTATAAAACCAAATGATTTTAAAAGAGTACCCGTGGAGTTTATTGCCGGTTCTTCTGCATAGGAAACGACCAATCCGAACCTTTTTTCGGTTTTATAAGTGCCCATGTAGGTCTATGTGCAATAAAAATATTTTGATTTTGATTTCATGATCGAAAAAAGTGCCATGCTTCCACATTCATTGCGTGAGTTTCCAGTCTTTGGGCACTACCAGGTTCTCGATCCCTAATCTGGATCTTCTTAAAGTTTTAGACGGTCGGTTTCTGCTAGGCAAGGTGCCCTAGCTTAGCAGCCAAACGCAAGCAATAATGTAAAAAGCAATATATGAAAAAATAACAAAGATCACCTGATTGGCAAAATTTAACCCAGTTTTTAGGTTATGCTAACTTTAAAGCCAATTTTTTTTAGTCCATAAAATTTCAGTTTTGTTTAACTAACCTAAAATGATTAGTTGAACTAAAACTGCAATTTCAGATATTTTATTAAAAGGTTTTTAGAAAAAAACAAACAATCTCTGTGACTGTGACGACACTGGTCACCACTTTTTCTAAGCTGCACCCAACAACCCCTCGACTTGACGTGCTCAATATAAACTCGTCGACTTATACAGCGCACATCTACTCAACTAGCTAACAACGTCGCATGATCCGAACACAATTACCGCGCAATTTGGCGCGTGCCGAACAAAGCGGTCCGACCGCCACTCAGGACTGCGCCTAACGAGATTAACTGTTGCAGAGTTATTGATTTTCATAGTCTATGGTTTAAGGTGATGAGTTGTTCGGAATTTAAATGCTGGATTAGAAAAAACGTTTTGATATTGTGAGTTGATATGTTAATTATTTCAAATGCTTGCGTTTAGTCCATTTTTATTCAATGGGTAGTATATCCTAGCATGCGTACGTACTTGGTATTTAATATTTTAATGTTTTGCCCGATGTTTTTCCGTGAGGAAATTAGAAATTTTTCCAAGATATGAAAGTCTTCTATTAGTAAATCTGTGTGCAAAATTATATCGAAATTTATTTAGTAGTTTTTTCGCGAATTAGTAACATACATAATTGAATGAATGGAAGAGGTCGTGAGGGAAGTGTCTTTTTGAATAGATTTCAGAGTAAAAGAAGACCAAAAAAAATGGTAGAATGGACTGTGTGAAGGATGATATGGATAGAACGGAGTTGGCTGTTGAGATGACGTAGAATAGAGAATTATAGAAGACGAAGACATGTTGCGTCGACTCCGACTGAATTAGTATAAGGTCAGGAGAATGATAAATAACGTCATCACAGACTTGCGAATTTACAATCATTAAGAGATTTGTCTTCGATCTCAAGTTCTGTCTAAAACTGCATAATTTAAAACATTCTGCGCGCGTAGCATCTCGTAGCGAGGAATTAGAATGGTGTGTCTACGCCGTATACCGGACGTTTATTATTTTGTATTTATTTTATTTTTTCAAAAAGGGCCGGTCGTTGAAGTTAATGGACAGAATATTGATTCTGAAGGAAAAGTAATCGAATACAGTTGACTATATGAACTACAGGATTGAGGATAAAATGATCATTATCATAGCCTTATCCCAATTTCTTCAGGGTCGCCGCAGCATATTAAGTATCGATGAGATCATACATGCATCGTCAATCGAGCCTTATCTCAGCTATGTAGACCCTCATAGTCAGCAGTCGCTAGACCAAAGAGGCAGTCAATCTAGCCTTGAGTAGACCTAACTAGACGACTCCCGGCCGGATGGACTGGACGGTGAGTAATGGGTAGCTCACCATCCGTCCGTGTACTGACGACAGGCCGTGACGACGGCGCGTTCGTGTTCCGCGCGCGCCTCAAAGATATGTCAGCAAAGCAGAGGGGCCTGCCAGGGCAACTGCCTGTCGTGGTTGCGGGTTGTTCGAAATAAATGTACACAGAATACAAAGGGCAAAAGGAGGATCATGGGTGGGTTTATTTACCATCCGAAAAAAAACGAAGACTTAAAAAAATATAATATGATCAAATTTAAATAAATGACGTTCCATTTTTAAATAACTAGTTTTGTTTATAAATCTCAAACGCGCATGTAACCCGTCAATCGCCACAGTATCGATTAATCGTTACAATCGTCAAACACGGCATCGATAGCGTGCGACAGTGCGACTAATTAATCGCTTCATCTCGCGCATAATGAGCTGATAACCTGCCAGCGGTCGCGGTGTGAACAGAATTATTTATATGACGTCATATTATAGGCACGGTAAATAGTAGAAAAGTGTTTTAAGTGAGAATATTATAGGGTTTCAATGAACCCTACATGAAGATGTCAACCAAGTTTTCTGTACATAGAACTAAATAACTCTACGTGAAAAGTATTAATGGGAAACAACTTTTTTGGGCGAAAAATTACGTTTAACCGTTAAAATTAATGTTACGCTTAACTTTGTGCGATTGATTTGAGTGAATTGAATAGTACGGGGTTTGGGAGGGTAAAGTCACAATTGTTTCATTAATTATTTCGTCTATTCATTTTTAAACATAAAAAAAATATAAAATAATATTATTACTTTACATTTTTAATTATTAAAAAAACATAAACAACATTTCGAAATAATTAGATAATGAAAACCTGTATTAAAAAAACACTTTTGAAAAAGTTGAAACTTTGCACACCAATAACTCCGTATTTTTAAGGTTCCCAGGTATGGTTCAGAACAAAAAAAAAACGCAATGACAGAGAGAACATATGGTATTTTAGGCAGGTCCACTAAAAGGTGGTAAAAAAAAGAAGAAATAGATTCATGAATCTACAAATGTCATTCATCAATTTCAACCTTAACATAGCAGAAATTCTAGTCTATTCTCACAAATACCATTTCACAAATAGCCTCTCTTCTGAAACACGTGCCTAAAACGCTTCTAAATTACGATGAATATTTAATTCTGGCCAATATCCACTTTGCCCAATTATCGAGTTTGTCTGCAAATAGATCAACTGCTATCGCCCTGCTGGGTTGAACTGTAAGACAAAGTTCTGTTAATCGATAGTTTGTGGTAACTAGACGGTTCAGAAAGTCCTATTTTTGGATTCCTATTGCCGTCCCATCGGACTATGAGAGTGAGGGAACGGAGAGTGGACTTGTTCCCACGTATAATAGTAAAGCTGTGTGCCAATTTCGCACCAATTGCTGATCTCTAGCTAAGATTGACTGCCGTAACCAAAAACGTTAAGAAGGTTTTTTTTCATTTATTGATTTATTTACATATACTTAGTTTACATTTTTTCAATATTTCTTAATTAAGAAGGATTATTAAAATTTTGAAAACCGGGTATTAGGTAAATTTAACTTCTAAGATAAAGTTACTAGTGAAAACATGTTAAAAAATGTAAGAATGATACCTTTGATCAATCAATTCAAAAGCATTTAATTCAAGTAGATCAGTTACAATATATAATGAAGTTGTGATGTCCCAATCACAAGGCATAATAACCCCGGGTGTTCGGAAGAGATACCGCGGCCCCGGAACGTAAAGGGCAACAGAAGGAACATGGGTGGGTTTTAGTCAGCACAAGTCTGACATGCCCCCCCGCTCCACCCAGGGCGGGATACAGACAGTTAATTGATGATTTCCTATCATTAGATGATTTCCCACCCGAAAAAAAAGGCATAATAACTGTGAAGTACTGTAGTTGCCTATTCCAAAGCGTAGATCTTTATGAAGAAGAATGGGCAAAAAACTCCATGGAAAGATGAACACTCTTTTAAATCAGGAAATTGTTACTAAAACTTGGTTACAACATTCATGTCGAGGTGGTACATTATGTTCTCAACCGACGGCACGGTTGGCGCAGTGGCCTAAACGATCGACTGCTGCGCTGCGCGTCGCTGGTTTCTTCCCCGCACGGAACAAATATTTGTAAGACCTACAGATTGTTGTTTCGGGTTTGGCTGTTTGTGTATGTGAGTTTAAATGTTTGTAAAAGCACCCACAATACAGGAGAAATTACGTTAGTGTGGGGCATCGCCAGTACGCATTAAAGTCAAAACAACACGTAAATAATAAATGATGTTTATTTTGCAAGTAGGTTTTCACAAACACTTTTACACGTCTTTTTTAAAAACTTCATGAGACCGGTGTTTCTTACCCGACTACTCTGAGAAGAAACAGCCGAAACAAACTTAGACGTCATAGTCTCTTCAGTTCCAGACAAAAAATCTTGGCCAACTTACATGAGGACTATGCAGATTAGTGTCTGAAATGGTCTTTTTAAGAAAGCACCACACAGATTGAGTGGTCATGTCCAGTCAGTGCAAGAATTTGTCAGTTATCGTGTAGCTAGACTCATTACCCTAGGAGCTTAACGACACGACGAACAATACCAGAAAAGGACACTAGTGTAGTAGCGTAGGTTATATATTAGTACCTGTAGTACATAGTACTCTCATCACTAGCAGAAGTGAAGTAATCTCGTGCCTTTTGACATACACAAAGTTCATCTAACATAGCTAGTTGCACTCGTCCAATCTCTCTCACAGGCCAGACATTCGTGTCCATCCCCTTTTTAATTCGTCAAACATAAGTCAGACAGCGATAAAGCTCCCTCACTCGCAGTATTAACTCAATTACTGATGCGATTTTTTTGTCGCATTGTCGCTAGGGAGGCGGATGAGTTAAAATTATCTGTGGCACTGTATTTTTTTTTGTTTCGTTTTTACGGGGGTTTTTTTAACAGAATGCTAGGGAAAGGGTTACCAGTATTAAAATACTGGTGTTTAGCAGCATCCGGTTAAACTGGAAACCGACCTTTATGGTTTCCCATTATTAGGAAAAGGCTAGCCTAATAATGATTAATAAATTCATTACTAGGCTAAGGTTTCTTCTTCAACTTTTCATGGCTAACAAAATACCACAGAACGTTGATAGGAACCAACATTAAATACCGTCCGTCATAAAATAATCATACAACTATAATCTATAAGCCATAACCCTGCAAATGCAGCACCCGGTCGCAATAACCATAATAAGTGAGACACTAAAACAAAACCGTACTTAACGATGTCCCGATAACAATATAACTGGATGCTCGTAACCCTCGCCCCTTTGCTAACAATTAACTTATTGCAACACTTGGGGGGTTAAATGTAGACTAAGTTTGGTATGAAACTACAGACGTGACAGTATTTAGTTTCTCGGGGTATCATTAATAAAATATGTATGAATTAGATTTGTTTTGGACACCACTCATTTAATATATACTATTTATAAGTTCTATGCTATAAAACCTGTAAGCTATAAGGTTATAAAGAATATCCTTTCTGTAGTTTTTGTTCGTTATTTTTTTGTATTGATCTTTTACTTTAGGATATTTTTGTATTAATCTATTCATGAGGAAATGTAAATTACAAAGATACTGCTTATTTGTTACCGTGTAATAAAGTGTAAAAAGCATTGACGAGTGTCAGAAAAGCAAAAAGTCAATATAAAAACAAAAAGATATTTAAAAATTAATTCAAATAATTACTGTAGTATTTATTTTTTTTGGCTACTATTGTGCCTTCCGTGCCCTCTGTTTAATTTACAGTCAAGTAATCGCAAGTTTATAGACAGACACTGTCAGATACCGCCCTATTGAGTTTTAACGCGCTTTTGAGGGTTAACTAACGTGCCCACTGTATCCCGATCCATAACACGCGAACTTTCCTTTGAATATCTTTAATAGTGAGAGGTCAACATAAATTGGTGATGGGGATAAAATTTATTTGTTTGTGATTGAATTATAATCGATCAGAAGATAAGCATCTTAGTTGGAATGATTGCGGTTTATTGTTAAGTGATTGCCCTGGAAAATAATCTTCTTATAATTAGATTTATTTATTTTATTAATGAATGGGGTCCTTATGAAGTACTGTTATGAAATAGTTTTAGTCTGATTAGGTTTGCTGTGTTATAAAAACATGTTTTTGCACTAACCACTTTTGTAAAAACTGTAAATACCCTTATTTAGAAATACCAGTCGGTCTTTAGAGTGCCGTACTTCAGAAAGGAAAATCGGAACCCTATACGTTGTTGTCTATCTGTCTGTCAATACCCCTAATCTCGGAAACACGTGGAGGTATCGAGTTAAAATGAAAAGCATATATACTTAAGGCTGTCGTCCCTTGAAGCAATGAAAAAAACCCTTAAGTTTATGCAGTAAAAGATATGGCCGTGTATGCCGCAAGTTCGTACCCAAAAACCCAGCCCACTTGGCTGGTTCTTTTTTGTAAGAATGACTTATATATTAATTAAAAAGATTTAAAAGTTTTTCACCGCAATTAAAACTGATTTGTAGAAAAAAAACTTATTAATTAAATATAAAATAACCTAATACTAGTAAATGTTTTATTTATATTTTTTTTATTTTTATACTAGTAAACAACAGGATGCTTAGGCGTCTAAGTACTGTTTTTCACCACTTTTTGAAATCTATTACTGCCAAGTTGTTTGAATGGCAGCACGCGTGACTGCTTAGCGACATCTTTCAAAATGATATTAAAGTTTTTCATCATACTGTCACAGTAGTAGCCACAGAGGGTGGATTCGTGCCTGGTTGATGGCAATAGGCTCATCCCCTATTATATGACTTAACCATAAAACCCAAGATAACCCATTATTTCGTAAAAATATTATGATTCAAAAAAGTGTCCTTGGAGGTTCTTGCCCATTGTTTTCCATAGAGATCTACGCTTTGGAATGAGCAACTACAGTACTTTCACAAATTATTATGTATTGTGACTGGAACTGTAGCAGCATCTTTTTTGTTTTTTTGACATTCCAAAGTGCCTGTAATGCTCTAATTGAAATAAATGCTTTAGTTTTTTAGATTTAGTTAAACATCGTATAGGTGTGATGTAATTGTCAAATATCTAAAAACGACAACCAACGACTAAATTTAAGATTCGAACAAACTGGTACGGACAAATTTGATAATCACACATCTATTAAAGCATCTGTCAATCTTTAATGTCCGTAGATGGTTCACCATTGTTTGACCGAATCTTAACGTATTTTCCGAGGCATAGAGAGGTTTCGAATTATAATTATTAACAACAAAACAACAATTTATTTTATTAGATACTTATTTATTTTCAAATCAATGAGACGTGAACACAACGAATAGTAAAGCACTTGCTTGTAAAACAATCTGTTGTCTAAACAAACAACTGTAACTGCCTGTCTGGTTCGGAGTGATGAATTAAAAAAAAGTAAGCTGGCAGGGTTGTCGCGGGTTCCGAAACTAGCAGCGAGTAAAATATGTTTGTCAATGTGCATTGGACGATACATGGTGAAATCTTGTGAGAAGGTGATTTGTGTAAAAGAAAAAAAGTTTTTGGAAAATGTAGTTAGAAAATGTAACAGAATATATTTTTATAGCCATTAAGTAACCGCATGTGGTTTGAAAAACTCTTAAACTATCTGTGATATGGAAATCTTTTCTTATTTTAAAGAATGTGGTGGTCAAGTGAATCTGTGGTATTTAATAGATACCCACACACACACAAAACAAAACACAAAACATGAACTTGTTTATCATATCTTTTTTATCATTAAATCTGTTTTCAAGAGGAGAATAAATTATTCATTGCTGGTTGCCACACACTGATTTTACCAAGCTAAGAACACACCTTAACATAGTTTTTTTGTGAGTATTAATAGAGTACATAGAATTGTTGGAGTTCAAATCAAGTGCAAAAAAAACTGAATAAAAATATGTTTTTGAATTGTGTAATTCACTGGAACTTGTAAAAACTGTAAGAATCCCGAAACTCAACGATTAATTCAATATATGATTTCAAGCCAAAAACTGCAGATTTAAAAAAAAAACTTTAATTTCGCAAACGGTACAGCCCTATAGGTACACCACCAGCATCACCCTACACCACTCATAGCGGGACAATAAAAACTGCGAAGGGGCACATGCCGCTCGCACGACGCGCACTTGTGATCAAATTATCCCATTATATAATAGGCGCGATATGCAACGACCATCTGATATCATTGTGAGGGCTGGCCGGGAATTTTTATTGAATTTATTATTAACGCGTTATTGATTGGCTTGTTTTGGTGAAGGTGCTTTTAGATAGCGTTATAAAGTTCAGTATATCTGTGGGTTCAACTCGGGTCCACCCTTTATAGCAGAACTTTTCATGTCATAATTTTATTTTGCAAAACAACGGATGGCATAAACTTCATTTCGCAGAAAATTGTTTGGCAGACACTCATTTATCATACATTCAAAACACATAATTTTGTAAGTCAGAATCATCTCTATATATAAATTTCATATCCATAATATGTATTTAAAGGAAGAAACAGTGTTCAGTGTTTCAGAATTTTCTGCGATATGATATATCGCAAAAAAATCAGAAACACTGAACACAGTCAGAGTCGTATTTTGGCATATATTTCATATCGGTTGATTATCGATAACGGCATTTTTAAACGGCAGAATTGTCACATCGCAGAAAGTTTATAGTTAGAATGATCTTGGTCATTATTTGTTGTCATTTATTTTAATTATTATTTAATTGAATTTGTATATTATTAGTAGTATTATTTAGTTGAAATACTGTAGTTGCCTATTCCAAAGTGTTGATTTCTACGGAGAAGAATGGGCAAGAAACTCTATGGTTTCTTTAATAAATATTTTTACATCATGTTGAGATTATACAAATACTTATTTAAGAAGAATATAAACAAACCTATTAAGAGCATCCAGAGTAAATGCAAAAATAACAAAAAAGAAATATCATAATTCACTATCATGCAAAAGTTTAAATTGAAAACAGATACATCATAAAATCCACCAAAACCAAATGAAATTTCACGTCTCATGACTTTTAATCCGACAAAATTAACGGACCGTGAGAAATTCACAAATATGATACAGTTATCAGAGGAGTAGCCGCTTAGGGACCGTCACTATCACCCTTTTTGTATGGTGAACAAGATGTTACTCATACAATACTAGAGTCAAGTATTCGCTACTGCACTAAAGCTTTACATGTTATGGGAATCACGTCTTGTATAAATGCTAACACGTCTTAAGAACCTACAACTTCTGTATTAGAATTTGTGTTTTGACTCGAGAGATGTAACGTTGAATTTGCATTAAAAATGAGACGTGTTAGAGCAATCATTTCATCCAAATATCAAACATCGTAAATCAAATCTGCAACGCTTCGTATTTCAAATTCTATTTCTGTAACGTTAAAGTCTGTTTTGGAATGTAGGGTTGTATCAATATCAAATACCAGTTAACACGGTTAATCCCCATGGGGTACAAACAAACCCCAAAGCTTTGTGGGGTACAGATGGAAAGTTTATGAAGGAGCACTTGTTAGCTGAGGGAATTACAAAAACCGTGTTATTGTTTTATATGGAGGGCTGGGAGATTTTATGTGTTAATAAAACGTGGGTGGAAATTGGCAACTGAATTGTGATTCTCTTATCTAATGTCTGAGTGATAAATTGGAGAGCTTTGTTAGATGTTTCTGGATGATTTGAATGTTATTTGATTGGATCATCAGCTATTTATCAATGAAGTAGATTTATTACAACAGTTTTGTTCTGTAAGTGTTATTTTTGGACTAAGAATTTCTTTTGTGCCCTGGGCGCGTTTAAAAACATTTATACTCACATACACCAACAGCCAGACCCGAAATAGCTATTTGTAAGCGTTACAAATATTCCGTGTAGGGGATCGAACCCATGACATGAAGCGCAGCAGTCAATCGCTCAGCCACTGTGCGAAACGTACCGTTAAGGCTACTACCGGCTACTCCGGGGTTGCGGGTTGTTCGTAAGAGATACTGCGGCCCCGGAACTTAAAGGGCAATTGAATAAACATGGGTGGGTTTTAGTCAGTACCTACAATTCTGACACTAAGAGCGGGGGAAGTTATTTGATGGAATCCCACCCAAAAAAGGGCTACTTTTTTGACAATTGTGTACACTTTCAAAGCTTAATTTATCGTCTCTTAAGATAGAATGGTCGTAATGTTGGTAGCACGAAGTCAAGATTATCTTCTGTTAAAAAAAAAAACAAAATAAATGAACAAGAGTATCTTTATTGACAAGCAGTATGTCAATTCACTCTCATATGAGTTTTGGGTCAGCTGGACCAGCACACTACTGGACCCGCGGGTCCACTTGATCACGTCATTTATTTTCTGCAATTTTAGTCGTTAACTGAACTCATATTGAAACTGTTTATTTGTTTTAAAGTTTAAACCATAAATCTTTTTTAGTAAGTACTAGCATGCATAAAGTATAAACTAAACAAACTTTTTTAAAACGAGAATACATATTAACTATTTTTTATTAGGTATTTAAAAATATATAGTTTTAGTGGTGCGTAAATATTTACTTGATTGAACAATATTGGTATATTTTATGTCATAAATCGGCTAAAATGCTATATATTTACTGTGATTTCATATTTCTGGACCCACTGGTCCAAATGTGTTGCCAAGCCCGAGAGTCCATTTCGAGCGGGTCAATTTGACCAAAGATTCGTCACGTAGTCATTATCGGATTTTCTAAATCCTGTTAGCCCATCCTGTATATTTAAAGTTTTATTAATCTGTCACCGAACGTTATGTCCATCAAATTTTAGATCACTATCATCGCCAAAGCGTGGGACTGTATCAAATTCGTGTGACGATCTCCAAACATTTATAATTTCTCTCTTGAGAATATCATTAGTTGGGGTTGTTTTTTACCACATAACTTGATCTACCTCACCCTTCTCTTCTCTTATATTAACACGAGTATCAGGGTTCAATGGTTTCAATTTGGGGGTCATCTTATGTTGGACAATTTGGGTTTGGATGGTTGAATTCGCACGGGTTTGCGATTACTGGATTAAATATAGTGAGAGGAAATTTTCTGATGTTGGCTGGGGTCAAATATTATTTTGTTATCTATTTGTTTGTTCGATAATAATCTGTTTGAAGTGAAAGTAATTATGCATCATAAAATAATTTGTTAGTTCTTGAAATGATTTTTCCATAATTGTTGACTAGCTGGCGCTCGCGGCTTCGCCCGCATGATATCGAAAAAATGGGCTATGTGTTATTCCAGACCATAATCTGCCTCTGTGCCAAATTTCATTAAGATTCGTTCAGCCGTTTTGATGTGAAAGAGTGAAAAACATCCATACATCCACACATCCATGCTCACAAACATTCGCATTTAAAATATTAGTAGTATAAGTAGGATAAGTTAGATTAGATTCGTAAGATTTTTAGTTGATTTTCTATTCATGTTTCTATATTGACACTTACAGGTAGTTGTTTTGGGTCTGGCTGTTTGTGTATGTGAATTAATAAACTCACATACACAAACAGCCAGACTGTTTGTAAACTTGTTTGTAAACGCACCCACGATACGGGAATTTTTAGTGTGGGGCAACGTTTTATAAAAAAAGAACAATATATTTGAAGATCCAAGATAAACAGTTAAGAACAAACACAAAAAGAGCTTCCTTCTGTTATTTTTACCGAAATAATTACCGCGATCACATCAATATGGTACTAAAACAAATAGCCTACATCATTAACCTCTGTACCTTTTCCCCACAAATACAACTTTCTAATGGTATACATATAATATTATACAGCTGAAGAGTTTGTTTGTTTGTTTGAACGCGCTAATCTCAGGGACTACTGGTTAGAATTGGAAAATTCTTTTAGTGTTGGATAGTCCATTTCTTGAGGAAGGCTATAGGCTATATAACATCACGCTACGACCAACAAGTGCTGAGCAGCGTGGGTGAAACCGCGGGGAACAGCTAGTGGTATACATACTGCTGCAGAGATATATAGTTACTATGATGACCATCATTGTACCTACATATAAAAATAAAACCGTGAGCGTTATACGCGCGATCAATTTATCCTTACTAATATTATAGCAGCGAAAGTGAGTTTGTTTGTTATGTCTTGACGCCTAAATGGCCCAATCGAATTTGATGAATTTTGGTACAGAGATAGTTGGGACCCTAGAGACGGACATAGGATAAAATATAATAGGAAAAGGGGGACAAAGAGGGAATAAAAGGGGAAAGAAAGTTTTTTTTTCATTTCATACGAACCCAACGCACCCACCTCTAATCTTCGGACTCATGTGAGTATAGTATAATTATCACTTACTTCTAAAACTTCGAAACTAACATGTTTTTTTTGCGGATGGGAAATCATCAAATAACTTTCCCGGTAGGAGCGGGGGGGAGTGTCAGACTTGTACTGACTAAAACCCAGGCATGTTCCTTCTATTGTCCTTTATGTACCGGGGCCGCAGTATCTCTTTCGAACAACCCGTAATCTCGGCAGGCGGTAACCCTGGCAGGCTATGTGCTTTGCTGATATCTCTTATAGGCGCGTGTGGAACACTAACGCGCCATCGACACGGCCTGTCGTCCATAGACGGCCGGACGGTGAGCTACCCATTGCTCACCGTTCACAGGCCCGCTAAACTAGCATGTCTGAGAGATATTTCTGGACGGCATGTTAGCCAAGTCAGAGCCACATGAGCGGCAAAACAACTTTTATACCAGTACTAGCCTTCGCCCGCGGCTTTGCCCGCGTTAAATTTGGGGTAATACAGTTCCCCTTACGCCTTATTGATTTGTAATAGCAACGCTAAGTTTTCCCTTTTCTTTCCTCTTTCTCCCTCACATTCCACTTTTTTTAAATAAAAATTAGCCTATGTCCGTCTCCTGGTTCCCAACTATCTCTGTACCTACCAAAATTCATCAAAATCGGTTCAGCCATTAAAGCGTGAAGAGGTGAAGAAGGTAACAAACAAACAAACTCACTTTCGCTTTTATAATATTAGTAAGGACAGTCTCTAACCACACGATCCTACTAATATTAGCGCAGAAGTAGATTATAGTCTGGAAAAACACATAGGATATTTTTTTTTCGATATCACACTGGCAAAGCCGCGGGCGTCACCTACTAACACAATAAAAGGTTGCTATTAAGGTACTGCTATTAATGTAAAACCTCAAATATAGTATTGACTTTATTAAAAAAAAATACTGGCAACTTTTTTCAACATCCCAAAAAAAAACGATCATGCATCTGAGCCCTGAGCCCTTATATCTTAACAACTGAACATCTACGTTCGTGGTACAGTCACTGCCACAAGTGTACCGAACTCTATCACCGTTGACACATCGTGAATATTGTAGCACAAGACGGTGGCGGGTCAGCCATCATCCGTCAAAGTCCATTTTAACTTAAAATTTACTCTTTATTTCATTTTTTTCTTTCAGGGGGAACATAAAAGCGTTATCGAGTAAGGGTGTTGAAAATAATAGGGGGGGACGTAGAATTTTTAACATTGAAAAGTTGCCTGATAAAATATTAAATGGTTTTCGTTGTGACTGTACTTTGTTGTGAGTCTAGGTTTTTGTGTGTGTTCTGATTTTTACCATTTTTATTCTCAATTCAATTGTTATGTCTTTTAAAACAATGAACATTTAATACATGATTTTGAAGAGTTTTATAATACCCTAGTTGGACACAATACATACAAAACATTTTATTAATGATTTTATTTCTTTGAATACCTGCCTACGTTAAGTTACACTTTGAGACGTAACGACATTCGACAAGTATGAAGTTGTATGTAGGTTAGGACTGTGAAGACTTGGTACGCAGTTGAAAAATTGCTATAACAAGCTATCTCATAAATACCCTCCTAGCTGCGCACCCACCATCTCTTTCACCCACAAAAACCGACATTAACAGTATGCGTTAATCCAGGGTATAAGCTACCTACCAAAATTTCACTCAAATTCTTTAAGCTGTTTGAGCATGAAGAAGTACCTAATAAACTTACAGACACACATACAAATTACGCCTTTCGCCTTAGTGTTATGATTGTCACTTATGGGGAAATTGAGATGACAACAACACTTAATAAAATTAACTTTCTTACATCCATCATATCACATCTCAGGTCCAGTTTAAAACCAGCGTAGGGCACTAGTTGCTCGGCAGTTTGTTGAAGGGGGCCTATTTGGTGCAGCCATTATACAAACTATTAGTTTTTTATTTTTATCAAAGGCAAGTGTCAAATAAACATATTTTATTTTTAATATGAAACTTTTATTACATCGTCTCAAACTTTTTCGTCTGTGTGTTGCATGTTCGCGTGTTTTTAAAGTGAAACTTTTATTACTCAAACTTTCTCTCAAACTTTTTCGTCTGTGTGTTGCATGTCGCGTGACGGTCGGCGGCGGATTAGAGATGTCTTAATATTTATAATGCGAAAAAAACTTTAACTTTTACCGTGTACCACACAAATCTTTCTTTCTTTCTTCAATTTTAATTATCTCCGCATTTTAAAGTTCTCACTACCCACATCTTTACATAGTATAAATTGAAGCGACTACTCAACGGATTTGATGATGTAGTTTTCAGCAATAGATAGAGTTTATATTTATGTATAATATTAGTATCTACATTGCAACCGTGTGAAGCTGGGCGGGTCGCTAGTTCTCTATAGATTTGTTTACTGTCAAATAAATTAACAGCAAAGGTCACACCATGCAAGGTTGTGCGCTGTGGTTTGGTAATAAGACTCATTTTATCGACACATTGTTTATTGATCTTCTGAGCGACAATAAAAGAAACGAGAATTAATTTTACTTTAATAAAAATCTATATCAATGACCTATATTTTACTTTAAACAGCACAGTTCTCATTACCTACATTTGCTCTTGACAGTATTGCAGTGTCGAATAAATTAACAGCAACCGGCACACAGTAGCCCTGGGCACTGTGGCTTGGTAATGAGACTCATGTCAAGCGACAAATTGTATGCTGAGCTACTAAGCGACAAACAAGGAGTGAGAATTCAAGTTATTTTCATTAACCTATACTTATATATAGTAAAGGTAGTAATAAATATTGAGAACACCACATTCGGTGATACAAAGGGGTAATACGGATAGATAGAATATTATTTATTATGTGTACCACACAAATTACAAGTATACAACTTATAAAAATAGAGTGACATAAGGGGCGGTCTTATCGCTAAAAAAGAACTTTTCAATACAACCTTTGGATGGATTTGAAGTAGGATGAGAGGCAGTACTGTACTTAGTCTGTGGTGTACCTTTCTTCAAAACGAATTGCACATTTATATCCTAAGCTGTTAAATCAGAAAACTAGTAAATGTAAACTTAAACATAGACACAAAATACAGAGAAAGAGATTTAATACGTAAAGAAATATTAAATTAACTAAGTATTACAATCTAGATTTTTGATGCAAAAAAAAGAAGCATCACACCAAAAACATGCTTCCAAAATACCCACTCCACTTCAATTCTAGTTTCTTGGCGCTCCACCTCAAATTGCACGCCAGGCAGAGATTATATTTGATGCAGTCCTAATCAGTCTCACTTACCCGAGCTAATTGCTTTCCACTATTGTTCTAAATAACTAAATGTGTGAGTACGACTACTTAAGGATCGTAATAATTAAGCTTTTGAAAGGGTTTATTTTAAGCATGTAGGTATGTATATTGTTTTAATCGGGTTCACTTGATTTGTTATTTGTAGAAAATACGACTTTGTGTTACAGTAATAGATGTCCTTGCAGCACCGTGTATACAGATGATTTTTGTAAGTCGTCAACCAAGTATTTTGTCTATCAAACTAAGTAACACTGCCAAAAAGTTATTGCTGAGAAACCACTGCTTTATTGCTGTGAAAAATCATTGATTTTGGCAGTATTTAGCATTGAATATGTATGGCCTACAGATAGTGTGTTCCGGGTCTGGCTGTTTGTGAATGTGAGTTTAAATGTTTGTAAACGCACCTATGATACAGGGGAAATTCTTAGTGTAGAGCAACGTTTCAAAAAAAAAAATAAGACAGGTACGGCCAACGAGAAGCGATACGAAAGGTCATTAACCTAAAGAACAACTGTGACGTTGACAATCTAATATTTAGCTCTTTCCATCTTGTGCCTTTGTCGTAATGTCTCGTTCTCCCGGCAAAAACATGACAACGTTAAGACGGGTTCGTCAACATTCGGGCGGCCATTTTAGATGGAGTTTCAGCATGGGTTTTCTTTACATTTGGTCTCGCTTCTCGTTGGCCGTGCTATTCGTGCAAAAAAAAATAGGAACCCTTATTGAATCACTTTGTTGTCCGTCTAGCAGTCAAGACCATTTATACGAGAAAGTATCAGTTGAAAATAAAACTATATACTCTACTATGTGGTCTCTTTGCACTGTGAAAAATTTTCAACCGTCTAATTCTAAGCAGTCAAAAGATATAAGTTTATGTCGCAAGTTTGTACGAAACCCTCGTTGCGCGAGATTGACTCGCTCTTGGCGGTTTTTTTCGACTAGTGGATAACAAATTAACACGACTCCTATTGTATCTTGACTTAATTACTATACTTGCATTGAAAAACGATTTTATTAAATCGATGCTCAAATCATTCGGTGTGGAAGCGGTGAACGATTTAACAATCTCGCTACACTATTTGTGAAACTTAAGATTGATGTTTATTACTGTTACCTTTTACGCTAAAAGGATTAACGAATTTTGATCAAAGTTTTAAACAATGTAGCTTATACATCTAAATAAAATGTAATTTAAAATAAGATGGGTAAAAAATGAATTTATTTTTTAAAACTTTATGCACATGTATAAAAAAGAACTGTGCAAAGGTGGACTTAATGCCTTAGGCATTTTCTACCAACCTACCTTAGGGTGATGCAGTTTAGAAGAAAATTTATACAGGCGAAGCCGCAGACGAAACCTACTTTATTTGGATTTTATTTGAACTGGCTTTCTGTCAATATCATCTTGCACTAAACAGCATATTACAACCCATTAAAAAAACTTAATAGAACTATCGGTAGTTAGTGAAACTAGTCAAATTATGTTGTCGTGTTACGATATGACATCGAATTAGTTGCGACTGGCGATTAGTCGAGTCGCAAAGAAGCGCATGTCGAACTGTCGCGTTCATTTGTTTAGTAGGGGTTACGTAGATTGGTGCATTTTAACTATTTTGATTAAACTACGTGTTTTAATAAATTATGTCTTATTTTATTAAATAAAAAGCGAAACAAAACGGTATACTGCTTTTTTATAGATTTTCCCGATATTTTTCAGTCCAAACATAGCTAAAGTTATTGATACTGGAAATTTCTATGTAGCGATTTTTGCCTCACGATACAATTTACATTTAATTATCATTTACAGGTAGTTATTTATTTAAGTTGTCCGATATCGTCGTATAATATTCCACATCTAGGCATCTGTCTTACTTCTTTTACAAAACAATTATGAAAGCTACCCTAAGTCCTTAAGATATAATTTATAATTGTTTGTTACACACTTTTATTAGCTTCACCAACCCCACAGCCTGCCTAACATTGAAAAAATCATTAGAAGTTAAATTTGACTCTTTTTTCGGTTTTCGATTGAGTTTATTTTACATACATGTTTAATTTAGATGACAATGCATTTTATATTAAGTGACACCATTCTAAATTCACTACGACTTCCAAAGATGGCGGGCAAGTATTTTTGGAAGTAAGAAAAGAAAAGGTTTGCTGAGAAAATACGAAGAATGAAATGACGTCACTATAAAGCGTATTTTTTTAAAACAATTATTATATTTTTATAAAAAATATAAAATCAAAAACACGCCAATACAAGCCACCATCACTACATTCTCTAGTAGCTCGGTTTGCACGCTATACGCTATTATAATGGTCCCTGCTTCGATTCCCGTCCGACGTGCCCTTGTGACTTGTGTAAACTAATTTGAGGCAAAACGACACGCGATGGAGAAAAAAACAGTTTTAAAACTTTTTTGAGAGATCATTATTTTAATACGACTGTTTCAGATACCGGTAATTTTGATTTGGAGACAAAGTTGAACTTTGTTGCTGGATTTTTGGTGTTTTAATACAATTATGCCTGTGGGAGATTGCATCTTATCCCCTATTTTGAAATTGACAATTTAATATATTAAATTCTCGTTCGTTCTTATACTCCTCCGAAACGGCTCGACCGATCCTTATGATTTTTTTTATGCATATTCAGTAAGTCTGAGAATTAGCTACTATCTATTTTTCATACCCCAAAGTAATAAGGGGGACCTGAGCAGTGGGTGAAACCGCTTGGCACAGCTAGTTAATTTAGAAAAGAGAATACTTCGTTGGTTTAGTAGTCACAATTGCGACTGCCGAGCATGAGCTACTGGAATCGACTCCTGGGTCGGGCAAAGTGTTATTGAGTTTTTCCATCGGGATCAAGAGCTTCTCAGAAGTAGCCACGAAATCTGAATATGTACCCAGTTGCTGGCAATATCCTCCGTATCCTCGTCCCCTATTTATTACATGGGTGTTAAAATGTGCGTGGTGGATGAAACTCTATCATCTCAAGCATCTTCTCACCGTGAAGAGGGTCTGGTCCCAGCTGTGGGAAACTTACAAGCTGAAAATGTAGCAGCCATTAAGTCAAACGTCGCCTTACCTTAGGTTTCTTTTGACGTCATTGTGGAACTAATAGTGAAAGAGGCACTCTTTAAAGTTTTAGATATCATTTCTACTTACCTTCCTTTCTCTCTTAAAATTATATAATTTAGTTTGGTCCTTTGCCCACATAAAATTATAGTTTATAGTTGGAATAAACGAAGGCAATCGTGCAAGCTTCAATGAAAATAATAACACATCATATCGACAATAAGGTCTTATAAACGACGCCGTCAAATCATTTGTATCGCTAAACATCGATTATGTGGAGACATCCTTTAAAATATCATTTGGAGTAACCTTGATATGCACCCAAGATTCTTAACGCTTAATTTAAAACTGCAGTTTCAAATTGTACCGGAACCATTGCTGCTTACATGAGGGTCGTCCAATTATGCGGTGGTACTGAAGCGTCAATGGATAAGGAACACGAAAAGTTGGGGAACATTACAGTCGCTTAGTGGTATAAGAATATTAGGGTTAACAAAAACAATCAGTTTATTTTTTTCTGCTTCATAAAACAAAACGTAGTAATGACAGCACAGGAGTCACGTTCCATATAATGTTTCGTTATTATATCAAACCTTCTTGGTATTAAAATTGTATTAAATTTTTCAAAATGGAGGTCTAATTGTCGTTAAATCGTTCGTTTGAGGACGGAAATGTTTTTTTCGGACGTTTTTTGTTTGGAATCGATTTCGTTTAGTAGTTTTGTGGACAATTGTTTTCCGTTTGCAGTGTGTAATTTTGTTGAGCGCCGCTTTTTTGTATTTCAAATATGACGAACGGATCTACCTACCGTATTTTGTTTGATTGGTCGGTTTCTTTTGAGTCTGGCAATGATTCTATGATTACGGGCCTCATCTATTTTAGTGTGTTTAAGAGATATGAGCAAAACCATAGATATTTCCAGGTTCCATTTATTTATTTTGATACTAACACTTAACTAGTTACTGTTGTCTGTGGCAATAAGTAACTTTTATCGTAATTAAACCCATTTTTTTGCGTATGGGAAATCATCACTTTTCCCCGCTCTGGCCAGAGCGGGTGCAGTGTCAGACTTTTATTGAATGAAACCTACCCATGTCCTTCTGTTGCCCTTTATGTTTCGGGGCCGCGGTATCTCTTTCTAACAACCCGCAACCCCGGCAGGCGGTGGCCCGGCAGGCCCCTCTGTTTTGCTGACATCTCTTTGAGGTGCGCGTGGAACACTAACACGCTATCCACATGGCCTGTCTTCAATAGACGGACGGACGATGAGCTACCCATTGCTCATCGTCTCCAGGCCCGCATCTACAGTGGCCTGGAGTCATCCCGCGGTGCCCGAAGCCCGGGGGGCCTTCTGCGGCGGCTGGGATGCCTTGAGGTTCTCTCCCTCAAACGCCCGGCCACCTCCGTCGCTAGCATGACTGCTTTGCATAATTAAATTAAGTTACCGCTTCCCATTCCCTCTTGCTCCTGACCATGGACTAAATCAAGGCCGGACCCGAGAGAGCGCCGTCGCCGATCGCCTCTACGAGCGAGGTTAGGTACCCTTTTATATGAAATAGCTTACTTATGGTCATTCTAGATATCCACAAAAATACACATATTGATGTGTATCATCATCATTTTCCTGCAGTTATCCCATTCTATTTGGGGTCGGCGCACCACGTTATCTTCTTCCATTTTCTCCTATCAGACATCGCGGCATCATTTAGTCCTTTCTCCTTCATATAAAATATCATTCACATATTGATGTGTATCCTGAGGGTAAACGGCCCTATCCCCAATTCAATTCAGGCCATAATTCATTGTAATGTTGTTTTGACCAAGTTTATTTCACTTTTAGAGCCTGAGACACATATCCACCATATAAGCAACTGTGCTCTAGATTAATTGTAAGGATGTTTTTATTTTATAGTTACAGAAAGTGAAGAGACTTGTGTACTACGTCGTAGCAAAGTGCTACGCAAGCAACTGATATTAAGGGGAGGGTCTTGCTGGACCCGTGGTAAATTTAACTGCATTTAGATCCCGTTCATGCTTGAGTGGAGCAAATGAGACTTGCGTTGAACGACACAAACTTTTTTTGATTAGTTCTCGTGAAGCCTAATTTAAATTGACGGTGCGAATAATGGAGACAACCAAATACCTAAACAGTGACTGATTAGACTCGCTTGTATTGCGATCGGTTTACAGCACTATTCTACCTACTGATGTTATCTTTTTCGATAAATACGTTAATTTTTAGGTTGTCTTGCATGTATATATTTGCCTCCCAACTTAGTCAACTTCTATTAACTTTTGTATAAATCTTTCGCTTTACATCTTTGTAAGAGTTTCTATAATGAATGCTACCTCTAATCATGTGTACCCAAATACATGTAGGCTCGCCAGCCTTCTCTTAATCGAACCTTAGCACCGTCGCCGTCGTCGTACCAAAAGTTGTTGCATTGGGCAACTCGTGGCACGCGTACTCGCTTCAGCGTGTATTTCGTGGCCAGAAGGTTTTAGGGTTCATTATAAAAGAAACAAAAAACATGGATATCTCAATATTTTATTAAAACGTCCACCTCGTGTATGTAGCCAACGTAATGAAAATCGTCAATCATACAATCATTTACATTTTTAATACATAAATGCAATTAACGACAGATTTCACAGTGAATTGAGCTACTTCACAAACTATCACTTATTTTCTTACTATTACATTTAATATTTACAAGTTTTCTACTTGGAATGCACATTTTAAACTTACAATTAAAAGCCGTTAGTTTTCTTAATTAAAAAACGAGAAATGGTTGTAAAAAGTGTAAAAAAAAATTAAGTGATTGATTGATGCTTTTTTTTTTCTTTTTATTGCAAAAATTGTTGAGATCCGAGTTAAAAATTAAAATAATAAAAAGAGTATTTGTATGAACTTATGTAAATATTTACAATATTTTTACAACGCACTTATCATGGTATTCCTAACATCAGGATATGGAGCTGTCTGAGTTATTAGATTTTTTTCACAATTTAAGGCTGACTAAATTTAATTGGTGACTGTCATTTATGTGAAAAACATAAACATATAAAAGATACGCATTATTCGTTTATTATGTTTCACTAAAAAATAATAGGTTTAAGTACACCCAATTAAAATGCCAATAGTTGTATAAAAACTGTGTGATTTAAACATAATTTTAAAAACTTAAGGATTTAAAAAAAATACATTATATTCGTATTTTTTGTCTGTAAAACTTTTTAATTACGCTTCATTTTCAAATCTATTTTATTATTTTACAAATTCTTTGCTACATTTCAAATAAGCTGACTTAAAGAGTATATTCTATTACACATTTTATCAATTAATTAATTATATAACTATAATTATAATACTGATAAAGTTTATTTACATAGAGTTATATTTATTTATTGCTACTTATTTTAACATAATACAAAAGAGCTTTGAATATTAGTAGATCTGTATTTTTATTGTAATTAAAATGGACTAGAGGCGAATTTCAATAATAACGAGTAGATACGAGTATAGGTACTATAAGAATGTATCGGTATGATAATTTTATTACATTTGATGTTTAGCATCATGCACAACTAGTTCTAAGATAGAATTTGAATAGCAAAGCTCATTAAATCATTATAATTGATATATTGCATGTATAGTTGTGAAGTTTCAAGGTTGACAATAATTTAAATAAGAGTAGAGCGAAAAACCATGACTTGTATTTTAAGTAATAATAGGTACCAATAGTACTTTTGCTTTTTTTTTGTAAGGGCTTCATACTGCTGTATTTTTTTTATATAAAAAGAAAATGAATAAATTGTACATCCAGATTAACTAAATTTACTAGATCAAAAGACCAGCAAACACTTTAAGAAGCTTACAATTTTCAACACAGCTTCAAACATTTCTAGTAGGTACAAAAAGCGCTTTACACCGCTTCATACATAATTCCATCACAAAAAACTAATCACATCCCGATCAACATATAGGCGAGGCGACTGGAGGGGGGTGAGGGGGCGGGGCAGTCGCCGCTTGCGCATTCATAAAGTTACTTTGATTGCCAGCCCATGGCTGGAGGTTTTGTAAAGCGCTTAAAGCTGTGTTAGATGGTTGGTTTTGCGCTGCATTGGTTGAGTTTTGGTAGTGTAAAGCGGAGAGTTGTGCTGAACCGGGTGGGGGTTCGGGCATATAGCCCTTGGAAAGCGCTTCAGCTTGGAGGGAGAGCATCAAGCGGTTCGCTGCTTGTCGTTCGGCCTCACGTTCTTCTGCTGTTTGGCGTCTGTAACAAAAAAAGCTAGGTTAGGATTTTTGTTCTTGAAGGTACTTCTGCTGTCGAGCTGTCGAAAGTCACATTTCCTAGGTCACATTTT
This sequence comes from Ochropleura leucogaster, assembly GCA_958449745.1. Classification (NCBI taxonomy): domain Eukaryota; kingdom Metazoa; phylum Arthropoda; class Insecta; order Lepidoptera; family Noctuidae; genus Ochropleura; species Ochropleura leucogaster. Next base: position 7,469,770 of record OY288223.1, on the reverse strand, counting down.
TGTGTCCAGTGTCGTCCTTGTTGTGCATCGCCATTCATACATATGGAGACACAAAAAATAACCTTCAAAATAATGGCCTTGTCCGACTTTGAACTAGATTGACAGGCTTTTCAATAGCATGTAGTTTCAATTATTGTTTAGTAATAAGGAACGTGTAATAACAATTAACGTAATTTTTAATAACTATTAACGTAACATTTAATAACAATTAACGTAACATTTAATAACAGTTAACGTAACGTTTTCAACAAACCAAACTGTAATTCAATTTCAGAATCTACCTAACAATACAACTCTCTCTCACTAACACAATTAACTATTTTTATCCAGTCATCAATAAGTCAGTTTAATTACAGTCGTATCACATGTAAACACACCAGTTCGACCCACGGACACACACTAATAGGCTAGCAGAATAATTCACGACTCTCGACTCAGTCACAGTAGAATCAGTGGAAACACAGTATTTCAACTAGGAACAATGGATAGCTAATGGGCTAAGTAGACACCCATCATTCATCATCCAGGCTAAGCTACCCTTGCCCGGTTGGTATGTGGATGGGTGACTATCCATTTTACAACGAGTTCTCCCGTGATTAGGAAATCACGTATCTCAGATGTCATTTGTAGATTTTTGATAGAACAGTTGTCACGGTTGTCACAGCAAAAGTCTCACATCGGGACTTATCAAGGGGAATCGTATTATTGAAACAACTAAACTTGCTTACTTTACCGTCTAAATACATCTATGAAATGGGAGTATTTGTTCGTGCTCTCGACGTCATCAGAACACTATTTGAGCGGGTTCTCATAGAACGGCATTCTTCGCTAAACGGTATGGCACCCAAAATATATAATAGCATACCAGTAGCTATTAAAACTAAAAAATGTATGAACTCCTTTGGGTAGATGCTATTGTTCCATCACAGAATTTATTGCTGATAAACAGGAATATGAAGATCCGACTAGCTACTTAATAATAATCTATACTAATATTATAAAGCTGAAGAGATTGTTTGTTTGTTTGTTTGTTTGAACGCGCTAATCTCAAGAACTACTCGTTGGAATTGGAAAATTCTTTTAGTGTTGGATAGTCCATTTCTTGAGGAAGGCTATAGGCTATATAACATCACGCTACGACCAACAGGTGCTGAGCAGCGCGGGTGAAACCGTGGGGAACAGCTAGTAATTTATAATTAACTAGCTTTTGCCCGCGGCTTCGCTCGCGTTAAATTTGGGGTAACACAGTTCCCCTTGCGCCTTATTGATTTGTAATAGCAACGCTAAGTTTCCCTTTTCTTCCCTCTTTCTCCCCCACATCCCACTTTTTTCGTCCGTCTCCTGGTTCCAAACTATCTCTGTACCATAATTCATCGAAATCGGTTTAGCCATTTAAGCGTGAAGAGGTAACAAACAAATAAACAAACATACAAACTCACTTTCGCTTTTATAATATTAGTAAGGATTAATCAGTAATATTATCTAAATGATGTGCTTATTTTAATTTGATTTAATTTTTAATAACGAAACACAACATTATACGTGATTGACATAGTTAACATATCTCTTATTATACTACCTGTAAACCCACCTATGTTGTACTAAATAAATGATTGATTGATATTACCCCGTGACTGCGTTTTTGAAGTATTCAGCTTCATCCAGATAGACTGGAAACTGACACCAACTCAGATTGGAAAAGGGATAATGAACAATGGTCTTAATCGCCACTCAGTAAATTTCTAAGCTTGCTTCATGTAACTTTACTTGTGAGAAAGTCAGGGTTGACGTATCGAGACAAGTAGTTACGTTAAAAGCAAGTTTTTAAACATTGACAACCCTAACACCCGCGTTCGATTTCACAAAGAAGGCCAAGTTGGTTTACTGATATCTGTATACTGTGACTCATTGCAGCTTACTAGTAAATATTAAATATATGACTGCGATAATAAGATCTGTGTAGATATGACAGGAATACAAGACTGTTTTGTAGCGTTTGAATGTGGGAAAATTATGTATTGGATATTTGAAGTTACTGCAATTGTATTGCATGATTTATAGTTGAATTTGAATACTGGTTGGTCGGAGGTTTCATGGTCTTTTGTAAGCTACCAGAAATCGGGCCTACTGGGAAATTTATTAACAAAACGGTTGGCGCAGAGGCTGAGCGATCGACTGCTGCGCTACTGTGTGTATTTTATATGATCTTCAGGTAGTTGTTTTAGGTCTGGCTCTTTGTGTATGTGACTTTCAATGTTTGTAAACGCAACCACAACACAAAAACATTTTTTTTAAACGTTGCCCCACCCTATGTATTTCTCTTGTACTGTTGCGCTGCGTGTGGCGGGTTTGATTCCAAATATATGTGATTATAAATAAATAAATGTTTGTCCTACAGATAGTCGTTTCGGGTCTGTCTGTTTGTGTATGTGAGTTTAAATGATTGTAACCGCACCCACGATACAGGAGAATTTCCTAATGTGGGGCAACGATCTTTTTTAAGAAAAAAAACAGTTATGAATAATTCTATGAAAAAAAAGTGATGTTGGGAGCAAGGCCCGAGCCACCAGTGGTTAAGGCTCCAGAGACTGGAAAGTCTTTACAATACGAGCCGTATCAAGGAGTTCTGAATAAGCCAGAAGATCCATCTAGAATACCTTATTAACCAAATCAAATCTGTCTATACTGAATCCTAAAATTTTCAGAACTTATTAACTACACAGACACAAATATAAACAACACAAACCAATTATGATCAACACCCACAGCTTTCAGCGACCACATAAATAATACATGAGCTTTAGACCTGACACCAACGTCCTGACGACGGCCCTGTGTCAGCTCTGTCAATTAAATACGACTATCTAAATGGCGACAGGCGAATTAGTTTCACTCGTAAGTTAGTGGGCGGGTTAAGTTTAGAGTACTGGTTAATGGATGTAGGCTTAATAGGTTCAATTAAACTGAGATCAAGGTGTTTGTTTCAAATTATAAGAGATGCAAGTCGTAGCTATGTACTGTCAAGGATTTCATCAGCCGAAAATATGGAAAAACTAGCATTTTTTAAAGGATAGATGACTATAAAGAAGAATGGATTTCAATCTCCATAGATTGAAATCCATTCTTCTTTATATTCTTTTCGGAGTCCATTCCGACAACAGAATAAGAAGTCTATAGGAAAGTTATGCTAATTTTTTGGGACTTGGACTAAAAAACAATTTTAAAAAATATATAGCCGCGGATTCTAACTATATTTAAACTGTCACTGGTACGGGTCATCCTCCATGATTTGTTTTTGTTATGTATATATTAATTTAACTTCTCAATTTTATTTTAAGTACCTAGTTTTTAAAATTACTTGTAAGTCTACCACTATATTTTTGTATGCCAACAGGCAGAATGTACTGGAAATATATCCTAACCTAACAGCATTACTGTAACACCTGCATTCCAATGCATACAAATAAAATAATTATCTATCATCCCCCAGTCTAGGCAGACAAGACACAAGGGGTATGTCATGATGTTTATGTTACTTCTTTTGCCCTTTGTGTTCCGCGGCCGCGGCATTTCTTGCAAACAATCTGCGAACTCGGCAGGCTGCAACTCCGGCAGGCATCAAGATATTTCTGATAGATAGCTTTCAAGTCAAGTTCACTTATGAAGCCGACTTATTCTTCGAAAATTTTCTTTTTCGGTTACTTCTAGATTATATTATATGTATACAATTTGAATCACGAAAATCCTTACTAATATTATAAAAGCGAAAGTAAGTTTGTTTGTTTGTTTGTTACCTCTTCACGCTTTAATGGCTAAACCGATTTTGATGAGTTTTGGTACAGAGATGGTTGGGAACTAGGAGACGGACATAGGCTATTTTTTTTAAGAAAGAGTGGTATATGAGGGAGAAAGAGGGACGAAACGGGAAAACTTAGCGTTGCTATTACAAATCAATAAGGCGCTACCGAATTTAACGCGAGCGAAGCCGCGGGCAAAAGCTAGTTAACCATAAAGCCGTTACATAAGACCGTAAGTCAAATTTAAGCCTTTGTTGGTATCGCACAACCGCATAACAAAGCTAGGGGAACCGCGCTTTGAGTGTCATTTTATTGTAATTTATTTATACCAAAATAGGATTCATGTGTATTATGACCAGTAGTACAATTCAGTGGAGTTGTGATGATGGGTATTATACAATCTTAAGGCTTTTATCAGCAACTAAAACTGACGATCCCACCATTTTATCTAGGTACTTTGATAAATTATTCGCCAACAGATCATGTTTTACACAGATTGAATTACTTATGTAGAAACTAAAAAGTTTCTTACACTTCGGTAAAAACTCATGAAATCATCAAAATGTATCTATGACCAGAAAATTAATCATAGTCTTACCAATGAGCTTCTAGAATGAAGTTCTAGTTCAAATCAATTTATCCATAAAAGCGTGTGCGCAGGCACAGGTTCACTCTCTGTTTTCTCACTCTCATAGTCCGATGGCACAGCAATTCAACACGACCGTGGGTTTCTTATCGCCAACTTCCAAATTCCGGGCTACAACTGTGAAATTCCTAACGCTAAATCCCAAAATCACTTTTTCCCAGGACTCCGTGCTCAGCAGTCGCGTTTGCAACCCCCAAACAAACCAACAGAGCATCTATGTGTATAGTCACGCAAAGGAAATAAAGTCCTACCTCGCCCACAAGTTTGCCTTCTTCAAATAACTCAGCTCATATCTTCCGCAAGTCGCATACAATCTCATTAGCAGTTCCAACGGCTACACTTCACTTCTGAGTGAGCAGTTGATCTTCGGAGTCAAGTACATCGTCTGATAACTTCAGAGCCAACCCTCTTAACACAGAGGCTTGCATTTGCATAATTTATTCGAGGACTTGTCGCTAGACTGGGCTGACTAGTCGCACGATCTGTTGGGTCTTGCAGTTATTGATTGTGATTATGGGTCTCGTTTTGTAAGATTTTGAAAATAGCGAGGTGTTTGAAGACAGGGTCAATTTTTTTAAATCTTTTTTTAAGGATTGGACATGAAATTGCATCTGTTGTCAATGATTTACTTCTGATTGTGGTTTCGATTAAGTGGTATTCGGAGAATAAACATAATAATTGCAAGAGCTCTTTGATTTAATTTGGCTTAATATACTAAGGAGGGAAGTTTTTTTTTTAATTATTAAAACTCAAAATATTTATTTCAGTTAGACCACAACCGACACTTTCGAATGACATAAAAACTAAAAAGATTCTGCTACAGTCCCAGGCACAAGACATAATAACTTGTGAAAGTACTGTAGTTGCCCATTCTAAAGCGTAGGTATCTATAGTATGAGGAAGCATGGACAATGGGAAAATATTGAAGTCGTAAGACCTTCTAAAAATGTTACTAGGTTTACGACCAAACAAACATCTAGAAAAGCAGCACGTCATCATCTGCCTAGCCTTTTCGCAATTATATTGGGGTCGATTTCCAGTCTAACCGTGTGCAGCTAATTACCGGTGTCTTACATGGAGCCTATGTGACTTCCACAATTGATACTGTAATATGGATACTACTATGGGTAATACTATACTTTCAAGAAATACAGATCTTTAAAACTATGCTTGCGACAAACCATAGACTCATCCATTTATTGTACCTGAAGTACATCCTACTAATATTATAAATGCGAATGTTTCCGAGAATGGATGGATGTATGGGTGTATGGAAATATGGATGTATAGATGTTTTTTACTCTTTTACGTCAAAACGGTTGAACGGATGTTGATGAAATTTGGCACAAAGGTAGATTATGGTCTGAAATAACACATAGTATACTTTTTATTTCAATATGAAACGGGCGAAGCCGCGGGCGACAGCTGGTTTACAATAACTTCAAGTGTTTAAACCTCATCACGTTCATTTGTTTACCAAAACGACAACCGTCGCCATATTTTCTCCTTGAACCAGCCAGTAATGACGGATACCACCGCAGTCGACAACCGCAACCCAAACTTGGACAAGTTGCGCAACCGATCGGGTCGTCGTAATTTTAGAGCATCCTTAACGAAGGTTTAAGATTTTGCTGGAAACGACACGGTTGCTGTTTAGTAAGCTTAGTTAAGTGTTTTTGTTTTTTATTATTTAGCTGGTACCTGCTAACATTATTCAATGTTCTTTTAATCATTGAAGATGATAATATAGATTAACTGACGTCGCCCCGCGGTATCACTCGCGCGGTGATGGCAAATAAAATATTTATAATAATTCATGAATTTTAGCCTATGTATTATTGTGATATTTAAGCTGTATTATTGTGAAGTTACATCAAAATCTATTCACTATTTTTTGCATGAAAGAGCAACAAACATGCTTACATATATCCTCACAAACTTTCTCTTTTATAATATTAATAGGAAATAGGATCCTACTATCCTACTAATCCTACTAATATTATATAAATGCGAATGTTTGTGAGGATGGATGTATGGATGTTTGATACTCTTTCACTTCAAAACGGCTGTACGGATCTTGATGAAATTTGGCATAGAGGTAGACTAAAATCGGAAATAACACATAGGATACTTCTTTTTCGATACCACTCGGGCGAAGCCGCGGGCACCAGCTAGTATTATTATAATAGTGAAAAATAGACCGGTATCAAATAACAAATACGAAGTTGTGAAGTAGAACTTTAGTTTGACAAACTTAGTGAATCTTCGCCACATCCACGCGTCAACCGTATCCACGAAACTACATCGTTGGTACTAGCAGACAAGTACTTAGATAATACAGCCACAACTTAACTCTTAGCGGCCTTTACTTAAAAGGGGTGAACACACTTTAGCGTTAACGATACGCCGCTTTTTAAATATTAAAAAGCTGATTATGGGACTACTTGAACTTGCAAGTTTGGCGGTTAAAACCGCCAAACTATCATGAGTATTTATGAAAATACTAGCTGTTTCACGCAGTTTCACCCACGCTGCTCAGCACCTGTTGGTCGTAGCGTGATGTTACATAGCCTATAGCCTTCTTCAAGAAATGGACTATCCAACACTAAAAGAATTTTCCAATTCCAAAAAGTAGTCCCTGAGATTAGCGCGTTCAAACAAACAAACAAACAAACAAACTCTTCAGCTTTATAATATTAGTATAGATTAGGAGCTGTTTCTTAAAGAAATTCATTTAAAAAGTGGGTGACATCTGCCTAGCCTTTTCCCACCTATGTCGGGGTCAGCTTCCAGTCTAACCGGTTCTGCAACCCCGGTTAGACTGGAAGCAACCCCAACACCAGTATTCAGCTACCGAATACCTATCGCTTTTCACTCATGATCTCCCCATGACCAAGCCAACCAAGCATATGATAATGAGTATACTCATATCAATTCTTAAACGATGTTAATTGCCTTTACATTAAGTCTAACTTTTTTGCGGTATGTAATTTAATGCTACCTAAAAGATACTGATAAGAAAATACCATATTTGAATTCTTTCAGCTTGTTGGCATTAGGTACCCTAAAATCAATTCGATAAATGTCGTTTAAGATTCGCTTACGATTATGACTCTTTCGTAGCTTCTCACTAACTGACAATTCCGATTACTTTAATCTTCGCTTTACTTCAGCGCATAACATTAAATACTCCTTAAAACGCTGGTTAACCATTCAACCATAACATAAACCCTGGTGCACACTAATGAACACTTAAAACTTAATCGTTATTAAGTACGCAGACAAGAATATCGGGACGAAAAATTTTCAATTACGATAAAGCCCTTACATAATTGAGACTCTTAACTTAACAACGTTCGCGATATCATGTGGACTCGGCTTAAAAGCTTTATTCATCTATAAAACATACCCTTCTCAAATATCCAAATAAAATGTTACTTTATCAACGTTGCAATAAAGTTCATGTTTGGTGCTTGTGTAACTTGGTTCCTTTACATGCAAATTAATGTTGGGTGCGTTGGAAAAGTTTAATGGTATCTTAATTAGTCGATACAAGGAGGTTGGTGCTTATTTAGTGGTGGCCAGTATCAAATTCATATCTTTTCTAAAATGTGCAGGGCGAAGTAGAGAAGATTTTTTGAACACTTCAACCAACTGAACTGTGCAAGCGGGAAAATCTAGAACTAAAATAAATGTTAGTACATTTAATTTAGTTCTTGAAATTTCGATGCAAATTTTCTTGACAAGCAGCGCCACCTTGAACTGCACACATAAAGTGGTAAAAATACTAAAGGCATGTCTCATGTTAACATAGAATTTACAGTGTCCATGGTTTCAGAGTTTTCTAAAAAGAATTTAGTTACAGAAGTTACTAATGTAAAATACTGATATTCAGCTGCAACCGGTTAGACTGGAAGCCGACCCTAACATTGGGAAAAGGCTAGGTAGATGATGAAGTTACTATGTTACAATTTTTAATAGCCATATATATAATAATAACAATAGACATTGGGCCAAATTGTGCAGACGGTGGATTCAAAGCATTTAAATCTCTAACTCAATATCATAGAGAGTTAGTATTCAGTGAAACAGGGGACATTAGGACTAATTATCAAATTAGCTTAAGTTTAATGATTAGAAACGATAATTGATTGCACATATCAAACACTTACGAAACCACATTAACTTATAAGCGAAGAAAGTTCCACAATAATTCACGTTTCATTAGAACTGACGCTCAAATGAATATAAAGTTAATTCATTCGTTGAATTTAAACTTTAGACTGATATATGACCACCCTGAAGTGGAACCTCAAACAGCCAGTTATCTCAGATCTCCCCCACCGCCTTCAGTAATGAAGATTCCAATGAGAAAAGGGGATATCTAGTCTGTTTGGAGGGTTCTAATTATCCTGGTCTGTGTGTAGCACGATAATGAATGATTGAACAAAGCGTTAAGTCTATTATAACGTTGCAAGAACTTTATTAGAACGGTTAATGTACGAGGTGAAGGGAGGTGCTGCAATATCGATGTTTTTGTCGATGTTTTTCTGAAGGAAATTAATGAATGATGCTAACAAAGCCATGACAATATATTTTTTCATGGTTAAATTGATATAAAAAGTAAACGCTTTACAAAAAAAAATGTCACATTCTATTTGTGGTTTAAGTTGAAAAAGAAACAGCCAATTAATTTGATTAAAACTACGGTTTTCCACTCAGTATTAATTCCAAAGATAAAATATAACAATAATTCAAATGCAATTAAAACGACATTATATCGCAATTAAAATTATCGAGTTAATATTTATCGACATGGCACAGCACTAGCTGCCGAGCTGCGAGTTGAGTCCGCGTCTTTATAATTAGATAAAGCGGGTAACAATTAAACTTCCCTTAAATAAGCCAAACGTGGAGGGTAGCAATTAGCATTTTCAGGCTGATTATTTTATAAGTATAACAACGACAGTGAGTTCACTGGATGCGGCAATAGAGTACTAGTACTACTAGGACTGTGATTAAATTTAACAAGTTAAAATTGCAGTTTGATAACAAGAAGTATTGCTAAATATCGTCAAATGTTATCGAAGTCATTTTCGTGGAAGAGGGGATTATTATATGTAATGTAAACACCCAATCAGAAGTATAAAGTAAGTTCTCCCTTTACTTTCAAATTCTTTGTTTTAATTTTCTATGGAATGTTGATAAAGGATTTGAAATTTATTTAGTTTCATAGGAAGTCAAATATATGTATTTATAAATGTCTTTCATAATCAAATTATATCCTAGTTTTTTACTAGACTAATTGCTTACTTAACAACTATCTATATTCACGATCAGGTTAGTCGGGACCACTTACTAAAACAACTACATAACACAGAGACACTGCCATAAAAACCAGCGACTGTTTTCCTCATCTAAAACTCTTCCAGTTTCACTTCTACATTCGTGTTATTTCATCCCACCAGCGCGGTCGGTTCTAACAAATTTATGCCAGCTAATTAAGATCTGCTTTATTAATTACTTTGGCCAACTCTCTACAGTTTTTCCTTTTTTCTTTCTCCCAAAATCGTATCTAATAATCTGTTTAGCGGCTATGAATTTTTGGGGTTAAATAAGCAGATTTGACGTTACTTTTGGTGTCTGTTTTTTAGGAATGGTAAGTAATCTTTACTAATCCTTACTTAATATTGTGAAAGTGAGTTTGTTCGTTTGTTACGTCTTCACGGCTAAGTGGCCCAACCGATTGTGATGAATTTTAATACAGAGATAGTTGGAACCCTGGAAACAGATATAGGGCGTTTTCTTTAAAGTGTGATAAGGGGTCTCCCCTTAAGAGGGAAAAAAAGGGAGACAAAGATAATTTTTTTTCGATCATCACGCGGGTTAAAATTAGAGTTAGCCCAAAGTTACTATGCCACGCGGACAAAGTTGCGGGTGGAAGAAAAGGGGCCTGAAGACCACTGCCTGCCAGGGTAGTGGGTTGTTCGGAAGAGATAACGCGGCCCCGGTTCATAAAAGGGCAAAAGAAGGAACATGGGTGGATTTAGTAAAAGTCCGACACTCCCTCCGTTCCACCCTGAGCGGAAGAAGTTATGTCATCATTAAAAAAAGAATGCTAAAAGATAACAGTAAAATTATTTTACCTACGAATACCTACATATGGTTAATAGAAGATAAAGATATTTAGTGGAAAATTTAAAAACACTATGTTCTAAACTATATTGTTTTCGAATCTCATTTAGTGTTTCCCGATATTAATCGTCCGTCGCGTTTCTAAAAAGCCATTTTCCTTTGAAACAAGTTAAAACTTTACGTATCTCAATTATTTTAAATCACTTACTAAAATTTTCATTACGTCAAAAAATGCCTCCAAAAACTCCCTAAATTCAAAACATACGGACAATAAAAATGTTCTTACGATAAAACTTTACAACTTTACCCTCAGCAGTTATCAAAACAGTCAAATAAATCCGAGGAGCGTTTTAAAACTTCAAGATGTTCTCGTAAAAACTCCTTGCATAATGTATATGCCTTTGAATTTGTTATTATTTTCGTTCCTTAAATTTTTTGGATCGTAATCATGGTTTTATTCAAGTGGAAGTGTCTTTCTACAAGGTTTCAAACTTGTGCTTTGTGCTGAGTTAGAAAACTATATGTTATGGCATTATACATTTGATAACTGTTTTTAAAATTAAATAGGATAAAAATTTTATTTAAAAAGGGATTGAACGCTTTCATATCTAAAAATGTTAGTTTTTTTTACATAGATGACTTTATCGTTTTTATTGGTGACGAGTTTATGCATCTTTTTATAGAAAGCAATAATATTCAATAAACATTAGGAGCATGCTCTTTACTTAATACTAATGAGGTGAAATGCATGATAAAGTAGCATCTTTCATGTTTTCCAGGTGACGATGATTTGCATCATTTGACAGCATCAATACATCTTCCTGCTCCCCTAACCGTAAGAGAATATAAGAAAAGACGATGTGCAATAAAAATTAACGACGGACTGTGGAACACATCACTCCCCTTCTAAGAACCCTCGTATCAATTGGCAAACGGATTTGTTTCCTGATTCTTAAGGAGACAACCTACAAGCAACAATTATACAAGAGACAACCAACACAGACTCGAAGAAAAGCTCGTGTAAGAAAAGACACGCCATTTGGAACTGTATGCCAAGATAAATACACCTCATTATTCCTTGCAAATAATCTATTCAAGAAATTAAATCGCAGAGTATAAACCTAAAGGAAAACACACTCTTAGTGGTTGAGATAAGACGTTATTTTAAGAAACACGTCTAAACACCCTAATTCGGGGAGTTTTAATATTCACTTATACAAGGGAAAAGAATTACACGAAGAAAATGAAACAGGGTAAGTAAATAAATAAAGGAAACGAGACGCCTAGGGCGGCCATGTTGCTTCGTGGGTAACATTACGTGTTAGATCGTGCAACGATTCCAATTCGATTTGTCGATAGTCGAACACGATTCCAGGGAAATGACCATCGACCTTTAGAATGTGTAAATAGCTTGAGGAAATTGGTTTTGGGATACTTAACTTTTAATAGTAAGAAATGTACGAAATAAGGTTCCAATTATAATCGACTTTTGAATGCTGAGAACTAAAATTTACTTCAGTGGTGTACTTACAAATTAGATCATTTACCGATATCGAATAAATAAAAGATCTACACACAAATTGAGTTGTAGAACAGCACATTAAATACCTGTAAAGTATTACAAAACTGGGAATAATTTACTTTAATATGTACCTACTTAAAATTTAATGCTTCATAACAACTCCATCAATATTCATGATTACAGTTGCAAACTATGTTGATTTTCCACTACCTTTCCATAGAACTACTTAAAACACGATAAAGAACGACAAAAAATAATTAAAAAGCGTCTCGGCATCATTTATTGTAAAATAACTAGTATACCCGCTTATCCAAGACGAGTTGCGCATAAAAATAACGTTAAAACGCCGGTAAAAGTCACAAAAATAGGCTATAAACCAAACAAACGGGTACAATACATGTAAAAAGTCGAGCGTTCGTCTTTTCCACCGCAGTTAATAATTGATGCCTCAAACTGCCGAGTTGTGTTGCTCATACAAAATGTATGTCCCTAGCTACCCCATGTTACCGCCTGCTTGATGTTGTGTACATAGCATATGTATAGTTAGTACGTCCACTTAACTGCTTCTCTCTAACCTTTGTTATAGCAATTTGGATCGGTTTAGGGAACGAATTGATTGGGTGTACGCGTGGATATATTGTTACGTTTGTAATTTATTGTATAGGAGAATTTGGATGTGGTAAAAAGCGATTTTTCATGATTTTCTACGTAAAAGTTGGGTTCTAATTATCGTTTGTGACAATATAATACACTAATATTAGATCAAAAATGTTGTGGACTGGAGTTTTACTTTACAATTTTTTTTCAACTTTTATATAATTATACTATTCTTGCTAAATAAAATGATTACGAAAGAATTTGTATAAAGAAATTTATACGTTACCTCAATAACAATCCGTTCCTGCGTAAATAACTTTCTACAATTTAAAAGAATGACAAATTACAATTCCAAAACTCTATTAGGTATCAATAATTCAAACTGATAAATTATTCATGTATTAGAAAAACCTACACGAATATACAACTATAATTAATTTCAAATATAGAAATCGTTACACAAGAATCGACTGTCAATAGAATCGATAGTTTAAATATACGAGTTTGTCACATCCTTATCTGAGTACACAGATAATCAATGAAGGCACAGATCATAATGCATGGAGCCATTGTTTATGGATGAGTTTAAACTATTACTTACGCGAGAGGTGTAATTTATTGTGTCTCATTCATGTATTGTTTTCATTGTTGACAGATGACGCTGATTGCATGCAAATGAATGATTGCATGTTTTATTTCGTTCACGTTTAGTTTATGAATTGACGAAATTAAAATAGATTTGTCATCAAGGCATCAGAATGTTTTGGGAAAAATTGTTGTCATTTCTTGGCTTTAAAGTTTTTATTTCAATTTTGAATCTTTGTTGGCTGCCAGAAATTTTTTGCTGTTTTTAAACAGAACTGAATAAACATTAAAGGTGTGGTCCAATCAGGTAGACTGGACGACGGACCAGAGTTCTTACGGACACCGGACTTTAGCATATAATGTAACAATCAGCCTCATCTATGAAAGGAAATGGGCTGTGTTCAAATACTATGGTAAATATCACATGTCTTTGAATTCTATCTTCTAGGACATGCCGGTAGATTTGTACTACCACAATTCGCTAGTTACGTCTAAGTCCCATCTTATAGGGGGCGATCCTATAGCCAACAACCGGGCTCAAATCCACCGTGACTTTTAATGAGAAATTCTTGATAGAAACATCCAATAACACTTTTTACGACTCAGGAATTGAACCAAGGACCACTCGATCTACGAGGTACGTCATCTTTAATCACTGTCAAATAATATCTAATTATCAAAGGACAGTCTACGGTAGCCCAATATTTGTTTTAACGATCAGCATCCCCGACGGAGCCACAGATAATACTAACCCATTTGTCATAGATAAAATGCCACTTCATTTAATTTATGTCTCTTATATCAGTTATAAGGATATTAGGTTGAATTCATATTGATTTAAATGATTTAAGGACATCGTTAAGTCTACAGACAATATAGGTACCTAATTATATGTAGATAAAGAATAGACCTAATTGACAAGTCATAGTTGAAAATTATCCCAAAGGAACGTCGTGTTTTTAGCTTATAACACCAGACATCAGAAGTCGATTGTAGTTTTCCATTAGTGAAAGAATTATCAGAATCAGAGCAAGAATTTCCAAAGTTTATAAACTTTCCCATTTTATAGATAGTCTGATTTTTCTGAGAAGAGCCCGTGACCTTGCAAATAAATGATTCTTGATACCAACGGATAAAGTTTAAGTTTGTTTTTAACTTAATCTTATTACTAAACAATACAGATACTAGAGTGGTAGCAACGAGGAAAACTATATTCAAATCCACGCCTATAATAACAATTTCCTTGAAGATAAAGATTTGTTCAGGGCAAACTAAATCGCATTCTTAAGCCTACAAAGAACACCAATGAAGATTTGCGACAACAAATTTAAATATATAGAAACTCATTCCACAAATCCTTTTTAAAACAATAAGAACACAGGCACAAAACAAGAAATTCGATATTCAAAACTGCGAGACAATGCACGAGGTGCGTTCCGAAGTTGTGTTGGTGGCATCACAACCGATTACGTTCTAATGGACAAGCGGTGTTTGTGTTCGGTACTGATAACGCATGCTCGATACGCGCGGCGCCATGCCACTGATTTTATTATAATAAAACAAAAAAGACTATTGGCCAGGCACTCACGGCCGATGTTCGTGATCTACTGTCTGATACAGGATTTTATTTCGCCTTTGTAATCGTACTTTAATTGTGTTTCGGAGCGTATGTTTGTTAAGTTGGTAGCGTTAGTATTGTTAGTTTGAATTTCGAAAGACTATCTGGCTAGATAGAACTTAAGATATTGTGTAGGTTACAATGGTGTTTGGATATTCCTGTTTATGTATAACATAGCGAGGTTTCTTTCACCGTACCGGCTAATTTATGTCCAAACATAATACTAATCAACTAGTAAAGAACAGTCCCAAGCATTTCGCACGTTGCATCTTTGCCTGCGAGCAGCATGCAAAGCCGCAAAATGGGTTGGGCCAAATTCCGTTGCAGAGCTTAAAAATACCCTTGACGTCGAGGTCTTTATGCTAATTGAACGTAGTGTTTGTAACATAAAACTGATGTACAAGTCGATTCCTTAAAATTTAAAACAAAATCGAACGCACACTAAAGATGATGATAACAAAGATGGCGCCTAATAAGAACGAATTAATCCGTTCCTATTTCAAAATCTGTCGTACGAAGGGCATTAGTATTCGAATTCGGTCGATTTAGCGTCTGTCTCTTTGTATTAACCGGCCAAGTTAATGGTGTCTTATCTCTAGCTCCTTGTTTTTGTCCTGTTGTGTATTATTAAAAGTCGGGTTATCTGCTAACGAAGGGCGACGTGGCTAGGACCAATGGCGATATGTTTGTTTCCAGTTTACTTGATTAATTTACCGCCTAATGTTTTTGACGCAGTTAGTAACCGATGGATTTAATAAAGGATGATTTTCAACATAAATAATGAAACATTTTAAAGAACTACGTTTTAAGTAATTTATAGCGTTCGCTTACAGAATTATTCAAATGGTCCTGTAAACTAGTTATGCCGCTGAATTTAAATGAAAGCTTTTTAGTAAAACGTTTCTTTTTTGGTCTTTTGCCATAAATTACAATGAATACGTGTTAAAATAATGTAAAACATCACACAATCGCTAAGTATGACATGTATTCAAATAAATCTTTATTTAATGTTACTCTCAATTCGAAAAAGGAATTTAGTGTTCGAAAATATTTTAAACAATACCACAAAGAAACGATATCGTTTTAAAATACCAACACATAAATACGATGTAGACTGGGCAAAGGAATTTTGGGTCCAACCACACTTTACCGTATTTCCGAATGGAGATTTGAAATAAAAGACTCATTTAAAAGATTAGGATAAAGCACGTTCGATTTATTATGAGGCTCTCAATATATTTTAAAACTGGGTTAGGGTTAAGTTATTTGCTGATAGGAAAAGTTCTTTTTTTAAATTAAACCGTTGGGACCATTATTATAAAAACGAAAGTTTGTGCTACAACCTGCAGTTAGCAAGTAAACTATCAGGAATGAATTTGTTGTTACTTATAACGATTTAATACCTATATTAATAAGTATAAATAAACTGTGACTAGAGGTTTTACCCGCAGCTCAGTTAAAATTAAATAAATTACGACTGATACGGCCCACCGAATATACATACAAAATTTCATGAAATAGGTCAAGCTGTTTCGGAGTGTGGCAAAACTGTGACACAAGAATTTTATATATAAGATATTTTGTGTGCTTTTCAAAAAATCAGGAACTACTGGTTTGAATTTAAAAATTCTTTTAGTTTAGGATAGCCCATTTATTGGGGAAAGTTTTAGGCTGTATATCACGCTACCACACGTAGGAGCTGCGCAGCAGATGAAAATGTTGGACACAGCTAGTTAGAAATAATTTTAATTAAGTATTATGTATGCTTTTATTTCATAAATATAAGTCATCGACTTGACATGGATTGGTCAACCAGTCAGGATATCCATTCGTTGAAATTAAAATTAAAGGAATAATATTATTTTTTCTACACTTTATTTAAATGTAAAATATATAAACAAATAATAATTTAATACATTTTGAAAACCTCACGTTTTGCAGGTTCCGTTAAGTTCCATTTCATCATAACTGAACTGGAATTGATCATTTCTTTACGTTGACTGCGGTATTAGCCATATTGTGGTTAAACATTTATTTCTATTTCATAGACTATATATACTAGCACTAAGAAAATTAAGTGCTTATGTTTGTGGTAGGACTAATGTCATGCTTCAATGCCTTTACATTTTATTATCTTTATTTGAATAAGGAGCTGTGAAATCTATCATTGTCTATGCGTTGATGGAATTCAGAATGCGGACCCCGCATTATTCGCAATATGTATATTTTTTTTATCGACTTGAGAAACAATATTGACAGCGAAATTATGCATGCACTATGCAGCTTATCCCTTTAAAATACTGGTGTAGTGTATGTTAAATGTGACTGAAATTCAGACTAGTTACGGCACCAATATTAAAAAAAAAAACATTTTCATTCTATCAATATGTCTGCGCTGCGTGTCGCTGGTTCGATTCCCGCACAGAACACATATTTGTATGACCTGCAGATAGTTGTTTCGGGTCTGGCTGTTTGTGTATGTGAGTTTAAATGTTTGTAAACACACCCACGATACAGGAGAAACTCCTAGTGTGGGGCAAGGTTTTTTTTAAAAAAAAAAAAACAAACCAGAAACTCTACATAATCTATGGTCAAAGAAGTCTTTATTTATTGTCAAGCTAATGTTACCATAAATAAAATAATCCGTGTTTCTAGCTAAAAGCACTTACAAAACACGTGTTCTATTGATTGAATGGTTATAATTAATTTATGTTAATCGACGATTTCAATTCAAGATGGCATGGGAATTGATTAGAATTATCGTTATCGACTTGTTTCCTACTTGTAGACAGATTATACGGCATTAAATAAAGGTTGTTGATAGATGTTAAGAGACCGTACGCTTTGATCTCATGATTCTGCCCAAAAGTTAGTTGGGCTATAAAAATGTGGATTGCACACTATATGTATTATACATCATACCTATCCGGCCTGTTGGTCTAGTTGTTAGTGGCCCTGACTGCTGAGCCGGAGGTCGTGGGTTCGATTCCCACCCAGGACAAACTTTGTGTTATGAGCATGATTGTTTGTTCTGTGTCTGGGTGTGATTTATCTAAAATATATATGTATTTATAAATTATATAAGTATGTACTATATATCAGTTGTCTGGTTACCATAACACAAGCTCTGCTTAGCTTGAGATCAGATAGCCGTGTGTAAGTTGTCCCAAGATATTTATTATTATCATATGACATGTATTCGAATTCTTTATTAAAACAAAATAAAAAAGTAATAAACATAGACTAGGTACGTAGATACAATGACCAGCTTAACCCCAAATCGGGTTTACTTAGAGCAAACTTAATTCCCATTACGTGCTTTGCAGAAAATAACCTATGCGTATTACATATAGTTGTTTCGGGTCTGGCTGTTTGTGTATGTGAGTTTAAATGTTTGTAAACGCATCTACGATACAGGAGAAATTCCTAGTGTGGGGCAACGATATAAAAAAAATGAAGAAAGAACTGTGCACTTAATGTACATCATATGTTAACACAGCTAAACGGTGTTCAAAAGTCATTGAAATATTGACGCTAACAGCTCTTGAACGTAGTTTAGAAGTTAGTTTAGTTTTATTAGTGAAATCTGCCTTTAAAAGTACATTAATATAATTTTGACTACGTGCCAATTTACTTCAGAAAACACTTAGATTTTATTTTTAATTTATGACTCCAACACGTTATTTTAAAGTAACATTAGACGTTAACCACACCATTCAACTTTACGATTTGTAATTAAAACAAATACTTAACTGACCGTATCATACTCGTCTACTTAACATTTTACTACTCAACACTATTAGGGGTACAAGAAAACACCAGTATATCAAAGGCTCCCAAATAATAAGGGCATGTAGGAAAGCAGGGATCAAGTTCTATGGGCACTAGAAAACACCAGTTTTTAAAGACCTTGAAATACTAAATATATTCAAGAAACCAGGGGCCAAGTTATTTGGGCATAAATAACTTGTCTTTAGTTATCTAAATGACAACAAGCCAAGAATGTTGACGCCTTTACTTAAATAATTTTAAGTGTAGATAAAGTTTTGTAATCGAGTGTACATGTAGTTTCTTATCAATAGAATCGTTTGAATACATGTAGGAAACATGCACTTTAGGGAAAATTAAGTTATTTTCATGTAAATTACTTAGGTGAATTGGAAATATTGATAAATTAAATAGAACATGTGTAACTATCACTTAACCCACTTCATTTAAGTTTTATTTATTACATGTATCGTTTAGATATCGATTTAAGCATCCGTTTGTGACGTAAAAGCCGCTTCGCTTTGAGCTTAAGCGTGCACTGCACAAAAACGGAGTCAACCGCAGCGGAGCGGAGACAAGTGGAGCGGAGATGTGCAAGATTCGTAAAAAAATAGAAGAGTCTCCTCTCCGCTCTGCTCAGTTCCCTACCGCTCCGCTCGTCTTCGCTTTAGTGGAGTCCTGGCCTTAGACTGGTGCCAAGACTGCCACGTTGTATGGCAACACTTTGGCTAAAGTAAAAGCCAACCCTTGGATCTCGTGAACGTGTGTCATCTAAACGTTTGGAAATATCCTTAAAATTACTGTGAATAATAAATGGACGAAAAAATGAATATGTTACAGCCAATGGCTTAATTAACAGTCAGGAGCCTCGACCAACACGTGAGGAGGCTCTCGTTAGGCAGCTGGATCAAGGGCTTGATACAGAAAACGGTACTCCTGGACACGGCTCGTATTGTTAAGAGGTTCCTTTCTCTGAAGCCCTGACCGCCGGTAGCTTGGACCCTGTTCCCGATACCGGTGGGCTACTATTTTTATATTTGATTAAGTTTTGATAAGAAATATGTAAAAATATGTATACAAATAAATAATCAATCAAATGAATAATTATATTACATTACTTATGATGCTGTTATAATGCTTACTGACGCAGTTATTATTGTGAATTGTCACTTTGGTACCTTTTATGAATGGGAATGGTAGCTCAAATTACATTTTACACCAATGTTGCCATGTTGAAATACGAAACTCTAATTGAACACTAATCGAAATAATAAATAAAAGAGTATCGCCACACTCACCTCCACTTCGTTCGTCTATTCTGGAACCACGTCTTCACCTGCGCATCAGTCATCTTCAAGGTCTTAGCCAGGCTCGCTCTCTCAGCAGACGCCAGGTACT
This sequence comes from Ochropleura leucogaster, assembly GCA_958449745.1. Lineage (NCBI taxonomy): Eukaryota > Metazoa > Arthropoda > Insecta > Lepidoptera > Noctuidae > Ochropleura > Ochropleura leucogaster. The sequence continues at coordinate 7,449,704 of OY288223.1, read as the reverse complement.
TCTGTTTGTGGAACCGTTTCTCCAACTCGGCGATCTGGAGCCGGGTGAAGGAAGTCCGGGGTTTCTTCCGCTTCGGGGGCGTTCGGTTTTGATACGGGTGACCGATCCGCCTTGTGATTGGGAATGACGCTGCAAAGAGATTTGGTTGGAATCAGTAGAGTAATTGTTTTAAGGGGTTTTCAGGGTCCTACCGCGGGCACAACACAACAGTTTGTTGTGGTGTTCAACTTCAACCGCCTCTCCTACAGGCGGTTGAAGGTACCACTACCTAAAAAAACCTAAACATAGCTTTATTTCAAGCAATGAGTAATCAACAGCTGTTACAATAATGAAGACTTGTGATTCACTCTTATAATAAAACAATAAAAGTAATTTAAGAATGGTATTATTACTTCCATTCATTGTTCCTTTTATGACTCAATGTTTATTAAAAACAAAGCCTCAAGAACTAGGTTAAACTGCCTCCGTAATAGGTTTTATTCAAATTCTGCTACGTAACGTTTATTATCAAACTAAAACCATCAAGCAATTACAACGATTACGAGTCTTAACGTACATTTTCATCTTATCTTAGTAATTGAAATCACGATTTAATCCTTATGAACAATACAGATTGAGAATTACGAAAAAAATGTATGAATAAATAAATAAAAATCTCATTAAAATACCCATTTATAGTTTCTATGAAGTAGGTACCATGTATTATTAAGTTTTGATTACATCGTACTGTAATCAGTTTTCCATCCATGATGTAAAATTACATGTTCAACATTCATGGAAACGCACCTTAAAAGATTGGCCATACACAAACCGCAAGCTATCTTACTTCTAAAAAAGAAGGCGGTAATCGTTACAAATCGTTTCAAAGTAGCTGTTGCACGTTCTCTTTTCAAAATTACATCCAAGATGGCGGGCGTAATCATGTTTTAAAAATTCGAAACTCAATAAATTACTATTTAAATGGCGCGTTCCTATTGGTCGAGCGGTCGGTAATCGACGGTGTTTTCCGTAATAGATCGATTTGCATTAAATGATCCGTGAGATGAGATCATGTTGTTTATAACTATATTGTTTTCAATGTCATATCCATATTATAGTACAATCAACGTAATAGCGTATTTATGCCCATTTACTTCTATAATTTCGTAGCAATCTATCTGTCTGACTATTTACTGGACCGTAATAAGTTGGGCATTTATATAAAAAAAAAACAAGTTTAATTCCGACCATTAGTTGAAATTGAGTTGATGTCAAATTATACGTACAAAAAATACAGGCTTGAATACAACAATAAAACATATGGACATCATATAACGTATTAATGGTCATTTATTTTAGGTTATCAACGCTTTCGTTTCTAAAAGTTATATACCTTTTACTGACCTTTAATTAATTGGCCATTAAATTCAACCCTGTCAAGCATATAACACTTTTTTGTGGCACTGGAACACCTCGCGACATACACAAACTGCGATAAATTCATGGCACCAAGTAATATACCACTACTGCCCTATTCTGAATTAAAAATACATTCATAAATTCTTTTCAAATATGGAATCGTATTAAACGGCGCGCTCTCATTGGTCGGCCGACAGCGTAATGGCCGCCTCACGTGACCGCAAATTATGTAGCAATTGCTGGGGAGTAACTTGGTCGTAGTTTAAGATTGTTAGTGACTTTTGTTCCCCCTGCAATTTAAGTTTAAAGGTAAAGCGTTCGGTTTGTTCATTTCCCAGAGCACGAAGTATTAGTGCTTACTTTTGAATTTTAAAATGTTTTATTACTACTCGTCTACCTTAAGCCAGTATAATATGGCACTAAATACCAAAACAGTAAATGTGTGGTGGTATCGATTTTTAATAACCTTTCGTGGTCCATCCGTAATATATTTTCCCATTTAATATTCAAACGGAAAATACCAGAAATGCTCTAATTTCCTATTCGAAACAACTTGACTAACTAAACTTCTACGTTGGTCGAGTGATTTTTCATAAAGACCCACGTATTCGTGCCCGGTTCGAGGCTCTTTTACAATTAACTTTAAAAAACAAAATAGATGAACGTGTGTAGACTATTCAGGACACTTTTGCTAAAACCTTTGGGGATTAAAGGCGTAGTGTTATGTTATGTAATAACTTAAATCCCATCAAAGCTTCTAAAACAAACCATCCATCTTACGGTTAAAACCTTCAATATTCATCCCGACCTAACAATATGACCCACAGCCGCCACAGAACTACATAAAAACGATTAGCTACATAGTAAAACGAATTTCCCGTCCGTCGGTATCAGGTTGGAAAAGGGTGCGGTAACAAGATTCCGCGGGTCGTAATCCGGTTAAGGGTGGTATGATTCATGCGTGCGCCCGAACTGGCGTGGTTTGTGTTACGTGAGCGAGAGTTGCAGAATAAGGACGTTTTGAGGTGGGTGCGCAATTGTAGCGTTTGGAGAATATCTGCACTAAACTTTGTTTTTTTTAATGTGTGTTGCCAGTTTTTGCCAATTTTATGCCTTCGTGTATTAATGATAAAATATGTACAACCTCATAATGAGCAATGATTTACAGGGTATAATTTTTTTGTAGTTACCTTTTACATACCCAATGATTTGTAGATATTTTACAATACAAATATTAAATGACACACAAATAATTATATGTACAAAGAGAGGTCGTATCAGGGGTATATTTTAAACTTTGCAAGACAACCCAATGTAACTATAAATAATGTTTTATATTAATATACAGCATCCTAAAATTTAATACAAACAGTATCGTTTAAATGAGCATAGATGACTAATCTAGAATGAATTAGACACGTTAAAACAATGTTTATTGGATCCTTAGTTGACATAAAACTAAGCATTGATATAAAATCTAGGTATTAGTATAATTTCATCACGTTTGAACCGTCATAATTGTCATTATGACAACATATTTCAATAAAGTCAAAGTTACTATAACCGTCGACTCCTACGCACTACAAATTGCTAATGCATTGGTGTGTCAACTGTCAATTTCATCAATAATATTGGCACTCAAAGTCTGCCTTTTTGTTTTTGAAATAATATTACCCATTTTGCTGCAGTTTCATTTACATTTAAGTAATACTAGCTAACGCCCGCGGCTTCGCCCTCGTGGTATCGAAAAATAGTATCCTACGTGTTATTCCAGTCTATAGTCTACCTCTGTGCCAAATTTTTTTAAGATCCGTTCAGCCGTTTTGGCGTGAAACAGTAACAAACATCCATACATACATCCTCACAAACATTCGCATTTATAATATTAAATAGGCAGGATAACATAACATATCCCCTGTCAAACTTGAAGAGTTAGGCAGAGGTGTACCCAATCCCCGGACGTCGGGTTCCGCGAGACGACTCCCGGCCACCGTAGATGCACCGTCCGTCCGTCTATTGACGACAGGCCGTGTCGACGGCGCGTTAGTGTTCCACGCGCGCCTCAAAGAGAGTCAGCAAAGCAGAGGGGCTTGCCAGAGCCTCCGCCTGCCGGGGTTGCGGGTTGTTTGAAAGAGATACCGCAGCCCCAGACCGTAAAGGGTAATAGAACAACATGGGTGGGTTTTAGTCAGTACAAGTCAGACACTCCCCCCCGCTTCCAGAGCGGGGTAAGTTATTTGAAGATTTCCCACCCCAAAAAAAGGTATACCCAATTATGGTACATCCACATTTTTTCTGTTATGTTTAAGCGTCATGTATTAGGGCGCGAGCCTATTGCCATCAACCATGCACAAAAATATGATATGGTTGGCGCAGTGGGTGGGTTTTTGTGGGGAGGCAGGGTTTATCACGATTTGTGCAGCCTTTCTTTCTGGAAATCTAATGTACATATGTGAAATGTTTTATACTTAAGGTTTTTGTGTCAATAAATTCTTTTTTTTATTTTTTATTTAGTGACTGAGTTATAGACTGCTGCGCTGCGTGTTACGGGTTCGATCCCCGCACGGCACAAATATTTGTATGGCTTACAGATAGTTGTTGCGGGTCTGGCTGTTTGTGTATGTGAGTTTAAATGTTTGTAATTGTTGATGAAAAACCCAATTACACTTTGCACAACCCGGGAACCAATGACCACGTGCGACCGCGTGCATGCAGTAGCGATTAAGACCACTCAACCAACCAGGCAGTCATTTAAGTACACAATGTTAACTTATTTTACTACAAAAAGTACGAACGTTAAGTGAATTACATACATATGTCGGACGGTTGTTTTACTTCGTAAGACGTTTGTTTTCTTGTTGTTGTACCTTGTACAAGCTATTGTCTACAGATGGCTCTTTTACTGCTCTACCAGATCACTACATAACAAACACATGTCTTTCCGCACTAGTGCACTAGTAGTGAACGCGCTACAACGATGGTTGGAGTATCCAAGCTTTGCATCGTCTTGGAAACAGAATTCAAAAATAGAATTTTCTTCCTTTCCCAAACATTTCAATTATAAAAAGTAATTTTAAAAACATTTTTACAACCATAAAGATTTCTACGATAATTTTCCTCATCAAGAGAAAACAATTAAAAATCATAACCCTTAATTTTGAAACGAAAACCTAATTATGTCAGTTATAAAGGCAGAGAAATATTAACAAACAAATTAACATTGAAGGGTTTAACCGTCTGGGGCGAACCCTTTATGAGATAGCCGTATAAACCAACCCTACGCGTTTGGGGCAAACCACTCACTGTGAATTATATTTATTTATGCCGTTTTATTGAAACCTACGTTTTGTGCAAAAAAGAATTTGTTTTTTTTTTAAGTTGGTACGTCTGCATCAAATTTGAACTTTTTGATTCTGCGTGCAAGTTCTAATTTTGAAATGACCGGGATTAGTTGCTGTTTACTTTTTTTATAGTTGAATGTTAATGTGGTGTAAATGAATGAAATATTTGGTTAGACTAGAGGCTGATCCCAACATAGTTGGCAATAGGCCAACCTGATGATGATTTATGAAATGCTAGCTGGCGCTCGCGGCTTCGCCCGCGTAATATAAAAAAATATCTATATTATATACAGTGTTATTCCAGACTATAATCTACCTCTGTGCCAAATGTCATCAAGATCCGCTTAGCCGTTTTGACGTGAAATAGTAACAAACATCCATCCTCAGAAAAAAATGCATTTATAATATTTGTAGGAAGTAGATTTTGGGCTTGTCAATTGAAATGCTCTAGTATTTTGTTCTATTAGGTTTTGTCAAAAAGATCAAACCTTACCTAACACAGACTAAATTGAGGAAATGTGGTTATTGGTTTAAACAGATGTATTGCTTTACCCCAATGTTGAGTCGGGTTATTGAAGCCTGTTGCTACGTATAGGGTTTACAGAACAACAGACTGAAATAAGATAGATAGATAGATAAATCATTTATTTGATGCAACAAAAGACACAATACAAGAATTAAAATAAAAAAACATCACACAGAAAAAAAATGGAACACGTTAAAAAATAAAAGTAAGGTAGACTAAGTTAAATCGACCTATAGGCATTTAGACACATCACATATATTTATTGAGGTCGTCCACTAATGGGCGGTGTGTGTGTAAGACGCAAATGAACACTAGTTTCGAAGGTCAAAATGAATTTGAATGCTGTGTTATTTTTAAGACGTATGTAAAAATATACTGCCATACACAACACCTCAGAGCGTAGCTTTCACTTAAAGTGAGACAAATTCTCGCTCATATTTTCCTACAAATCCGCCCCCAAGTGAGGGAAGTGAAAAAGTAAGGACGGGAAGACGAATGCCTGACGCCTAATTGGACGCAGCAGTCACAAGGGATTACATGGAGTCACTCCATCACTCTTACACTCGCATTTGTCCGCGCCTCAACCACTTATATACACTGTGCACCAAAAATACAAGTAGACAACGAAACAATTTAACAGCATCAGTTATTCACTGATTGAAATGTTTCCCGCCATCTGCATATCAAATGTAACTAGCGAAACGAAAAAAATAAAAAGCTCGAAAAAAAATTCGGCAATTTTTTGCAAATCAATTTGCGCTCCGATCATAAATATGCAATTATCCGGTCCACTGCAGCACCGACAATGTGCACCGAGAGTAAACATTTCTCAATTACACCGGACACTGCACGGTGGTGCGAAACGAAAAAATAAGCGGACAAAATCTCATACATAATATACGCAACAAGCGAATACCAATTCCCACTAGTTACGTTGCCAAACGAACGGGAATCGGAGAGGTACGACCTCATGGAAAATTCATGGGTTGAAATGCAATCGGGAAACAGGTTTAGGTTGCATTTTCAAACGTTGCACTCGTTCGCCCGAACGAAAGGCTGGCTTTATGATGTTGTGCTTTTAGTGCCTTTGTTCGTATGTCGTAATCCGTGTACGATACGTGTTCGTTGTGTTTAGAACATTGTTTTTGTTTTGTTCAGTACTGACGATTCTGTTTCTTTTTGTGTGGTGTGAAGCATGAATGTTTTACTATTTTACGTTAGATAGTAGTCATCCTAACTATTTAGTATGGGAGTGAGTAATATTTAGTCTGACTAGTCTTGGTACTTGACGTTCAAAACTAAAAATGTGAAACTAACTAAACATACAAATAACACCAGTTTAATCGTTAACTAAGTTGCTTTAAAACATTTCAAGTGCAGTTTAAATCAATTTTACAAAATGATGCATAGATAAAATCGTTGAACATATTATCTGCAGTTATACATTATCGTAATATAACCACATTGCTAGGTATAATTTAACTAATTCTATATAAATATAAGCGGAAAATCCCTCTATGTTATTAGCTTGAATTGGCTCTACCGTTATTTTATAGTATTATTGCTCAAAGTACATTACGATTTCAATGCAAATCGTATCTTATTTAATCATAATATTACTATCGTACATGCATTAAGATATAATGCAAAGTTTCACATTATCTATTGGTGCCTAGGTGTTGATACAATTATTAATTTGCTAAACATTATGATAAGGAACGTTTATAGTGCTCTAAGTATAGAATGGTTCTATACTCAAAAATGTTTTACAAAAAAAAAACATCGCTACTGTTTTAAAGATGTCTAAAGAAAGAATTGTGAGAAAATGCACACGTTCTGGAACTAGAAAGTATTACAAATTAAAAGAAATGATCTGTTCTGTTCCAATAGTAATGTCATTTTGACAGTTCATCGACATACATTATTTGTTTACGTCATCAACCTGATGTCAAAGCATTTCGAACCCTCAGTATGGTGAAAGACCGTCTATTATGCAATTGGAGTGCAGAATCCAAAACAAAGCTTCACCACAACTTCATCCAAGATGTTATCTCACTTCTTACGCAAATATAAAAACAAAAGCACGTCACATTTTTTTCATATTTTCCTTATTTTTTCAACTATCTTTCTGACTACAATGTGTAACACAAGGAAATACCTCAACAAACTCCCACGTTCGTGGGACAGTAGCATGGTACACTGTGATTACACGCACGCTCGCTCATTTTGCTCATTAAAATTTTGTCTGCACTGTCGTCGGTCGGACCACTGGGCTTACGTGTCACCGCCTAATTGCGGATAATCTAGCATCCGTTGTTCGGTGTTCGTATGGGAATTTTAGGCTTAAATCTTTGTAGAGGAAATGTGGTACTATCAAATTAAAGCTTAAGGTCAGACTTCCCAAAAAGTAAATGGACTTTGTGAGATAATTAGATAACGCTGGTTTACATTCAAGGATGAATGAAAGGCGTGCAACATCAGAAGATCAAGTAATTTATGTTAATGGAAAAAAGGCAATGAGGAAGATGGGGAAATCATCATATAATAACTTATTTTAATTTAATTTCAAGAAATTTAATTAAACATTTCTATTTTATGTATTCTATGTATGTTTTCTAATATTGTTTTCGTTTAAGGTTTCTATGGGTCTATGCCACCCGAAATAAAGTTTATTAATTTATTTACTAGATTCTAGATATAAAATGTAAAATACTAAAATGACAGCTGAAAGAGTGGAATGTATGAAATAAATATTCTCTAAAATTATAAGATAAAATTCTAATTTATTTATGAATATCAGTAAGTTCCGCTAGCTCAACGACACGATATGAAATTATTATTATATATGAGCTCATGACGACTATTCTCTTGCGTTCATTGATATAAAAAAAAAATACCAAGATACTCAACGTCTCAAAAGCCTGCGTAGAAAAAGCATGCACAATTTCGAATTGTGCGCAGTTTTCACGGCTGGTGACACTTTTCTGTTGTGTATTTTTTTTTGTGTATGTGTATACTTTTTAATAAACGATTTATTTATTGTTTTTCGGGAATTGGATTAGAAACATGACATAACTTGTGTTGCTCGCGTTTAGGAAACAACTTTTTGAGGCCGGTGTAAGTTCGAATTTGTGTTTAGTCAGTCAGAATTTTTGTTAGTGAGTGTGTTTTTTTTTCATTTTTGATTTATCGACGACACTTTCTGCTGTGACATTTGCAAGGTCTAGGATCTAGGTTTTTATGTAGAATACATAAATCAAAGCTGCATTACAGTAGGATTGTGAAATGTACAATAAATTGATAATTCCTATTAAATTTTATTGCATAAAATTTCATTTACCGGCTGCTTTTTAGTCCGGATTGATTTGAAAAAAAAAATCTTTAACTCAACGGTAACTTTACGAATCGAAGCGAAGCATTGTTTTCTGGTAAACTGTGTTGTACTTGCGTGTAAACTAATCTTTTATACGGTGCTATAAACACGTTGACATTAAAAGCTTGTGTTTACATTTTCTTGAAGGAGTCATTATGCATGGTTCAGGTTAATAAAATTTTAATGGTTGTTAGTATGTTGAGCATTTTTGTTCCGTACCAACCTAAACCTTAAAACGGATAAAATAAATTATTAAAACCATTTCATAACTTTACCGAACTTATAAAGCATATATAAGTTATCTAATAAGCAATTCTTGGAACATAGACCATAGTTTTCGTTTTTTGTTTGTATAATTTGTAACGTTTGTTTAGGTAGTTTTACGTTTACATGCTTTAATTATTAAGCAAAACATGCTGGTACTTATACTTATTTTTTTCGCTAATAAATATATTAAATTATCATCGAGTGATTTTGAAAGATTTTACATTGAGAGTAAGCTCAAAAAGTAACGATTAAAAATTCAATGAAACAAAATCGTGATCATTCTTTGACTCAGTGCAGCGGTGGATAGAATCTAATAATCTAAATCTTTTCAAACAATACCTATTGATTCTGCTAACAAGTTATCTATGGTACATAAATCATATCATATTGTATTGCATACCTATCCGACTTTGTCACTCTCGGCAAATCGTGTAACTTTTTTATTGGTTCTAAGGCTTATTGTTTTTTTTTTTCTATAAGTATCAGTTAGGTTTTGATCCTGCTGATGGCAATAAACACACCTCCCATTCGGAACATCTCTGTGTACTCTTTATAAGCGTGATACTGTGCTATTTTATCACTATTTTGGTTATTGTACTTTTTGGGGTTTAGTACCTAAAGGGCAAAATGAGACCCTATTACTAAGACTCCGCTGTCCGTCCGTCTATCCGTCTGTCAGACTGGATCTCATGAACCGTGATAGTTAGACAGTTGAAATTTTCACAGATGATGTATTTCTGTTACCACTATAACAATAAATATTATTAAGGACATTTAGGGTGCTCAGCGCCTCTCCAGGGTATTGATAATAGTGGGGAATCCGACTCACACTAGGCGGGTTTTTTAAGTATCCACCTTCCTTCAATTAATGTAAACAAAGTTAGAAACTTCTAGAGCAAAGAATAACCATCCTAATTATGAGGACTATAACGTGTATTATATCATCATTTTTGTCAAGCCTAGACTGATTGATCAAAGGAATTAGAACAATGCTAATGGAGACAGCAGTCGACCTGAGTTGGGAACATTCTATTCCGACCGTACACTGTAGGCGATAGAGTCCACAATGTACTGTAAGTTGTTAAAGCTTACAACCAACCCTAAACTAGTCAGGCTGTTTAGTTGCATTCGAATTCTTAAAGGATTTAAATTTGAATTAAGAGTAATTTAAGAAAAAGAAGCACTGTTAGCCACGGGCAGTTCCATGCTCATATATGGCATAAAACTAGTGGACTGAAGATTTTCGATATTGGAAATCGCGCTAAGGAGTTGGGCAGGCCAACCAATCAAGACGAAGTGATGGCTGGTGGAGTAAGACTGTGATCAAATGGCGTTCAAGGACTAGTCAGACAAGTATTAGACGTCTGGCGGCAAGATGGGCAGACTATATTACAGCCAACGGTAAGGCCCAGACTCCACCAAAGCGGAGAAGAGATGGGCGAAAACCGACCAATCACATTGCTTTAAATCTACATCGCGTCTCTCATCTTTCCCATGATTGGTTGACTCTTGCACATCTCCTCTCCGCTCCGTTGCTCTCCGCTTTGGTGGAGATCGGGCCTAAGAGAAGGAACATGGTTGAGTTTTGATGTCCCATCCGTAAAAAAAGCGAGTCAGACTCGCGCACTGACCGTTCCATACAAACTTGCGAGTTGCGACATAAGCAGCCATACCTTTTGACTGCTAAGACTTTAGACTTGATTTTCTCAGTACAAAGTGGCCACAGGGTTCAGTCATTATGGTTTTAATTTCAATGCAATACCTCCACGCGTTCCCGAGATAAAGGGTCCTGACAGAGGGTTCCGTTTTTTTATTTTAAGGTACGGAATCCTAAAGAAGCCATCGCAGTAATTCTGAATTGCCACAAGCAAGAGAGAGGCGTATAACCAGCAGTGGGTAAGCGGAACTATGGATGATGAACAGCTTGTAGCCTAGATACTGACAGTACCTAGTCTAGTCCTTACTAATATTATAAAAGCGAAAGTGAGTTTGTTTGTTACCTAAACCGATTTTGATGAATTTTGGTACAGAGATAGTTGGGAACCAGGAGACGGTCAAAGGCAAAAGGTATTTTTTAAAAACTTTGGTTGTGAGGGAGAAAGGGGAAAGAAAAGGGAAAACTTAGCGTTGTGTTACCCCGAATTTAACGCTAGCAAAGCCGCGGTCAAAAGCTAGTATTCTATAATCTTGATCTACAAATTCATCTTATGCGTCAAGACAATGATTGATTAAACAAACATAAAAACACGTCTATGCAAAAACACATAAACATATATGCAATATCACTTAACATAAACGGGGATTCTTCTAATCTTACTGGAGCGAAAAATATAAATTGCAATATAATATTTTATGTAGCATGGGTCCACGTCTCGAGGGGAGGCGCGGGGTGTTCGCTCACATATATTTACACATTTGAAATATTGCCGGGTTTATAGCATCGCGCGTTATGGATTGGCGATAAAACATATCAACTTGAAGCTTACTTATACTTAAGTATATGGATTCTTGCGGAATTTTTTGGTGTTGTACTATGGTTATAGAAAAGTCTTCGTGTTGAGCAACATTTAAAAAATGTCCATGGAATTTCTTGCCCATTCTTGTCTATAATAGAGATCCACACTTTGCAAACGGCAAATACAGTACTTTCACTAATTGTCTTGCCTTGTGACTGGGTCTGTAGCTTCATTCGTTAGTTTTTGACATTTAATATTGTCTGTAATGGTCTAATTCAGGTGTCAAATGATTTATGTAGGTTCTATTATTTTAAAATTAATAGGTAAATATTTTATATTCGGAAATATAAGCAAAAATTTAATTGAATCATTTCATTTTGAACCTGAAAACCCGTGGTTGTTAAGTTTATGTTTTAGTTTTGGGATTTTTAAAGTAATATGTAAAAGAGGTTTTTCTCTTTCTCCCTTATATCCCAATTTTAGCCTATGTCCGTCTCCTGGTTCCCAACTATCTCTGTACCAAAATTCATCAAAATCGGTAGGCCATTAAAACGTGAAGAGGTAACAAACAAACAAATTCACTTTCGCTTTTATAATATTAGTAAGGATATATTGTTGTTCGGGAAATAGCCACTTTTATTGATCAAAAACATAGTCACAGCATATTTTTTCAACCACGATGAACAAAAATTGTAACTAGGACTAAGGAAGTAAGGATTAGAAATTTTTGTTCACAACCTATTCATACAGATAGTAATTCCCCGCTGTGGGTTATTCATTACAGAAATTACAACAGTTAAGACCAAATTAATATGCAAAGCGTTGAGATATCCTTGCCAACCGCAATAATTTCAACGCACCGTAAACAATTACTGAACTAAAGCCAACCGATTAAGAAAACCCCATCTCACCCACAAGGGGAGGTCGAGCCATTTCACACATGTAAAATAATATACGAAACGTAACCCCTGAACATATCATCGCATATTGGTTGACGTCAAATTTTCATAACGCCAACGATCCCGCGACTCCCCGCGGGAAATGCGGGCGAAGAGGCTTTCGAGGGGAGGTTGGGGGATATTAGACATGTGTATTAGTGTATCGATGATTTTGTGGCACGTTTGAAAGGTAAGAATGGTGCGATAAAATTCGGGCGGAGCGCGGAGTGACGACGAAATAAAATTGTGGTGACGTGTCGTCAAATGTTATGCTTTTTGTAAATTGTAAGTGCAGCTGTGAAGTGTTTTTGTTTATGTTTGGTAATTGAATTTAAAGGGTATTACATAAGTTATGGTTCACCAAATAGGAGTATTTCACAATTGATAAAAAGTGTATCCATGACAAAATCAAACAGTTAAGTATGGAAATATATAGAAAGATGAGAGGTGTGAACACTTCTCAATCCCAACCATAGGTAAGTACGAATTGAAAAGTGTTCGAAGAGTGTGTTTAATGAATAAGAAAAAAAAACGAAATAGACTAGACCTTAACAGGTTTTTTTTTATGAATTCTACTTGTATTCCCTAATCATATAAATATAACTAGAAATGATGCAGACTAGACTTATTAACTTAATAAATGCGAAAGTTTGTAAGGTACTATATTTTATTTTTATTTGTTAGTCCTCACACAAATACTACTAAAGATATTATGTAAAAGGAATAACTTAACGCGGTAGAAGACGCGGGTGAAAGTTAGTTCAAAATTAAGCAATAAACACAGCTATAAAACTAAAAACATTAACAAACACTCACAACATCTATTTATCCACAGTTTTATAGTTTTTATATCTTGATAAGTACTGGTTTATCTTTAGTATTCAGATATCAAGATAAAATTCGTTTAAAATGCCGTTATCTATTCATTTAGTCTTGAAAATGGTGGCTAAGATGTTATACGAACTACTGCTAGTAATTGAGTAATGAGTTTATGAATAGATAATAGTTTTATCATAAATAATAACATCGTTGTAGGTATTCCTACCTATATTACCGAAAAGCCTCAATATATAGAATTAAACTAGCTTATACCTCCAGCTTAAAGTAAGTATCCTATGTATTAATTCTGGATATAAACACTATATGTGTGCCAAATTTCAATTTGACAACTGATTCAATAGTTTTTACGGGAAAGAGGTTATTTATTTGCGTTTACGGGCGGGCTGTTTGAAAAACATACCGTGGCCCCAGAACATAAAAGGTAAAATAAGGAACAAGGGTGAGATTTAGTAAAAGTCTGACCCTGGTCCCCCAGTCCGCCCAAGCGGGGGAAGTTATTTGATGACTTTCCTATCGTTAAAGAATGGTTTACATTAGCCATGCGTAATCTAGAAGCAAGTCCGTATTGATACAAAATACAAAAAAACCACCCTTTATAATTTAAAAATAAGATTTTGTTTTAAATCCTTACTTTTTTATTTTAACTCAAATCACCATATGTTATATTAAGCTCATACATAACTAGCTTATGCCTGCGACTTTGTACGCATGGAGATGTCACACGGAATTGATTTACTGAAATTAAAAGTATCCTATGTGTCCCAGTTGATCATAGAACGGATAATTTATATCCTATCTAGGTTATAAACTATTCGTGTGCCCTTTTAAATCCGTTCAATAGTTTTTGCGTGAGTAACAAACATCCATTCATACATTCTCACAAATTCTCGTTTTTTATAATATCAAGTCTGAAGTACGATGGTAGGATGTTCATTTTAATGAAACTGCAAGAAAAACAAAAAAAAAACTTGAAAGACCTCATTCTCACGAATTGAAGTAACTGACATAATCTTATAAAATAATGACGAATGATTATCCCACCATCATAGCAATCACTTTAGATGCCTTGGCCTAATTTAAGGCACAGCGTTCATTAACGAAATAATGGAATAAAGCAAATTCGTGCTGACACTAGAACTGAGCAAAATTACCGTGAATTAATGGGTTTAGACTATTGGAAGGCCACACTGTGGTTCAGTGTCCGACGGTTAAAATAGATGAATCATCGTGAATCTTTTTTTTTTTGCAGTTTTCAAGGTCACTGAGTACTAATTAAGTTGTGGAGGTCAGATAGGCAGTCGCTCCATGTAAAATACTGGTATTCAGCTGCAGATGGTGAGTGTGGAAGCCGATCCCAAATTAGGAAAGAGGTTAGGTTTGATGACTTTTAATTAGTTGTCATTACGCTTTTGCTTTGACAGTTGAACAAGTTCATTGGCTTTGAACCAATTCAACGCAAAATAACGCTAAAGTGAACATGGATTTAAAAAAAAGTGTGTGTGTCAGCTCCGACGCACGGCTGGAGTTTACTCCTAAGGGCCTATGCACACCACGTTTTCTAAACGCGCCGTCGACGCGCGTTTTGGGAACGCGCGTCGCCGGCGCGTTTTTATCCTGCAGAGCAGTTTGTTGTCGTTTGTATCGATACAAACGCGCGGCACCGACGCGTGTGTATCGATACAAACGCGCGGCACCGGCGCGTCTGTATCGATACAAACGCAACAAGGGAAAGGGAAGTGTGAATCTCCGCTAGTAGCAATCGAGCGATTTGGTGCACCGCACGTCTTTGGAACAAAAAAATGGAGCCTTTCGACACAGAAAACTTCAGAACTGAAATTCAAAACCGGCCAATATTGTGGAATTTACGATTGCCGGATTATTCGTCGTTTGCATCGCGTCTGTATCGCTACACACGCGCGTTTGCATCGCGTCTGTATCGCTACACACGCGCGTCTGTATTTATACAGGTGTGCAAAGGTCTACAGGCTGCGTCTGACTTGCGTGCGTATCGCGTCTGTATCGTGGTGGTCGTAAACGTGGTGTGCATAGCCCCTTAAGTACGAGTATCTAACCATACGCAAAAAGAGTTTATTCCACTGAAAAAAGATTAATATTATATGAAAGAGTAAATTCACAAATTAATGAAAAAAAATAGCAATATAAATACATCGACATTGATAGAAACAAACAAGCCCAATAACATATAGTAAATAGGTATAGTCGCCTATACAGCATACCATATTTACGTCTTAATACACTGACAGCCAAATTAGAAAGTTGCGCACTAAAGGTGCGCACCAAAAACGTGACTCATTTTCGTTACTTTAGTAGGTTTTACCCCTCGGATTTTTCTCATACCGGGCGCCTTATATATGAAAATCGATTCTTAAGGAGTAAACTCCAATATCACGTAACATAATATCATGCGTTATTCCTGAACGGTTAGGTAAAAGTATACTTAACACCCACATTCTACCAGGTATGGCCAACAAACTCCAAACTCTGCCTGCCACAGAGAAATCTCGGCTGGATCTACTCAATAACACTAAGCGGTTTTGACGGGCCTGTTGGTCTAGTGGTTAGTGGCCCTGACTGCTGAGCCGAAGGTCGTGGGTTCGATTCCCACCCAGGACAAACTTTATGTGATGAGCATGATTGTTTGTTCTGTGTCTGGGTGTGATTTATCTATAATATTTATGTATTTATAAATTATATAAGTATATATATCAGTTGTCTGGTTACCATAACACAAGCTCTGCTTAGCTTGGGATCAGATAGCCGTGTGTGAGTTGTCCCAAGATATATTATACTTAATGGTTCACCCACATTCTACCAGGTATGGCCATCAAAATTCAAAATCCCTGCCTGCTAGAGAGAAATCCCGGCTGGATCTACTCAATAACACTAATAATAACAATAACACTAATAGCGCAACCTTAGAATTAAACCCCGGACGACTTAATATGTTGACTAAATATTTTTGACATTTTCTAATATCTGATTCATTCGGTGCAAGAGGCTTTATCATAACGAGTATGTTTTGTTAGGATAGTAAGAGGAGTCTTAAGATAAATTTTCCACCCTCTTTCAATAATCTATAGGTTTGCGGTGAATGTGCGAAGCGCTTAGGCCTAAAGCAAAAAAACACGGGAACTGTCGTTGATGTCTTTCGTATGGGAGCAATTAGTTAGGTTCATATACTGCGATTATTTGACGATGTAGTGCGTTACTTTCTTATCATTTATCTTATCAGAGGTCACCTGTTGTGGGTTCAATCCGGACCAGTACAAATGTGACTTTTTCAATTCATATATGTACTTTCTAAAGTTTATCTTAGACATTACAGAAATTTGTTTAGGAAGAACATCTTGAGGAAAACTGGACTGGATTAATGTAAGTCTCAAATAGTTTAGTCTCGTGCCTTCTCTGTTTGAGATGAGGCCTTTGCCCAGCAGTTTACATTTATAGGCTGGTATTATTTACGTTACTGGATTAGTCTGCAGTGTTTTTTTTTAATTTAAAGCCTATCAATGTTGTTTCTAACCCGACTGTGGTGGAGATTATAGGAAAGATTTCTAGTTGATATTTCTGTTGGTCAAAAATTACAGTACAGTTAGTTTTAACAAATCTTTGGCCCACACTTGCTAACCGTATCGATTTGATGACCCAATATAGCGATGAGTCATTATGCCTAAGTAGTCACAAATATTACCAAGTTTAATCATTATTGCTTCAAGTTCAAGATACAAGTCAAGTTAACTTCATAACCCTTTTCTCAGCTCTTTTGAACGCAAACCAACGGGTTCCGCAGCTTCTCACAACACGCTACAGTTTATAAAGTGACTCTGGTTAGAGAGACTATCAGTAGATTGATATTTAAGAGTAAGCTTAACCCGATATCTTACTTGAAGATAAGATTAAGTTAAACCCGTTCTATCAACGATTAACTTGATCAAGGATAGGTGATGCCTTACGGTTTTATTAATTTTCTACTATTGCCTTCTATGGCGTTTTATCTTCTCACAGTTACAGTAAGTTTGTAGTTCCAAAACAAGTGCTATGAAAATCAACACTGCTATTAATTGTACGAGAAATATTCAATCGTAAATGATGATGGATGTGGTAAATTATGTGTGGGTATAATAAGAAGGAAAACTTTGCACAGAATAGTAATGAAGGCAAGACAACGCTGCTAGCATAGGAAATGGCTGGACGTTTTAAGAAAAAGAACCTCAATCCAGCTGCCACACACAAAGCGTGGGGCGCCGCAAAGTGACTCCCGGCCACCGTAGTCGCGGTTCTGTGGACGGTGGGTAATGGGTCACCGTCCGTCTAGTGACAACAGGCCGTGTTGACAGCGAGTTCACGATCCACACACGTCTGAAAAGCTGTCAGTAAAGCAGCGGAGCCTGTCAAGGCCACTGCTTGCTGGGGTTGCGGGTCATTCGAAAGAGATGTTGCAGTCCCGGAACACAAAGGACAAAGGAAGGGACATGGACGGACTTCAGGAAAAGTCTGACACTCCCTCGCTCCGCCCAGAGCGGATGAAGTTATTTGATGATTTGCTATCCGAATAAAAAAGGCAAGACTACACTAATTGTAGATAGTATGTCCATAGCTTTGTACCAATTAGACCAATGAGATTAAGCTACTTCGAAATATTTTTATGACATTGACAGATTTTCAACCTCTGACTTGGTGCAAGCTATGCAAGCACTAGTAGATTGACAGTGGCCTTCCCCATTGAAGATGGCCTTTTTAAATTTACACATAAAAAAGGTTTTCTACTTAAACACTTATTTAGACGCTGCAGAATGGACTATATTTGCTGTTTTTCGTGAGTATAATATATCGGAGTGTACTTAAAATGCAAAATTAATATTTAAAATATGACCCGTTTTCACATTCCAAATATTTAAAGTATGAAAATGTCAGTTCCTACTTTGCATTAATTAGAATCGCCTGACAAGTCAATAAAAGTACTGGCGGGAAAGGCTTTGCAATAGGTACTCAGAATATTTTAAGTATGACTTGTAGTCTGGCCCGGCCACTTTAGTCAAGTTAGAGCACTGCAATATTTTTAAGTACGGTACCTATTTCTACTTCGGCAACAATTTACACCACAAACCCGAAAAAAGAAAAAAAAAGCCATAAAGCAAGGAAAAAGCAAAACGGTTGGTTGCAATATAAAAAAAAAAAACTATAATAAAACAGCTCGATGGCCACTAATAGATGCAAAAAGGTGCATTAGATAAAATTGTGCGGTAAAATAATGAGAAACGAAACGGAAATAAGTACCAACATAACAACAACTAGAAAGACCGCGGTAAGACTTATTATACTCTCTATTGATTTCGCAAAGCGATCACTGTTTTTGTTAAGGTAACTGGCTTGCCTTTCTAAACGGTTGACAATCAACTAAGGTTGTTGCTTGAGAAAAAAATAAAAGGTTTTTTGTTGTTGTACCTAATGATGTTGTTAAATAACCGTTGTAAGTATTCGAGTTTTTTGGCGGTATCACGGCGACATTGTTTTTGGGTTTAAAATGGAAAACACCGTAACTCGCATAGAATCGCCGACTGTGTTCATCTATCTACCTGTTTATCCGTATGTCACAGCCATTTAACTCCGAAACTATTATCACCATAAAGTAAATTACTCTGAGATAATTTAGTTTAAATTTAGAAAGTAGGTGCCTCCCATGAATCACAACACAAATCTTTTATGAAAACATGAAAAAAATACATACACAACTTTCAATGTAAAGGTAAGTATAATATTAGTATATTTGTTTGGGATATTTATTGTCAGCTCATAAAAATATTATCGTTTAATCTTAAGTCAATGGTGAGTACGTTAATTATATGCTACAATGTATTGCCCCCTCTATTGGGCGGTTTTTTTTTACCTGAATAGGTGGACTAGGTATTGAGACATTAGCTAAGTCAGAGACACATGAACGGTGCGGCAGCGATCTCTCGCGTCCGGCCCTGGTTTAGTCCATGGTCCGGAGCGAGAGGGAATGGGAAGCGGTCAACTCCCTCTGCGAAGCTTTAATGCTAGCAAAGGAGGTGGCTGGGCGTTTGAGGGAAAAAACATCTGCCCAACCCAGCCGCCGCGGGAGACGCCCCGGCCGCCGGGCGCCGCGAGACGACTCCCGGCCACCGTAGATGCGGGCCTGTGGAAGGTGAGCAATGGGTAGCTCACCGTCCGTCCGTCGATTGACGACAGGCCGTGTCGACGGCGCGTTCGTGTTTCACGCGCGCCTCAACGAGAGTCAGCAAAGCAGAGGGGCTTGCCAGAGCCTCCGCCTGCCGGGGTTGCGGGTTGTTCGAAAGAGATACCGCGGCCTCGGAACGTAAAAGACAATAGAAGGAACATGGGTGGGTTTTAGTCAGTACAAGTCTGACATGCCCCCCCGCTCCGCCCAGAGCGGGGGAAGTCATAGGATGATTTCCCACCCGAAAAAAAAGGCACATGAACGGTTTTAAAACTCTTTAGTAAAAGTTTAGGCTTAAGAAATAAAGAACAAGGAGATCGCATTTGAAGATTCAGATTGCATCGGATGAAAATAAACTATGAAACACATGATGTTTCATACTAAAATCTCATCCGATGCACTATCGTTTAAATTGATAATAAGGCTGAAAAATATTTGCCTAAAATAAAAATTACATAATCAATCTCAGATAATAAATTGATCCCGCATGTCATGGTTAAAAAACCAGTCTTAATTGGCCTCTTATCCTTTGGAAATTCCAAAATACGCTAGATCAGCGCTACTCTTAAGGCCAAGCGACGGGCGGGCTATTTACAGGACATAATTATTCAGGATTGGTTAGTTAGTATTTAGACACGTCGTGTCGAGTTTACAGACTAGTCAATGTCAACATCACCAACAAACATCGCTGCTAGTCTAAATAAACTGGTTCTTTTCTCCAAAATTAATCATAATAACAGTGGTTCCTTTGACCTCAGAAAAAGTATTGAGTATGTTTTCTTTCATTATTATTCTTTCTAATTGATTGCATTGTTTATTAGGATTAGGAACTCGTTTCTAAATAATAGCAACCGCTCGGGTCGATCTTTAGGTTAAACCGCGCTTGCCTAAGTTAGTCTATAGATGGGACTACCCGTTACATACCGAGTTTCCCCAGTGACTCGGAAAGCACGTTAAGCTGTTAGTATCGGCTGTCATTTGTAGATCTTTGACAAATAGGCAGTGTCCCTAAGTCTGACAGCTGGTCTTACCAAGGGGTATCGTAATACCCAGTACTAACTGGGTTGTGGAGGTCGGATAGGCAGTCGCTCCATGTAAAATACTGGTATTCAGCTGCATTCGGTTAGACTGAAAGTCGACCCCAACATAGTTGGGTAACGGCTAGTCAGATAGTATTGCATTATTCGTTAAAAATTACTTCATAAGACATATTAAAATTTCTATAAATCTATATTTTTGTGCAGTGGTTTGCATGGTCTTTTGATACTGCAGCACTAAATTATATTTTAGGCAAAGGTATTTTATAACATGAAATTATTCAAATTGCTGAACCCTAGCAAGGTCTATGTATGAAACCAACTGAAATTGTACCAACTTGCAAACTACATAATTTGCAATGAACGCTAAATATGAAAATGAAATTCATTTAATTAAACAAAGAAGTCACGTCCACAATAAAAAAAAATGGATGCTATTTTATACGCGGATCTCAGGACGTTTAATTTAATGACTGAATATATGAAAATTTTACGTCATGATTATCACACTTGCGACGAAAACAATGAAGGACCGAATTCACCATTGAAACTAAAATGATTGTGTTTAGTGCATCATCATTTTTATTCTTGCAAAGAATTAACACAATATCTCTTGAACGTAGTTTATCTGCAGTTCACCGATCGCGTTCGGTTTTATTCCTAAATTCACGCTACTTCTTTACAATACTTATTATAGTAAAAAAATTGATGTCAAATCGGTCGCCGCCGCCGTCGGCAAGCAAAGCGTAATAACCGCAAATCGACGGAAACTTTCAGACTACACGCTTCAAATGACTCGGTTATACAACTGTTATACAGCTACGTTACTGAGCACATAACCATGCCATAATCACATCTACAGTTACAATAAGTATCTGCATTTTGTAGACTGAGGAGAAGATATTGATGACGTTTATGGGTAACGCCCACGTAATGTGTCTTGAGTTACGTAAAAAAGTTGCGTTCTAATTTTCAACGATACCTATATATTTTTTTTAATTTGTCTAGTCTTTATGTACCTAAGTAAGTGTTTATTAGTGTTTGTTAGAAGTATTTTTGTTAACACGTCCAAGTAAAACCATTTTATAGTTTCAATTACCAGTTTCCAAAAGCAATTCACCGTAATCAGAACGTTAAGACAACCGCAAAAGACATAAAATCGCTTTTCTTTAAATTTTCAAGATTTGATTAATAAACCGCAAATTATTTACCAAAACAGTTAATCAAAGATTATTTTAATCTACGTTTAACGACTCCATAGTACTCAAATGGTGTAACGACAAAAGTGTTTCAATGTTTTAAAAAGCCATAAAAACTTTAATAGTGCAATAAAAAAAAATAGTCATTGGCGCCGACGATGTTTTTCTGTCACTTCTTAAGTATTTCCGATACACGTACGGATCTGAGGGTTTCCGAGTAGCTATTGTCTCAATTATAGTGTGTAACCCTGTTACCGCTTCCTCTTTGCCGGTGGTCGCAAAAACCCAAGGGTCTGCACGCGTCGGGATGTGGAACGGTTTTTTTTCAGTTTTTTTTAGATGAGGTGAAAAAAATTGTGTTATTTTAGGTTTAAATTTCAGTAATAGAAGTTATTGTTGATATTTCCTCATGATCTAGGTACCATAAAGTAAATCATTATTTTCTAGGATAAAGTATTTTTAGTCAAAAATATTTAGAAGGAAAAAATCGATGTTCTTGGTTAACGTGTCTTTTATTGGTTATCTTCCATATTACAAATGAATATCAATTAAATAAAATGACAATAATAAACATGAATCATGACGAACTCCTGCGTAAACCCAATCTCTACTTACCAAACAAAATAAAAAAGCAAATTACCAAAGCATCCGGTTCAATAAGAAAAAGTTCTCGATTTAAATTACAGCGACACCAAACGTGCAACTTAACAACCAATTTTCTGTCAGGATGAGTAACATGACAAAAAAAACAGTGTCCCCAACCTGACCGGCGGCCGACGCGACAAATTACAGAACGGGGCGCCTTCAATCTCGCCTCGAAGGACCAAAAAAAAGGGAAAAAGAAATAGTTCTCTAGGTGTGTCATCGGTTCGCACGCGAGGGTAATTGGCTGAGAGGCCGTTGGCACCCGATTTGGACCCTTTTTTATAAAACAAAGAAGGAAAAAGTCGCGTCTCAAATATAACAATTTTCGATGCGTATTTGCTTTTTTTTGGGAACTTTAGATTTTATTTGGTCGGAGAAAACGATAAGTTTGTGGAGGGAACAGATTGTTTTTTTAATTATTTACAAGTAGCGAGTATGAGATATGTTCAAAATCATAAAAAAAACAGATGTTTGGAGAACATAAAACTTTACCTACGTTCCAACAAGAAAGCAAAAAAACAATACGAACCATATTGACATTCATTTGACAATAGATCACAAATCATCAGAAACGCTAGGATTAACAACGAAGCAAGCCTTTAATAAGCAACGATGTAAGCACCCACGAAACTAAAAAAAAACTAGTATATCAGTTAATTAAAGAATTAAAACTAAAATAATTACTGCAGCAGCAGCAATTAATCGATCCAGGTCAACACTACCGATAAACACACATATTAATTAACTAAGCATCGAGTATTTATTACAACTAGTGCTTTACAAGGAATATATGCGACAGTTCAATTTATTTGTTATCAACTTCATTAACCCTTTTAACTGATCTGACATTTGACATTTATCTATTAAAGATTACAATTAATTGTCGCTAGTGTTACGTCAATCAGATATCTTAGAACATTTAATAGACAATAATTGTAATCAATTTTCGCGCACTTACTTGACCTTAATTTAAAATGATTTCAGAGTCGCCACTTATTTTGGGAAAGCTTAAAAAAAATGTATCAAAACTGTCAAACGTACAAAAAAAATATATTTCCAAATAAAAATCCTTGTTACTTTGATTAAAAATATATCTTACCGTTCAATCTATCCTTAACAATTTGATGAGCAAATGCCGCCGCTGCCGCTTGCCGCATGGGATCCATGGTGACTCCCCAGGCACCCAACGCACCCAGAGCCCTATGAGCAGGCACTCTAACCACCCCAGGATTACTCGAGAACCCATACCCACCACCAATACCCAACCCAGGTCTCAATAACAGTCCCGAATTAGGATATAAACCTTGCGTATGCGAAAAGTTCAATGGTAAACCAGAATTGTCCTTCCCTTCATCTTTAGCACTCTCTGATTCAGTGTCCTGATCACTTCTGTCATCACTTTCCCCAGAATTTCGACGCTTGTCTATATCCTCGAATTGTTTCCCTAAAAGCCGAGATATGCTAAAAGGTAGGTTCACCCTCGGTTGGGTGTCAGTCATGTGCTCGTTCGGCGAATCATGATATCTGTCGTGGTAACTGTGTTCTGAATCTCGGTCTTCGGAGGCTATGCTCCTGTCGCAATGGCCTGATAGCCTGCTGTCAGAGTCCACGTTGATCTCTTCTTGGTCATCATCAGAGTGCACTGACGACATTTTTAAAATGTTTTTGTTACTGTTTATCTAAACACTGACACTTGATTTAAGTCTTCACCGATAATTTTCGCAGCTCAACATTTTTTTGGAAACACCAATTTTGAATTAGACCAATTCTATTTGAAATCCGAAATAAGAATGGAACATACGAACTCGAGTTTCTTATTTGAAAAAAGCTCAGTTGGCGCGCTCCGCTCGACCGCACGCGACCGAATCGTTACACAGTGTATCGGCCAAAACGAGCCAATCAGCAGTATCCCCACCGCTTTTCGAAATTCAAACGCGATAGTTTGACCGCACAAACGCCTCAACTATGCCCGTTGAGTGGAACAGTTCCCAACAAAAGCTTAATACGATTTCCAAACATAAAAACTCGTTTGGACTCACTAACTTAAACAGAACGATTCGCTGCGTCCCTTTCGTGGCTCGTCTCGCTTCAATTGAGTCCCCCCATGACACCATTAACAAACGGTTTTCGGCTTTAATGTTAGCCTCATAAGGTTTATAATCTACCAGCAAGAGTTGGTCTTTGGCACATTTTTAGCGGTCTTGTAACAAGGTAAATACCACCAAGAATATTCGTGCGATAGAGACAGATAGACCCATCAGCGAAGAATTTCAGTGTGTTAGAGTGGGCGGTCTATATTTCTGTCAGAGGGCGTGGCCTTTTTCTTGTAACGCGTCGTTTAAATCCAGTTATGGCCTGACAAATGGTGTACATATTAAGGGGGGCAATGTTAGGAAACTATTTTTGAATCTTTTAAGACAGTTAAATTATTTACGTTCGGCGGTCGACCGACCTCCTCTATAGTAGACAATGCACTTTATAATAAAATAGATCCCAAGTTTCATGTTATGGCCATAGATAAGTAAGGATAATGTATTGCTGAAGATAGCTACTTTATAGTATTGTATCCGACAGTTGGAGTGGTAAAGGGTGTTAGATTATGGTTTTCTATGATACGGGAATGCTTATTCCTTTTGCTGTTATGGTTGATCACGGTAAAAGGTATGACGTAATGGAATGTGTATTGGATTTGCAATTTCATAAATATTTGAGTTGTGTGTGTTTGTGGGAAGGGCAGTTTTTAGAATTGTTTTCGATATAACGCTGTCCTGATTTGACATAGTAATTATAACAAGGTTATGTTTGCTTTAAAATACTCAAATCAATTAATTAAATTTAAAAACTTTTCGGGGCTCAGCTAAAAGGTAGAATTGTTGGGAAAAAAATTCTATATTTTGTTGACTGACACCTCTTAACACTTTTCTCATATTCTCAGAAATAAAACTTAGGTAATTTCTAATGTTTTTCATGAAAGATTGTTCTTACGTAACTATTTAAAAATAATGACAGTGGACTATAGTATTGTAAAAAGTATTTCAAATTATAAAACCTAGCAAAGGTTTTAATATTTAAAGTTTGATTAACATTTTTTCTTGAACTGGACTGGTACTATGACGGACCCTTGCGGAAATCCATCCAAAGAAAAACAAACTGTGAATCTCGCACAGATACTCACTATTGAAGTGAGTATTTGTGCAAGATTCACAGTTTGTTTTCTTGCTGAAATGGAGAACAAAGGGCGAAATACATATTTTTTCTAACTTACAATAATTTCAAACATGATCAAAGGTTAATGCTAAATTCAAATGGACTGGGGAATAATCTTTTCAAATTTTTACTGGATAAACTTGAGAGCCTTGACAAATGGCAATCGATTTACTACCATTTCTTTGGTCTTCCTTTGCTCTAGCTTCACATTCATGCTCAAATCCACCCAGACAACATTTTTCACATTCATTAAATTGTTTCATTTCTAAATTATGAGAAAAATGTCCAACTAGCGTCTTTTTAATTAAGAGTGCACCGATTAGGATGGCAAAGAACTGCATTGTATGTCATGATCATTACGATACTCCTTGGTACTGGTTGTCAGACTTTCGGGTCAATAACAACTGCTTATTGAAAAGATCTACAATACTTGAAAGCAGGAACCTACGCATGGAGGAAACTTACTTAGAATGTAATGAGTGTGGTCACCCATCCATGAAACAACCTAGGCACGAGCGGACTTAAAGACTTGAGGATCGATCGTTCGTTATTATTTGGTCACAACACACTAGCGGTTTATGTTTTTGTAGGTACAGACGCCTGCAGGTCAAGCTACCCGAAACTGTCAATTTTTCCCAATGAACCTTGAACCTTATACTTTAGAAATAAAGTCGAAAATCTATCAAAGAAATCTGACAGATTGTAGTAGTTTGATGTGCAGGCGTCTGTACCTAAGAAAGTTAGTGGGCCAAATTGACTTTGGTCAATAGATGTTTTTACTAGAAAATTTGATTTCCTAGCTATGTGTGTGGGCCATCCGCAAAAAACATAAACATCGACAGATAAACTGAAGTGTCCATCGCTTCACAATTTCTTCGAATCATTTTAATTTCTGTTATGAATACTCATTTTTTGTGAGATACAAAAATCTATTACAATCTTTGGATGACTATACCTTGTGAGGTCTTACTACGACTATAATTACCTGAGTGATAAGTTTTCTTTTAATTTTAATGAAATCAAAAATAAACTTTAATGAAATAAGTATTCAACCATCTTCGCTGTGTGAAAGTTCAAAGTAAGTACTGAATCGATTTTCATGCTGAAAAAGATACGTTGTCTCTGGAAAAACTAATTAGTACTGATTGGCATTATTAATCCATTACAGGTAAAATCGTACACACTACATAACTGATCACATACGACAAATTCAACTGAAACAAACCACTTTCCCTGTCTGATAGTACTGAAAGAATTTTCATTCAATATTGTCGTCGACGTCAGGTAATTTCATTTAGAATAACTAACTAATGCACACCATAAGGTACATTCAAGCTTGGCCAACGTGCTATGGGACTGGTTAAAATCAAGCTCAGGATTGCCCACGAAAGAGATGGCGGGACGAAGAAGATGACTCCTTGAGACTTTGAATGACGTAGAATAGAATCGTTGTTTGTTGGAAGGAAGGAAGGGAGGCGTTTGACCAGCAGTGGAACAATATGAGCTAGCTATACTATAATTACTCAAATATAAGTACCCACTGAATTATGTTTTCTCTGGGAAACTTGCAAGTTTGCTTGTAGTAAGGTATTAAAAACACATTTCACGTAGGTAATTGTCATTAAAGTTACATATACTTATCGTGACAAGTAGTGATTAAATTTTGTCGAAAATAACTAAGTAATAATTGATGATAATGTTTTAGGTATAATTGCAAGACATTTTAAACGACATTATCTCGTATCATTGTCATGACTGATCTTCAATACCTATACTAATATTTTCAATGCAAAAGTTTGTATGTATGTTTGTAACTCAATCACGCCAGATCGGCTGAACGGGTCTGTAAATGATTTGATCCAGATATGGATTATAGTCTGCAATAGCCCATAGGCTTGGCAGAGGCACAGATAATATAATACTAACGTACAGATACTCCATCTCATACAAAGAAACGCGACCGCCATAACTTGCTCATTTCTCCGGGCTATCCGGGCTATTTTTTTTTTACTCACAACGGCGCTAGATGGTGCTTGCAGCGATAGCTCAAGTTCAGTTTATTTTACAGAGAACCAATAGATGGCGATAAAACCAAACTATACTTTGTACTGTAAACTAAGGTAGGTATATAGCCCTTTGACCTTGAAGCTTACGTCGTCAGTCACTCGGCAATCGCCATTAATAAATTCACGTTCTTTCATGCCTACTATTATATTATCTGAGGCGTGGGGTATAGCTACATGTTTTTCGGTAGACTGAGGTATTTGTTAGGTTCAGCGTAAAAGTCAAAGCAAACTTTGATAATTATCAAGTATCTAAGTCAATCAAAGCTATTTATAATATCGAAATAGCGAATAGAGGAGCTCGTGGCTAAAAAATAGCAACCGCTCGGGTTGTTCTTTAGGTTAAGCTGCGCTTGCCTAGGTTGGTCTGTGGATGGGTGACCACCCGTTACATACCGAGTTTTCTCCGTGCCTCGGAAAGCACGTTAAGCCGTTGGTTCCGACTGTCATTTGTAGATCTTTGACAGTCGTTACAGGTAGTCAGTGTCCCGAAAGTCTGACAACCAGTCTTACCAAGGGGTATGGTATTAGGTACCCAGTAGGTACTAACTGGGTTGTGCTCCTCCTCAAATTGTGGAGGTTAGATAGGCAGTCGCACGGCGCTCCATTTAAAATAGGTACCTACTGATATTCAGCTGCATCCGGTTAGACTGGAAGCTGACCCCAACATAGTTGGGAAAAGGCTAGGCTGATGATTATAATATCGAAATAGGTAGGTGGGTAGCTCTTGAAATGATATTTGCTGCAAATTAGATGATTTTAAGCAGGGAGTTATTTTTTAACAGACTCAGGAGTGTGTAGAATATTTTTATTTTATTTTAAATACAAGTTGTTACTTAACTAAGTAGGTAGTAATATTTGTATGTTGTGTTGGTACCTACAAAAGTAGGTAAGTATTCTTACCGGCTCGAATCTTGGGCGCTAGACGATAGAGTGCGGATGACCTTGCGTGTTGTACAAAAAAAGAAATGAAAATAAAGCTAAAACGCCTCTCCAATACTATCTACCTATACCTACATCACTTAAAAATTAAAACTGTGATAAAAACCTATCACTACTATGCTTAATTAATAATACCTTTAATATAATTAATAAAAGTACCTACCTACGCTTTTACCTACTTGATATAAAAAAACTTAACTTAAATTAACCAAAACTCGGTACCTACCTACCTATCTAAAAATCTATGCGTACCTACCTACTTTACCTAAAAAGATATTAAATGTAAACTATTATTAATTCGTAATTTGAACGATTACCTATTTAAACACTACCAAAATAACTAATAAGTACCTATTTTATTAAATAAGTAACAACAAAAGAAATCTAAAAATAAATTATTTAAAGACTAAAAGTCGCGGTGATAAGCATTGTCTGTCAATAAGGCCGAACACTCTGAACGTCTATTCGCATCAACAGCCAAATATTACGGTAGCCGCGTCGAGCGCACACAAAAATAATCCTTATGGCATGATCCAGTATTCATGCGCGATGGCTTATTAGCGTATTTCATGTATATGACTAGCTGTTCCACACGGTTTCACCCGCGCTGCTCAGCACCGGTTGGTCATAGCGTGATGTTATATAGCCTTCCTCAAGAAATGGACTATCCAACACTAAAAGAATTTTCCAATTCCAACCAGTAGTTCCTGAGATTAGCGCGTTCAAACAAACAAACAAATAAACTCTTCAGCTTTATAATTACCGATATATATGATTATTTTTTTATTGTATAGGTAATAATGTTAACTATTTTTAATAAGAGATGAGTGAGAGTGTTATTAAACGTAAGAGTAGACAAATATAATCAGAAAGCTCCGAACTGCTTAGCTATCGGGAGTTACACGTGTTATTGTGAGTTAGCCATTAAAGATAGACATATGCTGTATGATTATTTTTTATATAATTTTAAGGAGAATATTTCCGTCATACATGATTTCTGTGTAGCTTTAACCATTAAGGCTACACACGCGACAGAAGCTTAAAAAATGGAGTAACTTCTCCCGTTTTCCCAACATTTCCCTTCACTGCTCTGCTCCTATTGATCGTAGCGTGATGAAAAGTATACTATAACCTGCCCAGGAGTATAAAAAATAATTTTACCAAGTTTCGTTAAAATCCGTTTTTGTTTCTATAACGAACATACAGACAAACAGACAAAAATATTACTGATTGCATTTTTGGCATCAGTATCGATCACTAATCACCCTCTGATAGTTATTTTGGAAATATATTTCATGTACAAAATTGACCTCTCTACAGATTTATTATAAGTAGGTATAGATAGTTTGTATTTCATAATATTTCATTCTATCAAAATAGGTATGGTAAAAGGTAATATTGAGCTGTGTAGTAAAACTCAGAAAATGAAAACAACGCCATCTATTCATAGAAATAACAGTAAATGAGTTACCTAACCACAACGTAGTACAAATTGTTCTCACCAGAGCCAACACCATAATATTATTTAGAAAAATCATGGAATTTGGAACTAGGAGCCCATTAT
Source organism: Ochropleura leucogaster (assembly GCA_958449745.1). NCBI lineage: Eukaryota > Metazoa > Arthropoda > Insecta > Lepidoptera > Noctuidae > Ochropleura > Ochropleura leucogaster. Next base: position 7,419,688 of record OY288223.1, on the reverse strand, counting down.
TCCTGTTTTTTGTGTTATGGGGATTTTCAAAAACAAGAACATACTTCTTCCATGGTCAAAGTTAAACAGTTACACAAACTTCAAAAACAAATCGATACACATAACGCCATCTATTGATGTTTTTTTGAACTACTTTTTCTTTCTTCGCAATGAGACCCCATGGCAGAGGTAACTAATCAAACCTGTGACAGTACAGGCTGGTTTGCAAAAAAAAATCGAATACTCAATTTAAAAAAAGATAAAAAAAGACTTTGTTTAGTTTTTAAATAAAGATTTAGAAATAATAGAAGGGCTTGGCCTTGTATTTCATTGTGTGACATGTATTACTAAAACTGTGAAATAAATATAGACTTAAAGAATGAATTTCCTCTTAGCGTACCTACTTATCAAAATTGTAACACGAGCTTCTCGATTATGATAATACTTACCTACGTGAAGTTGAACTACCGATATTAGAAAATTCAACAGTAATAGCTATCTTATTAGTCTTGTAATTGCGTTTTTTTTTTATAATATCTATCAGCATAAATCTTCAATGCTTTTTAATTGAATTTCGAACCTACGGCTTTAGAATGTAAATAGAATCTCTGACTCTATTCTGAAAACAAATTATAAGCTAATGCTGCATTAACAAGGACTGTTTGTTGGTCTAGTTTCAATGAGCGTGAGTCCTGCTTCTGTGAGTGTATTCTTTAGGAATTCCTATTAGGTGCCCCAATACAGGAATCCTACTACTATTATAAATCCTATTTAATACCTATTATAAATGCGAATGTTTGTAAGGATGGATGTATGGATGTTTGTTACTCTTTCAAAACGGCTGAACGGATCTAGCACAGAGCTAGATTATAGTCTGCTATATCACATAGGATACTTTTTTTTCGATATCACGCGGTTGAAGCCACGGGCGCCAGTTAGTCATACATATATGACTAACTGGAGGTGCCTACTATGACTTACACACACAAATAATGACATCGCAAAACTTACGTCAAAACCCTTTCAAAATAACACACATAAAATTTATCTCGGTTTTTTTTTATTCCGATGAAAAATACGTCATAAAACTTCGAAAGTACGCTTTATGGTGATTTACAGCGCCATCTAGTGATGAGTAGCAAATCACGAAAGCATGTTTGACATTAGCGCCATCTAGATGAGTAGGGAATTATTAATTCAATGACATGAAATGAGTTTGCTTGAAAGGTATAACTTTTTTTTAATACGTTGCTTCACACTAAGAATTTCTCCTGTATCGTGGGTGCGCTTACAAACATTCAAACCTACAAACAACACCAAGCCAATTTTCACAGGCTCAGCGATCAACAGCAGCGCTGCTTGTCGCGGGTTCGATTCCCGCACGAAACAAATATTTGTATGGCCTATGGATAGTTATTCCGGGTCTGGCTGTTTGTGTATGTGAGTTTTAATGTTTGTAAACGCACACACGATACACAAGAAATTCCTAGAGTAGGGCAACGTTTTAATAAAAAAAAAAAACAATTATTCGGAGAGTGTGAAATCGATCATCTTATAATATGCTCGTAATGGGCCTGCGTGGTGGATTAGGTATAGACTCTTCCTTGTAAAGAAAGAAAAGGCCTGTGTCCCAACATTAGTAACACATTACAAAATTTACAGGCAGAATGGTATATATGCTGCTTGCCAACAAAAGTCTAACCCACGTATCTATAGTAAAGTTTACTTGACCATAAGCAATTATTAAAGCAAAACATTGTGTGCAATAGACAAGAATTTAAACGAAATAATAACCATTTAACAAAGCAAAGCTATTTTTGACCGACTTCAACAAAAAGGACGACTACAAAATTAGTTTTATTTCTGTGGTATCAGTCGGTGGCAAAAAAAAACGATAATTCTAACGAAAGTCACTGATTTCCCGAGGTAAATTAATTTTCCGTTGTTATGGTGTTTAATGAAAGTTTTTTTTTTTTGCAAAAAAGATTTTAATTTTAGTCATTTTAATTGTGGTATGACTTCTTTATAGATACGGGTTTATGGCTTCACCAAAACCTTTCTATTCGTTAAACTTTTTCATATAAGTACTCAGTCAAGCATGTTATTGAAAATTAAATTGCCACCGCATAGTTACTAGGCGATCAGAACGACAAGGAGCTACAGTCAACATCGTAAGGAATGTCTAGGTTGGTGAAAACCAAATAAAACTTATATAGAAGGCATGCATTTTTTTTCACAAAAAAAAAACAAACTTTGTTCAGCCTAGCTTAGGAACAGTTCGACGGAGAGGTATAAAACCAGAAAATGTTGGTTGTTAGCAACGGCGATGCCAAAGAGACATTGGTATTACAAGCACACGCGCTGTCCTTCATAAGTTTTATTTTTGAGGATGGGCAATCATCAAATAACTTCCCCCGCTCTGGGTGGAGCTGGGGTTGTTAGACTTTTACTGACTAGAACCCACCCATATTCTTTCTTTATGTCCCCTAACCGGGAAAGTATCTCTTTCCTGTCTTTCAAGGGATACTGAATAAATTAAAACATTTATGACAAAACAAGATGCTGAAATAAATCAGCACTCAATAGTAGCCGCCATTTGCCGCCAAGTCCGCGTCCACTGCGGCTGTTAGTTAACGAACACGTGTCAATTGACAAAGTTAAAAAAAAAAAACTTAAAGTAATCATGATTTTTTAACGCAGGAAAGTTATTGTGCCTATAAAATGTTGTTATTAATTAATTTAATTATGTGCGTTATAACCGTGACTGTTGCTGGTATGTTTTTTGACTAAGATACTTATATAACTATACTTGGTTACCGAAGAGTTTGTTCCGCCATTTACGCCGCTTCGCCTCATTTGAATAAATGTATTTTGATTGATTCCTCATCTTTATCATATTTTAATTATATGCGTAGGCAACATCACCACGTGTCGTTTTTCAAGGCTGTGCCGCGTTTGGGAAAAACCACACTCAAATTCAAAGCATTTATTTCAATTAGACCATTACAGGCAATGTCATAAAAGCGAAAAATAAGATGCTGCTACAGTCCCAGTCACAATGCGTAATAACTTGTGAAAGTACTGTAGTTGCCCATTCCAAAGCGTAGATCTCTATGGAGAAGAATGGGCAAGAAACTCCATGGACACTCTTTTAAATCATACTATTTTACAAAATCATGGATACATCTGTCCGTCGTTTATCATGTGTGACCCTCATTACTTACCTCTGTGGAATAGGATACTGATCCATAATATGTTCAAGTTTTAGCAAGCTTCATCGGAAATAGAAATTTTCCATGCTGATTTGTTTTAGTAATAATTTATATCAAAAGTTTGTAATTTTGTTTGTTAAGATGATGGTGACTTGCCTTTGAGTTTAAAAGCCTTCAATTAAGTATTAGTTTAAAAAAAAATAATACAAACGATGTCTAAGCCCGCTAGTTGTTTTAAACACAATATTGCAATTTATGATTACCTTAAAGGCAAGGTTAACCCTAAACGCAGTTTGGCACAGAGGTAAATTATGGTCTGGAATAGGATACTTTTTTTTCGATATAACAAAGCGAATCAGCGAAATTAAAATCGGCGGCGAAGAGCGCCAGCTGGTAGAAAATAAAACTAACAGGTCGTCGATGATTAAAAAATCTCAATACAACCTTAAATCAAATAATAGAATAAAAATATAATAAAAAAAAAATAAAAATCCTAACCAAAGATTTCAAACTTTTTAAATAGACTCTGTACCCAAGTTGGAGGCAGCAAATACAATTTCTACAGATGGGGGTTCATAGACAGATCATCGTTTCAGATGAAAGATGGACCATTGTCTTCAAAGACAATGGTCCACTCTTTTATCTTACGCTGCATGCCCATTTTTTTTTTCGGTCGGGAAATCATCCAATGACTTCCCCCGCTCTGGGCGGAGCGGGGGGGCATGTCAGACTTGTACTGACTACAACCCACCCATGTTCCTTCTATTCCCCTTTACGTTCCGACGCCGCGGTATCTCTCTCGAACAACCCGCAACCCCGGCAGGCGGAGGCTCTGGCAAGCCCCTCTGCTTTGCTGACTCTCTTTGAGGCGATAGATGGATAGGCAATATTTGAATTTGATCTGTCACACGATACTTGACTGTTGACTGGTAGAAAATGCCTATGTCATTAAGTCCGTTCTGTACTTTGTGCTTGAAGTGTTAAATAAATAAATAAATACTCTCTTGATTAACTTTTCGATCCACGTGATAAGATTGTAATAGTACATTTAGAAAACACAAGTGAGAAACTTTAACATTGTAGACGAGGCGGATATAACGCACGAGCCGCCAGGCGAGACCGTTATAGAGCCGAAAACAGCAGTGACAAATTCTCACGAGAATTAAACGACATTTTTCAATACACTTCGGAGAAATTAAATAACAGAACAAAAAGTACTTTTGTCATTAATCGGACGGAGAAACAGAGGCATGACATCGCTAAACAGCCTAATATTAAAAATAACAAAATTCAAATAATTTTTGAATTTAGAACTGAAATAAATATCAATTTGTTGTTATAAGCAAATTATTTCATAAATGGACATGATTATTTGTGATATTCTGTTGATAAACACATAAATAAATATAAAAACAAGTACATCCATGCTCTAAAAAAAATGCCGACTTTATAGATGTAGCAGTTGTTTATTGTTACCCGTGATGATACAGAGAAACTGAAAGCCCTTTTTGTGTTAAATGAGAGAAAAGCACGTGTGTGAAATACATACCATGTTGAACCTAATCGTAGTGCAATAAGAGCCAGTTTTCTAGGAATCATGTTTTCCTTATGATTTCCGAATGTTTCAGTTCCTTTAGGCAAGCTAAATACAATACCTTACAATGCAAATGGAACCTTAAATCCAACACGAAGGATATTAAATGGACGTCCAGTTGGCGATACGAAACCGTACATGGTGGGAATCCTTTTTATTATATTTCTACTAAATGCGTTATTCAAAAAGGCAGGCTAAAGATAATGTATGGATAACTTGTCTAAGAAATGATATGAAAGAGAAAGGAGTTGTATAATGCCGTGACGTAGTTTACGTACGAAATTATTCAACAATATATTTTTAAATAAAATCCATGACCGTTTGAAACTATTTCTGTGGTCTATAAATTAGGTAAAATATCAGTTTTTAGTGCTATTCTGACTTATATATTAGTTGCTGTGCATTAATGTGTTGATGATATTGTTATAAAATAGAAATATCCTACTCATATTATAAATGCGAATGCTTGTGAGGATGGATGGATATATGGATGTATGGATATTTGTTACTCTTTCACGTCATAACGGCAGAACGGATTTTTATAAAATTTGGAACAGATGTAGATTATAGTCTGGAATAACACATAGGATACACTTATTTTTTTGATATCACGCGGGCGAAGCCGCGGGCGGAAGCTAATAAGTAAGTAAATAAACACAATTTCGTAATAATTTCTGCATTAAACCCTAACGGCAGATGATGTTTTGTCCAGGTGTACTTAAGAGCAGCTCCGTCCGCAGCTGCCAAGTCTTCATTGGCACCGGATTGGGTCTGCGGGGGAGTGATCATCCATGAGAGATACGTTCTCACGTCGGCAGCCTGCATTGAAGAGGCTAAGCATTTCTACATCGTCTCCGGAACAAGCAGGTATGTAAAGGCCATAAAGATATAGTACGGCCAGCGAGAAGCGATACCAAATGTAAACAAAACCCATGCTAAAACCCCATCTAAAATAGCCGCCCGAATGTTGGCAAACCCGTCTTAATGTTGTCATGTTTTTGCCGGGAGAACGAGACATTACGACAAAGGCACAAGATGGAAAGAGCTAAATATTAGATTGTCAACGCCACAGTTGTTCTTTAGGTTAATGACCTTTCGTATCGCTTCTCGTTGGCCGTTGTAGGAAGGAACATCACTCCGCTGTGTCATACAGAAGTATATCTTACAGGAAAGTTTGGAACAGTAGTTCTCTTTTCAAAATCTTTACTATCCTTACTAATATTATAAAAGCGAAAGTGAGTTTATTTGTTTGTTACGTCTTCACGCCTAAATGGCAAAACCGATTTTAATGAATTTTGGTACAGAGATAGTTCGGACCCTGGAGACGGACATAGGCTTTTTTAAAAAAAGATTGAGATGTGAGGGAAGAAAACTCAAAACTTAGCATGGCTATTACAATAAATAAGGCGCTAGGGCAAAAACTACAGGTGGCAGGTACTTGTAAATCAGGAAAGGGGAACTGTGTTACCCCGAATTCAACGCGATAGAAGCCGCGGGCAAAAGGTAGTAAAAATAATTCTTTCTCTCTGTTCACACATTGTACCTAAGGGACAACGAAGCACAAAGTGGTACCACGAATTTAGCACTATATATTAATATGATTCTAGATTTTAGACCCCTAAAACATTGAAAATTTTCGTCAGTGACTAAAAAAACACTTTATATGATTTGATTGATTTATATTGATTTTACATCTAAAATTAAAGGATGCTGACGATATAACTAGTTCTTAATCTTGCAGATGGGTCCCGTTATCAGACACTACAAATGAGTGCATTATTAACGGTGCCAAGAAGGCCATATGGAAATGTGTACCAAAATGTAAGTATTTGAACAAAGAAAAAAAAAGTTTATTTGGCACATTCCACAAGTGCACACAACATTAAACAAAATAAAAGCAAAATTAAATTTTGAAAAAAAGAATACGTAATTCGAAACACAAAAAGGAGATAATTATTGTGTCTCGCGGCTGCGCTGAATATTCGAAACATTTCTTATCCATTTAACGCATCAATGTTAAATGACGCATGGTTCTATTAAATTCGCTCGCTTCAATAAAAACAAACAGTTACTCTATAATCATTCAGTTAAGGATACAATGATCGGTAAAAACTAACCGAATTTAAATATCCCCCACCTAGATCTAAACTGACACAACTCAAAAAAGGAAAATTGTCAGGAGGCATAAAACGTATTACGCATTGGATTTTATGAATAAGATTGCCACCTTTTTTGTCTATATAAAGGACATTTCCAAAATAGGGTAGAAAGAAAAAGTACATAGTGTCAAAATAAAGTACTCGTTTAATATCTCCACAGCATCCTAACATTCAAAATTAAAATAAATAAAAGCATATTACGTCGTTCTGTTTTACGCAATATTCTTATAATAATGTAATACTTTGTTTTTTTTTTTTTTTTTAAAGAAATCAAATAACTCAAAATAAAGTATTTTCGCGCACTATAAAGCTGATGTAACGTAAAGAGTGCAATAACCTGCAATAACGTACAATACTTTATTTTATATAAGTAGTACGGGTGGCAACCCTGGTTTTGAACATTATTTTTAGATCATAAATAGGTTGTTAAATGTCACTGTATATAAATTGTGTTATGTCAAGTAGCAGCGTCAATCTCCGGCATTTGAATATAAGGACAAAAGTTTTCTCAGCATATATCTAGGTGTGCGATATATACACCAATTTTATTCTATGCTAAATCCGGACTGGAGAACTTCGGTTGACGAGATAAAACTGATTCACGATTCCAACAGTTAAGCTATTGAGAAGACAGAGAAACGTATATAGAGGTACAATTTCATAATCATGTTAATGAACGTAACTATTTGGCCATTACGCAAAGCAGGAAATGTTTTTTTATCGGGTGAGATAAACATTAAATCACATCTCGCCCAGAGGGGCGGAGCTGAAGGGATTGTCAGACTTGTTCTGTCTAAAAACCATCCATGTTCCTTCTTTTGTCCCTTGTGTTCCGGGGCTACAGAATCTCTTCCCCGAAAAATGTATTTATTTATTAATGTTAATTAGAATGACAAAATATTTAATTTTGTAATTGATGATAAAGTATTGATTGATCCATTAGCTTCTATAAATTTGCATGCCGTAAGGTAGAATGTAGGGGAAACCTTCAACCATAAAAATCTGCCTAGCCTTTCCCAACTACGTTGGGGTCGGCTTCCATTCTAACCGGATGCAGCTGAATATCAGTATTTTACATGGAGCGACTGCCTATCTGACCTCCACAACCCAGTTAGTACTGGGTAATACGATATTCCTTGGTAAGACTGGTTGTCAGACTTTCGGAACACTGACTACCTGTAACGACTGTCAAAGATCTACAAATGACAGCCGGGACCAACGGCTTAACGTGCTTTCCGAGGCACGGAGGAAACTCGGTTTGTAACGGGTGGTCACCCATCCACAGACCAACCTAGGCAAGCGCGGCTTAACCTAATGATCGACCCGAGCGGCTGCTGTTAATTAGCCACGAGCTCCTCAACCATGTATCATCTTATACTTGTGCCTACATTGTTGCCAATAAATATATCTGAATCCCCGCAACAACCCGCAACCCCAGCAGGATGATTTTAGCCCCAATATAAAATAATAAAACTTTCCAAACAAGCGTACGTCTACGACGGCGACGACTTTGACAACATACGCTGGATGATAGGAGACATTGCTGTGGTAAAGGTGGAGGATGACTTCAACTTCGAGAAACGGATCCGAGGATGTGACTTCGTACCTAAGAAAGTAGCTTATAACAACCAGTCTGCTGATATAGAGAAGTCACATACGCACGCATCCATCGCCGGTTGGGGAGCAACTGACTCATTCTCTGATGTAAGAAAGTCACTCTATTATAAATGCAAAAGTTTGTGAGGATATTGGCACACAGGTAGTTTATAACCTGGATTAACGCATAGGCTTTTTATCCCAGTCTATGTGGGTGAAACCGCGCGGCGCAGCTATTATTGATGCGAAAGTTTGTGAGGACGTTTTGGATGTTTGTTACTATTTCAAGAAAAAACTACTGAACTTAGTTTGATACATTGTCTTTAGATCTAAAAAGCCTTTACTAATAAATGTTTAATTCTCAGGAGTTTGAAGAGAATCCTGTAAGTACCTACTTTAGTAAATTCTAGCAATAGTTGAGTAGTTTTCGTTGTTGAACAAAATTACGCCACTTTGGACTACAAAAACACCGTGTACTGATTTTGACGTCCGAGAGATCACAAACATCGCAATTCATGGTCAACTCACAGCCAGATTAGCATCGCTTTAACTATCTGCCTAAAGAATTTTCTCTTGAAAGTCCAAACTGCAAGAGTCTGACCGTCGTGATCCTGATGAAGTACGATCAGAGAGTCAAAATAAGCTAAGGTAAGGATTAAATATAAACGTGTGTTTAGCTCAACTCAATTATTCATCACCATCATCATCTAACGCCGCTGGATGCATTCCCAAACGTCTTTCAACTCGGAAGTTTAATTCCGACCTGACCTCTGACTTAAGTATTTTTATAACATTGTACAATTTTTTCTACCCGCGGCTATCTATACTTCAATACTAATATTATAAAGCTGAAGAGTTTGTTTGTTTGAACGCGCTAATCTCAGGGACTACTGGTTGGAATTGGAAAATTCTTTTAGTGTTGGATAGTCCATTTCTTGAGGAAGGCTATAGGCTATATAACATCATGCTACGACCAACAGGTGCTGAGCAGCGTGGGTGAAACCGCGTGGAACAGCTAGTTCTTAATAAAAGAGGAGGGTGGTGGAGGTTTTTACCTAAGCTTCTTCTTCTTTCTATATACTGTGGAGAGTGCCTATCCTGATGTCAGTTTTTGGCCTAGTTGTTTGTTCATTGGCCTTTGACTTGGCTTAAAATACCGTCGAGAAATGTCTGTCAGGCATTCTGGTTTCTTTACGCTGTTGTTTTCCTCCACTGAAACAAATGATATTTATATAATAGAAAAATCTTTGGGGTTGAATTTGAGACCTACTTCGCAGTTGAGCTTGCTGATTCGGTGTCGGTTCTCATTATGCCACCTATCCAAGAACCGACTGCGGCTAACGTTTTCTTACTTTGATGTTTGACCCTTCCAGCTGATATTATTTTACCAAACGCACTCTGATTGGCAGTCTCTCACAGAGTACAATCTTAACTCAAATAATTGCAGTTAAGACAATCAGTGAACTCGCCGGAACTTTTGGAAACAGAAGTTCAGCTGATCTCCGCTAAGAACTGCAAGAAGCGCTGGGAGAATCGCTACCACTACGCGATCGATGAACACATGATTTGCACGAGAGACATTACTGATATTGAGTCTATAAGTGGTATTTGTGCGGTTCGTATTGTTATTATTTTCGTCGGCATTTAGATTTAAGATGGGGGTTGGTAGAGTTGTAGTTGATTGACGATACGGTTGGCGCAGTGGCCGAGCGATTGACTGCTGCGCTGCGTGTCGCGGGTTCGATCCCAGCATGGGTCTGGTTGTTTGTGTATGTAAAATTAAATGTTTGTAAGTTAACCACGATACAGGAGAAATTCTGAGGTATTCCATGAAGCGCACCCAAACGAAGCGCACCCACACGAAGCACACCTAAAGTATTCCACCTAGCACACCCGTAGGTGGGCTTCCGATAAAAATTTAAAATAATTAATTTCCTATTCCACGAAGCACACCTAAGAATATCACTCGCATAGTGCAGGGACTAAGAAATAAAAATGTCGATAAAAGAAAATTATATTTATTATTTAAAAGACTAACTTAAATTTCTAACATCATTCAGTTTCATTATAATAATGTGACACAATATGTGTAATTTTTTTAATCTTACTATTTAAAATCACAGATTGTTTCTTAATAAAATTAACTTTCCAAAAGAATAATTATTTTTAACTATTTTTCTATTATTTTCCTTTTTTGTGATCTTAATAAAATCACAGATTGTTTCATATTTGCAATAAAAACTGGGACAAATATCAAAAACATTGTAAATATTGTTTTACATAGAGATCTATGTTGATGTTTCTTATAGCTACCTTTTAACTAATAATAAAAAAACGCTACTTTTATATAAATCACAGACTGTTTAAAATCATAAATCTCAATTTTTAAGATTCTTAAATAATCTTTAAGAAATGGGCAATTTAGTATCTAAACTTATCAATTGAATAAATTGTTATTTTCAGAATCTTTTTTTCTAGACAATGTCCAACTGAAATTAAACCATTTTTAAAATCTTTTATTGTGTCTTCGATTATATTGTTTTTTATTTCAGCATATTTTTGATGATTTGAATAACCCATTTTTACTCTAATTTCGGCATAATTATTGCAATTTTTTTGGAAGCAACCTAAAAGTTTTGCCAGATTCATGGCTCTGTTTTTATTGAAAATTTTATTTATTTCAGAGTAAAGAGATTCTGTATAATTATTAGTTTTATTTTTTACGTTAAGTATAACACGACCATTTGTCGTGCCATAACTTATGTTCGAGCCACTGAGTTACAATGTAATCATTAAATCTAGAAATACTGTCACCTTGAGGACATTCGCTCATAATGTAATAAATATTTTCTAATTCTAATAAATATTTTCTTTTATCGACATTTTTATTTCATAGTCCCCGCACTATGCGAGTAATATTCCTAGGTGTGCTTCGTGGAATAGGAAAATTAATTGTTTTAAATTTTTATTTGAAGCCCACCTACGGGTGCGCTAAGTGGAATACTTTAGGTGTGCTTCGTCTGGGTGCGCTTCGTTTGGGTGCGCTTCATGGAATACCTCGAAATTCTGAGTGAGGGGCAACGTTTATTAAAAAAAAGAAGGTTGTGTTCATGGTGTAGGTTTGTACCACTCAAGAAAGGCCTACACACGGCCTACATATTCAGTTGTGAGTGAAATTGGGCTGGGGCAGATAATGATGTAGGAACAGCGTAGCAAGTTTCTCATCCATCATTGAAAGCGTAAAGTCCTTCCATATTCACAATATCGCTATAGTTTTACTTTATGAGTAGGTCACCAATTCATAACATTCGACCGAGGAGATGACGGAATACCCTAAGTAGCTTCTTTATAATTTCGGAGAAGTAGAGTAGACAATACGCTTTTGCCCAGGAGTGGCCAGTCAAGGCTTACAAAACAGGGTACCTATATAAATAAACAATTTGTACATTAAATTGTAGCAAACAACAGAAATATAAGCTCCATTTGAATAAACAATCAGGTGGCTTAACATGACGTCATTCCTATGTGGGAAAGAGACAGACCTATACAAGATGTATCTCTTTTTCATACTGGAATGAGATCAAAACAATATTGCTTCATCACGTTATGGTAACCTTACAGCACTTAGTTAACCGTGCGTTTTGGAGTCTTGGAATAATTAAAACTATGGTTATCAATTTATAGGATCGCGAAATCAACTGCAAGGAGTTGCAATACAGTGACAGCGAAGACTATAAAGATGATGATGACGAGTTTCCTGAAGTGATCGTACCCAGGAGAAGGATGGTAGAGCCAGGACAACTAAAGGTCCACACCGCTGGTCACTTGCATGATACCAGAAGAAAGAATAATGCTCCTTCAGGGGGATTTTGTCAGGTATATAATTTAATTTAACTCCTTTTCTTATAGAGTGCGCAGATATGTTTTCCTTTTGCTTCGTCTACGTAAACCTGATTTTTGACTGCTCCGTTGGTTTGATTCCCAGTTTGGGCAAAAAGAATAGAAATTTCTCAGCCCGGAGTTTGGAAGTTTGGGTGTGGTGACCCTGCACCTGAACTCTCTCCGATCGTGTCAGGTTGACGTACAGTCAGCATCAAAAGTTGATGACCACATTTAGATTTTCAAAATCACTGTACACCGTATTACATCTAAATCGATCAACATGACGAGCGCCAGAAATGAATGATTTTCATAAAAGGGCATAGTAAGGTGACCATCACTTTTCAAAAATCACTAAACAAAGTAATAGTAAAAAAAGCATAACATTCTTCGTCTCTAAAGTCCCTGAACAAAATGAAATATTTTTTGGGTTTTACGTGTGTATTTCGGTACGTATATTATGTTTTTGGTATATAAACTAGGTAGACACATGGAAATGTAATTCACCACCCTTTTACTTATTATCAACAATTTTTTTTCAAAAAATGATGACCAAATCTAATCGAATTTAACCTCATTATGGTTAACACCACGACTCAGAGTACCGCGACTCGGATAGGTAAGGTTAGAAGGTTAAGGCGGAGCTACCGCTTTAGCCTTCGTGGTTTTTTTTAAACCACCCAGAAATAAAAACTTTGGTAATAATTTTACATTAAAATGCGGGTTTCATTTTGGTGGTCATTTACTATTTTTGTCTGCTATTTGTTACTATATCTGGTGGTAAGTTAAACATAAGCCAATTTGAAATCCCCGCCACGGGATGTGTAATGTGTGTATTTGAATAGCCCGCTTACGCGCTCCGCGCGAGGCGGCCAATCACGACGCTTCGTGCCGACCCTCACAAAACGCGGCACCCTACGCCCTCTCTCGTTTAAAAAAACTGTGAACGAATGGATGCAGCTCCGCGTTAAAACTGTATTCTTTGTGTTTTAACTGATGTAATAAACTATATTACATCTCAAATAGGTTGTTTCCCACAATCTATAAATGACATTATAATTTTTATTTGTCACTAAAGCGCAATTGATAACTGACACCATATTCTTTTGTCGTCTTTTGTTTTTAAACCAAAAAAGAAAAAGAGGTGTTGACAGCTGCCTGCCATGCTTTTTTATGCATTTTCACTCGGTCCAAGTAGGTTGGTAGAAAAGATCTATCCCTTTAACTTTTTTTTACATGATTTATTTTGGATAGGACAAGATTGGTTTTAAAACTGTGAAGACGACTCTGATTAATATTATTACTATAAGTTTACACTAGGGAATGCAACCCCGATCTCGCGACATCTCGTGTAATTTTGTCGGTTAGCAGATAGTACTCTCTTGATACACTTTGTTTTTTTTTTTAAGAAGTTACTTTCAAAATCACCCGTAACTACTTTTAAATCTCCTTGAGCCTACCCACCTTAATACATTCAATTCAATTCAAAAGCCTCTTTATTTCCATGACAAAACATTTTTAACTTCTTATATAACTAAACACTAGGGGTATATATATTTGTTATTAACATTAAAAGAAAAAACATTTTTAAACACTTATAAATTAATTCTATGACTATGAAAATAATATTTGTTACATTTTTAAAAAATTGTCATGGCCCCTTTTGGGTATAGGCCTCCTCCAGTTGTCTCCAACTTTCTCTATTTTTCGCGACGTCTATCCAGTCTCTACCCGCTATTCTTTCTAGATCGTCAGTCCAACGAGCTCTTGGTCTACCTTTTAATCTTTTACCTCCAGGACCGTGCCATTTGGTAACGCGATTTGGCCATCTGTCCTCAGAGTATCGCGCAATATGACCGGCCCATCTCCACTTCAGACGCATCGTATGTTGAGTTGCATCTAATACTTGGGTTTTTTGTCTAATTTTTCTACTATTCTGTTTTTCTGTGATCTTAACACCAAGGATGCTCCTCTCCATAGCCCGCTGGCATGAACGGATTTTTTGCAGGGTTTTGTTATTGTAGATCCATGTTTGTGCGCCATATGATAGGCAGGGAAGTAGACAGGAATCCATCACTTTTTTCTTTAAGTTTACTGAGAGTTTCGACTTCATAATTTCTTTAAAGCTCCAATATTTTTTCCAAGTCATATTGACCCGTCTATCTAATTCATCTATATGCCTTGAGCTTTTAAAAGAAATTTGTTTTCCTAGATATATATAGCTCTCCACATAATCAACGGGTGTTCCATTTATTTGAATGGGGGTTTGCTTGCCGTTGGTACATACCTTTGTTTTTGCGGTGTTTAGTAGTAGGCCGATTTTCTCGCTGACATCGTTTAGTTCTGTAAGCATAGCTTCTAGTTGTTTTGGAGTCTTAGCGAAGAGAACTATATCATCCGCAAATCTAAGGTTGGTGAGGTACTTTCCACAAATCAGTATTCCTTTCCCATCCCAGTTCAAGCTTTTCATTATATTTTGTATTACAGCTATGAAAATTCTAGGTGACAGCGGATCTCCTTGTTTCACGCCTCTATTAATGTTAAATTCAGGGCCTACTCTATCTAGTTTTACGCGACTGGTGCTATTTTTGTATATGTTTTTAATTATGTTGATGTATGTGTATGGTAGATTTTGATGCTGTAATGCTTCCCATATGCTGTTATGTGAGATAGAGTCAAATGCTTTGGCGTAGTCAACATAAGCGAGGTAGAGATCTTTTTTGAACTCTACATGTTTCTCTATTATTTGGTCCAAGGTGTGTATTTGGTCGACTGTTGAATACCCTTGTCGGAAACCAGCCTGTTCCACTGGTTGGCTTTTTTCTAGAGTTGACTCTATTCTTTTTTCCAAACACATTGCAAACAGTTTATACAATGTGGGTAGTAAGCTGATTGGCCGGTAGTTATTTATGTCTGCTGGATCACCTTTTTTATAAATAAGAATAATGCGTGATTTTGTCCATTTAGATGGTACTTCCTGTTTTTCGAGTATTTTATTGAATAGGGTAGTAATAGGTTCTATCAATACGTGGCATCCAGTTGTTAGGGCCTCGTTGGGTATGTTGTCTTCACCTGGACTCTTATCCATTTTCAGTTTTTTAATTTTTGACATTATTTCTTCAGTAGTGAATAGTTGGATTTCTATGTTCGTATCTGTAAGCTCTGGAAGCTTTTCGTAACTAATATTGTTAATGGATTGACCTTCGTACAGTTTCTCGTAAAATTTAGAGGCGATTTTTACTAGGTCTCTCCTTGTTTGTTGTTTCTGTCCCTTTTTTTGTGGCTTCAATGTAGGAATCCATGATTTTTCTGTTCTTAGCTCTTTAAACGCTCTCTTTTGACTTCCTGTATTTGTAAGGTGTTTTTCAATTATTTTTATTCTGTGGTTGTCATAATCTCTTTTAAGTAATCTGTTTGTAGTTTTATAGAGCGCTGAGAGTTCTTTTTTATCATTTTTATCTTTTAAAGGTTTAAATTGTAGAGCATTTCGTTTTTTAATTTGGTTAATAGTTTCTTGTGATATTATTTCTTGTGATATTATTTCTTTCTTAATTTTAATGGACGCCGAACTCTTTAAGCCTTTTTGTATGGCAGACTCTATCTTGAAGTAATATGTCTCTATGTCATCATTGTCTTCCCAGCACATACATTCTAGTTCCTTGCACACGGTAGATATGTATATTTCTTGTGATTTTTTATTTGATAGGATGGGTACTAGGGTTGAATTAAATGTATATCTAGTTTTCGTTTGTTTAGTTAGTGTTATTGTTCCTCTTAGGAGTCTGTGGTCGCTGGGAAAATACATTTTGTTAATAATTTCTACGTTGGTAAAGAGTTTAGGGTTGTTACTCAAAATGTAGTCTATTTGGTTCCTATTTTTTTGGTCTGGTGTAATCCATGTCCATAAGTTTTTTCTGTTTTTCCTGAATATTGTATTCATTATTGTAAATTTATTTTTTAGAGCGTATTGAACGAGTTTTTCGCCTCTTGGGTTCCTTTTTCCGTAGCAAAAGGATCCTATTATACTGCTTTCTTCAGGTTTTCTTTTACCTATTTTGGCGTTCAGATCTCCTAGTAGTATGATGGTTCTACCTGATGCTAGGTTCCGGGCGTTTTCTATCTGTTCGTAAAAATCATCGGCCTCTTCCTCAGTTGCTTCTGAGGTGGGGGCGTAAACCTGAATAATTGTGATTTTCATTGATTCGAAGTTTAGATTTAACAAACATACTCTTTTTGATATCCCTATGTAGTTTTCTATATTGCTTTTGTACTTTTTCTTTATCAGGAATCCGACTCCATGTAGCCCTTTCGACTCTCCGGTGTGGCAGAAAATGTGGTCATCATCTTCTATAATATTATTACCTTCTCGCCTGACTTCCGCGAGGCCTATGATGTCGTATTTGATTTTTTCTAGAGAATACTTTAGCAATATCATTCTTTGTGGTGATAGTAACGATTTTACATTGTATGTGCAGATGTAGAGTTTTTGACATACTGGAGGGTTGTTGTCTAAACCTCCCGCGGTGACAAGCCGTGTTGGGAGATTGAGAGGGGCCGGTAATTGCTAGTTACTTGTTTGTTTCGTGTAGTTTGTAGGAGGAGTTTTCTCAGGTAATGTGAGCGTAGGTTTTTTTATAATAAAGTTGTTCATATTGTTCGTTTTATTTATCTTTGTGGGCTGTTTTTTAAACTGGTTTTCAGTGCTTGTAGAGTTTTTTGTTTGCTCGGGGGATTCTGATAAAATTCTCTTTTTGTTATGTATCTTAGTATGTTCTTCTTGTTTGTCTTCTTTGTTAAGAATTATCAGTTTATTGTATTTTATTATCGCTTTTATACCTTTTTCTTTTGCCTTTTCTACTTCCGATTGGAGCTCTTTTCGTTTTTGGAGGACGTCTTGTGGAAAGTCTTCCTTTATGTAATAGGACGTAGTTTCAAGGCGCTTTTTATTTTTTAATATTTCTATTTTCATCCCCATAGTAAGCAGAGTTATTACGATAGGCCTGACTTTATTTCCTTTCCTGCCAAGTCTTCTCACGTTTTCGATGTAGTGTTTCTCACATTTTATTTTTAGTGTTTTGGTAATAATATCCAGGACTTTGGCCTCTAAGTCTTGGTAGCTAATTTCTTCCTCCTCGATCCCAAAAAATATTAGGTTCTTTCTTCTCATGTATCGCTCAAAATGATCAAGTGACCTTTTTTGTGCTTCTAATTTTTGTTCTAGTTGCTCGTTTTTGGTTTCCAAACTAGTAAATTTCTCATTAATATTATTAATAATGGTGTTTTTAAGCTCTTCTTTCATGACCATCATTTCCTGTTTATTTTCTCTCATTTCTTCTTGCATATTTTTTAGCATCTCTTTAATTTCTTCCATCTTTTGGTTTAGCGCCCTCTGTTGGTGTTGCGTAGTACTAGGAACTTCGAGAGCCGTGTTCGCTGGCAAGTTAATGTAGCATCGATACTTCCAATATTGGCGTATGTTATTATTTGTTAAGCCGCTAGATGGCGCTGTATCAAAAAATGTTTTTGTTGAGTTTTTATCTATGGAAGTGACAATGACACCGCAGTATATATTTTAGGTTACTGGTTTGTTTACATTTTCAGAATAGATTAAATTTAGTTTGATGGTCTGTTTTTATTGCTCACTGATAATCACAAGATGGCTTTTGTTCGAGAAAAGACTGTTCAGTTTATCACAAGAAATAGAATGTCACTGATTGTTATTGCCGCTTGTATCACTGATTACTGTTCGTACACATAGCTGGGTGGTATTTATTTATATTTATATCACTGTATTTGTTAGTTATTTACACTTTTTCGCTATTTTTTCACCACTTTTTTCACTTTTTATACTTTTAGATTAACTTTGTACACAGAGCTGATGTTTACATTGGCACAGTAGCGCCACCTCTCTCCTTAATACATACTTTTTTTTTATTATGTTCAGTAAAACTGTTAATTATTTAGTTATTAATATAAAAAAAGGCTTTTGTTTTCTTTCAAATAATATTTTGTATTAATTAACTTCACTATCACAAACAAGCAGTTTTCATCGTATTTAGTCATGTGATTGTAAGCTAGACGAGATTTTAAAACTTTTGGGATTCCGCGGGTTTGACACTAAAGCCTTTAGTGTCCTTATTTATCCGAGTGCCATGTTTGGCAAAATGGCAAACAGGGCAAACATGACATTATGCAAAATGGGCACTATGTGCAACTATGGCAAACAGGGCAAATTGCACTCGGATAAATAAGGACACTTAAGACACCTTTGGCAAACAGGGCAAAAATGGCACTTGGATAAATATGTACACAAAAGGCACTTATGGCAAACAGGGCAAACAGCACTCAGATAAATAAGGACACTTAAGGCACCTATGGCAAACATGGCACACTGTGCAACATGGGCACTATGGGCACCTATGGCAAACAGGGCAAATAGCACTCAGATAAATAAGGACACTTGAGGCACCTATGGCAAACATGGCACACTGTGCAAAATGGGCACAAAAGGCACCTATAGCAAACAGGGCAAACATAGCACAAGGATAAACAAGGACTAATAAGGCACATATGGCAAACAGGGCAAACATGGCACTCGGATAAATAAGGACACTAATGGCACCTGTGGTAAACAGGGTAAACATGGCATTCTGTGCATAATGGGCACTATGGGCACCTATGGCAAACAGGGCAAACATGACACTCGGATAAATATGTACACAAAAGGCACTTATGGCAAACAGGGCAAACAGCACTCAGATAAATAAGGACACTAAAGGCACCTGTGGCAAACAGGGCAAAAATGCCACTCGGATGAACTAGGACTAATAAGGCACACATCGCAAACAGGGCAAACATGGCACTCGGATAAATAAGGACACTTAAGACACCTATGGCAAACAGGGCAAACATAGCACTCGGATAAACAAGGACACAAAGCACACATGGCAAACATTGCACACTGTGCAAATGGGCACCTATGGCAAACAGGGCAAACATAGCACTCGGATAAACAAGGACACTTGAGGCACCTATGGCAAACAGGGCAAACTTGGCACACTGCAAAATGGGCACTATGTGCAACTATGGCAAACAGGGCAAACATGGCCCTCGGATAAATAAGGACACTTGAGGCACCTATGGCAAACAGGGCAAACATGGCACTCGGATAAATAAGGACACTTAAAGCACCTATGGCAAACAGGGCAAACATGGCAATCGGATAAATAAGGACACTTAAAGCACCTATGGCAAACAGGGCAAACATGGCACTCGGATAAATAAGGACACTTAAGGCACCTAGGGCATACAGGGCAAACATGGCACTCGGACAAACAAGGACACTTAAGGCACCTGTGGCAAACAGGACAAACATGACACTGTGCAAAATGGGCACTTTGTGCACCTATGGCAAACAGGGCAAACATGACACTGTGCAAAATGGGCACTATGGGCACCTATGGCAAACAAGGCAAACATGGCCCTCGGATAAATAAGGACACTTGAGGCACCTATGGCAAACAGGGCAAACATGGCACTCGGATAAATAAGGACACTTAAAGCACCTATGGCAAACAGGGCAAACATGGCAATCGGATAAATAAGGACACTTAAAGCACCTATGGCAAACAGGGCAAACATGGCACTCGGATAAATAAGGACACTTAAGGCACCTAGGGCATACAGGGCAAACATGGCACTCGGACAAACAAGGACACTTAAGGCACCTATGGCAAACATGGCACTCGGATAAATAAGGACACAAAAGGCACTTATGGCAAACAGGGCAAACAGCACTCAGATAAAAAAGGGCACTTAAGGCATCTATGGCAAACATGGCACACTGTGCAAAATGGACGCTATGGGCACCTATGGCAAGCAGGGCAAACGTGGCACTCGGATAAATAAGGACACTTAAGGCACCTATGGCAAACAGGGCAAACTTGGCACTCGGATAAATAAGGACACTTAAGGCACCTATGGCAAACAGGGCAAACTTGGCACACTGCAAAATGGGCACTATGGGCACCTATGGCAAACAGGGCAAACTTGGCACACTGCAAAATGGGCACTATGGGCACCTATGGCAAACAGGGCAAACATGGCACTCGGAAAAATAAGGACACTAAAGGCACCTGTGGCAAACAGGGCAAACATGACCTTCTGTACAAAATGGGCACTATGGGCACCTATGGCAAACAGGGCATAAATGGCACTCAATGAACTAGGACTAATAAGGCACATATGGCAAACAGGGCAAACATGGCACTCGGATAAATAAGGACACTTAAGGCACCTATGGCAAACAGGGCAAACTTGGCACACTGCAAAATGGGCACTATGTGCAACTATGACAAACAGGGCAAACATGGCACTCGGATAAATAAGGACACTTAAGACACCTATGACAAACAGGGCAAACATAGCACTCGGATAAACAAGGACACAAAGCACACATGGCAAACAGGGCAAACATGGCACACTTTGCAAATGGGCACCTATGGCAAACAGGGCAAACATGGCACTCGGATAAATAAGGACACTAAAGGCACCTGTGGCGGACACCATATTTTTCTGTCGTCTTTTGTTTTTAAACCAAAAAAGAAAAACAGGTGTTGACAGTTGCCTGCCATGCTTTTTTTATGCAATTTTACTCGGTCCAAGTAGGTTGGTAGAAAAGATCTATCCCTTTAACTTTTTTTTACGTGATTTAGTTTGGGTAGGACAAGATTGGTTTTAAAACTCTGAAGATAGTAACGCGTACATTTTTAGTTTGTAGTTCAGCTACTTTTGATAGTGTTAGTGTATAAGTTTACACTAGAGAATGCAATACCGATCTTGCGAGATCTCGTATAATTTAGTCGGTTAGCAGATAGTACACTTGATACACATTTTTTTTTTAAGAAGTTACTTTCAAAATCACCCGTAACTACTTTTTAATCTCCTTGAGCCTACCTACTTTTTTTTATTATGTTCATGTTAGTAAAACTGTTAATTATTTAGTTATTAATATAAATAAAGGCTTTTGTTTTCTTTCAAATAATATTTTGTTTTAATTAACCTCACTATCACAAACAAGCAGTTTTCATCGTATTTAGTCATGTGATTTTTTTTTAACTAGACGAGATCCTAAAATTTACGATCTCGAGTCGGGATTGAATTCAATAGTTTACACGCTACGTATCAGAAACAAAATAATGTTCAGTAACTTTCGTTCTTTAGATGTTAAGTTATTTTTGGACTTTTCCGTGATTACACTAGAAAATTAAAACAAGTATTTTATATTGTTCAGTGACTTTTGTAAAACTGAATGTTAAGATGTTTTCGGATATTATAACGATCGGCAATTTTTGACATAATGGTGTTTAGTGACCTTTGACGAGTAGTGTTCAGTTAATTTTGAACTCTAATGATGTTCATTCAATACTGGCGCTCTATCTTGTTGAGCGATTTATGGGTGATATAATGCACAGTGATTTTGATAATCTGAATGTGGTCATCTATTTTTGATGCTGACTGTACCATCGGACTATGACAGGCAACAGAGAGTGCAACCAACACCTGTGCCTAGCACACACACTTGTTCACTAAAATATTTCCCGCGCCGATGGCTAATCTTCGCTGAGATTGATCCAGGAGGACTATACCTGACACAACTTTGTATTTTGCGTGCCTATTTTCTTTTATCGAAAAAGAGGTTCTTTCCCTCAAACGTCCCGCCAAATCCTTCGCTGCAACTGCTTCGCAAAAGGAGGTGCTTCCTATTCCCTCTTGCTCCGAACCAGAAATTATTAATCTGGTTATTTATCTCTTTTGTTGACTCTACCTATCCTTTCATACTTTAGGATTGAACATTTGTTTTAGAATGACCACGGTGGACCCCTTATTGTGGGCCAAGGCAAGACATCCATGGTTATAGGAGTGATGTCCGCTTGTCTCACTCGCGACATCACCAGGAAATGTTACGGACCCTTCCTCTTCACCAGCGTTTACAAAAACAGGAACCTCATAGCTTGTGCCATTGACAAGAATCCTGGGTGCGTTCAATTTTATTATTAAAGTAAATAACATTTTTAAAGCCTAAGCATTTATGGGATTTAAAGAAAAGAAAGCAAGAAAAACTGCTTATTGTTTAATAGACTCGCAAAGGATAAAACATTGAAACGAAACCGGTCAAGTGAGAGTCGGACTCGTGCACCGCGGGTTCCTTACGAACTTGCGATATATACGGCTTTTTGACGGCCTAGACTTAGAGGCTTGATTTTTTCACAGCTCCAAGGGTGTGGTGTGTTAGATCTGTGAACTAACCTAACTTGCGTATAAGGTTTTAATTGCAACTTGATACCTCCACGCTTTCCCGAGGTAAAAGATCTTGATAGACAGGTAGACGGACAACAAAGTGATCCTACAAAGATTCCATTTATTTCTTTTGAGGTAGTACGGAGTAAAGAGTAAGTACCTAAAAAAACAACAAACTAAAAAAATATATCTATTTTTTTTAAAGCGCATACAAGGTGGAAGGTATACTGACGCACAAACAGTTACCATGTACTTGGTACATCATTCTGAATCTGAACCCCATAGGAAGGGATTGGAAAATATTTCTATGAAGCGTGGTCTACCTAACCTCCGCCATTTTTGTTTTCAAATAGCTGCCAAGCCTAAAACCCATATTAATTAATACCTGATAGCAATATACATAAATAAGTTTTTAATCAAACGAAATATTCTAAATCATCACAATTTCCAAATATAAGGCATCATATAATATCGTATAATTTAAAAGAGTGTCCATGGAGTTTCTTGCCCATTCTTCTCCATAGAGATCAACGCTTTGGAATGGGCAACTAAAGTACTTTCACAAGTTATTATGTCTTGTGACCGGGACTGTAGATTCATTTATTTTCTTGGCATTCAAAAGTGCCTCTAATGGTCTAATTGAAATAAATGATTTGATTTGATGATCAAAGTTGGTCTGACTGCGCAGATTGTAACCAGATTGCACCTTGTTTGATTTTGTCTCATACAATTATTATTTTTCATTGATGTCAGCCATCTTTTCGTAAAGGTTATATCAGTACTTAGTTAGTTTAGTAATTTTAATTAATTGCCGTTCTATATATTTTCATCATGTATATTTTGCCCTTTTTTCGAAAAAAATAAATACGCGTGGCACTCGAGGACTGCCCGTAACTGACCGTATTCGTAATGAAAGTGTTAGGTTTTTTTTGTTACAAAATTTCTTGATTCGGTCGCCGCGCTCAACTCCCGCGATAGAAGCTATGCAATAGCTTAACAAACCTACATTACCTTCCAGAATGATGTACTGAGTACTTGGTGGTGATTCAGTTCCCTTCAACCCTGTATATTCCTAATATATTATGTTCCAAATCTCGACCAAACGAAACCCAGTTACTGGAGAGTACAAAGTGTGCCTGGACTTTAGAAAACCCAACTATGGCTAACGACGACACTACAACACCGCGACTATATACATGACAGAGACGTCTATCGGGCTTAAATACATTAAAAAATCCTGCTTTTCGTTACATAAAATCTCATGAAAGCTATTGTATAAGGCAATTAAAACTCGTACACAATTTTTGGTCGACACAGGTCCACATGCAGAAAGTATCTGAAGACATCTAAGACCGCAATGGCTGAAACTTATTTTGATTGGTCCAAGCACAAGGATTTGACCGCACGTGCGTTCGGGTACGTCACTTTTAAAATACATCTTGATTTATTCCCTTTTAACTTATAAAAGTAAAAAACATAGCCCACCAGTATCAGGAATAGGTTCCAAGCTACGGATAGTCAGGGTTCCAGAAAGAGGGACGAGAGGGACCGGTGAAAAGTCGGTGGTAAAAAGCCGATTTATCAAACATAAAACACCGACTTTCGGAAGCAAAATGATTTTCCGTCTTTTAGAGTTTTTTTGGAAGTCGAGCTTCCGGACGTTGACAACCCTAGCTTATTCCAATTGTATTTGGATTCTGTGAGCGTATCCTATAATATGTTTTTTCCTCATTCTAGACGCGAAAATAGAGAAAAAACATACGAAAAAAAGATAGAGGCAAATGTATCAGTAGCAGATGTTCCAAATGCGGTATCGCCTTCTACAATGTCAGCAATCGAGGCGCTGACGCCATCTATGATGTCAGCAAATGCTTCGTCGAGACCGGCTACAATAGTAATTAAATTATGAGTTTAAAAATTATGATGAATAAAGTAATTGGTTACTTGGCATAACTTGTTTGCATACACATAACCTTATGTCTGTAATTCCTGAAGGTATAGACAAAGGTGTACCTAACAATAGGGGTACACCCAAATTCCGCCATCAACTGGGCACAAATTCGAGCTCCGTGGTTGTTATTGAGAAATTCCTTATGAAAACATCCCAACATCACTGCCCGAACCGGGAATGTAACCATAGTTTCACTTGCGACCACTCGATCAACGAGGTAGTTGATTGTGCTTAATTTGGACACTATGCTGTATCACAAAGACACACCATAATAGTGGCAGTAAGGCCCCTTTTTGAGGAGTGGCTGGAGAAACGCCAAGGCGTCCTCACCTACCGCCTGACGCAGGTCCTCACCGGGCACTAAAGCTTCGGGAGGTTCGCCGGGGGTTGGAATCACCCAGGTGTCAGCCCTGGTTCAGTCCATGGTCCGGAGCGAGAGGGAATGGGAAGCGGTCACTTCTTTCTGCGAAGCAGTCATACTAGTGAGTGTGGCCGGACGTTTGAGGGTGAGAACCTTAAACCAACCCACCCGCCGCGGGAAATGCTCCAAGCGTCGGGCGCCGGGAGACGACCACCAGCCACCGTAGAAGCGGGCCTGTGGACGGTGAGCAATGAGTAGTTTACCGTCCGTCCGTCCGGTGTCGACGGCGCGTTAATATTCCACGCGTGCCTCAAAGAGATGTTAGTAAAGCAGCTCAGCGGAAGTAATTTGATGATTTCCCATTTGCATGAAAAGATGTATCACAGAGATACTAACAATGGACCATTATGTACTTAATATAGTACCAAAAGCTATAGGTTTAAATAGTTTTTGAATTTAGAACTTTAACTTTGAGAAATCAAGATCGAAATATAAATATGAGCAAAGTTAAAGTATAACCTTGTTATTTTAATATGGCTGATTCAGATCCTTGGACTCCATCATATATGTAAACGACTACCACACCTAATATCGAATCGGGAATCGAACCCAGAACCACGTACTTAGTAGTAGCGTTTGCTTGGGTAGGAAGAAATGGAGACAATAATATGAGCTTGATAGAAATATAAATTGATCTCGAGAGAAATATTCATTAGGGACAAATAAATAAAAACACAAAGTAGTTATTAAATAAAAATTAACTCGGAATACGAAACCAATTTATTTACTCATTCAATTAACTTGAAAAAATAATTACAATATACGTAACTTTATACGATTTCCGGATATCGTATAATTAACTTGCTCCAACAAAGCGTTACTTATGGTAAATTGACCAGAAAATTTTCATTCGTAAACTCATTTTGAGATTAAACAAATTATTTTTTCGATCCTTCGTGGATCGACCTTTGACCAAAAATGACGAATTTTTGCTTGCTCCTGGCGACGATTTTCTTAATATTAGGTAAGTTCTTGTGAATATTCTCCATGTATATATTTATGTTTAACTAAATATTAATACCAATGTTAATATTTCATTATAATTTTATGATCTAGGCCCAGTTTTATCACATTCACCAAGAAAAAATAAAGAAAAACATGACGATGCGACGAAGAAGCCGCATCGTTCCAAACATCACTCCAAGAACAGCAACGATACGTCCCTGAACGAAGTGGAAGAAGTACCAGACGAAAGCTGGAACTATGAGAACACCAGCCACGTAGACTCCAGGAGGATCCTGTTTAGCAAGCGAACTGAAAAGGGGAAAAGGCCGTACATGGTAAGTTAAAGAGGGTGGGGGATCAAATCGGAAAACCATCATCATTCTCCTGCCCATATTCCAAGTTATCTGGGGTTGGTACAACTTGTCTTCTTCTTCGATACTCCTCTAATAAAAGAGGAGTCATTTCAGCGGACACCACCTGCCTTGCAATATTATCTTTTACAAAGTCCATCCATCGTTTATTTGGTCTCTCTGCGACATTTATACTCAAAACTTTCTTTACGGCATTTTCCTCATCATGAAAGGAAAAATTGCCGAAATTGTCAATTTCATAATAATAAGTAAGGTATACAACCTTTTTCGGGTTGTTCGAAAGAGATACAGCGGCCCCGGAACGTAAAGGGCAATAGAAGGAACATGGGTGGATTTTTGTCAGTACAAGTCTGACATGCTCCCCCGCTCCGCACAGAGCGTGGGAAGTCATTGGATGATTTCCCACCAGAAAAAAAAATACAACCTTTGCTCGGAGCTGCGGGTTGCTTCGAAAGAGAGACTGCTACTCCGAAACACAAAGGGCAATAGAAGGATCAGGGATGGGTCTGATACTCCCTTCCAATCTGCCCCCGGAGAGAAAAGTTAGTCAGTTTGATTTATCATCCGAAAAAAAAGTATACAACCCACTCGTGTATCGCGGTAATTTAAATATTGATGACGTCATCAAGCCCTAGGTACCAAGATGTTGCCACGTCAACATTGGTTACCATGGGCCATTTAAACACGACTATGCTATCCTGCAACTGTTTTTATAATAGATAGTGGGGTGGTTTTCTTTATCGCATTAGGGAATATAGCACCAACATTATATTATAGTCAAGCATTGGTTTGCACTGAACCTTGTTTTATCTTCATTTAACCCTTTTCAAAACACGAAGAGCGGTCGATACGGTGCTTGATTGAACTATAGTGTCGAATTTTTTCACAGCAGACTATGAGAATGAGGAAGGAATGCTTTGTTTGTATATTAACTCTCGCGTCGATTACTAATCACTGCAAATATAGTCAAAATTCGGTTGGAAAAACTTAGATATATTTGGAAATTCATGTATCGATGACGTCACCATGCTATAGGTAGGATATCCTGCCACGTGTAACATTAGTTGCTATAGGACATTCGGAATGTACAGACGCCTGCACATCAAGCTACTACAATCTGTCAGATTTCTTTGATAGATTTTCGACTTTATTTCTAAAGTATTAGGTTCAAGGTTCATTGGGAAAAATTGACAGTTTTGGGTAGCTTGACCTGCAGGCGTCTGTACTTTGAAACCATTTAACAATTATTTCACAGTCACAATTGGGTAGAACTCATGATTATTGGCAATTGCGTTACGGAATATCGTATCAGGAATTATTATCAAGCTTCTATAAACACATCTACTAGAATGTCGATTCGTGTTTATTTAATTCTGTGCTTCAAACGGTCTGTTATACATATTATATGTACAGATAGTTGTTCCGGTTCTGGCTGTTTGTGTATGTGAATTTAATTATTTGTAAACGCACCCGCGAAGCAGGAGAAATTACTAGAGTAGGTCAATTAGAAGAAAAAAAAAACACTGTATAGCAAATATTCAAAAATAGATGAGTTCACTATTCCATAAGCCCCAATATGCCAACATACGTTACCAACATCAACAGTTGCTAAACATTCTCAGTAGTCCATACTCTTAAAATGTTCAGCATTTGGATCCGGTATTTCTCAAAAATCAGACATCTAAATTTCACGTCCTAAATTGATGTTGTTTCCACTACTCAGGTTTACCTCCAACTCACCAAAGAATCTGCCAAAGCCCACAAATACCGCGGCTGGTTATGCGGCGGGGTCATCGTTGACCCCCACTACGTACTGACATCAGCCGCCTGTGTCGAAGATGCTGACAGGTTCTACATTGTCTCTGGCACTACTAAATTCATTGACAGCTTCGACTACAAGAACGACGAGTGCGTCTGCAAGCATCGCCGCAAAGTTGTATGGAAATGTATCCCTAAGAGTAAGTTTTTTTCATTCGCATTTATTTGAAAAAATATGTTTGATTGGAACTATATCTGATAGACTATTAAATACACTTCTAAAGTTCTAACCACGTTTTCAACTATTTTCTAGACTACAAATTCGACTTCCAAGACAGCATCAAATGGTCATCAAACGACATCGCTATAGTCAAAGTAGATAGAGCTTTTAAACTCGGTGTTCAAGAGAAGGGATGCGAATTCGCCGCCAACTGCATTCAATATAACAACATTAGTAGGGATATGGAGAAGCCAGGAACTAAAGGATGGATTGCAGGGTGGGGAAGCGGCAATAATTTCAGAGAGGTAAGGTTTAACTTTAAAGGCAAGACGTACGGCTTAGACACAAGCTACGCACACGGCACACGGGTAGGACAAATGAAAAAAGTGATTTAGAGCATGCTACGAGTCACCACGATGCAACGCCGGTGTCGTTTGACGCAAGACCTAGTGCTGGAGCTTAATAAACTGATTTATTTTTTTCCTAGGGTGTTTACCGTCGTCAAGGGCAGCACATACCCAAGAACAGCAAATGCCTGCAAGAAGCCAAGGTGTGCATTATGGACAACGAACAATGCGCTAAGAAATGGGCTCAAAGGTTTAGGGAAATTATCACTCAATACATGATCTGCACCAAAGATGTCATGAAGAGGCTGAGTGAACTCTGTGAGGTGAGTAACAAGGAGATGTACCGAAACATTCTACCTCGTAAAACTTTACTAACACTATTCAGGAAGTAAGTACAAAACAAACATGAGAAGACACTAAGAAAAAGGCCGTCATTCGTTATGCCAAAAAAAACATTAACTTTTTAAATCATCAGGGCTCGCATGGCTTAATTCCGTTGACCCCTTTTATGAAGTCTGTTTTCAAGTAGTGTAGATAATGCTATACTTAGACATTAAGCCTTAGAAAGATCAATGTCCGTCAAACCGTGACAAGTTCATTTTGATATTGAGGTGCTGCTCGGAAGGAACTTCCGTATAGCAGTAGTCTGTGATAAGCTTAGTTAGAATATACTGACTGAGTGACTGTTGATATTAATCTTAGTACTTCATTTTAGAAAAAATACGCCAACTGCACGGATGTAGAATCTAGACGACAAACTGATGTAGAAATACCAACTAAGACTCTCAACGTTGACTTGGGCAGACATTTGAAGGACCCTGATGACTATACAGCGAGAAGATCTTCCATGCAAGGAGGTTTCTGTGAGGTTGGTACTTTTAAAATTTTAGTACAATTAGATTTTTTTTGCATATAGTTTTTTATTTCAGCATTTTTACAGATATTGTCGAATATTAATTTTCCATAAAAAGATATTAGCGATAACTCATAACTAATTGGTCTACACTAAGCGGAATAATCGGTGAACACCCATAAAAAAAGAATAAGATCGAACATAATTATAACCTCATTTTTTGAAGTAAAAAAATACAATACAATACAAAAACAATACGGCGAGAACCTTCTGTAGTAAAGTAGCAAAAGAAATGTTTTTTTTTTAATTCTACATATTGAATGACGGGGCTATTTCAATTTCAACCTCAGTACCTCCGTCACAATTTCAATTAAGCGGTAGACCTAGAGATATTGAGGTATTAAATGAGGAGATGAGGAAACAAAGCACTAGGATTTTTTTAACTAGGAGTTTAATTTTAACGTGGCTTGATCTTGGAGACCGGGAGTGTTTCTGACGATATTGTTTCTTATTTATAGAATGACCATGGTGGACCTTTAATAGTACGATACCAAGGAAAAGAGAGGGTGATTGGAGTGATCTCAGCTTGCAAAATTGACCCCAAAACTCACAGCTGTCATGGACCCTTTTTGTACACTTCAGTCTATAGAAACCGTCAGTTCATATCTTGCGCTATTCACAAGGATGTGGAGTAAGTACTTTGAGGCCTTATAACATTTATAAGCCCACTATAAATAGGTTAGTGGAGCAACTCTTTGCTCGAGAAACCCGCGATGCTGAGCCTGAAAATAAAATCATAAAAAAAGTTGTTGCTTATTGGCGGGTGGATCCCCGAATTTCAATTCAAAAAAATGAAACTGGTTTTTTTCTGTCGCCAGCCAGTTATTTGTTAGTGTTGCCAGCAAATATTATATTATATTTCGTGTTGTATTTGTTTCCAATAAATGGCTTAATAGGTTGTATAATATGTGTTTCTTGGTAGTTCAATAGGTAAATATGTATTTTTATGTTTTCAGGGAAAACTGCAGGAGAGTGTTCCGGTCAGGTATAACTCATGAAGAATGGTCTGTTTCTTGGGATAATGTGGAGTAAGTATTTGCAATTAAGTTCATATAGGTTCTATTAAATTTCTGAATCTGATAGTAAATTTATCAGAAAAAATAAATTATTTAATTTTTCTATATTCTAATTTTTTTGACGTTCTTTTTTCAGCGAGAGTGGAGAAATTAAAAATGCTAATAGGTGAATTAATTGTGCTTTTTTGTTATTTTTGTTTAAAATTTTTGATGATCTGTTTATCCATTGCAGAGCAGTTGATTTCTAAAGGGTGTTTTTTTATGTTTTCAGAGACGAGAAAGCGAAAGCTGTAGAAAGGTTTGAATAAAATATTTAAACTTTATAATTTTCACGAAGTCCTGAAATGAATATACCCGAGAACAATCTTATTTCCTCTTGTTACAGTGTCGACGGTGAAGCCTCATCAAGCGAGAGGTTAGAATTAATACGTTTAAAATTCTAGACTCGGCGGCCAAAAGAACTTAAGTCAATTTTGTTCGGAAGCCATAAGAACTTAAGTCAAATTTGTTTTGAAATTGACTTAAGTTCTTTTGGCCGCCGAGTCTAGAATTATAATGCAGCATTTTACAAAACCACAAATGTAACCGTCAAAACTAAACATAATTAACCATCCACAGTGACGAAAAAGAAGAAAAGAGCGCCCTGAGAGAGCTTGAGTATACATTAATTATTTATAAATACACTTTATAACATTACTAGCTTTTGCCCGCGGCTTCGCCCGCGTTAAATTTGGTAGCGCCTTATTGTTTTGTAATAGCAACGCTAAGTTTTCCCGTTTCTTCCCTTTTTCTCCGTCATATCCCACTCTTTTTTTTTTAAATAGCCTATGTCCGTCTCCTGGTTCCCAACTATCTCTGTACCAAAATTCATCAAAATCGGTGTAGCCATTAAAGCGTGAAGAGGTAACAAACAAACTAACAAACAAACTCACTTTCGCTTTTATAATATTAGTAAGGATTAGTATAATTAGTATTAGTATATTAGTATTACTAAGGATTACTAATAATAATATTAGTTACATGTCAGTTTAAAGACGTATCACTTTTTAACAATTTACAATGATACATCCTCACTAATATTATAAAAGCGAAAGTTAGTATGTTTGTTTGTTACGTCTTCACGCCTAAACGGCCCAACCGATTTTGATGAATTTTGGTATCGAGATAGTATGGGACCCTAGAGACGGACATAGGCTATATAAAGTGAGATAAGGGGAAGAAAAGGGGAGAGAAAGATATTTTTTTGTTGCATTATCACGCGGGTTAAAGTTAGCGTTAGCCTAAAGTAACTATGCCATGCGGACGAAGTCGCGGGCGGAAGCTAGTTATTTTATAAAAACCGGCTGAGTGCAAGTCGGTCACGCGCACTGAGGGTTCCGTACAAACCTGTGACATAAACGGCCATATCTTTTGATTGAATACACTCAGTGGGCTGATTTTTGACTTGATTATATGTTTTAAAATTCAATTACCAATAATAATTATCGATACCTATAAGTGTTCCCCGGATAAAGGGTCTTGACAGACAGACAGACAGAACAAAGTGACCCAATAATTATTCCATTTTTTATTTGAGGTACGGAACCCTAAAAATATTATAATTTCTCAAACTATTTAGTAAACCACGTGTTTATTACAGCGAAAGTAAAGCTAAGAAGCCTAAGGAAACAACAGAGAAAGCTGCAGAAGACTCAAGTTCTGAAGATGAAGACGAAAAAGTAACCACCGAAAAAGCAACAACTGAAACAGGCACAACTGAATCAGCAACAACCGACACAGCAACAACCATAGCAACAACAACTGAAAAATCAGGAAAACCCAAAAAGAAGAAGTCTAAGAAACACAAATCCAAAACAATAAAAGCAAAACCTGATTCTGATGAAATTGAAGTAAGAGGTAAGAAGAAGGGCCCTGTCTCTTACGAGTCCAGCAAAGATGACGATGTAAATGAACCAGACGATTAGATCCTGGGTCAATATATCTTTTAAGATAAATATAAAAATTGCGTTTCATTTTAGAAATAGATTGTCCTCAAAGCGTACATAATCTTTAAAATAATATACAAGAACATTTCAATAAGAACCTTAATTGCACACGAAGTCTGTGTTATGTTTCGCTGTGAGGACGGTATCCTTGACACACCCTTCAGCCAAAACTGTTCTCTGAGGAAAGTTTTTTAATTGATACATTAATAAATGCACGTTTTTATCGTGTAGTAGACACAAACTACAGAATGCTGATAGCTACGATTCCTTTAAACTCCACTTACTTCGATCACTTTTAAAAAACATCTGCTACCCTACTATGACCTCTTAAAGCAATTCTTATTCCACTGAGGGAAAGAGACAGAGCTATACAGGGTGTCTAGCACCATCTCTTTCCCTCAGTGGAATAAGAACTGCTATAAGATGTCATAGTAGGGTAGCAGATCATAACTAATGCAATGCAATTAAAACAAATGTGGGTTACTGCATCACTTAATGCAGAACTGCATAATTGTATTGCAGTCTAACAAAAGACGGCGCGGAAAGGACGTCGTTGCGTCCCCCAAGGGGGTGCGGCAGGCACGGTATAGACAAGGTGCTTTGTTCCGTGTCTTGTCTTGCCCCCGTTTACCACAACAGAAGAAGTGGCTGTCTTGCTAGCCCCAGGCTGGCATTATTCATCCCCACCAATATCTCCCAAATACGAATCAAGCCATGATTCGTATTTAGAGGTCACGCCTATGCTAAGATTAAACTGAAAACTGACCTCGACATAGTTGGGAATAGGATAGGTAGTAAACGTTATGATTAAAACACATATTTTCTTCCATTGAATAGGCCGTAACAATTTATTTTTGTCAATAAACTTATGTTCAATATATCCTCGTCTTACAATTCTTTTACATTACTTACGCGTAGATCATCTTACCAGGACAAACGCTATCCAGAGTTTAGTCTATTTCAATAACTAACTTCATAGTAAGGCAGAACAAGAATTCTTTTTCAGGTTCAGCATTGTCACAATCTTTCTCAGGTGTCTTGTAAAGAGTCAAAAAGCATTGGTATCTACCTGCAGTGTTGCTATTCAGCGGCAAATCATCTGTGTCTACTATAAAGTCTTGTACTGGATAGTCGTCCTGTGTAAAGGTAAAACGATATGATTAAAAGGCGAGGATTTGGAAGATCATTTTATTATTATAAGGTAAACGAACAAAAAAAAGAGAAAGGGGAACCGGTATCGCGATATTATTTTTAATGTTTTCGTATAATAAAAAAATAAAGCGTAGGAAGTAATAAAATAAAAATGTTATAATAAAATTCGCCGATAACTAATCGAATTGATTAATTAATAAGTGGAAACCTTAATACACTAGCAACTCTTGAAAATAAAAATGACGACGTATCAAAGAATAATAAGACGCTTGCTATACATACCGCTTCAAAAGGACACTGGTCAGGAATCCCAAAGTATTTCAAATAGGCATAATAGTCGCTTTCCGGCCCCTTCGACACCTCATCGCAGAGGTCATGAATCTCATGGGTAAACATTGTCTCGTATTTTCCAGATGCTTCCTTTTGCATAACGATATCTACCTGAAAAGCTGTATATTTAGTATTGGTATTTTTTATGAAGAACTTGTCGTTATTTCGACCAATATTTTTTTTTCTATCTTTCTTCTTATTTTAACAAGGGATATTGTCATCGTTAATGAAGGCCTGAGCAAGATCTCCTTCAACATTTCATACATGTTTTTATTATCTCTGGCTCATTTTATCCCATTCAAATGCATTATTCGATGAAACCTTAATTATGGTCGTTGTTGTATTTAGCTCGGGCGCGTCCCATGTTACCGTGTATGGTATGTTACGCCACTCCAGGGGGTCTACTCTCTTTCTCTGAAACGTAACTTCGTTAACGAACGAAAGTCAAAAGTAGTTACGTTTGTAACCCTACTCTATATCATTTTGCGTGAATTAGAGTAGGTTTAGAAAATTTTAATGTCAAATAAACTTCGGACGTCCGAAATTTCGAAATGAATGAAATGAAATGAAACCGTGGTAGAAAACGTTCGAAGTTTCGGCCGCAATTTCGTTTTACGTAGAATTAGAGTAGACCCCCAGGACTTGTTTGCTTAATCGGTTCTTCGAAAGACATGCTCGTCAGTTGCGACTTCTAACAAGTCTGTTCCAGTTAAGTATTTTCAGAATAATCTTCTTATATTTTTAAAGAAACTAGATGTCCAGTTTCTTTCAAGATTATTCTTTCACTTTTCAAGGAAGACTATGTAGACTTCCTTGAAAAGTGGTAAGGTTGTTAGGTTAGGATGGAAAAGGCTGAAGGTAAGTTCTCGTGAAGCAAATTTACTTATGCCCAGCATTGGACTGTAATATACTAACTTGATTGATCTGAATACTATAGCTGTTAAACACATAGTTTGTTTCGCAGCTGTGCCGGTAGCAAAAGACTCTGCGTTCCCATGTCTCGGATGGCAGAAGTCGATAATCGTAATAAGTCCATCGAAATGTGGCCGGCTAATGCGAAGCTACTAAAGGTACTAAAGGTCTCTGCACACAGCCGGCGTGGCGTGACGGGGCGCGGCGCGGCGGGGCGGCGACGCGGCGCTGGCGCGGCGGCATCGGTCACACTGCGGGCGCGATAACGTCCCGTCCCGTCGCGCCCATTCACGCCGAACGTATACTGTTTTTATACTGCCTATGCCGCTCGCGTCCCGCCGCGCCCGCCCCCGCCGCTTCTGACTTGTATTCCCGCTCGGCGCGGCGGCGGCGTGGCGCGACGGTTACCGTCGCGTCGAGCGGGACGGCTCTGTGTGGCGTCGTCCGTAATATCTAGTACATTACAACTGCTCAGTGTCGCGTCGCCGTCCCGTCCCGCCGCGCCGCGCCCGCTGTGTGCAGCGACCTTAAAGCTAGTAGCTCAGTTCTGGTGGACGCAATTTAGATAGCCATCGATACGCTATAAAGAATAGTAAAACTTATAAATGCTCACCGAAGTATTAGGCCCGACAGCTTTCAAGAATTTGACATGCCCTGTCATATAGGCAATGGTTTCGTTGTAGCGACCCACGGTGAGTCCCGCTGTATCCACGAATAATAAACTTTCTTCGTCGCAGCCTTCCATTTGAGAGTCCATGTTTACTACATAATTCTTTGGAAAGGAATTTTGTTAAAGCAGTTTTACAAATGGTGTCTGTGAAATAGTATGAACACGCACGGATAGCATTTTGTAGTATATTTTTCGAGTCTATCAATTAGAATTGTAACTCAGTAATGCGAATGAATTTCTTACTCCACCAAAAGACACCTTCATGTGCTAGAAAGACAGAGCTACAAAAAATATTCATGTTTTATTTTTATTGTATATTTATAGATTGTATATATTTAGTAATTAATTTAATTATATGATGAATAAAAAATAAAATACTTGTGGAACATCAAATTGTTTTATTTGCATTAAATAATGTGTGAAGATCTTACAATTGTAAGAACTTCACAAGCTTTAAGCCAAAAGCTAAGGTACAATTACGGGCCTTGCAGGGCACAAGAAACAGTACAAAATTGATATTGTGATAAACTAATTCTTTACGCCGATCCGTGCGTGGAAACGTGATTTCACCTTACGAGATGAGATTGAGTAAATCCTACTATAAAAAGTAAATGCGATGTTTGTGAGGATGTAAGGATGTTTGTTACACTTTCACGTCAAAACGGCTTAACGGATCTTGATGAAATTTGGCACAGAGGTAGGTATAGTCTGGAATAACACATAGGATACTTTTTTCGATTTTGCGGGCGAAGCTGCGGGCGCCAGCTAGTGCTTCATATATCACAGATTATATGACGTGTGAATATCTCAGGAGTAGGTGTTATGGAGGTTTTAGAAAAGTTGTAAAAAATGGCGATGCGGGTTTTTACTATAACGGCCATCGACCTTTCTGGATTTTGATGAATTTTGGTACAGAGATAGTTGGAACCCTGAAGACGAACATTTTTAAACTTTTAACATTATTAAACTATTTTTTTAAGTGAAAAATAAGAGAGAAAGAGGGAAGAGAAGAGAAATCTTAACTTTGCTATTACAATGAATAAAGCGCAAGGGCAATTATAACTACAGGTAGCAGGTACCTGCAAATCAAGAAAGGGGAACTGTGTTACTCCGAATTTAACGCGAGCGAAGCCACGGGCAAGAGTTAGTTTACTTATAGAACTTACCAATTCAGGCGGTCCGGCTGTACAAAATCGTAGCAAATAAACCAGTACGATCGGAATCATTACGGCCAGTCATTAAAATCTCGCAGTGCAAAATGAGTTGAAAGTATCATTCCCTCGCTGTATTTAAAATATTGTTGGAATCGCGTGCATCATCAGATAGGGCCGGACATGTCACTTTATTTGTATGTAGTGATAAGACCACACGGAAAGGGTTTTTTAATCATGTTATTAGCTGTTAATTAGACATATTATGGAGGCAAATACCTATAGTCTAGCTGGAAATATTTTATGTCTATTTATTTTGATTTGTAAGTTTGTAAAAACAACACGTACTTTGTGTTGTTTTTAGAGTTCCGTACCTCAAAAGGAAAAAGCGGAACCCTTATAGATTTTTTTTGTCTGTCTGTCATGACCCTTTATCTCGGGAACACGTAGAGGTATCGAGTTGAATTGTAGTCTATGTGTTATTCTGATATGTAAGGTATATTATTGTAAAATTTCATTAAAATCCATTCAGCAGTTTTTGCATCAATGAGTGAAATACATGCTTAAGTACATCTCATCCACACAAATATTCGCATTTATTCTTACTATTATTATAAAAGCGAAAGTGAGTTTGTTTGTTACCTCTTCACGCTTTAATGGCTTAACCGATTTTGATGAATTTTGGTACAGAGATAGTTGGGAACCAGGAGACGGACGTAGGCCATTTTTTAAATAAAGTGGGATGTGGGGGAGAAAGAGGGAAGAAAAGGGAAAACTTAGCGTTACTATTACAAATCAATAAAGCGCTAGGGGAACTGTGTTACCCCAAATTTAACGCGAGCGAAGCCGCGGGCAAAAGCTGGTAAAATTATAAAATATACAAAGTAGGATTTATAATATTAGTAGGATAAACCGGCCTAAGTGTAGTTTCCATACGATCACGCCTGTGGTCCCCAAATGGTTAGGCAGAAGTGTACCTTAAATTGTAGTATTCCCACATTTTGCCAGTTTTGTTTTTTTTTGCTTCGACTTCCAGAAGTTAAGTATATTTTCAACTTTTTGTATTTTATTTTTAGTTATTTTTTTTTGTAAACTTCTTTTTATTGCAGTTTTTTCAGTTGTGATATAAAAGTATGTTACTCAAATACCTACTTATCGAGTTGGTAGATATTCATTTTTCACTGTACTTAAAGTTATAATTAATTTGATATATTATTGTAGAAGATTACTCATAAACCACTAAACCAACGTGTATATAATTAATATTATTCACGTGAATTGGATTAGTAATCATCATCATCTGCCTAGCCTTGCCCAACTATGTTGGGGTCGGTTTCCAGTCTAACCAGATGCAGCTGAATATCAGTATTTTACATGGAGCGACTGCCTATCTGACCTCCAGAACCCACTTAGTACTGGGTAATGCGATACCCCTTGGTAAGACTGGTTGTCAGACTTGCGTAACACTGACCACCTGTAACAACTGTCAAAGATCTACAAATGACAGCCGGACCAACGGGGTAACGTGCTTTCTGAGGCACGGCGGATACTCGGTATGTAACGGGTGGTCAACCATTCACAGACCAAACTAGGCAAGCGCGGCTTAACCCAAAGATCGACCCGAGCGGCTACTATGTATTATTTAGAAACGAGCTCCTCAAATCGGATTAGTAATCACGTAACAAATGTAAAAAAAACTAGCTCGCGCCTGCGGCTTCGACCGCGTTATAATCGAAAAAAAAAACTATGTGTTTTTGCAGACTATAATCTACCTCTGTGCCAAATTTCATGAAGTTCCGTTCAGCTGCTTTGACGTGAAAGAGTAACAAACATCCATCCATCCTCAAACACTCGCATTTATAATCTAATATATAAAATTCTAGTGTCACAGTTTTCGTTCCCATACTCCTCCGAAACGGCTGGACCGATTTAAACGGAATTTTGTGTACATATCGGGTAGGTCTGAGAATCGGCCAACATCTATTTTTCATGCCCCTAACTGAGCAGCGAGTGAAACCGCTGGGCACAGCTAGTCTAATATATAAAATTCTCGTGTCACAGTTTTCGTTCCCATACTCCTCCGAAACGGCTGGACCGCTTTAAACGAAATTTTGTGTACATATTGGGTAGGTCTGAGAATCGGCCAACATCTATTTTTTATACCCCTAAGTGAGTAGCGGGTGAAACCGCTGGGCACAGCTAGTATTATATAAGTAGGATATTAGGATATAACCTTCTTTAAAAAATGAAAATTTTCCATGTTATCAGAGTCAGTTATATCAAAAAACTCGTACAAATTACAGGG
Source organism: Ochropleura leucogaster (assembly GCA_958449745.1). Taxonomy (NCBI): domain Eukaryota; kingdom Metazoa; phylum Arthropoda; class Insecta; order Lepidoptera; family Noctuidae; genus Ochropleura; species Ochropleura leucogaster. Next base: position 7,380,523 of record OY288223.1, on the reverse strand, counting down.
ACAACTTTCTTGTATATTTCGCTTTCACCACCACAGCAGCCCCATATTTAGCAAGTGCATGACAACCACTGTTCTTATCAAAGTGGTATTTAAAAAACCGGCCAAGAGCGTGTCGGGCCACGCTCAGTGTAGGGTTCCGTAGTTTCCCGTCCGTCACAATAAGTGTTCCCAGTTATGAGACCAACCGAACAATTCGGTAATACCGGATCCAATGTAATAAGTACCTACAGCGCCATCTCTCGGGGAATTGGGTTACCTAATTAATACAAAGACGTGCAATTTCGGTGGTAATTTTGGATTGCGAGAACCGATTTCAATCATTCTTTTTTTGTTTGAAAAAAGATACGTTCAGGATAATAAAATATGTAAAAAAAGTTACAAAAAATGCTTGCATATACGATTATACTACAAACTTAGTCCAGAAATTATTTTTCTAAACTTATGTTTCAAAAGTTAGAGGGGGGGGGGACACATTGTTTTTTACTTTTGGAGCGATTATTTCCGAAATTATTGACATTATCAAAAAATGATCTTAGTAAACCCCTATTCATTTTTAAATACCTTTCCAACAATATATCACACGTTAGGGTTGAAATTAAAAAAAACAGTCACTTCCCACTTTACATATAGGGTGGCTACCCTAATAAAACATTTTTTTCAAATTTTTATTTTACCACTTTGTCGGCGTGATTAATATACATATTGGTACCAAATTTCAGCTATCTAGTGCTAACGGTCACAGAGATTAAGCGAGGACGGACGGACGGACGGACGGACAGACAGACATGGCGAAACTATAAGGGTTCCTAGTTGACTACGGAACCCTAAAAAACTGGATGGTACCTACTTGCCTACACATAGAATATTCGATGCACGTTCTTATCGCAGATATTCTTACTACTATATTGTAGGCCTTAGAGATCTTATCTTAACCTAAATGCTTGTTCGGTTTACCTGTTTACCTCTGCTCTCCATACTTTAGTACTAATGCTGTATCCTTACTAATATTATTAACGTGACAGTGAATTTGTATGTTACGTCTTCACCCCTAAATGGCCAAATCAATTTTGATAAATTTTGGTACCTACAGAGATAGTTGGGACCCTGGGGAAAATGGGGAGACAGGGTTTTTTGTTCGGTCATCACGCGGGCTAAAGTTAGCGTTAGCCCAAAGTACCACTGCCACGCGGACGAAGTGGCGGGCGGAAGCTTTATAGTATTTAAGAACATGCAGAACCAAATGATTTTAAAAACTAACCATGGAGTTTGTTGGCAGTTCTCCATAGAAAACGATCACCCTAATCGTGCACCTTCTATTTCCTTTTTAAGGTTCCGAACTTCGAAAGGAAATTATGGAACCCTTTATAAGATCACTTTGTTGTCTGTCTGTCTCCTTGTATCTCGGGAACGCGTGGAGGATTTGAGAAAAAAAAACAATATATAGGTATAGGTACTTAAGTCTGTGGTCCCTTGGAGCTGTGAAAAAGTCAACCTTCTAAATTCTCGCAGTCAAAAGATTAAGCCGTTATAAGATAATGTTGCTTGTTGGTCAGAACCCTCGGGGCGAAAGTCCGAATTGCACTTGGTCTTTAGTTTTGAATGAAGAAATCTTCACTAGAATGGAAAAAAGAAGATAAAAGAAAGCTTGTTCTCGTCAGTATGCAGTACTGCTACCATGACGTCTTAAAGCCGAACTAATTCCACTGAGGAAAGAGACAGAGCTTTACAGGGTGTCTAGCACCATCTCTGTACTACATACATCTCTGGCTTACTGCACTGAGTGGACCAAACATGCTGCAGCGTTCTGCTGTGTCTACGACGCATCTGTGTATTTCGGGTCTGCAGCCCTCTACGGAGATTGAGTCGTGCACTACTTGAGAGTGAAGGCCGACTGGGCTTTTAAAGGTCGAAAGGCTGAATTCGCGCCACAACATCAACTTCAAGTCGTTCATTGTACTAGTTCCAACCCACATCCAATCTGTACAAATGTTTGTATGACCTGCATGTAGTTGTTTCGGGTCTGGCTGTTGTATATGTGAGTTTAAATGTTTGTAAACGCACCCACGACACAAGGAAAAAAAAATGAGTGTGGAGTGTGGGGTCAAAGTTTAAAATAAAATAAAAGTAGTAGGCAAAAGTTTATTTTTGTCAAAAACCTTCTACAACTTTTAATTAAGTACATTACTCAAGCGTGGAACTTACTAGAGTCTTAATAGTATCAAGATTTTACATCATTTCAATGACTACCTTCAAAGTTAAGCAGAACATGAATTCCTTGGTTGTCTTGCAATCTTTCTCAGGATTCTTGTATAAAGTAAAAAACACTCGGTAATTGCCTGCAGTGTTGCAATTCAGCGGCAAATCTTCGGTGTCCACAATGAAGTCTTTTATTGGATACTCGCCCTGTGAGAAGGAATATTAATATGAGTTACATAACCTTATTACAAGTAGTGAGAGAATAAGAATACGCTTACTTGTATACTTAGATATACACATTAAATATTGCTTATTATGTACACCATACAAATTACAGGTATTCGCTCAGGAGGTCGTGGCTAAATAATGGCTGCCACTCGGTCGACACAAAGATTAAGCCGGGCTTGCCTATGTTGGTCTGTGGATGGGTGACCGTTACATACCGAGATTCCTCCGTGCCTTAGAAAGCACGTTAAGCTGTTGATCCCAGCTGTCATTTGTAGATCTTTGACAGTCATTACAGATAGCCTGTGTTCTGAAAGTCTGACAACTAGTCTTATCAAGGGTTATCGTATTACCCAGTACTAACTGACTTGTGGAGGTCAGGTAGGCAGTGGCTCCATTTAAAATACTGGTATTTAGTTGCCTTCGGTTAGACTGGAAACCGACCCCAACATAGTTGGGAAAAGGCTAGGCAGATGATGATGATACAAATTACAGGAATTACTGCATAGAACTTATAAATAGGGTGACACAATGGGCGGTCTTATCGCTAAATTTTAAATTTACTTACCTCTTCAAAAGGACACGCTTCAGGAACCGTTAAGTATTTCATATAGTCATAATATTTGCTTTTTGGTCCCTTTGCCACCTCATCACAAAGGTCGCAGATCTCATGCGTTGCCACTGTCTCATACCTTCCAGATGTTTCTCTTTGCACCTTTACTTCTATCTGAAAAAGAAGCAATTTAGATGTTGGTCCAGTTATCTATACTTATATAGGTGCTGCGCTTGGCAAGCGTCGCAATGACATTTTTTACCCTACCAACCCTACTTACCCTATCGTTTTTTTCTGGCCGTTAAAACCATCCTTGCACTTCAACGAATATTTAAAAAAAAATTGATAAAATTGATCTAGACGTTATTGAGTTATGCGCTTACCAACACACTTAGCGGTTTATTTTTATATTATAGATATTAACCCAGGCCGGGTTCAATTCTCAGATCAGAAAAAGTGCTATAAGTATGGTTTTTCTTAAAGGTTTTCTCAGTAGTAGCCACCAATTCGTGCCGTTAATAATTTCTCGGCATAAAGCTTAAACGTCATTCAAGACTCACCATCAAATCAGGCCCGATGGGTTTCAAGACCTTGGTATAACCGTGCATGTAGGCGATGGTCTCGTTATATCGACCCACGGTCGCTTGCGATATATCCAAGAATGAAGAACTCTCTTCTTCACAGCATTCCAGTTGAGAGTCCATGTTTATTACATACACCTTTGAAAAAAAAAAGAATTTTGTTGAAGCAATTCTAATAGGATGCAATATATGTGTTACAGATTGTTTCTGACTGCCTCGTTGGTGGATTGGATCGCAAGCACGAGGGCTGAACATTATGTCCTGACTACCTTTTCCAGGTCGGTACGTTTTGCCATCAAAATGTCTCCGTAGCCATGGATTCTAGATTTCTGTCCGGTTGATGGCAATTGGATTATATTATTACTAGCTTTTGGGCACCGGTTAGTAGATCAAAAACTTGTGATTGTTTTAAATAGTTGGATAGACAGGGGCAGCTATTAAAAGCTAGTTTAAAAAGGTTGTCAAACAAAAAACAAACTTACCGCATCCATGTATTGACCAGTACAAAACCGTAGCAAATAGATCAGTATAATTGGAATCATAATGCTGATCATCAATATCTTGCATTGCAAATGATCTGTATGCCTTTGCCATATTTATTATATTTCTAAAATCGCGTGCACCATCAGATAAAGCCGAACATATCACTTTATTTGTATAAATTGATACGATCAGACGGGAAGTGTTTTTAAATTATGGAATAAGTTGTCAATTAGGTGTAAGTAAGTAGGTATGTTGTATCGTGTTATTATAGACTAGTATAGTTTCGCCAGAATGTTTTTTTTGTACCTATTGATTTGTAGGGAAAGGTGTCTTATCAAAAACACTTAAATAATGGTTGTAAATGACCCTTTTTTACAGGTGGGAAATTATCAATTTCCCCGCTTTGGGCGGAGCGGGGGTGGGGGACTGTCAGACTTTACCCACCCATGTTCTTTCCTTTACCTTTTATGTTCCGGGGCCGGGTTATCTCTTTCGAAAGATATACTGGGCCCCGGAATATAAAGGGCAACACATTTTAGTTTTGGTACGTATTTTAGTTTTTATTATTTTAGTGTGACACTAAATTGTATAGATTTTGAAAGGGTTATACAGGGAATTATTAAGCCACTATCAATAAAACAGTAAATCGGCTAGAAAAATAGAATTTAATTTACCCTCAACCTCTAAGCGACGAAATGTTTAAAGTACAATCACAACATTAAGTTTAGAATTTAAACAACTATCAAGGTACATTTTCGAAGGCAACCGCAACCGCCAACTACAACGACAAAGCCGCAATGGCCAGACCGCAGCGACTCAGTAGGAACAAGTGGTTTCTATGTCAATGAAAACGTTTCCACCAAAATAAAAATCCGCACGCACTTTTTTATATCACTGCACAAAGGACTATCAGTATGACCTTAACCCTTAATCGAGCACGGGAAGTATTTTCCCACCCCGATAGCTAGACTTTACTCGAATATTTTCAAAATGCCAATTTTACTCAATTCTATTTTACCCAAATATATGCTTATGACGAATTATATTCTGTGTAACGTCGTTATGATATTTAATTTTAAAATATAGGATTTGTGGGATTTTTATTCATTTGAAATATTGTCTTGCAAGTGGGAAAATAGCATTTGGCCGTTCCTGAACTCCATATTGCGTCAATATATTTAAAATGAAGGCATTTATTTCTATCGACTTTTTAAATTTGATTTCAATTTATTTTTATTGAATTTATCATACGCACACTGATCCTCCTGATATTTTTTTTGAGGATTGCAGAACATAAATTAAAAAGTAAAGTCAGAGTAAGTTACTAGTCTATTAAAATTTATAAACGTAATCGAACAAAGGGAAATTATTTCCCACTGGGGTTATCCTTTAACGGGTAAAATCATTTTCCACACGAAAAAACACTTTTTTTCAGTTTCAATAATTCATATTGCATTTTATATACACAGCTATCTAACATGATATCTAAACTTACACGTAAACCATGAAAAGTTATTTTTTGTGCGGCCCGATTAAGGGTTAGCTGGTTAACGACAAAGCTATTATAAAATCTCAGCCCATCCTCATTGGTAGCTCGTACTATTTGAACTTACACCACTGATGACGAAAACTCGCATCATTTATTATTACCGATTACTTTTATTAATTATTATTTAAATTAATAAACGATATCGGACAAAGGGAAATTATTTCCCACTATGGTTATACCTAGTGAAACGTGACATAAAACCCTTTTTATCACTTTCAGTTTCCAGTAATTTGTTGTATTTTATGTACACTGCTAAACATGATATCTAAACTTGCGCGTGAACCATGAAAGTATTTTTTTTGTTCGGCCCGATGAAAGAGCTAATTAGGCTATAACGACGGTTGTTTTTTACCCTTAGAAGGCGACATTCCGCCTGTTACTAACTGCTTGTTGATATACAGAAACCAGTAGTATCGTTGCAATCGGGAGGCTCTGCCGGTGCAGTTTGAGTTTTGCGGTCGACTTTGGAATAATATTTAGAAAATTCAATTTACCTACCTGGATCCTTAAACTTGCATAGTAATAACAAGAACACACTATTCAAGCGTTGCAAATTAAAAATAAAAAGCCAGAAAATAAAGAGTTTAATAAATTTATTAAAAAAAAATACAAAACAAAAAAAACGCTCATCCATGCTTGCTACCCAACGTTATAAAATTACAAAATAAACTAGTAAATAGCGTTATGTGTTAACAAGTTATTATATACATAAATAAATATATTTTATAGTGCATTAACTTGCAAAGTGAGGAATAACAATAACGAAGCACACAGATACTTGTGTGCGCAAGTGTACAGACGCTAACAGTTACGAGAAATGCCTGTAAATGTAATCGACAAAGCTATTTAATATTATGCAACCCGATATAACTAAAAATTTCGAAAAATACATCAATAAAGTTCCTCTTTTCTATATAAAATACATTTCTTTTATGCTAAAGGAGACCAATGCGGCGCGAACATCTAGCTCGCTAAATCTAAATAGAAATATAGTTTAAATATATCTTATTATGTCAATAATATATTACTTTTCAAGTCTTAAATTACAGATAACCTAATACTGAAAAAGTAACTTTGACATCCACACAGGGTTTACAATATTTATACCAACTTCCGTCTACTCGGATATGATAAATGTAATATACTGTTTTCGAGACAAACCTTTAAATGCTGCGATGTGCAGCCTACAGATCAAAATTACGCCAAATTTTATATAACAAGTTGGATTCAATTCAAACAAAGTTGGCACAAATATACAACTAGATAAAGAACAGAGCCCCAAAATTCGTAATAAAATAAATACTCTTAACACTAATCAAATCCTTCCAAACTAATTTCTAAACAAAGTTCGGGACTCCGTTCTAACAAGCACCTTACAATATTAAATATAAAGTTTTAGTTCAATCTATACTATATACTAAAAATATAGCTTCTTTTTCTCGTAATATAATTATGGAAGAATGCTTAAAATGTATCTGCATTGAAAAAACGTGGAACCATAAACAATTATAGAATCAACGTTCAATTACATGCTAACATTAGACTAGAGACAACTAAAACATTCATAAAAGATATAATTTTCGTTAAGTGTATAAGTATTGCTCACTCGTAGAGGCCGGCCCATATAAACAAGAACAAAAAACCATCGAGCGAACACATGTCCGAACAATCGACACAAACTAAAATCGAACCTTCTCGCATCTACTTCGGTTACAGCGACCGCGTTGCTTACTGCACTATACAACATTTTAAGAAGCTTCAAAGTGTGATCTCGAGACAAGGAAACAATAACAGTTTTATAGAACACACTTGAAAACAAAGTATACACTCCAACAAGTCACTGCGGCGAAACGTTCCATAGTGATGGATGCAACTTTAAGAAAAATGCAGTATACAGCGCGCGCTAGCGTTAACTGGGGCCGGCGCAAAGAAAAATGTACCTTAACGTTAAACAAATTAGTGTCGGAATGCGACAGGGAACCCGTCAGTCCGTGTGCAACCAAGCGATCAACGATATATGCGTGTTTTAGAAATAATTATAAGGTAGTCGTTAACAAAATATCGAGAGATATAGGTTGGTGTCCATCGTCTTTGGTGAATCAATGAACCTGAAAAGAGAAAAACTTTTGTTACTTTTTTGATCAGAACTATATTCGAACAATCCTAATAAGATAATTATAACATCTTAGTATTAACTATTTCAACAACAACAGGCAGGAATCTGATATCAGGATGAACAAATATATTTATTAATGCTCTGCTATATTTATTTTAAGGTGCCAATCAACATGGCTTACCATTTTATTACAATTAAACTGAATTTCCACTGTGCATTATGTAGTCTGGCAGTGTCAGCTCGAATTTACGCCTTCGAGTAGAGATTAAATAGGGTCTCATCTCATGCGGTACAGGTGGAAGACAGTGCAGTATCACATGCTGCGGGACAATAGCTTTGAACACAGTGTTGCGATCACGTAAGTTCTGTTATTTCAAAAACTATTTTTTGTCTACACATTGCATGATGGCATCCTAACATTAGAAGAGCAAAGACTTGTCTACACAGTACCCTAAGCCTTGTTACAGCTACACTGGGACGGGTACAGTACCTCGGCCTGCGCGGGCGCGGTGCGCGGCGGCGCGGGCTCCACGCACAGCAGGCGCGGCTTGTCGTCGCGCGGCGCTACTGTTACAGCTACACTGGGACGGGTACAGTACCTCGGCCTGCGCGGGCGCGGTGCGCGGCGGCGCGGGCTCCACGCACAGCAGGCGCGGCTTGTCGTCGCGCGGCGCTACTGTTACAGCTACACTGGGACGGGTACAGTACCTCGGCCTGCGCGGGCGCGGTGCGCGGCGGCGCGGGCTCCACGCACAGCAGGCGCGGCTTGTCGTCGCGCGGCGCTACTGTTACAGCTACACTGGGACGGGTACAGTACCTCGGCCTGCGCGGGCGCGGTGCGCGGCGGCGCGGGCTCCACGCACAGCAGGCGCGGCTTGTCGTCGCGCGGCGCTACTGTTACAGCTACACTGGGACGGGTACAGTACCTCGGCCTGCGCGGGCGCGGTGCGCGGCGGCGCGGGCTCCACGCACAGCAGGCGCGGCTTGTCGTCGCGCGGCGCTACTGTTACAGCTACACTGGGACGGGTACAGTACCTCGGCCTGCGCGGGCGCGGTGCGCGGCGGCGCGGGCTCCACGCACAGCAGGCGCGGCTTGTCGTCGCGCGGCGCTACTGTTACAGCTACACTGGGACGGGTACAGTACCTCGGCCTGCGCGGGCGCGGTGCGCGGCGGCGCGGGCTCCACGCACAGCAGGCGCGGCTTGTCGTCGCGCGGCGCTACTGTTACAGCTACACTGGGACGGGTACAGTACCTCGGCCTGCGCGGGCGCGGTGCGCGGCGGCGCGGGCTCCACGCACAGCAGGCGCGGCTTGTCGTCGCGCGGCTCGTCCCCTGGCGCGGCCCCTCCGCTGCCCCCTAGCGACATCTCAGCGAGCGCAGTGAGCACGCTGTCCATGCTGACACTGGAGCCACTGTCGCCCTCACCCTGGGTACAAATATACAAGTTGTAGACAACGTTATGTGTACATATCGCTGTAGCGAACTTATTATGTCGACGCAAATTTGTTTTGACTTTTTTGGGGTGAATAACCATGTTTAACCTCCCAAGGACCGCCATTATTTACGTCAACTATCCGTCAAGCACCGCCGGGCGGGCTCTTATCGTAAGCGTAATCTGATCCCGGTCACAAAAACTGTTATGGCTCCGTTTCTGTTGCTTCTATTCACACGCTCTAAAAACGGTGTCGGGTTGTTCAATGATGTGGCTATGAAATACAATGTAAACAAGATTCTGAAGAAATAAACATATCCTATTGAAATCGGAGTACTTGCCGAATATATGTAGTTATAATTGTTGCTGTTATGTCGATTTCTGACTAAACTGTGTGCTGTACACGAAATTTTGGGAACTGCCTCATGAATAGACTGGTAATCTAATGATAATGTTATTTTACGAGTTTTGTATCCGATTCCTGCAATATTCAAACTCGAACATCATAGCGCGAACAAGAAATTTTTGTACAATTTTTTTTTTATGTTACCTACAATATTTTTAGTTTCTATCTTTGTCTATGGTTGTAAAATATTATCTGCCGTCGAGAACATTCGTTCAGAAACGATTTAAAGGACTTATCTTTACTGCAAATACAGTTTTAAATAGGTCGGGGTTTGGTGGCACAAATTTGTGCCAGCGGGGCTCTACGGTAATCCTTGTTTACTGACACGTTTTTGTGGTTAAGAGAGCTTATAATTAATATAAAAAAAGTTATTTTCACTATTTAACTTTTTTTCTAACTTTTATTACCGCCCTTTCCACCATAAAGTAGAATATTGTGAAAATCTACGGGATTTCAGAACGTTTCATTGATAATATTCAGATGGCTTATGAGCTTATAATTTGGTTTTAGAATAATTTATGTAACAAAATTAGAAGACAATTTGAATAATAATTCAAATTAAATTTGAATATTGTTTATATTACGCCCAATTTCATATTAATTTGCCCACGGTCCTTTAAGAGGCTATCACATTAAAGAAATCCCAAAAAAAAAATTTTTATAAAAGAAATCTATAACAAAAAAATTGCTAAATTGAAGAGCATGAATCAAAGTACTGCATATATTTTTAAGCTATTTTTTGTTGCCTATTTAAGGTATCTACTATTTCTTTATCATTATCGTGTACCGTGCGAAAAGAGAACATTCTTGTATTACGATTTACTGGTCTCATTATTTAAAGCTGGATTAACTGAGGGGAAAAAACGTGCGGTCACATCCTAAGTAATCTACATGCAAGTGGGATGTGACGATCTGTCGTAGAGGACAAACAGCTATCACTTGTTCTTGTCTAGGCAGAAAAACAACGATGAAATGATCAAGATATAAAAAATAAGTGTCATTTTTCACTCACCTTTTGCGGACTTGGCTTGAAGAAATGTAAATAACAGAAGCCACGGAATCCCTGAAAATTTTCAAGAAATTATTACTCTGAAGCCTAAAATGGCCGCCCGAATGTTGGCGAACCCGTCTAAACGTTGTCATGTTTTTGCCGGGAGAACGAGACATTACGACAAAGGCACAAGATGGAAAGAGCTAAATATTACATTGTCAACGCCACAGTTGTTCTTTAGGTTAATGACCTTTCGTATCGCTTCTCGTTGGCCGTACTGTAGAAACAATTTTAAATACAGGGTGTAAGCAATAGCGACGCCAGAAGTGTTACCGAGTAATCAGTAGGTACATCATTCTGAACCGGTAATTTTTCGTCGGTTATTAAAAAAAAACAGTTGTCAACTCGCCAAAAGGTATCGAACAGCTACTTTTTATTACTGATAAAACAAATGACACGCACGAAAAAGTTGAGTCCTATAAAAAACACTACTACTTTGACTACCTCGATACATGTTTGAAAGGCTTATTTCCAAACAAATTATTAAATTTATTAGAGAAACTTTTGACGGATTGCTAGGCTTCTGACGATTGTAGATTACTAAATGGCCAGCCTGTATAATTTATTGTAGTATAGATAGACACTTTACCTTCCAAACCATGATCTGTGGCTTGACACCACGTTCAGACAGCGCTTGCTTGAGATCGCGCACTCTTGTATTAGGACTGATGTTAGATATCTGTAACAATGACGCATGGATTACACAAAATCACGACAGAATCGTCACGTTCCCGAGGAGTTAGGTTAGAGGTGTTTAAGTCCCATGTAAATACGGCTGCAATAACGGTTGCTACTGAGTACCTATGAGGAATTGACATTTTTTTCTGCAGATAGGAAATCATCAAATAACTTCTTCTGACTAAAACCCACCTATGTTCCTTCTATTGGCCTTTATGTTCCGGAGCCGGTATTTCTTTCGAACAACCCGCAATCTGTGCAGGCGGTGGTCCTGGCAGGGTTTTGCTGACATCTCTTTGATGCGCGAAGGGAACACTAACGCGCCGTCGACACGGCCTGTCGCCAATAGACGGGCAGACGGTGAGGTACCCATTGCTCACCGTCCACAGGCCCATTGTCACGCTTAACGTTATTAATTTTTATGTTCGTTTGGTTTGCGCCGACTTAAAATTGATTACTTTGTAGATTTTATCAATTGAATGAAAAATAGTAGAAGATCAGTTCTTATGTCATAGTAACTGATCTTTTAGATGACTAACGACAACGCCAATATAAAAATGTTAGGCCATCCTTATTGGTAGTTCATACTATTTAAGAAATGGCAACACTAACTTACACGATTTACGAGAATTCCATCATTTATTTTTCACATTAGGTAATAGACATAGGTCTATACATTGACGACTGTTTTAGCTGGAATAAGCACGTGGCTCAAGTGAGCTAGAAATTCACACTGCTGCTCTTTATAGATTCAAAAAAATTCTCCCATCTAACATATCATTTTGATGCATCCTCTTGTGCTTTTAATATATTTTTTGCATCCTATCACAATTTTGTCGTATTTAACAAGGTTGACTTATTGTATGGAACTTTTAATGCATATTTCTTGCTACGTCGACATCGTCTGTGCTCGCGGCGGTTTGTTTTGACGTTCGGCGGAACGCGATCGTTGCTGACTGCAAAGAGCTTCAGTATGAAAGCATATGTATGTACGTTACCTTGACAGAGAAGTCGATGTCAGGCCTCTGTCGCTTGGGGCGGCGCGGCTTGTCGTCCTTGTCCTTGCTGGCCGACTTGTGACTGTTGCGGCGCCGCGCCGAGCGACGTGCCTTGCCGCCGCCCTTGCCTTCCTCTCCCTCTGTCGTGTTGCCCTGGAGAATAACACGAGGTTATTAAGTGCCTCATTATAGCCTAACACCAGCGTTATCACATTGACCCGTTGTGAGCTTAGTATCCAGCGTCTGCCCGCGTTTTGCAAGATTAACCATAGGCGTTGCAAATACTTACTTACGCTGTGTCTTCGGGAACGTGGTTGCCACTTCATATTACTTTCGTTATGAGTCAGATACATAGGAAGCAGCATGTACCGATCGGTAGACACTACATAACTTTGAAGGCGCGTCGTATATGGCCAGGATTTTCAGTAAACTGAGTGAAAAGACGCATGGGTCACAGCTAACAATGTGCCTACTATACTGATTTTGGTGTAGCACGATGCGGGTGACATTTGATAAAAATACATGTTTAGTGATGGATATTGTCATGTTCGGTAGTATATAACGACTATGATATCCAGGGTAAAGCCTCTACAGTACGGTCAACGAGAAGCGATACGAAAGGTCATTAACCTAAAGAACAACTGTGGCGTTGACAATCTAATATTTAGCTCTTTCCATCTTGTTCCTTTGTCGTAATGTCTCGTTCTCCCGGCAAAAACATGACAATGTTAAGACGGGTTCGCCAACATTCGGGCGGCCATTTTAGATGGGGTTTTAGCATGGGTTTTGTTTACATTTGGTATCGCTTCTCGTTGGCCGTACTGTATTCAGTAATGATCGCAAATCACGGTAACGTTCCGGATTGAATAGGAACTGTCCATTTGGCTAATGCCACCGGCAGCATATTACAGCAAAAACAGTATGTCTATTAAGGAGTTTCTGCATAGCAAGCGGTAGTAATAACAATAAATCGTTTGGTATAGTTACCTCTCCCTCACTATGGCTCTTGTGCGAGCGCGTGCGTCTCCGCAGTCGGCGCGGCCGCTGCGCCGCTCGCTCCTCCACGTCCGTGTCCACTTCCTTCAGCGTGCACGCGCGGCCCGCACTGGGAATGTACAGAGCGATAAGACATAGTTATTTTAGGAAATAAAATGGCTGCCTTAGTTCAGAGATAATCACGTTAAAATTCTTAAAATGGTTACAGACGCAGTTAATATCACAAATCGTCACTTGGTGATTTAACATAATGTAACGTAATTCGTATTTTTATGTTATGGTTCCGCTGAAGTGATCAGTTTAGATCCTAGGTTACTTGTGCAAGATGAAGTGGATATTACCGAAGTTTAAAAGGCTGTAGTTTACCTTTGTCGGTGCTTCAAGGTTTTTGTGCAACACCATGGAGACTAGACTAGACTACATTCAAATACTTATAGAGTCCAAATCAAGCCAGTATCATTACTTACGGCTACACAAACATTGTAAAAATATGTCCACTCATCAAAACACATCTTGCCTCTTGCAATTCCACTGCTGCATAGGATGTGACCAGAGAATGTATTGACAGCTAAGCTGACTCTTCTTGCAACATAGTCCTATATATTGGAGACAAGGAGAATGGAGGGGGAAGGGGAGAGGGAATTATTGGTATTGGGTTATCCACTTTGTTCGCAATACACAATAAACTAGTCACAAAACACTTAGCATATCAGTCTCAATACAGTTTTATGGTACTTACAGCATCTCAATCTCACGCAGCTGCCCCAGAATAGGCATCAGCTCGATGCGGCGGTTGGACAGCAGATGCCACAGAATGCCCACCGGCCGCTGGCTCATGCGCTGAGTTTGTATCACCTGTATACAGAATTAAGCCATTAATATTATGCTTCCAACTTTTCAAGCGTGAACTGGCAAAATTGTCTTTTTGACAATTAAGAATTGATCTAAGCGAATATCTTAGTTTTATACTTGACTCGCTTTCGCCCGCGACTTCGTCCGCGTGGTATACTTAGTTACTTTGGGCTAACGCTAACTTCAACCCACGTGATGATCGAAAAAAATAATTGATCTCTCCCCTTTTCTTTCCTCTTTCATCCTTAAAAAAAAACTGTGTACCAAAATTCATCAAAATCGGTTTGGCCATTTAGGCGTGAAGACGTAACAAACAAACTTTTCGCTTTTAAAATATTAGTAAAGATTATACCTTAAGCATTTCAGGTCCCTGCCTTATCTATTTTGTTTTTCTCTTTCTCAAACACTCGAATATTAAAGAAAAACCTCTAGACGTACCTGAGTAGGTGTGATGATGATATCAATAGGGACATCATGAGGCCCGAACAGATCAGCCGGCAGGGTTTCGAACACCTATAATAAAACAATACAAGTTAATACGACGTCTGAAACGATGAGCGATAAACAATATTATTACAATACAGGGGTCAAATCAAGTTAGCTAGTGAAACTCCGCAGTCGTGATGGATATCTAAAAACTAAAATAATCTCTATTTCCTTAACGTCACGTCTGTTATTCCCGAATGATTAGGATGATGTTTAACTAATAGTATACCCACATTTCATCACTTATGGTTCAGTCCCGTATTATAGGGGTAAAACCTATTGCCATCAACTAGACAAACATCCAGATTCCGAGGCTGCTACTGAGAATTTTCAAATAGAAGATTAATTTTATTAATTAACACTGCCTGACCTAGACATCGAACCCTGGGTCTCGTGCTTAGCAGTTGTCCTTGCGACCACTTGACTAACGAGGCAGTTCCTCAAACTCTTATTGAAAGTAGTCCATTATCACCGAGATTAAATACCGATCTAGTACTAACCCATTACGTCAACAGAGGTTCACTAACTAATTTATCTTTGTATAGCACCGTATTCAGGGGACAACAAAAGTTGCACAAAACTGTTTCAAAAACATGTTTTGTGTAGCGGGAACATGTTGATTGCAACATTTCATAGAGTTTGTGTGTGAGAAATATTGCAATGTAATACAATAAGGTTGCTGCAATAATGGTAAATTTTTGTATACCTTTTACGAATACAGGGCTATGGCATTTATTACTATAGGATTTGTTAAATAAAATAAATAACTAAATACATTAGAGGGGAAGTGCAAGTTAATGAGGGAGTTATTAAGTGATCTACGTGTTAATAATGGACTAATAAAACATAACTAATGTTCGTTGTAATTGTTATCTAAATACGACGCCTTAAGGTGCAAGGAACTACATCACAAACACACACATTTACATCATGGAGAAGTTTACCATACATATAAGTCAGGTCTATGAAGGCACGATACTTGTGACCGATAGATTAATACAATATAATATACAATTGGGCCATTTCGTTAATTCTGTATTGCGACTAATTGAACACACGAGCAGATTTTCAAAAATGGAACCATATAATCACAGATGGTAGGAGTATCGTGTCAACAATGGCTTCTTTAGCCCCAGTAGTACTAGCGATTTTCAACTCTCGGTATTTGACATAGAATATACATCGTGTAATTTTAATCGACTTAAAACGGCAGATCGCTTTATGTGCCCAATGACTAGAACACATTTGTATTTTTTTTTTGTTTTATGAACATTTGAGTAATTTAAAAAACAAAAGAATAAGCTGTTGGATGGATCATGGATCCGGATGATACCAGTGTAGAGAAGTAATTCGAAGCCTTATGTTTATTAAGTTAGTTTATGTTTAGTTATTTAGCTTAATATATTATGACGCATGACGTTAGACGCCACCGCTCCAATCCTTTTCGCCCGCAAGACTCGGACGACGCTCGCAACAGGGTGTTTCAAACTACGTCATAATAATGAAAATTTTGTTTATTTATTGTAATTACCCAAAAAATCATTTATTAAAAATCTTAAGAGTCTTCTCTATCTTCTCTATCTTCTCAATCCTAATCTTATCATTGGGCATATGAATTGGGCTACCGTTGTAAGGCGGCAAAAATTACACGGGGTATATTAACCCTTCAGAAAAAGTTCAATTAGATTTTTAACTTTCAGTGCAAAGCAATAAGTATAGCAACAAGTGCGATCAAAAACCACTGTTGCACAGGTGCAGAGTACAATTCTGGTTAAATAGATTAAGGCAATACAGCTTTGGGTAAATAAACTTCTCCATAATACGATTTTTACCTGGCAATCGTGCACAGTGGTGGCGACCACTGTGTTAGGCTTGATGGCTTTCATGTGCATCATCAGACCAAACTCCAGGTCACCATAGCCTATACAATACATATCATAAGATACACTCCGACAATACATAGGTATAATATAGATGGGCACTAACAGGGTCCATAATTGTTCTAGATTTAATATACAATTTCTATAAATAACTTTTTTCCTATAAATATATGGATATAAAGTTCTGTTTTCTGAATCGTGGTAGATTATGTTTTCAATATTATATGCCCCATATTTCCCTTGTCTTATTCAATGTAATTTAAGACTGGTATCAATATTCCCGTTTCTGTACATAATACATGAGGATTTCATAAGGAACGAATTGCAATTTTGTACCAACAAACCAACAACTCTTATTGAAATAATATAGATAAACATAACAATTATTTAATGACGAACGAATACATACTTATAATAATTACAGACCCTTTCTGAGATATAAAAATCAATATATGCATGAATAAAAAATAAAATACTAAATTTATTTACAATCTTGTACGGAATAATCGTTACCTCGTCCTTTCCCAATGCGGTATCCCTCCTTAGACACGGCGACTGACCCCATGACGACCAAATCCAGCGAAACGGAATCTTCTATGCCTGATGAAAAAATAAACAGTTATTATTAGCACTTTCTGTGCCCCACGGTTTCACCCACGTAGTATAAGTAGTATATTATGTGTTTATCCAGGTATCTCTATGTGTACAAATTTCATTGAATTCCGTTCAATGGCTTTTGCGTCAAACGACACAAACATACGTATCCTCGCAAACTATCACATTTATAATATTATGTAGTAGGAATTTAAAACAAATACCCAGTGGTGTACAAGGGTCTTAAGCGACTTACCCAGAAGGGAAAAATCAGTCGGGGTTGAATAAGTTTTATTAAACTACATTAAACTTTAATATTTAATGTCAATTATTCTGAAGCTGTTTCCCATCTTTGATTTTGGCTACCCGGAAATTTGCCGCATAGTAAGAGATGTTCATATTCATGAGAACTTGTACCCCTACCTTGGAAATTTGCCAACGGATTCAAACTAAGCTAGAACCGTCGATACATACTAGAACACTTATACGAATTTGTTTAATTTATATAATTTTGAAATGCATGTGGCAAGGTCTAGATTTCCTGCACGCCAATCATGCAATAAAAGAAGTATGCGAGAAGAAGTAGTCACAAAACCATGTTTAATCAAAGCGATCGTCGCGCGAATATGCGGTCGACACGTTATTTTAATCGTCGGCGCGATGTTGGTGCCTTTCGGTTTTCCGAACTATTGAGTGACATTTAAATGCGAAGTTCGTTTACTTGTCAAACGCGGGTACAGAATAATATCTATTTTGAAAGTAGCTTTTTACAAAGACCAAGTGTTTTTTTTTTAACTAGATGAGGCCGGTGTTTCATACCCGGCTGAGAAGAAACAGCCGAAAAAAACTCAGAGGTCTTACTTAGTTTAATTTAAAGTCCAAACAAAAATCTTGGCCAACTTTCATTAAGACCATGCAGATTAGTGTCGGAAATAGATTTTTTAAGTAAGCACCACACAGATTTGTGGACTTATGAGCCGAGCTACACGATAACTGACCAATTTGTGTTAATATCTGACTCAAGAAGCTTATCGCCACGACGAACAATACCAAAAAAGGACATTTGTGTAGGTTGCTCATAGTTTAGAAAAATAAATCTAAGTCATCATCATCTGCCTAGACTTTTCCCAACTATGTTGGGGTCGGCGTCCAGTCTAACCGGATGCAGTTGAATATCAGTATTTTACATGGAGCGACTGCCTATCTGACCTCCACAACCCAGTTAGCACTGGCAAATGCGATACCCCGTGGTAAGACTGGTTGTCAGACTTACGGAACACTGACTAGCTGTAACGACTGTCAAAGATCTACAAATGACAGCCGGGACCAACGGCTTCAAGTGCTTCTCAATCCCAAACACTACCTATACAAGAATAAATTGTCTTGACTTAAGAAGTCTCTTTGTTAATATTACACTGTGTGTCTTAGTTTTCAATAATAACATTACTTTCAATAGTCATGGGGCAATGCACGATATGTATACTTATATAGTCTTGTGTCTTCGATATAAGAACTGATAAACAGAACTTTTTGCAGATGCAAGGTCAAGTGCGAACAAAACACTAGTCTATACTCCGCACCTGTTTACTGATGACGTCATGCTAGTAATACAATAAGTCTGAAGGTAGGTAAAGAGTATTATAGGACAATCTTGACAGTATTATGTACAAGGTATGAAGCAAGTATAATTTCTACTGCCAGAGGACAAATTATCCTTTGGATATCCACATCCGTGAGGCAGGGAATCACGGACACTAATATTGGTAAATGAGAAGAAAACACACCTCCCGTCACTAAAACTTGCTGCGATCACTTGTCAACAACTGAAGGTCGGGCAATCTCCCTGTAAATCGCTGACATTATTGGAATTGTTTATGAATTTATCTAAAAAAAACTCCTTCTATGTACAAATGTATAGCTGCTCTCCCGCTCTGAGTAGAGAAGGAGAGAGTGTCGGACTTTTACTGACTAAAACCAATACATATTCCTTCTTTCGCCTTTTCGTGTTCCGGGGCCGCGGTATCCCTTTCTAACATCCCGCAACCCCGGCAGAAACTAAATAGCCTCGGTTGGGAATACTGTGATTTAATTAATTATTTAAGTGGTACTGTATAAAAATAGCTATTATAAAATAAATTACGATATCTGCAGACCGTGCGAAAAAAAGCAAGAGCCGAGTGTGGAAGGACGCGCGGTGGCGCCCGTGCAGCCCGGATTCGGTAACGCGCAGCCTGCGCTCTCTTCGCGGTTGTCCACACATATGTAAGGCGCCGAGACAACTATAGTTTATTTCCAATTAGTACACTTACCAATGGGTTTTCCATAAGACTCCATTCCATTACGCGAGACGGCCTTCCTGATGGCTGCCGGGCCGGTCTCTCCTTCGGGCAGTTCGAGCCGGTTGAGGAACCCTTTCTGCAGACGAGGCACCGGCACATACAGGGTCTTTTGCTGCTCCAGGCAGATTACCCTGGGAAATAAATGTTAATTTTTTTACAATCCTGCTAACAATTACCACAATCTACAAAATATGTTGTCTCAATCGTCATGGGTGTTTGTGTCGAAGGTAATCGTTTGACTAACTTTTATGCCCAAAGAAACGAGTGATAGTACCAACATCCTTTATTATCGTATGTGGGTCTAAAAATGTTAAGGTTGATAACGTACTTTTGGGTTCATCTATCTTTATGTGCCCTGTTATGTAAATAAAATACATCACGCTTAAAAATATTTTATGTACCTAATTTAATCTTTAGTTGATTTACATGACTATGTTTGCTAGAACCGAACATATTTCTGTATTGATAGGTATTCGGATAGAAATGAAATGCATTACGAATAAAAACCGAATTTCATTTTATTAATTTACCTGAATAAATGAACTTATAATATAGTAAAATAACAATAGGTATGGCATAATTTTTTTATTATAAACTAAAACCACCCCAGTAATCACAATCCGCAAATGAGAGGAGGCACCGTTTCCTCTTAATATAATCTTTCCCAAATATAATAAACTAGCTTTTGCCCGGGGTTTTTTTTTCGGGGTAACACAGTTCCCCTTTCCTGATTTGCAGGTACCTGCTACTTGTAGTTTTTGCCCTAGCGACTTCTTGTACTTAATAGCAAAGCCAAGTTTTCCCTTTTCTTAACTCTTCTTCCGTCATTTTTTAAAAAAAGTTAGCCTATGTCAGTCTCTAGGGTTTTCCAAATTCATCAAAATCGGTTTAGCTATGTAGGCGTGAAGACGTAACAAACAAACTCAAGGATAAATAAATAAGACCTGTCCGGAGCCCCCTCTGTGCAACGCCTATTAAGGCACATCACATAAGCAGAGGGGCTTGCCAGAGCCTCCGCCTGCCGGGGTTGCGGATTGTTCGAAAGAGATACCGCGGCCCCGCAACGTAAAGGGCAATAGAAGGAACATGGGTGGGTTTTAGTCAGTACAAGTCTGATTTGCCCCAAGAAGTCATTTGATGATTTACCACCCGAAAATAAAAAAAGGCACATCCCTGGGAAGGTATGTCATACCTACTATTAAATCACTCGCGATCACGACTACTACCTGCATGCACTTAGTACTAAACGCATCGTGTCGCATAAACATAAATAAAGATTATTTTACAACTGTCATACAGTGCAAGAACAGTGTCTCTGTCTGATCTATGAGTGAAAGTCCGTGATTAATTTGTTTATCTAGTTTAAATAGTTAATAGGTGAGCGTCTCCTAGTGATAAGCATGTCTGGCTATACATGTTAGCTGTGACCTTTAACCTCTAGAGCCTCAGCGGCACAAAAACGTTCCAGTAAACAAGTATTACCGTTAAGCCCCGCTGGCACAAATTTGTGCCACCAAACCCCGACCGATTTAAAACTGTATTTGTAGAAAAGATAAGTCTTAAAATCAGATTACGCTTATGATAAGAGCCCGCCTGGCGGTGCTTGTCGGATAGTTGACGTAAATAATGGCGGTCCTTGAGAGGTTAATCTTTGGTAACACATTGTCTGCAAGTGCCCACATGATTGTAACGGCAAGCGTGTTTTCAAACAAGACTACTTTTTTTAGACTTCATGAGTCATGACACTTTAAATTAGTCAGCCCAAAGTTTGGCGATGAGCTCTTAGCTCCTGTGATGAGCAAACAACAGGACAGGCAAGACTCGATGTGTCCCATTGTTTGTGGGGCAACACCACACTAACGAGCGAAAATGACTAAATTACGGACAATTGTAAGTTTTGTAAAAACGTCATTATTTTGGCTATCGTAAGGTTCATTTTTTTTAGTTTACCTGGTGTTCAGTTACGCAGATTAATAATAAAAAATGGCTTTAAAATTTGCAGTTTTTCAATTGTCATTACTTTATTAGTGTAAAAGAAAAAATAAAACTAAGTAGTACGAGAACATGCCTTGCCCAGTTCGAGGCGCCGTATCACCGATGCTATAAAAAAGTATAAGGTCACTTTTTACAGTACCTACCTATTAAGCAACGCGTTACATATTCATGCCGCTTAACAATGATAAAGCAATCAGGATATAGTTAAATACCGATTGTGCAAACGGTAAGTTACTGTAAGTAGAAACTATCTGCCTTCAGCACCTCACGCGACTTTCAATCTATAGATACTATATGCTAATATTGGGCTCCAAACCTACTGGACGGATTTTAACCATTTTTTCTCTAATAGGAAGCTACATTATTAAGTAAGAGGCTATACAATATTACGCAACTACCCACGGGAGCGGGCATAAAGAAAGACGCGGGTGAAACCGCGAAAATCAGCTAGTTATTTTAATAACTTTTTAATTGTATAGTACTATGGTTTGTTGCTTGTACGTGTTTTTAGGGTTCCGTTTTTTCCTTTTGGGGTAAAAGGAAAAAACGGAACCCTTATTGGATTACCTTGTTGTCCGTCTGTCTGTCAAGATCTAGCCTTTATCAAGGGAATGCTAGGAAGTGATGAATGAAAACCATAATATCCTACCCAAGTCTGTGGTCCTTTTGTGCTGTGACAAAATCAACTCTAAAAGTCTACACAGTCAAAAAATATGGCCGTCATGTCGCAAATTTGTACGGTAACCTCGGTGCGCTTTTCTTTTTAAAAGCCTGGTATTGATATGAGCCATGCAAATGCATAATACACATCATCAGATGTGTAATCGGTTTTCGAATCCTATTTCAACGTGAATAACGACAGACTCTCTTAAACAACCGGGGCATATCAACGTAGTAAGGTATTTTTCATGTAACAGACACCCTCAGATTCCACATTTTGTATACTAGGTGTACCTATTAAGTTGAATCTTTCATTATGGAAGATGGAGGCGGACCCACAAAGAAGAAGAGAACCTGGACGTGAAGAGTATGAGCTTAGCAACCGCCGGCTATAGGCGGTATAGGCTTTTAAAATAAAAGGGGGAAACAGTTTGACAGCTTTCTAGTTTAAGTTACGCTTATGTTATACGACACTAGTTGCATAATGTCCTCTTAGCAGTGGGTTGTATATGCTTAAAAGATAAAAAAAAAACAGCAAAACTTTTGGACAGCTGCTTTTTTATGTTAATTGACAACCAAATCCTAGATCTACCAGTGAAATATACAGTCAAGTTCAGTAACTTGACTGTAAATACAGCTGCACCACTGCAAATAGAGTTATCACGACACTAGTTTCATAATGTAAACACCGCTTAACAGTGCAACAGTGGGCAGTTTAGGCTTAATAGGTAAAAAGAAAAGAGGAGTAAACAGTTTGATAGCTGTTTGGTCGTTTTTAAATAAATTAAACTTAAAAACCGAATGCTAGATCTGCCAATCAAATAAACAGTCAAGCTACTGTTTACCGACACTAGTTTCATAATGTAATCCAAGCTTTACTGTACTCGATATACTTAACTAGTAATTACGTGAAAGTGGATACGCTTTAACGATGAACTATCGTATTATAAATAAACACACGAAATGATTGTACCCAGTTATTGATTTACGATAATTTACAAATGGTTCAGTGTGGATAATAAAATTAAAGACGCGACGGCTACTAAACTGCAAAACGTGTTAGGAGACTGACGTCAACGCAGATGGCGGCTTAGCAAACCCTAACTTGATGAAGTAGAAGTGTATATCATGCATGTACGACATTGGCCACAAAGCGCCAAAAAAGGGAGGTCTTGAAAAAGTTTGATAGAAAAAACGTTAAATAAATATTGAACTCATTCGATATTTGTTTTTTTTTTTGTAGGCGTGACATCAATCTGGTTGAATACAATATGTAGAAACAGGTGACATTTCTTTATCAACTCCAGACTCACCAGAAAATGTAGGCCAACGTTAAATAATTATGTATTTCATTATACCACTGCTTACATAGTAAGCAGTAAGTTATCACAGTGGTACCAGGGTCAAATTATACAAGAAATGCGTTACATGATTATGTAGGATCAGATTAAACAAATAAATATTTATAGAATACTCGGAACTTTGTCATTTATAAATGTAACGATAAAGTGAATTTGTGATATTAAATACCTATGTAGTGTCCTAAAACCAAAAAACGGGCCAAGAGCGAGCCAGACTCGCGAAGCAAGGGTTCCGTACAAAACTGCGACACGACAAACGGCCAATTTTTTGACTGCGTAGAATTAGAGGGTTCATTTTTTTCACAGCACAAAGAGACCACCGACTTAAATGTTTGGTTTTTTTCTTAATTTTAACTCGATGCACACACGCTTTCCCGATATAAAGGGTCCTGACAGACAACAAAGTGATCCAATAAGGGTTCCACTTTTTCCTTTTGAGGTACGGAACCCTAAAACACGTAAAAGCAACCATTTTATTGTCTACCTACAACCATTAATTCAGTATTGTGTATAATATGTAAAGCAAAAAACCATAGTATACAATAAATATCACCAAAACCACACAGGGATGATAAATAATAATCACAAAGTAACTAAATTATGGCGATATGTGAAATAATAATGATAAATAAAAATGTGTGCTTACAAATAAATAAAGAAAATGGTTTTGACAGTAAAAAGTATTCAATTAGTTTGCAATGTCATTTTATTTCTTTTGTAACCCCCGAATACTGAAACGTCACTCAAAATTTAAGTCCCACTTAAGTTTAACAGAGACTCAGAAGTGACGTTTGACCATACGAAATCTAAAGTTTAAGAGCTGCTCAAATGTTAAACAGCCCTCACATTTTGAGTGACGTTTCAGTATTCGGGGGTAAGTGTCTTAAATATATCATTTCCTTTGGTTTAACGATTATAAATACGAAATTGTGTGTTGTCGTTATCATACCGTTACCTACATATTTTAATTGCTGTGACTGCAGCGCATACGCATAAAATATCATGCAAATTAAGAGGATAATAAAATTTCGTCATAGTTCACATGAAAACAATTACAATGTACAGTTGACAGCATATTCGGTCAGAAGTCAAATATTTTTACATTAAGATTTCTTTACATGTATTTTTTTATCCATCATCATATTGTATTTTGGTCCATTTAATTGGGGTCTGTGCAGCTTACATTATTTCATCCAGTAGCCACTATATCAGGGCCTCAAGTCTGCTATTTTTTAAAACTTAGTCATTCCAACACGATCCCACTGTCATTGTGCTAAAAGTTCGTAATCTGCTAAATTACAATGGTCGATCATTGGTCGGCCAGTGGTCTCGTAATGGAATCGTAGCAGAATGAAATTGTAGTATTGCCATTATTATAAAACCCGTTGGTAGAAATGATTTTCGAAAAACTACTACCACATTTTAAACGTTTATTCAAGCCAGATTTTATTTAATATATTTTTCCTGTCCCGATGCATTTTATATTAACACGTTTAGTCAACTTAAAAAATATAAAATGATGATTTTAAAATGATCTACATAATGCATCCTAACCAATCCAACACTGACTGAAATTTGTCAGTTGACAATATTAGAAATGTCATTTCATAACTTTGTTTACATTTGCATCACAGTGAGCTTCGTTTTCTATTAAAATCGCCGTTTTTGACCATGAATACTGACTCTGGTGATTCTCCTATACCTGTCGACCACGGCTTGAATATGGATTCCGCTCTTGCTGATAATGACAACTCCCACGATAACATGGATTTGATGTCAGCACCTATCGAAGACCCGGCCATACAATCTGATTCGAGTTCTTCACTGCGAACTGTTGCAAGTGGATATGTACGCTGTGTAAATAAATTGTAATTTTTAACATATCAAGATTGCGAAGACACCTTTTGGAAATTGTCGAAGTTTGATCTCTCGTAAAAACATGGGTTGGACTGTGGACATCAACAGGTACTTAACTATAACAAGTCTACAACTGTAATGATAATATGCAAATATGATTCAAACTATGATACCTTGCAAATAAATACATAATATTGTTTTTTTCTTTTCCAGTCAGTTACAAGACAGTGATAGTTTGGTGTGACATGCATGTTGGACCAAAGCAGGAATAAAATCAGTCAGGGAACAAGTCAACACTCAACAGTCCACATTTTGTTATTGTTGTCCACATTCATATCTCTATTAGCTGTGGCACCTCTCTTCTAAGGCAAAGGGCATATTTGCTGAACATTGATATACCACAGCGGTAAACCAAATAAGGAATGTGATTGCATATCAAATTGCACCACAACCAGGTTAAGATAACAAACTATACTATTTTTAGAATCCTATTGAATGCAGTAAGATTGCTCTAAAATGTAAAAAGGCTAACATTATATAATTTTTTTTTGCAGCCGGTCTGTGTAATACTCAATTTTTGACAATGTTTTAGTTTATGATGAATTAAATGTTTTCTATTAATACATTATTATTGTTTTATTTTCAACTATCTGTAATATTGAAATAGTATATTTAGCTTTTATATTTTATGTAGGAAGAGTTTTCAATACTTGTGTAGGGCACATAAAAATAACCTTATAGTTTGGAAACTCCAATGTTATTTAATAATTTTCAATTAATTTTCTTTTATTACTATATTATTTGGGGGCATACTAATATCAACATTCAATGTTGCTTGTGGGCACTCAGGGCCTTAAGTCACTAAGTATGGCGGCTTGGCATCCCTCTTTATAAGTAACACAATTTTTGTAAAAGAACTCAATAATGTTTTAGCTGTCACAGTCAAATGTGATATTAACGTCAGTAAGCAACTAACGTTAACCATATAGTTCTGTAGAGACCACAGAGTACATTTTATATACGGACCCCTTCAGGTACTTGACATTCAAACCTCCGCTGGCTCGGTACTGTACTGGCCATGAAAGGGGTCGAATATTTAAGTCACACCACCACCTCATTATTTTTATAAATATTTTATTTTTTGGTTAAAAAATAATAGTGTAGTAGTGTATGGGTGTGCATCAATTAAGATAATAGAATTAAAAACTCTTATGTAAACGTCATTAGAAGTTCTTGAGTCATTGAGCAAGACGCTTGTAAAGTCCAAGACCGTAAATTACGATCATCGCAATTTTGATGGCAGTGTAGGTCGACGCTAAAAATCATGAAAAATGTGGTTTTCGGACATGTAAATCCACTTTATAGGGCATGAATATCTTTAATAAATATTCTTTAGCTCGTCGTGAACATATTTCTCCAATCAATACTCCACAAACACGATGGATAGCAAACACTTTTTGTCAAACCGAGCTACTAAAAGCAATGACTGCACAATGACTTTGTAATGGTAGATCAATGATCAAAGGAACTGTCAAAATTTTAGCAGATTACCGCATGTGTCAGTCATTCGTTTGTCATTATGTACGAGATTACCATTTTATGCAATTTCTTTCAATGAACTGTCAGTGACTGGCCAGTGGAATGTCATAATGACGACAGTGTATTAGTAGATTACCAAATTTGTCAAAATCAACCATTGTGCGATCAGTGATCGACCATTCTGACACTATTGTAATAGCAGACTTAGGCCCCAGAATTCAATACATTTTGAGGCACACACATGAATACATATAATCTAATATATAACATCTCGTGTCACAGTTTTCGTTCCCATGCTCCTCCGGCTGGACCGATTTAAACGAAATAAAATTTTTCATACCCCAGTGAGCAGCGGGTGAAACCGCTGGGTACAGCTAGTTGGTACTTAGTTTATAAAAAAATACTCGCTTCGTAAGGGTATCGATTTTATTGTACTGGTAACCCTATTTCATAGTCAATGTCAATTAGATTGACCTAATACATATAAATGTATATTGTTATAATTTGAATGTGTTTTGTTTTATGACAGAACGTTTTGTGTGCGCAGAGAGATCTTATTATACTTTTTTTTTATAATAATTGGAAGATTAGAATGACGCGACCTAGCTTGCCTTGCCTTATCAATAAATTTTACAACCATGTAAAATTTCAGCTTACATTGAGTAAGTGGGTCAAATTTAACTTCGGAGTATTTTAATATTATAGTTCCAGATAGTGTTAAAAATGTCATGTTAAACACACCAAACAAATAATGGCGTTTCATGGACAAATACCGTGTTTACTAATTTCCAAAAAAAATATAATGTAACCTAGTTATGTATATTGGAAAAAGAAAACCGTCAGTTCCACGAATACAGTAACAAGCTATAAGAAAATTAAATTATAGTTATGCGTACGCATAAATTTTCAGCGGTTTGCTGCAATTTATGTAATAAAGCAGAAAGTTATAAAGCATTGAGAATGGAATGCGTTACCCAAGTTATCGGTCATGGGTTGCGTAAGTAATCAATGTACTGTACTTGCCACTCTGGTTTCCTACTTTGTATTTAATAACACAAACAACGTTATAATGTTCTTATTTTGTTAGGGTCTTTTGGCGTGTAGCCAGTATTAGAACTAAAACAATAATTTTGTTTTTCATAATACAATGCCATAAAAGTCTACTAATGACTAGCTTTACCCAGCGGTTTTACCTGCTGGTCAGCTCATCAGTGTCGTAGCGTAATGTTAAATAACCTATGTTACCCAGTGATAATTTAGCAATGTAATTATTTAAAAAAAATGGATTTTTGGTACAGTAGTTTTTGAGTTTATTACATACAAAACCTTCCTCGTTGTAATATTACTAGCTGTGCCCCGACATGCGTTGCAAAGCAATTTTTCTACCTTTCTAGCTACCTACCTAAACTACACAAAAAACTATACTGCCTTTAGTATTTTTTCTGCCGTATAAACCCTCCCAACGAATATTTTTTTAAAAGAATTGGTAAAATTGGTCCAGGCGTTGTTGACTTATGGGCTTACCTTACCAACACATTTTGCGATTCATTTTTATACTATAGATATTAGTGTAGGAGTGTAGATTCAGGAGCCTCGCAGCGAGGCAGGAGTCTGATATAACCCCTACTTCTGATGGAGTTACCGTAGGGACCAACAGTACAGCAAGCCCATAGGGCTAGCAGACCGTTCGGAAACCTTATCAGCATGATTTTTTATAGGCAGGCCAAGCTTTTACGCTTGTATGAAAATACTACCACTAGGTACAAACGACGGCACATCAACCTACACAAAACCATTTTAACCTGATCTCTCTACTACGGTGTGCAATCCGTAGTAGAGAGATCAGGATATAATAGATTAGAATAGGTTGACCTGCCGTCTAGTGTACACGTATAGTGAAATGTAATTTGCGTATTATTCGCAGAATTAACACGTAAAGAAAACCATTGCTTGGAAAGTGAGTCTGAAGGAGGAATTCGACTGTTCCATCAAACATAATATACAGCTAGTTCCCCGCCTGTCACCATTATTTTGTAGCAGTTTCAATCTCGCGCTCCAATTGAGAAATTTATTGGCTATTAGAGAAATCCAATCAGAACTCTCGGCTTGGGATTTTAAACGTTAGTTATGTGTAGTTGGTGTTATTGCCGCTACGACCAATTGGGAAACAAAGAGAACATGTCCGAGCATGAGTTTAAACTTGTCCACCATATTCTAGGGATTGTTACAAATTAACAAATGGGTTGACCACTAAAAACCAGCGCTTTGCTATGTACCCATCGTATCACAGTATCATGCTGAGTAGTAACCTGGTTGTTGCATTCTGCAAGCTGTTAACTTTTTTGTTCTGTCCTGATGTATTCATAATATCTATAACGCTGTATGTACTTATTTATTTTTTGTTATTTGTGTTCTCGTCGTCATTGCGACAAATAAATGTTTTTTTTTTCTTTCTGTAGTCTAGCAATAAAATTTCAGAGAGCGTTTCCCGTAAACGATTTATATTACAAAATGTAGAGGGCATTGACTCTAAAGAAATTACGGTAAAGTTATATGAAATATTACGTTTCTTCATAGTAACAGTGAAAGTAAATAAATGTTAAAGTGGTACGTTTTATGACTTCTTTTCATCACTTTCTTCCAATTAAACTATGAAACCCGCTGAAAACTGAATGTAATTCTTTCAGTTACGACTATTTAGGCGTTTCAGTATGGTGAGACACCTCTATGCTATAGTCTAAAATTAGCCCTGTATTATACGAGTTCTGGAATGTGTCCCGTGCTCGCGAGCTAACTCGAATCAACTGCTCACGAGGCGAGATAAAGGTATCGTTATAAATTCGCAAGACTGGTGTTCTAAGCTGTGAGCCGTCAATCAGCAACCGGCGCGGAACGCACCAACTGCACGAAAGGATGATATAAGAGAAATAAATGCGAGCGCTATGTACACTCTTAATTTGTGTCGGACTTTCTTCGCGTTTTTAATCTTTTATTTATTTTACTTTCTCAATGTCGCAATTAGATTTAAAACAAATTTTAATTTGCAATAGCAACGGTAAAACCCACAACTTGGATGATCGATAAATCATCAATTATTCAGCAATCTCTTGATCGATTTCCGTGTGATTATCTGATGTCCTTGAACCTACTATCGGAATTTCTTGGAAATTGTCAATTAAACCAACTGCATATTTTATTCAGTCGTTTATCGAGGCTGCTAATTTGTGTAAATATTTGCATTCTTTGTTGTTCCAGCAGAGCCAAGTCTCAAGTTTCTTGGTCAGTCAGAATTGTATCGTAAGAATTTTCGTATACTAAGTTTGGGCATAAATGAAGCTGTTAGTAATAGAGGCTATTATGATGCCAGTTTATCATTGGGTTAAGCTACTCAAAATCAAAATATTTAGTTAGTAATAGAAGCTATTATGATGCCAGTTTATCATTGGGTTAAGCTACTCAAAATAAAAATATTTAACAAAGAGCTTGAACTCCTGGAAGTTTGGTCGTGACTCCAACCCAAAGATAATATTTGTAGAGTTAATGATGCTTTTGCCGTAATCTGGTTTCTAACCACCTTCAGCCAAAATTTCACGAATGCGCTATCTCAAAGGAGAAGCGAGGAGGCAGCTCCCACATTTCGAATTATTTTTATTTTTACTAAGTACTTAACAAGATCATTTCAATGAATTCATTCAGAAAAAAAAATGAAAAAATGATATGAAATTTTAAAGTTTGTACTAGTGACCATAAAGTCATACAGTATATCGTCTTTTGTTAAGTTCTGACTGCCACTTACCTCACAGCCTCCTGCGGCTTATCAGGGTTGACTTTCACGGTGCTAGCATTCTTGAAGACATCCAGCTCAGCAAGTTTCGCGGCAGCCTCCGGAGCACCCTTGAAGTTAGGGATGCGATTGTACACGGGGCGTGGGAACATGGCCAGCCCGTTGCTCTCCAGATGACGCCATACTTTCAGCCGGAACGAATGCTTCGTAATCTCCTCAGGCACCGCTTTCTTGGCTGAAAGTTGGTAGACAGTATTTTTATTGCGAGTCAATGAACTGTCTATTATTTGTTTTCTTAGGTGGGGTTGCGTAGGATGTTTTTTGGCAAGATAGTCGATGAATAGATGTAGTTGGTAGGCTAGGTCTGGACATGGAAAAGATTGGCGAAACATTTTGATTTTTGCAACTGCAGTGTTGTTGCAAAGGCCGTCTATTATTCAGAGTTTTTTTATAGCGTGTCATTGAACTTTCTTTTCATTGTTGGGAATGCGAAGGAAGATTGGGACAAAATTAGTTAATGACTAGACGTAGATTTGGACGATTTTTAATTTCAGAAGTGTTGCCAAATAAAATAACTGCAGACCACAGATAATTATCGTATTACTCGTAAAGTTAACAATAAAGTAAAACTAGTTTTAACTACTAGAAATCTATTTTAAGAAAATCTTTTTCAATTGACATTTCAATATCAACGAATAAATTGCAATTTCTAAATTAGGTCAATGCGATAAGTGACTGAAAAATCGATTACAATAGTATGTTTATAAAACTAATATTCCATAAGGCAAATGACCGTTTTATTCAACAGTTGGTATGTTTATATACGTAGAGTAGTAAGAGCGTGAATTGCTTAGACGGGTTTACTATAAATATTACGTTATTGAACTGGTGTATTATGTGCGATATAATTAATGGCCAGTGAATTACTGATAGTACAAAAAGCTATTTTTTTTCTTTTTTTTAAAGTTCCGTACGTCAAAAGGAAGAAACGGAACCCGGTTATTGGAACACTGTTGTCCGTCTGTCTGTCTGTCAAGACCCGGACCCCCATTATCTCAAGAATGCGTGGAGGTATCGAGTTGAAATTTAAACAACACAGACTCAAGTTTGTACCTGGTACCTACCGTTGTGGTGTCAAAAATCAACCCTCTAAGTACAAGCAATCAAAAGATTGCCGTTTATGTCGCCTCGGTGCGCGAGTCTGGCTCGCTGTTGGCCGGTTTTGTTATTAGTCGAAAGGACAGACATTAACTCTATGCAGTTTCACTAGCTAGTTTAATTTGACCCTGTATCAGTTCACCGTCTCTTCCTGTGGGCCGTTTATGGGGCGACACTATTATTCCCAAGAGTTCCTATCTACTCCTGGGCTAATTATAAATGCCCGACAACCCGATTGTAAACGTCTATAGAAAGTATTTTACCGTGAATCGAATAGAGAACTACCTCGTTGTGCTCTCTACTGCAAATTTTTTTTGTTGGGTAGTGGGGGGTTCTGTCTGAATTTTGAGGTACGGAACCCTTGAAAGGAACTTCTACGAAATTACACTAGCTTTTATCATTGACCCTAAACGTTATTATTTACTCGAAATCAAACTTTTTTAATGGGAAAGACCGTTAATAGCTAGTTTATAGATGTCGCGACCATAGCTAGGTCGAATTCTGACCAATGAGATTATGCTATTTTTATTAACTTTGTTCTAAACATTTAAAACTCTTTTTTATAATCCAACCGTAGCGTCAAAAATAAATGATGACGTCATTGGATTTCAACCAATAACAATGCTTTGAACTAGCGGCATTATCTTTAGTTTGTTTTTTATATAAAAAAAAAAAAATCCCGACACTAGGAATTTCTCCTGTATCGTGGAAATCCAACGACAAAGAAAATCCCTGACCAAGCACGTACACTAACACCTTATAAAGAAAATGCAGCGCTGTGGTGTCAAAAACCTGTCAATTTCAGTGCATTTCATATTAGTTCTGGATTTCGCCACGCTCATTTCGTTCCATGTCACGCTATAGAGCCCTTGTTAGCCTCAACAATGCGCGTGAGAGGCAAAGGTGACACTCAATAAACGTTACAGCCGGCAATTTATTGACCCATATTATGAACAAAGTACTATTACGAACATCTCTAGCTAACGTTTCAGGAATTACAAGCATGATGTTAAGATTTGGGTTTGAAATAGGAATATTGTGCATTATTTCTTAAAGCCAAGTAGTATCATGTTGACCGTGATATTTTTATTTTTGTTGTTTAATTTCTGTGGGCGCGTCATGGTCGGTTTAAATGTTAAGTTTTTTTATTTTCCCGAACAGAAATTCTAGTGTCGTTAAGGTCTAGAATTCTAGTTGTATTTGTTTGTGACTGGCCCGCACAAATAAGCTAACGCAGTCAACCTGTGTCCGTCAAATTGATTAATGCGTCACTCTGCAGTATCTGAATGGACAGTGCGATAGTGTATGGCTCAGAGTTGTTGCCAAAGACATGAAAAGATCTAACTGGTATAAAATGAATGAGACGATATTTTAAGTTCTTTTTTTTCGGGTGGGAAATCGTCAAATACGATACGACCCATGTTCCTTCTTTTACCCTTTATGTTCCGTGGCCACAGTATCTCTTTCAAATACCCCGCATATACGAATTTTGAATTGACAAATAAGTTTTCTTTCGAATTTTGGTATTTTACGGTATTTTAAATTCAGAATCTTTGGTTTGTCTCTGAAGCTACTAAGGCTTTTGGCATACTTAAGCCAAGATATACAAGTCATAATCATACGCTTAATCAACTCAGTCCTGTTTAAAATCCTATTCCATATCATCCTATCCATTTGACGAATGGTTAAACAATTTATATTATTAACCTATTACGATTCTGCTTAAGCGGCAATTTTAGACCCCAGATCTATATTTTCCCCTGTATCATTCTCTTCCGTAATAATGTTCTATACTCTATACATAGGTGGATAGTTAGGTGAGTCCACAATAATGAATGAGCTCAAAGAAGTAAAGGCCAATGCCATTTCGGTGCTTACTTTCCAGCTAAAGTACTAGTCCAACATCACTGACAAATAGACAATGCTAACAAATCGTTTTTTTTTACATAGCCGCACTCTCTGGTCTCTGGTCATTTTGCGATCAAATACTTTTTATTTTTGGAACGAAGTTCCTTATCGCGCGTTGTGAAAAGGGGCTAGACGGAAAAAAATCTTACGAAAAGTTGTCACGACACTTTTTGCTATAGTAAGTTATTGTAAGCTGTGCGGCGTCGCATGTTTGTCTGTCTGCCTGTCTCTCTTTTATAGAAATCAAGCCAGATATTTTCATTTCTATAGGAACTTCGTTCCACCCGAAGGTCCCTTGACACCTCAAATTTTTTTATAAATAAAATTCTCGAGTCACAGTTTTATTTGCCAAACTTCACAGATTTTCATGAAATCTACTACTTATATAAAAATAAGTCGGGTTTTCCTTCCTGACGCTATAACGAGAACGCACGGACCGATTTCCACGGTTTTGCATTCGTTGGAAAGGTCTCGGGGTCCGTGGGGTTTATAGCAAAGAAAAGGTAGGGTAGCTATAAAATTGCATAGCAACGCATGCCGGGGCACAGTTAGTTTTGTATATTTATTCGGTAGGTCGCTCGTAGGAAATATATTTATCTTAAGTGATAACAGTGACCCTCTCCAAAAAGGAGCTGAGCAACGGGTGAAACCGCTGGACACAACTAGTTTTTCTAGATAATAGGGTAGTTTACAGGGTCAAAATAATTACATTCTATTTAGTCCGTCTTTTAGATTATTCAAAAATAAGGGGCACGTTTTTTTTTCACTTGTTGCGAAAAAATGCAGAAACGCGTGTCGTTTCACGTAACTTTAATGGGCTATATCTTTGTCGTTTTTTAACCTATATGTTAACAAGCAGAAATTTTTTTTAATCATAGAATATTAACTTGACTTTCGTAAACAATTTCTCCCTGAAGAGCAAATTATATTGCTGTTCGTACGTCTGGTAGTTGTCTTAATTTTGTTACCACTAAAAAAAAAGTAGAAAAAAAAACATCGTTTATTTAGTTAGATAATGGTACGGAACTTTTCATACCTACACGAGTCCGGCTCGCACTTGGCCGGTTTTTTATTAATTTTCATCTCATCTATACACCACTAAATCAAACTTTCAATTGCAATCAAAATATTAACCAATCAAAAATATTCCACCAAAAAACTATTAGTTGCTTTACCTGTTTACATTACTCACTTGTATATTCCTAATACACGAAAATCAAAGCAGTTAAACAAACATTACGCCTGATGGCTATATTGTATACTCAGTAAATAGGTGGCATAGCAAACTTAGTGCGATCCAAGGTGAGAGCCATACATGGATGGAATACAACACCTGTGTCACATTATACAAACATTTTTACTTTAATAGAATTTTGTTACCTAGATTGAAATACTAGTAAATGCAATGTGATTAGGATTTATTTTCCTAACTATGTTGTTCATGAAACTTGGTACTTACTGTGTTTGTTTTTTTTTTCCAAATTACACCAAAGACAATCAAATAGATCTTTTATATTTGTTTGTATTTAACTAATCTTACATTATACTTAAATTGTCTTCAAAAAAGGAGGAATTTATCAATGGACTGTATTTATTTGTGTTTAGTTATGCGAATTCTCTGTTTATTAGGACTAATTTTCAAAATCGTAAGGATATACTCCTGAGGGGGTCGCAAATGAATTTTATCTATATTGCTTCAGTAGTTGAAGAGTAATCTTTTATATTACACTTCTATGTATCTGAATGATATGGTTTATCTTCAGTAGTTAATTACATTGCTACACAAATTCTTATTGAGTATTTATTTTCTAATAAATACTGGATAAGAATTTTTGTGAGAAACCATCAGCAAAAAAAAATTATTAGTAAATTTTTTGAAAAGTTCTTTGTATGCAAAAAAGTTTATTCAAGTACAGTTTTAGTAAAGATTTAGCCCCACTTTCAAATTTCATTTTAACTCTTTGTTTTTTTTTTTAATAATACACCGAAAAAGAATAACACAAACAAGTTTGTTCAATAAATAAAGACTGACGTTCCAGAGACACTTAGACCTTTGCTTAAAGGTTGTCTTAGTGATGGGAATAAACAATAATACCACCATAATGAAGACAATTGTTTAAATGATGAAGAATTAACATGCAGTAGTAAAGTGAATATGTTGACAAGTGTCACAAAATTTTATTGTATGTTAATTCTAGGTAGTTAGGCTTATTATATTGACGGTCTACAGTTTCAATCAGACATTATACCAAATGCAAGTCATAAATATGCACAAACTTATTACTGTAATGATAACAAGTTTGTCCACATTAAGATTATATGTAATGATAAACATACTCAGAAATAACAAGTAAAACATCAGGAAAGCTGACAAACTGATAAATAATTCAACCATGACCTATGCAGCCCACACTTAAATAAATTGTCACCGATAATCCATAACGTAGGTAGATACAAAAAAAATATGCTAAAAAGTTATTTGAGTAAAGAATTCCTTAATTGCTCACTCATATCTATAAAGATAGATGAGGCAACCACCTGCATAAGCAGACCTTCAAACCGATGATTCAATGCAAATAGAAAATCTAAAATGACCTCACATATGAACAAAGCGAAGGTACCTAGATTAATTAACTATTATTAACTGCTGGGGCTCCCAACTTTCTTGCGTTTTTTTCATGTGACATACCGACGACAATCGCGAGTACATCGTACTCTGCGCTATTCTACTACCGACTTCATAAATCAATTGCATTTTTACAAAACAGGTGGGTAGACCAGAAGAATGTGAATCATGCTTCACACTCCAATTAAGCTACCCACAGTATCAATAATTACAAGCCGAGCAAACAACCCAAATCGCGGTAATCGATGCACGAAACACTCAAACGCAAGTGAAATTAAAACTGCAATCCGATTCTACAATATTTTAACAGCAGCGTCGAAGAAATATCGCACTTTTCATCATCGATTGTATGCGGGTATTTCGAAATACATGTGCTTCTTACTACGAAAACTCTTTTTATGTATTTTTACACGCGTTTCAATATAAATTTTCGCTAAATTAGTAAATAAAACAGTGGAATACTGATTGTTATTCCATTATTTTCAACAACAAAATGGAAAACTTACTGTTATCCGCGGCCGTTGGCGTACCGTCTCCGTTCTGCATTTTGATAATTTACCGCAATCGGGAGCTCTTCTGCAAGGATTTCGATGATCTATACTAGAACCATCAAAAATATTTGCAAATTAAAACCTTCTCCGCCGAACGGAACCGTCACACACAAAAATAGAACGCGAAGTCGCGAATAAAAAACAAATGCCACCAACCTGCCAACAAAAACATTTTAGAGTTGCACTTTTATTACTAAAATGTTTGTAAATAAACTCGACTAAATATGTTAATGCTAAAAACTTTTCTTTTCAATATGATCTCATATCTTGGTGTATTTAAGAAACACAAAATGTTTCAATTTAGTCAGTATTATTATGTAAAATTGATAGAAAATCTGAATCACAAAGTAAATCACGTTTTGATAGGCGTCAACCCTCTTCTAAGCGCAACTCTATTTACGATGGACCAACCGCATAACAACAAACTAGTATGTTCTCATTTACTAAAAATTGTACTTACTGAAAAATAAATACTCTAAAAAGATACATTGAAAACAAATTAGACCTTATTCCAATACACCGCCTTTGTCTTTCTGATCAATTTTATGATGCGTTGCAAAAATTATTGCAAGAGTTTTCTCACAATTTCCAAGTCTTTAGCGCACAATTATCAGGAAAGAAAATGTAATCATTAATTGCCATAATGTTTAAACCTACATATAAATATACAATGATAGTTTGTTACTACCTATTGAATGGATTTTGGTGTTTGTAGAATTTGTTGAAATTGAACACCTAGCGACGAAAAAATCTTACTAACACCTTACAAATATCGTTTCTAAAATACGTTGTTGTAGAGTTTACTCACATAACTTACAAGAAAGACACGCAACAGCTGTTGCCCTATTTTTCACCCATTAACTAAATGTTTTATTCTCTCGATTCATTTAGCTTTGGTAATACTGTAGATTTACTGGTAGGTTTAAATAAAAACAGCGTCAACGTAAACATTTATTAAAATAATAGAATAAATAAATTATCTGATAGTTTGGGACATATGGAGTGGGGTGAGCATCAGCTCGAAAGCCGCGTCTTTTAAATTGGCACCGCGGAGATTCGCTTCATGTAGGTCACTGCCCGATAAGTCACAACACTGAAAAAAATAAGTTTTATTATTTATTAGAATTTTAAAAATAAATGAATGAATTGTCTGGATAAAAAATATCGTGTGGCTCACGGGCCTACGTGTAAAATTTTTATACCAAACAAAAGCATAGACGCTGTGTTTACTACGCACACGCCGTGTACTGAGGTGGCTCAATATTGAGATACAGATGAAGCTATGGGTTATACAAGACGAATCGCACTATACCTTTTATGCAAGCGCCCATTAGACATAGACAATGGGGCTGAGAAATACCCGCAAGAGAAAATGACTGTGCAGCCAATACTACTCTCTTTTCTTCAACACCTGTCTCATTGTACACGTAGGTAGTGAGAACTAGCGTCATGGACTAGCTGCTTGGCAGTTTGCTAAATTAGGCGCAGCCACACAATATTTTTTGTTTTGGTTTAAGTTTGTTTTTATGCTGTGTGAATTTGTGGCATGTGCCAAATAAACAATGCTTTCTTTCTTACTTTAGTGTAGATAAAATCTAAGTCTATAAAAGTTCTAGAAAAAGACAACTACTGGCCGCAGGATCGGTTTGCCTCACTCACACAATCGGTCTTTGTTCCTACAGCTGGGACATAGCCTAATTTCTGTTAGCGAGAGTGATCCATCAAGCGGGTCAAGTAGTAGATGACACAGATATGTCTTCGAGACTTCGAGTACAGTTATACCTCTAAATCTGCCCCAGCAAGGACGGCAGCTCTCAGATCACAGTTTTGCAGGTTGGCATTTTTCAGTGTTGCCACCCGTAAGTTAACGCCCGTCATGTTGCTACCCTCTAAGTTTGCGCCTGGAATGAATTTATTCATTGTTAGAACAAAGCAGAATAAGCAAGGAATAAAAAAAATGCTTTATGACCATATACGACATACATATTACCTATATAATAATCCATCAAAATTCCTGTGATTTTCATCTGCGTAACCAGCACATAATTCCCCAAATAGACTTTATCGAACACCAACATTTTTCCACAATGGTATACACAATTACACATCTGAATTTCCAATATAATAAAACACTTGTGGCAAAATGTATACACATCTGTCTGGCATCTCTAGGACACCTGTGACAGATGTGTATAGGTACATATCTGTCTACCTACCTAATATACTATACATATGTATGTGCAGATGATAGAATAAGCAAGAGCGAGAGAAAATTGTGGTCAGCATGTTGTTGTGTACTACCGAGGTGACCGACGCCTAACCACTTATCAACCTTATTACTCAGAGCATACGAGTAAAAATGGTCAGGCACCAGTGTCCTTGATAGTACGGTGGGCTACATGAATTGGATACCGCCTTTTTCAGATGGAAAGTCATAAAATAACTTCTTCCAATCTGGGCAGAGTGGGAGGGTCAGGTTTTACTGATTAAAACCCATCCAAGTTCCTTCTTTGCCATTTCTTATTCCGGGATCCCGGTATCTCTTTCGAACAATCCGCAAACAAGCAGTTGAAAACCCATTTTTTAAACGGCTTTTTGCAGGTCACCCTATGAGATCGTTAGCTGCTCAACCGGACTATCCTGTGGGTGCCTTGCATTTAAGGCATCCAGTCAGGGGAAAAAACTTATAAACAAAGCGACTGCACACTAAGGGCACCCCCTGCGGATTACGAGCCTCGGTTTAGGTCATGCATATGAATTCCTTTATTTGTGGGATTTTGATTTACTGGCTCAGCTACGCGGGTTGGCTCGACCAAAAAGACGGGGTGGGTTGGCTACCCCCTGAAAGGTAATTTTAATAAAACTTGGGGCCCAATTGATGCAGATCACTGTACTTCGTAGTGTAGGGCATCGCAAGACGACTAAAAATCTACTTAAACGACCATTTGCCCTCCCTAGTGTTTCCCACCCACTCATTTCTCCAATTATCTTAAGTCTCATATTATAGAGACGTATTGTAAAGGCTAAATCTTGACTCGAAGTGATAAATTTCTAATGGTAAAACTCTATAACACTTAACCTAGCTTGGCGATCCGGGATTGGACCCCGTACTTCTTGTATATAGTAGTATACAGTAGATAGATAAAAATTATATTAAATTTATTACCTTTTAAATTGACACCTTCCATCAAGGCTCGAGATCCGGTTGGATCATCCATGTTACAACCTTTTAAATTTGCACCTGTAATCATAAGTAATATGCTACAGTCTTTTATTATATTTTAGGTAGTTGTTCTTGTTCTCTGTATCGCACGAGAAGAAGAGTACAAAGTAAACAGAGTAAAAAAAAACGGCCAAGAGCGAGTCACACTTGCGCATCGAGGGTACCGTACAAACTTGCGACATAAACAGTCATATCTTTTGACTGCGTAGACTTAGAGGGTAGGTTTTTTCACAGCACAAAAGGACCATAGACTTGGGTGCATGGTTTTAATTTCGACTCGATACCTCCGCGCTGTCCCAAGATAAAGGGTCTTGAAAGACAGACAGACGGATAAAAAAGTGATTCAATATAAAAGTGTGTAAATGTAAATATATTTTTTCCTTTTGAGTTACGGAACCTTAGAAGAGATCCTAACAAAAAATTAAAGTCAGAATGTCTACAAACACACTTGCTATCCCCATTGGCGTCATTCTACTACAGTTTCCCTAATTTCGTCCACCGGTCACGCAACTGCTGTTTCGCCATTCGGTTGGGCAGGTTGGGCTAAATGTAATTGGGTTCTTCCGTCAGAAATTTCTCAGTAGCAGCCACGGAGTCTGGATCTTGATGACAATAGGCTCATCCCCTATTACATTGGACTATCATAAATGGCTCTTAGGTATATCTCTGCGTAATCATTTGTAATACAGGGGTGATGTTAAGTTTTCTTAATTTATTTAAAGTTAGCCAGCATAAAGAAAGAAAGAAAGAAATAGTATTTATTTGACTTGCACAGGACAGTGCAACATGTTTTCGTTTTCCATCTTTCTCTATTCTTTGTCGTGTTTGTCGGTGGTAGCTCTTACCTTCCATATTGGCACATAAGGCTTTGACCCCTAACAGCTGGGCTCCTTCTAAATTTGCGTGCGACAAGTCAGCGCGTTCCAAACAACAATGCGATAGGTTAGCGCCGTTCAAGTTGCATCGGGACAAGCAAGCGTACTGGAACATAGATAAAAAATTCGATTGTGTTAAAAAAATTGTCTTTGATTTAAAAAAAATATCAGTAGGTACATAATCCATATTTATATGTTAGTGTAAATGTGAAAGACTAGTTTGTTTGTATGTATGTTTTTTACCATTTTACGTCTTAATGGCTGTTTGGATCGTAATTAAATTCGTCAAGGAGATAGATTTTAACCTGGGGATAGACTTAGACTAAATATGTATTATTACGCTAATAACTTAGGGGAGTTAGTAACACTGCAAATTAAAATTAAAATAATGTTTCTTTTTTTTTTAATATTTTTTAAACAGGGTGGGAGTTGAGTTCAGAGGCCAGTAGTAGTAGGCCTTGGTAGTTCTACTAAAATTTGTAAATAGATTTTTAAAGTGAAACTTTTATTACATCGTGTTAAACTTTTTCGTCCGTGTGTTACTTACATGTCGCGTGACGGTCGGCCGCGGAGTAGAGACATCTAAATGTCTATGTGAAAAAGTTTCTTTTTACCGTGGTCTCATAAAACCACACAATCCTTTTTAATTATTTTATTAGAAATCAACTAAATCTGAATTTTGTTCCTAAACTTCAAATCAAAGATACAGGAAGAGCATGTTTCCATTTAAATTAAACTACCTGTTACATGCAACCTTCATCCCTTACTTAAATAATATTATTTTCCTATTTCAGATTTTGTTAACAATTTCATGTGTTTATTACTGCTTATAAAATCAGATATTGAGCCAGCAAAAATCATGTCAGTAAAATTAAAAACAGACACTCAATTTTTTATTTTTGTAAAAGTTAGACAAGATCTTTAGCTTTGAATACAACATATTGTTGAACATACCTTAAAATTAATATACCTAAGGTCCAGCCTATTAAGATCAGCTCCGGACAGGTTCACACCCTGGAATCTTAACTCCCAGGTATTAGGGGTCATTATGATGGAGCGGACCACATCCATTCTTGTTAGAGCATGGTTGATACCACAACTGCTCTGTGACTGCTCAATTAAAATGTTTAATTGTGGTATCATTGAGTCTATACCTGGAATGAGATAAGAAATTTTTGATTCATTTTAAATAAAATTCGTTTGTGGAGAAAGTCAAAAAAAAAACCATGCTCGAACACCACTCTGCAATTTAGTTTTTGAATACATTTAAAGACTGTCATGAAAACATGACCGTGGTGTCCTGAACATATTTTGCTTTGTCATACATGTATTGTTTTCAAAATGCTAAAGAGCAAGTTAAGCTCATTGTTAATATAATGGTTATAAAAAGTTTCAGAGGCCAAACTAAAATACAACCACATATTTTTATAAGTTATGTCTAAGTCTTGTGTGCATGTATATACCCATTGCCATCAACTAGGACAAGATCAAGGTCAAGGCCTATTAAATATAAAAATAAAAAAAAAACAAACTTCAATAACTCTTTGGCTAACAAAGGAATCAAAGCCAGGACCAAGATTGGCAGGTGCTCTAGCACTAGCAGCCACTAATCTAAAATACTGTATGTGTATTATAAATAACATAATACCTACCTACATAAAACTATTCCTTTCATGGTAAGTTAGTTAGTCAGATGAGGAAAATACTATTATGAATTAAATAAAGCAAGAGACAATGCTAACAAACAAAACAATAAGTTTCCTGTACTTGGGAATCTGTGATGTGGGTGCTAATGTTGACACCCATACAATATTGTGTTATAACAAGGAGTAGAATGTTAAGATATAGTTTTAGGGATAAAAGATCTTTAACATAGACTTACAGTTTCACTTTAACAATATCAAAATTTTACCAAAACCTAAAAATTACCATTTGGGTTGTGGTCATAGATAATAACTAACATTTAACTGGTTTAACAGCGGGTCCCAAACTAGGCACAGTCTGTTTCTTGGTGACCCATTTGCTACACAGGACACTATTATCATTAAGACTCTCAAAGTATACCCATAGCACCATTTTGACATATCTCTATAGAAATAAAATATGCATACCATAAAACACAGCCTCTTCCATCACACCTTTTGGATTAACATGCTTATCTAATATCACTTCGCCATGTCTCAAATAATTCAGAATAGGCTCAAAATACTCCGGGCTACGGTCTATCATGTATGCTCCAACAGCATCAGTAGCACTTGGGGTCATTAAGTACACATTGTTGTCACCAGCAAACATTCGGGCCAACATTGATAAAGGCTCTTTGGCCAAAAGTGTGGACCGAGAAGTAGTGAAGTGCTTGCCACCAATATTTAAAGTTATCCAGTCAGCTACAGCTTTGTCAGGCTGGCTTGCTTGACCATCACCCATACTCAAATTTTGCATTGAATTTGCCATTTTATCACAATTTTTTGACTCTTTCTCGCCGTCAACAAATAAATAAATCTTGTCATCATCTCTAAGTACTCTCACATCTTCAATTTCACAGCCATTTGACGAATACAATCTCAAGTTTTCTTGACTCTCTTCGAACAGTTTTGATATTTCAGATTTTAGTGCTTCAATCGTGTTTTCCACAGCCAAAACTTTTCCATTTTGTTCAGACTTATTCTTGTAAATGTACACTCGTTTCATAATAGGTGTCTCCTTTGTTCTCTGAATTTTAAATGCTTAGAAAAAATCAATATTATTACGAAAAACTTGGGAACTTTGGAAAAAAAAATACCAAGTTCGAAATCGAAACGTCAAAAGACTTCTGTCAAAATATTGCAGCAGCAACAGATAATAAAAAATATTTTTCTCATTCGTTGCACATCTTGAATCTTGAAAACTCGACTAAAGCACAAACAATTATTTTATTGCATACTTTTTTCTTGTATAAAAAAGTCTTCGCAGTTATAGAAATATATTTTTGATTATCTACAACTATTGCTTTCTCACTGTTTCAGCAATTGATTTTTACTTAGACATAGCCACCCAGATCTGTTTTAAAGGCTAGGATTTAGTTTTGGCTTAGATTTTTTTCCCCAACTCGATGTCATGGCAGCGTCCCATTGCTATTGCGTCACATGTATTAAAAGATGCATGCCTAATAAGATAGGTGGCGCTGTTAATACTGTTGTGTAGATTTTGAAAAGGTATTTAGTTGTTTTTATTCCAGTTGTCTAGCCTTGTATTGTGCTATGTGGCAGAGCTTTACTTCCACTTAAAAACCGCAAACATCAATGCCATAAAAAGTACAGGCAGTCTCTCATCGTTTTAGTCTCCGTTACCTACTTTTTTTTTGGTGAGAATTCATTAAATGATACCTACCGCTCTAAGCGGAGCGGAAGGGAGTGCGTACTGACTAAATAAAACGCATACA
Organism: Ochropleura leucogaster; assembly: GCA_958449745.1. Classification (NCBI taxonomy): domain Eukaryota; kingdom Metazoa; phylum Arthropoda; class Insecta; order Lepidoptera; family Noctuidae; genus Ochropleura; species Ochropleura leucogaster. Next base: position 7,336,149 of record OY288223.1, on the reverse strand, counting down.
TTTTTCTGTTAGTCCCTTTTATTTTGGGTCCGCGCTCTTTCGAACCAACTCGCAGTCAGTCTCCATTACTAACAGATAACCTTTACTATGCTACTAAATTAGCTGTTACTTACCTGCTCGGTGTGCAACCATCAAACCGGAAAGAGCTAAATGGCCGCATGTGGGTGGGTTATGTTTCACCGTTTCCGGTCTTTAACAGCTTTAAAAATGCAATATAATTTTATAATCATTTGTTGTGCTGAGCACCTTTTTGTGAACGCCACTTTGTGGAAAGGTTATAAAGTTGTGGGGGCATGGTAGCATAGAGATGAGGCAGACTCCAGATCAGAAGGTTGAATGAGTATATTTACAAAAGCTCTATATAAAATAGATAAAACAGAATCTTATTGACTACAATTTAACTAACAAATCAAAAATCTTAACCAATGAAAACATAGAGATGAAAATCCAAAAACTAAACCTACGGTTTACTAATATTACATAAGCGAAAGTGAGTTTGTTTCTTTGTTTGTTACCTCTTCACGCTTTAATGGCTAAACCGATTTTAATGAATTTGGTACAGAGATAGTTGGGAACCAGGAGACGGACATACGCTAATATTTTTTTGAAAAAAGTGGGATGTGAGGGAGAAAGAGGGAAGAAAAGGGAAAACTTAGCGTTGCTATTACAAATCAATAAGGCGCAAGGGGAACTGTGTTACCCCGAATTTAACGCGAGCGAAACCGCGGGCAAAAGCTAGTTGCCTATAATTATTTAAACGTATTATCTACCAATTACAAGGCTTGCATTTTGTCCAAAGTACTATACGCGCTGTAACTTAGTTTGGTCGGGACAATATCGCCAGTGTGTACGTACACTTGACATTCTTGAGATTAGTTAAGATTTGTACTTGAAAATCTCTCATATCACTGACTCGACAGTCTTGAGATTAGTTAAGATTTGTAAATCTCCCTTAGTGATGAAATATGTTATATTGCTGCTGCTATTATAATCACTCTTTCATCCTTGTCCACTCAATGTATGCAGTGACGGAATATCTACCTGTCATTAATCCACCAAGCTAACAAGCAGTACTTCACGGTAATCATTATTAATAGTACCATAAACAGTACGTTAACTATAAATTGATCGTTCACTAAATCCAGATGGCTGTCATAAAACACGTCAGTCTGTGATCTCCATCCATTGTATTGACTGACGATATGACGACATTGTTACGATATTATGAGTAATACGTAAGTTTTCGTGTAATGGATAAAATAAGGAATGAGTGCATTTAAGAGGAAGCAAAAACTGGCGCCGTTGATTGAAAAGTTGTATGGTAATCGGTTATCGTGGACATGTGCTGCGGAGGAATGAGGAAAATGGACCAAGTGAAAAAAGTTGGATCTATTTATGCAAACAGGAACCAATTCACATGCGTGCTAGAGCTGAGATTGAAAAACAGAAAGCTTCAAAACTGTACTTTCTAGCAGTTGCTTTATAGTACAGTTCAAGATCATTTTGTTCTTTATAGAGATCAAAATGGTCTAACATTTTAATGTTTTAGTTTGTCAAAATTATCAGATCATTTATTTCTGAAGATTTGATCTCTATAGTTTTGCTGAGAAAGTGCAGTTTTGAGGGTTTCTGTGCAAATTAACAGACCCAGTTTCTCGAACTGTTTGTATGAATAGTTCCAGTTTTGAGTGCGAATGTGGATAATAATAAGAATAGAGTAAGATTTTGTGAAGGATGGTACGGCTAGAAAAGAGGTGACTGCTGAGATCACGAAAAATAGAGAATGTATGCAAGAAGAAAACATGCTGCGCGGACCCGAAATAAATTCGGATAAGGATGATAATTTATTATGATTGACGCAGAAAACGATAAATTATGACTAGGTTTTCGTATTCAGATTTGTGGAAGTTGCTTTAAGACTAGAATACGAGTCTTCATCCACAATTTTGCCCGCGTGATGTCAGACAATATCGAGATTTCAAAGTAAGCTAACCTAGAACTTCCAGCCGTATGCAGATTTTCATCAAAACCCTGGCTGCCCTAAAACAGCCAGGGTTTTGATGAAAATCTGCATCCGTTATGGTGATAAAGGTGACCATCAGATAGACAGACAGTATGGAAAACTAGCTATTGAAATGGGTAGCATTTGTCTCGTGACTCTTTTTTTCTTTGCGGATAGGAAATCAACAAATAACTTCATACTTTTACTGAGTAAAACCCGCCTATGTTTCTTCTTATGCCCTTTATGTTCCGGGGCCGCAGTATCTCTTTCAAACAACTGGCAACCCCGTAACAACCTGCAACCCCAACATCTTGTAACTCTTGAAAGTAGATTGAAGTCTTGTCTTGTTGAATAAAATCATCTTCCCGTATGGCATTAGTAGCTGCCTCATTGAGCTAGGGTTTGCAAGCGCAGCTTATGGCCTTTTTTTCTGTTGGGAAATCATCAAATGCCTTCCCCCGCTCAGGACGGGGCGGGGGGGCATGTCATACTTGTACTGACTAAAACTCACCCATGTTCCTTCTATTGCCCTTTACGTTCCGGGGCCGCGGTATCTCTTTCGAACAACCCGCAACCCCGGAGCTTATGGCCCTGAACGATTCCTTCACGCGCTAGAAGTTTTTACCTTGACATTCTATTTTGGGACTTTCCATTGTCTGGATTTGTGTTCTGATAAGAGGCTTTAAGATCTACAAAAACTGGAAGCATGTGGATGTAACCACTAACACCATTCCTTTACTCACATAATCATTTATTTTCACTTTGGATACTGAAAATAAATTAGCAATTAATTCGCAAATTTACACATTTGTGAGTTATAAATTACACCCAAATAAGGTCTGAATTCTACCAGTAAGAAACACAGTACATAGGCTGATATGTACAGATATATAACTACCTATTTATATTATTATCCACGCTGACGGTAACCACTCGTTCAGTTTATCACCTCGCTATTGTGCTCCAGTAACGAACACTTGGTAATAGAATAAATTACATTAGTAGTAAATTGTAATTCAAATAGTATGCACGATTCTAGAAATTTCTTATCGGTCGGCAAGGAGTTCGGACTGGCTTGGATATATTTCGCAGTCGTGTTTTTTTTTGTGACTTACATAAGTGATCGTTTACCGGCCATCTAGAGGGCCAACCTCCTTTCAAGATGGCTGGATAAGGCGGGATGAGAAAGATGAAGTATCGGTTGTTATGATGCCACTTGGGAGTGTTGTATGCCCAGCGGTTGTTCAGTGAATCGGTTGTTAAAGTCGTCCTGATCAGTGACTTATAGTGAAAAGTTAATAATTTGAATGAAGATGATTATATCTGACAGACGTCAGCGACGGGCAAGGTGAAGGAGGTGGTAGTAATTTTTTTAACTAGAAATACTTTTGATTAATTGCTTAGCTGTAGGTTTCTTTTTGAAAACCATAACTACATGACTGTTACACAGTTCATTATTTATTCTAAAATATTCTATTTGTATTGGTTTCCTTTTTATCGTTTCCCCATACTAGAAAATTCTCTTGTTTCGTACAAACATTCAAACTTACATGCAAAATAAAAAAACAAGCGGAGCCGGAACAACTATATCTGTAGGTCACACGAATATATTTCCGTGCGATATCCTGCGACACGCAGCACAGCAACCGATCACTCAGCCACTTTTTTTTTGCGTTTGGAAATCCTCAATGGATGTCCTCCATTCCGCCATTGCGGAGAGGTCTGTCAGACTCCTACTGACTAGAACCACACGGTGTTCCTTCTCGTCACTTTTGGCTGGGGTGCGGACACATTCGCATTCTACACAATCACCCCAGCAGTGACGGTTTGCTTGCGGCAAACCCCTTCTCAGGTAGAGAAACAGAGTAAGCTACTCCTCTCCCTGTCATTCTAAATGAGAGGCACGCGGAAACACCACGCGACGCCAGCTTCGGTCTATATGCTTGGACAACAGACTTCCCCAAGTCTGAGGTCAGCAGGCCATTTTATGGAGGGCGGAAGAGGGCATTGTCAGCCCTCCTCCTGCACCCAGATCTTCGGGTGGGCCACTGCACCAACAGTGCCAACCATGCTGTCAAATTAAGAAGTAAGTAAATAACAGGTATTTCGAAATATCTGTGTACTCTACTCTTGCTTGGCAAGAAGTATGAATTATGAGTTAATGTGGAATTCACAGGTAATCTTACTCGGGGAAGACATTATTAGATGAAAATAATTTATTGCACTTATTTATAGGTGTGTCGGAATGTTAATGGTGGCACAGGAATTTGGCTAGACTTGTGACGTCACTTGAAGTGTCGTAAACTATTCTTATTTTGCTTAGTATGAATGTTTTTCTCAATACTTTTCAAAAGCATTCTAAATATATTTATATATTTATTAAAAAGGTCACCAACAGCTTCTGTACAAAAATATCTTAAAAAAAAATTGCACAGTATTGGACTTATATAGTTGCCAGTTACAGGTTAACCAACATTAAAAAAAAAACACGGCAAAATATACCTCTAACATTACGACTGTCGACTGCGGAAGAATAGGCTAGTCCCATGTATTTTTTTTAATGAATGGCATCTCACAGTTCAACCTATGAGGTCGTTATCTACTTAACCGGACTATACTGTTGATGCCTTGCTTTTAGGGCCTCCAGCCAGGGGCAGTCAGTAGTAAGCGAACTTTATATACCGGTCGTGGATGTGACTGTGGGGCGCAGCTAGTCTACACTAATATTATAAAGAGGAAAGATTTGTAATTTTGTATGTAACAAAAAAAGTACTGGACTGATTTCTCAAATTCTTTAACCATTAGAAAGCTACATTATCACTGAGTAACAAAGTCTCTATAACATCACGCTACTACCTACGGGAGCGGGGCAGTAACCAAAGACGCGGATGAAACCGCGCAGAACAGTCACTAATAAAATATTTGGCAAAACAAACGATAATCACGTGACGTGTATCGTTTATTAAGCAACGGAACTGTTTGTGATTCTGACGAACCCAGTTGTTGTAGGTCAGGGAAGGCGGTCTTTGTCATGAGAAGTCTGGAAGACGAAACTTGGGTTCTTGGGACCTTGGCTCTAGCAAAACCTAACTTTACTTGGCCAAGGAGTCTGGCAAATACAGAAAAGGACCTACTTAACGCTTCGCCTCCTTGATCTTGCGGTCATAAAGCGATACGTTAGAATAGGTCCTGTTCTGTTATCTGTGGTTCCTGGCCTCGATTTTAAGGTCGAATAAATTTGTTGTTGGGTTTTTCAAATAGTGATTTCTCAGTAGCGATTTGGACACAGCACAGTTTGGTTTTGTGCCCAGATGATGGCAACTCGGTTAAAACTGTAACTTTCGACTGTGAGTGTGATTCTAGTATACTTCATAGGATGTAATGTTATGCTAATAGAAATCCTGACACCAGACGAATATGACTATAATAAAATTTAATAAATAAAAATATAATATGATAATAATAAATAACTCATATTTTTTGTGCCCTTGTCCTATTCTATTTGAGGTCGGCGCAACACGTTTTCTTATTCCATTCCACCCTGTCAGACGTCACAGCATCATTTACTACATACTAATAATAAATAACTAATTAGTTTAAATAACAGCATTCATAGACGCATTCCAAAAGCGCTTTCACATTCCAAAATATCTTTAGCTGGATCGATGTCAATAATTTTGGCTCGGCGCCATCTTTGACGAGGTAAAGGACAGTTTGTGAGCGCAAACACCCAACTAATAGGCGCTTTAACTGTTGGATAACTATTATTGTGTGCTAATAGAAAATGATTATCTAGAATATCTTGCTACAATTACGCTTTATCCGTCTACAAACTATATGAACTCTATTAAATACAGATTTATTTCAAGATGTAATGATGTTTTATGAGCCGGTTTTTCAAGCTATGGCGTAAAATACTAACTGACAACATTACGCCTTTTTCTCCAACGAGTTAGGCAGAGAAAAACCTTCACATATATACCGGTGGAAAGGACACCGACCATACATCAACACACGGTTACAAATAGGGCATACGAAACTCGGAAAAAAAACTTGTTTAATATACTTACTACTTGCCAATTTCAATGTAGGGTATTCAGTCAGAAGTATGTACTGAAAATTCTGTTAAGTCCACGTTAAGCCAAAATAGAATTGCAATGGCATAAAAACCCAACTGTATTCAGAAGCAATATACATATTTTATTTCACATGGGCATTTATAAAACGTCGATAGAAAATAATCGATTCAAAGATCGAATCGATTTAAAAAATGTGTACAAGACTTACTTTTGAGAGTGCGATAGAAATTCATTATTTTTTTTCGCATGAGAAAAAAACCGACCAAAAGTCAGACTCAAGCACCGAGGGTTCCGTACAAACTTACCACTTACTAATCAGCCATAATATTTTGATTGCGTAGTCTTATAGAGTTGATTTTTCACAGCACAAAGGGACTACAGACATGTATATGAGTCTAATTTTCAACTCGATACCTGCACGCGTTCCCGAGATAAAGTGTCTTGAGAGATTTGCAGACAGACAGACGGACAACAAAGTGATTTAATAAGGGTTTCATATTTTCCTTTCGAAGTACAGAACCCAAAAACTGCACACGAAAATAAAAAAGCTTTTAGTAAAATGAGACCGTACTTATGATAAGTAGTTTATTTTAATCCCTGATTTGTATCATTCAATTTGAACTAATAATTTACACATAAAAAGTGGCACATTTATAAACTCCATACACTAAAAAAACTGACTAACAATTAACTAAAGAAAACACTTCACTCATTCTCGATGATTTGGCAACATCAGTGTTGGAATTAGAAATTAAATTGAGATTTACGCTACATACGTTTTTTTTCCTCTTGCACAACATTACGTCAAAGAAGCGTTCATGATAATTGTTCTGTTAACGTCTTGGCAACATAAATTGACCAGATTCGCCAAATAATATGTATTGCGAAAGGGTGTATGAGTATTCATCATCTATGTTCATCATTTACTCTGCACAGTTGGCGCAGTAACTAGTCTTACTGCTAGGTCTTACTCCAACCAGAAATAACAGACCCCCCCCCGCCTATTTTTATTTGATGATTTCCCATTAATCATGAAGGGCCCTAATCCCAAACTATACAGATTCGATGTGTAGTGTAAGCTATTGACTATTATTTGTGACATTTCAGTTTAAAGCATTACGCGTTACGTAAAGGAAACCACGTTATTCTTCAAATGATTCAGATATTATTTCAATGAAAATAACGATCCACCGATGAAATTAATAGTCAAGAGAAAATCAAGAAATTGTGACAAAAACAGGCGCCACGCCAAAAATAATACAGAATTTGGTTTGTCATCAAAGGTTGGTGACAAATCTCCACGAATAGAATCTTCTTGGTATATCATATAGAAGTGATTTTATTTTTTTGTTGGCTGTGCCCAATGGGCTGCGGGTTGATTCGAAAGACATACCGCGGCCCCGGAATACAAAGGGCAACAGAAGAACCATTGATTGGTTTTAGTCAAGTGTCAGTACAAGTCTGACACTCTACTCTGCTCCGCCGAGAGCAGTCAGAGTCATTTTATGATTTACTAGCTTTTACCCGCGGCTTCGGCAGCTTTAAATTCGGGTTAACACAGTTCCCCTTTCCTGATTTGCAGGTACCTGCTACCTGTAGTTTTACCCTTGCGACTAATTTGTTGAAATAGCAAAACTGAGTTTTCCCTTTTCTTCCCTCTTTTTCTCTCATATCTCGCTTTTATTTAAAAAAAAATAGCCTATATCCGTCTCCAGGGTTCTAACTACTGCCGGGGTTGCGGGTTGTTCGAAAGAGATACCGCGGCCTCGGAACATAAAGGGCAATAGAAATAACATGGGTGGGTTTTAGTCAGTACAAGTCTGACATGCCCCCCCGCTCCGCCCAGAGCGGGGGAAGTCATTGGATGATTTCCCAACCGAAGAAAAGGGTTCTAACTATCTCTGCATTAAAATTCATCAAAATCGGTTTAGCATTTAGGCGTGAAGAGGTAACAAACAATAAACAAACTCACTTTCGCTTTTATAATATTAGTAAGGATTATTAACAGTTGAAACTGGATATTTATCATCTTTGTTATTAATTTCGAGTTTCCAATATTTCGGCGATGTTATTAACTGGATTTTGTAATCGACACACGGTTTTCCTTGTGTAAAAAAAAATATCGAGTTGTGAGTGATGGTGTCAGTAGTACCGACTGCAAAAAACGAATAAGGTATAAGTACGGCCAACGAGAAGCTATACGAAAGGTCATTAACCTAAAGAACAACTGTGGCGTTGACAATCTAATATTTAGCTCTTTCCATCTTGTGCCTTTGTCGTAATGTCTCGTTCTCCCGGCAAAAACATGACAACGGTAAGACGGGTTCGCCAACATTCGGGCGGCCATTTTAGATGGGGTTTTAGCATGGGTTTTGTTTACATTTGGTATAGCTTCTCGTTCGCCGTGCTATAGATCGTTTTGTCTGCTCATAAATACCTACCCGCAATAACTTCATAATCATCCGTGATCATGAATGACGTTTTGCAACATCGCCGAAATATCAGAAACTCGAAATAAATAACAAATATGGTAAATATCCCGTTTCAACTGTTAGTAATAATGGATACTTAATAAATTGATGTCAAAACAACCTATATATAAGCTTTCCTCGAACAATGGGCTATCCAACACTAAAATATTTATTCAGTTGTTCCTGACATAAGTGGATTCATCCATACAAACAAACTATTTAGCTTTATAACATAAAGTTTTATTTAGTTAAAAGAAAGCTTGAATTATAAGCCGGGAGCCCAGTTGGCAAAAGAAAACTTTTTAAATTGTTTACCTTAGTTCGGATGTCGTAGGTGAATAACCAGTGTAAGCTGGTCTGTTGTTTTATTGAAACTTCGCACTGTGTTAGGGTCAAGGTCAATGCGTTACCACGGATTTTATTTCCACTGTACATACCAACTTAATGTCTATTGTCAAAACAGATTCTTTTAAACTAATTCGCAAGCCGTCAAGAACAAAGAAATGTTTATTCTTCAACTTGAAAACTTTCCACGAAATTATATGACAGAGGGAAATGAACTACAATAATATTCTAAATGGCCAGAATTTCCACGAAAAAAGAAATCACATAAGAAATCAGACGAAAATACTGAATAACGCAATATCTTGGTGATTCATCCAATTTGTAACACAGGTTGTTGACAACATCTTATTGTAGGTACAGGGTGTAGAAAATTGGCACTAAAGAAATGAAAGGTATAGGTACTATAGTAGTCTTTGAATGAAAGTCTTTTTCTCAGTCTAGATATGTATCGAGGCATAGCTTTCTCTATTTCTATCAATAAAGGACAGGGCGCGAAGAGGGTAGCGTAATAAAACATTATTGACAGGCTCCTGGCGATCTGGATAGACTTTATAGTTTTTTTATTTGCTTTTGACCCATTTGTTAGGTAGCGTTGGCATCTTTTTTATTATTATTGGTCCTTAGGGATGTCTGTGGACAGTTTTGTGCTTCTACTTTTCGAGTTGATGGTACTTTTTAGTCTTAGCTTGTGTCTAAATAATAGTAGCCGCTCGGGTCGATTTTTAGGTGAAGCCACGCTTGCCTAGGTTGATCTGTGGATGGGTAACCACCTATTACATTCAGAATTTCTTCCATGCCTCGGAAAGCACTTCAAGCTGTTGGTTCCGGCTGTCATTTGTAGATCTTTGTCAGTCGTTACAGGTAGTCAGTGTCCCGGAAGTCTGACAACCAGTCCAGAAGGTATCGTATTACCCAATACTAACTGGGTAGTGGAGGTCAGATAGACGGTCACTCCATGTAATATACTGATATTCAGCTGCATCCGGTTAGACTGGAAACCGACCCCAACAAAGTTGGGTAAAAGCTAGGCTGATGATGATGGTACTTTTAAGGCTCAGATGGCAAGCGTTTAAATTGTGGCTTCATTAGATATTCAAAGTTTCAGGTATATGGATACTTGAGACTCATAGTGGGTATGTCCTTGATCTACTTCACTAAACACAAAAGTGGTATCTCAAGGAAAACTGGTTTCGAGATAAATAGTTTTGCAAGTATGGTTTGTTGTTATGTTTTTTAATGTTACAAAATAGATAAGTACCTACTGTTATTTGACTTAGTTCATTAGATGCGTATTTATGTAAGATATACACACGCCACTTTGACTCAAAAAAAAAATGAGTTTTGGTTTGTTTATGGTCAACATTTTGGTTCTGGATGTAACCAAATTATTAATTGTTGGACTAATCTATTAAGACCAGTGCACACCGGCGACGGCACGGCAGAGCATTTTATCTTAACCCAACGTCAATTCAGTGTCAGACTTGTACTGACTTAAACCCACCCATGTTCGCGCCGCGGTATCTCTTTCGATCAACCCGCAATCCCGGCAGGCGGTGGCTCTGGCAGGCCCCTCTGTTTTGCTGACATCTTTTTGAGGCATGCGTGGAACAGTAACGCGCCGTTGACACAGCCTGTCGTCACTGTACGGACGGACGGTGAGTTACCTATTGCTGACCGTCCACAGATCCACATCTACGGTGGCCGGGAGTCGTCTCACGCCACCCGACGCCCGGAACGGCTCCCTCGGCGGGTGGGTTGGTTTGAGGTTCTCTCCCTAGAAAGGGCGTTATAGAGAGAGAATCTTCCGATTCCCTATCACTCTGGACCATGGACTGAACCAGGGCCGGATGTGGGATATTGCCGCCGCCGATCTCTTCTACGAGGACACGGCAGTGTCTCCTGATGGTTTGCGTCTAAACATCATAATCCGTATCTTGTTACTAGCTAGTTATGAAATCTATGCTATGCCGTGCCTGCCCCATTGTGTTTGTTTTTAACATTAATTGAAGAAATACTTGAAATCTGATATATCTTCTAATATATAAAACTGGCTTCCGCCCGCAACTTTGTCCACATGGCATAGTTACATTTGGCTGACGCTAACTTTAACACGCGTGACGATCGAAAAAAAATATCTTTCTCTCCCCTTTTCTTCCACCTTTTTTTAACCTATGTCCGTCTCCCGGGTCCCAAATATCTCTGTACCAAAATTCATCAAAACCCGTTTGGCCATTTAGGCGTGAAGAAGCTATTATAATATTAGTAAGGATTCTCGTGTCACAGCGTTAGTTACCACACTCCTCCGAGACGGCTCGACCGATTCTTATAATTCATATAAATTCTTATATTTTTTTTATGCATATTCAGTGTGGCATAGTTACTTTGGGCTTACCCTAACTTTAACCCGCGTGAAAAAAAAAAACTTTCTGTCCCCTTTTTTTCCCGTTAGCCTATCTTCTCTTCTTCTTCAGGGTCCCAACTATGTCTGCACCAAAATTCATCAAAATCGCTTTGACCATTTAGGCCTGAAGACGTAACAAACAAACAAACTCACTTTCGCTTTTATAATATAGTAAGGATTAGCGTCTTGCGTGGTTTCACCCGCGTCTGTAGTTGCTGCCCCGCTCCCGTGGGTAGTAGCGTGATACCGTTTAGCCTATGTTACTTCCTGATAATGTAGCTTCGTAGTAGTGAAAAAATGGTTAAAATCGGTCCAGTAGTTTAGGAGCCTATTTAATACAAACAAACAAATCTTTCCTGTTTTAATATTAGAATAAATTAACTTAGTTTAGTTTTCTATTAAGTTAAAGAAAATTGATAGAGTTCTTAAGACATTATTAAATAAAAACGAAAAGAAAATTGGCAAGGCAAATAAAATGAAAACCTTTGTTCTAACCTGTTTATGAGCAGTTAATAAAGTCATAGTTTAAATACTTATATAGCTCTTATCACGATTGATAACATAAAGAGTCGATGGCAACACTAGCAAGCAACCTTGTTTTAGTATATTACAAAACGGATTAACTGAAGATTATTTACATAAATTTTTAACTACTATAACTCGTTTATCCCAAATGCGATTGCTGGAAAAATTAAGTTCAGTTAATAAAGCGCATTTCAAAAGAATTGAAATGGAAGTGATATTCAACATCTACCGTATGAAGAGAAGCGATTTTTTCCTCAGAATCCGATCGAGCGCCTTCTTAAATACACCTCATTCGAGGAAAGGGGATTCAGTGCGTTACGCATAAAAAGTTCACGGAACTAACCCGTATTGGCAATGATTACGACTCACAGATAACGTTCAGACGCCGATGACACAACGGGAAGCACTCGCTAACTCCCGTTTTATTTATAAAATCAGTGTCCAGCCAGTTCGGGCCCGAGCACGACTACAGCCAAAACCCCACGCCGCGAAAAGCGAAAAATATTCTGTAATGTCAATGAAAGTTACGTTTTAGACGCCGGCGCTAAAACAAACATTGTACGATATCGCGAGATCGCACGCGCAGTACTGCAGTCAATAAACAGTGTAGTGCTATTAAAAGCTTCATAAACAAGTGAAGATGGCCAGTTTGGACGTTCCGCCTTATCCTCCGCCACCTCCGCCATCGAGGCCGGTGCGGCCGAAAATCACGCTGCAAATACCTGACTCGACTATCCTGATGACACCCAGAGGACCTCCGACAGGGGCTTCGGTTTACTGGGGCCAGCCGAGGTACCATGGGAAGGCTCCAGGCACAGCAGCCTCTCACATCTCCGACCCTCACGGAAATCCTTATTTCAACCCTTTCATGCACATGTATCACACAAAAGCCTCCGAGTTCATGTTCAAGCAGTTTGAAGGTTTTAAAGACTTTACCATAAACACTACGAAGCATGGGTTAAGTGCTGGTGAAAAGTCTGCGTTCTGGTTCTACAATAGACTAAAGTTGCTTTCGAGGAAGTGGTTCACTCATCTCTTCCTGAGTTTGTTTATGGTGTTGTACAGTTTTATTGGTGCTGCTGCATTTATGGCTATTGAGGGTGAGTAGAACATTGGCTCTTATTATGTTTAACTCATACTAGTAAATTCGTTAAGTTTCCGTTGTTTTTCTTGAGTTGGCTGGATACTACCCCTTAAGATACAGAGGTAAGTTAAGCCTTCTTGTACGGATTGCAAAAACGAGCTCTGTCTAAGTTTTTGATTATGTAACAATCTATATTGATTAGATTAAATAATCCGTTGTATTTTATACTATTAGGTATACATTACACTATTCAAATTAAAAACTTATATAAGCTGCAAGTATAAGTTTTTCGTTTGTAATTTTCCATTAAACACGCTATTTAACTTGGTGTTGATTATGATTGGCCAATTTAAAGTTGTTCTTCCACGCAAAATATGTCAACGATAGTAATCCGTTTAACAAAATTAATCTGTGGTCATTAGCAGGATTAATGTGATACAGAAAAAACATCATGGCGACATCATTGAAAGTTTTGATAGCCTGTTAATTCTTTCGCTCCACATCTTTTCATAGACATAAATGTCTATGAAAATATAAAAAAGCGAACATTATTTTGATATTATAATCCTTTATTTTGATTATTTTCTTCGTGTAAAAGATCGTTTATTTATAACCACATATGGGAAGAACGATAAATCAGCTAAATAAAAAATTGCTGAATATTATGCACTAAACGAGTGAAAGATATGTTGTGCGAGGAAATGATTTGAAAGAAAAGGAGTAAATTTTCTTCCATTCTTTGTTAGAGGCGAATGGAAGAAAAACAAATGCGCCGATCACAAATAATGTGGATCAAGGATATGAAGATAATGATAAAAACCTGGTCCTAACTTGCATTGTCATTTGATTCAATAATCAAATAACTTTGCCGAACTGGGCGTTACAGAACGGAGTGTCAGACTTTAACTGACTAAAACTCATTCATGTTCCTTCTTTCGCTCTTTGTGTTCCGGGGTCGCGGTATCTCTTTCAAACCCTTGGTGACATGTTTTTGATGATACGCGCGTGGTACACGAACTCGCCGTCGATAATTGTATTGACTAAATGTTCTATTATCTAATAGTAACTTTTACCACACCAATACATTATCACAATCAACTCAGTTCATAACAAACCGATCTGAATCGTACGGCCGGAACCTAAAGGTCAAAATTGATCGAACAGATAAATTAAAACAACTTAATTCCAAGGAAATTTGGAAACTCACGATCTTAGTTCTGAAACTAAGAGATACCCGTACTTGGTAACTAAGTTAAATCACTTTACATCTGTCAATAAGGTCTGCAAATTGATTAGCTGCTGTTTTGAAGGGCGTAATTTGAGAAGGCACGTGTTGGAGGAAAATAGACCTTACTTGTGCGTATAGGCAGATTACAGGATGCTTAATACCACTTCTGGATTCGCATGTTGCGTGTATTCCAGCAATGCACAATCTTATTTATTTACGTTACTTTCTAATCAAGTATGAGACTGTTTTACGTCCGTCACGTCACATCTTCACAGCTCCGGTTGTCCAGTCCAGGACGATACCGTTGGCGCAGTGGCTGAGCGATCGACTGCTGCGCTGCGTGTCGCGGGTTGGATCCTCGCACGGAACAAATATTTGTATGGCCTACAGATAGTTGTTCCGGGTCCGACTGTTTGTAAACGCTCCCACGATACAAGAGAAATTCCTAGAGTGGGGCAACGTTTTTTTGTTTTAAAGAGAAAGAATACCAACGTCGGACACTAGTTGCTTAACAACTTCCTAAACTGGGCCTATTTGGCGCAGCCGTGAGACAAGATAATAAGCTTATTTTTGTGTTTAAATTAGAGTATGCTTTAAATTCGGGGTAACAAAGTTCCTCTTTCCCAATTTGCAGATACCTCCTACTTGTAGATTTTACCCTAGTGCCTTATTAATTGTAATAACAGAGCTAAGTTTTCCCCTTTCTTCCCTCCCTCATTTCTCACTATTAAAAACAAAAATTAGCCTATGTCCGTCTCCTATTGACCGATTTGATAAAAAAGCGGTGTTATGTTTAACCGTACATCTGATATTCGTTTTAGCTCACACTTTCATTAAGTTAACTGCTGTAGTGCTATAATTTTCATTACGTACCGTTTTTAACGACTGCATTTTTTTATCTAGACATTAAAACGTCTGGAATTCCTCTGTCCAGAACGATTTTACTTTTAGATCACTCCAGAAAAAACATGTCTGGGTTTTAGTCCATATGTTTAAAAAAAAAAGTGTTTATGTGTATCTATTGATTTTAATAGCCTCTATTGTCATTACTTGTCTATATAGCTTCCCAACTATGTGGAGTCAGCTTCCAGTCTTCAAATCGGTGAGGCAAGTGTTATTGGGTTTTTTGTTGAAAGCAATATTCTCGCCTCCTATTGCATGGGACTTAGGTATATAATTGGACAAGTGTACCCATGTATTATTAGATACCTCTCTGCTGAACACTTTGAGGATTACCGGCGTGATTTTACGTATGTAATTACAAACATAATCTCCTTTTATAAGTTTTTTTTCGTCTTGTCTACAGTATGTATGTACCTACATAAATCTTTGCTAATATTATAAAAACGAAAGTGAGTTTGTTTGTTACCTCTTCACGCCTAAGTGGCTAACCGATTTTGACGAATTTTGGTAACCTGGAGACGGACATAGGCTATTCTTTTTTAAATAAAAGTGAGAAATGAGGGAGAAAGAGGGAAGAAAAGGGAAAACTTAGCTTTGCTATTACAATAAATCAGGTGCAAGGACAAAAACTACCGGTAGCAGGTACATGCAAATCAGGAAAGGGGAACCGCGTGTTAGCCCGAATTTAACGCGAAGCCGCGGGCAAAAGCTAGTTGTTAAATAAATAAATAATTTGTTCTAACTTAGAATCCAAATAAAATATTTCGCATTTTGCAACTAAAAGAACATCGAAAAAATAGGTAACTGAGTTTTCCAAATGCAATCGGTATTCGATGCAAAAATCGGATTGTATGCAGAAGATTACAAGGTTGACCTGCCGTCCGATCGGTCGGATTTAAAAACTAAAGTCTCACGTTCACTGCCATGCAAATTTGTTAGCTGCCGTCGAAATCGGATTATGTTGTCGTGGAGTTGAGCTTGGACTCGTTTGTTTACATGTTTGAGAGGAGTATTTGGTGGACTCTTGTTATCCCCGTTTAAGGCATGTATGTACTTAATAGTACAAGAGTAAATTTCTCCAGTTATGTTTAAGCCCCATGTAATAGGGGGCGGGACTGGCCATCAACAAATCCGGACTCCGTGGCTGATATTGTGAATCGGTACGGTTGACGCAGTGGTTGAGCGATCGACTGCTGGTTCGATGGTGGTCGTGTCGCTGGTTCGATCCCCACCGGAACAAAAATTTGTATGACCTACAGGTACCTACTTGATTCGGGTCTGGCTGTTTGTATATGTGAGTTTGAGTGTTTGGAAATGCACCCACGATACAGGAGAAATTCCTAGTGTGGTATAATTTATTTAAAAAAAAATACATTTTGACAGTGTAAGTATGAGACTTTGCTAGAAATAACATAGTGATATTTATTGTCATGGCAATAAGGTTGTTGCGAAGGTTGCGGATAAAATTCAAATTTAATATGGAAAACCAAAAATTGGTCAAAGTCTTATTAATGTTAAAACTGTTTGGTTGATCGTGATCATCACCATAATCATTTTACGAAATGTAATAGTACTCTGTCAGATACTTTGAGTCCTGCCAGGGTTGCGGATTGTTCAAAGAAATCGGAGCCCCAGAACACTAAGGGCAAAAGAAGAAATATAGATGGTTTCTAGTCAGTAAAAATGACACTCCCTTCAGCTTCACCCAGAGTGGGAGAAGTTGATGATTTCCCTTCCGAAAAAAAGTTATAAAGTATCTGTTATAATTAAAAGTATGTTATGAGTAAACACAAAAAAAGTACCAGTATTTATTAAACAACGTAGGTCTGGCGCTCATAGGAACTTTTTGCATCAAGCTAACTGCATTAATACATTTCGTTACACAGCAAATAGCTCCTACTTATTTCATCCCTTTCCAGAACGTTCCCGAACGAAAGTTCCCCCGCAATTCGCATCAAGCCATTGTGTACACTAGATTAAACTTTACACCAGTTCAAGAAGCGCAAACTTTATCCGAAGCACTTCAGTTTTACGTTCTGAAAGCCATGGTACTTCAGCTACTCACTAAATCTAGAGAGGTAGAGAGTACTTGAGAGCAAAAGAGATCCTGGTTTGAAAGATATGGAATTCGCTTGAAAGTTTTCCTTTTAGTATTGAAGATGGGAAATCATCAAATTACTTCCCCCGTTCTGGGCGGAACGTTGGGCAGTGTCAGGCGTTTACTGACTAAAATCCAGCCATATTCCGGAGCTATGGTGTATCTCTTTCGAACAACCTGCAACCCCGTTTAACGTTTTCTTTGATAATATTTTTTGAAATTTTGCAGTTTGAAGGCAAAGATCGTAGTCTTTTACGAACATGATGCTCGTTCGGGACACTGATTATCTGTTACGAATGTCAAAGATTTACAAATGGCAGCCGGCACTAACAGTTCAATGTGCTTTCTGAGGCACAGAAGAAACTCGGTATATAGCTGTTATTCCCCATCCATAGACTAGCCTAGGCAAGCGCTGCTTAACCTAAAGATCGACCCGAGCGGCTGCTATTATTTAGCCACGAACTCCTTTCGAAGCTCGTAGAAGTCTCTGAAAGTATGGAAAGTATCGATCATATATCGTACCTACCTACAAATACCCGCTTTCAGCCCCCAAACAAGCTTGTTACTCGTTAAGTTCCTATAACACAGTCTCCTGCATTTTATCCGAACCAATATTTAAAAAGTTTTTATATCCCAACCACATGATGCAAGGCGAAACTTAAATTTCGAAGTACCTAAACGTGTGGCCATAAGAAAAGCGATACCAAAATAATCTGTACAAACGAATCACACAATTCTAATGAAAATTTAAATGTGGAAATTATTCAGGTTGTGGTTATCGCCGGATACCGCAACCTTTGATGAGGCGGACGTAATGGCCGCAACATGTGGAATCGTTAAAGTTTGTGTTCGTGAATTCGACAAACATATTTATTGGTGGCCAATGTTCTGTTGTTCAGTGTTTTGAGTAGATACCAGTGAGTTCCACAAGTCAGAATGTTTACAGAGTTATTCGTTAAAGCTTAACAGGGTGGTTAGACACCGACATACTTATTTTGATTACCACGGATTCAGTACATCATTCTCCGGGGTTGCGGGTTGTTTGAAAGAGATACCGCGGCCCCGGAACGTAAAGGGCAATAGAAGGAACATGGATGGGTTTTAGTCAGTACAAGTCTGACATGCCCACCCGCTCCGCCCAGAGCGGGGGAAGTCATTGGATGATTTCCCAACCGAAAAAAAAAAGTACTTCATTCCTTGTCCAGCAATTCTTATAGAACATAATAAAAAATTTCATCGGTAATTTAAATAAACTAAGTACTGTTCCTTATATTTTGAGCGTTTACGTAGTGCAATTATATTGAAAAATATAGTGATCGTTAATGTTATGGCAATACGGTTGCTGCGAAGACCTGCATAGGTCTAATACCAAGTATAAGATTTGGGCTGGGGTTTAATTGGGTTGTGGGTTGGTTCGAAAGAGTTGCCGCGGCATCGCAACACAAAGGGCAGAAGGAACATGGATGGGTAATAGTCAGTACATTCGAAAACATTTAAACATTTTGAAACCGTGCAAAACCTGGAAAAAGATTTATTTCTTTTTGCTATAGGCAAAAAAATAAAACCTTTTTCCGGGTTAGATAGTATCAAATTTAATAAAGATTAATTGCATAGAAATTATTTTCAAGTGTAGCTTTATTTTGAGGTCCATACTTCATACTTCAACGTGATTTAGATTAACAACACTGTTTATGTTTGGCGAACTGTGTCTTTTTCTGAGCAACTATTATCGATATAAAAGCTTTTGTCCAATACTTGTGACGCTTCTATAAATTCCTGCTCAAGCATTTTCCAACGCAACACGATTTATCGTCTCTTGGTTAGACGCTTCGAAACTTCGTGCTCGAGGCACTACCCTTGTTCATAATCTTGCAATAAGTTTACAACTTGCTCTGCTATAAACGACACTGCTTGGCCACAAGCTAAACGTTTAAGCGAGAAGTGTGTGAAAAAAAAGTCTTACAAGCTCGCCGAAGGAAATAAGTGACATGCCTTTGGTAAGTGTCAAAAAATCAAAAGTACAAGAAGCTTTAATCTGGAAAGACCTGTACTAATCCTTACTAATATTATAAAAGCGAAAGTGAGTTTGTTTGTTTGTTTATTACCCCTTCACGCTTTAATGGCTACACCGATTTTGATGAATTTTGGTACAGATAGTTGGGAACCAGGAGACGGACATAGGCTAATTTTAATTTAAAAAAAGTGGGATTTGAGGGAGAAAGAGGGAAGAAAAGGGGAAAACTTAGCGTTGCTATTACAAATCAGTAAGGCGCAAGGGGACTGTGTTACCCCGAATTTAACGCGAGCGGAGCCGCGGGCAAAAGCTAATTTTAGTATAGTTTTGCTAGAGTACAAAACTGCTTTTTGAATTTTTTACTAAGTTTCACCAACGAAATCGCCTCCATCACCTCAACGCGAATTAGTTGCAAGCTGGAGCGACAAAGCAAGCCCTTATTCGCTTGAGGTTTTTAGAAAGAAATCGTCGCATTCAGTCTCTTGTGTCTACTCTATAAACACATATTTGGGAAAACAAATCGGCTTTATTTGAAAAAAAGGAAACCAAGCAAAAATAAGTTAGGAATAGGATTTTTTTTCTATCATTCTGTAAACTTGATAACAAGACTTTTATTTCAAAAACACTTTTTTATTTTATACAGGAAATACCTATATTTGCTCAGAATATTTGTAATTAACCAACTATTTACATTGTAACAATTACATAAACTAAAATAATTAAGCAAATACTTAATTGAATTAAACATATTTTTTATGAGCGTGTCTTTTGATGCACGTCGTGCTCTCTGAGGTTGTTGCCGAAACCGAGGCAGCGGTAGTTATAGTCTCACCAACTACTGGAAACTGTTGTCATTTCGATTGCAGTTTCTTACATGAAACTTTGTCCTTGCAACACCTCGCGTACGCGCGCGTGTGTGACCAACATCGTTCACACTCTACAAAACAGTCTGTATTCTTAAAACTTTCTAACATGAACAAACTTACATACAAACTTTAATTCGTTTACGCCATTTTCTTTTAATATTATAAACTTTTAATATCGAAAGCCTCTTAGGACGACGATTCAATGTGTTAACAGCTTTCGAAACTTTACAAGCGTTTTATTAATACTATAGATTGTTCCAGACTGCTCTTTTTATGCTCGAAACTTTACGTGGGTACGGTTAATAGAATTTGTAATTTATTTGTTGAATTTTCAACGTTCAACTTCATAACTCCATTTAACTTCGTGCGACAAAGATCATCTGTCAAAACTGATTCAGACTTTATTCCACGAAGTGACTAACAAATGCTTTCCAAAAGTGCGGATAGGTGAAATGTCAACGTCATTGACGTTTTCATTTTCGCGCTAAGTCTAATGTCAGTGTCAAACTTTTTATTAAAGTGGCTTAATCTTGACAGACATTTGTTTTTTAATACATTGAACGTAATGTTACAAGACGTATTCACTAATTGATTCGTTGTTATGAAATGGGGCCAAGTCGGAAGATGTATGTACTTTTCAGTGTTGGAATTACTAACAACTAAAAAGCATTAAGTCAAAATCTTATAAACAAACAATTTCTCGTATCTATGTTCTGTTTCGTAGATATAAATAGTTTCTTGACATTCTTTTAGATTCCGAGTTTGAAAATAAACTGGAGACATTGACACTATTTTTGTGTTAATAAATTTATTTTTCCCTTTGACTAATACCTACATCGTTCGTGTAGTATGAGTTACATCACCTTACCTTGTATTTAGTTGTTATTTTTATACATTTTGTGAACTGTTTACTTTAGTCATGGAGTATCTTTACGAACTCGGAAGGTTGACAAGGAAAAAAGAAGAAGTTAAAATAACTGTCGAACCGAGTGTGGCTTCCGACTGAATTCACTTAGCAATATCGTGTTTTTTTAAGCAAATAGTTCTTTTACCTCTGGCAGTTGCAATATAACAGTAACTTTATTACAACTACATAAAAAATACAGCAACCTTATTGGAATGATAATAGAGATCATTATGATTTGACAGTGATGCATGGTCAAAGGTACAAAACCTGTAATAGGGCTGTGATCCACCACGTAGTAGCTTGTAACATTCAACTTTACAATGGTGATCTTAAGGATTAATATCACAAGCACATCATAAAGTGTCAAGGTCTAGGTATTTTTGCTCTAAGACCAATGAGACAGTGACATATTTTCACAATCTTGTGCACGAAACAAACAACGACAAGTTCAAACTTGTCCAGATTGTATCAGTTTTTCAGAATAGTCCTATTTAGTGAAAACCTAGAACATAGTCTTCCTCTGATTCGCGTGTTTATATGGTTTGGGCTAAAATCAACGTCAGTGACCATACTATTGTTACTTTTCGTCCTTTTTTAGACTTCCGTATACTTACTAGAAAAAAAATTGCTACTCTATTATTAAGACTCCCGTTATCCGTCCGTCCATCTGTCACCAGACAGTTGAAATTTTCACTTATTTTGCGATTTTTGCTATTATTATAAACTAGTTTCCGCCCGCGACTTCGTGCGCGTGGCATAGTTACTTTGGGCTGACGCTAAATTAATCCACGTGGTGACGGTTTTTTTTCTGTCTCCCCTTTTATTCCCTATTTCTTCCCCATTGCTCATTGAAAAAGAAAGAGCTATATCCATCTCCAGGGTCCCAACTATATTTGTACCAAAATTCATCAAGGTCGGTTTGGCCATTTAGGCGTGAAGACGTAACAAATAAAAAAACTTACTTTCGCTTTTATAATATTAGTAAGGATAGATGGTACGGAACCCTTTGTCCACGTGTCCGATTCGAACTTGGGTGGTTTTAAGATTTGAAAGCGAGCTCTGCCTGAAGGGCTTCTATCTTAAACTTTTCAAATATAGGTTTAGTCTTTCCTCGTGAAGCTTTACCCAGTCTGTCAGTGAGTCAGATTTAATACTGAATATGCTTGTCAGTGATCTCTATCGGTTCCCTAAGCAAATGTTTAACACTACGAAGGTTAATATAACGACGCGACACAGAAAAACATTTAACATTGGCGCAGTGGCTGAGCGATCGACTGCTGCGTTGCGTGTCGTAGGTTCGATCCCCGCACGGAACAAATATTTGTTTAGTCTATACTTCTATAGATATTTATTCCGGGTCTGGCTGTTTGTGTATGTAATTTTAAATATTTGTGAACACACTCGATACAGGAGAAATATCTAGTTCAACGTTTTTTGAAAAAAGAAAGAAAAAAACAATCATCATAATTTTATAAAATAAAAAACCTATGGTTATAGCCCAATATGTTGCCAAAGTTTTCCTTTCACCCGTGGGCTTCCAAAACCAATATAAATTATTTATTAACTATGGATAAACACATGACTTTGACAGCACCCTTATTTGTTAAGAAAATGTAGGTAAGGACTGTCTCTACTGACGTGCAGTCAACCGGTACCTGTACCCTTTTCAAAAATACAAACAAGATGAAACAAATAAATAATATTACTTTTCATTTTTTATTTGTTATGGAATAGAACTGACAGTTTAACGGTCATAGACACTTGCGTTCGATTTGACATACCTAACTCAAACTTAAATCTAAACTGAGACAACTCAAAAAACGTATTTTTTTCAGGAGCCAAAAAATACTTCAATACAAGACTTACAGTCACGACAGCATCCTTACTAATATTATAAAAGGGAAAGTGTAATACTGTGATTCATGCTCTTCAATTCAGCAGAAATATTTTTTCATAAATTGATTATTGAAATAAATCCTTACTAATAAAAGCAAAAGTGAGTTTGTTTGTTTCACTTCACGCCTAAATGGCTAAACCAATTTTGATGAATTTTGATACATAGATAGTTGGGACCCTGGAGACGGACATAGGCTATTTTTGTAAAAAAGGATTGAGATATGAGGGAGAAAGAGGGAAGAAAAGGGAACACTTAGCATAGCTATTACAATAAAAAAGGCGCAAGGGCAAAAACTACAGGTACAAGCAGTGGGCGAAAGCTAGTCTGATTATAAAAGAAAGATGAATAGGTTCGAGAAAAAATAGCCTAGATGTAACAGAACTGTAATTGTATCAAACCAACCTAAACATGATATGCAAACATATATAACGCTGAACGGAGTTTGCTGATAGGCACAAGCCTGAATACGTGTAATACTTCCTTTATATCGGTTTCGTTTTTCAACAACCATCACCGTATGGATTGCCTTGCAGGTCTGGTATAGACGCAAGCAACCGCTGAGCATGAGATCTTGTGTGCGATTCCCGGTTCGGGCAAGTTTAGATTTGTAAGAAAATATTTTCGCCACCCAGTGCGGCTACATGGGGCTTTAAACCATAAGTAACTACAGAAATGTGGGTATTACAAAACCAGTTAATGCAGATCTTTCATATTACTGAAAATTTAAAATGTAAAGCTTCACATATCTTTGTGTGTACTACTAGGTACTTCTGCCTAACCCTTCGCAAATTTCCGCGTGATGTTTTGTTATATATTACCGAATCGAAACTAGTGAGTAACACACTTCAGGCCTCGTAAACACCGACGACTTTTAAAACAACGATGTTCAACTGTTCGCAATGAGCCGAGCGTTGAGAATCGAATGGAGCACATTCCCGCGCTTAAAAAACTCACTGTTGAATTTTCAACTCACGGCTCTTGTGCAAAGGACGGCTTATCGTTCAATTTGTTATTTATACGTAAGTAGGCCACCTACATTATCGTTGTCATTAATTGTGCCTAAAAGCTTTGGATATTGACCTGGCATTTGTTTATCGATAACATTAACTAAGTTATTACGGGCAAGCTGTGATTATGTGTACTAACTTTAGTAGTCTACTTTCATGTACTGTACACGCTTATCGGTGAGTAACCTATATTTTTTTGTAGGGCAAAGGAAATTTTAGTCATCAATGCTTTGAAATTCTATATAATTTTTTTTATGAAAAAAAAAACATGTATAAAAATAGTAAAATAATTACTTACAGCGCGTCAAAAAATTCGTCCGCATTATTGTCAACAGGAAAAGTGCCGAGAAGGCTGGCAGCATTACCACGTTGGATGGCAATGCCAATAATTTAAGCAAAAACATTATTGTAAAAAAAACCGCCTAAAAGAAAAAAAGTGGAAAATGTCTTTATTTTCGGAAGTCGGTGGCAATAAAGTCAACGAAACCAACAAAAGTCACCGACTTCCGGAAATAAATTTATTTTATCCTTTTTAGTTTTTTTTTTAACTCGGTTTTATGTTTTACAAAAAACTTTTTTATTTCAGCATTTTTAGTTATGGTATTATGAGATGTCTTTTATTTTTTGAACAACAAATAGGTATTTGTATGACCTACAGGTAGTTGTTTCGGGTCTGGCTGTTTGTGTATGTGGGTGTAAATGTTTGTAAACCCACCCACAATACAGAAGAAATTAGAGCCTAAAGAGAGAAAGAAATTTAGCCCTAGAGTGGGGCACGTTTTTTTTTTTTTAAATCGAGCATAGCCGGAAGTATTTTAGAAAGTAATGAATAAATAGGTTGTAGTAACTGTTATACTATAGTGTCATGTATCGTGTAATCTATGTAGTTTCGTATAAATGGGAAAAGCTTTCTTATGTAAACATGTAAACATGATAGCATTATGACGTATTCTCCCCTATTTCCAAATAAACAAAACATTTCTTCCTAATGT
Source organism: Ochropleura leucogaster (assembly GCA_958449745.1). NCBI lineage: Eukaryota > Metazoa > Arthropoda > Insecta > Lepidoptera > Noctuidae > Ochropleura > Ochropleura leucogaster. Next base: position 7,311,330 of record OY288223.1, on the reverse strand, counting down.
ATATATTAACACGATGTATTTAAACAGAGAGTTAGATACCGAATACAAACGGCAAATACCATCGTGTTTGACGACACAATTGGCGCAGTGGCTAAGCGATCGACTGCTGCGCTGCGTGTCACGGATTCGATCCCCGCACGGAACAAGTATTAGTATGTCCTAGAGATAATTGTCCCGGGTCTGGCTGTTTGTGTATGTGAGTTTAAATTCTTGTAAACACACCCACGCCACAAGAGGAAATCGTAGTTTTGGGCAACGTTTAAAAAAAAGAAGGACATGGATGGTGGTGATGGGTTTAGTCAGCTCCCTCCCGCTCCGTCCAGGGTGGTAGAAGTTATTTGATAATTTTCTACCAGAAAAAAGGGATTAATTTAGGAGATGATTCTAAATCTGCCCTCAGCATTTTAGTCAAAAAACAACTGCTCCATGCACTTTGATACAAACATTTTTTCTCCAATCAAACACGGTTTAAATTGGTTTTACAGTTGTTATACCTACTTTATATTATAGAAAACAGCTCTGGTTTTTTTTAGCAAAATATATTTTTAAAGAAAATAAAAGCTTTGTCCAACACTAGGAATTTCTCCTGTATCGTGGGTGCGTTAATAAACATTTGAACTCACATACACAAATAGCCAGACCCGAACCCACTATTTGTACTTAGGTCATACAAATATTTGTTCAGTGCGGGGATCGAACCCGCGACACGCAGCGCAGCAGTCGATCGCTTAGCCACTGTGCCAACCGAGTCGTTAAAAAATAAAAAATATGTAATGAAATATTTTCAAAAACTCAATCTCAAAAGCTCAGAAGCTCAAAATCGTAATTGGTTTTTAATAATTGTTTTGCGCGTCAATGTCCCTCACATCCTATATTCTCAGTGAATAAACCTAAACGGGATGAATGACCCTGTTTTTAAAATTGGAGTAAATAAAATAAAAAAAGAAAACATTTTCACAAGTGTTTGTCACGCAAACTGACTCAGTAATCATTAGATATTTATTAATAAACGGTTAAAAATAACATACTATCTTTAAACAGTATCTAATGCCAATACTTTTATTACTTCGTGGGCGAATCACGGCCACAAGTATTTAACTACGAATATTTTTCTAAGAAATATTTATATTCACAGGGTTATTCACATAATTCATCTTATTATGATTGGTTCATTAGGCGTTCTGAGAATTGAAATGAATCAGAGCTTTTGATGATTTTATTATTCTTTAAAGTGGTTATGGATAATAATTGTGATAAGCCTGTCCTTTTCAGCTCATTATTTATAATTATTTTGACAAAAGTGAAATATTTTTGACTATTTAAACTGAGTACGTGTGTGTATAAACAAAGTGGGAACTATGATATGTAGATCTATTATGACATCTTAAAGCAGAACTTATTCCACTGAGTGAAAGAGATGGTGCAGCGGAATAAGTTCTGCTTTAACACGTCATGGTAGGGTAGCTGACTACTCCTCCAAAACTCTTTTCTAAATAATATTTCGATTTCGTCCAGCTTCATATTCCCGACGTTTTTCTGATGGTCAGTTTTTATTCTGGCTTTCAGGAGTTGCAGTGGTTCGGGAAAAGTAAGGCGGGCTTGCCCAAAAAGAAACTGGCTAAGTGTGAGTCTTTTTTGCGCACCCAGGGTTCCGTACAAACTTGCAATATAAACGGCCAAATGGTTTTACTGCGTTGACTTAGAGTGTTGATTTTTTCACAACTCCAAGGGACCATAGACTTGAGAATATATTTTACATTTCAAATCAATACCTCCACGGGTTTACGAGATAAAAGGTTTTGACAGACGCACTACAAACTGATCTTCTAAGTGTTCCGATTTTTTCTTTTTAAGTTACTGAACCCTAAAAATAAACTACGTCTTCCTAAATGTGGAGATTACTTTGATAAAAATAATCATTTGTTCTATCCCTGTTCTTTGTGTGTGTGACTTTCATATCGATAAAGGCGTTAAGACTTAAAAAAGTAATACACAAACAGACGTCATTAGCAAGAAATTTTATTGTTCAGTAGTTATTTTTTTTACATTTCCCTAATGTCTATGTTAGTCGTTAAACTTGATGACCACAATGGTTAGCAGTAAGTAGGTCGCAGAAAGATTTATGATTTACGACTTAAACATGACTGGCTAGATGTAAGTTAACATTTCTGCCTAAATCTTCGGCTATTATAGACGTGGTGTTACGATGTAATAAGTTTTTCCGGCTTAAAAGCTAAACACGCTGGCCCGCTATTAAAACTTTACTATGATGAAGGTTAAACCTAAGTCGACCTACGTGGATATTTTCATGATTCTATGGTTATTAAAGATGGGTCACGTTTGTGGAACAAAATAGGTACCATAAACTGAGGTTGCAACTACTGGGGTCAAAGTCAACAGTTTAAAAAGAAGTTTTTAAACAAAGATCTTTTCATCCCACCATCTCGGAAAGAGTATTTTTAATCTTCAATATCTAAGTGGAAAAGCCGTTTTTATTCTCTAGAGGATAAAGTAAATTGAATTTAGAACATCGTGTGCACTAAGTTCGTGAATTAAAAAAAAACGTTAAACCGATTTACTGCTACCTCTATAGTGCCGAATATTTTATATATTATCATACAACTTTTTTTTAATTTGTTAAAAACTCAGACTCGGAACCTTCTTGGTGTTTTTTCAATTTGCTTTGTACGCGGTTCTTTACGCGGCATTTTTTCACGTCATTGGTAAACCATAAATTAAAAACAAGAAACTTGAAAACAAGTGAAAAATATTATCCTTTCCTTATTAGACTATATACTATACTATATTATAAAAGCGAAAGTGAGTTTGTTTGTTTGTTACCTCTTCACGTTTTAATGGCTAAACCGATTTGGATGAATTTTGGTACAGAGGTAGTTGGGAACCAGGAGACGGACATAGGCTAATTTTTATTTAAAAAAAGTGGGATGTAAGGGAGAAAGAGGGAATATAAGGGAAAACTTAGCGTTGCTATTACAAATCAATAAGGCGCAAGGGGAACTGTGTTACCCCGAATTTAACGCGAGCGAAGCCGCGGGCAAAAGCTAGTTTTGTTATAATTTAAAGATTATTCTGTAATATTTACCTGTCATAATTTAGTAATTAATACCTAAACTGAAATAAAAGTGTACCTATCTTCTGATTGTAAACGTTTTTTTTTTTGCATTTAGTCATTTCCTCACTGAGGTGGAATGAAAAGTTACGTGTTGCACTCGAGTGCAAAGATTTTTCACCTCGTGCTCTTTTGATTCCCTCGCTAACGCTCAGGATTCTAATTTTGAATCCTTCGCTTGCTCGGTCATCAAAATTGAACACGCGGTTAAAAAGCAACTTTGCACTCTTGTATAACAAATAACTATTGTTTAAAAACTTCTTTACTATACCATCATACTACAGCTAAATAGGCTAAATATAAATAAAAATTGCCGCCGACTTCCGCAAGTTAAGTTATTTTCCGTCTTTTTAGTGTTTGATAGGTCAGTATTTTTTTTCAATATTGTATTTTTTACCAATGTTTTCGTAACAAAAAGAGAAGCTCTTGTCTCAATGATAAAATGCGCAAAGATCGATTATCTAGGTTAAACTGCCGTTGCCTAGTTTGGCTCTGTGGATGGGTGACCATTATAACATATCGGGTTTTTTCCGTGCCAGAGATAGCATGTTCGTTCATTCGTAAATCTTTGACAATTACCAGCTACAAAGGGTATCCACTAACTAGGTTGTAGAGAGAGATTGCCAGTTGCTGGAACAACTGCATCATGGATGAAAGAGACCAGTATTACGTTGCATCCGGTAACACAGGAAGCCGACCGCAAATTAGTTGGGAAAAGGTTAAGCAGGTAGATCAGAAGCAAGCAACACGTACGTGGCTACCAAAATCCTAATCTACTTACCTAAGTTAATCGGTTGCTTTTGGTTCAACTGTAGTGTCAAATTTTGCCCGATCCCTACGTATTTAGGTAAAAGCTGGGCAGATGATTAATGAGGTGTTGTGACAATATTTCTTCATCTTTCCTTTTCTTGCGTATGCGAAACCATCAAATAACTTCCCCCGCTCTGGGTGGAGCGGAGGGGACTGACAGACTTGTACTGACTAAAACCCACCCATGTTCCTTCTATTGCTCTTTATGTGCCGGGGCCGCGGTTTCTCTTTCGAACAACCCGCAACGCCGGCAGTCGGTGGCCCTGGCAGGCCCCTCTGTTTTTTGACATCTCTTTGAGAAGGGCGCGGAACACTAACGCGCCGTCGACACGGCCTGTCGTCATTAGACGGACGGATGGTGAGCTACCCATTGCTCACCGACCACAGGCTATCTTCCCTTGTCCTACAAATAGATTATTCAATGCCACATTAGAAATAACTGGGTAATAATTCCTCTCAGGGCTACGTAAGAACTCGAAATTGATTTATTACCGTCCTTGTCGTCACAGCCTTTTTGAGGAAATTTCGAAACAGTACACTTCCAGTAACCCAAAGGCTTGTTTTTACTTTGGCTAGAGGTTAAACGTTGCCATACAACGTGGACATACCGTCTGTGTCTTGAGGACATTACCTGTTGACAGCGTTAAGGACGTTTTTTTTTTTAAATTTGTATGTTAGTTTCTTTAGGTTATTTTAATTTGGTAAATACAGTATTAGTAGGTGTAGTTTCTCACAAAACTCTGAAGCTTGCCAAATGATTGCAAAAGGAAATGATCATGTACTTAAATTAATGAGAGCTCATCCAAGCAAAGCGGATTTTGGCAGCAGCCCGAGAAAACGGTGGAATTTATAAATACGGAATACCACCTAAAACTGAAGGCAATGTGAAGTTTTAATAACTTATATTTAAAAACTTATACTTATTCCGTGATAAGACCTGTTGTACTGTATGGGTCAGAATGCTGGGCTGTAAAAAAGGTGGATGAAAAACGATTGCATGTAACGGAGATGCGAATGTTGAGATGGATGTGTGGAGTGACAAGAATGGATAAAACTAAGTAAGGAATGAGTATATTAGAGGGAGTTTGAAAGTTGCGCCTGTTACAGAAAAAAATAGAGTTATTTGTCTTGGTATGGATATGTAATGAGGAGGGACGAAGCACATGCGACTAAAAGAGTGATGGATCTGAATGTTGATGGAGAGCGAGAGGAAGGCCAAAAAAGATGGATGGATTGTGTAAGGAATCATATGAAGGAAAAACCGCCGACCCCAAATAGAATGGAATATGGGCATGAAAATGATGACTTATTATCATTTGCAGGCTCGCCTTCTATTAAATGGGGCTTTAACATAAAAGGTTGAATGAAGGAGTGCTTTTAAAAAGAAAGTAAGTAACAAATAACAATTGTCACGTTACAAAATCAGTGATTTTGTTGATATTTTTTTGTGCTGCGATTGGCGGCAAAAAGTAGGTAAAATCTCTTTGAGTGCACAAAAAGTTTTGAAATGTCTGGGACACACAACAACATACTTTGATTTTAGTTACTCTTTCACGTTAATACGGCTGAACGGATGTTACTGCAATTTGGCACAGAGGTAGATTATAATGGGAAAAACATTTTGTGTTCACCAAAAATACTGATCGTGCACCAAATATTCTTTCCTGAATGCTAAAAAAATGCGTAGGTTAGGTTAGGTTAAAACTGCGACCCCCTACGCACGAGCCGAGCGAGCGGAGCGAGCGGTGCCGCGGCAGCGGCCGGCGAGTCCCAGTAACGACTTGCATTAATAGAAAATGGATAAAGATATAACACTTTTTTATTGTAGTGCTGTCTTTTTCCTGATGCTCGTTATGACATATTTTAATTAACTATTTTGGTGCTCATTCAGTAAATTTGGTGCAACACAGGCAAAATTAGGTAAACGAAATGGGAATAAATTGAAGTTCTTTTAAATACCATCCGATTATAATCTGGTATAACTCATAGGATACGTTTTTTTTCGATATCACGCGAGCGAAGCAGCTGGCGCCAGCTAGTTTAAGAAACAAATCCATACTTCTGCTTCTTCTTATGCGTGTTTTTGAGTTTTATTTTTACAAACTATCATATTTATTATAATTAATGATTGACTGTAATGTAAACTATTTTGTAAACCTGTCCGTTGATTAGTAAAAGCCAGAGATCGACAAATCTTCCTAACATATACTGCCAGTGTCAACAGATTGGTACAGGCCGTATAAAAATAAACCATGTCTTTCGCGAGCCCTGAAAAACTATTTATATTAATAAACCCACGGAATACATGACGCATAAATTTTCTAATACACAATAAATCCAGTCAGCTAATACAAAAATATTTCGTTGAAATAATGTGTCATTTCAAACTAAAACGATAATAGTACTTAAAAAAAGAACCGGCCAAGAACGATTCAGACTCACCGAGGAGGGTTCCGTACAAACGTGCGACATAAACAGCCATATCTTTTTATCTTATCTTTCCATAGATTTTTTCACAGCACCAAGGGACTACAACGTTTAGTATATGGCTTTAATTTCAGCCCGATACCTCCACGCGTTGCCGAGATAAAGGATCTTGACAGATAGCCAGACAGACAGAAAATAAATAAATATCTTGGGACAACTCACACACGGCTATCTGATCCCAAGCTAAGCAGAGCTTGTGTTATGGTAACCAGACAACTGATATACATACTTATATCTTATCTTATATATATATATATATAAAAGAAAGTCGTGTTAGTTACTCCACTTATAACTCAAGAACGGCTGAACCGATTTAGCTGAAAATTGGTGAGGAGGTAGCTTAGAACCAGGAGACGGACATAGGATACTTTTCATCCCGGTAAGAGAAGTAGGGTAGGTAGAGAAGGTAGGGTAGGTAGAAAGATACAAAATTGCATTGCAACGCATGCCGGGGCACAGCTAGTAATTTATAAAAACATACATATTATAGATTAACCACACCCAGACACAGAACAAACAATCATGCTCATCACACAAAGTTTGTCTTGGGTGGGAATCGAACCCACGACCTCCGGCTCAGCAGTCAGGGCCACTAACCACTAGACCAACGGGCCCCGTGAGAAAGACGGACAATAAAGTAATTCAATTAGTACATAAATATAATAAGTAAGTTAATATCATCCTGTACCTGAAATCTATCATCCGGAGTTCGTATCAAAATAATAACTGCCGACTGTGTCGATCTTGAAATTAAACCGCGCTTGCTTATGTTATGTGACCACTCATTATATACCTAGTTTCTTTGGTGCCTCGAAAGCCTGTTTTGATAGTCGTTACAGACAGTCAGGACCCCGAAAGTCTTGCCACCAGTCTTACGAAAGATTATTGTATTACCCAGTACTAATTGGTTTAATACTGATTATTGACATAAGAATTTTTTTTCTCCTTTTTTATTAGTCCAGAAGTGTATTGAAAAGCGTCGTTTGATTCTCGACACTGCTGTTCTCGGCTCAATAACACCCTCGCCTATCGACTCGGGCGTTAAATCCACATCGTCAACAATGACAAAGTTTCCACACTTAAATCAAATGTACTATTTCTTATTTGTCAGTTTTCTATTTGCGCATACTCACAACAGCATTTTCATAGTGCATGCAATAAACTAGCATACCAGATATTCCAAAAAATGACACCGTTTAGCAATAGTTTATTAGAATATGAACTCACAAACATAGCGTAGGACACATAAATCACTATTGCAGACTAAGAAATAAAAATAAATACAACTCAGTTAGTTTTCTTGTTTATGCTCCTTCGAAATGTTTGAGAACGTCGTGTTTTAGCATGGCGTATAGAGACGTAGAGACTTTAAATCTTTAGCACTATTCATTTTCTTGTTTTTACGATTGTTTACTATCCTGTAATTTACCGACAAGAAGGCAAAAGACTTCATCTGAGACAGAGAAGGAATGGATACATCATTTCGTTCGCTCACTTCGTATGAAGATTCTTCACAAATCTGAGTTAACCGTATAAACCAAAAAAAAACCTATTGAAAAGGGATACCTCTAGAAAGATACAGAACACTTTAGCATCCCGAATCACTTTTTGATTTTCTGTATTCAGCCTCTTCCGTCAAACTCCAAAATCGATCCCAAGAAAGAAGGTTAACAGCAAGGCTGATGATGAAAGGTCTCGAACAACGCACTGTATTTATGGTATGAGTTCTATTAGGTTTTTGCATCAGGAACTTCTCAGTAACAGCTACGGAGTCTGGCACCAGTTTATGGCATTACGCTCGCCCCCTATTACATGGGACTGTCCAAATCATGGTGCAGGATTAGGTGCCTCTGCCTAACCCTTCGCGGATTACAAGCGTGATGTTATTATGTTATGTGAAAGTTTGTGCGTCGGTATACCCTGTATTTTTTTGCAAATCGGAACCACGGCACAGCTCACCGTCTGTCCGTCTAGTGAAGATAGGCCGTGTCGAGGGTTCCACGCGCGCCTCAAAGGGATGTCAGCAAAGCAGAGGGGCCTGGGGCCACTGCCTGTAGGGTTTGCGGGTAGTTTTAAAGAGATATCGCGGCTCCGGAACACACATGACAAAAATCATGGATAGGTTTTAGTCAGTAAAATTCTGACACTCCATCCCGCTCCACCGCCGCGCCGCGAGACGGGCAGTTATTTGATGATTTCCCAGCCCTAACTTAAAAAAAAACTATATAAATAATATGAATCTATTTGCTGTTTGTTTGTTTTATGTATCGCAAACTAGCTTCGCCTATTTGCATGATTTTTGAACAGAACTGTGTCAGTGAGTCAATTATTCAGAATTCGAGTAGGAGTCAGATCTACTACGGCTAGTCTGATGCATAAATACTTGCGTTTAATGAATTCTTGTGTGGGTGTCTATCAATCGCCGCAATACCATCGGATAGTCATCGATCCTTATTGCAAAATGTGGGATGAAAACAAAATACTTTCTGACTGACGGACGAATTGAATTAACTAAATTACAGTCAGTGGTGTTGTAAACATTATTTTTAGGGTCTTTACAAGGCTCACTTGCACGCAGTTGTTGGTTCAAATTAAAAAAATGACTTAAAAAAATACTTACTTTACTTTTGGAAGTCGCAAAAAAGAAAAAGTGGCAAAAAAGTCAGCGAAACAAACAAAACTACCGACTTCTGAAAATAAATTTACTATCCAGTATTTTTTTTTAAATGTACTCTCTAATTTTTTTTTTTTAAATGGAGTCATTGTAATATTTGAGGTGGTTTTTTCCAAGATTTTTATGTTTGAAATTGCTTGCTTTGTTTTTTCAAAGTTGACACATGAACTATTAGATTCCAGCTATTCCATTGATTTTAGTATTTCACTGTTAGTGTTGGTTTCTAGGTCATGTCTATTTGAAGATTTAATTGTCAAAGTAGTGTCATCAGGAAAACAGTGTACAGTACAAACGTTTGAAGCTCTTGCAAAGGTCATTTACGTATTTGAAATAATGTAGGCCCCAAGACGCTTCCCTGAGGAACACAGTTCCACTGTCCAGCGAAATGTCGTGGCTAAATTTGAAGTTTTTAATTGAATATTATCTATGTGAAATATTTTTTTTGAGGTCAGCTGGTGGTATTTTAATCGAGAAAATGTAATAGAATCGTGTTTTTGAAACGTAAAGTAATAGTCCTACACTTTGATATTAATTAATCATCACAGCCACAGCGTGAATGAGAAAACGAGAGCAATTCGAACTTCCAAATATACCTAAAAAAAAGAATTAAGACTAAAAAGAGTATTTCTGAAAAAGGATAGGTAGGTATAAATTGTATTGGTTAAGAAGTGGAAGACTTCTACGTTTCTGAAGCACCAGTCACTCTGTACATGCGTCAGCCACAAATAAATTAAAAACTTTATAGTGTATCAATCAGCTGAGTACTATGTGCGAACAAAAACATTAGATAACCATCGATCTACTTACAAGTGTTGCACGATCAAAATACATGCGCTGACAGACGCATCGTTTGCTAAAACTAAACTTTTACTTCTGGTTCTTTAACTATTGGTATACATTAAATACCACCACAGTTTTAATCTCCAAAGGGTTAAGCAGAGGTGTATCTACAGTATGTCTACATTTTGGCAGTTGTATATGAACTCCATGTTATAAAGGGCGAGTCTATTAGCAAGCAGGCGCGACGGCACGTTTGGCACCCGTCTTCAGCTGGGACATATCGAGGATCTCTCCATTAAGTACGTCTAGCCACCTGTTTCACTAGTATGACTGTTCTGTAGAAGATGACAGCTTTCATATGACCACTGAGGGAACCACGGCCGGACGGTGGTCACTGCCGCCGATCGCCGCTATTAGTCGTCACAGCGGTGCTCCTCAAGCGGGGTAGTGTTCTCCAAGCGATTGTCACAATGGCGACCTATTTCTTCCCCCCCTTTTATGTACAGGAACCTCCTGAAATAACCGTGTCCATTGAGGGCCTGCTTCGACCGGTAGGTGAGGACGCCGTGGCGCCTCTCTAACCACTCCCAGACAGACTTCGGAAGGCTGCCGGGAATCTATATTGGTTTGGCATTTAAACTATTAGTTTGGCCTTCCAAACTATAAACTCTACACACGGTTTTTATGAAATGTTTTTACGAATATATGAACCAAAAAGAATTGTAGAATCGTTTATTTTATGCGTTTGTTTGGAAATGTCTGTTCGATAGTCAATCTGTCTACCAAAAATACGTAAAAAAATACAAACATTCAATTGAATCGATGGGAAAAGTTTTAAATATTTTTTAAGTTAATTCTTTTCCTGGTTTATTTAATGGGATTTTTTTTTGTTTTAAATAATTATGTTATCGGTACCTCATGTTGGTCAAGGGATCTCTTGAACTAATACAAAAAGAATATGCCATATTTTTTCCATCGTCAGACCTTCTTCTGTACAAAAAGTTCACATTGCTTTTTGTACATTGTAAAAAATAAACAAAAAAAAAAGATAATATTCTATCATCGTTGCTAAGAAACGTCAAAGCAAATGAAAAAAATCTGTCAAATCCATCACTGCAAAAATATGAAATCCTTTTTTTAATAAACAAATTAAATAACAGAACAACTTCAAAACATGAAAACAAATAACTAAAAGTTTAACTTTGTAATCAACGGACCAAATTTTCGTTGTAACATAATTTACTCAAACAATGGCTAGTAAGTTTGCTTTTCTTGTTTCTATATTGTTGTACTTAGTAGTTACTTCCATTGTTAGCTTCGTAACAGAGCTTGAACAGATAATATAGTCCCGGTTGAAGTTTTTCGGATGCCTCCCTTTAACATAAACTTCGGTCAGTGGATCATCTTAAGGGCGGAATTGTAGGAGTTGGAGTATACCCTTAAGGGCACTATGGGCAGCAAGAAAACGAAAAAAAATATTTTTTTATTATGAAAAAAATTTTGGACTTTTACATCGCCTCATGGTTTACGACTAGAGCAACGATTTCTGTCCCGAAATGATTTTTGTTCGAACTACCATTTTGGAAATATAGATAGAAAAAGTCTCAGGCTTATATCTCGGAAACGGTGCGTCATAGGGCCATACGTATCAGAACCTAAACGGTTTCTATGGTTAAGATTAACCCGATACTGCAATAATATTGGTTAATTAACGAAAAAAAAAGTAATGAAATTTTTTATGTCCTTGCCCGATAGTGCCCCTAAGGCTACACTCCAACCGGAATATGAATGAGATTTGGTTAGTACAAATCTGACGAGTGAAACTTTTACTGACTAAACCCACCCATATTTTTTTTACCCTTTATGTTCCGGGGCCGCGGTATCTCTTTCCAACAAACCGGAACCCCGGCAGGAGCTTTGAACTATCTGGCGGAATGTAGGCGTAATTTTAGGTACATATCTGCCTAACCCAATCGACAATTTGCCCCAAGATGGACTTTGCTGTTTTTGCCATACATAAATACACTATTTTAAATGTCTTTGATAAATACCAAAATAGTCCTCAGTTAAGAATCTTAAAATACCACTAACTGACAATTTTTATAATATTTTTCAGGGTACACGGAGCATAATATTTGTACTGGCAAGAGAGCTTTGAAGTGGTATACAAAGAGGGAGTACGCAGAATTTTTTCTCTTAGGCGTTGTGTACTGTCTTGGAAAAACAATTCCTCATATTTTTTACTGCGGCTTTTGGCTAGTCTACTTAGTGTTTATGAGCAGTTTGTGTTTCGTTTTCTGTCCGTAAAAACATGATGTTCTTTATTTGAAATTATGTTAATATTACACTGTTACACGATTATTTGGTCCCTTCTGTTGACTGTTTTGCTTTCCATGTGTAAAGAGCCCACAGAAGTTTTGTTGTTACTGAAAAGGTTATATTGTGAACTTACATCCTTTTTTTAAAGTCTGCAAATGTTTTTTTTTATATTAAAAGTTAATTACACATTTAACTACTAACTATTGCTTATGTTTTATTTTCAAAAGAAACTAACTGTGCAAATACAAAACACAAGTCTTTTTAACTTTTAAAGGACACTTTGCGGCATTTTTGGAGTTCACCATAATGGATTAAAATGACGTCACTAATCTCCTTATACATTATCATCCACACTGAAAATATAATGCTAAATTTCAGCCCAATCTGATGTCCGAAAGCGACTTAAATTTGACTTCTAAGATTTTGTCCTTTTAGTTAACTAGTTACAGATGAACCTAATGAAAGCGTGGTAAAGTTTGTGGTGACCGAGGGCCCTAAGTTAAGGTTTGCAAAACAAGTATGATTGGTACATCGATGTACCAATCATACTTGTTTTGCAAACCTTCCTCAAGCATAAAAGTATTAAATTTCGTAGACTCGGTACATACCATCGCAAATAATATCGATCACGCAGGGGGAAGCTACAAAAAATGTGTTTATTCGCTCATGATTTATAGCCATCAGACATGTTTCCAAGACGTGAACTTGGCTGACATTGGCATTGATCACTGTCATACTCCTATAGGGTTGGGAAAGGATAAATCGATAAAAATGACGTAGCGGTGTAGGTTGTCATCTTTTTATACTTTGATGGCTGGTAACATCATTTGAGGATGGCTAACGCGGTTGTGGGGTAACTGTTTGCTTCTGCAAAAGAGTTCAGTTATCAAATCGTTTTTTTTTATAAGAAGCTGTAAGAAGTAACCATTTTACATTCTGGAGCAAAAAGACCCTCACCTAGAGGGTGACACTCTTTTTGCTCTTTTTAAACCTTTACAATAGAACCTTTTGAAGAGCATCCAGTTTCCACTTCTGGACATAGGCCCCATCCAAACATCGCCAAGCCTTTGTATTTCCGCATCCAGAAAATTCCCACGACATTAAAAATTCAATGACTCCAAAAAGTCTTTTACGAGTATCGGCCGTTAGACCTGGTTTACTTGATAACTGAAACGATGCATAGGTTAGCTGCACAATATAAGGATATTGACGTTCGTCAGCAGTAGAATGACTGAGCTCACGTGACACATTTACCTTAGGCACTGTGTGTATAATAATAAGCCTGTAATGGACCCAATGCTGAAACACATAATCAGGTCACCTCTCAGCGGGACCAGAGCAGGATAGTGGAATCACATGGAGTCAAATTTTTCGTTCTTGGATATGTCAGTTTCTACACGATGTTTTTATTTGCCGTTTTAGAAGCAGTGGTGATGAAATAAAACAAACTAATTAACGTTATCCACAAGTTGCCGATAACACTTGGCTAGCACTGCCCAACTCTCGCCACGCGGTCCCAGTGCAGATTAGTAGAATCACATGTGTTTGATAGATTTTTTCTTGTGGAATCTTTAATGTGGATGTATGTTTAAGAATAAAGGAAGACCAAAAAAACGATGGATGGATTGTGTGACGGATGATATGACAAAGAGGTGTGTAATAAGATTTATAAAGGAGTATGGAAGAAAAGTATATGATGCGCCGTCCCCAAATAATTTGGCAGGGCAGGAGAATTATGATGATGTCTTTGATAAGTCTTAAGCACATCCATATACTCAGTCAGACCAGTCAGTCAGAGATGTCAGCAAAGCAGAGGCACCTGCCAGGGCCACTGCTTGCCAGTGTTGCGGGTTGTTCGAAAGAGATACCACGGCTCAAAAACATAAAGGGCAAATGAACGAATATGGGTAGGTTTTAGTCAGTATAAAAGAGTGACACTCCCTATGGCTCAGCTCAGAGCAGGGGAAGTTATTTGATGACTAACTTTTGCCCGCGGCTTCGCTCGCATTAAATTCGGGGTAATACAGTTCCCCTTTCCTGATTTGCAGCTAAGCTAAGTTTTCCCTTTTCTTCCCTCTTTCTCCCTCATTTCTCACTTAAAAAATTGTCTATATCCATCTCCAGGGTCCCAACTATCTCTGTACCAAAATTCATCAAAATCGGTTTAGTCATTTAGTCGTGAAGACGTTACACACAAACAAACTCAATTTCGCTTTTATAATATTAGTAAGGATTACGGGTACGATCCTTCTCGGATGGGTACATCCGAAACAAAAAAATGGCAGGAGAATGATTATGATAGAATAGGAATAGAATAGGTTTTTATTTCTCTCAAAAAGGTACATTTTTTGGTTCAAGTCATATTATGTCAAATTAGATTTATGACCTTTGTGAGAGCTGGAGTCTATAATGGGTTCGGGACCTGTATGACAGATCTCCAAATGATGATGATGATGTCTTTGACAGGTCTTTTGCACATCCCTATTCTCAGTCAGCCCCCAATATCTGCCCCTTTCGCATTATATGACTCGGGATTTCCTTCATCCTTGTTTGTATAAGAAGCCATTAGTTAGTCGTTAAAACAACCGATGGAAAATAAAACAGTAGATAAAGCTTAGATAAATAATTGTGTTACATTCTTTAAATTGCAGTATGTCGTTGTAAATCAACGGGTAAATGGAACAGCTATTTTAGATTGTGTTTGTCGGATTAAATTAGAAGCATTCAGAGGATTCATTCTAATGGAGCATGGTATTGTCTTGATACGGATGAGTAGTTTGTAAGTTATGTAATTTTACATTTGTTAATTTATTTATTAAAAAAAAGCCAGCCAAGGTCGAGTCAGACTCGCGCACCGATGGTTCTGTACAACCTTATGACATAAACAACCATATCTTTTGACTGCGTAAACTTAGAGAGTTGGTTTCACAGCGCAAATAAAACTACAGATTTGAGCATTTGGTTTTAATTTCAACTAGATACCTTTACGCGTTCCCGAGATAAGGAGTCTTGACAAACAGACAGACGGACAACAAAGTAATCCAATAATGGTTTCGTTTTTCCTTTTGAGGTCCGGAAATGTTAAAATGTTTTTATACAAAAAATATCAACATATAGGCATTATGTCGGCAGTTTTTTTTCTGGTGGATACATTTATTTTGTTATAAATAAATAGTGTACCTAAGTGCTAAGTGGCCAGAATGGACTATATTTGTTATAATTAGGTAATACCAGTACACTTCCGCCAGGCTCCACAAAGAGTCCCTAATTACAAACATGGAAGCACTTGTTGAATGTAATAAAGTAAGTCATATTAATAAGAGCTACAATTCATTTATGAATATTTTTTATGAATTCGTTAAGTTAAAAAACCTTATTTGAGTTGTCCCAGTTTAGATCGTGACAGCACGATCTAAACTGGGACAACTCAAATAAGGTTTTTTTTTTCGAGATATAAAAATAAAACTCTTTGTATGTGAGGTTTTTAACATTAAATTTATTTTAAATCGTATATAGATTGTAAAATGTCACTGTATCTAAATTCTGTTTTGTTAGATAGTTGCGCATAATCACCGGGCATTCGAATGCAAGGGTAACTAAAAATTCACGATTTTTAAGTTTTGTCTCTGTTTAGATCTAGGTACATTGTGATTCTTTTCTTTACATATCATAAAATTAAGTCGCTTCCGTTGTCTGTTGACTTAGACCCTTTAAACTCCTCAATGGATTTTAATGCACTTTTTTTTTGCAATAGATAGAATGATTCAAGACGAATGTTTAATGTATATATAATATACCAGTCTACGTAGATGACCGCGGGGTGCAGCTAGTACACAATACAAAAAAAAAAATGTAAAAATGTAATTGCAATTGAACAACTAACTGTGACCTATGTCGATGTATGGGAACAACAGTTTTCCAACGGCAAAGTTAAATTTGTCTCTATCTTTTCATTAGAGCAATATTTTTTATTTTGACGATACGGTTTGCGCAGTGGCCAAGTTATCGACTGCAGTGTTACGTGTTACGAGTTCGATACCCACATGGAAAATTATTTGTATGGCCTATAGATAGCTGTTCCAGGTCTGGCTGTTTGTATACCTACGTGAGTTTAAAAGTTTGTAAATGCACCCACGATACAGGAGAAATTCATAAGGTGGGGCAACGTTAAAAATAAATAATTGATACTTTCATTAGTTACCTGTACTTGAGTCTGACTCGCACTTGGCCGGTTTTTTAATACTTTATAGGAATAAAAAAAAACATTTCTTTTTCCCAGAATCCTTCCAATACATTGACGATCGCCACAAAAGAAACATCCAACTGTCCGTAAAGGTTTTACGTTGACAGAAAACCTCACTACGTTTAGTGAATAAAAAGATATACAAGGAAACCATTGGTGGCCATGTACCTTTGGCTTTTACACTGATTCCGTTAAGCTGGCAATGGATAGCTCTTAGTAATTCGAACGAGAAGGCATGTCGAAGTAATTGATGAAGGTCTTCTTTTACTTTATACGGATTTGGATTGAGAATAGATTTAAAAATAGAATAGATAAAATCTCGAGGGCTATAAATAGACTTATAGAACATAAGACAGACAGAGGACACATTTTTTTAGTTGTTATCATTGGTACAATATTTTTTTTTAATATTGCGTTTCTTTGTTTTTTTCTCTAGATCATGTTGGCGCAGCGGTTTAATTTTTTCCACGAAAACATGTTACTGAAATAAAAAATATAGGTTATCTTTCTAAGTAATCAATATTCATACAAATCTATTAAAATACTTTAAGGCGTGAATAAATCGTAAGATGACAGAAATCCGATGTTGCGGGTTGTTAAAGAGCTACCGTGGCCCCGGAACAAAAAGGGTAAGAGAAGGACCATGGGTGGGTTTTAGTCAGTACAAGTCTGACACTCTCTTCTGCTCCGCCCAGAGCGGGAGAAATTATTTTATGACTAGCTTCCGCCCGCGACTTCGTCCACGTGGCATAGTTATTTTGGGCTAACGCTAACTATTGATGATCGAAAAAAAAAAATTCTTTATCTCCTTCTTTTTTCCTCTTTCTCCCCATTTTCTCATTTTAACAAAAAATAGCCTCCGTCTGTCTCCAGAGTACCAACTATCTCTGTACCAAAATTTATCAAAATCGGTTTGGCCATTTAGGCTTGAAGACGTAACAAACAAACAAACTAGTAAGGATTTCTCATCCGAAAAAAGAGACTGCTCTGTTTCACTGCTGTTGAATTTTATGAGCACACAACAACTCTCGATTCTGTTAACAGATTACCCCAAATTACAGTCAATTTAGATCAGTGAATCAATTGCCTACTACGCGTTTTGTAAACTAGTAGTAGTTGATAAACAAAAATCTATTTTTTACATCTGACTACATCATCGTCTTCACTAGAGAGCTACAGAGATTCCACACCAGCTGCTTCCGATAGGTACCTAGGTGTTAGACTTCATCATTTTAAATGTGGAACTGCATTCATGTGCTAAACTGAAGGAACTGGTCTCAAATAAAACAGGAGATATTTGGAATAACTTGTTCACTGTATATTAACGTGTGAGTGACACAAGGTCTCAAGAAAGATAATAATAAGTAACAAACTTAACTTAAAAACTAGACAAAAACTCTCTCACTCTTTGCTTTTATGAATACATCAGGCACCTGCAGAGGTTTATATGATTAGACTTAAGTAAGCGTTCCTTATACTTAAATACCAACCCGGGGTTCTGCCCTTTTTATGGATGGGAAATCATTAAATAACATCCCCCGCTCTGAGCGGAGAGGGGGGAGTGTCGGACTTTTACTGACTAAAACCGACCAGTGTTCCTTCTTTTGCAATTTATGTTCTGGGGCTGCAGTTTCTTTTGCATACAACCCGCAACCTGGGCAGGCGGTGGCCCTGGCAGGTCCCTCTGGTTTGCTGACATCTTTATGAGGCGCGCGTGGAACACTAACGCGCTGTCAACACGGGCTGTCGTCACCGGACGGACAGACGGTTAGTTGCTCATTGCTCACCGTCTACAGACCCGCATCTACGGTGGCTTAGAGTCGTCTCGCGGCGCTCGACGCCTGAAGCGTCTCCTGCCGCTGCTGGGTTGGTTTGAAGTTCTCTCTCTCAAACGTTCGGCCACCTCCTTTGCTATTATAACTGCTTTGCAAAAGGAGGTCCTGCCTCCGTTTCCGGACCATGAACTGAACCAGGGCTGGACTCGAGACATCGCGCTACCGATAGCCTCTACGAGGACACAGAGTTGTTCCGTTCAAGATGACTAAAACTAAATACTATATTAATAAACTCCAGTAACAATCACTTAACGCCGCACTCAAAATAGTCTCATTTGTGAAATATGAGCCACATGATCTCGTTTACACGCATTCTTACGGAGTTAATAGGTTAGTTCTAACTCAGCGCTAGTTTACATAAATAAGTTTTATAATGTGCTTTATTTATTTAGCTTTTTGCATTTTGAACAAACAGCTTTGTGTTAAACTCCTCTGCGTTAGTAATTCGCAGTTTAAGATCTCAGTATTATTTAAATGCTGTAGATTTTTGGGAGTTTTACTTTTCAGTATTTTGGTCACTAAGTCGACGCAATTCCTTCTATCCTTCTAATAAAGCCTTAGGTTTTGTTGATTATTTTGAATAATTTCTTTAACGGGCAATTATCTTGCTAAAAATGTTTATTCATATCAGCGTCAATCAATACCGAAACGTGTCAAAAATGTAGGTATTCTAGGTGTTTAAAATGTTTGACAGATTAAGTTCGAGACTGGAATGTGAACATTATTACAAATACGAAAATTGCTCCTTTGCAAGCTTGCTGAAATGAAGAACATTATTATTTTATTTAAAATTTTGGTCATTTTCATAGAGAAAATAGAGTAATTCCTGTTTTTGTTGAGTATGATTGTGATGATGTTCTAATGATGATATAGCAAGTGGTGACATTGAGTGTGATTACTTTAAAAGCTAACAGTCAACATTTCTCTCAACTCTTCTCGTTTGCCAATAAATAAAAGTGAAGTTATTTCTAAATATTTTAGAAACCCAATGTTGTAATACGATTGTAGAATATTTTGAATTCAGGAAATTCTGCAAATGTTTTTAATGTATGAAAGAAAAGAAACTTGTTTGGCACTTGCCACAAGTGCACACAATATAAAAGAAAAACTTAAACCAAACCAGCCGATGCGGGAGACGCCCCGGGCGACGGGCGTCGCGAGAAGACTCCCGGCCACCGTAGATGCGGGCCTGTGGACGGTGAGCAATGCACGCCACGTTAGTGGTGCACGCGCGCCTCAAAGAAATGTCAGCAAAGCACAGGGGCCTGCCAATGCCTCCGCCTGTCGGGGTTGCAGGTTGTTCTAAAGAGACACCGCGGCCCCTTAACGTAAAGGCCAATATAAGGAAAATGGGTGGATTTTAGTCAGTACAAGTTTGACACTCCCTCCCACTCCGTCCAGAGCGGGGAAATTTATTTGATGATTTCCCACGCCAAAAAAAAAACTTAAATCTTAACACTATTAAAATTAAATCGTAACACTGAAAACAAAAAAAAAAACTTATATTGTGTATTGGCCCAAACTGGGACTACATAGGCCCAGTTCAGCAACTAACACGGTTGGCTCAGCGGCTGAGCGATTGACTGCTGCGTTGTGTGTCGCGGGTTCGATCCCTGCACGGAACAATTATTTGTATGACCTGCAGATAGTTGTTTCGGGTCTGGCTGTTTGTGTATGTGAATTTGAATGTTTGTAAACGCACCCACGATACAGGAAAATTCCTAGTGTGGTACAATATTTATTTAAAAAAAACCCAACCTGGTGTTAGAGTTTCTATGCTGCCCGCTTCTGACTAAGCTTCTGCCGAGAAATATTTCTCAGACATGCAGGTATCCTCACTATGTTTTCCTACACCAAAAGCAAATGTCACTTATACAATACGCATATGAATCAGAGTAGCGTGCATTGGGTTCAAACACGAGATCTATGAGTTGCTTTAGCTTTAAAATAAATAATTGAAAATTGTACTGACGAGAGGAAACATTTTTCCTTGTTTTTCTTTTTCTTACTTTTCACGTTGACGTTGTTCAAGTTTTGATTTGTGGCACCCGAGTTTAGACTTGATAACTTTTTTACTTTTATTTAGGGCCCCTACACAACAAAATGTTTTCTTTTAACATTTTCTTTGTAAAATTAATGCATTCTTTGAAAATTTGACGCGTTCTTTGAATAAAATACAATGACGTCGAAACATTCCGATGTGGCACTAACCTAATTAAAAGCTGTCTTTATTAACCATTATATCAGTTTGAAAGTCCATCAATCATTGTGATGTCTATTATAATATCCCAATTTAATATCGAAGGATTAATGACACGTCCCCTTACACAGGTTAATATCAAAATTAGAAGATTTATTTAAAACGGCGCGTTGTTTTTACCGGAAAATATATGTACTGTGTGAAATTTTATTAAAATACTAGCTAGCGCCCGCGGCTTCGCCCGCGTGATATTGAAAAAGAAGTATTCTATGAGTTATTCCAGACTATAAACTTCTGTGCCAAATTTCATTAAGATCCGTTCAGCCGTTTTGACCTGAAAAACTAACATACATCCATAAATCCATACATCCATCCATCCTCACAAACATTCGCATTTATAATATACTAGCTGGCGCCCGCGTCTTCGCCCGCGTGATGACAAAAAAATACCCTATGTGTTATTCCAGACTATAATCTACCTCTGTGCTAAATGTAATCAAGATCCGTTCAGCGGTTTTGACGTGAAAGAGTAACAAACAACCATACATCCATCCATCCTCATAAACATTCGCATTTTTATAATATTAGTAAGATTAACCTTTGTACTAGATATTCTTCATTAGACTGAACTATAACTTCCACAAAACTAAACAGTTAAATATCCAAATATTTCTATAGTATTAGAGGATTTTTTGGCATTCGTAATTATCGCGTATTTAATACATCTAATTACTTTACTACTACTATTATTACCAATTTCTATGTGGGAAAGGTCCAATCTAAGTAGACCTCGCAGTCTGTTGAAACTCCATACTGGGCCAGATGAAGCACAATGTATTACTACACAAGTACGTTTTACTGTACATATTTCTAACTCAAAATATTTATGAATGACATCACGGTCCATATATGTATGACTCATGGCACTCAAACTGATGAATATGTTATTTTCTTCTAGTAAGTTTTGTCGTTAGACACCTACAGTTTTGGCAGTAAATTGAAGAACACGGTCCAGTCTAAACCTAGAAATGACATATTTCGTAGTTATTCTAAAAACAAACATGTTTACTCATAATATGAGATAGTCCTTCTCATCTTTTTAATGTACTGGCTTCCAAAAACACGATGTTTTTTTTTAGGAAACTTCTCATCGATTTGTATGCAGTTTCAAGCAGTATTTAAGATGGTGAATAATCTCTTGTATGAGTTTTGTAATTGATCTTGCCTTCGTATAGATTACTAGCTTTTTCCCGCGGCATCGCTTGCGTTTAATTCGGGGTAACACAGTTCCCCTTTCCTGGTTTGCAGCTACCTGCGTCTAGTAGTTTTTGCCCTAGCGCCTTATTTATTGTAATATCAAAGCTAAGTTTTTCCTTTTTTTTCCCTCTTATTTTTTGTAGTTAGCCTATTACTGTCTCCAGGTTCCCAAATATCTCTGTACCAAAATTCATCGAAATCGGCTTAGCCATGTAGGCGTGAAGACGTAATAAACTAACTTTCGCTTTTATAATACCTACTAGTATGGATTTTTCAGTATCTTTGCGTGGGTGTCTTTTCTCTTAAAACTAACTGCACATATCGACATTTTGCAAAATATGGTGTAAAATAATAATTCTGGTATTCATAAGGTGTAGTTGCAGTTACTGCATACCAAAGGGGTACGAGCTTGCCAAGATCTACCGGGGTTGCGAGTTGTTCGAAAGAAAAACATGGGTGGGTTTTAGTCAGGAAAAGTATTACTCGCCATTTTACTCGATTACTCGAGATTTCCCAAACGTAAAAAACGGGTACCACTGTATCCATTGTATTGTATTGTATAACAGGCTGATGTCCACAACTCCCCGCCTGAGGCGCGTATTTTGTATACGGCTACTGTATCTAATAACATCATCAAAACAATTTTTACTATTCTGAAATCTTAAATCAAAAAAAAATAGCAGCTGCTCCCAACATTTTGTCAAGTTAGCGAACATTAAAAAAGGAAACAGCTTTTCGATGATATTAAGTTTAGAGTTATACATACTTGTATATCCAATCTAAATTTCAGGTTTTTATTCATCATATAATTAAATTAATTACTAAATATCTATATATATAAAAATGGATTGCTGTTCCTTAGTCTCGCTAAAACTCGAGAACGGCTGAACCGATTTGGCTAATTTTAGTCTTGAAATACTCCTGGAAGTTCAGGGAAGGTTTAAAAGGTGAAAAAAATTAGAATAATTGCCGGGAAAACCCTAAAAACAGCCCTTTTCTATTTCCCATACAAATCTAATGTCGCGTTCCGAAACTAAACAAAAGTTAATCGCGAACGCCACAAAATTGCATAGTCACAAAAATAGATCATTAGTAGAACTGATTTACAATTTAGTCGGCTTCGCGAAACTTAATTTTAGCTAGCTTCAGTTGTTAATCTATCAGAATTTTTTTTTAAGATTGTTATATCTTAAGTTTTGTCATAAATTAAATTTCTGAACGCAACCATAATATTTGACATTAGATTTCAATCCATCCTGTCGCACTTCAGAACACGAAAAAAGTTACCGCTACCTGCGCGAGAACATTCTTTACTTTGGTGATCCTTTGTGATAGTGATTTTTCGTTCATTTTGTGATATTGACACTTATTTGACATTAGATTTCAATCCATCCTGTCGCACTTCAGAACACGAAAAAAAGTTACCGCTACCTGCGCGAGAACATTCTTTACTTTGGTGATCCTTTGTGATAGTGATTTTTTGTTCATTTTGTGATATTGACACTTATTTGACATTAGGTTTCAATCCATCCTGTCGCACTTCAGAACACGAAAAAAAGTTACCGCTACCTGCGCGAGAACATTCTTTACTTTGGTGATCCTTTGTGATAGTGATTTTTTGTTCATTTTGTGATATTGACACTTATTTGACATTAGGTTTCAATCCATCCTGTCGCACTTCAGAACACGAAAAAAAGTTACCGCTACCTGCGCGAGAACATTCTTTACTTTGGTGATCCTTTGTGATAGTGATTTTTTTGTTCATTTTGTGATATTGACACTTATTTGACATTAGGTTTCAATCCATCCTGTCGCACTTCAGAACACGAAAAAAAGTTACCGCTACCTGCGCGAGAACATTCTTTACTTTGGTGATCCTTTGTGATAGTGATTTTTTGTTCATTTTGTGATATTGACACTTATTTGACATTAGGTTTCAATCCATCCTGTCGCACTTCAGAGCACGAAAAAAAGTTACCGCTACCTGCGCGAGAACATTCTTTACTTTGGTGATCCTTTGTGATAGTGATTTTTTGTTCATTTTGTGATATTGACACTTATTTGACATTCGATTTCAATCCATCCTGTCGCACTTCAGAGCAGGGAAAAAAGTTACCGCTACCTGCGCGAGAACTTTCTTTAGTTTGGTGATCCTTTGTGATAGTGTCATTCCAAGTATAGTGCTCTTTTTTACTGACACTTTACTGCTAAGTGAGCGATAAATTTACTTACATTGATTAATTACAATTTACGATGCCGAGGAGAAGACGACCTGACTTAGGTCGTCGCAGTCAATCAAATGTGCGAAGAGCTACCTCACGTGCTAACCGCACTGATGATCAGAGAGAGACAGATCAAGAAAATAGTCGTATTGCTATGTCATTGCGTTATTTAGTGAGTGACAATGAAGTAGATCGGCTTAGAATGCAACGAGTTCGTGCACATCAAACACAACAACAGCAAGCACGACATAATGAAATTGAGCGAATCCGCAGACGCACTGCGCCTGTGATTCTTGAACGAGCTGCATTCCACTATGATCCAGCAATTGATTATAGTGCCGACAAATCGGTAACAATTGGGGAAATGAAAATAATTTGTAAATATTGTAAAGCGTTAAATTGATTTCAAGCTTTCTCATAAACTATATTTCAATATCAAAACCTTATAAATAGCCAGTAATTCAGAAAAAAACTCTGTTTTGTAAAGTAAGCAACATGATGTGTTGAAAATAATAAAACTTAATGCTTCATTCAAAAAATGCTTTTTTAATAAATACGGATTCGTTTTGTTTGTTTTAAAATTATTTTATACAAAAGTTAAAGTCTTTTATTTATCGATTTAGGCAGTACGAAGTCTGCCGGGTCAGCTAGTATACAACCTATAAATAGATACAAACTAATAATAAAAAATGTACAAGTAAAAAATTGAACATTACAGGGCGTCAAAAAATTAGTCCGTATCGCCGTCAACAGGTAAAGTGGCTGGCAGCATTACCGCATTGGATGGCAATGCTTATTTTTTGTGCAAAAAACAGGCCAGCCCTCTGGTCACGAGAAGAGTCGACCAACTGCTTGGCGATTTCTCGAAATGTTGCATACAAAATAAAGACAAGTTTTGACAGAAATTCTTGTTAAAAACCTCATTAACAATTGCAGACCTCGAACTGACATAACAATGCAAGAGACTTGAAGAGACCGTTCCAAAAATCCTTGATTCTTACTGACCTTCAACATGTTACTCACTTTGACGGGAAAAACACGTATTTCGGGAACAGTGAGTTAAGCCCAAATGAGCGGAGTAAACGTATTTTAACGTAAAATTGAATACGCGTTTTGCACAAATATAAGATACTAGCTGGCCTGCGCGGTTTTACCCGTGTCTTTAGCTGTTGCCCATCCCCTTAGTTTAGTAGCGTGATGTTGGAACCTTACTATTAGTGAAAAAAAATCGGTCCAATAGTTTTGCAGCTTATTTGATACAAACAAACAAATCTTTGGAGCCTATTTGATACAAAAACAAACAAACAAATCTTTCATCTTTATAATACTGGTATAGATTTACTAGAACTTAGGTCTTTATTCATTCGTACGGCGTCGTTTAGCATTACTCTGACCTTCACAATCCAGTAAATAACTGTCTTATATGAAACTCCTTGTTTAGGAGTTTAACATGCAAAGAAATGTCGTGATTTTAGTTAGAAGTTACCACAGACAAAAAAAATAGAAACTACTAAGAGATCACTTCTAGAACTTACGACAAAACAATGAATGCATGAATTCATCATTACATGTTTCAAAAACCTCTAATTGGTTTACAAGACCATAACGTCGCTCTTTCGTACTCCCCAGTACGAAAGAGCGACGTTATGGCCTTCGAATTCTATTCAATAAAGTTTACGAGCGTTGCATGCAAACTTCTGGAATACCGCTGCAGATTTATAAGTTTCCAGCGGTACAGCAATCCATTCCACAATGTCATCCAACTGCGTATATCTCGTGTGACTGGCCTCGGTATTTCCTCAACTGTTCGTAAACTGACTTGCATTTAAAATATGTTTTGTTACTACTCTCATAGAAAAGTTATTTATTTATGAATAAATAAAAGAAACAACAGTTAAAAATGATAGATAACAATTGCTTATGTAACACAGAGCTAATTTAGGTTAAACACACAAAATTATGTGTAATTGATAGAAAACGAACAGTGTGTCAAATAAAATTAATTTATTACTGACATTGATTTTTAAGAAAAAAAATAACTAGATCTGACGACCCTGGTTACTTATCTCCAGACCTAGGAATCGAATCCAAAAGTAGGTAGTGATACTAAACCAACGAGGCAGTCAATGACTAAAATTATAAGATGACTAGCTGACCCGGCAGACTTCGTACTGCCTAAATCGATAAATAAAAGACTTTAACTTTTGTATAAAATAATTTTAAAACAAACAAAACGAATCCGTATTTATTAAAAAAGCATTTTTTGAATGAAGCATTAAGTTTTATTATTTTCAACACATCATGTTGCTTACTTTACAAAACAGAGTTTTTTTCTGAATTACTGGCTATTTATAAGGTTTTGATATTGAAATATAGTTTATGAGAAAGCTTGAAATCAATTTAACGCTTTACAATATTTACAAATTATTTTCATTTCCCCAATTGTTACCGATTTGTCGGCACTATAATCAATTGCTGGATCATAGTGGAATGCAGCTCGTTCAAGAATCACAGGCGCAGTGCGTCTGCGGATTCGCTCAATTTCATTATGTCGTGCTTGCTGTTGTTGTGTTTGATGTGCACGAACTCGTTGCATTCTAAGCCGATCTACTTCATTGTCACTCACTAAATAACGCAATGACATAGCAATACGACTATTTTCTTGATCTGTCTCTCTCTGATCATCAGTGCGGTTAGCACGTGAGGTAGCTCTTCGCACATTTGATTGACTGCGACGACCTAAGTCAGGTCGTCTTCTCCTCGGCATCGTAAATTGTAATTAATCAATGTAAGTAAATTTATCGCTCACTTAGCAGTAAAGTGTCAGTAAAAAAGAGCACTATACTTGGAATGACACTATCACAAAGGATCACCAAACTAAAGAAAGTTCTCGCGCAGGTAGCGGTAACTTTTTTCCCTGCTCTGAAGTGCGACAGGATGGATTGAAATCGAATGTCAAATAAGTGTCAATATCACAAAATGAACAAAAAATCACTATCACAAAGGATCACCAAAGTAAAGAATGTTCTCGCGCAGGTAGCGGTAACTTTTTTTCGTGCTCTGAAGTGCGACAGGATGGATTGAAACCTAATGTCAAATAAGTGTCAATATCACAAAATGAACAAAAAATCACTATCACAAAGGATCACCAAAGTAAAGAATGTTCTCGCGCAGGTAGCGGTAACTTTTTTTCGTGTTCTGAAGTGCGACAGGATGGATTGAAACCTAATGTCAAATAAGTGTCAATATCACAAAATGAACAAAAAAATCACTATCACAAAGGATCACCAAAGTAAAGAATGTTCTCGCGCAGGTAGCGGTAACTTTTTTTCGTGTTCTGAAGTGCGACAGGATGGATTGAAACCTAATGTCAAATAAGTGTCAATATCACAAAATGAACAAAAAATCACTATCACAAAGGATCACCAAAGTAAAGAATGTTCTCGCGCAGGTAGCGGTAACTTTTTTTCGTGTTCTGAAGTGCGACAGGATGGATTGAAACCTAATGTCAAATAAGTGTCAATATCACAAAATGAACAAAAAATCACTATCACAAAGGATCACCAAAGTAAAGAATGTTCTCGCGCAGGTAGCGGTAACTTTTTTTCGTGTTCTGAAGTGCGACAGGATGGATTGAAATCTAATGTCAAATAAGTGTCAATATCACAAAATGAACGAAAAATCACTATCACAAAGGATCACCAAAGTAAAGAATGTTCTCGCGCAGGTAGCGGTAACTTTTTTCGTGTTCTGAAGTGCGACAGGATGGATTGAAATCTAATGTCAAATATTATGGTTGCGTTCAGAAATTTAATTTATGACAAAACTTAAGATATAACAATCTTAAAAAAAAATTCTGATAGATTAACAACTGAAGCTAGCTAAAATTAAGTTTCGCGAAGCCGACTAAATTGTAAATCAGTTCTACTAATGATCTATTTTTGTGACTATGCAATTTTGTGGCGTTCGCGATTAACTTTTGTTTAGTTTCGGAACGCGACATTAGATTTGTATGGGAAATAGAAAAGGGCTGTTTTTAGGGTTTTCCCGGCAATTATTCTAATTTTTTTCACCTTTTAAACCTTCCCTGAACTTCCAGGAGTATTTCAAGACTAAAATTAGCCAAATCGGTTCAGCCGTTCTCGAGTTTTAGCGAGACTAAGGAACAGCAATCCATTTTTATATATATAGATTGAGATGAACACACTCCGTATCACGTTGTCTCCTCCGTCAGCGAAGACAGGCATAATATTACGAATGCAAGTAAACCTCGACATTAAATTCAGCTCATTCATATCTTACATGAATAACACCCATTTTTCCACCGGCCCTCGTTATGTCGCATTATCTGATTACATTAGGGCGCGTACGTGAAAGCTAGGAGAAGCGTTCACTTCGGTCAAGTAAGTGAGCTAGTAAGTCGTAAGGTGCTATCCTTCTAAGTTTAATACAGCAACACCTACACACAGTTTTAAACATAAATCGAACGCAAAGTGCATCACACTTTCAAGCTCAGTGTTATTTTTTATTAGAATACTAAAAATTATATTTAGGTTTAGTAAAAAAAATAAAAAAATTTGCTACAAGTTTTTATAAAGTTGTTCACTTAAATTGTTTTCTTAGTAAACACTGCTGACACGACGTTTGTGGATGTAAGTTCTTTTTAACCGGTAATTTTTAATTATCTACCAAGAAAACAAAAAGGGGCTATTTTACCTAAACAGCAATACTATATGTGTAGTAAAACAGAAAAAGTGTACTAGACTAATAACTAGTACAATGAACCAATGTAAACGCTTCACGAAGCCGTACCTTCCACGTAGTCATGTTGCTAAAATTGCAGTACACATAGTGATGAAAACGCAAGTATTTTCATAAGTTCTGTGTTCGTTAACAAATATGAAACGCGGAGCGGTACATTGAATGAATACACGATACAGTTTCTATAGAAATAAATTGAGTAATGCACATTGCATTCCGTAGCTACTTTGACGTTGACATTGACAGAATGCACGTGAACGAAGCAAAATGAATATGTTTGAATCTTAGAATGTGGCGTTCTGTGAATACTGCCAACACAACATGGGGTAAAAGAAAATCGGTAAAATCGTGAGTTCCTGTATGTATTGTCGGCAGAACGAAATCGTTCTCGAAACATCACATTTTGGTGAAAATTTAATGTAAGAACAGATGACTTACGTTATATCACGATCACTATCACCTTTGACGGGCCTGTTGGTTTAGTGGTTAGTGGCCCTGACTGCTGAGCCGGAGGTCGTGGGTTCGATTCCCACCCAAGACAAACTTTGTGTGATGAGCATGATTGTTTGTTCTGTGTCTGGGTGTGATTTATCTAGAATATGTATGTATTTATAAATTATATAAGTATGTATATCAGTTGTCTGGTAACCATAACACAAGCTCTGCTTAGCTTGGGATAAGATAGCCGTGTGTGAGTTGTCCCAAGATATATTTATAAAATGTGGCGTTCTGTGAATACTGCCAACACAACATAGGGTAAAAGAAAATCGGTAAATCGTGAGTTTCTGTATGTATTGTCGGCAGAACGAAATCGTTCTCGAAACATCACATTTTTGTGAAAATTTAATGTAAGAACAGATGACTTACGTTTTATCAATTAGCAGGGTCATCGATACACAGTACTTGATCTGGACCTCTCTCTCCGCAAAATCTAGACTTGCCGTAATTACTACTGTATCGTCTCACTTGTTGTCTCTCTGTGTTGTGTAAATTATTTACTTTAATAAAAAATTTTATTTTCGTGATCGTAGAAGGGCCGAGTATCTTTATAAGAATACTAGCTTATGCACGCGGTTCGCTCGCGTTTAATTTGGGCTAACACAGTTCCCCTTTCCTGATTTGCAGGTACCTGCTACTTGTAGCATGTTGTTGCACATTGTTGCCCTAGCGGCTTATTTATTGTAATAGCAAAGCTAAGTTTTCCCTTTTCGTCCCTCATTTCTCACTTTTAAAAAAAAGTTAGCCTAATTCCGTCTCCAAGGACCCAACTAACTTTGTACCAAAATTCATCAAAGTCGGTTTAGCTATATAGGCGACGTAACAAACAAACAAACTCACTTTCGCCTTTATAATAAAAGGAAATCGGTCGTTTTAATACATTTGCTTGAAGCACATTAGTGTATAGTATCGTTTAGATTTGTACTTGTTACTTTTTGAACCTGTCCTGAATTTAGTTAAAAGTATTTAACCCTGAGGGTCTCTGTTACACGAGACATTACACCTGAAAGTCCTATAAAATGGTTGTTAGTATAAATACAAGCTATCCCACTGTTATTACCGCTGCATATGCATTAATACCTGCCGTGAATGTTTCCGACGGCACGCAGGAAACTTACATCTGGGCCGGCGGGGGTTGCACTTAGGGCTCGTTTACCTGGCTACAGGGCGCGGTTTAAATCGGGTTACTTTTTAGTGTTAGGTGAAGTAATCCATATGTTGTACGGCTTTTTTTTTCGGGTGGGAAATCATTAAATAACTTCACCCGCTCTGGGCGGAGCGGGGGGGCATGTCAGACTTGTACTGACTAAAACCTACCCATGTTCCTTCTATTGCCCTTTATGTTCCGGGGCCGCGGTATCTATCTCTTTCGAACAACCCGCAACCCCGGCAGGCGGAGGCTCTGGCAAGCCCCTCTGCTTTACTGACTCTCTTTGAGGCGCGCGTGAAACATGAACGCGCCGTCGACACGGCCTGTCGTCAATCGACAGACGGACGGTGAACTACCCATTGCTCACCGCCCACAGGCCCGCATCAACGGTGGCCGGGAGTCGTCTCGCGGCGCCCGGCGCCCGGGGCGTCTCCCGCGGCGGCTGGGTTGGGCAGATGTTCTCTCCCTCGAACGCCCGACCACCTCCTTTGCTAGCATTACTGCTTCGCAGAAGGAGGTGACCGCTTCCCATTCCCTCTAGCTCCGGAAAAACATAACCCTTATAGCATCAGTTTGTTGTCCGTCTGTCTGTCAAGACCATTTATCTCAGGAACGCGTAAAGATATTGAGTTGAAATTGAAACCATAAGCTCATATTTATGTTCTCTTGGAACTGTGAAAGAAAAATAATCCTCTTAATCTTCGCAGTCAAAAGATATGGCCGTTTATATCGCAAATTAGAACGTCGCCTCAGTAAGCGAGTCCGACTCGCACTTAGATGGTTTTCCCTTATGAAAATACTAGCTTTTGCCCGCGACTTCGCCCGTGTGGATTAATAGTTCCGAGATGAAAACTATCCTATGTCCTTTCTCTTGTCCCAGACTATATCTGTACCAAATATCATTAAAATCGGTTCAGTGGTTTAGGTGTGAAGAAGGGACAGACAGAGTTACTTTTGCATTTATAATATTAGTACGGAAGTACGGACTACTGCGAACTTCAACTAAAACAGTGCTTTTAAATTAAATAATTTATCCTAGTATTACACCATTTTCTCAGGTATTAAATCGATATGGCCTCCGATTTTGCATTAGTGATTAAATTACACTGAACTCTGGTTGCTGTAGTAAATATCAAAGTTAATAACGGAATATGGAATACAACAGTTTTCTGTCACTTTTGTTTATTTTCCGTTTCTTTGAAAATTTAACTTTTTGAAAACCAATGAGAGTGCTAGTTCTTTCATCAAATCTTTTACCAGTCATGAAAATTGACATAAATTCACCCTCCGGGTTTGACTCGTTATCAAACCCCGGGGGCAGAATGGCTGTCACTTTTCCCTCACGAATAATAAAATAAATATCTCTCTTTCGTAACGAATTTAACTTACATTCATATTTTATTGTGAAGGTGGAAAGTGCAATTTATCAATGGAAAATTCAATTGAATAAAAGTCTTCAATCATTATGTTAAAAGAAACTTTGATAGTGTATTTTTCATTCAACAACATTAAAATTTCGCTTGAATTCTTTTTGGAGAAGAATGACGTGGTGTTTCAGTAAACAAATAACACAATAGGCGGTTATTTTTCAAATTTTCAAGTGATTTCTGTCAGATAACTTTTATAGTATTTATTTTGCATTAGAAAACGCGACCTACGCAGTGATACGTAGGATGGAACTGTTAAAATTGGGCAACCACTCACAGTGCCCATTTTTTTTGCGGATTGGATAATATCAAATAACGTCCCTCGCTCTGGGGAGAGTGGCGGAGTGGGGGAGGAGTGTCAGACTTGTGTAAAACTCGAACATGTTCTTTCTATCGCCCACATTCCATCCTCGCCGACAAGGCACGTCGCTACGTCTCGGTACTTGCCCCACCAGTCCCTTGCTAGAGCCAGCGCGCGATGCTGTGCCATAAATAATGTAAATCAGATCCAGCCTGTCTCTTTGCTGTACTCAACCAGCGACGCCCTAAGCCGAGGCTCGTACCGCACAAGGGGTAGTCGGTTATTTTGTAAGTTTTTGCCCTTGCTGGAGGCCTTAATTTCAAGGCATCCACAGGAATCGCCCAGTTAAGTAGACGTCAACCTTCTAGGTTGAACTGCGAGATGCCGAAAAAGAAACCATTGCCCTTTATGTTCTTGCGTTATCTCTTACGAACAACCCAGGCCCCTCTGCTTTGCTTGACATCTCTTTGAGGCGCGCGTGGAAAATAATAAGTTAATTTAAATTAATTTATTATAGACGTAGGTAATTAAAGTTGTCCATATAATGTTGTTTACCGTACGCAAAATACGCGCCTTGACGCCGGGTTGACATGACAGTTATTATTTAGTAATAATTCTTTATTTCAGGTATCAAAGACAACATATATAAATTACAACTGTCAAAGAGCACAAAATATAACATTTCAAAGCCTTATCAAGTACACACAGCGAAATATAAGAGACACTAACTGATTAACACATGCACATAATCGAGTCAGGAACGATGCTTTCAGTCTCCTCAAGAGCTCGTAAAAATCAGTACCTCTGTTCTCAGCGAACATGCCAGTCGCACTACACCACCAGAGTAGCTTTAAAATAGTTATAAAGGTATTCTTGTACTGCTACCCTACCATGACGTCTTAAAGCAGAACGTATTCCACTGAGGGAAAGAGACAGAGCTATACAGGGTGTCTAGCACCATCTCTTTCTCACGCAGGAATAAATAAATAAAAATAAATAAAAAAAATAAAAAAGCCTTTATTTGACCTCATTTACAAAAAAGATTTTTTCTTAGATGATTAGGTTATTATTACTTATATCTACATAATTAACGTTTATTCTTATAACTACTATTACTTAACTTTACTTTACGTTTCTTTCTTTTAACTTTCTTTTAACTAGCTAATAATAAAATGTTCATATTTACAAAACTGTTTTTTTCTTTTCTTAGTATAATATTTACTTAATATTACTTATATCTATAATAGTGTCTATAGCTGCTATTTAGCTAGTTATTGAGGTCCCCAGATTGGGTGAAGGCCTCCTCCAAATATCTCCATCTATCTCTATCCTGTGCTGTTTGCCACCATTTCGGGCCAGCGATTTTTTTAATTTCGTCGTCCCAGCGCATACAGGGTCTTCCTCTTCTTCTCTTGCCTAGCGGACCTCTCCATATGGTGGTTGCGTAGGTCCATCTTTTATCCGTGAGTCTGGCTACGTGACCGGCCCATCTCCATTTTGCTGTTAATGCGAAGTTCAAAGCATCTATAGCTTTTGTTGTTGCTCTAATTCTTGTGTGCCTGATCTTATCTATTTTTTTTACTCTGAGCATGCTTCTTTCCATTCCCCGCTGACAGGTAATAATTTTGTGCCTGGCTTTTGAGGTAAATTTCCATGTCTGACACCCATATGTCAGGCAAGGTAGTAGGCTCGAGTTCATAGTCCTAGCTTTCAGTTCTATGGGCATGTTACTTTTAAAAATTTCTTTCAAACTCCAGTATTTGTTCCATGTTTGCTGTACTCTTCTGTCTATCTCTTGTTCGTTGTTTTCATTCCCAAAGCTGATGGTTTTTCCTAGGTAAATGTATTTATCTCCGTATTCTAATAGTTTTTCATTAATTTTGATTTGTTTTTTGTAGCTGTTAGTCAATATCATGGTCTTTGATAGATTAATTTCTAGCCCAACTTTGGTGCTAGCCGATTGTAAGTCCTTAATCATGATCTGCAGTTGTGAGCTAGACTCAGATAGTATAACTTAGTCATCAGCGAAACGAAGATGACTTAGAAAGGCGTCATGTATGAAGACTCCGCGTTTACTCCAAACAAGATTGTTGATGACGCTTTCGAGTAAAGCTATAAATATTAATGGTGATAAAGGGTCTCCCTGTCTCACGCCTCTCATTATGGGGAAGCTCGGGCCAAGTGTTTCTAACTTTATTCTGCCTATGTTGCTAATGTATATGTTTCTGATGATGTTTATATACACTTCGCTTACTCCCTGGTCTTTCAAGCTTCGCCAAACACTGTCGTGGGATACTGTGTCGAATGCTTTCTGATAATCTATGAAGCCGAGGTACAGTGGTCTCTGTTGTTCCCGATACTTCTCTATAATTAGCTCTAACGTGTGTATATGATCCACCGTAGAGAAACCCTTTCTGAAACCGGCCTGCTCTACAGGTTGTTTTGCTTCAATTACGGGGCTGATTCTTGAGTTTATGATGGAAGAAAAAAGCTTGTATAGTGTTGGAAGTAGGCTAATGGGTCTATAGTTACCTATATCTTTTGGGTCTCCTTTTTTATAAATTAAAATAATATTAGAAACGGACCATTGTGTAGGCGTATTGTAAAGAACACAAACGACACAAGTGGTTATCGGAACGAACAACATCTCTTTTAAAAAGAAGAAAAGAATTACAAAAAACCAAAAACAAATCACGAGCATTGAAAAATGAACTCTCTGCGCTCTACAAGCTTGTAAATAAATATATAAGAAACGACTATGCAAAGTACAGACAGCATACTATTGAAAAACATCTCAACCTAACCGGAAGTACCAAGAGAGCCTTTAAAGAACTCCGTACAAGCAAGTCCTGGATAGAAGGTTTGAAGGATTCTGGAAAAGACCTAAACAAAAGAAAAGATATCATCACTACAGCAACCGAATTTTTACAAAAACCTCTACGACTATAAAAACGAAACCACCGCAATTCAAAACAATACAATAAACACAGATGAAAACCTTCAGGTCCACTCCTGCACAGAAAATATTAAAGAAGACCATATCGAAAGAATCACTGAAGTAGAAATTATAGAAGGAATAAAAAGACTAAAATCGGAAAAATCACCCGGTTTAGACAACATACCAAATGAAGCTATAAAGTATGCCTATCATATACTAGCAACTCCGCTGACCGAGCTATTCAATTTAATACTTCAAACACTTGAAACACGCAGGAATAAGAACTACTATAAGATGTCATGGTAACAGTACTGTACACGAAAAGAGTTATAACAATACAATAATGTTGATTACATTCACATAAAATCCAAAATATCAATAAAAATAAAATAAATGCATAAAATGATATACAATTTCTTATTTCTATTTCTTTTTAACTCTTTTTAAATGAACTTAGTTAAATACAGATCAGGCAACTTCAATGACGTGACTCATTGTCACGGCAAAAAATATATCTATCTCCTACTGTAACTGTATTTAACCGGGTCACAAAGGACAGCTTGTCATGCATTTTAAGTGATTTTTCTCTAACATACATCACGTATATGGTTACTCATTGTGACAAACCCTTTACTTCCCGGCCCAGCCACAGTGAACGCATGCACTCGCTGGCTTACTATTGCTTCATTTATTATCACAGCCTACGTGAGACAGCTTTAAATTGTACATTCTACATTGCGCTGTGGTTTTGCACGTACATGTGGAATTTGTTGTGATGACATGCAATGGAATGTCATGAGTTTTTGTATTTGTTTACTAATAAAAGATTATTATGAACAATGGTTTCGGGCTAAAGTAATTTTTGATGCAAACATGACCGGAGTATTACTCGTAGTTACGTCTTTTTACGAATTATCTGTTGATTGTTCTTTAATTCCCTTAACAGAAGGTCTGTTCACAAAGTAATAAAAACCGGCCAAGAGCGAGTCAAACTCGCGCACCAGGGGTTCCGTACAAACTTGCGACATAAACAGCCATATCTTTTGACTGTGTTGACTTAGAGGGTTCAGTTTTTCATAGCATAGAAGGACTACAGAGTTGAGTTGAGTATATTGTATTAATTTCAACTAGAAACCTCCACGAGTTTCTGAGATAAAAGATTTTGACAGACATACAGACAGACGGACTACAAAGTAATCAAACAGGATGGACATGGAACACTAAAAATTACAAATACGACCAACAATCATATTTTTTCAGCTAACTCTTCTGTCAAACTAGTTTTAAGTTCGTTCGTTCCGTTTAAAACACTGAAAAAAAAATATATCTTTAGTTTTGAAAAACCCAAGAATAGCTATTTCAAACAACAACAACATTTCATTGATTCTGACAAAACATTTTCAGGATCAATGAAAGTCACTTTAAATAATACACATTTCATTTCGAGATACCAGAACAGTCTTTGTTGCCAATTTTAAATTATTATTTCAGAATCCATTAAAAGCAACAAAAGAGATTTTTCTCCTTTTGTATGAAATGGACAAACATTGTATCCGAATGAGTTTTAGAGATTACAATCATAATCGATAAAATACGTCGCATGACATTTCGTTGAAAATAAAATGGGTTTTGAAAATGGAATATTTCGGTTTGAAATTGGTTCTTTTGAAAGTGTGGTTGTAGAAAAATATTGGTGGGTATAAAGGCTATTTTTGCGTATAACTTATACAACGTCATCTTACGAATGTGGAGGTACCTTTATCCGTAGTCTGCAGTGATGTGTGTTTTTTCAGGTTTTTCAGGTTACAATTAATATTTTACTTAGGTTTATATTGACACCATATAAGCAAATAACACTTAATATGTTATTTAAGAGTTGTGATGTTGTGAGACATGCAAACAAATGTAAAGGGCTGCTACGAGTATTCGTAGAGGCATCTGGTGCTACGGGCTACAGGTATTCGTAGCTCAGACGCATTCGGTTACGAACATAAGAAGTGTAAGCTACGAAATCCGTAAAGTTCTTTACAGTTTACTATAAAAAAAAAAGGTTTTGGTACAAAATACGGACTTCAGGGATTCCATCATATTCTATTGCCTCTTATCTACGAGTAAGCTATCGTCTACGAAAAAATGTCG
Source organism: Ochropleura leucogaster (assembly GCA_958449745.1). Taxonomy (NCBI): domain Eukaryota; kingdom Metazoa; phylum Arthropoda; class Insecta; order Lepidoptera; family Noctuidae; genus Ochropleura; species Ochropleura leucogaster. Next base: position 7,274,159 of record OY288223.1, on the reverse strand, counting down.
TAGCAACATCTGCTACGAAAACTCGTAGAGGTCTCAGCTACGAATAATCGTAGCAGCTGTTGAAAAGTCAATTTCTGCCTCAGAATTTACGTAAGACCTAATTTATTATTACTATTTATTAGTAACTAGCTTTTGCCCCTGGCTTTGTACGCGTTCAATTTAGAATCAGACAATCAATTCGATTTAAATTCGGCGTATTGAAATATAATTCAATCATGATTCAAAAGACACGTGGTACAATCTTATCACACATTAAACGGTTATATCAAACTCATACACATAATGTAATGCAATAGTAATTCTGCTATATGCCACAGTAAATTCATGAAATGAAAAACCAGGAAAATCGGTCCAACCGTTCTCAAATTATAAGTGTACGAACAAACTCGAATTTGTTTTTATAAATTAAAGATATTGTTAATTTAGAATGGGGATAAACAGTTATTAATACATTTATTTTTTTCAAATCAGCTTCCAGTATCAATTCTCAACAGACTTAACCAAAATTGCCAGACAACTGCCACCCGAACTTAAATCAAATGACGGGATTGTTTCTAAACTTAGTAAGAGTTACAAATTAAGTTGGACAGTCAAGTTCTCTATATAACTTAAGTTTGTGTTTGTTTAAGGGATTATATTCAATAAGGTTCTGTGGCTGGTTCGGACAGTACCCGATCTCTTGACTGATTTCAAACAATTAGTTATTGTTTAGTAAAAAGTTTATTTGACATTTAGCTGTTCTTATAACTGAAAATTACAAATTTAGGTAGATTATACAAGGCTCACCCAATTATTGTTACATTTTATTTTATGTACTTACAATTTATGCAAATCAATTTTACTTTACTTTATTTTAATTTAATTTACATTACGTTAACAATAACGGCACGGTTGACGTTGGCTGAGCAATCGACTGCTGCGCTGCGTGTCGCGGGTTCGATTCCCGCGCGGAACAAATATCTGTATGACCTGCAGTACAGATACTTGTTTCTGGTCTGGCTGTTTGTGTATGTGAGTCTTAATGTTTGTAAACGCACTCACGATACAGGAGAAATTCCTAGTGAGGGACAACGTTTGTTGCGGGTTGTTCGAAAGAGATATCGCAGCCCCGGAACATAAAGAGCAATAGAAGGAACATAGGTGAGTTTTAGTCAGTAAAAGTCTGACAACGCCCCCCCGCTCAGCCTAGAGCGGGGGAAGTTATTTGATGATTTCCTACCCCAAAAAAAAAGAAGGGCAACGTTTAAAAACACGAATATCCTGACTGATATTCGGGCTTCTGAAAGTGTAAATTTACATCTAAAAATTTCACTGATATTATTTGCTCAACAATGCACCTGTAAATGCTGAAGACATAAGAAACACCGTTGTACAAGATGTTTAGAAATGAATGGGTACAAGGACATTGTTGTCATAATAAAGGATATACATCGCTCTCTTGAAGGAGGTGCCTGCTGCGACTGGACCTTCAAATCGCTTATAAATGATCTGATATTGTACGCACGGCAAACAATCACGCTACTAATACTATAAATATATAATAATCACCAAAACCAGTTTATGTGGATCTCTTATTGAATTTGTGATCTATACAAAAAGAAAAGAAAGGTAAAGGTATCGCCGTGTGCACTAATAACTATCAAATTATTTAAATATATTAGCTGGTGTCCACGGCTTTGCCCGCGCGATATGGAAAAAAAGTATCCTATGTGTTATTCCAGCCTATAATCTACTTCTGTGCCGAATTTCATCAAGATCCGTTCAACCGTTTTGACGTGAAACAGTAACAAACATCCATACATCCTCACAAGCATTCGAATTTATAATATTACTAGCTTTTGCCCGCGGCTTCGCTTGCGTTAAATTCGGGGTAACCTAGTTCCTCTTTCTTGATTTGCAGGTACCTGCTACCTTTAAGTTTTGCCCTTGCGCCTTATTTTTTGTAATAGCAACGCTATGTTTTCCTTTTCCTTCCCTCTTTCTCCCTATTATTCCACTTTTTTAAAACAAAAAATAGCCTATGTCCGTCTCCTGGTTTCCATCTATCTCTGTATCAAAATTCATCAAAATCAGTTTAGCCATTAAAGCGTGAAGAGGTAACAAACAAACAAACTCACTTTCGCTTTTATAATATTAGTAAGGATAATAGTAGGATATATTAAAGTAGGACTTTAAATAAATATTTAAGGCTGCTGTAGGCTGATTGATGGTGAAGACGATAATTATACTACTTCACGCTTCACTTAGAAACGCAACTGATGGGAATGAGGTTGTAGGTTCGATACCCATGTAGGGCAAAGTGTTATTTTTTTTAATCAAGTGTTTAGAATTTATCACGACAAAATCAAAATATTTTTATTTCACATAGGCCTATATGGGAACTTATAAAACGTCGAGAAAAGGTGCACGGTTTGGTTTGGTCGTTTCCTATGGAGAAGAACTGGAAAGAAACTCAATTGAAATAGGTAAAATTATGTTAATATACATGGTGTGAAAAATAAAAAAAAGTGTTTCACTGTGTGCTGCCCTGCAAAGCGTAGGTACGAATATTTTTACATATAAAGTAGTGGTTACCTTTTTAAAATCATTTGTTTTTACAATATTGTTGTTACAGCGTTAGTACTTAAGTATGAGAGGACAGAGTAGGCCCGTAAATCAAGAAACTTGCCTAGTACCAACCTGTAAGATATTTATCTGGTAATATTTGAGTACTTTACTTGTTCCCTATATCCCATTCCAAGCAGCATTCATGTAGGGCAGTGGGTCAAACCTTTTATATTTTGAGCGCATTCTTAGGCGAGCGAGCGACATTATGTGGCTCTATTCACATGTCTTGAGGTGTGCGGAAAACAGCATTTTGTGTTATGGGGAAAAATAGTTGAATAGTGCCTCTATAGTCTCTGCACCACCCTTAGGCAGACTGGTAGAAAATGCCCAAGGTATCAAGCCTTTGTACAGTGTTTTTTTTAATACATGTGCATTTAGTTTTAGGATGTGTAAGGATGGATGGATGTATGGATGTTTGTGACTCTTTCATTAATAACGCGACAATCAATTCTGGTTATATTCTGCTTGGTCTAATAATCATGATTCGGAAATTCACGTGGCGCCATCTATTATCAAAATAACGTTATTGTTTGTTTTGTTCATGCTGGTTGTTTTTGGTGTGGAATAAAGTATATTCTATCTAAGTGCGAGTAGGGATCGATGCAGGGATGACAGAGTTATGTACATTTGTACAAACTGGGTACGAAACAGCTTTATCTTTTGACTGCGAGAGTTGATTTTTCACAGTTTTTAAGGATCACAAGTTTTAGTATACGATTTCAACTTCAACTTGATACTACACAAAGTAATCTTATAAGGGACCCATTTTTCGTTTTGGGGTACAGAATCCAAAAAAATACAGTTATATTGCAAACCAGTCGTATTTCAACTTTATTGCACAATAAAATTAAAAACTCTTTTCTATGCTACAAATAACATTTTTGTTTCGTTTCAGGTCCAAACGAGGCCAACTATGACCAAAACCTGACCGATGTTCGGAGATTTTTAGCCAATAGGATACGTGATGTCGTGCAGAATCAGACGACTCCACTAGTAAGTATAGCTAATTTAAATGGATTCTAGAGGTTCGCAATTGAAACGGATTTCAACTGGTTTCTGTGGGAACTGGTTGGTTCAATCAAATTAATAAGGTTTCTGGTAAAAAGCTCGGTCTCTATTAGTCGAGACATAAATACCTTCGTATATCTGACGAAATGTTGGCGTACTATAGTTTACCTTTACGTAACCCTTTGGGTAAAAAAATAGTATTGACGGCACGATTGGCGCAATGGCTGAACGATCGACTGCTGCACTGCGTGTCGCGGATTCGATCCCCGTTCGGAACAAATGTTTGTATGGCCTATAAATAGTTGTTTCGGGTCTGGCTGTTTGTGTATGTGAGTTAAAATGTTTGTATTCACCCACGATACAGGAGAAATTCCTAGTGTGGGACAACGTTAAAGTATGTGAGTTTAAATGTTTGTAAATGCACCCACGATACAGTAGAAATTATACTCTAGTGTGCAACGTTAAAATATAATGTTTATATGAGTTGAAACTAAGAGTGGAGGGTTTCTATACCCTAATGCAAGAACTACTTCAAATATAACATAAACACAGGCGTTTTTAGGGTTCCCCTACCTCAAAAGGAAAAAAAAAGTAGCCTTATTGGATCACTTTGTTGTTCATCTGTCTGTCTGTCAAGACCCTTTATCTCGAAAACGTGTGAAGGTTTCGATTTGAAATTAAAACCATATATTCAAATCTGCGGTCCCTTAGAGTTGCGGAAAAATCATATCTCTAAGTCTATGCAATCAAAAGATATGGCCGTTTATGTCGCAACCTTGTGCATAACGAGTATAACTAAGTAGCTCTGGCCGTTTTGTTTTTTTAAATCTTTTTATCAACTAGATGAGTAGTTGCGTCGTTACATAAAAGCATTATAAGGATCCTCTACCAATAAAACAATGATGATATTATAAATTGAATCATATTGTACATGTTTTAAAGCATAAAGTACAACACTATTAGGCACAATGCCATACTATAAAACATACACTGCATGTACATCGGCTGCTATTGCGCCTACGCTAGTACTCGAAGTCTGATGGAGAAAATAGGTTACTAGTGTAAAAAGCAGACTGTTTTGACATGTAAATATTAAAAAAAAAACCGGGCAAGTGCGAGTCGGACTCCGGGTTCCGTACAAACTTGCGACATAAACGGCCATATCTTTTGACTGCGTAGTTTTTTGTGTGTAAACCACTTTTTTTTCGGTTGGGAAATCTTCGAATAACTTCCCCCGCTCTGGGCGAAGCGAGGGCGCATGTCAGTCTGATGTTCTCTCCCAAACGCCCGGCCACCTCCTTTGCTAGCATTACTGCTTCGCAGAAGAAGGTGACCGCTTCCCATTCCTTCTCGCTCCGGACCATGGACTGAACTGCGTACACCACTAACACGTATTTAATTCAGTTATGTCCATTTTGTCTCCAGGACAACAACTTCGACTTGTTCCCGTACATACAAGACTATTTAACTGAGTACGAGGCCAACTATACGGAGTACATGAAGCATCTTAACGACAACAATACTCAGAAGACCACATGGACCTTCTGGAACTCCATGTTTTACGCTGGCACTATTTATACAACTATAGGTAAGAAAACTTCAAATGATAACAAGGTGTAACGCATTTCTCAATACGTACTGGGTTACGGAGGTCAAAAAGACAGTCGTTCCTTATAAAATACATGTAACTGCATTCGGTTAGACTGCTAGCCGAACCCAGTACAGTTGGGAAAGAGTTAGGTTAAGGGCGAGTGAAACCTACACAAAGGTCGATGACTCATTGGATGCCGATTCGGTGACATGGGGGCATGGTCTGCCTAGTCTGAGGTGACGAATTGTTTACCTGATCGTGGATGAAAAGGTGGGCTGATGGTTAGTGATATTATGACTAGAAACGGCGTTGATCCCGAGTTTATGGATGACTTTGAGATAATAAAAAAAAACTTTTATTTCACAACTCTTTTTCGTTTCAATTAAGTTTCTGTTAGCAAATAATTTTGGTCATGGATCTCTTGTGATCGCCAACATTTTAATAAATTGTACTTAAAGTCTTAATCACTAGACGGAGAGAAAAGTATTATTGGCCTACTACACTTTGCTAGCAGTACTACGAATGATGAAAATATTCAAGTTTCAAGCGCCTGCTAGTTTTGTAAGAGCAGTCATTTGCAAAACGCCGCACGATAACTAAACCTTTAGGCGTAGTAATCGCGTTTACTACAGCAATTTTTTGCAGTCAGGTTTTAAGGTTAGTTTTGTAATAAAAAAGATTTAATACAACATGCTTTAGCTGCATTTGTTGTTAATATAAAATGTGCCAAAGCCTCAAGAGGAACAATACCGTGTTTGTTGTGGACATAAAAGAATGTCGCTATGTATAACCTTTAGAAAATAAGTTCTTTTATGTCTATTTGAACGAGTTTACAAAGCGGCTTGGGCACATTAGGAAATAAAGTCTTCATTCTAGTTAAACCTCCTTTTACTACGATCTTTTCATTTTTTACTAGTTTTACACGCTGCTGCGTTTTATTTTTAAAAGTGTTTGTTTATATTCAGCGTATGTTAACTTAGCGATGTTCTCTTGGGCGTAAGCTTTCATTAAAGTTATGAAAAGGTGATTCTGGTATCCTAAGACTTTCTATGAGTTTTAAATAATCTAAGTTAAATTCAAAAGAGTTGTGGCATGAAAATTTATGTAGGTAAAATGTTTTGTGCCAAAATTACGTAAAACTAAACGTAACAAGTAAATCTTACGTCAACTACAACTCTTCCTATTTATATCCCACTTTAATGTAATACAGAAATTATAAGCAACATAAATCGTAAATCCAATTTAAATTGACCTGTACCAATCGACATAATCTTACAAGTACCTACTAGAGTGTTTAAGGAACGTCTCAAATAACGATGGTCGCTAATGTCGAGAACATTTTCTAGAGTACGATTGCAAATGCGAACTCGACTGAATTTAGGTGTAGTTGTTTTAATTTTGGAACGCTGCCCGGCTGGCTTGGCGCTCTTCCGCTCAGTAGGCCGCGTCACAAACGCACGGCGTGTATCTCGAAAATTGTGACAACATTTAACATTAAAAGTTCCACAAAAGTCAGTGAATATCGTTTCAATTCCCATTGCAACCACTCCGCCTAAACTGTGATCATACTTCAACGAAAATGAATTGCAATCTCTTATCAAGGGGCGTTTGTTTACGTCCCGACACTGTGGGGCGGCCAAAATAGATTCTTTTATTAGAAATTTGCTTCGACCCCGTTACAATAAAGAAGTTTGTTGTTCGGATCGTTGATGAGGGGTAAGTTTACACTTATTGAATTCTTATCGTTGTTGGCTTGCTTGATCTTATTTGTGTCATAATTATTGGCAGTCGAATTAATTTTCTTTGCCAAGATTGATATCGGTCTGACTCTTGTGATCGGGTTCAATTCCCTTAGTCTATTGTGAGCGGTTGTGATATCACAACTTTTTTTTTTCAGTTACGGTGTAAGTGAAAGTTGGTGGTGATGAGTGATAGCGATTCCCAAGAAGAAGGAGATGTTAAATTAAAATTGAAAATTCCAACAGCACAATCAGAATCTGAAACACGAAGACATAGTCAACCAGTGGTGTCACCTGAAATAAGGCTTAACGAAGAAATCATGGAAGACGACAGGCAAACTATGTCCATAAGGAAAAGGAGAAACTTATCTAAAAATAGAGGTCAAGCTGCGAGGCAGAGAGAAAAGACTCCAGAACCTAGTAGAACTCTTAAGCCTCATGAAGATACTCCTACTTCTGATGATGAAGATACAAAACCACAACTACCACGCCCAAACTCTAGGGAAATTGAAGCTGATAGTACTTATGAAGAGATGAGACGTTTAGTGCAGCAACAAGCAAACGTCAAAGATCCTGTGTATGATTTAGACACAGAGGAACTTCTGGAGCAAAGAGCAATGGCTGCTCAAGAGCGTAGACGCAGAAGTATTTCGCCATTTGCCATACCAGATAAAGAAGAACTAGCAAATCTTCTGGAACGTAAAGGAAGCTTTATAGATCCTACTAATAAACTTTTATCGACTAATTATGCCCTGACTCCAAAAGATGGAGATACTCCACGACGTAATTCACTAACAATTGAACCTCCAAAAGACATCAAACATGTTCTTTCTACTCCTTCTCCTGTCAGCAGTTCTCCAAAAGAATTATTTCCCTTTGCCATGCCTGCCGCTCAAAAAAAACCAGATGATATGGTACATTCTGAAGAAAAGAAGCCAGAAGAAGCAATCAAGAAACTGAAAACACCAGTTAAAAATGAAGAGGTGTTCACATTTGAAGATAAAGATATTAAAAAAGCTAAAACGACCACACCTAAACCAGAGACGCCGGCGCCGACTGAACTTGTTACAAAAGTGATTCAATTAGAAAGAACTCCAAGCAGAAAATTGCTACCAGAAAGTAAACCTAATGTGGAAGTAAGAGAAAGGATAGTTAGAACTCCCAGCAGGAGATTATCGACAGATATTAAGCCGGTTATAACAAAGCAACCACCTAAACAAGTAATAAAAGATGAAGAACAAAAACGGCCACCACCCGTCAAACCGGCCCGCAGCAAATCTGCTTCAAGATTTGGGGTCAGTTTTTTCATGAAACTATTTTTTATACTGTTTGTCGCTTTGTTAATAGCACTTTATTTCCAATTGACATAACCCCAAGCCCAGCAATACAATGATCACTATGTAAATAGTTTGCCATAATTTTGTAGAATGAAAGAAGCAACTAATAATTTATCCATAATAACATTTACAGAATAAAACTAGTGAAAGTGAGATGAGTGAGGATCAACATAATGCCAAAGTAGAAGCACCAAAACGTAGAGCAATGCCTGCACCACGACGATACACGAAAAACAAAATGTCACCAAAAGTAAATCGTTCGCAGTCTGTGCATCGCACTGCAGACGTAAGGATGGTAGATAAAACTGGAACAGGTATGAGTCAGACTAGTCGAGAGATTATTGAGTTGATGGAAAAAGCCCGAGCAAGAAGTTTATCTATGCCTAAAGATGATCCCCGACTTCCAACTGAATACAAACCCAGCAACAAAACTTTAAAGACTCCTAACAAGACCCCTATAACATTGAGGCAGTCAAGATCTCGAGGCGTTTCTTGTCCTAAAACTATTCAAATAATAAGTGAAAAAGAAATTTTAGCTGGTTTAGTGAAATCGAAGACAACAGATCTGGATCAACGTAGCCTGGATCAAAGTAGGCAAAGCTCCGGTTACATCGATGCCAGTCAATCTGAGTACACGTCCAGTTGTTATTCTTCATCCCCGAGTGAAAATGAGTTTGACTTTGATTTAAAAGAGCGAACAGCAGAGTTGACACGCAAGCTTAATGTACTAAGTCAGGCGGTTGAAAGACGAGAAATGATGACGGGTATCATACTAGGAGCAGACGAGAATAATGTTCCTAAAATTGAAAGAAGTGAGCACAGGTCAGGGTTAAGAAAAAGATCTGTAGCCGATTCCAAAAGCGCGACTAGGAAGGAAAGCAAGGATCTTGCTGTAGAGAAAAAAGCAAGAAAAAAATCATTAGAAGAAGACAAAAACAAAAAAGCAGTTAGATCGAGGTGGAAATTCATTGCGAATTGGCAAGATTTTAAGCAAGAACAGAGAGTACATTGCAATAAAATTAGGGAATTACGAAACAAATGTATTTGTGACCTCCTAATATTAATTATAATGTGTGGTTTAGGAGGAATGATGTTTAAGACATTAGAAGGATCGTTTGAAAATGCTTATAAGTGTAGTACAAGGAATGTGAAAAGAGATTTTATTGAACATCTTTGGAGAGGAAGTCACAATTTGAGGGAGGAAGATTGGAAGTCAATGGCAAGGAAGAAGTTGTTTGAATTTGAGAATCAGCTGCACACGGCACACGAAGCAGGAGTTACTTCATATAGCGGTCAGAGGTCTTGGAACTTTATGAACTCTTTCGTCTACTGCTTGACGTTAGTCACAACTGTCGGTAAGAGTAATAGAATATACTTAGTCTTTTCACAGTCATTTTCTCTTAAATATTCTTAATAATAGTAAAAATAAGGTTGCTATTAGCCTATTGGGTTGTTTCCACTGACCAATCATGAAATAGAACTCTCACAAATTACACAATTATTAGTTTTTATTGTACCTAAATGCTTTTTTCACATCCCATAGTGTATTTTTTTCTTTTTTTTATGTATGTATTAAAACAAGTAAACTTGCACTTTTTATTTCATTTAATTACAACTTTTACCTTTTTAGGTTTGTGGGTACCACGTTTTATTTCAGTTTTTAAAACTAGTGAATCTGTGTCTCTCATAATACAATGTTTGTAAGACTTGCAAATCGACGTTTTCCAGGTTATGGTCACATAGCTCCGAAGACAACATCTGGTCGTGTGGCGACAATAGCTTATGCCACAATCGGGATCCCGTTGTTCCTGATTCTCTTAGCTGACTTCGGTAAATTCTTCACAAGGATCATCAAATTCTTCTGGGCGTACATCAGAAGGTTCTACTACACAAGGAGTTGCAGAAAAGTTAGAAGAACCGCCCCAGTGCAGGTAACAATTTTGAAATGTTCTAAAATTCAAGATGGCGAATTCCATGCATGCATCGTACAACCGGCGATGCGTGTTAGGAAATTCTGGGCAAAGCATCAAAGAGTCTCTGTATTTTAAAATTTGTTTCTAAATAAATTCATGCTGAGAAATGTGGTGTAATTGCGTAACACACTAATTCTAGTGATCTTCATTTTTGACAGTTCAACAACATCCATTCCGTGATTAAATGAGACGAATGATTTTTTCAAAATCCTACGTATTATAATTGAATGTGTGACAAATGATGGGCAGTTCTTAGTGAATTATTTCAATGCAATTTTACGGTACTTTACTCAAACATCAGTGTTTCGGCATAGATATATTTTATATGTATATTCGGTAGGTCTGAGAATCAGTAGTAATCTATTTTTGCAGCGGGTGAAACCGCTAAGCGCAACTAGTTTTTTTTTTAAATAATGCATAGAGACCATAATATATTTGCGATCCCTGTTCTCAATGTATTGTCCAACTCTACCTTTCACATAATTACTTAAATAGTATTTTTATTTTATTTTTGTTTTTATCTAAGTGTAATTCGCTCAAAACAATAGCATTATTTTACAAAAACCTTTATTACTTATTAACAAATATATTCTATTAAAAAGTAAAACTACAGGCAAACAACATAAATTCAATCCCCTTTTACTTGCAGTCTCCCCATACTTGGTTTTAGCCGTAATGACGTGGTCCACCGCAAGCTCCGCTGGCGTGCACTTCGTACATTATAGCGTTTTAGCAGTGTTAGTCTAATAAATCCTGTTACTACAGCCTTATAGAGAATTTCAGCTATGTTGACCAATGGTGGATGAAGCATTTTGTCAGGAACACTGGCAAGCGATGCGATTGGCTATTGATAATTCATTCAACTAATCACAGCACAATATACATATTATATTTTTGTCGCTTTTTTTTAACCGACTTCAAAAAAAGGAGGAGGTTCTCAATTCGACTGTTTGTTTTTTATTTTATTTTTTATTTATTTTTTTGTGTTTGTTACCTCATAACTCAGGTCCGAGTGAACCGATTTGATGATTCTTTTTTTATTCGAAAGCTGGTGGTTGTCGTTTGGTCCCATAAAAAAAATATCAAGATCCGACAAGTAGTTTTTGAGTTATCTTTAATAATGCGTATTAGATTGACTTTGTGTACGTTGATGATATACTCATTCGGCGATTATATTTTAGAAGTTGTCGAAGACAAAATGATCAAAGAATGCTATGTACTACTATGGCTTGGAAGGTCATCGCAGTTTTTTGAGGTGATTGTATTTTAATTTGGTGATAGATCTTCAGTGACATACAACGGCACTCTTTAATAAATGACAGCAAATCTGCCGTGATTGCTGCAATCACATGTATAAGTATGGGTTTCGCCAGGGTAGGCAGGCGAGTGGGAGCAGGGTGACCGTATCCCCTAGGGGATGATGTATATGATTTCTGAATTGGTTTAATACTAAAGCATAATATAGATACTTAGTATTTAATCTATAGCTTGATGTGGAACTAAAACTTGTATCTAAGACGGGACTAAAGCTAAAAATAAAAAGTTTTTAACCGTGTTTGCGTATTATATCATAATAATAACTAAAAATGCTGAAATAAAACTTTTTAGTAAAAAAATAAAACCGACTTCTAAAAAAAAACTAAAAACTGGAAAATAACTTTATTTTCGAAAGTCGGTGGCAAATAAAGTCAACGAAACCAACAAAAGCCACCGACTTCCGGAAATAAAGTTATTTTCCAGTTTTTAGTTTTTGTTTAGAAGTCGGTTTTTTTGTTTTAGAATTCGGGGCTTATTCTTACGAGCCCTCAAATGGATCGACGACTCTTATCTACTTGTTACATTCTACCTATCTGTACTAAAGACTTCTGTTTGAATGTATAACCAAAACAAAATAATTATCAGTAATCATGAAAATGAGAATCAATGAATAAAATGTACGTTATATAAATGATAACAATAATTATGAAACAGTCTTTGTTGTTGATAACAACAATCGGATTCCCGCAGGTGAACACAAAAACAAAGCGTACGTTTCCCTTTTTATACAGAAATGAGAAATGATTAGGTACGCTGCGGGCCATGTTGACTTAATTTTTCACAAAACCTTTGTTTTTCGTCCAAAAGACTAGATCAAAGAGGAGCGAAATAACATGAAATTTTGTTAAATTTCAGGAGGTCATGAAAGGACTGAACATTGTCTACGATGTAGTTCGTCGTCCGTCGCAGATATTCTCCGAAGAAGATATAGAAGTGAGTCCTGATGGTATCCAGCCTCCACCAGTTGAGAGGAGGCAAAGCGACTTGCCTCCACCTCTGCCACCTAAACCTGGTACCTTACCAAGAGACTTCGACCTCGAGACCGATATGGAAACTCCAGCACCATCAGTTTTCGAAATAGATGATGAGTTCAACTTGCCGATCTCCGTCGCTGTAGTCATTCTTCTCACTTACATCAATATTGGAGCGTTCGTCTACAGTTTATGGGAGAAATGGAATTTCTTTGAATCTTTCTACTTTATCTTTATATCTATATCAACTATCGGACTTGGAGATTTAGTCCCTGACCATCCAATGTTCATGATGGCGTCCATTTTGTACTTGGTGTTCGGATTTGCTCTTACTTCCATGGTGATCAACGTTGTTCAAGTGAAATTATCTAATACATTTAAGCAGGCTAGTGCTAAGCTTGGTGCTACAATTGGGTTAAAGGTTGCTGAAGAGGATGGTAGTCTTGTGCCCATAACACCGCCAGCTACAGAAATCGTTCCGGTACATAAACCAAAAAGTGAAAAAGACGAAAGCAGAAGTAAAGAACCAGATGACAATGACACTAAAAATAGATAAATATTGTTTTCGAAACTCACAAATAATTCTCGAAATAATAATGTTTTAATTAAGCACCGTTTGACGGTTGAAAAGAGCTATTGAGCTAATCAGAGACGATGAATTTATTTAATAGACTCTGAGGTTTTTGCATAAAAAATGGAATAGGTATTCGTGATATCGCAATGCTGATATCAAAACGTAGAAACTGTTGTACTTTGTAATATCGTCGCAGTAAGCATGTAAAAGGTGATAAATTGTTACTAATGATTAAAATTTAATTAAAAACCGTAATGTGTTTGTTGCTGTGTGTGTAAATAAAGATTTTTACATGTTGTTATTTTTATATTATTTGCTTCTTGACCACAGTTATCCCTCTTTTTTTTAATAAGAAATATTTGTGTAAATGTTACAGTCAAAACTATTTAATACGATCTGTTGAAACTATTTTAACAAATAGTTATTCATGTTGTTGTGTATTTTATACCCTCATTTCATTTCGTTCGCGTGTGTTAGAGAATCATTAGGTACTTTCTTTACGTACGTAGTTTGAATCTCAAAGAAGTGGCACTCATCCCATAGAGCTGAAAATTTTCACACCTATGGTTCTGTTGACAATACATTTTTATGACTGCGATGACTTGATTCTGCAACCAGAATGAAGGGAGAAATCCCCAACGCCACGGACATAAAACTTGAGCACGGTAAAGATTACGTTTCATCATGAGTCGTGCTGACAAAATCCTTTGTTTTCCCTACCGAGCGGCATGTCTGGTACTCAACAAAAGGCATTATACTTTGATTGATTATGTCAGTGTATTGAATATTGAAAGCTTTCCGTAGACTGGTCGTCAACCGATGCAAAACACAGTTTGCTACTTAAAGAATTTTGGTGGTAAAGTAAAATTATAAAAAACTTAAGAGGTGTCAAGGGACACCCGGGTGGAACGAAGTTATTATTTTTATATACAAAAAACCCTCTATACACTCAACAAAAATAATCGTCGCGACATCACACTGTTCAATGCGAAATAGAAAGACGAAACGAAAATAATTGGCTTGCTTTCTATGAGAGAGATACACGCGCACGCCGCACGCCTTACAACAATAACAAAAAGTGGCGTTACAACTTTTGGTCTCAATGCAAGGTATACATATAACCTTTTTTTTGGGGTGAAAAATAACGCACTCAACGCATTACAATAGTACGGGAGTCAGGCAGGTATTTAAAGTAAAGCTGTTTGTGTAAACACTTAAACTTTAACACTAGAAAAAAATACCGCAATGACGAGCAAAAACAAATCTCTTTCGGTTTTGGTAAGGGTAAATTTACGCCCATAATAATAATGAACCTGTATTTCAAAATATAAATATTTACTCGTTAGTGTTCCACGCGCACCTTAAAGAGATGTCAGGAAAGCAGAGGGACCTGCCAGGGCTACCGTCAGCCTGGCTTGCAAGATGTTCGAAAGAGATACCGCGGCCTCAGAATTTAAAGGGCAATAGAAGGTTTTAGGCAGCACAAACCTGACACTCTCCCTCGCTCAGCCCAGACCGGGGGAAGTTATTTGATGATTTCCCATCTACAAAAAAGGGGTAGAACAGGGTAGCAAAGTTTGTATGGGAGAAAGTGTTTTCTTGACCGGATTGACATGAAATTTTGCTTAGGCATTCTATCACAAAATTAATATACTACAAAACATCGCGCTACGTTACAAAGGAGGTGAGTAGCGGGTGAAACCGCTTGTTACAGCTAGTTAATAATAGAATTGCTTATTCGAAAACAATCATTTCAATAACTAAGTATAAATACACATTGAGCTGTCGTTCACTGTGCGACACACACTTGCAAAATGTCTGAAGGCTATATACAATCACTGTCAAAGGCAAACGCTGATGACTAAACAGCAACAGCAGTGGAGTTGCAATTGAAAATGACCGCAAGCGACAGTGCTGCTTTAGTTTAAATTGCGAACATAATGACAAGACATTACTTTTATACAGTTGTATAACAAAGAAACACATTTATAGCGGTGTAAGTGACTAAAATGATGAAAAAGAAGGTACCGCTTAATTCTTGTTCCTCAACGACGATTCTCAGAGCAAATACGCAAATAATCCATATTCATCTTAATTTCTCTTGCAGGAACTTGTACAACTTCTTCGACGTAACTTTCGATTACAAACAATTCGTAATATTTGACCATAAATATTTCTATGCTTGTCTTCATGGCTGATAACTTATGGAGTGCTACATTACATGTTCTGATAGAACTGTCCAACATATTTATATCCACATTTGCATCTAATCTCTGACATTCCAGTCTTCGGTCATGGAGCTGAGTAAAACAATCATTGAGAAATGTGGGGTCAAAAAGTTTGCTATGCTCTCTATAAAGGAATGTGTTCTCAAATGCGCACATATCTCCGTTATCATCGTGGCTTTGGAAGATTTCCCTGAATTCTGTACTTAAGTATTTATGAAAGAACTGGCAATAGTTCAGATTATATAAGTCGCCATGATCAATGCCTCTCTGTACGGTTCTTATCAATAAGAGATTCAGGATCAAACTTGGCATAGCAACAGGCAGTAATTCACATTGCCGTGCCGCGTGAGAGTATCTCGACCAGCCAGTGAGAATGATTCCATTGAAGTGAAAAACTTTGGTTTCTCCTCCAAACTTATAGTCTAATATAAACTTCATCCAGCTTAAATGATTTTCGAATCGATTTCTGATGTTCGGGGCAGTTGCATCTCTACCATCTGCGCCTTTAAATGCAGAAGCTATCCAGATGTTTTTGACGTGTTTGTGTAAACTGTAGAAATCTATATGACTAAAATTTGGATTACTCGCGTAGTTCCACTCAACCACTTCAATATTAGTATTATTAATGTATACTTCTGGGATACTGGTTCCGTGTAGCATGTCCGCCCAAATAAGAACTTTTGTTAAAGGAGTTATTTTTGTAACTATCGATGTCACCTCTGTAACGTGTTCGACAAACATTTCACTGAAAATGAGAATAAAGCGAAGTTGTAAAAAAATAAACATTCATCAATTTTTAACCGACTTCAAGAAAGAAGGAGGTTCTATGTTCAACCGTATCATTTTGTTTGAACACTGATTACTCCACCAATTGTGGACCGATTTTCATAATTTTTTTTTAATTCGAAGGGCTATACTTCTAAAGTAGAACCATATAAATTTTATTTATATAGGTTGGGTAGTTTATGAGTAGATGAAAGTCTATAATACATATTTTTCTTCTATGTCTAAATAGATGATCTGCAAAACTTTTAGTATAAAACGACCGACTTCCAAAAACAAAAC
Source organism: Ochropleura leucogaster (assembly GCA_958449745.1). NCBI lineage: Eukaryota > Metazoa > Arthropoda > Insecta > Lepidoptera > Noctuidae > Ochropleura > Ochropleura leucogaster. The sequence continues at coordinate 7,257,749 of OY288223.1, read as the reverse complement.
TTGATAGCGGAAAATAACTTCACTTCCGGAAGTCGGTGACTTATTTGCCACCAACTATTGCCTATGTCCGTCTCCAGGGTCCCAGCTATTTCTGTACTAAAATTTGTTTAAATCAGTTTAGCCATTTAGACGTAACAAACAAACAAACTCACATTCACTTTTATAATATTAGTTAGGATAATTTCTGCCGTCAAGGAAAAAATCGTGAGAAAACCAAACCAGCCTGACAGATTTCCTGTTAGGAACGTCATGTTAGGTCAGGTCAGCTCATGGACGGCACAAACTCTGATATCAACTTAAGCACAACCAACAAAAAAAAAGGTAGGTATGTTATACTCGCCTGTCTGTCAAACTATTTTCTAGACACCTTGGACACACATTGATATGCATTACTTCATCGCAACCGATATGAATGTATTGCAGCGGTGTGATTGCGTCATGAAGTTCAACAACCTGAAATGCATGTAAAATAAAATAAAAAAATAGCTTTTATTCCCTTACTAGCTTTCGCCCGCGGCTTCGCTCGCGTTAAATTCGGTATAACACACCAAGCAGACCTGCAGTTTTTGCTCTTGCGCCTGATGGATTTGTAATAGCAACGCTAAGTTTTCCCTTTTCTTCCCTCGTTCTCTCTCATATCCCACTTTTTTTTAATAAATAATAGCCTATGTCCGTCTCCTGGTTCCCAACTATCTCTGTACCAAAATTCATCAAAATCGGTTTAGCCATTAAAGCGTGAAGAGGTAACAAACAAACTCAATTTCGCTTTTATAATATTAGTAAGGATTATTTTCATTTTTTTTGTTTGCAATGGTATACTTCTGAGGAGGTATATTTGTTGCATTTATATTATATAACAGTAGTATATAATATAAAAGCAATATAACATAACCTATTAGGGGGTCTTTTTTCTTTGGATGAAAGCTTCCAGAAATGGTAAATGTAGGAAAGAAATTAATCCACTCAACTGCCAAGAATATTGGATACCGTATTACAAATCGGGTTTTGGAATGAGGTTGTGTGAGTTTTCTGAGAACAGATGCATTTTTAAACTAAAATGCTAAAGAAAAAAAAGACGGTTTTTCTTTTTTTACTCTATAGCATTTCTTCTCTCTCTTTCATCAAAGATCGCATATCTATGCGGAGGTAAAGTTGTAAAGATTTTTGTGCGTGAAAACTTTTTTTTGACAAAATCTTTGACAATAGCAACATACACATATAGCCAGAACAGCCATAACAACTACATGTAAGCTATACAAATATTTGGCCCGTGCGGGAATCGAAGCTGCGACACATAATTTCACTTAATTTCAGTTGGGACTGGTCATTGTTTAGCTACCACGGTCATTTTTAATTTATTTAGATTTTGAATTTTCGTTTTTACTCTAGACGCTCTTACTGTGCACGTCTTTTTACATCGTTCTCACATATTTGTATAATCTCAACACGAAGATGTAAATACGATTTTATAATAATATTCTAATTTAAAAGACTGTCCATGGAGTTTCTTGCCCATTCTTCTCCATAGAGATCAACGCTTTGGAATGGGCAACTACAATACTTTCACAAGTTATTATGTCTTGTGACCGGGACTGTAGCTTAACATTTTGTTTTTTTTTGACATTCAAAAGTGCCTGGTAGTGGTCTAATTGAAATAAATGATTTGATTTGATAACGCAACAGCCGTGCCGTCAATATTTTGTACTTACTTGTTTCAACATATCCCTAATTAATTTTTTGCCTGAAGTGCGGCTAGGACATATATCTGATGGAAACTTTTCTAGCTCCCTTAGGTGAGCGAACTCTTTCAGTTTAAGGACAAATTCCATGTGCCCAAACGTTTGTATCAGGGGTATTACTATTATGTTTAGCATTTTGGCTCTGGTCAGGAATCTGCGGAGCTGAAAATAAAACATGTAGGGCTGTATTACACGCTAAAATGCATCTATTTAAAAAATAATGACAGGGGAGTTTAAGGCTTAATAATAAAAGCCATACAGGTCAATTTTTAACGTTAAGGAACACTTGTCCGCAAGACAACTCCCAGCAGAGCGATGAGCAATAGTAGCTCACCGTCCGTCCGTCTAGTGATGACAGTCAGTGTCGACGTTCGTGTTTCAGGTGCGAGATGTCAGCAAAGAAAAATGGCTTGGCATTGCCACAGCCACTGCCTGCTGGGGTTGAGGGGTGTTTGAAAGTGATATCGTGGCTCGCCAGTAGTCAGTAAAAACCTTACACTTCCCCCCGCTCCGCACAGAGTGGGGGAAGTTGTTTGATGATTTCCCATCCGAAATAAAAAGGATCACTTGTCGAGATCAGGCCACGTGTAAGTGACCATCCATTACTTTTCTCGGTATGTCTACCTTTGGTCCAAACTGTCATTTGCAGATCATTGGTGCTTGTCCCAAATAGTCAGATAACCGAAAGTTCAACGACCGGTCTTACCAACGGGTATCGAATTAACGAGAAAAGCATGTGGAAGACGTAGACAGCTATGCAGTCGCCTCAAGTAAAACACTGGTATACAGATACATCTGGCGGGATTAATTTTGGTTGGGAAAAGGCTAAACTATGATGATGATACAACTTTTTGTCCTAACCTATACTGTCCCAGTGCTGGGCAAAGGTCTTTCCATGGCCTCTTTTGACGCGCTATCTCGAAACACATCGTCGTCGTAGCGGTATACGTCCAAGTTTAAAACTGTATGGGAGAGTGGAGTCATTGTGCATGACATCTTAAAACACGAATGTTTTCGTTTTGGTCCAGTGTGAGGAAGGACAATGAAGGCAATTCGACATCCTGTCCTATGTAACAACGTTCTTTACCCACACTGGGACGTCATGGTAGCTGATCTATGGATTTTCATGCGTTGAATATTCAGGAAAGTGCGCAAAGGTAATTTCTTTTTTATGAATGGCATTTCGCAGTTCAACCAACGAGGTTGTCGTCTGCTTAACTGTTTAACTTGAAATTAAGGCCTCCAGCCAGGGCAAAAACTTACAAACTAAACGATTAAACGCTAAAGGCACTCCCTGTAGGCTACGAGCCTCGGCTTAGGGCATCTCTAAAAGGGCCAGGCTGGATCTGAGTGACACTATTTGGGGACTGGTTTGAACTTACTAGCTCAGCATCGCGGGCTGGCTCTTGCAAGGGACGGGTGGGGCAGCTCGGGACGTCACGACGGGCTTCGTCGGAGAGGACGGATGATGATTGCGTCTGAATTACGAAGGGTGCTAGTTTCCCTACTGCTCTCCTGTAGTAGGGTTGTAGCATCGTCAGGAGTGACGAGGGTATGTACGACAAATTTTACTTATTCGCGAGGGCTTGTATCGGGTGGCCGATGCGATAAGGGGATTGCGATGTTTTAACGCGGATTCAAAGAAACGTTTGGAAAGCTGCTTCATAAATTGAACAAGAGTGGGGATCCTGAGGTCGAAGTGTAGACTATCGTCATGGACGTGAGGCCACGTGGTTTTTTTGCAATATTTTTGACATAATTGAACACCGGTGAATCTTAACATCATCAACTAACAACGCCATCTATTGGCAGAATTGTTAACTATTTCTAAACAAACCAATATACACAGTAAACAGCGATGTCATTTCATAAAGTGCAGGTTATTTGTGCGTTTAGGTATGACCTAAATAAAATCTGATCTGAAACTTACCTCTCTTTTTTTGTAAGCGTTCACAGAACTGATGTTTTTAAGATAGCCTTCATAAGGAAACATGTCCTCATATTCCATAAGTATTGAATTCACTCCAAACATGTTGAGTATAGGAAGGTATTCCGCCAAGTAAGACAGTTTCGGAGGAGATCCCTTCAAATCAAAATGCACTGCTACATGATGTAAGTAAACCGAAGATTTTCTTTTTTTTGCTTCGTAATTGGCCAGACAAACTATTAAACAATATATTAAAATCGCACAAATCAAACAAACTAAATATTTTTTATACCTCCGCCACATATTCCCGGTGTAAATATATGCTAAACGATATCGAAACATTTCATTTACACGAATTACGAAAGGCTTAAATTTAATTATTTTTAATTATTCGATAATTATATTGGTTATTACTCGTAGTACTAAAAAATATGAAGGTTTTTACGATGTAAGCTGGTGGCCGTTGTGAAATGCAACGTAAACTGAACTAAGAATGTATTGCACTTGTACGTATTCAGTGCTGTAATTTAATTTAGTTTCAGGAATTTTCATAAAGAAGTCACAAAGAGAATATATATGTGAGATATTATATACCTTATTAATGTTTTATGTACGTATAGTCAATTCTTTTATGCCTTTTCATCATCAGTCTAGCTTTTAACCGTTTTCAAAAAAGAAAGTTCTCAATTTGTCCGTCGGAATCTTTTTTTTCTTTTATTTTATGTATGTTCACCGACGTCATTACTCAAAGACGCCTATACCGATTTGCAAAACCTTTATTAACCAACTTCAAATACGGAGGAGGTTCTATGTTCATCAATAACTCCACCAATCGTTTGTTTGATAGGTTATACTTTCCAGGTGGTCCCAAATCAATTTTATTTATATTGCTTAGGTAGTAGAATTTTTAGTTATGGTATGATGAATTTTTTTTATCGAGTATATATTTTCCAACGCTACTAATAGATTAGCTGATAATCTATAAGTATAGAAATTGAAGAAAAATGTATTATCCACTATCGTCTACTCATAAACTTCATGAGCTTTATAAATAAAATGTAAATGGGACCGCCTTGGAAGCATAATACCCTTTCGAAAAAAAAGTGTATTATAAAAATCGGTCCACAGCTGGCATAGAACATATAATCTATATACATAGAATCTCTTCCTTTTTTGAAGTCGAATAAAAAAAGAAAATATAATCACACAATAATAGCAAGTAATCAATGAAATATAAAAATAACAGCTTAGTAACACGGATGAAATCTGTACCATTTGGACTTGAACCTTCTGGCATCGAGCCAAGGTTTCTCAAAGGAAATTTGGCAGAGCTCAATATGACCGTATTACCCTAACCTTGAACTTAAGTCTTTTATGGCCCAAGCTTTTACGGTTTTAAGACCACAAACGTATCCTCATATAATGTGATTGTAAATGAGACTGTTTGAGCAAAGAGGTTGTTTTCATTTGAAATGGGTTTTGTAGAATATATTTGAGTGTGATTTTCATGTGGATGCATTTCCATTAAGAGTTAAAAAAAGTATATATTTGAGTTTTATAAGGTCAAATAGATTAGCTAGCACAACTGTACAAGTGTAATGGTTTTCGATATTTTAACAAAAATGAAACAACAAAATATTTAAAAAATGTAAACAATGAGTATGAAAAATAAACAAAGAATATAGTAATAAGAATAGTGTATAATGTAAATGTGTGTGTTGATTATAATGGGTGTTACTTACCTAAATAAAGATGATTATTAGGGGGTGCGGGTTGTTCGAAAGAGATACCGCAGTCCCGGAACAAAAAGGGCAATAAAAGGGTGACGACGGAAAACATGGGTGAGTTTTAGTCAGTACAAGTCTGACACTCCCCCCCGCTCCGCCTAGAGCGGAGGTTGTTTGATAATTTCCCATCAACAACAAAAAGGACAAACTTAACTTTCCCGTTAGTTTTAATTTTTACTTGACCTTCACGCGCTTTCGAGAGAAACGGTTTTGACAGTCAGACAGACGGACAACAAAGTGATACTATAAGGGTTTTGTTTTTTCCTTTAAAGTACAAAACCATAAATAAACAGGCCCTTTAGCCAAACAGCAGTCGGTAGCAGACGACAATCATTATCGCTCAACAGTCACTAATACATTTTCAACTTTATACCCTAGCGCATATAGTTGAAATCTATTGACGTTTACATAATATGGTTTTTGTTTGTTTAGTTCGTAATCGCTCAGGCCTTTAATAGATTTTCAATTATATGCGCTAGGGTATAAAGTTGAAAATGTATTAGTGACTGCTGAGCGATAACGATTGTCGTCTGCTGTCGTCTGCTTTTTGGCTATAGGGCCCGATTTGTGAAAGAAGAGAAGATTAATTGTATTCCATATGTTTTTTTAAAACTCAAAAGTTATGTAAAAAAAATGTTTTATTCAATTACATAGTACTTAAAAATACATGTTTTGTAAATCACCTTTTAAGCAAGGAGAAGCTTGTGTTATGTAGATAAAAACCTTAAAATATGTAAATATGTCATGTTGATTTTGTTTGCGGAAATAATATCGTATGATAACTACGTTAAGAAACAAAGTTCACAAGCACACATTTGGCTTGAGTCCAGTTATTTTATGCTACACCACAGGACACTTACGAGTGCAAGAATTGAACTGTGGCAACACTGTATCAAAATTTCTGAAATTTCCCCCGACGCCAATGCACTAACATAGGTACCAGTAGATATTGAATTTTATCACTGGCCACATTGCAATTTAATTTCATCCTGGTTGACGGCTAGTGAGAACCCCGATATAAAAAAAAAAAAACATTAAATTCATTCAACATAAGGAAAGTTATAAGCATGATCGCCCTAAAAATCTTTTTAGAGTTCCGTACATCAAAAGAAAAAAACTCGAGAGGTGTCTATGGACACCCGGATGGATCGAAGTTATTATTTATTATGTGCAAAACACCTGTTTACACTCAACAAAATAATTTTCGCAACACCACACTGTTCAATGTGAACGACAACTCAAAATTCAACGAACTGAAAATAACTGGCTTGCTTTCTATGAGAGAGAGAGAGACTCTAATTACTGTTAAAACTGTATTAAAATCCGTTGAATAGTTTATAAGACCTTGTCAAACATACAACGGAAGCCACTTCTATACTATGTAAAAATGAAGATATGACATTGTGACATCTTAATAAAACTGAGAAAAATATTTACGGTCAAGCAAGCAGGGTCTAATGTCTATAACTATTATATTATCTAGTTGTTCTAAGTGCATACACAGAGCTTGTAGGATGTCGGTAGCCTAGAGGAATGCGCAGAGGAAGCACTTAGCGACAGTAACTCAAGTTGAGCGGCGATGGTCACTACCATCCGTGCGACTCCATTTAATTAAGGCCAAGTTTGTATGCCATTTCATTTTGATAATAATATAAAAGCGACTATTACTTGATTGATTGGTTGGTCAAGTGGTTGCTGTTACGACTACTGATCATAAGGTCTTGGGTTCGATACCTGAATCAGGAAAATTTATAACTTTTTCCAGGATGATGCTATTCTCTATTTTCACTTAATGAGAGTGCGTTTGCTAAATAAACCGTTTGTCTGTTATCAATATCATGGCATAGTTTTTAAAAATTAGATAGTCCATCGAATACGTAAAGCCTTATTTGTATATTATTGCTTCTTATTACGATTCCTTGTAGTTAGCCAGTAAGTTCGATCTTTACTGTACACACCCAAACTTTAAGATTGTGAAGGAACTTGAGAGACTTTCCCTTTTTTTAAACGGATGGAAAATCATCAAATTACTTCCCCTGTTGCTTTTTTTGCCTTTTATAACCCGGGGCCGCGGTATCTCTATCGAACAAGCCTTCCCCTTAACACGTCATTTACTGGCCAAGATTAGAGCGAGCAAGCCGCAAGCTCTTAAATGTAACGCTTATATTCCGCAACACATTAAATTAATATAAAGATTAGTTGTAGCCGTTACTGAATGAACGAGTTTTTTAGTTTTATTAATAAAAATAAAAAACTCGTTTAGGTAAGGGTAAAGATTTATGGGAACAGAGTAGTTTCCAGGGTCAAAGTAATTAAATTCTTTATAGTCCGTCTTTTAGATTATTCAAAAATAAGGAACACGTATTTTTTTATTTGTAAATTGGACCAAAAATTACAAAGATATAGTCCATTAAAGTTTACGTGTGACGTCACTTGTTGCGAAAAACAGCTGCAGCAACGCGTGACGTTTGATACTTTTATATAAAACTAGCCGTGTCCAGCGGTTTCACCCGCTGCTCACTAAGGGGTATTAAAAATAGATGTTGGCAGATTCTCCGACCTACCCAATATGTACACAAAATTTCGTTTAAATCGGTCCAGCCGTTTCGGAGGAGAATGAGAACGAAAACTGTGACACGAGAATTTTATATACATACTAGCTGTTCCACGCGGTTTCACCCACGCTGCTCAGCACCTGTTGGTCGTAGCGTGATGTTATATAGCCTTCCTCAAGAAATGGACTATCCAACACTAAAAGAATTATCCAATCCCAACCAGTAGTCCCTGAGATTAGCGCGTTCAAACAAACCAACAAACTCTTCAGCTTTATAAATTTATATAAGTATAGATTAGATTCAGGTTATGACATTCATATTTTAAAGGCTTCATCCTGTTCTCACATACTACTGTCTACGTTTCTTTTCTTAATATTTTCTTTCGCAGGCCTGCTGGAAGAAATGTCTTTTGAAATAATCTGTGCCTTTGTATACTATGTTTTGTTATGATGTTTCTTTATGTTTACTCATTTGTGTATATAAATAATCAATTAAAAACAAATTCATTCTGAGACGAGACTGCTAACTTGTTAAGTGAGGGATTGCGAGATTTTACCTCAAATGTTAATAATTTGTTATTGCCCTTTATATTGCCATTTTATAGTTTCTTGTAAGTTTAGTTTATTTAATCTTACTAATATCTTACTTATAATATTAACGATGCGAATGTTTGTGAGGATGTATTAATGTTTGTTACTCTTTCACGTCAAAACGCCTGAACGGATCTTGATGAAATTTTGCAGAGGTAGATTATAGACTTTTTTCCGATATCACGCCAGCAAAGCCGCGGCCGCCAACTAGTTGTTTTTTTTTATTGCAATGTTCTATCACATAGTTAGTTTGGTTGTAAATTTAAAAAGAATTTCCCATCCCCAAATGTAGTTTTTTTTTTTTATTTATTAAAAAGGTCACCAACAGTTTCTGTATAAATATATCTTAAAAAATAAAAATTACATAGTATTGGACTTATACAGTTACCAGTTACACATTCACCACAGCCCAGCATAAATATAAAGAAAAGACCCGGCTTTTCCCCGCAAATTATTCCACCCCGTTGTAAGAGATTGACATGTAAAAATGTTCTTTGTGGCCATTAGAATATCAGACGCCTCGATATCTTTTCAAATTCAAATTGTTATTTGCGTTGCATGCATAAAATTCCTAATTTAAACTTTTCTTAAAAAGGTTTTTGTTAACTGAAACTGCTTATTCAATAAAAACCAGCCAGTTAGTAGTTTATAAAATAAAAAGAAGAAAACAGGAATGTGCCATAATTACTTTTAAGACTATTCTGTTCCTGCCGGGGTTGCGGGTTGGTCAAAAGAGATACCGCGGCCCCGGAACATAAAGGGCAGTAGAAGAAACATGGGTGGGTTTTAGTCAAGCACAAATCTGACACTCCCCCCGCTCCGCCCAGAGCAAAGGAAGTTATTTGATGACACCAAAAAAAAGGCTATCCTGCTGATTCTTGGAAGAGCGGTTTAGGGTCGATGAGCTAATATAGGTCGGGAAATACTTACCCAGTGGATAAGACATGTTTCGAGTAAACGAAAGTAAGTCGTTTTTTAGAGCGTGTCGCGAGTGACCCTGACGTGACACGCGGAGCCACGCGTGACGGCGTGACTGGCGGAAACAACTGACACGCGTGCGTGACGCTTGACGTTAGTGGCTCATAAAATCACATCGTCCGAAGTTGTAAGAGGGCTTCTACAGGGGTCATGGACTCATTAATCCGTTGGAATTATGAGGTCTTACAATAAAGGTCGGCTTAAAACTTGAGAAAGATCTCGGTAGGAATCGGGATCAAGGACATTATTTAAGAAACGGTACTCCTGGATACGGCTTGTATTTTTAGGAGGTTCTTTTCTCTGAAACCCTGTACGCGGCATAGTTTACATCAGTATTGCGGTACTCATCGGTATTGCGGCTATTTTTTATAGGAATAGCATTAATAATAAAAAAGTTTTTTTACTGTGATCGACTAAGTATAGGTTACTTGTTCGATCAATAATCCTAATCTCCGAATTAAATCGGTAGTCATTCGTTTACAGATATAGGACGCAAGCCTGCTTCTGACGCGAGACAACTCCTGGCCACCGTAGATGGGTCTGCGGACGGTAAGCAATGGGTAGTTCACCGTCTGTCTAATGACGACAGGTCCTGACAAAGGCGCGTTCGTGTTCAACGCGCGCCTCAAAGAGCATTCAGCAAAACAGATGAGCCCGCCGGAATAACGGCCTGCTGCCTTACCATGACGTCTTAAAGCAGAACTTATTCCACTGAGGGAAAGAGGCAGAGCTATATAGGGTGTCTAGCACCATCTCTTTCTCACACAGGAATTTGAACTGCAATAAGATGTCACAGTAACCCTACTGCTGGGGTTGCGGGTTATTCAAAAGAGATACAGCAGCCCCGGAACACATAAAAGGAACATGGATGGGTTTTAGTCGGTAAAACTCAGACACTCCCTTCCCCTCCACCTAGAGTGGGAGAAGTTATTTGATGGGTTTCTATACGAAAAAGAAGACTGAAAAATCCAATAAGAATTTGTTTTACCTAGCACTGGAACTCTACGCCTCATTCGCAAGGCCTCATTTCAATGTAGTAAGAAAACATGCAAATGGTACCGATTTAGTTTAGAGCTACTCAATTGTCCCAACACAACTATTGTTACAACCCTGGAGCAACTACAGGTACAGGTACCAATCCGAATTAACTAGTTACAATAGTTAGGATTACATTGTTTGCCATTATCGGTCAGTGTGCATTTGACGACTAGGTACATCATGAGAACAATGCTGGAAATGTGGCCTGGTAATTAAGATATCGTGGTGTAATACTACGGTGAGTATTTAACGATCAATGTTGTATTATTGAAATTACATTTACATTAAACATACACACACACTCCGATACAAACACACGCATACACATTTTATTTTTCCATTTGGTAGAGTTATCTCGTAAACGATAGTTTATTCAAACTTATATACACTTATAAACAACAAGTTTTTATTTTTAATTAAACACGAATACTAATCACGCTAACACGTCGAAGTTTCTCCAAAGCCAGTTTAATCAAAACAAAGCCAATTTAACCGCATTTAAAAGCTCTATTCCTAGTGTTATACAATCTCAAAAATTAACGAACTATTTAAAAATCGTTTAGCATTTCAAAACAAAACGATAAAAAAGAAATAAAAAATGCTGGCACGAAACAATGTATCGTGAATTTAACAAAAGATTTTGTTGCCAAGCGCTTTTTCATAATATACAATAATTATCTGACAGCTATCCGTTTAAAAATGGAATAGGACTAATTATGTGCTCTCATATTCAAATGAATATTTCTTTCCCCGACAACGATGAAAAAAAAAGTGGAAAATAACTTTATTTCCGGTAGTCGGTGACTCTTGTCTATTTCTTTACTTTTTTTTTGCCACCGACTTCCAGGGGTAATGTTGTTTTTCACTTGTTTTTTTTTTTGTTGGAAGCTGGTTAGAGCGGGGGGCATGTCAGACTTGTACTGACTAAAACCCACCCATGTTCCTTCTGTTGCCTTTACGTTCCGGGGCCGCGGTATCTCTTTCGAACAACCCGCAAGTATGATGATATCTTACACATTGTTTTATCACATAGCTTTACTTTTCAATTGTTACTATAGGGTTAGCAGATCATCCATATGGATTAAGAAGAAAACATTTGTAATATAGACGATAACTCATAAACAACCCAAGCAATATAAATAAAATTGATATGGGACCAACTCGATCGAACAAAAATAGAATTATGAAAATCGGTATATAATTAGTGGGGTAATCGATGAACATACATTAAAAAAATGGAACATGCAACCTCCTCTTTTTTTGAAATTGTCTAATAAAGATTTAAAAAGAGTTGAACATACATAGAAAAATAACCTTTTTTCTCTCTAAAAATCACCTTTTTTCTTTTTTTTTCTCTTTTCTAGTCTCATAGAACTTATGTCAAAATACAACCATCCGTAAGCAAAACGAGTCGTTTTTGTTTATTGGAACGGGGCATAAGTCTATCGTAGCCCACTGTGGGATTTATAAGTGGACAAATATACAGAAGACTCTGGATATATTATGCCTTATGACTCAAGCTACGTTTGCCGATTCATGTACTCGAATCCACCATCATCCATTTGTCCGTCGTTATCAGATCAGTGCCACTTCAGCTTTCACTTCAGCTTCAGCTTCAGTTTTCTTCTGTATAATTTCTTCTTAGATCTTGTTCTTCAATTTGACGGCACGGTTGGCGCAGTGGATGAGCGATTGACTGCTGCGTTGCGTTTCGCGGGTTCGATTCTCGTAGCGAACCAATATTTGCATGGCCTGTTGTTTCGGGTCTGTCTGTTTGTGTATGTTAGTTCAAATGTTCGGAAACGCACCTACGATACAGAGGAAATTCCTAGGGCAACATCTAAAAAAATAGCTTATGCTCTGTTCGCATAGAAGTAAAAAAATACAATTATCCTATGTCACGGAATCGGAATTAAAATCGGAAGTTGGAACCGGAAAAAAAGCCTATGTCCGTCACTAGAGTACAACTATATCCGTACCAAAATTCTTCACACAAACAAACTAACCAACAAACAAACTCACTGATATTACTTAAGTAAGGATTATTTTATCCAAAGATTTTCTTTTAATAACAAGCAAACAATTTTACCGTTTATAATATTAGTTTAAAATAAAGTCTGAATTTCCAATGCTTGTTGCGTAGAGCACGGAGTAACCTCGTTCATTTTACGCTGCAATAAATAATGAAAGTGTTGATTCGTGTAAACTGGTAATGATGTCAGAATTAATTTAAAATCATGCACTCACTGTCTCTGTTAGTGAAAGAGCAAATAACTATCGTGCTTTCAAAGTATATTTGAATATCAGATTTTTTTGTATTCAGCTGTTCGTATTTGAATACTTTACTAGTCGTTTAAAGTCAGTATTATTGTTTATTCAATGTTAGTAGACTTTTCAACACACCCAAGTCACTTAATGTTAAATCAACGCGTTTAAAATCTGGTTACACAGTGGTGACTTAGTGATTTACGTAGACCCCTTTTCAGTGGCAAGTGATAATATCAAAAAATACAAAATAAATAAACCACCTGCTGACATTCAAACCAATCTTTTGTTCACATTTTTGCGTATCACTAAGCCGCTGCCACAAGGTCATCTCATCCCATTCAACCTATGGCTTGAGGAGGAAAATTCTAACGCGATATTCCTAATTACCCCCGATCAAGGTCACTTCGCGAGGCCATCAATTTGAGTGCTTTCCAACACAATAGACGGGTGTCGACCTCCGATACGTCAAATAATATCTAATGACCCGAAACAGACACGGATTTGGTTGAAAAGCGAAATTTTGTGGAACAATTCCAATTTGGCAAACGTTGTGCCATTGTGTGGAAGGCGGCTGATGCATTGTTATACAGCTTGCGTGCTCATTATCATGTAAAGCGATTTATTATTATTGGCGGGAAATGGGAATCGTATTAAAATTCTATGGGGTATTGGGTAAGTAGGTGAAAAAACTTTTGTTTTTTCAGTTCGAGTATATCACTCATAAACTGGGATTTTTTGGATTGGAGATAATTGCAAAACAAATACCACGTTTTTCTGGGTTTTAAATTTTTTATAAAAAAAAAAATAATACGAAAAATAGATTTTTTTGTTATGGTATGATAAAATCTCACGCAAGTATTTATCTACTATTCATTTACCAAATTGTTACTAAAAGATATTTGCTGATCATCCATATATACAATATGTTGATTTGCATCCTCGCCAAAATTTAGGAGGTGCTAATAAAAGTCATAAATAATCAATGAAAATTACGGTACGTGATCAATAATAATATACGGCGCTTTTATGATATGTCTCAGTCTGTTTTAATTTAACAGTACTAAAGAATATCTCCACTTCAAGGTAGAGAATCACCTACAGAACAAACAGAACAGTGTGCGTGAGCGTCGGCGCATTCGTATCATACACCGGCTAGCGCGCACACAGGTATGCGTCTACTTAGTTACCTACTAAACACGCAGCGTGCGTTGACCCGCGCATCAGCCGATTAATAAAATGTTAGTTTTGCCTAAAATTACGTTTTATTGCAGTCCTGCTATAAACGGATATCCTAAAATCGGTAAACTTAGATCTCTAATAAAAACCAGGTTCACACACTGTAGGCTTTTTATTACATGGAGCGCGTGCGCGCTCGCCCGGAATAATAATAGTGCATTGTAGGTAAATTCGGTCCAACGCGCATCGTTTTATTTAACATAAATGGTTTTGTTTTTTAGTTTTGGTTGATTTTAAATTTTCTTTCCTACTTAACGGGCTTAGGGACCGGCAAAAATACCTCAGTTGGTGTACCGATCTGAAAATGTTTTCTACTTATTGGAGAAATGATTATGATAATGTTGTCTAGGTATTAGGTATTGGCGTAGTTAAACATTTGAAATCAACTTATTTACACTGGTAATTGATTACGCTAATAACGTATTTACAAATGATTGTTTATTTAGAAATAAATAAAATTGGTAAGTAGGTACCTTATGTTACCCGGAGGAATTGTTCGAAATTGCCACCACCACACACCACACACACTTTAGGCACACTCACTCGACGTAGGCTATCTCCACTAATGGCATACAAACGGACCATCTCCACCAACTCAACATTGGAGTCATTTTGCGTTATCTTGCACTAAAATAATTATAACATACGATGTACCGAGGGCGCACCTGCCTGAGGAGCGATATTTTTATTTTTTTGCGAGCGTTTTCACTGCACAGAGACAAGGTCAACACTGAGCGGGGGCCAGCTGGGCGGGTCATAAGGGTAAAAGTGGGGGTGCGCGAGCGCAGCGTTAGGCACTAGAAATACGTGCAATAGTTTGTGTGTTTGTGTGCATTCGCTTTTTTGTAGTGTGCGCAATTTTATTGTAAAGGTAGGAGCAGATCGTCCGAGTGTAGTGTACACTTACCGATTTCTGAACATACGAAAAAAGTAAAAAAAAAAACCTATTTATTTTATTATCGATTCGGGTCGAGAATCATTAGCATAGTTACGTCCTTGAATTTGGCGAGGATGCAAATCAACACGCTGTATAGACGATAACACCGTTATCGTTCCAATAAAAAAAAACGACTCGTTTTACTTACGGATAGTTATATTTTGACATAAGTCTCATACAACTTATGTCAAAATTCAACATTCTTCAAGGGGCATTAGTCGATCGAGTCCAGGCAAACAAAATAAATACGTCTAACTGACCAGTAACGTAATTACCAAAATGTTGCGCGTACCATTTTGTGTGATTTTTAATAAAAATACTACATAATTCTATTGTTAATTTGTAGTCAGTGGTGTTTGTTGTGGGTTTTTTTTTTATTAAATAGCATTAAAAAGTAATGGTATAGATACCGACCTCTACTGGTTTATTTAAAATTTTAATCGCACAAATATTCGATCGTGAAAGTAGATCCCTTGTCTATTCAAGTTACCCAGTGGTGGCCAGGCCATATTGAAAAAAAAAACTGATTGTTCGGTTAACTCCTTTGGGAAATTACAAGGGCGATAATATCATGTGCAAATTAAATTATTTGAATACAGTCAACCAGAACACAAAATGAATTAATCTGGCGTTCTTCCTGTTTAATCAACAAAATCACTATGGGCCAATCTCTATGAAGAGATACCCCTATACATTGAATAAAAATAAATATTTATTGAAGTTATACTTCTTTTGGGGCGATGGAGAAAATTGATGAGAGTGATTTGGTACTACAGGGACAACATGAAGTTAGTTCTAGGTGGTATCCAGTGTGACCATATGTGGCAGGAACCTGCATTTTGGCAGGTTTAGCCCTTTATTTTACTCTCTGGCACTTTTGTTGACAAAATGACAAAAGCGATGTATAAAGAAAGTGATCAAGAAGAATTCGATGTTAATACGAATGTATAATTTAATTCAGTTCAGTTTTAGACTTTAAGATCAATTATTTTATATAAAACTCCAAAAAATAATGTGTGTATTTATTTTAAATTTTTGGAGTTCTATTAAATTTCATTGGCATTTTGTGCTTTCGATTTTGGCAGGATTTGTTAGTTTTTTAGCCTAAGTGGGGCAGGATCTCTAATTTGTAGTTGGTCACACTGGTGGATTCAGTGAAGTTAGTTCTAGGTGGCATGAAAATCATAAATATATATAACATACTAGCTTTCGCCCGCGGCTTCGCCCGCGTTAAATTTGGGGTAATACAGTTCCCCTTGCGCCTTATTGATTTGTAATAGCAACGCTTTGTTTTCCCTTTTCTTCCCTCTTCCTCTCTCACATCCCACTTTTTTAAAATATAAATTAGCCTATGTCCGTCTCCTGGTTCCCAACTATCTCTGTAGCAAAATTCATCAAAATCGGTTCAGCCATTAAAGCGTGAAGAGGTAACAAACAAACAAACAAACAAACAAATAAACAAACAAACAAACTCACTTTCGCTTTTATAATATTATATAAAATATAAATATAAATATATAAAATATAAAATATAAATATAAATATATAAATAAATAAATAATAAATATAAATATAAATATAAAAATATATATATATAAGTAAGGATGTTCAAGTTGTATATAATCTACTTTCTAGTATTTTTATATTTATAGCTCGTGTTTCGTAACAGTACAATTAAACAGTGTGAATAAATGAATATTATTTTGGTGTTTTTATAAAAGTATAAATGTCAATGAACTGTCAAACTTACGAGCTGTTTTCAATGTGTTTACTGTTCGATTTCGGTCGGCTATCCACAAAAATGTAAAATATCTTGTTCAGATAGTGAATCAAGTGATTTTGAAAGATTTTTGGGCTGGAGTAACTCCGAACCAGTTGAAGAAAGTGGTTCTAATCAATGAAGATATAAATTGAAGATGGATCATTTTAGTATCTTCGATAATAATGAATTTCAAGTTAGATTTTCCGCTGGATACGCCATCTGTACAAAGTTTACATGTCGAAGCCAAGGAGCCAGGTATGTGTATGTCTTACCGCATAATATTCATTTGAGACAACCAAAACAACACCATTCATTACGCATTTTACTCATGGTATACATGATACATCCTTTTCACCAACTCATAATGACTACGATTTTACGCATTATGGACAATGCTAATACCAGTGACTGACTTTGTTGGTGTATCTAAATCATCAGTTTTTTGTATGTTATAGCAGTATTTATTTGTTTCATTGGTACCTTGTAAATCATAATATAATAATTTTATTTCATCACCCATGTGTTATTTAGTAGGGGATGGGATTAGGTTTTACTATATTAATTTTTGTTAACACAATTCAATTCTTTCCTTAGGTTCAGAGACTGGAGAATTTAGATATTGAAAGGGATCCCCTAATATAAGCTGTGTGATGTAAAATGATGAAATATGAATTTAGTAGCCTGTTGGCCTGGTTCAGCTTCTGATGCCACTATATTTAACAACTAATAAAAATTACAGGTAACTTTTCTATTATATTACAGCATTATAAAGTAAGTTTTGTGACCAAATTATTGAAATCAGTACCCATCCCGAACTACATCTTTTATCAGCTCAATGTGAAAGTAAATTGTACGGTCACAAATGGCTGCTTGCAGACATTGCATATCTTTTAAACCTTACACCTTTGTTAAACCCTTGATTACATTATTTAGGTGTACTAGTACTTATTTAAAATGTTATTTATTTTAGGTTTTATAAGAAAACTAACATACCCGGTGTTATAGAATGTATAGATAGCACATTATTTGCTATGATGAGACCTAAGGAGAATGAAGAAAGATAATATATAATAATATTACTGTCGCAAAGGATATCATGCAAGAAATGTTCTATTGGTAAGTTCAGTGAAAGAAACACTTGCTTAATTTTTTTATCTGTTTATTTGAATATCAAACAGTATAATAATTATGTGTTTAAGAAATATTTAAAAATATAATTTTATGTAAAGAAAACAATAAATGGACTAAATATCAAATTACATAAGTACATTTAAAACCTTATCATTTATGTTATCTATACTAATATTATAAAGCTGAAGAGTTTGTTTGTTTGTTTGTTTGAACGCGCTAATCTCGGGAACTACTGGTTGTAATTGGAAAATTCTTTTAGTGTTGGATCCTAGTCCATTTCTTGAGGAAGGCTATAGGCTATATAACATCACGCTACGACCTACAGGTGCTGAGCAGCGCGTAGTATTAAGATAATAACACCAAAAAAAAAACAATTTATTATTTTACTTTCAACAAAGTGTAAGTAATAAGTATTTTTTACTCTAATTGCAGATAACAGATGCAGATTTGAGAAAGGTGGATCATGTCACGATAAACAGCCTGGCACCTCAATTAAATATTCATCAATATCCTGAATATTTTTTTTAATGTCAAAAATTAGATAGTATTAAACCAATATAAATCATTGAGGTTGTTGTATTTTGTCAGTTTTGTTTCTGTTGTTGTTTCCTTGATCGTGTTTGTAAACATGAACGAGAAAGTATTGTGTGCTGAACTGATATTGATTATGGTGACAAAATTCAAATATTAGCCTATAATTATTTTTCTATAAGTACGTCACAGAAGTATAACTTCTAACGCGTGTACATAAGTACACACACCCCTTTTTTTGTGGCTTAAAACAATCTGCAAATGGATGATAACAATATAGGAAAACAAACGAATAACGCAACATGTAACCACAAAGAACTTTGGACTTTTCATATCTAATTTATCAATGGTTTGAAAAAAAAACAATACGAGAATTTCTCAGTAAAAGCCCCCAGTTCAATTTTAAACCCCGACTATGAATATTTCACTTTTCTAATAAATCAGCACGGTTTTTTTTCGGGTGGGAAATCATCTAATGACTTCTCCCGCTCTGAGCGGAGTGGGGGGGCATGTAAGACTTGTACTGACTAAAACCCACCCATGTTCCTTCTATTGCCCTTTACGTTCCGGGGCCGCGGTATCTCTTTCGAACATCCCGCAACCCCGGCAGGCGGAGGTTCTGGCAAGCCCCTATGCTTTGCTGACATCTCTTTGAGGCGCACGTGAAACACGAGAGCGCCGTCCACACGGGATCAGCACGGTTGGCGCGGTTTCGATTGCCGCATGCAACAAATATTTGTATGTACCTACAGGTAGTTGCTTCGGGTTTGGCTGATGATGATGATGCTATGTATGTATGTGTCATTTTCATTTTTAAGGTAAAATTCCTTTTTTTTGAGGTATGGATACAAAAAAGGAATCTTAAAAGAAAGTAATCTTATAAGGTAAGATCACTTTGTTTGTCAGTCTGTCTGTCAAGACCTTTTAATTATTTTGGGAATGCGTTTGGGTAAGGATTTGAAATTAAAACCATATAGTCAATAATATGGTACCTGTGCCTTAAAAAAATGAAGTCAAGCTGTAAAAAAATCAACCCCTAAGTTTAGGCAGTCAAAATATATGGCTGTTTATGACACATTTTATTAGTTCTAAGACATTTTGCTGCGCCCTAACAAGGTCATGTACTGACTAGTTGTAAGCCTAGCGTGTAACTATTTGCACATTGTGCATTAAATAAAGTTTGTACGGAACCCAACTTGGTCGGTTTTAACTATAATAAAAATTTATTTGCATTATATTGATATAACTACCATTCCTTCTTCCTTCGTGTTTCCTACACTCAAGTTTTCAATTAATCAGATTAAATCTTCATAAAGTTAAACGTTTCATTATGCGGAGTAG
This sequence comes from Ochropleura leucogaster, assembly GCA_958449745.1. Classification (NCBI taxonomy): domain Eukaryota; kingdom Metazoa; phylum Arthropoda; class Insecta; order Lepidoptera; family Noctuidae; genus Ochropleura; species Ochropleura leucogaster. Next base: position 7,237,929 of record OY288223.1, on the reverse strand, counting down.
TAAAACTTGCTGTAAATGCAACTGCGAAAGAAATAAATTAACTTTGTTATTAAAATCACGTACTAGCACTAAACCACCCCATTAGAGACCGGTAGAAAAACTATCAAAGACCTAGAATGAAGAAGAGAATTTTAAAGCCATTTATTGTGACTTCAGAATATGCACAAGCCGTGACGATGGCGCGTTGGTTTTTTCAATTTTGGTGTGCAATAAAGTATATTCTATTCTATCATTTTACCAAGTACTAATTTTATTGTGGAAACACTCTATTAAAATGCGGGTAAATAGCTGCATCCAGATAGACTGGAAGTATAACCGAAATAGTTGGGAAAATGCCAGGCAGATTGAGATTAACGGTAAAAGGTGCTGCGGAAATCTGGTGAATTTTCACAGATATTCTTTCCCATGAACATGCAGTGGAATTCAGACTTAATTTGCTGTATGATACAGTTCATTCAGAAATACTTGAGTAAGGTCAAGTGCGTACTTGTAACTGGCATGCGTCTATGACCAGATAAGTGAACGTGGAAGATGCTTGAGGAGTATTAAAAACTATTGTTGGTGACGTTCTGCAGGTTGCTTATTGGGAATAATGCATGGGCATATTATAAGGCCGCAAGGCCTATTTATACATTCATAGTCCGTTCAATTCACTTCGACAATATTGCCATATCCATTGCTTTCTAAACTCCACGTTTCTCGCCACAGCCTCGTTAACAGGTTGAGAGCGGTACATTAATCAGGCACTCATTTGTGTTAGTCTAGGATTCTTCACATTATTTATAGATAGATATATACATACTAATATTTTTTAGTGTGTACACCATAAAAATTACAAGAATTACTGAATAGAACTAATAAGAGGTTACAATGGATGGTTTTGTCGCTAAAAAATCTTTTTAAGGCAACCTTTAGATGTATTTAAGGGAGGAGGAGAGACAGTACTGTAGGTAGTATATTTATGAAATCAAATCCTTTCCTTACTTAATATTATAAAAGCGAAAGTGAGTTTGTTTGTTACCTCTTCACGCTTTAATGGCTATACCGATTTGATGAATTTTGGTACATTGGGAACCAGGAGACGGATATAGGCAATTTTTTTAAAGTGGGATATGAGGGAGAAAGAGGAAGAAAAGGGGAAAACTTAGCATTGCTATTACAAATCAATAAGGAGCAAGGGGAACTGTGTTACCCCGAATTTAACGCGAGCGAAGCCGTGGGCAAAAGCTAGTTGACCTATAAAAGTGGCAAGATACAAAAATTATGCAACTGGGTTTAAACTAGCATAGTTCCTGTGCTAAAAGCACCAGTTACTTTAGTTATTTCTCCAATGTCTCTTCCTTACGGAAATAAGGTGATTAAAATATGCTGTACTTGTGGAATTCATGATCCCATTGTACACGGTCTGTTTTTGACAGACATTATTCGGTACGGTAGCGATGCATCGATATTCGTGTCCGATATTTGTTTTATATTCGATATTGGAATCCGATAGTTAACGGATATGGGATATTTCATTTTGAACTGAGAATAGAGTTCAGAAACAAAATATGAAAATATTTTAATATCATGAAAGTTAGTATTGCGTTTGTTGTTTGAATAGTTTTTCAAATGTTTTTAGGCTGTATTGATGAATGACAGACCGGTTGACAGATTGTAATTCTGTTATCTTTGATCTAAAATAATAACATAACGCCTTGTTAGGCATAGTTGCTATTGTGAAATTCCTGTCGGACAGACCCAACAATACTTTGCACGACCAGGAAATCAAACTAAAGAGGTTTAGCAGTCGCGTTTTACGACCACTAGACTAAATCGAACCCATGAGGTCTTTAAACCAGTTAAGATATCATCAAGAATGAATACTTTTTAAGACCCGAAATCATAATGTGCAGACGAATGCGCGCGCGCGTATCATCGTGCAATCACGGCGTTTGCAACATCGCCGAAATATCGGAAATTCGAAATAAATTGACAGCACAAGACGGTGGCATTAATTGCACTGCGTGTCGCTGGTTCGATTCTTTGAAATATTCGAAATATTTGTTTAGCCTACAGATAGTTTTTTCGGGTCTGGCTGTTTTGTTTTTGTAAGTGAGTTTAAATGTTTGTAAATGCGATACAGGAGAAATTCCTAGTGTAAGACAACATTTAAAAAAAAACTTGGTAAATATCCCAACAGTTTCAAGTCTAAATATCACTGTATAATTTTCAACAATAGCTACAATATTCTTGGCTCATAGCTCGAGTGTGAATACTAGTGCATAATCTGTGAATACTAATGTCGGAGGACATTTGGGAGGGAAGATGATATCATTTGTGTATGCATGTGAGTAGTTAGGATTTACTGTAGCCTAGAACACAAAGGGAATGGTTAATTTTGGTATTTAAATGCAAAACACAACTTTACTGCTGTTAATATGAAACCGGTTAATTTTTAACCACATTTTAAGAATTGAAGGTGGGCGTTTTAAGACTTATATTGATTGAAAAGAGGCTAATATGGTATTGATGAATTCATAGATAAAAAATGACATCCTACTTAACTTAAGGCCTTATTAGACCACCCAATTTCGAGGGACCCTAACCCTAACTAAGAGTGGTGTAATAAGACTTAGGGAGTTAGTGTCCCGATTTTGGGCGATCGGGTCATCCCGATCTGCCTAGCTCCCTAAGCGCCCTGCAGATTGGGTAATGTAATAACGTTTAGGGCGGTTAGGGAGCTCAGTTGCCACGCGACTAGTGCGTAGCATATGGGAATATTATTTGGATGATTTACGAAGTCAACCGAAATCCTTTTGAATAGTGCAGGTTGAAAGCTTTTCACGTAACCGCAAATACTCTTTCACCCAGATCTTTCTCTTCTTTCTTTTTTTAATATTTGTTGTTGCGAGCACGGTTGTCACTGCTACAGCAATTTTTTGAAGTTTCGATACTGACGACCGACGGCGTAATGTAAAATGCGACAATACGTTTATCTCTCTAGACTTTCGCGTATAAAGTGAGTTAGGGCCCAATTCGCGGAGAAGTGTAATAAGCGCCGCACTAACTAGGGTACACACCCTGGATGCAGGGCCCTTCATATCGGGTGGTGTAATAAGCGTTTTATGAAAATGTAGATTTGTGATTGACTTTGTTGACATATTTAATTATTTTTATGTGACATATATAATTGGTCGTACTCCATTCACTCTCATTGTTATTATTGACTAAATGTTTTAATTGACAATTTTTCTATCAATCTATATTGTTATGAAATAATGACTAACTATAAAAATAATTAAAGCGGTACTTCTGGACACGGCTTGTATTGTTAGGAGATTCCTCTTTTTGGAGCCCTAACTGCCAGTAGCTTGGACCCTGTTTCCAATATCGGGCTACTATTGTTTATATTTTTATATGTTTTTATTGAGAAGTACTCAAAATGTAAAATTATATGTAATCAAAAGAATAAACAAAATAATTATTGTTGTTTCCTGGATCCCAAAATGAAACTTTAGACACTCCCGCACCGCTCACAGTGAGCAGAGTCATTTGATGCTTTCCCATCCAAAATAAGGCCCACAATCAACAGTCAACATGAGAGCAGCGAGACCCAACCTTTACTTGGATAAGAACGACTTATAATGTGAAGACATGTTGTATTGAGCTCAAATAAATTATGTAAAGGGAAGAAGAAAGATGATAATCAACGAAGATTTGAAGAGGAGCCAAGTCGAGCAAAAACAAGCAAAGGTATACAACCTCTTTGGTAGCCGTTCAGAACATTTTCTTCATTGTGGATCAAGCTAGAAGCCTGAATTTTCAGCGACTAAATGGACGAAATATGTATAACTAAATGCACAAACCTAGTAATAGGTCCAGTTAAAAACCAGCGTCAGATACTAGTTGTCGGCAGTTTGTAGAACTGGGCCTATTTGGCGCAGTCGTGAGACACACAATTTTTTTTTTTGTTTAGTTTTATTACAATTTAATAAAAAAAAGTTTTAATTTTGTTTTTTTTCTTTGTCTAATATTGTGTGCACTTGTGGCATGTGCCAAATAAACGAATTTTCTTTCTTTCTTTCATAGCATCACGCGTGGAATTCAGAAAGGGTTCGGCAGAATGAAGTATGCATAATATTTAAAAAAAGTTTAATGCAGAAACATATACAACTTTTATATAGGATTTTAGATAGGATTTATATAGGATAAATATTACATTGGATCCTTCTGTTAAGTAAACGATATACCTGTGCTAGGAGACCCCGCTCTCCAATAACTGGTTAGAAATAGTAAAAGTGGTGCACAATAAAAGAAAAAAGTAAATAAATAAGACCCATTAACCCGACGGGCCTGTTGGTCTAGTGGTTAGTGGCCCTAACTGCTGAGCCGGAGGTCGTGGGTTCGATTCCCACCCAGGACAAACTTTGTGTGATGAGCATGATTGTTTGTTCTGTGTCTGGGTGTGATTTATCTATAATACGTATGTATTCATAAATTATATAAGTATGTACATATTAGTTGTCTGGTTACCATAACACAAGCTCTGCTAAGCTTGGGATCAGATAGCCGTGTGTGAGTTGTCCCAAGATATTTATTATTTATAAAATAAAATTAAACAAAATAAGACCTAATATTGCACCCACATTACACCAATAATGTTGATATCCCATATAATAGGGGCGAGCCTATTGCCTATTTAATCAGGTTTGTTTCCAAATTACATTTTATTTGAGTCCAAGAACGATTGCCGAAATTCCTTAATTTTGTCACTGACTCCCTAACTCAGAATACTGGAATTTATGCACTCATGATGATTTTTATTCAGATATTTATGTTTTTAAATTTAGAGAACACCAAATCTGATTAGTTCTCCTTTATCAATTATTCCTGTTAAACCCGTACGTCCCAATAAACGCCTCAGTGAGCAGTACCATGCATATTTGTGTGTGCAGAGCTTTGATGTCGTGCCAACACTAGTGGCCGGTCGGTATTCCAGGAATGTAAATATGAAAGCCTGGCGATGACAGTTTGTTGAAAATTGTTCATGGGTATTTTGAAAAATTTCATCAATAGTTTATTAAGTTTCTGTGTTGTGTGTTTTAAGGCGAATTTTCCCAAGTATCGTTGTGAAGAACTTCTGAAAGAAAACACGTCGTTTCTTTTCGGTGTTCGAAGTGTTGCTTTTATTTTTTTACGTATAAGTTATATTAATACTAGCTTGCGCCCACGGTATCGCCCGCGTGATGATCAAAAAAAAGTATCCCATGTGCTGTTCCAGACTATAATCTAACTCTGTGCCAAATTTCATCAAGATCCGTTAAGCCGTTATGACGTGAAATAGTAACAAACATCCATACAATCATCTTCACAAACATTCGCATTTATAATATTATAAATTATGGTGTAATTTAATACTGTGGCCTACAAAATCGTTAACACCGTTTGACTATACGAAAATGCAAAATATTCTATTACCAAATATATGTTGGAAAAAGAAAAATAATCCTACATATTAATAGCTCCTGGCCAACTAAAATTCCACAAAGCCAGCAACATTCAAATTAAGAACAAAAAAAAACCAAACATAAATTCCTCTCAAACAACTGGCACAAATAATGTTCCAACATGGTATCAAATACACGACCCATGTATTATTAGAACGGTTGTAATGATGGAACTCCCCCGAACACAAGACTCTCGTGTGGAGAGCGCTCGGGAAACTGCGGTAAAATCTTGTGGGTATTCGATTCTGTGTTTACATTTAAGAATTTTTATTGTTATTGATACGAAGATTTTAAGATATTTTTATAAGAATGTAAAAAAAATTAACTAGTCATAATGGGTATTTTTTGAACGTTTATAAACTCAATAGCTTTTCCCCGCGGCTTTGCTCGCTTCCACCTCTCATTTTTAAGAAGTGAGGGGTTAGAAATGGACAAAAAGTAACCTATGTCACTCTCCATTGGAGACGGACAAACAAACAGACACACATGTATACTTTCCCCTGCCGCATTTCTCCCCTTTTCTCACTTAAATTTAGCCTATGTCCGTCTCCAGGGTCCCAACTATCTCTGTACTAAAATTCATCAATCAATCGGTTTAGCCATTTCGGCGTGAAGATGTAACAAACAAACAAACAAACTCACTTTCGTTTTTATATATGTTACGGGTAATGCTAGAAGGTGGAGTAAACTTAGGTTTTTTTTTTTTTTTTTTTTTTTATTATTGATAGGCTCGCGTTTGACCACTATCTCACCTGATGGTAAGTGATGATGTGGTCGACGATGAAGCACGCTTACCTAGAAATAACCTATTCACTCTTGACTTGAAGACCCCCAGGTTATAGCTGTCAGGAAATACAGACTCCGGCAGGGAATTCCACTCCTTAGCAGTACGCACAATGAAGGTATTCCCAAACCGTTTAGTGCGTGTGGGTGGGATGTCTACCATATAACGGTGGCGCATCGCCGTACGTCTTGTAGTCCTGTGATGGAACGGGCTTGGCGGAATTAGGCTGTGCAATTCCATCGCACACTCTCCGAAATGTAACCGATAGAAAACCGAAAGGCTGGCAACGCGTCGGCGATGCTCCAGGCTCTGGAGCTTTGACTCAACCAGCGCGTCGTTGCCGATGAGCCTCTATGGGTAGACCTAGGTGAGAATGGGTAAAGCACGAATTAAAATTTAATTTACTTATCATTCGGACTTTACCCAAGAAGCTTGGGTAATACTAAGTTAACCCGGGTAAATCTAGGTTTACTCCATCTTCTAGCATTACCCGTAACATATATACCAGTAAGGATAATCAGCCAACTTTCTTACTGCAGTGATCACACCTCATGTCTCTAATATTTATCTTAAAAAAATATTGCAATACATTTTACCATACCTAATTGATTTCTACACAATTTGGCATGTTCTTACTTATATATTATATGTTTAATCTTAACATGAAAGGTGTAAACAAGATTTAGTATCGCAATTTTGATTTAAAAGAGTGTCCATGGAGTTTCTTGCCCATTTTTCTCCATAAAGATCTACGCTTTGGAATGGGTAACTACCGTACTTTTACAAGTTATTATGCTTCGTGACTGGGACTAAGGATTCATACAAATAAAACAGTGCTTGTCAAATTGAAATTACTGCATTGAGTTTGAGTTTGATTTGTAGTTAAAACAAACACAGTTTATCTATATTTTGAGTGTCAAAAATGTAACGACATATTTTTTCCACAAAATGTTCGATTTATTTCGTTGTATTTCAAGTGATTTGTCTCCATCCACAGTGATGGATACTTCGTATATTGTTAGGTATATAAAGCTATTGTACATGATCAGTTTTACTCTCTTAGTGTGTAATCACTTAGTTTATAAGTATTCTATACACATTTTTAATTCACCTACAGTTAATCAACTAATAACATTATATTCATATCTTTATTGCATTCCATAATGTGAAAAGATCTTAAAATGGGCTTAAAGCTAAGGTACAATTACGGACCCTATAGGGCACAAAAATAAGTATAAAATAATTTTGAAATAAAATTAATCCATCAAACAAATTATTCTTAATATTAATTAACCAAATTATAACATTATTGATATTGAAATCAGTCACAACAAAATTATTAAATTATACTTATAGATTGACCAATGCCTTAAATAACAACTATTAAACTTAAAGTGTTACCTCAATCTGTTAGACTTTCCCCACCACGTCATAATGGTAAAGTTTTTGTATTAATGACATTCATATGAGTAATGTAGGGACAAAAAACAAAGGGAAAAGATGGAAGATGTATGGGTTTTTATTCATGTCTAAAATTATGATGAATGTCTAAAAGTCTGACATTCTCTGAGCGGGAGGAGGTATCTGATCAATCCATCCCATCTTAGAAAAAAAACGTGCCATGCGGATATGAAAGAGAATATCCTTATTTTCAATTTGAAACGTTTTTAAAGCGACTTAAGTAGTTTAAAGGCGCATGTAACGTTTTAAACCTTTGGTTGTGACAACCTCCATACTCTCACTTGCAGAAAATATTTAAACAATAAAACTTGAGAGGTGTCTAAGGACACTCGAATGGAACGAAGTTATTATTTATTATGTACAAAACCTGTTTACACTCCACAAAAATAATCGTCGCGACACCACACTGTTCAATTCGAAATAGAAAGATGAAACGAAAATAACTGGCTATCTTTCCATAAGAGAGAGAGACAGTCATAGAAACACGCGCACGCCACACGGCTTACAATTATAGCAAAGAGTGTCGTTACATCTTTTGGTCTTATTTTTCTGTCTAGCCCCCTTTCGCTACGCGCGATAAGTAACCTCGTTCTAAAAACAGTCTTATCATAATATTGTGCCCAATCAGTTCAGGACAAACTGACCCAAATTCACTCGTTCTTTACTTTTCCATCTGTGGTCAATCTTAAGTCCATATCATAGACCGTTTGTCCAGTAAGAGGACTATTCCACACGATATATTACGCTTTCGTGACAGATATTACATTTCTCATATATTTTGGGGCCGAAACGTGATCGTAAATGAATATTTGAATGGAAATGTGAGGAATGATGGTCTTGTTTTAGGTTTATCAAAAGAATTTACGGATAAAAATTTGTTTGCTTTCAAATTATTTATTAGTGCTCACACTTACTTAACGTAAGTCACTGCATTAATACAAACTGAGAAAAAATCATTTCAACTTCATAGAATTACGATGAACGAAAATATCTTAATGAAATAGACATCTCTTAACGTGTTGTTGATAATCTAAATTGAGTAATCCCAAGATGGGAAATTTGGGGTTTTCAGTGAATTGACAAGTTGCAGAACCAATTCAAAGACGGCTGTGACGTTCATCAAACCGTACTGGGTCCACATAAAATATGGCTAATTCCACAAAGAAAACCTGCAAACGGAAAATGTAATGCTAATAATGAAAGCATTATCACAGTTGCAATTCATAATGATGCACTCTCAAGTTTATCTTGGACATCACAGACATAGATCAATAACCTTCTCTGTTTGAGAAGAGGTCTTTGCCCAATAGTGGGACCGTTAATTACCTGCATCCACGTTCCGAGTATTTATCTCATAATAAAGCTACACTACCCAACAAGCCGTAAAGTGATTAGTAGTGTTGTGGCTAAAACGAGGCGTAGTAATTGGTAATCCTTCTCGATTTATATTCATAAGCTCTCCCACCTCTATCACCGAGTAGATTGGATACAGGAAACACGGCTACTCGGGATTCTGTCTCAGTTCTATGCAGGTGTTTAAAATTTTACGATACTAGCTTTTGCCCGCGGTTTTGCTCGCGTTAAATTCGAGGTAACGCAGTTCGCCTTTCTTGATTTGCAGGTACCTGCTACCTGTAGTTTTTTCTCTTGCGCTTTATTGATTGTAATAGCTATGCTGAGTTTTCCCTGTTCTTCCCTCTTTTTCCCTCATTTTACGGTTATTTTTTAAAAAAAATGTTCGTCTCTAGGGTCTCAACTATCTCTGTACCAAAATTCATCAAAATCGGTTTACATTAAGGCGTGAAGATGTCACAAACAAACAAACTCACTATAGCATTTATAATATTAGTAAGGATGTCGTAGCCATGGTGCCTTTATTAATTTTATTTGTCGTACGGAAAATCATCAAATAACTTCTCCTGGAGGGAATGTCTAACTAACGTATACAGACTAAAACCAATCCATGTTCATTCTTTTGCCTTTTGTGTTCCGGGGCTGCAGTATCTCTTTCGAATAACAGGCAACCCCGGCAGACAGTGGCCCTGACGGACCCCTCTGTTATGCTGACATCTCTTTTAGGCAGGAGGCATAAACTACAAATTTTATCGCCTACGAATTTAAGAATTTTAAAAGAGAATAATCATTTATGTCACAAAAACAATAACAAGTTATCTCTTCATAATTAAGGCGACCATTTTATCAACTGAAACCTAAAGTAACCTATCACATCATGAAGTGATCAATTTCAAGAACTGGCCACGACCTATACATAAAAAATCGTCAAGTGCGATTCGTATTTGCACAAACAGGGTTCAATAATAATTCCGTATCACCAATCAAATTAATAACAATGATTTTAATGCTATTTCATCTTTTACCAAAATTCTGACGAATCACCGAAACATCAAGGTACAAACAGTACCATAAAACGAACTGTCAGCTACCAAAGAATTGCAACGTATGTATTTATTATTTAGTATACAAGATTTTGTCCGTATGTGATATGGATCGGATTATACAACCATTGCACACTAACATGCAGAACCAGAGCAACTTTAAAGACTGACCAATATTGCCATCTTAAAATATACGCCACATAAAATTTTATGACTTAAATTATCATAACATATTTATAGCAAGGATATTGCGGCTGAAAGCAGGTGGGTTCCATGTATTTATTTCATTTTATTTTTAGTTTTCGTCGCTTATTAGAATAGTGGACCCAATAACGATTTGCCCGCCCCGAGAATCGAAATCAAGATCTTATGATCCTGTTAGCGACTACTTGCCCAGCAGAGGAAGGTTAGGATGATAATTATTTTCTTATTAAATAAAATCTAAGAAATTTCAGCTAGTCTGTAGTGGCTACTAATTACTTTAAAGAAAATAAGGTATACCAGATTCGTCTTTCGAGGATTTTTAGTACTAAAATTTCTTTATCCGGGGCCCCGAATCTATGGACCTTCTTACCGCAAATTTTGATAAATGCGTTACGAATACAAGATCACTAAAACAGGTACAGTCAAGACAATTAAGACTCTGTTTATTATAACAGGACATTACATTAAAACAGAAGAGTACTAATATACCTACTGATTATTTTATAACAATTTTTTTCCTGCAGATCTACGAGAGGAACGTTTGATAAGATAAACGATGTAAATATTTTTCAAGTTGGTTTTAACAAACACTTTTACAAGTCGTTTTAGTTTTGAAAACTACATGAGGACGGTGTTTCGTACCCGACTACACTGAGAAGAAACAGCGGAAAAAAACTTAGAGTCAACTTATATGAGGAGTATGTAGACTAGTGTCTGAAATGGTCTTTTGAAGAAAGAACCACATAGATTTGATTGGACCTATCCAGTTAGTGCAAGCATTTGTCAGTTATCGTGTAGCTCGAGTCTTAACTTAAGGAGTTCAATGACACGACGAACTATATGTCACTTATAGTACTCAAATTATTGCATGACAACGTTAAAAATAAACAGAACAAAATCAGAAGATAACCCACATAGTCCTCACATTCACAGCATACATTTCCTGCCCTTGTCCCGTTCTATCTGCGGTTAGTGCAACACCAGTCACCGTATCATTTCCTCTTTTCTCCTTCCTATCATGTCTTACTCAATCCATCAATCTTTTCTTTGACCTTCCTCTCCCTCTCCATTCATCAGCAATCATATCTATCACTCTTTTTGTGATAGATATCACTTTTTTTGCAATGGTTTTACTGCCATTAACTTATTCGCTCCAAAACCCATATAGCTGGCCAGCTACCCTTCTATGACCTCTTAAAGCAATTCTTATTCCGCTGAGGGACCGCTGAAAGAGACAGAGCTATACAGGGTGTCTAGCACCATCTCTTTCACTCAGTGGAATAAGAATTGCTATAAGATGTCATACTAGCCCTTCTGACAGTTGCTAGATTAAAATAGAACTGGGAGAACCCTGTCCTTCAATCAACATTCAGATCTTTCTTTTAGTCACATGTGCATCGTCCCTCCTCATTACATATCCATGCCAAGACAAACGACACCTCACATTCACAACAAACTAATACAATGAATAATTATTTACAAACTTATAAGATATGTGGAGACACTATGTAAAAGAGACGTAACAAGAGCATTCCTTAATAGCACACTTTTACCCACTTGAACACCAAACTATCTTCATAATGAAATGAATTTCTATTGTCTTTTCATTTGAACTTGGTCGGTGCTCAATGCAGTGGTAAATAACATTCAGATGTGGCGCTCAAGTTGTAGTCAAATGTTTGCGCAGAGCCGCGCTATTTGCCTTGTTTTGCGAACCCACTCGCTTGTAATTGTACTGAGGCAAGTGAGGATGAGTTGAGTGTGTAAAGTAATACGGCATTGGTGTGCACTATCTCTACTAATAGTTTAATGCAACAGCTAAAACTGCAAAAGAGTAATTTGTATGGAAACTTCGGTGCGCGATTCAGACTCACTTTTTTTTTTGTTGTTAACAAATCGAGCGGAGGGGAGTGTCAGACTTTTACTGACTAAAAGCCACCCATGTTCTTTCTATTGCCCTTTATGTTCCAGGGCATCGGTATCTCTTGAGAACAAACTACAACCCCAGCAAGTGGTGGCCCTGGCAGGCCCCTCTGGTCCGACTCACACTTGACTAGTTTTTTTTCATTATCATGTAGGTACTTATTTTATCAAAAAAATGTTCTATTTGGAACTAAACTCACAAACAAAAGTTTTCGTTTACTTTCTTACAACGAATCAAAGAGAATCAAAAGACCTATTAAGCGAATATTGGAAATATTTTCATACCAAAAGTTATTTTGATTCCGAACATTTTCAATTTTGATACACGAATACTTCCAACAAGCGGGCGAGTGAAACTAGGCAGAACGATTTATTACCAAGTAGTAACAAGTATTGGATTACGATTTGCTTCGTATTGTTTCGTCTATCATTCGTAAATATTATACTTACCCACTAGTGTCTTTGTATTCAAAATACGAAAGTATTAACTATGTTTTATCTAAAAGTTCAGTCTTTCACCAAAATCACTGTTTTTTTTTCATTTAAATAGATATACAGAAACAGAAAGTTTCACCCTCTACACACACGATCAGTTCATTATTTTTAGTTTGATTTAAGAAATTTCTTTAAAAATAAGAAAAAGCTACATTTTATTGAATTGTAGCCCATAAATCAACTGGGGACATTTGCTGAATTTATTCCCTACGTGTGCGTTTCCAATAAAAACGAACAGAATTTTAAACAAAAAATAAAACCGAATATAAAATGAAGAAGTACTAATATTTTTATTTGTATTCAATTTAAATTTCATGCTTCACTCGTGTAAACAACAAGACAAACGTAACTTTGATATTTTACGAAAAAACTTACGAAAATATTAAAAAAATAGGTTTCCGCTGGTAACGAGAACAGGGTCCAAGCTACCGGTGGTTAGGTTTCCAGAAACAGGAACCTCCTCACAGTGCTTGCCGTTTCAAAGAGTACTGCCTTCTGGATCTGGCTCTTGATCCAACCACCTATGCAGAGCTTCGACAGATGTTCGTCGAGGCTCTTGGCAATGAAGCCATTTGCTGTTAACGAAAGCCGATTTCATATTTAATATGTCGATAACCACGTGTCCCAAGTCAAGATATTTCAGTTCCTCTTTCTCAGCTTTCACGAGGTTCTCGTCATGCAGGATGGTAACTTTGATTATTCATTACGTGGCGCGCTGTTAGGTTTATCACCACTATGTCAGTCTTATTGGCGACAATAAGCCTGTCATTAATGATAGACATCGGTCTATCACTGGGATCGCCCAGTACAGCATGACACGATCTTTCAAGACAACATGGCCGGCCACATACTTATAGTACGGTACCTAAGATTCCACAAGATTATATTTCAAAGCAAGTTGCTGGTGAATAATCCGGGCCACTTGGTTGTGCCTGTGCAAGTACTCGCCGTTAGCTAGACGAGAAACAATAAGAAATAATATGTTTTATGGACTCACCCGGACAGTAACATGCCCGACACACGTAACCGTCCCATCCTTCATAATATATTTCCGGTAGTTGTTCCCACAGACAAAACCATCAGTTTTCCCAAAAAGGTCGCCGAATCGTAGCCGACTGTCGAAGGACGCTAGAAAATCTACATCGAGCTAATGAAGAGCCCGGTAAAAGAAAAAGCCCGGGAAGCTCTTCGCCTTGACATACTTCCTTGCAATCATCGGTAGTAAGTACCACAGGTTTGCGCAAGTCCTATTAGCCATGGAGGGCGGGGTGGATGCCTTGTCCACTGCGAGCACCCTATACCCATCTCGGTTTTCAAAGAATATTTGCTGAGACTCACACTTCTTGTTTGTCTCCATAAACAACTGCAGTTGGACTGCAGTCTCAGGGAGTATTTTTAAAAGCAAAGACCGTCCGATTTCTGCGTTTAAAAGCCTCGACCGCACTTCTGAGGGATGTACAGTCTCATCACCGATGATCGTGGTAAACCGGACTTGCGGTCACCAGTGTCCGGACACCCCGGTCAGCAGTGTCAGGAGAGCCCGGCTCTCCTGTCCATGGCATCGACTTCCGTCTGACTCCATTTAAGTCTGCAGAAAGAGAACTTCGAACTATTATAATTACCGTTCTCCTGTCTTCGTCTCAATTCATTTGAGGGCGATGCAACATATCTTCTTCCTCCATATATCTCGTCATATCAGCCAGCGCTTCTTTTCTAGTCACACTAACTCATCTGCATTTAATCCATCTAGAGATACATGACATTATATAAGAAAAAGTCACGTATTTTGATGGCTGATAAAATACCAAAGTGTGGACATTAATCATTGCTGCAAAAATGCTTGCGAAGGTGAAAAGTGAGACAAGATCTATTGAAAATAATTGAGCGATAAAATATGTGAAAGTTTAAAGATGACACATTATAAATGAAGATAAATGACTAGATGTGCTTTTGATGACGATACTGAAGAATAGTGCAATGTATTAATGTTTTAGTGCAACATTGTGTAAAGCCAGTTTTAGTAGGAAATAGCTTCAAGATTTTCGTTATACTTACCTTTTATTCAGTGAGGAACTTCATGCTTCCATAATTTAAATGTAAAACTTATAATGTTGACCACTAAAGAAACCTTGTTAGCAGTTTTAATCAAAGTACCGGCCATTTAGTAACATAAATTTTCAATCATTTTTCTTCTGATCTAATACACTATTTTTCTTGTTAACACAATTGTGTTTTTTAGTTATAGTTTTTCTTGCTTGGTTGGTCTACTTACCTCTTCCACAACTACTCTTCTATTTGTCTAGAATAATTGCAATATTTTCCAGACAAAATCTGGATGGATTCCATTACATAAATTGAAAAGAGAGGTTGTAACCATAGAATTAGCAATGTTGTAAGACAGCTGTGTGACAAGTGTTGGTATACGATAAAGTGTATTCTATTCTTTATATTGGCTAGACGGATTAGTCATACGGATAAACCAAGACCAGATAATTTATATGTAAAGTTTTCTGTATTCCCATAAACATCGTAATCTCAAAAAAAATTGTGTCTATTTTGAAAGTCAAGTTTGATGGTAAGTATGACTACTCAGTTCTAAACATGCTGTATACATTCAAAGATGTTTTTTATTTGTATCAAAATAACGTGTTGAAATCCACAATAAAGCCATCAAACAACCAAGTTCCCTTGAACTAACAAAACGTTTACTCAAGTAGTTTAACACACGCTAATTTAATCTGACTTCAACTCAAGCAGCAACATTCTGTAGGCGTTACAAGTTTGAATTGAAACAAAGAATAGTTAGAAAACGGAGAGATCATTTTTATAGTAATCCTCCGAATGAATCACTATAGAACTAAACAAACGGAGCAAAACTTCATCTTTGTTTGCTACTTTACATCTACACCAAGCGTTGCTAATTTCGAATGGTTACGGACCATATTTCTCACTTTAAATTGCAAAGTGAAAAATATGATGCTAAGTATCAGGTTAGAGTTTATGTATGGCTATTGTTATGGGTTTTACTCATAACATTAAGCTATACACGGTACAGTAAGCTGTTCCACGACAACGTCAGCATAGATTATCCTTTTTCATTCTCGTATTCTCATAAAATATTCATATTTTAAATTTTGTGCTGACGTCACTTTTACTGCATATTCTGTTAAACAAATTGCAGGAAAAGATGGAATATACTTTGTGTTACAACCCTACTGTCATACCGTTGGTTTAAGGTGTATTAAAAGAGCACGCACACTTAGACACTTAGCATTCGATAACGCAGATTATTGGCGACTATTCTTAGCACTCCAGCTTCTACCTATTCCGTGGCTTCAAACGAGCAGTTATTAATTTTACACCTCGATGTTTTGAATAATTTAAATGAAAGAAAATGAGCAAGTTTTGAAATACACGAAGATTACATTTGCATGCATGTCGAGTTCATAATTTGCAAGCGTTAGAAACCTTCAAATCACTTGACTTTTCATTAAGACATAGTGAATGCTGAAAACTATTTTAACGCTGCTTAATCCATCATCTTTTGTGAAAAAATACTTTAGCTCCATTTTTTAGAATTTCTTCTGTATCGTGAGTGCGTTTACAAACATTTTAACTTACATACATAAACAAACAGTTTTAGTAGTTAAGATGATAAATTTAGCGCAATGTTATCTATAACAGCCTTTCTTTGTTTACACTAAAAATAATTTTTATTTCGATTACCTGCAAAGATAGTTCAACCATTAATTCAGTCACTATTCTCCACTTCACTTCACTTTCTGGTTTCACTGTCACAGTTCACCAGAAACAAGAAGCTCAAAACAAACAAGGAATATTCTGGATTGTTTAATACAGTCGTTTTTACTTGAAACCATTCGTCTGTCAAGTAAATTAACATTTACTGTTTTTGCTGCTCGTTTGTGTAGGCTGCGGTTTCTCAGAGCCGATTACAGGGTATTGGGTGTTTATTTGGTCAGGATCCCACCATCCCTTTCCATGGCGGCATGGAAAGGGTTGATAAAACATTTGAATGGGATTTTAGAGCTATTTTGGAGGAGTAAGATCACAATATTGTGGGAAGTCTAAATGTGTTTCGATACTGTTGAAATCATAAAAAAAAGATTGTTGAATTTTGGACGGTGTTTCCACGGCCTTTTCGGGGTTTAATCAGTGAGTAATAATGTTACCCCCATAATTGATTTTTGGAACTTGAAACTAAATAATACATAGTTATCTATTCATCATTTTCCTGCCTTTGTCCCATTCTTTTTCGGGTCGGCGCAACACGTTTTCTTCTTCCATTCTCCTATCAGAAGTCAGGGCATCATTTACTCCTTTCTCTTTCATATCATTCCTTACACAATCCATCCATATTTTCTTTGGCCTTCCTCTCGCTCTCCATTCATCAACATTCAGCTGCTGGTCCAGTTGCGTCGACTATGAGGGTTAATTTTACAGATTTCCAGGTTCCAAGTAACCGCAGATCTCAGTATTTGGTATCAACTTTATACCTCTTATAAAGGTTTATTTTTTCCTTAAGATGTTCCAGGGTGTACCCTGAATAAATATAAAAATTAAATGATTTAAACTTTCATTAATAAATTACTCTATTTGAAAAGACGCCCTTGAACAGCAGTGGGGTATTTGTAGGCTGGTATTATTTAATAAATAACATAAAATATCTCTATTAATATCTCTCTTTATATTCCATGTTAACAAACACTAGATTAACTGATACCAATCAATTCAAATAATTACATCCACTAATGAAACTTAAGCCCATTAATTTCGAACCCAATAATTTAAATAACAGCAAAATACACAAATGAGGCAAATAAATCATTTTTCATGTGTTGACAAACTAGTGCAGAAAACCAACTTAATAAAACGACCTAAAACAGGTGCTCTCGCATATATACCTCTTTTTTAGTGTGCGTTGGAAATCATCAAATATCTATCGGGCGGAGCGGGGGAAGTTTCAGACTTTTAATGACTAAAACCCACCCGTGTTCCTTCTTTTGTTCTTTATATTCCGAGGCCGTCTCATCTCTTTCGAACATCTTAGAATACTGGCAGGCGGTGGCCCTGGCAGCCGCACTCCTTTGACGTTTTTTTGAAAATGGAACTCGATATTGATCGATTTATATTCGAAGACGAATCTGAACCATCTTGAATGAGTTCCATACAAAGTGCCTCCATACAAAGCCCGTAAACCGTATCTATCAGTGGGTGTTTTTTTTTTTGTATGTTTGTTGTATGAAACCGCCCTTCTGTAGTTTTCTATGCCTGGGTTGCCAGTTGAGGGTATCAATAATATTAATTATCACTGATTAGATTGTGCATTTACCATTTAATACTGATTATATTGTGCTGCGAAATCGTTTGTGGAATAATCGGTTTGATGCCAAATTTAATGCTCTAGTGTCAATTTTATTATAAAAAAAAAACGTTTCCCCACACTGGGATTTTTTCCGTATCGTGGGTGCTTTTACATACATTTAAAGTCACATACACAAACGACCAGACCCGAAACAACTACCTGTAGGTCATACAAATATTTGTTCTATTCAGGGATCGATTCGGCGACACGCAGTCACTGTGTCAACCATGCCGTCAAAATAGTTTTGTGGTTAATTTACGCATAATCAAATTATAACAATATTATTTCTGGGGCACAGGAATTCTTTGCTAAATTCAAGGAAGAAATGCTTTAGAATTCTTTCTATGCTAAATATAGAATTATTTAAATAAGGTTTGAATTAATATTAAAAAAAAAACTGATAGCCATATCATTTTTATCTCTCTTTCTCTTGAAAATAAAGCGTTGAGAACCAATTTGTGAAAAGAATAGTAACATCAACATTCACAGAAACCAATTTCTCTTTAAACTAGAAAAGTGAAACTCATTTCATCGTAACTTTTTCACTGTTTCAACTTCAACCCTGAATTTTCAGGCAGACATCAGCTGTTACCCCTCATAAAATAGCTTTTTACCCAAGAATAACTATTACCCTTAACCTACTGTGAAACTAGAAGTAATGTATAGTAACATTGAACAAACGAGGCCCAATGATGTGTTAGTCTTATTAATAATTCCTAGGGTCTGACTAACGGTTTCACTAAGTGTCGGAGTTTTCGCCGCCATCTTGAATTGTTTATGTACGCACTGTGTGTAAAACTAATGGCAGGATCTCTGTAAGAGGAAAACTACGATTTTGGACTTTGTGATTGGGTAACTAAAGCTGAGTATTGGCTGTGACTTAAATTGTTTAGACTAAGTCATAATTTTACGGAACGTTTGCTAAGTTTGTCTGCCTTTTATGTCGGGTAGTATTTTATACAAAATTACGTGTGTACGTGATTGTTAGTGTATGTAGTGTGAGTGTGAAGTGTCGTGTAAGATGAGTGTAAAGTGTCGTGCAAGGTGAGTGTGAAGGTCGTGTAAGATGAGTATGAAGTGTCGTGTAAGGTGAGTGTGAAATGTCGTGTAAACCAATACCACCTTACCGTACCAGGTAAGGTAATATTAGTTTACGACTGAATGTGAGGCAAAATAATATCCTTTAAAAACCTAGATTTTTAAGGTTTAAATACATAAATCTAAAATGTTCATCAAATGATTAAGAACTTCATTTTGTACAAAAATGTGTTTTTATACTAAGCTTTAGGCAAAGAGCTTTTCAGGTTCCTTTAATACCTCGTAAAAAAGTCGTTAAATCTTCTTTAACATAAATTCTATTTACCGGTAGGGGCGGTAGGTACTAGTAACTTTGATATCTAAAAACCACCGATTTATCTTCAGATTGTTGTTTTTTTAAATGCAAATGACCCGAATAGTTTTAGAAGTATAATACCACCACCTGCTGCCACCGCCTGACGGGGTTGTGGGTTGTTCGAAAGAGATCCCCGCGGCCCCGGAACCGCGAGTTCGTGGTACATAAAGGGTTAATAACATGGGTGGGTTTTTGTCAGTATAAGTCTGTCACTCCCCCCGCTTGGCCCCAAGGAAGGAACGAAAGTTATTTGATGATTTCCCATTCGCAAAAAAAGTATAATTATAATATATAAAAGGAACAGCATTTTCTCGTTCAAACATCTGTTTATTTTAGCTTCTAGTGTTAATTGAAAAAACCATGTGCAAGTCCGATTCGAGCGCCGAGGGTTCCTTACAAACTTTGACTGCGTAGATTTAGAGGGTTGATTTTTTCACAGCTGCAAGAGACGGCAGACTACAGAGGGGCCCGCCAGGGCTTCTGCCTACTGGGGTTGCGGATTGTTCGAAAGAGATACCGCGGCCCCGGAACGTAAAGGGCAATAGAAGGAAAATGGGTGGGTTTTAGTCAGTACAAGTCTGACACACCCCTTCGCTCCGCCCAGAGCGGGGGCAGTTATTAGATGATTTCCCACCCCAAAAAAAGAAGGTCGGCAGACTTGAGTATATGGTTTTAATTTAAAATCGATATCTCAACGCGTTCCAGAGATAAAGATCCTAACATACAGACACACAGACGGACAACAAAGTGATCCTAGAAGGGTTCTGTTTTGTTTAAAACCCTAAAAACAAAATACTAAGAAATAAAAACAATTGGATACAGGTGTGTACAATGTATCTTGAAATGGCGCTAGTTGTCTATACAGAGCACATAATTTAGTACAATTCAAATAAATTCCAAATTTTGCCACGTGCCAAGATAAACTGGTTGCTGTAAATACGGAGAGTATCGTTAATCATAAGTCATTTAACTAGAATGACTTTGGACTTCTCATTCATTTGAAACGTAACGAAAAGTTGATGAATCATTTTGAATAACGAAAATAAATCATATTTTTAAACGAGTTACGAACACTTTCGTTTTAGGATTTGGGTACACTCAGTGGAAACAACATGAATTAAATTAGAGAGCATAAAATATGTTTTTATATACTTCCTTGAAAACTGGAATGTATTTCATACGCGTGCTTTTTCTCATTTACGGCAACGATAGCTTTCATTTTTTTCTGATTAACAATAAATAGCGGTTCATTTCCTATAGCCGGCGGTAACTTATTTTTTTTTAAGAGCAATGGAAGTTAAATTATCCTCGGTCGCAATGACGAAGTTTCTTCACTTGAATCAAAATATAAGATGTATTTCTTACATTTTTAATAACAATTAAATGTTTATTCATCCAATAAATTTAAAAGCGAAAGTGAGTTTGTTTGTTTGTTTGTTACCTCTTCACGCTTTAATGGCTACATCGATTTGATGAATTTTGGTACAGAGATAGTTGGGAACCAGGAGACGGACATAGGCTAATTTTTGTTTCAAAAAGTGGGAGAAAGAGCGAAGAAAAGGGAAAACTTAGCGTTGCTATTACAAATCGGTAAGGCGCAAGGAGAACTGTGTTACCCCGAATTTAACGCGAGCGAAGCCGCGGGCATAAGCTAGTATAGTTTAATATTGACTTAAGTTTTTACCTGGACCAGCCTCTTCCCAAGTAGGTAAGTTACATTTTATATTTGACTGAGTTGATTACAACCAAGTTGAAGTTAATACTTAGACATTACATAACATCACGCTTGTAATACCCGAAGGATTAGGTAGAGGTACCCTGTATGATATAGTTAAATTACAATAACCCAATTATCTTGAATTCCCATGTAATAGGGAGCGTAATAAGGAAACCCATTACCATTTACCGGGCACTAATCCAGACTCCGTGGTTCCTACTGAAAAATTATTTCTGGAAAAAAGAACAATGACACTATGCTTACTAATTTTAATATTATCAAAGCGAAAGTAAGTTTGTTTGTTACGTCTTCACGCCTAAATGGCTAAACCGATTTTGATGCATTTTGGTACAGAGATAGTTAAGACCCTGGAGACAGACATAGGCTATATTTTTTTTAAAAAAAGAGTGAAAATCATTCTATAATGATGTCTACGTTTATTCGCAAACTCGAAGTGTGCCACAAGCCTAATGCTAAAGCCATTGACTTTAAGTTCCAAAGCTTGAAAATGACGATGGAATAATAAATTGTATTAAGTTATGATAACATTTTATTATGTGGAATGAATGATGGTGTTTATTATGTAAACCCATCAGTTGTAAATTCTGTAGAAATGTAGACAAAGTTTGCTACTTTTGATTTTGTATTATAACATCCCCATAAGTCTGAGGTTCTGCGGTCGAAAGTGTGATTAAGTTTTCTATCAGGAATTTGTACTAGCTGGCAGGAGGCTTTACACTCAAGGCACTCACATAATAGTTCGGTTGAGCAGCTTACAACCTCATAGGTTAACCTGCCAGACGCCATTTAAAGAAAAAAGGAATTTGTGAGTAGCAGCCATAGAGTCCAGATTCGTACTCGGTTGCTGGCAATTAGCTCGCATTGTTATTACATGGGACTACAAACGCACGGCATGAAATTTGGGTGTACAATAAGGTACAAAAAAAAAAACTTATCTCTCCCATCGGAGATAACAGGCATGATATAAGTTCTTTTTTTGAAAACCTTTGCGGGCCCACATTAGGATTTTTTTCTGTATCGGGGGTGCGTTTATAAATATTTAAACTCCCATAAAGAAACAGTCAACCCGAAACAACTACCTGTAGACCATAAAAATATTTATTATCAACACTTGAAACGAGATCTTTACTATTATTTGTTACTAGCTGTTCCACGCGGTTTCACCCACGCTGCTCAGCACCTGTTGGTCGTAGCGTGATGTTATATAGCCTATAGCCTTTCTCAAGAAATGGACTATCCAACATTAAAAGAATTTTCCAATTCCAACCAGTAGTCCCTGAGATTAGCGCGTTCAAACAAGCAAACAAACAAACAAACTCTTCAGCTTTATAATATTAGTATAGATTTATTTCGAGTTGCCGAAAAAGAAGTAGGGGAAAAAGAAAAAAATCGAGCTGTGAGTGACAGTTGTACTGAACGCAAAAAACGAATAAGGAAAAGGGTAGATCGTTTTGTCTGCCCATAAACAACTTCAGTTCATGAGTGATCATGGCGTTTGCAACTAATATTTATGGTAAATATCCCGTTTCAAGTGTTAATAACAATAATGTAAGTGACATTGTCACTTTAAAGACACAAATATTTGTTCCATGCGGGGATCGAACCCGCAAAACCCACAAAGCGCCAACCGTGCTGCGTTTTATTCGATAGCTTTGATAACTTATCTACTTTTCATAAAACTAATATTCAAAAATCTTGTTCTTTGTCATGCCATGATTTGAAAACAAGTCCGAACTTAACCTAGATACGGTAATGCCGTGGTGCGTACATACATTACTTCCGGCCCAGCACTTCCAGTTGCCTCACATCCGGTGCAACACAAAGGCAGAAACAACCCCTTTTGTTTTATATGTTTCTTTGTTGCCTGGCCGCACCTCACCGTAATACATAGCTATGGATGATAATAACTGGTTTTAACTAGAAGAATATTTTTCAAATTTTAGATGCTTGATTAAAATAAAAGTAAAAGACTACCTCAATGGTCTAGTGGTCGCAATTGCAACTACTATTCGTGTGGTTCGGGCTTCGATTCCCGAATCATGTAAGTGTTATTGAGTTTTTCCAGAAAAAAATTCTCAGTAACAACCAGGTAGTCTTGTTTTTTACATTTAAACACACATACACAAACAGACAGACTCGGAGCAACTACCTGTAGGTCATACAAATATTTGTTCCGATCGCTCAGCCACTGCACCAACCGTTCCGTTACTACTATATATAAATACCGTATACTAGCTAATAAGAATGATGATTAAATATATCGAACTCAAAACTCAAACAAAGCATTATTTTCAATTAGACCATTACAGGCACTTTTGAACGTCAAGAAACAAAAGAATAAAGCTACAGTCCCAGCTAAACTGCATAATAACTTGTGAAAGTACTGTAGTTGCCCATTCCAAAGCGTTGATCTCTATGGAAAAGAATGGACAAGAAACTCTATGGACACTCTTTTAACTTCTATATGACTATGTAAGATTTTCACAGCGCAGGAAATCCAATTGTGTTTAACAGATACTCGTGAAACATTTAAGGTACCATTCCCAGACCGGACATATGAGCGTGTCAGACCGTATTGTTGCATATCGGCATCGACAAACACATGCTCGCTGGCATTTTTGAAGCTCCGAGTATGGCACGCGACGATTTTCGTTAGTGTTGGAACGATGTGCGCAAGACGTGGACAGGCAGAAGGCCTGGGTCCTTTAATGTTAAAATACATCGTTTTCTTTTGTTTTAGGATATTTTAACCTCATTTCTTTGCAGTCATTACCACGGACTGGGCCTATAACAAAACAAATCCAGATATTTCTGACCTGCGACCACGGAATATAAACAAAAGAAGGAAAATGGGTGGGTTTAAGTCAGTTAAAGTCTGACACTCTGTCCTACTCCATCCAGAGCACGGAAAGTCATTTGATGATGTCCCATCCGCAAAAAAAGACATATCTGGACAACAACTGAAAATAAAACATGCTTTATTTATTACATTATATGTATCAGCTAAACTAACAGCACGTATACCTCGTTAGACTGAGATTTTAGAGACATACAATGTCACAAGATCTGTCTCCAACCAACCATTCACCAAACAATAGGCAACCCAACAATCCGCACAGCTCAGTCACATCGGGCATGAATGAAGTGCGAGAGTCGACACGTGTGGGCACCGCGTCCGACACGTTCACGAAAGCGACGACGTGTGTGCTGGCCGGCCCAAAGGACGTGGAGCTAGGAAGTTGTGGAGAGACTGGAATTCATTGATAGCTATCGCTTTTGACGCAACGGTTGTCGCAGTGGCTTAACGATTGGCTGCTGCTCTGCGCTATTTATTTTCTTAATTACTGGCTATAGCTGGTGCCCGCGTGATATCGAAAAATACGTTATCTTACGTGTTATTCCAGACTATAATCTACCTCTGTGCCAAATTTCATCAAGATCCGTTCAGCCATACATTCTCACAAATATATTATAGGATAGTAGGAAGTAGGGTTATCCATTACGATGCTCTAAGTCACCAAATAATACAACGGAGAAATAAAAAACCCGTTAATTGAATTATAAATAAACTATCTGTTGCCCGCGGCTTCGCTTGCGTTAAATTCGGGGTAGCACAGTTCCCTTTTCCTGATTTGCAGGTACCTGCTACCTACAGTTTTTGCCCTTGTGACTTATTGATTTGTAATAGCAATGTTAAGTGCTAATCCAGCCTATGTCCGTCTCCTGGGTCCCAACTGTCTCTGTATAAAAATTCTTCAAAATCAGTTTAGCCATTAAAGCGTCAAGAGGTAACAAACAAACTCACTTTCGCTTTTATAATATTAGTAAGGATGTTCCAAACACGATCCGTTAATTTAATATCTAAGATACTGCACTCCCGGGGTTGCGGGTTGTTCGCAAGAGATACCACGGCCCCATAACATAAAGGGTAAAAGAAAACCCACCCAGGTTGTAGTCAGTACAAGTCTGACACTCCCCTCGCTCCCAGAGCGAGGAAAGTAAATTAATGGTTACCCATCCGCAAAAAAAAAGATACTACACACCATAGCTTTTCAGCAAAGGTAAACACGAAGCGGTTAGCCTGAAAAAAAAAAACCAAAATCGAATAAAACCTACATTCACCTTCAACCCGCTTCATTCCAAAACATTTCGTAGCTCCCGATGTGAATAACCCTAACACCTACTGGTGTGAACTGGGTCGGGGGTAATACACAATACTATCGCCGATCTGCTATAGCCGTTAGATCATATCTATGTGTTAAACGTCTGCCTATTGAAATTCTAAAAGCGTTTCTCTGTAATGAATAGCTTTCAAGGAAGTAGTGGAACATGCAAACTGGATAAGGTTCAGTGTAATGGTATTTAGGAGAAGTAACACACTTTGATTGAAGGACTAATGTGGGAAGACATAGGACTAGGAAAACGATATCAGTAAGGGTATTACCACACCAATCGATCGATCGTCGATCGATGCCATCGATCGATGGTAGAATGGATTGGTCGACGTCGATCGATGCCATCGATCGATGGTAGAATGGATTGGTCGACGTCGATCGATAGTTTCCACTAGACCACACCAATCGATCAACGTCGACCGACTGTCGATCGATTGGTGTGGTAACACCCTAAAGAAGTCAGAAGAAACTGGATAGTCGCGACACAAAACCATAAAAAATGTAAAGATTTGGATGAGAAACGTATTGAGGTTTTGTAAGAATCAGCTGATATTTTTCCGTGATTTTGGAATTGATCTCGTAATAAATGTTGTTGGTTTTCATGGGTAGAATAACCTCCTAGCGGGATTGGGAGGGCAAGGAAATAAAATATGTCGTCAAACGTGAAGGCGAATTACTACTAAATAGATAATTTATTTATTTAACGACCTATGTACACATTGAGCACAAAGAAAGACAGGAACAGACAAATAGATACAAAGGTAATGCTTATTTCCAAAGAAATCTGTTCCAGCATCAGCATCTGGAGTAGCGAAGGGAGAGCATATTTAATTAAAAAGAGACGTAGATACAGTGTTTTAAAAAGAAGAAAAAATTTAATACATAAAACATAAAGAAAATAATGAATTGAAAGACAATATCAGAATATGCTTACATACAAACAAGTAGAAAGACAAAAGAATTAATAACAGTAGGTATCTTCTAATATATAAAAACATCGTGTCGCGGTGTTTGTTACCAAACTCCTCCAAAACGGCTGGACATTGTGTGTACGTATCGGGTAGGTCTGACAATCGACTTACATCTATTTTACATACTCCTAAATGATAAGGGTGGCCCTCTGCTGAAGGAAATCTGAGTAGTAGGTAAAACCGCTGGGCACAGCTAGTACAAATATACATATAAAAATCTCGTGTCACAGATTTAGGTGCCATACTCTTCCGAAGCGGCTTGACAGGTTTTTATCTGCGAATCGGTCGTAATTTATTTTTCATACCCCTTAATTATAAGGGTAACCCTCTCAGACCTTATGAGGGACCAGAACAGCGGGTGAATTCGCGGGCTACAGCTAGTAAAATATAATAATAAATACTTATGCAACTGTAGCGATATGGAAAGATAATATTCTTAAACTCTTTCTTTTGAAAACTGAGTCATTTTTCCAATACCTAATATCAAGTGGAAGCGAATTCCACAACCGCCCAGCGTGTTCCATAAAGGAGTAGGAGTAGAAGTCGGTAGAGTGGAGAGGGGGTTTAAGGAGATTCCTAAGATGAGATCTTCAAAGTGCATCAAAAACATGGGAGTAGGAAAACCGTTCCCGCAGTTATGACTGGTTGACTCCAATATATAAATCTATACTTAATATTATAAAGCTGAAGAGTTTGTTTGTTTGTTAGAACGCGCTAATCTCAGGGACTACTGGTTGGAATTGGAAAATTCTTTTAATGTTGGATAGTCCATTTCTTGAGGAAGGCTATAGGCTATATAACATCACGCTACGACCAACAGGTGCTGAGCAGCGCGGGTGAAACCGTGGGGAGCAGCTAGTTATAAAATAAAACGTGTTGTGGCTCCCTTGTGTTGCCAGTTGTATTCAACGTCATCAATTCAAAGTAGCTGGCACCGCACCAAAACCCAACAAAACAGCCAAAATTCTCTTTTCAAAAATACGTAATTCAAGATGGCGTCTGTCCGCATGTTATCTCACCGCTCCGGTTGGCACGTTGTAAAGTTTCTTGAGGCAAGCCGAGTTTCTTCGTCACCTTAATTACCTGGTTTATGCATTGTGGTTCACCGGTCTGTACAGCTTTGCACAAACTAGTAATCTCTTACCTAACAAAGGGGAGATAATATTTAAATTAAGCTTTGTAAACAGGGATTTGCTTTTGAATTTAAAAAAAAATCGTCTGAGATTTAGCATTGTAAATCTTGTTCGTTTTTTTCTTTGTTAAAGTAGAGTTTGCATAAAAATTTGCTAAGTGAGAATTAGCATAATCTAACATTATAAAGGCGAAAGTTTGTATGTCTGTGTACTTAAATATTTGTTACTCCTTCGAGTTCAAACGGTTAAACGGATTTGGATGAAATATGGAATGAAAATAGCTTATGCATTTGGAGTATCAAACTTTTACTGACAAAAACCCACTCGTCGTCCTTCTTTTGCCTTTAATGTTCCACACAACCCGCAACCTCGGCAGGGGGTAGTCCGGGCAGGTCTCTCTGCTTTGCTGACAAGTTTACCCTGGATTAACACATATACCATTACTTTATAACGTTTCGCGTGGGTGAAAACACGGGGCGCAACTACTGTAGTATACAATTTGCTTGAATGTTCTCATTTCTATGATACAGGCTTGTTCTTTATCTGTAGTTTTAACTCTAAAGAGTAACTTGCTGTTATTTTTATATATATTGTCCCTCCTCGTCCTATAAATCCATCCAAATGTTGTCTTGAAAAGATCGCTTTAACCGATAATACCGCCCATTATATTATTATCACCCTATTTATAAGTTGTATACTGATATTCTTGTCATTAACAGGGTGTACATAACAAGGAATATTCTATTTGTCTATCTACCTTTTCCACTGTGAGGTAACATTTTTCTACGCAAGTTTTCCTTTTGAACGTTATCCAACCAAACATATTCAGGACACGTTTCGCAAAACGAATTCAAAACAATGCATCCAGCAATTTGTTATTTCAAAGTCAATAAATATTTCAGCGAACAAACTCGATTTGGGATGCATCTGTTCTACCGAAACTTGCGGATAGGTAGAAACAGTGGATTTTTTTGCATTCAAATACACAAGGCGATGCAATCTGCTGAGTGTATCTCTTACATAGTGGGGCCTTGAGAGTAGGGCTGTCTCACGTTCATTTTATTAACTGCTACCCTACCATGACGTGTTAAAGCAGAACTTTTTCCGCTGAGGGAAAGGGACAGAGCTATACAAGGTGTCTAGCACCATCTCTTTCACTCTACTCTACTTTAAGATGTCATAGTAGGCCTACTGGTAAAAGAACATTGGCAGTCTGGTAAATTTTTTAATGTCTGATAGGTTTTCTTTTATTAAAACTTGAAACTACTGAGGACCTTACCTAATAAACTTACATGCCTAAATGCATGTTTAAGTCTCTGGTATGATGATAACAGGCAATTTTCTGTATATTAATGGAGACTACCTCTTTAAAGTAGACATTGAAATTTCAGGCAATATAGTTCTGGCTCCAAGAAACAAGGTTTTTTATCTGATTATTCAAGCTACCGTCAATTGGTAGACTTTAAATTGAAGTCGTCACAAATATGTCAATTTTATTAAAATATTCTACGTGACAACCCTACTCTTAAATCCAGTTCGAAATGGATGGATGCATTTAATGTTTAGCTTTACGTTTGACCGCTGATGGATATTTCCTGTTATTATGCTAATTTGATTCCACTGCTGTTATGTCAGAAAGATAAAAAGAAAATTCAAATAGATTAGATGGAAATGCTCCCTTTGTTCCGGAAAATAATAGAACGTATTAGCAGGTTTTAGTTAACGCCCTTATATAAAAATATGACAAGTGGCAATCACATTAAAAGTGTTTTGTGTTTTTATGGTAACTGTACATTCTTGTCGAGAAACTCCGAGGCAGGACGAGATCGTCCATAGAAACACTCGTTTAGCCTCGTGTATTTCTCGCTTGACTGTACATTCTCGCACTGCGTTCCCTGCTTCCGAATATCTTGTAGAGATTGTATAGCCAAGACAACACCTTTGATATTTTGAGTACATACATACACGTATTCTATTTATCAGTTTAGTAAAAGGAAAGGAAAAACTCGTAAAAAAAAAACAAAACAAAGCATGCCCTTTGTTAGATGATGGGAAAACATCAAATAACTTCTCTCGCTCTGGGCGGAATGGGAGGAAATGTCAGACTTTTACTGGCTGAAAAATATAAATGTTCCTTCTTTTGACCTTTGCATTCCGGGGCCGCGGTATCTGTTTTGAACAACCCGCAAACCCGGCAGGCAGTGGTCCAAGCGGGCCCCTCTGAACAAGCATACCTGGAAGATATTTCTCAACTGCATGGAAAGACAAGTCAGAGGCTCATAAGAGATATAAAACTCTAAATCCAAGTTAAGCACAAACCGCGTGACAAAACAGAAAACTAGAAAGTAAGAGATGGGAAAAGAAGACCGTTAAGGACAAGAATCAACTAAGCTATGATATTACTTGCGACGTAGCATGTTATGTGAACTGTGTACGAAAACCAATATACATAATTAAATCCTCAAATACATATGATCTGACAGACTATGTACCCTTATAAGTACAGTCTAGACCGTATAGTGTCATAAAGTGCAAGATTTCTCCTTCTAAAATAAAAGTGGCAATAGAAGAGGTTTAAGAAAAGTTATACCTCAATAAGGGGGTGGATGGGTCTGAAAGTGGAGTCGTTTACCAAAAAAAGTTGTTTGGTAATCGTGGTATGAAGACGTGATGCGGAGGAATGAGGAGAATGTAGTACATAATCATTTTTGTATAAACGTATGAACATAGGCCATGGACTACAGAAAGACCGAAAAAACGATCAATGGTCTATGTTAGGGATAATAAGACTAGAAAGGAGGTAACTGTTCAGATTACGAGTAATTGAAAACTATGTTAGAAAATGACATGCTGCGCCAACCCAAAATAAATAAGGGCCAAGTCATAAGGGCAGGAGATAAAGATAGATCATTTATTTGATGCAGCAAAAGAGACAATACAGGAATTAACCTTTTGAACGCCGGAGGATAAACGCGTGCCCTTCACGCCGAGATACTCATTTCACCTACACTTTTGTCACATATTTGTGTCATTAGCGTCCAAGGCACGTCTAAGCTTGTCACATATATATGACAATGGCGTTCAAAAGGTTTATACAAAAAATAAAACCAGAAAAAAGGATAACATAAAAAAGTAAGGTAGACTAAGTTAGATTGACCCATATTCATTTAGACACATCACATAAAGACATGGCCCTAAAATAAGAGACAAGTTTTTGCTGATAGAAAATTCAACGCAAACATTAAAATAAATGACCTATTTTACATGCTATTATGACAAAATATATAACAAAATTATACATAATTACGACGTAGGACGCAAAGACCGCAGGCAAAACCGAGTTGACACGAAAATTAAAACCAAAACTAAATTATACCAAAATTTTAATTAAAAATGAATTCCCACTGAAAACTTGAAACAAAATAACGCTCCACAACTAAAGTAAAGGAAGTTTTAAAATTATTTTAAAATACTCGCAAATTGTGACTTGTATATATTACGATAAGCATTTGCATAGCCTCGAAGACTCTAGTAAGTACTAGAGATGTATCTTGACTTAGTTGCAATAAGAAGTAGAATAATATGTTAATAAAGTCTACCTGCTGTACATTTTCGTTTAGCTCCTTTTTGGAACGAAGTTCCTTATCGCGCGTTGTGAAAGGGGGCTAGACGGAAAAAATTCTTACGAAAAGTTGTCATGACACTTTTAGCGATAGTAAGCTATTGTAAGCTGTGCGGCGTCGCATGTTTCTCTGTCTGTCTTCTGTTTCTCTCTCTCTCTCTCTCTCTCTTATAGAAAGCAAGCCAGATAGTTTCATTTCTATAGGAACTTCGTTCTATCCGGGTGTCCCTTGACACCTCTAAATTTTTGTTATGTATAGATGATCTACGTTTAAGATATTGTTCTAGAAAAATTAATTCTTTAACACTGAGGGTTTTTCTCACTTGAAATCATGAAATCCAGTGGGTGTCATGGCCTCAGCCAGGGGTGAAAACTTATATACTAAGCGACTGCACTTTAAGGGCACCCTCCGCAGGGTACGAGCCTGTTGTTCGTCTGTCAAATCTCTTTATCTCAGTAAGGCGTGGATGTTTCGTGTTGAAATTAAAACTCAACTCTGTGGTCTCTGTCAGAGACCACAGTCTACGCAGTCAAATTGTATGGCTGTTTATGTCGAAAGTTTGTACGGAACCCTCGGTGCTCGAGTCTGACGGTTATTTTTTACTTAACCCTTATTGTCCCACTCCTGGACAAAGGTCCGCCCGCAGTCCTTTCTTTTCTCTCTATGGTGGGCTTCTTCTCGCCAATTTACGAGGAATCCACCCATTGCGTTCCGCCATATTCTCCTCAGTCTTATAATCACAGTAATTCATGGCTTTCAAATAAAAAATAATATTAACTTAGTCCTGTATAAGGTTTATGTAAATGAATCGTTAATTTCCTTAGAGATCTAGCAAGAAGCAAATGGAACAGTTTCTCACAAAGATACATTACTTTCACCTGGACGACTGCATTTTTCTTATAAATTGCTTGAACTCAGCTCTTGGCGCGTTCAACTTAAATTATCTCTTGAATTATCATCAGTTTTTTTTCTTTTTGTTAGACAAGATAGAATACTTGGAAGTGTGGCAATTAATTTAAGAATTAACTACGTATAGAAAAATCTGAGAAGAAGCCGTGTTGCAGTACCTACGCTTTCATAAGTATGGTAGATGGAAGTTGCACAAAGTATAAGGAGAATTAGTGTTGGTAACCTGGATATTTTTTTTGCGGATGAAGAAAGGAAGTTATAAAATATGTAACTTCCCCCGCTCTTTGCGGTGCGGGGGTAATGTCAGACTTTTACTGACTAAAACCCATCTATTTCATCTTTTGCCCTTTACGTTCCGGTATCTGTAACCCGAGCAGGCTGTGGCCTCTCCAGGCCCCACTGCTTCAACATTTCTTTAAGGAGCGCGTGGAACACGAATGCGCCGTCAACACGGTGTGGTTCTATCTGCAATGGGAAACAGGCGTGAGTTTATGTATATAAAAAGTATCAATATAAGTCAAATAAAACACCAAAGCCATCAGAAATTCAGAACTATTTGTGACTGTCATTGCAAAGTTTCAGACGTTAGAACAAATGGCTAATTCCCTTGATATCTAACTTGGAAGTCTCAAGGAGACTCAACTTCTACCTAGCTAGGTGGCTGCATTTTTCAAACAAATTGCTTGAAGTCGGTGGTAGCATTAGAGCGAGTGCGCATTCAAAGTTGATTATGATTACTTTTTGATGGTTTTCTAGTAGAAAGATAGAATTTGTTACTTTGTGAGTGTTGTGAATTTACTGAAGACGTTTTTTGAAAATGAAATCTTTATTTCCATATAGTAGTAGTAGTATAACTTTACAAAAAGTAAACGATGTTTAAATGAAAAAAACATACAGTACAATTATTACAATAAGTTTGGTCATTATCAATTCTAGATAAGCAGGAAAGTTAAGATGCAGTAATTTATGTGAACGGTGAAATCTACTGTTTTAAGAAAAGTCACAAGTGAGGAAATTATTATTTCCATTTATGAAATCACCTCAACCTCACTCTACCCACATTAAAGACTTCAAAAAATATTCAGTGAAGTGCTCGTTGAGTCGTAAAGGAGATAGATAAAACGTATAATTTACGAGGCTTTTAGTGCTAATAGCAAAAGCCTTTATTGCGAACCCATCATAAAGTTAAACAGAAGGTGCTACTCAAGTGGCATATCTCGGGAAACGTAAACTGGGGACTGAGTACCTATCGTTTATGGCTTTTTTCGCGGATGAGAAATCATCAAATAACCTCCTGCGTTCTGGACGGAGCGGGGAGAAGTGTCAGACTTGTACTAACAAAATTCCATGTTCCTTTTATTGCCCTTTATGTTTTGGCGCCGCGTTATCTATTTTGAACAACCCGCAACATCGTATATGGCTTGGACGAACTCCGGGCCGTTATGGCTAATTTACATAGGAATGGTTAATGATATGCTCTTTGACTAGTTAAATTTTTGAGAGTTTCATTTCATTCTATCCTCATACCAACTTTATTCTCATGGTGGCTTGGAGAGAGCGACTGTCGCAACCCCGTGCGGGGCACGCCACAATGGTGGCGGTAAGTCCCCTCTTTGAGGAGTGGCTGGAGAGTCGCCATGGCGTGCTCACATCGGTGGGGGTAGTTATTTGATGAATTCCTACCCAAAAAAAATACCAACTTTATTTTAATTATTTCGGGTTGGTGCATCGTTGTCTACTTTTCCCATACTTCTTTATTGCTCATCTCGTCCTATACCTTCTTTTGTGCAATTTTACCCTTTTTTTTTTTTTTTTCGGGTGGGAAATCATCCAATGACTTCCCCCGCTCTGCGCGGAGCGGGGGGGCATGTCAGACTTGTACTGACTAAAACCCACCCATGTTCCTTCTGTTGCCCTTTACGTTCCGAGGCCGCGGTATCTCTTTCGAACAACCCGCAACCCCGGCAGGCGGAGGCTCTGGCAAGCAGAGGTGCTTTGCTGACTCTCTTTGAGGCGCGCGTGAAACACGAACGCGCCGTCGACACGGCCTGTCGTCAATCGACGGACGGACGGTGAACTACCCATTACCCACAGACTGCAATTTTACTCTCAGATCATATGCGATGGATGGTCTTTTTTACTCTTTTAGCTATCCACGTTCCTACTCAAAACTTTCCCCAAAATATTTTCCTAATATTAATAACAATATATCGTAAAACTCGGTAGCGGACATATTTTACGACATCCGCACACTGATTAGCCTTCTACCTATCGATATATGTAGAATATTAGATTTTTGTCCAACGACCTTTTATTTTATACCTCAGTCCAGTCCAGATTTATCGAAATCATCATTTTTTCAACATCCAATAGGCATATTTTGCGAATGAAACAGACATATTTTACAGATTATTATGATATATACATTTTACAGATAATGACCATGAGATTCCCTGTTCGTGTTTTTTTTTGTTGCATTGTACATTATCTCAAACATTACATCTATACTAATATTATAAAGCTGAAGAGTTTGTTTGATTGTTTTTTTGAACGCGCTAATCTCAGGGACTACTACGGTTGTATTTGGAAAATTATTTTAGTGTTGGATAGTCCATTTCTTGAGGAAGGCTATAGGCTATATAACATCACGCTACGACCAACAGGTGCTGAGCAGCGTGAGTGAAACCGCGTGGAACAGCTAGTTACTAATAAAAATTTCGTCCTCAACGCTTTTTTTTTAATTTATTTTTAAGTTAGTTTACAGTACCTATTTTAATTTTATTTAAAATTATTAAATAAACAGGGGTGCAACATAACACAATGCATCAAAACCAGGTAAAATTACGAGTATACGACTGTGTTAGTAATACATTGATGGCCGACCAAAAAGTACTAGGCTAACATAAATTCAAGGAGTTCTGTATTTTTACCACATTCACTATCCTCGGTCCACATTTGGCGCTTGCAACTCGTCTAACATCGTTCCGTACCGTCGGGTATTCTCGACACGTGGCTGGCTGTCAGATCAATCACCCGATTTGATGTACGGTACATTTCCTGAGCAGAATGTGGCTTTTTGCTGCACATTTCGCTACTCCTGGTTGTGTAGGATGTTAATTCAGGCGGGTATAGCATTGGGTTGCATCTAAGATGCAATGTCTCGAATAAATAATCGTGAGTCGTGTATTTGAATCCAGGCAACCACTTTGAGTTATATAATTTGATTTTATTACTCCTTACCAACCGTTGAAAAAGAAAATAAGAAATTGGCATGTATCAATCAAAACATAAATATTTTATTTCACATAGACTTCCAAAACGTCGAGAAAATTTGTGAGATTTGGGTTGGTCGTTTCCTATGGAGAAAAACCAGCAAGAAAATAAATGGTAACCCTTGGTTTTAATATGTTAATATGTTAGTATATACCTAAGTATGAAAATGTTATTGATATGTTTACATATCGATAACATTATTAAGGTCACCAAAGTTTGAAGTATTTAATAATTCAAACTTTGGTGACCTTATGTGAATCATGATAAGCAACCTGCTTTTGATAAACAAGTCTTCTAGAATTACAAGATATGTATCAAATTCCTCTCATACTTACGTGGGTGTCGTAAAGGACAACTAGTGGGAGTATTCGAATTCCAAACACAAACTTGGCAGTATGTTACCTACACATAACTATAACTACTTTATAAGTTTGCTTTTCTATTTTTTACTTATTATAATTTCGATTCCAAGTTTGAAACTCTGAGGCCGTTGAGTTCGACTGTCACAGCCATTTAAAAAAAAAAACTAATCGCCTAGTTTACGCTTCCATGTGACATATGGGCTTTAGATTTAACCTTAGTCAGAGGCTAAGTGTTGCCATAAAACGTGGCAACGCCGCAAGTCTCTTGGGCACATTATCAGCTGAGAGCGTTAATTAAGAGTGGTTTTACTATTTAGTTTAGTTTCGTTTTTAATTATAACAATTTACTTAGTTACCAAATTGCAATCAAGCAAGATTCAGGTTTTTGTCTGCTTCGTACAACCCACTTGATGTCGAATAATTTGGAGTTTAAACTGAGTTGGTATAAAGTCCAAGCTAAGCAAGCAAAGCGCTTAGTATTTCGCGTGAAACAACTGACTATCTGACCTCCACAACCGAGATATAGAGTTCTTCTTGGTAAGACTGATATTAAGAGTTTCAGTCTTCTGAATATTCATAACGACCTGAAGAAACTTTTTAGTCATCTGTAACTTCTTCACTGCACGTGTAAGGGAGTAGATCATACTGGAGGATTTATTTATGCTTGGGTATTTTTTGATTTATTATTATATTAAATTTATCATATAATATATTAAATATATTATATGATAAATTGGTGTTTGCCAACTGGCATGTGATAAATTAATGATTTCTTAAATTTACCTTGTTATAAATGAAATTGTATTATATCTGGTTCTTTTAAACTGACTGACAGATGTGTTGCTGGGGAGTTTGTTCCGCCACTCCTTTCCAGCTAAAACACTAGGAAGTGGCGAAGGGTGGGCGTTTTGGGGGACTGTGTGAATACAGCCTTATTAGCCTAATTTGAATGAATGAATTTTGTTTTTTTTTTTGTTTTCTTTCCAGTTCTAGCAAAAGTTATAAAGTGGAACAAAAAATAGCAAAATGACGCACAGGGTAACTTAATTCAGAAGCAAAGCTCTGCAAAATTCTGTATTTACATGCAGCGCTTCTGCCTCCGGGGTTGTAAACATAAATTACTAACAATAGAATGTGTTCGTGTCCGTACGTGGAGGACTTTTACTAATTACATAAAACAAATATTACTGGGTTAAACTCTGCAGATATTTGCTTGACAACAGTTTTTATTATTTGTTTGGTAAATATGGTCGTTGGGTGAATGAACGTTTCAATGTAACTTTTTTTTTCGAGTGAATGGCAGGTTAGTGTTGTTTCTTCTAGAACTGGTAGATAAGATCCCGCAAAGATGAAATACACATTTCATGAAGATTTTGCTTTAACGTTTTAAACAACATGTTAAATAAAAATTGTGCCACAATCAAATAAAATAATTAAATATTATTTTAGGTGGACGTCAAAACAAATTTTAGAAGAGATGATTGTCTAATTTGTAAGTAAAAATTAATAAATTTTTTTAGAACGATTTTTAATAATAGATTTAAGGAGAATAAACTACACCTGGAAGACCCAGATTAAACTTACCGACCAGGGCATAGTGACATGGAAAAGAGAAGGTACTCAGTACTGGGTGGAACAAGTCTGGAGTATGGAGTTTCTTGCCTATTCTTCGACATAAAGATCTACGCTGTGCAATGGGCAGCTTACAGTACTTTCACAAATTATTATGCTTTGTGCAGTCACAAACAGAAACAAAAGTGCTTGTAAACGTATAATTGAAATAAATACTTTGATTTTGAGTCCCTCCCTAAAGTTTACACAGTTTGTTATAAAAAAAAAATATAATACTATTTCAAAGCTGTCAGCAAAAACATTTCGAAATATATTACAGACATGTTCAATTATAACTAATCAATGAAAAAAGAAACCCCGTATCTTGTTCGCTTTCAACTGAAAACTAAACTACATAGATTTATCTTCATTAGTCTATCAGGGCTGCATTCAAAGCCATTTCGCAAAAACTCGTGCCGTCAAATAGAATTCACTAGTTATCTCTCATGGTTATTTACAAAAGCCTTTTGATAAATGATTTGCATTATGATGCAAATCTTTTTTAGTTTGGAATTTTGCAGTTTTAGGGTTCCGTACTGAAGGGTAAAACGGAGGAGCTCGTGCCTAAATAAGCCGCGCTTACCTAGGTTGGTCCGTGGATGGGTGACCATCCGTCACATACCGAGTTTCGTCCGTGCCTCGGAAAGCACGTTAAGGTTTTGGTCCCAGCTGTCATTTGTAATGGACATGTAATGAGGAGGGATGAAGGAGATGTGACTAAAAGAGTAATGGATTTGAATGTTGATGGACGGAGAGCGAGAGGAAGGCCAAAGAAAAGATGGATGGATTGTGTAAGGAATAATATGAAGGAGAAAGGAGTAAATGATGCCGTGACGTCTGGAAATGTCTAAAAAATCTAGGGGAGAATGGAAGAAGAAAACGTGTTGCGCCGACCCCAAATAGAATGGGACAAGGGCAAGAAAATGATGATGTCATTTGTAGATATTTGACAGTCGTTATATCTAGGCAGTGTCCCGAAAGTCTGATAGCCAGTCTTATCAAGGGGTATCGTATTACCCAGCACTAAATGGGTTATGGAGGTCAGATAGGCAGTTGCTCCATGTAAAACACTGGTATTCAGCTGCATCCGGTAAGACTGGAAGCAAAGGCTAGGCAGATGATGACTGAAAGAGTAGAATGGGACCTTATTACTAAGACTCCGCTGTCCATGCGTCTGTCCGTCTATCACCAGGCTATATCTAATGAACCGTGATATTTAGACAAATGTTGTTTTTACAGATGATGTATTTCTATTGTCGCTTTAACAACAAATACTCAAAAACAGAATAAAATAAATATTTAAGGAGGCTCCCATACAACAAACAAGTTTTTGTGCCGTTTTGAGAGACAATGGTACGGAACCCGTATTGCGCTAGTCCGTCGCGCACTTTGTACATTTTTTTTTGCATTTGAATAAGCAAAATGCGTGAACTCTGTTGTTTTTAATTTGTATTAAACTAACGAGTTTTTGTAGTTAATCGCGCCAGATAATATTATTTATGTTATTCTTGAACACGTATCAGATCAAGCAACGGACAATGCTGCGCGCATTAAAGTTAAAACGAAAAGAATATATCTGACAAGACTACAAAAACTAATTAAAAGTAATGATTTACATGTTAAAAGCTTCATAGTAAATCATTACTTTTAATTAATTTTCAATTCACAAAACTGGCTCTTATTTGCAGTACTATTAGGTTCATCATGCAAAGTATTTTACACGCGTGCTTTTTATTCATTTATAGCAACAAGAGCTTTATGTTTTTCTGATTTCACAACGGATAAAAAAAACAACTGCTCAATCCCTATAGCCAGAGGTGATTTTTATTAAAGCTAGGACGCGGATGTTTTTATGTATAGCACGGCCAACGAGAAACGATACCAAATGTAAACAAAACCCATGCTAAAACCCCATCTAAAATGGCCGCCCGAATGTTGGCGAACCCGTCTTAACGTTGTCATGTTTTTGCCGGGAGAACGAGACATTATGACAGAGGCACAAGATGGAAAGAGCTAAATATTAGATTGTCAACGCCACAGTTGTTCTTTAGGTTAATGACCTTTCGTATCGCTTCTCGTTGGTCGTACTATAGATACTTAAATTTAATTTAAAAAAAAAATGTGTTTATCAACAGAATTTCACAAATAAATATGATTATTAGTAAAATAATTTGCTATTTAGAGGCGTCAGAATTTTCCTTTTTCTTCAGCCTGAGAAGAAAAAGTGCGGAAAGAAAAGAATTAAATCATATCTATTGTCATAGCGAGTTATGACAAAAATACTTTTCGTTTTGTTATTTATTTTCTGTCAATTTTTCCCAATGAACCTTGAACTTAATACTTTATAAATAAAGTCGAAAATCTATCAAAGAAATCTGACAGATTGTAGTAGCTTGATGTGCAGGCGCCTGTACTATTTCAACAAAGGGACCGTGCATTTTATCTGCATGTGAAAAGAGTCATTATTGGTCCTTTTATAAAAAATATTTCGTGAAATTATATTGCTACAACATTTCATGAAAGTTCCGGTGAAAAGATTCCTTCATAAGCTATATCATTAATTAAGAGTCATATCAATGTCTACTAGACGTGGCCCGTGGTTTACGGTATTAAAAGTAGCCCTTGTTTCAATCCAAGATGTCATATACACTATCTCAATACGAAATTTCACCTAAATAAGTTCATTCGTTTGAGCGTAAAGGTGTAACATACATTCATACACACACTTACATACATACTTTCGTCTTTATAGCATTACTGTGATAATAAATTGTTTATTTTGATATTACACGTTATGCAATGTTATTTAGTTGGTGGCGTCCCCTTATAAGCATATAGATGCCTGTACTAGAGGGCGCCGCTCTTTTACATCATACAAGTGTAATAAGATACAAAGAAGTAAACAGGTAGTTAAACAATTAAAAGACTAATTCTAGTTCTAAACTAAGTCTGTCGGCGTGTATGTGTGTGTGTGTGTGTATGTGTGTTTTGGAGTGTGTGTGTGTTTTGGAGTGTGTGTGTGTTTTGGAGTGTGTGTGTGTGTGCGTGCAAGGTGTTGATTTATACGGAAAGCGGTTTGTGTAAATAGAAACAGTTTAATTCATATTTAACAGCAGGTTCTCTGTTTCATAATAATGTCACTTGTTTATCCAGTTAACCAGCAACGATTTGCATTCTTTAAACGGTTTTGTGTAAATATCTATTACTTTATTTATTTTATTGTATAGAGAGACGAGCGCTTACTAATTTGGTATAATTCACTAGTAGAGCAGGTCCTTTTTTTAAAGTACATTACTTTTATTAGTGTCCGTTGTGGTCTTTCTACATCAAGAAAACGTGTTTCACGAGCGCCTCCCCAAATAGGAATCTATACTAATCTATACTAATATTATAAAGCTGAAGAGTTAGTTTGTTTGTTTGTTTGTTTGAACGCGCTAATCTCAGGGACTACTGGTTGGAATTGGAAAATTCTTTTAGTGTTGGATAGTCCATTTCTTGCGGAAGGCTATAGGCTTGTATAACATCACGCTACGACCAACAGGTGCTGAGCAGCGCGGGTGAAACCGTG
The DNA here is from genome assembly GCA_958449745.1 of Ochropleura leucogaster. NCBI lineage: Eukaryota > Metazoa > Arthropoda > Insecta > Lepidoptera > Noctuidae > Ochropleura > Ochropleura leucogaster. Next base: position 7,197,038 of record OY288223.1, on the reverse strand, counting down.
GGGAACAGCTAGTACAATATATGATTACTGATTGAACTATCGTATATCTAATATATAAAATTTTCGTGTCACAGTTTTCGTTCCCATACTCCTCCGAAACGGCTGGACTAATTTAAACGAAATTTTGTGTACATATCGGGTAGGTCTGAGAATCGGCCAACATCTATTTTTCATACCCCTAAGTGAGCAGCGGGTGAAACCGCTGGGCACAGCTAGTAACACATAATAATCTAACACTTGCTACAAAAAACAAAGCCACGATCTAACCTAAAATCTCTGAATTCCCAAAATCTAAAACAAGCCATTGTCTATAAATATTTGTAGCATTCAGGTCAACTAGATTGGGGCTCACAGCTCGCCACGTATAACTTCATTTTAGTGCGGGTTGTTGTACATTCGTCACAAAGTAAATTCGTCACGAAAAAAAGTATGTGTAAAGGACCATGGGGGATTTTGTATGAACCCCGTCCCCACCCTTCAACAGTCTTGGGATGCGTCTCGATTTGTTCACTGGGACCCAGAAAAGTCTAAAGTACCAGTGTTAGTGTCAAAATCAATTGGGTTTATTTATAAAAAAAAAACAAAAATCATTATTTTCTACAAACTAAAAGCATATTTTTACGTTAACAAATGACGATTCTATACAGCATAACAAAAAAAAACTAATAGGTATTAACATCTTTGGAAAATATTAACAGTATTCAGTTAATAACATTTAACTTATTAGTAAGTTCATCTAAAAGCATGTCAAACAATACACTTCTAACTTTTGTTTTGCGGATTGGAAATCATCAAATAACTTCCCCCGTTCGAGGGAGCGAGCGGGGTGGAGTGTCAGACTTATACTGACTAAAACCCACCCATGTTCCTTCTATTGCCCTTTACGTTCCGGGGCTTCGGTATCTCTTTCGAACAACCCGCAACCCCGGCAGGCGGTAGCTCTGGCAGGCCCCTTTGCTTTGCTGACATTTCTTTGAGGCGCGCGTGGAAAACTAACGCGCCGTCAACACGGTTTGTCATCAATAGACGGACGGATGGTGAGCTACCCATTGCTCACCGTCCACAGGCCCGCATCTACGGTGGCCGGGAGTTGTTTCGCAGCGTCCGATATCGTATACCGTCGGAAATGCTCCACGAAATACCACCTGCTGTCGAAGACGATTCCCAGGTACTTCATCGTCGACCCGACGCCGATGCGAACCCCTTTTATCGTCAGCTGGGATCGCGACGGTGGCATATTCCCGCGGCCATGAAAGACAATTATTTCGAGACCCAGGTCCTCTCCGCGACCATCGCAACCACGCGTGTCATTACTTCGGCCGCCACATGGTGCGACACCCCCTGTGTCAGCAAGAGTGTGTCATCAACGTAGTTTGCTACGCTGACGACAATCGTAAGCTTAATATGATAGCTCCTATTTTTTGTTGTCGGGGGGAAATCTTCAAAAGGCGACCGATCTTTGGGGACAAGACCGGACAGTGTGGGACTTTTACCGCACTAAAACCACCCCGGTGATCACCATCTGCACATGAGAGTAGGCCCTGTTTCCTACCCTGTTTCCCCTCTGTGCAACGCCTGTTAAGGCACATCCCTGGGGCGACTACACATAGGTAACCCTGAGCCTCGCTGTGCATGTATGCACGACAGCTCGTGACCACAGTGCTGCCGGTTATCTCTGAGGTCTATCGCTGAATGCTCAGAGTCCCTACTCTGAACGACCGTGACCCCGAAGTCCCACCTGCTGTTACACCTGCTAAAACCCCACCTGGGTTTCGGCGTGTGAAGCGGCGAGACGGTAGCCTCCTCGACTTCTTATCCTACTGCGATCTGCCCTCTCACGATTCCGTTCAGCAGCCTCCTTCTGAACCATCACTGTCTCTCGTTCTTGCCCGATCCTAGCGTCTAGGACCCTTTGTTCCATGTCCCACGCAGGGTACTCCTCGAACGTATGCTGCGCAGAGTCCAAACCGTCTCCACAATGATGACAGCTTGCCGTGGCCTCTCTTCCAATCATATTCAGGTACTCACCGAAGCAACCGTGCCCGGTAAGCAAATGAGTAAGTCTAAAGGAGACGCTCTCCCCTCTTTTTTGCCATGCTTCGAAGTGTGGCAGGACGGCTTCGACAACACGCTTCTGTGAATATTGCGGCTGTTGCAGCCGCTCACGCCACTGCTCTAGCGCGCATCGCTGTTTCTGCCGCCTCAGTCTAGCCACAGGGATTCCTAGCACATTTATCACCACTACGGCGGATGGCGCAAATTCGGCTGTAAACCCTGGCGTCCATATCTGCCAAGATCTATCCAGCGGTGGGACACGTGCCTGGAGAGTTGCCACCTCAAAGGACACATTACGGTATCCTCGTGCGATTCAGATAGCTATTTTCCGCTGCAAACTGTTAATTTTAGTCCTGCAGCGTCGGACGCCAACATCCAGCCAACGCACAACCCCCGCGTAAAGGCGGCGAACTTCTTCTCGTGGCCGCCCAAGATTAGGCAACAGTCTGTGAAAAGCGCCCACTACCTTTCCAACTCGGGGAACTAGGCGCTCGAAGTGCTCTTCGAATCTCCACCGACCGTCCAAAGTCAGGCCAAGGTACTTAATGGCCTGCGGGGTTGCGGGTTGTTCGAAAGAGATACCGCGGCCTCGGAACGTAAAGGGCAATAGAAGGAAAATGGGTAGGTTTTAGTCAGTACAAGTCTGACATGCCCCCCCCCTGCTCCCCCCGGGGAAGTTATTGGATGATTACCCACCCGAAAAAAAAAGGTACTTAATGTATCGCCGTAGTTTTATGTGGCGCTATCTCTAGACACCTTTCGCGGGTCGACGCCACGACCTTTTCTAGTCCTATTTTTGCGAGCTAAATATTCTCTCTTCTCGTCATCCGCGTAACAAACGATATTAACGCCAACGGGGAGATCAGTACGCAGAACCACATCGTAAGCGAGGTTCCATAAGAGAGGTCCTAAAACAGATACCTGCAGAACTCCGCACATAATCTTCCTGAGATGTACGCTACCATCCCGATCCACATAGCAAATATATCTATCACGAAGATAAGCCATATTCTAACCCTATTTTTCGCACACTAAGAAAATGTGTTAGTAAAAGAGAAATAATATATAAAAAACAATGTATCATAAAACCTAAACCCCACGTATTTGACATATGTCGCCATAGTAAAAAGTTCTCTATTCTAGTAGATCTTTCAAATGACATGTGTCTGTAATCTGTTGGTTGGTGGGGACGTTTCTTCCCATGGTCCTTTGCCACAATTCTAATTTATTTTCAATATATTAATTTTGTTTATTGTAAATTCGTCACATAGGTTTTATTCGCAACGATAGCAAAAAAATAAACAAGAAGTAGAATAAAATGTTGTATATTTTTCAGAATCACATCAAGTTTAATAATTTACCTCACATCTACTTAACAACAATCACAGTTCTCGAGTGAACGATTTGCCTAAAACTTAACAATAATAAGATAAACAATAGAAAAAAAATCATAACAATAATCATCTTTTTTTTTAATTTAACATAACATTTATAAAAAATCACAGATCTCGACTTGCTGACTTGCTTACAACAATATAAATAAATACAATAACCTAACATCTACGTAAAAATCATAGTTCTCAAATGGCTGGTATGCCCGTAACATTACAAATAATAAGAAAAACAGTTAAAATCAAAATAGTTTTATTTCACATAGGCCTACATGGGCACTTATAAAACGTCGAGAAAAGATGAAAGTCTTTAATTAACCTAAAACCTACATAAAAATCACAGACACAGACAGCGGCTGATTTACGAACAACATTACAAATGATAAGAAAAATATACATCACAGTAATAATCACTTTTTTTCTTAACCTAAGTAAAAATCACAGATTCTGAGTGGCTGACTTGTTTATAACTATGTAAAAATAATAGGACGTATAAGTATATAAACTGTAAAAAAACTATATTTTAATGTAATATATTGATCGACAATTAAATGTTAAGTACATGTTTTTAAAATGCTGTAAAACAAAAAGTTTTTTCAGAACTTCAGCCAAAGACATGTTATCGTAATTGTCCAAAATAGTTTTCAATTCTTTATCATATGTTAAGGATCGACGTGTACTCATCTTTAAGGATAGATCAAATTTGAAATTCTTTAATTTCCAATTTATATTTTCAGCCTTCTTTTTTAGTATATCAAGAAATTGAGCATTTAAAAAAATGAACATTTAATTACCAATCAATATACTTATTACATGCGCTAAAAACTTGCTTGCTATCGCTACTTAAAGAAAAAAAATATGAACCTGTGACGAGTTTACACATATTTTTTATACATGTGACGAATTTACTTTCAATGTATGGATTTTTCAAAATATGACGAATTTACTTTGTGACGAATGGACAATAACCCTTTAGTGCTGCAACCCTGTTGCATTCTAATCACAGATACTTCGATGGGTCGCCCCCAGTATTTCATTCTTGTGAATATTTTGTACTAGCTGTGTCCCGCGATTTCACTCGCGTGGTGTTAGAATATACAATATACCTTTATGAATTGTAGCCTATGTGTTATTCTGATGTAAAAGCTATATTATTGTAACGTTTAATTAAAATCCATTCAGCAGTTTTTGCGTGAAAGATCATCCATTCAAACTTTCGCGTTTATAATATTATATTTTGTATATATATGTGGCTAAATAGACGCTCGGGTCGATCTTTAGGTTAAGCCACGTTTACATAGGTTGGTCTGTGGATGGGTGACCACCCGTTATATATCGAGTTTCCTCGGAAATCACCTTAAGCTGTTGGTCCCGGCTGTCATTTGATCTTTGACAGTCGTTCCAAGTATTCACTGTCCTGAAAGTGTTACAACCAGTCCTTACCAAGAGGTATCGTATAACCCAGTACTAACTGGGTTGTTGAGGTCCGATAGGCAGTCGCTCCATGTAAAACACTGTTATTCAGCTGCATCCGGTTGAAGCCGACCCCAACAAAGTTGGAAAAAGGATGATGAAAATTTTGTAAATACAATCAATGATATAAAAATACTAGCTATTCCACGCGGTTTCACCCACGCTGCTCAGCACCTGTTGGTCGTAGCGTGATGTTATAGCCTATAGCCTTCCTCAAGAAATAAACTATCCAGCACTAAAAGAATTTTCCAATTCCAACCAGTAGTTCCTGAGATTAGCGCGTTCAAACAAACAAACAAACTCTTCAGAAAAAACCCGGAATCCCAGCAGGCTGTGGCCCTGGCAGGCCTCTTTGCTTTTCTAGTATCTCTTTGAGTTACATGTTTGTTATTTATTATTTGTATGACCTACTTATTAATTATTGTAGTTGTTCCGGCTCTTGCTGTTTGTGAATGTGTGTTTAAATGTTTATAAACGTACCCACAATGCAGGAAAAATTAATTGTTTGGGGCAACGTTAATAAAAAGGAAGATACCAGCCGTGTCAAAGAGTAAGGTTTTCTGTACCAAACCCTTGATCCAGTCGTCTAACGAGAGCCTCCTCAGGTGCTGGTCGAGGTTTTACGACCATCGGCATAATAATCAATGAGTCCACAGTTCACATGTCGACAGTCTCGCGAGCCTAGTCAGTATGTATGTAGAGTTCGTATCTGTCTTACCACAGGTTAATACTCTTGATATCATACTTTATTTGTCTCTATTGTAAAAGTAGAAATATTCTCTAACTTTAAAATTACCACTTATTTCTTTAAAATAGTTTTAACTAAGTATCTCTGAGTATAGTTACCCTAAATGTACAATTCAAAAACTTGTTTAAACAAGTTAAATTTCAAAACTCTTTGTTTTATTAAGTTAGTCAATTCCCTTGTATAAGAACTTATAAATACAGACTTAACTCTTCTTCGAACAAAAGTAACTATAACTTATGTTTAATAAAGCGAGTTGTCATTTATAACTTCGGTATACTCAACTGATTAAAAACTGTCAGGCGTGTGTCGGTAAAATCAATGGGTGCGTTTAAATTAACGTGCTGCTTGATGTCTACATCTCAATCATGTTTACACAGTCATTTACAAACGGGGTGTAAACGAACCCAAAACCCATGAATTCTGTACTTACATGAAATTACGTAACTCTACGCAATAAATATTGTTGGCAAACGAGTTTTTTTTTGTTTAAATAGATACGGTTTCAAATAGAATATTATAAAAAAAGAACACAAATTAGTCAGTTTTTATTTTACAGTGTTTGAGTAGCTGACAGCTATCAAAATAAATAGTGACAACAAAACTAAACATGACAAGCCATTAACAAGCCTCCACAGCTATAAATGAGCATTATCATAGAAGTACCAAATGTCTATGGCTATTGTCGAAGAACAATGAATAGTATACATGCCACTAAATCCATCCTACTAAACTAAAAACTTATAAATGAAAATGTTAGTGAGGATATGGATGGGTGTTTGAACTCTTTCACGTCAAAACGGCTGAACGGAACTTGATGAAATTTGGCTCAGAGGTAGATTATGGTCTGGAAAAACACATAGGATACTTTTTTTTTTATATGTCACGGGCGCCAGATAGCCATATGTATATTTTTCCATACTGTATCAAATATCGTTTTACGTTTCACGTAAGTAATTTACAAAATTAATAACTTAAATTAAAAAAAAAAAACTTGTGAATAAGTTAGAACTTCGAACCCAATAAACTTGTTACTAGAATGTTCCTAGGAATGGTTTACAATTATTGCTCTGTACCAACTAATCTTTTCCTTACAAAGTATCGTAGTATATAGATTGTAGTAGCGGAGATGAGAATGTTGAGATGGATGTTTGGAGTGACAAGAGTGGATAAAGTAAGGAATGAATATATTCGAGGAAGTTTGAAAGTTGCGCCTGTTACAGAAGAATTGAAAAGGAGTCGTTTGTTTTGGTATGGACATGTAATGAGGACGGATGAAGGACACGTGACTAAAAGAGTGATGGATCTGTATTTTGATGGACGGAGAGCGAGAGGAAGGCCAAAGAAAAGATGGATGGATTGTGTTAGGAATGATATGAAGGAGAAAGAAGTAAATGGTGCCGTTTTCTTCTTCCATTCTCCCCTATATGCCGATATAGGGGAGAATGGAAGAAGAAAACGTGTTGCGCCGACCCTAAATAGAATGGGACACGGGCAGGAAAATGATGAGACAGGCAGTCACAGTCACTCCGCGTAACATTATAGTATTCAGCTTCACCTGGTTGAAATGTAAACCAATTCAATCATAGTTGGGAACAGGCTATGTAGATCAAGGACTACCTTGTTAGTCTGAGCTTAAAGTTCTGAGTTCGTTTACCGATTAAGTATTTCTCAGCAACTGCTACAGTTGTTGCTAAATTACTCTTTAGCAGTTACGATAAAAAGTGTATGTTTTTAATGTCTTTCATTCCCGCGGTCACGGGTTGTGAGAAAGAGCTACCACGGCCCCGGAACATAAAGGGCAAAAGAAGTAACATGGGTGGGTTTTAGTCAGTAAAAATGTGACACTCCCCTCCGCTCCGCCCAGAGTGGGCGTAGTTATTTGATGATTTCCCATCCGTATAAAAAAAGGTTTCCTTAGTCAACAACGCAACCACATCCGTTATTGTTAAAATAATGATAACTTCATAACATGTCAAAGCTTATAATACACATACACAATTACAAAGCACACATTACATCTGGGTTCCCTCTATCTGGCAGAATCTTGATGCTCCGAAATTTATTTGGCATAACACACTTAGCATAATTTTCTTTAAACGAACATTTTAAAGGCATGAAAATTATTTGGTATAATTATCATTTGGCATAATGTTTAAAACTTCCAATTAGTAATGGCATACTTTTAAGATGGCAGAATTACATTTAGTATAATCACGATTCGCAGAGTTCAAATTTCGCATAATATATTATTTGGTATAATTTCACTTGGCACACTATGCAGACGGCAGTAATGGCTAGGTTAGGTTAGGTTAAAACTGTGACCTCCTACGCACGAGCTGAGCTAGCGAAGCGAGCGGTGCCGCGGTGCCGCGGCAGCGGCCGGCGAGTGGCAGAAACGAGTTGCATTAATAGAAAAAAGAGATTGTTTTAAGTAGGTTACCCGGAATTTAACTATTTAGATTAGGATACCTAATTACTTATTGAATTCAATGACATTATCTCAAATTCAATTAAACAATAACTAAAATAAATGACATTATTTTAAAGAAAAAATTAATCAAAATAAATGAAAACTTAAAATGACAAAGATGACCCTAACTATAAACTTTCTACGATATGACAATTCTGCCGTTTAATGATCATCGATATAAAATATAAATTATGCCAAAAGACGATTCTGACTGTGAACTTTCTGCGATATGATGTTTCTACTTTTTAAATATTATGCATATGAAGTTTATGCCTAGAGATGATTCTGACTTACAAAATTATGAGTTTAGAATCCTTACTAATATTATAAAAGCGAAAGTGAGTTTGTTTGTTTGTTTGTTACCTCTTCACGCTTTAATGGCTGAACCGATTTGGATGAATTTTGGTACAAAGATAGTTGGGAACCAGGAGACGGACATCCTTACTAATATTATAAAAGCGAAAGTGTGTTTGTTTGTTACCTCTTCACGCTTTAATGGCTGAACCGATTTGGATGAATTTTGGTACAGAGATAGTTGGGAACCAGCAGACGGACATAGGCTAATATTTTTTTGAAAAAAGTGGGATGTGAGAAAGAAAGAGGGAAGAGAAGGGAAAACTTAGCGTTGCTATTACAAATCAATGACGCGCAAGGGGAACTGTGTTACCCTAAATTTAACGCGGGCGAAGCCGCGGGCGAAAGCTAGTGTATGATAAATGAGTGTCTGCTAAACTATTTTCTGCGAAGTGAAGTTTATGCCATCCGTTGTTATGCAAAATAAAATTATGACATAAAAAGTTCTGCTATAAAGGATGGACCCATTACATCTCGGTACGGATTGAAGGCAAAACTAACATCGTCGTCCACACGCTACGGTAAACATGAGACTGTTAGTTGTACAGCTTAGCCCAATAACTCTAGATTACACTGCACCACTGGGTTTTCTTGCAAAACTTTCGTATTAGCCGCTCAGATTTACTCCGCTCTTGAGATACAAGTTTTTACTTCGGGGAATGCTCTAAGCGAGTAGTTTATAGAATGCTTATAAAGTGTGTTCTTCTAAGTTTACCTTAGTTGGTAAACAAATAGTTTTGATACAACAGAGGTCCACACTAAAATACAATTAGATTTTAGAAGTATACAGTAAGTTGAAGATTTATTATTTATATTAATTAAGATTATGAAAGACCCGTGTTACAAGAGACCTTGACCTCTTCACAAGGAGATTTTACATTTTACGTGCAACAAGATTAACAAAACAATAATATTGAAACATAAAGATAAATTAAAGGTGGTTAGAAGTAGCGTATGTGGAGTGTGAGTGTGTGTGTGAGAGAGAGTGTGTATGTGTGTGAGAGTGTAATTTAATGATCAGGAAGGGTTTTCAGCATTGATTGACGAAATGGAAATAATTATATTCTCTGTTTTGTTATAGTTAGCGACAGTAACCACGGCTTTAGAATATGCTTAACTTTATGCAATTAATGTTTAGGATCTTTACGTTCGTCCTAAAGATACTATATAATATATATGTTACAATACATTAAACAGACAATTTGGAAACGCAAACAAAGGATACTTAAGACGTTACTGTTCATGTCATATCCACAGTAAAACAATACTGAGACTGCTTTTATTACAATACTAAAGCACAAACACTAACCTGAAATGTTTCCGCCACACATTCGAATTCCAACTCAGCAGCTTTGGGAGTAAAGTCTAAAATTCTGTTTTGAATAACATTTTAGTCTTGGATATTATACTGTCAACGATGCAGGTAGTTTCGGCTGTGATAATAACATCACGTTGGCGTGAAGGGTAGACAGACATAAAGGATATGCTCTTTAAAGCGGACATTACCTTTCCAGACTTAGTTGTAAGATGAGCGATGGCCGTTTTGTTTAGAAAACACAATATGATCACGTCGATCAAACCCATAATCATTTTCCTGCCCTTGTCCCATTCTATTTAGGGTCGGCGCAACTTTATTCTTCCTTTCTCCTTCATACCATTCCTTACACAATCCATCCATTTTTTCTTTGGTCTTCCTCTCGCTCTCCGTGCATCACCATTCAGATCCATCACTAATAATAATAAATAAATAAATAAATAAATAAATATCTTGGGACAACTTACACACGGCTATCTGATCCCAAGCTAAGCAGAGCTTGTGTTATGGTAACCAGACAACTGATATACATACTTATATAATTTATAAATACATACATATTATAGATAAATCACACCCAGACACAGAACAAACAATCATGCTCATCACACAAAGTTTGTCCTGGGTGGGAATCGAACCCACGACCTCCGGCTCAGCAGTTAGGGCCACTAACCACTAGACCAACAGGCCCGTCAACTCGTCGACGCTCGTCACTCTTTTAGTCACACGTGAAGCACGTTCCTCCTCATTACACACACACCAAGACAAACGACTCCCTTTAAGTTTTTCTGTAAGTAATAGGCGCAACTTTCAAACTTCCTCGAATATACCTTTTAACCATTCTTGTCACTCCACACATCCATCTCAACATTCTCATCTCCGCTACATGCAATCGTTTTTCATGCACCTTTTTAAAATTTCAAAATTGTGATAGTTTTTTTGGTTAACAGTACAGTACCTAACTGTTTTCAATTAATTAAAGTAAAAACTTCAACAAATCTATTAAATAGAAAGAAGGAGTAACGTCATAAACGCAAGCCCACTTCATGAAACTGAATAACGATTGTTCTATAAAACATGGTAATTCGCAAAAAAAAACCTTTTCATGGCAATCGACGCAATCAGCTGTTTACCAGGCATGGGAAATTAAAAAAAAATTGCAGTCATAGAACAAAAGTTGTTCACTTTCATGGGATAGCCCATGAAAGTGAAAATATGGTGAGAGTCCATACTCTCATCATATTTTATGACCGGTCAACTACCATTTTAGTTTACTGGTCTTGTTTATTGTCTAACGTATCCCTTTAGTGATGTTCCTAATTTTCATGGTAAATTGATAAATGATTATAATAAGATTTATGTAAATCAGGCACTTACAACACATATTTCATAATATCAAAACAATTATAAAAGAAAACATTAAATTAGTCAGACATAAATATACATATTAAAAGTAACTATTGCAAAAACCAAATCCATACTAATAATTATTAATGTGAAAGTCCATCTAATTATAATTATTAATGAGCAAACTCTGTGTTTTATATATTATATTTATTTTTTGTTATCCTTTTAAGAATAGACGGCTGATCAGGTCGTAATGAAGTTTGATAAGAAGATAGATTTCAACTTGGAAAAAGAGAGAATAATGTGAATTCCAAATAGCAAAATATTTTTTTTAAAATCAGCCAGTAGTGTTTGAGTTTATTCGTTAGGTACATTAATAATTGAAATAATTAGCAAGGCTAGGCTGCAATCCAAATAGTGTTTATTGTTTCATTTGACGTACCGACGCGTTGATCTAGAAGCCTTCCATTAATATGTGAATGTAACGATAGTGTATTTGTGCAACAGATTGCTATAGGTACCAGAAGCGCAGAGTTAAAATTAACTTACTTAAAAAAAAAACTGTTTCGTTGGTCGATTGGTCACAACAGCGACTGCTGAGAACGAGGTCTTGGGTTTAATTCCCGCCAGGCAGTGTGTTTGGGTTTTCCCGTCAGGAATTTCTCAGCTTGCCCTCTATTACGATGTCAACGTAAAATGTACCTTCATAATTATGTCCGTCCACACGAATTACCCTCTAAAGGACCGCCATTATTTATGTACGTCAATTATTCGTCAAGCACCGCCGGGCGGGCTTTTAACATTCGTTCAGAAACGATTTTAAAACTTATCTTTATTATAAATACAGTTTTAAAGTCAGGGTTGGTGGCACGAATTATACTTGTTTACTGGCACGTTTTTGTGCCGCGGCAGCGCTGGGGCTCTAGAGGGTAAAATGAAAATCATAACATATTTCTCAGCTTTGCAACATGAAAAATAAAAGCATAAAGAAAAGTAATGGCCATAAACTAGACGTTTATTTTCACATAAACAATTGTAAATCTTTTTGACAAGACGTTAATGCACTTTTTAAATTGAATTAAAATATCTACCACAACATGTAACTTTATTCATTAATCTGGGCAGACATAGATAAATCCTATATAATTTCTACTCAATACACATCTCATTTCAGTGGCATACAAAACTAATGCTAAAACACGCTATTAATACATCTCGGAATTTAAATAACTATGACAAATGTTCCCGGGGACGATTTACGCGCAAAAATCTTGGCAAAATACGTGCATTGCACATCAACACTATTCATCAGAGTCAGAATTTTACGTTATATTTTACATAAACACATAAATTTTACTAAGATTTTTTGTTTTGTCCACTGTCAAAATATTGCAAGGTGAATAAAGTGGGAGCTTTAAAAATTGTGGTTGTATTGACTAGAGAATTAATTGTAGTGACACTTGTAATTTATAACTGGTTTGAGAGACTAAACAATGGTTATTTTCTAACACAACAATTAAGAGGGGAAAGACAGGTTATTCTTCAATCTAACACAAAAAGCAACTGCTGTTTTATTTTTGAATTTATGTTTTTGTTTTTAAAAAACTTCAGAAAAACAAATTAAATAAGAACTAAAGCGTAGTGGGGCATCTTGAAATACATGAAAATAAGTAAACTTTGTCTAAAGTAAAATTTGTGTAAAAACTCGAAATTAATACAAGATTTTCTAATCAACCATTTCATTAGATTTTTCAATCCAGGCAAAGAAAGAAGTTAAATTGATAGATGATCTAAACAAAATAACGCAGGTATCATCCAACTATGACACACATCACATCTTGTTCAGAGTGTATGGCATAAAAGAAAGGTAAAAGAGGAAGAAAAAGAGAGAAAAGAGATACTGAATGGAACAATTTTAAAAATATTACCATTACTGAAATATTTCATAAAACTCGTTATAGTAGAATACGGTGGCTGTCCCATTGCGTTTCATATGTCTACCAAACGTACCATCTCTCACTACTTTAAAGTTAGGCAAGACTGTCCTGTAAGAACCCAAGACATGCACTTCTGATTTTCCGAATTCATGTGCTTATTAAGTGGAGACCGCGACTCGGCAAGCGTAGTGTAGGACCAGGTGGTATGACGATCTAAGAAAGACTGCAGGCAGATGCTGGATGCGGCAAGCTGAAGACAGGGCGCTATGGCGCTCATTAGGGGAGGGCTATGTCCAGCAGTGGACTAATATAGCCTGATGATGATGTGCGTATTGTATAGTCACTACTTGCCAGCCTGAAAGGGATTTATCGACGGCACGTTAAGCCTAGTCAGAGTATAAAAACTCAGGTAAGGGTAATGCAGACAGGCGCGGCGTGGTGCACGGCAACAAAATCTCCTTAGAACAAACGATTTCTATGAAAATTAAACACGCCGCGGCAGTATGGGGGGCTGTCCATTAATCAGAGGCTTAAAATGGGGCTCCATAAAAAAACTCAAAATATTTATAGCAGCGAGTGAAACCGCTGGGCACAGCTAGTCTAATATATAAAATTTCCGTGTCACAATGTTAGTTACCGTACTCCTCCGAAACGGCTCGACCGATTCTTATGAAATTTTGGGTACATATTGGGTAGGTCTGAGAATCGGCTAATATCTATTTTTCATACCCCTAAGCCTCAGCGGGTGAAAGCGCTGGGCACAGCTAGTTAGATTATAAAATGTAACAGTCATTAATTTGATCGCTTACCATATTTATACTTATTGCTAATATTAATAATATTATTCTCCTTAATCAGTTATCTATCAAGTAGTAATATCCTTAAACCCCAAGATACCAAGAATCACAATTTTTAATCGACTAATGAATTGAGTCATTTTTCCGAACGTTGCAATACTGTCGCGGTCCGCCATTCGAATTGTCAGAACCGTTTTGTTATAATTTATGCAAAACGAGTAAAATAAAATATTTGTGAAAGCTTCTGTTGATTCAAAGAACCCCATCCTTCGGAGAGTTTTTCAGCTCAGAAGTGGGATAACAGCAAAAACATATTGTTTTTGCTACGCCCGTAAGTCAACACTTAGGGTACGTGATTTTTTTTCACTGGTATGAATTAGTACTTTTTTAAATAAATCGAAATACGACTATTATATAGTTCTAAACATTTAAATTTCATTTCGTTATCAAAACTGAAAATAATGATCGATCAAGACCTGAGATGCTATTGAATATTGATGCTATATTAATTTTAGCATTTTCAAATTTTTGCAATCAGTCAAAAATTGAATAAGAATTAACACAAGAAATACAAGAAGTCCTTTTCGAGTTTCAGATAATGGAGTATCCTTGATGAGAAACGGTGTCGAAGTCTTAGACTTCGAACACCCGTACCACCAGGTAGCCCTATACTACCAACAATGACAGTCAACCGTGATGCAAGGAGCAGCGGTGGTTAATGCCACGAAGCCGGAGCCGCGTGAGTCATGAACGTCGAAGTCAGGATCGAAGCCGAAGCCGTCATTACATCAAGAGTATCCAACGCAGTCACCACAGTAACCGTGAGCTATTACGTCAGGATCAGAATATGAACCGTAACTCACTCGAGCATAGACCCAGTCGTAGACGGAAAATATGTGATGTGCACCGCAGTTGCAGTCGCAGTAGACCTAGGAGCAGCCATCATAGCCGTAGTCATTCTCAAATCAAATCATTTATTTCAATTAGACCGTTGCAGGCGCTTTTGAATGTCAAGAGGCAGAATGAGTCTGCGGTCCTGGTCGCGGGGCATAATAACTTGTACTTTAGTTGCCCATTCCAAAGCGTTGATGTCTGTGGAGAAGAATGGGCAAGAGGCTCAATGGACGCTCTTTGCAATTGTAATATTTTTACAAAATCGTGTTTGCATTATTCATGTTGAGATTATACAGATACATGAGAACGATGTGGATAGACGTGCACAATAAGAGCATCCAGAGTAAATAAAAAAAAAAAACAGAATTTAAATTTAAATCAAAATAAGTTAAATATGAGCCGTGGTAGCTGAAAGATGACCAGTCCTAACTGACGGCGCCCGTTCGCGAGCGTGACGTGTGGATCGGCCATTCAGCTCGACCATTTTGAAGGGAGCTAAATGACCCGACACACCCGCCACCATCAGTGAGACATTTGAGTGAGCATGGGCTTAATAATGATACAATACTGGAGAGTTGATTCTATGCATTGCAAAGATAGTCTTGCAATCTTCTGCAGCTTCCACTATAGCTTCGGATACTAATCAATGAGTTTGCTCCTATGCTTGTGGAGCAGGACCAGCATTGAGCCGGGCATTTTTATCATTCTCGTAAAGAAACCAATCGACGAAGTCGTAATGGTACACGTAAACTGAACGACGAGAATGATGAGTTGCATGAGAGACTATGTCTATTAGAGCAAGAGTTGGTAAGACAACGTAGCCGCAACGTAATATCACACGATGTCGCTGATAGCCATCGACGGCATTGTTTCCCCGTATAGACTAATTCACAGTCCCATCGGAAATGACACTAGGAACCCAGATTCCCAACGACCAAGGGTTGTGGAGCCCGCTAAGTTCTTTGAAGAATTTGTTAATATTTTTAAAGGCAGAGATCGTGAATCATTTCCCGTACTAAATAATGTTCTTTCTGATTTCGACCTGCTTTCTCAGGAATAACCATCGAGATGTGGATAAGTAAAGAGGACGAATGCGCGGATATCTATGATTGGAATGACCGGCAAGTGGTTCACTATGCCCTACCCAAACTAGTAGGACATGCTAAGACCAGGGTTTGCCATCTATTAGGCATTCGTGGGAAGAGTGGAAAACTTTATTGAGAGAATCTATTCCGTCTACCGAGAACTATGCTGAACTTCTGACCGAAATGCTTAATAGAAGGGCGCGCCCCGGGTGACTCTTTGGAATCATACTATTTTTCCAAGATTAGCTTAAAAGCATAAGGTCACACATCTGTAGCTGAAATGGAAATTCATTTGATTGACTCCACGTGCCAATGGATAGGTCAAACGATATAATCGCACGATTTTGGAATCTTTGGAAAGTATTCTCCCCGATGTTCAATTAGGCATAAATACCTCGATACATGACGTCACAAAAGGACCACCAGCTGAATTACTGTTTGGGCAACCCATCGCATGGTATTTTGAACAATGTATCTGAAGAGATTTTAAACAGTAAGACTAACGAACCCAAACGGCGAATTAGGTCAGACGTTAGTGAACGAATTAGAGAAAATAAGGATCGATTTGACAGGCATCGAAGATCACCAAACAAATATAAAGAGGGAGACCTAGTCAGAGTAGTAAGACCTATTGTTTCGGGTTCAGGGAAGTCGAAGAAGCTAGAATCCAAATGCCAAGAGCCGTACCGAATTAAAAAGATTTTACCCAATGACAGGTTTCTTATAGTAGACACGCCGCTCACACGGAAGGGAAAAGCACTACTCAACAATGTTTCTTTTGATCAATGTTTTTAAGTTGAGTGACCCAAAAGGTTGTGAATTACAATAATGATGATACTTATTTACATGAGATACTGGCTCAATAGGAACGTGAGCGGTCACACCTTGCACAGAGTTTCAGTTGGTTTAAACCGAGCATGAGTGCATGTTGTAAAGGATAACTGCGTACCTTAATTGAGAGCCTGGGCAGATTTGAGCCTGGGCAGATTTGAGTTTGGGCAGATTTGAGCCTAGCATGGAATGATTATCTGATCAGTGAGGGTGTTTCATAGCACAGAGCTTGGTTGGATGCGAGCTGGACGCGAGTGATATGTCCTTGAGGGTCATAGCACAGAGTTCAAGCAGAATCTAACCACGCATGAGTGATATGATATAACACGTAGCCAAGGCAAATTGATGGTGAAAGACGTGAAGTAACCTCCTTTTGTTTGGCTATATTTAAGTATACCAGTAGATAAGTACATTTGTTTCTCTGAGTATAAAATTAATGTTTGTTTTAAATGATTATTACCTTAAACGAAGGGACCCGTTTATGTGACGGATGGCCGACTGTAACAGTCATTAATTTGATCGCTTACCATATTTATACTTATTGCTAATATTAATAATATTATTCTCCTTAATCAGTTATCTATCAAGTAGTAATATCCTTAAACCCCAAGATACCAAGAATCACAATTTTTAATCGACTAATGAATTGAGTCATTTTTCCGAACGTTGCAATACTGTCGCGGTCCGCCATTCGAATTGTCAGAACCGTTTTGTTATAATTTATGCAAAACGAGTAAAATAAAATATTTGTGAAAGCTTCTGTTGATTCAAAGAACCCCATCCTTCGGAGAGTTTTTCAAAAAGAAAATAAGATTATTTGTAGGTACTGAAAAAAAACCACGTGATATAAGGGATGGGGGTAGTTTTAAACTTCACCACGTGTCACCAATGGGGAGAGGGGGGGGGGGTTTACAAATGCCAAAAAACATCACGTGATTAATGGACGGCCCCTGAACAGTAGCACACGGCCGCGGCGCGTCGTGATACCAACACAAACCGCCACATCTTTCTATGCGCGAAAAAAACACGTTAACTTAGTTAATTTTCCCTTCGATCTATCTTACGAAATCTACTACACACATTAACTAAACCCTTGTTACTATCGCACTGTGTAATAAAATTTAACTTTCTGTTCTGCTATCAATCTTGTCCCATGTGATTAGGCTAGTGAGATGAATCGCCGCGGTCAGCGAGGCTCGCAAATAAATGTGTCATGGACCACTAACGTTTCAAGGTACATTTGTCAAAGATTTTCGGGATTTTTTTGTGATTTTAGTTTTGTTCGTGTCATTCTCTAAGTGGTTTGATATGAATATCATCATAATCTGGAGCAGCTCGTAGTTAAATAATAACAGCTGCTTGGGTCGATCTTTAGCTTTAGCAGCGCTTGCCTATGTTGGTCTGTAGATGACCACCCGTTATATACACTCAGTATGTAACGGGTTACCCATCTAATTCCTCGGTTCCTCGAAAAACAGTATGTTAGTAGTTTTGAAAAAATGTTTGAGAAATAAACCCCCGAATACTGAAACGTCACTCAAAATGTGAGGGCTGCTTAACATTTGAGCAGCTCTTAAACTTTAGATTTTGTATGGTCAAACGTCATTTCTGAGTCTCTGTTAAACTTAAGTGGGACTTAAATTTTGAGTGTCGTTTCAGTATTCGGGGGAAAGAGTATTTTAATGTTTTCAATTTGAGGATTATACGATTTAAAACTGTTTCTGAGTTTTTTCTTTATAGTAATCCTTTTAAATGTGATGATAATAAATTAACCAGAATTAATTCCACCATGAACTAGTATTATCACCGTCCCGATGATACTGGAAAATGATTTAATGACTACTTCAGCTCACTACTCCATCACAATTAATTCTCATATAAAACTCTATAAATCACGTAAAAATAATATTAACTTTTCTTTCTAGTAGTGAAAAACAAAATGTGTAAATAGCTCATTGGTCGAGTTGTTGCTAGAGCTACTGTTAAGCTACTAGAGGATCGATTTTACACAGGCAAAGTGTTTAATCTTAATTTTGCGTTTTTCCATTATTATTTTTTAAGTCACAAATCGGAGTGTTGATTTTTCCGGTTGATGGCAATGGGTTCGTCCCGATGACATGAAACTTAAAATATAGCTGGTATTATGTGGTTGTACTAATGGTACTGTAGAGGTTTCATACCATTAACCAAACCCGAGTGCAGACTGGCTTCCTATGACGTTCGAATATTCAGGTTGTTTGAATAAATATTAGAAGAGCATAGCGTAGGAAGTGTGTGACATGTATCGATAAAATATGAAACAAAAAAATATTATTTTAAAGTATTTTATGTTCTTTTAATATACGTAGTAATACAAGTTTATTATTGTCATCATCTGCATAGCCTTTTCCCAACTATGTTGGGGTCGGCTTCCAGTCTAATGGATGCAGCTGAATATCAGTATTTTACATGGAGCGACTGCCTATCTGACCTCCACAACCCAGTTAATATTGGGTAATACGATACCCCTTGGTAAGACTGGTTGTCAGACTTTCGGAACACTGACTACCTGTAACGACTGTCAAAGATCTACAAATGCAGCCGGGACCAACGGCTTAACGTGCTTTCCCAGGCACGGAGGAAACCTGGTATGTAACGGGTGGTCACCCATCCACAGACCAACCTAGGCAAGCGCGGGTTAACCTTAAGATCGACCCGAGCGGCTGCTATTATTTAGCCACGAGCTCCTTAAGTTTATTATTGTTTGTCGACGCGTGGAATGTGAACTCGGCTATCATTGTGCCGATTATCGTAACGGCCAATGGCTTGATTGCCAAGAGCCTCGACGAACATTCTGTCGATGCTCTCCTTAGGCGGCTGGATCAAGGATCTGATTCAGAAGGCAGTACATTTTGGACCCTGCACCAGTTACCGGCGGAACTATTTTTATATGATTTTTTAAGAAATATTTAAAAATGTAATTTTAAGATGGAAAGTGCAATGAATAAATATGTAATATATAGCCAGTTTATTATTATATAGTACACATTGCCGACCTTATCGTGGAAATTCAAGCGTGATGATGTTAATTCTATACAGTGTAACAATATTTCAGTCCGACAAGTCGCCGACCGAAGCCCTAACTTGCATAACTGTAAACATTACGACGTTTCGTGCGTTAGAACCTGCGTAGTAAGTTAAAGGAGGTAGCGGGGCGACTTAATTTGCCATTGGGCATTGGGAGGAGGATCCTTTATCTGGAGCCCTAACCACCAGTAGTAGTTTGGACCCTGCTCCCGATATCAATGGAAACCTATTTTTATATAACTAAATGTTTTTTTTTTAAATATTTAAATATGACAAAGATTTTCGTTAATAAGTGTAAAAGGTTTTTGTTAATATTTTTATTATGTCACATAAATATGTAAAATCATTTTGCTGTTTAAGGGTTTTCGATGCCTGAAAAAAAAATAAAGGGGTTAATCAACTTGATGCGAGGGATTTGGGATTAATAGGATCAAAATTTAACTGGACATCGATCAAGACAATATTAATTTTCGGCTGATGTATCGACGGTTATAGAACTTCGACGTTTGTACCTATATCAGTAAACACGTCACCACGCGTTGTGCGTTTCAATCATTACAGCAAGTTATAAGCGGTAGCGGAATGAGTGTGTTGCTGGGGACTTGGGGAGTTTGTTGTGCCACTTTTTTTGCTGAAAAAACACTACTAAGCAGCGATCGTTGTATAAGATTTCGTAGCATCAAACAATATAATTATAATAATCGCTCATTCAAATTAGATAGAAATTTACACTTAACCGCAAAACTAAATTGGTTGTTCATAGTGTCTTAATGAAATACTTAGTTACAGCTGCAGTTCGATGAAAAATTTCCATAAATATCAAAAACTAAATATCAAACCTTGTTCAAACAGTCTCATTGGAGGTTTTTACATTTACTACTAACCTATTATTTTTCAGAATTAAACTGTTCTTAAGAAATTCTAGGGGGAACTAATGTTTAGGCAACCTGGATATTATTTTTGAAGACCCATCCAAAGACACCCCAAACATGAAGATATTATTCTTTATGTGGCGCTACATAGAAGGCGTCAACTCTCAAAACAACTATGTTGTGCCAATATAGTCTCGGAGTAAAATAGTTGTGACATACAAAGAGACAGACACACAGACGGACAGGGACACACAGATCTATAAGGGTTCCATTTTGTTTTTTGGTATGAATGAACTCACCATGCGACGAGAATACATCGTGTCATCGTAAGATCGACGTCCAATTTAAACGAAGCCTTAGTTTCAACTCGCTACAGCTTATAAAATAGGCCACACAACAATACCACGGGCATAATTCAGCTAACGCGATTAACTCTGTCGGGAGCAGATGCAAACGAGGCTTCAATGTTTGAACTTAATTACGCGATTGCCGTGTCAGTCGGTACAACGAACAACACAACGCGGTGACGCTGTTGGTAATTTTAGGTGATTAGCACTAGTTCAGAAATGAAGGGTAATTAAGATGTTAAAGCTATCATCAATATGTTAATTTGTAGCTTTCATATTTACATCAACCGAACCGCATTAGGCCTGCATCGTGGATTGCATTCTTCATCCTTTCATCCTATGCTTCATCAGGGAAATATTATAGGCTTGTTTTTCGAGCAATCCTACGGGATTGCTGAACACGAACGTGCTTGATAAGCTGTTTATTTGATTGTATGAGAAGAGGCCCTTGCCAAGCAGTGGGACAGTTATAGACTGCTTATATAATATAGGTAAATGACTTTGATAACATAATCCTTACTAATATTATAAAAGCGAAAGTGAGTTCGTTTGCTTGTTACGTCTTCACGCCTAAATGGCCAAACCGATTTTAATGACTTTTGGTACAGAGATAGTTGGGACCCTGGAGGCGAACATAGGCTATAAAATAAAATCTAGAAAAATGTGATAAGGGGGAGAATGAGAGAAGAAAAAGTGCGAATGCGCGTATGATCGAAATATTTTTTTCAACGCTCGCGCGGAACCCAGTCAGTTTATTTATAAAACAGCTCGTTAATTTACCATTAATTTCTGATTATCAACCACTTCCAGATTCCATGATGCCATCAAACATGACATCTGTTATCTTGTAGACCGCATCAAAAGCCTAAACTTGATAGTATTTTAACTAGGACCATGTAAGGTTTTATATCTTACAACTAAACCTTTTTAATTACTCAATCTGCTTATACCGCCAGTCAGGCGTTTGGAAGCTGGTGGAATGATACCCCTGTGCCTCAGAAAACACGTTAAAGCGTTGCTCCTGTACCTGATGTCTCTCCGGTCGTGTCGGATTCTCAAAGAATATGGAATTTACAAAACTGCTACTGGTTCGAATTGAAAAATTCGAACCAGTACTTCAAACAAACAAACAAACTCTTCAGCTTTATAATATTAGTATAGATAATTAATACACTGACTATTTACAATCCATCGACATCTTAGTTATAATATTGTTTAGTGAATATTTAATTATTATTTATTGTTTTTGTATTTTTGAAATTAACTGTTTAATTTTTTTAGCTTTTACAAATTAATTAATGTAGGATTATTATTTACTATTAGTGTTAATTGAATAATTGAATAAAAAATACGATACTCCTTGTCTATCAGACTGGCTGTCAGACTTTTGAGCCACCAACTACCTGTAACGACTGTCAAAGATCTACAAATTACAGCCAAGACCAGCAGCTAAACATATGCTTTTCAAGGCACGGAGGAAACTCATCAAGTTAAAGGACTAGCTAAGCTAAGTAGGTTGATCTTTATTTACTTGCTATTATTTTTTTGTTATATATACACTAGTAAACATTTTAAACGTGTACAATTACGGTTCGAAAATACAGACAAAAGAGTCCAATCGGAACACTTCGGGTTCGAAGCTATAAAAACTTTATTCACCAACCGACCCATATTTATTTGGCAATAGTCGCGAACAATCGAGAACTGCGGAAGTATATTTTGATGTACAAACACAACTGTATCATTTGACAGCTGGCAGTCTCGCAATTTATTTCACTCTATCCAATATTGAATAATATTTCACTTTATTCAAATCTTGTTTCATAGCCTGGAATAGAATTCAAATGAAATATTCGAATTTTATATTACATTGGGAGAGATTTGAGGTAAGAGGTAAATGGCAGTAGCAACTGCCATTTTTTTGCGTATGGGAAATCACCAAAGGCGAGCAGGAGAAGTTATTTAGGGGGAATGTCAGACTTGTACTGACTAAAACCCACCCATTTTCCTCTAATTGCCGTTTGTCTTCCGAGGCCGCGGTATCTCTAGCATCTACCATTCTTACTAATATTATAAAAACGAAAGTGAGTTTTATTGTTACGTCTTCACGCCTAATTGGAGAACCGATTTTGATAAATTTTGGTACAGAGATAGTTGGGAACCTGGAGACATTGGCTATTTTTTTAATTATTAAAGTTAAAAATGAGGTTTTTTTAAAAAAAAAGCGTTTGACATATGAGGGAGTAAGAGGGAAGAAGTGGGAAAACTTAGCATTGCTATTACAATAAATAAAGTGCAAGGGCAAAAACTACAAATCAGGAAAGGGGAATTGTGCTACTCCAAATTTAACGCGATCGAAGCTGCGGTCAAAATCTAGTTTTAAATAAATATTAGTCATGATTTACCATCGTGTATCAACATGCCCGTAAGGTTCGTTTACTTTATAAAAAAGGCTGATTTTGATAACTTCAAGATGTTTACCCATTAGGATACCCACATTTCGCCAGTTACATGATGTGTAATAGACGTTGAAGCTATTGCCATAATCTAGGCACAAATTCAGCCTTTGAGCTCCCAGCTGACGAGAAATTCTTGGTGATAAAATAAGCAGAAAATTATCCTTAATACAATACCCATTCAAAGTTAACACAATTGAAACGATTTATATCAACAAACTTATTCGGTACAATCATGACGATAGCGATTACGCCTCCCAAAGCGAGCGTACGTCATAAAATGCTTGTACAAGATACATTCACGTACACAAGTGCTTGCGTTGAGTACTTTATTTCTTTGTAAGAAAATGCAATAAAGTAGAATACGTGGAACATTTTGTTTTATAACGATGATGCGACGTCGTTTGTTGCAGTATGTTGTTTGCGAAAATGTGTTCGGGAAATGACGTGTGTTTGTGTAGCTTGATGATGTAAATTGTTTTATTTTTTTGGAATACATTTTATTATGTTTCTTTTGAACTCATTAGAAGTATTATATATGGTGTCCTTCCCTTTATTTTCAGATGGGAAATTTTCCAATAACTTTTCCAGTTCTGGGTGGAGTTTTAGACTTTTAGTGACTAAACCCTACTCATGTTCTTTCTTTTGTCTCTTTTGCACAGCCCGCAACCCCGGCAAGCAGCGGGTCTGGCAGGGCCCTCTGCTTTACTTACATCTCTTCGAGATGACTGTATATTACAAATGCGCCGTCGGCACGTCATTATATGGTTTCTTGTCTGTAGATATAGCAAGCGAATAATTTAATCTGACTTTCATCGAAAGCAACTGGCATCTACCACAAAAGCGCCGATAAGTCAGAAGTCTGTCAATTCATACAAATCAATCTGTTGGTTGCAAAATGGATAGTTAAACACATTACCGCTATAAGTGAAGAGATTTGGAAGTTTCCTTAAGATGTTATTCCGAGCCTTGTTCCGAAGTCGAAATAAGGAGACATACAGTGGGTTGCAAATATTCTTAGTCAGTACACGAATAAAATCGTGTGAAGCGAGATACGCCTCATTTTCTCAAAACTTGAAATCAAACGTTCACAGGAACATAGACACTAAGGTATCGATGCGATTTTGCAGGTGAGTGTACAAAGGTCTTTGGCATGGGAAATCGTGTTACGGAATTTAAATAGAGTTGGACAAGGCACATATCAAGGCGTGGCGGTTGGAGGTGGAGTAAAGCTGTGACCGTGTCGCGTCTAAGGACTGAAAAGAGAAGTGTTGTAGTCCGGCAAAGAGATGGGACATTGTTGTCAGTGCTGGTTTATTTTAAACTAGCTTTCGAACGCGGCTTTGCTCGTGTTAAATTCGGTATAAAACACCAAGTAGACCTGCAGTTTTTGCTCTTGCGCCCGATTGATTTGTAATAGCAACGCT
Organism: Ochropleura leucogaster; assembly: GCA_958449745.1. Classification (NCBI taxonomy): domain Eukaryota; kingdom Metazoa; phylum Arthropoda; class Insecta; order Lepidoptera; family Noctuidae; genus Ochropleura; species Ochropleura leucogaster. The sequence continues at coordinate 7,172,173 of OY288223.1, read as the reverse complement.
AAATTTTCCCTTTTCTTCCCTCGTTCTCCCTCATATCCCACTTTTTAGCCTATGTCCGTCTCCTGGTTCCCAACTATCTCTGTACCAAAATTCATCAAAATCGGTTTAGCCATTAAAGCGTGAAGAGGTAACAAACAAACAAACTTACTTTCGCTTTTATAATATTAGTAAGGATATGCTGGAACAAAAACGTAGAGCTTGGTACAAGCAAACAGCAGTATACACAGCAGTGACAGTTCAAGAATATTTGATTAATGCCCTCTGCAAGTTCTGTCTTATAATTATATTATTCTGCATCTTTTTTTTTAAAACAACCAAGTTATACCACAAAATCACTTCTGTGCTCACCTATACATTACATATATCTGTACAGATGTTTTCCTATAATAAAACAGGAATGAAACAAGAGTTTGACGCGTTACTGGAATCACTAGATTGAGTGAGCCCTCTTTATATTGGCTAATAAAAGACTAGTACTTTTAGCCTCCTTCAGTTTATCAACATGTGGAAATGAAGAGTTCTTCTTCTTTATTTTCTAAGAACAGTAGGTTTGTGTGTTTATTGCATAGTTGGCTTTTCTTTTTTTTTTTGCGGATAGGAAATTTTCGAATAACTTTCCCCGCCCTGGGTGGAGCGGTTGGGTGGGGAGTGTCAGACTTGTATTGCCGATGTCCCCAACTCCACGTCCAAGGCACGAACTGGTTTTATCATTACAGTTTCATCATCGACGAGAAAATGTTGTTTTTTTTTTTAACAACTCATTGTGATTGTGGTTCATCACCATCTTCAACATAGGGGTCGACGCAACAAGTTATCTTCTTCCAGTATTCCCTGTCAGCTGTCACGGTATGATTTACTCCTTTCTCTTTCATTTCTTTTCTCACAGTTCGTTCATCTTTTCTGTGGCGTTTTTTCATACATCTCCATAAGTTGAAATCGGATTAGTCAGTTGTCAATCTTTTCCGCAGTTCATCCAACGTTTCTTTGTCTTAATTTTATAACCACATATCATTCATACTAAAAACATACCTCACGATATTTTCCTCTTCCAATTTGCAAACAACTGTTGAAGTATTTTAACTTAATTTCGTAGAGTTAAAAGCACTGAATGAAACCATTTCAAACCTTAGTCAGCATAATTATTTTATGCAGACTTGAATCCCATTCAAAAAGTACGCGCAATTCATTACATCAACGAACGATGATTCAGCAGTCGGTTATAGCAGAAAATCAATGGAAGCAACGGAAATGACAGTGTGAAATGCAGAACTACGTTTGCCAAACGCTGTTCCAACTTTAAATGTCGGAGTAGAATCATGTTGTACAACGCCTTGGCTTATGCCGATATGAGCTGTAGGTGACAGGAGTGCCTGACAATCTTAATTACTGACGAAACTGTTACATTGTGATTTCATTTGCGTATGTCTATATTGTACTAGTTTTTGCTCACGGCAGTGAATGAATGGTATATTTATCGTGTCGCGGGTTCGATTCCCGCAAGGAACAAATATTTGTATGACTTGCAGATAGTTGTTACGGGTCTGGCTGTTTATGTATGTGAGTTTAAATGTTTGTAAACGCTTCCACGATACAGGAGAAATCCTAGTGTGGGGCCAAGTTTTAAAAAACAAAAATAAGGCATGAAGTTCTTGAGATATATGGCTTTCAGCATATTCAGCTTTACAGCCGTACAAATATTTATTTACGTTATTTATAGCGGAAAAAAGTTTTAAATGTAGCTTAGAACACTCGTGAACATGAGTTTGGAATCGGTTTATGAAAGGTTAGGAAGTCGTTTCAATATCTAAGTCGTAAAATACTGCGTCCATTTGGACTAGAAGGCAACCCACACAATTAAGAAACTTTATGATGATGATGAAAAGGCAATCTTTTGCGAATATGCAAGCAAATGATCAGTTTACAGAAGGATTTTTCAAGGATTATCACTAAAAATTTTGCGAACTATGCACAAATTCATCAATCGTAAAAGCTCGCTGATTTCATTCTAAGGTTTTAATTCGTAAAAGCCTGACTTTTTACCCTTTTTTCCAAAGAAGAAGTTATCTACAGAATCCACAACACAGAAAAAGATATTCCAAACGCCGTAGAAACGTTGAAATCGCAACAAAAATCCCAGCAAGAAAACGAAATGTAAACTGGAACACAGTGAAATTGAATAAAGCGTTAACTTGAAGAATTTACAAGGAAATGAAAGCCATTCCCTCGATCTAGCGCATCTAGTTACTTCCACTCCACACTAAATGACTCGTTTAAAAACAGTTTAAAATTTTGCAATTTCGCCTGCCTTTTCGCTGACAGTTTGGAGTTATTAGTTCTCAGGTTTATTAAAAGGTGTTTAAGACTGTATTTTGTGAAGAGAATTGGAAAAAGTATTGCTATTAAGGCGTTTTAAAATGAAGTTGCCGTGTGGGAATAATGTTTTTTTTTTTGACACGATTAGACATCCTCCTACGAGTAGTATGTGTTGAAATGCTGAACTAAAGTCTGTTTCCATTTTGACACAATTCTATCTATTTTCTGTAGCTACTAACCTTGTTGCACCATCTTAAGGTTTTTATCATTACCTGCCAAGTACAACAATGTACCGTATTAACAATGTGGTGTAGGGTACATATCTAAACAAATGCGAGCGTTTTTTTTTTTTTTTTAAATTTGCTTCTATAGAAATTTCTCCCGTATCATAGGCTAGTTATATTATTTCTACTTCAGTACTATAATGTACCTGAAGTGACCGATTTATTGAGTACTGGGCAACCAGTCTTGCCGTGGAGTAATAGTAACACTGGTTTCCAGGCTTAGGCTATACCAACCTATAACGACTGTTTAAGGAGATAAATGATTGACAAATGCCAGCAGAATTGCAAGCGCAGTTCCTTTAAGAACGGCCCATGTGACTGTTATTTTTTAACTACGAGCTCCACATTCTTCCTGTAATCACCATCGTCTACTTAGGCCTTCTTGGTTGACGTATAATCATCTTCTTAGATTTTTCTGGTTGGCGTATAATCATCTTCTTAGATTTTTCTGGTTGGCGTATCATCATCTTCTTAGTGTTCTTCCAACTATGTTGGGGTCGGCTTCCAGTTGGAACCAGTTACAGCTGTATTCCAGTATTGTGCATAGAACGACTCCCTCATCTGACTGCCACAACCCAGTTAGTGCTGAGTAATATGATACCCTTAGTAAAACTGGTTGTAAGACCATCTTCTCTATCGAACAATAAAAAAAGGAAAGAGATACCGCGGCCCCGGAACGTAAAGGGCAATAGAAGAAACATGGGTGGAATTTCCCATCCGCAAAAAAATACCATCTTCTCATAATCAAAACCTTACAGTAATGTGTCAATTATCACCACAGACAATAATCATGGCTTTGAAGCAAGCTCGTTGTTACTAATAAACCACCTATGTAGTTTAATATTCAATCCCATACCACTATCATAGGGGAGGTTTGGTTACCGACAGGGTAATTACGTATTAACTGTATTGAATACCTTGTGGCGTTTGATCACTGTGTCTTAGTTTATGATAACCCGTCGACATGGAGTATATGAAATTATTGTTGATGTTTACTGCTAGTTTGTATTAGTTGGTTTTACTTTACGAGCCATATTCTGATGAGTAATGAAAAGATGTTTGTTTGTACCCAGATTAGATCTTTGTTGCCTGTCTGTTTGTCTGTCTGTCAAGACACTATAACTTATTGTTTGTTATTTTTTTGTAGGTATATGTTAGATAGTAAGTCGTTGAAGTGCCTTAAATAAATAAATAAATAAAACCCTTTATCTCGAAAGCTAAAAAAAAAAACACTCTCAAATGACTCATCATTGTGCCGATAGTCGCATCTGCCAATGGTTTAATTACCAAGCGTCTTGACCAATACCTGAGGAAGCTCTCGGTAGGCAGCTGGATCAAGGGCTTGATACAGAAAGCGCTACTCCTGGACACGGTTCGTATTGCTAGGAGGTTCCTTTATCTGGAGCCCTGACCGCAGGTAGCTTGGACCCTGCTCCCGAAACCGGTGTCCTACTATTTTTTTTAATATTTTTAAATGTTTAATTTTAGGTTTTTCTAAACTTATATGTAAATAAATATGGCTGCTTATGTCACACTTTGTACGGAACCCTCGTTGCACGAGAATAACTCGCTCTTGGCCGGTTTTTTTTTAAGATTCCGTACCTCGAAAGGAAAAACGAAACCATTATAGGATCACTAGCTGTGCCCAGCGGTTTCACCCGCTGCCCACTTAGGGGTATGAAAAATAGATGTTGGCCGATTCTCAGACCTACCCGATATGCACATGCAAAATTTCGTTCAAATCGGTCCAACCGTTTTGGAGGAGTATGGGAACGAAAACTATGACACGAGAATTTTATATATTAATTAGATTTTGTTATTCGTCTGTTTGTCTGTAAAGACTCTTTAGTCTCGGTAACGCGTGGAGGTATCGAGTTGAAGCCACATACTTTACTTTGCGGTGAAAAAATCCAATCAAAAGATTTAACCGGTTACGTCTCATTTCCCATACCGTTTTTGCAAACGGAATCAAAACCTATAGAGTACTTTCTACATGGTACGACTGTTTATCTGATCTCCACAACCCATGATAAAATGATCCTCCTTGATAAAAGAACGAGGTTTCCGGCGACTGGGACCGCAATTAACTAGGACCGCGGTCCCAATCGTCGGATCTGTAGAAAATAAATAATTTTCTTCCGGCGACTGGGACCACTTATATGATAACTGAAATAAAAAAAAAATGTACAGTCAAACAAAAAATTTTTAGATGTAACAATTGAAGAAAAATTCTTTTTGATTTAAAAACATCATTTATTGATATAATAAAAACAACCACTAACTACAATTCTGTTATTTAAAACTTTCGTAATTAAAACATACACTTAGATCGTGTTAACAACAATCAACAAAAAAAACACATAAATCGTGCATAACAATCAACAATTTTTAAATAATTAATAATCAGAAAATCAGTCTTTAACTGGTACCGTAAATATAATAAAAAAATAATAAAAATAATAAACGTGGTACTATCTATGTCAATCACAATTAGTTTAAAATGGCCGTTATGGCTTCACACAAAATCAGTGAAGTAAATAATTATCACAAAATCAGCCTTAACTGTGTTAAAATATAAAGTTAGAGAGGGATAGTATTATACAATGCTATTCCCTTTGTGTGTTTTTACCTGCATGTGTAAATTATGTCAAAACGGGCTAGCTTCTATTACTAAGCGCATAAGATAAAATCATGTCTAGAACGAGTCAATGATATTTATATAAATAATTCATATTTTTTTTCGTTTGACTGTACTAATTTTGGCTTGAATAATAGTTTTTTTTAAGTTATCTATGAGTGGTCCCAGTCGCTGGAAGAAAAATATTTATTTTTTACGGATCCGGCGACTGGGACCGCGGTCCTAGTTAACTGCGGTCCCAGTAGCCGGAAACCTCGTTCTTTTATCAAGGAGGATCATTTTATCATGGGTTGTGGAGATCAGATAAACAGTCGTACCATGTAGAAAGTACTCTATAGGTTTTGATGATCAAAGAACAACACATTGTAGTCAATTTAGTAGTTAAATATTCAACCAAGGTTCCTATGAAATTTCCCTCCATAGGTATTAGTGGTTTTTGCCAGTATGCAGTAGTTCTTTGTTCCGGTTGCAAGTTCTGGTGGTACGGAGGAAAGTTTTAACCACATGAGACTTTGAAAGTTTGCTTTTAAGGTCAGTAGCGTCCCTATTAATAGCTTCATTTAACCTCGGTGTTGAGGTATGTCATGTTGACAGTGCCTTTAATATCACCAAATCGCTATAAACTACTTCTGTTCTACACAAATTATTTCTCCTGTATCGTGGGTGCGTCACTTTACACCATTTTCACATTTACTATTTTTATTTCGAAATGGCATAATGTTCAGCCAAAGAGGTTTCGTCTGCTTAACCGGGTGATTCCTGTGGATGCCTTAAAAATTAAGACCTCCAGCCAGGGCAAAAAACTTACAAACTAAGCGACTGCACGTTAAGGGCACAGGGTATATGGGGTACGAGCCTCGGCTTAGGACGTCGCTTGGGGAGGACAGCAAAAGGGATAGGCTGGATCTGAGTGAACACATTTACATTTTTTTTAAAGTTCCATGCTCACTAACGGAAATTTTAAAACATCCATTCATCCATTCTAACGAACATTACCCGTTGGTAGTTTTCGATATTTCAGTGTGATTTCATACGCTATGATCACGGATAAACTGAAGTAATTGCGGGTGGATGTTTATAAGCAGATAAAATGGTCTACCCTCTTCCTGATTCGTTTATTGCGATCGGTACCGCTTCTACTGTCACTCATAATTCGAATCTGAACGATTCGACGTCGATTCCTTTTTTTGTAATAATAATGCTTGGTAGACGGATTATAATCTCTTTCGAGTTCAAGATCAAAATCAAAAGTTATTTATTCGAATTAGGCTGATAATATCAGCACTTTTAATTCTGATAATAGTTAACATTACAAAAAACAGTCCTCCGAAAAGCCCTCCACCACTTCCTAGTGTTTTAGCTGAGAAAAGAAGTGGTGGAACAAACTCACCAGCAACACTTTTGTCTGTCAGGTTAGAAGAACCAGATTTTAGAAAAAAAAAATTTTTTACAAGGTAAATAGTTAGGAGAATTCTTAACTTATTGGCAATTTTTTTTACCGTTTTACCGTCCAAGCTGACTTCAGCTGAAATCACTTGATTTCAAGCTAATTCTAAACTCATTCACAACTTAGGTTTTACTAACATATTTCATGGATCTTACAAAACCAGATCAGTTGCCACTCGGGAACATAATAAATGAAAGCTTAGTTCGGTTCACTGCCTCCGCAGCTACTTCCGCTGTAAATCCCTGGGAATTAAAAAGTTAGGTCTCCAAAGGTATTTTTCAGCGGAGCGGACGCGGAATTTTAAGCGCTTTTTACGCTAACGAGCCTTTAGGCATTGTTCGGCTATTAGTACTTTTATGAGCGGAAATTCTGGTACTTTAAAACGGTATGACGCTCACGTTTTGGTTTCATTTTCAGCAGATTTTTTAGACTTGGAAATATGAATAAACAGATTTGTTTTTTTTAAACTAGCTGCTCTAGTTGCGCATTATTCGAAAGCGATACCGCGGCCCTGAAATAAAGGGCAATAGAAGGAACATGGGTGGGTAGTCATTTCTAATAAACATAATACGCATTTATAACAAGTTGCCACAGTCAGTTATAGAACTGACAGAAGGAAAGGTTAAAAACTACATCAAACGTGTCCTTATTAAAAAAAAAGCATATTACAAAATCAAGGACTACGTTGAAGATAAAAACAGTTTGGCTATAGTTCCTTCTGCGCATGCGGCTTCCCTGGTAGCTCATAAACAGCACAAATTTGTGGCTGTCTCTAACTATTCTCAATAACCAATGACTTATTGTCGGGCCTACTCTGTTCTCTAATACTTAAGTACTAACGCTGTAACAACATTGTAAAACCAAATGATTTTAAAAGTTAATGGAGTTTAATATGTTTATTTATGGAGTTTTTTGCCGGTTCTTCTCTATAGGAAAGGACCAACCCGAACCGTGCACCTTTTCTCGACGTTTTATAAATGCCCATGTAGGCCTATGTGAAATAAAATATTTTGATTTTGAAATCCTTAGTGCAATGATACTAGTTTTTGTAATACAAAATCGATATTTCAATACTCTTCTCATATAGAGAAGGCATGAGCATTGATCACCACGCTTGCTGAGGCGGGCTAGCGATTACAAACTTATTTATTACCGATTTTGATGAATTTTAGCACAGAGATAGTTCGGACCCTGGAGACGGACGTGACGGTAAAAAAATGAGAGAAAGAAGGAAGAAAAGGGGAGAGTAAGATTTTTTATTTTTCGATCGTCACGCGGGTTGAAGCAAGCGTTCGCCCAAAGTATACTAACATTGCCAATTATGCCTCGCAGACAAAGTCGCGGACAGAAGCTAGTTTTAATATAATTGCATAGCTTTTTACATTTTTATTTTGTTAAAGTAAGCATACTGTAATATTCTTTGTATTTATTAGAGAACTCATTTTACGGTATTGGAAAAGTGAGGCTTTCACTTTCACTTGGTCATTCAAATAGGCAATTTCCTTTGGTAATATTCTTATTGGTCGGTGCATCGGGGAATACGTTCAGGAAATAAGCATGCAGTCTTCAGTTAAAGGTACCCATACATTTATTACTTTTCAGGTTTAACGTATTTCCATTAACAATTTCTCAGTAGAACCTGCGGAGTCTGGATTCGTTGATAGCAATATGCTTGTCTCCTATTACAAACATACGGCACGGTTGGCGCAGTGGCTGTGCGATCGACTGCTGCGCTGCGTGTCGCGGGTTCAATCGAAACCAATATCTGCATGTCATACAGGTAGTTGTTTTGGGTCTAGCTGTTTATTGTATATCCTACTAATATTATAAATGCAAATGTTTGTGAGGATGGATGAATGTTTGGATGTTTGTTACGTCAAAACTGCTCAACCGATCTTGATGAAATTTGGCGCTGAGGTAGATTATAGTTTGAATTATACAAAGGATACTTTTTAACCGCACTTTGGAACCGCGGGCGCCAGCTAGTGTCAGTATAAATGTTTATAAACATACTTACGATACAGGAGAAATTCCAAGGTTTTTTTTTGCGGATGGGAAATCATCAAATAACTTTCCATGCTCTTAGTGGAGCGGGGGAGGGGGGGTGTCAGACTTGTAGTGACTAAAATCCACCATGTTCCTTCTACGTTCCCTTTAAGTTCCGGGGCCGCGGTATCTTTTTAGTGTTCGAACCCGCAACCTCGACAGGCGCTGGCCTTGACAGGCCTTGAGGCGCGCGTGGAACACGAACGTGTCGCCGACACGGTTTGTCATCAATAGACGGACGGACGGACGGTGAGCTACCCATTGCTCACCGTCCACAGGCCCGTATCTACGGTGGCCGGGAGACGTCTCGCGGCGATAACTGGCGAAATTTTAGTGTATTATTAACTACATATTACACTTCAGGGATGATGACAGGCTAGATGTTCCCCGTGTTTTTATGAATAGTCTAGGTAACTCCTAAATAATGCTTAAGCGTGTAAATTATTCACGTGTTTCCCATTTTAGTGTAAAAACGTGGACCTTTATTTAAAAACATGTTTTTTGCAAAGTAAAAACTTACCTACTTGTATAAAAATTGTTCATAACTAATTCAAATACTGTTTCACTTCAACATAATTTTATTGATAATACACAGTTATACACAACAATAATAACTAGCTCACTTCGTAGCTCAGAGATGACTTCCTTTGAATAACTTGTGGGGCTTATTTATAGGCATAAGCAAGTTATTGGAAGTACCCACTCATCTGATAACCAACGTCATTTTACCGCCATTACCTTACCGGAACTCCAAATTGAGCCGCGAATTTAAGTAATATTAACAATAATATTAAAAGGAAATATAAGATAGTTTTTAAAAATACAAGTAAAAATCAACATAACTTATAGAACACTGAACAATCATGAATGTTACAGTTAAATACAAACTTCCGTAATTCAACAGGTTTAGAAACAATTCACTACTTATTTTTAATAAATTTGGCAAAAGTATTTTAAAAATGCACAGAATTTAATAGAAACTCGAACATGAATTTTAAGTAAGCTAACAATTCGTCCATCCTGATAAATTTCGCGTCCTCGCGAATGACTGCATAAAGCAAAAGCAACTATTTTAAAACAATAATTACCAAATATTTATTATTGTATCTATGATGATATGAAGAACAAAATAAAGTTTTCTTTTGACAATTATTTACCGATAGTTTTATTGCCTTTTTTAGTAAAATTAATACTAGATACAGTAACACTCATTTTTTTCTAATATAAAAACGCTGTTATATAGGCGAAGCTGCGATCCTATATAAGATACCAATAAGATTCATAAACAAATTAGCTTTATCTATTTAGATTCCAATAGTTCGCTTCAGAACGGCTTTACGTTGGTGGTTCATTGAGAATTCCTTCTATACAAATTATAACAATTAAAATAACATCTTAAATTTGCAAAAAATCCTTCAATACAGATTACAAAAATTACAAACATATCTTAAATTTGCAAAATATCCTTCAATACAAATTTAAAAATATCTTAAATTTGCAAAAATCCCTTCAGTACAAATCATAACAATTAATAACATATCTTAAATTTGCAAGAAATCCTTCAATACAAATTATAACAATTAAAAACATATCTTAAATTTGCACGAATTCCTTCAATACAAATTATAACAATTAAAACAACATCTTAAATTTGCAAAAATCCTTCAACAAGTTACAACAATATCTTAAATTTGCATGTCATTATGTTACCATTAATTATGTTCAGCCACTATTATACGACTTTTGTAACCATATTTTTCTGCAAATAAATATTTGCCTTTGACTATTTTTGTTTATACTTCAACAATTTTCATTACATAACAATAAAAATACCATATACATTACATTGTATTTTATAGTACATGCTTATTATTACAGAATGACCATGTTTACACACTGCACTTGAAAAGTGGCCTTTCGCTCGTTGCGGCCTCTATCGTTGTTTACACATTGCACTTTTATAGTTGTATACACATTGCACTTTAAAGTGGCCTTTCGCTCATAGCAGCCTTATTTACACATTACACTTCAAAGTGGCCTTTCGCTTATAGCGGCCTTTATAGTTGTGTGCACCTTGCACTTAAAAAGTGGCCTTTCGCTCATAGCAGCCTTTATAGTTGTGTGCACCTTGCACTTAAATATAGTTGTGTGCACCTTGCACTTAAATATAGTTGTGTGCACCTTGCACTTAAAAAGTGGCCTTTCGCTCATAGTGGCCTTTATAGTTGTGTGCACCTTGCACTTAAATATAGTTGTGTGCACCTTGCACTTAAAAAGTGGCCTTTCGCTCATAGCGGCCTCTATGGTTGTGTGCACATTGCACTTAAAAAAATGGCTTAAATGATTCTACAATCACCCAAACTTGTCACAAATTGACCAAGATGACCAACATGAATGGTGTAAAAGGGTGTGTTTATTTTAGGGTGCAAGAAACCCTGTTATTTTTTTTCACCTACAACCCTTTGGAACCACCCACCTTAATCCATTTCAGTTATTCACGATAAACCCTATTACGATTTAGCACAAAATTCTTTTGCGTTGCTCTACAGAGTCGCTAGCTGTACGGTCGTTAGCCAATGATATCTTCATGATGTCGAAAATAACAATAACTTGAATTATACCTGAATTTTCCACAGTTGGATTTCTACTTTTAACATTGAACATTTAAACATTTAATGATTTGACATTAATATTTACTTTGCTTTTTTTATGGTCATTTATTTATTTACACACATATTTCTTTTTATTTATATAATATTACTTTATGATTTCACTATGATCCCATTAATTTAATTTTGTGAATATTTTATTTGCTTAAATTGTGTACTGTGAATGTGAATACCACGTCGATTATTATTGTTATTTAATCTGTTTGTTTTTGACGATTATCTGGCAGTTTGAGACTTACACAATGTCCTTTTTTTTGGAATTGTTCGTCGAGGCGTTGAGCTCCTTAAGTTATGAGTTGAGCTATACGATAACTGACAAATCCTAGCACTGATTAGGACAGGTCCACTAATTTGTGTGGTGCTTTCTTAAAATGACTATTTCAGACACTAGATCTGCACAGTCCCCATGTAAACTGATCAAGATTTTTTTTTGTTCGGACCTTATTAGCGACTTATCTCTCAGTGTTTTTTATTTCATGTCGATTTGTTGGTATTACAGAGTCAGTGTAGTGTCCGTAAATCTTTGGTTTAATTTAGTCCACAACGGAAAGAATGCGTTTTCCGAATGGGAAACTGTTAATCACATTCATGCTCCAATGCTGACTGTCTGTTGAGGTGCGCGCGGAATACGAAAGTGCCGCCGACACGGGACTGTCACCGCGAGGCCTACGGAGCTCACCGTTGAACCCGCCCACGGCGTACACCTTCCCGCCCACCACCGCCAGCCCCGCGCGGCAGCGGCGCGACGGCAGCTCAGCCGCCGGGCGCCAGCGCGCCGCGTCCAGCTGGTACGCCTCCACGTCGCGGATGGCCTTGGGCGCCTGCCCGCCCACCACCAGCAGCGCGCGGGGGGCGCGGGGGGGCTGGCGGGGTCGCGCGCGCGCGCACTGCGCCGCCCACGCCGCGTGCCGCTCGGGCCGCATGAGGTGGTAGGACAGCGCCTCGATGACCAGGTCCTTGACGCGCAGGCCGGCGCTGCACAGCGGCTCGGCGGCCGCGCGCGCCACGAGCGCGTCCTGCGCCAGCAGCGGCAGGCGCACGTGCTCCAGCAGCGCGCCCAGGTGCGGGCCGCACGGCCCGGGCGCGGCCTGCAGCCAGCGCACCACGGAGTCCAGCACGGCCTCCTCGCCGGGCACGGTGATGCGGTCGTTGTCTAGCAGCGCGGCCAGCGCATCGGGCTTCAGCGCCAGGAACTCGTCGGTGTCCAGCACCTCGGCGAAGTGGTTCTCGATGTAGCGCGAGGCGGCGCCGGCGAGGTCGGCGCAGGCGTGCAGCTCGGCGAAGACGCGGATGTCGAGCGCGTTGTCGGGCGCCAGCGCGGCCGCCAGGAACACGCAGCAGGCCGCGCGCACGCCGCTCACGGCCAGCAGCGACGCGCCCGACAGCAAGCTCCACTGTTTTTGTTTTCTTGCCTGCAACTCCACAAGCAGAGGGAGTAACGCTTATCCCTGCGGGGTGCTGCTGACGGGTGACAAGTCGGTCTTGGGGCTCTGGCACGTGTCGGGGATCGACTGCGCCTTGAAGAACCTCCCAGCATGACGCTGTGATGACTTCCTACTGGACTTGTGTCTCTTCTTGGATCAGTACAATGTCCAACAACCTGAAATTTATTTTAGAACAACGAGTATCTATTTCGTATAAATAGTATCCTATGGACCAAACACGTTATTCAAATGTTAACCAAATAATTGGATAAATGAGGTTGTGTGTACAAAAGACAAAAATCTCAACGACATACAGGAATAAACCCCGGTTAATTGGTGGTTTCAGCCTATTTAAGCAATAAGTAACTACCCACTTGGCGTTTTACACGATCATACTAGTAGCCAAGATATAGGGTATTTTAAGGATAATACCCACTGACCGAAATACAAAATACGATTCTTAATTTTTAATCATCATCTGCCTAGCCTTATCCCAATAATGAAATAAAACTGGAACTTTGACATTCACTCACCAGAATGTTCCCAAGTTCAGTCCAATACATATAATAAATAGTATTTTCCGGGAAGGCAAGAGACTTGGTCTTTTTAACACCCGACGCAAAACAATAGTTATATACACAATTCCAATTAATAATTAATCTACCCGCAGTATTACGGATTTTTTTTTTTCCGTTATGGCTTCAGCGAAAAATAATTTACACATCACTTTATTCAACAATTAAATATCTTAATAACATACCTTATTGTAGGCGTATGCTGACACCAGGGTGGTAGCAGTATGCGAACCTGAATCCTTGGTGTAATCCCACTTCTGATTTATAAGAATTGTTCATAACTAATTCAAATACTGTTTCACTTCAACATAATTTTATTGATAATACACAGTTATACACAACAATAATAACTAGCTCACTTCGTAGCTCAGAGATGACTTCCTTTGAATAACTTGTGGGGCTTATTTATAGGCATAAGCAAGTTATTGGAAGTACCCACTCATCTGATAACCAACGTCATTTTACCGCCATTACCTTACCGGAACTCCAAATTGAGCCGCGAATTTAAGTAATATTAACAATAATATTAAAAGGAAATATAAGATAGTTTTTAAAAATACAAGTAAAAATCAACATAACTTATAGAACACTGAACAATCATGAATGTTACAGTTAAATACAAACTTCCGTAATTCAACAGGTTTAGAAACAATTCACTACTTATTTTTAATAAATTTGGCAAAAGTATTTTAAAAATGCACAGAATTTAATAGAAACTCGAACATGAATTTTAAGTAAGCTAACACTTGGAAGTCACTGGAAGCTTTTAAAGTAAACTTATTTCCATTTCAGGCCTCAAAATTGTTGTTTCAAAACAACTGAGTTTTGTAAGACTGCCTTCTTGGTCACTGCTAATGTTTTAATGTAAGTAAAGAACTTCAAAAGTCGTTTTGTACAAAGATTTTCTATTAAGTATTAGCTTTTAAAAGAAGTTTGACCTACTTCTTAGTTTTTGATAGAACTGAATGCTAGTTTATTGACGTCATTCAAAATCCAATAGGGCGGTTTGTTAAAGATGGTGGACCATTTATTTATTATGCATTTCCATAATATGGTTTTTATATATAATGGTTTGCTTCGATATAGACGAAAAATACAATGACGTCACTTTCAAAGGTTTTTTTATCTACAATATTTTGACTACATTTCCACAAATATTTACAATATCGGTAACTTTTTTTTTTTAATCCCAATTGTTCTGGAACAGTCTTCTCCAATTTCAAAAACATAATCAGAACTTCATCGTCAAAACTATTAAAAGCAATTCAATGAATTCTATCCGGCCAGTACCCCGCAGTGTAAAAGAGTCTTCATATTTCACGTCCCAGATTCTGCGCTCCCTTTGATTCCTCCGTGGAAATGGAAACGATTTCGTCCCATTCAGCTGTGTGTGGGGTATTCAGCACCGTACGTTTTTAAAGTACCCTTCGAAGTAATGTTATAATATTTTAGAATTGCCCTGTGTGTTTTGCGGTTGGTTTGGTGCTGTATTGTACTGTTAATAGGGAAATGTATTCATAAATGTAGAATGAATAGTTTTTCGCAGGATAAAGTCACAATGTATTATGAATGTTGTCTTAAACTATTGTTAAAAGTTTTCCTTGAAAAAATATGAGCCTTTCGTAGAGAATGGAAATTATGTTTTTTTTCACACTTATTATTATTATTTGCCTCGTTAGTCTAATGGTTGCAAAGGCGACTGCTAAGCACGAAGTATTGGGTTTTATTTCAAGGTTGGGAATAGCGTTTTGAGGAGGAATTTATCGTAAGGATTTTTTGTTTCAGTTTGGATTAACCGATTATTGACAAAAGGCTCGTCCCTTTGACACGAAATTGCTTCATTACTGGCGGAGTGTGGGTATATTATGTTTTACATATGTATTATATTTATATAAAATTGTATATAAAGTAATAGTAATAAGATATATTAAAACTTACGAATACATGACCTAGTTAAAGCGATACCAAAACCCAAACGAACGTTAAACAAACGATAGATGACATTACATCTTTGAATCAGTGTTTTAAATCTAATACTTAGGGAAAACTTAGGCGCGTCGCCCACACGACCAAGAGTCGAGGCGCAGTCGCGGCGCGGGTACGTTAGGCGCGTCGCCCACACGACATTTGTAAAGAAAATCTCGTTGCGGCGTGACTCTGATGTGAGATTTTCTTTACAAATGTCGTGTGGGCGACGCGCCTAACGCGCCCGCGCCGCGTCTGCGCCTCGACTCTTGGTCGTGTGGGCGACGTGCCTTAGCTTTGCTATTACAATAAATAAGACGCAAGGGCAAACACTACAGGTAACAGGTACCTGCAAATTAGGAAAGGAGAGGGGAACTGTGTTACCCCGAAATTAAAGTCCGTAAGGATTGAGGAGCCGAGGAGAGATTTTTAAAAATCTGATCTCACTATTATTTAGCAGCAATGTAGCTTATTTTGCAACACGAATTCTAGATTTAGCAGCAAAATATATCACTAGATATGTTAATGCAAAAGTGGCTCCTCGATCTAAACGTTTGAATTGAGGAGCCACCTGGAACTCGTTAAGTAATGGACGAATATTTATGAAAATGTTGTATCATTTAGTAGCAATTTTGCATATCACCTTCTAAAAATTTGGCTTTTGTAGCTCTAAAACGAAAGAAAATACAATACTTTTTATATGGCTCCTCAATCTAACCTCAAGAAGTGAATTTCTGTTAGATGTGAGCGATCAATTAATATATTCGACATATTGATCATTTAGCAGGTCTTGTGTTTGTTTTTGCAGTATAGGAGTAAAATCGTAAAATAGAGTAAATTTTGAAATAGAGTCAATTTGTTGTTATAAGCAAAAATTATCTGTGGTGTGATTAGAAAAGTGTAACTCCACGCGATAAATTAGAAAATATTACGCGTTTAAAAAAAACATTGTATGTTGAAACAAACTGTTGAGCAAAATGAGTCAGTTTTAGAAGAAGCTTATTGAAAATGATTAAAGATTATAATACTACTGAACTTTAATCAAGCTCAACAAAGTAGGCGAGTGAAATAAATCAAAGCAATGACATTAAATTAAATTGCACTCCGGTTATATATGACTAAAACGCATTAATTTAAATCATCACATTATATATCATTTCTATATTATACATATATCATTCTATGAGGACATTTAAATAAAACTAAGCATTCGTGTTGTCGTAAATCTTTCAACGGTAGAATAGCTATGACCTATCAACAGTTAATTTTTTTTTAAATTTTTTGTTTTGTACTGACTTAATATTGAAAATAAGATTAAGGGAATCTCGGCCCGAGAAATGAATCTAGGTACCCTGATGGCCTACATACCCAATATCTGACCTCCACAACCCAGTTAGAACTGGGTCATACGATAGTCCTTGATAAAACTGGTTGTTAGACTTTCGGGCCATTGACTACCTTTAACGACCGTAAAAGATGTACAAATTGATGGCACGGTTGGCGCAGTGGCTGAGCGATTGACTGCTGCGCTGCGTGTCGCGGGTCCGATTCCCACACGGAACAAATATTTGTATGGCTTGCAGATAGTTGTTTCGGTTCTGGCTGTTTGTGTATGTGAGTTTAAATGTTTGTAAACGCACCCACGATACAGGAGAAATTCCAAGTGTGGGGCAACGTTTTAAATATAATAAAAATGTCAACTGGGACCAATTTAACGGCTTAACTCTTAGTATGGCACCACTTATAAGTTATACAGAGGAGAATATGTTAAGTGCCACTATCTGAAATTTCGTCAAAGAGCAAGTAATAATGTCCAATCGCACAGAGACGTTAAACGCTATTGAGTATTATGAGTAACTAGCTGTTCCTCGCGGTTTCACCCACGCTGCTCAGCCCCTGTTGGTCGTAGCGTGATGTTATATAGCCTATAGCCTTCCTCAAGAAATGTACTATCCAACACTAAAAGAATTTTCCAATTCCAACCAGTAGTCCCTGAGATTAGCGCGTTCAAACGAACAAACAAACTCTTCAGCTTTATAATATTAGTATAGATTAAAACAACACACAACAAAAATACCGCAGGACCACAACTTCGCTTGCAACCACTAGCCTAATAAATTATTCTAATACAAACAAAAACACACACAATGTGGGTCCAAATAATTAATGAATTCAATTTATTACTATAGTTTTGTGTGCTTCTAATCTGACAATAAAACCGCATGTTACTAATTACTGTGTGGTACTTTTAACAGAGCCGTCGCGATTAATGGATGCATGTTTGAAATAATTGAGCAGGTGCTTAATGATTTGTTCATGGTGTTAGCTAATTTATCGCAGTAAGCGCATCTGTCAACAAATGGTGTATCTTATTTCTTGTTCTGAACACTGACAGCCTGCGTGGTACAGCGCGGCTGCTGGTCCTGGATCAGTGGCTCGATTCTTAGGTCTCAATTTTTTAGATATGATGGCAATAATAAAATGACGATACAGTCCCAGTCACAAGGCATAATAACTGTGAAAGTACTGTAGTTGCCCATGAGAGAATCTGAAAGTCTACAGTCCACAGTAAAGTCTTTTTTTGCAGGTGGGAGTCATCAAATAACTTCCCCCGCTCTGAGTGGGGGAGGGGGGGAGTATTCCATGTTCATTCTTTTGTCCCTTGTGTTCCGGGGCATAAGATCGATATTACATGCCAATTAACCCTAATATGAACATATGGATTACTATTATTATGATAACAAATATTCAGAATACAGTTATTTAGTAAATATTTTTAATTAGCTATACAAATAAATGCCCCTTTGTTTGTGAAACAACACCTCATTTACATTCTAGAGCAGAGACAATTATGTGAGCATCGTTAATAACTTCCAGTATTAAGGTAAGTAAGATAAAAATAGTAATAAGTACTTTCCAACCTAAGATAATTTTTTTTTCGGTACTTCATTAAAGTAGCGATAAGATCTTCTATTTCCATACCTGTTTACGTGTAGCTGTGATATTTTCGTTAAGGAAGCAAGGACTTACCGTCTAATACTATACACGTGGACTAAGAAAGTAAGAAAACAAACGAAATGTGGCTTATTGCTTAAATAATAAAGTGACACACTTGACAGCGATATCTTTGCTCGATTTCATTAACATTAAGTGACACTTAAATGAAAGCCTAAGTATAAGTGCGCTATAAGATTTTATCTTTTACTGTTCAGCCGATCGTTACATTAATTGTTTTTAGGGTTCCATATCTCAAAATGTAAAACAGAACTATCACTTCGCTATCTGTCTCTAAAGAAACTTTATCTTGAAAAGCGTGGAGGTATTGAGTCGAAATTAAAACCTATGCTTAGCTCTGTTGTCCCTTTGTGCTGTGAAATTAAATCAACCCTCTAAGTCTACGCAGTCAAAAGATCAAAACATATGTTACGTTTATTTAGCAAGTTTGTATAAAACTAGAAGCCATTACCATACCTGCTATATTTAAAGCTTAGGAATGCTCTACCCCTGTTATCTCCCGACTTAAAAAGAGTGTTATATATCTGTGCGTCGGATAGTGCAACGATCGATCGATCAATTTTATCAAATTCGATAAAATTTGTGAAACTCGTGTAAATCATTGCCGAATAATCGACATGATCCAAAATTGCGTTGCGTTGGGTGCGTTTACAAAATATAAACTCACATACACAAACAGCCAGACACGGACCAACTATCTGTAGGCCATACAAATATTTGTTCCGTGCGGGGATTGAACCCGCGACACTCAGCGCAGCAGTCGATCGCTCAAGACTGCGCCAACCGTGTCATCAAATTATTAGTAAATGGGATAAAATAGTACTCTTGTCGATAAACAAAGTTCAAGTAAATTCGTCGTTCGCTGCCAAAGCGCTATAATTTACATAATACCTATATTATACCTGCCAACATCTACCCAAGGTATATAATACCGTACCGGAGGTGTTCATAACCAAGATTTATGGCAGAGCTTATGTCCAGGAGCGGACGGCTTGCGGCTGATATTATCATGATAGCAATGATGAATATCTTTCACGTCGCCGGGTAAATAGAGAATGGGTACGAGCTACCTACTTACAGCACGTATTTGGAGAAAAATTGTGTATACAGCAAATTAACCAACAAAAGTAAGCTACGTCTTTCCCACTTGTGGACAAAAATTTTCTTTAAAAAATTATCGTTTCACGTTTATATTTACAACTAGGTTTTCCCGGCGGTTTCGCTCGCGTTAAGTTCGGGGTAACACAGTTCTCTTTTCTTGATTTACAAGTAACTGCTACCTGTAGTTTTTGCTCTTGCGCCTTATTTATTGTAATAGCAATGCTAAGTTTTCCCTTTCCTTCCCTCTTTCTCCCTTATATCTCAATCTTTTTTTTAAATAACTTTTCCGTCTCCATGGTCCCAACTATCTCTGTACCAAAATTCGTCAAAATCGGTTTAGCCATTTAGACGTGAAGACATAACAAACAAACAAACTCACTTTCGCTTTTATAATATTAGTAAGGATATTTAGTATATTTCTACTATATACTCGAGTCTGGAGCAATCATGGTGATCAATGTTAGTGCCTTCTTTGTGTGAAAAGAAGCATTTGCCCAGTGGACAGCTATAGGCTAGTCTTATTATTATTATTAAAAGTTCAATTTCGTTCAGAAACTATTCAAACTACTAAACCTTTGACTGATTGATTAGCAAAGTGGCTTAACAATTAGCTTCAACGCTACGTCGTGTTTGCGGTTTTGGGCACGGAACAAATATTTGTGTAGTCTGTAGATTCGATAGTTTGTTTGTTCCGGGTTTCGGTGTTCCACTGTTAGTATATGAGAGATTTGTGTTTGTAAACACTCGATACGAGAGGAGTTCTGTCTATAGTATATCCGTTATATAAAGTTGTTATTGACAGCGCTTTAACGTTGTAACAATAAGGTCTATTTTCGTAGTGTCCTTGTGTGGTAATGGTGTGTGCTTGATTATCCTAGTAAATAAATATGTTGGACCTAAATTGTTGCACATTTAGTAAACCCACAAAACTGCGTAACAGATTGTCGACGGGATTAGCGCTTGCTTGAATCATTGGTGCATTTGCCATCTAAACTAATTTTTTTTTTCTAATAAAAATGACTCACAAGTTACATTTTGATAGCTTAATCTGACTAGTTATACAGAGTGGAATTTTGTAATGCCACCTGAAGGGGAAGTACTCGTTGCGGGTTGTTCGAAAGAGATGCCGCGGCCCCGGAACGTAAAAGGCAACAGAAGGAACATAGGTGAGTTTTAGTCAGTACAAGTCTGACATGCCAACCCCGCTCCGCCCAGAGCGGGGAAGTCACTGGATGATTTCCCACCCGAAAAAAAAGGGGAAGTACTCTTAATACTTTAGATAGAAAATTTTACTCAAAGAAAACATTCCTTTATTTTTCAAAAGAAAGAAAACGGCGTTCAAGGATTTCTAAAAATTTGCTTGCCGCACACGGTAATCGAACCGACTATGCATACATTAATAACCATTTTAATACCTGGATTGGTACAAACGGCACAATCAGAAGGCCTGCGAGATCACCAGATCACCAGATCTCGCCCCTTTAAATTGTTTTTAACTTGTATTGACACATGCAACTGGTATTGATATATAAAATATATCTGTAATTTTAATCCCGGTGAAACGATCCCGTGTGCAATTACCGAAGTCCGCAGGCAATGCCGCGGGTATGAGCATATCAGAATGGTTATTGATATGATTCATCTATGCGAAAGACAATATGATAAAATTGTTTGAAGACAATTAAAAGTTATTTCAATTTTTTTTTTCTGGACGCTCTTAATGTGCACTACCTACATCGTTCTTACATATTTGCATGTTCTTAAACAATTATTATGATTTAAAAGAGTGTCCATGGAGTTTCTTGCTCTTTCTTCTCCATAGAGATCAACGCTTTAGAATGGGTAACTACAGTACTTTCACAAGTTATTTTGCATTTTGTCTGGAACTGTAGCTTATTTTTTTTGTTTCGTGGCATTCAAAAATGCCTGTAATGGTCTTATTGAAATAAATGCTTTGAGTTTACAAATATATTTGCCATTAGTATGCTGAATACGTCTTACTGACTAAAAGCATCATGTCTATTTCTAATTATGAATCAGTTGGCTACATGAAGTACCTACATTGAATTGGCAATCTATTATTTCATACATATGTTTTGTAAACTAATTGTTGACGGTACTCTTGGTGTAGTAGTGGCTGAACGATTGATTGTCGCGCTGCGTGTCGCTGGTTCAATCTCTGCCCGAAAAAATAGAGAAAACCTTAAAAAAACCGACCAATGGCGAGTCAGATTCGCGCACTGAGAGTTCCGTACAAACATAAACAGCCATACCTACTTATCTTTTGACTGCGTAGACTTAAAGAGTTGATTTTTTCACGGCACAAAGAGACAACAGAGTTAAGTATCCATACCTCCACGCGTTCCCTCCCGAGACAAAAGGTCTGGATAGACAGACGGACAACAAAGTGATTCAATAAGGGTTCCGTTCTTTTCTTATGAGTTACGGATCCCTAAACAGAGTCTCCTCAACACGTCCGCCCCAATTTCAGCCTCTTTAATAACGAAAACAACGGGCATACTAAAACAAACATAAAAATACTTTCAGACAACCATGAAAAACGAAAACATGACAAATATTACAAAAGAGAAATTCAAGACAGTTAATTTCATCGGATTTGTAAAATTGTCATAGTTTATTTCCTGTATTTTATCATTCCATGCATTTGGCTTCTGGCCACTGAGGTAAATACATCGCCACATCGTTGATCCTTATTTATAGCACGTTAAGGTTCATAATGGGTGTGGTAATGGGTTAAATCGTAGGAAGTCAACACACATAAGATTTATTGCCAAGTTACGTTTGGATGTGGGCTTGCCTACGTTGATACGAATAATAGGTGTCTTGAATTTAGTGTGCTATGTTTTATTAACTGTTGAGAATAAATGACTATGTTTTCTCCTAGATTTATGTAAGTACGACTCTATGTTCTTGAAATAAAACTGCGTTTTTCTTATAGAATGCATTTTAGAGTACGTATATTAGTTAGTTTTTGGCTTCAGTTGGTAGTATTTCAATGATTAGCTTGCACTCCGGAGTTTCACCCGTAGATCATAGATCGAAAAAAAAGTTGATCCGAGTATATCTATATACAAATTTGCATTCAGATCTGTTAAGCCCATTTATCTGGTTGGTTGTCCTTTTACCTTTTATTTGGTATTGTTCGTCGTGTCGTTGAGCTCCTTGGGTTATGAGTTGAGCTACACGATAACTGACAAATGCTTGCACTGACTGGACAGGTCCACTCAATCTGTGTGGTGCTTTCTTAAAAAGACCATTTCAGACACTATCTGCATAGTCCTCATGTAAGTTGAACAAGATTATTTTGTCTGGACTTTAAAAGAGACTATGACCTCTGAGTTTGTTTCGGCTGTTTCTTCTCAGAGTAGTCGGGTACGAAACACCGGACTCATCTAGTTTTAAAAAAAAAATGACGTGTAAAAGTGTTTGTGAAAACCTACTTGCAAAATAAATATCATTTATCATAATCGTAAAGGAATCACATAGAAACTTACACACAGACATACACAAACTTTCGCCTTTATAACTGTGATTCATAAGTACGAAAGTTTGGATGGACAGAGATAGATAATACTCTAGAATAGCACTAAAGAATTCTCTTTCTTACACTTGTACATTGAAATTTGCACGCAATGATTTGGAAAAATTAAATTGTATAAAAGAACTAACAGCAATTATAACTTTATACTGAAAATATATTCTTGTGGCTGTTATTATTTTGTCCCTTATGTTTTGTAATAGTTTACTGCATAGCTGCACCCCGCAAATTGATTTGAAAAAGTCGCCTATGAATTAATCTAGAGGATAAGCTATCTACACACCAAATCCGTTAGCTGTTTGAGCATGAAGGACGAACACATAAGCTTTTATAATATTAAGTGTGATTATTTTACTATGAAAAGACTGAATTATTATCCATATACATCCAAAAATCGATATAAAAACTCATTACTCGATAGTTCAGTACAAATTTGCATGTATTTTAGTCCCAAAACAAAACTAATTATAGATCAATAGTGTACCGAAGCGTCCCACTCAATCCGATGCAGCATTAATTAGCGGTGCATGTTGCTGGCCAACATCTGTGGCGACGATCGATTTGTTCGCTAATTTGTATGGACGGGTACATTAAAATGTTGAGCTTGCGATGTACACACGGCGGCACATCAACCTACACCAAACCATACCTGTAGGCCTACTATGACATCTTAAAGCAGAACTTATTCCACTGAGTGAAAGAGATGGTGCTAGACAGCCTGTATAGCTCTGTCCCTTTCCCTCAGCGGAATAAGTTCTTCTTTAACACGTCATGGTAGGGTAGCTGATCCATATAAGTTGATCTCTCTACTACGGTGTGCGATCCGTACTAGAGAGATCAGCTACCTTACCATGACTAAAACAGAACTTATTCCAGTCAGCGAAAGAGACAGAGCTATACAGGGTGTTTAGCACTATCTTTTTCTCACACAGGATTAAGTACTGCTATAAGATGTTATGGTAACCGTACAGGTTATAATAGTTTAGTATACATAGGTTGACCTGCCGTCGTGTGTACAGTCGTATGTAATACAATAACATCACGCGTGTTATCGACGAAGGGTTAAGCAAAGAGTACTTAATAGTACACCCACATTCGGCCAGTCATGTTAAAGTCCCACGAAGTAGAGGGCGAGCCTATTGCCGGGAAGAAATCAGGACTCCGTGTACCAACCCAATAACACCTAACTCGACTTGGGAATCAAAACCAAACCAGCACCTCAAGCTTAGTAGGTGCAGGGAGAGAACCTCCAACCAACCCAGCCACCGCGGGAGACGCTCCGGGAATCGGGCGTCGCGAGACGACTCCCGGCCACCGTAGATGCGGGTCTGTGAACAATGAGACATGGGTAGCTTACCGTCCGTCCGTCTATTGACGACAAGACGTTTCTATGGCGCGATAGTGTTCCACGCGCGCCTCAAGCAGATATCAGCAAAGCAGAGGAAAAAGAAAGCTCTGTAATACTGAGCTTTGTTTTCCCTCGCGCCTGCGACCACTAAAAAAACGAGACAATCAAATTTAAAAGTATTTCTTTCAGCTCAGAATAGTTGTGTTGCATGACACATTGATAAATAAATACAAGATAATGCCAAATTGTGTACTCATTAAAATAATATTACTTCCGTCGTCTTTTTTTAAATTACGACTACGGACGGGCCAACATTTCAAGCCAAATTGCTTTGTTGATAATTTTATTATTTAAATTAATGATAAACACTGTTAAAACATTTTATTGCAATACTTCGTTTTGTTAATGTTAAATGCATTTCATTTCCACACATACGTGTGTTATTAACGATATTTTTAAGTATGCGTCGTTGTGATCCGTAAGCCCCATAGAAATAGAAATTTTAGGTTTTGTCAAATCTAAACGAGTTTACGACAAAAAAAAGGTAAAATCGAAAGGTCTGTTGACGAATAAGTTGCTAATGTATTGGGACAACAGTTTTCCAACGGCAAAGTCAAGTTTTCTTAAAATACAGTATATCTTTTCGCTAGAGCCATGTTTATTACTTTTATTAGTTACTAGCTTTTGCCCGCGGCTTCGCTCGCGTTAAATTTGGGGTAACACAGTTCCCCTTGCGCCTTATTGATTTGTAATAGCAACGCTAAGTTTTCCCTTTTCTTCCCTCTTTCTTCCTCACATCCCAATTTTTTTCAAAAAAATATTAGCCTATGTCCGTTTCCTGGTTCCCTACTATCTCTGTACCAAAATTCATTAAAATCGGTTCAGCCATTAAAGCGTGAAGAGGTAACAAACAAACAAACAAACTCACTTTCGCTTTTATAATATTATAAATAATAAATATATATATATATAGTAAGGATATAGTAAGGATGTACGGAACCGGCGGTGCGCGAGTCTGGCTCGCACTTGACCAGGTTATCTTATATTATAAATGTCCTACTACCTAATCCTACTAATATTATAAATGCGAATGTTTTTGAGGATGCATGCATGGATGGATGTTTTTTACTCTTTCACGTCAAAACGGCAGAAGGTATCTTGATGAAATTTGGGACAGAGCTAGACTATAGTCAGGAATAACACATAGGATACTTATTTTTGAAGCCAGGGGTGCCGGCTACTTTTTAATCATAAAACATAAAAATGACGTGAATTAATTACTTACCATGTTTTGTCATCCAAATTAAACATGGTCATTCATTTTAGCTCAATCGGAAATAATTATGAAAATGGATCAAATTTAACATCTAAGATTATTTTTTAAAACATTATTAAATGTTTGTAAACGCACCCACGATATAGGAGAGTGTGAGAGTCCTCTCACACTCACACTCTCCTGTATCGTGGGTGCGTTTACAAACATTTAAACTCACATAAACAAGCCAGACCCGAAACAACTGCCTGTAAGTCATAGAAAGTTTTGTTCCGTGCAGGGATCAACCCGTGACATGCAGCGCAGCAGTCAATCGTTCAGCCACTGCGCCAACCGTGCCGTCAATATCTAGTAGCAAAAACTAGTACCGTTGCACTGAAGATTTCGTTGTAGGAAAAACAATTGAATATCTTTCTATTACTTTCTAGATACATTTGCTATGGTTCGCTCAATCAAGGGTTACTTTTGTAAGGGTTAGCCAAAATTTCAGTGCAACACAACGCTCAGCCACTGCGCTAACCGTGCAGTATTTATTCATATAGTTAGTCAAGCTAATTAGAGCGTGTTAAAAATTATCTAAAAAGGTGCATGTCATATCTGCAAGTATCAAGACTATTCTAACTTTATCTAGTATTCTATTACATAATCATGCAAAGGACAGAAATAATCAGCATTTAATGATCCAGGAAATAATTGAATCAACTTTACTTGATTCATTCAAAATGTTATTACTGTCAAGAGTGTCGTAATTTCTTCCTGGTTTATAGGTACTTATATAATTTGTGCAAACGGGTCATAATAGATGAATCAATTGTTTTTGTGCATTTTTTTACTATGGTTGAATAACTATAAAAAGTGAAGATATTAATTTCATTCATGTGGATGGGTGTCCATTACATGCCAAGTTTCCTCCATGTGAAAGACGTTTAATTGTAGCCAGAAATCTAAAGAAAAATAAAAAAGTTAAACTAAATGAACAACACGTATGAAATGTCAGTGTATATTCGATGACAATTAAGAACTAAATCTAAATACAATTTCTTGTACTTACTTACATAGAGTTAGATTGCATCAATGTGTAGTACTTTATACTACAGATTAATGAACGTCATTCTCTTTTCCTTGCTAGGATAAAAAGCAGCCTGTGTTGAGGAAGCAGTGTTGCCACCCCCCAAAAGAGAGTTTACTATGGAATTAAATTAACAACTTTGTCTTAGAACTAAGATGTAGATAGATACATTAGATAGATTAGATAAGTAAATTTTAGTTCTAAAACACAGTTGTTCATATATTATTATGATGAGTACTACAGAAATATGTCAGGTAACTGTTCTAAAGTAGGTATAAGTGTGGGTGTGTTCTTATGGGCGAGTGTGGGGGTGATGTGTGGCAAAATATGTGTGTGAGGTGTTGACGTGCTGATTGAATCCAGCTGTATTGATAAGGTTGAATGTAAACGCATCCATAATTGACGGCACGGTTGGCGCAGTGGCTGAGCGATTGACTGCTGCGCTGCGTGTCACGGGTTCGATTCCCGCACGGAACATATTTGTATAGTTACAGATAGTTGTTTCGGGTCTGGCTGTTTGTATGTGACTTTTAATATTTGTAAACGCACCTACGATACAGGAGAAATTCCTAGTGTGGGGCAAAGTTTTTCTAAAAAAAAAAATACAGGAGACACCTAAATATAAAGCAAGGTTTAAAAATATATCGCTCTAATCACCGTAACACGTTAAAGCTTGGTGGAGTGATAAAGACTCTTCACAGCCAAAAGTGCTGAAAAAATTATTCAAATAAAATATCATTCATAGTTTATAAAGATAATTTGATGAAAATTACACATACACATTATTTTTTTTAGTTTATCTATTTCTGATAAATATATTAATAACATTTATCACAGTAAGTTAAGAGTACTTGCTAGTTTTCTTTATCCTTACTATAAATATAATAATTAATAATTAATAATAATATTATAAAAGCGAAAGTGAGTTTGTTTGTTTGTTTATTTGTTTGTTACCTCTTCACGCTTTAATGGCTAAACCGATTTTGATGAATTTTGGTACAGAGATAGTTGGGAACCAGGAGACGGACATAGGCTAATATTTTTTAGAAAAAAGTGGGATGTGAGGGAGAAAGAGGGAAGAAAAGGGAAAACGTAGCGTTGCTATTACAAATCAATAAGGCGCAAGGGGAGCTGTGTTACCCCGAATTTAACGCGAGCGAAGCCGCGGGCAAAAGCTAGTCTTGATATAAAATTAAAGTAGTAGTCATGCTATGTAATCATCAAATAACTCCACTCCACTCCTTCCCACTCCGGCCTGAGCGGGGGGGATTGTCAGACTTTTACTGACTAAAATCCACCCATGTTCCTTCATTTGCCTTTTTTGTTCCAGGTAGCGGTACCTCTGCGAACAAGGGTGGTGGTGGTAGGCCCCTCTGCTTTGCTGACACCTCTTTAAGGCGCCCGTGGAACACTAACGCGCCGTCGACACGGCCATTCATTCATCAGCTTCACATTATGATTAAATGATGTGTGACCTACGGTAATGTTTAAAAATAAAAATTCATTCCCTAACCTAACTAAGAATGTTTACAAATAATAAAATGACCTTTCGAAATCAAATATTAAACAAGTAACAAGTTAATAAAATCGAAGTTTCTTGGAGCAAACTTCAAACAACACGTGTTCCTAAGCAAAGAACAAAATAATTGCGTGGAGTATTTACACGCCAGGTTTGTTCAAATAATTCATGTTGGAAAAAGATTGCAATATTTTCACAGGTTGCCTTTCTCTGCTTATAAACCCCTTTTTCGTATTTATTCAGGACCACAGGGCTACTCAACATTGGGTTCATCAAAATATTAGACAGCTGGGACTACTAAATATATTTTCGGACTTTATTGATCGTTAAGTTCACCATTGATTATGAAGAGCGTTGTCTATGGCGTGTTAAAAGTGATTTCTGGGTTTATAAAATGGTCGTAAGACAATTATTGGACCAAGTTTTGGTCAGTATTTAATTCTATACCCCTTTTTCGGAGATCATCAAAAAGTTTTTCCCGCTCTTTGCGGAGCGGAAGGGAGCAAACCCACCCATGTTCCTTCTTTTGACCTTTGTGTTCCGGGGTTGCAGTATCTCAGGCAGGCTGTTCAGATAACACTATCATATTTTGGTAGTCACTGAAAATACTATAAGTGCAACATTTGTCTGAAGCCAGCCAAATAAATATTTTTCTTATAAAACCATAAACTTGGCTGTTCAGTTTCGTGTCACATAGATACCTTTACACATTTCCAGCAACATGCCTATTTCAAACTATATTGCCCCTTCAACTGTGAAGTTTCACAAAGTCCTTGAACCCTTAAGCCTCGTAATGAGAAGTTTCATAACTTGTACATATTTGCACGGTCGTGTATTTGCTTGTCGCACCTACAGGGTGTCTTGAAACTACTTAATTCTAATGTAAGCGATGGTAATTTAAGGTAGTTAATGTTGTGTTTGGAAAAAATATTTATTTCACGATTTACGTACATACACACTGAATACAGAAAAATAACAGACAGGAACAGAAAATAGGTACAAAGGTAAATGCTTATTTCTACAGAAATCTCTTTCAGCATACCTGCGAAAGAAGAGTAAATCAAAAAGAGATGTAAACACAGTACGTATAAAAATAGAAAAAATAGAATACATAAATACCTACATGAAGGAATAATGAATAAATACTATATAAAAATATACTTAAATACATACAAGTACAAGAACAAATATATTACATAAATACAAATAACACAACAATACATTAATACAACACAATATTCTTGGCCATTTTCGGGAATGTTTTTTAGAAACTGAATTTGTCTAACTCAAATCGAAAGGGTACGTTTGTCTTGGTTTGGACATGTAATGAGGGGGACGAAGCACATGCGATTAATAGAGTGATGGATATGAATGTTTATCGATGGAGAAGGAGAGGAAGGTCAGAGAAAGATATATGACTTGTGTAAGGGATGATATGAAGGAGAAAGGAGTGAATAGTGCCGTGGCGTCTGACAGGGGAGAAAGGTAGAAGGCAAATAGAATGGGACTAGGGCAGGAAATTGATAATGAAAAATAAAAGGTATAATTTACTAATTGACTAGCCCTCTGGTTCAAATGGTGACTTAGACTGCCTTCTTGCTGTAGTAGTCGTAAGGGCGGCTGGAGAACATGAGGTCTAGTGTTCGATTTCTAGGCGGAGCAAACTATTATTGGGATTTTTCGTCAGGATTTTTTCAGTAGCATTCACAGACTCTGGATTTGTACCCGGACGATGGCAATAGACTCGACCCTTATCTTTACCCCTACATAAGACTTTAACATAACTGGAAATGTCGGTGTTTTTTTTAATTTACCTACAGCTCTGCTTAACCGAACGGGGATTGCAGCCGTGATAGATTATTTAAAGTAATTTAAATGACATAGTCCATTATTCACCATACATACATCTGTTTAAAAGAAAAAGAACATTACCGAACAAAATACACATGAGCCATATATTTTGACAACTGTTCCATTAACGGACAAAAAACAAATAAATACATACACAACAGTAAAGTTTACAATGGCACAGTTCTGACAGATAGCGATCAAAACAACTTTTTGCGTTGTTCTAAATTGAAAATAAAAAACATCTCGAACAAATATTGAGAAGAAATGAAGGGCGAACAAAATAATAATAATATCGACTTTGCCAATGGCTTAATTGCCAAAAGCCTTGACCAATACCTGAGGAGGCTTTCGTTAGGCAGCTGGATCAAGGGCTTGATACAGAAAGCGGTACTCCTGGACACGGCTCGTATTGTTAGGAGGTTCCTTTCTCTGGAGCCCTGACCGCCGGTAGCTTGGACCCTGTTCCCGATACCGGTGGGCTACTATTTTTATATTTTTAAATGTTTTTTATTTTAATTTTTGTGTTTAAAAAATATTTAAAAATATAATTTTATGTAAAGAAAACAATAAATGGACTAAATATCGACTTTTAAGTGTTCCACTTCTTTGTAAAGGTCTCTTCTCATACAGAGAAGGCACGAGCTGATCACCAGGATTGATCAAGACGGGTTGGCGACTTTAGACTCCGCGCAAAAGCTAGTAATTAATAAACCGCAGCTTCGCTCGTGTTGAATTCGGGGTAACACAGTTACCCTTTACTGATTTACAGGTACCTGCCACCTGTAGTTGTTGCCTTTGCGCCTTATTTATTGTAATAGCAATGGTAAGTTGTCCCTTTTCTTCCCTCTTTTTCCCTCGCCGTGCGTATTATTACTACTAATAAATGTCACTAATATTAAAACTGCTGTAATATCATACCACGCGTACGTCGAGTCGGTACTACGTTATGGGTTTTTAATGTTGGGTAATAGCATCGATTTCCGTAGAGCATTCATCTCTCAAAAAAAGTGTATGAGGTCAATTTGTGGACTTAAACCTGACGCCTCATGTCAACCCGTATTAAAAAAACTTGATTTGTTACCATTACCGTCACTTTACATTTACGAAATATGTATATTAGTAATTTAAAAAAAAAATATTCAAGACTGCAAATGATGTGAATCCTCAGAATAGACGAGACCCCTATAAATTAGTATTGAGTGATTTGCCTAGACTAGCTAAATACAATAATAATTAAATTGCTATGTGTTTCATGCATTGTTCAATGTTTTAAAAATACCGAAGCATTTTAAAACATTGAACACAAAATTATTTAAACCGACATTTTATAAATGGTAACTCAAGCATAGTTTTTATGGTATAAAAGAATTTATAGATAAGAAATTTTGATGAATAAAAATTTCATGATGTGGGCGCCTCCATGTTCGCCTAACTTTAACATTTTGCGTGTTTTGTTCTATCCTAGCTAAACATGTTTGAGCCTTATAAATAAGTATTTAACACCATAGTATACCATGTTTTAGGCAAATTAATATTTTATTATTAAATCCATGTTTTCTTTCGGAAAAACCATATACCATACTCTGTGCGCTTACTTTCATGCAATTACGAATTATAAATTCTCAGTATCTAATCTAAGTGCAGAGGCGGCGAAGGGTGAGTAAAGCTAAAGTTTTGTTATAAATTACTAAACTAACATGCAGTGAGAACCTTCCTCCTCCCTCCTCCTTTACTATTGGTAACTCGAAACGGTTTTGTTTAGCTTTTAAACTTATAAACCTATATCTTTCGCTGACTGATTGATACTTTCGTAATCTGAGGTCTGGTTGTTTCTTTGGGCAAAGAATACCCGTCATCATTCAACGTGGTTATGTTGCCAGTCGGTTCAGTACTGTGACGCTTAAGTATCCTATTGTCGTCTTTGTATTTATGTATATAAATATCAGTAGGATAATTTTTATGATACTTTAGAAAAGTAGTATCAATAAAGAAATCTACATCTTTATAAGAAAAAAAAAATACTGCCAACGATTGTTTTCTTCTTTCAAATCGATGATCATCATATGTATGAAATTACTCGTGTTCGTTTCTTTTACTAATTGCAGATGTAGACCACATCGTTCTTCCAAACTATTTTCTCTCTTATTCGTCATCTCAACAGTCACATTCTTTTGTATTATACTTTAAAAAACTCATAAGCATTTATTTCAATTAGACCATTTTGTTTCGTTGGGGTGGGATATCGTCAAATAACTTCCCCCGCTCTGGACGGAGCGGGGGGGAGTGTCAGACTTGTACTGACTGAAACCCATCCATGTTCCTTTTATTGCCCTTTACGGTCCGGGGCCGCGGTATCTCTTTCGAACAACCCGCAGCCCCGGCAGGCGGAAGTCCTGGCAGGCCCCTCTGCTTTGCTGACATCTTTTTGAGGCGCGTGTGAAACACCAACGCGCCGTCGACACGGCCTGTCGTCAATAGACAGACGGATGGTGAGCTAACCATTGCTCACCGTCCATAGCCCCGCATCTACGGTGGCCGGGAGTCGACTCGCGGCGCCCGGCGCCCGAGGCGTCTCGCACGGCATCTCCCGGCGGTGTCTGGGTTGGTTTTAGGTTCTCTCTCTCAAACGCCCAGCCACCTCCTTCGCTAGCATGACTGCTTTGCAGAAGGAGGTGCTTTTATACCCATCCACATTCGTCTGTCTTTTCTTTGTCAGTGTTGCACACTTTATGTTAAGTAGTTTTATTAAGATATGGAAACATTTTGACGGGCCTGTTGGTTAAGTAGTTAGTGGCCCTGACTGCTGTGCCAGAGGTCGTGGTTTCAATTCCCACCCAGGACAAACTTTGTTTGATGAGCATGATTGTTTGTTCTGTGCCTGAATGTGATTTATCTATAATATGTATGTACTTATAAATTATATAAGTATGTATAATATCAGTTGTCTGGTTACCATAACACAAGCTCTGCTTAGCTTGGGATCAGAAGCCGTGTGTGAGTTGTCCGAAGATATTTTATTTATTTATGTTTTTTGTTTCGGCAGCGTAGTGAATACGAAATAAAAACTCATATAGAGTGTGCGACCTATAAAACACTCTCCAATTTAAAGGTTTCTATGAAAAAAAATTAAACCAACGGTGGCAGTGACAAACTGAAAGAATTTTCTTTCCATAGTGAAACCTATCTTAGTAAACACAGCAAATTTTATTTTATTTTTTGTAGATAAGAAATCTTGATGGGAAGCGGAGTTCTTTCTTTTGCCCCTAATTTTCCGGGACCGCGGTATCTCTTTCGAACAACCCGCAACCCCAGCACACGGTGGCCCTGACAGACCCCTCTGCTAGTAAACATAGCATGAGCTAAACTTTATATCATTAATACATGAATGTGTACGCTAGAAATAATTACAAGAGTATTCACGCTGTGAAAGTTTAATTGTTAAAAGTTAGGATGTAGAAGATGGATTACTCGTATGGTTTAAAAATATGAGCTTACAGTCTATGGTTACGATCTAACTAAAGCGAGCGATCAAAGCGCGAACATGTACCTGTCGAGTTCATATTGAACAGAGACGCGTAATGCACAAAAATAATAAATAAATATCTTGGGACAACTCACACACGGCTATCTGATCCCAAGCTAAGCAGAGCTTGTGTTATGGTAACCAGACCACTGATTGTATACTTATATAATTTATAAATACATACATATTATAGATAATCACACTCAGACACAGAACAAACAATCATGCTCATCACACAAAGTTTGTCCTGGGAACTGTCCTCGAACCCACGACCTCCGGCTCAGCAGTCAGGGCCACTAACCACTGGACCAACCAGGTCCGTCAAAAAATGACTGATACTTTTAAAGCGATGATTGTGTCGCGCCACAAATCGCTTTACTTAGCTTGAAGTATATTTTACCTGACATTTCTTTATCAAACACAGTAACCTAATACTTGGAAGGCGACAGTTTTTTGCAACCTACGCCTTATGTTGTTCTTTAAAAAAACAAAGTATGTTTCACATAGTTCCATTGAGTATTTATTATCGATGTTTGGTTAATGTCCTGAAAGTTGTTGATCTTTTATTTATTCAGATCTCAGACTGATAATACAATTGTCGGAAATAGATAAACATCAATGTAGTTACAAACATACACTGTTTGAAAAAAACAACATTAATGTTTTATTTTGTTATGAGTAACTAAATCAAATGAATTTGAAATTTATTTATTTAGTCTTGAATATTACAATTTAAATCAATTTAATTTTAATCGAATGAGTATTTTATTCCTAAAATGTCCGTTTTTTGGAATGGAAAATCGTCAAATGACTTTGGCGCGCTGCCTGGGTAGAATGGAGAGGAGTATCAGACTTTTACTGACATCCAAAAACACCCGTGTATAATTCGAAAGGAGAATTTAAAAAGATTTAATCAAACATCTTCGAATTCGATCGGTTATTTGATAAATTCCCAAACAAAAATAAAATACAGTCATACAAACTTTCGTATTTAGAATATTAGTTGAATTTAGTCATATCTACCGACCATGTCACCTACACATATACGAGATAACCCAGGCCAGGGTAACACACATCGCTCAAACTATTAGTTGCCAATTACTTTGTAACACGACCCGGTCGCAACGTGACACTACGTCGGAGACTGAACTGAAACACCCGAGGGAAGGTTTCACTGACAGTTAGTTACATGCTCATCAATTTGACGAGAACTACTTTGATATTTGATGGTTGGGTTAGATTTGAAGGTCAGAATGTAGTGAGAAAGGTTAAGGGCTGCCTGGGTTTCAGGTTGTTCGAAAGAGATACTGCTGCCAAGGAACGCAAAGGGCAAGAAAAGGAACTTAAGTGAGATTTAGTCAATAAAAGTCTGAAATACCATTCCGCTCCGCTCAGAGTAGGACAAGTTATTTGATGATTTTTTATAACAAGGGCGTAAATTTTGTGTTTTTTTTTTAAAGATATATTGTTGTAAGAAATATATTTACAGTATGGGGAGGCCAATGCAAAAAAAAAACCATGTATGCTGTACAAGGTCAAGACCGAGGAAGACTCGAGTACCGAGGGTTCCGTAGGTACGAACTTGCCACATTAACAGCCCTATCTTTTGATTGCGTAGACTTAAAGGGCTAATTTTTATTATAGCTTATACATCAGAATAACACACAGGTTACAATTCATAAAGATATGTATATTGTATATTCTGTCACCACACGAGTGAAATCGCAGGGTGCAGCTAGTATTTATTTATTTCAACTTCATGTACAATAGTGGTACATATGAGGAATTAATGCCATAAGGCATTCTCTACCAGTTAACTTTTGGGTAAAATACGACAACACATGATAGGGTACAAAATTTTTATAAAATATATTTCAACTCGACACCTTCAAGCGTTCCCGAAAAAAAGGGTCTTGACAAACAGACAGACAGTTTATTTTGAGGTACAGAACCCTGAAAACTGCCGTTTCCTACAAAATTTCAATATTATCTCGGCTAAAATGTATAGAACAGCTGCAATTTAGTAGTAGGTAGGTTCAGAATGCTGTAAGTAGGTAGCAACCATTTTCGTTTTGGTATCCCTTTCATCCTTTATATATTACTTGTTAACTCTAAATACTGTACAGTTAATTGCAATTCGATGGTAATTCACTGAGCTTGAGAACACCTAAGACAATTATATTTATTTATAGGAAGCTAGCTTTCGCCCGCGACTTCGTCCGCGCGGCATAGTTACTTTGGGCTAACGCTAACTTTAACCCGCGTGATGTTCAAAAAAATAATATCTTTCTCTCGCCTTTTCTTTCCTTTTGTTCTTCGTCTACAGGGTCCCAAATATCTATGTACCAAAAATCATCGAAATTGGTTTAGCCATTTAGGCGTGAAGACGTAACAAACAAACTCACTTTCGCTTTTATAATATTACTAGCTTTTGCCCGCGGCTTCGCCCGAATTTATTTGTATTTTTTTTTAATTTATTTGTGTGCCCGAATTTTTTTGTTTGTTCGCCTTATTGATTTGTAATAGCAACGCTATGTTTTCCCTTTTCTTCCCTCGTTCTTCCTCTTATCCAGCCTATCTTAGCCTATGTCCGTCTCCTGGTTCCCAACTATTTTGTACCAAAATTCATCAAAATCGTTTAGTCATTAAAGCGTGACGAAGTAACAATCAAACAAACAAACTCACTTACGCTTTTATAATATTAGTAAGGTACTAGGTTGGTAGTTATAGTGAACATCAAAGATATGTAGCCATCATAAACTGTTTTAGTTTACTGACGTTCCGAGTGCACTGTAAACTAGGCAATTTATTTATTCAGGGAAATACACTGATCCATAAAGGTTAATTTACTTTAACGACACGATTGGCGCAGTCGCTGTGTAATCGACTGCTGCGCTGAGTGTCGCGGGTTCGATCCCCGCTCGGAACAAATATTTGTATGGACTACATATAGTTGTTACGTGCGTTTACAAATATTTAAACTCACATACTCACAGCCAGACCCGAAACAATTACATTTAGGTTCTACAAATATTTGTTCTGTGTGAGGATCGTGAGGATTGAACCCATGACACGTAGCGCAGCAGTCAAACGTTTTGCCACTGCGCCAACCATGTCGTCGAATTGTGTAAAAAGAGAAAACAAAAATAAATGATACCGTGACAACTGCCAAATGTGTCTTGTTCCAGATGATGCATCCTCAGTTCAGTTTTTGTACTATGGCTTCATTTACTTTCCGAGATTATTCACTTATGACGTATGCAAGTCTATAAATAGTCTTAAGAAAAAACGTCCATTATTGTCTGTCATTTAATTTATATTCGTGCAGCATCAACATGACTTGTGCAATTATTAATGAATAGGTACAATAGTTCCAAGTGCCTACTAATTATAATTTACTGCAAAATGAATGGACAATTTATTCGCATGCAAGCAGCATTATGACAGAGGTTTCATGTAGTTTTGTCAATGTTTTTTTTTATAATCGTGTCTTTGGTCATTCTTTTTTTAAACTTTGCCCCACACTAGAGAATATATCTCCTGTATCGTGGGTGCGTTCACAAACATTTAATTCAAATCTACGAACAGTCAGACCTGGAACAACTATCTGTAGGTCATACAAATACTTGTGCTGTGCGGGTATTGAACCCGCGATACGCAGTCAACACTTAGCTATTGCGCCAACTCTATTCTAGTGTTATTACTAAAATAAATAGAGAATAAAAATAAAGAACAAAAATATTATGCCAATGTCCGTTGCATTGTGACCTTCTAGAATTTCTAAACGGATAAAACTTATACGTCATTAGATCGGTTTGGGTGATTTTGTTTTATATTTTTATTCTATTTAGTTGGTCGAGAAGGCCATACGAATAAAATTGTTTGCAATACGAATTCAATTCGTCCATACAACAACTTGTTTGTATGGTGTTAACTGCTAGTATAATTTGATAATGAATAAATATAAAAATTCAACTATAAATTAATTTGTAGGTGAGATAATTCTTAATCCTTACTAATATTATAAAAGCGATAGTGAGTTTGTTTGTTTGTTACCTGTTCACGCTTTAATGGCTACACCGATTTTGATGAATTTTGGTACAGAGATAGTTGGGAACCAGGAGACGGACATAGGCTACTTTTTATTTAAAAAAAAGTGGGGTGTGAGGGAGAAAGAAGGAAGAAAAGGGAAAACTTAGCGTTGCTATTACAAAAACATTATAAAAGCGAAAGTGAGTTTGTTTGTTTGTTACCTCTTCACGCTTTAATGGCTACACCGATTTTGAAGAATTTTGGTACAGAGATAGTTAGGAACCAGGGACGGACATAGGCTACTTTTTATTTTAAAAAAGTGGGATGTGAGGGAGAAGGGAAAACTTAGCGTTGCTATTACAAATCAATAAGGCGCAAGGGACTCCGAATTTAACGCGAGCGAAGAGCTAGTTAATCATAATTATGCACGTTGTTTGCAATCATTATTGCAAACAACGTCATTATGTAATAGGTAATGATCCAATGTAATTACAGAGATGTCGCCTTAATTAATACCAAATGTCTAGACAAGACAATGTTCATTTAGAGAATTATGCGAAGTTGATGATGACAATGGTTTGAAAAATGTTGTCAGGTTTTCGTGGAACTAGTGAATGAATTTTATTCAGTGGCTATTTCTATTCAACAGTTCTATGCATACAAGGCCTTTTTAATTAAACCAACACGGTGATACCTGAAAATCTGCCAATTTTTCAACTTTGATCCACAGTTACAGTGCTTTAACCCTGCCGTGAAAATTTGTTTTTTTTTATGAAGTGGTTAGTTCTCTTTGGTTCCTATAAAAATGCTGTGCCCTACCTTATAAAGAAGAAATGGGGCCAAGTCATGCAGATCCGTACTGATTGTTGTTACCTCTGCATTTTTTTTAAACTTTATTTTCGACTAGCTCATGCCTGCGTCGTTGCCCACGAAATTCGCTTACTGTTCCTCTGGATGGCTCTATCAGGATTGAAAAATATCGTATGTGGTTAGCCAGGTTTTAAAATATCTGTTTGAAAAATCTAATATCTAAAATTTTTGTGTCACAATATTTGTTCCCATACTCCTCCGAAACGGCTCTACCGATTCTTATGAAACTTTTTATGCATATTCAGTAAGTCTGAGAATAGGCCAACATCTATTTTTCATACCCTTAAATGAGCAGCGGGTGAAACCGCTGGGTACAGCTAGTTTTATGTAAATCCGTTCAGCTGTTTTTGCGTGCAATAGTAACAAACATTTAGACAAACCTTCGTATTTATAACATTAGTAGAATAACCCCTAGAATACAAGATATTTGTATCACTTTAAAGTAAATAATTCTATAACAGCTAATTTTACCGCGTGAAAATCAAACGTCATATAAATATTTTCACAAATTCATATCGATCTTTATTTATGCATGCATTTTTATTGAAAATAAGCTGCAAATAGAAATTCGTGTGCAGTTTATGTGTTGTTGAAAGAATTCTTGTTAATAATGACGTTAAGTAGATTTATCTTTATAAATAAAAGATAAGAAAGGCATAAAAGTGTTCGAATAGTAAATTGTAACAAAAATAAACAAACTCTCTCAAACAACACACAAATATATTTCAGGACTATTTTCATCCCTCCCACCTGTTTTTTTATTTGGGAAAATTAATTGTTATACATTGAAATCATATATATAGGTTATATATCCTGTTGTCTTAAATATATAGGTCTTATTTTATTTTAAAAACGTTGCCCCACACTAGGAATTTCTCCTGTATCGTGGGTCCATTTACAAACGTTTAAACTCACATACACAAAAAGCCAGACCCAAAACAATTACCTGTTTGTCTAACAAATATTTGTTCCGTGCAGGAATCAAACCCACGACACGCAACGCAGCAATCAATCGCTCAGCCACTGCGCCAATTGTGCCATCAATTTATAGGTTATACATTTGTAATCCACGTCATTTCCCGCAACATAGTAAAACTTATATAAGTATGCGCTATTCCAAGCTAGTACAAATGAACATAGACAGGCATGAAAACAAAGGGATAGGAAATAATGAAATAACTAGGTATTGAGATATTTAATAATACTTCTAATTTTTTGAGCAGATACAGAAAAGAAGTTGATGTCTTCAAAGATCTTTCTTTTATTTCAAAATGTTTAAATCGTTTTCATTCATCGCCTGTTTAAAGTATTAAGAAGTTAAGCAACTTTGGGTTTTCACTTTGCACCTTTATTGCACCGGAAATGAGATAAAAAATTCTTATATTATACCTATACTTTTTTATTTCTGATACTTGATCATTGGTACAATCTACCAACAAAAATATACATAAGTACTTAATGCACAACAGCGGAAGATTGCAAATCAAGGTTAACACCTTTTTGATTTAAAAAAATGACTGTTATATGGTCTGTAAACTGCTCTCCGTAGTTTCATCTACTGAACAAATTTTATTTAAATAGGTTTAGAAGTTTAAACCAATACAACAAACATCACACAAACTTTCTAATTTATAATATTACTAGTTGTGCCCAGCAGTTTCACCCGCCACACAAAGAGTGAGTCAGTGATTTTTATATAGCTACTAGCTGTGCCCAGCGGTTTCACTCGCTGCCCACATAGGGGTATGAAAAATAGATGTTGGCCGATTCTCAGACCTACCCGATATGTACACAAAATTTCGTTTAAATCGGTCCAGCCGTTTCGGAGGAGTATGGGAACGAAAACTGTGACACGATAATTTTATATATTAGACTATAGCTGTGCCCAGCGGATTCACCCGCTGCCCACTTAGGGGTATGAAAAATAGATGTTGGCCGATTCTCAGACCTACCCGATATGTACACAAAATTTCGTTTAAATCGGTCCAGCCGTTTCGGAGGAGTATGGGAACGAAAACTGTGACACGAGAATTTTATACCTATATTAGATAGAAGACGTGCTTTAAAAGACAGCCATCATTGGGTACGCTTCCAATAGGGTGGTGGATGATCTTCTCATACAAACTTATTCGTACAGATACTTGTTCCGGGTCTTTCTGTTTGTATATGTGAGTTTAAATGTTTGTAAACGCACCCACGATACAGGAGAATTTCCTAGTGTGGGGCAACGTTTTTTTTTTTTAAAGAAACTTTACTTCCCTATTTTACCCTCTAAGGGGTGGAATTTTGCACAGTCCCGTCTAAGTGAGCACCTACGTCCTAAAATAATCCTCCATATAAAATTTAAGATTCCGTACACTGTCTTGTGGTTTCTGAGATTTCGTGATGAGTGAGTCAGTGATTTTCTCTTTTTTATATGGGTATAGAAGACGTGCTCTCAAAACAGCCATCATTGGGTAACCTCCCAAAAAGGTGCTGGGTGATCTTGACCTTAATATAATAAGATTCCCTGTTAAAAAAGGCTCCATGCCAACACATTCATGAACCAAAACTCCAAAATTTTTCGTTTATGAAATACTTAGGTATTCTCCAAGTCAATTTCATACATTAAATTGTGCAAACAACATCTCATTTACATAGAATGGCAAATAAATTAATACCTATACCTAGCATTGTGTATTTATTTGTTCAGTTGCTAAGTGAGGAAGATAAAACTTTGTTATTTTAGTTCGCAAAAATAAGTTTACATTACGTATTGTAGGTATGAGATATTGGCACGTTATTATTAAATTGATGAAGTTATTTACGAGCTTATCTTTTTTTGTACTCATTTTTAATACAGTTTCACCTGTAAGTAAATATATAAAAAATAATAAGTTAAATGACTAAAACCCACCCATGTTCTTTCTTTTGTCCATCATCTTACGGCACCGTGGTATCTCTTTCGAACAACCCGCAACCCGATGTCCATTTCAGCTGAAATTTTGCATGGTCATGGTTAGTGGTGTTAATCCAATATGGCGGACTACTACTTTGGATAATAAATTTTACGAGGCGGACAATCATCACTCATACCAAGGGAAGTCGGGTAAAGCAGTGCATCTCTATGTTAAATACTGGCAATCAGGTACATTCGGTTAAACTGGAAACTGAGGTTGTTTGGAAGACATTGCTATCGGCGATAAGACCGCCATTGTAACCATAGAACTTTCTCTGTTTTTTTTTTTAAATTAGCCTATGTCCGTCTCCAGGGTCCCAACTATCTCTACCAAATCAAAACTATCATCCAAATCGGTAACTAACAAACAAACTCACTTTCGCTTTTATAATATTAGTAAGGGTTCTATTCTGATTCTAATGTAGCCGGGAAGTGGTAACGAAGAGTAATATTATTCTTCATCGTATCAAATCTATCAGCTGTTCCAACAACTATTACTAGTTATTTATAATGTTCCCACTAATTATTCATCTATACAATTTGTACTAATTGCTTCTGCAAACGCAACAGTAATTAATCCGACTGTTAATAATACATTAAACTAACATGTATTTCAGTGCCAAGCGTTTAATACAACAATTCATTTGAAGTAATTACGTGGGAATAGTACATTTTGATTGAAGTGAGGGAACTTTGTCATTGCGGCCGAGGCCCGAGCCGCTAGTCTAGGGTGTGCAGTGGCAAATTTTTACGTGAATCAAACGACTACTGACGATTGATTACTATTATTGTGTCATATCAAGAAAATCTAATCACAGTCCTCAGTTTTTATAATTTCTGTTTTATGTATAACTACCTTCGCCCGCGGTTTTATCCGCACTGAAAAACCATATTTGAATTATTTGTTCATCCCAGAGGAAAAACACATCATTCCAAATCAAAGAGATTAAAGTAGCCTTTGTGTTAATCTAGTATATTAGCTATCTTGATTCCAAATCTTATCCGAAACAGTCAAGCTGTTTTTGTTTGATGGAGAAACAAACATTTGAGAAAATTGTTAGACTGACTAAAACCCACTAATATTCCTTCTTTTGCCCTAAATGTTCCCCGGGCCGCAACCCGCAACACCAGCAGGCGGTGGTCCTGACATCTCCATCTGGTTGGTACCCAACTTTAGGTACGCTTTCTGTGAACGAGACATAAACAACATGTCGTCCAAAAACAGATGTTAAGTGACAGCTCGCAAAAATCTGTCCGGATATGATGCAGAACCAATATTTTTAAACACATTACTTAATATTTCAGCCAGTTATTTCTGAAACGTCAAAACATCGCGGATTTAAAATAGAATGTGTCATAACATTTCCTGTGTGTTATACCTATTTAATGCGGCATATAATTAGTTGGTTTTAGATCATGTAGTTGGATTTGGTGATCGATCTTTTTATTTTTGTTTATAGTTTCCACGTGGGTGAAACCGCACGCATAGCTAGTACGAACGTACGAGTAGTGTGCGTACGGTTACAGCCACGTGTTATTTATACCGATTCTGATGAATCACCGGATTAAACATAGCTACGGCCACCCCAACAAAAAAGGCTAAGATTAAAATTACCATAACTAATTAGGTACATCTTATTTTAGTCCACACCATTTTAGTTGCGAATAAAGATAGTACTATTTTTTGGTGAAAAACGGTAATTTCAGAATGGTGAGATTGTTATTTCCTTAAAATTGAATAAATAAACTAGCACTAATGCTGACAAACTATGTTATAGTTGTGTCACTTCAATCTGGACAATGGAATAAACTAAATTTTAGTGATTTTTGGAGTAGTTTTAGTTTAGTTTTGTTCACAACAGAATCGACATTTTCCTACAGGGATGATGTAATCATAATTGTCCTCGTCAAGCATTCCTTCCAATTTATCTATTCTTTTCCCAACTGTGTATTTTTTTGCGGACGGGAAAC
Organism: Ochropleura leucogaster; assembly: GCA_958449745.1. NCBI lineage: Eukaryota > Metazoa > Arthropoda > Insecta > Lepidoptera > Noctuidae > Ochropleura > Ochropleura leucogaster. The sequence continues at coordinate 7,128,743 of OY288223.1, read as the reverse complement.
CATCATATATCTTCTCCCGCTCAGGGCAGAGCGGGGCAGGAGTGTTAGATTTGTACTGACTAAAACCCACCCATGTTCCTGCTATTGCCCTTTATGTTCCGGGGCAGCGGTATCTCTTTCGAACAACCGCAACCCCGGCAGGCGGTGGCCATGATCACCGATCTACGGATCAACCTCGGTAAGCCCTGTTTAACTTTGAAGACTGACCCTTACTTGATGAGCTCAGACCATAAACAATACAACCAAATTGTCATTTATATTAAAGTATCTTTAATATCAAGTGCACCAGACCGATTTATAGACGACCTAAATTACCTATGTTACATCCATTATAAGTGAACTCAGATCGGTCCAGAGATTCAATGTCTATTGAAATCGTCGGGCTTTTCAAGTCTGCCAAGCGAATAATGTTACTCAAGCATACAATACATTTATCTTTAAGATGGTATTGTGAGAATCTCAGTAAGTAGTAGACTTAGACCTCCTTTGGGCACACATTGGTCAAGTGTTTAGTATAGTAGATAAATACTGTGAAGGTTTTATACCATTAATCAAACCTTTAAGAATGCAGGCTGTTTTGAAATGAGGTTCGAATTCTCAGATTGTTTAAATAAAGAATGAAAGAATATACAGAATAGAATAGATTTTGAATTATGGGACAGGTATTGGTAATATCCTTACTAATATTATAAAAGCGAAAGTGAGTTTGTTTGTATGTTTCTTTGTTTGTTACGTCTTCACGCCTAAATGGCCGTACCGATTTTGATGACTTTTGGTACAGATATAGTTGGGGCCCTGGAGGCAGACACAAGCATTTAAAAAAAAGTGAGATAAGGAGGAGAAATAGGGAAGAAAAGGCGAGAGAAAGATTTATTTTTTCGAACATCACGAGGGTTAAAGTTAGCATTAGCCCAAAGTAATTATGCCACACGGACGAAGTCGTGGACGGAAGCTAGTGATAAAATCTATACTAATATTATAAAGCTGAAGAGTTTGTCTGTTTGTTTGAACGCGCTAATCTCAGGGACTACTGGTTGGAATTGGAAAATTCTTTTAGTGTTGGATAGTCCATTTCTTGAGGAAGGCTATAGGCTCTATAACATCACGCTACGACCAACAGGTGCTGAACAGCGTGGGTGAAACCGCGTGGAACGGCTAGTAAAAATATAAAAGTAAAGTGTTTCACTATTAGCATAAAACACACCCCTACACTAATCATCAAGTCACTACAGTACAGTCGGCAAGGACAATCCCACCACCTTCCATGGCCCCACCAACATCGTATCATACGGCATGACGGAAACATCAAGGAGACATTAGTCGATATATCCAGCCTAGATAGACGGGCTAACAGCGCAGCTACTTCTTGATTCCCTGTTACAAATTCTGTTGTCTAAGTCCTTTTATGGCATTCTCCATTGAGTCGAAATGGACAGTGTTGTAAACTAATTAATTAGAACAACAGCCACTGTCTTATAGACAGACAGGTCTTATATATGTCGGGCCTTAGAAACAGGGACATAAAACTATGCAAAATCACATAATATTTTTGGCAAGCAGCACCTGGCGATTCCAGTTTGTAAACTGTTTACTTCGGATACAATGGGTAGTCACCCATCTATGGGCCAACCTAGGAAAGCATGGCTTAATCTAAGATCGTGTCGAGAGGCTTTTATTATTAAGCCACGAGCTACGAAGGCAGAACAAGTCTTTTTTACTTATTGTATAGTATGTTCTTTTTGAATCAGTTACGAAACAATATCCATGTAATCTTTTAATATTGTGGTGAGAAATAAATGAATTTATTATTATTATTATTAAAATTGTATCGTTACAGGTTGCTCCTGAATTTAATTAATCGTTGTCATTGCCAATCTTCTATTATTAAGTTACAAAGTTTTCAATAATTTCCAACTAACTAAAAAAACTAATTTAAACTTTATCTTCATTTGATTAATTAAATGTTTTAATATGAAATTTACCTTTAACAAAATTATTTTAAATCGAACAGATAATATTAGATATTTAATCAAAAATCCTAATTAAAATTGATGTTTGATGAGTTTTTTTTTCAGAGAATTTGTCTTTCATTGTAACTTTGACACTTTAATTATTTTTTAAAATATAAAAGGTTACTGCTTTTATTAGACTTTGAGATAATAAGTAAGACTAAGTTAGCTAGTCAATTATTATTGTCATTAATATCTTATTTTAATCATTAATTTCCTGCCCTAGTCTCACTATATTTCGGGTCGGCGCAACACGTTTTCTTCATCTATTCTCCTCTGTCAGACGTCACGGCATCATTTACTCCTTTCTTCTTAATATCATACTTTACACAATCCATCCATCTTTTCTTTGGCCTTCCTCTCCCTTTCCATCCATCAGGAATCATATCTCTCACACTTTTAGCCACATGCACTTCAATTATTAATACCTATCATACTGTTTTACTGACATTAACTTTTTCACTCCAAAACTCAAATAGCTGGCCTCACAGCTGCTAGGTCAAAATAGAACTGGACTGGTCACATCTGTCGCATGTTGAAGGAGCAATTGGCAAAAATTATGACTCAGTGGACACCAAAAATCTAGAAACGTCAATGCAGCAGACCCTGAGCCTGAGCTGGTGTCTTTCTCAAATGATATCTTTACTATGGACACTTTTAAGGTGCATGTCTTGCTACATCGTTGTCACATAATTTACGATCTCAACATGCAACAAGCATGTCCATGGAGTTTCTTGCCCATTCGTCTCCATAGAGATCTACACTTTGGAATGTGACTGGGACTAGAAGCTATTCTATTTTATTGTGTGTGTAAAAGCTTGACAGATCATGACGATGAGAGGGAATCATAAGAAGATTATGTTAAAATTACGTTAAAATTCATAAAATTGCTACAGACGTTAACATTGTGAATTGACATTTTGTTACCATTTTACGGATGGTAACGTTATTCATATTATTAACATATTATGATTCTGCTTAAACGGCTATTTTGGGCGCCCTGATTTCAATAAATAAGCGATCGACATTGCAAAATGTAAAGCGGCGCCATTTCATATACTTCCACGAAGCAGTAAGCGTGCAAATGGCGGCAACGGTTTGGGCATGACCATTATTGCTGAGTCACGCACGTGATGGATTCTCTATGAAATTACATTTCACAGACGACCAACCCCCATACCTAGGTATACTTATGTAAGTAACTTTACAACCTTATAGATAGGTGTTGGTAATATTCGATGAGTATCTTTTGTATTAGATGATTAAGGGCTATAAAACCTCCAAAATTGTGATTAAAGAATGACTTCTGTTTTAATAATGCAGTGAATACTGTCAATTTTGGCTTTAAAGTTTTTAGCTTATCTCGATGATTGGTTTATTTTTTGGATTTCCTATCTCAAAAGGAAAAATCCGCATCCTTAATGGATCATTTTGTTGTGTGTTTGTCAAAACCATTTATTTGCATGTCAGACTTTTACTGACTAAAACCCACCCATGTTCCTTCTATTGCCCTTTACGTTCCGAGGCCGCGGTATCTATTTTAAACAACCCGCAACCCCGGAAAAAAAGATATGGCCTTGGCTGGTTATTTTCTTTGGATACCCACATACGTTAAGTTCATAACTTACACTGCCACCACCACTGTAAAAATACCTACAAGTTACTTCTTAAATTAATTTCAAATGATAAGCCTAGCACGAGTACGCAGCGTTAACGTAACGATATACGATGATTTTTTTAAATTGAAAACACAAATTTCCCGTAGCATTTTAATTAAATCATTTACAATAATTGTCTATTAATATAAATAAATTATGATAATATTACATTTGAAGCGGGTATTTTAAATTTTAAAACTGTCACAGTCACGACATTTTCAGGATAATCGAACTGTATATACAGAATGAGTCTAATAATGGAATTGTTTACATAGACCCTCAAGAATAAAACCATGACATTTACGAACGCTTCATTTTACATTCTACCTGCCATCTGTTATTAAAGTTTTCGTGTCAATGAATAAATTGAGGGGATAGTCAGTACTTACAGACAGTAAAGGAAAATTTTTGCAATAAGAAATATCACTTGTCAAATAAATACGAGTAACACGTTTAAAGCAAAGCTATAAATTTAATATTCTAAGAATGATACAATTATTAGACTAATTACATATCAGTTTATTGTAAGAACTGCTATAGCCAAGATACCACAGAGAATGAGCACTGATATGTTCTTAAAAGCAATTCTTGCAACTAAATTTCAAATCGGTTCCCCGAGATTGAGCTGAAATTTTGCACACACCTTTGGTTCTCGTGATAACACATTTTTATGACACACATTCTGGGTCCTGCAGCCAGGATCGCCTCATCACGAGAGAACTCCTCCATGGTTCAATCTATATACTAATAAATAAAGCTGAAGAGTTTGTTTGCTTGAACGCGCTAATCTCAGGAATTAATGATCCGATTTGAAAAATTCTTTCAGTGTTAGGTAGCTTATTTATCGAGGAAGGCTATATAGGAGCGGAGCAGTAATGAAGAATGTTTCAATCCTAAACTGCAACTAACCGACTGGATCGATTTGAATGATTGTAATGATTTAAGTACTAGGCTTGCATGAATTCACTGTGGGATTATTTCTAACTAGCTTTTGCCCGCGGCTTCGCTCGCGTTAAATTCGGTAGCGCCTTATTAATTTGTAATAGCAACGCTAAGTTTTCCCGTTTTTACCCTCGTTCTCCCTCATATCCCACTTTTTTTTAATAAAAATTAGCCTATGTCCGTCTCCTGGTTCCCAACTATCTCTGTACCAAAATTCATCAAAATTGGTTTAGCCATTAATGCGTGAAGAGGTAACAAACAAACAAACTCACTTTCGCTTTTATAATATTAGGAAGGAAGTAAGGATAGTTCGGTCTGTATACACAGCTATCGGTTGTATAACGTCACGCTACAATAGTTGGCTAGTGTTGATATATAGACTTAATTTTGTTCCAGTAAAAATTATAAAAACTTATGTTATTTAAATACCATTGCGTTATTCATATTACAGTTTTTATTTTCATTTGTTTAGTGTCTAGTTTTTGTGTGTGTGTGCCTGGTTTTTGAGTTTCCTATTGCATTTGCATACTAAAATTTTGCATACTAAAATAACATGAAACCTGACAGTCTGAAGCCAGCAAGAATGCCAGCTAAAAGCGCTCGTCATGTTGAAAATGAAGCCAAAATGTACAGACATGACATGGCTCTGATCCGACATTTTCTGTTCTACGGACAAATGCACTGGCTTAACCCCTGTCACTCAATGCTGCCAAGCAACTAGCTACAGAGATTGATTGAAAAAATTACATGAACTATAAATCCTTACTTCCTTACTAATATTATAAAAGCGAAAGTGAGTTTGTTCGTTACGTTTTCACGCCTAAATGGCAAAACCGATTTTGATGAATTATAATAATTTGTGAGTTAAACTCACAAATTATTATAATCATGGAACATTAAGGTCTTATAATTGGCGTTGTGAACTTACATTTTTTTGCCATAATCAATTTAGTGGCATTAAAAACTTCGATCATATTTTAATTAAACACATGCATTTGTTGAATCATCAATCAATCATCCTTACTATAATATTATAAAAGCGAAAGTGAGTTTGTTTGTTATCACTTCACGATTTTGATGAATTTTGGTACAGATATAGTTGGGACCCTAGAGACGGACATATTATGCTGTATTTTTTAAAGAGTGAGAAATGAGGAAGAAAGAGGAAAAAAAGGGAAAATTTTGCTTTGCTATTACAATAAATAAGGCGCAAGGTCAAAAACTACAGTTGTGCAATGGGTTATTTACTACCGTAATAAAGTATCATGTATTTATAAACCTGTATAAACTACTAGCTTCGCCCGCGTAATAATTGAAAAAAAGTATGTGTTATTCAAGACTATAATCTACCTTTGTGTCAAATTTCAACAAACATCCATCCATCCTCACAAACATTCGCATTTATAATATACATAATATATAGTTAGATTCGTAAGATAGTACGACCGGTATGCCTCATTTCATCCATACATCCCCACTATTTTTTAAGCGGTTGCATAGCTTCTATCGCAGGCCTTGAGCGCGGGGACCGAATCCAGAAATTTCGTAACGAAGAAAACCTGACTCCGACAAGCACGGAGGTGTGGCTTGAAGGCCGTGCATTGTCCAACGTCGTTTACACAATACGGTCAGTTATTTCAATCCCGATTCTAATGTTCTAATAGCGTGTTAGGTAGAGAATAGGATAGTCAATCGCCGTTACGCTGGATCAAACCCAAGGTCTTGTTTTTCTTTTTGCGACTTCTTTTCATTGGAAGTACTTTTTAAATATTTTATTTAGATTGTTTTTATTTATTGCATAAGTTGATAAAAAATGCTATGCAATAGCTTTACTGCGGCAGTCCCCGAGTGTATTTTTTTTATTTTAGAAATAAGATATTTGAATACACTGAAGTTTTAATTAACTTTTGTAACTGACCACATGCCTCTGTCTCTTTTAGTTTCCGAGAAAAACGACTCAATAATGTTAATGACCGGTCTCGTCAGATTTCACGATCGGCACAGAGTGTTCCGATCATAAAACAGTCACAAACTCACGACAGTTAAGCTACAGTTTGACAATCAACTTTATTTGGTCCCTTGTGCTATCGGAATTTATATTCAGTCTTCAATATAACGGAATATGCTTTGATTAAACTTAAGAATGGCACCCGATTGATGGAATACTCTCGAATTTTTAGACATATCTGGCGAAATGTGTGTGTACTAATTAACGGGTCTTCTTACCTCCTGGGTATTAACGGCTTGATGTTATGTCATGTTAAAGTGAAGTCTTGTTAAGTAAATATTGTCTCCACAAATAGCGACTAGTTTAATCAGGTAAATATTATGTTTATAGGTATGTAAATGAGATGGGAATTCAATGTTAGAGGAAGTCTGTAAGTGGTCTTAGTGACTAGCAGTGATAGTGAAAAAAGTTGAGTTTATGAGATGAATATCACTCAGAAAGTGTTAGTTTTTTTTAAGTTTGTTGTTACAGAAAAAATGAAAGGGAGTCTTGTCTTGTCTTGTTGTCGTTTGTCTTGGTATGGACATGTAATGAGGAGGGATGAAGGACACGTGACTAAAAGAGTAATGGATCTGAATGTTGATGGACGGAGAGCGAGAGGAAGGCCTAAGAAAAGATGAATGGATTGTGTGAGGAATGATATAAAGGAGAAAGGAGTAAATGATGCCGTGACGTCTGACAGGGGAGAATGGAAGAAGAAAACGTGTTGCGCCGACCCCAAATAGAATGGGACAAGGGCAGGAAAATGAATGATGTTTTTAGGTGTAAACCATCATTGCGCTTGGGCAGCAGGGGACCACAAATGTTTTTCCAGAAGTGGAGAAAGTCATCATCATGTCAATATTGAAAAAAAAAACAAGTTTACACTTCGAGAAAACATTAAATACGACGATTGTTTGGATCATCTTGGGCCTAAAAAATTGAGCTGCCTGAAAGTGAGGGGAATATAGGTAAGTCAGGTACGTGAATAATCATCTGCCCAACTATATTGGAGCCGGCTTCTAATCTTACCGCATTCAGCAGTATACAAGAAGCGTAACGTTATTATAATACGTTTAAATAAAAAAAAAAGCCATGTGTCCCGAATTCTTAAAAGAAATAAGAAAGAAGCGTAGAATGATGATGTTGATGATGATAGAATGATAAGTTAAAAAACAACTTATTGATCACTAACATTTTGTGATCAAAAAGTTTTTTTTTACTAAAATAACACCAGCGTAAAACACACATCTTTATTTAAAATATGAGAGCATAAAGAATATTAATGATAGAAAGTTTGCAACGCATACATTTATATTAATCGATGTATCTCACCGAAACTTTGACGTCGCCTTTTAAAATATTATTGCTAAATGTTATTTTTTTAATATCCCTCCAGGGGTGGCCATTAAGGGGTGTCCCGTTAAATTTGGAGACCGTTTATTAGGGTTGAAGTTATTTTTAATTAACTCAAAAAGTGCCTCGCTGTTAAAATTAATGTTACATTTTTTGCTGAAAGGTTATTCGCATTTTTATGAGTGTTGGAACTGGTATTTAATAAATAATGAGTATTTAAAATTATCACGTTAAAGTTATGGCCGTCATTTTACATCGAGGTATTTTTTCTTAAGGTATGATTCCGAACTCGGCAACAAGCAGCAGTGCTGTTGCTGCATTGCTGCCACTAAGGTGCTGTCCAGCAGTGCTGTCTGCCGCGCTGATTCCGAGAAAGGCGGTAGTGTCGCTCTGTTCGTGGTGATGCATTGTTGTGTATTCGTTACTTTACTTTCATCTGACAAGATGTCGATTAATGACCAACTTTTAATCATTCTGTTGCGCGTCACTACTGGTCTGTCGCGGTGGTAGGGTGACACTGTAGCGCAGCAGTGCTGCCGCTACATTGATGCTGCGAGATTGCTGCCTAACTCGGAATGTAATCTCATATAAGCTTATAGAAATTATATGAGGTACACCAGTAGTGTCGCGGGAACACTGCTGCGTCCAGCGTGGTTTGGAGTCATACCTTTAGCTGCAAATGTAATATGAAAATGGAATTACGATCGCGCCCTCGAATAACATGAAATTTTAATTTAACCAATAGAATAAAGGTTTGACTTGTATTTGGGAAACTTAAAATAAACCAAATACTTATAATTCAATCAATAAGTCTAAGAATTGGAAGAAAGTCTAAGAATTGCCATAAAAAAACCTTTCAGAATGACTCTACAAAACACAGTCAGAAAATTTACAGGAATTCAAAGAGCATTTACTCAGAATTTTCAGTAGGTTGATATAAATAGATTGTAGCAGTGTAATAAGGAATGCATTGATTCAAAATTATACAATACGTTTACGAACGAAAGCCAAAATTAATTCTGCATTGACTGATATCTGACATAAAGACAGGTCCCACTGAAAGAGGGAACCAGAAATGAGAAGAGGCAGAAGAAAAATCCGTACTAATATTATAAACGCGAAAGTAACTCTGTCTGTCTGTCTCTTCTTCACGCCTAAACCACTGAACCGAATTCGGTACAGATATAGTCTGGGACCCGAAAAAGCACATAGGATAGTTTTTATCCCGGAATTCCCCCAGGAACGGGTACCATTAATCCACGCGGACGACGTCGCGGGCAAAAACTAGCAGTTCATAAATATGAATTATTGTTCAATAGATATGGCAATATGGGAAATAATAATCTTAAATACTGGTATTAAGTAACACTCGAAATAAAATAAATATAAGCGCAGCTGCCAGATTAATAAAACTGACCAAGTGCGAGTCGGACTAGCGCACCGAGGGCTCCGTACAAATTTGCGATATAAACGGCCATATCTATTGACTGCTTAGACACACAGAGTTGCACAGCTACAATGGACTATAGGATTGAGTATGTACCAAATTTAAATTGCATCTCGATATGTCCACGCCTTCTCAAGATTAAGGGTCTTTGCTGCAAGACAGACAGACGGACGGACAATAAAGTGATCCAATAAGGGTTCCGTTTTTTCCTTTTGAGAGCGGAACCCTAAAAAATCTCTAAATAATATTATCAACTAGCTTTCGCCCGCGGCTTCGCCCGCGTTAAATTTGGGGTAACACATTTCCCCTTGCGCCTTATTGATTTGTAATAGCCACGCTAAGTTTTCCCTTTTCTTCCTTCTTTCTCCCTCACATCCCACTTTTTTCCAAAAAATATTAGTCTATGTCCGTCTCCTGGTTCCCAACTATCTCTGTGTTAAAATTCATCAAAATCGGTTTAGCCATGAAGAGGTAACAAACAAACAAACTCATATTAAGATAGAGATTCTAGTGAGAGTCTAGATACTCTCTAGACTCTCACTAGAAATAATATCTACCGTTGAAGTAAAAAACCAACATCCGTTGATAGTTATACGATTGTATAAGAGTTACTGTATACACGTCCCGCGCTAGAAGATTTTAATCGTTTACATTTCGCTTAGTTTAGACGTGAGTAAATTAAACAGTAGCTATTGATTGTTATTTTCAACGTTTATGCGGTGAAAATATTTATAATCAGACAATGTTCGCAGCTCGAAAGAACTAAATATTGTATAATGTCTTTCGTGCTTATAGTTTACTAGCTGGCGCACGTGGCTTTGCCCGTATGATATCGATACACAACAACAACAATCGCATTTATAATATCAGTTAGGAAGGATGTTACTCTTCCTAATACTATAAATGCGAATGTTTGTAAGGATGAAAATAAAATCAAAAAGGATCAAAATAGGTGAACGGATCTTAATGGAATTTGGCACAGAAGTAGATTATGGTTTGGAATAACACATAACATACTTTTTTTTTCGATATCACGCGAATTAAGCCGCGGGCGCCAGCTAGCTAGATATACTTATGCAAAAGAAGTTCATCATCACCTACCTAACCTCTTTTTAACTATATTTGAGTTGGCTTCCATGTTTTTTTATCATGGAACGATTGCCTTTTTGACCTCCACAACCCGGTTAGTACTGGGTAAAACAAAACCCATTCGTACGACTGGTTGTTAGGCTTTCGGGCCACTGTATTGGTGTCGGCTTCAGTCTAACCACATACAGCTGGATACTGATTTTGACGGGCCTGTTAGTCTAGTGGTTAGTGGCCCTGACTGCTGAGCCAGAGGTCGTGGGTTCGATTCCCACCCAGGACAAACTTTGTGTGATGAGCATGATTGTTTGTTGTGTCTGGGTGTTATTTATCTATAATATGTATGTATTTATAAACTATATAAGTATGTATATCAGTTGTCTGGTTACCATAACACAAGCTCTGCTTAGCTTGGGATCAAATAGCCGTGTGTGAGTTGTCCCCAGATATTTATTATACCAGCATTTTAAATAAAGCAACTGCCTGTCTTACCTCCACACCCCATGTTAGTACCAGATAATACGATTCCCCCAGGTAACATTGGTTGTCCGACTTTTTATTTCCTTTCATTATTTAGCCATGAGTTGCTCCATGTTCCAATAGATGCTGTGCAGTGTAAAAAATAACAGCGTTTTTGGTGCCGGAATATTTTTTTAAAACTATAAATTTCGAGTAAGATTAGACACGTCATGTGTTGTCTGCCCATCGTACGTACTCTGATGTCAACTATATGTCGTCCAAAATGCAGTGTTGAAATGTTCTTTTGGCGTTGAAACCACTGCCAGAAAGTCTTTTTTCAGTCTTTTTTAGTATTTTTTCAACGAAAGTACACTGAAAAGCATGCTAGAAAAGCTGCCCATCTCGAAAGTTTTAGTCCCAAGATGAACAATAACTTTCTCCCAAGAGCGTTGACCATCTTCACAAAACTGCATTACGTTAAGGCAATACCGCGCAAAAATTCGCGTCTAGAGGCGCTCGTGTAGAGTTAGGCCTTTTAAAATGTCAAATGTAATAGTTTTCCCAAATTAATATTCACGATTTTAGTTAAAAATAATTCAAGGTCTAAATTGTTAATATGTGCTTCGAGATATACCTAATGATTTTTAAACGTTTCGTGTTGGCTAATTTTATTTATTTATTTATGTATACACGAAACATTATGAAAAATAAAGTACATACAGACAAAAGAGCACGAAGGTACTGCTTATTTCATAAAGATATACCTTCCAGCAGCGCTGCGATAGGACAGAGAGAAAAAAAAACACGTGTACACAGTGTGTAAAAATTTTAGGAACAATATTGTAAATATGTATCTGTAGTTTACACTATGTTGTCATACGTAATAAATAATTTTTATAAATGGTTTTTGGTACAAAATAGAATTTACAAAAAGATCTTACTCTCTAGTGGCGCCGTCTGGTTGGCTCAAAAACGATAGTCCTCATTGACACGGCTCACAATTTAAAAACAATCGTTAAACTCCCTTTAATCACGATCTTTTCAAGAATCACATGCTATATTACACACGATAAGCTAGAACTGTAGGCCTACTATGACACCTTAAAGCAGAACTTATTCCACTGAGTGAAAGAGATGGTGCTAGACACCCTGTATAATAGCTCTGTCCCTTTCCCTCAGCGGAATAAGTTCTGCTTTAACACGTCATGGTAGGGTAGCTGTCTTTGTCAGACACCATCCCACAATATAAAACAAAATCTCCGGCTAAAAATTACCGCTGACACTACATAAGCTTGTTTGTTGCACAGTTTTATTAGTACTGCAATACGTTGAATATATTCAACACAAAGTAACACAATGTCAGCACAATTCAGCTTTACGAACTAACTGAAACGGTCGTGACGGTGTACAACTATTTCGTTACTTTACTGTTTCGTGAGCATAAACTTCCAAGTGCTTTTTCAGTGAAACAATGTCTCATTGTAATTGGTTCAGTAAGGGTTGGGGTTGATGTCGTATGAAGTTGTATTTGAATTGTATCAAATGAATTTGCATTCATGATGCGTTCTAATAAATAAATAAATAAATATCTTGGGACAACTCACACACGGCTATCTGATCCCAAGCTAAGCAGAGCTTGTGTTATGGTAACCAGACAACTGATATACATACTTATATAATTTATAAATACATACATATTATAGATAAATCACACCCAGACACAGAACAAACAATCATGCTCATCACACAAAGTTTGTCCTGGGTGGGAATCGAACCCACGACATCCGGCTCAGCAGTCAGGGCCACTAACCACTAGACCAACAGGCCCGTCTAATCGGACTCATTACATACGTACTTTTAGAGTTTTATCGCGTTCCAAAGGCGTCTTTCTCAAACCAACCCAGTCGCTGTGAGTCGTCTGGCATCGCGAAACCACTTCCGATCACCGTATATGCTAGTCTATGGACGGCGAGCAATGGGTAGGGGCCCTCTGATTTTACTAAAGCAGAGGGGCCTGCCAGGGCCACCGCCTGCCGGGGATGTGGATTGTTTGAAAGACATACCGCGGCCTCGGAAAATAAAGGGCAAAAAAAGGAACACGGGTGAGTTTTAGTCAGTAAAAGTCTGACACTACACTACACTCTAGAAGTTATTTGATGATTTCCTATCCGCTACAAAAAAGGCTATTGTCTTTTACCATGAGGATCTTATGTTTGACTGTGTATGTGAGTATAAATGTTTGTAAACGCACCCACGATACAGGAGAAAATCCTAATATGGGGCAACGTTTTTTTTGAAAATAAAAACATTTTTCATGTTATTATTCTTGTGATCACAAGTGTACCGTGGAGATCCACCCTCAGCAGTCACGACTTTTATTCCTGAGAATAGTTTTGTTGTATTTTTTTTATTAGTCCATAGTTTATTTATTTATTGTTATTCTAATTACATCGTTTTTATATGTAGGAAACCCAACACAATAATGTAGTCCGAATTCCCACACTCAGAGACGCCATTCAGAAACCAAAGAATAATCAACAACATCAATGTACAGTTTTTAAAGTCATAATTTATTTAGTTTTTAACATCACTGGTACAATACTGGTATTTAACTTAATTGAGTTAGACTGGAAGTCGCCCTCAACATCCTTACTAATATTATAACAGCGAAAGTGAGTTTGTTAATTTGTTACTTCATCACGCCTAAATGACTTAACCGATTTGATGATTTTTTTTAAAGATTGAGATATGATATATATATATATTGAGAAAGAGGAATGAAAAGGGAAAATTTAGCATTGCTATTACAAATCAATAAGGTGCAAGGGCAAAATCTGCAGCTAGCAGGTACCTGCAAATCAGGAAAGGGGAGCTATGTTACCCCGAATTTAACGCGAGCGAAGCCGCGGGAAAAAGCTAGTACTTGAATAAAGAGATGACAACGAACAGATATATTGGCAGTGACCCATTGATTCAGTTTCGCTAATCGCTCACAAACACACCACGCTTCACCCTACTAAGTATTTGTTGATCTTGGAGCGAGCTACAACTGATTGAAGGAGATTGATGTACATACACACACACACACAAAGATCCTATAATAGATAATACCTTGAACACGTGAATGAATCAGTCTGTTATATTTTTTAACAGTATTTGTAAATGTTTTTGATAAATAAAATTGAGGTAAAATATACAAATGCTTATCCAGATTGGGGTGTTGTCTTTTATTTTAAATTGAGTACCTAAGCTAATGTAAGGTTGTTTTTATTTGTTATATAGCTGCTGTTACTGTTTCGGGGTTGTGGAGGTCAGATTGGCAGTGTAGCTCTAAGTGAAATACAGCTGCATCTGGTTAGACTGGCAGTCAACCCCAGCACAGTTGAGAAATATTGCGGCGCACCAGAATAGAAAGGGTTAAAGAAGGAACATGGATGGGTTTCTGAGGATTTCTTATCCGAAAAATCTCTTATCTGGTTGCGGGTTGTTCGAAAGAGATACCGCGGCGTCAGAATATTAAGGGCAATAGAAGGAACATGGCCCACCCAGTTTTAGTCGGTACAAGTTAAACATTCCCCTAGAGCGAGAGAAGTTATTTGATGATTTCCCATTCGCAAAAGTACCGGGTATATACTCTGTTACCGTTGCTTAAGAACCTGACTTATCCCGTTGACATTAGCAGAATCACTTTCCAGTGTCACTGTGTTGAAGCCCCATCTTTAAACCAAGACAAATCATTCGGAATAAATGTTCTCTAAGTAAAATGTACACCGAAATACACGACCCCAAATCACGCGTGCTCATTGGCCGCATTGATGAAAGGTGAGTGAGCACGCGTCAATTTGACACGTCATTGGTCGCATAAAGTGTTTCAAATCTGTTTCCAGATGAAGAATTGTTAAACGAGAATCTTCAAAAATCAAGCTTAGGATCATCGGGAAATTATGCTTAGGATAATTCCAGTATACTTCTTCTAACCCGAGACCGCGGTTTTTGTATGAATGAAAACAGCAAAGTTGTAAAATTTGGAAGTGAATAATAAAGAACATTGGCATGATGGTGCACTTTTAATTTCAAAAGCGTTCATCAATGGGAGTATTCAAGCCTTATCATGGATAGATCTTTAATTAACATTCATCCGCATTTTTTATTAAGTCGTACAAAGTTGAAAAAAAAACAATTATTTTTTATAAAATCTGAAAACCTATACTGTATTATTTGTAATATCAAAACGTAGAACCGAGGACAGTAGCAACGTTTTACCGAGATCTATCTTTTGAGAGTATTTATATGAAACGCGAAACGGAACATAAGGGTAAAAGAAGGAACATGGGTAGATTTTAGTTAGTAAAAAAATGATACTCACCCCGCTCCGCCTAGAGCGGGAAGTAATTGATGATTTTCCATAAAAAAGTGCGGTGTTTATATATGCTATGAGCTTAAGATAGAGGTTTTTAGAGGAATTTCCTTTCCAAATTCACTAAAATTATTTTTGGAACGCTTAAATATTTCATAACATTCTTTTATTTTCCTCCTTCCAACCTCTATCATAAATAAACGAAAATAAATCAGTTTTTCAACCTTAAAAAAACAGAAAACACGTCTTATCGAAGCAGTTATAAACACTTCCTAGAATACACAAATTTTACAGCAAATAAATCTGTAAATGTCGGCTTGGTATGCGAAAAAGTCGCTTTTATGAAAAAATATTCCTTCATTGCCAAAAGTTAGAACTTCGGCAAAGATCGGGGCCTATCAGTCTTCCATAAATGTTTTTGAGGCTCTATAAATTTTGCTAACGTTGTCAAAGAAACCTACCACTGAAATCATTTTCACAAAAAACTCGTTTCAAAACTTACTTCAGTTGAGATCCAATTTTCCTATTTGAATTGGACTCGTTAACTGGAAATTGTCGTGAGAATTTTATATAGTTAATAGTAGTAGCAGCCATGTCGTTTTTCAGGACAGAGTATAAATTTTTATGGCACTAGGTAAGCGGCTGAATGTCGGAAGAAATAACCGTTTATCAGTCTGTTCACGATTCGATTTCGGCTTGCGAAAATGGCGAACTTGAACTTGAAATATGAATGGACCGTTTCGTAAATAGCAACGGAGAAGTTCGTTACTTGTGGCCTTGAAGTGTTTCGGTTTTTGCTGAACCCAAATGTAGGGTACATTAATCTGGGGATGGCAAAAACTCGATCACTTAATCCTTAATGATCACACAGATTCAAAACCAAAATCTGCAGTGATTTATATATTGTCAATATAATCGACCTTTACAATATTTTGGCGCCTTTTATTTTGTATAATCTTTTTAGTTCTTTGCGCAAAATGATGTATGATATATGTAGAACGTAATAACTTATTTTCAAATTTATAATTAATATAAATGCATGTCTCAAATGATATTTTTATTAAAATTAATTACATCGTCGTTACCTGCACAACAGATTTCAGAAGGATTTTAGCTCACATCAAATATGATGAGTTTTTTTTATCTTATAAAGCTAACTGTTCTCATTAATTTATCTTAATTATTATATTTATATAGATTGATTGATTTGAATATTTTCATTAGATTGTGATTTATTTATTAGATTAAATTTTACAGATTCATATTCCAAGTACAACAAAACGATATATGGACTGCGTGCATAAGTTGAGAAAAGAGATGTCTCATGATAATGTTTGATGTCATAGAGAAAGAAGCACAGAAGAAGAAAATATGCTGCGCCAAACCCAAATAAATGGGGTTAAGGGAAAAATAATTATAATGATGAATTTGTTGGTTATCTAAACTCAACACAAAACGTCAGTTGTGTAAAAAAAATAACATTCTATTGCAACCGGTGATTTTCGTGTCGTACAAAGTCATAGACGGGATAAGACGAAGAAAATCGTAATCTGCCTGTTACTACTTGCTATCTCGTTCCGTCTATTATCATAGACCAGCTTGTCAGGTAGCATTCGTTAGTCAAAATTCAAAATGATCGGAAATGAATATTTACCTACCCTTGTATACCCATATCATAAATAATACAAATTAGTACACCGACTCATTAGATGTAGAAAGATACAAAAGAATAATAAAACTTGTTACAAAAGGAAAAACAAGTTAGATCAAAAATGAATTATAAATTAAAAACAATAGAATGTAATTTGGCATTTTGCCAGATGTAGGTGGCTTATTACTAAAGCTGCAAGTCTTTAGAACTAGGAGATTAATTTTAAGAGAGTATTTGGGTCTTTAACTTAACGAAATGACAATACACGAAGCAATTGACACGCTTACCAAACAAGATAATAATACTAATGACTATAGTCCCTTAACCTTAAAGAAGTACAACGTAATAATAGATAAAGGTAATATTTGTTTACAAGTCGTGTTTTGGATATTAAGGAACCTACAGACATGTTTCCGGTATGAGTCGGATTTAAGAATGGAATTTTTCATGATTGATAACAGAATAAGGAAGGAAGTGTGTGATAAGCCTGTATGGTTAAAGATTAATCCTATTGTATTCTCTTGAATATTGCATTTACACGTAACATGTAAATATAACTTAAATACTTTGATTTAAAGTAGAAAATTATCTTATACCATTTAAATTAAATTAAAAGTCTTTAAACTGACATGGTCACTAACATTTTTATTAACACTTAGAACGGGATATTTACCATGTTTGTTATTTGTTTCAAGTTTCCGATTTCCGAACACAAGGCAAAGATGCCTTTTGTATTGCATATTATGTGCCTGTTTGTGAATATGGTTGACTGTAGATTTCAAAATGTGGTCACAAAACAAAACTATTTTGCCTTCGATAGACGACATTGTTTTATGTCCTGAATGGGAAATGTCTGAGTAGTCTAGTATGAGGTGTGTTCGAGTTTGCTGGTGTGTGTGTGTGTGTGTGAGTGGGTTTGTGGTGTGATGTTTTGGTGTGCAATCAAATATATTCTATTCTATGTCCGTAGATCGTATTACTATCTGGCGTAGTTTCAGAATCTGTTTAGGTTTCATGTATTTTATCGTCTGAAAATTGGCAGTAGTAAATTACTGGATAACCTTGGACTAGCAAGATTACAAAACAATAAAAAACAATCAATAACCTGACACGACGATAAATTCTTTGCATAAAATACGTATTTCTGTAGAATAGATGTTTTATCCCAACAATATCGTATCGAAAACGTACGCACCAGAACGAATAAAGCTATTAAATTCCAGTGAAAGCTGGCCTTGCATCGTACTTAAAAACAATATAAATCAAGGTCAGCTTATACTGGAAAAGAACAGCTTGATATTGAGACGCGTACAGGCACAATATATATATATATAGACATTAGTTCTCGTAGATAAGATTTAATTCCTAAATCTCGTATTTCAATACAATACATTGCCTACCTATCTAATAAATCGTTCTACTTATCTTGTGTCAACGATAACATCTCGCCTGGTATCCCCAAGGGATTAGGCAAAAGCGTACTGTAGAGTATCAATATGGGAGCTATGTTCTACTATAAATTTAATGGCTTACAGCGAATTTATGTCCATGTTTATAACGAACTACATTTCTTCAACAACAAAAAAATCCAATCGACAAGTCACATCTTATATTCTTTTCTTAAATTATTCCAAATTCAAAACTATTTGGGAATCCGATAGCTATAAACAGCCAGCCTTGTTTTAGATTGGTTGTAAGTTTTAAACCGTGAACTTCCGTAAAAACTTGCGACATAAACGGTCATAACTTTTGACTGCATAGATTTAGAGAGTTGATTTTTTCACAGCTCTAAGGGGCCACAAATATAAATATATAAATTCAATTCGATATCTTCAAGCGTTCCCGGAAAGGGGATCTTGACAGACAGACAGTCAGACGGACAAAACATTGATCCTATAAGGTTTCCGTTTTTTCATTTTGAGCTATGAAACCCTAAAAACGATAAATTAGTTTAAGTATGCGAGAAGGTGCCCTTAACTCAAGTTTTCATTTGGTCTATAAAAAAAAATATCACGTAATTTTACTACCTAATATTCTTGCAGGACGAATTTCTCTTTTACAGTCTGGGTATTATTACTAGAGATAGTAGAATTTTATAGGAAGACTTATGGCTTGGTAGATAATTTTTAATTTTGTAGGAACTCAGCGAGAATCTGTTTAGCATTTAACTTCGCAAAATTTTGTTACCGTGTAAAAGTGGCATTTAACGATAATTATCTAGAATATGAAACCAAACCGAATGTTTATTTAAAACTTTTAAAAATGTTATAAATTTTATTATAATATCAACATTTTATTGTACAATTAATAATAATGTTTGAAGGAGACCAATGTCTATCAGTGGACGAGTTTTGGCTGATGGCGATGATGATAATTTCAAGTAAAAATAATGTCAAAGATTTCATCTATCAATGGTTTCCAAAATGCCGTCGTATACACATTGCTAGAAAGGGGGATAACATTAAGAAGATCGCTGGTAAGCGCATGGTTGAAATTCACGAAGATCCTAAAACCAACCCAGCCGCTGAGGGGAAACTGTGTCTTAAAGAGATGTCAGCAAAGTACAGAGGCCTTTCAAGGCCACTACCTTTCAAGGTTACTGCTTGTTCGAAAGAGATACCGTGGCCCTGGAACTTAAAGGACAAAATAAGGAACATATGCGGGTTTTATTTAGTAAAAGTCCTGCACACTCCCCCGCTCCAGAGCGGGGTAAGATATATGATGAAAATACACCCGCAAAAAAGGCTCACGTAGTCCGACAAATAATCGCTGATGGTGATGATGATGATGAATCTTTCAATGCTTACAACCACTTTGCCTTTTATCACACGACTAAAACCTAACAAAACGTCACTCCTGTGATCCCCGAAGAGTAAGGTAGAGGTGTAATTACACGACCACATTTTGCCAGAATTTTCTCAGTCGTATGTATTAGGGGCAGGCTTATTGCCATCAATCGGGAACAAATCCAGACTCCGTAACTTCTACGGAGAAATTTGTGTGTGTAAAAACGTTTTATAGATTACATATTGTTTGTATTTTTAAATCCTTACTAATATTATAAAAGCGAAAGTGAGTTTGTTTGTTACGTCTTCACGCCTAAATGGCTAAACCGATTTTGATGAATTTTGGTACAGAGATAGTTGGGACCCTGGAAACACACATAGGCTATTTTTTTTAAAGTGGGAAATGAGGGAGGAAGAGGGAAACTTAGCTTTGCTATTACAATCAATAAGGCTCAAGGGTAAAAACAACAGGTAGCAGGTACCTGCAAATCAGGAAAGGGGAACTGTGTAACCCCGAATTTTAGGCAAGCGGACCCGTGGGCAAAAGCTAGTATTTTATAAAGGCGCCATAGCCTGCACAACATACCGAATAATTTCAATTTTTTAATGCTTTTTTAATAAGTCCTGAATGTTTTGTTTATGTTAAAAATAAATAAATTTTAAATCAATCAATTACATCAATAGACAGACCAACGATTAAAACAATACAATCTAAGTTGTACACTTTGTGCTTTTTATAGATTGTATTGTTTTGGTCTATTTTATCGTTCTATCTATTAATTTCATGTCCAACAACAATAAAAATCACGAACTCGTCAAAAGAATCAAAATAATTGACTGTCATAGCACACGCCCGACCTGTATAAATCATTTAATCAACATTGCGTGCTCACAGTTAAATTCGAATTCATTGATCTGATACAGTAATTTTTCATTGAAACAGAATTCCGTACTGAATTTGGAAAAACTGAAATTGTATTCCGGTTTGCTTTGTGTGTGAATTATCAATTGACGAATATTTTGTCAATTTTGGTCCCAAGTTAAATAGTTGTAAGTTTTAAAAAACTGGCTAAGTGTTTCGCCACGGGTTCCGTACAAAGTCGACATAAACGTTCATATCTTTTCACTGCCTAGACTTAGGCGCGTCGCCTACACGACCAACAGTCGAGGCGCAGTCGAGGCGCGGGCGCATTAGGCGCGTCGCCCACACGACATTTGTAAAGAAAATCTCGTTGCGGCGTGCCCCTTATGTGCCTGCGACTCAACTGCACCTCGACTGTTGATCTTGTGGGCGACGCGCGTAATGCGCTCGCGCCTCGACTGTGCCTCGACTGTTGGTCGTGTGGGCGACGCGCCTAAGAGAGTTGATTTTTTTACAGCTCCAAAAGATACGGGGAGCAAAGTGATCGATATAAGGGTTCCGTTTTGTCCTTTTGAAGCACGGAACCCTATAGAGGAATCGTCTGTCTTTCGATTGGCTAATGATAAAAAGGGATGAAACATAATAATTATGTGACTAGCACAGAATAAAAACTTTGATAGAGTAGACCGGGATGAAGTTCAAAGAAATGACGAATGTCATCATCATCTGCCTAGCCCCAACTATGTTGGGGTCGGCTTCCAGTCTAACCGGATGCAGCTGAATATCAGTATTTTACATGGAGCGACTGCATATCTGACCTCCACAACCCAGTTAATACTGGGTAATACGATACCCCTTGGTAAGACTGATTGTCAGACTTTCGGAACACTGACTACCTGTAACGACTGTCAAAGATCTACAAATGACAGCCGGGACCAACGGCTTAACATGCTTTCCGAGGCACGGAGGAAACTCGGTAAGTAACGGGTGGTCACCCATCCACAGACCAACCTAGGCAAGCGCGGCTTAACCTTAAGATCGACCCGAGCGGCTGCTATTATTTAGCCACGAGCTCAATTAAAGAAATGACGAATGTGATATGTGATAATTGCTTATAAATACGAAAACAGGAAATGATACTGTAATTTATGTAGTGCCAATGTGACATAAAATATCATGATTTTGAAAAACAAAATTAGGTCACTCCCATTTTTATGTCAATTACAAAAACTCAAAATAAAAGTTGCACTAATACAAAAATATACGAAACCTTTATCGTGTACTTTGAAATGAAAGTTTCAAACATTAACGCTTACAATTATTTGTAATGAAAATTACTGATTTTATTGTGATAATGGAAGCAAACTGTGACTTAATATCGTTCTTGCATGTTCATTGTCGTCGTTTGGTCAACGCATAATTTATTGTTTTCACGTAAACTTCTCTTTGTAATCACTTCTTTGAACTGCCTCGTTGGTGTAGTGGTCGCAATCGTTTCTGCTGAGCATGAGGTTCTAAGTTCGATTCCTGAGTAGGGTAAATTGTGATTGGGTTTTTCCGTCACGAATTTCTCAGTCAAATCAAATCGATTTTTTTTGTGACAATGAGTGTTAAAAATAATTATATTACCGCGTTGGATTCTGCTGTCTAGCATGCAAATATTAAATACACATTACATAAGTTTTTTTTTAATGTCGAAAAGTATATCGAATAATAATTAAAACGTCAGCCAATGAAATAAAATGGTAGATGAAGTTAAAATAAAATAAAAATATTGTTATCAATAATAATTTAACAATCCTCCATAAATTCAGTCGTAGAGCAAAACGTAAATCGTTTTGATCTACGACTGAAAGCGACTAAACAATTTTTAATGATTGAATAAAATTAAAAATTGTTTAAGTCACTTTTAAATAAAACTGCTTTTCGCAGATTTCAAGGTAGGAAGCTTAAAATCGGTACACACACTGTTTTTTACTGCTTTTTTTTAAGGAAATGGGAACTGTGTTACTCCGAATTTAACACGAGCCGCGGGCAAAAGCTAGTAATGAATAAACTGGATACTATTTTATTGTGGCTTGGTATCTATTTCACTAGTGGTCCAGAGTTGAAGATATTTTCGTACCGCAAGTTTGTCTGTAACACAGACTTGTACAAGCAATATTATTGCTAGAAATTCAACAGTGAAAAACAGTACACACGGTAAATCGTTGTCGCCTAACTTTTTCAGTTTTCATTTTTTCAATTAGACTTCGTCTGTCCGTGCGCTGAGTTCACTTGAGCAAAATATGAAATTATGTTTAGCAGATTTTTCTATGGTGGAGTTATTTTCATACAATCCATATCTATGGATGTTAAATGCTACCTTAATGCCTAAAACATTAAGTCCACCTTTAAACAGTGTTTAGTATCATACATATTCACAAAGTTTAAATAATTAATTCATGAGAAAGTAATTCTTGTGTATATGTGTCTAGATTGATTTAATTACTAGTAACTGTTTAATCAATGCCTATTTAAAACCTTATAAGTTACTTAAGAATTTTCACGATCAATTAGTAAAGTTCATTAGTACATTCACACGTGTTCAAACTAAAATTTGGTGACATTAATTCCACTCTGAACTCTAGTTTAACTAATAAAAGCAATTAGAGGGATCATTTAGTAATATTAAAACAAATTAATGTAGGTAATTAAACAGATTTATATTATAATCAAAATTGCCAATATAGTGCAAACATTATTTACAACAAACAAATGACTGTAATTCTTAACCTAGATCAACAATTAATAAAACAAATTGAAATATTTAATTAACTAGCTACATTCTAAATTTAAATTCTAATTTTGATGAATGATCGATGAGGCATTATCACTAATTAGATAAAAAAAGCGAAAATATCATCGAAGAGTTGAGCTACAGGTGAAGAGCGGTCGGCACGCGTAGTCGACATCGGCGTCAGTAGTCCCGCGCACACTGTCCTGAACGGACGACCGCGGACGGTCTCGTCTCACGAATACCCCGACATGTACACGAACACGAAGAATATAAGTGATTGTAAATAAATAAAAAAAACAACGTGAAGTGCTGTGGTCAAGACAGTGTTAAAAAAAATAATAATTGTAGAACAAAGTTTTTTTTTCGTTGTTTTAGTATAGTTATCTTATCTATGAGTGCGTCAGACGAATTAATTCGAAAGAATTGACATTGATAAGATTTTTAAATAATAAAATAAAATAGTTTTTATTTATATTACTGTTAGAGTGATCAGTTTTATTTTTTGTGAGTTATTCAACGACATTTTGGACCAGGTTGTGGATAAAGAAATTATGCGGTTAGCTGAAAAAATGTAAGTACTGAGATTTAAACTTTATGAATTCTTTGCCGGAGGTCATATGGATACAAAAAGTATGAAACAAAAAGTGGGCGCAAAAAATATTCAACGAAACGGAATAGATCAAATGTAATTCAAATATTATCTTGGTAGCAACTGCGCATCTTTTGCGAAAATTTATCTCGTCCTCATTTACATAAAAAAATACACGTAGAATCTTGATTACCTTATTTCCCAGATATTCTGATGAAAATTTCGGAATGAAATGCGGGACTTTATTCACGATCATCGTCACAATCATTCGTTATCACACATCCAAACACAAAAGTCATGTCGTATAATAGTACTTCTGCAAATACTGAAACGGGACGATTACTTTCGCACATATTTGTTGAGGGTTTAAGCAAAGTTTGTCCCTTTTGACGCATTCGATTCTTCTTCGCAAGAACCGTTATCAAGGCGTATCTAGTAAAATTCCATGGTTGAAGTTCAATGGTACCTGTGTGAGGTCATGGTGGTAAACTGTAGTTTTAAATGAAGTAATGTACTTGCCACAAGAAATGAATGCCGTCATATATAAGTAAAAAAAGCAGCGCTGGTAGAGCGACGCAAATGGTGGTCGAATCGATAATTTGAGGTACTTATATTTTGAGTGAGGTGTCCCTCAAGGATAAGACTTAGGTCCTACTTTGTTTACTTAATCTATTCTAAATGGTCTTGTTTTGGGGACTTGATTGATTGATTGCCTTAGAAGTTATTTTAAGAAACTATTAGTATTAATGAATGAAATAATGTTATTATAATTTGATTTGCAGTTTTAGTCAATCTGCATACTACTTAGCCCTAGATTAAGAAAAGCAGAAGTCATGCGTAGAGTATGTATGAAAAACGGACAATATTGAAACACATGTTGCAGCAGGTGTATAAGATTATTGTCTCGTTGTCAAGTCGAACACATTTTTTATCAAATGACGCATTATTCAAGTGGCCAATCTCATACAAATACGAGTTAAAATCTAAGACGTTGTCAAACAATCTTCAATTTATATTTAGTTAGAGACTTTGCAAACATAATTATTGTGTCTTTAGGACGTTTTAGTACTGAATTCAATGTTTATGATATTGTTTTGTATTTATCGCTATCATTGTTTTATCAGTATGTCTTTATTTTTAATGATTAAAGGATTTTACTATTTTGTTGTTGAAATTGTAATGACTAATCCAATAATGGGTATTTTACAAAATGTTGACTTCTAAAGTTCCTTGACCGACGATCCAATTAATCATCAACCCCATTTTCTTTACAAAAGCCGGATGTCCATTACCGTTCGATAACTTCAGGCGTCAATGTCGTTTTCTTTCAATAACTTAATGTGATTAACGAACATTTCAAAGCCTTAAAATCAGGAGTTTTTTTTTTGATCGATTGGAAAGAAAATAAACGGATCTTTTGTATTTAAATGTGGTAGTTTCTTCAAATATGAATTGTTGAATACATACAATATGGGTTTTTTAAATATATTTAATGTAACATTTATCTTACTAATATTATAAATGCGAATGTTTGTGAGAATGTATGTATGTATGTTTGTAACTCTTTTACGTCAAAACAGCTGAACGGATATTGATGAAATTTGGCACAGAGGTAGATTATAGTCTGGAATAACAGATAGAATACTTTATTCCATATCACGCGGGTGAAACCACGGGCGCCAGCTAGTTTACAATTAAGAATCTGATATTCGACTGTGAGAGAACGGTATCGATTCACACATTATTGAGTCGCATAACTACTTATTATTGTTTAAGGGTCTCCCGTGTTTATATTACTATACGTATACTACTACTACTACGTACGTATACTACTATTTATATTATTATACGTTTCTTATTACTATACGTTTCAAAAACACTATTAGGTGTTATCGATAGAGGGTACCTACCACAAAGTTGCATCCAAAAAAGAACTTCAAATTTGGCCATGACATTTTGCAGAACCTCTTTTTAGGACTTATTTCGATGAATTTTAATGTACTAGGTACCATTTAAAAACGGGCCTGTTGGTCTAGTGGTTAGTGGCCCTGACTGCTGAGCCGGAGGTCGTGGGTTCGATTCCCACCCAGGACAAACTTTGTGTGATGAGCATGATTGTTTGTTAAGTGTCTGGGTGTGATTAATCTATAATATGTAAGTATTTATAAATTATATAAGTATATATATCAGTTGTCTGGTTACCATAACACAAGCTCTGCTTAGCTTGGGATCAGATAGCCGTGTGTGAGTTGTCCCAAGATATTTATTTAATTATATTTCTTAAACTCTTTTCGTAAGGAATTGAGTATTATTGCCCTTATTGGGTGGCTTATGATACCGAAACAGAAACAGGTTTTCATTCTAAATATTTTTAAGAATCAAACATCGTTGCTTTGGCTTAGGTAATCCATCTTTAAAATTATACTTAGACATAGACAGTTCACTTCTAGTACCCAAGGTAAATTCCTAGTGTACAGACTAAAGCGAAATATTCTTGAAACGTTTTGTTATATGAATATTCTGAAGGAAGTCCTTACACATGTGTATTTAAGTCGTGAGCATGTGACGTCATAATTGAATGGACTGATGGAAAACTTAGGATAGTAAGTGGCTTGTATTATCTTCTTCTATTCTCTATCTTGTAGCACTTACTTTTCCTTGTGTAAATCTTAGAACGTAGTTTCAAAGATAGTAACTGATAATACACTTATCTCTTAATAGTTTAAAGCAAAGATGTTTGTATGTGATTTGCTTGCTTCTGCAAATTTACTTCATGGATTTGGTTGACCTTGACAATGATTACTACATATTAAAATAATAACATAAAAAGGGTAAAACATTGCGTCAAAAACTCGAATTATTATTAATAATCCAATTGGCAATGTCCCCAAGAAACTGCCTGCATTGCCACGTTGTATGGCAATGCTTAGCCTCTGGTCAAATTAAAAGCCAGCCCTTGGGTTCGTGTATTTTAATATGATAGTCATAGGTAATGAGAAAAAATCTAGAGAAAGATGAGAAGAAACAGTGGATTTTAAATTTTAGCCATTACTTTTTTTTATTAGATGTTAATTTTTAAACAATATTCGTCATCGCAAGGTGGATAATTTTAAGTTTTAATTAGAAGCGGAGAGTATTTAAATATTAAACGTAAATGAAGCGTTACTACCTATAGTACGAGATCCGGCTGCAGAATCAGTGTACCTATCGAGTATTTGCTGAAAACCAAATTTTTACACATATTCATGATTAGGAGAATTTATATCCACCAGGTTGCCTATCAAAATGTGGCCGCTAGTATTTTTAATTAAATTATTAATAATTCATAATCCGTAAGAAATTTCATTGACTTTTTTTTTCAATGAAATGTCGTCTACTTTACGGCAACATCTATAAAGACTCTGAAAAATTATGGTTGCCGTTGCGCACCTGGCCGCACCTCTTCGCAGCCAGGTATACACAGGTATGAATTTGTTACATTTATACACCCACAACGTACATTTATAATTTATATATCAAATTAAAGCTAATTTTTTTCTGTATATTATTATATACGGTTGCTTAATTAAATCTGGCCGCCAATAAGGGTTGCTGGCTAATAAATATAGTAAATATTAAAAGTAGAGTGAAAGAGAGCTAGCGCGTAACACCACTGTCTAGTCAGACGAGGATAGCGATTGCCAGCTGTCGGACGGTTTAAAGCCATTGCGCATGCGTCAGATGTTAGTGTTCTCAACGGATCAGTTGTGATTTTTATTTTAAGTTCGAAACCACGCTGTTTGGAGTACGTAATACACAACATAATATATTGCTGTTTTATTTGTGCATCGAAAAATTATCAATCTCGCACATTCCACCATGCTGGAAATCTTTAAAGGAAAAATTATTGCGGACCATCTTTGTTAATTCGATGTGGTTAAATGCTACTGAGCGGGATTGCATCAAGTTCAGCGCGGAAAATAATGGCTGGCTGCTGTTAGATGGTTTTTTAAAACCAACATGGTTCCTGGGAGATTCAACTCCAGCGCAAGTTGAGAATGTGCTGTGTGATTCCACGAACAAGCCTTCCGATAATAATGACGATACCGATATTTCTGATGAAAGTGATACCTGCGATGATAGTGTGACTGAGAGCTCCGATGATTCAGATTTTTAAAAAAGAGTCATGGAAGTATAAAATACATTTTAAAAATTCATAATTTGCTTAAACTGATGATTGATGAATATGTAAAATAAATGTAATACTTAAATAAAATTAAATCTTTTTTCATACA
This sequence comes from Ochropleura leucogaster, assembly GCA_958449745.1. Classification (NCBI taxonomy): domain Eukaryota; kingdom Metazoa; phylum Arthropoda; class Insecta; order Lepidoptera; family Noctuidae; genus Ochropleura; species Ochropleura leucogaster. Next base: position 7,100,501 of record OY288223.1, on the reverse strand, counting down.
GTACTTGTACAACACAATGTTTTTACATAAGTAACCTTGATTTTATTCATCATCAATATTCATTTTTTTTTGTAATTTTTAAATTTGTCATTGACTTTTTAATTTTTATTTTAGAAAAGAAAGACGTTTCTTTTGGAGTATTTATTATTTTGAGTCGTACCTACTATTGTTTGAATCGGAGGTTGAGAACACTAACATCTGACGCATGCGCAATGGCTTTAAACCGTCCGACAGCTGGCAATCGCTATCCTCGTCTGACTAGTGGTGTTACGCGCTAGCTCTCTTTCAATCTACTTTTAATATTTACTATATTTATTAGCCAGCAACCCTTATTGGCGGCCAGATTTAATTAAGCAACCGTATATAATAATATACAGAAAAAAATTAGCTTTAATTTGATATATAAATTATAAATGTACGTTGTGGGTGTATAAATGTAACAAATTCATACCTGTGTATACCTGGCTGCGAAGAGGTGCGGCCAGGTGCGCAACGGCAACCATAATTTTTCAGAGTCTTTATAGATGTTGCCGTAAAGTAGACGACATTTCATTGAAAAAAAAAGTCAATGAAATTTCTTACGGATTATGAATTATTAATAATTTAATTAAAAATACTAGCGGCCACATTTTGATAGGCAACCTGGTGGATATAAATTCTCCTAATCATGAATATGTGTAAAAATTTGGTTTTCAGCAAATACTCGATAGGTACACTGATTCTGCAGCCGGATCTTAGACTACTAGGGGTGAGTAAACAAAATTTTAGCTTCTGATAGAGGCTTGTCAACTGCAACTAATAATTTCCTTTTGCAAAAATATTTTTAGTACAAACAATTAAACTACACACATTTTTTTATTAAGAAATATTTAAAAATGTAGTCATATGTATAAAAACCAATAAATGAACGAAACATACATAATATTTTTATTTCGTAAATCGTGACACATTTTCAAATTAAAAAATTCAAACTTAATTTTCTTTAAAGTTTGAATTTTAAAGAAAATTAAGTTCCTCTAATACAACAAAAACTCACTTTTCTGAGACTAAAATGTAATAGACGAAATGTGTGGTAATAGTTAATATACCATAATTAGATACCACTCGGCCTGACCTTTTGAGAAAACAGGTTTGATGTTCATTTTAACCTACTAGGCACTCCTAGCCTATATAAAAATAAAATAAAAAAGCCTTTTATTTCCTACAGCGTTTCCATTAATTTTAACTAAGTAGATTAGGTACTAATTATAACACTCTACGTAACTACACTTAATATTAACAAATAAATTCTTAACTAATTTCTAGTTTATTACTAATGCTATGTTTATTTATTATTGCATCTACTAAGTTTACTATAACTATAAACAAAACACCTAATTAACTAGATATTATAAAAAAAAGTTTGATTTCAGGCAAAAAATTATCCTTACTAATATTATAAAAGTGAAAGTAAGTTTGTTTGTTACCTCTTCACGCCTGAATTTTAAATTACATTTTTTTTAAAGATTTAAAAATGAGAGAGAAAGAGAAAAAAAGGGAAAACTTAGCATTGTTATTACAATAAATAAGGCGGTAGGGCAAAAATTACAGGTGGCAGGTACCTGCAAATCAGGAAAGGGGAACTGTCTTATCCCGAATTTAACGCGAGCGAAAGCTAGTCATTAATAAAAAATCCAATCATAAAACAAGTAACTAACTACAAGTATAAATAAAACTATCCACAATGGTGCAGCCAATGATATATCGATTTAGAATTGCAAGCTTCAGATTCAACCATTCAACTGCGCCAAGTTTCAACAGATAGAAAATAGAAGAAGTAGGTCAAATGTAATCGATTTCCAGCTTATATTATTTAGTAAAATGCACATTGTAGGGTTTACTGATACCTGCCGGAGTTGAAAGTTGTTTCGAAAGAGATACCGCGACTCCGGAACATAAAAGGCAAAAGAAGGAACAAGGGTGGGTTTTAGTCAGTAAAAGTCTGATAAACCCCCACCAGATTTTAGTCGGTTCGATTATCGTGTGCGGCAAGCAAATTTAAAAAAAAATTTGAATGACGTTTTCTTAATTTTCAAAAATAAATGAATGTTTTCTTTGAGTAAAATTTTCTATCTAAAGTATTAAGAGTACTTCTCTTTCAGATAGCATTACAAAATTTCACCCTGTTTAGATAGTGTTTATGCTAATTGTGACTAGTTAACTATTTTTTTATTGACATACAATTCACTTTTTTAACAATAATAACGTGAACACTATCAAATAAAACGAAATGACGACATTCATCCTTCAATACAAAAAACACTCAGACATCGTCTCACACTTCCGGATCCGGTAGTAACATTAAACAGTTAGACGTAACCATGAAAACTCATTCACCCATTAAGAAGTTCGGTCAACAAACCAATAAAGAAACATTCAGTCCTTTGTCAAACAAATGACGTCAGTGAAACTATACTATACTAGCTGGTGCCCGCAGCTACGCCCATATGTGTTATTCCAGACCATAATCTACCTTTGTGTCAAATTTCATCAATATCTATTTAGCTGTTTTGACGTGAAAGAGTAACAAACATTCAAACATCCATCCATACATCCTCACAAACATTCGCATTTATAATATTATATAGAATACTAGCTGTGCCCAGCGGTTTCACCCGCTGCTCATTTAGGGGTCTGAAAAATAGATGTTAGCCCATTCTCAGACCTAACCGCTATAATGTACACAAAATTTCGTTTAAATCGGTCCAGCCCTTTCGGAGAAGTATGGGAACGAAAACTGTGACACGAGAATTTTATTTATTAGATTATATTAGTAGAAATACTATACGTTGTACGTGTTGTACTTTTATACCTTGAAAATCCGGCCAAGTCGCGAGTCAGACATTACGCCGCTGATGAACATGATACCTTCACGTTTTCCCGATATAAAGGGTCTTGAAAGACAGACGGACAACAAAGTAATCCTATAAGGGTTCCGTTTTTTTTTCATTTTGAGCTCCGAAACCCTAAAAACGAAAATCCCAAAATATTATCCCAAATTGTTGGTCGTTGGAAAATGTTTGTTTCATGATGATGACACTTAGGACTTCGTTGAAGATTTTGTAATGAGTTTATCGTCCTCTTCACAGAATATTTTGGACAAATGTCTTGTAATTGTGTGAGAAGAATATTTCATGTTCTTTGTCCCATCAGTGTCGATGTTCTCAGAAAATTCAATGTTATTTGCGTCATCATCTATTTGGGTGCTAAATCATTGTTTTATATGTGGAGCAATTTATTTTAAACTGTTCACACATTAATCTAAACGATGCTTAAGTTTTCTAAGGAAACATTTTTACTGATAATCAATGTTGGAATATTGGATGTAAATGGGCGCACTTACTTTACTGAAGTGTATTTTTATTGTGCAAATATTAATATAAATTAAACTTAACAATATGACAATCTTGAATTACTTTAATGTTTGTGTTTAGATTGTAAACGATTTTTAAATCGTAATAGCCTGGAACACAAAGAGCAAAAGAAGGAGCAATGATGGGTTTTAGTCAGTAAAAGTCTGACACTCTCTTTTGCTTCGCCTTAAACGGGAAAAGTTATTTTTTCTCATCTGAAAAATTAAAAAAACATTCTTCTTCAACATATATATCATCTTCTTCTTACATTATACATTAGTAAGATAATACATTTGTCCCATGCAATAAAAAAGCAAAACTTTAATTTATTACTTCAATAATTAATAGTACCTATAAATACATTTTGACAGCATCCTTTTAAAATGTTAAAATTGTTTTTAGTTTTTATAATAAAAATATATTTCGCCCGCGGCTTTGCCCGCGTTAAATTTGGGGTAATACAGTTCCCCTTGCGCCTTATTGATTTGTAATAGCAACGCTAAATTTTCCCTTTTCTTTCCTCTTTCTCCCGCACATCCCACTTTTTTTAATAAAAATTATTAAAAAAAAGTGTAGAGCCTATGTCCGTCTCCTGGTTCCCATCTATATCTGTACCAAAATTCATCAAAATCGGTTTAGTCATTAAAGCGTGAAGAGGTAACAAACAAACAAACTCACTTTCGCTTTTATAATATTAAGTAAGGATAAAGCCGTCTTAAATTCTATCGAATTCCTGACCAGCATTTTAAATCACAATTCAGAGTTATAAAACGTCATAGTTTTTTAAAAAAAAAAACGCCTGTTACCAACAATTTCTTCATGATTATCAGTTTGTAGCTTGGCACATTTTTTGTGCGTCTAAATGAGTGGTTACTATCATTACATCAATGTTATGTGATGTCCAAGCGACTAGAGCGTGTGAAAAACTGACCACAATGCATTATGTATTGCGCAAAATGCCACAAAAATCCTAATGTGGTTTTAATGGAAATGTGGTAAAACTTGCAACTTCTTCTTTGTTGCTTTGAATTGACTTATGCGTAGCATATTTATACGTGTGTTCTAAAAATAGCAAAGTGTATAAATAAACATGCATTGTCTAGTTGTCTATTTAAATGAGTTCACTTATTATAACAACCAGCTGCACCCCTCGGTTTCGCCCACGTAGACTATATATCTAATATATAAAATTCTCGTGTCACAGTTTTCGTTCCCATACTCCTCCGAAACGGCTGGACCGATTTAAACGAAATTTTGTGTAAATATCGGGTAGGTCGGAGAATCAGCCAACATCTATTTTTCATACCCCTAAGTGAGCAGCGGGTGAAACCGCTGGGCACAGCTAGTATATTGTACAATTTAACCTTCCTCTTGAATCACTTCACCTATTACTGAAATCTGCATTAAATTTGTTGAGTAGCTTAAAAGATTTGGGCGAACAGACAGCAAAAGCGACTTCATTTTTTACTATGACAGATTTGTCTATGTCGAAAAAAAATATTTTCTGTTTTGTTTATGTCTTTTTCTCATTACGTTTTGTAATGAGAAAAAGGAGCGACCCGGATAGTTTCGACTTCACAGTAATTGCAAGTAATCGGCAAAATATATTTAAGTATAATTATAATAAATAAGTCTTTATTTGCACATAAAGTAGGTACAAGTTTATGATTCTGATCGATGTGGTAGAAAAGCGACAAAGCCCTTTAAATAAATTTAAAAAAAAAGTTTATGTTTAAAGCAAAATATTGCCACAGTTCTTTTTCCGGAGTCTAAAATAAAACCGAAAAAAGGAAAAAGTTACCCAGTTGAATAACAAAGAATTATTATAGAGACATGGCTGAATATAGATATCTTCTGTTAAGAAACAATTGTACGGTGACGTGACCCTGATCAAAACTGAATATTAATTTTGTGCCTCAGACAGAAATGTCAGGTTGAAATGGAAACCATTCATAAATATATATTTGTACAACTGCTCAATAAGTTGTTTCTTTCGTACATACGTCATCAACATCTGTCTAGCCTTTTCCCAACTATGATGAGGTCGGCTTCCAGTCTTGCCGGATGCAGCTGAATACCCGTATTTTACATGGAGCGACTGGCTTCCTGACCTCACAACTCAGTACTAGGTAATACGATACCACTTAGTAAGACTGTTTGTCAGACTTTCAGGACACTGACTACCTTTGACGGGCCTGTTGGTCTAGTGGTTAGTAGACCTGACTGCTGAGCTGGAGGTCGTGGGTTCGATTCCCACCCAGGACAAACTTTGTGTGATGAGCATGATTGTTTGTTCTGTGTCTGGGTGTGATTTATCTAGAATATGTATGTATTTATAAATTATATAAGTATGTATATCAGTTGTCTGGTTACCATAACACAAGCTCTGCTTAGCTTGGGATCAGATAGCCGTGTGTGAGTTGTCCCAAGATATTTATTTATTTATGTCCCAAGATATTTATTTAACGAATTTCAAAGATCACGTAGGTATGTACAGTCCATCTGTATTTATAAACAAGTGCCCATTATGAAGCAGCTGTTATATATACTAGCAGTGTTGAGCGGTGTTACTCGTGGTCAAAGACCATATTTAAGTTATTTGATTATCCCTCGGGAAAACCGCAATTTTCTGGGATCAAAAGAAGCCTTTATGTCAATCCAGGGTACAAGTTATCTACATATCGAATTTCATCCAACGTTTGAGCGTGGAGGATTAAGAAACATACACACAACCACACACACACAAAATCATTGAAACTTTCGTCTATATACTATTAAGCGTGATCGTAAAAATGTAGCGACGTTTTTGTATAGACGGCGAACACAGACAGACGCCTTTAATTTATATAATTTATTTATTATGAGCCAGATGTTTCCTTTAATTTAATAAAAAAATTATAACCGATTCTTTTTAAACTGCCTATTTGATAGGCCGGTAATTTTTAAAATCATTTAAAATATAATCTTCAGACAGGCATCATTGTTTTAAATTACAGATAATTGATAAACATTTTGTAAACAAAAGACTTGATAGGTACAAATCTTGAAAATTTTACATCGAATTTCGTTTCTCACAAAACGTTAATTTACTCAAATTTAATCTTACGAAATCTCAAATCTCTTCAAAGATTAAGTGACACCTCTTTGTCTGAAATATTTAATAAGAAAAATCATTTACCTTAAACTTAAGCATTTCGGCTCCAATTTTATTCTAGTTAAATCTGTTTTCTTACCTGGGTTTGTTATTTTTCTGACTGCTTCTTTGGTCTCGAAGTGTTTTTAAATACTCCATCAAGATTTTTTTTACTATTAGTCGCGGTTTTTTTTTTTAATTTGCAGCTGGGTTTGTACAGACGCCTGCAGGTCAAGCTACCCGAAACTGTCATTTTTTCACAATGAACCTTGAACCTAATGCAATTGAAATAAAGTCGAAAATCTATCAAAGAAATCTGACAGATTTTAGTAGCTTGATGTGCAGGCGTCTGTACCTTCTTGGTACATAGCACTAACCTGCAACTCTGCAATACACTTCAGCAATTATAGGAATGATGGTATTTTTCTTGAATTTGGAAACCATTATTTGTTTCTCAAGTAATATAAAAAACGATTTCATTAATTCACAGAAAATATTAATTCAATTAATGTCAAGAATGCCTTGATAAGTCCGTAAAACTAACAGTTTTTTTTTTAATATTTTCATACATATTTTGTTAAGGCATAGCTTCATCTTAAAAGAATTTGTGCTCAATGGAATTACTCTCCTCATAGGATTTCCATAAGCCTTGCTATCATTCACTCTTACTTTCCCCACTTTTCCAGGCGTACCCCTCTTTTATCTTAATTCTTTTTCATTTTGACGTCGCCTTAATCATTCCTTTCTCTATAAGATATTCGTCTGTAAAATACTCAGACATATTTGAAAATTTTGCTGTAAATTTTTGCGTTGCGAAGATCTTTTTCTCTGAAAATTCACATCGCTTCTAACATTCCACGTATATCGTATTGGGGAAGAATATAAAATTGGACTTAAACTATCTATGGTTTGTGAGTTATCAAATATTACAGCATTATTAAAGTACTGCTACGCTACCATGACGTCTTATAGCAGTACTTATTCCGCTGAGGGAAAGAGACAGAGCTATACAGGGTGTCTAGCACCATCTCTTTCTCACACAGGAATAAGTACTGCTATAAGATGTCATGATAACCCTACTGATCTACATTGACAACGACTTTAAGTCTTAGGGTACTAGGTTTTGAAATTGTATCCTTGTCTTTAATAGCTCCATTGTTAGATGTGTATTCAAATGAGGTTTTGCTTGATCAAATACCTCGTTGGTCAACTAATTGCAAGCGTGATTACTTAGTTTGGTTTATAGCAATTTTTATGTATGACTATAATACTATACTATAGTATACTGAAAAGAAAGAAAAGACTATACTATACTGAAAACCAGCGCTGTGCTGTGGGTTCCCATAGCACAGCATCATGCTCAGTGGTGACTTACTTGTCGCAGTCACGACGTGCAAGCTATTTTTTTTTGTTTTTTTTTTGTGTATCCTTACTAATATTATAAAAGCGAGAGTGAGTTTGTTTGTTTATTTGTTTGTTACCTCTTCACGCTTTAATGGCTAAACCGATTTTGATGAATTTTGGTACAGAGATAGTTGGGAACCAGGAGACGGACATAGGCTAATATTTTCTTGAAAAAAGTGGGATGTGAGGGAGAAAGAGGGAAGAAAATGGAAAACTTGGCGTTGCCATTACAAATCAATAGGCGCAAGGGGAACTGTGTTACCCCGAAGTTAACGCGAGCGAAGCCGCGGGCAAAAGCTAGTGTATTTATAAATTTTTGTGATGCTTTGCATGTTTTTAATGTGCTCGTCATAATTTGCGGCTTTTCAACCGACTCAAAATATAAGTGTACTCTTGTTAGTACACCTCTGCTTATCCCTTTAAGGATTACTAATTTTCGTTCTTGGAGTACGAAGGCATAAACCACGATGTTAACCTACTCTGGAGATTAAATTCTACCAACACTAGAGAAAACTACATGTTGTAGTGTTACAAACTTGCCCGTTCTCCCGACGTTGAGGACCGTCTAGGGACGCTTAGTCAAATAATAAACGTTTACCTAACACTTATGTTTATGTCTGTACGTATTATAAGTTTCAAACTTCGTGATCCATCAACGCTTATGACAGAGCTGTTTTCTGTATTCGTTTGTATGATTCCGTACTTCAAAAGGAAATAACTGAACCCCTATTGGATCACTTTGTTGTCCGTTTGTCAAGACTCTTTCTCTCGGAAACATGTGGAGGTATAGAATTGAAATTAAAACCATATACTCAACACTGGTTTTCCTTTGCACTGTAAAAAAAAACAGCCAATAGCGAGACGAGATTCCGTACAAACTAGCGGCATAAACAGCCATATCTTTTGACTGCATAGACTTTTATAAAGTTTACGGTTTTAATAACAACTTGATACCTTCACGCGTTCCCAAGATAAAGGCTCAGAAACAGATAATTCTTTTTTAAATAGTTCTAGTACCTGAGTCGGTGCCCCCCCCCCCCGCTCTCACCAGAATATCGGTAGGTGGAATTAGGTCCAAGCTGTATAAGACCACCTTTGAACTATGTAGTCTTCAACAATTCCAATAATATAAATAAAGACCTATAACCATCCAGTGTAATAGATACTGTAATAGTCAACACAGCAGCACCACGGTCGTCTAAATAGAGGAAGACTCAATTGATCTGTTAAGATCTCGCAAATTGAAACAACTGCGTTCGAGTTGCGCGTTTCCATCAGTACTTTGTCTAGCGTTTGGTGCAGTCATGCTATGTACACGATAATAATAGAGATACGAATCGCAAAATTACCTTTTATGGGTACACTAGTTGTTACTCCCGAGTTCGTATGCATTAGTTCGCAATTTGCCTTGCTTTATAGCCGTTCTGACATGATATGTCAATGTAATGAAATGTCATGTATGACAGTTCAGTCAGTTGTCAAATCGTTGAGTAATATGAATATAATACAATACTGCTGACTCGTTTTTTTTTCGCATAGTACATTTTCAAATAACTTCTCTGGGTGGAGAATATGGGAGTGTCAGACCTTAGCTGACTAATAGCCATCAATTTCCTTTTTTGAAATTTGTGTTTCGGGGCCGCGATATCTCTTTCGAACAACCAATAACCTCGGACTGCTCTACCCATTAAGTTATTAGCGATCATATATTCAGTGATCATATAATATATTCATATAATATAAATAAGTTTAAATTTATATTCTGACCAAGTTTAATTACGATGTGATAAGCCGTTTTCAAAGGTAACAAACATTCCAATATACATACAAACAGAGTTGCTTTCACATTTATAATATTAGTATGGAAGTATGAAATAATAATAGTTTATTACATTAATAGTAGTATGACACAGCATGTGTCTTTTGACATGGGTTATGGTCCGTCAACTGTGAATGAGCTTTAAACGGACATTTTGGCAGCGAATAGCAAAATAGTATTTGTTTGTATTGGTAGCGACGAAGCTAAATTGGTCTGATTGTACAGCGTGAGTCAAAAATTTGGAAATATGAAATGTTTTTTTTAAGTCGAGTAATAGTAGATTGTTTTTTTTTTATGGGAACACTGTTTTTTTTTCTATTGTTTCACAGGTAGTGAGTCATTTGGTTCACAAAATGGTCTTACTTCCTTTAATATGACCACTCATTCATAATTCACTCTCTATAGTTACTGATATTAATGTCGTAAATTTGTTCCTCTCTTGCTTGGCTTAATGCTAGTCCTGCTCCACAAGCATAGGGATAAACTCATTGGTTAGTATCCGAAGCTATAGTGGAAGCTGCAGAAGATTGTAAGACTATCTTTGCAATGTATAGAATCAATTCTCTAGTATTGTATAATTATTAAGCCCATATGTGAGTGCTATGTATTATCATTGACTTGACGAAGCCCTGGTGGTTGATAGTGTCATGCTCACTTAAATGTCTCACTGATGGTGGCGGGTGTGTCGGGTCATTTAGCTCTCTTCAAAATGGTCGAGCTGAATGGGGCTGATCCATACGTCATGTTCGTGAACGGGCGCTGTCAGTTGGGACTGGTCATTTTTTAGCTACCACGGTTCATTTTTAAACTTATTTAGATTTAAAATTAAATTTTGCTTTTTATTTACTCTGGACGCTCAGTAAGAGCGTCCAGAGTAAATAAAAAGCAAAATTGTGTATAAAAAGCAAAAGTGCACGCCTTTTTACATCGTTCTCACATATTTGTATAATCTCAACATGAATGATGTAAACACGATTTTGTAAAAATATTATAATTTAAAAGAGTGTCCATGGAGTTTCTTGCCCATTCTTCTCCATAGAGATCAACGCTTTGGAATGGGCAACTACAGTACTTTCACAAGTTATTATGCCTTGTGACCGGGACTGTAGATTCATTTTGTTTCTTGACTTTCAAAAGTGCCTGTAATGGTCTAATTGAAATAAATGATTTGATTTGATTTGATCTTCTTTAACTTGTGGTTTGTTTTTTAATGTCGCCTAATGGGCCTCTGACTTAGCTTAGCATACCATTGAAAAATATTTCTCAGGAATGCTGGTTTCCTCAGGATATTTTCTTTTACCAAAGGCTTTCTTCGTATCTGTTTGATCTGTGAACATAGTGAAGGAAGATGAATTAAATAATACAGTCATAGTAATTACTGCTAAGTTTTCTTGTTTTTTTTCTTATTTTGTAGTTCCTTTAATATGTATTTTTTTTATTTGTATATGTTTATTATTATCTGTAGTTCTCAAATACAAAAAGGGTTTTTTTTTAGAGTTTTTTTTGTAATAAAATGATGTCGTATTTAACCCAAAGATTGACTGGTAGAGAAAGCCTTATGGCAATAGAATAGGTGGTTTACAATGAGGTGGTTACAATAATTGCGGAGAATCCTTGTACATTCTACCATTTCGGCATGCAAACATTGATGTAGTTCATCATCAAAACATATTATACTATAACACAGAAATCTATACAACAAAAATTTATCAGACAGAAATTCCGATACGGAGTAGTAACATTTGGTTAATAGGAGTGCAATTACTATTACAATGGCAATTACTCCGCCTATGTACTATTGTACATGAAGTTTAAATAAATAGGCAAAATAGATGTTACTAAAATTAATGTTCATCGGTAGAGCCTACCCTTAGTTTGTTTTAACTATTTAGATTAGTCACACTATAATTTAAACAAAGTTTTGGGGAAATTATTAATTGAAAGTGGAATAACACGATAACTTTTTGATTAAAGGGATTATGGTAATAAAAGTGATTATAACTAATTCCTATGCGAAGGTAATCCTTTGTCTTTTACAGTACCTTGTGATGTATAAACAATTAGTATTATTACAATAAGTAGGTAATGCTTATTTACGTCCTTGTTTCCAATTGATGTTATTTTCATTTAAACGAATAACTATGTTATGCTAATGATGATTAAGTTAATTTTGAAAAGACATATAATTTGTTCATAAAGTGTTGTTATTTTTTTAGAAACACATACATTTGTTTACGTGTCAGAACGCAGTTCTCAGTTATTTCCTTAAGTGAATATTTCTTTAGAGCATAATGACTTCGTATGACAAAAACATTATCTGAGACAATGCTATCTTAAGATAAAGATGTTGATTTAATCGTATCGAATGGTATGTGTTCTTGTATAATATCTATTTGTATATCTTCTAATTATGTTGATTAAATCTAAACGTGTGTTTTTTTAATCATGATTGAGACGATAGTGATTTGTTTTTGACCATTCGAGGACCTCGTGGCTAAATAATACAAGCTTACCTATGTTGCTCTGTGGATGGGTGACCAACCGTTACATACCGAATTTTATATTTAAATAGCTTTCGCCCGTGACTTAGTCCGCGTGATGGCATAGTTAGTTTGGTGGTTAGTAACTTTAACCCGCGTGATGATTGAAAATAAATATATTTTCTCCCCTTTTCTTCCCACTTTCTCGCCGTAAACTATTTTTTTTTAAATATGTCTTTGTCCGTCTCCACGGTCCCAACCATCTCTGTACTAAAATTCATCAAAATATTTTTTTCCATTAAGGCGCGAAGACGTTACAAACAATGTCGATGTCTCGGTTGGTACCGGCTGTCAATCACACTTATAATGGCCAAAACTTGTGCGTATGTGTATACGTTTCTAACTCTTTCACGCTTAAATAGCTACGGATTTAGATGTAATTTCATATGTAGATAGCTTATTCCTTGGAATAAAATATGGGTGAAACCCGAGGGCGCTGCTAGTTGTAGATATTTGACAATCGTCACAGGCAGTCAGTGACCCGTAAATTTTACAACCAGTTTTTACCAAGGGAAGTATCATGTGGTCTAGTATTAACTATGTTATGGAGGACAGATAGGCCAGGCTCCATGTAAAATACTGGTATTCAGCTGCATCTGATTAAACTGTTAGCCGGCCCCTATATAGTTGGGAAAAGGCTAGGCAGATTATTACGGAGCGGGGGGAGTGTCAGACGTATATACTGAGTTAGACCTACCCATGTTCCTTCTTTTGCCCTTTATCTCTTTCGAACAGCCTGCAAACCGAGATGTGGGCCTTGGCAGGTCACTCTGCCTTGCCGACATTTCTCAGTACATTGCCTGAATATAACAACATCGTCTTTTGGTGTAAACATTAAGAATTCCGTAAAGAAATTCATCATCTCTAATTTTGTGTAAATAATTTTGGCACCTAACTTCAAAACGTGGCCTTAATTTCTAATTACAGGTATTTTCGGATTAAACATTTGTTGGCAACTAAATGTTGAGCATCTCAAAGTACCGTCCAGTCGCCTTGAGAGATTAATTTGAGTGACACTTCCGTCTGAGTTATCTTTGAGTTAATCTGTTATGAAATCGCTTTGTTTTTGTGAGGTGTCATTAGCATTGCTGGGGTTTCTTCTGGGTTTGTTTAAGTGTGTTTAGAGATTGGAGTGCTTAAGACTTACCTACCTATTTTGTTTGTAAAATTCGGTCAAGTACCTACTAATGTGACTTTTCAATTTATATGTACTTTCTAAAGTTTATCTAAGACATCACAGACATCGGTAAATGAAAACATCGTGGGGAAACTGCACTTCGTGTCGCGGGTTCGATCCCCTCACGGAAGAGATATTTTTATGGCCAACAGATAGTTGTTCCGGCCAGCCATGAAACCTACGGCCTAAGTCTGCTATTACAAATAGTGTCAGAATGGTCGATCACTGATCGCATAATGGTTGATTTTGACAAGTTTAGTATGTAGTACATTACCAAAACACACACTATTGTAATAGCAGACTAAGGCCCCTGGAGTTGTGCTCGATGCCAATTGGTTCCCCCCTATTACATGGGACTTACGCATCACTTGCGAAACGTGGGTTTATTATAAGAAGCACCTATGTCCAAACCTTTTTAAATTACAAACGTAATGTTCTGTGATGAATAGTCATAAACAAATTGAACTAGGTATTACTCTTTACTCTTTTTAACCGACTTCAAAAAAGGAGGAGGTTCTCAATTCGTCTGTATTTTTTTTTTTTTTTTGTGTTTGTTACCTCATAACTCAGGTCTGAGTGAACCGATTCTGATGATTTTTTTTTTATTCGGAAGCTGGTGGTTGTCGTTTGGTCCCATAAAAAAAATATCAAGATCCGACAAGTAGTTTTTGAGTTATCTTTAATAATACGTATTAGATTGACTTCGTATACGTTGATGATATACTCATTCGTCGATTATATTTTAGAAGTTGTCGAAGACAAATGATCAAAAAATGGTATGTACTACTATGGTTTAGAAGGTCATCGCAGTAATTTGGTGATAGATCTTCAGTGATATACAACGGCACTCTTTAATAAATGACAGCAAATCTGCCGTGATTGCTGCAATCACATGTATAAGTATGGGTTTCGCCAGGGTAGGCAGGCGAGTGGGAGCAGGGTGACCGTATCCCCTCCCCACCCCTCACCTAGTCATTAAGAAACATAAACATCAGATCAAGTATCAGCTATATCCCCTAGACCTAGAGGATGATGCATATGATTTCTGAATTGGTTTGATACTAAAGCATAATATAGATACTTAGTATTTAATCTATAGCTTGATGTGGAACTAAAAATTGTTTCTAAGACGGGACTAAAGCTAAAAAGAAAAACTTTTTAACCGTGTTTGCGTATTATATCATAATACTATAACTAAAAATGTTGAAATAAAAACTTTTTAGTAAAAAAATAAAACCGACTTCTAAAAAAAACTAAAAACTGGAAAATAACTTTATTTCCGGAAGTCGGTGGCCAATAAAGTCAACGAAACCAACAAAAGCCACCGACTTCCGGAAATAAAGTTATTTTCCAGTTTTTAGTTTTTTTTAGAAGTCGGTTTTATTTTTTTACTAAAAAGTTTTTTTGTAAAATGTTGCCCTACAATACGAATTTCCCCTGTGTCATGGGTGCGTTTACAAACATTAAAACCGACATACACAAACAGCCAGACCCGAAACAACTACCTGTTATCTATACTTAATATTATAAAGTTGAAGAGTTTGTTTGTTTGTTTGTTTGTTTGAACGCGCTAATCTCAGGGACTACTGGTTGGAATTGGAAAATCCTTTTAGTGTTGGATAGTCCATTTCTTGAGGAAGGCTATAGGCTATATATATAACATCACGTTACGACCAACAGGTGCTGAGCAGCGTGGGTGAAACCGCGGGGAACAGCTAGTAGGTCATACAAATATTGGTTCCGTGCAGGGATCGAACCCGCGACACGCAGCACAGCAGTCGATCGTTCAACCACTGGGCCAATCGCCCCGTCAAATTGTTCCTCTTAATGACTTTACCTCTATCATATTCACTCTGAATTTGATTTTAATATAGCAAAGACGTTTCAAGATAAAATCAACATTTTCTAATCTTAAAATTAAGTAAAAGATTGAAAAATAGACTGATCATTTACAATATCTTTCATTAAATTCATAACTCGACTATAAAATATTCATTCATTCAAAAATGTTTTTATTAAAATATCTTAAACAAACATCCTTTGAAGTTACATATTAGCTTGTTGATCTTTTAACAGTTAAAATACAATTTCTGTTTAGATTAAAACTTTATGAGCATCAAACCACTTTATGCGTTATATGTTTGCTTATAAGTTTTTTATAAAAATAAATTGATTTTGATTACTACTAACGGTGATTTATGAAGCATTTAAATGTATTTGTTGTATGTTATTGTTATAAATGTAGGTAGCCTTATTATAATGTTTAGTTTGCATACCGCACAAATAAATAAATCAGTCTTTGTCTAGCAAGATCGTGTTTCACTACATGGTGACAGCGTTAAATACGAATTACGCTTTCGGAAGTAATATTTAGACATTTTTAACGTGGTTTTAGTGTGTTGTGGTGATAGACAGTACGTGTGAATATGGAACACGCGAGGCCACCAGCCGAACTAGTGTTAGAAGGTGGTCCGGCGAACCGTGCTGACACGTGGCGCAAGTGGCTAAAACAGTTTAAGGTTTTTCTAAAAGCTTCAGGAGTGTACAAAGAAGCGAAGCGAAGCTTGCTTATTAACTTAATAGGTGCTGATGGATACGACATATATTCTACTTTTAAAATAAAGGTGGAAGGACAGGATGACGACATCGATGTATTGATCCAAAAATTTGATGAACACTTCGGTACTAAAAGTAACACAACTATGGCGAGATTCCGATTTTTTACACGAAATCAGATGGATGGCGAAAACATAGACGCTTATGTAACAGCATTAAGATTATTATGCCAACATTGCGAGTTTGAGCATTTAGAAGACAGTTTAATACGAGATCGTATCGTTTGTGGAGTAAACAACACAAGTGTGCGCGAAAAACTTCTTAGAGCAGACGAGCTAACATTGGATAAAACTGTAAAAATATGCCAAGCAAGCGAGGTATCTTACGAAGAGAACCGACATATAGAAAGAACGAAATGTAAGGAGCAAAGTGGCGCGGTTGACGCGTTATCGAGTACGCGTGTACCGAGGCACAGCGGACCTACGGGGGCTGCGGCGGCGGCGGCGCGGGAGACGCGGGGACGCGCGCGCGCTGCGCCTGCGACGGCGGCTCGACACAGCGGCCGCGCGCAAGGCTATAGTTCAGCGGCCGGGAGTTTCGCGGCGTCGTCGGGTCACGGATTCGATTCTGTTCCGAATCGTGATACGGATTCAAAGTGTTGTAGTGCTTGTGGTGGTGCTCACGATGATAACGCGCGGTGTCCAGCGCGATTTGCAAAGTGTTATTTGTGCTACAATAAAGGTCATTTCAAAAATATGTGTATGTTTAAAGGTAATAAGCGCGTGTACCAAATACAGGAGAGTGACAATTATAGTGACGATGACCTATTCTATGTATCAACTTTGAACCAAACATCACAACATAAAGACAGTAAGTGGTACGAACAATTAACTTTGGCTGAAAATGGTCATGGAATGAGCGAATTATTTAAATTGGATACAGGTTCGGACTTAAATGTAATATCTTTAGTTAATTTTAGAAAATTAGGATTATCAATAGAAGATATCAAACCATGTTACATAAGAGCACAATCTTTTTGTGGGAATTATATTCCGATTTTAGGATCACAACAGATATTGTGGTCATTTAAAGGGAAAAACTACTTAATAGATTTTGTAATATCGAATGATAGATGCCAAAGTGTATTGGGAAAAAACACCTGTGAAGAATTAGGTTTAGTCAAAAGGGTTTATACACTCAAAGTGGATAAATATAATGACTTATTTCATGGAATTGGAAAACTACCCGGTAAATACAGAATTATTTTAGAAAACAATGCAGGTCCTTCAGTTTGCCCAGTTAGAAAAATACCTTTAGGGATACGAGACAAATTAAAAGCTGAAATTGATAGTATGGAACACATGGGGATAATTCGTAAGGTGTCGCATCCAACGGAATGGGTGAATGCTATCGTGTTGCCGGCCAAGAAGGATGGCAGCCTACGAGTGTGCCTCGACCCGCGGCCGCTAAACCGAGCGGTGCGCCGCGCACACTACCCACTACCTACGCTTACTGAGATTGCCGCTAAACTGACAAATGCTAAGTATTTCAGTAAGCTTGATGCTCGCTCCGGATTTTGGATGATTGAATTAGATGATGACAGTGCAGATCTGTGTACGTTTGGAACTCCATTCGGGAGGTATCAATTTTTACGTTTACCTTACGGCATCAACTGTGCGAGTGAGGTGTTTCACGGCAAAGTTCGGCAGCTATTAGAAGATCTCGATGGGGTAGACTCGTTTATAGATGACATAATTATTTGGGGCAGGACAAAAGAAGAACACGATGATAGACTGATGAAACTGCTAGATAGGGCTCGGGAAGTAGGAATTAAATTTAATAAGGAAAAGTGTGAGTTTTGTGTAGAACAAGTTACGTATCTGGGGCATACCTTTAGTAGGAAAGGAATGCAAATCGACACAAACAAGATAAAAGCAATTATAGATATGCCGGAACCAAAAGATAGGCCATCTTTAGAGCGATTTCTTGGCATGATTAACTACCTATCAAAGTTTATACCGAACTATTCGCAAATGGCAAACCCACTTAGATGTTTGCTAAAAAAGGGCAATGAGTGGGTGTGGGACAAGGTACATGAATCTGCGGTTCACAAGTTGAAGCAGGCGGTGAGCAGCGCGCCGGTATTGGCGCTGTACTCGAGCGACCGGCCGGTCGTGGTCACAGTGGATGCTAGCTCCACGGCATTGGGTGCCGCATTGTTGCAAGATGGCCGCCCGGTTGAGTTTTCTTCCCTCACGATGACTGACACCCAAAAGAGATACGCGCAGATTGAAAAGGAAATGCTGGCGATCGTATTTGCAATGGAAAAGTACCATCAGTATGTGTATGGGAAGAAGGATGTGGTTGTAGAAACAGATCACAAACCTCTGGAAGCCTTATTTAAAAAAGGTTTGGATTCAGTGCCGGTTCGGTTACAAAGAATGATGCTGCGCGTGCAACGTTACGACTTCACAGTTAAATACAAACCTGGGAAGTTTATGTATGTAGCTGACGCACTATCGAGAGCAGCCTTACCGGAGCTCATGCATGACAGAGTGACAAGTGAAGCAGAAGATCAGGCGTGCTTCCTCATAGCCAACGTACCGTTCAGTGATAGCAAGCTGAGTATGGTCAGAGAGGCCACACAGAGGGATCAGGAATGCAAATTAATAGCTTTTCATATTCAAAATGGTTGGCCTAGATATAAAAAGGATTTAAATGAGATTATAAAATTGCATTGGCCATATAAAGACGAATTACAGCTTGTCGACGACGTGATCTTCAAAAACCACTTAGTGTACATACCTCGTGACCTGAGAGGTGAAATGATTTTGCGCGTTCACGAGGGACACCTGGGTATCGACCGCTGCAAGCGTCGAGCGCGTGATGTCATGTTTTGGAGCGGCATGTCACGTGACGTGGAACTGGCAGTGCGCGCCTGCGCTACCTGCGCGGAGCACGCAGCGCGAAACGTTAAGGAGCCTATGATACCGCATTCGATCCCGGAACTACCATGGAGAAAGGTTGGCGCTGATTTATTTTTCTGCGATCGAAAGCACTTCCTGATTTTAGTAGATTATTTTTCTAATTTTGTTGAGATAAGCACCTTAACAAATATTGGAACCAGAGCCGTCATTGCAGCGATGAAAGATCAGTTTGCAAGACATGGGATTCCAACGGAACTAATGAGTGACAATGGTCCCGCATTTAGTTCCAGGGAATTCAAAAAATTTACAGAAGATTGGTGTTTTACACATACCACATCATCGCCCAACTACGCACAGTCCAACGGACTCAGTGAGAGGGCTGTGAGAACAGTGAAAACAATAATAACAAAATCACTAAGTACTGGAACAGATTATCATCTAGGGCTGTTAAATTTCAGAACAACGCCGAGAGATGGAATTAGTGCACCGTCGCAATTGCTAATGGGTCGGCGACTGAATACTCGCTTACCAGTACACACCGAAAGATTACGACCAGAACGAAACAATCATAATGATTACAAAAATATAAATACAAAACGTGAATTATCTAAAAAATATTACGATGTGCATTCTCGAGACCTGGCGGTGTTAAAGCCAGGAGAAACTGTAATTGTTACTGATGATGACAAGCGTCGCCGGTATATGCAAGTGCAGGCACCAGCGCCGCAGCCGCGATCGTACTTCCTCACTGACAGCAGCGGTCGGAGATACCGCCGCAACAGACGGCACATCATGAAAGGTGCGAGCTTGAGGGAAACCCCGTTACATTCTGCTTCCACACAAGGGAAGGAGGATAGTGACAGTGAAGAAATTGAGCGCACGAGTACCTACAGTGATGCGGCGGAAAGCATGAATGAGGGGCTGAGCGACAACAATAGGGCTGTGACTAGGTCGGCTAGTTCTTCTCCTGATTCTGTTGTAGTGCAGCCAACCCGAGCTGCTTCTCGAAGGGCACGGGAAAAACTTGCAATGTTTTTTAAAAAGTAATTAAGCACCGACTTATTTAGGTACCAATACACGGGTTAGACTAGTCGGTTATATAATTAAAAATAATCGTAAGTTAGTAAATGAATTTGTGTACTTAGAAAGGAATTGATCTTTAAACAAATTATGTGACGGATGATATTGTGCCTGTATAGATCAGATAATTGTAGAAGCTTTATATTTTCATATTTCTGTGTAATGGTGGTGGGAATTTACTTAGTTTATTGTTTTTTCATAAAGGGGGAAGATGTTGTATGTTATTGTTATAAATGTAGGTAGCCTTATTATAATGTTTAGTTTGCATACCGCACAAATAAATAAATCAGTCTTTGTCTAGCAAGATCGTGTTTCACTACAGTATTCATTTTATTTTAGTTGCTTCTGTAAAGGTCAGACGCTGTTGTTTGACATCTTGCAAACCATTTGTCATAATAGCTTATTATTACTGGCGACCCGCCCCCGTTTTGCGAGATTTTGTGACTTGATTAGCCCTTTAAAGCTCAAAAAAAATATTGCATTTATTTATTATTATTTTTTCATTTATTGTTTATTTAGATCTTACATGTTCTCAAAAAAATAAAAATAAAAATCTGGTATACATATATATCCAAATATAGTATGTTGTAAATGTGCTACATTGCGAAACACAAGAACATGTACAGGTTGAAATCAGTGTTGTATATTTACAACAGTGCCCACGTTACAGAATAAAATGTAGATATAAATGAAAAACAAAATATATTAAAAAACATATTTATTCTACATTATGAAAGTTAAAGAAACAGTTTCTTTTGGGAACCAAACACAAACGTTGTTCACATTTTGAACAGTGGATATTTGAATACCCAGTTTTGCAATATTTGCACCTACCTCGCTGTACAAAAACTGGAAAATGTCCAATTTTATCAAATCTTACAGCATCTGTAGGTCTAGACACAGTAGGCGCAGTAATTTTTTTCTCTAAAGGAATGTCTTTCTCTTGCACACAACCCTGCACTCGATTTTTTTGTAATAATTCCGTAAAAATTTGGAATCGAAAATTGGTGAGAGGTTTGTCCTATATAGTAACCAGGCGTTGTTCAGAGATATATCAATGACTTGTGAAAAGATTGCCATTTACCAACGTTTGGTTTTGTAGGTAGATCGATATAAAGCTATCAACATATCAGCGAGATCCACTCCACCCATATGAGCATTATATTGTTTCACAATTTGTGGACAATCAACATCTGCTTTAGTTTTAGTTCCCTTCGACCAGCGTTTTACTTTTACCATGGAATCCACAAATGAGCTAGCTAAAGTAACTACCTTGTTGTCAAACCATTTGACACTGGCAATTTTGTTACTATTGCACACAATTTGATGACTGGAACCTCTGCCTTTCTTAGCTAATTTTTTGGCTGAAGCTAATAAATCTGCACAACACCTGAGACGATTCCCTTTGATGGTACCCAAACTAAAAAGAGGTCTCTTGTACTTTTTTACTCTTTTAGCTACAACTCTTGGTTCATAGTTAGCACTTCTTTTTGAGCGAACTCTTTGGCTTAATGGAGTATTAAGTGGTGATAAAATTGACGAAACTGAATTTAAATTTGGGAGCGGATTGGGTGGTGTGTCCGAGGGAAAAATACTACGTATTACTGGAGTCAGTGGAACCGTATCTTCATCAGATAATGTCGAAAAGGTTTCTTCTTGACTATCAAGAATAAGATCCAAGTTTTCTAAAGACGAACGAAGGGACCTTGGTTCTGAACTGAAGTCAGAAGATACATCGTCTTGACGTCCGGTGATGGTTTGAATAATAACTTCGTCTTCAGACGAAGAGCTATCGGTAGACGAGGCCGCTTCTGGTGGAACCAAAGCTAAAATTTGTCTTGCTCTCTGCCATTTTAAGCCTCCCTGGTAATAAGCAAAAAAAAAAACAAACATGCAACTATCACCAACATCAATCATAAGTTAACACAAGTTTTAGTAAAAAACGACCATTTTGGTAATAGCGATATTCATTCATTATTTAGTAATCTAGCTTACTCGTACATTAGCAAACTTTCAGAACAGTCAATATAAAAACATAATACCGTCAACTCCCATAAATGTAAAAAAAAACACAAAACCTATACAAAGAAAATAATAATTATTCAGTGTTAGTAAAAGCGCGACGTGGCACCCGTGCAACGTACGAAATTAAAAGTACCTATGCTAAAGCTTCGCAGTGTCGCAAATGTGCAACGTCGGTAAATACGTGCTTATATTTCATAGCAGAATATGAATTTGACATTGGCGTTATATGACACAATTGTAAACACTCATAAACAAAAATATTTCAAGTAATAGTTGTCAATAAATGCATAAAAACTATTTATATTTATTAAAACTCACCGGTCTTCCACGAGCGCAGTGTCGACGCGATGTCATTTTGGTCACAACTACGTAATGATGCGCGTGAGTTTGTTCAATTTTTTTTTCATAAATGGCAGCAGTATATCCATTATTAAAATTTATGTAAATAAGAAAAAATAATGATGGTTCTTGCAATATTTTTTTTTGTTTGGATAGTTGCATCGGTGCAACGTTGCGAATTAAAGGGTTCGTCGAGATTATCTTATTTATAAAATTACCGTGTCACAGTTTTAGTTGTCATATTCTTCTAAAACGGCTTTTTTTGGGGTGGGAAATCATCAAATAAATTCTCCCGCTCTGGGCGGAGCGGGGGAGTGTCAGACTTTTACTGACTAAAACCCACTCATGTTCCTTCTATTGCCCTTAACGTTCCGGGGCCGCGATTTTAATAACTACTGGTAACACTACATATTCGCTAATACTAATAGATAAAAAATATCCTCTTCGAATGCCAAACAACTCCGTTTCAGATCATCTCTTTGCCCTCCAACATTTCTATCCAAATCGTCTTTGCAGTTCCTTTAGTCAGATTCCTCGTTAAAGCCAAGTTTATATTTTTCATTACGCTTGAAATGATCACGATAACGAAGCTGTGAATCTTTAAGAACGTTCCTTCAAAGGTTCTTATGTTTATTTTCTGTGTATTAGACAGCTTTGGTTTGTGTGTGGCCTTATGAGGGTAACGAACGAGGTCTAGATTGAAAGGATATTCTAGCACCACTTAAATTATGTTTTTGTCAATTCGTAGATTTGAATTTTGCGGTTGTTGTAGGTATTTATAGTTTTAACTAAGAATAAGCTGGAAATAAACTGACGTCTCTTTTGTATGGCTTTATAAAATTGGTATCGGTAAGTTCTTAGATTTTTCTATCAAGGAAATTCTGAATCGCAGTCCAGAGCCTTGATTTATGGCTGGTTGATAGCAACAGCTAGTTGTTGAGACGTACGTAGATGTACCTGGGTACGTCTGATTAATGGACCTCTGCTCAACTCTTCAAGAACAAAAACAGACATTATCATTCTTACCACAGATACATTTATAAATTTGTACATACAAAAATACAAATCTTTCATCTTTATAAAATACTAGCTTTTGTCCGCGGCTTCGCTCGCGTTAAGTCGGGGTAACGCAGTTCCCCTTGCGCCTTATTGATTTGTAATAGCAACGCTAAGTTTTCCCTTTAATAGAGGAAAGATTTGCATTTTTGTATGTAACGAGTAAACTTAAAAACGACTTTATCAATTTCAACAATTCTTTTGCCATTAGAAAGCTACGTTATCACTGAGTAGCATAGGCTATATAATATCACGCTGCTACCTACGGATGTTGGGCAGAGTGAAGTCGCGCAGGACAGTTCGTATTTTATAAAAGCATGCGTGTTTTCGCACTTTTGCGTTTTGACTTCTTCAACCTTTAAAATCCTGACTAATATTAAAAAAGCGAAAGTGAGTTTTTTGTTACGTCTTCACGGCTAAATGGCCGAACCGATTTTGATGAATTTTGGTACAGATATAGTTGGGACCCCGGAGACGGACATAGACTAAAAAAAGTTAAAAAAGGGGAGAAATAAGGAAGAAACGATAAATATTTTTTCGATCATCACTCGGGTTAAAGTTAGAGTTAGAAGTCGCGGGCGGAAGCTAGTGCCTAATAAAAATTATATTATTATTTCGATCTTTGTCGGAAACTATGCAAATATCTATGGGCTCGAGCCGGATAATAGCTAATATTTAGTTAACATTATGTATTCAGATATCATAAGGTAAACGGTGTTAGGTTTAATTTACACCACAGTGCCGATTGGTCTACATTTGTTTAGTGTAGGTATATTTACTTAAAGGAAACAATGAAATGTTTGTACTATAGATGACAAGATAAGGAAAAGATTTTCAATAGTAGGAAAAACAGTTAATAGATATAACTTATCATTACGCTTGTAATCCTCTAAGAGTTATGCAGAGATCTACCTAATTTGAAGACCTACAGGTAGTTGTTTCGGGTCTGGCTGTTTGTGTATGTTCGTTTAAATGTTTGTAAACGCACGCACGATACAGGAGGAATTTGTAGTGTGGGGCAACGTTTTGTAAAAAAAGATTAAAGAGTTATACCTAGTTCAATTTGTGTATGCCTATTTATCACAGAACATTACGCCTGTAATTTACGAAAGGTTGGGCAAAAGTGCATCTTATAATAAACCCTCCTTCGCCAGTATCACTATACTTAAGTGCCATATAATAGGGAGGAGCCAATTGCCATCGTGCACAACTTCGGGTTTCATGGTTGGCCGGAACAACTATCTTTTGGCCATAAAAATATTTGTTCCGTGGGGATCGAACCCGCGACACGCAGTGAGGTCATGCGTTTGCCACTGCGCTGACCGTATCGTCACATTTATGAATATTAATAACTAGCTGTTCTCCGCGGTTTCACCCACGCTGCTCAGCACCTGTTGGTCGTAGCGTGATGTTATATAGCCTATAGCCTTCCTCAATAAATGGACTATCCAACACTAAAAGAATTTTCCAATTCCAACCAGTAGTCCCTGAGATTAGCGCGTTCAAACAAACAAACAAACTCTTCAGCTTTATAATATTAGTATAGTAAGTATAGATACGTCCAGGTTTCCTCACGATGTTTTTCTTTATCGATGTCTGTGATGTCTTATAGATGAACGAACGAGCCGTGTCCAAGAGTACGCTTACTGAATTAGAACCTTGATCCAGCTGCCTTACGAGAGCCTCCTTAGGTATTGGTCGAGGCTCTTGGCAATTGATTGTATTAATCAAAACATATTATTAAAACAAATTCTCATTTAAAAGCAAAATCGTCCATAATTATTGTCGCCCGTTCATTTCCAAAATAGTAATTTCGAGTATTATTAGAATGTCTAAATACCATTATACTAATGGCATCATTGGTATATTGACATTTGTGGACTAGCCTTACAAGGTTGAATAAATAACGTGAATTTGGTTGAATCATTCATATAATGGTCTACCAGCTTTTGCCCGCGGCTTCACTTGCGTTACATTCGGTATAACACACCAAGCAGACCTGCAGTTTTTGCTCTTGCGCCTGATTGATTTGTAATAGCAACGCTAATTTTTCCCTTTTCTTCCCTCGTTCTCCCTCATATCCCACTTTTTTTAAATAAAAATTTGCCTATGTCCGTCTCCCGGTTCCCAACTATCTCTGTACCAAAATTCATCAAAATCGGTTTAGCCATTAAAGCGTGAAGAGGTAACAAACAAACTCACTTTCGCTTTTATAATATTAAGTAAGGATTTCTAGTTGCTTTCTGAATGATACAAAGCTGATCTAACTAACATCACATCCGTGTGTCACTAGCAGGATTCAGCAGAATTCCAGCGTCAGGTAATCTACCTGACATTATGCTGAGTTGGATTCCTTTTTGGTGCAACGTTGAGACACACCGCCCAGTAGTGGGCGACCTTAATAAATGCCTATGGGTCGATCTAACTTAGTCTACCTTACTTTTTTTTAATGTGTTCCTTTTTTTCTGTGTGATGTTTTTTTATATTAATTCTTGTATTGTGTCTTTTGTTGCATCAAATAAATGATTTATCTATCTATCTAAAGTCAGAAAACATTTGAACCGCCGTTTTTGTATTTGAATGACTTGTTGTCATCTGGATGACTAATAAATAGTACTACCTATTTTATTATCTACTAGCCTTTGCCCGTGGCTTAGCTCGTGTTAAATTCGGGGTAACACAGTCCACCTTCCCTGATTTACAGGTACCTGTAGCAGGTAGTTTTTGCCTTAGCGCCTTATTTATTGTAATAGCGATGCTAAGTTTTCCCTTTTCTTCCCTCTTTCTACCACATTTTTTCAAGAATGAATGAATTTCATTTTTCATCATGAGGAGCTCGTGACTCCTCATGATGAAAAATGAAACACTCGCTCCGCTCGGGTCGATCTTAAGGTTAAGCCGCGCTTGCCTAGGTTGGTCTGTGGATGGGTGACCACCCGTTACATTCCGAATTTCCTCCGTGCCTCGGAAAACACGTTAAGCCGTTGGTCCCGGCTGTCATTTGTAGATCTTTGACAGTCGTTACAGGTAGTCAGTGTTCCGAAAGTCTGACAACCAGTCTTACCAAGGGGTATCGTATTACCCAGTATTTACTGGGTTGTGGAGGTCAGATAGGCAGTCACTCCATGTAAAATACTGATATTCAGCTGCATCCGGTTAGACTGGAAGCCGACCCCAACATAGTTGGGAAAAGGCTAGGCAGATGATGATTTCTAACACATTTTTCACTCTTTAAAAAAAAATAGCCTGTGTCTGTCTCTAGGGTATCAACTATCTCTGTACCAAAATTCATCAAAATCGATCTATCTGATTATAATGTTGAATTTGATTCATACATATTTATTTTTTATTGGTCTACAACGGATCGAAGAGGTAACAAATAAACAAACAAACTCACTTTCGCTTTTATAATATCAGTAAAGAGTAAGGATATACGAAATACGCGTATACGAATCAAACACAGGGTCTCTTCGTCAAGACTATGTTCTTATTTAGTATTTGATTGCTTTTGTCAGTTCAAAATGTAAGGTATTTTATTATAGAACGCTGTCCATCCTTAAGGTGGCACTACTTTATATTAATGAATTCTTTGAATAAATTATTATTTTTACACTTACCTACTTACACCTTTGGCCTCTTGTTTTTATATGGTTATGCATTATGCATAGTTACCTGATTTGAATATACGTTAATAGCTATACACGTGTTTGTGTGTATTAGTATTTTGAACAACTGAATTAATTCATCTAGGTAAGTCTCCACTTGTCTATTCGCAGATATTCAGTAATATAATGGGTGGTCACCCATTCACAGACGGACATAAGCAAGCGCGGTTTAAGCTGAAGATCAACCCGAAATTATTTAGCCATGAGCACTTCAGAAATTCAAACAAAACTTCTCTTCTTCATAGTACACAGCCTTTTTTGCGAATGGGAAACTTCTCCTGCCCCATGGAGCGGAGGGAGGTGTCAGACTTGAAATGACTTAAACCCAACCATCTTTCTTCATTTAGGTCCCCTTTATGTTCCGGGGCCATGGTATCTCTTTCGAACAACCTAAAACCCCGGTACGCGGTGGCCCTGGCAGGCCCCTCTGCTTTGTTGACATCTCTTTGAGGCGCGAGTGGAATACTAACGCACCGTCGACACGGCCAGTTATAATAATCATAATCTTGAAATCAAGAAACCTTGAACGTGTTGTGACGCTTCATAATAATATCCAAACTGATATCGCCACTTGTATCGATTTACATCAAATCTAGAAATAAAACGTGTTTTCCCATGTTTGATACTCATCTCTCAGAGATAAGATTTTGCTACCTGACACGGCTTGATTCTGATAAAACGCTGATTTTGTTCTTGATGATTGATGACAGACATCGAATGGTGACGTGTAATTATTATTAGATGTATATCAGTGGGTAGTCACTTTTTTACAGGGTTCAAAATTATCAAGTTGTTTTTTTTTAATAGAAACTTTGCCCTACACTAGGATCTTGGGTTCGTTTAAAAACATTTAAACTCACGTATACAAATAGCCAAACCCAGAACAAATACCTGTATATCATACAAATATTTGTTCCATGCGGGGATCGGTCAACCACTGTGCCAAGCGTGTCGTCAAAGATAGTTATTTTGATAATTATCGTACAATTCAGATTAAATCGGATAACTATTCGATCTATTCGTAACTTGATCTATTCATTATTTTAATTTTATTACAACTAATTATCTGATACTGATATATACGGAAAATTTTGTTTTTTTCTTGGTAAAAAAATTGTTTGTTATTATAATTTTTTATAAAAAAAAATGATAATAAAGCTTTTTTGAAAACGCGTACATGGTATTTTCGGATCTACGTGAACGCTATTGTTTTATGAGTTTAAATATACCACATTGCAATACTATAAACTACTTAACCCAGAATTGGGTGACCTACCTCAGAATTTTCTGGAATAAAAATGTACTTCGACAGTGGTGGTTAGTGTCACCAGGAAGACTAACCATCGACACTAAAGATGTAGTATACAAGTGGACCTAGACATAGGTCCACTTGTATACTACTACTGCCTAGGCAGTTAGTTTGGTCAACGTGTCTGACTGACTGTTTTTTTGCTACGCTTATCCCGTCTCGATGCAAAAGAAGGTTATGATTTCCCCTTTACGGCTTAAGAATTGTTGTTTTTATTACTTAAAAAAAACAATCACAAATTATGCTGTTATCTTTCATTTTTATCTTCAGCTGAGCTTATCTTTAATCTAAGCAACAATTAAATAAAACGTTTGCTTTTCTGTTTTTGTGAATGCTTAATTTGAAAACTTGATCTGAATCTTCATTTTTGTTATCAATTTATAACAATCATTACAGTAAATATCAGCACTAATCAAGTAAATAATGTACACTTTTTATCATAGTTATTGCATCAGACCATAGACTGGAACTCCTTCTCTAAAATAGATAAACCAAACCAATTTATACACATTTATACAACTCGACAATTACAAATATAGTGCTCGTAACAATCTCAAGGTCAAGTGCAGTAGCAAATCAATTGATGATTCACGGTCCACGAATTACAAAATATATTTGTAGTTGGCAGTGGCGCTAGTTGTATAAGGAAAATGTCAACGAAGCTGTCAAATCCAGTGCATTTTTCTTAGTTCCATAATTTGCCGTATGAATAAAGTAATCTTGTGATGTTGTACTTTACTCTTCTATTTTTTTTTTGTACATAACAGTGTTGTAGTTATAATTACCTGGTTATGGTCAGAAAGGTCATCTTTGAACGTGTTAGAGCCCAGCGATATTATACATGAATTGTTCGAAAGATAAAATATCGTTAAATGATTGTTTATATTTGTATGCAGGAAAAAATACACACAATTACCTAAGGCTACTTATCACGAGTTATCTACTGATTTTAAGTTATTATTTTAATCAACATGTCAATCAATATTAAATTAATGTGGTACGATGTAATAAAACGTGTTTTAGTACTTAGATCTTGGTTTCATTGGGTGTCAATAAGGGCCAGCACAGACGAAATAGAGATTGTAGCGGCCGACAATAACAATGTCAAACTATTGTAAGTTTTATTTCCGTATGGTAATGCATAGTATTGCTTGAGAGAATCAATTGGACTCACGCGGCGCCGCGGGTAGTTAAGCAGCCGGGTTCTGTCAGCAATTTTGGTGTGCATTCAGCCTAAGAGCTCAGTGGCGGTTTTCTAAGAAACAACATGTGCTGAAACTAAAAACAAGAAGCGACGACGAGCGGGTCCAATACCACTCATAGAAGTGTCCCAAAATTGGAACAAACAATAAAAATAACAAATTTTTAGATTATAGTTTGGTAAGATATATATTTATTGCATAATTGGTCAGTTGACAACAATGTGGACGTACTAATATTTTGATTTCCCAGTAATATCGTTTTATACGTCATTCTATGACCGCTCTATGATCTTATCTGATTATAACCAAGCCGTAAACCAAAATATGTTTACGTAGACAGATTAATAGAACACATGTGACATTGTTTAGCACTTTTGGCTGTGACACACTGGAGAATTGCAATCGATTTGTAATTTCCCACCGCTGGGACACAAGCACTTTATCTGCAAAACTATTTATAATACTTGTACTCTTATACGATTTCTAAAACAAAGTAAATAAATTAAATTCAAATAAAAATCGCATGTCAGCATGTGCGCATACATAATTTAGAGCCCATGATATAATAAAAAAATGCCATTTTCGACATGTCTTTATGTACGTAGGGACCGTTGATATATATTTATATTGTTGATATTCTTAATATGACCTTAAAGTAACCTTTGTAAGTAAGTTTTTTATTTTCAGTTAATGTATTATTATTATGGTATACTTAATGAGATATCACATAATTTTTATCGAGTACTTATTCATTTTCCGTTGTTACTAAAAGATTAGCAGATCATCCATATAGACATAGAGAAAAGAAATATGTATTATAGACAGTAACTCACAAAAAACCCAAGATATATAAAAAAAAAAGATATGGGACCATCTGGGAAGTATACTCCATCAAACAAAGCACCATAAAAAAATTGCTAATCGGCCCAGGTCTTTGAGTAATCAGTAAACATACAAAAAAAAGCTTCCTACGAATTGAGAACCTCCTCCTTTTTTGGAAGTCGGTTAAAAAGAAGGAACAGTGGGTTTCAGTCAGTACAAGACACTCGACACAACAACTTCCTTGCTCCACGCAGAGTGCGGGAAGTTATTTGATGATTAAATAAAAAAGGGAATAACTTTACTATTACTTTTGTTTGGTTTGACCATAGTGGATTGTTTTGGCTATTCCTTTGGGATTTATGAGTGACACTTTATTTTTAGTTTTTGGACACGACGCAGGTAAAGATTGATGTTGTTCAAGTGCACTATATGTGTTTTGTTTGTTCTTAAGTTTTATTCTATTTACGGCATTAGAAGTGTCTTTGATTTATTTTGTATATTTGTAAGGTTGTTTTTGATAAATCAATGTCGCATTGCCCCTAACAGTTGGATGTTAATTTTGTTCAATACGATTTACATACCAATTCCTAACAGGTATGTGGTTGATAACAATAAAAAGACATTTACACGAAAAAAAATCTTGTTTTAAATATAACAATTACGGCACGGTTGGCGCAGTGGCTGACCAATAGACTGGTGGGTGGGGTGGGTTCGATTACTGCACGGAACGAATATTTGTATGACCTGCAGATGTTTGTTTCGGGTCAGGCTGTTTTTGTATGTGAGTTTATATGTTTGTAACAGGAGAAATTCCTTGTGAGGGGCAACGTTCTTTTTTTAAAATAAATAAATAATAATGTTGTTGCAATAAAGTATATTTTAATCTATCTATTTTTGACAGCATGGTTGACGCAGTGGCTAAGCGATAGACTGCTGCGTTGCGTGTCGGTTCGATCCCACGGAGCAAATATTTATATGACCTTCAAGTAGTTGTACCCACGATACAAGAAAAAAACCTAGTAGCTGTTTAAAAAATACCTATCTATCTACAAGACACTTAAACAAATGTGGCAACAAACAAAAGAAATACACTCAAAGAAAACAGTTGCAACACGAAAACTGAATCTTAAAAAACCTCTTCAAAACACCCATCCCGCACCTTAAACTACAAACGTAACTTTAAAAGAAGATAAAGTTTAAAAGCATTCGTCTCCACGCTATCGTTGTTCAAAACAAAAAACGACTACATTCTGCAGACAACAAAGTTTCTTTTACATCTTCAGTCTCTTATCTTCCTAGAAAATATATTCACAAACTATCGCTTTAATGTGAATTTGGAAACAAAGTTGATTGTGCATCGTTCAACTTTGCAATTTCATCTCGATACCTCCACGCGTTCCTGAGATAAAGGGTCTTGACAGACAGACAGGCAGACAGACGGACAACAAAGAAAACCTGATCCAATAAAGGTTCCGTTTTTTTTCTTTTGAGATACGATACGGAACCCTTAAATAGATATAAACCATCTGTTTGTTTACTTTGATTAATATAACTAAACACAGTGAGGTAAATAAAAGTACTGGTTTATTAAATTTATAAATTATGTACATATTAATTTAGGTTAAATAAGTTTTGTGGGTTGTTCGTAAGAGATAACGCAGCCCCGGAACATAATGGATGGGCTTTAGTCAGTACTAACCTGACACTCCCCCAAATTATTTGACGATTTTCCATCCACAATAAAAACCTTTGGCAATAGCAACGTTTTTATAACATGTTTAAACTTATTATAAACTAAAATATTAAACTTTACCATTCCTAGACAAACTCTTGCATAACTTGCAAACTAAAACGACAAAACTTCTTTCTAATCTCCAGACAATCTCTTATCTCGCCAACACCATCTTCCTGCAAGATCTTCACAAACAATGTGTCAAGAACCTTGCATCTTATTGTGTATCTGTCACCATTGCAACTCTCTGTTCAACCATATTTACATGCGACAAACAGAGACAGCTCTCACAGTAATTCACTGCATCTTCCTTGAGAACTTTGCATAATAATTGTTAGTTGGTAGTGTCATGTGACGTGGTGATTTAAATAATGTTGTCTGGTTATATAAGTAGGTATTGAAATGTATACGGGTGCGTTTTAATTTTAATTCGATTTTTAAATCAGTGGGTATTGATTTTAGAACAAAGATTATATTTGTTGGTTAGGCAGAACGGCTAGGCAGATGATGATGTCAACTGCTTAACCTTATTTTTACACCCTCTAATTGACAAGTTATAAGTATTGGTGAAACAATAAATGAAAGCCATTTAATGTACTAAACACTAATGAAACCATCGCTTTATTTACTGTATATTTTGTGTTCGTAAAGTACGTCAATTAGCGTCTATTTAGTATGTTTGACTTAAATCCAACTGACAATTGACACTTAGTAAGGTTAAGCCAAATATTTGTAATAATCTGTGTCATTTTGTCATTCAATCGTTTCACCTTAAGGCCGTTTGTTTACAAAACTATGTACAGTACGGCCAACGAGAAGCGATACCAAATGTAAACAAAACCCATGCTAAAACCCCATCTAAAATGGCCGCCCGAATGTTGGCAAACCCGTCTTAACGTTGTCATGTTTTTGCCGGGAGAACGAGACATTACGACAAAGGCACAAGATGGAAAGAGCTAAATATTAGATTGTCAACGCCACAGTTGTTCTTTAGGTTAATGACCTTTCGTATCGCTTCTCGTTGGCCGTACTATAAGAGACGAAATCCAATGCTATTTTATTGAAAATATATTTGTGACCGATACTAAATTAGTTTCTTTTTTTTCTTCTTATACCGTACTTATTCGTTTTGCAACAGTAAAGGATTGGTTGGCAAGAAAACTTAACAAATAATCATCAGGCAAACGTTTTACTGGTTGTAAAATAATTAAAAAAAAACAAGCTTAGTGCGTGTCGGACTAGCGCACCGAGGCTTTCATACAAACTTGCGAAATAAACGGCCATATATTTTGATTGTGTGGAATTAGAGGGTTTATTTTTTCACTACTACATACTTAATTATGAAAAATAAAATACGTTAAAATGGTTTTAATTACTACTCGATACCTTAACGTGTTCTTGAGATAACGGGTCTTGACAGACAGATAGACGTATAGACTGACAGTGTAGTGATTTTACAAGGATTTCGTTTTTTTTTCACTTTGAAGTAAGGAATCCTAAAAAACAGCTATTGTTGTCAGGTTAGCTTCGTTTATGTACGAAACGGAAATTTAAATACGGGATGTTTAAAACGTAGCTTATTACACTTGGCGATAATGTAGCTTCCCTTAAATCATTTCAATTCCTTCATCGTAATCGCATCAGGAGTTCCGAATATAACCTCTACATGTGTGTTCAAATATACAAACAAATTCTACCTCTTTCTAATTTTAAGTGTATAAAAGTCATTATTAATCGTAAATAATATACAATATGTTGATTTGCATCCTCGCCAAAATTTAGGAGGTGCTAATAAAAGTCATCAATAATCAATGAAAATTACGGTACCTGATCAATAATAATATACGGCGCTTGTATGATATGTTTCAGTCTGTTTTAATTTAACAGTATTATAGAATATCTCCACTTTAAGGTAGAGAATCACCTACAGAACTAACAGAACAACGTGTGTGAGCGTCGGCGCATTCGTATCATACAGCGGCATGCACGCACACAGTCCGAGTGTAGTGTACACTTACCGATTTCTGCAAATACGAAAATAGTAAAAAAAAAACCTATTTATTTTATTATCGATTCGGGTCGAGAATCATTAGCATAGTTACGTCCTTGAATTTGGTGAGGTTGCAAATCAACATGCTGTATATATAAATAAATATAATCAAAGGGGCCACCGACTGCCGGGGTTACGGGTTGTGCGTAAGAAATACTGCTTCTCAGGAGCATAAAGGGCAAAAGAAGGAATCTCGGTGGGTTTTAGTCAGTAAAAGTCTGACACTGCCCCGCGTTTCGCCCAGGATGGGAAAAGTTTTTTGATGATTTCCCATGCGTGATAAAACAAAAATGTATCTAAAATTAGGTATGTACTATATTACTATTTTTAAATATAATTACCAATAGATTATTGGGTACATCGTCCTAAGATGTTAATATCTGCATAAACATGCGCTGTTTTTTCTAGCTTCAATGACGCACTAAGAACTTTTTGTGCTACTTTAACGTACGCACAGTGACTCATCTCTCACTTAGACCAGTTTCCACTTACACTACGCGACACCTTCATGAATGCCTCATCCTCATCAAGCCGAAGTCCACTGCTGGACATAGACCTTTTCAATCCCACGCCACTTGACAAAATTTTCATCAATATCATCCAGTTGCTACCGGCCTGTCTGCGAAGATCGTCGCTCCACCGAAGCTGAGGGCGTTCCATAACGCTTGCCAATTCGCAGTCTTCACTCCCAAACATCTGTACTCCAACGATCATCAGTTTTACGACTAATGAATGGTTCAAAAAAATATAATGCCGTTGGAATTTGAATCCACGACTCAGCGACAATGTTTCAAATTCCAACAGTGTACATTCAAGCATTATTTTTTTTGTCAGTAAAAACAAGCAGTAATCACATTAAGCCGTTGCTAAGTAGCAAAATAAGGTTAATCAAAGGTTTCTGAACTCGACTTAAGTCGTAAACAAATAAAACTGAATTTTTATCGTCAAAATGTGTACCAATAAACTTTATTTAAGCTGTAAAGATAAACGAAAATTCTAGAACCAAACAGATAAGACCTTCCCTTATTCAATCACTGATTAAAATAATTGATAGCCTTCTCCTCGATAGAATGAATAAGAGTCTGTGGAACTGAAGGAAACCTGAACTAAGTTCAAAGGCTTATCGTATTTCAAAGTTTTAAAAGTCTTATCCAGTCCATTGGTCAGGCCATATTGAATGATTTTATTTATTAAGATCAACGGTCTTGGCAAAAATTGAAAGTGAATATTATTAAGTTTAACGAAAACTTGAAGGAAAAAATAAAGAAACACTTTTGCCTAGTGGGATGCAGCAGGAATGGATGCATGGACTGCCTATCTGATCTTCATTGAACCAGTTACTAGATCAAAAGAAACGCATTTTGTGAGACTGGTAGTTTGAATTCCAGGTTTAAACTCTCTCTTTAGCGACTGTAAAAGGTTTTTGACTATAAACCGGGACCGAATGCATATCGCGCTTTCCTATTTACGAATAGGTCTCGACATGACGTAATGCAACGGTCACCCATCTGTAGACAGACCTCGCTTAGCGTAGCTTAACGCCATTTATCCACGACCCTTCGCATCGAGGCTATGTGTCATATCAATCATCATAAAACAAGCTGAGCATAAAAACCACCTCTATTAGCATTTTTTGTAGAATATTTCCACAAAATTAATCAGTGTTATTACCCCAATATCCCTAAATTACTTAACAAGTACTTGAGGCGATCCATTTTCAGGTATATAAGGACTCTCTTTAGTTAGCCACACAAGAAATGTTCCAAAGCCTATTATAAAGCATAAAATTATAATTTATAGCCAAAGTTCACCAGCTCTGCCATAGTTTTTATAACTGCTACGTCAGACGCACAAACAAGACTGGTTTTATCGACCAGACTGTGGATGACGAGTTTTTAGACTCTGGAAGTATCGTAAATTTCAGCCTGCGTTAGCCTGGTACAGTTTTTTAATTAGAACAGTAGATTTCTTCTGTATCCGGCACTGTGAGAGAGTTTAAAAACAAATCTTAGAGTTGCAAACATTTGGATGGTATTTCGAGCATAAAAAAAGACTTAAAACGTAGCTTCACGAATACTAAGAATCCGTAAAAAGTTGCGAGTTTTGCGCTTTGCTTTAAGATTAGACGAAATTTATTTTTAATAGTTTTAACAAATATTGTTGGTGACAGTGAACCATATTTTTGAAATGTTTTTAATAGGAGTTTATTCTTAGCCAGAACCAAAAAACAACATTTGAGTGGGATAGGGAATTCTTGTTATCGCAAACTCCATGTTTCCTTATAAACTCACGAACTGAAAGACAAGGATAATGTTTTCTTTGAAAAGATCGAATTTATTTCTTTCATAATGTTATCAACCAAATCGTTTATTTTTCGTTTTATGTTCATTGCGAAAACTTTTATTTTTTTACTTGCTCTCAGCCAGACCAGCAACTATCTGCAGGTCATACAAATATTTGTTCCGTGCGGGAATCGAACCCGTGACACGCAGCGCATCGGTCAATCGCTCAGCCACTGCACCAACCGTGCCGTCAAAAAGTTATACATATAATGGAAGTATTATAATATACCTACATTAAAACAAAATAGCACCTATGTACGCAAACTCTCCATACATATTTCATTCAAAACATCCATTGTCTCAACGACGATGAAAATGAACCAATGACGCACTTGTCCAGTAAGTAAGACGTAAATTGGTCTTTTGTACCTAATGGCCACTGGTAACTACTAATTTCTAATTGAAAGGCGTGAGAATTCTGAACGTAAGATGAAATGTATTGTTTATCTGCATAAGTATATC
This sequence comes from Ochropleura leucogaster, assembly GCA_958449745.1. Classification (NCBI taxonomy): domain Eukaryota; kingdom Metazoa; phylum Arthropoda; class Insecta; order Lepidoptera; family Noctuidae; genus Ochropleura; species Ochropleura leucogaster. The sequence continues at coordinate 7,063,469 of OY288223.1, read as the reverse complement.
ATCCACTGTGACGCATTTTCAAATAACTTCCCCCGCTCTGGGTGGAGACTTTTGCTGACTAAAACCCACCCATGTTCCTTTTTTTGCCCTTTATCGGTATCTCTTCCAAACAACCCGCAACCCCGGCAGGCGGTGGGTTGTTCAGGCCCCTCAGCTTTGCTGATATCTCTTTCTCGACACGAACGCGCCCTCAGAAATGACTGATTAATTATTCACAATCACTTATCTACCTTTAAAATTCAATAGATAATATCTAATTATACATGGATTATAGCTTACCAATGTCGATGAATTGAAAAAACTGATCGCAACTCGCACGTGACGTATTTCGTTTTTAAAACACCATTGGAACGCAATCAGAATTTTCCAGTGTGTTCTGTGTCTCAGATTTTTATCAGTGACGATAAAACTGTAATTTTTTTTTTCGATTAGAAATTCTGGCATGTCATAGAAGAAATAAGCTGTTCGTGGTTACTTTCTGTGGTGAAATTTGTCCTAAGACGATTAGGTAATAACTCTCGCCCTGACCTCGAGCCAACATCTACATAATAATACAGATTACAGCCCCAAGCTCGTCGGAAGTTCAATATTGGCACCAAACTTCATAGATTTGTGTATAGTCACGTAATAATCGAATAGACAGTGCAAGTATTGGCGTTTTTAATAAGGATTTTATTTATTCAATAATTTATTTACATACAAGATAAAAAAAACAAGGAAACATCATAAAAAAAAATAGAGTTCAACACAGCTTATTTCAAAAGAAATTCCTACAAGCAGGCTTGCGAGAGGAAATTATGACGAAAAGAAACGTAGAGAGTAGTATGTGAGAACAGGAACAGAATAGTTTATAATATATGAATGTCTTAACTTTAATAAAAGTACACACATAAGTATAATAATATATACCTGTATATATTATTATACTTATACTAGCTGTGCCCAGCGGTTCCACCCGCTGCTCACTTAGAGCTATGAAAAATAGAGGTTGGCCGATTCTCATACCTACCCGATATGTACACAAAATTTCGTTTAAATCGGTCCAGCCGTTTCGGAGGAGTATCTGATGAACGAAAACTGTGACACGAGAATTTTAAATATACTTATATGTATTAACATATCTGTTTAAAATATATAAACAGATATGTAAAGTCAATATTTTGGATTATTATTATTGACTGGTTAACACTTTGATGATTTAATGTCTATACTACGTACACTGTGTTATCTTTGGGAGACGTTTGTTAATTAAACGGGTCAATTGATATCGTATATGGCAGTTTTAGACATAAAACATCAAGGATAAACATACAATTGGGTTATGGCAAAGCTCATAGATAAACAAGCCGAACTGTTTATCAAAAAAAAAAATGCAATGACCATTTAAAATTTATTTAATAAAAATTTATGCACTTATAAAATGTACAGAGGACTCAATGCCTTTGACATTTTCTACCAGCATTTTGCTTATTTAGCGCAGCTGCTCTATGAGGTACTTACAGTGTTGTATTTTGTTTGGATTGTGCTGAATTAATACCCTTTTCTCTCTTTCAATCATTCCTTTCTGAATTTGCAGACAAAAAGTCTGAAGCTTATGAAAGCACGACATTGAATTTTATATGTTTGTGTAAAATCTACCAAAGAGGTGTATTCACTGCCACCAATCATGGCTATATTGCACTTTTTAAAGAGCTTGCTTGTTTACTACTCAAAACCAATACCAATGGTTTTATAAAAATATATTATAATTTTTAACTGTCACTCAATCTCAGACTGACCTCATTGAAAAGATCTAAAAAAGTTTAAAAATAGAACGTCGCAAAGCTTGTATGCAGCCAGTTTAATATCCGCAGCAAGAAAGAAAACCGTCACGGGAAGCGGAATATTTTATAATATCGAGCGATAGATGAGAAGTTATTCAATTTGCTAAGACTGACCTTTTTAAGTTCTCACTCTTCAAGGCTTGATGTTGACAACTTGACTGATTTTGAACAAAGAATCGTATGTACAGTAACTGAGAAGAAGTATGGAAAAGAAGACCGACGACAGATAAATTAGTCTGAGGACAAGAGAATGGTAATGATGGTCACATCATTCTCCTGCCCATATATTGAGTACTAGCTTTCGCCCGCGGCTTCGCCCGCGTTAAATTTGGGGTAACACAGTTCCCCTTGCGCCTTATTGATTTGTAATAGCAACGCTAAGTTTTCCCGTTTCTTCCCTCTTTCTCTCTCACATCCCACTTTTTTCAAGAAAATATTAGCCTATGTCCGTCTCCTGGTTCCCAACTATCTCTGTACCAAAATTCATCAAAATCGGTTTAGCCATTAAAGCGTGAAGAGGTAACAAACAAATAAACAAACAAACAAACAAACTCACTTTCGCTTTTATAATATTAGTAAGGATAGTAAGGATAATGACAAAAGTACTTTTTGTTCTAATATTTAATTTCTCCGTAAGAGTATTGAAAAACGTCGTCGAAAGTTAAATTAATGTAAGCGGTAGTACTAGCGGGAGTTGCGGGTTGTTCGTAAGAGATACCGCGACCCCGAAACCTAAAGGTCAATAGAAGGGACATGGGTGGGTTTTAGTCGGTACAAGTCTGACACTTCCCCGCGTTCCACCCATAGCGGAGGAATTTATCTATTGATTTCCCAACGCAAAAAAAGTGGTAGTATCTACTACACTACAAAATTATTGAAAATGTTTGCGTCCAGTTTAGGAAAGAAAAAATGCGATTTATTTTTAAATCAATGTTCCGTCTCAATTATTTACTTACAAAAAAGTTTACTATACATTATCGTTTAGTAAGAGGCTCTTGCGTCAGAATATTGCAGTTTTGTTTGATATTGAGTGCGTCATTCAAGTGATAGTAACGATTTGAGCACCACTTCACACCTTCTGAACTAGTATAATGATGAGATGTCTCACAGAAGGCCATTGAGTAACAATATCGGCTTAAACCGTCATTGAATAAAGTACTGATATTTCAAAATGAAAACGTTCTTTATATTAAGGTAGCTGTTCGGTTCCAGCCACAATCAAATCAAATGACAGTGATCGTTATTCTCAATTCAATTAGGTTGTTGTTCGGTTGCTGCTGTCTGACGTAAACTAATTGTGAAAGGACTGTGGGTATTTCAAGAGGCTCTTCGAAACTAGGCCTAGTTCAAAACGAAGCAATCTGTCATCACTGACTAGCCCTTTCCCAACTTTGTTGGAGTCGGCTTTAAGTCTTACTGGATGTAGCTGAGTACCAGTATTTTACATGGAGCGACTGCCTATCTGACCTCCACAACCCAGTTAGTACTGTTAAATACTCTTTGGTAAAACTGGTTAGATTTTCGGGACACTGAATACCTGTAACGACAGTCAATAATCTCCAAATGACAGCTAGGACCAACGGTTTAACGTGCTTTCCTAGGCATGGAAGAAACGAAGCAATCCATATTCTCTCAATATCGTCAGTTATTTAGTCGTTTAGTATTACTTATTCTAATCTACCTCTGTGCCCAATTCCATCAAGATCCGTTCAGCAGTTTTGTTGTGAAAGAGTAACACACATCCATCCATCCATCCTCACAAACATTCGCATTTATAATATTAGTAGGATTATTCCTGACATAAACAGAAAACAGTTCTTACAACATGTCAATAATATTCTCATTAATAAATGGTCCACCGGCAAACACAAATCCAGATCGTTAATATCGACAGATGTTCCAATTTCTCATCTTATATGAATATAATAGAATTAATACGTACTAAATCTCACCAAATTGATCGACTGGCCTTGACATACTCGATCGGATTCTGCTTTTGCATATGCATACATAATTGTAGACGCTCTTATGTGTGTTTAATTTGTTATGTATAGAGCATGTTTGAACAGTTCATTTGGCACAACACCACGCTTGAATTTCCCAAAGGAGTATAGCAGGAACCATTTACAGCACGGTTTGCTCAATGGCTGAGCAATCGACTGCCGCGTTGCGTGTTGTGGGTTCGATCCTTGCACGGAACAAATATATTATAACTTAGAAGTCGCAGTTAATAAGAGCGATTGGCATTTCATAAAAAAATATCAAACAAGATTTAAGGTCCCATCTATCCTTCCTAATTAACCCTCAAGAAATCAGGATCCCTACCAAATTAGTCCCCCAAATTGGAGGTCTATAAGGACTCTTAGACCTCTAGATATAAGCCGAGATTTCTCAGGAGTGTCCGAAATGACCCTTGATGTGTCCGTGACGGAATTGTCACCACTTACGTTCAGATCTCGCTCGACGTATATTATTTGATGAAAGCCCATCTTCGGACTACGAATGTCTTCTAAGATTTATGTGGCAGATATAAATCTAGATTGTATAGATCCTCCACGTCATCTTTGTAAACACTTTCGTGCGGAAATCAGATGCTAGATGAAAATAGACTGTGTTGATATAGTGTAAGAATGGAATTTTCCTTATTCACAATTTAGTTAAGTCAACATCGTTTTTACTATTCGTGATGATTGCATGAAAGTGTTTTCAGTAAGTTCTTTGTTTAAGGAAATAATGCAATTCACTGTATCGTTTTAAAATACGTTTACGTTAGTATTACGTTTTATAGTAAGAAAAACTTTTTTTTTTACTTTATTTGGTGTCAAAATTAGTTTAAAACGGAACCTTTAGATCATATAGATGTCCGTCTGTCTGTCTGTGAAGACCTATCATCTCGGGAACGCGCAAAGGTATCAAATTGAAATTAAGACTCTACTCACTAGTCCACATACTCTGTAGACCTTTCGTGTTGTAAAAAATCAACCTTTTAAATCTCTACGCAGTTTAAAGACGTTTATGTCACAAGTTTGTACGGAACCCTCGTTGCACGGGTCTGACTCACTTTTGGCCGGTTTTTATTTAAATATAAAATGTAGTTGGAGTCAGTGACCTCAAGCTAACATCATCAAATCGTAGTATCTCTCTTCTACATAACAATTCCAAACAATTTTCAACACCGTCCCCAAAAATAGCTTCCTTAATTGAACCCCCCTTCAAAAACCATTAAAGAACAAAAGCCCTTAACACAGTATCCATTTACGCCATTCAAGTAATATCTTCCGCTATTCAAACCTCAATCGATACTCCCGTCTTGTTTACTCCGTATCAATCGATTAGTTCCTTTCTCCATAGATACTCAGTTGCAGTGTTTCTCAAAGTTAGACACAAGCACCCCATGGGTGTGTCTGTTGGTTATAGGGATATGTGCCTAGATTAATTAACGCTACGTCGGCACCGGGGCTTATTTTTCAGACTTGATCATAACAATAGTTGGTTCTTATTTGAAATTATTTTTGCTGTTCTCACACACCACTGTCTACGTTTCTTTTCTTCATAATTCCTTTCGGAGGCCTGCTGGAAGGAATTTCTTTTGAAATAAGCTGTGCCTTTGTACTCTACGTTTAGTTATGATATTTCCTTGTGCGTACATACATTTTTGTTGTAACTATTGAAAATGCTTTTTTTTCTGGATCTAAATAGTCAGACTATTTCTGCAATTATGAGTATAGAAATATAATATCCCACCCATTATAATATAAATCCTCACATCGATCACTTTGATTTGAACATTTCTTTTTTACATAAATTTTTGCACGCTCGTTTGTCGTCTCGAATTTTCGTCTCGTGACTACTATTGCCTTGAAAATCATCACGGCGGCATGAGACATGCTCAAAACCGAATATTTTTTATCACAGACACTGTTGCAACACGCGTGTAGCTCGTGCGAAACTGAGCAGGTACGCGTACAAAACTAACATTCAGTTGTCTGGGAAAATCAATTGTAAGACACAATTTTCTGATGCCATATAATTATTTTACCATTTTTATACTTGTATATATTTTTATTATTAGTTTGTCAATTTGTAGTTTGCAAAAATTGTTGTTATAGATAAAATAAATGATTCAACTATTGTAAGACGTATAAAGTTTGAGCAACACTGCTGTGTTGTTTACCACAGTGTCTTGTTCCATGATCATATTTTACGTCATCGTCCACTCTGCTCTTGACCGTGGGTTTATTTTTGAAGCTGCTGGTATTTGTGGTTCAGATCAGTTTGTTTGGGTTTCGAAGAATGCAGTGCTTTGATCTGATGCAAGATTTGATGTGTGGTTAGGTCTTGGGGTATTGTTTGTAATCCGATGATTGTTTTGTATTTTAGTTGGGTTTACATGAGTTGCACTAATATTTTTACTGGAATACAGTCATGCTATTCACTTGTTCTTCCACTGCAGAGTAAATTCCTCCAATCCTACAACATTCTGTATTTAGGTAGTACCAGCCAGATTGGCGTTGGCGTTCACCATCATCATTTTCCTGCCCTAGCCCCTTTCTATTTGGGTCGTTTTCCTCTTCCATTCTCCCCTGTCAGACGTCACGGCATCATTCACTCCTTTCTCCTTCATATCATTCCTTAAAGATGGACCTTTGGCCTTGCCCTCTCCATCCATCAACATTAATATCAATCACTATTTTAGTCACATTTAAGGCTTGGCATTTATAACACAAGTCAGTGCCAGTACAAGTCTGACTCTCTCCCCTGCTCTCTTGTTAGTAGAAAAATATAACACTCCAAACGTGCCTTTAATATTTTTTACATTTCAAACTACTTTCGTGGTTTGAGCTGTGCATCATTAAAATAATAAAATATTAGATATTACTGAGTAGATTTATCCGTAATTCATATGCTTATTTGGGAAAGAAATTAATAATTCATACTCTTATTGTATATTCTAAGAAGTTAGCTAAGATTTACTAGCCAACAATGCAAGCCAATTTAAACAGTCATAAACTAACAAACTTCCTCGTAATAATATCTGAAACTTTACTCGTTCATAACTCTTTTTAAAAATACAACCACGAAGTGAATGCAGTTTTCTTTGAAAAAAAAAGTAAAGAACGTTTAATGCGATTTAGTAGTTCGTCTCTTTGCAATATTGACGTCACTGATGTTCGCTTTGTTTTATTTGAAATCCAATAAAATTGCTTTTGTATGTGTCTTTTGTTTCTAGAAAGAATAGCAAATCGTTTTTCAGGCACATTCATATCGATCAAGCCTACATTTTCTCGAAATCACGAGTTTTGTGGAACGAAAACTGAATAAAAAATACCGCTGTCAGAATCAGACTGATAGATCATCGTATGGAAAAGAAATCGACGAATAAAACGTACCGAAATGTAACGCATAATGCATCACCGTGATGAATGGCGAATGTCCAGCACATTTTTCGGATCAACAAAAATTCAACATATCGTTTTTCGTTAAGTAGATATTGCTTTCAGAGTTGACAAACTTACATTTATATGAATACAGTCCAGGCTTGACAGATTCACAACCCTATAATAAAGTAAAAGAGAAAAAAAACAACATTCCAATTTCAAATATGAATATTCTCCGAATCAAAGGAGTCTGTTTAACCTAAGGCGGTAAGCAACCTTCTAATATTAAACCTCCTTTTAAACCTTCCTTAACATCCAAGGAAATTAAAAACGGAACTGAACATGGGGAAGATTTTCAATCATTTAGAAATTGCTTCCCAAAAAATAATTCAATGGAGGGTTTTATCAAACATTTCTTCGATTACTTTTTCAATTTTCAAGATCCGTGCTTCGGGATGGAATTTGCATAACACATGAACATCACGCCTCGTTTCTCCGAAGGAATGGGTAGGCGTATGTTGTACGCACACAAGTTTAAGTCCCATATAATAGGGGTTGAACCTATCCCGTAAGCCGGGCACCAGATTCCAAGCTGCTAATGAGAAATTCTTGATTGGAAAACTCAAGATCATTTTATCTAACCTAGGAATAAACCTAGAGCCTCTATTCAGAGCGACGTGGTAGTCAAAATTTGCATATTTTTTCCATACACACGTAGTCATAATATGTTTTACTTTGACATACAGTAACAATGTAATCGTTAAATATAATGGTACCAACGTGAGAAGAATAAGTACTGAAGTCAATTATCGCCTGATCGAACCGATAGCTATTGAGGCTTATAAATACCTCGTAAAATGTTGGTACTATGGTTTCCCTTCCTAAAAGTATTTGCGGATCAATTTCTTTTTCGTCTTTGTTTGAACATTGATGAGGTTTTAATACCATCTTTTGTGTTTATGGGATTATTTTATGCGAAAAGGTTTTAGGGTGTTTCTTGAAGTATTTCATTTTAGGTTATTAACCTCTCTGTAATGTTATTATTGTACGTTACTAACTGTTTTAGTAACAGTTAACTAGTTAATGGGGGTTGGTGGTCAAATGGGAAGTCACTACATGAAATATGTTTGTACGCATCTGGTTTATCTGAAAGATGACTCTTACGTAGTTGATAGAAGACCGCGTTTTCAATTTCAAAATATTGAAACTAGTCACTATAAATTGATAAGCCAATTAACTTTCAAAAGAAAAGTTTGTAGTCACTATTTATGTCTGAGTAAATAATTCCCAATTATAACTTAAAGTATTGTTTGTTTAGTATTCTCATTTTTTTTTCTTATTTTAGTTTTTTTTTAATGTTTTTATAAGTTTATTTTTTTGGATTATGTATTAGTATTTGTATAAGTATATGAGTTCTCTAAAAAAATAGGTAGCTATAGTTTTTGTACCCTATCATAATGTTGTCGTATTTAACCCAAAGGTTGACTGGTAGAGAATGCCATATTGCATTATTTAATGCAATAAGGCATTCTCTTCCACCTATATACCACTACTGTACATGAAGTTTAAATACATAAGCTATTAACATTACAGTTTGAATAAAATCAACCTGTTGTAGGATTAACCTTTGAAAGCTCCGCAATCGTTGATTACTCAAGCGAAAATCTAGGACTTTTACCCCAGCAGAGCGTAGCCTTAGTGAATAATAGATAAGCACCAAATTCGTGAGATTTCGCTGACTTGCAACCCCTTCACGTTGGTCCATAAATTTTTATTAAGCACAATTACTGTTGGAGGTTACCACTGAGGATTTCCAAATCAAGGCTAAGGCTTAGCTTAGATTCTTTTTTTAAATCGGGACAATGAACTTAAACTCATAGCATTAATTTTAATTGAAACATTGCAGGCACTTCACAATTAAAAAAAATACTTGTCCAATTGCGAGTATCCTCCTTTCTTCTAGTTGATTAAAAAACCAATAGGGTCAGTCCCTGTGCCATAACTTGTGAAAGGTACTGTATTTGTGCCCACTTGATGTCCGAGTCTAACGAAATAAATCTCGATAATCCGACATTTGACAGATTCAAAGAAAAAATTTGGAAAAATGTTTTTGCAAATTCAATCACCCACGCTTAAGAATTTTGCCCCTTAATCTCGGAGACAAAAGAACTTACTTTAAAAGTCAAGCTGGGATTAATCAAACTTTACAAAAGAAGTTAAAACCAAAATTGAAGCAGAAAAACAAGTCGTTTACCACGTTTTTACACAAAGCCCTCATGAATATGATAATAGAGTACTGAATATTAATTGATTGGTATAATTTTTAATAATTAGGTTACTAAGATAAGCGCATCTTGAGGAAATGAGTGATACAATTTGAAATTAGTTATACCTTTTTGTATTACTAATATGTAATATAGATATGTATACGCAACGACAGAGCCCTGGCCACTGTAACAGGGATACTAAACTTAAATTACTACGATTTAAAGTTGATTTTAGACAAATATATAAAATAGAAGAGACTTTTTTGCACATCAGAGCTTAAGCAGAGGGGCCACCGCCTGCCGGAGTTGCAGGTTGTTCGAAAGAGATACCGCTTTCCCGGAACATAAAGGGCAAAAGAATGAATATGGGTTGATTTTAGTTATTATTTTAGGATGTATTAATAAAAACATACATTTATTTTATTACAATTAGTATGTATGTTTTTCTATATTGATATAGTTTTGTTTATTGAAGTTAGTGCTTAATTTATTATTCCCATAATATGTATTTTGTATGTACATAAATAAATTATAAAAGTCTGACAATCTCTTTGGTTACATCCAGAGCCAGGAAAGGTAATTAATAATTTCCCTAAAAGGCTTAGATTTGTCCATAAAACAGTCCTAACTAAATGCATATCATTGCCTACGTAATTGGTTTTCCATCTTAAAGTTTCTTGCACGATATAAAACAAAAAGTTCTATTTGTGTTGTGACCTACAACTATAGGTTTTCAATATTAGTGCCGTTCCAATTTGTTGGCATTTAAAAGTTGTGGCTAACTTTGACATAGACTAAACATAGCGTAAGAAGACTTTATCAAAATCTTAGAAACTTTGTGTTAGGTTTCTTAACGTAGTTAGATACTTAGGCCGTCTGTCGTTTAGATGAAAACTTTAAGATAACTGCTATTATAAGTTTTGTGGCCTGAGTTATACAAGTTAGGTTTTATCAATTATTTTAATGTCAACGAATCTTTGAGAGTTCGTTTTGATAACATTATTTAGGAGTTCTTTAGTGAGTATCGAATAGAATGATAACAGACCCTAATTATCGCAGTCTTGAAAATGTATGATTATCTGATATTTTATGTTTTTTTTTTTAAATAACTAAAGTCATCCAAATCCAAAACCTTAAACCGGTGTTCTCCAATGTTTTTCACGTCTTTTTCACATTCCAACTAAAACACGAAACTTTTCTAAAATCCTTACTAATATTATAAAAGCGAAAGTGAGTTGGTTTGTTTGTTACCTCTTCACGCTTTAATGGCTAAACCGATTGTGATGAATTTTGGTACATAGATAGTTGGGAACCAGGAGACGGACATAGGCTAATTTTTATTTAAATAAAGTGGGATGTGAGCGAGAAAGAGGGAAGAAAAGGGAAAACTTAGCGTTGCTATTACAAATCAATAAGGCGCAAGGGGAACTGTGTTATCCCAAAATTTAACGTGGGCGAAGCCGCGAGCGAAAGCTAGTTACAATATAAAGAATTGAAAAACACAAACATTTATGCTGCTAAAAAAAGACTTGTTCCGATTAATTCCTAAATTTTATTAAAAAACAATACAGGCTGTTTGTTTAAACAGATATAGGGTGTTTCTGTTAACACAGCGCTCAATTTGTTAGAACGATTAATTTGATTACAGTGCAGTTTGTAGACTAAATTTTTTATGGAATTCCAGCATTCGAAACAGATGTTTCATATTTGTGTTGTTGCTGAATGGATTTCTCGTTCTTTATTCATGATTTTTTTATATTTATTTTAGCATTGATTGAAAAAAAAACCTAAAGCTTAGTCAAGATTTTATGTTCAAACTACGGTATTTGAAAAAACTAGAATGGTTGAAACATACTAATTTTCAGGAGTAAAAAAACATGTTATTTTTCAAAACAACTTATTTTTTCTTTTTACGGTATGATCTGTATGCTGACACCATAAATCAGTGAGACATAAAGAACATAATTCATAACTCACTACCGCTCCCGTTGCCTGTGAAATACAATCAGCTATTTCTTACAAAACTGCATTATATCGTGATTTCGATTATTTTGAAAAAGAGCAATAGGTACTTGTGCGGTCAAAATTGAAATGAATTAATTTTATTTGCCACAAAGTTTTTTAGCATGCAACAATGATAATGTATAATATAGTTTTTATTTTATAGAATAGTACACTTTGACCCCGGATATGTTTTTGTATGACCGCAATTACCGTACTTTAGAGCGGTCTACTGATCGATAAAAGTATCGATCGTTTTTACGAAATTAAATTTCCGAAACTAATGAGAATATGTATAGTCATTTTTTTATTGACTGGTACAAAATGCCTTATGGCATTAAGTCCACTAATGTAATACTATTTTACATGAATTTTAAATAAGTGGTTTAAGATATTGAAATAAAAGTCGCATTTCGTGTGGCCCCTATTTTTTTTTAAGATCCGTAACGCGTCTTCATACAGTTTTCTCCACCAGTCAATGAATTAATTTAGGATTTTTCAAGAAAATTCATACGTAATATCTAACTGCATTAAACTCAAAATGGTATAAAACAAAGAAGAGTCGAATTCCTTCTAAGTATATGATATATCTACAAATAACAATGGCAGATATTGACCTAGATCGGGCGCACCTCCCTGAGTAGAACATAAATGTTCCATGTAATACTAGTAGGTGTTAGTATGTATGTTAATCGTTGTGTCAAGGCCGAATTGATTTCCCTTTGAATCTGGGTAACGGGGCCTGAAGAAGTTTAATTTTCTATGAAAATTCTTTGTAGTCGTCTAGGGATGTTCTTTATACTTAACAACACATGAATTTTGAAAGGCAACCAGTTTGTATTTTGTTAAAAAAGAAACTTTTTTTTCTTTTGTTTATGCCTACCAATATGGGGAAAGGTGTGATGTGTGTATGTAAGTTCTCGAAATATATCAGCATTTGCAATTAAATGTTTCCTATCCTAAACCTACTAATGAATGAACAATATTTGTGTTTATTTGTATGAAATGAAAATGGCAATATCAGCCGGCGAAACTCAATCTAGTTAAGATTCATATACTCCGTTTTTCTCTATTTCACTTACGCACGGTTGCCCAGGTGTTTAAATTTTAAACTGATACATGTCTAGTCGACGATACTACCTATACTTATTGTAGCGATTCTTAACAGCAAAGTCGCTTCTTCGCCGTTGATAGGACTTGCGGTAAATAGCTATTTTCAATCTGAACTTGTATTTATATTCTACAAATGACGTACATTGACGCAATTAAGTTAAATATACCGAAGTATAATTATGTTTGTATTGGAATTTGGATTGAATTTGCTTCATAAGTAGTGTTTTGATAACCAGTTGTTGCCTAAGTTTTTTCATTACATGTTTCATTGTATGGATCTGTTTTATAATGTGCATATATTTGCTGGTTTACACGTATGTAGAAGTAATCAAATAGAGATATCAGTTGACTTACATACAATAAAACAATAAAGATTAAAATAATGCGAAAAAACGATGTTTATATTAGGTAACTAATTGTATTTGCAGTTACGTAACTTTGTCGGTCTCTAAAAGGTTTATCTTAAAATAACTGCAGTAGGTCTTTACTTTTATTTGAAGATTTAGACCTTTTTTGGAATGAAAAGTCATCAAACGCTTCGATGGTTCAGGGAGGACAGTCAGACTTTTATACTTTCATTCCAAACATACACAAACCTGTTCCTGTTTTTTTGTAGTTCTTCGTTGCTGCGCTGCGTGTCGTGGGTTCTAATACGGAACAAAAGCGGGGGGAGAGCAAGGCTTTTAATGACTAAAACCCATCCATGTTCCTGCTATCCATACTCCTTACTAATATTATAAAAGCGAAAGTGAGCTTTTTACGTCTCTACGCACACATGGCTAAACCGATTTTGATTAATTTTGGTACAGAGATAGTTGGGACCCTGGAGACGGATGTAGGCAATTTTTTTTAAATGTGAGAAATGAGGGAGAAAGAGGGAAGAAAAGGGAATATTTAGCTTTGCTATAACAATAAATAAGGCGCTAACGCAAAAACTACAAGTAGCAGGGGGTCTACTCTCTTTCTCCGAAACGTAACTTCGTTAACGAACGAAAGTCAAAAGTAGTTACGTTTGTAACCCTACTCTATATCATTTTGCGTGAATTAGTGTAGGTTTAGAAAAATTTAATGTCAAATAAACTTCGGACGTCCCAAATTTCGAAATGAAATGAAACCGTGGTAGAAAACGTTCGAAGTTTCGGCCGCAATTTCGTTTTACGTAGAATTAGAGTAGACCCCCAGGTACCTAAATAAGGAAAGGGGAACTGTTATACCCCGAATTAAACGCGAGCGAAGCCGCGGACGAAAGCTAGTTAACAATAAATCTTTACTATGCCGTATCCCATAGTACGACAGAAAGGTAGAAACTGAAAGTATGGAACACCGCACAAGTTGTAATAGCCGTTTATTGTGTCTTTGGCCCCATTCGTTGCTACGATACTTGTGAAACTGATTGGGTCGGTTAAGTGGTTGTGTATTTAAGTATAAAAAGGGCTATATGTTGTATTTTCTTTATAATAAAACGAGGAAGGAAAACTTTGTGAAGAAAACGTTCTGGGACCAAATTCAAAAACCAATTCACGTATCCGTTGGGTTGGATCATGGACCACTCTTTCAGACTAAATACACGGTGTGTGTATTTAAATAGAGATAATTATGTATAGTTAGAAGAAATCAGAACGAGTGAATATGATCTTAAAAATGCTTCAATGATGAAAAAACTACCTTTTATGAGATCGGCAAATAAAAACATTAGTATTTGACAATTTGATAGCTTGCGTTTGCATTTTCTTGCGTTTTTTTTTTACAACAATTTAAACTCACATTCACAAACAGCCAGACCCAAAACAACTACCTGTAGACTGTAACTATCTGTAGGCCATACAAATATTTGTTCCGTGCGGGGATCGAACCCGCGACTCGCTCACTCAGCCACTGCGCCAACCGTATCGTCAAAAAACCGTGTGTCATTAAATAACCAGTTTTTTCTTTGTTTTCAGATCAGCGTTTACACATTCACCTCAAGCTCATCTGTAACCAACGTTTTATTTAAATTAAATCAAGAATATAACCGTATGTATCAATTTTTATTTTTATTTTGCATTGACAAATCATAATTCTACTAAGATTTTATTCAAAGAAAAAAACAACGTGATTACCTACCATTAATAAAATAAACGAACAGTGTTTTAATTTTTAAAACAAAAGTAAAACAAAAAACATCAACTGAGTTCTCATTTCAAAATACTGAGAAAATATAATAGTACATTACGATATTAGTGCGTTAAGATGGTTATAACATGCGAGTCGGAATTTCAGCCCGAGCCGCAGGCGAGGGCGTAATTGAGACGAGCATGTTATAACCAATACGCACGTATATCGTACGACGTTTTTTAACACTTTTGCGAGGAAACAGAAAAAAATAATTAAATAAACTCAATCTGTGAATGCACACTGTTGCTTTCTCCGCCATTTTAACAGCGAGCTAGCGCTGCCTGCTTTCGAATTAGTTCGAAATTTGAATAGTAACAGCGCTAAACGACAAAACCCTTTAAATAAATTAAAAAAAAAAAATAGTAACAGCGTGCTGCTCACTAGCAGCCTGGAGTCGTGCGGCGGCGATCAGTTCCAAATTTGAAATTGCAAATAATGCTGTTATGGAATTTGTATCGACTATAACTTAACTATTTGCTTTGATAACACACGCGTTTTTTATGACCCTCTTTACATATTTAAAACCGGTGGAATTACATCAGCTTTACGAGCAAGGGTGTTAAAAAAACTTTTTTAACACCCTTGCTCTATACAAATTCCATAACAGCATTATTTGCCATTTCAAATTTGGAACTGATCGCCGCCGCTCGACTTCAGGCTGCTAGTGAGCAGCGCGCTGTTACTATTCTTTTTTTTTATTTATTTATTTAAAGGGTTTTGTCGCTTAGCGCTGTTACTATTCAAATTTCGAACTAATTCGAAAGTAGGCAGCGCTAGCTCGCTGTTAAAATGGCGGAGAAAGCAACAGTGTGCATTCACAGATTGAGTTTATTTAATAATTTTTTTCTGTTTCCTCGCAAAAGTGTTAAAAAACGTCGTACGATATACGTGCGTATTGGTTATAACATGCTCGTCTCAATTACGCCCTCGCCTGCGGCTCGGGCTGAAATTCCGACTCGCATGTTATAACCATCTTAACGCACTAATATCGTAATGTACTATACACAGTCAAACACGCTTTCCGTTTTAGAACACGTATTCCAAATTTAAAATTGACAAGACAAACTCGAGTTCGCTTCATTGCTTCATCGTTGTGGTCAACTTTAATTAATAATCCACCATTTTTTGCTGTCAAACATGTACTTTATTTAAAAACAAACTTATTGGAGGTGTTGACCACGGTCGATAACCGTAACTTTACCGACGAGCCTGGCACGAATGCGT
This sequence comes from Ochropleura leucogaster, assembly GCA_958449745.1. Lineage (NCBI taxonomy): Eukaryota > Metazoa > Arthropoda > Insecta > Lepidoptera > Noctuidae > Ochropleura > Ochropleura leucogaster. Next base: position 7,047,509 of record OY288223.1, on the reverse strand, counting down.
CAACTAAAGTAGAAAGATCAAATCAAAAATATTACCGCAGATTATTTTCTGTTGTCCTTCTTCATTAGGGTTCTGTACCTCAACAGGAAAAAACGGAACCCAATATGTGACTTGGTTTGCCACCTGTCTGATTGTCTATCTGTCTGTCAAGATCGTTAACCTCAAGGACGGGGGGAGATATCGAGTTAAAATAAATGTACTTATTTATGTCTATGGTCTCCTGGAGCTATGAAAAAATAAACCGGATAAGTTTACGTTGTCAAAAGATACGGCCGTTTATGACACAAGTCAGTGCTCTGACTTGCACTTGGCCGGTTTTTTTTTCTCCTAATTAGTGTATCGATGACGAAAATAAACTTGTTTAGCCTTAAACGCAGTGAATTATATTTTTAAAGCACTAGCTAATGCCAATGGTATTATTGTCCACACAGCTTTCTACTGAGATTGAAACTACTATGGGTTCCAAGTTATAAACTATCTGTGTGCGATTTTTTGCGTGTGAGTAACAAACGTCCTTACATTTATATATCTTTAGATTCTCACATATTTTCGCATTGGTATTGGCAACAGGAGGTAGGATGTTAAACCGTTGGTCCCAGCTGTTATTTGAATAGATCTTCGTCAGTTTTTACGAGTTGTCCAAACCTCGAAAGTCTGACAACTTGTCTTATAATGGGGTTTCAAAATACACACACTACATCTAAAATAATAGTATTCAGCAGCATCGGGTTAGACTGAAAACTAACCTAAGTGTAGTTGAAAAAAGGTGGTCATTTGATTGAAGTTTACTGCTCGCGTTCATGGTAGACCTTCGGGTGTCATTAACCATTCGTTTTGACGACCACCAACCGCCCATAAGTAAATGTTGTTGCTTTTTTTATTAGAAGTAAAATTACGAATAACGTTTTATGATTATGTACATAAGCCGTTGGTAATAAAAGCATAAAAAGTCGAATAAAAAAGTACTGCAGTGGGTTTTAAATTTATTTAAATAAAGAACATTTCCAAATGAGTCACTATGGTTTTTTTGCCGCTGCGGAATCCCCCGCTAGAGGTAGTTTAAAAAAAAAACTTGTGGTTTTCGTTGGTTAGTCTGAAACTCTTTGGCTTGCTCTTGGGTGAACGACAATCACGGAGGGTTCCGTACAAACAGCCATATCTTTTGATCGAGTAAAGTTAGAGGGTTGATTTCAGCTTCAAAGGACCTTATTAAATTAGTAGAACACAGTCGCCACTTGTGCATGAGGTTGTGGGTTCAAACCAAGTACCAATGTGACTTTGACAATTCATATGTACTTTCAGACCTCAGCAGCGGGTGAAACCGCTGGGCACAGCTAAGTAGTATTATAAATTTGATCATCTCTGATTAAAAATCCTTAATCAGAACAGAAAAAAAAACATCAACTCTACATGTCAAGGTTCCTATGTCCCATAATAGATTGCTATAAAACTCCCACTGTCTGCTATCGACCTTCCTATTTAGGTACCGTCATGGGAAATGCCACATGCTCCAAAGGTTGGTCGGGAACAACCAATCATCAATCGATTGCTGAATGCGAAATTGATGTGAGTTTACTTTTGTAGTTCAGTTTGAGTAAAATTAATGGATAGTTATTAAATCAGTGGCCATTGTTTGCAAGTGCTATTGCTCCATGAGGTATTAGGCTCGATTGCCAGGTCAGCCAAAGTGTTATTGGGTTTTTCGTCAGGAATTTCTCAGTAACAGCCCAGTCTCTAGATGTGATGATATATATTTTTTTTTTTTGTGGATAGGAAATCATCAAATATTTTCCCCACTCTGGGCGGAGTAGGGGTGAATGTCAGATTTTTATTCTTTAAAACCCATCCATGTTCCTTTATTTGCCCTTGCCGTTCTGGAGCCGCGGTATCTCTTTCGAATAACCCGTAACGCGTAGGCAGGTAGTAACCCTGGCAGCCCCCCCCTGCCCCCCACGGCCTGTCGTCTTATCGTCGGATGGATGACGGTTAGATACCCATTGCTCACCGTCCACAGACCTCCATCTACGGCTAGTTGGGAGTCGTCTCGCGGAGAATATTTGCTTGTCCCGCTATAACTGGCAAAATACGGGAGTAATTTAGCAGGTACACCATACACGCCATACACATTTAAATAAAGACAGATCTTTATTTATTTAATTTAAGGCATGGTTTTGTTATCTTCAGAAGTTTAAGCATAAATATTTTTAATTTTTGCTAAGGTCTCAAGTGAGCCAAATCTAAAAAAACTACGGACAACAACAAACTTTATTTATGGTCGCGAAAAAACATTTGCAACAGCAAGCATTTTCTTTTTAAAAACTAAAGAGAAATACGTTCACAATCAGGTTGTCAATCCTCTGCATATACTTCGTTCTAAAATAGAATACAAAAAACTATGACGTAAACAAAGCGCCAACGGCCAATGAGCGAACAGTTATTAATTACTGCACTGGTCTTTTTTCTTCTTTTTTATTTCTGTACGGTCACTTGAAACCGCCAGCATTTCAAATTCGCTATTCAAATGAGATTTAAGAACAATAGAATTTCATTTGAAATTGAAAATATCTGTTATTTCTTTTGAGTATTTGTGAATTTATAGGGAAGTATTTATTTATGGGCAGAAAACGTGCGGTTTTAAATACAATGGTATGTATTTTAATATAATAGTTGAAAATCGTTAATTGTAATAGATTTTCTACTGTTCAAATGTTTGTGTATATTTTCTGGCAATACTAGATTTCTTGTTTTTTGTTCCCTTTCTTTTTTTTTGTTACCCTGCCCTAATTCCTTCCATTACCTCTTTCCTTTACCTAAGCCTCCTCTAACCAGCCCTCTTTCGGAAGCTTACTTGAGAAATTTAATATCAAATAAGTAGGTAGGTAGATTTTTGTAATTTGTTTTTTTTTAAACTGAAAAATGTTTTGATATATTCAATTCAGAACTAGTGTCTTCTAAAGTCAACACACGATATTGGTCCCAGGTCCCAATCACACATAAATTCAGCCCATCTCGCGGCTCAAAACACACAAAAACACGGTTCCGTCCTCATGAACTCCTTAATTATTTAAGAATCGTTCCTCAAAACTTAGTCCAAGTGTCCACCGAAGGTCCATGCAGACAGTCATAAAATTAAAAGCACTTAATAATTGAAGTAGACGGCACTTCGAGTTTCAAACTTTTCAAAGTAGGTAGGAGGAGTTTATTAAACTATTTGGCACAAAAAGCGAAGTTCGGCCGGCCGAACCGAAACGATTTTCGCCAAACCACTTCACTTGCCACTCTCGAGTATATTTTACAAGTATACTTTGTGGTGCTTATGTACTCCTTGCTAGGTTTTTGAGGGCACTTTGTAAAAGGAACCTACAGTAAAATATATTGTTGCGTAGGGAGGCTTTTTTCGTAAAAGTGAAATGTAAAACAAGTAAGGTAACGTTTACAATAATGGAGGCTGACATTTTGGTAAATGTCTGGAAATAAAAGATAAAGTTTATTTTCAAAAGTCGGTTTGACGTTAGAGGATTAAATGTCAGAGTGAAATAGATGGGAAAGTAGACATTGAAGAAATTATTTTTATTTCTTCTAAAAAGTACTTCGATTAAATGGCAATAAAAAGAAATAGTCACAAGTTTAGTTTATTGGTTTATATTTAGCTCAGTTGTATGTAGGCTTACTTTGTTTTATTGTTTTTTTTTTTTAAACGTTGCTCCACACTAGGAATTTCTCCTGTATCGTGGGTACAAACATTTTAACTCACATACACAAACAGCCAGACCCGAAACAACAAGGTATCTGCAGGTCATACAAATATTTGTTCCGTGCGGTAATCGAACCCGCGACACGCAGTGCAGCAGTCAATCGCTCAGCCACTGCGCCAACCGTGCCGTCACGCTTGTTTCACACATATCACAACCACAACACAGCGCTCAATTGTATGAAAATTAATATTTAAATTTACACGGAACACATTTTGCCGTCATTATCAACCACGTTTGTGATCTCGACCACATCGTAGTCACGTGCAACCATAACGCAACCACCAGCGACACCGCAAACTAGCAGGCGGGGCCTCTTCGCAAACACATGCAGTTTTTTATAGCTACACTATTCACAGCTTGACCAGCTTTTGTCGCCTTTTGTTGTAATGGTGGTGTGGTTGTGGTTCGTGTGAAACAAGCTTAGGTCTCACTGAAACGGAATACTGCCTCGTGAATGCGGACTTTTGTAATCATCATCCGAGTGGCAGAGTTACTTTGGGCTGACGCTAACTTTAAACGGCGTGATGATAAAAAAATATCTTTCTCTCCCCTTTTCTTCCCTATTCTCCCTCATTTCTTAGTTAGCCTATATTCGTCTACAGGGTCCCAACTATCTCTGTACCAAAATTCATCAAAATCGGTTTGACCATTTAGGCGTGAAGACGTAACAAACAAACTAACTCACTTTAGCATTTATACTATTAAGTAAGGCTTAGAGGATTGTCGGGCCTACGCTGTAGGTACCTCTCATACTTAAATATTAACGCTCTAACAAAAAAATTGTAAAAGCAAATGATTTTAAAAGAGTAACCATGGAGTTTCTTACCAGTTTTTCTCCATAGGAATCGACTAACCCGAACCGTGCACATTGTTTTTGACGTCTTATATTACCCATGTAGGCCTATGTGAAATAAAAATATATCAAGGACAATGCTTTCAGCCATCGATTCCTTTATCAAAACTTGTCTGTGAAAGGTTCAAGGCCAAGCAGTCAATCTCCCCGGTTATTCCCCCAAATGGGGATGACACAGCAATAATAAAATTACGTTTTAACATCCCCCAATTTTGAACGGGAACCATCCGGATAACTTACATAGTTCCAAAGTTTTTACGATCTCTTGGGGGTAACAAATAATAATTGAAAAATTTCATAGCCTGAGTTCTGGGTAAACTTTTATGATTATGATTTGAAACTGTCTTAGGAAGAACTTGCTTGTAAAAATATGTATGTTCTAGGCCGACTGCTTAGCTAACACTGACTGAGCCTTTGTATTTCGTCACTAAATACCTCCCCTCCATAGCCTACCTCCAGCACGGTCTCAGTTAAGTGGTCAGTTTATAGTCATCTACTTTATTAACTTTTTATATTGTTTTAATACAAAAAGGGGTGACTGTGTGTTTACATACTTATCTATACTATTAATATATCTTAATTTACATAAACCACGTGTAACGTTGTTTGTCTGCGTAGGTAGGGTAGAAAGGGTAGGGTAGATAAAAAGGTAGAAAATTGCATTGCAACGCATTCCGAGGCACAGCTAGTAATATTATAAAGAGGAAAGATTTGATTGTTTGTATCGAATAGACTTCAAAACTACTGGACCGACATTATCAACATCAAGCTACTATCCATGGGAGCGAAGAAGCAAAAACCGCGCAATACAGCTAGTTTTGTATAAATTCGTAGTTATATATTGACCCATAATATTTTTAATTTGATACAGAACCATAAAACACCAATAACCTACCAAAAACCGTTGATTTACTCCACCCTGACCCGCTTACATAATTTCTCCTAAAATACCACAGAAATGGAAATGTATATTCCCCAAATCATCATTTTTATACCAACACAATACGTAACATTTTCAAAGGCCCCCAACGCATTTGATGGAGGCCTCTCTCATAAATGACAAAACTCCGCAACATCCGTGTTGGGGGCCTGATGGCAATAAGCTTTATTTTGCTCTTTTTCGAGGAAATAAAAGGTGTCCTTTCCCAAAAACGTGTGAGCCTTTGAATAATATTATTTTATATGTTTCCTTTTTTTAATAATGGTAAAAGTTATATTTTTTTAACATAACATCCAGCCTGTTATCCACATAAGGATAGGCGGAGATTTAACTAATAGCACACCCAAATTTCGCCAGTTATGTCTAAGTCCTATGTAATAAAGGGCAAGGTTTTACAATGTTGTTGTTACAGCGTTAGTGCTTAAGTATGTTAGGACAGCGTAAGTCCGACAATACCGGGGTTGTTCGAAAGTGATACCGCGGCCCTGGAACATAAAGGGCAATAGAAGGAAAATGGGTGGGTTTTAGTCAGTACAAGTCTGACACTCCCTCCGCTCCGCCCAAAGTGGGGGAAGTTATTTGATTTTTTCCCATCCGCAAAAAAAGGCCCGACAATAAGTCGTTGCTCGCTTTATAAAAGGTAAAATAAGATATGAACTCAGCAAAAGCTAACAAGCGTCTATGAATCTACAAAGCTCAACAAACCTTTGGTTACTTTAGTGTTTTATATTGAGTCTTTCAAATGTAAATAATATATAATTCAACGTAGAGAATTTCAGATTGCAGAGTAAAATTTCAATGACGTGCAATAAAAATATTCAGCACGTAGTAAATTGTTTAATTTCAAAGCGACATGATATTATTGAAATTATTCAGGAGATGTTTTCCTGAAAGTAATATCGGAGATTTTCTTTCATTATACAGCTTTTAACCTTTCGTGTGTCTATAATACAGACACAATTAATTACGCATTGTGTCTCGCGTGGATCCACGTCATAGACACACGAAAGGTTAATATTGCACAATTAATTATAGTTGATTTTTTTTAAATTTTGACTGGTTGACATTATCGCGTGACCGAGGGCTGGCACTTTCTCTGGTCAATGAATTAGCACTGTCATTTAAAGTGGCAGTGCATATCGATAACATTGATGTGAAGAAGTACTTCAACGTCTAAGAAGGCGTCAATGTCTAGACGGCATGGTTGGCGCAGTGGCTGAACGATTGACTGCTGCGCTGCGTGTCGCGGGTCCGATTCCCGCACTGAACAAATAGTTGTATGGCCTACAGGTAGTTGTTTCGGGTCTGGCTGTTTGTGTGTGTGAGATACAAGAGAAATTCCTAGTGTCGAGTAACGTAAAAAAGTATACTGCTGTTTATATTTAGTGAATTAGATAGTTTATGATTTTTTTAGTTTTTAATTAGCAAATTTGTTTTGGGTAATTATAAATGCTAAGTCTTCTTATTTCCATATCTATGTTAATTTATTTCAATACATTTAATCTGTTCTTTCTTCGATGAATATGATTTTATAACTATTCGATTCTTTTGAAGAGGTTGCTAGGAAAATATTTAAATAAATAGTAGGTTTGTTTCATGAGAATATCCTATTTTCTACTATAATATTATAAATGCAAATGTTTTGTGAGGATGGATGCATGGATCTTTGTTACTCTTTCACGTCAAAACGGCTGAATGGATCTTGATGAAATTTGACACAGAGGTAGATTATAGTCTGGAATAACATCGATCCTTTTTTATCATATCGCGGTCGAAGTCGCGGGCGCCAGCTAGTTGTAAAATAATAATTATAATAATTAATAAAAAAAACCAACAACTTATTTTGCTTAAGCAACTAGTAGTTTTTCCTAACCTGAGTAAAAAACAAGGACTGATGTAAACTCAATTAGATTTTCTCGTAATCACTGCAGTCCCGCGTACTAAATTAAATTCATCCGACAGTCCGTTTGAGAAAAATAATCCCTCACGGTTGAAATCCTAGATCCGTTAATTGAAATTCTCTGAGAGACTAAACTATTTGTATGTTCTTAGCCTGGGTCACTATTGTTTTAATCCAATTTACTTACATTGTCTTTTTTTTGCAAAAAGATCTTGAAATAAAATTAAACGTTTTGGTCTAAGAAATGTCATATTTTATTTATTTAAGCTGCCATCGGTAATTGTTTTCCTTGAAAATATATCTGTGGATGGGTGACCCGTTACATACCGAGTTTCCTCAGTGCATTCGAAAGCACGTTAGGCTATTGGCCCCGGCTGTCATTTGTAGAAACATACATACATTTTACACACACACATTTGTCATTTATAATATACGAAGACTTATTTATCATTGAAGTGAACCGATTTGCCTTTGTAATGGATGGGATCAATGGCAGACTGAATTCGTTAACCTGTCCTAAGAATAAATTAAATCAAGTACTGTTTAGGGATTTAAGAAACCTGTTTCATTTGAAATTGAAATAGCATTTAAAACTAAAATAGATTGAAAAACCCTCTGCAGATTTATGTTTAGCAGTGTTTTTATGTTTGATGGTAGAAGTCTTAATATAAGCAAATATTGGTGGCCTCTCGAGCCATAATACATTCACAGTGTTGCCTCACTGCTCTAGTAGTCGAAAGCGGTACTGCTAAGCATGAAGTATTGGGTTTGATTGTCGGAACGGACAAAGTGTTTTAGGGTTTTCCATCTGGAATTTCTCAGAAGCACACGGATTTTGTATTTGTGCCCTTTTAATGTGCAATAGGTTGTCTGCCGAAGCTTTCAGGAAAAACAAGCGTGTTGATATAATTATAATTGCTATATTTAACAGTACGATGCGACACGTCTGTGACTTACGATAGATCATGCAAAAGTGGTGTGGTAGAATTATCATGTTGCGTGCGATTCTACCTTAATGTTCGCCAGTCTCAACAAAATGGCCCATTATACAACTTCACAACAACGATTATCATAGCAAATTGAGTGTGAGACAGACTTTCTGTCTACCTCGACAGTATGACCTTCGCCAAACTTGTATTCTTCAGCAAAATTTTCTTCGTATATAGTACAAAACTTGTAATTTTTCTGTGAGTTACATTGAAAATAGGATAAAAGTGTAGATTAGTAATTATGTGTTCGTCACAGATGTTTCCTTGACCATTTATTTTTTTGTTTTTAATCTTGTTAAATCTTGAATTTTAATATGTTGCCAACATTACGAAGCGAAAACTATTTCTGTCATTACATGAAGGTCGGAATGTTTGCGATACTCATAATTAACACTTTTAGGGTTGCTTGTATTAAAAAAAACACACACACAGTTTTCAATTCTATTTGTATGACCTGCAGATAATTGTTTCGGGTCTGGGTGTTGGTGTATGTGAATTTAGATGTTTGTAAACGCACTCACGATACAGGAGAAATTCCTAATGAGTGGCAACGATTTAAAAAAAAAACTAGTTTTGTTCTCAAACTATCTTTTGAAAGATTTAATTTCGATCACAAATCTTATCATGTTTCAATTGTAGTTTTTATCAAATTCTTTAAGTGTTGTCAACTAAAATAGTTTTTTATATTAAACATTAGCTGTCTTGCACGGTTTTACCCGCGTCTTTAGTTGCTGCCCCGTTCTGATAATGTAGCTTCCTATTAGTAGTTTTGGGGCCTTTTCGATACAAACAAATCTTTCCTCTTTATAATATTAGTACAGATTGAGTAATACGTTCTTGAAGTTTTTCAACATAATTCAGACTAACTTTCTTATTGGCAACCAGTACGAACCACTTGTAAAGCTGATTTATTTTATTACGAGCTCATTAGTTATGCGCACACGCTACAGCGGAAAGACCATTCGAACTTTATGAGAGACAGGCACGATACACGCTGAATCGTAGAAAGTTTAAAATAAAAGTCTTATTTATAGGTGCACTCAGTAACATTTGTAGATTCCTTAACTACGGGAGTGCGGCATTATGAAATAGTTTATTAAGTGGGTTAGACAATATTTTGCATTTATAAATTTGTCTAGTTGGATCTAATTTTGGAATTGCTCAAAACAGAGAGACTTGGAAGGAGCGACGGGAGGATTTTGCCCAGTAGTGGGACAGAAGCTTTGAAAACAGTTGGCCTAGTCATCGCTAGAGGTACTACTGCCTGTAAGATACTAACTACGATTCCAAGGGTGAGCTAAGTGTCTGTGGGTTATTATTAAATCAAGGATCTAAAGTAGCAAACTGGAATAAGGTTTTGTGTACACTTCCTTAGAAGCGATCGTAGTTACAGGACTGTGTGATAAACTAAATGGAGCCCAAAAATTCAAACTAATTAATGACGAAACGTAAGAGAACTAGACCGCTTATGTGTGGATTTGCAACAAAAGAAAAATTGAAACACTTCTTATTACCATTACTTCTATGGCCTAAAACGTTTAAATAATGTTTACGGCCAGTGCCTAAAAATAGGTTCCTAAACATAAATAATTGGAAGAAAATAACAATATTAAAAGTAAATAAGGTACGAGTAGTGATATATCAAAATTGTGCCGTAAAGAAATCTTTAATATCAATTTACAGAAAGCCTAATTTTGCGCAAATTATATTGAGAATAATAATCCACGTCTTTATTCTATTCACGATCTAGCCTAAATTCCTTGTTCATTTAAAGTCGTAAAATATTTTAGTCTTTTCTGCTAACTTGACCTCATTACATTATATTGGTGAATAAAAAAAAAGTAGAAAAGGTCAGAATCACTCAATAAGCAAATTTCTTTATCATGAAGAGCAGAATCAATACCGAACAAAGGCCTATCAGGTTAAAGAAGTTTTTATCGTATCTATAAAGATAAATATTAAGGTCTTATCTAAGTAGGCATGTTCGTTTCTCAGCGCCATTTTAATGGCCCAATCGTAAACTTTTGTAGGTGCTGCTTGCCTTTTGATGGTGTACTTTAATTTCTTATTTGTCATTGGATTCGCTCGTGGCTAAAAAGTAACAACCGTACAATTCGAACAAAGGTGTGTCTGGTCCCGGAGCGAGGGTATGGGTAGATGGGTTTTTATTACGCATCGAGACTATCACACGCACGCCACAGAGAGATGTCAGCAAAGCAGAGGGGCCTGCCAGGGCCTCCGCCTGCCGGGGTTGCGAGTTGTTCGAAAGAGATACCGCGGCCCCGGATCGTAAAGGGCAATAGAAGGAACATGGGTGGGTTTTAGTCAGTAAAAGTTTGACACTTCCCCCCCGCTCCGCCCAGAGTGGGGGAAGTTATTTGATGATTTCTCACCCCAAAAAAAAACTACCAGTGCGTCCAGAAGTTCGCGCGTGTGACCCAAAATCGGTCGTTACAGGTAGTTGGCGACCAGAAAGCCTAACGCCACCCTTACTGGGGGTATACCTTTCCCTCAAATATAAGGTCGTGCATACATGACGGCACGGTTGGCGTAGTGGCTGAGCGATCGGCTGCTGCGCTGCGTGTCGCGGGTTCGATTCCCGCACGGAACAAACATTTGTGCGGCCTACAAATAGTTGTTTCGGGTCTGGCTGTTTGTGTATGTGAGGTGAAATGTTTGTAAACGTTTAAAAATATTAGTATTCAGCTGGACTGGAAGGTAATTCCAAACGGTTCAGATAACTTTAACAGATGAAGACTTCAATTTATAATTCCGACTTTCGTTTACCAATAATGTTATAGTTCGGCATCGGTTCCCTCACTATTTGATCACGTAACTGCTAACTATGCACTTAAACGAATAGTTTTACTGTTTAGTTGGCTTTTACTGCAACTTCGTTAATAACATGTTGTGTTTCAGCGGAATTTTATAGCTCCTGTTCAAATAAGCTTTTGTCTGAAATAGTTGTTTTATTTTGTTGTTGGGTGAAAAGCTCTGTTTATAAAAATGATTTGTTGCTTTAGGGTTCCGTAGTCAACTAGGAACCCTTATAGTTTCGCCATGTCTGTCTGTCCGTCCGTCCGTCCGTCCGTCCGTCCGTCCGTCCGTCCGTCCGTCCGTCCTCGCTTAATCTCTGTGACCGTTAGCACTAGAAAGCTGAAATTTGGTACCAATATGTATATCAATCACGCCGACAAAGTGGTAAAATAAAAATTGGAAAAAAATGTTTTATTAGGGTAGCCACCCTATATGTAAAGTGGGAAGTGTTTTTTTTTTAAATTTCAACCCTAACGTGTGATATATTGTTGGAAAGGTATTTAAAAATGAATAGGGGTTTACTAAGATCATTTTTTGATAATGTCATTAATTTCGGAAATAATCGCTCCAAAAGTAAAAAACAATGTGTGCCCCCTCTAACTTTTGAACCATAAGTTTAGAAAATATGAAAAAAATCTGAAAAGTAGAACTTTATAAGGACTTTCTATGAAAATTATTTTGAACTTGATTGATACAACAGTTTTTGTACAAAAAAGACAAAAAGTTGTACAAAAGAATTTCTGGACTAAGTTTGTAGTATAATCGTAATATGCAAGCATTTTTTTGTAACTTTGTTTACATATTTTATTATCCTGAACGTATCTTTTTTCAAACAAAAAAAGAATTATTGAAATCGGTTCTCGCAATCCAAAATTACCACCGAAATTGCACGTCTTTGTATTAATTAGTAACCCAATTCCCCGAGAGATGGCGCTGTAGGTACTTATTACATTGGATCAGATATTACCGAATTGTTCGGTTGGCCTCATAACTGGGAACACTTATTGTGACGAACGGGAAACTACGGAACCCTACCCTGAGCGTGGCCCGACACGCTCTTGGCCGGTTTTTTTTTTTTAAACTGTTTGATTGTTTTTAGTTAACCACAATTGATATTTTTTTTTTGTTAACCCACATCCTAAAAACATAACAATAGAAATAATATACATACACATTTCATCTAAGCTGTATTCCGTATATTATTTAACTTTGTTTCACAATATTGATATAATTTCCAAAGGGTTTCATTTTCAACGACATTTTGATTGAATACATCAGCTAAAGTTTTTAGTTTAAGTACCAACGGCTCACTCAAGTTATTGGCAACTTAAATGTTCTCTAACGTCTCATTCAGCAATAGTTACAAGTCAATACAATTGAAACTTATGTACCTACTGCACAGGTCTCAGTTTCTATTGTTGATCTAGTTAGCAAGTATAATTGTTTTAGTCTGAATTAAGGTTCGTATACGGTATTCGTTAGTAGTTGGTCATTAGTAATTAGGAATGTCACCGTGTCTGTGGTTCAAAGTTTGTTTATTGTTAGTCGGTTCATAGAAATTATGGCAATCGTAGACGAGTGCCATGTCGACGGCGCGATAGTGTTTCACACGCGCCTCAAAGAGATGTCTGCAAAAAGCAGAGGGGCCTGCTAAAGCCACCGCCTGCCGGGGTAGCCGATTGTTTGAAAGAGAAGGGCAAAAGAAGGAACATGATGGTTTTAATCAGTACAAGTCTGACACGGGGAGTGTCAGACTTGTACTGATTAAAACCATCCCCCCCATATAGGGAAATTATTAAATGACTAGTTTTTGCCCGCGGCTTTGCTCGCGATAAATTCGGGGTAACATAGTTCCCCATTCCTGATTTACAGGTACCTGCTACCTGTAGTTTTTGCCCTGGCGCCTTATTTATTGTAATAACAATGCTAAGTTTTCCCTTTTCTTCCCTCTTTTTCTTTCATATCTCAATCTTTTTCTAAAAAACCTTAACTTTTAACTTTACCCCACTCTTGGAATCTCCCCTATATTGCCGGTGCATTTAAATAAACAAGCACCCAAACCAAAAACAACTACTCGAGGACAATCAAATAATTGTTCCATGCGGGAATAGAACTTGCGACACGTAACGAAACAACCAGTGGCTCAGTTACTGTGCCAAAAGTACCGTGATTGATTTTGGTTGAAAGGTGTAGCAAGATTGCGGGTTGTTCGAAAGAGATACCGCGGCCTCGGAACGTAAAGGGCAAAAGAAGAAACATGGGTGGGTTTTAGTCAGTACAAGTCTGACATGCCCCCCCGCTCCGCCCAGAGCGGGGGAAGTCGTTGGATGATTTCCCACCCGAAAAAAAAAGGTGTAGCAAGAGTGAACGATATTGAATGATTCACTTTAATGTCTTCGTCTAAATTAAAAGACTGTTGGCAATACCTCAGATAATTATTGTCAAGATATTTATTTTCTATTAAAAAAAATGTGTAAGCCTTACTAGGAAATTTAATCAATGAGCTTGGATTGTGTATTTAACGAATTCTACTGAAATTCGTTATGGGAACATCAGTATTTTCTTTCAAAATATGTATCTATGTACATATGTGCTAAGTATCTAAATTTGTAGGTAAATAGGTACATACGCCACGTCGTTAGGTATGCTTGACCACCCAAAGGCACCTATAATTATTCTTTACATTCAGTATTTACTTAGGCTGAAACCATTCGGTATATGTATTATGTAGGTAACATAATAATAGTGAAGAAAAAAAACATAAGTTATAAATTATTGTGAGCAGTGGGTAATATTTTACGAAGAATGATTACGGTTAAGCAAACTTTTATTTAGCTAGTAATTATTTTTATAATATTTTTTATTTATTTTATTATATTGGTTTTGCTCTACTTGGAAGGCAGGTAATATGAAAAGAGTCATTTTTACTAGTTAAAATAAATGTTTGAGTTCATGATTCACGTGTATTTTTAATTTAAACAGATTATATGTGATATATATAGATATTATATGAAGGGTTCAGATATATGAACCCTTTGCAAAACTGAGTTCTTGTAATTGAAAGTATCTATATAAGTATTTAATATTAAGTGTCAGTTGTTTTTCAGGTTCTATTCCTCAAAAGGATAAAATGAAAGCCTTATGGGATCACTTTATGGTCCGTCTGTATGTCTGTCAAGACCGTGTATCTCTGGAACGCGTTGAGGTATCGAGTTGAAATGAAAACCATAAACATAACCATATAACCACATAACCATATACATAACCATACACAAATTAGAGATTACTTTGAGGTGTGTAAAGATCACTGTAAAGCAGTGATCTTTGTATTAGATTCAAGTTCGCAGTCGCAAGATGATGAGAAGAACCCTCACTGCGGGGTCTGACCCGGTTTTTTATAATTTAATACGGCTAAAACTATATGTTAACAACGTACATCTAAAATGCATTAAACTGATGTTTATGGCTATCTTAAAAACAAATTTATACAAAACTCGGAAAAATTGAGGTTAATCTTAAAAGCTTCAAGTTGGCTGACGTCATTTACACTTAGATATCGTCGGTACTTGAAAACTGAAGTCTAAAATGTTTGTGAACAAACGAAGTGCGGTGTGACATCACACATCGTTCCACATGCTCACTTTGACGACTTAACGTTTTTATGAGTGGCCAGTTATTTATATTATGTATTTCTTCTTTTTTTCCTAAATCAATACTTTAAGTAGCTAGGGTTTCTGGCCCTGCCGGGGTTGTGGGCCCTGTTGGGGTTGCGGACCCTGCCGGGGTTGTGGGCCTTGATGGGGTTGCGGGCCCTGCCGGGGTTGCGGGCCATGCTGGGGTTGCGGGCCCCGTTGGCGTTACAGAATCTGCCGGGGTTGTGGGCCCTGCCGAGGTTGCGAGTTGTTCGAAGAAGATACCGCGATAAAGGGCAAAAGAAGGAACATGGGTGGGTTTAAATCGGTAAAATTCTGACACTCTCCCCCGCTCGCGCCCAGAGGGTAGAATTATTGAATGACTTCCTTTCCATACAAAGGAAAGGTTTAACCAAATTAATTCACCTACGGTATCTAGAACGAAAATTAAACGCAAGGCAAGAGTTATGATTGGTTTAATGAATTATCAACAGCCAATGGCATCACTTGACTGCGTATAATTT
Organism: Ochropleura leucogaster; assembly: GCA_958449745.1. Classification (NCBI taxonomy): domain Eukaryota; kingdom Metazoa; phylum Arthropoda; class Insecta; order Lepidoptera; family Noctuidae; genus Ochropleura; species Ochropleura leucogaster. The sequence goes on along the minus strand of OY288223.1, from coordinate 7,032,099 downwards.
TGACGCGTCAGTGACTCGTTTCAGATACCAACTACCCTACTATGACAAGCAATTCTTATTCCACTGAGGGAAAGAGACAGAGCTATACAGGGTGTCTAGCACCATCTCTTTCCCTCAGTAGAATAAGAATTGCTATAAGATGTCATAGTAGCCCTTCTAACCCTAACGTTAATGTATATCAGACGCTTTGCTCGTATGCTTATTGAATGTACAGACGCCTGCACATCAAGCTACTACAATCTGTCAGATTTCTTTGATAGATTTTCGACTTTATTTCTAAAGTATAAGGTTCAAGGTTCATTGGGAAAAATTGACAGTTTCGGGTAGCTTGACCTGCAAGCGTGTGTACATATAATGCCACGTTCACTTCTAGTGAGTTTTTAAATCAATTCGGTTGACTTATCCAAAATGTTTTTGTTTTTAAGTCTATCGTGTAACCACTGTCATTATCGGTTGGATTGTTGTACATAATCTATTTTTATTATTCGTTGTTTTAAATTGGTAGTTGTTTATTGTTCCATCCACAATCAACCCATAAATTAACCTACTGCACAGAAGAGGTGTTAAGTTATAATCTGCATTTATGATAATAAAATCCAGTTATCAGCCACTGCAGTAATTTATTGAATGGATAAGTCCTGCAGTTTACATAGTCGAGCATTATAAATATAAGTGGGGAATAAGGTTCTGGGTTCAATTCTCGATCAAAGGGTTATTGGGTTTTCCCATCCCCACGATATTTTAGTAGCGGACAAAGAGAGTGAATTTGTGCCTTAATGATGGCTCGATATCCCTTTTATAGAACTTGAAAATAAGCGACAAAATGTGAGTGTACTGGAAAATGAATGTTAATGTACTACAGTGAAAGCGCATGAAATACTTTCAAAATTATATTTTGAATTATATTTCACTGAAAGATCTCCCACAAGAATCCAAAAAACAAGGCACTTCTATTCTTTTTTAAATCATTATTTAAAACTACCGCCTGCGGCTTCGTCCGCGTGATATCGAAAAAAAAGTATCCTATGTGTTATTCCAGACTATAATCTACCTCTGTGCCGAATTCATCAAGATCTGTTCAGCAGTTTTGATGTGAAAAAGTAACAAACATCCATACATCCAAATATGCATCCATCATCATTCGCATTTATAATATTAGGTAGGATTTTGAGTATTCGTGTTTTTTTTGCAAACCAGCGTGTACTGCCACAGGTGTAACAATGTTATCAAACCTTGTACAGTACTATCAGGTACCTACGCCTCTGTACCTGCGCCTCTGTCCAACCCTTCGGTGACTAGAAACATGATGTTATGTTATTTAAAATAAAAATCGTGAACCCTACGATTCTTGGTTTTCAATTAAGATACTCAATTTAAAATTTTCCAATCAACGTTCAGTAATCTCTTTTTAACTATCGACTTAGTTTGACAAAACTTCGTCGTTTGGCCATTAAAGTTTCGTTTTTGATCAAAAATGTTATTTAGAATAGAATATAATAGAATAGGTCTTTTTGTTTGCTTAGAATTATTATGTACAGACGCCAGCAGGTCAAGCTACCCGAAACTATCAATTTTTCCCAATGAACCTTGAACCTAATACTTTAAAAATAAAGTCGAAAATCTATCAAAGAAATCTGACAGATTGTAGTAGCTTGATGTGCAGGCGTCTGTACATAAAATAAGTTGTTGAATTATATAACAGCAGACATGTACCTACATGTTCTGTGATTGTTTAAACTTGAGAAAATATTATGCCTATATTAATTAAAGGCATAGACGGGCAAACATTTGTGGATGATACGTAGTTTGACTGCAATATTTAACACATAAACATTAATAAATGTCCATTGACCAAAAACAACAAAATCTTGGCTCTGATAACACTTTTTCATACCAAATACTCCGTCGACAGGCTCACGAGATGTGACTAGACATTAAGTTTAATTTTATGTTAATACAAGTATTATAAAAACTTGAACAGCATGCATAACGACCGCAGAGCAAAAGGAACTGAAAGACGCCTAGAAAAAGATGGCTACACGACACGACATAGGCAGGTTATAGAGGGTATATAGGAGGCTTTTTTACAGCAGTGGGACATAAATAAAATAACAATTATAATGACTATAGAATGTTTTCATTCCACATAGAAATGAAAGATGAGTCAGCACATATTTATAGACACAAAGTAAACTTTACATTTGTTGGCAGAGCTAAAACTACTAACAAATAAAGAAAACTATATTTTTCAATGTAGCGTTCCGGTTTCAATATTTACAAAATTCGAAAGAAACAATTTAATCGATGTTTCCCTAAACCAACAACCAAACGTTGTCACACAAATGACAGTTTGACAGCTTATCAAAAGCATTCGAAAATCAAAAATTCGAACATACCAAAAAGTCTGAAAGAAAACTCATGCCACAGTGGACAACATTCAAATGATTGTCAAATGTCTACTACTATCGGCTTTCAATCGTCGCGTCGTGTTGACATGATTGAAAAGATAGATAACGCAACAATAAGTCATTTTCTGACAGTTTAATCGTATTCCGATGAAATGTTTGATTTTATTTCCCTAATACGTTTTCTATTTGCTTTTATTTTAATTTCTTCTGAATCATTCCTAGACTCATTATAATTTCAGCTTTTAGTGTGTTTTAGGAACAATTTCTGTAATTGAGTCTAACTAAGTCCATTTTTGTGTCACGTAAATTTTAGCTTTTGACCTCATATATTATGTATAATATTGAAAGGCCAAATGCGTCGTATCCGTAGGTGTGTATGTATGGCCAGATGTATGAATGTGGATTTACGCAAAAGGAGTATGTAAGGGTCGTAGCTGGTATCTGTGGTTACTGCTTACTCCCATGAAAAAAGGCGTGATTTTATGTATGTACAAGCTTGTGCTTCGCTCGCGTTAAATTCGGGTTAACACAGTTCCCCTTCGCCTTATTGATTTGTAATAGCAACGCTAAGTTTACCCTTTTCTTCCCTCTTTCTCCCTCACATACCACTTTTATCAAAAAAATATTAGCATATGTCCGTCTCCTGGTTCCCAACTATCTCTGTACCAAAATTCATCAATATCGGTTTAGCCATTAAAGCGTGAAGAGGTAACAAACAAACAAACAAACTCACTTTCGCTTTTATAATATTAGTAAGGCTTACGTACCTTATGATGTTATATTCAATAGCAGTTTGTTTTTACCAAAGATTATACAGGCGATACAACATTAAATTAAGAAGGAAACCACAAACAGTAAACTAATTATCAATTAGCCACGGTTATATGTACTTAATTCGATTCTACTTCAAGTGTGATCATACCTACTTGACTTACCATCAATCAATATTTTTATACAAGTAAGACTTGGTAATCATACTTATGATCGCAAAAGACAAGTAAAGAATATAGACCATAGGGAGAAGAAACTTCCAAGTTTCTTAATTAGAATGTATGTATAATTAAATTATATATAGATATAATTATACTTAATTTCTTAATTCGCGACATAAATAAAAATAACTGCTGGACAACTACAATGACTGTCAAACAGTAAGAAAAATATTTTTTTTCTTTACTATCCTGTCTCACTGCTGCTCAATGGTCTACCCTTTTTCTTCCAAACCTATATATCTTGTGCCACCTCTAGACATGCTCGCCCCGAAACGAGATCAGATTGTCACGTCACATCTCCTTCGGTCTTCCGCGGCAAAGATGTGTAACGAAAATCCTTACTAATACTATGAAAGCGAAAGTAAGTTTGTTTATTTGTTACGTCTTTACGCTTAAATGGCCAAACCGATTTTAATGAATTTTTGGCACAGGGGTAGTTGGGACCCCGTAGACGGACATAGGATAAAAAAAGTGAGAAAGAGGGAAGAAAGGGGGAGCGAAAGATATTTTTTTTTCGATCATCACGCGGATTAAAGTTACCGTTAGCTCAAAGTAACTATGCCACGCGCACGAAGTCGCGGCGGAAGCTATATTTATATAGCTGTATTTATATAAAATAAAAAGTATATGTATTTGTCAAATAGAGCCGCATCGAATCAAAAGAGCGCAAAGTGAAAGATAAAGACCGTCAATATCAACGCAGGTAATATACCGCATGTACTACCGTATCACAGAGCGTTATCTCACCGATATGCCACCGACATGATTGCGACTACTGAAGCTTATTAAGCCGATAACATTACAAGCGTCACTCGTTAATTAATATATTCTAATGCTCCACTGACTAATACGTAGATTAACTTGATATTTCATAGAGGAAACAGTTTCATTTCCGTCGCATCACTTAGCAAGGTTTTAAACAAACTGTTAAGGTCTAGATAATAATTACAGTAATTCGACAGCACGGTTGGCTGAGCGAACGACTGCTGCGCTGCGTGTCGCGGGTTCGATTCACGCACGGAACAAATATTTGTATGACCTGCAGATAGTTGTTTCGGGTCTAGCTGTTTGTTTATGTGAGCTTAAATGTTTGTGAATGCACCCACGATACAGAAGAAATTCCTTGTTTCTCGTTTATTTTTATTTTTAACACAATAACGTGTTCCTGCAAACTATTTATGGATATTTCGCTTACCTTTCAAGTTGGTTAACCTGAAAAAAAAAATATGATCTCAATCGATTTCTAACTAATAAAGTAGGTTGTATATCGTCTTGAAGTATTATTGTTCACATTATAGATGCAATACAAACTGTCATAAACATCATTGATGCACTATTCTACTCGTATCATGGACTTAGGTGCGGCGATACAACGTTTAAAATACAATGGTAGCACATGCCATACAATGAGGTGAAGGTCTGTGGCCAATAATACAGTTTTGTATGATTTGTGTCACCTTACTGAAGGACAGTGTCAATGCCAAGCCGGCAGCGGCGCTATGTAGATAAGTCTGATGGCCGAAATTGAAAGCGTCCACTGATTTACGGTGGATATTTTCAGGGAATTTTAAAGCAGATAAATTTCCTGTCAACATTTAGATCATATTCCTTTATAGCTATTTAAGCTTTCCATTAAGATTCAGATGATGTATCTTTTCTCATAGTAAGTAAACTTGACCTATATCTTTTATCGTCGTCTCTCTTGTTCCACTTTTGTTTTTTTTTTCAATTCAACCAATCCACAAATCAACTAACCCTGGACGTTACTGGTTATTTATGTACTCAGTACAAATTTAAATCTATCCGCTACGATAATTAATCACTATTTGACACTTTGTGGGCTGATTTGCAGCCTGAATTTGGTTTTGATTAAACTTTGACACTAATTATCTACAATTCCAATTATCGAAATCACACAGTCGATAAATTCATTCATTTTTCATCGTCAAATTGATTAGTTTCATAAATCATCGCTTTATTTCGACTATGAAAATGTATTAATAGCAATTTACTCAAACAGTTTAACAATTTTTGTCAGAGTACGTCCAAAAATACAATATCCCAACAACATTCCCTTTCATCATCTGTAACTTTACTCTGTAGTTTATTTACTTTGATCTTCCATTAACTTCAGAGCCTTTAATCATTATAACTGTAATCCTTAATTAGAAATGTCTCTCTTAAGTCGTAATCTGTTGAACGTAGTTTATAATTCAACAGATCTCGCTCAGTTGGGTAGTCTCCTTTGGTCATATTAGATAGGCTTGTCGTATGAGTAGTACTATTTAATTCAACAAGTGGGTATTTCTTGTGTACTATCCTCGCGAAAGCTGCCCTGAATAATAAAATTAAGAACCTTTAAGGTTAGTTGGATGAAAGACAAACCAAGCTTGAATGTATAAACACTTCTTTTGACCTTGGAAATGTTCATATAATGAGATATATCAATTAATGTGTCACTAAAATCACGAAGAAGTATTTTCTTAAAGATAGAAGACATCTATGTATCTGTTTACTGTATACCTCAAATGAAAATAAACTGGAATTACTTTAAATAGAGATTGAAAAATGTGGAGGTTAACATCAAGAGGAAATCGGTAATAGAAGAACCAAAATGAACATGTACCACCCACTATCCCGCACTAGACCCACATAGTGATCTTTCTAGCAAGTAAAGTCTGCTCCAGCACATGTTACCCCACAACTGGGGAGCAGTGGGAATGTTATAAGCTGACCAGGCTAATCTATTGAAAGGCCAGCTAAACCTCATTAAAAGAAACCAATTTACTGATCCATATTTAGTATTTGGAGTTAATGGATACAATGATAACAGTAATGAAGGTCATGGAAGTAATAAAATAATTGATAAACTCTTTGTAAATAACTTCAATTCTAAAATTGTCATTATCAGTACAGTTCAAAATAAAATATTTCTCGACAGTAATATAATGAACTAGCTTTCGCCCGCGGCTTCGCCCGCGTTAAATTTGGGGTAACACAGTTCCCCTTGCGCCTTATTGATTTGTAATAGCAACGCTAAGTTTTCCCTTTTTCTCCCTCACATCCCAGTTTTTTCAAAAAAATATTAGCCTATGTCCGTCTCCTGGTTCCCAACTATCTTTGTACCAAAATTCATCAAAATCGGTGTAGCCATTAAAGCGTGAAGAGGTAACAAACAAACAAACAAATAAACAAACAAACAAACAAACTCACTTTCGCTTTTATAATATTAGTAAGGATGATATGGCTAACGGTACAGCTGCTTCCGGAGACCGATAAGGAGTGTTAAAATTCTCGCTTGTCATTTGTTCAATAAATGTTTGTTTGATGATTCGAACGTGGAGTATTTACAAATCAGCTGATTGTCAGGTGGCTTTAAATGTTTTCAAACTTGAACCGTTAATGCTTGGTACTGTGTTACGATTGCTTATATTAGATTACTAGCTTTTGCGCGCGGCTTCGCTCGCGTTAAATTCGAGGTAACACAGTTCCCCTTGCGCCTTATTGATTTGTAATAGCAACGCTAAGTTTTTCCTTTTCTTCCCTCTTTTTCCCTCACATCCCACTTTTTTCAAAAAAATATATAATAATAGCCTATGTCCGTCTCCTGGTTCCCAACTATCTCTGTACCAAATCATCGAAATCGGTTAAGCCATTAAAGCGTGAAGAGGTAACAAACAAACAAATAAACAAACAAACAAACTCTCTTTCGCTTTTATAATATTAGTAAGGATGGTACCGGAATTAAATTAAGATTGTGTTTGGCTCAATAATGTTATTTTGTAGATCTTCTAACCAAAACATTATTTCAACTTAAAATTGGAAGAGAAATTTATATATTACATATTTTTCTTTTAGCTCAAATTTGGAGAATTGTACCATAAATATCCTAAAGTAGATAACCCAACAAGACACTTTAAAGTTTCAACAAAAACAAGTTTGTGAAAACATCATAGAATCGTTTGGCCATGCATTACTAGACAAACAAGGTCAATATTAAGAAGGAAGTGGTCATAAGATGGTAAAGGAAACGGTTATGCAATCCGATACGGTACGATATGAGAGTCAACGTCGAGGATCATTAGCATATTGTTGAGATGATGCAGTGTATACTATACAAACATAAAAATGCGTCGTACATTTAAAAATATGTATGATTGGAATATATTAGCGCCAACACTAAGTGACATAGGCCAAGGAAAAGAAAATGACAATACATTTGAAACGGTTTCTTAAAGTGCAGTGTTGGATGCACTACAGTAAGTAGGACCGATTACTATAAATAGTGGCTGGGTCAGACTGAAAGAGGAGGTGAAAGACAAATAATTGTGTTGTGGCTTGAGAAAAGCGTACGTCCAGCAGTAGACTTGATGATGCCAGTAGAGTTGACTGGTAAAAAGAAATAGGTATGGTCTTCAGTAGCATTAGCCTTTTGTCCATAAGAAAAAGACCTGAGGTGTATGTTAATATATTTGAATACTATTTTCAGTTTATTCTTTTGTCTTCTGACCCTGGTATTTCTTCTAATACATTATACATCATCATATGAAACAATGACATTAAGTCTAACTTCTGGAGATTTTGAAATTCTAATCACCTTGAATTTTGCATAAACAATTTTTAAAATTCTACTGGAATATCACGTTTCAGACCAAAAAAAAAACTATTTGCTGCTAACATAAAGGAAAAACTTCAACTAACTGCAAGCAATAGCCAGAAAACTTAAGATTACATTTTGACCGAACAAAAGTCGGATACAACGATAAATTAGGAGTCGGAGAGAAAGTTTCTAACAAGGATACTTACGAAACAAACATGAATGATTTAGATCCCGCTTCAAAAGTTAGTAACAAAGACTGACCGCGCGAGTAGCGAGCAATTTTAGTGGCTCAACTTTCTGTTGCGATTAATTTGATACAGAAAGTTTGTGATGAAATGTTTTTGGTTGAGGTTTAGCCGAGGCAAATCTTTTGTCTTTATATTTGTAAATAATAGAGGAGCTTGTGGTGGAATGATTACTAGTCTTTTGGATCGACCTTAAGGCTAAGCCGTTACAAGTGATCAGTGGCCTGAAAGTCTGACAGCTAGCCTTACCAAGGTTTATTGTATTACCCAGTTCTAACTGAGTACCGGATAACATTATTGGGATAAGACTGGGCATACGATAACCTAATTAAACTTAAAAAAAAACATCTGTTTCGGTACCCAATTTAGTAACTTTAGTTGTTTCAATTACAAAACTGGCTGGATCAACATAATTTTGTTAGCTACTACGTTGGCGATGGCATCGAATAGCTCTAATTCTTAAATGAGTAATAATAAAATCATTCGCATTCTTTTTATGGTTTTGGACGTATTTACCTGTTTGTATGATTGGTGTACCTGCTACATTCTTTATTATCTTCACTCATTCCTTTTACTCTTTATCTCTTATGTATCATTTGGAAACAAACTAGTGCGTAATGTCCTAAAATAATAGATTGTAGACGGAGATTAGTCTTATCTTCGTTGTACCTTCGGCCTACACTTTCATGTCTGGTTGAAAGGCCGTAACTTGAAGATTTTAGACACGCACCCAAAAGAATGCCGTAATAAAGTTTATGTGCGTTTTAATAATGCTTTGTTTTGGCGCTGAGAGAGATTTTCATCATATTTCTGCTATTTTATAGCCTGGAGTCTATGCAATTCGTTATCCATCTCGAATGTCTCTTATGACGTCAAGCTATCCTTCACCTCATTTTGGTTTACATAATTCCTCGCAAAAAATTACTTTAATTTGATTTTTACCAGCCTTAACATTGACATCAGTGTTTTTGATCGCCATGTGAAGACGCAACTTCAAGTGAAATCGTAGAGCTAAACGGCAATTCAGTTTTTGTTTATGCTTAATTAAGTCGCGATAGTTTTGCCATTCAGCTTAAGGCGTATTAGGCCTATTAAAACGTGTGTCCAACATGCGTAATGTTCAGTACCCACCAAACGGGAAAATATCTGCGCCCTTTTCACCACTTATTCGACGAATAGACGAGAATGCTCGACCGCATATTTTTATACTCTAAGGTTATATTGATAAAGCCTTTTATTCAGTGACATGATATTTGACATTAAAAAATAGCAAATGACATTTCTTTAATACATCATCACGACATTTTGACGACACACGGTAATCGTCATCAACGAAATTATTTGCATAGCTGCGCAAATAATATTTTTTCTCTTATTTACCTAGTTTTCTATTCGGATAGTGTTGTACTTCTTAGTTTTCAAAAGAATACGAGAATTCATTACAAGTATATGAGTTATTTCAGCTTTGTCTTTGTTCTCTAAATCATCAGAATGCACCATACATTTGGTACGCAAAAGTGCAAAAGTGACCCATTATCGTACACGAAAACAATATAAATTCGAACGATTTTAAAATTCAAAGTATTGTTTCGCATAAAACACACTTTCATCGTCACAAAAAAAATCCAATAAATAGCTGGCAGCCACATAAATGTGTACCACAATTCCAAATTTGAATTGAAATTTTCGAATTTTCATCCAATGAATGAATGCAGAGATTGATTTCAATGTTTATTCAGTTGTTTTTTTTTTTATAAGAACGACTAAAGACGCCTTTACTTATCGCCGCCGCCAGTTTGTCATCATCATCATTTGCCTAGCTTTTTCCCATCAATGTTAGTGACGTAGGATCAGCTTCTTATTTAACTAAATGCAACTGAATACCAGTAGATTTACATGGAGCAACTGTCTATCTGACCTCCATAACCCAGTTAAGACTCAGACTGTCCGACTTTCGGGACACTTCATGCTGCCAGCTTATTTTCCACCCAATAAAATAAGAAAAAACACCCGTATAATTCAAATGGTTCTCTCATGTTGTCTGTCTTCTAAATGTCATGATAATAATTGATTATGAAAACGCTTGTCTAGTTTCGGACTGTCATCACGTCTTTTTGAGAACGCTTCGCTACATTACTTTACGCATCAAAAACCAACGAGCCTTGAATATAATATCATCCAATATGATTTGCGACATCATTTTGTAGGTATTAATGTCGGTTTTTGTTTGTCTTGGTTTATTATTCTACTTGTATTCCGAGAATCGTACTGGCTTTAAATATAATAATTAATAATGGCTAGATGCAAATACACATACATTTTACATCAAGATATATCACTTTTTTCTGGATAACTCATTGTGTGAAACCTGGAAAAAAGTAACATGTGAATAATATGCAGTAAGCAAGCTTGGTAAAGACAGGAGGTCTTTTCTGTTTTCTAAGTACGTGTCTTATTTTTTTTGTATTTTATCTGTAGTGGGAAATTTAAAAGCTGGCACTATAATATTATTCTCTTTTCAAATTCTACGCTACGTTATTTTTAAATAATTATGCTCTTTTTTCCGGGAACTAGAATCTATTGCAATATCTTTAACTATACATAAACACAAATTGAAATCGGTTGCCAGTTACTAAAAAGAAACTCGTAGCACAAGAATTTTTTCACTACGCAACACTGGTTAGAATAAATATTCATATTTCGTTTTAACAATAGTGTTACAAAACTCTGTTGTCATCCTTCACGCTTCACATGATTATGTTGGACGGAACTCATTGTTCATTGTTAATTACACGATTTATATTGGGTAACTGGAGCGAACCTCATACCAATATGACTGTGGAACTATTTTTAGGTTTCCGTACTTTAAAAGGAAAAAAATGGAACCCTTATAAGATCACTTTGTTGTACGTCTGTCTGTTTATCTGTCAAGACCTTGGAATTGCGTGAGAGTATCGAGTTGAAATTAAAAACCATGTACTCAAGTATGTAGCCCTTTGGAGCTATGAGAAAATATACCCTATATGGTCGTTTATGTCGCAAGTTTTGTACAAAACCAGTGGTGTGCGAGTCAGATTCACACTTAGCCTTTCAAAAACTCTAAAGATGCGAGCAGGCGTTACTTCGCAAAACCTAGTATATTATACAACATTATAAATGCGAATGTTTGTGAGGATGGGTCTATGGATGTTTGTTACTCTTTCGCGTCAAAACGGCTTAACGGATCTTGCTGAAATTTAGCACAAAGGTTGATTATAGTCTGAATTAACACATAGGATAGGACTTTTTTTCGATCATCACCGGGCACAGCCGCGAGCGCCAGCTAGTACTCAATAAAAAAAGATTTTAGTACAAAGCGTGCTAAATATATCTTGTCTTGTATACGTGTTTATTTGTGGGATCTTTTTTGTGAAAATAAAACCATAAATTTTACATAATATTTAACTAAAGTATTGTAAATACTGGTTGTTTATTGAAAAAGACCAGTAACCAATCTTATTGTATCTAAATCCATAAATATGTATATACACCTGCTATATGTAAATATACCTGCGCTATAAACTGGTTAGATATAAGAATGTCCTCACAAAAAAAACAACATTTATCAACATTTTGTTTTTTTTTTATAATCAAACAAAAATGGGCACAAAAACAACATTAGTAAATCATTAATTCGTGGTAACTAAAAATTGAATTACCATTTGATTTTTTTTTCTTACTCATTTGTCAAACAGCTGATTTTGATAATGATTTATGTCAAGTGGTATCAAAAGGCCTTCGAAAAAAAAAATATGTTTGTATTAAGTACTTTTTTATCGGTTAATCTTTTAGTTCCCAAAGCTGTGGGTAAGATTAAACCTGATAGTAGTTTACTGCTTATTAATCATCACAAAAAAATAAGTTGGGCATGACACACCCACTATAAGCCTGGGTACCTGTAATAGAATATTAATATTTCATCATCTGCCTAGCCCTTTCCCAACTATGTTGGGGTCGACTTCCAGTCTAACCGGACGCAGTTGAATATCAGAATTTTACATGGAGCGACTGCCTATTTGACCTCCACAACCCAGTTAATACTCGGTAATACGATACCCCTTGGTAAGACTGGTTTTTCGGAACACTACCTGTAACGACTGTCAAAGATCTACAAATGACAGCCGGGACCAAAGGCTTAACGTGCTTTCCGAGGCACGGAGGAAACTTGGTATGTAACAGGTGGTCACCCATCCACAGACCAACCTAGGCAAGCGCGGCTTAACCCGAAGATCGAGCCGAGCGGCTGCTATTATTTAGCTACGAGTTCCTCTCTCAGAATATTCATATTTAAAAGTTACAATTAAACTAATCAGACCGGATGACTGTGAACCTATTGGTTCAAAACTGGAGCCCGAGACAGATAGAAAGACGGAGTCACGACAGACCAAAGAGAAGGCAGGGTGTCATTGATGATTTCTTCGTTACAAGGAAAGTCGGAAAATTGGAATTTTTTTTAGTCATGTATTTGTCTTTTCTCGATGTCATACCAAGACAAAGTTTTGAAAGTGGCATTTACTTTCAAAACTTTTTCTTTTACAATAGTAATTTATTTACTAATAAGTAGGTACTGAAAAAAACTTTTTGAATACCAAACCTCTATAAAAGTTTGATTCACACAATTTAAAAGTAAAGTCTTTTGTTTTTTGTAGCAAATAAACATAATTATAATCTGGTATTTCTTAAAAATATTTAGAGAAAATAGTTTCAGATACAAAGAAAAATATTTTAAAGCGTCATTAGTTTGCTGGGAATTTCGTTAGTTAAGGAATATTTTGGCCGTGATCCGAGATGGCTTGACAGGTGGTCTGAAATAACGGCTTTACTAATTGAATAGAATGTAAAAAATATAATTTAGGCCATGTCAGTTCGGATTTTTTGTTTCAATAACTAGAATTTAGAATTTCAAAAATATGTTTGTAATAAAATAAGAGCGATAGTAAGCCAACATCGGTTTTATTTAGGTTTGTGGTTAAAGTTTAGCGAGAAATATGTTGATATTATAACGTACAGATTTGTTTATAGGTAATTTTCCTTTAAATGCTTTACTCGCTGTGATTCGTTGGAGGCAGCTCGTTTTCATCTATAGTAAACAATAGTTTTATTCCATGGACTAAGTCATGTGTTTGTTTCAATAGTCCATCGACTATGTTAAGACACAGTAGACAGTTCCTAGAACGAAAGTCATCAACTATAAATATATTTGACAACCAGAAAAAAAAGCTGTGGTTTTAATAAAAAAAAAACATGGTGCAAAAATCTTAATGCAAATCATGGCGTATTTCCATATATTGCGTGACGAAAAATGGCAGTATTATCGCACCGTGAAATGAGTTATGTAAAGTGTATTTAATAATAAAGTTATGACCTAGCAAAGTTGATGAATAAAGAAAATATAACTTCGTAAAGGTCAAATTACAGAAACAGCGACAAACTAAAACTTTTTAACAGCTGAAACAGCATTGAAACATCGTGCAATGACCTTTTTAACTTTGGTAAGGAAAGATGATATTTTATTAGTCTTTCAGCAAAAACAAAACCGGCCAAAAGCGAGTCGGACTCACACACCAAAGATTCCGTACAAATTTCGACTTAAAGAGCCTGTAACTTTGTAATTTTATAAAAATATAGCGCAAAAGAAAGGTTATAGTTTTTTTTTTAAGTGGGCTCACTCTTGGTGTCACTCTTGTTCTAAAAACGAAAAAAAACATTGTTCACTACATTATAGTACGATGTGTAGCTGATAAACGTAGGTGCGTGTTTCATGCGTGCTTCAGTAAACCTGAGCAAGCATACCTGCCGGGGTTGCGGGTTGTTTGAAACAAATGCGCCCTGGAACACGAAGTTCAAAAGAAGGAATATAGATGGGCTTTCAGGCAGTGTCAACAAAAGTCTGTCATTCCCTTCCGCTTCGCCCAGAGTAGTTATTTAATGATTTCCCATCCGAAAAAAATGCACATCCATATATTATCTTAGACTTATAAAGGCTGTATATCGTAACAATTGGACTAAAAACACTATGCTTAGAGAAAAAGAGAATAACGTGCAAAATAATATGGAAAAGACTTCTTTCATTTAGATTTAAACGGTTACATAGTGATTTTCAAAGTTTACGTGTTCAACGCAAAAATAAAACATTATCTTCACAGATACCACTAAGAATTTAAGGATTGGTAAACCTTTGTAGAGCAACGTAATAAAATTACTGCGAATAATAAAAGCGACAGTAGCTACAATAAAATCGTAAAGATTATTTATTTCAGGGATTCACACAGCCGTACCTATTAGATAACCACTGGGTCAGAAAAGAAGGTCAAATTATAACAGTCAGTAGTAACTTTTTCCTCAAAATCCACTATGACTTGGTCTCTTTCTTTTTTCCGGACAAGGAAAACGGCTCTTTTAAATTGTTTTAAATGTCTTGCGTAATTTGATTTTAATTAAAAGTGTTCTTTATCTTCTGTCATCTCTATAATTAATTATGTCAACGGTCAAGGTACAAATAGATAGTTAATTAAACAGAAATGCCAAAGAAACATTTGTTTTAGTATCTTTTTTTTTATACACTGACATAATGTTTGTTTATACGTACATATGTGTTACGCAATTGTTATCGTTAGTAACAGTTGACTGACCCTTTTTTACGTATAGGAATCTTTAAATAAGTTCCCCCTTTGGGCGGAGTTTCAAAATTTACTGACTAAGGAAAAATGAACTGCACAAGAAGGAACATGGGTGGGTTACCCATGTTCCTTCTTGTGCAGTTCATTTTTCCGGGGCCGCGGTATCTCTTTCGAACAACCCGCATGCGGCAGGCGGTAGCCCTGGTAGGCCCCTTTGCTTTGCTGACATCTATTGAGACGCGCGTAGGTCACGAACACGCCGTCAAAACAGTTTTTGTGACACACTGACATAAAGTTTGTTTATATATATGTAGGTAGATATGTATTACGTAATCGATATCGTCAGTAACAGTTGACTGACCCAGACAGTAAATTCACGGTCATACTGTTGGAATAGTTGAATACTCTATCCGCCAATGCACCACATCAGGGTATCGCAATCCATGACTGGATGTGGTCTCTCCAAGGATGAATTACAACGCGTTGGTAACAAAGAGTGTGTGTAAAACTTCTCACTTTAAAAAAAAATTGGCTATGGAAATAAGCTACTTTTTTCTGTCTCCAGGATCCTAACTATCCCTGTACCAAAATTCATCAAAATCGGTTTTGCCATTTAGAAGTAAAGACATAACAAACAAACTCACGCTTTTATAATATTAGAAAGAATTTTACAATCCTTACTTCCTTACTAATATTATAAAAGCGAAAGTGAGTTTGTTTTTTTGTTACCTCTTCACGCTTTAATGGCTGAACCGATTTTGATTAATTTTGGTACAGAGATAGTTGGGAACCAGAAGACGGACATAGGCAAATAAATATATTTAAAAAAAAGTGGGATGTGAGGGAGAAAGAGAGAAGAAAAGGGAAAACTTAGCGTTGCTATTACAAATCAATAAGGCGCAAGGGGGACTGTGTTACCCCGAATTTAACGCGAGTGAAGCCGCGGGCAAAAGTTAGTTATTTATATACATACGGTAGACAAGACACGAAAAAATAAACATTGAACTTAGAGTACAAAAGGTGCTGCTTAATTTTTAAGAAATTTCTTCCGCCAGATATATTTTTTCTCCTGTTTATAAAAAAAAACCGGCCAAGAGCGAGTCGGACTCGCGCACCGAGGGCTTCAAACAAACTTGTGACGTAAACGGTCAAGTCTTTTCTGCCTAGACTTAGAGGGGTTGAGGTTTTCTCACAACTCCAAGGGATTTCAACTCGATACCTTTACACGTTCTCGAGATATTGTGTAGAGGTCTCTCTGTCTTAACAGACAGACAGACGGACAACAAAATGATCCGTTGTTTTTCTTTTTGAGGTACGGAACCCTAAAAGCTGGTAATAAATAAATATCTTGGGACAACTCACACACGGCTTTCTGATCCCAAGCTAAACAGAGCTTGTGTTATGGTAACCAGACAACTGATATACATACTTATGTAATTTATAAATACATAGACATATTATAGATAAATCACACCCAGACACAGAGCAAACAATCATGCACACAAGGTTTGTCCTGGGTGGGAATCGAACCCACGACCTCCGGCTCAGCAGTCAGGGCCACTAACCACTAGACCAAGAGGCCCGTCAAATCAGTAATGATACAGAAATGTAAATATTTACCTAAGTTCCCATCCACTAAGAAAAATATCTGTCAGGTACGCTCCGGCGATTAAAGGCCTAACTAAGATTGAAAATTTGAATAATGATATTCTTTGCATAACTAAGTTTAGTCATTAGCAGCTTTGTTTAAATTTAAATTTAGTAGTTGTTTACACAACGACTTAGTTCAAATTATTTATCTACCTTTAACCTTTAAAAAATTAAATGTATTTTATCTTTGGTTTTCGGCACAATATTTACACAAAACACCAAGCTGTATACTTTGAAAGGTTTACTGTGAAGGTTATAAATGATCGATAACTTTTTGGTCATTTAGTTTTGATTAAATTGGTAATTATTTTTGTCTAGACGAAAGACTTTAATCTACAGAAATTTAAATAATCTGGATTACTAGAG
Organism: Ochropleura leucogaster; assembly: GCA_958449745.1. NCBI lineage: Eukaryota > Metazoa > Arthropoda > Insecta > Lepidoptera > Noctuidae > Ochropleura > Ochropleura leucogaster. Next base: position 7,015,179 of record OY288223.1, on the reverse strand, counting down.
TTTGTCTTAATTGAAACTTTTAAATCAAAACAATTTATTGAAGACGACGGCACGGTTGGCACAGTGGCTGGGCGATTGACTGCTGCGCTGCGTGTCGCGCGTTTGATCCCCACACGTTCCGGGTCTGACTATTTGAGTATGTGAGTTTAAGTGTTTGTAAACACACCCACGATACAGGATAAATCTTGGTGTGGGACAACATTAAAAAAAAAAAACTTAATTATGAAAGCCAAGTCATTGTGAATAGAATTCCTTTTTTTAAAAAAAGTATTAAAAAAAAGGTTAAATTAAAAAAAGGTTTCATAATAACGTCTTTTAATCTTCTTGTATTACAGAAAAAGTTTGGTAAAATGGAATTTATTATGTAACTTCCCTTAGGGGTAGAATGTTCATATGTGTACCTTTGAAGTGATTTGCTATGGAAATTGTACCGTACCCTCATTACTTTCTGATCCGCAGCTTTCTTCACATGAAAGGTTATTGGCACTTAGATTTGTGATATATAAAAGTTTTCTTCAGGTCAAATTCCTGGCCCTTTTTTGCTTTGCTTTCATACTAGTTCAATATTGTTATTATATGTATACTAGTGCTGTTGTGATTTATTGATAAAATATAGAATAGTTTAGTTATTTCACAACTCGACTGTCATGGATTATTCCGGGTGGAATATCATTAAATAACTTCCCCCGCCCGTGGCGAAGCGGGAGCTCTCTCTCGCTTCGCCTTAGACTTAGACTTTTACTGACTAAAACCCGCACATGTTCCTTATTTGCCTTTTATGTTCCGGGGCCTCGGTATCACTTTCGAACAATCCCCAACCCCGGCCAGTGCTGAATCTCGTATAGGCGCGTGTGAAACAAGAACGCTTCCTTGACATGGCGATGGAGCGTCGTCGCCGTCACTTGACGGACGGACGGTTAGCTAACTATTGCTCACCCTCTACAGCTCCACATCTACGGTGGCTGGGAGTCGTCTCGTGGCGACCGACGCCCGGAACGTCTCCCGTGGCGAGTGGGTTGGTTTGAAGAACATCTTCATAAAATATTGCATTTATAATAATACTAGCTTTTTCCCGCGACTTCGTACGCGTGGATTAATAGTTCCCGTTCCCGGGGGATTTCCGGGATGAAAACTATCCCATGTCCTTACTCGGGTCCCAGACTATATCTGTACCAAATTTCATTAAAATCGGTTCAGTGGTTTAGGCTTGAAGAAGAGACAGACAGACAGACAGACAGAGTTACTTTCGCATTTATAATATTAGTTTAGATTAGTAAAGGCAATAGAAGGAACATGGGTGGGTTTTGGTCAGTACAAGACTGACACTCCCCGCCTCCCAGTTAAGAGCGGAGGAAGTTATTTTCTGATTTCCCATTCGCAAAGAAGGCAGTAAATGGTAGCCTTATATAATATCAGTTTAGTTATTATTCGGAGTATTATTTAAATTCAAAAGCAATTCTAATTTTCAATAGCTGAGATTGAAACAATTGAATTTATGCTAACTAGCTATTAGTACTAACCTTGATGCGTTGAATGATCTGCATCGCCTTTATGATTTGTTTCGATCTGAAGAGTTTCTTTGTAGTTATTTTTATACATGTTAATATAGAACTACGAATGTATTTTTGTCTGTTTGTTTGACATTTACAACCGTCTGTTTTCTTAAACCTGTCTTGAGGTCCTTTAATTGCAGAAATAATTAAAGACCTCCGCAGTAAAAACAATCGAAAGTAATTGTCTTAGTAAGAAAAAATAATATAGGTACTCATTGAAGATTAACTGCTTAACGCAATTTCTATTAGAAACTTGTCCTTAACTAACCTAACCTAACTTATTTTATTCATCTTACACTAATCCAGACCAATTTTTTTTGAATATAATATTAACAGCATTACAGAAAAATCTTTGCTATTATACAGTTAAATGAAACATATTTACAATAAGGAACGATTAAAACTATTGTTTAAAATTCTTAGAAGAAAAACTCAGTTTTCCCGATGTCCAATCCCTAAGTCAGTTGTCTCAATACGAAGCCACGGTTACTAGCTAGTTGTAAATAAACAACAGCTGACACAACTTATCTTCAAACCGGTACAGTTATACTTACTTTATTTTTTGCGAATGGGAAGTCTTCAAATAACTTCCCCAACTCTGGGCGGAGCGGAGGGGAAGTGTCAGACTTGTACTGACTAAAACCCACCCATGTTCCTTCTATTGTTCCGGAGCCGCGGTATATCTTTTGAACCACCCGCAACCCCGGCAGGCGGTGGCCCCGGGAGGCCCCTTTGCACTAAATATATACTAAAAGCATCATAATTGAACCAAAGAGTTCATAGACCTTACGACCTTTAAGTCTCACTATGATTTATGGTAGCTCATAAAAGTTGCCATGAAATGTGCCACGTCATCGGGAAATGGGGGAGCTGTGTATGGTGCCTTGTTAGTACAGTTTGATTTATCATCTAGGGTTGATTGTAGAAATATGAGAATTAATGTAGGCACTTACGAGAAGTGACAACGAGTGATCCCAATGCTCTCCACTACACTCCATACGGAGGTATTATAATTAACAATTGTAAAGGGATTTTTACCATGTTTGTTATTTTTATTTAGTTTCCGATATTTCGGCGATATTGAAAACGCCATGATAACGGATGAATTGAAGTTATTGCGGGTGGCTGTTTACGAGCAGACAAAACAAAACCATTTTAAGTATTATTTATAATATTAGTAACCATGTCAGTTTAAAAACTTATTTCTATACGTAGGTATTTCGTAGTTTCGTAAACATTGTATACAATAATGGCCTATAACCAAAACTTTAGTGATATCAATATCTACTACCTACTCTTATAGCTTGATTTGCAGTATTGTAATAAATTTTATAAATAAATAAATAAAAAACCGGTCCAAAAAATTTTTTTGTAACTAAGTGTCAGACTTGTACTGACTCAAACCCAGCCATGATCCTTCTTTTGCCCTTTATGTTCCGGAAATGCCGCAGTATCTATTTCGAACAACCCGCAACCCTAGTCATATTTTGACTTTCCTTGGAGAAGCGAGATCTTAAAACAATCTTCTATTAATTAAATACATAAAAAACATTCCGATGAATTGAGAACCTCCTCCTTTTTTTGAAGTCGGTTAAAAATAGTGGCTGATATAGTTACAGATCGATATGAGTAAAAACGAAATTTTGTTTATTTTCCATTGGGAATAAATGAATTGATGGTACGCTCTTTTAAAAATCATGAGTCTATAAGATATACTTTTACTCCTGTGTCGGTTCTAGCAATATGTACTACTACCCTACCATGACGTGTTAAAGCAGAACATATTCCGCTGAGGGAAAGGGACAGAGCTATACTGGGTGTCTAGCACCATCTCTTTCACTCAGTGGAATAAGTTCTGCTTTAAGATGTCATAGTAGGCCTACTGAACTGGACAACGGCCGATAGCCATTAAACTATCATTTTTATTCATTACTCATGCCTACCGTACTGAACTTACAATTGTCCCGAATTGGATGTAATGATCTGTCAAAATAATGTATGCGAATATTGGTGTGGTGGTGTTATTGGTCGAGAGGTAAACTTTATTTTTAACCAACTTATACTAACAGTAAACATACAAGTTAAGCCCTACATAAGAGATGAAAACTAAGAAAATTAAATACTGTCACACACAACAATAATAGTAAAAAAATAACAAATTATAAACATAAAAAAAAAACAATAAAATTAGATGCAAAAATATTTTATTTACAGAGATAATACTGGGAGTAGCAATGGACTCTAGGTAACGGGTAGCAGTATTCAGGAGTCTCAGCTCAGTATTTGAAAAATTAAACTGTGAACTAAGTCTAAAACAGAACTGTAACAGGTATGGTGGTCGCTGAAGAGTAAGATAAACTTTCTTTCTCTGCAGTTATAGTTTTTCTAGAAATACTATCTTGAAAATATTAGCATATTTTCAGTTTATACTTCTCTACACGACTCTAGTACAAAAAAAAAACCGGCCAAGTGCGAGTCACTTCGTACTCGTGCGCCGAGGATTCCGTACAAACTTGTTACATAAACGAGAATATCTTTTGAAGACGTGTCTACGTCGTACGTACGTACATGATTGGTTTTTTTACTGCTCCGTAAAAATCAATCCCTTAAGTCTACATACACTAGTTTTAGTTTCAACTCATATCTACACGCGTTCCCGAGATAAAGGCTTTTGACAGACAGACGCACAACAAAGTGATCAAGATATCCGAATTTTCCTTTTTCAGGTACTTACGTAGGTACTACCTCTTAAAAAACTCGACAAAAATCCTCATTAAATTAATCTCAACAACCAAGCTTCAACGTAATATGACAACAATCCCCTCGTTCATCCTCATTTTGAACCCATCATAATAAGTCTAACTTTCCGACTTTCCCTGTTCAACCACATTGCACCTTTTTTTGCCTAAAAATCCGGCCGACTCATGGTGCGCTATCAATCAAAATCTTGTGACACGGTAGCTGGAACACGCTGATGGATCTGACCTAAATATTACTTGTGGCTATTACGTCTACACGGCATTTAGGTGAAGTAATGTCATGTAATGTGTGTTTGTCTGTGTTATGTCTTCAGTCGGTGTGGTGACGATTGGTTAAGAAAAGCTAAGGTATTGTTTTTGGAACGAAGTTCCTTATCGCGCGTTGCGAAAGGGGGCTAGGTGGAAAAAATTAAGACCAAGAGTTGTAACGAAATTTTTCGATTATGACCAAAAGTTCTAACGACACTTTTTGCTATAGTTATAAACCGTGCGGCGTGCGCATGTTTTTCTTTCTCTCTCTCTCTCTAATAGAAAGCAAGCCAGTTATTTCCGTTTCGTCTTTCTATTTCGCATTGAAAATTGTGGTGTCGCGGCGATTATTTTTGCTGAGTGTTTGCAGGTTTTTTGTACATAATAAATAATAAAATCATTCCATCCGGGTGTCCAGGCACCTATCAAGTTTTTTTTTAACATTGGTTATTGGTTTTTATCGCCTTTGGTTACGCTTCGTAACTTATAGTTTTATATTTTTCTACATCACCTATGGCGATTGAAAGGCATTGGTTCGTCCAATTTATTGAATATGTGCCCTATATCGTGATTGGGTGATTTTGCTCGCGCCGAGCAGCGCGCGCGCCATGCCGCGCCGCATCGACGCGTTAGTCACGCTATAACCTTGGGGTCGGGTAGATGCGCATGCTATGTGTGACACTAACTAGTCCCATCGCGCTCTGAAACCCCCTGAACTGAACCTATACGAACTGTTATCAACCTACTCCAGACCTATGTTAGTGTGTTGTGTACTGCTGGCCAGCCTAGTGTATCCAGAAAAGACCTGTAAGCTGCTCCTCCCGAAAGCGGACACGTGGCCGTCGCCTGCGCGCGCGCGTGGAATCGCTGGTCAAGGTATGTGGTACAATTAATGAATTGAATGATCTCCTGTGCCTTTCTTCCCGATTGCGTATTTTTTTGCCTTCAACTTCTTGCGACAGAATCAGCAATTATAGCCTAGGTTTCTCTAATAACCTGGGTTCCTTCCGCGTCTGATTTTAGCAGAAATTAACAACTTCTGCAGGTTATACGCACCATTTTGGTCCTTCGAGCCGGATAATAAAGTTTGGGCCTTTTTACGGCCTATATTTAAGTCCTAAAAAAGTCTGATTTTGAGCAAAAAACTTAGGAATTTTCAATATTAATTGCATATCATCACACAACTCTCAACTCTATTGCTTTAACAATAAGGTTCAACTGCCTTGCGTTTGCAATAGGTCAACCGTCAAATCAATTCTTAATTTAAATCTTTAAGTTCACTATTTAAAGCTCCGAAGAATACAGTTAATTGAATATCAACGTTGATTCATATCGCTAAATACGTTTATTTAATAAATCTGATAGTTTTCGGCGTAATTACATATTGTTTGTTCGGTTGGAAAAATTGTGGGTAGTGGGTATAAATCGTCATCGTACGTTGACTGTGGAATGTTCCAGGTCTGAACTTTGTTCGCGTACCCACGGCTAAATTTAATTACGCATTAGAAACTTTTACATACTTATTATGTTGGTACTAATCGAAATTGCTAAATGAATAACATTGATTGTTATTGTATGATACACTTGTATAGGTTCATTAGCTTTACGCCTGTTATATTCGTATTGCACGAGCAGGTATGCTTTATATAGCGAGACTCAACCGCATATGATTAATTATTGCAATTAACCATATTATCATCGCGTCGCTTGTTATTTTGTTTTGTAGGACTGCTTTCTTGACAGAAACCTTCAGGTAAAATAACAGATGTGTATAAACTTTACGCGTTAATTCTCCTCAATGGAAACAGCCGTATATTTATACATATCACACCCGCACTTCACGTTTGCAAACGTAGTATGTACTTACTAGATAATTTATTTCAAACAGTCATCTACGCGTCTACTCGTGAAGAAATTTACCCTTTCTTACGAAGTTATTTCGTTAAGAATACACTCGCATCGCTTACGAAAATAAGTTTATACTTTTTTCTAAGTTCAACACTTAACTTATTTTTAGTTAAGAATCTGTACCTTCATATTACTTGTATTGAGTAAGTTAATCTCATTCAAGTGGAAGTTAGTGCAGACAAGTTTATCGCGTCGCATCCGACATAAATGTTTTATCGGGTTATGGGTATATCTGAGCTAATCATAAATATCGTATATAGATGGGTACGTTCATAAGATATTTGGCGTGCTTACTATTTTAATTTATATTAGATTTTGTTACCTGCACTTGGTTAAAGCGTCGGTAGTTTATATTTGTTTTACTTTTCAATTTAATATTGTTAGGGTTTCGCGTGTACGTAAACTTCGTTCCGTACTATATACTCAAGTTATAAAATCTTTCATTGGCTTATCGGTTTGATTGGCCCCTAACCTCACGCACTGGGGTTCCGTAGAAGATAAAGGTTGATTTAATATAATTATTTTTGCGTCACATTTGACTTCTGTTCACAATGAGTGACAAGGTTAAACTTCGATTATTGGAAGGTAAACGTGACGCATATTTTGCGCGGGTTCAAAGGATTTTGGATTCAACTAAATCTTTAACTACTGAAAGATTACGCAAGGCTTTCATCGCTCAGGCAAAACAAATTGATGGATTGCGTAGTGAATTCAATGGACTAATGGACGAGATAAATATGCTCAATATGACATTGGATCCAACCTGTGAAGTAAGCTATGGCGCATTGCATTCATTTGATGAGTTGGTCGGCGAAATAAAGTTTAGTTTATCTTCATTAACTGAGTCAGGTGATTTCCAGAAACCTAGCCCGTCAGCGAGCCCAAATTCTCACCATATACAGGTTCCTAAAATCGAACTGCCTACCTTTGACGGTGATATTCAGAGTTTTCCGTTCTTTTACGAGACTTTCAAACGTATTATACATACTAACGTAGATTTAACAGATTCTGATCGCATTCATTATCTGTTGAGTTGTTTAAAAGGCAAGGCTAGGAATGTGGCTGAAGGTATTGTACCTTCTGGCGATAATTACCTTCTTGTCTGGGAGGCGCTCATCGCCAAGTACCTAGATACTCGCGCGCTCGCTACTAATTATCTAAATCAGCTGTTCTCCTTGAAATCGTTCGGATCGACTCCCGCTAATATTGAAAAGGGTTTCGATAAATTAACTTCTACGGTTGCGGGACTCAAACAATTGAAAATAAATAAGTTAGATGATTTTATATTTATTTATTGGGGTCTTAAGTTAATAGACTCTGATATTGCAAAACATTTTGAAATGTCGCTTCGTAATCAACAAGAGTTAGATTATGATTATTTCGTAAAGTTTGTTCGTGAACAAGTAAAAATCTTGTATCGCACCTCTCCTGCGGCTAGTAAGTCCGGCCCCGCAGGTAGCCCCCGCGCCTCATCTAAGGAATCGCAGGTGTTTGTGGCTACTGAATCTAAATGTTCACTATGTCATTCCACGCATAAAACCTTATTTATGTGCAAAGCGTTTCAAAGGTTGAGCGTAGATAATAGATTTAAGTTTATAAAAGACAATAACCGATGTGGTAATTGCCTAAGTAGCAAACATACTGTCTCTAAGTGCCTATCGAAGTCAACATGTAGGAAATGTAACGGTAAGCATCATTCCTTATTGCATTTTGAGCAATCGTTGCAAGCCCCTGCGCCGACGCCCGCTAGCGCCCCCGCCTCCGCTTCTGCGGCCGACCCAGCTCCTTCCGATCGTGTGGCGTTGTGTACGCATTCTTCTGCTCAAGTCCAGGCCACACGTAGTACGGAAGTGCTGGCTACTGCCAAGGTGCTGGTGGCGGGTAGGAAGGGTAAGGCCGTGATGGTTAGATGTCTCTTGGACCCTGGGTCGCAAAAGAATTATATGACATCGCGTTGCTGCCGTAGGCTCGGTCTAACTATACATACCGACTCGATAACTACCGTTCGTGGTATTGGTGGCACGTCGCAGCCCGTTCGCGGCTCGGTGAATCTTACGTTCAGCTCACGGTTTTGCTCGCAGCCGAGGTATGAAATAGACGCTTTAGTTTTGGATCAAATAACCGGACAACTTCCACTGGGTGCTATAGATACGTCCGTATTAAGTCATATTGATCCTAAACTACTCGCGGATGACAGCTGGGGTGTGCCAGGTAATATTGACATGTTACTTGGGGTCAAGTTGTTCGCTAAGTTATTGCGACCTGGTCACGTGACCAGCGTACCCGGTTGTCCCGACGCATTGGAAACTGTGCTCGGCTACATACTTCTAGGAGAAGCACCTATTGTCGAACCTCCAACTGACACTCTGTCTTTCTTTGCGAGTTCGTTCGATAACTTCGATCTTCGTAAGTTTTGGGAGATTGAAGATGTTACTGCTTCATCCATTGGGAGTGCGGATGATAAACAATGTGAAGAGTTTTATTGTGACACAATTACCCGCGCTCCAAATGGCAAGTATGTTGCCGCTTTACCACTGAAAACAGACGCGTCAGCATTAGGAAATTCTCTTAATATGGCTCGCAAGAGATTCTATAGTCTTGAACGTAAACTTAAATCACTTCCTAACGTCAAACTTCTGTATGATGACGTCATACGGGATTATCTAAAAAACAATTTTATTTCTTTGGTGCAGAGTATCGTACCTGAATGTATGTTGCCCAAACGAAATTGTAAGGAGCGAGAAATGGAATACTATATTCCTCACCATGCTGTCATTCGAGAGGATAAGGTGACCACCAAGTTGCGTGTGGTCCTAGACGCCAGTGCATGTACAGATAACGGCACCTCGCTCAATGATATCCTGTACGCAGGTCCAGCCCTTCAGGCTGACCTTTTCAACATTTTGTTAAATTTTCGGCTTTTTAGTGTCGCTGTTTCCGCAGATGTCAAATCTATGTACCTACGTATAGGTATACGTGCACAAGATCGTTCACTACAACGTATCTTGTATCGGTTTAATGAGGAAGAGGAACTTCAAATTTATCAGTTTTCAGTGCTTCCCTTTGGTTTAAAGTGTAGTCCTTTTATAGCTATTCGCACTATCCAACAGTTATGTCAGGATGAAGGAACACAGTTGCCTCTCGCCAGGGACATTTTGCAGCGAGATATTTATATGGATGACATAGTTAGTTCTATACCTAGCAGTGCGCTAGCTATAGACTCGGCTCGTGAACTTATAAAAATATTCTCTCTCGGCGATTTTCAATTGACGAAATGGTCTAGCAACAGTGTCGATGTTCTTCGGACTATTCCAGAGTCATTACGACTTTCACAGAGCGTGGACCTAAGTAAAGATCCGACTCAGAAAATACTGGGACTTCGTTGGTTCCCCGACGAGGATTGTTTCGGGTTCCAGGTAAACCCTGATGTTCGCACTTGCACTAAACGGAATATTCTTTCTTCCATCTCACGCCTTTTCGACGTTTTAGGCCTCGTTGCACCGATAATTTTATACGCCAAGCTTCTTATCAAAGAGCTTTGGCTTGTCAAACTTGGATGGGATGATGTCCCACCACCTCGCATTGTTCGTCTGTGGGAACAGTTTCAATCTGAACTGCCAATTATCTCTGAATTGAGATTTTTGAGACATGTTGGCGTCGTAGAACGCTGTAGACTCTCACTCGTCGGTTTTGCCGACGCTAGTGAGAAGGCTTACGGTGGTTCGGTTTATGCCCACGTTGTCAGACCTGACGGTAGTGTCGTGGTCTCGCTGGTGTGTGCGAAATCTAAAGTCGCGCCACTGAAAGTAGTTTCGCTAGCTCGTCTCGAGTTATGCGCCGCACTCCTCTTATCAACTGTGATAAGGCGAGTATATAATCTTTTCGCAGCTCGACACGCCATTGAGGTAGTCGTAGCTTTTTCGGATTCAACTGTAACCTTAAGTTGGATTCACTCTGCACCGCATCGATGGCACACCTTCGTAGCCAATCGTATCGCTAAGATTCATGAGAATCTCTCGGCAGATCACTTCTTCCATGTGAAAGGGTCTGAAAATCCCAGTGATTGCCTCTCTCGCGGGTTAACGCCTGCCCAATTAGTTCATCATCCGTTGTGGCTAAATGGGCCGTCGTGGCTTAAACTTCCCCGCGCTGAATGGCCGATAAAACCCTTCGTTTCAGGCGAGTCGCAAGAGCTTCCTGAAATGAAACCCGTAGCTTTACCTGTGCTCTCGCACGAATGCTCTGACAGAAGTCCTCCTTCTGACAACATTTTGTACGTTCGCTCTACCAGGTTCTCGTCCTGGTTTAAATATTTAAAAACTATTTGTTTAGTTTATAAGTTCATCAAACGGCTCCCTAGAGGGCCCGTTATCGCGTCTGATTTAGAGTTCGCTGAATCTTTTGTGTGGCGATCAGTGCAGAGGATTCACTTTGAATCTGATCTCGATCGTTTAGCCCGCAATGAGTTGTGCTCTAAGTCAGTACAACGGTTAAGTCCCTTCCTTCACGAAGGACTTATCCACGTTGGAGGTCGCCTAGCAAACTCTGAGCTAGATTTTGACTCTCGTCATCAGATCCTCCTTCCGTGTCAAGATCATATAGTGGAACTTTTAGTTTCCCACTATCATGTGACTAATTTTCACACAGGACCAACCTTATTCGTATCTCTATTACGACAAAGGTATTGGATCCTGTCCGCGCGACGTATTGCACGTCACATTACCTTTAAATGTAACATTTGCTTTCGAGCAAAGCCACGACCTACCTTTCCTATAATGGCGGATTTACCACGTTGCCGCGTTGAGTCAGCTCCTAAGGCTTTCTCTCATACAGGTTGCGACTACGCGGGACCCTTCTTGGTCACGTCGGTGCGTGCTAGAGGCCAAAGGGCCAGGAAAGCGTACATCTGCCTTTTTACATGCTTGACCACTCGCGCGCTACATCTTGAGATTGCCTCTGATCTTAGCACTGCGAGCTTTCTGTCAGCGTTGAAACGCTTCCTGGCGCGTAGAGGTCCGGTTCAGTGTTTGTACACGGATAATGCTACCAATTTTATTGGAGCCAAATCCTATCTCCGAGATCTCTACCAATTCTTGGCTAAAGAGTATCACCCCTTGTGGGAAAGAGAACTTGCAGAGCATCGAATCACACTCAAAACCATCCCCTGTAGAGCTCCCCATTTTGGTGGTTGTTGGGAAAGTGAAGTGAAGAGTGTCAAAACGCATCTCTGCAAAGTCATCGGTCAGCAAATTCTTAGCTTTGACGAGTTTAACACTATGCTAACTCAAGTAGAAGCTTTATTAAACTCGAGGCCTCTGTATGCGATCAGCTCGGATCCGTCAGAGCCCACTTCATTATCACCGGCGCACTTCTTGCATACGAAACCTCTTTTATTTCTTCCCGCTCACGAAGTCAATGAAACGCGCTTACATCTTATTTCGCGATATGAATTGACTGATCAGATGGTTCAATCTTTTTGGAAGCGGTGGCGCCAAGAGTATTTGCACACCCTACAATCCAAACAGAAATGGAACACTCCTGCCAATCCAATACGGGTCGGGATGGTTGTCGTCTCCATGCAGGACAATGTGATGCCTCTGCATTGGCCATTAGGAGTAATTCACGAAATATTTCCAGATAAAAACGGAGTTTGTAGAGTCGCATCTGTCAAGACTCAAAGCGGGATCCTTCAGAGTCGCCCGGTCGTAAAGTTGTGCCCTTTGCCAACGCAATAAGTTTAGTTACCTTAATATTAATTCTTACTTTGCACCAATGTGCAGTCTTAGATTTAGTTACCTCGTAGGATAGTTAGTTAAGTATCCTTATTTGTTATATAGAGTCGCAACTCTAGAGTTCTTATAGCTTTTGTGAAGTTGTGATGATATGCAATTTTGTATTTACTTCTCCTTAGTGTTTCGAAAGTGGGAACTTTCAAGCCGGGGAAAATGGTTACGCTTCGTAACTTATAGTTTTATATTTTTCTACATCACCTATGGCGATTGAAAGGCATTGGTTCGTCCAATTTATTGAATATGTGCCCTATATCGTGATTGGGTGATTTTGCTCGCGCCGAGCAGCGCGCGCGCCATGCCGCGCCGCATCGACGCGTTAGTCACGCTATAACCTTGGGGTCGGGTAGATGCGCATGCTATGTGTGACACTAACTAGTCCCATCGCGCTCTGAAACCCCCTGAACTGAACCTATACGAACTGTTATCAACCTACTCCAGACCTATGTTAGTGTGTTGTGTACTGCTGGCCAGCCTAGTGTATCCAGAAAAGACCTGTAAGCTGCTCCTCCCGAAAGCGGACACGTGGCCGTCGCCTGCGCGCGCGCGTGGAATCGCTGGTCAAGGTATGTGGTACAATTAATGAATTGAATGATCTCCTGTGCCTTTCTTCCCGATTGCGTATTTTTTTGCCTTCAACTTCTTGCGACAGAATCAGCAATTATAGCCTAGGTTTCTCTAATAACCTGGGTTCCTTCCGCGTCTGATTTTAGCAGAAATTAACAACTTCTGCAGGTTATACGCACCAGCCTTAAAGGAGTCTTTTTTGAGGACGTTATCTTATAAAGGCCGGATATAGCTTTATAGCTTGGTATATTTATTTATTATTAAAAAAAATGTATTTTTTTTGATAAAACATTAACTTATCTACACAAACTAGCGCAGGTTTAATACTGGTATGCATTGTTTGCCGGGGTTTCGAGTCGATCGAAAGAGATACCGCACCCCGGAACATAAAGGTCAAAAGACCATGGTTACATGAGTGGAAAATAGATGGATTTAAGTCAGTGAAAGTCTGACACTGGGAGGAAATTTTATGATTTCCATTCGAAAGATAAGTGAACTGTAGGAATACTCAGGTAGACCTCTCCTATACTTGCATTTAAATACAAGCATTACATCACGTATTTTCTATTTATCAAACATTCATGCGAGATTAAGGTTCAAATTCCAACGGCTCCAACAAAATGGACAACGATATAAAAGCTAGCTATTTCGAATACCTTTTCCATTTATCTAGTCAGTTATTAATGTTACTACTTTGCGTTTCAAAAGATTTACAACGATGTTAATATAGTCTATTGCTTTTATTCTATAAGAAATAAATGGCTTCTGATCTTCAAAGGGTGCAATTTTTTTTTATATATTTGAGCTCTTTACATTAAAATGCTTCAATTCATGTATAGTTCAACTGCTCTCTGTTTGTAGCTACATAAATTTTAACAATTTTATAATTACACTCATCGATATATTGTTTATAATTAGGGATTAAATAAATAAATAAATATCTTGGGACAACTCACACACGGCTATCTGATCCCAGGCTAAGCTGAGCTTGTGTTATAGTAACCAGACAACTGTTATACATACTTATATAATTTAAAAATACATACATATTATAGATAAATCACACCCAGACACAGAACAAACAATCATGCTCATCACACAAAGTTTGTCCTGGGTGGGAATTGAACCCACGACCTCCGGCTCAGCAGTCAGGGCCACTAACCACTAGACCAACAGGCCCGTCAAGGTTTCGTACCTAACATTAAAAAAAACGGAATCCGCATAGAATCACTTCATTAACCGTCTGTCTGTCTGTCTGTCAAGGCCCTTTATCTTGTGAACGTATAGAGGTATCGAGTTGAAATTAAAACCTTTTCTTTGAGCTATGAAAAAATCAACCCTCTAAATCCACGCAGTCAAAAAATATAGCCGTTTAAGTCGCAGGTTTATGCGGGACCCGCTTTGTTCGTGACTCCGACTCGCACTTGGCTTGGTTTTTTTAAAGATTTGAAGTAGTACTTACATCCTCTTTGTTCAAGTGGTCCCAAGAACGACTACTGAGCTGGTGGTTTATTAACTTAATTCAGGAATTTCCCAGTCGTTGATGACAACAGACACGCTGCCTACAGCATGGGACTTGACAAAAGATACCGTTAAAAGAAACTCCAGAACATAAAGGGCAAAAGAAGGAACATGGGTGGGTTTTAGCCAATGAAGGTTTGATGCTCCCCAAAAAAAGAAAAAAACCTAACGTTTCAGTGTTTATTTATTTGCCCTGGCGCCTTATTTATTGTAATAGTAAAGCCAAGTTTTTCCAATTCTTCCCTCTTTCTCCTTCATATTTCTCTTTAAAAAAATAGTCTATATCCGTCTCCAGGGTCCCAACTTCAACATCTCTGTACCAAAATTCATCAAAATCGGTTTAGCTATATGGCGTGAAGACATAACAAACAAACAAAACAACTCACTTTCGCTTTTAGTAAAGATTTAGAAAGGCATCAAATCTCAATAATAATGTTATTCGTGATGTTATGTTATGATACATAATATATTTTGTTATTACTTTTATTAGTATCGCTAAGTGCAGATTGGTACTAAAAAAGTATTGATGTGTTTGTCATTATTACCGAATTTACTATGCAAAGACACACACATGGTAACATATCAAGCATTACAGTTTCATTATAAAACAGCCTCGTTTTTTATCCATTTCCAGTACAATGACAGATCAGTTTATTCTTGTTTTGTATAGCTTGATTGGTCGTTGTGTCTACATCATACAAACATATAGTGATCATCGATCCGTCATTTGTTGCTTCAGCCTTTTTTTTTTTTTTTTTTTTTTTTCGGGTGGGAAATCATCCAATGACTTCCCCCGCTCTGGGTGGAGCGGGGGGGCATGTCAGACTTGTACTGACTAAAACCCACCCATGTTTCTTCTATTGCCCTTTACGTTCCGAGGCCGCGGTATCTCTTTCGAACAACCCGCAACCCCGGCAGGCAGAGGCTCTGGCAAGCCCCTCTGCTTTGCTGACTCTCTTTGAGGCGCGCGTGAAACACGAACGCGCCGTCGACACGGCCTGTCGTCAATCGACGGACGGACGGTGAACTACCCATTGCTCACCGCCCACAGGCCCGCATCTACGGTGGCCGGAAGTCGTCTCGCGGCGCCCGGCGCCATGGGCGTCTCCCGCGGCGGCTGGGTTGGGCAGATGTTCTCTCCCGCAAACGCCCGGCCACCTCCTTCGCTAACATTACTGCTTCGCAGAAGGTGGTGACCGCTTCCCATTCCCTCTCGCTCCGGACCATGGCCTGAACCAGGGCCGGACGCGAGAGATCGCCGCCGCCGATCGCCTCTACGAGGGCACGGCGGTGCTCCGCCCAAGCCGGGCAGATCGCCACTGTGTGCTCCACCGTGTCCTCCGGGCGATCGTCACAATGGTGACACCCGGGCGCTTCCTCCCGCCCGATGATGTGCAGGAACCTCCCGAAACTTCCGTGTCCGGTGAGGACCTGCGTCAGGCGGTAGGTGAGGACGCCATGACGCCTCTCCAGCCACTCCTCAAAGAGGGGACTTACCGCCACTATTGTAGCGTGCCCTGCACGGGGTTGCGACAGTCGCTCTCTCCATGCCACCATGAGATCGCACCGGAGGTCTGCCCGCCGAGCGGCAACTTGCCGCGGCAGTGGGTTTTCCCCCCGGTGTAGTGCCTCCGCGCGCCACTCAAACAGGCGCGCGAGGACTATCGCCTCCAGATCCCACGGTGGCAGTCCGGCAAGGAGGCTTGCTGCCTCGCCGGAGATCGTGCGGTAGCCCCGGACAAGCCGTATGGCCACCACCCTTTGGGGCGCGTTCAGATAGTGGGCGGCGCGCCGCCCTAAAGAACGCGCCCATACTGGGGCCCCGTAAAGGGCCATGGACCGCACGACTCCGGCATAGAGCCTACGGCAGGAGGCGTTTGGCCCCTTGAGGTTGGGCAGGAGCCGCTTGAAAGCAGCCCCCGTCCGCTCGAGCTTGGGAGCCAAACGTCGGAAGTGTTCGACGAAGTTCCACCGGCTGTCGAGGACGATTCCCAGGTACTTCATCGTCGACCCGACGCCGATGCGAACCCCTCCTACCGTCAACTGGGATCCCGACGGTGGCGTGTTTCCGCGGCCATGAAAAACCATGGCCTCGGATTTGTGCAAGGCCACCTCGAGACCCAGCAGCCGGATCCTCTCCACGACTATCTCAACCCCGCGTGTCATATTGTCGGCCGCCGCCTGGTGCGACCCCCCCTGAGCCAGGACGAGCGTGTCGTCAGCGTAGCAAACTACACTGACGCCGCTGGGGAGGTCGGCGCGCAGCACCCAGTCGTAACCGATGTCCCACAGGAGCGGCCCCAAGACCGATCCCTGCGGGACACCGCACGACATCTCTCGCCGGTTCCACTCTCCAGAGCGACCGGGGTATATGACGGCCCTGTCCGTCAGATATGCCCCGACCACACGACGAAGATAGGTCGGCATCCGGTGGTATTGGAGTGCCTCCCTGATGCAGCCCCAGGGCATGGTGTTAAACGCGTTGGCGATGTCGAGAGACACCGCCACGACAACCCCACCCCTGGACACTGCAGCCCCCGTCGTAAGGGCTCTCACGCGCATGATGGCGTCCACCGTCGAGCGCCCCTTGCGGAAACCATACTGGTGCTCCGCAAGATCCGGCCCCGTCCCCACAAGGTGCCCGACGAGGCGGTTTGCAATTACTCTTTCAAAGAGCTTGCCCACCTCGTCGAGCAGCACAATGGGCCGGAATGCGGACGGAGAGTCCGCAGGGCGCCCCGGCTTCTGAATGAGGACCAGCTTCCCCGTCTTCCAACGAAGTGGGAACTGGCCTCTCTCCAAGCATGCGCTTAGGAGCCCTAGTAGTCGGGGCCCGAGAGCCTCCAGGGCCAGGACCCAGGCTTTGCCATGCAAGCCGTCGGGTCCCGGGGCGGTGTTTTTGGCTTTCAGCCTGCCCACCGCCGCTCTCAGATCCACCCCAGTCACCTCCGGAACGTCGTCGTCGTCGTTGTCCTCGTGGTCCGCTTGTGGCACCGCAAGCGGCGGAGCCATGGGCGGAGGAGCATGCTCCCCTCGCGAAGGGAACAGAGCGCTCACCACATCCTCGACTAGTTGGGGCCGGAGACTCTGCGTCAGCGGGGGGGCCCTGGTGCGGAGTTTATCCCGCACCATCTTGTATGGGCGCCCCCACGGATCCCCGTCCAGAGACTCCAGCATCTCCTCGCGGGCCAGCTCCTTGGCCCGCAAGACACCTTCTAGGAGGGCGGTCTTCGCCGCTCTGTACCCCTCATACAGCTCCGCCTCGATGGCTGCCGCGTCCGGTGCTCGAATGCGGAGCCTGCGGTGCCTGGCGTACCGGTGTCGCGCAGCGACGCATGCATCTCGCAGTGCCGTCAGCTCGCGCGACCACCAGTACACCTGACGCCGGGCGCTTCCAGGCCGGACTCGGGGCATTGCCACGTCACAGATCTCAGACATGGCCTCCTGGAACCAGTCCGCCTCGTGGTTAGTGTCGGCAGGCCTGTCCGGTGATGACACCCAGGCCTGCACGATCGAGGCTTCCAGGAGGAGCTCCCGGTCCAGCTGTTTCAGCGCCCAACGCGGACCACTCGGGGCCTGTAGGACCGGCGCGCTGGAGGTCTGGGTGGAGACGTCGAGCCGGATATACCGGTGATCGGAGTAGGTCTCCACCTCCTCCATGACGCGCCAGTCGACGACACGCGGCGACAGAGCGGGGCTAGCGAACGAAATGTCCACGACAGACTCGCCCCGCATCCGCACACACGTGGGGACAGAACCCCGATTTAGGACGACCAGGCCTGTCTCCAGTGCCCAGTCCTCCACCATCCTTCCCCGCACATCCGTGTAGCGAGAACCCCAAGCCAAGTTCTTGGCGTTGAAGTCCCCGAGCACTAGCACGGGGAGGGAGGGGTTACCGACGACGACGGTCAACTCTCTGAGGGAGTTGTGGAACTCGGCGAGAGTTCGGCTCGGGGAGAAGTAGACGCCCGCTACGACTATATCCCCGAACCGTGCCGCGACGCACCCCTGACCCTTCCTGACACCCTCGAAGGACGGGGTACCGGCGGCGGCCGACGAGATGATGGTCACTGAGCCGCTCAGGTCCTCAACCCAGTCGTCCCTGGGGAGGACAAAGTACGGCTCAGCGACCACGGCGATATGAATCGACCACTGCGCCATGCTCTGGAGCAGGAGATCCTGAGCGCAGGCGCAGTGGTTGATATTCGCCTGGAGGAGGCGCAATGGGGCCGTTATTGGCACTCCATTACAGCCCCCTCCTGGGCTCCCTCTGTTGGCCCGGCTGCCGCCGCTGTGGCGTCAGCGGCGGCAGTGCTAGCGGCGGCAGCAGCGGCGACAGCTGCGGCGGCGGCGTTGGTGGCGGTGGTCGCGGAGGACCTTCCCCTGCCCCTGGTTTTGGCGGGTGGTGCGCAGGCCTTGCCTCCCGCCCGGTGATCGGCCGGCCTGGCCGCCGTCGCACATGCATCGCAGTGCGGCGCGGCGTCGCAGGTCACGGCCTTGTGACCGGGCTGACCGCAGCGGAAGCACAGGCGGCTGCGGTCCACCTCCGAGCGTTGCTTCAGCCTTTGGCAAAATGAGAGATCTGCTCATTTAGTATT
This sequence comes from Ochropleura leucogaster, assembly GCA_958449745.1. Lineage (NCBI taxonomy): Eukaryota > Metazoa > Arthropoda > Insecta > Lepidoptera > Noctuidae > Ochropleura > Ochropleura leucogaster. The sequence continues at coordinate 6,996,235 of OY288223.1, read as the reverse complement.
CATAGATAATTAAGCCGATGGGTTTTAATCATTATCATCGACTGAATAGCCTTTTCGCGATACAATTTACTTTATAGTTGACTAGCTTTTGCCCGTGGCTTCGCTCGCGTTAAATTCGGGGTAACACAGTTCCCCTTTCCTGATTTGCAGGTACCTGCTACCTAATAGTTGCTCTTGCGCATTAGTGATTGTAATAGCAATGCTGAGTTTTTCCTTTTCTTCCCTCTTTCTCCCTCATTTCCCACTTTAAAAAAATAGCCTATGTCCATCTCCAGGGTCCTAACTATCTCTGTACCAAAATTCATCAAAATTGGTTTTGACATCAAGGCGTGAAGACGTAACAAACAAAGAAAATCACTTTGGCTTTTATAAAATTAGTAAGGATTTATAGTCTCACTGTGTTTGGCTGTTAATGGCTTGAAAAGCAAAACCAATATCCGGATATTTGTTATAATTTTGATAAACATAAAATTACAAATACAAAGTCGAAATTGCTTAAAATAAAACGAAATAAATGAAGTACATTAGGAAGTAGGTATTTTGACAAAAGTTATAAATCTTACACTACTAGATTTTTTATTTGTTAGAAACTCTGGCAATTTTAACTAAAATTACACCTAAATGTAGCCATTAGTGCCTTCAGGAACACCAGTTCCTGAAAGTAGAAATACTTCTGTAAGGACCATCTAAAAGAGTGCTCTAAGAAAAGAATTACTGAAATCTTTTCTCAGATAGGAGCTCTCTTTGTCGCGCTATTGCAGTCCATTTTACTGCAGTGAAGCAATATACGAAGAAGACAATAGCTCAGGTGACATCGTTCGTACCTGCAATATACGACGACCGTACGTGACAAAAATCCCAGCAAAAGTACTAGGAATGCAGTTTGAAAAAGGAGGTCTTCTATTTTCAAAACTCTTCGTCAAACGTCAAAGCAAGATTTTCTAATAAAGGACCAGCTACCCTACCATGACGTGTTAAAGCAGAACTTATTCCGCTGAGGGAAAGGGACAGAGCTATACAGGGTGTCTAGCACCATCTCTTTCACTCAGTGGAATAAGTTCTGCTTTAAGATGTCATAGTAGGCCTACAGTTTGAATTTGGATTTCACTTTCGACTACGAGCAAAATGTCGTGGCCAAATTTTAAATATTTTTTTACAATCGGAAAGCATGAATCAAAGGGGTTCCCTCTATCTGGCAGAATCTTGATGTTCCGAAATTTATTTGGCATAACACACTTAGCATAATTTTCTTTAAACGAACATTTTAAATGCATAAAACATATTTGATATAACTATCGTTTCGCATAATGTTTAAAACTTCGAATCTACAATGGCATACCTTTAAGATGGCAGAATTACATTTAGTATAATTTCGATTGGCAGAGTTCAAATTTCGCATAATATCGTTTAGCATAATGCTCATTTAGAGCGATGATTATTTGGTATAACTTACTTGGCATACTTTGCAGATGGGAGAATTAGCTAGGTTAGGTTAGGTTAAAACTGTGACCTCTTACGACTTGCATTAATAGAAAAATGAGATTGTTTTTAGTAGCTTACCCGGAACTGAACTATTTTGATTAGGATAATTACTTATTGTAATAAATGCCATTATTTCAAACTCAATTGAATAATAACTAAAATAAATGACATTATTTCAAACTCAATTAAATAATAACTAAAATCAAATTATTTTAAAGATTATAATAAATGACAACAAATAATGACAAAGATGATTCTAACTTCAAACTTTCTGCGATATGACAATTCTGCCGTTTGATGATTATCGTTGTGAAAAATATGCCAAAAGACGATTCTGACTGTGAACTTTCTGCGATATGATGTTTCTACTTTTTAAATATTATGGATATGAAATTTATGTCAAGAGATGATTCTGACTTACAAAATTATGAGTTTTGAATGTATGACAAATGAGTATCTGCCAAACAATTTTCTGCGAAATGAAGTTTATGCTATCCGTTGTTATGCAAAATAAAATTATGACATAAAAAGTTCTGCTATAAAGGGTGGACCCGAATCAAAGTATTATATCCTATTAATATTATAAAAGCGAAGGTTTGAGAGGATGTATCTAAGTACGTTTGTTGCTCTTTTACGGAAAAACTACTGAATGTACTTCACGACACTATAGCTTACATATCAGAATAACGCATAGACTACATTTTCATTCATAAATATATAAGCAGAAGACTGACTTTCTGCAAGTCTTCAAGAGGTTATTTTTATAATTGTCATGGATAATTTTAGCAGTAGATACCTACCAGTATGATTATAGGGGTCTAGTATAACAACAAAACCTATTGGAAAAATACAGGCACACACTATTTTTTCCTAATCTTACACCAACACGACTGGGTCTAAATCGGTTTCAAAAGGGTAAATTTTTATTTCTTAGAATCAGTTTACTACATCGTACTGAGTAAAATTCAAAAGAGATTTTCTAGTGAAATAGTGAGTTTCTGTTTTAAGATAAGACTTGTTTCTTAAAACCATATTACATTATACGGTTTTTCTAATATACTGCTTATGAAAACGTTAAGCTAAGAAAATCACTTTTTAAATTTAATTTATGCTAGCCCGCTTTCAGCCACGCAGACTGGGATATCCTTACTAATATTATAAAAGCGAAAGTGAGTTTGTTTGTTTGTTATGTCTTATAGCCTCAATGGCTAAACTGATTTTGATGAATTTTGGTACAGAGATAGTTGGGACACTGGAGACGGATATAGACTAAAAAAGTGAAAAAAGAGGGAGAAAAATGGAAGAAAAGCGAAAGATATTTTTTATCGATCATCACGCGGGTTAAAGTAAGCGTTAGTTCCAAATAACTATACCACGTGGAAGTCGCGGGCGAAAGCTAGTTATACAAATAAACCTTTATCTTGAATCACTCAATAAACTGTATTAAAATCTGTTGAGTAGTTTAAAAGATCTAGGCGAACAAACAGCGGAAGGGACTTCATTTTATACTATGTTAAGATAAAATCATTTTATTGCTTGTTGACTATACAGTCTAGAATTCTAAAACATTAATAGGGATTTACTTTTAAATACATTCACAATCTCGGTAAATATACATTTCTCCTACTTCTTTGATATTTTGGATTGGAGATGATTACAAAAAAACCGACCACCTTTGAACATCGACTTCCGGAGGCAATTTTTAGAAAGCGGTTTTTTTCTTAAAAAAATTATTTTAGCATTTTTAGTTATGGTATGATGATACCTCACACATTTTTTATCGAGTGTCCATTTTTTCTTGTTGCTAAAAAATATTAGCAGGTCATCTATATAGACATAGAAGATAAAATTGTATGTCAAAGAGGATAACTCATAAACTACCCAAGCAAGCAAGAAATATACCCTTTCTAACACAAAAAGAATTATGAAAATCGCTCCACAGTTTTCACAGTAAACGGTGAAGATACAAAAAAAATCATTTTAACAAAGAACCTCCTCTTTTTGTCATTTAAAAATAAAAATAGTAGGAGGAAATTACTATGAATAGTAGCTTCGTGTATACATAATATTGTTGGTGACTATACATAAATATTACTGGTACATACTACGTGATCAAATGCTCATTCATGCGTATGTTTGCCAAGCGCCAATATTGCGTTGACGTGACGTACAAAGCTAATTTAAGCAATGACGGCGAACAACTTGTCTTGGTATCGTAATCATTGAATATTTTATCGATAACTTTTTCAATATTGCGCATTATCATCAGAGTAACAGATACACAATTTTTTTCTTTTCAAAATCAAAATGGCCACTTATAAAACGTCGAGAAAAGGTGCACGGTTCTGGTTGGTCGTTTCCTATGGAAAAGAATCGGTTCAAGCGTTTTTAGTAATCGGTGAACATACAATAAAAAACCGACGAATTGAGAACCTCCTTCGTTTTGAAGTCGATTAAAAACTAAAATCATGCCTGTGATTCCTAAAAGGTTAGTGTGGCACTGAGCAGACGTGCAAGCTGCCTAGACTTTGATTTTTTCGTGTGGAAAGCCTCGATGGATGTCCTCTGCTATGAGGCGGCGTTGGGGCCTGTCAGACATCTACTGATTAAAACCACACGGTGTTCCTTTTCGTCACTTCTGGCTGGGGTGCGGGGAGACAATTGCATTCGACACTATCTGGTATACTGGTAGAGGGGAGGAGTGAGCTGCTCCTCCCCCTATCATTATACATGAGAGGCGCGTGGAGACCACCCGACGCCAGCTCGGGCCTATTTGCAAGGACAACAGACTTCCCCAAGTCCATTGACAGCAGGCCATTTTATGGAGGACGGAAGAGCATTATTAGTCTTCCTCCTGCACCCACATCTTTGGGTGGGGAGAGGCAGAGTAAGGCTGCCTAGCCGACACTAACCTAGCCCAGGTTAGTGTCGGCTAGGCAGCCTTACTCTGCTCTTGCCAAACCATGTGTAAGGTCAGATTTTAGTCTAAACGGATGCAACTATTTACCAGTATTTTATATAGAGCCACGAACGACGATGATTATTGCAGTTTATGTTTCAAATCTTAGTCAGTGATGTCAACTGATTAAACACGGATGTTTCTTATTTAAACAGATTTTGTGTAAAAAGTTAAAGTTAAAGTATTTGATATTTGAAGTGGTAAGTGAAGTACTTAGTTATTGAGTACGTTAGTAAGTACTTGCTTACTTTTTTATTTGCTGATAGTCATCATAATTAATCATCACCATATAAGTGCCCCCGCTCTGGGCGGAGCGGGGAGAGGTGTCAGACTTATATTGACTAAAACCCACACATGCGCCTTCTTTTGCCTTTTATATTACGGGGCCGCAGTATCTCTTTCGAACAAACCGCAACCCTAGCATTATTTGCTTACTGCACAAAGTTATTCATATTAAACACTCTTGCAATTTTTTGTTTGATGCAATTAAAATCAAAAGAATCTCTACATTTCTCATAGATTGAAATAATTAAAAAAATTAACTGAAGATTTTTTCGTAGACATTATTTTATAGGATTTTATCACCGTTTAAACCAGGCGAGTTGCGGCCAAAAGCAAACTTAAAATAAACTGCATATTTGATAAAAAAAACATGCGAGATTTTTTTAAACATGACAGCTATTGATATGTTTTTGTCAGACAATAATAAATATTATTGTGGCAAAAAAGAGTACCACGAACTTTATCAATCACTATCAGTTTGCCAATGTAACATTCAACTGAATACTGGTCATCCGTCACAATCAGATGATGGGTTTATCAAAAATAGTGTAAAAATAGCATCGCATTTCATATATTATGCAACCTTCTTTTTTATTTATTAAGTTTTAAGCCAGTACTTAATTTAAAAAAAAAATTGTGGACCTATGCAAAGAGATCTCATACCATTTTTTTAAATGGTAGATTAGGATAACGTGATTTAGTGATTTATATGCAAAACTTCAGTTCAATTGGAAACTGAGAAATAGGTTAAATTTAACTTCCAACTTTTGTATAAGTTATTTATTATTTACATGTATATTGACAATGTCCAAAAGTGTAGAAAGCAATCTAATTACAGAAATCAATTTAACTTGTTTACATAGTTGTTTATAGATAAATCTAGTACAGTTATACTATATTAATATTATATATGGTTATACAACTTCGGTATTTCAATCTTTATCTACCTTTAGAATAGCCTATTTTTCTGAGCAAGGTAAAAATACCTAACTACACATCAAGTGTCTTACCCAAAAATAGAATATGAATAATAAATATTTCGATTATTCCCGGCGTCCATCCATTAAGGGGAAGCTTCTATATTTCGGCCCATAAATATCGTGCTTCGCCAAACGACGTAATGAGTTTCGTCCAACGTTATTATTTATTAATATTATATCGTGTACAAGTAATATAAATTGATGTGTTTTATTTAACGACTGGGTATTTTGTGGAAATAAACATGGATTTGAAGATTGTTGTAATTTCTTTATGTTAATGGATGAAACCTTTCAGTCTTTCCGAGGGGTTTTGCTTTAAATATAATAAACAAGGTACTGGGAGTCAGACAGGTATTCACTACATGTTAAATACTGGTATTTTGCAGCAAGTGGTAAAACTGGAAGTCGACTCATCATGACCGAGGGTAAATTAGTATGATGTCGAATGAAAGATTTCAGTAATAAGCCAATGGAATACCAGGTATTTTTATATATGTACAGACGCCTGCACATCAAGCTACTACAAACTGTCAAATTTCTTTGATAGATTTTTGACTTTATTTCTACAGTATTGGGTTCAAGATTCTTTGGGAAAAATTGACAGTTTCGGGTAGCTTGACCTGCTGTCGTCTGTACAATGACGGCACGGTTGACGCAGTGGCTGAGCGATTGATTGCTGCGCTGCGTGTTGCGGGTTCGATCCCCACATGGAGCAAACATTTGTATAATTGTATAACCTAAAGGTGGTTGTTCCGGGTCTAACAGATTGTGTATGTGAGTTTAAATGTTCATAAAAGCTTCCACGAAATAGAAGAAATTCCTAGTGAGGGGCAAAGTAAAAAAAAAAACTATAAAAAGAATCCTTTTGCTTGAAAGAAACACTGGCAATTAATAAAAATACTTAGTACAAAGAATATTCGAGTGCTTATAATTTAATTAAAAAATATACAAGATTCTGTTAAATGGTAAATTTCAAAGCATATATTTTTAAGAGCCACTTTCACTCCTATTTACGACACAAGTAAAAGAAAAGTTCTTGTCCTAAACGTATCTCATTTCCCGCAAGCCAATAGGTTTTGTGTCAAAACATGGCTATTACGAGGCGGTTTTTGTCACTTTTTGTCCAAGCGTAGCCTAAAATTGGTGTGCCGGCTTGGCAAAAACTTGGCCAAGTCTGATTAGGCGGTTGCCAAGTTTCAATTAAGTTTCTTTTTGGTAGCTGAAAAGGCTGTGTTTTTTTTATTTGAAACCCCTAATTGGGCTGTTTTTGGTAGGAATAATATGTTTGCTAATGTAAAAGATCTTTTTTATGATACATAAAGGTTTTTTGTATAGGCCTGCAAAGTTAATGATCATTAGACGTTTTCTGTCTTTAGTATTAACTTTTTTATTTTATTTTAATGATGGGACAATAGTCCAATGGCGGATGTTACTGGTAATAACTTGATACACGTGGGACTAATTATTTTTAACTATTAGGTAGGACTGTTAAAATAATGTCCAAATTAGGCCATAATTATTTCTGTAGACTGTTTTGTTACATCCTGAACTACCTACGTAATGATTTGACATGATTCTTAAAAATACTTAGTCATATTAACTAAATAAACTTAAAGAGCTCCCTACAAAATAAGTTTGTACATGGTAGGTTCGCAGTACCTTGAAATGGATCAAAAATATGCAATACTTTGATTCATACTAACATTTTGTATGAAATAATGTTTCCTATATTAATTACTAGCCTTTGCCCGCGACTTTGCTTGCCTTAAATTCGGGGTAACACAGTTCCCCTTTCCTGATTTGCAGGTAACAGCTACCTGTAGTTTTTGCCCTATTTATTGTAATAGCAAAGCTAAGTTTTCCCTTTTCTTCCCTCGACAAGAAGCGTGTTATTATAAAAAAAGTTATTAGTTTATTGTACCTTTATAAATATGAAAATTATATTTTATAATTTGAATATCACCCTCATAAATATACAGTCAACACAATGTATAAGACCGTAAGCACCTCCCAACCCACTTACTTCCAAAATTTTCCACATCATAATAAAATAACTTTTGAACACTCTTTTGATCCTCATTTTAATCAAGCACCCATGAATTAATTACGAGAGCTTAATTAGATTTAATTAACATGAAGAAAATCTTTGTAGAATGTTCTGTGTTACTGAAATACATGTTTGAGTCAATTAAGGTTCGTAATTGAAGAAAAACAAAGTTTATTTGGTACATTTTGGTTCGATTCGATAAAGTCAATTGAAAGAAAAGATTTATTGTAAGTTAATTCTGGGGTTCTAAGCAATTCGGAAAGAAAATGTCGTTGTTAGAAAGAATATTGATTTACTGGGTACCTTTGTTGGCAGGAGGTTTTTTAGCTCATTTTCTGTACATTTCTATGTCGAAAATCTAGAAAAAAAACGGCCTAGAGTAAGTCGGACACGTACACCGAGGGTTCCGTACAAAATTGTGACATAAACAGCCATAATAATTAATTTTGACTTCGTAGATTTAGAGAGTTGATTTCACAGCACAAAGGCACCACCAAGTGTGAGTGTGCTCAATAACTCCATGCGTTTCCGAGATAAATAGTCTTGACAGACAGACAGACAGACGGACGACAGCGATCCAATAAGGGTTCCGTGTTTTCCTTTTAAGGCACAAAACACAAAATATGTTTTGGAACGATTTGATTTTCGTACATCTAACCTATGCGTGGGTAATTATTTATTTTGTAACGTACAAAATTTAATACAATAACCAACTATAATTTAAATGTGATAGTTTCTTGCTTTTTCAGACGATTTTTTTAATAAAACAGACAGAAATGACCAAATATAACAATATAAGTTTTTTAATTACTTTCGTATATTCACAACTTAGAAGTTTAATAATGTGAAATATTTCGTTAACTATCTTTCTTGAGAGCCAATCTATAGAACTTGAAAACTGTCCGACTGATTGATGTGAAACTATATGCGCAGATAGTACAATAAGAGTCTGATTAATGTTGTAAAGCATCCAGTATCAACATTAAACTAGCTAGCTTTAAATATTGATTAAAAAAGTGTTTATATTTTGTCAACAATCATGTTTGGGTTTCATGAAGTCTTTTGATCCGGTTAAAAAAATCTAGTCTCTGCTTCTGAGAGATTTAATAATTCAGCTCTTTCGTTAACAAATTTTATTGTTTCATATTTAAATTACAATATCACTGATTTAAAAAGGGAAATATACATATTGTGAGCAAGACAACTTGATGAAAAAAGTTGCAAGCCCTATAGCAGATAGTTTCCATCGCAATTACTAGATGTCACTCTTTTTTTTTTGCTGATTGGAAATCATCGATCTCCCGCTCAGGGCTTCTTTTACCCTTTATACCCCGGTGCCACGGTATGTCTTTCAACAACCCGCAACCCCGGCAGGTGGTGGCCCTGGCTGGCCCCTACCTGTCATACTGACAATGTAATTTATGTACCAACACAACAATCCTTACTTCCTTACTAATATGATAAAAAGCGAAAGTGAGTTTGTTTGTTACCTCATCACGCTTTAATGGCTAAACAGATTATGATGAATTTTGGTACAAAGATAGTTGGGAACCAGGAGACGGACATAGGCTAATTATTATATTTTTAAGAAAAAGTGTGATATGAGGGAGAACGAGGGAAGAAAAGAAAAACTTAGCGTGGCTATTACAAATCAATAAGGCACAAGAGCAAAAACTGCAGTAGCAGGTACTGTGCTTTACCAAATTTAACGCGAGCGAAGCCGCGGGCAAAAGCTAGTTACTAATAAACGATCAATACACCTAAGTTCCAGAAGCTTGTGGCTTAATAATAGCAGCCGCTCGGGTCGATCGTTAGATTCAGTCGCGCGAAGGTAGATCTGTGACTGAATGACCGAACGTTAGGTACATACCGAGTTTCCATGTATCGGAAAACACATTACACGTAGTCAGTGTCCTGAAAGTCTGACAACCAGTCTTACCAGGGGGTATCGTATTACCCAGTACTAACTGGGTTGAGGAGATCTGATAGGCAGTCGCTCCATGTAAAATACTGGTATTCAGCTGCATCCGGTTAGCTAGGCAGATAATGATGATCAATATCTTTATGTTTTTCATTCATCCATCTTACATAGTAAACACAAAAACAATATTAATAATATGTGATAAATAGTTCTAAGACTGCACCTGTTTTATTTTTGGTTAAAGGAGGTGGAGGTGGCTAAAGTAAGCTAGTTTTTGCCCGCGTCATCGCTTAGGTGTAGCTCAGGAATTCGAAAGATAGTATTTCAGTGTGACTTACGGCCGACCACAAAGGATTCTCTCTTGCTGTAGTTATATTTTAACGGCGCGATCGTGTTCCACTACCGCCTTAAAGAGATATCAGCAAAGCAGAGGGGTTTGCCAGGGCCACAGCCTGCTGGGGTTGTTCGAAAGAGATTCCGCGGACCCAGAACATAAAGGGCAAAAGAAAGAACATAGGCAGGATTTAGTCAGTAACATTCTCAAACTCCGGTCTAGCCATTGCGGGGAAAGTTATTTGATGATTTCCAATCCGTACAAAAAAAGGGTATGATTAAATAGCGCTTAATTACATCTAGTGAAAGCATAGTGGTGGTAGTATCAGGCTAGCAGGTCATAAGTCTTGAGTTCAAACCCAAAACACGCACCTCTGATTTTTTGAATTATGACCTGATGAAGAAAAATATAGTTAAGAAAACTGCATGACTGAGAGATATTTCTCGACGGAATGTTAAGTCAAGTCTATCGGCGGCAGCGGGTTTTCCCCCCGGTGTAGTGCCTCCGCGCGCCACTCAAACAGGCGCGCGAGGACTATCGCCTCCAGATCCCACGGTGGCAGTCCGGCAAGGAGGCTTGCTGCCTCGCCGGAGATCGTGCGGTAGCCCCGGATGAGCCGTATGGCCACCACCTTTTGGGGCGCGTTCAGATAGTGTTGCCGCTCGGCGGGCGGACCTCCGGTGCGATCTCATGGTGGCATGGAGAGAGCGACTGTCACAACCCCGTGCAGGGCACGCCACAATAGTGGCGATAAGTCCCCTCTTTGAGGAGTGGCTGGAGAGGCGTCATGGCGTCCTTACCTACCGCCTGACGCAGGTCCTCACCGGACACGGAAGTTTCGGGAGGTTCCTGCACATCATCGGCGGCATAAACACTTTGACACCACACGATAAAGATCCAAATCTGTTCAGCAGTTAAGGAGTGAAAAAGTAACATACAAGCAAACAGACAGACAAACATATTACACTGTAACTTTCGCATTAATAATAATATTTAATAGTTCGTATTCCAGGTAGGCGTCAATAAATTAGTCATGATTAATTACTTTAAGAGCGTGTTTTGATGAATACTGCCAGAATATTTCTCTTGATTAATTTAATATTATAATATATTAGTTAATCACCTGCCCGGAATTACGGTGGTACAAGGTTGCGAGGTATTTAAGATCGTTTTAAGTACTATTTTGGGATGCTAAGTGCCTGTTAAATAAGAAATATAGGTACTTAATTTTGGAACTAGTTTTAGTATTCGTCATTTTCATCAATTTAAGACAGCCTACTGCTTGGACATTATCCTTGGGTTGTTGGATGGTTTGAAAGACAATTCAATGATATACTATAACAGACGCTATTAAAATCTTAAATTTTCGAGGTATCTTAAATCATGGCTATCAGAAAGAAATTTGTACTCAGTAAGTTACATTATGTAATAAGTGGTTGAAAAAATTATAACTTGACATCAATGATTTATTTATACATAAATTTTTAATTTATCAAATATATATATTTAATTGATGTCAAAATCCTTACTAATATTAAAAAAGCGAAAGTGAGTTTGTTTGTTTGTTACCTCTTCACGCTTTAATGGCTAAACCGATTTTAATGAATTTTGGTACAGAGATATTTGGGAACCAGGAGACGGACATAGGCTATTTTTTTTATAAAAGAGTGGTATATGAGGGAGAAAGAGGGCAGAAACGGGAAAACTTATCGTTGCTATTACAAATCAATAAGGCGCTACCGAATTTAACGCGAGCGAAGCCGCGGGCAAAAGCTAGTATGTTAATAAAATCGTCTTAATTGACATGTTTACCAATTATAAATGATTTGATCGATGATGTATAATTAATAAATAAGATCCCAAATGTTTGCATGTCACATTATTATGACTAAGTGTTATGGATCTGTAATTAATAATTTAAGACCTAAATTGTACTAACACTTATTGTGAATAAATTGACTGGAGATACCGCGGCCCCGAAACTTAAAGGGCAAAGAAAGAATACTTTAAAATAATCCTGATGTATAAACATACTATGCACAGCCTAGAAATCGAACCCAGATCCTGGTTCTCAACATTCACGCTTGCGATTTTAAACCAATATACCAGCCAAAAATGACGCGATATTACAACTTCTTTCAAGTTAAAATAATGCATAGTAACTGATAAGAAAGTGAGTAATTATTCAGTTATCTCTGTTATCAATACGACCTCTCAAATGCGGAGAGTGTCAGAAATCAGAGGTTACGTGTTGATAAGAAGGTCGATCACACGTGAGAATTAATGTACATGTACATACCTGTCAGTTTTTAAACTTTGCCCCACACTAGGAATTTCTCCTGTATCGTGGGTTCGCATTAACAAACATTAAAACTCACATACACAAACAACCAGACCCGGAACAGCTATCTGTAAACTATACAAATATTATTTCGTGCGGGGATCGAACCCGCAAGAGGCAGCGCTGCAATCGATAGCTCAGCCACTGCGCCACTCATGTTGCCAACGTTTGGGCTCGGTTTCACCCGCTAAAAGGCCGGAAATATTATTCCACAGGAAAATTTTAATGGAATAGTAAACGTAATACCCTCGCACAGAGATAGATCATGACCTCTGTCATGATCTATCTCTGTGCCCATTTTATACAAATCAGTGTAGCCGTTTAAGAGGTTTTATTATAAGTGGGAAAAGTTTGGGTGGATGGTTGTTTTACAATCATGACAGAAAGGCTAAACGGGTTTGGTGGGACGGACAGGGTGAGTTTTGGTCAGCAAAAGTCTGACAATCCTCCCCGTTCTGCCCAGTGCGTGGGAAGTTATTTGATGATTTCCCAACCGCAAAAAAACGACTTAACGGATCTGGATGAAATTTGTCAATGATTATCGGTATATCTTTCGAACAACCCCGATCGGCAGTAGCCCTGCCAGGTCCCTCTGCTTTGCTGACATCTGCGAATGAACGAATGCGCCGTCACTACGGCCTGTCATGACTAGACGGACGGACGGTGAGCTACCCATTGCTGACCATCCTCAGATCCGCGTCAACGGTAGCTGGAAGTCGTCTTACGGCGCCCGACGCACGTGTTTAATGGATGCAGAACAAGTTTCAAGGATTTTAAAATACCTTTAACTCTCACTTTTTATATCTTGTTCTACATTGGTAAAGCACCTACATCCAGATTTAAGAGTCACTTTCCAACGAAACTAGAATCATAGATAACAGTTGTTTTTTTTTCAAAGAACCACAGATGTTCTAAGCTACACTACTGCATAGAATCGAGCGTAACAAAAGAATAGCCGTAGACAACAGAAGCGGATCATATTTTTCTAAAGTTTCCAAGAAGCCCGAAGCTAGAAAAATTCATTTAACATAAAATATCAGCTTTTCTCTCTCAGTATTGGAAATGAAAATACCAATTTGAATAAATAAATATATTTTAATTTGAAAGTGAGTAGTTATTTCTTTTTGGTTTTATTAAAAACAATCCTCTTTATATACTATGCTAATCTTTCCTCTTTATAATATTAGCTCTATATATCCATATAGTCTTATATTTATATATATCTATGTATTTCTTCTATTTTTATTTTATTTAATAATTACTTTACTTAGTATGATTAGGATTATTTTTATTTAGTAAGTTTAGCTTAATAACACATTATTTTACGAATGTTAAACTATATTTACACCTGATTACACCTTTATTTTAAGCAAATACATGATTTTAATGTTGATGTCCGTAGAGTGAAGCGTGCCCAAATAAAAAAAAAACACAGAAATATCCAAAAGTATTAAGTGCATAATAACTAACTGTCATCAATTCATGAGATAATGATGATGAAATGATTGAAGTAAAATGTTCACGTAGACATAATCATAATTCTTCCGAAATAAATTCGAGAATAACGTAAACATCACACAGACAGACACGAACAGCAAAAATGTATGTATGTATACATGCTTCCACTGCGCGAATTATTTGCTAATAGACCTTATTTAATGGATCAATGGTTTTTATCAATAGGTCATGAAAGCCAAAGTGCCAATCCAATATCAAATTTCAACGTCGCCATTATTGTAAAATTATCCGCTGAATTTATCAGAACAGTGAAAATCAATTGAAGTTAACGTGGAACGCCTTTAATTTTGATGGATTATTTTTTATTTTTTAAATAGGGCATATCAACGAGATATTTTAAATAAAAACAACAAAATGATATACACAATTCTACATATACACATGTCAATTACAAGTATGTGCAACATGCTTATAAAAACAAATACAAATTTTATAAGAACACTATAAATGGATTCAGAAGATTATAATACATCATTAAAAATAGAACATTATTAAAAAAACAAGAAAAATGCAAAACCAAAATAATTTAAACATTTCAAAGGTTGTTGTAAACAAAAAAGAAAAGTAAACATTGTATGTCAACTAATTAAAGCAAAGAAAAATTGAGAATAAATAAAACTATGAAAATATAAAAACTATTTTTTTTTATTTTTGAATGATTTTTGATTTTTTAAGCACAAGGTTTCGGTAATCATAAATAATATTATTAATAAATCAAATTGTATATATATAAATCAAATAATATTGTTAATAAATCAATTTTACGTAGAAGAGTGGATTGAATATGTGGTCGATCGACTTCACGTACAGCTTTTCAATTTTGAAATTATGGAATGCCGTCAAAACCGTTCATTCCATTGTAGCTTCAACAAGCCTGATTTATAATATAGAGAGAGTTGTGAAATAATGTTTAATATGAGAATTTTAATACATGACCATTTTTTCTGTTACAGGTAACATCAACGCTACATTTACAAAATATAATTAGGTAAGCTACTAAACTATTATTTATTTAATTTCATGTCAAATGCTGTCTACCAACAGCTATCATCTGCGCCACTGAAAATATCACAAATCTGGCAACCCCGCTCAAGCTTTGCACGATTGTCACATATTTTTTTAAATGGTTTAGATGCATTTTCCGTAAAAATATGATTTTATAGAAACATGTCTAATAACCCGTCGGTCATCAAGTGATGATCCCTTTTCAATGTGGCCATTGTTTTTTACTAACATGTACTTTTATCTATGATTTCATTACGAATATATCTACTAAATCGAAAACCTATTCGTCCCTGTATATTTTTACATATCAACCCAAATTTAAAGATAAGTACATCTGCACTCAAATGCTGACAACATCTCCACACGTATCTAAGTCTATATACGTAAATACGGTCCAGGTAAACTTTGTCGTCCCACCAATATAGTTGAGATGTCATTTGGTATACGTGTTCAATCTAGCCCTACGACCACTGACATCTCGAATTTATAGGGTATGTACCAACGGTTTAGTTAGAAACTTCCTTGGATCTAAACTTGGTTGACTTGCCGAAGCCAGGGTTCGAATATAAATTAAGGTGTTGAGATTGTAATTAAATCTGTACAAGTTTTGGAAACGTGGTAAAACGTGGGATTTCTCATGTAGAAAGATGCTATAATCTCTATTAAATGTTGATAACAAATTAAATAACAAAATACCTAAAGGACATTTGTGCAAAAAAACAAAATAAATAAAAATGTTGCAAAACAACTGGTTTTCCGTTAATTTCACTGTAAAGGTATTGTTATTTAGTATAAAATATCGTATAAAAGACTACATACTTGAGTATATGGTTTTTATTTCAAGGATTTTATAAGAAAAGCGCTTCTTGTAAAACTTATCATAAACTGTAACAAGCAGACTTAGTAACAGTAGCGGCGTAAGGGGGGGGCGGCGGGGGCGGTCCGCCCCGGGTGCCAAGCATCAAGGGGTGACAACCTGCTGGGCTTGCGGGTTGTTAGAAAAAGATACCGCAGCCCCGGAACGTAAAGGGCAATAAAAGGAACATGGGTGGGTTTTAGTCAGTATTTCTGTGGTACGGCGGCATTTCGAAAACCTTTTGTAGGGTGTTTTAATAAAATTTGTAAACTATCTACCGCATTTTTTATCATAACAGTGGAAAAAATAACGAAATCACAAATTATAAGAATAACTGTAAAAATACCTTTATTGCTATCAAAGCTAATTACACGAAATAATCCCTGATCAAGTTCTATATTTTTTTAACGATTTTGTCTTCTGAAGGTCCATAGAAGTTTATGAAATCATTTAGAAACCTCTGGCACCCCTGACTTATTTTATATTAAGCTCTGAACATTTTTGATTACCAAACTCTAACGGTAATTTTGAACTTTGGACTAATTTTGTGGTAAGTTCTACAATGCCTAGGCAAACGGTTGTTTTTTGCACGCTAGCTATTGCTATTGCTAATAGATTCCACAAAAAAGAATATCTGGAAATGATAGGAATAAAGAGATAAAAAATAAAAACCAATGTCAGGTGGAAATTTTGAAAATAGTACTTAAAAAAATTTTAGCTACTAAACTACAAAAAATCGCGGAACATACATGGGGGTAATTCAGGTACCCTTCAGCAAAAGGCATCTAATTTTTTTCTTTGGACGCCTATTAACTGGCCACCCTGTATATAGCCTGAAAATCTCGATACACAAGATGAAAGAAGGTAGAGATTAGCAACAAGAAGAATATGTTTAATTCATGGTGGAAGCTAAATCCTTAAGTGTCCGAACACATAACGAATTCTGAAGGTCTACTCTCCTGTTTTAAAAAAGGAAAATCTTGAAATGGATTGATGCTTCAAAAATCTATTGACAATGAACATCAAAATGTTAAGAGACCAAGAGAAACAAAGTGGAGTGCCTTTTAGATGTTTTTCTCTTCCTGGTACGCCAAAATCATTTCATCAGACAATAGAGGGTTTTTTCAGAAGTAGTTTGACCTAGGAATAGGACATGCTATCTATATACAAAAAGTAAACGGGTAGTGTCCAAATATGTACATTCAAAATTAGTTCAATATTATTTTCGATAGTACTGAAGTACTATCATCGAGTGTTACCATCTTTTTTTTAAGCATTTGTGTGGCTTCAGTGATTTCTTGTAAAAGAAGTTTCTCAAATGTTTAGTTAGGTAATAATATCTTACTTAAAATTTACAATGACCCAAACGCGACCTACCAGTCTTTCCATATTGCCCATTGTAAAGGACCGAAACGTAAATTTTGATATTATAGAATATTTAAGCAAAATAAAGTCACGCAATCGCGTTTAGTATTTTGAGGGTGCTCAATAAGAAAGTCGCCCCGGGTGCCAACCCATGCTACGCCGCCACTGCTTAGTAAACTGTCTTGAGTCTAGTTAACCTAAAGATTTGTAAGGAATTCGTATCTCACAAGGAAAAACGGAACCCTTATGGGATAACTTTGTTGTCCAACCGCGTGGAGGTATCGACTTGAAATTAAAAACATATTCTCAAGTTTGTGGTCTCTTGAAGCTGTGACAAAACAACTTTCTAAGTCCATCAACCTATAGACTTGGCAAAGCTATTGACCTATCCTGCTTGTAACATTATTTTATCTATAATCAGATGTTTGATTCAATTTATAAGATTATTTAGAATTATATTACGTGAATAGTTGCTAAAGAAATTAACTTAAATGTTCTTTAAATGACAAGAATGACTTTTTAAAACTTTTAAATGATTATAATCCAATGGCGACATAGTAAAATGTTTTAATTTTTAATGGAATTGTGAAATTGACTAGAAGTGAAAATGTATGAATATTATATCTTAAAATAATTAGGAGTAAAGTGTATGACAATATTTTTCAACCGCAATCTGTATCAGTAAGTATGAATTAATTTTAAATGACATCCAATATTTGTTATCCTAGCACTGGTGAAACATCTTGAATTTTCCATTATTGTATGTAGGTACCATCGTCAACACCATGTTTTTAACTAATATAATTTTTAGACTTTTGACTTCTATAAGACGTCTGGTTTGATGTTTCAGATTGAACAAGTTGTACAATTTTACACTCTGAGGCACGACAAAACACTTCTTTTTCTATTCAAACTTATTAGTTTTTAAGTTTATCTAACACGTTGCTACAATAATAAAGTTTCCCAACACATTCTAATACAACAAACCTTGCTAAGCTCCCACTAAATTGATTTTCTCCATCCAATATTGGTGATAAATAAAATTTAATTAACACCATACGTTATTCGCTTCAGAATTCCGTCACGTATAAATTCTATCATGGCACCGAATGGAACTTAAGCTACAGTCTTCTTACAAGTATTTTACCTCCGCTCTTGCAGCGCCGTGATCTTTATATTCGTAACAATAAGGTCGATGTTAGATTGCTATCACTGATAAGTATGTCAAAATTATAGTGATCCTTATAACATCACGCCAGTAGACTCAAAATTATTAGGCAGTGGTGTAGGAACTTAAAAGCTCATCAACATTTTGCCAGTTATGTTTCAGTTCTATGTTATAGGAAGCAAGCCCACCAACCAACCACTAACTGAAAATGAGCCCACTTCGTGGCAGCTATCAATTATTTCAATGAACTCATTAACACTGTCCCCGACCTAGAAAACGAATTAAGGAGTACCTAGAGTAGAACATATTTAATAAATAAATATCTTGGGACAACTCACACACGGCTATCTGATCCCAAGCTAAGCACAGCTTGTGTTATGGTAACCAGACAACTGATATACATACTTATATTATAATTTATAAATACATACATATTATAGATAAATCACACCCAGACACAGAACAAACAATCATGCTCATCACACAAAGTTTGTCCTGTATATTTTCGAGTCAATAAGGTTGCTATTGTAGGTACTGGTCTCAGAGGTACAATAAATGTGATAGGACTTTACTGGTAATGCTCTACGTTGTGTTATTCGAAGCTCGTAAATCTCTTGGTATCGGTAACTTGACACTACACGAAACCGGCTTTTGGACTGGCTTTCACGGTATTCGGTATACGAGGTGGAACGAAAATAGCTAGGATATCGGAAACTATAAGATCGTAAAGTTCGGGTATATTTTTCAGCACTATGCATTTTAACCCAATTCTGACAGAGGAGGTTTAATAACACAGTTCTCACATTTTTTATAATCTCAAAATGAAAGTAGTATGTAACCATGATCTTGAAAAAATAATACGTTTTAAAAGAGTGTCCATGGAGTGTCTTGCCCATTTTTCGCCATAGAGATCAACGCTTTGAAATGGGCAACCACACCATTATGACTGTTGTCTATATCTATTTTGTCCTACAAATAAAGTTGGGTAATTGTCAAAGGCTTTTAAAAATGAAAACCAGTCAATTTCCTTCTAAGTTTACAACTTATTTTTTTATCATATTCTACCAAATTAATTTATAATTGTTAAATAAGCATACTTGATTGTCATTAAATCAATACCTTTATTTCAATCTCCCGTATTTAAAAAAAAATGCTCATCGGAATCCAATATTAGTTAGTAATTCATGAATTCCTCTGCGGTAATTAAAATTTATTTTACAAAGGCGGGTGACTATTAGCGCTTAAGGTCTTAACACGAGAATTTTCAACACAAGCGTACTTATAAGTTCACCGTGCGAGCCAGCTGGGGGTACTAATTGACCCTCTTGTAATTTTTTCTTCCCAACGACATACGTACTTCACAACCGTACTATGGAAGAAGCAAGGCGGAATAAAAAAAAAATTGATAATATTTTAACAAGTAAATCTTAAGAACTTGACTTGAACCACCTTTTAAGCAATAAACCTGTGTTATACGTATTCTTTAGAAGGAATATATATTTCATTTGTTTCATAAATACAGAGGCAATAACGTTAAGATGGACGTGTGTACTAAAATATTAATAAAGTAAGGAATGGTTACATTGCTTACCATCAAATTCAGACCTAGCTTTAATCATGTGATTGTATGAGTCATAAATTTCATGAAATCTAAACCCACCTTTCAAGCTTCATATGCGAACCGTACGAAGGGGGTGAAGGGTCTGCAGCTTTTACATAAGCCGATGCTGACGTATACCTAATGCCAAAATATAACCTATACTGTTGTCATGACTGCTAAAACACAGTTCTATAACGGAACAGAGAGCTTCTACAGATATTATTGTTACAGAACAGTCTTTAGCATAAAATACATTGCCTCCATTTCAATTTTATATTCGCTATCAGGGGCAGACACCTTAATGACCACAGTAAAGATAACAAACGTCTGCTTGATATTTACGTGTTCATCCTTCTTTAATAGCTTTAAAATGTTTAGCTCTGTAAAATAAGCAAAAATCTTCTTTTAATGTTGTTTTTTTGTGCAAAAGATAAGTTTTCAAGACTGAGCTCAAATGCCTAATCTTGTAGAAGGTAAATTCATTACAGGTAGGTAAATTTTCAGTAAGTAACTTTGAAGTCTTAATATTATGAGATCTCCTTTTTTTCTTTAAAAAAAAAAATTGTCCCACACTAGGAATGTTTCCTGTATCGTTGGTGCGTTTACAAACATTTAAACTCAGACCCAGAACAATTATCTGTACGCCATAAAAATATTGAACCCGCGACACGCAGCGCGGCAGTCGATCGCTCAGCCACTGCGCCAATCGTTTCGTCAAATCTGCCAAAAACTTTACCATGATTTTTGAAACCGTATTTAAATTTCATCAGCATTCCATAACACTTTGTAATACGTAAATGAACATTAATACAAGTTAAAAAATAAATGGGGCAGTAACAGATGCTACATGTTTTTCCACTTTGGGATGTCGTACAATATTTTTTAACGAAAATCATAAATCATAATCACATGAATCACTTTATCATTGGTATAGCTTTTGTTATTTCGACAATTCCAACCAATCATAGCACGCTTTGACAGTGTTTGTGTCGTTCAGAAACCAGTTGTCAGAATAAAGGCGTCATCGTCTATTCAGGATACATACCTACTTACAAATATCATGACACAGCAACACATACAGCACAATTTTAAAATTAGAAGCTTTTTCTGTGATGACAGAATGCTTAGTCATGGTACATTGTACCGACCGTATTGCTAATTGTTTCTTACAACTCACTATATTTTTGTAGCTGAAATTCCGTGTTAAAAACAATGAAAAATAGATCAGAGACAGAAAATTGAAAATTCATTAGCGGTTTCTGCACGATGCTGGCACATGAGAAAATGATTTGTATCCACGAACGTTTTTGATACACCCACTTAATCTTAATTAAAAAATCAACCTTTTTGGGTTTGGTACACTAAAGGAGAAAAAACTTAACCCTAATAGGATCACTTTATTGCCTGTCTGTCTGTCTGTCAACTCTGAAACGCGTAGAGGTTTGAGTTGTAAATAAAACAATATATTTAAATGTGTGGTCACGACTATGGGATACACACTGTATGATTTGAGGTACCAGAGTAGCGAATATGGCCAAAGTCAGCAGATATAATTTTACCCCACATAACACAGATAAGCCTTAAAAGAAGAAAGGGCAATTTATATGGAATCTGAGCCCGGCAATGTAGCATTTTCTAACCTATCTGAAACTGGAGGTCTCATCAAAATTAACATTTAATTATAAAAAATCTTGGCGCTAATCAATGAAATAAACAAGATGTGCATAACATGTCTAAAATACCAATTATTACCACTATGGCCTGAAGTTAATCATTGTATTTACCATAATATGTCCTCATTTATATACAATAGCTCAAAAGAATGAATACAGAAATACCGAATGACTGTAATGGCTCGGTGCCACTACAAGAATCGTCTCCTTACTTTGGGAACTATAATTCTAACTAACTACTAACTCGAATTTACACTGAAATTAAATACAATATGTATAACCGTATTAAAGTGTACCTATAATAAATATAAATATCTTGGGACAACTCACACACGGCTATCTGATCCCAAGCTAAGCAGAGCTTGTGTTATGTTCACCAGACAACTGATATACATACTTATATTATTTATAAATACATACATACTATAGATAAATCACACCCAGACACAGAACAAACAATCGTGCTCATCACACAAAGTTTGTCCTGGGTGGGAATCAAACCCACGACCTTCGGCTCAGCAGTCAGGGACACTAACCACTAGACCAACAGGCCCGTCAGACCTATCACAGCCTATTGAAGCTTGCTCTCTACACGATATCTATGTAGTCCCGTCTTAATGACGGCGGCGGTTCGAGCAAATTTAAAAACTGCCTGTTACATTGTCTATACAAACTAAAATGTTTGTTTCTATTAGCACATCGTTGTTTAGACGGCTGATATTATTAATAACGCATTCTTTTCATTCAGATTTTTGAATGAGAACAGAATTATTTGGCAAATTAACTAGTGGGGTAAGATAATAGTTTTTTATTTGAAATGCTTTTGTTATATTTGCCGGTAAAGAGCTTTTGGTTTAAAGAAAAAAATCAAGCATCATTTCCTTCTAGTTTTTATTGAGATTGTTCTAAGATAAATAATCTTTTATCAAACTACGAGATAGTTATTTTCTCCTGAAAAACTTTCCGACCGGTGCGATGCTAAGCCAACCCGGATTTTCGTAACAAAAGATAGAATCCGGCAAATCTGGGCTCCAATCTGCTACTCAAAAACTCTGTGAAAGTAGTAAAAGTGACGAATTTACTTGGTAAGGCACTTTAGACCTTAAGAATGAGGGTTAGAAAGTTAGAACTACAACAACTTCACTAGCCTATCTCTCCTTACCTATCTACTTACGCCACACCTACCTTTACTGGTGTCTACCTAAGGTAAATCCATTACCTACCTTCACCCTAAAATCTGTGCCCACCATTATCCATAAATTAGTACCAACATAAAATAATAATAAACAGCTCCAAGATTTCCCGCTCAATAATGAAACCGAGGCGTAAATCTCGTACCCTTTTATACTTCAGTTTATTCATGTTCCCGCCATGTTTAGGAAGAGGGATTGACGATACTTACTTTTGAATACGATTCAAAAGATCGTTTCGAATTGCTTCGATTCGATTTTCGAAATATCAAATCGGTTTGTATTCTACTTATTAAGAGACCAACGGAGCAGCAACAGAGGGAGTCACTGCTTCGTTGGTCTCTCGGTTGTAAGCGCGACTGCTGATCACGGAGTCCTGGGCACGATTCCCGGGTACGGCAAAAAGTGATATTGGGTTTTTCCATTAGAAATTTCACAGTAGCAGCCCACAGTTTGGAAGTTGGCGGTAAGATACCCCGTGCCTCGGAAAGCACGCACCTGATTCCTCTCTGGTCGTGTCTGATTACCGTCCCATCGGACTATATGAGGGTGAGGGAACAGAGCGTACATCTGTCTTAGGGCATACATTTAAGAGGTCAAAATATATTAATCCCTCTAATAGTCCAGGCAATATCGAAGAGACTCTTGTGTAGCCACTCATATAATGTTGTCGATTTTTGTTTTTCGAAATTGTTTCAATTTATGCTAACTTTTTTAACTTATACCAATAGTTTATACCACACGTACAAGTTATCATAATTATCATTGTAATTATGACATATTGACACGATACCTATCATACATTCCGTTAATGACAACAACCAATGCTTGAATCGATACAAACGTATTGGTCTGTATCTTATTAATTTGTATCGATTGAAAATATCGAAATTAAATTAATTTTTACCTAATTAATCAAATTGTTTCGATACTGTAAAAAATCGGATCGTGCATCACTACGTACCCCGGCGGCCATTACCGCGCGACCACTTATCGGCAGGTAACCCATTTACGAGACTAGGCGCGGAATATTTTAATACTTCATTTGCAACAAGTTTTGTTAGTGTGCTCGTAGCTTAATTTTATAGTGATTGGATTTGTAAGTTTGAATGGGGGCTTTGAGAATTGAGTATTTAAAACTTTCTATAGTTGAAATTGGTTAAACAAGGTACGAAGTATATTATTAGGTACATATATCCAAAAATAAAACCTGCTCCTTCTTCCAGAGAAGGTTGTATTCCAGAACTTTTCCCAGCAGTGGGTTAACCATGCTGTTATAAAACAGTAGGTAAGGGGGTTTTGGTCAAAAATCGCCGGCCAAAACCAAGCGTGGTATTTAATGCTCGTTCATTCTCTGCATGAGATGAGTTTCACCACTGTAGGAAAATTACAAGCTAATGTGTAAGCCGGCTTTGATCCGTTTCGGTTCACCGAAACTTTCGAACTAGAATCCCGACTCAAAACCGATTTTAAAACCGGAATCTCCTGTTCGGGCCTAAACTGGCTTTCGTGCAGTTCCGAATTGTATTTCAGAATTTAGATCTTTATGGTTCTATAAAGATCTAAATTCTAACCGAAGATCTAATTTCTATACTCTAGTATATCTACTATTTAAATATTCTAGTATAGAAATTATATCTTCGGTTAGTTTGGGCCTGATAGATAAGTGAACTGTAAGTTATAAAAATAATAAAAGACAAAAACTCAAACTGGTTTTACGGTATGAAACCGCGGGGCGCAGCTAGTATCATAATACTTAGTTCAGTTGGTCACTATTTTGAGGTCGTCGAATCGATGCTTCGGAATTGCACTAAATAAACTCATTACTAAGTAAGCTGTAGGACATAACGGAGATGAAGAAGTATATTTTTTTCTGCACCGAACAAACACAGTACTACCTACACGATCCTTCAATATTATTCTATAACCGTCATTTTCTTTGCAACAGTTCGAGCGGAGAAAAACTGGCACTGAACGAGTTTCCCTCAACAAACGACGATCGGTTAGCCGAGTGTGGCCGACTGCTTCCGACCGCGGCCATTCTTTATTTGTGTTGTATTTTAGGGTGCGAGTATATTGAGCGGACCAATACTACAAATATTGTGGAGTAGAAAATAGAGAGAGAATGTTTCTGGGTAGTAGAAAATTTTACAAGTTTAATCTTACGCAATTTTCTGCTACATTTTTGTTTTAAAATAAATCTTTCCCCACGCTAGTAATTTTTCCTGTATCATGGGTGCCTTTACAAATGATTAAACTCACATACACAAACAGCCAGACCCGGAACAAGTAACACTAGGTAAATATTTGTTCTGTACAGGCATCGAACCTGCGACACGCAGCGTAGCAGTCAATCACTCAGCCACTGCGCCAAACGTGCCTTTATTAGAAACTGATCGTAATTAGTACATTTTAAAGCTCCTAAATGATTTCAGACTCACTTGAATAAATTTAAAAAAAAATGACAGCTTGTAGTCTCACCAGCCAGTTGAAGCTGAATACCAGTACTTTACATGGAGCGACTGCCTATCTAACCTCCTTACCCCCGAATACTGAAACGTCACTCAAAATTTAAGTCCCACTTAAGTTTAACAGAGACTCAGAAGTGACGTTTGACCATACAAAATCTAAAGTTTAAGAGCTGCTCAAATGTTAAGCAGCCCTCACATTTTGAGTAACGTTTCAGTATTCGGGGGTTAATCCAGTATTGGGGCGATTTTTGGGCCAATAACTAAATGTAACGACTGTCAAATGGTTGACATTGACTGTCATTTTTAGATCTAGGGGCATCACATCCTTCACAATTTCATCAATAAGCAAAAATAAAACTCAATTGTAATTCGTTTTAAAATCCAATTTCAAATTCCAGCTTGAAATCATATATTTTCAGGGAATACGAATTTACGTTTCAATTTCCATTTCCAGAATGCTTTAAATTTTTCTTACCGTAAAATGTGAAAAGAATTGGTTAAAATTAGAATCAAATCAACTAAAACCAACTGTGTGACGAACGTGAAGTAAAATTGACGATCCTCAGAGTAAAACTGATAGACTAATGAGATAGTTTCACTTCACATTTAATGTTTTCATTAGAACATAAATTAATGTAATTTCTTTGCATTATTGTAGACAAGAAAATAGAATTTTCGCGTAGAATTACTATATGAGGGAGGGTCTGTATCGTTATTTGAGCATTACTCGTCCGTTGCTAGAGCCAGCCCGTGCTGCTGAGCCAGTTAGTGCAAATCAGTTCCCAATTAATATCACTCAGATCCCGCCTGTCCCTTTGTTGTCCTCCTTCCGCTGACGCTTAACCGAGGCTCGTACCCCACAGGGGGCGCCCTTAGCGTGTATTCGCTTAGTTTGTAATTTTTTTTCTCTGCCTGGTCTTAATTTTTAAGGCATCCACAGGAATCGCCCGGGTAAGAAAACGACAACCTCCTAGGTTGAACTGCGAGATGCCGTTCAGTAAAAAAAAAACTTTGTTCGAGGACTTGTTCGAGAAACTGCATTGTGTGTTGGGTTTTTTCATCAGAAATTTCTTAGTTGCAGCTCCGGACTTATGCCCGTTTGATGGCAATAGACTCGCCCCCTGTTAAATTGGACTTAAAATATAACTGGCAAAGTGTGGGTGTACTATGTATTAGGTATGCCTCTGCCTAACCGTTCAGGGCTTACAGCCCGTTCAGTCATTTGTCCACAGAACTGAAAAAACCCGCCAAAAGCGAGTTAGACTCGCGCTGCCGGACTCGCGGGTTGTTCGAAAGAGATACCGGCCCCAGAACAATAAGAGCAATAGAAAGAACATGGGTGGATTTTAGTCAGTACAAGTCTGATACCACTTCCCCCCCCACTCCACCCAGAGCAAGGGAAAGTTGTTTGATGATTTCCCATCCCCAAAAAAAACTCGCACACCGAGGGTTTTGAACAAATTTGCAACATAACCAGTCAAAGCTTTTGAATGAGGGTTGATTTCTTTGACCGACAGACGGACAACAAAGTGATCCAATAAAGGTTCCCTTATTATCTTTTGAGGTACGGAACCCTTAAATAAATTAACTTGCTTGTTTTACGAGTGGAAACATACCCTCACTATTTAATGAATTTTAGAAACTAATTTTAAAACCACGTAATGTGTTGTTTCGTATCGGATACAATCGTTTTTCTAGATTTATTTCCAGTGTCCGATTAATTTATTTCGCTTAAAAGAAATTGAGATACACATTTCAGTTGTATTCGTGAACAAAATGAATACGTGTTCATTTCAATGTTACGATTTTTAATTTGGAATACAGAATACTGAGTGATTTCTTTTGCTTAGAGAGAGTTAATTTATAAAATTGTGTTTCAATTTAATTGTAATTCTTTGGTGACTGAAACGTGTAATGGTGCAGTGTATAGATTTTATTAGTCATTTCATTTAAATAATTATTTAATAAAGTGGAGTAATTAAGTTGGTGAGATTATATGAAATTTCATTTTATTCAACATTAATTTCAAACACCATCATCTGCCGAGCCTTCTCCCAACTATCTTATGGTCGGCTTCCAGTCTAACCGGACGCAGTTGAATACCAGTATTTTAAATGGAGTGACTGTCTTTCTGACATCCAGAACCCACTTAGTAGTGGATAATACTAGTTATCAGACTTTCTGGACACTATCTATCTGTAATGACGGTTAAAGATCTACAAATGACGACCAGAACTAAAAGCTTAACGTGCTTTTCGAGTCTCAGAGAAAATTTGGTATGTAACGGGTGGTCATCAATCCACAGAGCAACCTAGGCAAGCGCGGCTTAACTTTAAGATCGACCTGCGCGGCTGCCATAATTTAGTCACGAGGTCCTCAATAATTTCAAACAATTGATAAATAATTATAACCAATACTGTGCAACAATGGCGCCAGCGGCTTCGCCCGCATGCTATAAAAAAGTCATATATGTTATTTTTGACTATATTCTACCCCTGTGCCAAATTTCATCAAGACCCGTACATCAGTTTTGACGTGAAAGAGTAACAAACATCCATACATCCATCCATCCATCTATCCATCATTCACCATCCTCACAAACATTTGCAATTATAGTAGTAGGAGAAGGAAGTAGAATATTCTGGAAATAACTTTATAAGTCACTAAACATTTTAACCTGACCAATCACTGGACCTGATTTCATTAAATTAAGAGACTCACACTGATTCTATAGCCACTAATTTGTTACATTTTGTGTCAAAAGCGAATTTTCATTTGAAATTTTCATTCATCAAATCACGCTTTCAGCATTTCACTATCAAGCAGTATACAAACCCGAATGCATTAACTGAGCACACACACACCCTTCAGCCAATTACTTGAACACACACACAAGTCATGTACGTTCCCATGTATTTACAATACACACCTACATGAATGAAATGTGTTTATTTTTACACATTCATTTCAACACCGACTTCCCAGCCGTGGGTAACCCAAGATTGTTTGATATTATTCATTCGGCTTGATTGAAAACGTAACATTGTAAGTGATTTTTTAAAAAGCTGATTTATTTAAAACTAAACAGATTGGATTTTTAAAGGATTTTTGTTGAATTCTGAAGAGGAATCTTGGTTTTGAGGGGTACGTTTTTTTTCTTTTGAGGTAGGTTGTTCGTTTGTCTGTATGTCAATACCCTTTATCTCGGGAACGCATGGAGGTATCAAGTTAAAATTAAAACTATTTACCCAGGTCTGGCAAAATATCAACCTTCTAAGTTTAGTTAGCCTGAAGATCGACGGAATTCTCGGCTCGCGAGTCAAATTTGGATTTGGCCGGTTTCTCTTATAAATTCTGTCATTTAATTTCAATAACAATTATTATTTTAGTGAGGAGAATAATTTAAGAGTACCTAACTAGTAAATTATCATAATTATTGAAAAATACATGAAATTTTACCAGTTTAAAAATAATGTATCCTTATTATTTGAATGACAACGGAGTACAAGATCTATAGACAAAATACCACAAGTTACTGACATTTACACTATGGTTTAGTCGATGACGAAGAGGGTATTATTATCCATTCAGATCATTTTCATATGTTACAAATTGTAGGTTACATTTTAGCTTGGGAATGACTTGTAGTTTTTTTTTCTATTTAAACCTGGAACCTTTAAGTGACTATAAAGCGACTGTAAGGCCGTGCGCTGCGTTAGGCGGGCGCACGGCGCGGGCGCCCGCGTGGCGTGCTGTTTCATGTAATCTCATAGATCAGCGCTGCGTGCAACGGGTCGCCCGCCGCAGCGCTCGGCCAATGGCCGTGCGCTGCGTTAAGAAACAGCACGCCAAGCGGGCGCCCGCGCCGTGCGCCCGCCTAACGCAGCGCACGGCCTTAGACAGCGTCAATAGGTAAAATTGAATTTGATAATATTGCTGCAAAATAGGACAAAAGAAGGCCGAAAATTATAACTGTAAATCAAAACTAAATTGTCGCCAAACTTCTGTATAGAAACAAGTTCGCGAAACTTACAAAATACGCGTTCATATTAATCAAAGTTGAAAACAGCGATATATCAATTAAGAAAGTTTCAAGTTCGACCAAACAGTTGGCTTTTACAGGATTGAACTACTTTTACAAATGTGTAGGTTCGTTCTCAGTAGAGGCCTTGACTAGAGTGGTTTATGGAAACTTTCAGATTAGTAGTCCCTCGGGGACGAGGCAATTAAAATATTCTCCTAACTACTCTTTGCCAACTGTGTTGGGTCGGCTTCCAGTCTAACCAAATGCAGCTGAATACCAGTATTTTACATGGGGCTACTGACTATTTGACCCGCATAAACCGTTTACTTAGTAATATATACTGCAGGCTTATGTATGCTTCACACATCGTCTTTTTATACAAGTCGTTGATACTTTTTTTTGTATAAAGTTTTTCTCAAACTAAGGCAGATTTGCCTCAGTTTGAGCAAAACTTTATGGTGATATTGTTTCTACTAGTTTACCATAACTTTACATTCTCCCCTGTCACACGTCACGGTATCATTTAATCCTTTCTCTTTCACATCCTTTCATTCCTTACACATTCCATCTATCTTTTCTTTGGGCTTTCTCTCCCTTTCCATCCACAAACATCCAAGAACAGATAAATGCGTTTTCTTTAACATTACTCGAAGCGGTAACACCTAAATGAAATAAAAGTTAAATAAATCAGTAGATATCTATTAGGGTTATTGCCAACTAACAGTGTGGAGGACGAATTTTTTGACACAATTTTTTAAAATTATTTAAGTTAAGTAGTATGTAAATTTAATTTAATATTAATTTTCTTAATTGAACTATATTGTTACTCTTATTTAAAAAAAAATCAGTAGATTTGCGTTATTATGAAATTGACCATGAAAATTGTAGCTCAAATTATCGATTGGGAAAATCCGAAACTCTTGTGCATTATCATTACCTAACCCGTTCTCAGTCTGCCGTGATTTTTATACCGCATCGAGCTGCCGTACTAAATATAACATCGTTTCTGGAAGAATGCCTGTAATGATCTACGGCCGGTTATTTACGTCCAGTATTATGAACAGACTGCTCTAACGAAAGATGAGCGATTCGACTTGAGTTACAAGCGGTGGCGGGAGAAAAACTGTCACATTTTAATTATGTTTATTATGTACTAGCTTTCGCCCGGGACTTCCACGTGGCATAGTTATTTTGGCCTAACGCTTACTTTTACCCGTGATTATTACCGCGTGAAAATTCAAAACAAAAATATCATTCTCTCCAGTTTGATCCCCTTATTCTCCCCCTTTTCTTCCCTTTTTCTTCCCCTTGTCTCTCCTCTTTCTCCCCTTTTTCTCCCCTTTTCTCACTTTTTTATACCATGTCCGTCTCCAGATTCCCAACTATCTCTGTACCAAAATTCATCAAAATCGGTTTGGCCATTTAGACGCAAAGACGTAACAAACAATAAAACTCACTTTCGCTTTTATAATATTAGTAAGGATTATGTACCAAATAAATGTCTAATAATATAAATGTCGATAAGTGCAGGTTTGTTATAACTTATTGGTAACTTAACTTTCGAACCGTTTGAGGTTGATACTCTGGGACACGTGAGATCCTTGTGCTCAACCTTTTTAAGCATATTGCAAAACTTTAAGTCTTTAAGTTGACACTTCCTTGACATAAAAGCTAGCTTTTGCTTTAGCCAGAGACTAACGTGGCAACACGGCCAGTCTCTTAGGAACATTACCAGCCAGAATATTTGGATGGCGATTAGAATTTGTTTTTTTTTTTAACATGAAATTGTCAAACTTTGAAACAAAGGAGACCAAAAGGTGTACGTTTCGTATAACAATCGAATTAAGTCGCTTTCGCTTATGACTTACAACAAAATGTTGGTTTCGTTGTTTTTTTTAACGGGAAGTTTGTATTGGCTCTTGATTTATTTTCACAAAAAGTGCAATGACGTGCAGTATCACCGCCCTTGCTGTTCATTTTAAAATATTTCCATGTGATATAGCAGAGTCACTGTTGCTGTTTCAAAAATATACGTACCTACAATATTATTTATTTTTGATACATTTTGCACAAATAGCAAGCTGTCTCTGGTCAGCAAACATCTAAACTACGGTGCTGTCCTAAAGCCTATATGGTTATATGGAATGCAGCTGTAGGGTTCCACAGGCAACTCTAACATAAAAATCATCCAAAGAGCTGAATGCTCGATCCTTAAACATATAGCAAAAATGCTCCCTGTTTCATAAAGAACTCGGAAATTCATCACCTCGTGAAGTTGAGTACAGTAATGGATGAAATGAGGGTTTATGCAAAGTCACAAAATTAACGTCTTCAACATTAAAAAGAATGTTTTTATAAGAAATAGGTATTTAAAAATGTAGTTCATCTAAAATATAAAAATGAATCGCAAAATGTGTTGGTAAGCGCATAACTCAACAACGCCTGGACCTATTTTACCAATTTTATTCTATTCTAAATGTTCGTTGAAGTCCAAGGATGGTTTTTACGACGAGAAAAAATTGGTAGGATGAGTAGGGTAGATAGGGTAGAAAAACTGCATTGCAACGAATGCCGGGCACAGCTAGTATGTAATAAAATGAATAAACGGAATTTAATATTACTATTATGGCTAAAATATCATTGGTTTTTTCATGATCTCGTCATTTATTAAGGCTCGGAGTAGCACTTTATTCCAGATTTCTCTTCTATATTGCTTCTCCTCAGTAGATAGTACTTTTCATCCCCATAATAATAAATAAATAAAAATAAATAAATATCTTTGGACAACTCACACACGGCTATCTGATCCCAAGCTAAGCAGAGCTTGTGTTATGGTAACCAGACAACTGATATACATACTTATATAATTTATAAATACATACATATTATAGATAAAAATAATTAATAATTTTTTAATAATTTTTAATAAATAATATAACTTATTCCATCGTTTTTTCGAGCTCCTCCTATTTTCAAAGACAAGAATTCTACTCAAAACTGCATTCCTATGAAAGTATTTTAAAATTTGTAAAAAAGAAAAAGAAAATATCATATTAGGTGAGTCAGAAAAATCCTGAATTATTACGATCTTTATACAAACACACTCTTGTCTACACATCTGACAATATGACGGGAACACTTTAACAGCAGTAATTTATAAAAATGTCGAAAAACCGACAAAGATATTTATCAGTTCTGTTTACATTGAGATTTCTCTTAAAATAGTGATTTGATGTACGAGATTAGGACCTTGATGTGATGGGTAGGTAAACAGCTGGAGCCGATGCCAGCAGTTGCAGAAATGCTCAAGGAAATTTTACGTCGTTGGTATTTATGTCAAAGTGGATTTACCTAGAGCTTGACGCGCGAAAAGTTCTCAAATAATATGGCATCATTATTTTCTATTTATCACATAATATTCAGATAATAAATTACTTTTCTAGACTCAAAATATCAAACAAGTTGCTGACACGGTGGCAGAGTTTTGATGTCACTCATGGGTCTCTCTGACTAACCTTGACATTTCGTCGAAAATAATCTCTCAGGCATGCTTTTTTCCTCACGATATTTTTATTTAATTAAATGAATATAATATAGTGATAAATAATTATACAATACGCCCATGAATCCGAAAAGTCTTACGTTCCAATTCTAGACCCATGACTTGTCAGTCCAACGGTTAACGTTTTCATTTTATGAACCGTTTCGTGTGAACTGACGTGTAAAATTTCCAGTCCTACCAGTCTTTGAAGTTTTCCTCGCGTCAATCAAATGTTCTGCTTACTGTACATAAATATTAATTAATATTAATGTTTAGAAATGTTCGAATAGATCATCAAGCTTATTTAATTACATTTATAAGATGTTAATAATGAACTTTAACAAATATTTTCTGGGAAGTTATTTGTTAAATTATGGAAATACCTTTCAAAATATATGTATATAGTATATGAGTAGTATGGGTTTTTGTGGTATTTTATTTAGCACTAAAAAATGTGAGTCGTCAAACAAAAACGCAAGCAGATTATTGTGCTAATTTACAATATTAACTGCACTTGAATATTTTTAGCACGCCACTCAGCAAATAACCCAAGAAAAGTATTTAAGATAAAGAGTTAAAAGCGAGCAAGGCACCTTTGTAACCTTTAATTGTCTGCCAATGTTAATTATATTCTCCAGAAACGCATCAATCATTCATGGAAAAATAAAATAAATATTTATTTTTGTAGCTCCTTCAAAGTTTATTGAACCACAACTAACTATAAAAGCAATGCACTTCTCGTTCAAAATAAACAGACACCATCACAAACACCATTTAAAAACAATCCTTTCATTCATAAAATTAAAAAGAAAAACAAAACACTCACGATCTCAAATGTTCACATAAACATGCAGTTGTTACTGAACTACAAATCCAAATCTTAAAACAAAGTTGTAAAGGTCAAATTCAT
This sequence comes from Ochropleura leucogaster, assembly GCA_958449745.1. Lineage (NCBI taxonomy): Eukaryota > Metazoa > Arthropoda > Insecta > Lepidoptera > Noctuidae > Ochropleura > Ochropleura leucogaster. The sequence goes on along the minus strand of OY288223.1, from coordinate 6,962,568 downwards.
TGGGCAGTAAAGTAACAGGTAATTTTATGTCGTTGTAAATCGTACAATATATCTGTATAACAATTTGGAAGCGAATGTTATGCAGAATGATGTTGTAAAGTTTCAGCGAGTAAAGAGGCGGAATTATACTGAAACAGTAAAATATATCCCTTGAATGCAGGAAATTTACACACAAGGGTATTATACAGGGTGGCCAGTTGATAGACGTCCAAAGAAAAAAATTAGATGCCTTATGCTAAGGGGTACCCGAATTACCCCCATGTATGTTCCGCGATTCTTTGTAGTTTAGGAGCTAGAATTTTTTTAAGTACTATTTTCAAAATTTTCACCTAACATTGGTTTTTATTTTTTATGTCTTTATTATCTTCTTAACTATCTACCGTATTTTTTTATCATAAAAGTGGCAAAAATAAAGAAATCCCAAATTATAACAATAACTGTAAAAATACCTTTATTGCTATCAACGCTAATTACAGGAAATAATCCCCGATCAAGCTCTATATTTTTTTACCGATTTTGTCTGTTGAAGGTCCATAGAAGTTTTTAAGATCATTTAGAAACCTCTGGCACCCCTAACTTATTTTTTTTTAAGCTCTGAACATTTTTGATTATCGAACTCTAATGGTAATTTTGAACTTTGGACTAATTTTGTGGTAAGTTTTACAATGCCTAGGCAAACGGTTTTTTTTTGCAAGGTAGCTATAGTTATCGCTAATAGTTTCCACAAAAAAGAATATCTAAAAATGATAGGAATAAAGACATAAAAAATAAAAACCAATGTTAGGTGAAAATTTTGAAAATAGTACTTAAAAAAATTCTAGCTCCTAAACTACAAAGAATCGCGGAACATACATGGGGGTAATTCGGGTACCCCTTAGCATAAGGCATCTAATTTTTTTCTTTGGACGTCTATCAACTGGCCACCCTGTATAAATGTAAGTAGTCAAATTGTCAAATTAGCCTCCGAAATTCTTAAACAGTAATGAATGCTTGTTGTAAAAAGGTGTGGGAATAATTTTGTTTGCTATACAATAAGCTGAAATAAATGATTCCATGCTCTTGTATTAATAATCGAATTAATTAACGTTTATGTCAAGATAAAAGACAGCATCGAAGTGCGTAATGGCTAGAAACGAATCTTCTGCAGTTGGACCCTAATACCAACGGCCCTAGTACTAGTTCGCGGTGTGAACGTAATGTAAATAAACGTAATATAATAAATACGGAATCCTAAAAATCGATTTGTTAAAAATAAAGAAGAAATGGAACCCTTATTGGATCACTACAAGAACCTTTATCTCGGTAACGCCTAGAGGTATCGTATTGAAATTAAAACCTTATACTCAAGTCTGAAGTCCTTAGGAGGTGTGTAAAAATCAACTCTCTAAGTCAACACAGTCACAAGATATGGCCGTTTATGTCGCAAGTTTGTATGGAACCTTAGGTCCGGGAGTCTGAGACACACTTGGGTGGCTTTTTCTTATAAATTACTACACACACAATAATTACTCCTCCTGCACCTATCTAGATCTAAGAAGTAAATGTTAAAGTTCAGGTCGAGATAGCCCAGAGGTTAAGTCCTCGCCTCTCATGCACGTGGTTGTGGGTTCAAATCCGGCCACGTAAAATTGTGACTTTTTCAATTCTTATGTAACTACTTCACTAAGGTTATCTTGAAGTGTGGGTGAAGGAAAACATCGTTAAGAAACCTGAACTTACAATTAATCTAAAGTCTGAAATCGCCAACCCGTCTTGAGCAAGCGTGGGGATTAATGCTCGTGCCTTTTTTGCATGAGAAGAGGCTTTTGCCCAGCAGTGAGACAATTTTATTAACATTACTATTATAAAATCTTAGAGTAATGCAGGTGGCCACATACTGGTTTAACACAATATGAGTTTCACGAAAAGAAAAAATCTAAATATTTTCATTTCATACAGGCCTACACGGGCACTTATAAACGTACGAGAAAAGGTACACAAAGGAAGTAATACCCCACTAATTAGACACAAACACATTGCAAACAAAACAAAACACAATAAAAGGCTTGCACGAACACAAAAGACAAAAACAAAACGCGGAAATCCTCAAACATACTTCAGAGCGTTTATCTCCACCGCTTCATAAAATTCGCTGAAAGTAATTGCTTACGTTTGCTTATAAAATGCTTCTGAAATGCTCAGGAACGAGCAAGCATTATTTATTTACGTATTGTTGGATCTCTGAACATTCCTGAGGCACTTGATTATGCATGTTTAATGAGGGGAGACTATATAGAAAGGACGATGTATTATGTCATCATTTCGGGTACCTATCTTATGTTTAGATGAAAAAGAAACGGTTATAATTGGGGACATGTCGTTAAAAATGTATCGGAATTCTTGGTACTCGTTATTGTGTTACAGATTCAATGTTATTATTTCTTTGGGAAAAAGATCTTTCGGTACATGGTCATGAGAATTAATTATGAGGATATGGTTGAAGGAAAATGTCCTCTTACGCGTTTGAAAAAGGTTCATTTTAACATTTTATTGTATGTGCTCTTTCGTTGCTTGTAGTCCTGTTTAATCATCAAAATTCCATTTCGTTCAAAAGACAATCTGCCTGTTTGGTAGTTTTTATGCCAAAAAACGGAATTTCAACAGATAAATATGTCCTAAATTTTAAGAAACGAATTCGATAGATAAATTCCTGCGTATTGACTAAAACCAGAATCAATAACATTAAATACGAAAAAATATTAAAATACTGACGGGACGGTATGTCTATCTATAATTAACGCTAATTGACCGGACGGTACGTCTTTTTTGGTAGGTAGGCCTTTAGTGTAGAACGCAGCGTGTGTAATTACTCTTGCACCATCCCATCTCTCTTCGTGCTGCGCTGGCGCTGCCAATACCGCTAAAGAAAACATTAAGCTGCGTAAATATTGTAATCTTATTAGTAACTATATTTTCGAGCCGTTTAGGGTTGAAACTCTGGGACCGTGGGGTACTTATTCTCACCGTCTTTTTAAGGATATTTCAAAATGTTAAGTTGACTTTTCCCGTGACCCAAATGACTTTTGCTTTGGCCATGGGCTAAGCGATGCCATACAACGTGACAACTCAGCCAGTCTTATGGGTAATATTACCAATAGCGTTGAGGACAAATTACTACGCATTTTTTTAGTATATTTATAAGTTAATTTCTTTTTATTCGAGTATAATTGTAAATAGCATGGGATTAAAATGAATTGTTAAAGTTTATAGTATTAATTATTATTGTCGGTGTATTTCAGAAAATCATGCAAATTTAAGCAAACAGATAGTACCTGTTATTAACTTGGGTCATGCTTTGGCCTTGGGACTAGAGTACGAAAATTTCATTCGACTGAGGCTTAAATACGAGACGCATTACAAACGGTTTATGTGTCCATTTGTAGTGGAAAGCTAGAGGGAGATGTTTTCGATGAAATAGGTAGTGTATAATTAGCTACTGGGTATGATTGGATCTAAATGGTAGTATGATATTGTTTATATAAGAGCTAAAACGAGTTTTCATACAAAACTAGCACAATTATGTGCACCGTACAAGGCTTCCGTACAAACTTGTAACGTTAATAGTCATATCTTTTGACTATACTTGAAAGGTTTTTTTCATAGCGCAAAGGGACCACAGTCTTATGTAAATGGTTTTAATTTCAACTCGATACCTCCACGTGTTCTTGAGATAAAGGGTCTTGATTGACAGACAGGCGGACAACAAGGAAAATAAGATTCTTTAAGGATCCTACAAGGGTTCCACTTTTTCCTTTTATGGTATGGTTTAAAAATTCTAGTCTTCCGTAACTCAAAACCATATCAACTCACACACCAGCATGTCCTTCAACTTTCTAAATGAATACTACTACGAATCTAATGTCACAAATATCCTCTTTCCCAATACATCACATTTTTACCTACGAACGTAAAGCTCTCAATAAGTGCCCCATAACAAAAACTAACGTTGTAAACAGCATAAATCTCTAAGACAATAACCACGTGCCACTTTCAGCTAAGTGTTGAATTTCTATGTGCGTTTACAAGCCATTTATTAACGGTGCTCGTAAACAATTAGTTTGGAAACGCCGAGAAGTGAGTAGGTATGTAGTTATGAATTAAATGGTGATGAATGATATGCATTACAATATGTAATACCGACTGAAATACAGCTGCGTCCTGTTCTACTAGTAGCTGAAATTATTGAGATCGGTAAGTTGGGAAAAAGATAATTCTTAAACTATGTTCTCTATGGATAGTTAAATCGAGCTTTATTACTACCTTATGTGTTTGCTAACTACAAATTCTGAATGAAGTTAAAAATACCTTGTATTCGTGGCTTTGCATGCACATCGAAAATATCTTCTGGTTTTTTTTTTCGAATGGGAAATTGGGAAATCAACAAAAACCTCCTCCACTTTGGACGAAGCGGGGGGTGTGTCAAATTTTTACTGACTACAACCCGTGTTCCTTCTTTTTGTGTTCCGGGGTCGCCGTATAAATGATATCTATTTGGATTAGTTTTTGGTAGTTAAACCACGTGCCATTCCTAAAACTATATAATTTTTTAACCTATATTAATCCAGGTCATGAGCTATCGAAACATACACATGGTTACTCTGTCAATTTTTAAAAAAAAAAAAAAAACGTTGCCCCACACTAGGATTTCTCCTGTATCGTGGGTGCGTTTACAAACATTTAAACTCACATACACAAACAGCCAGACCTGGAACAACTATCTATAGGCCATAAAAATATTTGCTCCGTGCGGGGATCGAACCCACGACACTCAGCGCAGCAGTCCATTGCTCAGCCACTACGCCAACCGTGTCGTCAAATTATCAATAGACAAACAACCAAAGTAAATAAAATTCAGTCACAGACGGTTATTCAAAAATAAAAAGAGTCACTTAATTCCAGGGAGACAGTGAGTGAAGATTGACTGACAGTTTGTATTCTTTGGAGCAGCCACGCAGGTGACGTTTTCGTAGATGGGGTGAAAGTAATTTTAATTGACATTTACAGCCTTGGAAATGTGAAAAGTATATTTTATGTGGAAGGAAATATTTCTTTGATCCTCTAAAACCTTACTGAACTATTAGTGATCGCTTTTTTATAAGTTTTATTTAACGTGCATGTTTGTTTGTTTAGGTCAACTTTTGCAACTAATCCTTACTAATATTATAAAAGCGAAAGTGAACTTGTTTGTTTGTTACCTTTTCACGCTTTAATGGCTAAACTGATTTTGATAAATTTTGGTACAGAGATAGTCGGGAACCAGAAGACGGTCATAGGCTTTTTTTTAAAAAAAAGACTGGGATATGAGGGAGAAAAAGGGGGGAAACGGGAAAACTTAGCGTTGCTATTAAAAATCCATAAGGTGCTACCGAATTTAATGCGAGCGAAGCCGCGGGCAAAAGCTAGTAAAACAATAATCCTTGTCGATTGAGCTGAAATTTGTCATCCACATTTATTATGACTAAATGACGTCATATTAAATCCAACATGGCGGATTAATTATTTCGTTTTAAGTTTAAAGGCCAACTACTGGGTCTCAGGAGATTTTATACATTTTTCTCTCTAGAGACATTTTTGTCTCACATATTTTGTGTTTCTCTGATATTATACAATACCTCAATAAATATGCTGTTTGAAACCACTCTTCGAACCTATGAATCATTTATGAAAATGTTTTCACACCGGTCGTTTGTCCTCACAAGCGTATGTGTCACCTTAAAGTTTCAGCCACAGTTTTTTTTTTAACTAAAAATACTCCAGTACCTAATCCTACAAACATTGATGGACAGCCAACGTGGACAGTGGGCCTGGCCCACACGATCTGTCATGTATGACGTATCCTGTCCCTCCGATCGCGCAGAATTTATTATCAATACAACTTTTTTGCCATGTTTCATTTCGTATTTTTGTTTACGGAATTTTAAATGTTTTATGGAGAGCAATATTGTAGATTCGAATGTGTTTGTGCTGTTGCGCGTTGTTTCTATTCGCTCGTTTCGGGTTCCGTATCTCAAAAGGAAAAATCTGAACCCTTATTCATTCAATTTATTTTTCATTTATTATTCCCTTATTCCTCACGTTGTTGTCCGTCTGTCTGTCTGTCAAGACTAATTATCCTGAGAACGCGTTGAGGTATCGAGTTGTAATTAAAAGCATATAAATTTGACTATGGTCCTTTGAAACTATGAAAAAACAACCCTCTAAGCCTACACAGTCAAAAAATATGGTTTGCGAGTCCGACTCGCACTTAGCCGCTTTTTTCCTCTGCTTTTGGCCTTCCCAATTCGTGTCGGATTGCCATCCACCTCCATTACATAATGCATATACGTACCGGTATTAACGGTATGAAAAACCACGAAATATTTCAATACATTTCATCCTGGAATTCCGGTAAAATTCCCTTAACAAAAAGGTGTGTGCCCCCGCGGCGTGGCCGACGGCTATTTGCGTTGGTCTGGTCACGGAAGCGGCTAGAGGCGATAGTGTGACAACGGCTAGGGATGTCTATGGCAACATTTTTGGTGAAAAAATATTTTGGATGTTGGATAAGGATTTTGTGTTGTACACTTTTTTTCGTATGGTAAATCACCAAATGACTTGTATCACTAAGTGTGGAGTAGAAAGGAGTGTCAGACTTGTATTGACCATAACTTATCGGCTATCCATGTTCCTTCTTTTGAATTTTGTGTTCCGTGGCCGCGGATTTAATTTCGAACCAACCCGCAGCCCTGACACTTACAACTGTGTGTACTATAAATTATTATTATTTTTGGTCAACATGTACTGTTTCTTAGCTCATTAGCTAGTTTGAGCTACATTAACGGGCGTATGCCAAGTTAATGTAGTGTGTATTCAAATCCTTACTAATATTATAAAAGCGAAAGTGAGTTTGTTTGTTTGTTACGTCTTCGCGCCTTAATGAATCAATTTTGATGGATTTTGGTACGGAGACAGTAAAAAAAAATTGCCTATGTGCGTCTCCAGGGTTCCTGGAGTTCCAGGTTCCTCCAGGAACCTGACGACGCACATAGGCAATTTTTTTTTAAAGTGGGAAATGAGGTAGAAAGAGGAAAAAAAAGGGAAAACAATCAATAAGGCGCAAGGGCATAAACTACAGTTAGCAGGTACCTGTAAATCGAAAAGGGAAACTGTGTTACCCCGAATTCAACGCGACCGTAGCCGCGGGCAAAAGCTAGTGTTATAATAAAGTAATACCAGCCTCTGACTGACCCACTGCTAGTCAAAGGCCACATCACCACGCTTGCTCAAGACGGGTTGATGATATCAAACTTACATTAATTTTAAGTCCACGTCTCCTCACGATGTTTTCCTTCACCGGTATCTGTAAGATCTTAGATTAACAATAGAAAGTACATTTGAATTTGATGAAGTCACTTTGGTACTTGCTCAGATTTGAACCCACAAACTCATGTACGAAAGGCGAGGGACTTAACCTCTGGGCTATCACGACCTTTGAACTCAACTGTTATTATTTTAATATTGCCTTTCAAGATACTTAGTCGCTAGATAAAATAGCAATTTATCTTGACATAACAAACATAACATTCACACACATACACAGGTGTGTTTTATTTTACATTTCGCTAGTTATGTTTGAGTCCTATGTTATATAGGGCAAATTTATCATTATCAACCTGATACAAATTCAAATTCTATGGCTGCGGCTAAAAAAATCTTCTTGGAAAAACTCAAAAACACTTTGTAAACAAACTTGAGCAACTCCTTGAACCCAGGTCATGTCCGTCATGATTGCGTTTAAACCAACGAACCAGTTGTTTTGTATTATCACAAATTAAAATATTATACTTCTGAACATATCATTGAAGGGTTAAACAAAAGTCTACAATCAAAACAAACATAAAACAAATTCAATCACCAATAAAACCTTTACGACATGTCATAAATCCTAATTTACATATAAATTGTGTGGCAACCCTAGCCGGCATTGACATTGCATCTATAATGACATTTGACGAGAACAAATGACACTTTAATTGCAATGGCGTCGTATTACGGCGTCCGACGTCCAGGGACGGCCAAATTATTTACCGTGCAATTGATACAGTGGTCGCAAGGTTTCACTATGATTATTTTTGGTTTGTAACCAGTGCCGTGGAGCAAAAAAAGTTTGTATGGATGGTTTGTATTCAGTTTTTTTCCGGTTTTCGTATTTGTACAACGACTTTTTAAGGTAGCGCTTTTTTTTCGTAGCGGAATTCCTCAAATAAGTTCTCCCGCTCTGGCTGGAGCGGAAGAGAGTGTCAGACTTGTACTGACTAAGACCTATCTACCTTATTTCTTTCGCCTTTTGTGTTTTTCTTTCAAACCAACACGCAGTAACGAAATGTACTAATGTGTGCACCTCTTAAAAAAGTCTATTTTACTGGCAACAACTAGCCAGTACAATCATTATTTACGCGCAACCCTGACAGTCAGTAGCCATGGCAGGCCTCTCTATTTTGCTGACATCTCTTTGAGGCGCGCGTTGAACACGAACGCGGCGTCGATACGGCCTGTCGTCACTAGACGGACGAACCGTGACTTACCCATTGCTCACCGTCTACAGACCCGCGTCTACAATGGCCGGGAGTTGTATCGAAAATTACAAGACCAAAGACCGCCTTTGTACCTAATTTTTTGTGCGAAAAGTTTATATAAATACCCATTTTTTGGTCGGGAAATCATCAAATGACTTCCCCCGCTCTGGGCGGAGCGGGGTGGCATGTCAGACTTGTACTGACTAAAACCCACCAACCTTCTATTGCCCTTTACGTTCCGGGGCCGCGATATCTCTTTCGAACAATTCGCAACCCCGGAACGACCCGCAACCCCGGAAATAAATACCCGTTTGGTGTATAGTATAACTCTGTTTTGGTGGGTGTAGATAATGCTGTCAAGAATTTATATTAAAGCGACTTGCTTGAATAAATTTTGTAGTCATTTATGAAGCGGCACTAACATTACCTTAAATATTTTATCACGAAAAACTAGACCCAGTTCCTGAATAAAGCCTAAGCAAACTTCCAATAAAATTAATTGAAATATGTCTGTTTTCCTCGCTTCCGAAATAAATTAATCGTATAGCGTATACACATCTGTAATTATGTTGTATGCATGTTAATCACATTTAATTCTTGCTCGAGGTGAGAGCCTGGGGATCCGTGACACAGGGTATCCTAGTATAGACTCCAGTCTCTCCCAAGGAATACATTTTTTTTGTTACAATGTTATTTTCAATTACATGTTCATCAATGTTATTAATATACCTATATACCAATGTATACCTTTGTGAAGATAGAAAATAAAGATATATTTTTATTATTAATAAAAGATGACAGAATTAAATGTGAAAATCTTTGATACTTTTAACTAGAGAGTGTTCATGATCTGTCTAGCCTTTGCTTTATTATGTTGGGGTTGGCTTCCAGTCTAACCGAATACAGATCAATACGAGAATTCCACATTATGACACCGTCTAACCATAACTTCCAAGTAACTGGCTAAATTCACTCGCATAGTCACTCCAGGTTTGCAATCTTTTGGGTAAATTGTAATTTAAACACGAATTTGTCGGCACGGTTGGCGCAGTAACTGAGCGATTGTCTGATGCATTTCTTTAAATACAAATATTTGTATGACTTACAGATAGTAGTTCCGGCTGTTTGTGTATGTGAGTTTAAATGTTTCAACCCACGATACAGGTTATAGGAGAAAATTCGATTATAAAACAAAAAGTCACTACAAAAAATCCTCTTAAAACCGCTTAAAAACACACACAAATCTACTACACAAATCTTGTATTTTACATCTAAAACAGGAAACGATTGGTCTTATTGTAAATCATGTGCTTCAAAATAAATAATAGTTCTGGAAATAAATAGACGTTAACGCCCACAGAATCATCGCCATTATTCCGATAGTACTCTCAGCGACAAATCAAGCTATACAAAACTAATTTATTTAGATCTCTCATTGTACGGAAAATCTGCACAAGATGAGGCCACGTTATACTGGAAATGTATAGCTTGATGTGTCGCCGTGTGTACACCGTTAAATAACACGAAACGGATGTCTCTAGTTTAATGGGAAATAGTAGGTACAGTAAAACTTTTAATATGTCGTTACGTTGTTTGGAAGACTGCCAAGCCATTAAATAGCGGTAATTGTTTAAATCAATTGTTTTCGTTTTTTTATTAATACTGTCACGGATTCTGGAAATGTTGTCATGTTAAATCAAGAAAAAAATTATACAGTCGAGAGGTATTAACATACACACACCAAAATTCAAAATCGATTTCTTCCTACTGTATTGCTTAAGGATTTACAGTGTCACGAACACAATATTTTGGAAGCATACTATTACGAAATAAGTCTATTCTCAAAGTAAACATCGCATTATCAGCTTGATAGAGAAAATCGCTTTTTAATTTTATGAAATGAGTACATGTTTGTGTTTGTGATTGTACATAAAATGATCAAATGTCACTGAACGCACATATGTGTAGGGAAAACTCTTCGATTGTCTAAACGCCTTTTCTCTTCAACATAATAAAACGGTGTTTTCATTTAAACTTCTAACAAAAACGAGTTTTTAAAATAGTGCTCTTTTAATATATATTTGCTTGAGTCATTTAGGCACTCAACAAAACTTGCAAAATATATTCTCTACCGAAACCTAAATGTAAGTCAGTTGTAAGTGAATATCTTCAGGGTCTTACATACGACGAGACTGAAAGACTATTCGCCAGAAATATATAACTATATATATGCGCTCTCCATTTAAAAGTATTTCCATGCATGTTTTTATTTTATTTTATTTTTATTTTAAATTTTTGATCTTAATCTTATAATTATTATTTAAATTAAATCAAATAGTGTTTTATGAATTATAATAATATTACATTTTTTTACCAAAACAAAACTGTATAATGTACCCAAACCCATATCTGTTTGTTATTCTATATTATTATTGTTATATTGCAAAAATTATGTTAAGTCTGATGTGTAAATCTGTAAGAGGAAGGCGCCGATGTCTGTCACACAGTTTATACTAGCGCAGACATCGCCGTTTACTCTATCTTCAAAGGAAGAACATAATTGTGTATATCGTTTTTGAATAGGATAGATGAATTGTACCCACATTTCTGCTAATAAAAATTATTATTATTATTATATATAGAGTTTTTATTTTTCTTCTCTTTGGAGAGAGAACGTTACCTTACACACGGGCCGGAGCCAAGTATGTAAGGGATAATTTAAATTGAAAATGTGGATGATAACGTGGAAGAAGTCAGAAATTTACGAGTGATGCGGCAGGTGTTTAGAATTGTGGCTTTTTGTAACATGTAGAGTGTCTGGGATGGCATGTTTAAAGTGCTAAGACTTTGTGTAAGGGATTTTGGTATTACACCGGTCGATGAGAGTACTATTGGGACAATGTGTACAGTTTGTGCATTCCATTGAGTTTTTATTTCTATGGCGAGGTCTTGGTACTTACTAAGTTTTTCGGATATTGTTGTTTGAATGTTGTGTGAGTTGGGTATAGCTATATCAATTAAATAAACTGTTTTATTTATTTTATCATGAACAGTGATATCAGGTCTGTTGTAATGTATGGTTTTGTCTGTAATTATTGTCCGATCCCAATAGATTTTTTGATTGTTGTTTTCTAAGATGATTTCCGGCTTGTATTTATAATATGGAATCATCTCTCCTACAAGATTATATTTGTGTGCTAAGTGTTGGTGTATAATTGCAGCAACCTGGTCATGTCGATGTTTATAATCTGTCTGAGCGAGTGATTTACAGGCCCCTGTTATGTGTTGGATGGTCTCAGAGGCACTGTTGCAGTGTCTACACATATCTGTCGGCTGATTAGAATCTTTCATTATATACTTCCTGTAATTGCGAGTAGCTATTATTTGATCTTGGATCGCAAGCATGAAACCTTCAGTTTCGGGAAACAACTCGCCTCGTTTGAGCCATTCGTTCGACTTAGCTTTGTCGACGTGTGGCTGGCTCAGGCAAGCTCGATGTCTCCCGTGTAAAGATTTTTCGGACCAAACTGCGATTTTTTGTTGTGTGCTTGTAATGCTTTCATTAATTTGAGTGTTTCTACTTTGTAGGTTGAGTGGTGTAAGCTTTTTATCTGCTTCTGTTACATGTTTATGTAGTGATGAATGTACTGATTTGTTATGGAAGTAAGATCTGAGAGAAAGTATCTGTTTGTTGTGCAGATTGTGTATGTCTACCAATCCCCTTCCCCCTTCTTGGCGTGGTAGTGTAAGTCGCTGTACACAAGATTTAGGGTGGTGTTTTCTGTGTTTTGTCAAGAGTGTATTAATAGTGCGCTGTTATTATTTAAAAATTATCGAATAACAAATTAAAACAATCAAATAACAAAGTTTCACTGGTTAAAAGTAACAATCTCCGTGATAAACAATCATGTCCATGTAACAAGTCCGACATTTCCCTCTTTCACTATATTATGATGATTTTCCATCCGCAAAAAAGAGGCTGACAGCAATACCACGTTGGATGACAAATAGATGATAAATGAACAAGAGCAACAGATCATACATCTGTCATTGAGCTACCGACGACACATACATAGCAATAAGATAATTTTGATTGGTGTTTACATTACATTTGTCAGGTCAAATGATAACATGAATCATTGTTATGGTAGACTCAGTCACGTATGAATTAATTGATTTGAAGGCCGCGGTTACACATGCGTTTATGCAGCTTAATAAGAATTACCGCTGCGGTTTTTGTGTGATTAATATTTTTGTTTTTTTTATCCTTTTTGTCATTATCGCCTGTCTAGTCTTATTTTTTAATAAAACGTTGCCCAAATTAGGAATTTCTCCTGTGTCGTGCGTTTACAAACATTAAAACACACATACAAAAACAGCCAAACCCGAAACAACTATTTGCAGATCATGTTAATATTTGTTCCGTGCGCGAATCGAACCCGCGACAAGCAGCGCAGGAGTCGATCGATTAGCCACTGCGCCAACCGTGCCGTCAAAGTCTTTTCTCAACTATGTTGGGATTGGCTTCCAGTCTAACGGGAAGCAGTTGAATACCAGTATTTTACATGGAACGACTGCCTTACTGACCTCCACAACCCAATTAGTACTGGGTAATACCCTTCGTAAGACTGGTTGTTACATTTTCGATACACTGACTCTAGATCTACAAATAAGTCTAACGTCTTTTTAAATTACGGAGGAAACTCCATATTTAACGAGTGGTCACCCATTCTCAGGCCAAACTAGGCAAACGCGGCTTAACACAAAGATCGACCCGTTTGGCCCCTATTATTTAGCGACGAGTTATTACTTTAGTAACGAGACAATTTTTTTAGATTTAAAAAGAAAAAAACTGAAATGTAGGTGTGGTCGGATCCTATTTGATTAGGTACTGATAAGGTATGCCTCACAGTTAAGAGAAAGTTTTATTGCTGTTAACTTAATTATGGGACATCAAAGCTCGGTGTAAACAAACCCTAATTAATAGGTAGTCAAAAGAAAAATTGTAGATTAGGTATTGTCAATGAGGTAACAACACCGAATTACCTGCCATTACTTCATTGTTCAGAAAGTTTAAAAGTATTATGTTTATAATATAAAATAGATGATAATAAATAAATACTTATATTTTTAAATGCTTTTTTGAAATATTTAAAAATGTAATTATATGTTAAAAAATAAATAAATGTTCGAAATAATACTTATTATCTATTAGTTTCATTCATTTATACTTAAACAAATAACTACTGGCCTTGAGATCACAAAGGTCACAAAGCTGTTTAGTTTTGCCAACCATTTTAATAACGACATACTTAACAACTGGAATGTGAGGATAAATATAAACGACGTAAAAGAATCTTTAGAAACGTATTTTTAGCCTTAAAATGAAGACGGAAATAGATATTAATACCGATTGGTATTTTATCGATAGGTTGGAACTCTGGTATTTTTTTGCCATCCCTGTCTATTTTCTTGTTAGGATCGGAGACAACTATTTTTAATCGACTTCTAAACAGGTGGAGGTTCTATATTCAACTTTTTTTTTTTAATTTATGTTCTCCGATCCACCAACTTCAAGGATTTTAATTTTTTTTTTCGTCCATAAAGGTATACTTGCGAGGTGGTCCCATATGAATATTGCTTGGGTATTTTATGAGCTATTGTTTTTAATACATATTTTTTCTTCAACGCCTATATGGATGATTTGCTAAAACCTTTTTGTAACAATGGAAAATCATACAATGACTAAACAGGCTGGAAAAAAAGGCACCGACTTCCGGAAGTAAAGTTGTTTTCCTTCTTATTTAAAGTCGGTTTTATTATAAAATCATGACAAGTTGTGGGTCGGATTCGCCTTTGTCTGCAGGTTTTCTGTATTTATTTATTTATTAAAATAATTCTATAAAAAAAAAATATTATTTTATATTATAATAGTCTAAAATGATTCAAAATCAAAAGTAATTCATTCAAATTAGGTTGATAATCAGCACTTTTTGAACGTCACAGTACAAGAGACAGTCCCACAAAAACGCCCTGCCCTTCGTCATTTAGACTAGTTAGTTTCCAAGGTGTATTAACATAACCTCTCACGTTACACGATAAAACGCAAAACCCTATTCCTACCTTGCTGTTAATTACTTTACCTCCAAAGTTAACTTAACACAACCCAAGTTCAGAGTATCATAAGCATAACCTTCCCTACATAAACCTGAGGACGCCATCTTGAATTTCAAGACCCTTTTGTAATAACAAAGTCTAAACAATCATTTTATAGACGTCGATAAGGGCGGACCGTCAGAACTTACAGGTTAAAGTACTTATAATTGGGTCAGGGGACCAGTACACGAGACTTGGTTCTGAGTAACGATGTTACAGCCACAAAATAAAGGGAGCCATGATATGGGGAAATTGCGGCCAAATTATAAAGTTTTGTTGTAAGTTTTTGTGTAAAGTAAGTACCTACATACTTATGAGAACACGACAATTTATAGTACTTTAGAATAGAATAGGTCTGTGTTAGCTTAGAATGTAGGTACATGAAAGGTGTAAATATTTTAGTCATTAAGAAAGGTTTGCTGTAAGAAAACCCAATTCTGAGTTAAGCTCGCCGTTGTACATAAGCTGTATATTGTAATTTGTGTTTGTATTATTTATTATTATTATTTAGAATAAGGTCCATGTACATTCTGCTCTTGCAAATGAAGAGAAAATAAAGATCGAAAGAAAATTTACAATCCTTACTATATCCTTACTAATATTATAAAAGCGAAAGTGAGTTTGTTTGTTTGTTTGTTACCTCTTCACGCTTTAATGGCTAAACCGATTTTGATGAATTTTGGTACGGAGATAGTTCGTAACCAGGAGACGGACATAGGAGAATTAGGGAGAAAGAGGGAAGAAACGGGAAAACTTAGCGTTGCTATCACAAATCAATAAGGCGCAAGGGCAAAACCTGCAGGTAGCAGGTACTGTGTTATACCGAATTTAACGCGAGCGAAACCGCGGGCAAAAGCTAGTATATTATACAGATGAATTTAATGAAATAATATTGTATATTTTGGAACAAAATCCAAGCTGATCCTATCCATGTTAAAGATTATCACACTGAGTAAGACTTAAGCTACATGCCACAACATACATTAAACACTACTAAAACGGGATTATTTATATTGCTTTAAACATTTATTTTATAAAATATAGTTACTACAAAATTTCACGAGTAAACACTCCCTGAATTAATATTTCCTAATTTAATATTTCATCTGATACAATATGTTATTTTGCTTTCACAGATTTTGGTCGTGTTATTTCTTACGATAATTATCTTCTACGTCTGTGGGCTTTGTGCCAGACTTTGGTATCCATTTTGGTGTTCTAGAATGCTGTGAGTTTGAATGTTCTAGAACGCATATCAATGCGTTCAATTTCTTTTTTTTATTTCACGATTTTGGGGCAGACGCATTTCTCTAAAATATAATTCCGTATTCAAGTCCGCTTTCAAGGTTTATAGTAAAAGAAAATATTCGTTAAAGGCTACAATTTAGGCTAGACCAAATGTCTAGCACACTTGGGATTCGCCTACGAAGATAAGTAGCCGTTATATTTTATTCGCCCGGAGGAAAAGTTCGTTTTCACTAAAAGGGGAAAAGTTTTACAGAAAAATCCTTTTGAGTTAAGACGTAGAAATATGTAGGTATTTTTTTGTTTTTTTTTTATGTTCGTTTTTGCTTGAAATACTTTGTTCTTTGAGTAAGTTATCTTTCAAATGCCTGTTCATGAGCTAACAACGCTGTTTTAGAGATCAGTACCTCAAAAAGAAAAAAACAGACTTGAACAAACAAAAAAAATCAGACAAAACTCTTAAACGATCACTTTTTTTGCGTTTTATAATAATGTTAATCTTTCGTTAGAGCGATGTTTGGTAATTTCATTAGTTACCTACAAGTTTAAACGGAGGCCTCGGGCGATTCCGAGTCGCACTTGGCCGGTTTTTTGTTTGAACTGTGACTAGTCCGTTACACTATTTTCCAACCACTGCAACTTACAAAAGCCAAAATCAATAGTGGCGAAACTAAGTCTTAATATTTCTAATATTTATATTATTCCTAATATTAATATATAATTGCCATTCAACGCGGTAATGCTGCCAGGCTTCTGGGCACTTTACCTGTTGACGGCGGTACGGAGGAATTTTTTGACGCCCTGTAATTTTCTATTTTTACTTGTATATATTTTTATTATTAGTTTGTGTACATTTATAGGTTGTATATATTTAGTAATTAATTTAATTACTAACCAAATATATTTACACCATAAATGGTGCAACTAGGTCGGTAGCCCGTGTTTCGGTAATCGATTGATTGTAATCGAACTTCGGCACCTAATGCATTTATTACACTACGAGTAGTTTGAATCAAGTCGCGCCATGAAACCGAACAAGATTAGTACAAAGACGTCTTTTACAACAGGCTTGTTGCCAAAAAGGGACACGTATTTTTTTATTTGTAAATTAAACCAAATATTACAAAGATAATAATATAGCCCATTAAAATTAGGTGTGACGTCACTTGTTGCGAAAAAATGCAGCAACGCGTGACGTTTCACGTAACATTATTTTTGAATAATTATTATTTTGACCTTGAAAACTACCCTATTGTTTGTTTGGCCAGCCGGGCTAAAACCATATCCTATTACGCCATTTTTTACAAAGTAGGTACCTTCCTATGGTTCAATTATACGTAAATCTAGGTAAAACATTGAATTATTTAAATTAAAATACAGGTGCTTTTGTTGAAAACTGGATTAAGGTAATTATTATAATTAAAATCATTAATTATAAATCTTTTTAGAACAGAGGTATCATGTTTATTAAATTATTATGAAGAGGTTCGAGGAACGATCTGTTGTCTTTGATCAAAGAGAAAAGTACAGTCACAGCATTCAATGTTAAGCGCAATTATACCTTTAACAACATAATGCCATCAAATATCTTACTTCTGAGGAAAATCGACCAAGAAGACGACACAATCTCAGAGGTCAAAAATCCTCAAGGGTCTGTACCCTGGATTATTAACTAATTAACCCTCCGAAACGAGGTCCTTAATAATAAATTAAGCATCCCTTCGGTGATAAGTACGAAAAATAAGGGTGGGTAGTGAATCAGAATTACTGAGTTTTCGAATCATTTCTATTGTTTTATTAGAATCTTTTTCAAGTTATTAATTTTTCAATAAGTGTTTTTTTAAGAGAATGCTCTTATTAGACTTACTGAATTTGTTACCGATGTGCACTTGTTTAACATACAAATCCTGAAAAAGTTACCTGAAGATTGAAAAAAAGAGTTTTTGGGTTTTCCCATTGGGAATTCCACGAATTTGGCGGTGAGATACCCCAAGCTTCGGTAAGCACGTTAAAACATTGGTCCTGCACGTGACATAATGTCCGGTCGAGTCGGATTGCCATTCCATCGGACTATGAGAGTGAGGGAACAGAGTGTGAACCTGAGCCTGCGCACACACTTGTGCACTATATCTCCCTCGCAAATGGGTAATCTCCGCTGATTGAAAAAACAGTCAGTAGAACTATATACAGGGTTACAGGTTATGTTGACCTTGATCCTTTAAGCAGTTTTAATTTCCACCATTATGATCAATGATTTAGAATAACCTAAGTCATTTGTTAATTATTGAAATAATAAACGTGACTGTAAGTGATTATAACAACGTTTAACTGCTTTTCCCGAGTACCCACATTTCTCATGGAACCTGTACTAAAAACATAGATGAAGACCCTGCTATCGCTACGCTCCAGTTCCTGCCGTCATTTATATATATATCTAAAGGCGTTGTTCATACTAGTTAACATAAAATAAATAAATATCTTGGGACAACTCACACACAGCTATCTGATCCCAAGCTAAGCAGAGCTTGTGTTATGGTAACCAGACAACTGATATACATACTTATATAATTTATAAATACATACTTATAATAGATAAATCACACCCAGACACAGAACAAACAATCATGCTCATCACACAAAGTTTGTCCTGGGTGGGAATCGAACCCACGACCTCCGGCTCAGCAGTCAGGGCCACTAACCACTGAACCAACAGGCCCGTCTACATAGCTTGCAGTTTGTACACAAGTATGGAAAAAAGAGCGTCTGCTAAGCAAACTATGCTAAACTTAATTAGCTTAGCTCTTGGCCAGCATCCTGTCTAGTAAAAAGAGATAAAGTTGCGTTCTAAATTAAGAAGCAAGATTACTCATCACCAGGGCGTCGGGCGCCGCGAGACGTGTCCCGGCCACCGTAGATACGGGCCTGTGGACGGCTGAACAATGGGTAGCTCACCGTCCGTCCGTCGATTGACGACGGCGCGTTCGTGTTTCACGCGCGCCTCAAAGAGAGTCAGCAAAGCAGAAGGGCTTGCCAGAGCCTCCGCCTGCCGGGGTTGCGGGTTGTTCGAAAGAGATACCGCGGCCTCGGAACGTAAAGTGCAATAGAAGGAACATGGGTGGGTTTTAGTCCGTACAAGTCAGAGATGCCCCCCCGCTTTGCCCAGAGCGGGGGAGGGAAGTAATTGGATGATTTCCCACCTGAAAAAAAAAAAGAAGATTACTCATCAGTAATCTTGCAGAATGACTTACTTTCTGTCATCACAGAAACCACGTCATTCTGGCAATAACTCCATCTACGCTATCGGTCTAAAATTCCTAAAAATAGCAAAAACACACCTTTTTTATTTCAATACACGAACATGGCGTAACATGAATAATATGAACACTCTGAAACCTCAATATATTATGTAAATGCTCATTTTGGGAACACCCACGCCAACGTATTTCCGAAATTATAAATACTTTGATTAATGGTCTCGATACTTCAGCAAGCGGATTGAATAGGTCTCCGGTGAGACCTAAATGTCTGTCTGAAAGAGCTTTGTACTTGTGAATATAAAGAGTACTACACATTTGTATGGCTCTAGCCCTTTTTTTTGAGAATGGAAAATCCTCAAATAACCTCTCCCGCTCTTGGGAGTGTCTGACATTTACTGACCAAAACCCACCCGCGTTGCTGCTTTGCCCTTTATGTTCCGGAGCCGCGTTATCTCTTTCGAACAACTCGCAACCCCGGCAGGCAGTGGCTCTGGCAGGCTCCTCTGCACAGCTCGAGCCCTCCGATACACACCCTTACATTTTTCATTTTGATACTTGTACATTTTTTTATCTTTGTAACTTATAATTACTATTATTAATTACTTTCATATAATATATAACAACCAAAAAAAATAAATAGTGGACCACTAGTTTTGGGAACAGGATCCAAATCACCTGCGTAAATGTTAACCAATCAACAATAATCGCCGTCGAAATCATCTAAATACTCGGTTATGCCGCACGGCTACCTGTTACGAATCATGCCGACCCGATGGCATGTATTGCATGCCTTATAGCCGATTGTGAAAAGACGTTACATTTGTATCCATTTATTATATGTTTGGGTTTTTTCCTAACAAAGAAAAGGTTCTTTCTAAAAAGTCTGGATATAAGTGCCTATGTCTTGTTTCCATTCATACATGTAAGTCAGTCTGGAGTACATAAAATGAGAGGGCAGTAAATCTATTCCTACATGTAAATTTATTATTATGTACATATTTCATGTAAGTAATACATAAAGTGGTATTATAATTGAGGGACGATCAACTTGGCAAACGGTCACACCGTCTTGTAACTTTTGGTTTGTTTGTTTGATTTATTCGGTATTTGCTATTATTACTTTGACAACAAATATTGCGCTAGTTACATAATGTAAAATGACCTAAGCAACAAAGGTAGGTCATGGTCTAACTATTTTCTTGCCTAAGGCGTATGTGTGTGCCCAGCTTGGGCGGAGCACCGCCGTGCTCTCGCCCTGGCCCTGGTTCAGGCTATGGTCCGGAGCGAGAGGGAATGGAAAGCGGTCACCTCCTTCTGCGAAGCAGTAATGCTAGCAAAGGAGGTGGCCGGGCGTTAAAGGGAGAGAACATCCAGCCAACCCAGCCAACAACCAATCTATTGACGACAGGCCGTGTCGACGGCGCGTTAGTGTTCTACGCGCGCCTCAAAGAGTTGTCAGCAAAGCAGAGTGGCCTGCCAGGGCCACTCTGTTTGTTGTTTGGGGTTCCGGGTTGTTTGAAAGAGATACCGCGGCCCCGGAACTTAAAGGGCAATAGAAAGAACATGGGTGGATTTTAGTCAGTAAAAGTCCTACACTCTCCCCCGCTCCGAGGAGGGGAAGTTATTTGGTGATTTTCCACCCAAAAAAAGGCGTATCTTTAATAAAATATTCCGATTTAGTCCATTTCCTTAGTAATTTCATAACCTAAACAAATTTATAACCACCGGGCTAGATAAGTTTCTGCACAGTATTTTTATAATTCTAAGGAAATAAAAAAAAAATAGTAAATATTGCAGGCAAAATAGACTTGGTGTGATTACAATAGGTTCACCACCATTTGCAAAAATGGATATACCATTAGTTACACTTCTGTCTTGCTCTGCTTACACGCATACTCAGATACTATTTTTCAAAAAAAGACACCCAGACCACTTACAACCTTTCCTCGAACATCCACAACTCACTGTCTACGCAATTAATATTAAAACAATTTCCTAGAAAAATAATACCTAAAGAAAACTACACAGTTTGTCCATCCATCAACGGTATAACAAAAACCTTCCTTTATTAGGCTAGCCTAGCTGTCAGCCGTCCGTCGTTCAGTTTTATTGGACTGTCAGCCTTATTGGAAGGTGGCGAAGGATAGGCCATTAATTTGTTACGGAATTACATGTACCAACGTGTGGGACGTAAATTGAAAGGGCCGCTTTGACGTTGATTGTTCGGTATGTGAGTGCTTCGGTGTGTGAGGCGGCCGATTAGTTTTTGTGGGGGGAAGTTAGTTGGTTGTTTATTGTTGTAGATCTTTTCTAGTTTTGAGATACGATTCGTTTTTTAAATGTTATTATTATCTGCCTTTTTCCAACTACGTTGGGGTGGTTAGGCTACCAGTCTTACTGGATGCAGCTGAATACCATGTTTGAATATCAGTATCCAGAAAAAAAGTAAGCTGGTAAGCTACACAAGAAAATCGGGTTCCCTCTATCTGGCAGAACCATGATGCTCCGAAATTTGTTTGGCATAACACACTTAGCATAATTTTCTTTAAACGATCATTTTAAAGGCATAAAAATGATTTGGTATAATAATCGTTTGGCATAATGTTTAAAACTTCGAATTAACAATGGCATACTTTTAAGATGGCAGAATTACATTTAGTATAATTACGATTCGCAGAGTTCAAATTTCTCATAATATATTATTTGGTATAATTTCACTTGGCATACTATGCAGACGGCAGTAACGGCTAGGTTAGGTTAGGTTAAAACTGTGACCTCCTACGTACAAGCCGAGCGAGCGAAGCGAGCGGTGCCGCGGCAGCGGCCGGCGAGTGCCAGAACCGACTTGCGTTAATAGAAAAAGAGATTGTTTTAAGTAGGTTACCCGGAACTGAACTATTTAGATTAGGATACCTTATTACTTATTGAATTCAATGGCATTATCTCAAATTCAATTAAACAATAACTAAAATAAATGACATTATTTTAAAGAAATAATTAATCAAAATAAATGACAACTTATAATGACAAAGATGACCCTAACTATAAACTTTCTACGATATGACAATTTTGCCGTTTAATGATCATCTATAAAAAATATATTATGCCAAAAGACGATTCTGACTGTGAACTTTCTGCGATATGATGTTTCTACTTTTAAAATATTATGGATATGAAGTTTATGCCTAGAGATGATTCTGACTTACAAAATTATGAGTTTAGAATGTATGATAAATGATTGTCTGCTAAACTATTTTCTGCGAAATGAAGTTTATGCCATCCGTTGTTATGCAAAATAAAATTATGACATAAAAAGTTCTGCTATAAAGGGTGGACCCAAGAAAATCATTCATTTCTCTCTGCGAAAATATTGGACAACACCGTTTGATTAGGTTATCATGTTTTATGCCAAAAAAATATTAAATTCTAGTCATTCAGAATTAATTTATAAAAATAAGTTGTATTGCTATTACAGATTGTATAAAGGACATTTACACGTTACGGAAACGACAACTGATAAAAGTTCTAACAATGATTTTGTCATGAACATCTAATGGCACTTAACCCAAATAAAAAACAACTGAAATTCAGCTGTAGCAGTCCTCACGGCTGCAACACCGATAAAAATAAAATCCGAGAATACTCTCCACATGTGACCTGATTACAGGTTTAAAACTAAAACTTCGTTAGGACAGATCCATGAACTAGCTAGGTTTTTAAAAGAGACACTGCTTTTTGAGGTAAGGACTTACACAAAAAGACAGCGTAGTGACATTAAATTAATAATATAGACATCTTGGCGACACGGTTGGCGCAGTGGCTAAGCGTTTGACTGCTGCGCTACGTGTTCTGGGTTCGATACCCGCTCGGAACAAATATTTCCGGTTCTGGCCGTTTATGTATGTGAGTTTAAATGATTGTATAAGCACCCACAATACAGGAGAAATTCCTAGTGTGGGCCAATTTTTTTTTTGATAGTGATCCTGGCAGGCTCTGCTTTGCTGGCATCTCTTGAAGGAAAGCGTGGAACACGAACGCACCGTCAACTTTTTTTGCCAGTTTTACGGTGGCCGGGAGTCATCTCGCGGCACCCGACACCCAGAACGTTTCCCGCGGCGGATTGACTCTCCTTAGTACTACAATATTACAAAACCACATACCTGAAAATTTTAAAGTTCATTCAAGCTAAAATTTTCCACAATCTTCACAAAATTAAAATTAGCAAGACTATTTTACACCAGTGACTCACAGCCTATAAATATCAGTATACTAACATGAAAATGTCTAAGGACAGTTTTGTCCGTGATGGCTAGGGTTGACAGCTCGACAACCGCCCACGTTCGCCAAATAAAAACTTTTTCGTCCAACAGATGAAACAGCTGGCTGAATCGAATAAATATTCGATTCTGTTATCTGTCGTACATTGAGTACAATCAATCAATTTATATTGATAGCTTTTTATAGTGCTGCAGTGTTTTGTTTTTTATGAACGGAGGCGTGTGTTTGGTAATATTTCTTTGTTGGATGTTGAATTGAAAAGAAAAAGAAAGAAGTAATTGATACCGTGAGAATGGAAGACAAAAAAACCGGCCAAGAGACTCGCGCACCGAGAGCTTCGTACAAACTTGCGACTTATACATAGATTTAGAGGGTTGATTTTTCACAGCACAAATGGACCACAAAGGTGAGTATTTGGTTTTAATTTTCAAATTGATACCTTCACGCGTTCCCGAGAAACATGGGTGGGTTGTAGTCAGTACAAGTCTGACACTCCCCCCGCCCGCTCCACCCAGAATGGGGGAAGTTATTTGATTATTACATTACCCACCCCAAAAAAGAGGATCTTGACAGACAGACAGAGAGACGGACTACAAAGTAATACAATAAGTGTTCCGTTTTATCCTTTTGAGGTACAGAACCCCAAAAAAGTGTAGCATCGACCCCAAATAACAAGACAAGAGCAAGAAGGTAGTGATAATGAAAACTTAAATAACCACAGTTAAACAAGTAACAAACATCATGCCAAGAATAACCGAACGATTAGGCAGAGTACACGAACATTTCACCAATCATGTTTTAAAGACCCATGTAATAGGGCACCTGGTAGAAGTCTAGACTCCATGGCGTCTACTTAGTGCCTTGGAAATTCCTTCCTTTGTAGGTATTATTTTCATAACTAGCCTCATTACATAAAACAACATAATTTTCATCTACATCCACTTCATTACGAGATAGCTTCTCAAAGTTATTTACACAAACATTTTTTGTACCGTATCTTTATGTAGGTACAATATAAATAAAATTGATTTATAAGTTACTAGCTGCACCCCACGGTTTCATTCACGTGGTGATAGAATGTACAATATATATCTTTAAAAATTGTATATTGATATGTAAGTTATATTATTGTGAAGTTTCATCAAAATCAATTCAGTATTTTTTGCGTGAAAGAGCAACAAACATTCTAACACACATTTATAAATTTATAATATTAGAATTAAAATATATTTTAAATTGATTTATATGTTAACCTTTCTATACTCGCGCGTTGGTCTGTGAGACCGACGAAACACATTTTCGTAAATATTTTTATGCAGGAAAGTCCTACGAAGTCGACTTCCTTGCTAGCTGCCGGATTTGTTGCTAACTTCATTTTAGCGCATGCCGCGCGTTTGTGCAAAATGTACGTGTTGTAGCATTTGGCGCCTATCGGTCCGTGAGACCGACGCGAGCATAGGTGCAACTTTTTGTGTAAGTATTAATGTAATATAATTAGTGCATTTATATTTGTTTTATAAGGTTTGAATACTTTATGACGTATGTATAGTAAAATGTATGTATATTTGTTGCACTATATTATATTTTGACCAATTTTGTTATTCTTTTTAGATTATACTTGATATCAAAATGGACGATGTTCGAATCAGATTGCTGCTGGATGAATTAAGTTCTGATTCTAGCTACGAAGACGAAAATTATAGTGAGGTGGAAGACTATGTGGAGGTTCAAGAAGAAACATACGACACCGAGCAAGAGGACGACAATGACGAGACATATAAGGCAGAACGTAGTGAAAATTCCCGCGATTTTTACTTAGGAAAAGATGGACAGACAAGGTGGAATAAATCTCCTGATGGCCGATGATGCTATATTATAGCCTGATGAATGTTGCGGGTATAATTACGTTTATTATATACCTACAAAATAACCCTGCCAAGAAAATTTGCCGTAGGATCTTTTTTGAAGCCTTAGCATACGATCTGATCAATCCGCAGCTAAGACGTCGGGCTCTCATTACATCCTTGCCGAGAACCATAAGGCTCAGGCTCGCCGAAATATGTAAATTAGATGGATCTGAGTCTTCAGCAACATCTAAAAATAATAAAATTGGTCGTTGTGGATACTGCTCATCCAAAAAAAAACCGCAAGACACGTTACAAATGCGCCACCTGCAAAAAATACTTTTGTTTGGAGCACGCTGTAACCGTATGCCCTGATTGCTATGGTGAGGGTCCAAACTAAGCCAAACATATATAAATTTGTAGTATGATATGTTTTTTGGTATTATTTAGAAGCATATTTTGTTTTAAAAAAAAGTACAGATTTTATTTTTGTTTTCGTAGTACATAAGAAAAAAATCTCAAATTCAAAGACTGATTTGTGATAGACGGAAAGTCATTAAAATAATTAATAAATTAAGTATTATTCATACTATTTTGTTTCATTATATCCTAAACTTCAAAATATTAATATTATTTTTTGGGCTTCATAGTAAAAAAAATATGTTGTAGGGGTACGAACTATCGGTCTGTGACACCGTGCGCGAGTATAGATGTTACGAAAATTGGCGCGAGTATAGGAAGGTTAAGTAGAGTAATTATTTATTTATTTATTTCTAAAACACTTATTCACTTACTTGCTACTATATTGCCATACACACAAACCTCACAGGGTTTATCTGTGCTGGCGAGCCGTTCATATGTTATTAAATATTAGGATCTACATTTATAATTATAAGTTAGTATAGTAACGTTTATATTTATACTTGTAACTTTTCGAACCTGTCCTATATAACGCTTGCAGGTCGTCTGGTAGTTTGTTGAGAAAATAAGGTACTAGATATTCAGCTACCCTCATCCCATACACATTATGAAATTTTGGTAAGACATATTTATTTTTAAGCGTTATCATTCTTAAGAAGTCTGGTCTAGAATTTTCTGTCAGCAGCTCTGGCCTGTTGACTTCCGCAAGATATTAATAATAATTGAGTTATTTATGAAATTTCTGTTTTGTATCTACAATTACATTCATTGATGACTGCCTCTTTAGTTCAGTGGATAATCGCAACTACGGAATAGGTAGTTCTAGGTTAAAATAAAATTTCAATGTTTTTTTCAAATCCTATACAATTGACAAATACCCATTTATGGATATGTAAAGAACTGTCACAGTCAAATAAATCAATAAAAGAATTGATTTTGTAACACAAAACAATTAGCGGTTTCGTCCCAAATCTTTCATTTTTTATTAAGAGTCATACTAACGCCTTCAAAAACATCTACAACGAAAATGTTGAATAATTTAATACTACGAAACGAGCCAGGGTTGCTCGCGCGATTCCCAAATCCGGTTTTAAGGCTAAAATCCCTGTATTTTCTATTCGCTCGCCTTTATTCGTGCATTGAATAACCCAGCCGAGTGTCGTAGCCTCTATAGAAAATTCATACTTCCATTAAAGCATATATGTAGAGTTGAAGATACTTATCGAGAATTTGAATTTTGGTTACGAAATTGAGATACCTACATACATATTTTAAAAGATGCTCGATGCTAGGAATTTCTCCTGTATCGTAGGTTAATTTACAAACAATTAAACTTGATATGCAAACAGCCAGACCCGAAACAACTACTTATAGGTCTGACAAACATTTGTTCCGTACG
Organism: Ochropleura leucogaster; assembly: GCA_958449745.1. Classification (NCBI taxonomy): domain Eukaryota; kingdom Metazoa; phylum Arthropoda; class Insecta; order Lepidoptera; family Noctuidae; genus Ochropleura; species Ochropleura leucogaster. The sequence goes on along the minus strand of OY288223.1, from coordinate 6,935,375 downwards.
GGGATCGAACTCGCGACACGCAGCGAAGCAATCGATTGCTCAGCCACTGCGATAACCGTGTCGTCAATATATGAGACTCGAGTCTAAATAAAAAACTGTGTTTGTTCAAGTTCAGCTGAAGTCGTATTAGAAGTGTGCCTCGCATACCGGTGTGGTTTTAGTGTGAATGAGTCTAAAAAGCTCTCCCCAGAATGATGTCAGTATCAATTAATACATATATAGTCAGTGCTAAGACTGACGTTTATAATCCTGTGTTGTTTATTCACTTGCTACGTAATGAAATCATCAACAATAATCTCAGTGCAAAATCTATATATTAGCCTACTAAAAACTATTTGCATTTAAGGTTGTAAATAATTAGAATAAGATTAGAATATGACCTTTTAAAATAAAAATCAATCTCCCCAGAATGTAGGAGATCCCATATAGGATACCCATCTTAAGAAAAAAATAGTTTGCTAAAGGAAAACTGCGGATAGGCGAGCGTCCATATCATATTGACATTCTTACATTCAAGAGAAAGCGCGCTAAGCCGTTGGTCTCGACTGTTATTTGTAGATCTTTGACAGAAGAAGCGGGTAATGGAAGCCTGGAATTCTGACTCCCAGTCTTACCAAGGAAAAGAGAAGACGTTACACTTATAGTTTTTTAGAGAATCCATTTTTTCTAGAACATGGTTGAGACAAAGTTATACAGGTGATGATGTTAAGAATTAGATATTAAATTAGCATTTCAAACTTTAAGATGAACCTAAATTTGAGTTTCAGCGAATTAATAATGAATTCAATTAGGTTTTCTGTTAGTGCTTTTACTTGTTCAACGAATTGGATTATTTCTAAAGAAGCTACAGAACGAATCATTTGAATTAGATGTCTTTCTAAATAGATAATGAAAATGGTATGTAAAATGTACGCTTTTCAAAATAATCCATTACAAGTTTGTTGCCACAATTTGGGAGTTACTCAAGACCGAATTGATGGAAAATCCGATCGGGTAAAGTTGAGTGATGCCAAATCCGGAGTTAACCTTTTCAAGGTAAATGGAGCGCACTCGCGTGATAGAAAACGTAAAATGAATAGTTTTTCCAAGAAATAAATATTATACATAATAAAAACTAAAAAAACACACGCTGCTTAAGCAAGAGTATAGATTTTTATTATATTGGTAACTTTATTTCATAGTAACAGTCAATTTAATTGGCATAAATGCGCGCTGTTTAAATTTGGATGTGTTTTGTTTTTTAAATAAAAACTGCAGCTCGGGTCGATCTTGAAGTTAAGTCACGATTGCCTAGGTTGGCCCGTAGATGGGTGACCAAAAAATTACATACCGAATTTCCTCCGTGCCTTGAAGAGCACGTTAAACCGTTGGTCCCGGCTGTCATTTGTAGATCTTATGCAGTCGTTACAGGTAGTCAGTGTCCCGAAAGTCTAACAACAAAATTAATGGGTAATAACCCAGGACTAACTGGGTTGTGGAGGTCACATAGTCAGTCGCTCCATGTAAAATACTGGTATTCAACTAAATCCGGTAAGACAGGACCCCAACATGTTTTTTTTCCTTGATTCGTTAGTTAGTTACAAGTGAAGCTAATAAAACCGTGTTCAAATATCTGGTTTATTTCAGATAGTTCTTTAGAGAAAAGATCTGTTCTCGAGGATTGGTATTCAAAGGATGCTTTGAACTAGCAAGATCTTTATAGGCAGTTAAACAAGATAAAACAAAACTTCTAGTAAATCCCGCGTCCGAACTAAAGTGGTCACTAGTACGAATACCCGAATATTGTGTTTAGGATTATTGTGTAAGGAGTAGGTTATCTATTCAGGCTTGCCAGCATCTTTTATATTTTTCTTTTAGTTAATTTTTTGGCAGAATTGATTTTGTTTGTTTCATTGATTTCCAACTTTCGAAACTTTTTAGTGGTTTTTTTTTTCGCAAAATGTTTTTATTCAACCTTTTTAGTCATAGTATATAGTACCACAAAAAAAAAACTATTAAAACGCAAGCTCAAAGTATAAATTCAAAATATAACTAAGGCGTAAAAAGGAAGAAGAAAACTGTACTTATCCTTATGCAGCGAAAAAGTTTTAATAAAGAATCTTCAGCCTTACTTTAATAAAAGACGCGCGTAGAAAAAAGAATTGAAAAAAAAAGATCAAAGACTACCCTGAAATCCTGAATGCATTGTGACGGGTTCCTAATTCAATGAGTCTCCTTCATTTCGAACAAATTGTTTCTCGTTACTGTCTTAAAGGCGTGTGCAGACTTCACGACAGTGACGTTGATTGATTGACGACGATACGCTGGGAAGTGGGCAGTCTCCTTTGTAACAGTAATTGCGATTCGGGTTACGATTGATAATATATATAGTGTAAGAATTTTTGTAAAAGTGTTGTAAATATCATAAACTGGCGTTTATCGCGTTTCTTCCCTCTTTCCCCCCTTTTTCTCACTTTTTATAGCCTATGTCCGTCTCCAGGTTCCCAACCATCTTTGCACCAAAATTCATCAAAATCGGTTTAGCCATTTAGGCGTGAAGACTTAACAAACTCACTTTCTCTTTTATAATATTAAGTAAGGATTTTGTTTGTTTCGAATTACAAGGACTCGTAGGACAGCAGTTGTTTAGTGCATCATCATCGTCTGACACACCACGCAATTTTGTTACCTTTCTAATGTACAGCATTCTTTTAAATCTTGTTTTTGAAAGGCATTTTTTTAAAGGCTTTTAAAAAAAATCTCTTTGGCTATTTCAATCATTCGTACATTTTTATTGATATAGGTCTTTTGTGGTCTGTAAGTAAATTACGCCATTTTTATTTTGTTTACTACTTATATCCTGTTATTGTTTTCCTAAACTTGAAACCAAACCTTCTAAAACAACTGCTAAGCTTCAAAATCAATATCCCGCAGGTAAAATAAAGATTTTGCAAACCAATTCCATTAGGGTACCATAATAAATCATTTTCTCTATGTTTTATGAAAATAATAAATCATGTTCCATTTCTAAATTGGCTTCGACATTGGTTTTTTTATGGTGGTATATCAAATGTTATGATGTACATTGCTATAGTTAAATCAGCCCCTTTATGACGTACGTCATCTATCAACATTGTTAGAGGTATTATAGATAATTCAAAAGATACAAACTACGATTATGTATGTCTAATATATGTGTATACTTATAGTATAGAAGTTTTCGAAAACAAATAGTTTTGTGTTTTTATATGATTTTTGTACCCTATCACAATATTGTCGTATGTTACTCAAGTTGAGAACGCCTTATGGCATTAAGTCCGCCTATGTAGGTACCACTTTTGAAGACGGCACGGTTGGCGCAGTGGCTGAGCAATCGACAGCAGCGCTGCGGTGCGATTCCCGTTTGGAACAAATTAATATTTGTATGACCTACAGATTGTTGTATCGGATCTGGCTGTTTGTGTATGTGAGTTTAAATATTTGTAAACGTACCTACGATACAGAAGAAATTCCTATTGGAGGAACGTTTAAAATAAAAAAATAAAACAATTGTACATAAAAACAAAAAAAAATGATGAAAAGATGATGATAAAAATGGATCTACAGGCCATGCCATGACTACACATATTTCGTTGTTATTGTTTGGTACCCATTTTAACTAGTGATGAATACTGGTCAAGGATATTAAAAGCAAAATTACTTTCATTTGTTTTGAAAATTTCCGATACGTTTTCAACGTCTGAAGAAAACTTTAAAATAAACATTTTCAATTCTGTTCTTCTGGAAGGTTTACATAGAATAAATGACCGAGTCTGTAATGAACTCTTTTTTTAAAGAGACTACTTTGCTTGTAATTAACTTGAACTTAAGAGACTAAAAAAGAACAATGCTTTGTTATTGACTTACTTTTTGTTAGTATTTTTTTTGTTTATTTATTTGATTACATATAATTTCACATTATTAAATATTTTTAATAAAAACATAGAACCAAAAAAATTATTAAATATAAAGAAAAACTTATTTTTAATTATTATGTTCACAATTTAAGCGACTGTCACTCAGTTCTTAATTGGTGTCATGTTTAATTGGCTGTTTGTGTAACAGATGATTACACTGGTTGTGTAACAGATTTCTGTGATAGCCGAACACTTTGTGCCACGAGGTATATCATCAGCCTCATGTAAAACCCCCCACCCCATCCCTGCCCCATTTTTTTTTTCGGTTGGGAAATCATCCAATGAGTTCCTTCGCTCAGGGGGGGGGCATGTCAGACTTGGACTGACTAAAACCCACCCATGTTCCTTCTATTGCCCTTTACGTTCCGAGGCCGCGGTATCTCTTTCGAACAACCCGCAACCCCGGCACTCGGCAGGATGCCTGCCCCTAACATCGTTTGTAACAACCTACTTGTAGATTCCTAGACGTTTGTTCGTAATCTTTATCTCGTTCTACGCTTTTGTAAAGCAAGCAACGACATTGTCGGTTCCAATCGGTTCGAATCTTACGAACCATTTGGTCCAACGTTTAAATTTCGATTCGATTTGTCGGACCAGTCTGTTGACCAGTGTCGGTCCAACAGTTTTTTTTTTTAAATATTAGGTAATGGTCGGGCCTACGTTGTCGTTCCATACCTACTTCAGTGAGTTTCTTTTCGGTTCTTCTCCATAGGAAACGATTAACCCGAATCGGAAACCTTTACCCGACTCTTTTTAAGCGAATTTTTTTTTATCAATTCTTATTTTGGTATTAAAGGTCTATATTTCACGCTCAATTACAGCGAAAAATCTGGAAAGTTTGTGTAAAAACATACTTAGTAAGTATTTTCTTCTTAAAGATACAGGTGAATTCCCCAGAAAATCTAGTCTACTAACCAAGTTACCAAGCAAAGATAACAATGTGAAACTTCCCAAAATAACATTTTTGCTATAAATCAATTCAATAGGTGCTCAATTTTACCAGGTCACCGCTCTTCAAAGGTAATTTTTGTCCTAATTTCTGAACGCTTTTGAATAGATCGTAAATTATAGAATGACAAAAGAAGCTAAAATAGACGAGATATGTTGTGAGTATATGTAGGTTACATTAGTTATATCCAACAAAGTGACGAGAACGAATATGGCGTGATTATAGTCAGTAGGAGTCTGACAGACATTCTGATGTAAGGGGTCTTAATTTAAAAAAAGAATTAAATTCTGTTGTCGTGCCCCAGCAAGGTCCTATACAATACAATTATGGTACGCTAATAACTGAATATGAAATTTACACACGCAAATAAAAGGTTTATTAAATTATGAGAATTGCACACAAAATGGTGACGCAGCTTAGAAAGGCACAAACCTATTTTAAATTGGATGGTATTTAAAAGTACTTCAATTAATTCCCATTTCGTTTACCTAATTTTGCCTATGTTGCACCAAATATACTGAATGTGCACCAAAATATGTTAATTAAAATATGTCATAACGAGCATCAGGAAAAAGACAGCACTACAATAAAAAAGTGTTATATCTTTATCCATTTTCTATTAATGCAAGTCGTAGGGGGTCGCAGTTTTAACCTAACATAACCTACGCATTTTTTTTGCATTCAGGAAAGAATATTTGGTGCACGATCAGTATTTTTGGTGAACACAATTTTTTTTCCCTTTTAAATTAAATAATGTGCAGATACTTTGAAGAAAACAATGTTATCATGAAAAGCTTTTCAACAAGTTGTCCATAAAAATAATCCCAATGCTAGAAAGTCCAGCAACTTCATAGTAAAACCACAATTTTATCTAGAACACAGTGACAGTGCAAATACTGGTAACAGTTTCTTACGATAAAATAATACGGGTGCGGTCCACATAAACACGAAGTATTATGACCCGAGAGCATTACCATTACCGCTACGGACCGTCCCGAGGGTCAGACCGTCTGACTTGACTGCGGAAGACTGACTTAAACCTTTCTAATCTTTGGAGGAGTTTCCTTACTAAATAAATTATAGGGAAAGGTGATGAAGATTAGGATTTAAGGGACATGGGACTTTAACATGGTCAGGTGAAGAATGAAAGTTGTTGTTCGTATGGTTATTTGATGGGGTTACTAACATTATATAGCAATCACAATTGCCTTAATTACGCAAATAATGTCCCTTTTTCTTTGTTGTTGTTTTGTCTTGCAGTTTCTTGAATGTTATTAAAAAGTAGTTAACAGTAAATTTTGCATATTTTTTTCCTATATACGTACTGATTCTTACATAGTAAATATATAAAATTGTCTAACGTCCGACACATTACAACTCAGGTCTAGTTTCGGTTCGGGCCGATTTTATGCCTTTTTTCCCACACTAAGAGATCATATTCACATGTTTGTAGTTAACCTATATATATATCACTATAACGTTGTCTGTATTGGCAATAACGATTTGCTGTTTCAGCGATTCTAAATCCAGACATGAGAGAAGTTTGCAATTTTAATTTGAGCTCCATACAAGTAGTAGCAACAAATTCGAAATAGCGTTCGGAATTGTATGTTAGTTCAAAATTACTTCAAATGCTAGGTAAGGACATAAATTTATTATGTCCTTTATTCATAATTAATTTATGTCCTTTATTCTTCAAACCTAGCATTTGGGTCATTATCAGACAGATTATAGAATCGTCTACAAAATATACAACAAAAAAAACACGCTCTAGATTGACTTTATTTTTTTATTCTTATCAAAAATTTCACACTTCAATATGAAATCCTTACTAATATTATAAAAGCGAATGTGAGTTTGTTTGTTTGTTTATTTGTTTGTTACCTCTTCACGCTTTAATGGCTAAACCGATTTCGATGAATTTTGGTACAGAGATAGTTGGGAACCAGGAGACGGACATAGGCTAATATTTTTTTGAAAAAAGTGGGATGTGAGGGAAAAAAGGGAAAACTTAGCGTTGCTAACTGTGTTACCCCAAATTAAACGCGAGCAAAGCCGCGGGCAAAAGCTAGTAATCTATAAAACCCTTTCATTTGATACCCATACACGAGAATGTTAAAAAAAAAACTAATACACCATCTTTAGGAGTCTATCATATTTAAAAAATAAATTTGGGAACCAGTCCAAACTAAAAAACGTGTTCGAAATTTTTCAGGCCATTTGAAAACTGATGAATATGCAAGCCCACTTGAAACATACGCCACAAAAACCTTTGCCAAAGAAAAACAGAAAAAAAATAGATAATTGGACATAAAACAACAAGGTAGCACAAAAAGGAAATATTTTCATAATATAATTAAGAGGAAATATTTAAATAAAATCCATCTGTAAGTTGCTAAGGTTTCCATAAACATAATTCCGCCTCGGGAAGAGAAACCCCAACATTGCTTGTGAACACCGAACATGGTTTGGAACTTTGTTTGTCGAAAAACGGCAGCATAACAACAGTGGAAGTTGTAGCCGCAATACGAGCTTTATACGACAACAAGTTGGGAGTTTCAAACGGTCTATTACTGAACATCAAACCAGCGTACAGCTTATGGCTGTAACTTTGACCGCGTGGTTTTGGCCTTCATCTATTCATACCATAGGGCTCGAAATCTCCGGCTGTGTCTATCTGTACTAGGTGTGTTTTTATTGATCCCTACCTCAAAAGGAAAAACAGAAACATTATAGGATCACTTAGGTTGTCCATCTGTATTATATCTGTATGATAAGACCCTTAATCTCGGGAACGCGTGAAGGTATCGGTAACTGAAATTAAAACCGTTTACTCAAGTCTGTAGCCTCTTGAAGTTACATTTGACGAGTTACGACCTAAGTTCGACTTGCACTTGACTGGTCTGTAATGTCAATAATACTTTAAGGGCATGTAGTCGGGGCTGCGGGGTGCTCCAAAAAGACCGTGACCGCGACCCCTGATCACAAAGGGCTAAAGCTGGAACGGTGGAAAGGTTTTAGTCAGTAGAATTTAAACGCGAGAAGTGTTTCACTCCACCCACAACAAGAAAAGTCACCATGATAACAAATTCGAAAAAAAGTGTGTAGTAATCATTAAAATGACTTTGGAAATTGACGACAATTTGTATTTCTAAAAGCCTATTACTTCATTTATGGCGTTATGTAAGTAAGTATACTGTTTTCGGTATACCATGGTACGGTTGAAATTAGTTAGTAGTAGATCTACGACCATGAATGCTGTGGGTTCATCCCTGAATATCATAGTCGCGAAGGACTACTCATTATAGCAATACATCCCATCACTAAACATGTCTTGTCGTCTAATTTCACCCGCACCATGGTACAGCGAAAAGAGTAAAAGTAGTGTCGTCTCGCTGACAATGCCCTCTAGCAGTCTCTCTCTCAATGTTAGGTATACATTTATACTTTTCGAAGACTTATAGGTGAAGATGCGGTTAAAGGAGTCTCGATGCAAATGGTAACAAGTCTCAATCAATTTTAGAAACTAAGTTTCAGTTACGCTTGCTTTTGAATAGCAACAAAACATTTTGTAACAAGTTTGACATATTGTTGTATCATCATCATCATCATCATCAGGCTATATTAGTCCACTGCTGGACATAGCCCGCCCCTAATGAGCGCCATAGTGCCCTGTCTTCAGCTTGCCGCATCCAGCATCTGCCTGCAGTCTTTTTTAGATCGTCATCCCACGTACATATTGTTGTATATGTACATATAATTATATTATAGCTATTTCCAGAAAATAGTATTGTTTTTGAGCAATAATGATTTAGTGCTTTCGGAAAATCATGAAAATGCACTAAACTTTTATAGTGTAAACATTAAAATCGCAAGTAATTAAGGTTTACCTTTTATGCAAAGCTTCGTTTACGTACCTTTCGTTTCAAAAAAGGAGTAAAAACTGAATTAAAAATACAAAACGGAAATGTGGAACCCGCTTTACTACTATTTGCCAGTAGATTCAATTAGAAATAACTTCATTTGTAATGGACGCTGAATTCCATACAATATAAATTATTTAATGTAAGTCGTACAATAGCGATCATATTTTTTGCGTCTAGACAATGAACATAAACAAAGGCACAAAAACAGCTTTATTAGTATGGTTTCTTAAAACTGTTTTCATCTAAGTTGCCTTTTGTTAACCGTTCACAACATAAAAGTTACACCCATAGTAGTTACGTAATTAAATCAGGGTCTTCAGTGTATTAGCCAAGAAAGACATGATAGAGCACACTGGCGATCTGCCCAGCTTGGGCGGAGCACCGCCGTGTCCTCGTAGAAGCGATTGGTGGCGGCGATCTCCTGCGTCCGGCCCTGATTCAGTTCATGGTCCGGAGCGAAAGGGAATGGGAATCGGAATCACTATCTTCTGCGAAGCAGTTATGCAAGCAAAGGAGGAAACAAACCCAGCCGCTGCGGGAGATGCTCGGGGGCCGTCGCGAGACAACTCCTGGCCATCGTAGATGCGGGTCTGTGAACGATGAGCAATGAGTAGCTCACCATCCGTCTGTCCAGTGATGGCAGGCCGTGTCAACGGCGCGTTAGTGTTCCACGCACGCCTCAAAGAGTAAAAAGTAGAGGGGCTTGCCAGGGCCACAGCCTGCCGGGGTTGCGGGTTGTTCGAAAGAGATACCGCGGCCCCGGAACATAAAATGCAAAAGAAGGAACATGACACTCTCTCCCGCTCCGCTCAGAGCGGATTCGGGGGAAGTTATTTGATGATTTCCCATCCGTGAACAAAATGTGTACTGGCCAATAACTAGCTGTAGCCGTATCACAATGTTTTAGAGCTGTTTTTTTTTATTCGAGCCAGCATTTCTTGAGGTTGGCGTGTTCAGTATCGTATACATAGTTAATATCAACCACAAGCTGCTGCTGTATTAATTGCGGTTGTCATCAAAGGTTGTTCGTCACATATCTGTCTCTATAGCTCTTGACTAACCCACTCAATTGTAGTTATAAGTTGAAGGCTTGATTGTAAGCCATTGCAGTGTACCTTTACCAAGTTACCACATACAAGTAAATGCTCTGGATTTGGATGGGAAATCGTTTAGACATTTGCTGACTTAAATTTGTTTGTTGTTGGTGGGTTTTAGTCAGTAAAAGTCTGACTCTCCTGCCGCTTCAACCACAGCCGGGAAAGTTGTTAATGATTTTCCACCCGCTAAAAAAGGTACCCTTGATATAAAAAACGCTATCGATTCCGGGAAGTTATTCGATGATTTCCCACCTCAATAAAAACCCCTAATATAACAATATATATGACAATATTACTACATAAAAGATATACGACTAAAAGCTACATCATACTTACAACTCAGAGCATCAAAGTAACGCAAAATAATGTAAAGTTTTATTAAAAAACCGTATGTAAATATACGATTGCATACTAAAATGTAATATGAAGCGAAATCGGCTCGGCAGACTTTATATTAGCAATTGAAATGGGCTGCGAGCTTTTCAGGATTCAGGCAGAAAACTGAAGAGCCTTCTGTTCTACCCGACCGTAATTTATATATTGATCGAGGGCGTCTTTCTTTTGTTTTTGCCAGTTTTAGGGTTGCGTACCCAAAAATCGTCAACGGGAGCCTTTTACTAAGGTTTTTCTTCTTAGCAAGTCTATGGTAATTCATGATCAGTGATTTACATTAATGGCAGCTATCACTGCGCACTAGTGTGACCATCGGACTGTCAATCCATAGGTCTCAAGTTCGACCCGCAGAAATGGCGAAGGAAGGAACATGGGTGGGTTTTAGTTAGTACAAGTCTGAGACTGCCTGCCGCTCCATCCAGAGCTCCATCCAAATTTGATGATTTCTCATCCGAAAAAATAGTGTCATACATATCTCCACCAGATGAAACTACTATTGGTTCTCTTATTTGTCCGTGTGTCTGTCACAATAATGTCTCTTTGAACCATAATATCTAGACACTTGCCATCTTTAAATCAATTACAATAAAGAAATAATCATTAAAATAAAGGGGATCCCAATACAAGAAACCTTTTTTTCCACGGTTTTTTTTTGTGCCCATTTGAAATATCACCCCTCTGAGGAACTCTTCGTGTGAGAGACCGACTCGCACTTAGCCAGTTTTTGTTTAATATTTTGGGTTGGTGTGTAGGTAGCCGATATAATGTACTTGATACCTTCACGTATGTACCAGCTGGTTTATGTATGTATGTATTAGCTTATTTGTCAAAACATGCGTTTGTAGGAGAAAATAGGGTTTGAATTTTTGCCATATATATATGTACAGTTTGAAGTAGCGACCTAGCTTATTTCCTTTGTCGGTCAGCGCTTTTAAATAAAAACTGACAAGTAGACAGAATTCTTTTGATAAAATAATTCTTTTTCTTTCTAAAGCATTGTTTTAGAAAAGAAATCCGAAACATTATTGTTATGTTTTTAATGGTCACAAATCTGCGGACTTACCTAGACAAACTTTGCTAATTGAGGATTGAACCGACCAACTGTTATTATTTAGTCACGGGCTAAACGCCCGTCAATAAACAAAAAACGACTCGTTTTGTTTACAAATGGTAGTATTTTAACATAAGTTCTATGAGACGTCATGTCAAAATCCTACTATCCGTAAGTAAAACGATTCGTTTTTGTTTATTGGAACCGGGCGTAACTGAGTTAAGAATTAGATCAGTTTGCTTCAAGTGCGGAATAACAAATATTGCGGCCGAAACGGATTTAACGCACGAGCCGCCATATGAGGGTGTTATAGAGCACAAAACGGCAGTGATAAATTGGTAACCGGATGACGACTTCAGTATTTTCAAATGCACTATGCGCCTTTTTTAGGACATGTCAGACAGTTGTCAGTAGTCAATTGTAGTAGAGGAATATAGGCACTATGCAATATTGCTCACCCCCTAAATTATTTGAGTAACAATGGGTTGAAATATATCTCAATGCCAAATTCAATTACGATCCAATCAGTCGCTTAATCATAAAAAGCCACTAACAAAGAATAGTTACTTTCGTATTCATAACATTTGTATAATACTAGCTGCACCTCGCGGTTTTACGCACGTAGACTGGGAATAATATATATTAACCTTTCCCTTAAAGAGAAAAATTTAAAAGATAGGCGAACAGATAGTGGAAACCACTTCATTTTATTCTAAGTTAAGATTTATAATGCTTCTTTATACGTATGTATTGGAGATCCTATTTCATGAAACGCACAAGAAATATTCAACGCTTTTGGTTGGTTTCGTGTTTGTAACTTTAGACGGAGTTACCGAATTTAGGGAATCTTTTAAAGATAAGGAAAATATCTTTTGCAATTATTTTTCGACTAACATACATGGGTTCGTAAAGAAAAAGAAAGCGAAAATGCCCTTTGGTTATATTTTATAGAATATTTTTTTTTATTCAAAGCATATTTAGTCATCATTTGAATGTAAATGTAAAATATCAACATCTAGTACTGTACAGTAACTTAAACTATCTTAGTATCGAAGTGGCATAATAATCTTTGTATAGTAGCTAAGTCACTTTTTGAAAATGACAAGAAATTACTGATGACAATAAAAATATGTATTATTAGGTGGCCCATGTCTGTAAAATGCATCAGAACCGATGGGCCAGAGTCATCACGCAGTGCCAGAAGTCGTGCATCGTCGAAGGAGGCATAAAAAAGCTGTCATGACCAACTTATTGTCTATGGGGGAAGCAAAAATAATTCAAAATCAGAACACAATAAAAAAAGAAAATCAGTATATTCATCAAAACTGATCTTCTACCCAGCCAATACTGTAAATCGATTAATAAATTATAGTAAGATATTTTAATTCCGATATTTTTATGTCAAATAATTCAAAAAACGAACACAACGAAAAATCAATCAGCTCCCAGACACGAAATAATTCAACTTTCCAACTAGCCAGTAATAAGTTAAATCCAGAAACTATCTTGTCATCCGAAGCAAACAGTCCGGAATCTTCTCTCCGATAGTCTATGAATTATGCAAAGATTTATATGGAGACTTCGATATCGATAACCATCTGAATATCTATTGTTTGATCTTGAATTCCGAACGGATTATTGTATCGGTACTTGTGTATTAGGAATCAATTTAATAACACTAATATTATTGAGACGAAAGTACTCTCTCTCTAACTCTTAAGCTACTGGACTGATTTCAAAAATTAATTTACTATTATAAAGCTACATTATCACTGAGTAACATAAGCTATATAACAGAACACAATAAAAAAAAGAAAATCAGTATATTCATCAAAACTGATCTTCTACCCAGCCAATACTGTAAATCGATTAATAAATTATAGTAAGATATTTTAATTCCGATATTTTTATGTCAAATAATTCAAAAAACGAACACAACGAAAAATCAATCAGCTCCCAGACACGAAATAATTCAACTTTCCAACTAGCCAGTAATAAGTTAAATCCAGAAACTATCTTGTCATCCGAAGCAAACAGTCCGGAATCTTCTCTCCGATAGTCTATGAATTATGCAAAGATTTATATGGAGACTTCGATATCGATAACCATCTGAATATCTATTGTTTGATCTTGAATTCCGAACGGATTATTGTATCGGTACTTGTGTATTAGGAATCAATTTAATAACACTAATATTATTGAGACGAAAGTACTCTCTCTCTAACTCTTAAGCTAGTGGACTGATTTCAAAAATTATTTTACTATTATAAAGCTACATTATCACTGAGTAACATAAGCTATATAACATTTAAAATTACGCTACTACCCACGGGAGCGTGGCTGTAACCAAAGACGCGAGTATAACTGCACAGGACAGGTAGTTTGTAATTATTGTTCCTTTTTATAATACGCGACCGTAAAAATAATTCAAGACAGTAAATGCATCCTTGTATCTGAATAAAACTACTTAAGATGAGCAGTCCTAGTCGGAAGCATTTACTGTTTCCACCAGGTTCTATTTTCCACCCCATTAAAGCTACTCTTTACGATCGATCTGCAGTTTTAAAATTTAACGTAGCAAACCTTGGCTTGGAATAACACTGGGAAATGAAATATCAGCTGTTCCAAGTTCGATTTTTTTAGGGAATCCCATAAAAAGTTCTTCAATTACGTTCATCACCTTGAATTCTTTTGAATCAAAGACCACTATCATTCGAGACCATTATCATCTTCCTCTCCTAGCCACATCATGTTGAAATACATTTTTTGTATAAGTGTCTACAAAAACTGTATTGGAAATTCCCAAATAACTTCACCCACTCTGGGCGAAGCGGGAGGGAGTGTCAGACTTTTACTGAGCTAAACCCATCCATGTTTCAACCTTGGCAGGCAGTGGCAGTAGATGAAGATGCCATCTTCAGCCACTCCGCAAAGAGGAGACTTATCGTCAGTATTGTGGCGTGCCCTGCACAGGGTTGCGACAGGCGCTCTCTCCATGCTACCATCATAACAGTAAAATAAAATATAAAATATCTGGAGTAAGGATTTGGACTCGTTCCTGCCAGACTGGCCAAAGAAAGCAAAACACAGAGAAAGTTGGAAAAGTATGGGAGAGGCTTTTGCCCAACAATGAAACAAAACAAAACATTCCTTACACAAACTATCCATAGTATCTTTGGCCTTCCTGTCCCTCTCCTAGACACTTCAAGTCCTTGCTTCCCTCATCATCACATTCCATCCATACCAAGAATTATATTTCTTTTTATATTTACAAAACTGGATTTGACATCAAATAAACCAACATGAAGTGTACGTAATGTACATTTGTGGTATGTGTCAAGTTAAATGCTTCGAATTTCAAACTCGATTTAGAAACACGTTTCAAATGCACTTTCGCTAAATGCTGTTTTACTGTTTGCTGTTTGAGTTGTATTCAAGTTGGGAGTGTTTACAAAATTAACAGTTCTGTTTTTCCGTTTCAGGTAAGCAACTGCAACCAAACCTCCGACTCTGTTTCAAGGTATTTTTACACATAACAAGACGCTTTTAATCCGCAAAGGGTTGGGCGGAGTTCTACCCTATTATAGTACACCCACAGTTTACTAATTATGTTTAAGTCACCGGCGTCCCTATCGCCGTGAACTGTGCACAAATCTACACGCTGTGGTTTCTACTGCAAAAATCCTTGATGGAATCAAACGCTGGACCACAGCAGTTGCGCCATTCAGTCAATCACTTACAAATAACTGTCCAATAAACATAGCCACCAATGAAAAAATGTAATTGCAAACAAATGAACACCCTTATTGAGGCAGAAACAACCAGACGCCGTTCGCCTCGTTTCGTTTCTGTAAAAAGACTTGACACCGTGTGCATTCGGATAAAACCTCTTTCAGACCGGTTAAGCCAATTTCAGGGAGTAAAATAGACTAGTAACTATTAAAATTAGAAAAAGCGTTATAACCTCAGACAATGCAATAACACGGGTCATTTTCGCGACAGAATGGCGGTGTTTGTTCATGAGTATCAGTACTATTATATCTTAATTTTGCACGACAAATACCGATTGTACATTTGAGGTATCTACGATCTACTTCATACTTTATGATCATTAATTCCAAAATACTATGTTCGCACCAACATTATATTTTAAACAAAAAAGTCGATTTAGACTTTTAAAAGTTGCGTTACCAAAGTGATTACATTTTGGTCCTTCTGAAAATACGAATGTTAGACGATAACCGATTTCCCAGAAACGTGAGATCCGCTTGAGCGGTCCCGATCGCGCGGACGAGCCGTGTCGTGTGAAGACCGCCTTAGATATAAGATTAATACATCTAATATCCCAGTAACACTAAAGTCTTCTAACTTAAGGTAGCTTTTAGATTCCAACTGGCAACTCCCTTAACTTTATAAGTAGGAATGTAAACGATAGTTTAAATTTACTCAAACTAAAGTTAACGGACCCTGGTAACATTTCAAGAGGATCTTTGAACCCAAACTAAAACATCGTAGGTTTTCCACGACGAGGGTAAACTTGGATTAACATGTTCGCCCATGGTAATATCTTCAAGATTTAGGGTTAATAGCTAATGAGGATATTAATTGTGTTAGGTACGAGCAGGGTTAATTCTGTTACGGTTTAGATTGGATGCCAAATCCGGAATTACGACACATGACGTATATAGTAGTAGATGACGTACATATATAGATACGACACGTGTCGTCTGGATAGTATTATCCTACTAATATTTGGTTTAAATAGTTGTAATGTCAAAATCAAAATTGTTTTTTCAGATAAGCCTACGTGAACACTTATAAAACGTCGAGAAAAGGTACACGGTTCAGGTTAGTTGTTTCTTATGAAGAAGAACCGGCAACAAACTCCATTGATATTCTTTTAAAATCATTTGGTTTAATATTGTTGTTGCTACAGTGTTAGTACTTAAGTATGAGAGGACAGGACGCAATGCTTTACAGACAGTTATTTTGGGTCCGGCTGTGTGACTTTAAATGTTTGTAATGATCACTGCAGCGATACAGGTGAATTTCTTAGTGTAGGGCAAAGATAATAAAAATAAATAATTTAAAAAAAAAACACGACTGGCATGTAAATTAAAGGATCTAAAAAAAGGTATTACTTATACATTTGCCTATGGAATGTGTTAGGAACAACGATGAAAGGGAATCTCTGATAAATAAAAGTTTTTCTTTCTTTCTTTTCTTTATAAACGAAACAAAAAAATTCATCGCGGTCGGGGGACCAATCTGTAGAATACTTTCTTGTATAAAAAGTACCCCGACAGCGATATTTTTTTTGTTTCGTTTAAATCAGTTCAGGCGTTTATGATGGAATAAAGCAACTCACACACATACAAACATACATGAACCCCAAAACCATAACACTCCTGTTTTTAGGGCAGTCGTGTAAAAATATCAAAAACTGACTTTAAGCCTTAGTCAAAAAAGTAAAGCAACATTTTTATTTTCAGGCAAGATCCCACATGTTTCACAAAGAGATTCCACAGTTGTACTGGCCATCCAATAAAAACAATACTCACTTTTCTACAGTCAACTGAACTTTATCCGAATTGAACGATTGACTGAATGAACGTTTGAGCAGAATGAACTGAGAAGGAACTCCTTTGTTCCACCTTCGAAAATATATTTTTACAGCGCGATAACACATTTGAAGAAACTCGGACTTTATAGTAAGTATAGGATAAACTGATATTGAAGAATTATATATTACTAGCTGTTCCACGCGGTTTCACCCACGCTGCTCAGCACCTGTTGGTCGTCGCGTGATGTTATATAGCCTATAGCCTTTCTCAAGAAATGGACTATCCAACACTAAAAGAATTTTCCAATTCCAACCAGTAGTCCCTGAGATTAGCGCGTTCAAACAAACAAACTCTTCAGCTTTATAATATTAAGTATAGATTAGAATAGATAATGCTGCTCTGGTCGCGTCCATTTTCATACAAATAAAGTATTTCGACGATCCCCACGTACATAAAGACATGTCGAAAAAGGCATTTTTTTATTGTATCATTGGCTTTAGATTATCTATTCGCACATGCTGACATACGATTTTTAATTTTATTTAATTTATTTACCTTGTTTAAGAAATCGTATAAGAGAACAAGTATTATATATACATCGAATAAGTATCGTAGAAACGGTCATCTATCAGTTTTTTCAAGAAAACGTTAAAAAATAAAATACTTGTGTGTAAATAGCATTATAAAGTTCTTAAAACTGTTAAAATATTTAATATTGCTCATAGAATTATTTCTAGGGTGTTTTGAACACAAATAACGATCTCCTGTAAACCTCGGTTTTTTACTTAACCTTATGTACGTAGGAACCGTCGATTTGTTAGTGGCCGTAGTTTTGAAATTTTCCACAATCTGTACTTAACCTTTTACTAGGACCAAAAACCACAATATTTTACCAGTAATCGCATTTAAGCAAATACTTTCCAATTGCGAGGATATAACTCAAGCTTTAACGAACATTCACGAGCTTATAATATTTCAATTTGCATAAAAAGTAACCTTTTATAAATCTTTCACCCATCCATTATCACACATAAAGCCAAATGAATACTAGCATAATAAAAAGGAAACATGTTTCTAACATTAAATCGATTCTTTTTGGCCTTTGTTCAACATAAAAGGGGATTTTTTCGTCGAAATTATTTTCCATCCAGCCTGTATTTTCATTGCTTATTGGTTGTCCAATCGACGCGGGATTCCCAACAAAAACTCTTATCATAAACATTATGAATATTCATAACCGTTTATTCAGACCCGATTTTCGGTTTGCGAATTTGAATCGTCGAATCCGTATCGAAACACCAAATATAGACTGAATTAACAGCTTCTGACACAGTATAAATAAATAATATCGAATTCGCATTTGTCCATTTGCAGTCAGTTCGTTTATTTGCAGTCAGTTTGTTTATTTGCAGACTACGGTTGCAAATGAAATGTAATTTTTTACTACACATAGTAAAGTGTTTATTTTCGAAACCTTGATCAGTGTTCTGTACTTATTATAGATCGTTGTGAACCACGAATCTGTTTACATCGAAATTATAGCTAAAGTACGGACGTGAAGCAGAAAGAATTTCGAACGTTGACCTGTTATTACCTGTCTCTGTCACTCCCACGTAAATATAATGCGTCTCGCTCGCAAACTTGCAATGGCGGCCATTATCAGGGACTATAAACCTTTTATCTGTGACTGTTGGGTTTGTAAGAACAAACCTTACAGTCCGTCTGAAACAAGAGTTTGCATGTGGTGGACCTTGAGTCATAATGACATAATTTTTAAATAACGAACAAATGACATTCCATCTGGGGATGCGTTAGTGATAGCTCACTTTTCGGACACAGTTATATATTCCTAGTTTGTTGTTAAGTAGAAATGTTCAGTCCCTTGAGTTTCGTTATAAAAAATACACTGTACATAATTTATTTATTAAGTTGGTTATTTTTTTTTGCTTCAAATATTTCCTGTAAACCACACGTAATACAAAAATGTTTGTAACCACTGGCAGTAGGTAAAGAGGTCATTGTACGAAATTCTTCGTGCTCCGCGACTGGACTTTAGTAGTAGTAGGTAGTTTTCGTGAGACTGTCTGTAACACCATGGCTGGATCCACTCCGGTTCCTTGAGGAAAACCAGCAAGGCTTTCCTCGAGGAACTGGGGTGGATCGAATGACTTTCCCACCCATACGCAATATACATTATTATTATGCGCGTTGGTCATGAATTTGCGGACATAAGCCTGTTATACAATACAATCAAGTTTCTGCGTTTAAATTAAGAAATTGGAACTGAATTCAGCGGAAAAAGATTATGACGATATTTTCAACGTCATAGTCTTTTTTCCGCTTGGTACCATTTATACTCATGTATTCAAAATAATAATACAGAAAATCCCATAATGAAAGGACCAGCGAAGAATCTTTTTCATTCAACAGAATTCTATCATGCACGTCAATAATACAAATTGTAAGTACAGTCTTCAGTACAAAATACGTTTTTGTCGTACAAAATTACACGCTTAAATCCTGAAAGAGGTATTCAGAATTATGCGAGAGTGCTAAGGATATTGTAATGAGACGGTACAGACGGTACATTAAAATAATTGGGGCTTCTTGACGTAAGTACGGTTAATTCTATAGCTGCGAAGGTTTTTGTTCAGTCACTGACTTCGCTTTGATCCGGGAAATTTTAGTTGAAATTAAATTCGTTATTTGAGTAATGGTATCAGACGTTTTCGCAATTTGTGTCAGTGTTTATACAAACTTTAATATCTTGTTTTTATTTTTATAAAGTTTCAGGTAGATGCTTTAAGTTAAATGTAGCATTCTGCTAAAAGTGTGTGGAGTGTGCCGCAATATAATACACTAGCTGTTCTCCGCGGTTTTACCCACGCTGCTCAGCACCTGTTGGTCGTAGCGTGATGTTATATAGCCTATAGCCTTCCTCAAGAAATGGACTATCCAACACTAAAAGAATTATCAATTCCAACCAGTAGTCCCTGAGATTAGCGCGTTCAAACAAACAAACTCTTCAGCTTTATAATATTATTATAGTATATAGTATAGAAGTATAGATTATAAAACATAAAACGATGAAACAAAAGCCAATTTTCCAGCAAGTGTGTTGAAATATGTATTTTTCTGTTACTTTATCAACTGTAATACTACACCTTAATACTCCTAAATTACAAGTTATATTTCTACTTTTTCAACCCGATATCATTAAGTGTTGCCAGCTCCTTAAATCCGAGTCGTGTATCAGCAGCCACGAAAGTTACAAAACTTGGCGCCATTCCTTTTCGTTAGATTTGTCAAAAAGATTTTACTTTTGTGCGATTATGCTATAACCATTATTACATTATTGGTACTAAGAAGCGGCAAAGTTGGTCCTTTGAAATTGTTACTGTAATATGACTGGTAATTGTCGACCATTTCATTGATTGTTTTGAGGACGGCACCTTTAGCAATTTACTTCTAGAATTTATTTTACAAACATTCATTGCCTTTATGCGGTGAAAATTTATTCGCGAACATGGATTTCTATTTTCTGTATTTGGAGGAGAACTCACCTAACTATTCGTTACGTGAGTGAATCCTTAAAAAGCGAAAGTGAGTTTGTTTGTTTGTTTGGTTTGTTACCTCTTCACGTTTTAATGGCTGAACCGATTTGGATGAATTTTGGTACAGAGATAGTAGGGAACCAGGAGACGGACATAGGCTAATATTTTTTTGAAAAAAGTGGGATGTGAGGGAGAAAGAGGGAAGAGAAGGGAAAACTTAGCGTTGCTATTACAAATCAATAAGGCGCAAGGGGAACTGTGTTACCCCAAATTTAACGCGGGCGAAGCCGCGGGCGAAAGCTAGTGTTACATACAAGTCGAAACCAAGTATAATGAGTGTAATTTTTTAGGTGTTGTGGTAAAGTTCTTATTCGTTCTCATTTGTAGAATGAGTGCGTGAGTGACCGAGATCTGCTCTGGAGAAAAAAAAGTAAACAAATTTTCCAGATATGAGACCTAGTACCGGTACGCCCCCTTGGAGCTATTTCCGAAAACGCAATTTTAAACTTTATTTAATAGTGTATACGGCGCATTGTCGCTTCCCACGCTTCGGGCGGGTTGCGTATTTGTCCGCAACTCGCCTATTATGTATGAACATTTAACATCGACATTCCCGATAATTCTCCATATCCCGGATAATTCTCTACTGATTTAGTTTCCCCCTACCCCTAATATAAAAAAATCAGTAGGCGTAGATAACGCTCATAATGATAACAATATCCGTTTATCATTCCAATTGGAACATCCTTATCAAATTGATTTAATTAATTTAATATTGGATGTGCAAGCTTAGTTATCTACGGCCTTGGTTCAAGTGTTTCATTTTAACAGTTTGTAGGAGAAACATATTTTTACTACGACTCGGTTTATTCTGTTATTGTTAGGGTTTTGTAACTCAAAAGGAAAACGCGGAACCCTATAGAATCACTTTGCTGTCCGCCTGTCTGTCTGTCAAGCTCCTTATTTCGGCAACTCGTGGAGGTATGTAGTTAAAATTAAAATCATAAACTCAAATCTGCACCCTTTTTTTGCGGAGGTGAAATCATCAAGTAACTTCCCCTGCTCTGGGCGAAGCGTGGGGGAGTGTCAGTCTTGTACTGACTAAAACACATCCTTGTTCCTTCTATTGCTCTTTATATTCTGGGGCCACGGTATCTCTTTCGAACAACCCGCAACCTTGGCAGGCCCGAGGCTCTGCTGACATCTCTTTGAGGCGCGCGTGAAACATTGACGCGCCGTCGCCGTCGACACGGCCTGTCGTCAATAGACGGACTGACGGTGAGCTAATTTGAAGACCCTTGGAGCAAATCTATGCAATCAAAGATATGGCCACTAGTCGCACTTGGCGGGATTTTTTATTTTATTTTGGTAGGCTGTTTAATTGAACTGTTTTATCTATCTACGATAACATCAGTCTATAACCCTAATAGTCACACAAATATTTTTGATTAATATTTTATTTGTCTAGCCGTTTCATTATGGCAGGTGTATTCATTTTTTTATGATTAGGCTAGTTATCATAGTACTTCAAAGTTGCCACTTCTTTTTCAAGAGACATGAAATCATCAATGATACTTCAGCAAACCTGTTTCATGAATGCTGTACCAATCAAGCTAGCAATAACACTTGAGCTAGCTTTGACTTATTGATTGACTGACCGACTCCTTGTTGATTCAAAAGTGCATGCAATATGATTCAATTAAAACAAATGCTTTAAGATTGAGTTTAGGTACAATCCTTACTTATATTATAAAAGCGAAAGTGAGTTTGTTTGTTTGTTACTTCACGCTTTAATGGCTAAACCGATTTTAATGAATTTTGGTATAGAGATAGCTGGGAATCAGGAGACGGACATAGGCTAATATTAAAAAAAGGGGTATGAGAGGGAGAAAGAGGGCAGAAAAGGGAAAACTGAGCGTTGCTATTACAAATCAATAAGGCGCAAGGGGAACTGTGTTACCCCGAATTTAACGCGAGCGAAGCCGCGGGCAAAAGCTAGTAAGTAAGTTATAATTTAAATCTTTAGGAGAGCAAGTGTTTTGAGCATTGTGTTATTTGTGACTCAAACTATGATATTCCGAGGATGCAGGTTGTTTCGGGGCTGCGGGTTGTTTGACCGGGGTCGTGGGTTGTTCGAAAAAGATACCGCGGCCACGAAACATAAAGGGCAAGAGAAAGAACATGGGTGGGTTGTAGTCAGTGAACGTCTGACACTCCTGAAGTTATTTGTAGATTTCCCATCAGTAAAAAAACATGATATTGAAGAACATTTTGTTAATTTATTAGTTTTACCATAAGTAGCGACCAGCTTGCGTTAATTCCTGAAAGTATTTTTTTTGCATACAAATTTGATTCGATTTAAAAACAGCTATCAGTTGCTTGCAGACGTCGTTATATCAACCATATTTCACTCACTCTTAGAGCAAGAACTTAGCTGTTATTCATCACTTTCAATTTATTTCACACTAGCTTTCGCCCGCGGCTTCGCCCGCGTTAAATTTGGGGTAACACAGTTCTCCTTGCGCCTAATTGATTTGTAATAGCAACGCTAAGTTTTCCCTTTTCTTCCCTCTTTCTCCCTCACATCCTACTTTTTTTTAAATTAAAATTAGCCTATGGCCGGCTCCTGGTTCCAACTATCTATGTAACAAAATTCACCACAATCGGTTTAGCCATATAAGCGTGAAGAGGCAACAAACAAACAAACTCACTTTCGCTTTTATAATATTGGTAAGGATTAGGACCAAATCTGCAAGAAAAAAAAATAGTGGAAAAAGAATAGAGAAACTGGATTTTAGTATTTTATTTGGTATTTTCGCTACATTACATACTGGTATTCAACTGCATTACATTGGAAGCCAATCCCAACTTAATTTAGAAAAGGTCAAGCAGATGATGTCGAAAAATTAAGGATGTTCTAACAAAACTAAGCCCACGCTGTATTTACGAATTAAAAACTCTAGTAAAAAATATGTCAGGACAATTTAAAAAGCTAAAGAGCTTGTTATTTGTTCAGTAGTCCCGCTAACAAACCAGTGGTTTCATTAAAAAGTTTCAGAAACCTCATGAGTGCAGAATATTTTATTTCGCGCCCTGACCGTACCTTTTAAATTCTGGCATACGAGGCCTGTGTTTCCGCCAGAATATGAAAATAGAGGCTTTTTCTATTTTTGAACTGCTATAATATTTAAAAGATTAAAATGATGAGCAGGTAGGCCGTGTTGAGTGAACTAAATGGAGTATTAATATTTTAAAAGGGTCATAATTGGCTTGGGTAGACTCTTATGTAAGGGTTGGATGTTGCCAGGGTTAGTCTCTTCCTTTCGGTATAAAAACTTGTGTTAGGTTAGGCACGAATCATCTCTTGGTGTTAGAGCTATAACTGATGTTAAAGTTTTTTTTTTTAAATAAACGTTGCCCCACACTAGGAATTTCTCCTGTATCGTGGGTGCGTTTACAAACATACAAAGTCACATACACAAACAGCCAGACCCAAAACAACTATCTGCAGGTCATATAAATATTTGTTCCGTGCGGGAATCGAACCCGCGATATGCAGCTCAGCAGTCGATCGCTCAGCCACTGCGCCAACCGTGCCATCTAAATTTTATGCCGCACATAGCATAGCCTGGATAGCGAACCTGTTACAATAACCCACCATATTTGTGGGGCAACGGTATCTCTTACGAGCAACCCGCAAATAGAGAATGACGTAATACCTCCTGGATTCCATATATCCTATTTACTTGTTTACACATACATAGTTTCCCGGATGTCATGATAAAAATAACAGTGCCATTATACGAGCACAAAGTCTTACATCGATACTATTAACTACGTCTTCTATAATCTCCAGATATACATTACAGTGTTGTTCTCCCTATACATTCTCGTGATAAGCCCCTTTGAGACGGAAACAGTAACTAGAGCGGTAACAATGAGCCCGATCCACAATCCTTAGCTTCCTTTAAGACAAAACTTGTCCACAGCCTGCAAACTGGTTTAAAGGATTAGCAGTGCTTAGGTATTAATGTAGATAAGTATTAATAATGTACAGTTACAGACGATTTTGAGATGACGTTACCATAAAATCCGGCCAAGTGCGAGTCGGACTATCGCGCCGAAGGTTCTCTTTCGACTAAGAGTCGTCTAAGTCTAAGCAGACTTAGACGGTTGGTTTTTTCACATCTCCAAAAGATTACAGAATTGAGTAGGTATATGGTTTTAATTTCAACTTAATATATCCACGCGATCCTAAGATAAAGTGTCTTGTCAGACAGACGGACAACTCTTTTTGAAGTTGAATAGAAGTTTTGAAATGTGACGGATAAGAGGGGATGAGAAAACATTTAGCTCCGATTCCAACTAACATGTACAGAGGGCAGGAAAATGTGATGTGACAATCAATGGGGTTTAACGCTGATGCGGAAATATTTTTAGGGTTTCATACCTTAAAAGTAAAAATCGGAACCCTTATAGGATAACTTTGTTGTCCGTTTATCTGACTGTCAATATCCTTTACCTCGGGAACGCATGGAAGTATCAAATTGAACTGAAAACCATATACTCAAATCTAAAGTCCCTCGGGGTTGTACGACGAAACCTTTTTAATTCCATACTATTGTAATTATAAAATTTCTTTTTCTTTGTAAATTTTTCGGAAAACGTTTTGAAACCAATTCGGTGGAACCGCCCGTTCATAACAACCCAAAATAATAACTCTCCCCCAGCAATAAAAGCAATAATTTGGGCACAAAATGTGGACATTATGCGTTGGTCATAAATCTTTGTCCAAGATTTACATCCAAGTCCCGCCAACGCCCTTGTTGCCTGAACCATAACTTACATTCATAATAAATAGATGGATTTAAAATTATACGTACACTATGGGTTTGGCCACAGCTTTAAACACTTGGAGGTTGGAAATTAAAACACGGGATCTTTTATGCTACCGGGAAAAGTATCCAAAATCTAATGAAATCAAAACCATTTATTTCAATTGGGCCATTACAGGCACTTTTAAATGTCATGAAAACTAAAAAAATATGCTGGTACAGTCCCAGTCACAACACATAATAACTTGTGAAAGTACTGTAGTTCAGTATCAGTCATCATCAACACCTTAATCCTTTTAGCCGTTATGGCGTCAAAAGAGTTATCATAAACAGACAGACACACCGATTCGCACTTTTAAGGATAGAATCTGTATAATTTACTAGCTATAATGATAAGAAAAGCTATGGACCCTGCTCCCGATAAAGGCGAACCACTATTTTCATATTTTTAAATGTTTGTTTTTATGTCGATTTTTTAAATATTTATTATTGTAAAAATGCGAGGGAATGCAAAATAAAGGAAATAGAATATATAGTATATAATAGAATTATTTATTTATTAAAACTTCATGCACAAGTGAAAAAAAAACGTTGTAAAAATGCGGACTTAGTGCTTGGGCATTTTCTTCCAGTCAACCTTAGGGCTTACCTTGAAACATACACACTTTACCTCTATATAATATTTAAGTAAGTATAGATTTATATGTAGTGTATACAATTTGCTAAAACAGTACAAGCATTGATTTTGGCATCAATATGATCTTGTTCTATCATTTTGATTTAGGATTATATCTTCGTTTATTATTCTATATTCTATAGTGGATAGTAATTATTCCATGATAAAGGATGTCTGGATATTGTCTTGTATTCTCTTGTTTCTGCACGAGGTCATATCATAATATACTGAAGTTTGGAATGAGTGGGCACTTACTATGATAGGTATTAGGAGACAACATTGAAAGAAACAGTCTTTTTTGCAGATGGGTAATCATCAAATAACTTCCCCCACTCTGAGCGGATCGGGGGGAGGAAGTGTCAGACTTGTACTGACTAAAACCCACCCATGTTCCTTCTATTGCCCTTTATGTTCCGGGGCCGCAGTATAAATAAATAAATAAATAATAAATATCTTGGGACAACTCACACACGGCTATCTGATCCCAAGCTAAGCAGAGCTTGTGTTATGGTAACCAGACAACTGATATACATACTTATATAATTTATAAATACATACATATTATAGATAAATCACACCCAGACACAGAACAAACAATCATGCTCATCACACAAAGTTTGTCCTGGGTGGGAATCGAACCCACGACCTCCGGCTCAGCAGTCAGGGCCACTAACCACTGGACCAACAGGCCCGTCAAGTATCCCTGTCGAACAACTTGGTTTGTTTGAGATTCTCTCCCTCATACGCCCGGAAACCTCCTTCGTTATCATGACTGCTTCGCAGAAGAAAGTGACCGCTCCCCATTCCCTCTCGCTCCGAGCCAAGGACAGATCCAGGGCCAGACGCGAGAGATCGCCGCCACCGATCGCCTCCACGGGGACGGTGCTCCGCCCAAGCTGGACCTTTTCGGAATTTCCCTTCTAACGTTGATTACGAGTTACAGCGCGTAGCCACAGGCCTTAATTAACAACGTTACGAATGACGTGCCTTGCATAATTGTTGTAACTGCCGCATGACTTGTCAGTCAATTTTCAAGGCGATCCAAATGCCTTTTTAACCGACTTCCAAAAGGCAATTCACCAAATTTCGTACTTATGAAACATTCAAATCATAATCGTCAGTCCGAACGAATCTTAACGACAACGACAGATTGAGACTGAGATTAGAAAGCAAATTTCCTAAAACTACAAAAATTGTGCTTCAGATGAATCGTAAACAGACGTTGCTTCTTATAAGATGGAAAAAAGTTCAAATTTGTTCAGCCTAAAACTCAAGGACGCGTACTTTGTTAGTTGATGCATGTACATCTGGTGTTGCAGGTTGTACAAAAGAGGTACCGCGGCCCCGGAACATAAATGGCAATAGGAGGAACATGGGTGGGTTTTAGTCGGTGCCAGTCTGACACGGGGACTGTCAGACTGGCCCCGAAGTTATTTGAAGGCTTTACATCCGCAAAAAAATGCATACACAGCTGATCGGGCATGTAGTGGATGAGAGAAGGTAGACCTTAACATCTGCCAAACCCGTGAATATTTCTAAACCGTAAAGATACAGGATGACCTTGATATACCATGTCCAATTTTACCCTTTTCGGCATCGCCATAAACTCTGTAATCTCCGTAAAACGAATCTTTAAATTCTGGATCGAATGTTGTTCCCTTTCATTAGCTAAATTATTCTGTGAAAGGCTCGTCAAAGCTTCAAATTCGACACAACCCATTACCGGGACAGCTAAAATAAACCGACACCTGTGTACCTACCGTCTAGGTACAGGGTGGTACACTTTGTAATAACTTTGGGACCTTAATTATCCTCTATCCGACCCAACATCTAAGTGAAGCTTTAAAGCCTGATCCTGTATATAAATGAAGCGTTGTTGGTCTTGACTAAATAGTAACAGCCGCACGGGTCGATATTTAAGGTTATTGCCAAAGTCGGTAAGTGGATGGGTGATCATCTTTATTATAGTAAACTAGCTTCCACCCGCGACTTCGTCCACGTACACGGCATAGTTACTTTGGGCTAACGCTAATTTTAACCTGCGTGAGAATCGAAAAAAAAAACTTTCTCTCCCATTTTTTCCCCTCTTTCTCCCTCTTTTCTCACTTTTTTTTTAGCTTATGTCCATCTCCAGGGTCCCAACTATCTTTGTTAAAAATTCACCACAATCGGTTTAACCATTCAGACGTGAAGACGTAACAAACAAACAAACTCATATTAGCTTTCACTCCACGCCTCGGAAAGCACGTGAAGTCATGGCTTCAAACGGTTCTGGCTGTCATAACTCTCATATCATCCAGTTACAATGTGTGATGTGGATGCAGTCACTTCATGTAGAATACAGATATTCAGGTA
This sequence comes from Ochropleura leucogaster, assembly GCA_958449745.1. Lineage (NCBI taxonomy): Eukaryota > Metazoa > Arthropoda > Insecta > Lepidoptera > Noctuidae > Ochropleura > Ochropleura leucogaster. The sequence goes on along the minus strand of OY288223.1, from coordinate 6,907,040 downwards.
TGTCTGAATAGACAGAAAGCTGACACCAACGTGGTTGTAAGAGAGCAATTCAGAGCCATATCACGACTTGGCATAAAAGAATCGTTATTAAAATTAATGTTAGAATTAAAAAAAGCTCATTCATAATTATATATTTATATATACATATATGTACATGTACATATATATGATGTATATGTGTGTGTTGCAAATATTTTAACTAAAATGCATGGTATACAGAAAACAATTGTATTTTTGATTAAAAATGTACGTATTAAAAAAAGTCATAAATGATATTTACCTCTGTGACCCGCTTGCTTTTGAAATATCTCAGATTTTTACGTTGAAAAAGTGGACCTTAAAATGCTGTCATGCTGCAGGATTTTTGATATGATTATCTCTTGTGTTTGTTTCCAAAAGTGACAACAATCGTATCAAAGATTCAACAGTCAGTAGCTTACGGGAACCGAGGATTAATCCTTCATTCCAACGTTATGACCGGCCCAGCCGTAATCCGGGCCGGCTCCACATTATTCATATAAAGCAGGACCCTAATTCTATATTCACTTTCCATTTTTGTGTGTAGAACAATGAAGATTTATAATGTAGGGAGAATGTACTGGACGAAACGAAATGTGCGTCAAGCCAGTTTAAAAAGTAACATTTTATGAAGAGGTTTAATTTTTGACTCGGAATTTCCTTTCCTTTGTAAAATGTATTGTTAAGAATTTAAGCCTTTTAGGTGCTATGCGAACAGATTGCTTCAGAAACGGTGTTGTTTGCGCTCCATATCCTTACTAATATTATAAAAGCGAAAGGAGTTTGTTTGTTACGTCTTCACGCCTAAATGGCTAAACTGATTTTGATGAACTTTGGTACAGAGATAGTTAGGATCTTGGAGACGAACATAGGCTAAAATAAAGTGAGAAAAAAGGGGAAAAAGAGGAAAGAAAAGGGGAAAAAAGTTTTTTTTTTTTTCGTTTATAACGCGGTTTAAATTTAGCGTTAGCCCAAAGTAACTATGCCACTTGGAAAAATTTCAATTCCCCGAACATTATAATCAATGTCTTTTCGAAATGCGAGTGAATCGGTTCATTTTAAACAAAAGCCTATGTGTTATTCGAAATCTACCTCAATGCCAAATTTTATCAAGATCCGTTCAGCCGTTTTGACGTTAAAGAGCAACAAACATACATACATACATCCATCCATACATCCATTCTCACAAACATTCGCCTTTTAGTAGGATTATCGTCGAAATTTTGAATATTATAACAGTATCTAAAAAATATATAATACTAACTGTGCCCAGCGGTGTCACCTGCTGCTCAAGTTACTTTCTTGAAAGCACCATTATCACTTAGGGGTATGAAAAATAGATTACGACCGTTTCTCAGACCTACCAAATTTATTTATACATCCTGTTATATACTTACTATTAATAATATAAATACGAATGTTTGTGATGATGAATAGATGGATGTATGGATGTTTTTTACTCTTTTACATCAAAACGGCTGAACGGATCTTGATGAAATTTAGCACAGAGGTAGATTATGGTCTGCAATAATACATAGGATACTTTTTTTCGATATCACGCGGGCGCCAGCTAGTATTTTCATAAAAATCGGTCATGTCATTTCGGAGGAGTATGGCAACTAAAACTGTGACACGAGAATGTTATAATGTAAGAGATTTCTTAAGCTATTATGGAACGAGCACCATGTAGGTAACATACTTACATAAGTAATGTCTTGTTATATACAATATGGCAATATTTATGTTACGGCCATTTTCCTTGCCTGTGTGAGAGCGTTTTAGTGTAGTCTCGTTAAGTAGGCCGGCTCTTATATGCCTCATATCTTTTAAATAAAGCTTGCTTATTTAAGCACAGGTATTCTTCTTTTTTAAACTTGAATTAATTTTCTGATCTTGAAGTACTAAACAACGCTTTTCGTTTGTGGTGTTAGTTCTCTTCTTTTTTCTTCTCTTCATTTAGAGAATGAAAGAAGTCTAGTGGTTAGTGGCCCTGACCGCTGAGCCGCAGGTCGTGGGTTCGATTTCCACCCAGGACAAACTTTGTGTGATGAGCATAATTGTTTGTTCTGTGTCTGGGTGTAATTTATCTATAATATGTATGTATTTATAAATTATATAAGTATGTATATCAGTTGTCTGGTTACCATAACACAAACTCTGCTTAGCTTGGGATCAGATAGCCGTGTGTGAGTTGTCCCAAGATATTTATTATTATTATTATACCCACTGAATAATAAAAAGAATTTTTGAAAATCATTCGACAATCTACGGAGTATTCGCGTAACAAACATACTAAAAGAACAGTCGAATTGAAAACAAAACTTTCTTTTTTGAAGTCGCTTAAAAGGTTGTTCAGTATTATAGTCTTTTACTAGCTGTTCCTCGCGGTTTCACCCGCGCTGCTCAGCACCTGTTGGTCGTAGCGTGATGTTATATAGCCTATAGCCTTCCTCAAGAAATGAACTATCCAACACTAAAAGAATTTTCCAATTCCAACCAGTAGTCCCTGAGATTAGCGCGTTCAAACAAACAAACAAACAAACAAACAAACTCTTCAGCTTTATAATATAGATTACACCTTGTATAAGGCTTGATATTTTGAAAACATACTGAATGACCCCTCAAAGGTTGTAGTAACCCACTGTCTGTGACAAACACAAAACCCCTCAATGTGGTGACGCTGGAGGGAGGCCTATATAGGGTGGAGGGGTGTATCGGTTTTCACCTGTATTTTTAGTTCAGCCGTTGTACACACTTTGACCATGTCGAGGGGTGAAAGGCTATTTGGTTTAAGCGACATCTAGGGCGATATTGAGTTATATATATATTCGGAATCAGCGAATTTTTCTCCGTCGAATGGTGCCGGATTCATTAAAATCAGAGCACTTTTATGGCGTTTGAAACAATACTATTTTTGGGTTGTTACCAAAGTGGCAGTGTATTAACCGACGTGGATTTCCCATCTTTTTTTAAAGTATGTACTTGAACCATACAGTCATATTAATAACCGAGACATAAACCAGTTACCCTTTCCCAGATTAATAATTTAATAAGAGTTAAAACGTTTTTCCTGTTTCTATTTTTTATAAAGACGTAATTTGAATCATTTTGCCTTCCACCAGTTGACGGTGTGATGTTTCTTAAACCATTTGTCCGTCATTCAAATACGACATGAAGCGTCGCTTAAGCTCTTTCAGCTGCATCTATTTTCCACGCAGGATGCTACTTAAACCAAGTAGTCGTTTTGTTTCAGCTATTTTGTTTAGTCATTAAAACATTTAGTCCTATTATTTTTTTTAACGCATGTCGTTAATTACATTTTTCCAGTATTAATAAAAATACGAGTGGGTTTTTCAATCATTAAATTTTAATATGATACTTTTCATTTATGTCATATGATACCATATTTATTTCATCCCCCGGCTGTTAAAAATCGTGATACTTCAACCAGACTTCCGCGCGCGGGCGCTTGAGTCGAACTCAAACAACTTCCCAGAGGGAATCTAGGAGTATTGTGACGCGTAGTCACCGCCAGTGTTTATGTAAAACATAGGTATATTTTGATATTTCTTATGCACAAGCATAACAAGTAGTTTAAATCAATAGTAGTTTTATTACATTTATTAAGTACACTAAAATAATGATTAAGAATTACATTTTACCTATTTCAGACAAAAATTACGACGAAAATTTACCTGATGATTTGAGAGATCGTGATGTAAATTTTACTAACGTTTGTTTGGTGTGGAAGAAGAGGTGTTTATTTTATTTAGTTTGTCACATAATAATGAGTATTCTAAGGTGGTCAGGTCCTCACCTTTACATGGATGACCTGAAACTCTTTGCCCCCAACGATTTGCAGCTGATGGAGCTACTGAAGGTAACTGAAACTTTCAGTAGTGCCATCAGGATGGAATTTGGTGTGGACAAATGTGCGGTCATGCATGTAAAGCGAGGGGAAATTGTGGAATCTGTGGGAACCCAGCTTTCAGATTCCATAAACCTTAGATCCCTCTCAGCAACAGAAACTTACAAGTATTTGGGGATGTCGGAAGCGCTGGGCATCAATGTTGCCGATATGAAGTAATCGTTGAAGGAGCGCTTGGAGAAAAGTATTTAATAGTCTTATCTTTTACGGTTGGGTCATGCTGGTTTTGATGTACTCTTTCGGCATATTCAAATGGACTCAAACAGAACTGGACGCCCTGGATAGGAAGTTCCGTACATTGTTAACGGCATTTCTTCTCGCACGTTCTTCGGTTCTGAGACTGTATATCCCGCGGAGTTGTGGTGGTCGAGGCTTTTTAAACGCCAAAACTCACAATCACAATCGTGAGATATGCAGTCTCAGGGAATATTTCCTAGAAACCGACGTGGGAATGCATCGGGATGTGGTTGCAGTGAACAAAGGCCTCACCCCGCTCTCCTTTTCTAAAGAGAACTGGCGCAAACCTGTAGTGCTTGACACTAACAACCGCAGAGAGGTATGGCAGAGTAAGAAGCTTCACGGACGCTTTTTCCGGGCCCAACATGGACCCGATGTAGGTCAATCAGCGTCCGTTCCAGGGAAATCTTTGGGGAAACTGAATGTTTTGTCTGTGCAATTATGGATGAAGTTATGATGTCGAATAACTACCGGAGATTTATTGTGAAGGACGGCACGGTTGACATATGTCGGGCATGCCAACGTCCGGGTGAATCAATTCGACACATTATCTCCGGTTGTTCTCGTCTAGCTAACGGAGAGTACTTGCATAGACACAGCCTTGAACACACAACCTTGTAGCCAGGATTATCCACCAGCAACTTGATCTAAAATACAGCCTTGTGGAATCGGAAGTGCCCTACTATAGGTATGTGTCCGACCCAGTTCTCGAACATGACAATATCACATTGTACTGGGATGGATCCATTATCACTGACAGGACTATTGTTGCAAATAAACCTGATATACTGGTGGTGGATCGATCAGAGCGGCACGCAATGATTATTGACATAACGGACCCACATGACGAGAACCTTGTGAAAGACGAAAAAGATAAACAAATCAAGTATATTGACTTGGCTCGCGAGGTTGTCGACATGTGGGATGTGGACTATACAGCCAATGGCTTAATTGCTAAGAGCTTCGACCAACACCTGAGAAGGCTCTCGTTAGGCAGCTGGATCAAGGGCCTGATACAGAAAGCGGTACTCTTGGACACGGCTCGTATTGTTAGGAGGTTTCTTTCTCTGGAGCCCGTTTAGCGCGTTCAAACAAACAAACAAACAAACTCTTCAGCTTTATAATATTAGTATTAGTATAGATATTTAAAAAAAATACTTTAACTGATATTGTGTGTATTTATTTAGTCAATAATCAATATCAACACATGGGATTTACGGTGATTGCGATATATCCAGGTTGTTTTAACAGCCATTGATAATATTAGATGTAAAAAAATGTGACATCAAACATTTTAATTTTAATATTATGTGTCACATAAATAATTTAGCCTGCCAGTAATTTAATCTTAACTGGTAGTTGCGATAAATAGCTAGCTACTATTAATTTTGAGTTACGTCGCTTTATACATTTTGGCTTACTCTGAAAATAAACTGCGTTGTCGCTTAACTGTTTTTCCCTGTAGCCAATTGTAGTTATGAAGTCATTTAAATCTTTTTTCCATACTCTGAAAAAATTAAGGCTTAGGGCAGTTCGTATTAAGCGACATTTATCTTTGTAATTAAAGGTCCATTTTATTTGGTATTAGCATCAACAACTCGATGTTTTTAATTGTATTTCAATTAAGTTTACCCCGTTCAAATAATTGAAGAAGTTTTTTTGTTTTGATTTTTTTTCCAAAATTTCAAACTTTAAATGGCTCTCCTGTAAAGTTGCAAAAATGTCGCTTAAACCAAATAGCCTTTCACCCCTCGATGTGGTTCCGGTATAGGAGTTTCATATAAATCAGCAAATTTTTCATTTTCTTGCGCAGGAATTATTATGTAATGATTTTATTTCATAAATAGATGACTAAACTCAAAGATTAAATTTCAGAAATAGATGACCCTAATAAATTTTTAAACCTTCTCCAATACACTCTAAAATTAATGCCAAAGCTACTTATTTAATCCTGACTGATGTTATAATCCTTACTAATATTATAAAAGCGAAAATGAGTTTGTTTGTTCGTTACGTCTTCACACCTAAACGGCCAAACCGATTTTGATGAATTTTGGTACAGAGATAGTTGGGACCCTGGAGACGGACATAAGCTAAAAAAATTGAGAAAAGGGGGAGAAAGAGGCAAGAAAAGGAGAGAAAAAGAATTTTTTGGATCATCAAGCGGGTTAAAGTTAGCGTTAGCCCGAAGTAAGTATGCCACGCAGACAAATCCGCGGGCGGAAACTAGTCAATAAATAAATCTCTTAAACCACAAAACACAAGAGAAACCAAATTAGCCCAAAACGAATGTCCTATTTAATTATTCATGAAGCCACAAAGGGTCTGGTGGACAGCAGGGCTGTAGAAACAAATGTATAAAGAAAACAGCTGATACGGGTTGGACACGAGGGGAGTGTGGTGGACACGCCAACGATAAATCATAAAGAATACCCTTCAGGCATGGCCTTTTTAATGGACGATGACATAGACAATACGCCTTCTACCTTAATATGGAGTTTTGATGTTGGAGATAGTGAACAAACTGGGTTGCAATTGTTTATTAAGGTTAGGTTATTAAGTGTCGTTTTATTGGCAGTAAAATTTAAAACTGTTATCAAGAGTTTTTTTTTTGTTAATTTTTCAACACGATGAATTTTCGTTTTGATTTCGAAAAGAAGTTCTTAAAGATTTATGTTAGACTAGCTTTCACTCGCGGCTTTGCTCTCGCGGCTTTGCTCGCGTTAAATTCGCTATAACACAGTTCTCCATTCCTGATTTGCAGGTAGTTGCTACCTGTAGTTTTTGCCCTTGAACCTTATTTATTGTAATAGCAAAGCTGTTTTCCCTTTTCTACCTTCTTTCTCCCTCATTACTCACTTTAAAAAAATTGCCTATGTCAGTCTCCAGGGTCCCAACTATCTTTGTACCAAAATTAATTAAAATCGGTTTAGCCATTTAGGAGTGAAGATGTAACAAACAAACTCACTTTCGCTTTTATAATATTAGTAAGGTTTAATACACACTATTTCATTAAGAAAGTTACTTGAAAAAATCTTCATGTTATATTAAGTTGTTATAACCATAAGAAAAAGAATACCCGCACGGAACGGAAGGTAGTTCTTCCAGTTATAGTTGATAAATTCCTGTGGCTTTGTCTGGATATTTATTGAAATAGGTGTGAAACCACTTCCATAAAACGGTTTATTAGTTGTGTTTTTTTAATATAATTTAGCCAAAATAAATACTTATTCTTTACTATCAGAATAATCATTTAATCTTATTTACAAAGAAGATGAAAAACTATTTAGAAATTGCCAAAGTGATTTATAAATATCTCTATAACATCAGCTTAAAGCCCTAAATATAAACTCTACATTTATTAACAATTTCCCTTAGATACTTGTTACCGACTGAAAATCGGAGCCTAGAGAATAGACCTAGGGATGTCGTAGAATTAAACTTAGATCACCCTTATAAACTAGCTGAGCTAATCTTCCTATTAAATAATCTATGACATATCTCACTGGTCCACAGAGACTGGCATGAGTAGTTCTCCACTTAGGACCATTTATTATTCAGTAAATTAACTAACATAGGAAACTTGATAAGGAAAATCAATTAGGTATAATGGTGGAGTATTTATGGATGAAACAAAAAAGTTTGGATAGTTAGATAGTAGCAAAGATTTGTAATTGGCAGGAACTGATTCTTTGGATTGCTTAGAACTGTTCTAATTAGTAATAATAAATAAAATTATCGGCTGTCATTGTGCCGATAGTAGTTACGGCCAATGGCTTGATGGCCAAGAGCATCGAAGACCATCTCTCGAAGCTCTCCTTAGGCGGTTGGATTAAGGGCCTGATTCAGAAGGGAGTACTCCTCGATACGGCCCGCATTGTGAGGAGGTTCCTGTCTCTGGAGCCGTAACCACCGGTAGCTTGGACCCTGCTCCCGATACCAGCGGAGAGCTACTTTTATATTTTTAAATGTTTTTTCTATTATTTTTTACAGAAATATTTAAAAATGTATTTGTAAGTATATTGAATGAATAAAGAGAAAATAAAATTAATAAAAAAATGTCTTTTACTTCATGCAAAATACGTTACAGTATTTACCTACTTTGAAATAAAAATGCACCAAAAATTAGCTTTACAGATGAAATAAATCTCGTTATTTAATATACTAAACTACATGCATTTGTTACAACAATAAATAAGAAAATTGTAACATTTGAAATAAAATTAACACAATTGCTACCAACCGCTTGGCGATTTCTCGAAATACTACGTGGGCACTCGGACCCCATGGCCCTAACTATCACACTTAACTATATTTAAAATTAAAAATTGTATACTATAATCACCTATAATACAATTAGTGTTTAAAATACTCAATAATTATTTACTACACAAAAAAAATTAAGTAATCCGTAACTATATTTTGTCTTATATAAACTATGTATATAATATAAAAAGTCAACATAAATCTTAAGATCTATCTCTTAGATAACCAGGTAATTGTAGGCCTTGGCCTAAGGCCATTCGATACTTTTAATCCCGATACTTCATTCCCGAAAGAAAGAAACAATCATACAACCAAAGCCGCAAAAAAACTGTTTTCAAATAAAGAAAGAAAATAAATTCTCATGCACGTAACCTAAGAACACCTGCAAAGACAACAGTTCATCCATAAATACATAATATTCAATACCAACGCTTGCCATTTCCAATACTTACTCAAGAATTCTAGACCAACAGAATTTAATAACATACCAATCGATCTTTCAAGACCTTTCAAGTTTGTATTGTAGGTCCTACCCACATATTTACTCACACATACAAACACACACGCTTCGGAGAAATGGTGATACATCTTGTGAAACTCTTAAGTCTTTATAATATTGCAACATAAAGTTGTGATAGATGACATTACACAAGCAAAGAAAACTTTATACTTGTCGCGATCTTGCTAGCTGTGCCCAGTGGTTTCACTTGCTACACCTCTCCCAAGCTATGAAAAATAAATCTTGGCCGATTCTCAGACCTATCCAATATTCACACAAACCGGTCCAGCCTTTTCGGAGTTTGTTTACAAATATGTACCGTAAACTAGAATTGTTTATGAGGTTTTGTAGCCAAAGTTTACTGAAAACGATTTTAATTTTTACCCTTGTAAATATTTTTGGTTATTATAAAACATTTAGTGATTTTATTACAAAAAATATATAAACCGAAAATATAAAAATTGAAATATAAAACGCCCTTTTGATTCGATTTCCCATTTTGTATATTTAAATATAAAACAGCTGTGCCGTGTTCACAACCACAATGTTGGAATAGCTGATTTATTTCCGTACTCAAAGAGTCGGTCTTTGCTAAAATTATAAACTAGTTTATATCCACGGCTTTGTTGTTCCACTTTATCGTTGTTTTGAGATAAAAATCTATTGGTTAATCCAGGTTATAAGCTATCTCTGTGCCAAATTTCAATCAATTCCTTTAAACAGTTTTTGCGTGGAAGAGTAACAAAAAACCATACTTCCATCCCCACAAACTTTCGCATTTATAAAAATAAATAAATAAATAATAAATATCTTGGGACAACTCACACACAGCTATCTGATCCCAAGCTAAGCAGAGCTTGTGTTATGGTAACCAGACAACTGATATACATACTTAAATAATTTATTTATACATACATATTATAGATAAATCACACCCAGACACAGAACAAACAATTATGCTTATCACACAAAGTTTGTCCTGGGTGGGAATCAAACCCACAACCTCCGGCTCAGCAGTCAGGGCCACTAACCACTACACCAACATAATATTAGGAAGATACCCTTTGGAGAACGATTCATCTTTAGCCTCTTATGCTCTCTTTTTTTGCTTTGCAATAATGTTAGGAACATTATTGCAAAGCAAAAAAAAATGGGATAAATGGCATCTCACAAGGAATGAAATATGTGTCTATAAGCGTGTACTAAAGCGACCTACACAAATGACCTTTTTTGGTATTGTTCGTCGTATCGTTGAGCTCCTTGAGTTATGAGGCGAGCTACATGATAACTGTAATTTTTTTAAACGTTCCCCACACTAGGAATTTCTCCTGTATCGTAAGTGCGTTCACAAAAATTTAAACTCACCTATACAAACAGCCAGACCTGGAAAAACTATTTGCAGGCCAAACTAATATACTTTCCGTGCAAGAATCGAACCCGCGACTCGCAGAGCAGCAATCAATCGCTCAGCCACTGCGCCAACCGTGTCGTCAAATGGCCAACTTTGAATGGGAGAGCGCAATTTCTTGGCCAGATGTTGGAATTATTTTACAATAATCATATTTTTTATAACATCACGCACGTTAAAAAGTTTAACCTAGTACCTATGAGGCCAAATATCGATCTAATCAATTAAAACATAAGGTCGGTGCTTCTTTAACACATAAACATAAAAGCTATCAACAAGACAATCAGCACTTCATTAACAAAGTTCTTCGATCCATTCTCAACACTTCAACTGTGTTGAAAAGCTTTTCGTTTGGTTGATTGAGTAACGTTTCACGTACAAGTCGTTCTACACAAGTCTTTAAAGAACGTTTTGTAACTACGCCATTTTAAAAGACTTAAGATCCATCCATCGTTTATTTGGTCGCTCTCTATTCTTATACCCTACCACATTTTTAGTCAAAATTTTCATTTTAACACATGGCCAGAAAAATTTCAGAAAAAAAAATTAAGTACACGCCATTTACTTTATCTCTTTTTACTCCTTTTGAACCCTTGAGTCTCGCCAACGTGACATGACGCACCTTTTCCTCGTTTCAGACATGTTTCAGATGCGGTCGCTCCTAAAAACGGACCGGACATAACATGTCAACCGTCACTTCAGTTAATAGTACCTTGGACATTAACACACCTGATATCTAGTTCATTTTCCTGTAGCAAATTAGGGGTGTTACACAGATTAGGATTCGCCGAAACGATCACGCATCGTTTCGTCAAAATCAAAAGTCATTTATTCAAATTAGGCTGAAAATTTGCACGTCAACGTCAACAGTACAAGAGACAGGCTCTTAAAATGCCCACCGTTCGCCAATTTCTAGTGTTTTAGCTGAGAAGAAACACCGTCTATCAGGTTAGAAAAAACAGATTTTATAAAAAAATATTAGTATTTGATGAACAGTAAAGCTGAGCTGAAGCAAATACTAATACTCCATAGACATACTACTATAGATTTTTTTTGGGGTGGGAAATTATCAAATAACTTCCCCCGCTCTCGGCGGAGCGGGGGGGAGTGTTAGACTTTTTCTGACTAAAACCCACTCATGTTTCTTCCATTGCCCTTTGCGTTTCGGGGCCGCAGTATCTCTTTCGAACAACCCGCAACCCCGGCAGGGTACTACTATAGATAATGATAATGGGTCCACCCTTTATAGCAGAACTTTTTATGTCATAATTTTATTTTGCATAACAACGGATGGAATAAACTTCACTTCGCAGAAAATAGTTTAGCAGGCACTCATTTATCATACATTCTAAACTCATAATTTTGTAAGTCAGAATCATCTCTAGGCATAAACTTCATATGCATAATATTTAAAAAGTAGAAACATCATATCGCAGAAAGTTCACAGTCAGAATCGTCTTTTGGCATAATATATTTTATATCGATGATCATTAAACGGCAGAATTGTCATATCGTAAAAAGTTTATAGTTAGGGTCATCTTTGTCATTATAAGTTTTCATTTATTTTGATTAATTATTTCTTTAAAATAATGTCATTTATTTTAGTTATTGTTTAATTGAATTTGAGATAATGTCATTGAATTCAATAAGTAATTAGGTATCCTAATCTAAATAGTTCAGTTCCGGGTAACCTACTTAAAACAATCTCTTTTATCTATTAACGCAACTCGTTTCTGGCACTCGCCGGCCGCTGCCGCGGGACCGCTCGCTTCGCTCGCTCGGCTCGTGCGTAGGAGGTCACAGTTTTAACCTAACCTAACCTAGCCATTACTGTCGTCTGCATAGTATGCCAAGTGAAATTATACCAAATAATATATTATGCGAAATTTGAACTCTGCGAATCGTAATTATACTAAATGTAATTCTGCCATCTTAAAAGTATGCCATTGTTAATTCGAAGTTTTAATCATTATGCCAAATGATAATTATACCAAATAATTTTTATGCCTTTAAAATGTTCGTTTAAAGAAAATTATGCTAAGTGTGTTATGCCAAATAAATTTCGGAGCATCAAGATTCTGCCAGATACAGGGAACCCAATGATAATACTTCGTTTGGCATCTGTGATCGCAGATCCATGCTCCTGCACTTTTGGAACAAAGAGACATAAACAGCCCTTTCAGAACTACATTACCTACATATATTCGAATAAGTCACCCATCTTTATGTTCTGAAAAATGTAGCAGCCCTAAGAAAATGTCGCAGGTATACAGGAAAACGTTTGTTTGTACCGTCTAATTCAAACAAACACAGTCTGCCACAATAAGATAAAAATAATGGCGCTTTTGCGTCCATATTACGATGGAATTACAGCGTGTGTTACGGAAATGTGTGGTTTGTTGTGTTGGTATTAATGTATGCGAATCTTTTGAATTTGGAATGCCTTATTGTGGCGCCACTTTTGAATGCACAAGCATCTAGTGACTCTCTCGATATTTTATTGTTTTTTTTTTATATTCGTATTTACATTCCGTACATATTTATAGTCTTATATGGGAACTTCCGTAGCAAATGCGTACCTTTCTGATTGCATTATTAATTAAAAAAGAATAAATGGACACACTTTACAGCTATAAATTCAGTCTAGACAAAGAAATCTCTGTAAAAATAAAAGCCAGAAACCATCTTATTTTTTTTTTGTATTTCTATGAGAAAGCAAAAAGTAATTGAAAGATCTAGTTTATTTAATCAAACCTTTTTAAAAGAAACCCTTTTTGCTTCTGGCAAGACCAGCTAAGTGATCACCCAGAAAATCAATTAACCTTTTTCGAACGTCCATTGTTTAAAAAATACAATGGCTTTTATTTCCAGACAAAAAACTGAGGGTGATAAATCAGCTCCACATAATAATGGAACCAATTGACAAAGCTACACACTAGGGACAAGAAAAAGTTGCAAGCAATAGATAACTATGTATAGAATAGGATGGAAGGAAGGAAAGCAATTGTCTCATTGAATGTATGTCGAATTTTCTTTGGGACACTTTGACACGAAAAAAAAACAGCACTAGGCAATACTTTGGCCCACACTAGTAATTTCTCCTGTATCGTGGGTGCGTTTCTAAACATTGAAACTCACATACACAAACAGTCAGACTCGAAACAACAAAACAACCACCTGTAGGTCATACAAATATTTATTCCGTGCGAGGATCGAACCTACGACATGCAGATGTGCCATCAAAAACCGTGCCGGAATTTTAGCCTGAAATTCCCCAATTCTCGATTCTATGCTTTGAGGAAACCATTCAAAGCTATATCACCACACGGATCCCGTGACAATGTCTAGTCTTAAAGTTACTTAATCCTTACTATTATTATAAAAGCGAAAAGGAGTTTGTTTGTTACGTCTTTACGCCTAAATGGTCGAACCGATTTTAATAAATTTTGGTACAGAAGTTGGGACTCTGGAGACGAATATAGGCTAAAAAAAGTGAGAAAAGGGGGGAAAGAGGGAAGAAAAGGGGAGAGATGGATAATTTATTTTGGGCTAACACTAATTTTAAACAAGTTATATGCCACGCGGACGAAGTCGCGGGCGGATACAAGTAAATCAATTATAATAATAATAATAGTTTAAAATAACCCGCTGGCAACCCCAAGTGTCATGCATGTCGTTATCTGTTTCCTCACTAAAATAAATCAAACAACCAGTTTTCGGCTTCCAATCATACATAATTTGAGTAAATAACGAAAAAGAATCCTATAGAAATTAAATGTAAAAAGTAAAAAGTTAAAATATAGCTAAAAACCGTTTTTGTTAAAATAAAATGGACAATGGCAGACAGACGTCAACTGTCAAAAAAAAATTTTTGAAAATACCGGATGAAACGATGCTTGATGCTTAAAATATGATAACAAGATCAGCGGCTCGCCGTGATGCACGCCTTCCACCTCCGGGCCCGTCGCTCAGCTCCGCCTCGCCGCCGCCGGAACCCAGCCTCGTCGTGAGCGCTGTGACACCGGCCGTGGCAGTTGCGTCGAGCTCGAGCGACGAGTATTTTTCCCCGCCCACGACGCCACCACCTGCTTGTCGACGGGGAAGACGCCGGCCGCCGGACGGTTTTGGACTTCGAGGCCCACCGGCCTTTGATAGGGTCCCAGCTCCCGGCGGAAGTGTGCAGCGCATGCGATGGACTCAATCCATCAATGAAAACGTCATGCGCTCATACTATGGGGCTACAGAGGGGGGAAACAACCTGACTGCGTACCGGGTTCGGATGCTCTCTCTGTTTCAGGTGCTTGAGCCAGCTGTCAACGTATCGGCACAACGACTGTCGGATCAGGTGCGGGTAATCCAGCGTAATCGTATGTTGGATGACACCGTACTTGATCGCTTGCGAACAGAAATGCAGAGTAGCCAGGTCATTACCTCTTCGTCGCAGGCTGTGGTTCCACCACAGTCCTATCAACTAGTTAGTCACGCTGACGAGGTAAGTAATGACATGGCTACTATTGTAAGTACCCAGTGTAATGAGGAAATGAGGAGTGCTTTGGAGGGTGCGATTCGAGAATATCGGTACATATCGCCCGAACTTAGACCACGCTTACCTCGTTTGCCCATGCATAATAAAAATAGAGTGCTGGTGGCTGTTCTGGATTCGCAGTTGTCAACCTATTTTGACAACTGCGAAAACCTCACTGATGCTCACTCAATCTTGTATTGTGCGGCTGTAGCAGCGTGTCGTGTAGCTCACGTTAAATTTCCTGATGACAGAGCTACACGACCGAAACCAGCTGTTCCATTCTGGCAGTGCAGGATTGAGCGGCGTATTGGTGTCGCCAGAGCACTCATCGGCAAACTAATCAGTTTCAGGGAGGGCAACACTCGACCTCGAGTGATGCGCTTTGTGAGGCGGGCATTTGCAGGGACTGACATAAGTCCTCCAGACTATATGTCCCGCATCACAGAGCGCATCGACTTCCTGAAACAGAAAGTATATGCATGGGCAAACCGTATTCGTAGGTATAAGCGGCGGGTGGAACGATACACTTTGAATCGCACATTCCAAAGTGATGAAAGGTGGGTGTATAGAGCATGGGAGCGACCGGACCAAGGTGTGTCTGACACGCACCTACCGGATGATGACGCCATGTGTTTGTTTTGGCGTAACATTTGGTCGGTGCCTGTCAGTCATACCGAAGGTGAATGGACTCGGGAAGTCGAACGAGAGTGTGACCCCATACCAGAAATGGGGGCCTTAACAATCAGCCCCCAAGATGTAGCTTGTGCTGTCCGTCCGTTGCCTAATTGGAAATCTCCAGGGCCGGACGGACTGCACAACTTCTGGATAAAGAGTATTCAGAGGTCGCACGCTTGTTTGGCAACCCTATTCCAGACAGCCTTAGAGTCAGGGTCGCTACCCAAGTTTCTGACAACTGGTATAACCCACCTGCTCCATAAATCGGGTAGTACGGCGGAACCCAAAAATTATAGACCAATTACGTGTCTTCCGACACTTTATAAAGTTCTTACATCCATTTTGAGAGCTAAAATCACTAAACACATTGATGACAATTCTATCATGTCTGCTTCTCAAAATGGATGTAAGAACGGGTCCCGCGGTACTAAGGAGCTGCTCCTCATTGATATGGCCATTAGTCAACAGGTTCGCCGTTCCCGAAGGCATCTGTCGACATGCTGGATAGACTATAAGAAGGCCTATGACTCCGTGCCACATACATGGCTCATGAGGGTGCTAGAATTGTATAAAGTTGATGCAACTCTGCGCACCTTCCTGATCTCGTGTATGAGGCAATGGAGTACGGTCCTTCGCTATCCAGGATGCCGGCAGATTCGGAGGAATAGTGAACCGATAAGGATAGAGCGAGGTATATTCCAGGGCGATAGTTTGAGTCCACTTTGGTTCTGCTTAGCCTTGAATCCTCTAAGCACGTTGCTGGAGAATTCAGGTCTCGGCTATCGATTGAGGAGAGGTGGTCAGGTTATATCTCACCTCCTTTACATGGATGACCTGAAACTCTTTGCCCCCAACGATTTGCAGCTGATGGAGCTACTGAAGGTAACTGAAACTTTCAGTAGCGCCATCAGGATGGAATTTGGTGTGGACAAATGTGCGGTCATGCATGTAAAGCGAGGGGAAATTGTGGAATCTGTGGGAACCCAGCTCTCAGATTCCATACACCTTAGATCCCTCTCAGCAACCGAAACCTACAAGTATTTGGGGATGTCGGAAGCGCTGGGCATCAATGTTGCTGACATGAAGCAATCGTTGAAGGAACGCTTCTTTGGCCGCCTGAGAAAAGTATTTAATAGTCTTTTATCAGGCGGAAACAAGGTGCGTGCTTTTAACGGTTGGGTCATGCCGGTTTTGATGTACTCTTTCGGCATACTCAAATGGACTCAAACAGAACTGGACGCCCTAGATAGGAAGGTCCGTACATTGTTAACGGCATTTCGTATGCATCACCCACGTTCTTCGGTTATGAGACTGTATATCCCGCGGAGTTGTGGAGGTCGAGGTTTTTTAAACGCCAAGACTCTCCACAATCGCGAGATATGCAGCCTCAGGGAATATTTCCTAGAAACCGACGTGGGAATGCATCGGGATGTGGTTGCAGTGGACAAAGGCCTCACCCCGCTCTCCTTGGCTAAAGAGAACTGGTGCAAACCTGTAGTACTTGACACTAACGACCGCAGGGAGGTATGGCAGAGTAAGGAGCTTCACGGACGCTTTTTCCGGGCCCTACATGGACCCGATGTAGATCATTCAGCGTCCGTAGCCTGGCTACGTTCCGGGGATCTCTTTGGAGAAACTGAAGGTTTTGTCTGTGCAATTATGGATGAAGTTATGATGACAAATAACTACCGGAGATTTATTGTGAAGGACGGCACGGTTGACATATGTCGGGCATGCCACCGTCCGGGTGAATCAATTCGACACATTATCTCCGGTTGTTCTCGTCTAGCTAACGGAGAGTACTTGCATAGACACAACCTTGTAGCCAGGATTATCCATCAGCAACTTGCTCTAAAATACAATCTTGTGGAATCGGAAGTGCCGTACTACAGGTATGAGCCCGACCCAGTTCTTGAACATGGCAATATCACATTGTACTGGGATCGATCCATCATCACTGACAGGACTATTGTTGCCAACAAGCCTGATATAGTGGTGGTGGATCGATCAGAGCGGCGCGCAATGATTGTTGACATAACAGTCCCGCATGATGAGAACCTCGTGAAAGCCGAGAAAGATAAACAAATGAAGTATATTGACTTGGCTCGCGAGGTTGTCGACATGTGGGATGTGGACTCAGCGATCATTGTGCCGATAGTCGTATCTGCCAATGGCTTAATTGCCAAGAGCCTCGACCAATACCTAAGAAGGCTCTCGTTAGGCAGCTGGATCAAGGGCTTGATACAGAAAGCGGTACTCCTGGACACGGCTCGTATTGTTAGGAGGTTCCTTTCTCTGGAGCCCTGACCGCCGGTAGCTTGGACCCTGTTCCCGATACCGGTGGGCTACTATTTTTATATTTTTAAATGTTTTTTTGTATGATTTTAAGAAATATTTAAAAATGTAATTTTATGTTAAAAAATAAATAAATGTACGAAAAAAATAATAGTTTTATTGATTATTATTACTTCAAAGATACATCGCCTCATTCAATCAGTAGGGTTACTACTACAAATCACTTTACAAGAACAAAATACATAATGTATGAACAAATGTTTCAGTTATAAATATATCTCTTCGGACGAGACGTTTTAATTTCAGTAATTTATTGACAATTTGTATCAATGTAGCGTTATTTATCGTGTATGTTAAAGATTTGGTAGTTATTTATGATAATTGTTTATTTACGTTTCGTTTAATTTGTTGTAAATATGTAGTTGAGTTATTTTAGAACGTAAAATTTAATGTATTTGGAACTTAAGAACAATGTTATAGTCCTAGGGAGTATAAACATAATTTGACTAGTGACTATAGAGGTACTGGTTGCAAAAATAACGAATAAGGAAGAGGGTAGATCGTCTTTTTCTGCTCATAAACACCCACGGGCAATATCTTTAGTTCATCTGTGATCATGGCGTTTACAACATCGCCAAAATATCGGAAACTTGAAATATAATGTTTTAATGTTTAGTTAAAATCCTCACTACTACCTATTATAAAAGCAAAAGTGAGTTTGTCTGTTTGTTACGTCTTCACGCCTTAACAGCTAAACCGATTTTGATGAATTTTGGTACAGAGATAGTTGGGACCCTGGAGACGGACATTATCATTTTCCTGCTCTTGTCATAGGCTAATAAATGAGAAAAAAGATGGAGAAAGAAAAGGAAAGGGGGAACTTAGCATTGCTATTACAATCAATACGGCTTAAGGGCAAAAACTACAGGTAGCAGGTACCTAGTTTTTACCAATCAGGAAAGGGGAACTGTGTTACCTCATATTCAACGCGAGCAAAGCCGCGAGCAAAAGCTAGTACTTATATAATTTGACTGGCAAAAAGATTCGTCAGTAGGCTTCATTCCTTTTTTTGCTTGATATAATAAGCATACGAATTTCGTTTACAAAAATCCACCTACAAAAATAAAGACCACATTTTCATACCAAATTAACCAACCGTAGTTGGTCGTAAAAATAATAATTAAAATACTAAGACGTAATTACGTCACTAAACCCATTAAAGGAGCATGTACTTATATTACTGCCAGCTCCATATGATGGCTATCGTCCAGGTTAATTGTTTACTACCCATATGGGTCGTAATGGGCCATTTGTATGGGTAAGTCTTGTCGTTTGTCATTTGTTTTAGTAGGATTAGCCTGATGGTAATCCCAGGACTCATTTGTGATGTTGCTTCTGACAGTATTTATTAGTTTTATCGTATCATAAATCTCGTCTTGAGTCCTATATACAATAGGACTATTGAGGAAAGACTAGATAATTCAAGATTAATCTAGCTTGTTTTGTATTTTTCTCTTGTTTATAAAATTGTTATTGTACACTTTTTTGAACGCGAAAGTATGAATTAACTCAATGCCAGAAGGGCTGAAGGTATCTGGATGAAATTAAACACAGAAATAGATTTGTAGTATAGATTGCCAAATAGGCATACTTTTGTACTAAAAATACATTTTATTGAATTTTTATTTTTCAAAAACTAAAAACTTAGTAGAATGTAATCACAAACCATAAACAATAACTTTAACAAACGCTTGAATCTTATAATGACTTAGTAGTAAGAACCACTTGCTCATTCAATTAAAACCTGATCCAATATTCCCGGTCATCAATATCCTCTTCTACCGATTAAAATTAAAGCATAACGAGCAATATCCAATTTTTCGATAATTAAGGAGGCATTGTTGACTTAATGGTATAACACGTTATAATAATTTATCCGATTGTATTGTAATTTAAGGTATTTAAGTCGTCCTGCCGGGGAGGCAACTTTTGCCTTGCAAGTTGTTAGCAAGAGAACTGAGGCCCTGGAACATAAAGGGCAAAAGAAGGCACATGGGTCTCGTGTCCACGGCTCGTTAGTGTTTCACGCGCGCCTTTAAGAGATGTCAGCAAAGCAAAGGGGCTTGCCAGAGCATCCGCCTGCCAGGGTTTCGGGTTGTTCGAAAGAGATACCGCGGCCACGGAACGTAAAGGGCAATAGAAGGAACACGAGTGGGTTTTAGTCAGTAAAAGTCTGACACTCCTTCCCGCTCAGCCCGGAGTGGGAAGGAGTGTCAGATGATTTCCCACCCCAAAAAAAAGGCACATGGGTGGGTTTTAGCCAGTAAAAGTCTGACACTCCCCCCCGCTCCACCCAGAATGGCGGAAATTATTTGGTGACTTCCCATCCGCAATCCAAATATCGAACCTCAAAAGAAAAAATATTGATCCCTTACATATATGACCACTTTGATGTCTGTCTGTCTGTGAAGGCTTTTTATCTCGGGAACGCGTGAAGCAATCGAGTTGAAATTAAAACCATAATTATACTTAAGTCTGTGGTCTCTGGGAGCTTTTAGGAAATATGGCCGTTTATTTTGCAACTTTGTAGGAAACCCTCGGTGCGCAAGTCCGACTCGCACTTGGGTGGTTTTTTTTTACATAAATATAATGAAAGGCACACTTTACAATATATTTTACTAGCTTTTGCCCGCGTCTTTGCTCGTGTTAAATTCGGCGTAACAGTTCGCCTTGCGCCTTATTGATTTGTAATAGCAACTCTAAGTTTTCCCTTTTCTTCCCTCTTTCTCCCTTAAATCCCACTATTTTTTTTTAAATTGCCTACGTCCGTCTCCTGGTTTCCTCCCAACTGTCTCTGTACCAAAATTCATCAAAATCTGTTTAGCGTGAAGAGGTAACACACAACAAACTCACTTTTGCTTTATAATATTAGTAAGGATTCAGCCAAAAACATTAATTTTATTATACCAACCATAAACGTATACCTAATATAAATAAAACCTACTTACAATAAACAAAACTAACGAACAAAATGAGACACCAATCACAAAGCGGCATAAAATGATCATATTCAAATTCCATGAAGCAAAATGTGGGCTATAATTTCCCCTGTAAAATAGCTTTACTCGATCCCCACATTGTTTGAGTAATATACGCATCGTAACACAAGAGTAAATACATCACAGAGACCGAACTTTTGAAGCCTTTTTTGTCTAAACGAGTATAATATTATTTTAATGTTGTTTTTTTAAAAACCTAACAAAATTATATTTTTACTCAATTTTCATAAAGCTACATTTTCGTAGCTTAATACAAAGAAAAAAAAGGATTGTGTGGTTTTATGAAACCACGGTAACAGTGAAACTTTTTTTTCACATTATATTATATTTTGACGTCCTTTCTCCACGGCCGACCGTCACGCGACATGCAAGACACAGACGAAAAAGTTTGAGACGATGTAATAAAAGTTTCACTTTAAAAGATTATGTTAGGAAACAGCTCCACCTGGTATTTAAAACAAAATAGAACATTTAAGTTAGCAAATTGATTAACAAGCACTTGTTATGTGCTATGATTGGTTTAAAAATAGTAAACATTGAATCACAATCACTTGCGTTTAATTTTGAACGAATGCTACTATAGAAAGATAGTTCCAAATCAAACTATTTCAACCACATTGTATGTAAGACATACCAATGCACCGTTCTAAGCTCCGTTGGGACTTAAATATGATACCGTACCCATTGGCATAGTACCTCTGCGTAATGCTTCGCACTAGTTAGTACCCCTTTTTTGGGATGGATGATGATGATAGATAAAACAAAAATAATGTGTTTCGATTGACTCTACTTTTTTCGTATTTTTTCGATAACACATTATTAATTAACTTCCCCTGCTCTGCGCGGAGCCGAGTGTCAGACTTTTACTAACTAACACCCATTGATGTTACTTATTTTACCCTTTTTATTCTGGGGCCGCGGTATCTCTTTCGAACAACCCGCAACCCTAGCAGGAGTTAATAACCCTTAGTTTACGCTTAAAGTATATTATATTTTTTGGTGAACTGTAATATAGGTGTTGTTTACAGGTGGCAAAGCACATGTGACTAAAAGAGTGATTGATCCGAATGTATAGAGAGGATGGAGAGGGAGAAAAAGGCCAAAGAAAAGATGGATGTAAGGAATGATAATTATGAAGGAGAAAAGAGTAACCCGTGACACCTGACAGGGGAGAATGGAAAAAGAAAACATGTTGCGCCAACCCCAAATAGAATGGGACAAGGGCAGGAAAATGATGATGAATATAGGTGTTTAACTACCTACCACAGGCACTAGTGATTCACAAACATGTAAAAACTTGTTTATACCAATTAATATTTTTTTTAATATTTATATTATAATATCGTTCTGGCATTTGGTGTCAATATTCTATAGTAATTAAAACGTTATCAAGAAATTGACTACTATTTAGATTGCTTTCAGTGTTCAATAAAATTTACTATTGGTCTCTGTCGTCTCCATACTCTTGAATTCAATATGAAGCCGTGACACGGCGCTTCAGTTAATGGGTTTCGGTTAAAATGTGCTGTTTCACGCGGGAACGACAATTAAGCTTGAGGCTACGGATATAGTATTGATGTACGTGCTGTTCACATTGAATTTCACATTTGTGTGGGTCGACTTACTTATGATTTTCTATGATGTAGTTATACATAAGAGTGTAAATGACTTCTCGCAAATTTTTTGGCTTTTATCAAACCGTTTTTAGGGTTCAATACCCAAAGAGTAAAACGGGGCCGGACGGACAGACGGACAGGTTTAGTTATAGTTGACTTTTACCTAATATGTTTGATGTCTTTAAATATAATTTATTTAATTCAATGTACATATGGTTATGTTAGGTAATGGTTTTATATCAGACTGAGTTTACTTTAAATCATTCATGCAAATTTCAACTGTATCTGTCGACCTTACTTATCTCTTTCGCTGACTGTACCTCACGGTTTGAGTTAAAACTCTGATTCCAAACCAAATTTCTTGATTTATATGCATGTATTATTACATCTTGTCACTGTAGTACGTGGCAGGCCTACTGAAGTCGTAATATTGCCTCCATCAATTTTTCTGGAGTATTTTTCCATCATGACTGACACCTCATTTGATTATAGAAATCTTTTTACCGAAAATAGGTTCCCTGGCGGAATATGTAAAATATAACAGAGGCAAATACTCAAATTTATTAGGAATCGATAGCATTTTTTATATCAAAGACCTCTTTTTTAGCGGATGGGAAATCATTAATAACTTTCCCCGCCTGTGAGTGGAGCGGGATAGAGTGTCAGACTTTTACTGACTAAATCCCGCCCATGTTCCTTTTGTTTTTTAAGTTCCATTGCCCTTTATGTTCCGGGGCCGTGGTATCGTTTTCGAACAACCCGCAACCTCGGATAAATGACCCCTAAGAAGGTTTCCATACAAATATATAACTAGGTTTCATCTTACAACAATTTTTTTTCATATAAATGACCACGAAAGATTCTACACCCAAATGTAAACAATGATAAGATTAATATATGCCATAAAAATAAATAAATACGAATATCAGCTCCCGAAATATTATAACATAATGTTATATCCGAATAAATATATCAACGTCAATCTAATATACGAAATCAAACGGGTCATATTTATTAACTTCGTATATTGCCACTTTCATCTTCAGCTACTGACGTCCCGGATTCTTGTAATAAATATTTAAATGAGAAATAGTTAAATAAAGATAGTCCGGGTATCATCGCATTCAATTCGGGTTAGTCCCAAGAGTAATAATATAATGCTCAAACATGGCGTATATTTATGTGTTTTTGTCCAAAATCTCGCTTTTTTCATTCATAGGATTCGATATTATCGTTTGTTAAGTCGACTATGATACAAAATAAAGCCGGTAAAGCAAAATTGTCGAGTTTTATAAAACAACCCTTCAAATCTGTTTTTTTTTGCTTTCAGATCGGAAATTTTCTTCACCAATCAACGGCACTAATGAAGCAATCCGCAGACGGGATATTGGAGTAGCAGCCGTTCGCGCCACCTTCCTCGCGCAATAAAACAACACCCTTGCTGACGACGCCAAAGAATCCACTCAAATAAAAACAAACCTTATCACAACGGCACAAAGATCACACTCTACCAACATCACGCAGTCAAATGGCTCTGCTCCGAATTGAAAACACAATCCAAGCAATATGTCAATTAAAGCCTATTCTCAATTGTAATCAAACGCGCCACTCTAAGACCAAAAAGCTACGCGACGAGGTCGTATTTCAGACTTGATTCGTACACGCAATTTAGGCACCGTAGCTAAACAAAAGGTGAAACAAAACCAATGTATGGTTACGTCAGGATAACGAACAAATTAATCGTCACCCAAACCAGGGATTCGTATGGCGACTCAAAGTCATAACTCTTACTGTTCACTGCCTAGCTTTGTTGCTTTACCTTCGTGTCTTCTCGTACTGGCGTCTATTCTGTTGCAACCGGCGCTTGCTTCGGTTGAACTAGAATCAACCTTAAGTCCAGAGTTCAACGTAAGCAACCCAAACTCCACGGTCAACTGGACGTTCCTAGACGACAACTCAACATTATTGAAGCACGGTCACATAAAGCATTCAAAATATTCCATACCTACCACTATTTTCATGGTCACAGTATTTATGATAGTCATAATCGGAACTATAATAGGTAACGTGCTAGTTTGTGTTGCAGTGCGTTTAGTTAGAAAATTAAGACGGCCTAGTAACTATTTGATTGTATCGCTGGCAGTGAGCGATTTGTGCGTGGCGTTAATAGTTATGCCAGTAGCAACAGTGTACGACATTATGGGAACGTGGCCTTTCGGACCGGTCATATGCGACTTTTGGGTATCGAGCGATGTTTTATCCTGTACTGCTAGTATCCTCAACTTATGTATGATCTCCGTGGATCGATATTATGCCATAACGAAACCATTAGAGTATGGTGTGAAAAGGACCCCTCGAAGGATGCTCTTCTGCGTTTTCATTGTATGGGTTAGCGCAGCGTTCATATCCCTCCCGCCGGTCCTTATCCTAGGTAATGAGAAGACTGAAACCTCGTGTTCTGTGTCACAGAACCAAGCGTACCAAATCTATGCGACTTTTGGTTCGTTCTACATCCCGTTGACTGTAATGGTCGTGGTCTATTATAAGATATTTAGAGCCGCTAGGAAGATTGTAAAAGACGAAAAACGTGCTCAATCGCATTTGGAGACGCACTGTTACTTGGAGATAAATGTGAAGAATGGTGGAGCGGCGGAAGCGAAGCTCTTGGGCAACCAGCCGGCGCAGCCTCCTCCCAGGGGATCCACAGCTAGTACCAATACAACGGTGAGCCTGTTAGCTTTTTGATCGCCATTGTAACATATATATTTGACAGGCAAGCGCATGCATGTCTTGGACGCCAACGAAACAAATATGTGACAAAAATGAAGGTAAAATGAGTTTCTCGGCGTCAAGGACACACGCGTGCTTTAATAATCTAGTCTAGTGTTCAAAAGGTTCTCTGAATTCATACATACTTTAAATTCGACTGTGTAACGTAAGACACTCGACGGTATAATTTGTTTGTTAATTATTCTAGAGGTGCTAGTAGCATCTCAAGGATGTCACTGAGTATCTCTGAACATTTCTAATCATTCTTTCTCTTTCATCTTAATCTTCTAATATCGTTCTCACAAAAAAAATGATAAGAATCGAGCAAGACTTTTGCAGATGTGTACTGATTGTTTTCTTAATAATTCAAGAGTACGTTGTCGAGCATCATTCGAAACGTATTAAAGAAAGAACATTTTTGATGGATAACTGTGGAAGTTATCTTGGTGAATGCAGTATCGTCTTCTTATTTGCATTCTTTCATCTATACTACTATTTTAGGACTGCGCCCCTTTTTTCTTGTGACAAACGACAGTATTCTTAGTAATTTGCCTTACTTTCTATAATCAGGCCTTCCAAGCTTGGATTTTTAATCATTCATTCTTGTAACCTATTTATTTTTGTTACAGTGTAGCGTAGACAAAACAGAGAGCACAATCGGGAGATGTTTCAGCGGCCAAAGAAAATCGAACGAGTCCCAGTGTCCTATGCTGCAACCACCAAAGACTCCTACTAAGCCCATACACACTATAAACCGGTCGCCAACACAGCTGGTGCCCGGGACACTAGCAGTTAAGGAGAGGCAAAGACAACCATCAGAGAGTAGTCAAAAGACCACGACAAACAGGATCCGATCATCACTCTCAAATTTTGCTCATAAAAGCCATATCGCCAAAGACTTACTGCACCCACAGAACGCAGTCCATCAGAAGAAGCTGCGGTTCCAACTAGCCAAAGAGCGCAAAGCGTCCACAACACTCGGTATAATCATGTCAGCATTCGTGATTTGCTGGCTCCCATTCTTTGTGCTAGCTCTAATAAGACCGTTCGTCTCAGAAGATGCTATCCCTGATGCGGTGAGCGCCCTCTTTCTCTGGCTGGGCTACCTTAACAGTTTGCTCAACCCGGTCATATACGCGACCCTGAACCGAGACTTCAGGAAGCCGTTCCAAGAGATCCTCTTCTTCAGATGTGGCAACCTGAACCATATGATGCGTGAGGAGTTTTACCACAGTCAATACGGGGACCCCGATCAACATTACTGTGTGAACAATACTACCAAAATGCATAATTATGATGAGGGTGTTGAGATCGTTTCTGCTATCGATAGAGAGGAGACACGGGCTTCGGAAAGTTTTCTATGATTGTCAATGCCAGAGGTCGATACCAGAGACCTAGATACTGTGATCTAAATTAAGACTTTTTTTATATAGAACCGCGGTCTAACAGTTTCATTTCATTCGTTTTAATAACTTGTGTATTATAAAAGGCTGTTTCTACCCAACTAGTCGTTACTTATGTATATGTACTTGAGGTTTCGTTTGATATAAAATACATATTAGTACGTGATTTTATATCTGCAATTAGAGAGTGTAACACGTGTATTAGATAAGTAGCATCTATTGTAAATATTAATAATCTTTTAATAATACGATGACAGTGACGTTGCGTTATGTCATTATTATTATCTGTCAAGAGTAAGTTAATTGTATATTATTACGTTTGTTTCGATTTGATGTTCCAGTAACATTTTCTTTTTGCAAATATAAATGGTCTTTAAGGACCTAAGTTGTACGATTGTATAATTAAGTAGGTATCGTTATTAAATCACATGGTAAATTACGTCACTTATGAAATAAGTAGTATAATAATGGGATGTGAATGTATTATTATTTAATAATTTTGGAATGACCAAAGAGGTATAATATTAACTTGAAATGCGAGTTTTTATAAGTATAAGATGTTGTGAATTTCATAAACTTTAATTATAAAAGTGTATTATATTGTTAAAATAACAAATGATGTATATGACATTAAGTTAGTCAGAAGTATTAATCCATGTGATAGTAGATATAGATTCTATTCTTGTTTTGGTTTCATAACCAAACTCTTGTTATGTATAATTCTTCTTTATTTGGCAGTTTTTTTTCATATAATGTAATTATATGTGTCATGTATAATTTAATGTAAATAAAAAGAAGCTAAGCACTTTCAGAACTACATGTGGTTAATGTTTAAAACAATAGGCACTGCCAGAAATATAATAATTAAGCAATAAAATAAAGTGTAATAGCCATAGGAATTGTAAAATATACATTTTCTTTAAATATACATCTTCAAATGCATAGTCACTGTGCTAGACTAGCTGTCAGCCTATCTGATGACATTATTAACTTTATCTTCTTGTGAATAGCGCTCATTATGCCTTGTAAAACTTAAACAAAACTGTGGTTCAGGGTTGCCTTCCTATGATATTGGTTTCCTTCTTCATAATTTATTAAAACTTACTATTCTACTATTGTATGTGTTACAAATATATATATTCGTTAATACGTAATTATATTTAATTAAATTCACTTCTGTTTTCAAATTAGATTAACTTAGAACAAAGGTCAGTGTTGTAAATATTGTTAATAATACTAATGACATTACGAGTAATAATTAAACGGTTAATAAGCATAAATAATAAGTGAATATATTGCAGAAACCGTGTGGGGAAACTACGCTTGGAAAAAAATAATTTGACAGTTCAATTGATGTTTTTATTAATAACGTACATACTAAAATTTTCTTTGGTGTAGTTTCTTTCCATTTGTGAGTATTGTGGTTGTTATAAAATAGATATATTATTAATAATAAATAATTGACCACAACTGTCTCAGTACTTCTAGGTCTAAAATTCATTTTGTAAATCTTATAGTTAGGATTATTGCCATATTCTGCCATCAAAATATATTTTATAAAAATATATAATATATGTTGATTAAAGTAACATTTTCTTTGTTACAAAACGTTGAAGAATATTGAAGTCTTAGTGAATGTACCTATATTAATAATGTATTTCTTCCATCTTTGAAGAAAACATTCTCTAATACTGGTTTAATATCTTCAACGTTTTCGTTGGAACAGTTAAGTCATTCATGATTTTTTGAAAATTTAATTGCGAATGGTAAAATATTCTACTTCGTTGATACAAATACTTTCAGGACTTGTGAGTTCAAATTGTAACATTGCATTAACTTATTACACTTCTAATTTGATTGAACTCGGCGTATTTCAGTCCATTGTAGTCTCATCATATTGCAGGCATGTCCAGACATAGATTAAAGCTGCTCCAGAACAGCCTGTTCAGTGTCTTTGGTATTCAATCTGTTCCAAATACTTTGTTTTATGGTCGTAATTTCATCTACCATCTAAAGGGTGCTTTGCTTACAGCAGGTATGCTTCACTGCAAGCCAGGGTTTGCTTCATCCGCCATCAATCCTTCGCTGCTTTCATAGCTTCACTTGTTCCACAAAACAAGAACAAGGTCAAGTAAAATCTGTAAACAGCAAAATGGTTAGTAGACAAAAACAAAAGCGTCTTAAAAATATGACAGATTTGAGATAAGACTTTCATAAATCAGTGGATATAATGTTACAATCAGGTCAAGAGGTCTGGCACCTAGAAAGATATAAGGAGCCCCGCGGGCGGGGAACCTTTATTGTCTCCTGATTGTACACTTCCTTCTTTGGCTTTATTATCATCTTAAGTCAAGTTGTTTTTAAGGCCCTGAACTCAACGTAGGTAGAAAATTAATTTTGGATTATGGAGTTCTCTCAGTCTTAAGTGCGCTGGACGCATTCAAACAACGCCACGGAAGCCTTTTAAGTTATCATTCGTGACTTATTGTAATGTTCTAATTATTCATATAATTTCACTTTAATAAAAGTTTTAATTTACGTCATTGTATCGTAGTATTGTCAATTCCATTACAGGTTAATTTGTTTTCGTCTATCTCATTTCTATTTTACAAACATATTATGAATGACTTGACGCCATGTTTTCAATTACAGTTGTTTACCATATTCCAAAGTTTATGTTTACCTCCATGAATTGTAAATAATTAAAGTTTAATTTAAATAGAGCTCTTTAAGTACAAAACACCGTTACGTTTGTTAATTCAAGAATTATTTGTGTTCCTTTTTATGTATTTATATAAATGATAATGTAATTATTATGTCAATAATTAGTTTAATGTTAGGTAGAGGTTACAATATCGGATGTATTAAATCAGAAGTGTAAATAAGCCCATACATTCGTTCTTGTGTCACTATCTTAATAGTTTTTGTCCACATATGTGAATATCGGCAATTTTACTTTATAATATTGATAATCTGTTACTTTTTTATATAAGCCGTTCAAGTACCTACTTTCAAAATAATCTCCTCACAAAGCAACATCAGTAAAGTATTTGACATCTTAATTTTTAAATGACTTGTGTTACTTCCTTCCTCTTCATACATTAATTGTGGAAAGTTTAAAAAAATTACGTCTATGTTTGATGAAACCAGCATAAACTATTTCTGATAAAGTTTTAAATGCATTCAAATAAAAAGGGCGGTATCAACTATGGTATACCACAAGGGTCTGTCTTCAGCCCGCTCCTGTGTTATTTGACAAACTATTTAAAAATCTACTAAATATTTCTAATCCAATCAATACTTATGTGTAAAACTTGTCTTTTTCACATATGTGTACACTTTTAGCATTGACGTCGTGTTACGTAAGTAACAATGTACATTATTAATGTATGGAAAACCTTTCATAGTAGCGAAACGAATGGAATTCTTATCTTTTGGCATTGTTGTATTTTTCTTATGTAGGGGTCCTAAAAGCGACGAAATAAAAATTAGATTCAATGTTTTTGTTTTATTTAAAAACCTCAGGATACTATCATTAAATAAACAGTACATTTTGATTCAGGTGCGGAAACTTTTTCGTAGAGCCTGAGGTGGCTTAAACGCCCGAGTAGTTAGGCGAGGGTGTTATAGAGCCGAGAAAATAAGTGACAAATTAATATGTGAATCAAAAGACTTTTTCAATACACTTACGGAGAAATTAAAGAACAGACCAAAAATTACTTTTGTAATTAATCAATATAAAATAATTTGTTTTTTTTCCGGCACTTTATCTTCTCAATCTGAAGGTGAAACTAAATTATGAGACCGCTAAACAGCCTAATATTAAAACAAAAATCCAAATTAAATTTGAATTTAAAATTCAAATAAAATAAATGGCAATTTGTTGTTATAAGTAAATTACTTTCAAAAACATACGCCTCCTTTGCTATAAATAAATCACCGTCGGCTCTAGGATTTTAACATTATTTTGTTTATTGTTATCGGTGGTATAGCCAGAAAATATTAAAGCCAAATGAAAATAAAGCACGCGTGTTAAATACATTGCATGTTGAAAAATAAATTGCAATATGAGTCAGTTTTCGAAGAAATGTATTGAAAATATTTTGACAATATTAAGTTCTCCTTATAAAATACATATATCAGGCTTTTCATCGGGATATTCTGAAAAGCAAACACGGAGCCTGGATATCATGTTCTACTAAAACTGTTTTTTCTAGGATTACAGGTTTCTACAGATATAAATGAATGTATCCCAGCAATAAAACACTATGAACACACAGTTATAGCCAATTTTGCGTCTACTGCTGCTCAAACAACTGCCAACCAATAAATTCGTGAGTTCAAAAAAATTAAAATGGCCGTTTTTACTAACTCGGTGCCCTCTACTCTCATTGCCTAGAAATATAAGCGTTCTGTGTAATTTTATCCGAAGCATTAGGTAAACATTGAGGTGTAACTTCATGTTAATAATAACGATGGTTAAAATTCTGAACCTCAAAAGGTAAAACAGAATCCTTACAGGATTACTTCATTGTCCGTCTGTCTGTCAAGACCATTTATATATTGGGGACGAGTTGAAATTGATGTCTGTGGCCTGTGTGTATCTCAAGTCTGCCTCTTGAAGCTGTAAAAAAATCAACCACGAAGCCTACGTCGTCAAAAGATATGGTCGTTTATGTCGCAAGTCTGTACAAAACCCTCGGTGCTCGAGTGCGACTGGCACTTGCCCGGTCTCTCGTAGTTTTTACCATTAGTGGCAAATGTAAAAAAATGACTTTTACAAATAAGAATCCAACGAGATATTGGCAACAACATCATCGACTTAAATAATACAGACTTGCGTCATTAACTCGTTAATTACCATAGACAACAAACCTTTGGCAATGACTTACCGACCTTTACCTACGTTAATTTATCAATATACAAACGAGACAAAGTTCGTTCACCTGTTTAAGATACTTAATTTAATTATTAAATAAACACACAGATAGAACAACTTTTCGCCTGTTTATAGGATTAGGCAAAGACGTACCTAATAATAATAATAGTACACACACATTTCGGAACTTATGTAAAAGGGGGCACTTACGTACTTACGCACGGCACTTATATAAAAATGTCTTATATAAAAAGGGACGATCGTATTGCTACCAACTCTGCGCATATCTAGACTAAGTGGATTCTTTTAAAAAAATCTTTTTGGAAAAATCTAATAACATTGTGCCCGACCTGAGAATCAAACCCTTTTTTATGTGAATGGGAAATCATCAGTACCTCTTTAAAACAACCCGCAACCCCGGCAGGCGGTGGCCCAGACAAGCCTCCCTGCACAATCACGGAAAAAAAGGGTTAAAAACCCACCGGTATCGGGAACAGGATTCAGGGCTCCAGAGAGAGGAGCCTGCTACCGATAGGACCCGTGTCTCGAATTACCAGTTTCTGCATCGAACCCTTGATCCAGCTGCCTAACGAGAGCAGGAGTTGGTCAAGGCTGTTTGCAATTAAGCCATTGGCTGTAACGACTATCGGCACAATAATCGCTGACTCCACATCCCACATGTGGACAACCTTGCGAGCCATTGATTTGTTTATTAATTCATTACTTATCATTACAATTAGCAGACTTGGTTAATGCTCAATCATAACAAAAACAAAAGCTTGTTGACCGCGCAGCTTCGTAAATAAGTCTGTAGCAATAGATTAAATAAGAAAATGGATTCTCCCAACAACTCAGTTTCATATTCCGCTCATATAGTGGAATAGGAAACAGTTTAGATATAAGAACACAACCTTAGAGATATATCTACGACATAAAATCTTTTTGGATATTGATATTTTATAGGCAGCCATAAAATATTGATAGTTACAACATATAACTGAATGTTACACACACAGATAGGAATCAAATAGACGATTGTTTTTACGTTCTTTCCCAAAAGTAAATTTAAGCTGTTCAGACAAGTTCAATAAATACAGAGGGGCTCGCTTGCTTGCCGGGGTTGCGGGTTGTTCGAAGGAGAAACCGCGGCCCTGAAACACAAAGGGCAAAAGAAGAAACATGGATGAGTAACGCTCTGCCCATAGCGGGAGAAATTATTATTGATTGATGATTTCCCATTAGAAAAAAAATAAGTTCAATAAAAAGCCATTCTGCTGATATTTCTGTTTTGTAGTAGCTATTATTTTTTCTATAGGTCAACTACTATATGTATAACCACCATTTTATAATTATCATTTCAAAAAAGGCCAAAGAAAAGATGGATTAGGAATGATATGAAGGAGAAAGGAGTAAATGATGCCGTGACGTCTGATGGGGGGAGGGGGGGATGGAAGAAGAAAACGTGTTGCTCCGACCCCAAAAAGAATGGGACAGGGGCAGGAAAATGATGATGTGCTTACCTGTAAGAAATTGCTACACTAGTCTATAATTTTATTCGTAGTTCTTTTTCAATTATGGGTGAGCCAAATAAATAAAATCATCTGCCAAACCTTTTTCCAACATAGGGTCAACATGGGGTCGATCTGATGCAGCTCAATGCCAATCCATCACATGAAGCGACTGCCTATCTGACCTCCACACCACAACCTTGTCAGTGCTGGTTCATACCATAACCTCAGTAAGACTGGTTGTCAAACTTAGGGTCCATTGACAACCTGTAACGACTGTAAAAGAGAAGTTGACAGCCGGGACCAATTACAATGACATGATGTGCTTTCTGACACACGGAGAAAACTCGGTACGCAATGAGTGGTCACTCGTCCAGGGACCGAACCAGGCGAGCCCGGCTCAACCTCAAAGTAGACCCGAGTGGATGTTATTTAGCCATGAGCTCAACTTGATGTTACCGAAAGAAAAAATGCCTCCTAAATTTTACATTTACAGGCAAAATCGACAATATAATATGGGTAAGACAACTTAAATAATAACTACAGACAGTACCATTAGATTATCATAGACACGCTAAAAAAAAATTATATAATACTATTGTATGTGTGTCCAAAGTTTAAATGGCTTCCATAGCACATTAGTGTACACTAGCGCAGAATTTATAAATCTTATATTTAAAGTTCTTGTCACAGTGTTAATTACCACACTCCTCCGAAACGGCTAGACCGATTTGTAAGAAAATTTTATGTGCGTGTCGGGTATGTCTGAGAATCGGCTACTATCTAACTTTCAAACCCCTAACTAATATGGGGGATCTGAGCAGCAGAGGAAACCGCTGGGCACAGCTAGTATGCTTGTATAATTTAAATATAGCTTTGATTTTTAGATAAATTTCCAAATAAAGATTATTATTTATTTATTCATGATACAATACGGCATAACTTCGAATATTCTTTCTCCTCACTTCCCCTGCATTTAATTTAATTGCAAATAACCTGAGATAAAGAGAGACGAAAGTGGGAGAGTTTGGAGTGGAAAAAATTGAGTTGATTGTTTGTTTTGAATTATGTAATTACTACTTAATCTTCTTCTCTAATATACAATATTCTCGTGTCAGAATAATCGTTCCCATACTCCTCCGAAACGGCTCGACTGTTTCTTATGGTTTTTTTTTATTCATATTCAGTAAGCCTGAGAATCGGCTACTATCTATTTTTCACAGCCCTAACTGAGAAGCAGACCTCAGTAGCGGGTGAAACCGCTGGGCACAGCTAGTAATTAATAAAAATACACGCAAGCACGCATCGTCGCTTGCTATCTAAAAATAAAATTTGCTGAAAGTTTCAATGACACTGACGAGTTTTACCTTGAGTTTTCTAACGCATGTTGTCAGTTGTAAAGGGAAATTAGAATGAGACCATGTCACAAGCGATGGTATTTTTTTTGCTGTACTTACAAGGTGCAAACCGGACTCTTTACAAAAACGGTAACCTAGCGTTCTAAACATCAAACTTTACTTTGTTATGATATTTTCAGGTATGATCAATAACAGGGCCTTTTGACTTCGTTAAAAGGGTTGAAACATCATGGTAGGCAGTACGAACAACGTCAGAAAAGTGAAGTTTTGCTAGCTAACAAGCAAAGCAAACGCTTTTGTCTTAAGTAATTTTCATAGAAATTCTTGACCCACATAGCAGGCGCATGTTTTTTTACTAATGTTTATTTTATATTATTAGCAATGAGCAGTTAGAAAAACAATGCAAGTAAAAAACAAGCAGAGAAGAAAGGTCGTATTCAGATTCTTGTTTGTAGAATACGCCAAGTTAATTCGAGAAACGTATAGGGAAAAAACGTACATTTTAAACCACGACTAGACGAACTGATTAATTCAAATACCTACTTTCGTAGTTATCTTATTCTAAAATGGTTTTCAGACTCACATAAATAAAATAAGTACCAATACTACAACGATTACGATTTATTACAGAAACTCGAATTACTTCCTCATTTTCGAGCAAATACGTATTATGCTCAAATATCTGCTTGTAAACACTCATGCTCATTCGAGCATGCTCATCCCGATAAACGGGTTTCGGTATTTTGTTTCGTGTGAGGCAGCGAGTTTTTTATATCCCAAGTAAAAGAAAATTAAATAACATTTCGAGAGAAAATCGCCGTGTTGAAGATAATCTTATACTGCGATTTGAGACCATGATTTTATCGTAATGGATGGATTATATTAAAATGACGGCTCTCGGTTTTTCAGATTGGTAACCGCGTTTTCTTTAGGCATGTTTTTCAGTAATCAGCGTTATTTGAGTTGACTAGGGTTCGATTTAAATGAACATGAAACGACATTTATTGGAAGCAGATTGGAAAAAAGACCATTTTAATTCATTAGGATGTTTTTAACATAGAATGCTCTGATAAATTATGCGCTATTTGTTGGACTAGCTAGAAGATTGCAATTCGAAAAGACTTTAATTTACATTTTTGCCATCCACCAATTTGAAACAAGAAATACTTGAATCCAAATGAACGACAAAAATGTCAACTCACTAATTTGTTATGACCAACTTAATCGATTACAATAAAACTAACGTCAAATAATCAAATCCTAGTACTAGTTAACATTTCAATAAGAAATTAACACGTCACAGAATTCAAGAGTTATTTCTATAGAATTGGTAACTGCACTGCAGTTAGCCACAGATCCTTTGACCGAAAGTCAAAGCTTGGCAGTTATGCAGGCGCACATTCAAAGGAATAATTCAGCGTAGTCCACACTGACAGATTCCTTTGAATGTATTGCATTAGTATCTAATAAGGATCTTAATTTAAAAATCTTTATACAACCCTTATGAAACCAGGAAGGCTTGAGTTTTGAAAGCAACCGTCTTGATGGTAGAACATGGAAGTAAACAAAATATGAAAACATGGAACTATCTTTGTATTTTATTCCATTAAAATATGCCAAATACCAAAGCAAACTTTGAAAACGCCTGGACCTACATATTTGAAAAAAAATCTTTAAAAAGGTAAGCTTTTCAAGTGGTAATAAGGTCATCAGGTCAGGATCAGGTTACAGGCACACTAGAAGCGGCTTGCATCATCAGCGTACGACACTCTACTTCTAGACATAGGCCTTTTCAATCGCACGTCACTCTATTCTTGACAACTCTCAAACCCGAAGATCGGTTTCGGTTTTTCGGGTTTTTGGAGACGTGAATTTTTTTTTTTTGTTTACGGTTATTTTGCGGTTAATTATCCAGTACCTTTATTTGTTTGCATGCAAGATTTACCTTGGGGATGGTCATTGCAGCTAACACGAGGGCTACATACCGTAGGCAAGAACCAACACTGACTACCTAGAAAAAAATAGGGAATGTCATAACCCGATAGTCTATGCCCATCGTTTATTGTACAACGAGAATCGCTATCGTTTACACCTTTCCCCACAGTATCATCCTTTTTTGTACCGCTGCCAGATCACACATAACCTTAATGATTTTTAAACTAGCTTTCATCGTCTCGCTATTGGCAAATTGGCATCAAATGACATTGACCTTAACGCGTTGATGTATAAGGAAGACAATGTTTTTTGGGGCAGTCGTGTAAAAAATCGTGAAAATCAGTCCAGTTGTTTTGGAGCCTATCGATAGAACCAAACAAATAAAAAAAAAACTTTCCTCTTTACAATATTAGTATAGATAGAGGAAAACCTCTTTTCTTGCCAAGTTCTAAGGTTACACGCACAATCTAAAACCATTACTGTAGTTGTCTTGTCATGTCATGACGTCGACGCCTGTGAGCGTACCGTGGCAATCTGTAATCATTTCCATAACGATGCTGTTATGCTAAAACTTGCTATTATAAATAAATAAGGCGTGCTATGACGTTGGTGATGACTATCATGTTCTTTTGTTTAGATAAAGAGATTAATTTTGTGTAAGTAGAATATTATAGCTGTGTACACAGGGCGATGATCTGTATAATGTTTCACTGCTGCTGGTTCTGTTGAACCACCGGATTAAACTAGACTAAGATTATAATGCAGCCTTATAATCAGAATTTTTAAATGATTGAAAACAAATAAATGCAATTACGACATTTCTTGTAAATTTAAGCTACGTTTTATATCTTTGTTTATTTGTATGTTTTTGTTTTTTATAAATTTTATGTCTAATTTTAACTTCAACGCATAGCTTAAGCCAAAAATATTTGTACGCTATTCCTGGATGGCAAAACATGTAGCAACTTTACAAATTTTATCATCTTTATACACACTCATGTTTTACAAAATAAATATATCTTTATCTTTAATGAGACAACTATAATGAATTTGACGACACGGTTGGCACACTGGCTGAGCGATCGACTGCTGCGCTGCGTGTCGCGGGTTCAATCCCCGCACGGAACAAATATTTTTATGACCAACAGGTAGTTGTTTCGGGTCTGGCTGTTTGTGTATGTGAGTTTATTAAATGTTTGTTAACGCCCCCACGATGCAGGAGAAATTCCTAGTGTGGGGCAACATTTATAAAAAAAAATACATATCTAGTTACATCTAATTTTATTCTACGCCATTTTAGTTGCGATTATAGATATTTAACTTGACAACCACTATTTTTGGTAAACGAAACAAAAACCATTTCAGAATCGTGATTGCCATTTTCTCTAAATTGAAAAACTAAACTATCAAAAATGCTGTCAAACTATAACGTGGTTAGGATTGAAACTTTTACCAATTTTATAATATGAAACGTCGTTTGATAGCAAATAAGACAGACAAATTTTAGTGATTTTTAGAGTACCTAGTTTTAGTATGGTTTGTGCCAGCAAAATCGACAAAGTTGTCTTATTTTGAAGCCACCGTAGGCATGAATCGTTGCGAGTTGTTTGAAAAAGATACCTTGACCCGCAACACAAAGGGCAAATGGAGGAATATGGATGGGGAAAAAGCAAACATGATAATCATAGATGTATCTTGTTTTCTCTGGATGACAAGAGGCCTTGGTCTTACGAGGCTATTCTCAAGATTCTAAAAGAAGAATTTTCGAATATTTCGTAAAAATCCTACTAATGTCCTACTTAATATTATAAATGCGAATTTTTGTGAGGATGGATAGGTGTATGGATGTTTGTTACTCTTTTACGTCAAAACGGGTGAACGAATCTTGATGGGCACAGAGTTAGATTATAGTCTGGAATAGCACATAGGACAAACCGCGGACGCCAGCTAGTAACAATAGATATATATAAGTCAGAGGTATAGTGTGTAAGACACCCACATTCATTTTACTAGTTATATTTCAGTCCCATGCAATAGAGGGCGTTCTTGTTGACAACAATCCGACACGAATCCAAATTCCGTGACTGTTACTGAGAAAATACTAATGAAAAAAGAGCAATAACACTTTGAAAACCGATCCAGGGAATCATAGTCACCAGTCGTGCTGACCACAAGACCAACGAAACAAGGCATTCCATACCACCACATGACTCTTATTGAGTTGGCCTTAAAGTACACTTAATGCATTTTCACAACATTTTTTTCTATACCAGCCGACGAACAATAATTCAATTAAAACAATACTCCCACTACGACACCATCCCCTTAACAAAGTTCCAGATAGTTCGTGGAAGTTTGAAGTGACACACAAGTTCCAAGTGTCGTCGTGATCGTACCTCTGGGACTGACAGTATGTACGTATAAGTGTGACGTATTGAGGGACTGACCCGCATATATTGTGAACTTCAGTGTTAATTTATTGGTATAGAGAGCCATGTTGTTGTTTTAATTGGATTATGACTCAAGGTTGATGAAATAACATAATGTTCACACTTTACTGGCTATAAGGGGGGACTAATATTATAAATGCGAAAGTAACTCTGTCTGTCTGTCTGTCTGTCTTCTTCACGTCTAAACCACTGAACCGATTTTAATGAAATTTGGTACAGATATAGTCTGGGACCCGAGAAAGGACATAGGATAGTTTTCATCCCGGAAATCCCCCGGGAACGGGAACTATTAATCCACGCGTACGAAGTCGCGGGCAAAGCTAGTATATTATATTACATATATGAATTTTCTGATTAAAATACTGAAATATGAACCCTTTAGGATTCTTATTTGCAACAGAATCCAGAGTGTGCGAGTAAAATTATATATAAGAAAAAGAAGAAATAAACTAGAAGAAGAGAATTTAAATAAACACACTATATATTAAGCTAATTATTAATTAAATAAACTAAACTGGCAATTAAACTACAAAAAGGCATCAAAAAAATTTGTGAAATTATTTAATGTTTTAATTTATGTATATTTTCATTCAAATTTTTGTCTAAAATAAATAATGTCCTAGTTTTAGAAAAGTTTTTGCCAAATAGGTATTAAGTAAGTTTAATTTAACTTCGAATACTATGTATATGATTTTTGATGAGATTTACTACTAACTAAACTCAAGCTCTCGCTTAAATATTTTCCTTCTGGACTTTATTACCTAAAACATCTTCGTTATTAAAGAACATAAAACGTGTAGTAAAAAAATATACAAGCCTTTTTTGTGGTAAGTAAGGGCAGCGACGAAAGAATGTAAATAATTGCCTTTTCCGTTGAAACCGTTTATTACTCGCTCTGACGAAAATACTACAACAGTAGAGCCTTACCACACAAAAGCAAAGACAATATTGTTTTTACTTGTAAATATTTTATTTTTTATTGTAATAGAATACATTTTCTTAAAACATTTTTAGAATCGTAAAAGTTAATTAATTAAAAGAATACCTCCATTTATCTGTAACTGTTGAAGATCCTTATATTGGTTCATGAGGTGGTATCCAAACCGGGGTTACGGGTTAGATACCGCGGCAGCGGAACATTACAGGCAATAGAAGGAACATGGGTGGGATTTAGTCAGTAAAAATCTTTCAGTCCCTCCTACGCCGCCCGGAGCGGAGGAAGTTATTTTATGATTTCCTATAAAAATTATCCGTTAAAAAAGGCAAATTCAGCGGCGCCTGTATACTCCATAAAACCATGTTATTATACTAACATCTATTCAAATTTCTAGAAGCCATTCCTTTTTTTGATAAGTCAACATCAGTCTTTAGTAGCCTATTACCGAACAGCCCACACAGGAACTTAACTGAACTGACGCTACTGAAAGTACCAAACTAGTCACCAAATTCTAGGCTGATTTTATTTTGATTATCATTGGCATGTTTAACTAACCTACTAATGTTATAAATGCGAAAGTTTTTGAGGATGGCTAGATGGATCATGGATGTATGTTACTCTTTCCCACAAAAACGAGTAAACGGATTTGAATGAATATTTATGGATGCATGCACTCACATAGATACCTGGATTTAATACGTAGGCTACTTTTTATTTCGGTCTTACAAAGCTAGTCTAAAGATAAACTTACTGTTGCAGTTAGACTAAGGCTTCTCTTCTCGCTCAAATATAACTAAAAAGTTGCTGAACATGAAAAATAAATCATTTTAAAAACACCAATGGCGTTCTTCCAATATTGATCTCCAGCTACTCTGACCCAGCCGTTTCATTGGTGATTTATTTATACAATCAACTAACTAATTCTTTAACCCAGGTGACCCAATTATGGGCAGTATTTTGAGGTCACCATAACGGGTCAATCAAGGAAGTTATTAAAACCGTCCTTGATAAATTGACTGGCATAGTTTTCCTTTAAATACAGACATCTCCGTGTTATTTCATGCTTTTGTTCTCAGGCCGGTGATCGTTAGTAACCTACCAGTTACCTCCAGTAATTTTTAAGTGTAATGATATACTATATTATCAGCATAACCCCATTTTTTTATTTAGGGTGGGAAACCATCAAATAACTTCCCCCGCGGAGCGGGGGGCAGTGTCAGTATTGTACTGACTAAAACCCATCCATATTCTTTCTATTGCCCTTTACGTTCCGGGGCCGGTATCTCCTTCGAACAACCCGCAACCCCGGCAGGCGGAGGCCCTGGCAGGTACCTCTGCTTTGCTGACATCTCTTTCAGGCACGCGTGGATCACTACCGCGCAGTCGACACGGCCTGTCGTCAATAGACGGACGGACGGTGAGCTATCCATTGCTCACCGTCCACAGGCTCGTATCTACGGTGGCCGGGAGTAGTCTCGCGGCGGCCCCGCATACTAAGCCCCTTGGTTAAATTGACAGTTTTTCGGGCCACTGACAACCTCACTTCTCTCTAATGTCAACAACTGGGACCAACACCTTTTTTTTTTCGTGTGGAAATCCTCAATGGATGTCCTCCGCCTTTGCGGAGGGGTCTGTCAGACTCCTACTGACTAAAACCACACGGTGTTCCTTCTCGTCACTTCTGGCTGGGGTGCGAGGACACATTTGCATTCTACACAATCACCCCAGCAGTGATGGGACCAACACCTTAACGTAACCTCCCAAGCACGGATGACACTCTTTATGCATGTATATAATACTCTGCTCAATTCACTTTATTTCTTTTATCGTTTATACCCATAAAAAGTACGTTTTCTTTACTCGATTTTGTATGAAAAGGCTGTTATGCAAATAAGTGTACCTCGCTAAAACGATGGTCGCGTGGACTGTCCTAACTTTGGCTTTGACTCATTTTTTTGGTCTAGTATACTTTGACAATAGCTTTCAGACATGCACTAAACCTTTCGTGGTTACTCTACATTAAGCCCGACAAGAATATTCAGTGAATTATTGTTGTTTAGTTGGTTGATGTCTTTATTTTGGGAAATACATACTGAGGAATATATTTGGCAGGAAATAATCTTGTGTACGAAATAAACCAAGAAAAAAAATAAAGAATGAGAGAAGTTGTTATACTTTGTGACCGGGACTGTAGCTTCATTATTGTGTTCTGATATTCAAAAATGCCTAATTGAAAGAAGTGTTTTGAGTTTGAAAACTCCGTTTACAGACTGATTTTTTTAGTTAATAGTGATAAAACAATTACAAGGTTAACCTTGCACAAATTACGCAACACACACACATTATTCACACTCAATGTACCGAAACACATAAAGTGTACTTACGTACGTATTCAAATCAACATGAGGGGTGTCAGACATCAACAGCTCTTTACTGCTTTAACTGTCAGAGGGGTGTCGATGTTTACAAATACATTGCAGAACATCTAAAGTATACAGTTCCTGCAAACGCAAAATGGTTCTGCAGTGCGAATACTCATGCTTTTGTCGACTTAAGAAACGGTTGTCACTTGTTTAGGCCTATAATAGCCTGCTATAATAATAATAATCATTTTTTTTTCAGGTATCAATGTCCTATACATACTATACACAAATAATCTTATCTTACAAATGAATAAACTAATACATCTAGTATATAAAATTCTCGTGTCACAGTTTTTGTTCCCGTACTCCTCCGAAACGGCTGGACCGATTTAAACGAATTTTTGTGTACATATCGGGTAGGTCTGAGAATCGGCCAACATCTATTTTTCAGATCCCTAAATGAGCAGCGGGTGAAACCGCTGGGCACAGCTAGTCTAATATATAAAATTGTCGTGTCACAGTTTTCGTTCCCATACTCCTCCGAAACGGCTGGACCGATTTAAACGAAATTTTGTGTAGATATCGGGTAGGTCTGAGAATCGGCCAACATCTATTTTTCATACCCATAAGTGAGCAGCGGGTGAAACCGCTGGGCACAGCTAGTATTACATAAAATTAAAACTATTGTACACGAGATGACGGCCGCGGCGTCGCGTTTCGCTGCGAGGTCGGTATGCTTCAACGAAAATGTCGATACACGACACCCTTCGGCCAAAAATCTCTTTTGAGGAAGGTCTCCAATTGATTAGTCGGCACCCGCACCACAAACGACTAAATTAATGTCATGGCGCGACTCTAACTGCACGACTCTCAAAGTCCAGTTTGTCTTGACACGTACATACTCCATAATGTCCACAGTCGCCGTGGTGTGAAGCAATCTCGACACATACAGCTGCGTGGTGGGTAACGCTGGACGCAAGCTAAGTACGTAAGTAGTTAAGCTGATTAACACGCCTGTAGTCCCTGAAAAGGTGAAGCAGAGGTGTACTTAATAGTACACCCATTTATCGCCAGTTATGTTTAAGTACTATGTAATAGGGGGCAAGCCCATTCCTTTCTATTTTTTTCTGGGGTTGCGGGTTGCTCGAAAGAAATACCGCGGCCCCGGAATATAAAACGCAATAGAAGGAACATGGGTGGGTTTTAGTTGGTACAAGTCTGATACTCCCCCTCGCTCCGTCCAGAGGAGGTTATGATGATTGATGAAAAAAAATGCCTATTCTTTATCCATATCCTTATTGTATTTAAGGTATAACTTAAAACAAAGAGTCATTAAACTCATAATTACAAACAAACTATCTTACCTACATAGAAAAATCACGAAAAACATTTATACCTATAAGCCGCTCCATCCATTTTGTCAAGTCTAGTGAACACAGTTAATATAATGGATTACTAGATTATTTTTCGCAATTTCCTTGTTGTTTCGATGACTAAAATTAACTTAGAACGTTCATTTATAATCTGAAGCCCAAAAAACGATAAATTAAGCCAACTTTAATTGATGTTGTTATCGTTTCGTAGAAATTATGACTTCACCATAAAAAAAACCGGACTGAAGTAAAAATAATCTTATACGAATTAGACGTAAAATATTAAATGAACGAGCCTAAAATAACAGTTATTATTTCAGTAAATTATAGCGTTTAAATAGGTGAATATTTAACGATAAAAATAACAATTTCCGTCCTTTAATAATGAGGAAAGAGAGAACGTAGACTCGCACTTCTGTTTTCTTTTCAATACTTCCCACACTAGGGACTTCTCCTGCATTGTGACAAACATTTAAATTTACATACACAAACAGCCAGACCCGACAAATATTTTCCGTGCGGGAATCGAACCCGCGACACGCAACGCAGCAGTCAATTGCAGCCATTGTGCCAACCGTGCTGCCGATTGTTCATAAAAGTTTTTCCAGTTTATACTAGGTAGTGTTTTATTTTTTACTAGATGTTCCCCGCGGTTTCACCCACGCTGCTCAGCACCTGTTGGTCGTAGCGTGATGTTATATGGCCTATAGCCTTCCTCAAGAAATGGACTATCCAACACTAAAAGAATTTTCCAATTCCAACCAGTAGTCCCTGAGATTAGCGCGTTCAAACAAACAAACAAACTCTTCAGCTTTATAATCTTAGTATAGATGTTATAATAGGTTTTTTTTTATGTTTTTTTTTTATATTCTGACGCAACTGCCAAATACCACGATGTTTTATAAAAAAA
Source organism: Ochropleura leucogaster (assembly GCA_958449745.1). Lineage (NCBI taxonomy): Eukaryota > Metazoa > Arthropoda > Insecta > Lepidoptera > Noctuidae > Ochropleura > Ochropleura leucogaster. The sequence continues at coordinate 6,862,629 of OY288223.1, read as the reverse complement.
AACAAACAATAAATAATAGAACTTAGTTTAGAATTGAACTGTTTAGCCATGCAATTAGAGTCTTTTAGAGGGTGGCTGAACTGGCCAATTTGTTTTTTCAATCATCATCATCTGTCTAACTTTTTTTCCAACTTTGTTAGCGCCGCCTCCAAGTCTTATCGGATTCAGGTGAATACCAGTATTTTACGTGAAGCGACAGAAATTAAAATGTTGGTTCTTGTGACCTGTCAGACAGATATGTTGCTGGGGAGTGTGTTTCGCGACGTGTTCTTCACAGCTAAAGTACTAGGTAGTAGCAATGGTCGAGAGTTTTGAAGGAGGAGTGTCGCTTGTAATCTTGACGTTCATAAAGTGCTGATGATCAGCCTAATTTGAATTGACTTTTGATTTTTGATATTGACAATCCAGTTAGTACCAGTAGTAAGTAGTTATCCAGTAGTTGAGTTATATGATATCCTTGGTAAACTGGTTTGTCAACTTATCAATAGGACTGCAGATTACCCCTTTTTCAAGTCGTGATATAACTTCCCCCGCTCTGGACAAAACAAGAAGAAGTGTCAGACTTCTACTGACCAAAATCCGCCCATGTTCTTCCTTTTGCCTTTTGTGTTTCGGGGCCACTGTGTCTGTTTCAAACAACCTCGAAACAACCCGCAACGCCGTACATACAAACTCACAAACTAAATTTACCTCTTTATAATTCTTACTTTAATTTGTAGTCCTTTAAAAACATATAAAAAGTGGCTAGGGAGCAAAACGACTTACGGAAAAAAAGAGACTGATACAAGTCTCCGACCACCGCCATTATTTTTCTCATCATTTGTAACCGTTTGACGTAGATAATGATCAATTAAACACTCAAGGTTTACTAGAAAATACTAATTAATGATAGCAAATAACAACGATAATAACACACTTTTTTCTCATTTTATATTTTTTTAATTAAGTGTGAATCGATCCAATAACAATGGTACTCTTTTACGTGGTAATAATCCGTGTGAAATAATGTCTTTTGCTTATTGGAAAACTTAATGAAGAAACTTGGATACCAAGTTCAACATATGCAGGCCTCCTAAAATAGTGTTCCATAGTTTCATAGGGTTTCGTACCCCAAAAAGAAAAAACGGAATCCAGTAACGATGACTTTGTTGTCAGATAGACAACAAAGTCAGACATACAGGGGCCTAAGTCTGCTATTACAATAGTGTCAGAATCGCATAATGGTTGATTTTGACAAGTTTAGTATGTAGTAGATTAAAAAACTTGTCAAAATTAACCATTATGCGATCAGTGATCGACCATTCTGACACTATAATTGTAAAAGCAGACTAAGGCCCCAGATAGTATATCTGTCCCTTTATGTCAAGAACGCGTAAAGATATAAAATTAATGATAAACTCAAGTGCCACAGACTTACTTATATAAAACAGCAACCCACTCAGTCTATGCAGTCCAAAGATATGGTTGTTTTGTTTAAGCCGCAAGTCTGTACGGAAGCCGCAAGTCTGTACGGAAGCCGCGGTGCGCGAGTCCAATGCATACTTGGCCCAGTGTTTTTTTTTTAATAAAAACGATATCAACCATTTCAAAAACAAACCACATACTTCCACAAAAGAAAAATATCCCATAATCAATTTCCAGGTTAGGATTAATATAGCTTATGAGTTTCCTAACACGAATTGCGTATTTATTCACACTTACATAGTTACTTACTTCTTAAAGTAATTTCCTTTATGTAATACTAACTTAGCCGAAGTGATGTCGGTAACTGAGTTATACATTTAAATGTCATTGAGTTTATTATGACAAAGCGACGATTTACGAGTCGTGCGTTTGCAAATATTATGTTTACGGATGAAATCCTTACTAATATCTGTCTTCACGCCTAACTGGCAAAACCGATTTTGATGAATTTTGGTACAAGAATAGTTGTGGCCTGGAGCCAGGTATAGGCTATTTGAAAAATTTAAAACCCATTCTAAATTAAAATAATACATCATCACATTTGCGTAGAATTATCAGAAATTCAAATGCTAAAAATAACCATTCTACATTCTTACGAGCGATTTGAAAATCAACCACTGTATTTATGAAGTCATGCACGTAATTTAGAAGTTATTGAAACTACTAACAATTGTAGATTACTTCAGTTCCAATAGTAATTATAACAATAGGTTCACATTCGCCTGAGCTTTCATTTGAAATTCAAATCAAAATTCAAATTCAAAGGCTAAGTATTAATTTGGTTGAATGTATTACATTTTGTTCTGAACTTGTATTATAAAGGTGTCTAGAAGGTTCGTTGTTAATTATGTTGCTAGCTTTAATGACGTGTACGAGTCAAATGATCTAATCAGACAATTTGGTTTTATACTGTGATCAAAAGGCCTTTCTATTTGTTTATTTATTTAACGATTTATGTACATACACACTGAATACAGAAAAATAAAAAAGGTACAGCGGAAGCGAATTCCACAACCGCACAGCGTGAACAGTAAAGGAGTAGGAGTAGTACTTTCTTATTAATTTCAGATCAGTGGTTTTTAGGCACAGTCTACGATGACTGCCACGACGCTTTTTGGCTGTATCAAAGCGCCTTAAAGTAATCTACCCACAACTCATTGATACGTTATTCAAAAACGTATCAATACGCCTGTTCTCTCTGAAGAGCCAGGCAGAGGTGTTGTAGTACCACCACTTTTCTTGAAATAGGTGGCGAGCTCATTGCCATTAATCGGGTGCCTGCTACTGGGAATTTTCTGGCTGGAAATCTTATAAATAACACTTTGTTCCATCTTTTTTTGAACGGGAAAATCCTCATGGACACCCTCTGTGACCTCTCTACTACTATATGAAGTACATTTTGAATTCTCCGTGAAGACCCTAAGTTGGTCACCTGCAGCAGCACCCAAATGGTGGTCAGAAATCGTTAAGCGCCCTTCGACACCCGATTTTTCTACTGGTCCGGATGAGACATATTCTCCTTCCCTTTTCGCCACTTCCTTTGCCGGCATCACCTCCTCACAAAGAGGCGACAGTATTGGATGGCAACCTCGCTTCCGACTATGGATTGAACCGCAGCCCGACACTTTGCTCCTTTGGTAATCTGGTCTCGTAAACTTGAAGTCGAAAATGCATAGTTTACACCTATCTTCACTACGCGATCAATCACAGGTAATCCATGACGGCAATAAACATGCCGTGTCCAAAGGCAATATAAATACAAAGTGTGACGTCATAATCGTTACTGGGAAGCCACCAACATGTCGTGCAGAGTCGGTGACCTGTTCGTGGAACTGATAGGTGTTGACTTCGAACCTATATATTGAACAACCTTGTATAGCCCTGCATCGTCTTTTACTTTATAATAAATAAAATTAGACAATTTAGACACATTTTATATTGCATAATTTTTAGTATCTTGCGCTAAAAGGTAGATTTGATAAATAACGCCGCAAGAGGATGCCGAGGAATAATAAAAAAGCGAAAGGGAATTTGTTTGTTTGTTACGTTTTCACGCCTAAATGGCAAAACCGATTTTGATGAATTTTGGTACAGAGATAGTTGGGATCCTGGAGATGGACATAGGCATTTTTTTAAGTTTAAGGATAAGGGAGAAAGACGGAAGAAAACGGAAAATCTAGCTTTGCTATTACAATAAATAAGGCGCAAGAGCAAAAACGCCAGATAGCAGGTACCTACAAAACAGGAAAGAGGAACTGTATTACCCCGAATATAACGCGAGTGAAGCTGCGGTCAAAAACTAGTAATACAAAAGTCAGTAAATACGTTTGATGTTTGACTAGATTAATAAACAAAATAATCTCAATACTAAAACGTTAAAGTTCTTCTTGAGCTGGACTTCAAATTCTTCTTAGGTTGAGCAACGGTGAAATCGGCAAGAGTGATATATTCCACGACTATTATTTCATCCTCTTTCCACACAGTTTAATTATTCAATTAACAAGGCGTAAAAAAGTAATTGCTTAATTGATTCAGAAGCCGTTAAAACAGACCGCTAATTAATATTAATGTACACCTATTGTTACAAAATTCAGGGATGCCATTACAAAATTAACATGCCATATTTCTTTTCGGACGGTGCGTTCAAATTTTAGCAACTTATTCATGATTCTGAAAAGACTCCGGACGCGGTTTTTTTGGTTTAAAATTCAACGATTTTTTTATCCGCACCTTAAAAATTTCTAAGCCTACATAAATGAATGGTAAACAGATTTAATTTATATTCATATTTGAGGATTTTTTTTCTACACTTTTTTATTAAATAAGGCAGGTGTAGGTCAATATTAAAGTATGTTTAAACTTTTTCCTGCGCGAATTTCATAAATATTACATAGTAGGTATTGGTATTTCAATTGATATTATTTCAAAGGAAGGAATAACGTCTAGAAATCAATAAAACACGGATTTCGGCCAAATCTATCTCAGATCATCATCAAAACAATATCTTAAAATGTCCGTTCTATTAAAAACAAAAAACTAGCCTAGAGCGAGTCAGACTCGCGCACCGAGAGTTCCGCACAAAATTGAGACATAAACGGTCATATATTTTGACTGTTTAGACTTAAAGAGTTGATTTGAGTATAGTAGGGCCAACGAGAAGCGATACCAAATGTAAACAAAACCCATGCTAAAACCCCATCTAAAATGGCCGCCCGAATGTTGGCGAACCCGTCTTAACGTTGTCATGTTTTTGCCGGGAGAACGTGACATTACGACAAAGGCACAAGATGGAAAGAGCTAAATATTAGATTGTCAACGCCACAGTTGTTCTTTAGGTTAATGACCTTTCGTATCGCTTCTTGTTAGCCGTACTATAGTAGTATCACAGGCTTGAGTATTTGGTTTAAATTTAAACTTAATACCTGCAATTGTTCCCGAGATAAATGCTCTTGACAGACAGACAGACGGACAACAAAGTGATCCAAAAGGGTTCCGTTTCTTTTGCTTTTGAGATACGGAACCCTTAAAAGCTATTTTCCCAACGCTTTTCAAATACCTAACAATATAAAACTTAAACACTATGTAAATTAAACTACTTACGAATAAGAATACTAGAAAAACAATCATTTTAAACCAGAATAAGTGGCCTACAAGAAAACATATTCCTTAACTAGCTTTTGCCCGCGGCTTCTCTCGCGTTTAATTCCGGGTAATCCAGTTCCTCTTTCCTGATTTTCAGGCGATTCGATCGGCGCCCGATTTATTGTAATAGCAAAGCTAAGTTTTCCCTCTTTCTCCCTCATTTCTCACTTTTTTTAAAACAAAGTTGGCCCATGTCTCTCTCCAGGGTCCCTGTACTATCTCTGTACCAATATTCATCAAAATTTATTTAGCCATGTAAGCGTGAAGACCTAACAAACAAACGAACAAACTCATTTTCGCTTTGATAATATTAGTAAGGATTTGTAGGAAGACAAGTGCGGACATCTTCCTTACTGTTCACCACAAGAACACAATCAGTCCATAAATAGTCTTAAACTGCCCATTATAGACCATTGTCGGCCATTTCCACGCACCTCCCGCCTGAGTGATTCCATTCTGTGTTACACACATTGATTAATGGTGAATCCCTTTCACGCCATTAGGCACGATCAATCATCGGTGATAAGCTTTTGGAGTTTTGTCTCATGTGGCTACCATAAATTTATATAAGAATTTAATTTTTAAATTTAATTCTGGCTACGTTCTGTTTGCGACTTTGCCAGCATGGAAGTTGAAAATGGCACGTACAAACGTAATTTTAAGATAAAATATTTTAGCACGGAAATCGTTTTAAAATTTTAACAAAATCTGATTTAGATCTGAAAAAGATCTGTGTGTGGTGGGGAATATATGTATAATCCTTACTAATATTATAAAAGCGAAAATGAGTTTGTTTGTTTGTTACGTCTTCACGCCTATATGGCTATATCAATTTTGATGAAATTTGAGGGAGACGGACAAAGGCTATTAAAAAAAAATTGAGATATGAGGAAGAAAGAGGGAAGAAAAGGAAAAATTTGCTTTACAATAAATCAGGCGCTAGGCCATAAAATTCCAATAAATCAGGCGAGCAAAGCCGCAGGCAAAAACTAGTTCTAAAATAAATAAAAATAGAAAGGCCAAAAGTAGTGTAACGATGTTACTCAGATGATCACAGCAAATCGACTGACAGCGTGAGATAAATATGTAGGACGATCTTCCGTCACTAATCAATGTTTGTCTAGCTACTGTACCTACATTCACTTGACATAATTAGTTAGTTGCCCCTAAGGCGCGTCGCCCACACGACCAAGAGTCGAGGCGCAGTCGAGACGCGGGCGCATTAGGCGCGTCGCCCACAAGCTCAACTTACAGTCGAGGTGTAGTTGAGGAGCAGGCACGCCGCAACGAGGTTTTCTTCACAAATGTCGTGTGGGCGACGCGCCTAACGCGCCCGCGCCCCGACTGCGCCTCGACTCTTGGTCGTGTGGGCGACGCGCCTTACGATTGTCATGAGAGAAACGAGGTGCCCTACTAACTGTCAGTGAGGACAGTCGGTACCGATGGCATGACGCTCCCATTCTTTTGTTTAAATAACTGCTGAGGGGTTGTTTACAATTATGAATCTCTTTGCCTCAACGATTTATATAGTTTAACTAGCTGTGCCTAGCGATTTCCCCCGCTGCGCAGGACTTTTCTATAGAAGGCCTTTTTTTTGGTGTGGGTAATTATCAAATAACATCCCCCGCTCTTATGTTTCGGGCCGCGGTATCTCTTTCAAACAACCCGCAACTCCGGCAGGCGGAGACCCTGGCAAGCCCCTCTGCTTTGCTGACATTTGTTTGAGTGAAACACTAACGTCGTCTATAGACGGATGAACGGTGAGCTACCCATTGCTCACCGTCCACAAGCCCGCCTTTAGAAGGCCTTTCTTAACACTTAGGGGTATGAAAAACGGATAACAAAAGATTTTTAGACTTAACAAATATACATTTATAAAATTTCATAATATCGGTTAAGTCGTTTCGGAGGAGTATGGTAACTAAAACTGTAACTCGAGAATTTTACATATAAGACTAGTTGTGCCCAGCGGTTTCACCCACTGCTCAGTTTAAAAACAAAAAGTAGATTATACCGATTCTCAGACCTACCGATTGGTAATAGGTCAAGCCGTTTTAAAGAAGTATGGCAACTAAAATTGTGACACGAGAATTTTATATTTAAGATTTGCATGCTTGAGAAAAAGTGTTCATACCGAAACGAAAATATAATGCAAACCCCTCATGGAAATGCTTTTCAGTGAGCTAAAAAACTGTATCTTTATCCAAATCCTTGCTAATATTATAAAAGCAAAAGTGAGGTTGTTTGTTTGTTTGTTACGTCTCCATGTCTAAATGGCCAAACCGATTTTGATGAATTTTGGTACAGAGAGGAACCCTGGAGACGGACATAGGAAAAAAAGTGAGATAAGGGGCAGAAAGAGGGAAGCACAGGGACAAAACAAATATTTGTATGACCTGCAGATAGTTGTTCCGGGACTGGCTGTTTGTGTATGTGACTTTGTTTGTTTGTAAACGCACCCGATATAGGAGAAATTCCTAGTGTGGGGCAACGTTTCTTTAAAAAAAACGGGCGGGGAAAATTATTTGACGATTTCCCATCCGCAAAAAATGAGTATTTTTTCAAGCCTAATAAATATTGTCATCATAATATCAAATGACTAAAATATAACTAGTATACTGGGTGTACTTTAAATACGCGTCCGCGTAATAATCCTACTATATTATTATCATAGACTAGCTGTTCCGCACGGTTTCACCCGCGCTGCTCAGCACCTGTTGGTCGTAGCGTGATGTTATATAGCCTATAGCCTTCCTCAAGAAATGGACTATCCAAGACTAAAAGAATTTTCTAATTCCAACCAGTAGTCCCTGAGATTAGCGCGTTCAAACAAACAAACAAACTCTTCAGCTTTATAATATTAATAATAATATAATATATATAGTATAGATAGTATAGATGAACATCCAAACATGCATGTATCCATTCATTGAACATCCCGTTTTAATTTGTCCTCCATCACTCAGGAAATTACTTCGCACTACACGGAAACTGACGGTTCATTCGTCTACTGTTTGCCATTTCATCGCTCTTTTGTTTTTGCAGCCAGTATTAAATAAATTTCATTGTTTTACTATAACGAAAAATAAGGATATTTTTTGTGATAGTGATACATGATACTGGGAATGTTAAAACAGAAATGATAAGGATTTATCATCAGCCTAGCCTTTTCCCAACCATGTTGGGGTTGGCTTCCAGTCTAACCGGATGCAGCTGAATATCAGTATTTTACATGGAGCGACTGCCTATCTGATCTCCACAACCCAGTTAGTACTGGGTAATACGATACCCCTTGGTAAGACTGTTTGTCAGACTTTCGGGACACTGACTACCTGTAACGACTGTCGAAGATCAACAAATGACAGCCGGGACCAACGGCTTAACGTGCTTTCCGAGGCACGGAGAAAACTCGGTATGTAACGGGTGATCACCCATCCACAGATCAACCTAGGCAAGCGCGGCTTAACCTAAAGATCGGCCCGAGCGGCTGCTATTATTTAGCCACGAGCTCCTCAAATGAATGAGAAATGATAAGGAATATGGGAAGAAAGGCAGAATGGTTAAATGATATTGCGGTCCGAATATGGTTTTTTTTTTGGATGGGAGCCATCAAATTAGCTTAAATAGCTCCTTCTCTCTGAGCGAAGCTGGGCCACGGTATCTTTTAGGACAAGCAGGCAGTGGCCCTGGTAGGCCCCTCTGCTGTGTTGAAATCTCTTTGAGGCGCGCGTGGAACACTAACGTACCGTTGACATAGTACTCTCTGGTCTCTTGAAAAAGTAATGGACTTTGGACTTTTTTTCTATGAGTTCTTAAACTCATAGAAAAAAAGTAGTCCAAGTGACCACACGGGTGGTCTTATTTATTATGTTACACCTTGTATATAGCTAAAAAATACTTTTGCTACGCCGTAGCATGTTACAAGTTGCTACGAAGTTCTCGTAGCAGACAGGTAACCCCAATCAATATTTTTTTTCTGAGACTCAATAGACATTACTTAGGTATTAACAGTAAGTTGCACCAATATAGTTCAGACACGGGACATCGTAAATCAAGACCCTCATATGAAACAATAAAGGATTCCCGCGCGCGAACGATTTATATAGTTTAACAAGCTGTGCCCAGCGATTTCACCCGCTGCGCTGAAACATTCTAAAGAAGGCCTCCCTTAACACTTAGGGGTAGGAAAAATAGATTACGACCGATTTTCAGACTTAACAAATCCTTACTTCCTTACTAATATTATAAAAGCGAAAGTGAGTTTGTTTGTTTGTTACCACTTACCGCTTTAATAGCTAAACCGATTTTGATGAATTTTGGTACAGAGATAGTTGGGAACCAGGAGACCGACATAGTATTTTTTTTTAAGTGGGATATGAGGGAGAAAGAGGGAAGAAAAGGGAAAACTTAGCGTTGCTGTTACTAAACAATAAGGCGCAAGGGAAAAAACAGAAGGTAGCAGGTACCTGCAAATCAGGAAAGGGGAACTGTTTTACCCCAAATTTAACGCGAGCAAAGCTGCGGGCAAAACCTAGTATACAAATAAAATTTCATTATATCCGTCAAGTCGTTTCGGAGCAGTATGATAATTAAAACTATAACTCGAGAATTTTACATATAAGACTAGTTGTGCCCAGCGGTTTCACCCACTGCTCAGTTTAAAAACAAAAAGTAGATTAGACCGATTCTCAAACCTACCGGTTGGTCAGTCAAGCCGTTTTAAAGAAGTATGGCAACTAAAATTGCGACACGAGAATTTTAAATTTAAGATTTGCTTACTTGAGGGAGAGAATACCTCATGGAAATGCTTTTCAGTATATGTGAGCTAGAAAACTGTGTCTATCCAAATCCTTGCTAATATTTTAAAAGCAAAAGTGAGGTTGTTTGTTACGTCTCCACGGCTAAATGGCCAAACCGATTTTGATGAAAAAAAAGTGAGATAAGGGGCAGAAAGAGGGAAGAAAAGGAGACAAAACAAATATTTGTATGACTTGCAGGTAGTTGTTCCGGGTCTGGCTGTTTGTGTATGTGACTTTGTTTGTTTGTAAACGCACCCACGATATAGGAGAAATTCCCAGTGTGGGGCAACGTTTCTTTAAAAAAAACGGGCGGGGAAAATTATTTGACGATTTCCCATTCGCAGAAAATGAGTATTTTTTCAAGCCTAATAAATAATGTCATCATAATATCAAATGACTAAAATATAACTAGTATACTGGGTGTACTTTAAATACGCGTCCGCGTAATAATCCTACTATATTATTATCATAGACTAGCTGTTCCGCACGGTTTCACCCGCGCTGCTCAGCACCTGTTGGTCGTAGCGTGATGTTATATAGCCTATAGCCTTCCTCAAGAAATGGACTATCCAACACTAAAAGAATTTTCCAATTCCAACCAGTAGTCTCTGAGATTAGCGCGTTCAAACAAACAAACAAACTCTTCAGCTTTATAATATTAGTATAGATGAACATCCAAACATGCATGTATCTATTCATTGAACATCCCGTTTTAATTTGTCCTCCATCACTCAGGAAATTACTTCGCACTACACGGAAACTGATGGTTCATTCCTCTACTGTTTGTTTTCTCATTTCATCGCTCTTTTGTTTTTGCAGCCAGTATTAAATAAAATTCATTGTTACTATAACGAAAAAGGATATTTTTTTGTGATAGTGATACATGATACTGGGGATGTTAAAACAGAAATGATAAGGATTTATCATCTGCCTAGCCTTTTCCCAACTATGTTGGGGTCGGCTTCCAGTCTAACCGGATGCAGCTGAATATCAGTATTTTACATGGAGCGTCTGCCTATCTGATCTCCACAACCCAGTTAGTACTGGGTAATACGATACCCCTTGGTAAGAATGGTTGTCAGACTTTCGGGACACTGACTACCTGTAACGACTGTCGAGGATCTACAAATGACAGCCGGGACCAACGGCTTAACGTGCTTTCCGAGGCACGGAGGAAACTCGGTATTTAACGGGTGGTCACCCATCCACAGACCAACCTAGGCAAGCGCGGCTTAACCTAAAGATCGGCCCGAGCGGCTGCTATTATTTAGTCACGAGCTCCTCAAATTAATGAGAAATATAGGAAGAAAGGCAAAATGGTTAAATGATATTGCGTTTCGAATATGGTTTTTTTTTGGAAGGGAAGCCGTCAATTAGCTGAAATAGCTTCTTCTCTCTGAGCGAAGCTGGGCCACGGTATCTTTTAGGACAACCTGACACCCCAGCAGGCAGTGGCCCTGGTAGGCCCGTCTGCCGTGCTGAAATATCTTTGAGCCGCGCGTGGAACACTAACGCACCGTTGACATAGTACTCTCTGGTCTCTTGAAAAAGTAATGGACTTTGGACTTTTTTTCTATGAGTTCTTGAACTTATAGAAAAAAAGTAGTCCAAAAGACCACACGGGAGGTTTTATTTATTATGTTACACCTTGTATATAGCTAAAAATACTTTTGCTACGCCGTAGCATGTTGCTACGAAGTTCTCGTAGCAGACAGGTAACCCTAATCAATATTTTTTTTCTGAGACTCAATAGACATTACTTAGGTATTAACAGTAAGTTGCACCAATATGGTTCAGACACGGGACATCGTAAATCAAGACCCTCCTATGAAACAATAAAGGATTCCCGCGTCTAATATATGGGCCAGACGTGCAAAATAACGTTTGTGAAACTTCGTCAATAGTTGCAAACTTGCAAGTATTGTTTGTGATTGTAGCAGCTTTGGGGAATAGTTTTTTTAATGTCAGATGTCCGTGACTAGGGCATAAAATTTATGTTTTTTTTTTAATGAGCTTTTTTTCTCTTACTTCAAGACCGAGATAAAGTGTAATTTTATTCGCAAAAACGATGATGGGAATGTCTAAAATTTACTGTTTAGACATTCCTAAGCATCACGCCAGTACCACCTTAAAGGTTAGGCAGATGTACAACTAACATTACACCCACATTTCGACAGTTATGTTGTATATCTTATGTAGTTCTTTCTTAAAAAGACCATTTCAGAAACTAACCTGCATAATCCTCATGTAAGTTGATCAAGATTGTCTGGACCTTAAAAGAGACTATGTCCTCTAAATTTGTTTCGGCTGTTTTTTCTCAGAGTAGTCGGATAAGAAACACCGGCCTCATTTAGTTTTTAAAAGAAGTCGTCTTATGTTTGTAAAAAACTACTTGCACAATAAACATCAAATATCATTATTGGGCGTTATGTTGTCCCTCAATTGGGCATAAATCCATATTCAAAAGAAACTCCTTATTCAAAACCCTATTATACTTATCTGGCCCGAAAATCAAATCTTAGAACCTTTAGTTTAACAGTCGCGCTCGCTACCATAAGACCAACGAGACTGTTAGTCGAGTTTTTTAAAATCCTTCCCTAAATAAAGTATTAAAGTTTGTCTAAAAGTTACGAAGCGAAAACCCATTAACACACGACTTGTGAACTTATAAAAAGCTTACCTTAATATTACTTACCGCCAACTAACATATTCAAGAGCGTTGGGATGCAAAATTACCTTAAGTAAAGTACTACGGAACTATTTCGTGTTACCCCGCTCTTAGTTCAAGTTTCATTCGAGGAAGCTCGTTTATGATATAGATAGCAAGTTTTCCATTATAAGTTTTCCTCTTTGTTTTGAAAAAATAGAACAACAAAATTGAGGGGCGTCTCGTCGCGTTCCTGTGTTATAAATGACGTCATTATGTCAAGTTATGCCAATGAAAGTGGTTGGGTTTAATGTTAATTTTAGTTTGTTGTTTTAATCCTCTATCACTCATAAACTAGGATTTATTGGAGTTTTTGGATTGGAGATGATTACAAGAAAATAAAATACACGTATTTCTGGGTTTTTTTTTAACAAACATAAAAAAAATACAAATATAGGGAATATTGCTTATAAGCAACACTAAGGTCAGGAGTTGTATTTTTTGGTACTAGCTCGTTAGTTCGAAATGTGGACTATAAGCTACAGTACGCCATTAAGGTAGTAAATCAATTATGAAAAAATGACACGGCAGGAATTGGTGTTGCTGTGACCTAACAAAATAAAATTTCAAGTATATTGATGTACAGTACGTCATTTTAAATCTAGGCTTTACAATCGGTTATGTTTTATGATCAGAGAATAGGCGAGAGAATAGTAACATAGTACGATAATACATGATAAAATCAACGCAAGATGGCAATGTAAATGTCAATCAATGCAATGCCAGAATATAAAACCACACAATCAATGATTTTTTTTTTTTTGCATTTTCTCTTGCCTATTTTGGAGAAATGTAATTAATGCGGTTATTTTTTATTTATTTTAAAAGGAATTTTCATATATTAATCATTATTGTGCATTATTAGGGCAGGATCCGGCCATGTCCTTTGTCACGTTTGTGCGGTATGTATGCAGACTACACAGTAATATAGAGGGTTAAGGCTTGTTTGACGTTTAAAATACAACCACAACATCAGGCCTAAAAACTCAGAAGGTGAACCTAATAGTACACCCACATTCTGCCAGTTAATTTTAGGTCCTATAATAATAAGGGTGAGCCTATTACCTATTAGCAATGGATAGCTTACCGTCCGTCCGTCTATTGACGACAGGCCGTGTTGACGGCGCGTTAGTATTTCACACGTGCCTCAAAGCGGTGTCGGTAAAGCAGAGGGGCCTGCCAGGGCCACCGCCTGCCGGGGTTGCGGGTTGTTCGAAAAAGATACACTATTTGTTTAATACATCATTTAATACATTTGTTTAGTATATGACCACATTTAAGAAATATTAACCCCACACGATGCACGAGGATGTTAATGATACCTAAAACCATCAACATTAAAAATACAGTAATCCTGTTCAGTTTTCAAAATCAATAAAACCCAAAGATATGAATAAATTATGAAAATATTTTAAGTGAAACAGTTAATTTTCTTCAGTTGAGCGCTCCTGCCTCAGTTTTTTTTAATCGTTGCCCCACACTAGGAGTTTCTCCTGTATCAGGGGTTACCAACATTTAAACTCACATACACAAACAGCCAGTTACAAATATTTGTTTCGTGCCACGCAGCAGTCGATAGCTCAGCCCCTGCGCCAACCGTGACGTCAAATTTATTCACGATTTTTAGCGTAACAAAACCTTTTCTACGCAACGTATATTTAGCTATTGGTAATAAAACAGCAATCAAAAAACAAATAACATATCAAACAAAAGTAAAACTTAACCAATAAAAGTTATCTGTCAATCTTTATTCGTGTTCATAGCGTCAACCGAACATTACCGAGCGATTCAACTACGCATCATAAGCCAACAGAAATTAACCTCCTGCGCTTAACGGAGCGTGGCGGAAGCTTTAGTTATCATAATGTTATTACAGGCAGTTGTAAAGCCACGGATTTAGGCCGTCTGCACACTCTCAAACTTGTTGCTAATGTTCTAAGGTTAGAGATTAGCGCTTTCGTGTGGAAAATATATAGGCTTAATTTAAAATGTAAATGGCGTTGTTTTCAGACTCGCTGTTATTATTTTATGATCTCTGGCTTTATTATAAATGTACGTTGGTGTTTTTATTCGTAGTAGGTCGAATATGTTACTAACTGTTTATAAACATAGATACCTATATTCATATAAAATAAAACCAGGCAAGTGCGAGTCGGACAAACAAGCTACATAAATGGCCATATCTTTTGACTGCGTAGACGTAAAGAGTCCATTTTTATTTGACTTGAGCGTTTGGTTTTAGTTTCAACTCGATACTTCCACGCGTTCTCGACATAAAGAACCTGGATAGACACACAGCCAAACAGACAGATATACAATAAAGTGTTCCTGTAAGGGTTCGCTTTTTTCTTTTGAGGTACGGAACCCTAAAAATCATATTTTAGCGTGTTATTCAGACCTTTCTGGTACACGCTTTAATAATATAGTCCGTATATAATGTATTTCAAACAAAGTTAGTTTAGTATTAGGTGAATAGTTAAGTCAGGTTCTCATGTAAGTATTGAAGCGTAAACATTTTATTAAAATTTTTGTTTTGTTTTATTAAAATTGAAAAACATAGAATTCATCTCAAACATTATGTCATATATAAATTAAGGCAGCACTAATAAGTTACCTGTGTCGGTGTTGTCTCTCTTTCCTTAAGTCACTGAATCAGTTTGGTCTCATAAACCAGCTTCTGTAATGACTTGCGTCCACCAAATCTGTTAGTTGCTATGCATGCATATTATCGGCCTATAATAGCTGATCGAATCATCATTTTCCTGCCCCTGTCCCAATCTATTTGGGGTCTGCGGAATACGTTTTCTTCGTCCATACGGCATCATTTACTGATTTCTCCTTCATATAATTCCTTTCACAATCCATCCATCTTTTCTATGGCCTTCGTCTCCCTCTCCATCCGTCGCCATTCATAAATCTATCACACTATTACTCACAAACACAAGATTTTGTATATTTTATATCCATGTTCCTTTTTTTGGGTGGGTAATGATCATGTAACTTCCCTCGCTCAGGGCGGAGCGGGGGGGAGTGTCAGACTTGTACTGGCTAAAACCCACCCATTTTCCTTCTACTGCCCTTTATGTTCCGGGGCCGCGGTATCTCTTTCGAACAACCCGCAACCCCGGCAGGCGGTGGCCCTAGTAGGCCCCTCTGCTTTGCTGACATCTCTTTGATGCGTGCGTGGAAGACTAAGGCACTATTCACTAAGGCAAGGTTTCCACAGGAGAAATTAAGGTATGTGGAATCCAAAGAAAAAAAAACAACGACTTGAACCAATTCCTTCTATGTCCATCAAAAGACATGTTCACAGTCGAAAACAATTACCGTAACCAATCAAGTAATCAAGACGTCAGGCAGGTTTAATTCAGTAAGTGATTAAATATGTATGGGACTGCACTTTATAAAGACAGGTCTTGGGGAGTTGTAGAGGGTTAGTCACCTCAACGTCAGGTCAACGTTATATGTTCAAATATAGAACGTGTGAAGTGCCTTTTACTGACATGTATACGAGGCTTTAACTTTCCATACAATTATTAGAAAAGCGAAAGTGAGTTTCTTTGTTTGTTACGTCTTCACGCCTAAATAGCTAAACTGCTTTTGATGAATTTTGGTACAGAGATAGTTGAGATCCTGGAGACGGACAAAGGTTACCTTTTGTCTCTTTCTAACTCCCTACGTCCCTACACACTCTTTGCTATTAACGAAAAATACCTGCAAATCAGGAAAGGGGAATTGTGTTACCCCGAATTTAACGCGAACGAAGTTGCGGGCAAAAGCTAGTAGCTGAATAATTCATTCTTTAAAATACTTATTTTACAGTTTACCATTATCTACCTAAGATGGCCGCAAGCTTTCAACTAAACCTTTTATGCGATTTCGACGGGGAACTACATATGCAGAGAGCGTTTCTTTTATCAACTACAATAGGTACAAAAAAACATGTTGACGCGGCTTCAAAAACCAAACACTGGCAGATCGATGCCGTCAGAGTCGTGTCTTTTTTTTTGTTTTTTTTTTGCGAATGGGAAATCGTCAAATAACTTCCCCTGCTCTGGGCGGAGCGGGGGGAGTATCAGACATGTGTTGACTAAAACCCACCCATGTTCCTTCTTCCGCGCTTTTAGTTCCGGGGCCGCGGTATCTTTTTCGAACAACCCGCAATCCCGGCAGGCGGTTACCCTGGCAGGCTCCTCTGAGAGCAGTAAGGTTGAGCTTGTTGGCTAGTGTCTGAAGTAAGGTTGAGGTTCAACCGGACCTTTTATTTGAATGAAGTGGTTGTATCAATTTATAAGCTAAACTAACAATGCCTTTCCGTATCCGTAGACCAGTGCTATCAAATCTCTAATAGACTTGCAGCCGTCAGCTACCAGCTGCCTAATAGCTGGACAGTAATTGGAACCTCTGAGGCGCCTGCTTTAATTGGTTCAGATTTGCAACGTTTGCGTACCAATAGGATCGACCAATCACAGCTTGAGTGGTTGGGAATAGAGATTTAGTGGAACAGTACGGACCTATGTAGGTTTTGATGATCAAAGTATTATGTAGCTTGATGTACTAAATCTAGAATTTCAAGTCGCCAAAAAATGTCCACGTGTTTATGGTGTACCTACAGTAAGTAGGTGTTACCTACAAACAAGTTGTAAACGGACTCTTCCCAAGGTCGCTAACCAAGTATATTGTACACACGACGGCACATCAACCTACACAAAACCATTTAAAACTGATCTTTCTACTATAGTGTGCGATCCGTAGTAGAGAGATCAGGTTATAATAGTTTAGAATACGTGGTTACCCTTTTCTAAAGTATGCCGTTGTGTGTACATCAAACTAAGCAACATTAAATTTAAGAAATGATGAAATAAAAAAAAACATGTTTCACATAAAACGTCACTTATATTGTCTTCAACAGGACACGAATGCAGACTACGTAGCTGATATTGACCGACCTCGGAACGAATCCAAAAACTTATACTCGGCAGTTGCGTTTACAGCTACTTGACTAATGAGCCAGTCTCTAGTACGTAGTTGCACCTTCCATGTAATTAGTAACTGGGCCCCTATGCGTAATCTATTATAAGTTAAATTACGTGTACATACATACGTTTAACTTAACTGACACAGTTCTTTGACCCTCTTTACCCCCCGGGATCCCTTTGTTAAAATTTTACTGAAAACCGACCCCAAGAATTAACCTTTCATTTGTAACTGGGCTTAAAACAGTATTACTCAGATTAGAGCTTGTCGAAATATTTTGAATAGAAAGTCCTAGAATAGTTATTTGTGTTTACGTGAAATAGTTATAGATTGAAATATAGTTTCGTGTTGCATAGTAATTAACATAGATACCTACAATCATATAATGACTTATTTATTTAAACATTTATGTACACACAGTAAACCAGACAGGATAAAAAACAGTTAAGATTTGAGTACAAAGGTACTGCTTATTTCTTAAGAAATTTCTGCCAGCAGACCTGCGAAAGGAGATATGAGAACGAAATGTAGACGATAGTGTGTGAGAGAGTATTAGAAAAATATGTGTGTGCCTTAACCTATTATAACCTACATATATAAGTAAATATTAATAAATATTGTATAAATACATAAAACTTAAATATATATCCATAAATAAATACATATATCACGACTTAAAACCCTTAAACGACTTACGACCTTACGACTTAAAGTCAGATTACGTTTGGGTTTAGCTCATACTAAAACTATTTGTAAAGTAAAATTGCGCACTTGGCTATTAAGTTTGACTAAGCGACCACTGAAAATTTAATCCTTAAACCTGTGTCTTAACACTCACACATAAACACTCAATTATTTACAGGCTTCTTTTTATAAACACACACACACACACACACACACACACACACACACACACAGCAGCAGTCGCCCTTGCGATCACTAGACTAACAAGATGGTACTATACGCATCATCTACCTTACTTTCTCCCAATTGTGTTGGAATCGGTGGCCAGTCTAACCGCAAAGCAACCCGAATAAGTATTTTACATAGAGCGACTGCCTATCTGACCTGTACCACCTAGATTGATGCAGTATAACTTAACCTTTAAGAGATATTTTAAAAAAACTCTGCACCACACTAAGAATTTCTCTTGTATCGTGGGTGCGTTTACAAACATTTAAACTCACATACACAAACAGCCAGACCCGGAACAACTATCTGTAGGCCATACAAATATTTGTTCCGTGCGGGTATCGAAACCGCGACACGTAGCGCGGCAGCCGAATGCTCAGCCACTGCGCCAACCGTGTCGTATAATCTAGAGAAAACAATTGTATTTTTCTTCTAAACTTCGAATTGACCGATTGGATTCGCAAATATTGCAATAACAATGAAAGCTACACATCAAAATCTGTCTCCTTTATTAAAACAAAACAAGTTTTATTTCAACAGTCACGACACTTTCAATCACAAAATACACCTTTCAACTACAAACAGAAAACAATTGTTTTCTAGAAAACAAGGCATTTCTACACCAATTATCCGACATCGCGTGTGTAAAAACTATAAAACAAATATATTTGTTACACACAAGGGCAGTAAGCTGTATTTTCTGTGTAAACCAGTGTTATAAAATATGTATTTTCTTATCATTAGGAGTAAAGTTTTCATAAGCGGCAATCCATACCAAATCAAACCAATGTTTGGGCGGATTGTCAGACATTCAGGTCACTGACCTATAAATCACGGCGAGCGAATAACGACGGGCCTGTTGGTCTAGTGGTTAGTGGCCCTGACTGCTGAGCCGGAGGTCGTGGGTTCGATTCCCACCCAGGACAAACTTTGTGTGATGAGCATGATTGTTTGTTCTGTGTCTGGGTGTGATTTATCTATAATATGTATGTATTTATAAATTATATTATAAGTATGTGTATCAGTTGTCTGGTTACCATAACACAAGCTCTGCTTAGCTTGGGATCAGCTAGCCGTGTGGGAGTTGTCCCAAGATATTTATTATTTATTATATTTATAAATACTAACAAAGATCTATATACATAATTATGACAGCCAGGAGGAACGGCTTAATGTGCTTCTGCTTCAACTATGGAATATAATAAAAAAAAACATGAAATTAAACAATATTTTCTTTTTTAATATTGTATTTTTTTTTATTTCTCTCTTATGTAACAATTATAATTAAACTAGGTGGCACCCGCGACTTCGGCCGCATGATATCGAAAAAAAAACAAGTATTCTATGTTGTATGTTATTCCAGACTATAATCTACCTCTGTGTCAAATTACATCGAGATCCGTTCAGCCTTTTTGACTTGAAAAAGCAACAAACATCACACAAACATTCGCATTTATAATATTAGTAGGATTTAGATATGATTATTCAAATATTTGTTCACCAGAAATGGCAAAATATATGAGTCTGCAATAACTGTATCATTTTCTGTAAGTACTATATTTTGATAAATAAATTCTTCTTTTTTTCTTTCTTTCCGAGGCGCGGAGGAAACTCGGTATGTGATGGGCGTTCACCCATCTACCGACCAACCTAGGTAAAATTGCACGAGAAATAACTACACGCGGTCAAAAACTGTGCTGTGCTGTGCGATCGACTACTGCGCTGCTTGTCGCGAGTTCGATCCCCGCACGGACAAATAACAAACATTTGTGTGGCCTACAGATAGTTGTTTCGGTTCTGACTGTTTGTGTATGTGACTTTAAATGCAAAGCCGCGTATATAAACAAGTAAAACAAACTTCGTATTCTGGTAGTATAAACAACGACAGGTCAACCTATTCTAAACTATTATAACCTGATCTCTCTACTACGGATCGCACACCGTAATAGAGAGATCAGGTTAAAATGGTTTTGTATAGGTTGATGTGTCGTGTGTACATTGCTATAAAATAATTTCCGACATCCGTGCGAAGCCGAGGGCAAAAGCTACCTGATACATATCTACGGTCAGTCAGTCAAGCGTTTGACCCAAAACGTGGTAGAAACTAATATTAGTACGATTTAATTAACATTCGTATATACCTCTGTGATAACATCGTAATAGGGAACACGCTACCACCTGTATTTGTCGTTGATTTTTTCAGCCAGTTACGCTAAGAGCCTCCTATTATAATTCAATGTATAGTATGGGGTTATGGGTAGTATGTCAAGTTATGGCATTAAAAACTGACATCTGACGATTTCCTTTACCATCCTTACTAATATTAGAAAAGCGAAAGTGAGTTTTTTTGTTTGTTACATTTTCCCGCCTAAATGGCTAAAGCCGATTTTGATGAATTTTGGTACAGAGATAGTTGAGACCCTGGAGACGAAAAACTTTTTTTTTTAAGTAATAAAAGAGAGAGAAAGAGGTTAGAAAAGGAAAAACTTAGCTTTGTTAATACAATAAATAAGGCGCAAGGTCAAAAACTACCGGTAGCAGCTACCTGCAAATCAGGAAAAGGGAACTGTGTTACACCGAATTTACCGCGACTGAAACCGTGACAAAAACTAGTTTTCACATAAATACTTCAAAATGATTATAAGTAGCAGTATTCATTACAGCTTTTACTCATTAAAAGTAGTTTCGTACTATATAATAACAGTTGGAAGTTGTTTCTCAAAGAACAACTTAACCACTTAACTCTAAGAACTATTCCAATGAAATACAACATTATTCTAGTGCCTCTTACTTAACACTACTGAAGCATGATTTATTTGCCTCTGCTTGTAAATTGTTTCGAAAATTCAGCTTCTATTCTCGAAAAGCCAATTCAATCATTTTAATTTCATAATACAGAACAAAAATAATATTAAACCAACTGTAATAATATTATGAAATATTTTTGCGAGAACGTTTCCGATTATTCGAAACGCTTTTTGCATGTTAAGTGGCCGTCGGTCCAACTTAATATTACCATTTTAACACCCCAGTCACAAACTTCAAAGTAGCGAAAGAAATAAACATTGCTGTGTCAAATAAACAGAGCCTTTCGCCATTTTATTATGATAAATGGAATTCAAGTTTATAGGTCCGAACGACCTCGAGCCATGGAGTAGGAATAAATGGAGTGTTACGTTTTTTGATCTTAAAGTCGTTAAGTGTATATTACCCTGACATTAAAAAATAAATCGAGATTCATATAGTTTACGTACGTTTTGGGTAACTTTGAATTGCAGTTTAACTTTGAACAAAACTGTGAAAAAGGTTTCTTATTATATTACCTGGAAACTTTTTGTTGTTTCAATATTGTGACTGCGTAAAACGGGTCGCCATTATGTTTTGTAGCAAACGAATTGTCAAAAAATATACTATCAATCTCATAATTTTAAAAATCTCCCGCATTTCCGTAGTGAAGTTATTACAAGTGTTTGTTGCTCAGGTTTGGAATCGTAATTAAATATACAAACCTTATAATAAACAGGTATGTTTTGGTGTTTTTCTTTAAAATGTAGTTTAAATATTATTATTTTCAAATAGTTGTCCGTATTTGATATTAAATCTTTTCTTAATCTGGTAAAATTTTAACGACGATCAAAATCTAATAAATTTGGGTAACATTGAATGGTTCAAAGTTACCCGTGTCATAAAAATAATATTATGGGTAACTTTGAATATGTACGTAGATAATGTTGCCCAGTTCTGATTACAATTATTATCCTTTAGATGTGGGTTATTTTTCAGGTTTAAAAACTGCCTGAAAAAATGTTCTCAATGATTATCGACAAACTAGTAAAAGAA
Organism: Ochropleura leucogaster; assembly: GCA_958449745.1. NCBI lineage: Eukaryota > Metazoa > Arthropoda > Insecta > Lepidoptera > Noctuidae > Ochropleura > Ochropleura leucogaster. Next base: position 6,840,288 of record OY288223.1, on the reverse strand, counting down.
AAAAGGTACAAGCACTGCCAAAGCCTCTCTTTGCCCAGCTGCTCAATAATAAAGGTTTTCAGAGTGACCAGGTTAAGAATGGAGAAGTAGAAGATGCAGGTATTATTGAAAAAGAATGTGATAATGAGTCTCAAGAAATTGAAAGAGAAGTAATAGTTATAGAAGCTTTGTTCACCAACCTCCTCCTCAACACGCCAAGGCACCTGCTGGTGAAGTAAGCAAGACTTTTAAAAATCAAGCCGTGGCAAAAGATATGAGGCAGGAAATAGAAATGGTAAATGAAGAAAGTACAGACATAACTAGTGAAGTGATTTTAATGGATGAAGAAATTATAGAGGAATATGTAGTAGACAAGGCAAGTGGGGAGCTAAACGTTTCAACGACTGAAAAGTGTGCAGGAAAGGGAGATATTGAAGTCCCGAAAATCAAAGAGGGTGCATATTGTATCTTAACAGAAGAGGGAAGTTTGTTCCCAGGAAGAATACAAAAAGTTAACCCCTTACAAGTCTGTGTGCTCCAAAAAAACTTTTTGGGGGGTTGGGTTTGGGCTTCTAAAATTGAAATAATTATGTCGAATCACTGAGGCCAATATAATAAGTGTTTTGCAAGACAATCACCTGATTGTCTTGCAACCCAGAAGAGGCGGTCACACTTATATTGACAATGACAATTTGTTTATGGAATGGGGTGAATGACTTTTAAAAGTTTAAACATTGTTTAAAATAATGTTGCTAGTAATAACGATTTTGATCTCATTCGATAGCCAAATAAACGTATAATTAATTTTGTTTCACACTACTTTTCTACTTTACCTTGATTTGATAAATAATTATAATAAAATAACGATCTTTTTTTCACCAAAATAGCCCACCTTGTTTTATATGGAAATACCAAACTATCTATCATATTTACACGTCAGTGTCAGATGTTATTTTGGCAGATTGGGTTTTTGAAATAAAAACACATCATTTATTGTTACCCAAACCTTAAATTATTCGAATAATAAAGGTTTTTATATTCTGAAAAAATCATATTCAAAGTTACCCAAAACTCATGATAACTTTGAATTTCAGTTTTGGGGCAAATTCGGTATAGTTCTATTGTTTTTTTGGATAAATTTATTATTTTAGAAAATAAACCAACTCAAAACAACACTATTTATTCAATAAAAATAACACAAATAATTTAAATGAGATTTGTAAAATCACAAATATTGTAAAAAATATTCAAAGTTACCCAAAACGACGGTAATGAAAAGACGTCATTTTTTAAATAAAATGTATGAGAAGATCAGGGATTACCCTGAGCTATTGTTTTTTTCAAAAAGTTTGTGTATTAATCGAGATTCATGTAGTTTAATGAAAAGACGTCATTTTTTAAATAAAATGTATGAGAAGATCAGGGATTACCCTGAGCTATTGTTTTTTTCAAAAAGTTTGTGTATTAATCGAGATTCATGTAGTTTAATGTAAAGACGTCATTTTTTAAATAAAATATATGAGAAGATCAGGAATTACCCTGAGCTATTGCTTTTTTCAAAAAGTTTGTGTATTAAAAGAACAACAGTGCCAATTCAAATAACATACTTTATTCCTTTGTCAACTTAAATAATAATACTTCATTGCATCTTCTTTTCTTCATTCATTTATTCACCTTTCGCTTCGCTTAACGTTATTCGCACACACCGTGCCCTCTTGCTAGGACTTACGGGTTCGATTCCCGACAGTGGAAATTACGGATCTCTACAAGGGTTTTTACAATAAATAAGGTTATTGACAATAGTTTTCACTCAGATAAGTTTGGGCAGTTCCTGTATTTACGTCGTGCTGCCTTCTTTTCACAGCGTGTAGATATCTATTGCCGTTGTATCCAATAGTAGCCGGGTAGGTATTTAAACAACTCATTGTTTTACTTATTTATTAATAAGCGTCTAGGATAAGGCAAGCCTTACTAATATTATAAAAGCGAAAGTGAGTTTGTTTCTTACGTCTTCACGCCTCAATGGCTAAACCGATATCGAATGAATTTTGGTACAGAGATAGTTGGGACCCAGGAGACGGTCATAGACTAACTTAAAAAAAGAGAAATAAGGGAGAAAGAGGGAAGAAAAGGAAAAACTTAGCATATCTATTACAATACGTAAGGCGCAAGGGCAAAAACTGCAGGTAGCAGTTACCTGCAAATCAGGAAAGGGGAACTGTGTTACCCCGAATTCAACGCGAGCAAAACCGCGGTCAAATCCTAGTATATTTATAGATGCTAATGAATATGTTACGCTAAAGACCAGGGGCCTTAGTCTGCTATTACAATGGTGTCAGAATGGTCGATCACTGATCGCATAATGGCTGATTTTGACAAGTTTAGTATGCAGCAGATTACCAAACTTGTCAAAATTAACCATTATGCGATGAGTGATCGACTATGTGCTTGAAAATCCTCTTGGTTCCCTCACACATTAAACCTCCATTTCTTCTCCTTCAATGTCTCGAAAAACAGTCATCTTCTGACGTCACACCCAAATTCCCTAGACATTGTCTACCTATTAAGGTTGGGAGGCACGTCAATTGGCTCCATAAAATTAATGGCCGCTCCTTGAACAAGATTAAACGGTAGATCTGGAATAAATAAACTTGTCATCAAATTCAGATAATCAAATTATTCCTTTTAATTTAGAAGTGATATGGCGTCGCGGAAGTTTGTTCGTTAACATACTGTCTGTCTAGACTTCAATTAGACACCTACAAATTACATAAGTTGGTTAACAGACGCAAGACATGCTTGAACTTTGTGTTCTTAAGTGAGCGTTAGGTAGGTATATGAAAGTACCTTACTTCACTTGAGCTTATTAAAGGAATTCTTTTCATAATTATCAATGTATTTAATATAAGCTGTTTCTTCTTCTTCTGTTGTGTTTTTTTTTACCCTTTCTGTTCCTGGGCCGCGGTATCTCTTTCTAACAACCCACAACTCCGTAATATTTTTGTCTTAATTTTCATTTTCGTCATGGCAGTATCTATTTCAAAACTTCTATTTCTATGAAGAACTGTATGTCGACAACCTTGAACCTTCGCCTTTGTGGTTCGTTCAAGGCCCTTGTCGTTGACAAATGATTCATGAGAAACAAAAGACAGAGGAAATGCTTTCGTCAGTATGAATGTGTGCTTTGTGTATATGTAGATAGTAACTATCTTTCTTTGTATATGTGTGTTAGCTTTTGGGTATAGATAAGACAATGGTTACGAAGTGATATTCTTTAGCAAAAGTCATGATAGGAATATCAAGATTGTATTACACACTTTTTTTTTGTTGTTTTCATCGGCTCGTTGAGCTTTTTTATTGCGGGTGCGAAATCATCAAAAAAAGAATTCACTAAAATCTGTGTGGTTCTTTCTTAAAAATACCATTTCAGATACTAATTTGCATAGTCCTCATGTAATTTGACCAACATTTTTGTCTGCACCTTAAAATAGACTAAAATAATATATATTATACTACTTTTGAGTTAGTCCGACTGTATCATCTCACAGTAGTCGGGTAAAAAACCGGCCTCACCAAGTTATTTTTTTTTAAACGTATTGTTTAAGTGTTCGTAAAAACCTACTTGTGAATTCATCAAATAACTTCTCCTGCTCTGGGCGGAGCGACAGGGAGATTCAGACTTCTATTGGCTACCATCCAGGTTCTTTAATTTGCCCTTTGCATTCCTTGTCTCTTTCAAACACCCGCCTTAAAAATTGTATTAGGCTGTCACTGTCAGGCCAGTTAAAAGTCGCTGTGACATGCAAAATGCACTAAAAGTGTCCATGCTCATTAATGTTTTAAGTATAATTAATCTGGTACAACCAGATGCTATGAACTTTATATAGTCTACGGGAATTGTCTAGCATATTTAAAAAACATTAACCTTAACTTGGCAGTACCTGCATTATTGATTTGACATTGGTCTTAGCTAGCTTAAGTATTCATAAGTTTATGTAGTGATTCAATGAAATGTAATATTTTATTCTGTATTTTGGAAATTATTGTATAAAATCTGTGTTTTCAAACCTACCAGACAGTTGTATTACTGGGGAGTTTGTTACGCCATTACTTATTTCCAGCTACAACACTAGGAAGTGGCGAAGGGTGTACGTTTTGGACGCCTGTCTTGTGTTCAACTCAGCTTAGTTTGATCAAATTACTTTTGAATTTGATGTTTATACTAAACTAGCTGTTCCACGCGGTTTCACCCACGCTGCTCAGCACCTGTTGGTCGTAGCGTGATGTTACACAGCCTTCCTCAAGAAATGGACTATCCAACACTAAAAGAATTTTCCAATTCCAACCAGTAGTCCCTGAGATTAGCGCGTTCAAACAATCAAACAAACAAACAAACTCTTCAGCTTTATAATATTAGTATAGATACTAACACGACAAACCTTTTTTTTACAAAAAAAAAAAAAACAAAAGTCCACCCGGAGACCTTTTCACATTAATACTCAAAGATATAAGACTGGTATTCTTTAAAACGTTTTTGTTGAGCAATCGATGAGCGACGTGACAGTTGTAATTTGTGTTTTAACGTATACTTATAACTATTATGACATGTAGTAACTTTACTCTTAACTCGCACTAAAATCGATTGGTTTAGTGTTCAAACTAAGGTTTTATGACAATAGTAAGCACTATAATGTAAAACTCCGGTAGATAGCACCCAGAAACTGTAGAAAAACTGGCTCCCAAGATACAGATTTTTTACCTAGTTTGGGAGACTGAGGAGCTGTCTCGGACTTCTAGCTCATAATTTGCCTTATCTGTTATGTAGAATATTTTTTGTGTATTTATATGGCTATGCTTATAAATAAATAATTATTTAAATGAGTTTTTTTTATTTTTCCGCCACAAACAACACTTTTAGGCTAAAACTTCAAAGATAACAATATTTGCAGTAAGCATCTAATGTTCATTTGTGGAAGACTGGTGCCTAAACTATGTCGTGGCCTGTATTTTAGGACACCATGGACTATTGATCCGCCACTAAAAACTGCCCAGTTTATAACAACAACTTCTGAATCATTGTTATGTCAGCGGAAATATAGAGACTTCGGCAATTATATCGATGTTCTATGCAAACTTTTGCCCACAAATAAACCTTTAAAAAAATTATGAGAAAATGAATAATACTACGTCACAGCCTGTAATCATTAGACTAATAGTTTATTGGTCGAGTTAACTCTGTCAAACTAACTTTAACACTATTTCCAAGTCTCATCAATACCCCAAAACTTTGACTTTCTATCTAAATAATCGATTATCGGAGTAATTTTAAGTACATACACTAACAGGAACTGCTATATACAACGTTAGGGCTGCCACAAACAAATTAATGCTCACCGACCCCTATGCCTAACTTTCCTAACGAGACAGACCGTTCTTCAGTTAGGGCCCATGTCGTTTATTCTCTGGCGTTGCGTCTTGCGACAGCGTCTTTCGAGCACTGAAAAAAAACGCGCGCGTTTTTCTTACTTGCCTAGATACTAGTGTCACTTTACAGGACAGCTACTGTACCATGCCGTCTTAAAGCAGTACTTATTCCAGTGAAGAAAAGAGACCAAGCTATAATACGATGTATAGCGCCATCTCTGTCTCACACTGGAATAATACGTCATGGTAACACTCATTCAGTTGTGTAATAATAGAAATGACATTGAATTGCGAGGTAGTACGTTTGAAATCAAATAGGCAGTTTATGTTAGTAAAATCATCACCGATGTTAGTGAATGACCTACTCCTACAATTGATTTTGTATGACAAATCATTTGACCGGCCATCTTCTTCGTTCCTCAAAAAGGTGACCGCCTCCCAATCGAAGCTGCCGTTCGCCTCTGCTAGACTCTGAATAACTTATTTGATTTGTTTTCTCTGCAGTCATTACGCCAACACGCGCGTCGCTTGAACGCATAGTTTGTGGCCGAGAACTTAGGCTTAACAACTTTGTAAGAAACTTGTTACTCAAGTTTGTCGACCTAAATGGCAGTGTGGTAGCCCTAGAGGCCTATTATACCTATATCTTAGTATCTCATTCGTTAAGGAAAGTGATAGTTGAGGGACATAGAAGCCGCTATATAAATTGGTATAGCAGAAAGTAATATGAGACACTTGTCCATTAGTAGATAAAGTATTATACGTAGGAATCCTTTTACCGAATTACGTTGACAAACAACGCAATCTATCGCTGTGATGGATGTCGTGGTCTTGTCATATCTTGTTTCGTTTCTTCGTGCCGATCTAGCTTAGTGTTTAGATGAAGGTAACTGTCGGGCTTAGGTAAGAATGAGCTTCATTCTTTGTAGTTGTTTTTCGAGTTAATCTTTGTAGAAAATATATGAAAAACATAGCATTTACTACCAGTGAAAATCCAGAATTAATATGATTCGATTCCGGAGAATTTCCGTACGATGATGAAGTCCCCGAATGTTTAGGCAGAAGTGTACCTTATAGTATTCCCACATTTCACCAGTTATATTTAAGTCCCATGTAACAGCGGGTGAGCCTATTACTTTCAATAGGGCATGAAAAATGAGAAATTCCTACTGGAAAAACCCAATATCAGTTTTTCCGATTCGGGAATCGTACCCGGAACATTATGCTCAGCAGTCGCGCTTCCGACCAACGAGACAGTCAACTTAACTTTATATTGTAAGTGTAGGTGAACACCGAATCGATTTTTTTATTTTTAAGATACCTTTTTAATAAATAAATAAATACATACGAACATACATGAACCCTAAAAACATAACACTCCTTTTTTGGGGCAGTCGTGTAATAACTCTGTATCTTACACGCATCCAGAAAATGACAGTTATATATTTTGTTTTTAAACACCTCTGCCGTTTTAGAAGCCGGTTGAAAATCAAAGATCTCTCTTCAACGGTCAGTTGTCAAGATGTCAGCGCGCCACGATAAGTCCTATTGTTTTCCGACATCGTTTATCAGTGCCAGTCCCAGGGACCTCCGACCTGCTGATAATGGCGAGTCTTTGCTTTAATCGGGGCTGTTCTGTCATGACCATTGAGCTTGTCACTTGTGAAGAGGAAGGCAGTTTGTCTGTGACGGTATTGAGTCTTAGTTGTTCCTTAAGGTAAGGCGCTCTTTTACGGCGACATTTTTTCTCAGCGGGCTCTGGTCGGGTGTGTCAAAGTTAAAAAACAAGAATTCTATGTATTATTCCAGCCCATAATCTACTTCTGTGCCAAATAGCATCAAGATCGGTTCTGCCTTTTTGACGTGAAACTGTAACAAACATCCATTCATCCTCACAAACATTCGCATTTATGGCCCGCGGCTTTGCCGAAATGATCGACAAAATGATATCTTATGTGTTAATTCATACTATAATCTACCTCTGTGCCAAATTTCATCAAGATCCGTTGCGCCGTTTAGGCGTGAAAGAATAACAAACAGTATTATGGATGTTTGTTATTCTTTCACGCACATCCTCACAAACATTCGAATTTATAATATTAGTAGGATTCATCAGTAATAATATACATTAAATTAGACAATATTATAAATCACAAATGTCAAATTTGCAGCAGTCATACACAGCCTTGATAATTACATATTTAGTTGCTCTTATTCGGGTCATGAAGGAGGCAGCCCGTTTCCTCATTACTACATTACAATACTTTGCAAAATTAAACATGCAGCTTTTGCAACACATTTTGGTAGACTTTCTTTTTTTACCTACGTCACACAGTCTTTAAAAAAAAACTCTTTGTAAAAGGCAAACTTCGTTGACTTTGTAGTATGTCCTACTTTCCTGTTAGCAAAGAAACGTTTGTCATGCAAATACATTAACGCTTTCATGGACATTTTATAAAAATATATTTTTTAAGTCACTTTTTTTTCAGTGTCCCTGTGTTTGTTTTAATGATATAGTTTAACTAATTTTATGGTAACAATGGAAAATACGTATTATTTTAAATCTTTTTACGTATAAGCTAAAACCAATAAATTGAATTAGCCCATAATTAGGCGACGAGTAGGTACTATTTTTAAAATAAACACACTTTTCATCCTATCATGTTTTTATTTCTAAATAATCTATATATATCACTACATAGTATAAAATAGTTGCTTTCCACTGTATGTCTGTCCCTATGTATGCTTTAATCTAAGAAAGTAAATATTAATATACATATTATAAAACTTCCTATTAAAAAACCGCATCAAAATCCGTTGCGCAGTGTTTAAACCGTAAGCTTTATATGTATATTAATATTTACTTCGCATTCATGCGAAGCCGAGGCGCGTCGCTAGTCAATAATAAAGTATTGCACATTGCAAAATAAATTACGACTACTGTTTTTTAATATTGAAATTTGTGCAAAAATTTCGTGAGGAAAGTTTTGAGAATGAATTTATAATATTGTATAATCCTGACTAATATTATAAAAGCGAAAGTGAGTTTGTTTCTTACGTTTTCACGCCTGAATGGTTAGACTGATTTTGATGAATTTTGGTTCAGAGATAGTAGAGTAGGTAGAGGGAGACCCTGGAGACGGATAAAGGCTACTTTTTGTCTCTTTCTAACCAAAGGTAGATAGCTAAAAATCGGTACACACACTCTTTGTTACCATCGAAAAATTCGTGAAAATTGTGTTACTCCGAATTTAACTCGAGCGAAGCCTCGGGCAAAAGCTACCTCTACAAAAAAAGCTTAAACGTGACCTTTCATTCTAAACTAATTTACCTACTGAATCTACATTAATCAGAACTTGACAATCTTGTAGGCCCTTCAAAATTAGCAGTCACGTACTTCATACAACTCGTCCATATTGTAATTGAAATCGTTCTCTCCCTTTCCAGCCCCCAAGTTAGAAAGAGACGGAATATAGCTTTGACTAAATTAAAATTGGATTAGTAAAGTAACGAGTTTTGATTACTTTGGGTAAGTTACGATTAAGTAACAGTTAGTATAGGGATTTCGTTTTATGAATTTGTTGAAAATGATCCTTGAGTTGATTAGAGTACTGAAAAAGTTATTTGTCTGCATTTGCAAACCATTCTATTGGCTATGTCGAGAATATCCGCCGCGCCGGATGACCGCGGGCGGGAGCTGCAGCCCCGGGGGGGGGGGGGAGGAGGGCCCTCAAGCTGCAAACGCGCAGTGGCCGGCACAGCGTCAGCAATCTCGCCACCGAGCGTTACCTCTAAACATTAATTTTCTCGCCGCTTTTAATACTATATTTACTGTTTCTCGGTCTTTAAACCCTTAATATTATACAGTCCACTCAACCACCACATCGTGTTTTTAGTCCCCCTACCACCACGAGGATTCTACCCATTCCTCTCTAGGCAGTAAATGACACTTTCAAGTAAAACAAGTTATTGGCAGGAACTCTGCTACCTCGGCAGCGGTAGTACTGTGATCTAGCTGATCCTTTAGGCAGCTGGTTGGTGTTTAAAGAGATCAGACACTGACTGAGATACTAGTAAAAAAATGCAAAATGGAAAGACGAAACGGAAATAACTGGCTTGCTTTCTATGAGAGAGAGACAGAGAAACACGCCGCACGGCTTACAACTATAGCAAAAAGTGTCGTTACAGCTTTTAGTCTTATTTTTTTTGTCTAGCCCCCTTTCGCAACGCGTGATAAGGAACTTCATTCCAAAAAAATGTCTCTTCCAATAAACTCTTAAAGTATAAAATGTAGAAGAAAATTCTTTTACAAAAATATTAAGCATCCAGTTTGTCTATGACGCAGGCACTACATTATCATAATGACACTTTATGATATTTGGCGCTTACGTCAAATTGTGTGGAAGATATGACGCGTCGCTACATTGAAGACTGAAGGTGTCTTCACTTAGACTTTTTATTATGTACTTAGTGCGATTCTGACGATGGTTTAGCCTGATGTATCTGAGGAGCAGTTAGGGCCATTGACCGCAGGGCTTGCAGGTTGTTTTAAAGTTATACCTGAGCCAAGAAACACGTCAGTGGCAAGCTAACCTTCTCGGAGAAGTCAATTGATGGTTTTCCATAAAAAAAATAAAATAAAGTACCTACGTGTTTTAAAAATAAAGCCTATGAAAGTATAAGCTTTGCATTGTATTTGAAGACTGTATTAATGCATGACAAGACATGGGACTAAATAATGATATGTTCATGAATCATATTTTATCCCGTTTGGGCAGTGAAAATTAAAAAGTAATATATCAGTATATTTTGAAGAAAATATCACTTTCATAATAACGAACTTTCGGCTTTCTGAAAATACTTAACAAAGTTAAACTGCTCAGCAAAACAGTTTTAGAACTTTCCCCACGAATGGCCGTCGCATTGAATATTCTCATGAATTTATTATAAAAATTGTTAAACAATATTAATTTCCCCTGAGATGGATATCCTATGAATGTAAGAAACATTTTTTTAACAATAACCAAGTAATCTTGTTACTTCTGAGTAGACGTTGAATTTTAAAGTTTAAGTATGAAAAATAAGGTTCAAACTCGCACCCAGGGGTGTCACGAAAACTTGAAAATAAGTTAAATTACGTTCCCTAACGGCGGGTTTAGCGGTCACCAAATTGAATTGACGATTGCAAGAGTTTTCAAAAAAAAAAATTATAGAAAGCAGTTCTTCTAAGTAGGTTTTAGTTCGACTGTGTGTTGTGATACCTGTGATTTATAAGAAGCTCGTGAATAGATAATAACAGCCATGCGTACCTAGATGACCATCCATTGCATACAGTTACCTCCATACCGTTGTTACAATTAGTTAGTGACCTGAAAGTCTGACAACCAGTCTTACCAGAGTGTATCGTATTACCGTTACCCAATGCTAACTGGGTTGTGGAGGTCAGAAAGGCAGACAGTCCATATAATAAACTGGTATTCAGCTGCATCCAATTAGAGTGGAAGTCGACAACAACATAGTTGAGAGATATTTATGCGTATTGAGATTTATCAGCGTTTGCATAAGTACGACACGGTTGGCGCAGTGGCTGAGCGATCGACTGCGTGTCGCGGGTTTGATCCCACACAGAACAAATATTTGTATGGCCTAAAGATAGTTGTTCCGGGTCTAGCTGTTTGCGTATGTGAGTTAAAATGTTTGTTAGCTCACCCACGACAACTGGGTCTCTAGTCCAGATAGGCGTGCCCCAAGGTTCTATTCTCGGTCCCTTCCTGTTTCTTGTTTATATAAATGATCTTCCCTATATGATGGCCAAACTATCGGATATCATTTTATTTGCTGACGACACTTCGCTAATTTTTAAAATAAATAGAAAAAATCCGGAAGTTGTTCATGTTAATAAAAGTCTAACCGTTTTATCGAAATGGTTCGCAGCTAACAATCTCTTACTGAATGTGAACAAAACCAAATGTCTAAAGTTTGCCTTACCAAATGTACCACAACGTGATCTAAATATAAATCTGGACGGCAAAAATCTTGATGTTATAGCGGAAACTGTATTCCTGGGGATGACTATTGATTCTAAACTGCAATGGGGCGCGCACATAAGAACTCTTTCGGGTAGGCTCAGCTCAGCTGCATATGCAGTAAGAAAAATAAGGCAGTTAACTGATGTAGACACAGCTAGGTTAGTATACTATGCTTACTTTCACAGTATTATGTCCTATGGCGTGCTCCTGTGGGGATCAGCAGCAGACGTCGATTCAGTTTTTATATTACAAAAGAGGGCAGTCCGTGCAATCTATAAAATGGGCCTTCGCGAGTCCCTCAGAGAAAAGTTTAAAGAAATCGATATACTGACTCTGCCTTCACTTTATATCTTAGAATGCATATTGTATGTCCGTAAAAATCGTGAGCTTTTCAAAATTAGGAGCGACTACCACAATATTAATACACGCAGTAAACACGAAATTGTAATTCCTAAATTTAGACTAACAAAAACTAGCAAGTCATTTCTAATAAACAGTATACGCTTTTATAACAAGTTGCCGAAATCAGTTATAGAACTGACAGATGGAAAGTTTAAAAACTACATAAAACGTGTCCTTATTAAAAACGCATATTACAAAATCAAGGACTACGTTGAAGATAAAGAAGTTTGGCTATAGTTCCTTCTGCGCATGCGGCTTCTCTGGTACCTATATTCAGCACAAATTTGTGGATGTCTCTAACTATTCTCAATCTTGTTTTTTTTTGTGACCTCTTTAATCATTTTTTTTTTGCAATAGTTGTCAAATCACATATTTATATCACCCTTGTTCTGAATAGTTACTGATAGCAACATCTGTGCGACTCGTCTCTTATTATTTTGTTTTTGCATATTTTTTTTTTCTCATATTTTTTTTTTTTCTCTTACGTTTGTATAGATTCTTTTCTACCAATTAGTTGTGAATGAGTGGACATGGTTGGTTGGTCTTGTAGATTCTTGGACGCTTGTTAACTTATGTTAACGTATTATTTTATTTTATTTTATTTTACTTTTTGTAAAGTAAGCAATGACTTATTGTCAGGTCTACGCTGTCCTCTCATACTTAAGTGCTAACGCTGTAACAACAACATTGTAAAACCAGATGATTTTAAAAGAGTAACTATGGAGTTTCTTGCCGGTTCTTCTCCATAGAAAACGACCAACCCGAACCGTGCATCTTTCCTCGACGTTTTATAAGTGCCCATGTAGGCCTATGTGAAATAAAAATATTTTGATTTGATTTGATTTGATTTTGATACAGGACAAATTCCTAGTGTAGAGCAACGTTTTGTTTTTTTTTTAATATTTCTAAGATAAATCTTAGTGGCACGTTAGTTTGTGCCTGTTTCGAGACATCTGACTCTCCCTCTAGAAAATAAAAGACAAAGAGAAACTATCTTTCGCTTGAAGCCATAGAGGAATAGTTGAGACGATTTTTTTTTTTACATTAAAGTAAAATTGTTTCTAAAAAGCACGATAATTATCATCCAAAGATTCTAAAATCTTTTACACCGCGCTTGTGTCAGGGCCTCCTGCCTTAGACGCATGTCGGTATTAAAGGCTTCTGCACACACGCGCGGCGCGGCAAGCGGCGACAAAGCTGTGCCGCAGAGCCTCACACACTGGCGCGGCGCGGCAGGCGTTATTTACTCGATCTTAAGCTATCGAAAAATTCTAACCTATCCTCGAGTGGATGCCGCAGCGCGCGGCGTCGCGCGGCCGTTCACACAGAGCGGCGCGACAGAGTAAGTTTCATACAAAATGTTCTAGGCGTCTTTTGTTTTTCTGCCGCAGAGTTGTCGCGGCGTGTCGCAGCCCGTCGCGCGGATCGAGTTTGCCGCTCGATAGCGAGAGTTGCCGCAAGGCGCGGCGCGCGACAGAAAAACAAAAGACGCCTAGAACATTTTGTATGAAGTGGGCTCTGTCGCAGCTTGCCGCAACTTGCCGCAGCCGCGACAGAGCCGCGGCGCCGCCGCGGCGATCGAGTACTCGATCCTCTATATATCGAAAAGGGGTAGGTTAGGATCCCTACCTAGCCATATTCTCGCTATAAAAACCCTTGATAGGTGTTCGCCACCCTGGGGAGCGCCTGGGCAGAGCAGAGAGGTCTAATAGAATCGTAATAAGGTGTCGTCCTAACTGACTATCGATCGTACGATGACACGATGCGTTAAACCAGAAGACTGTTTATCCTGTTCACAAGTATGGCAAGATTTAGGGCAAAAAAAAATCACTTAGATAATCTCGTAATTTTAAAATGCACTTTTTTATTTCTTGACATATTTTCACAAAATTGATTTCAAATTGCAGGTATAGGTATAAAACGTATATTTAAGTTTGTTTCAATTACCTGAGACTAAGCGTTTTCTAGTTATAATGATAAATTGTTCTGTGTTTTAGTAGTCACTTCAGTAAATGATTAAATTTGTTAGCTTTTGTTGTAGAATATTCATATTGTTTAGGTTAGGTATAATATTATTAGTAGTATAATATTATAGTGTGTCGTATAGAGTAAAAAATTACAATGCAGAAATGTTTTTTTAGTAAGTGTTTTCATAGTTTTAATAAGAGATACACGGCTTCAAAATTTTCAATCGTAATCAAATTTGCGACGAAAAACTCACTTTAAATCTTCGAATGTACGTTATATGTCCGAAAAATTGCAATTCTTAAATTCAGTTTGACAAAAACTAGCAAGTCATTTCTAATAAACAGTAAACGCTTTCACAACAAGTTACCAATCCCAGTTTCAGAACTGACCGATGGAAAGTTAGTAACTACATAAGTTAGTAAAGACACTTAGCGTGTCTTTATTAAAAAAGCATATTCAAAATTGAGCTCATAAACGGCACAAAGTGGATGTCTCTACGTTTACTCAATCTTATTTTTTCAAATCTATATAATCAGTTTTTTTTTTAACATTATCTATCAAATCACAAATTTATACAACCTTTGTACAGATGGCAACATCTGCGTCACTTGTTTCATATAGTGTTTTATTTCATGAAAAAAATATTTTAAAGAATTATTTGTGAATGAGTCGACATTGTTGACCGTATAGATTCCTAGACGCTTGTTAACTTCTTATACTATTTTACGTTTTGTAAAGTAAGCAATGACTTATTGTCAGGCTAACGCTCTCCTCCATACTTAGGTACCTACTAACGCTGTAACAACTGCATTATAAAACCAAATGATTTCAAAAGAATCATACGCGGCTGCTATGTCCCATTATTTTCCAAAAGAGAAATGATTTTAATACGGAACAGTACAAAAAGCAATACAAAAAATAAATACGTATCTACATAAGTCATAGTTGGTAACCTCAATAACATAACTATCCAATGGATTAAAGGACACAGCGATACCCGAGGCAACGACGACGCTGTGGAAGAGCTTGCTAGAAGCGGATTGAACATGGTACCGGTCGGACCCGCACCTATCGTGCCATTACTATTCTGGCAACTAATTAAACTGGTAAGGAAATGCACCAGAGCAACACCACATTCGTAGTTCCTGGATAGCTATAAAATATATGTAGACACCTTTTTGTCATAGGTATCACAGACAACCGTGAAACATTTAGAAAAAAATATTTAGTACTTATTAGTTCCACGATTATTTACAGTTGACAAGTCTGGTCATTAAACAAAAAATGGCAGCATGAGTCAAAAAATTGTCCAAGTGCGTTCCACGTCCAGTGGATGGTTCCGTAGATGTTATGCAGAATATTGTCTCCCCATTTAACTTCTCACTCAGCCGGTGAAGTGGGCCAAAACCAGTCCGAATAACAGAAGTCACATCGAGATACCGCTGTGACTTCTGTTCTGCAGACCCTAAAACGCAGTAACAGCCTTTTTGTAATTTTTTCGTTGAATATTGAACCCATATCAGATTTTTGTTGGGATGCTTTAAACGGTTTAAAAATCAAATTTGTGAAAGCAGTAACTTAACTTTGCATGTCTAAATATATTACAATAGCAACTAAAATACAGTAATAGCAGTTACGTCTACCACGATCCGTCACTTTACCAAGTCAAACGCAGTAAATATCTAAATTACCACAAAAAAACTGTATTCTACACCCAAAAAAATATTGAGGGGTAAAAATTAAAACGCAGTAAGTAGTTTTTGTACCAACAGTGTTAAAACTGCATGGTTGATCACTAGTTTATTTCATATTATGAACTAACCATTTAAACTGCAGTATGCTCATTATTTAATGCAGTATACCTAGTCGATATTTTTCAAAAGATGAAAATAAGATATATGCTAATTAAAACGCAGTATGACACTCTGTTACTGCATTATAATTGGTAACTTGAACGATTTTACTAATTTCACTGCAGTAAAGGTCATATTTTACTGTGTTCTAGTCAGAACTTGTCGCTATCTCTCTCGTTCAATCAGTCGTGCTTGTTTGTCGATTACTGCCCAGGAAGGAAGACGTCTGCGCCACGCCAGTGTAGGCAGCGAAGGCTCGTTGAGGCTCTCCCCCAGTCTGATCTAACGGATTTAGCTACGACTGAAATAGCTTCTGAACATTCATTCAATGATCTTGTGACATAAGAAGATTTATAATGTTCTGAGGTTTTGCCAACATCAACACATATTTTTCAAAACGCGACACTATTAGCTAAAACACCAGTTTTTCAACATTCAGACGACTCGGTAGCAGATAAAAAATATATTTCTGTGCCTTTATTAGAAAGTAGTTCATCAGATCATATGCAAGCAGTCGAAAAAGAAATACTAATAAACGAAAAAGTAAAAAAAGAAAAACCAGAAACATACAAAATATACCTAGTAAAAAGTTAAAAAAAGAACTTAGACAAATATTTTATTAGACCACCGTGTCACAATCTCAAATAACTTGCGCGGGGGAAGTTATTTGATGATTTGATTTCTGGGCGGAGCGGGGGGCGGAGTGTCAGACTTGTACTGACTAAAACCCATCCATGTTCCTTCTATTGCCCTTTACGTTCCGGGGCCGCGGTATCTCTTTCGAACAACCCGCAACCCAGGCGGAGACTCTGACAAGCCCCTCTGCTTTGCTGACATCACATTGAGGCGCGCGTGAAACACGAACGCGCCGTCGACACGGCCAGTCGTCAATAGTCGGACGGACGGTGAGCTACCCATTGCTCACCGTCCCGTGGCCCGCATCTACGGTGGCCGGGAGTCGTTCGCGGCACCCGAGGCGTGTCCTGCGGCAGCTGGGTTGGCTTGATGTTCTCTTCCTCAAACGCCCGGCCACCTCCTTTGCTAGCATTACTCCTTGGCAGAAGGAGGTGACCGCTTCCCAATCCCTCTCGCTCCGGACCATGGACTGAACCAGGGCCGGACGCGAGAGATCGCCGCCGCCGATCGCCTCTACAAGGGCACGGCGGTGCTCCGCCCCGCGCTGGGCAGACCGCCACTGTGTGCTCCACCGTGTCCTCCGGGCGATCGTCATAATGGTGACACCCGGGCGTTTCCTCCCGCCCGATTATGTGCAGGAACCTCCCGAAACTTCCGTGTCCGGTGAAAGAGGGTCCCCTCTTTACCGCCACTATTGTGGCGTGCCCTGCACGGGATCGCGACAGTCGCTCTCTCCATGCCACCACGAGGTCGCACTGGAGGTCTGTCCGCTGAGCGGAAATTTGCCGCGGCAGCGGAGTTTCCCCCCGGTGTAGTGCCTACGCGCGCCACTCAAACAGGCGCGCGAGCACTATCGCCTCCAGATCCCACGGAAAACTTATTTGATCGGAGTTTTTAAAAGTGAGTTACATAGCTACTTCAAAATTATATTGAAGTATTTCAACACAACTTGGAACAATTTTTAAACAAAATCAAAGATCAAGATCAAAATTACAAATCAAAATCATTCAATTAAATGACACATTTATATAAAACTAATAAATGTGCTATTTAAAGGAAAGATCTCGTGTGTCTTGCGAAACCGAAAAGGTTTATACCATTTATTTTTATCGAAATGCCTTAATAACCACCTGTGTTTAAAGCACCTTAAAACAATTACCTTACAATATTATAAAATAAACGACAAATTCTAAACATAATGCACTTTTTTCTGTAAATTCCTACCTAAAACATACCCGTTAGTTGGAAGCAATTGTTATATACTACATGTGCAATTGTCCAAGATACAAATTAAAATGCAGTAAAGAAAGTCTTATGCTGCAAGTTAGTCTGCAAAGTAGCAAAGAACTATCTTAATACTTATCTTATCTTAATTTTGTAGTATCAAGTATTTTTATCGCATTTTAATCTGTATATGTGTAACTTTTTGCGTGCAGTAAAAGCTAAGATTTCAGAAAACCCGATTTTAATTAAAATCTGATAAACAAAACTAACATTTGTTTATCATATATGGAAATACTATCTTTGTTGGCACTTAGTCCTCGTAACAACAAAAATATGCACCATACACATAAATAATCCAAGAAAAACAGTGTTAAAAAGTTTTTAAAGGTTTTCCCGAAACTGCTTTTTTCCTCGTACTGCACTTTAGGGCCTGCACGGCAGTGTTTTAGGCGGCTTTAGGCGTTGTCCTAACATGCAGTGATCGTACAAATACGCAATGCGTTCTCACCGTACGATGGAAATGGTCCATGAAGCATTGCCTATGCCCGCGCGATGACTTGCGAGCTTCGATGAGGACACCGCGGAGTGACAGGCACTTGTAAAAAGGTTGTCAAATGAAAGGCGAAAGGACATTGTTCGTGTTTCATACATCGTTGCCTAAGAATTAAATAATGCGTATCTTGGATTGATACGTAATTCAAATCACTGCCCCTACTGAGAATTGCTGAAATTCAAAACGTTTCTAGAAAAACGTTGTGGTGTTTGTGGGCATAGTCGACGAAACGTTTAAAAAGACGTTCTAGGGCCCGCCTGTTCTATCGCGTATTCGTTAAATCGTTTTTCGTCGCAAACTTTATTACGACTGAGAATTTTGCAGCGGTGTTTGTTTTATTTAAACTATGAAAACACAAAATAAACATTTCTGCATTGTCATTTTTACTCTATACGACACATTTGATAATATTATAACTTACTTAAACAATAAGAATATTCTAGATATTCTAGAACAAATACTAACAAATTAAATCATTTACTGAAGACTACTAAAACACAGAACAAATTTTCATTATAACTAGAAAACGCTTAGTCTCAGGTAATTGAAACAAACTTAAATATACGTTTTATACCTATACCTGCAATTTGAAATCAATTTTGTGAAAATATGTCAAGAAATAAAAAAGTGCATTTTAAAATTACGAGATTATCTAAGTGATTTTTTTGCCCTAAATCTTGCCATACTTGTGAACAGGTTGAACAGTCTTCTGGTTTGTATTGTAAACAGATTATACAGTCTCATCATGCGACAAGAACGCATCGTGTCCTCGTACGATCGATAGTCAGTTAGGACGACACCTTAGTACGATTCTATTAGACCTCTCTGCTCTCCCCAGGCGCTCCCCAGGGTGGCGGACACCTATTAGGGCTTTTTCTAGCGAGAATATGGCTAGGTTGGGATCCTAACCTACCCCTTTTCGAGATATATAGTATCGAGTACTCGATCGCCGCGGCGACGCCGCGGCTCTGTCGCAGCTGCGGCAAGTTGCGGCAAGCTGCGACAGAGCCCACTTCATACAAAATGTTCTAGGCGTCTTTTGTTTTTCTGTCGCGCGCCGCGCTTTGCGGCAAACTCTCGCTATCGAGCGGCAAACTCGATCCGCGCGACGGGCTGCGACACGCCGCGACAACTCTGCGGCAGAAAAACAAAAGACGCCTAGAACATTTTGTATGAAACTTACTCTGTCGCGGATCTCTGTGTGAACGGCCGCGCGACGCCGCGCGCTGCGGCATCCACTCAATGATCGAATACATGATCTTAGCCTATCGAAAAGGGGTAGGTTAGGTTAGGTTAGGATCGTGGTCTATTCTTTTCCTCGTAATGGAAATCTGCACTAGATGTCCTCCACCCTGGGGAGAGCTTGCGTGGTTTAGTGTTTCCTCGTGCACTTACGTCGGGGGTCAGCAGTATTATGCTGTACCCTCCGCTGCTCTGGTGTTTTGACCAGCAGACGTCTGCTGCGGAATGGGTAGGCGCTCGTTATCTCAACGTAATCTAACGGCGTGATCCATCCCGATCTTAGTATTTGAGACAGGTAACAAGCCCGCACCTCGCATGCGTGCACTTGCATATCTACCACTCTCCTGATTAGCGGAGCACTATTTTTGCGAACAATCCCGTGATACCCGTCGGTACGTGTTTGCGTAAACATCTTCGATAGTTGACACCATCTTGAACGGATTACTATGCAGGACGCGCCAGAAATCTGGTAACTTTTTGGTCTAATTAACCCAATTCTTTAGGTTCGTACACCGAGCAGCCCTACAAATCAGTATGCTGTACCGATGGCTCCCTTTCTACAAAAATTACAAAATCGAGACACTCGGTTTAGCAATCCTGTATTAATGACGTGAAAATGAAAACATGGTTGTACCCATGTATTTATCTGTGTCTGAGGTGCAAGGTCCTAATGATGGTTTCTGTATTAGATACCTACGACCTTTTGTTGTTAGCAGTAGCCATTGTTGCAAGTAGAACATAATTAACAACTCGCAACTCCGGCAGAAAGTGGCCCTGGCAGACCCCTCTGCTTTGCTGATATCTATTTGAGGCGCGCGTGGAACACGAGCGGCGCGTCTTCCGGGGCAGCTGTGTTGATTTGAGTTTCTTTTCCTCAAGCATGACTGCTTGACAGAAGTAGGTGATTGCTTCCTATTCCCTCTCAGAGCAGGACGTGAAAGACCGCCGCCGACCGAGTCTACGAGGACGCAGCTTTGCTCAGGCCTAGCGGGGAAGCCGTTATCCATTTGCAATAAATAAATTTATTACTCTACTCCTTTAAACTTGACAGACAGATGTGTTTGCTTATTCCGCTACTTCTTTTTACCAGCTAATACAATAGAAAATGCCGTAATGCAGTCTTTATGGAGGTCTATTTATTGTTTACTTTGACGTTCAAAACTCGCTGATTATCAGTTTGATTTGATAAATGACTTTTGATTTTGATAATCCAGAAAATAACTTTGTACTACTATCTTGAAACCTGTGATTAGAAAAAAAATAACAGTACGAAAGAAAACGGACGAGAGATGCTTTTTAGGGTTCCATAGCAAATTGGCAAAAGCAGAACCCTTTTAACTAAAAAAGTATTCAATTATTACAAAATCAACTAAATCGTTAGTGGAAACTATTTGTACGAAATAATAAAATTAGATTAGATAAGATTTAGGTGGTTAATTCGATTTTGTTTTTACGATTAACTAAAATTGGTTTAGGAAGTAAGTAAGTTGATATTTTTTAAAGTATGATAGGATTGACATAGTCGCATAACGTGTACAAAAATCAGTTCTTTCATTAATCTTTTCGACGACGAGATTTGTTAAAAAAAAACACAAATTTTAGTTATTTCCATAGCGTCATGTCCTATGGTATTCTGCTGTGGGGCAAAGCCGCTGATATCCAGAATGTATTTGTTCTGCAGAAGCGAGCGGTTCGTGCAATTTACCAGCTAGGTGCCCGGGATTCTCTGAGAGATTTTTTTAAAGAGATTGGTATTCTCACTGTGGCTTCTCAATTCATCTTGGCCAACATTTTATATATTAGGCAAAATATCCATCTATATAGTAAAAACAGTAATATTCACAACATTAACACTAGAAATAAGCATAAACTACGTGCTCCCTTCCACCGGCTTCATAAGGTTCATAATTCATTTGTAGGGCTTGGTATAACTTTTTATAACAAGCTACCTTCTTCTTTGCTAGATTTGCCATTTAATGCATTTAAAGCTAAAGTAAAATCTAACCTTTGTTTAAAAGCATACTATTCTATTAACGACTATTTAGACGATAAGCATAGTTGGTCACTGTGTTGAACTCAAGACGATTATTATTTTTTTCTCTTCATGTTCTTTCACCAAATTAGCTTATTGATACGTTACATGTCTTCGTCATGTAATTTTATATTTTTACTTTTTTTTTCTTTATATACTTGTTTCATTTTGTGTGTTTTTATTTATTGACATGTGGTTAACTAGTGACCTCGAGCATTGACTGAATATATATTTTTTTTTGATACTGTTATTGGTAAATCTTTTTTATGCTTAGCTTATTTCTTTTGCACTAGTCCTAGTTTATCACCTGACACTTCTTCACTGCACATGTAAGCGGGCACACCCATTAGACTGGTGAATTTATTATTTAGACTTGGGTAATTTTTATTTTTATATATAATGGGTGTTTGCTAGCTGACAAGTGACAATAAATAAAAAATAAAAAATAAAAATGTTTATTTCATCAACTTATACGTCTTACATAATATGTGTGTGGAAGCACCTTTTAAGCAATGATATGCTTGTGTTAGGTGGTTCCGCTCTTCCATTTTGCAATAACTGAGTATAAATGCTGTGAGATAAACAAAGATAATCTAAAATAATCTAAAATAAGCATGCAGTGGACGATGGGCGAAATAACAACGCGCGCGATGTAATAAGTGTGAGGTGTGTCTGCGTGTGTGCGTGTGTCTGCTCGTGTGCGTGTGTCTGCGTGTGAGTGTGTTTATGTGTGTGAGTGTGTGTGAGTTGGTGAATGAATGAATAATTTCTTATTTTTATTTTTTTATAATTTCTTGTGATAAACGGAATTGTATAAAATCTGGTTCTTCTAACCTGACAGACAGATGTGTTGCTGGGGAGTTTGTTCCGCCACTTCTTCTTCCCAGCTAAAACACTAGGAAGTGGCGAAGGGCAGGGCGTTTTTGTGGGACTGTCTCTTGTAATCTGACGTTCAAAAAGTGCTGATTATCAGCCTAATTTGAATAAATGACTTTTGATTTTTTGATTTTGATTTTGAAATATAACCTTTATTTTGAAGTCGATTTTCTGTACCATGTATTAGAAGTCGGTTGTATTTTTGCAAAAAAGCTTAATATTTCTATGAGTTCGTAACAAATTCGTCCGTCTACAGAACCCTTCACTGTATTTGCAACGCACCTGACTGATATTTGATTTATTACCAAGGAACTTATGAGATAACTGGAATTCCAGTTGTTATGTTAATTTTATCTCAAAAAATGAACTTTATCTCAAAGGCACAAAGTTTATATTATTTTAATTAATTCAAAGGGAAAATATACTAATACCAACTGATAAAGAGTCAAGGTTGGCAGGCGCGTTGTCAGTAAAAAATGATTAAAAAACATTAGTTGTTAATCACTTAGATAACTGGCACAGAATTAAAAACGGGTTATAATAAAATAATAATTTCTCAGAAAATAGTATTCCTTAGTTGCAACTTTTAAAAATGTTGAATTTATATACAGAAACTTTTTATTTATGTTTAGAAACAGTATGATCATAACATTTAAACATCTTTTTAAAATATATTTTCGTATTTTCTGGTTCTAGTGAAAACATCCACTTTCAAAATTGAAAAAATGCGTTAATTATAGAGGTGTAATAGTGAAGATTTTCCTGGATGCGGAATCCTATTTTATTGTTTTTTATTTCTAGTAATTGTAAAACAAAGACAGTGTGTGCATACTAAAAGCTATCTCGCTCGGAACACTCTTTGAGTCACATGTCATCACTGCAGTTTGTTTAAAAGCTCCGTGCTAATTACCTGTCAACCATTTGTCATTCGATGACCAAACTTGTCAAATGTAAAATAATCGCGTAAATAATAAGCACTAAATAACTTGTTCTGCTTTTTTAGGGTTCCGTAGTCAACTAGGAACCCTTATAGTTTCGCCATGTCTGTCTGTCCGTCCGTCCGTCCGTCCGTCCGTCCGTCCGTCCGTCCTCGCTTAATCTCTGTGACCGTTAGCACTAGAAAGCTGAAATTTGGTACCAATATGTATATCAATCACGCCGACAAAGTGGTAAAATAAAAATTGGAAAAATATGTTTTATTAGGGTATCCACCCTATATGTAAAGTGGAAAGTGTTTTTTTTTTTTAATTTCAACCCTAACGTGTGATATATTGTTAGAAAGGTATTTAAAAATGAATAGGGGTTTACTGAAATAATTTTTTGATAATGTCAATAATTTCGGAAATAATCGCTCGAAAAGTAAAAAACAATGTGTCCCCCCCCCCTCTAACTTTTGAACCATAAGTTTAGAAAATATGAAAAAAATCTGAAAAGTAGAACTTTATAAGGACTTTCTATGAAAATTATTTTGAACTTGATTGACACAACAGTTTTTGTACAAAAAAGACAAAAAGTTGTACAAAATAATTTCTGGACTAAGTTTGTAGTATAATCGTATATGCAAGCATTTTTTGTAACTTTGTTTACATATTTTATTATCCTGAACGTATCTTTTTTCAAACAAAAAAAGAATTATTGAAATCGGTCCTCGCAATCCAAAATTACCACCCAAATTGCACGTCTTCGTATTAGTATTAATTAGTAACCCAATTCCCCGAGAGATGGCGCTGTAGGTATTTATTACATTGGATCGGGTATTACCGAATTGTTCGGTTGGCCTCATAACTGGGAACACTTATTGTGACGGACGGGAAACTACGGAACCCTACACTGAGCGTGGCCCGACACGCTCTTGGCCGGTTTTTTAATCGATAATAAGTACCAATTATTCCATTTCCATACTCATTCTTAGATCTAATCGGTCTATTAGACAAAATATATATAATATGTAAACGTTGTTTACAAAAAAAATTACTATGAGACCGGTGTACGTATAACTATCCGTCACTCTTACTGGTTATGTACCAAATTTTAGTCAATAGGATAAACAGAAATCCGACAAAAACGAAATTAAAAGCACTTATTAGTAATCACTTATGAGTATTTAAATTATAAGGCTATCAGATGCCATATTTTTATGAAACATATACAAATATGGTATCTGGTATAGAGAAACATGTCTATAGATAGGTAGGGAGATTCACTGTCCTGACATCGCGACAGGCCGTGTCAACGGCGCGTGAACCACGCACCTCAAAGAGATGTCAGCAAAGTAGAGGGGCCTGCCAAGTTATTCGAAAAAATACCTTTCCCCGGCATACAAAGGGCAAAAAAGGAAAATGAACATGGATGGGTTTTATTCAGTAAGATACTCCCCATCGCTCCGCCCAGAGCGGGAGAGATTATTTAATGATTTTACTATCCACAAAAAAAAACGGTGTGTCGCTGTGTCGTGGACACGGCCGTGGGTTTTACGTGAATACGTAAATATGTATTACACAATAATAAACGTGTGTCACAACATATTTGTGTTCAGTGATGGCAACATTTGTCTTTCATCGGGTTCAGGAAGTAAATCATAGAAACAAAAAGTTACCCT
This sequence comes from Ochropleura leucogaster, assembly GCA_958449745.1. Taxonomy (NCBI): domain Eukaryota; kingdom Metazoa; phylum Arthropoda; class Insecta; order Lepidoptera; family Noctuidae; genus Ochropleura; species Ochropleura leucogaster. The sequence continues at coordinate 6,815,471 of OY288223.1, read as the reverse complement.
TTTATAACAACTTTATTGATGATAGGTGTGCGAAACGAAAAATAAAGTAAACATTTCTGCATTAATCATTCTTTACTCTATACGACACATTTAATAATATTATAGATAACCTAAACAATAAAAAATCCTAGACCAAAAACTAACAAAGATAATAATTTACTAAAAATACTTAAACAAACAACAATTTATCGCTATTTCTAGAAAACTCTTAGTTTTAGGAAATTGAAATAAACTGAAATATACGTTTTATACCTACACCTGCAAAGTGAAATCAAGTTTGTGAAAATATCTTAACAAATAAAAAAGGACAGTTTTAAATTACGAGATTATCGAAGTGAAAATTTTTCGTCCCAAATTTTGCTATACTTGTATAAAGGTTAAATAGTCTTCTACAGTCTCGTCGCAGACAGAACTCATCATGCGACGAGAACGCATCGTGTCATCGTACGATCGATAAACCGTTAGGACGGCACCTTAGTCAGTACGAGTTAATTAGACCCCTCCGCTCTCCCCAAGCGGTCCCCAGGGTGGCGAACACCTATTAAGGGCTTTTATTGCAAGAAAATGGATAGGTTGGGACCCTAACCTACCCCTTTTCGAGAGAAAGAGGATCGAGTAGTCGATCACCGAGTCGATGCCGCAGGCTTGCCGCACCGCACCGCCGTTCACACAGGCGTTGCGACAGAGCTCGCTTCATACAAAATGTTCTAGGCGTCTTTTGTTTTTCTGCCGCAGAGTTGTCGCGGCGTGTCGCAGCTTCAACTTGCTTATCGAAAGGAAAATCTAAAATCTAAAACGCAACGTGTCGCGCCGCGCCTGTGTGAACGGTAGCATGCGTTTTCATAGTAATTGTTCTACGGAGATTTTGTCGCCACTTGCCGCGCCGCGCGTGTGTGCAGAAGCCTTAAGGCCGCACCTAACTTTGCTGAAGCTCACATTTCTCCAATCGATTATAGAAAAAAACCCAATACCGACGAAATGTTTATTTCTCTGCGTTATCTTACTATCAGTGGGTGAGCACTGAACACCGATTGGCTGATAATACAAAACGATCTAACATTGGGCCTATATTTGGATTGTATCCGTGTATCGTATAGCTCCTATCGTCGTTTAGGTCTAAGTTTAAAGCGGTCTTATTTTTGGGGGAAATTAAGTTACAGGTTTGGCTTAGATTTTAAACAAAAAAACTATTTTTTCAATGTTGCCAGTACGCTACGCAGTACGCCTAAATTTCGTATTGTTGTCGTATTCAGTTTAAATCTAATTTTTTTCTCTGTCTATTTAAATATTTACAGCTTGGATAGTTATTTAAGGTTGTTAATAGTATTTAGCAGATTATCTCTTGATTCACAAAATAAATGATAAAATAGTAACAATGAAATTATTTTTGTTTTGACGGTAAGTCCTTTTTTTTTAAAGGAATGCTGATGGTATTTCGGTAAATAGAAAAATAAGCAACTACCTAAGATGCTATTTAGACGCAGTTATTTGCCTCTTTTGACGAAATCTTCCAGAAAATTAAAATTTTGGCAAACGTAAGAAAATATACGAGTTATGTAAAGTAAACTGTCACACATTGGTCAAAAACTAAAACACACCGCTGGAAACTTCGAAGATTAACACCACCTAACCTGAGAGTAATTTGATTTGAAGTCGAGAAATTTCTAAGTAGGAGAAGTTCCTAGTAAGGAGCCAAGTTTAAAAATAAAAAAATCGTCTCTTTCTTCAGATGTTTTACCAATAACGCCACCTTTTCTAACTTGCTCCAAAACCCCAAAGGTTCGAGGAAACAGTAGTAACAGATAAACACGTGAGCTATTCCGTCGGCACGTGTCGATGCCTTCACCAAGACCTCTCCACGGAAGGTATCCGGCTCGAAGGACATTCATACGGTTCACATTCATACGTGTTTAGGATTAGGATTCCCAACACTGTGGCAGATAATTGAATAGCATTGTTGTGTGGAATAAGGATTATTTTTGCGGAATTTTGACGACCTTTTTTGAACCAAAATAGGATAATGAGAAAAGTTAAATCCATCCGCTAGCACATCTGATTTATTATTGCATCTATAGAAATGGTAAAAGACGAAAAATATCTAATTGTAGTATTTCGAGAAATCACCAAGCGGTTGGTCGACTCTTCTCGTGACCAGAGGGCTGGCCTGTTTTTTGCACAAAAAAAAGTATTGCCATCCAACGCGGTAATGCCTTCTGGGCACTTTACCTGTTGACTGCGATGCGGACGAATTTTTTGACGCCCTGGAATTATTAGTTTATGTCTATTTTTAGTTTGTACATAGTAATTAATTTAATAAAGATTATTTGTAAGTAAATAAAAAATTACGTTAATATTTTTGACGCCAAAAGTCCAAATAAATTAATATCCAAATATACGAGTATCTGTATCTGAATATACGACTGTCTGAATAAGAGCTATTATCAAATGTTGTTATTAGGCACTTCTGTGGAGCAAATGGGCGCTACTTAACTTACTTTGTTTTATCCCACGCGGTTTTGTGTTAGTTGTCTAATGTCTACATACGTTATACCTACTATTTAAATATAAGTACCTACCTACCTTGTTTTTATAAATGTAGCTATTTGTTTTGAATAATGGGACACCATAGTCCACCTACAGTACTGTCTCTAGTCCTCCCTTGAACTTTTAAGGTACTCCCACACCGGGAGCATTCGCCTGTAATGTAACAATCCAAGATTTGATTTCGTACACAAACAAGTGAATCTCAAGCGTTTACACGTTTACATTACATGTAAATGTGGGATCTCTCCAGGTGTGGGAGCACCTTTAAAGATAAAACCGCCCATTGTGTCACCCTATTTATAAGGTGTATACTATAATTCTTGTAATTTGTATGGTGTACACAATAAAGAATATTCTATCTATCTTCTTTAATTATATTCTAGTTTTTTATTTTTGATGATTGAAGAAAAACTTTATTTTTTGTCAAAAATATTGATAACAATCTGTTTTCACAACTAGTCAATGAAAATTATGCATCTCATAGCATTACAAAATATTACCAAAAAAAAACGAATGCGACTCCCCAGAATTTGTACTTTGTTATGTCAGAAACAAAGTAGGTACCAACCTAACAATAGAACATTTGGATTCAAGTGAGGAAAGTTTTTTTATTGCGGTCGAGGCAGATTTAGCGCATGAGTCGCCAGCAGAGGGTGTTATAGAGCCGAGAACAGCAGTGACAAATTCTCACGTAAATTAACGACGTTTTACTTTACACTTCCTCGAAAACTGGTTTTTATTGCACTACGATTAAGTTCACCATGCAATGTATGTCACACACATGCTTTTTTTTCATTTATCGCTATGACAAAGTACCATTTTAAACATGCACATATTTTAAACTCATTAACACATCGTGAAATTAAACATATTTTGCAATTAAGCTGTTTGACGTTTATATCACACGAAGTTAGGTCATCTTCAACCCATACTGTACAATTTCATCTAAATAAATACGTCAAGACACGAGTGCTTCGCATAATTAGGACCCAATAAAGATAATTAATTTCTTCTGTGCTGTAATTTAGGAAAATTAATTACACCTACAGTTAATTGATCATAATTACACATAGTACCAACCCACAGTAGAGACACCCCCGCGTCGCAGATTATCGGCCACTCACACTCTCAAGGCAGAAGTTTCTGTCTCAGCTTTGAGAGCATCATACGCAGATTGTATACAAATAAGTAGACATTATAATTATTCATGACTAACTGTTCTGTGCGATTTCTGTCGGTTACTGCCCCGCTCTCATCTATAGTAGCGTGATGTTATATAGCCTATGTCATTCAGCCAAAATGCAGCTTTCTAATGGTGATTTTTGTTTTTGAATCGGTTCAGTATTTTCGGAACCTATTCAATACAAACCAACAATCAAATCTTTCCTCTTTATAATATTAGTGTAGACATGTATTTCCAACTTTCCATTTGTATGAAGAGCGAACGAGTAATTGATACACCAATCAATTTACACATTTTTTTTATAAGCTGTCATTACCTCCTTTTTTTTCGGGTGGGAAATCATCAAATAAATTCCCCCGCTCTGGGCGGAGCGGTGGGGCGTGTCAGACTTTTACTGACTAATACCCACCCATGTTCCTTCTATTGCCCTTTATGTTCTAGGGCCTCGGTATCTCTTTCGAACAACCCGCAAGTCATTACGTCCTGAGATTGTGTAATAGCACTGGAACATTCGCTTGGTGCCCTCCGAGCAAAGCTGAAGATTTGGGTGTACAAATTACAGCCACTACAGATTTTTGATAACTTTAATCTCCAAGGGAGAACCCTTTAACAATGAATTAATAAAATTGAAACACCATTACTCAAAAATAACGTGCAGGGGTAGAAGATTAATACAAAATAATTTAACACATAAGTACCTTTATCAAGGTAGAAAATACACAATCGATTAGGGTGAAATATTAAAAACTTAATTCACAAACTGATTTTACGATTTTTTAGATACAGCTTAGCAACAACACAACTAGCACATTTGGCTGCTAGCCGTGATCCAAAAACGTAATGAGCTAAAAAATTTGTGTTGAAGATGAAATTACAGAATGAAATTCGAAATATGGATATTTTTTTTGACGGGCCTGTTGGTCTAGTGGTTAGTGGCCCTGACTGCTGAGCCGGAGGTCGTGGGTTCGATTCCCACCCAGGACAAACTTTGTGTGATGAGCATGATTGTTTGTTCTGTGTCTGGGTGTGATTTATCTATAATATGTATGTATTTATAAATTATATAAGAATGTATATCAGTTGTCTGGTTACCATAACACAAGCTCTGCTTAGCTTGGGATCAGATAGCCGTGTGTGAGTTGTCCCAAGATATTTATTTATTATTTAAAAATCAATGTTGATCCAAAAGAAAAGAGATTTAGGCAAAAGAGAGGGTAAAATACCCACTCTGTTATAGCACGCAATAGTGTTATCGCTGGTAGCATGGTGCAGGTGACATTACATAATCGGTTCCTTTTCAATTTCAACAGTAATAACTGCAATAAATGTAATTAATTTTACCATCCTCAATAATTTTGTCTAAAAATAAAATTGCATGGAAAATAAAGCAAAACGCGTAATGCGTGTTACATGGCGCCACCGTAGCGATGGGACGTGATTGCTATGATGAATAGTCGATATTTTTTTTTGAAAATGAAATTTATGTTAAGTCATATTAGCTTTAGCTTTAAATGAAAGTACTGAATAAATGTTCCGATGAAATTTAATTGACGCGGGTGAAACCGAGCAGGATAGCCAGTTCTCAATAAAACCTTTCTTTAAACACCTTGAAACAAAATAAATCCGCTTTCACCCTAGAATAAATACCCGTTACGTCATCGCAACTACATTAAAAGCTTAGAAATCGTTTCGTTTACCCTATACAGCGTAATGCGGTGGACAGTCGACCGCGGCTAATCCTACCGGTGACGTCACTGGTCTGGAGCGCCAAATTGCCTAGAAAACCGACCGACCACAGGCGCACATGCCCGATGTTTTCGTTTGTAGAAATTGTATTGTGAATTTATTGGTTTTTGTCGCCTTTGTGTAGCTTTATTTTGTTTCAACAAACTGGAGGTAAAGATGAATTACTAAATAACTCGAGAATTATGATTGTAGATAATATTGCTCTTTGACAGTTTAAATAACCCATAATGTTCCTACAGCTAAGAGTATATCTATGAAGGAATAAGGAACCGTTATGAAAGCTTTTTATAAGAATTTTGATGGCTACAAGATTAAAGAAAGCACAAAGAAAGCGTAAACGCACCATGTGGAGAATGATATGGTTTGAAAGAAGAATACTGCTAAACTGACAAGTTATAGAGAAGTATTGTTATTACATTTAATTAACAAATTAATGTACCCACAGTAGACAAGACAGGTTTTTATTTATAAAATTTGATTACAAAAGTACTGCATATTTCTTCCGAAAATATAGCCAGCAGATGTTGATGTAGAAAATGTAGACGATAGTGTGTGAGAGAGTGCGATTCATTAATCTTAATCTTCAGTTTTACAGAGTGAAAACTTGATCTAGCTAAGCGTTCCGACACACACGCTCATGCATACTTGCGAAAACTAGTTTGCGCAGGTTTACAGATCGTAGTTTTGATCTGCCTACCAGACTTGTGCAAGTCTTGTCACACACACGCTCCTGTATACTTGCACAAGCCTTCAGTTTCGGTACATCGTTCAGGGGCCTTAGTCTGCTATTACAATAGTGTCAGAATGGTCGATCAGTGATCGCATAATGGTTAATTTTGCCAAGTTTGGTAATCTGCTACATACAAAACTTGTCAAAATCAACCATTGTGCGATCAGTGATCGACCATTCTGACACTATTGTAATAGCAGACTAAGGCCCCAGGTATACCGCTACGTTTGTGGCCGCCATTAGTCTCATATCTGGGAAAAATCGTACTCTCTATCTACATAATATTGTATGTGTTTAATTAATAAACCAGCCAAGAGCAAGTCCAGACTCGTGCACCAAGGGTTCCGTACAAACTTGCGGCTTACAGCCATATCTTTTGACTGCGTCGATTTCGAGGGTTAGTTCTCTCGCAGCACAAAAGGATCACAGAGTTAAATATAATTTCAACACAATATCTCCACGCGTTCGCGAGATAAAGGGTCTAGATAATATAATAATAATATATCTTGGGACAACTCACACACGGCTATCGCTATCTCATCCCAAGCTAAGCAGAGCTTGTGTTATGGTAACCAGACAAGTGATATACATACTTATATCATTTATAAATCACACCCAGACACAGAACAAACAATCATGCTCATCACACAAACTTTGTTCTGGGTGGGAATCGAACCCATGACCTCCGGCTCAGCAGTCAGGGCCACTAACCACTAAACCAACAGGCCCGTCAGAAAGATAAAAGGGGACAGATACACAGAAGAACAACAATCCAATAATTATTCATTCGTGCAGTAATGCATAATCTATTAATGGTTTGTAATGCCCTGTTATATTTGATAGGTTTACAACAAAACGTACGGAATTAGCAGATAACGGTGCATTAGGCAATAACGCATTGTCAGCTCAGCGCTAATTGGTAACAAGCCATTTCCATTTAGTTTACATTTAGATAGAATTTGAATTTATTATAGTGGACCGATGTCCTTGTATCCGCATTAAACATTTATGTATTATTCTAACTAATCTGTATGAAAAAACGACACGATTAGCGTAGTGGCTGAGCGATCGACTGCCGCGCTGCGTGTCGCGGGTTTTGATTCCCGCACGGAACAAATATTTGTATGGCCTACAGATAGTTGTTCCGGGTCTGGCTGTTTGTGTATGTAAATTTATATGTTTGTAAACGCACCGCACCCACAATACAGGAGAAAATCCTAGTGTGGGGCAACGTTTTATTAAAAAATAACCAAGAAACCTGAGTTTTTCCTATATTTCAATCCTGCCACACCTTTACCATTTCTCAGTGCGTTCAAAAAATACCATTTCAAACTACGGAATACTCAGAGGCCTGAAATAAAACTAAATATTACATTGGATTCTGACTGATAGGTCTAAGTCGGTCGTATTTATAGATAAGCAGTCATTGCATTAAAAAAAATGAAGTGGGTCGGTGAAGGTAATGAAACTAGCACTTTCGATATCGAATCTATTTTCTCTGACCACTTCTGTGAATCAGTGAACCTATGTAATAAAAGTACAATGAGGTAAAGGTTCACTTAAACACTCGGCTAACTAGCTTGCGGAGAGAACAGCGTGCGGTGCCTGGGGTCCGGATCAAAGTGAAAGAGCGATGACCATCTGATCGTCTTGTTGAATGAAAAACGCAAGTCATCTGTCCGACCACAGGTGAGTTGGCCGAGGTTAAGTTCAGAAATTACTAAGACAATTTATATTACATTAAAGAACTGTTGTAGGTATAGTGTAAATATTTATTGTATTATTAGAAAATATATAAAGATATAATGTGTGTAATAAATATAGTAATTAATTAAATATGTAAATATAATTATGGTGAAGAAATGTTGGTTTTATTTATGGAAAATGATCGGTTTTTGTCTGTGGTGTTCTGCATCTGTGGTGCTTTGCTTTGACGTTTTGTGAATGTTGGTATGTGAATAAAAGGTGGAGTGTTTACAATTTATACTGGTTTATAATCTAGTTTTAAATTAAGTAATCTACCGGTGTAGCTCTAGCTATGCCCGCTACACTACTCCCCCCTTGAGACCGTAGCTGCTAAGCTAAGGGCGATAGTAATCCGGGAAACGAACAGTGCGGCCAGAGCGTGTTTTTTTTTCGATGGCGCCGGTAGGTAGCGGAGCTGCGTTTGTGACCGTTGTTGTACCCGTCATTGCGCTGGGAGGAGAGTAGTCCGCGTTGTTGAGGTAAGCGGGTTTCAACCGATCTATTGTAACTGTGGTTTCCCTTGCGTTTACCTCAATACGGTATGTCTTCTTGCCTCTTTGCAGGACTCTGTACGGCCCGGTGTATGGTGGGTCGAGCGGTCGGCGCACGGCGTCGTGTCGCAGAAAGACGTGTGATGCAGTTGCCAAGTCGCTGGGCACGTAGAAGGGCTTGTTTCCGTGCCGACTCGCCGGTTCTGGAGATAGCTTCGCCATGTGATGCCGGAGCCTAGACGCGAAGTCGGTGTAATCCACCTTTTCGGTGAGTGTAGGGGCGATGAATTCGCCTGGAAGCCTTAGTGGTTCACCGTAGACGAGCTCTGCTGATGAGGCTTTGATGTCTTCCTTCCAGGCGCTGCGGATGCCGAGCAGCACCAAGGGTAGTGCCTCAGACCAGTTGGTGTCTGTGTGGCACCGGATGGCCGCCTTCAGCTGGCGGTGCAGGCGTTCCACCATGCCGTTGCAGGCTGGGTGGTATGCAGTTGTTGGCCGGTGCTGACTACCGAGGGTTGCTGCGATGGTGTGGAACAACTTGCTCTCGAATTGCCTGCCCCTGTCGGTAGTGATGCGATGTGGGCAGCCAAAGCGGGACACCCAACCTGCGATGAAGGTGCGAGCACATGTCTCTGCGGTGATGTCTGCAATAGGGTATGCCTCGGGCCATCGGGTGAAGCGGTCAACCACTGTGAGTACATACCTGTAATTATTCGAGACAGTTAGTGGCCCTACTATGTCCATGTGGACATGGGAAAATCGTTGGGTAGGCACTGGGAAGGGAGAGGTGGGAGAGGACGTGTGCCGCGAGACCTTATTCTTCTGGCACTCAACACACTCTCTGGTCCAGGCCCTGCAGTCCTTCTTCAGACCAGGCCAAACGAAGCGTGTGGAAATCAGTTTGACCGTGGCCTGCCTGCCAGGGTGGCTCAGCTTGTGTAGGTTCTGGAACACCTGCCTTCTGTAGTGTTCTGTAACAAAAGGTCGGGTGTTACCGGTGGAGACGTCACAATAGAGCTCAGTGCCTGTGTCTGCGAATGGTATTTTCTGCAGTTTGAGTGACGTGCTGCTGTTCTCTAAGAGTACCCGCAGCTGGGGATCGTCATCCTGGGATTGTGCAAGGGCTGCGTAGTTACATGCCGGCACTGACACTGACTCCACACGGGACAGTGCGTCTGCTACCACGTTGTCTCTGCCTGCGACAAAACGGATATCCGTGGTAAATTGAGCAATGTAGTCCAGGTACCGGTATTGCCTCGGTGAGCAATTGTCACGGTTGTGTGAGTACGCGTAGGACAGGGGTTTGTGATCCGTGTAGACAGTGAAGTGCCTAGCTTCTATCATATGTCGGAAGTATCTTACTGCGTCGCAGATGGCTAAGAGCTCCCTGTCATACGGGCTGTATTTTTTTTGTGACGGTGACAGTCGCCTGGAGAAAAATGCCAATGGGTTCCATGTCGCACCTGCCTTCTGCTGTAATACTGCGCCCATTGAGGTGTCTGAAGCGTCTGTGAAAATGGCAAGTTCTGCGTTGGACTCTGGGTGAGCAAGCAAAGCAGCCTGGGACAAGCTACCCTTACAAGCATTAAAAGCATCCTGCATCTCTTGTGTAAGAGTAATAGCCTGTGATCCTTTTGTTTTAGGCCCTGTGAGCACAACGTTGAGTGGCGATTGCAAGCGAGCGGCGTCCGGTACAAAGCGACGGTAAAAATTGAACATACCCAGGAAGCGACGCATCTCCTTGACAGTCCTGGGGGCTGGGAAGTCCTGGATGGCCTGCACCTTCTCTGGCAGCGGGCGGACACCTTTCTCGGACACTTCATGTCCTAGGAATGTAATGGAGGTACGGCCGAACTCACACTTTGCCGAGTTAATAAGAATCCCATACTGGGATAACCGCTTCAGGAGTTGGTGCAGATGTTCGGTGTGCTGGGCTGCTGTCTCTGAGAACAAGAGGATATCGTCTAAATAACAATAGCAGAATGACAGCCCACGTAGTACCTCGTCCATAAACCGCTGAAACGTCTGCGCAGCATTCCTGAGGCCAAAGGTCATAAATGGAAATTCAAATAGCCCGAACGGTGTGGTGATGGCCGTCTTGTGAATGTCAGCTGACTGTATCGGTATCTGATGGAACGCTTTAATAAGGTCGATTTTACTGTATATTCTACTGCCAGCCAGCTGATGTGAGAAATCCTGGATGTGAGGAATGGGATACCTGTCCGGAACAGTGCGGGCATTGAGTGCCCTATAGTCACCGCATGGTCGCCAGCTGTTGTCCTTCTTAGGAGCGAGGTGAAGAGGAGACGACCACGAACTCTCTGACGGCCGGGCCGTGCCGTTTGCCAGCATGGCCTCAAACTCTTTCTGAGCAACCTTAAGTTTGTCTGGGGCGAGACGACGGGGTCGTCCGCAGACTGGCGGGCCAGGTGTGGTGCGGATGTGATGTACAGTGCTGTGACTATCCTGTCTCTGTGTTCCTGCAGGTCGAGTGATTTCCGGGTACTGGCGGAGGACCTCGTGGTATTCCGTGCTGCCTCCTACGGACTTGACTGAAGCGATTACAGCTGCTGAGCCGGCCGCAGATGACGCTGGCGAAGACAGTTGAGTCAGCCCGTCGATGAGGCGGTGGTGTTTAAGGTCGATCAGGATGTCATAGTGTGCCAAGAAGTCTGCCCCTATAATGGCCTTGGTCACGTCTGCGACCACAAACTTCCACGTGTATACGCGGCGGAGCCCTAAATTCAAGTGGAGCTCAACCCAACCGTAAGTATCAATGGCTGTCCCATTTGCTGCGTACAACTGGTACGCCGTCTTGCTGCGCCGCTGTCGTAGTCCTGTACGTGGGTACACGCACAAATCGGATCCTGAGTCAACTAAGAAAGTAGTTTTGGTATCCCGATCTGTCACGAATAGGCGGCGTGGTTTATTAGGGCAGCCATTTGCCGCTACTTCCGGCTGCCGCTGGCGTTTTCCGTGTACGAACATGGCGTCGTACACCGCGTGGCCCTATCACCAAAAGTGTTGTGATACCAGCAGTGAGCATCGTTCCACGTGCTGCTGGAGCGCGAGCGACTGCGTCGTCGGCCGGGGGTCGGTTCTCTGTCACTACGTCGGTATCGTCCTGTGGAACGCGAGCGATGGTGTACCTGACCTTGCCTCTGTAGAGCCGCTACCTGAAGAGTCAACTCTGCTATGCTCTGTTTCAGCTCCATGATGTCACTGCTGGTGGTCGTGCTTGCCACTGCGGGACACGTCGTGAGCGCTGGGGCGGGCGATGGCGCGATCTCGTGCACGCGGTCGGCCAAATCTGCGACAGACTGAAGCGGGAGGTTAGGTTGTGAAGCAATAACCGTCTGTATGTTGGTCGGTAACCTGCTAGCCCACAACGTGGACAAGAATGTGTCCGGAACATGCGGCCCTGCCAAAGTCTGCAGATGTCGCAGAAATTGCGACGGCTTCCGGTCGCCGAGCTCCTCCTGAGTCAGAATCTGCTGAACCCTTTTCTCACGCGAGTCGGTAAGCCGACGTACGAGCTCGGCCTTCAACTTAACGTACTTATCCTGTGCAGGTGGGTTCTCTATAATGTCGCGGGCCTCTACCATGTAGCGATGGTCTAGTTGGCCCACGACCGTGTAGTACTTGGTGGTGTCGGCAGTGATGCCAGCTGTCGCGAACTGACCTTCAATTTGGGCAAACCAGAGTGTTGGCTCCTCAGGCCAGAACGGCGGCAACTTTACGCCGACTCTGCACACTTCCTGCTTCTCTTCCGCTGCTGGCAGAGCTTCCTGGTCTGTTCTTGTAGCCATTTTGACTCACGTCCGGCTCCTGCGCTCCTCGTCGGGGTCACCAATGAAGTGGGTCGGTGAAGGTAATGAAACTAGCACTTTCGATATCGAATCTATTTTCTCTGACCACTTCTGTGAATCAGTGAACCTATGTAATAAAAGTACAATGAGGTAAAGGTTCACTTAAACACTCGGCTAACTAGCTTGCGGAGAGAACAGCGTGCGGTGCCTGGGGTCCGGATCAAAGTGAAAGAGCGATGACCATCTGATCGTCTTGTTGAATGAAAAACGCAAGTCATCTGTCCGACCACAGGTGAGTTGGCCGAGGTTAAGTTCAGAAATTACTAAGACAATTTATATTACATTAAAGAACTGTTGTAGGTATAGTGTAAATATTTATTGTATTATTAGAAAATATATAAAGATATAATGTGTGTAATAAATATAGTAATTAATTAAATATGTAAATATAATTATGGTGAAGAAATGTTGGTTTTATTTATGGAAAATGATCGGTTTTTGTCTGTGGTGTTCTGCATCTGTGGTGCTTTGCTTTGACGTTTTGTGAATGTTGGTATGTGAATAAAAGGTGGAGTGTTTACAATTTATACTGGTTTATAATCTAGTTTTAAATTAAGTAATCTACCGGTGTAGCTCTAGCTATGCCCGCTACATACATTAAAAAAAATAAGACTATAGAATTGATATAGACTATATGGAATGTTGCTGCATCCGACCAGACTAGAAGTAGAAAATGAATGACTTATATAGTAAGGAAGGGATATACAGACGATGGTGATGAAGGATTCTTTCTGTGTACAATTATTAAGAGCACCTAATAACGTACCTATGTATTATAATTTAAATTCCTAATTTAAAATGTAAAATGAAAAAACCGGCCAAGAGCGTGTCGGGCCACGCTCAGTGTAGGGTTCCGTAGTTTCCCGTCCGTCACAATAAGTGTTCCCAGTTATGAGGCCAACCGAACAATTTGGTAATACCCGATCCAATGTAATAAGTACCTACAGCGCCATCTCTCGGGGAATTGGGTTACTAATTAATACAACATGTGCAATTTCGGTGGTAATTTTGGATTACGAGAACCGATTTCAATCATTCTTATTTTGTTTGAAAAAAGATACGTTCAGGATAATAAAATATGTAAACAAAGTTACAAAAAATGCTTGCATATACGATTATACTACAAACTTGGTCCAGAAATTATTTTATACAACTTTTTGTCTTTTGTGTACAAAAACTGTTGTGTCAATCAAGTTCAAAATGATTTTCATAGAAAGTCCTTATAAAGTTCTACTTTTCAATTTTTTTTCATATTTTCTAAACTTATGGTTCAAAAGTTAGAGGGGGGGGGACACATTGTTTTTTACTTTTGGAGCGATTATTTCCGAAATTATTGACATTATCAAAAAATGATCTTAGTAAACCCCTATTTATTTTTAAATACCTTTCCAACAATATATCACACGTTAGGGTTGAAATTAAAAAAAAAATCACTTCCCACTTTACATATATGGTGGCTACCCTAATAAAACATTTTTTTAAAATTTTTATTTTACCACTTTGTCGGCGTGATTGATATACATATTGGTACCAAATTTCAGCTTTCTAGTGCTAACAGTCACAGAGATTAAGCGAGGACGGACGGACGGACGGACGGACGGACGGACGGACAGACAGACATGGCGAAACTATAAGGGTTCCTAGTTGACTACGGAACCCTAAAAAGATAGCATTCGATCCCAAAGCCTCTAAATAAATAATTTTAAAAAAAAACTTATCTCTGTACCTTTTCTACACAAAACATTTATACACGGCCAGTAACAAGCTCGAGGCTATAAACCCACAAAGGGTCGCAACCGGCCTGCATGTCACATGTCATTTCTGTTCGTATTTCAAACATAAAGTAACTGGCCGCTCCTGATTATGTCACACCGTAAAATATTATGACATTTTGTAGTATACTTTCCTGAGAATTTAGTAATGGCAACTTTTAATAGTGATTTTCTCCTACTTCTCAAAATTTTATGTCAGTACGAACATAGTATTTTGGAATTCATGTTATGAAATAGAACGTACGTGAAAGTTACAACAGTTAATACTCGCGCAAAATCACATTTAAATTGAGATAATTATATTAATGCTTGTGACTGTTCAGGAAATCTAGTATTTATCAAATTGACACAATATGTTATGTTGTTTTGTACAGCATTGTGGAAGTATGGTTCCATTTAATAGAGCAGGGAATGTTAGTATTTAAATAAGGAAATAAAAGTTTAGTTTTATGATATTACTAGCTTTTGACAGCGGCTTCGCTCGCGTTAAATTCGGGGTACCACAGTTCCCCTTTCCTGGTTTACAGGTACCTGCTACCTGTAGTTTTTGTAATAGCAATGCTAAATTTTCCCTTTTCTTCCCTCTTACTCGTGTCATATCTCAATGCTTTTTTTTTAGATAGTCTATGTCCGTCTCCAGGGTCTGTCTATGTTTGTACCAAAATTCATCAAAAGTGTCTCTGGTCTAACCTAATAATTAGTAAAGTATATTATTATATTGTACCCTGTATTCACAAAATGAATCAATGAATGATTATTATACGAAATCATATTTTTTATAAAACTGCATGTATTTTTTATGAAATATTTTTATTTTTTCTAAATGATTATTCTGAGATTTGAACTTTCCAATAATGTCACTTAAATATGAAGCTACTTTTTCCTTATACTTACCAATACCTAACAGTTTCAAGGTAACATGTGCTCCCTTTTATCCTTTATTCTGAAACAACAAAAGTAAAAAACCTAATAATATCATTCGCTACATTATGTTACATCAACAAACCGGCTGTATATAAATAAATTAGTATTGAATTTCATTTTATTTTAAATATAATAGACTAGCTTTTTCCCGCGGCTTCGCTCGCGTTAAATGCGGGGTAACACAGTTCCCCTGATTTGCAGGTACCTACTTTGTAGTTTTTGCCCTAGCGCCTTATTTATTGTAATAGCAATGCTAAGTTTTCCCTTTTCTTCTCTATTTCTGCCTCATCCCTCACTCTTTTTTTAAATAGCTTATGTCGGCCTCCAGGGTCGCAACTATCTCTGTACCAAAATTTATCAAAATCGGTTTAGCCATGTAGGCGTGAAGACGTAACAAACAAATAAACAAACTCACTTTTGCTTTTATATAACCATTTTAATATTGATTATTATTGTACAGCGTGATCGAAATAAAATAATTTAATTCAAATGCATACAATGCTATTGTAATATAGGTAGATGATAATTATTTTAAATAATTTTGAGTGTCTTAGATGGTAAATAAAGTCGCTAAATAAATAAAGCAGAGGAACAAAACAACTAAAATTACAACACAACTCAAAATAAACCATTCATAAATCAATTTTTCTTTACCAAAACCCAAATGCTCATACAAAATAGGGTGAGCGCGTTCATAATGCGACGCTTACAAGTTTTTGTGATGAAATTGTTCATAAAAACCCGCATTTCGTCCGCCTACTGTTGGGTCTACCCCAATTTTCTATTAGTGTCCAGAATGGGCGAAAAACGTGTCAATTTTCCCTGTACCCTCTCGAAAAAGGGGAGACTGTTCCACTGTTCATTTGGGAACAAATGTATTGGAAGTTGGGACTTCAGTTATACAGCGTGAATATTTTAAGTGTACGAATGGCCACATCTGTAACTATGATAAATATCTAAAAATACACAAAAGACAAATTATGATCAGTTTATTACATTTTTCTTGAAATTTGCTTTATAAAGAATCATCATCTGCCTAGCCTATTCCCAACTATGTATGTTGGGGTCGGCTTCCAGTCTAACCGGATGCAGCTGAATATCAGTATTTTACATGGAGCGTCTGCCTACCTGACCTCCACAACCCAGTTAGTACTGGGTAATACGATACCCCTTGGTAAGACTGGTTGTCAGACTTTCGGAACACTGACTACCTGTAACGACTGTCAAAGATCTACAAATGACAGCCGGGACCAACGGCTTAACGTGCTTTCCGAGGCATGGAGGAAACTCGGTATGTAACGGGTGGTCACCCATCCACAGACCAACCTAGGCAAGCGCGGCTTAACCTTAAGATCGACCCGAGCGGCTGCTATTATTTAGCCACGAGCTCCTCCTCCTTGCTGTATAAAGAATATCGGATCTAATTCTAGGAAGTAGGTAATTATATTTTGTGAAATGAGAGTGTTCTTCTTGGAACTCTCCGATGCAGTAATAATATGGTGAGTGTCTTTAAAAAAGTTTCATTCCTGGTTAGGAATATTTTACAACGATGCAATTCCAGTTTTCATTAAAAGTTTCAGTATTTTCCATTTTTCCTCATACTTTCGGATTTGGCCACCCACATGAAAAAATCAACCTGTATAAAACGATCAGTGTAGACAAGTGTGGGTATAATTGAATTCAAAGAAAAATATTATTTGTATTATTAGAATGAGACTATTTCGTATATATATTTATACACGTTTATTTGCAGTATGTATGCAAAATACTGTATTTAACAGTAAACACCATTCATGGCCGGTTACATAGAAAACAATGTTTCGAGATTTAAAGAATCGAGATTTAAAAAAAAATAAACATCGAGATTTAAACTCGTCATAATCACCATCGTTTTTAATACCTTAAACGGATTATAAGATCACTCTGTTATCCGTCTGCCTGTCTGCCCTTTAATTCGGAAACGCATGAAAGTATTAAGTAGAAATTATTGTATATATGAATTATTAAACCATATACTTAAGTGTGTTGTCTGTCTTGGTATGGGCATGTGATGAGGAGGGATGAAGGACATGTGACTAAAAGAGTGATGGATCTGAATGTTGATGGACGGAGAGCGAGAGGAAGGCCAAAGAAAAGATGGATGGATTGTGTAAGGAGTGATATGAAGGAGAAAGGAGTAAATGATGCCATGACGTCTGATAGGGGAGAATGGAAGAAGAAAACGTGTTGCGCCGACCCCAAATAAAATGGGACAAGGGCAGGAAAATAATGATGATACTTAAGTGTATAGTCCCTTAGCCAAAAAAAACAAGCATGCTACGATTCACCATGATGCGACACGTCAAGGAAAGCAGTCACGCGCATTGTGTCGAAACACCAGCTAGCCTACCATGACGTCCTAAAACAAAACTTATTCCACTGAGTTAAAGAGACAGAGCTATACAGGGTGTCTAGCACCATCTCTTTCTCACACAAGACTAAGTACTGCTATAAGATGTCATGGTAACCCTTTTGTTCTCGTCACAATGCATTTCGCTTGATGTCGTCAACGGGATATGAGATAAATACAGCTACTTTAAATCTACTAACAATCTGTATCTTTAATTCGGGCTGTCTGTAGGCACAGTGAGGACCATGCTCAAGGGATTAAGGACGCTACTCAGGAGGATAGTATTGTCTGTTTACCAGACATAATCCCTTGGTGACGTCTTCCGATACCTTAAGAGAGATAGGCTGACGGATTTACATTTGGAAAGGCATTATTTAGGTAGTTTTTGATTACTTTTAAAGGTACAAAGGTTTCAAAAAGAAACTGCAAAATCGAACAGTCGTTTTGTCAGACTGTAAATTCACTCCGAAATTATGTATAGTGCCACTGTTGTCTGTTGCTGGTTTCTCGGCAACTGCTGGCCGCAAGACGAGACATAATATGTTCAATTAATAAATGTTTTTTTTTGTCTGAACAAGAAATTTAAAATTGGAAAACAAAATTTCGTGGAACTTCGATTCTTAAATATACTTCAAAACATTCTAAAGCTGGCTCTTTTGGGAATTTAACATAACTGGCAAAATGTGTTATATAATTAGGTACTATACCTGCCTAACCCTTCAGGGATTACAAGCGTGATGGTTTATCTTTACGAATTTATTACAAAACATGCATACAAAAATACTCTCCTCCCTTGATTCTTTAGTAAAAGCATCCTCCTAGCCATACATAAGATAGAGCAATATTTTCTCACGTTACAACCCTCGCCTTTCGCCTCGAACATATCGAGCCAACGACTGGAAAATGTTATTTCTTACCTCAAACCGAACTATCGTGTCACAGACCCACCGTGCTTAGTATTGTGGAAATATACGGGGGATTATGGCGCTGCTTTTTGTATTTTATTTGCACAGAATAATTTTAGTTTATAGCAAAAAAACACGCTTCTATAGGGGTATAGATTTTTATTATTATTATTTACTAGCTTTTGCCCACGGCTTCGCTCGCGTTAAATTCAGCGTAATACAGTTCCCCTTGCGCTTTATTGATTTGTAATAGCAACGCTAAGTTTTCCCTTTTCTTCCTTCTTTCTTCCTCACGTGCCACTTTTTTTTTTAATTAGCCTATGTCCGTCTCCTGGTTCCCAACTATCTCCGTACCAAAATTCATCCAAATCGGTTCGGCCATTTAGACGTGAAGACGTAATAAATAAACAAACAAACTCACTTTCGCTTTTATTATATTAGTAAGGATTTATTTTCAGACTACTATGTGGTCCAGTGTGTTAGTAACAATATGACTTAGCCGATGTTAGTACTTAATAACTAGAAGAGATGGAGTACGATTAGTTAGCGCCCACATTAGCGGGCCGTCTGCCCGGTCAGCTATCGATTGCAGGTTAGTGTTGGGACTGCCACGCAGCCTGTGGAGTAGCGAGGCAGATTTTTTTCGCCACAGTGCATCTAAACTGACAGTACGTGCGTCAGCAAACATTGCTGAGGCACTACAGAAGCGTGGCAGTTGCAACAATACTCTGAACGCATTATCATATTGGATACGCAGAGCAAGCCTTTTGGGTAAATGTGAACCACAGGGCTCTCGAGTACCTACAGTGAGGTACAGTATGCTTTAAAGAGAACTATTTTAATTATGGCGTTTGGCTATTTTATTTCAGCGTCAATTTCAATTCGATTGACATAAATGAATATCGTCATAATTTGAAATTGTTTTGTTTTGTGCCAGAACTTATTGTGTACGACTTTTTTTAGATGGAAAATCACGTTATGTCGTAGAACTCAATGTTACGCACTTAAAACATTGTGCTAATGGGTCGACGAGGTATCTGAAGAAAAGTTATTTATTTAAAAACTTGGATTTTAAAAACTAAGTTGTAACCTTTACCTCACCTACTACAACAAACGGCGTCGTTAAGGGTACTTCTACAACCCTTTTTGCGGATGGGAAATCATCAAATAACTTCCCTGGCCCCGGGTGCAACGAAGGGGAGTGTCAAACTGGAACTGACTAAAAACCGCCCTTGTTCCTTCTGTTGCCCTTTACGTTAAGGGGCCGCGGTATCTCTTTCGAACAACCCGCAACCCCGGCAGGCGGTGGCTCTAGCAGGCCCCTCTGCTTTGCTGACATCTTTTTGAGGTGCGCGTGAAACACTAACGCGCCGTCGACACGGCCTGTCGTCAATAGACGGATGGACGGTGAGCTTCTACAACCCTTAGATCCTAAATACAGGTGAGTGGTAGAAATGTCAGGTCTTTTAATTTTAATCATATTGAATATTATTTAACGTATGTCTGTATGTGTGAAACAATATTATACTAGTTTAAGGCTTCTATGGGTCTTTGCCACCCGAAATAAAGTTTACTCATTAATTATCCACTAACATAATAACTCTATCTTCTTCTGCGTAACCATTCATTTTACAATCCCTTATATTTCCTTACAAATAGTAAACAGTAGATAGATACATAGATAACAACATTTCCATAGTCGGATAACGTCGTCTGCTCACTGTTTACAATCAATATTTACGTATGACTAGATCGACGACTCGCTTTGACGTGAGGGGTGAGGGGTGAGGGGTGTTGCACACAGTCGTTCGACTCGCATGATCTAGCACAGGCTGGGCTACAAAATTGAATTCATTATTTGCTGCATATCCAAACTATAATGTTCCCGTTACCAGGATACCCTTTTAATGGGAATGTAAAAACTAGTAAGTCATTATTGGGAGCCGGCCATTTTGAATCCTTACTAATCTAAACTAATATTATAAATGCGAAAGTAACTCTGTCTGTCTGTCTCTTCTACACGCTTAAACCACTGAACCGATTTTAATGAAATTTGGTAAAGATATAGTCTGGGACCCGAGAAAGGACATAGGATAGTTTTCATCCCAGAAATCCCCTGGGAACGGGAACTATTAATTCACGCCTTAATGGCTAAACCGATTTTGATGAATTTTGGTACAAATAATTGGGACCCTGGAGACGGACATAGGCTATTTTTTAAAAAGATTGAGATATAAGGGAAGAAAAGGAAAAACTTAGCATTGCTATTACAATCAAAAAGGCGCAAGTGCAATAACTACAGGTAGCAGGTACCTGCAAATCAGGAACTGTGTTACCCCGAATTTAATGCGAGCGAAGTCGCGGGCAAAAGCTAGTTAATAATAACTTCACTTTGTAGTAATAACCATGCTTTGATGCATGGAAACATCGGGAACTGGGTCCAAAGGTCAATTTTCAAAATAGATCAGTGTGATAAAGAATATCGGAATACAAGATAATTAATTGTCTCTTTTATTATGTAAGTTGTAAATTCTGCTACACGGACTTGCTGTATGCCAAAATGTACATTTTATAGTATTTTACACGACTAATAACATCCGCTAGCTGCTATCAATGCCTAATCTTAAAAATACAGGTGCACTATTTTTAATTATGTAAATTGTTTTTATGCATTTTAAAGTTGCACTTACATGCACTTAGGCGTTAGAGAAAAAAAATCAACTGTCTAGGTAGGTTTTAAAAATAGCTAAATGTATTATGATATCATTTTTCAGTTTCGTAAAAATCACTCAGAGCTATGATAACTCCCTACATAATATTCGTTGTTATGGTTCGATTATAACCTCGAAATCAAGTTCATTTCTAAATAAAGGAGTTTACTAGAGAATACAATAGGTATATCATTTTCCGATACTGGCAGGCTGTAGGACCAAATCTAAGATTTTTTTTAACATAATTGGTTAAAAAATAAAACACATTTCTTGATGACAAGACTAAGACAAAGAACTGATAAGTCAGGACACATCGCGTACGTAGCGCGTATCTACATACAATCAAGGTCAAAACGTAACATACTGCCTCTTTGTTGTTCCAAAAACAACAAAACCTCCTTTGTTCTCCTGGGTGTCATAACGACAGAAATACTGAAAAGCCGGTGTTTATTAAAAAGTTCTAAACTCAAACGGCTAAAATTCTCGTGGAGCGCTTGCTTTCATAAAATGTTTATAAACCACATATTTTTGGATTTACTTTTTAAAGGCAGATGCTAAATTAACATAGAGCCTCGCTTCGGAATATTTAGAGTAAGCAAGTAAGAGTAGATATTATTAAACCGCACTGGATTATGCCTGAAAGTACTGAAGGATTTAGGTTATTTCAACTTAATGTAACTACAGTTTTAAAAACGTACTCTTACAGACTATGGTTTTTTTTTTCATATCAGTCTTCGGATATCTTTAAGCTTTAACGTTTTTTTTATTTGTTTTCTAATCAACAAGTTTAAATTCTCTGAACAAAATAAATAATTTATTATATTGTTATGCCATACTGTTTCATAAGACAATGTATCTCGTCCAGTGGCTTTTTTAATACACTTTTTACCTAAAAAAGTCTTAGAATTTAAATTTGACTCACTTGCCCGCCAATTAAATTGAAAATCTGCATACAAAGTGTTTATTTTAGAAGTTTAGTTTTTTTTTTAAAGTTGCGCCATACTTGGATTTTTTCCGGTATATTAGGTCGTATCGTTAAAAAACATTTATACTCACATACACAAACAGCCCGACCCGTAACAACTATCTGTAAGCCATACAAATCTTTGTTCCGTGCGGGGATCGAACCCACGACACGCTGCGTAGCAGTTAATCAATTTAAAAATGTCGTGAACCCCCAGTATCATCCAAAGGATGGTTATGTAGTTCAAGAGTTTTTAATTTTCGAATTATTAAAAAAATAGGTATACAATCTCCTTGCCTACACAAAAAGTGCTAGCACAAAACAAAACACATTCAAATTACAATATGTCACTCAAACTGACATTGACTATGAAATGGGGTTACCAGCATAATAAAATCTATACCCTTTTTTTCGGATGGGAAATCATCATTTAACTTGCCCCGCTCTGGGCGGAGCGGGGGGCTGTTTCAGACTTTACAATCATGCTTCTTATAAACTTTAAAAATTTTCAATAGTACCTACTCGTAGAAAAAATTCAAAGGCAAAATCCTACTAATCTTACTTCCTACTTTTTTACATTATAAACGCGAAAGTTTGTATGGATGTTTGTTAGTCTTTCACGCAAAAACTACTGAATGTATTTGAATGAAACTTTACAATTGTATAGCTTATCCATCATAATATACACAAAGATATATTGTATACTAGCTTTTGCCCGCGGCTTCGCTCGCGTTAAATTCGGGGTAACACAGTTTCCGTTGGGCCTTATTGATTTGTAATAGCAACGCTAAGTTTTCCCTTTTCTTCCCTCTTTCTCCCTCACATCCCACTTTTTTCCAAAAAATATTAGCCTATGTGGTTCCCAACTATCTCTGTACCAAAATTCATCAAAATCGGTTCAGCCGTTAAAGCTTGAAGAGCTAACAAACAAACTCACTTTCGCTTTTATAATATTAGTAAGGATTCTCTAGCCACGCGAGTGAAACCATGGGGTGCAGATAGTAATTCAATAAAACGACCACTATCCCGGATATAATGTCCAACAGATAAGTGAAGAGTTGAGCACAACCCTATAATCCGATTATTCGTTACGACGAACCCAAAAAGGTTATTTTTGTTTGTATATAAATGTATTTTACCACCCTTGACTTAAAGTACTGAAGCAATTTGAAGAAAATTATGTAAAGGGTGTTTTTGGGTCACTTACATTCCCTTGTGTCTTCTTATCGATAAATAGGTTTTGGAAATACTTTTAAAAGTTAAATAAAGAACAGTTTTTTTTAACCTTTGACTGAAAAAGAGGGTTTCAAATCGTGAAATAACTTCCCCCACTCTAGGCGGAGCGGAGGGGAATTGTCAGACTTGTACTGACTAAAACCCACCCATGTTCCTTCTATTGCCCTTTATGTCCCGGGGCCGTGGACTTCTTTCGAACAACCCGCAACCCCAGCAGGTGGTACTGGCAGGCTCCTCTGCTTTGCTGACATGTCTTTGAGGCGCGCGTGGAACACTAATGCACCGTCGACATGGTCTGTCATCAATAGACGGACGGACGGTGACCCATTACTCACCCTCAAAGAAAAACAAATCTACTTCCCCAAAGAAAATACAGATCAATAAATTTATTCTCGATCAAAAACAATCATGGCACACGCTATACACTTAGTTCAAAAGCATGGCAATTTCTAAATAGTTAATCAAAACAGACCCTTTTCTCCTAAACAACAGAACATTTCAAATTCAAACAATATGTATCCCATATTAATTAAATCTTGTACAATAGCAGCAAACATTACTATTATAACCCTTGTTAGGGATATAATACAGCTCATATCTTCTTGCACATCAACAAGGGTCGTTTGTGCTGTAGAATGGGCACGTCTGGTAACTTACATACAATTATGTAAGTACTTATGGTTGGTATTGATCATTTATCTAAAAACTAGCTTTCGCCCGCGGCTTCGCTCACGTTAAGTTCTGGGTAACACAGTTCCCATTTCCTGATTTGCAGGTACCTGCTACCTGTAGTTATTGCACTTGCGCCTTATTGATTGTAATAGCAATGCTAAGTTTCTCCTTTTCTTCCCTCTTTCTCTCTCATTTCACATTTAAAAAAAAATGAGAAAGGAGTTAACCTGTCTCCGTTTCCAGGGTCCCAACTATCTCTGTACCAAAATTCATCAACATCGATTTAGCCATAAAGGCGTGAAGACGTGACAAACAAACAAACTCACTTTCGCTTTTATAATATTAGTAAGGAATGCTTTTTCTACAAACATTCAAGAAACCATAGTTTGCTACCTAACCTAGGGTTTACCTAACACCTAAGGAAAACTTAACCTAGGAGCATCACTCAATTCAATAGTTTTGTACTTGCTCATTGTACCAAAACGGTTTACTAAGAAGATAAGCTACCCTACCATGACGTGTTAAAGCAGAACTTATTCCGCTGAGGGAAAGGGACAGAGCTATACAGGGTGTCTAGCACAATCTCTTTTACTCAGTGGAATAAGTTCTGCTTTAAGATGTCATAGTAGGCCTACAGGTTGCCCTTTACAGCCCTGAATCTTCCAATCCAAACACAATATAGATCTAAACAAATAATATTATTAGTTGACAGGAGGATCGTACACGTAATCCTTACTAATATCCTTACTAATATTATAAAAGCGAAAGTGAGTTTGTTTGTTTGTTACCTCTTCACGCTTTAATGGCTAAACCGATTTTGATGAATTTTGGTACAGAGATAGTTGTGAACCAGGAGACCGACATAGGCTTTCTAACTTTTTCTAAAAAAGGAGTGGGATATGAGGGAGAAAGATCCTTCTTTCTCCCTCACAAACGGGAAAACTTAGCGTTGCTATTACAATACAATTAGGCGCTACCGAATTTAACGCGAGCGAAGCCGCGGGCAAAAGCTAGACATGTATAATCTCCTAGTCGGCTTATGTGCACATTACATTGATGGGAAAACGACCCGTGGCCATAAACCAGATTGTGGCCTGTAACATTGTGTCTTACAAATTAGAAATGGAATGCCTAGAAGTTATTTGTAATCAGTGGCCAGTGGTACTAGCATATGGCCGCGACAACTGTCCCACTACATCGAACTACCAGAACATATACTTAGCAGTGGCGCTTGTGGCCACCCAGCCAACGAGGTTGAGGATAGAAGGATTCTTCCCGAGATAAAAGGTCTTGATAGGCAGACAGACGATACTTGGAGACTTTTAAGGTACGGAACCTGAAAAGTTATCACCAAATGCGTTTAACAGCGAAGACTATCTATATCTATACTAATATTATAAAGCTGAAGAGTCTGTTTGTTTGTTTGTTTGAACGCTCTAATCTCAGGGACTACTGGTTGGAATTGGAAAATTCTTTTAGTGTCGGATAGTCCATTTCTTGAGGAAGGCTATAGGCTATATAACATCACGCTACGACCAACAGGTGCTGAGCAGCGCAGGTGAAACCGTGGGGAACAGCTAGTTAAATATAATTATGTCACTGCCATTTTGACGGAAGCGGAAGTTAGTTAAAATGCGTCTAACATTAAAGAAATGATTTCATCAATAAGCGTGATTAGCAAAACATTTTCCTTCAAAACAAAAAAGAGATTATTTTTTCGGCCTTTTAACAAAGCTTTATTCAACTGACAATTTAACCATAAAAAAAAACGATTTACACGACACGTTCGTTTGAAATTCGAATAGAACTGAAAGCCGTTGATATATTTAAATTCAGAACTGTTCCATTCCATTCCAATTTCAAATAATCTACATGTGTCGAATGCATTCGTCACTTCGCACTTATTTCCGTTAAAACAATTTTGCTTTGGCAACCTTTACCATTTTGTAACTGTATAGACACACAGTTTGGGCTAACTAATCAACTTAACTTTCAATTCAGTAGGCATTTGTACAGCTATGCTATTATGGCTCTGAAATCATTTCAAATTATGCGGTTTGTGTACAAACTGGTTTTAGTCGTAGCGAGTTAAGTCCATCTAAAGTGTACACTGATTAAAATCTTTCATTTACCCTTTTTTTGGGGTGGGGAATCATCAAATAATTTCCTCCGCTCTGGGCGGAGCGGGTGGAGTGTCAGACTTATACTGACTGAAACCCACCTATGTTCCTTCCATTGCCCTTTACGTTCCGGGGCCGCGGTATCTCCTTTGAACAACCCTCAACCCCGGCAGGATGCTATTATGGCTCAGGAATTATTACAAATCAGGCGGTTTATTTAAAAATGGTGTTAGTCGTAGCGAGTTTAGTCTGTGAAAAGTGTACACTGATTGAAATCTTTCATTTACCCTAAAGGAAGCACTGAGGGTGGCCCCGAAATTCAAATTCGAAAACATGCACATATGTAGGCTCTATTTACACTTAAATATGATATCATGTTCTGGGGAAAATTCTGCAAACAGTGATTATGCTCTTAAAGCCTAAAAAAATGCCTAATAAGGGTATGTGATATGTCGTAATTAAAAGGATTAAAAATCTTTACTCTCAATATCATATTTAAAGCAGCAATGACGATAAAACGCAATATAGGAATTGTGAAAAGTTGAGAAGCGCGAGACACAAGCTGAACTTAGAGGCTTTACTTGTAGAACTGTAAAATAAATAAATAAATATCTTGGGACAACTCACACACGGATATCTGAACCCAAACTAAGCAGAGCTTGTGTTATGGTAACCAGAAAACTGATATACATACTTATATAATTTAAAAATACATACATATTATAGATAAATATCACACCCAGACACAGAACAAACAATCATGCTCATCACACAAAGTTTGTCTTTGGTGGGAATCGAACCCACGACCTCCGGCTCAGCAGTCAGGGCCACTAACCGCTAGACCAACAGGCCCGTCAAAATAAAAATCAAGTGTGTTTGGAATGGGGAAAAAAATATACAATAAGCTGCCAAGTTGTATTAAAATATCTGATACATAAATATATTCATTTTGAGACTTAAAGAATTCTTACTCATATTATAAAAGCGAAAGTGAGTTTGTTTGTTTCGTCTTAACGCATAAATAGATTTTGATGAATTATGGTACAGAAATAGTTGGGACCCTAGCGACGGACATAGGCTATTTTTTTAAAGAGAGTGAGAAATAAAGGAGAAAGAGGGAACAAAAGGGGAAAACTTAGCTTTGCTATTACAATAAATAAGGCGCAAGGGCAAAAACTACAGGTAGGAAAAGTAGAAATCAGGAAAGGGAAACTGTGTTACCCCAAATTAAACGTGAGCGAAGCCGCGGGCAAAGGCTAGTTTCTTATAATCTAAATATTATTATCTAATAATCTAAATTCAACTAGCAGTACATGTGTTACTATGCAATTTTTCTACCTACCTCCCCTACTTTTATTTCAATACAACCCTCTTCTGGTATTTACCAACACCTCAAAAAAAAGTTGACACTCTCCCCCGCTCCGCCCAGAGCGGGGGAAGTTATTTGATGATTTCCTATCCGCAAAAAAAAACAGAAATAGCCAAGTGTCTTATGTTTTTTTTTCATCATTCAACGGAAAGAAGTTGTAAACTAGTTTGTGAACTGAATTCAACAACTAAAATACTGTAAGAAAATAAAAATGACTTTAGATATGTGCGTTCACAAATATTTTATATACACAACAAAATTATTTAAAATCAACAAAAAACTGTGCTGTACCGTCTATTAATCAAACTCATTGTACCGTGAAGGATCCCTTTATTCGAAATCACAAATAAAATCAACAAATTAATGAAAGTAAACATTTTTATAACCCGTTGTTGACGCAAATTTTACCGGAAAGCGTTTTTTTTTTATTTCAAATAAAGCTTATCCAGCATTAAATAATCATGTAGGTATATACTTTTCTTGCTCGTGGCTAAATAATAGCAGCCGCTTGAGTCGATCTTTAGGTTAAGCCGGTTTAGCCGTAAGCCGTTGGTCCCGGCTGTCATTTGTAGATCTTTGACAGTCGTTACAGGTAGTCTGTGTTCCGAAAGTCTGACAACCAGTCTTACCAAAAGGTAAGGTATCGCATCGTTTACCCAGTACTAACTGGGTTGTGGAGGTCAGATAGACAGTCGCTCCATGTAAAATACTGATATTCAGCTGCATCCGGTTAGACTGGAAGCTGACCCCAACATAGTTGGGAAAAGGCTAGGCAGATGAGGCAGATGTATATACATTTCTTGCATATCTAGAATCGAATTTAAGATGGAGTCGCCTGTAATCACACGGGCAAGGGGGTCTATAGGTTATGGCTTGTTGTCCGTTTACTGGTTGTTCGAAAGAGATACCGCGCAAAAGAAGGAACGTGGGTGGGTTTTAGCAATAGTCTGACACTCTCTGCCGCTCCGCTCAAGTGGGGGAAGTTATTTGGCGATTTCCATTTGCAAAAAAATGGGGTGTTAACGAATATACTGACCTGT
The DNA here is from genome assembly GCA_958449745.1 of Ochropleura leucogaster. Lineage (NCBI taxonomy): Eukaryota > Metazoa > Arthropoda > Insecta > Lepidoptera > Noctuidae > Ochropleura > Ochropleura leucogaster. The sequence goes on along the minus strand of OY288223.1, from coordinate 6,787,060 downwards.
TCGAACATACCTCGAAACTTTAAAAAGAACCTTATCCCTATCATATTACGATTCATGAGTTTCCAAAACACATTGGGCGTAGAGGTAATCCAATCGGGTTGATCCAATTCATTTTTAGTTCATTATCGCGTAAGTAGACCATAAGTGAAAAGAAGAAGGAAACGATAGTAAATCACGGATTTTGATGATGTTTGTCTGATGTTTTTGGTTTTAGAATACATATTATGTCTGTTTCTTTTTCTTTTACTGTTTTCAAAGCAGTATTGATGACATTTTTACATCGGATGAAAAAGCTAGATTTGTATCTACCTCCTTCATAAAGGGCCGACAAAGGGAGCTAGGACGACACATACTTAAGTGTAACATAAATTAGTTGATTTTTGAATCAACTCAAATCAAAAGTTGTATATTCAAACAAGGCTGAAGATCCTCACTTTTTGAACGTCATTCACACACAAGACAGTCCCGACACAAGACGGATAATCGGAATATAAATTGTATTTTTAAAATCGATGTCCGATCTGATTTTAAAAATACAATTTATTATCCGACAGCTTTATGAAACCATTAACTATTATATAATAGTCAACAAGCCTATTAGTTTCCCAATGGGCTTTCTTCTGTAGGTAGTTTTCTGCAGTATTTTTATAACTAAAAAGTAAATATAAATAAACAACACAATCAAAACACATTGATTGTAACAATCTATACGTTCATAAATATTATTCCAGCCTGTGTTAATAATATACCTTGGGGAGTTCAGTTACACGAACGATTGGCTCGCTTGATTTTGTACTGAATGAGAATATTATGTTATTTATTTGTAATTTTCCCGAAAAAATAACTGGTTATTTCTCCCAGCGAATGTTATTTTCCCGGTCACAATAAAATATTTTTATTTTTTCTGTGAAAATTGTAGTGGCCTGGAGCTATATTAATAATAATATATATATACTAGCTTTCGCCCGCGGCTTCGCCCGCGTTAAATTTGGGGTAACACAATTCCCCTTGCGCCTTATTGATTTGTAATAGCAACGCTAAGTTTTCCCTTCTCTTCCCTCTTTCTCCCTCACATCCCACTTTTTTCAAATTATTAGCCTATGTCCGTCTCCTGGTTCCCAACTATCTCTGTACCAAAATTCATCCAAATCGGTTCAGCCATTAAAGCGTGAAGAGGTAACAAACAAACAAACTAACTCACTTTCGCTTTTATAATATTATAGTAAGGATAAGTAAGGATAGTAAGGATAAGGATATTATACACTTCTGTCTAAGTTGACACACTAATACTTGCTTTTTATAACATAAATGCGCATTTGTGTTATAGTCCGTTGTAATAAGGGTTGAGCCTATTGCCATCAACTCGGCACTATTCTAGTTTAGTTATTTTGTTTGTTACGTCTTCACGCCTAAATGGCCTAAAAGATTTTGATGAATTTTGTTACAGAGATAGTTGGGACCCTGAAGACAGACATAGGCTAAAAAAACCGGCCAAGAGCGTGTCGGGCCACGCTCAGTGTAGGGTTCCGTAGTTTCCCGTCCGTCAAAATAAGTGTTCCCAGTTATGAGGCCAACCGAACAATTCGGTAATACCCGATCCAATGTAATAAATACCTACAGCGCCATCTCTCGGGGAATTGGGTTACTTATTAATACAAAGACGTGCAATTTTGGTGGTAATTTTGGATTGCGAGAACCGATATCAATAATTCTTTTTTTGTTTGAAAAAAGATACGTTCAGGATAATAAAATATGTAAACAAAATTACAAAAAAAGCTTGCACATACGATTATACTACAAACATAGTCCAGAAATTATTTTGTACAACTTTTTGTCTTTTTTGTACAAAAACTGTTGTGTCAATCAAGTTCAAAATTATTTTCATAGAAAGTCCTTATAAAGTTCTACTTTTCAGATTTTTTTCATATTTTTTAGACTTATGGTTCAAAAGTTAGAGGGGGGGGACACATTGTTTTTTACTTTTTGAGCGATTATTTCCGAAATTATCAAAAAATAATCTTAGTAAACCCCTATTCATTTTTAAATACCTTTCCAACAATATATCACACGTTAGGGTTGAAATTAAAAAAAAAAACACTTCCCACTTTACATATAGGGTGGCTACCCTAATAAAACATTTTTTTCAAATTTTTATTTTACGACTTTGTCGGCGTGATTGATATACATATTGGTACCAAATTTCAGCTTTCTAGTGCTAACGGTCACAGAGATTAAGCGAGGACGGACGGACGGACGGACGGACGGACGGACAGACAGACATGGCGAAACTATAAGGGTTCCTAGTTGACTACGGAACCCTAAAAAAGTGAGAATAGAGTAGGGGGAGAAAGAAGGAAGAAAAGGGCAGAGAAGGATTTTTTTTTTCGATCATCACAGGTGTTAAAGTTAGCGTTAGCCTAAAGTAACTATGCCACGCGGACAAAGTCGCGGGCGGAAGCTAGTTTGTTATAATTAACTGTAAGTAACCTATCTATATAGTAATTGAATTATCAATGAAGTAATTCGTAAAAATGAAGTATCTTTTTGTACGTGTAACTCCTAACCAAAAAGAAACCTGGCAATAACTAACCTTAGGCCTATATTACTTAAAATAGGCGACCATACGTTTTTATCAAATCGCTAGTGCCTTGAAAATTCGCAAAACGGACACAACCATCAACAACGTCTGCCCTCACGCGTCTGCCCGTGTTCGGGTCGCGCACTCAGCGATGAGCCACTTCTTCCCCACCGCACCTACCCCGCTCCCCCCACGCCCCGTTCGCCTGGCACCGCTGCCGGTATTTATTACCGAAACAGTATTAATCGCCGAAATTGCTATGACTCTGCATTTTAAATCTGTGATATCTTCGAAAATATTTATTTAATTTACATGCTGTAAAAAGCCATATTGATCTTTATTAAATGCACAATGTATTTAAGATACTTAATTGGATAAGGATTAATACCGTATTGCTTAAAATCGCTTCGTAAATAAGCCATTATTTCTCGTACAAAGTAAAGGATAAAAAATGGTTATTGTGGGTTATTCCTAAGAGATAAACATATACCATCACGGACTTTTTTGTAGACCTTTTGAAGTTGTACAATTCTGTAGTACATTGTTTTGATCTATCTTGTAGGATTCAGTCAGCGTTTGCAATGTAAGCGCAAAAAATGTGTTTTTTTACGACCTCACATTAGAAACCTCAAAAATTGTAGCCTATGTGTTATTCTGATATATAAGCTATATTGTGGTAAAGTTTCATTCAAATCCATTTAGTAGTTTCTACGTGAAAGAGTAACAAACATCCATACATCCATACATACAAACTTTCGCCTTTATAATAGTAGTAGGATATATATATACTAGCCGGCCCGGTACGTGCTTCGCTACGTATTTACAAAAAAATGTGATGCAGTGCCATCTGCCGGACAAAATTGTGAATCTAAACCATTCCCAGATCCCCTTGAACACACACAAAAAATTTCATCAAAATCGGTCCAGTCGTTTGAGAGAAGTCAGTCAGTGACATACACACTCACAGAAGAATTATATAACCTAAATCCAACATCTTAAATTACATAGATTATTTATAGCTTAATCCTTTTGTTTCTTCAAAAACTGTTAGAACCGTTTTATAAATTTTTGGAAGAAAGGTAAAGAGGAAAAATATTTATTCGTCGTTCAAACGTCCTTGTGTTCATATTTAAATACTAAGAGAAAACGTTTTATGCTTACGGTTGTCGTTTTGTTAATTGTTGTTTGCTGTGTAGAAGGCTTGCACGTCGTGACTGCGACGGACAGATCACCACTCAGCATGATGCTGGGCCATAGGGTAACTTAGTTGGGAGCAAGTTGGCCGGCTTTCCATTCATACAGTCCGCAACTACAACTTACTCACTTTTGCTCACTTGAGGCTTAGCTCCCGCAGATATCAAGGGTTGGCTTTACAATTTGTTTGTGGTTGTGAAATAGTCTTACTGGCCTACAGCATCGCGCTGGTTTTCAGTGGTCACCAGGAAAAATACGCCACTTTACTTTCTAACTTTTTCCTCAAGTGTACATCATTTAGCCTTTTACCGACTTTGTTGGGGTTGGCTTCCAGTCTAACCGGATGCAGCTGAATACCAGTATTTAACATGGAGCTGCCTATCTGACCTCTACAACCCAGTGAGTACTGGGTAAGACTTTTGGGACAGACTACCTGTAACGACTGTCAAAAATCTACAAATGACATTCGGAACAAACAGCTTAACGTGCCTTCCGAGCCACGAAGAAAACTCGGTATGTAACGGGTGGTCACCCATCTACACACCAACCTAATTCCTCAACTGTACGTCATACAAAAATAATACTTCAAACCTACATAAAATGTGTAGGATAACGGGTACTTTCATATTACATCCCACTGAATTGTAAAGGAGCGAACAGATTGTATCTGGTACAGAAGCGGTCGGATATTATTCCCCCTGTAAGGCGAAAAGCGGTAACTCAAAAAATCTATGTTTCGAGAAAACTGGGAATATAAATACAAACACATTCATAATATCGCGCTTTTTCCAAACATAATCTTTTCACCTACAAAAATGATATACGGAAGTCTTTCTGACTAGTTGGTAAAACGATCTAATAAAGTGACGGTGCAGTCGGCGCTGCCTGTGGTTCAGCGGTCAACTGCTGCACTGCGTGCGAGTTCGATTCCCGTACAGAACATTTTTTTTAAGACCTAGAATAGTTTTTTTTTTTATTAAAACTTTGCCCCACACTAGGATATTCTTCCATATGTGTGTTTACAAACATTTAAGCTCACATACACAAACAGCCAGACCCGGAACAACCATCTGTAATCCATACAAATATTTGTTCCGTGCGGGGATTGAACCCGCGACACGTAGCGCAGCAGTGCGCCAACCATGTCATCAAAAATTGTTCCGGGTCTGGCTATTCATTCATGTAAATTTAAATATTTTTAATGCACTCACGATACAAGAGAACATTACTATACCTTCCCTTTTTTATTAGTCACTGGCAATTAGTCAAGAATTAAAAAAAACAATTCATCATAGCTGGCATCGCCTCAGATACTAAAGAGGAAAATAAAACCTTTTTTATTTTTTTTTCCTGAGTTACGGCTGTTTTGCTTACGACGACTACCAGTATTGCTTGTAATACATACCTACTTGACCGGAAATTACCTACCTTCCTACACAAAGGGACACAAATTGACAGTAGGCAGGTTTCTTTTATCGTTTGTACAGTTATAACTTTTTACCTATGTTTAAATTATATTTTGATAAGATATAGGTAATTTGTTTTGTTTGAGGATCTTCAAATATCGAATAGGGTCTCTAGTCGCTTACATAATAATATTATGAAATGTGCGCCATAGATGTTTTTTTTTTTATAAATTCGAATTTAGAATTTCTGATCAAACGAATCTAGATATTTGAGATCAAAATGGCCGGTTCAACAAAAAGGCTTTTCATAAAAAAGGATCTAATATAAGATTGCTATACTATTTTCGCTAAAGCATGTTGCAGGTGACATTAGATGAAAATATATGTTTCGTGCTTCATAGTAATGATCCCATCAATATTTAATAAAAAAAAAAAAACAAAAATACCGTTGTCCCACACTAGGACTTTCTCCTGTTTCGTGGGTGCGTTTAAAACATTAAACTCACATACACAAACAGCCAGACCCGAAACAAATACCTGTAGTTCATACAAATACTAGTTTCGTGCGGGGATCGAACCCGCGACACGCAGCGCAGCAGTCGATCGCTCATACACTGCGCCAACCGTGCCGTCATAATGTTATGTCTGTGGGTAGTCCTATACGGCTATGACATTCAGGGTAAAGCCTTAACCCTTATTTTGAATTTGTCCGTACCACCGGACAAGTACTTTAAAAAAATCCATCGCCCCGTCTATTTCTATTTTTGCAACAAAAAAACTACTAAGCTATTGGGAGGTCGGTCAAATTTTAGCAGAAAAATAAATTTTGCGTGTGACAACCTAGTGTTTGACAGTTGGCGAAAAAATGTCGGCGTAACTGCATACTAAGAAAGTCTTTCAGGTAATTTATTAAAAAATATTATTTTTTGCTTATGTTGCGTAGATTTTTTATTTGTGTTTTGTGAATTTAGTCTACTAACGTTCAAATAATACGATTTCATAGCTTTTGCTTACGTTATTCATAATAATTATCGAGTTTTTTACTTGTCCGCCACACCGGACCTCGTCGAAACACCTGTATTTATTGTGCCTTACAGCTTGTCCGTCACGGCGGACCTTGTCGAAATATGGTATGAAAGGTAAAAGATTTGAGTTGTCGGTATTGTCAAAACATTACATCTATTCTCAGTACTTACCAACTTGTTAGATACTTCTTATCTACCTAGCCTTTACATAAAACTAAAATACTAAAAACTAATTACTAAAAGTTAGCCTACCTACTTATTTGACCTACCTACTTACGTGAAAAGAACCCTATACCTATTCTCAACAGGTACTCACTGGTGTATATTATATACCTACTACTTATCTGCTTAGCCTTTACGTTACACTTACATGCTCAAAATTAAGTACCTACTAATTTTTATTCCTAAAGAACTACTTACTTTTGTAAGAACTGGTTACTCACTGTCTAATTTACAAAACTAATATTGACTCTATAATGTACACCATGAGTCTCTGTATCTGTGTGCCCTCTTACTTACCCTATTACTTTTTCGTATTAACTATATTTTTTTTATTGGTGGTTGTGTTTTGCTTAGCACGTATTTCTTTTATTTTGCTTCAGTCTTCCCTGCATGCACGCTCGAAAAAAATATTGGCACTCGTTCCTGCAGAACGTGCACCGTCTGAAACAGATGATAGCTCCGGCGCCGAAAATGAGCCTCATCCATTCTCTAATCCACCTTCTGTCTTTAGTTCACCTGCACCGTCTATTGCATCTTCGCTAGAGCGCTTGAATATCGCAGACAGCCCTGATGAAAACCCTTCTGAAACAAGTTTTGAACTCAACAACGACTTCCCGACGCCTTTGACTCCAATTATAGAGCAAGTTTACCCGAACCAGTCGCAGGAATCCAATTTTGCAAGCTTACCTTCTATATCGTCTTTACCCTCGTTGCCAACACCTGTGCATAGAAAAAGAAGACTCAGAAAACCATCAGTTGTGACAAAAAAGAGACCCAAGCAAATTCAAAAGTTTTCCCTCTCGTACAAATGGAAACAGAGTACCTTTTTGTATAGAGCCCAGATAGAAGATACTGCAGTAGTTGAAGATCCTCCCGTAGTACGTTCACCTTTAGATACTTTAATTTTGACGTTTTTCTCTGAAGATGTGATTGCTAATGTTGTACAAGAAACAAACGCATATTCCGTACTAAAAACAGGCCGCTCTATAAATTTGACAGAAGATGAGTTTCGCGACTTTCTTGCTATCCTAATTTTGATGGGCATTGTGTCGCTACCATCGTATTTAGATTACTGGTCCAAAAATATTGGTACGACAAAATTGCTAGTGTTATGTTGTTGAAGAGGTATGAAGCCATCCGCCAAAATTTACACTTTGCGGACAATAACTTTGAAAGCTCTGACCGGTATTACAAAGTTCGCTTTTTGCTTGAAGGAATACGAAAAAACTGTCTGGCTCAGGAGAGTGTTACAGGCGAACACACTTTCAGTATCGATGAAATGATGGTGCCGTATAAAGGACGAAAAGCAGGCAAAAGACGACAGTACATGAAATGTGATACACGCCTTTGTTTTGTGACGGGCAAAAATCCTCGCAACTGTTTTTTGAGCTTTCATGTTAAATAATACAGGCCCTTACAGTTTCTTTGTACTTTTATAAAAAATAAAGGCTCTTTTACTATTATATTCTTTTACTTTATACTATGCAACTTCTTTCACGTATTCGATTAAGTCCGCTAGGACGGACAAGTCATTTTAACACTTTTTTTACTAAGATTCGATAATGTCCGGTGTGGCGGACATCGCTTTTCTCCATAAGGGTGGGGGGTAGATTTTTTTTTTCTTTTTTTGGAGGTTCAGAAAAACCATGGAAACTAGGTTATACAATAAAATTTTAATAAGTTTACTATCACCTTCTCTGTCGAAATAAGGGTTAAAGGCTTTCACTCATACGTTGCAGATTGAAGAGGAATGGTAAATTTTACTTACGGCACCTGCACCATGTTATAAGTAATACACGGAATCCTTACTAATATTATAAAAGCGAAAGTGAGTTTGTTTGTTACGTCTTCGCTACGCCTAAATGGCTAAACGGATTTTGATGAATTTTGGTACGGAGATAGTTGGGACCATGGGATCTTTAAAAACAAAAAGAGAAAGAGGGAAGAAACAGAAAAACATAGCTTTACTATTACAATCAATAACGCGCAAGAGCAAAAACGCAAAAACTACAGGTAGCAGGTAATCAGGAAAGGGGAACTGTGTTACCCCGAATTTGACACGAGCGAAGCCGGGGGCAAAGCTATTTTTTAAATACAAATGTAACATTGTCTTAAGTAAACGTCGACGTATCACGCTAGGAACTTCTGCCATAAAACAACTATTTCAAAACTTCGCAGAACTTCCGTTTCAGACATCCTGTAGCCCTACTATGACCTCTTTTTTTTTTTTTTTTTTTTTTTTTTTTCGGGTGGGAAATCATCCAATGACTTCCCCCGCTCTGGGTGGAGCGGGGGGGCATGTCAGACTTGTACTGACTAAAACCCACCCATGTTTCTTCTATTGCCCTTTACGTTCCGAGGCCGCGGTATCTCTTTCGAACAACCCGCAACCCCGGCAGGCAGAGGCTCTGGCAAGCCCCTCTGCTTGGCTGACACTCTTTGAGGCGCGCGTGAAACACGAACGCGCCGTCGACACGGCCTGTCGTCAATCGACGGACGGACGGTGAACTACCCATTGCTCACCGCCCACAGGCCCGCATCTACGGTGGCCGGAAGTCGTCTCGCGGCGCCCGGCGCCATGGGCGTCTCCCGCGGCGGCTGGGTTGGGCAGATGTTCTCTCCCTCAAACGCCCGGCCACCTCCTTCGCTAACATTACTGCTTCGCAGAAGGTGGTGACCGCTTCCCATTCCCTCTCGCTCCGGACCATGGCCTGAACCAGGGCCGGACGCGAGAGATCGCCGCCGCCGATCGCCTCCACGAGGGCACGGCGGTGCTCCGCCCAAGCCGGGCAGATCGCCACTGTGTGCTCCACCGTGTCCTCCGGGCGATCGTCACAATGGTGACACCCGGGCGCTTCCTCCCGCCCGATGATGTGCAGGAACCTCCCGAAACTTCCGTGTCCGGTGAGGACCTGCGTCAGGCGGTAGGTGAGGACGCCATGACGCCTCTCCAGCCACTCCTCAAAGAGGGGACTTATCGCCACTATTGTGGCGAGCCCTGCACGGGGTTGCGACAGTCGCTCTCTCCATGCCACCATGAGATCGCACCGGAGGTCTGCCCGCCGAGCGGCAACTTGCCGCGGCAGTGGGTTTTCCCCCCGGTGTAGTGCCTCCGCGCGCCACTCAAACAGGCGCGCGAGGACTATCGCCTCCAGATCCCACGGTGGCAGTCCGGCAAGGAGGCTTGCTGCCTCGCCGGAGATCGTGCGGTAGCCCCGGACAAGCCGTATGGCCACCACCCTTTGGGGCGCGTTCAGATAGTGGGCGGCGCGCCGCCCTAAAGAACGCGCCCATACTGGGGCCCCGTAAAGGGCCATGGACCGCACGACTCCGGCATAGAGCCTACGGCAGGAGGCGTTTGGCCCCTTGAGGTTGGGCAGGAGCCGCTTGAAAGCAGCCCCCGTCCGCTCGAGCTTGGGAGCCAAACGTCGGAAGTGTTCGACGAAGTTCCACCGGCTGTCGAGGACGATTCCCAGGTACTTCATCGTCGACCCGACGCCGATGCGAACCCCTCCTACCGTCAACTGGGATCCCGACGGTGGCGTGTTTCCGCGGCCATGAAAAACCATGGCCTCAGATTTGTGCAAGGCCACCTCGAGACCCAGTAGCCGGATCCTCTCCACGACTATCGCAACCCCGCGTGTCATATTGTCGGCCGCCGCCTGGTGCGACCCCCCCTGAGCCAGGACGAGCGTGTCGTCAGCGTAGCAAACTACACTGACGCCGCTGGGGAGGTCGGCGCGCAGCACCCAGTCGTAACCGATGTCCCACAGGAGCGGCCCCAAGACCGATCCCTGTGGGACACCGCACGACATCTCTCGCCGGTTCCACTCTCCAGAGCGACCGGGGTATATGACGGCCCTGTCCGTCAGATATGCCCCGACCACACGACGAAGATAGGTCGGCATCCGGTGGTATTGGAGTGCCTCCCTGATGCAGCCCCAGGGCATGGTGTTAAACGCGTTAGCGATGTCGAGAGACACCGCCACGACAACCCCACCCCTGGACACTGCAGCCCCCGTCGTAAGGGCTCTCACGCGCATGATGGCGTCCACCGTCGAGCGCCCCTTGCGGAAACCATACTGGTGATCCGCAAGATCCGGCCCCGTCCCCACAAGGTGCCCGACGAGGCGGTTTGCAATTACTCTTTCAAAGAGCTTGCCCACCTCGTCGAGCAGCACAATGGGCCGGAATGCGGACGGAGAGTCCGCAGGGTGCCCCGGCTTCTGAATGAGGACCAGCTTCCCCGTCTTCCAACGAAGTGGGAACTGGCCTCTCTCCAAGCATGCGCTTAGGAGCCCTAGTAGTCGGGGCCCGAGAGCCTCCAGGGCCAGGACCCAGGCTTTGCCATGCAAGCCATCGGGTCCCGGGGCGGTGTTTTTGGCTTTCAGCCTGCCCACCGCCGCTCTCAGATCCACCCCAGTCACCTCCGGAACGTCGTCGTCGTCGTTGTCCTCGTGGTCCGCTTGTGGCACCGCAAGCGGCGGAGCCATGGGCGGAGGAGCATGCTCCCCTCGCGAAGGGAACAGAGCGCTCACCACATCCTCAACTAGTTGGGGCCGGAGACTCTGCGTCAGCGGGGGGGCCCTGGTGCGGAGTTTATCCCGCACCATCTTGTATGGGCGCCCCCACGGATCCCCGTCCAGAGACTCCAGCATCTCCTCGCGGGCCAGATCCTTGGCCCGCAAGACACCTTCTAGGAGGGCGGTCTTCGCCGCTCTGTACCCCTCATATAGCTCCGCCTCAATGGCTGCCGCATCCGGTGCTCTGATGCGGAGCCTGCGGTGCCTGGCGTACCGGTGTCGCGAAGCGACGCATGCCTCTCGCAGTGCCGTCAGCTCGCGCGACCACCAGTACACCTGACGCCGGGCGCTTCCAGGCCGGACTCGGGGCATTGCCACGTCACAGATCTCAGACATGGCCTCCTGGAACCAGTCCGCCTCGTGGTTGGTGTCGGCAGGCCTGTCCGGTGATGACACCCAGGCCTGCACGATCGAGGCTTCCAGGAGGAGCTCCCGGTCCAGCTGTTTCAGCGCCCAACGCGGACCACTCGGGGCCTGTAGGACCGGCGCGCTGGAGGTCTGGGTGGAGACGTCGAGCCGGATATACCGGTGATCGGAGTAGGTCTCCACCTCCTCCATGACGCGCCAGTCGACGACACGCGGCGACAGAGCGGGGCTCGCGAACGAAATGTCCACCACCGACTCACCCCGCATCCGCACGCACGTGGGAACAGAACCCCGATTTAGGACGACCAGGCCTGTCTCCAGTGCCCAGTCCTCCACCATCCTTCCCCGCATATCCGTGCAGCGAGAACCCCAAGCCAAGTTCTTGGCGTTGAAGTCCCCGAGCACTAGCACGGGGAGGGAGGGGTTACCGACGACGACGGTCAACTCTCTGAGGGAGTTGTGGAACTCGGCGAGAGTTCGGCTCGGGGAGAAGTAGACGCCCGCTACGACTATATCCCCGAACCGTGCAGCGACGCACCCCTGACCCTTCCTGACACCCTCGAAGGACGGGGTACCGGCGGCGGCCGACGAGATGATGGTCACTGAGCCGCTCAGGTCCTCAACCCAGTCGTCCCTGGGGAGGACAAAGTACGGCTCAGAGACCACGGCGATATGAATCGACCACTGCGCCATGCTCTGGAGCAGGAGATCCTGAGCGCAGGCGCAGTGGTTGATATTCGCCTGGAGGAGGCGCAATGGGGCCGTTATTGGCACTCCATTACAGCCCCCTCCTGGGCTCCCTCTGATGGCCCGGCTGCCACTGCTGTGGCGTCAGCGGTGGCAGTGATGGCAGCGGCAGCAGCGGCGACAGCTGCGGCGGCGGCGTTGGTGGTGGTGATCGCGGAGGACCCTCCCTTGCCCCTAGTTTTGGCGGGTGGTGCGCAGGCCTTGCCTCCCGCCCGGTGATCGGCCGGCCTGGCCGCCGTTGCACATGCGTCGCAGTGCGGCGCGGCGTCGCAGGTCGCGGCCTTGTGACCGGGCTGACCGCAGCGGAAGCACAGGCGGCTGCGGTCCACCTCCGAGCACTTGACTGCCACGTGGTGACCCACGTGACAGCGGAAGCATCTCAGAGGTCGGGGCTCTAGCAGTTTAACCTGCGCGGATACCCAGCCCACCAAGAGCCTTCGGCCCTCCACGATCGTTTTGGCTGCCGCCACGGGGCAGCTAACCGTCATGGTTCGCATGCCCTCGAAGTCAGGACGAACCGTGCCCACTGCCTTAACTTGGTCAGCGGGGCACCCACCGGTCCTGACAACGGCGGCTACCACTTCCTCCTCCACCACGGAGTCGTCCAAGCCTGAAATGCGCAGGCTTGCGCACCTGACAGGCCTGGACACTCGGGCCTCGTCCGCATCAAGGGACGCCCTGAGCTTTTCAGCTAGGGCGTCAGCGGACGGGCCACTGGCTGCACCGGGGATCTCCAGCATTCGGGCCCCTGTTGCGGTGACTCTTAGCCGGAGTCCCCCGGTGATCCCGAGCTCCTCCAGGTTTACCGCCGCCTTTGCCTTGGAGAGCACGTCGCGGTAGGTCACGCCCCTCTGTTCCGCTTCGGGCTGTAGTGTAAGCACTACAGCTGCGGTCTTCGGGGCGCGAAGCCTAGCCGCGCCGTTTCGCCGCTGCTTCTGCGCTCTCTTTTTTGCGGCCTTAGCCGCTTTGCGCCCCCTCTTCTTTTCCCCGACCACTTCCCACCCGGTTTCGGCCGTCGGTGGGTTAGGCGAGGGGGGGGTGTTACGCGAAGGGGGCGTGCCGGCGGCTGGCGCTGACGCCTTTGGTGCTTTGGCCTTCTTCTTTTTTTTATTTTTTGGCCGCGGCGCTGGTTGTGCCGGACCCGGATTTGCCGAGGCCGGCGCCGTATTTGCCGGAACCGGTCTCGCCGGGACCGACGCGGGCTTCAATGGGGCCGGCTTTGCAGGGGCCGACGCGGGTTTTGCCGGGGTCTGCTGTGCAGGGGCCGTCGGAGTCCTGCAACTGGGCCGGCCTGATGGCTTCGGTCCAGCGGCAACGGCCGAGTAAGATGCCGACCCCGGGCCCCTTTTTGCCGTTCCTGGGCCCCCGCTTGCCGTCCCCGTGGCTCCGCTTGCCGTGCCCGGACCCCTACTTGCCAAGGGCGGGCGCAGAACGATGCCCTCCAGGACGGAAAACCGCGCCTGGAAGGCAGCCATCTCTTGCCGGACCAGGTTGAGAACCCGATCCTCAACCGGTGCGGCACGGCTTGCAATCTGCTGCCCACCCTCGGGTGTCTCGCGGGAACTCCCTCCCCGGAGACCGGCCAGATCCGCCTGGAGCTTCCGGTTCTCCTCTAGGAGGAGTTCCGTGGCGGCCGTCAGGCGGGCCACCTCGGCCCGCAGTTCGGCCACCTCGCTCGACGCGGAGGGGGGCCCGAAGTTGGCCTCTGCTGCCGCAATTATGGAGGCCGCGGCCGTACCCACTGCTTTAAATTTAGTGGCCTTCTTCATTTTTAGGGCCACGTCCCTGACCGCGGCCTCAACGGCCTCCGCGAATCTGGCCTTACGCTCCTGGTTGGAGCCGCCAACTGCACTTACATCCCCGCTCGGGGTAACCACCTCCGGGTCTGTGTCGCTGGGCTCGGTATCGCCCGGGAGCCCCCCAGCCTCACCAGCTCTCTGGGCCATAGGGCCCCCGCCCTTGCCTCGGCCACGGCCACGCACACCACCGCGCTTGCTGGTGGGGATCTTCCGTGCCGAGGCAAGCTCCCCTTCCGTAGTGGACCCCTGGTCGACTACCTGCCTGGGCCGCTTGAGGAAGAACTTTCCGTTCTCCCTCCTAGCAGCCCCAGCCCTTTCGCGGCGGGAGCTCACTGAGCTTCCCGCGCTCTCCACACTCGATGCGGTGTCGGACTCGCACCCCGCATCCCTAACCTCCCTATCTTCGTCTTTCTCCCTACTCACGTCTTTGGGTTGTGAAAAATTAATATCCATTTTTGTTCCCACGAGTATGGGGGATATGTGTTGTCCTTTCTGGGGGTACCCCCTGTCCCCAGACAAGCCTTAAGGTGTAACCCGCCAGAGGGTCGGCTGGTACTCTGGCGGGGGTCGCACTAACGACTGAAGGTCCCATAGGAACACCCGTCAGCCATTCATCTCCTCGCGGTGCGCCGCCGCTTGAGATTCGGGGTGACTTTTTATAGAGGTTTTCTACCTCGCGGTCCGGGCGGTTAAGCCAAGACCCTCGGTCCCAATCGAAGCCGCGAGACGTGATCCACGACACTCCGGTTTGGGGTTACGAGATCGACGGGGACAGAGAAGGAGTGCCTCCTCTGTCTGCTCGGGGCATGGTGAGTGCACACCGAGCCCGCCCTTGCTCCTCCGCTGTGCCCTCTGCTTATCAGAGGGTCACGCGGAACAACGCACCGGTGGTCCGGGTTGGACCCCTCCCACGTCAGAATATTCGCCACGGACAGTGGTCTTCCCCAAGGGATAGGAATTTCTCCCCATTACTCGGGGAATGCCACTGTCCGCGCCCAGGGTGCACCGGCCCAGCAACTGCTGCTCCCACTCAACGGATCGAAGAGGGCAGCAGCCACTAGGCACACGTGGAGGTTTTCTGACTTTGCACCCCACTACTATGTTACTATGACCTCTTAAAGCAATTCTTATTCCGCTGAGGGAAAGAGACAGAGTGTATATACAGGGTGTCTAGCACCATCTCTTTCCCTCAGTGGAATAAGAATTGCTATAAGATGTCATAGTAGCCCTTCTGAGGTCCTCCCACATACACGCATTTATAAGTTTTTGTTTTTTAAATCGTAAATGCTAATATTATAATATTGGTTTAAATTATTAACTTTGTTTTATACTTTTCGTTGAATTATATATTTATTTAGAGTAAATGATTGTAATATAACAAGAATCTATATGATGAAGTTATGAAGATTATTATTATACTTTATCAAAAAGCCTGTATCATTCGCAAATGTGAAAAAGTCGTATTATAGTATTATTAGTAGTAATTACTATTAATTTTATATTTTCTTATAAACAAAAAAAAACACAAAATACGCATAAGTAAGGGAATAAATTATCATAGTCAATGTCAATTGATTGACATAAATGTTTAAAATTGGAATGTGTTTTTTTTTGTGCCAGACTTTTCAAATCTTTTTGTGGACGCTTGTTTTTCTGCGGTTATCATAGAGAAACAGCACTATAATTGGAAGACTTGAATGACTAAGTTGACCATACATTGTCATCCAAACTAAACATTTATACCGAACATAAAAAAAAATCCTCCAATCCATACGTAGTTTTTCAACAACAATTAAGCCCTGTTTTCAGTTAAATAAAATTCAGCTTAATCGGAAACCGGAAAGTAGGTCAAATTTAACTTCTAAGATTTGATTACATAAATAATACACAGATAAAGCTAAAAAAATCGCTCGAATGCATTACGTTCACTCCGCGTTTTCGTGCTCGGCCCATAGATAAAAGAACTACCTACCTAAACAAAATCACAGCACCTATCAACTGTCAATATCGTTAAGATTGCGTGACTACTCTCACTTACAAGTTTAGGTAACTGTAACCGTACGTAAACACGACAGTTTATCGCTGCGCCGATTTGTACTAAAAAACACTAGGAAATGATGAAGGTTTGGGGACTGTCTCTTGTAAATTTTGACGTTCAAAAAGTGTTATAATTAAATCATCAAGGTAATTGGATTTTAATTTTTACTAAGTAACGTATTTTTTTTTAAACTTTGTCCACATAAGGAATTTTTCCTGTCTCGAAGGTGCGTTTACAAACATCTAAACTCACATACACAAACAGCCAGACCCGAAACAACTATTTGTAGGCCACACAAATATTTGTTCCGTACGGGAATCGAATCCATGAGATGGTACATCAGGACGCCTTTGCTCAGAAATCGGACATACAAAGCTTAATAAAAATAAATATTATTTCAGTTTGTTTTTCACTATAACACAACCAGACTGCAGTAACTGTCTGCAGGTGTGAATAGCAGTCGCTTTTTGTAAAAAACCTAGTTTTCAGATGCACCTGCTACTCAGCCGCACCTGGTAATCAGCTGCACCTGCTACTCTGCTGCACCTGGTAATCAGCTGCACCTGTTAATCAGCTGCACCTGCTACTCAGCTGCACCTGGTAATCAGCTGCACCTGGTAATCAGCTGCACCTGTTAATCAGCTGCACCTGTTAATCAGCTGCACCTGGTAATCAGCTACACCTGTTAATCAGCTGCACCTGTTAATTAGCTACACCTGTTAATCAGCTGCACCTGGTAACACTAACCGCCAACACCAACATAGTTGGAAAAATACTAGTCCGATAGCAAACATCCGATTTTTACATAATCTTGATAGTACGACTTAATATCTGAATGTTCGTCCTACCTGCAGAAGCTATGAATGAGTAATGAGAAAGCTGCGCCAACTCCCAATTACACTGCTGGCAAACTTTCCCTAGTCAAATATTAAAACGGCAATTCAAAGTTACCAGTTTAAAGCGTTATGTCTGCGATTTGAAGCGAGAAATTCGAATCATTGTCATAATCATAAAGCACATAAAGTGTCAATTTCAGAATATTGTCGATGTTTTTTCTTTAGGCTTTTATTTTGCATGACTGCGGTATGTCTTTCAAAACAATCCTGAAGGAGACAATCCCATCTCGTGTTCAGCCCTGGTTCAGTCCATGATCCAAAGCGAAAGGGAATAGGAAGCGGTCACCTCCTTCTGCGAAGCAGTTATGGTGGCCGGACGTTTGAAGGAGAGAACCATAAACCAACCCAGATGCCGTGTGAGGCACTCCGGGTTGCGGGAGCCGTGACAAAACTCCCAGCCACCGCAGATGTGAGTCTGTGAACCTCCGTCCACAGACTCACTTTGCTCACAAGCAATGGGTAGCCTATCACTGCTTTTCTCGGCTCTATAACACCCTCGCCTAGCAGCTGGAGCGTTAATTGCACCTAGGTCGCAATCAAAATGTTTCTTTATTTGAATCAAAATGTATTATTTCATCTAATGTCAGTTTCCATACGTGTTATGACCGATGTTTTTTTGTATTTTGACGTTCAATAAAGGTTGACCTCAGACTTATCTATACGAATATTATAAAGCTGAAGAGTTTGTTTGTTTGTTTGAACGCGCTAATCTCAGGGACTACTGGTTGGAATTGGAAAATTCTTTTAGTGTTGGATAGTCCATTTCTTGAGGAAGGCTATAGGCTATATAACATCACGCTACGGCCAACAGGTGCTGAGCAGCGCGGGTGAAACCGTGGGGAACAGCTAGTTTAATATAAATTTGAAACTTAATAAAAGGCAATGCAAACATATCAATTTGTTTCCATAATTATAGACGCAAAATCAATGTCATTTTAAAGAACCACTTCACTGCGAACGACAATTTCATTACGATAGGTGACACCATCACGAACCTCCGTTAACAGTTCTCTACACTAAACCGTAGATTAACGTGTCAACACCAATTCAATGCATTTAAATGTTCACATTTGTACGAGTATGGGGCGCCCGTAACCGTAAGTTAACTGCGAGTAAAGCCTCTTTACCGTAATTGGTTTATATGTTTACTAAGGCATGTCGTGGCTATGGGTTTATCCTCGGATGATTAGTGCTGAATGTGTATTAATAGGAGATTAAATAAAGACAATGTATTACACGTATTAGTTACGAAAGTAATTTAAGTTTTAACTTCACCTGCATCCCAATGGTGTAACCCACTTTTGTGTCACAATCTGAGTGTTAAGAAAATTAGTAGTACAGTCAACGTCACGATGTGCTTATTAAAATTAACTTTCAAGGGATGTCCTTTACCCAATCCAGCCACCGCAGAAGACGCTCCGGGCGTCTGGTGTTTCGAGACGATTCCCGGCCACCCTAGATGCAGGTCTGTGCACGGTGAGCAATGGGTAGCTCACCAACCGTCCGTTCAGTGACGACAGGCCGTGTCGACGTCGCGTTAGTATTCCACGCGCCCCGCAAAAAGATGTCAGCAAAGCAGAGGAGCCTGCCGGGGTTGCAGGTTGTTCGAAAGAGATACCACGGCCCCAGCACATAAAGGGCAAAAAAAGAACATGGGTGATTTTTAGTCACTAAAAGTCTTTTGATAATTTCCAATTCGCAAAAAGGGCAGGTCTCTTGAAAGTTAATTTTAATGCGTCTGAGGTAAGCTATTGATGCAGTCCACCGTACATTGAGACATAATGTTTCGAAAAAGTGAATACAATGTAAAATGTCATAACATAACATAACGTAACATGGCACCTGAACAGCAGAATCGAACCCAGAACGCCGTGCTCAGCAGTCGCGTTTGTGACCGCGAGACCATTGGTAAGAAAGTGTGATAACCGTCACACTTTCGAGCCCCTGACTACCTATTACGACTGTCAAAGATCTACAAAATATGTTAGGCTGGGCTTTCCGAGACACGTAGAAAATTTCAATATAATGAATGGTCACCCATCTCTGTATCAGCCTTGACCGAACAAGTGCTGCTTCACCTTGACTGGTCCAGTCCGTGGTGATAGCCATGCATGAGGTTGTCAGTTCTAATCCGGCAAGTACCAATGTGAATTTTTTTGTTCAGATGTCCTTTCTAAAAGTTCATTTAAGACAACGATGAAGGAAAACATCGTGAAGATACCTGGACTTATAATTAATATAATTCTGGAATCGCCAACCTGTCTTGAGCAATCGTGGTCATCAATGCTCGTGCTTTTTCTGTAAGTACTTAATGGGACAGTTAAAGGCTGGTAAAGAGCTCAATTTTTAGGTGCACAATGATTAACAGGATAAATATCAGAAATAATAACTTTCACAAAATCACGTTTGTAATCTTAACCTTCCTCTTGTTTTTAGATAATAGCACCATTTAAACCACAATAAACAATACTTATCCAAATTACATATTTCGACCTTTCTTCACAAATCTGCTAAAATATCTTGTACTCGCGAAAGCAAACGAAAACAAGCGCCGTTTAATGTAAAAAGAGACCACTAACTTAGAAAATTCTCTTGTCCCGAAAATGTTGACTTTTAATTAAGATGATGGAATACATTGAAAATGGGACTTTATTATTACAGGCAGAGGTTTCAGAGTTGAGTGTTAGGGGTTGTTTTCTTAACCAGCCCTCAAGGTCGGTATGAAGTGATCACGGAAGATTTTGCCCATCTCAGCGGTTTGCGGCCGTCTTGTACACAATTGGAGGAAACGAATAGAGGTTACCTTAACTACTGTTTAATACGGGGGTAATTTTCGTCCCTTGAAATAAACATTTGTATGTTAAGCAAAATATTTTAGTTGACCACCTGCAAAGACTGTCACAGATCTACAAATGACAGCTGTAACCAACACCTAAACGTGCTTTCCGAACCATGGAGGAAACTGGAAACTTTCCGAACCTTGAAACAAAAACAAACTTTAAATAAAATAAATTAATTTATTGGTTCTACTGGGTTAACAGAATATCTCATCCCCTAAGTTATGGACATATGTGTGGCCCTTGTCCTTTAAAAAATTTAAATATATCTCCTTGATAAAGTTCAATACGATCCGATCAGCTGTTTAGTCGTGAAAAGATCACAAAAACACATACATGCACAAACACAAAAAGCTACCCTACTATGACATCTTAAAAAAAAACTTATTTCACTGAGGGAAAGAGGCAGACCTATACAGGGTGTCTAGCACCATCTCTTTCTCACACACGAATAAGAACTGCTATCAGATGTCATGGCAACCCTTCTGTTCCTTACATATTTAATATATCAGTACTAGCTGGCGCTCGCGGCTTCGTCCGCACGATAATCGAAAAAAAAGTATCCTATGCATTGCTCTAGACTATAATTAACATCTGTGCTAAATTTCATCAAGATACCTTCAGCCGTTTCGAAGTGAAAGAGTAACAAACATACATACATCCAAACTCACAAACATTCGCATTTATAATATTACTAGCTTTTGCCCGCGGCTTCGCTCGCGTTAAATTCGGTAGCGCCTCATTAATTTGTAATAGCAACGCTAGGTTTTCCCGTTTCTTCCTTCTTTCTCCCTCATATCCCGCTCTTGTTTTTTTTTAAAAAAAAATAGCTTATGTCCGTTTCCTGGTTTTCAACTTTCTCTGTACAAAAATTCATCAAAATCGGTTTAGCCATTAAAGCGTGAAGAGAACAAACCAACAAAATCACTTTCGCTTTTATAATATTAGTAAGGATAGTACGATGGATTTGATTGTCTAAGGAGTCTAAGTGAACCCAACATTCATAACTGTAGCGGTAGTTATGTATGTAGGTATATGTAACCTTAACATTGCAAGTACTGTTCGACTTAAGTTAAGTTGTTTGACGACACGGTTAGCGCAGTGGCTGAGCGATCAACTGCTGCGCTGCGTGTCGCGGGTTCGATCCCCGCACGGAACAAATATCTATATGACCTACAGATAGTTGTACCGGGTCTGGGTGTTTGTGTATGTGAATTTAAATGTTTGTAAACGCACCCACGATACAGGAGAAAATCCTAGTGTGGGGCAACATTTTTTTTTATAAAAAAAAGAACACAATCTATCTGAATTTATCTCGCGAGATTGTAAACTGTCGAAAAGTTTGACTGTTATCTTGCGAAATAGATTATAATCTATAGCACGGCCAACGAGAAGCGATAACAAATGTAAACAAAACCCATGCTAAAACCCCATCTAAAATGGCCGCCCGAATGTTGGCGAACCCGTCTTAACGTTGTCATGTTTTTGCCGGGAGAACGAGACATTACGACAAAGACACAAGATGGAAAGAGCTAAATATTAGATTGGCAACGCCACAGTTGTTCTTTAGGTTAATGACCTTTCGTATCGCTTCTCGTTGGCCGTACTATAACAGTTTTAACAATTTTATGGTGACATATGCACATAACAAGCTTAATATCGGTCAGTTTAGGCCGAAAGGTTAAAGGGCTGAAACCAGGTCGTCCAATGTTCCGGCTGACGGGCCGCGTCAACAGTAAACAAATTACCGGATTGTTCGGCTCTGCACCGAACTAATATCGGACGAAAATATTGAGCTTCGGAATTTTGCGATCAACCTGTTTTATTGGATTTCTTTGTAAATGGTGTTTTTTAGAGACGAATGGAAGTTAAAATATATGATGTTTTTTTGTCTCTGCATCACCCTAAGATAGACTGGTAGAAAATGTCTAAGGCAGTAAAGTCCGCCTTGGTATAGTTTTTTTACTTGTACATAAAGTTATAATAAATAATAAAATAGAGAATTTTTACTGCATCATTGATCTAGTGTTCGCAATCGCGTTTGCATCCTGGGTTCGAGTCCCGGCTCGGCCAAAGTGTTATTGGGTTTTTATCTCAGGAATTTATCAGCAACCAGGGCGTCTAAATCTGTCCTCGATTGATGGCAATAGGATCGCCCCCTATTACATAGGACTTCAATATAACCGACAAAATATAGGTGTACTATTAAGTAAACCTCTGCCTAACCTTTCAGATATTACAAGCGTGATGTTATGTAACTTAAACACGGAAAGATTAATTGTTATGGTTTTAATATCTTTGAAAATGACTTTTTTTATTGACAGTTTTATGCCACAGAAGATTAAATTTGATGTTGGGAGTGTGGCCTAAAGAAAATATCACACTATACGCGGACGGGAAATCATCAAATAACTTCCCCTGCTGCGGGGGGGCATGTCAGACTTGTACTGACTAAACCCACCCATGTTCCTTCTAATGCCCTTTACGTTCCGGGGCCGCGGTATCTCTTTCGAACAACCCGCAATCCCGGCAGGCGGTGGCCCTGGCATGCTCTGCTTTGCTGACATCTCTAATTCTCTCTCATTAATGCGCCGTCTCTGTAAGATGGAATGGATCATAATTCAAAAGGAGCTTCAGCGCAGGCGCGGGCTTTCGTAGTTTCTTCTAATTTTTGGTTCTAGGACTTGACGGTTTCCTTAGATTGATTTTCTTCATTATTTCAAGAATAAAGTGAATTGCCTGTCTAAGTTCAAACAAACCACTCCGTCACAGAATGTGCACTTTGCAATGAAAGGCACTACTCAAAACGAGCTCTTTTCAAAGTGAGCAATTCGAAAAAGTGCAATCAACTTAATCAAAAATGGGTAAAAAAAAACCTAGGTTTAGATATTCGTCCTTTCCCAACACACGATAAGGGACTTCGTTCCAAGACTATAATATAATATAATAATAATAGCCTATATTCAGATCAACTTACATTTTTTGTATAATACATTTGCTTAATCTAAGTCTAACATTTTCCGTTTATCCAATTTCTGTAGATTTGTTTGCCAATCAGCAAAAGCCTCCTCCAACCTTTTCCACTCTACTCTTTTCTGCGCCACTCTGTTCCACGTCACTCCTGCTACTACCCTGATATCGTTGTCTCATCTTTTCTGTGGTCTGCCTCTCTTCCTCTCGTTCCAAGACTAAGCAAGAAAAAATTAAGACCAAAAGATATAACGACAATTTCGTTACAATTTTTGGTCTGATTTTGTTCCGTCTAGCCACCTTTTGCAACACGCGATAAGGATCTTCGTTCCAAAAAAACTGTCGGCAACATTACTTTTAACACCCTGAATGTACAAATCTGATTTTTTGTTTTATCACACATAACCTTTGGCCGTCACGTACATCCAAATATTCATGAAAAATTAATTCAAGCAATTTCCAATATCGTACGGTAGTTTCACACAAATTATTCTTGATATTAACGCGTGCAAAGTTTAAATATACACGTGAACCCACCACTGACCCAGTTTCAATCAACTGTGGCTGCTACTAAGTAATTCCTGACAAATAAAACCAAAAACATTTTGCCCTACCCGGAAATTGAACCTAAGACGTCGTTCGGGTTGCGGGTTGTTCGAAAGAAATACCGCGGCCCCGGTACATAAAGGTCAATTGAAGGAACATGGGTGTAGGTGTAGTAAGTACAACAAGTCTGCTCCTCTCATCCGCACCGCCCAGAGCGGGGGAAGTTATTTGTTGATTTCCCACTACAAAAAAAAATAGTATAAATATTTATAAGAAGTATGTATACACATAAACAAGTAAATCAATATAATATTATCATCATCATTTTGCCATTTATTCATGAAAGAAACCAATATTTTTTCGAATAAAAGGTAGGATAAAACCTAAAGCCTGGCTTTCACGTAAATTTCCTTTGACGTAATGATTGATATTTTCATTCATTCGCCTAGTTTTTTTTTTCTATTGGTTTAGTCATAGCCTAATTAATATTTTTTTTGTGAAAGGATTCTTTCATAAAAAAAAAAACGTGGCCCCACACTAGGAAATTCGCCTGTGTCGTGGGTGCATTTACAAGCTTTTAAACTCGTATACACAAACAGCGAGAAACGAAACAACTGCCTGTAGGTCATACATATAATTGTTCCGTGCGGGGTTCGAACCCGCGACACAGCAGTCGATTGTTCAGCCACTGCGCCAACCGCCAACCAATTCTTTTAATGAATGGTTTCTCGCAGTTCAACCAAGGAGGTTATCGTCTGTGGATGCCTTAAAAATTAAGACCTCCAGCCAGGGTAAAAACTTACAAACTAAGCGACTACACGCTAAGGGCACCCCCTGTTGGGTACGAGCTTCGGCTTAGGGCGTCGCTGAGGGACAGAAAGGGACAGGCTGGATCTGAGTGATATTATTTGAAGACTGATTTAAACTTACTGGCTCAGCATCGCGGGCTGGCTCTTGCAAGGGCGGGTGGGATTTATGACGTCTGAGTTAAGAAAGACTTAAAATAAAAATGTAAAGGTACGCTAGACGAGCGGAGCACGATCCGAGCGACATCGTTCGCGGTAGATAGATAGATAGATAAATCATTTATTTGATGCAACAAAAGACACAATACAAGAATTAAGATAAAAAAAAACATCACACAGAAAAAAATCATGGAACACATTAAAAAAAAACGTAAGGTAGACTGAGTTAAATCGACCCATAACCATTTAGACACATCACATAAATTTATTAAGGTCGCCCACTAATGGGCGGTGTGTGTCTCAAAATTGCACCAAAAAGGAGTCCAGCTCAGCATAATGCCAGGTGGATTACCGATGCAATAACAAATGTACAGACGCCTGCACATCAAGCTACTACAATCTGTCAGATTTCTTTGATAGATTTTCGACTTTATTTCTAAAGTATTAGGTTCAAGGTTCATTGGGAAAAATTGACAGTTACGGGTAGCTTGAGCTGCTGGCGTCTGTACAACAAACCTATAATGATTACTGTCCTCTAACGTGTTCTTCCGCAGTGGGCTCGAGGCTCGTGGCTAATGACATGTTTTGGTATATATGAGACCATGTTATTCTCTTACTTTTTAGCTTACTTGAAAAAAGGAGGAAGTTCTCAATTCGACTGTATTTTTGTCACTCCATTTCTCCGTCGATTGTGAAACGGTATAACTCGGTATAACTCCAATAGGATCCCATATGAATTTTATCAATATTGCTTGAGTAATTTATGAGTTATCTTCTATAAAAAATATTTTTTCTAGTAATGTATATGAACGACATGGTAATTATCTCTTAGTAGCAATGAAATCAGAATACTTGATAAGAATTTCTGTGAGATACTATAATATAACAACTAAAAAGGCTGAAATTATCCTCATGTTTTGGTCCCTCGACGAAAGTATTTTTCAGTAAATAATTTGTAACTGTAATATAAAGTTTTTTTTGGGTTAAAACCCAGTACTATGCGTCTCAACATAGAAAAGGATGACCTTGGCCCTATATTAGAATTATTGGCCCTATATTAGAATTATTGGCCCTATAGTAACTATCTTCCTCATGCACGCTTTTCTATTACACGCTCTTAAATAAACAATAATCATACGAAAATAACATGAACAAGATAAATATTTTTGAAAAGTAATTTGCAAAATATTTTTTTGTCAAACTATTAAATTGTCGTCACAATATGGTGCCGAGGTCTTTCCATTCTTAGTTGAAACGCAAGTACGGTGCGCAGCCGCCGGGTTGATTAGGCATCGGCGCCACATATGCGCCATGCAGCGCGTCGCTTGCGGCGTCCACGCGCGCCTTTTCGACAAGGACCGAACGAACCGTTTTCGTCTTTCTGCGGGACACGCCAAACTTGTAATACGCCGTGACAAAGCTCAAAAGTTGTTGTATATTAATTTTAAACTGTACCGTGTTATAAATGATCTAGTTGTACTGGTATTAACCGAAGCCATGAGACTACCTATTTAAATTTTATTTGTAAACTAGTTATTTTAACTTGATTAGTTGATCACTATAGAAGACAGTATTTAATAAATACAGTTCAGTTTCAAAAACATTTAGAGTGACAGCCCTGTTCCAGCTTCAGTGGAGCGTAGGTACTTATTTCTATGACTAGACCTAGTTTCCATACTGTCCATATTTATACTGTGACGAACGCGCCGACGACACTGTCTTCAATATACCTACTCACTTGATTAAAGTTCACAGCACCGGATCGTGAGCGAATGGAAATATTGCCAGTGGATTCAAAGAGTTAATACAGGTAAACCCACGGGTTTTACCGACTGTCGGGTATGGATTACTCTTGTTACTGACACTTTATTTGACACAACAGAAGATCAATCCTTACTAATATTATAAAAGTGGAAATGAGTTTGTTTGCTGGTTTATTACGTCTTCACGCCTTAGTGGCTAAACTGATAATGATGAATTTTGGTTCAGACATAGTTGGGACCCTGGAGACGGACAGAGGCTCATTTGTTTAAGTGAGAAATGAGGGAGAAGAAGAGAAGAAAAGGGAAAACTTAGCTTTGCTATTACAATCAAAAAGGCGTAAGGGAAAAACTACAGGAAACAGGTACAAATCACTGTGTTACCCTAACTTTAACGGGAGGGAAGCCGGTGGCAAAAGCTGGTTTAATATTTTAAAGAAAAATACACGCATTTAAACAGGGTAAATTTTTGTGACTGGACTTTTTTTTCGGGTGGGAAATCATCCAATGACTTCCCCCGCCCTGGGCGGAGCGGGGGGGCATGTCAGACTTGTACTGACTAAAACCCACCCATGTTTCTTCTAATGCCCTTTACGTTCCGAGGCCGCGGTATCTTTGTGACGGGACTTAGGTACTGTTTTTGACACGCTTTTATGAGCTTCGCTAATTGTGTAGAAAGTTTAAATTGACACGTTACTCGGTTTTCGATTGAGCTTAGTGACGTCATTCTAAGTCCAATATGGTGGAATTGTCAGACTCCTAAAAATGCTGGACTAGTTATTTTTATTTTATTACATACCTCTGGCAACTGCCACAAAATAAATAGGTATACTTTCTTTCTTTTTATCTTTCACTAAGAAAGTCGTAAGTACGAAGCGTGTATACCACACACTTTGTACTTACGACTTACATTCAATTGAGATGGAGATCTCCGTATATGCCGATGTGTTGAAGTGCAGGCGCCTGTTGCATATTACGCTCTTAATGGAGCTCGTGGCTAAATAATAGCAGCCGCTCGGGTCGATCTATAGGTTAAGCCGCGCTTGCCTAGGTTGGTCTGTGGATGGGTGACCACCCGTTACATACCGAGTTTCCTCCGTGCCTCGGAAAGCACGTTAAGCTGTTGGTCCCGGCTGTCATTTTTAGATCTTTGACAGTCGTTACAGGTAGTCAGTATTCCGAAAGTCTGACAATCAGTCTTACCAAAGGATACCTATCGTATTACCAAGTACTAAAAGGTAGACGCTTCATGTAAAATACTGATATTCAGCTGCATCCGGTTAGATTGGAAGCCTACTCGAACACAGTTGGGAAAAGGCTAGGCAGATGATGATGAGTGTACTGCCCCCGATAGTTAAAAAGACGTATCTAACACTTTTTCCAATTTTGATTTATATACATTGCCGGAATCAGAAAAAAAAGGCGCATCTGCCTGTATTTTTATTAAATTTAGATACTTTTTGTTAGATACGTCTTTTTAATTAACGGGAGCAGTGTAGACCTAACCTTCTGTAGCGTTTAGTTCAATTGGACTCACATTTCTTTCAGAATTATACCGAGGTACATAACATAGATACTCTTGTATACAAGAATGATCTCCCCATTCATTCAGGTGTGATCTCGGCTTATTGCAGAGACCTTCAATGCCTATAGGAATGAGTCTTATACGGAGTGCTTGCTTCAATACTTATGGTTATGGATCCAATATCATAGCTTTATTTATTATTTAACTAGCTTTCGCACGCGGCTTCGCCCGCGTTAAATTCGGAATAAGACGGTTCCCCTTTCCTAATTAGCAGGTACCTGCCACCTGTAGTTTTTGCCCTAGCGCCTTATTTATTGTAATAGCAATGATAAGTTTTCCCTTTTCTCTCTTTTTTTAAAAAAAGAATAGCCTATGTCTGTCTCCAGGGTCCCAACTAACTCTGTACCAAAATTCATCAAAATCGGTTTAGCCATTTAGGCGTGAAGAGGTAACAAACAAACTCACTTTCCCTTTTATAATATTAGTAAGGATTTCTCAAACAGTTTTCGTATTTCTCATACAATATTTACTCGCCAAACTTTACTTTTGATGGCGAGATGCGTTCGTTTCTTATAAAACACATAAACCTTACACTATCTTACTAGATGCTAAATTGAAGCTTAAAAAACAAAAAATAAGGCCTTCAAACATACCCTACGTTTTATAAAAGATTAAAAATATAAAGTTATTACATCAAAAACTTGAATTTAAAAATAAACTTGGTTAGAAGTTTGACCCTCGATATCTCCGTACCTAGGAGGTACCGGGTCTAGAACAAAAACAACTGATAAAAATGATCGCAAT
Source organism: Ochropleura leucogaster (assembly GCA_958449745.1). Lineage (NCBI taxonomy): Eukaryota > Metazoa > Arthropoda > Insecta > Lepidoptera > Noctuidae > Ochropleura > Ochropleura leucogaster. Next base: position 6,758,799 of record OY288223.1, on the reverse strand, counting down.
GCTGGGAGTATAAGCACAGTATAAATATGTACAGTATGGAAACAAGGCCTATTTGTAGAAATAAATACCTACGCTCCACTGAAGCTTTAGGGTTGTCATTTTAAAAGTTTTTGAAACTTAACTGTATTATTAAAACACCTGTAGGCCTACTATGACATCTTAAAGCAGAACTTATTCCACTAAGTGAAAGAGATGGTGCTAGACACCCTGTATAGCTTTGTCTCTTTCCCTCAGTGGAATAAGTTCTGCTTTAAGACGTCATAGTAGGGTAGCTGCTACCTTACCATGACGTCTTAAAGCAGAACTTATTCCGCTAAGGGAGAGAGACAGAGCTATACAGGGTGTCTAGCATCATCTCTTTCCCTCAGTGAAATAAGTTCTGCTTTAAGACGTCATGGTAGGCCTACTGATTCTGTGTTCTGTAGCGATCAAACAATCGAGTTCAAATAACTAGTTTACAAATAAAATTTAAACATAATCTAATAGCTTCGGTTTTTACCAGTAAAAGAAGATCGTTTACAACATGGAACAGTTTAATATTAATACACAACAACTTGTGAGCTTTGTCAATATGGCGTTACCTTTTACAAGCTATGGCGTGAGTCGCAGAAAGACGAAAACGTTTCGTTTACACAATTATAAATTATTAATGCAAAATACTTTCGTCTCCTATGACATGATCGGAATGCTTTATCATTAAATTTTATAGTATAATAAATTCTCATTCTGTTGAATAGCTTCTTCAAATAAACTATTGGGAAACTAGGACAGGGTACTATAAAACCGATTTTGTCTAATTCATGCATTTTGTGGAGATAGTCGCACTCACTTGTCTTGACGTGGCACTCACGACTACCAGCACTGCGATGTCCGCTTAGATGTCTCGTAGATTCGCTTGTTTGTGTGCGTGTGTCGTTTCGAACGTTAGTACGTAGTTTCCGTACTGTACATATTTTTTATCCTTACTAATATTATAAAAGTGAACGTGAGTTTGTTTGTTACCTCTTCACGTCTTTAATGGCTAAACCGATTTTGATGAATTTTGGTACAGAGATAGTTGGGAACCAGGAGAAGAACATAGTCTAATTTTTATTTTAAAAAGGTGGGATGTGGGAGAGAAAGAGGGAAGAAAAGGGAAAACTAAGGGAAAACTTAGCGTTGCTATTACAAATCAATAAGGCGCAAGGGGAACTGTGTTACCCCAAATTTAACACGGGCGAAGCCGCGGGCGAAAGCTAGTAGTGGTATAAGTGCTTTTCAGCGTCGTTAAGGTACTTTTACTCCCTTTGATAAATCCCGTTTCTAGGTCCACCGTTGTTCTCAAGACCCAACTACATCTAATTTCTGTTCCAATAAAAATAATGTACTGGAAAACAAGTTCAAAGCGCCTTAAAATAAACAATTTCAAACTACGTTTTATGAATGTCAAAGAAAAACTTACGCTTCACGACGAAATCTCGAAACTGAAACAAGCTCATTTAAATGTGTACCTTGAATTCAAAGTAACTCGGCACAATTTTAAAAAGCTTTGTTACCACTGAAACAGAAAGAACTGAAACTTTCAGCGTGGGACTGTGAAACTGTTGGGAATAATATATAAAGTTTTCGTATATTCTTTCGAACTGTAACTGAATTTGAATAAGGCTCTCCCAAGGAGGAAACGATTCGATTGGAATTAGAGTTACTTTCATTTCATGAACCGCCTTCAGAAAGGATGGGATACGCAATTCTTTGTTTTTTAAGTTGTAATACACTAGTATGAGTTTACGTACATTTTAAACTTACGCCTTTTTAGAATAGGGGTTATGATCCAAGTTCCTCAGAGGCCCTCAGACGACCTCAGAGGCCCTAGTACCAGCACGTGGTGTAATAAATAATAATAATATAAGTTTATTACTGTCATACTGCTGGGCAAAGGCCTCTTCTCATACAAAGAAGGCACGAGCATTGATCATTACGCTTGCTCAAGACGGGCTCGCGCAAACTAGCTTTTGTCTGCGGCTTCGCTCGCGTTAGATTCGGAGTAACACAGTTCCCCTTTCCGCTAGCTGTAGTTTTTGCCCTTGCGCCTTATTTATTGTAATAGCAATGCTAAGTTTTCCCTTTACTTCCCTCGTTCTCCCTCATTTCTCAGTTAATTTTTTGAAAAAAGCCTTAGCCTTAGCTCATGTCCGTCTGCAGGGTTCCAACTATCTCTGTACAAAAATTCATCAAATTCGAATTTGCCATTAAGGCGTGAAGACGTAACAAACAAAAAAAACCTACTTTCGCTTTATAAAAAAAAAAATATCGAATCGAACGTCATCCGAACTACATAGTTGCAATTGTTCCACTCTTCACAAACTCGAAATTATATTATATTATAATTATAAAATAAGTCAAAACATTTAGATTGAGACCGGTGTCACCTAACAACCTACCAAAGGCATTTAAATGCAAAATATTTATAATTTTCTTTGTTAATTTAGATTGAAAAAGTTTGTTAATAACTTTTAGATGGGGGACGGTAAACAGATAAACATTTACTTCAGGTCAGTACCGATTATTTAGAACAACTTCTGAAGTTATTTGTCGCTTTAATAATTTGTTTACATTTAGAAATGAGGGTTCTGAATCGGTTTGTGTTTTAAGTTAATTAATTGTATGAATGTTTTTATTAGGCCCATGAATATCTCCGGGTTTATTTAACATCAAAATAATTCAAGCATTTGAACTATGTCCAAAAGACCCCTTGCAATAAAGAGTATCGGAAAACACGATAATGTATTGCCTTTCTAAGTATGTAAGAAAGCAAATACTTTTTTTTTCTTTAGAAAAACGTTGCTCCACACTAGGAATTTCTCCTGTATCGTGGGTGCGTTTACAAACATTTAAAATCACATACAGAAACAGCCAGACCCGAAACAACTATCTGCAGGTCATACAAAAATTTGTTCCGTGCGGGAATCGAACCCGCGACACACAACGCAGCAGTCGATTGCTTAGCTACTGCGCAGACAAAATTCAAAATTCGTCAAATTGGTAGTTAGTAGGTAGTTTTGAGTCACTTGGGGTCGGATCGCTCGGGTCATGTCAAATAGACTCTATTTACTGAAATTTCTCACCACCTGATCGACACTTTGCGTGACCTAGCAAAATCTAGCTCTTTCTATGACTAAAGAATTAGCATTGTCATGCAAAGTGGCTATGCTGTCAGTCGTCTGGGCATGTCACTGGATCACAGTCATAAAGAGGAATACTTTGACGGCTAAGCGTCCTATTGTTTATTTCGTTTAAATAAATCATTTTTATAAGAGGACTAGCTTTCGCCCGCGTTATATTTGGGGTAACACAGTTCCCCTTGCGCCTTATTGATTTGTAATAGCAATGCTAAATTTTTTTGCTTTCTCCCTCAAATCCCACTTTTATCAAAAAAAATATTTGCCTGTGTCCGTCTCCTGGTTCCCAACTATCTCTGTACCAAAATTCATCAAAATCGGTTTAGCCATTAAAGCGTGAAGAGGTAACAAACAAACAAACAAACTCACTTTCGCTTTTATAATATAGGAAGGATTCCACTAAATACATTAATGCCTACATTGTACTAAAAAAGTCAAATTAATCTACCAAACAAAAACCAAAAACGCAATCTTGCAAACTAATAAGCACTTGACTGAACAATGTTGAAGTAAAGTAAATAATTGAATATTGTTACCAACAGTTACCTAAAGCATTAACTAAGAATTTTAATTGATCCATGGAACTAGAGTCACTCAATTGGTAAGGCGCATCGCCCACACGACCAACAGTCGAGGCGCAGTCGAGGCGCGGGCGCATTAGGCGCGTGCGTCGCCCACACGACATTTGTAAGGAAAATCTCGTTGCGACGTGTCTCTTATGTGCTAGCGCCTCAACTGCACCTCGACTGTTGACTCAATCCAGTAATCGTGTCTGGATAGTGAAAAACAAACTTCGCCAACAAACTTTTTCTAAATGTAAGGCAGGCCACGATAGCGAAGTACAGGTGCGTCGGAAAACTGTTTGTGGTAAAAAAAAACCTTCGTGTTATCTGCACTAAAATATGTAAGAACAAGTGCCGAAAACACTTCTTTTCTGTCCCTTAACGAAAGAAGTTATAGCCAAACGTAAAAATAAAATATTCTCAGTGTCAGAAACGAAGTATTAAGAGTGAGTACGTGCAAATAACCCATGTGATAGGGAGGACACATTTTGAGTGATTGTTCTCAGCTATCAACGGTAATAACGATCATAAAACACACTGTTTTCCCTCTTTTAGTGCAACATTGTTACATTACCGCCACTATATAAAAAAACTACAGAGTAGGTAATCTACTACGAGTAGGAATTACTGCTTTCGAGATCGGGCTGGTTTTAAGCTTTCTTTCCATTAAATTTTTCAAGGCATAGGCCTTGAGAATTTGAAATATCGACATAGCTCATATGGTAAGCAAGCCGTTATCGTATATATAAACAGGGCAAGATAATCGATAAGGTAGACGTGTACTTACAGGAGATCTATCGGCAAACGGTCGGTAGGACACCCTCAGACTCGGTGGAACGACGATCTTATGAGCATCGAGTGGATAGACGGTTAAAGATATCAATACCGGGCAGTAGGCTACTGTTGGTTTGTTTTTCGAATTGGAAATCTTAACATTACATTTCTCCTCTCTGGGCGGAGCGGGGGGCAGTGTAAAACTTTTACTGACGTATACTAGCTTTAATTTCACCTCCACGCGTTTCTAAGATAAAAGGTCTTGACAGACAGACAAATGAACAACAAACTGATCTTATAGGGGCTCCGTATTTTCCTTTTAAGGTACGAAACTATAAAACCAATATCTCTATAATAACCAGCTCTAGTCTAGAAGGGAAAAACAAGTGCCAGTCGGCTTCGTTATATATTATTTTAAATTTTAAACTAGCTTCCGCCCGCGACTGCGTCCGGGCAGCATAGTTACTTTGGGCTAACGCGAACTTTAACCGGCGTGAAAATCGAAAAAAAAACTTCCTCTACCCTTTTCTTCCCTCTTTCTCCCCCTTTTCTCACTTTTTTTACCCTATATCCGCCTCCAGGGTCCCAAATATCTCTGTACTAAAATTCATCAATTTGGCCGTTTAGGCGTGAAGACGTATCAAACAAAGAAACAAGCAACAAACTCACTTTCGCTTTTATAATATTACTAGCTGTTCCACGCGGTTTCACCCACGCTGCTCAGCACCTGTTGGTCGTAACGTGGTATTATATAGCCTATAGCCTTCCTCAAGAAATGGACTATCCAACACTAAAAGAATTTTCCAATTCCAACCAGTAAGTAGTCCCTGAGATTAGCGCGTTCAAACAAACAAACTCTTCAGCTTTATAATATTAGTATAGATTTAAATATATATATTTGTATACACTTTATAAACGAAACAAAATTCAAATTTTTAATTACTCGACTAAGTCGACTTTTTGCTCTATTCCTATTCAGTGATACCCACTCAGTTTGCTCTTGAAAGCTTGGTATAAAAGTGTTTCTTTGTTAAAAGCAGGTAAATCGATGTTCTGAATAAATTAAACGGGAGTGACGGGGTATGAAGAGCTCTCATTTTGTCTAGATGTTGTGAACTCATGAATATTTACCGTATTAGGAGTGGTAATGGTTTTATACAGGTGTGGGCCAAAATATGTTTTATTTCGTGGAAGCAGGCACGTTTTTAGCCGAAGCCAGCACAATAAGCTCGCATAGTTCTCACCTTCGTGACAATTGATAGGGCAAATCGCAGAACGCCAACAACAACTCTCCAGCCACTTCTCAAAGAGGGGACTTACCGCCACTATCGTGGCGTACCCTACATTTGTACCCTTCAAAAAGAAATTGAGAAGAAAACGGATAATCAGATCCATGTCAACTAGAATTGCCACAATCCATATATGTAGGTATCTTGTTTTCTATTTTGTCTGCTTGACATCCTTTCCTTTCTTTCCATTCGCTTTTATAATATTAGTATATTAAAAAAGCGAATGTGAGTTTGTTTGTTTGTTACGTCTTCACGCCTTAATGGCTAAAGCGATTTCGATGAATTTTAGTACAGAGATAGTTGGGACCCTGGAGACGGACATAGGCTAACTTTTATTTTGTAAAATAGTGAGGAATGAGGGAGAAAGAGGGAAGAAACGGGAAAACTTAGCGTTGCTATTACAATTCAACAAGGCGCTACCGAATTTAACGCGAGCGAAGCCGGGGGCAAAAGCTAGTACTACTCTAATTGTGCTATTTTAATTAAAACAGAGTTATAAAAAAGATAAACTAAACTAGCTGGTGCCCGCGGCTTCCAGATTATAATCTATCTCTGTGCCAAATTTCATCAAGATCCGTTGAGCCGTTTTGACGTGAAAGATTAACAAACATCCATCCATTCATCCCCACAAACATTCGCATTTAGAATATTAGTAGGATTTTTAATATTACTGGGATGTTATCAATTCTAACAAAATTAGCCAACTTGCTTCTTTTTTACATATTCCCAGGTTTAAATACATTGAAATGTAATTGTTAACTTATCCATAGCACTGACAATACTAACACATGACATATTTATTTATTATTTATATTATTTATTTATATAAACATTTTATACTTTTATGCAGTGCCAGTCGACATGACTAGCGCCTTCATTGTGATCTGTATGGCGGCATCAAATAAGGCATCGTGAAAACTAAGGAGCACGATATATAGTAGTCGTTGGTCAAACCACGTGAATAGAGCGATCGAGTCGAGAGCCGTGCCATGCGATTATCGTCTTGAAGTTAAGGCGCTTTACAAAGCAAACGCTTCGTAAAACGTCTAGATTTTCGTCGCAAAGTTAGCCGTATCTGTACATACTCTCTGAACGAGATATTTTACAATTATCAAAGGAAACACCGCAGAATAAGAAAAAAAAATTAGTTAGCCGACCGGAATCGGACCGTAAACACATTGCTAACGGCTCGTAACTTTGACAGTTCCTAGACATTTATTTTTCTTTATAGGAACACCATCGCCGCAGATTTTCATACAATTGTCTTACTATCCGTTATTCATAACCCTCCCATCCGTAGGTATCTATCGGTAACTTTACTTACGAGGCGTTTTTTATAGGAATGGTTTTGACAAACATTTCGTTGAAAATACTACTATCCGTAAGCAAAACGAATCGTTTTTTGTTTAATGGAACCGGGCGTAAGACGTAATTTTGTTAATATAAAATTAAAAGCCCTTTTGCGATCTTAAATTAAATTTTCCATTACCTCACTTTTCGAGCTAGGAGTATGTTAAGTACAACGTGTTTAATAATCAAGTACCTGCTTGCGTACTTGAATTATGACGTGTGCAATGAACTTAGTTACTTTGTTAGGTACTTGAACTTTATTTTGCTAAGTAACTACACACATCAACGCAGTCTAGGGATATTTCATACTCAATTAAATAACTCAAAAAGGTACCTACTGGCTGCATTGGAATCTTTTATACACCGATTTGTTTGTAATTTATCTCGGACTAATTCCAAATTCAATTTTTAAGCTATTGCATAGCTTCTATCGCGGGCCTTGAGCGCGGGGACAGAATCCAGAAATTTCGTAACGAAAAAAAACCTGACGCTCCTCACTCCGACGGGCACGAAGGTGTGGCATGTCTAACGTCGTTTACACAATACGGTCAGTTATCTCAATTCCAATTCTAATGTTCTAATAGCGTGTTTGGTAGACAATCAGATAGGCAATCGACATTACGCTGGATCAAACCCAAGGTCTTGTTTTTCTTTTTGCGACTTCTTTTCATTGGAAGTACTTTTTAAATATTATATTTAGTTTTTTATTTATTGTCTAAGTTGATAAAAAAAAAATGTTTCTTTTTGCGACTTCTTTTCATTGGAAGTACTTTTTAAATATTTTATTTAGATTGCTTTTATTTATTGCATAAGTTGATAAAAAATGCTATGCAATAGCTTTACCGCAGCAGTCCTCGAGTGCCACACGTATTTTTTTTTAATTCTTTTGTGTCGGTGGCATAAAAATGTCATGATGTGTAGGAGAGGGAATTTTCATTTGTGCGAAATTTAGAAAACAATACGATTACGATTAGTTACAGTTTTTTTTTTCATTTTTAAACGAAAGATAAAATTAAAATTCAGGTATTGTAGCCATGTAACGCCGACATTTGACGAGGGCGGAGATGTTACGAGCTGTGGGAATGCTAGAAGCTGGGTCTGTTCAGCGTAATGTTGCTGAGGCCATAGGGACCCACCAAAATGTAATTTCAAGTTTGTGGACACGCTATCGTGCCAAAGGTGAAGTAGCGGAGAGACACCGGGGGCCAAGTCGCATCACTACCCCCAGACAAGACCGATTTTTGCAAATTACTGCACAAGCTCAACCAAATGCAATGGCGACTCAATTGGTCCAAAGGCTGCGAGTGGAACACCAAGTGCTTGTGAGTGACCAAACTGTAAAAAAGCGAAGCGGCACCCCGCGCCCCTCTTTTTCGTTTTGAAGCATGTTGAACGAACGGTTGTAGCTCCACGTTAAAAAAAACTGTGGTCTTTGTGTTTTGTGTGTTTTATCTGATGTAATAAACTTTATCACGTCATAAATAGGTTGTGTACATTTGCCACAAGCTAAACACATTATTTAGATATTATTCTTAATTCATGCTTTCATTTGACATCTGATTAAATTACATTTTGAATTACATTCCAATAATACATTTATAAACGTTTACGTTTCCGGGTAATCGGTATACTTGTAACAATTTGGCAATATTATAGTGGGCTACCCATTTCTGGGGTGAACGCCTCCTCCAACTCTTTCCAGTGCTGTCCAAGTGTCTGTGTTTTGCTTGACTTTTGATAGCTTTCCTAACCTGTTCGACTTTAAACTTGGCTAAAATAAAACATTTACTCCAAATTTTAGTCAGTTAAGTTAAACATCATCTCATCAAGTCATTTTTGCTACAAAAAATATTTTTCGTTTATGAATCCATACTAATATTATAAAAGCAAAAGTGAGTTTGTTTGTTTGTTACCTCTTCACACCTTAATGACTAAACCGATCTTGATGAATTTTGGTACAGAGATAGTTGGGACCCAGGAGACGGACATAGGCTTATTTTTTTAGAAAAAAGTGGGTTATGAGAGAGAAAGAATGAAGCAAAGCGAAAACTTAGCTTTGCTATTACAAATCAATAAGGCGTAATGGAAAAACTGCAGGTAGCAGGTATCTGCAAATCAGGAAAGGAGAACTGTGTTACCCCAAATTTTACGCGAGCGAAGCCGCAGGCAAAAGCTAGTTAATGAATAAAAAGCCACAGTTCAAACTGAAAATAACTTTTCTACGAGATTTTCCATTATTTTGATGATTGTATAAAATGTTAGTTTTTTAAGATTTAATGGTGGTACTACAAATACATCCCCGAAACTGTGCCGGAAAACGCTTCAACAAAATCATATTTTGACCGAGGGATATTTACTGACCGAACCATCCACTTCAATAGACCAGACATCACATTAATAAATAAAACAAACAAAACTGGATATCTCATAGACATAGCTGTACCAAATACACACAACTTACAAACTACTATTGCAGAAAAATTATCTAAGTATACCGAATTAAAAAAAGAAATAACCCGCCTCTGGTATTTTCAAAAAGTTGCACTAGTCCCTATAGTGTTGTCCACTACAGGAGTAATACCAAAACAACTTCACCAGTCTTTAACTTCCCTGAACCTGCCGTCAAACACCTTCCACCTGCTTCAGAAGGCAGTGTTACAAATACGTGTCGACTGGTGAGAAAATTTCTACAATGTAAATCAGAAATCTTGAACCAAATTATCCACTTAAATAGACCCTCATCTCTCTTTCAAGCTACAGCATAAAATAGTGTTGTACAGACGCCTGCATATCAAGCTACTACAATCTGTCAGATTTCTTTGATAGATTTTCGACTTTATTTCTAAAGTATTAGGTTTAAAGTTCATTGGGAAAAATTGACAGTTTCGGGTAGCTTGACCTGCTGGCGTCTGTACCTATTACTACCTCTTTAACTCTAAACCCATAATGATAATCACGTGGCTTAGGCCCGTGCTATCAGTACTTACCGGCTACCCGAGTAGCCGAGCAAAATAAATGTATAGATAATAAAAATAATAATATTTTTTTTTAATAATAAAATTATTTATTAGCATAACCATATAAATACACAAAAAAAATATTTCTAAATAACAGGTAAGACAAATTATGAGCTAGAATTCAGAGACAGCTGTCTCCCAAACTAGGTAAACCTGTATCTTTGGAGCCAGTTTTTCTACAAATTCAGTGTGCTATCTACCCGTGCTTTACATTTAAAGTCCTTTTTTTAAACAAAAGATATAAAACAAGAAATAATCAAAATAAAACAATTAAAGTAAATATAAAAAATATAATAATAAAAGGTTAATAATGTGCCATTGTAAGCATGTGTGTGTAAAGTGTGTGAAGGTGTGGAGTAACTGTGAGACTATGAAGTGAAAGTAAAAGTGTGCATGTGTGTAAGTGAAAAAGGAAATATATTACAAGTTCAATAGATTTTCAGTTTTATCATAGTTCAGGGACAGCGACCAATTTTTCAATCTTTTTTTACACTCTTGTCAACTCAAAGTGTGTAATTTAAGTATTTTGTTTAATTTATTGTATATCCTAAAACTAACAAAAAGGTATTGTTTGTGTGCGAATTTAGTTTTATGTGTGGCTGTGGGAAAAACAATGTCTGAGCGGCGCTTACTGCTAATGATGAGTGGAGTGCAGTGTTTTCGCAAAACACAGTGCAGAACAAAAAGTTGTTTCACTGTCACTTGTTTAGAGTACATCACCTTCAGGACAGCTCTCTGGGCTATCTCCAACTTGATGAGAGTGGTCTTATTTGCTGCACCCCAAAAGACTAAACAGTATAAAAGCAGTGATTGGGTTAGTAATTAATAGACTAACTGAAGAGAGAGTTTGAGTATCAGCTGATTGTCGGAGGTTTTTAAATATGTGGTTGACTTTTCTTATTCGTGTGACTAAATTTTCAATGTGTGTGTGCCAATTTAAATATCTGTCAACATCTACGCCTAGGTATCGCATATCAGAGACCACAAAGAGAGGGGGGCAGGTACAAGTAGTTTTGTGCATGTATGTATTTTAATTATTAAAGGTAAATTTGGTTGCGATGCAAGGGAAATTAAAAAAGTAAGTGGTAGTACCTTACAGTAAAACTATAAGAAACCCACCATCCAAACTAATATTATAAATGCGAAAGTAACTCTGTCTGTCTTTTCTTCACGCCTAAACGGTTTTATGTGAAATTTGGTACAGACATAGTTTGGAACTTGAGAAAGGACAAAGGGTAGTTTTTATTACAAAAAATAAAAATAAAATTTATTTTGGACGTACAGCGCCATCTATTGGTCAAAAGTCGGCATCAATTCAGTACTATAAATGTCGAGCTGTTTCTATGCTCCGTAGATAGATGGCGTTGATCGCGCAATGGTGTCATTACACGTGTTCAGTTCATGTTATTGTTTTCGGAAAATTCATCCGAAAAATGTAAATAAATAGTAAAAAGGGATGAAAAAAGTTTCGGGGGTACATCTTGAAATAGACTGTTTGTCCCATGGACAACTCTACGTTGCGTGCTCAAGAGTGTCGAAACCACAAAACCTTTATATTTTTGCAAATGATGGCAAAACTAAAAACGTAGTATACAGAAATGTCTTGGTGTAAGAAACTTTCATAATCTCTAAAGCCTAAAATAATAGAAAAATTGTCAAGGGAGAAACAGTCTTTTTTCCCTTTGAACTGAAATGGCAAATCAGTAGAATGATGGGAAAAATAACATTTTCGCCTTTTTCGATCGGCAATAACGGCTTTAACGCCATATGTGAGTATACATGTCTTAAATTCAAACGCAGAGCTCATTATGTTAATTATTGAAGAGTTCCCTAGAGTATCTTCCACATTTCTTTTTTTAAGAGATCCCGCGAGATCGGGAACTATGTGGGTAAAACCAAAAATCTGCTAGAAGTCACTAATCCACGCGTACGAAGTCAAACGGGTAAAAGCTAGTTTACAAATAAAATTAACACATTTTTAAAAGAAAATATTTTAATTCAATTTGATAGACGGTATTCCAAATTGTGGCTTTATTTAAAAAAAAATATTGTTCAATCACTGAAGCGGTCACTTAGATTGCTGGGTTGCACAGCAACTCGCAAAATAACAGATTAGCTGTACCGTAGTGTATAGATGCTAAATGGGAATTGTGTGTTTTGGTTCTTTTGTATGTGAAAATAAAAGATTTTTCGAATATAAATTTTGTGCAGCGACACGCTCACAAGCTCGATGTTGACCAGCAGTCTGCACAGCTTGTCATAAATTAAAATTTAGTGACTTGGCATATAAGATTTTCAAGTATTGTTGTAGTTTGACTATATTTTTGTTGTGGATGATGAAATGTCAAATCAAAAACGATCGTACAATGCCATGTTGTAGTATAAATTACTTGTTTGATAACACCTGCCATAGCCAAAGATTCGGTAAACTCCTGAAAAAAAAAATCGTTAAATGGTTAAAAGATCAAATAAAAAAATTAAAAGGAATAAACGAAGATTTAAACAAGGATTGGCTTCAATATGTGTTCAAATTACATTTTTCGTACATCAGTGATAAGAGTGATTATTATACATAGTTAGTTAACCACGTTTTTTGGCAAATTCTAACCGCCGTCGAATAAGATCCTTATAAGCGGTGGAAAATAACTTTATATCGGAATTCGGTGGCAAAAAAGTCAACAAAACAAACAAAAGTTGCTGATTTTTTTTTCATCAAGAAGGAAGTCATTAATGTTTTCGCCAAGTATTTTTTTTATTTTTTTATTATTAACACTTAAAACGGGATATTTACCATATTTGTTATTTGTTCTGAGTTTCCGACATTTCGGCGATGTTGCAAACGGATCACGGATGAACTGAAGTTATTGCGCCTGGGTGTTTAGGAGCAGAAAAGCGATCTGCCGGGGTTGCGGGTTATTCGAAAGAGATACCGCAGCTCCGGAACGTAATGGGCAATAGAAGGAACATGGGTGGATTTTAGTCAGTACAAGTCTGACACTCCCCTCTCAAATAACTTCCCCCGCTCGGAGCGGGGGAAGTTATTTGATAAACACCTACCCGAAATAACTTCAGTTCATCCATGAGCGCCGAAATATTGGAAACTCAGAATAATTAAGAAACATGGTAAATATCCCGTTTTAAGTGTTAATAATAATGTTAGTGGCCATGTCAGTGTAATTTTGTTTTCTGTCTGTCATTTTAGTAGTCGTGTTGATCGTGTGAGATACCACACAAATTCATGTCGATTATTCATTTTTCATTTACACCTGATATATCACCCACATGGGCATGAAATAATATGTACTTTAAAAGATTAATAGACAAAAAAATATAAGGGGCCACCCACGCAATGAGGTTACAAACAATGAAAAGAACATAAAACCAAATGGAGGACCTCTCCTTTTTCAAAGTCGGTTGAAAATTTGTTTAGTGATTTGCTTTTCATTTTTTTCTTCCTGTTAACAATGAAGTACTTACGATGTCCGACTCTGCAATTTTCAAAATATGCCTCGCAATATGAATTCACGGATTTATAATCATATCTGCTGTATGCTATACAGACAGGCATAGGAGCGGTACTGTAAATAATAAAGAAAGAACTGTTATAATTGGGGATTTAGCAGTGTCTTACGTCGCGGGCACTATTTTGAACCCCCACTGCAGTGAAGCATTCTAGGCCCATCGGAATCAGGGATTTAAGCTAGCCAAAGACGAAGACACCTTTATACCCGAAGAGCATATTCTTCTATTCACACCTACTGCTAGAAAATGTATCCTATTCGATTTCCCAAATATGGCGTCAAGAACAAATGCACGGTGTGCCAGGCCAACCCATTTTTAAGGAAAAAAAAACGAGATAATTTGAGAATCTTAGGAAAAAGTTTCAACATAATATAGAAAAATAAGAATATGGAAAAAAGGTAACGTATAGAAAGCAAGAGACAATTACAGCCTAATAAATATTTTTTATAACTTGAGTATAGTAAGCCGTTTGCAGAGTATCGTAAGTAAACAAGTGGTACTTTTTGTGAATGAATAAAAGTTTTATATCACTTTTTTATCCTGTATGAAAGATAAAATGGGGACAAAAGTTGCAAAGATGTTTATGATGATTATCAGAAACTCGATCTAATAACACTGTAATAACACTGAGGTGACACACAGCAGCTGATCAAGAGTTGTGATCCCCGAAAGAAACATATATGTCCTTGGTCCTGCCGGGGTTGCGGGTTGTTCGAAAGAGATACCGCAGTCCCGGAACATAAAGAGCAAAAGAAGGAACATGGGTGGGTGTTAGTCAGTAAATGTCTGACACTCCCCCCCCCCCCCGCTTCGCCCAGAGCGAGGCAAGTTACTTGATGATTTACCGACCCGTTCTGGAAAACCCTTTGCAAATTCAAAAACTCTGTTCCCGTTTTGAAGCGAATACCCCGCGGCGCCAGGCCTCTAGTCGCACAAAACCTAGGTGGTTGCGTACGCCTTGTAGTCCGGGAAAACTCGCAAAGTGCTTGGGAACAGTTACTAACCTTCCCTTACCGTATTCTACACGTCCAAAAAAATTTGACAAACAAAAAAACTTTAACGGCTCAAGTTAAAGATAATTGTAACATTTCGGCTCAACATTTTGATACAAATATACCGACTCAAGGATATACTTCTTCAAGAGGTATAACCCATCTAGTGGAATCAAAGTTGGAGGAAGGTGACATTAGCGGTGCAGCCAGGATTCTCTTCAGTAGTGATGTGGTGGCACCGTGCTCTCCAGAAACTCTGACAGCTCTAGAGAGTAAACACCCTGCCCCAGCGGATGCTCTTTCTTTTCCCGACCCTCCTGATTCGGATCTTCACACCCTCACCATTACAGGTCGAGAGGTGGTCACAGCCGTTTGCTCCTACAGCCAAGATTTTTTCTAAATTTTATGGTAAGGTTGTTTCGGAAAAAATTCAGCCCCTGCAGAGTGCAGCTAGGTTACGGGTCCAAAGGGGGCTGTGAGGCTGCCGTACATGCTTTATCGACCTACCTAAATTCTGGTAAAGGTGAGGTCATCCTGAAGGTTGATATAAAGAATGCTTTCAATTCAGTTAATGTTAACAGCAATTAAACAAGAATTACCCCAAATTTACAGTTTCCTTTGGCAATGTTACAGACACCCAACTAAATTATTATATCGGGACAACCTCTTGAAATCTGCTGTTGGCTGTCAACAAGGTGACCCACTTGGGCCAGTGATTTTTAGTTTAGCTATCCACCCAATCATTAGACGGCTAAATTCCAAATTTAACGTTTGGTACCTCGATGATGGAACCTTGGGCGGCGATGTAGATACAGTCTTAAGAGACCTAATTTATTTTTAAAAAAGAACTTCATTCTATTGGCCTTGATCTCAATCTTTCCAAATGTGAATTATATTTAGCAGACAGCACCGACAAAGGACTGACTTTATCCAAATTCAACACAATAGCCCCTGACATCAAAATTATTGATAAAAGTTCTCTTCGTCTCCTTGGGTCTCCTATCTTCGAGAATTCCTTTCGAGATTTTATCGATGAAAAAATCCATAAATTTAATGATGTCTCAGAAAGATTGCTCCAATTTAATATGCATTCGGCTATTACTATAATTCGTTACTGCTGTTTTGGCCCTAAATTAACATATTTCCTACGTGCTTCCCCTTTATGGAAGCATACTAATCTTTTGGATAAAATGGATCAAATTATCAGACATACTTTATCTCTAATTTTAAATGTGGCTCTGGACGACCGAGCTTGGGCTCAAGCCACTCTTCCCATTCGTTTGGGAGGACTCGGCGTCCGCAAAATTTCTAGTATTAGTCTACCAGCTTTCTTATCCTCGGTCCACGGTACTGAGAAATTAATCAGGAATATCCTGGCTTCCACACTGATTGATTTTGATGTGCCATGCTTCTCCGAGGCTAAGGATGCTTGGAAAGTCGCTTGCCCGAACACTGAACAACCCGACAAACCATTTTCCCAAAGACAGTGGGACGAGCTGCTCTGCAGAGTAGTTCAGAATAGTCTACTGAACACGTTTGCTACTACTGCTGAGCGTGCGCGCCTTTTGGCTGTGGGCAAGTGGGAGTCGGGTCTTTGGCTTTACGCACTACCGTCGTCGAGCATAGGCACTTTGTTCGACGACACTACTTTCCGCCTCGCTGCTACCTTACGTTTAGGTGCTCCTTGTCGTTCTCCTCATCGCTGTCATTGTGGTGAAGTAGTCAACAGCCTTGGACACCACGGCCTATCATGCAGCCGAAGTGCGGGGCGTTTTGCGCGGCACGCGAATATTAACGACATCATCCGTCGAGCTCTTGTCACCGTCGGCGTTCCAGCTGTTTTAGAACTCAATGACTTGGCACGCGACGATGGCAAAAGACCGGACGGTATGTCTTTGTTTCCTTGGAAGTTGGGTAGGCCTTTAGTGTGGGACGCAACGTGCGTCGATACTCTTGCGCCATTCCATCTTCCTAGCTCCTCGTGTTGCGCTGGCGCTGCTGCTGCGGCTGCAGAGAACCTCAAGCTGCGTAAATATAGTAACCTTATTGGGAACTATATTTTCGAGCTGTTTGGGGTTGAAACTCTGGGACCGTGGGGTTCTTGTGCTCACAGCCTTTTTAAGGCAATTTCAAAACGTTTGGTTGACACTTCCCGTGACCCAAGGGCTGGCTTTTACTTTGGCCAGAAGCTTAGCGTTGCCATACAACGTGGCAACGCGGCCAGTCTATTGAGGACATTGCCAACTGACAGCGTTGAAGTTGAATTTTTTGACGCTATTTTTTAATTTATTTATAAGTTTAGGTTAGTGGTGCATCAAAATATTCAAGGGTTTTTGAACAAAGAATTAGAAGTAGGGCTTTTCCTGAATTGTAACAACATAGATATTCTTTGTATCACAGAGCATTGGCTCAAAAGTCATCAATTAATTTTTAATTTTAGCAATCACCAGGTTGGTAGTTCATTCAGTAGAGTAAATGCTATACATGGCGGCGCATTAATCTTAGATTCGTAAATAATCAGCTCAAATTTAAAGATATCAAGGATATTGTAAACCTGTCTGTTGAGAGAACAATTGAAATAGCCTGTATAGAATTGGAGCTGTTTATCATATTAAGTGTGTATAGACCCCCTTCAGGTTTGTATGATTGTTTTGAAAAGATTATGGATGAAGGGTTGCATAAAATCTGTAGCTCAAAGAAATCTATAATCACTTGTTTTATTACAAACCTGTTTCAGTCATACAACCTTAAAACAAATTTTTGGAGCCCACTAGAATAACCCAGACTAGTGCCACTTGCCTAGATAATATTCATACTGATGTTATACCAACCCACAAAGTAATTATTAACTTATTAGATTCAGATCATTGCGGGCAACTGATTACAATTCCAAATGTAATCAAAAAAGTAGCTAAAATGGATATCACTGTCAACCCAAAAACTAAAAGTCGCCTAGAAACTTTTAAAAATAAACTTTTAACTAAATTACCACTTTTGTCAACTAGTGATGACCCCAATCAACAATATAACAATTTTTTTAGTATGTATTGCACACAGTTTAAGACGACGTTTGTTCCTAAGACTATCTCCGTTAAGAATAACGCTTCTTTCAATGACTGGGCCACCTTTAGTATTCATAAAAGTAGAAAACGGCTTTATGAGCTGTATGAAGAGCGAATTTACAAATTCGCTTAATACTGTAGAATTTAATTTGTATGTTAAGAATTATTCTAAAGTTTTTAAAAAAGTTTGTGCTATAGCTAAGTCACATTATTTGAGTTCAAAAATTAAAAATAGTAGTAACGTAATTAAAACGACTTGGAACATTATTAATAGCGAAGCAGGAAGGTCTTGCAAGCGAAATAGTGACTACAGCCTTGCTATCGGCGATAATATCATAAAATCAGATACTCAAGTTGCGACAGCGTTTGAAAATTTCTTTGCGGATATTCCTGTATCGACTACTAAATCGCTAGACTCATCACCTGCTGCTGCATATGCTTTACTAAAGGAAAATGTTCCATTCCATGATTCCGAATTTAATTTTCAATATGTCGATTGTAATGATGTAATTAAAACTTTTCATATGTTAAATGTTAAGAAGACCGCTGATCTATGGGGTCATTCTGTGGACGTTGCCAAGTCCATTATAACCATTGTAGCTCCTTCATTAGCTGTTATATTTAATGATTGTATTGACCGTGGTGAGTTTCCTGATCTAATGAAAAATAGTAAAATAATACCATTGTTTAAATCGGGTAGTACAACAGACCCTACTAACTATAGACCAATTTCAGTGCTACCGACATTTAGTAAAATTTTTGAAAAAATAATTTTAGATCAAATGCAAAGATTTTTCAATAAACATAAGTTATTGCATAATAAACAGTTCGGTTTTACAAAGGGTCGTTCAACTACTGATGCCGGTGTTGAACTTCTAGGACACATTTATAATGCCTGGGAAGATAAAAATGCGATGCTTTGGGGATTGTTTGCGATTTGTCCAAGGCTTTCGATTGCGTTCTCCATAAAACATTAATCAGAAAACTACACCACTACGGAATCCGGAACGCCTCTCTGAATCTTCTTACGTCATATTTGAGTGGTAGGATTCAGAGAGTTGATGTAAACGGGAAAAGATCTCCCGGATCTGTAGTAAGCATGGGAGTACCACAAGGGTCTATTCTTGGCCCTTTTTTATTTCTTATTTATATTAATGACTTGCCTTACCTCATAAAGGATAATCATGATGTAGTGTTGTTTGCAGACGACACTTCTCTTTTATTTAAACTAAAACGTCAGCAGCTAGCTACTGACGATGTTAATGGCGCTCTGGCAAAGGTCGTTAATTGGTTTAACGTTAATAATTTACTTCTAAATGAGAAAAAGACCAAATGCATTAAGTTTCCGTTACCTCATGTTAGACAAGTGGAAACTAGTGTACTAATCAAGGATGAAGAGTTGAAACCGGAAGATAATACAGTGTTCCTAGGCTTAACTTTGGATGCTAAGCTTCAGTGGGGCCCTCATATAGATAAGTTGTCAAAAAAGCTTAGCTCAGCAGCATACGCCGTTAATAAAATTTGTGATTTGACTGATTTAGAGACAGCCCGTTTAGTTTACTTTAGTTATTTCCACAGTGTGATGTCGTATGGTATTCTCTTGTGGGACCATGCCGCCGATATTCAGACAATTTTTATTTTGCAAAAGAGGGCAATTCGTTCAATGTATAAATTAAGTCCGAGACACTCCCTCAGAGAAAGATTTAAAGAGATTAACATACTATCTGTGCCCTCTCATTTTATTTACGAAAACCTTTTGTACGCGCATAAAAATATAAAATTGTTTAAAAAATACAGTGATATCCACGACATAAATACAAGGAACAAACACAATTTTTTTGTTCCTGCAACGAGGCTCAAAAAAATAGGGGGTACGTTCGTTCGTGCCAATGTATACGTTATTATAATAAACTGCCAAGCAATATTCAAACACTAAGCCTCAATAAATTTAAATCTTTTATAAAACGTAAACTATGTCTCAAAGCTTACTATAATATGAATCATTACCTTGAAGATAAAAAGGCTTGGGATTAAGCTGCTCCAATTTAATTTACTCAGTGAGTGTCAAAATTTGCCTTTGTTTCATTTATTTATTGTCTATTCATTTATTCTATACACTCTGACATTAATATTTACTTTATTTTTACATTCTTTTTATTATTATTACTATGATTTGTGACATTTAATTTTCTTATTATTTTAATTTATGACATTTTATGATTTCATTATGATCTCATTAATTATATTTATTTTTATTTGTTTATTGTAAATGTGAAGACCATGTGGATCATTTCTTTTATTTACTATGTTTTTTGACGAAGGTGGCAGTTTGAGTACTATAAGCGACCTACACAAATGTCCTTTTTTTGGTATTGTTCGTCGTGTCGTTGAGCTCCTTGGGTTATGAGTTGAGCTACACGATAATTAACAAATGCTTGCACTGACTGGACAGGTCCACTCAATATGTGTGGTGCTTTCTTTAAAAGACCATTTCAGACACTATCTGCATAGTCCTCATGTAAGTTGACCAAGATTATTTTGTCTGGACTTTAAATGAGACTATAACCTCTGAGTTTGTTTCGGCTGTTTCTTCTCAGAGTAGTCGGGTACGAAACACCGGCCTCATCTAGTTTAAAAAAAAATTACGTGTAAAAGTGTTTGTGAAAACCTAGTTGCAAAATAAACATCATTTATCATTTAGTTTAATAATTTTATTTAAAAAAAAATACGTTTTCAACTTTGAGTTATAACTTCATTTGTAATAGTATGACTTCCAAAATACTATGTACGTAAATCCGTAAAACGGTAATC
This sequence comes from Ochropleura leucogaster, assembly GCA_958449745.1. Lineage (NCBI taxonomy): Eukaryota > Metazoa > Arthropoda > Insecta > Lepidoptera > Noctuidae > Ochropleura > Ochropleura leucogaster. Next base: position 6,738,261 of record OY288223.1, on the reverse strand, counting down.
AATACAGTAGGAAAAAATCACTTTAAAATTTTGGTTTGTGTGTACATGTTGACTCACTGACTGTAGGCTCCATTGTTCCACATTTAAATAGTTATAGCAATTACAAAAAAAAACTTAAATTTCGTTATAAGAGAAAGCCTAGTTATTTATGTTTGTAACTGTATTTCTAAAGAGGTTAAGTTTATAACTTTGGATGTAAGGTTTACTTTTCGGACTACTGATCCAATTCTGGCTGTAACGCAAATACCTAACTAGGTATTAAACCATACCCATATTATAAATTTTAATGTGACAGTAATTCAGTTTGTTTGTTATATTTTTACTAGTAAACAGCTGATAGGATAGGATCATTATGATATCTGGCAAATGGCTAGACAACCTGGGGACCTACTTAGAGGTTGAATAATCCTTACTTAATCCTTACTTCCTACTATTAATATTATAAAAGCGAAAGTGAGTTTGTTTGTTTGTTACCTCTTCACGCTTTAATGGCTAAACCGATTTTGATGAATTTTGGTACAGAGATAGTTGAGAACCAGGAGACGGACATAGGCTAATATTTTTTTGAAAAAAGTGGGATGTGCGGGAAAAACAGGGAAGAAAAGGGAAAACTTAGCGTTGCTATTACAAATCAATAAGGCGCAAGGTGAATTGTGTTACCCCGAATTTAACGCGAGCGAAGCCGCGGGCAAAAGCTAGTAATATTATAAAAGCGAAAGTGAGTTTGTTTGTTACCTCTTCACGCTGTAATGGCTAAACCGATTTTTATGAATTTTAGTACAGAGATAGTTGGGAACCAGGAGACGGACATAAGCTAATATTTTTTTGAAAAAAGTAGATGTGAGGGAGAAAGAGGGAAAACTTAGCGTTGCTATTACAAATCAATAAGGCGCAAGGGGAACTGTGTTACCCCGAATTTAACGCGAGCGAAGCCGCAGGCAAAAGTTAGTATTGCATAAATCGCATTATGTCCATATTCCTCAACTTTTCACAGCTGACATTTGTCATGAAATGCATTAGAATAGAACGGCTAAGTATAAGAAAAGGAAGATGTTATTCAATTTATACTGGGGACGACACGTAACGAATGCGAAAAAGAATTTACAAACCGGCCAAGAGCGAGTTCGCACACCAAGGGTTCCGTACAAACAGCTTATATTTTGATTACGAAGATTTAGAGGGTTGATTTTTTCATAGTAAAAGTAACATAATAATATTTTTTTTTTTTGCGGAAAACACGGTATACAAGGTTGTTGAAATATTTTATTACACATTTTGCTTAGAGTTAAAGCTTGCAAACTTATAAGTACCTAAACAAACGTACACAAATAAAAAGGGAAACCTATAGTCTATGTTCTAGAAATTGCTTAATACTAAGTAGTATATAAATTATATTGAGTTAACCAATTATACAGTTTAACCTTAAACATCCTACAGTTCAACGTTTTTAATTTTGTTGGTAATTTGTTAAATAAACACTCACACATAGCTAGACAGCTCTTTTTGTATTTTGCTAGCCTACAAATCTTTCCTAATACTAGTCTGTTTTGGTACTGATCACGCCGACTACGTAAGCTTACTTCTTGTAAGGTTGGCATGATTCATCCGATGGAATGCCGTTAATAGCTTGTATACATTTTTTTTGAGCAACAAACTCTCCACTTTGCTCGGTACAAAAAATGAGTCCATACCGTAATGAGGATTAAACATATGCCCGGTAAGACATCACTGTAGATTATTACTTTCCAGGATTGTATTTTCTAACCCTCATTAGGTACTATCCAGTTTATTTGTGAGCGCTTTTATGGTATCTTTCGTTTTTAGACCTGTTATATTTCAGATATTGTGCCGTCTACAGTCTTAGATAGTCTATTAGGTGAGTTATAAGATTCATCTGAAGTTTCGCATCGGTCAGGATTCATTCACAGCTGAAAGGGACCACAAATTTGAGTATATGGTTTTGTAAAGTTATTTTAACTTGATACCTCCACGCATTCTCAAGATAAAGGGTCTTGACAGACAGACGGACAACAAAGTGATCCAATAAGGGTTCAATTTTTTTTCCATTTGAGGCACGGTATCCTAAAAATATTGTAACGTACGAATTTGTGGGAAAAAGCTGGTACTTTATATTTGTATCTTATTTACAGTATACTTACTGGCTTACGAGGCATTTCATATAATCATCGTAGCAGTATTCTGACTTCTTATAAAGCAACATTTGATTCACTTCATAATGAAAACTGACTGTGGTATACTTTCCATAATCTAAATTTAGAACGTCATCCACATTATACGAATTTAACGTTGCTTCTTCGTGTCCTGAATCGTCTGGCTCATCCGCTGCAAATATATAAAAAATGATGTATTTAAATTTCAATCTGTTAAAAGTATTGTAATAGCTCCAGCTAAAAGAGGTAAAGATAATAATAATAAATACACCTCAGATCCCTTTCCTCATCCGAAAGCTATAAGTATTTGGGTATGTCGGAAGCGTTAGGCATTAACGTAGCTGACATGAAGCAATTGTTGAGGAAGCGTTTCTTTGGTCGCTTGAAAAAGGTATTAAAAAGCCTTCTTTCGGGCGGGAACAAGGTGCGCGCCTTCAACAGTTGGGTCATGCCGGTTTTAATGTACTCTTTCGGCATACTCAAATGGACTCAGACTGAACTCGATGCCCTGGATAGGAGAGTCCGTACACTGCTGACTGAAAATCGGATGCATCACCCACGACCCTCAGTGATGAGACTGTACATCCCACGGAAGTATGGGGGTCGAGGCTTTTTAAACGCGAAGACCCTCCATAACCGAGAGGTGTGCAGTCTCAGGGAATATTTTTTAAAAACCGACGTGGGTATGCACCGAGATGTAGTCGCAGTGGACAAAGGACACACCCCGCTGTCCATGGCTAAAGAGAATTGGCGCAAACCTGTAGTACTTACTACCGATGACCGCAAAGTAGTATGGCAAGGTAAGGAGCTTCACGGGCGCTTCTACAAGGCGCTTTATGGGCCCGATGTAGATTTTCTAGCGTCCGTGTCCTGGCTACGATTCGGTGACCTATTTGGGGAAACTGAAGGTTTTGTCTGTGCGATTATGGACGAAGTTATGTTGACGAACAACTACCGGAAATATATTATGAAGGATGGGACGGTTGACGTGTGTCGGGCATGCCACCGTCCTGGTGAGTCCATCAGACATATTATTTCTGGTTGTTCTCGTCTAGCTAACAGCGAGTACTTGCATAGGCACAACCAAGTAGCCAGTATTATTCATCAGCAACTTGCCTTGAAATATAATCTTGTTGAATCTGAGGTACCGTACTACAAGTATGTGCCCGACCCAGTTCTCGAGAAAGACCATGTCCCGCTGTACTGGGATCGGTCTATCATTATTGACAGGACTATTGTCGCCAATAAACCTGACATAGTGGTGATAGACCGATCAGCGCGCCGCGTAATGATAATCGATGTTACTATCCCACATGACGAGAACCTCGTGAAAGCTGAGAAAGAAAAACAACTAAAATACCTTGACTTGGCACACGAGGTTGTTGACAAGTTTCATATAGATATAGGCCTTGTTACACATGTCGAACAAAGTTCGGTCTTGGTTCACTCCTCAATGTGGATGGTAAGGATGGCGAATGCATTGGACCTGTTGGAATTAGGTTGATGCTTGACTCTGTTAAGTAAAGGATTTAAGCGAGAGAAAGAGATGCTTCAACAGAGCTTACAAGCCTAGCAACTAAGGTAAAGATGGCTCAATTTGACCACATCAGTCGTAAAGTTCAGCACTCTTTGTTTTTGGATAGGAAATCATCACATGACTAGTCCCGTTCTGGGCGAAGCGGAGGGGAGTGTCAGGCTTTTAGTGACTAAAACCCACTCAAGTTCCTTCTTCTGCAATTTGTGTTTCGGTGCTGCGGTATCCCATAGAGCCCCAGGATTTGCTTTGAACCCTGGGAATAGTAATGCTTTTGAAGTTCTATTCTTTAAAAAAAAAAAACGTTGCCCCTCACTAAGATTTTCTCCTGTCTCGTGGTTGCGTTTAAAAACATTTAAATTCTCATACACAAACAGCCAGACCCGAAACGACTATTTGTAGACCATACAAATATTAGTTCTGTGCGGGGATCGAACCCGCAACACGCAGCGCAGTAGTCGATCTCTCAGCCACTGCGCCAATCGTGTCGTCGAAATTTCTGTCGTCCCTCATAGCTTCCACTGCAGAAACCTGATGGGCCTACACTTCAGACGAGAACACAAATTTGTGTGCCTCTCTATTTGCAGAATCGTCGCGTCTCGACGCAGGCAACGCGACACCTTCAACTGATGTTGTTCGCAATCTTGACATTAACAAAGGGCAGTGAACCTGATGGTATACCTGTCTTACCTCTGAGGATCTATGTACCCCAAAATCGTTTCGTGTGCTGACAAGCATCTTCCAGCTCTCTCTTTTGGTATTACTTATGCGTCGACCCACATAATCATTATCTGCTTAGCCTTTTCCCAACTTTGTTGGGGTCGGCTTCCAGTCTTACTGGAAGCAGCTAAATACCAGTATTTTACATGGAGCGAGTTTTACCAAAGGGTATTGTATTACCCAGCACCAGCTACTGAGTAATACAATAGCCTTTAGTAAGACTGGTTGTCAGACTTTCGGGACACTGTCAAAGATCTACAAGTAACAGCCGGGACCGACAGCCTAACGTGCTTTCTGATGCATGGAGAAACTTGGTATGTATCGGGTGGTCACCTATCCGCGGACTAGCCTAGGCAAGCGTGGCTTAACCTCAAGATCGAACCGAGCGGCAGTTTTATTTAACCACAACACGTAACCATGTAATGACATATTTATGGAAACAATAAAATAATTTGTATTTTGTATTTGTACAAGTTCCACATGCCTTTATACTTTTGATTGTGCCATGGATTTAAAATAGACTCAGAATGGACTCAAAATAAGACCCCCATCATTTGGTCTTATTTTGAGTAAATGGCACAATCTAAACTAATATTAGAAAGCTGAAGAGTTTGTTTGTTTGTTTGAACGTGCTAATCTCAGGGACTACTGGTTGGAATTGGAAAATTCTTTTAGTGTTGGATAGTCCATTTCTTGAGGAAGGCTATAGGCTATATAACATCACGCTACGACCAAACAGGTGCTGAGCAGCATGGGTGAAACCGCGTGGAACAGCTAGTCAGAAGCATAAAGAGGGTTTTCTCGAAAAGGTGCAAAAATACTTTACGCTGGTACTGTTAGAACTTTTGCGATGGATCAACCAAGAACCACTTGCAAGTGTTGGAAGCTACTGTGCGACGTTCCAAGACGCTAATTTAGAAGAATTTCCAAGTCAGTCTTGAATATCGCCTCAAAGTTGCCATCCTACCGGGAGTGTACTTTGGAATTGCACAATGTAATTGCTTACTTCCATTTGATGAGCAGAGATACGGCGAAGCGTTACCGTTGTGTGATTGAAGTGTAGATGTTCAATCATATAACGGTGACTCTTCACAGACGTGACAAAAAGCGCTATGCTTCCACATTAATTGGGCCAATCACTAGTCTGTAGAAGTCACTGCGGGCTTCTTTGTTTCCTGATTATTATAATGCGGGATTCTTCAGATTTTCAGTGAATCGGTTTCTTCTCGGTAAGCTTGCTCCACTCTAGGCACCAATCCTTCATATCAGGTGTATTGCGACAAAAAGCGAGCCAACATTTTTGGAACTCTTAAGATTTTTGCATCCATTATAGTGAGTTTATTATTCTGGTCATCAGAGTCGGTTGTTTAAATAGTGAGTTATTTTTAGTCTCGCAGCTGCTGACAGGGATTTAATTTTTTCACCACCAGGAGCGAAATAAATAAGTGACCGCACGGACTAACAGCGAATGCAGTTCTTTAAGTCATAACTCTACAAGTCGTCTCGTGTAAAATACGCGGACGTGAGTATATGCGCGTTTTATAATACTAGCTATGCCCACAGATTTGACCCGCTGTTTAGGCACTCTTCTCACTAAGGGCTATGATAAATAGATCAAACTTACCCGATATGCACAAAAATAAATTAATATATATTTACATAGAGGTGTAGTGGACGCTCATACAATTTATGTACGTTAACACTTACTTGTTGTAACTATACTCTGACTATAACTAACTTGCACAGTTAAGAGTATACCGCATAAAATATAAACAAACTTATATTCTGACATTATTGATTCTAGAGTTTTTGTTTCCGCTAACCTCTCTCACATAATTTGAACTGAGAAATCATTCAATACATCAAACCTGTCTCTATAAATACCTTCATGACTTAAAAATCCAATTAAAAAGGTACGAAGTAGCCATTAACTAACACTCTATTAGCGATGACTGTAATGATGTCTGAGTTATAGTGATTTGATTTTGTTAATGAGCTAGTCGCCTCCTGCTCTCACCGCTGCCCTTGAAAGTTCGGTAATAATAGTCCCACCCGATTTTTCTACCGGGAATAAAAGTGTGTGTTTATTGAGACAAATACTTTTTGTGTGGCAAATTTGTTATTCACTAGCTTTTAAATTCGGTGTTACACAGTTCCCCTTTCCTGATTACAGGTACCTGCTATCTACCTATAGTCTTTGCCCTTGCGCCTTATTTATTGTAATAGCAATGCTAAGTTTTCCCTTTTCTTCCCTCTTTCTCCCTCATATTTCAATCTTTTAAAAAAAAATATATACCCTATGTCCATTTCCAGGGTCCCAACTATCTCTGTACCAAAATTCATTAAAATCGGTTTAGCCATTAAGGCGTGAAGACGTAACAAACAAACTTACTTCCACTTTTAAAATATTAGTAAGGATTTGCATTCATGCAACACCTGAATAATAATTTATTTGTCTCAAAAATATTTAACAAGGGTTACGAGCTCGACACTATACTTCATCGGCTTAGGTAGTAAACTAAAGGTAAAGGAATCATAAAAAGGGTTTTTTTATAGATGATACTCCCACGTTTCAAAATATGCAATTACCAAATTAAATTGATTTTAAGATAATTTTCATTTTGTTCATTTATTCCTGAACTTATTTTAACTACATGTATAAAATAGTTCACTTAATATTTTATAATCTGTCTACTATAAAGAGCCTAAAAGCCTTCAGGGACCCACAACCTTTCTTATGAAAAATGAATACGATAATGTTGCCAAATTGAAGACTACAACTGTTACGTAGAACTGCAACAACTGAAGTGATATGTATTACGTTTAGTCGGTTAATCAGACACGACTGGCTCTCTTGTCATTTGCGCTTGCGTTTCGTATCGATTTTGATAAATTGATTTTATTGTACCTTGTTTCTTTGTTTTTTGCTTGTTATTAAGTTATTGTTTTCATCGTTCATTGTTTTTGAATTCGTATTTTATCTAATAATGAGTGAACTCGAGCCTGGTACTAGTCGGGTAAGCTCCGCCCTCACATTTCTTTCACCCAAAAAAAACGCTCCAAGACCTCTGTCGTCTTCTGAGAAGCAGATAGTGATAAATGTGTGTGTGTGTGTGTGTAAACATAACTATTATGTTATCATGTGAAACTTAGACGATCGTATATAAATAACATCTGAATAAGCTATGGTAACACGTAGGCATTTATACTTGTATCCATGTGATAAACAAAGGATTTCAAAACGGATTTAGAAAATACAAAAGAAAACTATTGTAAATAAAAGGTTTATCACCCCCCAGACACGTGGTTTTTTTTTATCGTGTTTTTTTTTACAAATCGCTAGGTAACTTAACAAGCTTATAACTTTGTGATTTTTCATTATCTGTGTAATAAAAAACTTGAAATTTTGTACGTAGATTTTTTAAATAAAATACTTCGCCCATGTTTCTTAAAGTAAAACTAATATTGTGTACGATTAGCTGTGCTCTGCGGTTGCACTGTTATTTCCTGATAATTAATCTTTTTATTGGACGAAAAATGATTAAAACCGTTCCAGTAATTTCAAAGCCTACTCGGTACAAACTAATAAAAGAATCCACTCTGGTGAGATTATTTAGTTGATTGAATATATGATTTTATATCTACATATGTTACAGGGTGTCCCTAGAAGTAGGGATCAAATCAAAATTGGACATGAACTAGGACATTCCCAAACTTTTTAACCCTGAGAATGCTGGGCCAATTATTTACGGTTAAAAAGTTATGTTGGTATATTATATAACTTAACTTATAGCTTTATTGGTTTAATCACTTCATATAATTCCAAAAATATTATCTGATTGTGAAAGTAGAGTACAGCACACTCAATGCAATAAATATGTAGATATAAATAATTACTGAAGATTATGGTAATCATGTGAGGAGGGTATTTTTAATGTCAAAATTGACGTATTTAATAACGTTAACGCCGCCGCGAAGTTTTCGCAACTTTTCGTCGGTTATTAAAGAAAAAAACAACTGCATCCTACATAATTCTAATACTTTTACACGAAATTAAAAAAAAAACAGCCCTCACCGGGGCTGTTGCGGGAATATTGTATGTCTATAGCCCTAAGCCCTAAGGTAGATTTTTGATAAAATTAAATAAACATTTTGCACGTGAATTATCAGAAGCGTTTGTTGCTGTCTGTACGTCGTCGTTTATCCAACATAAGACGCAAAAGATCTTAAACGATAAATAAATTATAGAGCTTTTTACGTGAAAAGGTAAGTCATGTATGGGGAAAATATATTTCAGGACCGAAAGTCAAGATAAAGTCGAAAAGATAGAGCTAAATATTTAATTTTCCTTTTTTTCTTAAATAAAGAGGTATTGAAAAAGAAAAAGCATTTATTGATCGTTATGACAACGAGCACTCAAAACAAAAAAAGACGTGTGGCAGTCGGGGACTGCCGCGGTCAAGCTACTGCATAACATAGATAACATAACATAGGTAGGCACCCCACGCACTAAACGGTTTGGGAATACTTTCATTGTGCGTACTGCTAAGGAGTGGAATTCCCTGCCGGAGTCTGTATTTCCTGACAGCTATAACCTGGGCGTCTTCAAGTCAAGAGTGAATAGGTTATTTCTAGGTAAGCGTGCTTCATCGTCGACCACATCATCACTTACCATCAGGTGAGATAGTGGTCAAACGCGAACCTATCACTAATAAAAAAAAAAAACATTTTTATCAACTTATGCAAAAAATAGAAGTCGCAAAAAGATTAACAAGATCTTGGGTTTGACTATTGACTATCCGATCCTCTACCAAACCTAATAGAACACAATCTAATAGAACATTGGAATCATGACTGAAATAACTGACCGTATTCGTAATGAAAGTGTTTGGGTTTTTCGTTACGAAATATTTGGATTCGGTCTCCACGCTCAAGGCCCGCGATAAAAACTATGCAATCCTTACTAATATTATAAAAGCAAAAGTGAGTTAGTTTGTTATCTCTTCACGCTTTAATGGCTAAACCGATGTTGATGAATTTTGGTACAGAGATAGTTGGGAACCAGGAGACGGACATAGGGATTTTTTTTTTTAAAAGAGTGGGATATGAGGGAGAAAGAGGGACGAAACGGGAAAACTTAGCGTTGCTATTACAAATCAATAAGGCGCTACTGAATTTAACGCGAGCGAAGCCGCGGGCAAAAGCTAATAGCTTAATAAAAATTCAAAGCATCACAAATATTTATACCTTTAAAAAAGCCTTTCAATAACCCCCACATCACAGCACAGCCATATTTCCAATTTAACTTTAAATATCTTCATCTGTTCCCAAGATCTTTAACAAAATATGTTGTCATGTTGGTAAATCTTCAAGAGGCGTGAGGCTCGCCATAGTGGCCACCGTAGGGATTAAGACACCTTCATGATTTATAATGGACACGGCGGTGGCGGCGGCGGATAGAAACGCAATGAGCCGCGCTGCCCGCCCTTCATTTGTTTCATTCAACTGCGGCTTTAGTGACCAGAGAATTTACACATATATATATTTTAGCTTTTGCCCGTGGCCTCGCTCGCGTTAAATTTGAGGTAACACGTTTCCCCTTTCTAGATTTGCAGGTATTTGCAGTTTTTGCCCTTGCGCCTTATTGATTTGTAATAGCAAATCTAAGTTTTCCCTTTACTTCCCTCTTTCTGTCTCATATCCCAAGTTTAAAAAAAATATGTCTACATCAGTCTCGGGTCCTAACTATCTCTGTAGCAAAATTCATCAAAATCGGTTAAGCCTTAAGGCGTGAAGAGGTAACAAACAAACACTTCACACATCCCTACTTCTAATATATAAAATTCTCGTGTCTCAGTTTTCGTTCCCATACTCCTCCGAAACGGCTGGACCGATTTAAACGAAATTTTGTGTACATATCTGGCTCCTGTAAGTGTTTCTTGGACATAAAGGACCAATAAATTTTCCTAGGTACTTTCTGCCACTCAATGGAATACATAGGTACCTTATAATTACCTACTGTAAACAGGTATTTTTTGTTTTTTTTTAAATATACCTACTCTCTTTTAACCAAATGCTATACTCAAATCTATACCATTTTTAATTTAATCCATAATATTCAAATTAAAAGTACGCAGACGAATTCGCGGGTACCAGCTAGTATATATATATACACTATAATCTACATCAACAGTTGAGAGGAAAGATTTGTATTTTTGTATGAAAGGAATAAACTCAAAAACTACTGGACCGATTTAAAAGTTACTTTGAGATTATAAAGCTATATTTTCAGTAATTAAAATAGGTTATATAGCATCACGCTACTGCCCACGGGAACGGGGCAGTTACCAAAGTCGCGTACAGCCAGTTATCCTTACTAATATTATAAAATCGAAAGTGAGTTTGTTTGTCACGTCTTCATGCCTAAATGGCTAAACCGATTTTGATGAATTTTGGTACAGCGATAGTTGGGACCCTGGAGACGGGCAAGAGCTATATATGTCTTTTTTTAAGTGAGAAAAGGGGCAGATAAAGGGAAGAAAAGGGGAGAAATAGTTTTTTTTTTATCATCATACAGGTTAAAGTTAGCGTTCGCCCAAAGTAACTATGCCACGGGGACAAAGTCACGGGCAAAAGCTATTTATATTATAAAGAAAAAAGATTTTTTGCTACTTTATTGTACCGAATAGGCTCCTAAATTGCTGGACCGATTTTAACCATCTTTCACCAATAGAAAGCTACATTATCAGAAATAACATAGGCTATATCCTTACTTCCTTACTAATATTATAAAAACGAAAGTGAGTTTGTTTGTTTGTTACCTCTTCACGCTTTAATGGCTAAACCGATTTTGATGAATTTTGGTACAGAGATAGTTGGGAACCAGGAGACGGACATAGGCTAATTATTATTAAAGAAAAAGTGGGATATGAGGAAAGAGAGAAGAAAAGGGAAAACTTAGCATTGCTATTACAAATCCATCAGGCGCAAGAGCAAAAACTGCAGGTCTGCTTGCCGAATTTAACGCGAACCGCATTCGAAAGCTAGTCTATTATAATAAAAAGTTAAAAACAACCTGCATCCCACCGGTGCACCGGGAGGTTGAAACCGGGATAAAAAGTAGCAATTGTTAATTCTAGAAATAAACAATCGACATATCTATTTTAATACTAATTCATAAGCAGCTTGCGAGCGTGAAGGAGTAGCAAAAATGCACATACTGGGCCTGTAGACGGTGAGCAATGGGTAGCACACCCTCTATCCGTTTATTGACGACAGGCCGTCTCTTAAGGCGCGTTTGTGTTTCACGCGTGCCTCAAAGAGATGTCAGCAAAGCAGAGGGGCTTGCCAGGGCCTCCGCTTGCCGGGGTTGCGGGTTGTTCGAAAGAGATACCGCGGCCCCGGAACGCAAAGGGCAATAGAAGGAACATGGGTGGGTTTTAGTCAGTAAAAGTCTTACACTCTCCCCCGCTCCGCTCTAGAGCGGGAGAAGTTATTTAATGGCATCCCATCCCAAAAAAAACATGCACACACTCATACACAGTTGCATCCGGTAAGACTGGAAGCCGACTATACAGCTGCATCCGGTAAGACTGGAAGCCGACCCCAACATAGTTGGGAAAAGGCTAGGCAGATGATGCTATTAACCTTTAAAGAGTTTTGTTGTAAAAAGACTGATGTCATATCTGTCATAAAGGAATGTATTTTCAAAACTAAAGTTGTGCGCAGTTTAGGTCAGGCGATCGGACCTCAAAGATGACTGTGTGTATTGTGTTTTTTTGTTGCATTGATGCATAAATGATTTATCTATCTATCTTATGCAGCGAGTGCTATTGAACACCAATACGTAGCGTAGACCGTACGTATAAGTACAGAAACAAACCGGTCGAACAGCCCAGTATGGAAATTGTGATTGATATTACACGATATTGCTTTAAAAGTGGATAATTTTTAAACAACAGATGACAGAAGGCCTCGACTGATTGATTTCCGGAATATTTTTTGTATGCTGGGAACATAAATGTGCCAATATGAAAAAAATGGATACCTATGATTTTTATTTGAAATTGCGGTGTTTAAAGTGTCAAATATGAGCGAGATCCGAGCTGATCGATAAAAAATATAAAAAGGGCGTGTTAATTCAATACAGTATATTTTATTAAACACAATTTTGTGATTTCCCTCATAAAAATTTAAAATTGAAACTATAAATCATCATCAGTCTAGCCTTTTCGTAATTGTATTGGAATCGGCTTCCAGTCTAACCGGATGCAGCTAAATACCATTATTATACCATATACAAAGTACAGAGGCAGACTTAATGCCGTAGGCATTTTCTACCAGTCAACCTTTGGGTGATGCAGAGACAAACAGTGGTAGGTACATAACATACTGTTAATATAAAACTAAATACTATGAATATATATCAGAGTATAGTAGATACACAAAATAAAAGACAAACAATAGGGAAAACATTAACGGTGAATTGCCGACTTACGAAGAAACTCATGAACTTAATGTTTAAAAGAGAAACAGTTGGTTGCCATCGTGATTTCCTGGGGAAGCGCATTCCATAATGAAATAGCCTGGATGAAAAATGATCGGTGAATCAGTGCGGTGAGAGGGACAATAAAGAATAGGTACAGTTATCCGATGACCGCAGGCTCCTATTGTGATTGGCACAAATGTACTGAAAGTGGGGAGCCAGGTAACTAGGGGATGTAGGAGAAACAAGAAAAGAAAACAAGGTGGTTAACGCTCTTTGCTCCCTACGCTGACGTATGAAAAACTGCATAACCTACGGATCCTCACTTGAACGAGTTTTCCTTACTTCGGCCAGCCTGTGTCCAGAACAATAAAACTATCACACCACTGTAAATTGTTGTAGCGACCGAATCGATTGTGTAGGCTCAATCCGTTGTTCTTAAAATAGATTGCTCTAGTAACCTACTTATTATTTGTATTGTTGGCATTAATTTGCTATGAAAATGAAATAAGACAGGGGAAAGCTTGAAGGGACATAGCTTGGAAAATTCAACCGCGTAAATAACCAAAATGTTCTCGTAGGTATATAGACTACTATCTGCACCCAGCGGTGAGGTGAGGACCTGCGTCAGGCGGTAGGTGAGGACGCCATGGTACCTTGAGGAGTGGCTTGAGAGGCGCCATGGCGTCCTCAACTACCGCCTGATGCAGGTCCGCACCGGACACGGAAGTTTCGGGAAGTCTCTGAACATAATCAGGCGGGAGGAAACGCCCGGGTGTCACCATTGTGACGATAGCCCGGAGGAAACGGTGGAGCACACAGTGGTGGTCTGCCCTATATTGGGCGGAGCACCACCGTGTCCTCGTAGAGGCGATCGGCGGCAGCGATCTGTTGCACCCGGCCATTGATTAGTCCATGGTCCGGAGCGAGAGGGACTGGGAAGCGGTCACCTCCTTCTGCGAAGCAGTCATGCTAGCGAAGGAGGTGGCCGGGCGGTTGAAGGAGAGAAACTCGAACCAACCAAGCCGCCGCAGGAGACGCCGCCGCATTCCCCTCTGCTTTGCTGACATCTCTTTGAGGCGCACGTAGAACACTATCGCGCCAACGATATGGCCTATTATCAATAGACGGACTAACGGTGAGCTACCTATTACTCACCGTCCGCAGACGCATCTACGGTGGCCGGGAATCGTCTCGGGGCGCCCGGAGCTTCTCGGAGGAAGCTTGCGGAAGCTTGATTGTTTTGAAGTACTCTCCCTCAAACGTCCTGCCACCCCTTTCGCTAGATAGCTGCTTCGCGGAAGGAGGTTACCGGTTACCATTCTCACATCATGTGACCATGAACTTATAAGTACCTTGTACTTTTGTTGTATGCATTCGGTAAAAAGCTGGTAGTAAAAATAGACAATGCTACAAATATTATATCACTAGCTTTTTCCCGGGGCTTCGCTCGCGTTAAATTCGGGGTAACACAGTTCCTGATTTGCAGGTACCGTCTACCGGTAGTTTTTGCCCTTGCGCCTTATTTATTTTAATAGCAAAGCTCATTTATCATATTAATAAAAAAAAAGTTAGCCTATATTCGTTTCTAGGGTCCCAAATATCTCTGAACCAAAATTCATCAAAATCGGTTTAGCCATTTAGGCGTGAAGACGTAACAAACAAACAAACTTACTTTGGCTTTTATAATATTAGTAAGGATTGAAAACCTGTAACCTGTTCCTCTACTCCGCGCATACGTAGTTTATTATATTTCGAGTCGAAAATGTAAAGCAGTTATTTTATTTTTCAGTATCAAAACCCTAAGCAATAAACAATCCGTTTACACTTAAAACTCCTTTATTTTTCACTAGCTGTTCCACGCGGTTTCACCCACGCTGCTCAGCACCTGTTGGTCGTAGCGTGATGTTATATAGCCTATAGCTTTCCTCAAGAAATGGACTATCCAACACTAAAAGAATTTTCCAATTCCAACCAGTAGTCCAACCCTGAGATTAGCGCGTTCAAACAAACAAACAAACAAACTCTTCAGCATTATAATATTAGTATAGATTTATACTCCAACACCTTATGAAATACCCGCACTAGTCGTCGCTAGTTTGCTCCACCCGTTCGATCTCGCTTGATTAAGAAATGCCTGCATGCCTAGCTCAGCGTGTGTGGGCCCCGCATTGCTCCCACTGTTACACTGAATCTATTGAACTGAGGAGAAAAAGCTTCCATTACGAAGATGCGCTGTTTTTTAAGTACACTTTGAGTTTTAAAGAATTTTGTTTTTATTTTTGTGGTACTTTATTGTTTTTTTTTTTTAATTTTGGTCGGGTTCTTATAAGTTTACTAGCTTCCGCCGGCGACTTCGTTACTAACACTAACTTTGAATTTTTTATGATTGAAAAAAAATCTTTCTCTCCCTTTTTTCAACCTTCCCTTCCCTCGTGCTCCCCCTTTTCTCAACTATCTCTCTACCAAAATTCATCAAAACCGGTTTGGCCATTTAGGCGTAAAGATGAAACAAACAAACACGGCACGGTTGGCGTAGTGGCCGAGCGATCGACTGCTGCACAGCGCTGGGTGTTGCGGGTTCAATCCCCGCACGGAACAAATATTTGTATGACCTACAGGTAGTTGTTCCGGGTCTGGCTGTTTGTGTATGTGAGTTTAAATATTTGTAAACGCACCCACGATACAGGAGAAATTCCTAGTATCGGGGCAACGTTTTATATATTATCGGTATTTATTTTCAAAGTAGAGATAGTCTTACGTCCGACTTCTAATGTCTAATATTATACATAGTTTAGTTTAGTAATAAGAATATTATTATAATAAACGACTTCAAAAAAAAATAATTTTTGAAAGTCGGTTTTATTTTTGCACAAAAGTTTTTTATTTAATAGGGAATATGCATGATTTTTTTAATGTCTTAATTTAATCTTTTACATCTTTTTTAATATAGATAAAAATATGAATAGGCTTGAAAATAGTCAAGTTACTTTTCAAAGTCAAATTTAAAACAATCAATCAATTTGAGACGTTCAAACGCCACCATTTTGCTCGCATATACGTAGAAGTATACGTATGTAGTATATGTATTGTATGGTACCGAAATGTAGAAACACTACTATTACTACACCAGATAAAGTGTTTTTTCGTATACCACGCGATGCAAAATTACGAAAACAATGGTGTAAGAATATGAAAAGGGAAAATATAATATCTCTATTATCGGTTGTATTTTTTTTGGTGAATATCATTTGAACGTAAGTATTATATATTTATACAGGGTTATTTGTAAAACACCGGCATCCTCTCAGGACCAAGTTACCAGCATCATAATCAACAACTTTTGTTCTATGACATTTAAACATTTATCATATTTTAGTTCATCATATTTTCATACAAAAATAAAAATATTTTAACTGAACGCTCTAAATGTTACGAAATCTATGCGAAGCAAACGTACCTACGGGGACAGTGCGCGGCAGGTGTAGGTTTGTAGCTACAGCAAACGGACGGAGTTGAAATGTGTTAGATAGGACAACGAGATCTTGATGATTTGTTTTTGGTAAATGTACACAATTTTGTAAAAAATCATAGAAGAAAAGTTGTTGTTTATGATGATAGTAATACAGTCCTGCGAGGTTGTCGGTGTTTTACAAATAACCCTGTATACAGCTTGGTGTGAATAAGCTATTAAGCAGTAAAAGATTCGGTCTAAAACTAACCTAGTTTAACAGTTTACAAAAGTTCATTAAAATTTTCTCTAAAGAGCTTCCTTATTCCTTTTGCGGTTTTACAAAATTTTGATGATTGATAATTGATTTTAGGTCTGTGTTAATTAAATTGAATATAACATGATAAAACAAAGGAAAAAAAAATAATCTACGGTTAAAGGAAGGAGTTGTTCCTCATATTATTATGTTTTCATTTCAGAAACCGAATATCATGCCACCACCGGGTGAGAGAATGGCCGTAGTTAAAAAGCAAAGAATAGCACCGGTAAATGAAGCAGCTGAGTATGCTATCAAAAGTAGTAGTATAATTAGTATTACCTTGCAGCTTTCACTCGTTTGATCTTTGCGCTCGTAAATCGAGATTTGATATAAAATATGCTGACATCATAAATGCATCTATTTTCGGTAGATTATCCGATTGTGCTTTTCCTAATCTAGTTTCTGTCATCATCTTAGATTGACTACAAATGTATATTCACAAAGTAACCACACACAAATAAAGATTTTAACATTTTTTCTCAAAAATACTATTAGCACAGTGTCAATATCGACGCCGATAAATGAACGATAAATGCAAATGGTTACATATAGTTTCGACCAAGTGAGGCGTCTTGACAGTTTGATTTTCCCTCCGCTATTTTTTCACTTTTATATAATATTTTAAAGCTTTAAATGATAACTAAATAAAATAATACCGTTTACGTATGATGTTAAGACTATGAAGAATCTAGAAAAAAATATTTGAGAAAAATTTAAATTTTATGCATAATCCCTATTGTTGTCTGTTTAGTTATGGTTTGATGGTATCTCACACAAATTCTTATCTTGTATTCATTTTCCATTACTACTAAATGATACTGGCATTATATCGTCCATATACATAAGAAGAAATAAATATGGCATTTATAGTTTTCTCGACCAAATTTAAATGGAACCATACGGGAAGCACGAGCTTTCAAATAAAAACAAGAATCAGAAGAAGAGTCAAAAGTAATAAGGCAACAAATATAAAAAAGAGGTTGTGGGTTGTTCAAAAGAAATACAACGGCCCCTAAACACAAAGTTTAAAAGAAGGAACATGGATAGGTTTCAGTCAGTAAAAGTCTGACACTCTATGCCGCTTATCCCAGAGTGAGAGAAGTCATTACATGATTTCCAGAAAAGAAAACTGGGTCCCAGCCATTTTAATAGCTTTTTTTTTACTGGTCTAAGCATTCTCCTTTTTAACCGACTTCCCAAAAAGGAGGAGGTTCTCAATTCGGCCGGTATGTTTTTTTTCTATGTATGTACATCGATTACGCCGCGGTTAATGGACCGATTCGCGTGATTCTTCTTTTTTTAAATACATTTTAAATGTTTTTGTACAGAATATATTCCTACATAAAGCAGTGGCAGCTAAGTATTCTTTTGGACTTTTTAGAAAGAGTTGGGGTGGTCGTTTTATCATATGCCGTAAGCAGATTATATTGAAGTAATTTGAATGTGTTTTGATTTGTGACAGACATTTTATGTACGCAAAGAGATTTTGTACCATTATTTCTTTTTAATAAGCTAACCATAAATGGTTTTCCAAACTAGACGTGTACACAAAATTTTTGTTTCAATCAGAACCGGGAAGTAGATTAAAGTGGATCATTCTATACCACCAATATATCAATACTTACATGTGGCCTACAGCGATCACACCTTGAAATAAATAAATATCTTGGGACAACTCACACACGGCTATCTGATCCCAAGCTAAGCAGAGCTTGTGTTATGGTAACCAGACAACTGATATACCATACTTATATAATTTATAAATACATACATATTATTGATAAATAACACCCAGACACAGAACAAACAATCATGGGAATCGAACCCACGACCTCCGGCTCAGCAGTCAGGGCCACCAACCACTGGACCAACAGGCCCGTCAAATATCTGTTCTAACAACGCATCCAAAAAAATAAACCTTGAAAACAGCATGTTTGCCGCTCTCCATCAAAGGTGAAACCTATGTGTCATTTCAAGGTATATTTTCACGGCCTTATATCTCCACAAAAACACGTCACCCTCTTATTCTCTACATAAATTCAGTTTAGGAATAAACAAAAACTAATCTCTTAACTCTAACCATAGACTAAGAATTAACAGAAGCGAGTTCGACTCGATATCGGATAACTTATAGCATAAGTGCTATAGGTTATCCGATACCGAGTTTTAATTATTACGTAAGCTTAATAATTAAAATTGTAAACTATATGATACTTAAACATTTTGCGTTAGGTTTGTAAATATTAATTTTCAGATCTTAAAAGCATAATTTTAAAGCATGCCATTCTATTTTAATAAGATACTGTTCTCTACAATTCTTATTCTATGCCCCAGCCTGCCGAATTTTCAACGGAGACCTGTCATACGCATGACAAATGCTTCCAAGTGATGCTACTTGACTCAGAGCAGACAGACTTGAGAAAATGTTACCAGCGCCCTCTACTTGTGATACATCAATCATAGGAAATTACCACATTTTTTCACAAGATATTCTAGCGGATACGTGTGACCTTTAGAGTTTTACGTAGTTATGGGTGGACAAGACTATGATAAGATGGTTAAATAAGCTTGTTTTTATAGTCGACTAGTTTTTGCCCGCGGCTTCGATCGCGTTAAATTCGGGGTAACACAGTTCCCCTTGCGTCTTATTGATTTGTAATAGCAACGCTAAGTTTTCCCTTTTCTTCCCTCTTTCTCCTTCACACCACACTTTAAAAAAAATCATCAAAATCGGTTTAGCCATTAAAGCGTGAAGGGGTAACAAACAAACTCACTTTCGCTTTTATAATATAAGTAAGGATTAATCAATAATTTGACAGTACACAGGACATTAGTTTGTTCCAGTGATAGTCAAGTTGTGTGGCCGTCGGGTTACTAAGTCTTAGTTCTTTTCTTTTTACGGTGGGAAATCATAAAATTACTTCCCCCGCTCTGGGAAGATATAAATCTTATCAAGACCGTTTGACCGCGGCAAGGTAACAAATCATATTGAACTTGGACAACTACAAAATACGGTCTAAAATTACTTAACACCTCACCACGTTCAGTCGACAGAGCCTGTCTGGTTTTTTTTTCGACGGTAAATCATCAAATATCGATTGCGTATGTTGATTTTCAGAGCTTTACGGTGCTGCAGACCTCACAGTCTTTGGCATTGATTTTAATTCGATAACTACACGCGTTCTTAAAATAAAGGGTTGGGACTGACAGACAGATGGACATAAAAGTGATCCAATAACGGTTCCTTACTTTGTGAAGTTCGTAATCCTAAATTTTGTCAAGTAGATTTAAATCCAGAACACAAGAAGAAACAAAACAATTGGAGCTATACGTCTATCAGCTCCAATTGTTTTTTGTCCAATCATAGTTGACACTCTTTAAATACGGAACACGATTTTGTAAAAATATTATAATTTAAAAGAGTGTCCATGGAGTTTCTTGCCCATTCTTCTCCATAGAGATCAACGCTTTGGAATGGGCAACTACAGTACTTTCACAAGTTATTATGCCTTGTGACCGGGACTGTAGATTCATTTTGTTTCTTGACTTTCAAAAGTGCCTGTAATGGTCTAATTGAAATAAATGATTTGATTTGATTTGAACGTCTGTATGAAGCGAAACTCATTAAGAAAACATCGATAAGGAAAATATCCGTCAAGTTAGATCTTTTATTATATAGCCTTGCTATACGTATTAAGGGGCTATTAAAAGTGGTCTTTAGGCAATTGACAAATGTGATAATGTCGCTTGCTACAAGCCTACGCTAGTCATAAGGATGAAATAATGGTAAATATAATAGAATTTTGTGTAGTGTAAGAAAAATCTGTCTTTAATTAAGCTAATTATTTTATACTATTTTGAAACTATCAACACAATGTGTAAAACCAATTGTTACTGCCTTAAAATGCTATTGCCTTAAAACATGTCCAATTTACGTAAAAGTAGGTAGACTTATAGATAGAATGCACTTTGCTTTTGTAAGAAGTGGGAACCGATTCATTTTTCCTTCTCAACGGGAAAATAAAAAAACAAACTGAATGGAGTCGACTGCTTATCGACTAGTGCTGGCCAACAAAAGGAAATGGATTACTTTGCTCTGGCTCTGAAAGATTGGCTCGAGTGTTTTTTACAATTTAACTAGTGCGAGTAGCACTACTTTTATAATATTTAATTTCATTCTTTTCCTTTTTAAAAGAAGAAAGAAAGAAAAGTTTATTTCTCAGAATATAGAACTTACAAAAGATGTTACAGTTATTACAGACTCATATATTCTACCATTTCTGGTGTTTAATTTTTGCATCTATCTTAATTTCAATTATAATTAAAACGTCACATACAAACAAAATAAAACAACACTATTTTTTCACTACCTCAGATTGAATAAGAGGGAGCTCCGCAGGCATCATAGCTCCTTAACAAATGAACCGATTTTGATAAAGTTATTTGTTGTATAGATATTAAAAGTCCGTTTATTCATTTTAACCCATACAATTATACATTTTTAAATATTTCTGAAAAAAAAACAAAAGGTACTTCCGGAAGTCGGTAATTTTTGTTTGATTTTCATTCATGACTTTAATTTTGTTTTCTAAAGTTACGAAAATGTAAGCTCATCATTTCTAATTTAAACGATAGACAATATAGTTGCCCTCTGAATAAATCTATTTTTGTCTCAGTAAGACCAAAACTTTGAGATATATGATTATTTTTTGTACACGCATAGAGAATATCTCAAAATGGCTGCCGAAAAGCGGGGTAGTGAATTAGACCTTGTTTCGTGATCTTTCTTCTTAATATATATAAATCTCGTGTCACAATGTTTGTCCTCAATGGACTCCTAAACCACTTAACCGAATATAATAAAATTCGCACACCATGTGCAGTTCGATCCAACTTGAGAGATAGGGTAGGTAGGGTATGTAGGGTATGTAGGGTAGGTAGGGTAGGTAGGGTAGGTAGGGTAGGTAGGGTAGGTAGGGTAGGTAGGGTAGGTAGGGTAGGTAGGGTAGGTAGGGTAGGTAGGGTAGGTAGGGTAGGTAGGGTAGGTAGGGTAGGTAGGGTAGGTAGAGTAGGTGGGGTAGGTAGGGTAGGTAGGGTAGGTAGGGTAGGTAGGGTAGGTAGGGTATGTAGGGTAGGTAGGGTATGTACGATAGGTAGGGTATGTAGGGTAGGCAGGTAGGTAGAAAGGTAGAAAATTGCATTGCAACGCATGCCGGGGCACAGCTAGTAGTATATAAAAACACTCGTTACACAAGTATCTAGAATATCGCTGTCCATGACCGGACACATTGTATATAATCTAATACAAAAAATTCTCGTGTCACAATGTTCGTTCCCATACTCCTCCGAAACGGCTCGAACTATTCTTGTGATTTTTTCATGCAGATTCAATAAGTCCGAGAATCGGCTACTCTCTATTTTTCTTACCCTTAACTGGAAAGGGGGAAATGAACAGTGGGTGAAGCCGCTGGGCACAGCTTAGTATATAAAAAAGCAAATTGAAACAAAATAGGTACCTATATGTTCTTTTTATTAACCTGACCAAAAAAATCAATGGAATTACAGAACACAATTTTAAAATAACGCTTGTGATATGTATGCTATAAAAGATAACTATAAACACACCCTGTATAATAGTTCTGGAAATCCGAAAAGATATTTAAACACGCATCCGAATTTAAAAAAAAAAGTAAAAAAAAACGCTTACCATTAATCAAAGGGCATTAAAGCTAAAAAGGTTTTAAGAAACATTCAAAATCTTGGAACCTATAAGGAACGACAAATCTGGGGTAAAATATCTGTCGTGTGGAGGCTTAAGACGGCCGGGATAAAGCACTCAGATTCAACGAGGACAATTTATAAAGATTACTCAACCAACCTATATCGACTTAAGACTAAATAATCCGGAAATTCGTTTAAAAAGGAACCTTATAGTATGAACATTTGGGAACGGTGGACTTCTAATGATTCGAATAAGTTAAATTGCAGACATTGATTTCAAAAAATCTTAAACTACTATATTATGTTATTAATGCGAATGTTTGTGAGGGTGGATGTATGGATGTTTGTTACTCTATCACGTCAAAACGGCTGAACGGATCTTGATGAAATTACACAAGACACAGAGGTATACAGGTAGATCCTTACACAATCCATCCATTTTTTTTTCTTTATTTATTTATGTACACACAGTAAACCAGACAGGATAAAAAACATATAAAATTTGAGTACAAAAGTACTGCTTATTTCTTAAGAAATTTCTGCCAGCAGACCTGCGACAGGAGATATGAGAACGAAATGTAGACGATAATGTGTGAAAGAGTACGAGAAAAATATATAAAAACAATATAAGTCTTTAAACTGACATGGTTACTAACATTATAATTAACACTTGAAACGGGGTATTTACCATGTCTATTATTTATATTGAGTTTCCGATATTTCGGCGATGTTGCAAACGCCATGATCACGGATGAACTGAAGTTATTGCGGGTGGATGTTTACGAGCAGACAAAACGATCTACCCTCTTTCTTTTTCGTTTTTTGCATTCGTTACCACTACCACTGTCACTCACAACTCGATTTTGCTCTCGACACACAAAACTCACTGTATCGATTTGCGATCTTTTTTCCCTACTTTTTGGTTATGTAACTCAATCCAGTGGTTCGATTCTGCACTGGATTGAGTTACATAACCAATAACTTCAGTTCATCCGTGATCATGGCGTTTGCAACATCGCCGAAATATCGGAAACTCAATATAAATAATAAACATGGTAAATATCCCGTTTCAAGTGTTAATTATAATATATAAAAACATATATTTTTATTGTCTTCTTTCCAAGTAATAATGACAAATAACAAATTTAAATGTTGGGTAACCTGCCCATCTAGGTTAAAACCTTTCGAGCATCAGGATGCTCAGCCATGTTGACGTGTATAAACTACCACAATCAAGTATTAATTACAACTAAATAATTATAATTTAATTTAACTACGTTCTCGAGTTTATTGAGCCCTGAATTTGTTTGGTGGTTACTGAAACCACCAAGTGAACACGAACAACACTAACCGCCGGTTTCAGACGTTTTAGTCGAAATAGTTATGGAGACCAATTACAATAATTATTTATGGTTGACTTGCTTTTGCCCGCGGCTTTGCTGACGTTAATTTAGAATGTGTCTATCGAGTTGTATTCTGCTTTTTTTTTTTTTTTTTATTATCTTTTTATTTTTAAGGGGCTTTTGTTCTTTAAGAGTATTCTGCTTGCTCTTGCTTCGTTTCGAAAGGCACGTGGCGCTACCTATTTTAGTTTTCATGATTTTGATGATTCCTTTAAATAACCAATTAGATTTACATATCCTTACTCCTTACTAATATTATAAAAGCGAAAGTGAGTTTGTTTGTTAACTCTTTACGCTTTAATGGCGAAACCGATTTTGATGAATTTTGGTACAAAACTATCTTTGTAAAGCTAGCATATGTCCGTCTCCTGGTTCCCAACTGGGAACCAGGAGACGGACATATGCTAGCTTTTGTTTTAACAAAAGTGGGATGTGAGGGAGAAAGAGGGAAGAAAAGGGAAAATTTAGCATTGCTATTACAAATCAATAAGGCGCATGGGGAACTATGTTACCCCGAATTTAACGCGAGCGAAGCCGCGGGCATAAGCTAGTTTACTTATAAATAGTTCTTCTGACCGTTTTTGGCAACAGCGGTCAATCTCAACGGAAATCAGTTATCTGAGCGGGATATTATAGTGCACAAGTGCCTGGCACAGGTGGACACCCTGTTACCTCACATAGAGCGATGGGACGGCAATCCGACACGACCGGCGAGAGACCAGGTGAAGGACCAACGGCCTAACGTGCTTTCCGAGGCACGGGAGTATCACACCGCCAACTTCCAAACACCGGGATGTTACTGTGAAATTCGTAATGGAAAAACTCAACAACACTTAATGTTTCGAAAAAAGCTACCCCTACTATGACGTGTTAAAGCAGATCTTATTCCACTGAGGGAAAGAGATGGTGCTAGACACCCTGTATAGCTCTGTCTCTTTCCCCCAGTGGAATAAGTTCTGCTTTAAGACGTGATAGTAGGCCTACTGGATTCCATAACATTGTATCTATAGAAAAAATACCTCAAAGTTTCCTCTTAAAATAATTACAAATGGATAATATTCAATTAAAACTTAAAATTTAGCCATGACATTTTCCAGGACCAATGTGACTTACTGTGTACTTTATAGATATACTTTGTGAGACATACCAAAGTCACCACAGACATCGGTGATGGAAAGCATCATGATGGGAACCTGGACTTCTAAATAATAGTCTATAATCGCCAACCCGTCTTTAACAAGTGTGGTGATGAATGGTTATTTATAGGGGTACTAGCTTTTGCCCGCGGCTTCGCTCGCGTTAAATTCGGTAGTGCCTTATTGATTTGTAATAGCAACGCTAACTTTTCCCTTTTCTTCCCTCTTTCTCTCCACATCATAATATTTTTTTTCAAAAAAATATTAGCCTATGTCCGTCTCCTGGTTCCCAACTATCTCTGTACCAAAATTCATCAAAATCGGTTTAGCCATTAAAGCGTGAAGAGGTAACAAACAAACAAACTCACTTTCGCTTTTATAATATTAAGTAAGGATTATTATTTTATATATAAAATGAAACGGCTTTTTGTAAATAAACGGCAATTTTATCTATAAAGACCAAATACAAAAATATTATTCTTACCCACCACCATTCATTATTTTTTTTAATATTTCAACGTTTATTTAGCTTCACAGTTTTGATGAACAGATTTTAAATACGTACGTAAAGCTGACTATGGAATTGACTGACGATTATGGTCGTCAGACAGTTCTATAGTCAGCCAGCTTTAGTTTAGGCGAGCACAATCCTTACTTTGTATAGTCAATCCTTTGTGAAATTGACGTTACTACAATGTCAAACGGACGCTGATGTTTTTGTTAGCATTATGCGGGAAGCTACACCGGTATTTCGTGAACGTTTCGGTATATATTAAAATCTTTAATAACAGACTACATTGGCCCACATTGTGTTAGTATTATCATTAAAACCTATAATGTTACTACTTATAGAAAAAAGAAATAGTGTAGCCATTCTCAGTCCCGGATAGAATCATCAATCATGTAACTTGATAAACATACCCAAGGCCTATCCAGCCCGCCGGGCGCCGCGAGACGACTCCCGGCCACCGTAGATGCGGGTCTGTGGACGGTGAGCAATGGGTAGCTCACCGTCCGTCCGTCTATTGACGACAAGCCGTGTCGACGGCGCGTCCGTGATTCACGCGCGCCTCAAAGAGATGTCAGCAAAGCAGAGGGGCTTGCCAGGGCCTCCGCCTGCCAGGGTTGCAGGTTGTTCGAAAAAGATACCGCGGCCCCGGAACGTAAAAGGCAACAGAAGGAACATGGGTGGGTTTTAGTCAGTAAAAGTCTGACACGGCAAACTCCTTAACAATGCTGTTGGTGTTTCCTCCCACTCATATGATATAGGTAAGTAAGAAATTGTTTTGTAATGAGACAGTAAACATCTTGACATTGACGGCAGATCAGCAAGGATCGTTAAATCCTTCCGAACCTTGCTTAAATCGTAAAACCTTCGAAAGAGCGATGCATTCCTCCGGGATCCCAGGATAATGATCTTGAGGGATTTGTTTACGTCACGAAGGTAACTTGGAGACATTAAACCTTCTATAGCTTGGTGTGATGTCTTGTGTTCCTATTTTTCCAGCATAAGCTGACCTCGCTTTATATAGGTTTTCTGTACTGTGGGATGTCGCATTTTATTGGAAACTCTGGTTGGTACTTGAGCCTTTCTTTTGCCTTTATTCGGTATATTAGTAAAAAGGTGGTTAAGGGATTATTCGTATAGTTTAGTTTATTTATTATAATAATTAAAACACATAGCAGGTTAGAGTAAAATACATATATAAATTAAAAAAATATGAGGGAAATAAGCAAAAAATAAAAGTAATCATTAAAAGACGCGCTGTCTTGTGGATGTTTCAGTGTATGTGTGTGTGAATGTTAGTGCGAGTGTTTGACGATAATAATGAATAATCATAAGTTTCGAATCCAAGTTATTGTTTAACCTGTTACTGTCAAAGTTAACCCGCAGTCTACCATACAGACATTGAGTCAATGTAACTTAAACCTAGTTTGTACAACAATAGAATAGAATATTCCGCAAACAACAATTTCTGAGCATGTTTCGAAACTAAAATTCGCATTTGTCGGTGCTGTGTACTAAAACAACTAACATTAAATTAGTAAGCGTATGTAAAGAGCTGCTAAAGTCACGACTAATTACTTAACAAGTTTATAATTACCGTGAGACAGCCTATGTTTATCTAAGTAGGTACCCTAATATTTTACTATGGGTGTCATAGAATTTGTGTTTTTTAAGAGACTATGCTGTTATATGATATTTCGTCAGTTAAAGTCTGACATTCTCATCTGATCCGCCCACAGTGGAGGAGTCATTTACCCTCCAAAAAAGGCAACTTCTTAAATCTTGGGTTTTCACTGAGACTAGACGACACAAAAAACACTGCCTAAAAGTCTTTATACATTTATTTATTACATACTGTTAGCAAAAACAGCTACCCTACCATGACATCTTAAAGCAGAACTTATTCCACTGAGGGAAAGAGACAGAGCTATACAGGGTGTCTAGCACCATCTCTTTCTCACACAGAAATAAGAACTGCTATAAGATGTCATGGTAACCCTTCTGGTATTAACAGAAGCATTCGATTAAAATAGCAACGATCCATCAAAATAGCAGAATATATATAATTACAATTTTAAAATTTTAGTTTTTTTTTAATTTAAACATTATCTTTCGCCATATATAGCAGTTAATGATAATATTTTTGATGCTATCTGTCCCTGTAGGCGAAGTCTCTGGTGTCCTAAAATACAGACGAAGAAGATTTCGAAAATATTACTAACATACTGATTCCTGCCGCATCTAGCAAATTTTGAGAAAAATGTCGACAAACAAAGTGGTGGACAGTTTCCATGTTTATTTTATGAAGAGTAAAGGCAATTCCTTATGTAGGTCTCCTTACTAATATTATAAAAGCGAAAGTGAGTTTGTTTGTTTGTTACCTCTTCACGCCTTTTTTTCGGGTGGGAAATCATCCAATGACTTCGATGATTGGCGGAGCGGGGGGCATGTCAGACTTGTACTGACTAAAACCCACCCATGTTCCTTCTATTGCCTCGAACAACCCGCAACCCCGGCAGGCGGAGGCTCTGGCAAGCCCCTCTGCTTTGCTGACATCTCTTTGAGGCGCGCGTGACACAAGAAAGCGCCGTCGGACGGACGGTGAGCTACTATTTAAGCCCATTTAATGACGATTCTATAAAAAAAAACATTCAATGTACATTAATTGCAATGTGGATTGTTTTTGATGCTTTGCATGTTTTTTTTTTGTTATTTTTATATGCTCGTCGTAATTTGCGACAATTTTTTCTTTCTTTTATTTCTTACAATGCGGTTAACGTAGAATAAATAAATAAATATCTTGGGACAACTCACACACGGCTCTGATCCCAAGCTAAGCAGAGCTTTTGTTATGGTAACCAGACAACTGATGTAGGTACATACTTATATAATTTATAAATACACACATATTATAGATAAATCACACCCAGACACAGAACATCCATACATCAATTCAACACAATCATGCTCATCACACAAAGTTTGTCCTGGGTGGGAATCGAACCCACGGCCTCCGGCTCAGCAGTCAGGGCCACTAACCACTAGACCAACAGGCCCGTCGAAGTTTGTATTGATAATTTTTATGATTATAACTCGGAAATGCCAGATTAGTTACGGTCGCAAAACATATTTTAATCAACATACTGATATTGAAATTGTAGACACATAATAAAATTGGAATTAAAGTTAAACTTAATCTCGATATTTATTAACCTTTCGTGTGTCTATGACGTGGATCCACGCGAGACACAATGCGTAATTAATTGTGTCTGTATCATAGACACACGAAAGGTTAAACACTTCAAGCCTAGAAGTGTACCTACAACAGAGGTTTTATTTATACCATAGATATTTTCAGCCAATCAACCTTTGGGTGGCGCAGTGGCGAACAGTGCATTTAATATATTTACGACTGCAATGCTAAGTTTTCCATTTTCTTCTCTCTTTCTCCTACATATCCCACTTTTTTTTTAAATAGCCTATGTCCGTCTCCTGGTTCACGACTATCTCTGTACCAAAATTCATCAAAATTGAAGCCATTAAAGCGTGAAGAGGTAACAAACAAACAAACTCACTTTCGCTTTTATTATATTAGTAATTGGATTACAGAGCAGCTAATGACTGTTGCAAACAATTTAACTAAAATGCAACAGGGTTTTCTTGTAGAAAACGTTGCCTCACACTAGGAACTTCTCCTGTATTGTGGGTGTTTTTACAAACATTTAAACTAACATAAGCAAACAGCCAAACCCGGAGTAAATACTTGTAGGAAAACCCGGAGCAAATCTTTTTTCCGTACGGGGATCGAACCCGCGACACGAAGCGCAGCAGGCAAACGCTTAGCCACTGCGCCAACCGTGTCGTCATTTCCGTATTGATACTTCGTTAAGTTAACGCCGTGAACTCATACTTAGGGCCTCAGCGCGATATAAAGGCGAGTCAACCCGAAAATAAAACTCAAGAGTCACCAAAGAGGTCCGATAAAATCCTACTTTGTCATGTTTTTATTGATCTTGTAAAAGGGTCAGGGGTCTAAAAAGAAAGTTTTACCACTAAACTTGTAAGTATATCTTTCACAAATCCTTTTGTGTACCCTCTTGACCTACAATCGGTAGGAATCAAATCTGATTACAGGAATTCCGAGTACAATGTTGAAAGGATTATGTAGGGGAGACAGTATTTCATCTCTTGAGCATTATGCACATTTACTACCTGTTGTTTAAAAAAAAAACCCGTCTTCTTTTAGATTATTCAAAAATAAGGGACACGTTTTTTTTTTTAATTTGTATACTAGAATTAAAATGGCAAAGATCCCATTAAAGTTACGTGTGACGTCACGCGTTGCTACATTTTTTCGGAACGAGTGACGTCACACGTAGTTTTAATGGGCTAAATCTCTGTCATTATTTGTCTAATTTACAAATAAAAAAAATACGTGTCCCTTATTTTTAAACTAGCTGTTCCCCACGGTTTCACCCGCGCTGCTCAGCACCGGTTGGTCGTAGCGTGATGTTATATAGCCTATAGCCTTCCTCAAGAAATGGACTTTCCAACACTAAAAGAATTTTCCAATTCCAACCAGTAGTCCCTGAGATTAGCGCGTTCAAACAAACAAACAAACTCTTTAGCTTTATAATATTATATAGTACTAGCTGTTCCACGCGGTTTCACCCACGCTGCTCAGCACCTGTTGGTCGTAGCGTGATGTTATATAGCCTATAGCCTTCCTCAAGAAATGGACTATCCAACACTAAAAGAATTTTCCAATTCCAACCAGTAGTCCCTGAGATTAGCGCGTTCAAACAAACAAACAAACTCTTTAGCTTTATAATATTATATAGTACTAGCTGTTCCACGCGGTTTCACCCACGCTGCTCAGCACCTGTTGGTCGTAGCGTGATGTTATATAGCCTATAGCCTTCCTCAAGAAATGGACTATCCAACACTAAAAGAATTTTCCAATTCCAACCAGTAGTCCCTGAGATTAGCGCGTTCAATCAATCAAACAAACAAACAAACTCTTCAGCTTTATAATATTAGTATAGATATATATAGTATAGATAATCTAAAAGACGGACTAAATAGAATGTAATTTTTTATACTTTGACCCAGGAAACTACCCTATTGAAAAGGGTCCTTTTACAACATAACATCACGCTTGTAATCCCCGAAGGATTGAGCAGAGGTATACTAGTTCACCCACATTTCAAGAGTCATGTTTAAGTCTGAAGAATCGAGAGAAAGCTAGTCTAAAATAAAAGTCGTTACCTCGCAATAATTGTTGCTCATTGTTACAAAATAGTGAGCAAAATAATGGATGTAGGCAAGGTGATGGGTACTTTCGCACTATATGAAGGATTTATAAAAATACAGAGCCGAAAGGTACTTATTCTTCCCATCATAGCACACGAATGAGAAATATAAATGATTAATGATAAATATCAAATATCAAATTTTTTTACTCAAAATTTCTGTACGAAATTACATGTCATAATCTAATTAAATAACCCGCCCCTGACCATTCCCGGCGCAAAAGTGCCGTAGCCCATAACACTTGCCGCATTTCCGCGTTGGATGGCAATGGACCACCTGGAGCAGAGTCCGAGAAACCGGCTGGAGCGGGAGTCACCACTGACAATGTTTAGCCTGTGCCCTAAGTCCTGAACAAAGTCCTTAGCGTCTTTACCCCAACTGCCCATGGTCTCCACTGCTATGATATTATATTATGTTACTAACACGCTGGACCCCTGTTGTCTTCATAATAAATAAATATATATGGGCACAAAATGGTACAGCGGTTCCAAAGGAGCTTACTTCAACCTCTTCTTAGAAGCGGCATCTTCCGCAGCGGCTCACGGTGAGTGGACGGTGGGACACAGGTGGCTGACGGCAACAGTGCAGACACATGTGGCGTCCCAAATTAGGCACTTGCCATTTCTCCAGGGCACCAATGTCAGCCCGTCCGGCCTCTTTCCATCAGATCTGCTCAGACCCGGAGGTTCAAGACGGCAAGGAACGTTGGCCGATACAAGGGCTCTACGAACTATGTCGTTGAGGGCATGATGTCGCGGAAACCTTCCTGTGCAACGACGACAACTCAGAGCATGATGACCATCGGCCTCCACCATAGAACCGCAGGTGCATGCGTATAAATATCTAATTTATATTTATCTAATTTATCATTTAATTTATAATTAATAACTTACATTTAGATACCTCCATGAACCCTCGTTCTATATATTCAATGTATCTATTAGCACAGTGTTATGATTGCATTTCAAAGGCCTATCATAACTGTTAGTACCAATCTGACATACCCCTCCGGTCCGCCCAGAATGGGGGAAGTTATTTGATGATTTCCCACCCCAAAAAAAACAAAAAAGGCCTATCACAAAATATGATTTTTCACTCATCAATATTTTTTCGTAGACGTATAGTTTCTTAAAGTGCGTAGTGCTTCGTAAAGTGTCCGTTTACACCTTATATAGGTATTACGTATGTGATAATGCAAGGCTTTGACAGCTGCCATCTTTATCGCGCCCGGAGACAAAGGAAACTCGTCTCGCAGCCTTATTGAAGATACTCGCTACTCGTTAGCATCGCAGAGGAGAATTGTATATGACTGCAGCTTTTAGTAATTGCAGTAAGGCGTCTAAGAGACTATCGTATTTACAGGGGTTTTCAAGTATGTGTGGTGAACGGCAAGATATTGTGTTAGTATGACAAAGATGGTCAAATAAATCATAAATACTAGTTTCAACCGAGAGTTAATGATAAATGATGTGTATTTTGCAAGTAGATTTTCACAAACACTTTTACACGTCTTTATTTAAAAACTAGATGAGGCCGGTGTTTCGTGCCCGACTACTCTGAAAAAAACAGCCAAAACAAACTCGGAGGTCTTAGTTTTAAGGTTCAGACAAAAATCTTGGTCAACTTACATGAGGACCGTGTAGATTAGTGTCTGAAATGGTCTTTTTAAGAAAGCACATTCGCTTATATTAGTCAAACTGACAGACAATCGTCAAAAATAAACAAAGTAGGTAAATAAAAGTAATGATCCACACAGTTTGTAAACTAGAAAAGCTTATTAGGATCATAGTAAAACAAACCATTCTCAAAATAAAACGGTAAAATCTGGGATATATATTATACAGTTTCATGCTACGTTTTAACAAACTTTTTCAACTGACTTTAAAAAAAAGAGAAGGTTCGACCGTGTGTTTTTTTGTTCTTTTATGTTCATCGATTACTACGTCAAAATTTATGTTTGAAAGGGTATACTTCCGAGGTAGTCCCACATCAATTTTATTTATAAATATTTTTTCTTCTATGCCTAAATTTGCTAATACCTTTAAGTAATAAAAATAACTGTCAAAGTTGTGTGTGACTGCTGCAAATTAGACATTTGTAACTTGTAATTGTTTAATTAATGTATATTTCTTATTAATGATATTTAATGATAATATGTCTGTGCTGTCTTAGTCGTATATTTTCTATTGCATTTAGCATTTTATAATTGTAATTATGGGTTACCGGGATACCTGTTGTTTTATTTTGGTGTTTAATCGTTAGTACTTTAATCTTCAACCTTGCTCGTAACAATATAATATCTAATTTACTCCAAGTACCTATCCTATCTGTACATAATATGTAAATACTACACATTCCAATTTCAGTATCAAGTAAAATTACACTTTAAGCTGGGTACATAATTATGTACCTTAATCGTCCCTACTCCGCAGATTACAAATCCAACGGGTATGCGCTTATAATTACAAATGTCGCATTGTTTTCTTTAATTATAGAACCCGTTATAAATCACCATTTCCATAATAAGTTTTCTTTGTAATCACCAAACCAAACTTGTCAAAAGGATATAAGAATGAAAAGTTATTTATTCATTTTGTTTGTATTATATTATTATTATATATATTGTTAATATGGGTTTAAAGTTTGAGTTCTACTAATATAAAAAATTGCAAAATTATGTTATTCAAATCTTATAGCACTCACAAAAATACAATGGCGTAGAACAAAGAGCTTTGTTATATTTGCGATTCGCTCAAAGTTAACTTCGCTCTGAAAAACACAGTCTGAAAGGTTTTGACCATATCTCAATGTTTTGAATAATCCTCTTTTTTTACTTTTTATTTATTTACCACTAATTTATAGCACCTTTACAGACATGTCCAGTACGATGCTATAAGACACCAAATTATACAAGATAAAAAAAAAAAAAAAATACACGTTAATTAAATTAAAAAAAAAGTAATATTTATCTTAATTAAACATTTATGTTTTTAAATTGAAAAAATATAAAAGATAAAATAAATATAAAAGATAAAGTATACATGTGTGTGCGAGTATGCTTTCTACATAGTCGGTACACATACATCAACTTTATTATTTATTTATTTACTAAATTGCCTTTTTGGTCTGGTGTTCCCAAGAGTGACTATTGAGCTCGAGATTCTGGGTTCGGTTCCCATGTTTGGCAAAGAGTTTTTGGGTAACTGGTTGATGATAAGAGGATCGCCCCCTAATATAAATGGGCCTAGAAACGTGTAGAAATCATCATATGACTCATCTCGCTCCAGGCGGAGCGAAAAGCAGTGTCAAAATGGGGCCCTTCAGTTTTGCTGACACCTGTTTGAAGCGCGCGTGGCACACAAACGCGGCGTCCACGGTGACTGGGAGTCATCATGAGGCTCTCGAAGCCCGGACCGTCTCACACGGCGGCTGGGACGTGAATATGTCCCTCAAACGTCCAACCAGCTCCTACAGCTTTCTTTATTTTTTGGGTGGGAAATCATCAAATAAAGTTATTAAAGGGGGGTGTCAGAATTTTACTGACTAAATCCCACCCATGTTCCTTCTATTGCCCTTTACGTTCCGGGGCCGTAGTATCTTTTTCGAGCAACCCGCAACCCCGGCAGGTCCAACCACCTCCTTCGCCTGCAGAACTGTATTGCAGAAATATTTCCCTGCTCTCCATTCGCTCTCGCTCCAAACCATGGACTGAACGAGCGCTGGTCGCTGCCGCCAATCACCGCTATTATCGTCACGGTGTGCTCTACCTTCTGGGCGGTTGTCACTATGATGATAGTCGGGCGTCTCCTCCCGCCAGATTAAGTGGAGGAACCTCCCAGAACTTTCGTAAATGGGCCTGCGTCAATTTTATGTTATGTGTGTTGCAGCACTATGCTGAGATATTGGCATTTTGTCGGAGAGGACTAATTTAATTAACTGTCTTTTTATATTGTTATTGTTGTTCTTTTTTTAAATTAAATTTGTTTTACTGTCTTATTTTATCCTCAATCACTCTACAAACTTCGCAGTCGAATGAGCTACTTTTATCCATAAAATATTTGAACTTATTGAATGGAATATGACCCGAACCCATACGCAACAGAGCTACTACATATTATGCACTAGCTGTTCTCCGCGGTTTCACCCACGCTGCTCAGTACCTGTTGGACGTAGCATAATGTTATATAGCCTATAGCCTTCCTCAAGAAATGGACTATCCAACACTAAAAGAATTTTCCAATTCCAACCAGTAGTCCCTGAGATTAGCGCGTTCAAACAAACAAACAAACAAACTCTTCAGCTTTATAATATTAAGTATAGATTAAACGCATTAATTGGCGGTTTCAACTAGCCCTATTACTTTGAATAAAAACATATCTTAATTATCTTCATAATGTAGATCAAATTGAAATAAAATTTGTCTTTGAAATCTGCATTCAAGCATTATTGTGGAACATGATTATAACCGAAGCTCATTTAAAGTTTTGGAATTTATAATGGAGCGAAGTGTTGATTTTATTCAGCAAATAATTTCTTGGCATTTTCTTAATATTATTGTTCGGTAACTAGTTGTTTACAGGCTTGAAAGTTTATCAAAAGAGAAGTTGGAACAACTGTTTTATTTGTGTGTTTTGTTACCCTAAAATAATCGAAGGACCGAAGAAGTTGGTAATTTGTCCAGAGGGCTTAGACGAAGTGGCATTCAGCTAAAATGATGGTAAAGATATCAAAAATGTATACAAGTCATCTTTCAAGAAACCATTAAACAAGCATTATGTACATCAAATTATAAATAAGGCTATTAAAAAGGCTAGAACAGCCACAATTTTTTGGATTCCGTTTTTCCTTTTGAGATACGGAACCCTAAAAATGTGATTCTGTAGCATTTTATACGATCACTTTGTTGTATTGACGACAAGGTTGGCGCAGCGGCTAAGCAATCAACTGCTGTACTGCGTGTCGCGGGGTCGGATCCCGCACGGACCTGCAGATAGTTGTTTTGGGTCTAGCTGTTTGTGTATGTGAGTTTGAATGTTTGTAAACGCACCCACAATACAGGAGAAATTTCTAGGGGCAACGTTTTATAAAAAAAGTCTGTCACAATCTAAAAAAGCCGAAATTCAATCCTTTTGAAAGTCGTCGTCGCGTCGTACAGAAGGTTTTAAAAGCAATTACCACTTTTCTAAGCTCTCATTTTCAATAAGCATGAAATTGAGCAGCCCCAGTATTCATTTTTTATGAATAGGGAACATTTCTCATAACATTGATTGCATGCTTCGAATATAGACAACAGTGTGTGTAAAATCTTTATTAAAAAATATCCATAAAATCTAGAAGCATCTATATACAAGCACGTGATAACGCTTTTATGGGCAATTTTTTTTTAAATGCGTTCCATTTATTTTCGACCAGTCAACCAATTTGAAAATGGAATTCACTAAATATTTAAGACAGTCTCATCTAATAATACCGATTCAGTACATTTCACGATCATTATATTCATAAATATTGATGGCAACGATACTTTCGCGCTGGTCCGATGAAGCTTTGCGAATATCGATACCGTTCTATTGAGTATTACTCAATTCTTATTGAGATCGGTGTAATATTCCGTAAATATTTACTTAAGAAGGCGTGCGAAATTTTAAGTGCTTCAACGGAGGTTTTCGTTCAGATAATATTAACAGGATTCAAATAATACAGTTTACGTGTAATGTCGTTATTACTGTTTGATTTTTAACCGATTTCAACACAAAAAGGAGGTTCTCGATTCCACTGTTTTTTTTAATGTTTTCTCCGTCAATTGTAGGCCGATTTTCAAAATTTATTTCGTGTATTCAGAATGTTATAAAAACGAAGGGGTCCATATCAATTGTATATTGCTTAGATAGATTATGAGTTTTCCTTACTAATATTATAAAAGCGAAAGTGAGTTTGTTTGTTTGTTACATTTTTACGCCTAAATGGCTAAACCGATTTTGATTAATTTCGGTACAGAGATCATTGGGACCCTGGAGACGGCCATAGGTTTTTTTTTTTAAAAAAAGATTGAGATATGAGGCAGAAAGAGGGAAGAAAAGGGAAAGCTAAGCATTGCTATTACAATAAATAAGGCGCAAGAGCAAAAACTACAGGTAGCAGGGAACTGTAAATCAGGGGAGCTGTGTAACCCCGAATTTAACGCGAGCGAAGCTGCGGGCAAAAGCTAGTCTTCTATAATACATGTATTTATCTTTTAATAGTATTCGAAAATGAATACTCGTTAAGAATTTGTGTGGTATACATTACTTCGAAACCAAAAAATCGATGAATTATCAATAGTCACCGATTTTATTTTCCGTCTATTTAGTGTTTTTTTGGAAGTCGGTCGGTCGTATCAGTTCTGTACTGGTCGACAATACTTATTCTGCTTTCAAATTGTGTTGATACACGGAAACCGGGTTACACGGGAAGATACCTTACATACATTAAAATTCAATGACCTTAAAGTCAATACATTTGAAACGAAATCGTTCAAAACGTAGTGTCATTAAATGCTAATCCAATCCGCTTAGTAACATCAAAACAAACAGACAAAAAATCAAACAAATATCATTATCTCAAATTATTATCATCTGTCTAGACTAAGATGCAAATGCAAGTATTTACATGGAGCGACTGCCTCCACAACTCAGTTTTTTTTTATGTTGCCCCACACTAGGAATTTCTCCTGTATCGCGGGTGCGTTTCCAAACATTTATACTCACATACAGAAACAGCCAGACTCGAAACAACTACCTGTAGGCCATACAAAAATATTTATTCCGTGCGGGATTCGAACGCACGAAACATAGCGCAGCAGTCGATCGCTCAGCTACTGCGACAACCTTGTCTTCGTATCGTCAAGTTAGACCTGAGTAATGTAAATGGTGGTATCCTTTGGTAAGATTGGGTGTCCCCCTATCCACTGAAACGTCCGGGCGACTATGGCAGACAATTTAGCTTTCCCATATTTTGATTCCTTATAATGTCAGCTCTAGACAGGTATTTTTTAATTAACCATAACAGTTGCAGCTTGGGAGAAAATAAACTTTACATCGGTGACGTCATAGGGCGCGCGACCGTGACGTCAGCCCGCGAGCGCGATGACGTACATATATTACAGCTACACGTATTACAGCTGTCAAAATTGGACTTTTCAATGGCTATGGGAATTTGAGTATCTGTAACTACTGTCAAAGTTCTTCTAAACACAGCCGCATCGAAAAACTTGCTTTCCGAGGAACGGAAGAAACTGGGTACGTAACGTTCGTAAGGGCGGCTTAAGCTAATGATCGACCCAAGGACTGCTATTGTTCAGCCACGAGCATCTCCATTATCTTAAATCAATCATAACTAAATTGTATTGAACAGTAATCCATACAATCTACATATTATTACTGCGGACACAATACACGTCTCCCGAGTGGCCTATAATGGACAAGTGCACGACATGGCGACGTTAATAGGATTATCTTATTGAGGGTAGTCGTGACGTACACTGGACGTCCAGAGGGTAGTTGTGAAATGTTATTGTTGGTATTGATGGAGTTTGGGACTGGTTTGGTATTTTAGAGTTATTCTCAAATGTATAAAAGCTTTTGTTTCTGACCTGGACATAAGACTATTCTTTTTAGAGTCCCGTTCCTCAAAGGGAAAAAAACGGAACCCTTTTTTGGGTGGGATGGGAAGTCATCAAATAACTTCCCCTGCTCTAGGCAGAGCGGCGGGGTGTGTCAGACTTGTACTGGCTAAAACCGACCCAAGTTCGTTCTATTGCCCTTTACGTTCCGGGGCCGCGGTATCTCTTTCGAACAACCCGCAACCCCGGAAAACAGTACCCTTATAAAAACACTTTGTTGTCCGTCTATCTGTCAAGACACTTTCTCGAGAAAAATTGGAAGATCGAGTTGATATTCAAACTTTATACTTAAGTTTGTAGTGTCTTAGAGCTGTAAAAAAATTAACCCCGTAAGTCTAAGCAATCAAAAGATGTGGGCATTCATTATGCAACTTTGAAGTTTGACGACACGGTTAGCACAGTGGCTGAGCGATCCACTGCTACGCTTTCTGTTGCGGGTTCGATCCGCACGAAACAATATTTGTACGGCCTACAGATAGTTGTTTCGGTTCTTGCTGTTTGTGTATGTGAGTTTAAATGCCTGTAAAGGCACCCACGATACAGGAGAAACTCCTAGTGGGGTCAACGTTATCTTTTTTAATAATTCTTAATAATGCCTAGAGACAAATAAAATCTTTGAAAGTAGTAGGTCATACAAATATTTGTTCCGTGCGGGGATCGAACCCGCGACACGCAGCGCAGCAGTCGATCGCTCAGCCACTGCGCCAACCGTGTCGACGAATTATTCAGTTAACTAAAGCATAATCATTAGTGAACTCAAACTAATGTCTTTAAATTACTGATAAATGGTCCCAATAGAATTCATAACCAAAACAGTCACGTCATAGCTATCCATTATAACAATTCTCTAACAAACTATTTAGTGCCTACGTTCAATCAACGTAACCAATCTACTGAATCTATTGGCAATTTCCCACACGCAATGCAATTCGCGCTGTTTCCTGTCAACTTAGTTGCTGACTAACTCAGTGACTGAGTAGACTCTGTGACTCAATAGACTCAGTGGCTCAGTAGGACAGTGATACAGTTGGTCCGTCATTGTTTAATGTACAATGCCGTCTTTGTAAGCTATCTGATTCAGTGTCATTGTGTTTAAACGCGTTGTATGCGGATATTTAGATAATATTGTTGTGTGTTAATTAATATTCAAGGGAAATTATGATTTTACTTTTTACTATAAGCATAAGTCTTTACTGTTGTATAAATAAATAATGAAACTGCAATAATGCTAAAATCTTGCAATAATACTGAAAAGGTGTGTAAAAAAAAATAATGCTCTATTTGTGAGAGGTGGACGAAAGATGAGTAATTATTTTCATAATTTAAACTATTAAAGACCCATTTTTAGGGTTCTGTACCCCAAAAGGAAAAAGCAGAACCCCTATTGGATCACTATGTTGTCCGTCTGTCTGTCTGTCTATGTGTCAAGACCATTTATTTCGGGAACGCGTGAAGGTATCGAGTTGAAATTAAAACCATGCACTCAAGTTTGTAGTACTTTTGTGTTGGGAAAAAATCAACTCTCTAAGTCTTCGCAGTCAAAAGATATCGTTGTTTATGTCGCACGGTTGTTACGAACTCTTTTCCGAGTCAGACTCGCTCTTGGCCGGTTTTTTTAATAAGGTTGTATTGTAACTGCGCAATAACTTGGGTTTGTTTGTTGCTTACATGTTTTCACAAATAAATAAATAGTGCAACCGGGCCCGTTTTGGAACCCGTATTGTAATATGTACAGACGCCTGCACATCAAGCTACTACAATCTGTCAGATTTCTTTGATAGATTTTCGACTTTATTTCTAAAGTTTTAAGGTTCAAAGTTCATTGGGAAAAATTGACAGTTTCGGGTAGCTTGACCTGCAGGCCTGTACCTACTCAAGTGTGGGGCAACGTTTCTTAAAAAAAAAATGGCCTTGGTGGTAATAACTTCGAAAGTATCATTAGATTAAATTATTGTGGAATTATTTATATGGTAATAAATATACTAACCTACTTGCCAATGCAAGCGTTAGGACTCTCAACTAACATATAAGATTTATTTGTACAAAAACTAGAAAAAAACCATTTAAGAAAAATATTGCCAAAGTAAAATTACAAAAACATAATAAAATATGTTTTTAAATATATTCCATAAAACAGATCTTTGATGACAAACACTGCATCAAATTCATAACAATATTTTATTTAAATTTTTGGTTTTACAAAGTTAATTTATGTCCACTTTAAAAATTAGTCAAAGCAATGACCTATCTTAATTTCTTTCTTTGAATGGTAATTAAATTATTTAGAACTTGTTTGATCAAAGCAAAAACATTTTCGTTAAAACAGAGTAAATTAATTTAAGATTCTACGATGTTTTCTCTCATTCTAAGCCATGATAGTGTTACAAATTGGTGGGAAAAAATGGGTTGAGCTTAAAATATATAAGTAATTTTTACTAGTGAAATTTTTAGAACAGTCATGAAATTATCTGTCAAATAAACTGCAGAAACTTAGTCATAGGTTGTACTGAAATCATCATTTTATTATCATAAATCGAGGGAATAGAAAATCTTCCAAGTACGTCCGTCCGTTCAAACTTGCAACATAAACGGCCATCTCTTCACTGCAGTAACTTAGAGGGTTAATTTTTTTTACAGCTACAATGACTATGTACATGAGTACATAGTTTTTAACTAGATGGCGCTCGCGGCTTAGCCCGTATGATGATCGAAAAAAAAGTATCATATATAGGAAAAGATTTTAACCAGTGCCCAGGGCAGGGGTGAGGGGGTGGGTAATGCGCTAGCGCCGGGCCGCCGGCGGCCGCCCGCCCGCCCGCCGTCAGTACGTTCCACGCGCAATTGGTGTCCTGACGTCCGAGCGTCCTTACCCCGCGCAAGCCCTACGCCCTGCAGTTGCCGCGTATTCGCGTCGTATCAATCGCGATGTTTACTCACCGCGAGTACTACGAAATGGTGCGAGTGTATTTATTAAGCAACGAGAATCTACGAGCAGCTCGAAGAAGCTATGAGAGGAAGAGCGTACCTCGTATGTGAGCCCAGGGGATCCGTAACCCCGCCGTCCCTAATGAAAGGACCATTTTAGCAGTCAATCAGAGGCTGCTTGATCACGGCCAGTTTACGACCCCGAATTATGCACAAGGATCTGGCACACCTCGACTGGCGATCGAAGTCGAAGAAACCATTTTTGATTTTTTTGAGAGGGATCCTAGAGCCAGTACCTACGACGCGGCACGTCGCTTCGGTGTGGGCCAACACGCGGTGTGGAAGCTGCTTAATACAGCCGAACTCCAGCCGGTACAACAACTCCACGACCCAGACCCAGCACCACGTCGAGCCCTATGCGCTTCTCAATCATCCTGATGTCAACATCTTGTGGACTGATGAGGCCTTATTCACACGTGTAGGACTGTACAATGTACATTATGAGCATTGGTGGTCATTTAATAAAACCCAATTGGTACGAGAGACGCATCACCAAGTACGTTTTAGTGCTAACGTATGGGCGGGGATTATTAAAAATAAAATAATAGGACCCATTATTATTTTTAGTTGCATACCTATCTTAGTGCTTCATTCAAGTTTATTATTATGCATTTTGATGGTCCTAAGCCCATGAAAGTATTAAGGAAACGTTGGAATTACGTTAACAAGTAACTTCATATCGCAGTCCAAACTAAAAAAGATCAGTAACCGCACCGCGTAGGTACGTCGTCGCAGCCGACTCAGCTGATGCCTACACAGCGCCGCGCGCCGCCCGATCGCCCGGCGAGTGACAATAAAATATGGTTTTTAAGTAAACATGTTTCGTAAGCGATAACTTTTTTTTTTTAGTTCTAAGACATATCAAAATAAAATATACGTGTTTAATAAAACGTGTTGAAGTTTATAATGGCAAAATTTACGCACTGGTTAAAAACTTTTCCTGTATGTTATTCCAGACTATAATCTTCCTTCGTGCCAAATTTCATCAAGATCCATTCAGCCGTTTTGAAAAACATCCATCCATCCACACAAACATTCGCATCTATAATATTAGTAGGAAGTAGGATTTCAACTCGATACCTCGCGTTGGCGAGATTTTGACAAACAAAATGATCTTACAAGTGTTGGACTCGTACAGTAAAACTCACTTTTAAATTCAACTAAATACTTTACTCCGCTGACTTTCTAGTGCACGGTTCGGGTTGGTTGTTTCCATGGAGAAGAACCGGCAAGAAACTCCATGGTTACTCTTTTAAATCATTGGGTTTTACAATGTTGTTGTTACAGCGTTAATACTTAAGTATATCAGGACAGTTTAGGTCCGACAATATGTACTTGCTTACTTTACGGTCATACTCGACTAGATTTAAAACTAACGCGCCACACTGACAACTCGAATGTCGCGCGCCACTTTGGTTGGTACAGTCAGCGTCAAAAGTAGATGACCACATTCAGATTATCAAAATCACTGTGCATTATATCAACCATAAATCGCTCAACAAGATAGAGCGTCAGTATTGAATGAACATCATTAGAGTTCAAAATTAACTGAACACTACTCGTCAAAGGTCACTAAACACCATTATGTCAAAAATTGCCGATCGTTATAATATCTGAATACATCTTAACATTCAGTTTTACAAAAGTCACTGAAAAATATAAAATACTTGTTTTGTTTTTCTAGTGTAATCACGGAAACGTCCAAAAATACCTTAACATCGTAAAGAACGAAAGTTACTGAACATTATTTTGTTTCTGATACGCGTGTAGCCTTCTGGCAACGAGTGCCATGTTTGCCCTGTTTGCCATAGGTGCCTTAAGTGTCCTTTTTATCTAAATACCATGTTTGCCCT
Organism: Ochropleura leucogaster; assembly: GCA_958449745.1. Taxonomy (NCBI): domain Eukaryota; kingdom Metazoa; phylum Arthropoda; class Insecta; order Lepidoptera; family Noctuidae; genus Ochropleura; species Ochropleura leucogaster. Next base: position 6,695,002 of record OY288223.1, on the reverse strand, counting down.
GTTTGCCACAGGTGCCTATAGAGCCCTTATTGCAACGAGTGCCATTTACGCCCTGTTTGCCATAAGTGCCCATAGAGCCGTTCTGGCATCGAGTGCCATGTTTGCCCTGTTTGCCAAAGGTGCCTTAAGTGTATTATTTATCTGAGTAGCACGTTTGCCCTGTTTGCCATAGGTGCCCACAAAGCCCTTATTGCACCGAGTGCCATGAATGCCCTGTTTGCCATAAGTGCCTTAAGTGTCATTATTTATCTGAGCGCCGTGTACGCCCTGTTTGCCATAAGTGCCCATAATGCCATTTTTGCACCGAGTGCCATGTTTGTCCTGTTTGCCATAGGTGCCTTAAGAGTCCTTATTTATCTGAGCTCCATGTACGCCCTGTTTGCCATAAGTGCCCATAGTGCCCTTTTTGCACCGAGTGCCATGTTTGCCCTGTTTGCCATAAGTGCCCATAGTGCCATTTTTGCACCGAGTGCCATGTTTGCCCTGTTTGCCATGGGTGCCTTAAAAGTCCTTATTTATCTGAGCGCCATGTACGCCCTGTTTGCCATAAGTGCCCATTATGCCCTTTTTGCACCGAGTGCCATGTTTGCCCTGTTTGCCATAAGTGCCCATAGAGCCTTTTTCAACGAGTGCCATATTTGCCCTGTTTGCCATAGGTGCCCTAAGTGTCCTTATTTATCTGAGCGCCATGTACGCCCCGTTTGCCAAAAGTGCCCATAGTGCCATTTTTGCACCGTGTGCCATGTTTGTCCGGTTTGCCATAAGTGCCCATAGAGCCCTTATTGCAACAAGTGCCATGTTTGGCCTTTTTGCCATAGGCGCCTTAAGTGTTTGCCCTGTTTGCCATAGGCGCCTTAGGTGTCATTAATTATCTGAGTGCCATGTTTGCCCTTTTTGCCATTGGCGCCTGAAGTGTTTGCCCTGTTTGCCATAGGTGCCTTAAGTGTCAATATTAATCTTAGCGCCATGTACGCCCTGTTTGCCTTAAGTGCCCATAGTGCCCTTTTTGCACCGAGTGCCATGTTTGCCCTGTTCGCCATAAGTGCCCATAGAGCCCTTATTGCACAGAGTGCCATGTTTGCCCTGTTTGCCATAGGTGCCTTAAGAGTCCTTATTTATCTAAGTAACACGTTTGCCCTGTTAGCCATAGGTGCCCACAGAGCCCTTATTGCACCGAGTGCCATTTACGCTCTGTTTGCCATAGGTGCCCATAGAGCCGTTCCGGCAACGAGTGCCATGTTTGCCCTGTTTGCCATAGGTGCCTTAAGTGTCCTTTTTATCTAAATACTATGTTTGCCCTGTTTGCCATAGGTGTCTAAAGGTCCCTTATTGCAAGGTGTGCCATGTTTGCCCTGTTTGCCATAGGTGCCCACAGAGCCCTTATTGCACCGAGTGCCATGTACGCCCTGTTTGCCATAAGTGCCTATAGTACCCATAGAGCCCTTATTGCACCGAGTGCCATGTTTGCCCTGTTTGCCATAAGTGCCCACAGAGCCCTTATTGCAACGAGTGCCATGTTTGCCCTGTTTGCAATAAGTGCTAAAGTGTCATTATTAATCTGAGCGCCACGTACGCCCTGTTTGCCATAGGTGCCCATAGAGCCGTTCTGGCAATAAGTGCCATGTTTGCCCTGTTTGCCATTGGTGCCTAAAACGTCATTATTAATCTGAGCGCCATGTACGCCCTGTTTGCCTTAAGTGCCCGTAGTGCCCTTTTGCACCGAGTGCCATGTTTGCCCTGTTTGCCATAGGTGCCTTAAGAGTCCTTATTTATCCGAGTAGCACGTTTGCCCTGTTTGCCATAGGTGCCTAAAGTGTCATTATTTATCTGAGCGCCATGTACGCCGTACGCCGCTTAAGTTTACGTATTCGATTTATCGTAATATAATATTTCAGGAATTAATTAAACATTATTATGAATACAAATTCTATTTTATAATGAATTGATAAAATGGAAACATATCAAACAAAAGAAGCGCCATCTAGTGGTCAATGGTATAAGATGACAGTCGTACTATTGACCACAATTACTAACAAAATACAAAAGTAATATTAACTTATTTTCTACATTATTCTAACACAAGGATTCCATGTTTTCCTTTTAAGGCGCAGTATTATATCGTTGACCTTGTTCATACATTTTGACATTGGACTTTACTGCATACGTTTGTCGTAAAAATACAAATAAATTTGTATAAAATTAAATATTAACTATTCAATCAAAAACAATCCATCATTGAACGCAGTTTGGCATTGGAAAGTTCACTTTTGATTATAATTACGATTAATATTGAAGAGATAAACTGCTTTAAAAGAGAATTTAGAGGTGTGTTTGAATATTTTTTTACACATTTTAGTATATTTGATTATAATTTGAATTCCATAAATGTATGCAAAAAAGCCTTAAAAATATCATATTTTTTCAGTGATTAAAATTATGTATGGTTTATAGAAATAGAAATAGAAATAGAAATATTTTTATTCAAAGTTCAAACAATTGGCACTATAAATACAATTTAAATCCTAGAAATAATGTTGGTAGGACAAGATTTCGATGCCTGTACTAGGTTAAGTTAAACCTGTATCACAGGCGGTATTTTCTAATAATTAGTGTTAGGACAGTAAATTTCTTAACAATATTTAGATAACATTAGTGAAAAAGGTTAACTTAGTATGAATTACATTATGATATATATTTTTAAACCTATTATAAGATACGAACAAAAAAAAATAACATTTATAAGATTACCAAAAAAAAAGTGTAAATACAATTTAAGGAAAAACAAGGTAGTACATCATTGCAAATAGTAATATGATTGTCAGCAGTATTAGAAATTATACAAGTAAATAAATATTTCAAAACAAAACGCCGTCGTAACATTTTTGTTGCGGCCGAGAATTTGCTTAGATAGGGTAAAAATCAACGGAAGTCTGGCCTAGTTGAGTATGACGCACTAGGTGGGCACCTAGTCATAGTTCACGGAGTTTATGTATCGGTGTTCAGCTATTTTTCTAGCAGGGCAATCTGCGTCTCCCGTTTTGTGATCACTGGGTTTTTTAAAGCGTGAGCAAGACGCGCATCTCGGGGTGTCACCTTTCTTCGTGCATTCAGACATGGTATGACCAGTTTCACTACAGTGTCCACAAGTAGGATTTACCTCTCTGCAAGATTTTGCTGCATGGCCATACTGTTGGCATTTATAACACCTCGTGACTAATGTAAAGTCTCTAACAGGGCAAGATGTCCAATTTATAAAAATCCTTGTTTGAGGTATTAATATTTTTCGTATATTGGCCGGAACTTCAAAAATGTAGTTACAGGTCGCAGCTTCTCGCTTCCCAGATTTGTGGCTTAATTTTAAAGAGGTCAGAAAGGATTCCAAAGACATCGCTGGTATCTTATCGGCTACATTCTGCTCAAAAATGCATTTAAACACCTCATTTTCAGACAGGGATGTCGGCACACCTACAACCACGATCCGGGGTTTACGCTTGTTGGGTTCGTCAGCGGTAAGTCCAGCTGTGGAGAGTTGAACTGCACTCTTTAGTTTATCCGCATCTTGTTGCGTCTCGGTACTAATTATTACGCCACCGTTCTTTCCCTTTTCCTCTTTCGTCCGAACCAGCGCCCAGCGCAGACGTGTTGTCAATTTTTAATACAAATCTTCTAATACTCTAAGTGCGATAATAGTCCTAATTACCAGTGCTTACACTTGATAATTACTCGAACCCCAAGCCGCGAGAAAGAGAACAATTACAGTTAAATAATTGCTATCCCTTACTGGCTCCGCTGTCATCTGCCGTGCGCGCGGACAGCGCGCGACACTCCAAAACGAGAAAGAAAGCTCCATCAAATAATTTCCATCCCGTTCTGGCGCTGAAGATCACGGCTGCGTGGATTTGATGCGCACAACAACACTTTTGTCAAGCATCCGACAATCTCTATCCTGCTCTTGCGCCTCGCTGCGTCCCGCATCTACTGTATCACCGCTTCACCCGCTTACCACGAGACTTACGGCACTGTGTCGCCTGTCTACCACGAAATCTCGTCTCGAGTTACTATTCAACGACGTTGTAGCTGTACTTGCGCGGTGAGCTGAGTTACTATAATATTGTTTTTATATCAACAAGTGGAGTGTACGACCTCACCAATGTCTATATCCTTCTCGGACCCTAACAATATAAATAAATCTATGTCGGACACGGAAATTAATACACTGGGTACATTAAAAACACCACCTAATTATGTGTTCCAACGCAAAAGAGGCAGAGACGATATGGATGATTCGCTTAGCAAACAATTAAACGAGTTTAAGGAAGAGATGAAAAAAATGCTAATGTCCTTTAGCGAAAAACAAGGGAAAGAGACACACCAAATTAACACAAAATTACAGGAGATTCAACAATCAAACACACACATAGAAAAGTCCATTGCATTTCTAACAGAGCAAAACAAAGACTTGCAAGGGAAAATAACCCAACTCGAAATGCAGTCTAAAGAAGACAAGAAATACATCACCATTTTAGAAAATAAGATTGAGGACATGCAAATGGATAGCCGAAAAAGTAACCTAGTAATAAAAAACGTACCTAGAAAAAAAGGGGAGACTAAAGAAGATCTTTTGGAAATGGCTATGTGCCTTTTCCAAAACTTACAATGTAACATTAAAACACACGATATTAAGGACATTTACAGAGTACGAGGAAAAACAACGGAAAAACAAAATACACCCATTGTTGTGGAAACTTCCTCCACGATCCTGAAGACCGAGACTCTGAAAATGGCCAAGGCCTTCAACATAACACATCAAAATAAATTAAGCTGCAAACACATGGGATTCAAAACTCAAGAAGATACCCCGGTATTCATATCAGAACATTTAACTGCCAAAGGCTCTCGCCTGCACTTCCTAGCACGTGACCTAAGTAAATCTGGAACTTACAAGTTCTGCTGGACTGCATATGGCAAGGTATACATTAAGAAGGATGAAGATTCACCTACAATTATCATAAGAAGTGAAGAACAGGTACATAAACTTTTGCTAGACAAATGACTATTTCCCTTTAATTATGTAACGTGTTTTTTAATAGTGAAGAAGTTAGAATCAGTTATTTTTTTGAAAATTTTCTCCACTAAATGTTGGTTAATGACGTACTCAATAGACTATTATAGTCTACCCGACACCATCTTTTACTACTTTGTTAATATACGAGTCACTACTACTGAACATAACCCATCTTTCTTTATCACACTCACGCACGAAGTATACACACAAACCTACAACACAGACATACATAATACACTCATAAATTCACACGGTTTACAATCTCCCCATACAAAAATACTTCCTACAGTTCAAAAGCTACAAATTAAACATTCATCACATGGCCACTCACTGAATTACCAAATTGAAATAATTACTTTCCTAAATAACACTATTGTTTTTCTGGCATTAAACATAAATGGATAATACGCTACATACTGTATCTGAAATAGATAACATGCAAACTGCCCGTACGGTGGAATGCGACTCAACGGAATTACATAAACATGTTCGTGTAAACAAAAACGACCTCACCATAGTATCTCAAAACATACGTAGCATTTATTGTAATTTTGACAATTTTGTGATCACTTTATCCACTCTTAAATTCGAACCAGATATTTTAATCTTAACGGAATGTAGGCTGAGCACTAATAAAGCGATTCCGCAATTAAACAACTACAATTTTTATATGACTTCTTGTCAGCTCAACCAGAATGACGGCGTGGTTGTATATGTAAAAAACTCTTTAAAACCCAAAGTTGTGGAGTTGCATCTAGCTCAAGCATCTTGTCTGCAACTGGATGTTTTGGGTAATATTATATACTGTATCTATCGATCTCCCTCTAATTCAAACACCGATGGCTTTATTGATTCCCTCAGCACGCAGTTAAGCACAGTAACGTCACAGAAAAATATTATAATAGCTGGTGATATAAACATTAACATTAAATACAAAGATACCGAGCCATCCCAGAACCACAAGAGCAGAGTTAACTACCTAAACATGCTGTCGTTTTTTGGTATACTTCCTGGACATACCCTGCCTACCAGGGAACAAAGCTGTCTTGACCATTTCATGCTTAAAATTCACAAAAAGTTTTCAGCATTTATAGCTATCTTACATACTACGGTGACTGATCACTGTACAACATTTATGTCTATAACAAAGTTAAAAAATACTCAAACCGTAAATAGAACCACTACTACACTTAATTTTGAACAAGCTTTAAAAACTCTGCAAGAGAGGAATTTATCAGATTTATTATTTTGTAATGATCCAAATTTATTAATAAATAGTTTTATTAATATTCTAACTAATGTTGTTAATGAAAACACAGATATGAAAAGTATTCCAAGCAATAAACGCATCATAAAGCCGTGGATTACCTCGGGCATCTTACGCTGCATCAAAAACCGGAATAAACTGCAAAAACAATGTCGTAATGACCCTCATAACACAATACTAAAAATAACTTATACTAGATACAGGAACTTTTGTAATAATCTAATAAAAAAAATTAAAAGAAAATATGAAAGAAATCTACTTGCACAATCAGTATCCAACAACAAATTACTCTGGAAAAATATAAAAACTATCACATACTCTAAGAAATCAAAAAGTCAAAACATGGAACTACTAAACATTAAAACGACCCCTATTGAATCAATAAACTATGTTAATGATTATTTTGCTAATATTGGAAAACAACTCGCACAAAAGATTAATCCCAAATTAAAAAATCATCCTGATAATGAAGTAATCTTTCTAAGATCACAACTTAATTCTTTCGTGCTCTTGGATACGGACGATGCAGAAGTGGAGGGTATTCTGATGAATCTGAAGTCTGACAGTGCCCCTGGGTGGGATAACATCTCAACAAAATTCCTAAAGCATATAAGAAAAGAAGTCGTTCCTATTATAACTCACCTCTCCAATCTTTGCTTTCAAAAGGGTGTATTCCCAGCTCCACTAAAACAGTCGGTTATTACCCCAGTTCACAAGGGTGGCGACAGCGACGATGTTAACAACTACAGGCCTATTTCTGTTCTGCCGTCGATATCAAAGGTACTCGAAAAAATTATAAATATTAGATTAACTAAATACTTCAAAAAATTCAATATTTTATCAGACTCACAGTTTGGCTTCAGACAATGTATAAGTACTGAAGATGCAGTAGCTGCCCTAAGTTCTCTTGTAGCTGAACATCTTGACAAAGGAGACAGATGCCTGGCTGTATTCCTAGATCTTAAAAAAGCCTTTGACACCATCTCTGTCCCAATCCTTGTGAACAAGTTGGAAAACGCCGGGATAAGAGGTACTGCACTCAAATTACTCAAAGACTACCTTTCCAACAGAAAGCAAAGAGTAAAGATAGGACAGTACTCCAGTGATGAGGTAGATGTCTCCTACGGCGTCCCACAGGGTAGTGTCCTGGGGCCAACACTCTTTCTTCTTTATATCAACGAACTGTGTAATATAAAATTAAAAAATGCTAAAGTATTCTCATATGCTGACGATACTTCTATTGTGTTCTCTGGGTCATCTTGGCGCGAGGTTAAACAGAATGCAGAGACAGGAATGACTCAAATAGCACATTGGCTGAAGAATAACCTACTCTCCTTAAACACCAAAAAGACAAACTACATTTGCTTTAGAATCAGTAGACGAACGCAGCCTTTTGAAGATCTAAATTTAAGAGTGCACACGTGTGAGAATATACCTAGCATAGGTTGTGACTGTCCATGTATTGATAGGGTCACTCAGACTAAATATCTTGGAGTTGTGGTTGATCAGGCATTATCCTGGTACCCACAACTTGAGCAAACTTCAGGAAGAATTAGAAAACTCAGCTGGATTTTTAAAACCCTCAGACATATTGTTCCAACTAAAATGGTAAGCGGTAATAACCGCCTCAGAAATCTTCTAAACGAAATATATATGGCACTAGCTCAGTCTGTGCTCCTATATTGTATTCCAATCTGGGGTGGAGCTGCAAAAATCAAGTTCATAGAAGTGGAACGAGCTCAGCGTGCATTAATAAAAATAATGTATTTTAAGAAAAAAAGGTTCTCCACGGAAAGCTTATATCAAATAAGTGACTTACTATCTGTAAGGAAATTGTATATAACCCAAACCGTACTAAAAAGACATAAAACCGTACCATATTACCCTAACGAAAACTTTAGAAGGAGAAAAGATTTAGCTGCCCTAGTTCCCCAAACAAAAACTAGATTTGCATGCAACCAATATAATAAACGTTCTGCTCAACTTTATAACAAAATTAATAAACATGTCACTATATATAACAAACAATCCCACGACTGTAAAAAAAGTATAACAAACTGGATAAAACCACTTACCTATGAAGAAACCGAAGCACTCCTGGAGCATGTTGAGTAGCTGAAATATATCTCACTATAATAAATGTAGCCTGACCTAACCTAGAACGCCGCAATACAAACACACCACACCACACCACAACACACCACACCACACCACACCACACCACACCACACCACACCACACCACACCACACCTCACACACCACACACCACACATCACACCACATCACATCACACCTCTCACACCACACATACCTTACACGAAACACCATGCACTACGCCACACACCTTACCACATCACAAGCCCCACTGCATTACTCACCTCATACACTGCACTCCTTACTATACCGCATTAGTCTTATATTCTTTGATAGTTATTAGTGATAAACTGTTTTATGCAGTTCATGTTAAATATATATTAACTTAACTTTAACTTTTATTTCTTATTTAGTTTTGGAATTCTCTTTATAGATTTGTACTTTGAAACTTAAAATTTAAAAATTGTTTAAAATTGCATATTTACCCTTACGGTAGACTGTACTCACAGCTAGTACAGTGTACAAATGTTGTAAGAAAGAGCGGAACCTACTAATACAGGTATTGTTTGCCTAAAAGTAGGCTCCAAACACGTAACCATGTAATGACATATTTTATGGAAACAATAAACTATTTTTTTTTTTTTTTTTTTTTTTCTTTGTTTTTCGGACACTACGTACTTGCAGCTTCATTTGCTCGGGACGTATAATTTTTTTCACCAGTTCTTTTGTTTCGTCACTTGTTTTCAACTTATCATCGGGATAAATGGCGACAGAGCTTAAATTATTCGGTCGAATGAAATGGTTAGATCCTTTTTTCACAACATCGGCAAAAGAAGTATTCTTCGCAGAACAAGAGTCCAGAAACGTTTGCTTGAGGTCCGAAAAATGCTCTGCTAGGTCGCGTTGTTGTTTCAGGGTATCGATCATGACATCCGCGTGAATGGCCCTTTGCTTCAGCGACTGGTATAGAACAGCCATTTGTGACGTACCAGATTCGACTTTACGGCAGAGGTTTGTGATTTTCAATTTCTGCTCCGTATTGAGTTTCCCATCCGCGGCAATAGAGCAAACTTCATTCAGGTACTGCTGGATGGTGGCCATCCATCGTTGGATTTCAGGCGTTGAAACAATAACATCTGCTGGATTATTTGCCGGCGAGGCGGAGCGTTGCGCTGGCCCCCTTGGATTACAGGGGCTGTTTTCCATTTTGTTTTAGTGTTAAAGGTTCACTGTTGTGTTTGCATTGTCCACTAAAACTACACACTAAGCAAGAATACTTTATACATTACGACATTAATAAAATTAAGGAGGTCAATATTATTAAATATTGCTAATGAACACGTCTGTACACTGTGAGTGCGCAATATGCAATCGATCGTTTAAGAGATACACTGCGTTAAAAAACCTGATTTTTGGCCGTTCTCAAGAAATCTTCACCTTAAGATACGGAAACATCAGATTTACACAGAAATCAAACTAAAAAAGATACCTTCAGAGAAACCCATTGCTACCCCCCATAAGTTTCTAAACCCTCTCTAATACCTTATAATAAGCGTTATTATTCCGTGCCCGTCTGAAGTTTGTATCTTCACTGGACTACGCGGCCAGAAATATAATAAGATTGTCTATGGAGACTTATTGTGAAGGAACACTTCACACGTATGAATGGGAGGTAATAAAAAAATGGTTAAAATAACAATGAACCTTAGTGTGTTGGTTTATTGTTTATTTTATGATAATTCGGTGTGTTTATTTTACGCGTCAGTGTAGACCATTAGACCATTTTAAAAAAAGACGTGATTTATTTAAAACAGTAAATATTAAATAAAGCATTTGATTTCTAAATATATTCAGTTGAAAATGTTTTTTTAAAACACTAGGTTTCGCCCGCGGCTTCGCCCGTTAAATTTGGGGTAATACAGTTCCCCTTGCGCCTTATTGATTTGCAACGCTAAGTTTTCCCTTTTCTTCCCTCTTTCTCCCTCACATCCCACTTTTTTTAATAAAAATTAGCTTATGTCCGTCTCCTGGTTCCCAACTATCTCTATTAAAAAAATAATAAAAATCATCAAAATTGGTTTAGCCATTGAAGCGTGAAGAGGTAACAAACAAATAAACAAACTCATTTTCGCTTTTATAATATTAGTGAGGATTAAAATTAACCGTTGAGTGAGACACCGAGACTGAGGTTTTTAAACTCGTACACTTTAATAAAATTCAAACTCATTAAGAGGTTTAATGTTTTACTAGCTTTTGCCTGCGGCTTCGCTCGCGTCATATTCAGAGTAACACACACAGTTCTCCTTTGGATTTGCAAGTACCTGCTACCTGCAGTTTTTGCCCTTGCGCCTTATTTATTGTAATAGCAATGCAAAGTTTTCCCTTTTCTTTCCTCTTTCACCCTCATAACTCACTTTTTTTTAAAAAAAAAAGCCTATGTCTATGTCCAGGGTCTCAACTATCTCTGTACCAATTTTTTTTCAAAATCGGTTCAGCCATTTAGGCGTAAAGACGTAACAAACTAACCAAAAAACTAACTCACTTTCTCTTTTATAATATTAGTAGGTAAGGATTTGTCTCCATCCAATAAACTCTTACAAGTATTTATGTGTTTATCGAATAAATTAAAATGACATAAAATAATAATTATCACCGTGTTAACTATATCAACAAACTGAAAAAGTAACTTCGACGACACAAAATAATCCTTATATAAAAATCTTCGAAGTTAACAATTTCAACTTACGCTCGTCTTGACAAGTTTTGATTTCATTTCCGTCGACTTCTCTATTCAGATAGCAACTTACAAAAACTCGATAAAATCGACAATCGAACACTAAATTTAGAGCAAAACTTTGAAAAGCACGCATAGAAAGATCGGCCAAAAAGAAAAAGGCCGTAAGTATGTTACAAAAGAAAGGAAAAGTTATTTTTCAAGGCAGTTTTTATTCCACACATGTCTTCAAATAGATTTCTGAAGGCGTATCATTTTGATATTAGTTTTTTTTCTTGCTATCATAATATTTGAATTGATTTTCTCGTCTTCTTTTGTTCTTTGTGATCTGTGTTTTAGGTAAGATTTCAGGCTGGAATGTCTTGTTGCGAGACTATAAAATTATGAGATTATCTTATGTGATTTTCTTTTGTTTTTTTTTCAGAAAAATCACTGTGTTCGTATCTGATAATTGGAATTTAATATGTCTTTGATACAGTCCCCATCAGTTGTAATTATAATAAAATTTCTGGCAGATTTTATTTTATTTTTGATTTTTAATAGGTATGATGGTGTTAGTAGTAGTAGTTTAGAATCGACACTAGACCCGCGTCTGCAGGAGCTTGATGCTGGGAATCTGATTGGTACCAAGTTACTTCGTTTTTCAGCTAAAGAAGTAGCTACTGTGGTGAAAAATATGACACGTGGTAAATCACCAGGTCATGATGATCTTAGTATCGAGCATTTGCAGTATGCGGGTGTACACCTGCCTAGAGTTTTGGCTGGGATAAACTTCTAAGATACACTGATACGCCCAGAGAAATTGTAAAAATTCTTAGTTTTTGGTATGACAACCAATCTAATTTTGTAAGATGGGGGGGCTCGTATTCCAAAAACTATAAGTTGGAGTGTGGTGTGAGGCAAGGAGGGTTGACTTCTCCACGCCTTTTTAACTTTTATGTTAACGCCCTGATTGAGGAGCTCAGCAGAGCTGCAGTCGGTTGTTCTATAGATGGTGTATTTTTAAACAATATCAGCTATGCGGATGATATGGTTCTGCTGAGTCCATCAGTTAGGGCGGTGCAGTTATTAATAGATATATGTGAGAGGTACGCGGGGGTCCATGGCCTCCGGTATAATACCAGTAAAAGTGCTACTCGTTTTTAAGTCTGGGAACGTACCTATATCCACTCTGCCCGTGAAACTTCAGGGGGTGGCTTTGAAGCGAGTGACGAAGTTCAAGTACCTGGGGCACTGGGTCACCGAGGACCTCTCAGATGATATCGATATTGAGCGGGAACGTAGGGCGTTGGCAATGCGTTGCAACATGATTGCCCGTCAGTTTGCAAAGTGTACAAAGGAAGTTAAGGTTACTTTATTCAAAGCGTACTCTCAAACTTTGTACACCTGCAGCCTATGGGTGAAGTTTACACGTAGATCGCTAGACACCCTACGTGTCCAGTATAATAATGGTTTTAGGATGCTGCTGGGGCTGCCTCGCTTTTGTAGCGCGTCAGGAATGTTCGCCGAGGCTGGAACTGATTGTTTCAAAACAATTGTGCGCAAGCGTATTGCTTCTTTGATGCAACGAGTGCGTGTCAGCGCCAGCAGTTTCCTAAACACTATTATTGAAAGGATGGATTGCCCTCTGGTTCGGTACTGGAACAGTGTGCACACGGGTTCCAGGCCAATTATTTTTAAGTTTAGATAAGTGATTTACTAACAGATTATTTTATTTTTAATTTAATTACTAACAATTTATGAATTTACTTATCTGAAATAAATGCTTAATAATAATAATAGTAAAAATCATGGTATTAAGTTTACCATTTACTTGTTGCGGCAAAAATATGTTCTAAATCCAATTTTTAAGGGGTTTACCTCAAAAGGAAAAACGGAACCCTTATTGGATAACTTGGTTGTCAGTCCATCTGTCAAAATTCCTTATGTCGGGAACTCGTAAAGGTATCTTATTAAAAAACTATACTCAAATCTGTGATCCTTTAGAGCTGTGAAAAATCAACCCTCTATGTTAAAGGAGTCAAAAGATATAGCCGTTTAGTTCGCAAGCTTATACGGAACCCTCGGTGCGCGAGTTTAATAAAATAAATAAATAATAAATATCTTGGGACAACTCACACACGGCTATCTGATCCTAACCTAAGCAGAGCTTGTGTTATAGTAACCAAACAACTGATATACATACTTATATAATTCATAAATACATACATATTATAGATAAATCACACCCAGACACAGAACAAACAATCATGCTCATCACACAAAGTTTGTCCTGGGTGGGAATCGAACCCACGACCTCCGGCTCAGCAGTCAGGGCCACTAACCACTAAACCAACAGGCCCGTCAAAGTTTGACTCGCTCTTCTTTTTAAATCAGCCTCAAATTCCTCACATAATTATATTGTCGCGTACAACTTAATCAAGACACCGTAATTATGATCTAAACTTCGTCTTGCAAATATTAAGATGTATGACTTCCTCTGTCATATCTCATTCATGCAAACTTCAGGCTATATTCCTTGATTAGGGTCCGGAGTGGCTTCCGGAGTGACTTCCTTATTAATGGCTACTAGTTTTGACCCCGACCTTGTTTTACAAAGTTTATGAAACTAACTAACTAAAATCTACTAGTATCTATGATCCTGGATATTGACCTTTATGTATAGGTAGAATCCTTGTTATTTAATGTTTAATTAATTATTTTGGCTGTAAATTGTTTGGTTATTATAAGTTAAATTTTACCGTTTTTTGAAAAAATAAACAAAATGTAAAATAAAAAAAGTCCAAATGTAAAACAAATAATACGTTTTTTTTTCTAATATTAGGTACTTGTTTAATAAATACAACAATTTAAATACGGAAATGTTTAGACGCAAACTTCATACAATAAACATTTTCTACAGATCAACCTTTTGGTTACGCAAGGACAAAAATTGGTAAAAGCAATTTCGAAAATAAAACTTTTTACAAACAGACGTTAATTTTAATGAGAACATTAAACAATAATATTAACGAAAATACGCCATTATACTTACTAATGGCGAAAGTGAGTTTGTATGTTACGTCTTCACGTCTAAATGGCCCAACCGATTTTGATGAATTTTAGTACAGAAATAGTTGGGACCTTGGAAACGGACATAGGTTATTTTTTTAGGTAAGAAAGGGGGGAGAAAGGGGAAAAAAAAGGCAGAGAAAAAAAAAATTTCGATCATCACGCGGTTTGAAGTCAGCGTTAGCCCAAAGTAACTATGCTACGTGGACGAAGTCGCTAGCGGAAGCTAGTCATCTATACAATGTTCTGCGTAAGACCGCAATGCATCTATCCCAACCGATAATCACTTGGCTTAGATCCAAAAATCAAAATCAAAAGTCATTTATTCAAATTAGGCTGATAATCAGCACTTTTTGAACGTCACATTACAAGAGACAGTCCCACAAAAACGCCCTGCCCTTCACAATCCGTGTTATCAACCCTTTCGTCTAGTTGGGACACAAAAATGTTTGTCCAAAATATATAACTGCCTATATAGCAAAAATGTTTGTCCAAAATAATTAAAATACCAGCCTATAACTGCCCCATTGCTGGGCAAAGGCTTCATCCCACATAAAGGATGCACGAGAATGAACATTATTAAATTAAATGAATTTACCATTTCCGTTTCGTTTCCCTCGCCAGTCTATTGGTACAGCACTCGTAGTGAAATGAAGCGCTCTTCGTAAACGATCTCTTGGTGTCCCGTTGCGTTTACAAAGACAGGCGCCACCAGAACGAGCCGCAAATGAGTACTAAGAACTATACGGTTAAAGGATACTTAGGTTTTTTTGCAATAAAATAAGTTTTATAATAATGGAAAGGTATAATAACATGAGAACTATGAAAGGAATTACACGAAGATTAAATTAAAACGGTAATTAATGCAGTAAGGTGAGTTTTAAAACCAGGAAAAGGTAATCCTACTATAACATTATAAATGCGAATGTTTGTGAGGCTGTATAGATATGTGGATGTACTACTTCACGTCAAAACAGCTGAATGGATCCTGATGGAATTTGGCACAGAGATAGATTATAGTCTGGAATAGCACATGGAATACTTTTTTTTCGATATCACGCTGGTGAAGCCGCGGGCGCCAGCTAATATTTAATAATTCTATACAATATTATTTTTTATCCAGGATTTTCATCTTTTTAGGGTTCCGTACCTTAAAAAGAAAAACCGAAACCTTAGCAAGCATTGTTAATAGGAATGCCATCTTATATACGCCAAGTCTCGGCCTCATTATTTAAACTAAACATTTAAAATCCAACAGAGCGATTTTAATAAGGTCTTTCGTTTAGGTTTTGTCAATTGTTAGTTACAGTTAGCCTACATAATCGAATGACTTGCAGTGTTATTTAAAATACGAATTAATTAACAAACCTCTAGTATAAGGGCAGCAGAGGGGCCTGCCAGGGCCTCAGCTTGCCGAGGTTGCGGGTTGTTCGAAAGAGATATCGCGGCCCCGGAGCGTAAAGGGAGAAGGAACATGGGTGAGTTTTAATCAGTACAAGTCTGATACTCGCCCCCGCTCCGCCCAGAGCGGGGGAAGTTATTTGATGATATCCCACCCCAAAAATAAAAAAATAAAAGGGCAACATCAAAATTCCCTCCGCTACCTTTAAGCGAAGCGTCTCGTAACTCCAATACATAAGCCAGGAGATAACGCCAAACTCAAACAGCTGTGCAATGAAAACTAATAACTCCTGGGAAAAGACTTTAACTTCCATAGTCTGTCTGTATTGAAAGAAAAAGTTTCTCATGATGAAGAAATATCCGTGGCCATTGCCTTCGATAGTACCTTTGTGTATAAATAGGACAAGCTATGCAATGTGCCGGTGAAAAGAAATCCTTTTTTTTGTCAGCCTATGTCCTATTTTTTTTACGACCGTCTTAGAAACAGATTCATATCCCGATACCAGCGTTAAAATCATTTTCAGAGTAGTTAAAAACGGTAATAGAAAACTATCTAGCCTAAGGTACATTTTTTTTTCTATTTTTTATGTATAGGCTGACTAGAATATTGTTTTAAAAAAAGAAACTTCGAACCTCGGTCTATATTTAGAAAAAAAACACTGTGTTTGACACTACACCAGCATTCTATGTCTTATTTATACTCTTAGATTCTCCGGTACAACTACAAAAAAGTTTTGAAACAGGCAAGTGCTACTGATTTGACAAACGGTTATAGGATTTTGAACCAAGTTTTTCTATTAAAAACTATGCGTTAATAAAACTTGTAAAACAATTGATTAGTTTTTAGAGTAAGTTATAATTTATGTGGTCGGCCAATTAATGTTCCTAATCTTAAGAAAGAACTTTGAAGAGATAGTTTATTCAAAAAGTTTAGAAAATGAATAAAAGTAAATAAGTATGCTTTTTGTTAACATTTTAATTTACAATACTCATACAAAACAAAAAACTCATTCATATTATAGCAAAAACAAATGATCAACAAAATACTGTCTTATTAGACTGCTTTCTTAATAGTTTTTGTTATTGGATGGGAAATCATCAATCAACTTCCCATCTCTGGAGTGTCAAACTTTTACTGCTACAAAAACGAATCCATGTTCCTTCTCCCTTTGTGTTCCGGGGCAACGGGATCTCTTTCGAACCCGCAACCCCGGCAATGGCCCCGGCAGGCCTCTCTGCTTTGATGACATCTTTGCGCCGTCGACACGGCCTGTCGTCAATAGACGGATGGATGGTGAGTTACCCATTACTCACACTCTTCTTCACTCATTTTAAGTTCGATTCCCAGTTGGGTGAGGTGTGATCAGGTGTCATCATCAGTATTTTTTCCTTCAGATCAAAGTCTGCACAAATACCAAGTTGTTGATTGTTGATAATCCAGCCTCTATAACTTGTCCCAAATCCTCTTTACATATAAGTTCTCTCTGTGTGTATTTGGCATTAACACATTCAACCCCTTACTCACGGAAATGGTGGCTTCAAAACACAGCATCGCAGTAGCGATTACATTTCACCAGCGCAATATAACTTAACCTGGTATTAAGCCTGATGTACCGTGTTGGGTCTTACAGGTAGCAAGATGTTCTATATTCTAGTATAACTAAACATAACCCTTACATTCCCCAGAGGGTTAGATAGAGTGAGTAAAGTATACCCACATTTTGCCAGTCTTTTTTAAAGCCTAATTGGCGAGTCTATTGCCATCAAATCTGGCACAAATCTATACTTGCGTGCTACTAAGAAATTTTTGGTGGAAAAACACAATTACAATTTACCCGACCCGAAAATACAATAATATATATTTCGGATCCGTAAGTGCAATAATGTATATTTCCGATCGGGCTACTGATAGGGACATAAAATGAATCGCTAGAACGCCAATGGGCGACCTACTAACATGTCCACCCGCACCAACAGCGCGTTTCTGCACAATCGTGTTCTAACCCTGCAGCAAAAAGGGCATTCAAGATTAAAGAGCGTGAATCAAAGAATTGCATATTGTTTTTTGAAATTGTTAGATGCCTTTTAAGAAAATAAACGTTTCGTAAAATATATGTTATTTTGAAAAACGTATATTTTCAAACTTTTTTTGTAGGGAGCCTCTTAAGCCTAGCAGCTAGTTTAGTGGCCCCACAGAACACCATCTTCTTGCTCTCTCCATTTATTCTCATGCACCTGTTTTGTCCGTACCATTGACTCGCAGTGATTCCACGAACACCAAGACTGTTTACGACTACATATGAAATCGTGTACTAAACCCGCTTTGGCAACAATATTGAAATATTCTTAGTGAAATAATAAATTCATACAGTGTTCTTATTTTATTTTGTGAGATAATAATTTAGACAACAAAAAAATTATTCAAAAACATTAATGTATTTGAATGGTCTCTGAAATAACGGATTATAATAAGTTTTGACTTCACCATACTGGTTATTGTGTAAGGTGAGAAATCCTGACACAGACTACTCACACTGTAGAGAACCGTGCCCCTAAAATAGAAGCATTATAAGATTATTATGCGCCGTTTTTTCCTTTTTTAATAACTACCAAAAATATATCAACTATAGTACGGCCAACAAGAAGCGATACGAAAGGTCATTAACCTAAAGAACAACTGTGGCGTTGACAATCTAATATTTAGCTCTTTCCATCTTGTGCCTTTGTCGTAATGTTTCGTTCTCCCGGCAAAAACATGACAACTTTAAGACGGGTTCGCCAACATTCGAGCGGCCTTTTAAGATGGGGTTTTAGCATGGGTTTTATTTACATTTGGTATCGCTTCTCGTTGGCCGTACTTATAGTAACTACATATTTGCAACTTCTTTGCAATAGGGCGTGTCAACTTAAGAACGGTTAATTTCTTTCAACTTCATATAATATTAACTAATGAATTGACAAACTAAACAAATGAAGAAGATGTACTTATTTACGTAAAAAAAAAGTATTTACTAAGACTGGAGATTACTTATCAGTGTATTTGTAGTGTTTTTTTTTAATTTAGATTTAATACTTTAAGAAACACTAAAAGGAATGTGCAGCCATAAAATGACGCTCGTCAAATTATTTTCAATCTAAGTGTCATTAAAAAAAGAAACCAGAAATCTTGAAAATCAAACAAAAATGCTTTGTACTCAACATTATTAACAAAATTCACTATGGAACTAACACTTAAATGAAAAAATAAAGTTAGCCACTTCATCTTATATGTATATCATTGTATAGAAAAAAACATTAATCAAGAGATTCATCATTATTAATGAAGAGGCTGAAAGATACTGAAATAATCTTAAAGATAGAACAGACTTTAATCTGTACTTGATACAGAAAATTGCTACTCATTTACTATTAATTTAATCCTCCAATCTCATTAGAAACAGAGGAGCCTTATCCTTAGCCTTTTTAATCTAAGTTCAAACACTAACTAGTTAATTCTAAATCCTTTGTACTCACATATTAACACTTAACCCCTTAGTAAATATGCTCAAAGCAAATATTAATCAAGATCCCACATTGCACTATAATACCTCCGTAGCATTTATGGTCTACGGCGTAGCAAGGCTGCTACGAGATGGCTACGACGTAGCTTGCGTAGCGATATTCAGAATTTTTGTTTAAATAAGACCATTTATTTCGTGTTATGGCTGTGTAGTCATGCTCCTATTCTGAGAATGTTTGAGTCACGTTACAGCATTGTTTTATTATAAGCAACATAATTATAATTTATGTGCTCATGTAAACTAAAACAACGTTTGACATGGCATTCTACGATTAACATTTTCATAAAATTAGTGTAAGATTTAATGTGTTTACCTTGTACTTTGAAATGTTTAATAAAAACATAACATAAACCAGCATGCCACCCATATCTGCCTTGTAAAAACCTTTTGTTAGTCGCCTTTCACTCGTCTTCTCTACATGACCAAACCATCTGAGATAGATAGATAGAATATTCTTTATTTTTTGTCACTAAAACTTCTTTTAAAAATCAATGGTCTCGTACAACATAAAGTTTTAATAGCTATATAAAAGCGAAAGTGAGTTTGTTTGTTTGTTACATCTTCACACCTAAATGGCTAAACCGATTTTGATGAATTTTGGTACAGAGATAGTTAGGACCCTGGAGACGGATAAAAGCTAATTTAAAAAAAGTGATTAAAGAGGGAGAAAGAGGGAAGAAAAGGGAAAACATAGCATTGCTATTACATAATAAATAAGGTGCAAAGGCAAAAACTACAGGTAGCCGGTACCTGCAAATAAGGAAAGGGAACTGTGTTACCCCGAATTTAACGCGAGCAAAGCCGCGGGCAAAAGCTAGTTTACTCCATAAACAAAACAATTAAAAAAACGCCATCCCATTTAGCTAGAGGCGGTTTCATAATTGCATAACAACTCTGTGACATTTTGCTCAAACGACTCAAAGTTGGTACGATTAATATTAGTATGAAAGTTGTCAGAAACAGCTGCCGTACTGATAATAATGATCAAGAGTTTCAACATCCTTATCATTGAGAGATAAGGGGCAGAGACATTTTTGATAATTGCTTGATGGGGGTTGGAGACAATTTAATTTTGTAATTGTTCAGGTAGAATATTTTCAGATCGGTTGGGAGGTTGACGGGAACGCTTTTAACTGTAAGTATCCTTACTAATAATATAAAAGGATACAAAAGTGAGCTTGTTTGTTAGTTTGTTACGTCTTCAAGCCTAAATGGCTAAACCGATTTTAATAAATTTTGGTACAGAGATACTTGGGACCCTGGAGACGTAATTTTTTTTTTCAAATGAGTAATGAGGGAGAATCAGGGAAGAAAAGGGAAAACTGAGCTTTGCTATTACAATAAATAATTAGATTTGTGTTGTTCATTGATTATTTTATGAACCAACCACACAATGGCAACGCTTCATTTGCGTTTTATTTTGAAGCGTTGGTAATAGTCAATTCATAAACTAAGTTTTAATCCCTCACAATCGCCTTACCAATAAAACGATAACACCTTGTCAGTAGGTGCATTTCTCTTGAACCCTCACCGCCGCGCGTCGGTAGCTTGGACCATGTTCCCGATACCAGTGGGCTTAATTTTATTTTTATTTTAACTGTGTTTTTACCCCACTTCAAAAAAGAAGGAGGTTCTCAATTCGATAAAAATATATATAAAAATACTAGCTGTACCCAGCGGTTTCACCCGCTACTCAGTTTCTTAGTGGCGCAGCATGATGTTCAAAAATAGTCTATTAATTTCGTTGAAAAATGCTAAGGAATCGAGTTCTCTCAAAAACTTTGAAACTCCGTTTTCTGTTGAATTTTATGAATGTTGAGCACTTATATTCTAAAAGAATCCACATGAAATTTTTGAGATTGCTAACACTTACAGTTTTTGAGATTTCGTGATGAGTGCGTCAGTGATTTTCACTTTTATATATATAGATGTGTAAAAATGAATAATCGAAATAAGATACCAATAAATACCTCCCTACTGACCACTATCGATAAGTATTGGTCCTATCCAAGGGCTTTTAAGCCAAGACCGTTGCGCGACCCCTGTCAAAGGACCTGGTTATTAATGTGGGCCCAGTTTGTGTTGCGATTATCGAATTGACATTATTTAGTCGAAGTAAATTGTGGTTTATGACCCCTGTGGGTCTTGGTAAATGGAGTTTGAGATTTTTAGACTTGATGTAGTCTGTTTTAGTGTAAAGATTGATTTGAGATAAGCTTAGTTGTTGGTTTTATTTAAAGAAAAGGAAAATATTGTAAGCAAATTGAATTGAAAAAAGATAGGATATAGAAACAGGACACAATATTCTAAATCGTTCATTTTTCATTGGACCACACGTTAGGTGTATTTGTTTAGCGATTGACTGATAAGCTGCGTATTGCAGGTTCTATTCCCGCTCGAAACAAATATTTGATATATCACATAGGCTTGGTTGTTTGTGTATGTGAGTTTAAATGTTAGTGAACAAATAAAAAAGTTCAAACACTTGGATTTTTTTATAATAGATAATGTAATAGATAGTGAAAAGTATTCTATGCTTCTTTTATTAAGAATAAGCGCACATCATCACAAGCCATTACAGTAACATCTGTACATAGTAAATTTATTCTGCATTTCATCAGATAAATCCGTTTGACGCTTTGCCCAACACGAACGTACATTAAACGCATTACGCAAGTCATGAATGTCATACTCCATCCTTCCTTGTCGCTCGCACAGCAAAGTGTGTCAAACGCTTGCATTTAATCTCCATACAAAGTATAACATAACCTCACATACAGTACCTTCCACAATTATTGTACCTCTGATATATTTAGTCCAATAGCAACCTTAACAAGACGGAAATAAAGGACGTTATCATTTTAGCAGATTTTTCAGTGATTGTAAACTAACAATATCTTTATTTTTATTTAAAAAAAAATGTACATACAGGAGAAAACAGAAAGAAATCGCATAACAAAACATAAAATATTTCTAATATTTCTCTCTCTCTCTTTTCTTTCTAAAATAAAGAAAAGAATCGAAGACTGTAGTGTGGAGAACAGGAAGAGAACAGCATATAAAACATGAATGTCTTAACCTAAATATATATAAATACATAACACTAACTTGCTGTATTGCCAAGAGTGTGAGCAGTATACTCGTCGGTCGGTACGTACAGCAATAAGGTTATTGTTACTATGCACATATTATATGGTAACAATTGACATCAATAGTGATTTAATTTTGCACCTTAAATACTTGTATGCAAGGTACAAGTTAAAAAGAAAACAAATACATCGCTTAAAGTATTCCTCCCGATGACTTTCACGCTAAAGAAACAAGTGACATTCGCAGGTGTAGCGTCGTATCGTGAATGGGGCGATTTTCGTAGCAAATGTTGCTTCTGACCTGCGGTCGTCTGAACGTCAGTTTCGTTTGAGAATTTATCGAGGCTAACCACAGTAACCCGTTTTGGGAACAAACCGGAGGCTAGAAAAGGGTACCTACATGTAGGCCGACGAGTTTTCACTTATTCATGACCTTAAAGTTCTTGTTTAAATAGAATTAACATAGGTAGACCTTTTTGGTTTATATTGCACATATGGGCTGAATACAATAGTTATATTTATTTTTATACATGCGGATTCCATCTACATAGATAGTTATATAAATTGAAATACTTTTTCAGTTATTTTCTTAAAACTGTCAAAGTTTTGTAGACGTGAAAATCAGTTTGACATAATAATATCATGAACTGCCAAAGGGTACGGCAGTTTTATTTAAATTAAATAACTTCCCTTGCTCTAGGCAAATCGGCAGGGAGTGTCAGACTTTTAATTTGAGGCACAAGTGGAACGTAAACGCGCCGTCGACAGGGTCTGTCGTCAATAGACGAACGGACGGTGAGCTACCCATTACTCACCGTCCAAAGACCCGCGTCTACAGTGGCCAGGAGTCATCTCGTGGCGCCCGACGCAAAGTGCGCCTCCCAACTATGCTGGGATTAGATTCCAGTCTCACCAGATGAAGCCTGAATACCAGTTTTTTTACATGGAGCAACTTAATATAGCCTTTACTGTAGTGACTAGTGGTTAATACAAAACCCCTTGGTAAGACTGGTGGCAGACTTTCGGGTCACTGACTATCTGCAACTACTGTCAAAGATGTACAAATGATAGCCGAGACCAACGGATTAACGTGCTTTCTGACGTCACTCGGTATGTAATGGGTAGTTCTACGGATTTACTTAGACAAGCGCGGCTTAACCTGAAAATTGTCCCTTGCGGTTGTTATTTTTTAACGAGCCTTCTAATGAGTTTTCATGTACTATATTTTATCAGTATTATATTTATTTGACAACTAGCGACCAGCGGTTTCCCCCGCTGCTCACCTCCTAAGAGTCATATCGTGAAGTATTATACATATAAACCTTCCTCTTGAATCACTGTACCTAATAAAAAAATCATCAACATCCGTTGTCATAAAGATTTAAGCATACATACAACATAGCTACAGACAGACAGCGACAGCGACTTTGTTTTATACTATGTAGTGATATGATGGTATACAATTTAATTTTGGAATTTATTACACAAAGTTTTGTCTGTAGCGTCACCCACGTGGAGGTAAAGTTTAGAGAACACTGACAACACGGTTGGCACAGTGGCTGAGCAATTGACTGCAGCGCCACGCATCGCGGGTTCGATCCCCGCACGGAACAAATATTTGTATGGCCTACAGATATTTGTTCCGGGCCCGGCTGTTTGTGTATGTGATTTTAAACGTTTGTTAATGAACACACGATACAGGAAAAATTCCGTTTCCTGGCGTGAAAAGGGAACTGATAAACGGATTATAGATTAAAATCAACAAATATACAACTGCAAACAAATGTATCCATCCGAAACTATTCCGACAGAAGATTATATCAAGTTCAGTAATATTATTCAACGGTGTTCAACGCTATGTATACTTGCGTACCCATGTTACCGGTATAAATACACATGTATTATGTCTGCACACTCTGTCTGTATGTATAATGCATATCCATTTCCGCGTACGAAAGACGGATATTGCACGTCGATGTTGAACGCCACTGAAGCGCTGTAATATTAAAAAGGCATTTATTTAAAACGTGTACTTTCATCTCTTATCAGAAGAGATCCTACTATATATATATATATATAAATAAATGCCAATGTTTGCGAGGATGTATGGATGTTTGTTACTCTTTCACGCACAAACTACTGAATGGATTTTAATGAAACTTCACAATAGTGTACCTTACGTATCAGAATAACAATACTAATAGGCTACAATTCATAAAGATGAGTAAAACCGCGGGGCGCAGCTAGTATGTAGTACATCCTAAACAAAGCCGAGCAGTACTTGTATGTTCCCTTCATTTTGGTACCTGGAAACTTTCTGTGGAATTACGAAAATATTTAATGTCAAAGTTTCTTTTGAAATATTTTTAGGGTTCCGTACCTCAAAAAGAAAAAACCGAATCCTTATTGGACCCTCTTTATTGTCCGTCTGTCTGTGTGTCAAGACCCTTTATCCCGGAAACGCATAAAGGTATCAAGTTGAAATTAAAACCATCTTCTCAACTCTGTAATCCCTTTGTACTGTTAAAATATCAACCTTCTAAGTCGACGCAGTCAAAAGATATGGCTGTTTATGTCGCAAGTTTACACGGAACCCTTTGGTGCGCGATTCTATTGGCTGGTTTTTTAAATGCAACTTTTGTACGTTGTAACAACTCTAGTCCCTAGTACGAGGTTAACGTAACGGAAAGCGTCGATGAACTGAAAAACTATTATCCTGTAGGATTTCAGTTCAACTATTTGTAAGTAGCATACTCAGAATCATTCATATTTGAAAGAAAGAAGAAAGAAAACACGTTATTTGGCACTTAAAATATAAAAACTTAAATCTTAGCCCCAAATATTTTCAGTATTTGAATAAGTTATTAAAATTTTAAATGTTAAACGGATTTTTTAATTTTAAAATTGACGTTTTTCGTCACGTTAACGAAAAATATATCTAAGACATCCCAGATATCGGTGAAGAAAGAAATCTTGAGGAACCCTGGACGCGCCCTATAATTATTAATATAGGTCAAGCGAACCATGACATCTTAATGCCGTACTTATTCTATTAAGGGAAAGAGACAGAACTATGCAGGGTCTCTAGCACCATCTCTTTTCCGCACTGGCATGAGTGCTGCTTTAAAACGTGATGGTAACCCTACTGAAATCGCCAACCCGTCTTGAGCAAACGTGATGAGCAATGCAATATGAAGATGGACAGTGAGTATAATTTTAAGTTTGAATGTAGGGGTATTCTTAAAAATTGTGACTCAATTACGAAAATACTTTCAGAAATTGGAAACTATAGCACAGCCAACGAGAAGCGATACGAAAGGTCATTAACCTAAAGAACAACTGTGGCGTTGACAATCTAATATTTAGCTCTTTCCATCTTGTGCCTTTGTCGTAATGTCTCGTTCTCCCGGCAAAAACATGACAACGTTAAGACGGGTTCGTCAACATTCGGGCGGCCATTTTAGATGGGGTTTTAGCATGGGTTTTGTTTACATTTGGTATCGCTTCTCGTTGGCAGTGCTATACATTATACTCATACTTAAACACCATAACGGAAGCGAAACTGCGGTTAAAAGCCTTTTATGTGTAGCTGCTATTCCCGAAATTTGCGAATTGACGGGATTTAAACCCATGTTAATAAACAATTTCAGAACATGGCGCCTGAGAGCAGTTACTCGAGGACCTGTCAAAGTGTTCAACCCCGTTGTTTTACGACGGCAAATTATTCATGCATTCTTAGGGATACATTAAATACAGTAATCGGTTGGCAAAGCCAGAAATAAAATGTATTTTCAACATTATCCTCTTTTTAGAGTTCAGTAGTCAATTGACTAAAATGGAACCTTTATAGATCCGCCCTGACCATTTCTCACAGCCATTTTACTTCAACACTATTGGCACCACGTAGTTGTGTAATAAATTTGGAGCTTAGATGGATTCTATGTACCGCTACACAAATATGATAAAATAATAATATAAATAAATAATAAATATCTTGGGACAGCTCACACACGGTTATCTGATCCCAAGCTAAGCAGAGCTTGTGTTATGGTAACCAGACAACTGAAATACATACTTATATAATTCATAAATACATACATATTATAGATAAATCACACCCAGACACAGAACAAACAATCATGCTCATCACACAAAGTTTGTCCTGGGTGGGAATCGAACCCAAATTTTATACTTCACAAGAAACAAAGCAATGTATACCGAAACTGAAGTGGGGGCAATGACTTCCCAGTCGCCGCCGGAGGCGACTGGGAATTTTTATTCCCATTTGCCTCCGGTGGCAATCCTTGCGGGGGCGACTGGGAATAAACGAAGACCTCCGGCTCAGCAATCAGGGCCACTAACCACTAGACCAACAGGCCCGTCTAATGATGCAAACCTAATGCAAAAAGAAAGCAAAATGGTCAAAAAAAGTGTTGCATAAGCATATTTTGTTATCTATCTATAGATAAAAAAAAGATATCGAAGTTTCTTGAACACTTCTATTTTTTTTTCTCAAGTATATTTTTGATGAGATATTTGCTTGTAAAGTCACGAAATGTTGGTACCACCCCTCTCTAATTCAGTTCTTAGGTAATAAGAGGAAAATACTGAAAAAAAAAATAGTTTGTAATACGTATAAGAAATTATAAAATAAAATATATAATGAAATATATATTAGTTTGTAGTACGTATTTTTCACTGCAAACTCTTTCATATGTTTTTTTTTATTATTTTTTAAACTTTCTATATTTGTTCCGTGCGAGGATCGAAAACGTGACATGCAACACAACAGTCGATCTCTCAGCCATTGCGCCGAACCTTGGGTAGGTTTTATGCATATCTAATATATAAAATTCTCGTGTCACAGTTTTCGTTCCCATACTCCTCCGAAACGGCTGGACCGATTTAAACGAAATTTTGTGTACATATCGGGTAGGTCTGAGAATCGGCCAACATCTATTTTTCATAGCCCTAAGTGGGCAGCGAGTGAAACCGCTGGGCACAGCTAGGGTATGTATATAAAAGACTGCAGTCCGCCATCTTTGGGAGTACCAAACTCCATATTCCTACACAGTACAGGCTATGTATTGTTATCCAGCAAAAACTACATAAACATGTATTCATTTCAGCTAACTCAAATATCGAAAACTAGATCGAAGGACCATGTCCAAAATGGCCCTGTGCAGTAAATAGTATCGGAATACATGATGATTAATTGTCTTTTTTATAATTTATCACAGACTAGCTGTATGCCAAATTTTTTTTCCTTTTTAAATAAAAACGTTGCCCCACACTATGAATTTCTCCTGTATCGTGGGTGCGTTTACAAACATTTAAACTCACATACACAAACAGCCAAACCCGAAACTATCTGCAGGTCATACAAATATTTGTTCCATGCGAGAATCGAAACCGCGACACGCAGCGCAGCACTAAATCGCCCAGCCACTGCGCCAACCGTGCAGTCAAAATGTACATTTTATAGGATTTTACGCGACTAATAACATCCGCCAGCCGCCATCTATGCCATATATACTTAATTATATGAATCGATTCTATACATTTTTATGTTACACTAACATTCACTGAGGCGTTAGAAAAAAAAAATGAATAAGTGAATACAGACTCATTGTATAGCTAGGTAAATATTAAAAATAGCTCAATATTTTATGAAAAAATTTTTCAGTTTCTTAAAAATCACTCGGAACTGTGAAAAATCATATCTAGTATTCGTTGCTATGGGTTCAATTATAACCATAAAATCTAATTTTAATATGAAACTTTTATTACATTGTCTCAATCTTTTTCGTCTGTGTGTTGCATTTCGCGTGACGGTCGGCCGCGAAATAGGTATAAAGTGGAAGGCGCTTGTCAGTGCAGCCAATGCAAATATATTGGCGCCTATATAATAGTTTGCAGCAGCTGACCGTGTTGGTGCCAGTGCTCCACGCTATTTGGTTTTTAATACGTGTATATAATCTAAATAATTGACAAGTATTATGTATGTCGTACTCTAGAGTCTTAGCTAAGAGTAGCAATAAAAATATTAGTTCGAGACTTAGCCTATTTTTATTATTTCCCATTATCATTTCACTTTTTTTATCATAAAATTAAGATTGATATCGCGATTTTTATACCCTTAATGGAATTATATTCCAAAAAAAAATTGTTAAATATCTATAATATGAAAAAAAGTTTCACTTTTACCGTAGTTTCATAAAAGCACACAATCCTTTTTTTATATTTATATTTTGCAGCTAATCCGTTATCGGTCATAAAGAAGTTTACTAATGATAGATAATTTGAATTGTCCGATGCTCTTGGCTCCAGGGCTAACAATATATGGGCCCAGAACTTCTAAGAATGTACATATAGTTAGCTAAAGGAGAACCGCAATTCGTGACCACGGCCCATCTTTGATCATGAATGTTTTTATGGCGCATTAAAAGAAGCACTTAACAGAGCTTTAATACCAACTCCCAAGCAAGATAATATTTGCTTTTTGATGTTTTCTAATTGAACCATATTTATACAGTATTAACTAAACTATGAATATTGAGCACAATTTTCATAAAATGATATTTAAATGCATGAAAAATATTTACATCCAAATGGTTCTTTACTTTTGTCAACCGTTTTTAGTAAAGTTTCACTATTGCTAATGGACTTTAAAATAGTTAAATTTTTTAAGAAGATTAATATTACTAGAACCATTTATAAAAAATAAAATAGCTATGTAAATTGCGTTCAACACTCAAAATTCATTAAACTAACAATTCAATTTAAGTGTATAGTGGTCGGCGCGTTAGTGTTCCACACGCGCCTCAAAGAGATGTCAGCAAAGCGGAGGGGCCTGCCAGGGCCTCCGCCTGCCGGGGTTGCGGGTTGTTCGAAAGAGATACCGAGCCCCGAAACGTAAAGGGCAATAGAAGGAATATGGCTGGGTTTTAGACAGTACAAGTCTGGCCCTCTCCCCCCCCCCGCTCCTCCCAGAGCGGGGGAAGTTATTTGATGATATCCCATCCCAAAAAAAAAACATTTATAAAAAATAAAGTAGCTATGTAAATTACGTTCAACATGCAAAATTCATTAAACTAACAATTCAACATATTTCTTTTTCTAAGTATTAAATTAGAATAATATCAATCATGTTCTAAAATCAAAATTTTATAAATAAACAATAGAATTCAAAACCTTTCATCACCAAATAGCTTGAAGCCAAATCCTTTGTTCCATATTTGATTTTTTCCCAGCTTGTTTGTACCGGTCGAACCTCAGCCAATACACGCAAAATAAAAAAAATAACATCAAATTTCATAAAAAAAAAAATGAAAGGAGCGCATTCACTACAGCCACAGCCGCGTAATTTAATTAAGGTTGAAGTAACACGGACCTGAATAAAGCGGTTTATTTCCAAAATAGCTTTCGCCCGCGGCTTCGCCCCCGTTAAATTTGGGGTAACACAGTTCCCCTTGCGCCTTATTGATTTATAATAGCAACGCTAAGTTTTCCCTTTTCTTTCCTCTTTCTCCCTCACATCCCACTTTTGTTAAAACTATCTATGTACCAAAATTCATCACAATCGGTTTAGCCATTAAAGCGTGAAGAGGTAACAAACAAACTCACTTTCGCTTTTATAATATTAGTAAGGATAAGGATAGTAAGGATTTATTGCAAGAACCGCCAGTCTGTGGGATTCACTGTCATTCTCTATTAACTGATCATTATATCTAGATCGGTTTCCTCTAGGCAAACTTGCACAAATCCGGAGTCTATAGCTACTATTAAGAAACTCCTGTTGGAAACACCCTATAACGATAACGACCTGGAAATCAAACCTAAGACTTTATGCTCAGCAGTCGCAACTTTCGACCACTCGACCAAGATGAAACAGTTTTCGTCGTATATAACACAAATTTTAAAATTAAGTACCTAATCATATACCAACACGCGGAAATTAGTTATATCAGAATAAAATATCAAATATATCCGAATTCTCGGCTCCAGACCATATTATTCCTTCCGGGATTACGGGTTGTTCTAAAGTGAAACCGCGGCCCCGGAACATAAAGGGCAAAAGAAGAAAACATGGGTGGATTTTAGTCCGTAAAATTCTGACACTCCCCTGCTCCGCATAACGCTGGGGTACCTACTTATTAGATGACTGGCTGTTCCCCACGGTTTCACCCGCGCTGCTCAGCACCTGTTGGTCGTAGCGTGATGTTATATAGCCTTCCTCAAGAAATGGACTATCCAACACTAAATGAATTTTCCAATTCCAACCAGTAGTCCTTGAGATTAGCGCGTTCAAACAAACAAACAAACTCTTCAGCTTTATAATATTATAGTATAGATTTCCCATCTGCACAAAAAAAAACTGTATGTTCTAGAAGTTTTCTTTATTTATTTCCCTCTTTTTACGTGTAATATAAGAAGTGCGTCTAATTAAGACTTTTCCCGTAAGACCATAACCACTCATTTTCCACGTGCTTAGAAAGTAAGAACAGTTAAAAGTTTTAATGAGTTTCTCTTAAACTGTTTATACTTGGTCGAGATAAAAGAAAACTCGTCCGGCCGCTGTTCGCTTTTCTCATTTTGGTGAAAGCTCAGGATTAAGGGAGTTAGAGTAGTATCCTTCGGGCGAGAAAACGTGCAACTGGTGCTTTTGTTGCAACGAGATATAAATACGCGGAAAGATATTTATAAAAGACTAACTGGTGCCCGCGGCTTCGCCCGCGTGATTTTGAAAAAGAAGTATCCTATGTGCTATTCCAGGCCATAATCTACCTCATCAATCATAATTTCATCAAGATCCGTTCAAGCGTTTTGACGTGAAAGAGTAACAAACATCCATACATCTATCCATCCTCACAAACATTCGCATCCTTACAATATTATAAAAGCAAAAGTGAGTTTGTGACGTCTTCATGCCTAAATGGCTAAACTGATTTTGATGAATTTTACCCTTGGACCCTGGAGACGGACATAGGCTAATATTTTTTTAATTGAGATATGAGGGAGAAAGAGGGAAGAAAAGGGAAAACTAAGCTTTGCTGTTACAATAAATAAGGCGCAAGGGCAAAAACTACAGGCAGCAGGTACCTGCAAATCAGGAAAGGGGAACTGTGTTACCCCGAATTAAACGCGAGCGAAGCCGCGGCCAAATGCTAGTTAATATTATAAAAGCGAAAGTGAGTTTGTTTGTTACGTCTTCACGCCTAAATAGCCCAACCGATTTTTATAAATTTTGTTTCAGATATAGTTGGGACCCTGGAGACGGATATAGGCTAAAAAGAAGTGAGAAAAAGGGGAGTAAGAGGGAAGAAAAGGGGAGAGACAGATGTTTTTTTTTCGATCATCACGAGGGTTAAAGTTATTGTTAGCCCAAAGTAACTATACCATGCGGACGAAGTCGCGGACGCCAGCTAGTTAAATATAAACCGATCTAGACTTTAAAAAGTGACACAAGACATGTCAACAACGCGTCAACATAAACTCAACCACTTCTTAGAATAAAATATGCTGAAATCGTTCTTGCACAAACCATCACATTACCAGGAATACTGGTCCGATCTAACCAACATATTCCTCCAATATTTGACATAGGTCAACCAACATTTGTAGGTGTGATTGACTGTATCTATCAAAGTTCACCCTAACCAACCTAACCAATGTTTGGCCTGGGGTCAAACAACTTTTCATACCAATATTTGCTTTAGTGTCTATCCAAATGTTTTTAGTATTTTCGTAACTTAATCCACACGTGTATTTCAGACGTCTGAAATACGAACAGAGCTGCAAAGACAAGAGCTTTCGCGAACTTTAAATGAAGTTCAAACTTTACTACTTAAGCCCGGATTAAAGTCCAAAACATTTTCACACACGTACCTACTCTTATTCTCTTTGTCAACTTTTTCTGTGAAATTAAACAATTCTACCTCTGTTAGTTCTTTAATCCTTACTAATATTATGAAAGCGAAAGTGAGTTTGTTTGTTTATTTATTTGTTTGTTTGTTTGTTACCTCTTCAAGCTTTAATGGCTAAACCGATTGTGATGAATTTTGGTACATAGATAGTTGGGAACCAGGAGACGGACATAGGCTAATTTTTATTTTAAAAAAGTGGGATGTAAGGGAGAAAGCGGGAAGAAAAGGGAAAACTTAGCGTTGCTATTACAAATAAATAAGGCGCAAGGAAAACTGTGTTACCCCAAATTTAACGCGGGCGAAGCCGCGGGCGAAAGCTAGTACAGAATAAAAGAGTTGAATGACCTTTGACGTAATGTGGGAGGGAAAATATATATTTGTTTCGTCAGCTTATTACACCGTTCAAATAGTTACATCAAAAAGAGACCAAAGGTCGTGCCTTCGTTCTCTTATTTGATACTTTATTAATTGCACAACTGACGAAATGTGGGCGTTACATTGATACAGTCACGCCTAGGCCGTTACCGAAAACAAACGTGTTGTATTTAAGCATAAAATTCCCGATAAATAACATCAGAAAGAAAGAAAAATATTTGTCGAAAATCACGACGAGCACACAAAATAACAAAAAAAAACAATTAAACATGCAAAGCATCCCGGACAAAATAAAAAAACTTGCACGTTGTGACTGCTACAGGTAGGTCACCACTCAGCATGATGTTGTGCTATGGGAACCCACAGCACAGCGCTGGTTTTCACATTAAAAAACAAAACAATAAAAATAACACTAGTACAAAATAAATTACGTTGCTTTTGCTTATATCTTCGCAGACAATCATCTCCGTCTTATATGCAAGGATAATGCTTTAATAGATCATATTTTAGAGCAGGCCTAAGGGACGAGTCTTATAAATGATTTCTTATTATGACACCCGCGCCATGACTATCAAATTCAGATTGAAAGTTCAGTATTGGGTAATATGTACTAAAACAAATGAATAAAACAAGTCGTAAAACAGCCACGAATATTATAGTACGAATATCTCTTGTCAGCGGCACGTCATCAGGAAACCATAATCATCATTCACCATCATCATTTTCCTGCCCTTGTCCCATTCTATTTAGGGTCGGCGCAACACGTTTTCTTCTTCCATTCTCCCCTGTCAGACGTCACAGCATCATATACTCCTTTCTTCTTCATATCATTCCTTACACAATTTATCCATCCTTTCTTTGTTCTTCCTCTCCCTCTACATCCATCAACTTTCAGGTCCTTTTTGAGTCACATGTGCTTCATCCCTCCTCCTTACATATCCATACCAAGACAAACGACTCCCTTTCAAACTTCCACTAATATACTCATTCCTTATATCAAATCAACAAAACTTTTAGTGATTTTTCGCATTTATTTTATTGCAAATAAATGTTCCACCTAAGTCTAAAATAAGCAAGGTTAAGCATAAATCTCCATCAAAACCAGTGACATAGAAATAAGTCCCAAAGGTTTTTAAAAAACAATAACGTAAGTGATTGAGGTCTCCTCGTGGACCTAATTACGTTACCGCACCAACCATTCGAAGCGTCGAAAATCGTTCAAAGCAATGAAGGGCACCCAATTATTATAAGTGATAGCTATTGACCAAAATTACTCTTAATAGCCAATCCAAAGTAAATAGGCGACCCCAATATAACAGAATGGCGCTAATTCCGGGAAAGTATTTCAGATATAGCAGTAATGTGTACCTCTGGGACCTTATCAATGAAGTGTTTTGTCGTATCTATGTAATAAAATCCTTAATTTTCTGATAGACAACCAATCTTCTATGTTAGCGTAAAACACTTGGTTTGGTAGACCAAAATCCTTACTTCTTTACTAATATTATAAAAGCCAATGTGAGTTTGTTTGTTTGTTACCGATTTCGATGAATTTTGGTACAGAGATAGTTGGGAACCAGGAGACGGACATAGGCAAAAGTGGGATGTGAGGGAGAACGAGGGAAGAAAAGGGAAAACTCAGCGTTGCTATTACAAATCAATAAGGCGCAAGGGGAACTGTGTTACTCCGAATTTAACGCGAGCGAAGCCGCGGGCACAAGCTAGATTACCATAAGAGTTGCTCATATAAAGAATGTGCCCTTTTTTTAGGATGGAAAATCATCAAATAACTTCCGCCGCTCTAGAGCGGGGGGGAGTGTCTGACTTTTACTGACTAAAACCCACCCATGTTTCTTCTATTGCCCTTTACGTTCCGAATCTCTTTCGAATAACCCGCAACCCCGGCAGGCGGAGGCTCTGGCAAGCCCCTCTGCTTTGCTCACATCTCTTTGAAGCGCGCGTGAAACACAATGTGAGCCCTGTGGATGGATTACTAAAATGCATTCTGTGGACGGGATTAAAGCTAGTATAAAAGTTCCGTTTTGTTGTCAATGCGTTATACCAACACACATCATAATCTTCCAGGTCTTGTTCCTTGTTATTTGGGATCGGCGTATCATGTTTTTTTCTCCTATTTTCCTCTGACAATCATCGTTTTTTGTGCTGCTCTGCGCATCGATCCCTGCACGGAACAAATATTTATATGCAGGTAGTTGTTTCAGGTCTAACTGTTTGTATATATGAGTTTAAATGTTTGTAAATGCACCC
Source organism: Ochropleura leucogaster (assembly GCA_958449745.1). Classification (NCBI taxonomy): domain Eukaryota; kingdom Metazoa; phylum Arthropoda; class Insecta; order Lepidoptera; family Noctuidae; genus Ochropleura; species Ochropleura leucogaster. The sequence continues at coordinate 6,660,171 of OY288223.1, read as the reverse complement.
ACAATACAAAAGAAGTTACTAGTGTGTCCAACGCTTAAAACTAAAAAATACCACAGATATTTTAAATCTAAATGGTTGAAACGATAACATATCTATCTGTAGGCCTACCATGACGTCTTAAATCAGAACTTATTCCACTGAGGGAAAGAGATGGTGCTAGACAACCTGTATAGCTCTGTCTCTTTCCCTCAGTAGAATAAGTTCTGCTTCAGTCTTGCACGGTACGTCACAGTGCGCGAACGTTAGCAATGGCTGACGCGAACGGGTCAACTACCTCTAGAATGTTGAAATGTGCGAACTGTAATTTAGTTATAAACGAGGTTCTGGCCTTTATTCAGAACAAGTGTGATGTGATGGACGAGGATTCAATGATTAGACTATGTGCCACGGCATTTAAATCAGATGAAATTAGTGCAGCAAAAAAACTGTTGTTTACCTCAGTCAAAACAACAGCAAGGCAGATTAACCGAAAAAGAGAAGGAAAAACGCAAAGAGAACTGGAAGACATTATCACTTTAATAAAACAGAAAGATCCTGAAGAGATGCCGATTTTTGTTGCCCGTGACCTTCAAAAACTACCCCCGGTCACTTTTGATCATCTGGACGCGACTAGGTTATTAAAGGACCTTATAACACTCAAGCAGGAGATTGAGACTATCAAGGAAAAATATACACCTATGGACCAGTTTTCAAAATTACAAAAGGAACTCATTAATCTGCAACAAACATCTATAGTTAATAATTTCGAACCGGACAACTTTGTCAACAGAAAACGAGGTGCGAATCGCATATTAGACAGCGCTGAATTCAACCGCGAGAGTGGCCCCTCAGGATTTATACATGTTACACATGAAAAGATGACCGAAAAGAATAATTTTTCTGTTATCGATAAGGAGGTAGATCAACAACGCACTCAAGCGCCATACTCACTGTCCTTGTCTCGCTCGCGCGCGCCGCCGAAGGTACTCGAAGCGACTCAAACACAAGGCGCAACGACTGGTGCGGTAAATACTGCTAACACCTCGGTATGCGTCAGCGCGGCGAACGATCAGCTGATTCGAGTACCCCAGTCGCAGAGCGCAGACGACGAATGGCATGTTGTTCAAAGGAAAAGGTACAGGAATCGATTTATAGGTAAAAAGGGAACGTGCTCCGAAATTGTAGAAAGTTTTAAAGCTGCAAGTATCAGTGTTCCTCTGTTTATAAATAACGTACATAAGGAAACTTGCGAGAATCATATTGTTGCCTACATAAGAAACAAAACAAACGTTGAAATCACGTTACAGAAGATCGAACCAAAGCAGCAAAAACAATACAACTCTTATAAAATGTATGTTCCTAAGGAGAAACTAAGTTTGTTTTTGGACTGCAATTTATGGCCTGATGGTATTACTTTCCGTCGTTTCGTTGATTTCAACAGACGAGATTTAGACAGACTTAAGAACTCTGACACTGGTGCAAAATAAAAGAAACTAAATGTGTAGTACAACAAACAATGATAGTCTAAAATTCGTTAGTTTCAATTGTAAATCTTTTAAAAGATCGTCAGAATGTGTAAGACGGCTTTGTCAAACTGCTGATATTATTGCACTGCAAGAAACTTGGCTCTTGCCACACGAGATACCTGAACTTGGTAAAGTGAACAATGACTTTGGATTCTGCGGCAAGTCCGCGGTTGACCTAACGAGTGGTATACTGCGCGGGCGGCCGTACGGCGGAGTAGCACTTCTATGGAGAAACAGCAAGTGCAATTGTGTGTCTGTGATTCCGTGCGAAAGTAACCGAATTAGTGCGATTAAAGTGTGTGTGTCGGATCGATTAATACTCGTTTTCTGTGTATATATGCCTACCGATTCGTCAGACAATCTGTTAGAGTTTGTTCAATGTTTAAGCGTAATTACGTCAATAGTCGAGAGTAATAATATTGAAAATGTATTCATCATGGGAGACTTTAACGCTCATCCGGGAGAATTGTTTGGTATTGAACTTCAAAATTTTTGTAACGAGCAAAACTGGACGTGTGTGGACCTACAGGTGTTGGGCTTGAATTCTAATACTTATACTTTTGTAAGCGAAGCGCACGGCAGCCGCAGGTGGCTCGATCACTGTATCGTGACCGACGCAGCTTTAAAAACGGTTTCCTCAGTTAAGGTAAGCCACGATATCTATTGGTCTGATCACTATCCAGTTGAGATTCAATGTAACCTAAAATCACTCTCTCGAAACATAAAGCCACCGCCCACCAAAACAAATAAAGTGATATGGGGAGATAGGGAATTATGTCAAATAGAAAAATATACAAAATATTGTAATGACAAACTGAGGGAATTTGCTTTCCCTAGTGAATTCCATCAGTGTTGTGATAGCATGTGTAGTGATAGTAGCGAGAATCACTTGGCAGCGATTGACGCACTTTATAGTGACATTGTGATAGCGTTGCAGGAGGCTGCCGTTGATAGTTATATGGGTAGTGGGGGTAGCGGACGCCTTCACCGCGGTCGTCATATTGTCGGGTGGAACAAGTATGTTCATGACGCTCACAGGGAGGCTAGGCAGAAGTTTTTAGAATGGGTTTTTTATGGGCGACCAAACAGGGGTAAACTTTTTGCTGATATGTATGAATCAAGAAAAAAATTCAAAAGCAAACTACGTTATTGTCAGAATAACCAAGAATTAATAAAAATGAATATCTTGGCTTCGAAACATAAAAATAAAGATTTTAAAGGATTTTGGCAACAAACAAAAAAGTTAAATCCAAAGCCTAGCGTCCCGGTGAGTGTTGGCGGCATCAGTAAACCAAAAGACATTGCTAACTTGTTTAGATGTCACTTTCAAGTGGAGTCTCCGCTAAAAGTTGAGCAGACTAGGGATGCGGAGGTCGTCGTGTCAGCAGTGCCAGAGCGCGTCACAGCAAAGCAAGTTGCTCTAATAATAAAGGGTATGACTCGAGGGAAGTCGCCTGGACACGACGGCCTTAGCAACGAACATTTTCAGTATGCGGGGCCACATCTCCCAAGGCTCTTGGCCCTGTTGTTTACGCTATGTATTAGGCACTCCTACCTGCCAAATGAGCTGATGAGGACGGTGGTAGTGCCTATAATCAAGAACAAGACTGGAGATAATTCCGACAAGTGCAACTACCGCCCGATATCACTGGCTACAATAACATCTAAGGTGCTTGATGGCCTGCTTGAGAGACAACTTAAAAAACACCTAAATTTGAGTGATGCACAGTTCGGTTTTAGACCGGGACTATCGACAGAATGTGCGGTTATGTCTCTCAAGCAAACCGTCAAGTATTACACAGATAGGAGCACGCCTGTGTACGCAGCTTTCCTCGACCTCTCTAGGGCATTTGACCTGGTTAGGTATGATATTCTCTGGCGTAAATTGAAGGATACAGGTGTGCCGGATGAGGTAATAAATATTTTTAAATATTGGTATGGCCACCAAACTAATCAGGTCAAATGGCTGGGAGAACTTTCAGACGAGTACAGGTTGGAGTGTGGGGTGAGGCAGGGGGGGTTAACATCCCCTTCACTCTTCAACTTGTACGTGAATGGGCTTATTGTTGAGCTCAGCGACATCGGAGTAGGATGCTCGGTTGACGGGCACTGTATCAACAGCATTAGTTATGCAGATGATATGGTGTTGCTCAGCCCATCAATAGCTGCACTCAGAAAGCTGATAGGCGTGTGTGAAGAGTATGCGAGGGTTCACGGTCTACTGTACAATGTACCAAAAAGTGAACTATTAGTGTTTAAAGCCAAGGGTCGTAAACTGGGGGATGTGGTACCAGTTCTGCTTAACGCTGTCGCTCTTCGAAGAGTGAGTGAATTTAAATACCTTGGCCATGTGGTCACCGAAGATTTAAAAGACGATGGAGATATAGAGAGGGAGAGGAGGGCGATGGCGGTCCGCTGTAACATGCTGGCTCGCAGATTTGCGAGGTGTAGTTTAGAGGTAAAAATCACTCTGTTTAAAGCATTTTGCCAAACTCTTTACACCTGCAATCTGTGGGTTAGCTACACGCAGAGGGCCATCAACGCTCTCCGAATCCAATATAATAACGCGTTCAGGGTGCTGGTGGGGCTACCACGCTATTGTAGTGCGTCTGCCATGTTTGCGCACGCTCACACAGACGGCTTTCACACTGTGCTGCGGCGCCGCATCGCTTCGCTGATGTTTCGCACGCGTGGTAGCACTAACGCGATCCTGAATGTGCTCAGCCATAAACTGGATAGCCCTCTTCTGGGGCACTGGGTTCAAATGCAAATGCGTGTGCCCGGGGCCCCAGAGGGCGGCAAATACTTAAATTAATTTATTATGTGAAAATGTACTAACATAGTTTTTAAGTCATACTACTAACAATAATATGGGCTGAAAATGTCTGAAATAAAAAGATTTTATTTTTTTTTTTTTTTTAAGACGTCATGGTATGGTAGCTGAACGAACAAACATTTTCTTTTATTCAGTTAATTTGTCCAATAGTTATATCAAAGTGGATTTGTCCAAACATTTATATAATCCAGTTCGAACAACGAACTCTTCAGAATGACCTCTTGACTCACAACTGTATTGGCACAAACCTTCGCGTATGAATTAAACTAGCTTCAAATCACACTTACATTCAAACGATGCATGCTTTTCTGCACCAACGTAACACATGTGAAGCTTTTGTTATTTATACCCAAAGGTGGAACAGACAATTGCTAGTAGAATTCACGTAACAATGTTGTAAAAATCTTTCGACTGTTTTTAAGAGCTCTCAGTTTGTAGGTCCCTGAAACCAAGTATCTCTTACTCATGTTTTTCTTTTTTATATTAGACTAGCTTTTGCCCGCGGCTTTACTCGCGTTAAATTCGATGTAAAACAATTCTCCTTTCCTGGTTTGCCTAGGTACCTGCTACCTGTAGTTTTTACCCTTGTGTCTAATTGATTGTAATAGCAAAGCTAAGCTTTCCCTTGTCTCACTTTGTTAAATAGCCTATGTCCGTCTCTGGAGACGGACATAGGCCCTGGAGTCTCAACTATCTCCGTACCAAAATTCATCAAATCAGTTTAGCCATTTAGGCGCGTAGACGTAACAAACAAACAAACGAACTCACTTTTGCTTTTATAAAATTAGTAAGGATTGAAGCTGTTTGTCAGCGTATTCAGACACAATAAACCAATAGGAACTGTAATGTTTGTTATTGGTGTCTATACGTAATTGAAAGAACTTTAAAATTATATTTTAGTTTATAATTTCAGCAACACGTGTCACATTATCAACAACAAACTTAGCGAAGTCCTTCTATTATTTCTTAATCTTTATTTAATAACTTGAGTATTCGAATGTCTTTAATGAATGTTATCAGACCTCTACAGTACTAACGGCTAATTGTACAAGTATTTATTACTTAGGCCAATTAGTAGTCTTCATAACTAGGTAAGTCTTAAACTTCAATGTAATATCTTAATAATATCTTTTCTGAACCCCACAGTACCAAGCAAACATTCAAACATTTGTCCCAATATTGGGCCAACACAAAACACATCTATTGTTTTAATCCGGGAGGATTGGAATCCAATCTGGAGGTTCGTAACAATGAAGCACTCATCCACAACAGGCTCTTGGCATACAATACCGGGACAGATTTGGACCAGGGTTCCGTGAGGTTTGGTAAGCCTTTGATTTGCATAGCACTGTGTTTTGATATGGTTTTACGGCTTACAACAAACGTGAGACTTCTACATATACCTACCAATGTTACAAAGAGGTTACATTTTTGTATGAAAGTTTTATAGTCTTTCGGATTAAAAGTTCCGAAGATACAAACACCCTTTTTTATTTATTTACTAGCTTTTGCCCGCGGTTTCGCTTGCGTTAAATTCGGGGTAACACAGTTCCCCTTGCGCCTTATTGATTTGTATTAGCAACGCTAAGTTTTCCCTTTCCTTCCCTCTTTCTCCCTCACATCTCACTTTTAAAAAAAAATATTAGCCTATGTACCAAAATTCATCAAAATCGGTTAAGCCATTAAAGCATGAAGAGGTAACAAACAAACAAACTCACTTTCGCTTTTACAATATTAGTAAGGATTCTCTACCAGACAACTTTTGGGTAAAATACGACAGCATATAGGGTATTAAAATATATTATAAGTATTTGAAAAAAAACTTTTTTTTGAAAACTTATGCTTATCCAGTTACTAATTAATACACATAAAATAAACTAATACATTCATATAAAAAAACGAGAAACTTAACAGTAACTACTATGGCTTTTAATTTGTAGACGAACCTTATGATTGTATTTTCGAAACTTGTAATCCGAAATATTTTAATGTTCCTATTTGTCATGATAAGTTTGTCTATTGGTTTATTTATGTCATTGAACTTGGAGGTTTAATCCCATTAATTTCTAGCCAACAAGCATTCATTTTAAAAAGAAAAGCTTTTGCAGAATAAAAACAAACTATTTTCACAATAAGTAACTATACTCCCAAATGAAACCGAGTAAGTTGAAACAAAATTGAATTTCAAACTAAATAAATCTTTCTGAAAAGCAATAGTAAATAAAAAAGCAACAGGTATTTTTCCCCCAAACAAAATAAAGAAAAAGTTTTGTGTATTATTGTTCAATTGTGCTCCCCACATTTTATTATTATTTCGTCTTCCCAAAAAACAACGTATACCCAATATTTTTCAAAAGGAACTTTGTTATTTCAGTTCCACGAGTAAGATAAATTTGTCTATGGGAATAAACGTTTTCACTTCAGCCACACATCGATCATAAAGACAATATTTTGGTAATCCATCCTCCTTTCTCTCACTTCTTGATGTTGCTATGCTAAAAAAATCACTAAACAAGGAGTTTTTACAGCGGCCAGACCTTTTTCCCTTCGAAAAAATTTTGCATAAATTCATCATATCGCCGTTTTTGCAAACCTGTAAGACAATAAATTATTTAAATTAAAAAACAAAGCAACAGGCAACCCTTTTAAGCCTTTTAAAATATGGTAACCCAACGAAAATAAATGTGAAAACGTTACGAATGGTAAAATCTAGACCAACGGTTTTTATGTCTGGCTTTGACAATAAATTTCTGACCAAAGGGACTGAGTTCAGTTTACGTTATATTATATTTTAGTATCTCGAATTTGAGCTGCTTCTGATTTAATACCAATAAGCGCGGGCCATCAGGGGAGAATGGCTTTTGTGAACTCTAAAGGGCATATTTATATTCAGCAAAACATTTTCTATATTTTTATGAGTTGAAAGTGAAAGGTTTTTTTATTATAAAGTTCTAAAGTGAATTAGTAATCTTATTAAACCTGACTGGTGACTTAAAGTTTTGGGGATAATCTCTACAGTTCATTCAATGTTGAATGCGTTTAAACACTAATAAAAACCAACCAAGAGATAGTCAGACTTGCGCACCGAGGGTTCCGTAGAAGCTTGCGACATAAACGGCCATATCTTTTGACTCCATCAACTTAAAGCGCTTTTCATAAAACAAAGGGACCGTAAACTTCAGTGTATGATTTTAATTTCAACTCGATATCTCCACGCTTTTCGAGATAAAAGGTCAACAAAATGATCCAATAACGGTTCCATTTTTTCCTTTTGAGGTGCGAAACCCTAAAAAATCACTAGCATATGCCTTTTCATATAATCGAACACTCCACACCGAAGTATTTATCAGAAACGCAGGCTATAATAGACTATAAAACTCATGTTATTCCACCGACAGCATAAAATATCGCTTGAAGCGCTTCGATTTACATTTCGAGCGGCATTTCCCACAATTTATAGGCAGGGGCTGTAAAGTCGGTACACAAATAATAATATATTGCCGTGTAGCAAATAAGGGCGTTTGGTTTTATGATAGCAAGCAAATTACAACAGTCGATCGTGGTGCACGGAAAACGGTAATCAAACCAGCGCCGGTCGGTCCTAGAGGGGCTGGTGTGAGGTATAGAAGATAGCGTTGAAAAATTGTATTATATGTTAGCTTAGAGAAGAAGAGAAGAGAAACCAGGTGCATTGGGCACTTGCCACAAGTACACATAATATAAAAAAAACTTAAATCTTAATCCTTACTAATTTTATAAAAGCGAAAGTGAGTTTGTCTGTTTGTTACGTCTTCACGCCTAAATGGCAAAACCGATTTTGACGAATTTTGGTACAGAGATCTTATACTTTTTGTCTCTTTCTAACCCCCGATTTCCCTAAAATAGCCCCCTATTTTAGGGAAAGTGGAAGTTTGTTAAGTCAGGAAAGGGAAACTGTGTTACCCCGAATTTAACGCGGGCGAAGCCGCGGGCAAAAGCTAGTACTTCATAAAAAAAACTCATATTTAATGAAGAGCTTAATGGGAAGGAGCTCGTGGCTAAATAGTAACAGCCGTTAGGGTCTACCTGTAGCGTGATAAAATTTAGTTATATCTCACATTATTTGAGCGAATATGCACTGATCCTTCATGGTAATATATGAAGGATACTTACTCGATCTTCTTTGAAAGTGGTAACTGTTTCCAAAATAAGAACAAATTCTTTCAGAAACTATAGTGTCAGCCTACTGGAGAAGGCTGGTAATGTAGTTTCTTCTTTTTACCCCAATTTATTTGAGCTCAAGTGGCTACGTAGTCACTGCTACGCTACGATTTTGCTAATTGATTAAGAGGGTTCATATTTTTGATTAGGATGTTAATTTAGTAGTTACAATGAGAGTAAGATTATGAGAAAGATATTTCATTCTCTAGCTCTAATCTCAAATTGTTAGTGTTCGGCGGAGCATGTCCTCATCTTCCATACTTGTCTATTACTCTACTACCATATTCTTCACACAGTTCATCCATCGTTTGTTTGGTATTCCTCTACTCAAATAGTCATCCACATCCAACTACAGCTACCCTACCATGACGTCTTAAAGTAGAACTTATTCCACTGGGGGAAAGAGACAGAGCTATACAGGGTGTCTAGCATTATCTCTTTCTCACGCAGGAATAAGAACTGCTATAAGATGTCATGGTAAGCCAACAGTCTGCCGTATACTACATAATTTACGCGATCTAGATTTTTCGCTATATTTATACCGTCTGGCCCGAACCGGTTCACGACATCAATTTTTAAACTGACGTACTCACTGGCGGTCGATATGCTCGGAAATCGAGTAAAAAAAAGCCTACCAACAAACCAAGTTATGTGTTCAGGCGAAAAAATACAGAACTAAAACAAATTTACCAAGTTTGACATATCTCGACAAGGAACGAGTACATAAACTGCACATTTAAAGTGCGCATACTATTCTGGACTTCAACGGATAATATAAGAAGGGCCTGTCAGTCATTTGCAGTTGATCGTACAGATTTTTTTTTTAATTTATGGAAAAAATAAAGTCCTCTCTTTAAAAAAAAATAACCTTGCACCATACGATATATATAATAATATTATCCAGTATCGTAGGTGCATTTACCAACATTTAAACTCAGCTTCACAAGCTTCCAGAAACGATTACCTGTATAATATACAAATATTTGTTCTCTTCTTCGCACACAGGCCAGCAGTCAATAAAAGAAAAAAATCGACCAATTGACGCAAACTCAGATAAGAATGAAAGAAAGACAACGAAGTGATTCTATATTGGTTTCTTTTTTTTCCTTTTAAGGTACGAGTTAAAAAGATCTGGGGATAAAAATGCACAGTAAAAACAAAAGTATTTGCAATCCGCCAAACTACTTAGATGGATATTAACTAGCTAGATAATTTAACAACAAAACAACAACATTGTTTGTGCTAAGAGCAAAGATCATAAAACAAACAGACTATAAAAGCTTATAACTTAAAATTCGTGCTCACTACATTGTTGTTGCAACACTGTCTGCAATGCGGGGAATTATGGCCCTCGGTCTTAGCAAGTACGGACTTACTCGATCCGATCCCGATGTAATCTGCGTCCAAATTGCCTGTAGTCGTGAAAAACAACACTTGTGCTGTAAACAGTGATGTTAACTTGCAATTAAGGCAATGATTTGGTAGGACGGTTGTTTTGGCGACGTTTAATGGAAATCGACGTTTAATCGACTAAGGAAAAGCTGATTTAAAATTGTGTACCCCTCTACTTCTTGTAACGTCCTGATTTGTTTAACAATTTAAGTACATACTATATAATTATAATAAATTAACTAAAAACAGAAAATGAAAAATAGGTACAAAGGTAATGCTTAATTCCAAATAAAAACTCTACTAGCATACCCGCGTAGGGAGAGTAAATAAAATGTAGATGTAGATACAGATACATAAAAGGTAAAGCCAATGATGAACTTAAACACAATATAAGAATATACTTACAAATTTCAAATTCCAACTGTATGTATTTTGTGCATTTTGTGTAAAGACGCAAAATTTCAGTGACACACATATAATAAACATTTTACGGGCCTATTTTTTTCGATCACATCTTTTCTTTGCAATTAAATCAAAAACTATTACCACTTGAGATATCGCCGTAGTTAATTGGAAGATAGTAGGGCATTTTTACAAAGTACAGATCAAGAAGTTTAAGACATTTCCAAATATTAACATAAAATTTCTAAGTACTCAACTAAATTAAGTAGCAGTAAATTAAACCTCTTCCAAATTTTAATTCGGTGGCAAATAAAAAACAAAATTCCATCAAATCATAACGGAAGATGGCAACATTTTCGAAGTAAATTGAATGTACGTAAATTAAGAAGAAAAATGTAACCTTTATTTATTCACATTACACAGTTACAAAGAGGTAAACTTATTTCACCGTGAAGGGTAATCTTTGCTTCTTTTCGAGATTTTTCTCCTTTATTCGTGTGTTTAGTGAATGATGAGATTAAATATGCTTACATTCCTACATTTCTTTTGTTACTTAGAGAATTTCTTAGTGTAAGTAAATATAAGATTGGTTCTCTCCGTTATTGCTTAGGGTATTTGCTAAAGTAGGAGGAATATTTTGTATATTTTAATAGGTTGACGGTATATTTTGCCAAGTAATGACGGAGTTGATAAGGCCAAGGCAAGACTGATGTCAAGTGTCCGTTGCCAGTCTTTGTCTGGTAACACCAAAAAGGTCGGATAAGATTAACATTAGTCGATGTCTGTCACTCTAACGTTGCATGACGCCTGTCTTCTGATCACAGGCTGCAAGTTGGTTGAAAAGCGTTACCGCGGCCGCGGAACACAAAGGGCAAAAGAATGCTCATGAATGAGTTTTACTAGTAGTACAAGACTGATAATCCCTTCGCTCCACCCAGAGTGGGAGGAATCATTTGATGACTATATTAACCTGAAAAAAAAGGGTTCCCTCTATCTGGCAGAATCTTGATGCTCCGAAATTTATTTGGCATAACACACTTAGCATAATTTTCTTTAAACGAACATTTTAAAGGCATAAAAATTATTTGGTATAATTATCATTTGGCATAATGTTTAAAACTTCGAATTAACCATGGCATACTTTTAAGATGGCAGAATTACATTTAGTATAATTACGATTCGCATAGTTCAAATTTCGCATAATATATTATTTGGTATAATTTCACTTGGCATACTATGCAGACGGCAGTAATGGCTAGGTTAGGTTAGGTTAAAACTGTGACCTCCTACGCACGAGCCGAGCGAGCGTAGCGAGCGGTGCCGCGGCAGCGGCCGGCGAGTGCCAGAAACGACTTGCGTTAATAGAAAAAAGAGATTGTTTTAAGTTGGTAACTCTGAACTGAACTATTTAGATTAGGATACCTATTAGTTATTGAATTCAATGACATAATCTCAAATTCAATTAAACAATAAGTAAAATAAATGACATTATTTTAAAGAAATAATTAATCAAAATAAATGACAACATGTAATGACAAAGATGACCCTAACTATAAACTTTCTACGATATGACAATTCTGTCCTTTAATGATCATCCATATAAAATATATTATGCCAAAAGACGATTCTGACTATGAACTTTCTGCGATATGATGTTTCTACTTTTTAAATATTATGCATATGAAGTTTATGCCTAGAGATGATTCTGACTTACAAAATTATGAGTTTAGAATGTATGATAAATGAGTGTCTGCTAAACTATTTTCTGCGAAGTGAAGTTTATGCCATCCGTTGTTATGCAAAATAAAATTATGACATAAAAAGTTCTGCTATAAAGGGTGGACCCGAAAAAAAATGCTACATCTCACGCCATTCTAGATGCAGAATAATATATCGACTTTGGTCGCCCCAATTAGCCACAGCCATGATATATTATGTCTACATGATCAATGATTACAATGCCTGTGGCGAACCACGAGGGAAAGTGGCCTAACACCGTAGTAATAATGTGAACGGACCTTTAAACAAGACGCAACGGTTACCTACGCAGCGGCTATAAGCATCTCAAATAATATTAGTCGGTGTTTCTGGTATTCTCTTCTTCACTTTTCTTGTAGAATGAAGGGCACTTTTAAAAACAAGCTTAGATGTTAGTAGCCTAAAATCTACATCAGACACAAACATCATAGAGTTGCGGGTTGTTCGAAAGAGATACGGCGTCCTCGGAACATAAAGGGCAAAAGAAGGAACATGGGTGGGTTTTAATCAGTAAAAGTCTGACTTTGAAATTGAAGTTATCAACCAAAAAAATAAAATAAAAATAAGACACCAAACTCACGCCACCGTTATTAACAAAAACGCAACAGTTTTCTTTTGTTTTCTGTGCAATGGAGAAGATTGTGCCGTGCAAAGTCACACTACCCGTGGTCCATACACCTAGAGTTTAAAGACTATTTTAAAAGAGACTGTACCCCCTGCATTACCTTCAGTGTTTCTAAGTAGAATATATCCTTACTAATATTATAAAAGCGAAAGTGAGTTTGTTTGTTACCTCGTCACGCTTTAATGGCTAAACCGATTGTGATGAATTTTGGTACAGAGATAGTTGGGAACCAGGAGACGGACAAAGCTTTTTTTTTTAAAGTGGGATGTGAGGGAGAAAGAGGGAAGGAAAGGGACAACTTAGCGTTGCTATTACAAATCAATAAGGCGCAAGAAAACTGTGTTTCCCCGAGTTTAACGCGAGCGAAGCCGCGGGCAAAAGCTAGTAAATATTTATTTTCTTTTTAAACTATGCCCCTCTAAAAATGTCTCCTGTATCGTGAGTGCGTTTACAAACATTTAAATTCACATACACTAACAGCCAGACCCGAACAACTACCTGTAGGTCATACAAATATTTGTTTCGTGCGGGAATCAAAACCGCGACCCGCAGCGCAGCAGTCGATCGCTCAACCACTGTGCCATCTGCGCCGTAATAATAATAGAACAGGTTTGAGTCCATTTGAGTATGCCGAAAGAGTACATCAAAACCGGCATGACCCAACCGTTGAAAGCACGCACCTTGTTTCCGCCTGATAAAAGACTATTAAATACTTTTCTCAGGCGGCCAAAGAAGCGTTCCTTCAACGATTGCTTCATGTCAGCAACATTGATGCCCAGCGCTTCCGACATCCCCAAATACTTGTAGGTTTCGGTTGCTGAGAGGGATCTAAGGTTTATGGAATCTGAGAGCTGGGTTCCCACAGATTCCACAATTTCCCCTCGCTTTACATGCATGACCGCACATTTGTCCACACCAAATTCCATCCTGATGGCGCTATAGAACAGAAACACCTGCCTATTCTACGTCTTAAAGTGTTATCGATCTATAAAAGTATATTTATAATTCTACTTACAAACACAAATATATCTCTAACAAATTTCCCACCTCCATTACTCAAAGAATCGAGTTACAATCTGAGAAGAATAAAAAAGAGAGTTTCTTTTGTAAAATCTTTGTTTTCTTACCATCAAAGATAACGAGGAAAGCCTTCTCGTTTCGTTGTAATAAAAATGATGATGGAGCCGAAGTATTGTCAAACAAAACACTTGTAACCATTCAAATGATGGAGTAGCTCTTTCATTTTAATTTGGTGTAGAAAGCATTTTTAGGGTACCTTAGTGGTGAAGACGGGACCCATAGTTAATAGTCAGTCTGCCAAAACATTATCAAGAACTTTAATAGCAAGCTACAGCTTTGGCTTTGAATATTGATTTTTAAACGTGAATATTATACAACTGCTATTAATATTATAATTGGAACAATAATGGTACAACTTTTAACGTTATCGGCCCCTGTCAAAAGTTTATATTTGTTATTGATAGGATTTTGGTCCCGTTTTACGTTGTGTGTTTATACAGACCCTATTTTATGCGTATGGGAAATCATCAAATAACTTCAGACTTGTTGACAATTAATTTCCCACGGTCTGGACGGAGCGGAGAGGAGTATCAGAGTTGTACTGACTGAAACCCACCCATGTTCCTTCTATTGCCTTTTACGTTCTGGGGCCGCGGTGTCTCTTTCGAACTATCCGCAACCCCGGCAGGCGGTGGCCTTGGCAGGCCTCTCTACTTTACTGACATGTCAGCAAACTCTGTTTGAAAACGTCTGTCTGACATGTCAGACAGACGGACGGTGAGCTATCTATTTTGCTCACCGTCCACAGACCTGCATCTACGGTGGCCGGGAGTCGTCTCGCGGCGCCATACGCCCGGGGCGTCTCCCGCGGTGGTTATACGGACCCTTCATTTTAAATATAGAACAGACGGAATCTATTTAGGTGTATATTCTATTGCTACCCGCATTTTGAATTTCGAGGATAACAATTTCAACGGCAGATTTTATCTATGGACAATTCTGTCTTTATGTTGCTAGGTGTAAATGTATAATACCAATAAGAATGAAATGACATAATAAACTAACTGCGCGTTTCGTGTGCACAAAGACCAGCCATTCCATCAATATATTAGCAGCTGCATTATTAGCTTAAAATCTTCACACCACTGGAGAAGCCAAAAGCCTAGGCTCTTCCAAAAAGGATAGGCCGTTATTTGCATACACTCTTAGTTTTTTTAGTGTTTTTAAAAAAAGAACCGTTGCCCTGGACTAGGAATTTCTCCTGTATTGTGGGTACTTTTGACTAGCTGTATGCCAAAATGTACATTCTGTAGTATTTTAATGTTGAACTTACATCCACTTTGGCATTCGAAAAAAAATGCGTAGGTACCTACTAATTGTCTAGCTAGGTATTGAAAATAGCTAAATGTGATATAATTTTTTAGGCTTCTTAAAAAACAATATCGTATCTATGAAAAATCACATCCAATTTCGTTGTTATGGTTCGAATATAACCTCAAAATCTAGTACATTTTTTGGTCTGCTAATTTGCTATAAAAATATGGGAGATTTCCAAAACAAATCGTAAATTATCTTAAGAATGACAAGTGAACGATATGAGATGTTCCCAAATACTTCAAATCTTAACAAATTTTTAGAATGTCAAGTGAGGGCTAAGAGAGATTTCCAAGTACCTATAAATCAGAACCAATCCCAAGAATGTCAAGTGTGCAAAACGCCATTATCGACATCGACCAAGCTAAGTTACAGTTCATGGGAAAAAAATGCAACACTTGTAATTTGTAGATAACATGCTAAAATAGTTATAGCCAATAGGAGTCGTTAGTTTTACTTTTGTATTTTTATGTCTGTGTTTTCATTGGTTAAGGTTTTTGATTTGTTAGTTAGTTGTAGCCAATAAGATTCTGTTATCCTAAGATATATAGTTAAGCTTTTGTAAAATAAATTCATTCAACCTTCTGAACTGGAGTCTGCGTCATCTCTCTACCATATATCCCTACATCGGTGACTACCCCAACATTGGTGAACCGTCGACGCTGAACAATGGAAGGACAAATCCCTGCTCAAATCGCTGTTGAGGAGCCTAAAGAAAGAAATCAGGACCACGTCGAGCTTGCCCTAGCTGGAGTATCCGTGCAATCAAGATTTCTTCCCTTCTGGCGTGAACTACCGAAGGCCTGGTTCATCCACTTCGAAGCCACCGTCAACCCGCTGCACACATCGGACGCACAGAAGTTCACGTACTTGCTGCAACAACTCCAGAGCATCGACCTACAGCATCTCACCGACGTCCTGTACAACCCGCCGGCCACAGAAAAACGCCTTAACGCAGTAACACAGCCAGACCGTTACCCGATACCACGCATACAAGATTTTACTTACCAGCTGCAAGGCAAGAAAATGTTCTCCAAATTAGATCTCAAAATGGCCTACTTTTGGATACCTTTAAACAGTGAAGATGCCAAGAAAACCGCTATAATAACACCGTTTGGCCTTTTCGAATTCAATTGTATGACGTTTGGCTTACGTAACGCTAGTCAAACTTTCCAACGATTCATGAACCAAGTATTACATGGCCTAGAAGGAGTTTTCTGTTTTATCGATGATATTCTTCTGCACGCTGATGATGAAGAAGCAATGAAGAATATTCTACATCAAGTTCTGCAACGCCTAGAGAAGTACGGTGTAGCACTCAATGTCGACAAGTGCGAGTTTGGCAAACAGAAAATTAACTTCTTGGGCTACGAAGTATCGGCCGACGGAATTAAACCTACTGAAGAGCGCATCCAAGCCATATCTCAATACTCCAAGCCGAAAACCATCATCGAATTACGACGTTTCCTAGGCATGCTAAATTTCTACCGGGACTGCTTACCCCATCAAGCTAATCTACAAACTGAGCTCAACAAATACCTACACAACAAGAAGAAAAATGATAAGACACCGATTGTATGGACACCCGAAGCAGAGATTGCATTTAAAAAATGCCGCCAAAGCATTTTAGACGCGACCACGCTAGCGTACCCGTCAAGTAATAGCCAACTTGTTATCATGACAGACGCCTCAGATAACAGCCTCGGCGCAGTACTACAACAGAGAGTCAACACAGTTTGGAAACCACTGGCATTTTTCTCCAAAACAATGAGCGCGGCGCAACGCCGATATAGCGTGTACGACCGCGAACTACTAGCGATCTACGCGGCTATAAAACACTTCCGCCGACTGATAGAAGGCTGTGACGTCACTATTTACACCGACCACAAACCTCTCTCTCACGCTCTATTGAAACCAGCAAGTAGCAGTGACACACCGCGGCGAGAGAGACAACTACACTTTATTAGCCAATTCTGTACAAGTATCAAATACTTAGAAGGAGAGAAAAACTCAGTCGCCGACGCCTTATCACGCATAGAAGAGATACAATGCCCCACTTTGATCGACTACAATCAGCTGGCCATCGATCAAAATAACAATGTAGAACTAGAAAAGCTCAGATTACAACCGAACTTGAAGTTTAGCGCCATAACACTACCCGGAATGATACGACCAATCACGTGCGAAGTATCCCTATCTCCGCCTCGACCGTTTTTGCCTGCAGCATATCGTTACGCAGCTTTCAAAGCGCAACACGAACTATGCCACCCAGGGGTGCGAACAACCCGCAAGCAGATGTCGTCGAAATTTTTTTGGCCCGATATGAATAAACAAGTCGCCGAATGGACGCGAGCTTGTATCAGTTGTCAGCGCGCAAAAGTTAACCGTCACGTCATCACTCCGTTATCTACTTTCCCGCCGTCGCAACGTTTTGAGCACATACACATCGATATAGTTGGTCCGTTACGCTTATCAAACGACTATCGATACTGCATCACTATTATCGATAGGTGTACGAGTTGGCCCGAAGCAATCCCTGTACGAGAGATTACCGCTGAGATCGTCGCAAAAGCGCTGTACGAGCACTGGATAGCGCGTTTCGGTTGTCCACTACACATATCAACCGACCAAGGACGACAGTTCGAGTCGCAGCTATTCAACGCTTTAATGAAAAAGTTCGGGATAACGAGAATACGCACTGCAGCTTACCATCCACAAGCAAATGGAAAAATCGAAAGATGGCACAGAACGATGAAGGCAGCGCTCATGGCACGCGGCGCTACAACTACATGGACAGACGAATTGCCTACTGTATTACTTGGCCTACGTAGCGCAATACGGGACGACAACAACCTTAGTCCCGCGCTTATGACCTATGGAACCACACTGCGGATACCATCTGATTTCTTCGTACCTACACAGTCAAAGATTGAAGATGCGGACTACGTACGACAATTAATTCAAATAATGACGTCATTGGCACCGACCGAGCGTAAACAAGCACAACAACGAACGTTTGTGTACAAGGACCTCGCAACATGCAAACACGTTTTCATACGCAACGATTCCGTACGATCCCCGCTTACTCCGCCTTATGATGGCCCATTCGAAGTACTGCAGCGCAACGAGAAGCACTTCAAGATACAATTACCAAGTCGAACAGCCATAATATCGCTCGACAGACTAAAACCTGCTTACGTTTTTAACGAACAGGCGAACGATACAGTGTTGCACACACCCATAATGCACACCGCTAATGTCAGGACAAAGAACAACACGGATACCGAAACTCAAGTGCCGCAGAAACTTGACAATAGTGCGACCAGTCCACCCTCTACAAAGTCGGAAGCCAGTCTACCATACGTCACACGTACCGGACGAATAGTTAAGAAGAAGGTACGCTTCGCTTGAGGGGGAGTGATATGGGAGATTTCCAAAACAAATCGTAAATTATCTTAAGAATGACAAGTGAACGATATGAGATGTTCCCAAATACTTCAAATCTTAACAAATTTTTAGAATGTCAAGTGAGGGCTAAGAGAGATTTCCAAGTACCTATAAATCAGAACCAATCCCAAGAATGTCAAGTGTGCAAAACGCCATTATCGACATCGACCAAGCTAAGTTACAGTTCATGGGAAAAAAATGCAACACTTGTAATTTGTAGATAACATGCTAAAATAGTTATAGCCAATAGGAGTCGTTAGTTTTACTTTTGTATTTTTATGTCTGTGTTTTCATTGGTTAAGGTTTTTGATTTGTTAGTTAGTTGTAGCCAATAAGATTCTGTTATCCTAAGATATATAGTTAAGCTTTTGTAAAATAAATTCATTCAACCTTCTGAACTGGAGTCTGCGTCATCTCTCTACCATATATCCCTACATCGGTGACTACCCCAACAAAAATAAGATCGTAAAGGAGTTTACTTAAGATAGGGAATATAATACATAATTTTCCGATGTTCTTGGCGCTAGGGCCAACAATGTATGGGTGCAGAGCAATGTCGTTTTAGATGTTTAACCCGTGACAAGGCGCGCTATGAGCAATTTGCTCACACAAAAATTTAACTGAACCATTTATGGTCTTACCCTTTTAAGAACCTAGGTAGGTACCTTCCTAACTATTCATCCCCTCTCCCCTGACGCAACTTTCGTGGCGGTCAGTTCCGTTGCGACTGCGCAGCGAAGCGTACGTGATAGCCGTGTACCATCTCGCAGTAGTTTGCTCATCACGCGCCCAAGCAATTACTTTGCAACGAGCATGCAAGTTAATTATATGTGTTCAGCGTGTTTTGAGAAGCACATTAGTGATAACTGAATAATTTTTTGAGTTTTTGTAATTGAAAAAGTTTTTATTGTGATTTTCATGAAACCTGTCAATTTTTTTTAATAATAATAATTATGTTGTTTTGTTATTTGCCAAAGAAGTTAATAGCTATTATGTTTAATAGTTTTAATTAAAATACTCATTTTCTTATTAACTAAACCTTGTTTTATTCATTTACATACATTTTAAGCCAATAAATATAAACTATATTAAAATATGAACATTTACGATAGTGTGAGCAATTTGCTCACGCGCGCCTTGTCGTGTAAGAAAATAAGGCGCGCCTTCTGACTGGTTAATTTGACTTTCAATATTTCGGTAATGAGAAGATTCCTGGGTTCATTTTCGATACGGCTGTTTTAACCACCTTTATAAATATACTAGCTTTTGCCCGCGGCTTCGCTCGCGTTAAATTCGGGGTAACACAGTTCCCCGTTGCGCCTTATTGATTTGTAATAGCAACGCTAAGTTTTCCCTTTTCTTCCTTTTCTTTCTCCCTCACATCCCACTTTTTTCAAAAAAATCGTAATCAAAATCGGTTTGGCTATTAAAGCGTGAAGAGGTAACAAACAAACAAACAAACTCACTTTTTATAATATTAAAGTAAGGATTACACTTTAGTAGCAAATAAAAACTTCAAGTTTTATACGTAAATTTGTAATCCAAATTAGAATCTCTAAAGAGCTTTCTTCGAAATATCATATATGGAAACTTCTCAAGTACACCTTTAACGGATTATTATTAAATAATTTAACTACCATCTGAGTATCTCGGGAATTTCCATCGCTCAAGGCAGTTCTCTATTAATTGCGTTATCATAAATAGCACTTTGATAACATCCCTCAATATATATATATATATACTTATATTCACACAAGCCTACTAAAATTCCTTCTCGGCAAAATTTTTATATATCATCTCTTTTAATGCCTTTTTGCGGATGGGAAATCATCAAGTAACTTCCCACAGTCTGGTCGGAGCGGGTAGGATTGTCAGACTTTTACTGACCAAGACCCACCCATGTTCCTTCTTTAGCCCTTTATGTTCCGATGCGGCGGTATCTCTTTTGAACAACTCGCAACCCCAGTAAGCAGTGGCCCCTCTGCTTTGCTTATATATTTTTAAGGCACGCGTGGAACATGATCTTTTTAAAAGCAAAATGTCATTGTTTAATAACCCTACTGTTGATGTAGTGCCTGATACTGTTTTTTTAGTACCTAAACGATACGCTTAAAATAAATATCTGTCTCGTCTGAAAAACAATAATAAAACGTTTTCGCGAATTATTTTCAGTCCTTGTATTTGAAACCCATGTCATAAGAATGCATAAAAATAACTAGTCCACGTAATCTTTTTGAGTCTCTTAGCTAGCTACGTGATGTCATTCCCAAAGCGACGGGCTTTGGGAATGACATCACGTGGCTAAACATGCATTGTCATCCAAACTAAACATGTCTGCAACATTTCAGCTTATTTGGAAATCGAGAAGTGAGTCAACTTCTTTATTTTTTTAACTTAGTAAGTAAAGTTAAGAAAGTGATGCTGTGTCATTAAGTAATAAATTGTACTGTGTGGTTTTTATTCTATAAGAATGTATAAGGTATGTTCATCTTTTAATTATTTTAAGTATTCTTCGTTTCTAGCAACTGAGTTCCAATTATTCCATATTAGCAGCAAACTATTATAAACATAGCTATTTTATTGAACTAAATTTGAATTATAAACGTAATTAAACACACATTTATATTGAAGGCAGACTAAATACCAGTTCAAAATTGCGAGTTTACCCATTCAAAGGAATTCCAATGGATTAAAGCTTAAACTATGTAATACTATGCCATAGATTAAATCAATTCATGTGCAACAACTTAGGGTTCAAAATTCCAAATCGGGATGTAAATGATGGAATATATTTGCAAAATCAAATTCGCCAATCACCAATCGAACACAAAGTTAATACTTAGTTTACCCTTTACACAATTATCGACCATAATGACTAAAACTTCCACAAATTAAGGTACCACAACATGAAAAATCGCTCCAACACCGCATTCTGAACGTAAACCACGATTGATCGGAATCAGCAAAACTTTGCGCGCAGACTTGGTAAATAAAAAAAGTTGGAATCAAAATGGCGGCCGTTTAATGCCCACTCAAACAAAGCGCGAAGTCTAATGGAAGCCACTGAATTTTAATCCAGATCGCACGACCTCCTTTCCGGGGCCTCTAGGTAGGAGTACAACAGATGACTTGTGAATTATTTATCTTGAATTTATAAAAAAAAAAATGATTTGTGGAAGGTTTGACGCGGAACAACATATACTTTATTTTATTTTTATTGGCATAAACGAGTTTATACATATTTGTGAATCACTGGTGCCTGTGGTAGGTAGTGAAACACCTGTATTACAGGACACCCAATTAGAACACACAAACAATTAGTTTGAAGTCCAATCCAATGTAAATTCTTTAACAAGTTAAACTTGGAGGTGAATAGACTAATAAGTTATTATTTGTCTTAGTGTTTTGTGGAGAGATAGCAAGCCATCTCAATATTTCAACTCAATGCTCGGGATAACGATCATACGTCACACGTTGCCCGATCATATATAACTATATATTCGAGAAACCATTACAAATTTAGAGATGAATAAACAAAGCAATTAAACAAGAACTAGCCAACCGTAAAATTGACCTAATTTAGACTGTCCAATTGTGTGGAATAAATATATTTCTTCAAAATATTTTTATTTCACATAGGCCTACTTGGGCACTTATAAAACGTCGAGAAAAGATGCACGGTTCGGGTTGGTCGTTTCCTATGGAGAAGAACCGGCAAGAAAGTCCATGGTAGTAACTTTTAAAATCAGTTGGTTTTACAATGTTGTTGTTACAGCGTTAGTACTTAACTTAGAGTGGACAGAGTTGGCCCGACAATAAGTCATTGCTTACTTTACAAAACGTAAAATATGCAATGACTTATTGTAGGGCCTAATTGTTGATAAACAGTCGCTTTTTTCATAGCCCTCTCTTATGGCGAAAAGTTGCTATCTCACTACTTATCGTACAAAGTCAGAACTCTGATTCCCTCATAATAAATCCGGATCATAATCCAGGAGCAAGTAACAGAACACACCCTTTTAAAACCTATTTCAATAATAATAAAAAAGCAAACCTTGAAAAAGACGTCGTTGTACTCAACATTTAAAACAACTTCTAAATTCGAGAAAAATATCTACGTCGTACATTAATGTTTGTTTAGGAACAACTTTGTTTTTTCACAATTTTAAGTTTGGTCCCGCAGCAAAAGTTTTACGTAATGATGAGTGCGACTCCTTTCAGATTTTTTCGTTACTATGTATTTATATTATAGTATTTTATTTTATAAAAACGTTAGCTCACGTGGACATTAGTGTGAAATAATTTATGGACAACATAGAGGCATCTCTTTATTTAAAAAAAAAATATTTCGCCATTTTTTATGAAAATGTTATTCAAATATTTATTCCTATGGGTATCGAACCCGTAACACGCAGCGCAGCTGTCAACCGCTCAGCCATTGCGCCAACCATGCCTCCTTAAAATATGTAGTGTAGTTGTATAAATATATAAGAGTGTTGTATATGTTGATTCATCAACCTTTATAATTAAAGGAATTAGAAGCTTTGACACACAATTAAATTTTAATACCTGGACTAACATCTAAAGAAAATATGTTTTATTCGAACATGTAACGTAGTCATATGCAAAATCTAGACTGTAACAAATTTATGTTCTCTCTGTAACATTGCAATTTCGGTGTGGAAACTCGGCAAACCGGACTAATTAACTGCTGAATACTGAAAACGTTGATAGCTTCTGTTAGTAAACTAGCTTGCAAATCTCATACCAGGATATTATGATTTGTTGACCACTGTAATAAAAGCCAGCAATGGTATAATTTAACTAGCTGTTCCACGCGGTTTCACCCACGCTGCTCAGCACCTGTTGGTCGTAGCGTGATGTTATATAGCCTATAGCCTTCCTCAAGAAATGGGCTATCCAACAGTAAAAGAATTTTCCAATTCCAACCAGTAGTCCCTGAGATTAGCGCGTTCAAACAAACAAACTCTTCAGCTTTATAATATTAGTATAGATATTGTGACTAAATATTAACAACTGCACATATCGACCTTCAAGGTTCAGCCGAGCTTGCTAAGGTCAGCCTGTGGATGGGTAACCATCATTGCATACCGAGGTTTCTCCTCGTCTTGGAAAGCACGTGAAGCGGTTAGCATGTCATTTGAATTTCCTTAAGCATCTTTTTGAGTGCTTAGAAGCTTGACAGTCTGACAACCAATCTTCCCAAGGTGTATTCTATTATTACCCAGTTCTTTGGTTGTGGAGGTCAGTCAACCCCAACATAGTTTAGTAAATAGACAGATTTTGGGATAATTAGACTAGAGATTTGATTACCTACGAATCGAATGTAGCTAAACTCGGTAAAAATCTGGTTAGACCTGGAAATTGAAATGGGCAGTAACAGTACTTTCACGAGTTGATATGTCTTGTAACCTGGACTGTAGCAGTATCTTTTCTGTTTTTATGACATTCAAAATTGCGTGCAGTGGTTGAGTTTGTTTTTTTGTTCCGAGACTCGTACATATCTGAAAACATTTCAAAAGAGAGGATAGCTATGCACACTCAGCAGGCGGATGGAATACGACTCGCAGGCTTTTTAAAGGACTGTGCTAGAAAGACAGTCATGTCTTTACGGGTTCACGTGTGTGTATTCATTTGGCACGCTCAGTGCAAAAAAAAATTGAGAGGTTCAAAAGACACCCGGATAGAACGAAGTTATTATTTATTATGTACAAAATGCCTGTATACACTCAATAACAATAATCGTCGCGACACCACTCTGTTCAATGCGAAATAGAAAGACGGAACGAAAATGAATTTCTTTCTATGAGAGAGCGAGAGAGAGAGACAGACAGACGGACAGTCAGAGAAACATGCGCACGCCGCACGGCTTTCAACTGTAGCAAAAAGTGTCGTTACAACTTTTGGTCATAATTGTTTCCCGTCTAGCCCCTTTTTGCAACGCGTGATAAGGAACAAACCTTCGTTCCAACAGCTTGATGGGTTTTAGGTTGATAGGTGACATCAGATTCGTCGATGTCACTTATCAACGAATCTGATTCGTTGATAAGTGACATCGACCCTGTGCTGCTCTCTAATGAGAGCAGCACAGGGTATATCACAATTAAAGTGGCTTGCGATTGACTTCTGCTGACATTAAAGATTAAACATACATAAACTTTCTCAGAACCGTCGCTTGAAAACCAAATATTTGTTGAAACTCTCAAAAACATGCATGACCACAAAATGCAAGCTCAGCAATACTGAAGAGGGCCACTTAAAACAAGTTCGTATAGAATTAGGTATGTTAATGATGGCTGCCTATGAGTTGACCTGACCTGCTTATGTAAAGTACTTTTATCTATATACTTATACATACATACACAGTTAGGTGTGTGCTATGCAGCTTAGAGTAGATTCGGGCCACGGTCACCCCTTTTCGCTGCAGAAGATAAAGACTGGTCGGAGAAATGAAATTTTAAATGAATATCGGGGTAAGTTTTGTATAGATTTTGAGTTAAAAATAAATAGCGAAAAGATGATACGATTACGGAATTTGTGGCTTGTACTGGTTTCGTTTGTATATGAATAGGATTAGTTACAAATTAACTATAGCACATAATTGTAAATCCTTAGTAAAATTATAAAAGCGAAAGTGAGTGTTTGTTTGTTACGTCTTCACGCCTTAATGGCCAAACCGATTTTGACGAATTTTGGTACATAGATAGTAGACCCTGGAGACGGACATAGGCTAAAAAAATGAGAAAAGGGGCAAAAAGAGGAAAGAAGAGGGGAGAGAAAGATAACTTTTTAAAGTTAGCGTTATCCCAAAGTAACTATGCCAGGCGGACAAATTCGAGGGCGAAAGCTAGCGAATAAATAAAAGCGATCTTTAAAAGTGTTTGTTAAAACCTACTTGCAAAATAAACATTATTTGTCTTTAAATCGTAAAGCAAAAAACTTAAATTTGTACAAACGTTATATTTAGGGTGTTGAGACTATTTTACGATATAACTTACAACAGATCGTATTTGAAAACAATAATCACAACATATATAGTTTTTTTTTTACAACAATCTTTACCGTGACATTTTTTAAGCCATAATACAGGAGTATAACTGATTATTTATTAATTTTGTGTCCTGAGAGTAATGAAAAAAGTAAGAAAGTAGGTTTATTCCCAAGGTCAATTAATAAGTGTTTTTTTTTTAAACATTGCCCCACACTAGGAATTATTCCTGTATCGTGGGTGCGCTTACAAACATTAAAACTCACATACACAAAGAGCCAGGCCCAGAACAATTATCTGTAGGACATACAAATATTTGTTCCGTGCGGGAATCGAACCCGCGACACGCAGCGCGGCTGTCCATCGCTCGGCTACTGCGCCAACCGTGTCGTCTTAATTAATTAAGTATGTTGTATCAAGAATTTCATCCTCGACAATATCCAAAGAGCCCAATAAATACTTTAACAAGGACATTATTCAAAGTAAACTTTGTTAATAAGCGGCCTTTTTCCACTTCATCTGTTAATTATCGCCGTAACTCAAAGTCTGAAGTTTAACGAACTTTCTTTACTTTTATACGAAGTTGAAACATCTTCGAACCTAATAAATATTTATGGATGGAAAATCCTTTACAGCTATAATTTGATAAACAAACAACATTTTAATGAAATGATACACACATAACTAGTGAATTTGGGTGCTTTTAGACACTTCTGCCTTACCCCAACATAGCATATACAGGGACTTGTAGGCCTTTTTTTGGATGGGAAGTCATCATATAACTACCCCCGCTCTTCGCGGAGCGCGGGTATCAGACTTTTACTGACTAAAACCCACCCATTCGTTATTTTACCCGTTGTGTTCCGGGGCCATAGTGTAGGTTCAACTTCTAGAGACCCGCGTCTAAGGTAGCCGGGAATCGTCTCGCGGCACCCGACACCTGGAGCGTCTCCCGCTGCGGCTGGAATTAATATTATTATGGATAAAAACTTGTTAGAAATACATTTGACTTACCTACTACTGCGTAGCAGCTATTCCGTAGCCAGCTACGCAGCTACGGCGTAGCTAAACAATAACAAAACTTAAATTACAAACTTACCAGCAGTAAAAATGTTCAAAATAATTTACTTAGAACTCAGTACGCAATCGATTCCTTCAATCTCCCCCCTACCTGTAGGCTTGAGTTACAGGATAGGACAGTAACAAGAATTCTTGAACAATTGAATAGCCGAGAGCTGGGGAAAATCTCAGTCGTTACAAAATAATGGATTTCAATTTGTTTTCTCAATGTAGACTGCGATTGGTATTGAACGAGATAAAATATTAATGCAATCCGCTTTAGGTTTATCTTTACTGAATTGCAGTTTAAATTGTTCAGATAAATGAAATTGCGGTGGTATTTTCAATATTGACGCTGGAAAAGTTTAATTATCAATTTATTACTGAAATTTGATGGAGTGTAATTAATAAGCCGGTATCATAGGGCAATACCCCAATCACTACATTGTATTGGTCAATAACATATATGTTTGGAGTGGTATTTATGAACAAATGTGCTGAAAGAGTTTTAATAGAAAAGTAAATAATACTTGTCTGAACTAACGTCAAGACAAATATATTACATAGTATAAAATGAAATCACATCCGCTGTCTGTTCGCTTAGTTCTTTTAATCTCTTCAACTGATATTCATGCAGTTTTTAGAAATATATAGAGTGATTCATGAGGACGGTTTGTTTTTGTAGTTTAAGTTTAGTTGATTAGGCACCTTACTTTGTACTACGTACTTACAGTACTTACTCGTAATTATTGTTAATTAAGATTATTAAAAAAAAACAATGGTTGTTTAATTGCCAAAAAGCATTAAAAATAATATAAATAAGAAATATTAAGGATTTAATACGAAAACACATAGTAACGTTGAAATTTGTATGTGTTGCTTAAACATTTTTGATGTGTGTAGTTGGGAAAAAGCTAGGCAAATGATGGCTTTCAAATTTTATAACTTTACCTTAAAAACCTCCACGGCCCCCGGGCAGATGATGACCTTTTAAAGTTAATTGATGGAGTTATAAAAGTATTGGTTTTATGCAATGCATGGTATACTACGGGTATTATGCAATGCATAATGTGAGAATGCTATTTGAGAGTTAGATTGAATCTTTTCATAAAACGTGATATTTCACACCAAAAAAACCAACAATATTTTTACAGTGACTTAGTTTTTTTCGGGGTTACGGGTTATTCGAAAGAGATACTGTGGCCCTGGAACATAAACGGCAACAGAAGGAACATGGGTGGGTTTTAGTCCGTACAAGTCTAACACTCCCCCCGCAGCGGGAGAAGTTATTTGAAGATTTCCCTACCGCAAAAATAAAAGTGACTTAGTTTGATATATAGAATGCTAGGTTAACGGCTTCGTGAAGAGTCTATTTATACCCTGTGTATATACATTTCTTGTGTTTGGATATACCCGAGGAGTTGGAAGCAATCGCTTCTAAATACAAAGCAATACAAGTCTAATGAAACGATTAACTCCAAAACAAACACACTAAACAAAAGAGAATCACGTATTTAAACATGTGAGCAATAAACAAGTCAATCAGGATCTCCAGCGAAACAAGTTGTAGCAACACGCACTAACTCTTAGCACAAACGTTACGGGTTTAACGTCATTCCACCAAATACTATAATTAAGCCAGGAACACACCGCGTTGTGGAAAACATGGAATATACAAGAATGGAGTGATAATCACTCGTACGGTAAACGATTTTAGTAACAAAGCCTGTAGCTGTTGGGTGATGTTTCTGTGGCAGCATCTGGTGGTGTTCTCGTCATGTTGATAATTCTTTTTTTTATTATCTGTGTGGTATCAGTCGATCTAAGTAATGAGCGTATACGAAGCTGATACCTAAAGCAATACTTTTGAGGCAACTTCTTCTACTTGACTAAAAATGCCTGTTATATCCAGATTACTTTAACAAGAACATGAACCAATCAAATCATTCAAATCAAATCATCGATTTATCATGAAAATGAAACCATCCATGTTTCAATAAAATGGCGTAAATAGGCAGCACAAAGTATTTGATTAGCACTCCATTTCCATAACTCCGCTATGTTCACTCGTTTTAGACGCCAGATTATCCCTATGAAGGGAGATTTGCTAAATTCCTCCCAAGCAGAGTTATCCGAGCGCTGAAATGTGCTCACCAGCTGACGGTGAGGCTTAATTCTTGAAGGCTCTTTTTATGTTAGCGCCAATATTGCCTGGTAGGGATTTTGGTTACATTTCTGTGGCTTTTAAAAGCTTTTGGTAACGGGTAATTAGCCTAAGCAATATATGTGATGCGACACTACTCTTTTAAGTGTCGATTTATTCTGATTCGTCCCTTTTAACACGGGACTTAAAAGTAACTAAGGTAATGTAGGTCAACTGTATATAAACATTGGCCTGATACTGATTATCTGCCTTGTCTTTTCTTATGTTGGGGTTGGCTTCCAGTCTAACGGAACTGAATACTAGCATGTAATTTTTTGTGATATTATATTTGTTCATACTTTTTGACTATCTTACTTCTTACTAATATTATAAATGCGAATGTTTGTGAGAATGTATGGATGTTTGTTACTCTTTCTAGTCAAAACGGCTGAACAGATCTTGATGATATTTGGCACAGAGGTAGATTATGGACTGACTCTTACAGACCCCTTTTTTGCAGGTGGGAAATCATAAAATAATTTTCCCCGCTCTGGGGGGAGCAGGGGGAGTGTCAGTCTTGTACCCACCAATATTTCTTCTTTTGCCTTTTATGTTCCGGGGCTACTGAATCTCTCTCAAACAACCCACAACACCGGCGGGCGTTGTCCCTGGTAGACTCCTCTGCTTTGCTGACATTTATTTGAGGCGTGCGTGGAACACGAAGGCTCCTTCAACACGACACAGAGAACCCCTGAGTGATTAAAAACAAACAGTATAATCTAAATATGTTAAGTCTATATTTTCTTCCATTAACTGTCACTCCATTATTCATTATCCGTCGCACCTTTACTAATTTTATTATAATTTTACAGCACTTTCAAACGTATACCCTTGCTTTAATCTTTAATGACCAGCCAATTATACAGGCTTCAATAAAGTTAGTCAAGGTTACACTAAATCTAAAAGCCGCCATCTTGGTCTTTGTTTTACACGATAATTGCGTCAATTACATTTAATACTAAATTCCAAACAATTAAGTTATTACAGCTACTTTTACTTGGTGGCCTGCTATTTTAAGGTTTATTTTAGTTGACAATAATTGAGCAATTGATTTTACTACCCAATGGATTTTATTATTGGGTTCTTTGAGGTTCTGTACCTCAAAAGGAAAAAACGGAACGGAACGAAAAAAGAAAAAAAACATACCTTTAAGGTGAAAATATTTAACTTATTGAATGTTTTTTTTTTCTTTGCGTGTTTCAAAATTCTTTTTACACTAATAACATATATCATCCGTAGTCAACGTCCATCACTGATCACTTTGCTGTCTGTTTGTGTGTTAAAATCCCTATTTTAGGACCGCGTGGAGGTATCGATTTGAAATTCAAACCATATAAGTACTCAAATCTGTGGTTCCTGAGAGCTATGAAAAAATCAACCTTCCATGTCCACGCACAAGTTTGAACGGAATCCTCGGTGCGCGAGTTCGACTAGCACTTTTTTTCTTATTGTTACGGTGTTAACTTTAGTCATAAGACTAGTTCAACCTTAATCTTACCAGCTCTCACTTAAGAACCAGCATAATCATTGTCATGCCCTTTTCTCTTGATACTTGGGGTCTGCAGCACACGTTTTCTTCTCCCATTCCCCCTATCAACCGGCCCGCTATCATTCACTCCCTTTTCGTTCACATAATTCCTCATTCAATCCATCCTTCTTTTCTTTTATCTCTCTCCAACCATCAATATTCATATTCATGCTCCTCCTCATCACCCAAAGTACCCAAATGAGATCCTTTGTCGAAATGTATCCCAAGGGAACATAGTATCAGAATAAAAGACAGCCTATTTGTTAATCAAGGCTATAAACTATCTATGTACCAATTCCATCCAAATCTGATCAGTAGTTTTTTGTGTAAAATATTAGGAAAACAGTATATTTTAAATTACTGCACAAAATAAGAGAATACAGTACAATCTTCGCGCGTATTAAAACAAAAACCACAACATTGCCCTACTTTTTTTATTCTATCTGCAGTTACCACAGATAGCAAATTAGTACCCTGTAGGGTCCTCCAGGTTCTCGAGCGGCGCACGCTGCATGGTGCATGGGACTACAAATTGTTTCTGCTCTATTCATTCGTTTTAAACTCTTTGCTTTACGAGTTTGCAGTCGACGGTTCAAGTGCGCGTGTACTGGCGATGGCGGTACGATAGGTTTTTCTTTCTTTTTTTCATAATTCTTTGTGGAGTGTTGTTTGTTCTGTTGGTTATTAGTAGGTATATATTCTTTTAAGTGCTAAACAATGATTGGGTATGTTTTTATATAAAAAATAGGATTTGTTTTATTCGTTATCAAGTTAATTAAGAAACTTAGTAAAAAAAACTGGTATTTGCTTGCAATTATATGTTTATATTCTTTAAATCCTTAAAGTCAGGTGCTTAGTTTTCCCAACCGGCGGCGTGCGTATGACCATAAGCACCATATGCATGCGTATGACCATAAGCAAAAGTAATGTGCAAGGATCGTAGAAGGTGGCATTCTGTGGTTTCTTCCTTACCCTTTGAAAAAAGGCGTGAGTTTATGTATGTACGTTAGCCTTAAGAACACCTTAAATTAACACTGCAATATGCAAGGGGGCCTGCCAGGGCCAGCGCCAACTGGGGTTGCGGGTTGTTTGAAAGAGATACCCCCCGGGACATACAGGGCAAAAGAAGAAACAGTGTCTGGAAACTGTCTGTGTATCAGACTTCAGACTTTTAAAAGTCTGACACTTTCCCCCCCTCCCCCCTCCCCAAAAGTTGATGATTATGCAAATGTGAAAAAAACACTGCAATATAAATAGGTAGAAGACTTCAGGAAACTTCGATAAAGCTGTTCCGAATGTGTAATTATGCCATAAATGTTAACTCCTCTCTTCGCCAGAAATTAATGTTCTAAAAGTTCCATGTAATGGAACAGAATATCAAAATTTTGCATACTTGTTTATAAATCCATGACTAGAAAATTTCCCGCGGCTTTGTCTGTGTGGTTTTAGAATTATCCTGCTCAATATCACTAAAACCCTATTTCATTTTTTAAAAGTTTAAGTCCAACTGGTAAGATAGATTTACTTCGTGATTTTTTTAAGTTTTATAAGTACTCATGTAGTCCTATGTGAAATAAAAATATTTTTTGGAGATAGCGGGATTTTTATATGCCAGGAAAGTCAGTTAGTCAGTCGGGAAAGTGAGGTTTTAACGAGTTGTTTCGCGGTTGTGCAGCGATAGTCCCATGGGCGTGCCATGTGTGCGGACTGCGGACTGCGGCGGCGCTGGACTCCTCTCGGACGAAGGCGCGCGGGCCGAGCGGAGCAGGCGCGGCGGACGTAAGGCGCGGGACCTCAGACCCACGCCATCCAGCCCTCGTACATCATGCACAGGTTCCCAGAGCATATAGCTTCCTTTATTATGTGTTCCACCTACAACACGACACTACCATCACTCTTGCGGGTCAATCGAAGTGTTACTGAGTTTTTCCAACAGAGATGCTTGTATTTGTGCCCTGGTGATGGCAAATTATCACATGGGACTTGTAGCATAACTGCAGTTATAACCACGATATTATGTAACCACATCACGTCCAATCTAATCAATACTAACCCCACAGGCGTGACGTGGTTACATTACCTATCAAAAATTAGCATCCGTTGTCTATTGTATACGTTTATAAGAAACAAACAGACAGACGTACAATTTCGTATTATAATAATTATTATGGGTGTTATGGGTTCCTTATAGAAATATCCATTATCTGAAATTTCTTCCATTAAACAATTACAATTTCTAACTTTCCTAATAATCCTTCCTGTAGCTATGTTAAGGACCCGTTCACATACTCGGACGATACGACTCAGTTCAAGTAACCACAAGCGTGGCGTGAATTATTTTTTTCTTTCACGACAAATGTTTCGTCGTGATGAATTGTACCGATGTCTAAATAAAATACTTTTACTTTATAACTGTGAAAGTTTGTGAGGATGTGTGAATGTCTGGATCGTTATTACACAAACACTGCAGAACGGATAAGTATGAAATGGGCACACAGATAGTTTATAACCTAGATTTTTATTCCGGTAGCATAATATTGTTGGAAAATTAATAAACTACACGCGGGCGAAACCGCGGCCATAAATCAGTTTTGAAATAAATACTTTTTAATTATTTCTGCATAAGCGGCTTTTTTCATTTGTTTTGTGGCGCGACAATCGCATCGCTTGATCGCTTAGCTTGTGGTTAAGTGGTAATAAGATTCACTTTATACTCTTCAGTGGCATTTAACTTTTACATCGGATGTGTTATCGTGGGGTAGACAGGTATGTGCCTTCGATAACGACACATAACGAGGTTGTCAATTGATGATGTAACTTTTTAATGTTTTGTTTTGATATGTGAATAAGGTTTCTTGATTTACTTAAATATTGGTTTTCGTACATGCAGGGTCTTACACTAAACAGTGAGAACAACCAGATATTTAATTTATAACCTTGTTAATCTATACTATATACTATAATATTATAAAGCTGAAGAGTTTGTTTGTTTGTTTGAACGCGCTAATCTCAGGGACTACTGGTTGGAATTGGAAAATTCTTTTAGTGTTGGATAGTCCATTTCTTGAGGAAGGCTATAGGCCATATAACATCACGCTACGACCAACAGGTGCTGAGCAGCGTGGGTGAAACCGCGTGGAACAGCTAGTCTTCAACATATTTATGACTCTGTACATCTCCTCCTAGGAGAGAGGGAGCCGGAGCGGCTTCCTCTCCTGTTTTATACAATTGTGACAACTTTTTGTGTTAAAACGATTATTGATAACACTTTCAGTAGTTACACCGACTTGAACACTTTTTTTTTTTTTCGTCTTAGAATATTCAGCTTAGGTATACTCCCGAAGAAGTCCCTTTTAATTTTATCTATATTGCTTGGGTTATTTATGAGTAATATTTTATAATACATATTTCTTGTTTTAGTATATACGGACGATATGCTAATATCTCTTAGTAGCCATGGAAAATGAAAACTCGATATGAAATTGTGTGCGATTCCATAAAACCACAACTAAAAAGGCTGAAATAAAGAACTTTTTGCCCAAAAAGAACCGACTTCCAGAAAAAGTCGGTGACTTTTGTTTGATTCACAGATTTTTTGCCAGCCACAGAGTCCCATGGTTTTTTGTGCCTGCTATCACTAACGTTCAGTAACGAAAAGCTGCTATGGTCGGGATTATTTCTTGGAAAGGTGATAGTTTTTGAAAACAAAGCGAATTTCCTTTGATAAAGCTGCACTAGTTGGGGTTTTTCGATAAAAGCGATAGCTTTTTTTAATTTTCTCTTAGCTGCGCACTTAACGTGTCTGAGAATAAATGTTATAGTTTATAAAAACACGCTTACTCAAGGGAGATTGTTATTGTGCTGGTAGGGAGATTTCATAGACAATATCAATTTGACTGACATAAATGTATGTTCTTATAATTTGAATATGTTTCCTTTTGTACCAGTCATTTCAGACATGTTTGCAGCGAGATCTTAAACCTACTTTTTTAATTATAGTAAGATTAGAACCACCTAGCTCTAGCCATATATTGTCATCCAAACAGGTACAGTGGGCGCAGTGACTGAGCGATCGACTGCTGCGCTGCGTGTCGCAGGTTCGATCCCCGCACGGAACAAATATTTGTATGGCCTACAGGTAGTTGTTCCGGATCTGGCTGTTTTTGTATGTGACTTTAAATGTTTGTAAGCGCACCCGCGATACATGAGAAAATCATAGAGTGGGGTAACGTTATTCATAATAAAAAATAAATAAAACATGTTTTAACATTCCAATCCAAAAGTGGCTAGTAGATCATATTTAACTTCTATTTCTTTTTAACATAGTAACAGATGAATCCAATAAAAGTGGGTGTAAATGTAGATACTGAAAAAAACTACGGTCATTTTCAATATTTAAATCCTATAAAACTTCAGAAACAGATAGAAAACCTAGTCATTCCATTGAAGGAAAGAAAATTGGTTTATTTGACATATGCCACAAGTGCACACCACAACATCAAACAACGAAAGAAAACAAATGAAAAAAAATCCTTACCAAAATTATAAAAGCGAAAGTGAGTTTGTTTGTTTGTTACCTCTTCACGCTTTAATGGCTAAACCGGTTGTGATGAATTTTGTTACATAGATAGTTGGGAACCAGGAGACGGACATAAGCTAATTTTTATTTAAAAAAGTGGGATGTGAGAGAGAAAGAGGGAAGAAAAGGGAAAACATAGCGTTGCTATTACAAATCAATAAGGCGTAAGGAGAACTGTGTTACCCCAAATTTAACGCGGGCGAAGCCACGGGCGAAAGCTAGTAATTAATAACTTAGAACTAAACACAAAAAGGAGATCATTATTGTGTGACTCACGGTTGCATCAAATTCAGCAGTTCATTCAGTTGATTTCAGCAAACTGCCGGACAACTGGTTTACAACTGGACCTGCATTGAAATAGGTACCAACACGAACACACATCAATCTAGACATACACAGATAGCAGTACATCTAGTGTGTCGGTACCATTAGCAGAGTTCCGTAAACTTGAGTTACAAGTAGTTTGCTGCGTGTTAACCATT
This sequence comes from Ochropleura leucogaster, assembly GCA_958449745.1. Classification (NCBI taxonomy): domain Eukaryota; kingdom Metazoa; phylum Arthropoda; class Insecta; order Lepidoptera; family Noctuidae; genus Ochropleura; species Ochropleura leucogaster. Next base: position 6,624,752 of record OY288223.1, on the reverse strand, counting down.
CCACAACAAGTTTAGATTTCTGTAGGGTACTTTATACGAATGAGCGCCAGAATGCGGTTCTTTGTTCAACTTAACGAGATGTTCGAAAACAATTGAATGAGGCTAGATTTGTAATTTCACATGTTACAGTTACCTTTATTCTCACTGATATTAGGTTTATTTTAAGAGCTCAAATTATGGTAAAACCATTGTCACGTTGTTTGTCCGCGATGGACTCCTAAACTACTTAACCGATTTAAATTAAAGGAGAATGATTACGACAATATGGACCACGGTTCAGAGTTGCATCAATTCCAAAGTTGTTTTAGATGGTTTATAAATTAACCAAATAACCATCTACAATTGCTTTTTTGGAATCAAAACCCGCATTTCCAAGTTTTTTTAGAAAACGTAACTTAACCTCAAAATAGAAATATTCGTCGTGTAAAGAGGTAAGTTTATAGGTCGTAGTTTGGAGAGCAGATTAATTAGCATATCTTATGGGATAGAGACTTAAATAAATCAGTACTTTGCCTCGATCAAAACAAAAAAAAAAATGTAATATTTAAATCGCAATGAACAAACTTAGCATGCACCACGCGCAATTGTCATTGGACTTTTTGACAATGACAAATTCAATTTGAGACACCAACACTAATGTTGCCACTTTAGATTTTAAATAAAAATTGATTACTCGAATAAATACACTCGACACATAATTATTTCATATGACTGATTTAGTTCTATAATCATTAATTTATTAAAAAGTTTCGATTTATATCAAACCGAAGCAAGATAATTAAAAAAAAATCTATGCAATCATTCATTTGTATAGTTAGCCAACGAAGTGAAATTGGTTTTGAAAGCAAAATATTAATACGACTACTGTGTGTGTGAAATACTAATTATTTCACTCCACAGTAGTATCATCTCGCTTTATTATTTATAAAAACCTCGCGATTTACCTTTCCAATGACTTTACATTTATATTAATTTATAATCGTATGCAAAAATAAATCGATTACAGTTCTCAATATATTTACTTATTTTAATTATGACAACACTTTAACGTCAGAATAGCCGGCAGTAGGTAATTCATTTTATCAAAACAATTTCATAACTTATTAAGTTTACAAAATAAACCCCTATACAAAATTGGCATTCTAATTGCAGAATGTCTTCAAAAATAAAGAAAATAATTGTGATATAATTTTTATCTTGATGCATGAGAAAAACTCTGTACTGACCGAAAAATATTTTTATTTCACATAGGCCTACATGGGCACTTATAAAACGTCGAGAAGAGATGCACGGTTCGGGTTGGTCGTTTCTATGGAGAAGAACCGGCAAGAAACTCCATAGTTACTCTTTTAAAATCATTTGGTTTTACAATGTTGTTGTTACAGCGTTAGCACTTAAGTATGAGAGGACAGCGTAGGCCCGACAATAAGTCATTGCTTACTTTACAAAAAGTAAAATAAAATAATACGTTAACATAACTTAACAAGCGTCCAAGAATCTACAAGGCCAACCATGTCCACTCATTCACAACGAATTGGTAGAAAAGAATCTATACAAACATAAGAGAGAAAAAAAAATGCAAAAACAAAATAATAACTAAGAGACGAGTCGCACAGATGTTGCTATCAGTACTGTAACTATTCAGAACAAGTCTGGAATAAAACATAGGATACTTTTTTTATAATCACGCGGGCGAAGACACGGGCTTTAGCTAGTAATATTATAAAAGCGAAAGTTTGTGAGGATGGCTGTAAGTATGTTTGTTGCTCTTTCACGCAAAAACTTCTGAAAGGATTTTTGATGAAACTTCTCAATAATATAGCTCACATATCCTAATAAAACATAGGCTACAACTCATAAAGATATATTGTATATTCTATCACCACGCGTAGTGAAACTGCGGGGCGCAGCTAGTAGTTTATAATGTAGCTTCACATCCACAAATCCACAAAGTATTTGTTTCATTTAAACGGTTACAGCATGTGGGTTCAAATCCGGGTAAGTATTAATGTTATTTTTTCATTTCATATGTACTTACTTAAGTTTTTCAAAGACATCATAGACATCGATGATGGAAAATATCGTAAGGAAACCTGGACTTATACTTATAAATATAAATCTGAAGTCGACGTCTTGAGCCAAGCATGGTGATCAATACTAGTACATTCTCTGTATGAGGCAGGAGGCAGGGAGGAGACAGTAATAGGCTGGTATCTTTATTTTAACGTTTACAGACACTTTTGAATGTCAAGACGAAACGAACGACGAAGAATTACGCAGAATCAATCGTTCGAGATATAGATGAAGGGAGTTATGGGAAAGATAAAAATAAAGTATCCTCTACAGATCTTTATTTCTTTATTTAAATTGCCCCAAGGGACCGTATGAACAATAAGAATTAAACAATTTAATATTATGTAAAGATCATGAGGGCCTGTAGAGGCAGGTCTAAAATCTAAATAAGTTCACAACTAACCTTTAACAGGGTAGATATTATCTTAGGTATTACAGCATTATTTAAGCAGCAGCATTTTAACTTCACTTGAGTTGAAGGAAGCACATAATAAAGTTTAGTTTAAAAAAGAAACAGCTTTTAAAAATAAGATATTTCAGCAAAGGTGCAGGTGCTAACCGTTCAAACTGTAATGACCAAAAAAGAATTGGGTATTTGACATCAATAATTTAAAAACACATTTTTTTCTGAAAGAACACCTTATTCTAGACCTGAAAACTCCATCCATTTCAAAATTACTTTAAAATTAGATTTTAAGTTGCTTTTAAATCAATAAATAGTTGCATCATTGACTTGACAACTTAGTGACGTCATCGGTTGCGAGTCTCATACAAAATCTATGGGAGAAGCGCGTTTTGACAGCTCATAAAAAGTATATCAATTGATTGGTGGTGTCAACTACCCTATTGAAGATGACGCAAATGACAGAATGAAATTCCAAATATGAATATACAAAAATTTTAAAATCGATATTTTTCCAAAAGGAAAGAAGTTAAGGCAACAGAGGAGGTAGAATACCTACTCTGTTTCAAAGCTACAGTCACTAGGTATAACTTGTGACTGAACTGTAGTTGTCCATTACAAGGCGTAAATCTCTATGGAAAAAAGAGCAAGAAAGCTCTAGTTCAAGAGTTAAAACAGAAAACATTTTAATTACTATATCTTGTTAGTTTCGTATTTTTTCCTTTCAACGTCTGTTTCAGGATAATTGCTACGGGATAGTCTAGAAATACAATCTCTTAATTACTGATAAAATTGAATGGAAAATCAGTTTTCAAGAACCGGTAGTATCTACATAATTACGCGTCCATTTATTTCCCTAACAGTATTTTATCATCTATAATTTTGTTATTCTATTTTAAAGCCATCTATTTTCTGTGTTATTAACTTTTGTTTTAGCTTTAAATAACCCTTTATTTCTTACTTATATGCTCAAGTTTCTATTATTTGTTTTTGTTTATTTATATTACTGTTTACTGTATTGTACGCACTAAAAACAGAAAAAGAAAGGAACAGTGAGATATGATAATTTCTAAAAACTTCTAAAGAAATATCATCTAGCATACTTGCGAAAGGAGAACAGATGAAAATGAGATGTAGACATACAGTATCCTATACTAATGAGTTTGTTTGGTCTTCGGCCTAAATGGCTAAACCGTTTTTGATCAATTTTGGTACAGCGATAGTTGGGACTCTGGAGACGGACATAGGCCAAAAAAAAGTGAGAAAAAGGGGGAGTAAGAGGGAAGAAAAGGGGAGAAATAGATATATTTTTTTCGATTATCACGCGGGTTAAAGTTTGCGTTAGCCCAAAGTAACTATGCCACGCGGACGAAGTCATGGGCTGAAGCTAGTCCTTACTGATATTATAAAAGCGAAAGTGAATCTGTTTGTATGTTGGTTACGTCATGCCGCCTAAATGGCTAAACCGATTTCGATGAATTTTGTACAGAGATAGTTGAGACCCTGGAGACGGACAAAGGCTTTTTTTTAATGTGAAATGACGGAGAAAGAGGGAAGAAAAGTGAAAACTTAGCATTGCTATTACAATAAATAAGGCGCAAGGGCAAAACTACGGGTACCAGGTACCTGTTAATCAGTGAAAGGGGAACTGTGCTACCCCGAATTAAATACGAGAAATTAAAATTAGATATGTTACACATGGTAGGGGAGGCCGTACTTAGCCCTGAGCGCATATTCCGTGACCGCCACAAGGCTCGTCTGCTCGTTAAAACACTACTAACTAATTTGTTCTACAGATATGAACATGTGCGGGCTTCGCGACTGTCAGTAATAAGCTTTATTTTTGTACGCTGACGGCCCACGGTGTGTTAAGTGACGTCATTGTATTTTAATGAGGATATCATTTTTTAAGTATAGGTTTTATGCTCGTAATTAGGATTGTATGGGTTTTGGGATTATTATGACATTTTGAAATCCAATGAAAGCTTTAATAATGTCCTGTAAAAAGAGATTCAGAGAAAAAAATTAAACCAAGACAGCTTCATCATTTTTCTGCCCTTATCCCATTCTATTTGGGGTCGGCGCAAAACGTTTTCTTCTTCCATTCTCCCCTGTCAGACGGCATGGCGGCATTTGTTTCTGTCTCCTTCCCTATTCTCACACACAATCCATCCATCTTTTCTTTGGCGCTCCTCTCCCTCTCCATCCATCAGCATTCATATTTATCAATCTTTTAGTCACAAGCGCTTCGTCCCTCCACATTTCATGTTTATACCAAGACAAACGACTCTTTTTCAATTTTTCTGTAACAGGCGCAACTTTCAAACTTCCTGTAATACTCCTTCCTTACTACAAATACGACATTCTACTTAAAATTATAAATGCAAATGCTAAATGTTACTCCTTAACGCAATAATTTATGACCAGATTTTGGATCAAAATTGGTTGATAGATCTATACTATAATTAATATTATAAAAAAAGATATTTTTTATTTATTCGTTTGTACCGAATAGGCTACGAATCTGCTAGACTGATTTAACATTTTTTCAACAATTGAGGCAAAATTATCAGGAAGTTACATAGGCTATATAACACCACGCTGAGCTTTAGAGCTGAGTAGCATGTGAAACTGCTACTGCGGCAACGCCTTAAGCAGAGCATTTTTTTAAATTATCGTAGCTTAGCGTAGAGTTTCAAGTCTATCAGGACCTGTAACTCAAATTAATATATAAACACACATTTAGCTCTAAACAAACTTTAATTTTCAAGTGCGTAAAGTGTTTCAAAACTGCAAGTAGTCCTACTTGCAGTTTTGAAACACTTTACGCACTTTACACACTCTACGCGGGCAATAAACAAAGTTATAATATGTTTTGCAACTTTAGCAAAGCCCCTTGCAAGTGCAGCCAGTGGTAACGACTTGTGGAACTTTTAGGAACTTGCGCATGCAGAGTATATCATGCAAGTAATTGAAAGTATTACGAAGTATTTGCGTTTGTTTGTTAGTATTAATTAGCAGGATATGTTGCTGTCAAGGTAAAACAAAAATAATTAACAAAGTTTATAAAATAACGCTTGAAACAGAAACTGAAATGGAATCGTTTGTTTTGTTATCGGAACTAACAAGGTCTTGGAATATCATCAAATGACTTCTCCCACTACGGGCGGAGCGAAAGGGAGTGTCAAACTTGTACAGACCTACCCATATTCCTACTTTTGCCCTTCGTGTTCCGAGATCGCGGTATCTCTTTCAAACAATACACAGCCCCGGCTGGTAGTGGCCCTGACGGTTTCCTCTGCTTTGCTGTCATATATTTGAAGCAACAATAACGATTGTTACTTTTTGATGTTATACCTACTTTTTGCTATTTTAAAACTTCTTCACAACGCAGTGACTTGTGACTAAATTACTACTACTAATGTTTTAAAAAACAAACAACAGGATTTCGATAAAAGAAGATTACATATAGTATTTTAACGAAATAAAAAGACATGTTGACACATGAGATAAATACAAAACAAATGTAAATAATTCCAATAACAAAAATAATATTCGTAGAACTTAACTGAGGTTCAAATGATCGCCAAATATCTGTTAAGCAATATTCACAACTGAATGCAAACAATAAAACATTTTTTAACAATTTAATATATTTCTCGTTAAATAAAATAGGTTAACCCACAACATACAGGTCAACAAACCTATCTCAATGCATGACATCGAGTATTCATTCGATTCAATGCAGTTCACGGAATCCAGAGGATCCCAACTCGATCGGATCGTAATTCTATAGTAGCTATCATCGGTTCCCTCCCGGAGGTGCTGTAAATCGATAGTAGTCTTGTATGAATAATAATACAACTGAAACCTATGCTCTGCTGGTATACCTGACCTCTGTGATCTTTTGTTCCTCAATTTTGTAAAGCTTATTAAGTTATGAAGAAACAGTTTTATGAAAAAGACCGTAAAAGAATTCATATGAATACAGTTGTCCATGGTTTAAATTGAACCGTTGCGGACCAGCTACGCGGCTACGGCGTAGCAAAGCATCAACGACGTAGCGAATTCAATTGATTTTGTTCTTTCAAGTCAAATTACTTTGCATTCCATGTATAAAGATTAAAACTGGTTCAAAAAATAATTTTTAGATTTTTTCAATGTTAAATCCGTCCATAATCTGTATCGAAGGAATTGAAGTTTGCAATTTTAAAAGATCTTTATGATGAAAGCTTTCACATTGAGCATCGAGATTAATTTGAAATCGTTGCGACGAAACGGGAATATTAAGTATGGCCGATGATTGTACGCTTCATTTTGAAGTGGAAAATTTAAATCAATTATCCCGAGAGGCTCGTTAAATAAATTAAAATTAATTTGGTATTTCATGAAATAAATTGGGGAGATGAAACAACTTGCCAATTATAGGAAGTAATTAAGTATGTAAATTGAAAACAGGGAAGGGACACTGACGCGAAACGGTTACCACGTATTCAGTACATCATTATTTAACCCCCCCCCCACCCCTCATAACAAATTAAATTAAAAAATATTTTTTACTTGTAAAAAGATTTCGCTTTTATGTAAATGATGGAAAGGACACCACGCGAAAATTGGTTAACACATATTCAGATCATCGTTCTGATGTATGAACAGCGGTTCTTTTGAAATTGTGGGTACTGAGGCGGCTAAATCCGCCTAAAATTTTATCCTAGGCATTTTGTACCAGTTTAAGGATACTATAACATAATTATTAAAAACGACCAATACTTAAATAAATATATAAGTATTGCGGATGAAACCGCTGGGCACATCAGTCTAGTCATGCATATGAAACAATTTGTCTTTTTTTTTTTCGGGTGGGAAAACATCCAATGACTTTCCCCGCTCTGGGCGGAGCGGGGGGGCATGTCAGACTTGTGCGGACTAAAACCCACCCATGTTCCTTCTATTGCCCTTTACGTTCCGAGGCCGCGGTATCTCTTTCGAACAACCCGCAACCCCGGCAGGCGGAGGCTCTGGCAAGCCCCTCTGCTTTGCTGACTCTCTTTGAGGCGCGCGTGAAACACGAACGCGCCGTCGACACGGCCTGTCGTCAATCGACGGACGGACGGTGAACTACCCATTGCTCACCGCCCACAGGCCCGCATCTACGGTGGCCGGGAGTCGTCTCGCGGCGCCCGGCGAAACAATTTGTCTCATACGACATTATGGGGATAACATGTTAGTTACTCCAAAATGCGATCCCGTTTAACATTTATCAAACACAACGCGGCCAAAAGCTAGTTCTACATATGTAATTGTAAAAACCGCATCAAAATCACAAAGCGGTTACACAAATACACTAGAAAATTTGGCTTTATCCTACTTAATATTATAAATGCAAATGTTTGTGAGGAAGGATGTATAGATGTTTGTTACTCTTACACGTCAAGACAGCTGAACGGATCTTGGTGAAATTTGGCACTGAATAATGGTTTGGAATATACACACATAGGATACGTTTTTTTATCATCACGCGGGCGAAGCCGCGGGCGCCAGCAAATTTAAAAAACATCCAACTCTGCCACATAATTCTTGTCGGTATACCCTAAAGCAAAACAAAAGTCTACCGCGCTGATAACCATTAAAAATAATATGCCGCCCAGCCGTAACCGTATACCTCATACCCTCACTAAAGTCTTATGTTGAGGCATACCATACCTTCGCCACGGCCGTATCATGTTTACATCCAACGTCATGAGTATAGCCGACGTGCCCTGGAAATACAACAGACTATAGATAGACGTGATAAGAATGATAAGGGGCTATCTTCGTCACAGTATAATGATAGTCAGATAACCGACTAGGCCTTTAAATAATCAAAATCAAAAGTCATTAGGCATTCAAATTAGGCTGATAATCAGCACTTTTTGAACGTCAGATTACAAGAGACAGTCCCACAAAAGCGCCCTGCCCTTCGCCACTTCCTAGTGTTTTAGCTGGGAAGAAGAAGTGGCGGAACAAACTCCCCAGCAACACATCTGTCTGTCAGGTTAGAAGAACCAGATTTTATACAATTCCGTTTATCACAAGAAATTATAAAAAATAAAAATAAGAAATTATTCATTCATTGTCACTTGTCAGCTAGCAAACACCCATTATATATAAAAATAAAAAAATTACCCAAGTCTAAATAATAAATTCACCAGTCTAATGGGTGTGCCCGCTTACATGTGCAGTGAAGAAGTGTCAGGTGATAAACTAGGACCATAGTGCAAAAGAAATAAGCTAAGCATAAAAAAGATTTACCAATAACAGTAACAAAAAAATATATTCAGTCAATGCTCGAGGTCACTAGTTAACCACATGTCAATAAATAAAAACACACAAAATGAAACAAGTATATAAAGAAAAAAAACCAAAAATATAAAATTACATGACGAAGACATGTAACGTATCAATAAGCTAATTTGGTGAAAGAAGATGAAGAGAAAAAAATAATAATAATAATCGTCTTGAGTTCAACACAGTGACCAACTATGCTTATCGTCTAAATAGTTGTTAATAGAATAGTATGCTTTTAAACAAAGGTTAGATTTTACTTTAGCTTTAAATGCATTAAATGGCAAATCTAGCAAAGAAGAAGGTAGCTTGTTATAAAAAGTTATACCAAGCCCTACAAATGAATTATGAACCTTATGAAGCCGGTGGACGGGAGCACGTAGTTTATGCTTATTTCTAGTGTTAATGTTGTGAATATCACTGTTTTTACTATATAGATGGATATTTTGCCTAATATATAAAATGTTGGCCAAGATGAATTGAGAAGCCACAGTGAGAATACCAATCTCTTTAAAAATATCTCTCAGAGAAACCCGGGCACCTAGCTGGTAAATTGCACGAACCGCTCGCTTCTGCAGAACAAATACATTCTGGATATCAGCGGCTTTGCCCCACAGCAGAAATATTAATGAATAATCGTGGATTAGTAGTAGGGATGTCAACAAAACTTTTTGTTAAATGAAAAAAAAACAATGACAGCCTGCAAAACGGCTGCCTTTCGCTACTTACTAGTGATTTAGCTGGAGAAGACTACTTCTTTCCTACTGTAGCGACATACAGATGCCTGGCAAAAAGTGCTACAGCGCCATCTATCCAGCCACTGAAGAACTAAACGGCAAGATTCCTTCATGGCGCAAGCAAAGTTACGCGAAGTTAGCATATATACGAGCACCCGACAAGCAACTTCCGGGCAGTGGCCCACCAGACATGACACCCGTCTGGTCGGAGGATCCTCCCTTTCCCATAGAGGATGGAGAACTTTACATCCTGTTCTTCATTCCTCCAAACCTACCTTTTCCACTATGAACGTACTCCTCCATAACTAACTCATCTGTCTGTTAGGCTACATACATACACGGTGTCTGGATGTGACATCCCCGACTTATCTTCCGGGATTGCTGGTTACCTAGGGTTATGGGTTGGTCGAAAGAGATACCGCTCCCCAGAAAATGAAGGGCAAAAGAAGGAACATAGAGGGGTGGGTTTTAGTCACTTAAAGACTCCCCTCTGCTCCGGCGAGAGTGGGGGAAGTTATTTATCCGCGAAAAAAGAAAGCCTTGATTTATTTACAAGTAACCTGTTTTCTTTAATATGCTTAGAGTTCGTGGAAACTGCATGTGTGTGAGCCAATTCTAACCATTTGATCGTAGTTGAAATACTGTATCTTTATACTAGTACCTCAACTGTGCCTTTGTGTATTGTAATCCTTATCACGTTGGCTGTGAATAGACACCTCTCCGAGTGGGAAGGATTGACATGGAACGTAGGTGGTGACATCTGTCAATGGAAATATGTAATTGAATCATCAACTTCTCTTTTTTTGTGTGACTTGTTGTGATTGGTTCATTAAAATAACAACAACATATTATATACAAAGAAAATTAACTAGGTCTAGAATCGTGTTTTGACTCATTGATTTAAATTTATATATGACTAGCTATTGCCCGCGGCTTCGCTCGCGTTTAATTCGGGGTAACACAGTTCCTCTTTCCTGATTTATAGGTACTTGCTTCCTGTAGTTTTTGCCCTTGCGCCTTATTTATTGTAATAACAGTGCTAAGTTTTCCCTTTTCTTCCCTCTTTGAGATATGAAGATTGAGATATGAAGGAGCATATCTCAATCTTTTTTTAAAAAAAAAACATAGCCTATGTCCGTCTCCTGGTTCCCAACTATCTCTGTACCAAAATTCATCGAAATCGGTTTAGGCATTAAAGCGTGAAGAGGTAACAAACAAACAAACTCACTTTCGCTTTTATAATATTAGTATAGTAAGGATAGGATGCGACTTGCACTACTTTTTAAAAAAAATAGGGGTATTATGATAAAAACTAAAATTACTGGACTCACCTCGGCCGTTTATAGTTGACATTTTAAAACTTAGATTACGTTGATGCTAGTTATAATTATTTATCACTCACAGCTATCTTAACAGGTCTTAACCAAATGCGACAGTACAGCTTTCTACAATAAACTTAAACTGAATAATTCACTTTAAATCAAATCTCATAACTATTATTCATACACTACCATTACCATTGTAATGTCTAGACAAGATTGAGATGAAGAGCCATTTAAAATAAAAAATAGTTTTTGTTTATTGAATGATCTAACTACTAAAATGTTTTGCAACTACTTTAAGAACGTAACCAAAATGTAAAAAAAAAAAATCTTGCCTACAGGAACTTTAAGGTCAAAAGGTAAAAAGAGGCGCTGGTGGCAAGCAACCTTTGCTTGAATAAATTGGTCCGTGGATAAGTGAACATCCATTACAGGGCAACTTGCTTCCATGCCTTAGAAAACACGTTAAACCGTTGGTCCCGGCTGTAATTTGCAGATCTTTGACAGTCGTTACAGGTAACCAGTGGCCTGACAACCAGTCTTAAAAAAAGGGTTTTTTATGACCCATTACTAAATGGGTTATGGAAAAAAAACCATTCAGGATATGGGAAGACGACTTGGTCAAAACAGCTGAAAAAACCTGGATTAGACTGGCGAGGACGAAAGATGATTAGACTGTGTTGGAGGAGGCCTCTGCCAAATGACACAGTTTATAAAATGTATTATGAAAGAAGACTATTCATTAAAATGGGTTATGGAAGTCAGATAGACAGTCGCGCCATGTGAAATAATGGCATTCAGTTGTATTCGGTAACTGGAAGTCTTACATAGTTAAGGAAACGCTATGCTGATGATGAGGAACGTAAAGGTCACACCAGACCCATCAACATCGGTTGATGGAACAGTTTCTTAGACCAATGTTTACAGGATCGTCGTCAAAAATACCGACAACGTGTCATGAAAATACAACACGAACTAAACGTGCTAAGAATAGTGAGGAACACCCGATACGATCCATGTTTATCATTTCACGCACGCACTACTGTGGTTCCAGTATGACAATAGGCCTTTTCCCGTGAGTGGTTATAGGTGTCGTATCCTCACTAATATATACGGTAGGTAGTCAGTTCGTCTGTTTCTTGGAGGTTGGGTTACCACCTACCCTCAAATATGGTGAGGGAGGTAACGGCTGATCTTCACGTTACGGTCATGAACGGGTGCTTGCGCGTGTTTCTCTGTCTGTCTCTCTTCCTCTCTGTCATAGAAAGCAAGTCAGTTATTTTCGTTTCGTCTTTCTATTTCGCATTGAACAGTGTGGTGTCGCGACCATTATTTTTGTTGAGTGTACACAGGTTTTAGGACATAATAAATAATAACTTCGTTCCATCCGGGTGTCCCTTGACACCTCTCAAGTTTTTATTTTCTTCTAAATCTTCAAATTTCTCCTGCTGTCGGCGGAGCGGAAGGGAGTGTCTGACTTAAACTGAGTAAAACTCGTCCATGTTCCTTATTTTGCCGTTTGTACCGGGGCCGCGGTATCTCTTTCAAACCAACTTGCTTCCGCGCTTAGTAAAAGTGTTAAAACCTAATTTAAATAATAAATTAGTTCGGTTCAGCCATTTTCAGATTTAAAAAAAAACTAAACCACACACACACACACTAAAAAAAACAGCAACAAACACAGACACTTTCGCTTTTTAACGCAAAAACTTTTTAGTTCAGGTATCTCCTAATAAAAATTTACAATTGGCATAATTCTTCTTTCCCCCGCCTCACCATTTGTACTTCATCTTCCTTTCAAGATCAACTGAACACAGACAACATAATTTTCCCCCATCATCCCTTGAAGACAAAACCTTTAAAGCTTCTTTGAAGTAACAAAGGCAGTAGCGAGCGTGTTAAATCGGTTACTGGTAAAGTTTCGCCCCCAGACACGCATCGCATTTGAGACCCACTTTGAGTATACTGTGTTCTTTGCCACGGTTCATAATTAAAGAACGCTATTCTCCCCTACGAACGTTACTTTTTGATGATTTTATGGCTTTTTTTTTGTTGGACGTTTTGTTGTTCAACACATTTTATTGTTCTTTAATATAAAGTGTTATGCTTTCATCAGTTGGGCTCTAAAAAGTAGTATAACCTTGCAGGACCCGAGCTTTTCTTTGTGTGAGATCAAATACAGTGGGACACTGTATATCATGTTTTGATGAACTTGATACATATTCTTAGTTAGAGTGTGGTGCAAAAGCCGCTGATATACGGAAAAGAAAGGAGTATTATACACGACGTTAGTCCACATCGTTTGATATCATATTATTTCATTTCAGCGCAGGTTATCAAAAAACTAAAATACTTACAAACGAAAAACAATGGAAACTGTTATAACTCCAGAAACAAGAAACGAAAAAGCGGTGCAGCAATCTTTTTGACGTGTTATTTGACTCATGATTATGCGAAGTTCCATTCATTTTATTGTGTCACCTTTTGTAATTTTTTTGCGGATGGGAATTCATCTAAAAACTTGGGGGGGGGGGGGGGATCCAGTTCAAAATCAGAGGTGTGTGTCTAATGACAGAACCTCTGATTTTTCGGATTCATGTGCTTATTCTATAATCATCACTTGCTCCGGTAAAGGGAAAACTATAAAAGAACCAAACATGCCTATAGATTTTTCTCAAGGACATGTCAAGCTAACTCAGAGGCCCACGGAATAATACCTGCATGACTAACTAAATTAACAAAACAACCACAGAAATTCAAATCTAACCACAAGGAACCCTTCTAATTTGTACACAGCACATGAAATCCCAAATATACAAAGAAAATCACGAGATCATTTAGCCAGCCTGCGACAAAAAGGGGATGACCGCAGAGATGAGGGTTCTCAGCAAACACACGCTGTTGCTAACTGCTGGGTAAATGTAACGCAATCCAAGGGGTTCAAGTTACAAATTCACTCATAATTTGATATAGGCTTTGTTGACTGTCTTGTGGTGGAAATGCTTTCGTTTGATCTTAATTATGGTTGTTTATAAGTTGTGTAATGTACCATATACCAAGACAAACATGTATTATTGACCTGTCAAAACTGAATTCGCTTATTTTGTAAGATAATAGCAATCTGTGATGCCCCCACATTTGTAAAATAAATAAAAAACCAGCCAAGTGCGAGTCAGACTCGCACACTGAGGGTTCCGTCCTAAAATTGGGACAGAAACAGCCATATCTTTTGACTGCGTAGATGGTTCATTTTTTCACACTTTTTTTTGCACAAAGGGACCACACATTTTAGTATACTGTAATTTCAACTTGATTCCTCCATGCGTTCTTGAGATAAAGGGTCTTGACAGTCGGACATACTACAAAAGCGGTAAGGTACTTAACCCTAAAAAAACCTTATACAAACGTAATCTACATAACACAAATAAACATCACGCCTGTAAATTCCTTGAAGGGTTAATAGAGGTACCTACTAAGATACAACGACATTTTGCCAGTAATATTTTAAGACACGAGTGAAATATAAAACTGTAAAAAGGTCATTAAGAAGATAGCTTATAAAGAAAACTAGCAAATACCGCGTGCAACAACAACAATGTTTACATTTCTATAAGATCTTTAACGGCCTTCTGAACGATTCTATTACTAAAGACTGTAGAAGATAGCTTGCTCGTTCACTTTAATGGTTATTTTTATTACCCTATTTGGGCTGAGCAGTGTATTGCTTATTTAAACTTACATATATTTTCCTAGGCAACGATCATATGTGTTGAAAGAAAGTGGTAGTTTCTTTTGAAGAGTTTGTTTTTTTTATGACTTGATACAATAGGGGTGTTGCATATAAGATTATTGTCTGAGCGGTTTTGTCCAAAAATGTGTGGTTTTATGGCACGCATCTGGACTTTATCTGGCCTTGTAATTTATACGGACTTTTAGATTAAAAGAGATTTCTATAAGAAATTAGATTTGCCAAAGAATAGAGAAGCGAATACCTAGCAGTGGGTGGATTTAAGCTTTAGATGATGATCCACGTGAAAAGAGAAGGTATCGAAAAATATAGTTCAAAAACAAATACGTAGGTACGGACTTTTTGCAAATTACTCCCGGTGTTTTGCCAAGACTTACGTATAAAATTACGTATTTGACGTATAAAATTGTACAAAGCGTTTAAATAACATAGTGACTGAGCTCGCGCCATGTTGAAACTTTGTTTGTCAACTTTCACTTGAACGGTGGAAATTAAAACGGTGCCATTATAATTTTGTCTGCATCTTCAAGTCAATCTAAATCCTTTTATCTATTTTTTTTAGCAATTAAAAAAAATATCAAAGCTATAAGGTCACTCATGTTGTAAACGCCCTATAAATTTGCATGATACAGCATTTTTAAGAAGAAATTCATTAAGTAAACCTAAAAAACATCTACGTGTCATTTCGGGATACTTTAGATAATAAATCCCTGACATAAAGGTGACCAAGATTACGGCGCGTGGGTAGTCCAATGGAGGGCGATGACATTATCACTGCTGTCGGAAATTCGAGGACAAGAATGGCGTAAATTGGGTAACAATGTCATGAAAGTCAAGAGGGGAATACCTATAGTGGGGAGACAGAAGCTGATGAAGCTGATTATGATGATGAAATAAAAATATATATTGGAAAAGTTCTTCTATGGAATTCAAAATGTTTTTTTTTGTAATACAATAGTCTTACAGATATTTTTAATGTGCTCAAAATCCACCTTTTTTCATTCGAATGTGAAATAGTCGAATAACTTCACTGAGCGGGGGAGAATGTTTTCGCTTTTATAATATTATAGTAAGGATTTACTTAATTCCACAGCCAGTCATATGAAATGGCTTTTTTTTGGGTGCAAAATCATCAAATAACTTCCCCCACTCTGGGCAGCGCGGGGGGAGTGTCAGACTTGTTTTGGCTAAAACCCACCCATGTTCCTTCTTTTGCCCGTTATGTTCCAGGGCAGCGATCTTTCGAACAACCCGCAACCCCGGCAGGCGGTGGCTCTGGCTACTCTGCTTTGCTGACATCTCTTTGAGACGCGCGTGGAACACTAACGCGCCGTGCGCCGTCTAGTGACGACACGGGATGTCGTCAGTAAACGGATGGACAGTGAGCTATCCATTGCTCACCGTACACAGGCCCGTATCTACGGTGGCCGGGAGTCGTCTCGCGGCGCCCGATGCCTGGGGCGTCTACCGCGGTGACTAGGTTGATTTGATGAGGCGGTGGCCCTGGCAGGGTCCTCTACTTTGCTGACATCTCTTTGGGGCGCGCGTGGTACACGAACGCGCCGTAAACAGCTCATGTCGTCACTAGACGAAAGTGAGCTACCCATTGCTCACCGTCCTCAGACCCGCTTTTGAGAGACTGCCTAGGACCCTGATTAAAATTCGTTCAGTGCTTTTTAGCGACATTTTATGTAAATTTTAATGACAATAATGAAAGCTTATTTCTAAATGCTCAATAAATAATAAACTTAATACCGAAAGCTGACATGACGCGAGTGTGCAAACGAGTTTGGTGAATATACCTCCCAGGAGCGATCTTAAGAGATTATTATTAATACGAGGTATTCAGCCAGTGTTACCCTGCAGTAATATACTGCAGGCTATTTTTCACTTTAAGTGGTTGTTAAATAAATAATTAGATACTAAATGGCCAATGTCGTGATGGCCCAGAGCTTAAGACCTCTCCTCTCATGCATGAAGTAAGTATGCAAGTATAAATGTGACTGTGTCTGTGTTCATCTTGAACATCACAGTCGTCGGTGAAGGAAAACATCGTGAGGAAACCTGAACTTATAGTTAACTAGCTTCCGCCCTCGACTTCGTCCGTGTGGCATAGTTACTTTGGGCTAAGGCTAACTTTAACCCGCGTGATGATTGAAGAAAATGTATCTTTCTCTCTCAGAAAGGTTCTCCCCCTTATCTCACTTTTTTTATTATGTCTATTTCTAGGGCCCCAACTATCTCTGTACCAAAATACATCAAAATGGGTTTGGCTATTTAGGCGTGAACATAACATACAAACAAACTCACTTTCGCTTTTATAATATTAGTAATAATATAAGTCTGAAATCACAAACCCGTCTTGAGCAAGCGTGGTGTTCAATGCTTGTGCCTTCTCTGTTTAAGAAGAGACCCAGCAGTGGGGCAGTAATAGGCTGGTATTGTAAATTGCCCAATTTTGAAAAAAAAAGCCCTTAAAAATAAAGTAGAGGTCAGAACGATTTATTTATCCTACTATATCTAATATATATAAATCTCGTGTCACAATGTTTGTCCTCAATGGACTCCTAAACCACTTAACCGATTATAATAAAATTCGCACACCATGTGCAGTTCGATCCAACTTGAGAGATAGGGTAGGTAGGGTATGTAGGGTATGTAGGGTATGTAGGGTATGTAGGGTATGTAGGGTATGTAGGGTATGTAGGGTATGTAGGGTATGTAGGGTATGTAGGGTATGTAGGGTATGTAGGGTATGTAGGGTATGTAGGGTATGTAGGGTATGTAGGGTATGTAGGGTATGTAGGGTAGTAGGGTATGTAGGGTAGGCAGGTAGGTAGAAAGGTAGAAAATTGCATTGCAACGCATGCCGGGGCACAGCTAGTATTATTATAAATGCGAATGTTTGTGAGGATGTATGGATGGTTTGTTACTCTTTCACGTCAAAATGGCTGAACGGATCTTGATGAAAATTGGCATAGAGGTAGATTATAGTCTGGAATAACACATAAGAAACTTTTATTTTCGATAATATGCGGGCGAAGCCGCGGGCGCCAGCTAGTGTATAATACTTGTATTCTTCTGCATAGTTAGACTAGCTGACCCCAATGGCAGCAAAAGGCAGGTGATAATGATAGTCTACATCCTTCCATCCATTTCAACCCAAAAACCGTGATTGAGCTACATACATCTAAAGCCGCAGACATTCTAACTTTCACATTTAAATCCTCGAGTAGAATGTTAATGCGTCTTCCGTGTCTCAAAGACAAATGGGCTTTGTATAATTAAGTGCTAACTCATTAGAGCAATTATAACGAGCTCACAAATTAAAAAAGATGGCGCTTTGTGTCATTTTTTGGCTATAAAAGTTAAACAAGCAATGAACTGGTCGAGGTTGATGGCCTTCACCCCTCTGAAAATCCACCCCTATTATGTAGGGTGAAAAATAAATACCTTAAACCAGTATATGAAAGACTAACAAAACTAATCTTATGAGCTTTTAAGCTGAAGAATGAAATCTAAGCGTACTTTATAACTAAAACTTGGAAAGAACTAGATTATTATGTGTACTTTCAGAATCCTAAATCCCTTTTTATTAATAAAGTACCTTAAATTAAAGCTTATTTATTTCTTGTCGCGCATCAGTAACTTAGCGCAGTCCAAGTAATATCCAAGTAAAAGATTTACACAATAAGTAATGCATGACAGTTTTAATAAATGTGCAATCAAAACCAAGTTCTATTTCAAGGATAAGTGTATAGTTTTTTTTAGGAATTTTTTTAATTAGGAATTTCCCCTTTCTCTATTTTATTTCTCTCTTTTTACAATAGTTTTTCCTACACACTTTACAGGCACAGAACTAGGCAAGCATAACGTATTGTATATTGCAGGTTTATTATAGCGTTAAAACAATTTTATCTACCATAGAAGTTACTTTCTATCATTCTGTAGACTCATCATCTGTTTAACCTTTTCACAACCTTGTTGTGGTTGGCTTTCAGTACAACCGGATGCAAGTGAATACCAGTATTTTACATGAAGCGACTGCCTATCTGAGCTTCACAACCCAATCAATACTGGGTAATACAATACCCCTTGATAAGGCTGGTTGTTAGACTTTCGGGACACTGACTACCTATAACGTCTGTCAAAGATCTACAAATGACAGCCGGGACCAACAGCCTAAAGTGCTTTCCCAGGCACGGAATAAACTCGGTATGTAACCGGTGGTCACTCCGTTCACAGATCAATCTAAGAAAGTGCGGTTTAACCTGAAGATCGACCCGAGCGGCTGCTATTTGATAGCCACGAGGTCCTCATCGTTCTGTAGACTACATACTGATTTTTAGGCTTATATCCTTAACCTGTCTCTACGTGTTTTTTTTCCACCTGTCCTATCGCAGGTCTGCTGGATGAGATTTCTTTATGAAATACATAAGCAGTAACTTTGTGTTCTTTTTTCTGTATGTATTTTTATTTTTCAAAATGTTTTGTGTGTACATAAATAAATAAACTAGGTTACAGCCCCAAATAAATGTGTACAGTAGCTTACAAATGTTATATATTCAAGGTTTTTATTTGAGGGGCTTATGTAAACAAAGACTTCTAGCTTCCAGACGTCTTAACACAATTTCTGTGTAAACACTTTTAGGCAAGTTTGCAGAAATATTCACTTGAATTTAGTTATTCTTTGGCTGTATACAATGTTCTACTTTGGCATAATATTTTCGTGGCCCTCTGACTCTACTGAGTTGCTGAACATCTAGATATAGATATCATCAGATAGGCTGGACATGCGCTTTATACCCACATTATAAATGCATCATGCAACATGCTATGCTAACACTAGTTAAATAAGTTTTATTTAATTTATACTACCTATCCTACTAACATTCTATGGATTCTGTGGAGACTGAAATAAAAAGTTTTATGTAGTTTTTTTTAATAAAGAAGCAATCACCCGTAACAATTATTTTCCTTAACGTACCAACCAGTACAATCAAAACCATTACTCGTTGAAACAAACAATGTTTCAAATAAAACGCACACGAAACAGCTACAATAAATCTAAATGGAAATGCAATAACATTCAACCAAAGAATAGGTAAATACAGAAGGTCAGTTACAAATAAGCGAAAATAGGTGCATGGGCACAGACGTATAATATAAAACCGTTTATGAAGTTATACCCGACTCTCCACTGTTCTTTCTCATCATCGAAACTAAATTACCGTCAAAAGAAAAAACTATTCCTGTTTATAATAATTATCAAGTAAGTGGATTCTTACACCATCACGAGTTTTGTGAACGTAAAAAGAACGACGTTCGATGTTTTGTAAGCGGCAAATGTCTTTGAAATGGTACATTCACAAGTTATAATACCTTGTGACTGGAACTGTAGTTTCCTTTTGTTTTTTGACGTTCAAAAGTGCCATTAGCCGGTAATGGTTTAATTGAAATGAAAGCTTTGATTTTCAGTTTGATACGTGATCGACTCAAACCGATGTGAAGAGTGGTTTTCTCCCACTGTTGTTGCATGCATGCTTTTGTAGGCCTTCGGTAACTATCTATTCTGTGACCTAATAGAAACAGGCACTCGATCTCATTTGAGAAACATTTTTACAACGTCACGATTTTCTTTGAGCAAAATTATTATCTCGAATATACGGTGCGAGTTGTACAGTTAGTGGGGATTCTTTTTATGATGCCCATGATGTTTGAAATGCCCATGGGATGGAAAAAAACGGGGGTTTTATGGGCAAACACTTTCGCCCTCAAGATGGCTCGCGAGGTTTTTTTACGACAACCGTAAATTCCAGTGAGCACTGTCAAGTTTATTTCTTGATTTGTTGTTGATTTAAACAGTGCAGCGATTTGTATTGTGTGGATAAATTAATGGTCTGGAAAATAGTTTGATTTCCGCATAATAATGTGAGGAGAAATCTTTACTAACATTCAACATGGATATTGGTCTGTGCAGGGTTCTTACAAATATCTCAGAATATTAAATAAGTGTAGCAGTTTTATATAATTTTAGATAAGTGTTAAAATACTAATAGTAAACTTAATAGTAGTAATCTATACTATATACTACATCTATACTAATATTATAAAGCTGAAGAGTTTGTTTGTTTGTTTGAACGCGCTAATCTCAGGGACTACTGGTTGGAATTGGAAAATTCTTTTAGTGTTGGATAGTCCATTTCTTGAGGAAGGCTATAGGCTATATAACATCACGCTACGACCAACAGGTGCTGAGCAGCGTGGGTGAAACCGCGTGGAACAGCTAGTAATATATAAACAAAGTATTAGTAATTAACTAGAAAATAGTTAAGAATGAAATTGTTATTACTAAGTGTTGTTAAGTTAGGGTGTTATATTATTAGTAATCTTAAGTAGATTACTAATAATATAACACCAGTTAAAACGAATGGAAATGATGTAGGAAATAAAAGGCTTTTTTATATTTTATTTATAGGTTTGTGCCATAACATAAACTATTTTCTATCAAGCGTGTACGTGTCCAGTATTAAACAAAACAAATTAGCCTCACTCTGTATAGTTTTTCCGAACAATGAGAGTTCTCTATAAACTGGTTTTGTATAGCCTGATTGGTCGTCGCATGTACCACGAAAGAAAACACCACAATATACCTGATATCATTGTCAAGCACTTACTTTAACGTGGAAACTTGATAGTACAGACGCCTGCACATCAAGCTACTACAATCTGTCAGATTATTTGATAGATTTTCGACTTTATTTCTAAAGAATTAAGGTTCAAGGTTCATTGGAATTGTCAATTTCGGGTAGCTCGACCTGCAGGCGTCTGTACATCGAAAATAGAACAAATGTTGACGTAACGTGATGTTATGTGAAAAACAATGAAAATGTGTTTGTTGGATACATACCCTTATCAAGGTACATACCTACTTAAAATGATAGTTGATATTAGATCCTTTGAGTGCACCTTTGCTTAGGTCATGTTTATCATATTTTCAACATACGAGCGTAATAATAAACCAAGGGGTATCGTATGCCGTGTCGACGGGGCGTTATTGTACCACGCGCGCCTCAAAGGAGCCTGCCAGGGCCATCGCCTGCCAGAGTTGCGGTGTTGTTCCAAAGAGATACCGTGGCTCGGGAACCTAAAGGGCAAAAGAAGGAACATGGGTGGGTTTTAGTCAGTACAAGTCTGACACATCGATGATTTACCATCCGTAAAAAAGGAGTATAGTATTATCCATTATTTACTAGGCTGTGGAGGTCAGACGAGCAGTCGCTCCATGGTGTTCAACTGAATCCGGTGAGGCAAATGAAAATCTGTTTTTGTGTTTTGTCGTGAAAAGGGTTAAAAAGGAATGTGGAACTCCAGACGAAATTTTAATTCAAGTTAGACAAAACCTCAATATCTGGGAATTTGTCTGTTAAATAATTTTAACAAAGAAAAAGCAGAAAAAAAAGACATTAAAAGACATCAACATCAAACAAAATAATTAAAGAGTCAAAACCCGAACATTCCTTGAAGTATAAAGCGAAGACCCGATATTTATAGGCACCGGCGAAATCTCTCTGTGAGCGCCGCGAGCTTTACAAAGGGAAACCTAAAAAAATGTTATCCTTTGCCGCTTGCCGATCAAGTACACAAAGGGTGTCAGACCGACAACTGGTACAGTTAGGTGTTAGCTATAAGGCTGCTTTTTCAATAAAATAAAACTACTATTTTCTGTGCAGTTTTAAAACCTCCGCGCCATACTGTAGTAATAACATGAGGTCTGAGTTTCTGATTCCCGGTAACCAAAAAAATATATTTTTTAATGGCCTTTCGCAGGTCAACCTATGAGGTGTTTCTCAAAATATATAAATCTGACTGCTCTACTTGATAGGTAGTAAAATTATCAAGTTACGAGTACAAAGAATGGGGCTGCCTCATTAATTAACAGTACTAGGCTATTCAGGCTGTTGTTCACGTAATTGCAGTAATTCCTAAAATAATGCAAGGTCATATCAGTAGTTCTTCTTTTACGGTGTTAATTGTAATAGATTCAGCAAAGTATCATGTGCCCAAGTCTTTACCTTTTTTTTTTTTTTTTATTATTGATAGGCTTGCGTTTGACCACTATCTCACCTGATGGTAAGTGATGATGTGGTCGACGATGAAGCACGCTTACCTAGAAATAACCTATTCACTCTTGACTTGAAGACCCCCAGGTTATAGTTGTCAGGACCTTTTAATTCAACTGGCAACACGTAGTTGAATGCAACACTGACTTTGAGCAAACATGTAGATTAAATATTACGAGCATAAACAAAGTATGGGGCTGGGCAGAAGATGGCTTCTTGATGTGATTCTTATTAATTAGCACCTCTGGCCTGTTCACGTAATTTCAGTAATTGATAGAACAATGCAAGGAAGCCATTTTAGTACTCTCTCTACTGCAGTAACAATTATAATACATTCTGTGTCATATCATGTGCCCAAGCCTTTACTTTTTATTTTAACAGGCAACACGTAGTTGAGTGCAACACTGACGTTAAGCAAAGATATGTTTTAAACATAATGATTGATTTCAAAGCTCTTTCTAGATGCAACATTATTTTTTCCGAATACAGAGGTGCATATTTATCAGCTTAGTTCAATAGACTGTTTGTTGGAACACCGCCTTTCGTGCACGTTTTGAACGTGTGACATTTAGGGGGTTTCAGTTGAAATTATTTATGGACGAAATTGAGGTCCAAACATTTTATAATTTTAAAGCCTTATCACTCTAGGTATATAAATTGGATTGTACCTGAATAAGGAATAAACCTGTCAATGCAAAATGTCAGGTGTGGGGCTGTGGGCCAATTTCACACATATTTCGCCCATTATGTTTTAGTCATTAGTTAGGAAGCCGTTGCTATCAACAGGCCACAAACTCCTCTCGTCTCCTCTTTGAAGGAGTCCGGGCCAAGAGCAGTCAAACAGTTAACTTTTTGGAAGTTTATAAAACATGTTCTTTTTTGTTTAAATAAAATTCTACTACAATGAAAAATATCCGATCGTTTTTATGTTCGCATCAGAAAAAAAAAACAAATAGATGCTGAAAAATAAATCTCTAAACTAAAAAGATTTCTCACGGGTAGCACGGCACTAAAGTAACGAAAAAATAGCTGACGTGGTTCGGGGGTGTATTCTGACAACTACTTTATTATTTATGTTGAAATATCGGGTGAAGTTTAGAAGATCACTTCATTTCTGTATCTTTTTTGTTTTAAAAAAAAAACGTTGATCCACACTAAGAGTTTCTCTTGTATCGTGGCTGCGTTCACAAACATTAAACTCACATACACAAACAGCCAGACCAGGAACAACTATCTGTAGGCCAAACAAATATTTGTCCATGCGGGAATCGAACCCGCGACACGCAGCGCAGCAGTCGATCGCTCAGCCACTGCGCCAACCGTGTAGTCAATAGACCAAACTTTGAATTCAAATAAAAAAGTAGATCTTCATCAACTTTTTTATTTGAATACGAATTTCGGTTTATCTACAAGTACACGCTTTTCTTGGGGTTGGAAATCATCAAATAACTTCCCCAGCTCTGGGCAGAGCGGGGGAAGTTAAGTAAGTTAAAAACTCTGCACGCCCGTGTCAGAGTTTTGCTGACTAAAACCCACCCATGTTCCTTCTGTTGCCCTTTACGTTCCGGGGCCGCGGTATCTCTTTCGAACAACCCACAAAAGACATGCTTTATAGATGGTCCAAGCACAGGGTATAAAAAGAAGGGCCCAACACAAAACCGACAACGAATTGTTCTGTCTGTACTATATGTTGATACTTTTTTTTTAAATCACGAGTTTCGGTAACGCTAAAAGTTACGCAGTCAAAACACAAGTTTTACAAACACGTTTAAAATCCCATGCTTAATTTCATTTTTTAACTTAGTTGTTATAGTAGTTTATTTCAGTGAACAAACGTTATTCAGCACGATATTTTATAGAATACTTTCAGAATACCATCGATGAAAGCGGAGCTTTTACCGGATGTTATGGAGGGACCACATGTGGCGACGTTACCGGCTCCCTCTCCCGGATCTAAAGCTGTCCACACACATGTGACGTCACACACCGTGCTATGTACAACAGGCATCTAATGATACTTTTGTTAAAAGAATGTGGAAGAAAATAAGTCGTTTTGTTGTTTAAAGGTTACAAATTCACAACACACGCACGCAACTCACATTTGGCTTGTCATGATTTATGTCATGGTTTATATTAAAATTAGCTTTCGCCCACGACTTCGTCCACGTGGCATAGTTACTTTGGGCTAACGCAAACCTTAAGCCACGTGATGATCGAAAAGAAAAATAACCTTGTTTTCCCTTTTCTTCCCTCTTTCTCCCGCATTACTCACTTTAAAAAAAAATGCCCTAAAAAAGCCTATGTCCGTCTCCATGGTCCCAAAGATGTAACAAACAAACAAACTCACTTTCGCTTTTATAATATTGGTAAGGATATAATCCCCCAACTTATTATACATGCTTGCCTACATAGTGTGAGTTTAATACAAGATTTAAATTTCGTCTCATTCAGTTGAAGAATGTGGGGAGGTATTTTATTGTAGCATTTCAAACAGTACCCCATGAAAGATGAGTCTACTTTAGCTAACCTGCAACCCGGCTGAACCAATTGGTCCCCATTTCTAGTATTATACTTGTATCTATCACCTCGTTTACCAAACAACTTCTACAACCCTTATTTTATACAATGTTTTCCGAAGCATGCCGGACACCGTATAGACAACCCACGGACCAACCTAAAGCAAGATCGACCAGAGCCTTATTATTTAGCCACGACTTTGCGCAGCTCAAAAATAAAGTACATTTCAAATACCATACTCGTAAAACAAAAACATGTTTTTGAATTTAACAACAACATGTATTGAACCCGTCCGATAAACTTGTTCAACGAAACATACAACTTTGCAACGTAAGTAATGCTTTAAGTGTGATGTTGCGACCGCTCGGCAATTTTCCGCGTCACTGTTCCAAGATCCAAGTTCCAAGTTGGAATATCTTTTACATTTTCTACGTGATATATCTTTATAATATTAAACTATCTGTCCCTGTCGAGAAAGAGCTTTCGATAGACAAAATGCTTTGTTTTAAATAAGGAATAGTTCTCAACTTAGAAATGTATGGAAGTGAATGTTGGGTGTGGCAAACGAAGCATGAAATTAGAATTTATGCTGTGGAAATGCGTTACTTGCGGTCCATGTGTGGTACGTGTGTGGTATTACTGTGAATGATGCATTTTAATATTTTAATTTAATGTTATTTGTATTAAAAGTTTCATAAAACGTAGCAATGCTGCCAGCCTTCTGGGCACTTTTAATATTGACAGGGACGTTAATGAGCTTTTGACGTCCTATAATTGTTTTCACTTTTTGAGACAAGTACATATTTGAGTTAGTTACACTTAGTTATTATTTGAAGTTTCAATAGAATTAAATGTTAAAAAATAGCTTATAAATAAATTAATATGTAGCGTCAAAAAATTATACCTCATCGCTGTCAGTTAGTAATGTCCCTAAAAGACTGGCTGTGTTGCCACGTTGTATAACTATTACACGTACTGCAATTTTTGAATGTGGAGTCATAATCATCATACTTTTGTATGACGTCGTAGATATTGTCACAAATAAATGGTGAAAAAGAAAAGTTTTATTACTGTAGCAGAGTAAATTTAGGAAAATAATCACAAAATATTCGTATAGAAGCAAAATCCACACCCACGCACTCAATCACATACACAAGATAAAACTCAAACGTAACTGGGAGCTTAATCTTCAATTGCGATGAATATTCAAGAAATCAATACGTTATGGAGGCTTCAATTTTCTTTTTTTGTAGAATGAAACGCCTTATCGGATTCCACAATCGAGAGGCATTTAATTAAATTGATTCTTGCAATACTGTTCACTTAGTCGAACAGAATATTCGATATTCCGTAATCGAGAATCGGAATTGTGACGTAAAAACGATACAATATAATTAATTGCGGCTAGGGTTGTCATATTTAAATAAATGTATTAATTTGTTGTTGATATTTTCAGGTTTCTCATTTATAGACGGTGAATTTTAATAACTATATTTGTTTTACTTTTAGATCGAATTGTTTTCATCCTTGTTGTTTTCATCCTTGTTAGGTAATTTTGTATTATTTGTGTTTAATAATTTTTTTTTCAGCGTGATGATTATTTCGCCGAGTCCATATTTTGTAGTATGGGTAAAAAGTGATTCACATTGTTCTTATTTTTCTTATAAAAACATTCCCTGCAAATCAAAAAACTTACTTCCACACCACACCAAATCGATGGAAAATAAGTTTACTTCCGAAAGTCAGTGACTTTTGTTTGATTCATCGACTTTTTTTTGCCACTGATTTCTATTATTCATTTCGGAAGTGACATTTATAATGCCAATTGGCAGCTCTTTTATATAATTTGACAACCCTAAATGCACACAGCACTGGTGATGAAATTGTCACGAAATTATCGATAAAATAAATATGGTTAATTGATGTTGGCTATCATTTCGTGGCTAGATATACCGTATTTCAGAGTAAATAAACGAAATAAAGAAAGGTTAACCAGGCTCAATGGTGCGAAAATACAGTGTGAATTTCCAATATTATTAACACAACATAAAAATAACTGGGTTTTGAAGCATTCCCGTATTCAAATACGGGAGTCGCTCCAGGCGTCGGTCGCCGTAAGACAACTACCGTAGATGGACGGTGAGGTCAGAGTAGACCGTGAGGTACGAATAGACCGTGAGATCTATTCGTCTAGTGACGACAGGCTGTGTCGACGGCGTGTTTGTGTTCCACGCGCGCCACTGCGGTTGCGGATTGTTCGAAAGAGGTACCACGGCTTCGGAACACAAAGGGTAAAATAAGGAACATGGATGGGTTTTAGTCAGTTCAAGTCTGATACTCACATCCGCCTCGCCTACGTGAAAAGTTATTTGATGGTTTCCCATACGAAAATCCACGTCTGTGTCACGGACTGGCCCAGAAAAGTGGTCCTTTGACGTGGCCACGCTAATCGCGGCGTCTATAGCATTCTTTAAGTCCTAATACTGACTCCTACGAAAATAAACCTAAAGACCAGGCAAACCCGGGTTTGTGGTTTATTCGAAAGAGATACCGCGCCCCCGGAACGGAAAGGGCAATAGAAGGAACATGGGTTGGTTTTAGTCAGTACAAGTCTGACACTCCCCCCACTCCGCCCAGAGCGGGGGAAGTTATTTGAAGATTCCCATTCGCAAAAAAAAAACAAAGACCAGGTGACTCCTGCCCAGGGCCCCAAACCATTCAGTTTACCAACAAGAACTAAACGAATTCAATAAAATCTAATGAAATTAATTACTACGCCAACTGACTACGTAAAAGGTTACACATTTAATTTTTGTAATCTCATTAATATGATACCGGGCCTCCAACGGAACGCAAAATTAAAATATTTCTCGAACAAGCTTTACTTCAAACGAATTGCTGAGAGATCACGGAGCTTTAATAGGTATCGCGAACATTGCTCGGGGTTATGTTTATGAAATATCCGAGTCATTACCTCCCTAGCCCTTTACCAGCTGCTACTTCTACTTTATCCGTGTCGGCACCTCACATAACCATGGATAACCGAGGGGAGGGCGCGGTCTGCGTGGTACCAAAGTCGGGCTGCCTAAGCGCTTCTGCGCTCCTCCAAACACGCAGCTCTCAGATACGGGCCGCTCTGGATATTTCTTTCTACGGTCTTCAGATTTTCTAACATTTAGTTTCAACTAGCTTTCGCCCGCGGCTTCGCCCGCGTTAAATTTGGGCTAATACAGTTCCCCTTGCGCCTTATTGATTTGTAATAGCAACGCTAAGTTTTCCCTTTTCTTCCCTCTTTCTTCCTCACATCCCATTTTTTTAAATAAAAATTATGTCTATGTCTATGCCTATGTCCTTCTCCTGGTTCCCAACTATCTCTGTACCAAAATTCATCAAAATCAGTTTAGCCATTAAAGCGTGAAGAGGTAACAAACAAACAAACTAACTTTCGCTTTTATAATATTATAAGTAAGGATTAGCTTTTGCCCGCGGCTTCGCTCTCGTTTAATTTGGGGTAATACAGTTCCCCTAGCGCCTTATTGATTTGTAATAGCAACGCTAAGTTTTCCCCTTTCTTCCCTCTTTCTCCCTCACATCCCACTTTTTTTTTAAATTGGCAATGTCCGTCTTCTGGTTCCCATCGGTTTAGCCATTAAAGCGTGAAGAGGTAACAAACTCACTTTCGCTTTTACAATATTAGTAAGGATTGAGGCGGTATACCTTTTTATACAGTACACTACTTGCCAGATCTACTGGATCGTAATTGATTTCCATGGCGTAATCTCTATTGATACGTGCACCGTTAATTGTTGGGTCCGGCATGCTATATTAAGAAGTAGATCTATATAATTGAATGGAAATGACAGCGGCGCGGCGCGGCGTTCGGCGCGCTTTATATACCCGCGCCTACAAACGCCCAGCAAATTCGACGTGATTCTTAAAATTAGCATAACTTTTGACATTGACCGATTGACATGAATCAAACACTTAATGTTAAATAGAGCTTACCACAATATATTTCTGAAAAACAAATCTAGATCGGATGAGCCGTTTTTAAGATTAGCGATCACAAACGCACAGACAAAAATTCCAAAAAACATTTTTTTGGGTACTATTGCGTTGATAAAGCTCTACTATAATATTTTTTATCATGCAACTACAGACTGTATTTGTATATATTACTTAAGTCCAGTTTTTAGTTACATTAATGTTACGTTACTTTAATGTTAGTTTGAAATAAATTTGGCTGCCTCATTGATCTAGTCGTTACAAGCGCTACTGCTGAGCTTCGAGGTCCTGGGTTGAATTGCTTGGTCGGGCAGAGTTATTGAGTTTTTCTTTTAGAAATTTCTCAATAGCAGCACGTTGTATTCCCGGTTGTTGGCAATAGGATCGCCCCCTATTACATGGGGCTCTAACATAACTGGCGAAACCTGGGTGTTACTTTATTAAGTGAACTATGC
This sequence comes from Ochropleura leucogaster, assembly GCA_958449745.1. NCBI lineage: Eukaryota > Metazoa > Arthropoda > Insecta > Lepidoptera > Noctuidae > Ochropleura > Ochropleura leucogaster. The sequence goes on along the minus strand of OY288223.1, from coordinate 6,595,045 downwards.
CTAATCGATTGGTGTGTAAAATAAATTTCATGGTTTTTTTTTTAATTCAAAGTTTGTTCTATTATATGGACGGCACGGTTGGCGCAGTAGCTGATCGTTTGACTACTGCGCTGTGTGTTGCGGGTTTGATCCCCGTACGGAACAAATATTTGTAGGCTGTTTGTGTATATGAGTTTAAATATTTGTAAACGCACCCACGATACAGGAGAAATTTTACCTACTACGTTTTTTTTAAACGTTACCCCAACGTTTATAAAAACGTAGGTATCTACGGCCCACAATTTTATTTATCTAAATTAATTTCAGGTTTTCTATTGAGCTCATGTTTTTCATTTGCGATCAACTTGGGACACTTAACTTTAGCTCAACCGTTATAATATTGTCCAACGAAATACCTTTTTTTTCATAAATGGCGTTCTGAAGTACATTGTAATATTAAATTATGCTTGAATACGAACTAAAATAATAATGTTTTTGTAATAACAAGAGATCAGAGCGAAATTACGCTAGGGGTTTGTACAACTCGTTGTTTATTTAAGAATAAATGGTCGTATCTTTTCTTGTAATAACTGAGTTTGGATCTTTTATTTTGTCATATTTTAATTCCCATAGAGAATAGTCCTTGCTTGCCTACACGGGTTCGGCAACAAGGTACGGTTCACGAAGAAGGTTCACTATTTTTGCCGCTTTGTAATGCTAATTTATAGAGACAATAAGTAACTTAATCAATAACCCTCTTATTACATACTAATTGTTAAAACTACAAGCTTTTGCTACTCTTAGACAACAAACATGTTTATTTATTTATTACTTTAGTATTTATTTCTGTACAAATAATTTGTTAATCTTTAGAAATAAATGAATTCAAACCGTAGTATTAAACCGTTTTTTTTTTATTGAACGACAATTTGTGGTGGGGTTAAATTAAAGATACAGTGGACTTATAACATGATTAATAATAAAAAGGTAAATTAATTACAACTGTCGGTTACAGTTAATATTTTCATCATCTTTTTGCTCTTTTACAGCCTTTTTTTGCGGATGGGAAATCATCAAATAACTTCCTCCGCTCTGGGCGTAACGAGGGGGGGGTTGTCAGACTTTTATAGTCCAAAACCCATCCACGTTCCAACTTTAAACCTTTATGTTCCGGGGCCGCAGTATCTCTTTCGAACAACCCATTATTTCGGCATATATTGAACCGCACAAATGTTAATTACAATAAGTGAACTAAAAAACAACTTTATTAGTACTATGCCACAATAGAAAATAACGTAGCATTGCTCCCGTAGACCCCGAAGAGTTATGCAGAGGTGTACAATAAGTCACATCCTCATATCGGCAGTAATGGATAGGTCTCATGTAATATGGGGCGAGCCCATTCCCATCAACCGGGCATGAATTCAGACTCTGTGGCTAGAAAAACTGAGAAATTCTTCGTCTTTATCTTTTTTATTTGTTGAGGTTTTTGATCTGTTTGACCACGCCACCTTCATAGGTACATTCGGTTTTATCTCCGTTTTATTCCTATACTAGCTTCCGCCCGCGACTTCGTCCGCGTGGCTTAGTTACTTAGAACTAACGCTAAGTTTAACCATCGTGAAGGTCAAAAAAAAATGTTTTCCTCCCCTTTTCTTCCCTCTTACTCTCTTTTTCATATTAGCCCTTGTCCGTCTCCAGGGTCCCAACTAATTCTGTACCAAAATTCATCAAAATCGGTTAGGCGTGAAGACGCAACAAACAAACTCACGACAACGATTAACATTAACTACTTAAAATACTTTGCTTGCCCTCAGGACTCATTTTACTAAAATATAAGTCACGCCTTCTACTACGCATTCCGCACAGTTTGGTACAGATTAATTCTTGATGAAATCTATTAAAATTTGCTCAACGATGCCTTAGCAGTCCCGCTTGCGAACACAACACCAACGAGGTAGTAACTAAAAATAAAATAATACAATACAACATTCATTTTTCTCTTCCAAATCTTGACATTTTATCATTCTGTGCGAAAATTATTCAAAGTGCCATACTTATTTATGAGAGCCACGTACTAATTAATATTCAGACAACGTTGACTTGGATTAAGTTGACACACAGGTAGATAAAATGTAAATGTTTTAACAAAAATATAATTCAATGTTATATTTCAACTTTTCCGGCGGACCCTTAACGAAAATGAGCTTAGACTGCTAAAACTCAAACTCAAAGCATTTATTTCATTTAGACCATTTTTTTTGCGGTGAGAAATCATCAAATAACTTCCACCGCTCTGGAACAGAGAGGGGGGAGTGTCAGACTTGTACTGACTAAAATCCACACATGTTCCTTCTATTGCAATTTACGTTCTGGGGCCGCGATATCTTTTTCGAACAACCCGCAACCCCGCTACCCTTTGAGACCATAACAGGCACTTTTGAATGTCAAGAAACAAAATAATGAAGCTACAGTCCCACACACAATGCAAAATAACTTGCGAAACTACTGTAGTTGCCCATTCCAAAGCGTTGATCTCTATGAAGAAGAATGGGCAAAATAAATGGACTACAACAGACATACTTTTTTTTTAAATTATTATTGATAGGCTCGCTTTTGACCACTATCTCACCTGATGGTAAGTGATGATGTGGTCGACGATGAAGCACGCTTACCTAGAAATAACCTATTCACTCTTGACTTGAAGACCCCCAAGATGCTTTACTAGGTGGCCCAAATAACACAACTAAATTGGCAGTTATGGTATTGAGCTGTTTGGGGCCCATGATCCAAGTACCCTAACCTACTATTTAGAGGTTTTGTGAAGCGGTTGGTCGATTCCTCTCGTGACTGCCTGGCGTTTTTATGGCTAATGGATAGAACGTGAAGAAAAAGCATCCAACGTGATGCTGCCATCCTTCTGTGCACTTTTCCCGTTGTCAGCGATGTGGACAATTTTTTGACGCCCAGTAATTACTTTTTTCATAAAAAATTCAAATATAGTATTATTTACATTTTAGATATTTAGGAGGCGAAAAGAGTCATTTGACAATTTCGCATCCTAAAAAAGGTGTGCTACTTAATATTTTGCATATATTTTTCATCAAATAACTTCCTTATTTTGCCCTTTATGTTCCGAGGCCACGGTATCTCTTTCGAACAACCCGCAACCACTACAGGTGGTGGTCCTGACAGGCCCCTTTGCCAAATACTAAAATACTTATATTTTATTTTAAAAATTGCGTACAATTTCTCCCACAAACTTAGTGTGAAACAACCGAAGTTAGGGCGTGTGCTACCACGATAACAACGTTATACGGAGCCTGTCTACCGCCTGTGATTAATTACAAACAGGCGAGAGGATCTGACGTCACAATTAACCCGTTAGCTACGAGTTCGGGGCCTTAGAGAGATGACTACATTGTTTTGTGATTGGTTACCTGTTTAGAGTGACTATATCATTTCAATGTTCTGTACAGTATTGTAGTCACTAGACGGTGAATTGTTTATATCACACTGCATATGGTGGTGAATGGTTTATGCACAGCTGTCTTGCACGGTTCACCCACGTCTTTAGTTGCTGCCCTGCTCCCGTGGGTAGTAGCGTAATTTTGTATAACCTGTGTTACTTCCTGATAATGTATCTATTTGATATGTTTTAATGTTTGCTTCTATCAAATAGATACAAACAAACATTCAAACAAATCTTTCCTCTTTACAATATTAGTGTAGATTAAATAATATAGTATAGACCAAATTTTAAGCGGGTTAGGGTTCAACTCTGCTTGCTCTTTGAAACCTGTTTCGAAAGACACGTGGCGCCATCTACTATCCCAAAATAGGTATTTATGTTTCCCTCTCGGGAAAAGCAATTACGACTTTTTTTGTACTGGACACTTGATGTATCTTGTGTCAAATCAATGCCATATTTTTCGACATATTTCCACATAAAATTAAATTCAAAGATTCATAATTATCCAGGGTTGTTGCAGGATACTGCAGCCACGGAACATAAAGGGCTAAAGAAGGAACACTCCATCATCTCCCCCGCTCCACCCAGACCGGAGGAAGTTACTTGATAATTTCCTATCCGCAAAAAAAAAATAAGATTCATAATTATTTCAGTATAACGTTCTAGAAAATGCACACACCGACTGTTAAATCAAAGCATTACCCCTTACTTTCGCGACACAAACGAATAAGTCGAAAACCTTTGTTAAGCTAAAATTATAATAATGGACGTATGCGTCAGTTCGCTTCTCTACGCGTGTCACTTCACATTCTCGGGCCGACATGTGCCTTAATTACGTGGAAGTGACCTATTTCCTCTTACATTTGATGTTTTCTTACAAGTAGGTTATGTTGGTACAAGGGTGGCGGGGGCGAAGACTTCGTGTTGAAGAAATTACTTTGTACTCTAATATTATGTTGCCTTCGTAGGTCTTTGTTGCAAGCACGGCTGCTAAGCATAAGGTCCGGGGTTCGGTTATCCAGTTCGGGCTTAGTGTTGTTAGGTTTTCCCCGTACCAGCCTTTATTTGCTCAAGTGAAATTATCATACCACTTCCCTGCTCTGCGCGGAGCGGGGAGGAGTGTCAGACTTCTAGTGACTAAAACCTATCCATGTTCCTTATTTTGCTCTTCATGTTCCGGAGCCACGGTATCTCTTTAGAAGAACAAGCAACCCGAGCAGGCGGTGGCCCTGGCAAGCCTCTCTGCTTTGCTGATATCTCTTGGAGGCGCGCGCCGAACAAAAACGACACAGCCTTTTTCACTAGATGGATGGTTGGTTATGTACCCACTGCTCACCGTCCTCAGATCCGCATCTACGGTGGCCGGGAGTCGTCTCGCGGTGCACGACGCCCGGAGCGTCTCCTGCGGTGGCTGGGTTGGTTTGGGGTACATGCCATAGCTGCCCAACATAATACCTCAATATTTAAAGATGTACATTACTTAATACAAAGTATAAACATAATTAAATCCCAGACAAACAGTTTACCGACTTAGTTTAATCAAAAGCCAACCTGACGCCATTAAATTAAGTTTTGCAGTTGCTAAGCACTTCATCTGCACACAACGCTATTTTCAGCATCTCAAAGATGAATTTAATAAATCCTCAGGTTCAATTAACGTAGAGAATCGGAGATAGACTCATTTAGTTTACCGAATATATTTATAATCTTATTTAGGGTTTGACAAATTTAAATAGACTGGCATATTGTTTGCTTACAAAAGATTAATTTAAAGCGAGCTTATCTGATTTACTTGAAATTCACTAAGCACATGTTTTTACAAACAAAAGACAGGTTGGTTTCATTGTTCATTCAAAATGGCTTTGTTAAAGTTCTATAGAACAAATCCGAATATTATATCTGAGGCCCTACCACAATCGCGCGGTATAAACGTAACATAAATACGTTGATAAATTAAAAATACTCGTTTTAGATATAATATATTCATAATTTAAAAATCTATTCATATCTATAATAGATGATACTGCTCGAGTTTGTAGAAAACAATGCAACAAAAATCATCTGCCAACTAGCATTTTCTTACCATTATTGCGATTCGGCTTGCAGTCTTACCGGTTGCAGTTCAATACCAGTATGTTACATGAAGCGATAGCCGATCTGACCAGCTAGTACTGGGTAACACGATACCCCTTGGTAAGACTGATTTTCGAGCTGCTGACTACGTGGAACGAATGACAAAGATCTGCAAATGACAGCCGAGATCAACGGCTAAGGGCCGATTTCACCAATTTAATAAAAACGAGATCAAGTCGCCTGACTTGATCTGACACACCTTCTCGCGCGTTATTGGCTCCACCAGCACAATTGAAAGCTCAGTATGACTTTGAATGTCCTCATAATCGGATTGTACTGCTTGATTGACTTCATCAGAACCAATGAAAGCATGGTTGAACGAGTTGAAACATCTGAAAACTGATTTCACCAACTACATTCAAATTCCGTTCTCTAAAATAAAGTTTCAAAGAACAAGGAGCGTAGTTTTTGTCACAACGAGAAAAGTTTAGAATTTGCAACATCCCAAAGCGACTTATTGCGTCTATAAAACGAAACATGTCAGCATTTCAAAACGCTGCAAGTTATCAAAATTGTCTTTATAGTTATGTCTATTTTATTTATATTTCGTTTAGCTTTTTCTACTCCTTTACATAAAAGATATGTTGTGTTCACCGGTGGATATGGGACGCTGTGCGTAGCGTACCTTAGGAGCCAAAATTTGAAGTGATTGATTAAAAAACGGGTGCTGCACATCTGAAGAATATTTCACATGAATCAACGTGCTTGTCTTCTTGCAAGCTCAAACCTTCTAGTCGGTTATGATAACATCATTTTAATATGGTGGCAATTTCGACGACAATAGTCGCAGTAGGTTGCTTTCGGCAGTTTTGCTTGCTGCAAAAGCTAAGCGCACTTCGTTTTTTTGTGACATTGCGTTCTATTTGAGTTCTTTCCCATGGAAACGTAAAAGGTGTTTTATATTTAGATCATGAAAACTAACTTAATCGAGATCATGTTACGAAATCGGTGAAATCCGCCCTTAGTACGAATCACCTTTTCTCTAACTGCGGCAGCTCCCAATAGATCAAGACAGTCTCTTTAGATTTTTACTCGCAAGTTGAATGAATTGCATCCCACTAACATGGGAAACTCAAAGTACCTAAGTCCCTACAGTTTTTAGACCGTCGATGTCTAGTTCTAAATCGTTTCTGTAGACTCAATGAGCACATTTAACTTAACAACAATTACCTTTATGCTTGTGGTGTAAGTAGAGGGTTATCACCATCAAGGGGCTATTCTCAAGCTATGAAAGCATAGTAACAGCAGTATTCTGTTGACCACGAAGACTCTGGTCGGAACGACATCCCGCGGTACTGTAAATATTTTTCTTGTTTTATCTATTGTCATAAAGGTTAAAAAAAAAACTGTTTTAGTTAACATATTCGGTTCAAAAATATGTCGGTTTCTTTAGTATGTTTTCCTATTTACTTTAGAACATAAACAACACACAAGTACGTAAAACTTCTATACTGAAAAAGTCCTTTGAAGCCATTCAAGTTTCAATTTACTTGAAAAACAAACGTAGAATAGGAATGTTCTCGTATGTTGTCAGTTTGATAAATCCTACGGATTTTCCAACTCTTCAGACTAGGATTTTCACTGACACGCCTATATTTTTATTCGCTAACAAAACATATTCTACACAAGGCTTCGTGTTTTCGTTATGGATTCGGATTTAGAGGAAAAAGAAAATATTCCCGAAGTTACCGAAACACCAATATCTTATTTTTATATTACCGATTATTTATTTATCTGAGTATTATCTTGATAATATTCTGTAAATCCGCTAGATATAAAGGTATAATGTTACTCATTCTTGTTATAATAAATAGTGAAAGGAAATAGGTTTTTTTATTAAATGGATAGGTTTTTTTACAATGGGTATTGTGTACGCCAAGTCCCAAATATGATGAATAACTGTTAAAAACAAAAATTAATCATTTCCTTACTAATATTATAAAAGCGAAAATGAGTTTGTTTGTTACGTCTTCACGTCTAAATGGCCAAATCGATTTTAATGAATTTTGATACAGGGTCCCAACAAATAGTTGGGACCCTGGAGACGGACATAGATAATAAAAGAGTGAGAAAAAAGGGAGAACAAGGGAAGAGAAAGATAATTTATTTTAGATCATCACGCGGGTTAAAGTTAGCGTTAGCCCAAAGTAATTATTTCCTAACACAAGTGTATTTTCAATTAAATGGAAATTCTTAAAAACACATGTAAAAGTATTTAAGTTATTGAAATAAACATTTATTCATTTATTTAACTATGCCACGCGGACGAAGTCGCGGGCGGAAGCTGGTAAACAATGAAACAAAGTCTTAAAATGGGATTTGCTTGCATGTAGGGCTGCTTAATGTCCGGAATTAAAGCTTAACGTAATTTTTTAGGGTTCCGTATCCCTAAAAGGAAAAAACAGAACACTATTTTTGGATCACTTTGTTGTCCGTCTGTCTGTCTCTCTGTATTTCAAGACAACATATGACAAGAACTCGTTTGTCTTAGCCTCTTAATCAAAGATATGGCCGTTTATGTCGCAAGTTTGTATTGTACCCTCGGTCCACGAGTCTGACTCTTGGCTGGTTTTATTTTAACTCGTCATTTATTGGAATTTTTTTTTTTTTTATAAACTAAGGAGTCCGCACCGTGTAAAATACTGGTATTCAGCTGCATCTGGTTAGACAGGAAGCCGACCCCGTAACTGGGATATGACTAGGCAGATGATGTCTGTGTTCTAGGATAATGTCGGATTATTCACGACATTTTCTTTATCCATAGTTCGATATCAACACGATGTTTAACCCCTGGAATTTCCAGATTTTAAGTTAAAGATTGGTGAACCTTTCAAATACACAGTGATTTTAATTAAAATACACCTCAGTCGCTTTCAGTACTGTTGTTTATATTATAAGCAAAACTGCAATTTTCTGCAACAAACCGTTGTCTAGTTATTATCTAAGAAAATAAAAAAAAACGAATTTGCATGTGACCGTGGCTAGCTTTAAAGATAAAGATATATTTATTTTGTAAAACATGAGTGTGTATAAAGATGATAAAATTTGCAAAGTTGCTACATGTTTTGCCATCCAGGAATGGCGTACAAAATTTTTTGGCTTAAGCCATGCGTTGAAGTTAAAATTAGACATAAAATTTATAAAAAAACAAAAACATAAAAATAAACAAAGATATAAAACATAGCTTAAATTTACAAGAAATGTCGTAATTGCATTTATTTGTTTTCAATCATTTAAAAATTCTGATAGGCTGTAGTAACATTTGGTTAAAAGGAATTTTTTGAGTTGTATTTTAAAGACTCTATTTGGTAGTTCTTTAATAAGTTTGGGGATTTTATTATAAATAATTGGCGCCAAATAAAATATGCTTTTATGCATCAGTGCCGTGTTCGGCCTTACTATTTCTAGCCTGTTATTATCACGCCGACTGCGAATCGTAACTTCTGTCATTTTTTTTAAATAATTTGGGATTAGTTTGGACAAAATTAGCTACTTCATATATAAATAGGGAAGGTAAACTAAAGACATTATGTTTAATAAAATAGGGTTTACAGCTATCTGTAATTTTTAGCCCAAACATAGCCCTCATGCACCTTTTTTGGGACTTAAAAATCATATCCTTATTTACAGAATTTCCCCAAAATATAATGCCAAATCTTAATATGGAGCCAACAATACCATGGTAGGCAGTAAGAAGCGCATCAGTGCTTATAATGGGTGCAAGTTTATAGAGTGCGTATGCCGAGGAATTGATTCTTTTATTTAGAAGTTCTGTGTGTTCTTTCCAATTAAGACTTTTATCAATTGTTAAACCTAGGAATTTTGTAGAGTCTACATTTTTTAGAACTGATCCTTGATAGTTAAACTAACTTCTTTAAATCCGATAATCGAACTATGTAAACTCACGCTTTTTGTTATCAATTACTAACCTATGTATAAATAGATAATTATATTGATCCAATCAAACACAAACGTTCCGTTAACCGTTAATTACATACCAAAATTAATCCCGCCCCGAACCTATTCCTAAACATAACTGATACGCGCAACGCGCTCATATTTTATCACTATCAGTGGCTACACGCACCTGTCAAGGCCCAACAAGTACCGAAATAGGCACTTAAGTACCCACTACACAACAACCAACCTTAAAATTTGAGTAACAGGGTGGAATATCAGTTGGAAGGTCCTATAGAAGTGGCAAAGTTAATGGCTGACACGGAGAAATGTCGGAAAACAGATTGTAAGAAATTTATCAGAGCCCTCGTTCTCGTGTGTTGGTTGCCCGGCGATCGCTCAAGTGGTAACGTGGTCACAGCTACGATTATGCTAATGGATTAAGAGGGTTCATATTTTTAATGCGGATGTTAATTTAGGAGTTAAATTGAGGGCAAGATCATTAGAAAGACAGATCATTATCTTGCCCTTACCCCAAATTGACAGCATTTTTCTTATTAAAAAAAAGAAGTTGCCCCACGCTAGGAATTTCTCGTTCTCGTTGCGAGAGTCCGACTCGCAATTGGTCAGTTTTTATAATATATCAAACACTAACTTTTGCCCACAGCTTCCTTCGTGTTAAATTCGGAGTAACTCGGTTCCTCTTTCCTGATTTGCAGGTACCTGCTACCTGTAGTTTTGCCCTTGCGCCCTTGATTTATTGTAATAGCAAAGTTAAGTTTTCCCTTTTCTTCCCTCTTTCTCCCTCATATCTCATTTTTTTTTTAAATCCTATGTCCGTCTCCAGGGTCCCAACTATCTCTGTACTAAAATTCATCAAAATCGGTTTAACCATAAGGCGTGAAGACGTAACAAACAAACTCACATTTCGCTTTTATAATATTAGTAAGGATTATAACTTCCGAAAACCATTTCAAAATAAACTGATTCTGTGCCTCTCATGAACAGCGAATCTAAAACCAAAACATTTATTCCACATCACTGACATCTTTCGCAAGATATTTCAACCCCACTAAGCCCCCGTCAACCCCATTGAGATCATAATCCTGCAGCTGTTAGAACAATCTCGGGGGTTGAACGTACACCCCGGGGGTGGAATGCCTGCTAAATAATTACAAATCATCCCGATTCGCTCGAGGTCTTGTTTTTGATCGATTGGAATTGTGATTGAAACGCAAATGTGGAAAATATTTACAAAAGGGAAAATTTATGATATGAAAATATATAGAACTAACAATTGATATATGACGATGGTGTCGTTTCTGCTATCACAAACTAAACTAAAACTACTCTAAAATTTACCAAAATAATTATTTATTCCTGTCAAACGAAATTTCCTTTTCTGAAATTGATATAAGTAACAGAACTTAACCGTGTCATAGTTTGACAGAATTAATGATAGTTTAGTTACTCAATTTAGAGAAAATGGCAATCTCACTATTCTGCAATTGACGTTTTACAGAAATAGTGGTTGTCAAGCTAAATCGAACTATCTCTAATCGTGACCAAAATGGTACGGAATAAAATCAGAATGTGATGAGGTATGTAATTTTAATCGCAGTCTGATTTAATGCGGTGGTTCATCAGAATTGCCTTTGCTTATGGTGATCCAGGGTAAGCAGTCTAAGGTGCTAGAAAGACTATATTTAGTCATGATGCAGTAATAAATTAAAGACTTGACGGCCGGTTGGCGTAGTGGCTGAGGGATCGACTGCTGCGCTGTTTGGGTTCGATTCCCGCACGGAACAAATATTTGTATGAACTGCGAATAGTTGTTTCGGTTCTGGCTGTTTGTGTATGTGAGTTTATATGTTTGTAAACACACCCACGATACAGGAGAAATTCCTAGAGTGGGGCAAGGTTTTTTTTTAAAAAAATCAAGACTTTTTTATGATGGACTAGCTGTGCCCCGCGGTTTCACTGGGTCCGTATCAAAATCCCGAATTTTAATAGACCGAATTTTCAAATACCGATAGACGAAATCCCGATAATTGAAAAGCCGAATGGTTGTTTGGTCGAAAGTTTTAAATCCCGAAAGTTCATTTGCCCGAAAGTTTAAAATCCCGAAGTACTAAATCCCGAAATTGCCAACGTTTCCGAGAAAAACGGTTTTTTGTAAACCAGGTTTGGTCAAAACACTTAAAAGTTGCCAAAAAAGCGTAGTCGGAGCCTACTGAAGTACTAGGGCTCTAGGGTTTACAAAAAAAATAACCACGAAGGGTGTACACCACCCTTCTAACCTAACCTGTCCGTGTGGGAGTGCCTTAAGATTGGGATTTCATCCATCGGTATTTCGTCCATTCGGGATTTCGTCCTTTCGGGCATTTGAACATCGGTATTTTGTGTTTCGATATAACGACTATCGGCATTTAAAACTTTCGGTATTTTGAATTTCGGTGTTTTGGACGTCGGTATTTCAATCATAGGTATTATATGAACTTTCGGGATTTTGATACGTACCCGCTTTTCACTCGCTTGGTGATAGAATATACAATATCTCTTTATGAATTGTAGCCTATGTGTTATTCTGATATGTAACCTATATTATTGTAAAGTTTCATTAAAATCCTTTCAGTAGTTTTTGAGAGAAAGAGTAACAAATATTCAAACATCCATACAAAGTTTCGAATTTATAATGTTAATAAAAATAGGATAGGATGTAGAAATACCTAAACCCGAAAGCCAACCCCGACATTGTGATATTTTTACGTTCTAGAGATCATACCTAGGAATGTTCGAGTTACAGAGATATTGGAGAACAAAATACCAACATTTCACAGGTTTTTATGTATTGCTTAACTTTAAACACCTCAATGATTTCTGACCTATCGAATGTTTCACCATCGAAATCCACAGTAATAGTATAATTTTGTGTAGAGTTACTTTATTTGATGTCCAAAATTATTGATAAATTCAAATTGTTTGGATGTCACAGTTTAAATGAAAATTATCAAACGACATCATTTTAATCTAACCTTCATCTGAAATTTCCTTCCATTAAGTAGAAAGGTATGCATGAAACATCGTGACCCGTTTGCCTCTAAAAGCGCGACAAATCCCATTCAAGAATCCAATACAAAATAAATTAATCAAACTGCTATCGTTTCTAAAAACAGTTACTGAATCTAAATTATTTCCGTTTGTAACGGAACCGTTCTGAAATGATCCCAAAACAGTAGCAGGATGAATATTTACGGGTTATTCATGACTTGACCACAGTGTAAAGATAACAGTATACCTACTAGATGCTTTCTATTTACGTACGTACTTTTTTTGCGGATGGGAAATCAATAAATACCTTCCCTCGTTCTAGACGGAGCGGAGGGGAGTATCAGACTTTTACTAACTAAAACCCATCCATGTTCCTTCTTTTTCCCTTTGTGTTCTGAAGCCGCTGTCTCTCTTTTGAATAACCCGCAACCCCAGCAGGCCGTGCTCTCTTTGAGGCGAAAAAAACCTGTGGCACAGGGTTGTACCTTAAGAAAATAACACACAACAGTATAGGATCACAGAGACAGGGGATGATGCTATAGGGGATATGAAGAACAGTGTGGGTGTAAAGTTTTTCATCCCCCATAGAAAAAGGAGGATCCTCCGACAAGACGGGTGTTGTGTCTGGTGGGCTACTTCCCGATAGTTGTTTCTACATAGTCCTAAGTTGTGGATAACTATGATATCGCTATTTAGGAATATGATATTATCTTTATTTGTAGCATTGGTAGCGCTGGGTAATGCTGTAGAACTGTTTGTGGTATGTTGCTGTAGCGCTTTTAGTGTAATGCTATTACAAAAACAAAGGAGTTTCCATTCAAGAAACATTTTATTTCGACGTTTTTCGAAACCTTTTTTGGGTTAACTTGAAAAGAACAGCGGGTTCATCAACTAACTTTTTAATAAGTATATTAAATACACTTGGGTTGATTGGACAGCTCAGATGTAACATGCAGCATGCTAAGAATTTGTAAACGCGTTGCATACGTGCTCGAGGAACGTTTCTATCAATTTTTCTTCCTAGATGAAATCGTTTTTTCTAAACTTCATCTACTTACTTGTTATCTAACCCGATGGTACTTGATAAAATTTTACATGGTGCGATTGCTTATACGCTTTCTTAAGGCTTATTCCAAGTTGAAACACTGTAAGCTAAAATGTGTACTGTGACCGAACGAAATTAACTGTGGAATGGCGATACGGTTGAAATGGATATACGAACAATTTTGATCTTGACATTATGTTTTAGGGACAAAAGCTCTATAGTCAAATCGGAGAAACAATGTGATTTGACGTTTTAGTTAATGTTGGTTGAATGTTTTGTGTTCAGATTTCAATGTTTTGATTTTAATTGTTTTGTGATACGGTATATGTTTTATACCATAGGGATTTATTAAGATGCCAGACTTTTAAGAATTAGACACAAAAGCACTTTCTTTAAACGAGAAGTTAGCGCTTAACACCTTCGCTTTTGGTTTCCTTCTTGTGCATGGTGGATTTCTCGCAATGTTTTCTTTCACTGTTATTAAGAGTAGTGATGAAATAACTTACTCAAAGTAAATGTGTCTACCCGATTTGAACCTACGACCTACAACTCGAAGGAAGTAGTCCTTACCATAGGGCCTCCACTACTCTCTTAACCCATGAGTTGCAAATAAATGCTGGTGTTTTTTCCAGGACATTCGGTTTTTCATAACGCCTTCATATTCCGCCATAATTTTTACAAAATGTTTTCCGCAAGTGTGCCCTTTTCACACCCAATTGTGGAATACGAAAATAATGATGGTGTTACTGGCGTCTCTTTCATTACTTATATCGTCACTAGCATTTGCCCGCGGCTTCCCTCGCGTTAAATTCGGGGTAACACAGTTTCCCTTGCGCCTTATTGATTTGTAATAGCAACGCTAAGTTTTCCCTTTTCTTCCCCCTTTCTCTCTCACATCCAACTTTTTTAGAAAAAATATTAGCCTATGTCCGTCTCCTGGTTCCCAACTATCTCTGTACCAAAATTCATCAAAATCGGTGTAGCCATTAAAGCGTGAAGAGGTAACAAACAAACAAACAAACAAACTCACTTTCACTTTTATAATATTAGTAAGGATAGTAAGGATTTAAATATCTTATAAAAAGAATTTTCTTAGCAAACATCACAAAATGTTAGAATAAAAAAGAAAGTAATTAAAATATAGGTAAATTATAAAGCAAATAAATTCTCAAGAGGGAAAACCTTGTTCATATAAAAAAAAACAGAACTTTGCAATTTAACTTTATTGTTGAAAAAGCTAAAATTATATAACAAAAATATAAAAACAGGCTCAGTACAAACAAAAATTTCACGTTGAAAAACCTTTATTCGAAGAATTTCATCTGCTAAATGATGTGTATGATACATGACGCTTTTGATAGTCGTTTTGCAATTTAAAAACAAACGCTTTCTGTGTTCGAATTTTCGAAATTCGACTCTCTGACGACACTAGTTAATTGTTGGTGGAAACACCAACAAAAATATTATCCATTTATAAAACTGACGACGAATAAATCGGAATACGGTGCTGTTGGAAATTCCGGATACAATTCACAAATGTAATAACCAAAGCTATTCGAATGTGACAATCGATCAATCCGATATATTTACAGCACAATGAAAATGTATGAAAGCAATGTTTTTTAAACGGGTTTGGAATAAAAAGTTTTTGTTTTTGTGTCTCTATATAGATAAGATAAAAACCTATGCCTTTTTTAGGGATTGGTTTAATGGTAGGTGGAAAAAGGCTTTTTGAACTTTAGAAAAGATTCTAAATGATAACCCGTTTTATGTTAATGCATTTTGCTTATTTCAACATAAATGGATGCTCCAAACGAATGCAATAGACCCAAAAAACCATTTCCTTTACCAAAATAACTAAATTCCATTTGCAGTAAATATGAGGTCTGGGGAAAAGCAGAAACTTTTTGAAATTCGAACAGCGAATTTGACAGTAAATTAAGCATGGCCGTGTTGCGTTCAGAAACGACTGTTACAATCTGGCAGCTTGGTCGGAGGTTAAATGTTAAATATTCAAAAGCGATACTTCAGTATTGTTTGAAAAAGCCGTAGTAAGTTCCCAGAAATCAATCATCTCCATTTGTTTGTGTTATCTTGATCAACACATATTTAGAGGCATGCGTGTGCTGCGTTTATAGAGTTGTCATTATTTGATACTTGACTATTATAATAATTATAGGGATTTACTTATTCGTTTATAATAACAGAGAAGGCTAGTTTTCAAGTGTGATTAAAGTAACATTTGTTATAGATGACTATAATTTGTGTTAAAGGTACTTTCAAAAACAACTTCATTTTTATAATTTACCAAGCAAATACGACGTTTCACCAAAAACATAAGTAAATAACACAAAATATAATTTGCGCGAAAGAAAAAAACTTGTTACTTAATAATTTTTTCTTCATCATATTTCTTATAAACCTCTTATGAGGCAACTCTATAAACGCTCAAATGTGATCAAGTCCCCGTTGCCGACGACTCATAAACTCGATTTACATCAGGCTTGCCTACAAAATATTTTAAGGAATATTAGCTATTACTCGCATAATTTCCAAGCTGGAGGAAGGTTTTATTACTGTCATTCACTTTTGGCTGACTTAAGTGTTAATATACTTTGAATACATATGTAATGTTCGGGTGGCAGATGGGGTGTCTACGAAGAATAAAACAACAGACAAAGCAGCAATTAAGAATCTCTAAGACTATTTTAATGTTCGGACGTTACAGAGATGGTGCTAGCTCAACAGATCGGACAAAACTCTTTATTCTAATGGGGATGAGGGTCCTTTATATATCGTACAGATAACATAATGTGTCAATAGATAATGTTCAAGGGTCACAACAACAACCATTAGGAATACAAACAAATCATGACTTAACGAGATGAGAACTATTAACAATCAATTACTAATTAGGGAATATTATCAATATTGTGCCCATGATATTTCTATGACTAATATACATTCATTACACATATGTAGAATACTAGAATGTAGGTATATAAGTTGTATGATCTTAACATTAATGCGGAGCTACATTTACATTCTACCATTAAATGTGGTGCAAATATGTAATTTTACAATAGATCTAATTGTTAAAAGTGGCATAATATTACATCAGGTGTTCTCAATATGATTGTTTTAAATGTCTTTGTTGACATTGTAGATTCTTAGACGCTTGTTGACTTATTACTTTATTTTACAAGTAAGCAATGATTTACTGTCGGGCCTACGCTGTCCTTTCATACTAAAGTACTACTAATTGTAAAACCAAATGATTTTAAAAGAGTAAATATGGAGTTTCTTGTCGGTTCTTCTCCATAGGAAACGACCAACACTAACCGTGCACCTTTTCTTGACGTTTTGTAAGTGCACATGTAGGCCTATGTGACATAAAAAAATGATTTTTGTCTGATTTGTTATACTGTAAAGTAAAGTAAAAATATATTTTAAGAAAAAATACATTTTACATTAAGAATGTCATTATATTACCTATAGGGTTGCTGTAAAATATCCAATTATATTTGTTGTGATAAAGTGTCAAAATAATGCAAAAAGTAAACAAACGTCAGTTTAAAAAAGAAATAAAATTATAAACCAAATTCATAAGTTCAGATCGTCGACAAAACTTCATTATTTTTCGTTAAAACGCAATGAGGGCAAAAAATTGGTCGGGAATTTCTCGGAACGCAATTTATTTTACCCCTTGCTGCCAGCAAAGTTTTAACACGATTTCATAGAAGCTTTTAAGTTTTACATAAAAATATATTTAAAGTGTAGATCAACAGATTTGACTAGCTTACAGGTCCCTATTAATCATTATTTCATTATGAGTTAAAACATCTTTTTCACACTTACAGGTAGATAATAACGAAAAGCAGTTCACGTTTAATAAAAAAAGAACAATTTGAAGTCAAATAATTCTTTGTGAACCAGGAGTTCCTCAAAAATAATATTTGTTCCGTTTCGAATTCATGAATAATTCTTTGTACCCATGTAATAAGCTTTTGAGAAAACGTTTTCTTTGTCTGGTCTACAGCAAAATATATTCAGACCAAATCCAATAAACTGATTTTCTTTTTTTTCTTTGTGCCATAACAAACTGTTCTTCGGAAAACATTGCACAAATCTTTTAAAAGAAAACTGTGATTCCGCGATCACCGAGAAACTTATTTACAAAAGATGTGTCAAATTTGTCAATCCCGCTACCTGTATGCGGAGTCTGACGTAATCGGATTACCCAACACGAGTTATGCTACAACATAAATCGGATTACCGAACCGTTTTATCCAGATTTTCTTAGCTTGACAGTAAAAAATATATTTCCCAGCGATTTATTTAACAGCAACTTGATTACGGCGGGGCTTGACGTATCGCTTAATTAATCAATGGTAACAGTGTTGCGCTGCAATCCTTCGTATTCGTGAACATCGATCCCTACGATTTACGTGAATAATTTGGTGCCGTTGAATCGAGTGTCGAACGAGTCATTAGTTAATCGGATTATCTGTGGTACGGACAAAAGTCAAGTGATTGGTTATTAAAAAGCTTTGTTTTTATTTTAAATAACTAATTTCTTTTAATGAAAAGCTGAAGGCTTGTGAACACTGCCTAGTTTTAACACCCATTTTAAATTACTTAAGGTCTTATTTGATATGTATCTCAGTCGTTTGTTAATTCAACTTTCGACTTTATATTAGGAAGTCTAACACCTCTTATCAACCACCAAATATACCACGGACATAAATTTTAATAAATCTACCACTTCAGTGTCGTCACAGCCCTAAACAACAGAGAGGCGGCCATTGTTGTACACAAGAAGGCGTTTATGGACTCGCACTGACCCATTAAAGTCAAATTTTATAGTGGGTCGTATGGAAAATAGTTGGATTTATTGTCGCGGTTAAAAATTGAGTGGCTACATAAAGATGATCTACATAAACGTTTGTTTGAAACCCAATGGCAGGGCAACTAAAGACATAGAACCAACCCCAGTTTAAGAGGTGTACCTATATTAATAGGTACACACACACAACAGCCACAGTTCACCATCAATGACGGGGCAATCCTATTGCCATCAATTGGGCACAGATTCATTCTCCGTAGCTGTTACAGGTATCAGCTCCCACCCTCGTGAATAATATGGACGATGTGGTTCCTTTAAATGTGTAATCTTATGTCCAAAGGTGAAAGGTGTGGGAACTGCCCGGGTAACGTACAGTCAGCAAAAGGTCAAAAATCACGCTGGTCAGATTTAGATGCTTTTTTTTCGTAGAAACTGATGGACTTCTTAAACTCAAAATTAATTTATTTGATGATCCGATATTATATATTTACTATAAAAATTTTTTATGGTTCTTTTTTGAGGTATCTCAAAGAAAAAAACGGAACCCTTATAGGATAACTTTGTTGCCAATCTGTCTGTATGTCAAGAACCTTTATCTCGGAAACTCGTCAAGGATTCGAGTTGAAACCATATACTCATAATCTGTGGTCCTTTTGTGCTGTGAAAATTAGCTCTATAAATCTACGTAGTCAAAAGAAATGGCCGTTTATGTCGCAGGTTTGTACGGAACCCTGACACGTTCTTGGCAAGTTTTTCATTTCATTTCAACTGTATCTGACGAGCCTGATTACAGACCTCTTTCGCAGACTGTACTGTATGCATTTTGAGAAAACCTCTATACACACCGTTAGTGGTCATGGCTAATCAGAAATTCTAGTCCTAAACAATATCACCAATCCGCTGCGTATCTAATTTATAGGAAAATCACAATATCCAACTGTGAGAACAATTTGTGCACAATCCTGAAGGTACAAAAGTAATTGCAATAATAAATCTAGACAATACTGAACAACAAGACAGTTGTAACAATAGAACTCGATAGAGCCTACAAAAGTAATAAAGTTATCAAGTGGCTGCTGGCATGAAAGTGAATTTATTGATATAACTTGGTAGTTATCGCCACCTGTGCCTCTGGGAATTTATTCGACAAAATGTTTCTTTTGCTGATAACCAATCCTTTTTGAAAGATATCCCTTTGAAATAGATACGTAAGGAAATGATTAAAGGGTTTTTATTCCTTTGGATTCAATTAAATGAAAGTGTTATGTCCAACGTACTAGCAAAATCTTCAATTTAAAAATAATAATAGTAATAGTTGTTTCAGGTCTGGCTGTTTGTGTAAATGTTTGTAAACGCACCCACCTAGTGTGAAGTAACGTATTTTCGTTCGCAAACTCGAGATTAATAATTTTAAGCAGTAGCATTTATTCTACTGCTTAAAATTATTTATCTCTAAAATTAATTTATGATGATAAAAATTACTTGATGTTAAAAATGCTTTAGCATTTAAACATCAAGTAATTTACAAAGAATCTATATATTAATCGATCTAGAACTTTGAAATTTATATTCCTTAATTTTCATTTAACACGATTCATAAAATAATAAAAAAAATAACAAAATAACTAGAGACTCACAATCGTTAAGTAATAAACAACAACAATATGGAATTCCCGTTCATATAATTAACTAAACATAAACCAATATCAAGCCCGAGAATAACGCAAACAAATTGAAAATTATTAAGAAAAACACACACAAGAATATAAAACTATCAACAAAAGTTTCAAAGCCGTTGCTAAGTGATAAATACAGGAAAGAAAACAAAATAATTTGCGAATTTGTTTCAAAAGCTGGTTACACCATGAGTGCCAAAAATGAAATACAATATTTTTAATTCTTAATGACAAGAAAATTCACGAGAATAATAACAGGTTTAACGTGAGCAGGGAATAAGGTTTTCCAAAAGATTCACCTCTACTAAGAACAAAACGAAAAGTATTTTTATCGCTATGAAACTATGATTTTATTTGTTTTTTTCCCGCGCTTTATCTTGTCAGGCTGAAGAGATAGCAAAAGTATGACGCTGCTAAACAGCCTAAAATAAAAAATACAAATATTTATAAATGTCAATTTGTTGTTATAAGCAATTCATAAATGAGTATGTTATAAATTATCACGTTTATTTATTATTTTTGATTAAAAATTCGCCCCATTGCTCTAAAAAAAAACATTCTAGATTTGGGCAGTTATTTATTGTTTTCCGTAGTAACATCAGAAAAAAATTAAAGCCTTTGTAGCGAGAAATGAGAAAAAAACACGCGTGTGAAATACATTGCATGTTGAACCTAATCGTAGTGCAATAAGATCCGATTTTCATGTGTATTGAAAATAATATTTGCTATAACAACAACACACATTTTGACAATTAGTTGAGTTCTAAATTCTTAATTCTTACCTTTATTTCTTCTTAAAAACGTCTTTCAATTCACGTGAGAATTTGTCACTGCTGCTCTTGGCTATATAACACCCTCGTCTAGCGTCTCGTGCGGATAATCCGCCTACGCCGCAATGACAAAGTTTCCCCACTTGAATCAAAATGTACTATTTTATATATGAAAAACTAAACGTACAGAAAAAGATATTTATTTGCCCTCTAAGATTAGTATTCATTCGTGTTCTTTAATATCGTTCAACCTTTTGACAGCACCCAGCTCGAAAACTAACACACCAAAATACGTATAGAACGTTAATTTTGCCGTCAATTTATCTCAATAACCTTGACGAGGGATCCCAAACCGTCGGCGCTCGGGTTTCATGAAACAGACGGCCTGCTGTGAACATCATACATAAGTGAGTAGCTAATAAAGCTTCGACGGCCCACATGTGCCATGGAGGCCCTATTCAAAGAGATTGTGTACTTTTATACTTTCTATAAGTAGGAACAGAAATAGAACTGGGCTTAGGGTTCCGCTTGCTATGCGAGGGTGACCTTCGAGGGTTGTTATCTAGCGTTTTGTTTGTTTAAGTTGAAGTTTCACTCTGATATGCGTGTTTGTGTTAATCTAGATACGATGATATCTCTTACATTTTTAAACTGACATGGTCACTAACTATCTGATTAGCACTAAAACATGAGATTTACTATTTTTATATTTTTTTGAGCTTCCGTAACTATGTATATAAGTTTTGACATGGAATGAATTGACCTAAGTATTTATGTTCTAATATTAGTTTGTAAGTTGTCTATGTCTTTATTAACAATAATGGATTATACTGATCTGACAAATAAATAAATAATAAGAATAACAAAAGTAACTTTGGCACTGTTGTAAACATGATAAATATACCGTTTTTAGTGTTAATGTCGAATTTAGGTTTATTTATTTTATTCAAGAAAAAACTGTTGCACAAAAAGCTTACTTAAAAGGCAGTGCATAAAATTTAAGTTGCAAGATTTGATTACAGAACGACAGACAACGGGACAGGTGAAACTAAAAAAAGAAACTATTATTAACACTTGAAACAGTATATTTACCATGTTTGTTATTAATTTCGAGTTACCGATATTTCGGCGATGTTGCACACGCCATTGATCACAAATGAACTGAAAGACTTATATAAAAAAACATAACACTCCTTTTTTGGGGCAGTCGTGTAAAAATAGATGTTTGTCTGGCTCTTGTTATCCAGATATCAAATATTACAAATTTCTTAAAGAGCTATTTGTGTGAGTTTCATTACAAACGCGGAACAAACCATATTCACGTAAGATCTAACATGAAGCTAGACTCCTACAACAAATAAGTTTTTTAATTACAGGGAAACAATAAACAAGAGAAAATCTAATCTCTAAAGGCGACGTAAACATGCAACGTTGTCGTTTGAACTCTGGTGCGATGGAGCAAATCAAGCGAGTAATTGATTTAATGGACTACGCTAGAGATACACTGGTGAGCCTGCGCACACTGGCTTTTTATTTTCGTTTTATAACTAACTAGCTGTTCCCCACGGTTTCACCCGCGCTGCTCAGCACTTGTTGGTCGTAGCGTGATGTTATATAGCCTATGTTACTCGGGGATAATGTAGCTTTCCAAAGGTGAAAGAATTTTTGAAATCGGTCCAGTAGTTTCGGAGCCTATTCATTACAAACAAACAAATCTTTCCTCTTTATAATATTAGTATAGAAGTATAGATAGTATAGACTAGAGTAGTACCTTGTTTGAGGTTTTTCCCCCAAGTATTTTGTTGGGTTGCTATATACAGCTGTATTGTTTTTTAAATATATTTTCGGTTCAGTAATTTTTTTTTTCTTAAAACCTGCACTCATAGTGGTACACATTTAAATGAGTATGAAAATATAAGCAAAAGATGTTTTCACATTCATTAATTTTTTATATAGAGCAACCACGGCTTTCAAGTCACCGGGACTTGTTAAACAAGTGACGATCACGCATGCTGCTTTAATGGTCGCACGATCAGAGATAGTAAACGGGGCAATACTCCAGAATATGCATCTCAACAACTAACTCACAAAGCTTATAAATAAGTGATTTCCAGAGTGAAAATTGCTGATTTGGTGAAACCATGGGCGGTGCCATTAACAAAAAAAGGCTTCCTCATAGGGGGCAACCATAAACCGCCAACACAAGTAACTCATTTCGCCGCCATACTTAATGCTTAAGCGTTGTTTTAACGTTGCATAATAACAAATACAGCCTTGTATTAGCTAGGGCACGCTACAATAGTGGCGGTAAGTCCCCTCTTTGAGGAGTGGCTGGAGAGGCGTCATGGCGTCCTCACCTACCGCCTGACGCAGATCCTCACCGGACACGGAAGTTTCGGGAGGTTCCTGCACATCATCGGGCGGGAGGAAGCGCCCGGGTGTCACCATTGTGACGATCGCCCGGAGGACACGGTGGAGCACACAGTGGCGATCTGCCCGGCTTGGGCGGAGCACCGCCGTGCCCTCGTAGAGGCGATCGGCGGCGGCGATCTCTCGCGTCCGGCCCTGGTTCAGGCCATGGTCCGGAGCGAGAGGGAATGGGAAGCGGTCACCACCTTCTGCGAAGCAGTAATGTTAGCGAAGGAGGTGGCCGGGCGTTTGAGGGAAAGAACATCTGCCCAACCCAGCCGCCGCGGGAGACGCCCATGGCGCCGGGCGCCGCGAGACGACTTCCGGCCACCGTAGATGCGGGCCTGTGGGCGGTGAGCAATGGGTAGTTCACCGTCCGTCCGTCGATTGACGACAGGCCGTGTCGACGGCGCGTTCGTGTTTCACGCGCGCCTCAAAGAGAGTCAGCAAAGCAGAGGGGCTTGCCAGAGCCTCTGCCTGCCGGGGTTGCGGGTTGTTCGAAAGAGATACCGCGGCCTCGGAACGTAAAGGGCAATAGAAGAAACATGGGTGGGTTTTAGTCAGTACAAGTCTGACATGCCCCCCCGCTCCACCCAGAGCGGGGGAAGTCATTGGATGATTTCCCACCCGAAAAAAAAAAAAAAAAAAAGCCTTGTATTAGCTGGTATGACAATAAACTTGCGTATATTACGTCGTCAGTCGCACAACGAGCTATTAAACGCACGACATGTCGTTTTATGACTGTTTCTAGTTTAATATTCGTGCAGCAGGGGGTATACATTATGGCCGACTTATAAAAACCTGTCAGGAGCGAGTCAGCCTTGATTCAGCCACCGAGGGTTCCGTACTAACTTATTTATTTATTTATTTACCACTAATTTATAGCACCTTCACAGACATATCCAATACGATGCTATAAGTCACCCAATAATACAACATAACAAAAAAAATGTTAATTAAATTAAAAATAAATTAATACTTATCTTAATTAAACATTGCAAAGCATATTGATTAAAATTATACTTAATAAGTCATCATTAAGGGAAGTGGGCAGCCCTCTCCATTACGATCTGTGCCCTATGAAGAAATCTCGGCAGGTTTTGCCCAAATATGTCTTCCGATAATGTTATTATATTAATAATCCGAACGGCTCGAGAAATTGGGGTAAACTTAAGCACGTTAGTACTAGCCGTTGACACGTCTAAAAGTAACTTGAAAATAACTTTATTTTTTTTATTGGGTTGATAAAACGTTGCTCCACACTAGGAATTTCTTCAGTATCGTGGGTGCGTTTACAAACATTTAAAGTTAAATACCCAAACAGCCGGACCCGGAACAACTACCTGTAGGCCATACAATTTTTTGTTCCGTGCGGGGATCGAACATGCGACACGCAGCCCAGCAGTCGATAGCCGCTGGGCCAACCGTGCCGTCAACATAAACGATCATATTTTTTCGCTTTTTCCCGAGATAAAGGGTCTTGACAGACGGACAGACGGACAACAAAGTGATCCAATAAGGGTTCCGTTTCGATGACTAACATTTTCTTGCAGCTTCGCTTGAACCCTAGCATGATAAGTATCATAGTCCTTCTCTAGGTCCCAATCAATTTGTCAAATTTCATAATGATCGGTTTAGTAGTTTAGACGTGAAAACGTACCCACAGACATTTACGTGTAATAAGTATTAGTATGTATGGCATGGTCCGTCATTGGCCTTAACAAAGTGAGGTGATAACGTGCGACGTTACACACGCTGGTTTTATTGTTGCTACGGTGCCTACGAAGCTACGGCGTAGGCGCGCGTAGCGAGGAGTGTGGCAGGAAGATCCTTTGAAATATTGTAAAAAAATACTACTCCAAACATATACTAGCAGTTCTGTTTTAGATGAACGAAATTTTATCAAGAAACCAACATTGTATTTCAAAAATAAGTAAATAGGTATACTTTTTGGTGAAGAAGTCGGTGACTTTTGTTTGTTTCGTTGACTTTTTTGACACCTTAAAATTTATTTTTCAAAACTCTTCCTGGATCTTATTGCACTACGATTCACACAAGTGATTTTTTTCTCATTTAGCACAACAAGGCCTTAATTTTTTTCTGTAGTATCACGATTAACAATAAACAACTGCTTAAAACCCTAAAACCAGCAGTGTTTTTAGAGCAAGGAGGTCTTGTGTTTAGGGCCTTCATATTTATTTCAATTAAGAAATGTTTTTATCAATAGAATATCACAAATAAATATGATTATTTATAAAATTCAAAAATTGATTTGATTTTGTTTCTATGAAAGGACAAAGCGCGGGGAAAAATAAAATTAAATCATAGTTTCAAATTGATTAATGACAAAAGTGTACTATTTCATTTTCTAGTTTTTGGAAGACGGTTATTGTTTTTCTACAAAAAAGATTTTATTTCAGCATTTTTAGTTATGGTATGATGATATCTCACATAATTTTTTATCGAGTGTTCTATTTCCATTGTTACTAAAAGATATTAGCAGATCATCCATATTGACATAAAAGAAAAAATATATAGACGATAACTCATAAACTACCCCAGCAATATAAATAAAATTGATATGGGAAATTAATATACCGTTTTGAACAGAAACAGAATGATTAAAAGCGGTCCACAGTTGGCGCAGTAATCGGCGAACACGCATTTAAAAAATACGGTCAAACAAAGATCCTCTTCCTTTTTTTAAATCGGTTAAAAAGAGAGATAAAATGTTTCAGAAGTAAATAACATTATCTCACAATAGTAACGAGTGAGGATGGACAGAAAACTATAATTTAACGAAATGGAGCGAAACTGCAAATTAATGGCGATACGAAGCGAGGAAAAAAAAAAAGAAAAGCAAGCAAAAGTATTCGGACTTTTTATTCCAATTTTTACGGAGAACAGAATGTAGCGAACGTCCAATGTAACTCTTTTTATTTGAAAATGCAAGGAATTATCGGATCGAAAGAGCATTTGAAAGATCTCGACGACCACATTGTGTTTATGGAAATTTTATTGAATTTAAAATTGAATTCTGCCCGTAGATGTCGGATGAAGAGGATTCGAAATAGGACGGTAGAATGGACAAAAAGAATAATGAAACATTGAACAAAAAGAAGTAACTAACTCACACTGACACATAAGAACGCTCACATTTTTTATTTCTAGATATGCTTGGGCTATCATTTGTATACTCTTTTATATAAAACATTTTTAAATTTTTCTTTGCAAGAAGCTATTTTTAGTGCCCGACTACTGAAAAGCAAAATCTGGTTTTGATTTTGGCCGGTACGCATGTACATTTGTCTGTCTATATACTATATATGCACCTGTTCAATCATAATTTCTAAACTACTTATCACAATTTAACAAAATGAGTTATCGTTAGAAGCCTCTTGTTTGTTTGCTAAGTAGTTATAGACACATTCATTTGAATGATAATTTTGATTGATCATAATTTTTTTTCAGTTTCTTTACTGTGAAGACAATTGGCAAGGCTATTTTTGAAGTAATAATCTAGGTACCTATATAGACATATTAAATTCCTAAATATACATATAAGGTGAATACAATGACGTAAAGTACTCGAAACATAGTCAGTGACATACATAGGTAGGTCTAGGTAATAACCATCAGAATATACGAGTAAATGCCTCCTAAGGAAAATAATAATCACATCAAACAATGCATGGCAAGCATCTAGATATACGTCAAGCAACACATTCCAAGGAAGTATCCATTGTTCCTTGAACAAACAGTCTTGGCGCACGATGCGCGCAGGTATTATGGGTATAGATCGAAATGGGTATGGCGGAAACACTTTGTGTGTAGGCACAGTCGACCTTTATTGTCTGGCTGGGACCTGCGTTAAGTATAGGCTTTAAGATGACTTTCCTTTCATAGGATATTTCTGCAAAGTCAGACTACCCAAGGCTTAGGTAAAACGAATAACCAAGTTAATATAATAACCAGGGTGGTGACTCTCAGTGCTACTCGAAATCTGAGCCAGCTGACTTTTACAAAAAATTAAATTGTTTATCTGTGTGCTGAGTTCGTGTTTATGGTTTTTTTCCACGCGTCAACAAAGTATCACAAGAAGCCCAATTTTTTTTTTATCTATGTGCTTTTCACACAATTTTTCAAACACATTTGACACTGGCACAAATGTTGACATCGGCATCAATTGCCATAGAGAAAAAAACAAGAAGATTTCTACGAACTTAATTTGTTTTTTATAGTTTTTCTGTTAGCCTATCTTTAGTTGCAAACCGTGTCTGTGCTAGATGAAACGGAGGCAGAATTTCGTTCGCACGTAAAGAGGATTTATTTTCCGGGAAGGGAACAACGGGAAGTCAAATACTGAAACACATTACTATCACCCGTCCACAAAGACAACATCGCATCCGACAGTTTCGGAGCGAAAGTTGACTGGTAGAACCAACACTGTACAGAACCTAATAAATCGATAATAATGGCTGAAGAAACACTATAAAGGCAATTGCTATCCCTGTCGTGAGTTTGCTTTTTTTTGTTCTGGATCCGTACTTGGGAAGCTTTTACTAACGGAGATATTAGAGGTCACATAGAGGTAGAGATTATGAATTTACATCTATAATCCATGCTACTCAATATATTTAAAAGTAGAGCAAATTGAGTGAAAATAAAAGTTTCCCAGGAACAATGTTTGAATGGAGTTTCTTAGTCCTACTAATATTATAAATGTTGGTTAATCATCTTTCTAAAGTTTTTCTAGGACTTCACAGACATCGATGAAGGAAAACGTCTTGAGGAAACCTAGACTTCAAATTAATATTTTAAGTCTGAAATCGCCAACCTGTCTTGGCATGCGTGATGATCAATGCTCGTGTCTTCTCTGTATAAGAAGTGGCCTATGCCCAGCAATGGAACAGTTATAGTTAATTAATTATTACTTAGTCAAACCTATGTAACCATGAATACCAGCGTGTTAATGTTTACATAGGTTTGATTAAGTAAGTTAATTATATAAGTTAACCGGCTAGATCTCAATAGATCTAACCGGTTAACTTTACCGGTAACTTTTTTAACCCGATTAATCGGAAAAATTAAAAGGCCAATGTTCATCGATCAATACACCATTAGGTGATATTATAATTATAGCTAAGTGAACATGTACTTAGTATCAAACACCTATACCTACCGCAGTTCTCCTTAATCGAAAAGTGTTGACAAAGAATTCCAATAAACGACACGTCCAATTTACCGTGAGGCCTAACAAAAACTCTTTATAAGAATGTAGAACACGAAAATAATGTTAGCGGCCGCTTGATGAATACAAATGATTAATGACTTCGGATAATGCCGGCTGGGTGCGCCCTGAAGCGCTTTCTTTGAAGCTGATAAACAATTTAAACAGGTTAAGCACCAACTCTAGGTAGCTATTGTGAATTAGGGGATCTTTAGAAAAAATTGTTGTTTCCCTGTACATTTTTACTTCGCAAGATATGTTTTAACCTAAATAATTAATGGGTACATAATATCCCAGATGATGAAATAGTCCTCGGTTCAATTAAAAGTGTTATTAGTTTTTTCTCCATCAGGAATTTCTTTTTAGCAGCCACGGAGTTTGTATTTCGACAACCCCTGCAAAAAAGGCCTTTATATCTAAGGGAATAAAGGCATT
The DNA here is from genome assembly GCA_958449745.1 of Ochropleura leucogaster. NCBI lineage: Eukaryota > Metazoa > Arthropoda > Insecta > Lepidoptera > Noctuidae > Ochropleura > Ochropleura leucogaster. The sequence goes on along the minus strand of OY288223.1, from coordinate 6,566,102 downwards.
TTTCATTTTTTATTTTTTAGTTTCGATGATTTATGTGGGGGGCGTCGATTTGACGGTCGTTGGCAAAAGACTCGCGTCCTATAACAAAGGACATCATTTATGATTTATCAAATCCGCTGTAATAGTTTCTGCCACATCAAGTCGTTCAAAACTATACATCACAATATCACTTTCAAAAGAGTCATGAGAAACAAAAGAGACATGAGTAAGTTATAAAGAAGTTTTATTAAGACCAAAATAAGAATTAACAGGTTTTTCAAATAAAATAAAAACTAACAAAATGTATTTTTCTAAAGTAGATTTTCTTGCTTGAAGTAAGCAACGACTTACAGTCGGCATTGGACTGTCGGCGTAGTAACACTGTTACTTAATAATGCGTAATGGATAATTACATAATATTTATTTCAGTGAAGGAAAACATCGTGAGGAATCCAGCGTACCAGAAAGAAATCTCGAAACGAATCTCGACGGTGTGTTAAGCTAAGTCAGACATTCAGCCATGAGTGACATAAAACACTAATTTAGGCACTAACCACCCTGCCGGGGTTGCGGGTTGTTCGACCGCAGCCCCGGTACGTAAAGGGCAATAGAAGGAACGTGGGTGGGTTTTAGTCAGTAAAAGTCTGACATGCCTCCCCGCTCCGCCCAGAGCGGGGGAAGTCATTTGCTGATTTCCGACCCGAAAAAAAAATGGCACTAACCACAGTAATGTTCATTAAAGAGTAAGCGTAGCGATAACTAAAAGTTGCAGCTTTGTCGGTGTAAATTATTTTTTCATTAATAACTCATCACAAGTTGCGAGGCACCTCGAACCAAGAAGCCGTAGGCGGTGGCCTTGAGGCGGGGTAAGCCTTTCACCGCCTCTGATCTTCTGGGATGGCAAGTAATAGAGAAGTATTTTAATTTTATTTATTTACTAGCTTTGGCCCGCGGCTTCGCTCGCGTTAAATTCGGGGTTGTTACCCCGAATTTAACAGTTCCCCTTGCGCCTTATTGATTTATAGTAGCAACGCTAAGTTTTCCCTTTTCTTCCCTCTTTCTCGCTCACAAAACATTTTTTTCAAAAAAATATTAGCCTATGTCTGTCTTCTGGTTCCCAACTATCTCTGTACCAAAATTCATCAAAATCAGTTTAGCCATTAAAGCGTGAAGAGGTTACAAATAAACAAACAAACAAACTCACTTTCGCTTTTATAATATTATTACAAAGCTATAATATATAAACTTAAAATAAAAGCACTTATTGCACAACCAACCGATTTACTGATCACGAGCTAAAAATACAAATCATAATCATAAAGACCAATAAATAACCACTGTTTATTACAACACGCATTCTAGTGGAATCCGAAAGTAATAAGTTTTAATCAGAATCTAGCGCTTCGGCTCCGCTCATCTCTGCATCGCTGTCTGAGTAGTCGTCCTCGTTATCATCATCACTGCTACTTTCCCCTTTAAAAATAGAACACAAATTAATGTAGAAAATTCAATTATTCCATTGACTGTTAATTTTAAGAGTAAAATAATACATAAATACCTAAGTTTACAATAGAACTAAATTTATCATCGTCTTCAAATATCTCCCTTTGCCGGTATGTATTTTCTATAACTTTAACGCGATCGAATTCTCTCTTCCAATCGTCTACGGTAATTGAAGCAATTGCTTCTAGAGTTAGGCTCTCAATTTTGCTCTCTAATTGTTCAACATTTTTGTCTGCCACCCTACGCTTAATCAAGTGCCAGATATATTCAATCGGATTCAAATCACAATTGTAGGGTGGCAGCCATAAAACTTCGAAGCCATGAGAGCCAAAAATGCTGTCTATAACGTCGGTTTTTGGCGGTTTATGCCTTTTTATTAACTCATAGAGTTCTGCTTTAGAGTAATTTTCTTGAAACTCAATATTATTTTCTTTTAGCCATGACTGCATTTCCTCTTTTTTTGAGTTCATGTTTGGGGAAATAGCCCCTTCCATTAAATGGTAAGGAGCATTATCCATAACAATTATTGCATTTTTTGGGAGATTGGGTATTAATTGTTTATTAATCCATTTTGTGAATGTTGCAACATTCATGTCGTCAGGATAACCACCCGTTTTTAATTTGGCCTTGAACATAAGTAGCGCCCCGTCTAAGAACCCATTTTCACCTCCAGCGTGAGTAATTATCCACCGGTGCCCTACGCTATCATTTTTTTTTAAGCCAGGTACATTACTTGTCTGCCAACACTTCTTGACTGTATAGTGAGCATGTATCCATGTCTCATCTAAATAGATGACGGGTTTTTTAAAAGCCCCAAGCGCATCGTTTTCCCGAATACGTCGTAGATATTTGGCTCGCCATGCTCTAATATTAGGCCTTTGAACAATAGCGAATCTATTGCTTGGACACCTTTTAAATTTATAACCCAGTGAGTCTGCCATTATTCTTCTGAATGTTGATTTGCTTCCTGGAAATTCTAAATCCTCCTTTGCGATAGTTAATATTTTATCAAAGGTAGGAATTTCTTTCGCTACGTATATTGAATTTATTATATTATGGAGAACAGCAATTTCAAAACTATCGCAAACCACAGTTTTACCTCGAGTTTTCCTTTCTGGTGTTGGTATTTTGCTGCTGCTAATTTGCGCAGTTTTCCCCTCGCGTCGAATACGAGTCACGGTATTTTTATGTATACCAGTAGCCAAATGAACTCGTTCGGTCACTTTACTCGCATTTTGCAGAGTTTGAAAAATACTCTTGTACGTTTCGTGAGTCAAGATTATATTTCCTTTTGATTCTGACAGTATAAATGCTACCTTTAGATCGTGTATTAATTTAAGACTCTGGAGTTTCTCGCTCTCAAAGTATTTATCTACATTGCAGACTATCTCTCTAGCTCTTCCAGTCAAAATAACGCCTCGTTTACTCATTTTGAAGCAGTCAAATAAAAGAAACAAACAAAAACAACAAAATTAACAGCTAATAACGGCGTTACAAACAGAATTAACAAAAACAGTAGCACTCCGCAAGAACTTGAACTCAGTCGCACAATGAACACTGACAACGACAAGATGGCGTCCGCCTTGTCGTGAAAGTTGTAGTGGGCATAGACTAAAATATTGGTAGTGGATATTCTTTAATAGTTCTATGATATATCAAAGACTAAATTGATATTAATCTGTGGTAAATAAACCTGTTATTTTTAGGATGGCGGTCGATTCAAATTAATTTGACAGCATTTTTAGAAAAAACTAAACAAATCGAGGTCATTGTCATTCGTTCATTTCTTATTTAAATCAAAGTGTAGCGGCCCATCTTATGTTTAGCGTTTTAAAACACTCGCAATTTAAATACCAGTTCAAATTTACTGAAATATCCGCGGTTTTTGAACGCAGGACCCCAACCTCAGCAATGTCCCCTACGAGGATTACGATAAGTTTGTTTCCAATTTACGCGGTCCTTGTTTAGGTTACTGTGTACCTTTTACAAATGCAAGCTTCACTAAATGCAAGCTTCACTAAATGCAAGCTTCACTAAATGCAAGCTTCACTAAAATGTTACAAGTTTCTAACTACAAATAAAACAATACTTTGATAATAAGAACATTGTTATTATAGCCTAAAAAAGATTATGGGAACTAAAGTAGTAATATAGAAAATGAGTTATAGGTACTAACTGTAACTCCAGTTACATATTGCCTCAAAAAACTAATATTTAAGTGGTTTAAATCCATATCAATTTGGCTCCACACTTTGGTTAGTATTAAAAACCTGACTTATAAATTATGAAAGATTCAACACATGTAAAGCAAAACCAAGTAACATATTCTCAACAAAGAATAGATTTTGGTTTTAACATCATTTTATATTTTTAAAATATTATGCAACGGTATCTAAATTTTTACTAATATGGCATTTATAGTGTTAGAACTTAAGTACTCTTTGATCTCATAGTGTCCTAACAAGAATTATCAAGTTATTCATTCAATTTGAATATTCTCCCAAAGTGTGGCAGTACATTTATGTATTAAACATAATGTAAAACTTCTCAGTCAATAAGAAGAACCCTATTCTTGTCAACTCTCACATTGGGTGCACTCCTCAATTTTTTAATAAACTTATCAGCTATACGGTCATCTACTTCTCTGCCTGTTGCTTCACTGTATTCTCCCAATACCTTCTTCTGCAGACGTTTGAATGGAACTTCATTGCCCTTCTTCTCCAAAACAGATAAGATCACAGCATGCCAGTTGAATTTGTCTCCACTGACTGCTAATTCTCCAATTTTGGCAACATTTTGGTCATGAAGGCAGATACTCTCTTCCGCTTCTTCTTCTTCTGTCTTGCTTTTCTTCTTTAGAGTCTTTCCCGTAGCTGCTACAACAGATTCAGTAGGCTCCACACCATTTTCAATAGGTTCTTGGTTTCCGTTAATACTATTTACAGTATCCTGTCTTTTACGTTTCTTGTTTTTGCCATTTTTACCTTCAGTAACATTTTCATCACCGTTCATAGATTCAGTCCTATTCTTCTTTTTTTTACCTTTCTTGGTTTCTGTTTCTTCTTCTACTTCTTCAGGAAGCGATGCCCCAGCACTTTGCAGCTCGGCTTCATATTTTTTATGTTTCTTCTCTTCTTTTCTTTGTTTTTTGGACAGTTTTTTTTTACCAACTACCTCTGTTTCACCATTCTGTTCTGTGTCCCCATTTTGTCCTGCATCACCATTCTGTTCTGCCGTGTCATCTTCTGTTCCATTCTCTTCAGATTTCTCATCTGTCTCTTCAATAGTATCATTTTGTGGTTTTTCATCTCCAGCAATGGGCTCATCTTTCTTTTGATTTTGGTTCCTATTGTTGGCATTAGATAAGGCAGTCAATTTTACAGAGATCAAATCCCATGCTTGATCAATGTCTTTTGGGTTTGTCTTGGGTCCACAAACATTCTTTACAAAGTTAATAAACTTGGGTTTCTTGCGTGGCGTGTTGTTGTGTTTTGTGATAGTCTCAATAATCCTCAGCACATTTCTTGGCGCATTCTGTTGTTCATCTAGCACTGACGTTAACATCTCCACCCATGTATTCTGTTTCTTCTCACCTTTTTTCTCTTTGGAGACAAAGCCTTTTCCAGAATAGCGTTCTTCTTCTGTTATACACTTTGTGTGTGCTTCATAGTCCTTACCACTGAAAACAAAACAATAAAACCTTAGTGAGTCTGGTTTACTTAAAACTGGGATAGAGCAAATATGAAGCACTGATGCTATCTTAACAGAATATCAGTAGTATTTGTCACATTGCCAAAGAAGGCAGACTTAACAAAAAATATTTATATGTGCCAATATCAACAGAATCAATGTCAATGATATAATTAAATGAATCTCTTGGAATGTCTTGGAATTGTACTGTACAAAAGCTTAATAAACATGGTTGTGTAAAATGAAGAACATCTTAGAAACTTCGTTCCATAATCACTATTAAACAAGTGCGTAATTTATTTCCAGATTGGCAACAACAACATGGTAGGTTTCATTGGCAGTCTATTTATAGAACAATCCATTATTATCTGAATAATTGGTACAAACTATTACTCTGAATCTTCTTTGTTTACATATTAAATGCGGTCACGTAAACAAAGTATTTCACGCGATAAATATTCCATAGGTACTCACTGAAAGTCTTTAAAACAATCCATACAAGACAAATTGGGATTTCTATTTCTGCATGCTATCATATAATGTTTCTCGACTTTAGGTTTAGTCACAGACTCCCCGCAATGACCACACGTGAATACGACCATGGCAATAATTAAAAACACGTGTTTTTAGAATGAATTGTTTTGAATACAAATATTATAACCTGCAAATTAAATGGGCGTGTTAATAATTGTAATACATCACTGCTTGTAAATATCAGTGAAGTTTCAAAATTAAGATTATTGAATTATACCAACGTATTTATTATCTAAAGTATTTTAGTAAAATTGAAAATTTGCTACGATTTTGTGAATCTTTTCTCAAAACTGTCAAACTACCAAATGTCAAAATTTTGTTCTATAACTTGACAGTCAACCGGGTGTTCCACGGCAAAAAACGTTTAGTGTCACAGGCAAAGTATTTTATGCCTGGTTTCAAATGATATAAATTGTAAAAACAACATAATTGAGCAATAAAAAAGTTATGTATGTAGAACTTTGTTTCAATTTCCCTCGCATGCTGTTACCTCCATGTCCATACTATTCACAAAAAGGGTCAGTCAGCAATCGCCATTTTTTTATGAATAATTATGTTGTACTAAGTACTTACTAGTGACTTATTAATAGCAGCCTCTCGGGTTGATCTTTAAGTTAATCGGCGTTTACGCGTATAAATGGGCGACCACCCATTACATAGGTAGGTACCGAATTTCCTCCGTGCCTCGAAAAACTTATTAAGCTGTTGGTGCCGGCTGCAATTTGTGGATGTTTGACAATTATCTGAGATGTCTCAGGTAGTCAGTATCCATTGCTAAGGTGATTGTGTAGAATGAGATTGTGTCCCCGCACCCCAGCCAGAAGTGATGAGAAGGAACACCGTGTGGTTTTAGTCGGTAGGAAACTGACAGACTCTTCCGCCATGGCGGAGGACATCCCACTATATACAATGTACAGACACCTGCAGGTCAAGCTACCCGAAACTGTCGATTTTTCAAAATGAACCTTGAATCTTAAAACTTTGGTAATAAAGTCGAAAATCTATCAAAGAAATCTGACAGATTGTAGTAGCTTGATGTGCAGGCGTCTGTACGTGGGACATCCATCGAAGATTTTCACACAAAAAATAAAAAAATATAGTATCCTGAAAGTCTGATAACTGCCTTACCAAGGGGTATCACCAATATTTAACTGGGTTGTATAGGTAGGTTAATGCTGATGTTGTATGTTGTAAATTGGTAACACTGAGAGCATCAATCAAATGGGTTTTGTCTGTTTGCGGCTGGGGTGTGTCCAAAAATTAAGAATTATAACGATAATTCAATATGAAGTAGTGTTTTTCTGAGAGAAAATTCTTTAATATCAGCAAATATGGATATTTACTTAATTTTAGGATTTGTTTCCATACTTGTTGGTAAGTAAATTCGCATAAAACATTTGCAACAAAGTTACGACAACTCTTTATTTACAAGCAGAACTCCTGTTCCTCGTAGTTTTCGCCGTCAGGATATCATTAAATTGAATGAATGTAGAGTAAATACCCAATTACCATTTACTTTTTATGATAAATAATTAGGTAAAACTACAAACATCAACGATGTTTACGTTTTTCCATGCGTCATCTATAGTGTGGAACTCATTTAAAACTAAAGAGCCAACTTATTATTTTTAACTCACTTCTGCAGTACTCAAAAGAGTTACTTTTACCAATTCCCATATTTAAAATATACTCAAATAAAAATAAATATGAATTTTGAAACATTTAGTACCTAACTGTAAATCCTATTATTGTTATAAAAGCGAAAGTTTGTGAGGATATAGGTAAATATGTTTGTGGCTCTTTCACTCTAAATCTACTAAATGGATTTTGATGAAACTTTACAATAATATAGCTTACATATTATCAGAATAACACATAGGTTACAATTAATTAAGATACATTGTATATTCTATCACCAAGCAAGTTAAATCGCAAAGGGCAGCTAGTATTCTATAATGTAGAAATTAACAAAAAAAATAATTTACAGGTACTACAACAGCTAGTATCTATGGCAGTGAGAATGTGGTAAATGGCATAGGTAAAATACCCAAAGTGGAAGGACAGGACATCATCACTTGGTGTACTACATCATTATTAGAGACTCAGAAGTGTGAGAAACTCTCCAAGTCTGTTCTACAGGACAAGGGACTGTTTGGAAAAGATTTTATAGAGCTGCAGTGTAAGAGGGTGAGTTTATTTTGTTTTTGAGAGATATGTAAAGTGACTAATTTGTACTACCTGTTCCCTGCATGTGTTATAAAGCAATTTACCTATGTACTACTATCTCCTTGTCTTTCTTACTACCTATCTACCTTCTAGCAAAGACAAACACAACAGAAAAAGTCCAACCATTCATATGTGATGCCATAACCGTTGAGATGCCATAGTGTGGGGCAACATTTAAAAAAAAAGTTTATGGAATGACTTCATTTTTTTTTATTCTTTTGCAGGCTTTTGACACAGAAGAATGTATGACCTGGGTAGACCGAGGAGAGGCTTCACTGCTTGGTCTGGATGCTGGTGAAGTTTATGTTGCTGGCAGATATCACTCTCTTGTGCCTATTTTACAGGAGGTATGACTATCAATAATTTATATAATTATTAAGTGTTTTGTGTTAGGTTAGGACCTTAAAACACAGAAATTGTTATTATGGTATCAATCCCAAAGCAATATCACACTAATATTGTTAAGGCGAAAGTTTGTATGTGTGTATGTTTGTTCACACCAAATGGCTTAACAGATTCGGATGAAGTTTAGTATCCAAATAGCTTATACCCTATTAATTAAACATTGGCGGAATATATACCAGTTTATGCAAGTGACAACACAACAGCTAGTAAGAAATAATTTAATGAAAAAAAAAATTGTAGGACCAAAACAACCAGGTTTGTGGGTTGTTTGAAAGAGTTGCCACTACCCTGAAAAAAGAAAAAAAGCCTGGCAAAAGAAGTTACATGGATGGGTTTAAGTCAGCAATACCTTACACTCACTTTTGCTCCACCAAGAGTGGGGGAATTTTTATTATTTACTCAAAAAAAAAAGACTAAAACAGTTTCTATCTCAGTTTAATGTTGCAAAAAGTTAAAAGTCATTTGCTATTATTTAATTTCACATTATTTCCTAAGCTCTTTTGCTGATCTCTGTTCATCTCAGTCAAAACAAAATATTCACTATTTCTGTCAACAGTTATATGGACGTGGGGAGCCCTACCAATACTCCATTGCAGTAGTCCGCAAAGGGGCCCTACCTAATGTACAGCCTGGCTACGGACTGAGTGCATTGCGAGGGGCAAAGGCCTGCTTCCCAGGCGTCGGCGCACTAGCGGGATGGGTGATGCCGATACATGTGGTAAGCTGATTTTAAATATTATTAATGATACCGTCAACGCGCCTTATTTACCTGGCGCAGAAATTTCGTTCCGAGTTATTATGACACATTGTGCATCCGAAATCCAAGGCCTGCAAACAATATCACTGCATAATACTGCGGTCCCATTAATTTTTCAAAATCCAATGTATTACTTACGCAAAATAATATATTTTAACGCTTTATTAGCATAACCTGTAACTAACAAACATTGTATAAAAAAAAATCTTAGAACTTGACCCACTTTCCGGTCTCAGGCTGACTTAAAATTTAGTTTGGATGACAATGCATGGTTAGCGGCGTCATTCTAAATCCAATATGGCGGACTAGTTGTTTTCAATGAAAGTATTTGTTTTACTTTGGTTTTTATTATAATCGGTTATAATCAAAACCAAAGTTAAAAAAAAAACTTTACTTTTCTCAATCTTAGTTTCTATACCTTGTTTACAGCTAATGCAAGAAGGTGGCCTCAAAATTACAGACTGCAACAACCACGTCAAGTCTGCGATTGAGTTCTTCGGCGACTCGTGCGCACCCAATTCACTAAAGGACATGTACAATCCTATTGGTGATAATTCTGACAAGTAAGTAATAAATTCTCTGTTTATTACCGACTTCAAAAAAAGAAGGAGGTTTAATTCAACTGTATTTTATGGGCCGATTTTCAATTATTATATTTTTTAGCGAAATGATATAAGTACTCCCGAAGTGGTCCCATATGAATTGGATCTATTGCTTGAGTAATTTATGAGTTGTTCGATATGCTAATATCTCTTAGTAGCAATGATTTTTCATTGCAAGCAATGAAAAATGGATACTAATTACTTGTTAAGAATTTGTTTGAGTTACCATCATACCACATCTAAAAAGGGGCGGAATTAAAAAACTGCCATATAAAAGGAATTGGTATGGTATTTGCGACTTCAAAAAAAAAAAAGATTTTTTTACACACCCAATTCCTATTAATTTGACGATAAAATATTAGAACTGTCCGTAAATTAGTATTTTTTAAAGAGAATTCTACTTTACAATTTCCTCACAAAATAACTTAGAAACTTTCTATACCCTAATATCCTTCTTCTACAGACTATGTAAGCTATGTACCGGCGGTGCGGGGATACGGTGCACCCTTGCAGACCCCTACGCGGGTTACGAAGGAGCGCTACGTTGTCTGATCGCGAACAACTCAGGCGACATTGCCTTCGTACGAGACACTACCATACAACATGCTTTGCTGTCGCATCAAATACTTGGTAAGAACCTATGGACATAGACCCCACCCAAGCCTTTTTTTTTCGGGTGGGAAATCATCAAATGACTTCCCCCGCTCTGCGCGGAGCGGGGGTGCATGTCAGATTTGTACTGACTAAAACGCACCCATGTTCCTTCTATTGCCCTTTACGTTCCGGGGCCGCGGTATCTCTTTCGAACAACCCGCAACCCCGGACCCCACCCTAGCCTTCGACTACCTTTTCTCTTCACAGCCATTCTTTTAAGATAGACGGTGCATCATCATCAACGCTTGCCAGTCAAACCTTCAGCAGTGTCGAAACATCTAAGTATTTTTTAAAAGACAATCATGGTGTTGTCCACAATGAACATTGTATTCATGTAGCAACAAAAACCCAGTTATTTCAAAAAGTTCGGACGCTGTCGGCTACTTCCGTGAGGCATCGGGCGGTTGCGCGGATGACGGCGCGGCTCTTATATAACCGCTCGGCTATACAAGAGTGGCCGCTAGCCAACCTCACTTCACCAGCGAAAACAACCGAAGACGCACTTACACGTCTCATATTTCTAAATTTTTACATGATTATTTTAGTTATACACAGTTTAAAGTCCATGTAAAGACCCCTAACAAATCCCTCTTATATTATGTAACAATTAACTCTAACATTCCGTCTCTAGGTGGAGTTACAGAAGACCAGTTCGAGCTGATCTGTCGCGACGGCACCCGGCGTCCGGTCACAGACTCTGAGAACTGCAACTGGGGCCGCGTGCCCGCTGACGCTATAGTCACCAGTAGTGCAGTGTCTATGGAGCAGAGGAAGAAGTAAGTTAACTAAAACTCTATTTTCTTAATCCTTACTAATATTATAAAATCAAAAGTGAGCTTGTTTGTTTGTTACGTCTTGACGCCGAAATGGCCAAACCGATTTTAATGAATTTTGGTACAGAGTTAGTTGGGACCCTGGAGACGGACATAGGCTAATTTAAAAAAAGGGAGAAAGAGGGAAGAAAAGGGGAGTGTAAGATTTTGTTTTCGTTCATCACGCGGGCTAAAGTTAGCGCTAGCCCAAAGTAACTATGCCACGTGGACAAAGTCGCGCGCAAAAACCAGTTTATCATACACTGTAAATGTTATTGCTTCATAAACTATTATTTCTCTTACAGGTACCAAAACCTCCTGCAAGTGATATTCCAACTATACGGCGCGCCAAACCCTCTCAATCGCAACAATAATATGACAAATGCATTCCAATCCGGAGCCCCGTTCAACCCGTACTCGACCACAGAGCCGTCGCGCTATCCTTACGACTCGTTTAACAGAGATAAGATCAACAGCAACTTTAATAACAGACAGAATGGGTACGAGGATGATATGAATACTAAGTAAGTATGAAATGTATTTTTTTATTATTTAGCTCATAATATCACGCTTGTTTATCTGTATGTGTAGTAATACCAGCATTACGGCAGATTAAAAATAGTTTTTCCGTCTTCGTTTACCACTAATTCGTTTATCTACCCAATATCATGAATGTATTTTTTTTGCACGGAACCCTAAGGGTTTTCTGAAATAAAAGTGGAGGAAGTTACTCCGTATAACATCGGCTATCTGCAAGTAAAAGTCCCGTCAAAATGGCTCCAGCCGTTTCGGAGATTCTCCGAAACAACATGGCAGACGCTTAAATTTTATTTTATACATATAATATATCCATCTCTCGTAGCCACCTTTTATGAGTTTCCTATTACAAATGTATAGCCTTATTCGTCTCGCATACATTTCATCCAACTTTGACGACACGATTGGCGATCGACTGCTGCGCTGCAGATTCCCGTATAACGTAACCGTATACGAAATATTTGCATGTAACAAATATTTGTATGGCCGTACAGATAGTTGTTTCGGGTCTGGCTGATTGTGTGGGTCCACCCTTTATAGCAGAACTTTTTATGTCATAATTTTATTTTGCATAACAACGGATAGCATAAACTTCATTTCGCAGAAAATTGTTTGGCAGATACTCATTTGTCATACATTCAAAACTCATAATTTTGTAAGTCAGAATCATCTCTTGACATAAATTTCATATCCATAATATTTAAAAAGTAGAAACATCATATCGCAGAAAGTTCACAGTCAGAATCGTCTTTTGGCATATATTTCACAACGATAATCATCAAACGGCAGAATTGTCATATCGCAGAAAGTTTAAAGTTAGAATCATCTTTGTCATTATTTGTTGTCATTTATTTTAATCTTTAAAATAATTTGATTTTAGTTATTATTTAATTGAGTTTGAAATAATGTCATTTATTTTAGTTATTATTCAATTGAGTTTGAAATAATGTCATTTATTACAATAAGTAATTATCCTAATCAAAATAGTTCAGTTCCGGGTAAGCAACTAAAAACAATCTCATTTTTCTATTAATGCAAGTCGTTTCTGGCACTCGCCGGCCGCTGCCGCGGCACCGCTCGCTGCGCTCGCTCGGCTCGTGCGTAGGAGGTCACAGTTTTAACCCAACCTAACCTAGCTAATTCTCCCATCTGCAAAGTATGCCAAGTAAAGTTATTCCAAATAATCATCGCTCTAAATGAGCAATATGCTAAACGATATTATGCGAAATTTGAACTCTGCCAATCGAAATTATACTAAATGTAATTCTGCCATCTTAAAGGTATGCCATTGTAGATTCGAAGTTTTAAACATTATGCGAAACGAAAGTTATATCAAATATTTTTTATGCATTTAAAATGTTCGTTTAAAGAAAATTATGCTAAGTGTGTTATGCCAAACAAATTTCGGAACATCAAGATTCTGCCAGATAGAGGGAACCCTGATTGTGTATGTGAGTTTAAATGTTTGTAAACGCATCCACGATACAGGAGAAATTACTAGTGTCGAGCAACGTTTTTAAATCGAAAAAAAACTTATCCTTTTTTGGGTTTTTGTAAATTAAATTTATTATGTTGTTTACAGAGCTAGTACTATGCCACCTTTCAAGGCACGCGTGGACTCTTCGGGACAACCTATTGAAGCTTTGTTCCAGCTGTTCCGATCCAATGAAACCACGGATTTGTTATTGCAGGTAAGTTGGAAGTCTGCTGATTGGTATACAAACACTACAGAAAATTGAAATTAAAACCATATACTCAAGTCTGTCCCATAAAGATATGAAAAAATCGTATCTCTAGGTCTACGCAATCAAAAGTATGGCCGTGTACGTCGCAAGTTTGTATTTAACCCTTGGAATGCGAGAACTCGCACTTGCCCGGTTTTATTAACACCAGTAAGTAAGAAATGAAAAAATCTTCAGCAACAGATTAAACCACAAATGTCTTATAAAACTGTCTTCTCTTTCTTCTCCATAGGATGCAACAGTAAACTTCCGCATACTAAAAGAAGAGGAACAAGCTGCCAAACACATCCTTAACAACGAGTTCGTAGGAGGACAGGCAGAGAATGCGGTGCTTGCTATAAGAGACTGTCCTATCAAGCGGGCCACGTTATGTGTCACTAGTGATCAGGAGATGGACAAGTGTCTTAAGATGAGGGTAAGATGTCCAGAATTCTCATAACTAAGGGAACGATAATCTCAGTGTTCTCATCAAACAGAGTGAATAGGTGATAACCGTTTCCTACAAAACCGCAATACTTACAGGAAATATCATATGGAATAGCTGTTTTTTAAGATTCTCTACCTCAAAAGGAAAAAGCTGTCTATCTGTCAAGATTGACCCTTTATCTCGGGAACTATTACTATCGTGGAGGTATCGAGATGAAATTAAATGCATATACTGAAGGGTGTGGCGATGTAGAGCTGTGAAAGAATCTACCCTCAAGTCTACGTCGTCAAAAGATATGCTAAAGGCTGTGCGGTCTGCCTCGGTGCGCGAGTCCGATTTGCACTGGCCCTTTTATAACCCACCTTAAAAAAAAATAGGATTGCGTGTTGGGAAAAAATTAAGACCAAAACTTGTAACGACACTTTTTGCTATAGTTGTAAGACGGGCGGTGTGCGCGTGTTTCTATGTCTGTCTCTCTCTCCCACTCCCACACGATTATTTTTGTTGAATGTAGACAGGTTTTTTTGTACGAAATAAATAATAACTTAGTTTTTTTATTTATTTACGGAGTGTAACAGTAATTGCGCAATTTTTTTTACGTATGCCCATCAAATTGGTTAAATTTCCCATAAGAAACTGTAAAGGTCAGAAACTGTATATTCCTACTATTTTTAATAGTTGAATTTCTGTTTAATATTTGATTGCCGTTCCAGGTAGCGTTAAAAGCCGCGTTCCTGTCGCCCACGCTGGTGTGCTGGCGCGCGCACAGTACGCGTCACTGCGAGCGCGGCGTGGCGGAGGGCGCGGCCGACTTCGCGCTGTTCGACGTCGCCGACATGCTGCACGCCGCCAACACGCACCGGCTCGTGCCCTTCATGCAGGAGGCGAGACCTTATCTTTTATTTTAGGGTTCCATACCTCAAAAGAGAAAACGGAACACTTTGTTGTCTGTCTGTTTGTCTACCTATCAAGATCATTTATCTCGAAAATGCGTGAAAAAAAACCTATATACTCAAGTCTGAGGTCCCTTTGTGCTATGAAAAAATCAAAGCAAAGATGTAGCCGTTGATGTCGCAAGTTTGTTCAGAACTCTCGGTGCGAGAGTCTGACACGCTCTTGGCCGGTTTTTTTTTTATGAAGTCTTTTTGTGCCTCTTTCAATAGAAGACCCGTTATTTATCCCAGTTGTGTTTAATTTTAATAGAGGAGAGAAGCCTAATGCCAATAGCTATCCAAAAATCATGGACTTAACGTTTCTTCTAAGAAATTACTGATAAAAAACCTACTTTCACTTGGTCCAACTTAGATTTTCCCTCATTCTACAACACACCCTGTTACTCAAGTGTTAAATATACAAAATTTAAATCTACACAAATGGACAAAATTATGATTAGAACTAAGTCTCTACAACGACAATAGGACACATCCGCGTCAACAGTCCTCTGGTCACATTCCCGTATGACAGACAGTTGAATAACAATGTTACTTGTATTTTACGTAGCGAAAAACTTCATTTCATAACTATGAAGTTTCGCTACATTATTAAAATAATTCTCGTGGTATTACATTCCTTGCTATAATCACACCATCTCTTGTTCCTTGCACACCTCAGATATACTCAAGCGGCGACAACTGGTACTACGCAGTGGCTGTAGCAAAGGAACAAGATCCCGACACGGATCTGACATACTTACGTGGCAAGAATACCTGTCACACCGGGTTGGGTACAGCTGCTGGATGGGTGTTCCCGCTTGCATATCTTATTTCTAATGGATGGATCAGGTAGGATCTCGTGGAGTGAGGAGGAGCTCGTGGCTAAATAATAGCAGCCGTTCGGGTCGATCTTTAGGTTAAGCCGCGCTTGCCTAGGTTAGTCTGTGGATGGGTGACCACCCGTAACATACCGAGTTTCCTCTGTGCCTCGCAAAAGCACGTTAAGGCGTTGGTCCCGGCTGTCATTTGTAGATCTTTGACAGTCGTTACAGATAGTCAGTGTCCTAAAAGTCTGACAACCAGTCTTACCAAGTATCTTATTACCCAGTACTAACTGGGTTGTGGAGGTCAGATAGGTATATAGTCGCTCCATGTACAATACTGATATTCAGCTGCATCCGGTTAGACTGGAAGCCGACCCCAACATAGTTGGGAAAAGGCTAGGCAGATGATGATGGATCAGGTAGGATCCCCTAGTTTTATTATGTTAATTTAATCATACTGAATCAGCAGCGTGTGGTGTTGAAGTCTGGCTATTACATTGTTTAATGTGAGGCGAATTTTTATAGTATTTAAACACTGTTTAACACACGAACACTTTTGATTACCAAGGCTTTCTCACATTTTAAATTTATTTACACTTACACGTTCTGTTCAAATTTAATTTAAATTTATTTTTGTACACACTGAATACAGTAAAGCAGACAGGAACACAAAAATAGGTACAAAGGTAATGCTTATTTCTAAAAATCATCAACATCAATCCAGCATACCTGCAAACGCAGAGTAAGTAAAAAGAGATGTAGACACAATGAGTAAAAAAGAGAGAATAGAACACATAAAGCAGTATAGTTACGGTGTGCGGCAGGTAACGTAACGTATAAAGTTGCCTGTAAATGTGCAGCCTGTCACTCGCAGCTAACTTCCGAACCGCCAAAAAGTTTGAACAGAACTTCGCGATTTTCTTATTAGTTTCAGAATTAAAAACTATTTTCATAACTCTTGTTTTCATTGGCAATCACTGGATTACAAGAATTATAAAAATTAAGCGAGTTAAATATAGATCAATAGTTCATTTGATTTTGAAAGTAGTTGAGCAATCCCGATACGTGCTTGGACGTTTGGATCGCTATATAAATATATGTCTGTCTTAAGTTTTTATCTCTCTACTACTTTTCTGGAACAGGCCATACGGTTGCGACGGTGCTCACGCTGCGGCCGAGTACTTCACGAAGTCCTGCGCTCCTGGTGCGCTCAGCTCTGAATACGTGGACTCCGGTACAGTACCGCACGATAACCTGTGCCATCTGTGTCATGGTGCTTCATTCAGGTATGTTCAAGAAGTAAAGATTATTTTCAATTGGGTTGTGCTGTAGATATAATTTTAAAAATCATTTCATTTTTGTCGTATCTCCCAAACCCCAAAGGTACAAAAAAAAAAATTGGGCACGTTTTTCCATCGGGCATCCTTAGGACAGGCACACCCCCCGCTTTATGATACGAAGAATTGTTCTTCACAAAACGATCATAGGACGTGTCGAACTTTTTTCAAACTACAATTTTCTTTAAAGTGTTTGTTTGAATCACCGTAACAAACAAACGTAAATATTTTGTTCATCAGACGCTGCCGCCGCGACGCAAGTGAAGACTACTTCGGTCACGTAGGCGCAGTACGATGCATGGTGGAAGGGGGCGGGGACGTGGCCTTCGTGCGGCACTCGGCTCCTGCCGAAGTTTCGGCGGGAAGACGTCGCGAGTGGTGGGCGAGGGATCTGCTGCCCGATGACTTGCAGCTACTCTGCCCTGACGGTAAGATGTAGGACATAATGCATAAGGGAGGTGACACGGAGTTCGTCTTCGTGCGACATTTGGCTACATATTGAGCCTATATTGCTTCCAATGCTGAAGCTTGAGTTATCTATCAATTGCTCTACAAAAATGATTGGTGAAAAATATGCGAGATTAAAAAATATCTTGAAATTTAAAAGAACACTAGCTGTGCCCAGCGGTTTTACCCGCTGCTCACGTCCTTTTCCACAAAGAGAACCACCCTCATGACTTAGGGGTATGAAAAATATATTACAACCGATTCTCAGACCAACCGAATATAAATGTCATAAAAATCGATCGAACCGCCTACGAGTGGCGCGCGGAGGCACTACACCGGAAGGAATCTCTGGTGGTGGGATCGCATGGTGGCATGAAGAGAGCGACTGTCGCAACCTCGTGCAAGACACGCCAATAGTGGCGTGGAAACTAAAACTGTGACACGAGAAATATAATATTTTCTTAGGTTTCAGAAGTCGTTTTAAGTTGAAATTGTTTTAATATATCATAATTATGTCTATCATCTTATTCTCAGGTACCCGCGCAAAAATGCATGAATACAAGCATTGCAACCTAGGCAAGGTGCCCGGATCAGTGCTCATGGGTAGGCCGAACCATACTGAGCTGGATACCTACTCCAATCTTATGGTGTACGCTCAGCAGTTCTATGGGGCTGTTACGACTGACGAGTTCAGGTAAATATAAAAAATAAAATTTTGGGTACAACTTTTGTAATATTCTCGTAAGAGGAATATGTTTCTGGGCAAATGCATCTGGTAGATAAATTTGGACTTTATCACGATAAGAATAATTATTTAATAATTCTAATCTAAACTAAGAACTGAATTTTTGCGCCTCCAACTTTATCTCATAAATTAATATCTTCCTGCCCTTATCCCATCCCTTTTTTGGAGTCTGCACAGGACGTTTTGTCAGGACGTTTTCTTTTTCCGTTCCCCAAGACGTCACGGAATCATTTACTTCTTTTTCCTTCATATCATGCCTTACACAATCCATCCATTATTTCTGTGAATCAAAAATTTTCTAAATTCATATGATTACAAAAAACAAACTTGCCACGATATAAACATTTAAATACAACCTTCCTTGTTACAGTTTCTCGATGTTCCAGTCCCCGCCTCCATATTCCGACCTTATCTTCAGCGACGTGGCTGTACGCCTAAAGCCATTGCCTCACAGCAAGCGATCAGCAGAAATAGTGGCCGGACCCGCGCTCATTCGAGCGGCAAGAATTGTGTCCTGCGACGCCCCACAAGCTTCGTACTATGTCGCTTCGGACCCCGACTTTTTGTCGCACGCTTATAGCAATGGTGTCGTCGGGCATTTATTAGCGATGGCACTATTTGTAGTTGCGATATTGAGATAATTAATTTTTACAATGGAGTTGTGAAAGAATGGAATGTTAACTTTAGTTTGCGGTGTGATGCGATCTCAACTGCTGGCAGCTATAGTGCTACATGTATTTATTGGCGCTGTTTTAATTATTTTGAGAAATGAAGTGACTGCGATAGCTCTGATCCTCTCGCCATCTGACTGCAGCTAATTGCGGCAGTAAGAATGCGCAAACACACATTATACATAAATAATATCACGTGTGTTTTTCTCGAAAGCGTTACCGGAGGTTTTCGTACATTAGTGTAACATAGGTATTTATAATATTGCAAACAGTTTTTTTAAATTTTGGTGTATAATAAAGTATATTCTACATAGTACAGTTATAAAAGGCATTATACGTAGGTACATATTATTACGAAAGGCAGCACAATATAAGTAATAAAGACAAAAACTTATAGATTTAGAAATAATTTTCCCAGCCTTTAAATTTCGGGATTGTCACTCCATTCTTTTACTAATAGTCTAAGATCCGGCTGCAGAATCAGTGTACCTATCGAGTATTTGCTGAAAACCAAATTTTTACACATATTCATGATTAGGAGAATTTATATCCACCAGGTTGCCTATCAAAATGTGGCCGCTAGTATTTTTAATTAAATTATTAATAATTCATAATCCGTAAGAAATTTCATTGACTTTTTTTTTCAATGAAATGTCGTCTACTTTACGGCAACATCTATAAAGACTCTGAAAAATTATGGTTGCCGTTGCGCACCTGGCCGCACCTCTTCGCAGCCAGGTATACACAGGTATGAATTTGTTACATTTATACACCCACAACGTACATTTATAATTTATATATCAAATTAAAGCTAATTTTTTTCTGTATATTATTATATACGGTTGCTTAATTAAATCTGGCCGCCAATAAGGGTTGCTGGCTAATAAATATAGTAAATATTAAAAGTAGATTGAAAGAGAACTAGCGCGTAACACCACTAGTCAGACGAGGATAGCGATTGCCAGCTGTCGGACGGTTTAAAGCCATTGCGCATGCGTCAGATGTTAGTGTTCTCAACCTCCGATTCAAACAATAGTAGGTACGACTCAAAATAATAAATACTCCAAAAGAAACGTCTTTCTTTTCTAAAATAAAAATTAAAAAGTCAATGACAAATTTAAAAATTACAAAAAAAAATGAATATTGATGATGAATAAAATCAAGGTTACTTATGTAAAAACATTGTGTTGTACAAGTACTGTATGAAAAAAGATTTAATTTTATTCAAGTATTACATTTATTTTACATATTCATCAATCATCAGTTTAAGCAAATTATGAATTTTTAAAATGTATTTTATACTTCCATGACTCTTTTTTAAAAATCTGAATCATCGGAGCTCTCAGTCACACTATCATTGCAGGTATCACTTTCATCAGAAATATCGGTATCGTCATTATTATCGGAAGGCTTGTTCGTGGAATCACACAGCATATTCTCAACTTGCGCTGGAGTTGAATCTCCCAGGAACCATGTTGGTTTTAAAAAACCATCTAACAGCAGCCAGCCATTATTTTCCGCGCTGAACTTGATGCAATCCCGCTCAGTAGCATTTAACCACATCGAATTAACAAAGATGGTCCGCAATAATTTTTCCTTTAAAGATTTCCAGCATGGTGGAATGTGCGAGATTGATAATTTTTCGATGCACAAATAAAACAGCAATATATTATGTTGTGTATTACGTACTCCAAACAGCGTGGTTTCGAACTTAAAATAAAAATCACAACTGATCCGTTGAGAACACTAACATCTGACGCATGCGCAATGGCTTTAAACCGTCCCACAGCTGGCAATCGCTATCCTCGTCTGACTAGACAGTGGTGTTACGCGCTAGCTCTCTTTCACTCTACTTTTAATATTTACTATATTTATTAGCCAGCAACCCTTATTGGCGGCCAGATTTAATTAAGCAACCGTATATAATAATATACAGAAAAAAATTAGCTTTAATTTGATATATAAATTATAAATGTACGTTGTGGGTGTATAAATGTAACAAATTCATACCTGTGTATACCTGGCTGCGAAGAGGTGCGGCCAGGTGCGCAACGGCAACCATAATTTTTCAGAGTCTTTATAGATGTTGCCGTAAAGTAGACGACATTTCATTGAAAAAAAAAGTCAATGAAATTTCTTACGGATTATGAATTATTAATAATTTAATTAAAAATACTAGCGGCCACATTTTGATAGGCAACCTGGTGGATATAAATTCTCTTAATCATGAATATGTGTAAAAATTTGGTTTTCAGCAAATACTCGATAGGTACACTGATTCTGCAGCCGGATCTCGTACTATAACCCATGTAAGTTTAAAAAATATTATTTTATAAGACAAAAATCCATTCCTGAGTGACTTAATCTAAATCTGAGCTACGATATTATAATGTCTGACCTGACATAGAATAAGTAATTGTTGTGTGATGTTGCAGCTTTTAGAAATTTACATCCGTCCAAATGTGTGCCTTGATATTATTTTTTACCGTCCAAGTGAATCTGTAGATTTATTTTTATTAAAACAAAATATTAAAAATATAATACATATTTTTATTTATATCATTCACAATATTCGTTTATGGTGGTAGCATTCAAAACCTTTTGGTAAATCATCGAAATCTTTAAAAATCAGTCTCAAGTCAGTTCTTCGACAAACTTCCCTGATCGCTTTATGTTCACTATCGCCATTTGTGTCGATCCGTCTTGCATGCTCCCGCCATTTTCCAAATATACAATTAGATTTCGCCAATTCATCATTTATAAATGGCACCAGTCCTGTACATTTTGGTGTTAATTTCGCACATAAGTATAGAGCTTTCCATGATAAATATCTAAAATGATTAATACAATAGACAAACATAAAATCACTGGGCTTATTCTTCACTAACATTTCTATCATAGAATTGCCCAATTTCACTGATACCCTCTTTTTGAAAAGTGATAGAAAATTCTTCATGTCTTGTTCATTGCATAGCACAGCCAATATGGTGCACAATTTGTTGGCTGACAAGCAGAAAGTGGTAAATACATGCCTCCATATTAATTCTTCATTATTATAGTTCAGGTTAAAGATAAGGCTGTTAATTTGAATTCCGGACTGGCCAACTCGACTCTCAATAAATTTATGTATTTCAGAAACTCCACTTGTGAAAGCGATTTTGTAGCACATCTGTCCGGCAAATATGCTGCTGGCTCTGCTAACTTGCATTGTAGGTGTATTGTAGCAATATCCAAGGAAAAAGATATCTTCACTCTGCTTAATACTCTCATGTGGAAAATTCACCACAGTTTTTTCATAGTTTACATTTCTATAATTCGATAATGCATCCAAAAATGATGATGCATCTGTTAATGAGTCTGTAATGTACAAATAATCATCAACAACTCTAATAAATAATTTAACTTGATTTTCAGTAGCTTTCAGATGCTGGGAAAAATATAATTCATCCAAATATGTGTAATACAGTTCAGACAGTGCGGGAGAGTATTTGTATCCTTGAACCAATCCTTCTTTCCATTCATAAACAGTAGATCCTGCACGGATTAAGATTGGCTTACGCAGTTCTGATACCAAATCCCGGTATTGTTGAGCAATTTTTTTCTTCATTTTCATGCACTTTTCTGCTTTCTGGCAATTCATATGTTGTTCTGATAATATTTTCGATAACTTCTCTCTGTTAATAGAACCAAATGCATTGCTAAGATCGGTTTTGATAAAGTAAAGTTTTGGCTTATTTGCAGCTAGCCATTTGGTATGTAATGTTTTATACTGATTTTGAAGTTTTACTAGTGGCTTACCAGTCAGAAATCTTAAAAACTTTAATCTGTCCTTAATTTTGTATTTTTCTGAAATACTAAGAGACTCATTTTTATAGCAAACAATTGGTCTGCAATCATTGTTTAGCTTCAATGTTAGATATAACTTTGGAATATCTTTTTTTAACATTTTCAATTTCCTTCTATCAACAAGGCTGTGATTTCTTTTAGCCTTTTTACCCATTGAATGTGCTTCACATTTCTGCATGACTTTGGTGAATACCATTTTGGAAAGTTGTTGGTCATAAAAACACTGCCACTGGTTTTTCCAAAAATAATAAAGTTTGTTTTCATCTGCGTCTAGTTTGCATGTAGTAATGTAAAAGTTTAAACAAATCATTGATGACAGTATGTATTTCAATATCCATAATATCAACTTTAATAATATACTTTTTGCATTTGGAAGACTTTTCCAAGGTTGTATTTCAAAATTCCACTTTGCCATCATTGTTTCAAGCATAAAATGTTGGCGTTTCATGCTGTAAACAATGGTCCGAACTAAAATCCTGAATATTTTATTATTTTGATTATTTCCAAAGAAGTTTTTTGGACATATTTCGCTTAACGCTTTCCAACAATTATTTAAAATATAATCTTTGTCTACTGGGGTTAAATTTGAAGTATCATCGTAGGGGAAGAAGTCCTTAAAATCGAGCTTAGATTTATTCCTCAGGTTTGTTTTCAAAGTAGATAAAATATTTATAAAATCAGCTGGTAAACTGCTCACCAGTAATACATCATCAAAGATGAGTTTGTAGAAAGGCTCTTCATTTTCGTTTTTCAAAATATTCCATTTTATTACATTACCAAACGACCGCACGTTTTGTTTATTTGTGAAATAATGGGATAAACAAATTGGGTAATCCATGTATGTCATGTAAGTAATAGATTCGCTTTCAAATTAATGTGAATTGTAGAAAAAGAGCTCACTTTTGCTTCTGCCTGCTTCTGTATTTTGAAATTTCCGGCAACTTGTTGCGACATGTTTGCGCGTACATTTACGTTTAGTTATTATTGTCTTGTAGTTTATTTTTATTGTAAGTACTTAGTTTTTTTTTATTTAACAAGTTTTAAAGTAAAATGAACACATATTAGTTCTTACATTTAAACAACTAAAGATTTACAAACACAACAGAATTAATAGGTTAGGTAGTTATTCAGAATAAATCATTATCTTTGTAATTAATTGTTCCTGGAGCAGGATCAACTTTAAACGGAACTTACTTAACTTTCTTTTTCGCGCCAAAATTTAGTGTGATGGCTAAGGGCATTTTCACTTAAAAGTGTACCCTGTTAAAAATACGATATTTTTTTTAAAGTTGTGTTTTTAATATGTTTAGAGATCTCAACCTGTACTTCATAGTCTGACGGACTGGAGATGGTATTTTATTTTTAATAAATCGAGTGTTTTCCTTATTAAAAACGGAAAATAAATGGACTATGTAGTGAAAAAGTGGTCATTTTGGTGACGACGTAAAAATCATCCTGTTTTATTATTTTAAGTAGCATGACTCAATTTTTATTTTCTTTTGCTACTGAATATTAAACAATCCATCGAAAAAAAAAAAATACTAACCTTCAATTGAAATCTCATTTCTCTAAAATGAGGTTCCAACTTCTGTTTTGTGACAAGTGACGCTACAAAGATCGATTTTTTATTAATTCCCTTGATAAAGGGCTTAGTTTTTTTAATGAATGTATTTTGTAGTGTTCAATATTGCAACAGGCTTAAACAATATTCAAACAAAAATAATTAAACAATGAAACTAAAGTTAAAAAAATATATTTTGTTCACATACAAATTGGGACAGTCACCAAAGTGACACATTGAAAAACCTTAAGCTGAGATTACATGATACAAAATGAAACATAGCGTTGGTAATTAAAAGTATTTATTCTTTCACATTTCTATTAAAAGTATATAAAACTAATATTTTTATATCTGAGGGTGGATAGGCTTTGTTAGCCCGCGAAGGTCAAGCTTTTTTATATATTTCTTTCTCTGATTTTCATATTCCTGAGGGCGTTCTTATTTCAGTTTTTCCCTGTACCGTTTCGTCCTTTCCGCGCCACTTAGAGGCTTTGAGATTTATTATAAAAAATATCTGAAAATAAAATACTGCAGATTGTAGCTATGTAATCCTAGCTTTATGTGTCACTTTGGTGACATTTGTAGTCAGTCCTATATGTGACGGAATAAAAATGTCACCAAAATGACGTCACATTCGCGGGTAAATATTAAAGAAAAATGTTTTCTAATCACAATCCAATATTTAGTAAGAATGAAACATGTGAAAATATTTGTAAGTTTTATCTTATTCGGTTGAAACAGTTGTAGGATGTAAAACGTTCTATATTAACAAAGAAATAACGTTACTAACCTGACAAAAAACTGGAGACAGCTGCCGACACAAACAATAACACCATTTCACTCAAGACACTGGCGATAAACTAACGTTTAAAAATTTTGGCAGTAATCTTCTTCACATAATGTTGCCATTTAAATTATTATGAGTTCCTTTAGTAATTATTTGAACAACTGAAACCGTCACTAAAGTGACATGTCCGGCTGGTTCAAAATTTAGAACATTTTTTGAAAACGTATTTTGGCCTGTGTTATTAGAGTTTAAATTTAATAAATTTAATTTATGTGACGACAAAGACATACACTATGAACACGCCAAAACTTTTAAATGTATTCGTAGTAGTTTTTTAGTAATTTTGGTCAATTCAATGTTGGCAAGGGGTGGGACATGCCAAAAACAGTTACTCTGAATATTTGAAATACGCATAAATTAATAATTAAAACGTGTTTTACCTGGATTTCAGATGAATTCGTAAATTTAATGAATAATTTACTTTTTCAATTCATAAATTAAATCATATGCCCATAATTTATCTTGCTATAAAATTTTGAATAAGTGGGACAGTCTCAAAATCGCGGGTACACTTTAAAGTGAAGATGCCCCTAACATCTATTGGCTAAAAAATAAATTACTTTCTTATCAGTGTTATTTACAGTTTGATAAATCTACCTATAACATTTGACATTCGTTTTCTTATCAATGATATCTTGTCGTAACGTTGACTACACACTGCACGTAGCGATTTGCGACGTGTTTTTCTTTATCGAAAACTATAAATAAATGAGAATTCCAAATCGGTCACATTCGTTTATTACTAATGTAGGTATCTCAATCGGTAGACGAAATACCCAACAAAAATAGTACAACCTTTTTCTTTTTAGCAAGGTAGTTAGAACACTTAGAACAATCATTTGTCCTGTTTAATCTGTCTCAGTATACTGTATATGTATGTGTATACCCAGTATACTATAGTAGTCTTTGATCTGTCTTGTCATTATGACAGATAAATGTAAACAATAAACAATGTTTCTGCCAAAAAAATATCGGGTTAGTTTCGTTAAGTGGAAAAGTACCATTATAAATAATCACAACTTCACAATACACATTATCGGAGAGTACCCTTCATTGTGTTGTATTTTGTAGTACTAATCGAAATATCAAGTTGAAGAAGCACATCACAGTGCTCAAAAATGTCTAAACAAGTGGTCAGCGATATGATGAAAATTTTCGTGAGTAGTGTAACTGCTGTGCTTCCGGAAAACCTAATCAAAAAATTTGTTAAATACAATCCCACGAGTCAACAGTTGACTATAGATGGAGACAATATCAACTTACGTAATAGAAATGTACATTTGATCGGGAGCGGCAAAGCCGTGCAAAATATGGCAAAAGAAGTTGAAAGAATCTTGAATTCGAAAATTAAACATGGAATCGTAAGCATTCCTGCTGGGAGTTTAAATCATAAACCAACGAATCCGAATATTTTTTATTGTGAAGGAGCACTGAACAATCTCCCTGATGCCAGTGCTTTGAACACAGCTGAAAAAATTAGAGAACATATTACTAAGCTCGGGAATCACGATTTACTCTTGGTTTTACTATCAGGTGGAGGTTCTGCCCTCTTGCCTCTACCAAAATCTTCAATTACACTTGACGAAAAAACCACACTAATAAAGAAATTAGCAAATGCAGGTGCAGACATCAAGGAACTTAATACTGTCAGGAAAAGGATTTCAGACTTAAAAGGAGGTCAATTGGGAATAAAGGCACAACCAGCTCAAGTTATTTCTTTAGTGCTGTCTGATATTGTTGGAGACCCACTAGATTTAATAGCCAGTGGGCCTACTACAGAGAATAAAGATGACCCATCTCAAGTCATCAGTATAATCAAGAAATTTAAATTAATGGACCAACTTCCAGAATCAATCAGAACTGTTCTAAATGAAACTAACAAAAAAGAAGAATTCCCTAGAGAAAATGTAAAGAATTATATTATAGGATCAAACAAAATAAGTATAGCTGCAGCTGTAGATGAAGCAAAGAAGTTAAATTATTTACCTATCCCTCTGTCTGATGCAGTCACCGGGGAAGTGAAAGAAATTGCTTCTGAATATGCTAAATTAACAAAACATTTTTGTGACTTTTTAAAAGGCAGGTTGAGTTCTAATGATCTAAAGCAGCAAATTCAGTCTTGCAATGTTCCAGGGATTAATTCTGCAATTATTGAAAACTCATTGATAAGTCCATCAAAACAAGACCTATGTCTAATACTTGGTGGAGAGATAACAGTCAATGTAAGAGGTACAGGAAAAGGAGGAAGAAATCAACAACTGGCCTTAGAGTTATCAGAATCTCTCCATAATGCAAAAGATGATTTTGAAAACTTTGATGTGTTCTTCCTTAGTGCTGGGACTGATGGCATTGATGGCCCAACAGATGCTGCTGGTGCTATAGGCTACCTTGATTTAATCTCCAATGCTAAAAAGGAAAATTTGGACCCTCATAAATACTTGGCTGAAAATGATAGTTACAATTTCTATAAACAGTTTAAAAATGGAGATTTCCATGTAGTGACTGGCCATACAAATACCAATGTAATGGACATTCATATAATAGTTATAAGGAGAAATAAATAAACTTTTACAAATTAATTAAAAGTTTTATTTTATCATGAAGATGGTTTTAAAAATAGGCTGAGTTTGTCTTTCTTTTCTTGTTTTCCTTTAAATTTTGCTGAAGCTAGAACAGCCTTTTGGCACAGACCTGCAAACTTGTCCTTCTTCTTTTTATTATTGTTTATTACTTTAGGTTTCTCCTTTGTAGCCAAACTATTATTTTTGTTTTTTAATGAAAACACATCCAGGGCATTTGCATAAACATTGATTTCTTTCTTTTTGTTAAAGTTAGTTTTCTTTATATCTGGCTTCTGTAAAAAGGTTTTTGGTACTTCTGTTTCTATTACTTTTGATTTTTCATTTTGGCTTCCAGGTTTTATAGCTTGTTTCTGTGGCTTTATTGAAGGTGTAACAGTGCTGTGTTTGCAGAATGTACAGATTTGCTCCTAAAAACAGAATATTTGATTAATATCAATATTTATAAACTACACAAATGTTTCATCTAGTTTAGCTGTGGTTAGATACTTACTACATTGTTACTGTATAACAATTCTTGTTTGCGTCTCACATATTCTTTCCTGCTTTCTTTTGTTTTACGTGATTTCAATCTTAGCTTTTGCCTCTTAGTTAATTTGATTGGGCTTACCTGTAAAAAGAATGAATGCCAAACAGAAACCAGGAATGTACATAAATCTTAAATAATTCAACGATACCAATACTTCCTTACATTTATCTCAGTGTTCTTTTTCCATTCAATACAACACTTTGGACATCTAATTGTAGTGGAAAAGTATTTTTCAGGCAGGCCAAACCCTCTTGTTATATCTTTACAGCGCATTCTGGAAACCAGAACCAGTTTTATTATAATACGAAATATGTGTAATAAACCTCCCTTATTCTCAGATACTTACAAGTAATAACTTTTTAACAAAGTTTTAGTTTCGTCATTTTCTGAGCGAGATAGAGCTGTTGCAATGTTGTAGAGAAAACCCACTTGAGCTTCCGTCATTTTCACCGCTTTTAAATTACAACTTCTTATTGTATTGTAAGTATCGCCACGCTTTCCCCTGTTTACACCAGTTTCCAATTTGAGGTTAGAATAGTTTGGTTAGTTTATAATTTCGTGATATTTTTCAAGTTAAGTATTTTTTTTACTGAGACAAATCTCACTTGAGTCACTTGTATTGCTTATTTCTTCACTATCGCTAAATGAGTACCTAAAAATTGTGTAAGGTTAGCGATGAGCCGTAAATATTTACATTTTACGTTATCATTTTGATATATTGGTCATCGTTTAGAAAAGCTAGAAAACATGCGTCGGAAAAATCTCATAATTTAATGATATAATAAAAAAGTTAGGATAAGTTTTTTTTCACCTACTTCGTAGTAAGCATTTGTAAGATTTTCCTGAAGTTAAGTTATTTCTACGGATGGATAATTTTTTATTTGTGAAAAAAAATCTTTGTAATTTCCGGACGACCACATAAAACTCCCGCCAAAATGCCAAATGACGTTTGTCAAAATTGAATAATGTAATGCGGCTGTTTGCGTTTTTGACGAAATTCGCGCATTTTTAAAGTTATTTTTTGTATCATTAATTCAACAAAATTGTTTTTAGGTATTACTTATAAACTTGTTCGTTCCTAATACTTTCAAGAAACTATTGTATTTGCAAGCCCTTGTGGCGGATCCCGACAGCCCACCCGACGCGTTCCAGAAGTGAAGTTTTAACTGTTTAAAAAACGTGTTTCTTTGTTAGGTGTTGATTATGTGTTAAGTATTAAGAAGTGGCTTTTTCGTGAAGATAATTATTTTAGGATATTTGTGATCATTGAGTACCTGTTACTTTAAAAATGGATGTCGCCGACACTTACGCCACACAAAGCCAAGTCAAAGACGAGGTTGGAGTTCGTTGCCAGAAACTTTTTCAGGATTTCTTAGAAGAGTACGTATTATCCATATTTACTCATATTAATCGAATGGTTTCTTTTACCATTTCAACTACTTTCTTTGTTTTTCAACAACATTGAGGTTAAATGGTAACTTCGTTTTTCACACAGGTTCAAAGAAGATAATGAGCTTAAATACGAGAAAAACGCCAAAGAGCTTCTAAAACCTGAACTAAGTACACTAGAAGTCAGCTTTGACGATCTTGAGAAGTACAATCAAAATCTTGCAACCACAATAATTGAAGAATATTACCGAATATACCCATTTTTGAACCATGCCATATTGAATTATGTGTTGAGTCTTGCTGATTGTGGTATGAAGAAAGATTTGCAGGACAAGGAGTGTTATGTTTCCTTTGTTGATGTGCCGACAAGACATAAAGTCAGGGAGTTGACTACAGCAAAGATTGGTACATTGATAAGAATCTCAGGACAGATTGTAAGAACCCACCCGGTGCATCCCGAGCTGGTCTTGGGCACTTTTGTTTGTTTGGATTGTCAAACAGTAATTAAAAATGTTGAGCAGCAATTTAAGGTGGGTGTATATGTATATTTCAACTTCAATTTCAATATAATGTCTTATAATGGTTATTAAAAATCTGTTAGTTACTAAAACAATGTCTAGAAACTAAAATTATGAATTTTGTACACTTTTCCGTTAAAATATTTCTTATCTAATTTTGTTTTCTATGCTTCCAGTATACAATTCCAGCAATCTGCCGTAACCCAGTGTGTGCCAACAGACGTCGCTTCATGCTGGATGCTGACAAGTCTGTGTTTGTAGACTTCCAAAAAGTCCGCATTCAAGAGACACAGGCTGAGTTACCAAGAGGATGTATCCCTCGCTCTCTTGAAGTTATTTTGAGGGCTGAAGCTGTGGAGTCTGTGCAGGTAACTAAGACCTATATTTGATGAT
The DNA here is from genome assembly GCA_958449745.1 of Ochropleura leucogaster. NCBI lineage: Eukaryota > Metazoa > Arthropoda > Insecta > Lepidoptera > Noctuidae > Ochropleura > Ochropleura leucogaster. The sequence goes on along the minus strand of OY288223.1, from coordinate 6,535,616 downwards.
ACTAAAATTAAGTTTCAAGTTTAAAAGGGAAAAGAAGGTTATTTTTTTTTACATTTTGAGCACATCTGAAGACACACTTAACTGGCAGTTACACAATGTAGCATAATTTACCAATACATGTAAACATTTCTGTGGAAATACAAGAAATTTTTACTATAAATACTGTGTTGTTATTAACCGAACAACAACAAAATAATCAATAATTTTGCATAATAATAAACCGTTTTCCATCATCTTTTAGGCTGGCGACCGCTATGACTTCACTGGTACGCTCATAGTTGTTCCAGACGTAGGTTCCCTGTCATTACCAGGAGCTAAGGCTGAGCTCACCACCAGAACAAGACAAGGCAATGAAGGACAGATGGAGGGCATCAAGGGACTAAAAGCTTTGGGAGTCAGAGAGCTGCATTATAAGTAAGTACTAATAGAGAACTTACCCCTGGATTCACCTGCATAGACGGAGATAAAAGTAGCCTATGCAATAACTTTTTCACCACCACAGACTTCAATATCACTTCTATTAAAGTGTATAGTGGCGCAAACGATTATCCAGGTTATAAACCATATGTGTGCCAATTTCTATCTGAATCCAGGCTGTACTTTGCATGAAAGTGTAAAAAATATCCATCCTCACAAACTTTCGCACTTATAATTACAATAGGATTGTCTTCTTCATCTTGTGTTGGCTGTTGTGGCTACTTAACATGGTTTCCTGACTAAAGTTTCCAGGTAACAAATGTGTTGTCAGTTTCCCACAAGAACATTTTTACTTCAGTTAAGTTTATATTAAATTGAGCCTTACATACTTCAGATAATAATCATAAGCCATGGGACATCAATAAAAAAACATTCTTGAGTACAGGGCTATTTGTTTTCGGATTGCAGTCATCAAATGATTTCTCCCGCTCTGGCCGGAGCGGAAGGGAGTGTCAGACTTAAGTACAAGTCTGACATTCCCTTCCGCTCTAAAACCCATCCATGTTCGTTTTGTCCTTTGTGTTCCGGGACAGCAGTATCACATTCGTACAATTCGAAACCTGGCAAGCAGTGACCTTACCACTGCTTTGCTCACATCTCTTTGAAGCGTGCTTAAAACAAAACCGCTCCGTGGCTAGACGAACGGACGATGATGAGCATTGCTCACCCCCGCGTCTACGGTGGCCGGGTAACCGGGAGTCGTCTCACAGCACCCGTCGCCCGGAGTGTCTCACGCGGCGGCTGGGTTAGTTTGATCTCTCCCTCAAACGTCCAGTCACGAAAAACCGCCGCCGCCGATCGCCTGTACACACGGCGACAGATCAACCTATACAAAACCAGTTTATGCGGATCTCTCATTGTACTTGAAATTTATGGTGTACGATCCGTTGTTGAGAGAGCAGCATAAACTGGTTTTGTATAGGTTGATCTGTCGCCGTGTGTACGAGAACACAGCGGTGGTGCTATTTTCCTAAGCTTTTTCACAGTTAATAAACAAAAAAGAATCAATTCGGTTCTTTTTGCGTCACTTGAATGAGCGTTGTTGCATAATTAGAACTGCAATCTACCATGTTACAACTTCTTTCTTATCACGATAACACCATTGTTACAGTTGCGATTCATAAATCAGTACTAATGAAGTATTACAAGCTCACTTGAGAATATTATCAGTATACTGCGAAATAAGCCAAGAAATCAGGTTTATTAGCAAAGGTCCATAATGGAGTTTATATTTATCATGTTTTCCAACTATAACACTACAAGATGTGGGTTGTTTTATGTGAAATCTGTATTATACTCATTCAAAAAGTATAAATAAAATAATTTACCATCACGCCTGTAATCCCCGAAATTTTAAGCAGAGGTGTACTTTATAGTACATCCAAATTTTCCCAGTTATATTTAAGCTCCATGTAAAGGGGAACCAGCTTATTGCCTTCAACCGGGCGCAAATCCAAACTCCGTGGCTACTAATCATGCTCGCGCAGTAAACATAATTATTTATTATAATTAAAAATAACTTATTCAACCAATAATTTAAAAATCTTGTCAACAGAACTGCTTTCTTAGCGTGCAGTGTGCAAGCGATATCTCGAAGGTTTGGCAGTGCCGACATAGCCACTGACGACCTTACCACCGAGGATATGAGGAAGCAGATGACTGATAAAGAGTGGGACAAGGTAAGTCGGTACAAGATAGCTAAATGACCAGTGAATCTTTATTTTCTATTATGCTTGTGGATGCGCAGAAAACAAATGACGCACCCACATGACTCTCGACACAGTCCGCATCTTCTGGAGCTGTAAAAGGAAGGGCCTGTTTGTGTTTGGACTTAGAGTGTGGCGTTGACGTGGTATTAGCTAAAATAAGTCGCGTTAACGTCTACGTAAAAACAGAGATAGCCTAGTGGTGTGGCCATTTGACTACCAAGTCATAGGTCCCGAGTTCGAACCCTCTTATTTTTCGTATTCATGTACGCACATGAATACGAAAAATAAGAGGGTTCGAACTGTTATGTAGTATTATCACTTACTTCGGTGAAATACCAGCATGTCTTAAAGATCTTTCTCGACGGCATGTTAGCCAGTTCAGAGGTCCATAGGCGGTATAGAAACTGTGACACCAAGTTATTCACTAATACGCGATGAAGAAAGAAGCGTAGCATAGTTCAACTGATTGATTAATTGTCCTTTGGCTGAACTACCACTACACTTTGACGCAATATTATGGGTTTACCTTGAAAATTGCTTTCAATCTCATTTGTGAATCATTTTCTTATAAAAAAAAACTCATAATTACCAGGTATATGAGATGTCTCGCGACCGCAACCTCTACAACAATCTGATCACAAGTCTGTTCCCGAGCATCCACGGCAACAACGAAGTGAAGAGAGGCATTCTACTCATGTTGTTTGGTGGAGTTGCTAAGACAACTATTGAAGGTAAGCATAATGTTCCATCATCATCTGTTGACTGTTTCAGTCTAGTAGGATGCGGTTGAATTTTAGCTGATACTATACACATGCTGCCTGGGTTGTGGAAGTCACATAGGCGTAATATTATGTAAGGTAGTCACACATCTACAGACCAACCTAGGCGAGCTCTTGGCTCGGCTTAACCTAAAGATCGACCCGAGCGACGAGAATCATTTAGCTACTAGGTCCTCCACAATGTTCCTTAGTAAAATAACATTAGAAAAAAGAAAATACATACTAAAAATTATCAGTTCTTGCCTTTTTTATCTTCGCTTGTGTGGGATATTTTAAGCACCAGAGCATTGAAACCAATCAAACATACCCAAACTTGATCAGTTTACTATTAGGCACTGAAGAGTTCTTATATACTCCTAACTCCATCACCAGATCAACTCCCAAGTTACCAAATTACAGGATTCCCAAGTAACACAGACGTGCTGAATAATGATTGAGTAGAGCAATCATCAAGAGCATTAAGCTGAATACTAAGCTGAATAACGTCTGAGTACCGTCTATTCAGCTGTTATTCAAGCAAAAAGGGCCCCAATTTTGAATGCTTAACGCTGAATAACATCTGAGCAACAGCTAAATAACATCTGAGCACCATCTGAGTAGGAGCTTAATAACTTTTGAATAACAGCTCACATTGTTTTTATTAAGCTCTTACAACTGAGTTATACAGTTTATTCGAATTGGTTATTGTATTCAGAATTTATTAAGATTGTTCACATTTTTGCAAACTTTATTCATACAAATTGTGAAAATAATTCAATATTGGATTTTAATGTATAATGTTGATTTGACATTCGCCGGCGAACTTATAAAATCGAAAACTTATAAATTTAAATTGACTAAGTTAGAGGTCTGCTATAATGTTAATTGTTAGTGCGCAAGTAATTTTGTCGTGAATATAATGTTTTTATTTTTCATTACACGACGCGCCGCGTGAATAATCAAGATAACAGATAGTAAATAGTATTTTCATACAAACATACTAGGTCTGACAAAAGTACTTGTGACGAAATAGTTAATACTAGCAATTTTAACCCATAAAATAAGCCATAAATTAGTTGAAAATGTTGTAGTTGTGAGATTAAGCATTTTGGTGATTCGTAAATTCCTTTTAAGTATAAGTTACAAAGATTTTTAATGGCGATCGATAGTTTTTGCTTTATAATGCTGAATAAAAGTGCACATATGTCTTGTTACTAAGCTATAACTTTAAAAAGAGAAGACTAACTTCTGAATAACAATTATATAGGTAGTTTGATCACATTTCTACATTCAGATTTTTAGGGTTCTCTTATCGAACGAACAAAAACCTTTTTTAATGTGGTATTTTCCCACCCGGCTTTCACTAAATTGAACTATTAAAAATTGGAAGACCATCCATGTTTATATTCAGTGATATGTTATATTCAGTGTTTTTTTTTTATTCTCAATAAAAAAAAGATATCTTTTCTGGCACAACGTTTGTGTTAATCAATATGTTTTTAAGTATCTCAATGACGCTATTGTGCCAGTATTCACCTTGCTCAATAGACTTTATGTGGACTTGTCTCGGTGTATTTAAAATTGTCCTTGGATCATTAGGTACAATGTCTGGGAATCTTTGATTTAATATTTCTGCCAAAACCTTTAGTGCTACTTGTGTAATGTTTTTTTCGACAGCCCATTTTCTGATTTTTTCTCGTAATATAAAATTTTTCATGTGTTCGGTACATTGTTCTTCTTCGATATCTGTACAGCTACCATCAGATGCACTCTCTTCTTGCGTAAATCGCAATGCTGTTTGACTTATTTGGGGGACGGAACCCTCATCATTGCACGGCAAACACGCATGATGGCTGGGACCGGGTTCAGTTTTGTTCAAACAATTTTCACAAATCCTTTGATGAACAGAAACACTTGGACAATTACTACTTCTGATATTTAAATATTCTTTTAACAATTTTCTTTTGATATTACCGGTTCTCTTACTTTTTTCCATAACGCAAAAAATAAATACGTACAATAATACTTTAATTAAGCTGGTATTAAGCTATAGACGCTATAACAATACAAATATGGTATATAATTTGAATAAATAGTTTGAAACTCTCTATTATACTGAAAAAAGCTTAATAAAAACATAAATAATATTGTTTATTCAGCAGCTGAATAATTAGTAAAACATAGAATCTTATCCAATTTAAAGATAAAATAAAGACAATTATTCAGTATCAAGCTGTATAATAGAATTATGTAACAATATTATTCAGAAGGTGATACTTTATTCAGCGAATAGCTATTTCAAACGCTACTAGCTTAGTACTGCTTTAATAATAGCAGGACAGATTATGGTTATTCAGATAAATGCTGCCTACGGGGCTGTTTTTCAGCTTTAAGCCACCTGGTTAGCGTAATGCTAAATAACGTCTGTATAATAATTTTACGGTGATTGGTTATTAAGCCTAAAGAAGGGAAGGAGAGAAATACAGAATATATTAAGCTTTAAGAAATTTAAGGCTCCGAACTCAACCTAATTCAGCATTTGGCTATTCCCAAAGCTCTTATACAAACTATATTCATCTTTGAACTGTAAAATGTTCTTAATGCGTACTGTTATCTTGCTTATGTGTTATTTGGGTTGTCATCCAAACTATATTTACACAAAAAGTACAACAATTAGAAATAGGATTAAATGACCTTCCAAGATTTGATTACATTATATACTGCATACTCGTTCCCACATATGAGGCTAAGGTAATATCTTCTTGTGTATAACTTTTTGTACACACTCATAATTCTTTAACTGTCCATCAGGTACAACCCTCAGGGGCGACATAAACGTATGCATAGTAGGCGACCCGAGTACGGCCAAGTCTCAGCTACTGAAACAAGTAAGCGAGATCACTCCCCGCGCCGTGTACACTAGCGGCAAGGCTTCCTCTGCCGCCGGTCTCACCGCAGCCGTCGTGAAGGTATAAAATAAAATAAAATCAAGCTTCTAATTTACTACTTACTTAATTTAATTTGACGGCACGGTTGGCGCAGCGGCTGCGCGATTGACTGCTGCGCTGCGTGTCGCGGATTCGATTCCCGCACAGAAAGAATATTTGTATGGCCTACAAATAGTTGTTTTATCTTTTTTTGGGTCCCTTATTATCAGTCATTTTAATCACTATCTTAAAACAGGACGAAGAATCCTTCGACTTCGTGATAGAAGCGGGAGCGTTGATGCTGGCAGATAATGGTGTGTGCTGCATCGACGAGTTCGATAAGATGGACCTCGTGGATCAGGTGGCCATTCACGAGGCTATGGAACAGCAGACTATTTCTATTGCCAAGGTATGTAAACCTTATATAACATTTTGTTTACATTATTTGTTTCTATTAAGTTGATTGCAGAAAAACTAGTGTCTAAAGACCTTTTCAATAGTACGTCAATTTCAATAAAAACGTAAATAACGGCCATATCTTTTGACTGTGTAGACTTAGAGGGTTGATTTTCACAGCTGCAAGGAACCACATACTTGAGAATATGTTTTTAACTGTTCACTGAATACTTCCACGCGTTCCCCATATAAAAGGTTTTGATAGACAGAGTGATCCTACATTATTTTTTGGATCCCAATTCGTTCTTTTATTGAAAATAATTTATTATAGTTCTTAGTCTTCATATTTTTGGCCAGAAGTGTCTGACAATAATTAGTGTGAGTTTAGAGGAATAGGACATGTTACTTAAAAAAAATAAGAAGTTTAAATAGTAAAAAGTACTATCGACACAAATAAACAGCAAGATTATTTATTGACATAATCCAAACTATTTCTTATTGTAATAACTTTCTTTTGTTTTAGGCTGGAGTGAGAGCAACTCTAAACGCGCGGACTTCAATCCTCGCCGCGGCCAACCCAATCGGTGGGCGTTACGACAGAGCGAAGTCTCTACAACAGAACGTGGCCCTAAGTGCACCCATCATGTCGAGATTCGACCTGTTCTTCATACTCATAGGTAAGTTCTTCATCACTCTAATATTATAAAGTCGAAAGTTTGTATATGTTACCTCTTTACGCTAAAATGTCTAGACCGATTTGGTATTATTTTTATCTTGGTCTACACGGGTGAAACCACGGGGCCCAGCTACTTCAGTATTTTTTTTTTTTTGCTAAAAGCTTGATTCCGATTTCTGGATATTTTACGACTATTTAAAAAAAATGTATTGCAACGTATACGGCACAGCTAGTAATTATATAAATAAATACATAAGTACGGACAAAGTTGACAGCTTTACGTCATGTGTTCGATCGCGTTCTTATTCCCTTTATGTCCCTCTGTATGGAATCTTATCATTCGCAAGACTCGAGTATTCCTTATAAATAGTTTCAACCAATTAAATCGCAAACTAAATAGTTTTAAGTACGGATCTGAGTGTTGTTCCCAGTAAAATAATACAATTGGTTCTCCCTGTTACAGGGGCCTTAAAAATAACTGGCGAAATATAGGTGTACTTCACAGTTTTATATTCAGGCCATACGAGGCATAAAGTTATGTCGTTTATATTGTGGGTGTTCCTTTACTCAGCTAACGAAAGTTTTCCCTTATTTTTAATAGATGAGAGCAGTGAGATGGTGGACTATGCTATAGCCAGGAAGATTGTTGATCTTCATTGTAATAAGGAGGAGACATATGACTGTGTCTACTCAAGAGAAGATCTGTTGAGGTACATCGCGTTCTCGAGGTCTTTCAAGCCGATTATTACTGAGGTAAGTCTCATTTGAAGAGTTTGAAAACTATTTATTTCAACTTAAATTTCTTTTTGTTGTACATATCGCAGTACTGACTAAACTATCTAGTGAATAACATTCAAACATAAGTATATGATTTCCTCAGAGGTTCTGTAGATTCAAATTAGGTTAGGACATATCAACCTATTCAAAACCAGTTTATGTGGATCTCTCATCGTACGGGAAATCTACTGTGTACGATCCGTAGTTGAGTGATTTGCATTAACTAGTTTTGTATTGTATTGGATGATGTATCCTCCTGTGCACTAAAAGAAAATACAAAATATCTACCATCTTTGACGGGCAAGAGGGCCTTCAATATTATTTTCTTTTGAGAATGTGACTTCTTCGACGTGTCATATTTCTTACGTGAATTAGTTTCAGTCCAACTATGTGACATCATCGCATTGGTATTAACTTCAAACAGTTCCAACAAAATGCAGGATCTTCGTTTGTGATGCTGCTCTGCTGACAACCCATACCATCAAAGTCAAGCCCTTCATATACTTATTTTAAAATGAAAATTATTTCCCTTAGGAAGCTGGTAAGCTCTTGGTAGAGTACTACACAGTCCTGCGGCAGCGCGACGGCGGCGCGGGCGGCGGCGGCGCGTGGCGGATCACGGTGCGGCAGCTGGAGTCCATGGTGCGACTCGCGGAGGCCATGGCCAAGATGCACTGCAGCGGACATGTCACGCCGCAACATGTACACGAGGCTTACAGGTAATATAGCCAAGCATATTTGTCCAAAAATGCGCCTTATGTAATCGACCGATGATCACAATTCGAAACTTTTTTTTTTACTCCGTATTATGTTCAATCTGATCGCGTCAGTGCCTATTCAGTATATATTTTTTTTTAAGTCAAAAACTCGTAGAACAAAGGCTGTTTCGTCCGATAGACCACGCAGGAGGGTTTGCGTTTACTATGCAACACCTTGTATAATGTTGTCCCCATAATGTTCGAAAAGATAAAGTAAAAAAAAAACAAAATTTGTTGTTTCCTTGCAGATTACTGAACAAATCCATCATCCGTGTGGAACAGCCTGACATTCACTTGGATGAAGACGATCCTCAGTACGAACCCAGCATGGATGTTGATCAAGAACTACCGAATGCCGGCACCAATGGTGGTAAGTTTAGATATTTTGAGATAACTCATTTGCCATCAACAGTTACTTATACATAACTGGTTACTCTGGCGCTGTTAACCAAGAGTTCGTGCTGGTGAACTTTGTGGCAGATTGAAAAACTAGATGGCAGCGGCTTTGATGCATCTGCAGCTGGTACTTTCGCATAAATTGAATAAAACAATATTTACGTATAAATCATTTGGTTTTAGATGCTCCAGTGAACGGAGACTCGGCTCCTAAAAAGAAACTGACGTTGTCTTTCGAAGAGTATAAATCTCTGAGCGATATGTTAGTCGTATTCATGAGGAAAGAAGAAATTGAGGCGGAAACCAGAGGTAAGTCATCATATTTGCGACTTGTATAAATACGTAACTAAACTTCATCTCTTTTTACGAAGAAATAGTCACAGGTGTACTGTAAAATCGAAAGCATTTTTAAACAAGTAAAGCTGCAAATCACTTACATGCCTGCTTTTCACCACTTCCTAGTATTTTAGTTAGGGAAAAGAAGTAGAGGAAAGATCTCTCCAGCTACATTTCTGTCTGTCATGTTAAAATAACATGATTTTTTATAAAAATAAATAAAATAGCCATAGGCCTCCCCCATAAACTTCCACGTTTCGCGGTCATGGGTTGATTTCTTACGAAAGTAAAATTCTATCTTTAATTCCCTGGCCTTAACATGTTTACTTCCTCCAATCTTCTCTTTTAGTCACCATCTCACCTTTATGGTGTAGTTAGTGTCCAACCTGGTTTCAGATATTTTATGCTGTCCATGGGCCTCTAAATTGACTCAATATGTCATAATCTCTTGGATTATGCTGATTTCCTCACGATTTTTCCTTTCACTGAAACCGTTATTTTACAGTTGAGCCTATCTTTCACATACAATTAACATTAATATTATTTTACAGGAGAAGAGAGTGCTGGCATGCGCAAGAGTGCGGTCGTGAGCTGGTATCTTGAACAGCTGGTCGGTCAAGGTCAGATAGAGAACGAAGACGAACTACTCGAAAGGAAGACCTTAGTTGAAAAGGTTATTGATAGGCTCATGTACCATGTAAGTTCAAGTTTCAATTATGTTCAACTGCACCTGTTTTACAAAGCAGAAGTGAACTTCATTTCTGCAGTTATGTTTGAAGTCCCATGTAATGGCGAGCCTATTTACATTAACTGATTGCATAGCCATACTCGGGATTGCTACTTGGGAGTTGCTTATGTTCAGCTATAGCGCAGGCGATCCCTAGACCAAAGAGGTGGTTTAATAACTTTATTTATTCTAAAAGGCCATTAAACACAATACAAAAACTCAAATAAAAATATTATTAATATTGTGTCAAGCACTTTACTAATATTGGACAGTGCAAAGCAGTATGTAGTAGGGTCATCTGTGTATATGCTATTGGCGCCATGAAATATAACTAAGACCCAGAGCGATACCGGAATACCTTGTTTTTCGTTATAGTCGGGATAAAAATATTTTTTATTCTTTTCTTTATCTATTTATAGTAAAAATATTCACTAACATTTTTCTTTGTTTTCAGGACCAAGTTATAATCCCGCTTTCAACCACGGGCCTCAAAGCGTCGCAGAAGTCCTCAGATCAAGAAGTGGAAGATGATCCCTTACTAGTAGTTCACCCTAACTATGTTGTTGATACATAGACATTCCGTGGTTAAGCTCATCTTTTTTATAAAGTTTTTTAATCATAAATCGTTTTTTTTTTCGTTTCCTTTTCTTTGATGGCGAAACTCGTTAAAAAACACTACAAAATGTCTTCTTGAGCTAAATCTTTCGAGACTAAGCTTCTACTTACTTCTTCACAACCTGGTATGAAGCATTAGTAATTTTAATAGCAAACATAATAATTATCCTTCTTATAAAACGAATCTACTCAAGTTTTGAAAAAAAAACTACTAACTGCCCCTAAGTAAAAAATTAGGCGCTCGCGGATCCTCGAGCACGCATGCCGCAGAGGATACGCTCAATATCTGCATCGATTTAAACATAGAGGCAAAAAATTTTTTGTTTGTCGGGAAAGCTGCTGTAGTTTAGGAGTTTTGTAGGAGGTTATAGAACCTCCTTCTGTTATTGAAGTTCGACAGCATACTCGTATATAGTTTTTTTAGGTATGCTCAGCGATAACTCCGCCAACTGTAAATCGATTTTCTTAATTTTTATTTTTTTCTTAAGGGTGTACTTCCGAGAGGTAGTCCCATATTAACTTTATTTATATTGCTAGGGTAGTTTATAAGTTATTTTCTATGATATATATTTTTTCTTCTATTTATATACAGGGTGGCCAGTTGATAGGCGTCCAAAGAAAAAAAATAGGTGCCTTATGCTAAGGGGTACCCGAATTACCCCCATGTATGTTCCGCGATTATTTGTAGTTTAGGAGCTAGAATTTTTTTAAGTACTTTTTTCAAAATATTCACCTAGCATTGGTTTTTATTTTTTATGTCTTTATTCCTATCATTTTTAGATATTCTTTTTTGTGGAATCTATTAGCGATAGCAATAGCTACCATGCAAAAAATAACCGTTTACCTAGGCATTGTAGAACTTACCACAAAATTAGTCCAAAGTTCAAAATTACCATTAGAGTTCGATAATCAAAAATGTTCAGAGCTTAAAAAAAAAATAAGTTAGGGGTGCCCAACGACCATACAGCCCGTAGACGCCTAATGTTTGATATATTGTTCCAAACCAATTCTGTCAACTAGCCGAGGTATGAGGAAGCGGGGTACTGCATTCTGATTGGCCCGACCAAGGTCATAGGGTAGAATTAGGGATGGGACAGGTTACAAAAAATACGAAGATATCGATAGCTTTCCATACCTATAATCAAAATGTTTATAATAATTTTATTTCACATTCCGATTTCAAACCGAATCAAATCGAAAAAAAAACATATATGAACAATATTTTGACAGATTTTATATTTTTGAAAAAAATTTTTTTTTTTTATGAATCCAATTAATCTTCACATTTAGAGAACCTCGGTGAGACCATTCGAAGGTACTTTCAGAAATCATTTCAAGTACAATAAAGTTGTTCTAGTAACCTATTATAAAAGGTACTATGTAACCACTACGAATTTGACCATTGTAAAAAAAAACTGGTAAAGAAAATGTACAACGTACAAACACCTACCAAATCGTTTTTGAAACGGTGACGGTTTTTCAAAGGGATAAAACAACTTCTGTTCTGTGCCTTCTGTGTTCTGTCTTTCTGGGTATCGTATTACCCAGTATTAACTGGGTTGTGGAGGTCAGATAGGCAGTCGCTCCATGTAAAATACTGATATTCAGCTGCATCCGGTTCGACTGGAAGCCGACCCCAACATAGTTGGGAAAAGGCTAGGCAGATGATGAAAACAACTTCTGTAAAATGCTATGAACATCCTTACTATAATATTATAAAAGCGAAAGTGAGTTTGTTTGTTTGTTACCTCTTCACGCTTAAATGGCTACATCGATTTTGATGAATTTTGGTACAGAGATAGATGGGAACCAGGAGATAGACATAGGCTGTTTTTTTTAGGAAACAGTGGGATGTGAGGGAGAAAAGGGAAAACTTAGCGTTGCTATTACAAATCAATAAGGCGCAAGGAGAACTGTGTTAACGCGAGCGAAGCCGCGGGAAAAAGCTAGTTTAGTACTATATGTTAAAGGACACCAGTTCTCTCCTTTGTGGGAATCTAGAACGTCATCATTTCACATCCAATTAAATGTAAAAAAAAAATATACATACGTAGTATTTTAATAGTCTTACATAGGCAGCCTACTTCATCTATCACATTACTACTAAACATTCCTTATTTTGTTTAACGTTTACAAAGTAACGATTTTTTAAATTAACATAATGTAGGTTTTATGTTTTATCGATAACGAATTTCGATAGTAGATTTGGTACATCTTTAACTTTTTGCCTAAGTACACGCCCACTATTGCTGTCACTTTCTAAGTACTATCATAAGAAAGAGACCTGTCTCAAAAGACATCAACGCGGGTCGGTGGTACATACAATTTCACCTGTAGCTAGCCAGTTTATGATGAACTCCGATAAATAATATCAAAAATTTTGTTTCATTATGATTATGTAATTATTAACTAACCGATGAAATGTTATACCGTTTTTCGGAAACTCGAATTTTGACCGTTTTTAACACACCGACGTATTGTACAAGGGGCCATTGTAATATTTTGTTTCCGATTTTTTTATACGGTAACACGGAAGTGTTTACGGATCACAGAAGTGGTCGAAACTGATTCGAAATTGTTGAGTCAGTTGAGTGGCGACTTGTATATGATTTATTAGTCAGATGTGTTGACAGACATCGGTCGCCTGTTATTAGGTGTCTACGGGCTGTATGGTCGTTGGGGGTGCCAGAGGTTTCTAAATGATCTTAAAAACTTCTATGGACCTTCAACAGACAAAATCGGTAAAAAAATATAGAGCTTGATCGGGGATTATTTCCTGTAATTAGCGTTGATAGCAACAAAGGTATTTTTACAGTTATTGTTATAATTTGGGATTTCTTTATTTTTGCCACTTTTATGATAAAAAAATACGGTAGATAGTTTACAAATTTTATTAAAACACGCTACAAAAGGTTTTCAAAGTGCCGCCTTACCACAGAAATGCACAATCTACATCTACGGAGGAAATTGTCTTTTAGTTGTAAACCATGTCTCGTCTCAGTGTTAAGTTAACGTCTGACAGCAAAATTGGTAATTCTTCAAGAACTCTTTGTAGGTGGCTCCATCGAGCTTGGACAGTGGTCTGGCTATGGATTCTCCATAGTCCGCTATCGAGAATCCTCATTCCGTAAGATCATCAAATTTTCAACACCGCTTCAGTGTGAAAATGTGGTCCGGCGTTCTCAACGGTGAACTACCAATTAGTTTACCACCACCATTCGAGCTGCCGTCCAGACTCGTGATGGTACGCACGGGACACTAACAATGAGGAAGAGCTGAAACGGAAAATCGAAGAAGCGGGAAATGTTGTAAGAAGTAACAGAGAAGCCTTTAGACAACTATAAGACAATTTCCTCCGTAGATGTAGATTGTGCATTTCTGTGGTAAGGCGGCACTTTGAAAACCTTTTGTAACGAAGCGGTGTTGAAAATTTGATGGTCTTACGGAATGAGGATTCTCGATAGCGGACTATGGAGAATCCATAGCCAGACCGCTGTCCAAGCTCTATGGAGCCACCTACAAAGAGTTCTTGAAGAATTACCAATTTTGCTGTCAGACGTTAACTTAACACTGAGACGAGACATGGTTTACAACTAAAAGATAATTTCCTCCGTAGATGTATATTGTGCATTTCTGTGGTAAGGCGACACTTTGAAAACCTTTTGTAGCGTGTTTTAATAAAATTTGTAAACTATCTACCGTATTTTTTTATCATAAAAGTGGCAAAAATAAAGAAATCCCAAATTATAACAATAACTGTAAAAATACCTTTGTTGCTATCAACGCTAATTACAGGAAATAATCCCCGATCAAGCTCTATATTTTTTTACCGATTTTGTCTGTTGAAGGTCCATAGAAGTTTTTAAGATCATTTAGAAACCTCTGGTACCCCTAACTTATTTTTTTTTAAGCTCTGAACATTTTTGATTATCGAACTCTAATGGTAATTTTGAACTTTGGACTAATTTTGTGGTAAGTTCTACAATGCCTAGGTAAACGGTTTTTTTTTGCATGGTAGCTATTGCTATCGCTAATAGATTCCACAAAAAAGAATATCTAAAAATGATAGGAATAAAGACATAAAAAATAAAAACCAATGCTAGGTGAATATTTTGAAAAAAGTACTTAAAAAAATTCTAGCTCCTAAACTACAAATAATCGCGGAACATACATGGGGGTAATTCGGGTACCCCTTAGCATAAGGCATCTAATTTTTTTCTTTGGACGCCTATCAACTGGCCACCCTGTATAAAAATTATACGCCATAACTAAAAATGCTGAAATAAAAAACAAAAAAAATGAAAAAAGCTTTACTTCCAGAAGTCTGTGACTTTAGTTTGCTTCGTTGACTTTTTTGCCACCAATTTCGGGAAGTAAAGTTATTTTCCACTTTTTAGTTTATTTTTCTGGAAGTCGGTTTTTCATATTGAAACATAGCATTTATGTATCATTCAATAGGTATTTATTATCACTCATTACCCACTGTTACAGATTACTCTTAACTTAATGATACACATATTTTAGAGGACAGAGTTGATGATGAATTTGTATAAAATTATATTATCAACAACTAGTCAGCAAATAGAAGTGATTCTACCTTCTCATCATCAGTTTCTATAATCTTCTCAACAGCTTCATCATTTTTCTTATCTACATCCTCATCCAGATCAATTTTTTCAGTGATGGTTTGATTTTTAAATTTCTGTATACATTTAGCATTGATTGTAACTTCAGGCACAGTTGGCAATGTTGGAGGTCTGGTAAAAACAGAATTCATTCTAGGTGAATTTGAGACAGTGTATTCACTAGGCACTTCATTTGATAAGATCATTGGCCATGTGAACAAAACATAGAAGCGTTCAAGAGCGTTATTTATACACTCCTTCAATAATATGTTCCGTTTGCAGAGTACCTTTAGGTTAATATTTTCAGTGTATGGACCATTTGCCATCACACATGACATTATTGCTCTAACACCATTTATACATGCCAGTTGTGGAGGTAGCACATAGTTTCGTTGGCTTGGCGAATTTATAATCCTTGTGTTTGGAAAAAGCATTGGAGTTCCCCAAACATTAGGTGCATCAGGACCCATTATACGATAGTTGAATGTCTTCCGGGAATAGGATTTCACTCTAACTAAAGAAACATCTTGACTATTATCTCCTAAAGCCGGGTAGTCTTTACTGTAGATGCTGCCCTTATAACTAGCCTCATCTAAACAAGCATTCAAAAATATGATCATTTTGCGCAGGTTTGTAATATTTAAGTCTGCATAGGAGATAACATGATTAGGACCTAAAATTATACTATCCTGTGTATTCATTTTCTTGGATTCTGCTTCATTTTCTTTTATTATACAATTCACAAGTATCACAACAATAGCATCATTCAAGTCTTTGTGTGTGGAGGCTTCAGTTAACTTCTTTTTCTTAGCCCTGTTTTGGACTGATGTAACCAAAGAATTTTTCAAATTTTCAACTGCATCATTCAGGTTTTCACTGGCTTGCCCGTGATTCAAACGCCGCGCACCACGTCGAGGTGCATGCTCCAAATCTAAATGTGGATGCTTTTTCATCCATTTAAGCAAGGTAATAAATCTAGATCGAATTTTTGTTCTGTTTCTGCCTGGAAAAAATTGTGCAGCTGTTGAAAAGTTTACCGTTGAGTCTGGGTTGGACATCAACTGCACAAGTTTCTTATCATCTTCAACAGTCCAAACAGTTGATACTCTCATTTTGCTTAAGACTTGATACCTGGCACGTATTTGGATCATAGATCTACCCGGCAGAAAAGAGGTCATCTTCTTAAAATTAGTTCCAAATCTTTCCACACAATTAAGAATAACTGAATCTTCTTCAGCGAGAAACCTGCCTTTCCTTTGTTCAATCATTCTTAAATACTTATTATAGATTTGAATTTTAGTTCGGTTTTCCATTGCCGCAGCTATCTTTCCCCATGGAATGTAATTATCTTCTTTGTAATACTCTATCAATCTTTTAAGGTAAGTAATCTCCTCAGCGGTCCATTTAGTTCCAGTAAATGAGTTGCTCATATTTGTCCGAAAGTAAACAAAACACTGATACCCTGTCCTGCCAGTGTTAAGTTCACAAGCAATTTTATCCCAATCCTGTTTACAATGCCGGAGAGCTATTTTCTGCAATGTGGCATGTTCAGAGGTACCCCAACCATTTTTGCTAATAGAAGGATGAAAGAATAATTTCCAGAGGGCTTGATACTCGTGTGCTGTATGTCTCCTGTTTAATTTGTTTGCTATCATTTCCCAGTCATATTCCTGATCTAATGGAAGAGCTACTTTACTCAATGGCAATTTACTTACTCTGTCAATTTCCTTTCTAATGGCCATTATTTGTCTTTCAACATCTTTACCTGGTTCATTTAAGCGTTTTAAGTTGGTTATTTTGGAGAGCATCTCATTTTTTTTTATATCTATTGACATTTTGTGGATTGTTTTAACCAATTGAGATTTATCTCTAACTGTCCACCCCGGTGCTGAAATAACTAAGGAGAAATCATACATCTGAGATTTTGCCATTTTAGCATCGTCATTATCTGGAGCCGGGAAGTTCTGTCGGTCCTTGAAGTAGGGTCTACCACAACTAACGTACCGGAAAATTTCGTTTTTATCATTATGTGAACTATCACTATTTTGCACAACTTTTAGTTTCTGCCGACACTCGTTTAGACGAGAAAGAAGAACTCTCTCCAGTCTCTCTAGCTTTTCATCTAATAATTTGTTTGCCGACAGAGCCAGACTAATTTGAGCTACAGCTGCTGATGATTTGCTGTTTTCTCTAAAGATACTGGGAGTTCGTTTGATCGTGCGGCGCATGGAAGGTACGCTACGCGATCTCCCCACACTGCGTAAATCGTCATCGTCCACCACCTCGGTGAGCTGGCTAATAGTATCAGCTTCCAAAATCGAACCTTCATCGCCTTCGCCCTCATCGACTTCTGAATCGGTCTCATAATCCTCTACGATTGTATCAACATCCATGGTGTTATTTTCTGTGTGAAACTTCTTTCCAAGTCTTCAATGAAAATATTACATTAACATTAACTCAACTTTAAAATCAATAAATAACAAACAAACAGATTTTAATTGAAAATCAACAACTTTGTCTTTTTTCAGTTCTGTTTTGACTTTGACAATGACACCTGAGAAATGTCACTTCAGTTCAAAGACTACAATATAACTTCACTGGTGACTTGGCGTTTGTGGAAAAAGACACCACAATTTTTCGTTTTGTTTAAATTGTCTAACTATCCCGGTTCATGAGATACAGCTTGTGACAGACGGACAGAACCCCCGTTTTACCCTTTGGGTATGGCATCCTAAAAACGTTTGATGTAAAGTGTAGGTACCTAAAAATCCGAAGTTAGTTTTTTCATCATTTTAATATTCGATGTTTTGAAAAGCCAAACTTGTTTTGTTTAAAAACGGCTAATTATCAGAACCTTCGTTGAATGTTAACATTTTTCTACTTTCTTTTTCTAGTAATAACATCTTTTTTGAATGCGTGACGGTGGCGCTTTCATGGAAACCATTCAACCATTAACTGGCTGAATGGTTTTCATTAGCTTATATGAATGTAAGTCAAGAGTCGAGATAAAAAAAAATTCATAACTCGGTTTCAGTTCGATTTTGTACTCATACTTTACTTCGAAAAATAGCAATTGGAGGACTTTTTCGATAAGACTGTAGATCGTTTGGATGTGGCGCTTTTTTACAGTCGGTAAAAAAAAACTTGAAATGATAAGACTGACAATGTCAATGTCAAACACAGAACAATATACCTACTCCTAGCGGAGATGTCAAATCTGTTTCTGAAATTATGTCAAACTGTATGTAAACGTAAACCACCGACCACGTTTGTTTGTGTGTAAACAAAGATGCCACGAAGGGCGATATCACAGAGTACTTTTACTATTGGGCGATTTATCTGCAGCCTGGCAATTTTTTATTGATAATCTAAAGTTTTACTACAAATAGACCATGGGTGAACCGGGTATTATAAAAAAGTTAAGTGAAGAGGTAGTTAACAGGATAGCAGCCGGAGAAATTGTTCAGAGACCTTCAAATGCTTTAAAGGAGTTGATTGAAAACAGGTTAATTTACTTTAATACAAACGTTATAAGTTTGGATGCATGGATATTTATTCAGAGCGGCTAAAAATATCTGAAAGAAATTTGGGACAGATAGATTATAGTCTGAAATAGAACAGACGCGGGCATAAGCTAGTCCTTTCACATTTTCCAAATAGTATTCAAAGTTAATAATGTGGATTTATAAATACAATACGTATCAATTATATTTTAGGTTATTCATTCCTTATGTTTTTTTTATTACAGTCTGGATGCTAAGGCAACCAATATTGTGATAACTGTGAAAGCCGGTGGACTAAAATACTTGCAGGTATGTGATTGTAGTTATCTATAACATAACATAACATCACACCTGTAATCCCTGAAGAGTTAGGCAGAGGTGTTCCTAATGGTACACCCACACTTTTTGTGTATAACTGCCATGTCATGAGGAGTGTGCTTATTGCCATCAAACAGGCACAAATTCAAACTCCATGGATGCTACCTCAGTTCTGAGGAATTTATCATTATAATTACTTAAATACTTAAGTACCTATGTAAAAGGTCATCCCCAAAACTACACATCTAATTAAATCAACTTCACTGATAAAAAGGTTCAACATTACTGAGTGCTATGGATATTGTCTCTTAGAAACAGATAAAGGGGTGGGTAGAAGGTGGTAAATTAAATACTTGATTAGTCATATTCTGCCTTTTGTTAAATTTTCTTCATATCTATCCTTGAGGCTTGTTAGTCATCATCATTGTCTTTGTTATTATATTGGCCTAGAATCACCTACTGCTGATTACAGGCCTGTTCTTCTGCAACACTTCCCGGTTCTGTGGGTTACTTATCCAGGTGTACCTTGATTTTGAAGATATTATTTAACCAACTTAAGGTTTGAGTACACCAAAGACTACAATAGTATAGAGGAGTACACTAACAATTTATTTTATGTTCAGATTCAAGATAATGGCTCAGGTATCAGGAGTGAAGATCTAGAGATAGTTTGCGAGAGGTTCACTACATCTAAACTAAGGGAGTATGAGGATTTAAAGGAGATATGTACATATGGCTTCCGAGGAGAAGCCCTGGCTAGCATTAGTCACATTGCACATCTTACTATACTTACTAAGACCGCTACTGCTAAATGTGCTTACAAGTATGTATAAAAACACCCATTTTATAGTAACATTTAAATATATTGAAAATATTATAATTATGTAATTAAAAAGATGCAGCAATAGAAAAGGAATATAGTTGCCAGTAAGCATCTTAGTAAATAAACTAATATGTAAAATTCTCTGATGAAATCTTTCATATCTTTGGCTCAAAACAATATTACAAAATTTTCAGAGCTTCATATGAAAATGGAAAATTAAAAGCCCCAATGAAACCATGTGCGGGCAATAACGGTACCCAAATAACAGTTGAAGACCTGTTCTACAATGTGATAGCTCGCAAGAAGTCCCTCAGGAGCCCTACGGAGGAGTACACACATATAATGGAGGTTATTGGAGGGTATGCAATACATAACAGTCATGTTGGGTTCACTTTAAAGAAGTTTGGAGAGAATACAGACTTGAAAACACCTATGAATTCTTCAGTCATTGAAAATGTTCGAATTGTGAGTATGATTTAAATCATGGGCTAGTAATTCCATCTTACGATTTTCTTTATTTGATTGTGGTCTTAGAGTGTACACTCAAACTCCTTCCAGACGGGGGTCAGGATCTCCATGGGGGTCAGGATCAGGGGGACAGGGGTTCGATAATGGCTGCTTTAGCAGAATCATAATAGGATAATAAAATGACTAACGTTAAATTTCTTAAAATAGCCATAGACACAATAAATATTCTGAATTGTCACATTTTGACCATTTTACGAATGGTAACGTAATTAATTTTATTTTTCTATTATGTTTCTGCTTAAACAACCCTTTTAGACCTCCTGATTATTTATTTATTTATGAACACTCAAAATAGATGACAGGACATTAAATTAAGACAAAAGAGCACAAAGGTACTGCTTATTTCTTTGATGTTATGTTATTTTTCCAAATTAGCAGAAAAATGTTAAATTTCCAGATCCATGGCAATGCAATAGCTCGAGAACTAATGAAGATAGAGCTACAGGAGCCGACTCTGAAGCTGTCTCTAAGTGGTTGTATCACTAATGTCAACTACTCACATAAAAAGGGGACTATGCTGCTGTTCATCAATCATAGGCTTGTGGACTCATTATGTAAAAGTTTTTACATTACTATATTATTTTTATGTGGAAAATTATGCTGTGTGTGTGGACCCAACTGGCACTATTTAATCAGAAGAAAATATTAAGCATTAAAGTTGGCAGACTAGATTCGGACGACCCCTTTTTTTTGGATGGAAAATCATCAAATAACTTACCCCATTTACTGACTGAAACTCACCCAAAAAGGAACATTCCTTTTTTTGCCCTTAATTTTCCAGGGCTGCGGTATCTTTTTCGAACGACCCGCAACCCCGGATTCTGACCAAACAGGAACTTGAACCTGGCTGTGCCTTATTGTGTTAATCCAGTAACTTAACATTATGCCTATAATCGTACTACACTAGTACACATAAATGTATTATTGTTTTCAGCAATCAGAAAAGCCGTGGATTCAATTTACTCGACATATTTACCGAAAAACTCGCACGCATTTGTTTACCTCAGTCTTGAATTAGGTAAGCTTGAATAGATTTCTATGAACATTGTATGTTAGTGTTCCGTACTTCACAAGCAAAAAAACCTTTATTGGATTAATTTGTTGTCCGTCTGTCTGTCTGTTTTCAAGACCCAAGAACGCGTGGAGGTAACGTGTTGAAACTAAAACTATATACTCAGCTCTGTGGTCCCTTTGTGCTGTGAAATAATCACTTCTAAGTCTATGCAGTCAAAAGATATGGCTGTTTACGTTGCAAGTTGACGACACGGTTAGCGCAGTGGCTGAGCGATCGACTGCTGCGCTGCTGCGTGCACGGAACAAATATTTGTATGGCCTACAGATAGTTGTTCCGGGTCTGGCTGTTTGTGTATGTGAGTTTAAATGTTTGTAAACGCACCCACGATACAGGAGAAATTCCTAGTGAGGGGCAACGTATTTAAAAAAAAAGGTTTCAACGAAACTCTCGGTGCGCCAGTCTGTCTCGCTCTTGGCTGGGTTTGTTTGTTAACACATGGTATACGCAAGTTGCTTTATTTTATAGATCCAAGAAATGTTGATGTAAATGTACATCCAACCAAACACGAAGTGCAGTTTCTATACGAAGAGCAAATTATAGAGAAAATCAAATCTTGTATAGAAAGCAAGCTGTTGAGTTGTAATTCTACTCGAGTAATGTATACACAGGTATGTTTCAGGAGTTTAATAAACAAATAACTCTCTAACCCACGAATACTGAAACGTCACTCAAAATTTAAGGGCTGCTTAACATTTGAGCAGCTCCTAAACTTTAGATTTCGTATTGTCAAACTTCACTTTTGAGTATCTGTTAAATATAAGTGCTACTTAAATTTTGAGTGACGTTTCAGTATTCGAGTTATAAAGCCGTTTATGTAGCAAGTTTGTACGGAACCCTGCGTGTCTGACTCGTATTTGACCGGTTTGTGTACATTCCAGGCCCGTTTACCAGGCGCTACAATGGTTGAAGAAATCGTGAAAAAGACAACTGAAGCCGCCAAAGCAAACCCTAGTTATATGGTTAGAGTAAACTCCGATGTACAGAAGATAGATAAATTCTTTCCCACAATCTCTAAACCAAACGATACAACTGTTAACGATACTGATATGAATATAGATGAAGAGAAAAATGAAGAAAAAAGCACTACAGTACCTAACATTGTTGTGGAGTCTGCTCAAGACGACGAAATTCTAGAAAATTCGATAGTTGAAGAACCTAAAAATGAAAATAAAGTTAAATATAAAACTCATACAGCTTTAGACCAAGCAAATCTAAGTTATATCGATCCTAAAGAATCGTTTAAAACAAGAACATTTAAGTATGAACGAATAGAAACTAAGTTGACCAGTGTAAAACAGCTAAGATTGGATGTAGAAAATAAGTGTAATACGAATTTGAGAGAAATACTAGCGAATTTGATCTTTATTGCTTGTATTGACTGTCATAAGTCTCTTATACAACATTCTACAAAATTGTATTTGTGTGATACTACTAGATTTGCGTAAGTAATTATGACATTGATAGCAAAAAATTAGACTCTTTTGTGCCTGATCATTCCTTGACAGCCACCTTTATAATACTCGCCGCATACATCCTTACTAATATTATAAAAGCGAAAGTGTGTTTGTTACCTCTTCACGCTTTAATGGCTTAACCGATTTTGATGAATTTTAGTACAGAGATAGTTGGGAACCAGGAGACGGACATAGGCTAATATAAAAAAAGTGGGATTTGAGGGAGAAAGGGAGAAGAAAAGGCAAAACTAAGCGTTGCCATTACAAATGAATAAGGCGCAAGAGAAAAAACTGCAGGTAGCAGGTACCTGCAAATCAGGAAAGGGGAACTGTGTTACCCCGAATTTAACGCGAGTGAAGCCGCGGGCAAAAGCTAGTATATTTATATATTGCGTTTTCTCGACATCCGTGTATCACTAGCGGTATTCAGCAGAATACCAGCGTCAGGTAGTCTACCTAGCATATGCTGAGTTGGGACTCCCACTTGGTCCAACCTTGAGACACACTCAGCCTACTAATAGGCGGCCGTTATAAATTAGTAGTTATGTGATGTGTCTATGGGTCTATCTTCTATCTTTTTAAATCTTTGTCTCTTTTTCTCTCAGCTTTGTTTTTTGTATTGTGTATTTTGTTGCATAAAATAGGTGTTTTATCTATCTACCAGTTGACCATTTTAGGCAGTCACTTGACTACATATAGACATTCACTTGACCACATATTGAAACAGTTCATCATTTTCCTGCCCTTGTCCCATTCTATTTGGGGTCGGCGCAACACGTTTTCTTCCATTCTCTCCTATCAGACGTCACGGCATCATTTACTCCTGTCTCCTTCATATCATTCGTTACACAATCCATCCATCTTTTCTTTGGCCTACCTCTCGCTCTCCGTCCATCAACATTTTGAAACATATTGAAACACTTACTTGACCATATATAGACACTTTTGTGACCACATGTAAACAGTCGCGTAACCATGAACCAAACACATCTAGACATGCACTACTCTCAGAAACGAGACTACAGCACCACATACATTTATTTCTTGCTTAAGCCAACCAAGCCCCTAATTAATCAAAATAACATTTATTCTGTTTCAGAGAAGAACTGTTTTACGAGACAATGCTGTACGACTTCCAGAACTTTGGTCTAATAAAGTTGTCCAGTCCATTGCCTTTAGAAGAGCTGCTTGTGCTTGGGCTTAGCTCACAGGAAAACGAATGGGATCCTGAATTGGGTGTGTATGTTTTAAGAGAAAAAACGTGCAGTTAGAGACACTATCGAATAATGTAATATAGTATATAAATGTATCTGTATACATTTTGAAAAAAATAATAGAAAATAATAGTTATTTTTTTCAAAATCATCGATTTCTGGCTAGGAATATTCATTAAAAAAACGCTATAATGCCGTTTTAGTTTTAAAAGAAATCTAGCTCGAGACTCCTTTCAGTATTTTTTGCTATTTCGGATATATTTTCGGATTTATCAATCATTTAGAAAGAAAAATTTCGTCTGTACACGATTGGTGCTGAATTTTAACCGAGTCCTAAATCTCGAAAATATTATTTTTTTTTTTGTTTTCACAGTAATATTAAATTCGGAAACTTTATTGGCAATACCATGATTATCATAAAAACGTTACACCTTAGGTTCGTGTTGTAGATTATGGCCTACCAGGGAGGGGGAGGATGTTTCTGTCTCAGATTTGAGCATACTTTAGAGTTTTAGACTGATTTTCCCTTTTTCAATGTTTCAGGTGAAATGAGGGACATGGCCCAACAAATGGCCGAGCTACTAGTGAATAAGCGAAGCATGTTATATGAGTACTTCTCGCTTGAAATAAATGGTAGTGGGGAGTTGTTATCACTACCCTTACTGTTAGGTTTGTATCATATTATGTGTGATGTCAAGGTTGGCGCAGTGGCTGAGAGATTGACTGCTGCGCTGCGTGCCGCGGGTTCGATCCCCACACGAAACAAATATTTGTATGATCTACAGGTAGCTGTTTCGGGTCTGGCTGTATGTGTATGTGAGTTTAAATGTTTGTAAACGCACCCACGATACAAGAAAAATTTCTAGTGTAGGGCAATGTTTAAAAAAAAAACATGTTGATACCTAGACCAAATGTAGAAGAATCTTTCACTTGTATCCAAATTTGATGTACTACCAAATTAGTAGTAAGGTTGAAGCGACACTACAATAAATATTGTGGCAGTACCTATAAAAAGTACTGCAGCGCCATCTATGCCACATCGCGTAAGCAAAATTATCCATTACTAAAGCGTATATAGTAGAACCTGACTAATCGTCGGGCAGCCGGTTAAGCAGACGACAATCTCATAGCTTGAATTGCGAGATGATGTTCAGTAGAATGATGTTACCGAAGCGCCTAGTCAAAACTTGTGAGCAATAGTGCGCGACCACGTCTCACTGTATGAACATCAAGCTTATAAAAATGAATCCTACCATGTTGTTTTATTTTTGTTTTTTAGTCTTTTTCAGCTCTTTGATCGAATACAGCTCTTAAAACTTCGGAAGCTTTTTATTAAAACAATCCTTCATATAAATCCCTAACAGATGCCATTCTTTAAGAAATCTGTCGGGCAGTTGCCCACCAGACACTCCCTTTTCTATAGGGAGCTTTACACCCTGTTCTTCATAAAAAAGGGTTTAAAAGGAACCCTTGATGACACGCGACGTATATACGGTCATCCAAAACTTTAAACGTCATAATACATACCAAAGAATTTTATGATAGTTTTTCTCAGTTAATTGCGAGTAGAAGTATAATATTGTGGAAACGTGGTGAAAATATTTGTATCGAGAACAAAGAGTGTCTATGTCTATATCTAGATGTTAAGAGATTGGCCATTTCCTATAGTTTTAGCTGTTCGCCAGAACGTCCAATCTGACTACCTGTAATTACTGTCAATGATCTACATATTTAACAGTCGTTACAGGTCAGCCAGTCTTACCAAATGTATCGTGTTACCCTCTACAACTACTACGTACGTATAATTACTATGTACTAACTGGGTGATAGAAGTTACATAGGCAGTCGCACTATAGAGTAAAATACTGGTATTCCGCTGCATCCGATTAGGCTGGAACCCGACCATAACATAGTTAGGAAAAGGCAAGGCAGGTGTCACCGCCACGCACCGAAAAACCCTGAACTTTTTAAAATTACGCTAATAGGGAATTTTACATCGTATAAAACAAATTTTACCTGTTCACAGACGGCCATACGCCATTCATGGGCGCTCTCCCAACCTACCTGGTACGCCTAGTCACCGAAGTGAACTGGGACAACGAAAAGGATTGTTTCGACACCTTCAGTCGACAAACCGCCATATTTTATTCGCAGCCGAATCCAGACACAAACGCTGAAAGTGTGAAGGCAGAGCAATGGAGACAAGAACATGTCCTATTCCCAGCTATAAGAAGAAATTTCCTCCCGCCAAGCAGTTTTGTTCATAATGGCGCTGTGTTGCAGATTGCTAGTTTAAATGATCTTTATAAAGTGTTTGAACGATGTTAATTTGTTATTGTTAAAACTGTAATTGAAATAAACTGGTTTTTGTTGTTAAAATTGGTTTCTTAACTGCCGTTTCGGTTCGAATTATCTATTGAATTGTATTTCTCATGCCTGGAGAAAACAGATCATACATGCATAAACGCTCGCCTTTTCCCACGGGGGTTAGCAGAAACTATAGAATGCCACCTACTAAGATTCATACATTTACATTAAGTCGGTTGCGAGTGAAATTCATCTATATCGCTTTTAGTGATAAGACCGCCCATTGTGACACCCTATTTATAAGTTGTACACTGTTATTCTTTTTATTTGCATGGTGTACATAAGAAAGAATATTCTATCCATTATGACCTAGAAGAGCCTCTTCAATAATGACAGCGTAAAAAATATACCTACTCGATACAAGAAAAATAAAAATAAACGAAACTGACTGGGCTATATACTTCTGCACTTGTCGAACACAAAGTTTTCCTGCATGCTCGCTAGATGGCGTTGCCGCGTTTAAATACGAGCTATCGTTGTCTTCACACGATTTGGTTAGGGTGCGGAGGGTTCTCTGTCACGATAACAAACAAACAGACTTACTAGAAAATCTAGCTGTTGCCCGCGGATTTCATCCGTATGATATTTTTGAATGTTGCAGGTCGTAAGACTTCGCAACTTATAATACTTAAAAGTTTAAATACCGACTTCGCCTGGATTTTAAAGAAGTTAAAGAAAACACCCGTTACGAGGTTGTTTACGTGTTACTTGTAGTCATTAGGTACAGATTCAGATATCATAATAGCGACACAAATATGAATGTGGCAAAAAGTACTACAGCGCCATCTATGCGACGAATTAAAAACTAACTGCGAATTCCTACATCTCACCAAGAGTTATTCGCGAGTTAAGCATATTGCGAGAACCCGACAATCGGTCGGGGGCCTCTCCCTAACTCCCTTTTCGATAGAGCATACTCTTCACTTATGATAGGATTAGCTTTTGCCCGCGGCTTCGCTCGCGTTAAATTCGGTAACGCCTTATTGATTTGTAATAGCAACGCTAAGTTTTCCTGTTTCTTCCCTCTTTCTCCGTCACATCCCACTTTTTTCAAAAAAATATTAGTCTACTATGTCCTTCTCCTGGTTCCCAACTATCTCTGTACCAAAGTTCATCGAAATCGGTTTAGCCGTTAAAGCGTGAAGAGGTAACAAATAAACAAACTCACTTTCGCTTTTATAAAATTTGTAAGGATTACCAGCATTGGGTATTTACGCTATTCATACGTTTCAAGGGTTCTTTTTTTAAATGGAACCTTCACTCGTTATGTTTATGTTTAAAACAACCACAAAACCTCATCAAAATTGATTCGGGAGTCGGTTTTGCCCCCTCGTTTGTCACCAGAGTACTATGTATTATTCTGGGTTATAACACCACTACTTCACGCCTGTAATCCCCAGAGGGTTACGCAGAGGTGTACCTACTTATTAACACTGTAATAAGGAGCGACCGTTTTTCCAACATCCTGGTTCGGATTCCGTGACTGTAGCCCAATAACATGCTGCAGGACCTGAGAATCGAACTCAGCCCCTCATGCTCAACAGGACTTGTGACGACGAAGCTGTCCGGACTAAAAAAAACGGAATAATATGCCTCTTCATACTTCAAAGCATTTATTTAAATTAGACCATTACAGGCACTTTTGAAGGTCATAAAAAAGATGCTGCTACAGTCCCAGTCACAAGACATAATAACTAGTGAAATAGCCGTAGTTGCCCATTCCAAAGCGTTGATAGACGGCGCCTCGTATACTCAGATGTAGGACTCAAAAATAAATAAAAGACATATCACGAATGAATGTTATGTATTAAAAATATTCGTATTAGTTAAATTACAAGGCAAATCAAACATTGCGTATTAAACAGATTGATTACATTCTATAATATACTTCATCACTATCAACAACACACTAAATACTTTCATACACACAATATAACTATTTGTAAAACAATATAAATAATTCTTACAAACTTACAAAGGAGATTTATTGATTTTTAGATTTGTATTCTAGAACAAAGCAGATGCAACTTATAAATAGATTTTTTCTTCTGGAATACAGATATAATGCAGTCGGATACGGGTGCATTTGAACGAGATAAACGGTCGCGTAACTGACACGTAAAACTTGTCTAAAATTATAATTAACTGCGAAAATGCCTACCACATGAATAAAACTTTACTAGGCTTACGCTTGGCGTCGGGTGTGAGGTAACGTAAATAGGCGCTGGCGTACAAAAGACCAAGGCTAGGTTCACATTAGGGAGGACAGAAAGTTTAGTCGTTGGCCGAACATCGGGTCTTGCTGTATACACTAGAAGTTGTCGATCCGACCAAACACGATACAAAACATGAAGTACGATAACCATTAACTTCATTTTCATTTATTTGTGTAAGTACTATAATGTGTGTAGTAGGTGTCACAAAAGGCTTAAAGGTAAAGAACAGTTATGGATCCTGCTAGGTCACAGAAACAAAATTTAATTTAATCTGTATGCCAATAGTATGTCCCAACCCGACAGAATGTGACATGACATGTCGCAGTTTTATCGGGTCGCCCTAACGTTAAAGCGCTATTGTTATTATTGTTTGCCGTTAGACACACAATAATTACCTCTTTATTGTGTTTAGTTTCTGTTTGTGTGTGCACTTGTGGCATGTGCCAAATAAACTTATTTCCTTTCTTCTTTTTATTTAAATGCAACCGACCATCAACCCGCACCGCTTTCGTTCCAGTAAAACTGTTAGTCCTACCTAATGTGAACCCGCTCTTAGTACACGACCACGTGTTTTAGCCGCTGAAGTTTCAACCAGGAACGTTTGGTTGTTGCAGGACCGGCCATTCAGCCAGTCTCGTTCAAAATAAAGGCTGGTGTCTAGTATTTCATTTGTAAAAACGCCTTCAAATGCGTCAGGATACAATTAAGACGCAGAAACAGTAAAAAAAAAAAACATTAAAATGCCACGTTGAACTGCAAGATGCCATTAAAAAAATGTAAAGAAGATTCCTAAACAGTTCGTGTGTTTTTATTGGGTCGTAGCGTCATAGCGAGGTCACTTATACTCCTGAGCTGGTTTCGTGATTTCTTCTCAAGGGCATTTGTTAAATACGAAATATGTTTTTTTTTTTAAATCATGACGTGGACAAATTTCCCGATAATTATGCTATTTACATAATATATAATAACTAAATTTGATTGTACCAGAGTGTATATAGCCTGGATTTTCAATTGGAATAAATATAAAAAGCATTATTTTTTTTAATTACTTTGATAGCTACCAAAACGCTTATTGTTGACTACCCAGCGTGACATCGATCTTCAAACGAACTGTGTGCTGCACGTAATGGTTGGGATTGCAGGACAACCAGGATGTTATTTTTGAGAATTGGAAAAAAGTAGCACAAAATCGTGACCATTGGAAGAGAATGACCTTTGCCCAGCAGTAGGACAATATGGCCCAGCTATAATATAATAATAATTGATAGGTACATCATTTCAAAAAAGGCAAATTCGCAATAACAAATGCGTTTAAATGCTTTATCCTAAACTATTTACATTATTGTGAACACACATTTATATGAAAAACTATGATTTATAATTTGTGTTTCTGGAAGTTTTATTTCATGCTAAATTCTATGTTATTCTGATACTTCTAGCGTTTACTGAGCTTCAAATCTAAAGGGTATTATCTACATGGAACAGTATTTGTAAAAAATATAATATTTGGGAAATGTAAAATAGACCAGGAGGCTTAATAGGGAGTATGCAAGCAATGCAAAACCGCACTTTTTTTACAATTTACTATTTTATGTTGCATGATTTTCGTGAAACGGAACCCAAAGTGACGTCAAAGTCTATATGTGTCAAAAATCACTTTTATGTGCAAATAAAAAAAGTACTTAAATTTTCGCTAATATTCTTGATTGAATAAAGCTTAATATACAATTAGTATAATTAATTTATTAAGAGCAGAAATTAGATTTTAAAAAGGGATTTTTGTGGTAAATGACGTCACATCACGGCCGCAACAGTCACACAGGCGTTTGAACTATAGTAGAAAATTGAAGGTGTATTTTTTTTTTGCGACAACGTCATTTTTATTGGGTTGTTAGTACTGTTTGTCATTGATTAATGTAAAGATAAAATACATGCATATTCCCTATTGTAACACCCGAATCTATAAACAAATCAAAGAGATTACATTACATTAAATAATGACTTTACTTGTAGTATTACAAGTCATTATTTAAGAAGCTGAATGTGAAAAGCTTGAATTCTTAGCTTTGTTGTTTTTATTGGTTCTGACTTCGTTTAAATGCTCGTATATTGCATATAGATACGGGTATTTACTTTCTCTAACTTGAGCCGTGTAAATTATCGATTTAGTTATATTAGTAGAGAGACTGTTAACCCGATTCTATTAAGGCTCTTTTTGTTTTCAACGGGAAGATTCAACATTAAAGCTATTGTTATAAATTATAAATATCAATACACATACAAGACACACAAACGCATAACGTAATACTGAACGAAACGTTTTTTTAATTACACTTAATACTATACAATGGACAATTTATACAAAATATCTTAAATACTGCCTAAATTATTGCTTAACTTGGAAGATGGATGAGTTATAATCTCACAAAAATGTATAGTGTTGGCTTCATTTAGGCTTAATCTGGAAGTAACTTTGATGAAAACCTCTCGATACATTGGACTAAAAAATTACAAGGTGATTAAGAACAAAACCAGGGGGTCTACTCTCTTTCTCCGAAACGTAACTTCGTTAACGAACGAAAGTAAAAAGTAGTTACGTTTGTAACCCTACTCTATTTCATTTTGCGTGAATTAGTGTAGGTTTAGAAAATTTTAATGTCAAATAAACTTCGGACGTCCGAAATTTCGAAATGAATGAAATGAAATGAAACCGTGGTAGAAAACGTTTGAAGTTTCGGCCGCAATTTCGTTTTACGCAGAATTAGAGTAGACCCCCTGGTTCGTTCACCGATTTTTTTGGGGATTTTTCTAACAAGGTGCGTCCATACTGAGAATGCGAACATTCGTTTGCGAGCGTTCACTTTGGCTTGGAAAAGGCAATGGAAAAAAGGAAAGATTGCAATGTAACACCAAATTTGGGAAATTGGCTTGTCATACTGGTACGGCACGCTCTTTAGAATGCCTCAACTGAAACCGCACGCAAACGAACGTACGTGTATGAACGCTCACACATATAATAGTTCATAATGTGGGTAAAATTTCGGGTTTTTCGAAAAATATACCGCGGCCCCGGAACATAAAGGACAAAAGGAACATGGGTTGATTTAAGTCAGTAAAAGCCTGACACTCCCCCCTGCTCCGCCCAGAGCGGGGAAAGTTATTAGAAGATTTCCCACCCGCAAAAAAAAGGGCAGAAGGTTGACTTAAGGAAACAGTTTGAAGTTAAAGCACTTTACAATATCCTTACTAAAGTAATAGCAGTATAATTATTTGTTAGTCATCGTTATAAGTGATGTAAGCGTTGAGGTAATCCCCAGGAGCCTGCGCTTCGTATGCGAGCAACTTGTTGGGCGGCGGTAATATCAACGGGGTCGACATACCCGCTGTCTCCAACTCCTGGAATAAGTACATGTTGTTTAGTCTGACGAAAAACATAACATAAAAGAAGTGGCCTTCCATACATGCAATCGAGGCTTGGAGTAATTACTGTATCGATAGGTCTTGAAAAATGATATCGAGGTTTCTTATATTCTCACGTAGATTGTTACTGAGATATTTGCTTCTAAAATCAATATAACATTTAATTTAAACAACATTTAATTGACAAGGTTTGAAGTTTTTTTTTTTTTTAGAAATGGGACTTTTTTTTTATTAAACTGCAGTGTTAACTTTGTTTTTTATCAAAAAACTATGAAGAACAAAATTTAGTTTTTCGGTTGAGTGTAATTTCCATTTAATTTGAATGTGCGTTTAAAACTTGTATTTTTGTTGTTTGATGCTATGGAACCAGTCTGACGAGTCTGACTTGAACTTGGCCATATTTTTAGGGTTCCGTAGCTCAAATGGAAACAACCCTTATTAGATCACAGTTTGTCTGTCAAGACCCTTTATCTAATAAACGCGTGTAGGTATAGGAAAATCTATACTCAGGTTTTGTGGTCCCTTTGTGCAATCAAAAGATATGGCCGATTATGTCGCAATTTTGTACTGAACCCTTGGTGTGCGAGTCTAACTAGCTCTTGGGCGGTTTTTTTTCTTTACATCTATGGACTAACACCAGAGCATAACTAATTATGATATAATAAAACTAGGACAACAATAATACCTTGCGTCGTTTTCGATTTTTCTTATTCCAGGGTGCGTAAGGTATCTTCAGGTGGACGGTTTGTATGTGCAGTTTCACGGCGCTGCTCTGAGTGAAGCGACGGTTGCAGTGCTGGCATTGATATCGTTTCTCACCGGTGTGTACCTGTAAAGTTAAAAAGGCGGATTCAAACCAAGGAGCTCGGGAGCATCTTAGCTTTTTGAAAGCATTGTCACATATATGTGACAAGTAAGCGCAGATCCTGGACGCTAATGACGCAAATGTGCGTCGAAAATTGAGGTAAAATTGTGTTTTGGCGTGGAGGGCACGGGCGTTAAAAACAAACTAATAGTACAAAATTAGAATACTTGATAATGGGGTAGGAATGTGTGAATGGTGCGAAAAAGTGTAAATAGGTAAGAGTGTGTGGATGTGGCTGGTATTATGTGAATGAGGCTGGTATTGTGTGAATGAGACAGATATTATGTGAATGAGGCTGGTATTGTGTGAATGAGGCAGGTATTATGTGAATGAGGCTGGTATTGTGTGAATGAGGCAGGTATTATGTGAATGAGGCTGGTATTGTGTGAATGAGACAGATATTATGTGAATGAGGCTGGTATTGTGTGAATGAGGCAGGTATTATGTGAATGAGGCTGGTATTGTGTGAATGAGACAGATATTATGTGAATGAGGCTGGTATTGTGTGAATGAGGCAGGTATTATGTGAATGAGGCTAGTATTATGTGAATGGGGCTGGTATTATGTGAATGAGGCTGGTATTATGTGAATGAGGCTGGTATTATGTGAATGAGGATGGTATTATGTGAATGAGGCTGGTATTCTGTGAATGGGGCTGGTATTGTGTAAATGAGGCTGGTATTTTGTAAATGGGGCTGGTATTATATGGATTAGGCTGGTATTATGTGAATGAGGCTGGCATTGGGTTAGAGGTGAACAGGTAAGAATGCTAATGATTTATATTAAGGGAGAAGATATTGGACAGAAAATGTAAATTTATATAATGTATTACAATAGGATACTTACCACAAGATGTCTGTCTCTGTTGCTGGGCATGTTGAACCGCCGGTCGCAGTGCGGACATCCGTACGGCTTCTCGTTTGTGTGTGTTCGCATGTGGACTATGAGGTTCGCGTATTGCTGAAGAGAATAAATAAATAACAATCTCAAGTTAAAACGGATTCAATTAATCGTTATTTTGATAGAGCAGATAAATTCAACTTCTATTTTTAAAGTCTGCAATCCTTATCCTTCGAAAGTCAGTCTGTTTGTTACGTCTTCACGCCTAAATGACCAAACCGATTTTCATGAGTTTTGGTACATAGATTGTTAGGACCTTGGAGACGGACATAGGCTAAAAAAATTAGAAAAGGGGGAAGAAAAAGGGAGAGAACCATAGTTTCTTTTCGCTCATCACGCGGGTTGGAGTTAACTTTAGTCCAAAGTTACTATGCCACGCGGACGAAATCGCAGGCGGAAGCTAGTTGGATATAAATTCCAAATCAATTTGGCAAAAAACGTCATCGTCACTTTTCATCATCTGCGTACCAACTGATGTCGTTGGCTGTTGAATATCAGTATTTTACACGAGACAACTGCCTATATGACCGAATAATACGATCCTTTCGTAAGACTGCTTGTCAAATATATACAAATGACAGCCGAAGTCAACGAGTAATTGTCATTTCCGAAGCATGGAAGAAACTCGGTATGCAATGATGATCTCTCATCACACACCGACCATGGTATCCTTCTTCACCTTGATGATCGACCCGAGGGGCTGTTATTATTTACCCTTTTTTACGGATATGAAACTTTAATTTCAAACTGTTTCCTTAAACCAACGTTCTCCTGCCCTTTTTTTGCGAATGGGAACTCATCAAATAACGTTCCCTGCTCTCAGCGGAGTGGAGGCGGAAAGGAGGGGGGGGGGGGGGGGTTACTGACTTAAACCCGCCCGTCCTTTCCTTTGCTCTTTATGTTCTGGGGCCGCGGTATCTCTTTCGAACAACAAGGAACCCCGGATTAAATAATCCATGGTTAATACCCATGAGCTCCTACTTTGATTAAATGGTATATTCACCCTGGTAGTATGGCCGCACACGTCGCACATGTACCGCTTGAGGTACTCGGTGTCGGGATGGTCAGACTCGTAGTGCTTGCGTGCCTGCACGTCGTTTGATAGGAACTTGCCGCACTGAAACGAACACATCATTATAAGGCGCTTTTATTACATACTGCCGTCGTTAAGGGTATTTATATGGTCATCAATGTAATAAGGAATGCCTGTGTGAATGTGAATTATTATTATACTGTTGACCCAACATAACAACAATCTATCTCTTGAAAACTTGACTAAACACCTGACATATAAAATTCTCGTCTCACAATGTTCGTTCCCATACTGCTCCGAAACGGCTCGACTGATTTTTATGATTTTTTTGTGAATGTCGGGTAGGTCTGAGAATCGGCCAACATCCATTTTTCATACTACTAAGTGATAAGAGCGGCTTGAACAGCAGGTGAAACCGCTGGACACAGCTAGTTTTAATATCTATATTTCGTCTGTACTTCCCCTAAACGGTCGGACCGCTTTGTAAGAAATTTTGTGTGTGTTTCAATGGGTTCCTGAACGATTTGAAAACACGATTGAATCCAGTAGGTGGCGCTGCTGTCAGTATGTGGTTAAACTTGGCACAAATTGGCTGTACCAGGGGCACGACAGCGTCGGGACCGCAAGTTATTTTTTAAAACATGCAACTAAGTTAAATTTTAAATCAATAGTAAGTGCAGAAAAAAATCCTTACTAATATTATAAAAGCGAAAGTGAGTTTGTTTGTTTGTTTGTTACCTCTTCACGCTTTAATGGCTAAACCGATCTTGATGAATTTTGGTACAGAGATAGTTGGGAACCAGGAGACGGACATAGGCTATTTTTTTTTAAAGTGGGATGTGAGGGTGAAATACGAAAAAAAAGGGAAAACTTAGCGTTGCTATTACAAATCAATAAGGTGCAAGGGGAACCCCAAATTTAACGCGGGCGAAGCCACGGGCAAAAGCTAGTAAGCCATAAAGTAGTAGAAGTCAAATTATCATAGTTACCACTTCACAAGTGCTAGAGGTGGTGAGTCCATTGTTGACGATCTCGGAGCACGCGCCACGTCGCGGCCGACCTCGAGCGCGGGGCTCCTCCGACTTCGTGCGGCGAGACGGCTTTATGGAACTGCAATGTAACGCCATCAATAAAGGTTGCGGATTGTTCGAAAAGGTTACCGCGGCTCCGAAACATGGGTAAAAGAAGGGACATGATGGGTGGGTTTAAGTCAGTAAAAGTCTGACAGTCCTCTCCGCTCCACCCAGTGCGGGGGAAGTTATTTGATTAATATTTGAAAAAAAGTGTGTTTTATTGTGTTAAGTACTATAAATGGACGGGTAATACTCGCATACGTAATGTTATGATGAACTTGGTTATCCGATTTCACATCATGTGCCGAGCCTTTTCACTATTACATAAGGGTTCGGCTTCCAGTCTTACCGGATTCAGCTGAATACCAGTATATTACATCATGGAGCTAGTGCCTGTCTGACCTCCACAACCCAGGTAATAACTGGGTAAAAGGATACTCTTTGCTAAGACTGATTGACAGACTTTCGGGACCCTGACTACATGTTACGACTGTCAAAGATCTACAAATGACAGCCGGGACCAACAGCTAAATCCGTTGAGAAGATTATAAAATTGTGACATCTTTGGTCAGACTCTCTTGCTATATTTTGTACTTACAGATTAGTAGTAGCATGTTTGTATGAGCTGCCGAGATGTGTAGTGAAGGCAGCCAGCGACATGAACTGTATCTCGCAGTCGGCGCAGTAGTGGGGGTCGGCAGTGTTCAACACCATCTTGTTGCTCTCTTCTATTTCCTGCAGATTATGACGAAAGCATTACCGATGATTAAAAAAAAATAAGGCTTTTTATTAATTGCCCGGTTTTTTTAAAGTGAAACCTTTCGTCCAAACTTTTTCGTCTGTGTGTTGCATTTCGCGTGACGGTCGGCCGTGGAGTAGAGACGTCTAAATGACAATAATGTGAATAAAAAATCACTTTTACCGTGGTTTCATAAAACCACACAAAACCTTTTTGTTATTTTAACGTTCGTAAAATATGAATTCCAAACGTTTTTAATAATTAACTAACTTCATTAAACTTAATTTTGTTAGCTCTGTCATATACGATGACGAAATGACAAAAACCAGACAAGTGCGATTTGGACTAGCGCACCGAGGGTTCTGTACAAACTTGCGACATAAACGCCATACATTTTATCTGCGTAGTGATGAGTGAGAGATTGAGTGTTCATTTTTCCTCGCTCAGGTACCATGGAGCGCAGCGGTAGAATGGTATTTTTTTTTCGCGATGGTACTGTTTGACAGTGTCAGTGACATTTATCTAATCGGTGTTGCAAACGCAAAAAAAAACATTCCAAGGGACCATAGAGTTAAGTAAAAGCGTACCAAAGACAATGACTTATGCCCCGTTCTAATAAACAAAAACGATTCGTTTTGCATAATATATTTTGACATAAGTCTCATAGAACTTATGTGAAAATATAACTATCCGTAAGCAAAAAGAGTCGTTTAACAACATGATTTACCTGTTCAGTATGTGCAATTTGTTTATGACAATACAAGCCAGAATCGCTCACAAAACTGTGTCCACAAATAGTGCACAAACACATGGACGGATGCTTTATTCTTATATGAGTTAGTCGCGTTGAGGCTTTCCTGCAAACATTGAAAATAATTTTATTAAATGTACTCAATTATCAACTTTATTTCACGATAAATAAGACTTAACCCTCTATTTGTGTAGACTGTAGGCAACATACCATACAAAATTTAAAATAATTGATTTCATACTGTAATCGCTCTAGTAACAAATATACCTCGTCCTACTTTTGTAATTTTTTTTTTGTTGTAAAAATATTAAAACCCAGAAATACGTGTATATTTCTTTCTTGTAAATTTCTCTTGTATCGTGTGTACAAGAGATAGAGGCGGCTAGAGGCAACGCGGCCGCGATAGCGGTGTTAAATAAAGTTAGAAATAATGTGCAAGAGATAATTACCGATACTGTATGCTGCTTTCATCTTTATTTCAGTTCAATTTAAAGTTAATTATAGTGCTAAATAAAAAATTGCACAAACTTACATGAATTCCTTCTTGCAATGAGGACACTCGTATGTCACGTTTTTATGCCATTTATAATGCATATGAGCTTGACCTCTGAAAAAAGAACACAACGTTAAAATATTTTTTAAATTTTCAACAAGTATTGATACTTTATCACAGGACTCACCGAAATGCTGTAGGAATGCGTTCCTTGCGGAGCATGTGTCGTGTAAATTTGAATGACAAATTGAGCCTGGTTAGGCTGGTTGGTCAGTGAATGGGTGCTCACTCATTACATACCGAGTC
The DNA here is from genome assembly GCA_958449745.1 of Ochropleura leucogaster. NCBI lineage: Eukaryota > Metazoa > Arthropoda > Insecta > Lepidoptera > Noctuidae > Ochropleura > Ochropleura leucogaster. Next base: position 6,497,361 of record OY288223.1, on the reverse strand, counting down.
TCCTCTATGCTTCGGAGAGTCGTTGGTCATGGTTGTCAATTGTGGATCTTTGACAGTCATCAGGTAGTCAGTGGGGTATCGTATTTCCCAGTACTAACTGGGTTGTGGCCGCAGAATTTAGCTTTTTTTGTCAAGACTCACATATTTGTCTGGTTTTGTGCGTAAATTGGCTACCATAGACAAGAAACATGCTTCCTCTTAATAGAGGAAGCATGTTTCAAAGCATGCGATTGGCTAATGCCAATCGCATGCTTTTGGTTCGAACCCACGATTTACGACACGTAAGTTGGGATTACCCCTACCACGTAGAGTCACAAGCAATACACACATATAAACTTACCAAATTTCAAAAGCGATTTCTTCGTAAAAACTGGCCAAGAGCGAGTTATACTCGCGCGCCGAGGGTTCCGTACAAACTTGCAATATAAACGGCCATATCTTTTTACTGCGTAAACTTAAAGGGGTTGATTTTTTACAGCACAAAGGGACCATAGAGTTGAGTATTTGGTTTTTATTTCAACTCGATACTTCACGCGTTCTCGAGGTAAAAGGTCTTGACAGACAGATTAGTAGAAAACAGTTTCTACTTTGAGATAAGACTTTTTCGTAATACAAATCGAAATCGCTTTTCAATATTGGTTAGTGTGTACATGTCTCGTGATTTTACATATGTATAAGTATTAAAATAAATCGATAGAAAATAATCACCTATTACAGCAAACATAGCTGCATAGTTGACAGGAGTATTTGAACAAGTGAGTGATATTCATATGTTTGTACAGCTTCCTCTGATCTTTGAAATAGATTTTGCAGATATCACATTGCAAGGGACCTGAATGTGCCTGTAAATATGGAGAGAAATATTCCGTTTTCACATGTTTTCTTCTTTAGTACGGCCAACGAGAAGCGATACCAAATGTAAACAAAACCCATGCTAAAACCCCATCTAAAATGGCCGGCCGAATGTTGGTGAACCCGTCTTAACGTTGTCATGTTTTTGCCGGGAGAACGAGACATTACGATAAAGGCACAAGATGGAAAGAGCTAAAAATTAGATTGTCAACACCACAGTTGTTCTTTAGGTTAATGACCTTTCGTATCGCTTCTCGTTGGCCGTACTGTATGTACTGGTGATATTATAAAAAAAGGTCAGATTAAAAAGCCGCTGTGCGCCATTGAACTGCACAGGGTTGTTTTGTTTCCTCAAAAAGTAATAGTTGGAACAGATAATAAAAAAAACTTTCCTCTTGTTTCGTTTTACACATCGTTCTTACATGTATGTATAATCTCACCATGAATGATGTATCCATGATTTTGTAAAAAATATTATGATTTAAAAGAGTGTCCACGGAGTTTCTTGCCCCTTCTTCTCCATAGAGATCTACGCTTTGGAATGGGCAACTACAGTACTTTCACAAGATTTTATGTCTTGTGACTGGGACTATAGCAGCATCTTATTTTGTTTTCATGACATTCAAAAGTGCCTGTCAAAGTCTTATTGAAATAAATGGTTTGAGTTTAACCTGTGGTTAGTGACAAACTAGTGTTATCTACCTAACCTATTGTCAGCATTTTTATACCGCCAATGGTCGACTAGGCTTATAAATGACTATAATACTCACAGGATCATGTTTCTTCATATGCTTGTTATACGTCTGCATACCCCTGAACCCTCTATAACACATATCACACTGATACCTCGCAGCTTGAAAGTTCCGTGAGTGCTGTCTTTCCATGACCAATCGGTACTGTTCTTCATGGCCAATAGGTGAGTAGATGAGGAAGTCGTCAGGCAATTTTCTATTCTTTTTAACAGGTTTTATAGTAACAACTCCTTTGACACGCTTGCCTCCACGTGTTTGCAACCATTTCGGTCGTGATTCGTACCAGTTTGCGTTCTTTTTGCTACCATTTTGTAAATGTGTCCAGATGTAGTGCTGTTTCGCTGATGATCTGAAATATTATTAGTTTCGCTCAGAATTTAATTAACTTAACTTGACGACATGGTTGGCGCAGTGGCTGAGCAATACACTGGTGACCTGCGTGTAGTGGGTTCGAACACCGCACGGAACAAATATTTGTATGACCTACAGATAGCTTAGCAGATATCAGTTCCGCGTCTGGTTATTTGTCTATGTGAGTTTAAATGTTTGCACACGCACCCATGGTACAGGAGAAATTCCTAGTTTTTTAACCTTGCCCGGTTAAAAAAAAATCTACGATGTTTCTCGTTTCAGGAATAATGCCGTTTATAAACTAGTCTTAAGTCCTAAATAATTATTAAGGACTTTCGGCATGGCTATAATATTAATAATTATGGTTTCTTAGATGAATGCTATGAAGGAAAATATCAGGCAAGTGCGAGTCGGACACCGCACCGAGGGTTCCGTACAAGCTTGGACAGACAGAAACGGAGATATCTTTTAACTGTGTTGATTTCAGTGCTGCAAGGAACCACAGATTTCAGTATATGGTATTAATTTTAACTCGATACCTCCACGCGTTTCCAAAATAAAGGGTCTTGACAGACACGCGGATAAAAAAGTGATCCAAGGGTTCCTTCTTTTCTTTTGAGGTACGGGACCCCAAAAAGGAGTAAATGATAGCATGACGATTGACACCCCTGTCAATCGTCATGCTATCATTTACTCCGTGAGAATGGAAGAAAAAATGTGTTGTGCTGAGCTGAGCCCAAGAAAAAAGGGACAAGGATAGGAAGTTGATGATGCTTTGGCTGAGTACAGACTAAGCATGTTTAAGGTTTCTAATCAACTTGATTCCATTTAGTATTGACATAATAAAAAGGTGCTGGTAGACTTGAGCATTCACTGGCATTGAGCATTTTTGGGAATTTTACGCCAAAGAAAAAGAAAGTATGAATGTTTAAGTGAGCAATGTATTAAGTGTTCTGGCGTGCATTTATCGACTGTTCTGACGAGCATTCTATTGAGAGTTCTGGGGAACATTCTAGTGCAACTACAGTAAATTTGCTTCAAGCTTTTTGCCGAAACAAGCTTCAGTCATTGTTCCGGAACTGTCAAGTCTGACATCTTAGTGAAAAATATTTTTTAACAAGCATCAGTCACAGCGGTCACTAGAAAGATTATGAAAATGATCATAGCAATGTTCAGCTCTATGCTTGACTCTGTTTGTTGTTCAGTTCGCCAAATATAAAAACTGTGATTGCACAATGTTCTGTTACAAGTGAAAGCTCCAGTCTACCAGGACCTTTAAATTGCTACAGTACAACTACAGAACTTTCACAGTTATTATGCCTTGTGACTGGGTCTGTAGCTTAATTTTTAATGTTGTCAATGTTTCGCCAGTTCATAAGTGCCTGTAACTGGCCTACCTGAAATAAATGATTTTGATAATGATTAGATTTAATCTACTTACCTATCAAAACTGACTTCAGGACATTTTCTACACAAATACTTAAACAGATGTTTGTCAGTCATATGAGTTTTAAGTAAAAACTCCGTTTTATAGTAGTACTGGCAGAGTCCACAATGGTAGTTGCCACTCACATGCTGAAAACATAAGGATAATAATAATTAGTGATTGTTAGGGGTAACAATAGTTTATTGAAGAAAATCTACATGTATCTCAGTCAAAATTGGTTTTTAACTAAACATTTTTTATACTTATATTATTTTTGTATTTTTAATTGAATCCTTACGAATATTATAAAAGCGAAAGTGAGTTTGTTTGTTTGTTACCTCTTCACGCTTTAATGGCTAAACCGATTGTGATGAATTTTGGTACATAGATAGTTGGGAACCAGGAGCCGGACATAGGCTAATTAATAGGCACTTTTTTAAAATAATTTTATTTGAAAAAAGTGGGATGTGTGGGAGAAAGAGGGAAGAAAAGGGAAAACTTAGCGTTGCTATTACAAATCAATAAGGAGCAAGGGGAACTGTGTTACCCCAAATTTAACGCGGGCAAAGCCGCGGGCGAAAGCTAGTAAGTAAATAAAAGAGCAATCACTGTTTTCGTAACATCAAATGATAGATGATACCATAAATGGTAAAACTCTCAATAAAATAACAAGTATGGAAGAAGAGATGCTGCACCAACCCTAAATATATTGGGTATATGAGAATAATGATGAATAGCCTACAATCACACACTTTTGGAAGAGTATACTGGTATTTCTAAAATAGTTCTTGCATGGAAGAGAAGTAAGAAGCTTTTTCTTTGTAGAAACAGCTTATTCTATACCCAATGTTCTAGAACAAAATGTTAAAATAAACCCCTCACCTTATCATGCATCCGTAAATGTACCTTCATCCGTTCTTCATTGTTATAAGCCTTGTTGCAAACCTCACAATGGTATTTACCCTGTGTGAACATTTTATATACCTCAATTGCAGCTTTAGCCTCTTTCACAGAAATTGGGATCAATGTGGCATATTCTTCATCCATATCCGTCCCATCAACTGCCGTATTGTCAGCATTGAGTGATAAAGATAAGTCAGGGAATTTATCAATATCCTGATCACTATCAAAGTTATCATTATCCAAGAATGAATCCGGTATTTCTGAGTCTTCTGTTGTACCACAGGGAAAGCCACTGGACTCATCTTTGGCTACTTCATACTCAACTGGCAATGTCTCATCTTCCAATTCTTCAATGTCACTTTTGATTTTTTCTTCAGTAAATTCCAACTCATTAGTATTTGTTATTTCATCGAAGGTGAAATCAGAAGTGAGTGTACTGCAGTGAAGCACAGCAATGTTATGTTTGGCAGAATTACACCAATCAATACGGTTTTGTTTTTTCCACTGGAAGGTGACTTTTTCATAGTGAGTTTTATCTAAATTCATGTACGATAGGGCTGGCATAACACCAAGGTGGTTGCGGTTTAAGTCTTCAAGATTTATCTGAGTAATCTGTAAAGTGGAAATGGTCACAATGAATTCACAGCAATTATAACAAAAAATACGGTATGTTTTTCTTTACTGTTTCCAATTAATTTACCTCTTTATTTCTGCTTAAAATTTCTTTCAAAGCGTAATGAGCTCGGTGGCATTTATCGCGAAATCTTTTAAAATTTTGCACAACCGCGGCACACTGAAAACATAAATAATCCGGTATGCCATCTCCGTGACAAGTCTGTAAATAACAAAAGCAAGAAAATATTATAACTAGTGAGTTATTATATCAGAATATTTATAATTTTCTAATACAGAAACGGATATAAACAATGCATACCTTAATGCCAGAAATTAAATGGAATTCATGTCGTAATTTACCACGGTCCATGCTAAATAATTTAGTATCTGTGCTGAAACACACCATACATGCTTTCAGATTGTACATGATGCTAATATTTATCTCATCGTCTCATAAAATCAAATTTTCTAAACAATTACGGCCCCAAGCATTTTGTTTGATTCCAGTTGACAATACATTTGACCACAGACCATTTGACAAACTTGTAATGACGTCTGACAGAACCAACTGACATTTGTCATTTTACCATGGACAAAACAGTTTTTTTAATGCTTCGTTATTAAGGTAGTCGTTCAAGTATTAAGAAAGCCAGTGAATTTTTTTTAGTCGAATTTCTACTAAGGTCTAGAAATGGATGAGTTACCTTAACGATCCAGGTACAGCAACTTTTGCGAAAGTTTGGAAATCGATGGGTAACCGTATAGGGGCTCAGGTTAACTCTTTCAGTCACACTTTTACATTAGCAACATAATTACGAATTTCTGTTTATTTATGAAACTTTAACAAGTAAAATATCACAGAAAATAGAAGAACAAAAATATAGGTATTAAGGCTTTCAAGGAATGAGGTGGTTACTAACGCTAACCACCATGACTATTGCTATAAATAAAACTAGGATGATTGTGAATGTTATTTATTAGACGAATCATCATTACAAAAGTACAAAACTAACAAAATAAATTATTTTTTTATGAAAATCTGTAAAACATGTTTTACCTTTGCGTAGGCAAAGAGGCACTTTACATGTACTACACTGCCATACAGCACGCACTGGAGATATTTTAGTGCTACAATTGCAGCATCTTCTTGAAGTGCTTCTTTCAGGTTGATGACGACTGGATTCTAGACGAATTTCTTGAGGGACTGTAGGTTTGTGGCGTTTTATAAATGCAGGTCCTGGAGAAGAGGCTGCGGAATCACGGCTGCTGTTCACTGAATCCGGCCTGTGTTTTTCTCTGACATATGCTGGTGCCAGTAGGCCCCGATATATTTCTCGCCTGAATTCTTTCAGAATCAGCTTTTCTAGGTCTGGGCGGGAAGAGTACTGCAGTTCTTTATAAACCAAAAAAAGCATTGACAACACAACAATCAAGATAGTGAAAAAAAATCCTATGCCACCACTTGAGCTGATCAAATTTGTCGACAAAGTTCATGTTTGCGTTGTGGTCGATAACGGCTTGAGGACAGGACACTTCAGTACTGGCGCCATCACGCTCATTGCGTTTTACTTTTCCCACATTCTTGGGATCATGGTACTTTGACAGAAAATAGTAAAAGAGGTGTCACATTTTCCATGCTTAGAATTTGATCTGACAAACCCACTCTTTCAGAAAACTCACCAGGCATATCCATTCTAATTCTTCTTCCATTTTGGAGCAATCTTAACCGGCATGTTTGAACTTACATAAATAGACTCTGTAGAATCAGGATTCCGTTGTAACTGGCTAGACAAAGGGAGGTCATCATCAGAATCATAGATGTCGTCATGAGCATCCATCGGATTTGACTGATTTTCTGCCTCTTCTTGGTCATCTTCATAGCTACAAATGCTCTCGTTGCCTGAAGGGATGTCTTCAAATAAGTATTTTTCAATCTCTTTCTCTCCTGAGCGGTGCGTGCGGTTCGACATACTGTAAACAATGGAAAAAACAAATGAAGTTACATCCATAAGCTAACCCGCCACCGTCATGGTGGTTTGTAAACTAACCACCAAATTCCCTTTGTAAATACTAATTGAAAACACGAAAGTTATAGTACTTGCATGCAAAAACACATAAAATAGGTATATGAGCATACGTTCAATATATATCATTACAGAAAAAATCTTACTTACCCGTTTTATAGATTTTTTTATCAGACACTCGAGAAAAAGTACGTTACCGCTATTTTCAATTCAACTGGTATGAACTATCATTCATTCAATTTACCGGGAATCTGTCATTTGTTTTGAAGCACAGTCCAAACTTTCATAATAATTCAACCGTATATCGCTAGATAGCGTGGATTATAATTAACGTGATCAAAAAGAGGTGGTTAGTAACACTAACCACCAAGACTGAAAGAGTTAAGCAAACCTTGCCAAGGCTTGGAAATGGATGGGTTACCGTACAGGGGCTCAGATTAAGCAACCCTTGCCAAGGGTTGGAAATGGATGGGTTACCAAACAGGGACCAGGTTAAGCAACCCTTGCCAAGGGTTGGAAATGGATGGGTTACCAAACAGGGGCCAGGTTAAGCAACCCTTGTCAAGGGTTGGAAATGGATGGTTTACCGTACCGGAGCCCAGGTGAAGCAACTCTTTCCAAGGTTTGGCATTTGAAGGGTGCCCCCACTTTCCAGATTTGGTTACTCTTGCCAAGGTTTGGAAATGGATGGGTTCCCTTGTTTATATGCATTTTTTTGGGGTGGGAAATCATCAAATAACTTCCTTCCCTCTGGGCGGAGCGGGGGGGGGGGAGTATCAGACTTGTGCTTTAGAAGAAACATGGATGGGTTTTAACCCACCCATGTTCCTTCTATTGCCCTTTACGTTCCGGGGCCGCGGTATTTCTATTGAACAACCCGCAACCCCGGCAGGTGTTTATATGCTTTAAATCTTTATTATTTAAAAATATCCTTTAAATCTCTCTTCTTTTCTGCAAGGGTTAAAGATAAGATCACTTAATCCAGATGCACATGTTAAAACTTCATAGGCTACTTTCATAAGTGGGTTCAAACGACATGACGTCTGACGTCTGTCCTAATATTCAAGGAGCACAGGCGTGGTATTGTTGAAAGCTTTATAAGAAAATGAGAGTTTTGGAAATGAGAATGAAAACGGGCACCCTGCCCATGCGTACACCCCGCGAGTTTTAGCGGGCGATCTATAGGACTTCATTGAAACAGCATCTTTGAACTCAATAGTGATTTATTTGTCTTAATAGCTGGCGTGATTGCCAAATACTTTCGTTCATATACATCGTGGACTTAATTACAGCTTGTACAAAAATCAAAATAAACTGACGCAATATATAAAAACGTAAAAAAAGGCTGTCTTCAAAACAGGAATGAATCGAATCAGAGGTTCAATTTACATCAATTCTGAACTCGATCTTTGGGAGCAAGCCTCCAAGACCTATTCTATAGTCATACTTTAAAAATATCGGTAATAGAACTTAACTTAAACTGATGTTAGTAAAAAATTAACAATCATAACGTTATGGTCCTTCGTGAAAGTTAAGTAAAACACCTGTCCTTCTGCCAAAGACGAAAAATAAGAAGACTCGACCAGCTCTCAATTATTTCACAGATCAAGAAACTAGGTACATACCAATTATTAGTTCACCGCTAAATGTTCTCACTGACCCATGCTGGCGCGAATTGTCTAATTATTCCTAGTTGATCAAGTTTCTAGATGCATGTTCTACTCACTTATCGCTGTCGTCGGGTAGTGACAAAATTAGAAGCTTTTGTGAAGCGATTGGTTCACAGAAGTGAATGTTCCTTTATATATTCCAAGATTACTTTTAATTCATTTTGTGTAGTTCACACCGTACGAAATGCAAAAAGGAACAGAAAGAGAAGCGTCCGGTTTTGGCATAAATAGGCTCAAACATGCAGCCTAGAGGTGGCGACATTAGTTATCCCCCGTAGATAATTCTCTATACAAAACCCTCGTTAGTTTTTTTATCCAAAGGAGTAAAAACAACGCGTATAGGTTCCATAAAGAGCGTAACCTTAATAAGTGCTTGGGCGCAGCTTGTAATAAATTAACACCTTTATTGGTAGAATTCCATACACCTGCTACAGTCCCTTGTTGTAGACAACTTGTTTTGACTTGGGTGATAACACTAATGCCTTTTTCTGAAAATTAAAACCATTTTTTTACTTCTACATAATAATAATCTTGGACTCACTGGCAGTAAATTTACTGCCAAAATCTTACCGCTAAGCCTAAGTACAGTGAGCATTAAAAAGGATATTTGTAATTTCTTCCTCTAAAGGGGTTAAGTAGAGGATTGAAACTTTTAAAGATCATTAATTCAATTAATCGATCATTTTTACTGACATAAGCAAAATTTACCGAACTCCTATGGAAAGATGCGGGACTTCCAAGTTTAATCCTGGAAGATTAATGCCCCGTTCCAATAAACAAAAACGACTCGTTTTGCTTACGGATAGTTGTATTTTGACATAAGTCTCTTAGAACTTATGTCAAAATACAATTTTTGTATATTGGAACGGGGCATTAGTTTAGTATTTGGCAGCGCGATGACGGAGATTCGGCCAATTACCTGTTGTTGACTGATTCTGATTACCCAGGGGCATAATAGCAGGGGATGCCTCTGGTGCATGTGAACGATCCGCATTTGACCTATTATTTCCATGCCCCAAACTACAACAATTTACATGAAAGCCCATTTATACATTACCTTTATATCTGGCTCAACAGAATCGACGCTCATAGACGATCTCTGCTGAAATATGGCACAGCCCAACGGTGTAGTGACGACCGCACAAAAACACACTAGTGCGACTTGGAAGGGAATCACAGCCATCGGGTAGTGGCAAAACAGGTTCCGTTGAACGGCCATGTTCGTAAGGACTGGCACAATAGCTGAAAAATAAGTAGTATGTATTTGACATCAAGCTACTACAATCTGTCAGTCCTCTTCTGCCGCCCGACGCAGATCCTCACCGGACACGGAAGTTTTGGGAGGTTCCTGCACATAATCGGGCGGGAGGAAACGCCCGGGTGTCACCATTGTAACGATCGCTCGGAGGACACGGTGGAGCACATAGTGGCGGTCTGCCCAGCTTGGGCGGAGCACCGCCGTGCCCTCGTGGAGGCGATCGGCGGCGGCGATCTCTCGCGCCGGCCCTGGTTCAGTCCATGGTCCGGAGCGAGAGGGAATGGGAAGCGGTCACCTCCTTCTGCGAAGCAGTATAATGCACTGTCTGTCGCGGGTTCTATTCACGCATGGAACAAATATTTGTATGGCCTACAGATAGTTGTTCCGCTGTGGTCCGTGCCTGGTTGTTTGTGTTTGAGAGTTTAAATGTTTGTAAACGCACCCACGAAACAGGAGAAATTATAAGTGTGGAGCAACGTTTTTTTTTAATACAAAAATATAAATAAATGGGCCTGTTTTGTTCCGTTGCAGGCCAAAAGCCTCCCTCTTTAGGTTTTCCATTATCGGTAGGTGGCCTGGGTCTGCGTCGAACGATTTCAGGTCCCAAATCAAGCTATAGATAGTTTAAACACAAATAATGTAATATAATGCTATATTATACGTACTCATGGCGGGTATGGCCATACCCACTCGAGATATACACACGAGAAAGATTCCTGAGCGCGCTGCTTTCTTGGATTCACCGACCCTTTTCCCTTCTGGAGTAAATACAGGCGTTCCGTTTAGTAGCTCACTGAAATACAAAATCAAGCCATAGATAAGACCATGTATCGTGAGTTCGGATCATAAACTGAAAAATTTTCTCTACGGAATTCCGTTTTACTGATTTCTGAAAAATATACCAACAGGTCTTCCGTTAGTACGTAGTTTTCGTACTGTACATATTTTTATTGTGGTTCTGCGCTCGATTATTCAAATGACGATTTACACACATCAACAAAACTAAAATTGCTTTTTCATAATACGTAGGACATAGATAAGTATATGAGCGCTCTCTATCTGGCCGAATCTTAAATGCTTCGTTTGTTTGGCATAACACACTTGGCATAATCTTCTTTTATCAAATAGTTTGATTGAAGGCATATAAACTATTTTGTAAAATATTGATTAGCCGAATGCTTCATGTCCTCATTTACAATGAAGATCTAACAAAATTTAATTTGGAATAACTTTCTTAGGTATATTGCATTTTTTTGCCATAGCCGTGACAGAAACCATGCCTGCTCCATGCCTGCTTGCTTGCATTGGATGCTAAAAAATGATTCTATTGTAGATTAAAGATGATTTATGAGTTTTGAATGTATGAGATAGGAATGTGTACATCAAAAGATTTTCTGCGAAATGATGTTAAGTAATGCTATCTGCTGTTATGCAAAGTAATATTAAAACACATAAAGTTCTGCAAAAAAGGGTACACCCTAAGAATATAAAATGTTAAACAAAGTACACGTATCATGAAATAAATGGGAACGTTCTTAATAATTAATTACCTACTATATTTCTAAGGTTATTTGTCTGTGTCCAATTAAGTAGCTTACCTGCTTCTCATCATAGGTATATTGATGAAGTTAGCGCAGCTCACGGCAGCGAACGGAACTAGTCGCGCGAACACTGGGTTCATGGTCTAGAAATAAGTATGATCAATTCAAAAGAAGGGCGTCGCCAGCTTTTGAGCTTAGGGAGCAGCAGATTGATCCAAAATGATCTTTTGTGAGAGTCAAGGTTGTAACCAGGATGATTTAATATCCGAAAAAAAAACCGGCCAGAGCGACTAGCGAGTCTGACTCGCGCACCGGGAGTTCCGTACAAGCTTGCGACATAAAGTCATATCTTTAGACTGCATAGACGTAGAGGGTTGATTTTTTTACAGCACTTAGGGGCCACTATAGCACACGGCGTATTTTAAACGCGCAGACGACGCACAGATTACGCGCGTGTACGCAATTCAAACGAGATTCGATCGCAACCTTGTAACTTAAGCACACGGGGCGATTGTGATACGCGCCTCTACTGCGCGTATACGCGCAGATACAGCGATACCGACGCGCTGTAGTCGCAGCACACAATAAACTATTATTAAAGCGCGGTCGATGTAGTGGTGGCGTGAGCGCACCCCCCTTGCCCCTACTCCGCTCCTTTGTACGCGCGTTTGTATCGCTTCAAACGCGCGTGAACGCGCTTCATGCGCGCGCTTGTAATATCAATGCAAACGCAACAATCAGTGTCTACAGCACAGAAGACGCGCTTGTTCAATCAATAACACTTAATGAAAAGCTTGTGAAAATGTCTTTCGATGGAGAAAGAGTAATTTGCTTGCAGACACGCGGCGGGTGTCTGCCGCGGGTGCCCGTTTAAAGCAGTTTCAGCCCTTTAGGCTCATTTGCGTAGACCCGGCGTTGTGGGCTATAGTCACGACAAGGCTTACACTGTCTACACTCTAGGTATTTCAGCGATCGTATATATACCTACTATATGCATTTCTTTTATGCTTACCTTGGCTTTATTGTTTAGATACACGGCGGTAGTAAGGGCCCCTCCGCATGCCGCGAAATAAGAATACACAATTTGCCTGAGAACATACAAAAATCTGTTAGGTATGTTACACGGGTTATGTACTAATTATACTATTATAGAAGACTAGCTTTTGCTAGTTAAGGCGAGCGAAGCCGCGGGCTTTGCTCGCGTTAAATTCGGGATAACAAAACTGTAGTTTTTGCCCTTGCGCGCGCCTTATTATTGTAATAGCAATACTAAGTTTTCCTCTTTCTCCCTCATATCTCAATGTTTTTTTTAAAAAAAATAGCCTTTGTACATCTCCAGGGTGCCAACTATGTACCAAAATTCATCAAAATCGGTTTCGCTTATTAAGGCGTGAAGACGTAACAATCAAACAAACTCACTTTCGTTTTTATAATCTAATATATAAAATTCTCGTGTCACAGTTTTCGTTCCCATACTCCTCCAAAACGGCTGGACCGAATTAAACGAAATTTTGTGTACCTACATATCGGGTAGGTCTGAGAATCGGCCAACATCTATTTTTCATACCCCTAAGTGGGCAGTGGGTGAAACCGCTGGGCACAGCTAGTATTACTAAAGTCGATAATCCTTAAAAGGTAGGCAGAGCACATTTCACCGATTCAGTATCCAACAAAAATACTTCATACTCCACAGAAGCAAACACTTAAGGTGGTTATAAGGAATAAAGAAAATCACGGTAAACACTTACTTCGTTGTGAGAACTGCGTCGCCTGAACGATTCGTGTAATTAACAATTGCGTTAAAATTCTGATTCATCCACTGCCAGAACACGACAGCTGGCCTTGTCTTGTAAAATGTTATCATGCCTGAGAAAAGCCACCAATTTAGTTCAGCAGTGTTTCAAAGTTAAGATAGCACTAGGGCACCGCACAAGACTGCAGTCACACGACTGTTCTATATGTAAGGGCTATTAGCAAACTGTGTCGACAAGCGTTCCATGCGCGCCTCAAAGAGCTGTCAGCAAACCAGAAGGGCCTGCAAGGGCCACTGCTTGCCGGGGTTGCGTTGCGGGTTGTTTGAAAGAGACATGGGTTTTAATCATTACGAGTCTGACACTCTCCCCCGCTGTGGGTGGAGCGGGGGAGAGTTATTTGATGATTTCCCATCCGCATCATAAAGGGCTTAAATTATAAAAAAGGCGTATGTATTCGGCGCAGATGACGCCCGTTTACGGCACCGCTAATACTCGAAAAATAGAATGATTGGAGTCGTTATTTGCAAGCAAGCAGTGATTGTTATACTCACATGATGTGAGGAGAGTGTTCATAGGCGCCTGCGCAGACATACGTCCGATCTTAATCATCTTCTCACCGGTATCGGGATGAAATGCACTGTCAGCGAGATATTTCGTCGCCCAAAGTTTCTCTTTGTCAAAGCCTGCTGGCATTTTTTTTGTTTTCCTGTTAAACGGCCAAAACATAGAATTTAGTGAATGATTAAGGTCCCTAAACAGTTTCCGACCCGATCTGGGCAATAGCTATTTATGAAGCACTGAGGAAAGCTCCATAATTATGTCGAAATAATCGACATCAACGTCAGCGCTAGCCTCGGTTCAACGCTGCTTATTATTAGTAGTAGTAGTAATAAGTTAAAAACGGTCGTGAGCTAAAGTCCTTAGCCAATAGTACACTATAGAGACAACACACGATGAGCTGCAGTTATAAGTTTAATAGTGGTGGCACCGAAATGATATCGCCTTTGTATGAGGCATTGCCGACACTGCTATCCCGTAGGGCTGTAAGAGATAGGAGAGAAAGTACATCTATTCCGTAAGCAAAATACGCACCTTGGACGTGGAGTTACGGACACCAGCCCTTTATACAATAATACAATATAAGTGCATCTATTGTGCATGACATTGTCTCGTCTAAAAAGCGGCCTATCCGAAAACGGGCCTCGAGCCCGAATCGGGTAACCTTTATTATTTATTACATTAATTTAAATGCACGAACTTGTACTCCTCCACGATTCTCTTGGCTTCATCCAACTCTTGGTCAGTAGCAAAAAAGTTCATTGGGTTGGTGAGATATATAAAATGCTGAGCGCGGCCCCAATATGTGCTCTGGTCCCATCTGGGCTTGCTCAAGTCCAAAATATCTTTATTGGCCATAGTTTTTTACGCTGCAACAAAAGGTAGATCGAAATTTAAGAACGCTGTCATATAAACCGACATTAAGGGATGGTATTGCGAGATACCATACGAGAACCAGGCGTACGAGGCGAGTTACTGTCTGCTCGGTTTGTAGGGACCAATATTGGGTCCACCCTTTATAGCAGAACTTTTTATGTCATATTTTTATTTTGCATAACAACCGATGGCATAAACTTCACTTCGCAGAAAATAGTTTAGCAGACACTCATTTATCATACATTCTAAACTCATAATTTTGTAAGACAGAATCATCTCTAGGCATAAACTTCATATCCATAATATTTAAAAAGTAGAAACATCATATCGCAGAAAGTTCACAGTCAGAATCGTCTTTTGGCATAATATATTTTATATCGATGATCATTAAACGGCAGAATTGTCATATCGTAGAAAGTTTATAGTTAGGGTCATCTTTGTCATGAGAAATTGTCATTTATTTTGATTATTTATTTCTTTAAAATAATGTCATTTATTTTAGTTATTGTTTAATTGAATTTGAGATAATGTCATTGAATTCAATAAGTAAGGTTTAGGTTAGGTATCCTAATCTAAATAGTTCAGTTCCGGGTAACCCACTTAAAACAATCTCTTTTTTCTATTAACGCAAGTCGTTTCTGGCACTCGCCGGCCGCTGCCGCGGCACCGCTCGCTACGCTCGCTCGGCTCGTGCGTAGGAAGTCACAGTTTTAACCTAACCTAACCTAACCATTACTGCCGTCTGCATAGTATGCCAAGTGAAATTATACCAAATAATATATTATGCGAAATTTGAACTCTGCGAATCGTAATTATACTAAATGTAATTCTGCCATCTTAAAAGTATGCCATTGTTAATTCGAAGTTTTAAACATTATGCCAAACGATAATTATACCAAATAAATTTTATGCCTTTAAAATGTTCGTTTGAAGAAAATTATGCTAAGTGTGTTATGCCAAATAAATTTCGGAGCGTCAAGTTTCTGCCAGATAGAGGGAACCCACCAATATTCAAACGAGGCACGGACATCCTACATTGTAAGTATGAACACTTGAACAGATACATATATTTGCTCAAGCAGATCCAAATCGTGAATTTGTGAATGTACGCCTCATAAATGTCACGGTTGGAGTTCGCCATAGTCTAGCACATATCATCCTTAATTTGGCAGAATTATGATAGGTAATCCCGACTTTTCATTAGTTCCAAACAATCGGAAATGAGTGCCTACATACATAAAGAATGGCCAAAATACGTCTCAATAATTTCATCGATTGTTATTTGCCGTTTTGATGTGATAAAAATTATATGTGGAACATGAATCTTTACTTTACGAAGAGACGCATCGTGAGAAAGCTGATGTCCTAAAACGAAACGCCAATCTGGTAGAATAAAGCTTCGTTTCTATTAGAAATGAGCGTGGATGCGTGGCGAGAAATGAGTGAGAAACTATAACCTCCTGCTGTGTAAAAGAAGCTTTGCTATTGGTAGTTGTGAAGTGTAGTTGGAGTTTCACACACATGCCTCTTTCAAGATGGGGCCCGCTAGATGGTTTGACTTGATTCCAACAATGGGGACATTATGTAGGTATGAGGTGACATGGGTGAATACTCATGTAGATATTTACTCACCATGCAGATTTGTAGACGCGTAATTGGTAAAAATATGTTTAAACTCAAACACTTTATACATTTAGTTAGCATAAATCTATAAATTAATAAACCTATAAAATCATTTTATTTTGTAAATACTAACACCGAAATTTTATTTCGAATTTCAAAAGTGACATGGGTTTTTGGCAAGTATTGATAAAAGAGTTTCTCTCGTATTTTCTTACCGTAGATAATATAATATTCTATGATAGAGAACTGTTTGAAACGAAAGGTTTTATCCTAAGTATTTTACTCTTTGGTTTTATCTCTTGATCGCTAATTACCTATGTCACGGTTGATTCAATTAATTAAGTAATATAACACTAATCTGTAGATTTTCTCACTTTAATCATGACATATCATACTTTTTTATCACACTAGCTTTTGCCCGCGGCTTAGCTCGCGTTATATTCGGGGTAACACAGTTCCCCTTGCGCCTTATTGATTTGTAATAGTACGTTAGTATTATAAGTATTACAACGCTAAGTTTTCCCTTTTCTTCCCTCTTTTTCCCTCACATCGTACTTTTTTCAAAAAAACAAAAGGGATCAAATAGTTTTAATAATATTTATTCTCTAGAAAATTAAATACAATACATACAACAAATATGTTAATCTATAAATAACTTTTATTCATATAGCTATGAAAACAAAAGGAACTGTATCTTCAAAAAAACATGTCCCAGCAGTTGAAAGTTGTTAAAAGAAGTGGGTTATATCGATATTTTTCATTCGCAAGCATTCGTAATTTTTATTAATTAATATGTACCACTTTTTTCACAAGCACCTACATTTTCCATAGTTATATGCTAAATACTATTATTGTCATGTTAGGGCTGAAACTGCGTTAAACGTGCGCCCACGCGTGTCTCTGTTTGTACGCGAATGGGCCCGTCGCCAATCGTTATTGTCTGAGCAAGCTCAAGCGTATTACCGTTGGCGGGCCCACTTTTGTATGAAACCGCGCGCACCCGTTCAACTTAGTTTCAGGCCTTAAATAACATGTTAAATATTGACTTTAAAATACGATTGAAATCTTTGGAATTACCTATTGCACGATCTTTCCATGGTGTTAAGATCGAAAGCAGTGAAAATAAAACAACTATGGGTCAGATTGAGGTTATATCGTTTTATCCCGACGCTGGGGATGAAATAGCAAATTTGTCTGCGATCCTCTTTCGGAATATGCTCTCAGGCTGGCCCACAAATTAGCTACATAATAAATATTTTGTTACCTCTTGCAAGCATTATTACTACTTTCAGTGTGCCCAGCCTTGCTTAGTGATAAACAACAACAAAAATAAAATTAATTAAAAATAAGCTTAGATATAAACAATATATTTATAAAATAACGTCTATGCGTCTTATTTCTTCAACTTTCTAACGTATGAATTCTGAGCTTCATGTTTAAGTGACGTGGAAACTGCTGGTCAGGCGCGGTCTTAGAAATCCAGCCACGGTGGTCCATTATAACCCCAATCGTCTAACGAAGAAGGCTTTTATTTAACAAGTGCAATTGAACCTTGTTACCCCCAAAATGTGAAATACGACCGCGCCTGTACTGGGCAGATTGTAAGAACGGTTAAGGCCATGGGTCCCAGAAATTCAATTTTCCTAAGGTTTTTGCCATTTTGCGGGTAGTTTCAAGTTGTATGTTGGTCATGATTGCGACCGCACTAAATATGTATTGACAGAATCAGATCAATTCAATTCTATTAGTTAATGATAGCCTCAAAACTCATGCTTTCATGAAATAGTTATACTGACCGATAAATTACAGAAAACTTAGAAATATTTGAATTAACGGGCAACCCTGGCACTTTCGCCTTAAAATACAGTTTTTTAATAGTATACCTTGAATAGAATAAATTCAACACGTTAAAATATATTCTTTACAACAAAGAGTGTGATCTTAACAACTAGGTTAGTCACAATAAGTTCTAGCATATCTCGAGAATATTAAAAAAAAACCTTCTTTGGGGGACACCAAAAGAGGATTATTATTTTTTATTTAATGATTCATATTAGGGGAAGAGTGTCCAAGATTATCTGATTGTAATAAGTGGTCCTACCAGAGGGACAAAGTGAAATGTTTTAAATTGTAAAATAAAAATGGTACAAGGGTTTTTATAGACGACGAATTTTTAAATTTAAAAGAATGTATTAATAAGGCCGTGAATGAAAATAAGAAAAAGAAAACATATTTTTAAATATGATATTTTTGGGTAATTTATAGTATTATTGAACGATTAATGTCTCCAAACTGGTGGGGCAACGTGATGCAACCCTGAAAAACAGTTGTATAGGTAAATTATTAACGATGAATCTGTAATGTTGGTCCTTAAATGACCACATTGCTTTGAGTGTCATGTCGTTGGCCTGTTTTGTAGCTCGAAGAGAATCTACGTCGCCATTGCACATTCATTTTTTAGGACGGTGATTAAGTACAATTTCTTACAATATTCGCGATCACACTTGCTGTTGACTTTAGCAAGGGACATTCAGTGTAATTACACTGCATGCAATTTGGGACTTCAACTTCCACACCTTTTCCTGTCAAAATGGAAACAGTTAAGTGTTACCGTAAAAAATAAGAATTTACAGGCTTCAAGTGAACTTAAACAAAGATAGGCATGCCAAACATAAAGAGAGAGGGGAATAAATAATTAACCAACGAAAGCTTCTGGTCAGTTCTTTTTCATAGGAAACGACAAACCCGAACTGTACACCTTTTCTCGACGTTTTATAAGTGCTCACGTAGGGCTATGTGAGATAAAATATTTTGATTTTGAACCGCCCGCGTTGGTTAATAGAAAAAACCGGCCAAGAGCGTGTCGGGCCACGCTCAGTGTAGGGTTCCGTAGTTTCCCGTCCGTCACAATAAGTGTTCCCACTTATGAGTTTATTATTTGTTTGACGTTGAACACTAGAGAATTGTATTTCCTAATTAATACTTTTTTTAATAATTTTGGATTGCGAGAACCGATTTCAATAATTCTTTTTTTTTGTTTGAAAAAAGATACGTTCAGGATAATAAAATATGTAAACGAAGTTAAAAAAAAATGCTTGCATATACGATTATACTACAAACTTAGTCCAGAAATTATTTTGTAAAACTATTTGTCTTTTTTGTACAAAAACTGTTGTGTCAATCAAGTTCAAAATAATTTTCATAGAAAGTCCTTATAAAGTTCTACTTTTCAGATTTTTTTCATATTTTTTAAACTTATGGTTCAAAAGTTAGAGGGGGGGGGACACATTGTTTTTTACTTTTGGAGCGATTATTTCCGAAATTATTGACAATATCAAAAAATGATTTTAGTAAACCCCTATTCATTTTTAAATACCTTTCCAACCATTTAATGATTTGACATTAATATTTACTTTGTTTTATACCTATTTTATTATTATTTTTTATTTGATTTTACTTTTTTTTTTTATTGTGACATGTTATGATTTCATTATGATCTCATTAATTTAATTTTGTAAATATTTTCTAGTCTCTAAGTAGTTGTTTATTGTGAATGTGAGGACCATGTGGATCATAACTTTTATTTACTTTTTTTTTTGCTTTTGACGATTCTGGCAGTTGAGTATTTAGTGACCTACGCTAATGTCCTTTTTTTGGTATTGTTCGTCGTTTCGTTGAGCTCCTTGGGTTATGAGTCGAGCTACACGATAACTGACAAATGCTTGCACTGACTGGACAGGTCCACTCAATCTGTGTGGTGCTTTCTTAAAAAGACCACTTCAGACACTAATCTGCATAGTCCTCATGTAAGTTGACCAAGATTTTTTTTGTCTGGACTTTAAAAGAGACTATGACCTCTGAGTTTATTTCGGCTGTTTCTTCTCAGAGTAGTCGGGTACGAAACACCGGCCTCATCTAGTTTTAAAAAAAAGACGTGTAAAAGTGTTTGTGAAAACCTACTTGCAAAATAAACATCATTTATCATTTATCATTTACCAACAATATATCACACGTTAGGGTTAAAATTAAAAAAAAAATCACTCCCCACTTTACATATAGGGTGGCTACCCTAATAAAACATTTTTTTCCAATTTTTATTTTACCACTTTGTCGGCGTGATTGATATACATATTGGTACCAAATTTCAGCTTTCTAGTGCTAACGGTCACAGAGATTAAGCGAGGACGGACGGACGGACAGACAGACATGGCGAAACTATAAGGGTTCCTAGTTGACTACGGAACCCTAAAAAGTGTATGTTAGTGCTCAGAAGCTCATTTTAAGCTTTTTTAAACAGATTTGTTGGCGAGTGCTTCTATGCGTATGCTACCATTTATTACGTTCCTACTTACAAATGTCATCCATGTCATCCGGCAGAGATGAATCTTACGCCTGTAGGAAGGGGGGGGGCAAGCAGCTACCCCACCCTGGCGACGTCCATGCATCAGAGTACTTCTTTAAAATATAGGTAATATTCGCAATCACACTTGCTGTTTACATTCCCTTGTTGAAGTACACTGAATTCGATTTGGGACTTAACTTGCACGCCTTTTCCTGAACAAATGAAAAATAGTAGATTATTAACCAAGGGGATAAAGAAGTGTCTTCTGTCGTGGGTGACGATTTAAATCGCGAGTGTAACGAAGGACTCGAGGTTTACTCCCGAGCGTAGCGAGGGTGTTAAAAACTTAAATCACGAGCGAAGCGAGGGATTTAAGACGAGTCCTGAGTGTAGCGAGAGATTTAAGTTTACCCAAGACTAAGACAGCTTTATCACCGAGGAAAATACTCTATTTTTCGTACCGTTTGCGAAAAAATTAACACAGTAATAATATGAGATAAGCATTTATAATGACATGAAAAGTAAAAGTTAAGATTCGAACATTGGTCCAATTATTTATAAAGAGAGCTACACTTTTGTTTGGTACATTTATTGTTGATTAGTATGATTGCGGCAGCATTTGCACTGATGGAATCCGACAATACACTGTCACGGTCGCTTTGATTTAACAATGTATTTTTAAAACATTAACTTATTTATAAAAATAAACTTAACGTTTATGTATTTGAAGAAAACAAAATCACGGCAAATTCCTAGACATATAATATGTTTTGTCGGAAAAGCAAAGGCATCAAGCTCATACGACCTCGTCGGTTTTGGTAATTTTATTTAATAATCATAACTGCATATTAATTGCGTGTTCCTTTTAAAAAAAGATGCTTAATGTTTTATATATACCTACAAACTCAATTGTGTAAACACAGATGTAGTTCAGTATTAAGTATTCCAATTTTAAATCACATTCTCTCCCTAGGGGATGAATGAAATTCAGTACAATTTTCTTTCCCTGTTTTTGACAGATTAAAAATGACTATTGTTATGTTCGCTTTTTGTGGCATAGAATGTCACTTTTTTGAGCAAGTGGTACGAAAAACCTTTATTCATGTCCAACAGTTACTTAAAATAGTGATATAATAATCTACAAAAAAGAGTATCATAACAACTACAATATTTCACGTATTTTTAAAGAATTTTAGTGACGAATGGCATGTCTTAGGTATAACCAATGATTTGAAAACGCTTTCAAAACAAACCCTCGAATTTGTAAAATGTATAGTACCCCATTAGAAAGAGATAGTCCCGCATAATCATATCTTTCTCAGCTCGTTTTTTGGTATGAGTGCTTATTCCAGTGTATATATATAATATAATACATATATGTTCATGGTATCAACGTCGATGTGTTGGTGCTATCAATCAGGTCTTTATTTTAGTTAAAATATTAGGTATTATTCATATACCTTCAAAGGTGCCTCTATACAGTTGAGGCCCAAGGTAGGTTTCTTCTTGAACAAGGCGTGGCACAGTGGCGTAGCGAGCATCGTTAACAATCCCGCCATTCCTATTTGGAACGGATAGATCAATCTTGACGTTCCTCCTCTGAACCAGCACCTCCAAACCAATGCGTGCGTTATCATTGGCACCAATGCTAAAAATAATATAGGATTATGCAGGGTTTTGCCTAATATTAAACCCTAATTTCGCCAGAACTACGTTTTCGGTCCCGTATTATAAGGGGCGCGCGTATTGCCAACAACCGGGCCCAAAACCAGAATCCGTGGCTACCAATCAGAAGCACACTGGTACTTACACGGTGGAACACACAGGCGGTTTGCCCGTTTGAGCGGAGCACCGCTGTGTCCTCGTAGAGGTAATCGGCGGCGACCTCTCGCATCCTGCCCTAGTTCAGTCCATGGTCCAGAGTGAAAGGGAATGACAAGAGGTCACCTCCTTCTGCGAAGCAGTCATGGTAGCGAAGAAGGTGGCCGGGTGTTTGAAGAAGAGAATCTCAAACCAACCCATCCACCGCGAGAGACGTACCGAACGTCGGCCGCGTCGACACGATTCCAGGCCACCGTTGACGCGGGTGTTGTAGCTCACCGCCCGTCCGGCTATTGACGACAGGCCATGTCGACGGCGCGTTGGTGTTCCAAGCGCGTCTCAAAGAGATCAGCTAAGCAGAGGGGCCTGTCCGAACCTGCTGCCTGCTGGGGTTGCGGGTTGTTTGAAAAAGATACCGCAGCCCCGGAACACAAAGGGTAAAAGAAGAAACACCAACGAGAAATCAAAAAGGAATTTTATGCCTGAATGGTAAAGACTGGTCAGACACCAAAGGACATCGACAAACCCAATAAGTTTAACGTGTCAACGCACACCATAACTAACAGCCTTATTGTTCTGCGTTCAGCGCTTGAGGCGGCATTTTTTTTTTGTAATAAAAAATACAAATTCCTTTGTCTACGGAGCCAACATCCAGGAATTAGAAGAAATCGTAACATTGAAAAGTACGACATCAAATATCGCGTCAACGCGCACTAGACTACTGACAATGGTTTTTTTTATTATTCTTTTTTATCATCTATCTAGCTTCTCCCGACTATGTTGATGACGGTTACCTGTGTAAACGGATGCACTGGAATACCAGTATTTACCATGGAGTGATTGTCTCGCCTCCACAACCCAGCATTCCAGTTAGTACTGGGTAAAGATACCTTAGTAAGACTGTTTGCCAAGACTTATGAGCCGCTATCTGCCACTACTGCTTGTGACCACTGTCAAAGGTCCGCACAAATGTTTTCTACACCTTGCTTTCCAATCATAGTATATAATACGTACTCATTGCGGGCGCAACCATCGCCAACCTGGATAGAGTCGTCATCACGACGGCTGCGGCCCCCGCGATATGGGAGTTTCCTACTTTATGTCCTTCCGGGGTGTACACAGGGGCTCCATCTATGAGTTCACTGAAATACATCTTTTAGCTAGAATCACGTCAGAAGAACTACCTGCATACAAATCCTGTATATCATTAAGACATTGAGCTCTCGAATTTGGAATAAAAGTAAGTACAGTTATATCTGAAAAGATGTGCGACTCGATAATGTCTAAGTTTCTGAATTCATGATCATCACACTACAGAGTAACCATAGAGGCGAATTCGCAAACCTTTCTGTATTATCGCTATTTGCACCTACTGTGGGTTAGTTTAAAGTTTTTTCTCTATACTCCAGTATGATTCTCAAAGCGCGTATTTTTGGGAAAGCTATACCTACTACTTAATGATGGCACCTGAATCATGGTCCTCTTCTATAATTTCAATTGGAGATGTGGACGTACTTACCTGCTTCTCATTATGGGGATAGAAACCAAATGACCAACGGCTACTGCTGCGAAGGGGATCAACCGTTGGTACAAATAAAGACGGGGATCGCACCAGCATCTACACCGACTCTAGAAGCATCATCATGAGTGAGTTAATGGAATTATTGTAGATCTATCCATACAAATCAGGACCGTGCCTCGCTCCATTAAGAGCTCTAAACATGCGTACATTTTATATATATAAACGTTCACACCCGTCCGTGTCCGGAGCCGGCGACGGAGCTTCAGTTCCGGACACGACCCTGATACGTGTGGATAGATTAAGTTTCGTACTCCAAAAACATCGAGTTAATTTCGGGACGTAGTACAGGCATAAGGAAATACAAAATACAACGAGTTTCATAACAGTTTATTTTTTAATTAAAACTATGACTATTGGTACGGTAACTGCTTTATTCTTTGTTGAAATTATATAATAATTATTCACATAATTTGCAAAAATATTCAAAAAACAGGCTGAAGTATTACAAATAAATGAGTAAGTTTAGTGATATCCTTAAAATATAACGATATGGAAGGCCAGTCTCGGTTACAACGCATTCAATACTCCCACAGCAATAAATAATTCATTTCATCGGGACTTTTTCCTACACTAGTGTTTGCACTTTTACAGACAAAAAGCTATTTACACCCTGTCAAAATGGTGAAATGGTGTATTGAATACTGCGGTGAACGTTTGTACGCCAGAGTCCGCCCGGTATTAAAATATAGCAAAATTAAATAATCATCACAATATTTGATTGAATTATAATATTCCTACCTATTACACAGAATTATTGTCAGCATACACATTGTCAAAAATAATTGACATCACAATATCGAATGGAAATATAATTATTATAATTAATTAAAAGACAAAAGGAATTTTCTTCGGAATGTTAATGCACATTATTGCTAAAACAATTATCTAATATATAAAATTCTCGTGTCACAGTTTTCATTCCCGTACTCCTCCGAAACGGCTGGACCGATTTAAACGAAATTTTGTGTACATATTGGGTAGGTCTGAGAATCGGCCAACATCTATTTTTTATACCCCTAAGTGAGCAGCGGGTGAAACCGCTGGGCACAGCTAGTAATATATAAATATAATTATAAATAAGATTCCTCCTAAGTGGTCAGATCGAGGGGGTGAGCTCTAAGAGCTGGAGTCCACTAAAGAGAAATGCTTACTAGCTAGGGTGTATCATCCACCGAAGCTGTGCGGAGATGTGCTAAAAGCCACCACATGCTGGTCACGTCTTTTCTTGTCTCCTCTATGCGTCGCGAGCTATATGTCGCCTCTATGTGTCTAGCTTAATCAAATATAAGACATCTCATCTCTGTTCTACCGTTCCCACTAATGCTACGCGAGAAGTGTGCATTTGTTTGAGAAACATTATTTTTTGTTCCTAAAATTCGCAGTTTTTTATAGTGTGTGTAAAAATGCGCCAGATTGGCAAACATAAGATTTGAACCAAGAGCTCGTGTGCCAGTTCTTCCTATTCTATTCTCTTCTTGTCTCGTCTACTTAGAGGGCCCTATGTGTTTGTGATGCTGGCCACATTGACAACAATTTAGTGGCGGCACTATAATACACGCCCGAAAGTATGGCTTGATCATAAACTTACTAATCGGCCAAATTTAAAGGTTTCTGAACCGTCTGCTTGACTTTTTTTACGTGGGGTTTACATTACTCCAGATCGGCTTCGCCTTTCTTCGTCAGCTTCCAGTCTAACTGTATGCATCCGAATGATATCCACAATTATTTGCCAAATGCACAAAATCTTGTAATAATGCAATTTTTAGACCCAATTTAGACGCAAAAATACGTTAGCTATCAGTCGAATTTGGCGTTTATGGCTATTTTTAACCGACTTTCAAGAGGAGGAGGAGGCTATCAATAAGTCTGAATTTTTGCTCACGATATTTACGTGGTGAAAATCCAACAGGTATTCATATCAGGGAATAAGGCTTATGTTAGCGAAAACATGCATTTGACTTTCTTAGTCCTTTAAGCAGACGGTTTTAGTTAGACTTTTCCTCGTATATAGACTGGTAATTTTTTCTTCTTTCTTATATAGTACAGCCACTTTGCGTTCAGTCGTCTCCGTGGCCAGCCTCAAACTTTTCACAACTACCTCAAACATTTTTTTAAAATGTTTTTCAATAACAAAAAAAACACATTACTTACAAATAAGCATAACTTGATTGAATCATAAATTATTATAAAAGCTTATACAAAAAAATATATATCTATAAATATCAACGCCAGGGTTATTCTGAAATTCGCTTTTAGCTTTGTGCAGTATTTGTTTTTGTGTTGCCAACAAAACTGCAGGAGAGTTCATTATAGGACCCAAGGAGCAAATGCAACAATTCAAAAATATATTTTTTGTAACAAAAGGAGAGTATTCTTAAGAACTAGTCGTAACAAGTTATATATATAGCTTCTTTTGAAATTAATTAAAAAGCACAAAGCAATAGATCCCATATCTCCCATTATCGGGAGAGATTGAAAATCCCGAAGATCCGGCGGGTTTTCATTGATTTGTCCACAAAACATTCTACAAAAGAGTAAATGCTTTAAAACGTACATAAGTTATTTTAACCAAAGCTTTCTACCATCACAACATTTACCACCGATTCGAGTCATCACTAATTACGACTCCATCATTGCATTTTTGTCAAGAACTTGATTTCTATAGACATATTAAGTATATGGTAGTATTCGCGATCAAACTTTCTGTTTTACAGTCCCTTGTTGTAGTACAGAGTAGTCGTTTCAGGAGATACCTTTTTTACGTTTTCCTGTAAAATATAAAAGAAACGTTGTTAAAATCGCATCACATATCTCTTTTCTAAACTATATTATGATTGACTGCCTTAAAACTGTCATCAACATCTGCTTAGTCTTTTCCCAACTATGTTGGGGTCAAGAGGGTTGTCAAGACTTTCGTACCACTGACTCCTATAACGACTGTCAAAGATGTACAAATGACAGATATATTACCTTTATCTCACTCTCAACGGTGTCGACGCTAATGCTGGCCTTCTGTTCGAAGAAGGCGCAGCACAGTGGTGTAGCGAAGGTCACACTGAGACACACCAGCGCCAGTTGGAACGGAATGATGAGTGGCGAGCTCGGCTTAAACCAACGCCTCTGGACAGCTGTGTTCGTTATTATTGGCACCAATGCTGGAAAATAATAAGAAAGTGTGTAAATCAAGTATATTGACTAGGCTCCCGGTTGTCGGTATGTGAGATGTGGACTCAGCGATCATTGTGCCGATAGTCGTCAAGGCCAATGGCTTAATTGCCTAGAGTTTCGACAACATCTGAGGAGGCTCTCGTTAGACGGCTGGATCGAGGGTTTAAAACAGAAAGCGGTACTCATGGACACGGCTCGTATCTCAAGGAGGTTCCTTTCTCTGAAACCTTTCTGACTGGTAGCTTAGATCCTGTTCCCGATACGGATGGGCTACATTTTTTTTCTATTGTTTTGTTAAGATATATTTGAAAATATTTAAGTGAGTGAGTTAATAAATGAGTTAAAATGAATAAACGACGAATTTTGCAGTAGATTGATGAGTAGCTAGTCTTTTCCTGGTGGTGACTTTAGCATTTTCCTGCGGTTTTGCATGCGTAATTGGTTGGAAATTATCGGATGTAAAATATTTAATAATAGGCCTTGACATTCGTAGGTAGTTGTGGTTTTCATTGGTGCAATGATTTTTGGATTCGAATCTGTAATTTCGAAGATTATCCCTCCATCTAAACTTTACCTTTTTATAATACTGGTATAAAATTTCTTTAAGGCTTTCGATTTTCCCAAACATGTTGGAATTGACGTTAAGATGTTCTCCGAATCCTTCCTTTCTATTTTTTTTTTCTAGTAAGGTATTCAGATTAATTTTCTAATACGTACTCATGCCGGGCATAGCCATTCCCACCCTGGATATGCACACGAGGAATATGCCCGTGGCCGCTGCGATCTTAGAGTTGCCCACTCGTTCTCCTTCCGGGGTGAATACAGGGGTTCCTTGGATGATTTCACTGGAATAAACAAGTGTAGGGTTACTAACTTAGTACTTGTAAGATTTCCTTGTACGTAGTACGATGCAGGTAAGGTGCTCTGCTATCTGATACGAGAAGGCGGATCCAAAAAAAAAAACCGGCCAAGAGCGTGTCGGGCCACGCTCAGTCTAGGGTTCCGTAGTTTCCCGTCCGTCACAATAAGTGTTCCCACTTATGATATACATTACAGGTGGTAATTTTGTATTGCGAGAACCGATTTCAATAATTCTTTTTTTGTTTGAAAAAAGATACGTTCAGGATAATAAAATATGTAAACGAAGTTAAAAAAAATGCTTGCATAAACGATTATACTACAAACTCAGTCCAGAAATTATTTTGTACAACTTTTTTTTTTTTTACAAAAACTGTTGTGTCAATCAAGTTCAAAATAATTTTCATAGAAAGTCCTTATTAAGTTCTACTTTTCAGAATTTTTTCATATTTTTTAAACTTATGGTTCAAAAGTTAGAGGGGGGGGGACACATTGTTTTTTACTTTTGGAGCGATTATTTCCGAAATTATTGACATTATCAAAAAATGATTTTAGTAAACCCCTATTCATTTTTAAATACCTTTCCAACAATATATCACACGTTAGGGTTGAAATTAAAAAAAAAATCACTTCCCACTTTACATATATATAGGGTGGCTACCCTAATAAAACATTTTTTTCCAATTTTTATTTTACCACTTTGTCGGCGTAATTGATATACATATTGGTACCAAATTTCAGCTATCTAGTGCAAACGGTCACAGAGATTAAGCGAGGACGGACGGACAGACAGACATGGCGAAACTATAAGGGTTCCTAGTTGACTACGGAACCCTAAAAAAACGTGATAAAAGGATGAGTTATAAATAGTGTAACTAACACGACTTTTTATATTCGGAAGTATTTTTTTGAACAGCATATACACGACTCCCAGCTATTACTACCTACGGTGACAATTAATGTTTTATATTATTTATATTTAGTCTAAAGAAAAATGAGAAAGAATGAATAAACGAAATCCTTACTTAATATTATAATTAAGCGAAAGTGAGTATGTTTGTTTGTTAATGTGTTCACGCCTAAATGGACAAACCGATTTTGATGAATTTTGGTACAGAGATAGTTGGGACCCTGGAGACGAACACAGACACAAGCATTTTTTTTTAAAGTGAGTTATGAGGGAGAAAGAGGGAAGAAAAGTGGAGAGCAAGATATTTTATTTTCGATCATCACGCGGGTTAGCGTTAGCCCAAAGTTACTATGCCACGCGGACGAAGTCGCGGGCGGAAGCTATTAGTATCATAAAATTTAAGCTTATGAGTTATGACCCTAAGATCAGTGCAGCGAACAGGGTTATCTAGATTGTAATAAAATGCTGCTGATTGTGGAACCAGGCCAATTAATCAATTTAACCGTTTTGATAAATGGCTAGCTATCACCTTATGCACAATAATGCTTTCATTTGAATGATTGACAGTAGATAGGAGAGGCCTATACCCAGCAGTTAGTGACTCTAGACTGAAGTTATCATAGTGCTGATAATGAAAATGATTTTCAAGAATAATATCGCTGGTATTTCAATAAAACTAAGCAAAAATACATAACATAATGCCTTATAGTACATCCACATTTCTCCAGTTATGTTTAAGTCCCATATAATAGGGGGCGAGCCTATTGCCATAAATTAGGTACAAATCCAAAGTACGTGGCTGCTACTGAGAAATATTCAATAACTTCTTGCCCGACCCGGGATTCGAATAATTTCGAACCCAGCATCATCATGCGCAGTCGCGCTTGTGACTACAAGACCAACGAGTCAGTGACAATAGAATAACAAAACACTTACGTGCTCCTCATCATGGGGATATTGATAAAGTTAGCGCCACATACTGCCGCGAAGGGTACCAACCGCGCGTATAACGGGTTCATGCCCTAGAAATGAAAATCTTGTTAAAAATATAATAAAATACAAATACAAACGAAAAATGTAATTAAAAATACAATACGATATTTTGTATTGTACCAAACTAAAAACAAATAATAAAGCTGAGTTCACACGGTCATGTTTTAATAAATATTGTTGGCAACTGTTGTGGTCTAATCTAAAAATGTGTCTAAGGAATGCCTAGGAGTCAATTGAATTAAGAATTTTTTTTGGGGTGAATTATTGCACTTCACGGTAGAACTCAAAATTACGCACTTAAAACACTGTGCTGATGCATGTATTGTTTAGTAGGTACACCGACGCGGGTCATAATTAATCTCGGATTAAAAAAAACTGGTAAAATTTGAACTTTGACTGTCAATATCTCCATAATGGGGTCTAAAATGATAGTTTTTGACAGAATCATAATAGGGCATTCTTAATATGGTCACAGAGGCAGTTAATATATAGTGAATTATCACTGTATGACCATTTTATGATTTTTAACGTAATTAATATAATTTACCTATAATAATTCTGCTACAGCAGCCATCTTAGACCCCAGGTATAGGGTAGAACAAAAAAAAATCGCAATGATGGGAAGAACAGGTGTTAAGACTTTAAGAGTACTTTTACACTCTTTATTATTTTGTTCATACTTCATTATTTGCAAGTTTGCCCGTGTAAACACACCAGTATTTTTTTTTCATAAAAATTGCAACTTAATTAACGACAGTACCTACCTACCTACGCACGGCATATTATTATGCATAAAGTTTTGTAAAACTACTCAAAATACGCATACAATTGGAGACGGTAGCCCAATATACAATACAATATATGCATGAATCTATATAACTCGCCTTTGCTATTCTATAAGAATACAGCGTCGAGCTTAGCGCTACCAAGGCGTCAAGTTTCATAGTCTTCGGGTCGTCGTTCAAACCCAAAGCATTTATTTCACAGGCATTTTTGAATGTCATAAAAAGATAAAAAAACAGTCCCAGTCACAAGACATAATAGGTACCTAACTTGTGAAAGTACTGTAGTTGCCCATTCCAAAGCGTAGATCTCTATGCAAAAGAATGGGCAGGAAACTCCGTGGACACTCTTTTAAAACATACTTAATATTTTTACAAAATGGATACATCATTAATTTTTAGATTATACATACTTACATATTATATGTAGGTATGTGAGAACGATGTAGAAAAACGAGCGCATTAAGAGCGTCCAGAGAGATGAATTAAAACAAGTTGCGTTGCGCTCAAGGCTGTACTCTTAGAGAATAGCACTTCAGTAAACCCCAAAGGGATAGGCAGAGATCTACCCTGTGCTGTTAGGTACTCTAAATACTCACCTACCATAAAATAAAACATATTGGTAACATAGTACTTACGTACTATTTCAAACATATAGTTGGAGTACTCTGACGTCAGAGGCAACACAACAAGCCTTCTAAGTATGTTTGTTTACTATCGCATTATAACGTAATCGTTAAGTGAACTTTCATGACACATGGCTGCAAATCTGTTAGGCACGATTCGAATGAGTATAGGTCACGGAATAGTTGCAATGTCGGTATTATCAAAATATTATTGCATTTCAAGAGATATGATGTAATATCTATTAGTCTTGATCTTGGAATCTTGGGATGGATCATATTCCTGTAGTCAAACGATTTCACAGTTTCACATTCTTCAACAAATAGTTTTGTAATTTTTAATCGTTTCGGAAAACGTAATCTTTAAATATGCAGGTACGTAATTAACATGATTACCAACCATCTTTACATTCGTCATAGATCTTCCTTACTACACAGGGAAGAAGGAATTCATGAAGTTTTGAAAACTTCTTTCGTTTTCAGAGGTAGGCTTTTTATAGTAGCCATTTTCAACTTTAATAAGTTAATAATTAGCTTCCTTGTATCATTTACTGTCAATTTGCCTTCTTTCATTTACTGGGAACTTATAATGAAACTTTTGTTCAGACACTAAAGTCGCGTCACAGCAAAATCAAATCGTGTTAAAAGTTAAATAAGGCGTGTTTTCCAGTGTAAACAGTTGGATAATCTCGTGGTTTTTCCGCCACGATACGACACACACGACACACCTCCGTGACGTATCTGTATGTAATAATTAGTTATGTTCACACCACCGAAATAGATGATAACGTTGGAAAAACACGCGATACGCTATCGTTGCGATAATGAAATACAAATGCCTGTAATTTATTGGCGTTAAGATTGTGAACAGTGATTTGATGAAAGTGTTAAAAATAAAATGTCAAGTGCCTAAATAATTGTAAATCATGGCACTTCGTGATATAATATAAGGTGAACGAAGTTTAATAAAAATCAACCTGCTCTAGCCTTTTTTTTTTTTTTTTTTTTTTTTTTTTCGGGTGGGAAATCATCCAATTACTTCCCCCGCTCTGGGTGGAGCGGGGGGGCATGTCAGACTTGTACTGACTAAAACCCACCCATGTTTCTTCTATTGCCCTTTACGTTCCGAGGCCGCGGTATCTCTTTCGAACAACCCGCAACCCCGGCAGGCAGAGGCTCTGGCAAGCCCCTCTGCTTTGCTGACTCTCTTTGAGGCGCGCGTGAAACACGAACGCGCCGTCGACACGGCCTGTCGTCAATCGACGGACGGACGGTGAACTACCCATTGCTCACCGCCCACAGGCCCGCATCTACGGTGGCCGGAAGTCGTCTCGCGGCGCCCGGCGCCATGGGCGTCTCCCGCGGCGGCTGGGTTGGGCAGATGTTCTCTCCCGCAAACGCCCAGCCACCTCCTTCGCTAGCATTACTGCTTCGCAGAAGGTGGTGACCGCTTCCCATTCCCTCTCGCTCCGGACCATGGCCTGAACCAGGGCCGGACGCGAGAGATCGCCGCCGCCGATCGCCTCCACGAGGGCACGGCGGTGCTCCGCCCACGCTGGGCAGACCGCCACTGTGTGCTCCACCGTGTCCTCCGGGCGATCGTCACAATGGTGACACCCGGGCGCTTCCTCCCGCCCGATGATGTGCAGGAACCTCCCGAAACTTCCGTGTCCGGTGAGGACCTGCGTCAGGCGGTAGGTGAGGACGCCATGACGCCTCTCCAGCCACTCCTCAAAGAGGGGACTTACCGCCACTATTGTAGCGTGCCCTGCACGGGGTTGCGACAGTCGCTCTCTCCATGCCACCATGAGATCGCACCGGAGGTCTGCCCGCCGAGCGGCAACTTGCCGCGGCAGTGGGTTTTCCCCCCGGTGTAGTGCCTCCGCGCGCCACTCAAACAGGCGCGCGAGGACTATCGCCTCCAGATCCCACGGTGGCAGTCCGGCAAGGAGGCTTGCTGCCTCGCCGGAGATCGTGCGGTAGCCCCGGACAAGCCGTATGGCCACCACCCTTTGGGGCGCGTTCAGATAGTGGGCGGCGCACCGCCCTAAAGAACGCGCCCATACTGGGGCCCCGTAAAGGGCCATGGACCGCACGACTCCGGCATAGAGCCTACGGCAGGAGGCGTTTGGCCCCTTGAGATTGGGCAGGAGCCGCTTGAAAGCAGCCCCCGTCCGCTCGAGCTTGGGAGCCAAACGTCGGAAGTGTTCGACGAAGTTCCACCGGCTGTCGAGGACGATTCCCAGGTACTTCATCGTCGACCCGACGCCGATGCGAACCCCTCCTACCGTCAACTGGGATCCCGACGGTGGCGTGTTTCCGCGGCCATGAAAAACCATGGCCTCGGATTTGTGCAAGGCCACCTCGAGACCCAGTAGCCGGATCCTCTCTACGACTATCGCAACCCCGCGTGTCATATTGTCGGCCGCCGCCTGGTGTCGGCCGCCGCCTGGGATACCTGCTCTAGCCTTATGATGAGCCAAGCAAAGAATATATTTATTTATTTATTTTATTTAAAAAAGAACGTCGCCCCACACTAGTAATTTCTCCTGTAGCGTGGGTGCGTTTACAAACACCAAACACACCTACACAAACAGCCAGACCCGGAACAACTATCTGTAGGTCACACTTACAAATATTTATTCCTTAGTCTAATTTAAAATAAAACTTATATGCCCGATATCTTAAGTATTCAAATAACAATAAATGATCAATCAAATATATATGCTAGGCTATTTAAAACATGTATCACAGTTAAAATCACCCGCCTTAAAAAATATACCATTTACATTATAGTTATTCTGTATTTAGATGGATCCTTACCTTTACTTTACTGTTCAGGTACAGGGCCGTACCCAAGGCACCTCCACATGCCGCACAATAAGATGCCAGTAGTTGCCTGTAAATTAATACAAATATTGTTTTATTAGGTAGGTATTATAATTGTATCCTGCCGGTTGCGGGTTGTTCGAAATAGTACAAGATCGACCTGTTATTATTCAACCACAAAAGGACTATGGTCCTTTTGTGGTTGAATAACCCAATGTATGCATTGGGTTAAATTCTATTTGTGAGATAACCTAACGGTGGCAGTCAAAATTCTATAGTGCGGCCAACGAGAAGCGATAGGAAAGGTCATTAATCTAAAAAACAACTGTGGCGTTGACAATCTAATATTTAGCTCTTTCCATCTTGTGCCTTTGTCGTAATGTCTCGTTCTCCCGGCAAAAACATGACAACGTTAAGACGGGTTCGCCAACATTCGGGCGGCCATTTTAGATGGGGTTTTAGCATGGGTTTTGTTTACATTTGGTATCGCTTCTCGTTGGCCGTGCTATAGATGAGCATAACAATTCAAATATGAAAAACAAAAATCTCTCAAAGAATGGGGGATTCAAAGAACGAATAAATGTTAGGGCTTTTAGATAATTCGTAGACATTTACTGAAAGAAACACTCACTTTTGGGTGATAACTGCGTCTCCGGCTCGATTCGAATAATTGACAACCGCGTTAAACGTTTGATTGAACCATTGCCAGAAAACGATAGCTGCGTTTGATTTGTAGAACGATATCATGCCTGGAACATAAAAACATTGTTTTTCTTGCCTGTTATAATAAAACTTTACGGTATAAAAAAGTAAAGATATTAAGTTGGACTAGTTAAGCTTCATAGACATACAATCACATCATCAGTATGATTCGGTAAAAGTCGAACTAAGACTCCAATCGTACTCCCAACAAAGTTCTCCCTTTGTGTTCTTTCATATGTACCTATGTATTATTCAACTAAATAAATAATAACTAGTTACAGTTACTTTTCTTCAAGTGTTGCCACAATGGATGTTCCAGTCTATATGTCGATACTGCCCTCCGAACTAACACCTGATATGATCGTGGATGCGAAGCTTTCTCAATAACAGCTAGGACCTAAGTTAGCTATGTGATTGGAATGCGAACTAAGACCTGATATGATTGTGGATGCGAAGCTTTTTCAATAACAGGACCTAAGTTAGCTAGGTTAGTTTCAAATACATTCCTCGTTCGCATCGTCGGTCATCCCGGGTGGAAATGCAGCCGATATTTATTAGAATACTAGCTTTTGCCGGCGGCTTCGCTCAGGTTAAATTCGCTATACACACTACACAGTACCTGCTACCTGCAGTTTTTGCCCTTGCGCCTTATTGATTTGTAATAGCAACGCTAACTTTTCCCTTTTCTTCCCTTGTTCTCCCTCATATCCCACTTTAATATAAAAAAAATAGCCTATGACCGTCCCCTGGTTCCCAACTATCTCTGTACCAAAATTCATCCAAATCGAGTTAGCCATTAAAGCGTGAAGAGGTAACAAACAAACTTACGTTCGCTTTTATAATATTAGTAAGATTAGTTTGGAGGGTTAGTATGTACTATTGGACATAAACACTGGAACATCAATATTAGCAACGATTGAGGAAAAGCAATATTGTGCCACTCGTATCCTGTGAACCCCTGTATCAAGCTGTTTGTCAACCTTGTGGAGTTCGTCGTTCGTTCCATGAGTAATGCTTCGTCCTCTGAAAAACTTGACCTACATACGTAGCATGGTCTTCTGAAAGAGACCGTAGCCGCAAACTGACCGACCGCAGTGACAGCACAGGTTTCTACAGACTTTACGAAACGCGACGTGAAATGTTAGAGCTAAGGGTTGAACTTAAGAGAGTCAGCAAAGCAGAGGGGCTTGCCAGATCCTCCGCCTGCCGGGGTTGCGGGTTGTTCGAAAGAGATACCGCGGCCTCGAAACGTAATGGGCAATAGAAGGAACATGGGTGGGTTTTAGTCAGTACAAGTCTGACATGCCCCCCCGCTCCGCCCAGAGCGGGGGAAGTCATTGGATGATTTCGCACCCGAAAAGAAAAAAAAAAGGGTTTGAACTTCGTCTAGTCTCGCACGATATTGCATTTTTCAACGTTTCTATCCTTTTGCATCGCATAAAACTTTCATGTTCTAGAGTGAGAAACAGGGCGTGCTGCAAATGCATTGTCGATTATGAAAAGAGTCTACGTCATCCCATAGCTGAGCTAAAGTCTCCCCCCATGACTTCCAGTTTCGACCCAGGGCAAATGTGAACCACTGACGGTCGTTGGTTTTGTCTAGCTAGTCCCGCCATCTTCTGCGAGGTCTGCCGCGTCACC
Organism: Ochropleura leucogaster; assembly: GCA_958449745.1. Taxonomy (NCBI): domain Eukaryota; kingdom Metazoa; phylum Arthropoda; class Insecta; order Lepidoptera; family Noctuidae; genus Ochropleura; species Ochropleura leucogaster. The sequence continues at coordinate 6,460,907 of OY288223.1, read as the reverse complement.
TTCTGGCTGTATCAGAGCCGAACTTAATTATAACTAAGTATTACTCACATCCAGTGATGAGGGTGTTCATAGGCGCCTGCGCAGACATACGGCCGATACTGATCACCTTTTCTCCAGTGTCAGGGTGGAATGCACTGTCGTACAGATACTTGGCCGCCCACAGTTTCTCCTCGTCGTAGCCCGCGGGCATTTTTTTTGAAGCCCTTTATTATGAAAAACTAGTTTAAAACATTTGTTTCATATCTTTAAACAGGCAGGTATTTAGGGTAAGGAAGCACATTTAATATCTGCATTTCGGTACTTATATGTTTAAGTCCCATTGATAAGGGGACAACTCTATTGCCAAGAAACGAGCAGAGTTTTATATTTATGTATGTAATTCCTGCTGTAAAAATCCAAAATATTTTCCGTTCTGTGTTTCGAACTCAGGACCACAACTTCTTTTATGTAACCTAACAAACTTTTTGAGGTAATTTAAAATCCGCCTTCCTATGGTTCCTAATTAGGCAAATGAAGTGTCGCCCGAGCACACTTTGGGAACAGAATCAAGTGGGGAAGTCAGGTCGCGAAATCCAGCAGAATATAATCTAAGCTCCACTCTGAGCCCGCATGATGGATTTCAGTTCGTACAGAGAGTAAAAGAGTCCCTGGTATTCGTTGGCTGATGGGTTTTAATGAAAATGTATGGATACTTAATAACACGGATGAGTTAAGTTCAGCAACAATCATACTGATATATATTTTGTTTATCGCCTTCTCCATGTCATTGTGAGCAGTTCATATTTTACAAACAAAGTTCAAGACGCAGGCGATATCGCGATTGTGTAGTTAAACAAAATAATATACTTAACAAACGGTATCATCATATAATACTGGAATATTTTAGTAACAAAATGATGTGATTGTTATTAAAAATGGGTCTGCAAAACTCACTGGTAACTTGGTCCCCAATAGGGATGTCCCATAGTGCATAATAATTGTTAAACCTGTGCTTGCTTTCCTATAGATTATTGTCTATGTTAGCATTGCTATTATTTGCCAAACTGATAAAATCAAAACCTTAAACTTAAACTCTCAGTATTTATTTCAAAAAGAGAGAACGTTACAGTCGGGTTTTGAATGTCAAAAACAAAGTGATGAAGCTACAAATTCTTGTCCCATAAGGCATAATAACTCAAGTACTGTATTTGACTATTACAAAGCTTTATATGGAAAAAAACGGGTGAGAAATTCCATTACACACTACACAATCATAGAGACAAAAAAGCACGCAGTTTCCCCATGGATGTGAGATATGAAGACAGAAACGATAGAACTTCAGGTGACTGAGGCCGCATAAAAGAGACGCATTGAACGTCAAGCCAACAGACGATAAAACCTATTAAGGTATCCCAAGCCGTTTTTGACTCTATAAGAGATTTCTGATGAACTTACCTGAACGTATTGACGACTTTCTGTGCCTCATTTAACTGTTTTTCTGAAGCAAATGCGTTCAGAGGATTGGTGAGCATAATGAAATGCTTAGCTCGACCAAGGTACGTTGCTTGGTCATACCTCGGCTGGTCCAAGTTAATCACCATTTTGAATATGGAACTCTGCAAACAAGAAACATATTTTTTGAGAACAGCTTTAGAAAATTACAGTAAATGGTCTATCCATTTACTGTAATTTTCTTTCTTAATTTGTACCACTTCCCCAAGTTTCACCTCATCAGGACACCATGTTTGTGCAATCAGGTTGCGATTCCAACCAAATGTATTGATGGCTAACCAAGCGAACACTAGGTGAGATACCTACTACTGGTTTAATGAGATATAGGTGGTTGTACGCTCGCAAATTCGCAGTTTTCATTCAAGGACTGACTTTCTTCAATGGCCATCAGTCCTCGAGACACGACTGGCAAAATGACACTTCCGATTGCTTTTTTAAAGAGTACCTTTAGGTACTTGCACCTCTTTTCGACGTTTTATAAGTGTCCATGTATGTGAAATAAAAATATTTTGATTCTGAAGCTCATAATGTGTTATGAAAAAAAACATACGGTCGAATCGAGAACAACCTCCTTTTGTAGAAGACAGTTTAAATATAAAACTAAAACGATGTCGCCTTTATTATTGTTTCACAGATAATAATTTTCGTACATACAGTTATAATTCACGTGATGGTATTCAGTGTTCATAATATATTATCTCGTTGCTTAACATTTAAAAATGTTTGTGTGCCTTTTGATAAGGCGAGTAATTAGATAATTTTACATACTCGTTGAAGGCGAAGATATTATTATTGTTATCGTTGACAGAATTTCAAGGTTCCCTGTCTGTGATACATCATTATTTATCTCCGGTATAGTGGAATACAACTGATTTAACAAAATTATAAATAGGTTAAAAGGACCCGTTAATTGAGCGTTCTATATAATATCAAACTTAATAACTTAACGCAAAAAGCATTTTTGGGAAAGGATTTTTTTTTTGGACTCAATGTTACGCATTTAGAACATTGTGTTGATGGATGTATTGATTAGAACATGGGTCATGCATGGTATTTAAAGTAGTTTTAGGAATGATATGAAGGAGAAAGCAGTAAATGATGCCGTGACGTCTGACAGGGGAGAATGGAAAAAGAAAACGTGTTGCGCCGACCTCAAATACAATGGGACAAGAGCTGATAAAGGATGATAATTGTACATTATAGTTTATCTACTTTGGTAACGGCATGGCATCTACAGATGCGAAACGGGGTCGTAGAAAACCAAGGGTAAAAAAGCGGGTCGTTTATGTGGCTTCCGCATGAAATGGCGGAATGATAGCAGAACATCGCAAAAAGTGGAAGGAATTGTAGTGGACCATTTAGCATGCGATGTCCTATAGTTGTGCTAAATGAGGCTGTCGTCGGATTAAGTCTTATTTATTTGCAACAATGTAGGTACAGGTATAAGATGATACATGGCTGAAGGCTTCCGCTACATACTACCCTACGGCATGCAAATTTACAGAAGCTAATAAATCAATTAATACTTTATCATCAATAACAAATATCATGTCATTCTAATTAACATTAATAAATACGATAGAAATAGTCATTGAAATAAATTGCATTGTTTTAAAATTATAATTATGTATATGGTTATGGTCGTTCAGTATACATGTGGAACTATTCTGTATACGCACCTACTTTTTGATGAAGCTCTCAATATAGCGGTAATACCCTAATCTGTTTATTCTGTAGGTTTCAGGACTATTAAGATCACCTTCTTCGTACCGTCTTAGATAAATTCTGAAAGGAAAAAAATAAACCTTTTAGATTAGAGGCTAACTAAACCAGTTTTGGGGATGCTTATTGTTGCAATTTCATAGCGTTGAAAGTTGGGTAGTAACGTAGAGCATTTAACCTGATCTAAGGGCGGCAAAATTAGGTGTCATGCCGATCTTGAAGAAATTGGATAGCTTTGACACTAAACCGCCGGAACCTCAGTATAGGGAGTCCAAAGATTGAAGAAAGGCAAAGAAGAACAAAAGGCAATGCTTTGGCACATTTACATTTGTAAAAAGAGATTCTGAATTCGAGGTTCAACGTCAATCTAGAAGAACATTACCTACTTACAATAATGAAAATATGCACCCACTTACCTACTCTCACGAAAACGGGTAGTTGTTATTTTATGTTAAAAGTAAAAGATATAAACCGTTAAAAAAAGGCTCACAAAAATAAGTTTCTGAAAACGTTCGTAGTTTTCATACAGAGGTAATGCGCTGACTGAAAATTGTCAACATGACATTTCTTTTTTTTTAAGGTTCAAGAAAGAATCGTTTAGCTGAAAGAAGTTGTAGGTAGTAAGAGTTTTATTTGAATACTCTTTTAAAGGCAGTTGTGTGTATGCCAACATAATTTTACAGTCTTCCACTGCATGCAGCAGTCCTATTCCTGGGTAGGGCATAGTTTTGGGGCCTTCATTTTCATCTAAGAAATATTTTCACTGTATATAACTAGGTATACTAATAGCGTATACGCCTAAAAGCTTTGACGACTGGAAGAAACGCGACTGAAAAAGATTACGATATTTTTATATTTTGTTTGCAAACCATCATCTGTCTATCCTTTTCCAAACTCTGTTGCGGCCGGCAAAAAAGAAAAATTTAACCACTAAGTCGAAAGAAAAAATATCCAAACTATTAAAACGTCAAGCCTCGAATCGATTCCACTGAATTACGTAATTCAACATTCCTTACAAAAGGGAGGTATTCGAAGGGATCTTGTAGTAAAACGCGAAATGAAAAGAAATCATGGTTACTGTCGTAAAAAATCCTGGATAACATTATCAACTTGATAATACAAATCAAAATACTTAGATAAGCTGCTACTTATCAAAGATTGTATAATATAAGATATTGCAATCTGTTTTAAAACATAAACGAGAGAAATTAAATACCTTGAACTGACAAACATACCTACATATTGAATTTTCTATCATTCTTTCTAATACGTGTTAACTTAATGAATGAATATTTTATTGAGCGTCGCAATTAAACGTTCGTTAAGACCCAAAGTCGTGGTTGGTCTTCCGAAAAATTTGCAAATGTTAATAAAATTGCATATCAATTTATGCAAATACGGAGTGAACGTATTTTAGGTAATTAGGAAATAGGTGAATAAATTGGAATTAACACAAGTTTGTACGTAATAATCTTTAAGATTGACCTATGACTTCTTATCGACAACTTAACAAGTATCTTTAAATAAATTCGACAATATGATCACATTGTGGATATGATTACAGAGAGGTTCATCAATAATAATGTTAACAAATCATTAGGTTGTTATCGTAGTTCTTAGATCACAACTAAGTACAAAATTTTATGTTTATAAATAGTTTTGCATTTATTGCTCTATTTGCGCTTACTCAAGAAGACACTCTGAACATTGCGTTGCCATTATTGAATGCAAAGTTCATGTATTTTATTCAAAATAATAAGATTTAGGGTTAAAAATGCTTACCGAATTTCGTACTTGTGACACCTAAGCTTTGACTTGGCAGGTTAAATTGAACCGATATAAAATACACGATATCCAAAAGGTTTATAAAATAATCGAAATATACGACAATGTCGTCACATGCATACTGTTTCACTTTTTATGCCGATATCACATAATTTTCATGTAGCCGAGTTCAAATGTTGCGCGGTGACAACCACATGAATGGGTGACGTAAAAATCAATTCGCTCGTAGTCGGCATTGGTTCGATAATTCAGGACAGGGTTGCAAGTTTTCTATTTCTTTTTGTACTACTTTTTTACTTGTGTTTTGTTCCACTTTTAGGTACAAATACATTAAACTAGCTGTATCTGCACGTGGGTTTGAAATATAGATAGTAGCCGATTCTCAGACTTACTGAATATGCACAAAAAAAAACATAAGAATCGGTCGAGTTTATTTTATATTGTGTTTTATTAATATTAGATAGATGTGCAATACATATGGGTTGTCAGTGAGTAGTCATTTAAAAGAAGGCGGTCGTTTTCAGGCTACTGTGTGCTTACGACAATATATTTTTTCATTACTAGTTTACCAAAACTACTAAATTTTTAAAACTTGCAGCATTTTTACGTTTTGTTTCACGGTATAGTAAATGAATCCATATAGCAGTATTTCATTGATAAAAAAGAAAATAATTGTGCAATTGATTAGCATTATAGCTTGATGCTTTTTATATACAAATCGGTACTTTAAGTCGTGTCTAATATGAAAACCGTGCATAAATAATGTTCGTTCAATAGCTGTCATTGACTTGGAACGGAACGGAGTGTGTTAGGTACGATTACGTCTTTGGCAGGAATTTGATCCGAAAATAATTTCAATTAAAAATTAAAAAGTAACCTTTTAGCAAAAGGTTTTATAAATAAATTGAGGATGTCGCTTCTTACTAGAAATGTGCGGCGTACCCTGATGCAGGTACAGTACGAAGTCGATTGATTCTCTATTAATTAATTGCCAATGACATACTCTGCCTGTTTCGTAACTTATGTGCTAAGAATTGCCGTATCGTACCTAGTGTTTAATAACATTCATGCTTTACCGAAACTTTTGCACATCTTTACTTTAATTTGATATAACCTGATTACTGTTATGGATATCTACATATTAATATTTAATTTTCCCTCAGACATCACGTGATCTCAGCTAAGAATATCTACTTGAAGCCCGTTTATGCGTTTAATTTTCTTGGTTAAATGGTACTTGAGACTTTTCATGAAACTTGTAGGTTTTGCATTTTGTTGACGTGATCCCTCCTTATCATTTATCACCTCAAACATTAATAAGAAAGTCATTTATTTTACCTTTCTTTTGGTGCTTACATTTGATGCTACTTATATATTAAAGGTTCTTTTCACATCTATAATAAAAATCTTATTATTTTCCCAGGGATCCTACTTGAGTCTTATGAACAAGGGAGTCCACACAACCACGGTAAACGCAAACAAAAACGTATGTTACGCTCCAATTGGTGCCAGCACGCTGGTGAGCATACTAACTGTCTACTAATATCCTGCAAGCAATGGAATGGCAAGGTAATAAAGCAAGTACTACAATAATGCATAAAGAAAAATAGATTTTTGATGACTTAACATTAAAGCTCAGATGTTGCATTGGACATCTGGGTGTGAACCTCATTTCCCCCTTATTTTGCCTCTGACAGTTTATAATGGTTCTGTACTTAGTCAAGTATTTGCCAGAAACCAAGGTTGAGATTTTTCCCAAAGATTTTTCTACTAATGGTAAAATAGATCTGTTGGACTGGTATCAATCAAATGAGGTTCTTGATTCAATAAAGATTGAATTGCTACTTCTATGAGTGAATAGTTTATTTGTCCGTTGAGGTTGTGATTTTAATAAGAATAGTTGAACTAAATAGAAACAAAAATATAATGTGAATTGACAATGAAAAACTTAACAAAATACTGAGTGACCGTAGCAACATCACAAACTTTTAAAAGGATATTCAAACTCATTCACAGTCCCTACTACTTGCTTTATTACTTTTTAATGTCAACTATTTATTATTATTCAAAATTTAAACTAGTAGTTCCATATTATACATATAAGTTTTAATTGGCTCTTAGTTTGGTATGGTATCAAAATTATTTTTATATTTAGAATTTTACATTCCATTTTTATTTGTTTAAACACTTTTTCTTCAAGTTATAGTATGAAAGTTCCTTGAGACTTCAACCAATTCGTAAGCTATATTTTTTTGCAATAATGCATGCATCCAATCCCATGTGATTTGTTCTACCCATGTTTAAAAAGATACCATTCTATTCTTTGTAACATTACAAACCTAAATTTATTATTGAGAATTTCAAATACTAAATGAATATTTATAAGTTTTATTTCCCCTCTTTTGGCTAAATTATTTAAAAGGAATTTTCCACATGTCATCCTATTTTTAGAAATTATATTATTGGATATTAACGTTTTAGCATATTCTGGTCCAGAATTGTCTTTCAAAATTCAAAATATTAACATTTTAAATTGGTGGGAATTGGTTGGTTGGTTAGAGAATGAGATGGTCTTATATGTAGCATGATTTTTATTCATAACTAAGTTAAATATTAGATTTAGTCTAGCACCCTTTAACTGCAGACAAAATTATTAAAGAAAATGCATGATATCCAGATATTGGTTTATCGAAAATCGTTACAGTTTAAAGTTGTGTCATTATTAAATTGTGACATTCTATGGTTAATTATTGGCTATGGTAAGGGGAAACAACATTTAAGGTTTTATTTAAATATGTCTACAATTTCCTGTCAGTTAAAAGGGTTCAGATTTGCATTTATATGTAGCATGCAACCTCTGTGTTGTCCAACACATTCTTAACTATATATAACTATGTAACCCTGGGTCAATTAACATAACTGGTAGTGTAATTGTTCACTGCTGTGTATATTTAAATGCACTGATGTTTAGCTGAATTTAGGTACACAAGAAGTAAGCCTGACATTTTGTGAAAAGGCTAAGATGTTCAGTAAGTTCTAGTTATAGTTAAATCAGGTAAGTTTGTATAGAAAATAAAATACTTATTGCAAAAATGTTGATATGTTCTTATTGATGAGGCATTTGAACTTCAATTGTATTGATATTTTGGCTGCGATTGAAATACTAAAACAAAATGCATCAAAAGGCGAGTACACAAAGCGACTCGATGGGTCCCGGTGCTTAGGGCCAATTCACTAATGAACCATAAAAGTTCATCACATTTTAGATTTTATCACAAATGCTACCTGACAAGCTATATAACACTCCAGACAAAGACATTAAATAATGGTTTTTTCGTCATGTCTAGTCTATTGTTCATAGAATAGAAAATACTTTATTGCACACCAAAATTGAAACAACTCTTTAACAGAAATCAGAATGTCTTTGGAAATAACGGATCTCATTAAAATCTCTTCATTTATCATAGAGCAGTAGCTATTTGTTCTGAACATTTCAACATGCAGTGATAAGTGTCAAGTCTAAGGCCATTTGACCTGGCCCCACACTGTTATCACTATTAATATCCGTCGTAGTATTCGCTGGAAATCCTAGCAATTGTTTCATAGTCGCGTTAATTATTAGTAGCGATTATGTAACGATGTTGGTTTGTAAATAATTGTAGGGATTAATAAAAAATAAATATGAGACGTGCATAATCGCTGTTGGGCTAAATAATGACAGCAGCTTGGGTTATTCGTCAGGTTGAGCCGCAGTTGTGGCAGTCCCTCCTTGTAAAATACTGGCATACAGCTTCATCCGGTTAGACTGGAAACCTACTCAAACATTGTTGGGAAAAAGGCTAGGTAAATGATATGATAAAGGTATATTATGTCAGCTGAAAGAAGGACTCTTCATACTAAACGCGTCTGCTGATACGATATAATGTATGGAGGGACCAATATTTTTTTTTAAATGTACAGTGTGAAACTAAGAGAGCAATACCTTTTACTAGCTATACATTTATAGCTACACAAAATTAAGGCACCCTTAGATAATTAACTAATAAAAAAAAAACATTTATTTGCATAAATAAGGGACAGAGTTGACAAGTGGACAAAATTGATCTCTAATTCTGCCTTTAATTTCGGCGTGCAATTTGCAATCATAATACACATAATCACATCAAAATTCAACATTGTATCTACCTATTATTGAATTGATTGTCAATATAATAATGAAAAATAATAATCATAAATAAAAAACATGTCAATTAATGTCTCTGGCTGATCAGTTATTTCGTTCCAGAGGGTATGTGGACCACTGGTCGTTGGTTTTGTCCAGCTCGTTACGTCATCTTCAACAAGACAGCTGTGACGACTTTTTTTATATTATGCGGTTTTTTCTGTCAAAACTACTTCAATTTAGAAGTGCATTAGAATAGTAGAGTGTTTAATGTAGAAAAATCAACATAAAATGTCGATAAATAAACCTATTAAAACGTCAATAGTTTACATAAACAGAAACGATGAAATGCTCGAGTTTAATATTATAATGAGGATATGAGATTACTCTTCAAACTGTCATTAGTTTAATGATTAGATAGGCTAATAGGCAATTACTGTAATCGTTCTAGACTAAGTATATCCTACAAATGATATCATAATCTTTTATTTTTTAAAACGTTGCCCCACACTAGGAATTTTTCCTGTATTGTGGGTGCGTTTACAAGATTTAAACTCACATACACAAACAACCAGAAACCTCGAAACAACTATTTGCAGGTCTTACAAATATTTGTTCCGTGCGGGAATCGAACCCGCGACACGCACCGCAGCAGTCGATCGCTCAGCCATTGTGCCAACCGTGCCGTCAAAACAAAATATTTAATTTTAATTTTGGCACCAGATTGGGCCAGCAAAAGTACAGTCAGCAAAACCAGACTCGTCGATACAGTTGAAATTTCATTAATAATCTATGAAAGTTAAATTCATTTTATATATATTTTTTAAATGGTAGCTTGTAGGTGAACCGATGGCTACTCAACCAGACTGTCTTGTGGGTGCCTTGAGAGTACGGGGCAAAACAAATCTTAGGTATATACTAAGCGACTGCACTCGCCTCGCCTCGGCTTAGGGAGGACAGCCAAGGGACAGGCTGGATCTTAATTCCATTATTTTGGGGACGATTTGGTTTGGCTGGCTCAGCTACGCGGGCTGGCTCGAGCAAAGGGTCGACCCTTTACTCAAGACACCCCAGACCTTCCCCCCCTAGGGGTAAGGATTTGATAGTAAACAAATAGTCCTTAACACTTTCGTTGCCCAGAACTCAGCGTATGAGTCCAAAATAATTTTCGTTCGTGTGCCCACAATCAGTTTCACGAGTCGTTGCAGTACGTAGCTATTGTTGACTTGCGCGTACGCCCAGGACCCGACTAAAAAAAAATTGTTTGACTGTACGTACAACTATAAATAATCGATGAATCGCGCTTTACTTATTGCCTTTTCAAAACTCCTTACATTGAGCCTAGCCGTTCGAGGATAAAAATTGTGGTGTTATTTATATGTTACAATTCCAAGTAAAATCAATAAAGGGCCCAATACACAATGATAAACGTACAGACGCCTGCAGGTCAAGCTACCCGAAACTGTAAATTTTTCCCAATGAACCTTGAACCTTATACTTTAGAAATAAAGTCGAAAATCTATCAAAGAAATCTGACAGATTGTGGTAGCTTGATGTGCAGGCGTCTGTACTTGCAGACTCTGTATACACAATATAGGATAATCTGATCTTTAACCCAATAGTAATAAGTGCTATAATATGTATTCTGAATGTTTAGCAATCAAGTTCGACTAAGGGCCGCATCAAGTGCACATTGATCCCTGGCGATGGTGTTGGACCTGAGCTCGTCCACTCAGTACAGGAAGTCTTCGAGGTAAGAAAGCCTTACTAATATTATAAAAGCGAAAGTGAGTTTGTTACGTCTTCACGCCTAAATGGCCAAACAGATTTTGAGGAAATTAGGTACAGAGATAATTGGGACACTAGAGACGCACATTGGCAATTTTTTTGGAAAAATAAGTGAGAAAAGGGGAGATATTTATTTTTTCGATTATCACGTGGGTTAAAGTTAGCGTTATTCAAAGTAACTTTGCCACGCAGACGAAGTCGCGGACAGAAGCTAGTGGTCTAATATATTTTTAACCGACTTCAAAAAAAGGAGGAGGTTTTCAATTCGTCGGAAGTTTTACCAATTACGCAAAGATCGATTTGCAAAATTCTTTTTTTGTTTGATAGGGTATTCTTCCCTGGTGGTCCCATATCAAATTTATTTATATTGCTTAGGTAGTTTATGAGTTATCGTCTATAATACATATTTTTCTCTCTATGTATTTGGATGATCTGCTAATCTTTTATAGTAACAATGGAAATGAATAGTCGAGTAAAGTTATGTGATATATCATTACACCGTAACTAAAAATGCTGAAATAAAAAACTTGACAGAAAAGTCAACTAAACTCACCGACTGCGGGAAGTAAAGTTATTTTTAACTTTTTAGTTTTTTTTTGCAAGTCGGATTTACATAAAATAACTAGGTGATACCCTAGAAACCAAATTTAGAAGGAACTAGCTTTTGCCCGCGGCTTCGCTCGCGTTAAATTCGGTATAACACAGTACCTACCTGCAGTTTTTGCTCTTGCGCCTTATTGACTTGTAATAGCAATGCTAAGTTGTCCCCTTTATTCCCTCGTTCTCCCTCACATTCCACTTTTTTTTTTATAAAAGTTAGCCTTTGTTAGTCTTCTGGTTCCCAATTATCTCTGTACCAAAATTCATCAAAATCGGTTTAGCCATTAAAGCGTGAAGAGTTAACAAACAAACAAACTCACTTTCGCTTTTAATAATATTAGTAAGGATTTACTGTAACTATTTAGTCTAAGATCCGGCTGCAGAATCAGTGTACCTATCGAGTATTTGCTGAAAACCAAATTTTTACACATATTCATGATTAGGAGAATTTATATCCACCAGGTTGCCTATCAAAATGTGGCCGCTAGTATTTTTAATTAAATTATTTTTTTAAATTTGTCATTGACTTTTTAATTTTTATTTTAGAAAAGAAAGACGTTTCTTTTGGAGTATTTATTATTTTGAGTCGTACCTACTATTGTTTGAATCGGAGGTTGAGAACACTAACATCTGACGCATGCGCAATGGCTTTAAACCGTCCGACAGCTGGCAATCGCTATCCTCGTCTGACTAGACAGTGGTGTTACGCGCTAGCTCTCTTTCACTCTACTTTTAATATTTACTATATTTATTAGCCAGCAACCCTTATTGGCGGCCAGATTTAATTAAGCAACCGTATATAATAATATACAGAAAAAAATTAGCTTTAATTTGATATATAAATTATAAATGTACGTTGTGGGTGTATAAATGTAACAAATTCATACCTGTGTATACCTGGCTGCGAAGAGGTGCGGCCAGGTGCGCAACGGCAACCATAATTTTTCAGAGTCTTTATAGATGTTGCCGTAAAGTAGACGACATTTCATTGAAAAAAAAAGTCAATGAAATTTCTTACGGATTATTAATTATTAATAATTTAATTAAAAATACTAGCGGCCACATTTTGATAGGCAACCTGGTGGATATAAATTCTCCTAATCATGAATATGTGTAAAAATTTGGTTTTCAGCAAATACTCGATAGGTACACTGATTCTGCAGCCGGATCTCGTACTAATTGTATTTTATTCTAGTACATTAACAGGCTGGACTTGCATGGTCGATAACTGATCGATAGCCATCACCCCTCTTGTAGAGCCTGTATTCTACTTGTGGGAAAATACAAGCTGATCATGCTTACCAAAACCACTGTACATACATTCCAGATTGCTAAAAGACCTTGAAGACACCTTTGTTCGTAGTCTATTCAAACATGTAAATTTTAACATTTGTAAGGCACGACCTCCAACTTTCGAATCAGCGCTGAAAGTTGAAAATCCAATAGCACGGTCTATATCGTTTTCAAGTTACGACATTAAAATTGCCACTGTTAATATTAATATATTCTTTGACTGTTTTTCTAATATGTGTTCGTTCATAGTATTAAGATGAGCACGTGGAGAAATATGTATAAACAGCCGCATGGGTCAATTTTTAAGGTAAAGCTGCTCTTGCCAAGATTGGTCCGCAGATGGTTGATTATCCATTACATACTAAGTTTCTTCCGTGCCTCGGAAAGTATTCTAAGTCGTTGGTCCCGCCGGGGTTTCTGGTTTTTCGAAAGAAATACCGCGAATTACCTACAATGATAGTTGTAAGTGGAATGTATAAATAACATTTGTATAACATTTTGTATGGCAGGCGGCAGACATCCCAGTAGACTTTGAGCCGTTCTTCTTCTCGGAAGTAAACCCCACACTGAGCGCGCCGCTAGAAGATGTCGTCAACTCCATCACCAAGAACAAGTGCTGTATCAAGGTAAATTATCATTTATTTCATGTTTTTAAAAAGATTCATTGATCGAGAACCTACTAGTAATAACAAAAATATCATAGCACAATTTTCTCTTCAAACCCAAATTTTAATTTAAAAAACTTTACGTATGCGATTAGGTAGGTACACCACTGCCTAACCCTGTAAAGCTAACAAGCGTGAAGTAGATGGTGACATGTCTGTCATCGTTTTTAGTGATGAATGTCGTAAAAATCACTAATATCGCTGCGGCCGGGTGATACGATCGCTGCAGTTTGTGCGCCCCGCATTAGAAATATCACTTTGATGGAACTTATACCTATGTAGAATGCATCATTTTCAACACATATTTCCAGGGCGTCCTCGCCACCCCAGACTTTTCCCACACCGGAGAGCTTCAAACCTTGAACATGAAGCTGCGTACCACTCTGGATCTGTACGCCAACGTGGTGCACGTCAAGTCGCTGCCAAACGTGAAGTCTCGTCACCGCGACGTCGACTGCATCATCGTCAGAGAGCAGACGGAGGGAGAGTACTCCGCTCTAGAGCACGAGAGCGTGCCCGGTAAGACACAGAGCATTCATTTAACCAAAAGTTGAATCTGTTCATTTTTATCCCCGTGCATAAGACGATCACATCCGTTACACTAAACCACCTCTTACCAGCTTTACTCTAAAATGCGACCGGAAATATGCGACCATTTTTGTCACATTAAATTTTACTTTTAAATTAATTTACAAAAACGAGGAGCTCAGCAAATACCACCACGTGTCCTCTAGAGCAGTGAAATAAAATCAACCATCTAAATCTATGCAGTCAAAAGATATGGCCGTTTATGTCGCAAGTTTGTACGAAACTCACGGTCCGACTCGCACTTGGCTGGTTTTGTTTTGTTATCTATTTTAGACGGCGTCTCTAACGCCTATGGTGGTTGTGGAGTGCGGTTATTATAGCCAATTTAACTTGACCCTGAATAGTTATCAAAATCTATGACCAAGTATCTACCACAGTAACAAATTCCCATACAATTTAGGCATCGTGGAATGCCTGAAGATTGTCACCGCAGCCAAGTCGGAACGTATCGCCAAGTTCGCGTTCGACTACGCGGTCAAGATGGGCCGGAAGAAGGTCACAGCTGTACACAAGGCTAACATCATGAAGTTAGGAGACGGACTGTTCTTGCGTAGTTGTGAAAAGGTAAGTCTTTTTTTAATGCTAAATAGGCTTGCGTTTTAGCTCGCCTGATGCTCGCTTTGATGGACCTAGGGTGGAGCACGCATAGAAGAAACTGATTCTCTTCAACTTTTACAAGATCCAAAAAAATGATTAGGGAGCAGATAAGCCAACTAACGTTTTTCAATTGGTTAGTTCCTCACTTATGGAGCGCAAACATGGTCGCTTACAAAGCGTCAGGAGTCTGCACTTGAGAGTCTGTCAACGAGGTATGGGGCGAAGTATATTGGGTGTCAATCTTACGAACCGCATCAGAAACTGTATAACCCAGAACGCAAATAGCTGATGCTGGCCTTAGTGCAACTCGGCTGGTCACGTCTGCCGCAGGAGGAGGAGTAATGGGCAAAAATAAATGTGCATCAGAATGGCTGGTTGCCTGTGTCTTTGGTCTATGAGAGTTGATTAGAAAATTGCTACATAATTGCTTATATTTGCTACATTTAATAAATAATTGCTACATACTATATATATTTAGAAATAACATATTTTTTTTGTACAGCCATCCTGACGTTTGGTTGGCTGGTCGCCTCCTAGTTTAAAGCCAAGCATGCAGAGTTTCCCGAAATGTATTGCGTCAATAATTGCTACATATTTGCTTCATTTATCTAATTTAGTTGTATCTTCAAACATATGTTAAATAAAGGATGTAGCAATTATTTTAATTATCCCAAGGAAAAGTGCCTGATAAAACAATAAAGGCAAATACTTAGTTATGTTGAATCGGTTTAATCGTTTAGGCTCTGGCAACAGCGTAAATAATACGATTCTTGCGTTGCAGTGCGATTATTGTGTTTATTTACGATATCCTTTTAATGTGCTTTCACTTGCCACCACTTCCGCTTACCTACTCATAACATAAAGTAGCAATAATAGCCTCCTAAAGTAGCAATACCGTTGACTGAAGACACACTGCAACTATTTGCCTTTATTGTTTTATCAGGCACTTTTCCTTGGGATAATTAAAATAATTGCTACATCCTTCATTTAACATATGTTTGAAGATACAACTAAATTAGATAAATGAAGCAAATATGTAGCAATTATTGACGCAATACATTTCGGGAAACTCTGCATGCTTGGCTTTAAACTAGGAGGCGACCAGCCAACCAAACGTCAGGATGGCTGTACAAAAAAAAAATGTTATTTCTAAATATATATAGTATGTAGCAATTATTTATTAAATGTAGCAAATATAAGCAATTATGTAGCAATTTTCTAATCAACTCTCATAGACCAAAGACACAGGCAACCAGCCATTCTGATGCACATAAAAATAACCTCTCAGTGGACATCAAGATGCAAAAGCACGACAACGCGGCAGACCCAATAGAAGATGGGAGGATGAGCTGGATTTTTTCTCAAACGATTGGCCTACAATCGCACTAGACCGCGAAAATGGAGAAGGGCGGGAGGGAGGCCTTTGCCCTGCAGTTGTACAAAATAGGCTCCAAGTAATTTAAAATAGTGAGTGCTTTGGTGTGTTGAACGGCTCGAATTCGTTCTTAGGGTCTTAAAGTCGATCTTTGAGTGTACGGGGTCTCTTTCTCCACACACTCTATTTTCACAGTTATTTTTTGAAAATCAGCAAAAATCCATTTCTAGTAAAAACGATTGAAAACCCCATTGCACTTGGTATTAAGCTTGAAATTATGAAATTCTCAACACCATTCCGATTTTGCTGTCATTTCAGACACCGTGGTCGCAAGCGCGACTGCTGAGCGTAGCTGGCGAACGACTGCTGTGCTGCGTGTTGCGGGTTCGATCCCCGCACGGAACAAATATTTGTATGACCTATAGGTACTTGTTTCGGGTCTGGCTGTTTGTGTATGTGAGGTTAAATGTTTGTAAACGCACCCAAGATACAGGAGAAATTCCTAGTGGGGCAACAAAAAAGAAACTAGATTGCCAAGTCCTGTAGTTGTCTACCTCCGTCCTTTTCCCTGAAACGCAACGCTATCGCCACCTGCTTTGCTACATACCCACACTCCATTGCTTCGTTTATATTCGTACATCGGGTCATATTTAAAACTAATCTGTTTCCAGATGGCAAAACTATACCCTCGTCTCCAATTCGAGTGGATGATCGTCGATAATGCGTCCATGCAGATGGTTTCCGACCCCAACCAGTTCGACGTGATGGTGTTGCCCAACCTGTACGGCACCATTCTTGACAACCTCGCCAGCGGCCTGGTGGGCGGCGCGGGCGTCGTGGCCGGCGCCTCCTACAGCGCAGAGTGCGCTGTGTTTGAGCAGGTTAGAAATTATAATAATTAGCTGTGCCCTGCAGTTTCACCCGGTGGTCGGCATCACATGAAAAAAGTTTTTCATTTCGGTTTGGTACCTAGTTCCAAAAATTTCTGCGTTCAACAAAGAAACAAAATTTTCAGCTTTAATTTATACAACGTGTAAAAATGAGAGCAAAAACATTTAAGGGGCATAAAACTAAGGTGATAAGCAGTCTGTGCATGTTCCCAGGTTCTTAAATACTATTCTTCTTTTTTTTGCACGAAATTCGTGCGATAACCATAAAATCAGATGATAGCTTTTTAGTTTAAATTTAAAGTTTTTTAAGTAAGTATTGTAAGTTGTTTCAGTGGGTAACAACTTCAGGAAAACGTATTTCATGTAACCAGCGTATTCGTAGCTAATATCTTTAGCACCTACTATCGTCCGCCATTGACCTGAATGACTAAACAATATGTTTCCGGCAGAATATAAATAAGAATTTTGCGGCTAAATAAGCGAAGTCATCAACATTTTACTTAACACGATGAAAACTTAATACGATGTATATTCAAGGCCCATATCCATATAATGTAAACTTTAATATTAATAAAACATACTTTAATTCCCAGGGCGCCCGGCACATATTCTCTGGCGCGGTGGGCAAGAACATCGCCAACCCGACGGCCATGCTCCTGTGTTCCGCCAACCTACTCGCACACGTCAACCTGAACCCCTACTCCAAGATGATCAAGAATGCCGTCAACAAGTATGTATTCCCTGCTTATAAAACAGATAATATGTGTTTGATCGGACGTTGAAATCAGAATATAGGAAATTGGAGAAATAAATAACAATTTAGTTCGATATAGATCGCAACAAGCATGGCATGGAGCTCCGTGCAGTAAACATTGCCACTAGATGGCGCTAAGTGTAGGTATTACCTTGTCGTCGATTGGTTGATTTTCTTAATGACGTTGACAAGAAATATCTAGGCGCTCGCTAGCGGCAAAGCTTCGAACAAACAACCTGTTTATACGATTTTGGAAACAACAAGCGAAATTCTGGGTTAAGTCGTTGTAAAGTTAGCAAATGAAGTAACCAAACTCGTCATGCTGATTTGATAAAATAAAAAAAAATATGCTGTAAAGAATAAGACTTATTATACGTAAGCAGGTTCAAATTAGCATACAAAGCATTTTATCTAAAACTTTGATTGATTAAAACTTTAAACTTCGAGAACTTTCGAGAGTTAAAACCAGGTTCTACATCACAACCTTTTTATTTCCAGGGTACTCACAGACGGCAAAGTGAGGACAAAGGATCTCGGAGGACAGTCCACAACCAAAGACTTCACCACAGCTGTCATCAACAGTCTCGTTCATTAGGAACTATATAGAGTTAACGGATAAAGTCATTGTCTCATTCATTGATAACCAGAGACAGTATAGAGTAATCACCTAGCACACGTCAAACGTGGTTGCTAAAAAGACTAAGTTTCACCTATTTATTTTTGCTATTATGGTCTGTAAAATTGTTATACAATCTTCAGTATTATTATTTTTTTTTTTGATTATTTTTTATGTAGATACAATCATTCGGCAAATGTGTATAAAACCATTATATAATTACTAGATTGTTTTATTTGTGTGATAAGGAAATGATATCGAAGCTGTTCGGCGCGGTCTATTTCTATAATTACAACTGGCTGATAGTTTGTCAGTTATAATATGCAAGGTCTTGGTCGCTGCAGTTCGGTCGTAATGTTATTACTCGTTTTCTGAAATGCTTATCAGCTACTTTTCATTGAAGATATGTCTATTAGTGATATGCCCCGCATCTTTGATTTATTTGAGTATAATTTGGCTCGACGGTAATTTTTGAAGTAACATCGCCATTTCTTTTTTTCAATAAGATTTCGAACGATGTCACAAAAAGATCCAAATACCGCTTTACAAGTTGCGATATTGGACAAGTTTTGAAACAAATTTGTCAAAAACATGTCGTGTAACTATTTTGTACACATTTTTGACATAACTTCTATAAATTTTCCTGTAGTAGGAGTAAACGATAAACGAAATCAGTATGCACAACATAAGTCTTGCTTTATATCTTGATGTAAACTCGGGGGTTCAGGGGAGTCGGCATTAGTTTGTTAACTATTTTAAGGTGATTAAGCCTTTCAGAAATCTAGTTAATTAGTACTCTTGCACCACTCTCGGTTCGGCTAGCTTCTTAATTCTTTCAGTTATTTCATATTTCAACGCATTTGGCGACACCTGTCAAACAAAATATCATATTAATCATCATCTGTCAGTCTTACCGGATCCAGCTGAATACCAGAGTTTTATGTATGTATTTTCTTGGGGCAACTACCTATCTGATCTTCACAAAAAAATAAATTAAACTGGGTACCTAATACGATACTCCTTGGTAAGACTGGTAAAATTTGAATAATAATGAATACTTTCGATTTATATAAGTCAGATCTAATTTGACTCTTTGCAGAACACTTGGAAACTCACGATTTAGAAAAATGACAATCAATCGACTCAGTCCGTATTTCACTGCTGGGCACTAACCTCTCCCAACTTACGCCTCAACGTCTGTACTTTGCCTTACGCATCCAGCCTAAGTCGGCCATCATTTTAAAGTTGGCAATCCCTATAGATCCGTGCATGAAAAAACTGAGCGGCGAAACGAATAAAGGTATATTTCGGCGCACAAATGAAGTGAATCAGGCTTTTTTTCTGATGGGAAATCGTCAATCGTCCCCTTTCGCTGTGGACGGAACGAAGAAGTTTCAGACTTGTACTGACTAGAACCTATCCATGTTCCTTGTTGCCCTTTGTGTTTTGGGGCCGCGGTATCACTTTCGAACTGCAGCCCCGGCAGGTAGAGGCAGGCCCCTCTAATTTCCTGACTTTACTGTGAGGCGCGCGCGGAACAAGAGTTCGTCGCCACTAGACGGACGGTAAGCTGACCTTTCCAGGGATCTTGTACGTTTCTTCATCTGCCTTGCACTTGAAATCAGGTCGGGAACATATTACTTCAAGTCTTGGTAGAAGAAACTCCAACGGCACTCTTTCACCTCTCTAGAAGTCATACTTGTTAATTAACGTAGTTGCCCAGAGGCTAGTAGTAAGTAGATAAATATAAAATTAAAAAAATACCGTGTAATAATGTTCGTGAATCTGTAAATCGTTAAACAATACAACAGCAGAAAGAAATCGCTTCTGAATTTTGGTGGTAAGTGTATACATGATATTGCTTGTGATTAAGTTTAAGAGACAAAATAAAATTTTTGGATTGACAGTAAAGCTTACTCAGTCCGAATGGGGTTAGGTTATATCAGTATAGATAGCACCAGCGACCTGCCCAGGCTTCACACGGGTGCAATGAAGATACTAATATTATACATATAAACCTTCCTCTTAAATCACTATCTATTCAATAAATCCGCATCAAAATCTGTTGCGTAGTTTTAAAGATATAAACAAACATAAGGATAGACAGCGGGAATCGACTTTGTTTTATACTATGTAGTGATAGTATGTTTTTTTACGTGAGCTCATCGCAGTTACATAAGGAACTATAGGTGGTAGATCAAAGTAGCCAAAGGAACCATTATATGAATTCTGAGCAGAATAAAAGAGGCTTTGTCCGGCGCCAGACTTCGTACTTCCTTGTTATTTTTATCAAAAAAGCATGTATTATTTAGCCTGTATTATTGCATTTATCGTTGGTATTGCTATGCTACGGTATATTTATGTTTCAAGGGACTTTGTGGCGGATGTGGACATTAGGCAGAGGTGTGGCCTTGGTCTATCCACATTCCTCTTACAGTTAAATTTAAATCACATGTAACAAGACTTGGGGCTATTTCTATATACCGGGCGTATTCATGCTAAGGACAGCTACATGAAGGAACACCCGTATAATAATTTATCCAACTCGAGAATCGAACTCAATTACAGAACCAGATGTATACCGTATAGAAAAAAATATGGTAACGTACGTTAGGTGGCGGCGGCTTAAAAACTTTTTTAGGCTTAGCCATTGGAGAAATGTAATCCATATGTTTTTTCCACTCTGAAGCAGACCAACTTTTACTTTTTCTCGGATCTCGTTCATTTTTTCTTAGGTCTATCGCGCAGTTAGCCAATTTTGTGTACATCGTAGCGTTGGACGATTCAATCATTTGATCGAGTTTTTTCAAACGTTCCGGACTGAATACTTTTTTGTACGTACGTTTTAACGCAATTAAACGTCTGTAATAAGAGTTTTCTTTGTTTACTGAGCGTTAACTTAATAATTAGATGAATAAATATTGTGTTCTTAAAACGTTGCCCTACTAGGAATTTCATTTGTTTCGTGGATGTGTTTACAAACATTCAAACAGACAGACCGGTTGTTCGGTGCAGGGATAGAACCCGCCACACGTAGCGCAACAGTCAAACGCTTAGCCACTACACCAACCCTATCATCAAAATATTAAATCGATAATTGTAGGTAAATAGGAACAATACGCATGTTTTTTTCATAGCCTCAATTGTCCTACTCTCAGGCAAAGGCATCTCCCATTCCTTCCACATTAACAAAATAATATACAAAACTAGTTGGCTCCCGCGGCTTTGCCCACGTGATATAGGAAAAATTTATCCAATTTGTTATTCCAGACTACAATCTACGTCTGTGCCAAATTTCATCAAGATCCGTTCAGCTGTATTGACGTAAAAGAGTAGATAACAAATATCCATACATCCATATTCACAAACTTTCATATTTATAATATTAGTAAGATAGAGTAGGATAGTATGATTCACTTTACGTAAGTACCCGCCCCACCCGCCGCTTGATGAATTACTTACCATTCCCTCTCACGTAAAGTGGGTCAATGTCCCAGCTGTGGGGGATCGTCGTCTAGCTTCTTTATCTTACCCATAGATCTTACCTTGTAGGAGGCCAAGCGATATCATTATTATTGAGATGCCCTCGTAGAGCTGATATTCTGGTCCCTGTTGTAGTACACTTCGGCATACCTTCTTCATCGTCAAGGTAACTCCTTTTAGGTACACTTAGCGCCAGAATTCTTGTAGGTAGCTTGTAAAGTAAATGTGATTGCGGAGCCATTTTAATTAGCTTTATTTATGACTGCTAGCCGGACTGAGAGTGGTAGTAGTTGATATGGAATGTTTTGTTTTGCTTGTTACATATTATTTATTTGCTTTTACATAACTGTAACAGGAAATAAATAATATGCCGTGATTAAAGTTGTTGTTTATTTTGTGGTCAAGTGCCTTGTGGCATTGACAGCCGTGATAATTCTGTGATAACGTGATCATAGATTTCATAGACATTTCGTATTTGGAACTTTTTAGTTTTTCGTGATTATAAATGAGGTTTTGAGTGTCCACAAGGAACTGTGATAAAAGGTTGGTGCGTTTTAATGTTATACAAACTATTTAGTGTTAATTCAGTCGTGGATTCAGAATACAAGCGTGATACCGCACCTATGCGAAAATTTAAAAGAAAACTAGCTGTGCCCAGCGGTTTCACCCGCTGCTCAGTTAGGGGCATGAAAAATAGATGTTAGCCGATTCTCAGACCTACCCGATATGCACACAAAATTTCGTTCAAATCGGTCCAGCCGTTTTAGAGGAGTATGGGAACGAAAACTGTGACACGAGAATTTTATATAAGAAAATATTTCGGGACTCTGTTACCTACCTAGTTTCCAAACAGATTTATTTACGAGAATAGCATCCAGCCCACAAAGCACGATTTCGCGCATCGACAACATCTGTTTTGGCGGAAAAACAAACTAAGGAGTCTCAATGCTCCCGTTTTGGATGGAAAATCATAAAATTACTTCTCCAGCCTCCAGCATTGCCATTCAACGTGGCAATGCTGCCAGTCTGTTGGGTATGTTTCCGTATGACAGTGATGCGGAGGAATACTATGATTTTTTTTATTTAAATTATCTTGAAAGTAATTGATTCCGGAATATTCTGTAAACATCAGATTAAATATACCTATAAATTTAATCAGAAGAGGCAAAAACATTAAAAGTGATGCAAAGAGACCAGTCTTCAGATAATTATTTCTACCATTATATATAGGTACCGCACCTTCCAGAACGATGACGGCGACCTCTCGCGTCCGGTCAACCCACGGTCCGGAACGAGAGGCAATGAGAAGCGGTCACCTCCTTCTGCGAAGCAGTTATGCTAGCGAAGCAGATGGCTTGACGTTTGAAGGAGAGAACCTTTAACCAACCAGGCGTTGGGTGCCGCGAGACGACTCCCGGCCAGCGTGCAGCGTAGACGTGGGTCTGTGGACGGTGAGCAATGGGTAGCTCACCTTCCGCCAGTCTAGTGTAGTCCGTGCTGCTGAAACTACAGATTGATAAATTTATACCAACGTAGAACTGGCAGATATGAAACATTATTTTGTATTATGCAGAAAAGAACAGATTGTGATAGTAACTAAATATTTCATTGAAAACAATATCATTATTCTGTTTCATTGTTGACTTACCAAAAGGACATCGTTTTCGTTTTCGTGATCATCATCGTTTATGAATTCGAGGATCGAAGGCACTTTGAATAAAACTCTAACCCTGTTACCCTGTGGTAACCCATCCATTTCCATATCTTGGCAAGGGTTGCTTAACCTGGCCCCCTGTGGTAATCCATCCTTCTGTTGGCAAAAGACAGTAGGAACCTACCTTTTTAGGGTTCCGTAGTCAACTAGGAACCCTTATAGTTTCGCCATGTCTGTCTGTCCGTCCGTCCGTCCGTCCGTCCTCGCTTAATCTCTGTGACCGTTAGCACTAGAAAGCTGAAATTTGGTACCAATATGTATATCAATCACGCCGACAAAGTGGTAAAATAAAAATTGGAAAAAAATGTTTTATTAGGGTAGCCACCCTATATGTAAAGTGGGAAGTGATTTTTTTTTTAATTTCAACCCTAACGTGTGATATATTGTTGGAAAGGTATTTAAAAATGAATAGGGGTTTACTAAAATCATTTTTTAATAATGTCAATAATTTCGGAAATAATCGCTCCAGAAGTAAAAAACAATGCGTCCCCCCCCCCCTCTAACTTTTGAACCATAAGTTTAGAAAATATGAAAAAAATCTGAAAAGTAGAACTTTATAAGGACTTTCTATGAAAATTATTTTAAACTTGATTGACATAACAGTTTTTGTACAAAAAAAAAAGTTGTACAAAATAATTTCTGGACTAAGTTTGTAGTATAATCGTTTACGTTAACGCACTATTCCCATACTTGGATACTTGGATTATACAATTCCCTAGTGTTCAACGTCAAACAAATAATAAACTCACACTTATTGTGACGGACGGGAAACTACGGAACCCTACACTGAGCGTGGCCCGACACGCTCTTGGCCGGTTTTTTATCGGTTGGGGTTATATATATGGTTACAGAAACTTATTTTACCTGTTTGTTGATACATCATCTTAATAGCTGTTACGGCGCGACTTCGTAAGCTTGTGGTATATGGACCTAATACAATATTGCTCACCACCACGTGACCCTGTCAGAATAGTCGACATCGGCTCAGTTGCCAAAGAAGAAAAAAAATTGCTCACCCCCTAAGTAGGAACGTGCGCATTGGTCATTGCATGAGTTCTCGACTGCGTATCACAAATTGAACTTAATTCCGGCTCAGCCGCAATAACAACGAAAGAAAGAAAATATTTTTATAGGGCGCAATGACGACGAGCACTCTACTAGAAATAAACATACAAAACAAAGTCGCAAAACAACGAAAAAAATTTGCTACACAAATCAAAATGCACTATTTTAGAAAGTGTTATTTTTATTGGGAACCTATAAATTGTTATGTCATATCATTTATGTCATGTCATTTAGTTTGTCCATAAAAGATTAGAAAAAGAATAGTTAACTTATAATTAAACAAATGATTGCTGTGCGACATGCATCTATGAGTTATGTAATGTATAGCCCCGAATAAAGGGGAGGTCGTCGTACCTCCCTGCTTTGAGACACTTGGAGCTAGCCCGTTCGCTGCAGAACGAGTAACAATTCCACGTTTAATATTTTGTGTGATATCGTGTAATTAAAGTTAAAACAATTCATACATCAAATTGGATGAACACTTGCAGAGACACTGCGATTCCTTTGCCTTTCATTTATTTTTTTTACATAAAATTCATACAACAATACTCGATTTCTCTTAACAAAAACAAAATATGCGTTCAGTATTAAAGAGTTGATTATATGCATGAAACTGTCTAGAATATAAACATTGGGATAGAAATGATTTAAAACATAAGAAGAGAACATAAATCCATCGCTCAATATAAAAATCAAACTGGCGATGTAGAAGCGCCTCCATTTGTTCGAAGCCTTATGTATGCTCGCGTTTGAACTTCGAAAAAGCGAACATAGTATTACAATATACAGTAAGCTGTTTATTATCATGGGAACCATGAATGTAAAGAAATCTACCAAATCGCCTTTGGAATTTAAACTAAGAACGGCACTTACAATAAAAGTATAAATAAAACTTGTAAACAACGGCACAGCCCAACCAAAGAGGCCACTTTTTAAATATCTCCTTTGGATATGCCCATTGAAAACTTTTACAATGTCTTTGTAAAACATGTGAGATATGACTATCAACCAGTAGAGCTTCACTGTTTTTAAGTACAAAGCAAAAAGTGCAAAAATCGTTGCCATAAAAACTATAAGCTCGTACATCATATTTTTATTGAATAAACGGTACTGGTTTATATTAAAAATTATCACATTTAGTAGATAAAGCAAAAAGTATGCAAATATTGCGTTCAGAAACACATAGTTTTTATAGTTCCGAAACTTCTTAATGACGCACCACGATGTCACTCCGTATATCAACGTAACCGTTATCAGCGCGAACGAAAAGAAGAATATTATAATATATTTAGTATCACTGATATAACTCTCTGTCGAAGCATGCACATTTGTGTCGTTGTCAGGCATGATGGTGGAAGACACTTGCACATTTGCCATTAATTCACTTTAAGTTTACGAGTATGTGAAGACAGCACATAAAACACTGAAATATTTAAAAAGCGTTGCTTTTTGGAATCTCAAAATAAAATATGTAATCTAATTTAGGTAAACGTGTTGCTACTAAGACTGACGGCGGACTAATGGACTGATGTTATTTATAATTAAACCAAACAAATCAAAGGATCCTATTATTATATTAAATTACAAAGGTGTCGTAAATACGCTTTGTACCTAACGGTTTTACGAGTTGTCAAAATTCGAGATTCGAAAAAAATATTCACAAGTTTTTGTATAATTTTCCCCTTTTTTTAATTATAAGTAATCGGGTCTATTGCGTAGGTTAGAAGAACAAATCGGTTATAAGTACCTATGTTGGCATTCACGCTACCACAAAAACTTACATTTAGTTGATTCTAAATTTATAACAAGTTTTTTATAGTATCATATTTAAATTATTAATGATGCTTTATAAAACCTGTTTATGTCTAGATCCTGTGTGCCATCATAATAATTATAAATAATTGTTAGAAACATAACTGGTCACGATCTTAAACGTAATAGTGTTGTTGTTATTTTACATAATAATCCTTAAATCCTTACTTCCTGTAAAGTGAGTTTGTTTGTTTGTTTGTTACCTCTTTACGCTGTAATGGCTAAACCGATTTTGATGAATTTTAGTACACGTAAGATAGTTGGGAACCAGGAGACGAACATAGGCTACTTTTTTAAAAAAAAAGAGTGGTTTATGAGGGAGAAAGAGGGACGAAACGGGAAAACTTAGCGTTGCTACTACAAATCAATAAGGCACTACCGAATTTAACGTGAGCGAAGCCGCGGGCAAAAGCTAGTATATACATACATTTAAGTATTGATTTATTTATGTGGTTACATTTTTTAATATTTCTTTTAAAAAAACACAAAAAATAGTTGTACACCGGTATCGGGAACAGGGTCCAAGTTACCCGCGGGCTGGGCTCCAGAGATAGGAACCTTCTAACAATACGAGCCGCATCCAGGACTAGGTACCGCTTTCTGTATCGAGCCCTTGATGCAGCTGCCTAACGAGAGCCTCCTCAGGTATTGGTCGAGGCACTTGACAATTAAGCCATTGGCAATATGACTATCGGCACAATGATCGCTGAGTCCACATGTATGTTATTTTGTTTTCCTCCGCCCGTCTTCCGCATAGAATAGTCACTTAGGGTTAGCGCAAACTTTAACCCGCGACTGCCTAAGGGTTCTATTCATTGTTGATTTTGCATTTTGTTGAGCTAATCGGTGGGAACCTTCAGCGCTCTTCTCTTCTTCTCTTCTCTGCCCTTTTCTTCCCTCTTTCTCCCCTTTTCTCAGATTTTTTAGCTTATGTCCGTCTACAGGGTCACTAAAAGTATACAACTACAAGTGAACTAAGAGACTCCCAGCATCCTATTCGTCTAACTCACTTATAAACCACACAATCAATTTTAGATATTGTGAATTCGTCAACATACAAGGTTTAACATAAAAAAAGCAAATCTGTTCTGGTTGCAGGGGAAGCTGAACCCAACGTCATGTAGCTGGGACAAAAAAATAAAACACTTTTCACGTCTATCTGTGCAATTATATAAACTTTCGGATGCAATAAACGCACAATGGAATTTAATACGCACAGAAATCTCGAAGTATGTTTTGACATGTCGTCTCATTGGAGTCGATTCCATTCCGTATAAGTACGTCGACTCGTAGACCCGTGTGAAGCAAAATGAGATACATGATATGAAGAAAGGCAGCTGCTTCCTTAAAATACCTACATCAAATTTCATGAACACTTTTTACATCCATTTTGATATCGGAATTCCTTTGCTTTTCATTCAATTTAAATACATAAAATTCGTGCCACACTTCTCGATTTCTCTTTACAGCAACAAAATAAACATTCAGTATTGTCGAGACGAACAGACTTATTATTTTCTCTAGAAAAAATGTAATTTCGTTGGGATTTAAATACCATAAACCATTACTTAGGAATATGAATACTTCAATCAATACAAATATCAAAGTGGCGATGTATAAGCGACGCCATTTGCTTGCATGTGCGTCGGCAGCGTTGGAGCTCAAAAAGAGTGTACATACAGTTATAATGTAAAGTAAACCGTTTAATATCATAGGTAAAAAAGATACATAAAATACTACATCACCGAAACCCGATTTAGACTTTATAGCAGCACTAATAACAAAAATATAAATTAAGTTGGTTAACATGGACGCAACCCAACCAAAGAGGCCACTTTTCAAATATCTCCTCTGGATATGTCCATTGAAAACTTTTACAAAATCAACGTAGAACATATGGCATATAACTAACAACCAATATAGCTTCACTGTTAGTAAGTACGTGCTTAGAAAAATATTTATCATTACAAAGTGTAGTAAGTTTAGTTTTTTTTTGTTTACCAAAGGGTGACCAGTTATAAAATTGTAGAACATACGTTTTAAAGCCAGAAAGAATAAAACTAAAATTATGTTGAGAAACACATAGTTTTTGTAGTTCCGAAACTTTTTAATCAAGTACCACGATGTCACTCCGTATGTCAACGTAGCTGTTGTCAGCGCCGAAATGATGTAAAATATAGTTCTCTCTGTAGCGGCATAAACTAGTGTCCCATTGCTAGCCATGGTGGACGTCACTTGCACATTTATATATAGTGTCGTGAGTGGGATTATTGTCAAAATGCTAACGGCGCTGATTTAAAGGTCGATGTTTCAAACCAGCCACCTTACTTAGTTTCATTTATTTCCACTTTATGGTAACAAAAAAGTAGATATTTGTAAACACGTCCACTTATAACACACTGTCCCATGAACTTAACGCTCGTTACGTCAGAAATCAAGTTTTGCTCAATTAGTTGTCGCTTATTATACGTGTTTTTTCCAAGGCTGACGATGGAACAATGGTAATTATGTATCTAACGCTCAAATACTATACGTTCATACTTTATTACGTCTTCTACATAACGTACTTCTAAAACTTGTATGTTTTTTTTGTATTTCCGTATCCCTAAAGGAGGAAACAATATGATAACGTTTTCGTATGTTTCGTAAAACACACTTAAAAAAGAGACAGACACTTTGCTTTTGTTCTAGCTAGCTAGACCATACCTATAGCTTATCACATTTTTTCTAAAAAGTTTCAACGTAATTTTATAACTAGCTAGTGATAACAATATACTTACAGATTCCAATGTTAAGTGTCCTTCCAAAGGGGATTATTACCCTTCGTGGCATCGAATACTGGAATCTTACTGATCCAGAATATGGGTTTTTTTTTTAAACGTTGCATCATCATCTGTCTAGCCTTTTCCCAACTATGTTGGGGTCGGCTTCCAGTCTAACCGGATGCAGCTGAATATCAGTATTTTACATGGAGCGACTGCCTATCTGACCTCCACAACCCAGTTAATACTGGGTAATACGATACCCCTTGGTAAGACTGGTTGTCAGACATTCGGAACACTGACTACCTGTAACGACTGTCAAAGATCTTCAAATGACAGCCGGGACCAACAGCTTAACGTGCTTTCCGAGGCACGGAGGAAACTCGGTATGTAACGGGTGGTCACCCATCATCAGACCAACCTAGGCAAGCGCGGCTTAACCTAAAGATCGACCCGAACGGCTGCTATTTATTTAGCCACGAGCTCCTCTTTTTTTAAACGTTGCACACTACGAATATATCCTGTAACGTGTGTGCGTTTACAGACATTTTAACTCACATACACAAACAGCCAGACCCTGTAGGTAGGTCATACAAATATATGTTCCGTGCGGGGATCGAACCCGCGAAACGCAGCGCAGCCGTCGATCGCCCAGCCACTGCGCCAATCGTGCCGCTTGGTTTGAATTTGGATCGTATGAATTACCTAAGCTGAGTTGGCTGAGGCGGAGCCTGCGAACGGAGCGGCCTTACCATGCAGTTCCGACGCATCGCACTAATATTATTAGGAAAAAGTTTGTATGCACACTCACGGTGTATGTTTGTTACTCCTTCTGTAGATCACCCATCCTCCATAAATTTTTGTGCTATTTTCAAAAGTGACAACAGAAATTTAGATAACCTACTTATCTATACTAATATTATAAAGCTGAAGAGTTTGTTTGTTTGAACGCGCTATCTCAGGGACTACTGGTTGGAATTGGAAAATTCTTTTAGTTTTGGATAGTCCATTTCTTGAGGAAGGCTATAGGCTATATAACATCACGCTACGACCAACAGGTGCTGAGCAGCGTGGGTGAAACCGCGTAGAACAGCTAGTAATATTATAATCCTTACTAATATTATAAAAGCGAAAGTGAGTTTGTTTGTTTGTTACCTCTTCACGCTTTAATGGCTAAACCGATTGTGATGAATTTTGGTACATAGATAGTTGGGAACCAGGAGACGGACATAGGCTAATTTTTATTTAAAAAAGTGGGATGTGAGGGAGAAAGAGGGAAGAAAAGGGAAACCTTAGCGTTGCTATTACAAATCAATAAGGCGCAAGGGGAACTGTGTTACCTCAAATTTAACGCAGGCGAAGCCGCGGGCGAAAGCTAGTAATATTATAAACGCCAATGTTTGTGAGGATGGACCTATGGATGTTTGTTACTCTTTTACTTCAAAACGGCTGAATGGATATTGATGGTAGTACAAAGATAGATTATAGTCTGGAATAAAACATAGGATCATTGTTTTTCGATATCACGCGGTTAAAGCCGCGGGCGCCAGCTAGTTCTTGAATAAAGCACTGCATTGTTTACCATACTTAACACCTTAGTCGTAATTCAATTCCCCGAGATCTCCTTAAGTACGTATGTAAAAGATAGCTTATACTCTGGATTAACATACAAACTTTTTATCCCGAGTGAAACAGTGGGTCACAGCTAGTCTTAAAATAAAAATAAAATCTGGTTGGTTGCTTAAAAAGACCTTTATCTTCGAGTAAATATCACTTTGTGTTTTGCGTGGCTATGATAAACATTTTATACACTATCTTAGTATCTATTTCATATTTTGGTTCACGAGACGATACTTCAAGTTTTTACAAAGTATTTTAACGGAGGGACATGCCAGGCAATTGTTGATGTAGAGTTGTGATGGTTCTCGGGCTAGTAATGTTCAGGTAAGACTCTTGGAGTGGCTAGCTTCAGCGTTCGCTCCGTTATAACATATTTGAGGGCACTTGTGGGAACCTGGCGGATGGAAAAACGAAATAATTTTAATAATACAGATGCAGAAGCATGTGGTTTATGGAAATCCTTGTTTCCAAGTGCCATTATTTCCGCTTAATGTTACGGGGACGAGGGATGCTCCGGTGTAGCCCGCAAAATACAAATTTATTTGCATTTTTTTTGCAATGTCTGTGTCAAATTGTATGTTGATTAACAAATTAATCGTCACACTAACATTTATGTATCAACATGCTGATTAAGCTCTGTCGATTTAATCCCATTTAATGACTATTTAATGCAATAGTCATTAAATGAGATTATTTGTTTTGTCCACAAAAGGCCATTTGTGAAGAGTAACTACGAGAATCAAGACTAACTACTACTTCCAATTTTGTTACTCTTATGACTTTGAAAACTACGACTAGAATCTTTGAAAGTCACAAACAAAACAAGGCTTCATAAAATTTGTCAATAGGTACCTACTGAAAATGATGATGCCATCTAGCCGATTTAAGCCAAAGCGACTGCATTCGATGGCTTTCCATGGTTGTTGTCGAGAGCTTTGGATTGCGGCTCTATTATGTGCTCTCAAGTGGCTAGCATAGCCAACTTTTGCCGAAAAACTCCGAGCACATAGTAAAACTAAGCTTCATGTGTACCTGCCGGGGTTGCGGGTTGTTCAAAGAGATACCGTGGCCCCGGATCATAAAGGGCAATACAAGGAACATGGGTGGGTTTTAGTCAGTACAAGTCTGACACTCCCCCCCGCCCCACCCAGAGCGGGGGAAGTTATTTGACGATTACCCACCCCAAAAAAAAGCTTCATGTAATTTACCTTTATTGGGTCCCTGTACCAATGGTCTTGGGACTGCCGGATGTAACACTTGAAACGGGGCATAGAAGACATTTCCATGATTCGCGGCATCAAGTTTTCCAACGCCATGGATTTACCCCGCTGCAAAGTCATCAACAATAAGTAACAAGCATATAAATAACTTCGAGTGAAAAATAGGCGCATTATATTACGCCTTTATTTCCCCGTAGTAGTTATGTTTTAGAAACAAGTTATAGGGGGTACGCCTCTAGCCATCAACTGGACCACAAATCCAGACTCAATGTCAGATGGAAAATCTCAATAACTCTGTCCGGCCGACGAACAGAAGAACTTGAACTTTCTGGACCCATTAGTAGCAATGAGGATTTAACGCGGCCCAGAATAAAAAGGGCAAAAGAAGGAACATGGATGGGTTTTATTCAGTACTCCCTTCCGCTCCACCCAGACCGGGGAAGTTATTTGATGATTTAACATAAAAAAAAAAATGTTTTAAAATATCAATTAGGAGATACTGATACCCTCACGATGTTTCCTTCGCCGTTTTACGAGTGCCCAATTAAGTGGCAGGATTTAAATTTCAAATATGTACCTTTATTGCCGGTGGGTTAAACCTCTTCTTTGGGGCAGCAATATTTGATATATAGTCCATATGCTTCTTCCACTCGCTCTCAGACCAGCCTTTCTTCTTCTTCGGGTCCTTAACGTTATCTTGTTTCTTCAGGTCTTGGACACAATTTGCCAACTTTGTGTACATGGTCGCGTTGGCCGACTCGATCATACGGTCAATACGTTCTATTCGCTCTGGACTGAATCTGTTTTTGTACATCCTCTTAATGAGCATTAAACGTCTGCAAAGAAATGTAGTTTGAAAACTATGTTTTTAGTACGAAGTCCGTCGCAAAGTTGCGAGCTTATCGATTACATTTCGGGGAGTGTACTCTGGAATTGCACAATCTAATTTCCCTTTCCCCATTGTGAAGCGTCACCGATATTTGGTTACAATTCTAAGAACCCGTATAAAGTGCTATCCTTCAACGTTTACTGTGCGAACCGCCTATTTGCAGAATGCTCTGCCAGTTTCTCTGTTTCCTGATCGTTATAATCTGGAACACTTCAAAGTTCTAGTGAATCAGTTTCTTTGAAGCAAGCGAACTCCAAAGCATCATCGCTGCACATCAGGCGGAATCAGGCGAGTATTAAGTATAAAAAATGTGCCAGAACGCTTATATCCAACAGTTCGTAAACTGCAAGATTGTAATGTTACTGGGCAGGCCATGTCTACCCGTTGTGAGCCCATAAGTCGCATGGCTCGAGCTGTGGGTCAGCTAGTCGATGGTACAATACCTCGAATGGCTTCTTCGTGAATTGGTGAAGTACAGCATCGAGATATGTCGAAGGGATGAAGGGAAGCCTTTGTTTTGTCTTTGCTTCTTAAAGAAAAAAATGCTCATTGTTTGTCTATCTAGCGGTGACATGAGTTTTTACAAACTTTAATGTAATGTCTAAAATATATTAGAAAACTGTAAAAAATTTTACGCTAATAAAAAAGTAGAATGATCGACGTGTCACCGCCAGGCGTATGTTTCACGAAGTAGTGTTCCACTTTTAGAGTTTGTTTTGGTCCAAGAAAAATGTGCGAAAAGTGTATGTTCAATTTTTATAACAGTTTGGGTATATCCATACACGTAGGTATATTTATATGCTAATAAAACATTGCGAAATTCTCAGTTTGACAAATGTTCTTTATGAGAAGTGCTCCTTGTCTTTGCTGTGCATACTGGGCGACGGATCCGTCCAAACTAATAAAATTCATAAAATAAATATAGAATTGAATATAATTAGGTAGGCTGACCAATTTTTCCTCATAATAAAATCGGATAGTTACAAAGATACTTGCCTAACATATGGCCAGGAGATATCATTCACTCTATCAGTAGGTACGCCTCTTAAAGCAGACCTTCGGATGCCCCTGTCGGAGTAGCCGGGCATCCCTTCCATGGATTCATAGTATATCTTACGGGGCACACTTAGCATATTAAGTCTTCGGCGTATTCTGTATGGGTAGGTGTTGGTCGGATAGTCATATTTTGAATTTTTCGCCATCTTGCTGGCTGCCGGAGTTATTTCGTAAAAAATGGTCGGTTTTGCTTACATTTTTACTGTACTGTGCATTGCATGCATTTTTATTGTTATGAAACTGGGTTTGCTGCGGTTAATTATCCATTTTTGTGAGTTTTGGGACCAGTCGAGTTTGTTATGGTTTGTCACACTGACTGCCTGTCTTGTGCTTTTGACGGGAGTTTGAAATTTGTTTTCTTTTTGTATTTACTGTCGTCGACGTGTGTGAACTTCTTGGGTGTGCTTTTTTAAAAATATTGTATTGCGGCGACACCTAGGAGCGGTTGCAGACAGTGTAATTGTTTGCGCGTGTATGCTCGCATGCAAGCGAGTTTATTCGCGCGACAAATTTTGGGCTTCATAAACCAGAAAGCGCCTGCGCGTTTATTCAGTTGTGTTCACGCCCGAGTTGGCGTGCGGAGATGTTTATCTCGCGAGTCGCGCTAATAAGGTCGTCAACGCTTTTTCGAATTGCGCGTGCAGCAACAGGTGCGCCAATAAGCGCCAACATTCCAAAAATGACCTTATTAGCGTGACACTGAAACTGTAATTTGCTAGAGCGGATGATGATGCACTCGGCAACTCGGTCTGTTTCTAGGTTAAATAGACTTTATGTGACTGTCAAATCAGAGTGATCTTTACTTTCTCGAATAAGGTTGCTACTATTTTGAGATAATCTTTGTTCTCGCTATTTTATAGTTCGTTGGATTGTTGCTAGTGTGCTAATTGTGGGTAGAGTGTAGTTAAAACATTGCCATAACGACTTCGCATCTCTTCAAAAACGTTTCCAAAAACGAAACTAGAAAGGTTTCAAAATTAAACAACAAAATTGTTCATGAAAAACGTTTGTATTAGATTCTTAACATAAAATAATGATCTCACATAACGCAATACTGATCTCATAACAAACATTTTAAACCAACTACAGCCTTTTTTCACATCTGTTTCACCTATAAACGAGTTGTGAAAGTCACCGAAAATATACGAACCAAGATCGTATTATCAGTACAAAATCATACAAAAAGCGAAAATAATATAATAAGAGAAAAAGCTGATTGATAAAAAA
The DNA here is from genome assembly GCA_958449745.1 of Ochropleura leucogaster. NCBI lineage: Eukaryota > Metazoa > Arthropoda > Insecta > Lepidoptera > Noctuidae > Ochropleura > Ochropleura leucogaster. Next base: position 6,425,733 of record OY288223.1, on the reverse strand, counting down.
GCAAACAAATACTATTTCTACCACACAGGGTTGCCAGATTATTGAGGTTTTTATTATTTTCTACTAAAAACAAAAAAGTAACAAAATGCTTAATGACAGTGACGTGTACACTTCCAAATGAATGTTGATTTTCTTGTTTTTTTTTTTTTATAACAATACTGGCATATAAACTACATTTTAATGACATTTTACCTCTGACAACACCACAAACGCATGCGGAATATTTAAGCACATAGTACCCCTAACCATTAAGGTGCCATTATTGCAAAAAAAGAAAATAAATAATTAAATAAACTTTGTTCGAGTGACATACAATTTTATAGGTGAAATAACATTCAATTATGTGACGATAAGATTCCCACACATTATCGACTTACCGAAAAACGGTACGATAAATAAAAACTTAAATTCTATCTTCATTTTCAGTAAGCAATAATGTTCTTTAAATCTTTATGAAGAAATGTACGGCGCCAAAACATATGAAGGCCCGCACAACAATAAATAATTAAATAAAATCACAATTTCTCCAAAAATCCATAATAATACGTTCCGAAAATTTTTCAAAGAGGATGTAATAGCACCCGTAAAAAATAAATTGATATTCAAGATTATTAAAGTCTCAGAAAAATATTTTTATCATTGCAAAAACACGTATAACAAGATCTTTTGTAAATATTTACGTTTAATTTTTTTGTATATGGCAAGATATGTTATGAAAAACTGTTTATAAAATGTTAATTTAAGTCGTATTTTAAACACTATTTTAAGTATCGTAAATTCTTCGCATGAATAACATCAATTACTTTTTTAATTAACTTCTTATTTAAATATTGCTTTTTATCTAATTCATCCCAAAATAATTTATAATTTATGGCGGGAAGCCCATACCTAACAGAATATTGAAAACAATAATATCTTTCTTAAAATAAAGTTAACACTTTTTTAAACAATAACCTGTGATCAGTTGATTCACTCAAAAAGCATTTAATGCTGGAATTACATTGGCATATTCGCTGGAATATTTATATTGTTACTCAAGTATATCAGAGTTATTTAGAAACTAGAAAATTTACTTCATTTCAATACGAATAGGGTATATTCTGTATCACCCAATTTTCACGAATATTTCGTCAAATTTGCCAAAAATCTTGTTATACGTATTAGTTGACTACAGAAACTCCCGCGGGGTTGACGCTGCCGTCCTTCTCGACATCGGCCACGTCGACGTCAGCGACGTCTAGACCTTTGTTGGACTTTCCGTATAGATCAGGGGTTGTGAAGACTGCGGGCTGTGGCGAGTCTCCTCGAGGGGTGATGTCTTCGTCCAACATTTTCTTGTGCTTTCGTCGGTTGTCAAAGCTGTAAAATTGTTTTTATTAGTACTATTTCTTGGAGATTAATTTTTTGTTAGTATTCTGAATTATTTGTGTGGTTTACTTGACTAAATTGTGAAGATCCTTTAACTTTTTTTTAATCGGTTTGTCAAAGTTGCAAATGGTTTGTAAAGCCGGGCTTCGGTTTGGTTTTGCTAGCAGAAGTGACGTCTAAATGAATTAAAGCACACTGTAGTATTTTTAACCTCTCGACTTACGTCTGAAAGTTGAATATCCAATATCGTGCTTTAATTTAAGCATTCACTAGGTGTCTTGTAGAGTCAGTGAAAATGGCTGTAAATAATTCAGAATACTTACGAGTAACGAGCCGTAATTAAAGATTAGAAGTGAGAAGAATTAGATACAAGTTAGAAAATAAGAATAGGTTTTGCTTATTCGTAAACGTTTTGGAGACCTCACACCCAAATGATAGGAATAAATCTCATTTAAAAAATTGCTGCTCTCATAAAAATAGTAAGATATGAGACGGGCAATAATATTTTTTACTAAATATACAGGGAGGAATAATCGACGCACAAAGAGTTACGTAATTTTCTTTTCAAAGATGTCATTAAAAAAAATCTGCTGCTCTGTGCATTTTTGGGTTCCGTACCTCAAAAGGAAAAAAACGGAACCCTTATAGGAACACTTTGTTGTTCGTCTGTCTGTCAAGACTTTTTATCTAGGGAACGCGTGGAGGTATTAAAAGTTGAAATTTAAACCATATAATCAAGGTGTCTTGGAGCTATGAAAAATAAACCCTCTAAGTTTACACAGTCAAAAAATATGGACATTTATGTCGCATTTTCCATACATTCGGCCGGTTTTTTTTTTTAATAATCGACGCAAAATTGCCCTGCCATTCTAGCGTCGGTGTCTGTTGCATTCTGTATAATTGAATAGTATTGACGGGCCTGTTGGTCTAGTGGTTAGTGGCCCTGACTGCTGAGCCGGAGGTCGTGGGTTCGATTCCCACCCAGGACAAACTTTGTGTGATGAGCATGATTGTTTGTTCTGTGTCTGGGTGTGATTTATCTATAATATGTATGTATTTATAAATTATATAAGTATGTTTATCAGTTGTCTGGTTACCATAACACAAGCTCTGCTTAGCTTGGGATCAGATAGCCGTGTGTGAGTTGTCCCAAGATATTTATATTTATTTATTTCTGTATTAATTTATCTGTAAGGTCTCAACCAACGTTTACAAATAAGGTTTTGACGTGAAGTATTTACAATTTGCAGTCATATTTCAAAAATCATAAACAAATGCTATTTTTTTTAATTAAGTTTTTTTTTAAATTTTGGAACAGCATAAATTACTTTAACCAGCATTTATTTATAATTTTTTCGGCGAATGTAGACACGTTTTTAGTTATGATGAGCATATATTTAGTATAAACATGCTCAATGTAATCGTCCCACGTCATGTAGGTTTAGATTTTTGTCCATGCAACCTGAAAAACACGCTAAACCAATGCAAACTAGGTTTAAATCTAGAAAAAAGAAAATGTGGGCTAAAAATTCTCTCCTGAAATTTCTGTTAGGAAAGTATACATTTTATGATCCCTCATGAACGTGTAAATTTTTTATGGTGTTCCCAACTGATGAATGAGAATGAGTTTAAAATTTCTACCATATGATACTTTGACAAGCTTTCAAAAATACCAACTACAAAAATGCAAAATCAACCTTTTATATATCCTTTCTTTAATTATTTTACCCATGACATTAAAAAAAATACAGTGAACTTTATGGTAATAAGAACAAGTTTGCAATTGGATTGATGTCAGAGGTAAAATAACTATGAATGGACTGTACAGCCTAACACTACTAAGCGAAGCAATAGCACGTGTCCACAATGAACGTAAACTCGGAACCCAACACCTCAACCCGGTACAAGTACATGTAGACATACCTCCCATACTGTCACGACAAACCGTGAATGATGTTGATGTTTATTTTTATATGAAAAACAAAAAAAAAGTTTCTCGTTTAATTTTTGATAAAAAATTTCTTTACCAAGTAATTTTCGCCATTTTTTATTGCATATTATGAAAATTTAAAATTTGTAATTCATTTAATAATGATAATATTGGGGAACAACAAAATAACATAGCGTAAACATTACAACACTTTCCCATAAAAAAACATCACGAATGTTTTTTGTTCCAAAATGACTCCAATGAAATTTTTTCATTGTAAACTCGTATTTTAAAAGCTTTTTCTAATAACAAAAAATGGACTAAGAAATCACAATGGAATAATAAATTGAAAAATAATCAACATAATTATTTGACACCTAGCATTTCTTTTCTCATTTTGATACGTAAAAAATATAATTTTTTTAGGTTTTTTTTTAAAGTATTATTCTATTTAAGTAGGTACTTGAATACATTGAACATTTTATACTATTAAAAAAAAAAACAATTATTTTCTTCTATTCAAGCTTTCATAAAAATGCCAAATTTTATGTTTTTTTTAAACTTGTAAATGTGCGCACGGTGATTAATCAAGCCGTATAAAACCAGTTTATGTGGATCTCTCATGGTACAGGAAATCTATACAAAGCGAGGCCATGTTACACTGGCAAATAAAGCTTGATATTATGTCGCCGTGTGTACACTTGTACAATATAAAAATAAATATTATTATTTTGACTATAAAACTGGATATTTAAAACAATCTGCGTTGATATAATTTTATCGGTATCATTTGACCTTTGACTTAAGTGTATTGTAGGAGATCAATGTTCTTTTGTTCTTAAATGACTTTGCAATATTTATTTAAGTAGTTGGAAATATTGCTATATACTCTACTCTATATAAATACAATGCCAAATAAAACATTTAAAAAAGTCAACAACAATTTTATGGCAACCAATAATGAAATGTAATGAAAAAGGGACCTACCACGAACGAACCATAGACAAAGTTAAGAGTTGCTTGTTGCGATTAAAAACGCGTCATATCAGTATTGAATTATTTACCCCCGGTCTATATTACTATATTTTATATTTAACTTTATTTTACATTAATAATAGTAGTTTTTATACCTCTGTACATTTTTATTTTATTTATGGCAACATCAGAGGCTGTGTATTGAAGCCATTTTCTTTCTGTTACTAGAAAATGATGGCGCTATTCGTCCTGTATAGCTCCATATTTTTCTTGGACTGAAACAATGCAAGAAATATCTCTAGCACTATACCTCTTTGCTACAATACTTGCCTGGAAACTGACTACCATTTTTCATACCTCATTTTTTATAGTAGTATTATTACTATGTGTGAGAAGAGACGGGGCAATCCAGAAGGGCCATGAAAACCACTTTTACAGAACCACAATAGGATAAAAATGTGTTTCACGTTAAAATTCGGGTACTTATGTTAATTTTTTTAAACTAGGGTATACTCAAAAGGAAAATACGGAACCCTTATGGGCCACTTTGTTGTCTTTCTGCTTGACCGTCCATACATCAAAAAACATGGCCGGTTAGGTCGCATTTTTGTACGGAACCCTTGGTGAGTAAGTCCAATCGGTTATTCGTTTTAGCCGGTCTTCAAAAATAACAAAACTTATTATTGAAATAGAGACTAACGTGTTAAACATAATTTATTATAACACCTAAGTCGTAAGCCAATTCATCGAGAAGTTATTGCATAGCATTAGGGCAATATAACTTCTCAATGAATGATAAGAGTGATATAAAATATTTTGTGGCTGAAAAACTAGTTAACTTAAAAAAGAAATGTTCAGTGTGTTATGGTCTATTCAATTATTCTTTTTTTTGGCTCTTTTGTAAATAGGGCAAAAATCTATGGAGGGAGGGTGATCTCTTTTAAAAGCTCAATATAGCAGAAAAATAATAATTCTAGAATCTCGAAATAATTTCAGAATCAGGTATTTAATAGTAACTTTCATATTAGTATCCTGCTAAAGTAGCCTTTTTAGGCCCCCATGTCGAATACCATAATCTCTTTCTCACACTAAGCAATACTCCTTTAACATGTGGGGCAGACTCTGGCAATTAAGTTCACAGTAAGTCCCTTCTACCATAATGTAAAACAGAACAAATGAAACATAAACGTAAATGATCACTCACCAAGCTTTAACTTTCTGGTAGATGTAGATGCACGTCATCGGGACCGGAGTCATGATGGCGCACGATACTGGCACCACTGGAAAATGTAATATTACAAGGTGAAATAGGTTTTATTACTAAGGGATAGGGGTCAGGTTAGGACATTTTTGGGATGTTATAACTTGGGATAAAGCGGCGGAATCGTATACCGTGTGTAATGTGTCGTCAGTTAAAAGAATGAGGTTGACTGGTCATAGAACTTTTTGCTGAGTAAAAAGATTGGTATATTGAGAATTTGATGGATTCTGAAGAGTTTTTAGTACTGTTTTAGTGGAGTTAAAGAAAATCTTGGCGTGAAGAATGACAGGAGAACATGGAATAATAGTAGTGAAGTTGCTGGGGAGTTTGTTCCGCCAAATCTTTCACGCGTGTCCAATTTAACTGATATGCCAAACTTAAGATCTGCATTCACATTTTCTATATCATTCAGGAACGATCGTATATCGTCCTGTGAGTGCCTACACCCATTAAAAAAGTGAGTTCGTGCATCTTCTATTCTATATTACCTGTGGTAAGATCGGCCTCAGGCTGGTCGAGCGCGTATCTCAACAAGAAGATGGCGATGCCCGTGTTCTGTATGCCGGTCTCGATAGAGATGGCGAGCGAGTCGGCGTGGGGCTGGCGACACACCCAGGCCAACAAGTAACCGAAGCAGTAACCCAGCCAGGGGATACCCATGCCGGCTACTACGATCTGGAAGCGAGGAAAGGTTCATTATAAAAAAAAAACTGGCGCTTTACTTTTTATAGGGGGTGTTAACCTCTAGAGCCCCAGCGACACAAAAACGATAAACAAATAACTCAATAAGGCGCAAGTGCAAAAACTACAGGTAGCAGGTACCTGCAAATCAGTAAAGGGGAACTGTGTTACCCCGAATTTAACGCGAGCGATGCCGCGGGCAATATAGCTTATGTCCGTCTCCAGGGTTCTAACTACCTCTGTACCAAAATTCATCAAAATCTGTTTAGCCATTTAGGCGTAAAGACGTAACAAACAAACAAACAAACGAACTCACTTTCGTTTTTATAATATTAGTTAGTATTGTAAAAGAAATATATATGCAATTTAAAAATAGAATAGTTTTTTTAATCTAACAAGTAACTACTAAACAAACAAACACCGATTCAACTCACCTCCCAAGTAAACAACTCGAAGATATACAAATTGGTAACGATTGCAAAAATAATAATAAAAAGTAGTAAAGTCGTAGAAAATCCTTTCAGAATCCGGACCATGAATTTGGCTATCTTAGGGGTAAATTTCTGCATTGCCAAACCGATGCCCAAAGGAACTAAGAGTCCTATGACGAATGTTGCTATGCGGGTGTACGGAACCACTATGTGTGCGTTACGGAACACCACTTGACCGAGGGAGAATAGCCACATGGGCATGAAACCTGGAAAGAGAAAAAAATAACAATTAAAAGATTAAATTGTGCTTGATTGATTAAATGTAGCTATTCGTTCGTAAAGTGAAACACCACAGACTACCTACAGTACTGTCTCTCCTCCTTTAAATCCATCCAAAGGTTGTCTTGAAAAGATCGCTTTTAGCGATAAGACCGCCCATTGTGTAACCCTATTTTTAAGTTGTATATTGTTATTCTTGTTATTTGTATGGTGTACATAATAAAGAATATTCTATCTTTCTAAATAAATACATAATTTTAAGGGAGGAAAGAGATATTGTGACATTTAAACATCTGTTTAACCTAACATAACATCATGCTTGTTATCCTGAAGGGTTTGACAGAGAATACTGAGAAATTCCTGATGGATAAACCCAATCACAATTTTTCATTCCAGGGAATCGAAACTAGGATCTCAGTACCAGACCAACAAGGTTTTTGTTAAAAAAAGGCTTTTGTTATGTCCATACATCCGGTGATATTATGTTAAAAAGCCGTTTTGTTAACAAACAGAACGAGTTTTTCAAACACCAGTTTTAAATTCATTGACGTCACTTCTGAGGCGTTTGAACTTATTTTTATGAAAGCTAGAATAATCAACCCATTGTCACTTTGTTTTTTTTTTCAATGTGCGTTGTACTATAAAACTGCTGCGCAATACAAATTGCTTTATTGTTTTAGAGGTGCATTCCATTAAAATAGGTGTCTGTTCTCCAAACCAGGGTATCCTGTGACGTGGAGGCCAGTCTCTTCGTTGTAGTAATAGGAAATTTGCAATAAGGACTTTTTTTTATAAATTTCTTGATGGTCCAGAGGTCTCGCCTTTCATGAACGAGGTTAGGTTAGGATCCGGGCAATTGCGCAGGTGAAGCGGGCCAACACTAGTTCGGAGCAACAGAAGTTGCATTTGTTGCGTTGTTTGTTTGCTCCCCGACGCAAGTGTGAGAAGGACCACCGGGTTGGATTTAGGTTTTATCTAGTCAAGATGAAATGCAGTAAATAATTTGAAACAGTACCATGCCTATTCTTGCTTACTTTTGAGGATTGCATATATCTAATATATAAAATTCTCGTGTCACAGTTTTCGTTCCCATACTCCTCCGAAACGGTTGGACCGATTTAAACGAAATTTTGTGTACATATCGGGTAGGTCTGAGAATCGGACAACATCTATTTTTCATACCCCTAAGTGAGCAGCGGGTGAAACCGCTGGGCACAGCTAGTAAATAAATAAAAACAAATACTCCATCAAAATAAAACACAAACTCACCAAAAGACGCGAGCGTAGAAATAGAAGTCATAGCCAGCGATAAATTAAGATTTCCTCCGAGAATGAAGGTCCATATGTTAGAAGCGCCACCGCCGGGCGCGACCCCTGTGAAGAACATGCCCAGGCGCATGGCAGGGTTCTTCGGGAAGATCAGGAAACCTAGACCGAACGACATCTGGAAGAGAAAGTGGAGGTGTTGAGTAGTCTTTGAAAGATAATACAAACATTTGAAGTCTTTAGCGTCAGCATGGCGTGTTGATCAGCCAAGGTGTACAGTCATAAGTATCTATATGCTGCGCTACGTGTCGCGGGTTCGAACCCCGCACGAAATAATTCGACGGGCCTGTTGGTCTAGTGGTTAGTGACCCTGACTACTGAGCCGGAGGTGGTGGGTTCAATTCCCACCCAGGACAAACTTTGTGTGATGAGCATGATTGTTTGTTTTGTGTCTGGGTGTGATTTATCTATAATATGTAAGTATTTATAAATTATATAAGTATGTATATCAGTTGTCTGGTTACCATAACACAAGCTCTGCTTGGCTTGGGATCAGATAGCCGTGTGTGAGTTGTCCCAAGATATTTATTATATTTAAATATTTGAATGACCTAAACACATCCAAGAGTCAGGAGGAATTCACAGCGTGGAGCAAGGTTTTGTAAAAACATAAAAAAAATATTACACTTTTCTAAATTTTAAAGCGATTTAGCGCGAGAAATAACGGTTGTAACATTAAGATACGATCTATTTCATACTAACATTAATTCCAAAATACTTATTTAATAATTTGATTCAGTAGAAGAAAATCACTTTTAATTGCGGATTGGAAATTATCAAGTAACTTCCCCCGCTCTGTGCGGAGCAAGAGGGGGAAGTGTCAGACTTGTACTGACTAAAACCCACCCATATTCTTTCTATTGCCCTTTATGTTTCGGGATCGCAGAATCTCTTTTTAACAACCCGCAACACCGTAATTTAAAAGTTGCTTAGTGTTTACATATTGGTGCTGGTGACGGTGCAGGAATGTGTATATTTTATATATTTGAGAATTACGGTATTGGTATGAATCCGGTAGAAGTCAGGAAGATGAAGGTATAAATATCCCTCCGTTCTCGCCAAACAAGTTGTTTCTTAGAGGATTTTAAAAAAAGAGGGGCTACCTGAAATTGTTCTATACTAAGAATAAACTTTAAATTGTATTTTTTTTATGTTTAATAAATTCAATAATTAAAACAAAAAAAAACGTTTTGAGATTAACAGTTTTGACATATTGATACACCGAAGCAATCCACGTTTAATTTTGCCGCGTAAATTTTTAGTGTTTTAGAAGAATGATCTTCTACGAAGGGGTTTTAGTGGGGAGGGGGGAGGGTTCTTTTAGCCAAAACACAGCCCATTGTAAAACCCTATGTGTTTTTTTTTTAAATACTGTGCCCCCCAATAGCAATTTTTCCTACAAACATTTTAACCTCACATACAAAACAGCCAGACCCGAAACTAATACCTGTTGGTCATACAAATTTTTGTTTCGTGCAGGGATCGAACCCGCGACACGCAGCTCAGCAGTCGATCACTCAGACACTGCGCCAGCCGAGCCGTTAATTAGTATGGTGTTCGCAATAAATAAATAAATAAATATCTTGGGACAACTCACACACGGCTATCTGATCCCAAGCTAAGCAGAGCTTGTGTTATGGTAACCAGACAACTGATATACATACTTATATAATTTATAAATACATACATAATTATTATAGATAAATCACACCCAGACACAGAACAAACAATCGTGCTCATCACATAAAGTTTGTCCTGGGTGGGAATCGAACCCACGACCTCCGGCTCAGCAGTCAGGGCCACTAACCACTAGACCAACAGGGCCGTCGAATATAGAATACACTGTCTATAGTACGGCCAACGAGAAGCGATACCAAAGGTCATTAACCTAAAGAACAACTGTGGCGTTGACAATCTAATATTTAGCTCTTTCCATCTTGTGCCTTTGTCGTAATGTCTCGTTCACCCGGCAAAAACATGACAACGTTAAGACGGGTTCGCCAACATTCGGGCGGCCATTTTAGATGGGGTTTAAGCATGGTTTTGTTTACATTTGGTATCGCTTCTCGTTGGCCGAGCTATATCTTATCTCACTAATCCATGCATTGATACTTACAAGTGGCATGAAGAGGAACTGTCCACACATTCCTATTATAGGTCCTATAGGTCTCCTGAGTACCTCTTTGACGGTCGGCCAGTGCATCGCACAACCGAAGTTTATGAAAATCAGCGATACCTGGAAAATAAAATGATTATGATGATATTTGGTTATCTATATCTATACTAATATTATAAAGCTGAAGAGTTTGTTTGTTTGTTTGAACGCGCTAATCTCAGGGACTACTGGTTGGAATTGGAAAATTCTTTTAGTGTTGGATAGTCCATTTCTTGAGGAAGGCTATCACGCTACGACCAACAGGTGCTGAGAATCGTGGGTGAAACCGCGAGGAACAGCTAGTAAATAATATTTTGAATTATTTGTTCGTATCCGACCGTGGCATTACTTAGAATAATCAGAATACCAGCGTTTTGACATTATTTTAATGTTACAGTGCAACTTCCCCAGCTCTGGGCGGAGCGGAAATGTCAGACTTTTACTAACTAAAACCCAACACAGAAAAAAAACAACTTCTCTTCTTATGGCCTTTATGTTTCAAGGCCGCGGTATCTCTTTCGAACAACCCGTAACTACGGGGACAGCACCATTCTGAGATAGCCTTTTTTGGCTCGTACAAGACTGATTTATTTAGATTTTAGAGTATGTATCATTTAATTAATTTTTGTTTTACATGGTTCATTTCTTTTTGTTTCTTATACGGTATCTTGGCAAGACTGTATTATAAAATAATTGAGTTCTTAGAGTTCTTATATCCGTTTTTTAAAAAACAAGTTGTAATGTTCCTAGATATATTATCCTTATGAGGGAGAAAGAGGAAAAACTTAGCTTTGCTATTACAATAAATAAGGCGCAAGGGCAACAACTACAGGTAGCAGGTACCAGGGGAAACTGTGTTACCCCGAATTTAACGCGGGCGAAGCCGCGGGCAAAAGCTAGTACATAAATAATTACTCACAAAAGTAGCGACAGAGGTGACAAATATAGTGTCTATGACCCTCTCTGGCCTGATCACTATGACTGGGAGTTCACCGCCCAACGTCTGACTGATCCCCGCGCGCAAATGTTTCACGACCACGCTGGTTCTGCCTGTGGAGAAGAATAATAAGGTCAGAAAAAGTATTAATACAAGATGTCGAAAATTTGTTGTTCTTCATTAATTTCATTTTGACCAAGTAAGTATTTTGCGGGAAATAACAGATTTGAAAAAAAATATCGATTAAAAACTTTTGAGCTTTGGAATTATGTTACGTCGTCAATAGACGGACGGACGGTGAGCTACCTATTGCTCACCATCCATAGTGCGAATCTCCTCACATTACATTAATAACAAACATCAAGCAAGAATGTGAACATAATGATGGTGTTGTTTTTTTAATTGTTAAAGATTGACGTTTAGTTGGCTTTATTGTATAAATAATTCAAAATCTACAACGTTTAAAACAACGGCTACATAAAACATTGAAGTCAATTGAAATACCCGTTTACCGACCACCTGCAATAATACAATTTAAATAAAATTATGCATACTAATTGTGTACTTAATTTTGGAAAGCTACATATGAGGTTTCCGGCGACTGGGACCGCAATTAACTAGGACCGCGGTCCCAGTCGCCGGATTCGTAAAAAATAAATATTTTTCTTCCAGCGACTGGGACCACTCATAGATAACTTAAAAACATCTATTATTCAAGCCAAAATTAGTACAGTCAAACGAAAAAATGTATGAATTATTTATATTAATATCATTGACTCGTTCTAGCCATGATTTTATCTTATGCGCTTAGTAATAGATTAAGCTAGCCCGTTTTGACATAATTTACACATGCAGGTTAATACACACAAAGGGAATAGCATTGTATTATAGTACTATCCCTCTCTAACTTTATATTTTAACACTTCGTCAGTTAAGGCTGATTTTGTATTGTGACGATCGCCCGGAGGACACGGTGCACACAGTGGCGATCTGCCCAGCTTGGGCGGAGCACCACCGTGCCCTCGTAGAGGCGATCGGTGGCGGCGATCTCTCGCGTCCGGCCCTGGTTCAGGCCATGGTCCGGAGCGAGAGGGAATGGGAAGCGGTCACCCCCTTCTGCGAAGCAGTAATGCTAGCAGAGGAGGTGGCCGGGCGTTTGAGGGAGAGAACATCTGCCCAACCCAGCCGCCGCGGGAGACGCCTATGGCGCCGGGCGCCGCGAGACGACTCCCAGCCCCCGTAGATGCGGGCCTGTGGGCGGTGAGCAATGGGTAGTTCACCGTCCGTCCGTCGATTGACGACAGGCCGTGTCGACGGCGCGTTCGTGTTTCACGCGCGCCTCAAAAAGAGTCAGCAAAGCAGAGGGGCTTGCCAGAGCCTCCGCCTGCCGGGGTTGCGGGTTGTTCGAAAGAGATACCGCGGCCTCGGAACGTAAAGGGCAATAGAAGAAACATGGGTGGGTTTTAGTCAGTACAAGTCTGACATGCTCCCCTGCTCCGCCCAGAGCGGGGGAAGTCATTGGATGATTTCCCACCCGGAAAAAAAAAGTCTGATTTTCTGATAATTACTTACTTGACTGATTTTGTGTGAAGCCATAACGGCCATTTTAAACTAATTGTGATTGACATAGATAGTACCACGTTTATTATTTTTATTGTGTTTTTTTTTATTATATTTACGGTACCAGTTAAAGACTAATTTTGTAATAAACAATTACTTTCTGATTGTTAATTATTTAAAAATTGTTGATTGTTATGCACGATTTGCTTTTTTTTTTGTTGATGGTTGTTAACACGATCTAAAACATACACTATGTTTTAATAACGAAAGTTTTAAATAACAGAACTGTAGTCAGTGGTTGTTTTTATTTTATCAATAAATGATGTTTTTAAATCAAAAAGGATTTTTGTTCAATTGTTACATCTAAAATGTTTTTGTTTGACTGTACATTTTTTTTTATTTCAGTTATCATATAAGTGGTCCCAGTTGCCGGAAGAAAATTATTTATTTTATACAGATCCGGCGATTGGGACCGCGGTCCTAGTTAATTGCGGTCCCAGTCGCCGGAAACCTCCTACATATTTGTATTATTTGAGTAGACACGTTCCTTCATTTTTATTTACCACCTGTATGTAAAACTTACTTAAACAACTGGCTGTATTTGTTGAACCTTGAAAACGTTAACCAATATGAAAAAAAAAAAACTTTTAAATGTTTCTTCATAATATGTGTATGTAGTGACTTTTTATTCTTTTTAAATTAAATGGCAACATACTTGCAAGTCATCGTGAGTTGAAAAATGATTTAATAATAAATATCCGGAACTATTTAAGGAAAAGGTTGATAATACTACGAAGTTGCAAATGTTTTGCTGATCAACGGAATCTACATTCGTTTTTTTTTCTGCTCAAAGAAAAACATCAACAAAAAACACACTCGAAAACAACTTCATCGAATTTTTTTTTGGGCATAGACCAAAGTTTTGTTTTTAGAATTCATTCATTGTGGTGTTTGGTACCTAACAATTTAATATAAGCTTCTATAAAAGTAATTACGTAAAGCCATTTTGATTATTATCAAGACCATTTTATGACAAAGTGATATTTATTGGAGGGATATGGGACATCATAAAAGGTCCTCATGCCAACCAACTTTCTTGGTAGTAAATCCGAAATTCATCTACTTATTTGAATGCTTGCAACATTTTTTTTCGTCCTCGTATAACGAGCAGTGAAACAATTCACACTGCTTAAGGGTCTCTTCTACCGCAACTATTGGTCAATTGGTCTGGTGTATGTCGAAAAGGGGGCACAGCTTATGTGTAAAAAGGTTTCTTACCAAGGAATTTTCCGGAGATTCTCACTCGGCCCTCGAACCTATTATTTACGACATTGGTGTCAGTTAATTGATACGTTGAGTTCCAATCCGCTGCAGCCAAGTGTCCGTTATTAGTATCCAACGTGAACTGGTCGCCTGCTTGCATGTCTGTGCCTGGTGACAAAAAAAAATTAAGGATTTAGATATGTAAGCAAGTACATCTATCAAGCTTCTTTTTTTGCGAACGGGAAATCATCAAATAACTTACCCCGCTCTGGGCGGGGGGAGTGTCAGACTTGTACTAACTAAAACCGACACATATTCCTATTTTGCTCTTTATGTTCCGGGGCCGAGGTACTTCTTTCGAATAACCCGCAACCCCGGTAAGCGGTGGCCCTGTCAGACCCATCTGCTTTGCGGGGACACCTCTTTGAGGCGTGCGTGGAACACTAACGCGCCGTCGACACGGCCTGTCGTTACTGGACGTACGGACGGTGAGCTATCCATTGCTCGGGAGTCGTCTTGCGGCGCCCGACGACGCTCGATCTATCTACCTTCTATGATGTGAAAGAGTCTTTCTTTCGAAGATATTTTGCTGAAGTCTCTTTTAACGTTCGGACCTAAAATCGCACTTGGCGGAACGGTACTACACGGAAAGTTTGCAATTTTATTGTTTTATTGTAATCAAGAGTGTCTGTTGTTGTTCTAGTGGTCGCAAGCGCGACTGCTGACCGAGAGGTCCTGGGTTCGATTCCCGGGTCGAGCAAAACGTTAATAAACTTTCGAACAGGAATTTCTATGTAGCAGCCACGGAGCCATGATCTGTTCCTGGTTGATGGCAATAGGCTCGATCCCTAATCCTTATTTACTTGCACATATTATATATGTTAGTGTTTTTTTGATGTTCCAAAAAGTAGGTCTTCTACAGATCGAAAGGAAAAATACAGGACTATTTTTTTAATTATTACATTACATAACGCCTGTACTCTTCGTGTACCTACAGAGCACTTACATTTCGCAAGCTTGTGCAGGGAGGAGGGGAGGGAGGGGGGCAACATTTACATTAATTACGTTTCTTTATTTTTGCCACACTAAAATCGACCTTGTAGCGATCGTTAATTTAGAGTGGTAGTCACCAGTAACCAGTTATAACCCGAGCAATCGATATATGCGAGCTGCATTGCGCCATTAGTGAAGTATTTCTTAATGTTATCATACGACAGTGACGCAACGATATAGTTTAGAGTCAACAACAGCATTTTTTTTCAGTTTGTATGTGCTGTTCACTGTGATACTGTCTTGTGTGATGGGTTGCAAAAAAACCTGCACTTTTCAAAAGAAAATTTAACGAAGTAAGTATAATCGCAAATGATGGGTGGTTTTCGCATTCATGACAACATTTATTGTATAAAATAATAACTTGCTTTGAAAGTATGTTAAGCCAAATCAAAAGTTCGACCATGAGCGGCATTAAAGCCGGGATAGGCACTAACCACACAATAAAAAAAAGAATTTGGCAATCTAATTAACAGTATCTGTGTACTGTTAATTCGATTGCTAAATTCTTTTTATCCGTCGTTACGTCGGTTAAGTTCCAAGGAAATTGCAAATAGTCGTGAAACGTCCATCGGCATCACAGAATCAAACTCAAAACATTTATTTCAATTAGACCATTACAAGCACTTTTGAATGTCATGAAAACAAAGATGCTGCTACAGTCCCAGTCACAAGACATAATAACTTGCGAAAGTAGTGTAGTTGCCCATTGCAAAGCGTAAAACTATGGAGAAGAATGAGCAAGATAGACTCTTTTAAATTATAATATTTTTACAAAATCCTGGATACATCATTCATGATAGATTGTATGTTTAATACATGTGAGAACGATGTATAGTAGAAAAACGAGCACATTAAGAGCGTCCAGAGCAAAAGCAAAAACAAGAGTTTAATTGATGAATTAATAAATGAAAACAAACCGTGGCGGCTAAGAAACGACCAGAATGTATGGTTGACAGTTTTTACTTGCTAAGGATCAAGTTGAAGAAAATAGACAACATGGACTGATATTAAATAGTACCAACCTGTAATATCAACATCGACGTACGCATACTCGTCCATGTTGACAGTCACGTTTTGGGGAGACCAGCTTGCGATCAGGGTGGGCGCGGCCTGGCAGATCATCCATAGCGGACATAGCGCCAGGATGTACAAGATGATCAGGTGTAAGGGCCAGATGGGACACATTGTGGCCGATTGATGTGCTTAGTTGGTATCTGTAATGAAGAGAGAATATTTTTAAGTACTAGTATAAGAAATGCGGAAGTTTAAGAGGATGTATGTATGGATGTTTGTTACTCCTTCAAGCAAAAACTACTGAACGGATTTGGTTGAAATTTAACATACAGATGTTTTATAACTTGGTTTATCACATAGGATACTTCTTATTTCGGTAATCCGGTGCCGTGGGACGCGGGCGGACACGCGAGTATAAGCTAGTTTATGAAAATTCTTGATAAGGTTTGCTTAATCCGATAATGGACAAGTCAAAGTGCAGTGCTTATGAGATCTGATTATAATGTAATTGTTGCGATAAAAACGCACGCAGCATTTAAGCGCACGATACGCCCGCGTCTAAGCTCGCTACCAAGTTTTGCATTTATTAAGGTCCAACCGCACACGTCACTCGCCCGCCTTGCGCCAACCCCGCACTTGCGTTGCACCCACCCGCAAAGTTAAATTACATTGAACACTGATTTTTCGGGAGCCGAGCGGGGGTGTAGTGCGGGCATAACGCGTGTCGTCTGAACACGGCCTTAAGAGGATTGTTGTTTTGAAGAACCGTTCATTATAAATCCAATCATATCCTGTTATCCACCACCTACCTATCTTTATACCTATAATTAATATATGCGATTGGAGTAATTGAATGCAGCTCACGTGATTCATTACACTGTAATTAATCTTTTCAGCCTTTGTCTTGTACTACACCTAAGAATGAGTTCAATTAGATTTTTACAGTGTGGAAGAATCAAACGGTAGGTACTAAGTAGTACATAGAATATTTTCGCTGGTAATTAAAAAAAAACTGATTCATAAAAACTGCAATACATACAGTTTTCAATACATACAGAATCAGCTGTTTTTATTTTTAAATTGCAATACTGTACTTATGTATAGCAGTTTACATAGTCAACATGTTTGGAACAGAACACCGAAAAAACCGGCCCAGGGTTCCGTACAAACTTGCAATCAATGTAAACTGCCACATCTTTGTCTGCGTGGACTTAGAAGGTTGTTTTTTACAGCTTCAAAGGACCACAGACTTGGAGCTTTAATCTCGACTCGATACTTCCACGCGTTCCCGAGATAAAGGATCTTGACAACAGACAGACAGACGAACTATAAAGTGATCCTATAAATGCGCGAAATATTTCGTGGTTATTCGCACACAATTGCATTTTTTTTTTCATTTGCGACAAGATTTTATTTAAGTGAAAATAACTAACGTGCTTTACGTTAGTTATTTTCACTTAAATAAAATCTTGACTAATAAAGTTTCAAAATATACACAAATTCGGCCTTTCAATTAAAGTTATACACAATTCTCAAACACACCACTCACCACACAATATTGAGCGCGACTTCAAAAACCGAAAACCAAAACCGGACGCCAAGTCTCTTGAACTTAATTAATTATTTAATTCCTATACATTTTCAGCGTGCACCATCTGACAACACATGGACACAACTGACGCAAAAGCTCTCAAGCCGATTTACTACTCTACGCTTATCTCTTTACGACCAATTATCCCTTATCAACAATGTTTCCTATAGGGTCGATCGCCTGTGTTCAATGATTTTTTTTATCATGAGATAAATTTTGAAACGATCACCGTTTGAATATCTCGTGGGCTATGTCACGTAGAGATAACATTGATAAGAGCGTATTTAGTATAATAATTAATTACTTAAGACTAACGAAAAACGTGGACTGGATTAGATGTAGATTATATTTGTATTAAAACATGTGATTAGTGCTTTGGGCGTAATCACATAAAAACACGCAAATAATCTCTGTTTCATGCAATAGGGGCGGGCAGTTACAGAAGATTTTCAGATGGGAAAACCCAATAATACATTGGCCGACGTGGGAATCGAAGCCAATACAAACCAGCAGCGTTTACGACCGCTAGACTCATCAATATTCGGGGGTAGTCGAGGTTCGTAATTTGGAATCCTTACTAATATTATAAAAGCTTTCGCTTTGAGTGAGTTTGTTTGTTACGTCTTCACGCTTTAGTGTCTTAACTATTTTTTTTAACTGAGAAATGAGGGACAAAGAGGGAAGAAAAGGGAAAACTTAGCTGTGCTATTACAGTCAATGAGGCGCAAGGGCAAAAACTACAGGTAGCAGAACTGTGTTACCCCGAATTTAACGCGAGCGAAGCCGCGGGCAAAAGCTAGTTAATAATAACTAGGTCCTTGTTTTCATGCCTGGTTGCTCTTAGACCTTGTGATAAAGCAATTATCAAACTATACTTAAATACGTCAGGCCTATATGTCACAAATAAGACATACGACAGTGACATTATGTACAGGATTGAATGTGTCAAGGTGATTTATATTTACATTATTTATCAGTGTCGCTACTGGGTGCCCGATTGCTCATAATAAGTACAACACGCTTAACTTAGTATGTTCTTATTTATATTTAGTCTTGTCAAACTACTAACGCCAAGTAGGACGCAAGAAGTAAGGATAGACGTATCGTCTGCAAACAAAACGCATTGTCCGGATTCCTTTAACATTTTAGGCAGGTTGTTTGTATTTCAATCAGAAAAAAAAAATGCGGTATTGAGGCGTGTCACATTGAAGCAGCATGTTTAACTCATACAATATAACATTCATAAACTTAGCTTCTTTTTCCAATGGGGTTAGGTAGGACTTACAAAACGCCACTTTCTACAATCCTTACACACAGTTTTTGCATAAAAATGTTGAAATCCTACTAATATTAAAATGCGAATGTGTGTGAGGATTTATGGATGTTTGTTACGCTTCCACGTCAAAACGGCTGAACGGATTTTGATGAAATTTGGCACAGAGGTAGACTATATTCTGGAATAACACATAGGATTCTTTTTTTTTTCGATATCACGCAGGCGAAGCCGCGGGCGCAAGCTAGTAATACCATAAACGTGAATACCTATCAAAAGTATACAAAAATACAGGTCCATTTAGTCTCTAGAAAGAGCTACGTGATATATTTTTAATGGATATCATTATGATTCTGATCCCGATCAGAAAAAAGCCAAGCGTATCGAGACATGGCTGAAATTGACCTTGAATCGGTACGTGGCTTCGTCTGTAATTGGAATGTAACGCAATTGTTGTTATGGATACAATAAATATTTTTGACATAGCGTACAATGGCTTGGACTTGTTCCATAAGCGCAAATCTTTCGATCAATTAATGTGAATAACAGTTCCAACTAAATCACCCTGCCTTTCCATACATACCTCCTAAATAAAGAAAGGGATCCGTAAGTCAGGCATGACTAAGAATTCAAGGTACCCGCTCAAAGGCCTCAACAGGTTTGATAACTTCCCAAGTGATATCGTATAGTCCAGTACCAACTGTGCTGTGGAGATCAGACAGGCAGTCACTCCATGTAAAATATTGGTATTCAGCTGCAACCGCGTTGAACATAGAACCTTAGTTTGCAAATAGCTAGGAAGGTAGATCGTAAAAAGTCTCTTGAGGATCAATGGGTGTGCCAGATCCACGGATGTCGTATTGGTATACGACATCCGTGAATCTGGTAGTTAATTCAAACTTGACACTAGAAAACCAATGCAAATCTTGAAAGGGATTAGACAAAACAGATGACAACAAATTAAGCAGAAACCACTAGTCATGCTAACATCACGCAATGTGGTCCTAAATATCACGATGACCAACCAGTTTCCGCACGAATGGAAGTCGATTATAAAAGCAAATATAGCTATTTCTTATCAGACACAACATCTCCATTGTTTTCTCAAGTATTTGTAACTGTTATTCTATTGATACTTCTTTAATTACATCACACACTATCTATACTAATATTATAAAGCTGAAGAGTTTGTTTGTTTGAACGCGCTAATCTCAGGGACTACTGGTTGGAATTGGAAAATTCTTTTAGTGTTGGATAGTCCATTTCTTGAGGAAGGCTATAGCCTATATAACATCACGCTACGACCAACAGGTGCTGAGCAGCGCGGGTGAAACCGTGGGGAACAGCTACTCAGTTATATAATGGTTTGTTTTTTTATTACGAATTAACTAGTCTAGTTAACTACTCGTTCGTAAAAATCAATAGAAGTTAAAAAAAACGGTATAATATTTTAAAGAATGAGCTCAGGTACAAGTTCTTAGTTTTTCTGACGAATTTATTTGAATATATTGAGGTTTTTGCTTCAACAACAAACCAAGTTTAAACATTCATGAATTTATATCGAGTCAAGTGGCCAGCACGCGGCATAACAACGGAAGCCATTTTGATTTTTTTGAACATGCACATAATCTCACCTTTCGTTCGCATACACGGAAGATTTTTTAAACTGGCCTGATATATATATTTTACGCAATAAGTAGGTACAAAATTATTGTTGTCAATGCGCGTGATTGTGTTGTTACTAGGGCTGAAGTAAATTGGGTCTAGCTATTCTTAGCTGCAATTTCAATGTCAATGTGGTTTGAAGTATACGTAGCATTGCAGTGGCAAAGCCGCGACTAGACTGTCAGGTGCGAATTTATTAATGGACGATTGTTTTGTGATCATTGTCTTATCATTTTAGTATTGGAGACTGCTTCGATCATACATTACATAAAGTACGGCCAACGAGAAGCGATACGAAAGGTCATTAACCTAAAGAACAACTGTGGCGTTGACAATCTAATATTTAGCTCTTTCCATCTTGTGCCTTTGTCGTAATGTCTCGTTCTCCCGGCAAAAACATGACAACGTTAAGACGGGTTCGCCAACATTCAGGCGGCCATTTTAGATGGGGTTTTAGCATGGGTTTTGTTTACATTTGGTATCGCTTCTCGTTGGCCGTACTATACATGAAGTATTTCCTATTGACCTCCAAGCAAGAGATTTTGTGAGAATTATTGGACGTTGTTGTATGCATTGACAGTGTTGATATAACGGTCGTTGTGGAGTCACTTCTTGCTCCCAGCAGTTAAATAAAATACTTGGAGTTTGCGAAGGCTGGGTGTTTGGGAGACAAAAAGTAGTGATTCTGAGCCCAGTTTTTGATTGACTAGCTTTGGAATTTGGTTTGTGCGTCAGTTTAAGCCCAAACTACTCGATATTCCGAAGGTGGGCCTAAATTTTAATTCTGTGTCGTCCGGCGAATCATCATGGCAAATAAAACTTTCCTATAGTATTTTATTTCCTATATGTCGATTTCGCAGCCCCGAAATTGCAGTTTTTTAAATAGTTAATGTATGTTCAAAGATTTACTCAAAATATAGTTTTTCACGAAGCAATTTAAAAAAAAAACAAGCTGTTTTCTTTTATGTGACTTTCACAAGCTTTTTCAAGACATAATTTCTTAGGTAAACACGTTTCAAACAAATTGTATATTGTTTTTATCATGTTTTGATTTTCACACAACGTTTAGTCATATGCTTAACATTAATAAAAATCGTTTTTTCATTATTATATTTGTAGATTTCTATAAATTCTTCAGGGTTCAAAATTGATAAAACATCGCCTTAACATTTTGCCCAAGACAGCATCAGAGGACACTTAAGAACATAACATTATTACCACATTCTCTGCAGCAGTATTTTGGTTTCTCTGACTGTAACTGGAGTAAGTAGTTTAGAAACTAACGTAGATGTTATTACAATGATTACATTGTAACAAATGGACCTTGGTTTTGTTTCAATAGTACGTTTTACCCACACAAATATAAGTAAACTAGCTTCCACCAGCGACTTCGTCCGCGTGGCATAGTTACTTTGGGCTAACGCTAACTTTTCTTGATGATCGAATTAAAATATCATTCCCTTCCCTTTCTCCCACTTTTCGAAATAAAATAAAAAATAGCTAATGACCGTCTCCAGGGTCTCAACTATCTCTGAACCAAAATTCATCAAAATCGGTTTGGCCATTTAGGCGTGAAGACGTTGTTACGTCTTCACGCCTAAATGGCCAAACCAAATAAACAAAAACCCACTTTCGCTTCTATAATCCTTACTAATATTATAAAAGCGAAAGTGAGTTTGTTTGTTACCTCTTCACACTTTAATGGCTAATATCATTAAAATTAAACTCAGTTATTCAACAATTAGTTCGTTCTCAATTCTCAAGGCGAAATGTTCGTCTATAAATTGTAATTGGTTATTCGTGAACAAACACCTGAAATAAACGATATTAGTTTCATATCCGGTGGTTGTAGGTACCTTCATTTCAAATTAAAATGGCCTTCAGGAAAGAACCATTAATACTGATGGATATTTTCCTTCATAATATACAAATAGTCTTTATGTCTTTGTCTATGAAATAATTTAGAAGTAATTTGAATATGTCAATAGTGTTCCCTTAGATTATAAATACGAGTCATCATCATCATTTTCCTGCCCTTGTCCCATTTTATTTGTGGTCGGCGCAACACGTTTTCTTCTTCCATTCTCCCCTATCAGACGTCACGGCATCATTTACTCCTTTCTCCTTCATATCATTCTTTACACAATCCATTTATCTTTTCTTTGGCCTTCCTCTCGCTCTCCGTCCATCAACGTTCAGATTCATCACTCTTTTATTCACATGTGCTTTGTCCCTCCTCATTACATGTCCATAAAAAATATAGATTACTAGCTTTTGCCCGCGGTTTCGTTCGCGTTAAATTCGGGGTAACACAATTCCCCTTGCGCCTTATTGATTTGTAATAGCAACGCTACGTTTTCACTTTTCTTCCCTCTTTCTCCCTAACATTCCACTTTTAAAAAAAAAATTAGCCTATGTCCGTCTCCTGGTTCCCAACTATCTCTGTACGAAAATTCATTAAAATCGGTTTAGCCATTAAAACATGAAGAGGTAACAAGCAAACAAACTCACTTTCGCTTTTATAATATTAGTAAGAATAAATACGAGTGTTCCATCATTAATTGAATGTCTTGGCAGTGTACATTTCAATTTGTATACTATGTATTTATTTTATTTAGATTTTGGTTATCTGTTTTAGTGTTTTTATTGTAGGTCATACCTATATCAGTTTTCTCTATCATATTTCCCTTCATGGTTTACTACGAAGTCACCGTGACCTACTTGTATCCTTTTTTTTCTGATGTCTCATGTTTCTAATACGCGGTAATTTACTTCGAATAAAATTTTATTTATAATACTGAAAAATTTGTCATTGAAGTCTTTGTAAATATTTCCAAAATAAGTCCTAATTAAAATTCTGAAAACTCGACTCGAAAGTTTCAAGTTGCTGGCGATTTGCGAACACAATAACGGACATCACATTGACGGACACCAATAAATAAATAAAATTTGTACAGTCGGATAAAAAACTTCCAACTATACTAATTAGGTATAGTTAACCGTTTTTAACAGGATAAATAATGACCAAAACAGCTGTTCTTAAATCATTAACAATGATTTGGTTAATCTATTTTTCAACATATTAAATTTTTTAAACATTTTTAATACCTTGATGATGTGTGAATTGTCAAAACTAGTAAAATTAAAATGTGTCAATTTGAGCACGAGTATTCGTTTTTACTTATTTGCAAAAAAGGCGTGCGGTGTAAACTTTAACTTGCTGACTGTACTGGATGCAAGTAAATGATGAACAAACAACCGCGCGCTACAACAATAGCCAGTCAAGTCGATTATGAGGCACAATAAAATTGTGTAAATCGATAGAAGCAGCGAATGGAAACGGTTACTTCCTAGTCTTCCTCAATTACCCGTAGATAAGGTTACCTAATGATATGCATAACATAACATTACACCTGTACTTCCTGGCTAGACACAGACGTGTACTACAGTACACTCACATGTCGCCAGTTATTATTAAGTCAAGAGACCAGGAACAGATTCAAACCCCGTGGTCGCTACTGAGAAAATCCTATTGGGAAAGACCCTATAACACTATGCCCGGCCTGGGAATCTAACCTGGGACTTTGTGCTCATGCCAGGCAAAACTGTATTAACTTTTATATCTGTAGTGAAAGTTAGTCAATTACGTTTTTACGTAATTGTGACCATAGTGTTGTAATCAGCGTGTCAGAAGAGCACCTTTTGTTTAGTGTTGTGGAAATAGTTCGTCAATTAACTTAATGGGGCGTGGCAGTCTTGAGGTAAGGCGCCATTAGTTAGGTAGTATTATAGCTAAAATATAATAGGCTAGAAAATATAGCTACACAAGTTCCGTTACAAACTTGCGACATAAACGACCACATCTTTTGACTGCGTAGATATATTTTTCCAAGCTCTAACTAAAGGATCAAAGACTTGAGTATGTATATGGTTTTGACAGACAGATGGAAATGCACTGTTCTAACCACGGAACAGATAAATAAGGTTATTTATCTATTCCGTGGTTCTAACGGCCACCACTGGTGCCCGTTTTATTGGTGGCCATTGGGAGTAAAGCCAACAAACTAATCCTATAAGTTCTCCGTATTTTTTCTTTTGAGGTACGGAACTCTAAAATCAAATTAAAGACATTGTACATAATTATGATTCTAAAGTATGAATAGCACAAACTTGATACTTAAGTGCACTTTGCATTTTACGCAAAAATTGATGACGACAATAGTTTTGATACTTGAAAACTGCGTTTGAATATAATTTTCCAAATACTGACGTCTATGATTACGATTGCTACTTATATTATAATAACCTAATAAATCATAATCGATTCACAAAAAACTTGTTTTTATTTTTAAATATTGCTTGCAAATGAATTAATAATGATGTAACAGTAAATGAGTCCAATAAATAAAATTCTGTTTTGGAATTCTATAAATGTTTAGGAATTCCTCATTAGAAGTTAAAATAAGCTAGAAGCATATCTTATACTTGTGTTTAGGTTATACCTAGTATTAGACGACATACTTGACAAGGTTGTCAGTCAAAATAGTAAGCTAGGTAACGAATTTAGTATTTAATTTAGAAAATAAAACTGCGATATATACGGTATCACAAGGCTACACCCTAAATAGATATTGTATGTATGTAGTTTTAGTTCATAAAATGTAATTTACGATATGATTTACATAACAATCAATAGCAAAGAAATAAAATAAAGAAACAACTCATCTTTCAACCGTTATCTGTTACTTAATTTTTAGTCATTATTCGAGTGTTGAAATCGTAATTACGTATCGGCATTGACCTGATGAAGTCATTAGTGATCCCAGACGATTGTGACGTTTTATTGCTATTTCGATTTGATATTATTCAACTACGATTACTGCACATTAGGAAACCGGACACGGTAAGTTACAGAGATTTGCAAAATATAGACGCCGAAAATAACCATGAGAGATGCGATTTGTCAAATTTTGCAATTTTGCGACATATCTTTTTTTTTCAAAACGTTGCCCCACACTATTTCTCCTGTATCGTGGGTGCGTTTACAAACATTTAAACTCACATACACAAACAGCCAGACCCGCAACAACTATCTGTAGGTCATACATAATAATATGTTTGTTCGTGCGGGGATCAATCCCGTGACACATAGCGCAGCAATCAAAGGCTTAGCCACTGCGTCAACCGTGTCATAAATAATGCTAGAAGGTTGTAGAATGCGAGGAAGAAATACTTTAGAAGTGGGGTTCGTGGCTAAAGCCAAACAAAAGGGCCAAAGACTTCCTTCGTTTTTAGAAGTCGCTTAAAAAACAAACGCTTTTTGGATAAGTTGTGTTAATCTCGTATTGCCTTAAAAGGTTTCGAGGAAAATAAGCGGAAACTTTCACTATTATGGCTTTAACAGGGGATATTATTCATGGTCTCGAAGTACAATGGTGTGGTATTGTGGTAGTTCAATTATTTATAACATTAAGGTCCTTGATGATGGGGTCGCGAGGCGAAAAAGCCCTTTAAAAAGAAAAGGACTTTGATATATTAGCATTAGATAAGTAGTGTTTTATCATCGTCATCGTTATTAAGAAACAGAACTTCCTAACTATTAAGTTACGTTGCATACTACAAATTACGCTAAGTAAGAACAAAATCAATCCTATTATCTAATTAAATGATGTTGATATTGAATCTAGACGCAATAGGAATGTTATCTCCGTTACAACATTAGCCAAGTTCAAGTCCAGGGAAATACCAAACGGATATATACATTCGATTTTCCTCAATAGGACTAGAACTTGTGGACATAATAGATCTATGGAAAATGTTATAAACAAACATGCAAAACTAATGATGTGAGAATTAATGAAATTAGTAAACCTTAGGTAACCTTATACAAACAATTGCCTACTTTAATGTGATAGCAATTTGACCTTTTTGAACTTTCATCTTGCGTAAGCAAGACAATTTTGAAAAAACTACTTACTGATACCATACACATACCCCCGAATACTGAAACATCACTCAAAATTTAAGTCCCACTTAAGTTTAACAGAGACTCAGAAGTGACGTTTGACCATACAAAATCTAAAGTTTAAGAGCTGCTCAAATGTTAAGCAGCCTTCACATTTTGAGTGACGTTTCATTTTTCTCTTTTTTTGTTTCGTATTCGGGGGTTAGAAAAATAAACCAGCGATGTAGCCGATTCACACAACAGGATGTGGACAAGAATCTATCAAGTGCAGTGCGCTTAAGAATCGCTAGTAACGAAATTACTATGACTATTTGGCCAGAGTCCATATTAGAATGATGATTATTTTAGCAATAAGCCAAAATATTGTCATAATCTGCGTAACCAACAAACCAATACTTAATGATATCTCACTAATTAAGGCACTTATCAGTGCTTTATAATCACGTGTATATTGTAAAAGTCAAGTAAAGGAAATCGGTGCAGGCATTGATCGAATGGTAGGTACATTTTAGCAACGTGTAAATCTTTGTTATCACCACACGTAACTTCAATAAGTAGATATCCCGATAAGCTAGAATACATAAGCACTGAAGCATCTCGTATTGATGTCAATTGGATGTTGGACGTTGTTTGCTTTACACTTGGTTAGAGAAAGCGGCTTTGTGAGTTTATCTTATCACAGGGCTAGCAGATTTTCTGTCAGAATATTTACTTTGGTCAGAAAATATTAATTTACTTCTGATTATAGTAGTATAGTATTACTGTCGTAGCTTCTGTATATTGAGTTGAATCTATTTAAAGCCATTCTTTTCGTTTGATACATCCGCCAACCATGTCTTTGCATGACGAGATATTATTATCGCCTTGTGTGTTACTTAATTCCAATATCGGGGCAACGTACCAGACCTTTCTATGGAGCATAGGAACATTCGTACATCTACAAGAATTAAACTGTCTTTTAAAACTACATATCAAGAGCTAATAACATTATTTTTGAAGAACTCTGGAGTTATTTCTCTTTTATATTACAATGTAGTTGGAATCTCAACTTGTGTCTGAGACGTATAGTAAACAAGATAAAACTATCCGAATTCTTGGAGCTGTTTGTCAACCTTCAAAATGTATAAATATTTTATACCAAACATGCATGTCGTTTTCCGCAAATGGGTCAGAATTCTTTCTTGCACTTGGCCCATCTAGGGGAGGCCTTAATCGATATTATACTATAAAGTTACAAATCAAATTCTGATTTCTATTGCTAAAATCCGTTTTGCAAAAAAAAATCGTATCAGCTCCTGCACATAAAATCTATGCTATGACACAGTTCGTGGTCAAAGGGGAGAACCAGGATATTATGTATTGTGCGGATGACAGACTAGTAATCAGTGACTGCTTATGCAATACCGTGCTATCTTTAAATAGACCCGCTATTTTTGCACGTACTTACTATTACGAGCTACCTTTACGTAGCTAGTTCTGTGTATATGACTAATTAGAATCATAGTTCTTAGGCTAGGCTAAAATATTGGCAATAAACGACTGGTAAAATGTTACAAGATCCAAGTAATCAGATGAAATAGGAAATTACGCATTCCGTGTCCGATTAGATTGCTTATTTATTATCAATATCATTCAAGTAGTTGAACTACTACTTATCAGATCTGCGAAAAGTGTTCATGTGCAGCAACATACTTGTTTTGATAAAAAATAAATGGACATCCAAAGAATTAAATAACGAATAAACTATCTTCAGAAGGCTTCCAAAACACGACGCACGAAGCCTTCTGCGGACAGTGGTGGGGCCAGCTTCCAGTGAAATGGGTGCAGCTGAATATCAGTTGGTTACTCGGAGCACCTACCATCAATCCTACAAAAACACAGTAACTCGGCAAGACTGGTTGAAGAACTTTGGGTTTCTGACTACTACACTTTACAGCTGTTCACAACAACGAGTAATTAATTAATCATACGAATAACGTAACAAAAGCGACAGTAGTCAGTCAATTGAAAGTCAAAGGTCGTGCAAGTTCAATTGAAAATTAGTTTCGTTTGTGGTGTCAGTCATAATATGAAACTGTGGTTTTCTTAACGGTGGCCATTCAGTTCTAAAAGAAAACTGTACAATCATTCTTTGTCTAGAAACTTAGCTGTAATCAATAAATGCTACGACGCCGTGGAAGTGCCGACATTTTTGGTCTTCCAAGATCCGAAATCTTTCACGATCTGCTGAAGAGTTTGGTCAGCAATTTCTTCATTCCAGCTAAAACACGGTAAAATGGCGCAGCGCGGGCATTTTTACACTTTTCTGCCCAGAACTCAGCGTATGAGTCCAAAATATTTGGTATCACTCTCCGTGCCCCGGCATGCGTTACAATGCAATTTTCTACCTTTCTACCTGCCCTTCCTACCCTACCTATCCTATTTTTCAAGTTGGATCAAACTGCACACGGTGTGCAAATTTAATTTAAATCGGTGGAGTAGTTTAGGAGTCCATCGCGGACAAACAACGTGACACGTGATTTATATATATTAAGATAAAGATTTGGACTTGGAGGGACTGTATCGTGTAAAGTTTGACCTTAAAATTGCTGATTTTACCAACCTTAGTAGAATAAATGACCTATGTTTGAAATAGTTTATACTCTCGTGCCGACCTAAATAATTGAAATTGAATAGTCAAGCTCATGGAAGGACATAAAACTTTAGAAAACGACGACTAAAGGCCAACTTAGCCTTAGTGCTCGCGTGAGTAATAAATTGAGCAAATTATTTGTTGAATAAAAACGTGACCACTACGCAGTTTACGATCGCTCAAGTCATGTGTACAAAATTGATTGTTGAACTAGTAGTGTAGCATTTAATTTAACATAAAAAGTACGACATTTAAGTTAATCGATTACATATTCCAACGTTGTGGCGGTTGCCGATCTAGCTAGCTGACATTATGTATTACTATGTTGTTTTTTTATTAGGAAGTAAACTACACGATAACGACTTCGTATTTAACTCCACTGGAGACGATATATATTTTTCGATAATCCGATTTATAATAGGTACTTGAGATTTGTTTTTTTTTTTCATCTAAAAGTTTTGCATCTGTGCGAATAAGAAGCCTCTTACTCATTACTGTTGTAAATATAAGATTCCATTGACCCTGAGGACGCGACCTTAATCTACATATATCATAGTGAGCAAGCACCTACTAATGGAGGTGGTAAATGTTAAGGTAACTGCTCAATGGGATTCCATTGAGCAGCGAGTACTACTTCATTGATAAGAAATGATTTAATGGAATACGACAACTTTTTTGGTGTAAGAATGTAAATAAAACAATTATTGTAGCCGTTTTTGACTGATTGCTTTTACGATTTATGAAAAAACGCGGAAAGACAAACAAATCAAGACAATCAAATATTGGAACAAACAGAAAAAGACGTGTTTTTTCATAACAAACTACTGCATAATACCGTTATGATAAAACTCGAACCCAAATCGGGTGTCCCACATCGGCCATGACATGCCAACACGATCTCAAATTCCCAGGTATCAAGATCTCTTGGGCGTACTCACACATGTCTCAGGTGTTGTGCCTTTTACGCAGCAAGCAGCCTTTAGCCACACTTGTCATGGAAAGATCATTAATTAATCATTACAACGATATGTTACTAGAACCTAGTCAAGGATAACTGGCGCATTAGTTTAATCGGTATACGTTACAATTACAACATAACGATTTACTTATGAATTTATGATACCTACAAGTACCCATTATTACGAGTGCATTAGAAGCGGTTTGACTTTCCCGTATTAAACGGGAGTTATAAATACCATTTACAAAAAAGTATAATAATACGCTTTCTTATTTTCTTCTGAGCAAACTATCTCAATAGCCCAAGAGCCCATGACCGCCAGACCTCCGTTATTTTATAAAAGCTAAAATATTTTCTGTGTTTGTCCCCTATGGCCTATACAGGTTAAAACGACCAGCGACTATAGAGTTCGGGTTTTGGTTACTTGGGCAGGCAACAGCTAATTAAGGTATATAAATAGTAGTACCTTACTTTCGTCAAAATATAAAGCTCAATTTTTTTTTATTTTCTTCGGAATAACTATAGAAAACTCGGCATCCATCGCTAGACACTTATGACAGTTGCTAATGATAATGTCGCTTTGGGAGTCCGCCATATTGCATTAATTATGACACCATTTAGCACCATGCAGTGCCGTCCAGACGTACCTATGCAAACTTACAACTCAATTGGAAACCGGGGAGTGGTTCAACTTTAACTGCTAAGATTTGTTACATGGTTAGAAACTAAAAAAATAAAGTCAGAAATTCATTTTAAAATATCCGATTTTTCGCAGTTAAATAAAAACACAAATTGCTAGCTGACCCTGCCTTACATCCACGGTTAGCCATACCCTTGAGCCTAGGAGAAAATCCTACAAAGGATCAGATTGGACCCTTGGGCCCAGAAGACTATCCTACAACAGTACATATTTCAATGGCTTTTTTTTTGCGGAGGGTAAATCATCAAATAACTACCCCCGCTCTTTTAAACAACCCGCAACCTCGGTTGGTGTGCCAACTGAGATCACCTGTAGTGTCAAACACGAGACGGGAAATGCACAGATAATAATTATCATAATTTGCGTCTTACATGGCAGTAGTGGAGTAGCTAAAAAAGTTATGTTTATGATAAGATTTACAATCATGCGCATTTCCATATCATCAAGGCTAAACAACGATATCATACCTTGTTGTATAATAAATAAGAGAAGAAAAAAAACGAATAATTCAAAAATAAGTACCTGCTACCTTGAGTGTTATTTTTAGGGTTCCGTACCTACCTCAAAAGGAAAAAACGAATCCCTTATTGGATCACTTTGTTATCCGTCTCTCTGCCTGTCAAGACCTTTTATCACAGAAACGTGTGGACATCGTCTCTGTGGTCCCTTTCTGCTGAAAATAAACCCTCTAAGTCTACGCAGTTCAAAGATGGCTGTTTATGACGCAAGTTTGTACAGAACCCTCGGTAAACAATCTGACTCGCTCGTATCTGGTTTTTAATTCAAGAAAACAATTTTAATTTCTATCCTTGGATTTTATATCATTCATTGTGTTGGAATCTGAATGAATATTCTCACACTCACGCATTGCAGCTCGCGAGAGATCTAGATAACAAACAAAACCTAAACCTAACGATAGTACGCACGACAACCACATAAACCAGATTATTCGCATCTCTCATTGTGCGGAAAGCCTTATACAAAGCGAGGTCGTGTTACACTGGAAATGTATATCTAACTTTATGTGTTGCGAATACAACAGCCAGGTTATTGGCCTATCAAACTAAGACAGAGATAGCCGTTGTTGACTTTAACGAGCATTCAAGCAAGGCAAGAAGATAAAATTATTAACTTTATTTCGAAAAAGAAAACAAATTGATAAGTAATACAGTTTTGATAATCTTCGAAAATGACAGGCATATAAATTATTTACGAGTTTTACGACTCTCGAATCCTAATTGCTTGGCCGAAACTAGACGCGTGTCGCGATTACTGCAGAAATACTTAATAAAAAAAATTAAGTGAAGACGTTACCGATACCGGTGGGCTAGTATCCTTACTTAATATTAAAGCGAAAGTGAGTTTGTTTGTTACCTCGTCACGCTTTAATGGCTAAACCGATTTTGATGAATTTTAGCACAGAGATAGTTGGGAACCAGGACATGGGCAATTTCTTTGTAAAGTTAGATATGAGGCAGAAAGAGGGAAGAAAAGGCAAAACTTAACGTTGCTATTACAAATCAACAAGGCGCAACCGCAAAAACTGCAGGTAGCAGGTACCTGCAAATCAGGAAAGGGGAACTGTGTTACCCCGAATTTAACGCGAGCGAAGCCGCGGGCAAAAACTAGTTATTTATATGCTATTCCATAACCACAAGCTCCCCGCTAAAAGGACGCGTGTGTGAGAAAACAAATGAAAGAAGTTGAGAGCACGCTACAATTGAACGCGACGCGATTTGTGTAGCGATGCCTTCGCGTGGTGTCACACAAGTCGCGTGGTCTGGGGTTGTGAATGGGGCTGTGCCACAAGTCACGTTGAATCGCTTTCACGACTTGAAATTAGCTTCTTGAAGGAATGTTGTCCCTAAAACATAATATCTAACTAGTTAGGGCAGTCTTCGCTTTTAATACGTCACTACGTATTTCCCAGATTGCAGGTGACGGAAAACAAGTTTAGTACGTAATTAATTCTCTAATCTTAACATCTGAATCAATATTCCATTTATTTTACAACTTAAAAGTTGTAAAAATATTACCTCATTATCTGGCTAGTGTGCATAATTAATGTTCAGGGCACACATGGTTTACTTATCCGTGATTGTGAAGATTTTTTGGAACCCGTTTGCTGTTCCATCGTATAGCAAGTTTTCACCGTTACAAAACGGTCAGGTCAAAGATTTTATAACAACCCATAACATTATAAAACACAAATGTCTGCTTTTCAGAAGTTTTATTTAAATTTTACCTGTAAATACTGTAATATTACTGTTATTTTTTCTAGGTCCATGGACCATGGTACCATGGAATTAAATACAGAGAGTAATTTTTTCTATGAAAACAATTAATTCTTTTAAAAAAAGTGGTATGGTGCGAGTCGGACTCGTGCACCGAGGGTTCCGTACAAACTTGTAGGTAACTTGTGAAATTACCGAGCTTTAGAATAGTAACTGTATTGAAGGACAAAGACATACCACGGCCCCGGAGAATAAAGGGCAATAGAAGGAACATGTGTGGTGGGTTTTAGTCAGTAAAAGTCTGACATGCTCCCCCCCCGCTCCGCCCAGAGCGGGGGAAAGTTATTTGTTGATTTCCCGCAACCCAAAAAAACATCTTCTTTTAATATATGTAATACCATCAGTTTTCCACAGTATTGTTTGTTTTTTATGCCCCTAACACATCGGCAAACTGTTACTACGTACGAACTGTATATTGATCATGGCCATGGTGTACGTGACTTTGAACAGGACTCGCTCAAATGCATGTTGA
The DNA here is from genome assembly GCA_958449745.1 of Ochropleura leucogaster. Classification (NCBI taxonomy): domain Eukaryota; kingdom Metazoa; phylum Arthropoda; class Insecta; order Lepidoptera; family Noctuidae; genus Ochropleura; species Ochropleura leucogaster. Next base: position 6,391,950 of record OY288223.1, on the reverse strand, counting down.
AATTATCAGATATGATTCACTGAACATGGCCAACTTTCTTAGTAATGGTTGCCAAGAACCCTTTTGGGCTTTTGATGTATTTCTCGCAGTTGGTCTACCGGTTGACAAAATACATATTATAACGCTTGTCACAAGGTATTCAATAATAAAGAATCATATTCAGAATGTTTTTCGTTGCCCTCAAAAAGTTGTACTATTATTTCTTGTACTTAAGACTTCATGATTTTGAACAGAACGAAACTACATAAGGCTCTAGACAGATGGACCGCATTTCGACTGCAATCCAGCCGCAAATTGCAGTTCAAGTGCAGTTTGAATGCAGTTGACACATGAATGTTAAAGACCTTTTTATTTTGATAGGGCCACTCCAATTCAACTCTCTGTTGATTTGTTATAGTGCTCAATGGACAAAGGTGCTAAAGGCCATGAAATTGCATAAGTAAGAAAAAGGACTGTAATAATATCAGAAACACGTAGGTAATTATAGAATTTCTGTCCAGTAAACCTACTATAATAACATATGGCCGACTGATTTTCATACAAGTCTTTATTTACGTACCTCACAGAAAACTGGTTTTACGAGTAAAGTAAATAACATGTTAGTTACATGATTGTGTTATTATTATTGCAGGTAATAAGATCCCGACATCCGCCTTAGTATTATGCATCAACGGACTTAACAATTTATTGGATACTAGCTGGCGCCCACGGCTTCGCCCGCGTGATATATAAAAAAAACATATGTTATTCCAGACTATAAACTACCTCTGTGCCAAATTTCATCATGATCGGTTCAGCCGTTTTGACGTATAAGAGTGATAAACATCCATACATTCATCCTCACAAACATTCGCATTTATAATATTACTAGCTGGCGCCTTTGTAGAGATAGATCTTTCCAAAACGTCATATTTAATCTTCAGATAAAAGGTAACGGTATTTTAATAGGTACATTAAGGGCCGGTTTTTCAATCGCCAGTTAACTATATGTATAAGTTTGTCAGTTTAATTACGGACAATCTGTCAAAATGTCACATTCACTCTTCAGGTAAAATTCCAATGATTGAAAAATCGGCGTTCAGTTAAACGCATTTAATAATTACTGGTGAAAGCGGGACTGAAAGTTTATTTGTAACATTTAGGTTTTTTATTGTTCTATAAAAAAATAGAATTGGATTAATGAAATGGAATTCTAGGCTTTTGTAAAAATCAACACTATTGTCTAAGATTATACCTTATTTTAGGACATTCGTGAATTTTTTTATAGTTATAATATTATCTGTATGGTGTACTTTATAAAGAATACTTAATGTTTTACCATTCCTGTGGTTCTAAGTCCTAAGAACACAAAATATTTGTGGATGTTTGTTACTCTTTCACACAAAAACTACTGAACAGATTTCGATTAAATTTGTCACACAGATTATAACGTGAACTAACATAAATGGTAGGTACTTTTTTGCCGCGGGCGAAGCCGCGGTCAAAAGCTAGTAAAAAATATTTTTTTATGTTATTCACACCACCTTCATCTGCCTACCCTTTTCCCAACTATGTTGAGGTCTGCTTTCAGTCCAACTGAATGCCGTTGAACACCACTATTTTAAATGGAGCGACTGCCTATCTGACCTCCACACCCCAGTTAGTACTCTGTTATACGATACTCCTTGGTAAGACTGGTTGTCAGACTTTCGGAATACTGACTATTAAACTGTGTTCAATGTTACTTCACAAAAGTTCTTATTTTACTGTTGTTGCAGTGAGCTGGTTAAGCATGCAGTCATTTAAATGAAGTAAATAAAACCGAGTTCAAATGGTGTCACCAGCAATCTTATCTTGTTAACATCAGATTACTTACATAACACTACAATGGAGTCTGCAAGCGTGCAAAGTGATCTAGAATATAATATACCTACTAGTTTTTACCCGCGAATTCTTCTACGATCTAGGATGGTTAGTAAACTATGTCGTTTTCCACGTCCACAGACAGACATATCGTTTTTTTTTTCGCATACATCCTTGCTAATATTATAAAAGCGAAAGTGAGTTTGTTTGTTTGTTACGTCTTCACGTCTAAATGGCTAAACCGATTTTGATGAATTTTGGTACAGAGATAGTTGGGACACTGGAGATGGAGATAAACTAAAAAAAGAGTGAGAAAAGGGGGAAAAAATAGTAAAGAAAAGGGGAGAAAAATTTTTTTTTTCGATCATCACGCAGGTTAAGTTAGTCGCGGGCGGACGGTAGTATGTAATAAATACATACAATATAACATCACGCCCGTTATCCCCGAAGGGGTAGACAGAATGTAGACTGAGAAGCTTAGTATCCAGGATACGATAGGATCCAATCGATAATTGAGGATAGACAGCGGTGTACTACCCACAAATAAGCAGCATTTCGCATATTACTAACATTTGTATGTATTTTTATCTAATGTTTTTTTTTACAGCCTTGAAGTAAGTAACCAGGTTGATTTTACATAATAATAGTTTAACGTTTGTAAGGAAAACAGTAGTTAGTTACTTTAACTAATTAAAAATATCTAGCCGTTAATTGTGAACCGGTGAATATACCATCCACGGTTAGTAGAATTATAACGAGTTTATGTTTCCTAGTTCAGTTTTTTTTTTTAAGTTGTCGGTACTGACTGTACACAAAATTTAAGATAATATATATTAAACGCAGTGTGATTGTAATCAATTTATTACATCACAGAACATTTTCGCATGTGTATTTATTTAAATTATTTTCTCCAAAATAACATGACTTTTAAAATTATGTATTTAGTTCACGATAACGCAGAACATTTAACAGAAACTGCTGCATTTTATTATTCGTTTTCTGAATGCATCATAATAAAATTTAAATCATGTTGGAAAGTGTGTCGCTTTTGACACAATGATAAGATTTATGACAGTTCTAATGTCTATTTAATGTCAACATTATTTCTAGGATTTAAATTGTATTTATAGTGCCAATTGTTTGAACTTTGAATAAATATATTCTATTCTATTCTATTTATTACTTTTACACTCAGCAACACCTAAATTAAAACAATGGATTTTCTACATTTGGGGTTAGGTTCTTTTTTTGCGGATTACTGACTAAAACCCACCCATATTCCTTCTTTTGCCCTTTATGTACTAGGGTCGCGGTCGCAACCCCGGTTGGGTCAGTGCTGAGAGATGAAATTCAAACAATATCAGTTTGGGCTGTTACTGAAAACATTAATCATACTTTTTTTTTGCCTTTGTCGGGTAAAAAGACATAAGTAGATGATTTCTTCATAATTGATACGTTTATTTTTTGTGTACACAAATTACTTAACAGGACAGAAGAGAGAACAAAGGTACTGCTTATAAATAAACATACTCACACACACAAAACACACACACATACTTTAATGATCTGATATACTTAGGTAAATAAAAGAAACGCGAACCTCAAATTTCTTAATGTCATTTAGATAAAACTGGTCAAGTCTTAATGTTCTGGAAAATTATAATCTACGTCACCTGCTTAGCTTTTCCCAACTTAGTTGGGGTCGATTTTCAATGAAAGGACATGGAGCTGAATACCAGTATTTTACAAGGAGCGACTGCCGATCTGACCTCCAAAAATGTATAATATATATAACCTACAGAGACCTTTAATTAAATAGTTAAGTATTCCAAGAAAGAACTGACGGATACGTTGACGAGTGTCGCAACACCGCATCAGCCTCATAAAATGCTGATTCTAGATCAATCGTTGCATCATCTTTATAAAAGCCGCGTTCTTATACAATAAAAATAGCAGAATCTTTATAATAACTATAGGAAACATTAACATATCCTCACGCTTGTAATCCTTAAAGAGTAAGACAGAGGAGTATCTTTAGTGCACTCACATTTTGCATAATTCAGTCAGTGTGTTGTTATCTGTTTGACGGCACGGTTGGCACAGTGCAGTCGCGGGATTGATCCCCGCAGGGAACACATATATGTATGACCTACTTATAGTTCCTCTGTGTCTGGCTTTTTGTGTCATGTGGTGGTTTTGGTGTCACGAAACAAGAGAAATTTGTGTAACGTTTACTTTTTTTTAAATTTAATAAATAAAATATTTAAAAAGAAGAAAAGTTGTATTACGTGTATGAAGAGGTAGTACCTAGAACTTTAATTCCGAACACAAGATGGCATGTTAATATTTAAATTACTATCTGAGTTTAATATCTTAAGGCTTAATTTTAATCTGTATTGCATAATTAGGTTAAGGTTTCAGTTTATAAAACTCAATGTTATTACATTTTACTGCCAGAAAACCCGTAGTCAGTTAGTGTGTAACAACAAGACTGACAGGTTCTACCAGAGTAGGGGCAAGGAATATTTCACATGTCTTATTTCTAAGAAGGCATAATGGCCTAATAAATAGCCTTAAGACCTGTTCAAAGTTCAAATTAATCACTTTCTTATAGACAAGCGTGCTCCATCCTAGGCTGCATCATTACTTCACCTCGGGCGTGTTGCAGCCAAACGCAAGGCAATAAAAATATTGTCAATAGCAGTGCTTGTCTATTTTATAAACCAGAAAATTAGTCTATGGTCACAGAATCTTGTTTATGTTCTCTGGAATATCTTGTTAACGTGTTAGCAAACAGACTAACAAGGGAGAATAAAAGAATGCTTTTCTTTAAACTGACCTCAAGTAATAATGAGACAAGGGTAGTAAAATTATGGATTGCAACTGGTATCACTATTTGTCTGTTTCACTATTTGTCACCCAGCCGCAGCCCAAAGGACGAAGCCGTTAGGATACCAAGATGTTTACACCAATATCAATGGACAAACATTAGAAACACACATATGATAGGTACAAAATCCCATGACGTTTTTAATAAATAAAGCCACTCCCCAAATGCAAATAGCACGTGCAACAGGGCCATAAGCCATAAGTCAGCGATTTGCAATTCCGATAAGAGCAATAATAACAACAGAGGGCACGTAGTCATGAAGACCATAGTAGATACAATGGGTACTACGAACTGCTAATCATTATTTTTATATGACCTTACGATAACAGATCCACTCACGATCCACACGGATTTTCGAAAGGTATTTCCAACGTAACCGGCAAAACACATGACGGTGTAAAAAAAAGATTTGCGTGTCACATGATTTTTTGCGGAATCTTGCCAGACCACTCATTAATATTTTGGCAGTGTAGGTACCTATGCTTTGTAATTAAAATGATTTAAAGGACATCACAAGAACTCTACCCTACAACTAGGATAAGAAGACGTGGACTCCACGTGCAAGGTGAATCACACCTCTCCGTAAAAAGTTAGAAATTCTAAATTTAGACACATTCTAGTACGACATATGACGTCTATCCAAGTACAACTGGACCCACAGACTGTCCACTGACTGCCTTTCTCTTATAGAGAAGAGGCCGATATTCCACCAGGATATTCTAGGCTCATATTAATAGATAATAATCTATGCTTCAGCTAACAGTAGCATGCATTCTAAAGTTTGCATCCTCCTCTTAATACAACAGGACATGAATATAATCAACATGGTTGTATCGAAAAATATTTGTTTATTAACATCGACTCATTGTACCAATCATTGAATGGAAACTGTTTATCAATATTTGATACACAGGATAAACTACAGCTGGTAAAACGTCCAGAGGATCGTGTTTAAAATAACACTTCTTTTTCACATTAATCAAATACTGCAAAAGCAAATTAGCAATTCGTCGGACTTTAAGATTAGTCAACTTCGCTAAAAAAAACAAACTATACAAACGCTGCTATAAACCTTAAAAAAATACAGACACTTTAAAACACGTTGAGATAATTTCATAATCCACAAGAGATACAAAAACAAGATTACACATTACGAAATATCTGTAAACGACACGACACACGTTTGTAAGAAGGTTCGCATACTACACTCGCATAATGATGCAATACCAAAATTTTAGTGAAAGTGACAATAAAATGTACCTTGTTCGATATTTGAAAAAGGCGCGGGAAGACGCGATTGTAGGCACGCGCGCTTTTGCCGCGCAACTCACGAGTACTGGCTAGTGACGTACCAGGGCCAAGCGAATTCACAAGTTGATACGAACGTCATTCCCCTCTCGATTGTAAGTTTGTTCAAGGGTAACCGGTCACCGGCATGATTTGTCTCGTAGACGCGCACAATCTCGGTGTGTTAGCTTAATTCATGCGTTACTTAGGAAGAGCTAAAAAGTTGTGCAAAGACCACCATTGATATCAGAAGACTTCCTGGTTTTAATATTTCTATGCCCTGGACTTATGTAAATCAATTTGGCTAGAACTAGTTTGAACCCCTCTTAGGCTCATCAGCTTATTACTACTTATTTTCTCCTGACCTACATACAACTGTTGAACCTAGTTAACTTATTATGTAATGACACTAAGATCATTGCCTAAAAAACTTTGGCTCTTATAGTAATGTTACAATAAAATGGCTTACAAATAGTTGTTTTGGGTCTGGCTGTTTGTGTACGAGTTTAAATGTTTGTAAAAGCACCACGATGGAAGAGTTTTTCATAGGGTGGGGCAACTATTTTTTATTAAAAGAATAGTTATTTCAAGTATTTCCTATGGTATGTAAGCAGGATAATATGTGAATACCTACACATAGGTATTTATACTATATATTACTCTCATTACCAGAGTGTTTCTCTAGGATTTGACAGAGAATCTGCAAAATAAACATGATAGGTGCACAAAAGACCAGAAGAATAGTAGCAAGATTAACTTTCATTTTTACAGGCCTCTTTTTGCTTGGCTTTTCAGGGTGTGATGTTATATAAATACCTATAATAAGCTGCCTCAAGGGGTACCCAATGCAAAAAGTATTTTTGAAATCCAAATACCTACTGATTTTGATCAGATTCTGCCAGAGATTGGCATGTTAAACAAGCATGGAATCTCTGGAATGCTAGTATTACTCACTAATGAATCAGTAGGCTGTGATAAATGATATCATTCTATTTATACTCACAATATATAAATAAAATATGCTGCAGTATGATATACTGCCAGGTAAACTGTTACATTTGCGACTATCTTTACAATTTTGAAAGATTTGCATATCATTGTGATTTAACTAACTAGTTGCCCTTGTGTTATAATATAATTGTAATTATGTCTTAAAATCATTTTGTTTTTTGCTTTTAAAGTATTTATTAAAAGGGTTTCTCTTCTATGAATACTTAACTTTAATATCTAACATATATTTATGTACAATTATTCTAAAAAGAAAGAACCTGTTGAATCTTCCAGAAGCTTTTTCTTAAAAAATATATTTAAACCATAATACACCAGTTTTTGTCCATCAAAATAAAGACCTTACTTTTGAGGCTCCAGCTAAATCTGAGATAGGTATCTACCATTTTTTTGTTAAATCTGTACCTTCATGTTTTCATGCATGGGGCTTTAATAATACATTTTGATGAAGCAGAAAACGTATGCGCATAGTAAACAGTAACTGAATATGTCGCATAATGGGTACAAGATATACAAAACATTTTTTTCATAGATTGTTCGAAACTTAAAAAAAAAACTGTGGGTCCGTTTCTATTACCTAATTCATGTTCCTTGCCAAAACTGGAAGTCACTGTTTTATTGATAAAGTATATTGCTACGATTGGCTTTTAACTTATTTGTACAATATTTTCATACGAACATAATCACAACCAATGTTATGTAAACGGAAGGCACGGTAGGGATTTCGAAGAAATATTCGAAAATAAATATAAAAGAACGGTTATTTTAGAGCAGTTTTAAAATATACTATTAAAATTATTCTAGTCGTCTTTATTAATTTACACAGTAAAATAACGGTAGAACGACGTAAAATTTGTTGTGAAAGTTACTGTTGTAAATACTTACAGTATTAAAGAGTTCGGTCCAATTCCACTTATGGAATAATTTTAATATCACTCATATATTGAAATAATGAAACATAACCCATTCATTAACTTATTTTCATATAGGAAACCACACAGAAAACGCGGAAATAACCAACGTTCAACCAGCTGACTTGAACACCTTTTAACCTTTGTGTTCCAGTTCGCTGCTAATGTCAGTAATATGTTGTAGATGTTAGCATGTCAAATTGACATTTTAATGAAGTTCAAACATTCACCCATAACAGACATAGCTTATAAATTAAACTACATAAAATCGTTTAATCATAATTTTTAGATTGTAAATATCGAAAAATCGACGTATTTCCTAAAGTAAAAATGTTTAAAATACTCCGTTTCTAACTAGCAAACTCTGGAACGCAACGTGCTAGGGATGGAACAAAATAAAATGACTATTATAAAAAGCGACTAAATAGATCCTTGGAGTTACGAGCAAGTGGTCCAATTAGTCCAGTAGAGTAAATAGCACTGGAGACTGCAAAGAGTGAATTGTCGAAGATATTATACAAAAAGTTGACGTTCATCCACAGAAACATGCATCCTATTGCAACAAACGCACACGCAGGGCCGGATTAATGATCTCGGGGCCCCTAGGCACAGTCATGTCGTTTCCAATTTCAAATTGCGTTGTTGTGTTAACAAAAGGGTGATACCACAACAACGCAATTTAGAATTTTTTACTGTGTACATTACGAAATAGAATTAAGGTACCACCGTCATCAACAGCAGACTTCAGTCATCATATTGCAAAGGTATATTGTATTGCCTTCCTTCAAGTGAAAAGACTCGCCACAATCTATAGGTCGAAGTATCGGAGTCATTTTAAAATGAAACAGAGAGTAGGAAAATCTTACGTATTTTTGAGTGCTGAGCCCCTGGTCATAGTGGGCCCCTAGGCACTGGCCTAAAGTGCCTTATGGATAATACGGCACTGCGCCACGTAACAAAATCAACCACAAAATAAAGAAACTCGCACACAATGACAAAACAAACACCACTGCTAGTAATGTAGCACTTCATTAGTTAAACATGAATGAATGAAAGTTTTGTATAAGTAACTAGTGATAATGCAACGGTCAGTAATACACCAGTACATAAGACAACCATTCTATTTATTTCATTTTACACTGTTTATTTTCAATTTATACCAATATTATTTTCGCAATTGAAACATGCAATAAATGGTTCTGTAAAATGTCAGTACAAAAAGCATACAAGCTTTTTGTACTGACATTTTTAACGTATACACGGTGACCAACCATCATCATGACAAATCTTATAATGTTTGGATTAAAATTAGGTTGTACCATTCGATGACGCACGAGTTTATCTATTGCCTATTTAGATAGGTAATTGTTTTCAATTGAACAAACTTTACTTCTAGTAGGGTGAAAGTCCCGTTGATTGGAGTCAGTTTTTCAATCGACATCGAGTCACTAAACTCAAAATCGAGGAGAATGAATTTGAGTAACATTGAGTCACTTCACTACTCCGTTCACGTTTCTGACCATTCATTTTGAAGACATATCAATACAACTTCCTAGTCTTGTCAAAACGAACGGAATTTCTAAAAAACCTTCCGACAAAAACAGCTGTTGATTAAGATTACAAAAGTATTTTTATCGTTTGCAGAGAAAAATATGGTTTTGTTACAATAACGGCAAGGATTGGCACGTTGTCAGTTGTTGTTGAGAATTATTGTGGTGCGCTCGGCTGTTTTTAGTGTGAATTTTTATATCGTTATTATAAACGCAGTTTATAAAGATGTCTGGTGAAAAGCCAGTGTCTGGACCGCAGCCTTCAAGTATGGGTAGTTCTCAGGCTATACAGACTGCTGAGGATGACAATACGAAGTCGTGCTGGGTGTGTTTTGCCACGGAAGCTGACGACAGGCTGGCAGCATGGGTACAGCCTTGTAAGTGCATCGGGACCACAAAATGGGTAAGTGCATAGTTAGTACTTGTTCTAGATCGCTGCGGACATAAGCCTTGCTTCCGATTCGTGATATAAACATGTGAGGAAGTGAAAGTATGAGTTTGCTCCAATTGTTTTGAGTAAACACTAATAAGCACTTAAATTGTATTGTAATTTAATTTATAGTTGTGAAATGAAATTGTTTTGTACCAGTTTTGTCTGAATGTCTTGTTTTTGTAGGCCATATTGTGTTGTGTGTTTTTGCCTTTACTACAACATTATTATGATAAAAAAAGCTTTTAAGCTCTTAAAAAATGTTGTTTATTGTAATAATACTACATGGGATGTTCTGCTCCTTACTCGGTCCTCACCAGTTGATGGCTAAAATCAATTTTTGTTTTTCTAATTAGTTATGAATTGTAAAGACTTGTGCTATAAACATCATGTTAAAATCAATTCTTGTTTGAACTCATCATTGAGATTTAGTTCAATGAAGATTAATTGATTGTTATGAAAAGTATTCCATGAATGCATTAAGATGTTCAATACATAATTTGAATGGACTATGCAATGAAAAAAGTTGAAAAAAAGTACATCAACCTGAATAGATTGCAAAAAGGGCAAAAGTATGATGTCAATAATTAAGTAAATGATATGCAAAATACTAAGTTTTAATTCTGCATGTTTATTTTATTGCACAACATTCAATGCCATGGATTTACGTAAAATAGGTCCTAATTTAAAAACTTACAAATATAAAGAATAATGCCTTAATCTTACATTTTGTACCAACCATTCTATTTGCACTTTTATTGTTGATCTTTGTAAACACACTAAGAGAAAAGAATAACTTTAAAAATATACTTCTCTTTACACATGATTGTGCATGATGATGATTGATATTGATGAGCCTGTCATACATCCCTTGTTGTTTAAGTCAATGTACTTCCAAGGTTATCAGGTCAAGCCGAGATGTAAATAAATAATCCTTTTTTACGAGATTACTTTTGTCCACTGAGATGAGAGATAAAATTGTTTGACAAGTATTGACATTGTAGCTTAAAGGCAATGTCCTAACTATGACAAATATAGTATGATTAAACAGAAATAATTGCAAGTATAAAAACAAAAATGAAACATACCACTTTGGAAACCAAATTGAAGGTCAATTTATTTATCCTCTTAATTAATGTTTGAAATAAAAATGTAGTCATCATCAATTTTGTTAATCAGAGTATCAAGTTACATTTTTTAAATTGTAGACAAAACCTAGACTGTAGCCTTTGAGCTCAAGTCTATTTTCAGACTAAGTTACATGGACCTGATTGTCACTTATAAATCTTTGACTTTGCATGTCTGATAACCAGTCTTACCATTTTACCTAATGCTAACTGGGTTGTGGAGGTCAGATAGGTAGTAGCTCCATGTAAAATTCTGGCATTCATCTGAGCCATAATTTGGGACAAGAAATTATAAGTCTTCAAATTTTTATTAACCTTACAGTGTTAGATTTACATAAAACAGAAGTAATTAATTTTTTGTTTTAATGTGTGATACACTTTTCGGTAGTAGTTTAAGTTGACACCAAAAATTGAAAGCCGGTATCATATCTTTGCGAAAATGATATTATCATCAAGTTAATTAGGAAAGTGATTGTTTTTACTACCTTATCACTTTGTTAAACACTCATTTGTTATTGTGTGTGAAAATAGAATATAGGACATTTTTTATCATAAATTTTTGGTCAATTAGGGTTGCTAAGGTGTAGTCTTAGGCTTAGTCTGTGGCATACTACACTTTTAGATTATCTACGCTTTGTGGATTGCAGGAAAGATAAAGGTTTTTAAAGTTAAGATTGTATTTTTTGTATATCATCAGTTCATTTCCATGTTCCATTTTAGTTTTATGATCAATCCCGTATTGTCATCGCATTTAAATTAACTCAGGTGTTGCCTAGTGTCCTTGACCATGGATCTAAGATGCTCCTTCATAATGCTTCCATGGTAATTTCTGATTACCCTTGATGTTATATTTCCTTAATGTAAACATGTATGATGTTTTTTCCTTATTGGAACCCTTAAAACGTCATTGTCTATGTCTGTCGTGATGAAAATTATGTTAAAAATATTCTAAGTTCGAGTATCCTTACTAATATTATAAAAGCGAAAGTGAGTTTGTTTGTTTGTTTGTTTGTTACCTCTTCACGCTTTAATGGCTGATTTGGATGAATTTTGGTAGAGAGATAGTTGGGAACCAGGAGACGGACATAGGCTAATATTTTTTTGAAAAAAGTGGGATGTGAGGGAGAAAGAGGGAAGAGAAGGGAAAACTTAGCGTTGCTATTACAAATCCATAAGGCGCAAGGGGAACTGTGTTACCCCAAATTTAACGCGGGCGAAGCCGCGGGCGAAAGCTAGTTAGAAATAAAACGTGCCTTTGCAACTATTCCGCGAAGTGATTATGATGTGGCTTTTTGTTTGCGTGTTGTGACTGATATTTTAATGGCATCGACATAGTATTTGCATTATGACCTGCCCTTGAGGCACACCTATAGTTCGGTGCAATGCGGTCTAAAGCGCTACCATAGTTCTATGGCATCTAGCCTACAATGTAGAAATTATAGAAAATCTATGGATATTTTCGATTTTCATTGCTGCGTTGAATAAAATTATACTATGCCGAAAGTGTTGGTAGGAATGTAAATTGACGGCGCGGGTCTTATGTCTCTACAAACTATTTATTTATGAGCTCTTCCAAAGTCGAAAAAGAACGGCAACTAACTAAAAAGGTCATTAGTAGCAAGGGCACAAGAATCTTTATTCTTAAGCCGTCTTGATCGTTCCCTACAGGTGTTTGAACTTTAGTACTGGGTCTTTGTGTCCTTATCGCCATTTATCGGCCTCAATATCAAAGACTACAATGTAGTATATTTTGTAGGTCCACATTCTACTAAACTGGTACTACTTGATGCTAAAAGCGCACATTTGCAATTTGAACAAGGAATTCCTACGTAGTATTTGTAATAGTATTTGAGGGTGAGTACTGGCATATTTTAAGCTTGATATGGAAGGAAGTGGAACTTATGTTTGTCCTAGTTATCCGCTGTTCTTTTCTGATTAATTCTTTTGCGGGATTCATTATTTCTCCGAGTTTTTTTGATCTTCATTGCGCTTTTTATGGTTTCGTACCTTAAGAGAAAAATGGAACCCTTATAGAATCACTTTGTTGTCCGTCCGTCTGTGTGTCTGTCAAGACCCTTTATCTCGAGAACGTGTGAGTATGAAATTAAAAAGCATAAATGCTGTCTGATGTTTCAAGGGACATCAGACAGCATTTATGCTTTTTAATTTCATACTCACACGTTCTCGAGATAAAGGGTCTTGAAACGAGAATCAACCCTCTAAGTCTACACAATCAAACGATATGGCCGTTTATGTCGCAAGTTTGTTCGAGATCATCGGTATGTGAGTCCGACTCGCACTTTGCTGTTTTTTTTAAATTAGTAACTGCTGATCTTGCTTTAAAGAGTTGTAGTGGCTTGGAAATGGTGTAGGGGCTTTTCCTGAAGAAGTATTTAAACGTTGTTTTTTTTCATCAACGATAGGTCACCTTGTTCGCGTATGTAGGAAGTAAGTCTCAATGTCCATGCATTAGTCAATTCGTTTTAGAATAGTAATAATATTCATATTCTAAATTTTCAAGGAAATCTTGATGTTGTAGCAACGTTTTTATATTTAACCTTGTTGGAGGCTTGATAGTAGTAGATACAATATATTTTAGAGTTATTAAAGTTGTTAAAGTATCCTCACGTCTATTTAGTCGAGGTTCTTGTCGGTAAGTGTCAGAGAAAAGAATTGTTCTAGTTATACGTCTTTTTGGCTTACTTCTATTTAATATTTTTCTATGTATTATTCAAATTAAGCATTTTTAACAATGTCAGTGAAGGTCAAATAACAAAACTGGTTGAGGAACTAAGATTTTATTGTTAAAAATTTAACTTCGAATGATCATTGTGGCAACTACAAATAAACCTTAGAGTACTCACTATTGAATCAGTTACTTGCACAATTTTTTTCTTTTGTTGCTTTAATATTAAACATTGTTATATGTAGTCCAATTTAGGAAAAAAAAAACACCTTCGCATCCCGAAATAGTCTTATTTCCTTATAAACATATCACAAAATTATGATCAACACATTCGAAAGCCTTGAACAGATCGCAAATAAACCGGAAACGTGTCAATGACTTTATTATTATTTGAAACTAACGGAGACTGACTAACTAGTTCCTAAAACACTTAAAAATGAGTTTTTCCGTAGAATTTTCAAATTAAGTTAGCGTGAAAAATAACTGGGTCACAGGACTACAACCTGCAACTAACGTTCGTTTACGTTAGATTCTGTTATGATATGTTTAGCGATAGCGTGTCTGTTAAAAACTATCCCAGATTTGTATGAACTGTGTACTTTACATTATCGATCGGCAGTACTGTCAATTGATTAATAATTGCGACATCAATGAAACGATACAGCGATGACAGAGAATCATTGTCAAGTGCAGCCCTGACCTTTGTACTTAATCCATTGACCCTATGCCAGTTAGATTCAATGGATAGAGAATTATTTAATGTCGCTTGAATTGGAAAGGAGACTTGATTTAAAACTGGTAGTTACTGTCCACAAGCAAGTCTTTTTAACCTTTTGGTAAAACTTGGTTTATCCGCCTTTAACAGCATTCACAGCCTGTGTAAAATGATCACGATGACTCTATTCGCAACGTCCTGTTTATTGAGCCTTTTATCATTAACTTCTTTTGGCGTAATCAGAATTTTTAATTTGATGTTTCAGCCATGCGAGTATTATGCGTTTATTCGTCACGTAAACGTTTTTGTTATGTGTGTGTAGCAGTTATATTATTTTAGTATTTTATTCTGAAAATGCTCATGGTTTTTTTTACTGCCTAAGACGAGTAGAGAAGACTCTCATGCTCTCTTCAACAACTTTACATAACATAACATCACGCGTCAATACAACAATAGTACACAATTTGCCATTTTCAACAACATGCTCAGACTTTTACTGACTGTGTTCTGGGGCCGCGTTATAATAACACACCTTAAATATTTATTTTATTCTGATTTTTTTTAAGTATTTGATTTTATAGCGGCAACGGAATAAAAACCTTTTTGTAATAGGCAGTAGTTCGTGAGAAAAGCAAGAAAATGTTCATCGATATGTACTTTGTTCATTCATTCAATTCCGATCGGAAAAATGTGGTTATGGTTAATATGTCTTAATTTGGAGGCATTTTGCAGGTCTTTGTCAAGTTCGTTTAAGAAGGTCTAATATCGAAACATCTCATCTCAGGTGTTTGACCATTTAACTAGCACTTAATTTATCCAAAACCGCCATTACTAAAAACCATCATTATTGAAAGGCCGTTATTGACTACCGTCTGTACTGGTTGATGAAAGGCTTGATGTTTGTCATTATATTCCGTTTTATCTTGGCTCCTGGTTGTTTTTGAAAGGGCTATAATTTTAATTATACCTTTGGGTGGTTCGATGTAAGAAACATTCGAAACCTATGTTGTCGTTGTGAATGTTAAGGTCATGCTTGGCCCTTGAACACTGTGCCTTTCATTTTTGAACACTCTGCATATGCACAACATATCTCCCAAAGTAATTGTTCCACAGTTAACATAAGCTTAGTTACTAGTAGCCTTTGCCTTACGACCTGGAGTGAAAACTCGTAGATCTACGAGTATTTAGTGCTTAGTATTGGTAAATCTTTGACAGCCGATTCCATTAACTTAATCAATTAGATCCTCATGCCAACGTCGTGTAAACTAGGCATAATATTCTGATATCCTTCGATCAATTGTTGATTGAAGGTCATATCTAATCTGGCCAGGTGCGGAAAATTCTTTACATTATTCATACAGTCTATCAGTTAAAACAAAAATTATCTGTTTTGCTTCAGGTGCACCAAAGCTGTCTTCAACGGTGGGTGGACGAGAAACAAAGAGGGAATATAACTCGAAAAGTGCTGTGTCCTCAGTGTAAAGCAGAATATATTGTAGTGTTTCCGTCTATGGGAGCGTTTGTTGCTCTCTTGGATGCTATGGAAGAGATCACCCACAAGATCTGTCCCTTCATCGCTGGAGGAGTACTCCTGGGGTCCATATACTGGATCGCTATCACGTATGGGGCTGTGACTGTTATGCAGGTAAGATTTGATTATTTCGTTGCGCTTTTCGTGTTTACTTTTTATGCTATAATGGTTTCAAAATATTCTGTTGAAGACCGGACCGCAACCGGACAAGAGCCGGTCCCAATGCCTTTGTTGTTGGTGGACCATTCTCTCATTCATTCATTTTCTTATTTATTTTAATATCGAGAAAGCGTAATTTTTGAGGTATATTTGACGAAATTGTGTAACAATAAACTCCTAAGTTTACGCAAACTTTCACAACTCGTGGTCTGTTGTTAAAAATGAATAAGTAATGTTTTGATTCCTACTTTTACTTATTTTAGTAACATCAAACCAACGCCGACATTCTTTATTACATTCATCGGTTGTTTTTATCTTTACTGTTGATAACAAAAGAGGGTTTTCTGCCACATGTATGCCCTTCAATTTCTGCTATCTCTCGTTATCTTTCTATGACCGTCCTAGCGTTGTTTAGTTAAGTGATAAAAATTATCTGCGCTTCCTATTGTAAATAACGTTTTTCGAGTTCTTGTTTCTGACCAGCAGTTATTGATTTAGTTAAAACTAAGATTCGTTTTACACGAGCTGTGTGTATTCAGTGCAAACATCCCACATACCCAATCTCCTTTCCTTGTTCTTCTTTAAAGGTCAAGAAATTCAGGGCTCTGCATAACAGATCCAGCAGATTAGCGTGAACCAATGGGTGAAGTTTCGCCCCTTTTTTTTAGTTATCTTGTCCCACTCCTGCGCAAAGGCCTCGCTCCATTCCTTGCCGCCTCTCCATTCAGGAGAAGCACATCAACTGGAAGTTCCACTTGATGTGCTTCTCCTAGTCAATTTACGAAGCCATCCAAAGCGACTCGCAATATGCTACAGTCGGTCTGCCGCGAGTCCGTCTAGCTGTCCCAGTCTTGCGATATTCAGTCCCACAACTTTTCTGGTACCGGCTGTAGTGGCCTGCTCTCTCCCATTTTAGTCGCGATTATTGTTCTGTGCGTGCAGTGAGGTATTTTTTTATCCGGTTAGTTGTTTTAACATATTTTATGCTGCGGTCCATCGCTTGTTGGCAGACCTTGAATTTGGGCTTGTGAATGTTGTTAAAGACCAAGCCTGTGCACCATATGTCAGGATGACGAGAATACACAATGAGAGGTTTCGCTTATTTATTTAATTTGACCTTGTGTATTATTCAAGAGTAAAAACGAATCGTTGTGGCGCTTTACTTGCTGAAGTATTTGTACTCCATGTTTTTTTTCGACTCGTTATAATAAATTCAGTTTTTTGGACTTTGAACGTGTTCAGCCTTTTGTGTAGAATTTATATATTTATTTTGAAAAATGTAACATTAAATTGTATGTAATCATGACTGGAGAATATTATAAGGTATGCTGACTGACCACTTCGGTCAAATATTAAAAAAAGCTTCGTCAGTGGGTTTACCTGTTAGTATTAGTTACTTTTTGTTCTGACAATTAAATTCTGATGCATTCGGACACTGAAACTGTTATTAAACTGCGTCACCCCACTGCTGGGCAAAGGCCTCTCCTCATGACTTCTGGATTTTTCTATCCAGGGCTAATTTAGCACACAATATGAGGTATTGATAGCTGATTTAAATAAATTGTTTGGCTAAAAAATACACCGTAATTGAGTTACTTACTCATAAATGTGACTTCATCTCTGTAATACCTGAATGATACTCTTTCTCTTGTCTTGTCTTCTTACTCTTGTTGAAGTCCCATGTAATAGGGACGAGCCTATTGCCATCAACCGGGCATTAAGCTAGCGTCCTGGCTGTATCTGAGACATATTCGAATACTTATTTGGCACATTTTCGAATAACTGATTACTGATGTCTCATAAATCATGTTTACTCATCACCATCATCATGTTAATACTGACATACAATTTACTGTGAAATTAATATTCTTTCGATTTTCCCGTCATTCTCTGAAAATGGTTATTTCATGATAAATTATTGCGGTGATGTCATTATTGTCTGGCAAGTGTCGTCAGTATATTACCGCCATTGTTTCCCGAATATTAATGTTTATGCACATGCTTTATTAAAATTCTAGTGCATAATGCAGCATAGGTCATGTGAGCTATAAATAAACTTTTGATAAGGCGGTACCCTAACCAAATAACCTTGAGCAGTCGTTCCCTCATTGGAGCGCAGGAGTAACAGTAGTGAATAATGCTCATTTTTTGGAATAAAAACTATATAAAATAAAGGATTGGGTTTTCGGAAAAAACATTTCTACCAAAATGTTCATTATAAAATTTTGTATCCATTAGTGTCAGTAGCAAAATCAAGCAATGTTTACTTTACGAGGAGATGCATGGTAACTGATCATTATTTCTCATTTATGGCTTTTGTTGTAAGGAGGATCTACTAAATAAGTAATTAAACAATAAAACATAAAAAATAAATCAACAGTAATAGAAAGAAGATTACAAAGAAATTTGAGGTATTTTTTTTAGTTACTTAGTTAGTTTTAAAAAAGTACATAGCTCCAGAAAACTGCACAAAATCGGCTTGCGCGACGTTTTGTTCGGGCAGGCGCCTTAAAATAAAAAAGACTTTAAAATGACGGAAAACTTCCGGAATTCAGTGACTTTTGTTTGATTCATGGATGTTTTTGCCACTAGCGGATTTTTTAAGCTTTTTTAGTTATGGTATGATGGTGTCTCACACATTTTCTTATCGAATATTCATTTCTCATTGCTACTGAGAGATATTATCATATCAACCATATACATTAGAAAAATAAAATGTATTAACTCATAAATTACCTAAGCAAAATAGATAACATTCACATGGGACCGACCCCTCCGGAAGTATACCTTTTCGATTATCCTTACTAATATTATAAAAGCGAAAGTGAGTTTGTTTGTTGGTTACCTCTTCACGCTTTAATGGCTAAACCGATTGTGATGAATTTTGGTACATAGATAGTTGGGAACCAGGAGACGGACATAGGCTATTTTTTTATTAAAAAAAATTGGGATGTGAGGGGGAAAGAAGGAAGAAAAGGGAAAACTTAGCGTTGCTATTACAAATCAATAAGGCGCAGGGGGGACTGTGTTACCCCAAATTTAATGCGGGCGAAAGCTAGTAAAAAATAATTTTGAAAATTGGCCCATAATGGACAGAGAAATTGCGCTACAAACATACACAGTGGAATTGAGAACCTCCTCCTTTTTCCAAGTCGGTTTAAAAATCCTATCTGTTCCAAATGCGAATGTTTGTGAGGTACATTTTTGATCGAAGGTGAGGATGGATGGATGTATGGAAAAGGATTATGTAGTAGAAGTCAGATCGGCAATCGCTCTATGTAAAATACTGGAATTCAGCTGCATTCGCTAAGACTGGAAGTCGACGTCCAGATAGGCAGTCGCTTTATGTGGAGGTCAGCGTCTATAAGCCATTTAACAGCTGGGTAATACGATACTCCTTGGTAAGACTGGTTGTCATACAACTTACTTTGGTAATTAACTCGTGGTCTCACTACGGAATTTAGCTCGTTTTACCATAATTCGATGAAAAAGAAAATTAATTACGAGCTAGCCTCAATTAAAAAAGCACTATCTGCTTACATAACGGCTGCTAAGCATATATTTTCTCATTTAGATTTCAATGAGAAAACAAATACTAGTCAGAATTATTTGGCTTTTAAACACCTACTGTGATTTAAAAAACGTATTAGCATGTTTTGTATGTGTGCCAATAGGCCTGATCATTGACTTCGTCATAATTATGGAAGCATTCTAATTTTTTTGTGAATATTTAAAAACAACGTTTTCTTGATTGGTAATGGGTCTTCTTGTTTTAATTAAGTAGATACTGGAATATTGCTTGTGCAGCCACAAGCAATATTCCAGTATCTAATTAAAATTCTAAAATATATATAAAAAAGAATACACATTTTATTACATAAAAGGTGTTGTACGTCTGATGGGGAGAATGGAAGAAGAAACGTGTTGCGGCGACCCCAAATATAATGGGACTAGGCAGGAAAATGATGATGATAAAAAGGTGTTCTAGTAATATTACATCAACTCCGTTTCGACTCATTCGTTTTCTCCGTTCTGACTGCTCCAGTGCTCTCGCTGTCGTAAACACGACCGCAGAGCACGGGTCCTGGGTTCGATTCCCGGGACGGGTAAAAAGTGTTACTGGATTTTTCCATAAGGAATTTCTCAGTAACAGCCTAGAGTTTGGAAAATTGGAAGTTGGCAGTATGCTTCCTGCGACCTAGCGCTTACATCTTATACCCAGTGCTTTCCGAGGCCCGGAGAAATGGGTTTTTAACTTTTTACAGCTCCCAAACTCGTTTAATTTATGAAAT
Source organism: Ochropleura leucogaster (assembly GCA_958449745.1). NCBI lineage: Eukaryota > Metazoa > Arthropoda > Insecta > Lepidoptera > Noctuidae > Ochropleura > Ochropleura leucogaster. The sequence continues at coordinate 6,371,522 of OY288223.1, read as the reverse complement.
TGGGTAGTTTCCAGGGGTCAATGTAACTACATTCTATTTAGTCCGTCTTTTAGATTATTAAAAATTAAGGGACACATATTTTTTGTTTATACAGGGTCATTGAAAAAATACCCGAAACCTCTTAATCCTGCCTTCATATCATGACCCTGAACAACATTTGTTCTACGACTTTGACCTCAACTAAACAACGTAGCCAAAAACAATTTGTTTTCATTTATTTGACGTCTGTAAAATTTGCGTATACTACACGCGTACCCACTTTGATAGCCGCGCCGCGCGCATGTTAAATTGGACCTTGTCGACTTGCGTTTAACAAGGTAGGTACCGTACCTACAGAAGATTTGCTCAATTATTGGCGATTATTAAGTGCAAGCAACCAAAATCGAGTAAAATAATAAATGTAGGCAACATACAAGTAGTACATTGACCCCTGAATATTTCATCGCATTACAAGTATGTACCTACATAACACATTCTTCAATATCAACAGATGGATGAAGTAAATTGAATTCAAAATATGAAACCGCTAATATGTAGTTAATTTACTAATACGCGCGAATTTCGATAGCGGTATACGCGCACGCGTGTTCTTACGAGTAAGGCACTCATGCGACTGTCATCCCGAACCCCGCGCTGTGCGCCCGCTCGCTTCCTTGAGTGTGGCGCGCCGTTTGATCTAGCCGCGCGGCGCGTCCGGGCGGCTCCCTTTCGTCGGTCACCGCACTCACCGCATAAATGATATACCTATGCAAAATTTTGACTAAGTTTATTTTTTTGTATGGAAAAAAAATTCTTCGAAATTAGAAAAGTCGTAGAACAAATGTTGTTCATGGTCATGATATAAAGGCAGGATTAAGAGGTTTCGGGTATTTTTTCAATGACCCTGTATATTAGACCAAAAATTACAAAGATATAGGCCATTAAAGTTACGTGTGACGTCACGCGTTGCTGCATTTTTTCGCAACAAGTGACGTCAGAATAATCTAAAAGACGGGCTAATAAAAAAACATTAGGAAACTAGCCTATTATCAACGGAACTGACCTACTTTAATATTTGCTGTTTGATACCAGGAAACAAGTAAGTAGTAACATTTCCGTTCAATATCAACTTGAACTCTTATGACCTCACTGAGAGGTGTGACCAGTCAATAGTCCAAAGTATACTAAACCTTCTTTTATACATTTGTCACGATTTTTGACTTTGAGATCAATTAGCGTGTCTACAACAGTTATAGATCGCAATTCTGTGTCGAAGATGACATAGACAGCTAACTAATTTACTGTATGTACAGACGCCTGCAGGTCAAGCTACCCGAAACTGTCAATTTTTCCCAATGAACCTTGAACCTTAAAACTTTAGAAATAAAGTCGAAAATCTATCAAAGAAATCTGACAGATTGTAGTAGCTTGATGTGCAGGCGTCTGTCTGACTGTCGATGACGTGACTCGTGGCATACGTGGTTTTGTGTTGTTTGTTTAGAGTGAGAAGTTTCTTTTGCACTTTTTTTGAGGACTCCAAAATGAAAACATTTTGTCTTTGCGGTTTTATGAAAATGTAAATCAGGTTTAATCTGCCCCAAAGATGAAGAAGAGAACTTTATTCCTCTGTTTTTTTTTTAAAGTGTGCTATCAAACTGGTCTCCTTCATTGTCACATTTTCTTTTTTGTTGTGTTCTTTAGTTATTTATGATCTTTAATATAGATAGAACCTCACTTTAATGGCTTTAGGGATTACCACAGGAATTTGTTAAACCACGAAAAGCCTTGACGATGCTAGGCAGTTAACGTATAATTGCTTGTTTTTAAATATTTTTAAGACTTCGCTGTTATTTTGTTACAGTGGAGTATTTTTAAGGAAGGTCGAATTTTTTTTTTGTTACACAGTCAATAGTTTAGGACAGTGTCCTTTAAAACTGTTTTCCACTATCTGCAACACTTTATGTATCTTCCCTTTGAAATCCATCACAAAGATCGATTTCTATGTCAATGTACATCGCTATAAGTTCGCAGATCCTTAATTTCGTCATCCTCGTTAAGGGGTCATCCCCTAATCATGTAAGGTTTTTTACACCATTTTTACAACCCCTCCCCCCTCTTCCTCCAGTATCGCGAGAATTTTTAATTATTGAAAAGATCAGATAAGTAGTTAATGATAATGTTTTTATTTAAATACTTATATTTTTTTTATAAGTCTGTCTGGATAAGTGAGAATAAAGATCGCTAGCTTAGGTTTTTGATATATTATTGGTGAAAAAAAAGGAGTGATGGATCTGAATGTTGATAGACGGAGAACGAGAGAAAATCCAAGGAAAAGATGGATGGATGGATTGTGTAAGGAATGATATGAAGGAGAAAGGAGTAAATGATGCCGTGACGTCTGATAGCGGAGAATGGAAGAAGAAAACGTGTTGGGCCGGCCCCAAATAGAATGGGAAGAAAACGATGATTGGTGAAAATTGGTCATATATTTTACACGTCTCATTTTAAATGCATTTTTGTCGTCTCACGAAAAAATACACGTGAACCGCTAGCACCCACTACTGGATTCAGGCCCTCGCTCCTTCTACTCCATTGTTCGTAAAAGACAAGTACCTTCCTTCGAACAGTTATTATTTCAACAAACTTTGCAACTACCGTTGCCCAAGGCGTTACGCGAGACAGGACGCAAATTGAACTATGTGACTAGTGAACGATATGTAAACAGTTGTGTTATTGAAGTAACCGATTTCCGTGTTTTATTGGCTTGCAATCGGTTGTTGTTAGAGAAAGCGTTCTCAACAGTTGTCACCCTTGTTTTTTGGATGGGAAATCATCAAGTAACTTCTCCCACTCCGGGCGGAGCGGTGGGAATGTTAGACTTTTACTGACAACAACCCATCCACGTTCCTTCTTCCGGTATCTTTTTCGAACAACCCGCATCAATTAGTACGGTTTTTTTTCATCCTACTAATATTATAAATGCGAATGTGTATGAGGATGGATGCATGTAAGGATGTTTGTTACTCTTTCATGTCAAAACGGCTAAACGGATCTTGATGAAATTTGACACAGAGGTAGATTATGGTCTGGAATAATTCTTAAGAAACATTTTTTTTTTCGATATGACGCTTGCACGTTAGCTACAGCGAGAGTGCTGTATAGACAATGCACGAGGTAGCAAGCTCTTTCTCTTTCAGATTTAAAAAATAAATAAATAATAAATATTTTCATTTACAAATAAGCTATCCAAACAAGTATCCCAAGGCATTTCATGAGCCGTGAACTATAAGTTATCGACGTAGCAATATTAAAATATGCGTGTTTAATTTTAGTCACAATTTTTATTTCGTTTTTTTTTTTGTTTAAATTAAAGCCAGTTATAATTTATAATGTATGTGTTATAAATAAATAATAGCAAGCAAAAGTGGTACAATGGGCTGGCTAATTGTTCATGATTAAGACACGACTGATTGCCATTGGTACAGAGAAATAAACATGACTAAAAATGCATCAAGAACTGATAAAGTCTTGAAGTTCAGCAAATAATTTCGACAAATTAGAGTTGAGAAACCCACAAGGTGTGACAAAACCGGTCAAGTGCGAGTCAGAGGTGCACACCGAGGGTTCCGTACAAACTTGCGATAAAAACGGTCACATCTTTTGACTGGATGTACTAAAAGGTCTGCTTATTTCACAGTTCCTTAGAGCCACAGATGTAAGTATATGCTTTTAATTTTTACTCGATAACTCCACGCCATTTCGAGATAAAGGGTATTGACAGACAGACAGACGAACAACAAAGTGATTCTATTAAGGTTCGGTTCTTGTTGGAGTGATATATTCGTGTCAAAAGTTACAAAAAAAATAGTTTGCCTATCTGATCCACTTCAATAGGAATGCCATTATAAACACACATAATAATATACTATTGATTGTGAATTGTGATTCATTCAAGACTTGTTGACAGTGACCTAGTTGATATTCATTATCAAGCAACTAATAATATGTTATCTGTGTGATATTCTACTCCTACTGTATTTCAAGATAGTGATGCATGTATGGCGTTGTTTAGACTTTTTCTCGTCATCTTCATTCTTCTGCCCTTGTCTTCCTCCATCTTCTTCTACAAGTATATATCATATAATCTCAGTCTCTCTTTCCTTATAAACAGTTCATCCACTGTTAGGAATAGAATTGTTTATATTTTATTGCACATTAAAAAATTGCTAACAGAAACTGCTTATTCTATGGTTACAAAAGCGGTTATGATAGCGATATCTTCCAGACAACCTTTGAATGGACTATAAAAATATAACAGGGGTAGTCAATTGTGTACCTATTGACAAATTTCACAAACAATTCAAATAAAGACATAACATTATATAGATATTTATTTAATATGTGTTTTATAATTTTATGTGGTAGACAAATAAGATAGGTGTAATGTTATTAAATTTTCCAATCAATGTTTAATGTTTGGGTAATTTAATAACGTTACAGGAAAATAATACAGAAAAATAACACAGAGAATAATAGTATATAGCTTATAAATAGTGTGACACAATGGGCGGTCTTATAGCTAAAAGCGATCCTATCAAGACAAGCTTTGGTTGGATTTAAAGGTGGAGGAGAGACAGTACTGTAGGAAGTCTGTGGTGTACATAAACGAATAGCTACATAAAACAAATACTTATATACAAATACATGTAATATTTATAAATAAAATAATAATCATGAAGATCAAAGAAATATTTAATAATATTGTTTATGGAGAGAGGTAGTGCTTACACGATTAAAATAAGCCACGCATAAATTTCTTGAATTCGATGCGTCTAGTATACGCCGAGAAACAGCGCAATATTATTCACGATAAAAAAAAACACGTTTTATTTCTTCTTATCGGTAACGTATAAAAGTGATTGTGATTATAATTACTTGAACTTTGTACGTTTGGAGGTAAACAGTGAGGGAACGTTACCGCAATGTGAGATGAAAGTATATACAAGTGATTAATTACTACTTATTTATAATTAGCTGTCTTCTGCGGTTTTACTTCTCTTTAGTTGCTGCCACGCTCCCATGTGTAGTAGCGTGATACCGTATAGCCTATGTTACTTCCTGATAATGTAGTTTCCTATTAGTGAAATAAAATGATCAAAATTGGTCCAGTACTTTTGGAGCCTATTTGATACAAACAAACAAATCTTTCCTCGTTATAATATTAGTATAGAAGGCTAATCATTATCAATCACTTTGCACTTGACTCTAACTACTATTCGCTGTGCCCGGCGGTTTCACCCGTTACACAGCTCCTTAGTGTTGTGTGACGTTTTATAGTTTGTTAATTTCGTGAAAGGATGCTTATTAGTGCAAAATTTTAAGTCAAACCGACCAACGAATGGCGTTCTCCCATATAAACTTTGTCACCTTATTTTATTCCCTTAGGGGTTGAATTTCCTGTCGGGTTTGCGGGTTGTTCGAAAGAGATACCGCGGTCCCGGAACGTAAAGGGCAATAGAAGGAATATGGGTGTGTTTTAAATAAAAGAAATAAAAAAAAATAACTCCCCCCCGCTCCGCCCAGAACGGGGCAACATATTTGATGATTATACCACCCCAAAATAAAATAGATGTTTCTATCCAAAGATTTTTGATAGAAAATCCTAAAACATTGCTTCATGGTCGAAAATTTGGTTTGTAAATAAAGCAATGCATGTTGTTAAATTGCCAAAATAAAAGGCATTGCTTTTGTAACTACTAGATACTACTGATTGATAAAATATAAATCAAATTCATTTCTATAGTCGATAACAAGCGTCTGCGTCCCTTCGTGGTTGAGACAAGGGTCTTCAAGGGTCTCGAGTTCTCAAGGACGCATTGACGAGATACAGCTTTCGTGGTCAATGTGTCTGCGTCCGATTTGCTTTCTCTCCCCCTCTTTTGTCGCCGTATACAGGATTTTGCCTCGCTAGCCGGCATGGCAACATTTTCTTGAATTTGTGTCGTGAGATATTTTATTAGTATTATTATGTAGTAGTCTACATAATAATACTAGGCGCGTCGCCCACACGACCAAGAGTCGAGGCGCAGACGGGGCGCGGGCACGTTAGGCGCGTCGCCCACACAACATTCGTAAAGAAAATCTCGTTGCGGCGTGACTCTGATGTGAGGTTTTCTTTACAAATGTCGTGTGTGACTGCGCATCGACACTTGGTCGTGTGGGCGACGCGCCTTTTTTTTTTTTTTTTTTTTTTTTTTTTTTTTTTTTTTTTTTTTTCGGGTGGGAAATCATCCAATGACTTCCCCCGCTCTGGGTGGAGCGGGGGGGCATGTCAGACTTGTACTGACTAAAACCCACCCATGTTTCTTCTATTGCCCTTTACGTTCCGAGGCCGCGGTATCTCTTTCGAACAACCCGCAACCCCGGCAGGCAGAGGCTCTGGCAAGCCCCTCTGCTTGGCTGACACTCTTTGAGGCGCGCGTGAAACACGAACGCGCCGTCGACACGGCCTGTCGTCAATCGGGGCGACGCGCCTAAGGGCCCTGCGAGCTAGGCATATTTTTCGCATTTATAATATTACTGGCTGCGCCCCGCGGCTTCGTCTGTGTGATAATAAAAGAAAGTATCCTATGTGTTATTCCAGACTATAATCTACCTATGTGCCAAATATCATCAAGATCCGTTTAGTAGTTTTTTCGTGAAAAAGGATCAAACATCCATCACAAACTTTCGCATTTATAATATTAGTAGGAAGTAGGAGTTATATTGCTATATATTACGGAACGAGAGATGTTTGTTGGAAAACGTGTGTTAGTTAAATTTAAATCACGCTATATGAGTATCTTTGCAGTTTTTAGTAGTGATTTATTATAATTGTTAGAAAAAAAAAAGACTCATCTTAAAGCTGTGTTTTTATAACATCAGTTGTTGTGCAAACGCAAGCCTGTATAGTTAAAAAAAAAAAACGGTCAAGCGTGTGTCTTTGTCGCGCGCTTCCGTACAAACTTTAGACATAAACGGCCATATCTCTTGACTGCGTAGCCTTAGAGGGTTGATTTTTTCACAGCTCCAAGGAACCACAGACTTGAGTATATGTTCCCGAGATAAAGGGTCTTGACAGACAGACAGACAACAAAGGCTTCTTTTCCTTTCGAGGTACGAAAACCTAAAAAATCATAGAACTGCTTAACAATATTTTGTAGCAGTTCATCGCAATGTGATAAAATCAAATACATGCTTACGTAAGGAGCAAGATTTCTGTTCTCTAACGCTCTGACCCAATCCGTTATGTCACCACTTTCTCTGAACCAGCAGGTTTGTAACAGTTGGGCACTCCTTTGTCTCAACCCTGATAGGGCTGCCTATTGTCCACGTGAGGCTGTGATTTTTCATTGATGACGCAATTCGGTTGCGAGGGGCCCAGATTTTCATTGTCCAAAAAACCGGCCAAGTCCAAGTCGGACTCGTTCCGTACTACCTTGTTATATAAACAGCTATTTATTTTGACTGTGTAGACTTAGAGGGTTGATTTTCACAGCCAAAAGGACCAGAGAGATGAGTATATGCTTTTAATTTCACAGATTTGAATACCTTTCAATTTCTTTTAATTTCAACTCATACCTCCACGCGTTTCCGCGAAAAAGGCTTTTGAAGACAGGCAGACGGACTACAAAGTCATCCTATAAGGGTTCCGTTTTTTTTTACTTTTGAGGTACGGAACCCTAAAAATGGAGCTTATGTTGGGAAAGAGGAAAACATTGAAACAAGAAATATTCTTTGAGATGAAAATTTGTTAATTAAATGTTTTATTTTAAATTTCAATTTACGCATTTTGAAGTTTAGGGTGTAAATGTGTGTACATGTAAAGGTACGAACTCGAGACTTATGACTTGGCAGCTCGACGGTCATACCACGTAGCTATCACTTGTATTTTAGAAGGGTTCAGCGTTTTGAGCTTATGTTCATATGCAACGTGAACTTCAAGTAATTATTTACCATATTATATTTCTGTTTATTTACTGACCAGAGCGGTGTCCAGCCATTTCACCCGTTGCTCAGCTTTTAAGTGTCGCAGCGTGATAATGTAGCATTCTAATGGTGAAAGAATTTTTGATATCGGTCAAGTAGTTTTTGAGTTTATTCGTTATAAACATACAAAAATACAAATCCATCTTCTTTATCATATTACTAGCTGTTCCACGCGGTTTCACCCACGCTGCTCAGCACCTGTTGGTCGTAGCGTGATGTTATATAGCCTTCCTCAAGAAATGGACTATCCAACACTAAAAGAATTTTCCAATTCCAACCAGTAGTCCCTGAGATTAGCGCGTTCAAACAAACAAACAAACCCTTCAGCTTTATAATATTAGTAAGTATAGATAACTGTCGTTTGCGGTTTCACCCGCGTCGTCGGTTACTGCCTCGCTCTCGTGGATAGTAGCGTGATATAGTAAAGCCTATGTTACTCAGTAATAATGTAGTTTTCTAATGGTCAAAGAATTTATTAAATCGGTTGATTAGTTTTTGAGTTAAATCGTAGTAAACAAACAAACAAACTTTATCTCTGTATCGTATTAGTTTAAATAAGTGTAGATAGACAATTATCTACGTTATTAAATTTCTGTTTATTTAATAACTAAATTTGATGCTATTTTATTACAAATTGCAACAATTGACTTATTTCCATATCACAAGGTTGTGTTGTGAACTTGTGATAGAGGAGATAATAAACTTAAGTACTTAATTATATACCCAAGTACTTAAGTATAACCGCACACTTATAGGTACAACCTTGCTTTGTTGTTAATTGACTAATTGTACAATAATTGTAAATTAGACCAGCTACATGGTATTTCAACATAATTATCAATGTTTTTATTTACCTATATACCTAGTGACAATTTTATAACGTGTATCAAACATTTAAAAGTTTCTTGACATCTTAAAGATTCTCGAAAGATTCTTGATGGGAATTTCTTAAATTCGAGAAAAAACGAAAAATAAACCCTAGCGTCTACAGATGTATCATGACTTTCATTTAGGTAAGTGAGTAATATACTTTTTTTTGCGGATGGGAAATCATTAAATAACTTTTGAGTATCAGACTTGAACTGACTAAAACCCACCCATGTTCCTTCATTTGCCCTTCATGTTTCGGAGCCGCGGTCTCTCTTTCGAACAACCCGCAACCCCGACAGGCTGACTACAGTACGGCCAACGAGAAGCGATACCAAATGTAAACAAAACCCATGCTAAAACCCCATCTAAAATGGCCATTCGGGCGGCCATTTTAGATGGGGTTTTAGCATGGGTTGGCGAACCCGTCTTAACGTTGTCACGTTTTTGCCGGGAGAACGAGACATTACGACAAAGGCACAAGATGGAAAGAGCTAAATATTAGATTGTCAACGCCACAGTTGTTCTTTAGGTTAATGACCTTTCGTATCGCTTCTCGTTGGCCGTACTGTAGATACATAACGCAAAAACTTTTATGCCCATAAAACAAACACTGGAGACCTAAACCTAAGTACGTAATTGACCTAATGACGTATGTTATAAAATCTTCTTCATTTTTTTTTTGAAAAAAAAAATATTTTCCCACACATGAAATTTCTCCTGTGTCGTGGGTGCGTTTACAAACATTTAAACTCACATACTTACATCCAGAACCGAAACAATTATCTGCAGGTCATACAAATATTTGTGTTCCGTGCGTGAATCGAACCCGCGACACGCAGCGCAGCAGTCGATCGCTCAGCCACTGCGCCAACCGTGCCGTCTTGCCATATTTTTTTTATTTTCGTGGTAATTATCACACTATACAAAATTGGGAGGAGCGGAGTCTTCTACCTAAAGGCATTGTTTGCCTAAAAGAAGGTTCTGAACACAACAATGTAAACGAATAATTTGATACAATAATATTATCTATTTATATTAAAGGTTAATATACTCACTGACCTCGTCCTTCAGTTTTTGTTTATTTAATTCACATTCAATCGTACAAACCCGTTTTTGTCCATGGTTTTGAATGGCTAATGAAACGTAAAGTGCAATTCAGGTAAAATACCCAGGAGTTACTTATTTTTCATAATTAAATGCATTGATCGTCTTTACAAAACTTATTTGTTAAAAAAAAGTACGCGTAAACATTCTGCCTGTCTAGATGGCCTTAAATAATAATATATTGTTTACGTTCATAAAAATCACAATAGATTCAGTTAAATAAAAACCGGCGTCCGGCGTACCTACGCTACGTGAGGGGCCTATAATGGTCGCTTTAGCAGAAGCATAATCCTTACTAATATTATAAAAGCGAAAGTAGTTCGTTACGCCTTCACGCCTAAATAGCTATACCGATTTTGATACAGAGATTGTTGCTACTATGGAGATGGACGTTTTTTGAGTGAGAAAGAGGGAAGAAAAGGGAAAACTTAGTAAAACAGGAAAGGGGAACTTTGTTACCCTGAATTTAACGCGAGCGAAGCTGGGGGCAAAAGCTAGTAGGATAATAAAATTGATTACGTTACAATTCTAAATTAGTCACAAAATGACAATTCATAATTTAAATTACGTCTTTTTTAGGGTTCCGTAGTCAACTATAAGGAACCCTTATAGTTTCGCCATGTCTGTCTGTCCGTCCGTCCGTCCGTCCTCGCTTAATCTCTGTGACCGTTAGCACTAGAAAGCTGAAATTTGGTACCAATATGTATATCAATCACGCCGACAAAGTGGTAAAATAAAAATTGGAAAAAAATGTTTTATTAGGGTAGCCACCCTATATGTAAAGTGGGGAGTGATTTTTTTTTAATTTCAACCCTAACGTGTGATATATTGTTGGAAAGGTATTTAAAAATGAATAGGGGTTTACTAAAATCATTTTTGATATTGTCAATAATTTCGGAAATAATCGCTCCAAAAGTAAAAAACAATGTGCCCCCCCTCCTCTAACTTTTGAACCATAAGTTTAGAAGAGAAAATATGAAAAAAATCTGAAAAGTAGAACTTTATAAGGACTTTCTATGAAAATTATTTTGAACTTGATTGACACAACAGTTTTTGTACAAAAAAGACAAAAAGTTTTACAAAATAATTTCTGGATTAAGTTTGTAGTATAATCGTATATGCAAGCATTTTTTTTAACTTCGTTTACATATTTTATTATCCTGAACGTATCCTTTTTCAAACAAAAAAAAAGAATGATTGAAATCGGTTCTCGCAATCCAAAATTATTAAAAAAAGTATTAATTAGGAAATACAATTCTCTAGTGTTCAACGTCAAACAAATAATAAACTCATAAGTGGGAACACTTATTGTGACGGACGGGAAACTACGGAACCCTACACTGAGCGTGGCCCGACACGCTCTTGGCCGGTTTTTTTATCCAATTATGATAAAAGCCAATTTTAGACCCCCAGATGTACGAATGTGGACGAAGGAAAAGAAGTATGCATACCGTAGCCAGAAGGCTTCTGCCTACCCCCGTGGAAAATAGGCGTGACTTTATGTAGGTTTGTTAAAAATAGAGGAACTTCGTCCTTTACGATCAGAAAGATATTTTAAAAACTTTGTTCCTTTACAACGACTAATAAAGCTTAAAATATACTTTGTTTTTGTAACTAGACGACATTTTTATACTTTGTAGTTTGTTAGCCTTCAATGTCTATAATGGGACATACAATACGATATACTTAACCATGACGTTCACCAACTTGCCAGACTCGTAACGATGAATGGACTGTTAAATTCAATTGTTCCGAAATATTCAACATTGTAGGTTTTCTGGTCAACCTGCATACAATGCTTGTTGACTGCAATAATGCGGAGTGGAGATGGGAAATCCTCATTGCGTCTCTCGTTGACCTTGATTGATTAGTTGAATCTTCACATATCCTCTACGATCCGCTTGTCCGCACTTTTGTAGATGCAAGACTCTTCAGCTTCTCATTTATGTCTTGCGAAGAACATCGCCCCTCCTTGTTCAGAGCCGAGGCGTTCCACCAATCTACTCCTCCTGTCTTTGGTTCTATGGTTTTAGGGGCCAGCCCATCGTTAGGTCATCTTGCTAATCTAGATTTTAGAAATACCGAATATTTTTAGACCGAATAAGTACAGGACTTATCGGAACAACACGATTCTGCGTGTCATTATTTGCCTAGCCTTTCCCCAACTACATTATATTGGAGTGGGCTCCCAGTCCAACCGGTTGCAGCTGAATACCAGTATTTACATGGAGCGACTGACTATCTATCCGTCCCTCACAACCCAATTAGTACTAGGTTTACGATACGAACCTTTGGTAAGACGCATTGTCAGATTTTCGGGCGGTCAAAGATTTATAATTGACTGCCGGAACAAACAGCTTAACGTGCTTTCCGAAGAACCGAGGAAAATCGGTATATAATGGTACACGATTCTGCGTGTAATATTTAAAAATGATAATAGTTTTTGCTGCTTATACCATCATTATTAACAAACAGCTTGAAGCTTGAAGGTCATCATTAACATGGCTAGAAGTGAACTTTGTATTCGACCAGAAAAAAAAACTATAAGTCAATACTTGAAACGCTATTGAAATCACTGCTTGGTGGGCATATAAAGACAATTTGTAATTATGACGTTTCAGTCTTTCGGTCTATATGTAAGTTCAAAAATTATCGTGATTTTTAATTGACATTGATTGCAGCTACTCGCGTCTGTTAATGATTTTGTTTTGATGCTAATGTTCTGTCTGACTTTACGTCAACTGCTTAACCAACTATGTCGTATGGTCAGGTTTCAGCAGAACCAGATACCGTTAAATACCACAATTTGACATGTCTACCTGACCTCCAAAACCTAGTTATTGCGTAAAACGAGTTAGCTTTAGGTTAGCGAGCCTATATCTGACTTTTAGGCTTCTGTTTAAGACGCAAGAAAAGCAAAAACAAGAAACCTTGCCAAATCTAACAATTTCTTCTGCATTGTGGGTGCGATTACAAACATTTAAAAAAACACATACACAAACAGCCAGACCCGAAACAACTTCGAGTCGGGTACTAACTACAACTCCAATATCTAAACACTACGTAACATGCAACAATAAACAATGTTAATACTTTGATATAAATGCGAATGGATCTACATATGTTCCTCTTTCATGCACAAAACAGTGAACGGATTTGAATGAAACTTTACTTTCAGATAGTTTATAAAGTTGATTATTTTTATCCGGATCGTATGTGCAATACATAATAAAAATATGGGTAAATTAGTTTATCATAAGTTTAACTCCATTTTCTTTCATTCCAGGTGGTCGGTCACAGGGAAGGCCTAGAGATGATGGAGTCAGCAGATCCTCTAGTCCTGCTTGTACTCCTCCCCACGATCCCAGTGACGCTCATCAGCGCCAAGATGTACAACTGGGAAGACTCAGTCCTTCTGTTCCTGAGGAAGTACTGCGCTAAGATACCGGCGCTGTCTTATGTACTGCCGTTTGGCGAGTGAGTACTTTTCTGTTAGTTTAGGTAGATGCCGTGTCGACGGCAGGTCGACCTATACTAAACTATTATAACCTTATCTCTTGACTACGAATCGCACATGACTGGCGAAATGAGGGTGTACTATTAAGTTCAACTCTGCCTAACCCTTTGGAGTTTACGGGCGTGTTGTTATGTAATGTGTTAGCAGTATAATGTTCTATTTGAGGTCGGCGCAACACGTTTTCTTCTTCTACTCTCCCCTGTCAGACGTCAGCGCATTATTTACTCCTTCTGCGATTGCTTTGCCAGTCCTAAAAATATTTTCCACATATTTTTCATCATCATTTTCCTGCCCTTGTCCCATTCTATTTGGGGTCGGCGTAACACTTTTTCTTCTACCATTCTCCCCTGTCAGACGTCACGGCATCATTTGCTCCTTTCTCCTTCATATCATTCTTTACACAATCCATCCATCTTATCTTTGGCCTTCCTCTCCCTCTCCATTCATCAACACTCAGATCAATCACTCTTTTAGTCACATGTGCTTCGTCCCTCCTCATTACATGTCCATACCAAGAAAAACGTATAAGTAATAACAACTTCTCATTATTATTTCCAGCGTGGAAGGCGACAGGGGAGCCATAGTGTCCGGCCATCACAACAACCACAATCAGAATAGCAGCTCACATCTCTCGCCCACGAGAATCTTCTGTTCAGCACTCTTACTACCCACCATATCAACTATCATTGGCAAAATATTCTTCCGCTCCATACAAAACAACTTACACAGAACTATACTAGGCGGCATCACGTATATTACTATCAAAGGAGCCCTAAAAATCTACCACAGACAAATGCTCTACATCCGACATTCCAGCAGAAAAATTCTAGATTACACAGAGTCAAATTTGAAACTGTATAGAAGTGCCGCTACCTCGACAACTACTGATGCCATTTCTAGTACGCGGGATGATTCCGAACATGTGGTTTAAAGTTAGCCAGTAGATGTACATATGTATAGTCGGATAAGTTCGTGATTTGCGGGGTGAAGAGGCCGTTTCGATCCCGATTGTACTTGTTTGTGTACTATGAATGTTACTGATGTTAGAGGAAACTGGGAGCGCCCTGTACTACTGGACTCGATTGGTCCATTTTCTTCTGATATGTTTTCAAAACTGAATCGTAATTTAAAAGGAGTAGGGTTCATTTCGAAGAATCGAGTTACTTTCGGAATTCCGGATCTTTGTTGACGACCGTAGAGAGTTGATCCTTAGACACGTACACTGTCGTTTCACCGCTCGGTATTGTAGTAGCGGAGCTGAAAACTTAGTGGGCAAACGATCTAATTGGTGATGGTTAAGGTCAACGAACCAAGAGTATGTAAGGACGCCGTTTCTGTCTACCCTCGTGGAATGAAGGCGTGAGTTTATAAAAGTACTAGTTTTGAAGTTAGTCGCGGAGACCGGTAACAGATTTTTCTGACGATTCCTAAACTGTAATTGTTAACAATATACTAACAGAGAATAATCATTTTATTCTTAAACGTTAAACGCTAATTTCGTGTTATGGATAGTTTATTACATTAACGAGGTAAAGTAATATTTATGAACCGTTTCTAAATGTCAAGTTTTTAAATAGTCGTGTTTTTCATATTTATACATCGTTATCCTATAACGTATCCTTCCTAAATGTTACTATATTCCTACATTTGTAAGATTTTCAACTAAAAAGTACGTTGTTGTCTTGTAAAATAATCTAATATATGTTTTTAATAAATAAAGAATCTTTATATAAAGTTAATACTATATATGTGTAGAGAAAACACTCCGTACTGGCACATAATAGAAGATATCTTATATAAATCGGAGGGCACGACAGTGCCCTCGCAAGTCGTAGAATTTACGCGAAATAATACCGGGCTCTTCACCCACGCTAATGACAATCGTCAATATTTACACGGGAATGTTGAATATAAATACTATAAATAAATAAATTATTGTAAACATATCCGTTGAAATATATTAATGTTATCTTCTATATGCTCATGCGTCCATGACACAATCACTACGTGTTTTAGTTAATTTTAAAGCATTCTGATATTAGCATCGCTAACAGCTGTCAAACATTTTTTTTATTTTAATCTAAACCAATATTACTCTATTAAATTGTATTATATCGCTCTATATTGCACTGCAGCTTTGGTTATTTAAAAAAAACATTGGCTTGTACTACTACTGGGCGACCCTATTGCTACCAACTTGGCAAAAATCTACTCTCCTACGCTCCTATTGATATGACATGGAAAAACCCAATAACAATTTTCTTGACCCGGCAATAAAATCCAGAGCCTCAGCAGTCGCATTTGACTACTGGACAAAAGAAGCAGTAGTTTTGGTTATTCGTTGCAATGAAACCTGTGAATTAGTTACTGTTGTAGTTTAAGGAGTAAAAGGCATTTGGATGTAGTTAATACCCTTAAACTAAATATTCAGTCTATCTTTATGATTGTAATTCGATCAACACATAACGATATTTCATAATTTCGTTCAGTAACATTGTTTAATAGACCAATATTTGACAGTTTAATGCGACGTTACCCAGTTTTAGAATGCACCTTCATAAGGCACTTGTCCGACTGCTAGCGAAAAGCAAGTAAATCGAACTATAGAAAAACCGGCCAAATGCGAGTCGGCCTCGCGCACCGAGGGTTTCGTACAAACTTGCAACATAAACGGCTCGTCTTCACAGCTCCATGGGACCGCAGACTTCAGTATATGGTTTTAATTTCAACTCAAAACCTTCACAAAGTCCCGAGATAAACGGCCTTGACAGACAGACGGACACAAAGTAATCCTATAAGGGTTCCGTTTTATTCTATGTATCTCTTGTTGTAGAATTCTTTTGTACGTTTTTTGAGCTAGAAATGATGGATATCTAGCGGTGAGACAAGCGCAAGAAACGCTTTCTACGACATCACTCACAGTTTCGCTTTATAACAATGATTTGTGAAGTTTTCACGCTAGCTCCGAGACTATTGATGTGCAAATATACATTTATGATGTAGTAGCAAATCATAATAAAATTACTAATCGTTGCCAGTCTTACCAAGAGGAGTATTAACCAGTCACTGGATTTTGAAGGTTAGATAGCCAGTCGCTCAACGGAAAAAAACAGAATCGATAAATTCATCCCAACGAACGTCAAACCTACGTTTCGGATTGATCGGTTGAAGGAGCTTTTTCTGATCGACTTCCTAAGACATTAAATGGCATTTTATTATGATTTGTCACCTCTACATAAGACCACTAGAAAGTCTTTTTTTACGCATGTGTGATAAGAAATATAACATTTATTTCTATATTAAAATTGTTGTAAAATATACAGTTGTCAACAACTCTGCGTTTAATAGCCATATATTTTGTTAATGTTAAGTTTTCAATGTACATACGACTAATGCAGTAGAATATTCATTGCATATTGTAACGTATTGATATGACAAGACGGTTCATATTGACGAAGCTTAGTTTTATTTTTATTTTTAGTTTATTTTTTTATATAATGACTTTTGTAATAATACGTTCTGTTTGAGGATTGTTCAAAGAAAGATTTAAGCCTAGACTTGTTAAAACTCGTGTAAACACGGCGACACATCAAGGTATACATGTGTGTACACAAAGTGACCTGGCTTTGTATAGAATTCCCGTACAATGAGAGATCCGCATAAAGTGGTTTTGTAAAGCTTGGTTGGTCGTCGTATGTACCTTTATAGTGTTGCAAGAATCTTCAAGAATGTTGAAAGAGGAGCGCTTTTGCCAAACATTTGTGAAATTGTTTTATGAAATGTATTGAAAAGAAAGATGGCGGAATGTGTTTTAATTTTGAACACGCGTCAATCCTTGTCTATACCTATTGACAGTTTATTGTTTAAATAACATTTTGTTAATCTATCATCAGTGATATGATTTCTTTAAGCAATGCTCTACAGAAAAATAGTGATTATCAAGCTGTACTTGACTTTTAGCTAGGTGAAAATTGATCTTAATCTTTTGGCATCGTGCAACAGCTATCCTAAAGCGTGCCAAATTCTACCTTATGTTGATTCCAATAAGGCGGTTATTTTAATGGCATTATTGCTAAACAATTTAGCTTAAATTTTACTGCTCTTAAATGTAAATAATATTATGTATGTTAAACTACACGATGTGATAGAATATTAAAAAAAAATAACAGAAAATTGTAAATGTTCCAATTATTATTAAAACACGGGATTTAAAATGCAGTGCCTTTACGGAATTAAAATGGATGGTTTAAACCTTAACAGGGTGGAAGAGATTAAGGCACACAAATATTTACCACGTATTTAGTAAGTACATTCAGCAAAGGAGATAGCCACCAGGCTTGTCAGATAAAGTTGAAATTCAGAAAAAAAAAAACCGTCTTCGACATCCATCACTGTTTTCAAAACTATTTGATAGAAAACAAACAGTTCATTAAATAAATTAAGTTTGAGAAGGAAACATTCATCGGTTTCTTAAAATAAATAACTTACAAGTGCGACTTGGACTCATGCAGCGAGAGTTCGCTTCTAGGGCGTCAAGGTAGCACAGATTTGAATACTTTTCTAATGTCAACTGGATACCTCCACGCGATTCCGAGATAAAAGGGTCTTGACAGACAGGCAGAGGAACAACAAAGTGATCCTATAAGGTTTCCATTTTTTGTGACGGGCCTGTTGGTCTAGTGGTTAGTGGCCCTGGCTGCTGAGCCGGAGGTCGTGGGTTCGATTCCCACCCAGAACAAACTTTGTGTGATGAGCATGAATGTTTGTTCTGTGTCTGGGTGTGATTTATCTATAATATGTATGTATTTATAAATTATATAAGTTTGTATATCAGTTGTCTGGTTACCATAACACAAGCTCTGCTTAGCTTGGGATCAGATAGCCGTGTGTGAGTTGTCCCAAGATATTTATTATTATTGATTTATTTTTTTCTTTTGAGGTGTGGAACCCTAAAAAACAACTATAACTGACGAGCCTGGTTACTTTTGCGCTGACTGTACATCATTCTGAACATCGATAATTAAAAACCAACAGCTGTTTCCTACAAAACTGGCCCGCACGGTCAAAATGTATAAGTACTTAGAGCAGCTGTTTTTTTTTAATTACTGTTACCTGTCAACATTGAATGCGTATACAAATTTTCGTGTCCGTGGTATTAACCGTTGCGGTCGCTCGTGAGGAGGCGATCCTTGTTGCAGGATCAAATCGCGTCTCCCATAAATATGTATTCTCATCAGATCCTGAGGTGTGTGTCAATTTTCAGGTCAATCGGTTGGTGGGAATTGATTTAAAATTCGGTTGCAAGATTTGATTAATACATAACAAGACTAATTAAATAAAAGCTTATAGCAAAATTTATGAAATTTCACTAGTTTATTTCACCCTGTATGGTTCATTTTTAACACTTGGTGCTTATAGCCCCTAGCAATTTATAAGTTTTAGTTTATACAACTCGTCTGCGGAAAAGTCGATGTCTAATTTAATCGACTAACTAACATTAGTCGATTCCGACTCAATCGATAAGATCAGTCAAATGTTTCGGATATGTGGTTGATTTTAATTGCGTACGATAATGTATATTGTCATTTGATTTGTTTCGTAAAATACAGTAAATAAAAATGTTTGATTACATAGAATTTTAAATTGTATAATTTGTTTTACAAATATTTTAGTTTTATGTTATGTTGTATTTGTGACTACTTGAACGGCAAAACTTAGTAAGTAGCTCATTTCACCGATTACACGTTTGTTGCCCTCGAATTGAATTCATCATAAAATTTCGACAAACTGTCGAGTTTAATAGATCGGATAGTCAGACCCTTCATTAAATTCAAAAGTAACTTTAGTTGATTTGAGTCGTTTATCATTGATATGATCAGGCAAGAGCAATTATTTCAATAACAAGCTGTTCCCCACGGTTTCACCCGCGCTGCTCAGCACCTGTTGGTCGTAGCGTGATGTTATATAGCCTATAGTCTTCCTCAAGAAATGGACTATCCAACACTAAAAGAATTTTCCCATTCCAACCAGTAGTCCCTGAGATTAGCGCGTTCAAACAAACAAACAAGCAAACTCTTCAGCTTTATAATATTATAGTATAGATAGTATAGATTATAATACAGTTTTAGAACTATTAACACGAACCCTTTTTTACATTTATACCTTACAGGCTATTTATTCCTTTCATAGTTCTTACTTACCAAGGGCCGATTTCACCGTCAAAAATCGCAGCACATTTAAATCGAGTTAGAGTTATCAGTGTCATCATTGTTGCGAAATATTACCACTGTCACTTTTTGAATGCGGTTTAACTATGCTAAAATTGATGTTGAATTTTAGTTTGGTGAAATACGCCCTCAGACGTTTAACTTACCTACTGCAATTTCTGGTCTTGTATATCATGTAAGATGTTCGCATTATCTGGACTAGGTAAGGATAATATCGATAAAGTGGGAGTGCTAGCATCGATGATGCGGTCGGCACCACGCACAGTGTACCGCGTAGAACATGCTAGGTGGACAATTTTATTTTATGTTGTTTAACGATGCTTTTATATGTAAATAGTCATATTGAGGCATTATTAATATTTTTCGGTATGATTTTGTAATAAAAAACAAAAAATATATACAAAAACAGAAAAAAATATTTTAAAATAATAAACAAACAACAGAATTGCATTAAATAAATAAATACCTACCATAAAAATTTACTTAACCTAAACCTAATCATCAGAATCATCATCAAAGTCTTCTGGTGAATCGTCATCATTTTGTGGCAATGTCCGCCAATATGATGACGTTACCGGTCTTGATGTTACTATGGTCGGGCTTACAATTAACTTTACTCAAAAATGCATGTAATGTTGTCATTATTTTGACAACCTTGTTTGAGCAAAGTCGACCTTGCCGTTCTGTTTCAAGGAGCGGCCGGCAAAGTTTTGCTGGCCGCTCTAACAGGCCGGCAATGTTTTGCCGGCCGCTATTTTGACGTTTCAACGTTTTAAAAAATAATTCCAAAAAGATTTTATTTAAAACACAGCTGTTTGTACGTCTAAAAGTAAAAAAAAAAAATTAAAAGATTTTATTCCATATTAGGCTGTATAATTCCAACTACCATTGATAAAAAAAATAAAGAAGTAACAAAAGCGCGGTTCTGCGAAAATTTTGATTTATTTACTGACTTTTTTGCTAAAAATGAGCTCTCAAAGCGAAAATTCTTCCGATTCAATGTGTTTAACACCGCCAGACATTAAAGATGAAGCTAAATTAGTGGTTGAAAATTTGATACCGCGAAACTCAAAGGAAAAATATAAGCTTGCATATGAAAAATTTGTGCAGTGGAAAATCAGTAGGAAATCTAAATCTTTATCCGAAAATGTTTTTCTTGCGTATTTCAATGATCTTTCCAACAAAATGAAGCGTTCGTCTCTCTGGAATACCTATTCAATGTTAAAGTGCATTTTTCTGATAAAGCACAATTTGAACATTAAAAAAAATTCAAGTTAATTAATATATTTTTTATTTAAATTACTTGCTAGTTTTATTTAGATTAGGTACTTGCATTTTTGAGTAAAGCACTATACAAACCTTGGCCCACAATGACTGCTTCGCTGGTCACGCTATGATTGCCTCGAGCTAGCCTAGCTACGCTCTAGGCCTTACAGCTTGGCCATCATTGCAGCCCTTGCTGTCCTCGCTGTAAAGGCCTCGACCTACGGTCTCGGCCTTTATCTCAGCTCGTCCATCAAGTGCTGCACGCTGACCGCGCTGTGTCGGCCTGGAGCTGCGCGACGCTGCGCTGTCGGCCATCATCAGCGCGACCAGCAAAGTAGTCATTATAGACCGCGGCAGTAATGTACTATTAATACCACTGCACATATTTTTTCCGGCTTTTTTTGGGGAATATCACGAGGGCTATTGATCAAAGGGCCAGATGTTATTATTAACATGGACAGCAAGTCTCTATTCGTGGCAACACGTGAACACTTGCGTGTGTTGTACTCCCTAAATCTGCGGCAATGTTTGTTACGTGCTTCTTGAGCCTCTTCGGAAAGCTGCCCAATTGGAAGCAATGCCGCTTTGATGACCTCAGTACTGTGTACTAATATTTTATGTACAATAGCAGGCATATAGTACCACGAAAAGAGACTAAGGTAATGTCTTCTAGTTTCAGGACAAAATTTATTAAATTCAACAAAGTATATTTCGAGCCCTGCTGAACGCATAGCAATTTCGGCAGCAGTCACTAATTCACTGGCACTTCGAGATTCTACGAGATCCACGACTCGACGTTTCTTCGTCTTAAACGACGATTCCTCGAAATCTTTGCGAGGTAAGACTACCCACTGACCGGTCTTCCTGCAGATGTCACAGCCTCATTCGATGTTGAAGGTTGTGGGGCTAAAGAACTCATAGTAAACTGTATGTCTCCTTCATCCAGCCAAGTCTTATTTGTAATTAAAAAACGCTCCTTCGATTTTCCCGAAGCCAACCATTTGGCTCCAATCTTAGTAGCAAAGTTGATATTTTCAACTTTATTTCTCTTTGGCTGCTTTCAGCAATGTCACCAAAGTGAAATTTTGAAGGAAGATAGTCATAAATACGCGACATTTTATCATTCTTCGTGTCTTTCAACCACTCTTCGAAAAACGCTACCTTTGAAATAGAGTAAACGTGTTCTGAAAAAAAAAGAAAAAAATATGTTGTACTGAAGTGTGCTGAACAATGTATGTATTTTTACAAACTACACAGTTATAGTAGGGGAGCCCACGATGCTAAATGGGGATTTACTCGAGCGTCGTAGAGACCTATTGGAATGCAAAGCTTAGATGATAAGAAGAAAAAAATGTTAAATGATATATACCGTTACATCGGTGGGGGAAGCGGCTATAGATTTTTAAATATGTAAAAAAAAACTGTTGCATGGACATCCTCGAGCGCGTCAGATATTGATAGCATCAATGCCCTATGTATTTTTAATAATGTACGTATGTTAATCTGATCGTTTGCATGATGGGGGTGGTTGTATTTAAGGGTTGAAAATGAAAAAAAAAAAAAATTTAGTCGAGCGCGTCAGATTTTCTAAGGGAGTGTTAAGTGCACCAAAAAAAGCTCTCATTCACTAATCTGACGATTTCGATGGGACGCAAACTCGCGGCCATTTTCATAATGTGCAAAAAAAAATCGCCATTTTGAAATACTCAAGCGCGTCAGATTAAGATATATGTGGTTAATATTTATGTTCTAAACGTACTGTCTCATAATCTGACGATTATGTAGAGGGATTCGCCTAAACTGACAAAAAAAATTAGAAAAACGGTTCACCTTAAAGGCCATCCATGCAACTTCTCGCTAATTCCATTCCTGGGCGCTTAAAATTGTACTTATGACATTTTTGAGCTCAAAATATAATTTATGTGATATTTTTTTTTCTGAGTTCAAAGAAATAATATTTCTATGCATTTGAGCTCTCCCAGCTCGAAAGTCTGATAGAAGTTTCATAGAACACTATTTTTGGAATTTTCAAACCGCAATAACTTTTGAATGGATAAACCGATTTTCACACGGTTGGCGGCATTCGACGCAGTTTTATCATCCTCATAAGTAATTTTGCAATTTTAATTGATTGAACCACAAATTTCGGAGTAATCCCGAAGAAACACATTTAACTTTATCGACGAATTTTTGTTATTTCGGCTTGTGGAAATCGTCAGATTATATATTTTTCATTATTCTTGAATTATTTCCTTCAAAATAAAAAATAATTTAGCTACGCTCGAGAATGTCGAGATGACGTTTTTTTTTTACAACTTTGTTGCCCTCCCCTTTTTTTACGTCACTCTCAAATTGTCAGATTAGTGGAATATACACTTTTTAGGGTGTAATTAACTCACCCTACCTTAATCTGACGCGCTCGAGAATTTCTGATGGTCAATTTTTTTTTACTAATCTGATCCTGTATCCTTCACGGGCGGCCTTATATATGGGCCTCATGTTCTGTGGAGGTACTTAACTGGGTACAAGGTATCCCCCTGTATATTAATCTGCCGCGCTTTAGTAAATCCCGAAATCCCCGCTTGGGCTCCCCTACTATTATACCTACAATATATCTAAAAACTAGCCCGAATAGAGGCGAATCAAAGTATTTCCTGAACGTTCAAATTTTTCTTTATGCAAAAATTACGCTAAAATTTCTGCATCAAGTTAAAAAATTGCTATAAATTCATTTTAATAGATTCTGATAAAAATAATATATCAAAAAAATAGTACATACCCTTAATATTAATATCCATCACAAAAAGCTTTCACAATATCACTATAAACCCCTATGAGATGTGCACAAAAGTATCGCTAAATTGCAACTGATTGACCGGAACGCTTGCATTAAACTCATTACCTGACTTCTGAACTCTATGACTCATCGGTTAAGCATTTGAAATACAAATTTTTCTCGGAATTTGGAGTTTAGAGGTGTTGTTTGTGTTATGCAATTAAGATTTCCTGGAAATGAAAACTTGAATTTTGTCCACCTAGCATGTTCTAGGCGGTACATTGTGCCACGGTCTGTTTCTTAGCATGGAAAAATGTGAGAAGAACCCTAATTACGTAACGCACAATTAATTTCCAAAACAGTCAATAAAATAGCCAGTAGGAAATTTTGCATTACTGGAAAGGCTAGCCTATTTTTAAGAGAAAAATCAGTATCTGTATTTTTCCTCTTATCCAGTTTGTTAGTAAACCATACAGTTATCGCTCAAGTGGTCACACATCTGTTAGTTTTGCTAGTCTTTTGTCAACCTAGCGCTCCTCATGCAATTTTGTATCAACGACGCTTCTTTTAACTTAAACCTAGCTATTATTTTGTCTATTGTACATTTTAAACAGATTATAAATATTATTTTTTATTGAGTCTCAATTTGTTGTTTTAATTTATTTTTTTTATCCTGTCGATGTAGATATAAACATATCTAGGGGTCTAGGTTTAATGTGATTAAAGGTACAATAAGTGAAAGGATTTTGTCATTTTCGCAAAACGTCATTTTCGCACAATTGTCAAATTCGCAAAGCGTCATTTTCGCACAATTTTCCACGGTGTCACTTTTGCAAATCGTCTTTTTCACAGTTTATTCACATTCATGCCGAAAAAATGACGTTTTGCGAAAACTACCAATACGCGTTGACATTCTGCGAAAGTGATGTCCTGGTCAAACCCACGGATTACGGACTTTTTGCAGACATCGCAAACCTTAGGATCTCAGATATCTTGTGTCACGAAACGTTATCTTCTAGGTCTGTTTCATAACCCGCCTATCTAACGTAGCTAGTTAAGAAATCCATTTAATAATAAGCAGTTGCTATGTGCTCTACTAACCAACTACTCATTTATATTAATCTTTAGTCATGTGTTTGATAAAGCGCTAAACAAATGAATGAATCAGCGTTATAATATTATCATAATTTTATAATGAGGTTTGTTGTCTACAACTGGCTTAAGGCGCTTGGCCTTACAGGACAGAACTATGCTTTAGTTACAAGGCTAGCAAAGCTTTACTATTTATGAAAACTAGCTTCTTATTTGGTTTATTATCTGACTCCGCTATAGCAATGGCAAGGTTATATTTTTACATGTCATTATTATCTAAAAAAACACACTATGATTCTCTCCTGTTTCGAGGGTGTTTACAAACATTTAAACTCACACACAAACAGCCAGACCCGGAACTGTCTGAACTGTACCTGAACTGTATCTGTAAGCCTAAGCTCGGCTGGAATCGCGGATGTAGGCAATAAGACTGCTTGGTTAAATTGGGATTGGGCGGGGCATGTGACTGCATCAGGAGGGCCAGAATTGTCTCCCAATGGGTGCCCGAAGACGGTCATTGGCGCTGAGGAAAACCTAAGAAGGCGTGTGTGTTCGTGAGAGATTGGGCAGAGAGGAGTGGGAGGCTATGGAGGAGGCCTTCGCCCAACACACATGACTGGGAAAATATAGCATAAGGAAAAAAAGTAAGCCCTGCTTATTTTAGTACCTATTTGGAAGCCTCAATTAAGCTAGTAGGTAGGTAAGTTATCGTTTCAGATTCATCGTTTGATAAGCTACCAACAAACTTCTGTGTATTTTAATTAATACTTCCTTAGCATGTCAATCATTTGCAGGATCAAAAACTGATTAAAACGTATAAGGAAACCGACTCCATCAAAAAACAATTATATTTATATCATTTTAAGAACAAAAATCAACAATCTGCAAAAAAATTGCAATTGCTAACATATCTATAAGAAATCAAGTTAACAATATCCATTAGCAAGATAATGATATCAGCATTATCATATAAAAGCGGTATCGATGATAATATATCATTCATATCTTATCGAAGATGAAATTATGGTAAATAGTAAAACCTTGTTTCAATGCGTTGCAGTGTTTCATAGTCGTCGTTTTATTTCGCGCGTGTTATCAATTTAAAAAGAGTGCATATCGACCAAAGTTTTCGGGAAAACGGTTTGTGAGCACGGTAAGTAATGAACAGTATTAATACATTTTTCATAAAAGATTAAAAACCTAACCAAATCAATGGTATTGTTGGCAGAATCACGTAACCTTTTGTCCATTTAATATATAATCAATCAGCATAAAAAATAAAATAATACAATTTTCAGCTGTGTTTTTTTCCAAATGATTGCCCATTCTTGGTAACAACACATCTGATAAGGTTTCAATTGTAATACTTTCTTAATCGACGCCGAAATGATAATTTTATTTAGTCTCAAGATAGGTAATTGTTTTACCTAATTTATTGTAGGTAATACGGTTTGTGTCGCATTTTATTATGTATTATATAGAGTGCAGGACTGATAGGTACGTACATATTGATTGTGACGCGTCAAGCTATCCAAATGCCTAGTGATCTTGAGTGCTTCAAGTTTCCGCTACATAAGTGTTCTAATCTGTGTACCTAGTTTTCTATTCCACGTTTCTTGTACATGTATGCCCTTTATCCTAATCAATTCGTGACCAGCGCAGCTTCTACATTTTTACAGTTTTTTATCAGTCTTCGTGTCAGCAGACTTTACTTCTCTAGCCGAAATGGCTCTTTATACAGTATTCAATCCTTCTCACAGTTCATCCATTTGTTTGGTGTTTAGACATCCACAGCCAGAAGAAAAAATGTTATTATGCCATTTTTCCGTGTGTCCAATTATTTCCGCATAATTTTTCAGTAACCGCTGACACTTTCTCTAAATTATGTTACGTTCAGTAATAGCCTTTGATCAAATCTTACTCAGTAAAGCTATGCGTATTCCCTATGATCATCAGACTCCATACATCAATTTCATCTGTATGTTACGTGGGTCCTCAAATCTCTATTATTTAATTATCTAAACACTATAATCTCTATAACAAACAATTATAATCCTTTATTACTAAGCTACATTGAAACCGTTTGGTCCATTTTCGTGCAGGATCCACGTGAGCTGAATAGATAGGTACCAGGACTTATTTAGCTGTATCTGGTTTGACTGAAAGTCAATCGCAACGTACTTAGTTGCGGAAAGCCAGGCAGATGATAATTTGTGTGCCGAGATAACTCGGAGGAACTCCCCGTCAAATACTTACTCTTGCTTTGTTAGTACCTATAATATTTTTACTGTCCAATCACGCTATCGCTAAATACAATAATGATGCATGTAAAACAGCTATAAATTAAATCCTAATGATAACGTCATCCTTCTGCTGTTATTCCAGTTTGTTTGAGATCGGCGAAGCATGTCTTCTTTAATTGTAATTTCTTCTCCCCACTCCAAATTTTGACGTCCAACAATAACATTTTCAGGGGCACCAGAATCTAAGATGGCGAAGTTCTTTAAGTCGATCTTCCACACGACGGAAAGGCGGAAGGCGCCTCACTACAATGAACATGCTGATGCAGATGAGGAGAGGACTGAGTCGTCTCCTCAGGCTACAGCTAAGAGGCAGCTGTCCATATCTCGCTCTGGGAGGATGAGGCAGGCTAATAAGAAGAGGCATTCGCTTACTCTGGAGCTTTATGGAGAAGTGAGTGTTTATTTTACCTTATCTACCTGTTTTTAAAAGGGGACTCCAGTGGCAGTGTTAGGTTCAAGGCAGTGCTTTGATCATTGCACTTACACGAGTGGATCCTTAACAATAAAATAGCACTTTCTTCAGAATCAACCGCCCTAATAACCCACTATGTAAGGGTATGTGTAGATCGTATGATAGTAGTTAAAAAATTGTTGGCTCGACGAGTTTCGGGGTGAGGATATTGCTTGAAATATTGCTTTGCGTTAGAAGCATGACTTTCCAGTATTTTAGCTGAGGCAAAGAATTGGTGGAACAAACACTCTAGCAACATGTCTGTCCTGTTCCACAGGATTAACCTCAGAGTTCTTTAGGCCACATTTTGAATCGGTACGTCTTAGGAATGAAGACATTTATAAAAGAAGTTCACCCTAGAGTTTTCTAGCCCCACACCAGACCAAACTCTTAATGGGATTCAAGGCTACAACATTATAATTCACATAGAGCTCAAAAAATGGTACCAATATTGGGAACATTATTAAAATTACCACGCCGGTAGCGTGAAAACATAAACACACAATATTTCTCTCTTCATCATCTTTTATCTCAGAAATGGAGATTCCTTGCATTGCATGACCTACAACTTTTGTCTGATCTATTTTGATGAAACTTAACTCTTGACAGAAATAAATGCAAAAAGCCTAGTTTTGGGTACTTGGGTTCGATGGGACTTATCTTATTTGAGTTATAATGGTCATATTTCATTTTAGCTAAATGCGACCTTACCCCTTTTTTGAGCTAACTTGACCATCTACCCGCAATACACAATATGCCATATGGCTTGTCCTATGCAATTAGTTAGCAGACATATATGCCATTGTAAACAATGATATGAAGGAGAAAGGAGTGAATGATGCTATGACGTCTGATAGGGGAAAATGGAAGACGAAAACGTGTTGCGCCAACCCCAAATAGAATAGGACAAGGGCAGGAAAATGCCATGCCATTGTAACATTCACCAATCAGAAGTTGTTTTGGCACAATGGAAGTTACTGTTTTTAAGTTGACAGCCGGTATCTTTCCGTGATCATCAATGTACATTTATCTAAAACAGGTAGGCGTACATTCAAGTAGAGCCATTGTTTCTCCCACTTATCTTAACGCCTGGTCTGCATCAAATGCTCAAGAACTGGAGTGTTTTGACAATACACGAACTACTTCGCCTAGGCTTAGAGTTTGCCTTATCTGCCCACTTCATTCAGTGATTACTAGGGTTTAGTTAATTGATACCCACTGCTGTTTTAGATATCTATTTCTAATTAGGTACCTACGTGATATAAAAGGGTTTCTCCAATGTGCAAAGGTTTTGATATAAGTAATGCGAAAGTTACTGTTTGTCTGTTAAGTTAAGTTTTAAGGCAAGTTAAGTTTTATTTGCCGAAATTTGTAACACAGACAGGCCATGGGGTTTTTATCTTGGTACACATGGGTAAACACTAAAATGGGTGAAGCCGCTCGCTAGTAAAAGCTTGTGTTGATATCTAATTATCATGGTTCCAAAATGAGCTATCATGGTTTCATATAACCCGGTTCTATTCAAGTTGCAAGTTAATAGGCTTTTTAGAGGAATGAAGAACAGGGTGTAAAGTTCTCCAACCTCTATGGAAACGGGAGGGTCCTCCGACCAGACGGGTGTCGTGTCTGGTGGGCCGACAGTTGCTTGTTGGGTGCTCGTATATATGCTAACTTCGCGTACAACTTTGCTTGCGCGATGTAGGAATCTTACCTCTTCATATTTGTGTCGCTACAGCTTCCTTTAAGTTAGCTCGTTCCATCGTCGACCTTTTCAAATTCATTCATTGTTCTTTGATATAAATACAGACAGGTGGATAGGTAATACTTAATTATCATATAACTAAGCGGTTTAACAGCGGGTCCCAAACTAAGCACAGCCTGTAAATTGCTGACAAATAAAAAATAGCGATGAAGTTCTGCCACCGCAAGAAAATAAAATAAAATTAAAACACAATAACATCGATCATAACAACTACGGGTACCTACAGTTAGATTAAAACATAGGTACATTACATGTGACATTAACGAATCAGTTAATATCGGTGCTCAGGATAACATTGATTCGAGAAGAAGCTATATATATAACATGGTAGGGTACCAGTTTCATTGCGCAAGGTGCACGTGCACAGGAAGTAGGTACTCAAGACCTGGTGCAGTACACAAGTACTTGTTAAAACTTGTCGTACAATCTACCACCGCTGCTCTGAAAGCAACGAAAAGAACATCGTCGATAAACTGGACGACCTAGAAGCTAAAAGGCTAGAGTCACACACAACTGTATAACGACCTGCTTCTTAGGCGACGCTCTAGCAAAGGCCCTTGCCTTTGTACGATGCTGATGACATAACGCAAACTCATCGTGCGATGAACATTTTCAATGAAACATTGCCTGAGCTCGCGCGATAGGTTGCGAACTTCAATTAGCACACTGAAGAAATATGTGTGTTTGAACCCATCGCGCGATGAGTACGCATCGTCTCATCGTAGTAAGCACGATCGATAGTGGTCTACGACGACGCTTTAAAGTGAGAACTATGTAGTACACAAATCTCACATACACACAACATTGTACACTGATCATGCAATAAACAGGTACTCATATTCTGTAGAAATGCGTTCCTTTCAAACTTTGAATGATCAATTGAGGAATGACGTTAAACGGTTATACTAGATGTAGTAGCAGAAATTGAAAAGAGTATGCTTGGATGGTTTGGTTTTTTGGTGAGTGAAATGAGATTTGCAAAAAATACTCGGCAGATGTGAATGGCAATGCTGGCTGGGGACCCTAAAAAGACATACACTGGCCTTATTAGTGAGATGGGAGATGGGTCGGGTGCCGCCAAGTACTCACAAACGGCGTGCGTGTATAAACGTGGACGATTTAAAAGGAGTATGTTAGGATAACTAGTGCGGTTCTGTAGTTTCCATGTCACGCCTTTTACACATGTAGGTACTCGTAGTTCTTCGTAAATAGGCAATTCTTCAGGACAACCAAGTAGATTTTCTTGTAAGATTGCTTGAAGAAACAATATATCTAACAATTATTACATCAGACCGTGTAAATATTATCAGCGCTGTTTTAGGGCTCTGTTTTTTATTCAATAAAATAATAACTCAAAAATAAAATTGATAAAAGAACGATAATGTATTTTTACAAAAGCAAACAATACTTATCAATGCGTTAATGATTTTGCTCTCCGTTTGATCGAAGCGCGCTACTTACAGCAGTCACAAAAATACATTGATTAAAATCTATGATAACGATCTGTTAACAGTGGCGAAAAAACAACTAGATAACAATGTTATGTAACGCAATAACAAACTGTAATAGTTGTCTAAACCCGACATTTTTGTCTAAAGCCTACAATGAAAAAATGGTACAATATTGGTTAATGATGGTCAAATAGTAATGGTACAAATTGCTACTAATAAAACAACAAAGATAGCTTTAGAACATCCTATCATTCTTTCCAAGTTATTTCGAGCGTACCTACTTCTATCTTAGACGTCAGTTCACACAATAAACAGAAACAGTTGTAATATAATCTATCGTTTTTCTTACCATCACAATCGTTTGCATAATGCAACCATCGTTTCTTTGATCTTTCTCTATATTTAAGGCATTCAGTCCAAATACAAACACAAAACCTTCCCCATGTCAATTCTGAAGAAGATATCAAGGATGCTCTAAAATCATAACTAGTGAGTCCAGCGTTGAATGTTTGGCTTCTCAATTTCTTCACGCCAATATCTTCAATCACTGGGCATGCTTAGTCTATCTTAAACTATCAAAGGTGCAAGTATAACTCCTTGTGGTACTCTACTTCGTGGTGATTTCTTTTAACCATGTACAAATATTGATCAACAATATGTAGTTTAGATATTGAAATTTGTTTAAAGTAAACGGATGACTACTCCCCAACCTTTTAAAAAATACAACAAAATAAAAGTTTACAAACGGCTGTCATAGATCGAAGTTCTCTTGAAATTAGCTACACTTCTTATTTTAGTACTAATGTTATCTTTTTCAATTTCGGAAATGTTTCTTCGGTCAATCACCTACCCAGTAATCAGGATGATTCAAGGTCAAATAACAATTAATGATGCACGTAGTCGTAGACGTTGATCATTCTAGCAATATTATTATGCAAGTACTTTCTACTAAAGTGTCAAGTCATAGATATTATAAGTCGTATCGTTTCTGGGTAGAGATTTATACTTAGGTACGTATAAGCCGGTCTGATGTATCGATAAAGCGTCGTAATGCGTACTGTTGCACATTTGGTTTACTGAATTGATTGATTTGTTGAACTTTATCCCACAATCTGCTAGGTACATGTAAATAAAAATACCTCCAATAGATTTTTGTGGTTTAAAATACTAGGATGTTTTACCCTATTCTTGGCGTTGTAAAATCCGTAGCAAAATCTAATCAGTCTTTTGTTATTTTATTTCAGGCTATCCAGATTGATGCTGTAGAAAAGGCACAACCCATGGAGTACCATGTCAACACTCCAAGTCACACCGCACCAGCTGTACTCGGCAGCCGAAAATCCAGATTTGGTTCAGCAGACCCTGAAGACGTACAACCTAAAAAAATGGATACATCCACAGAGTTTGACAAAATCGACGTGCTTACTCTTCAGAAAAAACTGACTACAGTAGAAATTGACATGACAAAGTCTCCTGAAGAAGAAATTGACCTCGCGTTCGAGATTCTAGATAAATCATAGCGAATTTGTAGAAGTGTGAAATTAGGGTAAGGTTTGTAAGTATTTTAAGGCTAGCTTTTTAAGTGTTACTATGAATAATTGAGTATAAGCCCTGTTTATGAAAATATAAACCATTATTCTAAGGATGTGGAATTGGCGCATGCTCGTTTGAACGGTTGGAAAGCTCAAGGATGATCTCCGGGCGTGCGTCACGTTTGTGACAAGTGTAAGCTTCAATTGAAGTTTATTCTCAAATGAAGCAAATTATGCTTGGACATATATTTGTCCAGAATTTGCGCCAAGACACTAGAGTACTGCGTAGTACTCTGGTTAAATTGATTCTCTCTAGGGAGCGATTTAAATATCTATCTAATTAATAAGCATTTTGTGATTATTCCTAAGAAATATTATTACATGTCATATCAAATATTTGTAAAATGAGATTATATACGTTAAACTAAGGATATTATTTAGAGTAGAAAAATTAATTGATTTTGTCAATTAACATTTTCAAAATTATATTACTCTGATAAGATTTGCGTGCATTGTACATAATAATATTAATTGATTCAAATAATTGAAATGGATTATGTGTAACGTTTATGCCTATTTAGTTATCACTTGCATTTAGTTTCAAAACTGCCTCAGCCGGTGATATCGCGTTTTACCCAAATTAAAATACATTTTATCTTGTAGATAGCGATCTTAAAAGCTAAATCATTGATGTATTTCGTGATATGGTGCCGAACTGTGTGGTTTTAAAACGTTTTTAAATGTAAATTTTACCCAGTAAAGGATTTATCTAGCCTATCTGAAGTAGGGCTGAAATGATATCTAGTAACTACACATGTGGATGATGTTGTAGTGTGCTGATATTGGATTTAATACCTAGCTAGGTCGTATAGAGTACATATATTTCTACTTTATACATGTGTAATGGTATTGTTGTAGTGAAGTGCCTACTTAAAAGATAGTGTTGTTTTTGTTATCGAGACGTATTTGCATGAAATTAAAGACTGATTGTTGAAACAGTTGCTTGCTTTTATTTTACCTATTGTTTGAATGATTAACGTTATTGCTTTATGTCACGTAGTTTTTTATTGGCTAAATTAGTGCTCTAATAGTTTTCTGAATACTGCCGTTTCTCTAGTGGGTTCGAATCCTGGGTCGGGCAATGTTATTGGGTTTTTCCATCAGAAATTTGTCATTAGCAGCCACAGAATCTGGATTTGTGCCCATTTGTTGGCAATAGGCTCGCCCCCAATAGGGCCAAGTGCAGCCAAGTGCGAGATTACTGAATGGGGCTCCCAAAAAACAAACACGTCTTTTTTGCCCTTGATTATTCATTTTATTCTGTTTTTTAGTTTGTTGTTATAGCGACAACAGACATCTGTGAAAATTTAAACTGTCTAACTATAAGCCTGATGATAGACGGACGGACGGCAGAGTCTTACAAGGTCTTACTAGTTTTACACTTTGAGCTCCTCTTTTTTTTGAAGTCGGTTATAATCGTAATAATTTGTTTGAACTGCAAACGAATCTACCGATTTTAATCTTTGTTGATCACTTCGCTTGTCCAACTGCGTGAGCGCAGCCTGATTTCAGACCTGGCTAAGCATGTTCCTAATGAAATTTAACGTAGTCACGGTGATAAAGTACTAACAGAAACGTTTTTATCAAATCACTATAATATCAAATACGAATTTATATTGGAACTTGATGACTTTGTTATAAATTACAAAAAAACAAAATATAACGTCGCAGTAACTATTTTCGTTTTCCTGACAAATTTGAAACCCTTATTGATAATGTAATTATTTGGCATGGCACACGAGGTTGTCGGCATGTGGAATGAGAACTCGGCTATCATTGTGCCGATTGTCGTAACGGCCAATGGCTTGATTGCCAAGAGCCTCGACGAACATCTGTCGAAGCTCTCCTTAGGCGGTTGGATCAAGGGCCTGATTCAGAAGGCAGTACTCCTCGATACGGCCCGCATTATGAGGAGGTTCCTGTCTATGGAGCCCTAATCACCGGTAGCTGGGACCCTGCGCCCAATACCGGCGGACCAATTTTTTTTTTAAATATTTAAAAATGAGAGGGAAAGCAAATTAAAGGAGGTATATATACAATCTATAATAAAATTTTTGTTTGTTATTAACTAAAATATGTACAAGTAACAAAAAAGGGGAAACAATTACAGAAGGGCTACTATGACATCTTATAGCAATTCTTATTCCACTGAGTGAAAGAGATGGTGCTAGACACCATGTATAGCTCTGTCTCTTTCCCTCAGCGGAATAAGAATTGCTTTAAGAGGTCATAGTAGGGCTACAGGGCGTCAAAATTTTCATCTACATCGCTGTCAATAGGAAAAGTGCCCAGAAAGCTGGCAACTGCCCGAACGGCAGTTGTTATTATTGCGATGAGTTTTAGATTATACCTAGGAACCTTCTAGTTATGGACATAATAGGGGTAAAAAATCCATTTCATTTTCGGATGGGAAATTGACAATTAATTTGCCCCGCTCTGGGCGGAGCGGGGGGAGTAACAGACTTTTATTGACTAAAACTCATCCGTTGTTTGTTCTCTCTTGTTCCGGGGCCCCGGTATATTTTTCGGAAACCGGCAACCCCAGCAGGCCCTCTGCTTTGCTGACATCTCTTTGAGGCGCATGTGGAACACGAACGCGCCGTCGACACGGCATTTAAACGCCTTTGGAACAAGATCTTCGCATAAAAAATACAAAGTTGTAGTTAGGTATATTTTTATCTATGCCTAAACAAATCAGATTCTATTTCTAGCATTAATCTAACTATTTTAAGTACATCCTTATAGCTCTATAAATAGAACCGGTAGCTCCACAGATAAAAACCTAGCTATTATTGAAATAACAAAATTGATAGATAATAATAGGTAATTCCCAGGTCGATCAGTGATACTAGGTTTTTCCATCATGAAATTTCTCATTAACGGCCGCGAAGTTTGTGCCCAGTTTACCTTTTGAACGCCATCGTCACATATATGTGAGAACAAGCGCATTCCCTGGATGCCAACGACACAAATATGTATAGTACGGCCAACGAGAAGCGATACGAAAGGTCATTAACCTAAAGAACAACTGTGCCGTTGACAATCTAATATTTAGCTCTTTCCATCTTGTGCCTTTGTCGTAATGTCTCGTTCTCCCGGCAAAAACATGACAACGTTAAGACGGGTTCGCCAACATTCGGGCGGCCATTTTAGATGGGTTTTGTTTACGTTTGGTATCGCTTCTCGTTGGCCGTACGGTTAATGGCAATAAGCGACCCTATCGCCATTAACCAGGACCCCCTATTAATCAGGATTTAAAAAACAAAACTGCCGAAAGTGTGCTATTAGGTTCAGACGACGGCACATCAACCTACACAAAACCATTTTAGTTATAACCATTTAGGATAGGTTGATGTGCCGCTGTGTGTACATCTCAGTTTTATCCATTCGGAATTACAAGTGCGATGTTATGTTAAATTGATTATTTGCATAATTATTGCAATAATAACACAAAGAACTGATGCTCTACACCTGTTATCATTGTCGGATATAGACGATAATGACTTAATTACTGATAAGGGAGCGTTATCAGTTATCTTCAACTATCGGCAACTGCCGCTGGGCTCACTGATGGATATCTTGAGGATAGTGTTTATATTATGCCAGTGTTTTTTACAGGACTGTTTTCAAGGGCACTTGTAGAATAATAATCGATTGACTTTCAATGGTATTCTCGTGATTATGATAGTTGCACCACTAATCAATTGATAGAGGACATCAGAATGTCTTCTACAATCGGTATTCAGTATATCATTCTTATTGAAAATTTGCATTGATCATCACTACATAATATAAAACAAAGTCGCTTTCTCTGTCCCTATGTCCCTTTGTATGCTTAAATCTTTGAAATTACGCCACGGATTTTGATGCGGTTTTTTTTAATAGGTAGAGTGATTCAAGAGGAAGGTTTTTATGTATAATACATACATATTATAGTAGAGAAAAGTGGGGATTTTCAAAGATTTGTAACACCCGTGCGAAGCTGGGACGGGTCGCTAGTAATATCATATACCAAATATCGGTGAATATTTTAACACTTTTGGGACAAATGTTTTGTAATCCTTGCTAATATTATAGAAGCGAAAGTGAGTTTGTTTGTTAAACCAATTTTGATGAATTTTGGTACAGAGATAGTTGGGACCCTGGAGACGGACATAAGCTAATTTAAAAAAAGTGAAAAGAGGGAGAAAGCAAAGGGAAAAGTTCTTTGCTATTACAATCAATAAGGCGCAAGGGCAAAAACTACAGGTAGCAGGTACCTGCAAATCAGGAAAGGGGAACTATGTTACCCTGAATTTAACGCGACCGAAGCCGCGGGTAAAAGCTAGTAACCTCTAAAACAAAATATAAATGTTTTCTAAGCCGTTTGACCGTGAAAAAGCTAGCAAGTCATATTCAACTTTAGCAACTAGAAAATACGGTTTAAAATAACTTCACGTTCCGTCGACAGAGAAAGCTAGTCTGTTTTTTTTTTTATGGATAATCATCATTACTTCCCCTGCTCTGAGTTCAGCGGGGTAGTGGAGGGGGGAGGCATCAGCTTTTTACCGATTAAACCTACCCATGTTTCTTCTTTTGCCCTTTATGTTCTGGGGCTACACGGGAGCCTTTTTGCTTAGGTCATAAATAAAAGACTTTAATCAGAAATATCTTACATCTATATAATTATTTACAATACCAAACAGTTTTCTTATCTTTCTACAGCTTAATCTTCTTCTTTTTTGGCTTGATTGGAAGTGGACCGCCGATCTTGAACACGGTACTGAAAATAAAACAATTTGTGAAGTTTATTCTAGAAATTATTTTATTACATACTAGCTGTCCTGCGCGGTTTTACCAGCGTCTTTGGTTACTGTCCCGCATCCGAAAGTTTTTTTTTCAAGTAGTTTTTGAGTTAATTCGTACAACAAGGACGCTGGCTACCAAATGAAAAAAAAAACGCATTGAAATCGGTTCATCCGTTTGAGAGCTACTAACTATGCCACGAACAGACATACCTCGACATCAAACTTTAAACACCTCTCTTTTGTGTTGGGGTTTAAAAATACAAATCTTTCCTCTTTTTAATATAAGTGTGGATATGATTCTTTTCGGTTCACCTCGTCAAAACCATATTTTTTTTATAACAAATTCCTGCTCCTTGGTCTAGTGGTCCCTAGTGCTACCACTAAGCTTGAGGTCCTAGGCTCGATTTCCAGGTCAGGAAGTCTGTTCTTTTCAACGAATCAGTAGCAGTCCGGTGCTAGGACTTATACCCGGTTGATAGCATTATACCCTTTCACATCCTTTGTACGGAACTTAAGCACAACCGCCATACAGGCCATTAAAGGCACACACTAACTTTTAGGAGATTATATACGTTACTTCGTGCGAATAATTGGGAGGGAGAGGTTTAATTCGGAGGACAAAAATAGACGTCAAATAAAACCATGTTATACTCACTGGCAAGTTGTGCATATAGGACTGAATTTGCAGAACACTGAAACAAAATATGAAAGTTAGCTAGTTACAGTTATAAATGCATCGTATAGAATAATTGTAGGAAAAAGTATACGTTTCGTTAATTACCGTATTTCTTCGGGAATCTAAAAGCGCGATCATTAGATTTAATAATGGATGTAAATATCAGTATATGGTTTTGAGTATTGCATTAAAACATGATTTTAGCAATGAAAAAAATTGTCTCTCAAAAAATTTTTTTTTCTTAGAGTTACTCTGCTTGAAGGTCATATTTAACACTCTTTAAAATTGCAAAAAACTTGAAAATTGTTAAGTGAGATATCATATTATTCTACATGATACAGAAAAACTAGACAATGCGTTTACAATGGGAAAGTCAATGAGTTACCGCCACTTTGAGACTTTATGTATCAATTGTAACTTGAATGCTGGCAAATTCTCTGGGCAGCGAAAGAGTTAGCACACCCTTTTTTAGAAATAGGAAATCATCCGGTTTTTACTGACTAAAACCCATGTTCCCTCTTTTGCCCTTTAAGTTCCGGGGCCGCGGTATCTCTTTCAAACAACCCGCAACCCCGGCTTACCACACCCTGAAATATGACAATTACCTAATACAAGCTGTTTAACAAAGTTGAGGACGGCTAAAAGACCCCTAGTAAGGGTTAGCGACTCACCGCTAAGGCAAACGGAGCACACATAACCGATGGTGAGTAGTTCTCTGTGGCAGAAGCATGCGGCGCGGTAGTCCACGCGACCTCGGCCCGGGAGAACTAGCTTTGTGCGTTCCGATATGTCGGGGAGGAATACCCACTGGGAACAGAGGAATAGCAAATAAATATGTGTTTTTGGTAACATTAGTAGATAGTAAATTAAAAAAAAAATCGTTAGTGGTGTCGTGGCTTTTGTTTATTTCATTATTTTTTTGAATTTAGAACATTGACTTTCGAACTTGTTTTTAAGAAATGAAATGGTCACTCCCACAACATTACATACTAATTATTTATTGAACTGCTCACCAAAACTTAGCCAAATTAATATGGGACAACCCTTGAAATCTGGTTATTCTAACCTGACTGTCAGATGTTGCTGGAGAGTTTGTTCCGCCACTTCTTCCCAGCTAAAACCACTAGGAAGTAACGAAGAGCAGGGCGTTTTTGTGGGACTGTCTCTTGTAATGTGACGTTTAAAAAGTGCTGATTATCAGCCTAACTTGAATAAAAGACTTTGCTTTGAGTAAATCCATTTTCGTAGGAATCATATGAATCGGTAAACGTCACAGAATGATCGCTGTAGATATAGAAATGATATAAAAAAACCGGGTAAGTGCCGGAAGAAATAATAAAAAAAACCGGCCAAGTGCGTGTCAGACTTGCGCGTCGAGGGTTCCGTACGAACTTACGACATAAACGGCCATATCTTTTGACTGCGTAGACTTAGAATGTTGATTTTACAAATCCAAGGGACTGATTTTATAACGGTTCTGATTTTTCCTTTAGGCTTTACAGAACCTTTAGTAGTAGTCGCTCGAAATGAGAGTACTTTATCGATAAGCACTCATCTATTATAACTTAATGTAATGTTAATTGTACCTTAGCCTTAAGCCTATTTTAACATCTTCAGACATTATGGAATGCAATAAAGATATGAATGAATGAATATAAGACGTATCAGCCACATTACCAGTAAGTACTGCAGCAGTCCTTCAAGCGAAGGCACCTTGAGATACAGTCCGCCAGTGATGTCACAGCCCTGCTGAAGGAGGCTGAGGTGCTTGTCCAAGGAGCACACATCTATGAGAACTTGCTGTTTCTGTGTATTAAAAAAAGGAAGAGTTTATTTGTCAGAGTATAGTACTTACAAAAGATGTTGCAGTTATTATTATATATTCTAACGCTAGCTTTTGCCCGCGGCTTTGCTCGCGTTAAATTCGGGGTAACACAGTTCCCTTTTCCTGATTTGCAAGTACCTGCTACTTGTAGTTTTTGCCCTTGCGTCTTATTTATTGTTATAGCAATACTAAGTTTTCCCTTTTCTTCCCTCTTTTTCCCTCATATCTCACTATAAACAAAAAACCCCTACTATCTCTGTACCAAAATTCATCCGGCTTAGACATTTAGGCGTGAAGACGTGACAAACAAACAAACTCACTTTCGCTTTTATAATA
Organism: Ochropleura leucogaster; assembly: GCA_958449745.1. NCBI lineage: Eukaryota > Metazoa > Arthropoda > Insecta > Lepidoptera > Noctuidae > Ochropleura > Ochropleura leucogaster. The sequence continues at coordinate 6,331,480 of OY288223.1, read as the reverse complement.
TTAGTAAGGATTTCTGGTGAACAAAAATTTAACATCAAGCCCGTTATTATAACCGAAGGTGTAGGCAGAAATGTACCTAATACTATTCATATTTCACCAGCTGTGTGTGTTTATTTTGTAAGAGGGGGTGACAGGAATATAGGTTCACTATTGCCATCACCCGGGACCAAATCTAGACTGTGACTACTGAGAAATTCTAGATGGAGAAGCCCAATAACACTGCCTAAACTGGGACTCGAACAGTTGAGTTTTGCAATTTTAAAATAAAACATTGCCCCAGAACTAAGAATTTCTAATGTATCGTTGGTGCACACACTTTCAATAGGTGAACACGACAACATTAGCAGCAGCTTTTTGTCAAACTGGGAACATTGAACCTGCATACCTGTGCAGTAAAGAAGACATTCATGTAATTGATGTACTGTGCGGCGGTGTCGCTGCTTCCCGTGACAATCAGGATACGGCTGGTCATACGAAGACCAGGGGGAGCTTCCCGACGGATCTGAAATATTTATTTATTTATAATAAGTACACCAACAGCACGGTTACATACTAACAAATTGAAATAAACATCTGAAAACATTTCAGCAACCATGCTGAAATAACTGGTATGCGTGACATTGTCATGATGAACATCAGAGACAAAATGTTATAACAAAAATTGTGTCAAGCAGACCCAAATCCAGTACCTACACATCCGGATCATCTGTATGAAGCGAAACTCATTGAGAAAACATCAATAGGGGATTTTTTAAACTAGGAATTTCGCCGGTATCGTGGGTGCGTTAACAAACATTTAAATTCACGTACACAAACAGCCAGACCCAGAACAACTACCTGTAGGCCATTCAATTATTTGGTCCGTGCGGGAATCGAACCCGCGGCACGCAGCGCAGCAGTCGAACACTCAGCCACTGCGCCAACCGTGATGTCTTTGATGTATTTTTATTGTTGAGCAGCCTTCTACAGTTCAAACTAATTTATGGTACCGGTTTTATATTTGTTTTTGTTACCTTTGCTATAAAACAGAGTGCCATAGCAATTGCGCCTGCGAGTAGAGACTCCCCTGGTTTATCCTCTTGTGGCTGACTCTTTACTAGGTTCACTAATCTGAAAATAACAGAAAAATATCTATGAATTTCTTCAGGTAGATTGTCTTTAGTAATAATTGATACCCAGTGTTTAGGTTGTGTGGTGCTCAATATAAAGCTGTGGTATTAAGCATAAACCTTGGGGGGATTTGGTTACCGAGCTGAGCATTTTTGTGGGGTGTTTTGTATTAGGAATTTCTCAGTAGCAGCCACAGAGAATGGATTAGTTCCTGGCGTTGATGGCAATAGGCTCGCCCTCTATTGTTTGGGAGTTAAATATATACTTTTAGGTACATTACTGCCTATGATATGAACATAATTTTCTGAATTCTTTTTATTTTTTCTTAAAAAAAAAATGGCACATTCTACGAATTTCTCCTGTATTGTGGGTGCGTTTACAAACATTAAACTAACATACACAAACAGCCAGACCCGAAAAAACTATAGCTATGCCACTACGCCAACCATTCTCGAAAACAGCTGAACCTGTAGCTAATCTAATATATAAAATTCTTGTGTCACAGTTTTCGTTGCCATACTCCTCCAAAACGGCTGGACCGATTTAAACGAAATTTTGTGTACATATCGGGTAGATCTGAGAATCGGCCAACATCTACTTTTCATACCCCTTAGTGAGCAGCGGGTGAAACCGCTGGGCGCAGCTAGTAAAGCATAAAAGTATTCAGCAGTTTACAGTTTAGGACCACGCTAGGTAGTTGATCAATGTTTGTTTGATGATTGCATAAACTTATTATGAACCCATTTATCTTACCTCATTTTGATAGTTTTTTCTACTAATGTAAATAATTCATATTGACCATCAATCTGTCTTACATCCAATGGCTTGCCAGGAGAAGGGTATAGGTATTCACTGAAAATATAGAGTATATAGTTATTTATTTAACACTTTAAGCACAAAGTACAGAGGCGGACTTAATGCCATAGGCATTTTCTACCAGTCAACCTTTGGGTGATGCAGAGGCAAACAGTACAGTAGGTGTAAAACAGAAACAAAGAGAGAAGAAAGAGATTGTCAGCAACACCAAGGTGCTGCTGGCATTTCTTGTGAAGCTCACCCATACACAAAATATGTGTAGAGTTACGGACATCAGCACATCATACAATTGAGATCCTCTTCCTTTTTTCATTTTCCTTAGTTAAAAGTGATACAATATAGTAATATGATTGCTTTGCTTCAGACTTTTGGACCATCAGAAAGCAGTGAAAATTTAAAAATGTGCAAATTATTTAGTAAATGAAGAAGTTCCAATCTCATACTGGATGCAAAAGTCAGTGAGTTCTGCCTCAGTGTAGTCATCAAATAATTTCCAGTCAGACTTTAACTGACTAAAACCCACCCATGTTCCTTCTTTAGCCCTTTATGTTCTAGCGGTGCGGTATCTCTTTACAACAACCCACAACTCCAGCTGGCGGTGGCCCTAGCAGGCCCCCTTTGAATAGGCTGTGCTTGTCTTGCTGACTTTACATAAACAAACAGAATAGAATAGAATATTCTCTATTATGTACACCATACAAATTATTATAGAAAACATTTTACATTGGGTGACACAATGGGCAGTCTTTTCGTAAACAGTAATTATGAGATTAAAACCTCACCTTTTATGAAAATGGCATCCAATAACGGCCAGTTCATTCCTAGACTTCTGCATCAAGTGGGAATTAGCAAACGCAATGACCGCATCAAGACAGTTGGTCAGCACCTTCGGATCTTCTGTTATATAGCGCTGGTTAGGGTTTGTGTCCATTATTATTACTAGGAGACTGCTGTCTGCTGGAGCTGGAAAAATGTACAAGTTCTAAATTATGTCGCTAGGTAGGTATTTCTGAGGTGTCGTTATAAATAGAAAGCGGAATACGGTTAAGTAGATAGAAGGAATTGCTCCCACTTAATTTCATTGTACCAAAAACAAAAATGCAATATAATATAATTACGGTTGTACAATAGAATTTTCTTGGTTTATTTTCAGAAAAAAGAGTTCAGAGGTTATGTTTCTCAATCAAGACTTACTGTCGTCGTCTGCCATTTTATTAGGTAGAACTTATTAGAAATAACTTTAAAATTTATAGTAGATCACTTTTTCTATTTATAGTTAAACTTTCTATTAATTTAATTGTGTCGCTTCGATTTGCAATATTTTCCTGTTGTATCTTGTTTGACAACAACTATAACAATGACAATGACAGTTGCATTGCATTGACATAACTTTAATGTTGCCAGTTTGTACATTTTAAGTTTTTGAATAATACCAAGTAATTAATGATAAAGATTTGGAACAAACAGACAAAGCTAAATAAAACTGTTTAAAAAAATAACCAAAAAGTAACTAGCACTAAAAATAGCCACTATGATTTTCAATTTAAAACACAATTTCCATGTGGTTTTATTAATTTTTCAATCTCGTTTATGTTATTTTTTCAGCGTCTGTCTGTCGCTACTCACCATATTATCCAGGGTATTGAGCAGACAAATTGAAATACTCAATTAATAAAATTAAACTCATTTTTTTATTGGCTATAATTTTTTTTTATTAAATACATATTTTGAACTTAATATCTCGCTTGTTAAGCTTATGAAATTGTTATGACGGTACGATTTGTAGAGCGAGCGATACGTGAAATCATTCCAGTAGATATAGTACGAGATCCGGCTGCAGAATCAGTGTACCCATCGAGTATTTGCTGAAAACCAAATTTTTACACATATTCATGATTAGGAGAATTTATATCCACCAGGTTGCCTATCAAAATGTGGCCGCTAGTATTTTTAATTAAATTATTAATAATTCATAATCCGTAAGAAATTTCATTGACTTTTTTTTTCAATGAAATGTCGTCTACTTTACGGCAACATCTATAAAGACTCTGAAAAATTATGGTTGCCGTTGCGCACCTGGCCGCACCTCTTCGCAGCCAGGTATACACAGGTATGAATTTGTTACATTTATACACCCATAACGTACATTTATAATTTATATATCAAATTAAAGCTATTTTTTGAAGTTATACTTCTTTTGGCGCGATGGAGAAAAATGATGAGAGTGATTTGCGCGAGCACAGCGACATCGTGAAGTTAGTCATAGGTGTTCTAGTAACTATGTTCATGTTGCATATTCTAGTATACGTGTTTCATAATAAATAAATATTCTTTTGGTGTTTTTATTAAGCTATTGCATAGCCGAGGTTTGGAAATGGTTGGGTTACCACAGTGGGCCAGGTTAAGCAACCTCACCAAGGTTTGGAATTGGATGGGTTACCACACGGGGGCAGGTTAAGCAACCCTTGCCGAGGTTTGGAAATGGATGGGTTACCACAGTGGGCCAGGTTAAGCAACCCTCACCAAGGTTTGGAAATGGATGAGTTACTACAGGGGGCCAGGTTAAGCAACCCTTGCCAAGGTTTGGAAATGGATGGGTTACCACAGGGGGCCAGGTTAAGCAATTCTTGCCGAGGTTTGGAAATGGATGGGTTACCACAGGGGGGCAGGTTAAGCAACCCTTGCCGAGGTTTGGAAATGGATGGGTTACCACAGGGGGCCAGGTTAAGCAACCCTTGCCAAGGTTTGGAAATGGATGGGTTACCACAGGGGGCTAGGTTAAGCAATCCTTGCCAAGGTTTGGAAATGGATGGGCTACCACAGGAGGCCAGGTTAAGCAACCCTTGCCAAGGTTTGGAAATGGATGGGTTACCACAGAGGGCCAGGTTAAGCAACCCTTGCCGAAGTTTGGAAATGGATGGGTTAGCACACGGAGCCTGCTTAAGCAACTCTCACCAAGGTTTGGAAATGGATGGGTTACCAAAGTTTTTTTTCTTTACACCAAAGAAGTATAACTTCTAACGCGTGTACATAAGTACACACATCCCTTTTTTCTGTATATTATTATATACGGTTGCTTAATTAAATCTGGCCGCCAATAAGGGTTGCTGGCTAATAAATATAGTAAATATTAAAAGTAGAGTGAAAGAGAGCTAGCGCGTAACACCACTAGTCAGACGAGGATAGCGATTGCCAGCTGTCGGACGGTTTAAAGCCATTGCGCATGCGTCAGATGTTAGTGTTCTCAACCTCCGATTCAAACAATAGTAGGTACGACTCAAAATAATAAATACTCCAAAAGAAACGTCTTTCTTTTCTAAAATAAAAAATTAAAAAGTCAATGACAAATTTAAAAATTACAAAAAAAAATGAATATTGATGATGAATAAAATCAAGGTTACTTATGTAAAAACATTGTGTTGTACAAGTACTGTATGAAAAAAGATTTAATTTTATTCAAGTATTACATTTATTTTACAAATTCATCAATCATCAGTTTAAGCAAATTATGAATTTTTAAAATGTATTTTATACTTCCATGACTCTTTTTTAAAAATCTGAATCATCGGATTTCTCAGTCACACTATCATCGCAGCTATCACTTTCATCAGAAATATCGGTATCGTCATTATTATCGGAAGGCTTGTTCGTGGAATCACACAGCACATTCTCAACTTGCGCTGGAGTTGAATCTCCCAGGAACCATGTTGGTTTTAAAAAACCATCTAACAGCAGCCAGCCATTATTTTCCGCGCTGAACTTGATGCAATCCCGCTCAGTAGCATTTAACCACATCGAATTAACAAAGATGGTCCGCAATAATTTTTCCTTTAAAGATTTCCAGCATGGTGGAATGTGCGAGATTGATAATTTTTCGATGCACAAACAAAACAGCAATATATTATGTTGTGTATTACGTAGGTACTCCAAACAGCGTGGTTTCGAACTTAAAATAAAAATCACAACTGATCCGTTGAGAACACTAACATCTGACGCATGCGCAATGGCTTTAAACCGTCCGACAGCTGGCAATCGCTATCCTCGTCTGACTAGACAGTGGTGTTACGCGCTAGCTCTCTTTCACTCTACTTTTAATATTTACTATATTTATTAGCCAGCAACCCTTATTGGCGGCCAGATTTAATTAAGCAACCGTATATAATAATATACAGAAAAAAATTAGCTTTAATTTGATATATAAATTATAAATGTACGTTGTGGGTGTAAATGTAACAAATTCATACCTGTGTATACCTGGCTGCGAAGAGGTGCGGCTAGGTGCGCAACGGCAACCATAATTTTTCAGAGTCTTTATAGATGTTGCCGTAAAGTAGACGACATTTCATTGAAAAAAAAAGTCAATGAAATTTCTTACGGATTATGAATTATTAATAATTTAATTAAAAATACTAGCGGCCACATTTTGATAGGCAACCTGGTGGATATAAATTCTCCTAATCATGAATATGTGTAAAAATTTGGTTTTCAGCAAATACTCGATGGGTACACTGATTCTGCAGCCGGATCTTAGACTAATAGGTACTTATGTTTATTCAAATCTGTTTCTGGAGGTCTACTTTCTCAGCCCGCTAACGATACGTGCCTGCTCGATTCTTCGAATTGATGAATTTTGAAAACACATTGGAATCTATATTTATAGGTACTATACTATACTAATATTATAAAGCTGAAGAGTTTGTTTGTTTGTTTGTTTGAACGCGCTAATCTCAGGGACTACTGGTTGGAATTGGAAAATTCTTTTAGTGTTGGATAGTCCATTTCTTGAGGAAGGCTATAGGCTATATACCCACGCTACGAGCAACATGTGCTGAGCAGCGTGGGTGAAACCGCGGGGAACAGCTAGTTTATGATAACTGTGCAATCTATTTGCTGTTGATTTTTAGTTTGGGCACTTAACTTATTATATGCCCGTACCGTGATATACGGAATAGGAAACGACCGATCGCGCTAAGAGAGTAGACCTATTGAAATTGGAAATGCTAATTAACGCTAGGGTACGGTAGCCCAAATAAAAAAAAATACAGCAACATCGATCCACACCAAATAAAGTATTTAATTCCACTACCAAGTTCCAGTTAACAATCTATCAATTCGATATCAACATGCTTTCAAACAAAACAATCAATAATTAGCCTCGTACCTTCAACCATTAAAACGTCCACAGTGTTTCTCTTATTAATTTAAATAATTGTTTAGAAAGCACCTGCGGACAGATGTCAGTGGTCCTAAGATACATATTTGTCAAAGGCGCATTCCTCGCATAGTTTGTGACCGAGGCACATGCATCATAGTTTGGTACCAATCAGTTTGACTCGTGCGCGCTTGATAAGCATCGAGGGACTAAAGAATTGGATGGGTTTTAAGTTGGTGTTAAAGTTTTTATTTAAATTTAATGTATGTTGAAATTGATTAGATTACCCAAATTGAATACCGACTTTTCTAAATAGTTAAACGCCTTTTCCACATGTGGGAATCTAAACAAAAATGGTGCGCCATCACCATCGCAACATTTAACTAATCTGCATAGTCCTCATGTAAGTTCACAAAGATTTTTGACTGGACCTTAACTGGACTATGACCTCTGAGTTGGTTTCGACTGTATCTTCTCAGAATAGTCTGGTAAGAAACACCGGCCTCATCTACTCTTATAAAAACGACGTGTGTGAAAGTGTCTGTAAAAACCTCTGCAAAATAAACATAATTAATTTATCATCAAAGTATTAGTGGAGTTTTACCCAGGCTAACTTGAGATTATTTCCATAAGTAGATCGATTTTTATACAAATCATTTAAAAAAAAATTCCCTTACGCTCTTTCAGAATTACTTCTTCTGAATGAGCTGAACGCTTACTATAACTTTTCTGCCGTAAGTCCAAATTTCTTTTGTAAGAATTGCGATAACAGTGAGAAACAATTTTACGTTTTTGTTTGTTTACGGCATCTTAGGAATCCTCGTACGCTAGAAATACACGGGCAGGCTGATCGCCCATCGTATTACAAAATTAGCATATCTCCCCTTATTTGACTCTCACAAGTCGCAAATTCTATTTTTTGTTCAACTAGGAGATTAAAACGGAAAGTTGTCGCAGAAAATTACTGCATTTTTCATTGAAGTGGTTGATTTGCATTCAATTATGTAGTTTATTTCTATCTTTGTCGTTATTAAGGATCAACGATATTCTCACTAAAGAAATGTGGATACGGTATTTTCAGAGAAATTATTAATGAACCCCAAAGTCGACACTGGCAACTGTCCGCCAAAAAAAATAACAAAATAATGCTACGTCCAAGTGAAGTTTATAAAATATTGAGCTGTCACTCACAAACTACAGAAGTAATTATACTTACACCGGTATTCAAGAACGCTACTTAGATAAGTATGGCAGCAACACTATGCTAAGTAAGGCATTTCTCATAGCGTTCGTCAGGGCAGGCCATTCATTTCATAAACAATACTTAGCGGACTCTTTGCTGTGCGGACACTTAGCATTGAATGGGGCTCTGTTATTGGTTAACGTTGTGATGCGACTTCACTCGGGTTGACTGACTGACAGAATAAACGTCAATGAAGACCACTGTTTTATTTACAAGTTTTGTGAGCTGTGTCCTATTTGTTACATAATTTATAATAAACTTTTCAAAATGAATACTAGTTGCTTGCCTTTATTAAGTACAAAATCACCCAAAACATGGTAAGTATTAAATTGTATTATTTCTGTTTGTTTTGAAGTCAAAGTTGTGAAAATAATAACACGTGTTGTTTTCTTTCAGCTTAAAGAAGTTACCATTTACTTCGTCTGAAAGAGAACTAAGGTGGCTTTAGTGCGGGACCGGCTGGCCTAATGGACTTCCAAAAACAACTCCATGATTTACAGTTAACAAAAATAAAAATGGAAATTGAACTATTAAAAAAACAACTTCAAAATTAATATACATTTGTTTTATTTTATATAATATACATTAAAAATGGCGTGTTATAAATCTCCTAAAAACCAGTCCTTCTCTGTTGGATTGTGTATTTCTAATGTTTTGTCGAGTAGTCGTGATAAACCCAATATCCTCTATTTCTTCAACAATGCCATGAGATCTACAAATATCGAAAATCTATAGCGTCTTTTAAATTCATCAGCTCTGTAATAATCGAAAGAATTTTGAAAGTCACGTATCACTTTTTTTGTGCTGATTATTCTTTGTGTATAATAATACAAACATAACCTAATACCCGATGCCAGTTTGACAGTTATGTTGACTGTCGCACTATGCGCAGCGTAAAGTAGCTAGGGAGCTACTTTAGCTGTGCGTTCATTATAGTAAGCGCATAGTGTCGTTCGTCCCTCAAGTGTCGTTTATGAATAGGTTTTTGTGACCCTATGCGTCCGCGCGCCCTGTGAGACCTCATAGTAATGTTCATGAATACCGGTGTTAGGTATTTATTCAAAATTCTTTCTTGTAAAGAAGTATTCAATTGCATCTATAGCTATACATTTTTGGACTTCGTTCAAGTTAGGCAAGGTTGGAATGTGGACTAAGTCGTAATAAATACACAGCTACAGGTAATCGACCGAACCACATAATTTGCTCCAATACACATAAACTAGCGCTAAATGTGCGACAGTTTATTACTCGCACGTCTATTACAAAACACGAAATGATAGCGAAACAAAAGGTTTCGAGTGAATAACAACCGAAACTGACGTCACAACAACACCATTACATTGATTTACACGAGTCCGTTTATCAACGAACGTAAGACGGGAGCTTATTATTACATCCGAATTGTATTTCATCGTAGCGAGATGACAAACCGGCGATACGGCGCCAAACTTATGTCATCTGTCAAAATACATGTTAACAGTACGAAGAACGGTAGATGAGTCGAGACGATAACACCACATGAATAATATTATACCAACGATGTGACAAGCTCTGCTACCTGTCATTTTACGACATTGTTTATATACGGCTAATGATATGCCTCATTTGAATGCCTTGGTGGTCTGGATAGAAAAAACTACCGCTTTTTGTTACCACTGCCTTTACAGGCTTTATATAGAACTACAATTTAAACTGGAAATTCAGTAACATTAACCAAGTATTTATTAATTTCCACGGTCTTTTGCGCTCGAATATAATTAACAGTTCGAAAACTAATCAGTATATTAAGAGGGCAGGCGGCAATTGAATAAGATTTTACGAGAACATTGTTTACAAGACTTCGTGCCAGAGGGCAGCGACGCTACATTAGCGCGGGCTTTCGAAAATCGAAATGAGAATAAGAAAAAAAGGCGGGAACGAAATAATTATGCACGTTCCGTTTCGTAATGGGCGTCGCGCTACCGTTTCGCTTTAATAGCTCGCTTGTTCTGAGAATTTAATTACGCTCAGAGCGCGCCCAGATTAGCCGGGCGCGCGTTCCGTTTTGTTAATAACTCTAATAATGGATGACGCCCGCGCTCTTTGCTGCATTAATGTTATTTATTCCTATTATAGCGCTTTTATTAAACCGATTCATCACACATGCTTTTCTATGACGCCAGTCACATAACAATGACATGAGATTTATTTCAAATGTAACATCAATTTGAAGGTTTATAAAATAACAATATTAATAATTCAATAATGAGCTCCCAAAAACAAATTGTCTAACCGATAAGACATTGGGTTTGACACAAACAAAATATAAAACGATTCGGCCTTAATAAGAACCGGAGTCCAGAGATGAACACAAAAGAAAAAGATAACCGCCTATTGTTTTTTATCATGTTGTCAATATCGCGCGGCCAAATTTTCAATATTGGAATGCCACGATTCGCCAATAAGAAGCGGGAAAGAATTGATTTATTGTCCAATTAGCGTCGGTCAGGTGTGCCAACTGCCAAGATAGCATCAGGCTGGCCAACCTAACTCGGCTGCAACTACTATTTCTTTTGGCGCGTTCCGTTTAAATGGCATATTGGAATCAAAAAAAGAACCTTTACACCATGCTGGCCGCGTTTTCTGAAAGTCGAATTTGAAATTCTGATCGTTCGCGGCGAACGTTTGCTTAAGTGGTAATCGATTTGAATTAATTGCAGGCCGACTTTTTATCGTATCAGAACTTTAATTTGATAGGAAACATTTTTGGGTCATTAAATACATTATTATTAGCATAATGTCGCATTTAACGTCTCTTTTGATTCTGACGAGAAAATCTAAATTGCTGTTAAAGTAAATCACATAATTTAGATTGTTATAGTAAAGCAAACAATCACACAAAATAATCACATTACGGTGTTAGTGTAATAGAAACTAAACAAGGGGTGACGGGATTTCATTTATCGACCGAATACAACGTGTTAATAGCTCCTCGATAACTTCGTATCGCATTACACGGGGAAGGCATTAAGATACAACCACAGTGGGTAAAGAATAATTATGTTTATTATTTATCTTGCTACGCATTATCATCTTCCTAGCCTGTTCTAAACTTCTAATGTTGGGGTCGGTTTCCAGTCCCATCGTATACAGCTGAATACTAGTTTTTTTATATGGAGTGACTAAGTACCTACCCCTTGGTAAGATTGGTTGTCAGACTTTCGGGGTTCTGAATATTTGTAATGACTGTCAAAGAACTACAAATGACAATCGGGGGAGGCCTATTTAACCACCTACTAAAATAACTATTAGAGAGTCTTAGAATAGTTTTGTGTACACACGCTAATTGGTATTAAAACTCCACAAAGTTAAGTTGTTTAAGCTAGACTAAACGCTAGCTCATATAGAAGTTTAAACGGAGAACAATGGCGGCGTTGTCGTCGCCCAGACGCTCCGTTACCGACGCCATATTTAAAACCCACTCGCTGTACAATTGCACTGTAAACGTTTACGAGATTGTCTGTTCAAACACCTCAAACCTAAACCCATAGCCATTAATGTTCATTTCAATCTTATTTACGACTAACGGAAAGCTTCGACTGATAAATAATTTTAGCAGTAACTAATATGTGCCACTTCTAACAATATCTATTTTAGCCCTAATGCTTGCCGTATTTGGTAACATTTATTCCGAAATTTTAATTCCAAAAGTCTATATCTATCACGCTCGCTTTCGTTATGCCAAAAAAAGATAGACATAGACTTACTGAATCGAAACCTCGGACCTGTATCCGCTGTTCGCTATGTAATAAATCCTCGGTGCAATAATTTCGCTACCAAAGTTGCCTCAATAGAATATAGTCGGCGGTGAGGCGAATTGTTTGCGGGTAGTCGATAGATTCCGGTAGTGTTTGACGCAACGCGGTCGGAGGCGTCATTTGCTATTGAGGACTCGGCCGGAGCGGACTGCTTGCGATATTGACACTCAATCATATTATTACAATTCAGAATAAAGTTGTCGGGGAAATGGAGTTGCTTTGCTATGAATTTCATATTATTTTGAGAAGTTACTTGGTGAGGCTCGGCTTTTTAGAATTGCATTTTCGAAACATTCTAAGATCTATTCACATTCATACTTGTCAAGTCAATCATACTTGTTGTTCTATTTATAACAATAGAAGTAGACAGTTGGCATAATTGAATTCCACTTCCTATTGTGCACCCAAACAGCGAGAAAAATATAAACGAAACACAATTTTCCAGACTCCCATTACATTACACCATACGCTCTATTAAATAGTAAAGTCCCTACACGCTAGAAAAAGACAGTATATGCCACCCCCAAACACGTTCCCCGCAATAAATGTGCGGGAAAGAAAGAGACGTAGTAATAGCCGGAAATTAGCACTCGTCTATCTTTCATTTTACACCCCAAATTTTCTTATTCCAATTTCCTCTCGCTACGAGAGTCCCCATTTTACGAGCCTTAACTGAGTGACATAACGACACGCCGAAGTGTGCCCAAGAAGCTTTGGTACAGGGTTTAAATTTGGAATGCTACTTCGGCGACGGTTGTGGCTTTCTATATTTGAAAATGCTTTAGAACACTCTGTCATTTGAAATGAGTCATTTTCTGATAAGAATGCCCTATTGGCTGAGACGTGTGCGCTTCGGGCCGCGCGGCCGATAATGCCATTTCCGAACGTAGATAGCGAATAACTTGGGTGTCGGTTTTTGCACTGGAGTTTTAATAATAAAGCATAGGGGGAGAGAGGCCGAGATATGGAAATGAGCGTGTGGAGAAGAGGAAATTTGAATTTATACACCAGCTAGTTTTATTCATGAGGGTGCCTCCGTTTGGCAAGATTATACCGACCGAAATTTTGTATGAATATGATGTTTGTTGTGTTCTAGTTTAATTTTTTGCTGATGTAATTTGAATGTTATGTTGAATGTTTGCCATTTCATTCCTAACCTGTGTTGAGTATAAGTATGAAATTAAATGTAGGTGATTAAAAATATCAATCTTGTTTATAACAGCGTAAACTTGACAAAGGCTATTTTATAGATCTAAGCTTCGAACTTGTCTATTCCGTCCGCCAAATTTGTTACAAAAAGCTCGAAATACCATTTTTTTATTGATACATTCACACATCAAATAACACCTACTTACCTACACAAGAAAAAAACACAAATCTGCCCAAAAAATCAAAAATTATAACCGATTAACCGTGTCCGCACATCTTTAGACAGGTCACTATTCTGTACGTTTTTTCACGCGTGGGAAGTATCTCGAAGTTCACTCGTCTCACATTTCGATTGGCGAGTGTAAGCGATTTCTTTCACGTCATTAGCTCCGGAGTGAAGGCTGTGTCGCTAAAATGACTGCGGTCAACTTGATCGGTCATTATTTACAGTATTGTTGGTCGTGGGAATGAAATGCGATATTGTCTGTTAAGTTGAGTAGTAGTTATGATTTAGTCTTGGCACTGTTTAGTTCTAACTAATGTTATAATTGCGAAAATATGTTTGTTTGTTACCTTTTTACGCCGAAACTACTGATTGTCCTGTACGATGTGAGGTGTACAGAAGGGAACATAGGGTACCTACCTATCTTTAATTCTGAAAAAAAGTACTGTTCCTGAGAGAACCCTGTTTTTGTGACAGTAGATGGCGCCACGTGTCGTTCGAATCGCAACTGAAAGAGCAAGTAGAGTACAACCCGAATGAATGGTTTTATTTTTTTGTGTGGATAATTGTATTTGATTTAAAGATGAATTGATGTGTGTAACTAGTTATACAAATTCAGACACGTCACACGATGTAAAAATCGTTATTGAATAAATTGAATTGAATTTAATGATTGTCACATTCTAATGCAAGTGAAGCCACCGGCAAAAGCTATTAAGTATAAAGGCGTTTTTGCATGAATTATGGGTTTGTGTCGTGGTTTGATTGGTATCTGCGAAGGAATTAGGGCAAATTTGTTTGTTCTGAACGGACCTAACTAAGGCGCAAATTTACACAGGCATATTTTTTATTTTAGTTTATTTGCTCAAGGATCAATTCAATTTTGTTGTCAAAATCACCAACTATATGTTCGTAAAGAATAAAAAAAAGTTGAATTATAGGGCAATCAAATAAAATCGAAACTAATCCCCGTTCAATCCGACCCATTCATTCACAATATATTTCACCGTTAATAGTCGTAAAACTATTTCTCCTAAATTCTCCGAATTTTACGTTGCCCACAAAAAGTTGGAAGATCATAAATAATTTCACTTGTGACAATACAAATTTTTATAGTCCAAGAACTCTATTGCACAGGTGGAAAAAATCGTTCACAAAATAGATTCATTCATAAAAGGTTCATTCATTTATGTAACGCAAAAAACTGTCCATTAAGTGGACTGCCTTCATTCTGTATTGTAAGAAGTTAATCTATAACGTCTTCATTTTATCGTCCCGTGGGATTTCTGAATGTGATGATGAATTTCTGTTGTTATAATGGAGTTCATATTTTGAACGTTTTTTTTTAGTTCATTCATTCGGTCGTAGGAGGTGCCAACCGCACAATGTTAAATAAAGTGCTCTGTGCATGCAAGTATCACCAACAATAATACCTATAGCATAAATAAATAAAAAGTGATATTGTATCATGTTCAATTACCAGTAGATACCATTTTATTACAATACGTAATTTGAAGATAGGAAGGTATATAATTGTGGTGTTCGTTTTCCTCATAGAAACTCGGAAAATAATAGAATTTACACAAAGATACGTCATATTTTATTTCCCATTAATTATTTTTAATTATACCACTAGACGACATTTAAATTAATACCTGAATACGCATTTAGGCATTCATTTTGATAGTACAAAGTAAGTTTATTCATTTGCATAAAATGTGGTATGAAAAGATCTTACAATTGTATTTTCGTGCAGAATACATTCCGCCATAATTATAGCATGCAAAAAAACAAATTTTCCATGAAATAAAAATTAAAATCATACTGTATCTAATTGACATATTACCTATCAATGCACGTATTAAAAGGTATTAGGTAATATTATGTACGTTAAATATAGAAAAAGAAAATAAAAGTACACACGCCATACATAATAAACATTCAAACTATTAAAAAAAATACTGAAACACGTACACCAAATACACATCTAAATAAACAATCATCTGATCAGTTATCAAGATGTTTTACGAGTAAAAATTTCAACATAGACACAGGTACAAATCGACTCTACGTTTGTGCGACTGAAAATAGTTCATGGTCAAAACCCAGAAACATTTAGCCAGATAACCAAATAAAAACATGATGACAATTTAAATGGTTTTCGTTTATCTTACAATCTCGCCCGGTTTCTCAATGAAGTATGAGTTTTCGGAAATTCAATTGAGTACACACTACTGAATTATTTGAACCGTGCTATTGATGTAACTTTAATAAAAATCCATTCAACTAGAATACTAATTAATAGCTTCAATAGGGAGCTATTTAGGGTTCGGCTGTTCTCTAATCGCAACAAGTTTAGCACGCTCATGCATAAAGTAGCTGATTTTTTTTTACGTGCTCCCGAAAAAGGGACCTGCCAGGCCCACCGCCTGCCGGAGTTGCGGGTTGTTCGAAACAGATACCGTGGCCCCGGAACTCAGGGGGCAAAATAAGGAACACTGGGTTTTAGTCAGTAAAAATCTTGCACTCTTGGATAAGTTATTTGATGATTTCTCATTAAATAACTTCAATCAATGCCATTACCAGGAGAACTAGAAATCTTTTTAAGCGTAATATAATTGCACGATTTTCAACAAATTTGACGTAAACTTTTCGGTAGCTTATGTTAACATGCTTACGTCATTTTCATTTAACGCTTCTATGTACTTTACCAATGGTAGAATGTCACTTTGTCTAATCCCTAAACATACAGGTTCGACGTGTGATTTTCCTGGTAGGTGACAACAAACCAGCTCAATCAGTATTTTGTAAGTAGTTTCGTTAATAAACGCAACAAATTGTCCTTTTAACGACCACTGGGAGTAATTATAAGTATCTCGGCATATGATTAAGTAATTATAAGTATATTAGTGATGACCTATGTAGATTATTTCTTTGTCTATGTAATGTGACGTAATATTATGACTGTAGCCACAGCAAGGATAGGCAAAGGTAGAGATTTCGCCGGCATTGTTTAAATTTATTTAAACTTTTTGTAAAATAGTGGTGACTAGTATTGTTAAGTTTAAACGGGATATTTAAAATGTTTATTATTCAATTCGATTTAACGATAAAATAAATATATATGGTAGGTGGAATAAAATAATCCGTTTATACATGATCCGCCGAAAAATCGAGGACTCGATTTCAAAAATAGACATCCTTACTATAATATTATAAAAGCGAAAGTGAGTTTGTTTGTTTGTTTGTTACCTCTTCACGCTTTAATGGCTCAACCGATTTTTATGAATTTTGGTACAGAGATAGTTGGGAACCAGGAGACGGACAAAGGCTAATATTTTTTTGAAAAAAGTGGGATGTGAGGGAGAAAGAGGGAAGAAAAGGGAAAACTTAGCGTTGCTATTACAAATCAATAAGGCGCAAGGGGAACTTTGTTACCCCGAATTTAATGCGAGCGAAGGCGCGGGCAAAAGCTAGTGGTAAATAAATCTCTTTTCAATTGTAATAATTATCATTACTATTACAATTGAAACGGAATATTTACCATGACTAGTTCTAGTAAGTTCTTTTTTTAAATGTAAAGTTATATCTACAGTAAATCATTAGAGCAAATAACGATATGTAGTAGACTATGGAAGCGACCTTAATATCACAAAGTATTATCTACCTGTCAACCTTAGAGTTAAAAGGGAAAACTATAGGTTTTAAGTTCCGTTTCATTCTATATTTTTAAGAAAATCATAAAAGATTAGCAATCAACGAAGCAGTTCTTGTTTCATACTTCTCTATTGTAATAGTTAACGACCATTTTTAAAATTTAAAATACATTATGCATGCTATACAATACATCCTGTATCATTTTAGTTAAATTATTTGTAACAAGCACATTCATAGATATTGATAAATTTAGAAAAGCTCAAACAATATAATAAAGCTGTTTTTTTTTAAATTAAATTGATTTATTTCATTTCGAAAACGCTGTAAACCAGTGCTAAGTTCTAAGTTTAAAGCTATCAGTAGTTAAGTTTATAGCTTGAGACAGACATGTCAAATATTCAAGAACTATGAACTGGTTAGCAATTTAATTTATTATAATTATATGTAAAAGTTTATTATGAACAACCGGTGTTAACAACAAGATTCAATCTTTATTAGAAATGCCTCTACTTACTCATTAACGTACGTCTTAATCCTGCGTAGGTAATCGTTTAATTATAACTTTAATATAAAGCCAGTAAATGACTTGACTCGATAGCCATCTTAAAGTCTTTTGATGTAACAACAATTCTAGAAACAGTCCCGTAATAATAAGATACGTAGTAATTGCCTACAGAGTAATACTTAGTTATCTCGTATTCCGGTTATAACATCTAAACCAGTAGCTTCCCAATTAATATGTGGTCGTAATGATCTTTATAAGCACCCACCATGTGTCGGCCTCAGAATATTTTTACCCAATTAACTTGTTACATTCTCGCTTCCGAAAATATCTACCATAGTTGAGGAAAAAATCAAAGGAGCGTTCCCCGAAATTTGACCATTATCGACCACTACCTCCCAAATAGAGTGAGATTGAAACTCCAGATAAACCCCTTCACGTGGACTCAACTAATTGGTGCAATAAATTTGAGACAGCGCGACAACTCTGGAAACCCATTACTCCTCCATCTCGGACCTTATTAGGACCTATGGCTTCCGACCTGTCATAGACAAAACTTACGGACACACTTCGGATATCTGTCAAATTCGATGCCATCTCTCAAACGAATCTCATCTCTATTGACGCCAATTAAAGCACTAACGCGTTTAAAATCGCTCAGACGAAATCGGACGCAATAAAGAAACGTCATCTCGTTTAAATTCCATTTTCAAGTTTAAAAAACTCCCAGCAGGATCCACAGGATACTCGACCCTACTGCGACTATTTAAAAATAAAAATCTCTAATGAGGAGCGTTCGGAAACGTGACGTGCCGGTGACAAAATGTTGAAGGGATATCGATTTTCAGCATTGTAAATCGAATCGTAATAGTATTCGATAAAGCAGAATTTCGTTTATGGAATTTGGGTTGAATTCGTATCGTTAATATAGAGTCGTCGAGAGCGCGCACCCGTTTGTACCCGCGTCATGCGAACGGACGCTTTTTGTCGTTTTTAATTATATTTATTGTTCTCGTTATTTATTTATTGTTTTGTGTTTTGAACCGTTCTCGCTACCGTGCGTGCATTTTAACGATTTCGGCGGAGATAGCGGACGCATCCAAATTAGGCCGAATGTGGTTTCGGAGGATGCAAATGTGCTTCTTTGCATACGCTCGCAGAAAAAAACGTCCCCATCGATATTCAGAATGAACTCGAATGAAAACATCATTAATGTTATGCAAATGATCAAGAGTAGGAATTTTACTTTCAAAATAATTCAAGGGATATTGTTGTTCCTTAATAAGAGTCGCTATATGGTAATATTTATTGAAACAAAAAGCAGGACAGCTTTATAATTTTTCCATTTTCTTTTTTGCTTTGTTGTTGTGGAAATGGGAACATATCGTTAAAAGCGATAAAGCTGAGCCATTATTTATCGATAATTGTTTATAAAAGCCAAAGAAAAGTAACACTAAAGTGCATATTTGCAAACAAAGGCCCGTCAATTGTATCCAATAAAATCGATGAGATGCCGTGTCACTCCGACTCGCCCCACTCTCCCCACTCGTCCCTCGCCACACTCGCCACTGGGACAATGTGGAGAAATGTCAAGAAATTCCAATACTCACAGAAAACTGTGACATTCTTTTTTTGAATCGTTCCATTCTGATTGGCGCATTTAAACTTCTTTTTCTTTCGACACTCGAAAATGTAGCACAATTATTTAAAATGTCACCGTTCAAAAGATCAAATTCGTCATTACATGCAATAATTCAAAATCGGAATAGCTTTATAAGTAACTCTGTGGGCAGTCGTCGTCAAAACATGGGTTTTAATGCAGTTATTTTCTTAAAAAAAAAATGGTGGTTCATATTCGCAAATAGTAGTGCAAAATTATAATTTTGCAAGTTGGCTCAAACAGTCTTGGTCTTTTGGCATGGACGTTCATAATATTCAGTAGGAATTCAGACTGGAATGAGATTTGGCGGATCACATAAGCTGCATGTGGGATGCCCGCTGGATAAATTCTTAACACAATGGGTGCTTGCAGATGGACGGCTCCACCGAGACTGGCCCAGAAAGAGGTGGCAAGATAACCTGGACGCATACCACAAGTGTGGATTCAGGCAGGTAGAGTAAGCACAAATGGTCTTGGAACGACTAAAAGAAGGCTTTGCTCAGCAGTGGATTATAGGCTGAATAAAAAAATACCTACTTCTGGTAATTTGTATTTTTTTATCATTAGATCTTATATGTGATATGAATCACAGTTAATCATTAACCTAACACAATTTATTTTCCTCTTGGTTCATAATCTGAATCCGAACATCACAAGGCGTTGTATTTTCCTTATTGATTTGCACATCTCTTTTATTTAAATTTGTTTCGACTAGGGCTCAGCCCTATGGGCGGCGTTGATAATTTCTTCGGACAGGTTCTTTCGTCCTGGCGTGTCGATAAAAAATTTTCATTAATCGTATTTGTAACCCAAAATTCAGTTATGCAAACTTTGTTCGCTGATGCAGCCTCATGGGTTTATAAAATACACTAATGGAAAATCCCACAGAACAACATAAGTTACTAGCTGTGCCCAGTGGTTTCACCCGCTGCTCGGAGCTCCAGTTCGTGTCGTATCTGGATGTCGTCAGTGATTTAAAACCATCTTCGCATTATTAATAAAACTGCTTAGGGGCACAGATGGTAGAATCTAATATATAAAATTCTCGTGTCACAGTTTTCGTTCCTATACTCTTCCGAAACGGCTGGACCGATTTAAACGAAATTTTGTGTACATATCGGGTAGGTCTAAGAATCGGCCAACATCTATTTTTCATACCCCTAAGTGAGCAGCGGGTGAAACCGCTGGGCACAGCTAGTTAATTTATATACGTTATCTTATCAGATCGATCCTTCGAATTAAATATTTTCCGCATCATTTTCTTCAGTGAAAAATTATGATTAAGTTAAATAGCATAGACAATCAGCCGACGCTGCAACATCAAGGGCAAACAAATCATAAGGAAACTATCCGGTTTAACCATAACATATACATATAATAAACCCTAGACTGCTGTTAATCTTTTCTTTAGTTACTTACTTGTAAAGATGTATTCTTGCACAATAGTTTTGGACCATAAAGGATTAATTTGTTTGGTAATCATCTGGTGCTGACCACTACACAGGAAACTCTATACCGGTATATAGTAGCATCTAAAAGAATGATCATGGGTTCCCGTCATTACCATCAATCTGAAAAAACAACCAATGCATGATCATGATTTAACTTTCGGAGATATTGGAGATGAAAAATCCAAGTTTTCCAGAAGCATTTTTTACGTTCTTAATGTTTTACTTTACTTGAATACCTACTATTGTTTAATGCATCCTTCAGCCCAATGTTTTGAGTCGGCTACATTGAGACCTACCTAACATACATACATACAATGTGATATTTTGCCTCAAAAAAGTCGTTTACCAGCAATAATTCTTGGGTAAGTTTGATGTTCTGAATGCTTGGTTTTATAAAAGGTCCTTTTACGACTCGTATGACTGTTTTGTGTATAAGTGAATGGACGCAAAATTACTTTTTTATAATACTTTTCTAATTAATATATTTCTACTTATTCTGTGAGACAAACGAAAGACGACTTTTTCTTGTTTTTTAATATTCATTTATAATTATAATTTGTACTCAATAAATGACCAGGAGCATTGTGTGTAGGTTAGGTGTGGGGTAGGTTTGTAGCGATTGCAAAAAGGGGACCATTTCAATATTTGGAATGCAACTTAAATGACTTACTTGCTTTTTTGATAACATATTTTTACAAGTATTTTCCCTTCGGAAATAAATAGAACTTTCCACATGAGAAAATAATAATGATGTTAATTTCTTAACAATTTGTAATAAAATATTATTTGAAATAATTTTCAGACATACTGAGAAAAGTGTAGAAAAACAAAGAAAGCGAACAAGGGTTAGCTGCAAAATTATCCTGTTCTTAAGTAACAATAATGAGGTATGAGTCGACCGTAAAATACCTACATGCTCATTACCCACTACATTTCTCATATAAATATCGAGCGAGATCTCTCAAGCTTCATAACAAATCTTCAGCTCCTCACAACAGTGCTTACTGAGCTCAACGTACAAGAAAAACAAAATGGCTGCCGTCAAGACAACTGTTGTTCTCCTTCTCATCGCCTTCGCCATGATAATCTGCACCGTCGGCGTCAATGCGTCGGATCATGTGGGGCCTTGTGACCAGGTCTGCAGTCGTATTGTGCCTGAGAGGCATGAATGCTGCAGGTCTCATCAATACAGTCGCTACGACAGTTGCAGTGATGGGGAAATGTACTGTGAATGATTATCAACATCTAACCAGCGAGTGGAGCTTACCGAAGACCAATAATCACATGGACATCACGAGGTAATCAAGACCACTTTTGTGCCTGTACAATTTTTTGTGAAAATTGTTCGTAATCATTTGAAGCTCCGCCACGTTTAATGTATTAATCCTTTCCAAATATATTCGTTTTTTTTCCAAATGTTTGTGTGTTAATATTTCTACTGAATTTTTCATCCTATTGAAGTAATGTAACCAAAAACCCAGATTGGGTTTTCCCATAAGAATTTTCAGCCAGAATTTGTATCCAGTTGACTTAATAGGATGGCCTCTACCACATTGGGACTTAAACAAATGTCAATGTGCAGTATAGTGGAAGGTATGGTAACTCTACATTCCCGTTCAGAGAGGATATGATAGCAGTAAAAATATAGCTTTACAAAAAAAAAACTATAAGTTGATATCAGGATCAAAATCTATCGGTCGCAGTACACCCGAATGAGTTTAGTTTCCATCGGGAATGAATGAATGAGTGAACGACAATGACTCTGCGGGTTGCTTTGGGAGGCGTTCATAGAAGTACACTGTTATTTTTTGTCAAAACATGCTTCTGTGCCCGCCACACTGTCTGGCAGTATTTTGGTACGATATTTCGAAGTTGAATAGGTCTAGGTAATTTTTATATTTGAAGTCAGTATTTGACACGGTGAATGGTACAATAGTACCTATCTGTGATTGTGCGCAAAATATTTGTTTGTGAAATTGGGTGGGCGGTAAAGTTCGGCAGCCCTTTTTTCTGGATGTTAAATAACCAAATTACTTCCCCCACTCTGGGAGCGGGGGCGATTATCAGACTTTTACTGACTAAAGCCCATCCATGTTCCTTCTTTTACCCTTTATGTTCCTGGACCGCGGTATATCTTTCGAACAACTTACAACTCCGGCAAGGCAAACCTCCTGAATATCTTCAATAGCTACCTACCAGAGGTATCAGATTTGTATTCCATGTGCCATGACACAGATATATAATAGGTAACTCAAGTTAATGTCTCCGTACACTGCAATTCAAAATATCTGCATTAGCGTCAAGCTGGAACAAAGTGAAGGAATATGAGAAATAGGATGTATCTGAATAAAATAACTCATCACAATGACCAGACGGGTGTTCTGTCTGGTAGTCTGATGATTCTAGTCTGTTTTTTTAGGGTTCTGTACCTCAATAGGTAACAAACGAAACTCTTATTGGATCATTTTGTTGTCCGTCTGTCAGTCTGAGAAATCTAGATGAAATGGTTTTATAGGTTGATGTATCGTCATATGTACATTGGTATGCGCAGTCACCTATGCGTGTCGTAGCACGCCATGACGTTTTCCAAAAGTGTACGCGTAGCTGCGAGTATGGACATGGCGTTCCAGGGACACGCGTATCTGACTTCGCGTTCCAATCTATGCGATATCCCTACACACCTTAATAGAAACTTAACAGCATCCTAGTCTCAAATTTTCTCTCCTAAATAATAACTGAGATATCTTTTGAAGTAAAACAGCTCAGTCTAGTCTAGTAGATTTTGATCACGTAGGAAAACTGCAGGCGAAAATGCCCAGGTAAATCAAACGAAGTCAATACACCGGTTTCAATTACCTTGTGAAGAATCATAATAAAAGAACAAAAAGTACTTATGTTTTTTTCATTAATAATTGTGAAACTGTGATTTAATTCTATTTTTCCCCTCGATTTGCCTACTTGATTTGAGAAGCAAACCTTTGCTTCTCCTTCAGAAGAAAAGGTTCTGTGTGTATGAAGCCACACACACACACGTGCAGTCAGCACAGAAAATAATTAACTAGTCGGCTTTAGTTCATTTCTTCTTAGAAATCGATGGACGTTTTCAACTTAAATTTAATTTATTTACTGAATTGTTTGTTTACTATCAAATAAATAAATAAATATATTTTATTCAAAATAATTAAATAAAAATTCACGATTTTTTTAGAAAATGTTAACTGTATTTGACGAGCCTGGTTACTTATCTCCTTTGCTAACTGTACACAGCCTCATACAAAAAATAGAGGTTATTAAACAGTAATTTATTGTTTTCTGTGGCAAAATCAGAAAAAAATAAACCCCTAGTTATCTAATAAATCAACAAGTGTGTAATTTAAAACACTGTAAAATTCACCCTAATGCAAAAAAACCGTTTTTGAGTGTATTGAAAAATACATTAAATTACGTACTTTCCAACTTTCCTCATATTGTTTTTACTATGACTCATCAGTCATTAGCGGTATTATCTTTTCCCTTTGCGGTAGTACCTACCCATAAAAAGTTACAAGCAATGTCAACATTCGCCTTTTTCATAGGCACTACTTACAATTACACTCGTAATGAGAAAAATCGTAATGCCTGTCTAATTAACTAGAACAAGAGAAAAGCATTTCTTATTCCTTTTACATACTTTGTCGGCAAATATGAATAAAACGAAAATCAAAACAAGAAATACAATTCACACAATTAATAACCGAACTCTAAATCAATGAATCCCACAATAGCACTATCATCATTAACAACTTCCTCTAGATTATTTTTAATTGTCTATGTCTTGAAGTTCCTCAGTGGCGTCTGCGACCGGAGAGTCGACGCAAAAAGTATTTGCTCAAAGATATAACGAGAATCATTAGCAGATTGTCTCTGGGGTATTTATATTAACATTCTTTATGGGGAAATCTCGATATGTACTCGTGTATATGTGATACATTAGTTAGTTTTACTTTTCATCGAGATTTATTGGACGTGCGTGGGGATACAAGTGGCAGTGGCGCTTGATGCAATGCTGGAGAAATTTATCTTCTCGAATCACATGTTGCTGGTTCGAATCCAGACAGGGACATTACTTTGTTAATTCATTTATTTCTTGGTCACAGGTCTTAAAACAGCGATGGAAATAATTCTGTGACATATTTGTAGAGCCAAAAATTGGAAGCCATGCTAAATTTTCTAACCCTCACTGGGCTCGCGTGTTACATTTATAGCCCAGTAGCTTATCCGCGGCCTCGCCCACATGGAGTTTGAAAGTTGTCCCAAAGGATCATACTACCAGGATAGAAAGTATCCTATGTATTAATCCAGCAGTTTTTGCAGGAAAGAGTTATCACTCTTTCGTGAAAAAACTGCTGAACGGATTTGAATAACATTTAGCACACAGATCAAAATCAAAATCAAAATATTTTTATTTCACATAGGCCTACATGGGCACTTATAAAACGTCGAGAAAAGATGCACGGTTCGGGTTGGTCGTTTTCTATGGAGAAGAACCGGCAAGAAACTCCATAGTTACTCTTTTAAAATCATTTGGTTTTACAATGTTGTTGTTACAGCGTTAGCACTTAAGTATGAGAGGACAGCGTAGGCCCGACAATAAGTCATTGCTTACTTTACAAAAAGTAAAATAAAATAAAATAAAATAATACGTTAACATAAGTTAACAAGCGTCCAAGAATCTACAAGACCAACCATGTCCACTCATTCACAACTAATTGGTAGAAAAGAATCTATACAAAAGTAAGAGAAAAAAAAATATGCAAAATCAAAATAATAACTAAGAGACGAGTCGCACAGATGTTGCTATCAGTACTGTAACTATTCAGAACAAGGGTGATATAATGTTTGACAACTATTGCAAAAAAAAAATGATTAAAGAGGTCACAAAAAAAAACAAGATTGAGAATAGTTAGAGACATCCACAAATTTGTGCTGAATATAGGTACCAGGGAAGCCGCATGCGCAGAAGGAACTATAGCCAAACTTCTTTATCTTCAACGTAGTCCTTGATTTTGTAATATGCGTTTTTAATAAGGACACGTTTTATGTAGTTTTTAAACTTTCCATCTGTCAGTTCTATAACTGATTTCGGCAACTTGTTATAAAAGCGTATACTGTTTATTAGAAATGACTTGCTAGTTTTTGTTAGTCTAAATTTAGGAATTACAATTTCGTGTTTACTGCGTGTATTAATATTGTGGTAGTCGCTCCTAATTTTGAAAAGCTCACGATTTTTACGGACATACAATATGCATTCTAAGATATAAAGTGAAGGCAGAGTCAGTATATCGATCTCTTTAAACTTTTGTCTGAGGGACTCGCGAGGTCCCATTTTATAGATCGCACGGACTGCCCTCTTTTGTAATATAAAAACTGAATCGACGTCTGCTGCTGATCCCCACAGGAGCACGCCATAGGACATAATACTGTGAAAGTAAGCAAAGTATACTAACCTAGCTGTGTCTACATCAGTTAACTGCCTTATTTTCCTTACTGCATATGCAGCTGAGCTGAGTCTACCCGAAAGAGTTCTTATGTGCGCGCCCCATTGCAGTTTAGAATCAATAGTCATCCCCAAGAATACAGTTTCCGCTATAACATCAAGATTTTTGCCGTCCAGATTTAAATTTAGATCACGTTGTGGTACATTTGGTAAGGCAAACTTTAGACATTTGGTTTTGTTCGCATTCAGTAAGAGATTGTTAGCTGCGAACCATTTCGATAAAACGGTTAGACTTTTATTAACATGAACAACTTCCGGATTTTTTCTATTTATTTTAAAAATTAGCGAAGTGTCGTCAGCAAATAAAATGATATCCGATAGTTTGGCCATCATATAGGGAAGATCATTTATATAAACAAGAAACAGGAAGGGACCGAGAATAGAACCTTGGGGCACGCCTATCTGGACTAGAGACCCAGAGGACGTCGCCCCATTAACATTTACTTTTTGCTGCCTGTTTGATAAATATGATGAAACAAGATCAGCAGCTCGTCCACGAATTCCGTAGTGGTGTAATTTACAGAGCAGTGTATTGTGGTCGACGCAGTCGAACGCTTTTGAGATAGTTTATAGCTTCCCTATATAAGTTCACATTTTAAAATATTATTTATCTCATAGCGAAAAGACTATCTCATAGGGCAATATAGTTGACATAGGCAAATTATTCTCACTTATCTTATGGACTTAGACTTTCATACGTTTGAACTGTGTCTATGTTAGGGAACACCTGTCGAAATTAATAAGCCCAATCAATTTTGTTTGACCATTTCAATAGCAACGGTCAAAATTTATCGTCTCACAAAATAATGGCTGCATTAAACAATTTTTCATGTAAACACAATTAAGGTTTTTTTTTCACAAATCGGCAAGTAGGTAATAAGTTAACAAGTCCGAATTAAAAAAAACGTATAATTACGAAATTAATTTTATAATGACAGTCTCAAGCAAGATGGCTGCCAAACGATTAATAAAAATGTCTTGCGTCTGCCACGCCTAATTAAAAAAAACGGTCAAGTGCGAGTCAGACTCGCGCACCAAGGGTTCCTTACAAACTCGCGACTTAAACGACCATATATTTGACTGCGTAGACTTGATACCGTAGATATGAGTATATTGTTTGATTTAAAATATGTAAATATCTCCACGCGTTCCCGAGATAAAGGTACTTGACAGACAGACAGACGGACAAAAATTGATCCTATAAGCGTTCCGTTTTTTCCTTTTGAGGTACGGAAAACGGTCAAGTATGAGTCAGATTGGCACACGAATGGTTCCGCAGCTTTGTACAAAATTTTGTAACACCGAGAGAACCCAGTTTCATGTACGGGACCGTCTTTCATTTTTGACTTAGTTTTATTTTTATTATTTGTACAGGGAATAGGATTGCTTCCCATTGAAAAGGTCTGAGATAAAACTGGCGTAATTATAATTAATTACAGTAAGGTAAACCTTTTCTTAAGGTGAGGTGTTACCAATTGTGAACTTTTTTGAACCTCTATATAACTAAGAACACCATGCAATTGTTGTGTGAAAATCAAAACATGATATAAATTAGTTGGCTCGATGAAAAACACTAACTTACTATGTTAAACGTGTGTTTCTATGAAATGGTGTCTTTCGAACAACCCGCAACCCCGGCAGGCGGTGGCCCTAGCAAGCCCCTCTGCTTTGCTGACATCTTTTTGAGGCATGGCTTTTTTTTTTTTTTTCTGGTGGGACATCATCAAATAACATCCCCCGCTCTGGGTGGAGCGGGTGGCATGTCAGACTCTTACTGACTAAAACCCACCCATGTTCCTTCTGTGGCGGTTCGCATGCCCTCGAAGTCAGGACGCACGGTGCCTACTGCCTTTACCTGGTCAGCAGGGCACCCACCAGTCCTGACGACGGCTGAGGCACGGCTGGCCCTTACAAATAAATTCCTGTTAGTAACTTATATGTACGGAACCCTAAGCCGCCTGACGTCTCGGCAAGCCTAATTAAAAACAATTCGCGAGGCATTTTAATGAAACAATAGAACCGCGAATATTTTTTCCTCCTTTATAATTAATTTAATAATAAATAAGGAAATGGGACGTGGTTAGACTAGTTAATGATAAAATGTCTTGTATTAATTTATGTGATCGTGCTTAGACGGGGCGGTTTTTTTTTTCTCTGTGGTGCTTTAGAAGTTAGCAGAGTTGATGAATTTTGGTACAGAGATAGTCGGGACCCTGGAGCCAGACATAGGCTATTTTTTTTAAGTATGGAATGAGGAAGAAAAGGGAAAACTTAGCTTTGCTATTACAATAAATCAGGCGCAAAAACTACAGGTAGCTGGTATCAAATCAGGAAAGGGGAACTGTGTTAGCCCGAATTTACCGCGAGCGAAGCCGCGGCCAAAAACTAGTATCTATTAAAAGGCCTGTAGTAATAATAAAAGTTGAAATAATTGTCGTCAGAACCTTATTACGGTTCACAGGTTTAAAATAATTGCAATATTAATAATTACCACTGATTTTTAAGGATTAAATGATACGAGTCATTTCATTTCACGTCAAAATGGCTGAACGGATCTTGATGAAAGGAACAGAGTTGGATTATGGTCTGGAATAACACATAGGATACTTTTTTTTCGATATGTCTTTGGAGAAGCCGCGTTCGCCAGCTGGTATCTATTATAGTCAAGTATACATAGAAAGATAATAACATAGTCCTTAATTACTTATGACTTAAACCTACTAAATAATACTTAAGCATTTACCCAAATATCGTCAACAGACAACAGACCTTAAAACCATTAATTTATTTACCAAAGAGTGTTGTCAACCCAAAATAAATTTCCCCGCGATAGCATAGTTAAAACAAATTATATTTAATTACGAAGATATTTATTCGTTTCAAAATTCGCCGTGTTTGGCCGACACGACAGAATTCACGAATTTTAATTTGGGCACACAGTGTTTATACGATACTTTTTGGTGATACCGGGGAAGTTGCAGGTCAAATAATTTTATAGACATTCTGCAAACATTCTAATCATTATTTTTAAGGGATATATGGCCGATAATTTTTCGAATAAGTAATCCTTTTTATTAAAGTACTTGATGATATTTTTGTTATTAACTTAGTATTTAAGCTAATAAATAATATTATACTATTATCAACAAAAAACATATATAGGGATTTATCTTCTAATATAAAAAAACAATGTTTTAATCCTTAAAAATCTGTTAAAATTTATTTATATTGCGCTGATTTTAAACCTGTGAACATCATTAGTGATACTGACAGTTATTTCAACTTTAATAGGATTATTATTACGGGCCTTTTATTATGTATTAGAGTGGGTTTCATAACGTCGCTAATGGACTTCTTATCTATTAAAACATCTAAACAAATTATATTAGTTAAATTACGATATAAATCTGATAGCGGAAGCTGTTAGCAATTTATTAATATTAAATATCCATGTAGCTATGTAGGTGTTTATTTGTTGTTATTGTTAATTAATCTTTTGAGAGGCAATCTTTCAATCGATAAATAATTTGACAAGTATGGATTGTGCTTTTTATAAAACAAGGTTTATCAAAACCTCAATTGTTTAGATTTTTCTTATAATTTTAATGATAACATACTTATTTTTATTTAGCTTGTTTTGTAATAATACTTTCGTAGCAAATTTGGTTTGTATTTAACCTTATTATGTTGATTAACCGTCGTAATTAGAATATATGTATTCGTAACAAAATAAAAAAATACAAAAAATAAATCAAACATGTCTTTATATTAAAAATAACATTGTCAAATACGATGGAACGTGAGCGTCAAAAATCTTAACAAGAAATGTTTTAATAGCCTCTAAGCTATTCGTATCAAAATTCATTAAACGTACTCATTATAATTTATAGAGTACTTAACAAACTAACGACAACTTTAATAAACTAAACATGTTTTGAATAGTATACAATTTCACCCGCCCACAACATGAGAACTCAGCTACCTATATCGTTTTTTTCGTCCCGACCGGTCCACCAAGAACTTTGTCACTGTCAGCTTCACCCAAAGCTAACTCCAATGTCTGAAACAAATGAAGGTGGAGGCTTCTTCTTGTTTAATTCGACATGGTTCCAACTGTTGTCGAGTGTCGATCTCAAAATCCGGTAGCTAAAAGTAATTTGTGAAATTACTTTCTTAGAATTGGAGTCAATTAAAGAGTGTATGTCGCCCGACTTGGCGATTTCAGACAAACTGGATCGGCGATTTGTTTTTTTTTTTAAGAATGTTTGTTTTAAAGGTGTACGTATGGGCCAGGGTTCGAAGATAAGAATGGTATGAAGGTAGAAAGGGTATAATAAGAAGCAGTAGTTTGAATAAAGAACCTGTTGTTGATTAAGGGGAAAGAGACAGGATTTAAGTTAAGCTTAGCCTATTAGCTGTGTTTTGAAGTTTATAATGGTCGATCAAACTTTCCCAGGGAGTAATAAATCGAGAAAGAAGGTTGGATTATGTGACCAAAAGAAGAGAGTGATGATTTAAAAATGTTGATGAAAGGAGAGGGTAAGAAAGAATGGATGAATTGTGTAAGAAATCGTAAGGACAAACGATTAAATGAAAGCATGACAATTGACAAGGGAAAATAGATGAAAAAAAAAACGTTTGCGTCGACCCCAACAAATAAAAATAACACGGAAAACGTTAGCTAGTGTCTAATACAGTATTTAGGATTCATCATCTGCCTAGCCTTTTCCCAACTATGTTGGGGTCGGCTTCCAGTCTTACCGGATGCAGCTGAATACCAGTATTTGACTTGGAGCGACTGCCTATCTGACCTCCATAACCCAGTTAATACTGGGTAATACGATACCCCTTGGTAAGACTGGTTGTCAGACTTTCGGGACACTGATTACTGTAACGACTGTCAAAGATCTACAAATGACAGCCGGGGTCAACAGCTTAACGTGCTTTCCGAGGCACGGAGGAAACTCGGTATGTTACGGGTGGTCACCCATCCACAGACCAACCTAGGCAAGCGCGGCTTAACCTAAAGATCGAACTGAGCGGCTGCTATTATTTAGCCACGAGCTCCTCTAATTCAGTATTTAGGATTATTCAATATAATGTCAGGCCGATAGTCTATGTCACTCCAATACATTTTTTATCATCACTAAAGCAAATATGTATATACTAGCAGGCGGCCGCGGCTTAACCCGCGTGATATCGAAAAAACAGACTATAATCTACAAGAGTAAAAAACATCCATACACACCAATCCATTCATCCCCACAAACATTCGTATTTATAATGTTAGTAGGAAGACATCAAAGAAAATATAGTGAGGAAACCTGGATTCAGAAAGCGTGGTGATTACCACGTTTTGCCCAGCAGTGGGTCAGTTATAGGCTAGTTATTAACGCTAATAAGTAGTATGTCTGTGGACTCGTGAAAATCTATACTAATATTATAAAGCTGAAGCTGTTTGTTTGTTTGTTTGAACGCGCTAATCTCAGGAAGTACTGGTTCGATTTGAAAAATTCTTTTAGTGTTGAATAGTCCATTTCTGGAGGAAGGCTATAGGCTATATAAAATCACGCTACGACCAACAGGTGCTGAGCAGCGTGGGTGAAACCGCGAGGAACAGCTAGTGTTGATATAATGAGGAGGAACGAAACACATGCCACTAAAAGAGTGATGAATGTTGATGGAGGAAGAGGTAGAGAAAGGCCAAAGAAAAGATGGATGGATTGTGTAAGGAACGATATGAAGGAGAAAGGAGTAAATGATGCCGTGACGTCTGATAGGGGAGAATGGAAGAAGAAAACGTGTTGCGCCGACCCCAAAGAGAATGGAACTAGGGCAGGAAAATGATGATGATTTAGTATGTCTGTGGTATCGAGAGTCATAATTTTTCATACTTAAGTGATGTCTGATGATGCACTGTCCAACTTTATAGTTTTAATTAATCGGAAACTAGTTTTCAAGAAGCCTACAAATAACAACAAAGGAAGAGATTCACAATCAATTTATTTTTACACGACACGAAAAGTTTTTAATTGAAAGGCATTCATAATATTATTAGTTTTTATAAACCCTTAACTTCATTAAAACGATTAAATTAAAACTAGTTCAATAATAATGACATCATAATGTGTCATATTTGTTATTAAAACTTTATAATCCTTATCAATTCATCACTATCTTAAGCATGTATTGTCTACTAAGAACGATACCTATCTTGCTCTCTCACATAATGTTAGAAAGGGACAGCATGCACAAAAGGTATGCGTAATTGTGCAGCTTAAGTTTAATTGTAGCATGATAATGATCTCTATTGGTTAAAAATGATGTAGAGTAAAAACTGGCCGGTGTGTCACTACTGGGAATCGAACCCGACTAATTAGCGAGAGGACGGGTGCACAGTTACTTCGCGACACTTGTATGTGTAATGAGAGGGTCGGCAGAAATGGCGGCTCAGTTTTGATGGTGATTTTTTTTATGGAAATGGAATATGGAAATTCGGAGGCATTTTTTTTTTGTATTTTCACAGTTTTGTTGTTTATTTAGGAAGGCCAAAGAAAATATGGATGGATTGTATAAGGAATGATATGAAGGAGAAAGGAGTAAATGATGCCGTGACGTCTGATAGGGGAGAATGGAAGAAGAAAACGTGTTGCGCCGACCCCAAATAGAATGGGACAAGGGCAGGAAAATGATGATTTAGAGAAATTAATTAGTTAAAAACAAGGTGATGAATTAGGGTTACGGGTTGTTCGAAAGAGGAACATAAAGGACAAAAGAAGGAATATGGATGGGTTTTAATCAGTAAAATTTACACCCCCCTCCTACTCCGGTCCGCCCAGAATGAGGGTAGTTATTTGTTGATTTTACATCCGGCGATGAATTAATGAATTTATATTTATTGTAGTACATCAAATTAAAGAGTTTTTCCTAAAACAAGCCACAGCAAAATTATATTTTGAATGCATTCCAATTTTGCCTCTTTTCAAACGCAACGCTTTTTTTTACTCTTTACTACAAGAGGGAATATTTCCTAATATTATTCAACTATTACCAACTTTAACACAAGTAAACGACTTGAACTAAAATCTTAAAAAAATTGAAGATGGCAATACTTGTTTCGGTGTATCCTACTATTATAATAAACTCGAAAGTTTGGTAGGATCAATGCATGAATATTTGTTACTCTTCAACGCAAAAACTGCTCAACGGATTTGGATGAAACTTGGGACACAAATATTTTATAACCTTATTTAACACAAAGCACTCTATATATATTTTTTATCTATCCCATTAGGACAGCAAATCTATGCGGGCAAAGACGCGGGCATAATTTAAGCTTGTGTAAAATAAAATATGGATAAATAACAGGGACTTGCACATAAAGTCGAACACGATCAAGAAAACATTGCTGAAACACAATATTGGTAGCATTCATCATTTGTAACTTTTAAATAAATATAAATAAATAAATAATTAAATCAATCAATAAAATTAATTCAATTTTCTTACAATTTATTTGCAGCCAGTACAGTCCCCACTCGTAATAGGTGTTCGACATTCGCCCAGCGGGATGTTACGTGGAAAGCTGCCATGCGTCCATTAAACAACTATAACTATAGTAAAAGTCGGCGCAAGATCTGTCTTTTTGTCATCACCTCGCCATATTGGCAGCATTACTCATTTCGAAAGTTTAATATGGCTTTTAAGCTGTAAATGGCTATCGGACAAGCGTGAGACGGGTTACCAACGTTTTATTTTTAATTTGTTTAATTGCTTGTAAGTGGTCGATTTAAATTTGAATTTGGAATTGATATTATCTGTGATCTGACTGGTTTGTTGTTGACGTTTATTAGATGTGTACCAGGCGTGTAGAATGATAAAAACAATAGCCTAAGTTGGTCTTTCAGCAGTTGGTGCAGTTTTTACAGTTAATGATTATCAGCTAGCCTGCCAGCCAAGCATGGTGGTTATAGACATTACCATAATAAATAAATAAATCTTTATTTATCTCGACACCAATAATTACATGTAATGGCGTTAGGAACCTGGGTAGCGGGTTGTTCGAAAGAGATACGGGGGCCCTGCAACAAATATAGCAAAAGAAGGAACATAGATGGGTTGTAGTCAATAAAAGTTTGACACAACCCCCCTCCGCTCTTTATTAGAAGTTATTTGGTGATTTCCTATACGAATAAAAAGTTGTAAGGACGCCTTTTACGTTGAGATTTGAAATAAATTAAAAAAAAGATTTTGATTTAAAATAAGAATTCTTTCAGAGATATCTATCAAATCATACATTACAATACGTTTTGGATTTAGTATTTCAAATAGAATTTTAAACCGTATTTCTACATGATTTAATATTATAATGAAATTGAATGCAGTTTACCATCTTCTAGGTCTAAGTTCAGAATACTGTTTACATAAATACATGTACCGTTGCAGTTACCAGTCGTTTTCTTCAACCGATTGATGTACCAACTTACAGGATTTAATGCTTATTTGATGCTTAGGTATACACGGCAACCAATCAAGTTATCCATAACCAGTTTATGTAGATCTCTCATTGCACGGAAAATCGATACAAAGTGTAACATGTAGTCGCTTTGTCTGGAAATGTGTCGCCGTGTGGACAATGTCTTACGAAAATACAGTTGCGTTACTAGTTGGTAATTCATACTGCTTCATTGGTGTGGTAGTTGCAAGAGATACAGCTGTGCATAAGGTCTTTGGTTCGATTCGGTCGTAGAAAAAATTGAAACAGGTTTTACTGTCAATAATTTCTCAGTCTGGATTTTGTGAACGTGTGTGTTAATTTTCATCATCATCTGCCTAGCCTTTTCTCAACTTTGTTGGTTTCGGCTTTCAGTCTTACCAGATGCAAGTGAATACCAGTATTTTACATGGAGCGCCTGCCTATCTGAGTTAGAACTGGGTAATCTTTATCCTTACTAATATTATACAAGCGAAAGTGAGTTTGTTGTCACGTCTTCACGCCTAAATGGTCAAACTGATTTTAATGAATTTGGTACAGATATATTAGGGACCCTGGAGACGGACATAGGTTAATTAAAAAAAAAGTGAGATAAGGGGGAGAAAGAGGGAAAAAAGGGGAGAAAAATATATGTTTTTCGATTATCACGCTGTTTAAAGATAGCGTTAGCCTAAAGTAACTATGCCACGCGGACAATGTCGCGGGCGGAAGCTAGTATAAACATAGATAACTGAATTAGGGTTTAATATTTGTTCTCAACTCCTAAAACTTTCGGTGAAACACAGGTGTCATGTTATACTACGAAAATACAGTTAAGATGTTTCCAAATGAATTCTTAACTATACGAATTAAATTCTCATGTACACATTGCCAATACACGATTATTAATAACTTCAATTTAAAAGAAAAATAATCCACGCCTCACAATAAATCGAATCGTGTACTAAAATCGCAACGCATAAGGAAACATATTGATCATCGAAAAAAACGATTACGAAGCGCGAATACGAAAAACAAATAAGCATAACTCATCGGACAGTGATCAGTATCGATTATTAAAATGGCGAGTGGAATCGATTAATCGGAGAGAAATAATAAAGTGAGCGGCCGACGGTTAATTGCTTTGCGCGGACGTAAAGCATTGGGCCTGATAACTTACTCGGTACTGAGAATGTTTGAATCGATTTAGAACGATTACTCGATTACTCGGATGTCGTAATCAGGGTTCTGTAAATTGGTGTCCGTTCCGTGATTGTATGTGGTAAGTTTAGTTTCTCGATTGTAGACTGTTTGGTTGAATTAGATTTGAAACAGTTAACTACTGAGTCAAAATAATGAACACATTTTCTTTTAGAAGTCAATGACCATAAAGAAAATAAGGATGCCATAAAATAGGCGAAAATTAAGCGAAAAATAAAGATGGTACCTACTTTGATGACAAGTTGAAACTATATCGTAATGCTCAAATATCAACACAGTTTCATGGTAAAACGGCAGAAATAAATACATTGCTTTATGTATTTTGTAAGGCAATTCAATTTTCCTTGAAAGAAATGCCGGTTTAATGACAGATATGCTCTTTTCACAATTTCACCATACCAGATACACTGTAGCGAATGTATGGTAATAAAACATGTACTACAACTTCCTTTTACTGACTAAAACCCACCTATGTTCCTTCTATTGCCCTTTATGTTCTGGGGCCACGGTATCTTTTTCAATCAACCCACCGGCTGGCGGTCGCCCTGGCCGGTCTCTCTGCTAGATCTCTTTGAGGCGTGCGTGGAGCACGAAGGCGCCGACGAAACGTCCTGTGCCGACAGGACGTTGTGCCGACCCAAACCCGCAGGATATTATAAGTGATTGACTGCATGCATGGCATATTTCATGGTTATCTTTACGCTCGCAACTTCTACTTTCGCCCCGAAATAACCATTGGGAAACAATCTCATAATTTTCCCATATGTGCCACATTCAGATTTACTTTGGACAAAAACCAAATTTACAAAAAGATACTTCTTATCACAATAAAAGCTAATATCAACCACCAATACTTCAAAACTCAGCACCTTAATAAAAGATCTAAACAAAAGCATATGTAACGCCAGATGTCGCTAGCAAGCCATAAAGCCGGCTGTCAAGCCCGCCACGCCCAGCCGCTACGTCACTTCCCTACCACGTGAGCCACCCCCACCAAATTTTGAGCCGGGGAGGTGAAGTAGCCGCCAGCCAGCCAGCATTATAAAAGCGAGGAGTGATGATTTTATTGTTCTCTTTTTAATAATCATTGTAAGGGAAACCTCTGCCCAAATAAAAGTATAAATCAAGTATATTCGCTTTATTTATATCAGTGTCGTTATACTCAGAAGTGGGATTTAAAAAAAAAAAACCTACGATGAAACGACGCTCTGCTACACAAAAACGTCGGCGGTCGCCTTGTCGGGAGGACGAAGATTCTGCTTCGATAAGCCGGATTTCTGAAAATTCAAACGAAGAAGGGCGATGCACACCACCCGCAAGGAAAATATTGAAGAGTCTCCTTGCACAAGAGGTTGAAAAAGCATTCAACG
This sequence comes from Ochropleura leucogaster, assembly GCA_958449745.1. Lineage (NCBI taxonomy): Eukaryota > Metazoa > Arthropoda > Insecta > Lepidoptera > Noctuidae > Ochropleura > Ochropleura leucogaster. Next base: position 6,294,120 of record OY288223.1, on the reverse strand, counting down.
ATCTGGAACACGAAGCGCCTACCCTCATTCGTCGGAAAGAACACCGTGCCGCATCGTTAATTCCAGAATTTGACCCCGAAAACGAAGAGTGCACAGTTACCGCCTGGATAAAGAAAATTGAGCAACTAGGACAAATACACGGGTGGGATGACAAAACTAAGTCATTTCACCTTCAAGACAAGTTAAGAGGACAGGCAAGAAAGTGGTATAATCGGCTCGATGAGTACGACTTCTCTTGGGAGCAATGGAAAGAAATGCTTCTTCGTGCGTTCCCGAAACATCGAGACTACGCTCATGTTCTCGAAGAAATGCTTAACCGAAAAAAACTACCCTCTGAAAGCATGACAAAATACTACCAAGAAAAAGTTGCTTTGTGCTTCAGAAGCAAACTATCGGATATCGCTACAGTGTCCTGCATCATACGAGGTTTGCCTCTAGCGTTGCAATCAAATGCGAGAGCATTCCAATGCGAACGACCTGACGAGTTATATGAAAATTTCTTATCGGCACTCGACGACTACAAACTTCCTGCACCGGAGACAAGAGGAGGCTACAAGGATATATCGCGCCCCACCGAAAAAAAACCTGCTGCAAACCCTGACACTGATCCATGTCCACGCTGCAAGAAAATTGGACATTTAGTGCGCAACTGTCCATTACCTGACCAACGCAGCTGCTATAAATGCGGCATACAAGGTCACATTGCTCCACGTTGCCCGTTAAATGCTAAAAATGGGCCCGCCTCGGGAGCAGATAGTGTGAAGGAAATAAAGTTGCTTCAAAACTACAATGATATTTACAAAAAGACTGCGAAAATCAACGGCGCCTTTGTGAAATCATACATCGATACGGGTAGTCAAGTAAATGTGATTACAAGCGAAGTAGCTACTCTTCTGGGTCTCGAAGTCAAACCTGCATCCGTTTCTTTGAAGGGATTCTCCGGCGGTTGCATCAACAGTAATGGCGAAGTCGAGTTTCAACTCGAAATTGATGACCTGTGTATGACCTGTAACGCATACTTAACGGACATTGAAATGAGTGGCGTAAATCTTTTGATCGGGAAACCGGTTATAAACAGTGAAGGTGTGTCATTAGTGGTACATGAAGGCAAAGCTACACTTCAGAAGGAACTCGATTTCCTTTCCAGTCTGGATGCTATTGAAGCTATTAGCAGATTTCGTGTCGTCACTGCTGCAAATGAATGCCTACCACCAGGTATCTCCATTATCAAGGTACATATTATTGGCAATGCGGCCAGGAACCACGTCGTAACACCTGCGAGGCACTTCGAGTTTCAAGAAGTATCCTTCTCGCTACCAGCAACGCTTCTCCGTGGAGATGAAGGCTACCTCAAAGTCGTCAATAGCGGATCCAAGGACATCGCATGGAAGAAAGGAACTGTCCTACTTCGCGCTGAGAGCTGCCAGGAGCCATGCATAAATAACCAGGTCAGTCAACATGCCAATATTTGCAATATGCCATTAGCCAAATGTGTTTTACAATTGAGTGCCTCGTGTGTCGATAATTATGCCATTGGTGGGGTAGACTTAGACAAAATTAGGGTAGGCCCGATAAGCAAATCTGATCGTTATCAATTAATTCGTTTGTTATCTCGGTATAGTAACTGTTTTGCTAGCTGTACTAAGGAGTTGGGATGTACGGATTTAGTTCAAATGCGCATTAAATTATCCAATAATGAACCAGTACACCGTAGGCCTTATAGATTAGCACATCATGAACAAGAGATTGTTAAAGTCAAAATTAATGAGCTATTAGAAGCAGGCATTATAAAAGAATCCGAATCAGAGTATGCTTCTCCCATTGTTTTAGTGAAGAAGAAGAACGGAGATAATCGTCTATGTGTCGATTACAGGGCCTTAAATGCGTTAACTATCCGCGATAGATATCCGTTACCTAATATCGATGAGCAAATTTCTAAATTATCCGGTAAGAACTTCTTCACCAGTCTTGATTTAGCCCAAGGGTACCATCAACTGAACATCCATCCTGAAGATACACATAAAACAGCCTTTGTCACACCTCAAGGTCTTTACGAATATAATAGGGTTCCTTTCGGTCTCGCTAACGCTCCCTCAGTTTTTATGCGCTTAATAAACAAGGTCGTAGATAGTTTTGAAAATTTCGAAGTAAATCATTTAAATAAAAATAACTCTAATAATGTCATCAAACGGTCGAAATCGTCAGAGGTAATAGCATTCCTTGATGATCTCTTGCTACCGTCAGTCGACGTTCAAAAAGGTTTAGATTTATTAGAAAAAGTTCTTGAAAAATTACAAACGCAGAATTTAAAATTAAATATGAGCAAATGTTTATTTTTACAAAATAGGATTTCTTATTTAGGTTATGAAATATCATGTGATGGCATTCAACCGGGGGAATTTAAGTTGGCAGCTGTGTCTCAATTTCCCGTTCCGGGTAACGTACACCAAGTGCGTCAATTTATTGGACTATGTAGTTACTTTAGGAAGTTCATCCATAATTTTGCAATAATAGCTCGTCCGCTTACCGAACTAACAAAAAAAAATAAGATGTGGGTATGGGGAGAGTCACAAAAATCTAGTTTTGACAATTTAAAAAATAAATTATGTGATAAGCCGGTGTTAGCGATATATGATCCTAGTTTGCCAACAGAAATTCATACGGATGCATGCAAGTTGGGTATAGCAGGTATTCTTTTACAAACGCAGATTGACGGTAGTTTGCGCCCTGTCTTGTATTTTAGTCGCGTTACCAGTCGGGAAGAAAATGTTTATCACAGCTATGAGCTCGAGACTCTCGCCGTGGTGGAATCGTTGCGAAGGTTTCGAATATATGTGTTGGGTAAAAATGTTCGTGTAATTACGGATTGTAGTGCAGTTCGCGATACAATGACTAAACGGGATCTTATTCCACGCATTGCCCGCTGGTGGCTTTTGATTCAAGACTATGATATAACTATTGACTATAGACCGGGTGAGCGCATGAAACATATCGACGCCTTGAGCAGGAATCCGATAGATGCCGTTAATGTGTTTCGTTTAGAAGTAAAAGATTGGTTTAGTACAGTGCAATGCCAAGATGAAAAGTCGAAACGTATAATTGATTTATTGCAAAGTGGGTGCACAGATAGTGATATAGTAAATAATTATGTAATCGTTGACAGTAGGCTGTATCGTAAAACCCTTTACGGTACCCGATTAGTGGTGCCAAATTTCGCGCGATGGAAAATATTACAAATGCATCATGACGATATTGGCCATGTAGGATTAAAACGGTGCTCAGATCTTATAAAAAATGATTTCTGGTTTCCTAAAATGTCCCGATTCATACGGAAATATGTGACGTCATGTTTACACTGTGCGTACGGTAAAGGTGAATACGGTAGGAAAGAAGGCAAATTATATCCAATCCCTAAACCTACGGAACCAATGAAAATGGTACACATCGATCATTTGGGCCCTTTTAGCAAAACTAAAAAGGGGTACCAATACATGTTAGTTTTGACAGATTCTTTCTCTAAATTCGTTGTTTCTGAGCCTACACGTACTGTTAATTCTGTAGAGACAATTAGAGTTTTAAAACGCATTTTTAGTCTATTCGGTTTTCCAGATCACGTAGTTTCCGATCATGGTAAGGCCTTTACGAGTAGATACTTCAAAAAGTTCGCAACAGAAAAGCAATTTAAACACACGTTAACATCTATTGCATGTCCTAGGTCTAATGGGCAGGTAGAACGAACTAATCGCACAATTCTCGATGCGTTGAGAGCCACGGAACCCAGCGAGGCTTCTCATAATTGGGAAAATAGTTTACCAAATGTCATATGGGGTATTAATAATACTGTTAATAACACAACAGGCTATAAACCATACGATTTAATGTTTGCTCGTGTAGGTAGATCTGTATGTGATGTGTCCATCCCTGATCGAGTTTCTGAGCCAGTGCAATCTAGACGCGATAAGGCTACTAGTCGAATTAGAATAGCTAGCAACAAAATGAAACGTAACTTTGATAAAAGGCGTAAAAATAGTACGATTTATAAAAAAGGCGATTATGTTCTTTGGCGCCAGGCTCCAACTACTAGCGGCAATAAAGTTAATTCTAAGTTAGATGATCTATATTCTGGCCCATATGTTATAATTAAGGAGTTAGGTAATGACCGATATAAACTAAGAAGTATAAAAGGTCTTAGAGGATACAAGAAGTTTACAGGCCTTGTATCCGCTGATTCCTTACGACCATATCGTAGCGTTGCTTCTATGTCCGATAGCGCCAGTAGTGAGGATGAACAATTAGAAACCGAAGATCTCGTAGATCTGCTTGAGAGCTAGATTAAAGGATATTTCCCCAATGTGCAATTTGTTTTGAGCTGACTTGTAATCACTGTTTTGTTGTTCCCATTGCGGGAGCAATAATGTTGCAGGATGGCCGAGTGTAACGCCAGATGTCGCTAGCAAGCCATAAAGCCGGCTGTCAAGCCCGCCACGCCCAGCCGCTACGTCACTTCCCTACCACGTGAGCCACCCCCACCAAATTTTGAGCCGGGGAGGTGAAGTAGCCGCCAGCCAGCCAGCATTATAAAAGCGAGGAGTGATGATTTTATTGTTCTCTTTTTAATAATCATTGTAAGGGAAACCTCTGCCCAAATAAAAGTATAAATCAAGTATATTCGCTTTATTTATATCAGTGTCGTTATACATAATAGTTCGAAGAATAAAATGGGAGATGTTTGCATGCGAGGCTGCGCACTTAGCTTTCAATTTAGCGAGCAAAATGAAGAGATCCACCGACACTGGAAAGGCGTAAAACAATTTTCATGGGCCCTTAGCAGTAACTAACCGAGCGGGTAGGGCTGCTACTGGTTGCTTGTTTTGTGAAACATCTAAGAGTTCTGAAGAAAATAATTGATTAAGTCCATAGTGTTAGTATTAATAACTTACTTAGTGTCTACTGTTAGTAGGTACTGAAGAAAAAGGTTTGGACTAGCTTTTGCCCGCGGCTTCGCTCGCGTTCAAGTCGGGGTTACACAGTTCCCTTTTTATTGATTTGCTACCTGCAGTTTTTGCCTTTGCGCCTTATTCATTTCTAATAGCAAAGCTATGTTTTCTTTCCTCTTTCTTCCTCATATCCCACTTAAAAAAATAGCCTATGTCCGTCTCCTGGGTCCCAACTACCTCTGTCCCAAAATTCATCAAGATCGGTTTAGCCATTAAGGCATGAAAAGGTGACAAACAAACTCACTTTTGCTTTAATAATATTAGTAAGGATAGTTTAAAGTATGACTGACGAAATGGGGGTGTCTATCCTTTCAGGGATTGTAGTTCTGTCGATTAAAATATCCATACCAATATTATAAATGGAAAAGTGTGTTTGTTTGTTTGTCCGTCTTTCGCCACAAAACGGAGCAACGAATTGACATGATATTTTTAGTGGAGATAGTTGAAGGAATGGAGAGTAACATAGGCTACTTTTTATCTCTTTCTTAACTCCCACTTCCCTAAAATTGGAGGTGGACACGAGCGAAGCTGCGAGCAAAAGGTGGTTTTGAATATAGCTTGTAGTTCACTTTTCTAGTAGCTTATTTTGTTCCACAGCTGTTTAAAGTTTGGAAAGGAATGAGGCCTTTCTAACTCTCTCTCTGGTGATCGGGCAGGAACGAGTCCAAATCGTCCCAATCTTCGTAGGCGTGGGCCTTCGTTGGTGGCGCCGACCATTTTCAGGCACTCCCTGGCCCATCTGTCTTAACCCAGCCTAGAAATGTAACACGTCCTGTCCTATTTCAACTTAACATTATTTTTTACCAAAATTTTGCTAGCCAAAATATAGTTTCCGAAACAGGAATCAATGTAGTTTAAAAATAGTTTTTTTAATAGCACTCACTCCTCTTTCTATTAATTAATGTTGCAATGTTTTATTTATTTAATCTTAGTCAGTGATATATTTTAATAAATCGGTATGATCCAGGTAATAATTAGCGGGTTATTAAGCAGTCTTCTCAACAGTCTTTGGGTGAACTTATCATAACATTTTAAAACTAACAACATCTCCCAGACAATCTCCATATTAACTTTTCTTCATCTCAATACTTCTAAACAAAATTCTAAAAGTGCCAGTCGGTGGCAGCCCTACAAGAGGTTCCAATTGGCTGTCTGGCTAAGTGCCGTTGCCTGTGGGCTAATTAAAACATCAGCCAGGCTCCGGCCATGTTGCTCTCGACAGATAATCTTTCATATTTTGTCTTAGCTGTCAAACGGTGCTTCAGGCATTCGGCCTGCCTTTTCACCTTAATTTTACCCTGAGGATGAGTAGCTTTTTAAGAATTAGTCTCCATCAGCTAATGATCGGGAAAAGATTTATTTTTTTTATTCTGTATGGCTGTGATTGCAAAAACGAAATGGAAAAACAATTGAAGTTTCAAAGAACAGTTTTTTATTTATTATCTTTTGTTTTGACATATTCTGGTTATGATGATGGTTATTGCATGTACCTACAGCACTAGCTTATACGGTACAATCCCTTATAATGTTTGTAAAAGTATAATAAGAAATTATAATTTGTGTGTGTGTTAAGGTTCCGTATCTCAGAAGAAAAAACGGAACCCTTATAGGATCACTTTGTTGTCTGTCTGTTTGTCTGACTCTCTGTCAAGACCCTTTATCTCGGGAACGCGTGAAGGTACAGTTAAAGTTGAAATTGAAACCATATACTCAACTCTGTGGTCCCTTCTGCTGTGAAAAGTTAACCCTCTAAGTCTAAGCAGTCAAAAGAAATGACCGTTTATGTCGCAAGTTTGTACGGAACCCTTGGTGCGCAAGTCTCGTTCCGTCTGTCTTTTTATTTCAAAATTGGTCATTCTTTCTCTGCATCATTAAACTTTGATCTACTAGGAATCGAAATTAGTATTATCAAAGTCTATTTAACTTGATTTTAATCAATAAACGGGCGGCGTATTTTGGTCGGGGCTATTATAGTAGAACAACTCATGTTTTAAATCTCGAATGATTTCCATTATTGAATCATTTTCACCTTACAAAGACAAAATCCCATTCATTCTCAACAAATTCCTTTTTTGAAAGACAACTATTCTCGCAAAGGCAACATCACATGCAGGCTAGATTATTTGATATCTCGATTCCCGCACTAGTTATAGTGTTGTACCTTTCCGAATGACAAATGAATCGATATCGCGGAGAAGGCGTGCGCTGATTAGTTATAGGTGGCACTTGGTCATTACGCTGCCGCGCCCACTCACAACTGAATTTAAATTAACTTCAGGTCCTACTGCAAGTTCTAGATTGTTTTTCGGTGTAGGGAATTTGTGAGAATCGGTTTGATAACATTGAAGTTTCCAAAAACAAATTTAGTTCTTTATTCTCCCCAATTTATTTGGGGTCAGCGCAACATGACTTTTTATTCCACACCTCTTTTTTGCCATATATCCTTCGCACAGGCCATCCTTCGATCCGTTGGTCTTCATCTACTCCTATAGGCATACCCATCCATATTCATATTCTGAACTGTCATGACAATATTTTCCTTATTCCTCTGCATCACATCCCCATACCAAGTCAACCGATTACCATATAAACATAAAATCTTCTTTAGTAGAATTGTTCCACACTTCCACAACAATTAATGTTGAGTATGGGTCATAGGCTCTTACCTTGTGTGAAAACTGCTCTAGTCTGCTTGTCTCATTCAGGTTTTTTTCGCCATCTTCTGGATATCGTTATCTACGCATTTGTAGGCGTAAAAATGTTTCTTCTACTAATCTCAGTAACTATAGCGTTAGATTTTTTATTAGTGATATCACAATGTGTTGTCAAGTGCTGCCTATTCATATTTTCGAGCTCTACAAAAGTAATTTTTAGTTTTATGATGACATTGCCTTGCAGCTTATTGATTAGTAATAGCAACGCTAAGGTTTCCCTTTTCTTTCCTCTTTCTCCCTCATATTCCACTTTAAGGTGCAGTATTATGTCGTTGACCTTGTTCATACATTTTGACGTTGGAATTTACTGCATACGTTTGTCGTAAAAATACAAATAAATTTGTATAAAATTAAATATTAACTATTCAATCAAAAACAATCCATCATTGAACGCAGTTTGGCATTGGAAATTTCATTGTATACTTTTGATTATAATTACGATTAATATTGAAGAGATAAACTGCTTTAAAAGAGAATTTAGAGGTGTGTTTGAATATTTTTTTTACACATTTTAGTATATTTAATTATAATTTGAATTCCATCAATGTATGCAAAAAAGCCTTAAAATTATCATATTTTTTTCAGTTCTTAAAATTATGTATGGTTTAAGAGATACACTGCGTTAAAAAACCTGATTTTTGGCCGTTCTCAAGAAATCTTCACCTTAAATAGCCTATGTCCGTCTTCTGGTTCCCAACTATCTCTGTACCAAAATTCATCAAAATCGGTTTGACCATTAAAGCGTGAAGATGTAAAAAAAAAAAAAAACACTTTCGCTTTTATAATATTAGTAAAGACTGGTCTGAATCCTTCAGAGCTTATGGTATTTTGGATGGATTGTTTGGATTTAGAGTCAAACCACTTTTCGCACCCTGGTTGCCAAAGGCAGTTTTCAAAAATTTTTGATTTTAATCACACTATGAAGTAGTCACTTTAGAAGCGATGATTGATTTTAATAATTTTTTGGCACTTAATGTTCGGCTGCAGGGTAAACATAGGCCCTGCATCTCCCAAAGTCTGCTAATTTTTGGCAAATATCTACATCTCATTTGCAAAACTTCATGGTAGGGGTCACAATTTATGAAATTAATCGAGTATTGCGAAGAATAAAAATGATTTAGGTTTTAATCTTACGATTGTGCTTCGGATTTGTTATTGGTTTATAAAAAATAAATAATTGGTAGTCCATGTTTATTATTGCCGAGAGAGAAATATTATATTTTTAACTGTGCGAATATTCATAAGAGGTGATTTTGAAATGGGATCGAATTGAAATTGCTTGACTGAGATAATTTTGTAGTTTCTTCAGAAAAGAGATTCTTTACATTTCTTTTGTTTTATAAGAATTAAGACAGGAAGTACTGTGTAATCTTGTGGCAATCAAAATGTTTTAAAAAACTTGAGAGGGACACCTGGATGGAACGAAGTTATTATTAATTATGTACAAAAAACCTGTATACACTCAACAAAAATAATCGTCGTGACACCATACATCACCACCAGAATTAAAGACAGCGAAATACGCGCACGCCGCACGGCTTACAACTATAGTAAAAAGTGTCGTTACAACTTTTGGCCTTAAGCGAAAAGTGTCGTTACACTTTTGGTCTTAAGCAAAAAGTGTCGTTACAGCTATTGGTTTAACAAATTCAACGCGGGATAAGGAACTTCGTTCCAAAAAACTTTGCCCCTCTAATAGGAATTTCTCTTGTATCTTGGGTGCGTTTTCTTTTCTTCTTTCTATTTTAGCCTTTTTTATCCATTATGGAGTAGGCCTTCTTCAACTTTCTCCATTCCTCTCTGTTTTGCGCCCTTTGTATCCAGTCCAAACCAGCGACTTTCTTCACGTCATCTTTCCAGAGCATTAGTGGTCGTTCTTGAGAGCGCTTATCACCCCACGGCTTCCATTCCAGGATACGTTTGCATCAGGACATCTAATTTTGGGCCACGTGTCCAGCCCATTTCCATTTGAGGCGCGCTACCCGTTTCGTTACGTCTGCGACTTTGCTTTGCTTTGGAAGCCATTTATTTGTTTTGCGGTCCATCAATGACATTTAATTGTTTGCAAGCAATTAAACTCACAAACAAAATAGTCAGACCCAAAACAATTATTTGTAGGCCATACAAAATGTTGATAAACCATATAACATAAATTCACGCCATTAATCCCCGAAGGGTCCAGCAGAGGTGTACTTTATAGTGTACTTATATTTCGGCAGATGTAATAGGAGCTGAGCCTATTGTCATCAACACGACACGGTTGGTGCGATCGACTGCTGCGCTGCGTGTCGCGGGTTCGATTCCCGCACGAAACAAATATTTGTATGACCTACAGGTTGTTGTTTTGGGTCTGGCTGTTTGTGTATGTGAGTTTAAATGTTCGTAAATGCACCCACGATACAGGAGAAATTCCTTGCGTAGGACAACGTTTAAAAAAAACGAGCTCCAATGGAAAATGAAACTGTTGTTTTTTTATACAAAACCCAATAAAACTTTGCCCAACCCAGGAATTAGTTCCAAGACATCCTCAAAGTGGCGCTTGCTACCGTTAGTCCAACGAGACCCTAGAAATACTAGACGCTTTACCATAATCAAAAGAGAAACCATAGTGAAGAGATGAAAAAGATAGATAAAGGTAAAAATTGGACAACGATTCATGGCCCCAACCACCAAGAAAACACACAGTTAACAATATTTTTTAACCCTTCCGTGCCGCCTAGATAAAAATCAACAGCTTTGGTGGCCAAACAAACGACTGGCCACTAAGACAAAGCGCGGAAATATGCAAAGAATCTAAATTGGACCAAAAGGGCTACCCTGGAATGCCATCAATCAGATAATTAAAAGTAAATTATGTTTAATTCATGTTTTGGGCCAATTACTCGTGTTTGTAGGTTACTCATTGGCTGTACGCGGAGTTTCCGTTGCCTATTAATTATGACAAATTGGCTTTGCTTTTAAGCAGTGATTAGGCTTACGAAATGTAATTAGGATCAGGGTTCCGTGGTAGTTTCAATGAGATAAGTTTGATAAATGTAAGATTGGAGTTTGTTGACTAAGGTCGTTTATTTTCATGAGAAATTATGTACCTAGTTAGGAAAAAAAGCATTGCCATTTAACGTGGTAATGCTGCCTTCTGGGTCTTCTGTCTTCAGTCTTCTGTCTTCTGGTTACATTTTCGCGATGTGGAAGGAAACTTCGACGCCTGAGCTTATTGTTTACTTAGATCGTTTATAATTTAGTTAGTTAGTTTATTAGAGTTCCGTACCTACTTCAAAAGGAAAAACGGAACCATTTTGGGATCACTTTGTTTCTAAATATATATTTCTAAATATCTGCTTTGAGTTTGAGTTTGAAATATTTTCTCTATTGTAATACCATCAAAATCCAGAAATCAAATCAGCTCTCACATTCATTTGAGTCTAGATGTATTCAAATTATGTACTACACGGCTGATTGTTTTTCAAGATTTCGATGCTGGTCCCATAGAGAAAATTATACAATTTGATAGTCTGTATCAGACGCTGAAGTATGACAACACCTTTCTGGTAGACGCTGTTTGAGTAAGCAGCCAAAAGATTTGGCATGGTACGGAGATTATGGCGAGTCGATTCCCGGCCACCGTAGATGTGGGTCTGTGGCGTGTGTCTTTCGTCCATCCGTGTAGTGACGACAGGCCGTGTCGACGGCACGTTCTTGTTCCAGGCGCGCCTCAAAGATATATCAGCAAAGTAGAGAGGCCTGCCAGGGTTGCGGGTTGTTTGAATAAGATACCACGGCCCCGAAACACAAAGGGCAAAAGAAGAAACATGGATGGGTTTTAGTCAGTAAAAGCCCGACACTGCCCCCCGCTCCGCCCGGAGCGAGGGAAGTTATTTGATGATTTCTCATCCTAAAAAAAGGGTTGTACCACAACTCAACTTACCTACAATGTCCATGTTTCCCATAAGTTAGCAGGACGGCGTCATTACGAATAAACTGGCCAATTACAATAAATTACCAGCCCGCAGTAACGGCCATTTTTGTAAATATATTTATATACTTGTAATAAAACTGTTGTATGTTATGTGTGGTAAAGTTTTTGTTGGTATTCGCTTGTAAGGGTTTAAGTACAAGCTTACGTACTTAAATGTATGACAGTTGGTTAGGTTGTCTGTACGGGTTTAGATTTTCCTACTGGGTTAGGTTTATCACCTGCTACGTTAAGTAAATACTCCTTTTGTTTTATTCACGTCATTGAGGGCTTTCTATGACGAAATTGATTGTATTTTAAGATCAATATCTTTAAGATTGTACTGGAAATCAGAAAAATCAATGGTTCAGAGAAAAAAAATCCAAGTAAGACGGGTAATTTATAATTTATTTAAATTTGATTAATTTATAATTATTAGTTTAACCATAATTATACTTGATTGGATCTCATTTCTACTAGCCAAAATCGGACAAATTTGCTTTTAATATTATTATTTAATTTAATCATTACTGTTTTATGATTATGACGCACATAAAACATTGAACTTTTCGCAGTGATCAAAAACTCAAACATTTTTTTTGGAGGTTTCGTACCTTTAACTAAGTGTTTCGTAGAACCACACTCAAACCCGTGGCATCAACTAGTTCACAAATGAGTAATTAATGTCTCCAAGCGCGTTCACTAACCGACGCGGCATACGAATCTCTGCATTTAAAAGTATTATCATTCATTATGGCGCAGCAAGTTTTTAGCCAAAGACACCAATTAGTGAGTGGAACAGGAAGTTATGGCGTCCCTACCCCATAACAAGACATATAAGGACTCCTTGATAAACTTTATGGCCGATGTCTTCATAGACTTTCAATCGAGTAGAAACGCGAGTAGTTTATGGTAAATTGTGATAGATTTGACGAGTATTTTATCTGTGTTGTTTATGGTTGAAAAAATGTTTTTGTTTATGGTCGCTGATAGAGGTAGGGCCACATTATTTCGTTTTAATAGCTTTTTCGAATATTAGCGGTCGCTAGCTTTTTATTTTAACAATATTTATGATTGACCAAAGGCATAACTTTTATTTACTACAATGGACTTTCATATTTAAGCATTTATAAATATAAATGATAAGATCGATAATTATGTATCTGCAAATATGGACCTCAAGAACACTATATCAATAAATAATTGCGCTACAGTTTATTAAAGGAACAGTAATTATTAGTTAATAATAGTTATGGCAGGAGTTCCGTTTGAATAAAACCGCATTATTGTACTAATAACGAATTTATAATTTAATCAATAATTTACAAATAGTCCGTAGTCCACATCTATGTTTAGGTTTCTATTTAAAGGCGATTATTAACATAGATTCAAATCAAACTAGGTAAACTATTACTTTTACTTTTTTTGTACAGAATTTAAGTGGTTATTTATTGTTACGAGCAACGATTTTGACAGCAAAAAAATATTGATTTTGACTCTTTATTGGACTAAAGCCACAATGATCAATTGGCCATTGTATGACGTTGACACAGGGCTCTGATGGAAAACATTTTCGTAAAATACATAAAAAAGTCGATTGCGTTCGTTTCCTCTATAGAAACTAACACCAAAAGACTTTGGAAGTTATATTTGTAAAAGCTTGTTCTGTCAAAGATCACTGCATCGCTGCTCCTAACAAAATCAGCTATCAAATAAAAAAAAGGTAATAAATATGAATGATTTTTAATTAATATGACACAAAAGCGATTAAACTTAACTTTTTCAAGTACTTATTGTGATAAAACTATGGCTTAAACTAGTAGTTATATAGAGTTATTATGTTGGAAACGACATGTGAAAGTTTTCGCGCCATAATTGGCACTATGTTGCCAGTTGGAATAATTTTACTCAGTTTGGTAAGGAATTGGAAATTTTTGTATTAGGTAGCTAAGATGAATGTGAATAGGTAGGTACGTTTATAATACAATATGCTGTTTTTAAGTTTATGTTGTTTCCAATAAAATGCTCTAAAAAGTAATTTTCACAAAATCTATGATCAGTGATTCGTTTTAAAAAATCTAATGCTTTAGAAATACACTTAAGTAGTACATAATAATATATATTCGATCTTACGTATACAATAATTTATTTAAATATTATTTACATTACTATTTGCACATCAGTAAGTTTACTTAAACATATTTAAGTACAGAAACCTTATAGCTAACATCCGTTTAGTAATTGGAAAATGACAGCTCAAATATTTTTTTAAATGACATGCAAAAAAGTAAAAAAAATGCAAAGAGGTAGAATTAAAAGGAACATGTAGTCCGAATGGAGGGTATGTGGGAAATTAAATGAAGAGCTTGATAAGGAATTTATTTAAAATTTAAAAATACATGGCCTGAAAAGATTAATGGTAATTAACACATTTTGATAGCAAAGAACATTACATACACATTACTATACAGTAATGTGTATGTAATGTATATATACTATAAGTACATTACTATTTTCCTTAATTGAGTGACGTGTTTTTCAGTTAGTATTAAGGTTTATTAATATAAAAAAAATGGTTAATAAAAAAATTTTCCTTAACATAGGTATCAGAATTTGGCGACAGTGGCAAATAATTATAACTATTTCAGACTGTGGTTTGAAGCTGATTTGAAGAAGTATATAAACTACGTAAGAATATTTATATTTCATTACAAATAATAGTTCAATGTGCTGATTTAGGTACTTCAGAACTGATTTTAACTTTTAGTAAATTACTTAGTAAACATTATTTATTTTTTAAGTAGGTATAAACGTAAACTTATTTACAATTTTCTATCCAGTTCTATAAATAACCATTATTTTGACAAATTGCACTTATAGAGAGTTTTTCATTTCGTGTACTTATATGAGTAACCAAAATGTTTGCTACAAGGAGTTTATACACACAAAGTTAATATTATTTTAACAGTTTTAATACAGTTACAATAATAATTATCATTTTATATTTAAAAACTTCAGAAACTATTCTCATAAATGTGTCCACACCCTTAGTTCTGGGAACTCACTAAACGAACAGAGTTTATTTTGAAATTGGAACACTTTTCTTTTTATACATTGTCCTTCACTTTTTCAACTTTGGATTCTCGAACACCAGTGTTTTTGGTCCCTATTCTCAATACTCTACTAAATCTAACGTCGCGACGATTAAGAAAATCTAGAAATGTCTAGGCGTGCTGTTTTTGTAGATACGTCGTGCACTAACGCGAAATTATAACAAGAGCATCTTGTAGAAAAACCATAAATATTTTCACTATATTAACATTCACGTTGACTTATCGATTAGATAATTCTAGAGATGCAAATGATAACTTTAAATTAAAGTACCGATACAATTTGTAGACATCGAGCAACAGCGCGGAGAAAACATTTTCATTACAATGCGTGATTCAAAACTCACAGCAATAAACAAAACACTGCACTTATACCAGAATAGGGACCCTTTCAATTTAAATTTCGAACACACCGTTTCAAGATGGCGGCTGATCGTTTGCTTCACGCGTTGCCGCGTGATCCATTCGTCAATGTGGCTGAAGAGAATTTAGTATATTCATGTTTATTGCGTGTTGGTGGCTTGGTGGACCTCCAAGGAAGCTGAGCTGGGGCCTGGAGGCAGCTGCCATGGCTGCGAAGAGCGGAGGCGCCCCCCCTCCACCGAATAACGCGAAGGAAGGCGGCAGGAGGGGCCGGGCGGATAGCCTCAGTTTTTCTATCTCAGCTTCTTGTAATCGTTTCGCTTTCGCGCGGCGATTTTGGAACCATATTTTTACCTGGAATAAAATAGTTATATTAGGAACTGGTTTGTTTTGTATTTAATAAAGGGTTTTCTAGTTCAACAGTTGGCTTATGTAATTTTTTTAGAGCGAAATAGAGCGTCATGGTTATGGATGGTGATGAGGGATCTTTTAAATACTTGTGCAATCGTTAATCGTCAAAAACCAGTAAAATCATTTTCATTAAAATTTAAAATCGATTTTTACATGGGTGTTCAAATAACCTCGGAGGCTACGTACACAGATCGATTTAATCGTTTTCTATGAAATGGTAGGCAAAAAATCTATGGTTCCTTTCTTCGCTATTCGACGGACATAAAGATTCAGCTCTCACCTGTGTCTCAGTAAGTCTAAGTGATGAAGAGAACTCTGCTCTCTCCGCAATGCTCAGATACTGTTTATCTCTGAACTTCTTCTCCAAAGCCAGGAGTTGCTGCGTGGTGAAGGGCGTCCGAGGCTTGCGGTTCGGTTTGTGCTTGCGAAGCTGGCAGCGTACCACGGGAGGACCGCTAGGGGCACCTGCTGGACAAAGAAAAAGAATCTTAGTAAACACTTCCTAGGGTTCTTTTTTCTGTATAGTTGATGGTTTGATTCAGAAGACTGAATAATACTCGGGCAATTGAGACATAGGAAATCTTAAAAGCATGCAAAAAACCTATTGCTTCTTTTAAATCTGACTCATTTCTAGTCTGATCATGGGGCGGAATATGCTGAAGTTTTAAGAGAGTCAAATAATTCACAATTAAACAAAATTGTGATGTGATGATGCACCTGTCATTGTTGATGTCGATATAAATAAATATTTAAGATTATTCAGTTTCAAGCATAAAATATCATAACCGGTACTATTGCTGAATAATTTCAAGCGAAGAGCCATTTTAAAGCGTTGATTGTTCTCTATGGAGAAGAATGTGTATGAAACTCCATGGACACTAATTTAAATAATACAAAAATGTGAGAACGATGTAGGGCTTATTGGACGATTCGCACGAATTTAACTCGCACAAAACGTGCGAATCGACTCCTTTAAAACATATTTTTTTTCTGTAGTCGATTCGCACGAGTGAAACAAATTTGACCTTACTACTTCTGTGCTCAGGTGTCGATTCGCACGCCAATAAATGAAATTCGTGCGAATCGAAATTAAAAGAAATTACTTCCATCTATAAATTCTGTCTATACATTCTGTCTATGTGTAGACAAAGCGTTTCTACACATTAAAAAATATATAAGGTGTGTTAAAGGATAACGATAAGGACCCAATTCTAATTTTTTTAGATTTTACGTCTATGTATCTGCAATGCAGTCTGTGAATTCCGCATTGACATCCGTTTCCTAGCCACATTCGGTGTGAAATTCGGCCGTTAGTTTAACTACGGTTAAACTACGCATCGACCGTGCAAAACGTCAGTTATGACTGACACAGTTATTCTGTCGGTTAAAATTACTACGGCCGTGTTTGCACAGGAAGAGCTTTTGAAAGTTTAAGTGCATGTGTGCCGGTTATTAGCGAAAATGCTCGTTATTCAGAAACGTTACTGTTTCGGTGGTAAAGTGCGGTTGTACTACACGGATGTCTTAGTGGACCACCTTGGTGGTTTTTAAGAGTGTCCAGTAATAGTATGGGTAAGATGTAGGTGACGGGGTTGTGTTGTGAACAGGGTCTTACCGTAACAATTGACAGACGAAAATTAGTCTTCTTACAATAGCAATAAGTGTCAGTTTTTTTACAAAGATTAAAAACCGCCTTTATGCTCTTGTGATATATGCTATTGTGGTATTGTGGGCCTATATGCAATTTGTGTAGCAGCCTGCGTGCCATGGGTTCGATCGAAACAAATTTTTGTATGACCTACAGTGGTTATTCCGGGTCTGACTATTTGTGTATGTAAGTTTGAATATTTGCAAAAGCACCCACGATATAGGAGAATTCTATAATGCGGGGCAACATTTTTTTTTCAAAATGAAATGGCCTAGAAATGATCTTGCCCTTTTTTCTTCATAGAGATCATAGCAACTAGAGTACTGTCACAAGTTATTATGCCTTGTAACCGGGACTGTAGCTTCATTAACGTAACGTTTCTGGTCATACGTGCAAATAAAACGAACCTACTCCGACAAATGTTCCTATTGCTTTCTCAAACTAGACTAAACAATATAACTTCACGCCTGTAAACTGCGAAAGAGTAGGTAGAGATAATAACACACACACTATACGTCAGTCACGTTTAAGTCCCATGTTATAGGAGCGCGCCTATTACCAGCAACTAGTCACAAAACCAAACTCCACGGCTTTTATAGAAAATATCCTTATAGAAAAACCCAATAACACTTTGCCAGATCCAGGACTCGAACCCGGGACTTGCAACCACTCGTCCAACTAGAATAACATGTAAGTAAAATCACATAAATACTTCCGATAAAAACAACAACAAACATAAGCATACATTTCCATACATTATCGTTCTGTTATCAGTTTATCACATTCATTAAACCACAACCGGTGTCATTAGCTGGATAACATTACATGCTGAATCGGTCCAATCGATTTGAATATTAAAACATCGATTCACTGGACTGTATAATCACGCTATGGCCCGGCCTATTGTCTCGCTTCCGGCCGCTAAAGAGCCTATTAACGGTGAAATCAATGGATTAATTCAAATTTTAATTAAGTTTTGGTGGTGAATTCTGGAATTTGGTGGATGTGGTGTGGTTTTATTGTTGTTTTGTTGCTGCTAGTGTATTGTTTTAGGGTTTCGTACCTAGTATATTAGAGGAAGGTTGAAAGCTGCGCCTGTTACAGAAAAATTGAAGGGGTGTTTGTCTTATACCAAGACAAACGACTCCCTTTCATTACAATGAGGAGGGATGAAGCACATGTGACAAAAAGAGTGATGGGTCTGAATGTTGATGGACGGAGAACGAGAGGAAGGCCAAGGAAAAGATGGATGGATGGTGTAAGAAATAATATGAAGGAGAAAGGATTAAAAGATGCTGTGACGTCTGATAGGGGAGAATGGAAGAAGAAAACGTGTTCACCAACTCCAAATAGAATGGGACAAGGGCAGGAAAATGATGTACCTCGAAAGGAAATAACGGAAACCTTATACGATTACTTGATTGTGCGTCTGTCAGTTTGATAGAGAATTAGCGGTAGTTGCAGTTAATGTATTCTACACAGTAAAGAACGGGAGACGACTCCCGGCCACCGTAGGCGCTGGTTTGTGGACGGTGAGCAATTGGTAGCACCGTTGGTAGTCTAGTGACGACAGCCCGTGACAACGCCGACGGCTAGTTCGGGTTCCACGCGCACCTCAAAGAGATGTCAGCAAAGCAGAGGGGCCAGCTGGGGCCACTCCCTCCGATGCGGGTTGATCGAAAGAGATACCACGACCATGGGTTTGAGTCAGCAAAAGTCTGGCACCCCCCTCTGCATGTGTGCTAGTTGGTCACCAGCAACTAAAAATACATGATATGAAAACCTGAAAACAATTACTGAATTGGTGGTTATGTGCATCTTTTCTCGACGTTTTATTAGTGCCCATGTGGGCCTATGTGAAATAAAAATATTTTGATTTGATTGATTGATGTTTTTGAGTTCGTTTTGGGTTAAAACACCAGTCCAAGTGCCTTTTTAGTATTTCGATATCGCCCAGAGGTTGGTCGATTCTTCACGTAATTAAAGGGCTGGCTTTAATTATGGCGAAAGAATCAGCATTGCCAACTAACATGGCAAATCCAGTCTTCTGGGCACTTTTCCTCTTGACAGCGACATAAACAAATTATATATTTGTCAATTTTGAAACTTGTATATATTTGTATTATTTTCTTTACATCTATTTGTAAATAATGTAAGTATTTACAAGTCAGTCTCATTTAAAAATGTGCTTACCTAATCATTCAATTATAATGCAAAATAATTAACCTACCAGACTTCATTGTTACTGTTTAATACGTAATAAAATCAATTCGCATGTTAATTTTTCGATTTCCCTTGAAGATCGTTTGAATGGAATTGCTTGAACTTATTACTGACATTACACCTCGATTAACATACAAAATGTTGGATTTAAATATGTGATTATTATAATTTTGTAATTACAAAATTACGTGTGTTAAAGATTTAGTTGCATAACGCCTGTAATGCCCGAAGGGTAAGGTAGAGGTGCACCTAAAGTACATCCTTATATTCTTGAAATGAAGAATGTAAATGAAGTGTATAAGGGGATGACGCTGGTTGCCGAGATACAGGTTCTGTCCTAGTTCGGCAGCTGGCACCCGCGGCTTCGCCCGCGTGGTATCGAAAAAAAAGTAAAGTATGTGTTATTCCAGACTATAATCTACCTCTTTGCAAAATTTAATTAAGATTCGTTCAGCTGTTTTGACGTGTAAGAGTAACAAACATCCGTATTAAGTAGGATTAAGCCTATTACTTGTGAAATGTGTTTATGTCAAATTGTTTTTGGTGAAATAAATAACTATTTTGTTCTGTTCTACAATTCGCCAGTTATGTCTATGTCCCATATAAGAAGAGGAGAGCCTATTGCCAATAACCGGGCACTAATCTAAACTCCGTTGCTGCGACTGAGAAATTCCTGATGAAAAACCCTATAACACTATACCTTACCCAGGAATTGAACCGAGGACCTCATGGTCAGCAGTCGCGCTTATGACCACTAGAACAACGATGCAGTCCCTGTCGAAAATCGAACACAGGGCCCTAAAAACTTAGGCGGGGTTAACCATAGACAAAATTAACTTTTATTGTTTTGAAGTACTTAAGGGAAAGGCGATTGAGCTGGAGTGAAGAAGAAAATGAATTATTTGTTTAATAAATGAAAGACAATGATAAGTGTTGGTACCTATGTGATATTTAAGACGAAAGAAACCAGTATATTACTAGACTAATCATCATCATAAACATCAAGTACAAAAAAAAAACTTTCACCAAGTCGACCTTCAACGACTCAATACGTACAGAAGGCAATAAGGCGAAGACTATCCCCTGAATGCCTATCCGTGGCGCTCCGGTGATAAAATACAACAATTTCAATAGCCCCCACCTGCGGACATATCAATGCTCGCTACCGAACGTTAATGAAGATATAATATCCATCTCTAAACGTATTTATTTTCCCGCGCGCGCCATTTTGTGCAGCGATGACAGACCATAGAGCATTTTGTGTAATGGCCGCCAATTAAGCGCGCCGTTTGGGCTACTTAATAGGATTTAGTTGTCAATGTCGCGATTTAATTGGATTGTTGTAATCTCTGTTTGTTATTGAATAAATTACTTTGTGTCCGCTTGTTTTTCTGCTGAATAAATGGTCGGGAAGCCGATAAGCGTATTACGTTTAACTAACTGTTATCGTTTGTTTTTCTCTTTGTTGTGTGTTTAGTGTAACGTATACTAGCAACTTTGTTGCTTGTAGATTTTTACCTGTCTATCCCCACTTGTTTGTAAATTAATTAGCAGTCTATTAAATGTGTTCCGCTGTGCAGGTTTCTAATTAAAATGCGAGTTAAATAGTACCTATTAATGTTTCTATTAATTTCAAATGCAAACTAGGTGTTTGTTTCAACATTTTCTCTAAGCAGAACAATAAGACAGTATAAATGGACGGAACAATTAAATTTCCGCCGCATTGAGTGTCAGGCTTATTAAAACTACAATGTAATGTAGCATTGGCAGGTATATGACAAGCAGAATTCATGGCACGTCAGCGTGTTAGCCATCCATCAGTAATCACTTAAAAATTACCGACACGACCGACTAATTAGCAAGAAAATGCGATCTCTAGCCATTTTCCGGTAAATAAGCATTATTGATGCACCACTCGCCCGCACAACTAGAATGTTTTTTTTTTTCAACTCTTGGAAAATCGAACAATTATGGGATTAAATACTGCAATTTATGGAGTGTATTTCCAAATAGAGCATATTTTTAAAAGGCTAAGGGCGGTTTTAACGATTTGAACACATAAATGGGGCGTTTTATGGGTAAAAAGTGGGATAGTGACATTAATAAAGCATTCGATCGAATTGAATTTCAACTAGAATGGTATTCGGTAAAAAAGTCGTTTATTTATTAAGGCCCAACTAGCTTGTCTATTTTAATAGCTGATGTTTTTGTAAGACTTTCTTTAAATCAAAAGAATGTAATCCAATAGACACACGGTTATCATCTGCATTTTTTTTTGGGACGGACTGTTACATTTTACTAAAACCCTTCCATGTTCTTTCTTTTGCCCTTTATGTTCCGGGGTCGCAGTATCTCTTTCGACCAACCCAACAACATAGACCATAATCTGTCTGCTTTTAGATATTCTAATGTTTCTGATAATATTAATGACAAAAAAACTGTGAGCTAAAATAACAGAAATCTCATGCCCTGCCAGAGTGAGGCGTGGTTCCGTCAGAACTGGAAGAAGGACGCGCGTGTTCGTAGAAGGTAGAAGGAGACAAGCCAGGCTTTCGACAGATGAACTCGTAGTGTGAACTTATGTTTTAACAGTGTACAACGACACACGTTTCGAAGGAACTTTGACAGATTTCAAGGTATTTTTTTTCAATCAGTTTAAATCAATATCCACCACATATTATAAGTTTTCACGGTTTATAGTGTCAGCCGTCACTTCGTGTGCATTAGTTTTAGTTTTAATTGTATATAATGCGTATTTGCAAGAAGTAGAAATCAGGGAAGATATGCCGAAAGTGACAATTTAAATAATATTTAAAATATCAATTTTGAAAAATGCCCTTTTAAAATGTTAGTGTTCTAAATGATATTCAATATCAAAATAATTACTCAGTTCATCATCATAGCAAATTAAAAATAACTAATCGATAACAACGGCGCACGACTAGTATTATTGCATTCTCCTCACTATAAAATGTCAGTAATGATTAGATGCATACAAAACAGGATTTTGAACAGCAAAAAATTTCACGCTTCATCGAATACGAGTCACAGAATACTGGTCAAACGTATTTTATTGTTCTTGATATAAGCAGTACACCAATTAAATATAGGTAACGAAAATTAAATGGCTGTTACGAGCTGTCATAGCCTCCTCTCATCATTAAAAAGGTTGGTTGTAAAAACATAATGGATGTAAGTTGCATAATTTTGAATTGAATGAGTTCGGCTCGATTCTTGAAGCGTCGTCGTTCACTAATTACCGTGCTCGATATGTGAGTACAGGGCCGGATTGGGAGTGAATGAATGAATGGTGGAGAATTAATTCGCTGTCTTATAGTCGGTCTATGAGACAATTAGTACGGCTAGCACTTAAGTTCTATAAGGCAGGTTGGTGTAACAATGTGGTGTCTTTTAGTGTAGAATTGTAGATGATGCAGTTGTGTCTAAGATAAACTAGGACCTGAAATTTTTATCATAAATTTTCGCCTGTGGTCTACAAGCGTGGTGTTGAAGGGTTGGGCAAAGGTGAACCTCACAGTACACCTATATTTCGCATATTATGTGATGAGTTCCATGTAATGGTTGGGGGAAATTATTAGCTACTAAGAAATTCATGATGGAAAAAACAAATAACACTTTGACCGACTCGGGAATTGGACCCGGGACCTCATGCTTACAGCAGTCATGCTTGCGACGAGAGTCTCAAATGAAGTCAGATCTTCAGATCAACCCGTGGTGTTGTTGTTTAGGTACGCGAAAAAGCAACACCAATTTAAGGAAAAGTAAGGCTAAAGCACTCACCTTGAAGACAAATTCATTTCAATTTCTTAGTCAAAGATTACTTTGCAGTTTCTTGCTCATTCTTCTCCATAGAGGTCTACCCTTTGGAATGTTCAATTACAGTGCTTTCAAAAGTGTTTATGCCTTTGTGTTTTTATGATTTTTTAACACACACACACACACACTTTGTAAAATTGTTTGTTTTCCCCAAATAAATTAAAATAAAATTAACTATTAGTTAAAATAACACGTAAATGTCTAAATGAATACGTCCTTTGACTTTGATTATCAAATCAAATAAACATTAGAATGTGTATACATTCCCCAGATTAATACATTAAACATCTCAAACTCTCATTCTCATTTAAATATCACTCTAAATTCCACCCTGTCAGGCCATAAAATCAGCGGCAGTCGTTATAAGATGACCGAGTATGAAATTGTTTATTCAGAAAATATTAATTATAATTTATTATAAGGTTATTGTTTGTTAATCACAGGCTGCTGCTTCAGAAGGGGGTGGCGGTTTTAACGATGCCTTCAGCTTGGAGATAATTAAGACATAAAAAATATTCGCAGAATTGCAGTCAATATAATATGCGAGTTGAGTGTGTGGGAGAAAACTGTTCAGTTCCATTTTATTATGGTGTCGACTTGCTATTGCTTGTAGCATAATTGTGGCAGCAAAAGAAACACTCTTAGGTTATCATAATGGTTTGACAATCACCCTATACAGGGCGATTGTTTGACTGAGTGCGTTTCTTCACTAATTTTATTATAGTGCTAGCTTTTGCCCGCGGCTTTGCTCGCGTTAAATTAGGGGTAACACATACTTGCTACCTGCAGTTTTTGCCCTTGCGCCTTATTGGTTTGTAATAGCAAAGTTAAGTTTTCCCCTTTCTTCCCCATACATATCCCACTTAAAAAAAAAGAAATAGCCTATGTCCGTCTCCTGGGTCCCAACTATATCTGTACCAAAATTCATCTAAATCGGTTTAGCAATTAAGGCGTGAAGAGGTAACAAACAAACAAACTCACTTTATAATCAAACAAGGATCTTTATTCCTGCCGTTATATCAATTTATTTGTTATATCATTTAATGTAATTATAGCATCTGTACTACCTTATAGATGTTTGGTTGGTGAATACTAGTTTGGAAACTGTAGTAGAACATTAAGAAAACTGAACTACGGCTTGAAGCATTTTTGTCACCGTCTTTTCTATAGCCCAGAACCTTAATTTTTTTGAGTGAGTAATGAAACATACCGTCGAACGCATCGACGATGCTGCCGCTCGATAAAATGCTGTTTACGTTATTCATTATAATTAAATAACTAACTGACTCTTTAGTATTAGAGCTAAATCTATTTAGATGCCTCAGTTAACAATCTTACACCAACGTGTAAGGATCTAGGTTGATGTGTTGGTGGGTGACCACCCGTAACACACCGTGTTACCTCGTCTCGGAAAGCACGTTAAGTACCGGTCCCGGTTGTCATTTGTAGATCTTTGACAGTCGTTACAGGCAGTCAGCGTTCCAAAAGGCTGACAACTAGTACCAAGGGGTATCGTATTACCAGTACTAATTGGGTTGTGAAGGTCAGATAGGCAGTCGCACCGTGTATAGTACTGGTATTCAGCTGCATCCGGTAAGACTGGAAGCCGACCACAACATGGTTGGGAAAAGGCTCGGCAGATGATAAAAGAACTATTCTACTGATATTATGAGTAATGGATAAGTATGGAAGAAGAATATAATATAATATGCTGCGCCGGATTGAGTTAAGGAGAATGCTGACGTCGTTGACTGTACTTACACGAATTTTATGTACTGTTGATTGTCCCTGCAACTAATTACCGCGATTAAAGATAATTGTATTTTTTTATTCAGTCAACCGGCAGTATGTTGGAACATTAAATACAATTAAACACCGCACATTAAGATACTTCATTATTTGTAAAGGAAATTCTAGGTAGGTTTTTTGTTTTGACCTTGTTTCCGTTCAGTTAATGCTTATTGAATAGTGTTACATGACATACCAAGAAGTTTAATAGTGTTTTAGGGTTCCGTATCTCAAAAGGAAAAAAATAGAAGTGAGAGGTGTCGAGAGAAGACCATATACTTACTCGAGTTTGTGATCCCTGGTAGCAGTGAAAAAAACCAACCCTCTAAGTCCACACAGTCAAAAGATATGGCTGTTTATGTCGCAAGTTTGTACGGAACCCTCGGTGGGTGAGTCTGACTCGTTCTTGGCTGGTTTTTTTTTGTATCTGCATCAGTTGTCAGACTATAATCAGATAGGTTGGATGGAGGTGGCGGTGAAAAACAAGATAGAAAAAAAAATAAACATACATTCGAATTGAGAACGTTCTCCTTTTTTTAAATCGTTTAAAAATACATGAAAATATTTCCTTAAAACATTACAAGTAACTGATCAGTGATCACGCAAGGCCAAAATGATAAATAATTTTATTTTTAATCCCGATTAAGACAAAGTTGATTGCCTTATTTCACAGTTTTCATGATTAACTTGTATTTATAAATAAATAATAAAATAAATAAATATCTTGGGACAACTCACACACGGCTATCTGATCCCAAGCTAAGCAGAGCTTGTGTTATGGTAACCAGACAACTGATATACATGCTTATATAATTTATAAATACATACATATTATAGATAAATCACACACAGACACAGAACAAACAATCATGCTCATCACACAAATTTGTCCTGGGTGGGAATCGAACCCACGACCTCCGGCTCAGCGGTCAGGGCCACTAACCACTAGACCAATAGGCCCGTCATGCTGTTTATCTGATGAGATGTTTAATAATAATATCAGCAAATAACTGTCCCACTGCTGGGCAGAGACCTCTTCTCATTCAGGCGTGATATTAACGTACTATTTTTTATTCACATCATTCTTCTCAGAGTAGTCGGTACGATTCACCGGCCTCATCTAGTTTTTTTTTTAAATAAGATGTGTAAAAGTGTTTTTGAAAACCTACTAGCAAAGTTAAATAAACAACATTTATTATTTTATAAGTCTCCGGGGATAACGAGGCGTGGTGACGTTTAATCTTGTATTCTTGACCAAAACTAGCAACTCCTTGGTTGAAAAATGCAAAGTTATTTCTGACAGTCAAAAGCCAACACTCGACCACTAAATTCGTCTGAACAAAGCGTCGTCCATCTTGTGATAATAGGTCAGATACTCAAGAGGTTGGTGGTTGGCTAAGCTCAAAAGCGCACACGTTTACAATTTCACAATTTGTCCGCGCGCGCTTTTTGCGCTCTCCGGTAATTGGCGCTCACCTGCGCATGCGCCCTGGCCGCCGAAGCGCACCAAATATGGCGACCAGCCCGACGCGGACATTTCGCTTTTTAGGAGTATCTGACAAATGTGTAATTATTTATTTAATATTGTCGGCTCGTGGACGCATTTGGGCACAATTCACATACCGCATTAAACGTTTTTCGGTTGCCATTACAGTTGAGTGTTAAGGACGGGTTAATGCTGCAACTAATAAATACGGTAATGATGCTCCCGATGCGGAAACATGGCGGACGTTTTTTTGCTGAAATTTATTAAGCTTTACTGTTCACTTTAATTGGTGAATTTCAATATCTCGCTATGGGGGGCGGGTCGGTATTTTTTATTATAAAAATGCGTGGAGGTCTATTATAAAAGCGGTTGCCAAGAGCCAGTTGGCTCGATCGAATAATCGTAGAACGTTTTCAATCGATTGGTCCTTAAGAATAAACCAATCCATTTTTCCCTTTCCTTTAAAAGAAGCAACTATAAGGTGTTAAATCTGTTCGGCAGTAGCATTTATCTAGACACTGATAGCATCATACTGCGGCACCTCGGATTCAACAAGGTATCCGGCTCGAAGGACCAATTTCTTGCAAAGTGGACGGATTCATGGGGACAGATAGAACATGTTAGTGATGATTGTGGCATAAATAGAACCTTGTTTATGCTGATAGATTGTTGAGACTACAGAATGCATAAAGATAACTGTAGATAATTTTTGAGTTCGAAGTACAACTCATAATTGGATTTATGTGTTGTTGAATTTAAATTTGAATTAAATACGTTTATAAGAATCCATTGCAAAGAGGTTTCTTCTTAACATTTAACCACTAGATTGAAAATAAAAGGGAAAAAATTTTGTGTTCACCAAAAATACTGATCGTGCACCAAATATTCTTTCCTGAATGCTAAAAAAATGCGTAGGTTAGGTTAGGTTAAAACTGCGACCCCCTACGCACGAGCCGAGCGAGCGGAGCGAGCGGTGCCGCGGCAGCGGCCGGCGAGTGCCAGTAACGACTTGCATTAATAGAAAATGGATAAAGATATAACACTTTTTTATTGTAGTGCTGTCTTCTAACAGTATAGTATAATTGATTTATTTGATGAGCAAATTTAGTGTGCAATTCAGTATTTTTGGTGATAATTTCGAATATTTTGATTGAAAAAAGGGGATTTACAGTTAAAGTATTAAATACCATCCAAAATAAAAGGCCTCTGGTCTTAAGGTTTTAAAGTTCTTAAGGTTATCAGGCACATTTAATTGGGTGTCAGTCATTACAGCAGACGTGTGTACGTAACGGAGGTTCAGACTAACTGACCTTTTGCCATTTTCAGAAACGACGACTTGCATTTCTTCATGGTATTTTCACTTAGGGATTGATAAGTTCAAATTATGTACTTGCATACTTAATAGCTTTGAAAACTTGAATGTTATGCTGAAGGCGTTCCATACTACCTTATATAGGCATTGTTTGTTATTCTGTTTTCTGTTTATTTTCACCAATATTAAGTGACAACTAAATGAATACGTAAATGGAGACGTGCTGTTGTATTATAAACTTTAGAAACTGCGCCAAACGTTTAAAATGAAACAGCATTTTTTTATTAGCAGTTTATCATTTAAGTACCACTAGCTGAGGCGTACCTAACAAGTACCCCCACATTGCAAGCAACAGTAGCATGCTTAAGGCCCTTGTAATCGAGGAGGGGTGCCTATTAACATCGACTGGACACAAATACAGATAAAACCAAATAAAACTACGACTGACGTAGGAATCGAAACACTAGTCAGAACTCAGAAGCAACGTTAGCCACCACTAGACCAAAGAGGTAATCTGCTTCATTGGTCAATGATTACGGCACGATTGGCGCAGTGCCTGACCGATTGCTGCGGTGCGTGTCGCGGATTCGATTCCCGCACGAAACAAATATTTGCATAACCTGCAGTTAGTTTTTTCGGGTCTGGCTGTTTGTGATTTTTAATGTTTGTAAGCGCACCCACGATACAGGAGATATTCCTAGTGTGGCGCAACGTATTTTTTAAAAAAAGAAAGAATGATCGAGATAATGAAAACCTTTTAGGAGCAAATGTAAATCATTCAACCAAGGATGGTCTACAACTTATTCAATGAAGTCAAGTGTTATGACCAAAACCGGCAATTGGTTTCATCTACCACCTTAATAGTGGTTAGGCAGCTTCCGATGGTCAGGAGTAGTTCAAGATCAATATGATTAACTCCGTACCTTTAATGGAAAATATTGTATAATAATAGTTTTCAGGTTGGTCATTTAAAATAAAATAAAATGGGGATAGTTCCAGTATAATATGGCCTAGTTTTGTATAGATTTCCTTTACTATAAGAGATCCGCATAAACTGCTTTTGCTTCATGAGACGTTATGTTACTTCTGGAGTTCTTGGGCCCAACAGCTGGTGGTCATTCCAATCGTAGCTCCTGTAGCATACTTCAATACCTCTTAAGTCTTCTTCTTTCTAAAGATACAGAATACCCTAGTTTAAGAGACAGAGTTCAATTTATTGTGTACAGATTTCAGTAGCGGTTATCAAAAAACGTACAGGTGTAGGGAGACTTAGCAAACTCTAGCACTTGGCGCTCAGTCTGGTCGGGACCAACGTATTTACACTGAGTGTACAAAAGGCTATTTATGCCCCCAATTGAGTGCCTTTCATATAGGCCACTGTAGATCATGTCTGTGAAGCAAATATTCCTGAGGTTTTGCGAAAGAGGTGGTGGATACTTATCTTCCCACAGTTTTATTCTCACACTAGCTTTTGCCCTCGGCTTCGCTCGCGTTATATTCGGGGTAACACAGTTCCCCTAGCGCCTTATTGATTTGTAATAGTAACGCTAAGTTTTCCCTTTTCTTCCCTCTTTCCCCCTCACATCCCACTTAAAAAAACATTGCCTATGTCCGTCTCCTGGTTCCCAACTATCTCTGTACCAAAATTCATCAAGATCGGTTTAGCCATTAAAGCGTGAAGAGGTAACAAACAAACTCACTTTCGCTTTTATAATATGTATTAGTAAGGATTTGGCAGTTTGTTCTGGATACCAGAACGATGATGAAAGTCAATTTATGCGGATCGAAAATCATCAAATAACTCCCCTCACTCTGGGCGGAGTGTCTCAGACTTTTGCTGAGTAAAATCGACCCATTTTCCTTAGTTTGCCCTTTATGTTCCGGGGCTACGGTATCTCTTTCAAACAACCGGCGACTATCGAACAACCCACAACATGATGAAAGGCTAGGGTGACTTTCAAAATGATTAAAAACAGTGAACTGTATGACAGCTGCTTGCGATGTAGCCAACATTCCATTTTTTCCTACTAAAATATCCCCTAAATAGCGTACTTCTAAAATACCTAATTGGTCCTAAACGATATTCCCACGCGATATCAAAACGAGACTAAACACAGTTCACACGAATCGAGGGTATTTTTCAACATTAACGTCAGATTCCAGCTTCTCTGCTGGCATCTATAATTGCATAGCGTTGACTACATACCGATTTCTATCCACGCGCCTAATACGTAACTTGACAGCCAGTTACACCTCATGAATTGCCCTCAATAGCACCATACTTAGTAAATATTGATTATCCTTACTAATATTATAAAAGCGAAAGTGAGTTTGTTTGTTTGTTTGTTGGTTTGTTTGTTTGTTACCTTTAATGGCTGAACCGATTTGGATGAATTTTGGTACAGAGATAGTAGGGAACCAGGAGACGGACATAGGCTAATATTTTTTTGAAAAAAGTAGGATGTGAGGGAGAAAGAGGGAAGAAAATGGGAAAACTTACCGTTGCTATTAAAAATCAATAAGGCGCAAGGAGAACTGTGTTACCCCAAATTTAACGCGGGCAAAGCCGCGGGCGAAAGCTAGTAGACTATAAATTGATATCATTTACTTAATAGTGGAACTTAGGTATGTATGAATTACAGGAAGTCCACAAATTGAGCTAAAACTGCTAGTTTCTACATTTCTTTGGAAATCAATTTATGATCATAATTTGATACGATATTTTTTTGACTTATAACGTGTTCTAGTTTTCTTTGAAATGCACCGGCTATATTAACTTTATGTTCTATAATAACTAACAAATCGTTTAGTATTCGTTTAGTTATGGGTACACCGGAATAGCCACATCATGTGATTTCATAGAAACTAACATTCACTGCAAAAGTGAGCCTATTTGCTGTATGCTTGGTTTTGAAATATATCGACAGACGAGAAGATGGTTGGAGTCCGAACGCATTCGACAGCTTCATGAATATTGACGAGAAGAAGCACGTTCTATAGAGGAAGGAATGAGGGGGCGCCTTTGCCAAAAAGTGGTATGCGGGATGAGAAATTGCGTTAACATTTCAAAACGAGGCGTCTTTTAATAAACGCGATCAAAAGATAAGGCTACTTATGCCTTATCTCTTGATCGTGTTTATTAGAAGTTCGATTTTTACACTGCTCCAAAGGATACCTTCACGCGTTCCTGAGAAAAGAGCACTTAATACGCAGACTGACAACAAAGTGATTCTTTTAAAAGTTGTGTTTTGTAATTCGGACGTATGGAACCCAAAATATTTAGAATTCCCAAAAAAGACAGAAGAGAAAAGTAAGACAATTTGAGATAAAAGAACGTTCGAAATTATGCTGGATTATTCTGTTCCACATCATCAAGTTTATTAATATTTCGTTTTTTTTTTTTTACAAAAAAAAACCTTTTCTTTTTGTAAATATTTAGTTTAAACCATCCTTTTTTGCGGATGGGATATCATCAAATAACTCCCTCAGACTTTTACTGACTGAAACCCACCCAAGTTCCGTCTTTTGCCCTTTATGTTCCGGGGCCGCGGTATCTCTTTCGGACAACCCGCAACCCCGGCAAACTATACTTTAAAAAAACTTATATGTTTTTGAGTGGTTAAGTGGTCTTAAACTAAAACATAACCATCATCTAAGTCTATAACACAAGTTTGTACATACTTGAGAATAGAAAGCGATCGTTTAGTGTTTGTTAGAGATGAATTTTCAACGATGCCTAGAAGGTTGATGGATTCGAATCCCGGAAAAAAGGCCCAGCCGGTCCTTAGGTACGTATCCCTTACAAAAAGCCTCTTTTCATGAATGGACTTCAACAAAAAGCCAATACAAGTTCCGTCCACTAACGAGTGTGGGCGAGGGACAAAACACTAAAGTATGTGTACTGTGTAGTGAGGTAGAATGGAATATCATGTTATTGGTCATGGCAACATGGCTACTGGTCTTTTAAACCGACTTCAAAAAAAGGAAGAGGTTCTCAATACGAATGTTTTTTTTTGTATGTTTGTAACGTAATTTCTTCGTCGATTTTGAGCTGGTTTTCGTAATTAGTTTTAAATCGTATGGTTTCCCGAGGTAGTTCCATATCAATTTTATTTATATTGCTTGGGTAGTTAATAAGTATATAAGGGTAGTCTATAATACATATTTTGTCGTCTAATAAATGTGGGTTAAATGCCTATATCTACAGTAGCAAAGTAAAAGGAATACTCGATAAGAATTTATGTGCGATATTATTATACTAAAACTTAAGCTATTTAACTGAAATAATTTTACACATTAATTCGTACCAGGAAAACTGCGTTACAGAACTCAAATTGCTGAAGTAGAACATAAAGTCGCAGAACTGAAATGTTAATGGATAACCCATAATATCTCCTTCTACATAAGAAATCAACGTGATAATTCTACGCCGTCAAAAGGTATGGCTGTTTATGTCGCAAGTTTGTACAGAACCCTCGGTACGCTAGTCTGACTCGTTCTTGGCCGATGTTTTCCAGCGCTTTCTTTTCGCATATGTATTAATGGTTTTCAAAAGGAAAACATTTTGTCAGGCACCATGAAGCCCGGGCTTGCGGGTTGTTTGAAAGAGATACCGCGGCCCCGGAACGCAAAGGGCAATAGAAGGAACATGGGTGGGTTTTAGTCAGTAAAAGTCTGATACTCCCCCCCGCTCCACACAGCGCGGGGGAAGTTATTTGATGATTTCACACCCAAAAAAAGGCACCATGAAGCCATTAGAAGAAAGAAGCGAAATGAAAGCGAAACGATGACGATGCATGGACTGTGTGATGGCATATTATATCAAAAAACCGGCCAAGAGCGTGTCGGGCCACGCTCAGTGTAGGGTTCCGTAGTTTCCCGTCCGTTACAATAAGTGTTCCCACTTATGAGTTTATTATTTGTTTGACGTTGAACACTAGAGAATTGTATTTCCTAATTAATACTTTTTTTTAATAATTTTGGATTGCGAGATTTCAATAATTCTTTTTTTTTGTTTGAAAAAAGATACGTTCAGGATAATAAAATATGTAAACGAAGTTAAAAAAAATGCTTGCATATACGATTATACTACAAACTTAGTCCAGAAATTATTTTGTAAAACTTTTTGTCTTTTTTGTACAAAAACTGTTGTGTCAATCAAGTTCAAAATAATTTTCATAGAAAGTCCTTATTAAGTTCTACTTTTCAGATTTTTTTCATATTTTCTAAACTTATGGTTCAAAAGTTAGAGGGGGGGGGACACATTGTTTTTTACTTTTGGAGCGATTATTTCCGAAATTATTGACAATATCAAAAAATGATTTTAGTAAACCCCTATTCATTTTTAAATACCTTTCCAACAATATATCACACGTTAGGGTTGAAATTACAAAAAAAATTACTCCCCACTTTACATATAGGGTGGCTACCCTAATTAATTTTTTTTTTCCAATTTTTATTTTACCACTTTGTCGGCGTGATTGATATACATATTGGTACCAAATTTCAGCTTTCTAGTGCTAACGGTCACAGAGATTAAGCGAGGACGGACGGACGGACGGACGGACGGACAGACAGACATGGCGAAACTATAAGGGTTCCTAGTTGACTACGGAACCCTAAAAAGAAGATACTGATAAGATGACGGATAATACACATATAAGAAGCATACACGTTGCGCCTAAGCATCAATTGTGACAAGGGCAGCAGAATGATTAAGATGGTGGACCTAATTTGCAAGAAACATTACACAGGAATTCAATGAATCTACGCAAAGGAGAGCCCATTTCTAAACAAAACATTCAGCTAGTATTTACCACGTATATTGTAGGTATACGCCGTGAAATAGCATGACTGTGTCCAATTGTATGCGTACGATAACTCTCTTCTATTTCATTGGGCGCGCACCAATCAAACACTCATTATCAGCAACGAGCATTTTGTCAATGTGTACTGTGAGGCAGTGTCCTTGAATGATATCATGAACATACTCAATTCAAATTCAAATTCAAAAGCCCCTTTATTTCCATGACAAAACATTTTGAAGTTCTTATATAACTAAACACTAGGGGTATATATATTTGTTATTAACATTAAAAGAAAAACATTTTTAAGCACTTATAAATTAATTCTATGGCTATGAAATATTTGTTACATTCTTTAAAAATTGTCATGGCTCCTTTCGGGTATAGGCCTCCTCCAGTTGTCTCCAACTTTCTCTATTATTCGCGACGTCTATCCAGTCTCTACCCGCTATTCTTTCTAGATCGTCAGTCCAACAAGCTCTTGGTCTACCTTTTAATCTTTTACCTCCAGGACCGTGCCATTTGGTAACGCGATTTGGCCATCTGTCCTCAGAGTATCGCGCAATGTGACCGGACATGAACATACTACTGTTAACATAACATTACGCTTATAATTCTCAATGGGTTAGGTAGAGGTGTACCTAAAAGTACACCCAAATTTTGCCAGTTACATTTAACCCTTTTCCACTCATACTTTCTTTTATTTTCGTTATGTTTAGTCCAAACCCCGGAAGATTGATAACCAGTCTTACCATGGGGTACTGTGTTACCTAGTTACTAGGTCCTAAAGGTCTGATAGGCTGTATCTTCTTGTGTGATACTAGAATTAATTTGTAAACTGGTAGTCGAGTCTAATATAATTCGGAAAAGGCTGAACAAATGACGATTTTAGTTTTAGAGTTAATCCTAAATTATAGTGGCTCCGCTCAGAACGACATTACAAGGAAGTTTTGAAACTTTAAAGGATTTTAAATTAGTCAAATAGACCATAATCTGATTTTACACACGGATTTAGCTGATTTAGTCTCCACAAAATATTGCTAGATTAAGACTTAGTAGCTTGTTTTTGGTGTCAGATACCAATCTTTTTTGGGTTTGTAAATACTACTCAGTATCCTTGTTGTTTTAAGTTTAAAATTAGACAGCTATGTGTTTTTATTTTTTAATTTGGCCTATTATTTATTTCAACTATCTCATGGGTATAAAGATGAGATTGACGGTGGAACGACCTACGCCAGAGGAAGTCTATTAACTTACGATATAAATAGATGCTTATGTTTATATGCTTATGACCCATCTCAGTTTATCGTTCGGAAATTAACTTAATTCGCATCAAAGAAAAATGAAGAAAAATACATAAAACACCATATTTTCTACACTAAGTGCATACCGCATCATACATCAAATGTACCATGACCACATCGAAAGGCATGCATTACGATAGCACTCTTCTGTTTCATTGGGCGACCAATCAAATAATTGTCGCTAATCTGAACGCCACGCTTGCAGCATTCGATTTATTTATCGATATTATATGAGTTGATTAAAGTTGACACACGTGTTAGTTTTCATAGAAAATAATTTATGTAACTTATCGATTTTGTTGGAATGAGGTAAACAAGAAAATGATAAAGATTTGGTGTGAGAAACAAGAGTGAGAAGGGCAGATGATGTTGTTGCCATCGCGGGAATGTCCAGGACGATACTGGCACAAGAACGTGGAACTCTTTGTTTCTGCAAGGGTACAAACAAACAGCAGGAAATCAGGAATGTAGGGCTGTGGCTAATGATGATGACGAGGACAAAGAGTTGAGAAATCATATGGATGAATCAGATCAGGTCAAATAAAACTTGAATGTGACACATGCTTTCCAATAATAACCCAACAATACATGTGAATCTACCCAAAAACGTGGTAGTTTCAAAATCCAAGCTATCTATGACGCTGTTCCAGAAGGATGTAGTGCGATGGTTGTTGCCAGAGGTTTAGTCTCAGGTACAAAACCTACCTGGCAGAACTTGGAGATACCTATACTGTATATTGAAATTGGGACACTTTTCTGAAAACATGACCAATATGTACAAATGCTATTTTGTACACTAAACGAAAGTACCAATCTCTCGCCCTTAAGAAAAAAACCACAGATTTAATGGTTCTCGAAACAATTCGCGACGCTAAAAATTGTGTTCTTATCAAGCATTAACGGTATAATTTCAAATAGCGAATGGCAATGAGGGCCGCTGATTGGTTCAAATAATTTAATTGGCGTGCGGTCGTCACGGGTAGATGGCACCACTATCGCTTGGGCTCGAATCGAAGTCGTTTGAAGTAATTTAATCCGATTATTTTGTGGTGTCGCCTCACTAATGCGGGTTACATAAAGTATTAATTCGGTTATGTTGAACTTGGACTTAAGCAAATGATTGGTTCCTGGGGTTACCAAAATTATATGTAAATAGATAATGGTAATTGCAGCAAAGCAGTGTAGGAGCTACACATCATCTTCGCATCGTTTCATGTCAAATATGACGAGTCTATTGCTAAAAGCCGGCCATAAATCTATTCTTTGGGCTGATACTGAAAATATCCTGACTTTAAAGTCCAATGACAATTTTTGTTTTTTTTTTTTGATGAAATATGCAGACAACATCAAGCTTCTTTATGGTCCAGATCAATCGGGACCATTAAAGGTTGTTCTTATGTATGTACATATTTATATAATACCCATTTATATGTTACGATGGGCGTAGATTTCGCTTCTTTTTTCATATTTGTTATTATTCGTTCATTTGTTTATTCGTTCCATAATTTTTTTATACTTTTCTTATTATGTTATATCTGTGTATGGCTTCATTTGTTTGGGCCATCAGAATGTCAGCGCTGTGACGTGGTTGCCATGTCGCACCATGTTGCGGTAGAGGCCTTTTGGCCTCGTACATGACCTGTTTAGTTTATTGTCTAATTTTTATATTAATTTAATTTTTTGTTGTTCTTTTTTTTAGTCCTTGTAAGTTTATTATACAATTTTTCTCAGTTTATTTTAGACTAGCGTTTTACTATCTGTACCAAAATTCATCAAAATCGGTGTAGTCATTTAGACGTGAAGATGTAACAAATAAACCAACTCACTTTCGCTTTTATAATATTAGTAAGGATTAGAATGGTTAGAATTTTTTTGACCAAACTTTGCTGTTGTGGATAATATGACATCTGCCTCTAACCGTGTCCGGTTAGGTTACACTGAAAGCCGAAGTATTGTTGGTAAAGCGCTAGGCTGGTGATAATCCTGTGATACAGGTCCAGGTATCTTAAGTACAGGCATCAAACTTTGTTTCATCTCCAAAACTACTGACATTTAAATTATACTGTATCTACCAATTTAAATAAAAACATATTTTTTTTATTTATAATCTGTTTACGAGTTTTTATCATACTAAGTAAAAATGGTGGTTTTAAATTGTTTGCGTTTGTTTTATTAAATTTAATTTTACTTCCTTCACGGTTAACATTTTATAGTTTACATTACATTTAAATAACAAAACTTTTCCAAACAAAATTACTTCAAAAATAATTTTATTTATTTGAAAACAGGAAAATTAGTTTCGTGTCGATCGTTGATGAAATCCGTCCTGCTGTATACCATGATAAATTTATGATAGATTTATTTTGCAAGTAAGTTTTCACAAACACTTTTACACGTCTTTTTTAAAAAACTACACGAGCCCCGGTGTTTCGTATCCGAGATTTTTCGTATTCGTACTACTACTACTACTCTACTCTCTACTCTGAGAAGAATCAACCGAAACAAACTCAACGTCATAGTCTCTTTTAAGGTCAAGACAAAAATCTTGGTCAACTTATATATGAGGACTATGCAGATTAGTATCTGAAATGGTATTTTTAAGAAAGCACCACACAGATTGAGTGGACCTGTCCAGTCAGTGCATGCATTTGTCATGGTGGATCGGTCCCACTCATGTAGTCCCTAATGGAATTTTGTTTTCATTTCCTTTTGGGAAATCATCCAACTTCTCCCGCTCTGGGCGGAGCGGAATGTAGTGTCAGACTTTTACTGACTAAACCCCACCATGTTCCTTCTTTTGCCCTTTGTGCCGCGGTATCTCTTTCGAACAATCCGCAAGCCCGGCAAACAGTGACTATTTGATTGGAATATCACTTAGTTATCATAATTAATCGTTAGTATTTTTACCAATGTGCGACGGTAAGGTCCAAAGTTAAATAAATAAATAAACTTCGTAAACATAAATGCGCTTTGTCATTAATTAAACTCACATCAAACTTTGAGTATTCATAATTATAATAACTAATTGTTGCTGAAGTTGTGTGGGATCATATTTTTTTCTTTTAATTAATGCATTGTTTTCCATTTTTTGTGCACAGATAATTTATTATACTATGTTATTTATTTGTAAAACTTATAAAACAATTATTTCACAGCTGTTTATCCTAATAACTCTTGTACTTGATAGCTTTTGTTAGTTATTTTGAACTCATTTTATAACGATTAAAATAATAGCTTTTGCCCGCGACTTCGCTCGTGTTGAATTCGTGTAACACAGTTCCCCTTTCCTGATATGCAGATAACTACTACCTGTAGTTTTTCTCTTGCGTCTTATTGGTTGTAATAGCAAAGCTAAGTTTCCCTTTTTTTTCCCTCTTTCTCCCTCATTTCCCACTTTATTTAAAAAATGTCCGTCTTCAGAGTCCCAACTGTCTCTGTACTCATTTAATTCGGTTTAGCCATTAAGGCGTTAACAAACAAACTTACTTTCGCTTTTATAATATTAAAGTAAGGATTTAAAATTGACGTATTTACGTTACGTAGTCACTGCACACTCGTGTTGGGGCCTCTTCTAGGGCTCCAACCACTGAAGTAATGGTTTTGACTGTGTCAGCCTAGGACCTAAGAAGAAACATAGTGCACTGTTTATCCTAGATCATAATTTTTCGGCCCTCATCCCTTTCTATTTCTAACACGATTTCTTCTGCCATTTTCGCTGTCAGACGTCACGACATCATTTACCTCTTTCTCCTTCATATCATTCCTAACACAATCCATCCATCTTTTTTTTGGCCTTCCTCTCCCTCTCTATCCATCAACATTCATGTCTTTCACTGTTTATCCCAGATGATTATTGTAAAACTAGCTGGGCCTGCGGTTTTACTCGCGTGGTGATAAAATATACAATATTTCTTTATGAAAATGTCTATTTGTTAGTTTGATATGTAAGCTATATTATTGTGAAGTTTGATCAAAAACCTTTCAGTACTTTTTGCGTTACATACATCCTCACAAACTTTCGCCTTCATAATATTAATAGTTAAGGATTCAATACAAACACAGACGTAGTCGTAGGCACCAGTTAGTATCATCATAAATCAAATCAAAACGTCATCCCAAGACACATGTCAAATCGTAAGAATGATCTTGAGTCCTTAACATCAGTTCAGTTTGAAGAACGAAATTCCTAGAATTTCTGTCACCCCATAAGTTTAAAACGTAAAACGTAAATAAGGTGTTGCTATTTTGTTAATTATTGTTGTGATAAACGAGTGGTTGTCAACGCCATCTACCGGATGTTAGTATTAATGATTAAGGAACTTGTGGTGACCAAGCATTTCGAACTTAAACTGCAAGCACTTCTTCACCTGGGGTTGCGGGTTGTTCGAAAGAGATACCGCGGCCCCGGAACATAAAGGGCAATAGAAGGAACATGAGTGGGTTTTAGTCAGTACAAGTCTGACGTTCCGGGCGGAGGCGGGGTAAGTTGTTTGATGATTTCCCACCTCAAAAAGAAGCACTTCTTCATTTTATTAAAATTCCAAATTGAAATATGGCATTTTATATATCATATTTACATGCACTTTTAGTCAATTGTTAGAAAAAAGAGTAATATCAAGAGAACATTTGACCATCATCAATAATTTATGTTTGGGCCTCTTTTTGCAATGGCAAACAAATCAACCTGGTCTAAATATTTAAAAAGAATATCCATAAGAGAGAGTCAGGCTATCGTACTTTTCTTTTTCTCTCATGCCAGATTATGCGCTTAAACGCGTGATTTGTGTGCTTGAAAAACCTGAACGCGCGTACGAGCGCTTGTACGCAGGAACTAGTGGGTCCAAGCAGGAGCAATATATTAGTATCTCTCGCGGTTTGCGCTTATAAGCGTAAAAAAACGGAAAATTACTACTTATGTAGTAAAGGGCACACGCGCCGACACGCGCATTCAAAAACGAGATTCGCGCTGAAAATGCACCAATACCTGAAACCGCCCAAAGGGTTTAGGTTGTACCTTCCATAACCTTCAGGATCGTTTGCACTGCAAAGAAAAGGTACAATACGTCCTAGTTCAAGAAAGAAATCATGGTGATCCTACATTCGTTTGACAAATACCATCGATGCGCAGGCGCATGCGTGCGCTAATGACGACTTGTGACTTGTGCAATTGAAAAAATATAATTAATAGTGTATTTCAACAAGTTATGACGGTATACCATGGTGGTAATGGTAGCATATTTTGTGTTAAGGTGATTTTTTGTCGCTTTGTCATAATACTTTATTTGGAAACTCAACTACCTCGTTAGTCTAGATCAGGGGTGGCGAACCTTTAATGACCAACATGCCATTTCTCCTTAAGAAATGTGGAGTTTTGACCTAAATCAAAATCAATAATAACTATCCGGAAAATAATTAACTCAAATCTATTTTCTATTCCAAGTCATTGCCAAACAGTTTCTTAACGAATCTTATTACGTACGTTACGTTATTCATCTCTGATAATAATGACTCAAACCAGAAGCAAAGTAAACATAATAGGTAGGTGAAAATATGATTAAAATTAGTGGCGTGCCCAAAATATCACGTGCCGTCAATGGCACGCGTGCCATTGGTTCGCCATCCCTGGTCCAGATACTAGTGATAGTAAGCGCGACTGCTGCTGGGCAATTGTGTTATTGTTTTTCCATCAGGGTTCCGCGGGATTACCGGCGTGAATGCGAAAAATGATTATTTTGTATGCTTTTAATTTAATTTATGCACCTATTTATACCAGTCAAGACGAGTAACAGTGAAGTGTGGAAGAAGAGGACAATCTTATCCCAATTTATTTGCGATTCGGATTGTCGATGATGACGACCTAATTTCTGTCAACGATATTTTGGTACACCATCTTTTGCCAAAGAGTCCTGTCCATACCCTTAAAACCTTCTTTAAACTGTTTTAAAGATACACAGCATTATTTTTTTATATAAATTAACACAGCCATCGACATGGGCCTGTTTAATGAACCTAGCAATGATACTGAAATTGCCAGAAAGATCTGTTTTCGATAAGAAGAATTGCATCAACCTCACGAATTCTTAGATTTCAACGGCTTACTTTTCCCAAGTTCACTCATATTAAAAAAAAAAACACCAATTTTCTCTAAGCTTCGGGAATAAGAGGCAATAGGTACTCACAAAATGCACTAAAGTAGCAGTTTATGATTTTTTTTTCAGTGCACAGTGGTGTAATGACGTTAATAAGCGAGGAAAAATATATGAAATACGCAAATTGTGATTGTCTTAAATCCCTATTCTGTTTCAGGAATTGTGAAACATTCGTAATTTTCATAAACAACAATCATAGGTCATTTGGGTCTACATTTAAATACCAGATTTTTGCGAACATTAATAGGAAGGTAAGCTAGCATTGACCAAAAAAAACTGGCACTTTATATGTCTATTAATTTGAATACAAAACATCATTTGTAACAATTTATTTACATGATTTATTATTCTAAACTGCTTGATTATAGTAGGTGACTTAGTTAAATAACCGACCTCAACATTGATTTGATTCAGCTGGTATGTCAGTTGGGACTGGTCGTCTCTTAGCTGCTACGGTTTATTTTAAATAATATATATTCGCTGCTGCTGCAGAGAACCTTAAGTTGTGTAAATATAGTGACCTAATTCGTAACTATATTTTTAAGTCACTTTTTGTGACCCAAGGGCTGACTTTTACTTTGGCCAGAGGCTTAGCGTTGCCATACAACGTTGCAACGCGGCCAGTCTCTTGGAGACACCGCAACCACAGCGTTGAGGATTGTTGACGATATATTTTAGTTTAGTTATATGTTATTTTAATTTATATTTGTTTGCAATAATAACCCAATTGATATATTTTAAAATGATAGTTTTGCTTTTACTTTGGACGCCCTTAATTGCAGTACATGTGTACGTTTAAGTAACTACATTGTTCTCATATATTTGTATTTAAATCTAAACTGTATGAATGATGTCATCATATTTTTACAAGATCTTGTAAAAATCTGATGATTTAAAAGAGTGTCCATAGAGTTTCTTGCCCATTATTCTGCATAGAGATCTACGCTTTGGAATGGGACACTACAGTACTTTCACAACTTAAAATACCTTGTGACCGGGACTGTAGCGTCATTATTTTGTTTCTTGACAATGGGGCTCTGTCTACTTAAACTTGATTGTTACCTCTAAGAAAATGTTAGTCAATAATCCGTTGAAGTGCCATAAATAAAATAAATAAATAAACGACAGTCGCGACCAATGGCTAACTAAACGTGCCAAGCAACGGAGGGCAATTTTTATACAGATTGAATTTTTCAATTGGGCGTTGATGGCTAATTCCAAAATTATGACGAGTAGCGAAAAATACTGAAAGTCTGATTTTGAAGAAAAATAAAATGGCATCAATGGATTTTAAAAAAACAATAAATGTTCCTAGTCAGAAA
The DNA here is from genome assembly GCA_958449745.1 of Ochropleura leucogaster. NCBI lineage: Eukaryota > Metazoa > Arthropoda > Insecta > Lepidoptera > Noctuidae > Ochropleura > Ochropleura leucogaster. The sequence goes on along the minus strand of OY288223.1, from coordinate 6,251,700 downwards.
TCGAAGCGATTGTTAATGGAAAATAACAAACACAATAGGTATTATTACACCACTCGATATTGTAGGAAATTCAGGCATACGTTAAATTAAAGGAAAACGTTATTTTTTATATTTTAACTGCCTATAGCCTTCTATCTTATTATTTTACGTTTCTTTTTTTCTTTAACGTTGCTTTGTTTTCAATTGCATACACTGCTTAATGTGAAATCAGAAGAGCGGTGTCACCTAACACAAGCATCTCCTTGCTTAAAAGGTGTTCGCCAAAACATGTATGTTAAAGGACTATGTAATTGAAATAAACCTTTTTTTACTATTATAAAAACAAAATACTCATTTAAATTAAAAAAAAAGAACGTTTAGAAGTTTTTCATAGCCACGTATTTAAGAAGGTTAGGTACCTATATAACGGAATCATTAGTAGGTATCAAACTCGCGTATTACCGTTTTGTTTTTCTACTATTAACCAAGGAATTATTAGTAGTTGACTTTTTAAATTCAAATTATTCAGTGACGAGTAGGGGAGATCCTTGTACCATGGGACACTTTTCTTCAAATGTCCATAATTTAAGATCAGATTGATCAATGACCATGAATGTTGAAATTTTTATCAACTAGCCTATAAGATCACAATATTATGAAGCAACAAACGACTTACTACGCTTTATTTATAAAAAAATGGCATTTAATTATTTCAGATTAAGGTGTCCCAAGGTACAAGGATCTCCCCTACCTACTTAGCAAATTTAATTACATGTTCAAGGTTGTACTAATTAAACCGTTTAGAACGTAATGTTGTTAACGTTTAAATTACGATTAGTTCGTCTTTTTTAAGACTTAAACTGAGTCTGAAAACAGCTGGTTTCTTTGATAAATAAGAATTCGAAGTTTAGACCATTTAAAATAAATGTAACTAGCTGTTCCTCGCGGTTTCACCCACGCTGCTCAGCACCTGTTGGTCGTAGCGTGATGTTATATAGCCTATAGCCTTCCTCAAGAAATGGACTATCCAACACTAAAATAATTTTTCAATTCGAACCAGTACTTCCTGAGATTAGCGCGTTCAAACAAACAAACTCTTCAGCCTTATAATATTAGTATAGATAGTATAGATATACTGATGGGAAATCATCAAATAATATCCCCTGCTTTAGGCGGAGGGGGGTCATTGTCAGATGTTTACTGACTGAAATCCACCCATGTTTCAGCTTTTGCCTTTAACGTTCCACCGTGGTAACTCTTTCCAAAATCCTGGCCCCAACAGGTCCTCTGCAAGTTCAGACCATGACAAGTCTTTTAGAATTGCTTTGCAATTAAAAATACTGTCAAAATAGGGCTACTTAAGTTTTGCAACATACTCAGTTGCTGGCTAGATGACCAGTCCTTCAAAGATAGAACTCAGACTATGGAACTTCCATATAAAACACTGGCGTTGAGCTGTTCTCAACATGGTTGACGAAACACTTGGCAGTTGCAGATGAGAAGGTGGAACAAGAAAGCAAAGAAAAAATGGTTAACAGAAATAAAAATGGTGAATTTGGACCACCAAAACGACACTTTTGAGATAATGCAGATAGAAAAATTGATGCCCTTTTTACAAAATACAAATATATTATAATATTTGTATAATCCATAGCCAACCAACCATTTCTATTATAAAACTGCCAAGGCACTTCTGATTGCGAATTGTGTGTTTTTCAATAAAGTCTTTTATTATTAACAAATTCTAATATGTTTATTTATCAAAGAATTAGCGTTCGCGGGACAAAAGTGGTCAGGAGTTGCGCAAAAAACAAAGAGAAGAAGAGTTTGGCAGAAGAAAGAGGAGGCCTTTGTCTAGTAGTGGGACACAATGCAAATATCAAATAAAAAAAAGTATTACCAACGAGTAATACATTGAGAGGAGCTCGTAGCTAAATTATAGCAGCCGCTCGGGTCGATTTAGCTTAAGCCGCGCTTGCGCAGGTTGGTCTGTGAATATGACTACCCGTTACATACCGAGTTTCCTCCGTGCCTCGGGAAGCACGATCTTTGACAATCGTTATAGGTAGTCAGTAGTACAACCAGGTTGTGGAGGTCAGATAGGCAATCGCTCCATGTAAAATACTGATATTCAGCTGCATCCGGTTAGTCTGGAAGCCGACCCCAATATAGTTGGGAATAGGCTAGACAGATGACCAACGAGTGACACATTGTATAAACATTTTCGTTTTGTCGTGTTAATTTCTATTTAATATAAATATTTGCGGCGGTTTTCCTTACCACACGCACCTGTTATTTATAACTAACAAATAGGTCGATTGCGGTTTTATTTGTAACTATTCCTTTTTGGGTTCTTCGTGTAACATTAACTTAATGTTTTTTTAAATACATAAATTGAGCTTTTTTATTCTTTCTTTTTCGTTGCCACTCGGCATCGAGACCGTTAAAAAGCCGGCCAAGCGCGAGTCGGACTCGCGCACCGAGGTTACCGCTCAAACTTACAACATAAACGGAAATAACTTTGGAATACTTAGAGGATTGATTTCACGGCACCTAGGGATCATAGACAGACATATTATTATAATCATATATGTGGTTTTCAATTTCGACTCTATAGCTCCCATGCGTTCTCGAGATAAAGAGGCTTGGCAGACAGACAGACGGACGGACAACAAAGGACGTAGTCCACGAACAGCACCCGTCCGAATAGCACCGGCGCGAATAGCACCGAGCCTAGTCCACGAACAGCACCTATCAATATTTTTGGCAGGTGCTATTCGTGGATACAAATCTATTTTATTATTTGTGTCCACGAACAGCACCTACGGCTCGGCAGCCTAGTGCTGGGATGCATTTGTTTAACAGGACATTATTAAATGAAACATATCGATAAAAATCACTAGAACGTTTATTAAGAAATATGTCTTGGCGACATTTAAATATAAGAAAAAACAATAAAAAGCCTTATGATAATAATTATTAAATAATAAATCTGTAACACTTTCTTAATTTTTAATGTATCACAATCAGTCTTTTCAGATCACCTCACCTTTATTGCAAAATTAGACTTAGTTTAATCTTACTAAATACTATCACTTTCTTATTTTATAATATATCACAATCAGTCTCCACATATCACATTTATTGAAAAATCAGCAAATACAAATATTTCGGTCTAGGCGACATTTAAATATAAGAAAAAACAATAAAAAGTCCCTTTGTGCCCTGCCGAGCTATCCGAACTAATAATATTATTTGCAATTTTACGTAAACAAGCTCCGGAAGCGTTCGGTTAAATTCGTCATACTTTCGTGTGCTCCGGCGCATTGTCGCGTCGCTAGAACAGTGACAAGAAATCACGGCTACACGATAAACAGTCTTAACGCACTATCAGCCAAAGGTCCAATGTATAGCGTCCGATGGGTGGAATCGGTCGAAAATTGCTTGCTCGCAATGCGCAAGGGTACGACAAGCTGCACCCTATAAGAATTGTAGAGTAGCGATACTGTGTCACGTGTCTTTGCACGTTACACAGTATCGCTACTCTCATCACCTTTGATGTGAAAAGACTGATTGTGATACATTAAAAATTAAGAAAGTGTTACAGATTTATAATTTTGTAAGATTAGTAATTATTATCATAAGACTTTTTATTGTTTTTTCTTATATTTAAATGTCGCCTAGACCGAAATATTTGTATTTGCTGATTTTTCAATGTGATATTATTTAGTAAGATTAAACTAAGTCTAATTTTGCAATAAAGGTGAGGTGATCTGAAAAGACTGATTGTGATACATTAAAAATTAAGAAAGTGTTACAGATTTATTATTTTGTAAGATTAATAATTATTATCATAAGGCCTTTTATTGTTTTTTCTTATATTTAAATGTCGCCTAGACATATTTCTTAATAAACGTTCTAGTGATTTTTATCGATATGTTTCATTTAATAATGTCCTGTTAAACAAATGCATCCCAGCACTAGGCTGCCGAGCCGTAGGTGCTGTTCGTGGACACAAATAATAAAATAGATTTGTATCCACGAATAGCACCTGCCAAAAATATTGATAGGTGCTGTTCGTGGACTAGGCTCGGTGCTATTCGCGCCGGTGCTATTCGGACGGGTGCTGTTCGTGGACTACGTCCAACAAAGCACAGGAAGAGTGTCCAGAGTAAAAGCAAAATTCAATTAAAAAACTAAATAAATTAAAAATAAACCGTGGCAGTTAAAAATGACCAGCCTCAACTGATGGCGCCCGTTCACGATGACGTATGGATCAGCCCCATTCAGCTCAGCTCAACTCTTTAGAACTACTATAACAGTCGTTATAGTTACTTAGTGGCTTGAAAGTCTGACAAACAGTCTTACTAAGGGGAATCGAGGATTATGGAAGTCAAGTAGGCAGTCGCTCCATGTAGGATACCGGTTAGACTGGAAGCCGACCCCAACATAGTTGGGAAAAGGCTAGGCTGATGATGCACTGGTATCTAAATAGAATTGAAAAAAAACAACAATTCTCAGCGTGTTTATCGATCAATCACTAATTTTAAAAACAATATGTAACATTTATTTATTATGTAAATGGTGTTATTTAAATAAATTATGTCTATGTCAAGTTCATTGCTATAGTAACTTATTCTTGCATAGTTTAATAAATGAGACAATTAATAAAATTCTATGTTTTTGCATGTTATTTGTTTATTCAGTTAGTTTCTCATATTTTTATAAAGATGGAAGTTGTTGTTTATTTTAAATAATTCAAAACTATTTGTATATTTAAAAGAGAAGAAAGCATAAAAGAGCTTTAAATTCGTCGATATCGCTGTCAACAGAAATAGTACCAAAAAGGCTGCTAGCATTGCCATTGGTTGGCTTGGCAATGCTGATTCTTCAAACACAAAATAGGGCAACCCTCTGGTCACGGGAAGAGTGCACTCACCGATTGGCTTTTTAACGGATAGCTCAAGAAATACTTCAGCAATATTGCTATGAAAGTTATTCGCGACTTACATTTAAATATAAACTGCCGGGATTGCGGATTGTCCTGCCGGGATTGCGGACTGTTCAAAAGAGATACTGCAGCCTCGGAACACAAAGGGCAAAAAAAGAACATGGATGGGTTTTAGTCAGTAAAGTTCTGACACTCCCCGAAGACGGATACTGAATGGTGTAAATACACAAACAATTAAATTCATGTTATTTATTCGTATACTTATATAATTACAATGAATACATAAATAAATACATATAAATATGTTTTCATTTAATTTGTGTTTTATAATACTATAGATAACAACGAAAATAGGTGTTAATTATTGATTAAGAAATTTAATAGCAGGGAAAGATAATGATTTGGTTTATGGTATTAAAAGGAACGAGTAACTAAGCTTGTCTTACTGACAATGGCAGTTCGTTCCATAAACGGACAGCCTGGACTGTGAATGACTGGTCTTAAAAATAAGCCAGCTAGGTAGGTTATAAGCTAGTCTGTGTGGTGCTTTCTTAAAAAGTCCATTTCAAACACTAATCTGCATAGTCCTCATATAAGTTGACCAAGATTTTTGTCTAGACCTTAAAAGAGACTCTGACTTCTGAGTTTGTTTCGGCTGTTTCTTCTCAGACTAGTCGGGTACGAAACACCGGCCTCATCTAGTTTAAAAAAGACGTGTTAAAGTGTTTGTGAAAACCTACTTGCAAATAAACTTCATTTAGTATTTGAGAATCAATAAATGTATTAACAAGGTCACTAGTTCATACGGACCAAAATAAATAATTGTTTCATGCTAATACTAAGGTACAATAAACAGATTATAATTTATTTCTGATATATCATCCTGTATAGTCATTGTAACACTTTTGTCGTTTAATATTTGTTACAAACACATACGATTAACATTCTCAACAAGATTCTTACCAGATTTTTTGGAAGATTGTTTTTTGCAAATATACTTCTTTAAATCATCAAATGCAAGGGATTCCAAACGGATTCTTGCCGGATAAACAATAGGTAAACAATTGACAATTAGATCAAAAAAAATCTGGAGTTGAAACCAGGTCATGATGATCCGTACCTACTCATCAATTGCACACAAATTGCAGATAGGCGTTAGTCATCAAAAGTAGTTTTTTCTTCAAATTATTAAAGAATAGAAAGCTGCTTTCATCCAAAAAAATATTACTACTATATTGCAGCGTTATCTAAGTATAGTATCAAATCTTTTTTTTGTAACGATTTGTTTTATGAGAAACAAATGATACCTAAATGTTGTTTATTATGCAAGTAGGTTTTTACAAACAATTTTACGCGTCGTTTTTTTTTAACAACTAGATGGGGCCGGTGTTTAGTAGCCGACTACTTTGAGGAAGGTCATAGTCTTTTTAAAGTTCAGACCAAAATCTTGATCAATTTACACGAGGACTATGCAGATAGAGTCAGAAATTTTAAGAAAGTACCACACATATTATTTGAGTGGATCTGCCCAGTCAGTGCAAACATTTGTCAGTATCGTGTAGCTCGACTCATAAGTCAAGGAGCTCAACGAAAAAAAATCACAAAAAACAACAAACGACAAAAAATGACATCACGCAATAGCACGCGACTCGCGGCTATTTAGCGCGCTGTCAACTTCGCGCACTTTCCTGTAAGGAAACCGGACGTTAAAACTAACCCGGATAATAGATAATGCATTAAAACCTATTTTCGGTTGTGGTGCGAGAAGAGTTCTCAATGAGCTTTTGTTTTTTTCCAGTCAGACATCTTTATCAAATAGTGCACTTACTGTTAGGAGATCCTCCTCTGAACATAGGGTTCGGAGCCATCCAGGGAAAGGCTCCAAACGGCCAGGAGTGCGGCGGCGGGCCCTGGTACAGGCGCGGCAGCAGCGGCTGTGGCACCACCACCCCGCCTCTTGTCTCCAACTCTTCGTCATGCCCGTTCTCTCTCTCTTCCCGATCATCGACGTTGGAGTCAACGTCCTCGATGTCCACGTCACTTTCGTCGCTTTCCGGAGCCGCGTCTGTGCTCTCAGCATCATTGCTGTTAGTGTCAGCTACGGTGTCCTTTACCGGCGCGTCCTGTTTCCCTCCGAGCAGTGAGTCCACGCTAAACGATATCCTGCCTTTCCCGCCACTGTCGGCGGTCTCGGCACGCTCGCATTCGAGCGAAGTCTTCATTTCATCTGCTCGATGACATTTCAATTAAATTCGCGCGCGAACCCCGACGGCTTATCTCGCCATATTTGTTTTTTTTTAATTTATCCGGTCCAATCAGAATTTGTTTGTTTTTAAGAATACGTTTATTTAAATGCGCACTAGAGTGTCATTGAGTTCATCATGTGTCCCATTGTAATCGACAATTACTCGTGTAAGTAATTTGTAGTTATTTGTAAATTCGTCCCATTGTTAACGAGTTAAGTTTACAAAGTTTGCTAATTGATTTCGCGTCGGTGTATTATTTTGCAAGAATCAGTTGAATCTTTTAAAAGAGTTCATATGCACATGGTCTTATTAATTACACTATTCACGTAAACGAGCGTTCCGAAGCAATAGTCAAGTCAGTACATCACTATTGTGAAAACAGTCGAATTAGCACAATTGGCAGCACTAAGTAGTAAAAAAAAAGAAAATTAAAATCGTAATATGGAGTGTGGATTTGAAATGAGAACGTGTGTTCGCGGCGCGCGGCGCGGAAACTTGCGAATGTGTTCGGAAACGAGCGATATCTCCGTGTAATGATTCGCGTGGAAGCGCGGTGAAAATCGCGCCAGCATTGGGGCGCTTGGCGCGGCCGCGGACCGCCTCTCCCGCCCGACAGAGATGCAGCTACCGACCGAGGAATTTTAATAAGCGGCGCGGAGCGAACGAGACGACGATACAATCCGACATGTGTGTAAACGCGATATTGAGTAGGCGGGGTCCGTCGCGCTCAAATTAATAGTCTCTACGGAATACGCCTTATAAAATTATGTTAGTGTAGACGAATTGGATCGGTATTGAGAGTGTTTAAGGTCGAGTTTAGCGTGTGACTTACAACAATAAAGTGACGTAACGGAGCCAAGCGTGTTGGATTGCAGCGGCTATTGTGTTGAATGAAAAAGGAGTAAATAGACGGGCGCTGTAGGCGGCGTAGAGGGGACTTTACGATTTAATTATTCGCGAATGCAGAGGCATTTTGTAGCGAGCTAATGTCTCATTGTCTCATTAATATCTCGGGCGGGCCGGCCATGTTTGATTTGTTTATGACGAAGGAGGTGTGCAGACGTTGAGCTGAATGTTTTGTTCGGCGACAGTTGCGAGTTCCGAAGCGGAGATTCAAGCGCCACCGCCCGACACTACTAAATTAGTTGGTAGTAACATGTCTTGTTTAATTTGTGGGGTTTACTCGAGTTCGAGTCGAGTTTATGACGTTTTTGTGTTCGAGATAGGCTGTTGATAATGTTTTAAGGGTTTCTGGACGTAATATGATACTATTGACATTTAGATTCGAGATTTAAAAGTACTCACAGCCTGTATAATGCTTTTGAGGTTAGGTTTTTAATTCCCATATTTAAAGCCTCGTCATGAAAAAACACGATAAGCGACTATCAAAAGAGACATTTAAAAATCAATTTAAACACCATCACAAAAAGAAATCCCGAATCAAATCATTAGCGCCATGTCACTTAACAGTTAATCGTATTACACACAGATATCTTCAATCTCATTGTGCATCGTTGGAAAAGATTTCCTTTCCCCCTCACCACCAATCTAAACCTTATTCCAACAAATATAAGATTGAAAAAACTCTGTCACATCAAATTGACGTTGTCAATTCGCAAATATTAACAAAAGACGATGTGTTTCCTAATTTTGTTGCAGAAAATTAAACTCTATTGGGTTAGAGTAGGGTTGGTTTGTGTTTGTAATTAGTGGCGAACGTCCCCTACCCAATTAATGTAATTTAATAGCACAGAGAGATTAACGTTCACTTTAATTGAAAGAGTATGAAGGCGAGAACATTTTTAGATTATGCTATGCCATGTTTCAAATGGACATAGACAAAGCCGCGTACTCACGCGCGGTATTTAGATAAATACCTAACTTTTACAGAATTTAAACTGTAAGTGGTCACATTTACAGTTTAAATTCACTTGTCATCGACATTGCAAATAGAATCAAGTTAAACATCTTGTCTAATAGAGTTTTAAATGTGAACTAGGAGAAGAGAATCATCTTTCTGCCTCCTTATTATGTTGGGATCGGCTTCCAGTCTTACCGGTTGCAGCTGAATACCAGTATATTACATGGTGCGACTGCCTATCTGACTTCCACATCCCAGTTCGTACTGGGTAATACGATACACTTTGGTAAGACCTTCAGACTTTCGGGACACTGATTTTATGTGTTAACGACTGTCAAAGAGTCTTCAAATGACAGCCAGGACCAACAGCTTTCCGAGGCACGGAAAAAACTCGGCATGTAACGGATGGTTACCCATCCACAGACCAACCTAGGCAAGCGCCGCTTCACCTGAAGATCGACCCAAGCAGCAGCTATTATCTAGCTACAAAGAGGGGTGAATATTACTGAAAGATATATGTTTTAATCTGTATAAACATTTTAGAAAACACAAATTAATTTCATAAAACGGCTTCATTTTAGGCATCTACGTTTTCCCGTAGCGCGTAGCCGTAGCGAGGCGTAGTACGGGACGTATGATTTTCGTAGCAATAAGTGGGCAAATCTCATCAACTATCGTCACAATACAGTCAGAGCACTAGATTATTAAGCGTAGTTACACAAACGTCATAAGACTAATGAGAGTTTTGATTTAAATTATCAGTTACTTTACATTGGTGATCAATTTGCTTTTCAATCAAGTTCCATTTACCTAGCATCTGTCTGTCTGTTGCAACTGAATATTTACTGATATAGACAGGCTTAAGCGTTGCTGCAACACCGTGTATATCTTCTAATATATAAAATTCTCGTGTCACAGTTTTCGTTGCCATACTCCTCCAAAACGGCTGGACCGATTTGAACGAAATTTTGTGTCTCTATTTTTCAGACCCCTAAGTCAGCAGCGGGTGATACCGCTGGACAATGCTAGAATATTAGAAACTTTACAAACGTTTAAACACAGATACATAGACAGCCAGGTCCGAAACAAGTACCTCGTACAAATATTTGTTCCGTGCGAGTATCGAACCCGTGACAAGCAGCGCAGCAGTATATCGCGCCGTCAATATGAGATACCACCAGTTTTTGCTCAAACTTGACCACTACACCTAACATCTTCCGTCTCGAAGTCTAATTTATACTGGAATTGGTTGCCATGACTAAAAATCATTATTTACAGCAAATACAACTCAATAATAAGCCCAACTATCCCATAACGTAACCTAAACATAACCGACGCATTTAATCCTAAGCTTAGCGCTACAAATGTCCAAAACATGATTATTTTTGAGCTATTTATGTTCCATAATGAGCTGTAAGACGACTGTGTACTCACTTGTTACCTAGCTACTGAGCTACTGAGCTACTCAGCGGAGATCAAACAAATGGATGTCTGGGGGCTTGGAACGGTAAGGGATGCTACACATTTATTTTTTAGGGTTTCGTACGTCAAAAGGAAAACACGGAACCTTTATTGGATTACTTTATTGCACGTCTGTCTGACTGTTAAGACCCTCAGGAACGCGTGAAGCTATCAAATTCAAATTAAAACCATTTAACCTTTAGTTTTTGTAGATTAGTTTTTTTATTTTTTATTATTGTTTTATTATAAACAAGTTAATAGTTAATACATGTATGGAAGAGCGGAGTCTCCTAATACAGACGTTTTTAGCTTAAAAGGAGGCTCCAATCACTACTTAGAACATAAGAGAATTTGTTGAGTGTTATAAACATTTTTTCATTTCATTTTCAATGGTCCATTGAAGCTTTGAAAAATCAACCCTCAAAGCAGAAGTTATGCCTACGTATGTTGCAAGTTTTGATGGAAGTGTGCGAGTAAGACTTACACGTGCCCGTTATTTTTACTATCCTTGACATTAAAGTACTGCCAAATTACGAAACGCTTTGAAAGTTATTTACCAATCGAAGAAACCTTTATGAAGTAAGTAAAAGATTAAATATAAAGGCAGTCATACATTTTGCAATAACCAAACATATTTTATTGTCAAATAATATCCTCGTATAAATAGACACAGCGGTATTGTTAGACCCCTCAGTTGACTGCCATTAGGAGTCAATGGGCTAGGGCGCTCCCTATCTCCGTTTATCAGGCAATTTGGGGCTATAGCTGAGATTCTTTATAGCAGTCAAATTCAATTATAAGTCAGAAACGATTAAAGCTATGTATACTATTGTTTTTTTTTGAGTTAACATTCTTTTAAGTGATGTTTTAAATCTTAGTGGCCAAAATATTGAAAAAAATAACCATGCTTCGCTCTCCTTGCTTCTGCTTCTTGGTTTTTTTTTTAAGGATTCTTTTTGTTTGGTGATCTTTAGAAGATTATTCAAGTATTTGTTCTCATGTGGTTCAAGAAAACTAGTATTAAATGAGCCCATTTCAACACATACCTAATCGAGTAAGGAGCGGTTCTCGACAGGAATATACTGGAATACAGGTACGAACTATGAAGTCAATGTACGTTATAAAAATCACCGCAGAATCCTTACTAATATTATAAAAGCGAAAGTGAGTTTGTTTATTTGTTACCTAAAATTCATCAAAATCGGTTTAGCCATTAAAGCGTGTAGACGCTTTAATGGCTAAACCGATTTTGATGAATTTTGGTACAGAGATAGTTGGGAACCAGGAGACGGACATAGGCTAACTTTTATTTAAAAGAAATGGGATATGAGGGAGAACGAGGCAAGAAAAGGGAAAACTTAGCGTTGCTATTACAAATTAATCAGGGGCAAGAGCAAAAACTGCAGGTCTGCTTGCTGTGTTATACCGAATTTAACGCGAGCGAAGCCGCGGGCGAAAGCTAGTCACAAATAAAATAACCCTCACATAAAACCCAAAAAAATATACCTCCACTAGAATAATTTAAGACGTTCTTAATTAACGTTTCTATTACCATAAATAAGTCGAAAACGAGAACCTACGGGGTACGTAATAAAATTTTGATATTCAGTCCGTTTCCCGTACTCAAGGAGCGGGCTTAAGTTAAATTTACGCAGAAATAATACGCGAAAAGAAGCAATCTTTTTAAATAATGACTTTCATATTCCCAAGAGGAGCGGACAATTTAGAGATGAGGGATTCTGGGCGTTTTTTTTTTATTAAAAAGTCGACGATGACAACGATAGTAAGTAGGGGACCGGCCATTACTCCGCGAAATGAGTTTTCAGTTTGCTGTTTTTTTTTCTGTGCTTATACAGGACGGTGTTTTTTCAGGTGGAGTTTTTATATGAGAAATGAAGTATAGTCTAGATGTGTTCATTTTTCCGATAAAAATAAAATAAAGTATTTACTGAACTCAGTCAGGACAAAGAACAAAAAAAACAAAGCGCAAATTCTAAAATTAGACTAATTAAAATTAACAAAATCTAAAATAATATTGAAAACATACAAAATTGTACTAATTTAAAGTCCTGTTAGAGGCCATAATGTGTCTTCAGCATAGTGCTCCAAAATCTGAAAAATAATAATTAACATTCAATGTATAAAAATAAAAACCACGAAGGTATGCCTTATACCTTTCCAGGGGTGTATAACAGCTACTTTTCTATTTACTATGTAAAGAGTTTGAGCGTTATAACCGTAAGAAATTTCTCTCGGCAATTTAAATAATTAATATCCAACTGTACTAAAATGAGAGGTTCGGCTTGCTAGAGCGGGTAAATTTTACAAGTAATGTTAATGTTACATGTACCTAAAATCATTGAAAAACATTAAGAAAAATCGTCTTACCTTTTGATACTGGATAAATGCAGACTCTAACGTTATCTTTCTCCATTTTATGAAGATAATCGAAGTTCTTTTTTCTCTTTCTTTTGCGCCTGATCTCTCTCCAGTCGTGTCGGATTGCCGTCCCATCGGACTATGAGAGAGAAGGAACAGAGAGTGTACATGTGCCTGCGCACACACTTGTGCACTATAAGAGAGATTGGCCGTCGTGACCGAAATAAGCCAGCACTATTTAATGAAAAAGCAAGGTGAAAACTGTATTTGTAGTAAAGATAAGTAAGTTAAAATCAGATTACGCTTACGATAAGAGCCCGCCCGGCGGTGCTTGACGGATAGTTGACGTAAATAATGGCGGTCCTTGAGAGGTTAATGTGCTTAGATGACTCTACCCTGAAGTGTAAATGTGGTTTTGCTCCAATAACGATCTTGACATCGTGTCCTGCCTGTCATATTGCTTGCACATCACAGGAACTGATGGACGCTACTGAAAGTGCCAAGTACAAATTGAATGAATTCTTTAAAAGATTCACATATCCACGCATATTGTTAAAAAATCAACATAACGACAGGAAAATTATTATTAAAGATGGTAACAGGTTTTTACAACAAAAAAAAATTGTTTGATGTGCGCAATTCTTTATTGACATTGCTAAATATAACTTTGTTTGCTGTGTTCGTGGGTCTTGTTAATTAAATTAAGGAGTTATTTGAGCTTGTTCTGTCATTAGCGTGTCTTTAGTGTTGCAATGTGTCCGGAGTGCAAACTCATACAGTGAGTGCATTTGAGCGAACAGTGTGGTGTTACATACGGACGTGGAGTTGGTCGAGTATACAAGACAAGGAGGCTGTCATCATAATTCATATCTAATATATAAAATTCTCGTGTCACAGTTTTCGTTCCCATACTCCTCCGAAACGGCTGGACCGATTTAAACGAAATTTTGTGTACATATCGGGTAGGTCTGAGAATCGGCCAACGTCTATTTTTCATACCCCTAAGTGAGCAGCGGGTGAAACCGCTGGGCACAGCTAGTATATTTAAAACGTTGGCCCACACTAGGAATTTCTCCTGTATCGTGGGTGCGTTTACAAATATTTAAATTCACATAAACAAACAGCCAGACCCGGAACAATTATCTGTAGGCCATATAAATATTTGTTCCGTGCGGCAATCGAACCCGCGACACGCAGCACAGCAGTCGATCGCTCAGCCACTGCGCCAACCGTGTCGTCGTTTCATTTCTTTAAACTTAATGTACAATAGTGGTACATAAGCGGACTTAATGCCACAAGGCAATGTTCCGGGGCCGCGGTATTCGAACAACCCGCAACCCCGGCAGGCAGTAGCCCTGGCAGGCCCCTCTCCTTTGCCGATCTCTTTGAGGCACGCGGGGAACACTAACGCCCCGTCGAAACGGAACCCTCATAGGGTCACTTTATTATCCGTCTGTCTGTCTGTCAAGACCCTTTATCTTCGATGAAATTTAAACCATATTCTCAAGTCTGTGGTCCTTTTGAGTTATGGAAAAATCATATCTCTAAGTTTACACAGTCAAAAGATATGGCTGTTTATGTCGCAAGTCCCAGCGGGTCCTTCGGTGTGCGAATCTGACTCGCTCTTGACCGGCTTTTTTCTTCTATAACGACTCCTATTAGACAACCGTTAGATAAACATACATTTCTTTAAAACGACTCAAATCTAGTCGTAAATAATTTATTACTAGCTTCCGCCCGCGACTTCGTTCGCGTGGCATAGTTACTTTGGGCTAACGCTAACTTTAACCCGCATGATGGTCGAAAACATTATCTTTCTCTATCCTTTTCTTCCTTCTTTCTCTCCCTTTTCTCACTTTTTTTAGCCTATGTCCGTCTCCAGGGTCAAACCCAGCAAGAACTGCTTAACTTGGAAGATCGAAGCGTGTAGTTATTTTATTTATTTAGTTTTTATAGTTAGGTCACGGTTTTTACCTATGCCCGGGTTTATTCTTATTTATTACTATTTTATAATAATATATCGTTAAAATAATCTCACGATTTTAATGACGAGTGTTTTCCAATAGTATTGTTTTCAATGCTTGCTAAGGTGAGAAATAAAAAACCGTTAAGGTAACATTATGCGAAAAATAAGCTGTTTTTGTTCCTTATCAAGAGGAAACCTTTTTGTTTTGTTGGGAAATTACGTAAAATTAAACTTATGTTTTTATTTATCGATTTATAAAACGGAACTTCCAACACTAATAGTCTATGGTTCAATAAATAATTATTTTTGCGAAACAATGAGAGGGAATTTGTTTTAATCAACTTGATGATTGATCCTACTAATATTATAAATGCGAATGTTTGTGAGGATGTATGGATGTTTGTTACTCTTTCACGTCAAAACGGCTGAACGGACCTTGATGAAATTTGGCACAGAGGTAAATTATAGTCTGGAATAGCACATATGATACTTTTCGATAACACGCTGGCGAAGCCGCGCCAGCTAGTTAGGTATATTGTTGCTGCTTTTGCAATGCTATTATGTTTTCATCAAATCAATATATTTAAAAATGTTCTTATTTTTATGACTTCGTACATCAAAACGAATAACGGTACATTTTAGGATCACTTTGTTGTGAATCTATCCGTCAAGACTATCTCGGAAACACGTGGTGGTGTCGAGTTGAAATTAAAACCATAATTATACTTTCTGGTCAATTGGAGCTATGACTTTCTAAGTCACATGTTTGTTTGGAACCTTCGGTGAGGGAGCCCCACTCCCACTTTGCCCGCTTATTTTTTTTGTAATGTGCTATTGTGTCCCAAATAAAAATGTTTTCTTTTTGTTTTTTTTTTGTTAACTGACGTTCTAAAAGTTCTAATTATCAGTCTAATTGATATAAAGACTTTTGATTTTGATTCAACTCTCTAAGCACGAAATCCGATGTTTCTGCTGAAGTTGCATTCGTTTCCTCACTTACGTGCATATTAATAAGATTAGTTAGGTGCCTAAACTAAAAATACATGACTACCCGATTGGACAGTTGTCCCTACTCCCGATTCTTTTCAGAACTCATGAATCGAGATGTAATAGGAAGTATGGTTTTATTTCGAAGTATCGAACTACTTTCGGACGGGTCCGTTTTTTCTTTGACGGACTTAGAGAGTGGACCCACAGGCTCAGGAAGACAGACTACTTGACTCACTAGAAAGTAACAACAGCGTATCACGTGTCAAAATTGGCAAAAACAGTGTCATATTTTCTTAACGATATTTTGACTAAGTTTGTGCATTGACGTGACTTAGACCGTATTTACTAAAAGATAATAATTATCTTTAACTAGCTGTGCCTGGCGTTGCAATGCATTTTTTCCTATTTACAACCTACCTACTATATATTTTCTAAACGTTTAAAAATTTCCTGAACTTCGACACATCGGTATTTCAAGATCAAAATTACCCAAATCGATCCAGCCATTCTCAAGATTTAGCTAGATAAACGATCCAGCAATTCATTTTTTCAAACACTAGCTGTGCTATGCGTTGCAATGCAATTTTTTACCTTTCTACCTACCTGCCTACCCTACATACCCTACCTACCCTACCTACCCCTATCCTACATCCTGCCTACCCTACCTACCCCTACCCTACATACCTTACCTACCCTACCTACCCCTACCCTACATACCCTACCTACCCTATCTTTTAAGTTGGATCGAACTGCACATGGTGTGCGAATTTTATTATAATCGGTTAAGTGGTTTAGGAGTCCATTGAGGACAAACATTATGACACGAGATTTATATATATTAACAATATAAATAATTATGACATGCGATATGCCAATGACAAGACGTTTTATAACCTCGATTTCAGTCAACATCTGCCTCTACCAAACATTATTGGGGTCGGCTTCCAGTCTTACCAAATACAGCTAACTACCAATATTTTACAAGGAGCGACTGCTTGTCTGAACTCCACAACACAGTAAACATTGGGTAAGACTGGTAAAACTAAACATTAGTTTCTGTATTATAAAATCAGTAGTAATTTCCTGGTGCCACAACAGCCTGTAGCTCGGTCCCATAGAAAAGCGGCAACGTAATAAAACGTGCGTCGCGTCCTACCGCACACAGTGGGCATTCTCTAACACTGTATGGACAAAATATTCTTCCAAAATATTCAGTTTCAGATTTGATTTATGAATAGATTTTTGAATTGCAAAAGACTGATAAAAATTATTAACGTTATAAATTTATGTTTTGTTTTTGGGTATGGGGTCCCTGGTTCGATTGTCATGTCGAGTATTGGGTTTTTCTTCAAGAGTTTTTTTTATAGGAGTCACGGAGTCTAGGTTTGTGCCCGGTTGATGGCAATAGGTTCGCCCCTATTTGACATAAAATATATCTGGTGAAATGTGGATAAACCTCTGCCTAACCTTCTTTGGATTATATGCTTGATGTTGCTGTAGTGTAACTTGTCAGCTGATTTTGACCTCTGTTATAACATTCGTAAGAAGTAAATTAGCTGCGAAAGAACTCATTACATAGCAGGGTCTAACTACACGGAAACAATTTCATTCCAAAAGTTCGTAGTGATGTGGTTACAAGTTTATGAATAAAACTGAGATAATATTAGATATGAACATTGAATTTATTTTACAAAAGATAAAATATTAAAGATTCTAAAATTCCCAGAATTCGTTACTTATGGAGAAAACGAATTTGCGGCAAAAACTCACAGCCAAATCTTTTTTTAAATAATTTTGTCCACTCACGTTTTCAAAAGCCCCACAGTGCGCAGACATCGTAAAAACATTCCCTGGCTTGATATTCCACAATTACCTCTTCTGTAAGTGCAAGGAAGCTGTGGTGTTTTACTTAACGATGCACGGATAACTATGCTTAAAATATGATTAAGAATAAACGGACTAACTGGCCATTTTTGTAAGCCAGTGTCCCTTTCTTCTTCATCTGTCTAGCTACTTCTAAGTTATGTTGGGGTCAGCTTTAAGTCTAACGGGCTACAGCTGAATAACAGTATTTTACATGGAATTACTGCTTATCTTGGGCCATTAGTGGCAGCTTCAGCAGCAGAATCATAATAAGATAATGATATGAATTACGTTACAATTCGTAAATTGGTTACAAAATTATTATTCATAATATTAAGTAACTAAAAATCCATACTATTATTCTATTATGATTCTACATCTGTTAAATATGTGAAAAACTTTGAAAACGCAAACAATCTAAAAAAACCGGCGAAGTGCGAGCCAGATTTCCGAGGGTTCAGTACAACTAAGACTTAGAGGATTGTTTTTTTTTGCAGACCACAGATGACAGATTTGAGTGTATGTCTTGACAGTCAGAAAGACAACAAAGCGGTCCTATAGGTAGGTTTTAATTTTTTCAGAATTTATACGTTCCCCAGTATAAATTATGAAAATAGTTGTGAAAATGGTAACAACTTCCATTGTGTGGTTTTCGTTTAACTGATTTTCATTTACAGTGTAATGGCTCTTTGCCTTTTCCTTAGGTACTTTTTCATGCTCGGAAATGTATGCAGAACAATCTAATCTGTAATCGCTATTATGAAGGATCCGACATATCCATTGTTAGTCAGTCTGTCCAATACTGCGAAAGCTGAATACCCTAAGAAATGACACCAGTATCCGTCTGTCTGTTTACTAATGGTTCTCCACAAAAACTGCTTTAGGCCGTATGTTGTTGATCTCTGAAGATAATTTCTATAGATAGAAGAAAATCTTCTCTCATATTTTGTGTTGCTACAGTTACTTATCCTTACTAATATTATAAAAGCGAAAGTGAGTTTGTTTGCCT
Organism: Ochropleura leucogaster; assembly: GCA_958449745.1. Lineage (NCBI taxonomy): Eukaryota > Metazoa > Arthropoda > Insecta > Lepidoptera > Noctuidae > Ochropleura > Ochropleura leucogaster. The sequence goes on along the minus strand of OY288223.1, from coordinate 6,232,995 downwards.
AAATGGCTAAACCGATTTTAATGATTTTTTTACAGAGATAGTTGGAACCCTGGAGACGGACACAGGCTACTTTTTTTTTTATTAAATATTGGGATATGAGGGAGCAAGAGGGAAGAAAAGGGAAAACTTGCATTGCCATTACAAATAAATAAGGTGCATGGGCAAAAACTGCAGGCACCTTTAAATCAGGAAAGGGGAACTGTGTTCCTTGTGAATTTAACGCGAGCAAAAAAGCTAGTCACGTTATAAATCCTTAAAACCGAACACATAACTATATTATTTGTGTTCGGTTTTAAGGATTTATTCAAAAAACGGAACCCTTATCGAATCACTTTGTTTTCCATACGTCTGTCTGACTGTCTGTAAGTCAAGACCATTTAACTCAGGAACGCGTAGAGCTAGTTGAAATTAAAACAAAAGATTTGACTGTTTTTTATCGCAAGTTTTTTACGAAACCGTCGGTGTGTGAGTCTGACGCGCCCTTGGCCGGTTATTTTTTGTTTGAAAAAAATATTGAGGGGAACAAACATTGACAATAGCTGCATTTCTTCAAGATCAACTTCCCAGACATGACAACTCTAAAATGTTACCCATTTCTTAAATTAGAAAATGACCATTATATTATGATCACATTAAAAAAAGCGTGTATTGCGAATCATTCCAACGACGTAAGAAACGTGACATTTGGATAAAAAAAAAAATCTCACATACACCAACAGCCAGACCCCGAAATAACTATCTGTAGGCCATACAAATATTTGCTCCGTGCGAGGATTGAATCCGCGACACCTAGACCAGTAATCAAACTTTTAGCCACTGCGTCAACCCGTCAAATATTTTGTGTTTTTCTAATTTGGAATTTCCATTAATATGATTGTTACTAAAAAATAATCGTTACGCAATATCATTTCAAGTATGAAGTGATTCTATTCAATTATACATGATTGCTATTTACCAAGTTTATTATGATTAATGTACGAATAATAAATCCGTAGGACCGTGTACTCACTGAATTATTGTGGCATTTTTATGCCGGGGGGAATATTCGTACACCACAGTCGCAATATTCGTTTTTCTTTTAATTTATTGTATTCCTTCGTTTAGAAACTCGCTTTATATGAACTTTGCTCGTTATTTAAATAAATCTGGCAATTTTCAGACAACACTGAAAAATGTGGACCATGGAGTTTTTATGTCTGTATTGAAAAAAAAAAAACAAAAGTGACACCAGCATTGTCTATGTCCAATTTAACACAATATTTTCTACTACGAAAAAGGATCCCTTTGTCTTAAGTAAATAATCTAATGTGCTTTTGACATGAAGTTAAAACTAAGAAAGTTTTCCCATAGCCTGAATTATGGCAGCACTAAGAATAAGGTAATACGTATGTACCTTTTGCATTAAGGAGGTAGACAAGACAAAAAAAACTGCTACCACCGTCTCTTTGTTGTGGAACAGATAAAAATAAACCCTACCTTGTTAAGACGAGTCGTGTTTAAAGCCCAAAAACAAACAGGCGCCCTAAAACAACCAAACATCAAGTCTCCACTTAACCACATCACTTAACCGAACCATTTTTAGAAGACACTTCAATTTAGTTAATTTTAAAAGAGCCCTTTAAAACAAGGGAGGGTCTTTTAAATTTGGTCGCATTATACGCTCAACAAATATTGTCCGAACAAAGAACGTGTAACAATTTTTGAATAGGGAAGTGTAACAAGTTCGATTTTCAAATAGTCGGGGCGCCCGGGTAAAGGAGATTATGGCGTTTTAAGCGCCATGTTTATTTTTACGAAAATGGAACGTGTTGTGTTTTCGCATTAGCACCTTTTACTGTATGTTTCGTTTTTCGTCGTGTGTGGTCCGGGCCTTATGATTGCAGAGTGAAGTGCTTTCGGATTACCTTCACTGACGATTGAGTAATTTTTTGTGTGTTCATTTATGATTTTATGAATTAAGATGTTCTTATTTACCTACCTACATATTTCGGTAAAACTGCTAAGTGATTGTAAATTATCAGATTTCGAAAAAAACACCCTTTTTAATTCGCAGTTTTAATTATGACTTAAAAAGTTTTTAAAAATAACTTTATTTAAGTGAAAGACTTACGAATTTGTGAAATATTAATATCTCAGAAAAAAAAAGATAAAACCGACCGACAATGATTTTTTAATAAAAAAAAAAACAGCAATTCCATAAATATTTGTACAAAAGAGAACAAGATAATCCTGACAGTTTTTAAAATCGCATTGATGGAGTCAATTTTCAACGCGTGCTTCTGAGATGAGCGCAAAAAATATATTTTTTGACAACAAAAGACGTCTTTACACCTTTTGATATTATACGAATTCTCTTTTGAAAACGCGAAAAAAAGTGTCATTGATCCAACAAACTTACTAACTTACCTCATTTTCCTATACGACTCTTATCTTTACTATGTTTAGAGTGAGAATTCTGCGTATTTTAGACATCTACACGCAAACATTTTTGGTTAAAAATATATATATGACATCTTCTTTCCCGTGAAGATGTCTAGATAACATTAGTGGCTTATAAACGGTTGTTCATTTCAATGGGGTCCCATAGACCCCATATAAAAGTCTTTAGAGGTCATGAATGGGTGACGTTTTTCCATGAAGATGGTCCTTAGTTGATAAATACCCGACTAATCAAATTATTTATGGCATTAAATCGTAATAAAATGTTGTGAACATCTGCACGGCGACGTTTCAACGCTTTTGTTCAAGATTTGTTTGAAAAAAGAATAAAGGGTTGGAGAATTTGTGTGTTATAATAATGGTTTAGATATAGTCAATGTTGTCTGCTGTGATACGGGTACTTGGGCACGATTTGAATGTAGAACAATAAATAATATACTTGTAGCGTGACTTTAGATGAATTGTATGCAATTAAGTGCAACACGTAAGTACTTAATTTTTCACTTCTCTTATAATTAAATCGTCCATTGTAAATAGTTGATGAAGGCAGTACTGTGTTTTAAGTACATTCCTAATTAAATTAACACCTGGGTTTTTATTACGAAAAAAACAACGTTGCGAACAGCTTGCCAGAATTCATGGAATGTAATTTTACTTTGTTCTCGAGCTCATTGTATCGCCGTTTCCATTAATTAACCTTCTCAATTCGTTAATCTATTCGCATCTCGATTACCTTTAAACTTAACTTCTCGATACCAACATTATCGATTCAAATAATCGATTTGAAATATCACGTGAATTGCTAAATGCTCTATATTTGGCACATTGAACGATTGAACGAACATTAACGCGGTACCAACAGGGTAAACGGTCCCGTTTTCACCTCATTAAGCCCAAGTTAAGGACCCTATTATGTACTTTATGTATTCCTAAATTACCCATCACTTAATAGGGTAGCCAACAACGGGGGAGCTTACCCTTCGGCCGTTTTAAAATGACCTTCCTGCCCCTTCTTGTGGGGTAATTATTTATGTAAAGGGGGGTAAATAATGATCTTTTGGGGGGTCTAGATATAGTGGATAATTACTAGAGGTGGGGTGTTTTAAAGTGTTTGTATGATTACTGGCCTGTTCAAATTTAATGCCCGTTTCTCGTTAAGCGAGTTTATGTTGTACAAGTTTGGAAATTGGGTGATAAGTAGGTGTATCGATGTTATTCTTGTTACGTTATTTATGATACTGTAAAACGATGAAATTGAACTTAGTTATTTAATTTTATCGTTTTCAAACCAATTATTAATTTCGATATTTGGTAATTTCATGGAGATTTTCATTTAAAATTTTAGATTTTAGAACCGTTCTATTTTTCACTTCAGTATTTGGGAATGTTCACATAATGGATCCAAAAACATTTTATGTGTTCCAATAAAAAATCTATAACATCACAATACCGAATGAAAAATCGTCTCTAATTTGTTTTAAGCACTTTTTTCCATTTACCCATTCAATGAACGATTGAATGATAAATTCGTTGAAGACCACATTCTTAAGTCGCGAAATGACGTAGCTAAAAATAGAATAGCTAGGGTGTCCACGCTGAATGGGTCGATATTAGAGACCCCAGATGTCCAAACAACAATCGTTTGGGAGTCTGTGAGTGCTATTGTGTGAGATGACAAACGTACACCTATTGTTAAACTGTCCCATTATTAAGAGTACTTAATATACTACTGGTTAGGGTGACAATGCCTGAAGTGAATATGATTTCTAGCTTTGATCTAAAATTGGCATACAGACCGAAGAATAAAAACACACTTATGTGTTATAAAAAAAAAAAAAAAAGTTTTTTGAAATTAGAGACATTGTTAAGTCAGTTAATACTTATAATAATTACAGTGCTGGTTATTTTTTGACTTGTTATTTTTCTTGTGGCAAAGTAAATTTAGATGGTAGATAGGTATTTTTATAGGATATTAAAACATAAAACAAATTTAAAAAAAATATTCATGTAATCAACTAAATTTATCATAATAATAAAAGAGTGACTTTAAACTCGTTTACGTCCTTCGAGTTGTTCAAATGTTTGAATCACATAAGACAATACCCACATTTATATTCAAAGCTGGTGCCGCATTACCGATACACACAAAAAAACCATATGAGAAGGAAAAAAAAAATAACTGAATGTGCCAAGTTAGTTCCTAGATTAACCTACTGTATTGAATTAATAATTTTTTATCGTAATTAAAATTTACCTAGTTGGGTTTTATAAAGTATCTTAATAACTCTCAAAGAAAATTTAAAACTGGTTACATAAATATCCTTGCTGCTAATTCTTGTCACCCTACATCATCCAGTGACGTGCCATCAGCGTCATTCACAGTGGTATAATGACCGGCTGATAGCCGTTTAAAAACGAATTTGCTCACTTCTGGTACATTAAACAATCGTTCACCAACGCTATGGGAGATATGTTCCGATTTTGAATTAGCTGTTAGTTATATTTATTATCTGTGCGTTGGGGACGATTTGATTTGTATTTATTATGTTGGTAGCATACGATGAAGCGGCAAAACTTGATACTTAAAAAAATTATTTAGATAATAAATCAGAAGAAATGTCAGATATTAGAGCTCGTGACTAAATAATAACAGCTGCTCGGGTCTCTTAAGGTTGTGTCGTGCTTACCTAGGTTGATATGTGGATGAGTCAACAGTCATTACCTAGCGACTTTTCCATCGTGTCTCAGAAAGTGCGTCAAGCTGTTCGTCCCGGCTGTCATTAAAAGGTCTTTGACAGTCGTTACAGGTAATCAGAATGTCCAACAACCAGTCTTACCAAAGAGAACCCCTATCTATAGGATCTCTTTGTTGTCTGTCTGTCTGTCAAGGCCAAGTACTGAGGTCTGCCGTCCCTTGTAGCTATGAAAAAAAACAATCTTCAAGAAGTCTATGCAATCAAAAGATAATTATGGTTGTTTGAGTCGAATTTCCCATACATACGCAGGGTAAATCTATAGGATGCTGTTGACTTAGATTCATTAAATTTGGCAAGAAACAATATCAGGTGAGTATTAGTACAGGGAAATTCCAAAAACCGTAGATTTCTAGAGCATCACAAAAAACATTACTATGGTAAACTAACTGCGAACGATGTGATGTATGGGGGATACCTACAAGTTCATACGGAACCCTTCGGTGCGCGAGTTCGACGCGCACTTTGTCGGCTTTTTTTCTGAATAGAAATTGTGATGACTACGATCGTGATCTAAGTAGTTGACTGCTACATGTTTTTGGCAGGTACCTATTCTGGTTAAAAATAAATAACCATTATAGGAAAAAGTCCAACATATCAATTATCAATTTTGTGTTGCGTAAAACTGATGACATATTAGTACTTTTTGATTAATGATTATATGGAAACAAAATAGGAAGCTACCGTATTTGGCCACTTAGTCAAACATACATTACGCAGTATTTTACAATAAAATCCAAAGTTTCAATTTTAGGAATTTTATCGAAACAGGATATTAGCTCGTTATTACGTTAGTACTACGCGATAAAAAATAATTGGAACGAATTAATTAGAGGAAAAAATTCAAATAATTACGTAAATAACTGTTGGAGTAATTAATAGTAATTATATTTGTTCCAGTTTGTTTTATTATGTTTGTTTTTTGTCATGTTGTCGCCATGTTTGTTTTACTAATGGTATAATGGCGGGAGATTTAACATTATTTTTTAAATATTTTTCCTGCTTTCCATAATTGTTGTGATACAATGATGATTATGGTTAATTAGATGTTTTTTTTAGCTTCGGTCTATTCTAAAATAATTAACAGACAATACATATAGTATAGTATTACACATTGTAATATATTAGTTCTAGCTTCCGCCCGCGACTTCGTCCGCGTGGCATATTTACTTTGTCCTAACGCTAACTTTAACCTGCGTGATGATCGAGAAAAAATATCTTTCTCTCCCCTTTTCATCACTTTTTCTAAACCTTTTCTCACTTTTTTTTAGCCTATGTCCGTCTCCAGGGTCCCAACTACCAAAATTCATCAAAATTGGTTTAGCCATTTAGGCGGGAAGACGTAACAAACGAACAAACTCACTTTCGCTTTCATAATATTAAAGTAAGGATTTTTTCCGGATGGTAATCGTAATGTACTTGTAATTTTGCCCTTTGCGATCCGGGGTAGCGGTATGTACCTCTTTCAAATAATCAGCAACAATATATAATTATTAAAATCTTTAAGTGCTTAGACAAAATAAGACATGATACGAGAAAACAAATAGTTGAAATATTAAACGTATACCTTCATGAAGTATGAAATGTGACTATGAATTTAAATAGTCAAAAAGTAGCCAGACACCCGAATTTTCATCTGCCTTGCTTTTTCCCAAGCATTATTGGGGTCAGCTTGGCAACCAGTCTACCCGAATGCAGCTGAGTATCAGTATTTTCCATGAAGCGACTGCCTATCTGACCTCCACAACCCATTAACTGGGGAACACCGGACTCGAAAGTAAGACTGGTTTTGTCAGATTTTCAGGCGTCTAACTATCCCGTAACGACAGTCATATCTACGATATGTCCGCCGGGACCAACGGCTTAACGTGCTTTCCGAGGCACGGAGAGGTTCGGTTTGTAAGAAACGGTCACCCATCCCCTGACCGACCGCGGCAAGCGCAGCTTAACCTTGATCGGTCGACCTGTGCGGCTGGTATTATGCCACGAGCCCCTCGAGTATAAGGGATGAAATTTGGAAGCATATTGTGGCAAAGTACTTTTCTTGTACTAATACAATATTGTTTTAAATTAAATATCGTTAGTTTGGTACAGTTTTATAAGAGTAAAAAAACTTTGCTTTCAATACTAGAACTTTTCAAACTTAAAAAGAAAAACCTTTTGTAAATATGTATAACTTAATAAATCAACTTGATTCACTTTTTGATTAAATTATTTTGCACTTAGTATTTATTAAGTGTTTTTTTGTTGTTTTTTAAACTTTTCCGTCATAAACTTTTTTTTTCTATTGCATCTTTTAGTTATGGTTTCATACACAAATTATTGTGATGTTTTTAATATTTGATTTTAATATATTAACCAGAATTTACTTGTGATGCAAAATTCACATAAATCGGTCCAATAATCATGGAGAAATAAAACAAACACCAAGAATTAAAAAAAAAAAACAAGCAAAACAGTATTAAAAAGGGGACTAAATCGGTAACCGCATTAAGAAAACATAATAAATTAGTTACAAAATAAAAAAGCTTTTCACTTAACTCTTTTAAGAACATCAAAAAGGTCTATTATTAAAAAGTCTTTCTATCGGAAATAAAAGGGAAAGTTCCCAAAATAAACGTAATAAAGAAACCCTATAGTGTTGTATCGAGTCAAATGCGATGATCATTCGTTTAAACACATTATGTCGGGGCTATTATAGGCCACTTTGGCACCCCTATACTACTGTGCTGTATATAGGGTTGTCGACTTTCGAGGGACATTATCGGTTTTGTAAGTTGCTTGCGGGCGGCATCTTATTTAAAAAAATAAAATATGTATTTTAAATTAAGTTTGGCCGCATTAATCGATGTTTGTTACTTAATCTAAGTTAGGTTTTAGTCTGGAATAGTACATATTTAGTAAGCTAATCAATAAATATAGGAAACATGCTGTGTGTTCCTTGTAACCCAATATCAGTGTCGTTAATATGATTATATTGCAAAAAAATATTTAGAAAGTGTTATAACCTTTTGAATGCCAGAGCATGAAGGCGTGCCCTCCACGCCAAAAAATTCAATTTATCTACATATTTGTGTCTTTGACGTCTTGGCGCACGCGCTTGCTTGTCACTTGTATGTGGCAATGGCGTTCAAAGGTTAAACAAACTACTAACAACATTTATTTCTGTAATTCGCAATCCAAATCAAAAAGATAAGTTTTATACGGAAGATGTAGTTTGGTTTCTTTTATTACAATTCTGTGACTTTTAAGTATTTTAATCATACTCAATAAACCGGATTAAAATCGGATTTTCCAACAACTCGCCTGTTTTTTTCTAAGTAGTGATTGTCTCACATAATTTTGTCCTGAGTTATGTGTTACACTGCATTATTACCTATATAAAACAAAAAATCTCTATCCAATAGTTATTTGTGGCAGCCCTATTCCTATAAAGCCCGCAGTACACTGATTGTGTAATATTAAACTATCTCATAAATAACTAGGGTAGCGCGACAAATGCACACTCAATGATTCGACAATTAAATTGTGAATTTATTGAATAAATTGTTTTCTATGCATTTCGGTTCACTGTTTGTGTATTAAGGTTGTTAGTTTTGAGTAATGTTAGATTAAAACTTATTTTGATAAATGAATACGAATTTTCATTTCGTAACATTGTTTTTTTCTGAACAGCATATTTGTTTTTTAAATAATACCTTATGTTATCTTTATTTTTATTATAAAAATCTTGCTACTGATATGATTCTGAAAATTATTTCATTTACGTGAAGCTACACTATTCCCCAGTGTCAAACACTGCATTTAAAACGTTCCAAGGTCTTCATTTTCATACATAACAAGAGGGAAACCGGGAGGAAAAGCAAGTGATTAATATGTAGGTACCTAGATATAAGACGATTCAATACTATTAAGTTAGAGAGTCGAAAGCATACAATCGCTTCGTTCCAGTTACTTTCGTTGAAACCTGTCAAATATTATTCTCAAAACGTCAAATTTGACACTGACAGTCGTTTTTTTTTACCCTCGATTGTGCATTTTTGCCGAAGTCATAGTCATAAGGCTGCAGAGACACGAATAGGTACCACGTATTCCTTTTTTAAACTCATAAAGGATAAAATCCGATTACGGCTGCCAGTAACGAAATCGTTAGCTCTACTTAACTAGTACCTACTACAAAAAGACCCTCATTACACCGTGAAATCCGATCTGTCATATTCGGTTTAGTGGCGAGCATATGTAAATATGTGTATCCCAGCATATTTTAATAAAGCACCCTCATGGCTCCGGGTTTGACTCCCCGTTTAGTTAGTTATTAAATACGATATTTTTCCATATCATTGTGTGGGGACAGCCTTTGGGGAGATTTGAATTGTGTTATGTGAGAGTGACGAATTTGTTTAATTTTATAAAGGAAAAGAATACTTATAACGTAATTTATTCTTGATACAAAGAAATATTAGTTAAATAAACACAAGTCTCGTTTATTTTTCTGAAGGATTAGATATTAAAAAAAAAATCTAACATAAATCATTTATTTGCAAAAAACGCATATCATATGCAACCGTGTTCAATATAAGACATGTTTCAAACAAAAAAACTTGGTCAAAATTGGTTCACCCATTTAAGAGCTACGATGACAACCCCTTCTTTTTGGTTGGGAGTTAAAAAATGGAATGGTTCAAAAACAAACATGGCACATCCCAAATTTTACAAAATGTTTAAAAGCATAACACAGTACACAGCATAACTGTATTACAGTGTAATAACCTTTATCCGTTTTGATTTTTTTCTTAATACAACACTAAATACCAGGCAGGAGCTAGCGTCACGACCGAAGATTAAATAAAATAATAAAAATATTTATTGCCAGAAAGAAACTTGTATAATACCTCTTACAAACTGATAATATCTTTAAAATCTATACTAATATTATAAAGCTGAAGAGTTTGTTTGTTTGTTTGAACGCGCTAATCTCAGGGACTACTGGTTGGAATTGGAAAATTCTTTTAGTGTTGGAAAGTCCATTTCTTGAGGAAGGCTATAGGCTATATAACATCACGCTACAATCAACAGGTGCTGAGCAGCGCGGGTGAAACCGTGGGGAACAGCTAGTTTTATTATAACTCCATTTGGTAAGTAGTAAAATGAATTCTGGTACCCAAGGTAAAATTAAATTTGTGTTGTGGGTACCAGTGCTCTCTCATGTTTTACCTACAGAGTTACATTTAATTTCAACAAGAACGTGGAAAAATCTTCATCTTCATTTAACAACCATATTGCGGCATCTGGGTTGGTTCGAGGTTCTCTTCCTCAAACGTCCGGCCACTTCCTTCGCTGGCATAACTACCGTTAATATGCTTTCATTTATTTATTGTTTTTCTATACAAACACTTATAAAAGCACCTGTTGGTTTTGGGCTCAGAGAACTTCTGTCTTCTTGAATAGAATAGAATAGCATTTATTTGCAAATATGGGTTATAACTACATATGTGGTGGTAGGTTTGCATCGGTTCTGCCATATTAAAACATAAAAAATAAACATTATTTTTATAAATTAATTGATATAAATTTTTATAAAATATAAACATAACAAACATTATTTTTGTATAAAATTGTTAAATTCTTGGACATTAAATTAAAAAATTAAATAAAAGTAATTCTCATTAAATAAAATTATTAAAGTAAAAATTGTCATTAAAATTATCAACTTAATTTAAAATAAGCCGGTGTGTGGTGGATTTACGGATCACACTCTCTAATAGAGATTCGTTTCCCAACTGTAGGAATGTGATGGGAAATGTTATGTTATTTGAGGCAAGTAAAGATTTACTCTATACCAGTAAGTAGAAAAGTAGTGACAAAGTGAAGGAAAAAACAGGAAAGAGTCAAAACTTGATATTAATTAAACCATGCCTCTTTCCTGTTGTTTTTTCTTTTCTCATGACGCACAAAAATGTTTTCACAAGAATTTGTAAAATTATTTATTGGCTATCAAAATTCTGATAAAAATAATTAACCACTAGTAAGTAGGTTTAGATACACATTGTGGTCAATTAAAATTAAGGAAAACATTTTCAAAACAATCACTAATTTTAATTTGTGTATAATTTGCTAGTAACCATGGTGATATATGTCAAATCGTTATATCACCGGTTGTAGAGTATAATTACTACTGTGACTGTTCGCCTATATCGCCCCACGGCAGGGCAAACGCCATCGCCATCCCCATGACTTCAAGCTCTTTCGATCCATGGCTAATACAGGCCACTGATCATTGGTTTTGTCCAGCTTATCTCGTCCTGCCTTCTTCCACGTAATGCTGCGTCACTTTGTCTGCCAAGCTGTGGCTGTAGTAATTACTATGAGCGTATAGTAATTACCACAGTTCACTGGACATTTCGTAGACACTTAGTTTGATGTAAAGAATGCTTTATAGGTGGTATTTCCTGAAGGTTTCGTTTGCTTTTAACACGAAAACCACAAGTAAGGGGGTCCTTTTCACTCCACCCAGAGCGGGGAAATTTACTTGATGATTTCTCATCAGCAAAAAAGGGGGTAAAGGGGAAATGGTATAAAAAATCTTATTATATTGTAGTATAGGTAAACTTATTGTCCATGGAGTTTCTTGTCCGTTTTTCTCCTCAGAATTAGGAATCGGCCATTCGAACCCAACACATATTTTTTTTTATCGTTTCGTGTTTGGTGTCCATGTAGATTAATATGAAAAAAAAAAGATTTTGACTTTTGCATAAAACCATCCCCTAAAGCGGATAACACCAAAAGCTTAACTAGGTTTAACGGAGTCAGAAGTACAATAAACACAGCTCCCTCGTTTAAATTCATTAATGCATTTGTCATAAAACTCATATCGTTATTACGTTATATGGAGGGTGGGACATAGTGATTTTTTCTTAATTTCCGTCGCCGATTTATTCCGGGGGCCAAAATTTGATTTCAGATGATAAGTCTGTATGGTATAAATTGACGCGGGGTTCTGATTGCCTAATGTATTTTGGGAGCCAATGTTTTATTATAATATTGTTGGTTGGTTTTCTTTTTTAGAAAATGATGCCTTTAAAATCACATTAAGAAGAACCTATTTCTATCAACATAAGTTTCGTCTGCCCTAAAATGTAATAAAAATAACTTTTTCCTTTTCAATTTGAGTCGAACAGTTGCTTAAGTTCTCTAATAACTTCTACTCTTAAATCTATTATCGCACAATCTACAAATCATTAATAACGGGTTATGAATGACCGCTTAAAATTCTATAGGACACCCAAACATCTGACGGTTGTAGAGAAATGCGTTCAACACATGCGCCCGCGGTCTTTTCAACGCTTCCAAAATCATTTATCATTAATTCTATCTCTGTCTACCATTAATCTTTAGAATGAGACTTAAAGAGAGAGAAAATGAAGTGATGGTACGTCACAAGAGTAAATACGATACGGCTAATGATACAATTAATGATTAATTGTATTTCGAATTTTACACTCTATGAATGGATCGTGAATAGCGAATCCTTTAACGAAGGTTCAATCAATAAAGTCGAAATTTGCTCGATTTTTGTGGCGTCGGCCCGTCTGATAGTCTGTAATGACGGTATTTGGGTATTTTAAAAACGTTTAACGCGAATAATGACGTGGTAAAATTCATTGAAGATTTAAGGGTTGAGGTTCGTCTCTAGAGAACATTACCATTCACAATTTCACACCATTTTTGTGACAATTATAGTACATTTTACGTCTTATTAAGAGCACATTTGTACAGCAAGAATTTCTTTGAAGTAATTCCAATGAAGTTAGTATGAAATACTTTGAGTATGTTCAATGACTTATATTGAATTGACGTTTTTGTTATATAAACCGTACAGTAACTATTATCGAATACAAAATTAATGTATTTTCCCATAACTTTAACAGTGGAAGATTATAATAACGTTCTTAAAAATATAACAGGCAATAGCCGTATGAATGATAGCTAGATTTCATTCGGAGAAAATAATAAAAAAATCTTTAACAGTGATAACATTCTTAATAAATTAGGATTAGGAGACAACATTATAGGCTAGGCCTATAAGAAATAAGACGTAGGTGGTCTTAACAAAACCTGTAGTACATCAGACCATCAACGTTCAAAAACATAAACTTGGAACATTTAATAAAATTCGTAAAATACCATCTATCGGTATAAAAATCGAAATAAATCTACAAGAATCCCATTAAAAATTACCCAATATATTTAAAAAAGTCAGAAGCATGAATGGCCATATGAAGGTGAATGGTGCATCATTAAAATCAAATCCTCTAACAAATGTACACTGAAGTTGCTTTGTTACGCATTTTACTGGTTTGATGTTATTTGTAATAAATTATAGAATAATTCGTAAGTACCAACAAATAAATCCTTAATAAGGTGTCGTTAAAGTTTATTATTTAGTAACTGACTCCACTTAGGGCTATTGTTGAGGTTTTTTTTTATTTGAACGCATCTGTTGTTGTTGTGTAGTATATGTGGGGTTCTCAGACAACAGATTGTTGTTAATAGGGACTTAAGTAACTGTACTGCTAGTAGATTTATTTTTAAGTAGTGTTGGCTTAAAAAATACAACTGTCTACTAAACAGTAAGGTACTTAAGTACCATTTATTTATTACGAAAGACAAATTTTCCTAGTTCTTTATTACTTAAGAATGTAAAGGAAAAAATTAAAACCCGTTGTGTTTGTTTATGTACATTTTTAAAAGTAACGATTTGTAGTAATGTGTATGCGGTAGCGAGCTCTTCTTCGTGTTTTTTCTTATCTTTACTTTGCGCTTTTGTGATCTTACGAACAATGGTCAAGAATCCCTCCTTTCCACCCCCATGTAAGAAAAAAAAATGGTCTAAGGCCCCCGTCCCAGTCCTAAATCGTCTTACGTATTAACTAAACGAATTAATTTCGTTTGAACTTTTATTAATATGTAAGTATATCTTTTAGGTTTAGTCACGTTGCATTATCTAGAACTTTGTAGCACATGTTTGTAACCGCAAATGATTGCCTGCCGTATCACGTGCACGGAATTACGCAAAACTGTAATTTAATTAAAACTTATTTATTGATTTCCCTGTACGAAATATGTCAGTTTTATTACTGACGTCAATAACAAGAGTTAACAAATAAGTGCGGTGGTACTACCTAGATACAGGTTCGAATATTTTTGTCACAGGAAATAAAATATCAATGCTACACAGATATCAAAATGTCACAAATTCACATAGTTTTAATACTTGTTTCGTAAACACGCTGTGATCACACCAACACGCACCCTCTTATCACGTATTCTGAACCCCACATAGAAAAAATATTCAGGGAGTGATTAAAAAAAACAGCTGTTTCCTACAATTCTAAAAATGTATGGTACGTCTCTGTTCTGTTACGTCTTATAAAGGAAGAGAAAATAAGCAAGTAAACTCGTCATCACATCACTTTTAAACTCACAATCCTCCTACCTTACATACTGCGAACTCACTTTTGTAAAAAGTCTAATGCCGTAGTTTTTTATGGAAAGGAGGCACCATTCACCAACTAAATGTACATGGTAATTTTTTTTCTTTTAGTAATTTGTGTTGGAGATTTGCTTCTGGTTTCTTTTGTTTATCTGACCACCTTACGTATACTGTTCCCGGTGACAATATTTTATAGTTTATAGAGCATCAGGCATTGTGCTACCGTTGAGCCGAGCTAGTTTATTATTTGAGGCTCAGCAGAGCCACTGACTGTCAAACTTAGCTTGAATGACGACAATAACGGTTTGAGCACCGCTGGTTTCGTCTGCGGTTTGTTGATAAGTTTAGTGATATTTTCAATGCTTAGTTTGACAAAGTTACGTTAATCTAGGTTAGCTGCAACGGTTTGTTTTAATTTATTTATTATACTCTTGTTTTTGCTTTTACTCTGGACGTTGTCCATAATCTAGTAAAGATATTATGATTTAAAAAGTGTCCATGGAGTTTCTTGCCCATATTTCTCCATAGGGATCTACGCTTTGGAATGGGCAACTACAGTACTTTCATAAGTTATTATGTCTTGTGACTGGGACTGTAGCAGTATTGTTTTCTTTTTATGACATTCCAAAGTGCCTGTAATGTCCTATTGAAATAAATGCTTTGACGTTTAAGTATGAATCATTGTTTAAAATATAGTGAGAAAATATTTTGATATAATTTTCTTTTTGGAGATTTAACTTTAGCTCGATGAAATGATTCTGTTCTCTAATTGCTGTATTTTTGTGGCATAATCAACACTTACGGAAAGGCTTAGAACTTTTTTTCTTTTATTGTATTTTTTTTACTTTAACACAAGTGTTTTAAGCTGAGAGAGAGACAGATTCCAAAAAAATCTATGCTTTGAAGGCAATGTCACAGCAAAAACTTAAATAAAACCGTAATTTGATCATTTTACACTACATTAAAATCGATTTACGAGCGTCGAAAATGTTAAACTTTTAAACAAAATGGTGGCAATAAATTAAAAGTCACCGATAAAAAATATGGTCTCCTCAAACTGAACCCTAATTATACAAATGTGTTCCGACGCTAATCACGCGTTTCTGTAGCTTGACACCTTCCGCTAATTTATATCAAAAAGAAAACGGAAAGAACAAAAAATATGCGAGACTGAAATCAGTTGTAGAATATAAAAAGTTTTTTTTTAAACGTTGCTCCACACTAGGAGTTCTCCTGTATCGTAGGTGCGTTTACAAACATTTACACTCACATAAACAAACAGCCAGACCAGGAACAACTATCTGTAGGCCATAAAAATATTTATTCCGCGAGGGGATCGAACCTGCGACACACAGTGCAGCAGTCGATCACTCAACCACTGCGCCAACCGTGTTGTCAAATTAAATTAATTTTCAAATTAAGCTTTAAAACTTAAGAACACAATTTGAGTACCGGGATAGATTTGGGGAAGGCTTTCCCCAGTATTGAGAATAAGGTTACTAAAAACAACTGAAAGCTTAACGTGTTTTTTAACGTTTAAACTTAACTTTTTATACGTTGCATTTCTTGAAGCAAATAGTTACTTATGATAATTTCCAACGGCACAAGAAAATATATGTCAATAAAAAAATATTTAACTTTATTATTTTATTTTAATATGTAGTACATACTAACTTGATACATATTAAACGAATAACTTATGAAAGTATGATGGAACAAGGAGAAACATTCACAAAAACAATGCAATAATAGCATTTTTCATAAGTACATATGTCACAATGTCAATAGGCTTATAAATATAATACCTTTGTACCTGTTTTCTGTTCCTGTCTTTTATTTTTCTGTTTTCAGTGTGTATGTACATAAATCGTTAAATAAATAAACTCAATTATATACATACATAACAATAGTTCGCCATATTAATACAGTGTTCAGTGCTACACAACTACATATTACTTACTAAGCATTATTAAATATACACTGACACGGAATATCTTTCGTGATTTGTAATTTTTGGAAGCTCGCAAAAAATAAGAAAATTTAAAAAAAAACGCAACGCTTGTGAAAAATCTCAAACTCAAGGCATTTTTTTCAATTACACCATTACCTACAGGCACTTTTGAATGTCAATAAACAAAACGATGAAACTACAGTCTCAATCACAAGGCATAATAACTTGTGAAAGTACTGTAGTTGAAACGCTTGTGTAAACCAAAGAAGATTTACTGTAAGTATAAAACCGTGAAAGTTCAAAACAGTATTTATATAATATAATTATACTTAAATAATTAACCTATACTACTCCGTTCTAAACGACTCATTTCGCAAGTTGAAAAGCTCCCTTGACAGTAAACATAATTTTCAGACACGAAATTCTTTACGAAAAATATCTGGACTACATACTTTTAAAGGCCATCAAAAATGTAGAGTAGATTAATTACTACAAACCAATAAAAAAACCCGTAAAATAATAATTAGCAACCACCAAAACTAGTGAACAAACAAAAATCTAAAATTCTCCAAACCAATTAAGAGTCAGACGCAAAAAAAAACATGGCGCCAAGTGTCACAGGTCAGTGCCAACGCTCCCGACCTTCAGGAGTCAATGGAACCGCCCTAATGAACCATGGATAGGCCACATCCTGCTAAACTTGATAAATAACATATTTTCGGGAGTATGTGCTATGCGGGATGCTGTTTGATGTTGGACGCTGATAAGGGAACTGCCTATAATTGTGGTCATTGGTTTTGTTGCTTACGTCAAGTAGTAGAAATAACCTCTACATAGGATTCATCGAATGTCGGACATTTTTCTATATTACGCCGTGATAATAGTAAAATTCGTGTTCAGCCAGTTAATATAGTTACTATTTAAAGCATTGTCTTCAGAGTGCCAATAATTTATAATTAATTATTCCTTAACGGTGATAAAGAATAAATAATGATCAGTTACAGAAAACATAAAAAAATACTGTCAGATAACGCCCATTTTAATGTTAATTAATTTTTAAATGATAATACGTTCTTAAGTTACTGATTGAATCTGTAAAATTTAATTTGAAGCGTATGACTATTTTTTACATATTAAAAAAAATGACAAATTTTGATTTATTTATAGTATTGTTTTTTCGCCATGGCCATGGTCAAACATGTTGAGCAAACTTATACCTAACACCACGGTATACCATGTTTATTATCATTTGTACAAATAAATGAATCAAAAAAATTAAAAGTGTTAGTGTCATTTAATATTTTTTTTTAGATATTAAAACAAAATACAAATATATTAAATAAAAAAATGCATTAAATGAAGGTTAAATTTATTAAAATAAAATTGAATTACAACTAAAAACACAATTCGAAAATTAAAATACATTTAGATCGGGAAAAGATCTTATCTACTGCAGTCTTTAGAATTATAGGCTCGTGGCTAAATAATAATCGGCTGGTCCGTGTATTTGGCAGTCATAACAGGTAGTAAGTGGCCCAAAAGTCAGACAACCAGTCTTAGTCTTACCATGAGGTATCGTGTTATACCTAATCCTAACTGGGTTGTACAGGTCAGTTAGATAGGCAGTCGCACCATACAAACACTGGTATTCAACTGCGTCTTTTTAAACTGGAAGTGGACCTCATTATAGTTCGAAAAAAAAGGCTACGCAGAAGATGATGACAACATGACGTGCTTACAACTGGAAAAGCGTGAGCGTATGGCAGGTCAAGCTTTTCTAAACCATTATAACTTGATCTCTCTACTACGCATCGCACACCGTAGTAGAGAGATCAGGTTAAAATGGTTTTATATAGGTTGGTGTGAAGTCATGTGTACAACGTCTACGTAACCTTTCGGGATTTACAGGTTGAAGTTATCATAATATATTACGTAAGTAATAACATTTCCAAGAGATTGAATCCATAATATATCATATATTATGCACGTTGCTATGACCACAAACTTGATAATTATAATTAATCCATAGAAGTTATTTTTAGTGCAGCAGTTGTTAAAGAGCTGCATATCGGATAAGGCAAGAGCTAATGTTATTTAGTAGGGAAAAGAAATTAATTTACCTGGAGTCTCTTATCTTAAGTTGATAATAGTTGTTACATAACCAATTTTTTTTTAATCGATTTACCTAATTATCCCACTAATATTATAGATGCGAATGTTTGTGAGGATGGATGTATGGATGTTTGTTACTCTTTCACATCAAAACGGCTGAACGGATCTTGATGAAATATGGCACTAAGGTAGATTATAGTCTGGAAAAATAAATATGCATTTTTTTCGATATGACGCGGGTGTAAAAGTTGTCATGTAACTGGATTGAAATACAGATTTTAGATCGCTTCTGAAAAATTGAAAAGTTTTGGTTAAAGACAGATCTTTAACCAAAACTTTTCAATTTTTAGGATGGGAAATCATCAGGAATGACAGAGTTTTACCGACGAAAACCCATCAGTTCCCTCTTTTGCCCTTTGTGTTCCGGGGTTGCAACATCTCTTGGAACAAACCATAACCTAGTAGGTTCCTCTAATGCTTAGAAGTAGCATTTGTAACCATTAGACCAACGAGGAAGTCAACTGGGATGGAAGACAATATCAAAGCGGTACTATTTTCTTCTCTTAGATATTGTACTATTGAACTAGAGTTATCCAAATTCTAGCCATACTATGTACCTACCTATTCACAGTTTTGTGCTAAAATGTGACTTTAAATACATCATACCCGCGAATATACACTGAAGGACATCCAGGAATGTGAGTCCAAATAATCCAGCTGCCATCCAGATTTAAGAAAAAGAAAGTTTAAAGAATACGAAAGTCCCGCTTTAATATCCCAATACAAATATTTCCCTAAAACCATTCACATTGAAAATGGGATCCTCAAAAACTATGGGAAACTCAAGAAACTCAACAACGAACCAGTTACCTTAATGTTATCTTTACTATACTATATATAATATTATAAAAGCGAAAGTGAGTTAGTTTGTTACGTCTTCACGCTTTAATGGCTAAACCGATTTTGATAAATTTCGGTACAGAGATAGTTGCGACCCTGGAGACGAACATAGGCTTTTTTTAATATTGAGATATGAGGGAGAAAGAGGGAATAAAAGGCAAAACATAGCATTGCGATTAGCAGGTACCTGTAAATCAGGAAAGCGGAACTGTGTTACCCCGAATTTAATGCGAGCGAAGCCACGGGCAAAAGCTAGTAGGTATATTTATACTATATATTAATAAGCCCGACTATTGGAAGACAAATCGAGAGTTAATCAGCTACGTTCACAATTACAATGGCGACCGCAGTAACCGCAGTCAACATAATATTATTATCATGGGAATTTACGCCAAGTACCGTAGTAAACAAATTATTTACCTAGTTCTGCTCACCGCACGTCTAATTATAGGTGACTAGTTACCTGTGAATTTGTACGCGTTAGGGTCACGATTTAGCTAAGGTAACAAAAAAAACTATCATCCATCTGACTTATCTATCTTGCCTTGCCATATAGCCGCTCTATTCTTGTGCATGTCATTACAGTTGTCAAACTGTTGAGGAATGTGAAGGTAGTGCAATATTGCTCACCCCCTTAAGTTATAGCCTATGAACAGTTGAAAAAAAAAACAAAATGTTATTACGAACCAATCAACCGTGAAGAGGAAATACAAGCAGATACGCAAAGTAACTTTCTCATGTAAATATTAAGTATGGATTATAAGCCAGGTCAGAGGTCAATAGGCAGCATTAAAACTCTAAAACCAGATTAAACACTAATCACCATTAAGAAAGATTCACCATCGAAATGTCACTTTGCCTCAGTCTGATAAAAAAAGTTAGAGGCAAATACTGTGGTCTCTGTATTGTAATAGGTTAAGAAGACTTCTGGTCCTTTCTTGGCCAAGAAGTATATTTAAGCAGCAGCTTGTCATATTGAATTGTTCGGATAAGCAGAAGACAACCTTCTAGGTTGAGATGCGAGAAGTAAGTCGTAAAAAAAAATGCATTGTTGTTTCTTGAGGGAGAGGCGGCGATATGGAGCCGTGGCAAAAAATGTTTTTTTTATTTGCTTGTGCAATTTTACGATCAATTCCTAATTAATTAGGAGCTAATTGCATTAGTAAAATGTATTTTTTTTTACCTTTTACTTTTAATTAAAAATTAAGGAATTCAACTTTATCCCATTAATCAATCAATACCCAAATAGTACAACAAACCATCTATACTCCACCTCCTATCCTACTCACTAAGTACCAAAACGATCTCTGTCCTGCCGTCGACGGAGGTGCTAGAAGTATTGAAGTCTTAGGCTAATAAAATCATGTCATGCCAGCAACTCGGGAAAGAAGAAGAAGATTTAATTGTGACGTGCTACAGATGAGCATTATAATCAGCCTATAAAATGTACACCGCTTAAACATAGGTATAGAGGGTTAGGTACTGGTTATACAGCCTGTTTTTACTTGTCTATGCTCTTTTGCTTGCCTCACCCAGAATATTCCGGCAAAGGCAACAATGTCGTTTGCTTATTTAGGAGACCATCATATGTTTTCTAATATAATATTTGATACTATACTCCCCCTTTTGCTCGTTCTGAAACCCACCCACTGATTTGAGAAGAAACCAATACAACAGTTTCTTTTTGTAAAATTAGTGGTTCACAAAAATGTTTAACCTTGTTCAGTTAATGTTTATGTTGTTAAAATTATTTTCTGGCTGCACAGACTATAAAATATCGCTGTAGTTTGCTATATTATAAGTCTCTTCTATTTTTTTTTTGTTTTTTAAAGTTGTTGGTGTGATTCTTTAGTGCCTTGAAAAGCTTAACTGTCGACGCCTCTCAGTGGTTGCCATCCAATGAGACTACGAAATTGAAGATCCTCTCGTATGAGACTAAATTTGTTTCTGCATACATACTTGTGCACTTCTATTGCAAGTGTCTACTGAAATTGATCGCCAAGACCCAAAACGGTTAGGTGGTTTACGTTGACGTCTTAGGCGCGGCACAAACGTGAACACTTTTGTGTCTTGTGTCGGATACAAGATAATTTCTTAAAATCAGTATGAAATCTGTCGCTACAGGAACTTCTACAACTCTATAGGAATCGGTAGCTTGTATCCGACACAGGGCACAAAAGTGTCCACGTTGGCGCAGCGCCTTAAAGAAGGAATTCATTCAGTGTAAAAGACAGAGCTACACAAGGTATCTAGCGCCATCTTTCTCTTTACTACACTTTATAAGTGCTGTTGACGTCGTGGTAACCCTACAGTTTTATTACAGTATTTTGAACTTTTCCGAGTATTCCATTGTCTATAATGTTTATTATTATCTAAAGTGTGTTGATTTGTTTTTAATAAAACAATACCTAGCTACGTACTTTGTTTGTCAAACTTCGTGTCAAGTAATATTTTAAGTTCCAAATGTTAACGTCGTGGTAACCCTACAGTTTTATTACAGTATTTTGAACTTTTCCGAGTATTCCATTGTCTATAATGTTTATTATTATCTAAAGTGTGTTGATTTGTTTTTAATAAAACAATACCTAGCTACGTACTTTGTTTGTCAAACTTCGTGTCAAGTAATATTTTAAGTTCCAAATGTTAACGTCGTGGTAACCCTACAGTTTTATTACAGTATTTTGAACTTTTCCGAGTATTCCATTGTCTATAATGTTTATTATTATCTATAGTGTGTTGATTTGTTTTTAATAAAACAATACCTAGCTACGTACTTTGTTTGTCAAACTTCGTGTCAAGTAATATTTTAAGTTCCAAATATTAACAATTAAAGTATTATTTGAGAAAATTCTTCAGTTCGGTGGCCTGTACCGCTACCTTTTTTTTGCGGTTGGGAAATAATCAAATAACTTCCCCTGCTCAGGGCAATGTGGGGGAAGTGTCAGACTTGTACTGACTAAAACCCACCCATATTCCTTCCTTTGCTCTTTATGTTCCGGGGCCGCGGTATCTCTTTCGAACAACCCGCAACCTCGCCAGGAGTTTGGTGGCCTGTATCGTTCCCTTAGATATGAATACTTACACTGTTCTAACTTTCATCTAATCTGTTATTTATTATAGCAACTCTTAGATCGTTTTTACAGGCAGCCCTACTCCATCATAATATCCCTGTTTCGGCTTGGTAAACAATATAATTGGGCGGCAATATTGTTTGCAAACGATTGTGACATACATGGGAATGTACGTCTTTATAAGTACATACATGTTACGATAATAATACACGGTATAATATAATAATAATTAATTCTCATTAAAAACCGTGTTTTACCGAAAATTATGTGAATTTCCGTTTATTGTATTTTTAGTTATTATAACATCATTTGTTTTGTACTATTATTTACATTTAATTTATTTATGATAAAATGTATTATTAAATAGTCTAGTTTTAACAGTTTTAAGAGAAATTGAAAAGGGAACAGGATAAACTTTCACTATAATGTTATTAATAAATTATGTTGAGGAAAAAGCGTGTTAGTTTGTGAATACGATATTGAATCCAATTAGTTTCCGTTAATTAATGAGCTAGTTAACGATATTTTTTCAGGAAATCGTCATCAGGGCATGTTTTGAAAGTGTGCATTGTTATTTAGAGGGTTAAGTTTTCAAGTGGGGTTTCATGACTGTATCCGATGTTATGAGGAATAGGCAAAAAATTCAAAGGAGTTTCGTTCTTCATTTTGATGGAAATTAATCATTGATTTGCTTTATTCAATATACCTAGCCAAGTATTACACTCGTTGATTTTAAAAAACAAAAACACTATTGCACCATTCGATAGCATTGCAAATATACCCTAAAGGAAATAGCACGGGCCTATGGACGGTGAGCAATGGGTAGCTCACCATCCGTCCGTCTATTTAAAGCAGAGGGGCTTGCCAGGGTTGCGGGTTGTTCGAAAGAGACACCGCGGCCCCAGAACGTAAAGGGCAATAGAAGGAACATGGGTGTGTTTTAGTCAGTACAAGTCTGACACTCCCCCCTGATCCGCCCAGAGGGGGGGTTATTTGATGATTTCCCATCCCAAAAAAAGGCCATTCACTCCCAATTGAAAAATATTTGGTTTTGTGGCCATGTGGTCATGTAGTACATCAGCTTAAAAAGGTTGAAGGGACAAACTGGGTGCGAAGGGTTGAGGAGCAGATTTGGAGAAGCTTATTACCCAGCAGAGGACCTGTCACGAGCATTTGTCAATACAAAAAAAGGTTAAAAACAGATTTTAAAAATTGACCCTAAAAGAACGTTTTTCAGCCTAGTTTCCAAATGGAATTAATTCCAAGAGCTACAATTAGATAAGGGCCATTGTATAATTCTTTCCTCTTTAAATTCAATTTCCAGTTCCGCATAATATTTCATCTTTGTACTCTTAACCGCCACATTCCAACAACCAATTACTGAAAGCAACCGAATATAACCAGGAGGTAGGCAATAACTCAAACTTGGTAACCGACGCGCAAATCCAATAACGAACCGTGGGCATTGCGTGCGCGCGCGCAGGCTACCTGTAATCAATGCGCGGGCGACGATTGCTGGAAAGGCTTTAGTGACCCTTTTAGCGGGTTTATTTGATGTACAGGAAATTTTGATCAAAACTTATAAAACAAATTATGTGTCAGTATGTTCGCATGTCAGACTAACCTTTGAAACTAGCTAACCGATTTTGAGTAGGTTTGCTTTAAAGATAACAAGACCTAGTTAGTTTTGGAACCGAAGAGGAGCTGCCAGCCGTGCATAGCAAGGGTTGGTTTCCTAGTTATCTATACTAGTATACTAGTTGTGCCCAGCGGTTTCACCCACTGCTCAGCTCCTTTCTGGAGAGGAATATGAAAAATAATGTACTTCAGGAAATAAATACATTTTGATTAAAGTGAAGAAACCGTGTCATTGCAGCCGAGATGGAGTTTCCGCACGAGCCGCCAGGTGAGAGTGTAATAGAGCCGAGAACAGCAGTGACAAATTCTTACGTGAATCACTTCGAAGAAATTAACAACAAAAAAAGTACTTCTGTCATTAATCAATATGATACTATGACTTATTTTTTTTCCGCATTTTATTTTCTCACTAGCTTTCACCCGCGGCTTCGCCCGCGTTAAATTTGGGGTAACACAGTTCCCCTTGCGCCTTATTGATTTGTAATAGCAACGCTAAGTTTTCCCTTTTCTTCCCTCTTTCTCCCTCACATCCCACTTTTTTAGAAAAATATTAGCCTATGTCCGTCTCCTAGTTCCCAACTATCTCTGTACCAAAATTCATCAAAATCGGTGTAGCCATTAATGCGTGAAGAGGTAACAAACAAACAAACAAACTCACTTTTGCTTTTATAATATTAGTAAGGATAAGGATACTAAAGGAGAAACAAAAGCATGACATCTCTATACAGCCTACTATTCAAAATAAGAAATTCAAATATTTTTGAATTCAGAATTCAAATGCCAATTGGTTGTTATTAGCAAATTATTTTCTGCATGATCATGTCTTTTATATGTGATATTCTGTTGAAAAATCGTTTATTTTTTTAATAGATTTGAAGGCCTTAGAAACAAGCGCCTTAATGTTCTTAAAAAAATACTTCCGGCTTTGAGTATTTGTTTATTGCTATCAGTGCGCGCGTGTTTTCTTAATTTTTTTTTCTGTTTTACAGAAAAACAATAAAGAAAACACGCGTGTGAAAATTGTACATTGTGACGAGATTAAGATGTCAGTAGCCGACAAGTTGTTGCACCAGTTACACTTTTTTTTGCTGTTCGGAAATCATCAAATAACTTCCCCTACTCTGGGCGGAGCGGGGGACAGTGTTAGACTTTTATTAACTAAAACCCACCTATGTGGCCATGTTCCTTCTTTTGCCCTTTATGTTTCATGGCCGCGGCAACTCTTTCTAGTAATCCGCAACCTGGCAGGCGATGACCCAGGCAGGCCCATCTGCTTTGCTAAAATCTTTGAAGCGCGCGTGGTATACGAACGCACTATCGACGCGTTCTGTCGTCACTAGACAAACGGACGGTGAGCTAACCAGTAATACTTAAGTCAGGGATTACTTAACCCCACAAAACCTACATTTCTAGTAAAAATTACAGAGACCCTATTGATCCTAAATCGACAGTATTGCCAGATAACAAATTGCTGTTGACACGTAAACTTTATATCGGTCGAGCCGTGAATAGGATCTCTTATTAATATTTGCTGTAGGCTCATTTTTCACCCATTCACAAGGCGATCGCGACAAAGGGTTAGTCGGTCGGATCGGCGACTCTGCCTCAATATTTAACGTGTTCAGCGATATTTATGGGTTACGGGGCTTGTGCTGCTGATAGCGGGGAGAGGGTTACTTTTCTTGTGGCTTCTGTTGAAATATCTTGACACTTGTCCTTGATTGACCATAGTGCAAGAAAAGTTAGTTTTAACATGGCCTCAGAAAAAAAGTATTTACCGGATTTAAACAACAAACGAATCTAAACAATGCTGTTACTTGATACTATGCAACGATCAACATAGTAGAGGGGAGACATGGTCTGGCTCCGTTTTTTGCATTATTGATTTACTTAAATATGTGTTTTTCTTTTTTTAAAGGACTCATAACCGGCCCTCAAGTTACTCACGACACGGTATACTTCTACTTACTTCCATTTCTTCTAAACTGTTTTATTCCACTAATACGTCATAAACTGCCTCCAATGGGCCACAGAGTACCAAGCTCACCCCGCTTACGGCCATTATTATTTTGTTCTCGCTGGCACTCGGACCCTACTTCATAATATTTAATTTTCGCCCACAAAAGGGTTGCCGCGTTCCGCTAACGACCCAAATACTTTTTTTATTACATTTTTGGCAAAGGAAGCTAATCCTTGAGGCTCGTTAAGTGATTCCCGAGATTAATGGTCAGTTAATGAGACTGTATGGCACCGTGACCGTTGCCAATGCGATTTTAGTTGTTAATCATTAAAAAGTTAAAATAGTTGACTTTGGTCAGCTTGATTTTTGAGGTATTTTTTGGGTTCTTTTTTAAATAATGCGCAATGTCAACAACCAAGGATTTATTCATGATTGTTGGCAATTCTTGTTATAATAATAATAAATAATTTCTAGTTTTAATTATATGATATAGTTATTATATGTATTATCTTAAATGTAGATAGAGAAAACAGTTCTCATTGGACGTTCTTTGAACTAAATCTGTATTGCTATTTTAAGTCAAACACACAGTCAAGTTAAAAACATATTGATATCTGCAGTCACGCAAGAGAAGTGGGTGATAAGGGAAAGCCAAGCTTCCAGACTTGAACCTCAAACCAACCCAGCCGTCGCGGGTGATGCTCTTGGCGTCGGGCGCCGCGAGACGACTCCCGGCCACCGTAGTCGCGGTCTGTGGACGTTGAGAAATGGGTACCTCACAGGCCGTATCGACGGCGTGTTTTCCACGCGCGCCTCAAAGAGATGACAGCAAAGCAGAGGGGCCTGCCAGGGCCACTGCCTGCTGGGGTTGTGGGTTGTTCGAAAGAGATAAATAAATAAATAATAAATATCTTGGGACAACTCACACACGGCTATCTGATCACAAGCTAAGCAGAGCTTGTGTTATGGTAACCAGACAACTGATATACATACTTATATAATTTATAGATACATACATATTATAGATAAATCACACCCAGACACAGAACAAACAATCATGCTCATCACACAAAGTTTGTCCTGGGTGGGAATCGAACCCACGACCTCCGGCTCAGCAATCAGGGCCACTAACCACTAGACCAAGAGGCCCGTCAATACCGCGGCCCCGGAACACAAAAGGGTAAAAGACGGAATATGGATAGGTTTTAGTCAGTTATAGTCTGATCTTCTCCATTCCCCATACGAAAAAAACAGCTTGGAAACACTCGCAACTGCAGTTAAAACCCAATCGGTCTCCAACATAACGGAGGTTTTATATCTTACCACGTAGGTCTTCTCCACTTAAAAACCCGCCTTTTTAAATAAATTATTCCTAACATTTCAATAAGCATCTAATCAACGCTTCGTTAGAGTAAACACGATTAATGAATCTTTTTAATTTTAACAATATTATCTATTTGACCACAGACATGTGAAATGAACAGCGCGAGTTTTGAAACGTGGTTCCATACTTAAAATTCGACTAATTTTATTATCATTTTATCCTCAGATTGTCAGATGGATGGAGAGGTGGAGGAAGGCCAAAGATAAAATAGGATGGATTTTACTTCAACAAACCACCATCGTTAATTTCATAAACCATCAAACGCTGGAGAAAATTAGCAAGTATTAACAGTTATTTAAAAAATACAGAAACAATAAATTCAATTTGTAGATTTAGATTGACAATTCATGACAATTTTTTTCGATCGTGCTGATCCAAAAAAATTATCAAAGAATATCTTTCTCTCCCCTTTTCTTGCCTTTTTCTCCCTCATTTCTCACTTAAAAAAAAGCCTTTGTACGTCTCCAGGGTCCCAACTATCTTTGTACTAAAATTCATCAAAATCGGTTTGGCCATTTAGGTGTTAAGACGTTACAAACAAACTCACTGTCGCTTTTATATTATTAGTAAGGATTGATATCAAAATATTCTAAGATTGTGACACTTAAGTGTCACAATCTTAGAATATTTTGATATCAATCCTTACTAATAACCGATGTCGTTCTTCACCACACGAATCAATATCTAACAAAAAACCTTCAACACTCGCGGTACCCTAAAACATCTTGACTTGACAATGCTTAACTAACGATTATCGGGACCACACCGCATCGATTCGACTCGATTTATTGTGCGCCGCGCAGCGAGCTCAATCGATTGATTTACTCGAGTATAAACAAACTCTTTTACGCTGTTTATGGCTTGATCTTTGCCTCTATGGAAGTGTTGAGGAACAAATAATGGTCTAATGAGTTATTGTGCACCTGTGGCCTGCGGATTAGGTTCAGTTTGTTTAAAGTTGTATGACCACGAAGGTGGTGTAGAAAACTGAGAAAGATAAAAAAAGATGGAGATCATTACCTGTAAAAGAAGGTTTTTCATAAGTTGGTCAAAAAAGGGTGTTTTGAGTAAGTGTGCACCTTAACTTGTTCAATAACCGTAGCATGAAACTGTTTATAATTTTGGATATCAGAAGGTCAGAAAATCTGACATTGGTTTAATATTGACATTGTTTAGCAGAAAACTCATTTGGTTTTCTTGAATCTATTTTACCGGATTGAGCCTTTTTAACAACAACAGTAGCGACACTTTGAATAGGTAGTAAGTTAAGAGAAAATTTGAAATAAATGCATTTGTTTTTTCCTGTACAAATTCCAGTTTTTTTTTATTGTTAAATGTCATAAAAACACATCGATTGCGTCGTGGTAACGATAATTTACATAGCAACTCTATCAGTCCTCATTACTACGTAAAAACCTATGTCTAATTACATGAAATTCTCTTAATTAAGTCTGAAGAAGTCTGTAGTGTAAAACCTCCTTACAAACTAGAGACAATATTACACATTTCTGAAATCGTTCACCAATTCGATATCCATTGATTGCTAACCACGTAGATCAAGTCAATAGCTATAAGAAAACCAGCAATGAAACTGTGACAATAATTTTTGATCGCTTATGTTGTTGTTGTTTGTCGTCGGGTGTAACGAGGTAAGTAATGGAGGTAACTTAGCAGGGATACTTGATAGATAGATCAGTAGGCTTAGTCTAGGAAAACAAATAAAATTAACGTTAAGTTTACTGGGCAGCTGGGCCATGGTATCAATTATGATCTTATACAGATTGCTTCATCGTTTAACAAACTTTTTACGTTTCCAGTCACCATAATTGTTTACAATTCTACATCTTTTCTCAACAGATGATTCGTGGGGCATTCGTGGACAGTTCAGAAGTTCTGCTCTCTAAGCACGAAATCCGAATTTTCAGTTTCTACTCCGTTCACTTATGCATGAGAAGAAGAGGACTTGCCCAAGTATTTGTATACCTATATCAGAAGTTTTTTTTTTAAATCATATAGTACGTTTTATAAACGACCACAATAAAGATGTTAAAAAAAAACACTGGTATATTAGCTCTATGGTTGCCAGTTACAGAGACATTCAGTAACCCTTCTGCCTTTTCTTATTCTGTTAAGAGTTATAAGGTAGGGAACAGGCAGATGTGTGAGGCACTCGTTAGCGAACATGCGCCGTTCTGCCTACATCTTAATTAAGGTAACGGAGTACGGTACCCGGTATGGCTGCGCGAAAGTACTGCCTTGATTTTGTTTTTATATAATGTTGGTAAAAAGTAGCGTTTCTGTAGATATTTTTTTTTGTCCGCGTACTAATTATTCCTAAAAGTAATATGTGTTAATTAACAGATCATAAACTTTTATGATCTGTGGGTTTATCATATTATGTTGGCACCATATTTTTTACTATATTTTTTCTCGTGTATGCTGTTAGCGGACAAGGAAAATTTAATTTAATTAATAAGCACAAGGGAATTAGAACATTGCCTGATTTCGACATAATACAATTTTTTTAGGTAATTAGTCAGAAATCCAGAAAAACCCATTTGTAACTCATGTGTGGTAATTAGCGTAAATTATACTCCGTTATTATAAACAATATCCTTCTGTTACTGACGTCAATCGTTAATCAAACACTAATTTAAATTATTACTGTTCGAATTAAGTTAATTAAGAGAGAAGTAAGGTTGTAAACAAATATGTTAGGTAAATATATAAATTAAGGTAAAATAAAATCTGAGAGAAATTCACTAACTTGATGCGAATCTCGTATAGGATATCAAAGCTGAAATCATCCGTCATATTTATTTTGTTAAAACGTGTTCAGATAGTTTTTGACCTGTCATGTATGTGGGTGAGTTTTCTTTTATTATATAAAACGTTGCCCCACTCTAGGAATTTCCTGTACCGTGGGTGCGTTTACAAAACTTTAACACAGTTAGCCATACCTGGAACAACTATCTGTAGGTCATACAAATATTGACGGGCCTGTTGGTCTAGTGGTTAGTGGCCCTGACTGCTGAGCTGGAGGTCCTGGGTTCGATTCCCACCCAGGACAAACTTTGTGTGATGAGCATGATTGTTTGTTCTGTGTCTGGGTGTGATTTATCTATAATATGTATGTATTTATAAATTATATAAGTATGTATACCAGTTGTCTGGTTACCATAACACGAGCTCTGCTTAGCTTGGGATAAGATAGCCGTGTGTGAGTTGTCCCAAGATATTTATTTATTATTTTATTTATTTGATGAATGCGGGGATCAAACCCCCACCACACAGAGCATTCAAACGATTAGTCACTGCGCCAACCGTGTTATCTTGTACAGTACATGTCTACAAGTTCCACTTCTTCTTCCTCTAACTTGAAAGTCTTTTTTTTTTCGGGTGGGAAATCATCTCGGCGGGGGGGTATGTCAGACTTGTACTGACTAAAACCCACCTATGTTCCTTCTATTGCCCTTTACGTTCCGGGGCCGCGGTATCTCTTTCGAACAACCCGCAACCCTGGCAGGTGGAGGCTCTGGCAAGCCCCTCTGAAAGTCTTACGTTACGTTACGTTGAGTTAACAGGCAAAAACCCCATCTCACTCAACTCTTGCAATGATGACATTGAGATCAAGTTAAAAAAAAATGTTTTAGGTTGATAGACCGAAAAATACCGACCAAGAGCGAGACAGACTCGCCCACTGACATAAACGGCCATGTCTTTTTGACTGCGTAGACTTAGAGAGTTGATTTTTTTCCCAGCAGAAATGGACCACAGTCTTGAGTATATAATAATTTCAACTCGATACCTCCATGAGTTCCCAAGATACAGACAGACAGACGGACAACAAAGTGATTCTAAAAGGGTTCCATTTTTTCCTTTTGAGGTACGGAATCCTAAAATAAAGTAAAACAAGACATTTAACATACACGTTTAGGGCTGAAACTGCGTTAAACGGACACCCGCGCGGTTTAATACAAAAGTGACCCGACGCGGGGACACGCGCGGGGCCCGCCAGCGGTAACACGCGCCGGTTTGTACAGTCAATAACGCTTGATAAAAAGCTTGTGAAAATGCCTTTCGACAGAGAAGGAGAAATTGTGAAAGTACAGTGTCGGTCTGTCATATGGGGTCAAGCAAATGAACTCTTTAGGTACCTGTGACAGGGTCCTTCACATACCCACAGAGGCCACGCTTGCAGACACGCGGCGGGTGTCTGTCGCGGGTGCTCGTTTAACCCAGTTTCAGCTCTTACAGTTACATAGACCTTTTTTAAATACCGAATGAAGATTCCTTAGTAATATTATAAAAGCGAAAGTGAGTTTGTTTGTTTGTTACCTCTTCACGCTTTAATGGCTACATCAATTTTGATGAATTTTGGTACATAGATAGTTGTGAACCAGGAGATAAAAAAATATTCTAAAAGAACTTTGAATTTAGAAGTTTTATAACTATAAACAAACAGATTTTTACAAAGATTGACGTCAATCACATGTTCGAGTTTACATACGTGCTGTAGGTTAGTATTTCAATGACCTTACATGCCAATTAGGTGTACCAAATTCCGTTGAAATAATTGTAAAAAATACCTACAATTGTTTCAATAACAAGGAAAGTGTAAATTCATAATCACTACCTATAATTATGTGATATCAATATGGAAGTGGTGCCAACATAGTTTAATTAACTGTATGAGCTGTTTGTTAGCTTTTGTGCAATTTTCTCTGAAATTTTTATGTTATTATTCATAAAGGAGGACGTTCTGTGTTCGATTGTTATTTTTTTATTTGTTATGTTCGCCGATGACTAACGGTATCGGTCAACGGTAGACCGTTTTATAATATTTTTTTCGAAGGGTTTATTTCCGAAGTGGTTCCTTAATTTTATTTATATTTCTTTGGTAGTTTATCGTCTACAATACATAATTTTTCTTCCATGTTTATATAGACGATCTACTATTTTTACCCTATAATAAAAATGAAAAATGAATGCTTACTCGATAAAAAAATTGTGAGATAATTATAACCTGACCATAACTAAAAATGCTGAAATAAAAAAAACTATTTCGAAAAAAAAAATTTAGACATCCAAAAAAAAAACAAAAAAGTGGCAACAAGTCAATAAAACAAATAAAAGCCACAAACTTCCGGAATTAAAATTATTTTACACTTTTTTATGTATTTTTTTTCCTCGTTTTTTAATTTGGCCTGGAGTGGTCCACATGTTGAATACTCATACACAGTTAGGTATTTTTGTGATTATCTATATTACTTTCTGTTTCGAAGCTAGTTGAGTATAAAATGGTCCAATTAACGAGCAAATAGTCATAAAACACACTCAATTAAATTCCTGGATCCTGTTTATAAAAAAAAAAAACAATAATTGTTGAAGTATCTAAATAGTGAACTCACAACCGTATAAATAAAAGGTAGGCAATTAAATTAAGAAGTAACCTATCAATCCTAAAAAAATATTTATTTTCCTTTTTGCTTCTTATTTTCTTCCGCTTGAACCTTTAAACTCATGTAATCGAATACTTACTACACTTTAAATTAATTTCATTTGAATGTTTTTTTTTTAAATTTAATCGAGCACTATTTTTTAAAATATTTTTTTCAGACGGCCGTACTTTCTGGCATCCATACCAACTTATTAGGTCGAATATTGATGAGCAATTAAGGTTGGTGTTCAAAGCAATCTCGGAGACGGCGATAAGCACATTTGTTGTCCCCGACGCAACACTTATGCTAATCACCCGGCGTTGCTCGCCATCGCCACTCTAAACTCGGCAATCGGTGGTGGTCTGGTATCTGTCACAGTCAAAAGTATGAATTAGTCAAAAGATTTTTTTACTGATTGACAGTTTTGAAAAGATCTGCCAAAAAACTACTATTGACCAATTATGCGCGTCGCTCCTCGTGCATGAGGTTGTGGGTTCAAATCCGGGCAAGTACTAATGTAACTTTTCAGTTCATACTTTCTAAAAGTTTATCTAAGATTTCACAGACATCGGTGAAGGAAAATATCGTGAGGAAACCTGGATTTACAAACAGAAATCGCCAACCCGTCTTGAGCAAGCGTGGTGATCAATGCTTGTACCTTCTTTTTATAAGAGGCCTTGGTCCAGCAGTGGGACAATTATAGGGTAGTATTAGAAGCTACTTACAGCTAAAGTTTTTTTTGTATGGACATTTTAGCGTTCCGAAAATCAATCTAATCTAAAATTCTTACTTTATTATAGGTCTGATAGTTTCAAGTCAAAATTGCTTTTGACCAATTTCTAGTTTTGTCTGCAACAATAGACAAAAAAAAAATGTAGATATGTAGTAATTGCGAATGCACAATTTGATAAGAGTATAAAATTTACATTTGGAATAGAGAAAAGTATGTTGTTGCCAATTATATTTGTTTAAGAAAGTTTTTATCTAGTTGTTTATGGTTATCCATAAAAGGGTTTACATGATTAATCCATTATGAATTTTCAAAACAAAATAGTAACTACTACTGTTTAGTAACTGTATATGTCTTTATTTTGTTCATTGATTAATCAATTCAATCAAAATGTAATCAGTCAAGTGTAAATCTTTCATATAAAGATAAAATCTGATTTAAAACAAAATTAGTTATTCTAAAGATTTTAATAGCGAATTTCAAAACCAAAACAGATCGCAATCAGGACATTTAAACTGCGTTCAAAAGCTGACAGTGTTACGTTTCTGTCCATGCTTTGAAATATATTAACGCTGACAGCTCGTTTGGGAATGCTGATAGCGTTCAATTTTATTGGTGAAAAATACCCTAAAACATGAATAAATTCAGAACAAAAGAGTACTATCAAAACATTTGTTATGGTCAAAGTTAACGGTAAATTAATGCAGCAATTGCATTAATTTACCGTTAACTTTGACCATAACAACGTCCCATACGGCCGAACCTATCTCCTCCCCATAGAATGGCGAACAATAATTTCTATTAGGCACAAACCATAACTCATAATTGCTACAACTGCCGCACAAACGGCTGATTGTTGGTTAGACACGAACATGTCCTATACAAAACACCTTTCTTTTACCTTTTGACTTATCGATTTCCCTCGTAAAATTTATGAAGATTACCATCTATAATCACGCCTACTCTCAAGAAATCAATGGACACTCAAGCTTTGCTTCCACCAAAGATTTATTAGTCCCTATTCGAACATAATCTCAACTAATTCACCGTAGAAAAACGTCGGGTTTATAGCTTGCAGGACAATCGCTCCTTTGTCGCTCGCCTCAATATATTTTAAATGACTGGTCGAGACGGCGCGCGGCCTCTCGTGAAGCCGATTCCATTGTGACTGACGATGGACGTTCCTTTTTCGTAATCGAATGCGGGATATTTATTTTGAATTAAGAATAATTTCTTTTTTAGCTGCCGTCTGTGGACGTGTGCCGAGCATTAGCGGCCTTTGTTGACGCTGTATTAATGAACTTTGAATATCGAATGGGTTTTTTTTCTTTTCTTGGTCCTTTTGAACTGGACTACCGCGTCGTTTAGGGATTTCTTTCATGATACGTCACGTGTTGAACGGTTTCTGGATTCTTTAAGAAGTTTGAGACGATTTTGACCATGCCGCCAATAATCTGGCACAATAACTGGTCCTAAAAGAAAAATATAATGGCAGTAGATAAGTTCAAGGAATCATAATGAGCCCAAAGATGTACCTATCAAAATGCCATCAATTTCGAGACACTGTCAAACAAACTCTTAAAAGATTAAAACTTCGTCAAATCATGACGAATGGCTACAGCAAACAATTAATATTTCCTTAACTTCACTCATGTTAACCGTATAGTTCGGTACGGACCCCTTCGGGGGCTCGACATTCAAACCTCCGCTGGCTCGGTACTGGCCCCGAAAGGGGTCGGACATTTAAGTCATATGACCTCCTCATTATTTTTGTAAATATTTTATTTTCTGGTTAATAAATAATATAGGTGTGCATTCATTAAGATAGTAGAATAAAAAACTCATATGTAAACGTGATTAGAAGTTCTTTAATTATTGAGGAAGTTTCTTAATTAAGTCTTATAAAATCCAAATGCGTAAACTACGATCATCGCCATTTTGACGGCAGTGTAGGTCGACGCTAAAAATCATAAAAAAATAGGTTTTCGGACATTTAAACTCCACATTATTGGGCATGATTAACGTGTCCTTTTATTACGTGAAGAAATCATTCATAATTGAACTTATATTAGTAGTGGTAATGATACATTTTGAAATCTAAAGTCGAAGTTCCGCGCCAATCGTGCTTGTTTACATTTTTAATTCCAAATTATATCATATATTCACGAATAGATTCTATAACAACTGACACAAATATCATTTCAAATATTATAAATAACATGACAATGCCCAGATCTTATCGTAATTTGCAATAATAGGACCAATAACACGAAATATTCATAACCACTACTAAATTCACTTTCGAAATTGACGTCCATTTCTTTTTTTTTTAATTTTGTGATGTGTAAATACGATTATTTCAATCGATTATTTTCTTGTAAATCAATCAACTCGAATAATTAAATTAAGGAATATCAGAAATTGATAGATGAAAATAAAAAAATAATTTTGTAATACGTGTAAAATACTATAAATATTGATTATAATATTTTTAACGCCACTAAAACCGATTCAAAAACAAACAGTACAAACTGATCTATGGCTAAATTCGCGCCAATTTTATTTTCAGATAAAAATTCAAAAAAGGAATGCGCTCGCTGTTCAAATTGATATTAAAATGTTTATTTGCTATTTTATTAATAATTTGGTTTTGTACCTACTATTTGAATGTGACTTGCAAATAGAAATAAATAAGGTTGAATATAGAACGCGCCAATTATGATCTTGGTAAGCACATTGAAAAAATCAGCTAAGATAAATTACATTTGTTCGACAAAATTGTTTGGTTGGATTGGTTATTTGAAAAGCGTATTCATTCTTTCCTAAAACATGGCTCGTAGTCCAAAGTGTTCTTGAAGTGGAAGCCTTGGGGTAAAAATGGCCTATAGAGGAAGAGCACAATTGAGATTGAGAGAAACACGACACCAAGAAAACTCCTGGTCCAAAATGAGTCTATTTTAAACCTGGGTTTTTCTTGATGTCGTGTACCGGGGTTTTTTTTTTGGGTGGGAAATCGTCAAATAACTTCCCCCGCTCTGGGCAAAACTACAGACTAGTACTGACTAAAACCCACCCATGCTCCTTCTATTGCATAACCCTGACACTCCCCCCCGCTTCGTCTAGAGCGGGGGAAGTGAGGCGCTCCTCAAACCAAGCCAGTCACCGCGGGAGACACTACAGGCATCGGGCGTCGGGTGTCTATATCAATATTTTAGGGCCCCGATGTGTGCGGAGTCCCTGTCCGTCTAAAACAAGGCTGCGGAGGCATGGCTTTCTAGGTGCAGTACGGTATGGTTGTGCCGGCTGGGGTGCCTGACTAGTTACCTACAGGATTAGCATGACCTCCTACAAAAATGGCCGCCATTTTCATTCATCGTCATTCAAGAAAACAGCCAAAATCTTTTACCGTGAAACCGTTTGACAGCAAAATGTACAGACGCCTGCAGGCCAAGCTACCCGAAACTGTAAATTTTTCCCAATCAACCTTGAACCTAATATTTTAGAAATAAAGTCGAAAATCTATCAAAGAAATCTGACAGATTCTTGGCGCATAAGAAAATAATTATAGCATAACAAAAAAGCACGTGACAAAATGTTGTTGTCTTTCTTTTCATATCGATATCATAGATATTTGAACAACTATAATATCAATAGTAGAATAATCTCCATAGGTAAATTCCTCAATGGTTCCAAAACTTTTTTTTAAAGTTTACTCGATTTCGATTATCGATTAGGTTGAATGCAACTTTTTAATCGTAATGATGAAACTTAGATTTACGGTCAGCACTAAGAAATGTCATGTTGCAACACAGTTTTTAGTATTTTTTTGTCGAGATTTGTATCGTGTTTTATTTTGAATTTATATGTAAAATGGCAAAAATAAGAATGCAGATGGAATGTCACTGTTTTTATTTTGGATTTCCGATTTTATTATCAAGGGGTTGTCTTGTGTATGTGCATTATTTCCAGCGTTTTTAAAGTACCTAATTTTTGGAAGGGTGTTATAATATGTATTTTACACACATTTTACAATAGATTGACGCCGTTTTATCGACCTTATGAGGTTTTTGGAAATATAAACCTCAAACTTATCATATGATACAGCCCCGGTGACTTATTTTTAATAACAAAATTGAATGCTGTAAATTGATGAAAATTCTTTAATTTCATGACAATTCGCGTCACCCCACCGATTCAGCTGATGTGTCATGTGTCAAAATCTTGTCGTGCAGAGTGGTTAAGTCAGTTTGCATTGTTTGACAGAAACAACATGGCGGCGAAAGCTTACATTAACACTTTGCTAATTGAAAACTGTGTCCCAAGACCAAGATGGATGATTGTAGGTTTTGTTAAGCGTTTCGTTGTTGTAATAATAATAATATTGTAGACTAGCTATTGCGGGTGGCATCGCTCACATTTTGGGTCAAAAATTATGCAACGGGATCTTTTTTAGGTTTCCATTACTCAAGAGAAAAAACAGAACCCTTATTGAATCACTTTGTTGTCCGTGTGTCTGTGTATCTGTCTGTCTGTCAAGACCCTTTAAATCAGGAACGCGTGGAGGTATCCAGTGGAAATTAAAACATTTATATACTCAAATCTGTGGTCCCTTCGTGCTGTGAAAAAGTCAACTCTTTAAGGAAGACTCTCTATGCAGGCAAAAGATATGGCTGCTTATGCCGGTTTTTACGGAACTCTTGAAGCACGCGAGTCTGACTCGTTATTCGCCGGGTTTTTTTTTTAATAACCCTCGTATAATTTGAATGTTCCGCTGGTAATCGCTTCTATCTATTTCATCCTCCACACAATCCATCCATTGTGTCTATGGTCTTCAGCTACTCTTATAGCCACCCCCTTATAATTGACTAGCTTTCGCCCACGGCTTCACTCGTGTTAAATTCGGTATAACGCACCAAGCAGACCTGCAGTTTTTGCTCTTGCACCTTATGGATTTGTAATAGCAACGCTAAGTTCTGTTCGTTCTTTCCTCTTTCTCCCTCATATCCCACTTTTTTTTATAAAAATTAGCCTATGTCCGTCTCCTGGTTCCCAACTATCTCTGTACCAAATCATCAAAATCACTTTAGACATTAAAGCGTAAAGAGGTAACAAACAAACAAACTCACTTTCGCTTTTATAATATTAGTAAGGATTGGACTTTATTTAACCTTTTTTTCGGAAGATAGCCATCCAGGCTAGGACCAAACCATCAGCTGTACTAGGTTATTAATTTCCTTACCCAGTTTTCCTCAGGATGTGACCGCAGAAATCCAAGGTAACCTAACAACATAAACATTGATTAACATAATAACCTATTATACAATATGTGTTAACCTATGAACACCTCAAGGTTAAACTGATAGCGTTCATTATTGAATGAACGGTCTATAATGCATTTATTTTTCAATAACTGGCGTCATTTAAATCGTACCACGTAATTAGCAAGAAAATGACAGCATTATAATGGAATTATGGAATAGATGCTATTGTATAAAATTATCAATTTATTTGCGGTTTCAATGTCAAGAGTTCTCAGAATTTGACTTAGAACTAAGCGTTTTAACGTAAATGCGATAATTGCGGGTTATTTCACGTTGGCGTAACATTTTAATTTGTAAATATTAATTTACTTCATCATCACATTGGAATTTCATCTTTATATGTACCAGTATAGATTCTATGATTCGTTTTGATGAGTGCTATGATTAATCA
The DNA here is from genome assembly GCA_958449745.1 of Ochropleura leucogaster. Taxonomy (NCBI): domain Eukaryota; kingdom Metazoa; phylum Arthropoda; class Insecta; order Lepidoptera; family Noctuidae; genus Ochropleura; species Ochropleura leucogaster. The sequence continues at coordinate 6,193,411 of OY288223.1, read as the reverse complement.
CGCGTGGTCAATGGTCATTGATGATCAAATTTAAATACAGCGTGCATCAAAATAAATGATAATGATTAACTATTGATATTTATTTGTTAATTATTATTGAAAATATCGACTGCGTTTTAAATCCAGTAGGCCTACCATGACGTCTTAAAGCAGAACTTATTCCACTGCGGGAAAGAGATGGTGCTAAACACCCTGTATAGCTCTGTCTCTTTCCCTCAGTGGAATAAGTTCTACTTTAAGACGTCATGGTAGGGTAGCAGCATTAGGATTTAAAACGCAGTCGCTATTTTCAAAATTAAATACAATGGCGACATTTTATTCCAATTTAAAAATAACGGCCTCTTTTCATACAAAAATCTCTAAAATCCTTTGTTCAGTTTGATGGTGCGTCTTTAAACTTAACCACTTTTTAGGGTTCCGTGACTAAAAAGGAATAAACAGAACCTTATAGGATCACTTTCTTGTCCCTCTGTCTGTCAAGACGTTTTATCTCGAGAACGCGTGGAGCTATCAAGTTGAAATTCAAACCATATACCCAACTCTGTGGTCCCTTCGAGCTGTGAAATCAAGAGTAAATAAATATAATAAATATCTTGGGACAACTCACACACGGCTATCTGATCCCAAGCTAAGCAGAGCTTGTGTTATGGTAACCAGACAACTGATATACATACTTATATAATTTATAAATACATACATATTATAGATAAATCACACCCAGACACAGAACAAACAATCATGCTCATCACACAAAGTTTGTCCTGGGTGGGAATCGAACCCACGACCTCCGGCTCAGCAGTCAGGGCCACTAACCACTGGACCAACAGGCCCGTCAGAGAGTGGATTTCTAAGTCTACGCAGTCATCAAGATATGGTCGTTTGTGTTGCAAGATTGTACGGAACTCTCAGTGCGCGAGTCCGACTCGCACTTGCCTGGTTTTTTATATACACGCTGTATAGATGTTTGTTTTTAACGAGTGTATTATTTCATGTCTAGATGTATGTGTGTGTGTGTGTATGGTGACGTCATCATAAAAAATACCAGCCACATTAAGTATAAGGAATTTTATCGAATTAACTTGAAGTATGAAGTTATTCAATGAAATGTTTTTTGCTAATGCTCAATTAGTATGATTTTAATGAACTGTTGTAGGATTGTATTGGGAAATGAGGTAACGTTTAAAGCAGAAAAGAGTTGGTTCATAACTAGCGGGTGGATTTGGGGTGGATCGCGGGAGAATTCCCAAAAATAAATTAATGTCCCCTACATCCCCCTTTGGGGAATTCAAAGGGCAATGCAGGTTGTGTTCATTTATTTTGTAAGACGATTTAAGAGGGAGGGGCGCTAACATGTTTTATTTTTCTTACAAGGGGTTGGTCTTGAACCAGCCGGTGTTGCGGGTTGTTTGAAAGACATGGGGTCAGCCAAGGAACATACAGAGCAAAGAAGGAACATGGGTTTTATGTCAGTAATAGTCTGACACTCTGTCTTCGTCTGACGTCGGTTTTTTGTCTTGCTGTCTCAGCTGGCAGACCGATTATAGCACAACTGTGTAAGTAATGAACAAAAAAAAGAAATTAGTCTTTGACAAACAAAAATGTACAAATCTGATGACAGGAAACCAAGAAAATTATTTTTATAAGTTGATAGCAAAAAGGTCAACAAAACAAACAAAATTCATCGACTTTCGGAGGTAAATTTTACACTCTTTTGTAAATTTTTTGGAAATCAAATTTTTTGCAAATAAGTTAGGTATTAATCATTCAAATAAACAGCCATTTTGTACATACAATAATGTGACGTAACATGTTATGTCGTGAACTCGTGAGTAACCTTGCTTGTTTGTTTCTCATTCATTCAGTTATCAATCTGCGTATTGGACCACACCTTCGAATGTTTAAATTTACAACTAATTGACTTTGCTCTATCACGTCCGTCTCTCAGAATGAGTAATTTTATAAGTGACTAGCTATCGCCCGCGACTTCGTCCGCGTGGCATAGTTACTGAAAGCCGACCCCAACATAGTTGGAAAAAAGGCTAGACAGATGATGACTAAATTAAGTCTATTGGTAAAATCAGTATCTTTTAATTCCTGTACTAAATGAATTTTGAGGATTTTGAAGATGACGGGGGAGTGACAGACTTGTACAGTCTAAACCACCCCCATGTTTCTTCTATAGCCCTTTATGTTCCGGGGCCGCGGTATCTCTTTCGAATAATCCGCAACCCCGACAGGGACAGACACATACTTACATTGCTTACGTGACGTTTCTCATGTCTGCGGTCAAATGTTCTTCAATGAATTTAATTGAGAAACGTAGGTACCTACAAGTAAGACAGAGATGGCATATCATCCCGTATAAAGTATGAATTAATATTCAAGAGTTTTGAATGAATAACAATTTTGTTTACCTTCCCACTTCGTGTATCAGTTTCCTGGAATCGTAGGTCGTTAATATTTGAGAACGAATAAACAAGTAAATTCTTAATTAAATTAAAAAACAAACAGCTTAATTCAAATCGAGAACACACCAACTAACCCTAAAATGAATGTAATTCTGAGTAAAGTTGGTTAGTGCGGGTTTTTATTTGTTTTGGCCAAGTAGCAACAAATAGGTAACTGCATTTTCTTTTCTTTCATTCTTTAGCTAGACAAATAAGGCTGGACTTTTCTAATATTTTAGATTTGTTTTCTGTTTTTCCCACTGTTGATTTAGGGCCCCCAAGTTTTTCTACGTGTTCTTAAATTTTTCTTTTTTTTTAAATATTCCGTATTTTACGACAATTTTTATTACAGGTGCAAATAATGATAGAAACATCTGTATTAAGTGGTAAGACTATTAAATAGTATGTTTTATAATTTGTTAATTACTAGAGTAGAGGAAGACCAAAAAACCATGTTTATACTGTGAGTAGGCTAATATGGCTATAAAAGAAGTTACCGCTGAGATAGATTACGACCAAAAGAGAAGCATCGAAGAAGAAGACGGCACGATTGACGCAGTGGTTGAACGATCATTTGCTGCACTGTGTGTCGCGGGTTCGATCCTTGCACGGAACAAATATTTCTATGACCTAACCGAGTCTAACTGTTTGTGTAGTTTGTAAACGCACCCACGATTCAGGAGAAATTCCTAGTTTGGGGCAACGTTCAAAAAAAGAGTGGTGCCCATTTTTTTATAAAGTCACGAGAATGATGATAAGTCTATTAACTGTATTATTTTCTCAACGAAAAGACTAATTACTATCACTTAGAAACCTAAGCAGGGTTTAAACTAAACCTTTTATGGTAAAATCGTGAAGTAAGTAAGAAAACACAATTACTTGATACTGTCCCGGCACACAGCGCAGATTAACAGGTAAACTTGTGAACCGATCGATAAGTCGCATCTTGGGGAACGTTAAACCCATTAAGGATTTCTCTTGAACGCGCGCATTCAAGGGTTAAGACCTCGGGTTATTCTATAATGAAGTAAAGTCATTGAGTTGAAGTTAGTTTTGCATGTAAAATTGTTACGTTAATGCTTAAATAATTTATTTTAAAATTACTGTAGATAAAAAATAATGTCTTCAACATCCTATGATGAATGCAATAATTATTGTTATTTTGATTACGATTATGGCGTTATTTTTGTTTGCTACAAATCAAAATTTGTTAGCTGAAACTGCAATAAATATTTTGTATAAAATTTATTTCTACGTACCTACGTATTGTGGGACATTGCTTAATACTAGTAAGTATTACAAGGAGCGGAAGCCTGTCCTGGTCACCACAAGGGATATTTATTTATTTAAACCTCATGTATAATAGTGGTGCATAGGCGGACTTACTTAATGCTATAAGGCATTCATTGTTACACCGTACCACCCAGACATTCTGTAACCCGGAAACTTCTGGATAACCCGGTCTTTACGACACAGATGACACGGTTGGCGCAGTGGTTGAGAGATCGACTGCTGCGCTGCGTTTCACGGGTTCGCTCCCCGTACGAAACAAATATTTGCATTACCCACAGATTGTTGTTTCGGGTCTGGCTGTTTGTGTATGTGAGTTTAAATGTTTGTAAACGCACCCACGATACAGGAGAAATTCTTAGTGTGGAGCAACGCTTAAAAATCCCATTTTAGGTTAGAAAGGCTGTCAGACTATTGTTGTTGACACAATTTTGTGGCTAAAAAAACATAATTTGAGAAAAACTTTGCAGAATAAATCTTGACTATCCATAGAACAATCTGTGTGCGCTGGGTGCTGGCTCGCGCTTCATCTAATTTGTAATTACCGCCGCCAGAGGGCGCTTATTAAGTTATTACATCGCGACAATGCACCAACATTGCTTGGGACAACTTTAAGTGTTTTCTAGAAAGTTTATTTAGAAAACTTTGTTGTTTGAAATTTTCAATGAACTGGTAACTTAGATAGAGGGCATTTCATTGTTGATGCAAAGCAGTATAGACGTTTATACAACGATTACGTTGCGCTCACGAGACGTTAACGCGGCGTCAATAAGACTAGTTTATATACAACCACGGCTATGCTGCGATAGCGCAACGTCTGCGCGGCGTCCTTCGTATGAATATTGCTAGAACGACAAGATGCACACATTTGCTGTCTACAATGTCTTTTGAAGCTGTAAAGTGCATAATCAACCCATATAGTTCCCAGTTCTGCTGGCGATTCCAGGGCAAAAACTAAGCGACTACACGCTAAGGGCACCCTTTGCGGGGTACGAGCCTCGGCTTAGGGCGTCGCTCGGAGAGAACGGCAAAGGGACAGGCTGGATCTGAGTGATATTATTTAGGGACTGATTTGAACTTACTGGCTCAGCAACGCGGGCTGGCTCTAGCATGAGACCTCTCAGCCGAGTCTGCAGGTTGTTTTGAAAGACATACCGCAACCCCAGAGGACAAAGGTCAAAAGAAAGAACATGGAAGGGCGGAGTCATTTTGATAGTTTCACATCCGAAGGACTTGTCTCAATGAGAGAGCGGTTTGCCTAAGACCAACAGTCTCAGCGTAGGTTGGTAGAAGTCACATGTAGGGTAGAGCTAGCCGTTTTTTACGCAGATGTCAGTTCCACAATATATTTTCGTGTTTTCAGAGTACCGCACCTCAAAAGAAAAAATCAGAACCCTTATAGGCTCACTTTGTTATCCGTCTATCTGTCTGTCAATACCCTGTATCTCGGGAACGCGTGGAGGTATCGATTTGACACTAAAACCATGCGTATGCGCAGTCAAAAATATGGCCTTTTATGGTGTTAGTTTGTACGGAACCCTCGATGCGATGAATAACATTTTTTAGATTATTTTACCGTTCTGTGGATAATAAGATATTAAAACGAGGCTGTTATAATATAAATATGTACTTGTATTATCTTATAAGGTTATATTAGAACTTTCCTATTCATACAATGCTAGAATAATCTCTCTCTTTAAATTAGTACTTCGTGACTCCTTAGCATCTGAGATAAATAAAAGCCTTAGAAGTACGCTAATTAAAAGTTCTATCTAATTAGTAATTACGGGCGTGGAGGGCACTTATTAAGTTATCAACGACGCGACAGTATGTGGGCGTATGTGCGACTAAACACGCTAAGTGCCTTGAAGTATTTTATAGAAATGTTCGAGCTACAAAATGGTTCTTGTTCAGCACCAGATGGTACAATTAGCTTGTATATTGCTTCAGCATAATGATCGCTTGAGACACAATGAAATCTAGCGGGTCGAAGGTAGGTTGTAATATGTAATGAGGAGGGATGAAGCACATGTGACTAAAAGAGTGATAGATCTGAATGTTGATGAATGACGAGGGAGAGGTAGGCCAAAGAAAATATGGATGGATTGTGTAAGGAATGATATGAAGGAGAAAGGAGTAAATGATACCGAAACGTCTGACAGGGGAGAATGGAAGAAGAACACTTTTTGCGCCGGCAACAAATAGAATGGGACAAGGGCAGGAAAATGATGAGGTAGACATAAGGTTAAGCAAAGTTTACTGAGGTATTTTAGTGGATTTTATATCCATAGCTTGTTGGAACTATTGTGCTTTAGGAAGTATAATATTATTAATATTCTAAATAGGCTTGTGTTTGGTCGTAACATGCCTGATCTTTTGACGGCGTAAACTTAGAAGGTTTATTTTTCTCAGTTCCAAGATACCACAGACTTAAGTATTTGGTAATTACAACACAATACCTGCACGCGTTCCTGAGATGAAAGGTCTTGACCGATAGACATACAAGCAACAAAGTGATAACGGTTTCGTCTTAAAAATTAATAACGGAAATCATAAAACTCCCTTTCTAAAACATAGCAAAATGTACCAGGGATAAAGAAACAACTGGAGTACTAAACTTACTTCTGCAAGAAGATCTTTCCAAGATAATACTTACCAGTATTTAGTAACGTAAAGTGGAGGTCTGAACTGAACAATAGGGAATCTAGGTTGAATATATTGAAACGGATACAAAGTATGATTTGCGATTGTGTTGGAGTTGTAATCGTTACAATTTTAATTAGAGAGCTACGTATATTTTTTTCAAAATCAATCAAAATCAAAAGTCATTTATTCAAATTAGGCTGATAATCAGCACTTTTTGAACGTCAGATTACAAGAGACAGTCCCACAAAAACGCCCTGCCCTTCGCCACTTCCTAGTGTTTTAGCTGGGAAGAAGAAGTGGCGGAACAAACTCCCCAGCAACACATCTGTCTGTCAGGTTAGAAGAACCAGATTTTACCTACACTGTTAAGCTTGTATTATTTTCCGGATGGGAAATCATCAAATAATAAACCCACCTGGTTTCCTCAATGTTCCTTCTTTTACCCTTTATGTCCCGGGGTCGCGGCATCTCTTTCAAACAACCCGCAATCCCAGCAGGCGGTGGGCCTAGCAGGCCTCTGCTTTGCTGACATCTCCTAAACAGCAACGTGCCGTCGACACGGCTTACCCTCAGATAAGTTTGTATGGTGAATATTTGAACAAATAGCGATGTGTTAAATTGGAGTTTTAGGAAATAAATGGTTAAATCATAATTATGTAGAAATCTGAGGGGATTCCACCCATTATGTTTAGTGTGTTACTCAATTTGATTACTGTAACACGTTGAATTTAGTGTAGCCAGTCAAGATAATCTCATGTAATTATAAATAGGCCTGTATTACTTAGGGTTCTCCAAAAGTTTCAATAGGATAAATGTTCTTCTAACGTCTCACTGAGATCCAGCCTGGCCGAGCGATGCCCTAAGCCGATTCTCGTGCCCCACAGGGGGCGCCCATAACGTGTAGTCGCTAGGTTTTTAAGATTTTTGCCCTGGCTGGGAGGCTTTTATCTCGAGGCATCCACATGATTTGTCCGGCTAAGTAGACCACAACCTCCTAGGTTTCAGGATGAATAAAGGCACTAGTTACGTGCAACCAAAAAATTAGACGCTGCATCCTTAAACCTACCTAATAGAGAGAAGACAAAGGTCAAATTAGCAGACACCCTTGTATTTTAGGTAACCTTAACAGTCTTGCCAGATTTCATCTCAAAGTTAAACCTATCATAGCACATTGCGACAAAACCTAACAATTATCGTGCACATATTCGAACTTGCAACTCAGGGAAGCGATTCGATCTCCTTACATTCGAATCTCAATACGATCGAAATACATTATAGTTGCCTTCACACCAAAACCAACCCTAACGTATCCACTACAAACTCCAAATTCCTTCGCATGTCCCCAGACAGAGCATAACCAACCTCTGTTTTAAATCCAGCTCTATCTTTGCTTCAGTAAAGTTTAATTTGGCTTAAGTGAAGGTAGACAGTGGTTCTGATAGGCACAGTCGTGACTAGTCGCTTGACGCTCCCTAATGAAGTCGTAAGAGCTGGCTGCTCGCACACATCGAGTCTGCATGTTGTTTAGTATGGAATATGTTAGCCGTATAGAGTGGAATATTTTGAGGAATTGCTTTTTTGAATTGTAAAGTGGAGTGTATGGGTGGTTTTATTAAATAAGGTTCAATGAACAACACAAATGGTAAAAAATATCTAGAATACTCATCAAATGATATATTATTATGCGCTCTGTGAGACATTTCTTCATTTTCATAAAGACAGAAATAGCACCACTGTTTTTTATCTTTATAAAAGTGACGGACAGATAGCTCTCTGATCTCTGATTGCTTGGAAGATATGTGTACACGGCAACACGTTTAGCTGTACAAAACCAGCTGATGCTTATCTCTCATTGTACTGGAAATGTATACAAAGCGAGGCCATCTTATACTGGAAATGTAAAGCTTCATTTGTCGCCTAGTTACTAGCATAAACATAAATCTTAACCCGAAGTTCGAGAGTTTCACTAAACTTAAGACATACCTATTATTAATCTTTAAAAAAATCATTGTACACTATTTCTACGGAATATTCTGCGATCATTCCTTGTGCTGAATTTTCGTTCTCAACCTGTAAAGCTATTTGACTTCCTCTTTTTAAAATTCAATAATACAAAAGCCTTCTCCACCGTTCCGTAACCACAGAGACTGGTCTCTCTGGGTGGCTCTTATTATAACTCATTAGCTCTCCAGGACACCCCGCACATAACTACACAAATTATCTCTTTTGACTCAGCACTCCACCAGTTTAGGTAGACCCTCGGCTTCTTTATGGCAGTCTAGATTCTGATCAAGATTCACACAGTACCTTAAAAGTATAGGTCTAAACGTGTTGGTACTAATTGGTTGAGGATCCTTTTGTTTAGAGGTTATATTAATGTCATCAATTCATGTTATTTTGGAGGTTATATTGTTGAAATGTTATATCATTTGTTATAAAGGTATATTGTTAACATAGTCTTCAATTAGTAACTATGAGATGTTAAGGTATTAATTCCGTCCTACCTGACGAGGTCCGTAGTGACGTCACGTTTCTTGTCCCACCCGTCACTTGCTAGATCTAGCCCGCGATGCTGAGCCAGTAGTTTCAAACCAGTCCCCAAGTAAAATCACTCAGATTCAGTCCACTCCCCCAACGACGCCCAAGTCCGAGGCTCGTACCCCACAAGGGGTGCCCTTAAAGTGAAATCGCTGAGTTTTTAAGTTATTGGCTTGGCTGAAGACCTTACCCTTAAAGCATCCACAGGTTTTACCCGGTTAAGCAGACGACAACCTCTTAGGTTGAACTGCGAGATGCCGTTCAGATAAAAAAAGTTTGGTATATGAACATTAGTGCTGCATTGTTATCGATGCGTGGTCATAATCGGAAATAAGGACGCAAACTTGTTTTTAGGGTTCTGTAACTCAAAAGGAAAAGTCGGAACCCTTATCCTGAAAGCGTAGAGGTATCGAGTTGAAATTATCATTTAAACCAAATACTCAAATCTGTGGCTTTTATGAACTGTGATACAAATCTACCCTCAAGTCTACTCAGTCAAAAGATATGGCCGTTACGGTGACCTAGGTGCGTTCGCACTTGGCCGGTTTTTTTTTTAAATACAATTTCACAGTTTACATACCGCACTACATATTTTATCATTTTCTAACGTTCTTAAAGTCTTTCCTAGCTATAGTTTATAATCCAGTCCACTATAACTATTATTCTGTATTATCACTAATTGATCTTTTTGTTTAGAGGTCATATTAATGTCATAAATTCGTGTTATTTTGGAGGTTATAGTGTCAAAAAGTCTTGAAATGTTGTATAACTTGTCATCGAGGTATATTGTTAAGATAGTCTTTTTTTTGGGGTGGGAAATTATCAAATAACTTTTCCCGCTCTGGGCGGAGCGTCAGACTTTCTACCCACCTGACTAAAACCTACCAATGTTCCTTCTTTTGCCCTTTTTGTTCCGGCGCCACGGTATATCTTTCGAACAACCCGCAACCCCGTAGACCCAACGGCTTTGGATTCTATTGACAAAATTTATTTTTAAATGTATTACTTGATAGCTGCTCGGTCGTGTTGTGAGGAAGCCAAATAAATAAAAAAAACTCTCATGTTAACCAATCATAATGACCATTCATTAAAACAACACGAACTCTCCGAACCTCTTCATTTCCCATACAACAACGTTCTCACAGCATTTGGCGTTCGTTTACACAATTTGCTAATGTAATTTACCTCAAGTTTACACTTGTCTAGTACCAGTGGTCTGTAGTACCCACGGTTTTAGCTGCCGCTGTGTTTGGTTGGCTTGGGAAGAGTGCTCACTGGTCGACAGGGCGGTTGTGATGGTTGATAGATTGTTGATATCAGGATATGTACCCGATTTTGTTTACTTTTAGTTTCCTTGTGGCCTACTTTACCTACTTCAAAAAACGACGAAAGATTCCATATCGTTATCTGAAGAAACGGTCAAAAAATACGGATTTTTTTTGGCCGTTGGGAGCCCTTGAAATATTTATTTTATTATGTTTTTTAGAATTTGTTGTTATAGCGGCATCAAAAATACATTATCTGTGAAAATTTAAACCACCCAACTGTCTTGGTTCATGAGATACAGCTTGGTGACAGGCAGATAGGCTGTCCATCTGTGTTTTAGTCATGGGTCCGTAACTCGAAAAAGAGGTTAAAGTTTTTAAGCAATCTTTTTTCATATCAATTTGAATCTCCGTAGAGTATGTTATCTTTTTTATTTTCTACTTTACTCTTTCATTTATTTGGTTGTTTACAGCAAACGATTAATTCCATCGTTGATTAAAGATACAGTCAGCATCAAAAGTCGATGACCATACTCAGATTTTCAAAATCGCTGTGCATTATATCACCCATAAATCGATCAACAAGATAGGGTGCCAATATTGAATGAACATCATTAAAGTTCAAAATTAACTAAAGAAAAGAAAAGATTTTCGTAAAAACCAAAAACAGTTAATATAAATGGATATCATCATATCCCGATAAAGCTTTAACCAACTTGATCCAAGAATTATGATGCAAGAGTCGATACTAGAAATGAACAGTTATCCACGTGCAGTCTACTCACCACCTTATGTACAAATAGGAAGCTCTCTATTACGTCGGCATGGCATAGGATGTATGCTCAGCGTGGAACTGTGCAACATTAGCAGTCTCTATTAGTTTCTTCCGCTACAAGTTTCCTCCACAGCTTTCCCACATTATAACGTGAAAATTTTCGCTTTGCCAAAGGACTTCAAGTTCATTGTATTTCTTGTTTAACACCAAATGAAACACCACACACTACCTCCAGTACCTCATCCTTGAATTCCATCCAAAGGTTGTCTTGAAAAGATCGTTTTTAGCGATAAAACCGCCCATTTTGTCACCCTATTTATAAGTTGTATACAGTTATTCTTGTAATTTGTATGGTGTACTTTTCTTCCTTACTAATATTATAAAAACGAAAGTGAGTTTGTTTGTTTCGTTTTCACACCTAAAGGGATAAACCGATTTTTATAATTTTTGGTACAGAAATAGTTGAGACTCTAGTGATATTTAGGCGTGAAGAGATAACAAACAAACTCACTTTCGCTTTTATAATATTAGTGAGGATGCGAATGTTTGTGAGGATGGATGGATGTATGGATGTTTGTTACTATTTCACTTCAAAACAGCTGAACGGATCTTGATGAAATTTGGCACAGAGTTAGATTATAGTCTGGAATAACACATGGGATACTTGTATTTTCAATCATCACGCGGGCGAAGGTGCAGGCACTAGCTAGTACCAAATATAAACTCTTTTGTAATTTTTTGAATATTAATTTTCTTGCTCGGATCAAATATAAATGCACGAGTTTCCAGAAGTTGTTTAAGATGAAATCTTTAAGTAGCTTATTTATCACTGGACCATTATATTTTATTTGTTTAATAATACATACAGTTGATAAGACAGGAAAAAAGACATAAAATTTGAGGTACTGCTTATTTCTTAAGTAAATTCTGCCAGCAGACCTGCGACAGGAGATATAAGAACGAAATGTAGACGATGGTGTGTGAGAATGTACATAGTTAACAGTATCTTTCTGACACCAGGATGAAGCTGCAAGCTTTGTAAACACAATCATTTGATAACTAACAAACCAACGAAATTATGCGAACACCTGTTTAACACTTTCTATCTTTCATTTCTTTCTCACACAAATTTTCAAAAAACTTTACAAACAATGGAAAATCAAGAAAGACAGTTCAGAAGCCATTATGCTGATGCATCAGGTGCATGCTCTAATTTCCTTAATCGACGCTAATGGTCACAGTGAGGGGCTCAAGTCCTGCACCACGCATGTAGCTTGCAGCCACTTACGATATTTAGCACTTGTGCCGGTGGGAAATATTGTCTTCACATCGATTTTATAGACAACTATAACATTATTATAGTGACCCGACCCGGCTTTGCACTGGTGCAGGGAAGATACTAATAAACTCGAAATGTAAATCTTCCTCTGGAATCCCTTATACTTATCATACTTTTAGGGTTCCGTGCCGGTCCATCTATCTGTATCTATAAAAAATTCTTGATACAGACGAGATATAGATTATCTCGTCTGTCTATCAAGAATTTTTATCTCGAGAAAAAGTGGAGGCATCGAGTTGAAATTAAAACGAAATACTTGAAGCCTGTAGTGCCTTAGAGCTGTGAAAAAATCAACCCTCTGAAACTACGCAGTTAAAAGATATGGTGCGCAAGTCCGCGTCGCACAATTATACTTATTATAATTTTTCTATATATTTTAAAGATGCGGACAAAAATAGCGCGATTCAGAATTTAGATATTACTCTTCATTTGTAGCAAAGACGGCGCTGTAGTGTTTTTGACACTATTTTGCTGTAGTACGTACTTTTTGTAAAAAAGCTACTCAACCGATAAACCGGACCGTCTTCTTATAAACTATTAAATTAAGAAATCAAATGAAATTAGTTATATCAAATTTTCTTAATACTCATTTTAAATCATACTTCATATTATTTCATTTTAAAGTTTAATTTTATTTTCATACAATTTCATTTATTTTTATGTTAATTTTATAGTGTTACTAGCTGGTGCCCGTGGCTGCACCCGCGTGATATTGAAAAAAGACCATAATCTACCTCTGTGCCAAATTTCATCATGATCCGTTCAACTGATATGACGTGAAAGAGTAACAAACATCCATACATCCATCCATACATCCTCACAAACATTCGCATTTATAATATTAGTAAGATTTTATTTATAAAATTTTAGTTGTCACTACGGTGAATGCTGCGTATACCTTGTAATAAGCATAAATAGCAACACTTATGTATTGCATAGTTCCTAATAAGTTCTATTATGTATTGCTGTTTCTGTAAATAAATAAAGACATAAATCTAGCTATATAAGGTGCTTGGGCATTAAATTCCCTGACCACACACGGAGGAGCTCATGGCAAAATTATAGCAGCCGCTCGGTTAAGCCACGCTTGCCTAGGTCTGAGGATGGGTGACCACCCGTTACATACCGAGTTTCCTCCGTGCCTCGGAATGCACGTTAAGCCGTTGGTCCCGGCTGTCATTTGTAGATCTTTGACAGTCGTTACAGGTAGTCAGTGTTCCGAAAGTCTGACAACTAGTCTTACCAAGGGGTATCGCATTACCCAATAGTAACTGGGTTGTGGAGGTCAGATAGGCAGTCGCTCCATGTAAAATACTGATATTCAGCTACATCCGGTTAGACTGGAAGCCGACCCCAACATAGTTGGGAAAAGGCTAGGCAGATGATGATGCTGTTGCTGTAAAAAAATAAATACATAAATCTAGCTATAACGTGCTTGGGCATTAAGTTCCCTGACCACAAAGAGTACCACAGACTGTGGTTTCAACGTCTCACGTATGTTTTATTTTTGCGTAAAACAAATAAACATCTAAGCTTAGGAGAGCGACCTCATCTGGATAACAGTACTTGAATGAAATTAGTAATAAAAGGAAAAATACTTACTTACCAATTAATTGTTAATAGTCTCATGAATTGAATTAGTAACACAGTGAAAAGTATGTACGTGCCTACTTAATATCAATATTATTTTGAATGGTATTAGTAACGAAGGCAAAGTGCCTACTTAGTAGTCAATAATATTTAGTATTACTCATATAGAAGGGTGTGTCTCAAACCGTAATGATTTCATCGTGTTATTTTTGATGACGTTTCCATTTAAATGAAATTATTCATTAAAGGAATACTGTTTGTTACTTTCTTAACGCCATCTATGAAGAATAACTAATTCTTAATTTGACGGGCCTGTTGGTCTAGTGGTTAGTGGCCCTGACTGCTGAGCTGTGTGATGAGCATGATTGTTTGTTCTGTGTCTGGGTGTGATTTATCTATAATATGTATGTATTTATAAATTATATAAGTATGTACCTATATCAGTTGTCTGGTTACCATAACACAAGCTCTGCTTAGCTTGGGATCAGATAGCCGTGTGTGAGTTGTCCCAAGATATTTATTATTTATTTATAACTTAAAAGATGGCGTTTTGGATGTGAAACCATCAAATAACTTGCTTCTAGGCGGAGCGGGGGGAGTGTCAGATTCTTACGAACTAAAAACCCATCCATGTTCCTTCTTTTGCTCTTGAAATTCCGGGGCCCCGGTGTCTCTTTCGAAGAATTCGCAACAAACCCGCCGTCGACAATAGACAGCCGGATTCACAGACCCGTGTCTACGGTGGCCGGGAGTCGTCTTGCGGCGCCCGACGCCCGGAACGTCTCCCGTGGAAGCCGGATTGCTCAGCTCTTCAACTTTTAGATTTGCTGAGTCACCTCAATATTCTTGCGTAAATCGTCACTTGCAGCTCTGTTCCGGGCCGTCATAAAGTTTAAACTATGGTAAATTGGACTATGCTATTGATGACGATTTATTAGCTAACCTAAATAAATAGATTATATGTTTTTATTTATATATTTTGAATTAATAACTTTATTTTAATTGTATGTGTAGTATTAGCAGTAGGTACACCATTGACTACCCCCGTTGTATTTTTATATTCGTAAAGTCCATCCAAAGGTTGTCTGGAAGATATCGCTATTAGCGATAAGACCGCCAAATGTAACCATAGATTTACCAGTACCTGCTACCTGCAATTTTTGCTCTTGCGCCTCATTGATTTGTAATAGCAACGCTAAGTTTTCCCTCTTCTTCCCTCGTTCTCCCTCATATCCCACTTTTTTTTATTAAACATTAACCTATGTCCGTCTCCTGGTTCCCAACTATCTCTGTACCAAAATTCATCAAAATCGTTTTAGTCATTAAAGCGTGAAGAGGTAACAAACAATCAAACTTACTTTCGCTTTTATAATATTAAGTAAGGATTCTATTCTATTCTAACCCCTTAAACCTGGATAAACCCATGCTGTTTTATATTATTTTTTTTCGTTCACGTGTTCACAACGTATAAAACACAGTATCAACACGATGCTCTGTTGTATCTAGTAGATAGTTCATTTTCCACCTCATCGCGGGTTGTTAGACAACATAAAATTCGACACGCTAGCATTGATGAGCAATTTGCGTTGAGGCACCGTGTCATGTGTGGGACTAAGGACGGAGACACAATGGGGTTTACGCGGAATTTTGTTAGGAAAAAAAGGAGTACGTTCTATTTTCGGCTCTATGATTGTGGACCGGACCAATCTAGACAATTGTGGATTAACCTCAAGATGAATGCAAGCGGCTGGTATTATTTAGCCACGGGCTTGAATTACAGATTTTTTTTCTGATTGTTTTTATCTAAGTAAAGCATTGAAGATATTTAGAGCCTACGGTTAGAATTTCTACACGTGTAATGCCCTGCGTGTCCAATACAATATTGTATTTAGGATGTTGTTAGGGCTGCCCCACTTTTGTAGTGCCTCTGGTATGTTTGCGAAGGCCAGGGTTGATGGCTTCCATGCCATAGTGCACAAGCTGCTCGCATCGTTGTTAGGCAGAGTCCGGGGTAGCACTAACAGCATCCTCCAGGTCATTGAAGACAAGCAGGATTCCAATATTATAAGAAAATTTATTCTTGCTCATGTTAGATACATTTTATAATAATAATTATCGACACACGGACATAAATAAAGATTTTTTGGAACGAAGTTCCTTATCGCGCGTTGCGAAAAGAGGCTAAACGGAAAAAAATAAGACCAAAAGTTGTAACGATACTTTTTGCTTAAGACCAAAAGTTGTAACGACCCTTTTTGCTACAGTTATATGTCTCTCTCTCTCTAATAGAAAGCAAACCAGTTATTTTCGTTTCGTCTTTCTATTTCGCATTGAACAGTGTGGTGTCGCGACGATTATTTTTGTTGAGTGTATACGGATTTTTTCTACATAATAACTTTGGTCCATCCGGGTGTCCCTTGATACATCTCAAGTTTTTTTTAATTTATTTAAAACTGTTAGGGCTTAGGTATATTATTTATACAGAATAGAAAAAATAAGTAAAGTGAGTAAGGTAACGTCACATTTCAATCAAATGTTATTGTGGTTTAAATTTACCACGATGACATGTCCTAAATAATTGTAGATAAACTATATTATTGTTTCTAAGTATTTATGTAGACAAAATAAACACACTCATTGTCAATAAGCTCATACTTTATTAAAAGTACCTAGGTACGCATTTTAACACAAAAAATACACAAACAAATTCTACCGAAATACCACATAAAAATAGCCAATAGTTTAAGGAAAACTTGACTCAAAATAGCAAATCATGTGTTAAAAGTGACGTCATTTTATAAATAAAATAGCCAACAGTTCAATATTAATAGTACAATAAGGTTTCTTGCGGTTAGAATTGAGTAATTGCTTTAGAATTTACTTAAATTTAATAAAAATATTGGTTTTTGTCACTCATCGCATGATGGAATAGACCAATTAGGTATTATGTTGTTAATTTATTTGCTTTAAGAATTATGTTTAAAGTATAATTATTTTCCCCGAAAATATCGATTTAGTCTTAAGGCGCCACCCCGACCAATACGCCGCGCAAGCCGTTTTTGTACAGTTTTCTAGAGCTTGTTAGAACTTGTTATTTAAAACGAACTAGTTTTTATTTTTATTGAGTCATTATTTAGTAAACCTCCTTACAACAAAGCCCTAGAAATGAGAAAAAATATCAATAACATGCATCTCCTCGTAAAGTAAACATTGTTTAATTTTGCTACTGACACTAATGGATACACAATTCTATAATGAACATTTTGGTAGAAATATTTTTTCCAAAAATCCAATACTTATTTTTATATAGATTTTATTAAAAAAAAATAGGCATTATTCACTACTGCTCTCACTCACCCACTCCTGCGCGGCAAAGAGGGAATGGAATGCTCAAGGTTATTTGCGTAGGGTACGGCCTTAAATTCAAAAACATTTCGCAATCGCCAACTCGTCTTGAGCAAGCGTGGTGATCAATGCTCGTGCCTACTCTGTTTGAGAAGAAGCCTCTGCCCAGAAGTGGGACAGTTATAGGCTGGTATTATATGTAAAAAAAAAGCTATAAGATAAGAACTTTAAAAAAGTTTAAAATTACCTTTCAACAATCCTGAGTTTCCACGAAAAGATAAATTCTAAAAACGTGTACTCATTGTACCTCGACCTTAATCCATGTATACCTAATGGGTGATTGTATTAAGTGATCAATCGCGTCCCTCACAGGTTCCTTATGGCGTTATAATTATATGGCAAGCCATCGCGATCCAGGGTTTACGGCATCGTGAGTACAGGCTGGAACGTTTGCCGACATGTCTCACCGTTAGCTTCGAGGAATTATGTTTATTTAGCGATGGTTTTATGTTTCCATAGGATAACTATTGGGTTTTATGAACACGAGCTTTTGATCAAGGATGGATAGTCTAATTGAAGCATCCTTACTAATATTATAAAAGCGAAAGTGAGTTTGTTTGTTACCCCTTCAGACTTTAATGGCTAAACCGATTGTGATGAATTTTGATATATAGATAGTTGGGAACCAGTAGACGGACATAGGCTAATTTTTATTTAAAAAAAGTGGGATGAGAGGGAGAAAGAGGGAAGAAAAGGGAAAGCTTAGCGTTGCTGTTACAAATCAATAAGGCGCAAGGAGAACTGTGTTACCCCAAATTTAACGCGGCCGAAAGCTAGTAATGAATAAAGGATGTAACATAAATCAACTTTGTATTTCTGACATAATATTTAAATTTAACTTTATTGATCTTATGAGGTATTTATAATCCCATTTATCCACCTTACAATATCAAATTATTTACTGTATTTCATTGTGACATTGTTAATTATTCTTGATTTAATTAAATCTATACTAATATTATAAAGCTGAAGAGTTTGTTTGTTTGTTTGAACGCGCTAATCTCAGGGACTACTGGTTGGAATTGGAAAATTCTTTTAGTGTTGGATAGTCCATTTCTTGAGGAAGGCTATAGGCTATATAACATCACGCTACGACCAACAGGTGCTGACCAGCGGGGGTGAAACCACGTGGAACAGCTAGTGTATAAATAGAGTCACTCTTATGTTTTAGCTTAACCAACTTTGCATGCCTTAGTTAGGGTATAAGGATCATTTAAACATAACATCTGTAACTTCTACCTACTTTCTGTGCAAATAAAGAACTATTACATTCTATTCTATAATAACAATAACATTAGTCAACATCTGTCGAAGCTCTAAAAATGGCAGACAGTACTGAAAGAGGTTTTAAACCTTAACCAAAACCGAATGCTGGCTGGTTGGAAATGACGTTCCAATACTCAGGTTGTTTTAGAGGAGCTCGTGGCTAAATAATAGCAGCCGCTCGGGTCGATCTTAAGGTTAAGCTGCGCTTGCCTAGGTTGGTCTGTGGATTGGTGTCCACCCGTTACGTACCAAGTTTCCTCCGTGCCTCGGAAAGCACGTTAAGCCCGTTGGTCCCGGCTGTCATTTATAGATCTTTGACAGTCGTTACAGGTAGTCAGTGTCCCGAAAGTCTGACAACCAGTCTTACCAAGGGGTATCGCATTACCCAGTACTAACTGGGTTGTGGAGGTCAGATAGGCAGTCGCTCCATGTAAAATACTGATATTTAGCTGCATCCGGTTAGACTGGAAGCCGACCCCAACATAGTTGGAAAAAGGCTAGGCAGGTGATGATTCAGGTTGTTTTAAAGTAAAGAAATTTAAAGTAAGAGAAAGATGAAGTCTAGAGAATGACGTAGGAAGTGTGAGATGTATCATTCAAAAATGTTTAAAAAATATAATTATCAAAGTATTTTATGTGCTTTTGTTATAGTAATTTATCGCATATCTTACAGTACCAACCTATGTGCTTTGTGATACGGAGATGACTTAGTATGTTAAGAATGGTCACCCATCTTCGGATTAACCTCGGCCCCACCGAGTGGGGCTGTTATTACTTAGGCACAAGCCACTGTGAGGCTGCAGTAGAATCTATGACAAAAATCATGCACGAAGATCGCACAAATTAAGTATATAGGACTATTGGTACATATGTACTAATGTAGTGTTTCACAAACATGTGTGTTTAGCTGCAAAAAGCATTAAAATGCATAATTACTAACGGGGTTTATTAAAATAGGCGCCATTATAAAATATTGAACAGCATTCTCTTGTCTCGTCTTTCTAAAAATATCCGAGCAACTTAATATACAATAATAACATCAAGTACATACGTTAAAAGGGTTTATTTTAATAATAATGGTTCGACACGGCTATTAATATTGTCTAATTGATCGCATAGTTCACTCATTAGGCGAAAATACTACATTGAATGACTACTAGAACTATGGCCTGTGAATTTTTTACTCTACTTTGAGTCTGTATTTTTTCGAATAAATTAACTATTAGTTCCTTAGAAGGTCATTTGTAGTCAACAGAGGAGAATTTGAAACAACTAATTAAGAGCTTAAGAATGGATCATGCAGTATTTTAAGTACAAATACCTGTCAGTCTGTTTTGTTTTACGATTAAACTCCATCATCTGCCTAGCTTTTTCCCGACTATGTACCTATATTGGGGTCGACTCCTAGTCTAATCGTATGAAACCAAATTACCAGTATTTTATTTGCTTATCTAAATAAATCATTTATTTTGGACCAAAATTGATGTACTTACATTTATTAAACCCACAAAACTACGCAATAGTTTGTCGGCGTGATTAGCGCTTTTTTGATCTACACAACCAGTTAGTATAGGGTACCATATAGGTACCTTACTCCTTGATAGGACTATTTGTCAGATTTTGGGACAGTGATTATCGGTGTGAAAGATCTACAAGTGACAGCCGAGGACGGCATCTTAACGTGTTTTCCGAGGCATTCATTCACGGAGCAACCTAGGCTCGTTTTATTCAGCCACGAAATTCTCCAAAGACACAATTTGACAACCAGTCCTACCAATAAGAATCGTATTACCCAGTACTAACTAGGTTTTAGAGGTCCGATAGGCAGTCGCTCCATCTAAAGCACTGAAATTCAGCTGCATCGGTTACCCTAAACAGATGATGATAGTCTTTATTATTATTTTGTTTTAGAATCATTTGGAAACTGATCTTAGCCATGAACGATGCAGTTATTTTTTTGCCCCACAGTATTTATTATTTCTGTATCATGTGTGCGTTTACGAACATTTAAACTCAACCACCTGTAAGTATACAAATATTTGTTCCGAGCGGGGGTCGAACTCGCGATACGCAGAGTAGCAGTCGAGCCACTGCGCCAACCGTGTCGTCAAGTTTTGCTGTTCCATTTTGCCGACGCAAAGATTTAAATATTTTGCATAGATTGCTAATCATATCCGTAATAAGAGGAGCACTAAAAAAGGAACAAGAATTCGAAATGCAAAACCATTGTCTAGGTCATCTTTGCATTAACTGTCAAAGCAGCCTTAAATTTTTGTTAAAAACGTTGCAAATATTTAATAATAGCTGCGCTCCGTGGATTCATTCGCGTGGTGATAGAATGTACAGACGCCTGCAGGTCAAGCTACCCGAAACTGTAAATTTTTCCCAATGAACCTTGAACCTAATACTTTAGAAATAAAGTCGAAAATCTATCAAAGAAATCTGACAGATTGTAGTAGCTTGATGTGCAGGCGTCTGTACAATATTATATCTTTATGAATTGTAGCCCATGTATTGTTCTGATATGTAAGCAATATTATTGTGAAGTTTCATCAAAATCCATTCAGCCGTTTTTGCGTGAAAGAGAAACAAACATACCTATCCATATCCTGACAAACTTTCATTTTTGTAATATATTAGTAGGATGTATTTTATTGCAATTTTTTGTTTTTAATTTTGAACTTAGAGCTTCGCCAATGGCATATGGCTTTCGCAAATTATGTGTTAACCCCTCTATCTCTAGACTAAAATAATCTTTCCAACAATCAAGTCCAAAGCGTTCGTAGCGTCATTTGTCGGTCACTTGCCTGATCGCCGGCGTCGTCAGGTCACGGTGTCTCCCTCCACCTAATTGCCGTGACGATCAATATTTGTCATCAATTAAATACCACACGGATTTCTTTAATTATTTCCCCGTCTGATCGTTTTGTGTGGTGCCGTCAGCGGAGTCAGATGAAGCGTCGTGCATGAATGACGAGTCAGATGTATGAGGGCTAAGTAGTAGTTCGTCTTGTTCTGTCGCTTATTCGTTGTTGTGATGTTTTTGTCTTTTGAGAAATTTGTTTTGCTGTAATGTTTTACTGCAATTTGCGTTATTGTACGGTCATTGACAAAACTTTTACATAAAAATCTGTTGGTATCTCTTTTTATCTCTCCTATCTTCGCCTTTATTACTGAATAAAATAAATAAATAGACAAAGAAAAGCAGTTTAATAGTCTCGTACAACACAAAGCAATAAGACAAGTTGATTAAAAAGGAGACAAAGAAATACATCATATAATATCGACGGTAAAATGCACATTCATTCTCTTGTAGACAATCACACGTGTTTGCACATCTTGTAATAGTACCTAGCTTAAAAACTGAATTAATCAAAAAAACAATGAAATAGTAACGGACTGCGACCGCCTTTTGATCATCTGGATATTTAAGGCATCACTTGCTATTTTCTTGGTTTAGTATTTTGGGTATTATTATGACTCTTTTAAAAAAAAACTCAACTTTATAGGCAGACCAAGAAAACGATGGATGATTTACATTGAAGAAAAAAACCAGCCAAATGCGACCCGACTCGCGCAGGAACTGTTTCATAACATAAGCTATCAAAAATAAAACATGTTTTCAGTATAGGAGCATGCAATAAAACATGTTTTCAGGAAAGTTATCTTTGTTTGAGTTTTCTTTATCAAACTATTTACTCTCAACGCTGGAAGACAATTTGCAGTACTAACTAATCTGTTCCTGTAGGTTATTTTAAAACCGAAATTGAGTTTGTGTTACATCTTCACGCCTAAATGGCCAAACCGATTTTGGTACAGAGATAGTTGGGACCTTTTTTTTAAGTAATTTTATTTAAAAAAACAATAAATGAACAAAAATGTTAGTGACCATCATTATTTTGCTGCCCCTATCCAATTCTATTTGGAGTCGGCGCAACACGTTTTCTTCTTCCACTTTCCCCTATCAGACGTCACGGCATCATTTGTACTCCTTTCTCCTTCATATCATTCCTTACACAATCCATCCATCTTTTGTTTAACCTTCCTCTCGCTCTCCGCCTATCAACATTCAGTTCCATCACTCTTTTAGTCACATGTCAGTTAAAAGACTGTTAAGAGAAAAAAGAAGAAAGAGAGATCATTTGCATCGATACAAGCCTTTTTGCATCAATCCTCTTAAAATTAGAATGAGATAAGAAATTAGGATACACTTAGATGTGGATGAAGCGATGATGATTTCAACTTCAAACTCACTAGCGCTAAAAAGCAGTTTTAATATTTATTCAGTCCGTGTTAGTAATCATAACAATGATAAGTTTTTTTTTGGGGTGGGAAGTCATCAAATAACTTTCCCCGCTCTTCCCACGGAGCAGGAGGGAATGTAAGACATGTACTGGGTAAAACCCACCCATGTTCCTTCTATTGCCCTTTACGTTCCGGGGCCGCGGTATCTCTTTCGAACAACCCGCAACCCTGGCAGGCCCCTCTGATCATAGGTTACTTGCTGTTTTTTTAAGACCAGTTATAACTACGTGGTAACTGACCAAAAACTCTTTTCCAACCAAACAGGATTATAATTCAAGTTAAAATGAATCCTTGCAAAAATAACAACATAATTCCCCGATCCTACATCAAATAAACACTTTCCACAACCTCTTACTTCTCAGTACAAAAAAGCCGATGTGTTTAGAGTAGTGACAGTGGTCTGTCGCGGCGTCTGCGCACAAAGGCACGCCGCTTGTTTGCCGGCCGGCGCCCGCGCAGCGCAAGCGTCTTCAATGATCTTTGTTTTTAGTATTTGTTTATCTAAGAGGTGGTTACTGATTGTGGATTATTGAGTTGGGACTACCTTTTAGTCAGCTGCTTACGTGGAAGCCTTAGAACTGGGAACGGAAAGAGAGCATAGAAGATATTTATTTGTATTTAAGGACAAAATTTCCACAAGTCTAACTTAATTTTTAATTGGGCAAATAAAAAGGTAGAAATTACATACATACGCAAAATATCAGTCTTTAATCTCTTAAGGGGGTAAAATGTGGGTACACCTCTGCCTCACGCAGAGGTGTACCCACATTTTGACATGATTCTTATGAGTAAATCCAATGTAATTGGGGGTGGGACTATTACCATCAACCGGGTAGATCTAGACTCCATGGCTACTACTGAGAAATCCCTGATGTAAAACCCTAAAACAAAAAGAAAGTAAGGATAGTTAGAAGTTGTTCAATAATACTGTCTAAAGATGCCTTGTAGCTGACAAAAGGTACGAGGTACAAAGAAAACCCATTTCGTGAGGAAGATGACAACCCAAATTCCTTGTGAAACTACAGTGGAAGCTAAGTGAAAACTAATCCGCCACTATTTAAAACTGGAGGGTTTCGGGATTATTGGAATGTTCGCATTACTGGATTGTAAAGAAAAAAATCCTTACTAATATTATAAAAGCGAAAGTGAGTTTGTTTGTTACCTCTTCACGCTTTAATGGTTAAACCGATTTTGATGAATTTTGGTACAGAGTTATTTGGGAACCAGGAGACGGACATTTTTTTTTAAATTGTGATATGTGGGAGAGAAGAAAAGGGAAAACTTATCGTTGCTATTACAATAACTTCCTCCGCTGTTAGTGTCAGACTTGTACTGAATAAAACCCGCCCGTGTTCCTTCTACTGCCGTTTGTATTCAGGGGCCGCGGTATCTGTTTCGAAAAACCTACAACCTGCTGTACTACTTGTATAAAATCCGGTTCTTCTAACCTGACAGACATATGTGTTGCTGGGGAGTTTGTTCCGCCACTTCCTCCTCCCAGCTAAAACACTAGGAAGTGGCGAAGGGCAGGGCGTTTTTGTGAGACTGTCTCTTGTAATTTCACGTAGAAAAAGTGCTGATTATCAGCCTAATTTGAATAAATTACTTTTTATTTTGATTTTACTGCTCTTATCATGCTGTATAACAACCTCAATGCCAAGCGCGAGCTTTTTAAATCAGATGTCATTTGTTTTGCGAATCGACACAGAGGAAGGAATGATTTCTTCAAGTCAAGGACCACCATCCCAAAAACGTTAAAGGTCATTAAAAATTCCTAACAATACAAAAATAAATGTCTCGTGCCTTGCACAAACCATCACCTGCGCACGAACAAAGCGAGCTAATTCGACTTCTATTGCAGAACCATTCGGTCCACGGCATTGTTGGACAATAGGACCACCTTGAAGTACCACCAAAACACTATTGTGGTTTCTTCAATGGCATCTTTTGACATAAATCGTGTAAAGCAATTGGATTGATATTATTACGGTTTGAGTGCCAGCTGCCGTTAGAGATGGTTTTTGGAAATGTGACTTCGAAAAAATTATAAGTAGTTATGGTAGCCTATTTTTTTCGCTGATAGGAAAACCCCTCCACACTTTTATTTTCAGACTCTCTAAAACTCACCCATGTTCCTTCTTTTAACTGGTAACCATTGCGTAAACCACACCAAAAAATGTTTTAAATAATAATGTTTATGGAAAATGCTATGAATACTATAATAATATTTTCTTTTGGTGTTACAACTCTCAGCAAATTCCAAAAAAAAAACAAAATCGAAACTTCGAAATTTGAAATTCGATTCGCTATTTAAATAATTCTTCACATACAAAGCACTGCTATTTGAATGCATCACAAAATCATCTGTTTCTCACAAAAGGATCACTTTCAGTAGTCATTAGGTGATGTGCTTTGTCGGGGGCGTGAAATAACGTGAATTGGTGCTATTTTCTGTCATAATTCATTTGCAGCGTGAAGTTGGCGCCATGTGGCCTCTTGCACTGTTCGATTTTAGACTTTCAAGTATATGCAAGGTTTGCAGAAGCTCTGAAAATGTTTAATGTTGTAACTTTACAGTGAACGACCTTTTGTTTTGAATAATGTCAAATTCTTTACGAATTTAGAAGTGTTTGAAATCCTAGGTCTCGTGACAGCTATCACCAGTTGATATTTGACAGATTTCAGCAGTAGGGACCATGTTTATGTTTGTTCATGAACCCATTTTTTGTATTAAATATCCTTTTTGTGTCACATTCTTATGCACAATAATTTTGCCCAAGGAATTGACAAGTGCTATAACATAGATACTCTCATCAAATTTCCTTAATATTTCTGGCAGAATCGTCATAAAATAAATAAATTAAAGTTCATTTCTGCCTATACACAGTCCAAAGTTCTGTTAGTATTTTAGTGGTGGCAATATTGGTGCTTAAGATATTAGGTTAGAAATGTTAATGTATTGCTATTCTATTCTATTCTACTTAATTTTTACAAGATTCTTAAACTGTTTTTTTATGGTAAACGTTGCTCCACACTAGGAATTTCTCCTGTATCGTGGATGCGTACAAACATTTAAACTCACAGACACAAACAACCAGACCCGGAACAACTATCTGTAGGCCATCCAAATATTTGTTCCGTGCGGAAATCTAACCCGCGACACGCAGCGCAGCAGTCGATCGCTCAGCAACTGCGCCAATTGTGTCGTCAACGTGGCGATTCATCTGTAATCTTTACATATACTGCACGAACGAAAGTCAAGTGGCTATTCGGCTCAAATGTCGGAGACAGAGCGGCGATCCCTGGCAATAGAATGAACACAATACACGAATTTGTTTCTAATGAATCACCGCCACGCCTCCCAACCAACCTTTGTAGACACCGACTTGCATACCCATTGAAGTAAAAGCTCATTAAATGCTAGGCCATAAAACTTGCCACTGTCTGTTGGACATTTAAACAATCCTTACTTATATTATAAAAGCGAAAGTGAGTTTGTTTGTTTGCTACCTCTTCACGCTGACATGGCTAAACCGATTTTGATGAATTTTGGTACAAAGATAGTTCGAACCCTGGAGACGGCCATAGGCAATTGTTTAATAAAATTCAGAAATGAGGGAGAAAAAGGGAAAACTTAGCTTTGCTATTGCAATAAATCAGGCGCAAGGGCAAAAACTACAGGTAGCAGGTACCTGCAAATCAAGAAAGGGGAACTGTGTTACCCCGAATTTAACGCGAGCGAAAAGCTAATAAATGAATATTTTGATGAAGTGGAAGCAATAATATAATAATAAGTTGGAAACCACGGTGTTGCAATAATGGTTTCATTCACTTTGGGAAATCAGAATATCATTGGAATCAGTGCGGTCATGTTCATGGGACAGATGATATATTTAAAGATAACGATTTTGGTCATTTGAAGAAAGTTGTTTCGCTTGATGGTTTCTACTGCAAACACGTAGCATCGTTTAATTTAATATTATTTAATAATCGTCTATTAATAAATATTTCCTGCTGACTTAGTGTTATATATTTTCTATTGCATTCTTTTAAACATACACAAACAGCTAGGCCAGAAACAAATACCGGTAAGTCATACAAATATTTGTTCCGTGCGGGGATCAAACCTGCGACTCGCAGTGCAGCAGTCGATCGCCCAGCCACCGTTCTTTAAAATTGTTGTTATGGGTGTATTATGAAATATTTATTTTTTCATTATGTTTCAGGAATACTAGTTTGGTTTCCATACGATGATTGTCTTCACCAAAGCAAATGTCAATTTTACAATGAATCCGAAAGATCAGAGCTTGTCTTGGGTTCGAACCCGCGATCTATGACTTGGCAGATTATCACTGCTAAGTTTCTGGCACTCATACAGTAAATGTTAATGAAAACGTATAAACACTGCCCTAGATAATATCACCAAAACTTATTTTTTAGAGACAATGAAGAAAGAAAGGAAAGAGCTCGTGGTTAAATAATAGCAGCCGCTCGGGTCGATCTTTAGGTTAAGCCGCGCTTCCGTAGGTTGTTGGTCTGTGGATGGGTGACCACCCGTTACATACCGAGTTTCCTCCGTGCCTCGGAAAGCACGTTAAGCCGTTGGTCCCGGCTGTCATTTGTAGATCTTTGACAGTCGTTCCAGGTAGTCAGTGTTCTGAAATTCTGACAACCAGTCTCACTAAGGAGTATCGCATTACCCAGTACTAACTGGGTTGTGGAGGTCAGACAGGTAGTCGCTCCATGTAAAATACTGATATTCAGTTGGGAAAAAGGCAAGGCAGATGATGATAATTAATATGCATTGTAGGCTCTTACCTGTCTTTTTGGTGAAAACATTTTTTTTTAATTTGATATCTTATACAGGCCATGTGATTATACTTTCTATCTATCCAGAAGCTACCAGACTACAGACTATCTAAAAGATATTTCATAAAAAAAATGCCTCTGAACAACTCTATGATTTTCTATGTTCTGAATAATAGTTACTTAAGGTAGCGTCTTAGAATATTTTTGAAAGTAAACATTACAGACGCTATAATATTCAACCTTTTCACAAAAGCGACGAATCAAACAACTTCGAAACTACATAAAACCCATTATTATTACATTCCTTTGATCTTACTAAGAATGGGGATGGCATACATAGAAAACTAAGTACCAACATAACGTATATAATGCCTCTATTCCAGACTTCACACAAAGCTTCGCAGAAATACTGTCATAACAAGCTGAAACTTTTGTGGAGGGGCATGGAAAAGGAGATTTTAATGATATCTTTATGTTGGTAGTCTTTTGTGTTCTTAGGTTGGTACTGGAACTAACTAAAGGCTGTGCTAGTTATGTTGGATATAGTTTTAGCGATATCAGATATAAATAATGAGGATTGTGTGAGTAAGATGTCTGGCAATTGGATTCTTTATAATAAAAATGTTTTTGCATAGCCCTATAGAAAAGGCGTGAATTAAGTAACTATGTATGTACCACAATGTAGTTCCTATGTACTTATAATTAAATTTTATTAGGTAGGTACAACAACAATTGTAACTGAATTCATATTACGTTATTAAAATTATATTACCTACAGTGCAACAATTACTTATAGCTAAACACCCACATGCATTCTACTCATTAAATTATATTAAAATTGTAAATAATGAGAACAGTAAAATTACAATAAGGATAAAATGTAAAATTGATTAATTTTGGCTATGGCAACATTTTGGCGTCTCATCTCAACTTAACTCATCACAGCATATCGCCTGTAATCCACAATATTTCGCCAGTTATGTTAAAGTCCCATGTTATAGGGGCGAACCTGTCGCCATCAAACGGGCAAAAATACCTGATCTGATTGGAATACTTAAAATCACTTTGCTCGTACCGGGAATCGAACCCAGGAACTCTAGCTCAGCCTAGTTGGTTGGTTCAAAGAGGCATTCAAGAAATGAAAATCTGGACCAGAAAAGCTTTGTAGATACTTCGTGAATGCATACAAAGGTGGGCAAGATATCTATGTCATAAACCATCAACCCTTGGTTCTATTATGCAGCTAACATAAAAGCGCGCCAATTTTTTCCACAACCTCAAAATGGCGGACGAAAGAAGCCATTTTGCGTTCGAAATTTTAATTGGAACGATAAAGGGCTTTCGCGGAATATTTTAAGGGCAACCGGCCAGTAGCCGCGCAAAAAGTTTTATCTCGCGTCGATTAAAATTCCGTTTGAAAATCGAACAAATAGGTGCTTTTTGTCGAACCACGCCTGCGCGGTGACGGCAACACTTTTTTAATGGCTACCAATATGGCGGACTTTGACATGATGAAAGATCGCCGTAATTAGTCGATTGTTGTAGTCGAATACAGTTTTTGTTTTTAAATTCGCTTGTTTGGCGAAACTGGGTGTTTAAGAGATGGCGTATTTTGTAAATGCTTTGGTTGTTTTTGTTTGTGTGAGTGTTCGAGTGGCCTTCTTTTAAACATAGAAGATCAAAACTGATAGATTTATTACTTAGCGGAAGCAGCAACTAAAAATGAACTAATAGAATCATTAGCAACACGACCCAAGGGATCCAATTTACCCAATTCGTTAAACGATGCCGAGTAAAATATTGTTCAAAATTACACAAAAATGATGAATGCCTCGGTGGCTAAAGTATCAATGACACATACCATAAATACCGGTACACACCTGCGGACGATTAACACGAATGTCAAAATAGAATTTTGAACTAAAATATTTCCTTCCCGGAGTAAATTAAGCGGGAGACATTATTTTACCACGTTTATCTTATCACGAATGAAATTCACGCATACCTTATTCCACACAAAATAAGGCTCTGTTTTATGAAAGAGCTAGAAATTCAACAGTAAATTAATTTGTAGCTTGACAATGTGACTTAATTACTAGTGAAGTATACACATATGGGTACAGGGTCTAAATGATATCGATGCCGCGAGATTTCTCCGCCTGAATCGTTTCTCGATTATCGAGCTAATGGTATAATTATGTTGATTGAGTTGTAAAAGGACTAGTACTACTGATTTTATCCAACTGTTAAAAGGTAATTATGAGAAAGACGATTACTATTACAGAAGATTTTAAGAGTGTTTATTTGTGTTTAGGAAATTAAAAAAGAAGGAGAATTTTCTATTAATTAAACATGTGGGAAAACGTAGTTTAGGCTTAATTGTGTGTTTAAAAATTCATTGTAATTAAGTAATTATTTAATTCGTTATGCTTGAAACTATAAATCTAATAACATTGAAGGCGCAGCATAGAGCTTTAATTATAAAGCTTCCTTATCATAGTTCCGTATTTTGTAAAGACCTTTTGATTTAAATATTGACAAAAGACTTAATTCTACTCTGCATTAGACACCAACTTATAAATCGACTAATTCCATCCTTAACAATCATAACTAAAACCCATAGACAATTTGTAACGGCCATAACGAGTGTCATGTTCCACGGTTTGACCATAAATCATATTTTTTTGGCGGCAAAAAACATAAACGGGCAAAATGTCTGCTAATTGACGTGTTCCTGGTTTCACTACTCTCATTATGCTGTGGGTATGCGCGTTCATCAACGATTGGTCACAGATGAGGTTAGGAGTAGAAGAGAATTGCACAGACGGTGTATAGTTGCGGATTATTTTGATTGAATGTTCGTATGACTTTCGGATCAATGTTCTAAATTTGGTATTAGTAGATTTAACGGCTGTGGCGTAGATAACACCAGTAAATGAGATAAATATTTTCAAAGTAGCATGTATATATATATTTTTTTAAATATGCAACTTTATTTAAAAAAAAAAACATACCAACTTATTTAATGAGCGAAATGCCATGTCTAAGAAGTATATTTCAAGCCTTATGTTTTTGACTTCTACAAATTTGTCTAAAAAAATGTACTCGTTGAATCAAAAAATTCTTAAAAAAAACAAAGTGTTCCTCGTTTATTAATTATATTGGTATCGTAGCTCAGTGCAGATGATGAACCTAAGTACGTCTGTCTCCAACTTAGTATAGATCAGATACTATTCTCTATGGTATTTTATTTCTTTCATTGTTGCATCTACACTATTTTTTAATCTATGACCGTCGCCTACGCCGCACAGTAGCTGCAGCGTGATTTATAAATCTATTTTAATTTACTCGTTCAAACGAGAAAACGGTTCGGTTGATATTTTTACGAGACCGGCCATATATTACCACTGTTTTTTAATAGTAAATACTTAATAATGATAGATGTAGTATGAAGAAATATAGGATTAGAATGAGTTAAGGATATGAAGTGGATGAATACTAACTGCCTGTTGTAATCTTAAGGTTAAGCTACGCTTGCCGAGGTTGGTTGGTAGATGGGTTCCGAAGCGCAGAAGGAACCGCGTATGTAATGACCGGTGATTGCATACCAAGTTCCCTCCCTCCGTGCCTCAGAAAGCACGTCCCGACTGTCTGATGTAGATTTTCGAAAGACGTTACGTTATTTATGTGACGTACTTTCATTTACCAGTTCTGTACACATAGCATATACGTTATAGAAGTCCGAAGTATCCTAGTACAGGCTTTTTTGCCTAAAAGGATGCTTCATCATTAGTTAAGCAGTGCAAAACTTGTTACACTAAATAAAACATTTTGTATTTTGTAATTTTCTCGAAGGTCTGACCACCAGTCTTACCAAGGAGTATTGTATTACAAATTATTATGACTTAAGAATATATTCCTAAAATAGGTTTTCCACAATATCAATTAAGTGCAGGCATTCATTCACGACGGAGATTATTAAAAGATGTAAACCATGATATATTACCATCTGTATTTTCTCAACCATGTTCTGGCTTCCAGTCTAACCGGACTTAATTAAATAACAGTATTTTACTGAGATTATTGTGCACATAGTTGATTTTCACAACTATGTATAAATATTTACGTAAATTGTACAATACCCAGAATAAATTAAGAAACTGACAAAAAAAAGCACAATTCCCTTCAAAATTCCCATAAATTCTCCAGCAATTTTTTCTTCAAACTTTTTACATCGCCACCTAAATCAAAGTCCTGGATTCCATACATATTTTGTATGATACGTCGGTCATATTTGCGAGCAGTTTCAGAATGCCACATCATTTGTATGGCAACATTGACAACACGTGGACTGAAATGTGTTGTGTCATTAGCAGAAGTCGCTAATTTCGCCTTTAATTAGAACAGATTTCGGTTTTGGATTTATTTTTAGAACGTTCATTTTGTCGTGGATCAGGCCGTGGGTAAATTACAACAAAATGTTTTTTTTTACCTCGGCAAAATCACTTAGAGTTTTAGACTGGTATTTGTTTAGACAAGTGGCTATTATCTAAAATGCATTTCTAAATATTATATGTTTTCTATAGCATGATAGACTAACACTCATTGTGAATTAGTGTCTATAACTATAAGATGTTAATGAATGGCTATCGAAACTTTTTTCTTTATTTTTTTTTACACATGGAAAATGCCTGACATGGTTGCCAGAGTTGACATGCAGCTCAGGGGCTTCTAAATTTGTGGAACACATAACCTCCTTTTTAATAAAATCGGATAAATAAATATAGGTATTAGCTACAGCAAATAATATATAAGCTACAGTAAAGATTTTATGAATACTGTTACTAAGATGCTGGAGAATTTTGAGATACCTACATTAACAAAACCTTACCACACCCTACAACCGACAAAAACAGTTTAAAGAAACTCAGTTCCCAACAAACTAAACAGAATAATAACCATGATCCTCAATCCAACCCTAACTCAATACAAACACCTTCTGAGCCAAAATCAATGAACCCAATCATAATTAATAACATTTATATTTATATCACACGCATTCAATAAGGAAAACTGTTCCTAACAACTTACCAACTACCATGACAATCCAAACAATCAATAACCAACTTTAACGCTGTGTACTAAGACTAGTGTGAACCGCAAAAGAAGATGCACAAGACAATTTTTTCCCTTTCACCCCACAAAATTAACTATTTTCCCCTTCCGATTTCTAAATACCTATTTAGTGTATTCCCTGTGTGTGAGAGAGACGGAAGATGTCGGATAGCACCCCTAGTTTCACGTTTACGACCGAGGGGTGCATAGGACTGTCACCCTCTTGTATCGTCGGTAACCGACTGTGAAGATAGTTGGTGTTTATTTTTAAATAACAGCCCTTATCTAATTTTGATTGACTTGATCTGCTTGAGGAGGATTCTGGTGACTGTTTTACAAAAACAAAATGGTGGCTGTCTTTGATGTGACAGTTTTATCTGATCTACCAGCTTGTTAACGAAATTGCTGAACTAATTAATACACCTTTTACTAAGATAACAATCGATTAGATTAGTAAGTATAACTAGCTTATTAAAACGATCGCTCTGCAGGGATCCTTACCTTATCGAGACGAAGAAACATATGCACGGTGGTCTACTGCAAGTTGAAAAAATAAAAAATAAAATAAAAATCGTTTTAATAAAAAAAAGTTAAAATAAAATAAAATTTTATTTTGCAATACAAGTTCTGATAGTTACAAAAGTGATTCTAGCCTCTTTTTAAGCAAGTAATGCCTGTTAGGAGACTCCGTTCTTCCACAACAAGACGTACGTAAAAGTAGTACGTGAATGCAAATATATAAATGTAATATAATCTAAGATAGGCATGCAATGTACCTAATCTGATCTAATAAACAAAATATAAGTGCTAAGTATGAGGACAATATGTGTGTTTCCATCATCTGCTTAGCCTGTATCTCTACTATATTAAGGTTAGCTTTCAGTCTTACCAAATTTAGCTGAACACAAATATTTTGCCTTTTTATTTTACTGTCGTGATGGTGCACATCATCAGATGGTTCGTCTCGCTTCTCATCCACGAGGTTGATGTAGGTTCAAATTCGGATAGGTACCAACCAATGTTTATTTACTTTCAAAAGTTTATCTTAGACATCACAGATATCGGTGAAGGAAAACATTGTTAAGAAACCTGGACTTATAATTAACTAGCTTTTGCCCGCGGCTTCGCTCGCGTTAAATTTGGGGTAACACAGTTACCCTTGCGCCTTATTGATTTGTAATAGCAACGCTAAGTTTTCCCTTTTCTTCCCTCTTTCTCCCTCACATCCCACAATTTTCAAAAAAATATTAGCCTATGTCCGTCTCCTGGTTTCCAACTATCTCTGTACCAAAATTCATCAAAATCGGTTTAGCCATTAAGGCGTGAAGAGGTAACAAACAAACAAACAAACTCACTTTCACTTTTATAATATTAGTAAGGATTTATGTCTGATATCGCCAAGTCCGTCTTGAAAAATTGTGGTGATCAATGACCGTACTCTGCTCTGTATGAGAAGAAGCCTTTGCTCAGCTGTGGGACAGTTATAGACTGGTATTATTATTATTATATTACCATTATTTTAAATGAAACGACTGTCTATTTGACATACCACATACACATTCCACAACCCAGTTAATAATAAGTAATACGATGCTCCTTAGTAAAACTAAATGCCAGAGTTTTGGGTCACTGACTACATTTCACGATTCAAAATCTCTTCAATTATCATATCATCCTTCACCCAGTTCATTCATCTTTTCTTTCATAATCTACATTAATACTCAAAACTTTCTTTAAACTTACTTACTATTTTTAAAACCAATTAATTTGGTTGTCTGGTAATTCAAATTATACGATACTTCAGAATCTACTACTGTTGATTTAATTTTCTCCCAAACCAAAAAAAAACTGTTAATAAAACTGCTAGTTAATTCTTTATTTTTTCAAAAAAAAAATCCTCGTCTTTATGGTACTCGTGTCCCTTTATTTATGGTTGTACTTATAATGACTCGTGTCCTATCACATCATCTTTATCAACATCCTTATCCTTCCTTTTACTCAATTCTTCCTCCTTCAGTAACATGTGTATAAACATTACCTAATTACTGCTGCCATTTTAGGCTATCGTTTACACTTACGTAGGTAGCACCAACTTATCACTTAGTTTATTTTTGAAGGTTATTTTATGTATTCCGGGATTTTCCCGAAATTGTTGAATTTAGGTTGTTATTCAGTTTGTGAAGGTTGCGGGTTTTGCTAATCAATGTTTTAATTAAATAATGTGTTTCATGCGATAGAGTATGTTGTTAGCAGAGCTTTGACGTGTAGAGAGTAGGTAATTTTTTATCAACAATTTGCTTGGACACATTTATTAGATCGACCATATTATTGTATACCTGTTCTGGTGTTTCCCTGAAATATTATTCAGGTTGAGGCTCTTGCGCTCTCTTCGCTTTTCGTCCATCTTTATGTTTTGCCTATAATTCCTTTGTAAGACATCATTTAAGTAGTGAGGTAATCTTCACTGATCTGGCCCGATCGTTTTTATCTGCGTCATGATTATGTATTTGATTATGAAGATGAAATAAGTAATTGATCAGTAAAACCATAATGGAAGCAGTTCTCTAAAATATGAAAGCAGACCTTAATGAAATGAAGCTCATTTGTACACTTAAACACTTGAAGACGACGAATATTAGATATTCATGTCGGTACACAGCCGTATCAAAAGGTCTTGCACAAGGTAGGCATGCACTTATAATTCAAAGGCATTCTCACAATAAAATTTATATAAATCAAAATATAAATAACAGTGAGCAGCGTCGTTGTAAATCATTTGCGCTAATTTGAAACGGATCCGTAAACACGGACGCAGCAGAATTCATCAACCGATGCCCCCTCGGCGCTAATCCCACAAAGGGACCAGCAGAGAACGCTCAAAAGGATTTAACAAGCGGCATTCACGACTGCTCATTATATTTTTATACTTTATACCTCTGGTGGCGGGCATAAAGTGTGCGATCAAAACGCGCGAACCCCTACAAAAGGTAATTATGTTTTGATTCCTACAAAAAAAATCGAGTATCACAAAGGAGACTAACGAGATAAGAGCGTGCTAAATCGCTTCCCCCGACCCCGCGCGGATCAATCGCGGGGCCCGCGGTGGACGGGGCGGCCCGGCGGGCGGGGCCCCGGACGCCACGCCTCGCGGCCCGGGCCCCGTCCGCCGCGCGCACTGTGCGCCAGTCAACCTGCGACTGCGCCCGCATGCGTACACGATCCGTCGATCGCGCCCCAGTGTGAACCGGCTGTGCTAAATGGAACTGAGCAGCGTTCAATGTTAAAGAATCAAAGCTACGAGGACAAGGAAGTGAACATGGCGATACAGAGTGTTTCGAGGTACCCGAGCAGCCCTGCTGAAGCGACGGAACCACCTAAGGCTTCAAGAATCAGCTTCAGTGTGGCATCGATTTTGGCTGATACGAAGGCGAGTCAAGTGGACGAGACGGCGGAGATGATCAGGCATCACAGGACGATCCCCGAATCTCCTTTGAGGCAGTCTCCTTCTGCGCAACCTGAGTTACCCGGCGGCAAGTCGGTGTCTCCCAGACCGTCGTCTCAGACGCCTCCTTTGAATTTGAATGTCTCAGCGACTGTAACGTCGTCTGAAGATGAGTACGAAGATTCGGTGAACCAGGAGGATTCGATAGTAGACGTGGAGGACTTGCAGAATGGTCTGCCTAGTGAGGACGAAGAGAGGCCTCCGTCGGAGAAGGCGCGGCTGGTGCGGCCGACGCCGTTCAGCGCGCTGGCGGCGGCGGCGTACGGGTTGGCGTGGCCGGGCCCGCCGCCTGTGGTGCCATCCTTCGGACCGCTGTTCCAGTCACATTTCCCCGTTGGACCTTTAACAGGTTAGCAAATTTTTTCTTATTTCTTAAATTTCTGTGACTGGCATTACAAACTTGGAATTTTGTGGCTACAATTTTTTTTTCACTTTTTAGTGTTATACCACAAATCCGCGCTAGGCCCGCGTTTTCGTTTATGCCCCTCTCACTCTCATAAAGAATGCCTAATCTCATAAAAGCCTGTGTTTCGGCAATAGGAACATTATGAGCTCAAAAAATTGTCTCTGGTTGTTGATGGTCTTCAAAGATTTAGTACAATGTAGTCTTTATATATTTCTCTTTGGTAGACTATTTATTTATATAACTGGTGGTGATTGAAGTTTTGGTATTGTTGTTTAATGCTTGTTCTCGAAATTATCGAAACCCTACAGTTTACGTTTTAGTAGACATTATGCTGCTATCAAAGTGACAAATATTCTATTATTTGTAATTTTACACTAGGCAGGTTATTTATTTTAGGATATTTATCTCAGGCGAAAGATAGGAATACACTAAACATTAAAAATAGATAGTAATAGTATAAGTGTGCTCTCTCACCTATATGACCTATATTACCTTAGGTACAGCATAAACAATATGAATAAACAACTTATCTACAAAATTAATTAAGTAAGTACCTAATTACCTAAAAATCTATATTAAATTATTTTTATTTATTTGTTTTCTATTATCATTATATTAAGCAGTTTTTTTCCTTTGAACAAAACCTTATTTCATTTATTAGGTAGTAATTATTTCAATTGTTAATCATATTTATTTTCTATATATATTTCCGAATAATTGGGACCTAC
The DNA here is from genome assembly GCA_958449745.1 of Ochropleura leucogaster. NCBI lineage: Eukaryota > Metazoa > Arthropoda > Insecta > Lepidoptera > Noctuidae > Ochropleura > Ochropleura leucogaster. Next base: position 6,155,985 of record OY288223.1, on the reverse strand, counting down.
TTTGAAAAGACCTAAATAGGTACCAGATCGTAATTTTAATAATTTTCATTCCCAGCATTTTTATTTCATGAACGTTTTTTGATGCTAAAGTCCCTAATTAATGAAACGGAATACAAAAATCAGCAAATTTATAAAAAAAATAACCACTCTACAAATGTATGCAGTTATAACTTCCATATAAATTTGTATGGTAGGTACCATATTATGGACATCAAAACAGCATTATCATAGTTAATTATTTTTATATTAAGTACATACAAATCTAAATTTGGTTTGACAAACAAAATTAGGAAATTCCACGTTTATTTAGTAACAACGAGGAAAATATATAACTTTTAATTAATTGATAAAACCGTTATAATATTTTTGCAATAATTATTGAGTTTTGTTATCGTTTTCCTGCATACCATTTATATATTAATTAAAAGTATATTTTCGCTCCACCCAATTACGATATTATTAAAACGTAATTACTTTTGTTGCTATTCAATTAAATAAATTGAAATATTTTAATTAATTTCCATTACGTTTACCTACGGGTTACTTATATAATAAAATTGCGCATAAAGATTATTATAATTATAAATAAATATACACTTCGATTATATACTTAAACTTTAAAGTAAAACAAAATGAGGAATACATTATGTAGTTAAATATAATGGAAGCATATATATAGAATAGTATATAATATTCATTATTATGTACTCCATAAACAAATATATATAGGGTGACCAAATGGGTGGTATTTTCTTTAATCTATATTGTTTTATTACCTATAAAAAAAATATAAATCCTAGTAGTATCCTATCCTACTATAATATTATAAATGCAAATGTTTGTGAGGATGGATGGATGTATGGATGTTTTTTACTTTTTCACGTCAAAACGGATAAACGGATCTGGATGAAATTTGGCACAGAGTTAGATTATAGTCCGGAATAACACATAGGATACTTTTTCTCGATTATCACACGGGCGAAGCCGCGCGCGCCTGCTCGTTTAAAATAATACTAGTCTATTCCTGTCCCACTTTTGGGCAAAGGCCTCTTCTCATTCAGAGAAGGTATCATTGATCACCAAGCTTGCTCAAGACGGGTTGACGATTTCAGACTTATCTATACTAATATTATAAAGCTGAAGAGTTTGTTTGTTTGTTTGAACGCGCTAATCTCAGGGACTACTAGTTGGAATTGGAAAATTCTTTTAGTGTTGGATAGTCCATTTCTTGAGGAAGGCTATAGGCTATATAACATCACGCTACGACCAACGGGTGCTGAGCAGCGTGGGTGAAACCGCGTGGAACAGCTAGTATTAACTAAAAGTCTTGCCTTCCTCACGATGTTTTCCTTTAGCGTCGTCAGTGATGTCTTTGTTTTTTTTCGCGGATGAGAAATCATCAAATAACTTCCCCCGCTCTAGACGGAGCGGGGGGCGAGTGTCAGAATTGTACTGACTAAAACCCACCCATTTTCCTTCTATTGCCTTTTATGTTCCGGGACCGCGGTATCCCGCAACCCCGGGACTGCGATATCTTGGATAAACATTTAGAAAGTACATATAAATTTAAAAAGCCACACTATTACTTGCCTGGAATTGACCTCACAACCTGATACATGAGAGGCGAGGCACATAACCTCTGGGCCACCACGACACACCTTCTATTACTTGACACAAATCGATTCAAATTACTTAGTCATTAGTTCTCAGTTACAGTTCTAGTTAATTCTTATTTATCATTTATAACTAATGGTTTAATCTACATAAACGCTCGGGAATCTATTAACTGTTGTATTTATCAATTATGCTATGATATTTAATTATTCCTTATCAATAATATTATTGGAATTAAATGGCTGTAGTAACTGTAAATTTTATCTTTAAACAATTTGAAATAACATTGCTAAATATCACGCCTTTAATTTCTGAACGGCTAGCTAGAGATGTACTTATCTAATAGTATATCCGCATTTTGCTAAAATCCTATGTAATTTTACTTAATCCAAATTTGTATGGCACCTTTGGCGCAGTGGCTATGAGATCGACTTCTGCGCTCCGTGTCACGGGTTTGGTTGCACGGAATAAATATTTGTATGACCTACTGGTGTTTGTTTTAGGTTTATCTGTTTGTGTAGTTTAAATGTTTGTAAACGCAAACGTAATACAGGAGAAATTCCTAGTGTGGGGGTAACGTTTTTATAAAAAAACGTAACTAGGTATAGGGAGAAGTTTATTGCAATAAACCGGACAAAAATCCAGTCAACGTGGCAGCTACTTAGAAATTACTTAAAGAAAAACCTAATAACACCTATAACGACCCGGGAATCGTACCCAGGATCTCGATAGTCGATCTCAATAGTCGCGCTTGCCACAACTAAACTAACGACACTATCAAAAACGATAATACCAAGTATACCTGCTATATCACAAGACAAGTTCGCACCCGCGGCTTCGCCCGATGATCGAAAAAAAAGAATCATATGTGTTGTTCCAGACTATTATTTACTTCTGTGCCAAATTTCATGAAGATCCGTTCAGCCGTTTTGACGCGAAAGAGTAACAAACATGCATACAAACTTTCATATTTATAATATTAATTATAAAATAAATAAAGAAGGATTTGATCCAATTAGGAACAACTTAAATCCATACTAAACCCATCATTATTGTCACCTATTTACGTCAAAACATCATGTTTCGGAAACCCGTTCTTAACCCTTCCGTCGCCGGGTCTCAAGAAACGGTGTCTCGTGGAGAACAAAGCCCGTACATAAATAACGGATCACTTGGATGCGTAAACAATAGCACATTGGTTTCGACAACCCGTTCGGATCACGGGGATTCGAAGAGATTTTGTGATTGTATAAATAAGCATTCAGAGGGTTATAAGTGAGGGTTCTTTTTTTGTGTTTTTGCTATTTTATTTTGTTCAAGAGTAATAATATGTATATGGTATTGTTTAATTGGTTGACATAAATATATATATATATATATATATATAGATTAGTTATATTAATGTCATTTGAATATGTATTGATAGTAAAGTTTAACTTATTTTAGTTTTTGTTAAACAATAACTCTTAAATACTAGTAAACTGATTCAAATTATAATACATATGTACATACATATATATATTTATTCGCATTATAATAATTATCACTTTACACGCATTAGTTACTAAGGTATGTATAGGTACCTTAAATAAATAGCATTTTTTGGTATGTTATATTGTTATCTATTTAGATTATTTTAAAATATAACATGCCAAAAAATAATATTGGATAATAATTCTTTCGAAACTTTAATGATATAAAATTCACATTCCCTACTAATACATTTAATAAAGACTTTAACATTGAATGGTTTCTAAAAAAAAAACTAACGATTTAATTACTATCTAGGTACATAATTTAATAAGTATAACAGAATATTATTACGGTTTACGCACCATTTCTTCCTACTATTTTTGTACACCACGATATGCGGTTAAACATGTTAGAACTTTTCTATATCATGTATACAATTTTTATTTACTTACCACCAGTATTTTTTTTAAAAGCATAAACTATAAAAAAGTAGTTTATCTAAAATGGAACCTTATGTCACCAATTATACTGTTCATAATTACAGCTCCATAAACAACTTAAGTGGTTCTTGATCATATCAATAACACATCAAACATGATTGTTTGTCTCTGGACGTGCACATTGCCATGTTAAAAAAAAAAAAAAACATTTTTTATCCATGCAACATTCAATGATTGCTACAACGACCAATTACCAACAATTTTATTCAATAAATAAATCCTTATTTAGAAAATCGAATGCGATTAAAAATTCTTCATGTCAACTTAATAATTCTTATTATAATTAAAAATTATCCTTGGCATAGTTCCCGGATTATTATTCGATTACAGTCATCGATACTCGAATAACATACTGGTTTCGAGTAGGGGAAATCGATTTGTTTTTCACTCGATAAAAACGTTTAAGGAAATCCTGTTCGTTAACGGATTTGGTGATAGGTACTATGTATACCTATGTATGGATATTAACAAATATAATGGGACTTAATATGGGCATATTTGGGATGTTATTCTCGCTTTTTGTGGGTTTTTAGCAAAAACATGAACACAGTTTTTGCTAAAATGGACGTAGATTGGGTAAACCCGGTGAACATAATTAAAATTTAGGTGAATACTTAACTTATTATATACTTCCTTTTGAATTCTCGTATCGGTTCTGAGTTCCCACACCGATATCTTTTTTCAATTCTATTGATCTTTACGATCGAACACTACTTCAATTTTTAATTCGAGACATACCGCCTACTGACCAAATCCACGATACACTCAAAAAAACACCTCAATAAGACCAATTTTGTACTTGATTTCACTTTAAAACCCTGCACAGGACTCAAATCTGTGTGTATCAATACACGGACCACTTTCATCACCACGGCACATTGGCGCGAGCCACGCCCTCTGTCGCCGACAAATAAATTGTATTGTCAACACATAACTCATGTTTACACGGTGCAAGTCGGGTAATCGTGAGATTTAGGTGCTATTGTTAGAAGGGATGTAGAAATCTGGAACTTTGACGGTAGACAGTTCCAGAAGGATATGCAGAGCTCCTATTACTTACCATATATGAAAAGAACTATGCATGCAAACAAGGAACTATATTTTTTTAAAGAGGCCGCAACTTGACCGATGAAAATGCTGATGCATGTAAAATACTGATATTCAGCTGCATCCGGTTGGACTGGAAGCCGACCCCAACATAGTTGGGAAAAGGCTAGGCAGATGATGAACTCGACCGATGAAATCGATGATGCGGCCGATTTGCTTTTAGCGGTTTGATTCACTCGAACTTCTTTTTTCAAAATTGCTTCCAAAGAATTTAGATTGTGCCCAAAAAGGTTCTAATTGAAATAAAACATTTGACATCGACACATTTTGTAGATACAAGTATTTTTTGTTTCACCGAAATGCTGAAAATTTCATAATATAGCCTTTTTTAGAGGGCAGGTCAAGGTAGCCTTGTTAGTTAATAAATTTTGTGTTCCATTTCAAATTTCTATAAAATGCAACTGGTGATCAATATTTTAGAGACCCCCGTTAGTTAGACACAGTAAGAGACCCCCCACACTAGCGTCTTTCGAGCGTCGTCGTCGTGCCAGTGTCCGCGCAACGTCCACCTGGCAGTGTGCACAAACGCCAACAAAAACACAAACACAAACACCACGCTGGCACGACGACGACGCTCGAAAGACGCTAGTGTGGGGGGTCTCTTACTGTGTCTAACTGCAACTTAATGCAAATAGAATCCTACTTCCTACTATAATATTATAAATACGAATGTTTGTAAGGATACATGGATGTATGGATGTTTGTTACTCTTTCACGTCAAACTGACAACGACAGATTTGTCAGCCTGATTGTGGCTGTATAACTTAACAAAAAAACAAAAAAAACTGTCCTCTTTATTCCTAAAGCAAACTCACATTGTCCCACCTAGTGTAGTGCCTAGCATGCACTCTAACATTACCTCAACACATTGAAACGGACCACAATACACGCCTATTCAATTACGGCCAGCTAATCGAGCCATACCGACCTCTCCGGCTTTATTAGCCTCTAATGTTGCATTGTGAGAAACATTTAGTGCGAGTACTTACTGGGGAGGGAACTTGGAAACTTGTTTGTGGTTCTGTACTTGAGTGTCTACTGTGAGATGGTAATATAATGTACTAGCTGGTGCCCGCGGCTTCGCAAGCGTTAAATTTGAAAAAAAAGTATCCTATGTGTTATTCCAGACTATAAACTAACTCTGTGCCAAATTTCATCAAGATCCGTTCAGTCATTTTGGCGTGAAAGAGTAACAAACATCCATACATTCATCCCCACAAACATTCGCATTTATAATATTAGTAGGATTATCATCGTCACAATACATGAGAAATTCAAATTGGGGAATAATTAAAAAAAAACTTTTCGTTGGTCAGTCTCGTTTGATAAAAACATTAATACTTACTTAGTTAACACTATTGTGGATCACAATTTTAATATATAAAACCAAGCTCAAATTTTTAAAGAGAAATAATACTTAGAGCTTAGTAAACTAAGCACGAAAACATTATAAACCACTTTTGTATTCAACACATTAATTAGCAGCGTACTCGTAAAGTGGTGAAAACAAAACAAAATTGAATATAATTCACGTGAACTACTATTTAATGCAGCTTATTTTGCACTAGTGTGTAGAAAAGAATACGTTACGGGCTCATACTGTAACTATTATCGTAGTTACTGCCAGTGGTTCAACGTCATAGGCTATTTTTTTTACCCGCCCCAAGGTGGGATATCATCAAATAACTTTATTTTGGGGGATTATCAGGCTTGTACTGACTAAAACCCAACCATATTCCTTCTATTGCCCTTTACGTTCCGGGGCCGCGGTATCTCTTTCGAACAACCCGCAAGCCCGGCAGGCCCCTCTGCTTTGCTGACATTTCTTTAAGATCATCAGCCTAGTTTGTATAAATGACCTTTAGATTTTGATTCTAAATAAACGCAAGCGAAACCGCGGCCAAAAACCAAGATTTACATACTTACATCTTGATGGTATACCGCTGCAGAATTAGCTTTTGGTACGCTGTGGCTGAGTTCCCTGTCCACTCTATCACAAAGCTTTTCCTCACTAATATTATAAAATCAAAAGGGAGTTTGTTTGTTACGTCTTCACGCCGATTTTGATGAATTTTGGTACAAAGATATTTTAGACCCTGGAGACGGACATAGGCTTAAAAATGTGAGAAAAGGGGGAGAAAGACGGAAGAAAAAGGGAGAGAAAGATATTTTTTTTATCATCACGTAGGTTAGCGTCAGCCCAAAGTAACTATGCCACGCGGACGAAGTCGCGGGCGGAAGCTAGTTTACTATAAAATAGCAACAAAAACTAGCTTTCTACAGTAAATAGCAAACATTGCAATTAATATTAGTTATTAGTGCTTAGAAACATGCAAAGTTATTGCTTATCAAAGTGGTAACAGTTCACAACTATGCCAAGCAAAGCAATTGAACTTTTCATAGTTGTGCCATATATTTTTTTCTCAGATTTCCTTTGAATATGTAAATGAAATTGCGTTATTTACATTTGAAATTATTCGCTGTATTATGAGTTTATTTCAATTTAGCTTAGAGGATTTTTGTGGAGGAATATGTTGATTGATTGAAGTTTTTATATTAAGATGAAAATGTTTTATTTCATAGCGTAATTACCCTTTAGTTTGTGTTTATCTTTTTCGAAACAAAATCCTACTAATATTATACTTAAATGGGAATGTTTGTGAGAATGGATGTATGGATGTTTGTTACTATTTCACGTCAGAACGACTGCACGGATCTTGATGAAATTTGGCACAGAGGTGGATTATAGTCTGGAATAACACATAGGATACTTTTTTTCTAATATCACGCGGACGAAGCCGCGGGCGCCAGCTAGTATAATATAATGTAATCTTAAAAAAACGGCCAAGAAACCATTTGGACTCGGGCATAAACAGTAAAAACTTGCGACATTAACAGCCATATCTTTTGACTGCGTAGACATATAATATACTTAGGGTTAATTTTTTCACAGCTCCTAGGGATAACAAGCTTAAGAACACGGTTTTAATTCAACTCGATACATCCACGCATTCCCGAGATAAAAGGTCTTGACAGACAGACAGACAGGCAGGCTTTTGTTTTTTTATTTTGAGGTATAGAACCCCTAAAATGTAGTTTCTATCATGATTTTATTTGAGTACAAAACGCTTTACACAAATAAAAATCATTTTTTAATTTGTGGTCGTACAAACTTATAACATCATTTAACGCCTCTTCATAATAAACATAATTACAAATAGTGTTTTAAAAGAGGTGTGCGCAGACTTGTGCCAATTGGCCGCCATCCCAAAATGTCCTCATAAAAAATATAAAGCCATTAAATAATTTGCAAGCGAATAATGAAAAGTGTTCGCCATCATGCAATGGTCACGACACATGAACACGAATCTCGACTTTTTACATACTTAATACTTTTCCACTCGCTTGTACATTAGTACACCATTTTATACGTGCTTATAGCACTTGAATATCATTACTGAAGTAATGGAAAAAGTTTATCTCACTTTTCTACTTGAAAGTACATTTAATATTACTTTTATGAGTTTAATTCCCAGTACAGTCGCTAACGAATGTGGAGTGCAAAAAGTGTGAATAATTAATAAATAGAATAGTATGAACATGATCCATCAGTTTTATAATACACCAATTGCACTTTTGTACTTGGTAATACGTTCGCACATAATTTTATAACCCACGTAAAGCGTAGTTGGTTAGGTACAGTCACAAACAAACGGACAAGGAAGGCATAAACTGGATGAACACAAAGCTCAAACTACATAACAATACATTAATTATGCTTTTCCACTCAACAGTACATTTATATCTATTTTTTACTATACACACATGTACAATCGCTAACAACAGTGTTGGGAATAAAAAGAGTAAAACGAACGTATTTTACGATGCTACGGACGTTTATGACGTAAATGAAATATAAAGTTAGATAGCGAAATGTAATTAGCGCAAAAAGTAATTAGTTTTGCACGCACTAACAATGGCGAAGAGTCCACGTTGATTCGAGCGCAAAAAAATATTAAAATGTTACCGTCACAAATATTTGCTTAACAGAGTCGTTTTCAGTTAGACTCGCTTAACAAGACGTCGTTTATACGTGTAGTTTTTATTTACTTTTGTTATTTGTATTTCCAATTTAAAACGCAGCTAATATGAATATTGTAGCAAACATTTTATGTATTTACAATTCAATCCATGAATGCAATGTTTAAATTAGAGAACAAATTCTCGTCACATAAAACGCTTATAACCTATATGTATCGTATACCGTAGTCACCTACCCGATCACATTGACCAGTTGTTTCGCACAAATACTGGACGTATCAGCGAATCGCGCTACAAAAGGTACGCTTTCAACCACTGAAAAATAAAACATCGCTGGAACCAGTTCCCTTATCGTCAATGCACAATGGACTGCAGCCACTCCGGGCAATATTGGAAGCTTTTACGAACTAAAATACCATTAATACCCTTTTCCTATTTGTTTACGATCGAGAATAATGGTCTATTAAGAATGTTAAATTGCTAACGCGAAAATGTGCGTATTCTGCTGATTAACAAAATAATTGTATACGTTTTACGTTTGTGAAACGTTAGTTTTAATAGCAATTGTTTCACTTATCTAAGTGATTAAATTGTTAGAGTTGATGGATTGTGATATTGATTTTCTTATTGGACTAGTCTCAACTAAGTCTATAATAGAACAAAGTCGTAAAATGGTATATTTGTTAAAGATACACTACATTATACATTATAGCTTAGTGCCTTAAGGTTTTGTATTAAGGTAGATCTAGAGAGATCTTCCAATTTTCAGAGTTGCCTCTATGCCTCCGGCTGTCATTTCTACATCTCTGACAGCAGTTACAGGTAGTCAGGCGCCCGAATGTCTGACAACCAGTCTTACCAATGGGTATCGTAAATTATCCAGAACTAACTGGGTTGTGGAGGTTAAATAGCCAGTCGCTCTGTAAAATTCTAGTATTTTACTGCATCTGGTAAGACTGGAGACCTCAATTACTTTTGGAAAACCGGATGACGGTTTGTGGACAAAACTCGGGAGTAAAAACATGTATTAATAATCCAGGCTGTACCTAGAATATTGTAAGTAGTTTTTATATATCAAATAACTTCTCTTGGTTTAGGGAGGGATTGGTTGTGTCAGACTTTTTCTGTCTAAGAAGGAGCCATGTTCCTTTTGCACTTTATGTTCCAGGGCTGCGGCATCTCTTGTACTTTAATATGCCTTTTTTGATAAAAGTGCTGCATTTATGTTGCGTATATTTTGTCGTAAAAAGTCTTAACATGGCGACTGTAATTAGCAGGGGCCTTCCTTATCAGGTAGTCCGTTGCGTGTGCCCAGGAAATGCAACGTGGTAATTATTCTTACACTAAAATACTAAAAACTGGTTCATGAGTAATAGATGTACACGTCCTTATTGATAATTTAACGTGAACTTAGTTTTTAATTTAAGGAATTAGTGTTTGGCCGTAAGATTATTTCTTTTTGTTTACTTTGTGAGTGCTGGATAGTTTGTTTAATTAACGGAAATTAACCAAAAATCTTTCAATTTCAATGAAATTTGCATTCTACTTCTATTGCAAAGAAAACCAATTAACCAATATTCCAACTAAAATCTCGAAAAACAAATAAACCGACTTCAAAATAACTACCGACTAAAGTTATTTATCAAGATTTTGAATTTTATTGATTTTTTTGCAAAAACAATGTCGAGTCTTTCTTAATAAAAGTCGGTTAAAAATTCGTGATTCTTTTGAAATACATTTCACAACGCCTCTTTTACTCCCTAATACACAAATATACCATGGTAAATTCCCTAAACATAACCCTTTAAAACGTCCCACAAAACGACTCACAAAGAACCATTTCCGCGCCTTTCTAATACCACTACACTCCGACCCTAAGCCGCTCGATAAACAAACTCCGGTCAACCCGTCACAGCTCACCTCGCTCCAATCCCGGCTGAATTTATAACATTTAATAAGTTAAACCATTCCATTTCACACCCATTGAGTTATAGTAGCGCGTGATATCAACTATTATCAACTAGCTGATTAACCCCCCAGTTTATAGCGAACGGTGTTATTGTTGGCGTAATAGGACTTCTAATTGGTTTCTTGAGGGAAAACGATTATAGTTGGCTTAGTTTAGATCAATTGGCGGAGTAGGTATGTCTATCTCTTTCACTCTACATATTACACTCATCTTTTATCTCTCTCACTCTTGTGAAGTCAAGATTCATGCGATATTTGTAGTTTTTTTTAAGTAGCGTTGTAGGCTTATTTTTAGTTTAAGCTGCACTTTTGTATATAGCTAGTTGTGCCCAATGGTTTCACCTGCTGCTCAGGTCCTTTTCTTTACCCTTACCACTAAACCACATTGAAAAATATACCGAATATACATAAAAATCGGTCAAGCCGTTTCGGAGGAGTGTGGCAGCTAAAACTGCGACACGAGAATTTTATATTTAAGATCTTAATAGTTTTCTAGTGTTCTAGTTTCAAATCATTGTCTGATTTCAATAAAGGGTGTGACAGTTACAGCAAGCCAATTATAGCTTTGTGTATAAAATGTTCACTAAATGTCAATATTATTTTGCGCTATTATTGTTGTAATCGCTAATAACAAGGTATTAAAGTAATAACATTATTTTGTCAACAACTGCTATTATTCAGATACGACTCAGGTACTAGTGATCGACTTGGTCTCAAAAATTAAGCTTTTCTCGTTGAAAATAATAAAATGTTATATCTATATTCATCTAATATAGATTTACGATCACGTTCATGTCCACACAATACTAAAACTCACGATTAACGAGCAAACGCAATATTGCAGGCCATTTGTAACAGTGAAGTCGAACCAAAACGTCGGAATTACAAAATTACTAACAAATAAACAAAATGAATTATTTATTTCTATCCGATATCTAAGAGCACGAATTTGTCTCCTTTCCTAAGCTAATTAGTACTGTATAATGACATAACGCGCGCCTAAGCGTACACTTCAGTGCAAACTTAATGATAAATATATCCATATTTGTCTATCAGTATAACTGGAAAGGCTTATCGTTCCGAAAGCTCTCGTTAGCGCTTGTAAACTGAAACCCCATTACTGCCACTCGAAAATACCAAATAGACACCTTAAGTTGAAAGTCGTAAGGAAGAAATCAATTTGACGCCACGTTTAAGGTCTTTTTTCGCCCGGTACGCGCACGATTGCCTCTCCTAATTGGCTCGCCATCTGTTTTAATTCATTCTGCGATAGTTTTACAAGTATTTTATTGACGCGTGGCTCCGCCTGGCGGTCGGTGGTGTAACGAAGCGATTAATCGATTCGTTTGCGTGCGAGTCGCTCGATCGAGTGCTCGAGTCGAGTGGCCCGGTCAAGTCAATTGCTCGATTATTCGATTTTTGAACAAATATTCCTTCACTTTTGTTTTATTGTTTTTCTTTGATGTATTATGCAGTTGCCATGTGAGCCGATGTTTTGTAATTCTGATTATACGGACTTAAATTTTTAATTTGTTGCCATTTCAACTTCATTCAGCATGTGATTTGTTAAGTCTAATTCTGTTGTTATTAATATAAAATATACTTTCGCTATTACACTTTGTAATAACTAAAGAAGGCAGCTTACCAGGAAATTAATTGTAATTATGTGTAGGCATGAAAAATGGCCTAGTTTTAATACCTATCACGCTATGGGAGGTCTTCGTAGATGAAACATTTGGCTCTTAATGCTCAAACTTAAGGTTGAAAATAATGTGGAAGCATATTTGCAAAGAGATAAGTCCAGTGGCATAGTCAGTGACGCGTGCTGCCATCGCTCGGACGATGACAGTAAATAATAAATCTTTAGATAACATCAGAGGCGAAGATTATACGGTACTGAGTCCTCATCACGCCATCCGTGCTTCCTGCACGGGCAAATTAGTAAAACACCTACAAACAATGTTGCTTGCCATTTGTTATACCACACACTTATGACCAAGTAAATAGGGTTCATATTCATTTGCGCGTTTGACATGTAATGGCAAGTTACAGATGGTCGTGTAGAACACTGAATATATTTTTAGTTGTTCGCAGAAACGTACGCTAAAACTTAACGCCGGTGCTTGGACGACAGAAGACAATGAACAGAACAACACAGTTTAAATGTTTAAGTGCCTAGTTAACGTACAGTTACAGCCAGACTAGAATTATGACCTGAACCCAAACGTCCTATTTCACTGCACAGTAAACCACACGCATTCTTAAGACTCCTTGAAAATACCTAGGTTTTTTTGGCCGAATTTGTAACAATCGACCTCGACCCGCGCGTTGACCAATTAGAAACACCCATTAAAAGCATTCGGCAAACTTCGTATTTTTTCGCCGCTTGCATTCTTTCACGAAAACAAGCGATGCAATTTAATCCGTCAATTTGCACCGAACAAACCGCCACCGGTAGCCTTTTTGAAAACGGAACGCTTCAATTGACTTTCGCGTTCTAAAAATTGGTACGTCATTATGTGAACGTTTATTCGAATTTAGTGTTGCCATAAACATTTTGTATTGTCAAAAGAAAATTGGTATTATATGACTAAGTTATTTTCGTACAAAACGACTCTTTTAAAGCCTCGTTTTACGAGAAATTTATTAAGAAACAAATAACGGTCTATCTACTACATTACGTCAAAAGTTAGGTAAGTGCTAGATAACTGGAAAAAGTAAAGCATTAAGATACTTAAAAGATAAATTAGATAGAAATCAAACAGAAAATAACAGTTGATATCAATACCTCCGCCATGATTTGATATTAATTCAAAGACACTTTTGATCATAATTAAGATAAAATATGTAGGTTTATGGTGGCATACATCCGATTCTCGGAAAGATATAGACGAAAGAAAGTTGACTACTGTTTTAACATAAAGATTATATCATAGCATCGGATGGGAAGTTTAAATACCATGGCGTATTATGATGAGCCAACATATTATGAAAAAGGTTTCATTACGAGTCTTGGTAAGGACCAAAACTTGGTAAAGACAAAAACCCGAAATTCAGTTACACAAATAAATACCTACTTTTTATTGTTTCTGAGTTATTAGTATTGCATAAAGCTTAGAACTAAATCAATATCTCTATCACCGCTAATTCAAAGTCAAATAATTGTTCATGTTTTTAATGTTAACTTATTAATTACAAAATTAGAATTGCCATCTACTGCCTAATTATAATTTTTATTGGCGCTATCTCAGGCAGTACGCGAATTAATCCGGTCTCATAAACATGTATAATTGATAGATATTAATTTTTAACGAATATTAGGTAATCTCGGCTACACAAGAACGATTAATAAAGAAACGATCATTTTAATTTTATTATCAAGAGTGGAATAAAAAATTAAAAATGTTGAATTATGTTATTAAAAATATCGGACAATAAATTACAAAATAAAACCTAAAAAATATGGAATTAATAACTTCCATTATCATTTGGTTCCGTTTTAATTAAAATGATCAAGCGAAACGAATTAGTTAATTTGTCATCGACTCGGGCGCAGCTTCTTATTGTTGCCAGAGACATAAATTATAATATCTGTGCCTTCTTGGAAATAAGGTCGACCATCCAATGGTTGCAAGACAAGAAAGCAAGAATTATGCATAACTAAATAATGTCAGTGATAAATTGAGCTCGTTTTGCAATGTTACTATTCTTGCGAAATATTCCACTCGTTTGAACGGTAGTTTTGTACCAAGAAAAGAAATCTTATTGTGTTGATTTACACCACAAGTTGTTAAGTGATGTCATGTGATGATTTAATAATGAAATCTTTACGTCAATAGACCTTTTCGTTGGTGAGTCACACTTAATATGCAAAACAGTTAAGTGACGGTTAATTGCTTGTGAAAATTCAATTATAATTTTATCAGCTACGTATAAATGAGCCATACAGTTTAATGATATTCTTGCGAAATTATTGCTTAGTCTTGCAAGCCCAGTTTTAGTGTCCGATGCATGTCTTTACCTTAATAAAACATTCTTGTACCGAAATTATAAATTCGTAGGAACTTTGGCTAATAAATTATCCCCCTTCATTCTCATTATTAGAGCTAGTTTTAGTTATAATTTTGAATTCGTGGAATATTGATTAAGTTTCTTTGATATTTTTGCCTTTTTAAACGAGTTTTTGTGATCGTGTTTCGAGAGTCAGAGTCAAATGTCAATTCTTTATGTTGTATTCGCGTAGGTGTGAATTATTAGTTACTAATTGGTTAGAATTGGTTATTTCTAAAATATGATAGAAGTTGTTCACTTGCTTTTATTTTTAATCACTCTTAATCGTTTACGCGATTAATGATTAGGAAAAATGTTAATGAGTATCCGTGTGTCCTTCTAATTGGCTACGAAGTGTAATTTAGTATTTTGTGATACTACGGATGTGAACTTAATCAAGATTTATGTTCAATTTTGTAACAATTTTAAACTAAGTAAGATTTATGAACATATCTGTGATCATTTCACCATGTGTCTAATTACGTGTACTTATATGTGTATATAAAACTATCGTTATAAACTCAAGACTCCACCTATTAATTTGAAAGCTCATTACAGCTTCACTTTAGCCGCGGCCCCGTATTATTATAAAGAGCGAAAGAAGGAACATGGGTGGATTTTTAGTCAGTTCAAGTCTGACGCTTTGCCCAGGAAGAAAAGTTATTTAATGATATCCCATCCGAAAAACAAATAAAAAAGTATGAAGGTATATACTTTAAGTATGAATGCAATATCTCTCTATGAAGTCAGAAACTTCATCTATACTTCTATACTTTCTATACTATATTATAAAGCTGAAGAGTTTGTTTGTTTGAACGCGCTAATCTCAGGAACTACTGGTTGGAATTGGGAAATTCTTTTAGTGTTGGATAGTCCATTTCTTGAGGAACGCTATAGGCTAT
The DNA here is from genome assembly GCA_958449745.1 of Ochropleura leucogaster. Lineage (NCBI taxonomy): Eukaryota > Metazoa > Arthropoda > Insecta > Lepidoptera > Noctuidae > Ochropleura > Ochropleura leucogaster. The sequence continues at coordinate 6,140,330 of OY288223.1, read as the reverse complement.
ATAACATCACACTACGACCAACAGGCGCTGAGCAGCGCCGTGAAACCGTGGGGAACAACTAGTGCTTAATAAAATACCCTTTATGCATACAAAAAACCGTCATTAATACGTCAAACAACATTCTCGTATACCTTTGAAAAAATCCTCACATAGTTTCAATGGAAGGCATCTTTAATGGCTGGTCGTATCATTGCGCTGTGGCCCGAGGTAGGTGGGCAGGCGCGTGGGAGACCGGCAGACGTCCTGCTGCGCAAGCGACGTACCAACATTAACATGTTCATTTATTAATATACTAGACCATAGAGTAACGACTTCGAAGAGGTTTTCATCATTTTGTTTTGAACGTACGTTTTTATCAATATTTAAGGTTTCGTTTTTAATTTGCTGTCAACACTTATTTATTTTTATATCTATTTACTTTAACGTACGTAAAAAGGATAAGCATAACGTAATGCAAAAATAGGAAATTGGATAGGAAAAACTCAAGCTAGGTCTACCAGTCTAATCAGTATTAAGTCCTTCAGCAATCTGTGGAGAATAGAATAACAGTTAAAATAAATTACAAGTTACAGGACTTACCGAATCAAATTAATTCGAGTATGAGAGCAGTAATATATGAAAATGTAGAAACAATAAAATATTTTCGGAAATGACGCCGATCTCATTAACAAATTACAAGTAACCTTTTTAATTTCAATTAAACCAACTGATTGATACTTTGGACATGGCATTTAAACCACACATTAAGAAAATTAAGTAAAAACAATTAAAACGACCCACCCATCAACTTTTAACGTAAAAATTCAACATTATTGGGAAAGGCGCTCAACGCGCGGGTTAAGAAAAAAAAGTAAAAAATGTCAATATTGACAGGTCTGACCTAAAAATGTTCTCACAATAATTAATGAAGACAACTTTCACTTTAACCAGTAGCTTTTGTATTTAATGTGATATTTAGCTACTGTATTCCCACGACATTTTTATTTGCTAGCATGAAATTGTCATGAGAAAAAAAAACTAGCGAGTTCTGACATTTGTAATGACAGATGTCATATTTTTACGCGTCAAACATTTGACACGCTAAAAATAATTATGATCTAGTGTTTTACCTAATTTGTTATTTGAAGAACAAAACGTTTAAATGAAAATAAAAGTAAAAAAACAAATGAATCTTGTCTATTCCTCATAAGGCTGTGTACACATTAAAGACACCCCGTGACGATCGTAGGCCGATGTTCATTGCACAGAATTATAAGGCCGTGTTCAAGTCAGCGTCGGTGGCGAGTGAGTCAAGTGGATCTCTATATGCAACTAATTAATATACCACTTGTCAATTAAGCGCACGATATTGTGAACTGTGCCTTATTTCTTTTAAGCTTCGGTTAAAAATAAAGGAGGTTGGAATAATGTTATGTGTTCGTTGCAAATGCTCATAGGTTTTACACGATCGGTAGCTAGGTAGGTTTTTTTATTTAGGTTTTACATACCCTGTATTATAAAACTAACATAAAGAGTTCTATAAGTTATTAAGCCTCGTGACTGTAGCTTTGTCCTGTTGATTTAAACTTTTAAAAGTGCCTGTAATGATCTAATTGAATTAATTTATTTTGCAATTTTCGTCCACAACACTTATAGGCACAGTAAAGGACGGTTTTATATGTAAACTAGCTTTTGCCCGCGGCTTCACTCGTGTTAAATTTGGGGTAACACAGTTCCCCTTGCGCCTTATTGATTTGTAATAGCAACGCTAAGTTTTCCCTTTTCTTCCCTCTTTCTCCCTCAAATTCCACTTTAAAAAAAAAAGTAAGCCTATGCCCGTTTCTTGGTTCCCAACTATCTCTGTACCAAAATTCATTAAAATCGGTTTAGCCATTAAAGCGTGAAGAGGTAACAAACAAACAAACTCATTTTCGCTTTTATAATATTAGTAAGGGTAAATAAAATTAATTAATGATTTGAAATCTGTACATAATCACACTTTATAATTAAAATGTTAGCCATAATTAAAATAAATCGCTAATTGGACCTATTTATGCAAATAGGAACCAATCCACATACGTGCCAAAATGATCTGACAATTAAATGTTTTAGTCTGTGAAAATCAGATACCTTAAAGCCTCACAGGGTTAGTAAAAATTGTCAGATGGCTCTAAAGGCTTTAAAGGTTGGCAGAATAAGCATTTCAGAAGCGTTCTGTATTTCTGTCTCAACTCTGGATTGGTTCCTGTTTGCTTAAATACGTCCAATTTTCTATGAATGCGACAGTTAAGTGCTTCAAAATTGTGACAAACAAATGGTAATTTAAACTAGGTATCTAAATATAAGTTCTAAGAATAAGTAATACTATTACTTATTCTATTACGCTTAGTTAATTAATTCAATTTTGCACAAACGGATATTGGTAAGATTGTTTTAATGGTTGACTATAATTTATAGGAGTTTTGTTTAATTTGGTTATATTTCGTGTTCTATGATAATTTGGACGTTACAAGTATGAGATAATTAATGACAATATTTTCTTTTATTCATTCGGTATTTAAACGAGAATACCCAAATTCTTGATTGACATACTTTTCACAGTCCATTTTGTGATCCAAAGTTGTCAAATACGTGTGTTGATAATATAGGCTGCGTGCCCAGGTGTATCACCCGCTGCTCAATTTTTCAATGTCGTAGCGTATTGTTATATAGTCTTTTAATTTAGCGAAAGCTTCACTATGCCAAATTTCAAGATAATCCGGCCAAGGAATTGGAGACGGGATTTTGCAAAATTCACGTCTCCCATACAAACTTTGTCACCCTATTTCACCCTCTTAGGAGTAGAATTTTACAAAACCCCGTCTTAGTGAGAATTGACATCATAAATGGATTCCTCGTGCAAAATTTGAGACTCACACACTTGTAGTTTCTGAGATATCGTGACGAGTGAGTCAGTGATTTTCCCTTTTATAAATACGAGTAGATGATGCACTAAAGCATGCCTTACAAACTATACACTGTCTGAAAGCAATCATATTATATTTTAATGTCTTATAAATCGGTAATTACAGCAATATATCGTTCTTATTGCCTTGTATTGCTGCTCATTTGATTGCTATTATTGCTTAAGTACCATGTTATTGTTTCTGATAGTCTTATGTTTTATTTCTTTTGTGTTAATGATCAATAAAATTAAAGTTTGTAAGATAATAAAAGGTCGATTCGATTCGTTTTTTTTTGTGACTTCTAAAGGTTTTTGAATATTTTATTTATTGATGAACTTTAAGAAGACACGCACTGGAGTTTGACTTGCAATTATTTATATTTTTAACGAGTATTATAACTCATATTACCATTTTTAACAGATAACTGACAAAAGATATACATTTTGCTTCGCGTATTTTTGCATATACACTTAGGCCTATTGTACCTATAGGTAGGTAAGTACGGTCGGCAACGAGAGTCACGCTCCTAATTATAGAAGCATTCCCAATCAATTACCGAGTATGCGCAACAAAACTGCCGCGACCGCTTCATTTGCTGTATCGTCAGCAAAAGAGTTAATTAATAAAATGTAATTAAGAAAGTTTATCTTATTCGTAAGTGGACATGAAATGCCACAAAATTGTATTCCCGTATTGAATTTTAAGTAGGCGCGACACCTGTTTGACGTTATTAATTACTTAAAACTACCTAATATGGCAAGAGTGAATAAAACGACAGATCCAATAAATATTAATTAAAATTTCTGTTAAATATTATAAAAAAAAAAAATGCAACGGATTCCAAATATATTTAACAAAAGAATCTAACCAATATCGGAAACAAAAACAGAAATAATCTTCCAAACCAAAATTGTAATACGAAAACTGAAGCAAAATGACGTCTTGGTGTTTAACAAGCAGTCAAACGGCGCTGTCAGGCATTGGCGTCGAGCCAAAATACTAATGTCCCATTGAATAGTGCTATTTGTAAACTGAGGAGAGCGGGACAAGTATAAACAGAACTCTAACGCTGTGATGCTCTTAATAGATCATTTAAGGCGAGGCCATAGAATAGGCGAGATTGATAGATACTTTTTTTTTCTTTTATTTCAAAGATAGAAGGGAAGATACAGCCTTGTACAGGAGAAATACTGGCTGGTAGTAATAAATAAAAAATAATCATCGTCACCTGCCTTTTACCCTACTATGTTTTGGGTCGTTATCCAGTCTAACCGGATACTGTTGAGGACCTACTAGTTTTAAAAATAGATTTTTAAATTTAAATACCACTAAAAGCCATTCATATATTTCGTCTTGAAGATGAAACCTTCTCAAGATTCTGGCTGACGATAAAAAATAATTATGAAAAACGAACGAAACATATCACGTGATATTCTTAATAGAGAAAAGAGTAGATCCCGATAAATTTTAAGATGGCATTTAAGTGAATGGCATAGACCAAGTAAGATGGAAGATATCTCTCTCAATAAACATGAAAGGTCTTTTCGTTGAAGTTATTTATCTTGGAACGAATTGTTTAGATGAGAATGTTTGATCGTAAAATACATGGTACAAGGTATATCATATTAAATGCCACGGACATCAAAGTGAGAAGCGAAAAAGTGGAGTATTCAATGAATAATGGCCCTATTATGCTTAAAACGCACCTCTTAACTCATCCGTGTGTTCATATGCGTCATAAATTAGCATGAAATCATATTACAAAGCGCAGTTTTTACAAACATAAAAAACTGAGCTCAAAAAAAAAACTGTTCCTAATTCAAAATGGGATTTAAAAGAAGCATTCGTCATAAAAAACTATTCATCACCTTCCGTTATCTGATTTTAAGTATTCCTTGCTAACATTAGATTCGATTCATTCCAATGATAAGTAATAGCCTCTACTGTACATAAAAGCGTACACTAAATAGTTTTCCAAACATAAATTAAACAGTTAACGGCTAAGCGATCCACTTCCGCGTTTTCTATGGCCCCTTTATGAGGGAAAGATTGAATGCTGATGAATGGTCTGGGTTCGGGACTTCGTTTGATCACGAGATAAATATTGTGGGCGTTTTCGTGAGGAATCCGGGCTCACACAACTAATAGGTTTAATAGCTCTTTGTTGAACATTATAAATTATTAACAACAATATCACTATATCTCTAACGTTATGAACCTATTATTTTTAAAACTTAACATCATTTTAAAATTTTCTCCGTTGTGGTGAAATCGGCAAATGAGTTTTTTGTTGTTGATATTTTAAGTAAATGTTATGATTGTTGTTTATAGCGAAAACAACCGCGATTGTGGCAAATAAAATAATGTTGTTTTCATTAGTTTGTCTGAAATTTTAGTGTGTATTATTTTTTCTAGATAATTTAATCGTACTCGATAACTGAAATATAAATTATAACGATGGTGATCTTTGATCCACAAAATAATTTAAGTATTTTATACCTGGAGTATTAAAATTATTTGTTCTAATATAACTTTACATTCATGGGTAATAAAAGAAACGCGTAATGTAAAATATCCCGCAAGACGCAAAGAATGCCCGCCTCTCTTGTACAGACAACAAAAACGTCAAGTATACGCTGCCCGTTTAAAATATTGGAATGAATGACATACCACGCCTCGCACGATTAATGGTGGTGCGCACACAAAAAGCAAACATGCTCATTAATATATCAACTGTCTTTTTAGCAGCGCACTGTAACATTAGGTACCGTCAGCATAAACGTTCAGGATCCGAATTGATTTCCATTTTTAAATTGTCACAAAAAATCCCTCGGCACTTTTCATAATTCATTTGCTAGACATTCCTTTTACAAAAGAAAAGAAACAAATGACGACGTGTAACAATGGAAAATGTGTTTAAACGCGTTTAAAACGTCTCATATTTCTCTCGTCGCTCACAGAGTCACAACACGAACATAATTCAGCAGAGTAACATCTGTAGTCAATATCTCTTTATACAATTAACAAGAGGACGAGAACAGACAGTCCCATATAAGTATTTTTAAAGGAGGTAATTTAACAGCTCCCGGGCAATTTTAAGAAACGCTGCACACGTGCGTCGGATCCGAGTCATTTGAACTTTACATTTTTTCTTTTGCTACTTACTCATTAATAATGTAAGAAATTTCGTTAAGACATACAGTAGCGTTTATTAAAACGCACTGCTTCATATAAGAAATATATCAAGATAAAAAAAAACATGTTCATGGGTAAATGCGGTAACTTAAGTTATAGTCTATTTCAGTAGCGCGTAGTAAAAAAAAAACGTGGCACTTAAATCGTTAGTGTGCATCAGCTCTTAGCTTTATTTCCGTCTTGTCGTCGGTACTTGCTTTGACGTCTGCTAAACACGACATTAATACACTTTAGCTTTTTTTCGACTGTCACATAATTTAGGTTTTTTTCTTCTTGACTTTTTTTGTGGGACATTAGCTATTAAGCGACTGTACTGTTTGACATTGGGATTAATACGTCGGCGTTCCAAGCGCCACTACTAATGTTTTAATATTTGGTATCTGTTCAAATAATATTTGTAGGTAAATTTTCTCCACAATAACGTTAATGGTTGTTTTATATTTTTACAAGGTTTAATTTTGACAAGTTGGCCCGACAAACATTTTATTCTTTAAAACTTAGGTACCTACTACCTAAGTTTTGAATCTGATTAAGTTTTGCGTTTAGTCACAAATATCTGGATGTATTGTCAGTATTTTTTTTTTCAAATTATAAAACCAGTATGTATTTGACCTCAGGGTTATAATATCATATGTTTCATCAAGTATAATGACTTGCGACCATAATGTGTCATAAACAATAAAACGAAAGTCTTTACAACACGTGTTCGTCGATCAATCAACGATCACAAGCATTAATTAGTACTTAAATACCAATTAGTTGATAGATAATTATGTAGGTTAGAGTCTATTAAAACCGTTGAACGGAGCCACTAATAAATTACAAAGCGAGTTTTTTTATTGAATCACACCCAAATTACTAATAAAACCAGAAATTTGTTGACGAATCCATTAATAGAGGGACAAGATAATGATTCAGAGACACATAAATATATTATTCAATCACGAATTAATTTGATTGATGAATTAAGCGGTCGTAAAGTTACACAACGGATTACGCGTACTTAAGTTAGAGATGATCCGGCAAGATGTGACATCGAAATGAACACGTTCAATAAAACCGTAATGACTGAACCCCACCCAGCTAAGACTTCAAATATCTTTAATGAATACTTCTACTCGGTACACAACGCAATAGTTATCTTTCTTTCATAATCTTCGAAGAGTGGGCGTTAATCAATTCTTTTCTAACCAGCTGTGGCAATAAAATCAACGATTTGCGTACTAATACGCTTGTTTTCGTCGCTAAATAGGTTTAAAAATTACCTCTTGGAGATTTTATCGGGATCGGATCGCGGTTCGTTTCCTTTAGCCTTTATTTTATATGAGTTTTATTATGCGATTTATTAATCCAACGAAGGAATGGACTGGCGGCTTCGGCATTCCGATAGCCATTCGGCTGCTTTGTGTTATTGAGATGTAACAGTAATGTTCGTGCTGTTCATACTTGCTAGCGGCATGCCCGTCTACAGACAAATGTCCCCGTTAATCATTATTGATATTCATAGCACCTTCATTTCGAAACTGTTTTCGTCAAGAAAAATGTGATCGAATAAGAAACTGGAGGTTTTACGACTTATTAATTAGCCATAAAATACTTGTTGAGGAAATCCAGAGACGTTTGCATTTACGAGATCCTCTTTAGAATATTAATGCTCATTTCGGGCGTTATCTGTAGAATGCATCAACTAAATGTTTGAAGGCAATCTCTTTTGACATATCACACAAAGGCTGCGAAAGATCATTAGAGATCGTTTCGTTTACAAATTAGCCTGATTAATTTTACTACCAACGTTTTTATTACATTGCGAAATTCTGCTGAATTATGCCAAGATCCTGTTTTGCCAATTAAGTATTTTTTTTATGAATTCGGCTGACTGTTTTTTTTTCTTTCTTTGCTACAGATGCTAATGGGGAGCCGGCAAAACTGAAGTGCAACCTGCGCAAACATAAACCTAATCGCAAGCCGCGCACGCCCTTCACCGCTCAGCAGCTTCGCGCGCTTGAAAGCAAGTTTGTCGATAAACAATACTTGAGCATCGCTGAAAGGGCTGAGTTCTCATCGTCATTGGGATTGTCTGAAACTCAGGTGAGGATCTTACTTTAATCTAGTTAAATAAAACCGAATAGATCAACAAAAACTGTCATCATACATACTCAAAACCTATATTTACTAATAACAGTATTTCAATTTGTCTACAGGTCAAAATCTGGTTCCAAAACCGAAGGGCGAAAGCGAAGCGCGTACAGGAGGCGGAGATCGAGAAACTCAAAATGGCGCAGTTTTCTCGCCACCCCCACCACCTCTACCCCCACCCCGCGCTGCAGCAGTATTTCCACCCCCACCACCTCATGGGGGGTAGACCAATGGCCCACATGGGCCTGCCACCGCCGCATCTCACCATGGTCCAACCACCTGTGTCAGGCGGATCACCCTCGCCCAGCACACAAACTACAAGTCAACAGTGAATTATAAACAAAAGACGTTACAAAACGTGATCAAAAATTCAAATTCGGAACAATCGCACAGTGGATAAAAAGTTTCTAGCAAAAAGTTCCGAAAATATTATTTAAAAATATTTTTGTTTTTTTTTGTCTGCTGTCGCTACCGTATGGTTGTGAGTGCGGGGAATTTGACTTATCGATAAACAAAAGTTGTAAATTATTGTGTAAATATAGATTAAAGGGAGTTTAGACCATACTGTGTTTTAGGATTACGTTCATAATTAATTTAATGTATAACTTTGTCGTAGGTAAACCTTACCTTTTTACCAAAATTGTATTTGATTGTATTTCAGTACAAAATTCGTTGACCAGACTTTCGAATTCAGTATAAACTGTAATATTGTTGTAAATAGGATTTTATTTTGTACATTGTTATTTTACTTCTGTAGTTAAATATATATTATATTTCTTTGATATTGACGAAAAAATATTGTTTTATTATTTACCAATTTACATTTAATTACGTACATTATAATTATTATATTTACGTTTATAATTACGTACTTTGAGATAAGGTTGATTTTGCAGAGTTGACCTTTTGATAATGGTGGCAGACGTGATTAAAATACAAATATAAAGTGCCTATAACCATAACATTTTCATTGATTAACTTCTAGAACCTAATGAGGAGCGTTGTATTCAATTTTGAACTCTAGTCTAGTTAACTTTCAGTCTCAATTAATATGTTTTAATTTTTTTGAATGATCTCGGTATCTAACAATACTTAACGATAACAATATGTTGTCAATTGAGTGTGGAGCACTAATTTAAATATATCCATTAAAGTTAATTGCCTGATAGCAAGCGGGGTCGGGTCGCGCGATATGTCGATAGCGGCTTGGTGATCTACAGGGGGATGTATAGTGCAAAACGGGTGAAAACACGTAGACAGTTATTTTTATTAGCCTGATTTTTTCACTATTGGGCAAATGCCTCTGCCATTTTGAACCGAGGCGAGGAGGAGATGGCTTTCTCATTGATTAGCGAAAGTTGAACAAATTGTGAAACTTGAGATTAAATTTAACAATTTTCGATATGAAGATTCGAGAGAGAAACAACGATGAACTGAATGAAAAAAAAGGCAGGCGACAATTTCTAGAAGTAGTGGTTGTTCTAAGACTGCACCTACACTGTGTGTGCAAGATATGTGAATACAGGTAAAGCTAGGTGCAAACCTAAGTTTCCACCTATTGCAGATCACAAAATATTGTTTGTGACAAATCATTGCAGCAATAAAATCCCAGACCTGAATTATATGTATTTAGTTGTTAGTAGGTACTTTCTATTGTGAATACTTACATCTGCGCATTGAAACTCTCGCCGAGGCGCACACTTGTTGCAATCAGTATGACCTACCTTTCATCTATTTCTGTACCTCTGATAGTTGGTTAGCCTACTTAGAGAAAACCTAGTATCTCAAGATAACAAGTGTAGGTAGGTACACTTGACAAAGTAAGTGGTCGACCACTTTGAACCCATAAGCTTTTAGAACTTTAGAACATTTGAACCGGTCAGAAACAAACTTTATCTAGTGTACCTATGTAGATTATATTAGATAGGGCAGATATTTCACATAAAAAGATTACAGTGTGACGTAAGACACTGTTTTATCCCCTTGGTGCATAATCTACAAACGTATTATCGTACTGTCAAAATAAAAATTACATCACACCCTGTAAGTGACGGATTTGGTTAACAATTTCAACGGTTTGGGCCCGAAAACAATTTTTATCATTTATTATTTATGATGGTGATTTACCTACATCGAAGATGGCCCACATTTGAGACTTACGCACTCAGTAATTAACTAAATAATAAACATTTTGATATCAATTGCGATGATGTAATTGATTTCGATTTCTTTTGCGTGTACATTGATATACCTCTGACCGGGCCCATGCTGTCTGTTAAGGTTAATATAGCTTTTGCCTGTGGCTTCGTCTGCGTTTTTCTAATACCTAATTATTAATATCCAGTAGCTTATATATATGTACTTGCAACCCGAACTGGGTTAAAGTACACACGACGGCACATCAACTTACACCTAACCATTTTAACCTGATCTCTCTAGTACAGTGTGCGATTCGTAGTTGAGATATCAGGTTATAATAGTTTAGTAAAGGTTGACCTGCCGTCGTATGTAGGTACATGCGTGTACTAAGCTGCACAAAGCAAGACCAAAGGAAAGATGCATGGGTTGTGTTAAGGTTGTTATGAAGGAGAAAGGAGAAAATGATGCCGTGCACGACTTAGGGGAGAATGGAAGAAGAAATCGTGTTGCGCCGACCCCAAATAGAATGGGACAAGGGCAGGAAAATTATGATGAGTACTAAGGCCAACCTGAACATTTTTATCGGATACAAGATTCCATTTTTTTATAGATCTAATAAAATCAAATCAGTTATATGCATAACACAGGTTTAGTTACACTGTATTATAACCTTATGCGAAGTGTGCACATATATTTACATTATCTTAATCTCTAATTATATTAATTAAAATCACACTGTCAAATACATTCCACATTAATAGAGTTTTACTAGTTGCTGTGTCTTGTAGCGACTGATTTCATGTTAACGCAGCGCCTTAATTGTGAATGATATAAATAACTAGCTGTTCCTCGCGGTTTCACCCACGCTGCTCAGCACCTGTTGGTCGTAGCGTGATGTTATATAGCCTATAGCCTTCCTCAAGAAATGGACTATCCAACACTAAAAGAATTTTTCAATTCGAATCAGTACTTCCTGATATTAGCGCGTTCAAACAAACAAACTCTTCAGCTTTATAATATTAGTATAGATTAAATACTTCTCGAATTCACCGTCTGCCATTTTTTCCCTACTGAGTTTTCAGTTTAATCGGATGACGCTGAATATCAGCATCTTATAAACAGCAACTGCCTATATAACCTCCACAAACCAGTAACCGGGTAATATAGAATCCTTATAGAATCACATATATTTTCCCAACTATGTTGGGGTCGGCTTCCAGTCTAACCGGATGCAGCTGAATATCAGTATTTTACATGGAGCGACTGCCTATCTGACCTCCACAACCCAATTAATACTGGTTGTCAGAATTTCGGGCATCAAACTTTCCGCAACGACTGTCCAAGCCTATAAAAAAATTACTGAGGTACAAAGTAATTAAGTCATAAGTGATATTACGATAGAGTTGAATTTAGAACTACAGTTGACACAGACCAGCACATTGTGGGATATCCGAAAAAAGACCGGCCATGTGCGAGTCGAAATTGAGCACCGAGGGTTCCGCACAAACTAGCGACATAAACGGCCATATCTTTTCACTGCGTAGACTTAGAGATATGATTTTTCGGCAACTTTAAGAGACTACAGTGTCAATGATTTTAATTTCAACAGACATTTACTCTATAATTTGACGGACATACAGACAGACAGACGGATAACAAAGGAATTCTATAAGGGTTCTGTTTTTTCCTTTTGAGGTACGGAACAATATAAATGACTAGCTTTCGCCCGCGGCTCCGGCCGCTTTATATTTGGGGTAACACAGTTCCCCTTGCGCCTTATTGATTTGTAATAGCAACGCTAAGTTTTCCCTTTTGTTCCCTCTTTCGCCCTCACATCCCACTTTTTTCAAAAAAATATTAGCCTATGACCGTCTCCTGGTTCCCAACTACCTCTGTACCAAAATTCATCTAAATCGGTTTAGCCATTAAAGCGTGAAGAGGTAACAAACAAACATTGTTTGTTTGTTACCTCTAAACAAACAAACAAACTCACTTTCGCTTTTATAATATTAATATATAATATATAAATATATATATATATATATATATATATATATAATATATATATTATATTATTATAGTAAGGATAAGGATTTACATACAAAGCTAACCAACTACTAAGCTGCACGCCTGATGGAATAGACAGAGGTGTACCTACTCCAACATTTTGCCAGACCAAATAGAACATGACACAGCTCAGTACCTATAGACCTGGGTTGTGTAATAACTGTTGATGTAGGAAGGTACCTAATCGTGGTGATGTAATAGGTAATCTACTTAGTGATAATAACTCATACTCTATTTGACGGGTACATCGCTTGTTGAGCAATAGGATATTGGATAGGTCAAAAGTTTAGTCTTTATGCCTACCTATGTTTTCATTATGAACTATTATGTAATGTTCATAAGTATACAGTGAACTTAGTTGGTGCTTAACCCTTCATTATTGCTTCAAAAACTGACTGCTTCGTTGGTCGCGTAGTCCATATTAACCAGAGTCGTCAGATACTGTTATACTGAGTTAGTCCACGATTATTTTTAAAAAATCCGGTCAGAAGCTAGTCAGACCCGCACACTGAAAGTTCCGTACGAGCTTGCCACATAAACACCCATATCTTTTGCGTAGTTTTACTCAGATGGTTGATTTGCACAGAGAGACAGTCTTTTGGGTAACAAATTGGTCCAATAAGGTTTCCTTTTTTGACTATTGAGGTACGGAAGGCTAACATTGATAAATAACCTAAAACACTCATGAAATAAATTAAACTTGAGTTGAAAACGTCTATCAGCTCTAAGAAAGATTCCAACTACGACGTGCTATAACGTGCATGGTTATTAGAACAAAGTACCTTATCGCGCGATGCGAAACGGAAAAAATTATGACCAAAATTTGTAACGACACTTTTTGGTACAGTTGTAAGCCGTGCGGCATGCGTGTGTTTCTCTGTCTGTCACAACAACAATGGGTTGCTTACCATCCGTCGCGTTCGTGTTTCACGCGCGCCTTTAAGAGATGTCAGAAAAGCAGAAGGGCCTGCCAGGGCCACCGCCTGCTGGAGTTGTTCGAAAGAGATACCCGCAGACCCGGAACATAAACGGCAAAAGAAGGAAAATGGGTGGGTTTTAATCAGTAAAAGTCTGACCCCACCCCCGCTCCGGGTTATAGTTAGTTATTTGAAGATATCCCATCAGAAAAAACAAAGTTTTGAACGCACAAGACAATTACTATACAACGAAAGGGAGATATGATCTTAAGTTAAAGTAACTTCCAACGAAAACCTCATCTCAAACCATTACCCACGAAAGAAACCCATCGCCATATCATTACATCCTAATTAATATAATCCCATACAAACAATTACTCCGTAATTAAAAATAACTTACTCATTAAGTACGGAGGCGGGCCCGCCACTTAATTGAGTGAATTAATCACGTCAATGTTGCGTGCCTGTTAATTTTCAGGCCACAAGCCTGGCTTTGTTTCAGACGAATCGTGTCGGCTCGAATTTGGCTCGGGAATTTTGTGTAGTGGAGGTACGAGACGGTAGTTCAAGTCTGTTTGACTTGTATATTAATGTTGTTGAAATAAACCTAAATGTGTGATATGTATGTGTTGAAGTACGTATTAAAGTGGAATTTCCGAATTTGTGTTTACTCGCACTGCCACTAATCTTATAATTTACTCTTTAAATAAACTATAGGGAAGGCCGTGTCGACGGCTTTTTTGTATTCCACGCGCACCTCAAAGAGATGTCAGCAAAGCAGAGGGGCATGCCAAGGCCACCGACTGCTGGGGTTGCGGGTTGTTCAAAAGAGATAGCGCGGCCCTGGAATATAGAGAACAAAAGAAGGAACATTGGTGGGTTTTAGTCTAGTAAAAGTCTGACACACATCAGAACGGGGGAAGTTATTTGATGATTTTCATTCCGCAATAAAAGAGGTCAACACCATCTTTAACAATAGTATTGGTTTAATGTAGGAATAACACGGGGCTATACATACATGACAAAACTTCGTCTCTTTACTCCACCCGAGTTTGTGGGGAAAAGAAATGCAGTCAAAATCTATGGCTCAAAAAGCAGATAAGAGCAACCTTTAATGGCAATAGAACAATCTAAACTCTGGATTATTCTACGATTTTTTAAAACACTGCTCAAAAATTTTCAACCATACCTTTTTTATAAACATCTTTTTTTACTCGGGCTGCCTCAATTTATGTATGAAACAATGCTTTAGATAAAATAAATATGTTTGTGATATTTTTTATTTACTTATTACAGACTCGAAAATTTCAAAAGCAAATAGATTTCATGAGTTTAATAAAAACAGTTGTATCTTAACTCGTCCTACTGATTTTCTCCTGCCCTACGACACAAGTTGTTTCAATCCTACCACGCTCATTTAGATCAACTCTTGCGCATCAAGATATCTTGTGTAAGTGATCATCTAATATTCTCGCCATCTTTTTATTAATTAGTTTTATTGTCGAATATATGTATTTTAGGACAGCCACTGTTGTAGAGAATGAGTGTTACGGCTTTTTGTAATCGTTTGAGCGCGTCACATTAAAGATGGGTCAGTTATTTTGTAATTAGAATTGGAAAAGAGGGTATTTTGTATTATTATATTCTTAAAGCTTCGTTGTTGTTGCGGTTATGAGATTTACTGCTGAAAGTGAAAGTTCTGGGTTTGATTCCTATTGGGAAATGTGATATAGTTTTTAGGGTTCCGAACCTCAAAACTTAAAGAGTAACTATGGAGTTTCTTGCCGGTTCTTCTCCATAGAAAACGACCAACCCGAACCGTGCATCTTTTCTCGACGTTTTATAAGTGCCCATGTAGGCCTATGTGAAATAAAAATATTTTGATTTTGATTTTTGATTTTGAAAAAAAAATAAAAATGGAACCCTTATTGGATCACTTTGTTGTCCGTCTGTCTGTCTGTCTGACAAGATCATTTATATCGGGAATGCGTGAAGGTATCAAGTTGAAATTAAAACCATATACTCAACTTTGTAGCCCCTTTGTGCTGTAAAAAAATCAACCATCTAAGTCGTTGCAATTAAAGGATATGGCTGTTTATGTCGCAAGTTTGCACAGAACTTTCAGTGCGTGAATTTGGCTCACTTTTGGCCAAATTTTCTTTCTCAGTTATATCCGCAATTCAAAGTGTCTGTCCCGTTATTGGCAATAACTTTGCCTCTTGTCTCTCTGCCTAATCTTTTAGAGGCTACAAGTGTGATGTTATATTATACGTAACTTCTGGAATATGAATGTATGTCTAATCATACAGGCTCCTCTTGAATGATCTTAATAGAAAATTTATTTAAATTGCCCTTTACCTTTTGCAGTTTATCTGTATTTTGTAATTCAGTGTCCACGCTAATTGGGTAACTAGCAAATATGTCGCCGTTTAGTTGTATATGCAACACTATCTACATTGTCCTGATTGCTAATGGAGCAAACGAATCCTGAAGTGAAGACCGCGGAAAAGCAAGCGTGACGGAGATTGCCTTCTAGGTAGATGGAACGAGGAACTTAGATGGCTGAAAGAGTCTGGATGCAAAGACGGAGGAGCTCTTTCGTTTTTGAGGTAGGAAATAATCAAATAACTTCCCCCGATCTGGGCGGAGCGGGGAGAGTGTCAGACTTTTCCTGTTCAGTCGGTTTCTTCTATTGCCCTTTACGTTCCGGGGCCGCCTTATCTCTTTGGAACAAACCCGCCGTAGCTCTTGCAGAGCAACTTGAGTTCATAAAACGAGTTTACCTGTTCAGGCAATTTTTCTTTTCACCTTCTGCAATTTCACTACCACATGTATTGGCACTCTGGTCAAATAGCTCAGAGCTATGTGATCTGTAGCGATGCCGTATCCAAGAGTCACATTTACAAACTTATTGCTCATGTCGACATTGCTCGGAGTAAGCGATGATGAATCGATTCCATTGCCTTTTTGTACTTAAGAATTTACAGAATTTTCTATTTTGAGATTTTAGTGAGGTCTATTTTTTTTATAGGTTTCCTCGTTGCTGGAAGACTTGCATCCTATTATATAAGACGTTATTAAGTAATTTTCAACATTGTTTTCTAATATTATAAAAGCGAAGGTGAGCTTGTTTGTTACGTCTTCACGCCTAAATGGCTAAACTGATTTTGATGAATTTTGGTACAGAAATAGTTGGGACCTTGGAGACGGACATAGACAATTTTTTTTTAAGTGAAAACTTATCTTTGCAATAACAATAAATCAGGCGCAACGGCAAATACTACAGGTAGCAGGTACCTGCAAAACAGGAAAGGGGAACTGTGTTACCTCAAATTTAACGCGAGCGAAGCTGCGAGCAAAAACTAGTTTGAAATAGAGTCGAATTTTCTTGAACTGCCAATACGAAATATATCACTATAGCACATGTGTTACACAATTACTGCGCTAAAGTGGTGTTAATGTGTGAATTCGTGACGAAGTGACAACACGCAGCTATGCAATAGTGATGCGACGCGATGGCGGACAAAATCGAGTGATAGGTATGTGAGATATCTTATGAAAGCGGTCCAGAGAATATGGACGCAAGCGATCTCATCGACAGAGAGAAAAAAATGCAAATTGTAATGATGTAGATGATGATGGGGCCGCTAAATAAAATTCATGCAGTTTTGTACTTTGAATTGAAAAACATCGACCAAAAAGTTGTGCAGTATATTTTACAAAGGCTTTGCATTTCTGTTAAACGCACTAATTAAACAAGAGAGTGGAAAGTAACTTTATTGAAAAACTAGCTTTTTCCCGCGGCTTCGCTCGCGTTAAATTCGGTAATTTGCAGGTACCTGAAGGGCTACTATGACATCTTATAGCAATTCTTATTCCACTGAGTGAAAGAGATGGTGCTAGACACCCTGTATAGCTCTGTCTCTTTCGCAACAATACGATTTCTAAGCCCGCTTCACAGTACCATGAATTTATTGTAGGCAAGTATACTGAAAATTATTTCCCGATAACAGTAAAAATGCAATTTGTGGGAAGAAAATAACCATATCTTGTGGAATATTGCTTTGTACAGTAATCTGCACGTCGAAGGTATCAAAACTAGTGCACGCCGTCCGCTTCTTGTATGGAAACTACGTACACAGTAGGTACTGTAGAGGTGTAATACCACTTTTTTTAAAACCGGTCAAGAGCGAGCCAGACTCGCGCACCGAGGGTTCCGTACAAGATTGCAACATAAACAGCTGCATCCTATGACTGCGAAGACTAAGACAGTTGATTAATTCACAGCTCAAATGGACCACAGACTTGAGTATGTTGTTTTATATTCAACTCGATACCTTCATTTGTTCCTAATATAAAAGGACGGACGGACGGACCACGAAGTGATCCAATAAGAATTCCGTTTTGTTTACCCTTGAGGTACGGAAATGTAAATAGCAATAAAAATTTGAGAGGTGTCAAGGGACGGTGCATGGAACGAAGTTATTATTTATTATGTACAAAAAACCTCAAAAAACACTCAACAAAAATAATCGTCGCGACACCACACTGTTCAATGCGAAATAGGAAGACGAAACGAAAATCACTGGCTTTCTTTCTATGGGAGAGAGAGAGAGGGAGACATACAGAGAGACACGCGCACGCCACACGGTTTACAACTATAGCAAAAAGTGTCATTACAACTTTTGGTCCACTAGCCCCCTTTCGCAACGCGCGATAAGGAACTTCTTTCCAAAAATAATAATGATGATAACGCTTGAACACCTAAACGTGAAATGACTACCACGAACAAACCGTCGGTTGTACATAACATAGATCGTTTAATATTCTATTGTTAGTTTAATGTGAGTGCTTAACAGTAGAATGGGATCATACCGTCCGTATGGAAAATTGCTTGGGTTTAGATTAGGAAACTGAATTGTAACACAAAGCAATTCCACGGTAATATTGTTACAAAAAATATATAAAGCAATGAGCTAATTTAGGCATAAAAAGAAACTTGAGAGGTGTCAAGGGACACCTGGATGGGACGAAGTTATTGTTTGTTATGTACCAAAATACCTGTATACTATACACTCAAAAAAAATAATCGTCGCGACACCACACTGTTCAATGCAAAATAGAAAGACGAAACGAAAATAACTGGCTTGCTTTCTATGAGAGAGAGAGAGGCAGAGAAACACGTGCACGCCGCATGACTTATAACTATAAAAAAGTGTCGTTACAACTTTTGGTCTTAATTTTTTCCGTCTAGCCCCCTTTCGCAACTCACGATAAATTACTTCGTTTGAAAAGCAGAGGGGCCATACATAACAACGAAAAACATGCATAAATAATTTCCATTCACGACTCTAATATAAAAACACAAGAGCACACTTTTATCAAAAGCCACATTTCTCAATCAAACATAATAAATGGCGAACACAATAATTTATAGAGCCTATCGTAATAATTATATTGTAACAATTATTGTTCCGTTAAGAACACATTAAGATATCGTATCGTTTTGACGACTATTAAACTTGGAGAGAAGTGCATGTCAATAATACTGTCGTAATTGTACTTTTGTGAAAATAAATAAATAAATATCTTGGGACAACTCACACACGGCTATCTGACCCCAAGCTAAGCAGAGCTTGTGTTATGGTAACGAGACAACTGATATACAAACTTATATAATTTATAAAAACAAACATATTATAGATAAAACACACCCAGTCACAGAACAAACAATCATGCTCATCACACAAAGTTTGTCCTGGGTCGGAATCGAACCCACGACCTCCGGCTCAGCAGTCAGGGCCACTAACAACTAGACCAAGAGGCCCGTCAAAAAAAATGTTTGGTTTATCTACATTCAATTGTTTTAATGGTTTCGTATATCGAAAAGAAAATATGGAACCCTTACAGGATCACTTTATTGTCCGTCTATCAGTTTGTCTGTCTGACTCTATCTCAAGAACGCATGGATGGAGGATCGAGTTGAAATCAAACCCTTAAACTTAAAACTGTGGTCCCTTGAAGATGAGAAAAAATCAACCCTCAGTCTATGCAGTCAAAAGATATGGCTGTTTATGTGTCAAGTTTTGAGCCCTCGGTGCGGTAACTCGCACATGGCCTTTTTATTCCAGACCCCAATCTTAAGATAGTCAAGATCTACAAATGACAGCCGGGACCAACAGCTTAACGTGTTTTGCGAAACACAGAGGCAACTCGGTATGTAATGAATGGTCACGCATCCAAGGACCAACCTTGGCAAGCTCTTAACCTCAAGATCGACCCGAGCGGCAGTTATTATTTAGTCACGAGCTGGTCCTCAATAAAAAATAGTATAGTTGTACAAATTCTTGAAGCAAATAAATTAACCACACAATACTTTTCTTTTTCCAGATGGAAAATTATCAAATAACTTCCACCGCTCTGGGAGGAGCGGGGAGGGGAGTCTCAGATTTGAAGGTACTGACGAAAACCCACACATGTTCCTTGTATTGCCCTTTATGTTTCGGGGCCGTGAACGCTTTGTTTATTCCATCATGCGATGAATGACAAAAACCAATACTATTTAGCGAATCCCTAAATAAAAAAAAAACTTATTTTAGGCAAACCTAACGCGTACGATTCGAAGTTTACAGCTTCATTTTCATAAATTACAATATAATTTCAAAACGATACACTAACTCGTCAAATACAAAGTAATACTATCTGCTTTCCTTCCATATACTCATCAATTTAACTACAATAAAGAAATGCCAAGTTGACAGAAGTCACTGAGTGATACTGGCTAGATGCTGAGTAGTTTATGACTTCCTCCCGATAGACGGACAGACAGACAGATAAACGCGCTATTTTAGCTCTCAATGAATGAATGAATGAACGGAGCGTAATGAATGATTGGTCTATCTTGGCGAATCTTAATTAGGAGATGGGTATCTGTGTTGGTACGTGGTACATGAATGTTGTAGGATTCTTATGGTTTACTAGCTTTCGCCCGCGGCTTCGCCCGCTTTAAATTTGGGGTAATACAGTTCCCCTTGCGTATTATTGATTTTTAATAGCAACGCTAAGTTTTCCCTTTTCTTCACTCTTTCTCTCGCACATCCCACTTCTTTTTAATAAAAATTAGCCTATGTCCGTCTCTTGGTTTCCAACTATCTCTGTATCAAAATTCATCAAAATCGTTTAGCCATTAAAGCGTGAAGAGGTAACAAACAAACAAACTCACTTTCGCTTTTATAATATTGGTAAGGATAAGGATTATACTGTTTTTGCTATAGCATGGTGCGGGTGACATTAGTAAAATGTACCATTACTCTTTAATCTAGAACGTTACCTCGATTTCTGACCGTGACTGAAAGGCGCTGCGGGGAAGAGTTTCAGACTTTTAGCGACTAAAAATCACTCATGTTTCTTCTTTTGCCCTTTATGTTCCGCTGCCGCGGTATGTCTTGCGAACTACCCCGTACCCAACCCTCAGATACTCAACTACCAATCAAAGTTTTTTTTTTTAAAGACTAGGAATTTCTCCTGTATGGTGGGTGCGTTTACAAACATTTAAACTCACATATACAAACAGCCAGACCCGGAACAACTACCTGTAGGTCAAACAAATATTTGTTTGGTGCGGGGATCGAACCCACGACACGCTGCACGCAGTCGATCGCTCAACCACTGCTCCAACCGTGTCGACAAAATTTGAAAAAGAACTCCTTCAAAAAATTATAAAACCATCACAAAGTAATAAAACTCTCTCCTGCATCCAGAAGCCTAACATATCGACCAATAAACACATCAAACAGATCATATCCCTTTTTAAATTAATACTAGATATGTTTATATTTCCACCATTTTGAGTTCGTTTAAAGTCGCGACACGTTTGTATCGTCATGAGGCGGCTTCTTTGTGCAACCATGAATGACGGTCGTTTGGGCAACGTGGGGTTGGGTGCCAGTTATAGCAATTTTTGGTAGCGTGGCGGTAGGGTTTTTTAAGGGCCAGGAATTCCGCTTAGGGCGGAGCAGGAGGATACTCCCTCCTGCTCCGCCCTAAACGGAATTCCTGTTAGATTATTGCTGACTAAAACTCGTCCATGTTCTTTCTTCTATCCTTTATGTTCCGGGGTCACAGTATCTCTTAAGAACAATCCACAACCCCGACAGTGAGGTTCATTTTAAAAAGATTTGAAAATGGAACTCCAATGACTCTGCATAAAACCAAAGCACCTTAAGAAATTCTGATATACCAAGAAAATGACTTCTTACCAATTGTTCTGTGTTGTTAAATTATCACTGGAGACGTCCTATGACTATTAAAATAGACTCACTTTTTAAGACAGTTAAGAATTATTAAGAAAAATAATTAGTTTCACTTATAACATTGGGACAGATAATTATTTGCAGAACTTTTAGTACATTGGAGTTATTGTGTTGAATTTCAGTTACTGTAAACTTAACAGATTTTGATCCAATCACCGCTTCCTCCCCGCTTTCACTTGCACCCAACGACACAAGTCAATAAGCAGGCAATCAAATCCACGGTGGAGGGTTAAACCGATATTGGGCCACAAACAAACATAAAAATGGACAGTAAACTTTTACGAGCCACGATTTAGTGGCCCCACTGACCTATGTTCCCCATGGAGAAGCCAGGTCAACTTTTCCAGTAGTTAATATTCTTCTCCATAGTGCACTATATTTTGATTTTATGATAATTTTTGATTTTTATTTTATTTTATGAATAGAAGCTACCTTTTAAGTGTACGAGAAGATAATTATGTGATCGTAAATAAGTATTTTGATTAAGATTTACTATAAGGATATTAAGTTTGAGATATTTAGTCGTAATTTGAATACAGTTACATGGAAGCTATCGGGATTTTTTAATGATAGAGATGGGCATAAAGATTAATATCTGTGGTTTAAGGATAAGACCCGTTTCATGTCTTTCTAAGAATTCCGCATAAATTGTTATTAAACTGATTACACAGGTCAATCAAGTGTTTTTTTTAAAAGAAGCTTTGCTCCATGTCCTAGTATGGAGCAACCATCAGACCTGGAACACCGATTTGTAGGCCATACGAATATTTGTTGATTATGTTGATCTATTTTAAAGAAGAAAATAGGAGCTTTGCCCTGCAGAGGAGCTCGTGTCTAAATAATACTAGCCGCTCGGGTCGATCTTTAGATTAAGCCGCGCTTGCTTAGGTTGGTCTGTGGATGGGTGACCACCCGTTAAATACCGAGTTTCCTCCGTGCCTCGGAGAGCACGTTAAATCGTTGGTTCCGGCTGTCATTTGTAGATCTTTGACAGTCGTTATAGGTCACTGTTCCGAAAGTCTGACAACTAGTCTTACCAAGGGGTATCGTATTACCCAGTACTAACTGGGCTGTGGAGGTCAGATAGGCAGTCGCTCCATGTAAAATACTGGTATTCAGCTGCATCCGGTTAGACTTGAAGCCGACCCCAACTTAGTTGGGAAAAGGCTAAGCAGATGATGATGATAATGCCCTGCAGTGACACAATTGAGAGGCTATTAAAAGGAAAATTGACGTATTAATTAAACAAATAAAGTTAACCTGCTGTTTTTAATTTACAACATTAACCAATAGGTATAAATTTCGTTAATAATCCTGACATTTATATTATTAATACATGGATTGACATTTATGTAAATTGAATTGAATTTTGATGTGTTACATTTTCTCTATTTACGAAATAAAATC
The DNA here is from genome assembly GCA_958449745.1 of Ochropleura leucogaster. NCBI lineage: Eukaryota > Metazoa > Arthropoda > Insecta > Lepidoptera > Noctuidae > Ochropleura > Ochropleura leucogaster. Next base: position 6,117,233 of record OY288223.1, on the reverse strand, counting down.
TGAATTTTTATATGTAAAAAACGTAACAATAATGGTCTTCATGTAGTTTACAAGATAAAAAAACGAAAACTAAAATAATCGTTAGGTATTTGCAAAAGAGATGGTTGGCTAGAAGCTAGAAGCTCTTTCATTCCGAAAAATATTTTTAAACTGGCGAATCGCCCCCTTTTCTTCACACAGTAATTACAATTGACAAAACTTGAGAAGTTTAATTTTGAAATTCAACTGCATCCAATCAGACTAGAAGCCGATTCCAACGTGATTGGGAAAAGACTGGGCAGATGATGATGATGATCATAAGTTTATACATGGTTTTTTTATGTTCTATTCGTACCCTATCACAATATTGTCGTATTTAACCCAAAGGTTGACTGGTGGAGAATGCTTATGTACCACTACTGTACATAAAGTTTAAATAAATAAAAAAAAACTATAAAGGTTTTAAATGACCTAAAAAGAAGTTAACATTCAGAAATAACTAAACTAAATAAAGGTACAGACCGTTTAAAAAGAACAATAAGGTCATGGTGATAAAAACAGACACAAAAGACGATTTTATTTTACAAATAATTAAAATGCATATAGATAAAGATATGAAATTAAAATACGATGCCGTATGGAAAAGCCATCAAAACGAAATCTAAAAGAGTTTTGCTACAAACATAAAGTTGTAAATTGACGTAAACTACTTTATAATTCCCAAATGAATACACAGGTGTTGTGAATAACCAAATTAGGCAACTGTGGCGCAACGGGGGGCACAATATTTTCTATAATTAAGACTGCTAACGACCATCCATAAAGGCAATTACAATCATTATGTTTTTATTACGTTTTAATTGACTTTTTCTCATTAATATTAATATGCCGTCTTGTTGTTAGGGGTGTCAAATCGTCACAGGTTTGAACCTTCATGTGATAAACCTTTCAGTGACTATTCGTATTTGAATCAGAAACGTTAACTGACTGTTTTTTAAAGACCCTTATCCTTCTGTTCTTAACTGTACCTACCTATCTCAGTCCACAGCTGGACATAGGCTTCTCTACTGCACCATACCCTGCATACGACTGCGCGCCTTCAGCTAGAGATGGGCTAACGACCTTGAATATTTTATATAGGTGATACTGAATGAATACTGGAAAATAATTAAGTTTTATGAAGGCAATTTTTCTTCATTTAAAAGTCTGATCCAACTGTTGTATTTAGAAATGATAAAAGTCTTTGTTACGTGATTAAACACAACCTTTTAATTAAAAAGACGCCCGGATCAGAGCTGCTTTAGAAACAAAAAATGGGGCCTAAAAGGCTGCTGCAGCAGAATTTTATATGATAACATTATTATTTTCCTATTATAATTATATTTAAATTCATATTATTTTCCTATAATGATTCTCCTAGGGAGCCTTATAGGCTCCCAGATTTTTGTAGCTATTAAGGTGTTTTCTATAATAAAACGCTTGATTAATTCTACCACTCTCCCAAGACTGTGGGCTATAAAACGAATTGGCAAAACCATTTAACATGGACATAACCCTCCCCTTTTAATGTAACTAACTAACTTCAAATGAATTTAACGACTGCAACAAATGTAGAACAAGGATTATAACTGTTATGTGAATTAATTTTAATACTGATGTTCTTCTTTTAAATTATATTATTTAATATAGAAGATAATGTTGTCTTATTTCTACACTAACTCCTTGTATTTCGTTTATGTGCATGCAGTATCTACTCTACTATTATAATTGAAAAAAGACACTGAAAATAACCTTTTTGCATTGTGTATAATATTATATCTGTGTATACTTTATTTAAGATCCAAAATAAATAAATATTTAAACCTAAGACCACACGAAGAATACTTTAAATAAAGTTGTTTCTCAAATGAAGACAAGTAAGCAGGTTCAATATTCATAGACTATTGTCGATACACTTTAAGTAACCTGTTTCTGTAGTTTAGGAAGTAAGTAATCTTAATACAAACATTGCCACCGTATTAAAAATGAAAGAAGCCGAAAAATTATCGGGAATAACAGGCGTGCATGTGAGGTGCCCACCCAAATAAAAAATATGTGTTCTAGTGAACACGCCGACTCGATACCAATTAACTTAGAATATACCCGAATATGCCTTATCTTGACCTGTTGGTTAAGGGTTATACGGCGACGGAACTTTTGGGAATAGATGAAAGAAAGGATGATTTTTTACTAGTTTTTGCCCGCGGCTTCGCTCGTGTTAAATTTGGGGTTATACAGTTCCCCTTGCGCCTTACTGATTTGTAATAGCAACGCTAAGTTTTCCCTTTTCTTCCCTCTTTTCACATCCCACTTTAAAAAAAAAGCCTACGTCCGTCTCCTGGTTCCCAACTACCTCTGTACCAAAATTCATCAAAATTGGTTTAGCCATTAAAGCGTGAAGAGGTAACAAACAAACAAACTCACTTTCGCTTTTATAATATTAGTAAGGAAGTAAGGATATATTTTTTGTTTTTATGCTATATATTTGTCTTTGTACTTGTATAATAATAATAATAAAAGCTTTATTGCATAAATGGTATTGCAGTAAATATAATATAACAGTTGCACTTAACAAATAAACACTGGTTTGCTACAATAAAAGGTTGTGGTTACTGTCCTTTGATAGGGTACACCTGCATGTTTGTAAGTAGGTACTATATATTGTTTTATGTATTTAATGTCATTATTTGCTTAATATTTTAATGTATTCTATTTTCTCTTTTACTTACACACTGTCTTTTTTATTTACTCTCCTTTCGCAGGTATGCTGAGATTTCTATAGAAATAAGCATTACCTTTGTACCTATTTTCTGTACCGGTCTTTTTTAATGTATTCAGTGAGTAAATGAATTGTAAAATAAAATATAGGTTTTTTTTTATTTTAAAATAAGACATCAAGACCTGGCTCTCCCTCCGTCCAAAGGTTGTCTTGAAAATCTTGCTTTTTAGAGAAATAGATTCCTTCATATTTTCGTTGATGTAAATTAAAAATTGTATGTTGTACCCAATAAAGAAAACTCTATCTATCTTCTGCATTAGGTAGATACCTAAGTTGCAAATAAAATCTGAAAGTAATGAACAAGTATGTTTAAATCTTTGGTCAATAAAGGTGATAATAGTTTGTGATAATGACTACAGTATAAATAACCTTTAAAACAGTCACAATATGCTCATTATTATTATATTCGTCTTCACTTCTAATAGTTTAAATTACCACCTTTTCGGGATAGATGTTTTTCATCAGCATTGTTTGAATCCTAGAATAACGACATTGTAAAACCAAATCATTTCAAAAGTAGAGTTTCTCGTTCTTCTCCATAGGAAACGAACCGGGCACCATTTTTTTAGGTGGGAAATTCCCCAGCTCTGGGCGGAACAGGGGGGAGTGTCAGACTTGTACTGACTAAAACCCACCCATCTTCTATTGCCCTTTACCTTCCGGGGCCGCGGTATCTCTTTCGAACAACCCGCAAGAACCGTGCACCTTTTCTCGACGTTTTGTAAGTGGCAAGTGAAATTATTTTTTTTAGAACTATCTAAGTTTTCTTTGCAATCCTTATAAGTGCAATCCAGAACATTTAATGGTCGTTCCCGAGAGTGCATCCTCTTAAGCAAACAGACCGCATCGTGACGTTTTATTCAATATAAAAACGTTTATCTCCAAATCTACATATATATTTATTTTTATGTCTCTATTTGGAGTTTTTCCGGTAGCCGTTAATAGTTTGAAGCCATTAATGTTAATTATAAATTCACCATTTTATCTCACATTAGTTTTATGACCTATAAACTCGATTTGGACACAATTTGTAAGCGAAATCCGACTCGTTTTAATTTATGTTTATTCATAGAGAGTTCGTATCAATTCAGTTTTATGTCTTAGTGATTATAGTGTTGGGATGCAGTCGCGATTGCGCTCACAGCCTAATTTTACTTGATAACTGAATTGAGATGGATTCTGTGATGAAATGGTGGTTTCTTAATTAAGATATCCAAAGCAGAAAATGACTAACGAGTTTATGATGAAGACAATTTAAATGTTTGTTTGGTTTATTAAAGAGGAAATTGTTTTTGTTTATTCTTTTATAGCTGTAAATGTAAGGAGGCTGTATACTTATTAGAGAACTAGCTGTTCCCCGCGGTTTCACCCACGCTGCTCAGCACCTGTTGGTCGTAGCGTGATGTTATATAGCCTATAGCCTTCCTCAAGAAATGGACTATCCAACACTAAAAGAATTTTCCAATTCCAACCAGTGGTCCCTGAGATTAGCGCGTTCAAACAAACAAACAAACTCTTCAGCTTTATAATATTAGTATAGATGATGTCTAATCTCAGCGATTACGAGTATTAGCGTAGTATGGAAAAGGAAGACATGCTGCGCCGATCCTAAATAAATTTAGGTAAGGACAGGAGAATGCTGACGACGGCTATTTTTTTGCGGGTGGGAAATAATCAAATAATTTCCCCCGAGTGTTCTACTTGTACTGAATAAAACCTACACATGTTCCTTAATTTGACCTTTATGTTCCGGGGTCACAGTATCTCTTTCAAAGAACCCGCAAGGCCGGCAGGCGGAGGTTCCTCTGCTTTGTTGACATCTCTATCAGGTGCGCGTGGAACACTAAGGCGCCGTCGACACGGTATACTGACGATGGTTTAATGGTAAATTTGTGTAAAACCGACTACATCACTAACTTGAATTGTCATTCCAGTAATAACCTGTAAATCGCCTTAATATTGGGTGGTAAATAATAATCTTTTTAAAATATTCAACTCAAAATTGGTCCTTAATAACACTAAACGTCTGCGCCTTTTATCGTAATATTTAAGGTCCTTATTTCCATTTGCCTTTGCCGCTTATGATCATCATCGCAGACATTCTAAAGACCATAAGCATTCATTTCGAAATAACAGCGATGAGATCAGAAAGCTACCAAAATATTAAAAAAACGAACAACCTAATTTCTTTGTCGATGTCCAATGCCGATTTTGTATGGTAATTTTATTAAGGTACCTAAACAAAATGAGCAATGGATAGTATTCTCAAAATGGTTGTCTTAAAATGTAGGGTTGTCAAAATAATTTGCACGAAATGCTGCAGACATTTCCATAAGTGTAGTTATTGCGATAAGTAATCACATGTTAAGTGGGTTATTAGTAAGTAAACCCGCTTGTTAAAATACTTCCTTTCAACGTATCGTGCTTACCCTGATTTCAGTGTAATTGCTCGGTTAAGGGGAATGCAGACGGGCAGATATATTGTTAAAGATACAAGTCCGCATAAACACAAATTGTGTGTAAATAAACGAATGTCATCGCATTTGTTTTGTATTTTACGTAACTATGGACCAGAACATAAGGTGAACGAAATTGCATGATAGAATGAAAAAGCTCTTGATAGAGTGATGAACTTTCTTTTTTTATCCAGGGGTTGGCTGCAGCTGAATGATAATCATCCCAATGTTCCAAAAACCAAACGCCTCCCCCAATATTTTCCAACTCTCTCGGTGGTTGGTATATTTACTATGCAGACCAGCACCAAAAAAGCAGAATAGAATAAAAGGGTTCAATAAGTTCGTCCGCATCGCTTTCAACGGGGAAGTACCCGAAAGGCTGGCAGCATTATCACTCTGGTTGGCAATGCTGATTCTCTTGCGAAGACATAGGCCATCTCTTTGTTAATGAGAAGAGTCGACCATACTTTTGGTGATATCTTGAAACACAAAGTGGGCACTTAGACCCCATCTATGGCTCCAGCGTATTTTTGTTTCATAAAAGATTTCAGTGAGCTGAAAAATAAACACAAATAAGAACTAAATACGATGAAAAGCGGTGTGCAAACATCAACAAGCGACTAGATCTTAACAATACTGTGTCAATTAGTAGTTAACGATGTTGCCAATTAATTATTTATAAATACACCAATTTACGTGTTTGCTTCGTAACCGACTAATGCGCTGTTTTCACTAGCTCTAAGCGACGCCCAAACGAATGTCAGGACTGTTTGAATTTACAACCTTCGGTGAGAAGCGGAGGGTTGAAAATATAAGAGAGCGGTATTATTTAGGCATTCACTTATTCGTTGCCTATAGTGTTAGTGAAAATGGATTACGTTCCCGGATGACTGCATTTAAGTATTTCAATGATCATAATTCTTCAGTTTCATGATTTATGATTATTGTTTCAGCACCGTTTTAGGTTATTAATTAATATAACAACAATGTAACTACCACCCGAAGAATACTTTTAAGTAAAGATTCGCTCAGTGGTAAGCAGAGGCGTATCCCTTGCAGATCCTTATCATCATCATATCTTATCATCTACTTCTGGGTGCAGGCACCCCCTTTCTTCTTCTTCTCTTCCTGGTTCCTTCCGTACCTTATCCAGATGTTCCTCTTGCTGATAGCTATACATAAAAGTCTCACTTCAACCGAGTACTAACTGGGTTGTGGATGTCAGATAGGCAGTCGCTCCATGTAAAATACTGGTAATCAGCTGCATGCAGGTAAGACTGAAAGCCGACCCCCAAATTGTTGGGAAAAGGCCAGGCTGATGATGATGTTAAAGTCTCATTTTGTGGTTGATATATGCGTTCCATTGCCATTACAATATACATTACATCCTGCATGCTATGCATGTGTATACTCATGTTTTAGACAAATAAACAAATTATCTTATCTTATTAACAAACGGCAATGGAACTAATGCCGCATGATGATGGCGGACTTAATGCATTAGCCCCAAAGCATTAATTCCTCCTTTGTACAGTGTTTTTTTTTTATACATGTGCATAAAGTTTCAATAAATAAATTTGCCATTAATTAAATAAATTACTTTTACCCCAACCTGAAAATCGAACCCTATTTGGCTAAAGAACAAACCCTTTATGACGTCACAGAGAACAAAGATATTTCTTTCGGAGTATGCTGTACTGAAATAATTGATGATTGTAAAGCAGCTGAGTCAAGCAAGCTTCCAATATCTGTGGCGCCCATAGACGTAACATGATGGTTATACATCCGTTTGGTATTGAAAACACGGGTGGCGTAGTGGCTGAGCGATCGACTGCTGCGCTGCGTGTCGCGGGGTCGATCCCCGCATGGAACAAATATTTGTATGGCCTACAGATAGTTGTTGCGATTGTGTATGTGAGTTAAATGTTTGTTAACGCACCCACGATACAGGAGAAATCCTAGTGTGGGGCAACGTTAAAAAAACAAATTTCATCATAAGTCTTCAGTAAACTATATTAACACAGAGAATAGGTACTTTTAATCTCGGTTGATCAACGCCATGAGAGAGTTACCGAACAAGCAGGTAACGCCGCGGGCATGACATAGTTAGACATAATAAATTAACGTATACCCTAAAACAAACTTTTTTTTTAATTTGTGAATATTATGGTACCTAAGTCACTGAGCAAGAAGTCCTGTGATTTATGTTGTATTCCTTTTCTTTTTTTTTTCGGGTGGGAATCATCCAATGACTTCCCCAGCTCTGGGCGGAGCGGGGGGGCATTTCAGACTTGTACTGACTAAAACCCACCCATGTTTCTTCTAATGCCCTTTACGTTCCGAGGCCGCGGTATCTCTTTCGAACAACCCGCAACCCCGGCAGGCGGAGGCTCTGCCAAGCCCCTCTGCTTTGCTGACTCTCTTTGAGGCGCGCCTGAAACACGAACGCGCCGTCGACACGGCCTGTCGTCAATCGACGGACGGACGGTGAACTACCCATTGCTCACCGCCCACAGGCCCGCATCTACGGTGGCCGGGAGTCGTCTCGCGGCGCCCGGCGCCATGTTGTAGTCCTTAGCTCTGGTGGGGAATTAAATAACTGCCAACATCATTCTCCTGCCCTTATAAAAAAAAAAAATTGGGTTCGGCGCAGGATCTCGTCTTCTAACATACTTCTATATCATCCATCATCACTGCAGAAACCTTCTCTCTAGCCATTTCTTTGTTAATAAACAACTACTACACGATTGACATTAATAACTGACTGCAATATAACTGTCAATAATCCTTACTAATATTGAGTGAGTTTTATTGTTACGTCTTTACGCGTAAATGGCAAAACCGATTTTGATGAATTTTGGTAAAGAGATTTTGATTTGGACCCTGGAGACGGACATAGTAGTATTTTTTTTAAAGTAATAAAGAGGGATAAGGGAATACTTAGTTTTGCTATTACTATAAATAAGGCACAAGGGCAAAAACTACAGGTAGCAGGTACCTATCAATCAGGAAAGGGGAACTGTAGTACCACGAATTTAACGCGAGCGAAGCCCCGGGCAAAAGCTAGTTTAACATAATTAAAACAGTATGAATGTAAATTGAACTCCAGACTGACGCACCTCATCATTGATAAGAGATTGAATTTCTCAGAATGAACAATAAAATTACCAGTAATATTAATAACAGTGATTTGTGCAGGAAGCGAAGTAATTGAGGAGGCAGTAAAAGTGATTGGGAGTGTCATAAATTAGTGGAATATCAACGTTGTGATCCAAACTGCGCTTGCGACGGGCACGTATCGGATTTCTGCGAAACAGCTAGCTGGGGCCAGAATGAAGTTGTTTGTAGATATAATGAATCAAAGAAAATGCATATAAAATATTACTTTTAGAAGTTACACAAATTGCGCGGGTTTGATCTTCGTCCGGAACAAATATATTTGCCTGGCCTGAACGGGCCTGTTGGTCTAGTGGTTAGTGGCCCTGACTGCTGAGCCGGAGGTCGTGGGTTCGATTCCCACCCAGGACAAACTTTGTGTGATGAGCATGATTGTTTGTTCTGTGTCTGGGTGTGACTTATTTATAATATGTATGTATTTATAAATTATATAAGTATGTATATCAGTTGTCTGGTTATCATAACACAAGCTCTACTTAGCTTGGGATCAGATAGCCGTGTGTGAGTTGTCTCAAGAAATTTATTTATTTATTTAGTTATTCTGGGTCTGGCTGTTTGTGTGTGTGAGTTTAAATGTTTGTAAGCGCACCCAAAGTACAAGTGAAATAATAGCGTGAGGCAACGTTTTAAAAAAGTCCCTTATTTTTTTTCCTTTTTTTAAAACGTTACCCCACACTAGGAATTTCTTCTGTATCGTGGGTTAATTAGGTGTAATTCTGGTTTAGCAACGATGAATGTTCCCATAAATCTTATATGTGAAATTTTAATTTCACAGCTTTAGTTGCCATATTCCTCCATTTTTTATGTGATCTGGTTAGGTCTGATAATTGGTCGTAAGCTATTTTTTAAACCCCTAAATGATAACGGTGGCAGTACTCAGAATGGGACATCAGCAGTGGGTGAAACTGCTGGGCACGGGTTGTATGTCATAAAATATTGACTTTACTACGACTGTCTGAACGGGTACAAAACTATTAACCATTATAATCTCTGATAATATTTATTATTAATTTTAATTCCAAATAGGTACTACCTGTTTCAACATTTAATTATTAAAAACTTTTAAATTTTCTACTTCCTTAATATTATAAATGTTTATTTAATTTGTTACCTTATAGTTACTTAGATTGTACATGCTGTGGTCTCCTGTACGTGAAGGAGTACACCTACGTGATACCTATTGTCGTCCATAATTTAAGTTTAATGATCTGTGTACATCTTATATTGGAGACTAGCTGCTCCACGCGGTTTAACCCACGCTGCTCAGCACCTGTTGGTCGTAGCGTGATGTTATATAGCCTATAGCCTTCCTCAAGAAATGGACTATCCAACACTAAAAGAATTTTCTAATTCCAACCAGTAGTCCCTGAGATTAGCGCGTTCAAACAAACAAACAAACTCTTCAGCTTTATAATATTAGTATAGATCCAATATTTTAATAATATATAAGAAAGCACAAGCAGTTAATGTGATGACGGTCGTTCTTTGAGTATTTTTAGGAATTCGTAACTCAAAAGGATAAAACGGAATCTATGCATTCCGCTCTTCCATCTGATTTGATCACTAAAGTGGCCGGCAGTCTGTCTGTCTGTGTCTTTGTCCAGACTTTTTATCTCGGGAAGGGAGGTATCGACTTGAAATTACCATTAAAACCCCATACTCACCTCTGTGGTCTCTTCACTTTACGGTGAAAAAATCAACCCTCTAAGTTTACGCAGTCAAAAGATATAGCCGTATAAGTCGGAAGTATACTCGGTGCGTGAGTCTGACTCACTCTTGGTCGGATTTTTAGCGTCATTTTATATTTTTCGTCACTTAATAAACTAAACGTTACTAACCTATTGACATTAGACAATTAATTTTAATCATTCATCCGGTCAACAAAAATTCGTTAATTACGTTATTTCCCGTCATGAAACTAGGAATGCAGAAATCAGAGGTTATCAAATGCAGTTGCCATAACAACAAATGAGCGGCAAAGAAATTCATGAAGTCATAGTTTTAACTGATCGATAAGGTGGCCATAGGTCCCGACCTTAGCCTGTTTGCTTATTATTCCTTGATTATTTAAAAACTGTATTGAGTGGGCAGTCTTACTAAGGGGTATCGATTTACCCGATAACTGGGTTGTGGAGGTCAGATAGGAAGTCGGTCCATGCAAAATACTGGTATTCAGATGCATCCAGCGAGGCTAAAAGTTAAACCTAACCGAGTGGTGAAAAGGCTAAACAGATGACGATTAATTATTTCAATTGGTCTGGCTGTTTGTGTATGTGAATTTAAATGTTTGTAAACGCAACCACGATACAGGAGAAATTCCTAGTGTGGGGCAACGTTTTAAGAAAACAATTAAGGTTCCGTACTTCAAAAGCAAAAACGGAACCCTTATAAGATCACTTTGTTGTCCATCTGTCTCTCTGTCAAGACTGTTTATCTCAGCAACGTAAGCGGGTGTCAAGACGAAATTATTAATTTTTTAAAAAATATTTATAATTTATTTATAAAAAAAAAACTGTGTATTTAAGTCTGTAGACCCTAGGCGTTGTTGAAAAAATCAAATTTCTTAGTCTACGCAGTCAATAGATATGGCCGTATATTATATTGCAAGTTTATACGGAAACCTCGGCGCTCGAGTCCGGCTTGAACCTGGCCGATTTTTCTTTATATCATTCCTCTCACAATCCATCCATCTTTTGTTTGGTCTTCCTATACCTCTCCATTCATCAACACTTATATTCATCACGAAGCTGACGCTTGTTAGAAGCTCGGAACTAAATAATAGCAGCTGCTCGGGTCGATCTTTACGCTAAGCCGCGTGCGTTTGCCTAGGTTGGTCTGTGGACGGGTGACTTCCCGAAACATTAGGATTTGAAGCTCGTTAAGCTTAGCGGCGCTAAGCTAAGCTAAGCTTCAACTAGAGCGTTGGCCCCGGTTGATCCATCCCAAAAGAGCAAACAGTACTCCATGCACGATTGAACTTGTGTTTGGTATAATATGTGGTGTATTTGCTGGCACGGTTGGCACAGTGGCTGAGCGGTTGACGGATGGCTGTCGGGGATTCGATCCTCGCACGAATCAAATATTTTTTAGACTACAATTAGTTGTTTCTGGGGGTCTGGCTGTTTGTGAAAAAAATCCAAGTGTGGGGCAACGTTTAAAAAAATGTGAGTGAGCAACTGTAGCTCAACAATCTATCGAACATTATAGAAGCTTAACGCAAATCTCTATTATATACGTCGTTTATGTACACACAGTCATGTCTCCGTGACCCAGCGATAACAGAATGCAATAACTTTTAATTTTTATTGCAATTACTGCAGACAATTAACGTTTTATGACACATTTTACTGATAACACATACAGTTTGTTTTTCTCTGGCGCTCTCGTTTTTTTTTTTATATTCTGTTAAAATTTTATTGACACAGATTATTGTGAGGTGAGTACCCCTGTTAATTGTCGAATTAATATATAGTTTTTGGATTTGTGATGAAAGAAAGTACATACGGACAAAAAAGCACAAAGGTACTGCTTATTTCGTAAAGAAATCTCTTCCTACGATAGGACAGATACATAAAACACGTATACACGTTTTTTGTTGTTTAAGTTTTTCTAGGAATCGTTTTTTTTTACGGTGCACGGTGTGCTGGGATAGTTTCTGCTTAAAATATATGTAGTAGTATGTAATGTAGCTCTGTATGTAGCTCTACCAAGTCTTGTGCAATTTCTTTATACAACTATATTGCTTTATTTTCTGTAGTGACTGCTTAGTAAGTAAGTACCTACAAATATAAAATCAGCTTTGGCCCGAATATACAGTTTAGTACAATTTAATTGACAGTAATACTGAGTTTACAATTGTTACAAAAAATATAATTATAGCGTCAACAGTTTAAAGAAAAACCTTATTTTTAAGTAAACAATATGATTAAAATTAAAGATTTAGTAAAGCGATTTTCATTGTTACCAGACTTATTATAAGTATTATTGCCATAAATGGAAATAATTGATAAGTAGAATCGCAATGAATATCTGACAAAAACTTCAAATTTCAACACACAAAACAAATCAGTTGCATTATAAACTAACTTAACTGTAAGTACGTAATTGATAATAATTAGCAAATATGCGCAATCAAGTTACTTCATTAATTAACAATGTTTATATAATCACGATAACAGTATTTATTCGTGATAATTAGACTGTAATTGTAGTATTGTTACCTAATTTCGAATATTTATAATCACTTTGGCATGTAAAAAACAACTGTTATCATCATTCTTTAATGTTATGTGGTTAAGTCGTGGCTATATAATAACAGTCGCACGGGTCGATCTTCAAGGTTAAGCCGCACTTGCTATGGTCAATCTCTAGAGGGTTGGCCATGAGTTTCTTCTGTGCCACCAGAAAGCACGTTAATCCTCATCGGCACGTTAGGTCCCGGCTGTCATTTGTTGATCTTTGACAGTCGTTACAATGTAGTCAGAAATTCTGACTTTTTGAATTTTTTATCTAGAAACTCTGCCTTTTTTCCTTGAGAGCAATTTTGATAAATAAATTTCACAACTTAATTTGTCTATTGGATCTTCTCCGGTAAGATGGACAGACGACATTGCTGTCATCGCTGGCATTCCCGGATGAGGCTAGCATTAGAACGTGCAGAAAAAGACCAGCTACCCTACCATGAAGTCTTAAAACAGAACTCATTCCACTGAGGGAAAGAGACAGAGCTATACAGGGTGTCCAGCACCATCTCTTTTCCTCAGTAGAATGAGTTCTGCTTTAAGACGTCATAGTAGGCCTACTATACTAAGCAAGTGTTTGAATGCGAGTTGTGCAAGAATGGATAATAAATGACGTTACCTAAAATACCACTAATCGTATTACTATAACTTTTATGCGTCTTTCGACTTTGTCCTGTTCTGGTAATATTAGTACCTACCTATCAAAATAAAAGCTCACTGTGACAATGGACAACAATAGTGCGTTTCACCCTACAAAACTGTATAGGCTTATCAAATCGTCATTGAAATAGATGGTTAAAATATTCAAAGTGTTGATAACTACAATCAATAATTTAAAATAGTTTTGTCGATACGGATACAACAGGAATACTACGTTTCGTTGCTCTTGCATCGTTTTTAGGGTTCCGTATCCAACGTATAAAATTGGACCCTATTACTAAGACTATGCTGTTCGTTCGTCTGTCTGTCTGTCTGTCTGTCACTAGACTGTATCTCATGATAATTGAAATAAATAAATCCCAACTAATATTATAAAAGCGAAAGTGAGTTTGTTTGTTACGTCTTCACGCATGGCTAAACCAATTTTGATGAATTTTGGTACAGAGAAAGTTAGGACCCTGGTGACATAGGCTACCTAAAAAAATGAGAAATGAGGGAGAAAGAGGAAAAAAAGGGAAAGCTTAGCTTTGCTATTATAATATATCAGGCGCTAGGGCAAAAACTACAAGTAGCAGGTACCTGCAAATTAGGAAAGAGGAACTGTGTTACCCCGAATTAAACGCGAGCGAAGCCGCGGGCAAGAGCTAGTGAATGATAAATGAAACAAATATCCGACTCGCACTTTCGCACTCGGGATTTTTTTATTTGGTGAGTGACCAGGTCTGAGCATCGTAAGTAAGAAAAGGCAATATGCACATATCGACTTTACGCTTCAAGGAATTCGGCAGATCTCCCCTCTTTAGCTTCTTCATGGACCTGAAGCTATTCTAGCGTTATCAATTTGGCGATGGATTTCCTTTTCTTGTCTATTTTCGAAAGAAACAGGACGGATATTGTGTTGATGTAGGTAACTATATTGAGAACTTAAATACTAAATGCTATACTAACTATAATTATAATTAAGTAGATTTCTTGAGCGTTTTCACCCGTCTTTAGTTGCCCCGCTCCCGTGGGTAGTTGCGTGATGTTGTATAGCTTTGTTGCTTGCTGATAAGTTAGCTTTCTATTAGTGAATAAAATGTTAAAATCAGTCCAGTAGTTTTTGAGCTAATTCAATACAAACAATTTCCCCTTTATAATATTAAACGTTTACCCCAAGTAAACGTGTTCTTGAGTGGAGACCGCGACTCGGCAAGCGCAGTGTAGGACGCCCTCCGACCAGGGGCCTTAGTCTGCTATTACAATAGTGTCAGAATGGTCGATCACTGATCGCATAATGGTTGATTTTGACAAGTTTTGTATGTAGCAGATTACCAAACTTGACAAAATTAACCATTATGCGATCAGTGATCGACCATTCTGACACCATTGTAATAGCAGACTTAGGCCCCTGGGGCCTTAGTCTACTACTAATACTAATCTACTAATACACTGTCGTCATAATGACATTCCACTGGTCAGTCACTGACAGTCCATTGAAAGAAATTGCTTAAAATGGTAATCTCGTACATAATGACAAACGAATGACTGACGCTTGCGGTAATCTGCTAAAATTTTGACAGTTCCTTTGATCATTGATCTACCATTACAAAGTCATTGTGCAGTCATTGCTTTTAGTAGCTCGGTTTGACAAAAAGTGTTTGCTATCCATCGTGTTTGTGGAGTATTGATTGGAGAAATATGTTCACGACGAGCTAAAGAATATTTATTAAAGATATTCATGCCCTATAAAGTGGATTTACATGTCCGAAAACCACATTTTTCATGATTTTTAGCGTCGACCTACACTGCCATCAAAATTGCGATGATCGTAATTTACGGTCTTGGACTTTACAAGCGTCTTGCTCAATAACTTAAGAACTTCTAATGACGTTTACATAAGAGTTTTTAATTCTATTATCTTAGTTGATGCACACCCATATTATTTTTTAACCAGAAAACTGCCCATACGCAAAATACGCGCCTCAGACGTGGAGTTGCGGACACCAGCCCGTTATACAATTAACCAGAAAATAAAATATGTATAAAAATAATGAGGTAGTGGTGTGACTTAAATATTCGACCCCTTTCAGGGCCAGTACAGTACCGAGCCAGCGGAGGTTTGAATGTAAAGTACCTGAAGGGGTCCGTATATAAAATGTACTCTGTGGTCTGTACAGAACTATATGGTTAACGTTAGTTGCTTATAACTGACATTAATATCACATTTGACTGTGACAGCTAAAACATTATTGAGTTGTTTTACAAAAATTGTATTACTCATAAAGAGGGATGAGAAGCCGCCATAGTGACTCTCATCCCTCTTTATGGCACTCAGGGCCTTACCCTGAGTGCCCACAAGCAACATTGAATGTTGATATTAGTATGCCCCCCAAATAATATAGTAATAAAAGAAAATTTATTGAAAATTATTGAAAAACATTGGAGTTTCCAAACTATAAGGTTATTTTTATGTGCCCTACACAAGTATTGAAAAGTCTTCCTACATAAAATATAAAAGCTAAATATACTATTTCAATGTTACAGATAGTTGAAAATAAAACAATAATAATGTATTAATAGAAAACATTTAATTCATCACAAACTAAAACATTGTCAAAAATTGAGTATCACACAGACAGGCTGCAAAAAAAATTATATAATGTTAGCCTTTTAACATTTTAGTAGAGCAATCTTACTGCATTCAATAGGATTCTAAAAATAGTATAGTTTGTCTTCTTATCTTAACCTGGTTGTGGTGCAATTTGATATGCAATCACATTCCTTATTTGGTTTACCGTTGTGGTATATCAATGTTCAGCAAATATGCCCTTTGCCTTAGAAGAGAGGTGCCACAGCTAATAGAGATATGAATGTGGACAACAATAACAAAATGTGGACTGTTGAGTGTTGACTTGTTCCCTGACTGATTTTATTCCTGCTTTGGTCCAACATGCATGTCACACCAAACTATCACTGTCTTGTAACTGACTGGAAAAGAAAAAAACAATATTATTATGTATTTATTTGCAAGGTATCGTAGTTTGAATCATATTTGCATATTATCATTACAGTTGTAGACTTGTTATAGTTAAGTACCTGTTGATGTCCACAGTCCAACCCATGTTTTTACGAGAGATCAAACTTCGACAATTTCCAAAAGGTGTCTTTGCAATCTTGATATGTTAAAAATTACAATTTATTTACACAGCGTACATATCCACTTGCAACAGTTCGCAGTGAAGAACTCGAATCAGATTGTATGCCGGGTCTTCGATAGGTGCTGACATCAAATCCATGTTATCGTGGGAGTTGTCATTATCAGCAAGAGCGGAATCCATATTCAAGCCGTGGTCGTCAGGTATAGGAGAATCACCAAAGTCAGTATTCATGGTCAAAAACGGCGATTTTAATAGAAAACGAAGCTCACTGTGATGCAAATGTAAACAAAGTTATGAAATGACATTTCTAATATTGTCAACTGACAAATGTCAGTGTTGGATTGGTTAGGATGCATTATGTATATCATTTTAAAATCATCATTTTATATTTTTTAAGTTGACTAAACGTGTTAACATAAAATGCATCGGGAAGGAAAAATATATTGAATAAAATCTGGCTTGAACAAACGTTTAAAATGTGGTAGTAGTTTTTCGATAATCATTTCTACCAACGGGTTTTATAATAATGGCAATACTACAATGTCATTCTGCTACGATTCCATTACGAGACCACTGGCCGACCAATGATCGACCATTGTAATTTAGCAGATTACGAACTTTTAGCACAATGACAGTGGGATCGTGTTGGAATGACTAAGTTAGATAAAATAGCAGACTTGAGGCCCAGGTGGGATGACGATCTAAGAAAGACTGCAGGCAGATGCTGGATGCGGCAAGCTGAAGACAAGGCGCTATGGCGCTCATTAGGGGAGGGCTATGTCCAGCAGTGGACTAATATAGCCTGATGATGATGATGATGATGAATATTAAACGAGATTTCCCCTATAAAATATTAAAGTAAGATAAATACTAAGTTCAGGTAGTATTTAGTATTTTTTTCGGCTACATCCGGTTAGACTCGAAGCCGATCCCAGCATAGGAAAGGTACCTACAAACAAATTGTTTTCCAAATTATCATTTCAAAACAGTGGCAAAAGCTGATTATTTAGTTCTTAAAATCTTCTCTTTTGTTGGAAAGCGGAGAACGGATATCCAATTCAATTAATAAAAAAAAAAACTATGAATGTTTGTATCTCTGCAATTACGATTACGATTGTAAGAAAACCTCCTTACTTACAAGTGTATAAGATTTTAAAAGGTGGCAACTCCCTTGTAATCATGTAATGACTTCTATATTTGAACACATCCTGTCATTTATGAGTTGCAACCCTTTTCTGTATGTTTTGCACCTTGTTGTGAACGCAGATGGAGACTTCTGTTTTTGTCCGTCAATCCCAAATCTGTATGCAAACTATATTGCATGCTATTTTAATGGCATGTAAGTACATAATGGCAAATATCGACATGGATGTCTTGAAAAAAAAATGTAGAGGGAGGTTTTAAGTATTTATTGTCTAAATCAGTGCAATGTAAATAGGAAAATCATGGGGCCAAACCAGTGTGCGAAATTTCACCAAATTCTCATCAGTAGTTTTTGTGTTAAAGAGTAACAAGAGCCATACATCCTCACAAACTATCGCATTTATAATATGAATTAGAAGTAGAATTAAATTAACGAAATCCCTTAAACAAATAAATTAACAAAAGAAAACCAGAACACAACGATCAAGATATCTCAAAACGTTCATCTAAATAAATCAAAAAATCAAAATGGCGTCCAAACCTAATCGATTCACAATTGCAGTGTTATTACACGCATTTATTACTAACAAAGTATCAGAGATAACCCTCGAACGCGGTCCTGGCGACCGAAGAAGGCAAGGTTTTATTACTAATTAACCATATCGTGGATACCGATGTGCCTTGCTCGGTGCCAATCGCCGTCAACTTGTCAACGGGTTGATGTAACTGTTAAACGCTGGTGGGGGTCTTTTAGACCAGTGGTTGGATTTTTTGGTGTTAGATTTTATCGTGGGTATAATTTTTAAACTTAATATATAAATAGACATCTAATTTAATGCTCAAAGTAGGCCTTGTTATCACTTGTACTTTACAAATAGATTATAGTTTATGCCATCAAAATTAGTAAGTACAGAAATATTATATCCTCAAATAAAATCCTTCTCTTTTTTGCGATTGGGAAATCGTCAAATAACTTCCCCCGCGCAGGGCGGAGCGGGGGAAGTGTCAGATTTTAACTGACGAAAACCTACTCATGTACTTTCTTTTACCGTTTATGTTCCGCAGCCGCGGCGTCGCTTTACCCCGGCAGGCCCATCAGCTTTAAGGCGCTAGGATGAAAACCTACTCTCATTTTTTTCTACAAAATTAAAAAAAAAATAAAGTCAAAATATAATAAAAAAAACTTTGTCTACCTATTTCTAATCATCTCTGTGTAATAACAAAATAACGTATTAAATAATTATGCAACAACTTCTAATTTCCAACCGTACATAAAACGTATACTCATCTATTGACTGTGTAATTAAAAGTTCTAGGAATGTTATCAATATGGATTGGCCTAATAGATAAGCGAAGAATACCCAATGATCTAGTGTCTATAAATAATTGCTTAATTAATTAGCCAAAGTCGTAAGTTAATTCTCGTGTTTTGATATGCGTAACATAGTTTGTCCTACAAAATAAAACATTAATTGCATGAATAAATAGATTATTTAATGCTAGTCGAGCAATTAAACCAGTTTTTCTTCATAAATTCGTATAATATGCAAAAATGGCAGCTGGATCTATAGCGCTAAGAGTCAGACTCACGCACCGAGGGTTCCGTACGAATTTGCGACATAAAAAGTCATATCTTTTGACTGCTTAGACTTAGAGGGTTGATTTTTTCACAGCACCAAGGAACCACAGACTTTAACTCGATAGTCTGATTCATCTCATCCATTCATGGGTGACAGACAGACAGACTACAAAGTAAGCCGTTTTTTTCGTTTTGTACGGAACTCCAAAAAAATAACCACGAATACAAAATATTCCGCATACATTTACAATAATTACCTTACATTTATAAACAATTAAACAAATTATTTAAATTCCCCACTTAAGTCACGACAGTTGATACAGACAGTAAAATGAACAGTTATTCTAAAATCATGTTTTTTAATCAAACATAAACACTCATTAAAGGGTTAAAAGCAGTGACTTAACGAGCCTTCGCTACTGTGTGTGTGCTGCAACTGGTATGAACAACTTTTTATTTTCCTGCCGTGTTAACGACTGTCCCTTTCACACATGCCACTAATTTCTACATCCATCTCTGTCGCACAGGGCAATTAACACTCTCTGTATACGGTAGCGATGGAAGAAATTAGTTAAGAGAGTCTCGGCCCCATTTCTGTAGTTTGTGTCAACGGGTCTCGAGTCGCGAGAAGCGGGTTACTTTTTTCTTTTTGAATTTCAACTTTTACGCCTGTGTGGATGTTTTTTCGCGTCTAATGTACCGGTTGGTAGGCGAAGGGTTAAATTCTTTGTTGATGTATGGCTCTATTGGTTTTAATTATTTTTAAATAAATATGGACAGTTTAATCTATCTAATATATAAAATTCTCGTGTCACAGTTTTCGTTCCCATACTCCTCCGAAACGGCTGGACCGATTTAAACGAAATTTTGTGTACATATCGGGTAGGTCTGAGAATCGGCCAACATCTATTTTTCAGACCCCTAAATGAGCAGCGGGTGAAACCGCTGGGCACAGCTAGTATTGACAATATAATAGAGGAGATATAAATTGGAAATATTTGTTTGTTTGTTTATATCGATTAGGCACCAAAACTACTGGGCCGATTTTCAAAATTTTTCCACTAATAGGAAGCTACATTATCAGCAAGTAACATAGACTATACAACATGACGCTACTACCCACGGGAGCGTGGCAGTAACTAAACAAGCGGGTGAAACCGCGCAAGACAGCTAGTATTAGATATTCTTCGTAATTGGTATACAGTAGTTGCCGTTCTGACATTCAAGCGTGTTCGCTGCTCACCAATATGGGGTAGCGTGACTGAGTGACAGTTGACATTAGATATTATCTATAATCAACGCATTACCCTCCGCCGCCGCCGGTCGGGTAAAAAAACACTGTTACAATGTTGGTCTAATTGATGAAAGAAAAACAAGTTGTTGTTTTACAGGCAACCGTTATTGCTATTATATTGTTTGAGAATTGTAATTTTTTCTTTATTCTAGTTCTAACTATTTCATCGTTTTGAGAGTTAGGTATTACACTACAATATTATATCGGACTTTTCCTCCGTAAGGTTGCGCCTTATCTACACGAAATTGCATTTCCCATGCTCTATACTTTTCTTTAGCCCAAAACCGTCATTTGCTAAAGTGAGGTACTGAATGGGAGTGATATTGCATGTAGTAGCTCAGACTATGCGTTCGGCAGTTCGCTCTGTTGCTGCTAGATGTGCAGCCCTTAGTTTGTTGTTGTTCTTCTTGTTACCTGATATAGTTTCCATTTTATTTTAATACTAGCTTTTGCCCGTGGCTTCGCTCGCATTAAATACGGGGTAACATAGTTTCCCTTTCCTGATTTACAGAAACCTGCTACCTGTAGTTTTTGCCCTTGCGCCTTATTTATTGTAATAGCAATGATAAGTTTTCCCTTTTCTTACCTCTTTTTCCCTCATATCTCAATCTTTTAAAAAAAATAGCCTGTTTCCGTCTCCAGGGTCCCAACTATCTCGGTACCAAAATTCATCAAAATCGGTTTAGCCATTTAGGCGTGGAGACGTAACTAACAAACTCACTTTTACTTTTATAATATTAGTAAGGATTTTAAATAGGCCTACTCTTGACCTTAATCTTCTCCTGTCCGGGGTTGCGGGTTGCTCGAAAGGGGGCCATTAAGGAACATAAAGGACAATAGAAGGAACATGGGTGAGTTTTAGTCCGTACAAGTCTGACACTTCCCCCTGCTCCGCAAAGACCGAGGGAAATTATTCGATAATTTCTGCGAAAAACAAAATTCCCCTGTGGCTAGACTCAAGGTCGACAATGGAACAAGCTCACCTAGAAGAAGCTTATTCTCGCGACTTAAATGGAGCCAGGCTATATGAACAGGGGAACGCAGGCGAATGCAAGGAATTCCACTCTTTGGCTGTGCACATAAGGATTGATAGTAGGATGTAGCAAAGCTTCCAGCGAATGTGTGGAATATTGATAAAGAATGGGTGATAACTCGTAATACGTCTGGACTCCCGATGCCAGAAAGGAGATGGTGGAATGATCTCGTTCCATACTCTAATACCAAATTCCTGTTGGTATTTTATTGGGAACATAAAACTGTGTATGTGTGGTCTTTGTTGTTTTGGTTACCTAAATGCATCACGTCTTTGTTCTACATGCCTTCTAGAAATGCCTTTTAGATATGCTGGTTTCCCCACGATGTTTTCCCTTCCACAAAACTTTGGCATACTGCCTGCCAGGGTTAGTTCGGAGGAGATACCGTGGGCCAGGAACAAAAAGGGCAGAAGAAGGCGCACTGATGAGTTTTAATCAGTACAAGTCGAATACTCTGGAGTTTCTTGCCCATTCTTCTCCATAGAGATCAACCTTTGGAATGGGCAACTGCAGTACTTTCACAAGTTATTATGCCTTGTGACTGGGACTGTAGATTCATTTTGTTTCTTGACATTCAAAAGTGCCTGTAATGGTCTAATTGAAATAAATGATTTGATTTGATTTGACTTCCGTTGGGCTCCGATCAGGAGGAGTTATATGATGATCCTATCCGAAAAAAGTCTTGCCATTACAATCTCCTACTGATTGAAGAAACCTACGTCTTAATTAAAGGAAAAACGATCAAGAAAGATTGCAGTTTAAATACCCATATTAATTAACGGACTAACTGTTAACGAGTAAGTACATAATGATGTAAATGGCGCGAAGTGATCTCTAATTACGTACGAGTGCAGTTTTATTGTTTACGGCGCGGAAAAAATCACTCAACGAACTATTAACGCTAATCCACGAATTGAAATTATATGTAATGACTGGTTTTAGAGATGGGTAGTGGTGTGGGGAGAACGGTCGCTACACAGTCGCGGTTCTGCAGGATAGAGCGAGTCTTGTGGTCGGTAGGAGGGGAAATAAATTATAAGGTCGACGAAAAACAGGCTGCAGACTGTAATTAGAGCTAGGAGAGGCAATACCAAATATTGATTAAATAACTTTTTAATTTTTTTCTAATATTTTTTTATTTGTAAAACACCACTACTTTAGACATTATTAATTTAAAAAATTATGGATGATGGATGTCAATAATAATGACACCAAATTAAATCTGACATCTTAGGCATTCAAATGGCATATTGCTGTCATGAATATCACGTGTAGATTTTGTAAAATTGATGCAGGTGTGCGCAGTGAAATTTTGAGTCGATTTGGTTGCTCGCGAGTGTAGATTTGTGAGGATCGAAAGCGTCGCTAACTTTCCAGCTTTAGGAGGCCTTTTTTTTTGTTTTTTTTTTGGGTATCATCAAATAACTTCCCCCGCATGGAGCGAGGGGAAGTGTCAGACTTGTACTAAAACCCACCCATGTTCCTTCTACTGCCCTTTAAGTTCCGGGGCCGCGGTACCTCTTTCGAATAACCCGCAAGCTATACCAGGGCTATGAGCGGAACAACGCGGATTTTACGGGATAGGATTAAAATTTTTTTTTAATCTTCCTCTTTAGAAAAAATATCGAGATAAGATACAGTGTACTGATGTATGTTCACATTATAATTTCTAGTCTATGTCTATAACGTGAGGTTTTGTAATTGGCTTTTTGTTGTCTATGATTTCTTTCTTTAGTTAAGTTTTTATATAGCTCTAAGTCTTCCATAGTGTAATAAATAAGAGTTACTTGGGCGACTTACAAAGGAAATATTTCACTCCCAAAGCTAAACACTTCAGAATAATCTGTTATCTTTATATCATACTAGCTGTTCCTCCCGGTTTCACCCACGCTGCTCAGCACCTGTTAGTCGTAGCGTGATGTTATATAGCCTATAGCCTTCCTCAAGAAATGGACTATCCAACACTAAAAGAATTATACAATTCCAACCAGTAGTCCCTGAGATTAGCGCGATCAAACAAACAAAAAAACTCTTCAGCTTTATAATATTAGTATAGATTAGTATAGATGATGTGATTATTAAATTTATTGTAAAATCTGCTACCCTTAAACTACATATTAATGTAAGCTTGACTTTTTTGGTCGGGCAGCGTTTGTTTTTAGTTGCTATTATAAATATATCATTTCATTGCTAACTTGTTTAAAACTAAATTAAAAACTTTTTTGTTGGGAAAGGAATACAATGATAAATGATGTTTATTTTGCAAGTAGGTTTTCACAAACACTTTTTTTAAAACTAGATGAGGCCGGTGTTTCGTATCCGACTAGTCTGAAAAGTAACAGCCGAAACAAACTCAGAGGTCATAGTCTCTTTTAAGGTCCAGACAAAAAATCTTGGTCAACTTACATGAGGTACTATGCAGACTAGTGTCTGAAATGGTCTTTTTAAGAAAGCACCACACAGATGAGTGGACCTGTCCAGTCAGTGCAAGCATTTGTCAGTTATCGTGTAGCTCGACTCAAAACCCAAGGAGCTCAACGAAACGACGAACAACATCAATTGTGTTGATGTGTTCCTAAATGACAGGCATATCTTTATTATATTTATAATATTTGCATTAACAACTCAATACGTTTAATAAGTTCGCATCAAAAGATATTAGACTCACGCTTAACCGTCTTGCAATGGCAACTTAGTGCAAACATTATACATTCAATAGTAATTGCATGCAATAAAAGTGATTGCGTTACTAAATTCAATCAGCTGCACACTAACACACACCCTCCTTGTAACACACACAAACGATTACACACACACACACACAATTCTCTATCGCACGCAACAGTTACATGATAAGTTTGCTCAGAGAAACTGAATTCTAGGACTTGATGCCAGATTATGCATGTGTAAATTAATTAAGATGAATAAATAGAAACTTACGTTTTATGTGTAGCCCTATTGAATGGTAATTGGCAGTAATGGACGCCATTTTAACGCGCTTTTTTTAGAGCGGAATAAGTGGGAATTCTTATCGATGGTTTGTTAATCAGTTGCAGTTAAATCGGGGTTACTTTTGCTGGGTATAGAAGGATCTATTTAGACGTAATTTCACGACTTTTTATCTTATTTGAGGACCGTTGAAGATCTTTTTAACAGTGTATGTAGCTAGAGAGTACAAGCAGAGGAGTTGATCTTTTTAGGGTTCAGAGTAGAGTAAAAATCAGAACCCTTATTGGATCATTTTGTTGTCCGTTTGCCTGTCTGTCTGTTTGTCAAGACCTTTTATCTCAGTAACGCGTGGAGATCCTTGATGTCAGACCGGTATATGACATGCCTTCAACTTGCCGCATTCTCGAAATATCTACTATAGGCTTGCCATTGGGAGTGTCTAACTTTTATAGTTCAACCCACCCATATGCTTTCTTTTGCCCTTTATGTTTCGAGGCCACGGTATCTCTTTTTGTACAATCCGCAATAGAGGCTACAATTGTCTCGGTGGTAAATTTTTATTTGGAAAACTTCTAGCTTGTTTTCAATATAGTTCCTGCCAATACTAAGCCGAAAATTCCTTCACAGTCCTCATTTTATAAAACTATGATGTGGTTACTTTTTTACAAAATTACAAGAATGCAATTCTTAATTATTATTGCAACAGCACAAATACATGTTAACGCAACCAACCTACCACCACCTTGTTTTGTTTATTATTAACTAGCTTTTGCCCGCGGCTTCGCTCACGTTAAATTCTGGGTAACACAGTTTCCCTTTTCTGATTTGCTGGTACCTGTAGTTTTTGCCCTTGCGGCTTATTGATTGTAATATCAAAGCTAAGTTTTCCCTTTTCTTCCATCTTTCTCCCTCATTTCTCACTTTAAAAAAAATAGCAACTAACTCTGTACCAAAATTCATCGTGAAGACGTAACAAACACACAAACTCACTTTCGCTTTTATAATATTAGTAAGGATTTGAGTGATACTTTTAAAGGTAGGCTTGAGACGTCAGCTGCTATGAAATACACTGAATTATCTGGTTTTCTCCATAAGAGGACTGAAGAGTAAAACTGCTATCTGCCTAGTGATATAATGATTAACGTGAAGGCTATGTGCTATTATGATACACAGTATGACTTTTTCATATTAAAAAATGTAAAAGGTCCTGTTTTGTTCCTTATTCCACACAATTTGGAAAAATCCTGAATGATTTTTGAACCTTTACAACAAATATAAACTTGAACTAAAATGTTTTTGCAGCCTCTTCGTCAAAGTAAAACTAAGTAAAGGTTTTCGAAAGATGTTTTTTTCATGAAAGGTTCTTTTTAATTTTATCAAATATTTATTTTAAAAATAATAATATAAATATATGTAGAAATATGTAGGTATAAAAACAGAAAATAATTAAAATGTGTCGGACTTGTATTGACTAGAAACCACCCATGTCCCTTCTTTTGCCCTCTATGTTCCAGGGCCGTGGTATATCTTTCTAATAACCCGCAACCCCGGAGGCTCAGGTACTAGGTATACAATCGACATTTCAGACGCCAGGTGTTTATGTAGTTATTTTTCACTCACTACAGTTTCACTAATTGTAAATTATGTGTTTTACTCAGTACCTATTAAAAATTGCTGAATATTGTCCACTTGGGGCCAAACAGCTGGATATCTCCATTAAGAAAGCATTTACTGCTGATCAATGGTCATTAATTTGCAAATAAATGAGTACCTACGTGACATACCGTATTAAGTTTGTTTAATGACACCTTTTATGGTTTTATGGGGCAAAAAGTTAGTGGGTAATGTGCGATATTATTTTAAGCTATAGGTACTTTATGTTTAACTAGGTCATGCCCGCGGCGTTACCTGCTTGTTCGGTAACTCTCTCATGGCGTTGATCAACCGGGATTAAAAGTATCCTCTGTGTTAATATAGTTTACTGAAGACTTATGATGAAATTTGTTTTTTTTATTTAACGTTGCCCCACACTAGGGATTTCTCCTGTATCGTGGGCGCGTTCACAAACATTTAAACTCACGCCGTGCCGTGTTATGTAGATAACTTATACCCTGGATTAACACGTATATATACATAGGCACAATTTTAATTCCTTTGGTTTTGTCCATGTTCATAAAACTAGTCATACACACACTCTCAACTGCTGAATAATGTTCAGCTCTCCTACCATGACGTTGTCAAGAAGTACTTAGTCCGGTGAGGGTAAGAACAGAGCTATGCAGGATCTCTAGCGCCATCTCTTTCTCACATTCGAATAGGTACTGCTATAAGACGTTGTGGTAACCTTACAGGTATACTTAGATAGAAAAATTGATACACCTACATCTTATAGTTTTGATGCTAAGATTTCTAAATACTTCGTCGTAGACGGAGCGTCCCAAGAACAATTTCGGACACACACATTTTTAGACAGGGCCCTAGTTTAACTTTTAATACTGACGAAATTATAATATTTAACACTTTTTGTCACACCTAACTTTAAGCAATCAAAAATCTGGGATCTAACTTAAATATATTTCAACACGAGACTTACACAAACAGTTATTAAATGAAAGAAAAGGTTCTCAATTTGTCAAAATCATTTTTTTTAAGTACCTATATTCACCGATTACTC
Organism: Ochropleura leucogaster; assembly: GCA_958449745.1. Taxonomy (NCBI): domain Eukaryota; kingdom Metazoa; phylum Arthropoda; class Insecta; order Lepidoptera; family Noctuidae; genus Ochropleura; species Ochropleura leucogaster. The sequence continues at coordinate 6,090,089 of OY288223.1, read as the reverse complement.
AATGACGCCTGGACCGATGTGCAAAAATCTTTTTTTGTTTGATAGGGTATACTTCGAATGTGGTCCCATATCAATTTATTTATATTGCTTTAGTAGTTTATAAGTTACTAGCTTTTGCCCGTGGCTTCGCTCGCGTTATATTCGGGGTAACACAGTTCCCCTTGCGCCTTATTGATTTGTAATAGCAACGCTAAGTTTTCCCTTTTCTTCCCTCTTTCTCCCTCACATCCCACTTTTTTCAAAAAAAAATATTAGCCTCTCTGTACCAAAATTCATCAAAATCGGTGTAGCCATTAAAGCGTGAAGAGGTAACAAACAAACAAACTCACTTTCGCTTTTATAATATTAGTAAGGATTATTTCAAGTCTTACCAATGGTGAAAATCCAATGAAACACTTAAAAATACTATTTAAAAGACGTAATTCCATCTTATCCTCTCTCTACACAAGATTAAAGTACACACGATGGCAGGTCAACCTATATTAACTATTTATTATAACTTGATCTCTCTACTACGGATCGCACACAGTAGTAGAGTTCAGGTTAAAATGGTAGGTGTAGGTTGATGTGCCGTCGTGTGTACAACTCTTCAATACGTTAGAAAAAACCCTTTAAGCCGATAAACTTGCGGTGAGCAATGGGTAGTTCACCGTCCGTCCGTCGATTGACGACAGGCCGTGTCGACGGCGCGTTCGTGTTTCACGCGCGCCTCAAAGAGAGTCAGCAAAGCAGAGGGGCTTGCCAGAGCCTCTGCCTGCCGGGGTTGCGGGTTGTTCGAAAGAGATACCGCGGCCTCGGAACGTAAAGGGCAATAGAAGAAACATGGGTGGGTTTTAGTCAGTACAAGTCTGACATGCCCCCCCGCTCCACCCAGAGCGGGGGAAGTCATTGGATGATTTCCCACCCGAAAAAAAAAAAAAAAAAAAAAGCCGATTAACTTAAATGGATTACCACACCTTTAGCCAACAGGCATCAGTCACTTTAAAACCTTTTGTTAGACGAGTTTAAAGGAAATCAGCGGGAGTGAGTACATTCATAGTAATTGACGTTTTGTGTGTGAATGGGACGAAATAATTTGTTTTTGTTAAATAATGCTGTTTGGGTTCGAGAGCGATGTATGTGGGCTTGTGATAGTCGTTTGTTGTTCTAGGAAGAGAGGAATTTGAATGTATCTAGTTGTTTATGACTTTATTGTATTATTTATTTATTAAAATTTTATGCACAAGTAAAAACTGCACAAATTTTAGGCATTTTCTACCAGTCTACCTTAGAGTGATGCAGGGACAAAACACAGTAGGTGCGATAACAGAAAAAAAAGATAGTAAAAAAAACAATAATATATTATATAAATAAAAAACTATACTAAAATACTTATATACAGACTTGTGTAGATTCGTCTTGTATTTAAATACAAGACGAATCTACGAACTTCTTGTAAATATGTTCACGAGCTTTATTTTTAAAATTAAACGGACTGGCAGCAAACACTGATACACACAACTGGTTTTATTATTATTTGTGTTTCAAAAATAATAGCGAACTAAATTGTTTATTGAAATAGTTGGTCACTGTGTTGAACTCAAGACGATTATTATTATTTATTTTTTTTCTCTTCATGTTCTTTCGCCAAATTAACTTATTGATATGTTACATGTCTTCGTCATGTAATTTTATATTTTTTCTTTTTTTTTCTTTATTTACTTGTTTCATTTTGTGTGTTTTTATTTATTGACATGTGGTTAACTAGTGACCTCGAGCATTGACTGAATATATATATATATATATTTTTGTTACTTATATTGGTAAATCATTTTTATGCTTAGCTTATTTCTTTTGCACTGTGGTCCTAGTTTATCACTTGATACTTCTTCACTGCACATGTAAGCGGGCACACCCGTTAGACTAGTGAATTTATTATTTAGGCTTGGGTAATTTTATTTTTTTTATTTTTATATATAATTGGTGTTTGCTAGCTGACAAGTGACAATGAATGAATTATTTCTTATTTTTTTTCTTTATAATTTATTGTGATAATCGGAATTGTATAAAATCTGGTTCTTCTAACCTGACAGACAGATGTGTTGCTGGGGAGTTTGTTCCGCCACTTCTTCTTCCCAGCTAAAACACTAGGAAGTGGCGAAGGGCAGGGCGTTTTTGTGGGACTGTCTCTTGTAATCTGACGTTCAAAAAGTGCTGATTATCAGCCTAATTTGAATAAATGACTTTTGATTTTGATTTTGAAATCAATGTAGTTATCACAACAATTGGATGCTCTAAAGCCGTACGTTACGCAGTAGGGCCTGCCAGGGCTACCGCCTGCCAGGGTTGCGGGTTGTTCGAAATAGATATCGCGGCCCCGAAACATAAAGAACAAAAGAAGGAACATGGTTTTAGTCTCAGTACAAGTCTGACACTCTCCCCCGCTCCGCCCAGAACGGGGAAGTTATTTGTTGATTTTCAATCCACAAAAAAAGCCATACGTTACTAACTTCGTATTTGTTGATAAAGAGAACTTCAAAGTCTTGATTTCTTTTTAAGCTTAATCAATACTTAACAGTGCTCTTAAAAAGCAAACAGACACATTTTTTAATCTCGCTTTTTCCTCTCTAAAATTATATTCAGATCTCTTTAAAATACGATCCCAACAGAATCCCACAATCAATCAAAAAAACCATTGACAAGTGTGTACTTGTAATCCTGGCCAAACAAACACCTGCTTTCAGATGTAAGAAACAAAAAAAAAATAGAAAAAAACCTTTTTTGTAATAAATCCATCATTTCGAGATTAAAATTTGTCCGTCAGTAACACTAAGCCTGGGTATTGTAGTCGGGAAATAATGCGAAAATGATTGACTTGTTATTGTCTGCTTCGAGTGCATCGTACCGCACAAAATCCAATTTTATTGGATAATTTTAGTATCTGTAGGCGGTAGCGGCTGGGTAACAAAGTGGTATAAGTTTAAAAATTGAATTTTTGTGTTTAGTATTGTAGTAAAGTGTAAATGTACAAAATAATCTGTACTTATGAAACTGCTTGTCTTGTACAACTATCAATGAATTAAGAAAAGCAGCATAGAGGTAGCGATTATGACTTAGACAAATTGTACTGAAACATAGGTTAAAAGTTTATTATGAAAATTCGTTACCGGGCAAAGCTGTGTGGTTGGCTAGTTTTAGTTATTACTAGCTGTTCCACGCCGTTTCATCCACGCTGCTCAGCACCTGTTGGTCGTAGCGTGATGTTATATAGCCTATAGCCTTCCTCAAGAAATGGACTATCCAACACTAAAATTTTCCAATTCCAACCAGTAGTCCCTGAGATTAGCGCGTTCAAACAAACAAACAAACTATTCAGCTTAATAATATAACTAGCTTTCGCCCGCGGCTTCGCCCGCGTTAAATTTGGGGTAACACATTTCCCCTTGTGCCTTATTGATTTGTAATAGCAACGCTAAGTTTTCTCTTTTCTTCCCTCTTTCTCCCTCACAACCCACTTTTTTATAATAAAAATTAGCCTATGTCCGTCTCCTGGTTTCCAACTATTTCTGTACCAAAATTCATCGAAATCGGTTTAGCCATTAAAGCGTGAAGAGGTAACAAACAAACAAATAAACAAACAAACAAACTCACTTTCGCTTTTATAATATTAGTAAGGATATTAAAATATTAATATTAAATATTATATAGTATAGATCTGCTTGTAAAATACGTTATGATATTTTCTTTGTAGGCAGTTTTATAATTAACTTGCAGTTTTTTTGTGGTTTTTCACAAAGTCTTTTCAGTTCAAATTAGTCGCCTAAAAATTTTTATCCAGCAAAATTATATTGACTATGGCTATTAATAAAACTTCACTTAAAAATACATTTTATAATACTTATCTTTTTTAAAAAAATATTGAACACAAAAACAACAATTTCATACTTATTCCACTTTAATTCCAAATTCCATTGACAAAAGCAGTGATGCGCATTGTTTACAAGTTAAACCCATGTTTGTTTGAGTGACAGGCACTCGGGTGGCAATGTGGCACAATGTGGCGCAGTGTGGCAGAAAGTGGCACAAAGGGCCAATCAATGCCAAGTGTCATGCTGCCCAAATGTGCTGCAAATTAGCAATAAGTTTAATTGGAAAATTAATGTTGATTTTGTGAAGTTGGATTTTATTGATTTTGAAAGAGCGATACGGAACCATTGGTAATGTAATTAACTTAATATTGCTTTTATATTAAATTAAAATTAATATTTTACTCGTCGTATTAGCTATACTTCGTATTTCTTTACTAGCTTTGCCCTGCTGTTTCACCCGCGTATACTGATATGCAAAGTAACTTTAGTGGCTTTCCAGAAAATAAGTTGTTTTAAAATCAAATTGCATCCAAATCTGTTTGAGCATGTAGGAGTAACAAACATACACACACACTATACAAGCTTGCACCATGGTAACAGATGATTCCTTTCAGATATTAATGTTACTTTTATTTGGTACTAGCTGACGCTCGCGGCTTCACCCGCGTGATGATAAAAAAAAGGATCCTATGTGTAAACTGTGAAATTTATTTATTAATTCACTAGCTTCCGCCCGCGACTTCGTCCGCGTGGCATAGTTACTTTGGGCTAACGCTAACTTGACCCGCGTGATGATCGAAAAAAAAAATATCTTTCCCTTCCCACTTTCTCTCCATTATCTCATTAAAAAAAAAAAAAACCGTCTCCAGGGTCCTAACTATCTCTGTAGGTACCAAATTCATCAAAATTGGTTTGGCCATTTAGCCGTGAAGACGAGACGTAACAAACAAACAGACTTTGGCTTTTATAATATTATTAAGGATTGTTCTACAAAAAAGTACATACATCATTAATGACACTAAACCCCACACTAGGATACCCTGTGTCGTGGAGTTCAGTCTCTATCGTCTTTTGTGGAACAATATACAATCGTTTTTTTTTTAACTAAACCTTTTCCTTATATGAGTTTTTTTTTAAACTTAAGAAAAAATAAAACTAGAAACAGTATTTAAATATAACCTTAATTCTAAAATAAAAAAGCTTAATTAAAATAATTAACCACAAAAAACTTGGCATCATTTAATATTATCGAAAAAAATTATAAAAACTTCATTATTTAATTTGCACATAATTATAATAACTAACGATTTCACAATAATAAAACCGTTACGGGAGCCAGCAGAAGTGTTGGTTAATGAAGCCACATTCATGAGCAAGTAATTAATAATTAATATTCAAGTGATATATGGACGTTCCCGGGCCTTGATTGGGCTATTAAAAAATCAATCTTATTATTAAATTTTTGATGAGATTTACGAGATTTTGTGTCTAGGTTATTAGTCTTATTCAGGTTTCAAAGTAAATTGTATTTTTGTTAGATGCACTCTGTGGACGGTGAGCAATGGGTAGCTAACCGTCCATCCGTCTATTGACGACAGGCCGTGTCGACGGCGCGTCAGTGAGATGCATCAAATTTATAACTTCCACCCCGCTCCCCCGCGGAGGAAGTTGTTTGATGATTTCCCACCTCCAAAAAAAGTTGTACTTATGTTGCACTTTAAAAACTCCTTGATATTTCGTGTTTTTTTTAAAGGCATTTCTATTGTCAACCTATGAGATTATAAGATGCTCAACTGGACTTTCTTGTATCTGGCTAATAAATATTTATACTAAGCGACTGTACGCTAAGGAGACCCGCTGTGGGATACGGGGTACGGACAGGCTGGATTTAAGTTCCATCCGGGGGATGATTTAAATTTACTGGCTCAGCAACGCGGGCTGGTTCTAGCAAAGGGTCGGGGGGTTTTTTTTTAAAAAAAAAAACGTTGCCCCACTCTAGGATTTCTCCTGTATCGTGGGTGCGTATACAAACATTTAAATTCACATACACAAACAGCCAGACCTGCAGGTCATACAAATACTTGTTCCGTGCGGGAATCGAACCCGCGACACGCAGCGCAGTAGTCGATCGCTCAACCACTGCGCCAACCGTGCCGTCAATGTCAATTACACATCAATTTTTGACTACTTTCATGCAAAAGTAACTGAGTATAGAATAATCGTAATTATTACTAACTAGCTGGTCAGTACCTGGTTATTCCAAACTATAATCTACCTCTGTGCGAAATTTCATCAAGATCGGTTCTGCCGTTTTGACGTAAAAGAGTAACATCATATAGGTACATCCATCCTCGAAAAGATTCGTATTTATCTTTAGGAACGGATATCATTATGTGACTTTTATTGTCTTAAAAACAGATTATTTTAAGACAATTAGGAAACGTCGTTTGACAGGAATAAACGAAATTTAGTAATTTTTAAAGTTAAACACACAAGACAACAAAATCGACACTATTGTTCACTTAACGAATACTAAGATATAGGTACTAACCCAATGGTTACCAATACAAGAAAAGAGTACGTACTAATAAGTATTTACTGTTCAAATACAATAACATAAATGACAAACGTGAAAACTAACCATCACTCTATAGTTTCGTAAATCTCCTTAATCGATTTACACTAAATTATTATAAAAAAAAATGATTTGTATATTTGTATCGAACGAATTAACTCAAAATCTAATGGATCCATTTCAATTCGTATGCCATTACAAAGCTACATTATCACTCAGTAACATAAGCTATATATCATCACGCTACTACCCACGGAAGCGGGGCAGTACCCAAAGACGCGGGTAAAACCGCGAAGATTAGCTAGTCCTTACTTAATATTATAAAAGCGAAAGAAAGTTTGTTTGTTTGTTACGTCTTTACGCCTAAAAGGTTGAACCGATTTTGATTAATTTTGGTACAGAGATAGTTTGGACTCTGGAAACGGATATAGGCTATTTTTTTAAAAGAAAGATTGAGATAATTATGAGGGTCAAAGAGGAAAGAAATGGGAAAACTTAGCATTGCTATTACAACAAATATGGCGCAAGGGCAAAAACTACAGGTACCTGTAATTCAGGGAAAGATAACTGTGATACCCCGAATTTAACGCGAGCAAAGCCGCGGGCAAAAGCTAGTTTCTTATAAAGTACAAAAAAGTTACAATTTTAATGTGCGAAAATCCAGTACGGCCCTATTGTTACAAAGTGTGAAAGAAGTGATGTATTAGTTAGGTGATTAACGATGGAATTATAACGCGATTAATCTAAAGGTTGGCCCGGCTTTAATGATGATGAATGGACAAGGTTTTTTGAACGTAATTGCATCATTATTTTAAGTCAAAACTTAGGAAGAATAGAGATACACCTATTTTTATTTTCGTGAAATGAACTTAATCATCATTTTACTCATCAACATGATATTATATACTGGGTCTGTTAGTAAACATATAACATAGGTAGCGCTTGTAGTCCGCAAACATAGGTGTACCAAGTATTAATAAATAAAAAAAAACACCTTTTAGTTCCTAAAACAACATGGTTCTTTTTTGGGTTGTGAAATCATCAAATAACTTCCCCCGCCGGAGCGGGGGGGGGGAGTGTAAGACTTGTACTGACTATAATCTACCCATGTTCCTTCTATTGCCCTATACGTTCCCCCGCAGCCAATTTCATGATTTCCCACACAAAAAAAAAAGTTTTGTCTTACTTAACCTGTGACGATGAGTAGGTATTATAAGTATTTCTAGATTGTTTACAATAACTCAGACATACAAAGCAGGCATCACTACAACACGTGTAATAAATTCTGATAAAAAGACACAATTACGTTAAGGTGTACTCTGTGCACTGTGGTAATTATGAACGTGGGAGCTACCGTTATGTGGTGCTAGGGTGGTGATGACGGAGTGGGTGATGTGGATAAGTCCTGAACATCAGTACTGGCTTTTGAAAGAGTGTCCATGGAGTTTCTTGCCCATTTTTCTCTATTATAGGCTTTGGAATAGGCAGTAATAGTAGATATTTTCGCAAGTTCTTATGTCTAGTCACTGGGGCAAAAAAAGTAAAGTATAAGTTAGATGGACCATAGACATTTAGACACATCACATACATTTATAACAGTTGCACAGTACTGGGCGATGTGTGGCTCAAGATTGCACCAAATAGGAGTCCAACTCGGCATAATGGCAAGTAGACTACCTGGCGCTGGTATTCTGTTGAATCCTGCTCATGACACACGGATGTCGAGAAATTGCAATGATCTAAAAAGAACAAAATACGATATTGAGCGGCGAATATTATGAATTTGGTTAAGTACCAACATCTAAACTGACATACAGTTAAAATTGACAGAAGGAAAGATTTTGTATTTAAATATTTGCGGTGCCGATTGGATTACTTGATCATCCCAGTATAGGTAATATGTATATGAAATGAACGACTGTTATTTAAGTTGTATGGTGTATGTACACATACTTGACGCACTCCATATCATACAAATTATAAAACCGAAACATATCTAATATATAAAATTCTCGTTTCACAGTTTTCGTTCCCATTCTCCTCCGAAACGGCTGGACCGATTTAAACGAAATTTTGTGTACATATCGGGTAGGTCTGAGAATCGGCCAACATCTATTTTTCATACCCCTAAGTGGGCAGCGAGTGCAACCGCTGGGCACGGCTAGTTATAACATAAAATAATGCTTTAAATAACAATATGTTGTACGTTTCATTTTTTTCAAAAAAGAATATCTAACCTATATGGTGTGTCTGAAAGAGCATACAAATAAGTTCTTTTTGATATAGTTTTGCTATCAAATGAAAATAATTATCGAAACAGATGCAAAAGACCCAAGCACTTCTTCAATTTACATTTTTAACCGACTTCAAAAAAAGGAGGAGGTTCTCAATTCGTCTGTATTTTTTTTTTTTTTTTTTTTTTTTTTTTTTTTTTTTTTTTTTTTTTTTTTTTTTTTTTTTTTTTTTTTTTTTGTGTTTGTTACCTCATAACTCAGGTCTGAGTGAACCGATTTTGATGATTCTTTTTTTATTCGAAAGCTGGTGGTTGTCGTTTGGTCCCATAAAAAAAATATATCAAGATCCGACAAGTAGTTTTTGAGTTTTCTTTAATAATACGTATTAGATTGACTTCGTGTACGTTGATGATATACTCATTCGTCGATTATATTTTAGAAGTTGTCGAAGACAAATGATCAAAAAATGGTATGTAGGTACTACTATGGTTTGGAAGGTCATCGCAGTAATTTGGTGATAGATCTTCAGTGATATACAACGGCACTCTTTAATAAATGACAGCAAATCTGCCGTGATTGCTGCAATCGCATGTATAAGTATGGGTTTCGCCAGGGTAGGCAGGCGAGTGGGAGCAGGGTGACCGTATCCCCTCCCCACCCCTCACCTAGTCATTAAGAAACATAAACATCAGATCAAGTATCAGCTGTATCCCCTAGAGGATGATGCATATGATTTCTGAATTGGTTTAATACTAAAGCATAATATAGATACTTAGTATTTAATCTATAGCTTGATGTGGAACTAAAAATTGTATCTAAGACGGGACTAAAGCTAAAAAGAAAAACTTTTTAACCGTGTTTGCGTATTATATCATAATACTATAACTAAAAATGTTGAAATAAAAACTTTTTAGTAAAAAAATAAAACCGACTTCTAAAAAAAACTAAAAACAGGAAAATAACTTTATTTCCGGAAGTCGGTGGCCAATAAAGTCAACGAAACCAACAAAAGCCACCGACTTCCGGAAATAAAGTTATTTTCCTGTTTTTAGTTTTTTTTAGAAGTCGGTTTTATTTTAGGAGAAACACTTTGCCATGTAAATGACTAAGAACATAAAATTAATGTGAATTTAAGACCTAATTCGCCACCACTTAGCATCCATTACTATCTACTTCTAAGATAAAATACGTAATTGATATTCAACTAATTCGCTTTTCCTACAAAACCACAATATTCTCCAACATTTGGACTTGTAATAACGAATTAAGAACCAAGTTTATACTGACTCTGCAATTAATATTATCTATAAAGAAACGCCGCGACGTAATTACTCATGAGACACCATTTTTTCTATAATTTATGGTATTTCGAAACGGATATTTAAATTTTGACGCGAGCATAGATAATGTGTTCAATGTTGCTACTACTTTAAAATTTATTACTAAGATATGCATGTAAGTAGGTTTGTATCTTACTGGAAGGGGCAGAAGAAAAAATCGTAGAGGTAAACTTACAGCTGCTTTTGTTAGATAATTATATGTAACTAATTAAACGTTTAATTGTAAACTTTAACTGAAAGTCACAGGAATAGAAACGTCTTTAACATCACGCTATTACTCATGGGAGCGGGGCAGAAACTAAAGACACGGGTGATACCGCGCAGCTAACGCATCTATATCCAAATAATGCCATAAAAAGGTGATATACCTACTAACCTCATTGTATAAGGTGGCAGTTTACACCTCCATATTAAAAAAAAATACAGCCGGTTCAAAGATCACAAAGCGTGACAGCCATGTTCTTTATTTAAAGTCAGTCTCAAATAATCCACATAGTATGGTTTCACTAGTCTAGAATTAATTGCACGGTTAAATAGGAATGCAATTCTTTCCTCTAATATGGGACCACCCATTGTGTTAGTTGTAATTTTTCTTGTGTCGCTAAATACATGGTATGTGAAGAAAATTCATTAGATCTGGCATGCGTGTGTTTTTGTTGTAAGTACTCGTATATTATGAATAAGGTATTTTTTTATCGGTAATTTCAATTTAAGTACGGTCAGCGAAAGAAATAAGTAACTAGGTTCGTCAGATTTTAAATGAGTAAAAATGAATTCTTTGTTTTGTATCAAATAAATTTAACTTTTTTCAAAAACATGAATTTTTATCAATTTTTCCTTAAAAATACTTAAACCTCCATTACTTTTTTTTATAATTTTTATCCTAATTATTTTACCCATCAAATAATTATTCAAAATTATTATATTAATACTTCAACTAACTAAGTTGAAGTATTTACGTTATGTTTATACCGCGCACTCATGCTGTGGTCTCTGGTTCTGGACTCGGGGATCAAATACTTACATTCGTTGCTGTCAACATCTTGTTTTTCTTTACTTCTTTGGATGGCCAGTTCCCCGCATGTCTCAGCAACGCTCTGCTTGCGCTCTTTAACACTATGTTGGAAGCCGTGGAATTCCATTTTTAAGCATTTTCTTCAGTTCCAGTTTTATTAGAATTTCACGCTATTTTAAAAATAGCTGCTGTATTATTTGGTTGGTAGTTGTGTATTTTTTCGAGGGGGAGTGTCACATTTTTACGGACCAAAACCCACCCATGTTCCTACGTTTGCCCTTTATGTTGTTGGCCGCGGTATCTCTTTCGCACAACCCACAACTCCGGCAGGCAGTGGCCCTGGCAGGCCTCTCTGCTTTGCTGTAATACTCGACACGACCCGTCGATAGACGGATGGACGGTGAGCTACCTATTGCTAACCGTCCACAGACCTGTACTGCGTTGCCTTTATCAACTTTACAGGCGTGATGTTATGGATGTGTTTAAAAGGATCTCTATTCTGATTAACCCATGGATTCAGAGCACCAAAACAAGGTACGTCGTTGAGTGAACCTTCTTTTTAAAACCAATAGAACACGCTAAAACATCTTCGGTACCACGGACAATGAGTTTTGATTTCAAAAAGCAAAAATCATGTAACAATCTGCTTGAATTAAATGAATTGTATTGACAATCGATAAAAAAGTTTGTAATGTTTTCTGCAGTTCAAATGAGTCACCATTTTGATATTATTCTGCCTGATTTGAGACTTAGACCACAGATTGTGTAAATGAATATTAATGGACACCATAGACTGTCCATCACACGTGATAAATTGAAAATAAGCGCAAATTCAACAAATAGAAAGAAAGTATAGAATGAGATTCGAAAGCACTCGACGAGCACGATCAAATCATTTGTTACTAAATACACTTAACGAGTGATGTGAATCATGATCGGGTTTTATTATCGATAAAAATCCGGATCAAATGAAGTATTCAGCTTGGTGTAAAATGCCGGCCAGTGTTGACAGAGACGCAATCAATAAATCACTCGGCGATACAAAGAAATATTCAATGTGTGTTGATTGTGCCTCTTGAGAACGCTTTTTAGTATTATAGGGATGGGCTTATGTCGATATCGAAGTTTTGATTGGTCAAGGAAAAAAATTGCGAGATATGTTTGTATGTTTTCTAAGAAATCGGTGATTATTAAACATATAAAAATAACGATAAGCAAGTTTTTATTTCTAATTAGTAGAAAACTAATATTAATATTTACGAACTAACTGTTCTCTATAGATAAAACAATTACATCACGATTCGACACAGAAATACTAAACAAACAAAACCATTAACGAAATCTAATATCTCTTAACGATAATTTATTACCATATTTTTTTACTTACTCAATAACCTTTCAACTAGTCGACAAATCTATCGATAACCTTTTATAAACTCTAATAGAACGCGAAGTCTCTGGTGGTCCGGCGTTGCTTTGATCGATTCTGCCGAATCATGGCACGCGATTCAAATATGACGATGATATGACTCTTATATCGACACACCATTTCCATCGACACTCGCCCATCATTGCTCCAACCCTTACAACTTTGTAATAAGGTTGAAAATCGCTTGTTAATTTGGTATGATATTGCAAGTTATATTGGTTTTCTTCTGGAGATAAATCGGTGTCTATTAAACAGTTATTATGAGTCCATTGAGAGGTTAATAAAATATTGTTCGGTCGTACAGACCCGTCTAGTGGTATCGATTGCCATTTTAGTGTTAACTATTATAGATATTTGCCTATTTGGCAACGGTTTGACAGTATGTCTGTCAGTTAGGAAATTGAGGACGTTATTGTCATTGCTACTTCACAATGGGTGCTGCTCCTCAATAAATTGCTCAATAGGTGCCTAATTATAATTTTAATGGGACAATTAACACAGATACTTTTTGGACAGCTTGGCAAGTAGAAGCTTAGAGTCTCATTGTATTTGAGCAGCAAATTTATCAGATTTCTGTTATCATACACACGTCAACTGCTTTTTAAGGCGACTTTACTTTGCTTCGGACATTCTCGTCCAATAGTAAAAAAAAAACTGGTTAAGAGCGAGTCAGACTCCCACACCGAGGGTTCCGTACAAACTTGCGACATAAACAGCCATATCTTTTGACTGCCTAGACATACAGGGTTGATTTTTCAACACATCTCCAAGAGACCATCAATGTGAGATTGGTTTAAATTTCAACTTGATACTTCCGGGCGTTCTTGACAAAAAGGGTCTCGACAGATAGACAGACAGACGGACAACAAAGTGATCCAATAAGAGTTCCGTTTTTTCCTTCTGAATTACGGAACCCTAAAAACATGACTCAATAACAAAGACATTGCAACAATGCAAAATCCTTTTAGTATTCATTTAGGTGTCACTTTTTATAAAATTGCTTACAAAATAAGAGCAAACAGATTAATCGCTGCAATCAAAGGATTTCTAACTTGTATTCAATTAGAGAAGGTAATTGGTCCACGGACTTAGCCTCAATATTTCATATCTTAATACGAAGTATTGAGGCTAAGTCTATAAAGTGCAATGATAGATTTCCTCGCGACGTTTTCCTTAATGATTACCATCTAGAAATCGATGATAGAATCTGTTGATTGATTGCGAAGTAAAGTGTCGGTTTTGCGCAATTTCGTACTTGCTAGTTATTACACTAATTACTTTAATACTGCTCTCGATACTGCTAATAAGTTACTACGTATCTAGGAAAAATACTTGTTTCAAACTTTCACGTTTCTAACTAAATTGGTAGTGTCACTTACTGGATATAACGCCATTTGTCGATCATGGCGCTTGCAACAGTGTTCAAAGGGGACTACAATGCGGTGTTGACGGCGCGTTAGTGTTCATCGCGCGTCTCAAAGAGATGTCATCAATGCAGAAGGACCTGGGGCCTAAGTCTGCTATTACAATAGTGTCAGAATGGTCGATCACTGATCGCATAATGGTTGATTTTGACAAGTTTGGTAATCTACTAATACACTGTCGTCATTATGACATTCCACTGGTCAGTCACTGACAGTCCATTGAAAGAAATTGCTTAAAATGGTAATCTCGTACATAATGACAAACGAATGACTGACGTATGCGGTAATCTGCTAAAATTTTGACAGTTCCTTTGATCATTGATCTACCATTACAAAGTCATTGTGCAGTCATTGCTTTTAGTAGCTCGGTTTGACAAAAAGTGTTTGCTATCCATCGTGTTTGTGGAGTATTGATTGGAGAAATATGTTCACGACGAGCTAAAGAATATTTATTAAAGATATTCATGCCCTATAAAGTGGATTTACATGTCCTAAAACCACATTTTTCATGATTTTTAGCGTCGACCTACACTGCCATCAAAATTGCGATGATCGTAATTTACGGTCTTGGACTTTACAAGCGTCTTGCTCAATAACTTAGGAACTTCTAATGACGTTTACATAAGAGTTTTTAATTCTATTATCTTAATTGATGCACACCCATATTATTTTTTAACCAGAAAATAAAATATTTATAAAAATAATGAGGAGGTGGTGTGACTTAAATATTCGACCCCTTTCAGGGCCAGTACAGTACCGAGCCAGCGGAGGTTTGAATGTCAAGTACCTGAAGGGGTCCGTATATAAAATGTACTCTGTGGTCTGTACAGAACTATATGGTTAACGTTAGTTGCTTACTGACGTTAATATCACATTTGACTGTGACAGCTAAAACATTATTGAGTTGTTTTACCAAAATTGTGTTACTCATAAAGAGGAATGCCAAGCCCTGAGTGCCCACAAGCAACATTGAATGTTGATATTAGTATGCCCCCAAATAATATAGTAATAAAAGAAAATTAATTGAAAATTATTGAAAAACATTGGAGTTTCCAAACTATAAGGTTATTTTTATGTGCCCTACACAAGTATTGAAAACTCTTCCTACATAAAATATAAAAGCTAAATATATACTATTTCAATATTACAGATAGTTGAAAATAAAACAATAATAATGTATTAATAGAAAACATTTAATTCATCATAAACTAAAACATTGTCAAAAATTTAGTATCACACAGACAGGCTGCAAAAAAAGTTATATAATGTTAGCCTTTTAACATTTTAGAGCAATCTTACTGCATTCAATAGGATTCTAAAAGTAGTATAGTTTGTTATCTTAACCTGGTTGTGGTGCAATTTGATATGCAATCACATTCCTTATTTGGTTTACCGTTGTGGTATATCAATGTTCAGCAAAAATGTCCTTTGCCTTAGAAGAGAGGTGCCACAGCTAATAGAGATATGAATGTGGACAACAATAACAAAATGTGGACTGTTGAGTGTTGACTTGTTCCCTGACTGATTTTATTCCTGCTTTGGTCCAACATGCATGGCACACCAAACTATCACTGTCTTGTAACTGACTGGAAAAGAAAAAACAATATTATGTATTTATTTGCAAGGTATCGTAGTTTGAATCATATTTGCATATTATCATTACAGTTGTAGACTTGTTATAGTTACCTGTTGATGTCCACAGTCCAACCCATGTTTTTACGAGAGATCAAACTTCGACAATTTCCAAAAGGTGTCTTCGCAATCTTGATATGTTAAAAATTACAATTTATTTACACAGCGGACATATCCACTTGCAACAGTTCGCAGTGAAGAACTCGAATCAGATTGTATGCCGGGTCTTCGATAGGTGCTGACATCAAATCCATGTTATCATGGGAGTTGTCATTATCAGCAAGAGCGGAATCCATATTCAAGCCGTGGTCTTCAGGTATAGGAGAATCACCAGAGTCAGTGTTCATGGTCAAAAACGGCGATTTTAATAGAAAACGAAGCTCACTGTGATGCAAATGTAAACAAAGTTATGAAATGACATTTCTAATATTGTCAACTGACAAATTTCAGTGTTGGATTTGTTAGGATGCATTATGTAGATCATTTTAAAATCATCATTTTATATTTTTTAAGTTGACTAAACGTGTTAACATAAAATGCATCGGGACAGGAAAAATATATTAAATAAAATCTGGCTTGAATAAACTTTTAAAATGTGGTAGTAGTTTTTCGAAAATCATTTCTACCAACGGGTTTTATAATAATGGCAATACTACAATGTCATTCTGCTACGATTCCATTACGAGACCACTGGCCGACCAATGATCGACCATTGTAATTTAGCAGATTACGAACTTTTAGCACAATGACAGTGGGATCGTGTTGGAATGACTAAGTTATATAAAATAGCAGACTTGAGGCCCTGATTGGGTTGCAGGTTGTTCGAAAAAGATACCGCGGCTCCGCAACATAAAGGCAAAAAAAGGAACATGGATGGGCTTTAGCCAGTACAAGTCTCACATTCCCTCCCACTCCGCCTAGAGCGAGGGAACATATTTGATGATTTTACATCTGCAAAAGAGAGGGACTTCAAAATAGTGAAGGAAGGTATCAAGATATTCCGTAATTGCCAGTGTAAAGGGAGTGGACGATTTGTTTAGGTACTACGTATGAAAATACTCGTATTAATCATCATTTGGTAATACTCGTATTAAACAAAACAAACATGTTTTGCATGAGACTAAATCCTTACTTAATAGGTATTATAAAAGCGAAAGTGAGTTTGTTCGTTTGTTTGTTACGTCTTCGGGCCTAAATGGCTCTACCGATTTTGATGAATTTCGGTACAGAAATAGTTGGGACCCTGGAGACGGACATAGGTTAAAAATGAGAAAAGGGGGAGAAAGAAGGAAGAAAACGGGACGCAAAGATACATTTTTTATATCGTTACGCGGGTTAGCGTTAGCCCAAAATAAATATGCCACGCGGACGAAGTCGCGGGCGAAAGCTAGTTTTCATAATACTTAAATGTGAACACATAAGTTACATTTCAGAGGACAGGTAATGCTGTAGCAACGACTGTCAAAGATGTGCAAATAGATCAACAGCTTAAAGTGCTTTCCGAGGCACGGAGGAAACTTGGCGGGTGAGCACCCATCAACAGACCAACCTAGGGAAGCCCGGCTTAACATAAAGTTTATTTTTTATTTTAAAACGGTGAAAATCCTAGTGTGGGGACACTACACTACACCAACGGATTTTCTACTGTATCGTGGGTGCATTTACAAACATTTAAACTCACATAACTACACAAAATCAAAAGTCATTTATTCAAATTAGGCTGATTATTAGAACTTTTTGAACGTCACATTACGAGACAGTCACACAAAAAAGTATTTCGCAAGCACAAACCGCCAGACCCGGAACAACTATCTGTAGACCATACAAATATTAGTCCCGTGTGGGGATCAAACCCGCGACACGCAGCGCAGCAATCGATCACTCAGCCACTGCGACAACCGTGCTGTCAAATATTTATTTATTAAAACTTCATGCACAAAAACATTGTACAGTCAGGGGTGTGAAGTGCAGAGGCATAATTACAACGTAACAGCTTGACGTTTAGTTTGACTTACGACCTTATATATTCAAGCATATAATGTAGTCTTTGTCGTCAACAAGTGATTGTAGCTCATAATTTCAATTTGTAAATTAGAATCAGGATGGCTTACCGGTTAATCGGGTTCCGACAGACGTGCGAATCAATTAGCCGTAAGTTCAAATCTAACGCAAGATTGCAGACTTTTTGTAAATTTTTATTTGGTTGGTAGTAATGGGACAGAAATATTATATTCTTTACGTTGTTTGCTTTGTTCACACAATAATTCGTTAAGTTAGGGAGGTTAAGTAAACGTTTAAAAACTCCCGTGGCGGACTATAGATTACATTGCTATGAACTGTGCGAGCACTATACAGTCAGTGCGTTTACTTGTAGAGTTTTGTCTCAACATTCAACAGATAACACACACTAATAAACTGTAGTCGCACTAAGCGACATTATAATTATCTCTTTTGCATTTACGCGTTATAGTGGCTACCCGTTCGTTACATTGCATTGCTAAAATTCGCTCGATTTTAGTAAGTACTGCTAGCTGTTTGAGTGTAGTCGTGGATTTACGATTGAAGTGTCCCGAGTTCGAATTTCATATACAGCGCAAATTAGTTTTTGTTTCTTTGAAACCATATGTAAGATTTAATCAAAATTTGTTACGTTTGTGTTAAATAAGTAATATTAACTTCACTATTCATGTGATTTGAAATTTATGTTTGCGGTGTTAGAAGGGGAAATAAAAAAGGCGTGCTGAATGAAAATAAAAATGTTTATTCGTTTTATTATACAATAACAAACTTTTATGAGAATTGTGACGTCACATTCCTACCTAGTTTAAATAAGTTCACATGTAACTTTTTGACTCTTATTTTTTGTTGAGTAGTGGGTATACAGTCAATTATTCATATTAACTTATCAAGAAAAGGATATTCTAAAGTGTTGATTACCCACTTATTTTAGTTAAAGGCTCGTAAATATTTAAATATCATTGTGTGTCGGTATTCATCAGAGATTTAATGATAACTAATATTTATAATTTAGACCTTATGAACATGTTTTTTTATGTAACGTCACAATGAATGCATTGAGGTTATAGCTTAAGTGTTCATTTTCTTAGCGAAAAGAAGATTGAAACTAAACCTCAACTTAAGAATTATGCATTTATGTTAATGTTACACAATATTTAGTTACACTGCCTAGAATAAAAACCAAAAGATATAGGTATTATTAATATTTAGTGTATCCCCCGTTATTATCTATACAGTCAAGTAGACGTTTGCGCATGGAACCTACAATATTGCTACATATCTCGGTTCCTCTTAAACTTTCCCACACCTCCAAGCAATGTGCTTTTAATTGTGGAATACTCCTCTCATCCCGGGAGTCCCACCTTTGCACCATCAAACCCCATAGATTTTCTATGGGGTTGAGGTCGGGTGATCGCGCTGGCCATGGAACAACAATGATCTCCGGGTGATTTTGAAACCATTCACGCACAGTGCTCGCCCGGTGAATAGGACAATTGTCCTGGACAAATGCTAAATGTGTCAGCTCATCAGCTGGGTAAATGTTGCGCACAGTTGGGAGCATGACGTCATTTAATACTTCTACATAAGTAGAACTGTTGGCGCGAGGAAGAATAAAAGCAAGTTCTCCTGGCCCTGCTGCACTCATCCATCCCCACATATTAATAGTAATTCGACCTGATTCTGTATTAGGGATTACGTTTCTTTCGCACCAACGAGTGTTATCCCTGCGCCATAAATGAAGCCTACCCTTTTGACTTGACTTAAAAGTCTTTTCATCTGAAAATATGGTGCTATTCCAGTCAAAATCTAAATAGTCGCGAGCGAAACGTAACCTTTCTTGTTTGTGTCGCTCTGTCAGGAAGGGCTATTTAGCGGGAATGCGGTGATGCAAGCCTTCAGCGTGAAGGGCACGGCGCACAGTATTAACGGAGGTGCCGAATAATTCCGCGAAGTGTCGTGTTGGTGTAAAGCCATTCATTTCAAATTCGTCTACCATTTGGCGTCGCTGTGCCTCGCTAATGAGCGGCGGCCTTCCACTTCGCTGTCGACTCGCAAGGCTACCCTCTTCCTCATATCTTTTAATCCACCGACTTACGGTATTCCTCTAAAACAAAAAAGAAAATGATATTAAGCAGCTATATAAAAATATGGCTCCTTTTCTGGAGGGTATAAAAAATTGCTTACGAAATGTTCTCAAACCTAATTAATATTTATTTGTAGCTGCAATGCATCAACACATCATCCGTCCGCTGCTCGACCGATATCTACAATGCGAACGACGCGCCACCACACATACTATTTAGGAACTACATTTGTTTATTAATGTCAGCTCGTTCCTATTGGCCGTGAATATGTAATGGGAGACCTGTTACTCCCACCATTATATTTTAGTATTAAGCCTTGTACATATTCCTGTAACCCTCAGTCTATTCGCCACCTCAATACAACTCGCTACACCTAAGTACATCTGGAGTATTATTTACTACACACCACCTAAGCGCTACAGTGGTGACCCCGACGTGATTTGAACACGCAACCTTCTGAACCTTCCAAACAACACGGTCATTCCAACGTACGGAGAGAAGACATTACAACTGGATCTCAACCTACGCAGACCGTATACCTGGAAATTCATTATCGCCGCAGTCAGCAAGCCCATCATCGGTGCTGATTTCCTAAAACTTCATCAACTTCTTGTCGACGTAGCCGGCCGATGTCTCGTCGACAAAATAACCAACCTCACCACCAGAGTACCAGTCACCTACTCCGCCGAACCAACAGTGAGAAGCATTGATGTTGATCAGCCTTTCCACCATTTGTTTATTAATGTCAGCTCGTTCCTATTGGCCGTGAATATGTAATGGGAGACCTGTTACTCCCACCATTATATTTTAGTATTAAGCCTTGTACATATTCCTGTAACCCTCAGTCTATTCGCCACCTCAATACAACTCGCTACACCTAAGTACATCTGGAGTATTATTTACTACACACCACCTAAGCGCTACATATTTATTCATAAAACTATTGGCATTGTTTTAATAACATTACTTAACCGTCAATAATAGTCCTACATTAATTAATTTGTAACAGCTAAAAAACAATAAATAGTGAATTTTAAAAAAACAAAAATTATAATCAATAAAATTTTTACTAAACAATATTATTGTTAATAAAAATCCTTATGTTATTATGATTATGGTTCTCACGACAAAACACAGTAACATCCTCCGTTTTTTTTATAGTCGTTTAATAAAAAGAATTACAGGTTTAAGTTACAATCCACAAATATAATACTCACATTTAGTCCGGTTTCATCAGATATTTGTGTTCTATTTAGACCACTTCTATGCAGCGCAATTATGGTTGCTTTCGTCTCAATATTAATATTTGAGTGCATTTTGATTTTTGAGAATAATTAATAAAAAGCCACACGTCACTAACCCACAACTACAACCAATCGACAACGTGAATTCCGATTAAGTTAAAAACTCATTGCTACCCAACAGAAATATTAATTCTGTAGATCATTTTCTATGATCTACCATCATAACTTTGCTAATTGTGTGAACAAAGCGAACAAGTTTAAGAATATAATATTTACCCATTACTTCCAATCAAGTAAAAACTTACAAAAAGACTATCGATTCAGCGTAAGATTTGAACTCACGGCTCACTGTTTCACTCATGTAACCGAACCCATTTAACCGCTTAGTCATATGGACTCGAAATTTTTGGTTGAAATTATAAGCTACAATAACTTGTCGACGGCAATGACTTTTTGCTTGAAAATAGAAGGTCGTAAGTCAAACTAAACGTCAAGCTGTTGCCTCGAGAGTTTGCCACTCGAATTCTGGCGCTGACTGTACAAAGGCGGACTTAATGCCTTGGGCATTTACTACCAGTCAACCCGAAATATCGAAATATCGACCCGAGCGGCTGATATTATTTAACCAAAAGCTCCTCTACAGGGAGTAGAACACTTATAACCTACACAATTTACCACAAAAATTAACTCGCACAAAATATCAATATAAAAACAATCCAGTGGAGCACATAGTCGTAACGCGTTTATAGCTAATAACATAATGGCGGTGCTCCATTAACGCGGGGTCCCCGCCGCGCTGTGATGGGGCACAATTGGACCCCCGCAGGATCACTGCCTCGAGGACTTTATTATGGTGACCCACGCTATTTGCGGATGCTGTGGTTTGTTAGTAGGTTTGGTTAAAAAGTTAAACTTCGTAGTTAGGTATACTGAATCATACAACGCAATGAGGGAACTGATACATCATACATACCATAGTCTTATGTTAATGGCAATCTAAGTGAATTGAGGCGGGTCTAAGTATGTTTTACTTTTTTTTTAAACGTAGAAATTCCTACTGAGGGGTCACTAAGAATTTCTCCTGTATCGTGGGTGCGTTTACAAACATTTAAACTCACACAAACAGCCAGACCCGAAACAACTATCTGCAGCTCATACAAAATCGAACCCGCGACACGCAGCGCAGTAGTCAATCGATCAGCAACTGCGCCAATCGTGCCGTGTCATCATCTGCCTAGCCTTCAAATTCAAATTCATTTAAAAATGCCAAAATGGAGACTAGACTTATCGACATTATTTTTAGTTTTGCAACACTATTTTATCAATTCTAACTACTATTCAACTACTTTAAATTGATCCATTGCTTTTGACTTCAAAAAATATCAATAAATTTTTAAATTGTACTTTTAAGAAAGAGAGATAGAGCTCATATTGCATGGTTAGCCACAAAACAACAGAGAGAGACCCAACAAATCGGCTAACTTCACTTCACAGAACCGAAGCCATATATTTCTCTGTAGCCCACAAATAATACTTCTAAACAAAACAATTGACAGTATAATGCTTTTTGCTCATATTCTGGTGGCAAATCGTAAAAATTCCCCGCATTCCGACTTACGAGCCACTTTGAATCAATATTCGAAAAAGACTAAAGGGAATGTATGAGCAAATGAAGTTGTAACAATGGGCGAAGCTTTCCATCTTAAAAAAGTAACATAACTCATGAAATTGCAACTGAAAAGCAACCTTAGAATACGAAGTTTAAAGTAGGTTTTGCATGTAGTGCAAGTGTCGCGTAGGAACGCAACGTTTTTGCAGTCAATTTGCATATCTTCTTCCCTTTTACTCTTACAAGAGTATGGTAAATAGCTGGAATAGTTTTAAGAAACTGGCCTCTGTATTCAAAATCTATTTTAGATAATGTTTGTCTGGTGCAAAAGTATTTTCTAGAATCTAGTTAGAATATTTTTCGATTCTAGAAAACTCCACTTTGTGATACCATCGTCAATATGAATGTCAATTTTATTGTCTGACTAGCTTTTGCCCGCGGCTTCGCTCGCGTTAAATTTAAGGTAACACAGTTCCCCTTTCCTGATTTACATGTAACCTGCCTGGGCTGCCTGTAGTTTTTGCCATTGCGCGTTTCAAGTTTTCCCTTTTTCCCCTCTTTCTCCCTGATTTCTCACATAAAAAATAGCCTATGGCCGTTTCTAGGGTCTCAATTATCTCTGTACTAAAATTCATCAAAATTGGTTAATTAGTTTAGGCGTGAAGACGTAACAAACAAAAACTAATTTTCGCTTTTATAATATAAGTAAGGATTCTCTGTTGCTTTGAATAAAAAAGTATTGTACATTGGTGAAAAGGTCATTGAATATGTGTCTTATTTCTTCTAGAATAAAGCTTAGTTATGGATTTTAAGGTGGGATAATGTAGTAAAACTACCAGGTTGTATTTCTTCAACACCACATTTTTAAACTTTCCGTCGGAAACTTGAATGATTGATTACAGACTTGGTTATACGGTCTTAAGTCTGTAAGTCCTTTACAAGATTTGCTACTGTCATAACCAATAAAGACTGTAAAACAAAGTGTCTACTACTTATATCATGGTAAACTATTTATTTTCAAAGGGGAACCCCAGGCATTGGTGTTGCCATTCAAAAACCTTTGCTAAAGTTACTAAAATTTATTTTAAAATGCGAATTAGTGCAAATTATACATAAGATTAGTCAACCAATGTTTATAGAATATGGTTTCCTACATCGTGTCCAGTGTTATGCTACTAACTGACAAATGCTTGCACTGACTGGACAGGTCCACTCAATCTGTATGGTGCTTTCTTAAAAAGACCACTTCAGACACTAATCTGCATAGTCCTCATGTAAGTTGACCAAGATTTTTTTGGCTGGACTTTAAAAGAGACTATGACCTCTGAGTTTGTTTCGGCTGTTTCTTGTCAGAGTAGTCGGGTACGAAACACCGGCCTCATGTAGTTTAAAAAAAAAGACGTGTAAAAGTGTTTGTGAAAACCTACTTGCAAAATAAACATCATTTATCATTTACTTAGTTTGTTTGAAAAACATTTTTTCTATTTCATTCGATGTTATAATTTTATCTAATAGTTTTAGATTATTCTTATGATCTAATATATAATGAGCCATTTAGCCCTGTTACAAATAACATCTGCTAACAGTTCGTTTTTATTTTATGTGTGTGTCGTACTAGTTGTAGTAATGAATCAAAAAAACCTAATTAAATTAAAAGACCACCTAATTCAATTCTAATAAGCACAAATTACACTTCACAAAACAACCCGAGATATACTCACTATTTCACTAATTAAGTCACGCAAACTCGTTAATATTAATATTTCACGCCATGCTAATTGTCCAAAATATCACTTCACTTATTAAAACATACATCAGCATATACGAAGTTGGGCCATTGTGTAATACTCGAGACCCAGCGGGGGCCATCGTGAATAGCGGTTCCAAACTACTTAATAAGGCGATAATTGCGAGGCTATTACGTGGCCACCCCACCCGATATGCCACCGCTGGGATGGGGTGGGACAACTATATGTTTGTGTGTTTTGTTTGACGCCTTTTAATTAAGGACTTAGGAGGTTTTGAATAAGGATTGTCTTGCTTTTCTACAAAACAGACATGGCTAACTTACGTAAATATAAAGAAGAAAAGAAAGAAAGAAAAATGTTTATTACGACGGGCACACAAAATAAAATAAACATTAAACAATAAAAACATTACAAATACATATACGGACAAAACAAAATATCATGCTTGTAATTCCCGGAGGGTATACCTATTAGTACAAACACATTTCGCCAATTATTTTTAGTTCCTAATAGAAGGCGATGTTTGCTTTCACTATGGACGCTCTTAATGTGCTCGTTTTTCTACATCGTTCTCACATGTATGTATAATCTCATATTTATTATGATTTAAAAGAGTGTCCATGGAGTTTCTTGCCCATTCTTCTCCATAGAGATCTACGCTTTGGAACTACCGGAAGAGTACTGTACTACACAACTACAGTACATTCACAAGTTATTATGCCTTGTGACTGGGACTGTAGCAGCATCTTTTTTTTGTTTTATGACATTCAAAAGTGCCTGTAATGGTTTAATTGAAATAAATGCTTTCAGTTTGAGTTTGTGTTAGTGTCATACTGATAAATTCTTGAGGGAAAAGGTCTTTATCAATTTGGTGGACCTGGGAATCGATCCAGGACCTCATGCAACGAGACAGTATTTAGAAACAAACTGGTAGATTTTTTTTGCGTATCGTTTTAGTTCCACTATATAATTCATTTTTTTTTTTTATAAAATGCAGTTCTGATGGCAGCTTGGTAAGATGAATGAAACATGTTTGAGAATCCGGAACAAGCAAAGAAAAAAAAACTCAACAATTAAAGGAAACCAATCTCATTTGAATATTTAGAATTAATCAATCAAAGAGGATAGATATATTTCGTGAATATCACCGACAAACATGGGCTATCGAAAAATCTTGGCATCATATCATTGATAGATTCAATGACTTAAACGTTGATCAATTTGTAAAATAATCAACGTTAAAAGCATTACAGTAAGAAATTAATGTCATTACAATTAAAAGTATCAACAAATCAGACTTCAGAGGTTTGTTATTTCTCTTTTATTTAAGATACCTTTATGTTCCAGCACATAATTATTTAATAAATAAGCGCTCAAACTGTAACAAAATTTAATTTAGAAACAAAATGGAGGCGCTCACGAAACAAAACGCCGTCAAGCGGTTTACGAACGAACATGAAAATGTTTATTGTGAAAATTCATTACCAACTTTAGAAGGGGCTTGCTTAATTTTCTTTAATATTAACTTGTACAGACCCCTTTTTAATTAATATCGACAAAATAGTCGAGTCGACCGCGAGTTGCGCGCTCCTGATAAAAGTTTTTAGGGATGTTACACATTTTTCTTTTCTTTTATCGATATGGCATTTGTAGTCTTTAGGAATTTTGTACCTGATGAGATTGTTCATCAGCATAATTACTGTCCAGCAACCGCATCAAATCATCGATTTATAATAAAACAGCAGTATGTATTGCTAGTTATTATGTTTCTTCCTCGTGTTGATGTCAAATTTATTTGTGCAAGTTATGCTTGAATAAGAATTCCACCATATTGACAGCGTTTTGAGTATTTTCGGACAAGTTTGTCAAAGTGTCGGCTCGGCAGGACATGACAGGGACAGAAATATACATTAAGACTCTAACCAGCAAACCATAAAATCATCGGAAGATATCAAATAAATAAAAAGAAAATACGTAAACCCCAAAACATCGACATTACCACCTGCCATCACTTCACGATATTAATTTCAAAATTGGTTTAAATAGGTATTACGCCGCTTGTTAGCCCCGGTCCAAAATGAACTCATTAAAACTATAAAAGCGGCGGTAATTAAGGCCGCACCCCCCTCCGCTGCCCGCTGCAACCCTCCCCCCCTTTCCGGCCCCTCTGGGGGTTGGGCTTAGGCCCCACAACCACCCTGTTTTCAACGAGGGACAAAGAGTATTTAGGAGTGGAAGGTGTAACTCCAATAACAAAACTAATGAATGTTCAATGTGAGAATTATCTCTTCACAGCCTGCGTAAAGCCGGTTAGTTTCCCTCACTTGTCAGTTTATTTAACTGGACACTTTCGCTGATTGGACAATTCGATAGTAGCGTCTACTAGTCAGTTTCCATAATTCCTGGATTCGTCAGTATGGTACACTCGGCAAAAAATATAACAAACAATGAAATTTGATAATTTAACATGCCGTAAGGAACCTTTAAATCAAATGATACTTCAACTTGTATTTTTGATGTATGTAAATTATATAAATACTACTACTAACATAACTGATTTTTGAATGTCACACAATACAATTTGTCTATATATTATTCCATTTACTAGGTACAAATAGGTTAATCGTTAAATAGATCTTAATACATACTGAAATTATTAAACGTGTGTGCAATTACCCACTGACTATACTTCTACTAACGAATTGAATAAAATCAATCAAAGCTTTTATGTCAATTAGACTATTAAAGGCACTTTTGAATGTCCAAAACAAAATGAAGCTACAGTCCCGGTCATAGAGCATAATTACTAGTGAAGTACTGCTGTTGCCCATCCCAAAGCGTTGATCTCTATGGAGAAGAATGGGCAAGAAACTTCATGGAAAAAGCTAGTTAAATAAAAATAATATTTTTTCTCTTCCAGTGTCTTCTCTAGATCCACGCGCGCTCTCCGTCGGGCGGCAGGCTTTATTGCAGGCGACATTACAGGCCGGGAGCGCGGTAATTTTCAACTAATAACCTGTTTCATTCTCACTGCCTTTTTCTCACTTTACAGTTAAACAGCAGCTTGTCTGTTGTAACTGCCAGAAAATAATATTTTTGTAATTCAAGGTGGTGTGTTTTAGTACTTGGAGATAACGTAGGGAGAGTTAAGTTAGGCTTCCTCATTAGTTCAATAATTGATGTCTTTATTAATGATTTACCGTAGATGGTGGTATGCAAAAGCAACGTATAGATAAAGTCGAAAACTCTGCCCAGAGACTTTTGGCCAATACTTGTCCAGTATACCATGAGCATTAAACATAAGTGTGGAAACGTGGGGTACTGTATAATTTTTGTAGTGATTTTGACCATAATTATTAACAGATGGTAAATGTTGTATTATAATCGATAGCGACATTGAAACTTAACCAACACTTTTTCTCAATTATCAATACCTCATAAAAAGATATCGGAATGCGCTACACAAAACCAGTGCTCTATATTACCCTTTGATTAAACGAAATGCAAGTCATAGGAAGAAGTCATTACTCCGCAATGGAACGACGTAGACTAAACAATCATCAGAAGAAACAGTAATCGATATTGCAAAATTGTAATACTTCTTAAATCACAGTACCACTCAATAATCTATTTGACCAAACCTTTCTCCTCTTATCAGTTCACAAACAAACAATTTGTGTAATGCAAAAAGAGAAAGGGAAAAGTGGAAAATAATCAGCTCGCCCTAATACGATAATCAAGCCATTACCGAGGCAATCGGCGGCGCTGATTCGATATCGATAAAATTACTGGACGCACTGGTTGTAGGGATGGACAACAGTGCGAATATTTATCAAGTTAAGTAGTGGTGTTTGTATTAACTTAGTAAAGATTTAGTCGAACCGGTAAGGACAATAAGTTGTGAACACCAAACTAGGGCTTCATACTTTTGATGTCAATGTCCGGTCCACAGGTTTAACCGAACCTTAAGAGATCCTTGTGCATTGTTTTTGTATAAGTTTAAGAGCTATTAGCTAAAATATTGCAATATGGAGTTTTACTCCTATAATTAAAGTAAGTCTGGTATCGCCAACACGTCTTGTATAAGCGTGGTGTTCAATGCCCGTGCCTACTCTGTATGAGAAAACGCCATTGCCCAGCAGTGGGACAGTTACAGGCTGGTATTATATTTTAACTACATACTCAAGTGCGTTTAATTTGTCGTTACAATTTATAGGACTAAGGAGAGAGAGAGATTCTTAGTCTATCGCCGTAGTCTCTTGTTTAGGGATGGGAAATCATAAGCTACCCAAAACTCACCGTACACGGACCCGCCTCTACAGTGGCTGGGAATCTCACGGCACCAGACGTCCGGAGTGTTTCTCGCGGCGGCTGGGTTCGTTTGATGTTCATCACCACTGTTTCCCAAAAAAATACTTTTGTTCTTAGTTATGTTCAGATCAGAATTACCATCTGCCAAACCTTGTCTTAACTATGGTAAGGTCAGCTGCCTGTCCTACCAGATGCAGCTGAATACTAGGATTTAACATTAAGGAACTGACCAGACCTCGATATCCCAGATGATGGTTGATATAATGCCGTAGCAATAGGTACTAGATGTCAGTAATTCGGGATGCCAACTACCTGTAACTAGCAACAAAACAAAAACGAATATCAAGGCTTTAAGTTCCACCGTAGATGTGGGTCTTAGTCTAGTTCTTACACGGTGAGCAACGGGTAGGTGACCGTCCGTTGTGTCCGTCTATTGACGACAGGCCGTGTCAAGGGTGTGTTCGTGTTCCAAGAGGTCAGTAAAATAGGGGCCTGCCAGGGCTACTACCTGCTGGGGTTGCGGGTTGTTCGAATAAGATACCGCGGCCAGGGTAAAAGAACATGGGCGGATTTTAGCCAGTTAAGTATTCCTCGTTCCGCCCAGAGCAGGGGAAATTAAATGATCAGCAGTTCGCAAAAAAAAAAAAGTCTTCAAGTTGGGCAAACGGACAGTCCGTATGTCCGCCCCGTAAATCACTTTATCGTCAGGGTTATTCGGAGGCGATTTCCGAAAATCAATCGGTGGCCGGATCAGATAGCGTGATGTATGGCGCTGGCGGGCAACCGGGATCTCTCATTACCCCAACGGTTTTATTCCGAAGATGTTCTCCTTAATTTGGTTCTATTGCAGTTGAAGATATTTATAAAAACTTCATGAAACTTGATTATTACCTGTAGTTATTTTCTGTGTTGACTCCAACATATATTATGCAAAACCAATGGGTACTTATAAAAGCATTCAATTTAAACTACAAGGCATGATCAAGTGCTAGGAATATTTCTGAGCCAATTTTTTTTCAAACTGTTTTTGTATATAATGGTTTTAGAAAATAGGTAACGTTCTAAAAACATATTTTTTTTCAGATTCTTTTATTTTCTTTTAGATAAACTGTCGCGTTTTTTTTTCACTCGACTCACTAGACTCGATCAGCCATCTTTTTCTGGGCTTACCATGCTGCCGTTTACTGCTGTTTGGGACTGTCTGTGTGGGTCCCAAATAGCACTAAAAGGCAGCATCTTTTCACAAAGACTGGCCAATAAAAATTTTGGTTAGGGACCAGGCAAAGAGGGAGGGAGCAGGGAGCCTTTGCCTTGCAGTGGGATACAAATGGCTGAATCTTCTCATATATGTATATACGAAATTCTCTTGTCACCGTTTTAGTTACCGTACTCCTCCAAAATGCCTTAACCGATTTTTATGTTATTTTATATGGATATTCGGTAGGTGTTACAATCGATCGCAATATATTTTTCGTACCCCTAATTGACAAAGTTGGCCCTCTCCTGAAAAGGAGCTGAGCAGCAGGTGAAGCCCTTTTATCTTCACAAAGTATAAAATAAAGTCACTTGTACACAATAAAGTCTGTCTGTTCGCACAAATCCTCTAAACTATTCATACGGATCTTAATACAGTTTTC
Source organism: Ochropleura leucogaster (assembly GCA_958449745.1). Lineage (NCBI taxonomy): Eukaryota > Metazoa > Arthropoda > Insecta > Lepidoptera > Noctuidae > Ochropleura > Ochropleura leucogaster. The sequence continues at coordinate 6,059,940 of OY288223.1, read as the reverse complement.
AACAAAAGATAGAGTGAACCAAGAGGAAGGTTTATATGTATGTATAATATTAGTATCTACATTACACTTGTGTGAAACCGGGTGGGTCGCTAATAATAACGCTAATATAAATCCGTCCGTCACAATTTTAAATTACATATCCTCAGTGAACGATAACTAACAAATCATTGACTCAACTACGTAAAAAGAATATTTAAGACTAGCTGCGCTCCATGGCTTCGCCCGCGTGGTGATAGAAAAAGTATCCTATGTGTTTTTCCAGACTATAATCTACCTCTGTGCCAAATTTCATTAAGATCCGTTCAGTAGTTTATTCGTGAAAGAGGATCAAACATACATCCATACTCACAAACTTTTACACTTACAATATTAGTAGGACATTGCTGCTTTAGCTGTCCAGCTAGAGATTTTAACTTAAAAATCATCAATTACATGTACAAATCAGCTTAAAGCCAATCCATTTAAAAATCAAGCCGATCAGATCAACGTCAGCAATAAATCATTCACAGTCAATTTACAACCTTTCTTCGACAACCAGAGACAAAGCTTTCAAACTGACTAATCCGAGATAAGGGAAACACATGTACAATTAGACTATACCTCATTACCTAGCTAAAATTTCAGTACACATATCCCACTTAACACCTTCATTGGAATTACAACTCTATCTTTAAATTCGAAAGTTGAGATTCAAATGATGTGTTGTGGTAGTTGGGTTGTTTTGTTATAAAAGGGTTTGAACAGTAGTTTTAATACATAATCTGTGTATTAGCATCACAAAACGTTCATTCATCAGGACATCAAGCGACGTGATTGTGGACTTGATAAGTGTGAGGACATTGGATTTTAGGGAGCTGATGATACCACTGTAGAAGATTTGAAGAGTTAATTTTGTGGAGATTCAAGTAAATTAGTACCTATTGAATCTGTAGATTTTATGTATCCATTCTAAAATCTCCTCGTTATCTCTCAACAAAATTTATATTAAGCCATATCTGGACCAAGTAGATCTTATTTGTTTTCTTAGTGGAGCCAAATGTTACAACAGTAATTGTGATTTTTTGTTTGTTTTTGTTTATTAGATAGAAAGAAGAAAATAAAGCGTGTGCAAAAGTTGAATTTATGTTTCTTCTTGCTTTATTAACTTAACTAGGTACATCAACATTCACTCTAAAATTTAAATTTTTAACCATCTCACTAAAATGATAACTATCACACTGAAACAGCTTTTAACCAATCCGTATTGCAAATCCGACGATCGAGATAAAACACAAACTAATTATAGTAAACTGCGCTCCCTTCATCGCATACCCTTGATGTGACGTATGGAAATAACAATAGGATTCTATGCCAACACACCAACATATCAAACACAGAAATATAACCATAGAATATCTTATTGGTGAGGAATAAGGTTGGATTTAGCGTAGTTTGTAGTTCAGGAGCTGCAACCATAAGGTTGTCAGGACCAAAACATAGTTTTCAATCAAAAAAGGCCGAGGACAGATTTCAACTAACGATAGTCTTCTGTTTATTTATGAATAAAACAAATTCGAGATCCTATTTGTGATAAAATTAATTGGATTTAGCTTTTTTTATCGTCGATTCGTTGATAATTTCTTTATTTATTGTTGTAATAACGGCTATAATGGGTGCTTTGATTACCGCCCTTTTAATATATCTTCCGGAAATTCATAATATGCTCTTCAGCTCCTGAATCAAAAGAGTCTGGATTGATTGAGTGCATCATGCTTGAGTATTTGTCGTTGCATATTATTTTCATATCAATTAAAATAAACACACAGATAAGATAAACAGAAAGTTGTTCGAAAGAGATACCGTGTCCCCGGAACATAAAGGGCAAAAGAAGGAACATGTTTTTAGTCAATAAAAATCCGCGGGGAAAGTCATACGATAATTTCCCATCTGCAAAAAAAGTGTGACAAACACATACATGGTTTTAGCAGCATGGAACATCCCTTTTCATAGACTGAGCTCAACTGCAACAGCAACCAACAATTATAAGCGAACAATAAACGAAATATCCTTGGAATTGCTGTGCTATGGCCAGCATGAGCGGTATTGATAGTTTGTGAGAAGCAGCCGGTCGGTTTGCATATTAACATTCCTCGCGAGACGCTCGCTGCGCCCCGCGGCCCCGCCCGCGCCACTCGAGATGTCTCAATCCTGGTACAGAGCAGTGAAATGGACGAATATGAGAGAGTAGCTGCAAGTTTTCATCAACTGACGTGGCTAGTTACGTAATTGTTGCCAAGGCTTTCTTTTTCGTTGCAAATACAATTTTAAAAACAAAAAAACGACAGCACGTTTGGCACAATGGTTGAACGGTTGCTGCTGCCCTATGTGTTGCGGTTAGATCCCCGTACGGAAGAAATATTTGATTGGCCTCAAACCTGTAAAAATGTAGAATTTTTTTCCGTAAATAGATATTATTACATTTTGAAAATTGTGAAAATATTACAAGTGAACCGGTGCACGAGAACTCTTAAAAAACGAAAATTTAATGTAAATTATTAAAATTTTCGTATTTTTAAGAGTTTATTCATATTAATATAAATGATACTGTAATGACGTTTAAGACATGTCATTGTCATCATTGCTGCATGCAGTGATAGTTCTTAAACATGTTTTAAAGCTTTTTTCTTTCTTTAGTCAATATGACCCACCAGTTCGTCTAAATATAGACCTAGTTAATATCAGGAGCATTTTATTTACTTTTATTTATTTATTTAAACTTCATGTACAATAGTGGTACATAGGCGGACTTAATGCCATAAGGCATTCTCTACCAGTCAACCTTTGGGTAAAATACGACAACATTGTGATATATATAGGGTGGGTACAATACATAAAATATCTAAAACTATTTTTGCAAAAACATAATTATATTTTTATACGGATACTTACTGTTTGCCGGTGGATCTTAGTAATTCGCCCACGGTGTGGTTATACTACCGGGATAAATACCCCATGTGTTAACTTTATTTGTGTCAAACATATATCCATCCCAAATTATTAACAGAAATATAAATCCATCCCAAATTCTTCCCTTGGCTGCGCTGCGTGTCGCGGGTTCAATCCCCACACGTAACAAATATTTGTATGGCCTACAGATAGTTGTTCCGGGTGTGCCTGTTCGTGTATGTGAAAATCGTTTTAAAAGTAACAGAGGATTTAATTTCTAACAATTTAAACCAACTTTAAAGCCACAAACTCTCTGTCCTTCCCGCTACTCTGTATCTGTTAGTTCCGACACAAAATCCGCGATTTTTCCACGTGTTTTATTTGTGCAACGACGTCGCGCCGCCATGACAATAACCCACTATATTATCCCACTGCTCGGGAATATTCAAATTTATGATATACGAAGGGGGCAGCCGCCATTTTTGCCATCTCAACGTGTTCCATGAAGCAGGATTAATAGTTTCATGTGATTGTTTTATGTGACTGCGTGGACGCAATTGAAAGGTTTAAATGTTGAAGGTTTTATATGTTTGTGGTAGGTATGTGAATGTTTGTTGTAAAGTGAAAGTTAATCGATAGCCTTCTGGGCACTTTTTCTATTGACAGCAATGTAAAGTGATTTTTTTACGGCCTGTAATTCTTTTACCTGTTATGAGACTTGTATATATGTTTTAATTGTTTGTGATTAGTTAATAATGTATTACATAGATGTTATTTTAAAGTTTTAAAGTTGTACTAAAAAATAAATTCATGTGAGCAAAAAGCAATTCAATAAATCTTGATTTCTTGTTCAATGATCTTGACTGTACATTGAAAAGATTTTCTGAAACACATACGCATTATATTCTAGACAAGAATGTAATGCCATCCTAGCATACCCTGGTTAACCCATACTTGACAACACTGTGGGAGCCCAATGCAATTTTTAAGATTTTTTACATACAGAAACGGTAAGCGATCTACATATGGAAGTAGTAGCTGGCGCCCGCGGCTTCGCCCGCTGGTCAGGTCCCCCTTACCACTTATGGGTTTGAAAGATAGATAGTAGACGATTCTCAGACTTACTGATTAGCCGTTTCGGAGGAGTATGGGAACGAACATTGTGACACGAGAATTTTATATTTTGGATTAGATTAGATAGATAAAAAAAACATCAGGATTTTGAATAATGAAGTGAAGGGCTATTATTGGTAGAATAATGATGTCTCTCAAGCAAGAATGTTGCTTTGAAACTCAATAAGTAGCACCAAGAAAGTCATGTTCATTATCTTCCTCACAAGATGAACATGTTCACTTTTACCATTCTCCACTGTCAACCGTTACACAGAAACCATTCACGCCATCATTCACTCCCTCTTCGTTCTTATTACTCCTTACCTAAACTTGTCTTTGGCCTACCAACAAAATAAGCCGATAAAATCAACAGCAATAATAATTATAATTAAACGTCAATTAAAAATATAACAGAACAAACACAACCATTGCAAACATAACTATAAATCAAGCCAATCTTCTGATCTCATTACTAAGGATCGCAGGCGCAACACAGCGGTTTAAATCAAGGAATTAGCGATTTAAACTATTTTAATCTAGCTTTAGAGTCGAACAAAACGTATCAATTAAGACAATAATGTGGTGGGCTGATACGATCGGAGTACTATTGCGTTATAAGGTACAGGTGGAATGGTATTTTATGTGGTAAAGGTTATATTGTATTTCTTAAGTTAAATAATGTAGGTTTGATTACGTAAATTGGTTTAACTTCAAACACTACACAGGCTCACGCAACACTCAAACAAAGCTTGAGAGGTGTCAAGGGACACCCGGATGGAACGAGGTTATTATTTAATAAGTACAGAAAACCTGTATATCTACTTACTACTTCTTAAAACTACTTAAAATAAATAATCGTCGCGACACCACACTGTTCAATGCGAAATAGAAAGACGCTACGAAAATAACTGGCTTGCTTTTTATGAGAGAGAGAGAAACACGCGCACGCCGCACGTGTTACAACTATAGCAAAAAGTGTCGTTACAACTTTTGGTCTTAAGCAAAAAGTGTCGTTACACCTTTGGGTCTTAATTATTTCCGTCTAGCCCCCTTCGCAAAGAGCGAACTTTATTCCCCATGTTTTGTAAGCACAGATCCATTCCTCTTACCTTATCGTGTAGTTTTTGTTTAACCTGGTGTCAGAGACTGTATGCCAACTATGAGTCTCTAACTTGGCTGAACATAACTTGGTTTCCTCAAGTTTTTTTTTTTTACTGAAGCAAGGTTTATCTATACGATACACAAATCAAATCAAATCATTTATCTCAATTAGACCATTACAGGCACTTTTGAATGTCAAGAAACAAAATGAATCACAATAAAATGAACACACATGAATTAGTTTTTTAGGGATGTAATCACCAAATAACTTCAGCCGCGCAGCAACGCGTTGTTTTTGGAATCTAGCCTATTCTGAGGGTGAATTGAATTTGATTTGTCGCTTGAATCGCTTGCTATTTTAATCATCTATTTTGAATTTCATCACAAAATACAAAACAAATCTATACTAATCTATACTAATATTATAAAGCTGAAGAGTTTCTTTGTTCGTTTGTTTGAACGCGCTAATCTCAGGGACTACTGGTTGGAATTTGAAAATTCTTTTAGTTTTGGATAGTCCATTTTTTGAGGAAGGCTATAGGCTATATAACATCACGCTACGACCAACAGGTGCTGAGCAGCGTGGGTGAAACCGCGAGGAACAGCTAGTAAATAATAATTGATGTCAAGATATTATAGTACAAGTATATCCTACTTTAGATAATATTGAACGGAAACATAATACCTAAGATTATGATCTGCTTTCCACTGCGACAGTATTGACATTCTATTACAGAAAGTTTCCCTTATTATCGAATGGTTGGTAGACTTAGCGATTGTAGATAAAGCGTTGATACAGTTGGTCGTCTAAAAATATCAGTTACCCTACCTTGACGTCTTAAAGCAGAACTTATTCTGCTAAGGAAAAGAGACAGAGCTATACAGGGTGTCTAGCACCATCTCTTTCACTAAGTGGAATAAGTATCATGGTAGGCCTAAAGGATCTTGAGCTAGACTACTATGGTGTTAAATATAACAAGAGGCCAAGTTATGCTGGATTGGTTACCATTGATTTGCGGCTTACCGTACAAGTTCTTGCTTTCTTCTCTGGAGATATTACGTAGATGAGATTTTTATCTGATATGAAGACTGCTTTATAATGCGGATTTGCTATTGATTCCCCGGTTATTTCAAAAACATTCTGCCCCGGAAATGACCGGTTAATGGCTAAGTGAAGTTGTCAATAACGAATATTTGTGTGGCCTACAGATAGTTGTTGTTGTCTGACTGTTTGACGATGTGAGTTTATTGTTTTGTAAACACACCCACGGCACTGAAGATTTTCCTAGTGTGAGGCAACACTTAAAAAAAATACGTGTGACACTCGGGGACTGCCGCGGTAAAGCTATTGCATAGCATTTTTATCAACTAACGCAATAAATAAAAAGAACTTATGCAATAAATAAAAAAATATCTAAATATAATATTTAAAAAGTATTTCCAACAAAAGAAGTCGCAAAAAGAAAAACAAGCGTAATTGATCCAGCGTAATGTCGATTGACTATCCGATTCTCTACCAAACACGCTAATAGATCATTGGAATCGTGATTGAAATAACTGACCGTATTCGTAAGGAAAGTGTTAGGTTGTTTCGTTACGAATTTCCTGGATTCGGTCTCCACGCTCAAGGCCGACGATAGAAGCTATGCAATAGTTTATAAAATTATTTCTAAAATTTTCGTGTCTCAGTTTTAGTTGCCAGACTCCTCCGAAATGACTTGACCGATTATTATAAAATTTTATATGTATGTTTGCTAGGTTTGAAAATCAATCGTGATCTATTCATACCCCTAATTGATAAGGATTGCCCTCTTAAAAAGAAGACCTGAATAGCGGATGATACCGCTGGAGATCCAGGATTGCAAATCTTGGGAAATCTATGAATGATCTCTTTCTTAAAGTCAACAGCCGGATCTTCCTTGAACCAAAATCTACGACAGTGATTTCAGTCAATCAACACTGGATGTGCCTCATTGTGAATGGATATAACCCACTCCATTTCACAGGGTCTGTGTCCCAGCTTTGGGAACGATAGAAACTGTGTATGCTCGTTCAAAGTATACTAGAGCTAAATGCTATTTCTGCCACGTTCATGCCATACAAGCAGTCCTGTCATCACTAAGCCTTTTCTATATTGGTGTCGGATTCCAGTCTAGCATGATGCAGCTGAATACCAGTATTGCCATGGAGCGACTGCCTATCAGATCTCCACTTGTTAACTCAGTGAGTACTTGGTTAATAATGTGTTGAATTGTGATGGGTGGGGGCGTGCATTCGTTATAAAAGAAGCATAAGACTATATTACCTATCACTTCAATGCAAAGCTATTCTTTCCTCTTTTTTATTTATCTAGCTTTCGTCCGCGACTTCGTCCGCATGGCAAAGTTACTTTGGACCACAGATAGTACAATACTTTTGGGCCAACGCTAACTTTAACTCGCTTGATGATCGAAACAAAATATCTTTCTCTCCCCCTTTCTTCCCCTTTTCTCCCCGTTTTAGCCTATGTCCGTTTCCAGGGTCCTAACTATTTCTGTAGGTACCAAAATTCATCAAAATCGGTTTAGCCATTTAGGTACCTGGAGACGGACATAGGCTATCATTTTTTTAAAGTGAAATGAGGGAGAAAGATAAAAGGGAAAACGTAGCTTTGCAATAACAATAAATAAGTCGCAAGGGCAAAAACTACAGGTAGCAGGTACCTGTAAATCAGGGAAGGGGAACTTTGTTACCCCGAAATTTATCGCGAGCGAAGCCGTGGGCAAAAGCTTGTTCGTAATAAAAGAAGCTTAACACTTTAGACTATATTTTTAGTTCATAATTTTACTAATACCTGTCACATCATTGCAAAGCTATTCTTTCCTCTACTTTTTTTTTAAGCAACCTGAGTATTTGAACGTCCTTGCAAACCAGCCTGCACTCTTAAAGGATTTATTAATGTTATAAAACCTTCACAATACGAAACCTTTGTGGTAAGACTGGTTGTTAGAATTTCAAGACACTGGCTACCTGTAGCGTCAGTCAAAATTCTACTGATGACAACCTGAACTTAACGGCTTTACATGTTTCATGTTTACGAGGCACTGGGGAAACTCGGTAAGTAATAGGTCACCCATCCATAGACCCAGGTAAGCACAGGGGCGGACATCTGAGGGGTTTGCCAGAGCCTCCGCCTGCCGCTGTTGCGGGTTGTTCGAAAGAGATACCGCGGCTTCGGAACGTAAAGGGCAATAGAAGGAACATGTTTGGTTTTTAGTCAGTACAAGTCTGACATGCCCCCCCGCTCCGCCCAGAGCGGGGGAAGTCATGGGATGATTTCCCAACCGAAAAAAAAAAAGCGGGCGGACATTATTTAGCAACTTGCAGCTAAACAACATTCAAACAGTCCCATCACAGTAATCTAAATAGCCAGTAAATAGCCACAAAACAATTCGAGCAATTCCGAATGATTAGTTCATTTGCAATTTATAATCGTCGAGCCAATCTCGAAACAGGGCTCGATTGCCCGAGTGTTCGAGAATCGAGTCGCAAGCATCTAGCTTACACAGAGCCCCGACTCCGCTCCAATTGGACGTGTACACTTCATGTCGTGATAAGTGTATTAGTTAGTTAATTACCCCCTTGATTCATTACACCAACGCCCGCCTGACCCGATTACACTGCCGTGCATGATTAATGCCACAACTAAATATACAAGATTTCGTACTATTTAATCGGCGTAATTGCTTATACAGTGTGTTTCGAACTCAATTATTGTATCCATTGCTGAATTGTTGATGCTTATCGTTTTATGTTCATTTCGTAGTCATAATTCAATATCTGGGTATGGGACGGCTTAATGCGGAATTAGTAGTTCCTTAAAAAATAAACATGAGAATGTAATCCTATAAAAACGATGACTAAAATGAGTTATGGGCTTTTAAAATGACTTTCTCGTTTCTAGTTATAAACACGAGTTTAAATAACATCAGAACGTTGAAAGGTATTTTTTAATAATGTCATCACTTAATATTAATAAAAATAGATCTAAACAAAGGAATTTAAGCATAAGTTAAAAACGACAATTTAAAAACGATACCTCATCGCTCGGCGCGCCAGTTATGAGCACGGACCAACCGAAACAATTACTTAATGTCAACGAAAAAGATAATTTAATAATTGTTGCCGATGATATATGATGGGTCCACGCCCACCTGGGGTCTCAGTATTAAAATAACCGATACTTCTCCGGGCCTTATTTATGCACGCCGGCACAAACTTACATCTTACTCCGTACGCCGTCGTGCATTTGTTAAAAGAACACGGTAATAGTCGCTCGAAGATTTCTAATGTCTCAATTTCCGAGATAAAACAATACAATACCAACCTTATAACGAACCCAATTAAGCTTCGTTTCGATTGCAGTTTAAAATACACGAGCTTAAAGGCTCAATTCTCAAATGCAGTAACTTGGACAATTGTTAACAGAGAAAATTGGAACGTGTATCGTTGGTCTGGAACACTAAATTGAATGTTGGTACAGGATGCGTTTAAATTATGTCTTGTTTAATGAGTCGATATGGCTCTCGGACCACAACGTCTTAATTCCCCTCCGACATCCACAAAACTGAACTTTGAAATTGTAGGTTAGAGATGAATTTGGCCTGAAGTGTACCTGAGTTTTATTAAAGAGGTTTCAGCATGGAGTTTGCGAGATGTTTTCACTGAGAACACAGTCATGTAACTAATGTAGGGAATCTACATATCATTAAGAGATGTAGGGTCGTTTTATACGTTTGTACCGCTTTGTTCCTTATATTTACGGTTCGATGTATAGATATTTATGACATCAATGCGTTGCTTTTCGATGTTATGCTGGAACATGTATGAAGACGCCTTTCGTATCATAATACGAGTTTGAACGAGATTCGATATTTATAGTAACGCCTTGGTTATCTGTTATTGTTTATGGTTTTAATAGCTAGTGGCCAGTGGTAATAGATAGTTTTGAATATCGAATTTGAATAGCTTTTACATGGAGATTAGAATGGTCTTATTATGGGAGTTTGCAAGATAATGTTACTTATGTTTCGTTTAGAATATGTAGACAAGGAGACCATAGTGTGGTTTTAAAGCGGGTGAATAGAATACTGAAATGGCGGTTCATAGAGATTTAAAGATATTTTATGTAGTACCTGTTTAATGACGTATGGAAGAAACCACTTCAGAGACGGTAAGTGAAAGAGATAAGTTACCAATCTCGTAAGATGCAGTTAGCATTTTCTTAAACCATGAATGTTTTCTATATTTAACAAAGTTACATTTATTTGTTAGGAATTTACGAACTTAATATGGAATGCTACAAACTAAACGGTTTTTTTTAAAAAGAACTAGTTTAGGCCGGTGTTTCGTACCCGACTGCTCTAAGAAGAAACAGCCGAATCAAACTCAGAGGTCAGTCTCGTTTAAGGTCCGTCAAAAATCTTGGTCAACTTACATGAGGACTATGCGGATTAGTGTCTGAAATGGTCTTTTTAAGAAATCACCACAAAAATTGAGTGGTTGGATTAGTTAATCAAATCATTTTTAGAGGAAGCCTTGTAATGTTTGACCACAGAAGATACTCTGATCAAATAAGCTTGTTTATTTTGTATCGTACTCGTACATGTGGAGGCTCATTAACACCACATTACCAACGATGTCTATTAATTGGGTAATCAATATAAATTTTTACTGTGTGTGCGTTTGTGTGAGATATCTGTTGAATTACATTGAAATTCTTAAGGAATACTTCAGTTTTGTGTATTCAATTAAGAAAAGGAGTTTAATAGACTCTCCCCCGAATACTGAAACGTCACTCAAAATTTAAGTCCCACTTAAATGTAACAGAGACTCAGAAGTGACGTTTGACCATACAAAATCTAAAGTTTAAGAGCTGCTCAAATGTTAAGCAGCCCTCACATTTTGAGTGACGTTTCAGTATTCGGGGGTCTATGTACTAATACTACTCTATGTACTAATAGACTCGTTTACCTAATGTTCAAAGTGTTCAGCTACATCTACTAAAATAAAACTAATATTAAAAACAGGGTAAAATTAGTAGTCTGAGAGAATAAAAAGGTGTTGGAATATAACAAAACAATAAGACCGAATCAAGCTCGCTATTGATTGTAAAAACTTACTCAATTACATATTTGTGCAATTTTAGTATTTTAACATAGTATAAAATGCTCGCTTCCACTGTCTGTTGGCTTAGATCTTTTAAACTACTGAACGAATTTTTGATGCAGTTTTCAGCAATAAATAGAGTTATTCAAGAATAAAGTCTATTTGTATAGCATCTCCGTCTACGAGGCTGAAACTGCCAGGCGCATCTAGTTTCTAAAAAAGTGAGATTCGATTTGTTGATATGCATGACTATATTTATTAGCAAATAGGTTTTCCCGCGGATTCGAGGTAACACAGTTCCGCTTTCCTGATTTGAAGTATTTTTGGCATCCTACCTTGAAAATTGCGGAATGTTTCATACAAACTGCCACCCCTATTCTAGAGAAGTGGGGGCTTAGAAAGAGACAAAAAGCCTATGTCCATCTCCAGGGCCTCAACTATCTCTGTCGGTACCAAGATACATCAAAATCGGTTTTGCCATGTAGGCGTGAAGACATAACATACACACAAACTCACTTTTATAATATTACTAGCTTTTGCCCGCGGCTTCGCTCGCGTTGAATTCGGTAGCGCCTTATTTTTGTAATAGCAACGCTAAGTTTTCCCGTTTCTTCCCTCTTTCTCCCTCACATCCCACTTTTTTTCAAAAAAATATTAGCCTTTGTCCGTCTCCTGGTTCCCAACTATCTCTGTACCAAAGTTCATCTAAATCGGTTTAGCCATTAAAGCGTGAAGAGGTAACAAACAAACAAACAAACTCACTTTCGCTTTTATAATATTAAGTAAGGAAGTAAGGATCTATATTAGTAAGGATATGGAGGAGTGAGTAAATCAGTTTACCTGGCTAAATCATAGAGCTCACAACATCGAAAAGGTTAGGAATCACTGATCTACGGCTGTAAATCAGTAATTCCTAACCTTTGGCTACATATGCCCAAAACCTCCAGCTGATCGTCGCGGGTGGTCAGTCAGTGTGTAGCGCTCGTTAGCAAGTCTGATAGTGCCACCAGTTAGGATGCTAAACGGACAGGTAACGTGTGAAGTTATTGCTGGTTTGAGTATAAGTGGTTTATTGTGTGGACAAGGACGATTTTTAATTAGAAAAATACTTGAGAGGTGTCAAGGGACACCCGGATGGAACAAAGTTATTTATTACATACAAAAAACGATATACACTTAACAAAAATAATCGTCGCGACACCACACTGTTCAATGCGAAATAAAAAGACGAAACGGAAAAAAATGGTTTGCTTTCTATGAGAGAGAGAGAGAGAGACAGGCAGAGAAACACGCGCACGGGTTAAAACTTTAGCAAAAAGTGTTGTTACAACTTTTGGTCTTAATTCTTTCCAGCCGCCTTTCGCAACGCGCGATACAATATTATGATAAAAATGTGGAAATTTCTGAATTCATCGCAATATTTTCACGGTAAGTGACACTAGTTGCATTTACAAAGTCAATGTGTATTTTCAAAGGAATCATAAATTGGGAATTGGGATACTAGGTAAGGACAGTTAATTTATCAACACATGAATAAGCTCTACTAAAACAAAAAGTAAGACTGCATAGTCTTATTTTTTTCGGGTGAAATAAATGAACCAAAACCTGAAAAATTCAAAATTAAATATAGTGGTCTCTAATCAGTCAGTTCACTGATTAGCCCGGGAACGCAAAACAGCGAGAGGGAAAGAAATAGGGATGGCCTTGAACCAGCACTGGGACCAAAATAGGAATTTAAAAAAAAAACATTAGTATGAAAGAAAAAAAGAAAGAAAGAAAAACTTTTATTTGGGACTCGCACAAAACAAGTAAAGAAATTAAAAAAAAAAAAATACAGACAAGGTTATTGTCTGTGCGAGGCCAAAAAAGGTTATGATTATTATGTGTACATTCTGGACACTCCATCCACCACCGGACTCTATCACAGATGCGTTATCCACGCGAGCATTGAACATGGGTGGTCGAACAAACTTTGCTTAACCAGTTTGACCATTAAATGATGGGGTGCTAGCCAAGCTACCACAATAGTAACCACTCGGTACGCTAAACAGATAACAAGTTAGGGGATGATGGTATGTGGTTGTTTGCATGGGTAACTTAGGGGTTGTTTGTTAAAAATGTTAAAGAAACAAGTTGTTTTCAAATTAACCCTGTTATACGCTTCCTGTATCTGCATGTTGAAGAGTCGATTCAAGTAAATGTAAGCGATCACTGTTAAAATTTACAAAAATATCTAATTTCATGATTAACAGTCATGGCTCTAGTGTTTCAACCTCAAACGGCGAAAATATAATAACTTTATTGGTAGTTATGTGTTTGACCCGTTTGGGGTTGAAACACTAGGGGGGGTACATGGGGCCCGAATGCTCACTTAGTTATTTGGGATATTACCAAGCGTTTGATCGACTTTCACGCCTCTGGTCACCTTTATTTTAGCCAAAGAATCAGCATTACCATCCAGCCTTCTGAGTACTTTTCCTATTGACAGCGATGTAGATGAATTTTGGACGCCCTGATTTTGATTTCTCTTTATGGGACTTGTGCACATTTGAGTTAGTTAGTGTAACTCATTCCATACTCCCTATTAAAGTGTCTTAAAGAATGATAAGTTAATACACCAAGTAGCAAACATAGAAGAAACCTACTGAATTAATAAGTTAATTGTTGGAATATAAATCAATACAGGACTAACTCTGCCCTTTTTTTTGCGGTGGAAAATTTTCAAATAACTTCCCCCGCTCTGGGCGGAGCGGGGGGGCGTGTCAGACTTTTAGTGTCTAAAACCCACCCATGTTCCTTATATTGCCCTTTACGTTCATGGGCCGCGGTATATTTTTCGAACAACCCGCAACCCCGGGGCTAACTCTGGCCTCTGATCGACTTTATAAGTATTACTGTTACTACTATCCTACATCATCCTACTGCTTCTGGTGGAACTGGGGTGGCCACATCTGCCTCGTAGCCAATGCTAAGTGGGTCAAAAGAACCACTGTCTGGAGCACTGACGCAGTCCAAAGAACACTAACGACCAGTGGAGACCTTGAGGAAGGCTATAGGCTATATAACATCACACTACGACCAACAGGTGCTGAGCAGCGCGGGTGAAACCGTGGGGAACAGCTAGTATTCAATACATGGTTTTTAATTTCAACTCAATCTGAGATAAAAGGTTTTGACAGACAGACAAAAAAGTGATCCTATAATATCATATAATAACATATAATATCCTGGGTTCCGGTTTTCGTTTGAGTAACGGAACGCTAAAAACAAAACTATATAGCACTAAGCAAGGCCGTCTTACGTGGGGCAGAAAGTGCAGCGTAAAGACGACATCGTGGTTCATTTAGGAAAAACTATTTATAATAGAGGACTTTTGGTCGCAGGGAATGGTGTACCGGCGCTTCCACGGACAAGGGCCCCATAAACGCGCAGTGACATAATGCAGTGAAATGCTACTAACATAGTTGTTACGAATTTATTTACTAACACGAATTGCATTGTAAGGTTATCTATGGGCCTAAGATGCCTGAAAATAAATGTTTAATTATTTTTGGTCAGCATCTACTGTTTATTGTCTCCTAATTCAAAAAGCCCAATCATAATTCTTCATTTAGCCAACTTACCCAACACAATATAAATTTCCTCCAATCACTCTTTCTCCATCAATACGATCATTAAACAACCTTACTCCCAAAAGCCTCTAATGAAAGAACAGTGCTATCGCACTTTCCCCCACATTATGTTATTGTTCAGCATCAAATCATTAGGCTCACTCCACGCTCGGCTCAGGTGATAATCATTTATAATGCGCAAGAGTTGTGACGTGTGTGTTCGTGAAATATTGGTGGGATTGGGTGCGTTTCCAATGTCTGACGAGGTTTTTGGGTCGGTGGTCGGTATTATTTGCTTCTTACCTTTTTGAAATGAAAATACAACTTTTATTTGTCAACTAGCTTTTGCCCTCGGCTTCGCTGGCGTTAAATTCGGGGTAACACAATTCCACTTTCCTGATTTGCAGGCACCTGCTACCTGCAGTTTTTGCCCTTGCGCCTTATTTATTGTAATAGCAAAGCTAAGTTTTCCCATTTATTTTCTCTTTCTCACTCATTTCTCACCCTTATTTTAAAAAATGGCCATGTCTCCAGGGTCCCAACTATCTCGGCATCAAAATTCATCTAAGTCGGTTTAGCCATTAAGGAGTGAAAACGTGATAAACAAACTCACTTTCACTTTTATAATATTAAGCAAGGAAGTAAGGATTGTGTACGTGCGTTTCATATTTAAAATTCCATCATTTAGGTACTCAAGGGAACAACAAGGGCTCTCTTGAAGTTTTGACCGGAGTTCTTCGATAACCAAGTGCTTAAATATCGGCATCTCTTCGTACCGTATTGGTCAATGAAAACACACTTCCAATACCTAACACTTGTCGATTTTTCCGCGTCAATGTTATTAATGCGTGACGTGATCACGTGACGTCATATGACGCTATGTATTAGCGTTTATCAGCACCCTATGTGCCACCCTAATGTGCGTCGCTGATGACGGATATAGGCGTCACGTCTAATCTTAATGTTTTTCTGAATAAATAAAATTTAGGAAAATCTGCGGCTGATGGCAGTAATAATGGCGCTATTTTTTCCCGATTTTTACAGCTAATTTTGTTTACGTATTTTCGTTTAGGGTAAATTATGTAGGATTTTCACTGCCCATATATAATACACTAGCTTCCGCCCGCAATTTCGTCCGCGTGGCATAGTTACTTTGGGCTAACGCTAACTTTAGCCCGCGTGCTGATCGAAAAAAAATCTTTCTCTCCACTTTTCTTTCCTCTTTCTCCCCCTTGTTCCACTTTTTTTAGCCTATGTCCGTCTCCAGGGTCCCTACCAAGCACCAACTACATCTGTACCAGAAATCATCAACATTTGTCTGGCCATTTTGGCGTGAAGACGTAACAGACAAACTCACTTTCGCTTTTATAATATTAGTAAGGATTGCAAATTATCTCACACATTTCTCGACCCATTTAATCATAAACGTTTATAATTATTTTTGCCACCACTTTATCACACTAAAATCACATGAATTTCATTAAAAGATACACTCCTCCCTCTATCCTACTATCCCTCTTTATTCCTTTGGGATTAGCTATCATAACGAAATCCCTATCCCGAACTTATATTGACATTTCACACAAGGGATTACAGAATACCACATTACAACACTATTAAGCTATAACTAAACACACACATACACACTCCCACACCAACACAATACACATACAAACACACCCATGCTTATGATCACAATTCATAAGTTATAACCATTTTTTATTGTGAGAACTTTAAACAATTCGAATCCACAGCTTACGCCTGTAATCCTACACATTTGAATTTTTTATTAGTAATGGCCGGTTAAAGCCGACCGGATAATGTTAATAATAACCGGTGGACGCCATTATGAGCTTTATTGTTAATATTATTAATTTAGTCATGAATAATTCAGTGTGGGGCGAATCGTTCGGTCCCTTTTAATAAGTACCATGATTAATTTATTAGATTTTAGGCATTTTTATTATTTTTCTTTTAAATCGATTCTTTTATCGGAACTAGTTTTAGTTATATTTTATGAGCGGTCTGTAATGTATTAGGCGTAAAATTTTCATTACTGGATTAACAGAATTAGTTATAAAATAAATTCTGTTAATGTTATTAAAGATTGGCTGTGAAATCGGTTCAAGGTATTAGTGGCTATATTTAATTAATTGTTATATTATTCAGTTTTGGATTAAAAATATTAATTATATATTTAATCCGAACTGTTAGAAAGGTTATAAAATTATTTATTTTTGATTTATCACTGTTTTTTAATCATTTCTCAATAATTATTTAAAGCTAACGACAATATTAAACTTTAATCAAACTTGGCGTTAATTTAAAGACAAAATATACAATGACTGAATTAAAAGTAAGTGTACGACAACAAAAAAAAACAATGAAGAGCGTGTCTCTTACCTGTCTAGTACTAAACATTTGAGCTAAGCCGTGGACAAACTTCTGTTTGTCCACGGGTTAGCTTAGCTTAGCAGGTGTTAAAAGTACCTCTGTACTTTCGTCGTGTCTCTCTAGACATGGCGTGGACATAAAAAGTATTGACAATGTTTATATATAATATAGGAGAGAACATTCTATGTGTGTTCATTAAAAAAAAAACCCACATTTCCTCCAAAACACACACGAAGAATTGTGTCCAACAAAACAATTCGAACAATTTAGTTTTTGATCACGAGTTAAGGGCGAGTCAAACGATGACGGATCGCTTTATCCGGCAAAAGTTAATTTCCTTTCTCACACCAACAAATTCAATCCCTCCGGTCCACAATGGAGCATATTTGCTTATCTTTAATTGATTCACTGTAACCCCTCGGCTCAGATAAGGATTAGCTCTATTCACGCTGACTTTTACAAGGGTAGCTCACCCTTAACGAGGGATGGAGTAAAGAGTAGATGTGTGGATGTGTGGAATTGGGGGCGTGCGCTTTCTGCCTATTTCTTGTATTGCTCGTGGAGGCTTAGTTAAGTACGGGCACATCAATAAAACGTTGATTTTTTTGTGTGGGCTTATCGTCCATATTTTTTTGACAATAAATAACCCAATTCCTTCCAGGAGCTTTTTTTCCACTGCGCGCTGCGTTTTAGCAACCGTTGCAACCTCGCTGACTGCGCTGAAAACATGTAAACATGTTTCTTATTTTCAATAGTGTTTAAAAATTAGATTTATTCACAATGAAAGGTGTAAACATTGTGCATCATTTCCTAAAACTAGAGGTTAGTGTTCGAAGTATACTCGTAGGTATAACTGCTGTTGAAAAAAATAACGACGTTCCCTATAGAATTTTTTTTTGTCCGTGCTGTCACGTATTGACATCTAAACCCATAAAACGAACAATTTCATTCATGTGCACGCGTATGTAGGCACAAAACCAAACTCCAAATTGTCCCCTCTACATTTCTAACCCCAACTGCTCACACGATTACCTACATCGGATTTCATAATCGGCGCGTGTCGTGTATTATCGGACGGCGTCGTGCGACGTCGGGTGACGTCGGGTAACGTCGGGCGGTAATGCGATACTCGTGAATTACAACAGTTTATCGTGGTGAATCTGAGATGTTTGCACAGGGGAAGTGTAATGGTTTCATGGATTTAGCTAAATTGTTCGACGTGTTAGCTTATTGTTGTTGCTGTCGTTTTTAATTAAAAATGTATCGTTTGGTGGGGATATAATATTGCGTTTTTGTTTTGTGGTTTTTATTATTTGTATTGTTTTTATGTAGTAGGTTAAATTGGTGTTATGTTAAGCAAAAAAGTTAATAGTTATTTTTTCATATTATGTCTAAAAGTCGTGAGTTTAATCCTAGCTGGATTCTGGATATAAGATAGGCAATTGCACCATGTAAAATATTTGTGAGAGAAATTCCGATGAGACTTGAAGCCGACCTTAAAGTAGAAAAAAGAAAGGCAAAATTTTGTCATTTTGGAAAATTTGACGGTTGGCGCAGTGGCTGAGCCGATCAACTGCTGCACTGCGTATAGCCGGTTCGATCCCTGCACGGAACAAATATTTGTATGGCCTACAGATAGTTGTTTCGGTTCTGGCTGTTTGTGTATGTGAGTTTAAATGTTTGTAACGCACCCGCGATACAGGAGTAATCAAAATAAAAAAAAAGTTGTTGAAGAATACGTGACTTAAGAAAAACAACCACACTTCTCATTTTGTTTGTTAGTTTTTAAATACCGCTTTACTTAACATCTAAACTAATATTATAAATGCGAAAGTAACTCTGTCTGTCTGTCTCTTCTTCACGCCTAAACCACTGAACCGATTTTAATGAAATTTGGTAGGTACAGATATAGTCTAGGACCCGAGAAAGGACATAGGATAGTTTTCATCTCGGAAATCCCCCGGGAACGGGAACTATTAATCCACGCGTACGAAGTCGCGGGCGAAAGCTAGTTCTCTATATAATAACCTTAAAACACAATACCTACAACAGACCAATCAGCAAGCAAATGTCAAAGCTGTATTTTAATCCCTCAAACGTCGAACAGAGTATACACCATTTAATAAAGCTGTCAGTCGAAGGTTTTCAATAACGCTACGTTTAAAAAAAAGTGCACAAGTCAGTCGGGCGGACACATGATATGCGTACCTGGAAATTGGAAAAATCCATGAAAATCCGCTTTAGCTGGACACCCTATTTCTGGAAATATCGGATGCGTTCGTCGGTGCCAAATTTTAAATGATGTTGTGATGGTATTTTATTTATTTATTTGAATGGAAATTGAGAAATTTTCAGAATATTGTCCATGAGAGTCTTATTTGGAAGTTTTTGACATATAACTTTTCTTAAACTGCATCGTCTATGATTTTACCAGCTCACTTTTGAAGGCACGCAGTGGCTGCGGGTTCAGTTCCCGCATAGAATAAATAATGGTATGGTCTATATCCTTACTAATAATATTATAAAAGCGAAAGTGAGTTTGTTTGTAACATCTTCGCGCCTTAATGGCTAAACCGATTTTGATGAATTTTAGTAGTTGAGACCCTAGAGACGATATAGAAGAAAAACTACTAAATGACTGTGATCGAGAGTCGTATTTTTGGTACTAGTTCGTTAGTCCGGTATATCGACTGCGAAAAACAACGCGATTACGGTATGCAATTAATTATTACATTTTTTAGTCGTTTGTAGGGTATGTTGCCTACAGTCTACACATATAGAGGGTTTAATGTCTGTTGTCAATAGAATAAAGTAGTAGTAGTACCAACAAGCAGTCTTTCCACAAAGACCCATGAAACACCATTACAATCGAATCCATAAACCACATCATACCCCCATAACATTGATGGTATAGCTCACCAAAGCGCTAGGGGGACGAAACTGCAGGAAATTTGATTTTTTATCGTGTACCAACAAAGAGTTGCAATGGCGTTCGCGCGACGATTCACAATTTTTGATGGTATTTTTAACGATAACGTGGCTTTTAAAGCTTGTGTAGGTAATTGAAGTTTTCGATGACCGACCAGACCGGATCTTTTCTTGTAAATAAAAGCGACTTCCAAAAACAACACTAAAAAGACAGAAAAGGAAGTCGGTGACTTTTGCTTGTTCATAGATTTTTCTGCCATTGACTTCCGTAATTCTTACTAATATTATAAAAGCGAAAGTGAGTTTGTTTGTTAACACACCTAAATGGTCCATCCTATTTTGATACGGAGATAGTTGGGACCCTGGAGAAGGACATAGGCTAAAAAAGTGATGGGGAGAAAGAGAAAAGAAAAGGGGAAAGAAAGATTTTTTTTTTCGATCATCACGCGGGTTAAAGTTAGCGTTAGCCTAAAGTAACTATGCCACGCAGACGAAGTCGCGGGCGGAAGCTAGTATTTATATATAGTTTTTATCTTTTTAGTGTTTTTTAATTCAGCATTTTTAGTTGTGGTATAATGGTATCTGGTATCACACAATTTCTTATCGAGTATTCATTGTTCATTGCTACTAGGAAATTAGCATATTGTCTATTCATATAATTTAGAATACGAAATATGTATTATAGAAGGAAGGAAACTCATACATTACCCAAACAGAAGTTTCTTTTAGACGTTCAAAAAGTGCTGATTATCAGCCCTATTTGAATAAATGCTTTTTTGATTCTGGACTCCGCATGCAAACATTACACATACTTTTTTTTGGGTTCGGAAATCACCAAATAACTTCTCCCGGAGGAGCGGGGGGGGAGTGTCAGACTTTTACTGACTAAACCCCACAAGTTCCTTCTATTGCCCTTCACGTTCCGGGGCCGCGGTATCTATTTCGAAAAACCCGCAACAACATTACACATACTTACAAAGAGATAAATGTTCAAGAAGTTAATTTTCAAACATCTAACGATTACTGAGAAGTACAGTTTTCTAGGTTAATAGCTTATTTAATTCTTCAAACGAGTCGTTAACGTCAATTAAACTCATTGATGTAATAACTAATGTGACATTAGATAAATGTAACATGCCCACAATCAGTTCTAATATTAGTAAGTTTTATTACGTAATTACTATTGGTTTTATTAGCTTATTGATGTTTTATGAATGTTATGAGTTTATTTACCTTGATATTGAAGCAAGATGCTTAGATTGGTGTGTGGATGGGTGACCAGCCGTTACATACCGAGCCCCATCCACAAAACCACGTTAAGCTGCTGGTCCCTGCTGTCATTTGTAGATCTTTGACAGTCGTTACAGACAATCAGTGTCCCGAAAGTCTGACAACCAGGCTTACCAAGGGGTATTGTATTACCTAGAACTAACTGGGTTGTAAAAGTCAGATAGGCAGTCGCTCTATCTAAAATACTGGTATTCAGGTGCATCCGGTTAGACTGGAAGCCGGTCCCAAGCTGACACTTTTAAGAAGCATAATTTGCAAATAGTTTACTAGAATCAATATTATGTTCTTGTAAAAACAGTTGTATAATTATAACGCGGAAAAGCATTTTTAAAAAATAGGCATAACGCAAACAGAAAAAGAGAATTATTATAATGAATGACAGATCAGTTACCAAGCTAAAACACAAGTTACATAAAACAAAACTCTTTAACCATATTTTACCACCACAAAAAAGCAAAACAACTAAATACCGCGAAACGGCGAAAGCTTCAGACAAAGCTGAACATTGTGTCAGTGGCGCCATCTATCTGCGGAAGGGGGCGGCTCGTAAATTGTCACATGCGGCGCTGCGCGGGCGCCGCCGGCTGTTTGTGACGCCGGAAGCCGAGGCGGGCTTGATCTGTTGGGCTTGGAGTGTAAGTTAATGTTTTAGGATTATGTAAAGGTGTGTAAAATTATTGAAGGTAAACTGTTTTAGTTTCCCGTACCGTAAAAGAAAATACCCTTATAGGATTACTTCCACACCCATTCAGGGGTTCCGGTAGATAAAAAAAAAGTAAGAGTAAGTTAACTAGGCGACAAATAAATTTAATAATATAGAATTAAACCAAACAAAACTAACGCATGCATAGATCATAAGAAATATAAATCTACTGGAAATTAAAGGCTTTTTTATTTATTTATTATAGGATCATTTTGTTGTCCGTTTATCTGTCTGTCTGTCAAGACTCTTTATCTCGGAAAAGCGTAGAGGTATAAAGTTGAAATCACAAACCATATACTCAAGACTATGGTCCCTTTGTGTTGTGGAAAAAATAACCCTCTCAGTCAACGCAATCAAAAGGTATGGCTGTTTATGTCGCTAATTTTTACGAAACTTTCGGTGCTCGATTCTGACTCACACTTGGCCGGATATTTTTAACTGTAGCAGAATTTGGTAATTTTTTTAACAACTGTGTTATAGTGACGATTTATACTCGTAAAACTTTGTTAAGTTACACAAGTTTAAAGTCACTATTACACGTAACGAACTTGCGGACTTGTATTTCTTGAGATTAATTCTTATGTTATAGCGTTGTGGGTAATTTTACCCATAGCTGAAAACTACAACAAGGATTTTCATAAGATAGAACTTCCTTACATGACACAAATCAAAGACAGCTGATACAGATTTGATTTACACATTCATATATTTGACGAACATGAAGAGTTGTAATCTACACAGCAGGAGAAAATCAGTTTTGAAAGGACAATGTCCAAAATGGCCCCGTACAATGAATAATTAATTGTCTTTTTTTATTGTGTAAGTTGCAAATATTTCTGTAACACGGACTAGCTGTATGCCAAAATGGTCATTGTATTTATAGCAACCGCCATTTATGCCTATTGTTAAGAATTCAGACACCCTATGTTATGTATATGAATAGTTTCTATGCATTTCAAGGTTTCACTTACATGCAATGAGGGGTCAGAAAAAAAAGCATAAGTAACTACTAATTGTCTAGATGGGTATTAAAAATAGCTAAATGTATTATGATTTCATTTTTCAGTTTCTTAAAAATCTGTCGAAACTATTAAAAAAACATACCTTATATTCGTTGTTATGGTTCGATTATAACCTCAAAATCTAGAAAAAGAAACCATACTGCATGTTTGTTTTTTATACCTTAACTTTGTACGCCATCTATTGGCAAAACATAGTGAACGTATATTTTATATACTACCTGTAAACACCTCTGTTCTACAAAATAAATGATTGATTGATTGCAGTTATAAGACGTCTATAAAAATAAGATCATAAGGAATTCAATACATCATTTTCCGATGCTCTTGGTTCTAGGGTCAACAATGTATAGGCACAGAGCAATGTCCTAGTGCACAGAGCAATGGCCTAAGTGTTTAAATATTTGTGCTCCTGATTGTACAAGACTTTTTGAATAAACTATTTCCCCCACACAAACATCAATTTTAATTAAACGAAACAAGACAACTACACCCAAAACATGCCAGGAACTATTAACAGTCCCTAACATTCCCGATGCAATCACAAATATGTGGTCACCGTTATCAGTACAGAGTCAACTGTCGTGAAGAATGTCTCCCCATGTGTCGAACGCGTCGTGGTCACCCTAGCGTATGGAATTATCTCCTTTGGCAGCGGGAGGCGGAAACATCCTAGTGGAGGAATTTGAGGGTTCATAAAGTGTTGGTTAGAGCGTTAAATTATTGTTTTAAAAGCCATGATTTGAGTCTATCATGTTCTAAAGATGTTTTTTTTTGTCGAAAAAGTCGTTTTAAAAAGAGTATTTTGGTGCTATGGAACAGTTTGGCATCTTCAAGTTTAGAAGACCTGAGAATCCGGAGAGTTATATTATTTATACCTCAGCGGCTTAAAGGCTTCGCCCGCGTGATCATCGAAAAAAGCATCCTATGTTTTAGTCCAGACTATAATCTACCTCTGTGTCAAATTTCATCAAGATCCGTTCAGCCATTTTGACGCGTAAGAGTAAAAAACATCCATACATCCATCCCCACAAACATTCGCATTTATAATACTAGTAGGATACATAATATTAGTAGGAAGTAGGATATTCACAAACACAGATATTTGGAGAGTTGAGAGATTTGTAAAGAGTCGCGACATCATCTACCGTTGATTACAGATTTTTCCTTGTAGAAAATAATACGGTAAAATAAGTACAGACCGTCTCATATCAAATAGTATACATATACCTACAACTAGCTGTGCCCTGTGGCTTCACCCGCTGCTTCATCACTTTAGTTAGGGTAATGAAAAATTGATTACAACCCATTCTGAGACCAACCAAATATACATACAAAAAAATATATAAATCGGTCTAGCCTTTCTTTCTTTCTTCTTTCTAAAACTATGACACGAGAATTTCACATGTAAGAAAAAGATATAGGTAACTAAGGCTTAGAAAACCGCATAAATCTTTTTTTATTTATGGCACTTCAACGACTTACTCTCGTACATATAGCTACACAAAAATTACAAACAATGAGATTATAGTGAGTTTGTCACTTATAGAAGTGCACAGCACTTTCAGAATTTTAAAAATATAATTATCAATTATACAATTTGCTGAAGAAAATATTATATTATATTAGACAATTTTAAAAATCTAAATTAGATGTTTTAAACTCATTATAAATAATTTATAATGAGTTTAAAACATCTAATTTAGATTTTTGTTGTAATGTCCAATTATTGGACATTACAAAACAATAAGAAAATTGATATATAAAGCTGATTATGAAGGGAATGGAAGCGGATATGAACGAATATGAATTTTTAACAGAAGACAAGAAGTTCTTACGAGAAGAACCGCACAATTTTCTATGCCAAACCATACTAAGATTCTTTAATATCCCTTCCTCAGCTTTTTTCCTCACATTTCGCATCACCCCTCACTACAAACATCTTAAACCATTCTAAGTGACAATAATTCTTACCCTGGGCGTCACTACCGTCCCCTGCACCCTCACGTTATAAATACATGCAGGGGAGGAGTAGCTATCTGCTTACTGCCCCATAAACTTTAACGTGACAGTTATTTAAACTTAGATAAATATTGAGATAACTGAGGATCATTGTGTATTAAGGGAGAGTTGCGAAATTTGAGTTTATCAAATTTATTGGTCTCTTGTGTGGACGTAATGTGAAGTAAAGTAATGCAAGAAGATCGTCACGGATGTCAGCAAAGCAGAGGGTCCTTCTAGGGCCCTCTCCTGCCGCGGGTTGTTCGAAAGAGATACCGCAACCCCGGAACATAAAGGGCAAAAGAAGGAACATGGTTTTAGTCGGGGGAAGTTCTTTGTTACTTAGTTAGTTATTCTGATATTATTCACTTTATTTTTTACTAGTTTTCGCCCGCGGCTTCGCCCGCGTTAAATTTGAGGTGACACAGTTCTCCTTACGCCTTACTGTTTTGTAATAGCAACGCTAAGTTTTCCCTTTCTTCCCTCTTTCTCCCTCACATCCCACTTTTTTAAATGCCTATGTCCGTCTCCTGGTTCCAAACTATCTCTGTACCAAAATTCATCGAAATCGGTTTAGCCATTAAAGCGTGAAGAGGTAACAAACAAACTCACTTTCGCTTTTATAATATTAGTAAGGATTCATATATTTATTTAAATGTTTATGTAGGTACCTATGCTGTTTCGACTTCCGTACGTTCTACTCACGGGTTGACCACTGAGCACTAGCGCTGTGTAGTGGGCGCTCCATGGCACAGCATCATGGTGAACTAGCTTTCGCCCGCGGCTTCGCTCGCGTTATATTCGGTAAAACACAGCAAGTAGACCTGCAGTTTTTGCTCTTGCGCCTGATCGATTTGTAATAGCAACGCTAAGATTTCCCTTTTCTTCCCTCGTTCTCCCTCATATCCCATAAAAAATAAAAATTAGCCTATGTCCGTCTCCTGGTTCCCAACTATCTCTGTACCAAAATTCATCAAAATCGGTTCAGCCATTAAAGCGTGAAGAGGTAACAAACAAACAAACAAACTCAGTTTCGCTTTTATAATATTAGTAAGGATGGTGGCCTACCTGTCGCAGTCACAGTTTAATGTTTATTTTTTTAATATTTTGTGTGCTCGTCGTAATTAGCGACAAATAAATGTGTTTTTCTTTCTTTCTTTATTTGATAATTCGATCGATGATCGACATATGAGCAGTTAGTAAAATTACTGCAGCGATAGCCTAGCGGTGTGACCGTCGGAATTCCAAGTCATAGACGCGCGATGTGTACTCGTCGTGCACAAAAAATGGTCTATGAAATATATCCTATACTCGCGCGATGGCTTGCGACCTTAAATATGTATACTCTGAAGAAATCTGTATGTTTGAACTCAACGTGTGACGAGAACGCGTCGTGTTTTCGTACGATAGAACGATAGCCTCTGGGCGAAGCCGAAGGTAGAGTCAAACTTTACTGGCATGTGCTTTCTTTTGCGCTATGTGTTGCAGGGCTGAAGTATCTCTTTCGAACAACCCGCAACCCCAGGTTTCCTTTGCCAGCAAAGGAAACCTGCCTTTTTTAGGGATGGGAAATCATCAAATAACTTCCCCCGCTCTGGGCGGAGCGGGGGGTGTCAGGCTTGTGCTGACTAAAACCCACCCATGTTCCTTCTATTGCCCTTTAAGTTCCGCGGCCGCGGTATCTCTTTCAAACAACCCGCAACCCCGACAGGAACTAAGAGTAAGAGAAGTAAAGGCGGCATAAAAAAACTCTGACACCAAGTTAAGCACTAACCAGGCGATAAAGAAGGAAGAAGAATAAATTACTGGCTGCTTTTGCAGCTTTGTTACGTGGATTTCTTTACTATTTTGAGCTAATCATAAAAAGTTATATCAATTATAAAAACATCAATTAATTACGCCTAATAACAAGCCATAAAAAACTATGCAAATAACGTTCTAAGTTCACCTACAAAAAGCAACGGTTAACGGTTACAACTAGCTAGTTATCGGAAACAAATACATTAAAATAAAAACGATTACACTTGCAATGTCGACCAGTATCTGTGACGGCCCAGATAACAACCACTTTTAACTTTGCAACAAAAAAAAACAGTCAAGTGTGTGTCGCACGCACAATGAATTAAAAGCTCCTTAGAAACAATTTCGATTTATTTTTAACTAGCTTCTGCCTGCAACTTCATTCGCATGGCATAGTTACTTTGGGCTAACGCTAACTTCAAGCCTCGTGATGATCGAAAAAAATGTATCTTTGTTTCCCCTTTTCTTCCCTCTTTCTCCCCTAAATTAGCCTGTGTCCGTCGTCAGGGTCCCAACTATCTCTGAAACAAAATTCATCAAAATCGGTTTGAGCCATTTAGGCGTGAAGACGTAACAAATAAACAAATTCATTTTCGCTTTTATAATATTAGTAAGGATCTTCTTCTTCTTCAGCCTTTTTCGTCAATTGTGGTGTAGGCCTCCTTCACCTTTCTTCATTCTTCTCTGTGTTCCGCTTTTTGCATCCAGTTGGAGCAGCGTGGCTTGATTGTGGCCCCTTTTGCTGTAATCGACGAGCTCCTCGTTACACTACCTAATGAAAAAACACATAAATATTTGTTTTCGTTATGTTACTTCGCAAAAAAGAAATGGTGTCATTTCTTAAATCATCAAATAACTTCCCCCGAATTGTACTGACTAAATCGCACTCATGTCCCTGCTTTTGCCCTTTACGTTCCGGGTCCACTGTATCTCTTTCGAACAACCCGCAACCCCGGCCTCTGTTACTTTACCATTGCTTAAAAGCGCTCAAAAACAGATTCTGCCTAAGATCTCTTGACTTAATGAAAATAGCAATCTAAACAGACAGACGAGCATGACAAATGAGGTTTTCGTTTTTGACGTTTAATCACGGAACCCTAAACCTACAAAATTTTAAAAGTAGTTAATACGAAATACTGGGTTTTAACATCTGCTATTATTGCAAGTTTTAATTGCAATAATGCATACTACTATTATTAAGGTTGCGCTTATACTTAAAGTCAGTAAGATAAATGACTGGTGAAAAAACTCTCTTTTTACGATAATTGCTTGTTGCTAACTTTATTGTTTTGTTGCAAAAAGCACCGAGAAGGTGTAATTAAAATAAAGTAAGTTAAGTTAGTGCTTAAATCGATATTTTACACACTGTGTCTATGTGTCCTAAGAGAGGAGCTTGAGGCTAAATAATAGCAGCCGCTCGGGTCGATCTTTAGGTTACGCCGCGCTTGCCTAGGTTGGTCTGTGGATGGGTGACCACCCGTTACATACCAAGTTTCCTCCTTGCCTCGGAAAGCACGTTATGCCGTTGTTGATCCCGGCTGTCATTTGTAGATCTTTGACAGTCGTTACAGGTAGTCAGTGTTCCGAAAGTCTGACAACCACTCTTACCATGAGGTATCGCATTACCCAGTACTAACTGGGTTGTGGAGGTCAGAGAGGCAGTGGCTCCATGTTAAATATTGATATTCAGCTGCATCAGGTTAGACTGGAAGCCGACCCCAACATAGTTGGGAAAAGGCTAAGCAGATGATGATGTTTGCGTGTCTTATGTATCTGTCCTATCGCAGGTCAACTGAAAGAGATTTCTAAATAAAATAAGCATTACCTACCTTTGTTCTATTTTGTCTGTACGTATTTTTTCTATCATATGTGTTTTGTGATAAAAGCCTGTGTTGCTTACTTTATCAGACTTCGCTGGTACAGTTGGTTTAAAATTTAAACCCTTAATAATTATGTATTACTTAAAATCAACCTAGTGAAGGTCCTTCACAAACTTTTTCATACCTGATAACTCGACCTCTAAAAGCTTTTTGCCTTAAAAAAATATGTATGTTTTGTGAGTCTATTATAAATAAATATTCACCATTCGGAAATAAACACTACATCATTAAACATTGATTATTAGCCATGTTAACTGTAAATAATCATGCAAAAATATCTAAGTACTTATGTCTTATAATGAGGAAACACATACTTAATTAACATAGCAAATAATTAGGTAGGTTTACATTTAATTAATTTGTAAAAAAGCGTTGGTTAATAGTCTAAAAACGAGATTTCGTTCAAGTAGAGTTTGATTTTATAGTCTAATTGGATTAGTTATGATTTCCTGGGTATAAGATAAGAACCGGTCTCGTGGGAATTGGGATACAGAATCATATATTAAACTGAATCTAAATAAAATAAATAAATATCTTGGGACAACTCACACACGGCTATCTGATCGCAAGCTAAGCAGAGCTTGTGTTATGGTAACCAGACAACTGATATACATACTTATATAATTTATAAATACATACATTATAGATAAATCATACCCAGACACAGAACAAACAATCGTGCTCATCACACAAAGTTTTTCCTGGGTGGGAATCGAACCCACCACCTCTGGCTCAGCAGTCAGGGCCACTAACCACTAGACCAAGAGGCCCGTCATAATAGACTCCTTACTGCATTTTTAGTTAGTGTGGTAAGACGCAACAAGCCCTTCCACTAATAAACTACAAAAATACTGGGAGAGGCATACAAAGTGGCATTTATAGTGGCTTAACCACTCTGCACGACAGGATTTTGACACATGACACATCAGCTGAATCAGTGGGGTGACGCGAATTGTCATGAAATTCAAGAATTTTCATCAATTTACAGCATTCAATTTTGTTATTAAAAATAAGTCATAGCGGCTGTTTCATACGATAAGTTTGAGATTTATATTTCCAAAAACCTCCTATGGTCGATAAAACAGCGTCGGTCTATTGTAAAATGTGTGTAAAATACATATTACTACACCCTTCCAAAAATTAGGTACTTCAAAAACGCTGGAAATAATGCACATACATAAGATAACCCTTTGATAATAAAATCGGAAATCCAAAATAAAAACAGTGACATTCCATCTGCATTCTTATTTTTGCCATTTTACATATAAATTAATAAAAAAACACGATACAAATCTCGACAAAAAATACTACAAAATGTGTTGCAATATGTCATTTCTTAGTGCTGACCGTAAAACTAAGTTCCATCATTACGATTAAAAAGTTGCATTCAACCTAATCGATAATCGTAATAGAGTAAACTTTCAAGAGAGTTTTGGGATCATTGAGGAATTTACCTATGGAGATGGCATATTCTATCTAGTATAGATATTATAGTTGTACAAATATCTATGATATCGATTGGAAAAGAAAGACAACAGCATTTTGTCTCGTGCTTTTGTGTTATGGTTTAATTATTTTGTTATGCGCCAAGATTTGGCGGGCAGATTTGCTTTTCAAACGGTTTCTTGGCCACCAATTTTGTTAAGGAGACCTTTGCGTAGCAGTAAGCGATTAACCCCCGAATACTGAAACGTCACTCAAAATTTGAGGGCTGCTTAACATTTGAGCAGCCCTTAAACTTTAGATTTTGTATGGTCAAACGTCACTTTTGAGTATCTGTTAAATTTAAGTGGTACTTAAATTTTGAGTGACGTTTCAGTATTCGGGGGTTAGCCTATTAAAAATTGGCCGGCTAAATGCGAGTCGGACTCACGCACCAAGGGTTACGAACAATCGCGGGATCGCGGGTTGTTCGAAAGAGATACCGCAGCCCCGAGTAAAAGAAGGAACATCGATCGGTGGTCATTAGTCAGTAAAAATCTGACACTCCCCCCCGCTTCGCCTGGAGCGGGGGAAGTTATTTGATGATTTCCCACCCCAAAAAAAATCCCGGTACACGACATCAAGAAAACTCCAGGTTCAAATTAGGTTCATTTTGTACCTGGAGTTTTCTTGATGTCGTGTACCGGGGTATTTTTTCCATCTCAATTGTGGTCTCCCTCTAGGCCATTTTTACCCCAAAGCTTCCACTCCAAGAACACTTTGGTCTACGAGCCATGATTTAGGATAGAATGAAAACGCTTTCCAAATAACTAATCCAACCATTAAAACAATTTTGTCGAACAAATATAATTTATCTTGGCTGATTTTTTTTATTGACCAAGATCATAATAAGGTCGTTCTATATTCAACCTTATTTATTTCTAATTGCAATTCACATTCTAATAGTAGTTACAAAACCAAATTATTAATAAAATAGCAAACAAACATTTTAATATAAATTCGAACAGCGAGCGCATTCCTTATTTGAATTTTTATCTGAAAATAAAATTGGCGCGAATTTAGCCATAGATCAGATTCTACTGTTTGTTGTTGAGTCGGTTTTAGTGGCGTAAAAAATATTATTATCAATATTTATAGTATTTTACACGTATTACAAAATTATTCTTATTTCCATCTATCAATTTCTGATATTTCTTTTAATTATTCGAATTGATTGATTTACAAGAAAATAATCGATTGAAATAATCGCATTTACACATCACAAAATTAAAAAAAAGAAATGGACGTCATTTTCAAGAGTGAATTTAGCAGTGGTTATGAATATTACGTGTTAATGGTCCTATTATTGCAAATTACGATAAGATTTGGGCATGTTCATGTTATTTATAATATTTGCAATGATATTTGTCTCATTTGTTATAGAATCTATTCGCGTCCGAGTGATATAATGTGGAATGAAAAATGTAAACAAGCACGATTGGCGCGATACTTCGACTTTAGATTTCAAAATGTATCATTACCACTGCTAATATAAGTTCAATTACGAATGATTTCTTCACGTTATAAAAGGACACGTTAATCATGCCCAATATTATGGAGTTTAAATGTCCGAAAACATACTTTTTTATGATTTTTAGCGTCGACCTACACTGCCATCAAAATGGCGATGATCGTAATTTACACATTTGGATTTTATAAGACATAATTAAGAAACTTACTCAATAATTAAAGAACTTCTAATGACGTTTACATATGAGATTTTTATTCTACTATCTTAATGAATGCACACCCATATTATTTTTTAACCAGAAAATAAAATATTTACAAAAATAATGAGGAGGTCATATGACTTAAATGTCCGACCCCTTTCGGGGCCAGTACCGAGCCAGCGGAGGTTTGAATGTCGAGCCCCCGAAGGGGTCCGTACCGAACTATACGGTTAAAAAACTTAAAGTGGTATACCATTTCACACTTCTAGGAATTATTTAATGAGCCACATTGTCCCTGATAGTACCTGCTGTACATTAATTATGTATAATTACTAGTTATGCTCAGCAGTTTACTTACTGCTTAGCCCCACCTATCATTTAAAAAATAGATTACGACCGATTCTCAGACCTACCGAATATACATACAAAATTTCATAAAATTCGGTCAAGCCGTTTCGGATGAGTATGGCAACTAAAACTGTGACACGAGAATATTTAAGAGACTGTAGACTCGGCAAATTTAAAATGCTATTGTTGGTTGTTAAAATTGTTCAATGTGTGTGTATTGTTGGTTGTTAAAATTGTTCAGTGGCTCTTTTGTCATGTTTTTTGTAAGATAAATAAATGCACAAAATTATCGAAAATGTACACTGTGATACCTAGTTTTATTCGAGCCTTTTCAGAAATGAACACTTTAGTAAGTATTTCATAATTTTTATGCACCTTGTATGGCAATTTTAGCAAAATATACTTACGTGCAACAAATTTTTTGAGCCAGATTTTGGGCAACCCACCTACCTATTCTATTATTTATTCAGAACCTTTTCATAAGTTCTTAAACTTCAATGAATGAACGTATAATTAATTGATAAATCAAAAGTATTCCACGAGAGAATTAACTAGTTCTTTACGACAGCTTTTCCTACAACTAACCAATTTTCCTTTACCCTCCTTAATAATAAAAATCGACAACAAAGCGAAATTGACGCCAATTCCCAATACATCTCTATGTTGTGTTCTGGGTACCCCCCGCCCATAGACATAAACCCGCCCACTGCCGCACTCACAAAGTCTTACGTCTGTACAAAGTTACCCAGAGTTTCAAAAACATAGACTAGAATGTGCAATGTTAATAAAAAAAGAAAGGAAAAATGTTTAAAATACTGCCACAGGCCAAGTGCGAGCCGGACTCGCGCACTGACATAAATGGCCATATCTTTTGTTTTTTTACAGCACAAAAGAATGTAGTTCTTTTCAGTCAGTCTTCAGTATATAATTTTAATTTTAACTCGATACCTTTACGAGTAACCGAGGTAAAGGGACATGACAAACAGACAGACAGACGGAAAATAAAGTTTACTTTTTTATTTTTTACAACTATTACTTACAGTAAACATCACACATACAAGTTATCGGTCGTACATAAGAGATGAAAACTAAGAAAATTAAATACAGTCACATAAAACAATAATAGGTGACCATGGGTTCCGTGTTTTCCTTTTGAGGTACGGAACTCTAAAAATGCCATTATCAACTCAACTAGTCCTTTACGAGGCCAACAGTTCAGCATGGTATTGCAACGTACCAATGTCTCAATGTCAATCAGTGCTTTGTTTCAGAAAATACTTAACAAATAATCGGGTTGTGTTTTGTTAATTTTGTTACAATAGAAGTTTTTTTTTCATTATTCACTAAACAGATTTCAGTTGATCCGTGTCACTTTTCGGAATGACAAAATAATGACGGAAGGTAAGAAAAAATCAATACAGGTTATTTTGAATCCATGAAAAAACTTGCCCCTAATTGCTTCTATTAACTCTTTTTCCGTACCTCCTAGAACTGGCCCAAAAAGAGGTGGCGAGATAATCTAGACGCGTATTGCTACGGCTGATTCGAGGAGGCACGGGACAAGAGCACTTAAACAGACATAAGAGACGAATAATTTATTGGTCTGGACACGCCGCCTCCTGATGGCAAAGTTCTATCACTCCGAGACGGCTACAAAGTCGGCGCTTGTTAAAGCAATACAAAGAATCGTCGGTACAGCATATAGCTCGTAAAGCTGGCTTCAGACGACGTCCACGAACACTGACTTAACTATGTGCTGAAGCTTTCAGTAACTACAAAGAGAAACACTGGAAAGTACTGACGGGGAGAGAAGTTATTTGATGTTCCAATTTTGGGTTAGATTCTATTTTATTCATTAAAAAAATTCGGATGTCATGTAACTTAGCTTTAATTAAAAACCCAGGTTTTGAAGTTGATGTAAATACTATCTGGTGCCTGCGGCCCACTGAAAGTATCCTATGTTTTATTCTAGACTATAATCTAAGTTTGCGCCAAATGTCATGAAGATCCGTTCAGTCTTTTTGATGTGAAAGAGTAACAACCATCCATACATCTATCCTCACAAACAAACGCATTTATAATTTTATATTATTAAGATCTATCTAAAGAAGAAAAATGTATTTTTCAGTGATATTTTAATCGCATGCGTAAGTCTCGCGACGTTGACTTACTTAATTAATACAAGGAAAATATTTAAATCACCGATCACACCTGTGATAATGTAAATAGATATTTGCTATCGACATACAAAGTGCTTCACAAGTTCAACAAGTCTTTACTTTTTAAAAGCTACCTAAATTTTCCTTTAATAAAATGGAAAAGTTTTACTTTATAAAGATATAGAAACAGTTCGACTTGCCGACGGCAACATTCAAAATGAATATTATGACACTAAAAATGTAGCAAAACATTTCAATTTATCTCGCCGACAACATAAAACTGTTATAAATGTAAGTAGTAAACTTCAACCATTTTCCAGACAATGATAATACTGTAACACTTATGTATTTCAGTGTACAGGGCGTGTCGTACGACTTGGCTCGTTTTACAGCATTTCACGGTAAGACATTAATTGGACGAAATAAAATCAAACGTGGTCGTTAATGACACTTGTGTGACCGACTGTACAGGCCAATAGCTGGTCGTAATGAAGTTATAAATGTTCTCTTGTATGTTATTTTGTAAGGATTTAGTTTATACTTGTGACTGTTAATAAGTAGCTAGTTTGTTGTAGATAAAAAGGCCTTTGGTTTGATGTTGAAATCCGCTTGTCATTTATTGCTGCGGTCATTAAACTGCGCATGTTCAGGAATAATGTACACGGGCTTGTAATAAACTTGATGTTTTGTGCTCCTAATATCTACCTCTGCCATATCCATCAAGGAAATGCGTGCGTTTATCATGTTCTGGAGGTATATATTTAGTTATTTAACAATTTATGTACACACAGCAGACTAGACAAAAAAACATATAAAATTTCAGTACAAAGGTACTGCTTTTTTTGTTAAGAATTTTCTGCCTGCCTGCCATATATTTGAAACTAGCTTCTGCCCGCAACATCGTCCGCGTGGCATAGTTACTTTGGGCTAACGCTAACTTTAACCCGCGTGATGATCGAAAAAAAAAATTTCTCTCCCCTTTTGTTCCCTCTTTTTCCCCCTTTCCTATTATTTTATTTATTATCCTATGTCCGTCTCCAGGATCCCAACCATCACTGTACCAAAATTCATCAAAATATATTGGGGAATTTAGGCGTGAAGGCGTAGCAAACTAACACACCTTCGCTTTATAATATTAGTAAGGATTTTGGAGCAAAAACTGAAAAAGTCACATTGCCCATGAATTTTAATTAGAATTAAGAAATTAAAAAAGATGGCGTGTTCCTTATAATGTAATTTCTTACTGCTACACTCTCATTCTTTGTTGAGTTGCTAAATATGTAAAATGCAGCTATTAAAAAGTAAATTTATTTCGCAATCACAAACATCACCATTAACCACGTAGTTATAAGCATAACCAATGTATTTCAAATTGAAATCAACGATCACACCTTTTCATTTCACATTTAATTACTTAACAACAAAGACTGGCTGTTCTTAACGACATTAACGTAATATTCCTTCATCACAAACTTATTAGGAAAAACAATTGAATTCAGATTGAAAAAAGAATCGAAGCGAATGTTTTACTACATTTAAAAAGAGAATTCTGGATTGCTTTTCACGGGTACCAACTTTATCGGTAATTACCTAAACGTATGAAAACTCCATTAAATACAAGATTTCTAAACGTATTGTTACAGTAATACGGTAACGCTTATTTTCATTCATTAGTTATAAAATGCTTCGGAGCTGAAACCTTTCACAAATCTAATTATTAAAATTAAACAGGTGTTTTGTAATAAAAAATACGCAAGCAATTTAAATTTTAACACGTTATTCTGAAACTTTTGTATCGAATCCGACCCTTACTATTTGAATCGAGATATAAATCGATTCGTTTTCGGCTCGACAAAGGCGACTGTCGGCTGTCATAACAAGGTAAACAATAAAGTTGTATGATAATGTATTCTAACGCGTCCGATACGCGATAAAATTCGTGAGCGAGTTGTCACACCTCCCTTAATTGAAATTTATGTATACGACTCCAACGCTTTGTATCAAAACGGGAGCCCCTACTAATCGTACCTTTCCGAACCTTTTTTTTATCGAGCCAAGATCGAGATTCGATAGCAAAATCGAGATAGATATTTCTTCTTTAATTGAATATTTTATTTAATAAATGTAATCATAATAGGAGAATTATTAAGAAGTTAAGTTTAAATAATCAAACGGGATCTTACAGTTGGTTTAAGTTCGTCCTAGTGTTTCGCTGTAATTTAAAGAGCATCTTGATAAAACTAATTAACATCACTTGCTTTCACTTTCTGAAATAAATTGTAGTGTTTAAACACCAGTTACAGGAAAACGTAGTTTTTTTTATTTTGCACCATGCTTGTAATTTCCCCTGTATCGTGGATGGGTTTGCAAACATTTAAACTCACTCACACAAACGGCCAGACACAGAACACCTACCTGTCGGTAACACAAATATTTGTTCCGAGCAAGGATCAAAGCCGCGACATACGGTGCAGTAGCCAGTCGCTTAACCACCACACCGATTCGTCGTCGATAAATGCCCTTCGAATAATATTTAGTGGCAACATATTTGTTTAATTAAACCGCACATGTGGTAAACTCGATGGTCTGCCGACAATCGATTAGGAATCGTTAGACACAAAAGGTAGGGGTCCAAGTTTTCGATTTCAGTCTTTTATTATGCACACAAATTTAGGCTCGCTGTCCGTTTCGGATAGCTTCCGAGTCACTTCCGGAGTAGATTACAAAATGCTTTATTTGTGTAGCCCAGCTTATCTTAATTTCTTAATTAAGCCCGCCGCACTGTGAATTAAGTCATTTTTCGTAATAATACTTTTAACTTTTCAGTTAAAACTTTTTGTTTAAGCTCAACATTAAAATTCGACTTTTATTGTTCTGTTAATTAATTGTGTTAAATATTATCACGATTTAATTATATTCCTTTTTTACTTTTTTATTGTTCTTTCAAAGAAAATTGGGCGTTTTGCATATTTTTATTTATAATTGTGACTAATACGAATGGTTTCGTGTTTTTGTTTGAGTTATAACACCAGATATTTCTTTAATGTTAATTAATTAATTCACACTTTGAGGTAGTTATGGGAAATGCACTAAAGAAGCATTAATTAAATGCGGTTTTAATGTACTTTACCATGTAGGGTCTTCAAATTTAAAGCCAGTTTGTATCATACAAATCAAAATTAAAACCACATAAAGTCACTACAAAGGCACCTCGTTAAAACAAGACTTTTCCGTTATTGGCACGAAGTTCCTTATCGCGCGTTGTGAAAGGGGGCTAGACGGAAAAAATTCTTACGAAAAGTTGTCACGACACTTTTTGCTATAGTAAGCTATTGTAAACTATGCGGCATCGCATGTTTCTCTGTCTGTCTGTCTGTCTCTCTCTCTTATAGAAAGCAAGCCAGATATTTTCATTTCTATAGGAACTTCGTTCCATCCGGGTGTCCCTTGACACTTCTAAATTTTTTTTTGAACATTTACTTCACCAGTATACTTACAAAGCTCTGTACTAATTTAATCACAATCTGATTTCTTTTCTTCCCTTTCAAAAATCAATCTCCTGTCGAAAATATCGAATCGTAGATACCTATTCTCAACACCGATTTCGTCGTTGCGTTAAATTTGCATTCCCGAAAGCTAGTGATTTCCCATGCGAGCGTGTATCAGCCAGATCTACGGAATTACCACCCGGCGCCCTCTCTGTATCCAAATCGAAAATCAACTCTTTTTATTCGCTATGTTATTGGGTATGCTTATTCTGTATTCGGGGAAAATTCGCTGGGAAGTTTTCACTATAGGAGATTTTTGTAATCCTATAGAACTTTACTATAAATAGCTTTGGACTGTACTCGTATTATCCTTTTTCCGATGCCTGTCATTATAATACTTAATTATATCAAGTTTTTAAAACTTTTCATATTTCATTTCATTTCTGGAATGAGCAACTACAGTTCATTCACAAGTTATTTTATATTGTGTCTCCCAGACACAATATATGCAGCTTATTTTTTTATTTCTTGATATTGTAAAGTGCCTGTAATGGTCTATTCCTTACTAATATTATGAAAATGAAAGTGAGTGAAAATGGCTAAACCGATTTTGATGCATTTTGGTACAGAGATAGTTAGGACTCTGGAGACGGATATAAGGCTAGGGATAGGCTATTTTTGTAAAAAAATGATTGCGATATAAGGGAGAAAGTGGGAAGAAAAGGGAAAACTTAGCATTGCTATTACAATAAATAAGGCGCAAGGGCAAAAACTACAGTAGCACGTACCTGTAAATTAGGAAAGGGGAACTGTTACCCCGAATTTAACGCGAGCGAAGCCGCGGGCAAAAGCTAGTAGTTTCATTCAACACTTAGTTTGGAAGATGGATAGTTTAAATCTTCATGTATCTGGTTCTGCGTGGGATGTAGAACTACGGAATAAAAGTTGCGTACAATATAATTGTTACCAATAAAAAAAAATCATTACTTGACTTCCACAAACCTATAGTTAAGTAATTCGTTTACTTTAATTAAGACGTTCACCAGAATACTCCCCTATTTTCCCGCGTTCAAAGAATTTTGCATATCACAGGTAGGCGTAAGATTTTATTGCAAAGGGGCATATTCTAAAGAATCGAATCGAGTCGAGTGGCGACAAAAGAACGCTTTTCTAATAAACCGTTAGGACCATTTGCATTGTACCAGGGATTTCTTTGTAGATGGTTTTATTTCTATTATTTGCCGTGATTGAAGCTGTTTGGGGGTATAGGATTGATGGAATAGGATTTTGATTGGCTGTTTAATTTTCTTTCAGAATAGGTTTGTATTAAATTGTGATTAGGTATTTTCGACGATCAAAATTTGTTTCCTTTAATTATGAAATACCTCTTTTTATCTCGATAATATACTTAACTAGCTTCCGCCCGCGACTTCGTCCGCGTGACATAGTTACTTTGGGCTTATGCTTAACCATCGGCGTGATGATTTAAAAAAAACTTTTCTCTCCCCTTATCTTCCCTCTATCTCCTCCTTTTCTCACGTTTTATTTTTTAAATTAGCCTATGTCCGTTTCCAGGGTCCCAACTATCTCTGAATTCAAATTCATCAAAATCGGTTTGGCGTGAAGACGTAACAAGTAAACAAACTCACTTTCGCTTTTATAATATTAGTAAAGATACCACCTGATTATATTTAAAATATTAAAGTTACTAAGAGATTTTTAGGGATCTGTACCTGAAAAGAAAAAAACGGAACCCTTATTGAATAAGGGTTTCGTTTTTTTTTAAAGTGATCCAATAAGGCTTATTGGATCACTTTGTTATTCGTCTGTCTGTTAAGACCCTTTATCTCAGGAACACGTTGCTGTATCCAGTTGGAATTAAAACTATATACCTACTCAAATCTGTGATCCCGTTGTGCTGTGAAAAACCCTCTCATGCAGTTTACGCAGTCAAAAGATCTGAAGCTGTTTACGTCGCAAGTTTAGACGAAACCCTCGGTGCGCCAGTCTGACTTGATCTTGGCCGGTTTTTTTTCTAAATGGCGTCTATGAGGAAGTCGTCTGCTTAAATGGAAAAATACTGTGGATACCTCGAGAATAAAGCTTCCAGCCAAGGTTGAAAACTTAAAAACAACTTAAATTATAATTAGATAGAACCATATTTTAAAGAAACTATAAATGACAACTTGAGATTTAAAAAAAGAATGACAAGATTACCTATCGTTTCACACAAAACAAGACAGATATCTAAAGAAAAAAATACTCTCTGAACTAGCAAACAAATAAAAGTTATGATGAAAAATCTTGGCATAATGTGATGGCCATCAAATGATATCTGTAAAGCTGGGGACACATTACACTGAGCCGTCACTGACTAGCATTATAGTAAAGTGACTGTTAATAACTTTGTTTGTCACTGAATCACAGAATTGTTTACCAGCTTTTTTTCGGATAGGAAATCATCAAATAACTCCCCGTGTCAGACATTTGCTTACTAAAACTCATCCATGTTATTTATTTGCCCCTTGTGTGCAGGCAGTGGTGTTGCAGGCTCCTCTGCTTTGCTAACATATCTTTGAGGTGCGCGTAAAACACGAACACGCCGCGACGATACGGCCTGTCGTTAATAGACGGACGGATGGTAAGCTAGCCACTGCCTGCCGTCCACAGACCTGCGCCTACGGTGGCCGGGAGTTATCTTGCAGTACCTAGCACTAGTTTTCTACTAGGTAGATAGGTACTTTTCAATGAGATGGACTAGATTCTCCACTGTTGCGCGTAGTTTAAAATAGATACCGCAGCCCCGGAACACAAATGGCAAAAAAATGAACATTGATTAGTTTCAACAGTAGAAGTCTGACACTCCCCCTCGCTCTGCCCAGAGCGGGGAAAATTATTTGTTGATTTCCCAACCGAAAAGTAAAGAAGATGGACTAGTTTTAAGACAGGTGACTGACTTCCCTCCAAGACTCTTATTATAAAAAAAAAAACCGCCAACTTCTATAACTTACACATTAACAGAATCATAACAAACCGCCATTTTCAACAACACACATTTTCATAAACACACACAGAAAACAATTGGCATTTAGATGTTGACGAAAAAACATTCAACCTCATTCAGAAAAGCTTTTGAATCAGAATAATATGGCCGTCTGTATGCGTAGGAGCACGTTTAGTACTTTACAGAGCATTTTGTAGGATGAAATGAGAAATCTATAGCTTATTGTGATAGCGATGATGGTAAGAACTGTCTATATGACGTGAATAAAATTTGATTATATTGCTGAGAGTATCACAAGGGTTTTGGGTGATTTTTTGTTACTGACATTGTATGTAGGTACTGTTAAAGGTTTGATAACATTATTAAAACCTGTGATAGTGCAGCCTGGCTTGTGAAGACATTCGAATTCTCAAACTTTTAAATAAAGAATTGATAAAAATAAAAGAAGGTTGCCTTGTTTTTTTATTCTTATGTGAGATGTATCGGTGAAATATGATTTTTACTATAATATTGAAAGAATATCATGCGCTTTCATTGTAGTAAATTTTCACTCACACTATTATATAAAATCAATTAATCAAAATCACAAATGCACTGTCATTTGTGATTTTGATTAAATGATTTTGCCAATTATAGTAGAGAATGGTATTAAAAAAAATAAAAATAATAGGGCCTAGGGACGAAAAATCATTAATAAATAATAAAGATTTAAAGGCGGTAACAAAAGGATGCCGACGGCTCTGTAATATCTAACACATTCAAAATAATGTCTGGTGAGCCTCTTATTTATGTACTATGACTAGCTGTGCCCAGCGGTTTCACCCGCTGAGGTTTAGGGGTATGAAAAATAGATGTTAGCCGATTCTCAGACCTACCCAATATGTACCCAAAATTTCATAAGAATCGGTCGAGCTGTTTCGGAGGAGTACGGTAACTAACATTGTGACACGGAAATTTTATATATTAGATATCTTATACTTCAGGAGCTTTTTCTATTTTCATACTAAGTTATCTAATACATAAAATAAAGCTTTTGTCAAAAAAAATATCTTTTGATCATTTCGTGCGTTCACTTTTGTGATTTTCCAACGAACATAATTAGACGTAACTCTTCGATATGTCTTATGTAAGCATCTACCTACTTACACTAAACAACTGAAAACAAATAGATACAACAATAGAGGAAAATATCCTACTATCGATGTATGGATGTACGGATGTACAGATGTATGGATGTTTGTACTCTTTCACGTCAAAATGGCTGAACAGATCTTGATAAATAGAAAAAACAATGGCACAGAGGTAGACTAAGTCTGGAATTCATAGAGTATTTTTTTCTCGACTTTACGTGGGCGAAACCGCGTCCACCAGTTAGTAATGTTCAAAAAATAAATACAACAAATTCCACGAACAACTTAGTCTTACCAACAATACATTACAAGACTTAGACCTCATAACTTAACACTCGTCCCTCTGACACCCAGTGTAACACCTTACGCCCCTATATGATGCACGGCCCGTCACTTCCGCCACTTCCGGTTGACGCCCCCCTCCTCAGAATTTTGTAAACACATTCACAAACGTAAACATGCAGTTTACAACATTATCAGGCACATAAATAGTGAGGGGCGTTTGTTTGTGTTGTTCTTGGCGGTTTCCCTTCCTTATTTGTGTCGATAGGCAGTTTTGAGTGCGTATGTTGAAACATCTGTTGGGATATTTATGTCTATGTTAAGAAATTCGAACGAAGTTCCTTATCGCGCGTTGCTAAAAAAATTAAGACCAAAAAAGGGGCTAGACGGAAAAAATTAAGACCAAAAGTTGTAACGACACTTTTTCCTTTAGTTGTAAGCCGTGTGGCGTGTGCGTGTTTCTCTGTCTGTCTCTCTCTCTCTCTCTCTTTCGCATAGAAAGCAAGCCAGTTATTTTCGTTTCGTCTTTCTATTTAGCATTGAACGACATTTGACGGGCC
Organism: Ochropleura leucogaster; assembly: GCA_958449745.1. Taxonomy (NCBI): domain Eukaryota; kingdom Metazoa; phylum Arthropoda; class Insecta; order Lepidoptera; family Noctuidae; genus Ochropleura; species Ochropleura leucogaster. The sequence goes on along the minus strand of OY288223.1, from coordinate 6,016,905 downwards.
TGTTGGTCTAGTGGTTAGTGGCCCTGACTGCTGAGCCGGAGGTCGTGGGTTCGATTCCCACCCAGGACAAACTTTGTGTGATGAGCATGATTGTTTGTTCTGTGTCTGGGTGTGATTTATCTATAATATGTATGTATTTATAAATTATATAAGTATGTATATCAGTTGTCTGGTTACCATAACACAAGCTCTGCTTAGCTTGGGATCAGATAGCCGTGTGTGAGTTGTCCCAAGATATTTATTTATTTATTATTGAACAGTGTGGTGTCGCGACGATTATTGTTGTTGAGTGTATAAAAGTTTTTTGTACATAATAAATAATAACTTCGTTCCATCCTGGTGTCCCTTGACACCTCTCAAGATTTTTGTTAAAAACGTTGCCCTACACTGAATTTCTCTTGTATCGTGGGACACACATAAACAGCCAGATCCGAAACAACTAACTGTAGGCCAAACAATTTTTGTTCCGGGCGGGCATCGAACCCACGACACACAGCGCAGCAGTCGATCGATCAGCCACTTGACTGCGCTTACCGTGCGGTCAATATTTCTCACCTTTTAAAATTCTCGTAACACAGTTTTAGTTGCCATACTTCTCCGAAACGGCCTGACCGATTTTTATGAAAATTTTAAGGTGTGTTCGTTAGGTTTTTTTTTCAATTTTTCGTACTTCTAAGACACTGTTTAGTAGTGGGTAAAACCTGTAGGCACAGCTAGCTTTATAAAACTAACTCAGCTCATGTCATAATTTATTTTCTCCGTTTTTTAATTCTTCTGTGATGTTTTTTTTTATATTATTTCTTGTATTGTGTCTTTTGTTGCATCAAATAAATGATTTATCTATCTATCTATCTATTTTCTCCTAAAACATCAGATATTATTCACAGAAGTTCGGTACTATATCTGCAACAATTTGCTCCTAAGGCACCAACCCCATGAAATCATCCAACTAGCTGTACTGACGAGAACAAAAGAGTAATCTTACAGGCTTGGCCGAGGGCTATGAATAGACTACAACCTGCAGCCTACAGCTTGCAGACTAGCTATCTTTACAGCCCAATGACCGTGTCAGTTCCCACGTTCGGCAATATCGGAATATTTAAAAACAGTTTTTTTAGGAATTCAAGATTTTAAATAAAAAACAAATCTTTACAAAAGCAATTTAAGAAAACGTTACGTATAAAGAAAAGCTGAAAACTATTGTGATGAAGTAGGCATTTCTTTTAGGATTCCGTAACTCAAAAGAAAATACGGAACCCTTATGGGATCACTTTGTTGTCCGTCTGTCTGTGTGTCGGTCTGTCTGTCAAAATCCTTTATCTCAGGAACGCGTGAAGGTACCGAGTTGAAATTAAAAGCATATGCTCAACTCTGTGGTCCCTTTGTGCCGTATAAATCAATCTTCTAAGTCTACGCAGTCAAAAGATATGACTGTTATATCGCAACTTTTTACGGAACCCTCTGAATGGCTATTAGCCAGTTTTTGACTTAACAAACTAACTTGCGCTAGTTGCTATAACTTGAAAGTTATGGCAGCGCATAAATACAAAAACAAGAATGCCATTTTTATTACATTTATAAATAGTTACTCTTAACTCCCTTATCAAAAAATAATGTCTGTTAACCCTTAATTGGGCGCGCCTAAAAAGTTGCATAAACGGTCGCGAGGGGTGTTTGGCACCCCAGATTTAGGAAATTAAATAAAATACGAAATACATGCAAAATCTGACTTTTATTAATAAGAACATTTGAACTTTCATATCAATCAACTTTTAAACGTATTTTTAACATAATTAACTTTTTTTTAAATATGAAAAATATTTTTTTACTAATCCTAGTTTTTATCGTCCCAATTTTGACAGACTATATTCATATGGTCATTGCACACATGTTTTTGGCATTTCGAACATCACAACCTCAAAAATGTCGAAGTATTATAACGGAACACTTATTACATTTATAACTTTTCAAATAACAATGTTTTGAAACGGATACAATGAAATTGACTATCATTCACTACCTCGGAATTTAGACCACACAAACAGTCACCTGGGGTGTCGTGCACCCCAAACACGCTCTCCGAGCCCAACCGTCCACAACAGAGAGTCGCTCGCAACTGAATCGTGTACGTTTTACGTGTTTACGAAGCTACCTAGAAGGCTAACTCGCTAAATTCAAATTATAAAAAGTTGTGAGCCTGGAAACCTGCTTTGGGGTGCATGACACCCCACGCGACCAATTAAGGGTTAAAACAGTACCCAATATACTACTTTTTTATTTTTAATATTACTGTAATACTTTACTAAATGCATAAAAGAACAGTTTACACACCAGTACACTAAAATTGAAATAATAAAAACCCCCGATCCATAAAATTCGATACTTTTACCGAACGCACCAAATCTCTTCGCCAAACAATTGTTCTGTATTTAAAAATGACATAAAAACAAGATGGCTTCCTATTTGGGTGTGAGATAAAACCTGGGGTTCTCTATGGTGCTAAGCGAACAGTTTATAGTCCCGAGCTAATATTTGAGGGACGATTAAGCCACTAGGAGTCATTGATTGATGGGAATCTGATATTATGGTGTACAGTGTAGTGTGGAAGTAGTTTCTGATGGAGGAAAAGACAAGTGAAGAATACCATGTATAAATTTATGACAATCATTTTGTTGTAAATCAATAATCATGCCTATGAAAGTTTAAGACACTGTCTGATTAAAATTACAGTAAGTACTGTCTTAGCTAAAAATTCAATTATTTCTGATGCATTCCAAACAGTATAACTTCCTAACACCATGCAATAATTGCACTTAATCACTTATTTTATGTAAAATGAAACCCTTTATTTACTTTATCACTAGATATTATTCTTATAACTTGTTACTAATATTACGTGTAATGATTTGTACAAAAATACTTTACTGTTAAATGTAGAGGCTTGTAAACGGCTTGTCTTTGATTACCTTACTATAACATTTGTATTGTTAGCTGTAAGCCACTCAAATATAATAGAATAGAATATACTTTATTGCAAAACTTTTTTACAATAAAATGCTAAATCTATGGTTACAATGGCGGTCTTATCGCTAATAGCGATATCTTCCAGACAACCTTTGGATGCACTGTTCGAATATAAAAATACAACGGGGGGTAGTTAATGGTGTACCTACTGCAAATACTACACAAACAATTAAAATAAAGTAACTCATTTAATATATAATAAAAGAAAAATACAGCCATTTATAAAGCCTATTGAGTATTACAAAAATAACTGCAAATTATAAATATGTATTTCAATAGAGTTTTTTTTTTAATGAGATGTAGTTTTTTTTATTGTGTTTTAATTAACAACGTCAGTACACAATAATTAACTTTATCAATGTATTCATAAGAGCAATTTTCCGCCGATTATTTTTTCAGAAAACTTACAAAATGTGTTTGAGTTCTCTACCGCACCCTACTCTGTATTTCGTGGGCAGCTGAGCCCATAAGCGGGGCTACTTTGTCGTAGTTTTAAAACAATTAAACACATTAATACACAGCAAACATAACAGTAACTTTGTGTGGGAAATACAACGTTTGTAGAAAACATTTAACGTCGGGATTTTAGTTTTTGGATATATTGTTTTTTCTACCTTTGTGTTTTTTAAGCGTTGACTGTTAAATGAAGAGGATTAGTAACTGAGGTCTTGTTGTTCGTCGTTGTTTCTTGTTGGTCTTGTTATTATACAAACGCGTCTGCATGACTTCCTGGGTTCGATTACCAAGTTAGGCAAAGTGTCATTGGATTGGATGGCGAAATGTGGGTACACTTTTAGGTACATCTCTGCCTAACCCGTCATCAAGGATTGCATTGTTATAGTAAGTGTGTGTAAGGATCCTAGCAGTCTAATTAACGTCTAACGTCAGTTTGTAAATAAAACATGGATCAAACAAAACGCACAAATTATTATATATGTACCTATTATAAGTATGTATGTATTTCTTTATTGATATAGTTATGTTTGTTTAAGTAAGTGTTTTAATTTGTTATTTTTACACACTGTGTCTACGTCTCTTATCAATCTGTCCTATCGCAGGTCTGCTGGAAGAAATTTCTTAATAAATAAGTAGTACCCTTTGTTTTCTCTTGTCTGTATGTATTTTTTTCCATAATATTGTTTTTGTTTTGTCTATGCATAAATATAAATAAAAAATGTGACGAAAACAAGCAATATTAAAGAATCATTCGCAATTTATGAAAACAAAACCGGTTCGTTCTTATGATTCAAGACAAATATATACTAAAAACTAGCTGTGCTCAGCGGTTTCACCCGCTGCTCACTTAGGGGTAAGAAAAATAGATGTTGGCCGATTCTTAGACCTACCCGATATGTACACAAAATTTCGTCTAAATCGGTCCAGCCGTTTCGGAGGAGTATGGGAACGAAAACTGTGACACGAGAATTTTATATAATAAAAATATGCCCTAAAAAAAATACACTTTCGTGAGAATTTAATTTCAAAATTGGAAGAGATTTATTTCTTTTAAGGGGCCGCCATGTGGTGAAAGGATTAGGTTAAGAATTTGAAAGCCATCATCTGTTTTTTTTTTAATCCTAACTAAGTGACGCTCTTTATAATCCAGTAAAACATTATCAAATTACATTCGCCAATAATTTCAAACACAAGTTACACAAAACTGATCAAATATTGCAAATCTGTATCTCTCAGGCGGTCCAAGGTGTTCAAATATTAGTTCACATCTTTCGGCAAAATGAAAGGCGAGATGATTGAGCGAAGCCGACGCCCTGACAGTTTTGAATTACAGATTTTCAAGTGGCGCTTATTTGAAGTGGCGCTTTTGTAAAAAAAAACTTGCCGATGTGACGATGTGCCGATGTGGCGCTGTTTTTTTTGTGATATTCCAATATCGAGAGTAGTGAATGTTTTTGTGTTTTAAAGTGTGTTGGTAATTTTTGAAAAAACGGAACCCTTATTCACTCGCTTGATCGTTTGTCTGCCAAGACCTTTTCAAATTCAAATCCATTTATTGTTTTTTATTATTTATTATCTCGAGAACGCGTGGAGGTATAAAATTCAAATTAAAAACCATAAACTCAAGTCTGTGGGCCCTTAGGGCTTTGAAAAAACTAAGCCTCTAAATCTACGCAGTCTAAAGATATGGCCGATTATTTCGCAAGTTTATACGGAACCCTCCGTGCGTGAGTCCGACTCACACTTGGCCGGTTTTTGTTAAACTCAAGATGTTTTCGTTTACACTACTTACATTACGTTTCAGGTGATCTGACTCATAAACCTACTTTACAACTTTAGATGTTTATGAAGGTGTAAATGTTGAGGCTCTCAGTTCGTTTCCCGGGTCGAACAAAGCGCTATTTTCCTTTAAGGTGTCTGAGTAGCAATCACGGAGTCCGAATACGGTATACTTTTATATATTTAAGGTACTACTTTTGTAAAGGTACTACTTTTGTAAAAAACTTGGTATTTTATCCATAATGCTGCATACAAGTTTTGCGAAAAAATTGGGGCAATATAACTGATTATGATTGCAAAATGATGTGAACTGAACGAGATGAAGGAAATAAACAAATTTATTAGCGGTAAAATCTGGGTTTCCACAGAAAATATTATATCAATCGGTTGTGGTGAATAAACAAATTGAACTATTTAAGCAATCGTTCCAAACTCCGGGTTTTCACCAAGAATTTCTCAATTTTAACATTTATCCCGGAATAAAACCCATGATCTAATGCTAGCATTAAATGATAGACATATTAAGTCCAGGAAAAAATATATTTAATAAAATAATATATTTACCTATTACGTCAATCGTCATGTAGGTATATTATTTGTCATTAATAGTAAAATATTTCATACGTCTTACAACAGTTTTACCAGAGGTATCGTTTTTCCTAGTTGTATCTGGATTGTGGAATCCATATTGGCAGTCACTCCATGAAAAATACCTTATTTGAAAAGGCAACAGGAGGATGTAAGGGAGGGAGGGCGCCGCGAAACGACTCCCGGCCACCGAAGACGCGGGTCTGAGGACAGTGAGCAATGGGTAGCTCACCGTATTGAAAGATGGCAGCAAAGCAGAGGGGCCTCTCGGAGCCACTGCCTAAGGTTGCGGCTTGTTCGAAAGAGATACCGTGGCTCCGGAACACAAAGGGCAAAAGAAGACACGTGAATGGATTTAAGTCAGTAAAAGTATGACACTCTGTTGTTTGATTATTTCCGATCCAAAAAATAAATGAAAAGGACATCATTATACGTGGGTGTAATGCGAAAACCGTTTGGAATAATTTACAAATCGACGTTTTAATAGTAAATTGTCATATTCCGTTCTCAGTATCACGTTGTCGGCAAGATAAAAAGCTGTAAGCGGCGCTAAGAGCACTTTTACGCACTCGTGCGCATATTGTAATGCCACGTCATTTACGTCTGTTGACACACTCAGCTTTAATAACTGCGTTAATTCCTATATGGTAAACAATAAAATGAATACGGCTCAATAAACCTTTTCATTATAAATACTTTTTTGGCGTTTTATTTCGGCAATTAAAAGACGTTTTGTTTTTAAGTATTTTATATAATTTCATCTCCGATATTACTGGACAGTCAAATTGCCACATTATATGGTGATATTAAAATGAAAGTTTTTTGGGGATCAGCACGTTTTTATTTTTAGAAGTTATTAAAAAGCGTAAGAATTTGCTAGACAATTTTAGAAGATTTTATATTGACAAAAAAGCACTTAGCAACAGAGTAAGAAATGACAATAGCACTAAGGCCTGAAACTGCGTTAAGCGGGCACCCGCGCGGTTTCATACAATAAATAGTGCACCGTCGCGTCGCGGGGACACGTACGGGTTCCGACAGCGGTTACACGCTCGAGCTTGTTCAGTCAATAACGCTTGATGAAAAGATTGTGAAAATTACTTTCGACAGAGAAAGAGTAATAGTGAAATTGCAGTAGTTCTGTCATATGGGGTCAAGCGAATGAACTCTCAAGGTACCTGTGACAGGGTCCTTCACGTACCCACAGAGCCCACGCACGCAGGCACGCAACGGTTGCCCGTCGCGGGCGCCCGCTTAACGCAGTTTCAGGCCTAATTGTTTCATAACGTCACGGCTGTAATTCCCGAAGTGTAAAGCAGAGGTGTCCCTCTAAAAGAGTGATGGATCTGAATGTTGATGGACGGAGAGCGAAAGGAAGGCCAAAGAAAAGATGGATGCATTATGTAAGGAATGATATGAAGGAGAAAGGAGTAAATGATGCCGTGACGTCTGATAGGGAGAATGGAAGGAGAAAACGTGTTGCGCCGGCCCCAAATAGAATGGGACAAGGGCAGAAGGATAATGATGTTTAACTGTTACAGCACGATGCTAAAATAGGGACCCGCTACTAGCCGTGATCAAATTGAAATGACCCAAAAAATGATTGTTGAAGATGACGCAAATGACAGAATGAAATTCGAAATATGAATATTCAAAATTTAAAAATCAGTGTTTATCTGGAAGGAAAGAGGTTAACAGTAAAGCTATGAAAACAGGTGAAATCATGGGGCTTAGCTAGTTAAAAAATACATTTTATGCACACAAGCTTTTCCCTAAGTCGTCAGACGATAGCGCCAGGAAACAGTTGCAGTAAAAAATTTTCTTCATTCAATATTGACGCTCGCTACAAAGTTAAGAGGTGCAGTGTTTGTTCAGATTACTACATTGTGAAGCCGCCTGAGAACAATGGATGGGATTACGGTCCCACGTTAGGGCGATAGGTGTGAGATGGACCTCAGTTATTATTCAATTTAATTAAAAAAACTATTCATCAACATATCATATAAATAATTCCACAATTATAAGTTGGTAGATAGGTCGTTTCGAAATTAAGTTGTAGTTGTTGTCTTGTTACGGTCCTTTAACTTTATATAATTTTAATTTATGTATGTATACAAGTATTTAAAGATATATATTATTTTTAATAATTATTTTCTAATATCCTTTTTTCCTGTTATTGCACCTACTGTGTTTTGTCTCTATATCACCCTAAAATAGACTGGTAGAAAATGCCTAACGCATTAAGTCTGCCTTTGTACAGTAAAGTACCTATCAATAAAATAAACAATATTATGAAGGTGAAAATTTGTATGTGTGTTTGTTATTCCTTCATGTTCAGACGTCTGGATCGATTTGGATTAAATTCGGTATGGCGATAGCTTATGCCCTAGATTAACACCTTTACTTTTTATCCTATACTATACATATACTATACCTTTCGATTTCCGCGGGTAAAACTGAAACTTGTCAAAAAATATAAACAAGTATTTGATGGTCATAATGCTAGTACAGCGAAATTAAACACAGGCAACCCGGTAAAATTCTACGCATACCTACGAAAAATAATGTGGTTCAAAAGCCTTATTGCCATGATTGATAAATTCGTATAGGTAGTATATATTTTTTTATTTAGAAAACAGTACTATGACGAGTCTTCATTCATGATTATTCTACTTATGAATAAATACGTTTTCGTTTTTGTAGGCTCGGTGGTTCATCATCTGCCTAGCCTTTTCCCAACTATGCTGGGGTCGGCTTCCAGTCTTACCGGATGCAGCTGAATATCAGTATTTTACGTGGAGCACAACCCAGTTAGTACTGGGTAATACGATGTCCCTTGATAAGACTGGTTGTCAGACTTTAGAGACACTGACTCTGTAACGACTGTCAAACATCTACAAATGACAGCCGGAACCAATAGCTTAACGTGCTTTCCGACGCACGGAGGAAACTCGGTATGTAACGGGTGGTCACCCATCCACGGACCAACCTAGGAAAGCGTGGCTTAACGTAAAGATCGACCCGCGCGGCTGCTATTATTTAGCCACGAGCTCGTTGGATCCAGACCAATTTAAAAAAAAAACAGTGTATGAAAAGCAATTTTTCCTCGCTATGGTGTGCTACAATGACGGACTTTTTGAACAACAGTGAAAACATGCTTTCTTTCTTTCGATTATGTATTCAACTAAGATCTGCTAAGGTCAAAAAGCAATGTCAAAGAAGCAATTTAAAAAAAAACATTATTAATTTTAAGCCTTTTAGCTCCAAAATCGTGAAGTTTTCTCAACGTATAAACCTCTTCGTTTAATGATTGTATAGTGGTGTCAACATTAACCCAATGTTTTGATAGCGGGAAGGTATTTATGACTCGTAAATAAACAATGGTTGTCTATAAGTTTGAGTAAAGTGCAAATTAGTTGGAGAGAGATAAGTAATATACAGTAATGAGTGATTCTTGATGTATCCTCACGTTTGAGCCTTATGTGGTGTCTGTGATGTGCCGACGGGCACCATCTGTGGGACCTACAAAGGTCTCTGAATTATCGCTTGTATTTTCTTAAATGACTCCTTTAAGTATCCTCCTCTTTTATTGTTAGCGTTTATATTTGATTAATTATATTTTCATTCAAGCATTGTTGTCTAGTTAGGTTTTTTGAGGAGGAAATAGGTATTGTTTTTTATACTTAAATCATTTAACTAAATGTTAGTCCAGTACCCTGTATTATGAAAAAAAAACGACAGACTCAACTGATCATAAACTAAATGTACCATTGACACAAAAGAGAAAGGTTTTTTTTTTTAAATTAACGGACTTCCAAAACAATTATCGACCTCAAAAAACTATTTAAAGTGGATGATTGCTTTATTTTCGGAAGTCTGTGATTTGTTTGTTACATTTACAATTTTAATACAGACATTTTTTTATTTTTTTAAGTGAGATAATTATTATGATTAACCTCATCTTTTTGAAGGTCACCGTCCGTTAAAAACCTAAGGAAGAATGATTGACTAAAACCCAGCCATGTTCCTTCTATTTCCCTTTACGTTCCGGGTCCACGGTATCTCTTTCAAACAGCCCGCAACCCCGGCAGGTGGTGGCTCTTGCAGGCCTCTCTGCTCTGCTGATATCTCATCATCTCAAAACTAACGCGCCGTCGACACAGCCTGTCGTCAATAGACGGACGGACGTTGTGCTATAACAAACGCCTAACACAGCTTAGTAGTAGAAACACCTCCACAGAGCGGTATCTAAGCCGCCTTTTTGAACTGCCGCCATCTTTACGGATTTGCCAACATTATCTGCGTACTTAACACACAGGATACACAACTATCAAGTGTTTTAAGACAGGAACACAAAAAACTAAGCTTTTAGTGGCTCATTACTTGGTTGACACGTTTTTAAGTTTTTTTTAAGTAGATCTATATTTTGGCAAAGGCTGTTTGATAAATTTTTAAGTGGTATTGGGTTCTTTTTTAAGTTAAAGCAGTAGTTATATACCTTTTTTAGGGTTCCGTAGTCAACTAGGAACCCTTATAGTTTCGCCATGTCTGTCTGTCCGTCCGTCCTCGCTTAATCTCTGTGACCGTTAGCGCTAGAAAGCTGAAATTTGGTACCAATATGTATATCAATCACGCCGACAAAGTAGTAAAATAAAAATTTGAAAAAAATGTTTTATTAGGGTAGCCACCCTATATGTAAAGTGGGAAGTGATTTTTTTTTAATTTCAACCCTAACGTGTGATATATTGTTGGAAAGGTTTTTAAAAATGAATAGGGGTTTACTAAAATCAGTTTTTGATAATGTCAGTAATTTCGGAAATAATCGCTCCAAAAGTAAAAAACAATGTGTCCCCCCCCTCTAACTTTTGAACCATAAGTCTAAAAAATATGAAAAAAAACTGAAAAGTAGAACTTTATAAGGACTTTCAATGAAAATTATTTTGAACTTGATTGACACAACAGTTTTTGTACAAAAAAGACAAAAAGTTGTACAAAATAATTTCTGGACTAAGTTTGTAGTATAATCGTATATGCAAGCTTTTTTTGTAACTTTGTTTTCATATTTTATTATTCTGAACGTATCTTATTTCAAACAAAAAAAGAATTATTGAAATCGGTTCTCGCAAACCAAAATTACCAGCAAAATTGCACGTCTTTGTATTAATTAGTAACCCAATTCCTGGAGAGATGGCGCTGTAGGTACTTATTACATTGGATCGGGTATTACCGAATTGTTCGGTTGGCCTCATAACTGGGAACACTTATTGTGACGGACGGGAATCTACGGAACCCTACACTGAGCGTGTCCCGACACGCTCTTGGCCGGTTTTTATTTATAAAACGTTGCCCCACACTAGGAATTAGTCCTGTATCGTGGGTGCGTTTACTAACATTTAAACTCACATACACAAACAGCCAGACCCGGAACAACTATCTGTACATAAATATGTACAAAATATTTGTTTCGTGCGGGGATCGAACCCGCGACACGCAGTGCAGCAGTTGATCGTTTGGCCACTGCGCCAACCGTGTCGTCGCTGTTTTTGATGTAGCATGGTAGATGAAAAAACATGTTTTGTGCTGGGATATATTATTACTGCTATACCCGGGGTTGCCAGTTGTTCGAAAGAGATACCGCGGCCCCGGAACGTAAAGTGCAATAGAAGGAACATGGATGGGTTTTAGTCAGTACAAGTCTGACATGCCCCCCCGCTCTAGGCGGCGCCAGAAGTCATTTGATGATTTCCCAACCGAAAAAAAAGTACTCCTATACGATTATGATATTCAGGGTATAGCCTTTAATCACGTAATAATAATTATATATAATCCTCCTATAAAATAATAATAATCACCCTATAATAACGTTCCAGATTGAAGACGGAACACATAACTAATTCCATCCGCACCATGCTACAGTTTAAACAGTAGGTTTAGATGAGGGTTGAGTGTGTGAGGGAGTAAGCCTTAGTCCAGCAAAATTTACGTCAAATCTGTGAAACTTAATTCATAAAATGACTAATAAGTAAGGCACAAGGTTGAAATCGAAGAGAAAAGGTTTAAAAACTGACAAAGTGCGAGACGGACTGGCTCACCGTGGGTTCCGTACAAACATGCAACATAAAAGGCCATATCTTTTGACTGTATTAACTTAGAAGGTTAATTTATTCACAACTCGAAGGGACTTTAAACTACGGTTTTAATTTCAACTGGATATATCCACGCGCTCCCTAAATAAAGGGTCTTGACAGACAGACAGACGGACAACAAAGTGATCAAATAAGTGTTCCGTTTTTTCCTTTTGTCTTTCAGAACCGTAAAATTACAGATTTTACGGAAAGAAGTGTTTATGGCAAAATAAACACTTCTTTCCAGCAGCAGAAATATCACAATTTTTTTCTGAGGAACATCTAGAACAAATGCTAGAACTGTATCTATTATAGATTCAGTAATAAGCCTAATAAACGCAAGCCATGCATAAAATCTAATGTACACCACAATACCACAATTCCATGCTTACGGCTCAAAGTTTATCTTCAAACCTAGTACATTAGGTAAACCCACCTCTTTAGGTAGAGTGACCCAATATCCAGCCAGCTTTCTATCTAAATATGCAAACAACATAAGCACCACTGTGCAGTCAAATAAAACGTCATACAAAGGCGAGAGAGAGACGGCAATGAAAGTTTTCGCTCATACATTTTCACGTGTATATTCGACAAAGATACATTTTCCGTTTATTTACATATTACATTCCTTATGTCTTGGGATTAAGGTTTAGATTGGTGGTGAAGATGGTGTGGTGAGTTTGTAGGTATGTAAAAATGGCAATGGCGCGAGTTTTCCGGGCGAAATTGGAAAAATATTCGTATTTTCACAATGGCGCCGAGGCGCGGCGTGCGCCAATTTGAATATAGATTAGAAAATGTGACTACGTGCACTCTAATATGTTTTTTTAGTGATGTGCTGGGGTTTTTGTCGATAGATTGGTTGATTTTAATTCACTATTACTTTATAAGAGAGGTAGGGATCACTCCTAAGTGGAGAATGATAATAAATTAGGAACTATAAAAATTTTTAGTAATTCAATAACTCGTGACAAAATGCTAATGAGTAGTTAAATACTTCGTTCTTAACTCTAGGACTGCAAACAATACAGTTAATAAAGTTTTTCTTTCATTCACGGTATAGTTAAATTTTTGTAGTAAACGTATCAGCGAAAATCATTACTCATGTCCTTTTTGTCTATGTTTTGTTTGTTTTTTACTTCTCACTTTTTCTAGTTAATTTTAATTTGTTGATCTATCGACTAAGGTATATACGGGCTGCAAGCCTAGATCTAAGCTAAGTTAGTTTAGCTTAGCTTCAATAGTTGACGCAGTTATTCATACTTGTTTACATAGTTTGTAGACTGCACACAAGCATGAAAAACTGCGTCAGTTTAATGAGCTAAGCTAAAATAACTTAGCTTGACTAATCTCACAATTTTTCACAAACGTCAAACACATAATCGTCGTCTCCCACAAATCACAAACAATAATTATAATATTATACAGAAAACGGTACTTCTGGCCACGGTTCGTATCGTTAGGAGGTTCCTCTTTCTGGAGCCCTGGCTGCCGCCGGCATGCCGGTAGCTTGGACCGTGTTTCTGATACCGATGGGCTACTAGTTTTTATGTTTTTTATGATTTTGTTGTATATATTTGATAATAAATATGTTTACGAATGAATAAACGAATTATATATTAAAATCGTCAATTATCGACATCAATTCGCCCATCCCTACGGTTAGCTGCGACTGCTAGTACGGTTCGTAATGGATTTCCTGCGCCCTCCCACTCTGGTATTCGTTCTGCTATTTTTGTTCACATAATAAAACCCATGGATTGGGCCAATTTATAGCTTATGTACCTATGTATAACTTGTGATGTATGCACGTTTGTTTTTTTTACGTTTTGCTAACGAAAACCACCCCGTTTACGTTCGTAGGGGGGAGAAAAGAATTGATTTTATTTAATTTGTTTGGTCTGTCGTTTATAAACGAATTTATAAGATTTCCATGGGTAACTTCTATTAGAGTTACTGTCTTTTTCTTTTACCACGTTAATTTAACATTACTTTTTGATAAGCACCCTGCACCTACTATGTTTTCTCTCTGCATCGCACTAAAGTAGACTGGTAGAAAATTCCCAAGGCATTCAGTTCGCCTTTGTGCAGTGTTTTTTATACACGTGCATAAAGTGTTGATAAATAAATTTTTCCATGTTTTGTTAGCCCAGATCTTCGCCAGTTCCACCGCATCGTCGGCAGAAGTGCTGCAGTCACTTCGGCTGCATGTTGTAAACTGAGAGTTCATGATAGGAGGTTGAGCATAGTCTATGAGACAGCACACAGTGGCTCCTGTCCCCGTGTGGTAACCCATCCATATCCAAACCTTGGCAAAGGTTGCTTAACCTGGCCCCCTGTGGTTACCCATCCATTTCCAAACCTCCGCAAGGGTTGCTTGGAATGCGAAATTAATTTAATAAGAACACCAAAATAATATTTATTTATTATGAAACACGTATTCTAAATAGTCGCTCCATGTAAAATACTGATATTCAGCTGCATCCGGTTAGATTGGAAGCCGACCCCAACATAGTTGGGAAAAGGCTAGGCAGATGATGACGTGTTCTAAATATAAAAATACTAGAATATACAACTTGAACATAGTTATCGATTTTCACCAGTCACTCCAGTGACTGGTGAAAATCGAACAAACAAAATCAAACTCCAGTTTGGAGACGGTTTTAAGATTTATAGGTGAGCCACGGAAGGTTAGACATTGCAGGTTCTCACTTGGTGGTAAGCAGTGAATGTGACAGCTGTGCTACATAGCTACATCGGCTACTGTAAATATGATAGCCTAGTGTAGCTCTTCCACCTTAAGCAGTCGTAGCGAGATGTTATATAACCTATGGCACTTACAAATAACACTTACAAATACTGGTAAAATTATTTACCCCCTACAACCTTACAAAGTTCTCTCTCGTGTGCGTGTGTTTTAGTAGTAATCGGTCGTAAACTATTTTTCACACCCCTAAGTAATAAGGGTGGCTCTCCAGAAATGGAGCTCAGCAGCGGATGTTACCACTGGACATAGCTAGTATCGTATAGAAGTATAGATTTCTATCAATAGTAATGTTTAAGTTAGAAGAGTAGATAGGTATGTCTGCCAAGAAAATGAATCAGACTACGAATGGTATTTCAGTTTTGTCTTTGGGATATAGAAGCACCTTTAATACTTCTGGTCTTCAAAATGTGTTTGGCCGTCGGCAATCTTTTACTATTTGGTGGGTTATTCTCAAATACTCCATTTCGATACAAACTATATTTCCATTGATATTGGCGTCAACTTAATATCTATCAAGCAGTGATTTCACTTAGGGTTTTTTAAAATCAGTAAGAATATGAATGACATGTCAGGTTCTTTCTTTTAATTGATTTAGGGTTTTTACTATAGTCTTAAATGGCGGTTAACTTCGATTAAGAAAGTTGATGTCATTAGTTCAGTTGTGGTTGTGGCATCCTTATTTGGTACTGTGGTAGTTTTTTGTACTATGCCGCTTTTCTTTTTCTTTTCGATTGGGAAATCAACAAACATTTATCCCGCTCTCGGTGAAGCGCAAGCGAGAGTTAAGACTTATACTGACCAAAATACATCCTTGTCTCTTTTTTGCTAATTGGAAATCATCAAGTAACTTTCTCCGCTCTGGGCGGAGCAGGGGAGAGTGTCATTTATTGACTTAGTTAAATGAATGTAGCGGGTAGTAACGGGGTCGCGGTTTCTATTTCAAACAACCCGCAACCCCGGGTGTTAAAGGTCTTCGTTTTCACTTTTGAAGCAACTCGCAGCCCTGACAGATATTACGCCGCACACGCTTTTATGGTGTGAGTAGATTAGGGTGCTCACCAGTGTGTATTTAATATTTGAAATGCCTTAGATATGCGCGAGGAATGTGTTGCTTAACGTCATGCACTTACAAGTTTATAAAAAAAAAAGATTTTGAATAAAGAATCGATCACCAACAAACGAATACCGTCAGTAAATAGCAAACACAAAGTTAATACTCGCATTTTGTACAGCATGGCTTTATTTTCATTATGGCGACATTTGTTTTGGTTCAAGATGGCGCTCGAGAGACAGTCTCCCTTGTTTGGACGATGTCGAACTCGTTGCTGACAAAGATGTAAGGTTACTGGATGTGTCATTTAAGTTTTTTTAGGTTATAATAATAGGCTGGTAGCCTATAACTGTCACATAGCTGGGCGACATTCGTCAATTGGCGGCTGAAAAACTTGCGACTGCGCGCAAGTTTGCACCTTCCGATTTTACCTATTTTTAACCGACTTAAAAAAGGTATAGGTTATTTTTAGTGAGTTTATCAGTCGCGAGTTGACGAATAAGTCAGCTGGGCTTCTCATATAGAGCATTGATGGTCACGCTTCTTTATGAGGGTTGGTGATTTCAGACTCATATTAATTATAAGTCCTAAGTTCCTTCACCTGTAATATTTATTTATTTGGGGAAAACAAACAATTGTACAATTAATGTAACAAAAAAATATTACAACATATTAGGAGTAGGCTAGTGTACAATCCACGACGTTTTAGATAAAATTTATAATGTACAATAATAATATGAATTAAAAAGTGTCATTGGTACTTGCCCGGATTTGTACATTTTTATGTTATTATTAAAAAAAAACTACCTACCATGCCGTCCTGAAGATGGTGCTAAATATAGTATCTTTACAGCATATCTATCGGGTATACAATTACTTATACTTAGAAAGAAAATAATACTTACTAAAACTTATTAACTATAAACTAACATTGACGTAATAAAAGCCAAACTAAACTGAAAACTGAAACTTAAAAGCTGAAAGTATGCCATTACAACTTCATAAACCGTCGATGGGCTACTACGGTACTTTCACAAGTTATTATGTCTTATGACTGGGACTGCATCTTTTTTTGATATTCAAAAGTGCCTGTACCGGTCTAATATAAATAAATGCTTTGAGTTTGATGTAAATTGATTTATATAAACCAAAGAACCAGCTTATTGTTTTCTCGAAGTCTGCAAAGACCTTTGACCGCCACGTGTAACATGCAAAAGCATGTTTTGATAGATTTAAAGGTATATTAGAGAGTAATGACCGTTGGATGATGGACACATTTTGTCTTTTGATTGCTGTCAAAAGGTTAATTGTGCCCAACATCATTAAGATGCAAGAAATTGCCACTAATGACCACCACGATGTGCCTAAAGGTTGGCTGGGTAATACATCGTAAACCTACCTGAATATCCGGGGTCCATGTTTCAGATAAAGCAATCTTGCATTCCTCACCACTTTGAGCTGCCCGCGTCTTAATTAATTCATTAGTTTTACGTGAGGCGAGCGCAAACTTATAAATCCAACGAAATTCCTAACTCGACATGTCCATATGTCGCTTCGAGAATCTTCTAATAAGGCTCTACAGTAGCGACTTGTTACTCTCCCACAACAGATGTTATATTCCTACGACTTTGACCTTTTGACCGCGACTTCCTCCGGGAGGAATCCCAAGTTACAAATTGAGGTACTTTCGCTTTGATATTAATACTACTCTACTTACTAGAAAATAGTATGCTATACCAAACCAGCATATTACTATAACAGTCTTTGCAAAGGCACCACACTTGCTCAAGACGCGTTGGCGCTTTAGACTTCCAAGGTAAAATAAGAAAGTAATAGTTGAAAAGCCACAATAAATAAACATTACGCATAAGAGTATCTCCTATTGACTATCACATCCCACAAATTTACCACATCTAAAAAAGCTAGACGAGTGGAAATTCCTAGCACAGTGTATTTTTGGACGACTATTAACGAGATTGAAATAAAGATTTTTGGTACCTCAAGAAACAGTCCTCAGATTATCTCCTATATGTTTAAGATTGTTTTCCTTTAAAAAAAGTCAACACGGATAGAAAGTCATGTTGTCTATGAATATATATTAGGAAACGGCCTATTTGTTTGAGTCCAATATGCTTGGCAATTTAAAATTCAGCTATGCAAAGTCCACTTACACACACAGTCAAAGATTTTTAAGTTTGCAGTTGTCAGTGCATGCAGCGCAAGATGGCGCAGTTGGACCAATGTCTATGGAGACATACCGCATATACAGTTGAGATCTGCTACCCTACTATGACGTCTTAAAGCAGTTCTTATTCCACTGAGGGAAAGAGACAGAGCTATACAGGGTGTCTAGCACCATCTCTTTCCCTCAGTGGTATAAGACTGCTATAAGATGTCATGATAGCCCTTCTGAACCATCTATGAGCCACCATCTATAGAGATTGTCGCTGCTTCGGCCATCTTGGGTTTTGAATCTATGTGACACGATTATGAAGTTACAAACTTTTTATTTTCAGCATAACTTAAAAGGGAGTTTTTTTAAGAAAAAAACGTTGCCCCACACTAATAATTTCCCCTGTATCGTGGATGCGTTTAAAAACATTTAAACTCGCATACACAAACTGCCAATATTTAACAATATTTGATTCAGATAAAGCAATATTTCTCTACCCTTTTGCTGTGCCCTACAGGGTCCATAATGATCACATTATTATAAAAAACTACCACCTAAGTACACATTATGGTAAAGCAATAAAAGATATGCTCCAGAAAATTCCTGTAAATGAATCTTATTCCTTTATTGACAAGCCATATCCAGCAGCAAAACCTCAGGGCTAGCGAACTCGGCCCTAAAATAAGACATCGTCCTTTCGACTCATATTTATTTTTTATTTATTTATTTATGATTATTTGCATGGGCCGCGCTTCACGTGACAGCAGAGGCGCTATTGTTTTCCGAAATAATAACGAGAAATGGCGCTACGATATATCTTTTTTATTTTATGTGTTTTTTTTTTACTTGTAACCCCGTCACGAAACCCTTAGCGT
Source organism: Ochropleura leucogaster (assembly GCA_958449745.1). Lineage (NCBI taxonomy): Eukaryota > Metazoa > Arthropoda > Insecta > Lepidoptera > Noctuidae > Ochropleura > Ochropleura leucogaster. The sequence continues at coordinate 5,998,067 of OY288223.1, read as the reverse complement.
ATCCTAAAGGCGGCCATGTATACATTTTTGATCGTATTTTAAAAATGGAATGGCGTTTGAATAGGTATAATAATAACGCTGAATGACGCGATGACGGTAGGAGTGCGTTTTCAGTGAGAGATTGTTCTCACTGGCTGAGATGGGTTATAGTTAGATGGCAAGTGAATAAAATGAAATGTTATGTGTGTGATAGGCTGATAGGGATGTTCCGAGTTCTTACGATATATTTCAATCATAATATTGTTATGAATTATGAAATATTTCAATTTTAATTAATCACTCGCTGAAAAACAAAAACATTCATGAAAAACCCAATAGCAATTTGCCCGACATGGGAGTCGAACTCAGAACCTCAAGCTCAGCAGTCGCGATTGAGACCACTAGACCAACGAAGCAGCCGTTATTTACCTATTATCCTACTAATTTTACAAATGCGAATCTTTGTGAGGATGGATGGATGTATAGATGTGTGGATGTTTGTTAATCTTTCACATCAAAACGGTTGAACGGACCTTAATGAAATTTGGCACAAAGGTAGATTATAATCTAGAATAACACATAGGATTTTCTTTTCTTTCAATATCTCGCGGGCAAAGCTGCGGGCGCCAGCTAGTAAAACATGGCATTTAGCTGGGGACTTTGATGACTAAATTTAACAATAGCACTGTGTTAATTAATGAGACAATGTTCTTTAATCACGCAAAACGATAAAGAACAGTCAACCCAGAGACAAGACGAACAACTTTTACAATAATGAGCAGATGATTCCAAGTTTCCCAATATATTCCACTACCGTATAATTGGATAAAGAAACAACTTTATTACAACCTTAATGTCTTCATATTAAAGCTGAAATACCTTTGCCCTGAAACAAAGCAGCCTTTTAACAAAAACTTTATCATCCAACATAGTAAATATCGATAATCCAATATCATCGTACGATAATATCACTTAATGCAGAATTAAGATGGCCGACGCACAATAAATAGTGTTAAAATACCACAAAGCGGCATAATTAGTAACCACACAGAGTGGATTTGGAAATATGCAGCAGAGACACCATAAATCCAATTACAGGTGAATTAATTCGAATAATACGCGGCCATGTTGTTTTTTTTTTATTCGAAAATAAACAAATCGCATTACTTTTTTACTCGCTAAAAGGCGTCTTATAGCGATAAATAACGCTAATGGTTCCGTATATTTACATTTCAATTAAACGTAGAATAAAATTCCTTGAAACAGTAATAAAATCTGATTGCTAGGCAATTGTTTTAAAGACTTCAAAAAAAAAAGTTTTGCAAATTGAATAAGAAAACCTCTTTACTAACATTAAGTATTTATTACAATATTTTTTTTTAAGAACAAAAATCCCCATTAAAATTGTAGTGTAGAGCTTAACTTTGAAATGCGGCGTATCCTTTAATTTTTTTTTGTTAATTCGTAGCGGGCAGGTAATGAATCGCCGGCAGCCTCATCGTGTCCCCAATAAATACTGGCTACTGGTTAATTGAAACATTATAAAGGAGATCTTATCGCCGCTCGAGCAAAGACACCGCGGACGGAACGGGACCCGATACGTTTTAGGAATGGGTCGTTCAATATTTTTTTCTTTTTTCATTAAATTTTTAATGCCGGAACTTCTTAGAATTTTCTGTAGCTGTTAGTTTGTACATGAGTTGAAGATAGTGAGTTTATTAAAACGTTTTGAGTTCAGCTTTAGTGCGAGTGTGAGTTGCCACCCACCAAAACACGAGCTCAATGGATAACAAAGCACTAACTTACATAAAATACAATAAGAGATCACAACAAAAACAATGAACACTTCGCCTAACAAGCCACCGTGCAAAACGGCTGCAAACTTACATTTTCATTTAGCCACGACCTTATTCCTACTTTCTTAGTTGTTAAATTGCAATATATCAAGGGTTTAACAACTTGGGAGCGTATTAGTAAGCGCCCAATTAAACTTGAACGTTTATTCAAGTGTGGACAATAGCTCAGGAGGGTCGCGTTATGTTGGTGGGGGAATTATAGTGCATTGGAGATAGGTTGGCGCGAGCGGCGGCGCGAAGACCCGGCAGCATATATTCTAATAGGCTATTAACATATAATGCTGCTGATTGGACGGATGCGGAGCGGCAGATGTGACATCGAATGCGCTGATCAGGTAACATCAACATTTTCGTCGAGTTTCGGTTTCGAACAGAGAAAAATTGGTGACTTTAGACATTCGGGATTCCGGTGTACAAGACTTTGAATTGTTTACCTGAATTCGTTAAGAGACCTTTGCAGGATGACACAAATGATAAAAACATGGTTAATTCTAACTGTGGAAAATAAATTAATCATTGTAGGAAAGCCTCATTTGGAACATTTTTTTCTTACAAAAGCCACGTAGATTCTTATATTGCAAAACCAAATAAAATAAACCGTCCATAATACCTAGATCTTACACCTAGGCCTTTTAATATGATTCCTTTCTAAGAAATCGCAAGTCTAAACACCAATCTCACCAGGTGTATCGTATTATCCAGTACTAACAGGGTGTGGATGTCAGTTATGCTCCATATCAAATATGGACTGGAAGACGACCCCAATACATATGGCTAAAGGTTAGGCAGATAATGACTAAATCGCAAAAACTATAGTACAATTAAACTACAAGGTTCATATAGAAAATCGCTTTTTGACCGTTATTGCTTTATTTCAGGTGCAGCAGGAGTCACCAAAGGTTGCGCACGCCTGTACCGCGATGGCGCGCGATACGGTAGCAAATAGCGCTACTTTCTCGCAATTCACCAAACCTCACACTAGCTTCTTCACTGCCTTACCCCTATTAACCTATTCAATTCTCACCCAACATCTTAAAACTAAACTCTAAAACTGACGAGTTACGATTCAGTTTAATTCCTTCATATTTCGTTTTATAAGCTCTTCTAAAAAGAACACAATTTAAAATCTGAAAATTCTCTTTCCATTTTCAAAACGACGTTACTGCAATTACACTTCAAGTAAAAATATAACTTATAGCGACGATTTCAGAATCCATATTCAAAAGACAACGAAACACGACATGGTTGCACTTGCAGAAGGTAAATTACTTCAATTGAACTAGGAAATTGAGTCTTTGTCAACAGAAAATAGGGTTTAATTTCCATTTATGAAGGGAAACCGTGGATCATTTTGATATTAGGGCTGGTATGCATGAAGAGCAACACATGGACGCATTGTAGGTGCACAAGCATGCACCACGCTTTAATACGACCTAAATAGGGGGTGATTGCTGGAGTGGAAAGAGCTTCTTGTTTTTAATACATTAACATAAATGAAAGTTATGTTATTCGGTAGCAAGTCCTACTTCACACTTCTTGCTCCTGAACTCTTCAAGTTAGATAAATACAATCAATTGCTTTCTGTTAGCTGTCATTTATTCGGTAATTTAAAATTTATCATTGAGGCAAATACAAGTAAACGAGACAGTTAGGATTTGTGCACACCACGTTTTTTAAACGCGCCGTCGACGCGAATTTGTAGCGAAATATACGCGATACTTTGCACTCCTGTAAAAACACGTGTATAAATCACCTTTTTCTTTTTTGAGCAAAACGTCGTCAATAGTAGCAAGATGGCGTCGGTCGAGACAGCATTAATTAAAAACCGATGTGACTGAATGTCGTACTTATGTCACCATTTCTTTTTGAAACTTCTTGCGAAGCTTCAGCCGGAATGAATGCGTCAAAATACAGTGCTAAGACTATGTATATCGGCGGAAGAATGCAGACGCACCGGTGTCGCGCGTTTATGTGCGTCAGAATGGCTGGTTGCCTGTGTCTTTGGTCTATGAGAGTTGATTAGAAAATTGCTACATAATTGCTTATATTTGCTACATTTAATAAATAATTGCTACATACTATATATATTTAGAAATAACATTTTTTTTTTGTACAGCCATCCTGACGTTTGTTTGGCTGGTCGCCTCCTAGTTTAAAGCCAAGCATGCAGAGTTTCCCGAAATGTATTGCGTCAATAATTGCTACATATTTGCTTCATTTATCTAATTTAGTTGTATCTTCAAACATATGTTAAATAAAGGATGTAGCAATTATTTTAATAATCCCAAGGAAAAGTGCCTGATAAAACAATAAAGGCAAATAGTTGCAGTGTGTCTTCAGTCAACGGTATTGCTACTTTAGGAGGCTATTATTGCTACTTTATGTTATGAGTAGGTAAGCGGAAGTGGTGGCAAGTGAAAGTATAGTAAGTATATATATTTAGATTTAACTTCAGTAGGTACATCCGTGATCGAGGCGTTTGCAACATCGCCGAAATATCGAAAACTCGAAACGAATAACAAACATGGTACTTAAATATCCCGTCTCAAGTGTTAATAATGACCCCTGAAGCTTGTCTTTAAAAAATACAGAATCCTACTCCACTCTATTCCACATCAACCGCATCGTGTGCGTCAGAAATAATAGGCAGCCACACTGGGAGGTATTGAGACATCACCCGGTATTACCCGGCGATACCGCCCCTCCTCCCCGTCCGTCGCCTCCCCTCGCCTCTCCCCGGCCGCGCCCGCGCCGCTCGTTAACCGAACCTGTTGGTTCGCCGCTAGAATTAGATCTTGTTAGCTGTAATTAGGTATCGGAGTTGGTTGGCAGGGAAAAATTGAAGGGATTTGAGTGACGTGTGTGTTTTTTGGTCACCTGGTCCTGTGTGATTTTCATTTTGTCTGTATTCTAGTGATTGCGAGTCTTCTTTAGATTTCTTTTTTCTTTTCAGGGTATAGTTTATTGTAATCCGTGATAGGTTAGGTGGTGGTGGACCTAATTATACCTCAGAAGCCTCCCTACATCCCGTTTTACACCCTTTGGATCCGGAACCTTGGAAAGAGAAAAAAAATAGTTGAATAAAAAAAGATGAATATAAAATAGTTGAAAGAAAATAAGTAAGTAGATGAAAAAAAATGTTGATAAAAATATGTGGAAATTGAGTGGAAACGGGCTGATCAATTTGGCGACGAGTTTGGCACACTGCTAGCGTCCTGTGATATACAAATAACAGGGCGGGCGGGTTACGATGTCAAGTGTCCCGTGATTTGTATGCTTCTTTGGCACTTTTAACTCTGTATATCGTTCTGTAGATTATAGGCAACATACCGTACAAAGGCCTCAAAATTTATAATACTTTATTTCATATTGAAATCGCGTAATCTACATTCCAAACTAAAGAACTATTACCAAAAAATACGACTCTCGACTCGCATTTTTGTAATATTTTTGTTTTGTTTAAAAAATATATTTAAACCTAGAAATACGTGTGTACTTATTGTAATTTTTAATGATCTCCAAGCAAAAAAAAAACGGCCAAGAGCGACTCAGACTCGCGCACCGAGAGGGTTCCGTAAAAACTTGTGACTTATACGGCTATATCTTTTCTCTGCATAGAGGGTTGTTTTTTTCACAGCAGAAAGGGACTGCAGACGTGAGTTAATACGGTTTTAATTTTAACTTGATATCTTCACGCGTTCCTGAGATAAATCATCTTGATAGACAGACAGACGGACACAAAGTAATCCAATAAGGGTTTTGTTTTTTCCTTTTGATGTACGGAACTCTAAAATCAAATAAATTCCAGTTTATAAGTGATAGAGGGTTTCGAGTTCATTTACTGCTGAAGCTTGCAAACGACTTCTATCTTAAGGGAAATCCTGTTTGAGGAGTCATGGTCTTCAGCGTCAGATCACTTGTTTACCTCAATAAAGCTGTAACACAGTGGGTGTTTTACCCTCTCTGTTAAAAGAGCGTACACGGAGTTTCTTGTCCATTCTTCTCCATAGCGATCAACGCACGGAATGGGCAACTACAGTACTTTCAGAAGTTATTATGTCTTTTGACCGGGACTGTAGCTTTAACATTTTGTTTTTTTTTACATTCAAAAGTACCTGTAATGGTCTAATTGAAATAAATGATTTTGATTTTGTTGCCTCAACATTTTTCAACAACATTGATTTTTAAAATTTAAATTATCATATTTCGAATTTCATTATGTAATTTCATCTTCAAGAGTCATTTTTTGGCTCATTACGTCTGCCATCTTGCTAGTTTATTGTATTTTTTTAATAAGCTGTATTTATATCTTATTTCAATTTAGATATTCTAAAACCAGTTATTGTGCAGTTCAGTCTGTGATATTTCACCTAACCTATTGTGTATTTTCACCCCTGTTAAAATGTTTTACGCTTGAGAATTAAAGAAATCAAAACCTGTAGTGGGTATTATTTGTACACCTGTCCCAATTAACTCCTGAAAACTTCGGCCTCGCTCGGAGCGGAACGAGCGAGTGCCACAAAGCCTTATCCAGTATCCAGTGTCCTAACGACATTTTTTAAGCTCCATCGTCAATCAACAATCAACCAGATTAGAACACAATTAAACTAATGTGGCAAACTACTTTACTCTAAAACATTTGCATAACTAATCACTTCAAATTAAAAACACACGCCAAAAACACACCAATCATGAATCGAACCCGTTACACCACTTAAAGAAACACCTTTTATTTTCGCAGCACAGTAGCTAAAACGTAACGTATTAACCCTCACTCGAGCAAGATGGCTCAATCTGGCTAAATTATTCAAAAGCCATTAAAATGAACGGCTTTTAGTCACTAATCGCGCCGTTTCCGCCACGGCCAGTAATTATCGCTCTCAAAGTCTTTCCTCCAACTTTATTTATCTCGCCGACGTTGATGTTTTTTTCTACAATTTATTCGGTTGGTAGTACTGCGTTTTTGGTGTGGATAGATGTGGGTGTTCTGTGGTTGGTATACATGGGGATAAGTGGCGTAGTTTTAATGGGTAAAAGGTGATTTTTAGGGTTACGAATCTCAAAAGAAAAAAACGGAACACTTATTTGATCACTTTGTTTTTTCCGTCTGTTTGTCTGTCAAGACCCTCGGGAATGCGTGGAGATATCAAGTTGAAATTAAAACCATACTACAATACTCAACCCTGAAAAATCAACCCTATAACCCTAGCAGGCAAAAGATATGGCTTTTTATGTCGCAAGTCGATTTTTTTTTGTGTAATACTTACAAAACTTAATCTTTGCAGGAGAGCTGGTGGTAGCTTGATGATAGATGGTCCAACTGTCGGCTGATGTAGCTAACGCCGATGATGAAATCACCTTCATTCAACACAGACACCATCTTCATTTCTTTATTTAGCGATTCAAACTCAAAGAATCTATTTAAAATAGACCCGTAACAGACCCTTTTGCATAGTGAAACTACCTTACTGACTAGCCGCAGGGATGATAACTGACGGACTATAGTTGTCCATTCTAAAATCGTAGATCACAGAGAAAATGGGCAGTTAACTCCATGGACACTCATTGCAATTCTATTGGGCACTTTTACATGCTTTTATTTTATTGTTTTTTTTACCGACGAAAACAAAAATGAATGAGGTTCTCAATTCGAAATGTATACTTTTTTGTATTCTGATCTCTGGTAAACATTTTTTTCTTTTTTCAAAACTTTACCCCACACTAGGAATTTCTCCTGTATTGTGGGTGCGTTTACAAACATTTAAACTCTCATACACAAACAGCCACACCAGAAACAACTACTTAAAGGAGGAGCGCGAGGATCAAAGCTGCGACACGCGGCGCAGCGATCGTTCAGCCACTGCGCCAATCGTGCAGTCTTATTGAAGACACTTTCCTTCTCCCAGATTTCAATAAAACTCCTTTCCGGACATTTATACTTTACACAGAGAATTGAAATTAACTAACACACCGCGCAGTCAGATAATAATTATTCTCCATCGCGCCATGTAAACCCACCAAGTAAATTCTATTAAGAAGCGCTAACAGCATTAGTAAAACATGTTAAAAATACTCTTCCGTTGACATCGCGAGTGGCGCCCTCTACAGCATGGTGGTAAAATGCGCCGGCGCATATGTTTCATTTATATCACTGTAAAATTAACATGAAGTGACTGGTGCAAATCTGGAGTTGTATACTTACTTAAATAAATATATTTTTCTTAAAAAACCTTAGTACTAGTTTTCAGAAGATAGTTTGGCAATATTAATTACTAATAAAATGGATCAAGTCACTGCAACCGAACTAGGCAATGTCTGTATTTCGGTTTGCCTTATTAGTAATAACTACTGTTCTCTGTCCTAGGTTCTATCCCCAGCTCGACAAAACTGATATCCGATATATTAGGATTTTTCTCAGTAGCAGCTTGGATCCCAAAGTTTGGCAATAGGCTATAGGTTGCCCCTACTGCGTGGCACTTAAATATAACTGGTCAAATGTGGATGTGCTTAACACCTCTGTCCAAACCATTGAGCTCTGTGCCAGATTTCATCAAGATCCGTTCAGACGTTTTGAGGTGTAGGGTAACAAACATCCACGCGTCCATCCATCCTCAAAAACATTCGCATTAATAATATTACTAGCTGTGCCCAGCGGTTTCACCCGCTGCCCACTTAGGGGTATGAAAAATAGATGTTGGCCGATTTTCAGACCTACCCGATATGTACACAAAATTTCGTTTAAATCGATCCAGCCGTTTCGGAGGAGTATGGGAACGAAAACTGTGACACGAGAATTTTATATATTAGAAGATAAAGTAGGATACATATAGAAGAAAGGCATCATCACAACTTGTGCTAGCTAAGTTAGATATATTGATTGGTAAAGTGATTGGAACACATCTCTTGCAACGCGTCTTCGCTCATTTTGGGCGAAAATGCGGTCTAATCATGTCCAACTCAAGAGTGAAATTTTGCACCAATACAGACATACACACTCATAATTGACACCACATCATTGTCACTTTGTCACTCTCAACGCTGTCAATGTCAGGGGCGACTCATAAAACGAGTGTGTTTTGTTTTCTTGTCACAAGTTTATTTATTACTTGTTTAACGACCGTCTGATGAGGTGTCGACGAAATGACTGACGTATCTTGTCTCTGGTTAAATGTCGTGTCCTGTTAAGTTATGACTACAGCGTTAGGACGAGGTTTTAAGACTTTTTGGTGCTGTTTTTATTGTTGCTATTAAAGTTGTGACTTTGTTTTTTGATGATGAATTGTGTTTTTTTGGAGTTTCATAACTCAAAAGACACGCCACGGTTGGCGCAGCGGCTGAGCGATCGATTGCTGCGCTGCGTTTTGCTGGTTCGATTCCCGCGTGGAACAAATATTAGTATGAAATATAGGTAGTTGTTCCGGGTCTGGCTGTTTGTGTATGTGAGTTTAAATGTTTGTAAACGAGGACTTGTAACTAGGAGAAATTTCTAGTGTGGGGTAACTTTTTTTTTAAAAAAGAAAAAGCAAAACACTGAACATGGGATCACTTTCATATCCGTATTTCTGTCAAGAGCCTTTATCTTGGAAACACGCGAAGGTTTCAAATTGAAATTAAAATCAAATACTCAAGTCTGCAGTCCCTAAAAGCTGTGAAGAAACCTAAGTCTACGCAGTCAGTAGAGGCGATCAGCAGCGAGTGGGTTTTGGTCAGTACAAGCCTAACACTCCCCACGCCCAGAGCGGGGGAAATTATTTGATGGTTTCCCATCTGCATAAATGCCTCTTACTTGGCTTAAAATACTGTTGAGAACAGTCCCTACCAGAACTTATTTTGATGATTTTCAATCCGAAAAAAGGCAGTTAAAGTCCTGTGTTCAATTCCTGGGTCTGGCTGTTTGTGTAGGTAAGTTTAAATGTTTGTAAACGATACAGGAGAAATTCGTAGGGTGGGGCAACATTTAAAAGAAAATGTGTTGTTGGGTTTTTCCATCAAGCATTTGTCTGTAGCAGCCACAGTCAGTCAGTCTAGATATTTGCCTGGTTTCGGGAAATAGACTCGCCCTGTTTTACTTGGGGCTTAAAAACATAACTGACGAATTGTGGGTGATACCATTACGAACACCTCTGACTAACCCTTTGTGGATTACAGGCGTGAGATTATTCTTTTTTTAAATCTCTCATTAAAACTGAGAACTACTAAACAGCTGCAAAAATTCTCTGCTATACATTCTCTCCCCCATATATCATTCTCTATGAAAATGTAAACATAATAAATACTGCTTCCTTGTAATATGTCTAGATTTAATATTCCTGAATGTAGGTAAGGAAATCCAATAAGATAAGAAACAAGACAATTAGAAAACGCACAAAAATCACAGACGTAACAACAAGAATTAGGAAACTTAAATGAACATGGACTGGTCACATAATAAGAGGCACCGAAAAGTGGACCAAAAATATAGTGTCTTGGTACCCAAGAAATTGTTAAAGGAATAGAGGCAGGCAGTTCCGAAGGTGGGAAGATGAAATTAAAATGACAGCAGGGAAAACATGGACAAGGACGGCGCTAAATAGAACGGAGTGGAAAGAAATGGAGGAGGCCTTTGTCAGAATAGGGCAAACAGACAAAGTTGTCGGTGTCACTGACTCGCAAGAGTCATTAGCTTAAGTTATAATTGTAAAAAAAATGTATTGTCTGAAATAAAAGGCTTATATTATTATAATGTAGGTAATCTTTTTAATTCCCTCTCAAATTCATTTTCAAACCGAAACGGCGAAACGAATGCTTTAAATTTATCGGCAACTAGGTAATTAACGCGGTCTTAAAATAAAAGGAAACTCCATGTTAATTTTTGTCTTCGAAATTTATAAAGAGCCAATTTGCAATTTGCCAAAACCAATCACAATAATTTTTACTTTTAATTACTACTTACGTCAGACGCAAAAGGGAAAAAGAAAAAAACTAACCACCAAATTACGTTTCTCGCTTCCTGAAAGTTAATCACAGCAATGTGAGTCTAATTTCTAACTCACTAAAGTTTCAAATATAACAAAGGTGCTGGCTGGATGGTAATCGTTAATTTTGTTTTAAACAATAACTCCATTTGTCAGAGTTTCATAGTTTGGACCCCTACTAGGGACCCGCCCACCTATTATGTGGAGCCAAAATAAAATTTATCTTTTTTTTTTCATGATATCTTAATTATCATAAAAATATAATAATGGTGCTGAAGACGGCGGCTGCTGCTTACCTTTTTTCTTTTTCTTAGGATGAAACAACAAATCTTCTTTTTTTTGTTGACGCCCTAACAATTAATTTAAATTTAAGGATTGTGACTTATTGAGGAGCTTCCATTATTTAAATTTAAGCTTAATTTATAATTAGGTAACCTCCAAACATGGCAATATTTTTTAGTATTGAGAACATACAATTTATTTTATATAATTGTGCTGAAATGTGTGTGTATTATTAGGAATAACAACTCTATCTTACCCTTCGGATGATTACAGGCGTGATGTACTTATATAATTCATATATCTCACACCTAAATTTAAACTGAGACAACTCAAATAAGTTCATTTTTCTGGAGACGAAAAAAACATATGTAAGGGAAGTTATGAACACTACATTTATTTTATACTAGCTCGCGCCTGCGGCTTCACCCGCGTGATGATCGAAAAATAGTATTCTTTGTTGACACAAAGAATACTTTTTGGAATAACTTCCAGACTATAAGCTACCTCTTTGCCAAATTTCAATAAGATCCGTTCAGCCGTTTTGACGTGACAGAGTAACAAACATTCATTCATCCATCCTTCCATCCTCACAAACATTTACATTTCTCTTATTAATATTAATATGAGAAGGATCATTAATAGGTTGTAAAATATAATATGTAAGTTGTATTGATAGGTTAGGTACCTAGTTGCGTATGATCAACAAGCATTCGGATTCAAGGATAAATAAAATTGCCTGCCGGGGTTGCGGGTTGTTCGAAAGAGATACCGCGGCCTCGGAACGTAAAGGGCAATAGAAGGAACATGGGTGGGTTTTAGTCAGTACAAGTCTGACATGCCGCCCCGCTCCGCCCAGGGCGGGGGAAGTCATTGGATGATTTCCAACCGAAAAAAAAAGGATAAATAAAATTCATGATTTTTGAGTTGTACCTATTAGTTTTAATCTAGGTGTTCGATTTATAACTATTTTCTTTTTAAAGGTTACCGTGAGTCGAAAATCAAAATTTTAATACAAACTCTATTAAAAAAATCTTCCACGATCAACAAATTAGCTACAAACAGTTTGGAATTGCCTAATTTAATACCCAATTATGCAACTATCATTTATAAGTACTTACACCGTTTAAGACATCCATTGTCATTTCAAAATGATAGTCGCCGGAGCAATCAAGTTATGTTTTAATAATGATTAAAACTAAAAGCTTCACTTCACTCGATTACAACTCATAACTTATATAATAACTCAATCAACCATACAGAACAATGAACATCTTATTTTGATGAAAAAATCTACATTATGACCAGAAACTCTTGACATTCCAAGATGGCGCCACATGCAAAAGAAACTGTCCAATTCAGAACGGTTATAAAGCAATTTAAAATTTTCATCGCAGGTAAAAATTTTTGACATTTCAAGATGGCGTCTCTCACCAATGAAACTGTCAGATTAACGTCAAATTTAGTACATTTTCAAACTTAGTTCCATATTTCACCGTCTGTCAAAATACACTGGTTGGTTGTTACACTTGATATGCCATTACTACCCCCATAAGTTTGGTTATAAAGCGAGCACTGTGTGTTTATGCCGCGGGAATCGAACCAAAACCAAATTGATCGTAAACATTTTATCGCTACTTTTTTAATAACTTTAAATAATATCATAATCTTGTCGTAATTAAAATTTCGCAGTACGGGGCTTTTTATGTCTTGATTTGATTATTTATTATGTTCTTGCACTGGTGGTGTGTCCTGACTTTACTTGATATTTTTGGTAACTTGACAAAATCTTACTGTAAGAAAGTAAGATTTTCGCTTACCTACACGATTATCGTGTGCGGCAGGCGAATTTAAAAAATCTTTGAATGCCGTTTTCTTTCTTTTCAAAAATAAAGGAATGTTTTCTTTGAGTAAAATTTTCTACCTAAAGTATTAAGAGTACTTCCCCTTTTTTTTGGGTGGGAAATCATCTAATGACTTCGGCATGTCAGACTTTTACTGACTAAAACCCACCCATATTCCTTCTGTTGCCCTTTACGTTCCGGGGCCGCGGTTTCTCTTTCGAACAACCCGCAATGCTGGTAGGTTTCTCAGCATAGTTATCAAACCCTTTATTTAATTTAGACCGTCATAGGTATTTTTGTATGAATACCTATGACGCACCTCCCCGCTACGCCCAGAGCGGGGCAAGTCATTAGATGATTTCCCACCTGAAAAAAAAGCTGTTTAAAATGGCGACTTCAGCAGAATATAATATGAATTACGTACAAATTCTTAAAATGTTTACAGACGCACAACTATATTTAGTGCACTCGACTTTCGACAGAAAACCTATTTAAAAGGGGTTGAGCCTCCAATGAAAACGCAAATCTAGACAACTTCTTCTGCTATCAACCTATGATTTCAAAGGTGTTTAAAGCTTGTTTTTTAAAAGGCCTTGATGAGAAAATAAATTTGGAATAGGAAACTTTTTCTTTAAAAAAAAAAAAACTGCTATTACGAGTTTGCCAAGTCGACATGCACTAAAGAGAGCCTTAAAAAAAACAAGAATATTGGAAAAACCACTACTTGTTTCCTTGAAAAATACAAAAAAAAAACTGTGTGTCCTTCCCCTCCATAAGCAAATAGAACATAAAATAACTTAAATTCACCATAATCATAAACAATCACCAATTATAAACGAACCAGTCAGCTATTTCCTATCTCAAATTGGACTAAATTCTACGTCCAAACCAAAAAAAAAAAACAAAACTTTATGTCACATCCAAAAAGAACAAAAATGTCGTCGCAAAAAACCTTACGAACGACCTCTAACATCCATATTTCACACTAATTATACGTGACGTCAGAAATAAAATCGATTATTACACGACTGTGAAGTTTTTGATGCGATTTTTACAAAACTATAAATAATGTCGCCCGGACAGGTGAGGACAGGAGTGTGGGACATTCGAGGACCGGGACAAAAAAATCTCTTTATGTCTTGTGATTTTGGTCAGTTTTATCTTTTAACAAAATATAGACCTCTGGGTGTACCGTGAAATAGTTCACTTTGGGATGTTTAGAGAGCTGTTTGTACCATCTTTTAATTTGAGACTAGCGAACGTTTTTGGAGAACGGGCTTAATTGAAACGGATAAAGATGTATGCTCTTCATCTTCAGTTCAGAATACATCGATTCTGAAAAGCTGCTAGTTTTCACCCCTACAAACCTCTCTACATATTTTCCTCATTTCCTAAAATTGGCATGTACTGAAACGTGAATAAAAAAACTTCAATAAGATAATACTAAAAAGTTTCACAAATTTTCTTGCAGCCCGCCTCATATCTAAAATCAATTTACCTTATCATATATTAAGATCGTTTTAAAAACAAATTCTAGCTTAATCATTCGTTTTATTTTATCCAAAAAACGGTAACAGCAGCTCCATACAACTCCAAAGGTTCAGGTAAAAGTGTATTTTTTTAGCAATGTTTTTTGGTAGCAACGTCGACTTGAGATCGTTAAGTGAAAAAGGACCTGTTTCGGCTCTTTTGTGGGCAATGTTAGTAGCCGGTAGCACCGATACAACACTGCCATTATCAACCTAATTAATCGTCCCAACGGACGAATTTTAATGTATATGGATTGAGATAGTACAACGGAACAATCTCAGCTAATTTGCGCGAGGACGCAAATTGGCGAAACGGTATAGTGTGCGACATTTAGATGTGAGAAACGAGTGATAAAATTGTTATGTTAAAGCTACTGGTTACGCTTTAAATAGCAGGTTTGATGGTGTTTTTGTTGGAACTAGTCCTTAATCTGCTTTTACAAATGAATAAGTAAAAAGTCTAACAAATGTGACTTAAATAAATAATAATCTTTAATCATTTTGTCACCACACAATACACACATGAAATACATGATTTATAGGGAGTAAGTGGATACATAAAGTTTATCGTGGGGGACTGGTGCCAAAACTAGGCTTAAGGCCTGTATTTCCCAGAGGGGCCTGCCATGGCCACCGCCTACCGGGGTTGCGGGTTGTTTGAAAGTGATACCGCGGCCCCGGAACATAAAGGACAAAAAAAGGAACGTGGGTGGGTTTTAGGTAAAAGTCTGACACTCGTCCCCGCTCCGCCGGCCAGAATTTTAAGACACCAGCTCTTCTCCCTTTATGTTATCTGACATTCAAATGTTTTAGTAGACAGAGGTCACAAATCATTTACTTTATAATAAATGTATTTGCAAAACATTGTCTATAACAGCTAAATAAGTTGGATTAATTATTGCCTTTTCATTTACCTTTTAATTATTACAGTTAAATTTGTGCTAACTCTAAATAGAACTCAGACAAACATATGACTTAGTAGTCTTTGGAAACAACTGTGGGTCTAAAATGGACACACAAGAACAGAATCTTATTAGGATAAAATATGAATTACATTAAAATTCTTAAACTGGTCCCAGACGGACTTAATATTGTGAATTGTCACTCTGTGACCATTTTACGATTGGTGAAGTATTTCATATTATTAACCTAATATGATTCAGCCATTTGAGACCCCTTGTTATGATTTTCCAAAATGTTTTCAAGTAGGAACTTCCTAAAGATTCGATGAATAAACTAGAACTTTTATTGGGTTGGGAAATCATCAAATAACCCCCGCTCTGGGCGGAGCGAGGGGGCGTGTCAGACTTTTACTGACTAAAACCCACCCATGATCCTCCTTTACGTTCCGGGGCCGCGGTATCTCTTTCGAACAACCTGCAACCCCGGCAGGCGGAGGCTCTGGTAAGCCCCTCTGCTTTGCTGACACCTCTTTCAGGCGCGTGAAATACGAACGCGCCGTCGACACGGCCTGTCGTCAATAGACAGACGGACGGTGAGATACCCATTGTTCACCGTCCACAGGCCCGCTCTACGGTGGCCGGGAGTCGTTTCGCGGCGCCCGACGTCCTCACCTGACGGCTTACTAATACGGGATTTCGCAAAATTTACTAGAAACTAGAACTTGCACTTCCGTGCCCTCAATCAGATACCCAACACCGAAGCTGTCGTTCTATTATCAATCCACATTCATTGAAATAATACTTTCACCAAAATCGACATAAACTACCCACAAAATGGACGCCGGAGCTACTCTCGAAATAAATAAAATAAACTCACTGTTTTGATGACAGTGGCGTTATATATAGCGACATTGTGTGCCATAGTTTATGATGTCCATATCAAATTGGTAGCCAGGGGTTCGGCACCGACGCAAGACGTGCGTTCATATATTTAAGCTTTAAAACAGACGTTTTTGAACAGATAAATATGGTATTTGTTCGATGATATACGTTGCGGTGTTCGAAAAAAAACGGGCAAGTGCGAATTGGACTTGCACACCGAAGGTTGCGTACAAAATTGTGGCTTAAACGGCGATGTCTCTCCGAAGGACCACAAACTTGAGTAGATACAATTTTAATTTCGACTCGATATCTACACGTGTTCCCGAGATAAAGGTCTTGACAGACAGACGGACAACAAAGTAATCCAATAAGGGTTCCGTTCCTTCATTTTGAAGAACGAAACCCTAAAAATAGTGTAGTGTGTGAATTATGAGCTAGGTGGTAGCAAACTTTCAATAAGTGCTTAGAAATCTTTTCATCATATTTGTAGCTTTGTCATCTTTCACACAGTCCATTCATCGTTTCTTTGGCTTCCCCAAACTCTTATGCAATCTACATTCACTAGACTAATCTTCTAATATATAAAATTTCCGTGTCACAATGTTAGTTACCGTACTCCTCCGAAACGGCTCGACCGATTCTTATGAAATTTTGGGTAGGTCTGAGAATCGGCTAACATCTATTTTTCATACCCCTAAACCGCTGGGCACAGCTAGTAATATTTTAAGACAAAGGATTTTTAGGATTCTATTTGGGGTCGGAGCAACACGTTTTCTTCTTCCATTCTCCCCTATCAGACACGGCATCAGTTACTCTTGTGCATTATATTATTAAAAATTAAATGTTTTAGTTCTAGCTGTTCCCCAAGGTTTTATTCGCGTAGGCCGGAAAGAGGCCCAGTAGCCTATGTGTTAGCTATGGTAAGCTATCTACATACCAAATCCATGATACCATTTAAGCGTAAAGAGGTGACACACAAACACATGCAAACTTTAGTTTTTATAATATTAGTGTGATGTATATATAGTTAGCTAATCATTTATAAATGTATAGTTAACTAGCTTTTGCCCGCCGCTTCGCTCGCATTAAATTCTAGGTAACAAAGTTCACCTTTCCTGATTTACTTGCTACCTTTAGATTTTTCCCTTGCGCCTTATTTATTGAAAAGCAAAGCTAAGGTTTCCCTTTTCTTCACTCTTTCTCCCTCATTACCCACTTTAAAAATAGCCTATGTCCGTTTCCAGGGTCCCAACTATCTCTGTACCAAAATTCATCAAAATCGATGTAACCATTAAGGCGTGAAGACGTAACAATCATAATCACTTTCGCTTTTATAATATTAGTAAGGATTAAAACAGTATAACACGAATAACAATAATTAACATGAAATCATAATTATAATCGTCACTACCTACCTACTACACGTTTTTGACAAAAAGAACTTAAAATCACAAAAAAAACTCTTATAGCTATAAACTCTCTGCTCACATTTATTTCGTCCGATGACAAAACATGATTAATGTCCAATAAAAATTCATTCACATTATTAATTCTAACAATGTTATCCTCTTTTTGGGAAAAAAATGAAGAATGCTTCTTCAGACCCTTTTCTTATTGATGGTGAATGAGATCGTTAACCACACTTGAAGATATTCGTACGCAGTAGGTAAGTATAGAAGACCTTTGTCACATCAGATTTAGGTAGTCGCAACTCTACCGACAATCATTGGCGTTTGAAAAGGTATGCTTTCATTCTTATAATATTTTATTTAAAACTTACAATCTCATAAGGTCATTGGATCAAAATTTATTTTCAACATCTGTAGGCCTACTATGACATCTTAAAGCAGAACTTATTCCACTGAGTGAAATGGTGCTAGACACCCTGTATAGCCCTGTCCCTTTCCCTCAGCGGAATAAGTTCTGCTTTAACACGTCATGGTAGGGTAGCAGTACTATTGTCTAAAAACACAGCCTTGGGCGCAGCGACGAT
The DNA here is from genome assembly GCA_958449745.1 of Ochropleura leucogaster. NCBI lineage: Eukaryota > Metazoa > Arthropoda > Insecta > Lepidoptera > Noctuidae > Ochropleura > Ochropleura leucogaster. Next base: position 5,979,849 of record OY288223.1, on the reverse strand, counting down.
CCCTGATGACGCTCAATGAAAGTTGACGCGGCGGCAGCGCTAATCTCAACGCTGTTTTTTACAGAATTACAAGACTGATCAGAAATCTATGGAGGATAGAATTCGCAAAATAATATAAAGAAACTAAACGAGCTTCAGTCATCACAATACAGTTCAAATCCAAAATATTATCTGGATCCAAAGATTACAATTAAAAACTACGCATTACAAATACTCTGTTCAACTGTGCTTCTCGGCCATTTCTTCTGATGACCTTGACTTCATGTGAGCCATAAACACGGTCCAAATAAAACTAGCAGCGCTTACCCAAACAACTCTATTCTTCTCCGAGATCAAATAAAAGTTCAGCGTCTGAACCGTTGGCCAATATATAAAGCCAATCTTGTAAGTTGGCCACCACTTATCTTTAACTTCTTGAACGCAAGACTCGATGGGCTTCATCTCGAGTAGGCTCATTCCAAAGAAGAAGTACGCCAGAGCAGCCGGGCCGTATGACACCTGTTCTATAGCTGCCCTGGTCATTGCGGTCCGAAGATCCTTTCGTTTGAAGAAACGACTGGTATATTTCATCCAGCTGTAGAATACCGGTGCCATACAGAAAGCTCCGAAAAATCCGAAGCGCGCTGCTCTAGCCCAGTTTGCGTTCGAAATACTTGTACCGTGGTCTAAATACTCCTGTGTGATACTGCACGTTGGCCAGATGATGCCATAGGACACCATGCCTCGTAGCAAGGGATGTCTGGATGACGGTAGACGACGAAATCTCGCCATGGTCACAAACATTATATCTACCAATTTCTCGTCGATATTTCACTTTGACTTCATCAACAATTTAATTGTAGAGGTCGTTAAACACAATACAAATAACTGCCTCATTATTCAATGTTAGTTTAGGTTAATACATTAATAACGTATGTCCGTCACTTTGAAGTTTTCATAAGATCACTTGTAAAGTTTTCTTTCTCTTTGGTACCTAAGCAAAGGCAATCTACTAAACAAAAACCTTTTTCTAAAATGTACCACTGTAACAGTCATTAATTTGATCGCTTACCATATTTATACTTATTGCTTATATTAATTATTCTCCTTAATCAGTTATCTATCAAGTACCTAGTAATATCCTTAAACCCCAAGATATCAAGAATCACAATTTTTAATCGACTAATGAATTGAGTCATTTTTCCGAACGTTGCAATACTGTCGCGGTCCGCCATTCGAATTGTCAGAACCGTTGCTTATAGTTTATGTAATACGAGTACAATAAAATACTTTGAGAAAGCTTGTGCTAATTTAAAGAACCCCATCCTTCGGAGAGTTTTTCAACCACCCATAGCCTGTTCTGTTGTTAGTCATATAACCATAAATTATTTCCTTACTATATGAGACCTAAAATAATAATAAAACTATGTGCATATATCAAAAGCTAGGAATTTAAGAGGGTTAAAAAATTCATCCTCAACGCTGTTAACGGAGAAAGTACCCAGAAGGCGGGCAACATTGCCATCCATTGGGGGAATACTGCCACGCAAATAACTTTTGCACTGCATGAGAAGGTTTGATCTCGTGTTTCAGTTCTATGGCCTATACAAAACTTCAGTTTGTTGGGAATTCATTCAAACTCATCTATTTTGACAAGTTTATTTTAATATGGATGGTTGATAAAGATCCTTCTATTTTTAGGAAATTAAAGGAAATAATACACTTGAATGTTCAGACTCCTCATCATTTAGACACCTAAAATAGTAATATTTTGCGTATCACCATCCATAGCTTTTAACGTAAGTATTAAAATTATTTGTTTTTCCGCTCTCCACGTCTGATTCAGTATTACAAACAAAGAACATCAATATCTAATTACTCCACTAAACACAAGAACATGATTATTTGTTAGTACACAGAACGTGACGTAGAATTACCCATTTAGTAATCTTAGCGAGCAATCGATTGCCCACCCACAGCGATGTTGACTTAGAACAATCGAATAATTTGGCTTATACGATTATTATTCGATTATTTGGCTCGGGTGAATCGATTCGGCGATCGTCTTTGAGATAGGAGCAATGATTCGGCGAAATTTAACGCGCGTGCGGTCGCAGCACATGATTAGTCAATTAATTACTAATTAATCTGGTACACTTATTTGTTTAGTTTCATTTTAAATTATGATTCATTGTAACATTTTTGAATGCCTTCCTAATTTTGAAAGGTACGAGTTATGTACCGATGCACTGATATTCTTATATGGATTTCCTTAGTTTTTTTTGGATCTTCAATAATTTATTGTTGTACTTATAATAACCTGACCTAAAGTTAAGCTGACAATATATTTAGATAGAGCAATTATTGAATACATTAAGGTTTTTAATAAATATATTAAAAAAAACAACGAACACGGGCGCACTCTATTGTGCTTTTAATAAACAATTCATTTTGTAATAAGCGCCACCCCTTAGTTTCATTCATAACTAAAACAGCACAGCGCCATCTATGAACCATAGATATGGTTACAAAGTTAGAGGATTTCTAACTAGTTACGCATGTTTTAGATAGATGGCCTTGCTACAAGTTACAAATTTAATTCTGCTACTCAACAACAGATGTCACTGTCGGCTCAAAATATTAAGTGCTCTTTTTTAAGTTGGACAGAACAAGTCAACAATTGAAAAAATTGCCCCACTCTAGGATTTTTTCTGTATCATGGGTGCGTTAACAAACATTTAAACTCACATACACAAACAGCCAGACCCGGAACAACTATCTGTAGGCTATACAAATATTTGTTCCGTGCGGGTTTGAACCCGCGACACAAAAACATATTTTATTAGAATACATTTAAAAAGACTGAATGCATGATGAAGGAGAAGCTTCGTCGAAGGTAATGGCGTGTTGCCATTTGGGAGAGGACAACTGATAATTAAATTTTAGCTAAAATAAATACCTAGAGATAAAGCAGAACAGAAGGGCTACTATGACATCTTATAGCAATTCTCCATCTTAAAGCCGCGGAGTGCAGCTAGTTAATTTTATTATTTATCATGAGGTCCTAGGTTCAAATCTCGGGTCCAACAAAATGTTATTGTGTTTTTGCATCTGGAATTGCTCAACATATTCTGGTTTAATATTGTGAATTGTGCTGTGCACACCTGTGACTGACGAATATACTTGTAATTCGAAGAATTATTGTTACTACTAAAAATGTATTAGTAAATAAGTCGTGGAAGTGACTTTTTCACGTAAATTTTAACATAATGTTTTTTTTTCATTTTGATATAATTTTATTTAGCAGTCATTTTAGACCCCCTAGCAAAATGTCCGTGTCCTATTAAGTAGTAAGTGCACCTCTACCTACCCTGCTCGGGTAATAAAAGCGTAGTGATATGTTAAGTATTATTCAGAACTAACTTTTGCCCGCGGCTTCGCTCGCGTTCAATGCGGGGTAACACGTGGTTCCCTTTTTCTAATTTGCAGGTATTTTCGTTGGTAACAAAGAGTGTGTGTACCGATTTTTAGCTTCCTACCTTGAAAACTGCGAAAAGGCATAAAATATATCCCCGTTAACTCACTTTAAAAAAAAATTGCCTATGTCCCAACTTTCCCTGATGCAACATTTATCAAAATCAGTTTTACCATTTAGGCGTAAAGACGTTAAAAACAAATAAACTCACTTTCGCTTTTATAATAAACTAGCTTTCGCCCGCGGCTTCGCCCGCGTTAAATTTGGAGTAATACAGTTACCCTAGCGCCTTATCGATTTGTAACAGCAACGCTAAGTTTTCCCTTTTCTTCTCTCTTTCTCCCTCACATCCCAAATTTAGCCTATGTCCGTCTCCTGGTTCCCAACTATCTCTGTACCAAAATTCATCAAAATCGGTTCAGCCATTAAAGCGTAAAGACGTAACAAACAAATAAACTCACTTTCGCTTTTATAATATTAGTAAGGATATTATTATCCAGGAAGGTATTCACCATGTCCTCATACCGGGGGTAAAAACCACCCTTTTTGCTGACAAAACGTTAACGAATTAAGTAGACCACTTGAGTTAGTTGTAAGTGCGTATCTACATCGTAAACTTGCTACTTTATTACAAGAATGTTGACAGTTTGGCTAGAGAACACATTTTAGCAACTTCTTCAAAAGTTCACAGCAACTTGAAATATTTTGTTAAGTTTATTTATGGTTAATTTTCTGTTATCGTCTGTCATTAGGGATTAAGTTATGAACATTGCTAAAAATGCTTAATGAATTAATCTCAGCATTTTAAACGGTGCTTTTAAGAGGTAAGTAACATGACATGAAAGGTTAGACTGAGATGTATTTCAGTCGAGGCAAAGGACGAAGAACTATAATAGTAATTTATAACGTGATATTTTGAAAAACAATCTTGTTCATTTATTTCGTACTAGCTTTTGCCCGCAGCTTCGCTTGCGTTAAATTCGGTATAACACAGTACCCTGCTACCTGCAGTTTTTGCCCTAACGCCTCATTAATTTGTAATAGCAACGCTAAGTTTTCTCTTTTCTCCCTCATATCTCACTTAAAAAAATAGCCTATGTCCGTCTCCGTTCCTAAACATTTCTGTACCCAAATTTATCAAAATCGGTATAGCCATTAAAGCGTGAAGTGGTAACAAACAAACAAACTCACTTTCGTTCTTATAATATTAGTAAGGACGATTCCAAATAAAAGTAATTTAATTAGATTAAAGTCAATCGATCTAAACATTCATCCATTTCGTAGAGAATGTTTGTTTAACCAGCAACTTACAAGTAAGACTGTGTTTGTATGCAAAAGCTTGAGGTAAAAACAAGTAACTAAGCCTCGGCGGCGATCTCTCGCGGCCGGCCCTGGTTCAGCCCATTGTCTGGAGCGGGAGGGAAAGGGTAGCAATCACCTCCTTCAGCGAAACAGTTAAGCTAGCGAAGGAGGTGGCCGGACGTTTGAGGGAGACAACCTCAAACCAACCCAGCCGCCGCAGAAGACGCTAGCTCACCGTCCGTCGATCTATTCACGACAGGCCGTGCCGACGGCGCGCGCTGCAGAGGGAAATTCCAGGGTCACCAGTATGCCGGCGTTGCGGGTTTTTCAAAAGAGATACCGCGGCCCCGGAACTTATAAGTCAGAAGAAGGAACATAGGTGGGTTCCAATCAGTAAAAGTCTGATACTCACCCCGCTCCGCCCAGAACGGGAGAAGTTAAGTATTCGATGATTTCAAATCCGCAAAACAAAGTAACTAAGTGTATTATTATTTAGTTATTGTGAACCTTTATTTATTTTAACTGCGTTCGTTTAGTTAAGTTGCATTTGTTTACACCCCCTCCCACTTTTATCGCTCGAATTCACTTTTAGACACATGTAGAATTTTCAGCTTTATTTAAGAGACCCCTGAACGTCATTAACTCACGAAATTATCAGTCATGACACAATAATTTAATTACCCTTCAGCCACGACACTAAGGTCATGGCCGGCCGCTTGATCCGACCACCACACGACGTAATGTCTGAGCACACACGCCGACTGTTTGCTCGACAATCAGCTCTAATTACATTTACTTTTTCATAAATCATACTAGCGTACACCCCTGTCTTGTCCCGCCCCTTTTGATTGCTCAGTTGGCTGCAGAAGTGGGGGAGTGGAGTTCCCGGTCGGAAAATCTATTTACAGGTTTACCTATGATTTTCCTTTACTTATTAATATATTATCCTACTATAATTAACATTATAAATGCGAAAGTTTGTATGGATGGATGTATGGATGTTCGTTACTCTTTCACGCAAAAACTACTGAATGAATATACATCAGAATGAAACATAGGCATTCATAAAAATATATTGTATATTCTATCACCACGCGAGTGAAACCGCAGGGCGCAGCTAGTTTATTGTGTACCATTATATAAAGATGAAAGATTTGTTTGTTTGTAAGTGATAAAGTTGGTTCTCTTTAGAAGGGGACCTGGGCAGCGGGTGAAACCGCGTGGCGCAGCTAGTCTTTCTTCATAAGTATGTTTAAAATTATTGTATATCAATTTGAGTAGTCATACTTCTCCGAAACGGTTTGACCGATTTTTATGAAAAAAAAATATGTTTAATCGGCAGGTCTGAGAATCGGTCGTACCTAATTGTTTTTTCTTACCCCTTTATGATAAGAGAGGCCCTCTTCGGAAAGAGACCTGACCAGCGGGTGAAACCGCTAGGCATAGGAAGGCATTTTAAATTTTTATTAACAATGAAATCCTACACATTATCGCAACATTTAGAAAAAACACTCTCATTAAACCATTCAACTGTTCGTGAGCCAAATAAATAAAATAAAAATTCCTAGACACAAATCAACCCCACAGACGTTACTCATTCAACCCCATAAAAACACCAACAAAAGACTCCATTGTTTCATTCACAAATTCAAGTTACAGATTTGTATAAAAGTTTCAAGTTACACCTCTATGCGGAAGGAGTCAACTTTTTACGAGTCTGACACGAGTTCCACCGAATGATACATTTACGTCAAAAAAAAAATAAGTTGTAAAAGTTTTATGTCTTATTCCAGTAGTTGTTTGGTGTCAATTTTCGTAATAAAACTTATTTTACTTAAGTAATAGTTTAGATACGTTATTGGGTACTAATGGAACATTAGAAACTAGCTGGCGGCCGCGGCTACGCTCGCGTGATATTGAAAAAAATATCCTGTGTGTTGTTCCAGACTTAGAGTTGTCTAGGCATGTGTCCTAACATTATTAATAAATTACCAAAAACGTTAAAAAGTATAACCACAACAAAGCACTTTAAATCTAATCTAAAAAAAAAATATTTGAAAAGGCATGCTATTCTATTAATGAATTTTTAGAGAATTTATAAACATAAAATAAAACTGCCCGATTTATGAGTTATTCTATTTTGTATTTGAAACGGTTTTACCCTATTACTACCTAGCATTTTATTTCTTGTAATTAATTTGTACGCCTTTCAAGGCAAAACAAAGTGAAACAATACATTTTTTTATATTATATATAATATGTACTGTAAAAAATTATAAATTGATAACACAATTCATAAACACCAAATAAATCTGACCCAGAACTCCACACTTCGATCAACTGAATCTAACCCTAGAATGCCGACATAAAGTGAGTCACCCAAAAAAATGTCGCTGCCTGTCATCGACCATGACCAATATTCACGGCTACGAGGGCCGCAGCCTCGATAACCGTCAAGTGCCGACACTTGGGCGTAAACAATTGTTTTAACACCTCCAACTCCTATAAACAAACGATAAAGATTGATATTCCTGATGATTATGATCAAAATGTACGTCTGAATTGTTTTTTTTTTTAAAAAGCAGGTTAATTTAGTGGCCAGTGTTTATTGGTTCCTTTTTCAATGTTTTGTTTCGTTTATTTATTTTCCCATGTTTGTTTTTTTTATGTTTTTACACATTTCTTATTTTTTTTAAACAAACCTTAACGGCACGGTTGGCGCAGTGGTTGTGTCGTGTCGCGGGTTCCATTCCCGCACGGAACAAATATTTGTATGGCCTACAGGTAGAGGCTAGAGTCCGACTCGCACTTGGCCGGTTAATTAACATATAATAATGGTGATGTTTTCGTTTAGATGTGTAGTATAGAAATCGCTCCATTTCAATTTAACATGTAAAAAATATTGCTAACACTAGAATCTTAACTACACGGTTGGCGCAGTGACTGTGCGACCGACTGCTGAGCTGCGTGTCGCGGGTTCGATCCCCGCACGGAACAGATATTTGTATGGTCTACAGATAGTTGTTCCGGGTCTGGCTGTTTGTGTATGTGAGTTTAAATGTTTGTAAACGCATCCACGATACAGGAGAAATTCCTTGTGTGAACTTGGAGGAACGTTAAAATAAAAACAAAATCAATTATAAGTAAGTGTTTAAACATTTAAACAGTTTATTTATTTGAACAGTGACCTAGTCTAGGACCCAAATTAAGGAACTCTAAAATACCGTTGATTCAGTTGCAGTCAAAATAATCTGTTGCAGATGGTAACGATTTGGAAAGTTACCAGTCCTTCCCTACTTTTATATTATAAATATATTTTTTTTGAACTTTGAATTATATTTGCCAATGATAAAAATAGCAGTACCTTTAATAATGAAATTACATTCCAATAACATTATCTAACAAAAATATTGATTACAGGACTACAAATTACAGACACATCCGATATGATGCTATAAATCATCAGTAAGTGTTTTTTTTTATTTACATTTAAAATATTAATTTAAAAAAAATACCTATCTTAATAAAAACATGACAAAGCTTATGCATAGGATCTAAATAATTAATCTTGAAAAATCACACCACGGTGGGCGCCACTCTCAAATATGATCTGTGCATTTTTAAGAAATCTTCGCAATATACCGTACCGTATCAAACTTCAACAATCCCAACCATTAAACTCACACTTTTTTTCTAAACCAACATAATTAAGTCATTAGCAAAATCAAAGAGCATCTCAACTCCGAAATGAAATCATCCGCTTTATTTACACTCCATAGTAAACACTCCTCGCCGCGAACGACAAGAACAACGATATACAAGCCCTTCGTGAGTTAGACAGAGATGGAAATAACCCCGTTGCCCCGCCCACAACACACAAGGCAGCGTGGATTGGCTTCGACCACCAATCTATACACCATCAGTCTTCCATCGCTTGCCTTTTAAACCACAACTTAATTACCACTCGGCTGCAAAACAATTAGTTAAACCCAAAAGTGACTAATGAAGTGACAGTGTTAGAAAAATGGAGAATTACGAACAACACAACGAAGTTTCCACTTCTTACAATAATAATAGCTTGAAACACAATTACAACGAATGCAAAAACGACTTCTACCAATTTGTTGACGTTACTTACTTGGATAAGGAAAAGATAATGGAGAATAAAGATTACATATACGAACAGAAAAACTTTCGAGTGAAATCTGAGGACGGGCAGATCAATCTGAGCTTGACGACGCCATTTTCTGTAAAGGATATACTAAACATCAATCAACCGAACTACAGTTATGACAGGAACGAAGCTTGGAAGTACAACGAGAGGGATCGACGAGGCTACGAGTACGAACAGGTGTACCAAGGCCAGGGTTATTGCCCGCCGGAGTATCTAACTCAAGTGTATCCTAGCGTCCCCGTGCCAACGAATATTGAGCCTTATTGGAACCAGGATGTGTACCACGACCACAAGATAGATGAGTACTACAGCTACAACCCTTACTGCCATAACCTGTATCATCAGAACTATGACCAGTACAACAGTGAAGTGGTTCCTGGTTCTCACGTGTCGACAGAAGCAGCTTTGAAGGTTGATAATGGAGAAAGAGAGTCGCTGCCTTCAAATTCGCTGACGGGTCCAAAGAGAGTCAGTATTGAGAAGAGTATCTGCACCCAGTTCCCGATGGAGGAAAAAACTTCTGGGCTGTGTAGAAAAATAAACAGTAAGTTTTAGCACATTATCTTGATCAAATCTATTACTTAACCATACCTTGAAACCTTACATATCTTGATTTTGATCTATCTAGCACGTGAAATATGTCTCTGTTAAACTGACATCAAAATAACCAGTGCCTGACCTATAAAGAATGATGTTTTTTTTCTTATAAAACTATAATTCCCTCTTTAAGTACTAAATCTTCCATGCAAAATTTACCCTACACGATTTTAATCGATTTATATTTGTATTGTCAACAGAAACACCTATCTGCGAGACCAAACCGGAAAGAAAAGACAAGAGTGCCAAAAGAAAACCTCGGATACTTTTCTCACAGACCCAAGTCCACGCTTTAGAAGTACGCTTCAGGAACCAGCGGTACCTCACAGCTCCAGAGAGAGAACAGCTAGCCGTGACCCTAAACTTGTCTCCAACACAGGTCAAGATCTGGTTCCAAAACAGAAGATACAAGAGCAAAAGGATAAAATCTCCAGAAGTCTCCACCTCCACTGATGCTAAACCTATCAAGACTCTAAGCGGTAGAAAGATGTTCAAGCCAGAAAATCGAGAAGTACAAATACCGGCACCAAGCTATGAAGCTTATAAAGACACTAGATATGATCACGACAAATCTTACTCCAGTGATCAATTAAGCTCTACCATATACTTTGACGATAGTCTAGCATATGACAATCAAAGCGAGAAATATTTTAATAAACAACTTAATCTAGATAATGTAGGTACAACATCGGATATGCAACCTTTATACTCGACTGAAAATATGTTAGTTAATGATCGCAAGGAAATGTATGAAGAACCAGAAATCAAAAAATATTTCCCCCTTAATTTCGTTTGTTGATATTTGTTTTGTTAACCTGACTGCGCCATTTTAGACTGATTCCCAAAGAGTATTATATTTTAGTATTAATTTTGTTATTGTCTAGTTCTAGTAACTGCATGCCCGTGCAATGACGTATTACTATGCTACGCCAAAGTATTATAGGTTTTAAGTACTGTTTTGTAAATAAAATTGTCTACTTTATTTGTGTCTTTCTTTTGTAATTTAAAATGACCACCACTTAAATTCTTCTTGGTTGAATACACCAATATTTTTCCAAAATAATGACATAACATTTTTTCATGACTTCTTAAAATAAAAAAATGCAATCATGATAATGTAAATACATTTTTACTGCAAATAACTACTTACTACCTAATGAAAAACATATAAAGTAGTTTTTTATGTACTTACCTACACACAAAAAAGGATAGGTATTTTTCACGGTATCAATAAGTTAGGATCACACACTAAACAGTATTTTTAAAGCTCATAACATTATCGGAACAAGATAATAAAAATATTTAAAGCTCTATTAACTACATCCATCATAATAAAAGCCGCCCCATAAAATTTTACACAAATGCTTTAAAAAAACGAACATAAAACAGAAAGTGCCCATCTCTTCTCAATGTTTCAGTATTTTTTCAGTTCAATTTGTAGAGATCGTTTTTATCTGAATTGCTACCATACTGCGGCGAATGAGGATTGGTTGGTGTAGACGGGCGGTTGAAACGCTGCGTTTCGAACGCGTGGTGCGCTTTGGTCAGCACTTTACTAGTAAGACGAACTACGGAGTTGAATAGGTTTGTGGTGAGATTAGATTTGTCGCGGGACTACGAGATTTAATGAGGACTGGCAAAATGTGGCTGCACTATTCATTTTAGCCTACCCTTTCAAAGAATGAAAAATAAACAAAATTTTAGGTAGTCATATGTTTTCTTTACCACGGCCCTTGTTCCCCAGAAATGTTTTCAACCAAAAACCTGACAAATTGAAAAGTAAACTTGCTAAATATCTAAATATTATGTCACTCGTAAAATTTAAGTACTAGATACTAAGTCGAACTTTGTAATTCGAAATGTGCGTTTATTTGGTAATAAACTTCTAGGCGCCAAATTTTTGAGAAAACGTTCTTCCACAATAACAATAAAATACATGCTGGAAGGAATCCCGTGAAGTCCTCTTTTAACTTGCATAACAATAATAGATGCCTATAAGTAGGTCCCACTAACAGTTCATCACTACTTTAGGCTGCACACATAATTACATATGTACAATAACACACAAAACTACCTATTACTTAACATAAGTTTCGTCTCCCATTACAGCAGCATATTAAGCAATAGCTTAATATCTATTCAAGTCAGCGTTAAAAAAGCTCCAAAACCGCTCGTCTACCCTCCCTACATCCCCAAGGCGTCCTTTGCAGGCGCCGGCGCCAAGCCGATAAGATATCGATCCTACACGTGTCCATGGGACCTGCATCTATGGTGCCCACGTCTATACTCTATGGGAATGTTTAATCGCCACCTGTTCTACACTAAAAGCTTTCATATGCTGTGCGCGCGCGATTTCACAAGCTTTTTACAAGAATTTCAGATCCTTTTTTGTTTTTGCGAATTTTTAACGTCCGCACGTTCTTGAGGATTTGGTAGGTCGTATAATTTTAAGAGCTAACTTTAAAATGCTGTTTAAGTGCTTGTTTATTTTTCACGAAGTGTGATAAGTCTGTGGTAAAAATGAGCAATAAAAATATCCTTTGCTTCCGAAGCTGCTTCTTTCAGACGTTTTATTGTTCTTTGTTTTATGGAGTCATCGCAAGCGTTATTGCTGAAATTGGGACCTTAGTTTCAATGAGAACTTTTCGATAGTAAGTTGCTGGCAATAGGCTCGCTTATTTTAGGACTGAAACTAAACTGTAGAACTATGGGTTCTGTAGAGTTTTTAACCGACGAAAAAAAGAGGTTCTCAATTCGACATGGATATATATACTTATTTTTTTTATTTATGACCACGCATAACTTTTAATTTATATATATTTATATTTATTATGAAGATATTTATTATGACCTGGTCAAGTGTGTTAGTAAAAAAAATATAAGCCTATGTTAGTAATTAATAGTAAACAGCGATCTGGTTTGATCGACCAGCGAACGCACAAGCAGGCTGTCTGCCCTGGCCGCAATTGAGACGTCCGATTACAAAAAAAAACTTTTTTTTTAATAACATTGATCAAACCTTCAATAGTGCTGGCTGGTTTGCAAAGACATTCGAATAATCAAATTTTAAATGGAGAACTAAGCAAAAAAAAGAATAGGATAGTTTTGGAATCAGTGTGTGACATCGTATTGCTAAATTGATAAACTAAAATATGGTCTAAAAAGTGTTTTATAACCTTTTTAATTACGTATATCCACCTACTCCCTATAGTACACTTGTTATACCTTACCTTTGATCCGAATATAATCTTTGAAGGGGTCCTCAAAGTTTGAAGCCCCTTCAAGGATTAAATTCGTGCTGTCATGTTATTTCCAACACAAACCAAGTTAGTAGGTTTATAAGGCCAGTCACAGACTAGCCAGATGCGGCTGATTGAAGTGTTTCATTGATCTTTTTATTATGTCATGATGAGAAGAAAGAAGCGATTACTTACTTGCAAAAAGCTTTTAACATATAGCTAGCATAATTATGTAGGTACATCTATCTTGTATGTAAAACTACCTTTCCCCCGCGGCTTCGCTTGCGTTAAATTCGAGGTAACACAGTTCCCCTTTCCTGATTTGCAAATAGGTTCCTACTACCTGTAGTTTTTGCCCTTGCGCCTTATTGATTGTAATAGCAAAGCTAAGTTTTCCCTTTTCTTTCCTCTTTCTCCCTCATTTCTCACGTTTTTTTTTTAAAAAAAAACTATCTCTGTACTAAAATTCATCAAAATCGATTTAGCCATTAAGGCGTAAAGACGTATCAAAACAAACAAAATCACTTTCGCTTTTGTAATATACTGGGCACAGATCGTAGTATATTATATACCTACTTAGCTACTTAACTTTTAAATGACATCATCTTAGTTCTAGTAACAAAATTCATCTAAAAACCTATTGTACTTACGTAAAATATGGTGACCCTTAATTTAACAGCGTTGGGTAGAGTTAAAAATTACTTAACTAATTAAGTTACCATACTTAAAGTCAGTAATTTCTATCCAAATCCAAAATCTCATTATTGTTCAATTCATTTATTTTTCTCACTACAATATAGTAAAAGTCTACCTGGAATTATTGTTTAGTAACTAATTTTATAAAATAAAAAACATTACAATTTTGTTGGAAAATGGTGCCTAAGCTAGGCTTATGAAATGCGTTAAAGGTAATATTATTATTATCCTCCACACCACAGACTAGATTTGTGCCTAGTTGATGACAATAGGTTAGTCCCCAATTTTTTTTTTTTATAAATATCTTGGGACAACTCACACACGGCTATCTGATCCCAAGCTAAGCAGAACTTGTGGTATGGTAACCAGACAACTGATATACATACTTATATAATTTATAAATACATACATATTATAGATAAATCACACCCAGACACAGAACAAACAATCATGCTCATCACATAAAGTTTGTCCTGGGTGGGAATCGAACCCACGACCTCCGGCTCAGCAGTCAGGGTCACTAACCACTAGACCAACAGGCCCGATTTTAAAAAATGTACAAGTACGTGCACATCTACAAAACCGTTTGAGAATAATAGATGACTTAAAGTTATCTTCCACGCAATTCAGATTAAACCCTTTCCTAAATAAATAACCAAAACGATTTCATTCTCTTCGCAAATCTGAAACGAATCAGTATCGGAATCTCCTAAACGAATTTGCTCCAGAACAGCGAGGCCCACTCTGCGCGGGCGCACGGCGCTCGTGGGCGTTTGATGTATTAATATTGTGCTGCTTTTAAGGTTATCTCGGGTGGAAGGTGATCTGGCCCGATAGACCGATGCCATGCCACCAGAGAGTACACCTTAAGGCGGTGTTGGATTTAGTGGTGTTTGGTTTTATTTTTATATACGCCATTTTAGGAAGATTAAACATTAAACTACTGGTGAATGATTTATTGAAATGGTTCACCATAACAAAGACATATTTAATGCCGCTGGAAATACCTGAACGAGGAACGCACATTCATATAAATGTATATAAATATAGTAATAATTTGTCGTGAACTATAGCAGAACGGAACCAAACATTTAATAGAATAGTTCTTTATTTGCACAGAAAGTACAAGTTACAAATTAATGTTAAATTTAAGAATGATCCTTATAGGCACGCAAACACCCTGCCGGGGTTGCCGGTTGTTCGAAAGAGATACCGCGGCTCCGGAACATAAAGGGCAATTGAAGCAACATGGATGGGCTTGAGTCAGTACAAGCCTGACACTCCCCCCCCCGCTCCGCCCAGAGCGGGGGAAGTTATTTGATGATTTCCTATCCGTAAAAAAAAACCATGCAAACACACATCACACACACAGACACAACATCAATCAATAAAGCGGATTAATGACATAAAGTCATGCTGGTATGTCTTGTGTTTTGTGAAACAAAGTATGCAAGAGTGTAATAGACTGTTTCGTATTAGTTTTAATTAAAACCCATTTTATTGTTATTCCAATATGTCGTGCGCATGTACACCATTACTAAGCCCCCGTGCAGTGCGCGCGCTCGTTAGCTTTTATTTGGACGCCGGACTCCTGTTCCAGCCGCGCTGTACACTGGCGGACAAGAGAAATGTACAGCTAACATAAATGTTAACAATTGGGAAAAAATTGTGGCATCAAAGTAGTAATAAAGGATCACTCAAAAAGTTACGGATTAATTGTAGAGAAGCTGCGAATACCAATCACTGACTATTTCATGATTTACTTCATTATTGGTAAGGAGGTGTCCATGTCTTAGCAGTGGTTACTGTTATGATGTCCACCACTTAGATGAAGAAATATTGAATGTTTATTGGGCATATGTATTCGGCACTGTGTGCCACAAGTGGACAAAATATTAAAAGATATTTTTTTCTATAAAACAAAAAAAAAAACTTAGGACTACAGAAAAAAAACTTAACACTACAAAGAAAAAAACAACAAAGCTAATATTGTGTCTCACGGCAAATCATATTCATTCCGATTGACCTGGTATAGCTCCATGCATAATAACAGAGTTAACTGAAACTGTACTAGTATTTCATACAGTATTTAATATCTAAGTTTTGAACTAAAGGAAACTATGGAATGGGAAAATACAAGTTTAAAAAAAAACAATACACCCAATTTCATCAAATCATACAAGCTTTTTATTATTTAAGTTGGTACAAAGACAGTTGGCAAACTGTTAATCCTTTCTCAGTTTGACGTTTGTTGTTCCATGCTAAACGAACTCCATTATGGTGATCATACCTAGCGCAGGACTTACTGCAAAAACTGCAAATGCAACAAGGCCCACAAAGTGTCTTAATACAAAAATCCAGGCACGCTGCCCAATAAATAAGGCGATAAGAACGTAAACAGAAGTGACAGAAGTAAGCAGAAGGGGTGATCAGAAGTTCAGAACAAGCACATCTTCAAGAAGACATCGAAAATCACATTTTCTTAGCGGTTTTGCCGTGTCGTGTGTGTTGACAGTAAGGTGAAGTCACAGTGTCGCTAAAGCGCTGAAAGCCCATCTATCTGGAAGGAGGTAAAACGAGGAAGGAACAGGTAATTCAGTTCTAGGCTGGATAATACTTAAGTTTATGACCGGCAAAAACTCTATTGGTGGCGGGAAACGAACGGCGTCGCCAAAGAAAGCTCAGAAAAAGGCAGTGAGACGATCTTGACGGGGAAGAGTAAAGCAAGGGCTGGTTCGACGAGACCTGTAACAAGAGCTTATGCAGGGTTTTGGGGGAATACTTTCCCAAAAGTGGGACAGTTTAGACTAAAAGGAAAATTAATATCCATATTAAATAATAATCACGCTGGGCACGTCACTTTGTCCTCCACTGCACACTATGATCTTTCTCAGCGTTATCAGTCGCCGGTACATGTGCACAGTTTAATGTTCCCATTCGGTTTCATTCAATTAATTGCCGCGCGATGATGCGGCGCCCACGAATAAAATAAAATCATTGCTCCAATCGATTCGTTGCCTTCTCAGAAGTTTTATGATATTGATTTGGGGTTTTACTATTACAGTGGTTGTTACGTAGAAATATGAATGAGGGGTATAGTATATTTGGAACAGTTTAGTTATTGAATCAGTTATTTTTAGTTTTAGGCGTATTCGATGTCTACTTTGATTTCGCCTCTGAAAGTTTACATCTTATTATGAGAAGCTTATGTCAATTTATGCAGATTAGGTATCTACCAAAATTTACACGGAAAACAAATCTACATTTATTAAAAAATAAACCGTTCAAGAGCGGGTCAGACTCACGCACCGAGAGTTCCGTACAAACTTGCGAATTAAACGGCCATAATTTTTTACTACTTTATCACAGCACAAAGGGACTGCAGAGATGAATACCTATAGGGTTTCAATTTCAACTCGATACCTTTACGCGTTCCCGAGGTAAAGGGTCTTGACAGACAGACTGACAACAAGGTGATCCTATAAGGGGCCCGTGTTTTCCTTGTGAGGTACATAACCCTAATAACATTCTTTAAAATCAAAACTTGTGCATTTCCGGTTCATATGAGACCATTGAAGAATTACTCGAATATCTGAAACGCCATATTAATAAAATATTGTTTTATTTTTGAAATATTATAGTAAACTTACTTGCTTTTGCCCGTGGCTTCGCTCGCGTTAAATTCGGGGTAACACAGTTCCCCTTGCGCCTTACTGTTTTGTAATAGCAACGCTAAGTTTTCCCTTTTCTTCCCTCTTTATCACTCACATCCCACTTTAAAAAAATAAATGCATATGTCCATCTCCTGGTCCCCAACTATTTCTGTACCAAAATGAAGAGGTAACAAACAAACTTTCGCCCGCGACTTCGTCTGCGTGGCAGTTACTTTGGGCTAACGCTAACTTTAACCCGTGTGATTATTGGAAAATAAAAATTCTCTACCCTTTTCTTCCCTCTTTTTCCCCCTTTTACAACTTAAAAAAATGCGCATGTCCGCCTCCTGGTCCCCAACTATCTTTGTACCAAAATTCATCAAAATCGGTGTAGCCATTAAAGCGTGAAGAGGTACTTAACAAACAAACAAACTCACTTTCGCTTTTATAATATTTCTTAATGTGCAGTTACACTTCCACAAGCCGCCGAGGTCGAAAAACTCTTCGCTGATCTGACTATTCCTAAGCTAATAGTAATTCTGAAACATTAGCAGTTTGAAAGATTTTCAATGAAGAACTCGCCAGACCTTTTTCTAATTGACGATTTCCCATCCAGATCAGTTAAGCTGTTTAACGCAAGCCTCGATTTTCTTCACCCAAAATAATTTAATTTAGGGAAAGTTGGGGAATCGATGAAGCATTTAGTTGGTCATCAGTAGTGTAGGAGTTGGTCCTCTTTGTGATTATTGACCTGGTTTGTTCAGCCTACCATCAGGATAAAAAAAACCATCTCAAAATCCAATCAATACATTTACAAAAAACTCTGTAAAAAATAACTGAAAAGCCCTTAAAAAGCGGTTGCAGTGAAAAGGGCACGTTATCAGGAACCTGACAAGTCTGAGGTCACATTCACATCGCACTGCGCAGGCGCAGAGTTCCGCAAAAAACGGCAGAAACCCGCCGGCGCCGCGCCGCCTATAAATTACATTGGCATTTTGTCAATATGACGCCCCCGACCGCCCAAAAATTAGCTTTTTTTAGCAAATTTGAAGCTGTGTGACACGGTTGGTTGGTATTTTGAATTTATTAATAACTGATTAGGAAATATTTTGTGAGAAGTTTTGTTCAGAAGAAAAGCTTTACATCATAATTGTCCATCATGCTTATTTTCCTTTTATGGTCCTGTACCTCGAAAAAAAAAGGAAGCATTATTGGATTACTTTGTTGTCCGTCTGTTTGTCAAGACCCTTTATCTCGGTAATGCGTGGAGGTATCGAATTGAAATTAAAACCGTATAATAAAGTTTGTTGCCCCTAGGTGTAGTTAAAAAATCGGGTTCTTAGTTTTCATTAGTTACTTTCTCAAATATATTTGTGGTATTATATTATGTATTTCTAGTTAATTGTGTTTTAAAAAATCTAACATAATCCATTAAAACATTTTAAAAATCCATGACATGTTTTATTTTTATTTCCATATTTTAAAAATAATAACCAGCATTCATGGACACTACGAACGAACGAAACGTTTTTTTTCGAACGAAAGGTGTTACCGAACGGGAATTACCCGAAATAATAAGTAGCGTTCGTCAACACTGTGAACAAACGAAAAATTTTTTTCCCGATCGTCAACAGTGTTTACGAAAGGGTGTTACCGAGCGGGAATAACCCAAAAGTTCAACCCTCTAAGTTTACTCAGTCAAAAGATATGTCTGTTTACGTAGCAAGTTTGATCGAAACCCTTGGTGCTCCTGGCCGGTTTTTTTTTAAATCTAGATGATATGACAGCGGTGACTACTGGAGCAGGTTCAAATCACCAATGACTAAACCTGATATATTGTTGGTTTTGATATACCTAGTCAGTAGCCTAAAATATTAATTACTAGCTGTTCCTCGCGGTTTCACCCACGCTGCTCAGCACCTGTTGGTCGTAGCGTAATGTTATATAGCCTATAGCCTTCCTCAAGAAATGGACTATCCAACACTAAAAGAATTTTCCAATTCCAACCAGAAGTCCCTGAGATTAGCGCGTTCAAACAAACAAACAAACAAACTCTTCATTAGTATAGATACTGAGGTCATCAAAACCCCCCATAAGATAAAGTGTGTTAGCTCCTTTTTATTCTGAAAATAGGGTATTACAAGATGATGCAGGTTTTAATCTCTCCCTTTAAGATTTTTCAAAACAACTGTGTAGACCATAGAGAGGTTATAACAATAATAGCAGACTATAACGGTCCCACTGCTGGGCAAAGTCCTCTTTGAAATACAAAGAAGGCCTCACAATGCAACTTCTAAAGTTTATCTAAGTTCATAATGTCTATGATAACTTAATGTAATGGAAAATGTCGTGAGGAATAGATAGGTACTTAATACATATGTATTTGTAGAAATCCTTACTTATCCATCCTTACTAATATTATAAACTAGCTTTTGGCCGCGGCTTCGCTCGCGTTAAATTCGGGGTAACACAGTTCCCCTTGCGCCTTATTGATTTGTAATAGCAACGCTAAGTTTTCCCTTTTCTTCCCTCTTTCTCTCTCACATCCCACTTTTTTCAAAAAAATATTAGCCTATGTCCGTCCCCTGGTTTCCAACTATCTCTGTACCAAAATTCATCAAAATGCTTTAGCCATTAAAGCGTGAAGAGGTAACAAACAAACAAACTCACTTTCGCTTTTATAATATTAGTAAGGAAGTAAGGATAGCAAAAGTGAGTTTGTTTGTTTGTAACGTCTTCACGCCTAAATGGCAAAACCCTTTTGTTGTTGGGACCCTGGAGACGGACATAGACTTTTGTCTCTTTCTAATCCCCCACTTCCCTAAAATTGGGGTTGGAAGTTTGTATGGAGCATTCCGCAATTTTCAAGGTAGGAAGCTAAAAATCGGTACACACACTCTTTGTTACCAACGAAAAATACCTGCAAATCAGGAAAGAGGAATTGTGTTACAACGAATTGAACGCAAGCGAAGCCGCGGGCGAAAGCTGTAACAAAATAAAAGTTTTAAAAATATAATCTCTGTAACGAAAAGAAACCATTCCTCATTGTATTCTAATACCAAATTTTGTTAAATAACCGTCTACAATATTTTTTTTATGAAAAGGTCAATGTGGCACGTCTAAAAACAAAAAGCGATCACGGTAGGGGTCATTTCGGCTGCTCTGCCCCGTACAGTCATCCGCACGACCAGGGTAACGATTTGACTTCAACAGCTTATTTCATCGTAGCATTAAGGTCGGTTTTTGCAGTTCAAATGTTTCTATTGACTTAAGGGTGATTGTACATGTCCAGATTGGTATGTGAGTTATTGCTTCCACAAGGACTAACAGGCCACTTGGCGCCATTAGCAAAAAATATGCAAAATGCAAACATGATGCAAACTGGAGTAACATTTGTTATTGGGCAAAATCACGGATGATCTTGCCAAGTTGACGGCATTAGTGGAAGAATATTTTATAATAAGTATAAGTACAATTATTATCATTTATTTATTTGTTTTATATTTTTACATATTTCCTATCAAAAACAAAAAACATTTAAAATAGTAGCCCACCGGTATCGGGAACAGGGTCCAAGCTACCGGCAGTCAGGGCTCCAGAGAAAGGAACCTCCTAACAATACGTGCCGTGTCCAGGAGTACCGCTTTCTGTATCAAGCCCTTGATCCAGCTGCTTAACGAGAGCCTTCTCAGGTGATGGTCGACGCTCTTGGCAATTAAGCCATTGGCTGTAACCACTATTGGCACAATGATCGCTGAGTCCACGTCCCACATGTCGACATCCTCGCGAGGCAAGTCAATATACTTGATTTGTTTTAAGTACAATCTTTATTACATAAGAAGTGGTTGCATTTTTTGTGAAGACCCTGACTCCTGTACTAGGTAAAAGATCTTTGTTACAGGAGCCAGTGCCCTCTACCAAAGGAGATATTAGTGTTGTGTGCAACAAGATTGACTAAACAATAATATTCAAAATTAAAATTAAAGACTAAGATAATACCATTAATTAAAGGCGGTTAAAAGTAGCCACAATAGTGATCATATCAATAAAATGCTAGTTAAGTTCCTTGAAGTGTACGAATTACGGTACCTACCAGGATGCACGCTTCAAAAAATTTGCTAGCTATGTTTACGACTCAGAGCTCGTTACCCCTAGGTAGGATTTTCTTTGCAAATATTGATTCTTGATTCATATTATCATTAACATTTTTTTTTTACATTTTGACAAACGAATGCTACGTATCAAGATGTGCGATCAAGGAAATTAGAGAGACCGACTTGTAACTTATTGAGTATTAACAACTACGATTTTTGTTCCGTTTATCGCTGGTACTTAAAAATAAAATATATATAGATATGAGATATGCCTCTTACATTAAACAATTCTGCTTTAAGAGGTTGTGTTTGTTCTGCTCAAACATTACTGCTCTATAGTCGTAAGCAAACAACATTTAGTCAGTAAAAGTTTGACACTACGTTTCACTCCGCCCAGAGCCGAAAGAGTCATTTGATGATTTCCCATCCAAAAAAGGCCATCAACAAACATATATAATGACATACCACATATATATACCTAATATGTGGTAAGTCATAGGAATAAATAAGATAGTTAAATAAAAAGTTAGCAAATAAGTAGTTAGTAAATAAGAAAAGTTAGCCAGTAAATACTCGGCAGCAACGCAAATTTGACTTCCTTTTGAATTTCTTCAGTCATTAATCAAATTTGTTTATATTACCTACTAATATTATCCTACAGGTGAAAAGAAAGAAAAATATTGATTAGCCGCAATGACGACGAGTACACAATATCCTTACTAATATTATAAAAACGAAAGTGAGTCTGTTTTTTTGTTTGTTACCTTTTCACGCCTTAATGGCTAAACCGAATTTGATGAATTTTGGTGCAGAGATAGTTGGGACCCAGGAGACGGGCATAGCTTAAATAAATAAAAAGGGGGATATGAGGGAGAAGAGGGAAGAAAATGGAAATCTTAGCTTTGCTATTACAAAGCAGTAAGGCGCAAGGGCAAAAACTACAGGTAGCAGGTACCTGCAAATCAGGGGAAGGGGAACTGTGTTACCGCGAATTTATCGCTAGCGAAGCCGCGGGCAAAAGCTAGTTAATATTATAAATGCGACTGTTTGTGAGGATGGATCTATAGATGTTTGTTACTCTTTCAAGTCAAAACGGCAGTACGGATCTAGATGCAATTTCGCACAGAGGTAGATTATGGTCTGGAATAACAAATAGGATACTATTTTTTCGATATCACGCGGGCGAAGCCGTGGTTCAAGCTGCGCCAGCTAGTTAGGTTACAAGTTATTTTGCTTTTTAGTAATTTTTATTGTGACTGTTTTTAATTTTCTTAATTGTTTGTATAAATAAATTACCACCTAAGTATTTCATCAGCGCCGCATTCTCTTAAAATATTTGAAAATACATTCTCGTCCTCCCCCATTCAGCCGCAATGGGGTAGTCAATTAAATGCAACGTAAATCTCCGTACACAACAACAGAGGGCGATTATCGTATCAATTACTAAATAAAACGTCGGGTCAAACATGACACGACCATGTGGTTTGTGTCTGGGGGAGCTTTCAAGGGTTACTCCGATAGTTATTATATCACAACTATGTAGGTGTGAATATTAATAAAGTTTTAGTACTTTTGAAAACATTCATGAAAAGTATGAATCCTAAACAGTTTTTGATTTAATTAATTACGGTTGCTCATTTGTCTAAAAACCTCCTATGCAGCGCCATCTATTATTGAGTAGAAGAAGTATTAAAATGCCTTATTTAAAAATCTTGGTCTTGATGTAAATAATAATATTCTTTGATACTTTCAAATAACATTATACATTCAAATGAAAGTCTCAAAACTCGTTATTTAATAATAATGACAAAACAAACGGGTCTTAACACAACGCCATCTGTTGTCGAATAGTTATACTTCATCAATATCAAGAAAAACCTTTTGAAACTAGTGAGTCCGCTTTATAAAATTTCAACTAGATGGCGATGTAAGACTTTTAATTAAAAACGTTCAGGCTTCAGCTCGACCTTAAATTATACAGTTAGCATTTATCAACATGTTTTATATTTTTAAAAACATTGTCTAATATTTATTATATTTGTATTTCACAACTTTTAGTATCCGACCGAATCTACGACTTAGGCCACTTTCTGCAAAAAAAACAAGCAAACCTTTGTCTAGCCGTGAGGCATCCACGGACATGCGGCCGGTCCGAAGGGACGGCATGCCGACATGTCCAGAGAGATCAGTGAAGGACCAACGGCTCAACGTCCTTTCCGAGACATGGGACCAGGGCACAGCCTGCACCACCTATAATTTCCTGTACTTTGTGTGCAAATATTAAATGTATTAAGTTGTTCATGTGTTTATTAAGTCTTTCAGGTAGATTCAATTAGAATAAGAATATACATAGACTATGTTTATTCTTATTCCTATGTATATTACCTATGTAACATAGGTACATATAAGCATACACATAAAATGTTCCCTTGGCAACGCACGAAGAAGGATTATAAGTGTGAATTGTATTTCATTTGGTAGCCTCTAAATTTTTCGATCTAGGGGATAGGGGATTTACAGAGTAGTAGGTTTATTGCCTTTTTTTCGGATGATCATCAAATAACACCTCCCGCTGTGGGCGAATCGGGAGACAGTTTCAGACTTTTGCTGACTAAAACACACCCTTGTTCCTTCTATTGGCCTTTGCGTTCCGGGGCCGCAGTGTATCTTTCATTCAAACCGCAACCGTAGTGGCCCTAGCTCGCTCCTGCTTTGTTGACATCTCTTTCAGGGATGTAACGGAGGTAGTTTTATCGGAACCGAAATCGGAATCGGAGTTTTCAAATTTGGTTTATCGGAATCGGAATCGAAATCGGAGGCACGGTCAGTTTGTTTAAGGACAAATAAAACATGATTTATAGTCAATTCTTTTCATTTTTACTTTTTATTATAAAATAAAAACAACTGTGAAAAAAAAATGGCATAATTCCAAATAAACAAAAGATAAAATTAATGAATTTAAAGTTTAATTCTTCGAACCTGTTCGGCACAGGCCGTCGCGCGCCGCCCGCTTTGTTTCAATCGACCTCCGATTAACATCCGATACGAAAGTATCGGAACCGAAGTCGGAACCGAAAGTGTATTAATAATCGGAAGTTCCGACTTAACGGAACCGGAATCGAAGCTCCGTTACATCTCTGATCTCTTTGAGGCGCGCGTGAAAACACAAACGCGGCGCATTCATACAGCCTTGGTTCTCTCCTCTCTGGGCACCTGAATACTTTGCATATCTACCTTCCACATTTCTCTAAGAACCTACGCGTACTTACATTATTTTACAAACCTTAAATCCTAAAACAAAGAAATCCATTCCCTCAAATGCAAATACTGCTTCCCTCCTCAAACACATGACGATCACGGTGAACGCACCCGAACAATCCGGAACGCATTAACTCGATTCTTCCTTTTGTGAGTACTCGATTATCTTTTGTAAACCGATCGACTGAATCAATTACACCTCTATTCGATTCAATTAACAACTCCTTTGTTTGGTAAGTGGCACTTTCGTTCTTTTTTTAATTGGTTTAAAAGTAAAAAGAGAAAGATTTTTGATGTTCGTAATATCATTGATTTCTCGGTCTTGAAGTGTGAAGAGCACTTTTTTTTCGTTTGTTTGAAATTAGAATAGGTTTGAAAAAGCTATTGATGTTCTTAAATTGAATGGTTTTGAAGTGTGGAAGAATAAATGATCAATTGTGGTCTTGTTTAGAGGTTGTTTCCGGACCTAACCTTTTAAGTTCAAGACAAACTAATCAAATGTAAAGTGATT
The DNA here is from genome assembly GCA_958449745.1 of Ochropleura leucogaster. Lineage (NCBI taxonomy): Eukaryota > Metazoa > Arthropoda > Insecta > Lepidoptera > Noctuidae > Ochropleura > Ochropleura leucogaster. The sequence goes on along the minus strand of OY288223.1, from coordinate 5,954,871 downwards.
AGTTTATCTTATCTGTTTCTTACAATGGTTATAGCAGATTAATTATAGGTCTTTCTTGAATACGAGATATTTAAGACCGAAAGAAAGAAATAAAATCTGGCCAAGCGCGACTCGAACTCCCGCACCGAAACATGCGACATAAACGGCCATATCTTTTGACTGCGTAGAGTTAGAAAGCTTTCACAGGTCCAAGGGACCTGTAATACTTGACTTATAAATGTATATGCTTTTAATTTCAACTCTTTACCCTATTCGCGCTCCCGAGATAAACACAGATAGACGGACACCAAAGTAATCCAATAAGGGTTCCGTATTTTTCCTTTTAAGGTACGGAACCGTAAGAAATATTTTAACGGTGGATAGCTCGCACTGTATAAGTCAATTATGCTGCACTCCCATGTATTACTACGACATATTTGACAAGCTCCTTTGTTATTGCCAACACGACAGCATGAAAACATATAGTCCTTTAAGTATAGGGCAGAGGCATAGATGCATTCATATACCGTCGTAATAACATAACGGGCGAGCCTAATGCCATTACTGTTGAGAAGCTGTTCTGTTTAAAAAACCCAACAACCTTTTGCCATTTTGATACCACTAGATCTACAAAGTTTGAGACTTTCTAGATTAACGAAGCGGTCGAGTGTACATTATCTCTTTTTGCAAACAGTTCGTATGATTATGATCAGTTTTTTTTATTGGCCTAGTCTATCCCAATCTTGGGCACAGGTATACCTACTCGCCCTATAACTTCCACTTGCCGCTATGTTTGCCGAGTTACTTCTACTTAGGTGTCAATAACGTCAATGTTGTAAATTGTGTAATATGGGGTTTTAAATACCTGTTTTTCTATTATCTACTAGCTTTTGCCCGCGGCTTCGCTCGCGTTTAATTCGGGGTAACACAGTTCCTCTTTCCTAATTTGCAGGTACCTGCTACTTGTAGTTTTTGCCCTAGCGCCTTATTTATTGTAATAGGAAAGCTACGTTTTCTCTTTTCTTCCCTCTTTCTCCCTCATTTCTCACGTTTTTTTTTTTAAAGTCTATGTTCGTCTCCAGGGTCCCAACTATCTCTGTACCAAAATTCATCAAAATCGGTTTTGCCGTGAAGACGTAACAAACAAAAACGAGTATTAGATGGTGGTGAAAAAGGATACGATGTGTGGAAAAAGAACGCCACCTTAAACTGCATACTTAAAGTGGTCTTACAATATCTTTTAAAACAGAAAAAGAGGCCATTGTTATCGTACCTACCATAATACACAAATATAGCTAGATATGATATTAATCTGCTCACAAATAAGGAAGCTGTTGTAAGCGTTTTATATTTCATTTAGATGATGTTCGCTCAGGATATCGGTTCCCATCAAGTGGTATACCACAGACCAATGTATGTCCACAACTGGCCTCTTTTTTCTATTTCATAACTTCCGAGTCTTATGTATGTATGAGTTTTCAAGCTTTGGGAATAAACTGCCATCTGAGCAAGTGACATGAACGTACTCGTACATAAAGCCAAGGTAGGGTTTAACTGCGCATTTTGCCAGTAGACCAAAAGTATTGTTAGTTTATGAAATAAGCGGTACCTTTATACTGTTTTGTCTGTTTTTATTTTTCACTAGCTTTTGCCCGCGACTTCGCTCGCGTTAAATTCGGGGTAACACAGTTCCCCTTTCCTGATTTACAGGTACCTGCTACCTGTATTTTTGCCCTTGCGCCTAATTTATTGTAATAGCAATGCTAAGTTTTCCCTTTTCTTCCCTCTTTCTCCCTTATATCTCAATTTTTTAAATAGCTTATGTCCGTCTAGGGTTCCAACTATGTCTCCACCAAAATTCATCAAAATCGGTTTAGCCACTTAGGCGTAAGACGTAACAAACAAACTCACTTTCGCTTTTATAATATTAGTAAGGATTATTTGTATTGTGTGTAAACACATTAATAATAAAATTTAAAAAAAAATTAGTTACGCTTACACTGAATTCTACTATCGCAGAATACATGGTATATTATATAACCAACGGTGAATGAAAACAATATGCGATGTTCATTGGCGAAGGCGTGGTGTGGGTTGAAGATGTATAGTCCGATGGCATTCGACACGACTGGAGTGAGATCAGGCGCAGGACCAACGGCTTAAAGTGCTTTCCGAGGCACGGGGGTACCCGTGCCTCGGAAAGCAAAGCTTACCGCCAACTTCCAAACTCCGGGCTACTACTGTGAAATTCCAAATGGAAAACCCTTTTTCACGTTTTTGCCCGACCGTTTCGAACCCAGGACTCCGTGCTCAGCACCTCAACTTGCGACCGCGAGACCAGCAGAGCAGTTGAAGAATGGACAGAACGGTTTGAGGAAGTACAGCAATACGGAACAGTTCACCAACAACACCAAGCCGCGATCTCTATAAAAGGTCCATCTTTTTACACAACAATAATGACCAAATATAATCAATTTATTTGGATAACTAGGTTGAATGGATGTTACGAAGTTTTAAAGGTACACTGAATTATTTATAACCTACTGAGATGTGCAAACATAAAATTGTATATTCGTATTAGGTACATATTTTCTTGTGAAGCAATTAAAAATAACATAGAAAAGTCATTTACATTACACATTTATAAAAGAATGAAAAAGTAAAAATAATAATGTCATGCTTATTAATAAAACTAAAATTACTATTAAAATAACCTTTATGTTCAAAGTACCTACTCTTTTATATTATAGTAACATTTTCGGATTAGGAATGAAAAATGACACTGACAAAATTCTTTTTTCTTTTTCACAGTTTCTCATCGACTGTTTTGTCACACGATAAATGAACTTAAAAAGTTAAGTTCATTCATTGTGTGACAGAGCAATAGACTTCGGCCGCTCCTGCGTAATGTTTTTTTTTTAATAATTAGCACCTCTATCCATTCTTCACCCTATAAACTCATAAGTGGTCCGAGCTAAGTGTTCATAAGTGGTGTGTTTGCGGTCAGCCGAGCAAGCCATATCGATATTATACCGATAATCAATCAATCGAGACGAGCATCGATTAAACTCGATTCGTTATTAAGTGGAGCTTTAATTTGGGCTTTATTGTCTTTGGTATTGAGGTTAAGTGTTTTATTTGGGTCAATTTATTTGAATTGATTTTGCTTTTACATGCGCTGTTCACTGTTGTATTCATTTTAAATTAAAACAGTTTTTAATGGTACTTAGTTGGTTTTCATTGAAGAAGTGGCTGATCAATAAATCCCCGTTAATTCATAAGTTTTATTCTTTTTTAACTGATGGCAACATTTGGGTCACTTTTTAATATAGGTATACCTAGTATTTTTGTAAATACATATATTTACTATTCCTTGTTTAGATTTTCTTTAATTTAGGTACCGATTTTTTGGTTTTGTTTGGACATGGTGGCCCTTGTAGGTTAACTGTTATTTTATTTTACGTTTTGTAAAGTAAGCAATGAATTATTGTCTGGTCTACTCTATCCTCTCATGCTTAAGTACTAACGCTATTACAACAACATTGTAAAACCAAAACATTTAAAAGAGAGAGAGAATATATTTGCTCCGTGCGGGGATCGAACCCGCGCAGCGCAGCAGGCGCTGCTTAGCTTAGCTTCGATCGCTTAACCACTACGTCAACCGTACCGTCGTCAGTGTATTAGATTACCTATACCTCACAGGGTAATATAATGAAATGACGAAGGAGACCCTATTTAGACTTAAATATGTAATTCTAACTAAGTTATCTTAGTTTACTCATAAAACTAAAGCATAAAAGTGTCTTCATAATATCCAAATCGCCTACCATTTCTTATCCACGTAGCAACGAGTTATCTACCTTCTCTAAATAAATTATAAACTTCCACATTACCGGTATTCCAAAAATAAATCACAATTTCTCAAGAAACAAGAAAACATCTCGAACGCTTCCAATTACAAACCACGCTCAACAAAAACATAAGACCGAATTTTCCGCATTCGAAAATTTAAAAAGAAAATTTATGTTGACACTTCCACTCACCCACTTCTTTTATTGGTCCGTCACAAGAGACGGTGGGACGTGATTGGTCGGTTTAAATGGGGCTCTAATGGGGAAAAGGGACAGGGGAACTAGGGCATAGAAGCTGGATGTAGGTGCGAAAGGGATAGATAGACACTTGTCAAGTACTTACAGATAAAGCGCGCGTTAACGGCGGGCGCCTAAGGAAATTGGATTATATGGACGATGCAACGAAATAGTGGGGCCTCTGCGGATTGGCTGCGATACTCATGATTTATTGTAATGTTTATATCGCGCTTGATGACAGTAAATTTTGGAGTTCATAGTTTTGATTTGAAGGTCGAGTACAAGTGCAGCTATTAACAGCACATTATATCAATGGACAATGATAGAATGTGCAATAAAATAGCTGCGAGAAAAAAAGGGATTTAAATTAAATATGGTCAATTAAATAAAAATACATTGAAAGATCGTATGCAGACATACATAGTCACTACATAGTTTACTGTAATTTACAAACTTATTTCAAGTGTAGTAAGTTAAGTTATGATCATGTGTTTTGTTATGATATTTCCTGATCTTCTCTCCTGTGTGTACATATATACATTATTATATAAATAAAGAAAACATAGGGCAGAATAATGTTCAAAATAATAAGGACCATTCAACTGCTTTCATTACTTCATTAATTAATGGTCAGATCTTAGGGTGGAATTGCAGACATTTACGGTTTATATTATATTTTAGCAGGTTGTTTTGTGAATCATTTAATATCATCCAATATATTCGACCAAACATATATATAATATATGCAATAAAAACGTATTGTATATATATATCATCTACAATAAAAACTTTTTCCATATTATTCAGAGAAAAGATTCACATAACCGCACGAAGTTCGGTGAAAATGTTCTCTCAGCGGCCACTTCACAACAGCATTACAATCTGCATGTGACCTAAGCGATCAAATCGCATTCACGTAAACATCTTCAAGAAAAACTCAACGATCCCCACTACTTACGCTACTTCAGGAGCTTTTTTAAAAAACGTCCGCCTTAAAGTATCGCTGTCTTACTCTAACCTAACAGAACACAGCAGATGGCTATATAGCTCTGTCTCCCTCTAAGGCTTAAACACGTCAAACAGGCGGGCAATCTATCACCCAAAGTTTATTCGTTTGAGGAACGCTTTTGCGGTGAGGCGAGTCAGGACCGCGCGGTGAAGTGTAAACTCATGAGTGTTTAATTATTTTAAAAATGGAATCTAAATTGAAGAATTTCAAAGACTCTTTAACTTTACAAGATTGTGAGAAGCCTAATTTGACGACACCTTTTTCGATTAATGACATTTTGACGAAAGAGAACGAGGGAAAGTGTGAATTTGAAAATGGAATGTTTTGTTCGGAGAGTTTTGGCGGGAAGATGAACTTTTTGGGGAAGCCAGCCAGTTGTTTCGGCAAGGAGGATGGATATGGAGTGAAAAAGGAGGCCTTGGAGAAAGGATTGAAGTATTATGATGACTGCAATGGCTACCGGGATTTTGGTGGTGATGGAGCGCTTGACATGTCGAGGAAGAACCAGTATCCTGTCACGGAATTATCAGGTTAGTTTGCGGTTATTTTGTTTACACATATTAAAAAAAAACTCTGGTAATTAAAAATTCAAATTAGATTGCTAAAATACTTACTGAATTAGCTCCAAACACGTTGGTCAAAGAACATCAACCACGACAGTCATCTCACCTAAACTTTGGACAATAAGATCTATTATATAATTACTGGTAATGTAATGTTAGCTTGGATTAAAACTCTTCTTAAAATTTAATGGCGTCAGGTAATATTGTCACAATCACCACATTTGACAAATTGATTATACTATTCGTTTTTAGGGTTACGTATCTTAAAAGGAAAAAACGAAACCCATATTGGATCACTTTGTTGCCCGTCTGTCTGTCAAGACCCTTTATCTCGAAAACGCTTGGAGGTTGAAATTAAAACCATATGCTCAACTCTATGGTCCCTTTGTACTGCGAAATCAACCCTCTAAGTCTACGCACTCTAAAGATATGGCTGTTTATATCGCAAGTTTGTACGGAACCCTTGCTACGCGAGTCTGACTCGCTCTTGGCCGGTTTTTTATTGAATGCCGAGAAAACATTACTTCACATAATCCCTTACTTTAATTCCTTTTTTACGTCATTAGAATCCCACCAATCTGTAATTAAATTCTCGCCTACTTAAAAGTCATTAAAGGTTGAATCAAAAATAGATTACAACTAACCATAGACAATTAAAAATACTTTGGTACTTTACTATAGACGGAACAACAGAACTATTTAGGATACTTGCAATATTGAACTCGTTAAGTTGGTAATAGTTTAAATGTCAAACACTTAGCAATTATACAATTCCACTAATATTACTAAAGCAAAAGTCTGTCAGTAGGTATGTGTCTGTTTGTCCTCCTCCTTCACATTAAAACGGTTTAACGTACTTAAATGAAAATTGGTATGTAAATCCAATTAATATTATAAACGCGAAAGTTTTTATGGATGTATAGATGTTTGATACTTTACATTATCATAGAATATACATTAGAATAACACATAATCTGTAAAATCATAAAGATATCCCTACTAATATCCTTACTAATCCTTACTAATATTATAAAAACGAAAGTGAGTTTGTTTGTTACCTCTTCACGCTTTAATGGCCAAACCGATTTTGATGAATTTTGGTACAGAGATAGTTGGCAACCAGGAGAAGGACATATTTTTTATTTTAAAAAAGTGGGATGTGCGGAAGAAAGAGGGAAGAAAAGGGAAAACTAGCGTTGCTATTACAAATCAATAAGGCGCAAGGGGAATTGTGTTACCCCAAATTTAACGCGGACGAAGCCGCGGGCGAAAGCTAGTACTGTATATTCTATCACCATGCGAGAGAAACCGCGGGGTGCAACTAGTAATATATAATCTAGACTAACACATAGGCTACTTTTTACCCCGTGGTACGGGTTGAAACGCAGCTAGTTTTACTATGGTCTTACTAAAACATGAAAGAAAGAAAAAACATTTATTAGTCGCAAATTACGACGAGCAACAAAATAACAAAAAAAAAAAAAAAAATTCAACATGCAAAGTATCACAAACATTTACAAATACATAATTATAGGTATGGGACAAAATAAAAATAGAAATAGCTTGCACGTCGTAACTGCGACAGATCGGTCACCACTCAGCATGATGATGATGATGATGATGCTGTGCCACAGCACAGCGCATGAGATCAATGTTTTTGCGATGTATTTTTTTCTGAAAGTATCTCTACAGTAACTCACAAGAACTAAAAGCACTCGTAACGTACTCGACAACCATGCATTATGTATATCAAACCAAGCTACTTTGTACAAAAAGTTATTCCTGGTAAGCGACTTTTTCTTTTGGGGTAAATCAAATCAAATCAAATCATTTATTTCAATTAGACCATTACAGGCACTTTTGAATGTCAAGAAACAAAATGAACCTACAGTCCCGGTCACAAGGCATAATAACTTGTGAAAGTAGGTACTGCAGTTGCAGTAAAATTTGAGTTCACGGTAGGACTCAATCTAACGCACTTTAAATATTGTGCTGATCGATTCATTGAATAGTAAAGGGCTCATGAAGATATTTAATAAAAAACATCATAATTTTTCTGCCCATGGCCCATTCTATTTGGGGTTGGCGCAATACGTTTTCTTCTTCCATTCTCCCCTGTCTGACGTCACGGCATCATTTACACCTTTCTCTTTCATATGCCTACCTTACACAAACCATCTAACTTTTCTTTGGCTTTCCTCTCCCTATTCAATACAAGTATCTAAAGATGTAAATACTTAAAACTTCTAAAGGCCTGAACGGAGGCCTTAAATTCATTTGCGGACACCCCAAAAAAAGTACGATTAAGAACCTTATTGAGTTGAAATGCTAGTGGCAATAACGAAAAATGAAAACTAGTACTCTAAAATACATCAACTCTCAAGCACCCCGATTTCCTCACGATGTTTCCCTCACCATGACATGAATCCGAAAATGGGTTCGAACTAGGAACCTATGACTTGGTAGTCCGACGGTCACATCACTAGGCTATCACTACTCAAAAAAAAAAACCAAACCCATTATAGATGCCAGTATGAGGATGTATGTTTGTTTATTACACTTTCACACCAAAACCACTTAACGGAATTTGATGAAAATTGACACACAGTAAATTCAAGTAGATACATATTAACACATGCAGTGCTGTTTATACCGGTAGTACAATCCTGTGGCACAATAGCCGAACTCGCTGGCAAAGCCGCGGGCACAAGCTAGTATCAAAAATAGACAATAATCATCCATTGTGCTGCTCTAAGATGAGTGCAATGATAAAGCAGTTTCACTGAGTGTGTATTAGTATTATTATAGTGAACTATTATATCTGGCACAAACTATTATTGCACTATTATTATCTGGCTAAAACACATTAGGATGACTAGTTTGACGGGTTGTCTGTAAGTGGTAAATATTGATGACGCTGTTTCAAGAGTTTTTGCTTGCTCATCTATTGCGGTTATTTTAAAGGTTTCATAAAATCAATATCACCAGTGGTCATTTATTATTCGTTTTCTTTAATGACGAAAGTACTACCCAAGGTTGACATCTAACTAGTCCAAAATATAATTGAATGACATGCAAGTTCATACAAGTACATCCAAGATTAAATGCAGATACATTCATCTACATTGTTGAAAATTTGAATATGGACTTTTCAACTCATTGAAAATGAAAATTGACTTAAAAAATCTCACCTTCAAATTCCCAATTCGAAAAACAAATGTACCTAACCATTATGTAAGATTTGAGAACGACACGAAAAAATTATAAATAGTTTAGAAACAAGTGAACTCACAAACTATCGATTGTTCCAAATTCAAATCCTTCTCCAATAATTACCGTTGGACAATGAAAGTAATGGTGCGTTCACACCGTCGAACCGACAGTCGCGCGTCACGCGTCATGACTCGTGCGTCCCTGCGACATCGCCACTTAATCGTCACTTCGCGCGATTACGCGACCCCCTCATTATTATAAGTGATGACGCTTAAAGCTATTCAGCCTTTCAATTTAGTAATTACTAGGTTTGTAGTTCGCTGCCGAATTGTCTGGTTTTAATGTAAAATTTTGTGATTGGATTTCTAAACGATGAAGGTCTTATTGAAGACAAAATCGTTTTTTTGTTAATTTCAAATTATAGTGGAATTAAATGAATTTACTTATTGTCTAAGTCAGTTATGAATTTAACAGATTCTAAGCTGATTTTCAATCACTAAAAGGCACAAGCAAAGTCTGGAAGTGCATATGCAGCTTTTGTTTCAATAAAATTTCTAGAGGCATCTTAATTAGTCAGCTGCAATGAATGTAACTGTCGCTATTTATTGCTGCTGGCAGCATTTGTAGAAATGCCAGTAACCCCAAAACTATAGACAATACCCCGAACCACAAAAGTCACCACAAAATCGTCGTTACCCCAAATGACGTCCTACTTCCAACCCATACCTACATATTTAGTTCGTACTTACATCAATTAGCATCAAAGCATCAACTACACAATAAAAACGACCCCGAACTTAACAATAGCAACACACGCAAAAATACTGTTACGTTGTGCCGTCGTACCGTCGCATCCTTTTACCGCGTCTAATGACCGGTGACAATTTGCGTAATGGATCCATTGTGTGGACGCCTTTATACGCGGATGGCGTGTGCCGATAAGCAATTTAATTGATTTCTTGTGATCGTGTGAATCTAGCCTAATGAGTTTGGAGTTTTGTTCGTGGTAGCTTTTGGCTTATTGAAATTATAAGGGGAACCCTACCTTAAAACCATAGAGCTGCATGGCTTTTTTTAATCTAGTTGTGATGTACAGTCGATTGAAGTAACAGGACACTGACAGGTACTTAAATACATGATCTGTCCGAGTCTACGATCTGCGTACCGTATCTGCGATCGCAATTATTCCTTACATGTTTGAACCGAACCATATATACGATAATCCAGTTTTACAGAAGAATCCCGATACAATATAACATTTGTCCCAATTAAAGCAGCTTTTGAAGAGTTTTTAGTTTTATAAAATGATCCAACATAAAATGATATTAACATACTTTGTAGAATTGCAAATATCATTTTCATTTTTTTTTAAACATAATACAATCAAACTAACCCTCTTCTCTCATTGTTACAGATGACTACGATTCCCGATCCTCCACAACCGGCTCCCCAGTCCGACGCGCCAACTCTTCCCCAAGCTCAGACATCGCGTATAAACCCTTCAGTCTGCACTACGACCAGAGGAAATGCTCCACACCAACCAACGACTCACGAATCATGCATTCCCCGAACTATAACATCACTGAATACTCCCAAAATGGCGGAAGGAAAAAACGTTCAAGAGCAGCATTCTCCCATGCACAAGTCTACGAGCTAGAACGAAGATTCAGTCAGCAAAGATACCTATCCGGGCCTGAAAGAGCCGACTTGGCTGTTAGTTTGAAACTCACTGAAACCCAAGTCAAGATCTGGTTCCAGAATAGACGGTACAAGACGAAGAGAAAGCAGCTACAGATGCAGGAGAATGGCATGCTCGCAGCTGCTGCGGCTGCCGCGAATCACGCCAGAAAAGTGGCCGTCAAAGTCCTGGTTAACAATAATGGGCAGCCGAGTATACCTGACTTGAAGTCATACCAGAACCCAATGTTAGGAAAGACGTTAAATCCTCTTTTTACGCCACCGAATTTACTAGAAAGTTCGCCGATTTTGAAGCATTTTGCTGGAGTATACGGCGTAGATTTCGCGAAGAATCCCGAATATAAGGCTTTATTACAAGAGTCTTACAATCAGGCAGTGTTACAGTCACTATATGGTCCACATTTGGGAGTAAATTATCCCAACTTGCCCCTTCCTTACATGTACTACCCAGGACATTCGTCTTTTGGCATGCCAGCACCTTGCGACGTAGAACGAAGTCAAGTTGAACGGACAGATAGCAAAGAATTCTCAGAAGAAAAGGACAAAGAAAAGACAGAAACCAAACCAAAAACTCATATCGATTTAAATGAGAACAGTAACGAAAGTATGGCGAGTAATATTGAAATTGAAAATTAGATATTTTAGAGTAAAGAAGTTAACTAGCAATTTTGTAGAAATCGGATGTAGAACTCCAATGAACATTCTATTTTTCTGAAAGTAAAAAAAGTATATTTGAATTTAGAATCAATTCAAATATACTTTTTTTACTTTCAGAAAGAAAAAGGCATTCAATGACAATTAATAGTTAAACTTAAAATTGTAAAATTGTTTTGATTGATGTAATTTTATTGGAATGTACTTAATATTTTTATCTGGCAATAAAGAATACCAAAGATGGAGTAATGTTAGCCAAAGCACGTAGTTAGTAGAATTGTTACTGTTTAGTCTTTACTGTTGTAAATATCTTTAAGGTTGAAATAAATGTTTTAATAGTTAATGCATTGGCACGTTTGTAAATAGTACAAAAGTAGGAATTAAGCTTAATAAAAGTGCAATAAAGATTATGGCGACTTACTTTGTTGTTTGATTTTATCACCAAACAAGTATGGATGTATAGATGTTTGTTACTCTTTCACGTCAAAACGCCTGAACGGATCTTGACGAAAATTGGCACAGAGGTAGATTATAGTCTGGAATAACACATAGGGCTTTTTTTTCGTGTGACGCGGGTGAAGTCGCGGGCGCTAGCTAGTAAAATAATAATAAAAACATCATGCATAATTCTAGAAAATTCTATATTATAATATAGAATTTTCTAGAATTAACAAAAATGTAACTTAAAGCTTGTTTTAAAAAGAGATAGGTACCTACAATTTGTAGTGAGTCCACTAACTTAATATCATGTCATCATCAATGGTTTCATTATTTCGTACACCCATTTGTTTATCTATTTATATTAGTCCTACCCCCGAATACTGAAACGTCACTCAAAATGTGAGGGCTGCTTAACATTTGAGCAGCTCTTAAACTTTAGATTTTGTATGGTCAAACGTCACTTCTGAGGCTCTGTTAAATTTAAGTGGGACTTAAATTTTGAGTGACGTTTCAGTATTGGGGGGCTAGTCATCCAAAGCTTTTCCATGAAAACAGTAGGCAAGTGAGTGCTACCGTTAGTTACACGGCAACTACAGTACTTTTTTTTTGGGTTGGGAACTTTTTAAATAACTTCCCCCGCTCTGGGCGGAGCGGGGGGAGTGTCAGACTTTCACTGACTAAAACCCACCCATGTTCCTTCTACTGCCCTTTGCGTTCCGAGGCCGCGATATCTCTTTCGAACAACCCGCAACCCCAGCAGGCGGAGGCCCTGGGAAGCCCCTCTGCTTTGCTGATATATCTTTGACTTAAACACTTTAAACACTAACGCGCCGTCGACACGGCCTATCGTCAATAAATAAATAAATAAATGTCTTGGGACAACTCACACACGGCTATCTGATCCCAAGCTAAGCAGAGCTTGTGTTATGGTAACCAGACAACTGATAAACATACTTATATAATTTATAAATACATACATATTATAGATAAATCACACCCAGACACAGAACAGTAAACAATAGACGGACGGACAGGGAGCTACCTATTGCTCACCGACCACAGGCCCGCATCTACGGTGGCCGGGAGTCGACTCGCGGCGCCCGTCGCCCGGGTCGTCTCGTCTTCCGCGGGACTCTAGCAGGACTGCTTCGCAGAAGGAAATGACCGCTTCCCATTCCCTCTCGCTCCGGACCATGGACTGAACCAGGGCCGAACGCGAGAGATCGCCGCCGCCGATCGCCTCTAGGAGGGCACGGCGGTGCTCCGCCCAAGGTGGACAGCCGCCACTGAGTGCTCCACCATGTCCTCCGGGTGATCTTCAGAATTGTGACACCAGGGGTTTTCCTCCCGCCCGATCATGTGCAGGAACCTCCCGAAACTTCCGTGTCCGGTGAGGACCTGGGTCAGGCGGTAGGTGAGGACGCCATGACGCCTCTCCAGCCACTCCTCAAAGAGGGGACTTACCGCCATTATTGTGGCGTGCCCTGTACGTGGTTACGACAGTCGCTCGTAACTACAGTATTTTCACAAGTTATAATGCCTTGTGACTGGGACTAAAGTTTCATTCTTTCGTTCTTGATATTCAAAAGAGCTTGTAATGTTCTAATAAAATGAAATGAGTTTGAGTTTCCCTTCCTAATCAAACGCTCTCCTCGGAGTCTAGACGCACTGCGGGTTATCATACCTGGTAAATATGCCACACATTCGAAGTTTACTTTTTCCCAGTTAAGGAGTGGAATTTACTGCCTGCGTCGGTATTTCGAAATACACATAGCCCGGATTTATTCTAGTCGCGAGTGAATAGGTGTCTTTCTGGTAAGCTTGTTTCATTGTCAACCTGATCTCTGTCTTCTGAACAAGATTGCGATCAAGAGTAGGCCCATCTATACATTGAAAATAAAACTCGCTACCTAAACCTTTTTAAAAAAAGAATTCCTTTTAATACCAACTTCACCTTAGCGATCCAGAATTACTGCCAACCGAAGCACACCAATCTTCTACTTTTAAACTCAGAACTCGTCAGCTCTCAAAGCTTTGCCGAGAGTCTCCGAAGGCCGGTAATTGTACAAGATGGTGCTCGAACTACGGAGAGCCGACGAGAGTGAAGAATGCGCGGGAAATCAGCGCGCGACAAATTGCTTGAATACCTACTTGTAGCACAGGGCATAGGTTGGAGAAGGCTTTTGCTTTTCGAGGTGGTAAAGACTGTATGGAACATGTTTAGGTTTTTTTTAAGTGTCATATTAACAAAGATAGATACCTAATTTAATTAAATTTAACTATTGTGTTAGTCACACATTGCGTATTAGGAACACAAATTATTTTTGTCAAATAAAAACTTTGGCTTTTCAGTTAGTTATAGATAGAGATATACCTATAGCACTTACGTGGTGAATAGCTTAAGTTTATCAACGTAAAATTCTACTAAATAAATAAGCAAAAACTGAAAACTAAAACTCTGATTGCATGTTGGATCTTTAAAAATTAAAAACATTCTAAAAGTTGAAAAGAAATAAAATCTCAAGCAAAAAAAAAGAAGCCGGCGCCATACTAACTGACAATGTTCTTCAAATAAAATTATCATATGAATACTAGTTGCTAGTACGAGGGGAGAGGCGGCCCGTGCAGACATTATGAAAATGCCAAGCTCCGACTTCCGGACGAAGAATTTCCTAAGACTCCCGCCGATGAGTGACGATTCACCCGCGCTCACCCCGCGGTGAGTGAATAGGGGTAAAATGATGCTTATTTAAAGTGGAATTGTAGATGAAGTTTTTGAAGTGACGATTCTTGCAAGGTTTATGTGATTCGAATAATTGGCTTAAAATACTAATAATTGATACCGTAGTAATTGTTATCATTGATATTATCGTCGACTCTACTGTTGAACATGACATCTTTGGTTCAATTCCCAGGTAGGTAAAGCGTGATCTAGTTTTTTCACCAGGAATTTCTCAGTTGATGGCAATAGGTACGCCCCCTTTACGTGGGACTTTATGCTGATTATTAGGTGCACTTCTGCCCAACCCTTTTCAGCTTACAGTCGTGATAAGGAACGTTACATTTCTGGTATACAAGCAATCAGCTGTGTGCTTTTGGACGACTTTTAACGAGATTGAAATCAATAATTTGGCACCTCAAGAAATAGTCCCTAGATTATTTCTTCTCATATTTTAAATGTAAATCTTTGTGAGGATAGATGTACTTATGGATATTTTTGTTACTCATTCACGTCAAAACGGCTGAACGGATCTTGATGTAATTTTGCACAGAGGTAGATTATAGTTTGGAATAACACATGGTATAATTTTTTTTCGATATCACGCGGGCGCCAGCTAGTCTTCTATCCATACTAATACCATAAAAGCGAAAGCGAAAGTGAGTTAGTTTGTTTGTTTGTTACCTCTTCACGCTTTAATGGCTTAACCGATTTTGATGAATTTTGATACAGAGATGGTTGGAAACCAGGAGACGGACAAAGGCTATTTTTTTTTTAAAGTGGGATGTGAGGGAGTGAGAGGGAAGAAAAGGAAAAACTTAGCGTTGCTATTACAAATCAATAAGGCGCAAGGGGAACTGTGTTACCCCGAATTTAACGCGAGCGAAGCCGCGGGCAAAAGCTTAACCATCTGGGTAATTTGCTAAAAACTTTAAGCATTAACAAAGGAAAATTAATACTCGATAAGAATTTGTGTGAGATAACTAAAAAACAACAAATATTTTACAAAAGTTGTTTTTTACTTTTTAGTGCGTTTTATAGTCTTTTTTATTATTCTTTATTATTCCATTCCTGGAAAAAATCCTGCCGTCATAATCTCCACTTTTATCGACGTTACGAGTCTCACAAGTAATTAATGAGAATGACATCCAAGACGTCCCGCCATCATCTTCATATCGTGTTGCAATTTGCGGCCCTACATTATTCTTCGCAGTCTTTCTTTCTTCTTGCTCTTTTTCCAAACATATCTGTCAAAATTTAAATCCGTACTACCTGCCTCCATACAGCTAATTATTCGTTTTGTCGACTATTCCCGAGAAACGCACTGAACGCAATTAACTGATTGCCGATGTACTAAACTGTAAACAGTGCATTACCGCTCATCCTCTCAATACTAGGGATGGGATGAATGATTTATCGATGGTCGATATCAATGGGCAAAATTAAGCTCTGGTAAGTCCTTGGTTTTGTCTTGTTTGTTTAAGTTTAAAATATAGGTAGTAAATTACATCAACTGTTCATTATTGATGGTGTTTTTAATACATCTTCTTCTGCTAATTCGTAAGCAAGATATTAATAAATAATAAAATATATTATTAGTAAAAAAACATGCAAAAATTTGACCATATTTCGAGGGATGTCGAACGTTGAATGTGAAATTATACATACTTAAAACCCAAAGCTTACCTATAAAGTTATTTGACTTATAATACAAATAAAAAAAGATGCAAACGTAACGTTTTTACAGTTTAATGTGGTATGTTCTGTAAAATTAAAAAGATCAATATATAATATATATTTTTATTTATTATCGATAAATAAATAAAAATATATATCTTTTTATTTATTTATCGATATCCCAGCACATCTCGGCACAACACTACAACTCGCACTTTGCATTAACAGTCGCACTCTACAGCAGTGGCTCGAGTTACACGCACGTGCGCCCGCCGGATATGTCCTCGTAAACAAACACATCACTAGCCCTCCTCGGTAACACAAATATCTACTAATTACTTACAATAAAACTAAATAATACCTATTTTAGGTGTTTATATTAAGATCGGAAAGGTTCGGTTGAAGAAACGGCTACGAAGGGTCTACGCTTGCTACGAGATTTGCTACGCTGCTACGGGCGGGGTCTTAAAACTTGTGTTGGCAATTATTTAGATATGTATGTGCTATAATTTTGCAAGAAGTGTTACAGGATTTGTAAGTGGCTCATCTAAGAGAAATTACTGTCATCTACACAGGGCTGTTCGAAAGATATACCGCAGTTCCAGAACACCCAAGGCAAAAGACGAAACATGGATGGGTTTTAGTCAGCAATATAAGTTATTTGATGATTTCCCAACTGAAAAAAAGAGAGCATTCCATATCTTTAGCCTTCAATCTTTCCATATGAACAATACATATGGACCAGATAATACATATGGACAGGTATCAGGGGCTTGACTACTGGCTTGTGCATTTGTAATTGTATTACATAAACTTAGAGTCTATTTTGTGATAAACATACCATAACACCCGTCATGTCTTTCGGGGATCCTGTAAAAGTGGGCTAGCCTATTGCCAGTAACCGGGCCCAAGACTTCGTGACTGCTTCTGAGAATTTTCTGATGGAAAAACGTAACAAAACTTTGCTTAGAATGGAACCTGAAACATCATGATCATAAGTCGCGGTTGCGACCAACTTATAGAATAGAATATACTTTATTGCACACCAAAATTGAAGTAAAGAACTAAATCTATGGTTAATGGCGGTCTTATCGCTAATAGCGATATCTTCCAGACAACCTTTGGATGGACTGTTCGAATATAAAAATACAACGGGGGGGTAGTTGATGGTGTACCTTCTAACGTAAAAAAATCATGACCCAATCAGCAAGTTGTAGAGAAACTGACATTGCCATGCGAGTGCGTTGATAACGTTCAATCACATCAACTTCAATGACTCACAACTCACCAGATGAAAGTCATCTCAACATGAGAACCGCATCAAGTATATCCATACCAAATGTTCGTGATCGTGTAAACAAAGCGATGGGAACGGTCGTTACGATTGCCATCAAACCGGTCGCAAAGTTGTATTGTTGCGATTATGATGAGACTTACTTCTGCTCGCGACTTCAACTGCACCATGTCTTTTACTAAAACAAAAAACATCCTATCTGCTATTCCATTTTATAAGCTACTAGCTTTTGCCCGCGGCTTCGCTCGCGTTAAATTCGGGGTAACACCGTCCCCCTTGCGCCTTATTGATTTGTAATAGCAACGCTAAGTTTTCCCTTTTCTTCCCTCTTTCTCCCTCACATCCCACTTTTTCACAAAAAAAATATAATTAGCCTATGTCCGTCTCTTGGTTCCCAACTATCTCTGTACTAAAATTCATCAAAATCGGTTTAGCCATTAAAGCGTGGAGAGGTAACAAACAAACTCACTTTCGCTTTTATAATATTAGTAAGGAAGTAAGGATCTGTGTGTAAAATTATAAATATAAATCCGGTTAATAGTTTTTGCGTGAAAGAGTAACAAACTTATTCACAAACTTTCGCGGTTACAATTTTAGCTTTTTATTTTATTGATTGTTTACAGCATATGAAGGGAGTTAATATGGCAGTTGTTAACTTGTGAGTGGTGACATAAAAGAATGAGCGATGTTTTTTTTTTTTTTTGAGTATACAGTTCTTTTTCCCTTCACCCCTTTTAGCCATTTTAACACGTATAACCAAAGTTGTATCAGCACCTTTGAAAAGTCATTGATAAGGTTGCTTTGTATAGTATTGTGTAACGAGCTGGTGGGCAACTCCACGTACAAAGCACGTAGGTATTTTGCATACGGAGTTATTATGCTTAGTGAGATATCGGATGTCCAAAAGTCGGACAACCAGTCTTACCAAGGACTATCAAATTACTCACTAAACAGGTTATAGTTGTCAGATATCTCCAGGGTCCCAACTGTCTCTGTACCAAAATTCATCAAAATCGGTTTGGCCATTTAGGCGTGAAGACGTAACAAACAAATTCACTTTCGCTTCTATAATATTGGTAAGGATTATTTATGATTCTACCAAAGCAACCGTTTTAGGCTCCCTAATTCCCTAACTTCGTTAATACAACATAGTTTAAGGATAATACGTAGCTATCTACACAAATTACCAATTATTATTAATTTACTTCCCTTAAACAAACTTTTTTCTAAGCAATTCTATTCGGCACAACTCTAAATTTCTTTTATGACTATTTAAAAGGTTTTAACCTTTGACTTCGGCAACCCTTTTAACAAAAAAAAGGGTCGTGCAAAAAGCAAATTAGTGAAGTTTCGCCACGCCACTTAACAGCAGGCAAAACAGACTAAAACTTGTCGCGACGTCAAAAAAATCGCAGCACATTGACGCAAGTGTGCTTTACCCGACGACCGGCGACCTCCTACTATGAACTTGTGAGAATGGAATGAGGAGAAAGTAATTATTACTTCCTAGTTTTTTTAATAATTGTTTTGTTTACACTTTAATATGAAAAGGGCCTCCATAGGACAAGACCTAATCACGTCAGCTGGACCTCTAAAATTGGGATGTTATCTTGAACACTGCTATCAGCATTATACTTTATTCAAACGATTAAATAAACCAAACTGAGACGGACATAGGCAAATTATTATTTTTTGAGAAAATGTGAGATATTTTTCCTCTTTCTCCCTCATTTCTCACTAGGAATTTCTCCTGTATCGTGGGTACGTTTACGAACATTTAAACTCACATACACAAACAGTCAGACAAATATTTGTTCCATGCGAGAATCGAACCCGTAACACGCAGCGCAGCAGTAAATTGGTCAGCCTGGATAGGTTTTAGTTAGTAAAATCCTGACACTTCCCCGCTTAAAATCCCCGCATGATTTAAAATAAAAAAAGTGTACCCTATGATTGTATTAGCTTCCAGTCTATCTAGATGCAACTTTATCAAAGATATTAAGATTTATTTACTATTCAATCATAATCTTGACTTTCATTGTTACACTAACTATTCACTAGTTTCTCGAAATTCACTCACTCACTCACTCTCTTTTCACTTTCCCACAAACATTCGAGTTACATGTCTAGACGAGCGACACTGCGACATGACGGGCGTCGCCACCGACCACCGGCGCGGTCACTTCAAGCGCACCGACTTATCGACCCTACGACAAAAAAGTCGTACATACATATTTTTTCATCAGCACATACGCCCTTTTTGCATTTGATAGCAGTAATGCGTTTCAAGAGTACACTTGGTGGTCCTACCATTGCCAATTTGTGAATGAGGGTTTTTTAGCTATGGAAATTGAGAAGATTTATGTCCAAATAAGAGTGGTATTGGACCCCGCCATAGATGTAATGATGTTCGACGCCAAATAAAGAGTTGAGCAAGTTTACTGTAATACTAACTGATCAAATATTTGCCAATTTAATTTTAAGTCACATTAACTAAGATCCAGTTTTACAGGGGCAAGAAAAATGATAATCGTTTTCAATGTTCTTTCATTTTGTATTTATTTCTACAAAAAAAAAACTTTCACGAAATTGGCAAAGTCAAGTTTTTTGATAGTTTACATACACTTTGTTCTTTACCTGCGTTGGTGCCGCTGATATAATAATTTAACACCTTTCTTGTAAAAGTATTTTAAACATCTTCTAGCCAAAAAATTAAAACTAACTACATTGAAAGCTTGTTACTTTAACAAAAACAATTTTCGAAAACACTGTGTCATATCACATTTTTAAAAATACAAAAGAAAAAAACAAATGACATTTATAGGCATAATGACATAGTAGGCTGATTAATATAATCAACACTTTTTGAACGTCAAAGTTTACAATAGACAAAACAAAACGCGCGCCCTTTAAATTAGAACTCTAAAGAGTTTAGATACCTCATTCTCTTTTCAAAAAAGTTAATTTGTAATCAGCAACAAAATTTAAAGAGATGCGCAAGAGTGTACAGCTCTTTGGTAGTAAGTAGGCAGCTATAGTGTTCAGTAATTAAAGCAGTTTCTGCAGTTTTATGTTAACGACTGTGAATTCCTCATTAACCTCTATTGTTCAATGAGGGCTGTCAGAACTATAAGATGAAACGCTGTTTTTAGTCTTTTCATAGATAATTTACAAAAATGCAGAACAAAGTTTGTTGCAAGGTTTCCTTTCTAAAAGTTCAAAATTGTTCGAATGAAAATCTTTCTTGATTATATGCCCAGTGGCAAGAAGCTGACGTAAATTAAACTGTTCACTTCCCCAGAAAAACGCCTGTAATGTTATCTCAAAATAATCTAAAATTATAATTACTTCGCTAATAACCAGCGTGACATCAACATCCCGGTCATCTGGCAACCCTGTGCACGCGCACTTCTACACACTAGCATCAAATTATCCGTTCTCCTTTACACACATTAAAAAAAAACACATAATTATGGATATAAAACCTCTTTTCTCGTAAAAAGTCCAGATAAAAAGGCCGTGAAGACACTTCCTCCGTCTAATTTCCCATAAAATGCCCCCGTGCGCTCATTAACACTATTTTTAATTATTTTCTTCAATCTCATTGAACGCAACGTCCTCAATGAGCCCCATTTACATTTTAAAAACTACGAAAATAACTATATTTTGTTTACTTTAATTTTTTAGTGTGAGGCGTAAAGTTGTGTGCTAAATTTTCCAATGTGAAGACAATTTTGATGGGCCATAAAGGTGGTTGTTGCTTAACTTGGTAGATTTGATGTGGTATATTATGTATGGCGTGTAGTGTATGTGAGACAAGCTATTGACGTCTTTAACGTAGTTCTAATTAATTTATTGGCGCTTTTAAAGCGGAAGCCAAGAACAGTGGAGGCGCTTGATGGACAACTAGGAACTAAAGATGTATCGTGTTATACATTCAGAAAAGTTTGTTGATGAGATGAAAATGGGTTAGAAGCATAAAATGATATGGGCCAAATAAGTACATATAGCTCACAATTGCTTTAGTTTTTTCTAGGCAATCTTGCAGAAGAGGTTTTATCAAACAAACTGCAATACGAAAGGATTTTTTCTAAAACACACACACCAGCAAAGACAAATAATACTAACATACCTACTAACACCTAAACATGGACAATATATTTTTCGGCAAAAATGAATCTAATAACAAGTCAACAATATAAAGACTACTCCACAGATGCACTGTCTTACTGCGCACGGTAATATTTACAAGTCGCATCCGGCGCACAACTATTACTTAATAGTCGTTCCTCACTGATGTGTTGCAGCGTGTCTCAAACTTTAACACCAGATAACCCATTTGTAGTTTAGTAGTAGTAGTCTACTCTAACCCTTTCGCTGCCCAATCCAAATTACTTCATGTATTTTGGACTCATACACTGAGTTTTGGGCAGCGAAAGAATTAATCACCGTTTTTTTAAATGGGGATTTCGTTGTTGAGGAAATAATCACTATCTATTTTGAGGGAAAGACTTTTTTGCGCAGGTTAAGGCATTTTCGATGCACTATCCAAGATATTTTCTTAGGACAGGTGCTTTGCTGCAATATTGTGTATTTGTGTTTATAGGGTATATATCTAAGTACCCTATCCATATCGCAATATCTTGAAAAACAGCAAAATACATGTTTGTTGTATGAGAGCCCCTTAAGTATTTATTTCATTCTGTTTTTAGTATTTGTTGTGAAAATTTCAACTGTCTAATTATCATGGTTCATGGAATATAGCCTGGTGACAGACGAATGGAACACGGGATCTTACTAGTAGGGTCCCGTTTGACCATTGGGGTACAGAAACCTAAAACTAAGTATAAAATTTTAGTCAGTAAAAGAAATTGATCTGTTATCGAAGTACAAACTGTCAAAGCAAACTTTGAGCACCTCTGCCGCTAAGCGCCGCGGATTTTTTCCAAAAGCTTGGTAACGTGATACTAAAATTGAGTTAAAACAAACACGCCTGACGCACGACACGACAGAAAGGGTTTATAATATTAACCGTATTGAATGGCCGGTTAAATTGTTTAAATGGAGCAAAAGGGCTGGTAATGTGAGGAGAGCTTTTTCTTGCATAATTGACGAATTAACTTGTGCTGAAAATATGACGGAGAGATGATGAAAGATTAGGTTAGGTAACTCTTGGCTTTACATTAATTTAATTTAATATGTATTTCAATTTGTTTTTTTGTGTGTTGTAATTTTATTCTCATTCTGACATAATATTATTGAAATTGCAATTTAATTTGAATGTACTTAAATTTTCTTGATATTTTAATCTTTAATAATAGCGTGATAGTATTATTGTAGCATGTATTCCTTTTATTAAATAATCTGTATTTATAGAATATTTACCTATTCAATAATGTGTAAGCTGTGGTTACCTGTAATTGAGTGTGCATTGCAGGATATTATATTGTGCAATTTTAATTTTGTAAAAGATGTTTGTAATGTTACTCGTTGGTAATCCTAAATAAATAAATACATGAGCTCACGTTATTGAAAATACCTAAAATGTCGAGCTCGCTTCGTTTGGTCTTGTAGCACAGTTTCTTTTATTCACAGAGCAAAAGATACTCACCAATTTGAGGCACCTACTGACACTTTTTAGATCATGTATTTTAGACTTTTTGAAGAACATTGCCAGAGTCGGCGATAAACCAAATGGGGCCATCGGCGGCATCAGCTTGGCGGGGCACCTTTCAGTTCCAGATTATAAGTATCATAGTTAACACCAGCCGCTGTTTCCGATTTCTTTTCAGTCTTTACGGTTCTGTACCTCAAAAAGAAAATACGGAACCCTTACAGGATCACTTTGTTGTCCGTTTGTCTGTCAAGACCCATTATCTCCTTTGTGCCCCTAACCGAAACATTTTTTCGAGGCCCCCCTATGCGAGAGGCCGTCAGTGGTGAACTTAACATCCGTAAACAAGAACAAATCGAAATCGAGAAATAAAAGAAGTACATATATTTCTCGATCTCCTGCCTAGCCTGCCAGATGGCTAATAAGCCAGAAGCAACATAATCAAAAAATCCTTATCTACGTCCTGAATAAGTGAAAGAAGTTCGTGCGTCCATCAAAACCTTACAAACGAGTTCACTTTTCATGTAAGATTTTCACAAACCTTGTAATTTTTCAACAATCCGTAATCCCTCTTATTGTCTACAGTTTTGTAAAATGTTTCACAAACAAATCACAGCGCATTAAAGTGTTGTATTGCGCTGAAAGGAGCGGGAGGGGGGGGCGAATGACTCGACCCCTGTACTACTCCGCGGATAGCCAAGGAGACAGCGAGAAGATGGATTGATTCATTCGCTTTTAAAACGAAACCGATTCACTGATAACTTTGTTTGGTTTGATTTCATAAATAAAACATAGCGATATTGGTAACAATGCGTCACTATAGATCTTTTTAGTATTGTAAAATTGCTCTGTACAATCTATTGGATTCCTAAATTATCTGGTCGATTACCAAATTGGGCTGTTAAATTATTAATATTTTTAGGAATAATTAAATACAAAATTACATGTATGCAACTATGGTTTTAGTTCCATTGCTTATAATGGCCACTGAGGTCCAAAATATCATCCAAAGTCTTCGAGATCGAAACTCCTTTTCTGCATACCAAAAACACTAGTTCTAAAAGTTCAGAGAATGCAATGACGAATGAATGACTCACATTTTCCGATCACTTATGTCTTTTGAACTTTTTTGTGGCGTGCGTCATGTAGCATCATCTTAATCATCTGCCTAGCCTTTTCCCAACTATGTTGGGGTCGGCGTCCAGTCTAACCGGATGCAGTTGAATATCAGTATTTTACATAGAGCGACTGCCTATCTGACGTCTACAACCCAGTACATCATGTAGAACAATTAATATTGTTTCTGTCTCTTTTTCTTTTCTTCCCCAGCTCTTAGCCTATGCGATTGGTGATGGATCACAGTGCGCACACAGATTTGCCTGCTGATCGTACCCGCAAACAATCACTTGACTCCATTTTAGCTTTTAAGAGGGGCGCGTTATTCGAACCGTCAAATTTTGCTCTATTTACCGGTGTCGGTTACATTGTACGGTTTTCGTGGGTCGGATTATCGGTAATAGTATTTGGTTTATCACTTAGCTTTGTTTCTGTAGTTCTTATTTTATTTTAATGGTGCTGGCTACGTTATGTGGTCCTGTTCTCCTGTTGTATCGACTTGAGCGCAAATAATAAAACAAAGATATAAGAAAATGAATACATAAATAATAACACAATTGAATCTTAATTTAAATTTCATAAATCACTAACACATTCTTATAATTTTAAAACAGTTTTATAATTTATATATATTAAATGCTATTGAATATTATTAAATATTATAAATGCGAATGTTTGTGAGGATGGATGTATGGATGTTTGTTACTCCTTCACGTCAAAACGGCTTAACGGATCTTGATGAAATTTGGCACAGAGGTAGATTTATAGTCGAGAATAACAAATACGATACTTTTTTACAATTAATATAAATGATTAATATAAATGCTAAGCCTATGCCTATAAAAGGACCTAAAAACAATTATACATCTAATAATTAATCTAGCCACGTGAGGAGGTCTCTAAATATAGATTCCTATATTAACAGTTCACGATCAATTAATAACTTTTCAATAAACCAAGTAAGGAAAGTTTAGAAACCTGACCACAATGCTCCATTTAAAGATATCCCGTCCCAACCCATTCATTAACCATCTCACTACTAAATAGTAATTAATATCTCAAGTAGCTCAAACAAATTGACACTCATCTTAAGGCCATGATGAGTATCAAAACAGCCATACAATCACTACACTTGTACGCACAGAAGCTTAGCATTGTCAATTAACGTGTCCTGGCCCTTAAGACCGTAGCTAAGAAAAACTGGTCCTTATTTATTAATTTAGAAGGTTGAGAATAGAGTGGGGTTATGAGGATGATTTTCTTAATCCTTGAAGTCGCAGTCAAAGAGAATTTGGACCTTCTGTTAGGAGGTGTAAGGTTGGGAATTGAGTGAGTGGTTACGGTGGATTTTCAAGGACCAGGACACATATTACCAGATTGAGGTGGTCAGGCTCCCACGATGGTGTTTGACAGTTTGTAGAGCTTCAAAACTAATAGACTGTATAACATAACATAACGACTGTTATCCCCAAAGGATTAATCAGAGGTGTACCTAATTATGCAGTCACATTTCACCAGTTATGTTTAATTCCCATGCAATAGGGGGCAAGCCTATTGCCATCAACCGGATGCATATCTAAACTCCGTGGCTGCTACTGAGAATTCCTAATGGAAAAACCCAATTACGCTTTGGCCGGTCTTACAATCAAACCCAGGACCACACGCTCAAAAGTCGATCCGTGCATTTTTATTGTTTTTTTTTGCGGATGTGAAATCATTATATAACTTTAAGTTTGCTAAACCCACCCATGTTCATTTCAAAATCAAAAGTCATTTATTAAAATTAGGCTGATAATCAGCACTTTTTGAACGTCACATTACAAGAGACAGTTCCACAAAAACGCCCCGCCCTTCGCCTTGCCCTTCATGTTCCGGGGCCGCGGTATCTCTTTCGAACAACCCGCAAACCCGGCAGGTAGTGCCCCTGGCAGGCCTGTCTGCAGCAGTCCGTGCTTTATGTGAGTACCTACAACATATTAGAGTCAAAATTAAACCGCTCCATAACTACACCAAGTCTACACAACAATTTGACAGCAGTTAATGCGCTCAAAGGACCTGCCTGATGACCCCACCGCGCTTATCGTCGTAATTATAATTATCTTACAGTATATCACTTGAGTACCTCCTCTGTAATGAACAGAGGTTGTTCAGTTCAGTGGGCTAGCACTCTGGGAAATACTTTCGTTAAGATGAAGTCATTTGAAAGTTGGTTAAATGTTGTGAACTAGTTGTTGCCTGCGACTTCGTTTGCGTGGCTAAATTTTGATGTTTTTTCGAGTTCAAAAGTAGCATTTATGCTATTTTTGACTTTAACCTATTTCTGATCAGTTTCATTTAGATCCGTTCAGCTGGTCTGGGTTGAAAGAATACTAACGATACCTCCTGGGGCCTAAGTCTGCTATTACAATAGTGTCAGAATGGTCGATCAGTGATCGCATAATGGTTGATTTTGACAGGTTTAGTATGTAGTAGATTACCAAAATTATCAAAATCAACCATTATGCGATCAGTGATCGACCATTCTGACACTATTGTAATAGCAGACTTAGGCCCTTGACAACCATACTACTTAATCCTCACAAACTTTCGTATTTAGTTATAATATTAACTCTTCGGGTGCAAAATGGGCGGCAGTTATAACCAAGCTAAGAGCCTTGCTCCCACCGTCATCCAAACCTTATCAGAACGTACCTAATGTGAACCTAAGGAGCAAAAATACCAAGGTTGCTGGTTGTTCGAAAGAGATACCGCAGCTCCGGAACATAAAGGGCAAAAGAAGGAACTTGAGTGGGTTTAAGTCTGACACTCCCCTCCCTCGCTCCGCCCTCAGCGGGGGAAGTTATTAGATGATTTCCCATCCGCAAAAAAGAACCAAAATAAACCAATCTTCCACTAAATTTAAACCAAGCTGAGTCCAATATGAAGCGGTAGACTAAACACTAGAGAGATAGTCTAGACGTATAGATTAACGCTCTGTACCATGTACTCCACGTGGTACAGACATGACCACCAATAAGTCCTACTAATATTATAAACTAGCTTTTGCCCGCGGCTTCGCTCCGTTAAAGTCGGGGTAACACAGTTCTCCTGTACTGATTTGCAGGTTTTGCTAATTTTCTTCCTTCTTTCTCCCTTATATCCCACTTTAAAAAAAAATTACCGTCTCCAGGGTTTCAACTATCTCTGTACTAAAATTCATCAAAATCGGTGTAGCCATTTAGGCGTGAAGACGTAACAAACAAACTTTTATAATATTATGTAAAGATGCGAATGTTTGTGAGGTTGTATATGGATGTTTGTTAATCTTTCACGTCAACGCGGCTGAACGGAACGGATCTTGATGAAATTTGGCACAGAGGTAGATTATAGTCTGGAATAACAAAGAAGACAATACTTCGTGCTGCTTTCTTTTCGAGTTAGATCCTCGCACGGAACAAATAGGTATTTGTATGACCTTCAGGTAGTTGTTCCGGGTCTGGCTATTTGTGTATGTTCGTTTAAATGTTTTTAAACGCATTCACGATACAGAAAAAGTCTGACTCTCCCCCCGCTCCGCCGAGAGCGCAGAAAATTATTAGGTGATTTTCTATTTTTTTTTTGAAAACCGGCTATCACTGCTGTTTTACTATGATATAATTCTTACTATCCTTACTAATATTATAAAAGCGAAAGTGAGTTTGTTTTTTATTTTGATGAATTTTGGTACAGAGATAGTTGGTACCTTGGAGACGGACATAGGCTATTTATTTTTTAAAGTAAGGAATGAGAGAGAAAAAGGGAAGAAAAGGGAAAACTTAGCCCTGCTATTACAATAAATAAAGTAAAACGGCAAAACTACAGGTAGCAGGTACTAGCAAAATCAGGAAAAGGGAACTGTGTTACCCAAACTTAACGCGAGCGAAGCCGCGGACAAAAGCTAGTATAATATAAACTAGTGTTTATAACTGTACCATGTACTACAGTATACTCTCATGATTTAGTGCGTTGCGCAATCCACTCCACTTGGAGTCCACCAGTAGGCAAAACACTTGACTCGTATTAATAAAACCGTTTTACTATGGCGAATCATCAATGTATGAATTTGTTTCATTTTCTTGAATGGAAATCTTCGTGGGTTTATGGTCCTTTTAACCTTTTTTTATGGGAGCGGGGTTAACAGCGACTGATAACGAGTCTTTTAGGGTTCCGCATCTCAAAAGGAAATAAATGGAACCCTTATTGGATCACTTTGTTGTCCGTCTGTCTGTCTTTTCTAAGACTGTTTATCTCAGGAACACGTGGAGGTATCGAGTTGAAATTAAAACCATATACTCAACTCTATGGTCCCTTTGTACTGTGAAAAACCGTTAATGTTTATGTCGCAATATTGTACGGGACCCTCGGTGAGAGAGTCTGACTCGCTCTTGGCAGGTTTTGTTAAATTACGTTTACTATATAGATGTACACACGGCGAGCTATATATTTGCAGTAAGTATAACATGACGTCGCTTTATAGATTATCTGGCTGGAAACCTTACTCTCGAGGCATCCACAGGAGTTGCCAGGTTAAGCAGACGATAACCTCCTAGGTTGAACTGCGAGATGCCATTTACAAAAATAAAAAACAACAAAAAAAAATGCCCCGTAAATTGAGAGCGCTGCGTTCGTCAGTGGAGCCCGTCGCAGTAAAACTCAAGACGAGAGAATATTACTAGGAAAAAATCATCGTCATCATTTGTTTTTCCCAACTATGTCTGGGTCGGCTTCTAATCTAACCGGTGAATACCAGTATTTTACATGAGACGACTGATTATCTGACCTCCACTGGGTAATACGATCGATACACCTTGGTTAAACATTGACTACCTGTCACGACTGTTAAAGATCTACAAATTACAGCAAGGACCAACAGCTTAACGTCCTTTCTGAGGCACGGAGGAAACTCGGTATGTAACCGGTGGTCACCCATCGACAGACCAACATAGGCAAGAAGATCTACACGAGCGGCTGCTATTATTTAACCTAGGAAAAACTAAGAAGTGATATATTTCATTTTGCGGTAGGTACATATTTCTACGTATGTACTTGCGTTTTTATTATCATTCAGACAAGAATATACACAGAATACGGAGCACTTTTCAGCGTTCAGTTTTATGACCACTTCAAGACAGAGGTCAATCGAACAGGAAAACAGATATTGGTTTGTATTTGTTTGTTACAAGTTTATTTGATTTAAAGAGCTTTTATAATGGCTATTTTTAGGGTTCCGTACCGCAAAAGAAAAAAACCGGAACCCATAGGATCACTTTTTTGTTCGTCTATCTGTCATGACCCTTTTACTAACGCATGGAGGTATCAAGTTGAAATTAAAACCATAAACTAAACTTTGTTGTTTCTTAGAGCTGTGTAAAAATCAACCCTCTAATTCTACGTAGTCTCATTTCATCATTTCAGAAAAAAATGGTACTAAACGACACAAGAATTTGATATTTTAGATGTATTCACAAATTCTTCCAGCCATCTTAAGCTCAAACCCCTTGTCCTGTCACACAATTCTTCCTGAAGTACGTCAAAAAAAAAACCGTTCAGAACACCAAAGTTGGTATAACCCACGTTCCTGATATGTAAACAGTTAAACAGACAGTAGATATAAACCAATGGGTTGCGTGTGCCACTTAAGAAGTCGCGATGCTTAACCAAGTGGGTATGTAGGGATGGGAGTCTTACTGATCGTTTTATCGATAATATCCATAATTTAAAGAGTTCCACTTAACGATTCTTTGACTTTACTGACATGAATGATTCAAACTGTGACAGAATACACAAACACTGCTTGTTTCGGAATTGGGATGCTGTGAATTTTTAATTGTTATATGCAGTTGGTGAATAAAGTTCAGTTTAACAGTGATTGCTTTAAAAAGTCCATAATCATTCATCACAGCAACTCAATCGTCAGTTTTCTTAAATAATTTTACAAAATTGTATACTTTTTTAACTCAGGTACTGCACTACACTTCATAATACTTACGATTCAGTCCACTAAAGGATCGCACCAGAAAATAGTAGAAGAAATCTAAAATCAGAAGCAAAAATGCAATATCGATAACTATTCATCCAGCTCTACCCGTCAAATAAGTAGCAACTACTCGAGTAAGGAGTTGCTAGAGTAGCACTTCACCTGATGTTTGGTTATCTTGGTGACATTGCACAGGAGGCTCGGTGGCGAAATAGATGCTACAGACTATCGATAAGAAACCACTTGATTTTTTTGTTGTTGTCCCTTCACTTTAAAGAATGAATTGTTCATAATAAGTGAAAGAGTGTTTAACTATATATTTTGGTACGTTCCAGTATAGAATTATAAAAAGAAAATGATCACGGAAATACCCGAAAGCATACATCATGCCTATCATTTTCCCAACTATGTTGGGATCGGCTTACAGTCTTATCGGATTCAGCTGACTACCAGTATTTCCATGGAGCGACTGCCCATCTGACCTCCACAACCCAGTTAGTATTAAGTAATACAATACCCTTGGTAAGACTGATTGTCAAACTTTCGAGCCACTGAATACCTGTAACGACTGTCAAAGATCTAAAAATGACAGCCGGAACCAACGGCTTAAACTTCGGTTTCGGGTGGTCACCCATCCGCGGACTAACTTAGGCAAGGCTGGCTTAACCTCAAGATCAACCAGAACGACAGTGTTTATTGAGCCTCATACACATGTAATGATTTCTCTTCACCGTAAACGGTCCATTAAAAAATATACTAACATTTCACAGGCCAAGCCACATATTAAAATATGTCTATATTCTTTCTATTTAGTGGTCCACTAATGTTTTAGAAGACCATCACACATTAATGTTTGACAGCCGATTGATAACATTAATAAATAATAATAAATATCTTGGGACAACTCACACACGGCTATCTGATCCCAAGCTAAGCAGAGCTTGTGTTATGGTAACCAGACAACTGATAAACATACTTATATAATTTATAAATACTTACATATTATAGATAAATCACACCCAGACACAGAACAAACAATCATGCTCATCACACAAAGTTTGTCCTGGGTGGGAATCGAACCCACGACCTCCGGCTCAGCAGTCAGGGCCACTAACCACTAGACCAACAGGCCCGTTCGGTTCGAATCGACTTACATCAAATCAAACCGAAACCGAATAACACAATCAGCTACCCTACTATGACCTCTTAAAGCAATTCTTATTCCACTGAGGGAAAGAGACAGAGCTATACAGGGTGTCTAGCACCATCTCTTTCACTCAGTGGAATAAGAATTGCTATAAGATGTCATAGTAGCCCTTCAGGTCTCACAACCCCAAGGCCACTAACATATTAACTTCTTATTTATCGCCACATCACATCAAACTCCAAAACGATTGCCCTTCAATATATCTTTATTTAGTCGTAAGTAACTTAAGAAACATTCAAAGTTTCGCTTGCTTCCAAATAGCTGGCGTCCATAATTGATCAGTGATGTTCTGTTTTATACGGCAGCCATTGATTTACGATAACGACATTGTAAGTGCGTCCGAAAAACTTATGAGTACGCGTTCAGGCCACTCCAGTTGCCAAAAGAATCAGCAATGTACAGACGGAGAGAAAAGTGTTAGCAATAAAAGTTTTCAAAGGTTACTTTTTTATCAACTGAAAATTTCATCTTTTTTTTTTCGTATGGGAAATTATCAAATAACTTCCCCCACTCTAGGCGGAACGGGGGGGAGTGTCAGACTTTTTGTGACTAAAACCCATTCATGTTCCTCCTTTTGCCCTATAAAATCCAGGGCCGCAGTATCTTGTGTCTTAGTTTATTTTTTTGAATCCTGCTAACATTATTGCATTTTCTAAATGCGAAAGCTTCTTTAAATGTTTGTTAAAATGTTCCCTTCTTCTTAAATTTCGAAGGTCAACGCAGGCGGAGCCACGAGCAAAAGCTAGTTGGAAAAAAACAAAAACACCAACAGCTTTAAAAGTCGCATAATAGATTGAGAACTATAGTAGCTGTTTTCCTAAACTAGGCTATACTTGAACCAGCTAAGGCGGTCTTTACTCTGATTAAGAAGGCAGTACCAAATATCCTTACCAATTATCTCGCCGTGCGATCAAATATTGTGCAAGTTTCCTTTATAAAAAAAACCTTACATATGAATACATTATTCGTTATAAAACGAAACACATTCGCAAAATCCAAATCAACTCACTTTTCTACACAACTATCCGTTAAAGAAGTGCCGTTGAATTGGGCAAGCGAAACTCAAGAGGTCTATTACATCCACATTTAGACCACACTCGACCATTCGGGTTAATGGCAGCACACACGTAGATATATCTAGCATCCATCCTAGGATTGGTTGGTTGGCATTGGCTGGATATCTGGATGAGAAAATGGGAATTGTAATATACTAGCTTTTGCCCGCGACTTCGCTCGCCTTAAATTCGGGGTAACACAGTTCCCCATTCCTGATTTTCAGGTACCTACTACCAGTCGTTTATCCCTTGCGCCTTATTGGTAATAGCAAAGCTAGTTTTTCCCTTTCTTCACTCTTTCTCCCTTATCCCCCACTTAAAAAAAATAGCCCATGTCCGTCTCCAGGGTCTCAACTATCTCTATAAAAAAACATCAAAATCGGTTTAGCCATTTAGGCGTTAAGACGTAACAAACAAACAAAATCACTTTCGCTTTTATAATACTACTAGTAAGGACTAGCTGCACCCGCGGTTTCATGCACGTAAACTGGGATATTAAACATTTAGACTTCCCTGTCACTATATCTATTGCTAAAAACTACATTAAAATCTATTGGGTAGTTTAAAAGATCTAAGCGAACAGAAAGAGTGACTTCACTTTATCCTATGTAAAGAAATGAGATAAGACGCAGGTAGGAATATGATTTGAGCTGTACATACAGATATGAATCAATTTGAATGTTTTGTCTGTGAAGGTAAGACGCTCATTTACAAACACACTACGAAAATAGCCTAAGAAGCCGACAGTGTAAATTAGCGAAACTTGTAATACCTATACAAGCAAAATAATCAGACGAGAATTGCCCATAGACATTACAAAATGGGCGGGAAAGTCTACATCTGCATGTAGAAAAAAATCATGAGTGGTCATACATACTAAAAACAGGTACATGTCGAATTGAGAACCTCCTCCTTTTTATCGCCGGATAAAAACAAATAAAACAGTCAGAGTTTACAGAAATGTCTCGAACTGTTTTGCCTCCGCTTGTCAAATCTAGAAAATTTATTGTAAAGTAAATTAAAAGCAATATTCAAATCACAATGGTAATTCTGTATGTTGTACAAAATTGCTGTACGGTCAATTGGCGGGTATCAGATAATTACCAATACTAAATTGTGGTTGTGGAGGTCAGATACGCAGTCATTCCATGTGAAATACTTCTATTTAGCTGCATCCGGTCAGACTGGAAGCCGACCCCAACATAATTAGGGATTAGCTAGGCAGATGATGATGACTCTATCCGTCACATTTAAAACTTAAATCTACACCGAAAAATTTGCCTCCCAAAATATTCTACAGAGGCCATAACTTTCAAAACATATTTTCTCAATCCAAAGAAAACTCGCCAACTTGACGAACACTCTCGCAAAAGTATAAAGCGCTCAATACGTCGTCGATTGGCACGAACGTGACGGAGCGCGCACAATTTAGGTTCAAACGGAAAGAAGACTAATCAAAAGGGATTCAATAGGCGGAAACCGCCGCAGAATTACCAGGAGACAAGAAGTGCGGGGGCGAAACGGGGCGAAGGGGGTGGGAGGACCCGATCGACGGAAAAAAGTGGAAATAATTCGTTAATCCCGTAATTGGAGCGCGCTACCGAACCGGAAAACAAATTTCCTATTATTGCTGGACAGGGTTGCCAAAGAAGTGGTTGTTTGTGAGACGTTTGGTATATTTGGGAAGCTTTGGATAACCTACAGGAATTTGACATTGACAACTATCTCTAACTTTATTAAACCTTTTTTAACCGTCTTCAAAAAAAGAAGGAGTGTCCCAATTCGACTGTACTTTTTTTGTAAGTTTGGTACGCGATTACTTCGTCGATTGTGGGTCGATTTTAAAAAATATTTTTATGATCGAAACAGTGTATGTCAAAGCGCTGATTTTCTGATTAAATAAAGTATAGAACAAAAAAAAAATGCCGAAAAGAAACCGATTACCAAAAAACCACAAAAAGACGGAAATTTGACTTTTTAAATAGACTTCTGTTTGATTAGAAAAAAAAATGTATTACAGAAGACTAGCTGGCGTCCGTGGCTTCGCCCACGTAATATCGAAAAAAAAAGTATCCTATGTGTTATTCCAGACCATAATATACCTCTAGTTATATTAACTTCCGTGAAAGAAAACTTAAAAAAAAGAAAGAGCAGGAACTGTTACTTACTGTAATTTAATCCAGTACTAAAACCCTCATTAAATAAACAAAAAAAAATATAAGTCCCCTAAACACGACTGTAACAATCTTCATAAAAATATATATTGAAAAACTCCTCTCAGTACAGCCCTAACTAAACTCGCAAAGTCGAACAGAAAGTGTAGGTAGATAATTATTATTAGAGCGCGACTCATTAGGGGGCGATTGTCGTCCCCTTCGCCCCCAACCCGTCCGCCCCGTTCGCCCCCGGTCCGGTGCCGTCACACCTGACCGGTCCGTTTATCATTGGCTATTGGCGAGGCACTTTTTATTTACAGGGTGATTGATGAAATTATTGGGGAAAAACCGAAAAATTCTTTTGATTTTCTTATTTCAAAAATAGAATGTAGCAAACCTAGATTTTTTTAACTCAATGAAAATCTTATTTGTTTACATGTTAGGGTATTATCACGTCTCAGGCATATTGCGTCCACCAAGATGATGAAAGAGTTTTTCTTTAAACAATATTTAGCAGTTGAACGAAAAATTCCGTGTTTAATTGCTAATTTGATATTTTTATTTACACTAGGCATTTCAAACTCACATACACAAACAGCCAGACCAGGAACAACTATCTGTAGGTCTTACCGTGCGTGAATCAAACCCGTGACACGTACCGCAGCAGTCTAAACGCTCAGCCACTACGGCAACCGTGTGATATGAACACAGAAATTAGATATTGGCTTCACTGACTTGTTCTTCTTCCATACCTCCTTTTTTTAAAAAAAACAAACTTGTACCATAAACTAACAGAACGTTCTAGATTTAAAATAAAATCAGCCACACCCTGTGCCCTACTTGAGCTCTAAACGCCATTGGCGGGGCGAGCTCAGCTTTTTATTTGTTGCTCTACGGGGCACTTGCTCGACGTGGACGACCGTTCACTCGGGAAACTATCGGAAAATCAGGGGAGCCTGGTAGGATAGTCTTTACGTTGTGTGGATGTAGGTGGGCACGTAAGTACAGGTAAGATTATTGTCGAGGTTAGTCGCTGACTTATTTACCGAGTAAGTTAAAAGGGAATCGGTAAAGTGTTCTTCTATGAGACACTAGCGGAGGGTAGCAGTTTCACCCGCCGTTCTTCTCCTAAGTAGCGTGATAAGAAGCCTGCCGGGTTTACGGGTTGTTCGAAAGAGATACCGCGGCCCCGGAACGTAAAGGGGAATAGAAGGAACATAGGTGGGTTTTAGTCAGTACAAGCCTGACATCCCCCCCGTTCCTCCCAGAGCGGGGGAAGTTATTTGATGGATTCCCGCCCCAAAAAATAGCCTATGTTACATTCGGGTAATTTAGCTTTATATTGGTTAAAATTGGCCCAGTAGTTTCAGAACCTATTTGGTAAAAACAAAGAAAAACAGTTTCTCTTTACAATAATAGTATACTTAGATACCAATAATGGAAAAGAGAGAATTGTGTGAAAATTTTCTTTTTTATCGAATCATTGGCAGTCTAATCATGTCAGAACTGAGTCTCTCTCATCTTTGATTTTATTTGTTCTGTTTTTTTTTTTATACGGGTGGTTAATCATCAAATAACTTCTCCCGCTCAGATCGGAGCAGAGGGAGTGCCAGACTAACCCAATCATTTTCCTTAATTTGCCCTTTATGTTCCAGGACCGACCTCTTTCGAACAACCCGCAACCCCGGCAGGAGAAGTGAGTCTCTTGCTTGGCATCATCAATAGCGTCCATCAGTTCCAGTAATAACCAAACAACAGGACACGCAGGACACGCTATGGAGCGCTGCATCGTTTGTGGAACAGCACCACATTTCCATTCCATGTGGCCATTATCTGTGGGGAGACAACGCATAAAAACTTAGAATCTGAACCATGAACCCTCACTTCGGGATTGTCTTTGCTCTAGCCCACTTGGGTTCGAAGTCTGTTTCTGTTGTTTGTTTTTGTTGTGTTGTGGAAAGTTCTGTTCTACTTTGGGACATAGTACCTCCTCCTTTTTGGAAGTCGGTTAAAAGTAGATATTTTAGTGTCTATTTTCCTGAAACGTTTGAGTTCAAGTTTTGAGTAAATGAACTAGATGACGTTTCTCGCTTCACAAGTTTTTTTTCTATAGTAACCATGGCTTTTCGCAGCCAAAAAAAATAGGGTTTAATTTAGATCATTTGATCATTACACAAGTTGCAAACAATCGAAATCTATTTCCACAAACCTTACATCTCTCCATTTATTAACCCAAACAGCGTTCAATCAATCATTCGTTCACTAGATTTTTTACCACAACAACCCTTTAAGTTAACTTCCGCATTTACCACCCAGCCACCCACAGACCAATCAAACTTCACTATTTTCATAATAGAACATTGAACTATCTAAAGAAACAATCATGTCAATCAATCAATCATTCAATCATTCGAACGAATGAATGATAACAGCACTAATGCACTACACGCGATGATCCCTTCATAGGAAAACAAATATTTTGACCATCGAACGCGTAACTAGCCGCCATTTTGACATGTAAACTGACGTAAGATTAACTTTCCAGTTATTTGGTTATTTGTATTGTAACTGTGGTGTATTAAGTTTATGAATGGTTGTAATGTTGATTTTCTGTGGTTATTTTAACTGGGAGTCGTTAAAAGTGCGGTGTTTATAAGAGAGAATGGATCGATTTACGTAGGTACATGTTGTTTTTATGGTGAGAACTGAGGGTTAGCTAGACTAAATTGGGTTTTGAAAATACAGCATTAAGAATCTTCAACTCATAATTTAGATCGTTAGGATGTAGGTAACAATACGCCTGTTATCCCCGAAGGGTTGGGCAGAGGAGTTGCGGGTTGTTCGAAAGAGATACCGCGGCCCCGGAACGCAAAGGACAATAGAAGGAACATGGGTTGGTTTTAGTCAGTACAAGTCTGACACTCCATGGGGGATGATGTTATTTGATGATTACCCATACGCAAAAAAGAAAAGAGTTGGGCAGGGGTAGGTACATCTTAATAGTATGTCCACATTTTGCCAGCTATGTTTAAGTCTCATGTAAAAGGCGGCAAACTTATTTCCACCTACATAAATCCAGACACCGTAGCTGCTACTAGGAAAATCCTGACGGTACTTAAATACCCATATAACAATTTGCGCGACCCGGGAACTGCACTCAAGTTCTCAACTTGACCTGCTACCTTACCATGACGTCTTAAAGCAGAACTTATTCCACTAAGGGAAAGAGACAGAGCTATACCGGGTGTCTAGCACCATCTCTTTCCCTCAGTGGAATAAGTTCTGCTTTAAGACGTTCTGGTAGGCCTACTGATGTTCGAGTAAAAATGTTTCAATGGTCTACGTAAACGTCTACTACGGAATGGCTTCTCTAGTAACTATACTCTGTATCGTTTTGTTCCACAAATCCCGAGAAACACGCGAATTATCGAGCCAGATAAAACTAGGTCTGACAACACCCTCCCTAATTTCTAGTTAGTCTAATAATACCGAACTGATTACATGCCCACACTTCTAGTTGTTTTATTGTCGACTAGCTTTTGCTCGCGACTTGGTTCGCGTTGATTTCAGATTTTCTTGTACAAACTTTAAAACTTTCTTTCTCATCCATTTTTTTTCGGATGGGAAATCATCGAATAACTTACCCTGTTTTGGGCGGTGAAGGGTTAAGTGTCAGAATTTTAGTGACTCACCCATGTTCCTTCTATGCCCTCTATGTTCTGGGGCCGCGGTCTTTCGAACAACCCGCAACCCAATATCTTTCTCTCACCAATTGAAGAATTATTTCTCTTACTTATTGTCAAATTAGTGTCATCTATATTGGCTCAACAATTTACCTGACAAAACTGGACTGGTGGACAGACAAACAGACTCCAATTCCTTCGAACTTATAACATTAGATTAGTATGGATTCTTCAGACATGATTCACACAATAAAAGCAATAAATATTGCGCCTGAATGTTCATCAACGTCCGAGCAGTTTATAAGACGTCAAAGAATGAGCTTTAATTGCTCACAAGAAGTCACTCAAACTATACATAATTTTCATTATAAACTCGAAGCTGTTGGCATAATCTCACCGTTTTAAAACTCACAGAATAGTCGTAAGGCACCGTCTCACCGTCAGCGACGAAGCGCCTGCATATCAATTACCAATGAAAGTAAAAAAGCTACAAAACTACAAATAGTAATTTAATATAATTGATCGCTGACTATTTACACGTTTTTCGATCTAGGTTGTCCCTAGCTGCCTTCAAGCGACGTCCTAAACTGAGACTCGTACCCTACAAAGAATCCACTAGGCGTGTGGTTGATTCGTTTTCAAGCTTTATTGGGGCCCACAGGATGGTCTGGTTAAGTCATAAAGGAATTTTTACTAAAGGTTAACATTTTAAACACCAGTACATAAACGCACGCACGTGTAGTCCACGCCAAGTCAATTTTAGTCACATATTTGTGTAATTGGCGTCTAGGACACGCTCTTGCTTGTCGCATAAATGTGTCAATATCGTTGAAAATGTTAAGCAACCTCTTAGCTTGACCTGCGAGATGCTAAACAAAAAAAACTGTCTCCACCACCGCGAGGTGCTGCCGCGCCTGAAAGAACAGTAGGCCTACCATCACGTCTTAAAGCAGAACTTATTCCACTAAGGGAAAGAGACAGAGCTATACAGGGTGTCTAGCACCATCTCTTTCCTTCATTGGAATAAGTTCTGCTTTAAGAAGGCATGGTAGGGCAGCAATGCCAAACAAAGAACTTGTAATAACTTTGTTAGTTTGCTTCTCGCTAATCGCCGCCGGTGTTGCAATACCTAAAATTATGCTTTGTTTTGTTTCATTTTTATTGCTTTAAGCTTCTGGATATTGTAGTGATGATAATTAAATTAATAATTATTGTTTCAATTTTAGAGTTTTGCCTTGAACTGTGGGTTTTGAACGGTATGTGTGATGGTGAGATTTTTTTTTGATAGATATTCTTGCTCGTGGCTAAATAATATCAAGTTAAGCAATATTAGGTTAAGCAGCGTGGGTTGGTCTGTAGATGGGTCACCACCCATACCGAAATTCCTCAGTGTCTCGGTTAGCACGTTAAGCCGTTGGTTCAGGCTTTACTTTCGTCTTCGACAGTCGCCCGTCCGTATTCTGAAAGTCTGACAACCAGTCTTATCAAGTTGTATCGTATTACCCAGTAATACTGCTTTGTAGAGGTCAGATAAGCAGTCGCTCCATATAAAATACTGGTGATGGTCAGATGCATCCGGTTAGACTAGGAGGCGACCCTAAAGTAGTAGAAGAAGAAAGGCCAGGTGATGATTCTATCTCAAATTGAAACAAGATATAAGAATATAATATAAAGTCTGTATTATTATAATAATACTAGCTGTGCCCAGTTGTTTCACCCGCTGCTTACCACCCTTATTACTTAGGCCTGAAACTGCGTTAAGCGCGTGTGCGTGTCGCATGTCTGCGCGCGTGGGCTCTGTGGGTACGTGAAAGACCCTGTCACAGGTACCTTGAGAGTTCATTCGCTTGACCCCATATGACAGAATGACACTGCAGTTTTACAATTACTCTCTCTCTCTGTCGAAAGTCATTTTCACAAGCTTTTGATCAAGCGTTATTGACTGAACAAGCCCGCGCGTGTTACCGCTGGCGGGAAGGAATACGTATGTAATATCATTCATTTGCTTAATACCAATTTCGAAAGAATTCATGTTTTTCATGCATCGAAGAAAAGCCGGGAAATGATCTCAAAAAGCGATCATAAAATTTTCCACACACAACCCAATCATACAGAATGGGGCACATTCCGTAAAACACTCGCCAACGGATTCTCATGTCTCATAAACCGAAATTACGAAGCGAACAGACACTGATATTAACATTTTTAATTACTCGCAATCGCACCGCAACGCACAGATTAAATAAACTCCATGTTTTATTGTCGTCGTAAAAAACAATAACAAAATACTGGCCGTTTAGTGACACGCACACTTGTTAAAAAAATAAACAATGCACGCACATGTTGGAGGTTCGAAATTCGAATGTGTTTCTTTTTTGTTTTTGTTTAAAGGTTTGCACTAAATAGCTTATGGCTTTATAGCTCCTGCTCCTATTACATCATAGACAAATAATGCACTGATTTTAGGGCCCATCGTAAATACATTAATACGGAGTTGACTTGAGTTAAACCTTTCAAGGATCAATGAATTTTAAAAAATACTGTTCGTTCTTAGTGTTTAAAACGATAAAAAAATATAGAGACGAACTGGACAAGCAGTAAACAAATAGGCAACTAATAAAATAATAACCAACTAAATATTGACGTTCTTTCTTTTGATTCCGTACGAATACCCATCAACAGATTAAGAAATGAGGTAATTCCTGATTTTCCCTATCATAAATTCGGAAGTTACTTCGCCGTCGCTATTTTTATTTCTTATGGGTTTTTCATTGCGACCGCGGTTTGCGAACTTGAGAATGTTTTATTACCTAATCTTAGTTGTCATTAAGAATGCGTCACAATCAAAAGGATATCGACAACGTACCGTTTTAATTATTATTGTATAGTGCGAGTTTTCTAAATGTGGAAAATATAACGAGGAAAATAACCAAACCTCACATTTTAAGCAGATTTAGCTTCTTGTTGGATTTTAGTTTATATGGTAAAATACTGACATCAGAGTTGAAACTAAAGGATCTGTATTAAACGGCCGCTTTTGTTTTGGTACATTTGTTTATTATTTGTGCAAAAAGTTCTAAGAAATTATTTTTGACGTAACAAAGACACTAAGCTCTTGAATCAATACCCTAAAATAAGAATGGAAACCCAATACAGTGTCAGTCACCACTTAGCACATGTCATGATCTATTTACTAATCGATATTAATCATCGACTCAATTCGTGGAAAGCGATGATAACCAAATTCAAAAAAATAAGCTAAAAGAAAGGAACGGAAAGGTTACTACCATCGGCCACCGACAAATGCATTTAGAGTTAATAACTTCTTCATCTTCAAAAACCTCTTCAATTAACCAATAGACGTTAAAGTATGTCCAGCAATCACTTTCCATACAGGCCGGAAACGTTTTTATACCGATTGTTCTGAATGAAAAAAAAATGAACGAACGACTCAATCACCTTCAAAGGCAAAGGCACAGATACTCAGCCGCTCGTTCAGGAATCAATTAGCGTGAGCACAAAGCTCACAGAATTAGCTGCTGGCTGAAAACAATCCACACGTGTGCCTCGCCGATTAAAAATAAAGCCGACTTAGACAACTCCGTGCGATGTTTGAAAGGATTGGAGGAGCGTTTGGATGTGGTTTACTTTGTAGGTTAGTTGAGTAATGCAGAAAGCAAGTGCACTTGGTCGTTGGGTGAAAAGTATTATTGGTCTTTTTTTCATAACGAGTTTTAGTATTAGCTGGCATTCAAATACACTAAAATTAGTCTTTATACTACTTAAAAGAGAAAAGTTTTTTATGTTTCTATCGAATAAACTCACAAACTACGACACCGGTTTAAAAATGTTCACCAATACAATTTTACATCATCACTGAGTTCATTTTGGAGATATTAGACTAGCTGTGCTGTGGGTTGTGAGTTTTTCGAAAGAGATACCGCGGCCCCGGAACATATAGGGCAAAAGAAGGTACATGGGTAGGTTTTAGTCAGAACAAGTCTGACACTCCTGAGCGGGGAAAGTTATTTGATGATTGCCCACAAATAACTTCCCAAAAAAGCCTTGCCTTTCGTAGAATAAATGTTTCAGGTTTTGTTTTTTATCACAGTTTTCTTAAAGTCGGCATCCTCTATTTTTTATCTTTACTTATATCATGTGACACCTCAAAAATTTCCTTCGTCGAAACCAATTTAAATTGTGTCAGGTCAGCCCAGAAATTCTTACAGCTATTAAAAGTGCTTGAAGCATCACTACTAGCTAGCCCACCAATAGCTATGAAATAATAATGCCTGTATTCCAGCGCACCATCGCCACTACTCGCCAGTAACTTGCCCGTTCAAACGCGCCTCCCTCACTTCCGACCTCAGTAAACAGGTAGGGGAAACATATCAAAAGTTTATGCTACTGAAATGTAAATGTGGCACAAAACGCATCGTGAATGGACTGCCATAGATTTACTTCGCGTTCTACTAGATTTTCAATAGTGGGATGTTTATTTGTATGTTAAGAATAACTTGGTATTTGATTGACGGCTGATTTATTTTATGAGGGAAACGGCAACGAAGTTTTTATTAGATATCACTTCCAGTTGATTAATGACTATGAATTTCTCGTACTTAGAACTTGTAAAGATGCTCGTGTAAAAACGAATCAAC
This sequence comes from Ochropleura leucogaster, assembly GCA_958449745.1. Classification (NCBI taxonomy): domain Eukaryota; kingdom Metazoa; phylum Arthropoda; class Insecta; order Lepidoptera; family Noctuidae; genus Ochropleura; species Ochropleura leucogaster. The sequence goes on along the minus strand of OY288223.1, from coordinate 5,912,052 downwards.
GATTTATTTTATAATAACCAGTATGAACCTTGAAAACATAACATGGCATCACGTCTGAAATTAAGGTGAGGATTGCAGAACAAAACCCTAGTACATAGGACATCTAAAAGCACCCTCGTTAGAAACCGCACCCACGTAAATAAGTAAGTCCGCTTCACAGTCGTCTGAAAAGCAAACTCACTTATTCATAAAAAAGCAATGGTGTTTGTTGTTTCTTTTTCGTAAGGTATCGAGTCAGCCATATTAGTTTTTAGTTTACATTATTATTCGTCGTAATACACCGTTTTATTAGTTTACAGCCAGTAATCACGTCACTTCCTAGAACAGGCACACGTGACGCCTTCCTAATAATTCTTATTTTAAAAATTTAAATACTTTTTGTCGTTCGAACTGGGACACTGTTTATGTTACGCTTTCAGGTACGAGCAATTCAAAATTAGAACGTCATTTTCGGTTACGTTAGCATCCATTGCTGGTTTTGTATGTTTGCTTCGAAAATAACACTGAACATAATAGGTAATGGATTAGGTTATAGTTTAAGACAGATTATCGCCATATTCGAAGTACACCCTCCGGTTTTAAAGGGCGGGTTAGTTAATAGGTGTTTGAGATTTTTTAAGGTGTTATGTCTTAACATAACTCGTGGAACCGCGTCTTTGGGGGTGTGGAGTTACAATAACAACATTTTTTAAATGAATTTCTTATTTATTTTTACTAGTTCGTTAGGAATAGTTACGATTAAATGGGGTATTAAAGTTTTGTTTAGTTTTCAATTCATCTGAGCTCATTAAATTGCTGAGCAATAAAACAGCAAAATGATGTAAACGTTAAAACTTCTTTTAAGACGTGAATATGAAATAATAATTAAAATGAAACATGGGATACCAATTGCTACAACAATCGCACTCGTAGCAAAGTGCTACGGGCTACGAATCTTTATAAACACATTTCTTAAAACAAAATAACAATTATGAATAATAATGTTAATCCTACTAAAATTATAAATGCGAAAGTTTGTGAAGATGTATGTAAGTATGTTTGTTGCTCTTTACGCCTTAACAACCGAATGATTTTGAAGAAACTTCACAATAAGATAGCAAACATATCAGAATAACACATATTATATTGTATATTCTGTCACCAAGCAAGTGAAACGGGGGCGCAGCTAGTATTACTTATAAGCTGAAAATATATGTTATAATTATAAGTAAGTATGTTATGCTTAGTAATGTTTGTGGTCAAGATAGAAAAGTAAAAACCGTGATGAAAGAATCAATTGCCTTGAACAGTTTCAAAACGAACCATCGCAATCATTTTCATTCTTCAACGATCACTTGCGTCAACATAAAACGTTTTTCGTGCCCTAATTAATCAACCAGGCAATTTTCCTAAATTCAATCTTCCGTTCTAAATTCAAAATTCAAACATGGAAGCTCTACCAACGTAATCTCTTCGACAAATTCCCGGAAACTCGCCTAGGTGAGGTTGGTACATCAATCAGTAGTATGATCAATGAGAATGATTTTTGATCAACAACTACTGTTTCAAACAATTGTGTGTACATCAAAGTGAGTTATTATGTGGGTGTGCAGTGGCTTACACCACTAGTGGACAATTGATCAAAAGACAGATTTAGTTGTCTTTGAATGCCAGCCTGGAAGCACGCCAGAGCTTTGATTCTTACGGGGCGCAGAGTAGTGTGAGAAAACAGAGTATATTTAAATGATTTTTATTTTATTGAAAATTGGCTCTTCGGAGTATACCTATCTAAACTAAACTTAGGCCAGAAGACACTAACAACTTGACCGATTAAAATGTTTAAAAATCGTTGTACCTAATACCAATTTTATATTTCTTTCATTCCTCACATCTCAATGTTACAGGTTATACAACGTCTTTTTTGCGGATGGGAAAAAATGGCAAATAACTTCCCCTGCTTTGGGCGAAGTGGGGTGAAGTGTCAGACTTGTACTGACTTTAAAACCCACCCATTTTCCTTGTACTGCCCTTTATGTTCCGAGGCCGCGGTATCTCATTCAAACAACCCCGGCACAACCCGCAACCCCGGTATTTTACAACGTCTTCCAATTTAAGACCACTATTATCATTATCCTTTTTGAGTATAGAATATGACTTTGTCTAGTCAAGGTCTTCTGGTACAGATTACCCTTTCAATTTGTAAAAATATCATGAATAGTTCACCTGACTTATTATCATGAAAACCGAACTCTCTGTCAAAAACTAACCTGTAAACACAAAAGCGTAATTTAGTGTTCTTAGTATTATGGTGTAAGGCGCAAAGTCGAGGCGGTTAATGCGTTGTGTAACACAAACAGGCAGAGCCGGCGCTGGATACTCGCTTTGTGCCTGTCCGGAGTGTTAGACCATAGAATAAGTGGTGTCAGAAGCTCAACAACAAACCAAACCTCAAGAGCTAGGTTAATCTAAATTAAACAGTATTGTTCTGGCGAAGTTAACATTGATAGAATTACTACTGCGGTACCGTATTGTTCAGAAACTAGATTGCGTATGCCAGATAGACAGTCACTCCATGGAAAATTCTAGAATTCTTGGTTGGTTTTACAGTGGTGTTGTTGTTGTTGTTGGTTTTACAGTGATGGTTTTACAGTCTAATGCAGCTGCATTAGACTGTAAAACCGACCTCAGCAAAGTTGCAAAATAAAAGCTTTTAAAAAGCATCGATGATCATATAATCAATATTAAACGAATCAATGCATGATTTGTGCTTGAGCGCCACAGATTTCCGTGCAGGGTATCGTTGACTCTTTTTTTTCAGAATTGGTCATGTTCTATAATCAATCAATCTATAGACGATCTCAATAAGTCAGAAAGAAGGTATCTTTAAAGGACCGCCCACTTCAAAGTATCATACCCATGACCGTGTTAAGAAAAAACGACCAATACTATCTCGTGCCATGCAAAATTGCCTTCGGCAAAGGTCTCATTTTTACTAATTATTCGAGTAGGTGTGTGGTCCTTCTGATGTTTATTTACTCTGTGGTCCTTTTCCCTGACGGCTTGATTGTCCGAGCAAAACGACTACCGGACTCAAGATTGTCAGTAGGATCCGGAATTGAACAGTAAATATTTACATCTAAATATTGAAATGTTAATATAGTCGCATTCTTTCAGGAGATTAAAAGAAATGTTCTGAATGAAGAGAGTTAGAAAATGTAGAAGTTAAAATAAGTTTATGATTAATTTGTGTTTCCAGACTTTTTTACCGTAACTAGAACTGATTTTTTTTGCAGGAAAACTTTTTCACGAGTTGATGAGTATGGAATTTTTTAGGTTATTAGGTAACCTTTGTAACATGTATACGAAAACATCTATATTTTCCATAAAACTAGTATTTTATACCTATTTCAGCAAACATTCTTTTATATTAGCTTTAAATTAACACAATGAACTGACGTGTGTTCACATAATATTTTTAAATCTATTTCCATACGTGAGGAATTGTAATTGGCATTCTGGCGTCTATGATTTGTTTCTTTTGTTAAGTTTTTAAATAGTCTTCCAAAGCGTTGTACATAAATTATCCGATGAAAAACTAATAGATGTTTTAAGCAAATAAATGAGTTTTAATTTGAAGATGTTTTTTTAATTTTTTAAATAACAAACAAAGTATTTAGATTCTTTGAACGAACCTGTATATTTTATGCTTATTCAACTATTTTTATAACTACTTTTACTTGCCTTTAATTTTTTTATAACTTTTAATCAACTTTTTACGTTAATTCACGAATGTCGGACCCCTCGCAGAATGTTACAAACAAAGCACACTCGCAAACCGCACTAATTTCTTACATTTCATATCAAACACCTGTAATAACCATAAACAATGCTTTTGTAAACCTTTACAGTTTACACGTCATCTCATTTTCTCTCCGCGCCAGCCACGTCCTCAGGTAATCCGACGACTCGCGCCAAACGAAACGCATGTCATTTGTTTTCTTCGCGCGAGTAGATGCCGATGCCGTTTAGTAAGTGTAAGTAGTGTAGTGTAGTAAGTGATACTCTGGTACCGTCACGTCACAAGTAGATGTAGCATGTATTTGCTTTTTCTATAGTCTCGTTGGTTGGTGGTAGAAACGCGACTTCTGAGCACGCGGTCTTGCCCCAAGATCGGCCAAAGTGTTATTGGGTTTTTCTATCAGGTAATTCCCGAAGCTAAAAGTCTAGATTTCATTTATGTCAATAAGCTCGCCCCCTATTCCCCTGGACTTAAATACACCTGTACTATCTCCTTCAAAGACCACGGGTCAGTAGCTTTTGCTTTTTTTTCTCTCTGGATGGAGCAGAAGGGTATGTCAGACTATATCCCATTCATATTCGCACTTTTACTCTTTATGTTTCGGAGCCGCGGTATCTCTTACAAACCAACTCGCAGCCCCGGGGTATCTCGTAAGCTCGTGGCCAAGCCATAAGAACCATTATAAACAATACTTCTTTATACCTTTACACATCATCTCATTTCATTTACAATGACGACCAAAAAAACTTGGCACACATTCTTCTTTCTTTTATTTCATATTCGCGTCAGGAGTACCAATTATTATCAAAAGCTGCCAGTAATGATGAAAGGAACTCTTTGACTTTCATGTCTATTAGGTGCGCTTTGTAGTGTAATTATAGACTGTATTGTTTGATAATTCGCAAAACGAAACGTCTGTTGTTTCCTTAAATGTTGTTAATAACAACATTTATTGTTGGTAGTGTTTTGTTATCATAATTATGATGTTATTTTTTGATCTAATTAAGTTTTGGTTGGCTTACAGTCTAATCGGATGCAGCTGAATCCCAGTACCTATTTTATTTGGCTGTTTATCTGACCTCCACTACCCAGATAGCACTGTTTTTTAAGAAACCCTAGTAAGACTGTCAAAGTTATTTGACTACACGGTTGGCGCAATGGCTGACCGATAGACTGCTGCGCTGCGTGTCGCGGGTTCGATCCCGAACAAATATTTGTATGGCTTATAGTTAGTGGTTTATTGGGTCTGGCTGTTTGTATATGTGAGTTTAATTGTTTGTATACTATACGTACCCACGGTACAGGAGACATTCCTAGAGTGGGGCAAATCTTTACTATCCTTATCCTTACTATATGTTTTTTTGTTCAGTTTGTTTGTTTGTTACCTCTTCACGCTTTAATAGCTAAACCGATTTTGATGAATTTTGGTACAGAAATAGATGGGAACCAGGAGACGGATATAGGCTTTTTTATTTTCTAAAGTGGGATGTGAGCGAGAAAGAGGGAAGAAAAGGAAAACTTAGCGTGGCTATTACAAAGGGAACTGTGTTACCCCGAATTTAACGCGAGCGAAGCCGCGGGCAAAAGCTAGTCTTTTATATGTTCACATCATTAATCATTGAAAATGTTATGTTGGTAAGTCGTGAGTAATGTCGTAACTATACGGTGTCCTCTGGTACCTTACTCCTTGTGAACGGTCTTATTGAAAACAGAAGAAATTATTTTATGGAAAATGAATACTTATCTGAAAAAAAATCCTTACGCGATACTCTAGCATTCCTATGCAATTACGGCTAGTAGATGAGTAGTCCAAGTTGATGGCGAGACGACTCGAGGTCACCGTAAATGGAGGTATGTGTAGCTAACCATCCGTCCGTCTAATGACGACAGCCCGTGTTAACGGCGTGTTCCACGCTGCCTCAAAGAGATGTCAGCAAAACAGAGGGACTTGCCAGGGCTACTGCCTTCCGGGTTGTTCGAACGAGATACTGCGGGCATGATGGATACGGCAGGCTGTTAATAGCTGCATACAGATTCTCAAAAGATTATGAATAATTTAAAAATAATCTTTTCATATTGACAGATATTGACTAAAGACAATATATTGCAAAAATCGTTGAAAGCCTGTTAATATTTCTACTATGACAAATTCTCCCGATTAATATTCTCCTAACATCTTCATCATCATTTCCCTGCCCTTGTCGCATTCTATTTGGGGTCGGTGCAACACGTTTTCTTCTTCAATTCAATATAACATTTACACATTTGATAATATTTACGTAGAGTACAGTAGTGATCGCAAGCAAGACTGCTGAGCATGAGGATGTGGGTTCGTTTCCCGAGTTGGGCAAAGAGTTATTAGGTTTTTCCATCAGACATTTCACAGTCACAGCCACGGAGTTTGGATTCGTACCTGGTTCATTGCAAAAGGCTCTCTTCCTTATAAATGGAGACGAAATTAAACATAACTGGAGAATTGAGGTTGTATTGGAGTATATTATGTGTGTTAGGTACACCTCTGCTTAACCGTACGAGGATTCCAGGCATGATGTTATAACATCATGCCTGGAATCCTCAGCAAAATTCCCCACATATTATAAATAATATGTGGGGAATTTTGCTGCTTGCCGCGCGTTAGATCTCCGCACGGAACAAATTATTGTATGGCCTACAGATAGTTGTTCCGGATCTGGCTGTTTATGTATGTTAGTTTAAATGTTTGTAAACGCACCAACGATACAGGAGTATTTCCTAGTGTGGGGCAATATTTTCATTAAAAGAAAATGGTTTATACGGTTCCACACATCAAAAGGAAAACACGGAACCCTTATGGGATCGCTTTGTGTTGTCCGTCTATCTGTCTGTCAAGACCATTTATCTCGGCAACGCGTACGTTATTATAATCCTTACTAATATTACAAAACCGAAAGTGAGTTTGTTTGTCTGTTTGTTACCTCGTCACGCTTTAATGGCTAAACCGATTTTGATGAATTTTGGTACAGAGATAGTTGGGAACCAGGAGACGGACATAGGCTAACATTTTGAAAAAAGTGGGATGTGAGGGAGAAAAAGGAAAGAAACGGGAAAATTCAGCGTTGCTATTACAAATCAATAAGGCGCTACCGAATTTTACGCGAGCGAAGCCGCAAGCAAAAGCTAGTTGAAAATAAAACCATATTCTTAAGACCATGGTCCTTTGGAGCTGTGAAAAAATCAATCCTCTATGTCTATGTAGTCAAAAGATATGGCCGTTAACGTCACAATCACAAGTTTGTACGGAACCCGCGGTGCGCGGTCCTTGGTTCCTTCTCAAACATTCCTATAACTAGTAACCGGAGCCCCATACATCTAATTGCAGATGTGCTCGTACTAAAATAAATTATTTTAAATGTAAATACGCGCGATTGGCGCAATGACAGCTTTTATTACTAACGTTGGACGTCACCGATATAATGCTAACCAGCTTTATATAGTCCGTGAATCATTGTTAATTAGTGTTAGACTTTATTTGGATTACCTAGATCGGGTTTGTTTGAGAAATAACAGGGTGCTATCTAGGTATAGGTAGGTACAGTCGATTTAACTTGCATTTGACCACCGTCTGCTTGCAGCACTCAGCCGCTATAAATGCTTAAAAACATTCTCTTTATTTGTCTTTTTTTTAATTCCTATTGGTCAATCAACTAAGAACATTAACCTTTAAAGGACCGCCATTATTTACTTCAACTATCCGTCAAGCTCCACCGGGCGGGCTCTTTTCGTAAGCGTAATCTGATTTTAAGACTTATTTTTACTACAAAAACAGTTTCAAAGCGGTCGGGGTTTGGTGGCACAAATTTGTGCTAGCGGGGCTCAACTACTTGTTTACTGGCACGTTTTTGTGCCGCTGGGGCTCAAGAGGTTAAAAATACTTTGATTTTTTTCAAAAACAGAATTGATAAAAAACAAATCTCGCATATTAGGTATAGGTTCCGTATCTTAAAAGGAAAACGGAACGCTAATAGGATGACTTTGTCTGTCTGTCTGTCAAGACCCTTTATCTCGGGAATACGAGGAAGTATCGAGTTGAAATTTAAACCATATCTTGTCCTTTGGAGCCGTTAAAGTCTGTGCAGTCAAAAGATATGGCCGTTTATATTGCAAGTTAGTACGAAACCCTGTTGTTTATAGTCTAACTAGCTTCCGCCCGCGACTTCGTCCACGTGGCATAGTTACTTTGGGCTAACGCTAACTTTAACCCGCATGAAGATCGAAAAAAATGTATCTTCCTCTCCCCTTCTTCTCTCTAACTCCCCATTATTCCCTTATTTTTTTTTAAATAGCCTATGTCCGTCTCCAAGGTCCCAACTATCTCTGTACCAAAATTCATTAAAATCGGTTTGGTCATTAAGGCGTGAAGGCGTACCAAACAAACAAACTCACTTTCGCTTTTATAATATTACTAGCTTTCGCCCGCGGCTTCGCTCGCACGCCAAGCAGACCTGCAGTTTTTTTTGTTTCCCTTTTCTTCCCTCGTTCTCCCTCATATCCCACTTTTTTTAAATAAAAATTAGCCTATGTCCGTCTCCCGGTTCCCAACTATCTCTGTACAAAAATTCATCAAAATCGGTTTAGCCGTTAAAGCGTGAAGAGGTAACAAACAAACAAACAAATAAATAAACAAACAAACAAACTCACTTTCGCTTTTATAATATTATATATAATATATATATATATAAGTAAGGATAGTAAAGACTAGTTGTCCTGCGCGGTTTCACAAGCGTCTTTGGTTACTGCCGCGCTCCCGTGGGTAGATCCGTGTTATTTAGCCTATGTTACTTAGTGATAACTAAGCTTTCTAATGGCAAAATATTTGTTTAAATCGGTCCAGTAGTTTTTGAGTTTATTCGTTACATACAAAAATACAAATCTTAGCTCTTTACTATATCAGTGTAGATGGAGGTCATGTCGACGCGGACGGCACGTTATTGTTCCACGCGCATTCATTCTCAAAGAGATGTCAGCAAAGCAGTTGGCCAGCCAGGGCCACTGGCTGCCGGGGCTGCGGGTTGTTCGAAAGAGTAACTGCGGCCCCGGAAAATAACGGCAAAAGAAAAAACATGGATCGGTTTTAGGCAGTACAAGACTGACACTCCCCTTCGCTCCGCCCAGAGTTGGGGAAGTTATTTGATGATTTCCCAACCGCAAAAAAAAGGCTATATGTATGTACATACATAAGTAAAAATACATAAGTTGTAAGAAAAAAATGCAACTGGTTTGTGGTCATTCTTTCCCTCCAATATCATCTTGGTGTAATCAGTCTATCGCATATCCAAAATATTTTTAATCTATAACCTCGTTCTTTTTAATGAACGTTCCGTTTTACGACAAGTGAACGATCATCGAGGCATTAATGGCGGCGCTTCCGGTTCATTAGCATTACACATAGCACGTAAAAAATAAGCTATTAAAGTATGAAATTTATTCGTAAAACATTCGCTGGTTTTATGGCGATTTAGGAGGAAATTCTGTGGAATAGAGCATTTTGTTTAGAGAAGCTGTTACTGATACATTGTTACAGCAGAGTTGATAACACTTTCTGATCAAGCTATACATTTCCAGTATAACATGGCCACTATTTGTTTTGATTTTCAGATTTTTGAGGGATGCTCATAAACTGGTTTGTGTAGCTCGATTAGTCGTCATGCTTACAGTTAAAATTCAGTGGCTAAAGAAATGTGTCAATTAAGGAACGAATTTAATTTTGATTTTAGGTCTTCAATGAATTAAGGGGAATCAAGAAAGCTAGATAAAAGCGCTGAGCTTCTGTGCTCTGCTTTAAAACTATTTGGAACAGTGCCGGATTCCACGTATCAAGAGTAGCCATTGCTACGGGCCCCGCGCAAAATGGGGCCCCACGTGTAGTGTCCAAACCAGCCCACTTCCATTTAGGCGTATTTTGAGGAAGTCATATTTTAACCCACCACCAGTCGCTACAATGATAATCGGTCAACCGATCGATGGTAGTATCAAAAGCTACACGAAAATAACTTTAGTTTTAACTTCATTCAAAAAGTAAGCTCCGCTCACACTGCAAAATATTATTTGGGATGTGCCTTCTCTGGTAGATCTTGATCTAATGGCCTCTCCATAGAATTTGCTACGGGCCCCTTCGCTTGCTTAATCCGGCATTAGAAGCTCCGAAAGCTTGAGAAATATGAATTGTGAAATCCTTGTGATGCCTGCGGCAGACTAGAATAGCTTAACACAATAACCGGATTCACCATTCAAGTGATACTTAAAATTGAACAAAGAAGGTATCAATCTCCAAATATTGGAACACTAACCACTGCACCACAAGAGCCATTACAAGCACACCACTATTACACAACCTATCACCTCCGTGGCTCCGTACCTTGCGAGCCCAAATAAAGAGTTCGTGGAAGGCCACCCAGCGCGGGCGCAGCTGACAAACAAACCGACGAAGCACAGAGCACAGTAGCTGTGTACGGTTTCAGTGGAAAATTGGTGCAGATACCCTACTTGAAATTTTGGGTGTCCAAGAAATGGCTTGTTTATAGTGGTGGTGCCCATTATTGGTGTGGTTATCGAGAGTTTAGTCGCCTATGACTGACGAAACGTTTGGCTGAATGAGTGGCAGTAGCGCTGCGTGTCAACCGTTCGATCCCCGCAAGGATCAAATATTTAGATGGATGGAGTTTAAATATTTGTACCCACGATTCAGAAAAATTCCTAACGTAGAGGTCAGGAATCAGGAATCTATCAGAGATGAAAAACCTTACAGAAATTGCGAAGGCATATTAATAAATGTTAAATGTTGTTTGTGGCATACCTCGTTCTTTTTAGTTTGTTTTACGACAGCTAGAGAAACTAGAATATGAAAAGTGGCTTAATTGTCTTCATAATATATACTGACTTGTTTGTTTTCCTTGTCCAGTACAAGTTATAACTCCTCTACGGGAAGGTTACTGTAGAGGTTTAATACCATTAACCAAAACCGAGTCCAGGTTGGTTTGCTATGACGTTCGATTACTCAGCTTGTCTCAATAAATATAAATAGAGAATAGAATGGCTTTAGAAGTGTGTGACAAGTATTGCTGAAAATTAAATGATAAACTAAAATATAGTCTTAAAATATATGGTGCATCAAAAGAACATACGAAATAAATATTGGTGTATCTTACAGTACCTTCAAAAACCAGCTTAGAATTAATTTAATTTTATACTTTTTGAGATTAACTAACTAATTATTTTGACTGCTAACCTATTTCGGAAAATGAAGCTGAAGACGTGCAGGTAACATCTTTGCTGTCACGTACCAACTAGACAAGCTTTAAAAAACTATACACAAGGTTACGGCTTTTTCAAAAACAGGGAGTGAAAACTATCTCTTCGTTTTAGGAGTTTAATGAACCGTTTGTTTATTTTGTTAAGAGATTTTTATGTCTTATAGTAGTTTCTGAAACCACTATAATCACACACAAAAGTTATCTTAACCAAAATAAGCACATCAAAACGAAAATGATTAGGAAATCAGTCCAAACATCTCAATGAAACAGAAAAACATTTATTTCAAAAGACATTAAAGACAGCAAAACTAATATTTTTCCGCCACAATAGTAACTTCTATTCGTGTACTGATTAATTTATCTATGTTTACAGTCGCAGTTAATCGAGAATGGATGAAACACAGGCGCATTGGAAACGTTGGAAACTCAATAAAATCGGAGTAACATATACAATGGACTGGTATTTATTTAAGTGGTATTATTGGTACACCACCCGCGGTTGAGCAGACCACACATAAAACCGATCTCGACTTTACGATCTTTATTGTTCTCTGAGTACCAACACCTTATTTTGATACTGACTTTATTTTGTAGATGATGTAATGTCCAGTCTAGGTGGTTTGTTGTGGACGAGATTCTATGCTTGACCGTATTTTTTTTATGTATGTTCATCGATGGCTCTGCCAACTGTGGACTGATTTTCATAATTCCTTTTTTTATTTTATACTTTTGAGGTAGCCCCATATCAATTTTCGTCTATAATGCATATTTTTCTTCGATGTATTGGATGATCTGCTAATCTTTTAGTAACAAAAATGAATACTCGATAAAATATTATGCTATAATGTAATCATACCTTAACTGAAATGAAAATCGTTGTTGCAAAAAAAAACCGCCTTCCTAAAAAAAACAATAAGTGGGAAATAATTCTACTTCCAGAAGTCGATGACTTTTGTTTGTTTCAGTGACTTTTTTTTGCAAAAAAGTTTTTTATCTCAGTTTGCGATCCAGTGGGGTGACATAGATGTCGCTCTTAGGTTTCGTCTTTCCTTAGAGTAGCAGCAGAATAGTCCCCAAGAAAGATTTTTATTTTCTCGTTTAATGGGATGGTTTAGTGATGGTCCAGAGGTTAAGCGCCTCACCTCTCATGCATGAGGATGTAAGTTCAAATCCGGGCAAGTAAGAATGTGACTTTTTCAATTCATATGAACTTTTTAAAGTTTGTCTTAGACATCGCAGACATTGGTAAAGAAAAATCGTCTTAAGTAACAGTGGTAACTGTAGATCAATACTCGTTGCTTCTCTGTATGAGAAGAGGCTTTTGTCCAGCAGAAGGGACAGTTAGAGGCTGGTATTATTATCAATGAAATAGAGGTCAAGTTGAACCAAACATGAGGTAGCTGCGACTAATTTATCTTGGAGTGAACCCCTTGAGCTGCTAAAAACGATGACCAGATTTTATACTTATTATACTGCTAGCTGCGCCCACCGATTTCACCCGCGTAGAGCGCAATATAACGTATTTTATAAGCCTATTGGTTAATCCAGGGTATAAACTATCTACATTCTAAGTTTTATCCAAATCGGTCTTAGCGTTCTATCGATCTAAAATGACCTGAGTCGTCAATGGGTTGACCTGAAAATATTAAATTTATTTATTCTTTTTTGTTTTTATTGAATTGTTTGATCGCAAGACCTAGCTTTTGCGTACCGTACAAACATTTGCTGCGTTTACGATTCTACAGCACTATTTGCGCCATCTATTATTAGCATTCACAGCCATGGAAAATAGGAATCACAGAGAATATATAAGTTTAGCTATTCGTTACTAGGTGGCGCTGTTACATGTTTTCCGTGAAACCATTTTGCCTTGTGGTGATTGCTTCGAATCTACTCTCAAATTGTCGCATATTTTGCGGCAATATACGATGTTGTTATGAATTTTCAAAATCGAATGCACCTTTTTTAGAATACACAAAATAAAAATATTAAAATTGTGCTGAAAAAATGTTTTTCTTTTCTTGTGTTTTCTCAAATCAAATTGAAAGTCAAACAACGCTTGTAGTAACGAAACGTAATCTGTAAAAAGTAAAAACAAAATGTGCAAAATGACGTTTGTTGACAGTTGCGCTTTGTTATCGTCGAGATTATTTTCTACATTAACCCGAAGATCTAAATTCGTGTGTAAAAATTCAGTCAGATTTCATATGGATATAGGAGATGATGAGAAGTCAGCCATGGAACTCATCAATATACCGCCGATCGTGTCTATATACCGGCACTCTCTGCATACCTTCGATGACAGCCGCAAAAGTGAACTTCAGGCTAACTTAGACAAGCTAAAATCTATGATGGATCGTTTAAAAGCTGAAGATTTGGGCTACGATAATAATTTGAAAGATCAATCGCTTTGGAAGCATCCCAACAAGGCCCCATGTACGTATATAGAAGTGTTTCAAAACAGCCAAATAAATATGAGTATTTTTGTTTTAAAACCGGGCTTTAAAATGCCGCTCCATGACCACCCACACATGCATGGGCTTCTTAAGGTGATATCTGGCGCAGTGAAGATCAGGAGTTTTTCTGAGTACCCTGTAAAAGAGTCGGTAGATCCAGTAGAGTTCCAAGCTCGTGCGAAGAAGGAGGCAGCGCGGCTGGCGGCAGGCCCCCATAAGCGACGAAAACTGTATGCTGAAGTCACATGTCAGAAAATATGTACAGATAACTCTAGAACCTGCATCCTTACACCAACAATATCCAACTATCATGAGATAGAAGCTCTTGAAACACCCGCAGCATTCTTCGACATCCTCTCACCTCCTTATGACACATTAATTGAAGGTATTGGACCGAGACGATGTCGCTACTACTTTGTTTCTAATGAAATAAGCACCAATTTAGTGGAACTGCAAGAAACTGAAGTGCCAAAATGTTTCTACTGTGATCAAGCACCATATTTAGGACCAATTCTTGGTTAGGTACAAATTTATTAATTATTAGGTAGCTATTTGAGGAATTTAAAATTAAAAGTTTTAACATTATGTTATGTTCCTGGCCATAAAATATTTTATTGAATAATTTCTTGCTTCTAAATCTTGAATGTGAACGTAAAAATATTTGAATGTCTGCTTCATGTTAAATGTCAGTATTTGTATGTAAACTAATCATATTCACAACCAATAGTCAATTTATAAATTATGGTATTACAATATATGCCGCACAACAACATTCTACTAGTTACCATTAAGTTTAGCAGTTCTCATAGATATGTAGAAAACAGTATAAAAATATTCCTAGCTAAGGTTTCCTGTTGTAAAATTCATAGATAAATCAATTGTATTTTTTAATAAGTAGCAGCTTCCTATAACAAGACATTCATACATATTTCAATAAATGTATGTAGTTAATCCCACCTACAATAACATAAAATACAAATATTGGCCCATATATTGGTGTTGATAATAATAAATTATATTGTTGTTAGCGGTGATCATGTTGAGTATTTGAAGAATTCAGTATATTGTCGATTTTATCATTGTTGTTAGTTTACTAGAATTCTACGTCTAAGTCAAAATTTATGTACGTTTTTATTTTATGCACTATTCTTTCTCCAATACGTAATTTCTTGGAATTTACAAATCAATTGTAGTTAATCATAGGTTTGAAATATTTTTTATAATTCTTTTTGCTACAGTTGAGACTATAGAACCACTGTGAGTTTCCTTTGCACAATATTTTTACACTTGGCCTGAATGTTTTGAAACACATATAGTTTATTTTCACAACTACCCACATGTCACTTGTATTGTTTTTGTTAGAATAGTGATTGGCCATTGTCCTTTGTTGACTTAGCTCTTATATTATAGTGACAACGTCTTCACAATTGCCATGGTGGACTGCTCTTTCATCATCAATCATCATCACAATTAAAACTATGGTTAATTTATGGCATTACTTTATGATAAATAGACAAGTCAAATTGTTTTGAGGCTCGAAAATATGTATTACAATTTTACATTCTACAAATGACAACAAAACATAAATAATTATTAGTTATGAAATTACTGTGATTCTTTTTTTTCGATTTTTCGAGTATATCTTATTTCTTTTGCACTGTCATGTTTTGTTTTTTTTTTTATTAAGTATGATGTGTTTTATGTCATTTTAAGACTAAAGTGAAATAAAATATGAACATTCCAACATTTATCACACTTACCCTTTAAAATTGATTTCATTTGTCATTAAAAGGAGAGCATTATTGATTTAATTATCTGATCTCTATACATTTATTAGTAATTTCATTGTAATAGTTAGATATAATTCTACTCTAAATATTGCACCTTTTAGATGTATTCGTAGGAAAGCGAAACTTGATTTCCATTGTGATGTAAGAATTGAATTTATAAAATTTTAACAAAATTAAATGATTGCACTGTTATTATGTAAGAAATTTTATAGAAATAAGTTTCGTTTCCCGGAAGTAGTATTGATGTTTTATTGTTAATAAAAAGTTTATTTGTTATCTACGTTTATTATTTGTGATCTTTAAATTCAAATTGGTGTAGACGATCTCAATAATCTACTCGAATCGTTCCTTGCGAAAATACTGGGGCCTTAATCTGCTATTACAATAGTGTCAGAATGGTCGATCACTGATCGCATAATGGTTGATTTTGACAAGTTTAGTATGTAGCAGATTACGAAACTTGTCAAAATTAACCATTATGCGATCAGTGATCGACCGAGCAGACTAAGGCCCCTGGTATTTTGATGCATCTGATCAAATTGGGAGCTGCCCTAAACATGGTTGCAAAAGAAAAAAAACGAGTAGGTAGTCATTAATTGATTTATTGAATTATAACATCAGCATAAACTAAATAATAATTAATCACACAACAATTGCACACATAATAGATTTGAACAAATATTGGCAGAACATCAACAGCTGGTACCAATGGCTGGGAAAACCACATCACAACAGCTAGCAACAAATTCGCATTCCATTCAATGGAACAATGATAAATCTATCAAAACAACTTTGACTTTATCTCATGACGGTGTTCTTCCGGAATTTTATCTCAAATATTATGATGATTTCGTAGTACTACTTCAACCGCTGAAATATTTATCACGACCCCTTGCATGTTGTCGTGTGAGCAGAAGTTGGCAATGCATAGGTTATCATAATGCCTGGGTACGTGGTAAACTTCGTTGGTCTAGTAGAACCTACACTTTAATTCAAAACTAATACATTTTTGGGTAGACTCTTTTCGTCACAGAACGGCCAGCAAAACTGAATGTTTGTAGGTAAGTTTTCTCGCCTTGCTATGCCGAATAAGAGCAAGCCGAAAGTATGCCAAAGATAGCCCACACCAGCTTTCCTTTCGGAAACATTCCAAAATAATGATTAATTTATTTGCAAGCATTGCATGTTATAGCAGTTAATATGACACAAGGAATGTACAGCCAAATTTATATCTACTTTGGAATTCAAGCTCGTACTATAAATGCAACTATAGGATGGATAACAATTCACTGGTTTTTAAAACTTCAAGCTTGCTGGTAATTATCATTAGTCTAATATGTGATAGACCATCTTTTGGTACTGTAGGTAGGGGTTACAAGAAATGAACAGGGTATGACGGACATCGATGCGCAATCTGTTACCATGAATTCAGTTCAAAATCATACAGCTTCCCAACATAGAAATGATGGTGAGGTTGATCTTAGTGGGTAGTTTTCGCTACGAATGTTTCAGTTATATCCGACGTAGGTATATATATACGCTTTGGGGTCTACAATCATGTGTTGCTTTCATATGGGAAACGGAAAGGACGTTAACACACCTATGAGTGGCTCTTTGAAAGTCGTTACGGGTAGTCAGAGGCCCGGAAGTCTAACAGCCAGAAGCCATGTAAAACGTTACGCTGGAAGTGGACCCCTAACGTACTTGGAACAAGGCTTGCGTTACGTTGCGTGTCGGTTGCCCTAACACCATTTATTATATTTAAGTATGGATACCGGACCTATACCTGTTATCAAATGTTACGTCGCCATATATTCCAATATCAGTACATTCTCTATTATCTAACTGTCAATCTTACGATACATACTCTTATCTCTACGTTTATCAGACCATGTACACATTTTTTCCCTTGAATGGTTTTAATTTTTTATCGTACAAACATTATTTTGGACATAAACAATTTTGAAACATTCATATCATTTTTTTTTCGAGAATTTGATGAATAATATTGGACGTATCGCAAATATACAGGTACTGTTTATTATCTACCCTATGCGCGTTTTCAAGAACACTTGGCGGTACCTAAATGCAAGTACATAGATTCAACTGGGACTAGAATTTAAAACCCAATAGTTGCAAGAGCTGTTTTTTATTTTCCTACAAAAAATAATTAATGTAGTCACATCAATTTTTGTTCAGACCGATGTAACCCTTTTTCACATCGGGAATCCCTTCACCATTGATAAACAACACATGCAGGTATTAATATCTATTGTACACCGCTTGGCAGGGTCCTGTAGTTAACTTTATATCAAACTTCAACTGATGAGTTAGTTAGACAATGAATGTGAAATCGAGAGTAGTCCATGACCTAGAAGGTTCTATCGATTTTTCAATTAAGTGATATGACTTCGTTTGCTAAGCTTGGGTCTGTTAAACTCGATACTCCAACATGGGGCCTTAGACAAGTTCATGCTAGCCTCAGGGCATTAGGGAATCGATCTCGATTCCAAATCGATTGGATTCGAATTTGATTCCCTGACGGAAAGTATGACCTACTGGTAGTTGTTAAGGTTCTGGTTGTTTGTGTATGTGACTTTAACTCACACAAACATGAAGGAGAAATTAATAGTTTGGGGCAACGTTTTTCTACAAGATACATTAGAAGCAATCTAAAAAAGCTTTGAAACGATTGTTAACAGGTTTTGAGAAGTTTTTCGATACATTTTTAAATTTTCACCATCGTTATTCGTCACTTTGGTAGGGTCATATGTGCGTTCATAATAATTTAGGTAATTAGGTAATAGCCAGTATCAATGAAAGATTACAAAAATAATTCTGGATTAGCGATACGTCCAATAAAACATAGTTTATTGAGACTAGTTTGTATTTATCACAACGCAGAATCAGAATGAAATAAACAGTACAAAAGTTTGTTATTTGATTGCAAAATACAATTACAAGAAAAACGATAAAATGTTTAGTGCAAAATATAAAAATATTCAAGAATCGAGATAACGCTATCGAGACATATTGAGCAGTTTCAATTCCGGTGATTTTTGTTACTTGATAGATTTATGCGCAGAAGGACAAATCTTCACAACACTTGTATATTGATACAAATACAAGTGTAAAGTCTGCGAAACTGTCAACATAAATACTTCAAGGTAATACGTGGTCGCCGATCATACGTAATTGTTTTTTTTTTTTGTAAATGTTTTCGTTACCTATGTATTAGTTTTTTGTGTTTTGTATCTAAAAGCCTTTGATGCCAGGAAATAGAAGACTGGTAGACTTGTAGGTACTGACTAAACAAAAGTATTCCTTCTTTCGCCTTTTGTGATTCGAAGCTGCGGTATCTTTTAAAAAGAAAACCCTGGCAGGTCGAATAAACATCTTAAACGGACTCCAGTGATCTAGACCTAGCAATTTCAACCTTTGATAGTAAAAAAACCGACTTCCAAAAAATACTGAAAATAAGTTTACCTACTTCTAAAGTCGGTGACTTTTGTTATTTTTTTGCCACGGACTTCCGGAAGGATATTCACGTGACAAACATACATTCAAATTGAGAACCATTTTCAAAGTCGGTTAAAAATTAAAGATGGATGTTAGAATTGTCCTTCTGCACACATTTTTGTGGTAACAAACTTTAAACAAAATCTAATCAGAAATATTAGCAGAATTCTATGATAAAATGTATTTTACAATTACACGTGCACCTACTTAAAGGAAATGCATAGTTTCATTATGATACATTCTCACAAAAATATTTTTAATAAGATACAATTTATATTTTCTCAATCAGTCCTAGTCACAATTCCGAACGGTAGCTTTTACTCACAACTTCCAATATCCTATTTATTTATCATATCCATAATTTTCATACAAAATAATTTTTAACAGCAAAATAGCTTAATAATGTATTTTATTTTAAATATTTTCTATTCTTTTGTTAAATAATTAGTATAGAATTATTAAAATCCTTATCGGTTAGATAGTTGTTTAAATATCTAATATTCAATAGTTAAAAATTTGAAATATCATAAAGGGTTGTTGGATTTTCAACGTTCGGCAGTAGGCTAAAAGTTGCTTGTGCAACAGAGAGCTCAATATCCCGTACGACATTTCATAATTCAACAGTCAGTTATATAAATCCAGTCTAAATAATTATGATGGTCGATAATCTTTGCAAAAATGTTTTACAATTTTAAGCATACTACTACTTATTATAAAATTGTAAGTATATTTTTTTAGTTGCGCAGGCGACTTACTTGCTGTCCCTGCGCATCTTTTGCGGGTAGATATAGGGTAGTTGACAGTTGGTTTCTTTTTAAATTTTGTTAAGAATAATTATATTCTAAGACAGTTTTTTGTGAAAAATCACTATAGAAATATTATTTTGAGCTAATTATAAAAAAAACATCAACTACCCTTCTACTAATATAATTGTGAAGTCGCTCAATATTCACAAAGGCTATTCTTCACTGCATAAAAGCTCTTAAATCTATGAAAACGGCCGAAAACTCAAACCGACGTCCATTTAAATTCTCCTCTAAGTTCATGCTGTCTGTTTTACTTCAAAGTGAATTGTCGAATCAAAGGACTTCAACCCGCTTGCACCATACATTAATGAATGGGTTTAGCGTTGCCGTGGTAGCTATTGCAAGAAGCCCTCTATTTTTGCCAGTTATTTCAATATAACAGAGATTCTAATCTGTTTTTATTAAACAGTAAGCAAAGCCGACTTCTACTATTCAGCCTATGTCAAGTAAATTGTAAAAAAAGTTAGATTAAAAATCAAAATCAACAATTGAGAACAAAATATTTCGATTTGATACAGTTGAACATAATATAGAACTGTGGAGTCGACTGGAACGATGATTTAAACATGTTTTTTGGCAAGCGGGCTTAACCTTCACTTAGTTTGAGTAATCGACAGTTTAAGGGCAGTGTTTGGGTACAATGAAAATGCATGCGTGGACATTGTTTTACTACATTTAATATTGGACAGTATCTTATTCAATAAGGTTTCACCTGAGCTGTTTGTTATTTTTCAACGCCAATTTGTAGAATTTTTAAAAAATAATTCTACTACTAAACACATTAAAAGGAGAACTTAAATGAATCTAAAATGTGAATATAATAATTTTAATATAAGCTTTGCTTTGTAAAATAAAGCTCCTTTTAATGTGTTAGTCAGTACAAAAAATAGTATAAGTATATTAATATGAGCAGAATCAATTTTTTTAATATATATATTTTTCTCAATATTTTTCAGTAGCACCTAGGTACTCTGTTATGAGCAAGAGAGCCTAAATATTAAAGCCTAAAAAGCCTCGTGTTTACTAGACATTAAGGTGAAAATGCCTGGGTCGACCGCGATACTCCTTTTTTTTTTAATGTTTTATTACAGGTTTGTGTTCAGTTATATGTACGTAGTCACTCTCACTTTTTCAATATTTACCAAAAAAGAAAAAGTATTTCAATACAATGATAACAATAGTTGTCGTCTAGTAAATACGAGTCTTATAGAATGAAAAGATTCTTGTAGGTAAAAAATAAAATAAGTATAAAACATTGGTCCAAAATAGAACGCACCTAAACAAACCAATAGGACTAGTAGTGCGTTGTACCGAAATGACTGGAGATTAAAACTATTAGCTAAATTAATAAAATTAATTGCATAATCATATATTTGTCGATTATTCGTTTTTAGAGAATATTAACATCGCACAGCGACAGTTTAATGATAAATTTTTGATTAATTGATAATTCCGTTCAGTTTAGTTGGTTTTTTGTCTAAAGATCTCAATGTAATTTCAGTATTTTTTTTATAAATTACACAAAAAAAAATAGCAAAGTAGCTGATAAAAATATTTTAAAATTTTTAGTCAATTAAAAATAACAAGTCGTCTTGTCATGTGTAAAGCAAATATAAAATTTCAAGTATTTACAGTGTAGTTGCTAGAATTCAATTATGATATTAGAAAAAAAAAACATAACAAGCGATGCCGTCAAATGTTTTTCCCCGAAAGGTTAGTCCTATGTGAATTATTCACATAATATAAATGATAGATCTTTAGACAAACAACTGACAGGTGATAGCGCCAGGGTAGCCAGCCCGCAAAATGTTATGACTCCAACTTAAGTATCCACCTAGATTCCTTCTTTTGCCCTTTATTTTCCGGGGCCGCGGTATCTTTTTCGAACAACCCTTCACCCCCGCATGCGGAGACCTTGGCAGGCCCCTCTGCTTGCGGGCCACGCTGGCGCATCCACCTTACTTGTTCTTGTTTTGTAGATAGATTATGACGAAGAGTTAAGATTCGGTGGGCGCAGTCTCCGGGAGCTCCGGTCTTGGTCCGACGCCGCCTGCGAGGTCGTACACCGCCTGAGTTACTTCTGCTGCTAGCAGGTCTGCTTGCTGTAGAAAGAAATAGATTTTTAAAACATGGATAAAACTTGGATTGGTTTAGAGAAAAAAAAATAGATGGCAATGTTTTTCATGTTGTTTTAAAGTTATATAAATGATTCAATCTAATAAAAAAAAGAATAGGACATAGATGATGTTGCATAGCACTTTTTGTATAAAACGTTGTTACAGTTGTAACAGTTTTTGTTAAGCAAGTGATGGTTGCTAAAAATGTCGTTTGTCTAGTACTTGTAGGAGAGTGACCGAGGTGGCCCTACAATGTTGGAGCGAGACAACACTACAGCAATCAGTCAGCATCCCACTCGCACGTATTACGACCGTGGCTGCCACGAGTTTTCAGTTAGTATAGTGGTTAACCTATGTTGAACTATTTTTAACTTTATTGGACGCTTTACGGCTTTGCTCCCGAAATAACCCATGTGAACAGTTTAAAAGTAGTATCAAATCAAAATCACTTATTTCAAGTAGGCCAGTTACAGATAGATACTTTTGAACTGTCGAAACATTGACAACATTAAAAAATAAGCTACAGTCCCAGTCACAAGGCATAATAGCTGTGAAAGTACTGTAGTTGCCCATTCCAAAGCGTAGATCTCTATGGAGAAGAATGGGCAAGAAACTCCATGGACACTCTTTTAAATCAGAATATTGTTACAAAACCCTTGGTTACAACATTCGTGTTATATGGTAAACTATGAAAAGTACTCGGGGATAATGTAGCTTTCCGCTATAGAAAGAATTTTCGTAATTGGATCAGTAGTTTCGTAGATTACCCCCTTTATACAAACTTACAATACTCTATAATATTAGAATAGATGTTACTGACCTCCCGTGTCTCAGCCTCAGCATACACCCTCACAATATCCTCAGTTCCCGAGGGTCTTGCGAAGGACCTTCCACTGGGATATTTGGCCACTAGCTCGTTAATTCGAGTCTGTAGGCCTTCCGGCTCGGAGCATATCCGTTCAGCATCTGTCGTTTTTACTACGCCTCGGTTCTGGAGGCGAAAAAAAGAAAATGTTTGGTTAGTAATGAGGCAGAAGGGGTTTTGGTTAAATACTATGTACAGATCAATTGTTTAATGTTTAATCGTCGGTACAATTCCGAAAGCTACTGGGCTAACCACAGCGGCAGCCCATAAATGAACAATTAATGCAGTACTTCAAACTTAATCAAAATCAGTTTATCTGTTCAGAAGTTATGATACACACTACAAACTGAGAAAAAGAGAGGTGTTATACCCTTATTTTTCGTCAGTGACAAAGTTAGTAGAATAATTGTTTTAAAAACGTTGTAAGTTAACTTACACATTTAACCGGGGTTTTTTTTTGCGTATGGGAATTCATCTAATGAATTCCCGGAGCGCGGGGGAATGTTAGACTTTTACTGACTAAAACCCACCCATGTTCCTGCTTTTGGCCTTTATGTTGGGCCGCGGTATCTCTATCGAACAACCCGCAAATTTGAACCGTTATTTATCCTCACCTCGACAGTAACCTTGAGTTGCCTGCAGGGCAGGTCGTGGTACATATCCCGCCACTGCACCGCACTCCAGCCGCGCGCACACAGTATGGACTCCACCAGGAACAAGTCGGAGATCGCGTCGCCGACTGTTTCGTTTGTTATTTCAATGAAGTCCAGGAATAATTGGGCGGCTTTGCGTTGGCTGGCCTCTCTGGAGAGAAGAATATAAAAGAAAGAAGAAAATAAAATATTTATTATTTATTAATATTGATATAAACCCACACGTTTTTCATTGGCTATGAAGAAATCATAGAATGCCACCCGATTAACGCAGCGATTGTAGCGTTCACATCACTAATTTGTTCAGAAAATTGGAAAACTATCTCTGTCGGGCCAACATTTGATAAGATATGATCATCGTTCAACATTTCAGCCTGTGGATGTGTACTGCTGGCGATAGGCGTCGCTAAGTCTAAGCTAAATCCCGCCACAGCGTGTCGTGTAGTTAGGGTTGCCAACTTTTTCTGATTAAAAAAACGTATAAAATGGTTTAGATACGAAAAAAATAAAGTATTTCTAAGTTTATCATATACTAGCTGTTCCACGCGGTTTCACCCACGTTGCTCAGCACCTGTTGGTCGTAGCGTGATGTTATATAGCCTATAGCCTTCCTCATGAAATGGACTATCCAACACTAAAAGAATTTTCCAATTCCAACCAGTAGTCCCTGAGATTAGCGCGTTCAAACAAACAAACAATCAAACAAACAAACTCTTCAGCTTTATAATAGTATAGATAGATGTTTATTTTTTATCACATGTACTGTATATAAGCAGTGATTTCCAATAAATGACACAGATCGTAATATGCCTTTTAATCTACTACACACAACCTCTTAAATATATTATTCAGAGTAACAACTTACCCTTCCTGCGAGATTCTGGCGATAGTGTTCTTAGCTTTAGTGCTGTACAGTACGGTGCCGTGGCCATTAGCTTCGAAGTACACGCCGATGTCGTACAGCTTGGCCGCCGAGTGCAAGTGTTTAACGCCTGTCTTTACTATTTCGATAGGAACTTTCTGGAAATATAAAAAGAATATGCTGCATAAAATTTACTTTATTTGTAATTATTGATATTTTTGTACAAATATATTTGGTGTAATTTTCGCTATTGAATTCAAAGTTAAACCATTAATTTCTGTTAAAAAAACACTTTAAATCTTTGAAACAGAATTGATGATTGCAAAATCAATTGTTTCCTGTTTTAAATTTTAATATCGATATCTGTTTCTATCGATATCGATACATGTTTCCATCGATATCGATACCTACTTGTTTCCATCGATATCGATACCTACTTGTTTCCATCGATATCGATACCTACTTGTTTCCATCGATATCGATATCTGTTTCTATCTATCATGCAAAACGGTAGCTTTGTACGGAGAACATCGAACAAGACACTATCGTCATGTTTACTCTAGAGTTCCATTCTGGAAATTTCCAGAGGATGTTGTTTTTAGGGTACCGTACCTCAAAAAACGGATACTTTTTAGATCACTTTGTCGTCCGTCTCTGTGTCAAGACCCTTTATATCGCGAACGCGTTGAGGTATCCAATTGAAATTAAACCACACACTCAACTTTGTGATCCCTCTGTGCTCAATAAAAATCAACCCTCTAAGTCTACCAGGTAAAAGATATGGCTGTTTATGTCGCAAGTTTGTACGGATCCCTCGGTGCGAGAGTCTGACTCACTCTTGGCCTTATTTTTCATGATCTGTAACTGTGTAATCTAATAAATAACTAGCTTCCGCCCAGGGGCGAAGGTCCAATAGAAGCCCATAAGCCAGGCTTGCCCTAAATTATAACACCAATCAGACCAATAGTTATATAACCTACTACCTAACTGTACCCAAACTAACATAAACATTCACGAACAAAAATATTTTAAATACACACAAATTAATTTGCCGCACGCTTACATTACCAGATCCATAAAATACTACGACTCACTAAAGTCAATCATTCATCAAATTCGAACAAAATTCAATCGTGTCTGATTCGGAGCTATTCGTGACATATGTCAACACTACCGAAAGCGCGCGCAATGATCTCTCGCTCTAGCGCGTCTCTTTCGCACTCGTTGGCTTTCAATGGGGCTTTTCATTTGTATAGAAGTTCGCGCATATGAACCATCCGATGACCGACCTGAATACAGTTGCAAGAAAAAGTGCAACAAATTGCGATTTTGCGAATGATAATTGTTATTATTTTGTTTCTTTTGTATAGTTTGGGAGTTTTGATTTAGTTATGTTATTTAAATTACTGAGTAATGTGGTTAATGTTTTTGGTGCGATGTGACAACCTACGATTTTGTTAAGTGATTAACTGATTTAGTGATTTTAATTTTAAAATGTGAATTCGGAAATTGGCGTCTGAAAGGTATGCTACATTGAGATAACTTATAATTCACCGTATATTCAATGAATCCACAAGAAATGATTTCTTGTACAGACCCAGTAGGTAGGTATGTTTATTCTATTGTTTTCAAGGAGCGTGACAAACCTTTTTTGGTATAAAAAACGCATCAAAATCCGCTTCAGAATAATGCTTAATGGTTATTTCGTATGTCATTTTGCATGATTTATACTTTCAGACTTTGTGAATGTAAAAGCTGAAAAGCAAAATAAAGAATTAGATGTTCATTAATTTATTAGTGAGATTTAAACGTTGAATATAATTATATTCATATGCTTATAAAACAACAAATCGATAATTTGTAATATGCCATCTAGTGGCCATCGATTGAATTATTTTACGAATTATTAAACCTACGTTAAGAGATAGAACTTTGATGTCGCGTGGAGTCTCGGTACCAATAGATGGCGCGTAGAACGTTTAATCCCATACGTGAAAGGTAAATAAATAGGTAATTGATTTTTTTATACTATAATTTACAATAATTGTGTTACTAGAGCAGTATTGAGCAGCAATTTAACTATACCAATGACTCCTAACAACCACATAAACACTAAGGGGGGGGGGGGCATATCAAAAGTCGATAGCTTGCCCTCCATCCAGGCCCCTCGCCCGCCACTGCTTCCGCCCGCGACTTCGTCCGCGTGGTGTAGTTACTTCGGGCTAACGATAAATTTAACAAGCTTGATGATCGAAAAAAAAATATCTTTCTCGCCCTTTTTCTTCCCTTTCTCCCCCTTTTTAGCCTATATCCGTCTCCTGAGTCCCAACTATCTCTGTACCAAAATTCATCAAAATCGGTTAGGCAATTTAAGCGTGAAGACGCACACAAACAAACTCACTTTCGCTTTTATAATATTACTAGCTTCTGTCCGCGGCTTCGCTCGCGTTCAATTTGGGGTAATACAGTTCCCCTTGCGCCTTATTGATTTGTAATAGCAACGCTAAGTTTTCCCTTTTCTTCCCCTTTTCTCCCTCACATCCCACTTTTAAAAAAAGCCTATGGCCGTCTCCTAGTTCCCAGCTATCTCTGTACCAAAATTTATCAAAATCAGTTAGGCCATTTAGACGTGAAGACGTAACAAACAAATTCACTTTCGCTTTTATAATATTAGTAAGGATATTTAATCATGAGATACTAACCAGAGTATCTGTGATGTACTTAGTTGAAGCTCCGTTAGCGTACGCGGTCTGTACGATGCCCACGCTGATGTCGGTCGCTTTGGTGGCGTCTATTAACTCTTGTACGTATGACGCTATGAGTACTGCTATACGGTCTCCGTCGAGTAAGTTCATCTTTTGTCTGAAATGTACGGAAATTGGGGTGAATGAATGAGAATGGGCGGAAAATGAAATGTTTAACTACAGTACTTTCACAAGTTATTATGCCTTGTGACCGGGACTGTAGATTCATTTTGTTTCTTGACATTTACAAGAGCCTGTAATGGTCTAATTGAAATAAATGATTTGATTTAGCTTTATGATCTCTTCATTTTAAGCACACCGTCATCGTAAACATTGTAAAAGTGATATTGCTGTACCTTTTCTTGTCTTTTACTTTATTCATTTTTTTGCTTTTTTTCCGCATCATAATAATTGTACACTTATGCCCCGTTCCAATAAACAAAAACGACTCGTTTTACTTACGGATAGTTGTACTTTGACATAAGTTCTATGAGACTTATGTCAAAATACAACTATCCGTAAGCAAAACGGGGCATTAGTCGAATTCTTTGTGACTCCATTATTTTTATATATCAGTGTTACAATTGTAGGTACACCAATAAATAAAACGTTCCGTGTACATGTGAACATGTTTATAGCAATTGACGGCACGGTTGGCGCAGTAGCTGAGCGATCGACTGCTAGGCTGCGTGTAGCGGTTTCGACCCAGAACAAATATTTGTATGGCCTACAGGAAGTTGTTTCGGGTCTGGCTGTTTGTATATATGTGAGTTTAAATAAACGCGAACCCACGAAAAATGAGATATTCATAGTGGGTCAACAAAGCATTCTTTGGAAGTCTTGTCACAGTACAGCATTATTAGATTTCCCATTTATTAGGTACTAGCTTTTGCCCGCGGCTTCGCTCGCGTTAAATTCGATAGCGCCTTATTGATTTGTAATAGCAACGCTAAGTTTTCCCGTTTGATATGATTGATTGGAAATGATATCCAACTCATTAAAAAATAGCCTATGTCCGTCTCCTGGTTCCTAACTATCTTGGTACGAAAATTCATCAAAATCGGTTTAGCCATTAAAGCGTGAAGAGGTAACAAACAAACTCACTTTCGCTTTTATAATATTAAATTAGTAAGGATTTATTATTTTTTATTGCTGCGCCAACCGTGCCGCCAAATATGATTTCGTCGTGATATGATAGTGCTAGTATAGGTTTAAAAGCCATTACTTACTCGTCATCAAGATAGTAGTACACGATCCTGTCGCCATCACCGTCGACGGACGCTACACGTTGGTATGGCGGGTGTGTGATGCCTTTGGGAGGACTCTGACTCACCTTCACGTGGTCTGCGCCGCACTGGAAACATTTATTTATTTATTTATGCTCCTTTTTTTTGGGATGGGAAATCATCAAATAACTTTCCCCGCTCTGGGCGGAGCGGGGGGGAGTGTCAGATTTTTACTGACTAAAAGCCCACCCATGTTCCTTCTATTGCTATATACATTCCGGGGCCGCGGTATCTCTTTCGAACAACCCGCAACCCCGGCGGAGGCTCTGGCAAGCCCCTCTGCTTTACTGAATTTATCCTCCTTACAACTATCCTTACAAGCCTTAACCTAATGCGACAGTGAAGCTATCAACTAATAAAATAAATTTAAAAAATAAATCACTATACATCAAATATCTTCATTTCTAAGTACTTAAGTACGTACTTTAATGGGCTATATCTTTGTCATTTTTGGTCTAATTTACAAATAAAAAATACGTGTTCTATTCCTAAAAATCTATCTTTAAAATTTTTATTTGTAAATAATCTAAAAGTTGAACTATTTTTTTTTTTTTGGAAACAAGCTTTTAAAAATATTCCATTCTATTCTAATGGATGGTTACCCATTCACCGACCGACCTTGACAAGCACGGCTTGACCTCAAAAATCGACCAGTGCGGGGGTTATTTGGCCCGACTTGGCCACGAGCTTCACTCTGACTTTTTACCCCTACTTACCCCCAAGTTAAGTTTCTCCCCCACTCCTCCTAAGTTAAACAGATGCAGTTCCAGCTCATCCAGGTTCTTCTTGACAGCCTTCAGCTTCTTGCCGCCCACGCCGTTGGCTCCGTCCACGTACAGGCGAGGGTTGTAGTCTCCGTGGAGAGGTAACCGCTTGCGCATATTCTTGAATGCGCCGACGATTTTTTCGTAGTAGCCTGGAATTTTTTGACATTAATAAGTAACTTCCCCAATCGTCCTAAACACAGTTTTTAGGGTTTCGTCCCTCAAAGAAAAAAACGGAACCGCGAGCGTCAGGCCACCGGCCACCGTAGATGCGGGCCTGTGGACGGTGAGCAATGGGTAGCTCACCGTCCGTCCGTCTATTGACGACAGGCCGTGTCGACGGCGCGTTAGTGTTTCACGCGCATCTCAAAGAGATGTCAGCAAAGCAGAGGGGCTTGCCAGGGCCTGCGCCTGCTGGGGTTGCGGGTTATTCGAAAGAGATACCGCGGCCCCTAAAGGGCAATGGAAGGAACATAGGTGGGTCTTAGTACTGACTAAGATTCACCTATGTTGACGGAGTGGGCGAAGTTATATGATGATTTTCCACCCAAAAAAAAGGGGATGCGAGCCGGAGTATCGCGGGGCCCGCACTTTCTAAAACCGATCTTTAGATACTGTTTTAAATAGTAATGGTTGGTTCCGTGAAGCTAAGCTCATTCTAAAGAATTTATATTTGCCGTGTTATAAGAATGTAATTAATTAACTAAGTATCATTAATCAACCGTCTATTAACAGGCCATAGTTCAGTAGTAAATGCCACAGCATTGTGAACGTTGGCGCTGGTTCAATTCGATTCATTGAGAAATAAGAATGTTACTACAACACTGTTATGCTATCTGTACAGACTATCAGTCAATGTGCCAACTGACCTCAATTGCTACGTTACTAAATAAACACCTGCGGGTATATATTTGTGGATTATTTTCAGGGTTCCACACCTCAAAGGTAAAAAACGAAACCGTTATTGTTATCACTTTTTTTGTCCGTCTGTCTGTCAAGAGCATTTATCTCGATAACGCGTCGAGGTATCGAGTTGAAATTAAAACCATATAGAAAAAAAAACTGTGGTTCCTTTATGCGGTGAAAATTAACCGCTGTGAGGGTTCCGTCCGTTGTGAGTTGGTTTTAATTACAACTCGATACTTTCGTTCCGTATTTTCCTTTTGAGGTACGGAACCCTAAAAATGGTTCCATAAATGGGAGGAATCTTATACAATAGGTAGTATATATATATATATATATATATATTTATTGCATAGATTCTTTTTTACTTGGCCTTGTAGATTCTTAGACGCTTGTTAACATTTTACGTTTTGTAAAGTAATGCCTTATTGTTGGGCCTACGCTGTCCTCTCATACTTAAGTCCTAACAACAACATTGTAACACCAAATGATTTTAAAAGAGTAAGCATGTAGTTTCTTGCCGGTTCTTCTCCATAGAAAACGACCAACCAGAACCGTGCACCTTTTCTCGACGTTTTATAAGTGCCCATGTAGGCCTATGTGAAATAAAAAAATCCCCACCCGTCCCTTGCTAGAGTCAGCCTGCGCTGCTGAGCCAGTAAGTTTAAATCAGTCCATAAATAATATCACTCAGATCCAGCCTGTCCATTTGCTGTCCTCCCTCAGCGACGCTCTAAGCCGAGGCTCGTACCCCACAGGGGGTACCCTTAGCGTGTAGTCGCTTAGTTTGTAAGTTTCTTGCCCTGACTGGAGGTCTTAATTTTTAAGGCATCCACAGGATTCGCCCGGTTAAGCAGACGACAACCTCCTAGGTTGAACTGCGAGGTACCAATCAGAAAAAAAAGCCTATGTGAACCTACAGATCGGACAGCTTTAAAAACATAGTCCATAGTTACCATAAATAACTTGAATTCTACTTACCCTCTTCAGTGGGAGTCCCATACGTGTTATCATTGCGACATTTGACGAAGTAGTGCAGCATCGGCGTGGTGACGATACCGAACTCTTTGGGCGTCCCCTTCAGAGCTATCACGCCATTGGCTGCAGCCGCTGCTAAACGAGGACTTGTGTATCTGGAAAAGTAAGATAAGTTATGTTCAACTTTTTTTTTGTGTGGTCTGTGGATCAACTACACTAAAAGGTAGTTTTTATTTCTGAATTTTATCTCGGAGTTCAAACTAGGAGGTTGTCGTCTGCTTAACCAGGCGAATCTTGGGGATGCCTTAAAAATTAAGACCTCCAGCCAGGGCAAAAAAGCTTACAAACTAAGCGACTACACGCTAACAGAGGACAGCAAAGGGACAGGCTGGATCTGAGTGATATTATATTTTGTGGACTGATTTGAATTTACTTGCTCAGCAGCGCGGGCTGGGTCTAGCAAGTTACGGGTGGGTACACCAAAAGGTCGCTAGATGTCCTGCGCAATAATGTTTTTAGAATGCTCTTGAGATTGTCCCGGTTCTTTAATGAGTCAGAGATGTTTGCACAGAACCGTAGTGAGGCTTCCATCTAGTCGTACGGAAAAAAATAGCGTCTGTGGCTAGGATCCGGGACAGTACCAACAGCATTCTAGAAACAGTTACCTACTGACTTCATGAGAGACAGCTTGGTGATAGACGGACTATCCGACAAAATCCGAAAGGGTAAGACAGTCGAATTGAGAACCTCATCCTTTTTTTGAAGTCAGTTAAACACAAGACAGAAACAAAAAATAAGTACAAAGATAATGTAAAGGAATGTCTTCCAGCATACCTGCAAAAGGAGAGTACGTAAAAGAGACACGTATGTGTCAAAAAGAAGAGGAAGTTACCTGGTGTCCATCCCGATGAATACACTCGCTTTGAGCGCCATGTCAGCTTTCTCTGTCGCGATGATTTCCTGAACTGTAGATTCTAAATCATTGTCACTGAAATAACATAAAAATATTATTAAGCTTAATTTGACGACATGGTTGGCGCAGTGGCTGAGCGATCGACTGTTGCGCTGCGTGTCGGGGGATCGATCCTCGCACGGAACAAATAATTGAATGGCCTACAAAAATAGTTGTGCCGGGTCCGGCTGTCTGTGTATGAAACCGCGAGGAACAGCTAGTAGGGATATAACAAACTAGCTGTTCCTCGCGGTTTCACCCACGCTGCTCAGCACCTGTTGGTCGTAGCGTGATGTTATATAGCCTATAGCCTTCCTCAAGAAATGGACTATCCAACACTAAAAGAATTTTTCAATTCCAACCAGTAGTCCCTGAGATTACCGCGTTCAAACAAACAAACAAACTCTTCACCTTTATAATATTAGTATAGATAAGAAAAAAATCGACTCTAATCCCCGAAAAAAAAAACCCCACCCGTTTCTTCTTTTGCACTCTACGTTCCGGGGAAAAACCCACTACCCTGGCCCGGGTTACTACTGTGAAAATACTGATGCAAAATCCCATTTAAACTTTCCCTCTACTAAGGAATCAAGTTTGAGACCTCATGAGGTCTTAGCAGTTATGTTTGCGACCGCTAGACCAACAAGGTAGTCAGATTTAGAAACACATCATACCAATTAGGTCACAAGGAAGAACATAACAGGTAATTAACTACTTTATACGAAATAAGGAATCGCACAGAAACTCGACACCGTGGGTGTTGAATGTGGGCTTAAATTGTCTACAATTGTGCCTAGAATGCATCTTTAATTCATTATCTATTGAGGTATCTAGTGTTCCTATTTAACAATTCTTCGTTCCGTTCACACTAATAAATGTAGTAATTCTTCTTTATTTTATTTTTTAGTTTACTTTTTCATAATTTGTTTTTCTTTTAACAAAAATTGAAATGAATTAAATTATAATAATATATTTCGCTATACAGCAGCTAATAATAATGGTTTGACGCTACTTATCTGTCCCTGTATGGGGCAGTCCCTGGTATCCTAAAATACAGGCCACGGCTTAGTTTGGGCACCTGTTTCCCACAAATGAACATTAGATGTTTACTGAAAATATTGTTATCTTTTAAGTTTTAGCCTAGTGTTGTTTGTGGAGGAAAAATAAAGATTTTTGTATTTCTATCGTATCGTTAGTATTTCACCTAGTTTCAGAGTTTCAGAGAAGGCGCCCATGTATCTGACATGTCGTCGAGAAATATCGCTCAGCTTTCCTTCAAAGAAACAAATGAATCTGAAAAATCAGAGGTACGTTCTTGGGTTCGAACTTGAGACCTTTGATTGGCAGCACACACCACTAGACTACCACTGCTTCCTAATCTAGTTATTGAGTGGACGGTAACAATTTGTATACAATTCGACCGGAATTTCTAAGCCATAAGAACGGTTATGTAACACGTTCAATTCATTGGATTCCAGCTATAACGATTTTAGATTTATCACCGAGTTTTCTTGGATCTAAATTGGGGCACATTGAACAAACGCAGTAAAGAAGGTAACTTTATCCGCGTTACTAGACGATACGATGAAGATACTGAAGATAGATAGATAGAATATTCTTTATTATGTACACCATACAAATAACAAGAATAACATAAAGCAACTTATAAATAGGGTGACACAATGGGCGGTCTTATCCCTAAAAGTGATCTTTTCAAGACAACCATTGAGTGTATTTAAAGGAGGAGAAACAGTACTGTAGGTAGTCTGAAGAGATTTTGTATTATGAAACAACATCATATAATAATTGGATACTTAGTATGCGAATAGCCGCGTACCCACCTAGCGCACAGGCTCGCGCGGCAGCCTCGCGAGCCAAATGCCTCGGCTGGTGTGGACGTGCCTCGGCCTGCCTCGGGCGCGCGTTTGCTCGACCGAGCACGGCTCGGCCCCGAGCCATCTGTTGTCGGTAAACTTGACGCGCTCAAAGGTGCCTCAGTGAGCGCCGTGCGTTAGGTGGGGACGGTTATATTTTGGCTCGCGCGCAAAGCTACTTCAAGTTTTGTCTCTTGCCGTGTTTGTCTTGTGTAATTTTGATATCATGGGCAGTCAGGAGGAGTCCATTCGTTTCTTTCTTGATAAGTGACTGTTTTAGTTTCTTTAAACAATAAGCAGCTAGGAAAATAGCTGCAGCTGAAAATACACGACTGTCCATTACGAATACTCTCGGACTTATGATGGCTCAGCCTGCCTCGCGAGGCGGCCTCGTGTAAATTGAACAAAACTTCTGAGGCTGCCGCGGGAGCCATCGCTCGCGATCCGGACACCGAGGCTGCCGCGCGAGCCTGTGCGCTAGGTGGGTACGCGGCTAATAAATCTTTGACTTTGGTTTTGATGACGGATCTCCAGAAGAACGAGGGCTTTTTTGTTAATTTATCGCAGTATTTCGTTTTTCAGAGGCAAAATCGTTTTTTCTTTGCTTTTAACTAGCAACTTTCCCAATCGGAACACAGTCACGCTGATGAAAGGTCTATTTTCCAAATTGCTTTTTTTTGGAAGGGAAATCATTAAATAACTTTTCCGCTTTTGAAGGAGCGGGGGAGAGTGCCAGACTTTTACTTTCTAATACCGATGCATATTCCTTCTTTTGTCCTTTCTGTTTCGGAGCCACGGTATCACTTTCGAACAGCCCGCAACCCCGGCTTGCGGTGGCACTAGCAGGCCCCTCTGAGAAATATAGACCTTATTAAGCCTAGTCTAGACACCAGTCCCTCACGATATACTTAGAACAACACTTAACCCGGCAGCTCTACTATTGCTTCGATATTACAAAAAAAAAGTTAGGTAGTCTGTCACTAATTTAAATTTGAAGGTCTTGTTCTAGTGTCTTGGAATTAGCCGTTATCAGCATGTATTGAGTATTACGTTATTTTTGCTTAGTCAACTGGAACAGTAGCCCCAAGAGCAGTTAGTTCTTAGTCTGACTTTATTGCGAAATTGAAGACTATCGATCGGACCGACGGGGAACTTGAATAGGTATTTAAGTGTCTCATATCACTCAGGTTGTAAACGTAGTCTCACCTGACATTAGCAAGTTTAGTAGCAATGGCCTCCCAGTTTTCCTGCAACATCTCACCGTCAGGGTCAACCAGCTTCACTCCATTGTCCGGCTCCAGATTGTGCGAGGCAGTTATCATCATGCCGATTGTGCGACCTGTAATACATTATGAAAGGCTTAGACGAGAGTAGCTATAGAATTTAAAACTTTGTTTTACACGGTTCAAAGTGCAAATTAAACTCGCGATTGTGATTGGGAATTTCGAAGAGTTTTTAATTACTTTAATATTATTTGTAGAAACAAAAGCCTGAACAAGAGAGCTGCTGACGCTGAATTATAAACCGTATTTTTAGTGATGAAAAGTACAAATTTAACTCACAGGCACCATGAACATACGTTACCAGCGCAGGTATCGCAAATGCGTTATCAAACGAAATGTCCCAGGTGCCCGTAATTCGTCGATGTTTGTACAATTTTGCACTTTATGACACTGAGAATAAAGTGTCAATAACCGAAGCGAGCTGACACTAAATGAAGTTGCCATACTATTCTGCAATCCTGTGTATCTCCCAAAAGTTAGCCTATTTCTTGTGATGTTAAAATATGCTCCAGTTTACTGATGGCCGGCGATATGCGGATTTGCGCGTGACTGGATTGGAACGTCAATTTCTGAGAGTATTTCGACCACAGAGTGTGCTATTTAAAACTATTGAGACATTCATATATAAAAGGGAGCAGGGAGGTGCTTGATTGTTTAAGTGCAGACTGACAAGAGTTTAAGACCGTGATGGATCTTTTTTTTGTAGACGGGATATCGTCAAATAACTTCCCCCTGTCTGGGAGGAGCGGGGGGAGATTGTCAGACTTGTTCTGACCAAAACAACCCATATTCCTTCTTTTGCTCTTTATGTTCCGGGGCCGCGGTATCTCTTTCAAACAACCCGCAACCCCGGCAGGACCCGAAGGACGCGAAGAATCTTCTCATCAGTCTTTGTTCGGTTTGGAAAATTTATACCGTGCAAATTGTCAATTAGGCACAACAGTATCAATAACTGTATCGGTTCAGGGCATTGAGAATCTATCACAGCGGCTCCAGAACCCGCAATGCTCAATTTTCGACACTCGGCACTAAGCATTGTGTTGAAAATCCAGTGCGCGAAATAAGGCTCGTGAAACCCCGTTTTCCCGTGAGAACGATGGCTTTTGGAAATTCTATTACCCAACGTGCCTTAGGCACTAAGGCAAATCTAGACTTGACACTCGGCTTGCGTGGATTTTAGAGACTTATTTATGGCCTGATCGGAATGCATGATACCGAATAAAGATTACCATTACTTGTTTCTCGTGACGACCTTGTAAAATAATGTCAAAGGTCTGTCTGTTATAAGAGGCATTCATAATACGATATGAGCAACGGTCTTTCGAAAGGTTTATTTTTAAAACCAGACAGACAGGTACTTTGTTAGCTAAATACAAACGAAACAATGAACCTTGTTTTGGCTAGAAAGGGAGTGAAGTGGTGAGTAAGCGAAAGTGAGTTTGTTTGTTACGTTTTTACGCTTAAATATATAATATTACTAGCTTTCGCCCGCGGCTTCGCCCGCGTTAAATTTGGGGTAATACAGTTCCCCTTGCGCCTTATTGATTTGTAATAGCAACGCTAAGTTTTCCCCTTTCTTCCCTCTTTCTCCCTCACATCCCGCTTTTTTCCAAAAAATATTAGCCTATGTCCGTCTCCTGGTTCCCAATTATCTCTGTACCAAAATTCATCAAAATCGGTTTAGCCGTTAAAGCGTGAAGAGGTAACAAACACAAACAAACAAACTTACTTTCGCTTTTATAATATTAGTAAGGATAATAGCAAAATCGAGTTTCATGGATACATACATGGATACGTACAGGCATAGTAGGCCCCTGGAGACGAACATTGGCATTTTTTTTTAAACTGAGCAAAGGGTGAGAAGTTTTATATATAGGACTTTTCGCAGTTATTAAGGTAGGAAGCTAAAAATCGGTACACTCTTTGTTCCCAACGAAAAATACCAGGAAAAGGGAACCCCGTGTTAGCCCGAATTTAATGCGAGCGAAGCCGCGGGCAAAAGCTAGTTGAGAAATATTGAAGAAGGAATGCTGCGCCGACGCCAAAGAAAATGGGATAAGGGTAGGAGGAGAATGATGATAATGACGAAGGTACTATGCTAGCTGTATGGTAATGTGAAATTGCCTTAGCTCTTTCAACCTTACAAAGAATCTGGTGTACAAAATTCGCGCCCCATTATGCAGTTATAACAATGAGGTGCGACAGTTACTAATGCGTTTCAAGGTGTGTATGTAGATCAGTATTGAGTCTACTCGCAACTGCTTGCATTACTAATGCATACCTACGATTGTAGACTCCTAATTAGCGTAGAGACTAAAGCCAGACAATTTGTTCTACGCACTAATTTGCCGACAGAAATGCCGTTTGAACTGTTTGAAGATCGCGACAGATATTTTACGATGTAATGAATGACCGATACGCGGTATGATAACCTATGATTAGGCACTTAACGCGAAATGAGCTCATTATTTTGTTTCGGAACATGTAAAGTGGAGTCTTGGTCACAAAACTTTTCGATAATTTAATCTAACAGAAATTCTGAGCTAAAAAGATGCACGTGGGTGGTTAGACAGGAACATACAAAGAGGTTGGCTTAGGAAAACAAGGGAAAATGATTTGCACCCTTTTAAAAAAAATAGCCCAAAATCACAATGACCATAAAATTGGAAGAGTGAAGGACCTCGTTTTCGCCCTGCAGTGGATTCAGAAAGGGACTTGCTAAGAAGTAGATTGCTCCAAACCTGACCAATGACATTACCAGATTTTTTCAACCAATGATTATCGATGCTTACATCTGCATTGCTGTTCCAGAACGAGTCTCAATATCGTAATCGATCAGGTAAATGGGATGAGTGAAGTGAAGCTAAGTCCTTCAGAAGTAAAGTACAGCACCCAGGCGGTGCTTCACAAAAGGACGGCCTCCCTGTGGTCTTGACTAAAGAGTAGCACCAACAGGCTTCTGTCTGAGTGTTGTCGGACAGAGTGGACAGCCAAATCCTGAGGCAGTGCTCGCTCATGCATGTCCAGCATCTTGATTGTTTTAAATTTAACTAACATAGTTTTGAAGTTTCTTCTACTAACATAATTATTATTTTATTATTATATGGACTTGTAACTTTATGTGCCTGGTCTGAAATAAATATTTTCAATTTCAAAAAAGTATAGTTAACTTAACCTTAACGTTAGTTAGTTGCCTTCATAACATGAACGAGTTCGCGAACAGTGGTATTTTAAAGTTAAATATTTATAGCGGCAGCGTTCGTACAGTTTATAAACCAAGGTGAACTGGTGCATTATTCAGTATGGTGAAGTACGTGGAACCCTTTATGTTGAGCTTATAACAGTGAACTGTATGATTGAAAGTACATTACAACTCGCTGCTTTGGAGACATCACGCCCGCAATACGCTAGGGGATTTTTAATTAGTATTGTAATATCGTTTTGGCCGTCGTAATAGTAATCGTAACAGTTGTTGTCTTACTACAGTCTCTTGACTATTATATATTTTTATGTAAGTAAGTATATAATAAGTATTTATTCTAACTGATTTCTGTAATATAATATAATAAGTATTTATTTTAACTTGATTCTAAAGAAAAACGTCGTGAGGAAACCTGGAAATAATAATTGAAGTCTGAAATCGACAACACGTCTTGAGCTAATGCTCGTACCTTCTATTTTAGAAGAGGCCTTTGTCCAGCAGTGGGACACTAATAGGCTGATATTATTGTTATTACTACAATGTCTTAGCTTGTTTGGACGCACTAATATCGGGAACTACCAGATTTAAATTCATTTCGCCTTCGGTAGCCCTTTTTCTATTTAAGGTTTTAGGCTAATTACTCATTAGTCATCACGCTACGACAACATGACACAGCTAGTTAATTATATAAACGAAGATATAACATCGGCAATCACCGGAAGCTCGTTTATAATTGTTCATCTAATCTGAATAATCTGCTGTAATTCACCGGCGCAAGGAAACTAGTAGGTAATTTAATTACATTACTTATACATTTCATACTTATACACATACCTTAACACAAAACAACATAGAACATTCTAATCATGTATATAACTTAATTAATACATATAACTGTACTATTTTACCTGTTATACAGTATGTGACTAACTATGTGACTTGAACCGGGAACCTTGTGGGAATCTGTTGTTCTAAGGGTGAGGAAGATTATCCCCTCGTGATACAGTTTGATGCTAGTACGAGAGGATAGGGCGAATCAGTTCGCAGACAATCTAATCATCTACCATTTCACATTTTACAACTTGTGGATATTATTAAGTTACTCTCTATGACGTATTATATTATGCAATAAAGATTTTATTATTATTTTAATTAGTAGCGAACAACTGCCTATTATGGTCGATGACACATTCAGTTTAACAAACCTAGTATGCAGATCTCCCATTGCAAAGGAAACCTATTTTTCGCAAACTATTTTAGCAGAGGGGCCTGCCAGGGCCACCGCCTGTCGGGGTTGCGGACTTGCGGGTTGTTCGAAAGAGATACCACGTCCCCGGAACGTAAAGGGCAATAGAAGGAACATGGGTGGGTTTTAGTCAGTACAAGTCTGACACCCCGCTCCGCCCAGAACGGGGGAAGTTATTTCATGATTACCCATCCCAAAGCGAGGCCATGTTATACTGGATACTTATGTATAGTTTTTGATCACATGTAGTTACTACCGATTGACTAAAATCTTCTACACTTACCATTCAAGACCCTGGATCGGATGACAGCCAGCAGACCCATGCGGTAGACCACATGTTCCAATAGGTTGGCTCTGAAACAAACAAATGAAAATAATATACTGACTGACTTTGGGCTGTTTTTTCAATTAAAATGGCGGTTTGACAGCTCGTCTACCTATAGAAAATAATGTCAAACTGCTATTTTTATTCCTCAGATAAAAGTTATCTGACTTTTAAAAAATCAGCCCTTAATGAATAATGCCTCTTTGGCCGGTCGCGACTGCTGAGTGAAAGGTCCTGGGTCCGATTTTCAGGTCAAACTAAGTGTCATAGGGTTGCTCCGTGAGGAACGGAAGCATTCCCAGAGTCCGGGTTTGTGCCCGGTTGATAGAAGTAGGCACACCCTTTTATTTTTTTATAAAAACCTTACTCCACTCTAGGACATGCTCTTGTATCGTAAGTGCGTTTACAAATATTTAAACTCACATACAGTCGGGCCCGAAACAACTATTTGCAGGCCATACAAATATATGTTCCGTGCGAGAATCGAACCCGCGACACGCAGCGCGGCAGTTAATCGCTCAGCCACTGCGCTAACCGTGCCTCTATTAAATGGGACTTGCAAAATATGAGTGCGGAACAATAGTATACCCACATTACCCTCAGAAGCTACCCCTCTGACTAACTGTGGGAATTAAACGACTGTGAGTCAAACGGAGTCAAAACGAAAGTGAGTTTGTTTGTTACGTCTTCACGCCTAAATGGCTAAACCGATTTTGGTGAATTTTGGCTATTTTTTTTAAGTGGGATATGAGGGAGAAAGAGGGAAAAAAGAGAAAACTTAGCGTTGCTATTACAAATACAACTGCAGGTTGTCATCAGGAGAGGGGAACTGTGTATACCCCGAATTTAACGCGAGCGAAGCCGCGGGCAAAAGCTAGTTACAGTGACGGCACGGTCGGCGCAGTGGCTGAGCGACCGACTGCTGCGCTGCGCGTCGCGGGTTCGATTCCCGCACGGAACAAATATTTGTATGACCTGCAGATCGTTGTTTCGGGTCTGGCTGTTTGTGTATGTGAGTTTAAATGATTGTAAACGCACCCACGATACAGGAGAAATTCCTAGTGTAGGGCAAAGTTTAAAAAAAAAACAGTCATAATGTTAAGTTAAAATAAAAGACAATCCTCTACTAGTCTACTCTATGGTAGGTATAAGTTATTATATTACGCAGTAACTTCCTGTTTTCCAAGAAAGCGGTACTTAGGCGTCTACACTACCTTGAAACTTTGCCATTCATTAGTAGTAGTGTTTCAGGAATAGATTATGGATGTCTCAGAAGAGTTTTTTTGCGCATAAAACTCGTTATATGCGAAAAAACTCGTTCGTTCTGCTATATCACTCAAAGTTCCATTAATTCCAAATCCAGTATCTAGTGCCTGACCTACAATGTAATTGTAATGCATTAGCGTTTACCTTCAGCTTCGCTCGCGTTAATTTAGAATGTGGAAATCAATTCGGGTTGTACTCTACTTGCAATGGCATAATTCAATCATTATTCAAAAACTTGTGGCGCCATCTTTTTTCATAAGTCATATAGTTTTTATTTTAACTCAATACCTCCGCGGGTTCCCGAGATAAAGGGTCTATACAGTCAGACAGACGGACGTCAACATAGTGATTCTATAAGGGTTCCATTTTTTCCTTTAGGTAAGGAAACATAAAAGTAACAAAACCTTGGTCGCCAAAAATTATACTTCGCCAAGCAGTTCCATAAAACGTTTGACACCAATTCATTGTCTTTGTCTGAATGCCTACGTTATCGACTATCACAATATTGATAAAAACATCGCGTTTCGCTCCGTTTGTATTGATTTTTTGTGTCACCTCGTTATCTTCGTCGTAACAATTAATGTAATCTCTTTATTGTTCATGCTTCATGCTTTATGGAGGAAAATCTAAGCTATTATTTATTAAGATAACAACATCTGTATTGCTTCAACGGCTAGGCCTAGATGTGAGTAAGTGCCTCCGGGAAGGGTTGGGATTTCCCATCATTAAGAATGACTTCCATATAAATTGCCATTTCTTAAAAGAAATTGAATCTAAGTCCCGTTTTTTCAAGACCAACAAGACGAAAAGAGCAGTTAGGATCTATTTTTCAGTCATGTTACCGAGTGGACGCAGAACTTGTCAAAAAGATCTACAGCCTGAGCGTTAACCTCTTGAAAACCAGAGCATAAAAGCACGCGCGTGCCTTACACGCGGAGAAACTCATTTTACATACATGTTTATCACATATTTGTGTCGTCGGCAATGTTGGTGTCCAGGGCACGCGCTTACTTGTCACATATGTGACAATGGCGTTCAGAGTAGCGAGAAATCTTAGAACCTGCACCTCCTCCTCGAGGTTCAGCTAAAGATTTCCAACTAATATTGAAAAGTACGCCTTATTGACCCTGAAGTGGGTTAAGAAAGTCCGTTATTCAGTCGCTCCACGTAAAATTCTGGTTAGATTGGACCCTAACGTAGTTGAGAAAAGGCTAGCTAGGCAGATAATGATAATAGTCTAGCTGGAATTCTCTACGTCCAAATGACACATTTACAAAAAAACTTAAATAAATGAGCAGCTATCGATGAGACAATCAAAGCTTGCGATAGATACTTAGCACGTGGTATACATGACTCAGGTACTTGTCTATTAACAAGTTAGTAATAAACTACCTTAGTCACACTATCCACACACAAATAAATAATTACTAAGCAGGTACGAACAAATAGCAGACATTGGTATGTGGATTACGCCAGTGCCGTGAGATCGTGGCTAAGAATAGCGCATCGCTTCCCGTGTGTCGCAAGTCGTGGTTAAAAGATGGCATGTCATGAAGATGGACAGCATCCATCTATTACTAGCTTTGAAACTGGTAGACTTTAGGGAGAATTGTAAACAGGTCGCACATCAGGGAAATTTAAAAAAACTCTGCTCTTAAAGATTCTACATGCTGTTTAACTTTGGGTCCTGACGGTTTTTGGCCTTTGTAAGAGGGAGTGGACCTTAATACAGAGAGAAATAGGCCTTTCAATAAGTACCTAAGACTTAGTCCACTATGAATGCCCATCCTGGGTTGGTTTGTTGGTCAATAGATTTTACGATCTAAAGTTCGCACTTTGACAAGAAGACCGAGTGCACTTCATCAATAGTTAAAATGTTATCGGGCGCTCGGTAGGTAAGCAATTTAATTGATTGAAAACTACAAAATCAAAATATCTTTGACCTGCATGGGAACTTATATAACGTCGAGAAAAGGTGCACAGTTCGGGTTGGTCAAATTCATATTTATTTGCATTCCATGACTTGACATGTCATTTTTTATGGAAAAGAACCGGAATGAAACTGTATGGTTTTACAATGTTGTAGTTACAGCGTTAGTACCTACTTAGGCGTGTCGCCCACACGACCAACAGTTGAGGCGCAGTCGAGGCGCGGGCGCATTAGGCGCGTCGCCCACAAGATCAACAGTCGAGGTGCAGTTGAGGCGCAGGCACATAAGAGGCACGCGAGATTTTCTTTACAAATGTCGTGTGGGCGACGCGCCTTAATTATGAAAGGATGATAGCGTAGGCTACAATCTCTGTTACTGGCGAATCCCTGCCGATTACAGCCGTGATGTTATGACACGTTAATCTCTAAAACAGAGATAACACATACCATAGAACCCACAGTCATATCTGTTTATTCGTTGCACGGGCTGCATCGTTATAGAACCGATCAATACTTCCAATTATCGGTGTGATAGGAAGGGCGCGTCTACTCACCCGGAGAGTTTGTTTTATGGTCGTTCAAATACGAGTAATTGAAATTGCATTCCTTTTGCATAAAAGGTGGAAATGAACTCCAAGTTAATTGATACTTGTCATTTGCTAAGTGTTAACCCACCTTTATTAACGCCAGGTAAATGTGTTAACTTCATTCGCATGGGTAGCCTACTGGTTGGTTCGAAGGAGATACTGAGGCTCCTGAACACAAAGGGCAAAAAAAGGAACATGGATGGGTTGTAGTCAATACAACTCTCACACCCCCTTTCGCTCCGCCCAAAGCAAGAAGTTATTTAATGAATTCGCATCCATCCTGAATGATTATGTCAAGCAACTTGACTAAGATTATGCATATTATGATTACATCCAGCATGTGTGTTTTAGAGTTATTAACATAAAATAAATACACTTACTTACGTAATTCCGCGAAGGGTTAGGCAGGGGTGGAGCTATAGAACACCCACGTCTATTGCTACTATTTTTTACTATTACCATATAAAAACGAATTGCGTAAGACACATTAAAGAAACTATGTGTCCGCTGAGAAAGACACGAACATAGGGGGAGTGTCAGACTTTTACTGACTAAGACCCACCCACCTTCTTTTGCCATTTTTTCCGGGGTATCTCACGAACGAAGACCTAACGTGCAAAATCGACCAAACAGAAGATACAAATGTACAAGGACATAAGCTGATTCCTGCATGTCGCTTCTGGTCTGCTTTTGGGTTCCAAAAAAGCGGGAATCGACCTATAGCATCACGCCTCTAATCACCGAACAGTAAAACAGAGGTGTACCTAATAGTACATCCAGATTTAACCAGTTATGTTAAGTCCCATTTAACAGGGGCGAACCTATTGTCATCAACCGGGTACAATTCTTGACTCAGTGGCTGCTGCAAACAAATTCCTTATGGAAAAAATCAATTTCCGACCGATTTCGGTGGATTCCTAGAATCCACCCTTACGCTCAGTAGTTGCGTTTGCGACCACTAGAACAACAGTCATCAATAACCTTGGTTTAAATCCACATCGCGTCTCCCATATCGCCTGTTTACGCCTCAGTGAAAACACACCCTAAACCTAGTATGTTCATTGAAGCGTACTCCCCGTACGTAAACACTCTTAAATTAGTAAGATAACATCTGCATATCAATCAGCCTAACAAATACGATCACCTACATACTGTAGTATCTAACCATTAGCGTTATCCATGCGATTATAACTGTTTATGAAGGCTGATAAGCATTAAACGTTAAATGGCTATACAGAATATGTTAAGCAATTGCTTTTACCCGCTGCGACGGTCAAAATTCCTTCGGGAATATTCTACCGAGACAAAAATAACTGACCCATGGTATGGTTTATTGA
The DNA here is from genome assembly GCA_958449745.1 of Ochropleura leucogaster. Classification (NCBI taxonomy): domain Eukaryota; kingdom Metazoa; phylum Arthropoda; class Insecta; order Lepidoptera; family Noctuidae; genus Ochropleura; species Ochropleura leucogaster. Next base: position 5,867,240 of record OY288223.1, on the reverse strand, counting down.
GACACAAAATTTCGTGTAAATCCGTTCAGCAATTACCGCATAATAAACTAAAGAACTCACTATTTTTAATATTGCGATACCACGTTCATAGTATGGCATTTGCTTATAAACATTTTTTCTTTAATTAAAATTGTATTAATTAGAATTCCATATAGTTCCGCTTGTTAAGTAATTGCTCATTAGTTTGTAGCTACGGAATGCTAAGTTTGTTTTGAGTGGAAATGAAAATAATATCTTATTACAAAAGAAAAAAAGGTTTTGTTATATTAGAAAATCTATGGGTTCCTGTAAATTAATGAATTTTAAAGACTATGACAACTACAGAAGAAAAGTCAATTTTAAATAAATTCTTTCATTCATAATTTAAAATATAATAGGTATCATATAAGATGTACCTATATAAAAAATTGAGTTCATTTATATAATACCAAATACACAACAAGAACATACAATAATGTGTTGGAATTGCAAACATTTACTAAATATTTTCTGGATCTACATCAAACTCAAAAATAATTCACAATGTTACCAAAACAAATATTATTCTATCACAACATAACATTTATAATAAACTGGGAATGTTATGATAACAAATAATAAAGTCAATACATCTTATAAGTGGTTGGAAAGCGGCCAAAAGTAATATATTGGAAAAGGTACGGGATCAAAGTGGGATTTTTATTATTTTAGACATTTGCATTGCTGAATTTGTTTGTGCAATCTGGTGTATGTTAACCTGGATATAAATACATATCTATTTTGCACACATGTATGCAAATTGTGCGAGAATAGATTTAGGTTTTCAATGAATTTAGCTAAAGCATTTCCTGTCTTAAGAGTTATTTGAAACTAGTTGCTTTTAGTCAGTATTCAGTCTGAACGGATGTAGCTAAAAACCTATATTTTACATGGAAGGACCTATCTGAACTCCTCAACCCACTAAGTACTGGGTAACAAGATACCTTTAGGTAAGAGTGACTATCAGAATGTAGTAGTAGACATACTGTAACAAACCCACTTAGGCAGGCAAAGGTCCCAGGATCTCATGAGAGACTAATTATTCTGATGTTAGCAATAGATTCTCATGGCCATTACATATTGGTAGAGTTTGCTTGAGAATATACCAATTTTTGCTGCCTTGACAAGCCTTTTTTATTTAAGAGTGAATGGTCTTAGCAGGCCGAACCGATGATGATGGACAATACCAGGGTATGTACCCAACCAAAGCATTAGTAGAAATCTACAAATACTGTGAAATAACTGGGTACATGCACCCTGGCTGGGTTCAATTCACCTACAGAATATTGCTTCACTTAGAAACAATAATGGTCCCCTCTAGTTAATATTAAATGTGGTGGGAATGGGCTCACTTAAATAGTTTAGCTAGCAGGAATGCAGGGCATGGACCTGTGACCTTTATAATTAATAGTGTCACCCATAGCAGTAACCATGATGTGGTCATTCACATAGTTTTTAATAAACAAGTATAATACAGCCACAAAAAATACCTATTAGAATTCCTATTAAATATTGTTTTTTTTTAGTTAATGAAATTTCGTGGTTTAAAATCAATTTCAATTCTTCCTTCCTTAAAAGTAATAATGGTGAATAAAATTAATTAATTAATTACTGAAACTACAGCAATAAACTGTGTACAATATTGCAGTTATTTAACACAACTGTTACATTTATCACTGGCCTTGAAAGTTTAAAATAATACCTTTCAAATAGTTGTGATACTTTTGCGAAAGTTACAAAACTATGCCAGAGAATATCTAATGAAGAAACATTTATGTCTAGCACCCAATTGGCACAATAGGTTCACTCTTTATTTTATTTTATTTAAATACAACTGGCAAAATAGAGTATTGGAAGAATAAAGGCGAGTTGTTATGTATAATGGGTGTATTGTCGGTGCAAACTCGTTTTCAGTATTAAAAATAATGTTCCATTTTCAAACCAATTATTATACTTAATTTATTTTTACATGTTCTTTTTAAAGCCAGTTACATGTTATAAATAAGATTTAAATCTCACATACCGGAAAAAGGGTCAAATAAGTCGGACAACAAAATAAATGATTGTAGAAATGACCTGTGACCTCATAATAGAAGATATAAGTATGTTTATGATATAATTAAACTATGGAACAGACATTTTGCCACCAGGGAGAGAGAATCATGCTACAATTTGTTTTAGACCCCCCACTGAGAGACACACCATTTTAAAAATATGTGAAAATAATATTTATATTATCAAAGCTTGTATTTTGTAGTGCTTATAATTACTTAAGTCTTATGCATTACCATTTTCCTCATAGTCATTGAGTAATATTATTGCACTCAGTAAAAATTGAGCTATGAATCAGAGCCAATCCCATTGTTTTGCCTATATATTACTACGAGTCATTGACCATAATCACAGCCGGCCGTGTCAGCGACTTCCCGTTATGAATTCGTTACTAACGATATTGCAGATGACTCACATTTACTTACTATTGCTTCTAAAAAGTACGCAACTATTTGCTTACGTGACAAACTCAAAGACCATGAGAGAAAGGTGCAGCAAAATGTGTTTATTTTGTCATTCGGTGACCTTAATTGGTAAATACACAAAAGGAAATTTAAAAAATATTCGTAAATTATCTACTCACTTTGTGCGGAATCCGGCCGTGCCGTATTCAATGAAAACATCTGTCGTTTTCGGATGCATTTCTCTGGCGAACGCGTACACTACCCGTAAGCTACTTGGCGGCATTGTGTTGATATTCGTAAATATATTACTATCACCTGATTGACCACTTCACTTCGCAAACGTATGTCTTCATACCATTCCCGCTCTGTAAACCAGTTTCAACAGTGAATTTGACGTGATGACGTCGCGGCCCGTCGTCAATCTTGACAATCATGGGTACACTCAAATGTTAACCAACTATTTATAAAAGTATAGTCATAAAATGTAATGTCGCTACATGAGCCAGTAAATTTCATAACTTTATCAGGTTTCTGTAAAATAGCTTTTACTCTTCAATTTAGTAGTATAATTGTGTCTTTGTACTGCTGTCAAACTTAACTAATAATGTAGTGAACGAGCAAGCTAAAAAGTTTGACTGTATTACGCTAGATGGCAGAGTTTTGTTTCTGATAGTTTGGCTATTCAGTAAGAGATGGCGTGTAATCAACAAAAAGCGTTTCAGGGATACGTAGCTCAGAAAAACGAAACCCACATAAGATCACTTGTGTTGTCCGTCTCTGTCTGTGAAGACCCTTTACCTAGGGGAACACGTGGAGGTATCGTGTTGTTTTTTTTTTTTATTAAAACCGTAATTATGTTATAGTCAAGTGCCTTAGAGCTGTGATCTTTGCCCCTCTAAGTCTAGACAGGCAAAAACAAACGTTCCGTACAAATATAGGCGTAATACGGAACGTTTGTTGCACGAGTCCGAACCGCACTTGCCTTGTTAGGTAAGATCAAGTTCTATTCAACTTTTAATTTAACATCAGCTATTTCTTACGATACAAAGCGATAAGTATGGTTCGTATTAGATATGTGCCTACTCTAAAACTAGAAGCACGTTGTTGTTTCGCTTGACATGTTGAATGAAGACGCAAAACGGCTTACCCATCAACCTAATTGACGTTTGGCTACTAGCCAGTGGCGCTCGTACCTAGTCATGTCATCATTGATTACATATTGTCAAACTGGATGCTTAGGTTGAATCATCCTACGATCAGTAAGCGAAAACTTCTTCCGCATTAACTTAGTGAAACAACTTGTATAAAACTTAATATCTAAAGAATATAGGTAGGTATACCTACCTACTTTTTTGCGGAAAAATAATCTACAATCTGAGCGGGTAAAGTGTCAGAATTTAACTGACTAAAACCCACCCAAGTTCCTTCTTTTGTATTTTATGTTCCGGGGCCGATTTCTTTCGAACAACCCGCAACCCGACAGGCGGTAGAACTACAGCGACATCTCTTTGAGGCGCGTGGAACTTTCGCACGCCGTTGACACGGCATGTCATCACTGGACGGACGAACGGTGAGCTGTCCATTGTTCACCGTCCACAGACGCGCATCTATGATGGCCTTTGGTGGACTCGCGTAGCCCGACGCCCGGAGCAGCGCGCGATCTCCCGCGGCGGCTAGATTGGTTTGTGGTTCTCGCCAAACCTCCGGCCATCTCCTTCGCTAGCATTACTGCTTCGCAGTGGGAAGTGACCGCTTACCATTCCCTCTCGATCGTGCCGAACGCGAGAGGTCGTCGCTGCCGATCGCGTTTACGAGAGCACGGCGTTACTCCACCCAAGCTGGGCAGACCACTACGGCATGCTCCACCGTGTCCTCTGGGCGATCGTCACAATGGTGACACCCGATCGTTTTCTCCCGCCGTTTAGATAGGTAACCTAACTTTACTTTTCATTTAAAATTACCAAAATGGATTCCAAGTAATCAAGCAAAAACAAAACGTTTCTGGAACTAAAGCACTACTAATAGTTAATTAAGCAAAATCCTAACGAAAAGAAGCGGTCCCCACCTAATTAATATCTATTTATGAATGACAGTAACACATGCGTGTATTTAGAGCTAAATTAAAACAACAAACGAGCGCCCATTATTGCTAGGAGTGCCATGCTGGATCTGAAGTTGGGATAATCGTATCTGCTGCGTTTAGTAAACAAAATAAATGGTTTCGAAAGCAAAGCAAACTCGCAGACGTTACAAAACGGGTAGCGTACGTGGAAATGGGCTGGACACGAGGCTCGAAATATCCTGGAATGAAACGACGATCACAAATACGAAGGAAAGACGACTTGAAGAAAGTCGCTGGCTTGAATTGGACAAAGTGCGCAACATAGAGAGGAATGGAGAATGTTGAAGGAGGCCTACGCCACAATGATCGGAAAAGGCTGAATAAGAACAAGAAATATGGTTTGAGTGACTAAAAATGTTTTGAGTTGGCAGTGTTGTCCACCGCAGCACAATATAGCAACAATTTATTGATAGATTTCTGTCCAATGGAAACTTAACTCCTCAGAAAGTTCAAACTGATGATAAGCAGTCGCGTTGTCGGTGACTCCGTGTATTTTTTGGCTGCTGTTATCTTAGGAACGAAATGTATGTCTTTACAATGCACTATTCCTTAGCACCGTAGTAATTTGAGCTTTTTCTGATTATCATGGCACATGCATTGACAGCAATGTTAGCCAAGTCCTGTGACCGTCATACTATCAGGTCTCGAGTTAAATCCCTCTGATTCTTTGAATTCATGAGCTGATTTTATAATTAATCACTTGGTCCGGTGAAGCAAAACTTCGTATGGAAACCTTTAGTGGCCAAGTCAGAGGCCCACGCTACTAACTACCTGACGGTATACCAAACTTTTACTTTTAAAAGAGCCTTCAGAATCTCCGAAGCACCTTCACAACAGCTGCCCTCCTCAATTCTATTACACTTCTAAACTTGTTTGTATTTAATAGTTTTTACAAAATGTCCCGCACGCCGCTCCAGTTTGGTCGCCACAGTAATTACGGCTTCGTCATGGTGCGCCCGCGTCGCCTCGTCGCAACACCCGCTGTTATTAATCGTGCAATTTTCAGCTAATGAGTTCAGTAGGATTTTGAAGATTTTGTCTATGTATTAATTCGATGTTTATAATGTTACAAAGTAGCACGGCTGCTTTGCATGTTTCGGCAAATCGTTGGGACTTCTTTATCATGTTACTATCTGTTATAAATGTATTTGTTATACGATAACAGAGTGGTGCAGCTTTCAGTATTCAAATGTAGAGTTTATAATGTGCTTTGGTACATATATTAAAACTAGCTGTTCCTCGCGGTTTCACCCACGCTGCTCAGCACCTGTTGGTCGTAGCGTGATGTTATATAGCCTATAGCCTTCCTCAAGAAATGGACTATCCAACACTAAAAGAATTTTTCAATTCAACAAACAATTTCAAACAAACAAACAAACTCTTCAGCTTTATAATATTAGTATAGATTTAGTTTTATTGTTTGCAATAATACGGTCAAGTTCGATCACCGCACGGAATAAATATTGTATGACCTAATTTCAATCAAATTAAATGTAATAATTGCCTATCATTAACATTTCGTTTAGTCATTTTTAAACATATAAGACATAGGTACATTTCTTTTCATTAATAAAAAAATATACCTATAAAAAATATTAGTCCACCGGTATCAAGAACAGGACTCCAGAGAGAGGAACCTCCTAACGACGCAATCCGTGTCTAGGAGTACCGCTTTCTGAATCAAACCCTTGATCCAGCTATAATTATAATAAAAGTACCATTTTTACAAATAACTGGTTTATGGAGACCTGATACGCTGACGTAAGATAAAGAGATGTCAAAGATATGTCAGCAAAGTAGAGGGGCCTGCCAGAACCTCCGCCTGCCGGGGTTGCGGGTTGTTCGAAAGAGATACCGCGGCCTCGGAATGTAAAGGGCAATAGAAGGAACATGGATGGGTTTCAATCAGTACGAGTCTGACACTCCCCCCCGGGGAAGCTATTTGATGATTTCCCACCCCAAAAAGAAATACGCTGACGTATCATGTTTACTCACTGATACTATGCTGCATCTGATAAGACTAACCACTACATACTTGGAAGGGAAAAGACTAGGTCAATGCTGACTAAAATCTCTTCAAACTCCTGCAATAATTCCCAACTAAACTCATTCGTACGTCAATCGTCACCACTCGCAGGCGATGCGAGTAATTGCTCTAATGACTAATTAGAACCGACTCGAACGCGTTTCAATTGAACACATCTGATATGTAAAGTGCTCTCGGTATGTTAGTGGGCTAGTGATTGCTCCTGACTGCTTCCTCATACCGCTTAGTGCAGTTACCTTACTTAACTCTTCAGAAATTAAAAGTAAACTTTAGGAGATACCGCGGCCTCGGAACATAAAGGGCAAAAGAAGGAACATGTATAGGTTTTAGTCAGGTCTGACACTCCACTTCGCTCCGCCCATTCTAATCAATATCTATATTCTTTATATAAATCATTTGAATACCAGTACCTATTTTACATAAAGGGACTGCCTATCTGATATCCAAAACTCAGGTAGCACTGGGTAATGAATGTCAGACTTTCGGGAAACTGATTAGGTACCTGTTATGACTGTCAAAGACCAACAAATGATAACAGCTTAACGTGTTTTTAGAGGCATCATGGATATTCTGTATGTAACGGGTGGTGACCCATCCACAACCCAACCGAAGCTAGCGTATCTAAGATCGACCCGAGTGGCTCCTTTTATTTAGCCACGAGCTATATAAATACAAAACTGAAAATCACTAACTCGCTCATCTCGTAATTTTAGAAACTAAGTGTTAGGTGTGTGTCTCAAATTTTGCGAGAGGGATCCTTTTAGTACGAAGGTGCTCAAAAAGACGAGATTTTACAAAATTCTGAATGAATTGAACAACAATTCCCTTATTGAGTTAATGAGGAATAGATAAAATGTTCACCTATAAGAATAATTTTAAGTATGCAAAATTTCTGATCTAGAAACACCTGTATTGCGTACCAAAGTTTTCTATCACAATCCGAAAGATTTTATGGAAATCTATTGCGTTATGCATTTAATGAACACCTAGTGACCTAACGCCTAGCGTTAAAGATTTAGTTAGCAGATTTGGACAAACTGTCTTGCCAAAATAATAGCCTAAAAGAAAATCTTTGTGCCTTTGGCGTGTGAACCAGTCGATGGTCAATCATATTTTCATATTCTCATATTTTCGTATCATTGACTTACTCTTCAACACAAAAACTTCTGAACGGATTTGGGAGAAATTTGGCACAAGAATAGTTAATAACGTGAATAAACACAGGCTACTTTGAATCCCGGTAGAACGGTTCTGTGGGAGAATTACCAAACTTCATGAGAGCAAAGCCCGCGGACAAGTGCTAGTCAATAAATAAATTACAATGTTACTGTTCTGCAAATCACTAAACCGAAGTTGCTATCTCGAGGTTTCAACCAACGATTTCATTTCTAAATTCAACTCTGATTCAAACTGATTTAAATACGCAATTAAGAGCTGTCGGCTCCGCTTTTAAACAGCCACACATTACCATATTAAGTACCATGCAAGTTACTAAAACGAGCTCAAAGCAGACTCAGTAGCGACTATCTAATCAGCCCCTATAATCTGTGCCTATCTGGACCAAACTAGAGGCTAACTGTACGAGATCTCGTCGGGCAACTAAGTATAAAACAATTATGGCGACTCAGTGATTAGTCGTATACATGATTATCGTAAGGATAATCGCTTGCTGGCGACAATCTTGTGAGTCTGTGGGAATAAATCAGACTGCGTAGTGACATGGTCATGCATGGGTTGGCGTTAGTGATGTGTTTGTGTATGGTTTGCAGGGAATATTCTAAAAGGTAGTTTAATTTTGTCGGTAAAATTAGACGTTTCAGCTAAACGTGGTATTACTTTTTGAGTAATCATTCATCTTTGGTACTGCAATACCAGCCAATGAAGAAATATGGTAACGACATTAACCTGTAACTTCCTATTATGATAGCAGTGATAGCTTAGTGGTGTGACCGTTGGTCCACCAAGTCATGGGTCTTCAGTTCGAACCCAAGACTTCTGATTTTTCGTATTCATGTGCGTAGGGTATTGTATAATTATCAGTTCCTGCGGTGAAGGCAAATATTGTAAGGAAACCAGGATGCCTAAGAGATATTTCTCGAAAGCATGAGGATTAACTTAAATAAGAGGCCTATAAATGGGCAGCATAAAACTCTGACACCAACTTGGGCACATACCTACTACCACTATAAAAGAAAATATCTTATGAAAAGTTAAGTAAATATGTATTCTGGACATGCAAGATGTAATACAGAAAATCATACATGGCACCTGAATCTTTTATCAACGAAGTTCTTAAGGTTTCAGAGCCTACAGCATTTTCAGTCCTCACCCTCGAACAGTTATTAGATAGATGCTTTGAACAAAAAAGTCAAATAGTTGCTCTGACCAAGTACCCAATCAACGGTTCATTACGTAGTCCTATAAATACTTTTTAGTAACGTTTTTATGATTTTTTTCATTACCAATATAGGTTATTTATTAATGTATGTAAAACACAAAACAAATATTCATCTATGTCGGTTATAGACTTTGAAACCATCCCACAGATTTATTCTAAACCGTCATTTCAGTAGAAAGGTAATACTGCGAAGATGGTTTAAGATCACTAAATTCACGCTACGACACTAAGGAGGTGAAACTGCTGGGCACAACTAGTTGTCTCATATAAAAATATTATAATTGATGAATTGCAATATGGCATAGGAATGCCTACCTAAAACCAAAACTAAAGAGAAACCTGAAAGTTCTAAAGAGAAACCGCGGCTTCGGAACATAGAAAGCAGAAGAAACATGCATGGGTTTTAGTACGTAAAAGTCTGAAACTCTCTGAGTTATGTGATGATTTCCCATCCGCAAATAAAAGACCACTAAACTCACGGTAAGGCACTAAGGAGCTGAACAGCGGGTAAAACCGCTGGGCACAGCTACTTTTCTTAACGTCAAGATCTTATGGAATGAGAAACATAACTACGGAGTTCGCACAAGCTCTATAAATTACTTAGGTAGATACCAACACCCAGAAATATCGTAGAAAGGAGTTGCTTAAAGTCGGAACAAAGAATCAAACAATCAAAGAATCAATCGAAATGTTTTTTGAAGTTATACTTCTTTTGGCGCGATGGAGAAAAATGATGAGAGTGATTTGCGCGCGCACAGCGACATTGTGAAGTTAGTTATAGGTGTTCTAGTAACTATGTTCATGTTGTATATTCGAGTATTTTTATATTTAGAATACGTGTTTCATAATAAATAAATATTCTTTTGGTGTTTTTATTAAGCTATTGAATAGCCGAGGTTTGGAAATGGATGGGTTACCACAGTGGGCCAGGTTAAGCAACCTCACCAAGGTTTGGAAATGGATGGGTTACCACAGTGGGCCAGGTTAAGCAACCCTCACCAAGGTTTGGAAATGGATGGGTTACCACAAGGGGCCAGGTTAAGCAACCCTTGCCGAGGTTTGAATATGGATGGGTTAGCACAGGGGCCAGGTTAAGCAACCGTTGCCAAGGTTTGGAAATGGATGGGTTTCCCCAGGGGGCTAGGTTAAGCAACCCTTGCCGAGGTTTGGAAATGGATGGGTTACCACAGGGGGCCAGGTTAAGCAACCCTTGCCAAGGTTTGGAAATGGATGGGTTACCACAGGGGGCTAGGTTAAGCAACCCTTGCCAAGGTTTGGAAATGGATGGGCTACCACAGGAGGCCAGGTTAAGCAACCCTTGCCAAGGTTTGGAAATGGATGGGTTACCACAGGGAGCCAGGTTAAGCAACCCTTGCCGAGGTTTGGAAATGGATGGGTTAGCACACGGAGCCTGGTTAAGCAACTCTCACCAAGGTTTGGAAATGGATGGGTTACCAAATTTTTTTTTTTTTACACCAAAGAAGTATAACTTCTAACGCGTGTACATAAGTACACACATCCCTTTTTTTTTTCTTTTCCCAGTTCTCTTTGGCACAGGATCACAGACAAACAGACAAGCAATACTTCATCCTTATCTACATCGTTTCCAGTTAGTGCTAATACTGAATGGCAATTAACTACCTCCCCTCCACCCTTCACCCCCTCTCACATGTCGTTTAGCCCGCTCTGTTAATGACTAGGTAGGTACAAACAAGATCATTGATTATTGAAATTAATAGTAAGTGAGTCGCCGATAAAATTCATAAAACCTCGTGAAAAATTGCACGGTTCGCGTTAAATATGTAAATTGGGTATGGGTTATGGTCGGTGACGTCAGTGGTTATTAGTTGTAATTAATGGTGATTAATTAGGTTGTTATTGTGTAGTAGGTTTTTAAGTTATTCTTTATGGTGTTGTTTATGTTGGCGTGTTCTTTGTTACGGATAAATTCAGTGAGAAGCCTGTTCAATTTTGGGGTAACGATGAGAGGTCCAATTTCTCGACCAAAAACATATTATAACGCCGGTAATTCCCGCAGGGTTATGCAGAGATGTGCCAAATAGTACACATAAGTTCGGTCGCAATTGCAACTGCTAAGCTCCTGGTCTGATGTCCTGGATTTATTTCTCTGGTCGAGCAAATTGTTGTTGTTTTCTATTTTTTTGTATCAGTCACGGAGTCTTGTTTTGAGCCTGGGTGTTAGGCTCATAACCTTTTGCAAGAGACTTATACATACTATTAGGATTATTAGATATACCTTTGCCTAGTCCTTTGGTTATCATAGTCGTGAAGATATGTGTCAAATCAGCTCGGAGAATATGAATGACCAGACTGATGTATCAATATTAATGATGTAGAGTTTCTGGCCCTTTCTTCTCCATACAGATCTTCTCTTTGGATTGGGCAACTACAGTACTTTCACAAGTTAATATGTCTTGTGACTGGGACTGTAGCAGCATCTTTTTTTTTGTTTTTATGACATTCAAAAGTGTCTGTAATGGTCTAATTGAAATACATGCTTTGAGTTTTAATACATTTTGCTATACCTACTTTTCCACACATACCTAACTCTGTTCTTCTATAGATATCAGGATTGCAGTAACTCTAAAAGCTTCCTATCGATTAACCAACAAACACAAAGCTCTAAATAAACGAGATATCTCTTTCTGCTTCTTATTTCCTGGTACCTACACACCGCTGCCCGCGGTCCGCCACCCACGGGTACGTTAATACATATCTAATTAAATTAGGCATCTTTGACCACTTGAGTGCATATGGCAATAAAACATTATAGGTATTCGTAACTCTCGGATTAGGGTTCCGTATGCAGGATAGGAGAAAATAGCCGTCGGTTTTTTTAAAACTTTGTTCCACACTAGGAATTTCTCCTGTATCGCGAGTGCATTTACAAGCTTTTAAACTCACATACTCAAACAGCCTGGAACAACTACCTGCAGGTCATATAAATATTTTTTCCGTGGGCGGATCGAACCCGCCATACTCAGCACAGCAGTCACTCGCTCAGCCACTACGCCAAACGTGCCGTCGAATTTGATTTTTTTGTTTTTCTATGTTTGTGAAAATTGACTTTTCACCTAATTTTATTCAACATTACAGGCGCCATTGAACTATATAGTATATCCTCTTTTGTTTCAACTGTTTCTGGAATCACCTTCTCATTGCAGTTTATGTGCAAGCATAGTATTTGAAATGTGTTTGATTGTTGCGGGTTGTTCGAAAGATGTACCGCGGCTTCGGTACATAAGGGGGCAAAGAAGGAACATAGATTGGTTTTAGTCAGTAAAACTCAGACACTTCCCCCTCCGCTCCGCCCAGAGCGGGGAAAGTTATTTAATAATTTCCCATCAGAAAAACAAAGCGCTAAAACGTTTCTATTCAAATTCAGAATTATCGTGACCTTACATAAAAGGCGGTACATTTAGTGTACCGCTAATTACAAGGAAGATTTTCATGGAATACTTATGCCAGCTCCATCACTTTTTCTATGAAAATACGGAACCTTGAAAACTCAAAAAAGCACACTTGCACAAACATAGACACACCATCGTAACGTATATGTATAAACAGTAAATGCTCATCATATAATAGCAGAGTAACGCATAAATGTATTATTACTGATATGATTCGAAATTGTGGATAATATCATTGCAGTAATAGACTACCTTAATGGGAACGCTTTGGTAGTACACACCATTTTACTAAGCTCTACCATTCCCCTCTATATGTGCTCTTACAACTTTAACACACACACTCTACATCAACCTTATTACTTGAGGGGCAAGAGCAATTTTGGTAAGTTTAAGTGTAAAATTATCCTGGTCTATAAAATACAGGGGGAGTTTTAATACACATTCGAGAATGTAGATATTCTGGCCCCATAGCACATTAAGTTATTTAGCCATACGCCAGCAATTTCGCTATTAACTATTAGATCGTTTTGAAATCAATTCTTTGGTATTATGTTACGCTTGTATTTGTTTTTTTTTTCATCGCTATTTAATTTAGTGTAACGTTCACTAGATTGGTGGTATTTTTTCCTTTTGTAAGTCCATATAACTAGTTATTTATTCACACATAATACTGTTTTGAAAGATTCGGTAGTAACCATCGAGAGATTGGTTTGAGCTTTTTAATTTAAAAAGATTATCTTGCGGTTTGGCGATGGAGTAATTAACTACCGAATTAAAAGCTATTAAATGAACACATCTCAACACACATTAATATATAGTATGTAAGATATTATCTATTTTAATATACAAGAAACTCCTTCGTTACTGCTGAAATATTTTGGAGTCTATGGACGTCACTATATAAAGAAAAAAAAATCTTTTCTTTCTTTTATTTAAAACATTGCCCCACACTAGGAATTCTCCTGTATCGTGAGTGCGTTTACAAACAATTTACCTCATATACACAAACAGCCAGACCCGAAAGAACTATCTGTAGGCCATACATATATTTGTCCCGGGATCAAACCCGCGACACGCAGCGCGGCTGTTGATCGCTCAGCCACTGCGCCAACCGTGTCGTCAACAAACAAACAATGGCGAATCCTGCGACTTTTTTTATAGTAACAAAGCCAAGCCTTTTACCAGTTATGTTGGGGTCGGCTTCCAGTCTAACATACAGCTGAATATCAATATTTTATATAGAGACACAAAGACACAATTAAAAATAAACAACTAAAAGAAAAGCCCTCTCCACCCATGCCAGTACCAACAGTAAAAGACTAAAGAAAATCTTTAAATTAATATGGATATTTAAATTAAGACTGTCATCTTTCAATACTTTATCTGTAGCACGAACCAACCATTCAATAAACTTGTTTCTCAAATTCTTTCCACTTAATAAATCCCAGAACGATACTAAACTTAATAAATAATGAAATATACTCATTAATAAGAATCCCATCGAAGGTACGTGTTAATACAGCATCCATCATCCAGCGGTGTGTGGTCTACTCTATGGTACAATTAGAGGGGCGCTATTGTGCCCGTACTCTATGGTGCCTATGGGAAACCTCTGTGTTTGTAATGCCACCTCTAATTCTCGGCTTTCATTGTGATTTATTGTGATAAAGGGGTATGATGCTGTTTTGTTTTTTTCTTTATGGTCAAACGCCGAGATGAGATGTTTTAATTAGAGTTAAATTAAGACTTAAAGAGAGAGCTTCGATTTAGGTACCTACTTATGTAATTTATTGTTTTTCAAGTGTACAGGCTGCCTTTAATCTGCACCACTCAACTGCATATCCTCTTTTATTTAACTGTTTCTGAAATCACCTTCTCGTTGTGCACGTTATAGTATTTGAAGTGTCTTTCATTGTTGGGGGTTGTTCGAAAGAGATACCGCGGCCCCGAAACATTAAAGGCAAAACGGCTGACACCCCCCCCCCCTCCTACCGCCCAAAGCGAGGGTAGTTATTTTGAAAATTCCCTATCCGCAAAAAAAAGCTGTCTTTAATTATAGTCAAGAACTACTACAAAAAGAGAAGAATGAAGTTGTTATCGGCTCTTTAACTATTGTACCAATCATCATCTGCCTAGCCTTTTTCCAGCAATCTTGGGGTCAGCTACCCGTCTTACTGGATGGACTGGATGGAACTGCGGAATAGTAATATTTCACATGGAGTCCTAACAGACCTAAACAAACCAGTTAGTACTGGATAATTCGATACCCCTAAGTGAGACTGGTTGTTATATGTTCTGACTACCTGTAACGACTGTCACAGACTATATGGAAAGGGCTGTCATCAACATCGTAATAAGCCTTTAGCAGACCACAAGTGTACAGCTTCAAACACACTAGGATTGAGCATATAATTCCAGAATTTTCAGAATTCTGGTTTCTTCTAAAATAAATTCGAACTTCGCCGATGAAGAACGTAGCATGGATATACGGTGTTTTGATTTGTAACTTCGTTCGCTTTGTATTGTAACGTTACCATTTATTAATTACTCAGGTTTTTTTATTGTAAAATCCTTACTAATATTATAAAAGCGAACGTGAGTTTGTTTGTTTGTTTGTTACGTCTTCACGCCTAAATGGCCAACCGATTTTGATGAATTTTCGTAAAGAGATAGTTGAGACCTTGGAGACGGACATATGCTAAAAAAGGTGAGAAAAAGAGGAGAAAGAGGGAAGAAAAGAGGAGAGACAGATATTTTTTTCGATCGTCACGCGGGTAAAAGTAACCGTTACCCCAAAGTAACTATGCCACGCGGACTAAGTCGCGGGTGGAAACTAGTAATGTAATAAATCAAGGTTGACCCGAGGTTAGTCTCAGAAGTACTAAGAAAATACTGAAAATCTAGATTTGTTTTAATGTTTTCGCCTATTTAACCATTTTTAAACTCAATGTATGTTTTCATATTGCTCTGAGTTTTGCCTAACACTCGAATGTATCATCTTTATTACTCCATTTGAACTGCGTCTACCAAAGACATTATCTTCATAACAACCGCCATTTTGAAACCGGGACTTCCTGGACTCCCTTAATACCTTCCCATATTCCATAGAGTAGTGAAAATAGGTTGGACACGTGGCCCGAAATGAGATGTCCCGGTGCAAACGCATCCCAGAATGGAAGCCGTGATGTGAAAAGCGCCATTCAGACGACCACAAATGTGTTGGTGAGAAGATGTGAGGAAACTCGCTGGTTCGAACTGGGTACAAAGAGTGAAACACAAAGAGGAATGGAGGAAGTTGAAGGAGGCATACACCACAATGGTCGAATAAGGCTAAAAAAGAAGAAGAATTACATCATTATTATCTTTATCTAGGATGTAGGTTTCAGTACATCACACAAATCGGCTCACACTGTTTGAGCTGTAACTTGTCCTATTTGTTAGTTGTATGTGGGATACCACCCGGTAGGCGGAAACCGTAAAGCAAGTTCTAATAAATTTATAGTTTCACAGTATTGCATTCTTCATAGAACTCCTGGCTTATGTTTTGCACCTAATAAAACTGACTAATTAATTTCTTACTTTATCTTTAGATTAAGCTGTTCCTAAGCTCCAGGTGGTAGGGTCTAGAGGGACAAACTAGGGTCACTGCCTGCGGTGTTGCGGGTTGTTCGAAAGAGATACCGCGACCCAGGAACAGAGAGGGTATATGAAGGAACATGAATGGGTTTTAGTCAGTAAAAATCTGACACTGCCCAAACCGAAAGGAGATATGCCCATGATGATTTCCCTTCCTGTATAAAAGTATATATTGCAGGTATCTGTATAGTAAGTTCCATTCTAAATTCACGTTTAAATTCACAACTTTATTGACTTTAAAATTATTCGCCTAATGACAAAATATGGTGGAACCCAATTGTACACCGTCGTATACAACAATTAAAACATCTAAATGTACCCATAATTTGCGAATATCAAAATGATTTGAGTTTGACTTGAACTCTACTTTGAAATGTTTCAGATAGGACCTTTTCAATTTGTTAAATTGTATGTTTATGTTTTTCCATTTGTTAAAAATATAAACATTTAATGGGGCTATCCATTTATTTTTGGCTAATTGTTGTTTTATTACGTGCTGTTTTTGGAGTATCGCATTGCTCAGTACTAAGTAGGTTGTCGAGTCGCTCCCTATCAAATACTGGTATTCAGCTGCATGCGGCTAGACTGGAAGTCGACCCCAACATAGTTGGGATAAGGCTAGGCAGATGACGCTGATCTTTGGTTGACATGGCATTGTATGACAGGATTATCCTTACCCATATTTCAGTTTTTATCGGCCTATTTTCAGGGCTTGTTCTACTTACATTCCTATTAGATTTTTACGCACAATCCAACATTACGAAAGCTCATACCCAACAAATCCCCAAAACCTTCAAAATTGTTAACCCAAACATCTAATTTCCATTCAATAATACGTTAAATTGATGCAAACAAACATACATACAGACGGACAGCTTTCTCTCAGAACGCCTACGTTTATAGAACGTAAATGCTCGATCCATGTACCTATTTGCCGTAATGTTGGTATCATATCACGATTTCCTAATATAAAAGCATCGAGGTGGTCTACCCAAGAAGATTGCTTTGAAAAAAAATTGAATGTGTTATGTGCGATCGTTATTAAAGATGAGAAGTCTAGAAATCAATTAATTTTAGTCTAGTGATGCTTTTCAAATTACTTGGATAAGTTTTTTGCTGTTCTGAATCTGATGAAATGGAAATTTTTAAATTGGAATTTTGAATGGTATTTTTGGTCATGTAGGGACTTTGAGGACCCATAATAAATAAGCAGAGAATAGGGTTTCGTTTAAATAAATACTTATTTGTGTTTACATAACACAAACCAAGTACAGATTTTAATTCTATATTACATGGTAGGTAGCAACATAATATTTATAAGAGTTAAAGCTATAAAGTTGATGAACTGGATTCCAATTAAAATACATAATGATATTTCCCCATTAAAAAGTTATTTACCAATAAAATTAATAAAATCTAACAAACGATGTAAATACTCCATACCAGAAACAGAAACTAGTAGCCATCGCTTTTACAAGCTAATATTTTATTCAAAACGGTCTCTTGCTAATCAATCAATCAATCTATCAATTTGCTGTCATTTTTTATCGACGCCATCTTGATTGCTAACTCAGTAGACATTTTATAGCTAACACAGGGCAGCTTCTTAAAATTTAATTAATATCACGTTGCATCCGTTTTTATTTAAAACATTGTCCATGACAATAAAGTTAAGAATATAATAAAATTAGTACAAATCCACTATAAGGCGATGATAACTCCTTGGCTGCTAATAGACAGGCTATAAAGCCCACCTTACAGATAGTCTATGGTGCAATAAATGAATAAAAACAATTACAGGAATACCAACTTAACGAAACATTTACACTTGCATTGATGCAATTCACACAGATCTTATCCCTAAGTTTTAAAGACGAAATTCTAAAGTTACATTGAGCGTATCATTTTACCAACTGCAGAGTAATTTTGGGCGGAGAGCGTTGTGTGAAAAGAGTGTTGATGCGTCACAAGCGGAAGCGATAGCGCATTATTATGGTGTAACACTTTTTCCATTAGGAATATTGATGTACCAAATTAATAATTTCAAACGATGATACAGTTTTTGCAATGTTCATTAGTGTCAGTTAGATAGTTTTCATAATTGCCATATTATCAATTAGGTGTATATAATAAAATGTTTATTAGGTTATTATTTTAATTAGAAAACACCTAGAATTGATAATAAATCTGGTTTTTGCGGACCAATAGGTAGCAATAGATATTCTTAGTAATTCGTTATTGATATATTTTGACCGATTATTATTTTTAATCAATTCGTGAAAGAAGGTTCCGGGTTAGAAGATGTTTACTTATTCAGGTTAATTTGTTCAGTAGTCTTTACTTCTTGTGGTGTATAAAAAGTTGAAACCACAGAAAGCGATTAATTTTAACGTAGTGTTGCAAAAACTAACATTTTACGTTACAAAACCATATTAAGAAACATTACTATATTCTCCGCGAACAAAGAGTTTCACAGGGGAGGATAGGAGAAGAAAAGTGTTGAGCCGACCGCAAATAGATGTGCAGGGAGATGATGAGGAAACAAAAATAGTGAATCCTATTGAAATTGTACGCTGTTTGGTTTATTTTTCGGAATATACAAAGTATCTGACAGGATAACTAATCCTTAGTAATATTATAAAAGCGAAAGTGAGTTTGTTTGTTACGTCTTCACGCCTAAATGACCAAACCGATTTTGATGAATTTTGGCACAGAGATAGTTGGGACCCTGGAGATGGACGTAGGCCTTTTTTTAACTGAGAAACGGTGGTGAAAGTGGAAGAAAAGGGGAGAGAAAGATACATTTTTTTCGATCATCACGCGGGTTAAAGTTTTTAGCATTAGCCCAAAGTATCTAAGCCACGCGGACGAAGTCGCGGGCGGAAACTAGTAGGATAATAATATTATGAGCGTATCCCATTTCCATTCTTATCAAAAGGGGTCAAGTGCTACTATTATATTGTATTCTGATGTTTGCAACTCCACATCCAAGGCGCGTATTTTGCCAAGTTCTACTATATTGAAAGACACTTAGGTTCCTTGCTTGCTTCTAAATTCAAAACGCTTATATTTCGAATTTTAAACCAAAAGCAATAAATAAATACGTTTTTATTTAAAAAAATAATTCGTCGTTCAAATACTAACAGAACAATGAAACCGAACGCGATTACCTCAACCAAATGAAGTTTTGAAACACGCTTACTCTCCCGCCACCGCCTATCCGCCCGCACCCGCCCACTCCCACACTTTGGGCCACACGCCGTCGGCGAGATGAAAGCGGTCGGCACGTTTGAGGCTCCACGGCGGTGCAATTAGGGCTCTCAGTAATGAGAGGAGCGACAGAGGCCACTAATCGGCGGCCTTAAGACACCACCTTCGGCCGCTCGAATCAGAAGCGGATCAGTTTATTGCTCTTGATTAGGATGCTGGGTAGTATTTGGCAGTTTTCTATAGAGTCATGGATTGGAATTTAAAAAAAGAAGTGATCATAGAGATGTAGTTTTTTTTTTAATAAAAGGTCTCATTGTAACATTTACAATAACTGTAATAAATACAACATATATTTATTAAAAAAATATTGTTATATTTGTCGAGAAGTTGAGGCACGGCCACATAATAGCAATTCCTGAAAATATAAAAACTTACGTTGCGATTCAAGAAATAAAAAAAATCGGCCAAGTCTAGTTGGACTTGTACACCAAGGGTAACGTACAAGCGTGTGACAGAAACGGCCATGCCTTTAAACTGCGTAAACTTAAAGGATTCATTTTATCACAGCTTTAGGGGACTATAAATGAATGAATATAAAGTTTTAATATCAACTCGATACCTTCAGGCGTTCCCCAGATAAGGTGTCATGACAGCAGATAGACAACAAAGTGGTCCTATTTGGATCCCATTTTATTCCTTTTTACCTAATCCTAAATAATACCTATAACTTGTACCTTTTTATTAAAACGTAAAATCTTACTAATATTATATAAATGCGTTCTGGATATTTAATACGCAAAATCTACTTTGGCACACAGATGGTTTAAAGTTGGATTTACACAAAGAACCTATGCACTTTTTAAATCCCGGTAGAATGTTCTCGTAGCACAATTCCTGATTTTCACTCGAGCAACACCGCGGGCATTTCTATACCGTTTTTCCTTTATTTCTACACCGACTCTCAACAGGATTGACATAAGATTTTTATCGTTTACACTGGTAGGTTGTCACTTGTCTATGTCCCAGGTAATGCCACCTCCATCTTTAAAAAACAAAAACAGAACAGTTATGACTACCTTTTTATATTTTTCTTTAGCAACTGACCCGATGTCGACTATTCAGCCAGCGTCATGTAGCTTTAAGTCTGCAGTTGAAGGTGGCGCTGCTTGTCAAGAAAAAATGCATTGAAATGTCAAACTTGGTACATTTATTTTAATTCCGTTTTTTCCCGCTTGCATTAATATGTTGGTTGAAATGTAAGTTTATTGCATTAAATTAGAATAGTAGTGTGATTTGTGAACCCTTGCTAATAGGGGTCTTTTAGGATGAGTCATTTAAAAATAATTTGTTAATTAACTGCTATATTGTAAGTTTGAAATAAAAAGAGGCCGTCTTTTTGTACTAGTTGAGCAGGCGCTGTCGCTTTTTTTTGGTTTTCGAAAAGGCAATCCTACTAATATTATAAATGCGAATGTTTGTGAGGATGACTGTACGAATGTTTGTTACTCTTTCAAGTCAAAACGGCTGAACGGATCCTGATGAAATTTGGTACAAACGTAGATTATAGTCTGGAAAAACACATCGGATACTTTTCGATTATCACGCGGGCAAAGCCGCAGGCGCCAGCTAGAGTATAAATGAGAATGTTTGTGAGGATAGAGGGATGTATGGATCTTTGTTACTCTTGCTCGTCGAAACAGAAAATTATAGTCTGGAATAACACATAGGATACTTTTTCGATTATCATGGAAGTCAGAATCAGACTCAACCTGACTTTTATTGACTAAAACCCATGTATGTTCCTTCTATAGCGCTTTGTGTTTCAGGGCCGCGGTATCACTTTCGAACAACTCGCAACCACGGCAGAAGAACGCTGCCGCAGTGCTCTAGGTATTGAGTTCGATTCCCGGGTAAGGTATTTTTTTTAGATTGTACTAGAAGGATTTTCAAATTTTAGGAATTACTTAGTAAATGCTCGCAGACTATCTCGTTTGTCGAGTGGATGGCAAGTGAGTATAAGGCCCTGGTTTCGATTCCCGAATGTATAGTGGTTATTGGTTTTTTCATCAGGAATTTGTCATTGCCCCTATTAGATACGCTTAATCATAACTGGCGAAAAGTAGGTGTACAGTCAAGAACAATATCATGTTTACACTAACCAAAATTCAAAAGCGATTTCTTTCTACTGGATTAATTTATTGATGGCACGGTTGGCGCAGTGGCTGAGGGATCGACTGCTGTG
Organism: Ochropleura leucogaster; assembly: GCA_958449745.1. Lineage (NCBI taxonomy): Eukaryota > Metazoa > Arthropoda > Insecta > Lepidoptera > Noctuidae > Ochropleura > Ochropleura leucogaster. The sequence goes on along the minus strand of OY288223.1, from coordinate 5,845,680 downwards.
CTGCGTGTCGCGGTTTCGATTCCGGCGCGGAACAAATATTTGTATGACCTATAGATAGTTGTTTCGGGTGTGGCTGTTTGTGTGTGTAAGTTTATATATTTGTAAAGATACCCACGATACAGGAGAAATTCCTAGTGTAGGGCAAAGTTTAAAAAAATGAAATACATTTTGCGGTTTCACGAATATAGTATTTTGGTAGCCATACTATTACGAAATAAGTCTCATCTTTAAGTTGAAACCGGTTTTTCACGAGAAAAACGGTGGATCGGATGTAACAAATATTTCACTGTAAAATTATTCGATGTTTAGATGAAACACTAATGGAGCAGAAATCCAAAGAATATCAACTAACAAAAAAAGTCTATTGACAATGTGCTACCAAACAGACTCAAAAATATTGAAAAAAACTCATTCTCATAGGTCGAACATCGATTTAACTGCATTTTAATGTCAATTTACACCTTCAACCGGAATAAAACATTATTGATCGTCTATTTTGAAGTGCATCTATGACATCTCATTCTAAAACCTATCCATTGCTTGCATTGTTAATAACAGCCGAAGAAATGTCAAGCTATACCAGTATTGTATAATAAACTGTCAAAAAAATGTTTGGAAAGAGTTGTATAATATAATAATACAACTGATTAGAAAGGCGCCCGAATCTTTTGTGGTCCAAAAACGAGGCATAATGTGACATCCGTTGATGACAGATGACCGGGTTGACAACTTTAAGTTTGCAGTCGTTTAAGCAAAAATGAACTTTAAAAGCTGTATCTGTAACTCCAAAATCGGGCTAACATTGATATCCACTGCTGTAGTTGTATACAAAGGTATGTTTAAATTCGTAAGTAAAGCACCAATGGATGTCAAAACTTGTTCAGGATTGGGTCAAAGACGACAAACTTTACGATCTCCCAAAAAAGGTTTGTAATCCAGCAAAAAGGAATCTGTGACTAAATACAGAGGCGCTAAAAGGTGGTCCATTTTGATATAGGTGTATAAATGTAGTTGTTGACTTAAAGATAAAGATGTTTGCTCCTCTTTGCCTCGTTTTCATGTTCCCCTGTGAAAATTAGCGTGCGCCTTTGAAAAATGCGCTCTGGATTGCAGTGGGTAGATTGTAAAATACGTAGGATTTTTTTGCGATTTCTGCTGAACACGTCATGCTAATGATATTTCATAATGCAGCCGGGGATGAAGTGAGCCTTTGTCGAGTTAAATTTGATACAAAAGTCTCAAAACATCATCTGGCTAGCCTTTTTATAACTATGACCAGTACCTCCGCAACCCAGTTAGTACTGGTTTAGTAAAAGATCCTTTGGTAAGTCTGTCTACTAAAAAAAAAACGGTTTTAGGCATGTGGACGATGTACACACGGTAACAGATCAACCTATATAAAACCAGTTTATGCGGATCTCTCATTGTACTTGAAATTTATGGTGTACGATCCGTTGTTGAGAGAGCAGCATAAACTGGTTTTGTATAGGTTGATCTGTTGCCGTGTGTACAAGAGAAGTTTTTATTCTCGACTGCATAAAATCTAGTTAGGTACGATTATTGTCAAGAAGAGCTAAATATTCACAATATACTGTACCCTGTTTAACAATAAGTCTTTTGATATTAATTAGTTAATTAAATCAAAAGAAATAAATCTAAGACTCTTAGATGAAGGCCTTGCTTACCAACAGGATTGGCTGGTTTAGCAGACGACAACCTCATAGGTTGAACTGTGAGATGCAACTTAAAAAGAAACAAACAAAAACAGAGACAAACATTATTAGTAAAAAAACTTAATTACAAAAGAAGTATGAAAGGACTGTGCCATGGTGGTGTTCTGAGGTTTCTGCAAACCCACCGTAAGAAGAAGAAAGAGAGCGAGAGAAAAGCTAGCTGCGCACGTGGCTTCGCCCACGTGATGTCGAAAAAAGTATGTGTTATTCCAGACTATAAGATAATAGATATAGACCTCTGTGCCAAATTTCATAAACATCCGTTCTACCGTTGACGTGAAAGACGTGGAAGAGTAACATCCATCTGATCCATGCATCCTCACATGGTTGCGGGTTGTTCGAAGGAGATACCGCGGCCCCGGAACGTAAAGGGCAATAGAAGGAGCATGGGTGGAATTTAGTCAGTAAAAGTGTGACACGCCCCCCGCTTCGCCCAGAGCAGGGGAAGTTATTTGATGATTTCCCACCCAAAAAAAAACCATCCTCACAAACATACCCACCCATGTTCCTTGTACGTTCCCTTTACGTTCCGGAGCCACGGTATCTCTTTCGAACAACCCGCAACCCTGGTGTCAAGAGCCTTTGTCTTCGCAATTTATAACATTACTAGCTGGCGCCCGCGGATCCGCCCGCGTGATGATAAAAAAGTATACTATGTGTTATTCCAGTCTGTATAATCTACCTCTGTGTGAAATTTCATCAAGATCCGTTCTGTAGTTTTTTCTTGAAAGATCAAACATACATCCACACTCACAAACTTTCGCGTTTATAATATTAGTAGGATATGTTTTTGGGGTGGAAATGTATTCAAAGGGACTTCCCCCGCTCTGGGTGAACCGGGGGGAAGTGACTTATACTGACTAAAACCTGTCCATGTTCCTTCTTTTGCCCTTGGTGATCCGGGGCTACGGTATCTCTTTCGAACAACCAGCAAACCCCAGCAGGCAGAGATTGATAAAAGCTCTGACACGCTCTCCAACAGTCTAAGGAATGCAATTTAAGGACCAGTAGATGTCCTCCATATTAATTTTACCTGCAGCTCATAACTACCGAAGACTGCCTGTGAATATAATGAGACATAAACATCTATTGCATCTGTCATTAAATTAGCGATTCATAGTCTTTGGGAATGCAGTGTGGTCTCCAGTGGCGGATTATCTGTGGGAATATTTGGGAGGTCTTTGTACAATGAAAACATTCTTTTTCATTTTGGAAAAAAATAACGTTGGTGATCTAGGAATTTCTCCTGTATCGTGGGTGCGTTTATAAACATTTAAACTCACAAACACAAACAGTCAGACCCGAAACAACCCAAGGTCATATAAATATATTTTGTTCCGTGTTAGAATTAAACCCGCGACACGCAGCGCAGCAGTCGATTGCTCAGCCACTGCGCCAACCGTGCCTGATTACCTTAAGTCTGATTTTCGATAGTCTGTTGTTCCAAATCTGCATGGTATTAAAGAACCTTTAAGACTATTAATTATAATCCTATTGTCTTTTCATTTTATCACCTTTATTAATGCATGTTCTGTAGCGAGTGATAATGTCACAGTTACGCATTTAAAATCAGCTGCGTCGGAGGTACGCCATCTTGTCTGCAACGTTTTATGTTCGGATTTATTGGTAGTTACATTGATGACACGTTTTCATTTGGACTTTCAACTACCGTTTCTGCAGGTTGTGTGGTCAAAAACGTATCCATTGCTTGCTTTGTTCATAACAGCCAAACAAATATCAAGTGAAATACGGTAATGGGTCGTGTGGGAAACAATATATTTGAAAGAGTTGTTGAAATACAACATGCCTGAAACACAGATCCAACTTAGTTCAGGCAATTAAGTAACTGTGCTCTATTAATTGTAGAGATGTTTTATTTTGTTGTATTTTTGCTCTTTTTTATAAATAAACGATTATATGATTTGATTTGAATATTTATAGTATAGGTAACTAGCTTCCGCCCGCGACTTCGTCCTCGGGCAAAGTTACTTTGGGCTAACGCTAACTTTTACCCGCTTGATGAACGAAAAAAGAAATGTCTTTCTCCCCCCTTTTCTTCCAACTTTCTCCCCTTTATTTCACTTTAACAAAAAGTCTATGTCCGTCTCCAGGGTCACAACTATCTCTGTACCAAATAACACTAAAATAGGTTGGACCATTTAGGCGTGAAGACGTAACAAACATACAAACTCACTTTCGCTTTTATAATATTAGTAAGGATAAGGATACCTACTACCGTTTCTGCAAATTGCATGGTGTTGATAGGAACAACTATGCCCAATCCTACGGGGATCTTCTTTTGATTTGTTACATAACATCACGCCTGAATTTTGATAGGATCAGGCAGAAGTGTACCTAATAGTCCACCCATAACTCGCACAGTTATGTTGAAGTCTCAAGTTAACGCGGGCGAGCGTATTGTAATCAATCGGCAGGAATTCTGCTTCTTTGACTGATACCGAGAAATTGGAAGGGATAGGGGCCGAGAAGACCGTTTTGTCTGCTTATAAACATCCATTCGCAATATCTTCAGTTTATCCGTAATCATGACGTGTACAATAAACTGCGCCGAAATATCGAAAACTCACGATAAATAGTAAATATTATATACGTATAAAATTAAAATAAAAAAGCCTTATATTTCGTGGAAAAAAAGAAAAACTTAAATAACATTTGTTTTTCACTAAACTTAACCTATACATATTATTAATAATTGTTTGAATTAATTTAAATACGTTTAGAGTTTTAAATGTTTTAATCAGTATCTGGTTTGTTTTCCAGAACCCCTCCTCGGATGAAGGTCTCCTCCAACGATATACGTACTGTTACATAATCTTCTTGCTTTATGATTAGTCACCATACTAATCTTATCTACGTAGGTACTCTTTTTTATTTTTTACGGATGGGAAATTACCAAATAACTTCCCCGCTCTGGGCGGAGAGAGGGGGAGTGTCAGACTTGTTCTGACTAAAACCTACCTTTTTTTAGCCCTTTATGTCTCAGGGCCGTGGGATCGCGAAACAACCCGCAACCCTTACATTTTATTTCTTTTGACTTCTCATTACTGATGTTAATTTTTCATAATGATGACAATATCACTTCCAAAAGTCGCCCCTTCCCACAGATCCTTCATCACTCAATCATCAATTCCTGATCACACATTAATATCCTTATCATAAATGTAATAGGGTCTCAATTAGGCATTCATGCAGTCCTCAGATGGTCTATCTATCACGGTCGGATAATGGGCGATGCTCAATAACTGAAGTACATCGGTCACGCGTAATTAAACCAACACATATTGTTGTTGTAGGGTGGCAAGGAGGATGGGTGGCTTTTGCGGGATTTTGTTGACTTATTTTAAATATTTATTTATTAAAACTTTATGCACAAGTATTATAGCAGTGTCGTTTTAAAGATACTCAATTATGGGAAAGAGATGGCGCTAGACATCTTGTATAGCTCTGTCTCTTTCCCACACTGGATGACATTATAGCAATCCTTTTTTGAAACGTCATGGTACCCTGCTTGTTCCGGGGTTGCGGGTTGTTCGAAAGAGATACCGCGGCTCCGAAACATTAACGGCAAAAAAAGGAACAAAAGTGGGTTTTAGTCAGTATAATAATTTGACACTACCCTTCGCTTCGCCCAGAGCGGGGAAAGTTATTTGACGATTTCACATTCGCACAAAAGAAAAAGCTTGCTTGTTCAAGTCTCTTCGGATCCGTAAATACGATGTCTAAAAAAACTGCGATATGAGCTGATTATTGGTTGACCGATTGTTGGTCAAACAGAAACTAAAAGCATGCGATATTTGGCACAAGATTAGGAGTAACATAGACTATCGCTGTTCTTAACTGATAAAAGTTATCAAGAGTGTCTGAGTGGTAGTGTGTTGGTTTAGGAATGTTTAATGAGGTACCTGTTCTACTTAGTTAGATGGAATACTTATACACTAAAAACCACTAGGTACAGTGAACAAAAGAGATAATTAACCTAAAATTAAATGTTTTTGAATAAAGTTAAATTTATTTGATTGAAAACAAAGAGTTTATTAATTAAGCATGATTACGTTATCTCTTTTGCTGACCGTGCCTAAAGGATTTCGAAGAATTTTCTTATTCATAGCTAGTGATATAACATAGTGAGATTATCAATGGAAATGTATTCCATTGATAATATCACTGCTTAACTCCCCTCCCCCCAACTGGCCAACTTACAAAAAGGTCAGTTTACTCCCAATCACATTAATTAAAAAATGAAAACGTATCTCACCGAAAAATCTCTGTCCTCCCAAAAACCAGTGTCACTCTACAAGCCCCGAACATCTGCAGAACAACAATACAAATGATTAGCCACGTCGTTTTGTCGTGCGCTTGACGCGTCAACGCCGATGTCACCCGATGTCACACGACCGCGCCCGAGCATTCACGAATTTTGACGAGGATTGACGATCGGTCTGATTATTGTGTTAGTGAGTATTGATGACAATTTAACCAAAAACGTGAGCGTGATGAAGTCTCCTCAAATCCATTTATATTAAAGGTACTGTCAACGGTACGTCAGTATTGACTCTCAGACTATCAAACTGCAAAAACGACTACAGCCTATAAAATTCAGACTGCTGTCACACAGGTCTTCCATCTGTGGGACGCAAGGGCATGTCATCCACCAGTTCCAAGTGAGGGTTGGCGGAAATCCCATGCCTTCAAATTTTCGTTTCTCATGTCCTTCATTGTATGAAACTAAATAATAGCAGCCGCTCAGGTCGATCTTTAGATTAAGCCGCGCTTGCCTAGGTTGGTCTGTGGATGGGTGTTACATACCGAGTTACCTCTGTGCTTCGGAAAGCACGTTAAGCTGTTGGTCCCGGCTGTCATTTGTAGATCTTTGATAGTCGTTACAGATAGCCAGTGTCCTGAAAGTCTTACAATCAGTCTTACCAAGAGGTATCGTATTACCCAGTACAAACTGGGTTATGGAGGTCGGATAGGCAGTCGCTCCATGTTAAATACTGGTATTCAGCTGCATCAGGTAAGACTGGAAGACGACCCCAACATAGTTGGTAAAAGGCTAGGCAGATGATGTATGAAATGTATTAGACAAAGGAAGGATGGCTTGGACCCACGTCCATAAGTAGGTGACATTACCAGCGCGGTTGCACTCTAAGACCACTCTTAATCCTGCGAAATGAAAGATCAAAGTCGAATGATTACCATGGAAATGCGGTGAATATGAGAGATGAACCCGTGAGGTTCTTCTTCTGCTCTAGATTGGTAGGTGACCTGGCCAATGGCAGCGTCAGCGGTATTCCGTACAAGACGAATATTAAGATTCCACCCAGAACAAACTTTGTGTGATGAGCATGATTGTTTGTTCTGCGTCTGGGTGTGATTTATCTATAATAAGTATGTATTTATAAATTATATAAGTATGTATATCAGTTGTCTGGTTACCATAACACAAGCTCTGCTTAGCTTGGGATCAGATAGCCGTGTGGGAGCTGTCCCAAGATATTTATTTATTTATTTTATTTATTTATTCATATTCATCGCCAATGTTGATGGCAACTGTGAAATTAATGGCACTAGTACGACTATAGCTAGTTGTATTGTAATTGTTTGAAAATCTGTCCAATGTAAGTCTATATAGGTATAGATATGCCTAAAAAAACGACTTTCAAAAAAACTTAGAGTCGGAAATTAAAATGGTTTGATTCATCGATTTTATTGCCATCGACTTCCGGAAGTAAATTTATTTTCCATCTTTTTAGTGTTATTTTTGGAAGTCAGTTTTTTTTGGGAAATAGTGTTTTTTTTATAACAGCCTTTTTAGTGGTATTTATTTTAAGTGATGGTATTTAACACAAATTCTTATCGAGCATTGTAAGTACTACTAATAAATACCTACTAGCATATCGTACATAGATACATTAGAAGAAAAAATTATGAGCTTTGACCGGCCATCCCAATTGAACCAGATCAAAAAGAAATCGTTTAAGAATCGAATACCACTTCATTCTACCCATAAACAAGGAAAAAACGCTGAAAATTGTTAACAAAAAGTGGTTGTTCCGCTTGATTTGAGTGATGGTTAGTAATTGCGTGAAATATTTCTTATTGACTGGTCAAGAAAGTTTGGAAATGACACGCTTTTTCTTTGGGTACTTTTGCTTGCCCATGTCTGGAATATGTAAGTAAATGTCTTTATCCAACTAGTTAACAACCTTTCTTTTTATTCCAACGAGAAACCATCAAATATAGTGTCAGACTTTTACTGACTAAAACGGGATGGGTTTTAGTCAGCAAAGTCTAACACTGTTCAACAACAAGATTTTTTGTACATTAATGTACAAAAGGTAGGTATTTATATATTAGGTACAGCTGAAGTTAACAAATGCATGAAAAATTAATCTTATTGTTACTTGTATTATTTTTCTTAACAACTTTTTCACAGTTTATAAAATTAGACCATTCGCCACCGAAAGAATATCAATATTAATATTCTTTCTCATATATAAAGCACTCGCTTCAATTTTAAGTATAAGTATTTTATCTTTCATCAATCTTATTGCAAGCAAATATCATAAAGTGAAATAACCTCACTTCAATCTACGTTACTCATAATTCAATACATAAATGGCTTATGAGTTTGCCTAACAACGAAGCGAGGTAAATGTACCAGTTGATGACTGACTGACAACTATAGATAATAATTTGAATATTGAGGACTGGCTTAGGTACGTCTCTAGAGTCAAGCTTAGTATGAAGACTTGTTCATTCCATTGGCTGACCAATATCTATTAATACTAATTAAAGATAGTTGCTTGTTTGTTTTAGCAGGAAACTGCAATATCAAAGTCATATCTGCGAAAATTGCCATGACGCTTTTATTACAAATTCAAACTTCTTGCGCTCAATAAATCCACATAACAAATAACAAATATTAAGGAGTTTTGTGACTAGCTGAAAATCCACGTTTAGTATTTTAAGTTGCTCACTTTTTAAACAAAATTCTTTTATTTAAAAATTAGCATTTCTCGACACTATTTTGCGCCACTTTTCTATGAATCTTAGTACTTAATAGTTCCGTGCTGTTTTCCAATTTATATCCTAGACAGCCTGTTGCAGAGAAAACAAAAAGGTTTTATTCTAAAATAAGGATCGTTTCAGTCCGTACTACCTCGAATCGCAACAGTAAAAGCAATCAGTTCAGTACAAACAGTCGATTGAATGCAATTCTCTGTAATTCGTCCGTAGGTAGTCGCAGCTACCGTCTGCTTCTATATCAATGTATTTCATGCTGTGTTTACTTCGATTTAGTAGGCACAGTCATGGATGGAATGATTTGTGTACCGTTTTAGAAACTGAAGTGAAATATTCGAGGTAGATATTAATCTTATGAAGTTGTTATTTATAATTGTGACTGGGTAATTAAGTATCTTGTTAGTAAACTTTTTTAGGGTATGTGAGAAGTAAGTAGACTATTTAAATTATGCAACTTACTTTTTTTGTTAGAAAAAAACATTGTGAACATTATTTTAGAACTGATCTCCATAATGTACAAATAAATTACGGAAATAAATCAATATGATGTCTTATTTACATGTTTTGTTTGCTTCCAGCGTAACAAATTAAAAATTCTGTATCTAACTGTTTTTTTGCTAGTAATTTATCATCATTATCTGCTAAGGCTTTTCCCAACTGCGGGGTCGCTTTTTTCGGTTCAACTGTTTTAAATTATTACGAAAATAGTAAAACCCGAATTTATTTCAACGTTCCTGTCAAACAGCACACTTCCAAAAATGAAAAAAAAAACAAATGCTCTCCAATTTCAAACGCACAAAAAAGCATATTTTTCCTGTTCCACCAGCCAGCACTTATGATAATCGATTACTGGCCACACATCGCGTTATGACTCGAACAAATATAGACGTGTAATGACCAAATTGGACCGATTTGGAAATAGGGACGATCATCATAATACACACCTAGGGCTGTTTGTTTCCGTTCCTTTCATATTAAGAATAGAAAAAAATAGTGTCACCATAGACACCATTTTTGAAAGCTCTTCCATCAGACAACCAGTTTGAAATATAGATACAGAAACAATAATTGAGCTATAAAGTTTTCCATTCGTCATACAAGTAGGTATCTTTATTATTAAGAGAGAGCTTAATATCTACTTATTTTCTAATCCCCACCTACACAGTTTCGTAGTTGATTTATAATTTTCTTTGCAAATCGAATCTGTCTTAATCGAAACCACTTTATCGTGATTCGAAACGCAATATGAAGTAACAATGCAGAACTATAATTAATAAGGGAGTGTCAGAGATCATAGACTAATATAGAAATACAAATTCAGCGACAAAAATTTATGTAAATTTATTTTTAAATAATTTATTGATGTTAGTTTCTAATTAGTCCAAAATCATCCAAATTCCAATATCGTTAGTTCATTTTCTATCAAGTCGATCATCATTTTCTATTGTATCGTAATGATCGTTCGTCTTAAGGCCACCCGCATTGGGCCCGCGTCTACTTATTACAATTTATGTGTTGAAACTAAATTAAGATGTGTCATAATGACCGCACCCGAAATTACCGACAGTTTTTGTGTGTTCCCGTTTAGGATAGCTATTTTTGACTCTGTGGTTAGTTCGACCATAGAATACTATATTAAGGATTTTGCCCAATAAAATTCCATTATCAGGAAAAACGATTGTTGTATCGAATCTGTGTAAGTATACTTATTTTCAGGAGCTTTTCAAAAAATATATTCCAAAGAGGAAATCTACTCAGCCGTTACATGTTTATTGTTTGTGGCCTAAAAAGAGCAGATCAAAGCATCTTTGAAATATCGTAAACACAACTGAAAGTTGGATTTCAGGAATTAATTTCAATTGAAAGTGCCTGGCAAGGGCACTTCCGAAACACAAAAACAATAAGATGAAACTAAATTCCCAGTTACAAGACAAAATAACTAGTGAAAGTACCGTATTTGCCCATTCCAAAGCATAGATGCTTTGGAATGGGCAAAGCATCATTCCAAAATGATGCTTTGCCCGGTACGTACGTTCGTACGGTTTTCAACGAACTTAACTCCCAAAGATTGCTTTTTTTAGGATCGAACACATCTACATAACTGCGAACCCAAATGCCGTGTCTATGGGTACTAGAAACCCCTAATGACATACAACGCATAATGCTGCCGGGGGTTAGCTTCCGTTATCAATTCCAACCATATACTTCGCCACCTATATTATAAACCTACCAACTTAATAATGCGTGTGGAGAAAAAGAGAACTAACGTAAAATGTATTGGATTTGACAGGACTTTGACAAGCAGCGCCACCATTACATTAATAAAGAAGTTTGTAAGTTCTAACTACAGGGTAGTGATAGAGATGTCATTTATTAAAATTGGGGGTTCTTTATAATTGTTAGTTTGTGTTACTTTGAAATATAAATGGTAACCGCAGATGCCCTTTTTGGCGCTTTCGAATTAAGGTTCGTATTTGTGGTTTTTGACTTCCGTGTTTGTTTTTTTTTATCGAACAATGTGTGATTTACACTCAGGGTGGCTGATGGAGTCGGTCACACTAATTTCGAACTTAACCTATATAATATCCATCCGGCAAAGTACTGACAGCCTGAAAACCTTCACAGAACTAGCACTTATTCAGTCATAGTCATTAAATACATCGTTAACGTAATATGGGACATAACCTAACAATAAAAAAAAAAACAATTATAATAAATGCCATCTCTATCGCTAGCCAGGAGTCATAACTTACAAACTTATTAATGTTATAGTGGCGCTGCTTGTCAAAGAAAATGTCAAAGTCCTTACGAATTCAGTACATTTTACGTACCTAAGTTCTCTATCTAATATATAAAATTCTCGTGTCACAGTTTTCGTTCCCATACTCCTCCAAAACGGCTGGACTGATTTGAACGAAATTTTGTGTGCACATCGGGTAGGTCTCAGAATCGGCTAACATCTATTTTTCATGCCCCTAACTGAGCAGCGGGTGAAACCGCTGGACACAGCTAGTCTAATATATAAAATTTCCGTGTCACAATGTTAGTTACCGTACTCCTCCGAAACGGCTCGACCGATTCTTATGAAATTTTGGGTACATTTCAGGTAGGTCTGAGAATCGGCTAACATCTATTTTTATTCCCCTAAACCTCAGCGGGCGAAACCGCTGGGCTTGGATATAGATGTAAAAACATAGATGATTAGTATAACGTACAATAAGTAGAATCTTATTTGAAAAACGTATTCATACAAACAATTGTTATAATAGACATTTATTAAAACATATGACACTCATTTTTATACTGAAGTTTCGCAAGACAAGCCGTTTTATTGAGCTTTCGTGTGAACATTTATAACGATAAGGTTCCATTTATCTGTAAAACACGTGACTTCATTGAAAACTATTGAAGTTCACAACCTTTGCAACTAACTCTGACATTGTCCAAATTTCATCAAAACTAGCATTTTGCACTCAACAAGACTTTTTCTAAAATACTTAGGTTTAGTATCTGTAGCTTTTTCGAAATGATTTTGTATGAATTTATATTTTGTGTGCATGTTAATTATGTATTTTACAGGATTTCTTAGGTAATAAATTATTGCATGTAGATATTAGTTTATATAAGTAATTAATTAGGAATAGTTATACTGTGATTTGCTGATTTCTCAATTTCAGTAAGGTTTGCTATAAGAAAACCCAATTGTGGGTGAAGCTTGAACTGAAATCTTTTTCTTCCTTTCGTTTTAGTCAGGTACATTGCACCAGTTGCACGTAACCAATTTTTTTGAGATTATCAATTTATTTTAAGGTTTTCATCGCTTTCCAAGTTTCTGAGAAATTTGTGAAACGAAATAGTTTTATAATCTTATATCCCTTTTTATGATTTTAATTCTACGTTTGCTTTATTTGAAATTTTAAGCAACATTTCTTTAGTTTTTTATTTAGTTTAAAAAAGTTGGTCAAAAATCTTTATTTGACTCGTGCCACACAGAATGTAAGCAATTTTTTTCAAAGGCTCTCAGACTCAGTTCTTTTTTTGAACCGACCACAAACAAATTCGTCTAAACGCTATTTAATAACAACCAAAAAGTTTCTAATGATGACCATTCAGGAGATGGAAGTAAAAACCGGCCAGTACCATACAACGGACGCAATTTGTGGACATTACGATGAGTAACAGTTGCAGTTCGCGCCATCGCAAGGAAGTGGGCGGTGTTAGGAGAAATTGTTTTGTATAAGATAAGCTTGGGAGAGCAGGACATCCTGTTATTTAGATGCTGAGTACTTGGATGCAGGTTTTGTTTATGTAAGGTTTTAATTTTCTATAGGTACAGTCCACAAAGGAAGCAGCAGTGTCTCAAACCGCTTAAGGAGAATGTGAAGAAATTAATCTAATATATAAAATTCTCGCTTCGCGGTGTTTGCTACCAAACTCCTCCGAAACGGCTTGACTGATTTGTATGAAATTGTGTGTGCATATCAGGTGAACTGAAAATCGGCCAACATCTGTCTTTCATACACCTAAGTAAGAAGGGGATCTAAGCAGTTTGTGAAACCGCTGGGCAGAGCAGATGAGTAATATCATAATAATATCCTAAAACGAAAAATTCGATGTATAACACTAGCTCATGCTCAGCGTTGTCCGCGGGATAGTTTATTTATTAATAATATTAAAAGTAGGATTTACCAAGCCGCGTGTAGACTGACTTGACCCCAGCGGTTTAAACATTTTAATTACCTATGTAGGGTAAATCATAATCTAGGTAATCATAATCATACGTATGAATATTGTCTACACAGCACATTCGCCACTCCAATAGCGTACTACATCAACGCTACGCCACCCACTAAGGTTTGCTACGGAATTATGTCACGATGCTACGCATCACGCTACGCGCCATCTCAGTGCGCAACATACATAAGTAGCGTAGTCAGTCAGCTATCTTAGTTACGGCTGTAGCGTGGTACGCTACGCATTTTGCTACGATGTTTGCTGAGTAAAAATAGTCGTGAACCTATGATTCTAACAGAAAAGTAGGTAATATTCTTTATATTTTATTTGCTTGATTTATATTTTAGTTTTAAATACATGACGCAAATCAAATTATGGTGGTGACCTACACAGAGGATGAAAATGTCAATAGAAATTATTTTAAGTACATAGGCAAGTACTTATTTTGATCAACTCAAACAAAATAAACGGCATTTACCATGTAATAACTCTATATGGTCAACCTATCTATTACAAAAATCTAATTCAATCTAAAAACGAAACATACTATTTATAAATAATGGACAAAATAATAATGACACGAAATGACATAAATGGAACAATAGAAAAAAAATCTATCAATAATTGCTCGGTTTGCCTATGGCAGCGGAAATCGACGCTGATTGGTTTATGTTTGAGCGGGAAAGCGCACAATATGGCGTCGGTTCCGGTCGCTCGTTTATGGGAAATAACATCGGAACTAATAACATGGATTAAATTGTTGAAATGTTAGTTTTATTGATTGTTTTTGTTTGTCTGTTAGGCTTATTGAGATATTAAAATAATTGTTTATTTTATGGCGTTTTTGTATGCTGGGGTGGAATTACATAAAAAGGTTTTTGATGCGACACAACATAATTGAATTACAAAATGTAAGGTGCTAGGCTTGAAATATGTTTGAGACCGAAGCCATAAAGTTAAAGGGCATGATCAAACTAAATAAATGAATTTATGCTATTCATAGATTGGCATTTAATTCATTATTGTGTTGTTAGTGGATGTTTGCAACATGTTTGAAAGTAAGGTCTACAACAAAACTTCTGTTAAATTTAGTTGTCAAACTATAAACTACGTCGAATATAAGAAAGGGAATTAATTTTGCACACAGCCTTTTAATTAGCAAGTGAATAAATATCGTACCGTTTGAGTACCTTTGAATAACCACAACAATAAAAAAAACATCTACCTACTTATTCCTAATTCAAAATTCTAAAGCCAACATCACACTTACCCCACCCTCCCAAAACAAGACAGCATGGGTGCCAGTCAGTGCCCCCATTAAAACTAAACTCAATGTCAAATTAGATTAATTTTTCCACATCAGTCACCCCGAGGCGGGAAAGCCACAGAGCGTGACGTAGAGGAAAGTAAACATACAAAATGGCGGACGTAATAACGGTGCGACGGGGAATTTGAATTTTAAGTGCGTTTTTTGTTGGTTGTCGCAGAAATGGGTATTTAGGAATTGATGTGGAAGCTTAATAATATTTAACTTTATTGATATACCTAACGAAAATATTATTTGTTTGTTAGGTATTAGTTGTTTTGGACTCATACACTGAGATCTCGGCAGCGAAAGAGTTAAATATCTGTTCTTGTTTTATATTTAATTTCTGGTGGGTAGGAAAAGTTCTTCAGCTGTTTTTAAATATAGGTAGGTACTTACACTCATTCGGTCGCAAATGCCTTACCATATTAAATAAGTAAATGTGACCACAATACACTGTGTTATGCGAGTACCTACCTCAGTATGAACAAAAACATGAAGAACGAGGGTGCAGAATTCTTTAATTTTTAATGTATAGAAGAGTGTAATTTCACTTAATAGTAGAGCTACAGAATGCCTTTAGTAGAATATAAAAGAGCAATAACTCATAATCACACATCAATAGCTTTAATTGTCAAGTCAATTATAGTAGTGTCAGGTCGAAATTAATACCACACCGGCAGAAACATCACAAGGAAAATCAAACAGCAATTTAATGGAACACCTGTAAAAATTCCCTCCAATGAGCAGTTGTGGGTCCAATGACGGCTGGCGGCCATCGACGCAGAGTTTAGACAATTAACCGATGAACTATAAATGAAGGAAAGTGGCAATTTCTCCAGTGACAAACGTCGGCCTTATCGACGCTAAATAATGGAGCGAGTAGTTAGACTCGCGTCTTCATCCCGGTAATTAACCGGCGTGTTCCCCCCCTCCCTCACCCTCCTCCCGCCTCACCGCCGGGCGCCGCGTCCACCCGCGCACACCTAAATTAATCACACCACGGATCTCGCCCCCCAATCCAGGTCCGGATTAAAAAGTTTTATTGGAGAGGCAAGTGTGACACTCCGGCGCGCCTCACCAGACCGGCCCAACCAATCACAGTACACCCGCAACAAAATGCCGCGCTCCCATTGGCAGGAGCCTAATGGGCAACGCCCCCGTTCACCGCCCGGGCCAGGGCTGTCACCCGCCACGTCAGTTGACCGAGGCGCGTCGAGCCGTCAGCCGTATCTCGTGTTAGCTTGATGTTTTGTGAGATAAACACAATCAACTGAACGTTCCGAAAAATATTTTGTGACTGTTGTGTGATGGATCTGTGAACTGAAAATGGAGGAGGAGTCGATGTCGGGACACAGCTGTTCTGAAGACGATATCAGTGTTGGTCGGCCGTCACCGGCGCCGTCGCGATCTCCTTCACCTCACGATTACTTCAGGCCACTGAAGCGCTTGAAGATGGCTTCGGAGCCGGCGGAAGAGAGGCGAGGAGATGGTGTGAAGAGTTTCTCGATTTTGGACATTTTGTCGCACAGTCCACGCACTCCGCCGCGTATAGTGCGTCCGTGGGATGCGAGTGGGTTCGAGCGGTTGCAGCGGCTGCAGCGGTTGGCAGGGGCGGCGTTGCTGGATGGGGAGAGGTGGAGGCTGGCAGCTCTGGGGCTGTTGCGGCCACGGGACATGGCGCCAGCGGAGTGCTGCGACTCTGCTTCCGAAAGATCCTCCTCAGCGTCTGACTGCTGCTCAGAGCCCAGGCGAGCCCCCCAGCAGGGCTCCGCCGCGCCACACACCCCTCTGGACGCGCTGTTTCACATGACAAGCAAGACATTCGAGGCCAATAATCCTGACAGTGGAGGTAAGTATTTTCCTTTACCATTTGTATATTGGCCAAGTCTGACAGTAACTTGTATTAAATGGGAACAAAGTGTCTTACCATTTTAACTTAAATTAGTTGAGCTTAACAAGTTCTGCAACTTTGTATGAGTGCTCTCTTCGGCGCCGTTTTTGTCGTTACACTAAATATGAACGGTGATTAAAACGAACCCATGTCCAAGATGGCTCTTGAAGACTCGTTTTTGACATCCAATAAGAATAGACGTTTTGGCTCGAGGACAGATAAAAAATATATTTTATTTGTGTTTTGTCGCATTGCATCGCCGCGGTGGCCGTGTCTTTTCTGGACGAACAGTCTTGAAATATTTTTTTGAGTTAGATAGTTTGAGGGGTAGATTTTTTTGACATTGATTATCCGCATAAAATATTATGCGGATAAAAATAATTATTGGTATAATAATTAGTAATATGGTGTACATAGTATACCTGGGTAAGTTCAAATTCTGATAAAGAATGATCTAGTTTTTTTTTCTTTTCTTGCAGAAGGTTAAGGGGTAAAAAATATGTCTTTAAAAATAAAATTTCACTGTTTGCAGATTTTCTACTATTTCATATAAAATTTCCTCAATCATTATTCAAAAATCATTATTTTTCGGTAACATACAATAGTTGGCCACATGAATGCTTTCACCCTCTATCATAGTGTACGTCATTTTAAAACGAGCCTTTATTTGCCCCATTTACAACCGTGTTCTTGTGTTTTCCTGGGAATGTTCTAAAAAGTTTTGAAAAAAAAAAGAAAAACAATTTATTAAGATTATGCTACTTATATTATTTATATTTTATAATATAGTATATTTTATTCCTTTAACAGTGATTTGCATAATTCAAAACCACATAATTAAATAACAGTCTTTGAATAAATAGCATTTTAGGAATTTTCATGTACGGGGCAACAGCGAAAATTTACAACTTAGATGTGGGAAAATTGTCCTGAAATACTAGAAAAACCAAAAACCCGATCCCAAATCCTCTTTTATCTTAGCGACCATTACTTGAAGATTAATAATATAATATATCTCTCACTCTCATTAATAAACATATTAAACAAACGCTAATTACGACATACTCATCTATATTTAACAAAATAAAACATAAATCGTGTCTCAAACAAATAAACTAAATGTTCCACGGTCTATTTTGGCAAGCAGCTCCATAAAGGTCAGCGCACACTTATAAGCACGGCAGGAGATCAACATTTAATATATTATATCGACACAACACGAGCCATTTGGTAAAAGTTTCATGTAAAAGAACATAACATCATGCCTGAAAATTACGATTTAGGTTCCTGAATTAAAAAGCGAGCTAGATTAGTGGCGATAGGCTCTCTTCCATCGCCAAAGAGCGAGCACACAAAATGACTTTGACTGCTACTAAGCAATTGCTTATGGAAAAACCTAGTAACGAATCTATTTTGTTACACACTCTTCATCAGAGTTTGCCAGCTTAGTTTCTCCGCTAAGTCCACGCCTCCAACCTTTTTAACTTTTATTTTTTGGCAGACCAGGAACACCAGGGCAAACACAAGTCATATAACGCAATCGGCATCTCCTCAATTTGGGATCAGCCAGTAAACATTTTTGTCAAGTGATGCCTGTCTAATGCTAAGCTTATAAGTGTGCAATGAGCTTTACACCCGGACACGAATTGACGGTCTATTGCAATGCTGATCTATTGTTTATATGTGGATTAATTGCACTAATTAAGAGTCATTGGAGTGTTATTGGGCATGACTCGGCGATCACTAGTCATACTGCTTATTTCTATGCAAATATCTGTCATGGAATGACAACTAAAACTGATCTTGGCTCACAATGCGTAGTTTCTAAACGAAATGGTTTGAAACAATGTTCGTTAATCTTTTTAGGTGTAGCTACTACCTAGCTTAACTAACAAAATGTAGTCTTTGAGACATCATCTAATGATAATAAATAAATAAATAGGAATAACCTAGGAGTTTTCTCTATTTCTAAGTACGCCAGCAATGTGTGGTTTAAAATGTAGGAGGCTCTGGGTGTTTTGCAGTGTCCATTTTGTTTCCGATAGTTATGGTTCTATAATTTTTTTACATAAGTATAAATACATATTAAAAAATCCTACTTTTTATTGTTTCCTAGGTATGGCGCCAAAACACATGCTAATTAAAAGAAAATGAACTTTGCTATTCAGTCAAAATGGCGTTACAAATTTTAGCGCGTAAATATTGAAAATTATCTTTTACCATAAAGCATAAGTTCATTTGTTTTTAGCAAATCAAACATAATAAAGCCTCCTTGGTTAAATAATGTTTTATTTATTGGTTTTTGATTGAAATGTCATTAGCAATGAGCAAAGCCTATTTCAGTTAATACGTATTTGATGATTGTAAAATAGTTGTGTGCCATCGTTCTGGGTAAACAACGAAATATAGGTATTTCTGTAGCTGCGTTGTTATTACATGTCAAATGTCGGGTGATTTACCATAGAGAACACTGTATGTGCTTAGGTATTGACATATCACGATGCTTGAGATTATTGTCTTTGGGATACATAAGTAGGTAGATACCGACATTTATTGTAAGAAATAAAACTGATTTGTTAATTATTGCTAGTATGTGGTTTTCTTAACGTAACTGTTTCAATTAAGAATACATTGAGAATGTTTTTCCTGTTATATCTTTATGCTACATAGAGTGAGCTGTGGTAAAAATCTATATAAAAATAAAAAAGTAAAACTACCTAGCTGTAAAGCGTTGCATTATTTAAAAAATGAAAACCGAAGCTTTATGAAAGCTCTTAAGCATCAATACAATACATTACGTTTGCGTAAATATGTGATTTTAAACGGCTCTTCCAAACACATTGACTATTTATGCTTTCAATTAAAACTTTCTAGTTTAAAATAAAAACAAAATTGGCTAAACAACTGTTATTTAAAATAGCCTAAATACTTGTGATTGTGACACTCTTTTGTTAACGCCTTTAGAGTTATTTAGCCATGGAGTTAATAACTTAATTGTTCTCTCAAAAAATAAAAGTTAATTGTCCAAAGATTTTAATCTATTATATGCAAATGTAACACACTTATATTTTTAATTTTCTAACAAGGTAAATATGTCCATTTTAAGTCTTCCATAGAAAGAAGTCGTGCCATTAAAATGAAACATTTTAATTATAATTTGCAAACATAATTTCCACAATTTATTTCTTAATTAAATTAGGTACTTACTTAACTTTTCATGATAATTTTGTATGCAACGTCTTAATTAAGTATAAGGCTTATATGTGTAAGCATACACCCTCTTTTCTAGATACTCATTCTTTACAATAATGTTTATATTAATTTAATTTTCCATGCACATTAAGCTACTACAATCTGTCAGATTTCTTTGATAGATTTTCGACTTTATTTCTAAAGTATTAGGTTCAAGGTTCATTGGGAAAAATTGCAGTTTCGGGTAGCTTGTACCTAAACCACCACAAAAATATCTGGAATATTTTTTCATCAGAAAAAAAATAACCAAAAATGTTGTTAACGCCACGTAACGAAATTGCAAAACCCAAAACCAGTGTCGTATTCACACACGAAATCAACAAAGCAATATCAATTTATCGATCGTTATCGATAAAGATGTCGGCTATACCAAACACCGAGTGTTATGCCGAAATAGATGATTGTGTTATGATTACAGAGCGGCGACTTGTAATTGAATGATCCCTGAACCGAACGCGCCCGCGGTCTGTCATTAGTGTGCGTGAGCTTTTTGTTTTTTTTAATTTGTCTCTGGTATTGATGAATCTGCGAAGGATGAGGTTAGTTGTGAAATTTTTGTGGAACGTTTGATGCAATGTTTTTGGGTTTATAGATTTTGTAATAGAATGTTTTATGTGAGGCTATTGTTTTAACGTAACAAAACACGGTGAAGACGAGAATGCTAGATCAATTTTTGAAATAGAAAAGTCATCTTGATGAGTGTGGCAATAAGCATGAAAGGTCTTCATAAAAGGCACAACGTTGTTAACCTAACACAACAATGGAAATATTCCAAAAAGTAAGAAAAGTTCACACTTACAAAACTCACAGCCCCTTATAATCTAATTTACCCCAAATGTATTTTAAATTAACGCCCATTCACTAATAACGAATGCTATTTAAGAGAATTAACCACTTAATGCAGCAACAGAACAAATCAATGAGCTCTTAAAGACCCCCAAAGTATCAAATATCATTCAAGCGAGCGAACCTTTTTGAAAAACTCCATACACTAATTTACACGGACTTTGCAAAAAATCTCTTGTGCTGGCACAAAAGAAGACATCACTACGATTAACAGGCGCGAAAAAAAAAACAAAATTCGAAGTAGAAAAGGCGGGAATTGTCTATGCTCCATATGTTACGAGATTAACATGTAACAAATGGTCATTTGTCATTGGCAGCACTGAGCGCTTGATTGAGGAAGTCATTTCTTGTCTATGAACGGAAATCATATTTTTTTACACATCCCCTGTTCACTGCGGGACATTAGAAGACTTGGGTAATGCCTGGGTGATTATTAGAGAGTAACGTGAATCCGTATCTTAAAGAAACATTATAATTATGGGGATATGGAAGTATCTTGTCTTTCTAAGGATGGAATTAAGGGTTTTTATTTAAAGAGAAACGCGTTGTATGCACAAGTAACTTGCACGGGATAACGTTGGCTGCGAAGTTCACAGATTACTCAGATAAATATTAATAATTTAATAAAAAGAAACTAAATTTCCACAGAAGTGTGTCATAACTGATTTGACAGTTATATCATAGATCACCACACCACACGTCGATTTTTAAACTAACCAAATAGGTAGAATTAAACCGATATAGATCCGTAGGTATCCATTATATTTTTGAAAATGAATTCTAATTACCTTCAAACGGCAAATGAGTAATTAACTAGCCTAAGTACAGAGAACCATAGTGATTGTGCTCAAAACTACCTACCCTACAAGGTCAAAACAATGATAATGTGCAGATTTACCGTGGTAAATAGCCAGATACAGTACATAATACAAATGTTAGTATATAATGTAACATTAAAGTTATTACAGAGATGCAATCTAAACTACTACTGATTGCTATATTTACGATTGTACCTACTAATGTTATGTATGTACTTGTAATTATTGTACGTACTGAATAGATATGGCTTTTAGACCGTGATGAGTTGGAGCTCAAGCGTGATGAGCTTGAAGACACGCTGTATAGTAACTGGCTAAAAACAGAACATCCTGTAGCCTGTAGCTTGGTCTGTGTTGGTAGTGAATGCTTTTCCTGTTGAAAAGGATCAGAAGGAAAATAGCTGATCAGACTTCTAGTTTTAATTTGGTATTAGCCTGTACCTACATTCAAATAAATTATTGACTTCAAAACTCGGAGTTTAAAAATATGATCAATACCATTTTTTATTAGAATCGTCATGGAGAGCATTACTTCCCTACCTAATCAAAAAAATCTTTACAACCCTTCACGTTCTTAATTCAAATCTCACCGCGTTCCATTTCCGTCACAACACACTTCAAATTAAAACATAAATACAACTCGTTCCACAACCATAGACAACACAAAAAACGTCATCGAATCATCTCACTCCGTCGCTAACAGTCGGGTCCAAAGAATTATTATATTTTATTATCCCACAAATTATGCCGCGGCTTGTGGGGTCCGCCAAGGTGTCGGTCCCAACACGTTTATATTACCCCTATTATGAAAAAAATATATAAAAAATAAGCTCAAAAGGCACCCGGCATCGAAGGGCGCGCACAGTAAGCTTTTACACGAATAATGTCAGTTTCTAAACGAAATCGCTGACTAATTGATTATTGTGAATAGTAGGGTTTATTTAATTGAAAATCAATGGGGTTTCAATAATTCGATATTCACTGTTTTGGAAAATGGGTTGGTATTTGGTGGTCGGAAAAACAATTGATGAAGTGAGTATTAAAAATATGAACACTGACACGAATGCGCTGAAGATTAAAATTGTCATTATTTTAAATTAAGAGCTACAGACTAATAAAAAAAACAATTATCTGTTGCTATGTCATGTGTCATTGATAAAGGTTGGCTCTATAATGTACCGAGATATAGAAATGAAAAAAAGACGCATAAATCATAAACAATAGTAGCAGTAAAACATAGTTCCATACAAGTAGTGCTAAACAGAATATCAGTGCCCGTTACCATGGTTAATTCTTGGCACTTGGCTGTAGCTGTATCTGCCTTTACTTCATTTATTCCTCAAGGTTTATTTGGCCTATTTCCAGGGCTTAACTACACATAGTTAATTTGGCATTCCAATTTCTAATTGGAATTCCTTGTTTTTATGGTCACTTAATTATGATTAGGTAGTAGTTTGAGGGGCTATTTATACATTAGTTACATTTAGAAAATATGTGTGCAAGTGTTGTTATTCCCTGCTGAGCTTACGAAAGCCGTTTTCTTACAAAATTGACTAAGTATTTTTTTTACTTTAGGCTAACGCTAACTTTATCACGCCTGATGATCGAAAAAAAATCTTTCTCTCGCCTTTTCTTCCCTCTTTCTCCCCCTTATCTCACTTTATAAAAAATAGCCCGGGGTTCCAACTATCTTTGTACCAAAATTCATCAAAATTGGTTAGACCATTTAGGCGTGAAGACTTACGTCTTCACAACTTACGTGTCGTCATCATTCGGACACAACCCCACTAATAAAAGCCCAATACTTAACACTTTACCCGAGACTGAAAACAATATCAAGACTTTATATAGGTACCTTTCTGCGGATGAAGAATCCTTAAATAGCTTCGGTGGAGGGGAGTGCCAGACTTGTACTTATTAAAACCCACCCATATTCCTTCTTTTGCCCTTTATATTCCGGGGCCGCGGTATCTCTTTCGATCAACCCGCAACCCCGGCAGGCGGTGGCCCTGGCAGGACCCTCTGCTCTGCTGACATCTCTTTGAGGCGTGCGTGGATCACTAACGCACCGTCGACATTTCTATACCTTGCGTGTACAACCAATGTGTCACCGAGGCAGCGACAGTTATCCTAAATGGCTTAACCGATTTTGATGAATTTTTGTACAGGGATAGTTGGGACCCTGGAGACGGACATGAACATTTTAAGTGAGAAATGAGGGAGAAAGAGGGAAGAAAAGGGAAAACTTAGCTTTACTATAACAATAAATAAGGCGCAAGGGCAAAAACTACAGGTAGCAGGTACCTGAAAATCAGGGAAGGGGAACTGTGCTACCCCAAATTTAAGCCGCGAGCAAAAGCTAGTCCTTTACAAATAACTTTAGCAATCTTGAGGATTTCCTAATATCTGAATTAGTTTTTCAAATAACCACACACTTTTTCGTTCTTCACAAACCATTTCAAACGACACCTTAGTTTATTTAATAGTATCTTTTAAGTTGACCCTCTAATTCTCAGCGAAGCAAGGTGCATACGTCTGTCCTTGTCCCACGTACGGCGTTAGAGGGGGACAGGTGATCTGTCAGTTAATTTAATTACGCTATCTGAGCTCCATCTCAGACGCGGGTTGCACTTGCATTTTGTATGTGTGTGTGCGTGTGATATTTTTTTATGGTTTTGTTAGAGATATTCAGTGGAAAATTACTTCTCGAAATTACCTTGTGGCATTAAGTCTGTCTACCATTATTATACCTAACGTCAAGTTTTAACAAATAAATATATCAGACCTACATGCAAGGCTAGGAACAAAACCATTTGTAGGTCACATTTTTTGCTAAGGATATTTAACTTAACTAAGTATGGCTTGTTGAAAGGCCTACATAAAATTAAATTATTTGAAAAAAAACATTGTAGAAAATCTAAAATGTACATAATGTAACGATATAAAATATCTTAAGGCTAGTGTCAATGCTGCAGAAATACAGTCCGTTGCGGATTGCGCTTTGTTAGAAAAAGATACCCCGGCCCTGGACACAAAAGGCACAATAAGGAACACCAATGAGTTTTAGTCAGTAAAAATCTGACACTCTCTGACTGTCTGTGTGTCATTTCATGGTTTCTCTTTAAAAAAAATAGAGTTGTCACTACGGTCCTTTATTTAATTAGGTATAAAATACCAAAACTACATCATAAACAAGTAACAAAACACGTTCATAAAAGCATCCTTTCATGAAAATAAATGTACTCTTAGTCTTGTCATATAAAACCACAACTCTATCACATAAACGTTCCCAACGATTGGACGTAGTTACACGATAAGGATCCAATCCACAAAACTACCAAAATTGAGTTAACTATACCAAAGAGACCGTAAAGGTCGATATTTTCGGTCAGCAAAAAGATCCCAGTGAAATACGAACACATGACATTGTTATAAACACGAGGTACCAGTCCACATGTATGGCGGGCGTTTATTATGAATCCACTGAAAAAATCCAATCCTCATGGATCATTAGTGAGAAACAATATTTATTGGTAATAGTATAAAATAAGTAATCTTAAAAGAGATCCAATTCACTTGGATCCTTTCTGATAATTATTGTTACTTCAAAAACCGATACAT
This sequence comes from Ochropleura leucogaster, assembly GCA_958449745.1. Lineage (NCBI taxonomy): Eukaryota > Metazoa > Arthropoda > Insecta > Lepidoptera > Noctuidae > Ochropleura > Ochropleura leucogaster. Next base: position 5,820,429 of record OY288223.1, on the reverse strand, counting down.
AGGCGAATATATGAATAAAACTTTTTTAGTGAATTTCTAGTTCATTTATTGGTTTTTATACATATTATTACATTTTCAAATATTGAAAATGTAATAATATGTATAAAACCAATAAAAAAACATTTAAAAATATAAAAATAGTAACCCACCGGTATCGGGAACAGGATCCAAGCTACCGGCGGTCAGGGCCCCAGAGAAAGGAACCTCCTGACAATACGAGCCGTGTTCAGGAGTACCGCTTTCTGTATCAAGCCCTTGATCCAGCTGCCTAACGAGAGCCTTCTCAGGTGTTGGTCGAGGCTCTGGGCAATTAAGCCATTGGCTGTAACGACTATCGGCACAATGATCGCTGAGTTCACGTCCCACATGTCGACAACCTCGCGAGCCAAGTCAATATACTTGATTTGCTTATCTTTCTCGGCTTTCACGAGGTTCTCATCATACGGGACTGTTATGTCAACAATCATTGCGCGCCGCTCTGATCGATCCACCACCACTATATCAGGCTTCTTGGCAACGATAGTCCTGTCAGTGATGATGGAGCGATCCCAGTACAATGTGATATTGCCATGTTCAAGAACTGGGTCGGGCTCATACCTGTAGTACGGCACTTCCGATTTCACAAGGTTGTATTTTAGAGCAAGTTGCTGATGGATAATCCTGGCTACAAGGTTGTGTCTATGCAAGTACTCTCCGTTAGCTAGACGAGAACAACCGGAGATAATGTGTATTGATTCTCCCGGACGGTGGCATGCCCGACATATGTCAACCGTGCCGTCCTTCACAATAAATCTCGTAGTTATTTGTCATCATAACTTCATCCATAATTGCACAGACAAAACCTTCGGTTTCTCCAAAGAGGTCCCCGGAACGTAGCCAGGTTACGGACGCTGATTGATCTACATCGGGTCCATGTAGGGTCCGGAAAAAGCGTCCGTGAAGCTCCTTACTCTGCCATAACCTGCGGTCGTTAGTGTCAAGCACTACAGGTTTTACTTTTTTAGTGAATTATTAGTAGTATTATTTATTTTTCAAGATTAAGTTAACAATTCATGACGTGGTTCCTTATTGCGAAATATCATTTTATGCTGGCTTTATTGAGAATACAATTTATCAAAAAGGATCCAAACCCATATTTTCTTGAATAATATTTGAAATATCAAATTAAACTTAGTAAATTTTATTTAAAGTTAAAATATAAATAGTTTTCCTTATAATTTCAATAAAACCAACAAATTTACAGCACTGCATCATAGAAGAATTCCGATGCAAACTTTAAAATTCAATATCTCAAAACTAGCTTAATGTGGATTGGATCCTTATCGTGTAACTACGTCCGATTACAAAAGCACATTCAGCTCAACCCATGATCGGCAGCGGGTCATTATTTAATAACCCCACATTTGAAAGACCCCGACACCCCGAGTTCCGAATTATAGGCCTCTTTTTGTAAATAAACCGCCGGCTGAATGTGGGGTTAATTTTGATGAAACTGGTTGAAATGGCCTATTGCAATTTAGTGTTAGATGACGGTGAAAAAAAATGGTTTTTTTTGCATTTAAAGTTAGTTTTCAATCTACTATTAGATTTTTATTTGTAATGACTTGGTGTTTCATTAAAATCTGATCATCAAAGCTGTAAAAGGAAAACAAAAATAGGTTGTTTCAGACTACATAATTAAATGCATTAGATAAATAACTCCATCTTCTAATATTTAAAATACTCGTGTCACAATGTTCGTTCCCATACCTACACCTCCGAAACGGCTCGACCGATTCTTATGGTTTTTTTATGCATATTCAGTAAGTCTGAAAATCGGCTACTATCTATCTTTCAATCCCTAAGTGAGAAGGAGACCAGAGCAACGGGTGAAACCTCTCGGCACAGTTAGTATTCTATATAATTTTATTAATAGAAACCTATCAGACACGTTATATGCAACCTATTTTACTTGAACTTAGTTCTAGGTGATCGCACTCTTTTTTCGTCAGCAATGCTCAAGCTTAGGTTTAACCCCCGAATACTGAAACGTCACTCAGAATTTAAGTACCACTTAGATTTAACAGATACTCAGAAGTGACGTTTGACAATACAAAATCTAAATTTTAAGAGCTGCTCAAATGTTAAGAAGCCCTCAAATTTTAAGTGACGTTTCAGTATTCGGGGGTAAGTCTGATAGAACTCTTATATCTATGACATACCTAAATACATACATAGGTAACTATGAGTACACTAACCGCAAAGGCTTATACAACTCATAGACAATTTACTTTGTCGGCCTAACAGGCTATTTTTGGGCTGTTAGCACCTAAGCTTTTACCGTGAGTACTTAGACAACCTTGCGAATTCTAAAGTGATGGCGTTTTAAACTCCCATAAAACTTCTAGCGGCGACACTTTGAAGCGGTTTAATCAACTGAATGGCGAAATTTAAGTGAAAGTTCTTAAATAGGAAATAATGTAATCACAGAAGGACTTTAATGCTATTGATTCTCATCCGAGATACATTTTTAAGCAAAGTTCTATCATTAACAATACAACATATTCTGTACTAGCTGTTCCTCGCGATTTCACCCACGCTGCTCAGCACCTGTTGGTCGTAGCGTGATGTTATATAGCCTATAGCCTTCCTCAAGAAATGGACTATCCAACACTAAAAGAATTTTTCAATTCGAACCAGTACTTCCTGAGATTAGCGCGTTCAAACAAACAAACAAACAAACTCTTCAGCTTTATAATATTAGTATAGATAAACGAAAATGACAACAAAGTATGAAAAATTATGGTTTTTTTCCAGGAATACAGCTCTTTTCAAACTTTAAAACCTCCTTAAACTTAAATTCATTTCATCCATCTTTTGACTTACTTATCAAAACAATAGTATAACGTTTCGCGCCATTGCCCGTCATTTTTCATAGACAAGTCATGGTGGCAACTTAATTTTTTTTTGTTATTGATTTAGATAACATAATCGATTCTAAAATCAATTGAATTAGTTTTTTTGAACCTTTTAACGGTCTAAAATAATTATATTATGTGTGTTTTCTAATCGGGTCTATGAGTATAGGGTCAGGTGGCCATTTTTTAATTGGCCCCTGTTTATATAAAAGGTGTTTGGTTTTTTTGCCATTATGTAGGACCATCGAAGGGTGGTGCCCTTATTAAATGGGTACGTGTTAATTCTGGCACATGGGTATGTATATGGATTTGTTATGTAGGTAAACACGACGCAAGTCAACCTATTATAACCTGATCTCTCTACTACGGATCGCACACCGTAGTAGAGAGTTCAGGTTAAAATGGTTTTGTATAAGGTTGATGTGCCGTCGTGTGTACCTAACAAAGACAAAAATAAGCGCAACAGTAAGTTTCACCGTGTTAAGTAAATTCTAAAAGGTGGCCGTAGTGAAAGCATATCTATCAGAAACTCATAGGCAACATTATTTTAAGAAAATATTCGTATCTACTATTACTATATCATAGTTTCAGGTAGACATTTCTATGGCTTTTAAGTTTAACTAAAATACTTAAACTACTTTCCTAAACCCAGGCACTAAATCAAGCTATATTCATTTAAATTAATAGGCAAACCTATTAGTACTATTACTAACTACCGTCGAGTAGTTTAAACTGCAGTTCATTCTAGGTCGCCAGGGATAGCCCTAAACCTAGTTGAAATATTGCCAACTGACATGAGGTAGGTAAGAGTTTGCAACATTGCTGAATCGTTGACCGCTTTCTGAGCACGACCCTGATCGGCCACTTGGACACCATGATGTACGAATAAAATATTTCAGAAGGTTCGTTCATGGAATAAAGTCATTCTATCACTAAACAGCAAATGCAGGTGATAAATTAAAATGTTCTGCTAAAAGATAATCTCAAAAGATTTTACAGGAGTACCAACATAACCGTCATTTAATTTCATGTTCTCGAGTATTTGAGATTGTGACTTGAGAAAAACTAAAAGTCAAATGAGATTACTTACTCTACCAATTTTAGATTCTAGATTATTAATTCTACTTAATTTATGGCGGCATCCACTAAGACTGAAATCTGAAACAACTAATATAAGGTGTGTGTGAAAATCTGTATTAAATGCTCCACGTTACTCAGAGCAAATCACTGGAAATTGCTAAACAAAACTAGACTTTCTGCACTTTTTTTTCTGCTTAATCTTCGCTCAGCCTCTCTACCCATTACCAGAGTGATATATGTTCAGCTACTGACAGGGAGTCAAGGAACATAGGGCATTGTCTTCCGTACGCCAGTACTTTCCGCAATTAAATCGTCTATTGTTGAATTCCAATGCAGTGGCGTTCGTCAGGCGTTCGTTTTACTAGAGTACCAACCTAAGTAATGAAAGTTAAAGTCAAAACCATGAAAGTTAGTCGAACGCTAGTATTAGTACTTATTCTGCTGTCAACTTCGTGTGACCTAAGATTGATATGTTGTCGTGGGTCTGGAGATCAAGGCAGCGAAAACAATAGTAAAAGGTTTTTTTATTCTTCTCGTCGTGTAAAGCCCATCGTAACTTATTCCAAGATAAATAGTGGTTTTAAGTTACGACATTAATTAACGTACAACTTAGAGACTAGACAAAATGTCAGTCTAAAGATAACGATAGAGTAAAAGTGAAAAATATTTCCGTTTGACATAAGCTAACGAAAAGCTTGTGTCAATTCTGTCGAAAGCAGTTGTAGTAAAAACTTATAGCGGTTTACACTTATATAGGTTACTAGCTTTCACCCGCGGCTTCGCCCGCGTTAAATTTGGGGTAACACAGTTCTCCTTGCGCCTTATTGATTTGTAATAGCAACGCTAAGTTTTCCCTTTTCTTCCCTCTTTCTCCCCACATTCCACATTTTTCAGAAAATTATTAGCCTATGTCCGTCTCCTTGTTCCCTACTATCTCTGTACCAAAATTCATCCAAATCGGTTCAGCCATTAAAGCGTGAAGAGGTAACAAACAAACAAACAAACAAACGAACTCACTTTCGCTTTTATAATATTATAAGTAAGGAAGTAAGGATAAGGATAAAAACGCTTTGGAAGAAGAAGGACAAGAATATTGAAAGCTATAGAAGAGTATATTTACGTATTAACATACGTAAATATACTCTTCTATAGCTTAAAATAATACTGATGGTTACGTCCTTAAAAAGTAATGGAGCCACTTAGTACTTATTTGTTACAGTTAAGGCCTTGGATAGGTATAGTAAAGACTTTTTTTTTTATTCTGTACAAAATTACATGTCATAATCTAATTAAATAACATTATAACATTAACAACATTAAAAAAAAATAAAGACTTTTAAGGTTAACAAATAAAACATTTTGAACAGTAGGATTTTACCTCAAACCTAAATGCTTATTTTCTTGGCTCAACAAGCATCAAAATCGCACAGGAGTACAGTTGTTACAACGTTATTGAATTTCATGACCAATAAAACAACATCTCCGCTATACAAGTCATTTTGTGCAATAAATCAGTATGCATAATTACAAATGATACTCAATAAAGTCCACACTTTATGTACAAGAATCCCAACAAATCTTGAAACAATGGATCCGCTTGTCATAAGACATAACCAGCTATTTTGCTGATATAAAGGGTAATTTAATGGCAACATTACTTACATCAAACGAGGGCTTTACCTTATATACTTAATTATAATTAATATACATAAAATTTATATGTGAGCACGCATTTCTCATGATTTATAACGCGAACATCCGTTTTGAGTCGTTGACTCCAAGATCAAGCAGCGATAGAAGTGTAAATAGGTACAATATACGTGGGTACAAGCCATGTATTGTGCCTATCTAGCTATTTACACGAAAAAGTGCACGTCTAATTGGATGAGAAGAACATGCGTTTTTTATTGTGCTAGTGAATGAATGGCTAAATTATGTTTATCTCGATTTAGTGCTTAGACTATTGCAGCAAGGTGCTAAGAAATAGAAATTAAGTTGTGAAGTTTTCAGAATGGTGGAACAGGCAATAATAGTTTTACAGATTAATTAAGACTAATGTAGAGGTCTTTGACTGTAGAATTAGACAATGCTTTTAAAATTGTTATGAGAGGTAAGCGAGAGTTATTATGAAAATATGCTAACTAGCAGATTAGATGAAAACAAATTGCGATGAAGATACTCAGGAGTCATTGCTTATCTTCAAGTTTAGAAATAAAACATGTTTTCAAATTACATTTCAACATAACATAATGCCTGTAATTCCCGAAGGGTAAAGGTGTACCTAATAGTACACCAACATTTCGCCAGTTATGTTTAAGTCTAATGTAATTGGGGGCGAGCCTATTGCCATCAACCAGGCACAAATCACAAATCTAGACTCTGTGGCTGCTACTGACAATTTCCTGAAATCAAATTTAATTTAAAAAAAAAAACCAAATTGATGTGTTTTATTTAAGGTTTAAAGATATTTATTCTCGTAATCGAATTCGTATAATATTCTAGATAATCAATTGTCCCTTGTTTCATCCAACTGCATTTTTCTTTACCATTATTATAAAGATCAAAGATTTCTCTATTTGTTTGTATCGAAAACTTCTGGACCGATTTTAACCATTTTTTCACTAATAGAAAGCGACATTATCAGGAAGTAACATAGGCTATATATACAACATCACACTGTTTCTTTAAGGAGCGGGGCAGTGACTAAAGACGCAGATAAAACCGCGCAGGAAAGCTAGTATTCTATAACCACACCGATATTACGTTTTGCATAACATTACAGTCACATGGCCCCCAAATTCAGATATAATTACATCGAAAACACAATACCAATTAAAATTAACATGCAACGCACAAAAGCCTCCGCCTCTTTTAAATTAAAATTATATAAAATTGCTTTTCGTTACACAATTGAGCCAGAAGAACAAGTGTGATCCTGTTATTAGCATTGCAAGGACTTACAGAAACCCTGGTCGGATAAAGACACCATTATAATCGAGCTCGAAGTCTTCACTTTCCAAAAGTTTTGTATAGTAAACTCCATCACGACTCCCCATCATCATTCTTATAACACGCAACGCCATTTTAATACAAAAACTGGGCAAAATAAAAGTATTTCATTGATCGGTATTATCATCTCAAATGTTATTGACAGCATTTAAAAATGGACGATAAAGACTTATCGAACAAAAGATGAATCAATTCTGTGGATCGATTTAATTCTTTTTTGGATTCTTTCTCATGATTTTTGCTCTTTTAATTATGTTTAATATCGAAGTCACGAATTTATTTAATTAGTTTATTGAAGTATGCGGTCTCTTGAGATATTTTGCGGAAAATGTTTTGTGTGAAAGTAATGTGGAAAAAATAATTATTTCGCAATAGAATAATTTGGCTCTGTGCGTGCGAAGTTGTGTAGGCACAATAATTTTATTGTTACCCATTGTGTTTGATTGTAGACCTAGTTTTTTTTTTAATCATTGCTAATAATAGGCTATAGATGTTTTATTGTTTTTGAGAAAAGAATGGTCAGTTGTTTTTGGAAATTGCAGAAAATCTGAATGTACTTACTGAAGGTAATGACGGAGTTGTAACCGATACAAATTACATAATACATAATAAACTCTTAAAAAGAAATGGAATACCTACAAGTTTCCTTACCACGCAATGAAACATCAAATTGAAAAAGAAAATCTACGCCCATAACAATTTAATTTACGTCCAATACCGCGTATGTTTACACTGTTTCCACCGTCACGGTGCTGATAAAGCAATCTATTAGCGCCAATTTTTCACACACGATAGCACCGATAAGCGAGCGTTCACAATCCACTTAATTGAATTATGTTTACATGTTCCGTGTGACGTCATGACGTGGCGACGCTCTGAGGCTTCCCATTGGTCCGTTTGAATTAGAGTAATGGCGGACATGCAACATTGTTAGCGTAACGCTTTAATGTAAAGTTGTTAATGAGAACACGAGTATTGATAAGCTTTTTCTTGTTTGTGTATTGTAATTAAAAAAATAGGGTTTAGTGCAATAGGTTTTTTATTCTGTTTTTTTTTTATTTTGGGTATTCCAATATGGCATTGAAAATTCGTCCCTGAGCTGTTCTTGGTACAAAAGTCAGCATAAATGTCAAACTTGCTTAATACTTAACTGTGTTCACAAAGGTTAGATATGTGCACCTATCAGATCAGTCTAATCAAATTAAGAGATTGAATCACGGCAAATTATTATCAAACTACATTACTGTTGCTTCAAATCATTCCTATCTTAATGGTCCATTTGAAACTCAGAATGTGCCACTTTCGAATGACAACAAAAATGTTTTGCGAAATCAAAGCTCAGTCGTAACCCGTTTCCAAATCAGACACCTTAACACACCGTGTCGCTTTGTGTTCAGACTAAGAAGAATTTAAAGCACAGTGTTAAGAAATCGTTGGTAATGTTGGTAAGTTGGAATACAGTGTTGTAGGGCCATTGCGTTTTGTAACACAAACCGCATTCAATCTTGGAGGAGGAAGCCACTGAGCAATTTAAATATTTGACAGCCTATTAGTTTGTGAATTAGTGGAACATCTAACTTGCCTAAGACCTCATTAGTAATTTCGCTTAGAGTACAATTTAATTTAGATTTTCTTTTAATCATTATATTAGGTTGATTTTCGCTTGATTTATTATTTTCGCAAACTGTCCTGATTTTAAAGCTTTGATACTAATGGTTCCGCCAAATAAATTGATTTTATGGCTTAGGTACAGTTTGCCGAAGGCGAACATGTATGTTAAACACTGATTGCCTAACAAATGAATTTAGAACTAGACCTAACTTTGTTAAATATATAAAATCACTTCATTAGAGTTTGTTTTCATAATTACAAAAGCGATAATAACTAATCAAAACAAACATTCCAAAATCGAATCTCATAGCTAGGGTTGTTAACCATGCTCATACGCTTAGGGTTGTTAGCCTACCTACCCACTCTATTTCGAATAGGTCTACTTTATAATCTGAAAAAGCAATATTTGACTTTAAACTGAAATTAATGAATTTATGACACTTCAGCATTTACCAAGAGACTTCTGCATCATGATTGCAAACAGTCGGCAAGAAAGAAACGCGGCTCCATTAAAATTGGTTAAAAGAAAAAGGAAGCAAATAAGTTATTTAAAAAAAAAATACTCATTCTGAATTCAGGAGTACTTTTTTCTTCGAAGGAAGAAAAAGGTTAGCTTTGACAACCCTAAGCGCCGCGCACACTGGTACTGTTTCCCACACACACATTAGCAGTAAGTATGTACTGTAGTGGTGGCTAGTGGCACAAATCACAATAAACAGTCGATTTGCTCGATACAATAACCGCTCGATACAACCACTGGCTATAAATAAGCTATTGTTGTTCTAATCCTGCGTTGACTAATCGAATGCCTGCACTTAAAACAGGCTTACGGGTAATCAGCGTTAATAATAGCAGCGGTTTAATTAAACATGGTGGCTGTGGTCGTTTGGTTCGATATGTGTTTGTTTCAGTACGTTTTAGCTTTTAAAAGAGTATTAATAGTCGAGTGAATTGAGTAGCTAACTAGTGGAGGAATTGTTCTTCCAGATTTAGTTTGCGAGCTAGACTTAATCCTGATTGTGTATTTGTATTTGGAATGTTACTGGTTTCAATACTTGGCTAACTTATGTTTGATTGTAACATCGTTACTTATTCTCGTTGATCTCAACTTCTATGCAATCCTAGTCTACAAAAGTTTTAATAAGCGTTTTGTTGAAGAATGTTGGTCTTCGAAGTACTTTAATGTTTGTATTTTAGAACCCTTTTACCTCAGTCACATTTGTCGATCGTAAATTGTGATGATCGTAATGCTGAGATGGATAAAGATTTATTCTTAATATTTTTTTTTACAAATAGTACATGTAACATTTGCTTCCTAGACGTCACAGCATGCTACCTATATACAAATGGTCAACACCATTTGCATATAGGTTCATATTTATGACGCGGAATTCTTTCTTCGATTTCTAAGTTATAAACTAAATCAAATATAAGTTGTAAGTACGTTACATATTGTGTCAGAGTTTCCCTTAATCATTTTTTTCTAAAGAAACTGTGGCATCCAGTAGGTCCTCTTTGAAGACCACTACGCGAACCGGATTTTAAATGCATTTATTTAGAGCCATATTACGATTACAATTTCTACCAAAATATAAGTGTGAGCATACTTATTTGACCATCTATCAAAAGTTTCAGGGTGGCCTATTAGAAGCACACGTCAAACACCTTTCGGCGTTCGCCTCAGGAAAATTTCTTAACGTCCTAATATTAGCTCAATTTAAACATCATTCGTTCGCAAAACAAGTAATGATAGCTAATTTTATTGATGTTCGTTCAGAGTTACAATTTAAATACTTATCGTTTGGAACAGCAGATGTAATGACGGTAATGGCCGCCGATTAGTTACGTTATCGACCACCGGCGGCGCCACGCGCGCTCCGACCGGTTCTTCGGGGTAGGGCTTTATGAAATGCCTGTATTTCGCTCACATATGGATTAAATGATGCTTTATGTAGGCATCTAGAACAAAGCTTGTGCTAAAATGGTTCTCAGTAAATAGCTGATGACTGGTATTTGATTGAAGATACATAAAATAATTGTTTGAAATTCAAAAGTCAATTAAAAACAGGTAATCAGACGTCAAATGAATGTGGAGTAAAACAGTACTAAGTATGTAAAGATTCTTAAAACTGATACAATTTTTCAATGATTAAAACGTCAAAATTGAATTAAATAGATTATATTATACCTATACCTATTCTACCGAAAACATAATGTCAATCCTGTCGGAATTCCGCACTCGGGAGCCTAAATATAATTCCGTGTTAAAAATATAAACCAATCTATGCATACAACACCATTGACTCCAACTCTATGGAATATGCACTGAAACGCCATTAAACACAGAAATAGAGACGTTATAGAGTCCCATAATGAATAATTGATTAAGTACGACCATTGCACTGTTGAGGTGTTCCGTACACATTGTTTTAAAGTTTTAACACAATGTTATGTTATTCTAAGTTCAAATGTTTATGGCCGTGCGGCTTAAGGAGAACGCTTTGCTATTTAAGTTTATAAATATTTGTTTCAAAAGTTGTCGCTTTAACTTAATGACGTCTTAAATGGGACTTTGTTTTAGACGCCATACTCGTAACTCTGTTGGTCAACGAATGTCAAGACATTCGCAAAGTAATATTTATGTTAGGTAGTGTGAGTTACAGCTGCGTTCATATTTCACTACAAATAAATTATGAAGAGACACATTCATTCTGCAGACGGCCTTATTTTTATCCACAGCTAATATGCATTTAGATGTTGTTTTAAGCCCTAAAATTATTACCCTAAAATTTTGGGTAATATCTTCGGGAGACGCTCAGGGCGTCGGGAGCCACGTGATGAGTCCCGGCCACAAAAGTGCCCACGTTAATGCAGCGACAGTAAGTTGTGTCATCGACACGAAAAAAAAAGATGAAGAATTTATTTTTCTAAACCTAGTATGAATGATGAGAGCAGAGCTACTGCGCATACATTACATAGCATACATTATACATATCCTACGATCTAGCCCACGCTCAGAACTCTTCACCAACTAAAAGCAAAGCATTTTTCTTCTTAAATACTTTCATTAAAAATCCTTCTTTAATATTAATAAACGTGGAAGTTAGTATGTTTGATGTTTGGATGCAAAAGCTACAGAATGGATTTTAATGAAACTTAACAATAATTTAGTTTATACATCAGAATAACACATAGGCTACCATTCATAAAGATATATTGTATGTATTGTATCACCACGTGAGTGAAACCGCGGAGCGCAGCTAGTGATTAAAAAACGTAAGACATTAAATCTCCGTAACCGCAGTAGCAGATACTATCATAGAAGAAACGCGTGTTTCAGCCGAATCGATTATAAATTTATAATCACCGTTTTGCCACGGGCGAATCTCCCTTAGCCCCGACTATCTTGATGAGATCGCATTCGCTACATTTTATATTTTTGTAACACCGAATATAGCGTGCCACCAATGTAGTAGATTTTATTTGTTTCTGCTAATTAATGGTAATTCACAGAATTCGTTGAGATTTTAAGTACTTATAGTTTTTTTTTTTATTTAATACGTCTTAGAGCGTATGTGATAAATGATGTTAATTTGCGAATAGCAAAGCAAGTAGCTTTTTACAAACACTTATACACGTCGTTTTTTTTAAACTAAATATATAAGGCTGGTGTTTTGTACCCTACTACTCTGAAAAGAAACAGCCGAAACAAAATCAGAGGTCATAGGACAAAAATCTTGGTCAATTTACATGAGGACTATGCAGATTAGTGTCTGAAATGGCCTGTCCACTTAAATCAAGTCACCAAGTCTTTTATATATCTACTACTCAAACATATACGGATGTTTTCTTAAATTGACATTAAGACTCCTTTTATTTCAATGTCTTCTATGCGATCCAACTCTTGCCTGTATCAATTGCAATAAAATCAACACTGAAAACCGAAGTTTATTCTTCAAAGCGACTCCCATCTTCAGAAAACGTGTCTGCCGGTAGTATTGAGCCACTAAATCAAAGGCACACTCAATCCGTCCAATCGGGACGCGGGACTCACGCGCAGTCCGCGTTAGATTGAGCCATTTCATCGCCGCCCGAGGTCCGATCTTATCTGAGGCGTCCTGATGTTCACTTATTTTGATACCATAACCTTTCATTATGGATTGGAAGCGCTCTGGCTGACGCATGGATACATTCCTATGTAATTGTGGGATTTTTGTGGTCATTATCGGTTTTAATAGGTCTAGACTTGAGTTTATAGTCTTGGGTGCTCTTTTTGTATTGCAAAAAAGCCGAAATTTCCAATATGTAGTGTAAAATTTTAATCGAGGAGCACCTATAGTTGAAACTTATAGCAATGATGTTTTAAATTGCGAAGCTGCTGACGACAGAATGTGCGTAATTTAATAAATCGTAAAACGAGAATTAAAAAAGTAATCCGGATTAGACTGGAATGGAAGACGAAAGACCAAACTATCTGGTAAAGCTGAAGAAGCTGTATGGTTGTGAATAGCAATAATAAGCGCTGTTAATTACGAACGTTTATGATCAAAAATATAATCCATTAACAACAGGTAAATGGAACTTATAAATCCTCCTTACAATACAAGATAACCTTGAACCCTCTTCACATGATTTCTTTCACGATCTTTAAGCCTCTTTATACCGCGCGTCAAACAAAAAAAGTTAAACCCATCATTTTTGCAGAACAAAACTAAACGCGAACAATCCCATCCATCTGATTAACCTACATACACCTATCATCATGATTTATACCTTCAATCGTCTGTCTGTTACCAATCTGAGCCCTTTAAGCCTTATCAAAAAGATCCGAAAGGAAACCCGAACCAGCACCTAAAGCTGTTGTACCAAGCGAATTGAAACTTTATCCTTCAGTCTTTAAGATAGCGATGGGTGGTAATGATAAGTTGGTGAAGTAGATGAGAGAAGCTGTGTCGAATTGGTAGGAAATCGGGCTTAGTGTCAACGGTTAACGTCGATCCTGGTAAATGGTACTCGGTGAGGTGGTACAATGAAAGCGATCCCTTTGTTCTTCAATGCGGAGTTACACGCGTTTTCTAGTAAACGCTAAAGAATTGAACGCCTGTTCACGGTAAACGTTTTGTGATTCTTTGCATAGTTTCGTTGGTGTCTTGGTTAAATTGTTTGTTGTTTTGTCGTGTTTGTATTTTAGAATCTTGTTATGCATTTGCCTTATTGTCGTTTTGAACATCACCTGTCTAAGTTCCGCTTTTGCAATTGCTTTTTCATGCAGAAGTTTGTGTTTAGTATTTTTGTTGTTCTCAGTTTTCTTTTATACTCTCATACACACTTTAAAAATAGATTAAAAAAAAAAATCAAAACATTCTGGGTTTCTTTTTTTTTACTCTAGCAATTAGTTAAGCTCTACTTTGTTCATTTAGCCGTTGTTATCTCATAAGATCTATTTTGCTACGTTCCCCGTTGTCTTTCTTCTCAACTACAGCGCTACAACCTTGGGCCCGCACCTATCCACCGCCCACACCAATAAGATTCCTACAGCGACATCCGACGACCGAAACACATCTCGAACCGTATCAAGTGACCCTAACAAAGGCTTACTAATTGCCCCGCCATCTCGCGGTGAAATTAATCAATCGTAGCTTGCTGTGTACCTGCCTAATATAAACTTCGCGGGCGGCTCACTTTGAAGTCGCGCGCTCTCCAATTAGCGCTCGCCGCCGCCTTTGGCGTTCGCCGCCTGCTTTGAGCCGGCCGCTGTCGGAGCTCTCGCTCGTGCGGCGCTTGTTGTCTCGCTCTAACACCCCTCCCGTCAGCCGGTGCCATTTCGTTTTATACTTCTTGGTTTAAATGTCTGGTTCGTTGGAGGTGTTAGGTTTTGAGGTGAATAGGGATTACTGCGTTTTAGCAGGATGTATTTCGTGGCGAGTCTGATGTTTGTGCTCAATAAGATTTTAGTTTCTGCGTTTGGGAAACTTCATTCATTTTAATTCACAACATTGTAGATACTTGCTTACTTATTCAATACTTACTTTAGTAATTAAGTTTATGACCGAGTTGACACCGGTTCCGACAACATTTTAACTAAAAGTTAACTTGAATCCTCCTTTATATCTTTTTAACTCACCTATAAATAAAACGATCATTATTAAAATTTAATATTTCCTTTATGAATTACGGAAAATATCACTTAACCCGGGAAATGAACAATCTCTTCAAATTACGAACACATAAAGGGCTATACTGGTAACTATAATACCTGATTTTATGAATGGGCCGTCGGCGGCGGGCGACGCGACCTCAGTTCGATTCCCGTGCGATCCAATCTTCTTGTTTTACACCACCAAGACGAATCTTGTACGTGTGTGGCGATTAGCTCCGGGACCTTCTAATACCTGAACAAAACAGCCGTTATTGTGAGATTTGGGAACATTTTAAAAGTCATTTGTTGTTTAGTTTATGATGTTGGTACGCCTTCACATTTGAGGACGACCACGTGAGCAGGATAGGCTCTATTTTAACTTATGATTTTGGCATGAAAGGATCTTCAATGCCCACCGTAATTATGTCAGAATTGACAGTTATAATCCCAATGCGTTAGGAAGCATTCTGTGATCTGCTATATAACTTAATCTTGCATTGTCCTAAGTCTAAATTGTTTGTAACTTTACTCTGGGTTTTAGGCGGGTGTTAAGTAGGTATACATTTTAACGCAAAATTGTGCTTGTTTGACAACTACTGACTTTGACGGAGGAACCAAGGACACTAACAAATCTCGCATAAAACAATGAAAAAGTCAGCTTTATTCCAAAATTCTAAATACAAATCCCCGTCGGCACCATAAAGATTAAGAGTAAAAAAACCATTAGAACTTCTAAGTTGACTCTAAGTCTTGAATTTGGATTAGAATTCTCTAGAAAACCATAGGTTTCTAGTAATAAATTCAAATTGTTTCCATGCTAAAGCATTGGTTACGGCAATTGCCACAACAGTCCAGTCGGGGTAACGGACTAGTATGCAAATTTTCGAAAGCTCTAGACTAACAGCTTGGCTCTAATTATGCACTGTTGTTTTTCATGGCTTTTCTTAGTTCTTGGTATGAGTTCAAAATGGCTTAGCTTATGTGAAATGCAAGGTAACAACGATGACGTTATCCTCCTATTTTTGTCCCACACGCGCCTCAAAGAGATGTCAGCAATGCAGAGCCTGCCAGGGGGTTGTTCGAAAGAGATACTGCGGCCCCGGAACGTAAAGGGTAATAGAAGGAATATGGGTGGGTTTTAGTCAGAAGCCTGACAGTCCCCCCCGCTCCGCCCAGAGCGGGGGAAGTTATTTGTTGTTTTCCCACCTTTACACCTCCATTTTTGGCAATCTCGAGATTGAGTACGCTCATCACGCTTCAACTTTTCCGAAGTCTATGGCACAAGTGTAGCTTCAAATGAGCCTTTTATTGCATAAGTCCCATCAGACACAAATCGCTTCCAAATTGTGCATTTAAAAGGAAATAAAAAAAGCCAAAAGATAAACTAAAATGTTTTAGTTTCAAGTGTCTTCAATTATATTATAATTTATTTTTATCTGCAAGTGAAATAATTTCGCGCTATGTGCCGACGGCAAATTGAAATGCTTCTAGACAGACAGCCTTTGGTCACAGAATTACTAGTCTAGTACGTGCATTCATAAATCATAGCTATTTCTTTTTCTCTTTTCAAGAAAAGTTTCACAATCTTGAAAATCATTATCAACACGAAACTTTTTATTTTAAACCGGTGCATTAAAATAAGACGTGTTCTATAATAGTTCTGAATCCAATCAATCTTGTCAACTTACAATGTAGGCAATACAAAAGAATGAGAGCTAAATGCTAAAAACAAATGACAACGAATATAATATTAACACTCACAGCCCACCAAAGGGCCCACCAAAGGGCCCACCCGCGCCACAATAAATCTTGCCAGTATCACTTTTATTTTGCATAAATAAAACTAAATTATAACAGCCCTTTGCATCGACCAGTAGCCGCCAGATAATATTGTAACCAATAACAAAAATAAAAAGTAAAAAAACGTGTAAATGCTAAGAGAAAAAAGGATGTATATCAAAGAAGAGCCGCGGTCACGTACAGCGTTATGACGAACAGCGGGTGTTAGTGCCTCTGCCTGGCGAGAAATTAAAAAAAAATGCTCGATTAAAATCCAAATGAAATCGAATAGATTTACGAGATTTCAATTCTATAAAAAGTAGAACGAATTCGCTAATCTTGGCTCGACTTACATGCCGGCAGTTTTGAACTGTACATTAATCCTTATTGCGTTAAGTAATTTATTAGTTGCGTGTCCCATTAACCCATTAACAATAAAAATTTATAAGCAATGTAATAAATGTCTCACAACTCATAGCTACTGGACTTTGCTGGTTGAGATTGAACATAAGTTTTCTAATAAAGATGCAGTCTCGATTTTATTAAAGTAAGTCTAATTTACGGCATTGGAAAACCGGTTGAAATGTTTCCATAGTTCCCTAGTATCTGGATAGGATAGTTATTACTAGTCAATACCGTATTTAACTTTCGATTTTACTAATACGCGTTAAAGCCGACACGTAGGTCGAAATAGTTGGGCTCATCGACGGCACGCAGCTTTTATGCGGGACCATTCACGGTATCGATTCATTTACAACAGTTCTCCATTGTCATCGACACAAATTAAACGCAATTAATGTTTTGTGACGTTATTAAAACGTCTACTGATGTCACAGACGTCTATATTAACACACTCAGCACAATATTGCTTGTAAAGAGACATTTTATGGGCGAAGCTGAATCTTCAAGGAATTCTGAGCCTCGTTCAATTTGCTGTGACATAATTAATTAGGTTCTTAAAAGTATCCATGAAATAAAATTCAACTAGAATTGACATCGTCCTATAAAGGTAATTTATGAATCTCCAACAGCCCGACATTAAAGTATGCCCTTCAACGTTCTTTCTCCAAAAGTCATCGCATTTATAACGCCCTTATCACTCAAATAAAGTTAGCATCCATCCATTAAGGAACCATCTCGTGAGTTGAGACATCGCTCGGCGGGCCCCTGCTCAAGCCGGCGGCTGCCATAACACCATTGTGTGGAGCCATTCATGACACCCACTCACAAGCTGGGGCTTTCCATTAATGCCGACACAACCTTCAATGTGGAAATGGGAAACAGAAAACTTTGACAGCAAAAGTGTTGCTGATTAAACAGTAATAATCTAGATGTGTTTTTAAATGAGAGGCTTTGATTGAAGGACATGATAAAAAGTGTCAATTAATTAAAGATTAAGATTCATCCGAACACCCACACTTATAATTATGACTAACACCTAAAACACGGAGCAACACAAGGGCAGTATTAAGCAATTAGAATATTTCAAAACGCATTCCTGGTCCTTCCGTGCGCCAGTGGCGAAGCGCCCGGCTCTTTGAGATGTGCCGACTGCTATTAAACAGCGATTAACCCGACCGAAGCAGTCGAGCCGGCCGAGACTATGTGGCTCCCACTTTCGATTTTAAAACTGTCTAAAATCGAACCTGACACCTGATTGTGCCGTAATCAACGTTGTCACGGAAATGAATGCGCCTTGCATTAAAGTGTCAGTTTCTTAACTCGATAATAAAGACCTGATTTTTTGAGGCCAATTTAAATTCGTGTCTGAATCTGATGCTGTTTTAAGAAGATAATTTTAAACGAAATTGTTGTGATTTGTTAAGCTGTACCTATTAAAAGAAAACACTGTGATTTTCAAAAAAGTAGTCTGGTAAAATATCCGAAACAACCATCAGAAGTCGGACGGTCTGTTCGCCGTTAAGTTCCTACTATGTACTAAACTATCCAAACGAGTTTTGATGAGTTTTAGCAAAGAGGATGCTTTATTGTTAAATCAATCAATAAATTCAAAACAACTCTAAGTTATGCTTTTTAAAGTAATAAAAAATATATCTCATTACACGTATTCAAATAACTACGAGTAATGAACAGTAGGGTTATTCTTTAAGAATAAAGCGTTGAGCCTCAGACGACTTTATGGTATTTGATATACTTACGCAGCAGCGCTATGCTCGACTCTGTGTGTTAGAGAATACCCCTACATTTAATGTAACGAATGTCTTAGAGATTTTGATGATATGACAACTATTAGCGACACGGAAGCTAGTTGGCTGATGATGTCACGTTTGTTAACAATTAGATGAAGACTAATGATAAATTTATAGTAAGATTTAGAATGATGACAACTAGAGCTTTCTCTGACAAATATTGGCAAGCTTTTTTAGACTCTAAATACAGCACTTTAAAGCTCGAGTTTTATTATTTGTAAAGCTGGCAGCAGACCAAACACTGGGCTTAGTTAGTTTAGTTAAGCTCGCATAGAAAACTATGAACACAAGTAATAATGCCTCAGTTTTACTATTTATTTAATAACACACGGGAGAAAATATAATGAAACATAATAGCAAAACATAAAGTACAAAGGCACAGCTTAGTTCGAAAGTAATTTCTACCAGCAGGCCTGCGAAAGGAAATATGAAGAAAAGAAACGTGGACAGTAGTGTGTGAGAACAGGAAAAGAATAGTTTCTAAAATATGAACGTCTAGCAGCCTTTTCCTACCTAGCTTTTTTGTAGGAAATGCAGCTGAATATCAAATATTTTGCAACCCAGCTAATACTGGCTAATACGATACCCCTTAGTAAGACTGGTTGTCAGAATTTTGGAACACTGACTACCTGTAACGACTGTCAAAGATCTACAACTGATACCCGGGACCAACGGCTTAACGTGCTTTCCGAGGCACGGAGGAAAGTCGGTATGTAACGGGTGGTAGCCCATCCACAAACCAACCTAGGCAAGCGCGGTTTAACCTAAAGATCGACCCGAGCGGCTACTATTATATTAGCCACGAGCTCCTTGAGAATGTCTTAACCTACATATAAGTATAATAATATATACCTCTAAACATACATAACAATAAGCTTTAAGTGATAGAAAGTTATTTCCATGTGTTAAAGGACATCTTAACAGAATAGCAGTCAGATAAGCTAGACATATTTTAAAAACATCGTATTCTACAACATTCCAAGCTAAGAGCTAATTACAATCAAAGAACTAGAGAACTTCATTCCAAACTAAACGATTTCATATTTACGAGAAGCACATTAATATAGTATTATATCTACATATAATATAAAACAGGCTGTCAATAAGCCCCGCGCGTCAAATCCGATCTCCGTCGCATTAAATTAATAAAATTAGCATACTTATAAGAATCTTTTGCAACTTAACATCAAAAGTGCCGCCGTCCTCATTAACTTTAACTTTAATACTACTATTTACGACATTATTCTCGTCATTTATGGCACATCATGGCTACTTACTAAAATTATATTAACTAGAACCGACAAAATTTATTTTTAGGGTTCCGTACCTGAAAAAGTTAACTCAAACTCAAAGCATTTATTTCAATTATAACATTACTGGCACTTTTGAATGTCAAGAAACAAAATGAAGCTACAGTCCCGGTCACAAGGTATAATAACTTGTGAACGTACTGTAGTTGCCCATCCCAAAGCGTTGATCTCTATGGAGAGAAATGGGCACTCTTTTAAATTATAACTCAAAGCAACTCCATGGACACTCTATTAAATTATAATACACTACTGGAAAAAATTAAGGGATAAAAAAAAACTCAATTTTTGGTTAATTTT
Organism: Ochropleura leucogaster; assembly: GCA_958449745.1. Lineage (NCBI taxonomy): Eukaryota > Metazoa > Arthropoda > Insecta > Lepidoptera > Noctuidae > Ochropleura > Ochropleura leucogaster. Next base: position 5,800,097 of record OY288223.1, on the reverse strand, counting down.
AAACAGGCCGTAACTTCGACAGAAATTATTGTACGGGAAATAAAAAAGGCAATTGTAGCTCCAAGTCCGTGATTAGACCTGTTGTACTGTATGGGTCAGAATGCTGGGCTGTAAAAAAGGTGGATGAAAAACGATTGCATGTAGCGGAGATGAGAATGTTGAGGTGGATGTGTGGAGTGACAAGAATGGATAAAGTAAGGAATGAATATATTCGAGGAAGTTTGAAAGTTGCGCCTGTTACAGAAAAGATGAAAGGGAGTCGTTTGTCTTGGTATGGACATGTAATGAGGAGGGATGAGGGACATGTGACTAGAAGAGTGATGGATCTGAATGTTGATGGACGGAGAGTGAGAGGAAGGCCAAAGAAAAGATGGATGGATTGTGTAAGGAACGATATGAAGGAGAAAGGAGTAAATGATGCCATGACGTCTGATAGGGGAGAATGGAAGAAGAAAACGTGTTGCGCCGACCCCAAATAGAATGGGACAAGGGCAGGAAAATGATGATGAGCTCCAAGTGTCTTTTGGTTTCTGGATCTAAAATTTTGTAGCTTCGGCGGTATTTGAGTAATCTCAGTAAAGAAAAAAAGCTACAAAAAAAACTTTTGTAATTTTTTTTTATCTCTTTCTTTTTTTATTCACCATGATATGTCCATTTCTGGCCAAGATATCGGTCTTCAAATGGAACAAGATCTTTTTGTCCTGGTCTGGTAACTCCTTCAAAATTGAAACCATAGGGATCACTTTGCAGTTCGTCTGTCCATAAGACCCTTTCGATCTAGGGAAACTGTGGAGGTATCTTGTTGATTAAAATTAACTATATACTCAAGTCTGTCGTCTCTTGAATCTGTGAAAAAACAAGCTTCTAAGTAAGTCTACGCAGTTAAAAGATATGACTGTTTATGTCGCAAGTTTGTACGGAACCCTCGGTGCGCAAGTCCGACTCGCACTTGACCGGTTTTTGTTAAAAAAAAAAAACTTATTAGTGATGATAAAAGTGAGAGATTTATTTTTAATTTTTGGAGATAAGCCTTTAGTTTTATGGCCGGGTTTGATATGTAATTACTCGCAGTTTTCTCTTATATACGATTACGACAAAAGTCACAAGATGCTGCGGTATTTCAAGAGAAATATATAGCTATTACTTTAAATGATCTGGTATCTGCTACTGTTTTATAGCATTTTTTAGGTCATCGGTAATAGTTCTTCTTCGGCTATAATTTGTTTTAAATAATTCGATTTTCAAAATGATCATGCATGGAATTAATAAGTACCAAGTTCAGCATGTATGGGGCAAGCAGGCATGATATTATAGCCCGTATTTAGAGGCTAAGTGGTATTTTTTTATTTTAATTAATTTAAATCGGTGTTAGTAAATCATTTAAGAAATTAAAAACTCTTTGAATTTGCAAATGCTCTGTGGTAATGAATCAGTTAATTTATAAGGAATTTATTCAAATATCGAATAGCAAAAGAAGAAATCGTAAACTATGCGATACTATTGGTTTTTATAATTATCTCTAATCACCCATGATCGATGGTCTTCGTTATATTTCTGATTTGTTATTTTTAATAGAAATGTGATGATTATGAATATGATTTCCTTAAAATTGGTTTGGTTGATGTAAATTTTTTATTTACAAGACGATATTAATTGCATAAGGATACATATTCATTATAAACGTTTACTTTTGCATAACATTGTAAGATAAACAATGACTAGACAATTAAACCTTGGCTGCTCAATCATTATACCATAACTAATAATGCTGACATAAAAAAAACTTTTTAGTGAAAAAGAAAAATCTACTTTCAAAAAGAAAACTAATAACGTTACTTCTGGAAGTCATTGGAAAAAAAGTCAACGAAACAAACAAAGTCCGATTTTTGTATAGTACGGCCAACGAGAAGCGATACCAAATATAAACAAAACCCATGCTAAAACCCCATCTAAAATGTCCACCCGAATGTTGGCGAACCCGTCTTAACGTTGTCATGTTTTGCCGGGAGAACGAGACATTACGACAAAGGCACAAGATGGAAAGAGCTAAATATTAGATTGTCAACGCCACAGTTGTTCTTTAGGTTAATGACCTTTCGTATCGTTTCTCGTTGGCCGTACTATAGTAAACTTATTTTCCAGTTTTTAGTATTTCTTAAAAAAGTAACTAACCTTAAATTCTCGATTCAGAAATCAAGCTTTTAAAAGACATAATAAAGTGTGTGTCCCGTTTTTAAGTCAAAGAGGCCGCAGTGTTATGCTCGTCATATTTAAAACACATTACCTCATGATTGGGGCTAGTTTAAAAACGATAATGTGGTCGTAAGCCCTCGGGCTGAGGAAGTTTTGTTGGTACTTGAACATGTGGAGGAAAGTTTGACATTAGTAAAGGTCATTTACTGGGTTTTGGTTGTGATTTTAATATGTTATTGGGACTCTTTAGTTCCTTATCCGAGAATGGTTAGTGTAAAAAAATGGCGGTACTTGAAAAATTCGCCTTTAAGTAGCAAGAAGTGTTTGCAAAAGTAAAGTATTTGCCCATTGTCCCAAATGTGGGACAGTTATATGTTTGTGCTACAGAGTTTAGTATTTACAGCGATAGCTTTTGTTACAAAAAAATAAATAAATCAAAATCGGGGTATTCGTTTAGTGGCTGTTATGGTGCCACAGACAGATATACAATTCAAACTTATAACTTCCCTCTTTTTGGTCGGGGGAAAGTAAAAGTTAATAATACATATACTATTGAGGGTTTCAACTGAAGTCCATTACACTAAATGGATCTAAATATTTTATTGACTTGCATGATTGAGAGCTAGACAAATTGGTGCCAGCTGCGTAAAATTAACTCTTAGTATTTTGAATTTCTAGTTCATTAAAGCTTGTTTAATTTTTTTCCCCGAACACTAAAAAAATCAAGACTTTCAAGTTAGCCATTCTAAATCTAGCCAGCTTGTTAGTTTTTATTTATTTTAATAGGTTAGTTAGGATGTGAGCACAACATCGTATGATTTAGTAATTTTACGGTCGTTTGATTGGTCGTTTATAGAAATAAAACAAAAATGAATATGCATGCACTTTCTTCTTTTTTTTGCAGTCTATTTTTCATAGCTGTTTATAATAATACCCAATGAGGTAAAAAATCAGATAGATAGGTGTTTTTATAATATTTTTTAAATGAACAAACAAGTATTTTATCAATAGTTAAGAGCTTAATACAACATACTTGGCCGGAGAATGTGAAATACAAAAAAAATATTTCGCCAAGTGCGAGTCACCGAGGGTTCCGTACAAACTTGCGACTTGCGTTCCGTGAAACGGCCATATATTTTGACTGCGTAGACTTAGAGGATAGATTTTTCACATCTCCAACTGAACACAGAACAACACACAATTAAAACCATATTTTCACGGTAAATATATGGTAAATATATTTAATCGATATATCCACGTGTTCCTATGTGAATGAATGAATAAACTTTGAAAGTTTAATTAGATGAAAAAAATAGAAAAAAAATTAGATAAAGTGATCCTGTAAGGGTTCCGATTTTGGTACGGAACCCTAAAAATAATTAATTAAATAATTTTCGATTTTTAACAGCTGAGCGGTGTTTGAAACATTCTTTTTCATTTCCAATTTGTGATGGCGTCATTTTGATTACAATAGCTAGGCTAAAGCGATTGGCTGACCAAGAGCTAAAGCTTAGTTAGTTTAGCTCATTTCTCGTATCTGACTATTCTGACTACGAACTTTTTACGAATTTTACCGTGATTCCGCTAATGCCACCATTTTAGGCCAAGTATGCAAAATATGTATGCTAAGCTAAGCTATGCAATACAAGTATGCTAAGCTAACCTCATGGTCTGCAATCCGTTTAAAAAAGGAATTGAAGCATCATAATTATAATAAATGCTACACTTTCTCTCAACCATTCAACAGCACAACATCTTCATTGATGAGGACACATCCCACATAAATTCCCCAACTCGTTAGTACAGTTTTTTTTTATCAATAATTGCATAGTTACACCATCAGATAGTTAGAAAGCGGACATGCTATGGCGTTAGGTTTCACTCGTGACTAGGGTTACCATAGACTGAAATTTTAAATTAGGAAAGTCCTGTCATAAATCCGGTCGCGTGCCAAAAAGGCCAGATATTTTACTCATAATATTTTTTCAGTAGCTTCCCGTGGCCGGCTTCTACTTTGGCCAGAAGCTACGTTCCTATTGCCATACAACGTGGCAACACCGCACCGCTATCAGTTTCTTGGGCACCTTACCAGCTGTTTTTTGTTTCAACCGATTTTGATGCATAAACAGTTTGTTGTAAGTTTTGATTGTTAACTGTTTAAATGTAGTTATTTCGTTAGTTCATTCCATCAAATTTGTCGGAATTAACTTGAAAGCAAAGGCTTTTTCAGTATTTTTTGTACTTTTTTGCATATGAAAAGCGAAGCAAAACTAATAATGATGTAAGTATCATAACAGGTCGCGTTGTGTAGAGTCTGTAAACCTTCATGGAGAAAGGCTTCAATTACTGTATGTAATTATAGACGAACCTTAAAGAAATAAACCCGAATTGTCGAAAACCTCCAACAATTGACATGTTCGGATAAAATCCTGACGGAGGACGGAGACGTCTCACAAGTCCGGACCAATCCAGACGAATGGTCACCATACTCGCGACGCTAATATTTTAATTATGGTGATAGAGCATTGCTTGTTTGGTGTTAACTTAATTGGTGACTAATCGCCGGTGATTCGCAAACCTATTAGAATATTGTAATTAATGCTTTCACGTTGTTTTTTTAACGCGTCAAGTGTGATCAGTGAATTTGTATGTGTTGGGGGTTTGTTCCTCCGTTCTATCTCCCCAGCGTAAACGTACCGAAGTTTTAAGGGGATTGCCTATAATAACTTTAGTGTCCTTATGAACTGAAGGGCTACTATGACATCTTATAGCAATTCTTATTCCACTGAGTGAAAGAGATGGTGCTAGACACCCTGTATAGCTCTGTCTCTTTCCCTCAGTGGAATAAGAATTGCTTTAAGAGGTCATAGTAGGGTAGCTGGATCTGAACTTAACTTGAAAAAAATCGTTTTGATTTTATTGTGTTTTGTTTTGTATGGTTGATGGGTACATCGTGTATTTGATAAAAAAAAATTGTGTCCTTTCCGTTGGTCATAAATTTAAAAAAAAATTGTCTTGGTTATTTGCAAAAAAAACGTTGCTACGTTTGATTTCATTCAGTTTATAGATACCTAAATTAAAATATACCACTACGAAAATAGAGCTTCTGATAAAAGATTTTAAATGGGCGAATGTTTATTTTGCAATTCTTAAAAGTTCTAAGTGTTAATTTTCACGCAAATAAAAATCATCGATAAACTTTAATCGTGACCGCAACAACTCAAAATTACACCAAAATGCCCACTTCGTTCACTTCACACCCGGATCAGTCATTCATTGGCTATGTGACATGACGTATATATAATTTGGTATTACGGACAAGTTCCCAGCGCGGCAGGCAGGGTGCGCCACCGGCATCGGCAACACGACATTGCTCAGCGACATAACGCGGCCGTTTAGCGTGACTGCCAGTTGTTAGTGCTACAGGGAAAGTGCGAAATTGGGACGATGGAGAAGTTACTAGGATAAAACCAATCGAATGTGAGTAAGATGGAGACTGACATTTAGTAAATTTTTAGATGAAAAAATATTTATGAAATAGATTCATATTTGGGAAAGATGTAGGAGTAAAAAAATACTAAATTAAAAATGACGTTTAAAGCGCATTAATTAATTTAATATGGCAAATAAAAACTATATAATAAATATTTCATTAATGAAATAAATATTTTATTCGAAAACACATTCTCAACCCATATTCCCTAGACATTTTTTTTCACATGTTATTTTTTGATACCCAGTCGTGTAACTGGCAACATCGGCACGTTATTCAGCAAGATTGCAATGGGGACTTATCGCGGCGCAATATTATAAATACTCTGGTTTCCTTAAAGCTTCTTTCCCTGTCCAGGCGGTCTTCCTCTGGAATGCACTCCCTCTAAATACCAGGATGGCCAACAATCGGTTCACTTTTAAAGTAAGAGCTCGGGAACATTTACTTAAGAAGTTGGCAGATTCGTCTCCAAATTAAATGGTGGTTAGTTTTTCCCCATGTATTTTTGTATCTTTATAACTCTCTTGACTTTATTTTGTTTGTATGTATGTATTTAAGTATTTATTGTTATATTATATTTGTTAATGTTTTCTCGAAACGCTTTCTGTTATGCAGCCTGCACCTACTATGTTTTCTCTCTGCATCACCCTAAGGTAGACTGGTAGAAAATGCCTAAGGCATTAAGTCCGCCTTTGTACAGTGTTATACATGTGCATAAAGTTTAATAAATAAATAAATTCGTCGCTAGGTGTGCGTGTAGAGTGAGGTTTTTAGAAATATCAAATGTCAGAGTAAGAGTGTTCGCGTTATTATAAGGATAAATTTTAGAACCTGACTCACCAGTGGCGATACCTAGTAAGCTCAGAAACGATAGCCCTCATTAAACCGCTTACCATGAGTGCGTGCATAGATGACTAATGTCTAGTTGCGTTGTTGATACAGTATTAAATCAGATAAAGGCAGTAACTGCCACATAAGACGTTTAGCTAATTATTTTCACTTAAAATCCGGTAGTTATATTCATTGGCATTATCTATTAACCGCCGAAGTAAACACCTTTCTGAAGTAAGAGGTGAATTTTAATGGTAAAGTTAAAACTAGTTAAAATAATTACATATGTACTTAACATTTTTTGTTTTAAATAAAAAATTAAAATAGGATTTCTGATATAAAGAATATGGTTGGATAAGAGCAAAGTTAAATTAGCGTAAAGTGGAAAGATAGTTTTCCAAAAAGTTTTATTTTCATTATTATTTTGTTTCAGAGAATTACATTCATAAGCAATTCAACTTTACTCAATCTTCCAATTTCGTAGTTTAGCGGTTACTACGACTCTGTGCCAATTACATCGTTAGTTCTCTTTAATGAGCCGGCCTCGGGCGCCCGATCATGATCTCCTGTGTACTAGATCACTTAACAACTTACATATTTAACATATACGCATACCAACAACCTTAACCTGATTAAAACAAAGGCTATTTTCGCATAAACCAGCTCAGAGAATATATTTGTTACAGTGAATATTAGCAGTTAAAGATAATTCTAGTTCTTATTGTAAATTGCTTAAAGAGGATTTTAGTTGGTCATGCAAGTTCAAAAGTTGCCGCTCTCACGGATTAGCGTAAATTCTTCTGTTCATTTGTAGTCATATTTTTACATAAAATTGTCTTGTTTTGTCAGTACAAAATAACAAATTATTTCTCGATTATGTAGTTTTCTTAATATGCCTACTACTTTGCCTCATTTGCAAACTAAGTGGATGTTTGATGGAAGCTATTTTTATAATTTGCATACACTTTTGTAGCTATTTTTGCGTTACAGAATGGTCTTTTCCAAAAATCTACGATCTCGAATTGGTCTACGACATTTCAGTGATTCCGAAGTCATCTAAAAATCTGATTAGGGTGTAAACATTAAAAGGATAAAGAAGACAGTAAATGTCAGTAGATGTCAGCAAACCAGAGGGGCTTGCCAGGGTCTCCGCCTGCCGGTGTTGCGGGTTGTTCGAAAGAGATACCGCGGCCCCGGAACGTGGGTGGAAGGCATATGGGTGGGTTTTAGTCAGTAAAGTCTGACACTCCCCCCCGCTCCGCCCAGAACGGGGAAAGTTATTTGATGATTTCCCACCCAAAAAGAAAATTATTAGTATTAATAAGAAAAAAGCACACTTCGCGATCAAACGTAAAGTTTTGCAAGTCATATTGTATAAAAACACAAAAATTGTTTGAGAAATAAATACAAAAATAAAAAACAAAAGTATTTTCCTTTAACCTCACAAACAATACTTAACCCTAAACGCTTCAATACAAATACATAATTTAATTTGCTAGTAAATAACTGAGAGCATATAATTTCAGCTATAATTTTGTATTCTTAGGAGCACCTAATGAGCCATGCTAGCCGTTTATGAACAATTGTGTTAGGTCGAAAGGCAATGGGTGTCAGGAAGTCAAATATATTAACATGATACAATATTGCTAAGTGACTACTCACTTAAACCTACGTTTATGATGTTGATAGGGCAGATATGCAGAAAACAGACAGCAAAATCCTACTAATATTATAAATGCGAATGTTTGTGACGATGGATGGGTGTTTGTTACTCTTTCACGTCAAAACGACTGAACGGATCTTGATGAAATTTGGCACAGAGGTAGATTATAGTCTGGAATAACAATTAGGATAGGTACTTTATTTTCGATCATCACGCGGCCAAATCTTTCAGTTTTTGACCCCTGCATACTCTCAAGCACAGTTTGGTTCGGTTGAGATGCTCATAGGTTGAACTGCTAGATGCCCTTAAAAAAACGAAATATTCGGCTCTTGCTGAAACTCTCGTGCCGGTTTTATGTTTCGAACCTTATTCCCACCGAACATAAGTTCTTAATTGCCCAGCATAGTTACTCTAGGACGTTTTTGAAGGACATGGTGTGCGTTTACCCGTGGTGGCTTGGTGTAAGTTTAATTCGGGAAGTCGGTGACTTTTGTCTGATTTATCGATTTTTTTTTCACGACTTACTTACGATTAGAAACCAAACACATACGTTTAGAAAATAATTTTGTAAATCGACCCACAATTGACGGAGAAATCGCGTAACAAACACACAAAAAATCAGTGTAATTAAGAACTTCCCCCTTTCTTTTAAGTCGGTTAAAAAAATTACCACATGATTTTATTTTCTATGAGTAAACATGTGAACTTGATACATTAAGTTAGTTAACTTAGGTCCCAATTTCCGTAGACAACATAAACTAATTTAGATACTACCTCCAACGATGAAGAGCAAAGCCATACAAAGGTAATTTAAAAAAAAACTATTTGAGCATTAAACAATTAACACGGAACAATAACAAAGTTTAAAAATATAAAAAAATTCTCAGAGTTCATATTAATTACCTACTTAAGGAGTTAAGGCTGATGGTCAATATAACCTACCTCATTTTTATCCAATTACGTTTTACGGAGCGTGTAATTGTAAATGTAATTTACTTGTCGCATGCAATTTCGCCTTAAGTCCTCCACCATATTGGCTAGTGTTGCCAGTTAAAGGTGCAGCAAATATACCCGCTAGCAGCACTTTCGATCGCTGAAAAAGGTTCGATACGTTGCGGTCGGTAATAAAAAACCGCGAAAAGTTTTAAAAATGGAGTGTTTCATTTTTAATTTGCAAGTTCGAAAATCGATTGAAGGTATTAATTTATTCAAAACTCTTTTTTTGTAAGTTGTCGATAACTCAATGAAACTTTTTATTGTGACATTGACATCAATATTATGGAATGCAAGTTAATTTATTGGTAGACCACACACAACAGCAATTCGCCACACGGACAATAAAATACAATCAGGCAAAAAAATGCGTGGGCTGCTCAAAAAGACACCGGCTTACTTATACATTTTAAAGTAAGTGGATATTTTTCAAGCTATAAAGAAAATACGAAAAGCTTAAGAAGTATACCAAGAAATTAGATAGTTTACATCAATTAATAAATATAACACTGACAACTGACTAAAAATGTTACTTCTTCAAGGATCATGGGCTGCATGCTTTTTTTATTTTATTTTTATTTATTTACCACCAATTATAGCAACTCACAACATCAACTTGTCTGTGTTTCGTGTCCCGCAAAACCTAGGACGTTTCCATCCCAAGTTAACAATAAATTTTAAATCATTTGTAGGAGTCCTTGTATTCCCAGGCAGCCAATTTTCCCTTCACTATACTTGCTACTTATAACATTGAGCTCAAAAGTCCTCAGCTGTGGGTAACGACATTTAAGTGTACCTACTTAGTTGAGCCTCTGCTTAACACAACCATGTATTAAACTGTACTTATGATAACGACAAAATGGCTACTTACTTATTACAAGTTGCGTCTAGACTTTGTCTAAGTATAGTTTATTATTGTCTGGTTATAGAATTTGAGATACAAGTTTTTACTGCAAACAATGAAATATACTTCCTACAAACGGGGTAACACAAGCATTATTTTAATCTACATCAAAGAGTACCTTAGTTTCTTGTACCAACTGCAACCAGTTGGTGGTTGCAGTTGGTACAAGAATACTAAGGTACTTTTGTATTTTGATACGTTTGCAAACTTGGCAATTAGGGAATGTCATTTTACTTCGAGACGTCACTGATGCATGGGATCACAATTATTAAAAAAAAATAGCACTTTCATAAATGTTTTTCTTTATATTTTGGCTGTTACTACCTTTTTTTTTCTATGATAAGTATATGTGTTGGACTGTTACTAAATGTCACCAGCAATATAGCTGTGATGTAACTATAATGTCAAAAAAACCTATTATTAGCATATCCGTGTTTGTATTACAAATAAATATAATTTATATTGTCTCGATAATTGGTCGAATCAAGAATCTGCTATGATCAATAGTTTGAGTCATCTAATAGACATTATACTTAACATGTTGTATTATACAATCACGCCGCTTAGCTAACCCATATTATAGAAGTGAATTATCAATATAAAAGATACTTTATTTTGCAAATTTGGGTACATAGTGGTAAGGTAGGTATCGTATTAAACAGTACTAACTGGGTTGTCTAGATCAGATGAGCAGTCGCTCCATGTAAAATACTGATATTCAGCTGCATACGGTTAGACTGGAAGCCGACCCCAACAAAGTTGGGAAAAGGCTAGTTAGGTGTTGACGTGGTGGATATTTATAACAGCATATTAACATACTATTAGCCTGTTCAGGGTAATATGGTTAACTCCGTTTAATAAGATGAACCTACCAAACAGAATCGTGTCATATATTAAGGTGAGTTGGTCAACATTTTCAATCGCCAACACTTAAAATGAATAATTTAATACGTATATTTAAATAACTTGTAAACTTAATAACCATATTAATAAAAATACGTTAAATCGATAATTACTTCATTGCTTTAGTATAAGCGTAGGGCGTTGATGCATATCTTTGCATAATTAAGTTACATTACATTGGTAACAAGATGTTCTACAAGCCCTTTTACGGAAAATGTTATGTCTCAAAGATGAATTAAACATTATAATTTTAATAACCGAGTGGCTAATTATAAATGCAGATCAATAAGTTATACCCCAAGAATATTGCCATGGTCGGTCCTTCTTCAAAATACATTGTTGCGTTAGCAAAACCATTGACGAGCGTCTTTTATTATAAAAGAGCAATGTATGGGTTACGTAAGTCAAACGGTACCAATAAGTATAGTTCCCTGCCTTCGCGTGCATACGTCACATAAGTTGATCGTAAAGATGGCTGACTCCTGACACGCACGCTTGATAATAAGGGCTGTCGTGAACTACTTTTTTTATTTGCCTTTTTCAACAAAAACAATGTTCAACGTTTTAAAGTTTATTTTAACTGTGTTTATTATCGTTGTTTTTATTGCAACTTGTTAAGTATGACGGTAATGACAGCTAGTTGTTTTAATTAAACACCATTATTTTGTATCACGATTTTTAACAAAAATTAAATATTCCATATTTTTTTTTTGTATATAACGTAAGTACTATCAGGAAATAAATTAATAACTACAATTAGACGATATAGGTAACAAACAAAAGGTTTCCATAATCCAACTTTTACCATTTAATTATAATTTATAATGTTGGTAACCCTGCCACCCGTATGGGCTCGCAGTAACAAACCCAATTACTGCCAATAGTATAATAATCGTTAGCAAAGATGCGAGTTAACGATGTTCCCCGATTGTAAAGGTTACCTAGTTTTGCATAAATTACTATGTGTTTGAAATACGGATAATGTACATGGTTCGTTTAAAAGGGTCTAGCGGTACAAGGATCTGTTTCATTGGGTTTCAGTTTAGCGTTCACCATTTTGCATTTTGTATATATTTTTTTTTAAATACATTTACTCGAAGAAATTGTAAGAAATAACTCGTAAGCTAAAATGCTGAATAACCTTTCTTTGCTTAGTGTTCCATCAAAATTAAAAAAAAAATCTTTGCTACATTTATGAAACAAAGTAGCAACGACAACATTCATTTGTTTTTGTACTCCTTAATCCACAAGGTAACCGCTAACTTCTTTTAAATTGTGGCAAGCACGAGGGTTGGTATTCCTGGAGTGTGGAGTATCAAGTTATATCTCATTACTCGAAGTTGTTCCTTCATTACATATATTCTAATTGATATACCGACTTTTCTTACCGTTACCTGTATGCAACACACACCGGCTCCTAATATGTTCGTGTTTTGTTTTAATAAGACGAGAGGAATAATAAGAGGTTGCTATGTTATTAATTTCTAAAATTATGGAATGAATTTAATTATTTGAAATGGATATTTTTACCTCCAATTTTTTTTCTTCTTTTAAATACTTTAATATCCTTAAAGAGTACGGAGCTTAAAAATCAGAAACCCACCTTCTGCAATCACGTTGCTTGTACCGCGAGGTCCGTTTGGATCTCCTTAAAACAAAGCTGTCAATGTGGCATAGTTTTGTATGAAGCTAATTGATACGACGAGGAAGGAATTTTATTGGAAAATAACTATGAAAAACGTGAACAAATTGATACATTTTATACTTAAAAAAAAAAGATTATAAATATTCTATCTGCTCAAAAAAAAAACAATTAAACCCATGTCTACAAAACTCAAAAGGTTCCCATTCACTGCACATAATAAGGCAGTGTGCACACCACACATTAAGATCTCGGCCCCCCTCACACACGGGTCACGGGGTCGGGTTACCAATTTGCCGGTAGAACAAGATGTACCGTCATTAAACGCGGCGAATAGCTCTTTATTATCGATGTGCTCTTTGCTTTAAGCCGCGGTTTCTCTTGTGGGCTTGTGTGATACGAGTGTAGAATTGATTTGTGGGATTGTTTAAGGCAATGAAGGCAGTATCTACATCTTTTGTTTATTTTTCTTATTTAATGCAACATTTGCCAATGAAATTTATCTGTCAGTTTCATCATTCTATGAAATATTGAGAATGACAGCTTTTGACCGCGGCTCGGATGAGCGGATTGAGTGCAGTTACATTTGTCAATTTCGCGCTTATTATATTTTAATAGTAGAAAGATACTGCTGCTTTCTCTGTGTTTGCTTGAAGTACTATCTTGTCAATACAAAATATTATTGAGTCGGTTTAGATTTTTGGATTTCATCAAATTAAGTATTGGTTCAATTAGCCTAACGAAAATAAATAGTAAGTAACTTTGCATTATCCAAATTTGTTTTCACTGTTGAATCTCCTAGTTATTTATTAATCACTAACAAGTTTAGAAACTACTTTTCCCAATTTTATTTACCTACCAACAAAAACTGACACTTGTTCAAAAGTCAAAACTTCTGCGTAACACGTACGTGTGGTCGCCTGGTCATGACCCTTGGTTTTTGTTTTCCAACAAAAGTAAACACACTTGTGCAATAATAGTTATTTGTTATACAAGAGTGCAAAGTTGCTTTTTAACCGCGTGTTCAATTTTGATGACCGAGCAAGCGAAGGATTCTAAAATTGAATCATGAGCGCAGCGAGTGATTCAAAATTAGAATCCTGAGCGTTAGCGAGGGAATCAAAAGAGCACGAGGTGAAAAATCTTTGCACTCGAGTGCAACACGTAACTTTTCATTCCACCTCAGCGAGGAAATGACTAAATGCAAAAAAAAAAACGTTTACAATCACAAGATAGGTACACTTTTATTTCAGTTTAGGTATTAATTACTACATTATGACAGGTAAGTGAGTGTAATATTTTTGTTTGGTACTGTAATATTGGTGTTAGTCACTTGTGTACTGTTTTTCGGTAAACTATCTGTCATACTTAATAGTTGTACCGATTCATCGGATTCCCTTGGCGTGAATGTTGGAGAGAGAGGGAGATGGTTAGGTGTGTTTCATAACAGCTTTTTAAAAATGCCACTAATTTAGGATAGGTATCGATATGTATATCTTTTTTCATCTTTATTGTTGCTTTTAGCATCGAATATTTACTCCATAGAGTGCTTGCTTTCTTGTTCTCGGATAATTCTATAAAATATGCCAGCAAAACGTATTCTGAGAAAGTTTTGGCTCCTTTTGCTAGTCGCCACGTGTTGAACATATCGGACTGTTTTAAATACGTCTCGCGTGATTGTTGAGGGAGAAAGCTCATTTGCGCATTATTAACAGTTTCAGTCAATTCTGTTGGCGTCAAACAAACTTCCTCGTTAGAATCACTCATTTTAGTTTTTTCACTTGTTTTCAAGTTTCTTGTTTTTAATATAAGGTTTAACAATGACGTGAAAAAATGCCGCGTAAAGAACCGCGTACAAAGCAAATTGAAAAAAACACCAAGAAGGTTCCCAGTCTGAGTTTCTAACAAATAAAAAAAAAGTTGTATGATATATTCGGCACCATAGCGGTAGCAGTAAAGAGGTTTAATGTTTTTTTTAATTCACAAACTTAGTGCACACGATGTTCTAAATTCAATTTACTTTATCCTCTAGAGAATAAAAACGGCTTTTCCACTCAGATATTGAAGATTAAAAATACTCTTTCCGAGATGGTGGGATGAAAAAAGTATTGTCTTGACATTCTGACATATTGTTTCCGCACTTTTTGTGCAATGCAGTGGGTGGCCATGTTTAAACGGGTCGCATTAATTTACGAGTTGTTTTAGGAAACTAGTGTTATATTTGCCAGCATTTTTTATAGTGTCTCAAACGATAAATTTTGCTTTTAACAATACCAGCCTGAAGGCTTATTAATTACCTGGTATTATTATGTCTCTTAGTAATAAAACATTTTGAAATTATGCTTATTCACAAGTGTATAATAACGATGTTTAATTCTTATTTGATAGGTACTCGTTAAGTATATTGTGTAATAGATGTATTAGTGCAGATTTATTACAGATAAATCAGCTATGAGTAACCACTCTTTGTTCCAAGACGTAATTACATTTTAAGTGTACATGTATGTACATATTTTTTTTATGTACCTTTAGTTATATACACTTCTCACTTACATCACATAAATCAACTTGCGTTACACAATAGAAGTCCAATAAATCAAATAATGGCCATTACATAAAGATCAAGGGAGTACACACACGCGGGCCGGCAAAAAGGCCGCTTATCAGAACTACCACTTAGTAATATTTCATAATATGATGGCAACATCGGCGTCTGTTTAGTGTTGACTCGTTGCGCGACTGTCAAAATATTGGCGCCAATCCACGGCAAAAAGGGCGGGAAAAAGTTATCTGCAACTTTTTGTGACATTTCAAGTGCGATGCAAAAAGTTTATAAAGCTTACCACGTGATCTTTTTTGTGATGAAGACGCTAGGTTTTTTGGTCTTTCTTGTTTTTTTTTGTGTCAAGACTAATATGAGGTATAGCCATGTTACTAACTGAAGTATTAAAAACTTGGTCTTCATGAAAAATCCTACGTAGTACAGCTTTCTTTTCCTGCTGTAAATTCATAAAAATAAACTTTATCGATTTATCTCAACGATACAAGCTCATTTACTCCTCCACTAGATTTCCACAGATTTATTACGCCATTAATTACGTTAGAAACGAAGCTACTGAGAGATAATTTCATTTTAACGGCCTCAATTTGCTAATAACCGCGGCTCATTCATTACGATCGCAATTCAGCACCGTCATACTGTTTTGTTTCCCTTTTATGAAAAATCATCACCGGTGAATGAGTAAGAAATGAGAATTTTATAAAACTCGTATTAATGTCGAATCACCGTCGCGATTGCTTTCGATGCTTTTTAAATTAGGAACGTTCGCCGGCGCCCTTGTTCTAGCTCGCTCGCTAATGAAGATTTCGTATGCGGCCGTCCTTTTTTGTCAGCCATATCTGTTTGTTTTGAACTCACCATCAATTTATTTTCGAGTTTTAAATTAGGTGTGTGTAGCACCGGGCTGTTGCCGTCTCGTTTGGCACGTGGAGATGGGATCGCTCTGTTTCGGTCGCACGCGTCGCCTCAGTTTGTTTTATGCGTGACGCGCCCCGCCCCTACTTGGTCGGCGGCACGGGCGGCTGCTTTGACCGGTAGCAGTGCAACTCGTTATCTGTTTTTTCTTTCGGGCGGTGTGTGTCCGGCCTAATATTTGAGTAGGACGTTGAAAAAGTCGTTTTGTGTACAGTGGGAGGTGCACAATGTGTTGTTGTTCCGTTTATTGCCGCTGTGCCGCATGCCGCTGTAGCGTTAATCAGCCAATATACGCATCAGTTGGTCGGCAGCTTCTGAAGACCTTAAATTTTCATGTAAATTGATATTATTGAAACAGTTCCTTTGGTCACTGTACTCTTTTGATAATGTTAGTAGCCTTTAGCGGTCACACATGCATAAAAGAGTAATGAACCCAAAAGGCGAACTAAATTTAAATTAGTCAATCGTTTTCACACACATCATTAAACAAGTTTCAGAAAATCAGCAAAAACATTCAAAGCAAAATTCTCAAGCTCACACGAACATTTTTCATAAATTCAATTATCCAACTCATTTCTCATGCGTAGTCACATTATTTATAACCCACCCAACAATATTTTCTGATGTAAGGAACACACGACAACCAGCCATGTCCTCGTTTCGTTGTTTCTTTTTGAAATATAGCTGCTAATGAGGGCTAGTTCGTAATTCCAGTGATTTGTCGCGATTCCGTGCGACCGCGCGGTTTAACACGCGATTGGTCGCGCGATAGCTCAGCACGCGACCGTCCCGACGGCGAAACGACACGGAACTACCCTAATTGTAGCCAAGACTTTGATTGTGCACGTAACTAATTCTTATTTGGCTTTCGTTGAGAATAAGTTTACGACGTAGAAATAGAAAACCAGCTTTACAATTTTCATATAATTTCTTAGCATTTGTTGGTACTTAGAAATATATTAAATAAAGAATAGGTTTTCTTATTATGCCAGCATAATAATGTTAATCATACACAGATTTTTAAAACAAGTTTACAACGTAGCTTCTATTATAAAAACATACAAGGAAAAACACTTAATCCAAACATAAACACTGCGAGAATTTAATTAACAGTCACCTTAACACTTGCGTCAATACTTTTATTGAACAGAATTCAATTTTATGCACTCCTGAACAAAGCCCCAAAATACTTCGCAATCTCATTCACACTTTACGATTGCGAAGCTTTTCAATGCTGCTAATGCTTCAACAAACATGCAAAGACGCAAAGGGTACTGCGCAATATATAGGGTGTTAAGCAAGAACTCATTTAGCTAAAGACAACATTGGTGGAAGCCCCTAATCTGTGCTAATATTATAGCAAGGGAAGGGTGATTCGGTCCGCTTCAACACGATTGCGCATTTTGTTAAGTTCGGGTGTAGGGACCGGTTGTGACGAGATTTTTTGCCGCTTTTTGGTTCATTTAATTGACTTATTTTTTTGTGTAATTAATGTTTATAAACTCTGTTTAGATGGTGACGTTTAAAATGGGTTTTTTTTTATTATAAAAGTAAGTGTTGTGTTTCGTGCAGCAAAATGCAAGCATAAAATAAAAATATAACTGTTACTTCAGCACTCAAAAGCTAGGTACAATTAAATAGCATGTAACACTTGAACAATAGGTATTTGGTCCTGCCCTACCATTTGCCAGCAATCAAATATGTAGGCGTTATCATGCAGAAGTCATGATAGCATTTCAAAGTGCACCACATTAATGTATTGTTCAATCGTTTCATGTTATATACGTAATAATTATTTCTAAACAGATAAAACGAAATGAATCTAAAACATGCTCATTCAATTATCAAGCAGTATATGCTCAGCATTGTGTTATCAGTTATTACATCTGTTGCGTGTGGACACAAACACAATGTTATGCTGACAGATCTTAATCTGTCATGCATGTGGAGGCATGGCCAAGGTTGGGCCAATGTTTGTATCCAACGACAGATTGGTGGGGACTTTGATGGGCATGTTAATTGCAGGAAGGATGTGAAAAAGGCTTATTTTTTAGAGAGTAGACACAAAGGAGTTGTATAAAATAGCAACCCCACAGTTTGTGTTAAATTGGTGACACTAATTCAATTTCGTTTATTCTTTTCAGGCAAATGATAAAAATACAAACAATTTAACCACAAAAAACACCGTACAAAAAAACCTACTAAAATAAATACAAAACTATTACCCCCAACAAAGGACCAATCACAAACCAGTCTTACGTAAAAGTGCGTATAAAACCCTATAGAGTAGTGGTTTGGAAAATGACAAAATAACCCTGTATTGTGTGTCGTGGTCGCGATTGTCCTCGCGCGTTCGAGCGGCTAAACCGCGTCGGTGTGCCCACAGCTTTATGATCCAAGGAATCTATTGCGAAAACTCCATGAATGGGAAATTTATTGAGCCTATAAAATAGTTGCTGGTCGCTAATAGTTTTAGGATATGGTCTTCGGTTATGGTAGGACATTTAATCAGTAGGTAGCTTCATTGTTAGGTGTTGTTGATTTTTGCACAAGAACGATATAAACACTTGATTTTAACGAAGAAAAAAATAAAAGCCGTGGTTATACAACAAAATAAACATAAAACGATTCTTTTCAGCTGATTACTAGGCTGTTAAACTGTTAAGTTTTTTCTTCACCTGTTAAAATCAATTAGTATCTCTAAACAGTGTCTCATTTATTTTCATCAAACTCCATCAAATATCGATGCCCGGCAATAACAATCAGTTTTCATCTGATTTCCTTTCCAAGTGTGAATGAGCACACACTTGTGTGAGTCAATGTACTGTAAAAGATAATATTTGTCACACCCACATGGCAAAGGGGTCTCTTTATACAGCCAACAATCATACTCCCCGAGTTTATTGAGCATGCCATAAAAATAATGTTTTTTTTTTGTATACGGCAATTATGAGTAATTTTGATGAAATTAGGGATTATCCACTATATGAGGTTACGAGAAATTATAAAATAAATAGTGTGGATTTAATTTTCTTTTATTAATTTTATGGTTATAGCTTTGTCGGCAGTTGTAAAAGACCACCCTGGAAGCCCTTTGAAACGGTCTTTGTCTTGTTATTAGTTAACGATCAAAGTGTTAAGATCATCTATCTGCAAAACAAACATCATCTGCCTAGCCTTTTCCCAACTATATTATAGGGTTGGGCTCTATCTATCCAGATGCAGCTAATTTAACTGCATTTTACATGAAGCGACTGCCTATCTGCCGTCAACCACAATATAACCTCCGTAGAACAAACGCGGAAAAAAAACGATGCAACCATAGAGAAGCATAGCATAACCAGCCTGTACCTGTAAAACAAATCGAAGATATGTCATATATCCGCACACAAAAAAGTGCTGGCACATAACAAAGCACATTCGAATTATAATATTTATGTCAATCAAATTGAAATTTACTAAAAAAACCGGCCAAGAGCGTGTCGGGACACGCTCAGTGTAGGGTTCCGTAGTTTCCCGTCCGTCACAATAAGTGTTCCCAGTTATGAGGCCAACCGAACAATTCGGTAATACCCGATCCAATGTAATAAGTACCTACAGCGCCATCTCTCGAGGAATAGGGTTACTAATTAATACAAAGACGTGCAATTTTGGTAGTAATTCAACAACAATTTTTTGTTTGAAAAAAGATACGTTTAGGATAATAAAATATGTAAACAAAGTTACAAAAAAAGCTTGCATATACGATTATACTACAAACTTAGTCCAGAAATTATTTTGTACAACTTTTTGTCTTTTTTGTACAAAAACTGTTGTGTCAATCAAGTTGAAAATAATTTTCATAGAAAGTTCTTATAAAGTTCTACTTTTCAGATTTTTTTCATATTTTTTAGATTTATGGTTCAAAAGTTAGAGGGGGGGACACATTGTTTTTTACTTTTGGAGCGATTATTTCCGAAATTATTGACATTATCAAAAAATTATCTTAGTAAACCCCTATTCATTTTTAAATACCTTTCCAACAATATATCACACGTTAGAGTTGAAATTAAAAAAAAAATCACTTCCCACTTTACATATAGGGTGGCTACCCTAATAAAACATTTTTTTCAAATTTTTATTTTACCACTTTGTCGGCGTGATTGATATACATATTGGTACCAAATTTCAGCTTTCTAGTGCTAACGGTCACAGAGATTAAGCGAGGACGGACGGACGGACGGACGGACGGACGGACGGACGGACAGACAGACATGGCGAAACTATAAGGGTTCCTAGTTGACTACGGAACCCTAAAAATAGGGTTACCAACATAATAAAAATCTATAGGTACCCTTACTTAGACGTGTATTTTGTTTTTTTTTTTATAAACTTTAGTACTTATTAAAGTCTTAAAACATCAATAAAGAAATGAGTAGACATAGAGAGATGACAATCATAATGTTATATTTAGTTTGTCAGTTCGATGTCCAATTACTACCCAACCCACGCAGTCATTAATCGTTTGGAACAAGTCATTTATTCCTGTATTCAAAATGGTGGATCTGAAAATATACCACGTTAACAGATTGTTCAGAAGTGTATCTTGGAGCTAAATCTTGCTATCTTAGTGAAATGATCGCGGCAAATGTTCTACGGATGTTAGGGTCGGCTGTTTCTTGCATTATCTGCATCTTTACAGACAGTTCTCATCATAAAACTCAAAATGTCCTTTCACATTTCCTGAAGCTTGATATAACGTAAATTTCTTTTGTTGTTTTTTGGTGTAGGTTTTTTTCTTTTTAATAAAAACATTAGCATCTCTCTAGCTTATTTAACATTGTGTTTTTATGAAGTTATACATACATCTGTGGCATCTAAAAATGAATATGAAGGTATTAAAAAATATAGTAAAACCTTTAAACAAAACAAAGCAATTTTTTGTTCTATCTTCAAGCAAATACTAAACTACAGAAGAAAAATCTTGTCTTAAAAAAAGTAAGTAATCACTTTGTCATGTTTAAAGGTATCTTCGTAGTAAAAGTCAATAGTCATTTATAAATAGTTTTTTTTTCTTTTTGATATAATTTTTGTAGTTATCACAATGTCATCGTATTTTACCCGAAGGTTGAGTGGTAGAGAATGCCTTATGGCATGAAGTCCGCCTATGTACCACTATTGTACAAACGACACGCACAATAACTTATACGAAACCATTTTAATCTGATCTCTCAACTACGGATCGCACACCGTAGTAGAGAGATCAGGTTATAATAGTTTAGTATAGGTTGACTTGCCGTCGTGTGTACATAAAATGTACTTAAAAAAATAAACCGCGAAAATTAACCTGCTGTGTTTAAATTGTCTATGAAACCTCATTCATTACAGATTATATTTCTTCCCGTCATCAAAACTCCCAGCCCTACGAATCTCCGATCTCTGGCACACTACCCAGGCATAAAACGGACCCGTTTAATTAGTGTCAATCTGTTTTTTAAATACATACACATATATATAACTGTAAACGACGAGATTTAAATGATATTTAAGATGTCAAAACTTGATGACTAATGACTACATAATACAGGAATATGTCTGAGATAGCTTATTTAGTAAAAGGCTAAAACAACATCGTCTGTCCAGAATTTTTCCCTTTTTAGTATCGCTTTCCAGTCTTACTGGAATTATCAGATCCCCCCACAATCCAGATTGTACTAGGTAATAGAATACCCCTTGGTAAAACTGGTTGTCAAACTTTCGAGCCACTGCAGATTACCTGTTTCGTCAGCTAAATATTTACAATGGAAAGCCAGGCCCTATGGCTGGACAGAATTCAGTTATAGGATTTGTTAAAATCAAAATAAAATATCACGAGAACGAAATAGCAGGCAGAAGCTTGTAATACAAAACACATACAAACTTTTTTTCAGCCAACCTACACTGTACACATTTAAAAATAAAACTATAGCTACAGTACGGCCAACGATAAGCGATACCAAATTTAAACAAAACCCATGCTAAAACCCCATCTAAAATCGCCACCCGAATGTTGGCGAACTCGTACGTTGTCATGATTTTGCCGGGAGAACGAGACATTACGACAAAGGCACAAGATGGAAAGAGCTAAATATTAGATTGTCAACGCCACAGTTGTTCTTTAGATTAATGACCTTTCGTATCGCTTCTCGTTGGCCGTACTGTACATGCAATATTTTCACATGAATGACTGTGTGTGCTTCTTGCAAATAATTTAATTATAATGCTACAGGATAATCGTATTTTCAATTCAAAAATCGAATTATCAACTCGTACGACTCTGGTTTTGTGTAAGTTGATTGGTCGTCATGCGTACTACTAAGAACTTTTCTTCAACCAACCTACATTCAAACCTAACATTAACACATTTTTCTCCATCAACCATTCACCTCCATACATCAAGCCGTCACTCGTTTATGCTTCGGTAATAACAAATGTCACTGGGAGGACATTTTTCAGTTCAAGACTGAAAGTCTGAAACTGAAATGTAATTACGGTTTGCAGACGTTGTTGTATGTCGTTTATAATAGACTTTCTTTGTTGTTTTATTGGGAGTTTAAGAATTAAAGGGTGTTAAGAACGTTGAATTGTTGTTTGTGCCTATATCTTAAAAAAACATAAAAAGACGCTCACGCCGTTTTTCATGGAGGATGGTAGAAACTCTATTTATATCACTGCATAGTATAAAACAAAGTCGCTGTCTGTCTGCTATGTTGTATGTATGCTTAAATCTTGAACGGATGTTGATGCGGTTTTTTTCAATAGTCAGAGTGATTTTAGAGGAAGTTTATATGTATAATACTTCACGCTATGACTCTTAGGAGGTCAGCAGCGGGTAAAACCGCACGGCGGGTCGCTAGTAATATTATAAAGAGGAAAGATTTGTTTGTTTGTATGTATCGAATAGGCTACAAAACGGCTGTACAGATTTTAATAATTTTTTCACTAATAGGAAGCTACATTATCAGGAATTAAAATAGGCTATAACAACATCATGCTACTAACAACGAGACTTTCCTTCGTGAAATTAGTACTTAAAAACCTAAAGTAATAGTAAACAGAACTCTATCAGGAAGAGAAAAAGGTCCTTTCCTAACAGACGCATTTCGGTTGTCACACTAAAAGCAAAATAACATCATTGTACAAACCTAGTTCCCCGAACTAATTTATATGCTACTCAATATATAAATAAACCTCGGAATCCAGAGCAGAGGGTATAAAACACGAGCGTCACTAATCACATCGAATGACAAATGATATCGCCGCGTTCCACGGCCGCCTGCACCTGTACCCGGTACAGTCACAGGAAAAACACAGAGCACCGAATCGTCGGGACGACAATGTTTAGAGATGGCAAAACATAACGCGTGGTATGGTGCATTCTATTAGTACATTTATAAACTTAACGTCTCTTATAACGAGCCTATTGCCATCAAGCACAAACTCAGACTTCAGAATCTGCATCTGAAAAATTCGTTACAAAAGTCATTAAAACTTTTACCGACCCAGGTATAGATCTCGGAATATCCTTAGCAGTCTTGCTTGCCATTAATGATGCCTAAAGTACGCACTAATTCTCTCACTATCCACCAATTCCTAACGGATATTTGTGTTACAAAACGAGTAAACTAAGACGCATTCTGACGGGCCTGTTGGTCTAGTGGTTAGTGGCCCTGACTGCTGAGCCGGAGGTCGTGGGTTCGATTCCCACCCAGGACAAACTTTGTGTGATGAGCATGATTGTTTGTTCTGTGTCTGGGTGTGATTTATCTATTATATGTATGTATTTATAAATTATATAAGTATGTATATCAGTTGTCTGGTTACCATAACACAAGCTCTGCTTAGCTTGGGATCAGATAACCGTGTGTGAGTTGTCCCAAGATATTTATATTTATTTATTTATATTTATTCTGAAACGCTTAGTTCGTTCGGAAAGTGTAAACAACCTCTAACAACAACCGCCGAGGCGTCTCCATACTCTATGGTCAGGTACTCCCCGCAGAGTACCAGATCGAACACTCTTGTCAATGACGCACATAATAAAATACAAGACGACGACCAAAGGAATGTCGTTTTACATAACACCGTCAAGTAAGCGGAACGGTAGCAATTGTCCACCTGTTCCACGAAGAGAAAAAAGTATTTGTTGATTGGCTATGTATTAGTTACACTTTAGATACTCAGTCCTTCTTGTCATTTCACCTCTGATATAAACCTTAAAGCAATCAAAATAAAATTCAGATTAATGAAAAATCAGATGTCAAAAACAATTAAATAATACAGGCTGTTTATACGAGGCAATGTGAAGGTGTTTTTGTAATTCGAAAACTGCCCATGACTTTTCGAAATTCTAATTCTAGTGTGGATTCTAAACGAAAAAATTGTAGATGAGTTTTGGAAAATATGCGTAAAAATTGTCCAATATACTAAAGAATTTGCGTACTAGCCAGTACTTGAATGGATTTAGAAATATTTAAAAAGTTACAGCAGAATTTTTAATTTCGTGAAAGCTATACTGTGAAAGAGCGAATTTGTTAACAACTCTAATACCTGCTTGAGCGGAATTGACAACCATAGAGTCTACAAAATTATAATGCTTTATAGTTATGACTAGCAACTATGTATTTCTATAGTTAATGCAAATATCGTTGCAGGCAATCGCTCAAGACCAACTTAACGTCCCTCTCACAAATTATTACGAGACTTGCTGAAACATTTACGAGTTTCCCTCATTTACTAATGGAAATGAAAAGAAAATCATAAAATTATTTCTATTGCAACTCACATTTCAAATTAACTATGATTATTTACTATTAATTTTTTGACAGTTCGGTTGAGCAATAAAACAACCATAAAGCGTTGAACTGCGAGTGACCCAACGTAAAAAAGCGTCACTAGTCTAGTGATCGGTAGTGCGACTGCTGAACCTAAGGTCTTGTGTTCGAGCCCCTCGTCGGGTAAATTTTCTTTGGGTATTACCGACATGATTTGCTCAGAAGCAGTCATGGAGAATGGAATCTGGGGCCTTAGTCTGCTATTACAATAGTATCAGAATGGTCGATCACTGATCGCATAATGGTTAATTTTGACAGGTTTGGTAATCTGCTACATACTAAACTTGTCAAAATCATATGTGCCCGGTTGCAGTTCCTATCGCATGGAACGTAAATATAATGTAGGTGTACTATTAGGTGAACCTCTGTCCAACCCTTCGGAGATTACAGGCGTGGTCTTATAATCTGATGTTAGAGAAAAGAGTTTTTTTTTATTTATTCATAAATTTATTCTTGCTTGAGTACGCGTCATGGGTCACGACCATGACTTAATCCGAAATGGCAACTGATTGACATTTGACATTCTATTGTATTTTTTGTCACATATAAATCAATTTAGCATAGGTATTTAACTATACTTATTATGTCTCAAAAGGTTTCGAAACTTAATTATTTTTATGAACATTTGAAGTTTATATTTAGGTATAAAACTTACGGAACACCCATCACATAAAGATGGGGTTACAACAAGTTAAAAATAATAAAATATTTTGCATTCATCAAAGATGCATGTTAGAATTTTAATATCCATGGAAGTCAAGTCAGTCATAAGCTGCTATCGTGAAAGTAAACTTAAATAATATCCATTACAATGTAACTAAGTACAAGTAACACATAGACGTACTTAACTATCTGGCAATGGATTCGTACATAAATAAACCAAGTACTCCATAACATTAGTACCTCTGTGTTCTCAAACAGAAGCACGCGCACAGTGTTACACATCACAGTCAGGTGGACAAAAAGTCAAGTTTTATCACAACCGGTTGCAAGGTGCGACAGTTGTCACGAGCGACGCTTAACAATCGTGGAACACAAGAAAACACGACGATACTCAGTTACGGAACAATTGTCACAAATACCAATCGCTAATGGATGTTTTATTCGACATTCTTGTTATAACGACGGCGACGCATCAGCTACGTCATTTGTATTGTATGGAGGTTTTATAACTCTCTTTATAAAACTAATAGAAAACCAATTACTTTCAATCTCATAATTTCTTTCACCTGTATTCCTTGGCGTGGAACTATTAGCAGTTGTCGATTAACAAAATTAATGTAATAAACGACACTTAAAACTCAAATAACGGCCACATTAATAACTCTAGCTGCACGACTTGTAAATAAAATTATTTTTCTTTCATTTAAATAATTACCCACGATTAGATAGCCCATTTTTTACGTTACAAAAACCGCTTATAGCCAACAATTAAGAGCGAAAAGAATAATTGGCTTGGAGAAACAATTCCACGTCATTCAAGTTTACGACAATGACAACGCTCTTTAACGTAACTTTCCATTGTTCATCACTACGTTTGGTTACAAAGGCAAACATCCGTATCCGTAATTTGTACGGTCCCTACAAGTCAACACACACACTTAACTGTATCGGCGTTAATTAAAGGGGTGCTCGACGTCTATAAGACAAGGGCAACGGTTCTAAATCGAATCAATTTGTCAGTACAAAGGCTTTCAGTGGAAACGGGAGCAAAGTCGCCCTTTAGCCCAAGTGACAGTTATGACGTGGCAGGGCGTGTCCGCGACTGCGCCCTCTCTTCATTTGTCGAGCCATTTGCTCGCCGGAATGCGGTGTCATCAGCGGCGAACGGAGCGTGAAATGGAAAACGCCCCTCTAGTGACAACCCACCCCCTCACAACCCCCTCTATTGCCCTTAACGTGCGCTAACGAAATTTCACTTTGTCGAGTGAATTTTGTCCGCTTTAACCCGTCGGTCGATCCACTATGCGCTTGATATGTTCAAATAGGCGAGCCCGAAGTTTACTGTTGATTGCTTTAGTTTCAGTTACAGCAAACAGACCGGAGTAATGAAGGACGGAGCTAAAAGCCGACTTCATCGTTACCTTGGGAGGTAATTTTGCAAGACGAGCTGGGAAAAGCTATTCTCATATTTAATTAAAATTGTGGGAGCCACATTTCGTTTAGACTAGCTGTAAAAGTCTTGTAGTTTATTTTATAGAGCTTTTTACTTTCAGACTTTTACAATGTATGAAATAGTAAAATAAATCTCTCCGCTCACAAATACAAAATAGAAAGTCAATAGCAACAAATCAAATTCAGAGAAACCGACGGCTAATCTTGAAAAAACAGTGTTAAAACAAACGCAATTTACAGCAATTCTCTTCTGTTCAGTAATTGTAACAAATTACCGACGTGGGTCGCGGCTCTCAAGTTGATCCCGTGTTATCCGCTCAAATTGTCACCCTAATCCCGGGATTCGCACTATTTGTTTGCTAAAGGGATCCCGGCGCTGACGGCACGTGACTTACATGTAATCATGTGGCCGCGGACGGCCAAATAAATGGTGCCATCTATTGAAAAGTTTTTACTGTAGAGCATTTCTCTTTAAAATAATTAACAATAGATGCTAATAGATGTCATTGTAATGTTTACCTTCGAATTCTAAGTAATCATCGCTTGGACAATTCTTTGGTCGGAAACGGTGTCGTATGTCACACGTATTTTCAGAGAAAAAAAAAACTCATTACGAAACGCAGCGCGTTTATCAAACCCTAAGAGAAGTGAAGCTTTCAAAGATCTTCGATTTTGACATGACTTTAGACTGACATAACATTTCGATAGCTTATTCACTATGTCCAAAACCTCTTTTTCCCAATTACCAGTCTATCGATGTTTAGAACACCCAGTTATAAAACTGGTCTTTAGAACATAAAACACACTAACTCACACTGATCCTTTGCACGTTGCTAAGGGACAATCGATTATCAATTTGTCAATACTCGCTGACACAAATCGATTGCAACCCGATTGGAACAGCCCTGTTACTGAACTAGAATTGCTCGCTTGACAAATGATTCCTAGCAAGGGTTGCGTGTGTTGCTTGTAGTTGTCCTGTCGTTTTAAATGCTCGTTTTGGAACTGGGATAATGTATTGAGTTTAATGGCTAGTGGGTCGTGTTGGTTGAAAGATGGTTTGAATACGTTTTAAAATAGGAAGATACAAAACTTTCAACTGAAAAGTTAAGTAGCAGCGTAGCTAAAAAGGTTATGGAAACTAAAGAGGGAAGTTACTTTTTTGCATGTTAAGAAAAAAAACAAGAATTTAAAAGGGGTTTAAACGACCAATAACGTAATCCACAACCAAACCAAAAATAGACTATTGACTTGACAAACACGAGTTCCAGTCACAATAACTAACAGATTCCGTGGAAAACTGACTTATATCCGCATCCATAGTGTTGTGCCATCCCACCGGGACTGGCAATAAATCCCGGGACGAAATAAATCTAATTCGGCGTCGACGTTTAAATTGTTGGGCTACAATCGTTCCTGTTTCCCGTACAACGGTGGTTGTGAATAGGCGCCATTTGTTTTATCCACAGAGGTGTTATTTGCGGGATTATTTGTGGCGGAATTTGGGTAGGTAAATTGAAATTTAGGAATCAGGTGGGTACGTTTTTTGTGGGCCTTAGCCTAGCTAGCTAGCTTGAAACTATTAATTTTCTTCTTAATTTCCGCGGTTTTCGATAAATTATGTAATTATGAAGTTTTTCAAGTCAACAATAGCTATTGTATGAAAGAAACGACTAAGACGGCCCATTTTTTATACTTACAGATTATTATTTATTGCGTTTTCAAGTGATGACATTGTCGATTTTTGAGTCGGTATGGTTCCAACAGGACTAGTTTTATTTAACTTTTGGACAAGAACCGACATATCTAACCTTCTAATTAATAACTAACTACGTTCTCAATTAGTAATTCGTGTCTCAACAATAATTAGCAAAAGCTATCTATATCCCCATTAAGTCCTTAGAAGAGACTTGCATGTTTAATGTGGCGATGCAGAGACACACGTCGCAATGTGTCACAATTAGAGACGCACACTGCGACAAATGTTATTACAGGGGGACAAAATTGTAGTCGCAAAAAACCTTCAAGTTTTTTCCTAAAGGTTGATGAACTAAATGTGTAAAGCAATGTTTTAATCGTCCTAAAAAGTTTTTGCAATCAGATATCACTCAAATCAAACGTTTGTATGGTGACCTTGTATTAACCACTTGAAAACCATTCATTTCGTCACATGAAAGTGATACCACACAGGATTTCTAAACGCATTTTTTTTGCTATTTTTAACCTATTTCTGGTTAAAATGGCCTGATTTTTATGGAAAGAAATGGAATTTTACATAAATATGTCAAACAGTCGTATTAAAGTAAAGTATTTCGAGTTTTAACCGATGAAACATCCAGATTCTGCCTACCCTCTGTTGGATTTACAGTTGTGAATTAAGATATGTGCGGTTTGCAGTTGTCAAAAATCACTTGTATTTTTATTACAAAGGTCTTAAAGTTGAAAGTCGTGTCGCAGAGAGTTTGTTAAGCGTATCTCTTTCATGGTTTTTGTGTGAATGCAGTGCTGCTAATATATCTGTCAGTGGGGTGTTTTGTTATAGGTTTTAGTGTCGAACACATGGCAGTGATTTGTTTGGACCGCACACAAATATTCTGTTTTATTATTGTTATTGGCCGCCGAAATGTTTGTAATACATTTTTAAAGTGTCACTTCATCTGAAACTCGTAAAACTATTAGGAGGAGATTTCATTGTCAACGTTGCGGTCGTCATGAATTAAGATTGCAGTGCGCTTGCCAGGAAAAGTCCTGAATGCTGTTTTAAACGATTGATGTCTTGGCTCATCAAGATGATAAATGATAATGTTATTAAGATTGTTTCATTGACTTTATTACTTCCACAAACATAAAAATAAATCATCTTTAAAATATCAAAGGCTGAACATAAAGTCAGACGATTCCTTACTAGTTAATTGCAACATTTTGTGTGTTCTCTTCATCATTGTCTTCAATATCGTCACAGAACACTGGATCCACAAAAACACCAAAAGGAACTGACAAATAACCGTCTTAATAGCTCCAAATCACATCATTTATCAAACTAGATCTCCCTTGCAACGCCCCAAAAATTATTACCAACACACAACGATTCATCCGTATCACACTATTAAAAGATCATCTCGTACAGTCTATAAATATCGTATTCTCCCGAGTCCCACAGCAATATGTCTTTATTCCGTCTAATAACAATTTAGGCAATTATGTGACAAAAGGAAGTGTTTTCGTCGAACGCATTTCTCTCCGAGGGCGAAGTTCCCGGGGGGCACCACATTATTGCCTCGCTGTGATTTATAAGCAATACGCTACCGGTTTTCGGTAACCTCTTTCTTTTTATACTTTGTGCAAATCGGATTCGTGCATTTGAATCTGTATGGTGGTTTGTAACTGAATTTCGGTAATTAAAATGTGATTGTAAATGTTTAATATCATGGCTTTACTTTAATTAAAAACTGTATTGACGGCTGAAATGAATATAGCAAAAAGGAATTGATTAGTGGCTAACGGGCCATTACGTAGGGCTCTTTAGTTCAAGCAAGACTGTAAATGCAAAAAATAGAAACTAATCAATTTTATCGCAACCAGATTAGGTATGTACCGCTACAAATAAATAGAAAACCCAATAGTACAAATTCTTACGAAACAGATTACTTTAGGGTGATTGCGATCATTTTTCCGGAACGTAAGTCACAGACACAGTGTGCCGCGACAAGAAAGCCGGGGAACAAAGCGGTGTCGCGTAACTCTTACAAATTGTTGTTAAACTCGATTTATGTCCGACTGAGACCGCGTCGCGCCCACTGTGCGCTGTGGGAAAGACAAATGTCTCCTCAGATTGTATCCAGTGAACCTAATGCGAACGTTTGCGGCGTTACGAAATTGTCGTACTATGAAATGTTATAATGGCGTTAAAAATGTGTTTTCTGATGTCGGGAAAGCGCATCTCCTTTGTGTGTGAAAGGAAGACAGTGTGACTGCAAATACCTATTCATAAGCGAACTCCACCAAATGAATTGAACACGATCAGCGGATTTCAACTGTATTCTAGAGTTGTTAGTGTTGTAATTGCTTTGTAATATGTAATATACTTCTATTTTTTTTAGACTTTTGGTCATCGGTCATCGTGCATGCTTCTAGCTAGAATATAAGACAAACAGTTTCATATAACTGACAACTTTGGAAAGTGATATAGATGTAATTCAGTACCAACTAAATACCTTGATTGGATGTTACGCTGTCTTAAATACGTACTAAGGACAATAAACACCACAAAACAATGTAGATTTTACCTCATAATTCTAGTACAAGTAATAAATGAGCCAATCAACATTAGTCTTGTTAATGATGATTAGGGTATTAAGACAATAACCAATTAGCAATATATACAGAATCCATAAAACAATGAATGTAACTGAGTTAATATGATAATTAATTGTTATTTCCATGTCAATCTAATGAGAGAGGCTATAACTTAAATGAATTTATTTATTTTGTACTATATACCTCTGTGTCAGTCTTTGGGTACAATAATAATGTGATATTAAAAAAAAAATACAATGTAACAGAAAAAATCTAAACTATTGCACAGTTAAATGAAAGATACTTACAGTAAGGTCTGATAAAAACGATTAAGTAAAATACTTAAAAATAAAAACTCATCTTTTGTCCTTACACACAGAACACATACAAGATGATTTGCTGATAATTTTACTCCAAACACAAGATTTATTATCAAAATCATGTCTTCTGAATCATGTCTAGACTGAAGTCGTACATTCTAATGACCAAGTATTAATAATGTCAAGCTAAAGAAGGAATAACCACGTTGGTCTTAAACTAACACCTTCATGCTTCGGTGGGACGGAAAGATAAACACTGTGCAAGCAAAAATATATTCGTACTCTAAACTTTCTTTTATTCTTTAAGGCATTACACCTATTATTATCGACAAACCGTTTTTAAAACAACCATAGAAGTATTAAAATTACCTTAAATTAAATGAATAGCTATAAATATAGCATTGCTCAAAAATAGCAATAATCTGTCACGTGCACCAAAACACTTCAAATAGTCTACTTGATGGTCGCACAGTGGTTAAACACAAACATCTTCAAGGACAAAAAAGCAGTAAATATAAAAAGAGGGCAATAAACTCAAGTGGCTTCTCAATGGGACTCAAACGGTTTGTTTTGACTACCCTCCTGAAGAGGTATTAAAAAACGTTATCAGCCTTCTGAAACTTCAAAGAGTCTTTCAACCGAATCACTTAACTAAATATCTAAGATTATATTTTAGATTTCTTCAACTGGCTAAATGGGTTCTATAATAAAATTTTCTGTAAAGATCATTATATTAATTTTCTCGTGAAGTTAATAAAATTCGAAACTGTATTCCCCATTCAAAGAAAGATAGCCTCAAGTGAAATGTGTTTTACATTGCGTACGTCAATTTGTCATAAAAGCTGTGATTTAATATCTAAGAGGGCGCTGGGTATCATTACCATCTATCAACTTTGTCCACCCAGGGAAGTAAATGTATTTAAGTTAGCCTCTCATAATACCCGGTTAACCCCAAGGGTAATATAAAGTACATTAACATTATTTGATTCTATAATTCACAGTAAATTATGCCTTACAAGCGATTCTTCGTAAGTCCCAGGGTTTTGTCGTAATTTCCATGCAAAATATAGTCAACAGCTTCAATTTAAATAATCATTTAAGTACACATATTATCGTCTATTGTACAAAGACTCAAAGTATGGTAAATGCAGCAGCGGCAGCGTGAAGGAAGATAGGAATCTTAATGGTACATAAGCTATAGTGCACATATTAAGTACTCATGTATTTATTTATGTTTGATGAGGTGCGCGCACAACATGGCCTCGTAGTCCCCCGCTCGTGTCAAATGGTTAAACAGTGCGGTACCTACTGTCAATGAGTGTAGCTGACAAATTAATATCACAAGGGCGAAAATGAGTGCACTTCAAGTATGAATTTGACTAGGTACTAAAAGTTTTTGCAGACAGTTTATTAAGCTGTCGAAAATTTTTACTAACATTATGTGCTGGAAAATGATATGTTAAAAATCTGACAACTTAATTACAACTAGGTAGGATACGGAAGTATGAGTAACGAGAGAGTATTTAAATAAAGTACATAGATACATTTTACAAAATGTCTGTCGGCTTCGTCTTGACTAAAGATGCCGATCTTCCGATAAACATCGGTCGTTACGCAGTCACGGACGGTGCACTAACTGCCGGGGTACACCACGCGTGCAACGTTTTTGTCCACAACACCGCCTTTTTGTAGCACTGGGCTTTCTTTCAAAATCTAAATTAGAATGCGTGTTGGTATGCGGAATACGGACAATTAGTAAGCGCCTTTGATTTATGTGGCTGAAAAATTTGGAAATTGATTTTGTGCCTATGGTTGGTATTTTGGCGCCAACTTTGATGATGATGATGAACCGCTAACGGTTTTCTGTATTTATTTGTATTGGTTTTTCCCAAAAAAGATCTGAAACTAATCTGATAATTGTCTTAATTTTACACAGTTTATCACAACATTTCGTTTTTTTATGACCATTTAATTCGTTGATTTAGAAAAAGAACGGTTTTTCTTACAATACCTATTTCATCACCTACCGTAAAACACTTGCTAACTTTAAAGCTAAAGAGAATATAAACCGTCTAAGATCCATAGATTAATCTCTACAAATTCCTAAGTATCATAGACAATAATAGCAGTGAACGCCAACGCGCCAAAGACAATGTCTAGTAATTTATGCCATACTAATTGTTACTAATGAGACATTGTGGCATTGTAGCGTGGGCCAGACAACCTTTATTCGCAATACGTGGCGTTTGTCACTCACGCTGATATTAACCATTAATTAATTAAAGTAATTTAATGGCCGGTAATGATCGAGTAGATGTATCGGCTCAATTATTGTCTATGCAAATGTGAACGTCTTTATGACTCGTTTTGTATGACATAGTGCAGAACGAAGTATATGGCAATTTTGTTTTTGTTCGGACTCAAGATTCTTCCGACTTTCTCTGTGTTTTGTTTGTTGTTTTGTAATGAATGTTACATCTTTTTCCTGCTTCCTCAAAGTTTATTCTATAACTCAGCTTAGCTCAGTTTCTAGTACTGTCCCGAAACTACTGAAGTAGTTTAAACTTTTGAATAAAATAGGCAAAACAATTTTCTAATTTTAGAATTCCCGTTACGACAAAAACTCATGCCGACTTATTCGAAATTGAGTGAGTTCTATTGAGCATTTCCCAGCGGTTTACCGACGCTTACCGATATCTTACAAAATAAACTAAGACTGCAAACAGAGTTGTAATTTGAACACGATTTTTGTTGTAAAAACGATTTGATTTTTTTCTTGTAATCTGGTGGCCAACGGGCCGTGAAACCAGAAGGTCCGACGTGTCAAGCAAGCACCCGAATGTTCGTGTGAACTGGCGTCCGTGAGAATGTGGTCGAACTTTGATTGTTTTATTAAATTAACCCTCTCCTCTGCTGTGCTCCTGGTACCTAGTCATACATTTTCTTCGATTAACTGATCGGTATCAAGGAAAATAGATGCCGAACCAATTATTTTCAGTCCAATTGCGTTGAATATTCATTATTTATTACACGAAATGGCAGAAAACATGATTCAATGAATCGTTTAAATTGATAACGGCGTACCGAAACTCATTGAAATGATAACTATGATGTAAGCCTGTTTTCATTAAAGATGCTATTTATTACATCAATTTGCGTATCGATATCATAATGCATGCAAGTTGAAATCGTGCCAGAATCTGGCAGATTTACATTGACGCAGCATCCCACGGCCTACGATTACGAAGCGAACTGTTCAATTAAAATGAATAAATCATTAAATCATTCGAAAAACATTTTTTTTTTCAATTCTGGTCACCAAGTTCGCAAAAAACTCAATCTCAGAAAGAATTCGAATATTATTTTTGACATGGATTCCGAGAAGCAACCGCAACAATCGGAATCGTCTGTTATCGTTGCGATTCGATTCGACCTCAACTCACTCGTTTGTCAAATTGGCAGTTGCTGCTTTTTTATTTTCATTGGTTTTCAAGATGGAAACTTTATTTTTGCGATTAACGAGAAAGCTGTCACAAACCTACTGGAAACCTTAAAAGATTTGCTCTGAATTTTCTTCTTCAAACCATTCTATTAAACAACAAACAACTAATTTTATCTCCAAAAAAATCGTCTTAACCGGATACTTATCCCTAATTAAGAAGTAAAAACATCGTTATATGTCACGCACCATTTTGCGGCGGTGTCTCAAACGACAGACTAACTCGAAACACTCCGGAGTTGTTTCAAATAGGCCGTGGTGACAACTCACCCGTTACCATGGAAACGCTTTGTGATGTGTTTTGATAATGGCCGTGTTGTGACGTTTTTTGATACCGAATCTAAGATGTGACACATGTCTGGGAATATAATTAGAATCAAGAGACTGATTTGTAAGAGTCAATGGCTGTTAATAGCGTGCTGACAGTTTTAGACATTAATTTGTGAATATTCTACAGTTTTATTTTTGTTGTGCCCGTGGTTTTAATCACGTCCGTTTTCTGCATCTTTTGACGTCTTCTTTCGCTGGTTTCCTGACTGTTTCCTACTGAAGAGTGGCCATCTACTCCTAATATTATGTCTTGTCAGTTTGTCAGCAGCTATCACCTTTACCACTTAGTACTTTTGAATCTAGATAAAAGTTATCCTGTTTTTACCCCGTCATGTTTAACCTCTGGAAAAATTACCTTCGGATAATTAGTAGTTCTTAGCTTCATGCCGATATCAGATATTCAATAGCTACCCCATTATCTTCAATAAAAAACTAGAAAATAGTAATAGGTGTAGATATACACTTTGAAGCACATAAAACACGCTTGATAGAACTACAAAAAACATGTGCTTGAAAAAATAAATGAAACCACTATTATAGAATCTATAAAAAAAACAAATTAAACATACATACATCTGTTCATAGAACAAGGTTTTACAATTGAAGTTAAATGAATTAAAACACGCTATAGTACACAAAACAATAGTTTTTATACGTGCATATTAGTTACGACATAATTATCAAATAACAATTTGTTAGCAAACGCTAATCACATTCTAGTCACAGCATTTTCAAATTACAAATGATTGCTCAAAACAAAAACGAAGTACAAGAACAGTTTCATAAAAAACAAAATAAAATAACAGTCATTAAAGCGAGCACGTTCATTCGTATTCATACAATCAAACAACTACATATTTATTTCCATTTTTTGGTAGCTTACCTCGTTATTATGCATAGTTCTGGTTATTACGTATACGAATGCATTTTGCATATTAATCGGGTGAAAGAATATTATCGAGTAATCTAACTTTAATTCTTATATTATTTTACGATTACATGTGTACGTAATAAGCGAAATTAGTTTTATTTGTAAAAGTTTATGCCGTTTATAAAGAACAAATTGGTGAATTATGTTTAATCTGTGTTTACTGTCGTTTTCCGTCAGAGAGAGGAGTATTAATTTTTATGTCTATATCTCTTTGTTTGCTTACAGATTTTTTATATGCTTTGCTGTTATATAAATACCCTTTTGCACAGTACACACGCCGACACATTAATTTATACATTTCCAGTATAACATGACTTCGCTTTGTAAAGATTTACCGTACAATGAGAGATCCTCATAAACTTGTTTTGTATAGCTTGATTGGCCGTGTGTAGTAATGATAGTTAGCAATCAAACAAAACATCGCGCGAGCAATCCCCAAAGGGATAAGCAGAGGCATTTCTATGAGTTTTTATCATAAACTACATTTCTCCAGTAAATTGAACCAAGGTGATCCTATTGTTATTTACCTATCAGGCATAAATCTGTTGCAGCCATTAAGAAATACCTCATATAAAAACAAATCGAACTCAAGACCTCATGATCGGGAATAGCGTTTGCCACTACACCAACGAGCCAGGCAATTAAAATGATATAAACTAACTTCTTCAACAGATTAGCCTCAACAAGGATACAACAGTACCCAAACAATGTGTAAGCATGACTTGTGGTCACTGGACCGGTTTCATTTGCAAAATCACACCTCTTTGTACAAGCCAGATACTACTGACAAACAAAAAAAAAACATTCATATTATTTTAAGTTTTTGTTTAGTTTATATTTTTGCAAGTGGCCAGAGTTTTTATAGATCATTCAATTAAAAGAGGTCGTGTATATACAGATAATGGAACATTAATTGAGACATATGCTAAAGAGCTTTTGAAAAAAGAATCAGTAAGTAGTAGAAGTTCTCAGTTCATGCTCTTTCTAATAAGAAAGTATTCTTTTTCTTTATTTTTATACTAAATTACCTTACGTTTGGCCGCAACTCGGCTGATGTGAAGCGCTGATACCTCTTAAGGTAAAGCACACTTGGCTAAAAGAAACCAATCCTCTCAAACTTTGAGAAGATCCATATTATAATCTATACTAATCTATACTAATATTATAAAGCTAAAGTGTTTGTTTGTTTGAACGCGCTAATCTCAGGGACTACTGGTTGCAATTGGAAAATTCTTTTCGTGTTGGATAGTCCATTTCTTGAGGAAGGCTATAGGCTATATAACATCACGCTAGGACCAACAGGTGCTGAGCAGCGTGGGTGAAACCGCGTGGAACAGCTAGTGTGTAATAATGACCAGCTACAGGGAAGCTACCAATGAATTCCAAAGACTTCCTCAGAGCTAATTTCAAATGGGTATAAGCTTACTTTCGTTTAACTTATGTCTAGTTCTATTTCCGTGTCGGAAACATTACTCAACACATTATAAAAAGTAAACTATGGCCGACTTTCATGCTTTCACTGGTTAAAGTATCAACTGTAATCATGATTCTAGAGCTGGAAAAACCAGACATATCCTTACTAATATTATAAAAGCGAAAGTGAGTTTGTTTGTTACCTCTTCACGCTTTAATAGCTAAACCGATTTTGATGAGGGAACAAAAGGGAAAACTTAGCGTTGCTATTACAAATCAATAAGGCGCAAGGGTTAAAACTGCAGGTAGCAGGTACTGTGTTATACCGAATTTAACGCGATCGAAACCGTGGGTAAAAGCTAGTTTTCTATACATCACATCAGCCTAAACTTTTTCCAAGAGTGTTGGTATCGGCATCATCTTCTTCTTCTTTTGTTTAACTGGATGAAGTTCCTACAATATTTGAAAAGTGACTATCTAATTAACCTCCATAATCCAATAATTACGCGATTATGAAAGCTGGTCAGACTTTCGGCCTATAAAAATAAAGTAGTAATTGTAGGTATAGATATTGTGGCCGGGCGTTTGAGGGAGAGAACCTCAAACCAACCCAGCCGCCGCGGGACGACTGCCGGCCACCGTAGAAGCCTGTGGACGGTGAGCAATGGGTAGCTTACCATCCGTCCGTATTCTGACGACAGGCCGTGTCGACGGCGCGTCGACACGGCCTGTCGTGATGCGCGCCTCAAAGAGATGTCAGCAAGGCAGAGAGGCTTGTCAGAGCCTTCGCCTGCCGGGGTTGCGAGTTGTTCGAAAGAGATACTGCGGCTCCGGAATGTAAAGGGCAATAAATAACTTCCCCCGCTCCGCCCAGAGCGGGGGAAGTTATTTGATGGTATCTCACCCCAAAAAAAAGGTATAGATATTATAGCTGAATAATTAGTATCTAGATATGTAATTTTCACAAAAACTCTTTATTTCTTGTGCAAATTACTGATTATTCAGCTGATTGATGATAAATACATTAGCTGATAGATAGATAGATTTACAATTACAAAAAACATCGAAATGATTATCCTTTTGACCTATTCCTAAAGACTACTGTATAAAAACAATAATCAATTTTGTAATCCTTTAACATGAAACTTATCTAACTATTCAATTAATAAAACACGTGATAATTCATTCTTTACAAGAGATTAAATCTAATTTATTTTAGGAAAATCACGGATTTTACCCAACGATTGAAACGATCGAATAAATTTATCGAATAAATAACAATTGTTTTCAGTCGTATCGAATAAAAATTTATAAACAAAACTGTCCGTTCTGAAATCAATCAGTGTTCAAAAAAATCAACCATACATATTAATTCGCTACGCTTTTTTGCGTACAAGTCTAAATGAGCATGCGATCTAAGAAAAAGAGCCTTTCCATTGTGTCTTGGGGTCCGAATAACAAGGTGTACGATGGAAAAAACTGAACAGAACAGGACATTCAATTTGTGATCGTTAAGGAGGTGTCCAACACCATTGTTTAAATACAATGATGATACAGAATAAGGACGCGAGTTGATAAGGCGAGCTAGTGCAACGAACATGACTAGTGTTACAGGCAACTTAGTGGCCATTAATTTATTACGTAAGACGATTTCGGGGGAGAGGGGTCGACTATGTTTTTTTTTTCTTAAAAAGGTGTTCAAGTAATTCTTACGAAATACCACAGGTATTCGCATAGTTAGTTTGAAAAAGCACGGGCAACAGCGCAATTGCCGATTTAAAAAAAACCAGTACCTTTGTAGGTTCAAATTAACATTCCAAAACAGGGGGTCGGCTTATTGTTATTTTTTTATATAATAGGAGGAAAAACTAGCAAAAATTGTCTTACGTAATAAATGAATTGCCAAATTACAGCTCGATTGACGTTTACAGAAGCCGCTGTTGGAAAACATTTATGACTTATCTGTTGTTGTGACACGTAATCTATTTAAAAAATCAGGAGGAACATCTTGACCACGCGCCAAGACACTTAAGTTGGTCAAACATTTTTGAAAACAGCTTTGACAATAGAAAAAAAATTAAATAAGTGTGGCAACGCATAGCTCAAAGTTCACTTAATTTTCCGATAGCCAAACTAACTGGCATAAAAATCATTGATCTTATTTGTAACGATCCGTTATTCGTTGGCTAGTTACACCAAACTAGTTGCCACTTAACCCTTTGCTCTTCACTTAACCGTGCTCTACAAAACAAAACCGACCTTTAACTACAGTTTACGTGCGTATCGATCCGTTCAAAACTAGCAACTCCATTGATTCCGAGTCTATCTACATGGCAACACAATAACGATACAATTGATTAAACGGTATCGATTGCGCGTCCATCAAAAAGTTTTTATTGACTTTTGCGTTATGATGAAGCAATGGATGGTGTGTAGATAGATGATTGGACCGTGTTTATTGGTGTTTTAAAAGAAGAAAGGGCAGTCTGGTGCCCCCACACACAATTCCCTACGTGATGTTATTGTGGAATTAATTTAGTACGTAAAGCAATGTCCATGACAAAATAAAACGATAAAGGAAGTCTCGATTCTCTCCAGCTTTTGATGGAATTAGGATTCGGCTTAATTCTGATAAATGATGCGGTCGGAATGATTGTCTTTCGACCTTTGCGATTCCGAAGAACTTTATTTCTTTACGTGTTTTATTGACATCGTTTTAGATGAAAAAAAATGCAATTAATTAAGTTTATTGCAGTGCTCGTTTTGGCTGCAATGTTTTTTTATTGAAAAAGAATATTAATCGGTTCTTGTTATGATTC
The DNA here is from genome assembly GCA_958449745.1 of Ochropleura leucogaster. NCBI lineage: Eukaryota > Metazoa > Arthropoda > Insecta > Lepidoptera > Noctuidae > Ochropleura > Ochropleura leucogaster. Next base: position 5,759,425 of record OY288223.1, on the reverse strand, counting down.
ATTTATCGTATGATAAGCTTGTCATAACAAATCATATTAAAACCTTCTTTATTAGTTTATTCCCATAATAAAATAGATGAAGATCGCGTGCAGCAACTTATTTATAATGAACTAGCTTTTGCCCGTGGCTTCGGTCGCGTTAAATTCGGGGTAACACAGTTCCCCTTTCCTGATTTGCAGGTACCTGCTATCTCTAGTTTTAGCCCTTGCGCCTTATTTATTGTATTAACAAAGCTTAGTTTTCCCTTTTCTTCCCTCTTTCTCCCTTATTTCTCACTTTTTTTAGCAGCAAAATAAATGCCTAGCCTATGTCCGTTTCCAGAATCTCAACTATCTCTGTACCAAAATCGGTTTAGCCATTTAGGCGTGAAGACGTAACAAACATACTTTCGCTTTTATGATTAGTAAGGATATATTATTGAGTTAAAGAAAAGTGCAGCTTTTCTGTCATACTCAAAACAAACGTGACTCTCATTTAAAAACTCAAAACGTCTTTTAACCCCAAAGTACAGATTCTCGCTCAATTATTCCGCCATTAATTCGTGAAGATACCCAAACACCTCCGAAATCTTCCCAGCAAGTGACACAGCTGGTCAGGTGTTTCTACCGTGACTGATTCCATGTTTTTTGCCAAGTCTTTAACGATGTCTAAGGGTCGGCTCTTTTTTCGCACTTTGCCCGTTTGATTCACATGTAATTGAGGTCCGAATTCGTTAAGGATACGATTAGGCGATGATTAATACAGCCGGCGATCTTATGTGAAGTAACCTTTACTGTTAGAGGACGATGCGCCCAGGACTTGGAAGATGATGCTTGTAATATACACGGTTGGCGTAGTGGCTTAGCGATTGACTGCTGCGCTACGTGTCGCGAGTTCGATCCCCACACGGAACTAATATTTGCATGACCTACAAACAGTTGTTGTTCCGGGTCTGACTGTTTGTGTATGTGAGTTTAAATGTTTGTAAACGCACACGCAATGCAGGAGAAATTCCTAGTGTGGGAGTAAGTTTTAAAAAAAAAGTACAAGCCAGTGGAGAGGTCTGTGGGAAAATATCTGTGAAACAGCTGGATCTATTAACTTTAAATCTAATGTTTCAGGTTACACCGAAAAGTGTTGCTAGGTACCTAGATTACCTACCTAATTTTTAGAGTTTCTTACCTCAAAAGGAAAAACCGGAACCCTTTTATAGGACCATTTTTTGTCTATCTCTCTATATGTCTGTCAAGACCCATTACCTCGAGAACGCGTAGTGGTTGAGTTGAAATTAAAACCTAAATATACTTACTTAGGTCTAAAGTTCTTTTGTGCTATAAAAACAAATGAAAAATCAACCCACTACATCTACGCAGTCAAAAGATATGGTCGGTACGCGAGACCGACTCACACTTTTCTGGTTTTTTGTATTAAGAACCCAAGACATCAAGACTCGGCATCATAGCAAGGGTCTTTACCACCTTCTCACAGCTGTGATCCAGCAGATGTATCCCAACAAAGCTCCTCAAAATGATTTTCTGAGAAAAATATTTACCATTTCTTAGTACAAGCATTGATTATGTGAATCAACTTCGATTCCTCAAAAAATAAAGCGACATGTCTTCTTAAAAATACGTTCCTTTATAATTTTCGCAAATGAGACGTGACGGTGACCGAATGTGGCTGACATCTGATAAATGGGACGGGATTCATTTTATTATATTTAATTACAACTCCATGCATCTCATGTCCTGTTTGTACTAATTGATTCCTTTGATGTATCGGATTCTATTTTTAAAAAGTTATTTAGCGATCTTTTATGTCTTATGAAAAAAAAAAAGAAAAAATGTTGCCAATGTTCTTTTGACTGTGTACAAAAAGGTTTTATGAAGCAAATTAATTTCCTTGTTATTTATAAGACAACTTGTTTTACACTTATTCTTATCAGCCATTTGATAAAAACTTGTTAAATTACTTTAGTAGAGATGTGTTGGGCTTGCAAACGTAGCGCTAAAAAAAATTTGATTATAATTGGAATTCTTGGAAAAAGCAAGTTGTAGTTTACGCCAAAACTTGTAATTTACCTGGATAAAACGGACGTAATTAAAATATTTTAAAAACGATACATGACTCACTACAACATACTGAAGAAATATGTATTAATCATCAAATTGTGTTAAAATGACGAATGCTTTTTACCACCAAACCAACTTTACTTAGTGTTAAAAAAATCATAAAGTTTTCTTTTAACATGTGGTCAATGTAATTGTGTTATTAACTTCAATGTTGTGAATTCCAATGATTCCGACAATGCATAGGCAGTTTTACTTAACGACGACCATTATTTTAAGGGTTACTTTTTATTATGTTATCTGTGGTAAACCACGCAAATTCCCGCGCAAAATATCTCTGAGGAGGTCGCGTTTTGCATTCATACTTTTTTAATGATCATAAACAATCTAATTACTTTTTCGCGCGTAAAGTGTCCCTGTTCTTTTTTCTAAATAGACTTGCATTTAGCCGTAGGTCGCTTGATGTAAAGCGACGATCGATTTCCATGCCGATAGAGCGATAGAATTACGACTATTATTAGATAACTAATTATGTATGTTTGGGTTTATTTGCTGCTGATCTGAAAGCAGTTTTAAAGCAAACCGGTACCCTGAATTCTCAGGGTACCGGTTTGCTTTAAAACTGCTTGAATGTAGGAAGAATCATCTTGATAGAAATTCTTCTATCAAGATGATTCTTCCTACATTCAAAGAATATTTTCTTGAATCAATGGATGTTAAAGTGCATACATTAAAAAAAAACAATTATTATTATATCATTGTATTGTCGTCTAGAAACCTAAATAAGCACAGAAACCTTCCACATTATCGTGAAAACCAAACCTAAAAACATTAACAAGTTTGTTTAAAAAAAATAATAACACACTGTTTGCAATTTAAAACACAGATAATACAAAATGTGCCGGATGTAAAGATAGCGCCATTGTTGTGTCTTCATTTCCTTTATGTTTATTGCCAGAGCAATAAATAGAAAATTGAATTTTAACAGGCGTGGAAAATGTATACTAAATTTAAAAAATAACTGAGCACTTAAGAAACGTTTTTGCTTTTTTTCTTTAACTGTTGTTAATTATTATTTTAGACGGTGTTATATCCTTATTTTGTTGCTTTATCCCTAATACAGTTTTTATTTCAAGTGTCAATAAAAAAATTACCAAGTAAAAATTTCTGAGTTTTTTAAATTGTTACAGATTTGAAATAAAAGATATGTAAACCTAAAAACTAGTTTCAAAACAAAGCTATTCACATCAAAATATCAATGGCCGATAACCAACGCCAATGAATTTAATTTACCCAGTAGCGGCGTAAGGGGGGGGCGGCAGGGGCGGTCCGCCCCGGGTGCCAAGCACCAAGGGGTGACAACTGACAACGCAATGCCAAGCCAGTCGCGCAGATTAGTAGCCTACTAGATACTGGCGCATCTGCACGACAAGGTCGGCATGGGCAGAAGGGGCAAGTTGTTGATGTGTCAATCAAAGCAATCACAGTTGACAGTTGGTCAGTCAGCAAGTGTTAGAGTTTCTATGATGTGATCGTTTAATTTGCAAGGGAATCATTATCTTTATCAATTTTGAAGTACGTAGCACCATCACCTTCTCTGGTAGCAATTACATCACAGCAAGGTGTTGAAAGTGACGTTGAAATAGATGATGTGTACTACACAAATGTCCTTTTTTTGGTATTGTTCGTCGTGTCGACCTCCTTGGGTTATGAGTTGAGCTACACGATAACTAACAAATGCTTGCACTGACTGGACAGGTCCACTCAATCTGTGTGGTGCTTTCTTAAAAAGACCATTTCAGACACTATCTGCATAGTCCTCATGTAAGTTGACCAAGATTATTTTGTCTGGACTTTAAAAGAGACTATGACCTCTGAGTTTGTTTCGGCTGTTTCTTCTCAGAGTAGTCGGGTACGAAACACCGATCTCAACTAGTTTTTAAAATAGACGTGTGGAAACTTACTTGCAAAATAAACATAATTTATGTTAGTGCTAAAAATAATCCTGCATTATTTGTTGATTACTTGATTGATGAAGTCAGAAATCGACTAGCAATATAGTGTTTAGGATTGTCTACGTCATCATCATTCTCGTGCCTTTATCCTGAATTATTTAGGGTCGACGCATCATGTCTCTGCTCTCATACTAGTTTTCAAAAAAAATTACGTGTAAAAGTGTTTGTGAAAACCTACTTGCAAAATAAACATCATTTATCATTTGATGTATAAACCAGGAGCCAAAATAGATGCAAGGAGGGACGCCGGGAAGAGAGCCAGACAATCTTAATACACAAGACGAAAGAAGGTGGAGATTAGCACCCATAACAATATGACCAAATAAAACTTTTTTTGTAAAAATAAAACCGACTCCCAAAAAAGAAGTCGAAAATAACGTAAGTTGTTTCGTTGACTTTTTTGCCACTGACTGCTAGAAGTAATTTTTTTTTGTGACTGTTTAGTTATTTTTTGGAAGTCGGTTTAAATTAAAAAAAAAAGTTTTTATTTTAGCATTTTTAGTTATGGTATAATGATATATCACCATATTTTTTTTATCGAGTAGGTATTCATTTTCCATTGTTACTAAAAGATTAGCAAATCATCCATATAAATGTAGAGCAAAATTACAGACGACAACTCAAAAACTACCTAAGCGATATACATAAAATTGATATGGGACCACCCGACCACCTGGAAAGTATACCCTATATTCAGGGTCCAGGCGTCTTTGAGTAATCAGTGAACATACATAAAAAATCTCTAAACCTCTTCCTTTTTTTGAAGTCGGTTAAAAAGGGACGAAATGGTGACTGAATAAGAATCTCAGCAAACTGAAAACGATGACGAAAAGCTGCTTATAACTACTCGTTTCAATGTTGCTACTTGACTAGCACCAATGCCTGATGATTTGAGAGTTAGAATTGTTAAAGCGGGAAGTGAATCCTATCGAAGTAGAGTCGGCCCTTTTGTAGATGCTGTTCAAAGATCTTGAGAAAAACAAAATCAATGAGCCAACATTTTCATTCCTAATGATTTTAATAAACGTTACCAAATACAGAAAAAAAAACTCATATACCTAAGTCTCCGATTAATGATGATGTTTTTGCTGCATACTTAAGCACCATTTCAAGGTCCAAAAAAGAGTTTCGTCAACGGATTTAATTCATGGTGGAAAGTAAATCCTTAAGTGTCTCACTCAATACACAACTAATTCTAAAGGCCTACTCTCTTGTTTTAAAAAATGGAAAAACTTAAAATGGGTTGAGGCTGCAAAACACTATCGACCATGAACATCAAAATGTTAAAAGCCTTAAGTTTAAAAAAGTGGAGTGCCTTTTGAGTCGCCTTTTAGATAATTTTCTCTTCCTGGCACGCCAAAATCTTCCTCTAAAGTAAGGGCACGCCACAATAGTGGCGGTAAGTCCCCTTTTTGAGGAGTGGCTGGAGAGGCGTCATGGCGTCCTCACCTACCGCCTGACACAGGTCCTCACCGGACACTGAAATTTCGGTAGCTTCCTGCACATAGTCGGGCGGGAGGAAACGCCCGGGTGTCACCATTGTGACGATCGCCCAGAGGACACGGTGGAGCACACAGTGGTGATCTGCCCAGCTTGGGCGGAGCACCGCCGTGCCCTCGTAGAGTCGATCGGCGGCTATCTCTCGCATCCGTGCCTGGTTCAGAACATGGTCCGGAGTGAGAGGGAATGGGAAGCGGTCACCTCCTTCTGCGAAGCAGTCATGCTAGTGAAGGAGGAGGCCGGGCGTTTGAAGGAAAGAACCTCAAAAAAACCCAGCCGCCGCGGGAGACGCCCCGGGCGCCGGGCGCCGCGAGACAACTCCCGGCCACCGTAGATGCTGGCCTGTGGACGGTAAGCAATGGGTAGCTCACCGTCCGTCTGTCTATTGACGACAGGCCGTGTCGACGGCGTGTTCCACGCGCACCTCAATGAGATGTCAGCTAAGCAGATGAAGCTGCCAGGGCCACCGCCTGCCGGGGTTGCGGGTTGTTCGAAAGAGATACCGCGGCCCCGGAACGTAAATGGCAATAGAAGGAACATGGGTGGGTTTTACTCAGTACAAGTCTGACATGCCCCCCCAGCTCGGGGGAAGTTATTTGCTGTTTTCCCACCCAAAAAAAAAAAGTATAGAGGGATTTTCATCAGACAATAGAGTTTTTTTAGAATTAGTTAATCTATTGTCAAAATATGACCTAGTGCTCTTTGAACTAGTGCTAAAAGAGCACATGCTAAGAATTGAACTTGCTATCTATATACAAAAAGTAAACGAGTGGATTCTTTTTGTCCAAAGACATTCAAAATGTGTTCAATATTTCGGAGTTATTTTCGATAGCACTGCAGACAAAATTACATGTAGATTAGATGAGTCATGTTATAAGATATGTTCCTATTGATGGCTATGAAGTTGCAGTGAAGGTATCTTTTCTAGGTTTCTTCCCTATAGCTGGAAAGACTGCAGTCAAACTTATCGTGGCAAGAATTCATGGTGGTGTACAAGCAATAATTAAAGAACACAAGCTAAAAGCGTTGTTTATGCTTTGTGCTAATCAATTGCTATAAATTTATATGGGGTGAATTGGGGTGCACTCCTCCGGTAATGATAGTTTAAGTGAAACATATTTCGGAACAGTAGAAACGGGTTAACTCGTTTTTTTCGTCATCCACACATTGATGGGAATTTCTAATGAAAATTGTAGGCGTATGGCGGCAAAAGTCTAGTAGAGACTAGATGGAATGCTCATCACGATGCTGTTAAATCACTAAAGAATCATTCTGAGTAACTTGTATAAACAATCGAAAACATGTGCGACACCAGCAGCAGCAAAGAAAACGTCGATACAAGAGATGGAGCATTTCCAGCTTTTTTTAAGCATTTGTTTATCAGTGGCTTCTTGTAAATGAAGTTTCTCAAAATTTTTGGTTAATAATAAAATCTTACTTAAGATTTCCAATGACCCAAACACGACCCACCAGTCTTTCGATATTGTCCATTGAAAAGGACCGAAAAGTAAACTTTGAAATCATTGAATATTTAAGCAAAATAAAGTCACGCAATCGCGATTAGTATTTGCCGTTTTATTTTGAGGGTGCTCAATAAAAAGTCGCCCCGGGTGCCAACGCATGCTACGCCGCCACTGAATTTACTGAATAACATTTACACTATAATTTTTTCGATCCTGTTATAATTATTATCTTACACTTATTTATTATACGCATAATTGTAAACACAAAGGTTTATAAACAAACTAACAGCACTAATAGATTTGCAACAAAATAACCTACATTGTCGTCTTTGATTGTTTTGTTCATTATTATAAAAACTGTTTTACCGACGGCCCGTATATATGATTTCTCTGCTCGTTAAATTGTAACGATACCTGGGTGTGTTTTATAGTGTATTTTACGAGGGAACAGTAACATTTTAGCGCTGCGGGCCTTTTATTGCACTGTCATAGAGACTGGTGTTTTAGTGCCTGATAACGAGTGAGTGGTTATCTGTGCGTCTGTGCCTTCATAAGCCTACTTTTACTCCTAATCTTTTTATATGGGACCTCATTTATGTGACACCTTTTTAATGTCGCCTTGGGGCTATTTAGCTTGAGGCAGAGGTTTAAAAGGGTTGCGTTCACAATAAAAGTTAGTAAACAGTTATGTCAAGGATCTGTATTTAAATTTAATTTGAATTGCAGATCTACTCGATAGTAATACTCCTTGAAACATTTGCCGGCATTTACACAAGTCCTAGAAGATTTTAGCATAAACGTTAACCTTAGAGAAAGGCGCTTCGTTAGTAACAAAAAATATATGTAAATTCGTCTAATCAACAAACTCGTTTGATTCTATCGTTTAACGCAACTTTTTTCCTTTTAATACCTTGTCAATTGGCCACTTACTAAATTCTTTTTTACACATAGTTAATAACTTAATAACCGTAACTAATTCTTTGATTTTTTGTTCCAGATGGTCAGTCAAATCACCTGAATCTCTTCAACTCTAGGCCGCAGCCCAAGAAGAAACGAAAATCTCGAACAGCCTTCACCAATCACCAGATCTTTGAGCTGGAGAAACGGTTTCTGTATCAGAAGTACCTCTCACCCGCAGACAGAGACGAGATTGCCAGCTCTCTGGGGCTCTCGAACGCTCAAGTCATCACCTGGTTCCAAAACAGACGAGCAAAGTTGAAACGAGATATGGAGGAGTTAAAAAAAGATGTCGAAAGTGCTAAAGTGTTGTCAGCTCACAAAAGCTTCTTAGAGAACGTGACTGATCTGGGTATTCTGAAGAAGAAAGCTATGAGCATAGGCGCTAGCGAGGAGGCAGCGACGAACCTTGTCGTGAACGCGTCCAAATGAAACGAGGCCTCACGCGCGATCGCTAACGAAGCCAGCTACGATCGGCGCGTGCTCGACTATTAATTCGATAGTCGAATCGACTCAAGTGACAAAGTGTTACAATTTCAATTCGAACGTTCTAGTGACGTTAAATGTTTTTATCTCCACTATTAATAGTTTTCCATAAAGTACATCACTATTTAATACGTCTGTAAATAGTATTTAGTTGACCGTAGTGTATTGTTGTACAAAACTTATGAAGCTTGGTTCGAAATAAATGTGATAGTTGATTTTATTATTTAAGTACTTAATATTTTATAGAGATATTCCTAAATTATTTATTTTTGCTGGATATTAACTGGCTTGTAGGACATCAATGATTTTATTGAATAGAGTAACGAAACAGTGAATAGTTTTGGACATGTAGATACTGAAATAGGAGTTTTTCATTAAATGTGCAATAATTATGATAAAATTACATCATCTGTGAGCCAGTTACAAGTTCCAGCTTACGTTACTATTGTACATATTAATGTAAAGGTAGTTTGTTTAGTAATTAAAATTTAAAGCGTAGTTTTATAATCTTAATGAGAGTACGAAGTTGATGAAGTGTATAGAACCTACCTATCTTATCTAATTTTCAATTAGTAAGTGTAATTACTAATTTTAAATTGGTTCAAATTGTGGATTTCTACTAATTAACTACCAGCGATAGAGAACGAATATTAATGGTAATGACTAAGTAATTTCATGTGATTTTAACACCGTTACGTGCAAAATAATGAAGTAAAGTCGTAAAAAATACAATATTTTTTAAGCGTAAACAACATAATTATTTTCCGGTTTTACAATTTTGTATGCATTGTGTAAATAAATCATTATTATTAGTCAGTTGTATCAGTAATTGAATGAATTGGCATCATTTTGTAACTCTTCAAGAAAAACTTTTGTATTATATTATGTAACTATTCGAAATGTAACATGATCGTGTTACATTTTTCTCTGCATAGTGATTAGAAATCAGCCTGTATGCATAGTATTTAAACTTAAATATTTTTGACTTTAAAAAAAAATTACGTCGTCAAAGATAATTTCATCAATCTATTGTAATTAAAATGACTAATGAGTATGTATGACATGTACTTATATCAAATCAAATAAACAGTGAATATTTTATCTTCGAAATATTTTTTTAAACTATATATTTTCCTTCTATTATTTGTTAATTACACTTATTGAGATCAATTCCATAATGACACTTTTGCTAAATAATGGACATAAAGAATCGTTATTTTCTTACGTCTAACAACGTTATATTCCATTTTCGAATTCAAAAATTGTCTGCATTCATAGACAATTTCATTTTTTAAGCAATGGGTTTGATCTGATAGTGTCTTATTGTTCCTACTATGATAACTTACAGCTACTTTATGTAACATTCTACAATAGGCACTATCTGTGCTTCAACTATGTGAATATTACTTAGTGTAAATAAACATTATGTGTTCTAAAATGCTGTGTTTGAATTTATTTCAACCCTCTACTACTAATCGTGCTGTTTAGACTTAGGTATATCTTCGAATGACTTACTTACCATTAAATTTAGTAGATAATATTACTAAAAAAATATACGAACATTGAATAAATGTTATACAGTAATTTTTGCCTAATAAACTAGGCCAACATTGTTAATCATTGCCTTCTAAGGCAATGATTATATTAATTAAAATGATTTAGTGCATTATAAAAAATCAATAACCCCCTATTTTCCACTCTAAAGAGCGGATTTATTTTCTAATTAAAATGGGTAGTAGTGCCACCTACCGGGTCCAATTTAATAACAATCCAGAAATCCATTGATATACACACATTTTTATTTTCTAATTCGGTCCAGCCCTTTAGGAAATAGGTGACAAGCACACATACCTACAGAAGAATTATTTATTTTAAGATTATTAAGCTTTAGAAAATGGATACCAGATGTCAAACTAAAATGACGGCAACAAACCGCTAATATAGCTAGCTGCCCTTAAATGCATACAGCTTTTTTTGCCATATAGGTTTTAACAACCTTTCATAGTTAGCCAAGCCACAATACATGTTATATTCTCAGCATGAACCGGGAAAATAACAACACATCGTTATTTAATCGGCGGCTATACTGGATGTGCCCAGCGGTTTCAAACGTCAGCTGAAATAAAATAAATAATATTACGGCTGATTCTCAGAACTACCAAATATACGTACAAAAATCGGTCAAGCCGTTCTGGCGGAGTATGGTAACTAAAAAAGAAAACTAGCGGTATCACCAACTGTTCAGGTCCCCTCTTCACTTAGGAGTATGAAAAATAGATATTCAAAAAGCAGTAAAAGTTTGAAATGACCCACATTTGGAGGAGGTTCCTGTCTCTGGAGACCTGACCACCGGTAGCTTGGACCCTGCTCCCGATACCAGTGCACCGCTATTTATTTTTTAATGTAATTTTGACATTAGTATTAAATGTAAAAATATGTGTGTATTAATAAATAAAGGATTTCAATATTATAGTGGAAAACGATAATTGAAACGGTATTACAAGATACGAATAATAAAAACACAATTACAGTCAAGTAAGTAGTATCAAGTCTCAAAGTTAATATCTAAGAATACAGTCTTTAAAAGTTAGCCATCGGATAACTGCGACGCGATTCATTATTAAATTGGAAAATCCTGATATAAAAATCAGCCATCAAACTTTTTTAAGTATTAATCGTAACACGGTTGGCGCAGTGGCTGAGCGATCGACTACTGCGCTGCGTGTCGCGGGTTCGATCCCCGCACGAAACAAATATTTGTATGACCTACCTGATAGTTGTTTAGTTGTGTTTGGTTAGTTGGGTGGTTTTGGGTTCAATTCCCAGACAGGGCAAATCAGTAACTATAAGTAACATGTCTGATACGTATTGTAATGCTACTTTGTTCAAAGATGGAAAACGATGTGGGTATATTAGCTTACATGGAAGATTTAATTTTGTCAATGAAAATTCATAGTTTCTTTTGCCAACGATATCCGGAAGTAAATTTATTTTCCATCTTTTCACTTTTTTGGAAGTCGTTTTTTTTGGCAAGAATATTTTTTATTATTTCAACCTTTTTAGTTGAGGTATGATGCTATATCCCCAAAACTCTTATTGAATATTGATTTTTCATTGCTACTAATAGATATTAGGATTTCGTCCATATACATTAATAGAAAAAAAATATACAAGATAACTCATTAAGTCATAAATTACCCAAGCAATATAGAAAAAAAAAATAAAACCGACTTCTAAAAAAAACTAAAAACTGGAAAATAACTTTATTTCCAGAAGTCAGTGGCTTTTGTTGGTTTCGTTGACTTTATTGGCCACCGACTTCCGGAAATAAAGTTATTTTCCAGTTTTTAGTTTTTTTTAGAAGTCGGTTTTATTTTTTTACTAAAAAGTTTTTATTTCAACATTTTTAGTTATAGTATTATGATATAATACGCAAACACGGTTAAAAAGTTTTTCTTTTTAGCTTTAGTCCCGTCTTAGATACAATTTTTAGTTCCACATCAAGCTATAGATTAAATACTAAGTATCTATATTATGCTTTAGTTTTAAACCAATTCAGAAATCATATGCATCATCCCCTAGGGGATACAGCTGATACTTGATCTGATGTTTATGTTTCTTAATGACTAGGTGAGGGGTGGGGACCGTACGGTCACCCTGCTCCCACTCGCCTGCCTACCCTGGCGAAACCCATACTTATACATGTGATTGCAGCAATCACGGCAGATTTGCTGTCATTTATTAAAGAGTGTCGTTGTATATCACTGAAGATCTATCACCAAATTACTGCGATGACCTTCCAAACCATAGTAGTACCTACATACCATTTTTTGATCATTTGTTTTCGACAACTTCTAAAATATAATCGACGAATGAGTATATCATCAACGTACACGAAGTCAATCTAATACGTATTATTAAAGATAACTCAAAAACTACTTGTCGGATCTTGATATTTTTTTTATGGGACCAAACGACAACCACCAGCTTTCGAATAAAAAAAGAATCATCAAAATCGGTTCACTCAGACCTGAGTTATGAGGTAACAAACACAAAAAAAAAAAAAAAAAAACATACAGACGAATTGAGAACCTTCTCCTTTTTTTGAAGTCGGTTAAAAAACATATGGGACCTCTTCGGAACCTATCCTTCCCTTCCGATAATAAAAAAAATTTTGGAAATCGTACCACAACCGACGGAGAAATAGAGTAGAAAACATACAAAAAAATACAGTCGAATCGAAAATTTCCTCCATTTTTTTGAAGTTGGTTAAAAATTATCTTATCTTATGACATGCATCCATCGCATACGGTCGGTCTCATTTACACCTTATAAACTAGCCAAAACTGAAGAAGACTGTTGGCAAGAGGTAAAATTAAGCAAGTACTACAAAAAAAGAAATAACAGCTCATAAGTTGGAAGATACTACGGTTGCAAATTGAAAATCAATGTCATTCAATGGGTGATGTGAATTATAAAATTTCAAATTTCATAGAACAGTAAGTTTTGTGCTACAAACCTGAACCACGTGCGACTTATTATAGACCAAAACTATGTGGCAATCGATTATTAGAAACTAATGATTTGAAACATCGATTAAATTATAATGTGGGCGTCAAAACAATTGACGAATTTCAACATGGAGGTCGTCAAATCATCGTAACGATCATAAAATTCTTAACACCTAATTGGCGACTCGGAAATTTTGAAGAGTCATCGAGTAATCCTCTACTTTAGGCTGTGTTCAGACTTAAGCAACATAGGTACTACATAATTTCCTGGATATTGGAACACCTACCTACCTTAATTGATTTACGCGATTTTACAGTTAAGTTTGCTGACATCTCTGAAGCCCTAAGATCATGAAGATTAGTAGATTATAAAAGCTGGCGTGCTTTAAGGGCTTTATAAACTTTTTTTTTACTTGTGATACTGTTATTGGCAGACTTTATAGGCAAGCGTAGTCCACTGTAAGCAGCATCATCGCTTCCCTTGTCTTTCAAACTACTCTTCGGATTGAGAGTTCAGAGTGATTCAAGAGGTAGGTTAATATGTGTTATATCCTAGTCTACGAGGGTGAACCGCGAGGTGCAGCTAGTATAAGATAAAAAAAAAATTATATAGCATATATCCTTACAGAAAACAGAGGTACCTAAGTGTCAGATTTTCAAACAAACCAAGTGTTATTTAGTAATACCGGAACTAAGCGTAGATCAAACTGTTACCTAATCAGAAATATGCCGTGGAAGCATTACATCGAATACAAACATGTGTTCTCATGTTGGTCGGTGTAATCGATTCGGTACAGATTGGACTTAAGGAAGAGGGTTGTAAGCCACTGTGAGATAGCTATATTTTTATTGTCTAGCTAGCAGATAAAATAATAGATAGAATAGAGAGGTTTTTTTACAGATGGGAAATCATCAAATAACTTCCCCTGCTCTCTGCGGAGCGGAGGGGAGGATCAGACTTTTAAAAACTAAAACCACACATGTTCTTTATTTTGCCCTTTATGTTCTTTGGCTTTGGTGTCTCTTTCGAACAACCCGCAACCCCGGCAGGCGGTGGCCCTGGCAGGCCCCTCTGCTTTGCTGACATCTCTATGAGATGTCGACAGGGCCTGAGAATAGAGGGGTTATCAAACTGTGACCCCAGTCTTTGTGCAAAATGAGACTATTGCGAAGTAATTGCTGCCAGTGCGTGTCGCCGGCATGTCAACTGAATGCGTACAAAAGTTGTCGCCGACTCCGGTGGCTCTAGTCCCTAGGAAATAGAAATCTTTTATCATTCAAAATGTAGGTATGCAGATATGATGGTAAGGTTCCATAACCCTCGTTGCACTTATACTTATACCAACACCAACCAGTGGACATTTTTAAGTTTCTAGAATAGAAAAAGAGCCACAAAATCGGCCCTTCCGTGGAGACGTCATATGCATCATGATAGATCAGCGCTTGTTAAGAAAGAAGAGGGTTGCAATAACATTTAAAACGTGATGACCTAAAAACTAGACCAACTACAGTACCCTACAATCAAGCATAAACAACCAGTTTATGCGGATCTTTCATTGTTTGGAGAATCTGAACAAAAGGAGGCCACGTTATGTTTTATATTATAGTTTGAAGTGGCGCTGTGTGTACTAAAGCAGCTTCTAACTAAAAATCTATTGATTTGAAAATAGCATGATACGGAGCCCGTAAAATCTTTTCCTACTCATTGTATTATCAATAACACTTAAAATGAAAAATAAGCTATTTACGCTCATTAGCTTAATTGAAAGGCAAAGATTTAATTGCTCGTAGCGCCCGTAGCACTTTGCTACGGTTTTTGCTACGAGATATTTGTTATGCAGTTCTTGTTCTATATTGCTAGCATTTGTTTTTATATTAAGTATTTGTTTGTTTTAGGTCCTTCGCGTGACATCTATGAAAAAGTGTAAGCTTAGCCTGTGTTCATACAAAGGAGAGAAAATAAAATACGTATGGCACTCGGGGACTGCCGCGGTAAAGCTATTGTATAGCATTTTTTATCAACTTATGCAATAAATTAAAAAAAAACTAAATATGTATGATATTTGAAACTTACTTCCAATGAAAAGAAGTCGCAAAAAGAAAAACAAGACCTTGGGTTTGATCCAGCGTAATGTCGATTGACTATTCGATTCTCTACCAAACACAGTAATAGAACATTGGAATCGTGATTAAAATAACTGACCGTATTCGTAATGAAACTGTTAGGTTTTTTCGTTTCGAAATTTCTGGATTGGGTCTCCACGCTCAAGGCCCGCGATAGAAGATATGCAAGTATCTACGGGGACATAACAATAAAAAGGTAATTTTAATATGAAAGCACCCAGCTTCCAGATCCTAAATAATATTAAGCGTTACTAGACTCGTAACTAAACCCACACAAGCTTGTTGAGGCCAGAGCTAAGAGACTCACTGGTGACGATAGCTGGTGGGTACCAAGCTTCACAGCCTTGCCCACCGCCACAAAATTGCTTGTTTGTCGGATTTTTACAGACTGTACTTCGGTAAGTGTGCCCAAGAGCTCCAAAAGGTCATTCCACCATCTCCCTTCTTGAATTGGGAGTCCAGAACTCCAGACTTACTGCGAGTATACCATACCTTGTCAATATTCTACATATATTATTCGCGTGAAGTATTTTGCAGCATCCTTTATTAAGCGTTTCGCTTAACAGTGGATTTCCCTGCCTGCGTCTGTTCCCAAGTCCATATGGCGCGGATCTACCTTTTTAAGTCTTAAGCTTTTAGGCTTCTTTTGTGGTATCGTCCCATCGTCGACCTCATTTCTGACTTTTAGATAAGACTAGCTGGCGCCTGCATGATGATGAGTATTCTATGTATGTTTTATTCCAGACTATAAATCTACCTCTGTGCCAAATTTCTTCAGGATCCGTTCAGCCATTTTGTCGTGAAAGAGTGACAAACATCCATCTATACATCCTCACATACACTTGCATTTATAATATTAGTAGGTTTATACATGCAAATGTGGCACAGAGGTGGATTATAGCCTGGATTAACACATAGGATACTCTTTTTTTCGGTCAACTCTCGGGCGAAGCCGCGAGTGCCAGCTAGTAAATTATTACTATGTAATATTATAAAAGCGAAAGTGAGTTTGTTTGTTAGTTACCTCTTCACGCCTAAATGGCTAAACCGATTTTGGTACCTACAGAGATAATTGGGACCCTGGAGACGGACATAAGTTAACGTTTTTTTTTTTAAAGTCAGAAATGAGGTAGAAATAGGGAAGAAAAGGGAAAACTTATCATTGCTATTACAACATATAAGGCGAAAGGGCAAAAACTACAGGTAGCCGGTACCTACAAATCAGGAAAAGGGAACTGTGTTAGTAAATAAGCTAGTAAATAATATATTAAAATATCTCTAGTATACCTATCTTCGCTCAATTTCGCCCATCACTCACTGGAGGCTGCGCTTACAATGTTTCAGCGATTGTCTAAGCTCAGTGTTTGTTGTATGTTTGTACGCGTCGCGTGCCGGATGGAAATCAGCTGGGGCTACAATGACTGATGGATTTTTGTTACCACATGACGATTTGCCGTAGATACTGATATCTTTAAGAGTAAGATAGAAATAAGAATTGAAAAGAACACAATTAGATATGCTTGAAGTTGTGTTACCTAGATGGACTAGCCTGAAAGAAATAGTAAAAAAACATAAACAAAAAACACTTTGAAATTATTGGTCTATTAAGAACTTAGTCAGTTCTTGAATAAATGAACAACTAAATACTTCCCCATAAAATCCCTGTCACTCACAGATTTTTAATTTAAAAAAAAAGAATAAACCAAAGCTGATAAATGTAAACTAAGCCTAACAGCCGTTGTCAAATTACACCAAACGTTCCAAACTCAAATTGTTAAAACTGTACGAGAATTTGTTACGGACAAAAGTTTGTTAAACGTTAATTGGTCGCCCACTATAGTCGTAATCACCAGAATAAATTGACCCGCGAAGACGAAGCAGTTTCTACAAGTTAGGGGTCTTTCTTAAGAGGTTCCCATGTTAGCACGCACGCTTGTTTCGGTCACATTTTAAATATTAATTCGTGGTTGTTAATACGTTAACTATGGTCACTATTCTTGCACAAGCGTGATGTGATGAACCGTAAACAATAAATAATTGTTTAAATACCGTCTAAGACCCACAACAATCTTTTTTTTATCTATAGTCAATTTCCTTCACTATTTTAAGGCTCCGTTTACTTTAGACATTATTTTCTTGTAAATTTTCGACCCTCTTCGAATTGCGGTTTGTATATTAATACGAAATTAAAGAAAAAATTACAAAATGTATGCATTATACAGATATGAACAGTAATTAAGTCAAAAACACACTGTACATAAAGAAATCCAGTAATAACACAGCCATGAGCTGTTAATTTATGTTGCCTATTGTCCCGTAATTAATACTGGGCCGCCTTTTATTGATTTCGCGGGCTGCACTCAAAACTCAGAACTGCGGCTTTCGGCCTCTTTGTTCCAAGTTTAATACCATAATTTTTGAGGTCAACGCGCGTGATGGCAGGGTGTAATGTTGCTTTGTAAAATGTGACCAATTTAAATACACCCCGGGCGTTGCTGCTCCTCTTGACTCATCTTTTCAAAGTCCAAATGCAAAAGGCGGGAGGGGCCAACTTAAACTGGCAATCTTATAACAGTTGTTGATTTCGAATGCAACAATTCGAAATTCAAAATAATTACCGCGCGCATCATAGGATGTTATTACGCAGCATTTGTTTTTGGAATCGTAATGAAAGGTGGGGAGCTTTGTTAGGTTAATGTGTTGCCAGCGTAATTATTATTTTAAGTGGCAAGTAAAATATCATTTCTTGATATAACGTTTCCCTATTTCTTTTATTGGTGGTATAATTATGTTAACATACTAAAGACGACAATTTTAAAAGACTGTAATTTATCTTTTCGCCACACCGTGTATTCCATAGTTGCTACACGAGTACGTAATTTAGAAATAATAGTTTCTATAATGAAAACGTCATTTTAATTATAATTAAAACGTCATTATAATTAATTTGAACAGCACGCACGCCTGAGGCGTTGACAGTTGTGAGTTTTTTTTTTAATAGACCCCACCCACAACTAGGTGGATATTCTAGGAGTTGAAACAAAAGTTAATAAAATACTGACTGATATTATAAAGTGTGAAAGGTCCTTTTATGTTCATAAATGGAACAAGTGTTTTTATTATTAATGACAAATGACAATAGCAACAACTTTGAAATGAGGTTCTAGTACTTGTAGTTTTCAGCACCTGGTTGTTGGTGGTTTTTCACTTCATCACACATGTTTTTGGAACAAAGAAGCCTTTACAGAGCTGATAAATAAGTACCTATTCATAGTTTATTGAAATGTCACTCACATCATTTTGTGCTCGATTTTACTTGAATAAGCAGTAGAGTTGAAGTTGTAATTAAACTAACCTGACTTTCGCAGCTTTATATACTGTCTAATGGATTCTTATGTATTCTTTACATTTTTATGCTAGAAAGAGTAAATACAGGAAATCAATTAAAAAACTATTGAGAAAGCATCCTTTCTAACACCAAAAGCGGGTCAAAACGTCTGCTATGGCAATAAACAATTTTATAACGCCATATTGGATCGCTAATAAATAATATTCACAAATTCATCACCCCACACGACCATCATAAAGTTTTTTCTTCTCACATTAAACTCCCCAAGGCAAAAGAATTGACCCAAAAATCCAGCCTTCACTGTATCGAATTAACAAGAGAATTCGCTTGAATGATAAATTGTTTCGCACATTCGTTTCCCTATTATCTTTTAAAAATGCCTACCGACTGTCGGTAACGTCGACAACACGACCTCAAGAACTGTCAAAATCATTCAAAGTATTATAGCCTCTATGTCAATCATGTGACGGATTAAAATAGTTTCAACCGAAGCAATGAATCCTCTTTCGGTTGCCCTCAGTACGTGTAAGTTCAAAAATAGAACATGCTATTCGAATCTTTATTGTCATTGAAAAAAAAAACAGTCCTGCCAAAAGTTACGCGAGATGCACAATAGCCATTGGAAGTTAAGTGAAATGATCACAATGGATGATAATGAAGTGGTTTTGTCATGTTTTTAGGCTTTTCGCCGCGTGTATATTAAACCACAATTATGTTATAAATGGACATTTATTGGACGATTAGTGCGACGGATTCGGGAGGCGTTGGCTCTTGTGAAACGTTTTGAAATCGTGTACGGTTGCTGTCAGAATTGTTTGGTTGATTCTGAAGTGTCATAGAACATTAATAGTCTATTTGGTGCAGTTTTTTTTCTCTTTCTTGCACCTGGATGCGTAAGAGCACGTGTTGTAAACCAAGGGCTTTATGAAGTTGAAAAAAATATTCGGGAGCACACGCAATTTTATTTTTTACTACTATATTATAAACGCGAAAGTTTGTCTATGAACGTTTTTGCGATCCATATAACCAGTGTTGTTTGGATACATACTTTTAATTTTTTCCCATATACATATAGTTTTCATATAAGTATACACAAAGCATTTTTTTGTTATAAAATATTCATTCGGGTGAAGCCACAGGCGGAAGCTAGTCCTTACTAGTATTATAAAAGCGAAAGTGCACGCCAGTTCACGCCTAAATGGCTGAACCGATTTTGATGAATTTTGGTATAGAGATATTTGGGACCCTGGAGACGGAAATATGCAATGTTTTGCGAAGGAGAAGAAGTGCGAAATGATCCCAGAAAGAGGGAAGAAAAGGGAAAACTTAGCTTTGTTATTACAATAAATAAATCGCAAGGGCAAAAACTACAGGTAACAGGTACCTGCCAATCAGGAAAAGGGAACTGTGTTATGCATTTAATCCGGGGGAATTAAATGCGAGGAAAGCCGCTGGCAAAAGCTAGTCTACAATAAAGCTGCTCTGCTATCCATACATGTAGTTACGAATAACTTTAGCTATGATCAAGTTCCTATTCTATAAACTACAAAAACACACACATACCAGATATACATAGTTATTTTGGGCCAACTAGCGTTAGCCTTAACCCGCGTGATGATCGAAAAAAATATATTTTTCTTCACCCTTCTAATCCGTTTTTGAAACACTTTTCTCACTTTAAAAAACTAGCCTATGCCCGTCTCCAGGGTCCCAACTATCTCTGTACCAAAGTTCATCAAAATCGGTTAGGCCATTTAGGCGTGAAGACGTATTCGCTTTTATAATGATTTGGTCATTCGACGTTAGTCAATATATCAACGAGATTCATCGTGTGTGGCCGAAAGTACCCTTTTAAAACGTAATAGATTTGTGAAACTCGCATTAACAACGTGCTTCATTGTTACATAAAATCATTAGCGCATTTAGGGACTGCTGACACTTAACCACATCGACACGCAATGTATCTGTAGTAGGCAGACTTACGTCACACACGTTATCAGTGACCAGCGGCAGCACAACGGCAACGCTATGTGCAATGACGATTCGGTTGGCGCAGTAGCTGAGCTATGTATGACTGCTGCGCTGCGTGTTGCGGGTTCGATCCCCGCACGGAACAAATATTTGTATGGCCTACAGATAGTTGTTCCGGGTCTGGCTGTTTGTTTAGTCTGAAATCCTAGTATGAAGCAACGTTTCTTTTTTTAAATTAAAAAACAATAGACCGCAACATAAAGGTTTGCAAATCTAGGAAATCGTGAAAAACGGCGACTGTGCCGCCCGTCTTCTGTTTAATTAAGTTTAGAGAAGTACACGCTCGTTTAAGCAATTGTTTCTAGTTTAGTTTTTGGCTGAACATAACATTTATCATGCCCAATAGGTTCTACCGGAGACACTGACGTCTGACTACTTTTCAGCCTTATACTCAGAGTAATAAGGTTGTCTTCGGTAGTATACCGACGCGACGTTTCCCCGCTTATTTTGAAGTCCTATGTAAGGTGGTACCACCTGCTTTGGTTGCGGGTTGTTCGAAAGAGATACCGCGACCCCGTGACATAAAGGGTAAAAGAAGGAACATGGGTGGGTTTTAGTTGGTAAAAGTCTCACACACCCTGGATCAACGAGGCAGAGTTAAAACGATAGAACTTATTCGTTACAAACAGCCTATCTTTTTGTAACGCAAAAATAAGTTATTTTCTTTATAAAGAACTACCCACAATATCTACAAGTATATGCGAATACGTCACACCATA
Organism: Ochropleura leucogaster; assembly: GCA_958449745.1. Taxonomy (NCBI): domain Eukaryota; kingdom Metazoa; phylum Arthropoda; class Insecta; order Lepidoptera; family Noctuidae; genus Ochropleura; species Ochropleura leucogaster. The sequence continues at coordinate 5,738,221 of OY288223.1, read as the reverse complement.
CTTTATTAGCAGATACAACATAGTTACAAAGTTTTTACCTACAACTGTCAGTAATTAGTCCCAGTGACACTCATTGACAACCCATTATTATAAACAATGTATTATATGTAATTGCGACTGCGCATACATGTCGCCGAGTACTATATATCATTACCTGGGAATCGCGCAATTATCTAAAACGATGGACACTAAGAACACTATTGTTTACATTGTCATATGCATTTAATTGTACATCGAGCTGTTAATTTGGTATACAATGTTTTTTGTGATCATTAAATGGGATATTATAGTACTGGATTGCTAGTTTCAATGTGGGTTGTGTTGTCATTATTTTAGCAGTATTTTCAGCAGTACAAATGTCCAGTGTAAAGAAAAACAGTAGGCCAAGTAGGCCCTTTTATAATATTAAACAAAAGTTATGGCTACGGGTAGGAAAATGGGTTAGGGGAAACCCTATCCCAAGAAGTTATTCGATGATTTCCCACCCCAAATCAAAAAAGGTGTTAGGGTTGTCAACTAATCTTTTTGTTATGTTACCCTACACACCTAAAACGTACCCACTTCTATCCGTGAGGCAGCTTAATTAATAAACAGCAACTTAATTATTCCCGAGATATCTGTTACCCAAAGCATGCATAAATTCGACTATTTGTTTCTAGTTGACATACTGTACCTGTACTCAACTCTACTGACGCAAGTGCTATCTAAACTACCTACTATCAACACTTGGCTAGGCTAGTACTCAGAGTATCATTGACTTAAATGCCGAGGTAACGATCTCTGATGATGACAGTGTGGTTAGTGTTATATTCCACGTAACTGTATCTTATGATGATTATGAATCGTCGCACTTAGCCTAAACTTCCCACACTACGCTTTCCAATATGCAGCTACAGCAGCCTCCATTACAGTTCAGTAAAAAAACAGTGTAAGCAGTGACAGTCTAGTTGTGTGAGCGTTGGACTTTATAAATCTCTTGTTAGAACTCAAAACACGCACCCCTGATTTGCTTTGGTGAAAAAAAACAACCTGAGCACACCAGCATCTCTGTGAAATAATTCTCGGCGATGTGTATAGCCAAGACAGAGTTCCATGGGGGGCATATCAACTCCGACAACAAGTTAAGCACTTAACCACACGATAAAGAAGATCGTTTAGTGGAATTCAAAACTGACACTTTCAAAGCTTTTAATTAAAAGCTAAAAGAGTTTGCTTTCTGCTGCCTAAGCAGAGATCCTTTTAAGCACTTAAATAAAATTTTCCACTGTAGGTCAAGCTGTATATTATGAATGTATTATACAAAGTCGTCCTCAGCGTCCTCAACGCTGTCAGTTGGCAATGTCCTCAAGAGACTAGGCACGTTGTATAGCAATGCTAAGGCTCTGACCAAAGTAAAAGCCAGCCTCTGGGTCACGGGATGTGTCAAACAAACAGTTTTGAAATATCCTTAAAAAGGCTGTGAGCACAAGAACCCCACTATAGATTAGTAAACTAGCCAATCAAATGCTCAAAACTAACATACCACAGATGTCAAACCACATCGTTCCGATTATTTAACCCTTGCCTGTCCAAATGTTAATCTGTTTAACATGAACAACAGCCGTCAAGTAGAAACTAACAAGGATCGCGTCACTCGTATCGTCGTCTCAAAGACACCGGCGCGCGGCGTATTGTTGGCGTGTCTCGTTGCCGATACGACGCGTGTGTTAATCTCGTCTTTGTGACGCTTAAGAGAGGTTACACTGAGGGCGACTTGTAAAAAGTGAAAGATTTGACTCAATACAACACAGACTGTAGACAGTGTTGAACGATATCACGATGTCAAGAGTGCGACAAGAAGAACCGGAAAATAAAACAATTCAATGTGGACTTTTTGAACCTGTGATGGTTATTATTTAAGTTTAGTCTTCGACCTGGAAATGCAGCCATTTATTGATAGAATGAAATGAGAAGCACATATTCAAAGACAGCACAAGCTTTGAAAATGATCCAAATGTAATTAAATAGAGAACTCGCTCGCTCTAAACATAGTTAACTTAGTTTTATTAACAAAGTATCCACAAATGCTGTTCAGTTCCGGATTTATAGCCAGTCCAGTCTTAAGCAAGGCCCTCTTCTCTGCCATGTTTAAAGTTGAGTTTATCAAAAGCCTTACTCAAATCAAAACAAACGACACAACTAATTCAAAACCTCTAAACTTATCTAAATCACTTTAAGTGGTTATAAAATAAACAGCTTTGATTATCTCATTTATACAACTCGCTAGATATCGCACCCGAGCCTTAGAAATGTCATAAATACTTTCGGTATCAATTGATTTGCTATAAGTACTAATGAGGCATGGTTCCTTTGGGTACACCTTGTCTTTCGAACGACACATTTGAATTAAGTCTCTATGCCGTTTACTTATTCAATTCTAAACCTTATTATTTTCTGTCAAGCTGGATTGTTTAGTTTTTCATCTGCAAAAGTAAGTTTGTAGTATCGTAAGCCGATAATAACATTATTCGGGTCTAGTTAATGCCGCCTTTGATACTAGGATTAGAAACGATTTAATAGTTTCGGCTCGTCTATGATATGATGGAGCAGGCGATACTGACATAGAAATGAATGTGATTGTGACAGTTTGATGAATGTATGCAAAATGACGAATCGATTGTAGTAGAGAATTGGGGGCAGCTATCAAAGTAGAATTTATTACTATTAATAAAACTAGGAGAGTATCCTGCGAATAATTGCTACCTTATTCTGATTGGTAATTTTGCCAAAATGTTCAGAGGACTAGATATTTATACGAATTTGTTTTTTTTTATTGACGGCACAGTTGGCTCTGTTGCTGAGCAATAGACTGTTGCGCAGCGTGTCGCGAGTTCTATCCCCGTACAGAAAAAATATTTGTAAGGCCTACAGATAGTTTCGGATCTGGCTTTTTGTATACACGAAAAGTTACAAGTGTGGGGCAACGTTTTTTTTTTTAAATGGTAATTAAGGTTTACCTTGTATGTTCTACAAACACTGCTGAAAAAGATGATGATTCCACGTCTATGAAATATTCATTCGCATTGGGTCACACAGTCATTTCCTAGATAGTTTAATAACTGAACTAAGTATTACTTAGACTAAAGAAGATAAACGATCTCATACTTTTCATAATTCTTCACTCTCACCTGCTCATTTTGCTGTATAATATTAAATTGGCCTACTTCTTCAATCTTCTCCTGATTACAGAAACGAGGTAACCCAAAAGAAGCCTATTAACTCGCGACATAAATAGATCCGGCTAATATAAACTTGAGAACTTCGACGAAGGGAGGAAAGTCAACACCTAGTTTTCTAAAACAGATGAACTACTCTAAACAAATGACAACCTCAAACTCAATCCTTATAATCCACTACCTAATACACTTGTTAAAGCCAATACCACATTAACTGAAACTAGTCCACAAGACAAGCCACTAATAACAGCGATAAAGACAGTCGCCATGATCAATTACGTATGACAACGATAGCAAAAACTATCATAGAAAGTGCTCAATGAAAAACTGTATTAAGTTAGTTTATTGCACAATTTATTATTAACATCACTGGATAACTTTCAACGTAATTTTAGTACTGATGGAAATTGCTAGCGAAAAAAATGCTATTGGTTAGTAAGACGGGTTGACAACGTAATGGGTGGCAATTTTATGTCGCTCATCAATATTCTTGAGGAATACGGATGTGGTTTTTTCTGTTGGGTATTGACATGCGTCTTATTAGCAGTGGTGGTTTATCATTATCCTTTTCCTTGCTATTCTTAAATAATAACTGTCTAATAGACTTTGGGTATATCTGAATCAATGTGGTTGTTATGTTTTAGTTCAAAACTTTGCTATGTCTTTTTTTCTGTAAGAATTGGGAAGCATCTAAATCATTAGCGATGTATCCGAGAATATAAATGATGTATCCAAGATCTTGTTAAAATATTATGATTTGAAAGAGTATCCATAAAGTTTCTTGCCCATTCTTCTTCACAGAGATCAACACTTCGGAATGGGCAACTACAGTACTATCACAAGTTATACTGCTTTGGACTGGGACTGTAGGTTCATGTTTTTTGTTTTTTACATTCTAAAGTGCCTGTAACGGGCTAATTGATATAAAAGCTTTGAATTTGATTATCATAATTATTCTGGCTTAACCACAGAAAACTCTTAAGGCTGGATAATATGGATTTAGGCCTCTTTTAAAGCCCACCCCTTTGCCTTTATATTTGGCTTCGCTTTCATCCTTACTTTGCTTTCAAAATCATATTGAATTAATGTGATTACTATCAGCATTATTAACCCTATTCATTGTACTTTATGGCATGTCCATTCCACCTCAATGTTATTTAGCAATAAATAACGGAGGCAATGCCAATTTAAGTTTAATTGCGACGGTTCAATTATGTTTATTGCATTAATGTTCTGGATCAAAGCAAGGAGTACATTTCCTCTCAAAATCAAATTATAGCAATTGGAGTTAATTAGAGTGAGCTACATACTTAAACAGGCTGCCAAAGACTGAACAATCGAAAAACTTAACTTTGAACCATCTCTAGTACCTATCTCTAGTTGCCTCTCGTTCAACACTCTCGGCAATACATTTACATAAAAATAAATTAATTAAAAAGAAAACGCTTGATGTGTATTGTATTGGTAGTGTTGTACTCTGGGTATGTGCTGTGGGTATATGGTGCAGTGTTTGGATTTTTCTTTCCTCTCTGAGCGGAAGCGTGTCAGACTTGTACTGACGAAAACCCATACATGTTCCTTATTTTGATCTTTGTTTTTAAGGGCCAAGGTATCTTTTTCGAACAACCCGCAACCCCGGCAGGCATGAGGCAGACCCTCGCGGGTCCCTCTGCTGCTCTCCTGACAACACGCACGGTCAACACGGCATAGCGATGAGGAGCATACATCATTCACTCCAGAATTTCAAAGAGATACTGAACCATTGGAAGAACCACAAATAAATGGCAACTCAAAATAATTCAAATAAAGTCAAGATCTACAAAAGCGTACAGAAATAAGATGTCAAATCCCATTTAATAAAAAATCTTTCCAAGAAAACGCGCATTAATTACTGACTACGAGCACTGAGGTACCAGGACCACATAAAACTGTATGATTTACATCTTATTTATCAAATCAAAGGCCGGAGCATCGTTCAAAGGAATATCATAATCTCCCGTTTGAAGCTGGCACTTGTTTGTTATCATTTTATAAACACAACGAATTATTGTATCTTGGACATATGTGATATAAGACAGGTATAGTTTTATGAGTAATGCCGGCTTTGAGCGTTGTTTAAACATCCTTTCGGGTTTTAACTGCGGTTGTGAATTTGAAATGGGGTGTTATCGCTGTATAAATGTTATGGAGAGAAGATATTCTAAAACGCGACTTGATAGCTCGACCAGAATATGGGACGTTGCCAAGGATCTTCACATAATGAATGAGTTAACAGCAATTGTTCATTGTTTGCAGTGATAAATCAGTCTTACTGAAGTTTGATCAATCGATTCAGCCTATTGCAGTTCACAGCTGAGAGAAAAAAGGACTCTGACAATTTGCACCAACAAACCTTGTTGATATCAAATATTAGGGTCCCTAGGACGAGAATACGTCGTTTTCTTTTAACAAAAATACAATTTTCCTTTTGCATTTCTGAAAAATTGTTTGCTTGTTGCAAATATTTTTGTTACACAAACAGTATCAACTATGGGTAATTTTTTTGATAGAGTCTCAACTGTCAAACAACATCGACGTAATAGCCGCTTATTAAATTTATGTGAATTTAAATGTTTGTAAACGCACCTACGATACAGGAGAAATTCCTAGCGTAGAGAAACGTATTTTTTTAATTATCTAAGTTACGTTATGTTATACGGCCCGTTCGTGTTAGGGCCTCTGTTTATTACGGTACTGGGTAAGCAAACATATAACGCAAATTTACTCTTAATATTTTCTAGAAAGTTAATGACTTCCTGTGTGTTAATTTCATAATTATACTATTAACTAAACACTTCATATTAACGATGATGTTCATCTTTCTCTTTAGCAAAAAAGACAAAAAAATAGAACAAGATCTTTTACAAAGTAACCAATGTCCTTTACAGGAAAGTAAATCGAATTGAAAAATCAGCACCTCATTTGCGTGGGTGACAAAATGTTTTTCATGAAAATCATTATGGCATGGAAATGTTATAATTATCACAGAACATACCTAATTATTCATTCTATTTACACTAAAAATTTGTTACTAAAGAAAGCAATTGTGTTTTTCAAATAAAAACAATTCGTCATCACCTAGCCGCAAACTAGGACTTTATCCTGTATCGTGGGTGCGTTTATAAACATTTAAACTCACATACACAAACAGGAAACCCGGAACAAGTGTCTGTAGACCATGCAAATATTTGTTCCTATTCCTATTGTTAATTATTGTTTGTGACGCAGCGCAGCAGTCGATCGCTCAGCCGCTGCGCCAACATTAGATTAAGTCCTAAAGTTCCGCTGGTGACTGAAAAGTTGTGTGGTAATCGGCTGGCTTGGTACGGGCATATGATGAGGAGGAATGAGGAAAACTGTCGTGAGGAAAGTTTGAGTATGAATGTGGATAGTAGAAGAGGAAAGCCTAAGAAACGATGTATGGTCGGAGTGAAGAATGATCATCATCTGCCTAGCCTTTTCCCAACTATGTTGGGGTTGGCTTCTCGTCTAACCGGATGGAGCTGAATATCAGTATTTTACATGGAGCGACTGCCACAGCCCAGTTAATACTGGGTAATACGATAGCCCTGGGTAAGAGTGGTTATTACACTTTCGGAACACCGACTACCTGTAACGATTGTCAAAAATCTACAAATGACAGCCAGGACCAATGGGTTAACGTACGTTCCGAAGCACGGAGAAAACTCGGTATGTAACCGGTGGTCAGCCATCCACAGACCAACCTAGGCAAGCGAGGGTTAACCTAAAGATCGACCCGAGCGGCTGCTATTATTTAGCCACGAGCTCCTCCTGAAATGACGAATAATGAAGAGAAGTACGGTAGACGACATGCTGTGGCAACCCCAGATAACTTGAGATAAGGGCAGGAGAATGATGATGATGATGTTGGGGTCGGTTTCCAGTCTAACCAGTTGCAGCTGAATACCAGTGTTTTCCATGAGGCGACTGCTTATCTGACCTCCACAATCTTCTTGGTACCGGGTAATATAAATGAAAAACAATTGTGATATTCAAATGAAAGCAATTATGATTTTAAAATGAAAGAAACTATTATTTACTTACGAAAGTGATAGTCATTGCATATATGTTTCGGAATAAGGATGCGTATATTTTTTCCAGTTTTTTTCATCAGCTAAAAAAGCAGAGAAAGAACAGATGTTAAAAATGACAGCCGATAAAAAAACAGTTTTAAAATAAATCCATCAAAAACTATCAGATAAGACATTAAACATTAGCAAAAAACCGGCCAAGAGCGTGTCGGGCCACGCTCAGTGTAGGGTTCCGTAGTTTCCCGTCCGTCACAATAAGTGTTCCCAGTTATGAGGCCAACCGAACAATTCGGTAATACCCGATCCAATGTAATAAGTACCTACAGCGCCATCTCTCGGGGAATTGGGTTACTAATTAATACAAAGACGTGCAATTTCGGTGGTAATTTTAAAACCGATTTCAATAATTCTTTTTTTGTTTGAAAAAAGATACGTTCAGGATAATAAAATATGTAAAGAAAGTTACAAAAAATGCTTGCATATACGATTATACTACAAACTTAGTCCAGAAATTATTTTGTCTTTTTTGTACAAAAACTGTTGTGTCAATCAAGTTCAAAATAATTTTCATAGAAAGTCCTTATAAAGTTCTACTTTTCAGATTTTTTTCATATTTTCTAAACTTATGGTTCAAAAGTTAGAGGGGGGGGGACACATTGTTTTTTACTTTTGGAGCGATTATTTCCGAAATTATTGACATTATCAAAAAATGGTTTTAGTAAACCCCTATTCATTTTTAAATACCTTTCCAACAATATATCACACGTTAGGGTTGAAATTAAAAAAAAAATCACTTCCCACTTTACATATAGGGTGGCTACCCTAATAAAACATTTTTTTTTAATTTTTATTTTACCACTTTGTCGGCGTGATTGATATACATATTGGTACCAAATTTCAGCTTTCTAGTGCTAACGGTCACAGAGATTAAGCGAGGACGGACGGACGGACGGACGGACGGACGGACGGACGGACGGACAGACAGACATGGCGAAACTATAAGGGTTCCTAGTTGACTACGGAACCCTAAAAAACAAGCGCCCGTAGCCTTAACTAAATTAAATTAAGCTAATCGATACCTTTCAATAGAGCCGGCCACCCTAAAATTCCATTAATATTAATACACACATAAAACATAAACAATTATATAACTCTAGGCCGTTTTAGGAGTGAATTGATCCTAATTATGTCGAAATAGGCGTTAATAGGACATCTAATGGGCCGTTTTACGACCACGCGGGCCTTCAAAGAGCCTCCCGTACTATTTATTGGCCTATTTTTTGTCCCGATCTAAGTTTTTGTGTAAACACTTCGGAACTTAGAGTTCGAAACTCCATATTCTATCGTTCAATTTGAACGTCTCTGTCTTCAAAGTTTTTCGGTAAACTCTACTTGTTCGGTAAATTGAAAATCTTTGTACATTTTGAGTGACACTTAAAGTTGATTTGTTTCGTCAATATCATAAAGATGTCGGGGTTTTTATTTTAAATGTGTAGCTGCAGAAGCTTCTAGTTTTATGGACGAAGATTAAAGTCAGAACATAAAAATATAAGTAGAAAAGTTGGCGATAAAAACTAATATGTGGTGGTTTAAAATTCTTAGTTATGATTATGAATTGTACTGGTTGGTTGTTTTGAGCTGGGTTCGATTAGTACGCCTTGTCGAAAGCAATTAAATCCAACTTTACTAGGAGAGCTCTTGGCTAAATAACACTGCCGTGCATACCTAGGTTGGTCCCTGGATGGGTCCTGACCACCCATATACAGATCTCTCTCGGCTGTTATAAGTAGAACTTTGAAATTGTCACAGGTTTCACAGTAGACCGAAAGCCTGACAACAAGTCTTGCCAAGGAGTTTCATATTACCCAGCATTAATTGATTCTGGAGGTCAGAACGTTTAGTATTTTCTCCATGGAAAATACTGAGAGACTTGAAGCAAACCCTGACATAGTTAGGTAAGAACTAGGGAGACCTACTTAACTAGTCAAATATATTTTTCCCTGTGGCTGTAGTTCCGATATCTTCAGGACAGAAACCTTTTGTTCCTTCAGATGCATTTCAAGATACTGCCTTCAAAAATCCTCGTAAGATACGATCACCACACCATTTGTTACGTCTTCACGCCTAAATGGCTAAACCGATTTTGATGAATTTTGGTACAGAGATAGTTGGGACCCTGGAGACAGACATAGGCTATTTTTAATGTGATATATGGGGAGAGGGAAGACAAGGGGAGAGAAAGATTTTTTTTTCGATCATCACGCGGGGTTAAAGTTAGCGTTAACCCAAAGTAACTATACCACTAGTATTTCAACCCTCTGTTCAGCCCATCTTTGTCTTAGCGTGATAGTATATAACCCGTTACTCAGTGATAATGTAACAATCCAAAGAATTCTGAAATCGGTCCCGTAGTTTTTGAGTTTTTTCGTTACAATAATACAAATATTTCCTCCTTACAATATTATACTATGCGTTTTCACCCGTTGCTCAGCACATCTCCTACAGCTATGAAAAAATAATGTTGGCCAATTCTCAGACGTACTTGATAGGCATACAAAATTTCATACAAATCGTTCCAGCCATTTCGGAGGAGTTTGGTAACAAACACCTTAATATTTATATAGTGTAGATAATTAGGTGGACTGTTATGCTGCCAGATTTTTCATCGTTCTTTGAAGATTAAACCATATTTCACTGACGATAATCCCAGAAAAACCTAGAACGTTCCACATATAGTCGAAAACCTTCGAGAATTTCTGTCATATCGTTTTGCTTCTAACCGAAGGTATGACCAAAAGAATAGGTACTATTGCACCATAATTTATAGCAAAGCCCGGACGAGCTATACGCTATAATAGCTTCTCAGACACCTTCGCGTGTCAGAAAGGGACGGGATTATTTGTTAGAGGGGGATGCAAGACCAGAAGCGCCGCTCCACGTCAAAATACGTGCTCCGTTCGTTTTATTACCTTGCGGTGATGTGGCCAAAGGGTGGTGCGTCGATATCGATAGATTTTTGTACCTTTTTGGAATTCGATAAAAATGTTTAATGGAGGTAGGAAGAAAAAGAATTAAGATAAACATTAATTGGCTAAAAATATTGATTATCTATTATATTCCATGAGTGATTAATTAAACAGTACAATATGGTACTAAAAAAAATAACATATTTAACTGAGAGATATTCTGTACTCAAAAAGCAGCCTCTAAGAAAAATGCTAAATTTCATACCTTTTAATAAACGGGTATCAAAATAAATGAATGATTCACAATACACGAAAAATATATTCCATCCTAACAACTCAGCAAAAACATCAACACTGATAAAAAATAGTTCTTGAATAACAACGATAAAAAATAAACCATCTAACTTCATAGTTGTACAATCAAATTCAATAATAAAACACGAAACTTCCAAAATTAAGTCCTACAAAAGACATCGACAACAACAGAACCGTTCACTCACACGCACATCCCTAAAGCCGGTGCGGCGGCTACATCAAAGGAGGCCACCTCTTTGATGTGGCCGATGGCGCGCGCCGCCAAACGCCGTAAGCGCCAAATCCATACGTCATCCTCCTGTCATTATAACGCCTCACAATCGAGGCACGGAATGTGAAATTACTTACGAGACAATATAAATTGACAACTCGGTTAATACCGATTACTTGGCTTTAGTGATGTCACTCTGTCTCTCGAAACATCGATTGGCGAGTGATCCGCTGTGTCAATTAGGTGAATCGATTTCGGTAATTTTTTGAGTTGATGATATTGACAGGTCTTTAGGTAAGTGTTTTTTTTTTAGCTTGAGTAATTTCTGTTGGAGTAGTTGACAGTTCTTTAGTAAGATCCTTGAAAGAATCCTTGTGTTTTTGGTATTTTCAATGATTAAATTAACAGTGCCTTGGAACTATACTTAGTTCTATAGTCTCATCATTAAAAGTTGATAAATGAAAGAGAAGAACGGACGTGTTTGATGAAATGACGAGGAATACATAAGTATATAGGAGAAGGTATGAGCGGACCCTTAATCATTTTGGATAAGGGCAGGAGAATGATGATGTGAAAGAGAAAAACTATATATACTTGAAAAGGAAATTGTAAAATGCCAAGCATGATAATCTTTAACGCAGATTTAGCAGCTTTGGCGCAGTGGTTGAGTAATCGACTGCTTCGCTGCGTGTCGCGGGTTCGATCCCCGTACGTAAAAAATATTTATGTGACCTACAGGTTTCGGGTCTGGGTATTTGTGTATGTGAGTTTAAATGTTTGTAAACGCACCCGCGATGCAGGAGAAATTCCTAATGTGGGGCAAAGTTTTTTTTAAAAGAATAGAAGTAAGAAGATTTACTTCTCAGTGCTTATGCTGCATCTCCCCACCAACAATGGCTTACCTTCCATCCTTCACCGCATGCCCGATCAACTGAGCACTTGATAAACTATGTACTGTGATACTTACGTAGTACGCGTGACCGAGTTTTGGGCTAAAACATGTTTGAACTTTTTGACATCGATACTTTAACTAATTTTATTTAAATCATTTTGTAAATAATTATTGTTTATTGTGAATGTGAGCTGTCCATGTGGTTCATTACCTTTGCTTGTTTTTGAGAATTATCTGGTTGTTTTAGTCCTATAAGCGACCTATACAAATGTTCTTTTTTGATATTGTTCGTCGTGTCGTTGAGCTCCTTGAGTTATGAGTCGAGATAAACAATAACTGACAAATTGCTTGCACTGACTGGACAGGACCATTCAATTCCGTGTGGTGCTTTATTTAAAGACCATTTCACACTGCTAGTCGTCATGTAAGTTGATCAAGATTTTTGTCTGGACCTTAAAAGAGACAATGACCTCTGAGATTGTTTCAGCTGTGTCTTCTCAGAGTAGTCGGGTACGAAAAAGTTGTCTCATCTAGTTTTTTTTTTTTAAAGAAAACGACACTTAAAAGTGTTTGTTATGAAAGAAAAAAACATTTATTTGTCGCAAATTACGACGAGCACACAAAATACCTAATAATAATAAAAAAAAACATTAAACATTCAAAGCATCACAAACATTTTCAAATACATACATGGGATAAAATAAAAAATAAGCACGCACGTCGTGACGACGACAGGCACTACACCACTCTGCATGGTGCTGGGAGCCCACAGCACAGCGCTGGTTTTCAGTGGTCAACCCGTGAGTATAACGTACGGAAGTCGAAACAGCATAAACCTACTTGAAAAATAAACATCTGTTATTATTAAAAACACGAAGCATGGATATAAGAAAGTTCATTCCAAAAGCAGACTGATTGATTGATTGATTTATCTTTTAATAGAAATAATATTATCAATTTGCTCAAATGCTCACTGTCCCCGTTTTTGCTCATTTGTCTTACAGTTGCATCTACTTTAAGATAAAGTCATATTTTTTTATTATAATATGAAGTATTAATTTAATTAAGTAACTGGTTAATCTTTTGTTTGTTATTGATGGGTCGTTGATGGACATTAAATTAATGTGTGCAATAAATACTTATTAAAAGCTATTAAGTTTTCAAATTACTTGACACTTTCAGTCAGGTTTAATGGTTATTTTTTATTAGATTTAAAACACTTTCTCGTGTGTTAATTAAGTTAAGCCAAAACGATGGTTTCTAAAAGTCTGCCCACTTTTATCTGCACTCCAGTTTATTAACATAGGTTTCACTTTTAAACATGGTCCGAAAGGAATTTAGTTTGAAACGCACAAAATAAAAATAGGGATTTATCCATAATTTTAATGATGTGTATTTTATCTAGGGCTAATTTATGTTGGGTTTTTCATCAGGATTTTCTCAATAGCAGCCACGGAGACTGGATTTGTGGCCTAATGTGGCTGTGGAGTGTATGACACAAGTCATCGATTTTTTTTGTTCTAGAACATGCAAGATGTTTGTTTGTCTATGGGTCAATCTAATTTCTATGAATTTAATACTAACTATTTTTTAGTTTTACGTTTTATTAATAACTGATTTATCTATCTATCATGCAGGATTCTCCCGATGTTTCTATTTATTATATTTGGTATGTTTTCAAAGACGATCATTAAAGCTATGATCATTTTATGGTATGTAAAATAATTTACTTGTGTTTGTCACTTATATACATTTAAGAGCGTATTTAAGCTTAAAGGTTTTTAATTTTCGCTTTTCAATAAATGTTATCAGCGGTTTAATGTATTTGTTTGAGGTTTTTTTTTAAACTAAAACCATTTTAAGTGATATCTAATAAGTTTCCCATGTTAGCTGCAGACAAATGTGTTAATCCTTTGCTACGTGTTCTTTTTTCTATAAAACGTTGCCCTACACTAGGAATTTCTCCTGTATCGTGGGTGCTCTTACAAACATTTAAACTCATATACACAAACAATCAGAACTGAAACAACTATCTGCCGGTCATACAAATATTTGTTCCGTGCGGAAATCGAACCCGCGACACGTAGCGGAGAAGTCGATCGCTCAGCCACTGCGCCAACCGTGCCGCCGAGCTCTACTGGAATTCGATATAAAGATCCAGCGTGTACCTATATCCTCCATCCGTCTAGAATCCACAGGATGCAAACCCTTCAGAACAGATTTCTCCGAAAGGCCGTGGGAGCTCCCTGGTACTTAAGGAATATACGACTACATGTCGATCTCAAAATACCGACCATAGCCCAAACGATGAAACGCCTCACGAAGCGTTTCTTCGATAACGCTGAAAAGCACCCCAACAGTCTCATAGCAGGGGCAGCCCGCTATATTCCCACTAGGATAGGGAAAATTCGCCGACCAAGGCATACCCTCATCACTCCCGATGATCCCACCACAATCCTGCAAGAAAGCAGTAGGGAAACCAGCACTATCCGTAAACACAGAAACAGACCGCGATCCGTTCTCCGACCTCGCCGCCGAGGCCCGTCGCGAAATCCCCAGTAATGAAACCGTCCCTTGGTCTACAAGCCAGCCCGCGATGCTGAGCAGTAAATACTAAAGCCCCTTAATTAATCGACCCAGCCACCCTTGTTGCCCTCCCTCAGTGACGCCCTAAGCCGAGGTCCGTACCCCACAGGGGGTGCCCTTAGCGTGCGAGCACTTAGAATAACAGTAGTTTTTGTAGCCCTGGCTGGGGGCCTTAATTTATTGAGGTCACACAGGAAAGTCCGGTTAAGCAGTCACAACAACTCAAGAGAGTTGATCTGCGAGTGGCCCAACCTAAAAAAAAAAAAAAAAAAAAAAAAAAAAAAAAAAAAAAAAAAAAACCTATATCCAGATCCGTAGTACATGTAAATAGAGTCGAAATATCGGGATCCACAGTAATGGGAATTTACGGAAAACATCAAGTGGCAGTGTATGTAAGTTTAAAATATTTGCTTCCATGGTTTATAACCAACCAAAGTTGTCGTAGGAGACGTCATGACGTAATATTCCTACGTCAACTTTAGTTTAGTTATGGTAGTGACCATGGTCATTGCCTGCCTGGGTTGCGGTTGTTCGAAATAGATAAAGCGGCCCGGGAACACAAAAGGCAAAACGACATGGTTGACGCAGTGGAGCTGAGCGATCGACTGCTGCGCTGTGAGTTGCGTGTTCGATCCCTGCTTTGCTGTTTGAGTATTTAAACTCACATGCATGTTTGTAAAAGCGCCCACGATACAGGAGATATTCCTAGTGTGGGGCAACGTTTTATTTTCTATATAAAAAAAGAAAGAATATGGATGGGTTTTAGTCAGTAAAAGTCTAACAGTCCATTCCGCTCCGCCCAGTGCGGAGGAAGTTACTTTATGTCTTTCCATTCGAAAAAAAGGAGTACTAAACTGCTACGTTATACCCAAACCAGTATATAACAACAATTAGAATCAAAAAGACCAAATTTCAGATTAGGTATCCTCAATATCGCGCAGCATAACCCGTCACTTAAGCCATTTCCACACCACACTTGAAACAATAGTCACGTTGTGAAAGGGCACAAAAAGAAAATTACACGTTACTCCGCAAAGGCATTGTGAACAATAATTTGGGCAACCCTGTACATATGTTCCTCGGTGTGAATCTTTTAGATTTTTTGTAAATTCACGTCTACAAAAGATGGCCGGCCCATTGATAAGAGCGGAGGGTAATAATGGAAGGTTATGTTTAATTTCAGTCATGGTGGTCTTTCAGGAGTACCTATATTTAATTAATGACAGACCAGGTGTTCATTGACTTGACCTATATCGTTCATTTATTGATTTAGGTACTTACATATAGTTGTCATTTTTATATATCTAATATATAAAATTGTGTCACAGTTTTCGTTCCCATACTCCTCCGAAACGGCTGGACCGATTTAAACGAAATTTTGTGTACATATCGGGTAGGTCTGAGAATCGGCCAACATCTATTTTTCATACCCCTAAGTTATCAACGGGTGAAACCGCTGGGTACAGCTAGTTTCTTAATAAAAATATAAATAAAAAACATTAAAAAATATGAAAATTGTAGCACACCGGTATCGGGAACAGGGTGCAAGCTACCGGCGTCAGGGCTCCATAGTAAGGAACCACCTAACAATACGACTTGACCTTTTATTATTTTCGTGAAAGACCAAACCTAATCCAAAAGGCAAGGCAGATACTGTTTCCTTACATACACAAGTCGGCTTCCAGTCTACCCAGATTCCAGTAACTTAGGTATAAGTAGCAGTCAAACAATCCAACGATACCCCTTGGTAAGACTGGCTGTTCGATTTTTGGGTTTCTTACTGCCCGACAATTAAAATCCCATAAATTACAACCGGGACCAACGGCGCGAGGTAAAGCAGCATCAGATTTAGAAAAATGAACCTTAATAACATCTAAAACAAATTATTTAGCACGTTATCTTGACGTTACTCTAATTACCGCAAACTAAATCCCACCGACCATACCCAACAGTCCGAAATAAAACTCAATTAGCATCTTCACAAAAAAGAAACCGCCAAAAGCTCTAGTTGACCGCACACATCATAATATTTCAGCTAACAAGAACTTTTTAATAAAGGCGACTGCACAAAAGATTTGGACTTCATCAATCAAATAAACAAAATATGCCCGGAACATACTATCAAGTGTATTATTAAATAACATTTTAACGGATAACCGTGAATAATTAGACAATGTAACATTTTCCATCCATCCGTCAACCTTTATCATTTAGAAAAATCGTCTAATTCACACCTTCAAACGGTCAGAGTTTTGACGTATGACGAACTTATTTTTATTAGTGTTGCCACGTGATTTAATTACCTTTTATGGTGGGTGATTTCTGGTGATTGTGTTCGGATGTTTTGACGTTTTTGAATGTTTTCACGTTTTGGAAAGACAGAAATTTTATAAAGATTACCATTATTTTGATGCTGTTAGTAGTATACTTATTTTTGCTGAATATAAAAGACTATATTATGTACATACAAGACCGGGGCCTCTACTAAAGACAAAAAAATCTCTATTTTTTAATATCTCTTTACTAAACTGAAGTTAGAAATGTAAAAGAAATAACAGAAATCATAAAATATTTGATCTTTTCCGCATCACAAATTACATCAACCAACGATCAAGCTAAATCAACATAGGCTAAGTCAACTGGCAACACCGAATCCTGTGGTCAAATTAATCAAGTGGGTCCCTAATTATGGCATATTTTAAAATGTTTTCGTTGAACGACACAGTTTTGACAGAGGCGCAAAGATAAATGATCGCTAATTACGGAACGGTCCGCTAGGGGGCGGGGCTCGAATCCGCACTGGCACTGAATCTAATGGTTTGGCTCACAACTGTTCCGGACATTGAGTTGCCGTGTGGGTTTGCTTGACTTTTAACGGATTTTTTCGGAATATTGTTAGAATTCGTAGTATGGAAAGAAGTCCTATGGAAAGGAGAGAGCTGGAGATTTGACCAGGGATCAACCTTTTCAAGTGTTGTGGCTGG
This sequence comes from Ochropleura leucogaster, assembly GCA_958449745.1. Taxonomy (NCBI): domain Eukaryota; kingdom Metazoa; phylum Arthropoda; class Insecta; order Lepidoptera; family Noctuidae; genus Ochropleura; species Ochropleura leucogaster. The sequence goes on along the minus strand of OY288223.1, from coordinate 5,720,961 downwards.
AATTAAGGTATTTGATTTTAATTGGTATTCTTTAAAAAGCACCTAAACCAAACTATATTACTAATATTATTTACAATAGAACGTGATACCCGCACACACATACAAACTTACTTACCACACAGCCATTAAAACTTTGACCTTATAGAACTTTAATAAAAAGTTATTCTTAATTAAGATAAAAACTTTGGACAAGTTTACAGGGGTATAAAATGTGTTTATAATATTCAAATCATCGAGGATTATTACAGCTTCTGTATAATTGAACGTGTTGCCATAATTCACCACCCATGACGCTTTGGCATACTTTTTTATAATTGGAAATCATCAAATAACTTCTTTCAAAGGAGTGTAAGACTTTTACTGAGTTAAACCCATCCATTTACCTTCTTTTGCTCTTTATGTTCTGCAAAAATGTTCCTATCATAGGCGGCAAATCACAATTAGGTCAAGAGACATTTATTTATTATTTCAAAATTGTTTGTTCTGCGATTTCCAGCAGTTTGGTTACATACAGTATTCTTTTCCAAATTCTATTTTAACTATAGATTTTAAGACCAGTGGCAATTGCTAAAAGTGTTTCGTATTTCTAGAACAACATTAAGAAGATCAAGAAGTCAATCTCCTTAACATAGTTATAGCTAATATAAAGAATTGAACGAGTTCGATTCCACGATTCACTATTCGATTCGATTGACCGCACAATTGGCGAAATAGCTGAGCTATGCTGTACAGCGTGTCGCGAGTTCGATCCCCTCGTTCAGCTGTTTGTGTACGCATCCACGATACAGGAGAAATTCGAAATGTGGGCAACTTTTAAAAACAAAACACTATCGTGAGACATAGCTTTTCACTCTACTCTCTGCCAATATTATTAAAAGCCTTGACCAAAAGCCAAAACCAAATAGAGTTATCAACTCCATAGACCCCATTAACCAACCTTGTACTAAAAATACAAAAATTCTCACATAATTTTAATAAAGATAACTAAATGTACACAATGATTAATTATTTAAATCAATTATGTAATTAAACAAGCCTGTTAGGTTAGGTGTGACATTCTATGGGAAGCGAAGTGTCCTCGCCACACCTGTACTTTGTCAATATTTGAATATTTATGTTTGTGCTAGCCATGTTTCGTGTTTGCAAAAGTGGTATAATTATAAAGTAAAATAAGCCCAAATCTTTCGCTATTTTGGTTGTAAATTGCTTAATACATATTGGTATAAAGTCTAATAGAGCCATGTCAAGTGCAGAGGGACCTGTCAAGGCCACTGCCTGCCGGGGTTGTGGGTTGTTCGAAAGAGATACCGCGGGTCCGAAACATAAAGGGCAAAAGAGAGAACATGGGTGGGTTTTAGTCTGATACCACTTAGAGTCTAAGGGTGGCACAAAAACTCTAACACCAGATTATGTACTAAACAAACCAACCTATAACAGCCCCACTGCTGGGCAAAGCTCTGTTCTCATATAGATTAATCACCAAACTTGCTCAAGAGGGGTTAGCGATTTCAGACTTAAATTAATATATTTTAAGTCCAGGTTTCCTCACAAAGTTTTCCTTTACTCTGTCTATGATGTCTAAAAGAAAGTACTTACGAATTGAAAAAGTCACATACAGGTACTTGCCTGGATTTGAACCCACAACCTCATACATGAGAGACGATGCGTTTTTTTACGGATGGGAACTCATTTAATAACTGCCCCCGCTCTGGGTGGAGCGGGGGGTGGAGTGTCAGTCTTTTCCTGACTAAAACCCATCTATGTTCCCTATATTGCCATTTATGTTCCGAGGTCACGGTATCTGTTTCGAACAACCTGCAACAGAGGCGATGCTTTAACCTAAACAAAACTAAAACAAAGAACGATCTTTCCTGCAAAATTCCGCTCACTCACACCCATCAACCAGAAAGCACATCTCCCAATACATTACAAACGAAAAATACCATCTTTATCGGATTCGCGATCGTGGGAATCTATTAGGAGCTTCACCACTTTAAACCATCGACTCGTCGGGCCATGAGTCAGCATTCTCTCTATTAACACAACACCATTTAAAATGACCTGTCCCACCTCTCTTACATCCAACAATTTCTTCCACCTGAGGGGTAACCTGGTACATCTTGACAGGTCTTGCTACCCTGGTCATATTAGATGTAATGAGTAGTTAGCTTTTCTTCTCTGATGTGAACATGTCATAGATAATTCGATTTAATAGCTCGGAACTTGTAATTATCGAATTAGGGAACTCTCCTGCTTTGTGATTTGGCTGCCATTTTTTTTTCTGTTTTATTTTGTTAGTGATTGCTGCCATGGTTACTGATTATGATATTGATGAAATGGTGCAAGGTGTATGGGAATTGTATGTCTTGTTTTCGGTTGATTATGCCTGACTGACTTTGGGTAAAAAAAAGCTACTTGCCAGCTTGGACTTTGGGCCCAGACAGTTTGCAATTGTACAGCATGGTGACTTGCTACCAATGCCATTGGTTGACATTTATTTGGTACATGGTGACATGGTAAATATCCCGTTTGTGTTAAATATAATATTAGTAACATGTCAGTTTAAAGACATATAATATATAGGTATAAGTTATAGTTTACTTATTAGCATGAATTTATATCATTACATGAAAAACTTGTGTATTTGGGGTCGGCGCAACACGTTTTCTTCTTCCATTCTCCCCTATCAGTCGTCAAGGCATCATTTAGGTACTCCTTTCTCCTTCATAATTATAATTCCTTATAGATGCAATATGTCAACAAGCAGATCTTGATTTATTAGGGAAATATGTGGGAGAGTCTATCTCTAAAAAGAAAGCTTTTTATTCATATTAGGCTGATAATCACTTTTTGAACGTCAACTTACAAGAGACAGTACCCGAAAACGCCCACCCTTCACCACTTCCTAGTGTTTTAGCTCGGAAGAAGAGACAGTGGTTGACGTCCTTTTGTATCGATATAAGTATGAATATCGATGGCAATCGATATTAGTAGTGACTACAGATTGCCATCCTTAGTTTATTTTCCTAAATAAAGACTACCTTTTAAATAAAACAGTATCTTCATCTGCCAATGAATCACCATCTTAATGTATTGTGTCTCTTCATAGCTCATTGCTTCTTTCATCTGTTGAAATCCAACGACATGTTAAAAGCACTAATTCATAAAACACAAAAGTGAATGCTTACTCACTAAATAGCAACAAAACTTAGAAGTAGCTTTTTAATTAAATAAAGAAAAAAAGCATGTCAGTAGAGAGAGAAGCAGTCGCCTTATGTAAAATACCGGTATTCAGCTGCATCCCGTAAGACTGGAAGCCGATCCCGATTGGGAAAAGGCTTAACTTTAAGATTCATTGTCGATAATATGAACTGTAATTTTGATGCTGCAAGTATCACCATCACCATTCATCTGCTTTTTATTTGAGGTTGGCGCAGCATGTCGTCTTATTTGGCTTCTACTTGGTATCTTCAACCCTTTTTATTCACAAGTCCCAACTCCCTATCTTATCAGTTATCACCCAAGAAGAATTATGTAGGCGATGCTGTGTTTCGTACTTCAGTAGTTTGACCACCTGAATGTACCCCCGACCCTTCTAATATAATTACTGCTATCTATCTACTTCACATCGCTTCATATTTTTATTTATTTATTTAATGATTTGTGTACACACAATAGAAAACACAGGAAAACATCATAAAAAGCAAAGAGTACAAAGGCACAGCTTATTTCTAAAAAAAATTCTACCAGCATGCCTGCGAGAGGAAATATGAAGAAAGAAACGTAAACAATAGTGTGTGAGAACAGGAAGAGAATAGTAACTAAAATAAGAATGTCTTAACCTAAATACAAGTACACTTTTAGTACTTATATTTAGGTAAGCTTTTAAGTACATTTTTTGCATGTGAGGAAAAGTTTCTTAATAGTCAACCCCCTTTTTTCGGATGGGAAATCATCAAATAACTACGGAGTCTCAGACTTTTACTGACTCATCCATGTTCCTTCTTTGCCCTTTATATTCCGGGACCGCGTTATCACTTTCGAACAACCCGCAACTCCAGTTGGCAGTGGTCTTGGCCCCTCTACTTTGATGACATTCCTTGGAGTCGCGCATGAAACGGACGTGAGACGGACGGACGGTGAGCTATCCATTGCTCACCGTCCATAGACCCGCATCTACGGTCGTCGGGAGTCGACTCGTGAATAGTTTACCCCCTTACAACGAACAGCGAATCTGAGCATGAAATCTTTGTCAAGAAATTGTCTTTCTCCTGTCCCAAATCATATGATGTCGCCGCATCATTTCGTCTTCTTCTATACTATACCCTATTAGTAATGACCTTAAAGCTAGACTAGGTACCTATAGATTTTAAGTTTAAGAATGATCCTAACTACCTTTACAAACAGTTCTAGCTATATTAATAAAGACTCGCTTAATATACTATCAACATTCATCATACAGTCATTCAAAACTAATCAATAAGTTTACCATTTCATTTTATTTTGTGTATAATTTAAAATTGACAAAACAATACCTACATAATGTCAAGTTCATTAAAAATGAGACTATAATCAACTTAAGTTATAAAATATTAGCATCTCATGATACGTTTGCAAATAAAATAATTTGCCCTTGGACTTAACTGAAGAAATTGTCGTACAATACTGTCCAATATAATTGAGTTGGGTAATGTTGTCGGAGACTTCATCCACGGCGTTTGATTTATAAACAATACGTCAATGACGTAAGCTTCTTTAGCGGCACAGATTTATCGCTAGGGTTGGGACATGGTGGATGCTGAGGATATCGTTGGCTCGATAAGTTCGATGTCGGTAAAAATGTATAAGATACAATTATTACTATGTAGGTATTGCGCTTAGAATCAAATGATCATTTATTATTAGATGATGATTAGATGACTTGATTCAGCGCAATGGAATGGACAACTACAGTACTTTCACAAGTTATTATGCTTTGTCACCGGGACTGTAGCTTCATCATTTTGTTTCTTGACATTCAAAAGTGCCTGTAATGTTCTAATTGAAATAAATGCTTTCAGATTGAGCATGAGTTTGATATAAATTATATTTCAGTAAAAAAATCTAGAACATGATCAGAAATACCAGATTTTTGTAAAAATTTAAAGTACATTATATTTGTTCAACAAATGGTAGCTTTATAAAAAATATATCTTCTTAGAATGACTCTTAACTTAAAAGTAAAAGTGTAACTGAGTAATAACAACATATTAAGAACCTTATAGTCAGTTTTTTTAGTGATGGATCACATCTGATGTTCCAGCAATTTCATACGATTTATTAATGCTTAGTTGATTAGCCATAACCAAACCATGGTAAGGTATCAAATTTTAATTTTCTTAGATATAGAAATATACATTCAGTTATCAAAGTACCTACAACCGCATTTCCACTAAGCTGTTTATTTTACAAAACTGAATCAATGACTATAAACTTGCAAAGGGTATTTTTATTATTATAGGTAATTACAAAATAAACATAAGTAAATCTTAAAATAAAAAAGAATAAATTTAATACCTAAAGGGAAACAATTGCTTTAAAAAGTTACTAAATCTATGGTTACAATCTTTAGATGGGCTGTACGAACATACAATACACAGGGATTCTCAACCCGGGAATGGTGTAGAGCTAATTAAATATTAGACAAACAATAAAATAATTCGATTATAAATATAGTATAGGTAATAAAGTCATAATTTAAAACTCACACTTATATTTAGCCTAGCACAAACATACAAAAACTAAATGCCTTAAGTACTAACTACTTTATCGATACCAATCGCAGCGCACCACTATCCGCCATTCTCACAATCTTGAATCAACCCGTTCATAAGGATTACTACTACAAACACACTCACGGTCCATCACTCTCTAACTCACGCGGTTTCACGTGCTGTCTCTCTCGCACATCAATAAGCATTCCCTTTTGCGGCGCAGCGGCGGCTCCTTTGATGTTGCGAGGCCACGCCCTCCTGACCCGCCCCCCTTCTCCCCGCCGGTTGACTGTAGTTAATTCGTCACAGTTTAATCACAATGGTTTTAATTACGAGCGGAAACTAAATACAGCGAAATGTTGCAGTTTCTGGTTAAAATTTGTTTAAGGATTAAGGAACGACGTAGTTTGTTGACTTTTCACTGTTTTTGTGTGTTGAGAGTTTAACTGGTGATTTGAGTAATATGTTGGTTATTTTTTCGCAAATTATTATTTGATCAAAACTTATAGGTTTTCAAAATATTGCTATCCTTTTTTTTTGTATCCTCTGTTTAGAAAGAGCTAAAATCCAGTAGAATCATGTGTCAAGGACGTTTTTGTTTCCTGTCATCAATTTCACCGTAACGTTTTTTTTTTACAAGATCACCAAATCATCGCGTCACATTTCTTATTTATTTGATTTTTCTTTGGGCTGAGTATCTCTTAGATTTTTCCACAGTACAACCAACAAAAAACCACAAAGTTTAAATTTTTTATGATGTTTTCCAGACCATTATTATGAAAATACTTATGTTCAAAAACCAATCCATCCTTTAAGCGATAAAAAAATTCAATTACAGTCCATTGTAGATGTAAATCCTAGGTGTCCTGACTGTAGAACATTCATACAGAGGCATCCATCGTGTCCGCTCTTACGTAATTACGCCGCCGCATCAAAGGCACCGCCGGCCAGGCGGCGTCTTTGTAGTCTAATAAACGGGAAACACCATCCAATCAAAATGAGACTTTAGTTTCTGGCCGTGAAGGTTGGTTTTAGGATGTGGACGTAGACTTTTCTTAACACCTTAACGTTATAAAGGGTCATATCAGTTAGGGGTTTTGCCACGGATATGTCAAAAAGAGGTTTTATAGCCAGTGTAAATGAGGACCGCACGGGTTGAGCCGAATTAGGTCATTCGTAATGTTTCGTGTTAGCTCGCTGTTAATCTCCTCTGATTGGCTGATTGATGTCGGATATCTTAACGAGCGATTAGCTTTTGATAAAAAGGGAATTAGTTTTGCTGTAGGTACTTGTTAAAAATTTGATGTAGAGCTTAAGGAATGGTGAGTTATAAAATAATTTGATGTGTGTCGTTAGCTTTTTTGTCGCTCAAAGTTATAATTTCCATGATCTTTTTACACTTCTATGGGCAAAAAATACTTACTAGGTATTTAATTCTAAAAATTTAAAGACCTAATTCTAATTCGGTAGTCACTTTTTTTGCCATACCATATAACCCCAATTAAAACAAGTTTTTTTTAGTATTATTACAATAATATCGCACACTACAGCTACATGTGTAAGTTCGAGCATCGATCGCGCCACCACTGTGCCTCCGCGCCTCACACGACGCTCATTACCTATAGAGTTGCGCGCGCGCAGCGGTACAACAATTCCGTCGGATAATGGGCGAATTAGTCGCTTTATAATTAGTGTGGCGAGTTTTTCTGTTTGACTGAGAATAAGTTAGTCTCGTTGTGAAACTATGATCTAATTTCGCTGTAATTTCCATATACATAATAAAGTGTTTTGGTAAGAAAGCTATACATCAAAAAAACTTTTAGGTAAATATCAATAAAACAATATACCAAAAGAAACAAAATAGGAAAATCATCACCGTCATTCTTCTGAACTAATATTTCTTCTTTCATAGGCAGATACTTTTCCAGTAGGTATTCGTAATCTCAGTAGCAGAGACTGACTGCCAGGTCATAGGTCTCGAGTTCAATCCCAAGATAAGCACCTCTGATTCTTGGACTCATGTTTGTTGTATAATTATCACTTGCTTTGGAGAAAGAAAACATCGTAAGAAACCCAACCAGCCTGCATGTAAAACCTAAACCCATGGGCGGTGACTCTGACACTAGGTTAGACCCTAACCACTGTCGGGGTTGCGGGATGTTCGAAAGAGATACCGCGGCTTGGGAACGTAAAGGGCAATAGAAGGACCATGGGTGAGTTTTCTCCGCTCAGAGCGGGAGAGGTTATTTGATGATTTCCTATCCGCAAAACTAAGGCCCTAACCACACGATATATGAGAAAGATCTCAGTAGTCATCTCATTTTAAGCCATGTTATCTCTCACAAATTCCATCCATAATTTATTTTGTCTTATCCTACTCTTACATTATTGTCATGATAATCGGTAACTGAAATGTTATGTTATGTGGCACCACATAGCATTTTAATCACTGGTTCCACTTACAGACTTCTTCTTACGTCTTCTTTATATGCTTTTTTTTCTTAGGCTGCACTGCCCCACTCCTTTTCTTTCTATTTCTAAGCAAACCGCGTCCCTTGCTGTCCTCCCTCACCGATGCCCTAAACCGAGGCTCGTACCCCACAGGGGGTGCCCTCTTAGCGTGTAGTCGCTTAGTTTTTTACCCCGACTGGGGTCTTAATTTTTATTTTTTAAGGTTTTTACAAGATTTGCCAAGTTAAACAGACGACAACTTCCTAGGTTGAACTGCGAGATGATATTCAGAAAATAAAATCTAACCTTCCAGTTCTGCCATCTCATCTTTCATTTCTACTTAATTCTTATTCTAAGTTTGTACGCTAAAATTTAGTTTTTTTTTTTTATTATTAGCCGCTTGGCAAAGGCCTCCCCCACATCTTTACAAATACTCTTTACGAGATATAAACGGTTTGAATAGCCCGAGTAGCAATGACGACTCAATAAAATGTCTCTTTCCGTTTTTATAGACGACATTTAATATTGACCGCTGAAGCCAATCTAACAGCAATTAGAAAGATGATTTGTTTTTTTGTTGGGCTCTTTCGTCACACTTTAGATACTTAGATACTATTAATCTAAGCCACAAGTAGACACAGTTATTAGTTAGAAATACTTAGTTGCCATCATTTTTCTTAAAACATACTCTTTTAAAACGTTTATTAATAAATATTCATTCTTACTAACACAATAATATCAATATTCAACAAATCATGATTATTAATTTCGTTTATTCATATTTTTACCTAAACTAATAAATATGTACAAGTTTAAAAATGGTAAAATATTTACAGGATGTCAAACATTCCCAGAAGGCAGTATTATTACGTTGGATACCAATGATGATTCTAAAAAAAAAAATGTTTAAAAAATAACAATTAACCTATTCTGCCCAAATTATGGGTTGTCTGCTGACATTAGCCAAGTGTTGCGGATATTTATCGATATCCGCAAAAGCCGTTTCCCCTCCCTACACCAAACATGCACCACTCAATTACCAAGATGAAATTATTAACATACTTAAACGGGATTTTTTTAAAGAAACGACACGTCCTGACGGCTTAACTTCGTGCTTTTTATCTTGAGTAGTTTCGAAGTAACAATCATCCGCCATTTTTCTTTTCTCATGCAAATAAGGCAAGGATTACAACGTACGGATTGGTTTTTAAATGTAAATTGGTATTATCGACTGGACCACCAGGCGACGTAAAGTGTAAAAGGAATAATTTTAAAGTATTTTCGCTAAAGAGAGACATGTTTACCAGCTAGTTAGTAGGGCAATATTTGTTTTTATTTTGTAGAGGACTTCCAATGGGAGGAGGCTATATATTTAGAACGGTTTATAAAAGATTTTGAGGTATTTAGTTGTAAGATAGTCAAATAAGAAAGGCAAGTTCAAGTACTCTGGGTGGAAACCACCGTTTTTATTTTTTGCGGATTTGAGTTCATCATTTAACTTCCCCTACTCTGAGCGAAGCGAGGGTGAGTGTCAGACTTTTTTTTTTATTATAGATAGGCTCGCGTTTGACCACTATCTCACCTGATGGTAAGTGATGATGTGGTCGACGATGAAGCACGCTTACCTAGAAATAACCTATTCACTCTTGACTTGAAGACCCCCAGGTTATAGCTGTCAGGAAATACAGACTCCGGCAGGGAATTCCACTCCTTAGCAGTACGCACAATGAAGGTATTCCCAAACCGTTTAGTGCGTGTGGGTGGGATGTCTACCATGTAACGGTGGCGCATCGCCGTACGTCTTGTAGTCCTATGATGGAACGGGCTTGGCGGAATTAGGCTGTGCAATTCCATCGCACACTCTCCGAAATGTAACCGATAGAAAACCGAAAGGCTGGCAACGCGCCGGCGATGCTCCAGGCTCTGGAGCTTTGACTCAACCAGCGCGTCGTTGCCGATGAGCCTCTTGGCTCGTTTCTCTATAGACTCTAGCGCTTCAAGCTGGTATTTGGCGGATCCGTCCCAGAGATGAGAGCAGTATTCCACACACGATCGAACTTGCGCTTGATATAAGTTCAGCAACTGTTCCGGTGTTTTACTGACTAAAAACCCATCCATGTTCCTTCTTTTCTCCTAAGTTATGTTCTGGGGCCGCAGTATCTCTTTCGAACAACCCACAACCCCGGCAGGCGATGGAAACTATCCACGGTATTCTTTAGGCGTCGGTACCTACAAAATCTAATACGTTGAGTCCTTACTCTTAAGTATTAGGTAGATGCAGCAAAAACAGGTAAGTTCCAAGTAGGAGATGAAGTGTTCTGCAAAAAGCCTCTTCACTAGCTGTAAAAGAACGTCTCATTATCGTCACACGAAAATGATTAATTTCGACTGCATTAACCAAATCAAAGGGTACATTCTTCTCTAGAAAAAAACCTAAACACTTGAATTATGGGTTTACTTAAACTAAGTTCAAAATAACTTCTGAACTTAATCAACAATAAGTCTGACTGACGATTTCATTACAACTCATAGACATAATTATTTAGAGTTCTCTAAGTAGTTTACATTGTTCGTCAGTCATTCAGAGGTTATAAAATTGATTGGACGTCTTCTCATCTGCTGGTGAATTCAGAGGCGTATTATTGAACTTCTTTTCTTAGATTAATTGATTACTTGCCTTGAACTTTAGTCTACTTACTGGTTGTAATCACGACAGCTTAAGGAACCATTCTGGGTTCGATCCCAAGTCTCTGGTACTTAATTTAAAAAAGCATGTTTTTTTTTACTGAGAAGGACATGTGACTATAAGACTGATGGATCTGAATGTTGATGGACGGAGAGCGAGAGGAAGGCTAAACAAAAGATGGATGGATTGTGTAAGGAATGATATGAAGGAGAAAGGAGTAAATGATGCCGTGACGTCTGATAGGGGAGAATGGAAGAAAAAAACGTGTTGCGCCGACCCCAAATAGAATGGGACAAGGGCAGGAAAATGATAATGTTATTATTTACTGAGAAACAAAATCCTGAATAATACAGAGTGTTGGGCCTTTTTACCCAAATGTCGGGACATACTGGCTGGTCTATCCGGCTATTAGGTTGGCGACCTGGAAACCCTACATACAGTAGTACCAACTAATACCACCGATATTTGCACAAGATGCCATTATGTCGCTCACGACGAGAAGTGGAAATATTCACAGATGTTGTAACAATGACATTACACGTTCAAGTATTATTGCTACATCTCAATACATAAACGACATTGTGTGATTGTTCCATGTACCAAATAAAGGGCTTATTTGATTATCCTAATCTCGTAATCCTACTTAATCCTTACTAATATTATAAAAGCGAAAGTGAGATTGTTTGTTTGTTACGTCTTAATGGCTAAACCGATTTTGATGAATTTTAGAGAGATAGTTGGGACCCTGGAAACGGACATAGTTTTTTTTAAAGTGGGATATGAGGGAGAAAGAGGGAAGAGAGGGAAAACTTATCTTTGCTATTACAATCAATACCTGCAAATCTGGAAAAGGTAACTATGTTACCCCAAATTTGACGCGAGCGAAGCCGCGGGCAAATACTAGTAGGTATATATATGGATGAATGGGTGTTTGTTACGTCAAAACGGCTGTACGCTGTATCTTGATGAAATTTGGCACAAATCTAGGTCTGGGATATCACATAGGACCCTTTTTTTTCGATATCACGCAGGCTAAGCCGCGGGCACCAGCTAGTGATGATATACTAAACACATAAACGGTACATCTGATAGTAAGTTTCCATAACCAACTCCTTATGCAATACAGACTTTGACTACCTCGTTGGTTTATAACGGGTAAACAGTGGTAAATACGCGGTCTAATCCAGAATAATACTGTAATCTTAATTACCAAAGTACTCTCACGTAAAAATTGCAAATGAATACAAAATGAAGTCCGAACTCATTAAAGATTCCACTACTTCCATTGAAACTGTGGGTAATGAGTTTGGAAAGGCAAACGTCAAGCAACTTTGTTTCAAGCGCAGTACAGTCTTATCAGAAACAATAGCACTGCGAAATTCACCCTTACCACTGTCATCATAAAGTCGTTGCCAGGCCTTTCAATAATTCACATGCAAAAAAACATCGTCATTCCGAAACGTTTAGGTTCACGTCTCCCCCTCCTTCATTTATTCATAGGATATCAAACTGCAGTAATGATCCTTGGGGGGCTAAATGCTGGAATCATTAGCCTATAGTCATATTATATACCGTCCGATTCCTCGTACAACGGAAGCTAGCTTACCTTGAGTAATCCTTACTTCCTTACTATATTATAAAAGCGAAAGTAAGTTTGTTACCCCTTCACGCCTATATGGCCAAACTGATTCGATTCGATTCTGCAGACGGACATAGGCTAACTTTTTTTTTAAAGTGAGAAATGAGGGAGAAAGAGGGAAGAAAAGAGAAAACATAGCTTTGCCATTATAATAAATAAGGCGCTAGGGCGATAACTACAAGTAGTAGGTACTTGCAAAACAGGGAAGGGGGGAACTGTGTTACCCCGAATTTAACGCGAGCGAAGCCAATGGCAAAAGCTAGTCTTGTATAAGTTAACATAATGGAATTTTTACCTTAATGGTTTTGAGTGCAATTAGAATAGGACATTCAATGGGCTGGACAGAGCCAATCAAATCTGTGTTTTATCTGTGACTTAAAAAGATCATCTCAGACACTACTTACTTTAAATTCAAACTGAAAGCATTTATTTCAAATAGACCTTTTTTTTGCTTGGAGGAGCTCGTGGCTAAATAAATAGAAGCCGCTCGGGTCGATCTTTAGGTTAAACCGCGCTTGCCTAGGTTGGTCTGTGGATGGGTGACCACCCGTTACATACCGAGTTTCCTTCGTGCGTCGGAAAGCACGTTAAGCCGTTGGTCCCGGCTGTCATTTGTAGATCTTTGACAGTCGTTACAGGTAGTCAGTGTTCCCAAAGTCTGACAACCAGTCTTACCAAGGGGTATCGTATTACCCAGTATTAACTGGGTTGTGGAGGTCAGATAGGCAGTCGCTCCATGTAAAATACTGATATTCAGCTGCATCCGGTTAGACTGGAAGCCGACCCCAACATAGTTGGGAAAAGGCTAGGCAGGTGAGACCTTTTTTTTGCTGATATTAAATCATCTAACCCCCGCTGAAAGTCCTGTAGTAACCCATTCCAAAGCGTAGATCTCTATGGAGAAAAATGGGTTAACTCAATGGACACTCTTTTAAATCAACATATATTATTACAAAATCTTTGCTTAAACGCTTATATGCCGGAATTACAAACACAATTAATTACGCAGTGTGTCTAGCGTAGATCTACGTTTCGGCATACAAGGGGTTAATGTATCTAATCTGCATAGTCGTCATGTACGTTGACCAAGATGTTTCTCTGGACCTTAAAAGAGACTATGACCTCTGAGTTTATTTCGGCTGTTTCTTCTCCGATTAGTTGAGTACGAAATACCGGCCTCCTTAAAAAGAAATGACTTGTAAAAGTATTTCTAAAAACCTACTTTTTGTAAAATTAACATCATTAATCGTTTAATGGATGATCGTACTTTTGTTTATATGTGTTTTTTTTATGTTTCATCGTTACGCTGCACTAGAATTTACTCCATGACGTGCGTTTACAAACATTTAAACCTACATACTCAGACAGACAGACAGACCCAGGACCATTACAAGACTTGTAAATCACACATTTTTTTTCTGTGCGGGTATGGAACCCACGACACGCACAGTAGCCAATCTCATAACCACTGAGCCAACCGTGCCGTCAAAATTTGACGACTAAAGACTAAACCTTTAGTGGTTAAAAATTAAATATAGTGTCCTCCTATCATCATCTGTCTAGTTTTTTCCCAACTATGTTGTGGTTGGCTTCCAGTCTAACCGGATGCAGCTGAATACCAGTATTACATGGAGCGACTGCCTATCTGACCTCCACAACTCAGTTAGTACTGAGTAATACGATACCCCTTAATAAGACTGGTTGTCAGACTTTCGGGACTCTGACTATCTGTATCATCTGTCAAAGATCTTCAAATGTCAGACGGGTCCAGAAACTTAACGTACTTTCCAAAGCACGGAGGAAACTAAAAGTACTATGTATGTATGTATGTACTATGTAAAGTATGGTCACCCATCCACAGACCAACCTAGGCAAGCGCAGCTTAATGACAAGCTCTTCTGAATAAAGTACCTACACAAGAGTAAAATACCGTTATTGTTTTGCTAAAAAAATCTAAGGATGAATCTTAATATTCCCCACAGATACTTCTAAACAGTTACCAAGCTGTAATCATACCCCATAAAGTCGGAGATAGAGACACGGGATCGGCGCAGTCGATGTCGGCGCATGCGCAGCGCAATAGATCATTGTTTGGCGTCATTACCACGGGTGGGGCCACCCAGCGAGTGCGCATCGAGTCGCATGCGCGCCTTATAGCTTGTAAGTGGGGACGGGGTTGTGGTGGTAGATGGTACGGTCGCCATTCAACTTTTTTTTCTGACTAAAAAAAATACCGGAAATATATTAAAGCTAGCTTTTGCCCGCGGCTTCGCTCGCCTTAAATTCGGGGTAACACAGTTCCTCTTGCGCCTTATTGATTTGTAATAGCAACGCTGAGTTTCCCCTTTTCTTCCCTCTTTCTCCCTCACATCCCACTTCTTTTTTTAAATTTGCCTATGTCCGTCTCCTGGTTCCCAAATAATCTCTGTTCCAAAATTCATTTTTTTTTTAAATTTGCCTATGTCCGTCTCCTGGTTCCCAACTATGTTCCAAAATTTATCAAAATCGGTTTAGCCATTAAAGCGTGAAGAGGTAACAAACAAACAAACTCACTTTCGCTTTTACAATATTAGTATGGAAGTAAGGATGTGTTGCTTTTCATTGATGCTCTTTACGAAAACATATTCTCTATGACGAAAACGTTGCCCATGAGACACCGCTTGGTAGACAGTTGGATCGTCTTGTCCACATTATTTCCATAAACCAATAAAGCCAAGAGCGAGTCAGACTCGCGAACCGAGGGTTCCGTTCAAACTTGTGACATAAACGGCCATATCTTTTGACTGCGTAGACTTAGAGGGTTCATTTACCTCCACGCGGTCCCGGTAATAAAGGCTCTTGACAGACAAACAACAAAGTGATCTCATAAAGGTTCCGTTTTTCTCCTTGTAAGGTACGGAAACCTAATCTATAATTTTGTCGGACGAGGAGATATATGGCGAAGCGTCACCGTCACATGGTTTCCTGAACAAAGCGCTATACTTCCACCGCCAGTCTGTAGAACTCACAATCTGGATCTCTTCAAAGTTCGCTTTCTTCTAGACAAGCATGCTGCGCGCTGGGCAACATCATCGCGAGCAAGAGGCGAGCCAAACTAAGCCTATCTTCTTCTTTTAATATAGAAATGGATCTCAAAAAGTGTTGGTAAGCGCATAACTCAACAACGCCTGGAAAAAAATGTACTAGTTCTTTTTTTTTAATATTCGTTGAAGTCCAAGGATGACTTTTACGGCGAGAAAAAATAACTTGATGCAGTACCTACCTAATAGGTTTTTGTGTAGTTTAGGTAGAAAATTACAATTTTTTAAATTGCACAGCTATGTTTAGTAAAACCAGCCAAGTGCGAGTCGGACTTTCGCATCGATGGTCCATACAGACGGACAACAAAGTGTAGTTAGTGTACCTATAAGAGTTCCGTTTTTTCCTATTAAGGTGCGGAACCCTAAAAATTATAAACATTGACTTATATGAACATGTCGAACAATTGGACGTAACCATGTATGGCACACTGCTACTTTTAGACGTAATTTTTTGCAAACTAGGGAGAGCAAAAATTAAAAAAAAAAACACATCGCTTTATCGCACGTTAAACATCGTAAGTATGTACATAATGACAGTGTATTTGAGTATGTGACATCAATTTTCGCGGCTTCCTACATATCTGATAAAATACATAATTAATTTGATGTTCAAAAATTAACATTGTCACAGTGCAAGTGTCGATAATGTTGATGTGTAAACGGGACATGCATCAATTTGATTATGTAAATTATCTTTTCCCTGCATGGCGGCTTCATACTTATTTAATTTATTATAGGCTACACAACAGGCATATCATAAAAAATAACCTTCTTCTTTCCATTCTTTTTTCTCTCTAGTAGTATTTCTGCCCAGTCCTTTAAGTAGGAGTCAATCTTCTTCTGGACCTGCTGCGTCGTCGATTCCTGTTATTCGGAACCCAGTCCCTAAATATTTTTGCCTTATTCTTATCCTATTAACATTCTACTAGCAGCCAGTACTAGGCTGCTTAATAATACTTTAAAAAAAAAACAACCGAGCGTTGTACAGACGCCTGCAAGCCACCCGAAACTGTAAATTTTTCCCATTGAACCTATTACTTTAGAAATAAGGTCGAAAATCTATCAAAGAAATCTGACAGATTGTAGTAGCCACTCAAGCGTCCATGGCTAATAAGGTATCCAAAATCAAAGGAGCGTTGTACGTCCAAGCCGCGCAACCAATATACCCTTGAACGTCCAGATACGCGCGGCCCTGAATCAAGCGCTACCGCGCTCGCATGCTGTGACAAAAACCTACATAACTACATAACCACAATAGCTAGGGTAATGAAAAAAACAATAAAAAAATTATAGAAGAACACACATTTAACCTATGTATATTTAATTATCTAAAAATCTAATTTAAGATATTAAAAACGGGTGTAAACCTTGAATTTGGAGAAAAATAAACATATAAATTTTATTAATTCGTACCACAACGCAATAATATTGTTTATTTTACCAATAAAACAATCTCACAACAAACAAGACGTAATGTCCTTTCATTTGGTGCATGGATGTTTAAGTTTTGTTAACGTTAAGTACTTAAATTAATCAAAACAAAACACCTCTGTTTATAATTTTAACCTGATGTGTCGGAGTGATTTCGACTCGCTCGCGAATGCAAAATATAAGCAATATGGCCGCCTAAGGCCTCCCACACACTTTTACGCAACTTAAAAAAAGGTAGTAATGCTTTTTAGTTGGGGTTTTAAGTAAAACGCTAATAATATCTCAGAAAAGGTTGTTAGTGTTTTTCCAATAAGCCTGTAATGCGCATGGTATATTACGATTATGACATCAATATTTTCAAAAACAACTAAGGAAATAAGCGCAAATTCGTATACCGATACCTAGTTAGTGATTTTTATTAAATATGAGAATTAAGTAAATTGTCAAAACACACTAGGAAAATAAAATCAGTAGAAATCTTAGAACATATCCTTCATGTTAGTAAAGCGAAATTAAAAAATTGAGCAAAATCCGACAATCATAAAAAAACACAACATTAATAAATCACAAGAACAAAAAGTGTGAGATAAAAGCATGATGAAACACCACCAAGCAAGCGAATAAAACATTACATACAAAACAGCAAAAATATTGCAAACATATTTTGTCGTTTGTACCGACCCTTATTTTGAGCCATTGTAGTTACGTCCGTGGATACTGAACCATCCACATCAAAAAACCTGAGGAACACAATGATATTTTTAAGGAATCTTCCACGAATACAGTATAATTATTTACGTTTTTAAAGTGCATTATTATGTTTATTACGAACTATTACTCGTTCTTTAAATATTATTTTACTGAAACACAACGTAAATAGAACTAAAATTTGATCGAGTACTGAAGAGCGACAATTTTTTTAGAAACACCTATACTTTGAATTCAAAATATGACTCAATTTTACAATTAAAACTGTGCTATGTATACATAATTATAAAGCACAAATCATCTAGTTTATTTTGATGTATAATCTAAGAAAAAATAAATAAAATTCAAGTACTTACGACATAATCTAAAAACACTTGTTGACCTTACACCACAGAACAACACACTGCGACTGAAGAATAATATTTTTTAACCATTCGTCAAGGCTATATTATACTGCCATCTGTTTCTTGTTTTGAGTATTTCTTTAGCTATCGATTCAACTAACAAAGTTCTCAAGCAGTACCGTAGATTTTATAAAAGTAGTCGCTATGGCTAATGAAGTATCCAGGACGTACAACGCTCCCTTGGTTTTGGATACCTTATTAGCCATGGACGCTTGACTGGATATTAGTTGCGCGGGCTGGACGCTTGAGTGGGTAGCTTGATGTGCAGGCGTCTGTACAATAAGGAACATTTATAATTCGATGATAAGTTCTAAGTAGGTACCAGGTTTTAATAGAGATCTCGCAGTTTCTAGCCCTTAAATTATTTGAAATAAGACTTTAATTACCCATAACTATGATTTACAGCATCATATTATTCCAGTGTCTTAGTTGCAGTTTAGAAATAACTGCCATTTGACTAGTTAGCCTATCTTTTGAACAATTATCTACTTATTAAAAACCGTCATATAATTTACTCTTTTGTAATGATATTTTTTTTTGCACAGAAGCTCTTTTGTAAATCAACAATTAGGAAGGTTTCAAAAAGACGTCTAATAGGGTATGGCATATTATTTTTAAATAAATTTTATTTGCAGTCGGGCAATTCTTTGGAATCGCAATAAAAAAAAATATAAAATCGAAAATGTGTTGGTAAGTGCATAACTCAACAACGCCTGGACCAATTTTACCAATTTTTTTAATATTCTTTGAAGTCCTAGGATGGTTTTTATCGTGAGAAAAAATCGATAGGGTAGATAGGGTACAAATGCATGCCGGACACAACTAGTAGGAAATAAAATCGTCGTGAAAATAAAAAGAAACCAATAAAGTCAAAAGCAATCGATTTCTTGGGACATGCACGACGTTTAAAAAGCAGGTGGGCCGGACATATTCCAAGATTAAACGAGGAGAGGTGAAGCAGAGCTAGAGCTGGCCCACAAGGAACGAGAAAGAGAGGAAGACTAACGTTAATATAGCTAGGGGATATTGAGGGAACAGCTCATAATATATAAATGGAAATATGACATGGTTGTCGCAGCGGTTAAGCGTTTGGCAGCTGCGGTTCGTATCGTGGGTTCGATCCCTGCATGGAACAAATAACTCTCTCTTTCTCCCCTTTTTCTATTATTTTTTATCCTATGTCCGTCTCCAGGGTCCCAACTATTTCTGTACCAAAATTCATCAAAATCGTTTGGGTCATTTAGGCGTGGAGATGTAACAAACAAACTTTGTGTGGCTTTTTTTCCAGAAGCTCTCCTATTTTTTTTTTAAATCCAATTTTTTTTCTTTACTTTTATTTTGTATCTAGCTTACTTCAAATCCTGTAGCTACTGTTATATTTGCATGTCACACTTGTAAGTTTTATTATTCTAATTGTGTATATTCGTACTGCCGAGCCACAAGATAAGTACAAGCGCTGCTTAGTTTGTGGCTCACCGACAATGTTGATTACTTTTTCTTCTTTTGATAAATAACCTTATTACCTACTTATTTTGCCCGATCTAGAAGTCAAACCCAAAATCTCAGGCACAGCAGTCGCGCTTACACCAACTTCGACCAACGAGGCCACAAGCACAACAGAAACATCATAACATATCTGAAGAAAAGCGTCCGTAAGCAATACCTACAACTTGTTTTTGTTCGTTGTAAATATTGTATTCAATTAATATTCAATTTCTAACATTTTAATTGCACTCCTTCTTTCTATATGCTGTTCTACAATATTAACGTCTCTGGGGGTCTACCAGTTACCTTCATCGGCACTAATCTATGAAGACATTGAATCAAAACAATTCCGTTTAAAAACTTATGAGCCGTAAATCCTAGACAAAGCTTTTTATGATGACCTTAAACGTAAACTCGCGACTTATAAGCTGAATAAAAGAATAAGAAGCAGGCACCCATGTACAGAACCACAAATGCCGACTATTGCCAATTCCAGTGTTTTAGAAAGAACATAAGAAATAATACGACAATACAGTCTTGCACTGAGCTATTGTAGAATACTTTGTAGGCCTTTCTATGGACTTAAATAGGGTAGATAGCGGAAAATTATTTTCTACGAAAACTTTTAGGTACTGTGGTGAATTTTCTTAGTTAAATCTTTCGGTTCTGAAAGGGTTAAAAGAAGTCTTGGTACTTAAAATAAATATTTATTTAGTGATAGTAACTAAAGAATGGCTAAGCCATCACCAAAAACTAACTTAAACTGCATTTTTTTAAAAGGAATTTTCGAAATCGGTACATAAATGACAGAGAAATCGCGTAACAACATACGAAAACAAAATACATTTAATTTTTTTAAAGTCCTTTTTTAGTAAACAGTTTTGGTCATCGTGCGCAGGGGTTGTGTTGTAGTTGATCTGCTAATAAATATAAGTAACAATGGAAAGTTCATACTCGCTAAGAATTCGTGTTAAGATAACATAGTTCCATAATTAAAGAGGCAGAAATACAACTTAAAAAAGAAAAAAAAACCTGACTTCCAAAAAAACACTAAAAACGCTTATATTTTTGTTGTAGTTCATCTACTGAAAGAAGGGGCCAGCAAGTACCTGGTGCTACGATTCTTTTAGTTCCTTAGCGAAAAAAAACATATAACAATAAAGCTAGCAATGATGGCCCCGGAGACTTCAGGAGCTAACTGATCACAGCAAAGCCTTCACAAACATCCTATTGGCACTACAAAAGCAAGGCCATCATAACATTTTCCTGAATTCATTGATACCACACGCTAAGAGCTGTAACGGCTTTTTGAGCTAGTCCAAAGATGACACAAGTTAATATTACAGTCTTTTTTATTTTTTTTTTAGTCTGTGACCCACAGCTGGACAAAGACCTTCCCCAGCTAGGTACCTACTTCGGCTATTTTAACAAATTGTGCCCGCTTTTTTAGTACCTACCCCCTTCGGAAAATGGCGCGAGTTTACATATGTAAGTATATATTAGGTACTCAAACTTCAACCGACATTTTCCTAAACCATTTTAACAATAAAAAGGACCCTCCCCAATCCAATCAGAACCCACCTACGCTACAAACCGATCTAATGCAATCGTCACGTATCGTTGATTGCGTCACTTCGGCAACGATCGGTAATGATCGGCAATCATCGGGCCACGACGTCACCTTTCGCACGGCCGATCATTGGGGCCAATTCTTTTGTTTGATAAGTGTGTATAATGGCCGCGGTCACGTTGGATGCTATCAATCATTTGGACATGATGACGATGGCCCGTAGAGGCGCTAGGCTTTGAGGTATTGCGGAGATATTTCCTAAAAAAACAAAACCATTCAGTTGGTATAACAGTTGCAGTCTTACAGGTTTGGTAAAGTGTCATTGAAGTTTCCATGGGGAATTTTTCAGTAGTAGCTTCAGAGTTTGCATAGGTGCCCCGTTAATGATCACCCCCTATTACTAAGACTTTAACATAACGATTGAAATGAGGTACTTCGGACTTCTTTCTGCCTTAGCCTTCGGAGATTCCAAGTATAATGCTACATTATGCCCAACAAAACACAACAAACGTGTGTTTTTGACAACACGGTTAGCGCAGTAGCTGAGCGATCCTATGAGCGGGCTTGATCCCCGCATGAACAAATATTTGTATGGCCTATAGTTGTTCCGGGTCTGGCTGTTTGTGTATGTGAGTTTAAATGATTGTAAACGCACTCACGATATAGAAGAAATTTCCTAGTGTGGGTCAACAATTTTTATAACAAAAAGTTATGATATTTCGGGAATCCAACCCAAGACTTCATGCTCAGGAGTCTCGCTTGCGATCACAACACCAACGAGGCAAGATTTACACAGCATTTGCAAGGATCTCCATACAAGACGTAAAATGGTCCTGCCGGGGTTGCGGGTTGTTCGAAACCTGCCGGAGTTGCGGGTTGTTCGAAAGAGATATCGCGGCCCCAGAACATAAAGGGCAATAGAACGAGCATAGATGGGTTTTAGTCAGTAAAAGTCTGACACTCACCCCGCAAAAAAAGACGCAACATGGTCACCCTTATGATTATGTATTAGTATAGATGATGGACGTCGTACAAGTTAGTTTTATGGGCGTTTACCGTCAGACTCGTCATGTACCTGAGGTGCTGGTACAGACAAGATAACGCAAATTTCTAAATGAGACTATTAACGGTGTATATGTGTGTGTGTCAAATTTCATTCGGATCCGTTCAGCCGTTCTGGCGTGATTGGGTGACAAACACCCATAGCCCATTTTTCACATTTAAATATTACTTACCCATTTAATAATAGCAAGATTATCCAGACAAAAATACTTGTTGGAAATGAAAGTATACGAATGAAATTTTGGTTTCGAAATCTTAATTATTTCGACTAAGAGTGCTCACTATGAAATTACCTACAGCTTAATTCACAACCTTTGTTGAAGTCTGGACGGCCCAAAACTTATCTGAAAAATAATGTTGTACCTACATTTTCGTTATACAATTTAGAATTTATCTGGAACTAGCTTTTGCCCGCTTCGCTCGCGCTATATTCGGGGTAACACAGTTCCCCTTTCCTGATTTACAGGTACCTGCTACCTGTAGTTTTTGCCCTTGCGCCTTATTTATTGTAATAACAATGCTAAGTATTCCCTTTTCTGCACTCTTTCTCCCTCATATTAGCCATTTAGGCGTGAAGACGTAACAAACAAACTCACTTTCGCTTTTATAATATTAGTAAAGATAAGGATGTTGCAATCTATACAATGCACATGAGGCCCTGTACCACGAATATTGGCAACACAGTGTCCATCAAGTAAGTAATGACTTTATAAATAAACGTTTTTACTAAACTGTAACCAGTAACTGACTAGATAGTTCCCACGGCTCTGTATTAGTATAAAACATGGTTCTAATAACATGTATATTTAATGATCTCATCTTCAATTTTGTCGGTACACTCCATCGCGGCGCCATCTAGCGGAAGATACAGCTGTACTTGGAAGTGACGTACCATAGATAGATACCCACCTATAATTATATATTTTTTAACTTTAATCATTGATTATGTGCATGTTTTAGCAAATAGTGGATTATCATCCAAATGTGACATTCAATGTTTTAGTGCTCCTTTTAGTCTGAATTAAATTTAAATTGATAGTTAATTAGGCATTTGACTTCATAAAACTTAAATTTTCTTCCATTTTATTTCGACTACTCGTAATATTTTATTCTGAAATTCATTAATTTTTGCTGACTAAAATATGCACATAGCAGAATAACAAAACAGTTTTGCCTATATGGCTGCAATAATACAGGCTTAAACCGCTCTCTAATCTCAAGTAGCAATTTTAACTTATAATAAAATTCTCGTTGAAAACAATCCGAGACTAACGTTCCGCTACTTAGACAAGAATGAAATT
This sequence comes from Ochropleura leucogaster, assembly GCA_958449745.1. NCBI lineage: Eukaryota > Metazoa > Arthropoda > Insecta > Lepidoptera > Noctuidae > Ochropleura > Ochropleura leucogaster. The sequence continues at coordinate 5,697,391 of OY288223.1, read as the reverse complement.
ACGTTGGAAGCCATATAACATACAGAAGTACCCGCGTGCTCAACAGCGCTTCCAATTAGAAAACTTAATGAAATTGCACCAAAAACGACCTTTAAGTAAACATACATTCCTGGTTTTATATCGCACCGTTAAGACGGATTGTTGGACTACCACACAGCCTTATGCTAGAGAGAGAAAGAAGATGTTTATGTCCCACTCTCGGGAGGAGCTTGCCGTTGGTGTGGCCCACGTTGTTAGTCGACTCTATGTGAGGTCTCGATCATAATTTATTAACCGGGCCCCACAAATACCAACTCGAAATATACCGGAGAAATGGCGATATGAATTATTATTAACCTTTTTTTCATCTTACACGCTTTATAACGGTGTAAATTCATGCTAATTAAGATATCCGAATCTTCTATTATTCATGTTGATGAGTGATCCCATTTTTTTTTTAATTTACACTCTGGTTTTAAATTCGACTTTCACCTATTAAGTGTGTTATTACGGGGCATTTTCAGAATTTGTTTTTGTTTCGGCTACTAATTTTATTGCGTTATCGTGATATTTTAATGTTTGTAACATAACGTTGTTTGTATGTGAAAGCGTTTTATGTGTATGAGGCGTGTCAAAGTGCACTCGTCGAGCAGATTAGAGTTCACGGTGTGTTCGGCAATGGATGTTACCTGCATCCGATAATACTTTGAATTACCTACTCACGTGAACTCGCATCTAAAATTGATATTTACTTGACATTAAGTAATTGCTCTTTGCTCTGATTTTGTTTTTGGTACGAACTAACTGACTGGGACAAACATACTTAGCGCAATCTTGACGACACGGTTGACGCAGTGGCTGAGCGATCGACTGCTGCGCTGCGTGTCGCGGGTTCGATTCCCGCACGTAACAAATATTTGTATGACCTGCAGATAGTTTTTTCAGGTCTGGCTGTTTATGTATGTGAGTTTAAATGTTTGTAAACGCACCCATTATACAGGAGAAATTCCTATTGTCCCCACAATAGAAATTTCTCCTGTATAATGGTTGCGTTTACAAAGTTTTATAAACAAAAAGAATCTTGTCAGACCAATCTTCAGAAAAAGGCAGGTGGTTACTTAGGTACTCATATCTAAGAAACATGTTACTTAGTTAGCCTTAAGAGAAATGAATAGCCCTCGCAACGCTGTCAGTGTTGTGTGCATTTCCTTTGCTCATAGATCTGCTATTTATCCTTGCCCAACCCTTGCTTAACCAGATGGTCTGCCGCTGAGTCAAAGGCTTTAAACTCCCCAATAACATGATCCAGCCTGTTCCCAGATGCCATCCTCTCAATGTCACTGTTAGTCGAAGTCCGAACCCACAGGGGGTGCCCATAGCGAGCCTAAACTTAGTTTTGAGGACACAATAGTATAGTCCGGTTAAATAGTAAACATCCTTCTAGAGTTGATCTGTGATTGGCTGCTACTGACTGCCTCGTTGGTCTAAGTCGCATGCGCGACTGCTCAGCATGTGGTTTTAGGTTCGATTCCTGAGTCGGGCAAAGTGTTGTTGGGTTTTTCCATCAGGAATTTCTCAGCAGTAGGCACAGAGTCTGGATTTGTACCCGATTGATGGCAATAGGGGCAACATCTGACTTAAAGACATTACTTGCGAAATGGTATGGTACCATTAGCTACACCTCTGCCTAACCCTTCGGGGATTACAGCCGTGGTGGTGTGTTTATTATTTGTCTATCACCATCAAACATCCTCAAACGATCCTGTAAGATACCAGTAACGATTTGGTAGTAATATGACCAGGGGCGTAGCTACCGCCGTATCAATTATACGGGGCCCCCGGGCCACGGGGGCCTCACTATTGTCCATAGAGGCAGAAATTTTAGAAAAACTAAAATCATCATGAACCAATTCAGCTATGAATGATTTAATAAATCAGTTTGCCGAAAAAAGGCAAGGAGAGAATATTTAAAACTTGATTTTTATTTGTAAAATGGTTAAATTATGTTATGATAAATAAATATTTCTTTTCACAATTTTTTTTTTGTGAAAAATCTTTACCCCCATATAAGGGCCTTCAAAAAATTTTTTTATACGGGGCCCCGACAAGGCACGCTACGCCACTGAATATGACATCATAGGTGAGTAATACATAATTATATAGATATCAAAATTAAAATAATAAGAAAGCTCATGCATGTCGCGGTATAAAATGGCAGTCAGAAAGATGTCAATATCACACCAGTATATAGGTAACATATGTTTTTGATTGTGAGCAGACGATTTTAATAATCCTTATCAGTATTACTTTTAATAAATGCGAAAGATTGGATAGATCCGTTCAGCCGTTCTAGCGTGATTGAGTAACGGATCTAGATAAAATTTGCCACAGACATAATTATGATATGGTCTGGTATAGTATGTAGGTACATATGCTGTGTTTTATCCTGGGCTACAGCTAGTGCCTAATAAACATAAAGTACCTGGATGAAAAAAAAACAAATAACGTATCTTAGGTAAGGGCAAAAGTACCTATTAATTTCATCTGCCTAGCCTTCTTTTGTCAACAGTGTAAGGGACGGCAGGCTGGTTTCCTGTCTAAACGAATGCAGCTGAATACCAGTAAATACCTATTTTTCATGGAATGGCTGCCTATCTAACCTCCACCAGCCAGTTAGTAGCACGATAAGAGAGAGTAATACGATACCCTTGGTTGTCAAACTTTCGGGCCACTTAGGTTTATTACAAAGGACAGCCAGTGCTTTCCAAAGCATGGCGGAAACTCGATACCGATATAGGTAACCATATGGTTATATAGGTATCGAGTTTCCGGTATATATCCAGGTTACCTATTCTCGGAAAAGCTTTGGCAAGCACTGCTCAACCTTGAAGATCGGCCGGCTAATATTATTGAAAGTCACAAATAAAATATCGCAGCTTTTAGGCTGTCATAAATCTTATTTGCGGTCTACTTTATCCAATAAAATACCTATCGAATCAATCACTAGTAACTACCAGTTTGAAAACTATTTTCCCGCTAAAACGAAATAATTGCAGGTAGGTTGAACATTTTTCCAATGTCATGGTGCCCAACACTTTGGTTTTAAATGGATGGTACTGGCTAGTCTTTGTATTGTTTTAAGCTTGGAAAAAAACTGTAGTTGTAACATAAGGCATAAAGTTATTTAGAACGTAAGATATACAGAAAAAAATATAAAATAAACACCGACGTTGCAAAAGTATTTGCAGCTGCCGATATTACTGCCACCTAGCGGCGAATAGCAACATTAAAAGTGAGTGCATCCGTCGAGTTTGTCAATACCATCCATTAGTAGATGGCAGTGCTAAATTGTGTTCTCATTGGTTATATTTTTATAAAAGGTTACATGTGATATGTAAATAAAAACAATCATAAAATTATACAATTGTTACTAATAATTGAGAACCAAAAGAGTAAAAGAAAGAAAAACATAAACAAGACAAAAAATTATGACTCACAATTAAAACTTTAAGTAACATTGACTAATTTGACAATGACATTATTGACATTTTGTTATTTTCACGATTTGTTTTGAAAGCGTAGCCGGCTAGCCGGTACTTGGCCAATTTAATTAGTATAAATATTATCAAAAGAAAACATCATGAATAATCAGTTAATAGAAAAAATCATAACAGCAAATAACCTACCATGCCCTCAATTTACATATGAAAATCCAGTGCTCGATAGAAACGTGGCGAAAGCACTTTCAAAAAGTTTCGTAAAAATACTCAACTTGTCACAAACAAATTCAAAAGTTAACAACAATCTGCGTCTATCGATACTAGAAAATATAAGAAAAATGTGTCAAGTTGAACCAGAAAGCCACATTAAGGTCAATGAAGACTTCACTACTTTATTATTGGAATTCTATGAACAAATAATCAGAGATGCATCACCTATATGTAATGAATCAACAGAAAGAAGTCTAGATGCATTTCTTATTCGAAATTTAAAGGATATGAACCTCAGCAGCAGTCACAAGTCGCCATTGAATCCAGAAGTGATCCAAGCTTTAGTAAATTTAAATCAAAATGGAGTGTACCTTGAAATGTTACTGAAGGATATTATCCACTGGAATAGTAGTGTGACCAAAAATATTCGGATATTAAATAACTTATGGTCATGTGATAGTATAATTACAGTGAGCCATACAGCTGAAGATGTTTCAATAAAATTAAAACCAGAAATTGAAAAATGTATATTAGAAATCTGCAACCATATATTGAATGAGGTAGATCCAAATATAGACTGCATGTTTAATTCAGATAATACTCTTAAGAAAATTGTAAAAAAGGCATCTCATTCAGCTAACTGCTTTCAAATATGCTGTGGTGTACTCAACTATTTATTTATCATGACAAACTTTGATAAGAGAATACAATTGTTTGTTCAAACATTTATCCAACATGTAAAAGAGGGCTGTTCTTGTGATTCATTTTCTGTGTTATATCCTACACATCTTAACCACATAATAGTATTATTAGACTTAGATATAATTGAACTGTCATCATCATTACAGAAGAGTTGTATTGAATCTACACTTATATATCTGTCCGAGATAAAGACAAAATCAAATAATGATTTTATAATGCTATTGTCTCACTTTCCCCAGTGGTTTGCTATTTATTTTAAATAACAATAATGTTTATGAGCTTGGTGATCTAACAGGCAGAGAAAAGTAAAGAAATATTATTTAATATAATACTTTTTATTTATGAAGTAACAAAACTCTATGCTAATTAGCTGATAAGTGTTGCTTAAAGCTAAGTATGAATGAAACATACTAGGACATATTAAATAAGTAGAAAACAAACATTTTTTATTATGGCAAACCTAGTCTGCTGCAACAGCACAGCATGGCAAACTAGGCCTAATTTAAATAACAAAATCTCCATAAAAGAAAACACAACCTGCAAAATATAATTTATAATAATGAGTGTTGAGAACAGGATAATTTTAGAGAGCAATGAAACCACAAGTTCAGCTTTTCATATATTGCAGCACATGTTTTTTCACAGACTGACTTTTTCTTAAAACAAAACATAAAACAATGACAGTCAAAAAGAAGAAATATAAAATTATTAAAAAGTTTGGTAGCTGGTCGCCAACATGGCCCCCGACGGTGTGAAGCACCAATTTACTGGCCGGCGACCAACAATACCACCTTTCGAGTGGGTCGTCGCAGCACGCCCCCCTTCGTGGTGACGTCCACAACTCTGACGATGCCATCTTTCCCCGGGTGCACTGCCGCGATTCGCCCTCGGGGCCATTGGTTCCTGGGTAGCGTGCCATCTGCAATGAGGACTAGATCGCCCACCCTTAACGGACGAGTCTCCTGCAACCGCCTTCTAGGTGTGAGCGTGGGTAGGTACTCGAGCACGAAGCGCTGCCAGAAGTGGTCTGCCAGCCTCTGCGCTTTCCTCCAGTTAGCACGTCGAAACAAGTCGGCGTCGTCGAAGACATTAATGTCTGGCTCGCTGCTTGGGCTTCCGATTAAAAAGGTGAATGGAGTCAGGGCGTACTCTGCGTCTGCATCCACAGAGACGTGCGTCAGTGGTCTTGAGTTGATAGTACACTCGGCCTCTAAGAGCAGGGTGTTTAACACATCTTCCTTTGGAGTCCGCTGCTTCAATGTGACTGCGATAGCATTTTTCACCGAGCGGACTAGCCGCTCCCAACAGCCCCCCATAAATGGCGCGGACGGGGGTATGAATCGCCATTCGATTCTTTTATTGGCGCAGAAGTTGAACAGCTCTGGCAGCATTTTTGCTGCGCCAATGAATGACGTTCCGTTGTCAGAGTATATCCTAGTCGGGCATCCCCTTCTCGCAATAAACCGCCTGAGTGCCATCAGGGCGGAGTCCGATGATAATGTCTCCACTATCTCTAAATGCAGAGCTCGCACTGTCAAACATGTAAAAAGGGCAATCCATCTCTTGGCAGTGCGTCTGCCAATAGCAACGTTCAGAGGGCCAAAATAATCCAGCCCTACGTATGTGAAGGGGCGCTGGTGATGTGCTAATCTGGCTTTTGGCAAGTCTCCCTCTGGTGGTGATTCCGGCTTAGCCTTCCGGTTGCGGCAAAACTGGCATCTTTGTGAAGTTCCTCTGACGGCTGGTCTGAGGCTTAGAACGTAGAACCTCTGGCGCAGTTCATTAACCACTAGCTCGTTATGTCCGTGGGCGTATCTGGCATGATAGGAGTGTATCAGTAGCTTGACGATAGGATGTCGGCCATCCAGGACAATCGGGCGTGGCTCTACATACTCTGCGACGGCAGTGCGGCCAGAAAGGCGTAGGAGCCCATCTTCACCGAACAAAAGCGACAGGTTCCGAAGCCTACTATCATTCGAAACGGGACGTGCTGTTTGAACGTGCATCAAATCTTCGTAAAAAGAATCTATTTGGACTTTACGAAATAAGTGAACCTCCGCAACGTTGAGGTCTACAACGGAAAGGGCAAAAAGGTTACGAGCATCTCGAAGTGCTTCTTGAGTGAATTTGGAATTTGGGTGCAAAATTGATCGAAACTTGTCAATACACTGATGGGTTCGCGCTGTGGCACGAAGTAACCGGGTCCAACTGCTAAAGCGTTGGTGATCCGCTACTACCGGTGAAGGTAGTTGTCGCGGTGAGGCAACTATCAGTCCCACCGATTCCGAAGCTCGTTTAAGTTCTTCGGTTACCGGAGGGATGGCACACGTCGGTTCACATGGCCAGTCAGAGGGTGGAGACAAGAGAAATGCGGGTCCTGTGAACCAACGTGAAGAAGTCGTGAAATTGTGAATGTCTCGCGTAGCGTCGTCTGCGACATTTAAAGCCGTGGGGACGTATCTCCAACTGTGGATGTTTGTTGTTTCAGCTATCTCTCCCAATCGAAACGAAACAAAGGCTTTAAACGTGCAAACGTCGCTACGAAGCCACTTTAGAACGGTTAGAGAATCCGTCCAAAAATAAACTTCATTTGGTGGTCGTCTGTGAGCTTCAGTGACGTACGCGCTGAAACGCGAAGCGATTAGGGCAGCTTGGAGCTCCAATCTTGGGATTGAAACGGGTTTCAGTGGCGCCAGCCTACCCTTTCCCCCTACCAGGGATAAGCTTACGTTGTCAGCTTCGTCTGTGAAGCGCCAGTAGACCACACAGGCGTACGCGCGTTCACTAGCGTCGGCAAAAACATGAAGTTGGGCATTCTTAATGCGCCCGGTGTCGCGAAAGTAGCATCGGGGAACAGAACTGTTGCTTAATTTTTGAATTTCGAGCAACCATCTTTTCCAATCTTCAATCAAATCAGCCGGCAGTGAATGATCCCAGTCGATGCCCAACTTCCAGGTTTTCTGGAATAGTGCGCGGCCTTTCATAATAACGGGAGTTAAAAAACCTAAGGGATCGTAGACTGACATCAATAGAGACAATGCTGAACGTTTTGTATACTTAGTAGGGGCCTTTGGAAGGTTCTTGGCGAAACAAAGATTGTCCTCACTGGTGTTCCACGTAAGACCTAATACCCGAATTTGTGAGGGAGAAGTCGGACCTAAACTCACCGTATGTGAAGCGTCTGTTGCATGTAAGTCTGCAGGGATTATCGCTAGGGCTTCCTTACAATTCGAAACCCAAGAACGCATCTCGAAGCAAGCAGCTTTATGTATGGACCATATTTCAAATGCTCGCTGAGCCGCCTCACTGATGCTGTCAAAACTCCCTAAGAAATCGTCCATGTAATGGTCCTCGACGATGGACCGCACGGTGTCCGGGTATCGTGACTGGAATTGACTAGCATTTTTATTTTTCACCCAAAGCGCAGTACACGGGCTAGATGCGGCGCCGAATATCATAGAGGACATACGGAATTCCTGGAGTGGCAAACCGGGGCTATCTCTCCATAAAAAACGTTGGGAGTCCCTATCCTCCAGTCTAATTTTAATTTGCGGGAACATCTCTTTGATATCTCCCGACAAGGCAACCGGGCCTTCCCTAAACCTCATCACGATGCTAAGAAGCGGCTGCAATAGGTCCGGTCCAGTCAGAAGAAGCGAATTGAGGCTGACACCTGCACACTTTGCTGCTGCATCGTGGACAACGCGCAGCTTCTTCTTATGTGGGTGGGTAACTCCAAAATGTGGAAGATACCACGGGACCTGGCCGGACGGTGGACCCGAACATAATTCAGCGTACCCTTTGCTTATCATTTCTTGAATATTTTGCTTGTAGGCATCGGCATAAGCACTATCCTTAGCCATTTTACGCTCGAGGCTAACAAATCTAGATAAGGCTAGGTCGCGGCTTTTAGGGACGGTAGAGATGTTATCGCGCCATAATAGGCCCGCTTCGTACCTACCAGAATTTAAGCGCTTGGTAGACTCCTCTAAAATGTTTAACGCACGTTGTTCGCTAGCGCTACGATGGTCTGCCTTGGTTATCCCTATAGAGTCCAGTCGAAAGTATTCCTTGATGAGGTTGTCCAGTGAGTCATTGTCGACGGCGACTGAAATATGATTAACGGAAGTGGCGGCGTAAGGTCTACTAGAAATATAACCGTAGAGGACCCAACCAAGCGCGGTGCGAGCGGCTGCAGGTTGTTTACGAGTGCCGTGACGAACCTCTGAAGGAAGCGACATGTGCCAATTGTCCGCACCTATCAACAACATGGGCTTCGCATCATCATAACAGACGACGTCCACTAGATCAGATAAGTAATCGTACCTGGCTACATCGTCTAAGCGTGCTGTCTGCCTTTTAATGCCCAAGTTGGGAATGGTGCGTGCTCGGATGTCAAAACTGTCCGTACCATATCGACCCTTTACTAGGATATTAACATATCTCACATCGGCCTGCGTACTCAATCCACCAATGCAGTCAATATTCAGCCTACACATAGGGCCCTCAGCTCCCACTGACTCCGCCACAGACTGATCCAATAAAGTCACGGAGCTCCCGTCGTCAAGAAGGGCATATGTATTAACGCTTCCAAGGGGTCCAGAAATAGTGACTGCTACAACCTTTAAGAGTGGCTTAAGGCAGGATGACTTCAGTGGAGTAGAGTTGTGGGCCACGGTGACCGTTCGCTGCTCTTCCTTCGACGTGCTTGGTTTCTGCGCGTTGAGGCTGAGGATTTCCGCGGCTGAGTGTATCTCGACATGGGCTGTCGTCACAGGTTGGGGTCTATGCAAGAGGGTGTGGTGCCGCCTCTCAGCCGGGCAGCCTTCGAACTCACACTTCTTCTTGCAGTGGCGATATTGGTGCGAACCCTTTATAAGACATCTACGGCAAACCTTGTTCTCCATCACCCATTGCCACCGATCGTCCAGAGGCAGAGACTTAAAACCTTCACAGTCGCTAACCTCGTGCTTACCGTTATGGCAGTAATGGCATGAATAAAAACTTTTCGACTTTGACGTGACGTTTGACACTGTCGCAATTGCGTAAGTTTTGTCTCTTGTGGTTTTGATGGGATGACATTGACCTTTGACAAGATTCGGCTCTGACACTATGACATCAAATTTAATTTGTAATTTTGCCTCGATTTCAAGAAAATCGGCCAAAATCTCCAATTTAAACTTACCGGAGCCAACTCTCGATGATGCAAAATCTCTCCATTTAGATCTGAGGAGTGGGGTCAACTTACCTAGGATGATGTTGAGAAGGTCCGGTGAAGCAAGGTGCTCGGGCAGATCCAGCAAGCGGATGACTTCGACGCAATTACGGACGCGACAGGCAAAGATGTTAAGCTCTCTCGCAGACTCATAAACACTTATTTTAGAGAGGGTTTTGACCTCAGAGATCTGGTGGAGTACGATGACTTCCGGTTGAGCGAACCTGGTCTCGAGCGCTTCAACGATCTGCTCCGGGTCATCAGCTGCTATTAATCTTATGGAGACTGCCTCTTTAGCAGCACCGTGCAGCGCCGCGCCAAGTCGTGTGATGTTGTCACTAGGAGAAAAGTGCGCCTTGGATTGTTCATAGGACTTCTTGAAGTGAAACCAATCCGAGACGCGACCATCAAACTTAGTTATATCACAAACCTTTGTTGTCCTCTTCCCTGAGCCTCTAATAGCGTCGACCAGCTGATTAAATGATGTACTTAGATCTTGGCAATGATTTTTATTTTTGTAACAACAATTGTCATCATTAGTAAGTGTGCCTAAACCTAGTGCATGTTGTGTATGTTCAGCTGGCTCAACTGATGAGTACGCGCCCACAGGGAGCGTACAGACACAGGGAAACGGGTGCGTCAACGTGCCGGCTGGGGCCGGATGCGATGGCGGGTGAGCGGGGGCCTGACGAGGTGGCGCGCAGGTGAGGACAGGGCGTGTCTCGTGGGTACGGTCCAGTACATCAAAGGGAGGATGTGTCACTGTCACTGGACCATCTCCGTAGGCTGTGGCGGGCGTCGAACGAGGACGGTCCTGCGGTACAACGTTAGAAAACTTCGGCTTGTCTGTCCTGTCAACAAATGAATGCGCTTTGTTACCTCGCTTCGGAAACATCGAAATTGATTCAGCTAACCAATCTTCGACTCTGCGCTGTGGTCTCGTGTAGTGGGACTTGTCGGAATGGCGGGATCCTGCACTTATAGAGTTGGCCTGGATAACGGCCAGCTTCGCCTGCAGTTCCAACTCCGCAACGGCGGTTTCACGTTCCGCTTGGCTGCGGTCACGTTCCGCTTGGCTGCGGTCACGTTCCGCTTGGCTGCGGTCACGTTCCGCTTGCAGGTTCGCAAGCCGACGAGCGTGCTCCGCCTTTGCAGTCAGGATTTGTGCTTTTAATGTGCTGCTAGAATGACCTGACCGTGCACTCTGAGGTACGATGCTTGACGAGGTCCTGCTGGCGGGTGGTAAGGTCTCGTTAGGGTTGGTACAGGGCGGCGCCGGCGCGATGGCACCGAATATGGAAGCACCACCCTCTTGAAGAGCACCTGTTGAAACGATTCCTGCTGTACCAGTCTCCGCCATTGCTGCCTTTGTCTGCGATCTTGTGGTGGGCATTTAACCGTTCACTTCTGACACCAATGTTGAGAACAGGATAATTTTAGAGAGCAATGAAACCACAAGTTCAGCTTTTCATATATTGCAGCACATGTTTTTTCACAGACTGACTTTTTCTTAAAACAAAACATAAAACAATGACAGTCAAAAAGAAGAAATATAAAATTATTAAAAAGTTTGGTAGCTGGTCGCCAACAATGAGAGATGAATAAGCTGCAATTAACATTGAAAATCACAGTGTTTATTGTGTACAAAAAATCAAAAAACATAGGTACCCTCCATTTGGGCTATGCCACAGTAGGGCTAAAAGAAAATAAAAAAGGACACTTAAGAAGACCTGCAATGCAATTTTCTTGATCTGACTTTGCATAGCTGTTAAAAATCATATTGATCTTAATTTTTATGGCCATAAGCTTTCTATTGCATTGCTGAAAAGTCTGTCAATATAACAATAATAAATTTCCCCTCAAAAGAAGGCTACTTGGTTGTCAAAGATAAAACAACTGTGTGAGGACTGTAGCCACTTGTAAATTATACAACAGGCACTAAGCATTATTTTTTTCCAAAACCATACTGTAATAGTTTGGTATAGACATCATCACTTTTAGTATTGAATTTTACTGATCCAAGACATAAACCAGTCTTGCTAATCTGCATCATCCTGTGTGGCATGGACACTATATGCATAAGCAATTGTTCCAAAAAAGGTACGGTTTTGTTACAAAAGCCGCAATGGAAGTAGTTTCGCCTTATCTGAAATAATAAGAAGGTAAAGTTAGTTTAAAATTTGGTTGATTTTGCAAATTGGAAAATATACCCTCTTGACAGTGTGTGTTAACCAAAGCAATCATAGTAATTAATATAATAATAGTGAATACCTTCCACTTTGGTTATGATGTGGTGTAAGACTACAAACAAGGATTTGCAGATGTTTTTACAAATCTATTTGTTGAATAGCCCATATAATATTAAAAAAGCCAGCATGGACAGCGTCGACTCAAATTTTGAGACATTGATTAATTTTTCACATTATTTGATTGTTAACCCACAGATAATGCTGTTCAGTTTGATGGTCTAAATCACACCACACATAATAATATAAATAAAAAAAGTAGGCAACTTGATAAATACACAACTTACTTCTCTAATAAACTGCCCTTCTACCTCAAATGACATAACAAATTTAGCGGCCAGGAACTTATTCTTATGCTTTGGAGTGCTACAATGTTCACGCTCTTGTCCCTCTTGAAGTAACTCATTGCATGCATAGCATTTTGTTTTCTTAAAATGGGGGTCCCCAATACGGCAAATAAGAAAGAAACTGAATACATCAATACTCAAGTAATCCAAAACATAAAATTCATCATCTTCAAATAAATATTCCAACCGACATTGCAAAATACTTTTTGTTTTAACAGTGCTCATATCATGTTTCTTCGGACTTAGGAGACCTTGCAACTCTAAATTACCCCGATGAGTAGCACCTTTGACATGTTGTTCAAAAATATTTTTATGGGCAGACAAATATCGATCACATGTAAAACACCACCCCTTGCTGCCATTGAAGTTTAATTTTATTGAATTTTCTTTGCCATATTTTGCCAGTTCCGATCTCTGTTTTCCATGGTCTCTTATTTCACAGAACTTTCTTATTTGCTCTTCTCTTTTCTTTTTTTTCTCTTCCAAGGATTTGTTTACATCAGGTTCTGACTCCTCTGTGTCATCCGGATCTGTCTTCAGTCCTTCACTATTATAATGAATATTCATATGCCTTACCATAGTCATGAACTTGATGGCAACTACTTCATTACAATGTTTACAGGTAGCAGAGTTTGAGACTTGATCGACCAAAAAATAATCTTGCAAAGGGCCAATTAGTTTATCATGCATTTCATTCAGCTTAGCTACATCTTCTACTGGATTGCCAATACTCTTGCTGGAGCCAAGTTCTTTTTGTTTCTTTATTTCACTCTCATCAATTTTGTTGCAGTTCGGCCAATGACTGTTCAAATTCTGAGCCGAGAAAACTTTCTTGCAAGAGAAGCAGTGATACTTGTTGTCATTGATCTGAAACACATATCATGGTCTAGAGATAATAATGTATTACTTACTCCTAGGACCTGTCACTATTGACAGGACAGCCCTTATTTAGTTAACAATAATGAATGTGATAAACCTTATGAAATCCAATAGAGTTAAGCAAATCAAGTATCATGACCAGGCACGAGAGGTTGTCGGGTTGTCGAAATGGGGGTGTGGAATCGGAAATAATTGTGGCCACAGTCTTGTCAGCTAGAGGTGCAAAGAATTTGAAAGTATTCCATTATACCTACCTTTCTGTAGTAACACTCATTCTCGCATTTAATTTCAGATGCGATCATGTTAAGAATATGTTCTTTTAATGCCATGTGAAACTTGTTATTTCTCACTTCCATGTTGCAAACCAAACATTTTTTATCTACAATTGAATTCCATTGAGTCATATCCAGTTTTATTTTATTTATATTGATACAGCCAGAATCGTATTGCCCTATATTCTTTGCTTCAATAATCGGATTGTTTTTCATTGCTTTATGTCCATCACTATTTATGTGTTTGGTAACAGCATCAATATCAGAAACTACAAAGCTGCATAATTCGCAATAAAAGTGGTTCTCGACCTGAAATAAAAAATATAAACAAACAAATAGGTACCTACAGCAAGTTACAGTTATGGTTACAATTACAGAAATTGCAGCAGCAGTGAAGACTGGTAGCGGCAGGTATTGCTAAACACAAACTTAAGCAAACAGAGCACATACCTTGTAAATGAACTCTTTTCTGAATTTTGGGAAATAGGCTTGATTTTTTAAGCTCTTTCTATGGTTGTCCCAACGAATATGTTTTTCAACATTTGGAATAGTTCCTCCCAATAGTTCATCACATAGCAAGCAATAGTAGATTGCACTATCACTTAGTATAAAGTTTTTGCGATATTTATCCATCATGATTAATTCTCAACAATGAGAATTTCCAAACTTTTTGACGACTAGGTATTCGCACGTAACCGTTAAAGTTTAGATTTAGTCAATTGAGTGGTGATGCTGGTAGTCTGGTACCCGACACCCGAGTGGCATGTTTTCATTTGCACGTTTGAGGGTAGGAAAAAATAGTTTGTAATATTTTTATTTATCAAAAACTTTTATTATGTATTCTGTTAAAAATAAGACCAAACTGGCTAAGTGCGAGTCGGACTCATGCTAAAAAGGTTTCGTAGCACTAAACACTAACAATATTTTAAACGCTCATTCATATCACTGAACCAATAGTAAGAGTAGTTTTTCATAAAATGTTGTTATTACAATTTCAGTTGGACTATAGCCATGAAGCGAGGCTTTTTGCCAATTTTATGGCAGTCTAGTGTTTACCCCACAGAGTACTATAATATAAAAGGAAAAGAGTGCCCTCTCTCGTGAATTTTAGCCATGACATGTTTGAAGCGCCATCTGAATTTCTGGACTAGGAACTACCGATCAATCACACACTCACACACGCACACGTTTACATACATCCCTTTACACACTAATGTAGTTATTAAAATTAGATTTATATAAGCCTTGTATTTCCCAGTACCGAACTATTTCGTTCAAATTTTCTTGCGGAATATTTTTTATTAAAATACCAATATTTAGGAAATCAAATATTCACATCAAGAAAGTAAGAACAAAGTTCGGCACGGGGAGATACTTCTTAAATACAAAAACATAGTCAAGCGTGTGCGCAGGCTATGGCGACCATTTTGATTTTACGTGTGTCATTGACATTAAAATGAGATGTTGAGACAAACGAATATTCGGGCAGTGTTGCTATTATTTCCGTAATATTAAATTAATATAAGATATTATATACATCAACATAATCACTTTATTATAGGAAGAGTTGAATATATTTAAACTAACATTAAATTAGTTTAAAAATTTGAATTTCACTACAGAGACATCTATTGCTGCCGAGATAAAACTAAACGTAGGTTTCAATCCTTCAAAATATAGATAGCGCTGCTTCATTTATCGCCAAGCTTGATGTAGGCAACTGTCCCCCCCCTGGTTTACCCTGCTTGTCTAATGAAACTATTTAGGTTTTATGAGGGAAGGCTATACGACGCACTGTTTTTGACTTTTTATTTTAAATATGAAACAATATATAATATTCGAAACAGTTCAACTGTGTTGTGACATACGGATGGACAGATAGATGGACAGGACGATATAAATTATATTTATGGACAGGCCAATTATAAAGCCTTATAGGGAACCCCTACGATTACGTTCTTTTCATCTTTGGCGGTTATGCAAGGGTTCTGCACCTTGAATAAGAGCCGCTTTTTATCTGCTGAAATATAAAACTTGTTGAATTCAAATCAATTCATAGTAATTATTCTGCGTAAAACATAACGTAAAGCTTTTTCTGTGACAGTTGCGCTGTCAATGACCCTGTACAAGCATTCCAGCTACCCGTTCACAACGTAATATTTTAACCTTTCAAAAATGTTTGCTCTTTCACTGTCGTTCCATTTTGTATGCTGTTGTTTCTTTCTTTCATCATACTTGACAGTTGTACTACCAGCTTGTTTGCTTTCGCGCTTGTGTTTTCGGAAGTGGATTGTGTTATTCGTATTGAGAAAGAAATTAAATAATTAATGAATCCGGTACATAACTAAATATTTTACTGCTATTTTAGTAGGTACCTAAAACGAATTCGACACTACCACACTTATTTCTGAAGAATGTAACAGAACAGGCATAATTTAACATTGGACATCGTTCTGCGAGCCATTTTATTGAAGATGAGCAAGCGACGCCGTGCATCTTCCGGCGCTTCGCGTGGGGCTGATCTAGATGACAGTGATGATGGCATCGAGCTGAGCAACCCTGGGCCTCCGCCTTCTACTCGGAAAAGGAAGAAGTTGGACCCAGTAAGATATTTTTTCATTCAGAAGAGTCGCGCAATGCCGTTGCCGGCATATACATACATAGTTACGTACTGCGTTGCATGTATAACCACGTTATTTTTTCATGTTCAGTCAGCACTGTGCTTGTTTTTGTAATTATTAATTTCCAGTATGTTTCTAGACAAATATATTTAAACTTGCTGTAGCAGCTTCTGTTGGTGTCAACAACTGTTTTGGATGGTTAAAGGATTGTTTAGTCAAAATGTAACAAAGCCTTAAAATTGATCCTGTTTTCTAAACCAATTCAATTTTTGTTGGATAGTAAAATGTGGTTAAGTTAAACATTAACTACTAACTAGATTAGGATATAAAGTCATTGATTTCACTGAATATTTTTATTTTTCAAATTCAAAAACTTTTTTTTATTATTTTGAGATATACAATTTTAATTATTAAGAGTTTGTGGCCAGCTAACATTTAGCAGAACCAAGTACCAAATAAGCAAACTAAAGTTTTAATTTTACTAGTTGTTAGACTTTTTTTGGTTATTATTTGTGTTATTATATTTCTTACAATTACCAAAATGTCAAATGTGATTATTTGCCTTTTCAGGGTGAAATTTGCCAGCAACTCTATGACACTATAAGGTCATACAAGAAAGAAGATGGCACTTTACTGTGTGACTCGTTCATTAGGGCTCCGAAAAGGCGTCAGGAGCCACAGTACTATGAAGTTGTATCACAACCCATTGATTTGCTGAGAGTAAGTAAAATTCCTTTACAGAGGCACTGTCTATGTCGGGAACTTGCCTAAATTGATAAAAAAATATGAAACCTGAATGTTTTTAAACAGCTCTTGTTTTCTCAATTTTTCCTAAAATCTTTTTGGTTGGTTTAAAAGACAATAAAAATATCTTTAATTTGAAATACACCCCATAAGCTTTGTCAATAATCTGGCACATTATATTGACTTTACCATTATAATATAAACCAATTGGAATATTGGTCTTTAAATGTTTAAAATTATATGTGGACCCAGACTCCGTGGCTACTTCTTTCTGAAATTTCTAACACAAAAAGCCACTCCTCAGGTGCAGCAGAAGCTAAAAACAGACACCTATGAGGACATAGAGGAGTTGTCTGCGGACATAGAACTCCTTGTGAATAATGCTAAAGCATTCTACAAACCTGAGTCCATGGAGTACAGAGATGCTGTTGATCTTTGGAAGCTCTATATGCAGACGAAAAATGCTCTAGAAAATGGTGAGAATTAAAATTTCCTTAGTTTAAATCATTCTTCACACACTTCTTATGTTTGTGCAAACACTTATATCTGTGCGCACACTATAATATCTCCCGCGCCAATGGCATAGTACTGTTGAGATTATCCGCTGTGACTAAAAACCAGTTTTCAGGATAACAATAAATAGCAACAACTGCATGTTTGGTGCAGCGGTTGAACGATCGCCTGCAGCACTTCGTGTAGCGAGTTCGATCCTCTCATGGAACAAATATTTACACACACAATACAGAAAAAATCCGAGTGTGGGGAAATGTTTAAAAAAAAATACACATCCCTTGTGGGTTAATGCTTTCCCCACACTGACGAATTCTTCAAGTAATATTTAGTGCTATTAGAAATGGTAGTACAGAGTCTTCATGTAAATGAGTCTCGGACTTACTTGGGACACCGTGACAACTCTAATATGTGATGTTTGTGGCCCATCTGTAGCTTGATGGGAATGTGTTTTTTTTTTTCACAAGTAATATAATGTATTTTCTGCAAGGTGAAGACATCAAGATGCCGAAACTGTCTCGCACTGGCTCGTCTAGTCGAAGATCGGATGTAGCCGAGGACCTGTCAGAGACATCCACCAACAATGAAGAAGATAATGTTTTTGAAGAGTTATTTAGTGCTGTAAGTTTCATTCTAAATCATTACTGTCTATTGGTTGGCTACCAATCTAACTGAAAGCAGCTGATTACTATATTTTACTTTTATTTGGATTGATTGCTTATCTGTGACCTCCACCCACAGTAAGGGCCTATGCACACCACGTTATCTAAACGCGCCGTCGCGTTTTTATCCTGCAGAGCAGTTTGTTGTCGTTTGTATCGATACAAACGCGCGGCACCGGCGCGTGTGTATCGATACAAACGCGCGGCACCGGCGCGTCTGTTTCGATACAAACGCAACGAGGGAAAGGGAAGTGTGAATCTACGCTAGTAGCAATCGAGCGATTTGGTGCACCGCACGTCTTTGGAACAAAAAAATGGAGCCTTTCATCACAGAAAACTTCATAACTGAAATTCAAAACCGGCTAATATTGTGGAATTCACGATTGCCGGATTATTCGTCGTTTGCATCGCGTCTGTATCGCTACACACGCGCGTTTGCATCGCGTCTGTATCGCTACACACGCGCGTTTGCATCGCGTCTGTATCGCTACACACGCGCGTCTGTATCTCTACACACGCGCGTCTGTATTTATACAGGTGTGCAAAGGTCTACAGGCTGCGTCTGACTTGCGTGCGTATCGCGTCTGTATCGCTACAAACGCGCGTCGACGGCGACAAGCTACGACAACACAGATAGAATAGAATACTTGCCAGTGTTCTCATTTTTTTTTTGTTAAGAATTTTTTATTGTGAAATAATTAAATACTCATCAGTAGAAAGTAGAATTCCTTTATAGCAGTCACACTAATATTATAAAAAAGAAAGTTTAGATCAAGGTTTGTATTAAATTTTGCATCAAGATACCTTATATTCTGAATTTACGCATAGGCTTTAGGCTCAGTAACATAAAGGGCAAAAGAAGGAACATGGGTGGGAGTTAGTTTTAGTCTGAGACTCTCCTTCGCCCAGAGCTGGCCAAGTTATTTAATTATAACCCTTCTGCAAAACAGGGTACTTTTGACCCTGTGTACCCGTTGGATGAGACCATGTTACACCGCGGTTAACAGCTAGTTCTAATACAAAATATTGCCTTTTTCTCCTTAGGTAATGACAGCCAACAGTGATGGGCGACCTCTATACTCGTTCTTCCAATTCTTGCCATCAAAGCGGCGCTACCCAGAGTATTACAGCGTGATCGACTGTCCCATAGACCTGAAGACTATAGCACAGAAAATCCAGTGTGAAGAGTACAGCAGTCTGACTGAATTGGAAAAGGATTTGCTGTTGATGGTCAGAAACGCTTGCCATTTTAATGAACCTGGCAGCCAGATTTATAAAGATGCTAAAGCGTTAAAGAAGGTTGGTGTGCTATTATTTATTAGTTACAAACTCATTCTTGCACAAAAATCTTATTATTTGGGAAACAAATAAATTTATTTATGAATTAAATAAATATTAATATCTTTAAAATTACAAGCTTACTGTCTCAATATGGCGCATTTGCAAAATGTTTGAACATGTTTGTCAACAGCAAATGCAAGTTTTTTGGGTAGATATAACATTCATAGAAGATACTTAATTACTCTACCTCCTTAGTTGGCAGATTTTATTTTTTTATATTTGAGACACATCGAATTTGTCCACACGTTTGGCGTAGGTATAACGTTGAATTTTGACACAACTTGTTTTAAAAGGGTGTAAACTAACCCTTCAGGAAACCGTCGCCTATACATTCTGTACTTACATCAAATTTTGTAACTGGGAAATTACTTTTTTTGGGGTGAGAACTCAATAATATGCAATTAAAGCATTGTGCCGATAATTGCATGGCATAGTACGGGGTTAGGAGAGGTATTTAATGTAAAGTTATTTTTCGGGGACTGACTCTTGTAATGTTGACGTTCAAAAAGTGCTAATTATCAGCCTAATTTGAATAAATGACTTTTGTTTTTGTCAAAACAATAAAAACATGGCTTTATTAAAAAAAAAACACGTGTAAAAATTTTAATTTTGACCCACAATATGTCCGTAACTATAAAAGTAAAATGTTACACAAAAAACAAACATAATTTTCTCGTATTTTTTTTTTGTCAAATCACGCGCCTTTCAGTTTCGTTAAGGATACTTTTACACCCTATAAACTGCACAAAATAGCTTCACCATTATTAAGTCCTTTACACACCAGTTGGCACCTCAAGTTACACACCTCACAACACACTGCTGTCGCATCACACGTAACCAGCAATTGGCGTAGACGACCATTGATGTTAAAGTTCATACAACAGGTCATACAAATGCGCAAGCAAGAGATCGACCAGCACGGCCGAAGCGGGCCGGCGAAGACTTCCGAACGTATACGAAGTAAGAGGACTTCGCGGGTTGGTCCGGTGCCTAATAGCAAGGCTTTGGCGATTATGGAGCCGCCTGGATCTGATACTGAGCCTGATGTTAAGGTATGGTATAAAAAGTTTTTACTACTAAGTTTTTTGGCAAGAATTTTTCCATAGCGGAAATTTTAAAGGCTACTATTATTGTAAACCGTGCAACCGTTCTGTTTGAAGATACTGACACGACTGGTTTCCATTGTATATGAAGATGGCTACAAGCTGCCATGCTGCCATTGTTTTTTTTTTTTTTTATAAAAACGGGGCAACGTTTTTATAAAAACTAGGAATTTCTCCCGTATCGTGGGTGCGTTTACAAACATTTAAACTCACATACACAAACAGCCAGACTCGAGACAACTATCTGCAGGTCACACAAATATTTGTTCCTTGCGGGAATCGAACCCGCGACTCGTAGCGCAGCAGTCGATCGCACAGCCACTGCGCCAATGGTGCCGTCAACTCATGAAATTCGTCAATTGATGAAAATGTTTTCTTTTCATTGAGTCCATGGCTAGACATATCACGCGGTTTCTAGGATTTGCCTATGGCTATGAGTTTTGATGGTTAGCAATGCTCTATACCAGGGGTGGCAAACCTTTTTGGATCATAGTGTCGTTTTTCTACAGAAATTCTAACGACGCTATAGCCGTGTGGTCAATAATTTGACTTAATTACTAATTGGGAAAAAAACGAAGTATTATCGACTCTAATCTAATTATTTGCTACCTACCAAGAAAAAACACTTGAAATCAATAGTGATCTTTGTTATTTTGTACTAAATATCAAATCGTTTTGAGGCGTGCCACCTTTGGCACCCGTGCCGTTGTTTAGCCATCCTTACTGAAGACCACAGAGCATCATATAATACCGGTATAGAGTGCCATCTCGCAGGAATTTTATGCCAACCTGTCAGTAGTAGCGCCACCTAGATTTCTTGTTCCTAACTAAACCAAACTATACATACCTACATACCTGCTATATCCTTCATTTTCATGGTTGCTTTGCAAATATTGCCCATAGTTATAGATTAATTTATGTAAAACCATGTTTGGTAGTGTAAATTAATTTTACAGTAGTTTGAAAACATAAACCACTCCACATAAATATTAATCAATCTATAACCATGGAAAATGTGCTCATTTATGCCTTAAAATACTTTGTAAAGGTTAATTTAGTTTTGAATAAAAGCAAGCTTGTTGTTGAATACTCTTTATTTGTGTTACTGTATCTATATTGTTCATGTTTACCTATTCTTGTGCACATTTTTCACTTCAAACATGTCGGCAATCCTATTTACAATTATGTAAAATATTATTAAATAATGACATAAATATTGGCAAAACAAAATACAACTAAACAGTTAGTGCCAAATAAATATTCTATGTCAAAATTAAATAATAATGATGATGATGAATTTTTCTCACTAAAACCACGGTAATCTAAAACCATGTTTTGTGTTCTTCACAGTTAACAGAAATTACAAATAGTTTCAATTATGTTTAATAAAAATAATTAATTAATTACATACATATAAATTGGTGATAAGAAAAGATTACTATTTACTTAGTAAAAATATATTTATTTTTCAATTCCATATTTTTTTCGTTTATTATAGTATTCGTGAGCATATTTTTTCATTTCATCATCACCATCATATTTCATTTTGCCGCTTAATATTTTATTAATTATTCGACACCAACTATAAATCAAAACATTAACAGTTTTAGACACAAAAAAAATCTTTAACATTGTTTTGTGTTTTTTGCATTGAAAAGGAATAGTGACAAACATGTCAACAAACATTATTATATTATTCCTTAAATTTATGATTGGAACATTATTTTTTAATATTGATTCTGTTATTTTTTGTATTTCTGCAAATAAATTTGTCACCTCTATCGAGGGATATATAAGCCATTTCTTATCGTATTTAAATTCTTTTGCTCTTATTAAAGCATTGCTTTCAATATTTTTAGTGTCAAGGAAATCTTTTTTACATTTTTTACATGATTTACTGACATGTTTTAAACATTTTGTGATGACCCATCCACAAACATAGCCTCTTTGTCCAGCTCCTTGCATTGGTTGAACATTAGTATCCAACAATAACTCTTCATTTATAATAATTTCTTGATTTGGGAAATCTTTATCCTTCTCAACATCATTTTTTTCGTTGATCATAAAATCTAGCGTCTGTAAGTACGCTCCCATGTCCTCCTCACAATTCGATTTTATTGAATGTGAGGACGAAAAATTATTAAGCAAAAGTGCTTTATAGGCACCTTCAAAGCCAATGCTGTTAGGGGACACATTTCGAGCGCCTACACTTCTTATTCTGCCAAAAAAGTTTTCTATGGGATCTTGATTGAAATTTCTACAAAACATGACGTAAAAACCATATTTTTGGTTTAAAACCTTCCAAATGGCCTGCATACCCTCTATAGTTTTAATAAAGTTTTTAACAGATGGAATATTTTTTCTTTCAATCATTATAGTTTTCTTGCCATCTACTTTCTTTTCGAAAAATTTTAATTTTTTTAAAAATCGAGTGGCCTCTGTCCACAGCATATCGACGGTAAAAAGGAAGTAGGGCATAAGCGACATTTTGGTCAAAAATGAGTTATATATGCCATTATACGTAAAATTTTCCGCTCTTTCAAATGCGCTTACTCCCATGGCTCTACGATGACTTTTTTGGCGTTTATGCCCTAGCAAAAAAAAATCATTTTACTAGTATTATTTTTCGTAACCGACGAAAATTCAGATCATTTTTGCTACAAAGGTGCTTGTACCCCTACAAAAATGACTTATTTTCGGTTTGTTGTCGGTAATGCTTTTTTACTTCATAAGGGTGTCGAGCTTTCGGTTGTTTATGCCTTTTAAGCTTTTCCCTCAAAAAGTACAAACGTTGTTTATAGCCTACTTCCATTTCATAATTTAACATAGCTGTGGCGCTTGTACCCTATATACAAAATTCATTTTCATATTACTCTGTCGGTTATACCCTATTACCATTCAGTACTTTATGACAGCTATGTAGGTTATGCCCTATTACCTAAATTTATTTTAATATCACACTGTTGGTTATACCTTTCTTCCGTTTACAAAATAAATACAGTTGTGTCGCTAATACCTTATTATTTAAATTAAATTTGATATCATGGTGTCGATTATAACCTACTTCCACGTTTTACAGTCGTTCTCATACGTCACATATACTGCAATACCCAATATAAATTTAATTACGAGTCGGTGCTTATGCCATTTGATATCACAAAAGTAGGTTTTAAGCGCGTCGCTTGTCTGAAAAACACTGCCGCGTGCTGTGACGGCGGCGAGAGAACTATAATGTTCGTTACTTTTTTTTTAATGTTTAATACATGTACCTACCTATTACGGATACATACCAAGTTTTCGTAATTGATTCTTAAGTTATCTACTTACTAGCTTTTTTTTTCGGGAGGGAAATCATCCAATAACTTCCCCCGCTCTAGGCGGAGCGGGGGGGCATGTCAGACTTGTACTGACTAAAACTCACCAATGTTCCTTCTATTGCCCTTTACGTTCCGAGGCCTCGGTATCTCTTTCGAACAACCCGCAAACCCGGCAGGCGGAGGCCCTGGCAAGCCCCTCTGCTTTGCTGACTCTCTTTGAGGCGCGCGTGAAACACGAACGCGCCGTCGACACAGCCTGTCGTCAATAGACGGACAGACGGTGAGCTACCCATTGCTCACCGTCCACAGGCCCGCATCTACGGTGGCCGGGAGTCGTCTCGCGGCACCCGGCGCCCTGGGCGTCTCCCGCGGCGGCTGGGTTGGCCTGATGTTCTCTCCCTCAAACGCCCGGCCCCCTCCTTTGCTAGCATTACTGCTTCGCAGAAGGAGGTGACCGCTTCCCATTCCCTCTCGCTCCGGACCTGAACCAGGGCCGGACGCGAGAGATCGCCGCCGCCGATCGCCTCCACGAGGGCACGGCGGTGCTCCGCTCAAGCTGGGCAGATCGCCACTGTGTGCTCCACCGTGTCCTCCGGGCGATCGTCACAATGGTGACACCCGGGCGCTTCCTCCCGCCTGATGATGTGCTGGAACCTCCCGAAACTTCCGTGTCCGGTGAGGACCTGCGTCAGGCGGTAGGTGAGGACGCCATGACGCCTCTCCAGCCACTTCTCAAAGAGGGGACTTACCGCCACTATTGTAGCGTGCCCTGCTCGGGGTTGCAACAGTCGCTCTCTCCATGCCACCATAAAATCGCACCGGAGGTCTGTCCGCTGAGCGGCAATCTGCCGCGGCAACGGGTTTTCCCCCCGGTGCGGTGTAGTGCCTTCGCGCGCCACTCAAACAGGCGCGCGAGCACTATCACCTCCAGATCCCACGGTAGTAATCCGGCAAGGAGGCTCGCTGCCTCGCCGGAGATCAGGCGGTAGCCCCGGATCAGCCGTATGGCCACCACCTTTTGGGGCGTGTTCAGATAGTGGGCGGCCTGCCGCCCTAAAGAACGCGCCCATACCGGGGCCCCGTAAAGGGCCATGGACCGCACGACTCCGGCATAGAGCCTACGGCAGAAGGCGTTTGGCCCCCTCAGATTGGGCAGGAGCCGCTTGAAAGCAGCCCCCGTCCGCTCGAGTTTGGGAGCCAAACGTCGGAAGCGAACTTCTCCTACCGTCCAACTGGGATCCCGATGGTGGCGTGTTTCCGCGGCCATGAAATACCACTCGGGCCCATAGGCCTCGGATTTGTGCAAGGCCACCTCGAGACCCAGTAGCCGGATCCTCTCCGCGACTATCGCAACCCCGCGTGTCATGTTGTCGGCCGTCGCTTGATGCATCTACTTACTAGCTGCAGTATTATTGTTTCTAAAAATGATTAGCAGGTTGATACCTACCCACTTTTTTTAAGTAGCTTTGATTTTTCTTGATTAAAAAATATTAACAAAAATGTCTTTTTTTATTTAAAAACATCCTACTATCCGCTTGTTAATAAATAGGTAGGTAGGTGACATGAAAATCATTATAATGACGAACTATCATCTTTTAAATCAACCATTAAGTGAAAATTTGAATTACTTGAACGGGTAGGGTATACTAAAACAGACCCCTAAGACTAAGGACTTTACTCTTTTTGAGTACTGACCTTAGTCTTTTTCTATAAAAATCGACGCCCTTAAATACTCATAAGGTACTTCACTCTATTTTACGAGTTAGGGGCCCAAATATTACAGTGTAGTGTAATACCCGTTTTAGCTCTTATTCTGATGAAGGATCGTGTTGGTTGCGCTACTTCATTATTTTTGGGGTGTCTTTTCACCTATATTTCCATAGACTCATGCAATGCTAAATGTTGATTATCCTTCTTTTCCTTTGCTTTCAAGCGACATTGTGTATCACTTATGTCTTATATCCTGTTATTGTTTTGAAAGCCGACTGTTTCTTATGCTCTATTATCTTTTATACAACCACTGTGAAAAGTACCTTATCCTTCTTTTCCTATAACTCTTATTTAACTGTCTAGTCTCTTATTCCCTTTTACCTTGCGATGTGAGAAATCAGTATGTCTCTTAGGCTTCTTATCCTCTATTATTTTATTTTGTCATTTGTATCTTATGCCATATTTCCTCATTGGAAAATTAAAAGCTATTGTCATAAGCGACAAAAACCACGTTAAATAGCGTCAAATGATTAAACCTAAAAATACCTGTAACTGCTCCATTTTTTTCTGATTTTATAACTGTTTTAGTTTTCACGATATCTTAATAAATGACAAAAATACGTCGGTTTTTCTAAAATTTAAAACTTTGAATGGCTCTCCTGAACATTTCACTTTTTGTCGCTTAT
Source organism: Ochropleura leucogaster (assembly GCA_958449745.1). Lineage (NCBI taxonomy): Eukaryota > Metazoa > Arthropoda > Insecta > Lepidoptera > Noctuidae > Ochropleura > Ochropleura leucogaster. The sequence continues at coordinate 5,671,347 of OY288223.1, read as the reverse complement.
CCCCTATTTCCTTTTAACCGTCGATATGATGGGGAGAATTTAGTTTCACACCTGCCCTATAAATTTTTCCATCGACCTCGCAAAAATTATGACAGTTTAGGGAGTCAAAAAGGTTGTCAAACATTTTTACGAAAGGTATGACTTGGCGACACGCTGGGTCCACTTGCCCAGTCCTGGTTAAGTGGTTTGCTGCCACGGCAACACTGTGGCTTAATAATTGCGTAGCTATTTTTACCTTCATTTTATTCATCTTTTCTACATAAACATGCTCTTCAGTTAATCTGTGCAAAATTTTTAACTCTCCATCAATTTTATCTGCTTCGTAAATGTTTTGGAAATATTCCCATTTAACTATTTTTTCTTTATCTTCGTCATTACAATCTACGTAGGTCACGTCTTTATTTAATAAATTGTTTCTTATTCCCTTTATAAGATGCGGGACATCAAAAATTGGTATAATAGATACACCATCCACAATAAAAATATCATGTCGCCATTCCTTACCTTTTCGTAAATATGACCTTTTGGCATCCCCCACTAAACTGTCAATTGCAGATACATTTACCCGGCTTTGGTCACAAACCGTAGCTAAAATTTTCAGACCTGCAGAATTTATTTCATGCACTACTTCTTTTATAGCTGATTTTAGCTGTATTGCAGTAAGGCAATTTGTAAAATAATATGCTACAGGTTGCTTATTATTATTTTTTATGGTTTTCACCATAAAAGTTAGTGCATGATCAGCAATTTTACGGTTATTGAATGAATCAATTCCTTTTATTTTATCCTCCCTTTCATTATAGTGAAGTTGTGGATTAACATACATTTCGTCAAACATTAAAATGCACAACCTTTCGTCATTTGGAAGACCCTTAACATTTGACGCTAACTTTTTAAATATGATAGGATTAACCCCTTCTTTAATCACTATTTTCGCAAGAAGATTTTTTAAAGATTTTGCCGATGGTAATGTGAAACACTTAGATAATAATGCATAGCATTTCGGGCTTCTTTTATATAGAGAAAGGGCCAATACTTTTTCTTCCTTGAGAAATCGCCGTCCTTTTGGTTTTTTACCGCATTCCCTAAACTGCAAAACAGTGAAAATTTTTGCTGGTGAAGACATTTTCTTTGTTAATGTTTGTAGCATTACTTTGCTGGACAATTTTTCAGCTTTTTGCAGTCTGTCCTTAAAATGTTTTCCCCCTTTCCGTAGCCGACATATTTCGCTTCTGAGGTTTCGGAATTGTTTTCGAGTATTTTGATAAAACTCCACTCGCACTGATGACAATTTGGTTCTTGAACCTGGAAATTTAAAAAATACACCATAAATAAAATAAACACTAATATAATAATATGGTAATTGGGGTAATATTATAAGAGTTTAGTTAGTTAACTGATTATAATAGTTGTTAGTTAGTAGAGGGTTATCTCTGGAGCTACTAAACTGATTTAGAAAGTTCTTTTAGTGACAGAAAGCTGAACTATAATTTCCGAGTGCTTCAAATAAATCATTATTTGTATGATTGCTATGTAGACTAACAATACATTTGATACAGTCACTCCCTGGGGATGGAAATCTACATAGAAGGATTTGCAGGCAAAAACTAGTTGTGAAATTTCGAATGCGGAGGGTCAAACCATATTTTCTATACAAAAGAAATGTTTCGGTGTTTCAAATCTGCCAGGCGTCCCGCGATTGCTCATTTTTTTTAATAACTTCTAATACCAAAAAGTACTTACGTGGGGTAAGTGATGCTTTAGAGGTTGTAGGCACAGGGTCATCGCAAACATAACATTCCTTCTGGGTCAAAGGAGTTGTTGCTCCTGAAAAGATTTTGAATCAGATTTTCAAAAATGTTTCAAAATGATATTCAGTCTGTGGCATTAAACAAATTTTTTATACATAATTAGTACTAAATTATATTTACAGCCTTAAAATTAGATAAAAAAAAACTAAATAAATGGCATCAAAAAACTCCTCCGCATCGCTGTCAACCGGAAAAGTGCCCAAATGATATTGCATAAAAAAATATTTAATCTGGGCTGCAAAGTAAATTAAAAAAAATACTTATTTACCTGAAATTTGAACTGATGTATTTGAGAAATCTGATTGCTGGTTCAGACTTGCTTTAGATGCAACAGGTGGAAGTGGCTCTGGAAATAATAATATGAAATAGGTGTAAAAATTTATTTATTGTTTACCAGTCATGGTTTTTTTGTTTACTTTTATTAAATTACCTGAACTAACAGTATAGACAACGACAGCCCGAATCACACACTGGGTAAGAAAAAAAAAAAATCAAAAGTTCATTGTATGGGGAACCACTTTAATTTTTAACTTTGTGTTATTTTTTTATTTGTTGTTATAGTGGCAATAGAAAAACACAATCTGTGAAAATTTCTACCTATGGCTATTACAATACATGACACACTGCGCACTGACAAGCAGACAGATGGACAGCAGAGTCATAGTAATAGGGTTATGTTTGGCACCTGTCTGGTATGAAACCGTAAAAATGCAAGATGGTATGATTTTACAAAAAAAAAAAAGTAATGAGTACACTTATAATTACCTGAAAGTTGACCCGATGTACAAGGTGAATTAGATAGTAGGTTCACACTTTCTGTAGATGCAACGGTTGTTGATGGCTCTGGAAATAGTAATATAAAATAGGTATTAGAATCTAAAAAAAATTTTCTTTGTTTTTTCCAGATGTGTTCCTTGTTACTTATTTAAATTGCGATTGTTGCTAGTACAGAATAATGGAAGAATGTGATTTAGTTTAAGCAAATTGGTATTCCTATTAACGTTTTATGCATGAATCATTCACATAAGGTACTTACTTGGTATATGCAGGTGAGGAATAGCTAGAGCATTCAAGCGACGATTACGATTCTTGTCCTTTTCTGCAAAATGCTTGTCGCAGACTTTCCTGTTATTGTATATCTGCATATCGGTCAGTCCACTGACTAAGGCACCAGCTAAGCCAACCCATATCCGAAAGCGCTCTTGGAACATTCTTGGATTCGGAAAGTTGTGGATTGTGACACCTGCAAATAATTTAGTTTAAAAACAGAATTTTTAGTTTAATTACATTGTAAATTAATTTATGTTAGTAATTCCCTTCTCACTAAGCAGGCAGCTGTAACTCCTCTAAAATTTAGAAGAGCCTAAGGTTATTTATTTAAGAGTCTAAATTGTCTTTACTAATACTCATTACATTGAGCATAACTATAATTTTAGAAAGCCCATACCGCTAGCAGCATCACTATCCAGAGAGATAGAATCGTATTCAATTACATGAGCATTTGTATTTAAATAAGTAAATAATAATAAGCAATACATTCTCAGCTAACAATTCTGAGACAGTATAGGAGATGGGTTTTGGGGGGCGCCGAGAAATCTTACCTGTAGTGTCGCATCCAAATACACATCGTCTCGTAGAAGGCATAGTAAACACACCGAACGATAGTGTTCACTACCGCAACAAAACTTAACTAATAGCGTCCAATGGTCCAATATCGCAACACTTAACTAATAGCGTCCAAATATCGCAAAAAACACACCGAATTTAGTCGGCCTTCGCGCCGCGGATACACTCAACGCAAGGACGAACTGACGAATCTGATGACGGACTCTTCAAGCCTTTACGGAGAAGCAGAAGCTCAACTCAACGTATTAGCAGCAAAGAAAACAGCGTAGACAACACGAAAACAATTCAGCGCACACGCAACTTGCAAAACTAACGGCCATTTTCTTTTGACATTTTGTTTTTTTAAAGCAATCGATAAAATAAATTGATAAACCAATTTTTTTTTATTCTTTCAAATTAAACTAAAATAAGGAAAATAAATTAGACATTAAAATAGCAATTTTCAACAACTGTTAGGTCTAAGTCGTTAAGTAGAGACATCTAGTACGTCCTATATGAATTATTTGCCTTTAGTAAGGAACAAGATTCATAGATGGCGCACCTAAAAATATTGCTCCAAAGGTGAAGGTAACTTTACCCCCCCTGCTGAAGACGTGACGACCAAACAAAAAACCGCACTCGAAAAAATGATCGGCGAGGTCCACCAAATATGAAGGAACTAAGTCTGAAGTACCTTGGGGCTTATAATTGTTCAATTTAACTAGACTCACTAATTTATTTAAAATTTGTCTTATTTCCTGTTTAAATTTAAGCTACTAGTTATGCAACTCGGGACAGGTCACCTGGTGACCTGTACTACTGGTGTTACCCACCACAGGCACCAGTGATCCACAACCAAAAATTGTTAGCTATTTGTGTTATTATTGTCTGTATTTTTTGGCTTATGGTGAGAAATAAATATTATATTATTTTTTTAATTTATACAGCATTCAGAAGACAGTGCTGGCGAGAGTGACGAAGAGAAGCATGAAAACGAAGGTTCACCACAATGGAAACTACTGGAAACAATTAGGAACTATTTTGGACCAAATGGTAATTAAAAATTCCAGATTTTACCATCATATCATTATTTTTGACAGTTTGAAATTTTAAAAATAACTTTTATTTGGGATAAGCAGCATCCATAGAAGGTTAGTAAAAAAAAAACAATAAACTATGCTAGTTGCAACTTATCCATATTTACTTAGATACGAGCTTGTTAGTCGAAATGCATCTACAAACTGTAGTAAGTTCAGTATCCGCTTATCTGCCCTAACAAGCAATAGTTGTCAGACTTGGTCGTGAGAGTGTCTAATGATGTCCGGGATCCCGGGCCGAGCAAAAACTGTTGATGGGTTAATATTTAGCAGTCATGCTCGCAGCTACTGGGCCAAAGACGGATTTCCAAAACTTTATCTAAAAAACACTGCTCAATTATCGAGTTTTATTTACAGGCCGTGTAGCAGAATCCTTCTGGAAGCTTCCATCTCGCAGAGCCTATCCTGATTACTACAAAGAAATAAAGAACCCAGTGTCCCTGACTCAGATCAAGAATAAGATTATCCGGGGCAGTTACGGGACATTGTCTGAAGTAGCAGGAGATATGAACATTGTGTTTGAGAACGCGAAACAGTATAATGCACCTTCTTCTAGGTTGTATAAGGACGCTGTTAAGTTGCAGAGGTAAGTGTTTAAACATTATAATCACACAGCCAATCACAGACAACAGTCTGTCCCCGCCGAAAAGGCCTGTTGCGACGTCCCGGTACTTGCCCCACCTGTCCCTTGCTAAAGCCAGCCTGCGATGCTGAGCAAGTAAGTCCAAACCAGTCCCTTCTTCTTCTTCTTTATGTGGGCCCCGCTCCTTGGGGGGTCCGGTTTCCGCACTTAGTCCTTGCAGTGGACCATTGTGCGTTAAGCCAGTCCCTAAATTATGTCAATCAGATGCAGCCTGTCCCTTTGCTGTCCTCCCCAGCAACACCCTAAGCCGAGCCTCGTACCCCACAGGGGGTGCCCTTAGCGTGTAGTTGCTTAGTTTATAATTTGTTTGCCCTGGCTGGAGGCCTTAATTTCAATTCCTCTACAGGAAGATTGCTTAACTACTCGATTCACAGACAACAACTGCATTTAGTCTTAGAAACTTTCAGGTCTAATCATGAGCTCCTTCGTTCCTCTAATGTTTTATACATTTGGCTTAGATCTCAAAAGTGTGTATACTGATAGATTGAAAATTTTAAATTGTTTTCAATTTATTTCACATGTTAGATATAAATTAAATTGCACCAGATTCTCACACATAACTTTTATTTTATATGTTAGTATATAAAAAATATACATTATTGGAAGTACAAAATAATGGGTCAAACACCGGAAACATCGGTCAGCTACAGCTATCACTGTATGTAAATCATTAATTAAAAAAGAAAAAACACCTTTATAGGTCTACACGAGGCACTTATAAAACGTCGAGAAAAAGTGCACGTAGCAAGTTAGGTTGTTAGGAAAGGCGAAAGAACACAACAAGAAGTGTGTGTTCGCTTAAAGAGCAGATCAAGGATTTTTTTATTTATTATCAAATGTTTAGCTACGCTTGCAAAAGTCATTTCTTAAACCTGCGTTGAAGATCAGCAGTTTTGGTATGGTAATTACACAATTCTTCCTAAGCGTTTTTCTTTCCTAAACTAGGGTTTTGTCTAATAGCTGGATTAGGTCTATGTTACTAGCGTCATTAAATTTAGACTGTAGTTCACTAGACTTTCTTGCAAATAAACTGGTGTCTTCTACTTCTATGTAGTTGTCTGGAACAGCTGCTGTCCATGTGTCGCTTAATGAAGCGACGTACAATATTATTGGACTGTAGTACACTTGACTTTCTTGCAAATAAACAGGTTTCTAGTTGTTTCGGATAGCTGCTGTCCATGTGTCGCTTAATGTAGCGACGTACAATATTATTGGACTGTAGTACACTTGACTTTCTTGCAAATAAACTGGTGTCTTCGGTTTCTAGTTGTCTCAAACAGTTGCTGTCCATGTGTCGCTTGATGTAGCGACGTACAATATAATAGACTGTAGTACACTTGACTTTCTTGCAAATAAACTGGTGTCTTCGGTTTCTAGTTGTCTCAAACAGTTGCTGTCCATGTGTCGTTTGATGTAGCGACGTACAATATAATAGACTGTAGTACACTTGACTTTCTTGCAAATAAACTGGTGTCTTCGGTTTCTAGTTGTCTCAAACAGTTGCTGTCCATGTGTCGCTTGATGTAGCGACGTACAATATAATAGACTGTAGTACACTTGACTTTCTTGCAAATAAACTGGTGTCTTCGGTTTCTAGTTGTCTCAAACAGTTGCTGTCCATGTGTCGCTTGATGTAGCGACGTACAATATAATAGACTGTAGTACACTTGACTTTCTTGCAAATAAACTGGTGTCTTCGGTTTCTAGTTGTCTCAAACAGTTGCTGTCCATGTGTCGTTTGATGTAGCGACGTACAATATAATAGACTGTAGTACACTTGACTTTCTTGCAAATAAACAGGTTTCTAGTTGTTTCGGATAGCTGCTGTCCATGTGTCACTTTTGTAGCGACGTACAATAGTATTAGACTGTAGTACACTTGACTTTCTTGCAAATAAACAGGTTTCTAGTTGTTTCGGATAGCTGCTGTCCATGTGTCACTTTTGTAGCGACGTACAATAGTATTAGACTGTAGTACACTTGACTTTCTTGCAATTAAACAGGTTTCTAGTTGTTTCGGATAGCTGCTGTCCATGTGTCGCTTAATGTAGCGACGTACAATATTATTGGACTGTAGTACACTTGACTTTCTTGCAAATAAACAGGGTTTTAGTTGTTTCGGATAGCTGCTGTCCATGTGTCGCTTAATGTAACGACGTACAATATTATTGGACTGTAGTACACTTGACTTTCTTGCAAATAAACAGGTTTCTAGTTGTTTCGGATAGCTGCTGTCCATGTGTCGCTTAATGTAGCGACGTACAATATTATTAGACTGTAGTACACTTGACTTTCTTGCAAATAAACAGGTTTCTAGTGGTTTCGGATAGCTGCTGTCCATGTGTCACTTTTGTAGCGACGTACAATAGTATTAGACTGTAGTACACTTGACTTTCTTGCAGATAAACAGGTTTCTAGTTGTTTCGGATAGCTGCTGTCCATGTGTCACTTTTGTAGCGACGTACAATAGTATTAGACTGTAGTACACTTGACTTTCTTGCAAATAAACAGGTTTCTAGTTGTTGCGGATAGCTGCTGTCCATGTGTCGCTTAATGTAGCGACGTACAATATTATTGGACTGTAGTACACTTGACTTTCTTGCAAATAAACAGGTTTCTAGTTGTTGCGGATAGCTGCTGTCCATGTGTCACTTTTGTAGCGACGTACAATAGTATTAGACTGTAGTACACTTGACTTTCTTGCAAATAAACAGGTTTCTAGTTGTTTCGGATAGCTGCTGTCCATGTGTCACTTTTGTAGCGACGTACAATAGTATTAGACTGTAGTACACTTGACTTTCTTGCAAATAAACAGGTTTCTAGTTGTTTCGGATAGCTGCTGTCCATGTGTCACTTTTGTAGCGACGTACAATAGTATTAGACTGTAGTACACTTGACTTTCTTGCAAATAAACAGGTTTCTAGTTGTTGCGGATAGCTGCTGTCCATGTGTCGCTTAATGTAGCGACGTACAATATTATTGGACTGTAGTACACTTGACTTTCTCATACGTTTAAATTCAAACTGTTGGCACTATTTTTTGGACCATCTCTTGCATTTTATCCAAAACAAAGACGAAACTTTCATTGTCTTTGGTTGCAAACATCAAGATTATTCTCACTTGTATGATGTTTAGTACATTTACTGTTGTACACTTGACTTTCTTTTACGTTAAAATTCAAACACTTTGCTGCACGATAATTTGTATTTGGTAAACGTGCGATCAGAGCTGCACTCGTCAGTTCATGATCCGAACATTTTAGTCGTGTGAGTAATAAATACAAAAGGCACACTCTCCCTCTGGCGTTTAAACACAAACTGATTTAAAATTTTAAATGTATGCCCTTTTTATGGGTTAGTGTGAGGTAGGGGGTCTATTGTTCTTCTCGTTAAAACATTTCTGAGAACAAATATTACCCTAATGAAGTGCGAGTCTTAAAAGTATTACGACCAAAATAAACAATAGGTAGGCCCTTAAGCTCATTAACAGCGATTAGGCAGTTACCGGTATGTCACATTGTGTGTAGTTGGTAATCTAGGCCTTAATTTTTTAACAATAGACGATAAGTCATTGTTTTTAAAATTCTTGAAATTTTGCGATAACATGGATGTGGTCTTTGGAATTGTACGAATTAATGTTGAAATCATTCGTGAAAGTTTATTTTAAATCGCGACTATTTTTCAATAGTAGTTACGTGGTATAGTTTTTGAAGTAATTTTTTTTTTTCGAATAAAAAATATAATTTTAGTATCAAATCTTATTATTAAAACTTGAAACGAGATATCTACCATGTTTGTTATTTGGTTCCAGTTTCCGATATTTCAGCGATGTTGTAAACGCCATGATCACGGATAACTGCAGTTATTGCGGGTTTTATGTTTATGAGCAGACAAAACGTCACTCACAACTCGATTTTGTTCTCGACACTCAATCGGATTTTGCTCGCAACACACAAAAGGGTAGATTCTATTACTGAGTAGAATGCTATTACTCCATCACAGAGTTTATTGCTGATAAACAGGAATATGAAGATCCGATATGCTAATTAATAATAATAATTTATAATTATTCAATCAGTAATATTATCCAAATGATGTACTTTTTTTAATTTGATTTAAATTTTAATAACGATACTAACAACATGTTACGTGATTGACATAGTTATTTTTGAATTTAGACATTTCAAGCTATTTAACTAACATTTTAATTAAATTTTATTTATAATTGTGTAATTTTTGCGTGTTTTTTTATACCTTAACTTCGTACGCCATCTATTGGCAATACATAGTGAACCTATATTTTATATACTACCTGTAAACTCCTATGTTCTACAAAACAAATGATTGATTGATTAAAAAAAATCATAACTTTTTAGGTTTTAACACAATTGAACCACTGGATTCCAGGCTCTATATAGTCGAAACCCATCATCTCGGTAAAAATGTTAGTAACCATGTCAGTTTAAAAAGTTATTGTACCAATCTGTTACTGTTTCAAGTCAAAGATCTTGAGGGCAAAGACCTCAGAAAAGGTGCCCACTTGGGCGAAGTCACGATCACGTGCTAACGTAGAGCCTATACCAGAATACGAGCTATTCTTCGTAAATGTCGACTCAGACACAACCTTTTCCAACGAAGAATTTTGGTCTTCATACTAATTGCGTTCTGTATCAGAAGTTCAATTTAAATAAACATTAAAACTCCTTATGGACAGCCCAGTTTCATTGTCTTAATCATTAGCTAGGAGTATTACTTTTACTTGTTTATTAATTTATTTATCCTCCTTACAAATATCCTTACACCTAATGCGACAGTGAATCTATCAACTAATAAAAATAAGTCTAAAAAATAAAACACACTATTTATATAACTATAAATAAAAATGAAACCCGTTTCCCGGTGTCACGCCATAACTTGAGAACGGCTAGACCGATTTAGCTGTTTTCTTTTTTTGTAGTTTTCTAATACTCTGTAGAAGGTTCTTAGGGAAAAAAATATTAAGAATATGTCTCAGAAAGATTGAAAAAAAAATACTTTGCATATTTTAAAAAACGCGCGTAACGAATGTCAACGTCATTCACAGCCATAGACTATATTGAAAGAGCATCGTTTGTTCAGAAATGTGGTTACTTAATTACATTATATCGCACTGATTTACAAATTTTTGAAAATAACCTGCCACGGAATATTTATTTATAGATAAGTAGGCGAAATCAGGGATATAATGATTCATTTTTATATGGAGGATATTATAGATTCCAGTTCAAATTGAATAGGTACTTATACCTAAGATAAACTGTCAGCCATACAAAATAAAGTAGTGCATCAAAGCTACGCTAAGGCGGTACGAAGTTCGCCGGGTCAGCTAGTATTTAATAAAATTCTTGCGAAGTCCCCCAAAGTGCACAAGAAAACATCCAGTCGCTCGTGAAGTTCATTGTTTTCTTTTACACTCTGTTTACATAATTTTGTTAACAGAATAATGCAGCAACGCGTCCAGGAGTTGCTGGACATCGTTCAGAGTTCTTCCAGTGATGACGAAAGCCTCTCGTCTGTCAAGAACCAAGCGCAAGTGCAAACGCCAAGACCAAGAGGTACTATCAAGACAAATTTCATGGACTTAGTCTACCGATTCATAAGAATATGAACCTTATTCTAATGTGAATAAAGTTACCAATCATAAGTACCTTTAGTGTATTACTTGTAGTTAACGCTCAGCATGATGTCCTGGGTTCGATCCTCAGGTCAGGCTAAGTAAAATACCTCAAAGAGATGTGAGCAAAGCAGAGGGGCCCGCTGGGGCCACCGCCTGCCGGGGTTGCGGGTTGTTCGAAAGAGATACCGCGGCCCCGAATGATAAAAAAGGAACATGGGTGGGTTAATCTGTAATAGTCTGACACTCCCTCCGCTCCGCCCAGAACAGTAGAAGAAATTTGATGATTTCCTATCCGCATAATAAAGGCCAAGTTTTATTGGGTATTTCCATCAGAAATGTCTCTTTAGCAACCACGGAGTCTTTATTTGTGTCCCATTGACATCGCGTAATAACTTTGCCCTTTATTACATGGGTTTAAAATGTAACTGGAGAAATGTGGGTAGATTATAAGGTACACCTCTGTCAAATCCTTCGTTTTTACATGCGTGATTATCCAGAACTGGTAAAATCAATAAAAAATTAAAACGATTTCCAAAAAAAAAAAAAGTGTAAAATAACTTTATTTTTACGTTTGTTGACTATTTTGCCACCGACTTCCGGAAGTAAAGTTATTTTCGACTTTTTTTTTTTTTTGGAAGTCGGTTTTATTTTTTACAAAAAAGTATCTTTATTTTACCATCTTTAGTTATGGTACAATGAAACATCACATATTTTTTATCTAGTATTAATTTTCTATTGTTATTGTTAAAGATTAGCAAATCATCCATATAGACATAGAAGAAGAAAAAAGTATGTATCATAGACAACTTATAAACTACCTAAGCAATATAAATAAAATTGATATTGGACCACCTGGAAAGTATACCGTATCAAACATAAAAAAAAATTTTGCAAATCGGTCCAGGCGTCTTTGAGTATCGGTGAACATACATAAAAACCAAAAAAGATTCCGACGAATTAAGAACCTCCTCCTTTTTTTGAAGTCGGTAAATTAAAACGGTACTCAACGTAATTTCTTTACAGGTCGTCCAAGACTTAACCCTGTACAAGCAATAGCGCCCTCTCCCGTAAGCAATCCGAACAAAACCAACCTCCCACTGAAGAAGAAGCTGCATTACATCTCCAAACAAATGGTAGAGTTCACTTGTTCTGATGGAAGACAACCCATGTTGTTGTTCATGGAGAAGCCGAGCAAGAAGCTCTATCCGGAGTATTATAATGTGATTGATAAGCCTATTGATATGATCACTATTGAGGCTAATATTAAGGTATGTTGGTAAATTTGTCATTACTGAAAAATATTTTAGACAACCCATCCGTCGCATGTTATTTGTATGTTTTAACTTCGGAGGTTGTTGTTTGCTTAACCAGGCTATAATTGTGGATACCTTGAGATTAAGTCCTCCAGCCAGGGCAAACAACTTTATTTTTTTTATGAAACTGTTATGACATAATCTTGCTTTTTATTCTCAGAATTTCAGTTCCAAGAAAGGCTTAAGTTAGAAAAAAAACTAGTCTTGAAGTTTTATGGGCTTTAGCAGCAAAAATATTAACATTTGGTCAAAAACCACGTGTTCTTTTTTAAAACGTTCATTTTTATTATTCCAGAATGACCGCTACAACTCAATTGACGAAATGGTCTCCGATTTCCGTTTAATGTTCTCAAATTGCCGCCAATTCAACGAAGAAGGATCCATGATATATGAAGACGCGAATCTTCTGGAACGAGTCATGAACGAGAAGCTCAAAGAGGTTAATAACAGCAGTAGCTTCGAGAGGAAAACTCCTTTGAAAACGTTTAAAGCGGCGCCGAAGACGAGACAGTTGTCGCCCTTTGAACAGAAGTTGAGGACTTTGTATGATGCTATCAGGGATTATAGGGATCCTAAAGGTTGGTATTGATGATCATCATCATCTCATCATCTGCCTAGCCTTTTCCCAACTATGTTGGGGTCGGCTTCCAGTCTAACCGGATGCAGCTGAATATCAGTATTTTACATGGAGCGACTGCCTATCTGACCTCCACAACCCAGTTAATACTGGGTAATACTATACCCCTTTGGTAAGACTGGTTGTCAGACTTTCGGCACACTGACTACTTGTAACGACTGTCAAAGATCTACAAATGACAGCCGGGACCAACGGCTTAACGTGCTTTCCGAGGCACGGAGGAAACTCGGTATGTAATGATGATAAGATATTCATAAACCCTCGGTCAAACACCAAAACTCAAGTCAAATATTTTTATCGGACTTCTCGCTCGCACTTACGTACGACCCTTATGAAGCAGCACTAGTGTTGTGCGTAGATGTGTTCAGTGTATTATCGATACTAGAAAACAAGTACATAATACATAAAGCATCATTAGGAACTAATTAATTAAATGCATTAAAGCTTGCTGGGATTGCTTGCTTTCTTTTCGTTTTTTTTAATCTTTTTTGTTTATATATTTATTATTGTAATTTAGGTGCCTTACATCCTGTATGTGTTAAGAACCTTTAAATTAAATCACACATCTTTCACAGCAAACCGTCAACTCGCCCTAATCTTCATGAAACTACCAAGCAAGATTGAGTACCCAGACTACTATGAGCTTATCAAAAATCCCATAGACATGGAGAAAATCGCCCACAAACTGAAGAACAACGTGTATAGTTCTGTCAACGAGCTTGCTTCGGACTTCATACTGATGTTTGATAACGCTTGCAAGTACAACGAGCCCGATTCACAGATTTACAAGGATGCTTTGATCCTGCATCGGGTTTGCTTGCAGACTAAGCAGCTTTTGAGGTGAGGTTTTGTCATACTTTTAGAGGTAATTAACTTAGTAAAAATAACCATCTTTGTATCACGCAGCCATACTATATAGTTAGACTAGAAACGTTGTGCGCTTCGGTCATGAGAATCGATACAGGGGCACCTAAACATACAGTAACCCGAAGATGAACGAGACTTGCCGAAGCGCATTTTGTTTCCGGTAAATGTTCCTTTGTGTTTGCCTCATAAATATTTTTGAGATAATTATGGAGCAAAAGAATCTTAATCCCTAAACTTTGTAGGTTTAGATTATAACTTTCTTGTGCTATTATATATACCAATTTAAATAAATGGTGTCATTGTCGTAATCCTCTATTTATTGAAATTCTTACTTTCAAGAAACAGAGGACTAACGAAAAAAAAAACTATAAAATGTTCGGTAGTTCTTAAAAGAAAACTACAATCTGTTCCGTAGTTCTCATGCCCGCCCTCCAATACTTATTAGAGCATTTTTTTTAAACGAAATTCCTTCTTAATTCAAAATCTTTCTTTTTTCTTAATCCTATCGTTTCTTCGACACTGAGATTGAATCCCCTGTATTAGACAAATTACTCTATTTAGCTTATTGGATATATTATGATGTATGTATATTTACACGCACCGTTCTTGCGAGGTGAGCAGAGGATCAGGCCGTACTTCTATCAGGTGCGTCTGCTACATTCGGAATGACATCGCACGTTAAAATTATAGTGACGCAACTCTGTATGGACAATTATTAGAGAGTTAATGGCCGTTAAAACTAAAACTGCTTCATACAATTAAAAAAAAATACCACGTAAATTACGTTATGTGTTTGTCACTTTCATTCGTGATACAGTCCTTTCAAATATATTGGGTGGAAGAGTTTAAATAGAAATGTATTATCAGCAATTTAAAAACAAACCAAATGTTCATACATTTTGACCGTGTGTGTGGTCCACCTGTGTGGTAAAAATGTATGAAAAAGCTCTTCTACCCTGTATTTTGTTTACTTTTGATCTTGATCGTCTTGACATCGTCGCTGTCAAAATTAAAGGTGATGTCGATTCTTGTAACATTAAATGGTAAAACAATTAGGAAAAGACTGTACCAGTGTTTTGTATTTTGCCTATGGAGAAGTAAGATTAAACTTCTACAAGAAAAATAAGGAAAGTTCTCCATTAGTCGGTATAAATTAACAATGACAAGTGAAATACGCTCAGCGCTGTCTCATGTCGAAACTTCCAGCAAACAGCATAGCTGTAGGGAATTTTACTTTTTTGTATGAAACCACTGGCTATTAATCTTTCTTTGTTGCGACTCTATTGTTTTTGTGCGAAATGTAGGGTCAAAATTTAAATTAGGCTCAACAATTTTTGTTTATTATTTATTTAATGTGAAAAGAATGATTGGATGTTAAAAATAGTTGTCATTAGATGTGTAGATCATTTGCTCAGAAAAAATACATAAGAATGTATTTTGAACAAGAAAAAACATACACGTAAAATGTTTGTTCAAAAATACATCCGAAATGTGTTGCCTGATTATGAATGTCGCTTACGTCACCTGAAGTTAAATAATACGTTGCTTTGTAAAGGGGTGCTACACAATTATGTATACAGTGTGGAAGGGACCTGTATATTCATATTCACGTATTAAGTGTGTTAATTTATTTTGGAAAGCATGCTGTAACAATACTCAAACAAATGAGGATGCTTAAAGTGTTCCTCGTCTTATGCGGTCAAAAATAGGCATTAGGCGATGAGCATTGTCCTTTATATCAATCTGTAAAGAAATGAATTGTCATAAAAATAGCTCTCCAATAAAGCTCAAGTTGAAGAGCCTAAAGCGCAATACACATTGATCCCGCCGGGTCGCCGACATATGTCGGCAACTTTTTGTCGGCGGTCTAGTTGGCTGTTTCACTTAATACAAGTCGGAAAATATGGTCGGCGCCATGTCGGCGGCTTGACATGAGAAATTTATTTGGCAGTCAGCACTACAGGTCGAGCGTCGCCGGGCAACTTAGCGCGGGCGTACCCAAGCCGCCAACACGTCGACGTGCAACACGTGCGTGCGCTTGTTGCCGACATGATTCTTTTCATACAGGCCGCCGGGCTTTGGCGGGGGCCCGGCGGGCTCAGTGTGTATTGCGCTTAACGTTAGAATGCTCACACGAGTGTTATAATCATTTAAGTTTTCTGTTGTAAGTTGCCAAAAGACAAAGGAATAGGAACTTTGATTTCAGCTAAGCAAAGTAACATTTCATGCAGATTAAGGTTCATTTTCGTATAAAACGCTGTTGTACCTGAGCCTTGCAAATTTCTCTTTTCTTGTATCTATGGTTTTTGGCGTTAATTAATGGAAGAAACTATTATGAATGCAGAGAGGACGATGACGCGGTACCGGATGTGCCGGCGGCGGTGCAAGAACTGCTGCTCAATCTCTTCACCAGCGTTTACAACCACCAGGACGAGGAGGGCAGGTCAGTATATTCATAGTTAGGATATTTATCAGAAGCTGTAACTCCACGAGCTGAATACAATCGGGGCCGTGGTGACAGCACCACCCCGCGCCACTTTCGCATGCAGCGTAACGCTGTACTTTCATTTTATTGTATGCTTGCGCATTCCTAAGCTGTGCATTCAACTCGTGCGATTACTCTGTGTTGTATTTTATTTTACGCAAAGTTTAAAAAGTATACAGGTTCGAAAGATGTAGTTTTTTTAAAGCTAATGGATGTTTTCAAGTGAAATTAATAGATATAAATATTTTATAGTCATACAACGTATGAATATCGTCTGAAAAAGAAGTCTGTCGATGGGGATTCCGGATATTATGTACTTTCATGTAAACGTTATATGTTTGTAATATTCTGTTATCACATTACATGACATCTGATAGAAACCTTGACCATGATTTGCCAAATGGCATATTAATGATTTATGGGATTGACATTCCAGAGGATCGCTACTGTAGGCAGAAACTATTTTTTTTTAAATTGCGCGTTTCTAAATGCGCAAAATTCAAATTGTATTAAGTTCTGATCATAGTTTTACCATATTAAAAAAAAACTGTCAAGTGCGAGTCGCTCTCTCACACCGAGGGTTCTGTACAAACTCTCATATAAGTTGTTGTATGGTTGTTTTTCTTTCCATACAAGTTCCGTACTTTTGACTGTATAGACTAAGAGGATTTATTTTTTCACAACTTCAAGAGACCACAGTCTTGAGTAAATGGTTAAAACTCAGCACCTTCCCTCGTTCCCTATATAAACGGTCTTGACAAACAGACGGACAACAAAGTGATCCTATAAGGGTTCTATTTTTGCCTAGATACAGAATCCTAAAATTGAAAAAAACTAAACCTAAATAAAACTATCATTTCTAGATGCTACTCAGACAGTATGGCGGAGTTAGCCGAGCACGACGAAGCAGCCAACGGCGAGAAGGTGCGCGCCATCTCACTGGACTTGGTCAAGAGGAGGCTCGACAAGGGCCTGTACAAGAGGCTGGATCACTTCCAACAGGATATGTTTGCTGTTTTTGAAAGGTAAGTTTCTATTAGACTTCTTTTCTGAAAAAGAAGGTTTATATAAATAGAACGCTTTCGCAATAATTATTACGAAAAGATACTATTTATGTCAAATGTTTGGTCTATTTGAAGTTTGAAACTCTGTATTTGAACAATGCAAAAAAAAGGAAAAAAAGCGGGGTTTTAAATATGGGTCTATACATTTTTTAGGTCTGTAGAAAACTAACTGATCTAATGGCGTTCCCGGGATCACCGCAATCAAATGCTCATGGCTATTGAGCACCTTAAAAACTGACTTAATGAATAAAAAACTTTTGAAGAGCATTTGTTTCTATCTGTTCTAGAAACAATTTTATTTAACTCGTAACTCAAAGAAACTCTATTATCCCCAGAGCCCGCCGCCTCTCTCGCACTGACAGCCAGATCTTCGAAGACTCCGTAGAACTCCAGTCGTACTACATCGACCAACGGGATCAGCTGTGCCGAGGGACCTTGCAATCCCCTGCCCTGACCTTCACCAGAGACACCATGGCCACTAGTGTGGAGTTGGTGAAGCAGTGCAAGCTTCTGCAGGAGAATGAAGATGAGGATGAGACCAGGTTAGTTCCAACTATAGGCCTACATCTATCAAAGATTCCATGCAGATTTGAAGCCCAAGAAATAAAATTTGTTTTATGTCAAGTATTTACAGTTCACTGTTATTCTCTTCAAACTTATTCTGTGACAGGTTTACAACGAAGACATAGACAGCAGAATCATAAGTTGAGGACTTGTTAAGTTCTGCCGGGGTTGCGGGTTGTTCGAAGAGATACCGCGACCCCGGAACATAAACGGCGGCAATAAAGGAACATAAAAATAAATCTCACCCGGTTTTAGTCAGTAAAAGTTTGACACTTCCCGGGAAATTATTTGATAATTTCCAATCCGTAAAAAAACAAGACTTGTTAAACTCTAATGTATCAGTGCCGATGTAGATGTGGTTTAAAGAAGTTACAGTAGTTGAAAATATTGTGACGAACTAGTCATAGCAAATATTCTATTCATCATTATCTTATAGCAATCCAATGCTGGACAAGGGCCACGAAATCAAAGGTTATAAGTTCAAAATAAGCTGAACTTTACAACTTCACTTAAAAAAAATGTGTGTTCGATGCTTTCTAAAGTTTCTAATACCAGTCTCTCACACAACTTAATTAACTCCAGATCAAGCACAGATGACTCGATGCCATCGGGCGGAGCCCCACTCCAACAGACGGCGTACAGCAAAGGAGACTTCCTGTACATACATCCGGACAAGGGGAACAAGGAGCCCGCCATCGTGCAGGTGGAGCGAGTGTGGACCAACAACGAGGGTGTGCCGTGCATGTATTGTACGTCTTACTACAGGCAAGTTACTATGCAGAGGGTTTAGTACAATTCTACCTATCTATATTATCCGTACTAATATTATAAAAGCGAAAGTGAGTTTGTTTTATTTCTACCTAAATCTTTTGGTACAAAATATTCGTCGAAATTATATTTAATTTTTTTTTTGCCCCAAGAGTACATTGCTGTAATGTAAACAAAATCTTATTTCTACAGGCCTCAAGAAACATACCACGTGCGCACGCGCAAATTCCTGCACCAAGAGGTGTTCAAGACAGAGTCGCATCGCGTCGTGCCTCTCGACCAGATTGTGGGACACTGCTACGTCATGAATGTAAAGGAGTACTTCAAATTTAGACCTGAAGGTATGTACGTGTACAATCTGGGGTTGCGGGTTGTACGAAAGAGATACCGCGGCACCGGAACATATAGGACAATAGAAGGAACATGGGTGGGTTTTAGTCATTAGAAGTCTGACACTCCCCCCTACTCCGCCCAGAGCGGGGGAAGTTTTTTGGTGATTTCGCATCCGAAAAAAAAAGGAATATACAATATCATCATTCTATAGCAGTCACTTCTGTACGTAAGCTTCTCAAATTGCGCTATACCTCCGTATTCAATAACTCTTCGATTAGGAAAGTCGTATGACTATCTCGCTCACTCGTTGAATCGAATTGAATCGTTTGTAATAACGGATATAGGACTCCTTTGCTCCACCGGTCGTCGATTCTTCAATAAACTACATGGTGCTGATGACCATACAAATTGACAGTCGAAGGAATCTCTTAAAGGAGGATGATCTCCAACAAGATGTTATAATATCTGTAATTTAAAAGAGAGTTTCATCTATTTTTTTGTTTGAGTGTTTCTTCCCCTAGTAGTCGGATAGGAAGCACCTCATATATTTTTTTAAAACATAATGTAGTGAGATGTAAAGTATTTTTTTTACCAATTTACACAAATAAATTTACATTTTTTTTTCGTAACCTAATACTTTAATTACGAATACTGTCAGTTATTTCAATCACGATTCCAATGTTCCATCAGCGTTTTTTTGGCAGAGAAATCGACATTACGCTGGATCAAATCCAAGGTCTTGTTTCTTCTTTTTGCGACTTCTTTTCATTGGAAGTACTTTTTAAATATTATATTTAATTTTTTCTATGATTTATTGCATAAGTTGATAAAAAATGCTTTGCCATAGCTTTACCGCGGCAGTCTCCGAGTGCCACACGTATTTTATTTTATTTTTTCGGTCCTGACTTTGTGGCCAAGCCATAACTCAGGTAAAGGAACCCATAGTGAATAAGTGTTTGTTTTGTTGAACAGGTTTCGCTGACAAAGACGTTTATGTTTGCGAGAGCCGATACAACACTAAACAGCGCTGGTTCAAGAAGATCAAGGTGTGGGAAGGAGCTGAGAAGGAAGCCACGCTTATTCCCAGAGAGGTAAATTATGAAACACTAGCTGTGTCCAGCGGTTTCACCCGCTGTTCAGCTCCTTAGATGTTATATAGCTTATTTTTGATGAGTTTGATGTTATATGGCGTTCCTCGATAAATTGGTTATCCACCGCTAAAACACTGGTAGAAAATGCCTATGGCATTAAATCCGCCTCTGTACTTCGTACTTGAAGTGTTAAATAAATAAACAAAATTTTTTGATTCAAACTAGTAATTTCTGAGATTTTGAAACATACACAAACCAATTTAATTTTTATATATAAATAGATGTTACGTATTTATCCAACACACTAAACTTATGCTTAAAGCAAAGAAAGCCGACCTTAGATCACGCCAAAGTGTCGACATTAATTTTAGAGTGTGTTTAAGGAGTTTCTGGCCCATTCTTCTCCATAGAGATCTTCGTTTTGGAATGGGCAACTCCAGTACTTTCACAAGTTATTATGCCTTGTGACTCGGACGGTAGCTTCATTATTTTGATTTTGAAATACAAATACAAATATTTTTATTTGTTGAACATAGGTGGGTTTTAGGTATAGATATTGTCATTTTTGATGAACGCTATGTCATTATTGACATTCAAGTGTGCCTGTAACTGTCAAATTGAGATATATGCTTTGTGTCTGAGTACTACGGTCGATATCACAACAAACAATACAATAAAGTTCAAAATCAAATCAACTCCAGAAAAGTGTTTTCGATTGGTGTTTTTTTATACTTCACATAAGTTCCTATTGTGTACGAGTCCGTCTCGCACTTCACCAGTTTTTATTATTAGCCACTTAGTAAATGTGACCGTTTTTTAATGAAATATTAATTTTGTTTACTAGGTACCCTTGGAGCCCAACAGAACCGTATCAGTATTCCGCGAACGTGTTGAGAAGCACAAGGATGAACTAGCCGAATTAGAAGTATTGGAAAACGTTCACGAGAAGGAAAGACCTGTAAGTTTTACGAACATATTATCCTACAAATATTATAAATGCGAATATTTGTGAGGATGGATGTATGGATGGGTATATGGATGTTTGTTACTCTTTTACGTTAAATCGGCTGAACGGATCTTGATTAAAATTGTCACAGAGGTGAATTATGGTCTGGAATAACACCCCCACGTAATATCGAAAAAAAAGTATCCTATACTTCTTTTTCGATATTACATGGCCGAAGCCGCGGGCGCCAGCTAGTATTAACATACAAACTTACTTAATTGTTAGTTAGCAAAACTCAACATACGTGTAGTTAAAACGAGAACTAAAATTACCATTTAAATTGTTTTGATGTCATCATCATCTACCTACCTGCCTTTGCCTTTAATTACTATGATGGGGTCGACTTCCAGTCTAACCGGATACAGCAGAGTACCCATTTTTTAAAATGGGGCGACGAATATCGTTTTTCTTTAAAACCTATAAATATACAGAATGGTAGGGACACTGACGCGCAAAACGGTAACCACGCCTTCAGTTCATCGTTAAAAAAACCAGCTGTTTTCTACAAAACTGCAATACATACACAAAATATCAAAATGTGTATGTTCTTTTTAAATTGTCGATTAAAATTTTCTATAGTATAATTAAGAATAATGTACTCACCTGGTCACCGTTTTAGCTTCTGACCCTATCATTCTGTACAATTTTAACTCGATCCCCACCTATTCCGTCTGTTACGTTTCGCTAGCTAACTTATCGTTAACTTATCAAATTAGACCTTGCATACTTTTTCGTCTACTCTGTTAACCCCATATTAACATGTCCCATTTTGTTTTGACTCTCATTACCGGACCGGACCAGAATTCAAGTGTGAGTATCATTATTATGTCTGTGTTCAATTTAGCATGTTTATCACACGTAAAGAGTAAGCATGCGCCTGAGCATGTATACGCTTACGGATTCTATACACCAAAGCCAAACTAAAAATCGAACGATTTATAAACAACTAGCTGTGCCTTATGCATTAAATAACAATGCAATTTTTCTACCCTACCTACTCTGAATACCCTGCCTACCCTGCCTACTCTACCTACCCTGCCTACCCTACCTACCCTGCCTACCTTACCTTCCTGCCTACCCTACCTACCTTACCTTCCTGCCTACCCTACCTACCTTACCTTCCTGCCTACCCTACCTACCTTACCTTCCTGCCTACCCTACCTACCTTCCTTACCTATTTTTTCTTTCATAAGCACCTTCTCCTGACATTAACCAACACAACAAAAAAAGAATAAGCGAAATTGGTCCAGCCGTTCACGCGTGATGCCGTGACCAAGGGAAATGGGGATTTATTTTCATATAGATCTATTAGTTAATTAAAAAAAAAGAGATTATTTCAGTCCAGAAACGGACAAACTTACTTTACACGCTCATCGCACGTTTTCAATAAAATTTTTGGCGTTTCCAAAAAACAAAAATGCTGGATAAACGCCTACAAAAGTAGTCGATATGCAGCTTTGGTGTGTAGAATACATTGCGCTACAAATATCTTATGGTGACATCTCGTTTGCATGCTCTGTGTGTTTATAGTTCCTCGAAAGGAAAAATACGGACACCCTTTAGGATCATTGTCTGTCTGTTTGTCAAGACCCTTTATCTCGGGAACGCCTCGAGGTATCGAGTCGACATTAAAACTATATTCTCAAGTCCGTGGTTTCTTAGAACTGTGAAAAAAATGTGTGTTATATTTTGTGTGTTAAAAAGTAAGTTAGAGTAGCTTCAAACTTACTATACTACAAGGATAAGCAGATCCTCGCTCTACTACACTCACTGACGTTTTACCAATTTTCAACCTTATAACTCTGGGCATTAGTGTGATCAAGGACTTTATCTTCAGATAAAGTTGAAATTTTCTTAAAAATAATGAACTTTTTCGTAGAAGTAATTTTGTTTGATAGAATAATAAATGTGAAATTTGAGTAGAAGACTTCCATGAGTGTTTAAGAAAAAATCAACTATACTGAACAAGACGGCTATCTGATCCCAAGCTAAGCAGAGCTTGTGTTATGGTAACCAGACAACTGATATACATACTTATATAATTTATAAATACATACATTTATAGATAAATCACACCCAGACACAGAACAAACAATCATGCTCATCACACAAAGTTTGTCTTGGGTGGGAATCGAACCTACGACCTACGGCTCCGCAGTCAGGGCCACTAACCACTGGACCAACAGGCCCGTCATAAATATATCTTTTGCTGCCTTTAAATGCCCCTCTTTTAAAGTTAAAGCCCTTTAGTAATAATCTCATTTTCCCAGGACGTGGTGATGTACAACCCTCTGGGAACAGACGACGAAAATACTTACTATGAGCAATACAACACTGTATGCTCCGGAGTTATCAAGACAGGAGACTACGTGTATGTCGTCACTGACGGCGGCAAGCAGATGATAGCGCAGGTCGATACTATATGGGAGACCGGCGAGTGAGTATATCCTAATTAAAACTATTATTATAAATGTGAATGTATGGATTTTAATCCTTACTAATATTATAAAAGCTATAGTGAGTTTGTTTGTTACGTCTTCACGCCTTAATGGCTAAACTGAATTTAATGAATTTTGGTACAGAGATAGTTGGGACCCTGGAGATGGACATAGGCTGAGAAAAGGGGGATAAAGAGGGAAGAAAACGGCAGACAAAGTTTTTTATTTCGATTATCACGCGGGTTAAAGTTAGCGTTAACCCAAAGTAACTATGCCACGCGGACGAAGTCGCGGGCGGAAGCTAGTATATTATATTTCAGATATATAAACAATATATTTTATGGCGTTTTTACGGTTCCGTACCTCAAAGCGAAAACACGGAACCCCATATTGGATCATTTTGTTGTCCGTCTGTCTGTCACGACCCTTTATCTCGGGATCGAGTTGAAATTAAACCATATACTCAAATCTATGGTTCCTTAGAGCTTTCAAAAAGACAAACCTCTAAGTCTGTGCACTCAAAAGATATGCCTGCTCGTGTCGCAAGTTTCTACGGAACCTTCGGTGCGCGATTCCGACTCGCATTTGTTTAAAACCATACTTAATATATTTTTTCTTTGTTACAGCAACAAATGCTACTTCCGAGGCCCCTTCCTAATCTTCCCATCAGAGGTCGCCAACATTATAAACAAGGTTAGATTCAACAAATGTGTGCCTACCCGCAATTTTCTTCAAAAAAGTTTTAATTTAATTTATCATTAACTGAAGAGTATGTTTGATTTTCAGCCTTTTTACAAGCAAGAGGTGTTGTTGACGACGATGCACGATACGAGCCCACTTGTGGGCATTGTGGGGAAATGTGGCGTGTTGGATTATGATGATTATCTTAAATGTGAGTATTTATCGTTTTTTAAGATAAACATTATGAATAAAATTAAAGCCTGTAAAACAATGTAATTTGTTACTTCAGACTAAATCATTATAAAATTATAATTAATTAATTAAATCCTATCTCAGCATGATGCTGCAACATGGCAACCATGTCACAGCTCTGATATTCTGATAGGGCCCAAGCAAGTGAAGCCACGGTCAGATTCGATAAAAGGGTTATTACCCCACCACCGGTAGCATTTTAACATAATAATAATAATATATCTTTATTTCAGACATACGTCCATACATTTTTAACAAATGAAACGTTAGTAGAGTAGTTAATAGCACACATAAAAAATATAGAATACTATGTGTCTCCAACAGGTCGTCCGACTGAGATAGCAGAGAACGATATCTACGTGTGCGAGTCAGTGTACGACGAGTCGAACCGCGTCGCGCGCAAACTGAAGGCGGGATTGCGCAAGTTTGAACATACCAAGGACGTCACTATTGATGAGGTTGGTACTATAAATAATATCTATTAATAATATGTATCTATTTAATAGAACGATATGTCTGCACTTTAACTAAGTATATCTATTTATCTGTGTGCACATAAAACACTTCTAATGTAAAAAAAATACATACAGGCAAAAGAGCACAAAGGTACTGTTTATTTCATTTTGAAATCTTTTCCAACAAACCTGCGATTAGACGGATTTATAAGACATAGACACAGTATATAAAAATAATAAAATAAACAGTAACTTTAAAAAAAAAAGTATATAAACAGAAAAAAACATACTAATAAAATAAAAATAAGACATGTATGTTAACATTTATATGCGTTGTAAAATAATAACAAAATTCACAATTTAATACATAATTATAACAATTATTTGTTGTTTGCAGATCTACACCTTCCCGAAACCCCTGGGCCCCCCTGCCTTGGCCACGGCGCAGGAGGTACAGTCGACATCCAGTGCGTTCACTCAGAAGCAGTTCAACCCTCATGGCAACTCCATGGACTCTATGGTATGTTATACATTGTTTATCTATAATAAAACAAAAAAAAAATTGGAAAACAAGTTCACTTCCGGAAGTGAACTCCGTCGGTATGTTTAATTTTTTATTATAGCCTTTTAAATTTCGAATTAATGGTATCTCACACAAATTCTTATCGTGAACTAATTTTCCATTGCTACTAAAAAAATCTGGAGTATTTTCTTTTCATAATAAAGAATTTCGATTTTGATAAAAAAATATATAATAAAAATTTTGAAAATTGGCATAAAATTTGCGGAGAAATCGAGTACAAGCGTACTAAAAAATGTCGAATTAAAAACTACCAAATATTTTTATGAGTTAAGTACAGGTACTTTAATGTTTGTAAACGACCCCACGTTACAAGAGAAATTCCTAGTATTGGGCAACGTTTTAAAAGAAAGATTTTAATCATTAGCGATACAAAAATCTAGATCTACATTGTAAATAAAGCCATTTGTTTAATATTATACTTTGTTCGATACAGGATAGTAAGCCCCAGTTCACGAACTTGATCAACACGACGATAGGCAGTCAGGACGTGGAGATGCTACTGGAGAACTCGCTCGATGACTCGTCTCTCGCCTCGCCCGCTACGCCGCTATCTATAGGTAGGTCTTGTAGGGAATTGGTGGTTATTAGTAATTGAAAGAATATAAAATATTTTAAGATTATATTTTAGTTTATATAAAAGAGTGATGGATCTGAATGTTGATGGACGGAGAGCGAGAGGAAGGCCAAAGAAAAGATGGATGGATTGTGTAAGGAATAATATGAAGGAGAAAGGAGTAAATGATGCCGTGACGTTTGATAGGGGAGAATGGAAGAAGAAAACGTGTTGCGCCGACCCCAAATAGAATGGGACAAGGACAAAATGATGATGATTTCACCAATACATGTGACACACTTCCTACACCATTCTATTCTCATCGTAAGCCGTTGAATGTCGTTAAGTTCCTACGGGGGAACATACGACAAAATCACACAAGGATCTTAAGTACCCATGGGGGAACTTTATACGCTGTAGCTATCAGTTTAAAGGTAAAATCTTCGTTATAATATTAGTAAGGAAGTAAGGATCATCCAAAAAGACACAGCGAGCCGACTTTCACGCATAGAACTCTATAATATTCCAATTTAATCTAGCATACACTATGATACATCACCTATACAAAACCAGTTTATGCGGATCTCTCATCGTACAGGAAATCTACTCCATACAATCCGTAGTTGAAAGATCTGCGTAAACAAGTTACACTCAGTACTCACAGACAAGTAACGATAATACAAAAAATCCCCACAGGCGGCAACAGCAACCCGTACAACCCATCCCTCACGGCCACGCCCACACTGGAGCGCACCAGCGCCGCCACGCCCGCCAGCACCAAGAAGAAGAAGGACAACAAGCAGAAGATCGTCACCGGGTACATCCTGTACTCCAGCGAGGTTCGGAGGGCCATCGTCGCTAACAACCCTGAGTCTACCTTCGGTGAGTTTTTTTTTTAAGAAACTTAGCTTTTAAGGAAAGGAAAAGTGAAATCTGACTGAGAAAAATAATAGTTAATATGTAAATGGACCTCTTTTAAACTTGGCCAAATTCGCACCGGAGTTGCTTGAACAAAAAGATATCAACACGTCCAAAACAAAAACCACGTCAATTGCTGTGATTCTAAGAAAAATACGTAAGGAAAACGATTTTATTCCCACTAGTCAAAAGAATAAAACAAAGTAAGAAAAAAAGCACTAAAAAAGAGAATGACATAAGAAGACGTCGACGATGGATTGTGATGATGAGGGAGATAAGTGTGTGTGAATTTGCAACAGCCGATCGGCATCTTGTCGTTTAATTTTGAATCGCTGCACATTTTAGTTCCAGAATCCAAGATATGTAAATAAATCTCGGATGTTCATATAATGCGCTCGCAATGTGTTCTAAATAAGCCCTGTTTTGTTCGTATGTAAAGTATTATTTCGTTGATTACGACATAAGGAAACAGCAAGATTAAGAAAGTAAAACAGTCTCGAGTGTTGCCATAATTTAATTGTTTCATTAAATTTATGGCAACACTTGATACTGTTTAACTTTCTTTTTTGACTTAACTTCCTTCCTGAGTTTCTTTTAATAATCTCAATGAGTAGAGTGAGAACGAGTAAACACCGAAGATTATCTTAATGAAACTTACATTATACTAAATCACCGCTGGAAACACTTGTATAGTTAAAATAAATTGTCGAAATGATATATTGAGTTATTAACTGAGTAATGGATTTTTTCATAGTTGTATATTAAAGCACACAAAACAAAAGAAGAAAGTGAGAATGATGACAAAAAACAGTAAAACTAAAAAGTATCAAAAGAGGTCTTATGCATTGTCAACAATAAGCTTTTCGAAAATAAATGTTAATGCGCTATTTATATTGTTGAAAGTTATTTTATGAAATCGCAATAACATTTTAAATATTGTTCATATTTGCTGCTATTTCATTTTGTATCTGTGATCTCTCATTATGTGTATTATAACAAAATATCTTGCTTTTTTAAAGCACTGAGTTGCCATTGTTCATTTCTTTGTTTTATTAGCTTGAGTTTACTTCTGTCCGTTTAGTTCAAATAAGGTGAATTAGCAACGTTTTAAAGAAGTTTGGATAAAAAAATATATATTTTTTGTTACGGCTTAAGTACATTCAACAAGTTTGGAAATCTTACGTATTGCTAACTAACATAAAATACAGATGCAAAATATTACAATATCGATCCTAAACTTTGATTCTAAAATATATCTTAATAGATGTCGCACATCTGGCGGAAGATAAATCGATTTACTGTAGGATTTAATGTAAACTCAAAAGCATTTATTTCAATTAGACCATTACAGGCACTTTTGAATCTGCCGGGGTTGCGGGTTGTTCGTAAGAGATAAGTACCGTGGCTCCGGAATCTAAATCGGGCAATAGAAGGAACATGGGTGGGTTTTAATCAGTACAAGTCTGACACTCTCTCCCGCTCCGCCCAGAACGGGGGATGTTATATGATGATTTCCCACCCAAAAAAAGGCACTTTTGAATGTCAAAAAACAAAAGTAACGCACTCAAAACGTAATTATGCATTTAATTAATAGTACATATGGGATCAGAATCATGGAGGTATATAAAGCAAGGTTAAAAGTATTTAAAAAAAATCACCTAAGTTCGAGTCAGACTAGCGCATCGAGTGTTCCGTACAAACATGCGACATAAACGGCCATATCTTTTGACTGCGTCAACTTAGAGTTCATTTTTTCACATCTCTAAGGGACCACATACTTGAGTATATGGTTTTTATTTTAATTCGATACATGTATACGTTCCCAAGATAAAGGGACTTAATAAATAGACAAACAACAAAGTCATTTATGTTTTCCGTTTTTCCTTTTGAGAATGAAGGAATTTCGACTTTCAATATTCTCTGTAACTGAAAAAAAAAAGAAGTAACTTAGGGTCTTTTCACACTCGGTATAAAATATCTCAAAGAATTGAACAATGGCAAAATCGTTTTATTGTATTTCCATATCGTGTGTGTACACAGCTTAATATCATCCTAATGTAAATGAACCTAACGCCACCTATGTGTAAATCTAGCTAACAAGGACAAAACTTTGAAAGCGGGTAGGTAATGTTTCCTCTACTCAAGTAGTTCGCTTACTCATTCAATGCACGCTGTATGTATTTATGTTGTGATTCATTGGCTGTTATTTTTGTGTACGTAATTAAAAAGATAATTTGAATTAAGAATTGTCAGATTAATCTGTACCATCTACTTTGCTGAAGTCTAATTTTGAATAAAAGCCCATTTTTTTTAAATTTATCCGTATCAATTGCTTTATTGACGTTGTGGATAAGATTTTTTCTTTCGAAAATATGAAGCAATGGATTACAAATTTCCTTCAAAGTCCTTCGGATTGTGGTAGAAAAATGTATTACGCAATCTTTCTATCCGATCGATTTAAGTAGGTAATTAATATCTGATAAATTACGACCCAAGAAACGATTTTTATTTGGATAATGATTCGCATTTGTGTGTGCGGATGGTCTTCCGAATATCTTGACGCAAAAGTATAATAAATTATGCATGCTGCTAGGCATGGCAAACATGTGCTTTAGCGTTGTATAGGTGAGATTTTGTCGAAAATAGTGAGAATGAGCGTTACTGGACTAATGTCGGATAAAAAGGGATATTTTCTCAATAACTATTGAATGTACAGTCCTTTCACATTTAACGTACCTTTTACAACGTCAACATTATTGTAAAGATAAAATAAATATCACTCACTGTTATTATGACAGACATGTCAATGGTAACAAGCCAAAAGCAAACTTATTGCAATGAAAATAAAGCTCGTTTCGATTTGGTCCGTGTTGCAAAACAAAAGTGAAAGGACTGTGTTTGACCTACGGCAAAGTACTTTTAGTTATAGCCTTCTTGGAATTAGATAAAAAAAAAAATTGAAAAACGATCGTACACAACCATAACAATGCTAGCTATAAAAAACCAATATAACCTCTTTGAAATTCACGCATACATTGGACCAGAGAGAGACACACCGCGGAAGTTATCCCGGTGTAACTCCCAGGTACGTTCTAGCGTAGTGTGTCTGTGTAGGCGAGATCTCCCGGATCGTGGGGAACGAGTGGCGCTCCCTACCGGCGTCCACGAAGCAGAGCTGGGAGGAGAGGGCGGCCCGCTGCAATGAGGAGACTTCGGCCAAACTCGCAGAAGAAATGAGGGAGATGGCGCAACATGTTAGTATTGTAGTTTTATTATAATTATGTCGGGCTTGTGGTGAACTAAAGTTGCGTATACATATAAACCTTTCTCTTGGACCATTAGCTATTGCTGAAAATTGCATTAAAATCCGTCGAGAAGCTTAAAAGATCTAAGCGAGCAGGCAACGGAAGCAACTTCATTTTAATCGACTTGTTCCGAAGAGGTTTTCAATTCGAATTTATTCTTCCTTTTTTTATTTGTTGAAGTTCTGTTAATCTATGAGATAACCATAAAAGACTTATTTTTTTCTAATGTAAATGGACGATAAACTAATATCTTGTACTAAGCAATAGAAAAGTAATTCGATAACAATCCGTGTGAAACGTTGTACTTCAACGTGGTATCTACGTTGAAGTACAACGTTTTTTGTTTAAAAAAAACCGGCTTCCTAAAACCACTAAAACGACGGTTTTTTTTGTTGCAAAAACCTTTTAGCTTTTGCCCGCGGCTTCGGTCGCATTAAATTCGGGGTAACACAGTTCCCCTTTCCCGATTTGCAGGTATCTGCTACCTGTACTTAGTTTTTGCCCTTGCGCCTTATTTATTGTAATAGCAGGAAGTAAATTCCTTCTCCCTCACTTCCCACTTAAAAAAAAGTTAGCTTACCCAAACAAACTCACTTTAACTTTTATAATATTAGTAAGGCTGTAAAGATAACCTCTTAATGAACCACGTACACTTTCACAGACCCCTATGGAGACCACATACGAATGCGCGTGGGACACATGTGACTATCAGTTTGAGGACCTTTCCGACTGCATGGAGCACTGCATCGGCGATGGAGGTAACAGTAAGTGTTTCTGCTATATGTACCTTTGTAACTCGCTGACTAGAATGATCTATAGATTTTTTAAAAAAACATGCTTTTGAAAGAATAATCAGTAAAATTGGTTTATTAAATACGGAGATTTTGAGTAACTTTTTGCTAAGTGCAGTTGGTAAAAAATTGTTAGTATTTTATCATCTTTACTTGTACGCACGGCGACATATCCAGCAAACATTTCCAGTATAAAATGGCCTCGATTTGTATAGATTTCCTGTACATTGAGAGATTGGAATTAACTGGTTTTGTATAGCTTGATTGATCGTCATGCCTACTATGCTAGTTAGTGGTTGAACCCTGCCAAACGTCAAATGTATTTCTTGGAAATAATTATGTTTAAAAAAGTGAAAAGTTATGGATCAACTTAAAAGAGATAAGTACTCAACTAAATTGAAATTAAATGCATAGTTTTATTATCTCCGAGTTAAATTAATTACTGGTTATTCTTCATTAAAAAAAGAAGTAAATTATAATTTTTTATCACATTCGAGTCAATATCTAAATGTTTTCTTATCTTTTAATGCTGCAAGTGATCGGTACATATATCGAAACCAAGAAACCCAAGCTAGAACGTAAGTACCGTAGCATAGACTAAAACTAGTATTTTAATAGACAAGATGACAATCAATACCTCCAAACAGTTTAAATATGTATTTAAACTCCTTGCTTTTTTTAAATACTTATATTATAACATACGATACATTTATCCCTGTTGTACGATCCCGTTGAACAACTACTGAACCCCGAGCAAAGCAGCGGACATAAACTAGTATTAAACTAAATTATGGGTGTTCGTTAATCTTTCACGTAAAAACAACTGAACCGATTTGGATAAAATTCGACACAAAACTATAACTTTTTATCTCGATAAACAAGTCCACGCAAGACGGAGCCACGGGCAGAAGCAAGTTCATTGGTATTATTTTTTTGTATCGATTTCTTGACAATCGTTGATTTTCATCTTGTCAGTAACACATACTAGGATATTGTTAAATCGTTTGTACGATTATAAAATAGCAGTTTCACGGCCGCAGCTCTCCATTTCCTCCCGATCTAGTTAGGTTGGTTTAAAAGTGATGGAACTGTATATATTGGTGGTCTGAACGAACTGATATTACACAGAAAGACTGCCTGACGACCAACACGAGAAAAAGCCCGCAAAGTATTTCGTGTGGCCGTGGCCTATAGGTAAGTTTATAAAAAGCGGCAAACTTTTTTGTAATTTTTTTATAAATGACGTTGTCCCACACTAGGAATTTCTCCTGTATCGTGGGTGCGGTTACAAACATTCAATCTCACATACACAAACAGCCAGACCCGAAACAACTATTTGCAGGCCATACAAATATTTGTTCCGTGCGGGAAAAGAACCCGCAACAAGCAGCGCAGCAGTCGATCCCTCAGCCACTGCGCCAACCGTGTCGTCGATTTTGGATTCATTTATAAAAAATGCTTAAAGGAAACCTAAATAATGCGGTACAAACACAGACATTACACTACAGGACGTTGAATATAAAAAAGAGCCAAAAGCAAGTCAGACCTGCTGACCGAGGGTTCCGTACAAGATTTCGACATAAACAGTTATATATTTTGACTGCGTAGATTTAAAAGGCTAATTAAATTTCAACTCGATACCTTCTCGCGTTCCTGAGATAAAGGTCTGTTGTCTGACAGACAGGTGGACAACAAAGTGATCCAATAATTGTCCGTTCTTTCCTTTTGAGGTATGGAACCCTGAAAAGTATTAAAACTGGCCATCTTTGGAAAAAAAAACGACTTCATATCCCAAATGCAGCTGTTAAGTCATTAACTTTTGGGAAAAAATGTAAATGCAGTGTCTGTCGTTTCTATATTATTTACAATAAAAAAAACATACACAAAACATCACACCTGGAAATCCCCGAAGGGTTAGGCAGAGTTGTACCTAACAGTACACCTAAATATAGCCAGTTATGTTTTAAGACGCATGTTATAGGGCCCCGAGTCCATGGCATCAAATGGGCACAAATTCAGACGCCGTGGTGAGATATTCCTGATAGACTCAACAACACGTTGCCCGGGACTCATGGATCAGCAGTTGCGCTTGCGACTGTAGATCAACAAAGCTGTCCGATAAAGCTAATGGAAATTAAGTTATGGGGCCAACTTTATAGGGTCTATATGTGTAGTGTACGCTTCGACTAATATGAAAAAAAGGCCTAGAAGGGTTAAAAAGAGACAAAAAGTAGCCTATGTCACTTTCCGTCTCTTCAACGATCTCCACTTAAAAAATCACGCCAATTCGTCTTTCCGTTTTGGCGAAAAAAACGGACAAGCAAACAGACATACACAAACACTTTCCTATTTATAATATTGGTATGGATACGTGCTAGTTTACAATTTCCCTAACCTTCACTCTTCTCCCCCTACATGCGTGTCGGCAGCGGGTCACGTGCAGCAACATTACCGAGGCACTCTGAACGAGTACCCTTGCGTGTGGCGGAACTGCGCGCGCGTGCGGAAAGGACAGGCGCCCTTCCCGAACCTGCCACGACTACTGAGGCATGTGCGAGATTTGCACGTTAATAAAGGCAACGGACGGTTGATGGCCGTGCATGAGAGGTCCAGGTAATTTCATCATCATCTGATACTTTACTATGTTACTTTCAGTTTAAAAGGATGCAGCCAAGTAATACTGTGGACCTGATACAGGGTGGAATTTTGTAATTTGTAACGCCACCTGAAGGAGAAGTGATCTTAATACTTTAGAAAATTTTACCCAAAGAAAACATTTCTTTATTTTTGAAAAGAAAGAAAACGGTATTCAAAGATTTTTACAAATACGCTTGCCACACACGGTAATCGAACCGACTAAAATCTGTAAAAGTTCCACTCTGTACTTTTATTGCAAACGCAAATGAACAACTAACATCAAAATGCTACTAAATCAAGCAATAAAAGTTATCCTAATATATGCCTTCAGGCTATACAGAAAAACACGATTATACAGACAATACCCGCCTGGTAAATGGATCCTTCCTTTTCTATGGAAGATACAAAAAATAAGACAGTGATTAGCTGTCCCAAACAAAACTTCAATACCTACTCGTCACACATGAATGGGGCGACTGGGATAAAAAAAATTGCGATTATGATGTTGGTGCCATGGAGAAAGTGGTTTAGTTTGAGTGTTCGTGATACTTGCTCAGTCTTCAGTCGTGTGTAAGGCACCATATATAATACCACTAACTTGGCTCTAGCTAGAGGAAATGAAACCACGCGTTTCTGAAACATAGTTTAAATTGCAGAAACTTCGTGCCGTCATCTAAGAAGCCACAGAAACAGTTCAGTTCAAATGTGCGCAGCGGAGTCATGTCACCGGGAGGTAATTATTATTTATAAAATTAAAAAGGCAGGGTCCACAGAAAACAAGCAATTGAATATTTGTTCTTGTTATCTGTTAATAGGAAAAAATGCTCAATAGTAAGCAATGATTGCTTTTTTTTCACAGCAATGAGGCGCATATTCTTAAGTCATAATATTTAATTAAAAAAAAAATACAGCTTACCATATACAGGGTTATTTGTAAAACACTGGCACCCTCTCAGGACTATGTTACCAGCATCATAATCAACAACTTTTGTTCTATGACATTTAAACATTTATCATATTTTAGTCCATCAGATTTTCATACAAAAATAAAAATGTTTAAATTGAACGCTCTAAATGTTACGAAATCTATGCGAAGCAAACGTACCTACGGGGACAGTGCACGGTAGGTGTAGGTATGTAGGTACAGCAAACGGACGGAGTTGAAATGTGTTAGATAGGACAACAAAATCTTGATGATTTGTTTTTGGTAAATGTATAAAATTTTGTAAAAAATCATAGAACAAAAGTTGTTGTTTATGATGATAGTAATACAGCCCTGCGAGGTTGTCGGTGTTTTACAAATAACCCTGTATAAGCATGATTATCATACACATATAACATAATTTGCCTTTATCTTAAATTTAACATTTATTTGTGTCCTAAAATAAATAATTTCCCGCAGCCCCCCTGTCGGGCATGTCCCCGCTGGCCCGCAACACGCCGTCGCCGGGCGCGGAGCTGCCGCTGACGGTGGCGCCGCCTGCGCGCGCGCCGCTGGACCCGCTGTTCGTGCCGGCGCCGCCGCGCGCGCAACGTCTCACGCACTCGGAGGCTTACATCAGGTAAAATTACTTCTTGCCTCCATTATAATGCGTAACTTCGTATGCATGAATAAATGAATTTTTGTGAGTCTCTTATCACGTCTTTAAATCACGCAAAAATTTGTAACTTAACACACCGATGCCCCGAAGCCGGTAATAAGTCGGTAAAACGAAAAAATCTGAAATTACTGGTAAAAAGATTTTTAAACACACGGCTTTTATTGCAGTACCGT
Source organism: Ochropleura leucogaster (assembly GCA_958449745.1). Lineage (NCBI taxonomy): Eukaryota > Metazoa > Arthropoda > Insecta > Lepidoptera > Noctuidae > Ochropleura > Ochropleura leucogaster. The sequence goes on along the minus strand of OY288223.1, from coordinate 5,636,022 downwards.
ACCATTAGGCTCAACATGCAATGTATTTCACATGCGTGCTTTTTTTCATGTGTCGCAATGAGGGGTTTATTTTTCCCTGATTCCAACTCAAATAACAATAAAACACAGTTCAAATCCCCATAACCGGCGGTGTTTTTCTTTTTTTTAGAGCAAATGATGACCATTGTTTTAAAGTTCTTTCTCATATTAAATTTCAAAAAAATGAGTCAAACCACAGAATATCATAAATAAACATTATCATTTATAAAATACTTTGCTTATAAAATGTTCCAAAATCAAAATTAATTTAATATTTTTACTTTTAATACAAGACTGTTTATCGGTGTCATACCGGCTGGCTGTTTAGTTTTTCTTTCAGTCTGAGAAGTCGACTGCGAACTCAGCTACGGATAAAGCAAAAGATGACAGGCGAAAAAAGTAATAAAAAAAAAAACTAACCACGAACTTCCTTCCACAGATACATAGAAGGCCTGCACTCAGAGCAGAAGTATATAACACCGTGGGAGAAGTCATTAACGCCCATGCCGATCAACCCAGATCCGGCCCAGTTCAATATGCACAAGATCCCGGCACATTGGATGACTGAGGAAGCTATAAACGGGTACTTAACCCAGGACAAAAGCCTCTCCGAACCTGATATTCAGAAAATGGATCAGAACTCCAAGATTCTTAAAGGACTTTGCTCTTTGAGAGATTTTATGATGAAAGACGCTTTGCATCTGTCTAAAGCCGTTTATGGTAACAATACTTGAATGTTATTGAGTCAGTATTGTGTAGATATCGGATTATATGTGTAACATACATGCTACGTAACGTATATGTTACTTTCCTTCTATATTGTTTTTTTTCTGCGGATGGGAAATATCAAATAAAGTCTCCTTGACTTCCCCCACTCTGCTACAGTAGCCATGAATGACGAATTGCTTGTTCGAAGTAAAAGATTTTTAATGTGTTAGTCGTGTCGCATTACGCGGGCACGGTGTGTCGTAAGGTCAAAGTTAATCAGATGCAGGATTCTACAATCATACTGGTAGGTTTTTGTAAAAAAAATATATTAAAAAAGTGCCTCTCCTCGTATAATGGCTAACTTCATAAGACCACCCAAAGGTCGACACGGGCCGTAAATTATAATACTATATAGCGTTTTGTTTGTGTATATTTTGTGCATATTTCCGAAATTTGTGAGTGCATATAATCCGATGTCTTGTGCTAAAATCGTTTAGTAGTTGGTAACAGATATAAGAAAAATAAACTGTAAAAATAAATGCTTTATTATGACGAGAAACATTTAGATAACAGTTTAACATTTGTAATGTTTTCTATTAAATTAAGTTTCAATTTAGGTTTAAGGTGACTTTTTCTTGTTTTTATAGATCTATTGCTTAACGAACGATTATTTTCAAAATCAAGATGTAATAATAACTATCAACTAAGTGTAGGTTAAGCGACCTGTGACTAATTGCGTCAAAATAAAAATATAATTAAATCATGTACTGTTTTATTTTCAAACTTTTACTTATTCCATCAGCCTCTTTAGGTAAAATAATTACTGGTATGAAATATCAGGACCTGAAACAAACGAAATTATAGTCTGTGGTCGGAAAATAGTCGAATCCGCGTAGTACCACTAGTCAGTTTCCCTCACTTGTCAGTTTATTCAATTCACCAGCTCCATAGATTAGTGTGGAAAAATAGGATGCTGTCAAGTTGACTCAACTGATTAACAAAATGTCTAATCAGCGAAACTTAATTGAAATCGATTACTGAGATCGATTAAACTGGCGAATAAAATAAACTGATTAGTGAGGGAAACCTCACCAGTGATACGCGGACTCATTTGGTCGGGTGTGTAACGATTGACATAAATAACAAAATATGTAACGTTCACTTGACATAATTTTAGTTGACATAATTTTGTTTAACATAACGATCAGTTGACATAATGAATTGTTGATATAATTTCATTTTACCTAATTTCATATGACATAATGAACATTTCACTTAATATTCATTTAGCATAATATTATTCATTTACTATAATATTCATAATCTCATAGTTAATATTCATAGTTTAAACAAAAAGGAGCGAATCGATAATATTCTTAAAAAAAAGAATACACTGAAATTTATTAAATAAATATTGTATTAAGTTTTTTTTTTCTTCACTTTATACCCTATACACCTGCCACCTGCAATCTAGACTTTAGGGCACCCCGACTCGGATAGGTTAGGTTAGAAGGGGATGGCGGGGTCTATTCGCTCGCTTCGCTCGCTCACACGACCCCGCCATCCCCTTCGTGGTTATTTTTTTATAAACCACCCAGAAGTCGACTTCCGTCGACCAAGCCCACCCTCAACTATGCATAGAATATTTTAGGGTTTGGTTAAGTGCCATTTGAGTTAGGCTAGAACTGTGCCCATTAAACATGAATTATGTCGTATAACATTACGGTAATAACCTTATTATGTTAAATGAATATTATATGATATGAAACATTAGGGACATATGAATTTATGTCATTTGATATTATGTCATATGAACGTTAGTTCAAGTGAAATTAGAGCATTTGTTATTCTGCCAAACATTACACACCCCATTTGGTCAGCTACTATAAAGTTACTTAGTATCTGAAGCATCCAGATTCTCTGGATTCAACGGTCAAGATTGCAACTAATACATACCTACTTGAATCAAGTTGAATCGGACTCGTCACTGTTGCTAGGCTTATGAAGGACTGGTTTGCCATCTTTCTCGGACCCTTTAGAAAAAAAAAGACAACTTTCAGTTCGAAATCATGTTGATTCAGAAGCCCTTGTGCACATAAGCTTTCCGACATATTTTTCGACTGCGTTCGATGATTTGAAGAGAACAACAAGTGTTGTTGCGGAAGGGTGAGTACGGTGTTTTTTTTATGGATGGGAAATCATTCTATAACTTCCCCCGCTCTGGGCGAGGCAGGATGGTGTCAGACTTTTACTGACTGCTTCTTTTGCACTATATGAACAACCCGCAACCCCGGTAGGTGGTGGCCCTGGCAGGACCCTCTGCGCTGCTGACTTTAACTTTTAGAAGCGCGCGTGGATTAAAAACGCGCCGTCAACACGGCCAGTCGTCACTGGACGGACAGGCCGTGAGCTACCCATTGCTCACCATTCATAGACCCGTATCTACGGTAGTCGGGAGCCGTATAGCGTTGCCCGACGGCCTGAGCGTCTTCTGCGGCGGCTTTATGGTGTCTCTTACTTTATGTTCTCTTTGCATGGACCACCGATTGGACACCGTCGATCACATCACCACATCGTGACATTGTTGTCTGTCTGTCTGACAAGATCCATTATCTCGGGAACGTGTGGATGTATCGAGTTGAAATTAAAATCATATAAGTAGTCAAGTCTGTAATCCATGAAGCTGTGGAAAAATCAACCCTCTCTCCCTACGCAGTCAAAACATATGGCCGTTTATACCGCATATTTGTACGGAACCCAGGGTTCCGGAGTCCGACTCGTGAACTGGATGTGTTTGTCTGTCCTCACAAAGGAAACACTAGATAATTTCAGATTAGAATTTGTTCTTTTGGTGTCTCTCTTTTTTCTTTTGTGCCTGCCATGTGCACGTTGTAGATGGCGTGGCCATTACTCAGTCCTTAGCTATTGAAGTCAAGCTTAATATGCAACTACATAATATGACAAACGACAAACAGGCGTGATGCCTGTTCATCCCGAAAGGTTTGTCTGAAGTGTACCTAATTGAACACGCGCATTTCGTCAGTAATGTGTACTGGGATAAATTTAAAGATAAATTCCTCACCCTTGCTTTCCATTGAGTTTTTAGGAGAGAACGTTTCCGTCTGTCCTGTTGAATTTCAATTTAACCATATAGTAAAACACATAGCAGTTAAAATCAACCGAACATCTATGAGGAATTTGACAAGGTATTATTGAGACTACAGCACCGCACTTAGCCTTTCTGGAGGAAAGGAGTCTTTCCAAGGAGTCTTTCTGGACCTTATGAAATACAACAACATAATAATACCACTTTTTAAATCCGGGAACAGTAAAGACCAATAGCTATACACCCGTAGGTCTCCATGTTGCTGGTTTTCAGCAAGGTGTTTGAAAAGATAATGCTTAATCAAATAGGTACTCAGGTACTTCACACCAATAACATTTTTCATGAGAAATAGTACGGCTTCTCCAAATTGCATAATATATATAACCAGCTGTGCCCAGCGGTTTCACCCGCTGCTCAGGTCCCTCTTATTACTTAAGGGTATGAAAAATAGATAGTAGCTGATTCTCAGACTTACTGAATGTGAATATGCATAAAAAAAACATAAGAATCGGTCGAGCCGTTTCGGAGGAGTAGGTACGGGAACGAACATTATGACACAAGAATTTTATAGGTTTCAGATTTAGGTACATAGGCGCGTTCTTTGAGAGAACTGTTTAAGGATATTAACATCAAGACAGTACGTCAGTAAAATCTGCAACTATTTGATGCAGGTGAAAGACACATATTTCATACTCAGAAATAGGGACCAATTAGTTTAGTCAGGTTAGCTAAAGTAGACCCATTTTTCATGGGGTAGGTACTGTTTCAAATGTTACAATATCTACTCACAAATAAATGAGAGGAAATTTAAATCAAGCATGAAACGCACACCATGTAGTCTAGCATTTATTATAAATTAGGGGATTATATTTATTATAAAAATACTTAGCTAAATGCTGGTCCTGCTCCTCAGCCATAGAGGCAAACTAATTGATTAACATCTGAAATTATTGTTGCTGCTGCAGAAGATTGTAAGATTAACTTTGTGTTGTATAGATTCAATGTCGTAGTTCATTCATTCATCAATGTTTTATGTCCTAGTGTTGTATAATTGTAAAACCCATGTGTGAGTACCTACTATGTGACGATGTAGACGACACGGTTGCCGTAGTGGCTAAGCGCTTGACTGCTGCGATACGTGTCGCGGGTTCGATCCCCGAACAGAACAAATATTTTTATGACCTATATATACTTGTTCCGGGTGTGGCCGTTTGTGTATGTGAGTTTAAATGTCTGTAGACGCACCCACGATACAGGAGAAATTCCTAGGATTAATTTTGCGGGGTAAAGACATTAAAAAAAAATTGACTCGGCTATGCTCTGGTGGTTGAGAGAATGTCATGCACAATAATTAATTCTCGCGCTGATGGTAGCGGGTATGTCAGGTTATTTAGTACCCTTGAAAATGGTTGACCTGAATAGACAATTTTCTGCTGAAAGAACCCAATAATACTGCCGACCAGGAAATCGATCTCGGGACCTCAAGAAGAGCTGTCGGTTTTTTCATTACTAATCACCGGCGGCGGCTAGGTGTCCAAACGCCGGTTCCAATAAACAGACAATAACAGTATTTTGACATAAGTTCTATGAGACGTAGGTATGTCAAAATACAACTATTCGTAAGCGTATCGTTTTTGTTTATTGGAACCGGGCGTAAGTCGCCAGTGTTACGAATACCTGATTCCTGTAGGCCTACTATGACATCTTAAAGCAGAACTTATTCCACTGAGTGAAAGAGATGGTGCTAGACACCCTGTATAGCTCTGTCCCTTTCCCTCAGCGGATTATGTTCTGCTTTAACACGTCATGGTAGGGTAGCTGTATGCATGGTCAACAGTAAATGTAACTAGCCCTATAGTCAACCGAAATAATGCTAAGACTAAAAATTGGATAGACGTACCATGTGCCCTCAAACTGAGCGGATTACCCCTATTGCGCCACTGGGAGAACAACCAACTAAAGAAACTAGACACGCTATTATCCACTACGGGGTTTTTCACTGTGGGAGGTTGACTTCTTAGACTGTTTTCACCTAGAAAACACTAGATTATATAAGATTATAGTCTAAGATCCGGCTGCAGAATCAGTGTACCCATCGAGTGTTTGCTGAAAACCAAATTTTTACACATATTCATGATTAGGAGAATTTATATCCACCAGGTTGCCTATCAAAATGTGGCCGCTAGTATTTTTAATTAAATTATTAATAATTCATAATCCGTAAGAAATTTCATTGACTTTTTTTTTCAATGAAATGTCGTCTACTTTACGGCAACATCTATAAAGATTCTGAAAAATTATGGTTGCCGTTGCGCACCTGGCCGCACCTCTTCGCAGCCGGGTATACACAGGTATGAATTTGTTACATTTATACACCCACAACGTACATTTATAATTTATATATCAAATTAAAGCTAATTTTTTTCTGTATATTATTATATACGGTTGCTTAATTAAATCTGGCCGCCAATAAGGGTTGCTGGCTAATAAATATAGTAAATATTAAAAGTAGAGTGAAAGAGAGCTAGCGCGTAACACCACTAGTCAGACGAGGATAGCGATTGCCAGCTGTCGGACGGTTTAAAGCCATTGCGCATGCGTCAGATGTTAGTGTTCTCAACGTCTTTGAAGAATCCGAATGACATTTTTAACGAAACCAAAATCGATGCTGTTCAACATTTTACGTGCCTTATGCCAAAGTGTAAATGCCGCAAGATTTTTATTATTCAACAAAATGTACGCTTCAAAAGGAAGTAGTGAGAAATTTATGAGAAGAATTAAAGGTTTTGACTCAACGCACATTCCACGATGCTGGAAATCTTTAAAGGAAAAATTATTGCGGACCATCTTTGTTAATTCGATGTGGTTAAATGCTACTGAGCGGGATTGCATCAAGTTCAGCGCGGAAAATAATGGCTGGCTGCTGTTAGATGGTGTTTTAAAACCAACATGGTTCCTGGGAGATTCAAATCCAGCGCAAGTTGAGAATGTGCTGTGTGATTCCACGAACAAGCCTTCCGATAATAATGACGATACCGATATTTCTGATGAAAGTGATACCTGCGATGATAGTGTGACTGAGAGCTCCGATGATTCAGATTTTTAAAAAAGAGTCATGGAAGTATAAAATACATTTTAAAAATTCATATTTTGCTTAAACTGAAGATTGATGAATATGTAAAATAAATGTAATACTTGAATAAAATTAAATCTTTTTTCATATAGTACTTGTACAACACAATTTTTTTACATAAGTAACCTTGATTTTATTCATCATCAATATTCATTTTTTTTTGTAATTTTTAAATTTGTCATTGACTTTTTTATTTTTTATTTTAGAAAAGAAAGACGTTTCTTTTGGAGTATTTATTATTTTGAGTCGTACCTACTATTGTTTGAATCGGAGGTTGAGAACACTAACATCTTACGCATGCGCAATGGCTTTAAACCGTCCGACAGCTGGCAATCGCTATCCTCGTCTGACTAGTGGTGTTACGCGCTAGCTCTCTTTCACTCTACTTTTAATATTTACTATATTTATTAGCCAGCAACCCTTATTGGCGGCCAGATTGAATTAAGCAACCGTATATAATAATATACAGAAAAAAATTAGCTTTAATTTGATATATAAATTATAAATGTACGTTGTGGGTGTATAAATGTAACAAATTCATACCTGTGTATACCCGGCTGCGAAGAGGTGCGGCCAGGTGCGCAACGGCAACCATAATTTTTCAGAATCTTTATAGATGTTGCCGTAAAGTAGACGACATTTCATTGAAAAAAAAAGTCAATGAAATTTCTTACGGATTATGAATTATTAATAATTTAATTAAAAATACTAGCGGCCACATTTTGATAGGCAACCTGGTGGATATAAATTCTCCTAATCATGAATATGTGTAAAAATTTGGCTTTCAGCAAACACTCGATGGGTACACTGATTCTGCAGCCGGATCTCGTACTATTAGGTCTTCTTCTTTTGCAGAGGCGGACCGTGAGTTTGTGGGGACTGTTTAATTACCCTTATGTCAAAAACCTGTTTTCGATAATGATGTAGGTACTAGGTACATACAACGACACAAGCGCATTTCCAGTATAATATAGGCCAGCTTTTTAGTGGTTTTGTTTTTGGTAAGGTTGCTTATGGTAGAGTTGTATACCTGCCAAATTACAGTGTTTGTTTTTTTATTCACGATTGTCTATCGTCTTAAATAGAGACTGGGGGCCTTCCACCTCAAGGGGCCCTGGGCTACAGCCCAAAAAACCGTTGTATGGATCCGCCCCTGTTCTTTTGGTCCTTGGTCCCTCTGTTGGGAAAAACCTAACACGTGACCATATATCCAAACCGAACCATAGAGTCAAACTGTTTTGAAATCAAATGATCAACAGCTAAACATGTTTGGAAATACATAGATATGCTAGAGCCAATGGTTTCAGAGATACCCGTTACTGAATATTGGTTATCAACTTCAAATATTTCTGCTTTTCCTATGCCAGGTGGAACGGCGAATGTTTTGTACTCAAACAAAAGTTTTTACTTTAAAACCTTTCAAGAGACCTCTGCTAGTGCATAGCAAGAACAAAGTTTTGACCCATGACCCGTTCAGTAGTCTCTTTAAACATGGCTTCGGTTAAAACAAATCTCAATACTAACCTGAATTAAATTCTGAGTAATCTGCGTTTGCGGGCATACGAAGTATTGGCTTGTTTCTTCTCGCGCCATCTTAATGGAAAAACAACAAGTCTTAGGTATAATGGAATCGTTGGCCATAGTGTTTCTCTAAACTGCTTTTACAAGTGCCAATACGGTTGGGTATCCTTACTAATATTATAAATACGAAAGTGAGTTTGTTTGTTACGTTTTCACGCCTAAATTGCTAAACCGATTTTAATAAGTGAGAAATGAGGGACCAAGAGGGAAGAAAAGGGAAAACTTAGCTTTGATATTACAATAAATAAGGCGCAAGGGCAAAAATTACAGGTAAGCAAATCAGGAAAGACCCCGAATTTAACGCGAGCGTAGCCGCGGGCAAAAGCTAGTTTGTAAATAAAGTTGATTTCAAAATAATTCTAGCAAAGAGGAAATTTAATAAACGTATTAAATCTTGAATTCAGTGGACTTAGGGATCTACTTATAGGTATAATTAGTTCTAAACAGATATCTGGAACTTACTAGTTCGATTAGGTTCATCGAACCGTCTTATTCCAGACGTAAGTGGTATCTGAAAAATATAATTTAGATATTTCATATTTTACCTAGATTACTTATTCCAAAATTTACATAAGTATTACATTTTTAAGTCAAATGTGTACACGAATATCAAATTTCTATTACCTACAAATGAGAAATGAGTAGGTAAATTAGAGTAGTCAAATTAAATTGAAGAAATGAGTAGGTCTGATACTTACCAAAAGTAAAAAATAAAACCAATACATATTGAAGTCCGCATACGACTGTCACACTTTTGCATTTAAAATTGGAAAGCAAATTTAATGATCATAAAACTGAATAGTTAATTAACCATTCGTTACATTGCTATTTTCAATTATATTTGACTGCTCCATTAGTTTCGCGGTCGTAACCACGACTGCTGAAGCACGGTATCCTGGCTTCTATACCCGGGTCAAGCAAAAAGTGTTAAAAGAATGTTTTTGCCATTCTTGGAGGTGAGAAATCCTTACTAAAAATAGCGAAAGTGAGTTTGTTACGTCTTCACGCCTAAATTGCTAAACCGAATTTGATGAATTTTGGTACATAGTTGAGGCCCTGGTGATGTTTGACGATTTTTTTTTAAAGTGAGGAATGAAGGAGGAAGAGGGAATAAAGGAAAAACTTAAGGCGCAAGGGCAAAAACTACAGGTAGGAGGTACCTGCAAATCAGGAAATTAACGCGAGCGAAGTCGCGGGCAAAAGCTACGTAAGTAACGAATTAAAAACAAAATAGGTAAAGCTTACGTTTAATATGTATGTAATAATAAAATATAAATATGTATACAGCGCATTGTATGGCATAAATATAAATGTCACGGATGCGATAAAAGCAAGTTAGACGGCCTCCACTTCCTCTTTGATAAGTCTCACTAGGTGGTTGAATTTACTGCCATCGAATATTAGGATCTGAAACAAACATAATTAACATTTTATTTAGATATAAATATCATCACACCCGTTTTTCTAAAAGGTAAATGCAGTAATGCAGTTGTGATTCTATAGTAGGTACAGAAGGGCTACTATGACATCTTATAGCAATTCTCATTCCACTGAGGGAAAGAGATGGTGCTAGACACCCTGTATAGCTGTGTCTTTTTCCCTCAGTGGAATAAGAATTGCTTTAAGAGGTCATAGTAGGGTAGCAGTACTGACTAATAAACCCATTACAAATTAAAAAAAAAAAAACTCTCGGATTGATAACCTTCTTTTTATGGAAGTCGGTTATGGTAAAAGTGCCAAGGTATCCCACGAAATTAAATTTTTGCGATATTATATTTCTGCTGTCGTTTTGCGTGTCAGTGTCTGGTTTATTAAAATATAAATGAATATGTGTTACATATTAATTTACAGAATTATATTCATCAATACAATTCTCTCAGCTCTAAAAAAAATATATTTAATGACTTTTCATGAAATAGTAATATCATATCCTCATTTGCCAATTTCCGGATTTTAGTAAGATTTGCTGTAAGTACACAAATTACTTAAAGTCGCCGTTGTAAATAAGCTTTAGTATTGCAATTAGTGTCTTTATTTTTTTGTTTTAGGTCATACAGGGTTGAATCAATGATTTGAATGAGTATATCTCAGAAAAGCTATATTTTTAATGATCGCAATTTTTGTTATTTTATTTTAAAAAACTTCGCCCTTGACTTGAAATTACTCTTGTATCGTGGGTGCGTTTACAATAATTTAAACTCACATACACAAACAGCCAGACCCGGACAAATATATGTAGGCCATAAGAATATTTGTTCCGTGCGGGGATCGAACCCGCGACACGCAGCGTAACAGCCACTGCGCCAACCGAATCGTAATTAATAATCAATTTACAACGTGACACTGATCTGCAAAATAACGTTGGAAAATTTGAATTTCGTGGGCCACTGTGGTACTCCCCATTCCCCATAAAGAAGAGAATCGTGCATACCTTTCTGCATGGCGTGAGCGCGCCTCCCTCGTAGTCCCACTGCGACAGCTCTGCCTGTTCGGTGACGTCCACATCAAAGCTCGCCAGCGCCTCGTCCGCTAACGGCTTCTCTTCTTGATTCGCGAACAATACTTCCGAAGATTCATCTGCAATTTATGGTAAAAAAGAGTTTTTAGTTTATGTTTAAAAAAATATGCTAAAAGTGACAAAACATCACGCCTGTAATTCCTGAAGGATTATACAGAGGTCTACCTAATAGTATACCCACATTTCGCCAGTTGTTTGTTTTAAGTCCCATATAAGACGGGAGAGCCTATTGCCAATGCAATTTGCCTATTCAAATATTGGGCACAAATCCAAACTCGGTGGCTGCTATTGAGAAATTCTTGATAGAATAACTCGAGAACACTTTTCCCGACCCAGGAATCAATACCCGCGTCCATTCGACCAACCAGGCAGTAAAATCTTCCTTTTTTCAAAGTCGGCTAAAACTTGAAAGTGTGTGAAGTTCCTCGTTCACGCAAAATTTGGTGTACATTTATCCTTACTTATACTTATTACTTATTTACTTATATCCTTACTAATATTATAAAAGCGAAAGTGAGTTTGTTTGTTTGTTTGTTTATTTGTTTGTTACCTCTTCACGCTTTAATGGCTAAACCGATTTTGATGAATTTTGGTACAGAGATAGTTGGGAACCAGGAGACGGACATAGGCTAATATTTTGTTGAAAAAAGTGGGATGTGAGGGAGAAAGAGGGAAGAAAAGGGAAAACTTAGCGTTGCTATTACAAATCAATAAGGCGCAAGGGGAACTGTGTTACCCCAAATATAACGCGGGCGAAGCCGCGGGCGAAAGCTAGTAATATTATAAAAGTGAAAGTGAGTTTGTTTGTTTGTTACCTCTTCACGCTTACACGGCTAAACCGATATTGATGAATTTTGGTACAGAGATAGTTGGGAACCAGGAGACGGACATAGGCTAATATTTTTTGGAAAAAAGTGGGATGTGAGGGAGAAAGAGGGAAGAAAACTGAAAACTTAGCGTTGCTATTAAAAAATCAATAAGGCGCAAGGGGAACTGTGTTACCCCAAATGTAACGCGGGCGAAGCCGCGGGCGAAAGCTAGTATTATATAAATGTACACCAACTTTTGCGTGAACGAGGAAGTGCCCAATGTCTCACTTTTGTAAACAATAATTTTATTCTTAGATTCACAATTATGTTTACAGAATCGAGATTATTATGTAGTGTAGTATGTTTATTTTCATATATTGCACACATTGTACAGACGAAGAAACACACTCGCATTCCGAATGCTATTCATTTAGCCAATTCAAAAACATTCTTTGAATTGCAGAAGAATCTTTCAAACATGAAGCAATGCATCAAGCCGAATCATCATGTCGCACCAATAGGTATTACCTAGAACTAACTGGGATGTGGGTGGGTCAGATAGGCAGTCGCTCCATGTAAAATACTGGAATACAACCCCAACATAGTTGAGAAAAGGTTATGCAGAGGAGTTTTAGCGGTATGCAGAACAAAAGTGTATTCTACTAATGTTCTTAACTGTGCACTGTTACAGAGGAATTCTAATAGAAATAGACGAACACCTAACTTGTCTTGTTGAGAACAAGAAATCTGACCATGAGGCCAAGGGTTCAGAAGAGGGGCCGGCCAGGGCGGATACCGCAGCACCAGAACATAAAGAGCACAACGACTAGGGAACGACGACTCGTGTCCTACTTCACGGTTGGCGCAGTGGCTGATTGATCGACTGCTGCGTGTCGTGGTTTGGATTCCCGCACGGAACAAATTTGTGTATGGTTTCGGGTCTAGCAGTTTGTGTAACTGAGTTTAAATGTTTGTTTTGTTTAAATTCCTAGTATGGGGCAACGTTTTATTATATATAAAAAAAAATGAACAGGGTGGGTTTTAGTCAGTAAAAGTCTGACACTTCCCCCTGTTCCGTCCAGAGCGGGGGAAGTTTTTTGATGAAGGAGTTATAAGATGATTTCCCATCTGCAAAAAAAAAATAGGCTACGAGTTCCCTCCCTATTTACATACATAACATCATCACATCTGTGTAAACTGCAATTTTCATTGGTTTAGTTTTTAGTGAAGTAAATAAGTACAGTAGGTATACAAAGTAAACAGTATACAATACGTCCGGTCATGGACCAGCGATATTCTAGATACATGTGTAACAAGTGTTTTAATATACTATTACGCTACACACTTGGGTCTAATTCACTACCCCGCTTTTTGGCAACCATTTTGAGATATTCTCTATGCGTGTACAAAAAATACATGTATATAATATGTATAAATAAAATAATGTACATATCTCTCAAAGTGTTGGTCTTACTGAGACGAAAATAGGTTTATTCAGAACGCAACAATATTGTCTATCGTTTAAATTATGAAATGATGAGCTTACATTTTCGTAACTTTAGAAAGCAAAATTAAAGTCCAAAAATATATAAAATACTGTTTTTTTTAATCAATAAATTTGAGTACTACAATGTTTGTTAAATAAGTACAGAGAATATCATCCTAGGTGCTGGCCACTGTCCTTGACCAATAAAAATCGGGCCTTAGTACTGAGGGGGCAAGATATTCACATACCTCCAGTATTGTAAGTCTTGCAGATCCATATGAGGTACTGGAATGTGTAGGGCATGTTCTTCTTTGTCGCTTTGTCCAGTTCACCTTGGAGGGATGAGAATAGAGGCACACTGATGGCTGCGGGAATGTTTAGGATCCTGTGACAACAGAAACTCATTATTATTTTGTGTTTCTTATTTTAAAGTGGATTCTGCTTAGCTTATAAGTGTTGTAGCGTAATATTAATGGCCTAATACCATCATCGCATTAGTGCCTTTTTTACCCGACTGCCAAAGAAGGAGGGTAATGTTTTTCGAGTGTATGTAAGTATGTATGTATGTCTTTTCCTTTGTGACCACCTGTAGCCTAAACGGCTTGATGGATTTTGATGTATGAGGTATCGTTAGATTTGTCTTGATTACGGGAGTGTCATAGGATACATTTTATCCTAAAAGTCCCACGGGATAAAGTCATAATAATATTTTTTCTAAATTTCCCTTTAAAAAAATATGTATGCGGTATCATTAGATTCATTTCAATCACGGGAGTAATTAATATAGGATATGTAGGATAGTAACATCACTCGTAATCTAAAGCCAAATGTCGTCGAAATAATTTAAAATGGTACTTACATATACATAGTCTTCTACATCTACAACATTTTCGTTAAATAAAAACAGCTAAAAAGTTATAAATAAAAAAATTATTATTAAAAAAACAAAATACCCGACTGCACACTAAAAAAAGTGTAAAACAAGCCCCACAATAATATTGATCAATCAAATGCTAAAAACTAATTATGTAATACCGTTTAAACAATACCTATATTAAAATACACTACAATATGTGTTCGTAATCGATAGTTAAATAAACAGAAACTTATTTTGAATACAAATTTACTGAATATAATTTATAAATGTTGATGGAAAGCATCGCAGGCGGGGACCACCTTGACCGCCACCAACGAAAATTCTGCTAAATGGTGCACAACCGAAATGACTATAAATAAGCCTCTGTTGGTCCCCGCCTGCGATGCTTTCCATCAACATTTATAAATTATATTCAGTAAATTTGTATTCAAAATAAGTTTCTGTTTATTTAACTATCGATTACGAACACATATTGTAGTGTATTTTAATATAGGTATTGTTTAAACGGTATTACATAATTAGTTTTTAGCATTTGATTGATCAATATTATTGTGGGGCTTGTTTTACACTTTTTTTAGTGTGCAGTCGGGTATTTTGTTTTTTTAATAATAATTTTTTTATAAAACCAGTTTGGGTAGAAACAATTTTTTATTTAGCTATTCTTAATTAATTATAGACTGCAATCAAAAGCATTAATTTAAATCACCACTTTAATACAACAATATAAATTTTATATTTATAAAATTATGTGTTTGTAAACACACCCACGATACAGGAGAAATTACTAGCAAGGGGCAAAGTTTTAAAAAAAAAGCAAAATAAAGATCAGATGCCAAAAAATGGTGTTAGGACTGATTGACGCAAATAGTTACAGTAAGGTGTAGTTGTAATGCAGGCAACTTAATAACATCAAAATATTGGATGTAAGCAATTCCAGCCAATGGGCAGCAGTTTATGCCAATAAATTGCAAGACTGACAAAGATTTTTAACTTTTATACATTCTTTTAGGAATAAATCCATATTGTATGTTCCAGAATAAAGCTGAATGTCCAGGGTACACTAGTCACTACACTTGAAACATCAATTACCTTTCATTGATGACTAGTCCAACATGCTCCGACTCGTTTGCTAGTATCTTCTTGATGAGGGCTTTAGTTCTGTCGTCAGCATTCTCATCTGCTAGCGTCGTGAGTAATGTTCGGATCTGTTGTATGGATTGTTCTTCCTGAAAAGATAATTAACTTGGTAAAACTTGAAGATTTTTGACATCATTTGCCTTGCTTTTTCCCAACTGTTTGGGTCGACTTCAAATTAAAAACATAGCTTAATACATACATTTTGCATGGAGAAATTGTAAACATTTATACTACACATTGATTGCCAATAATTTTGACTTTGATAAAGGTCAAATTTAGCTTGCTAGCAAGTTAAATTTGATCTTTACCCTTTTTATTTTTACAAAAAAGTTTACAAAACTCGTCGATTTGCATAGGTATTTTTTTGGAATTTATTTTGTTATCTAAAGTTACGAATATATAAGCTCATCATTTCTTAATTTAAACAATATACAATATTGTTGCCCTCTGGATAAACCTATTTTCGTCTCAATAAGACCAACACTTTGAGAGATATGATGATAATTTTTTCCAGAGACATCTAGACACAATTTTGATGATTTTCTTTGGGGTTCTTTGGGATAACAATCACACATAGTGTAGTTTCCTTGAACTGTTTCAGGTATGTTTTTTAGGATTTTTCATAATGTACTTTTCTCAAATAGTTACAAGTATTTTTTTTTGTTTTAAATGTGATTCGATACTCACCCATAAAAACTGTGTTTCGCTTGTTAATTAAGGACCTTGTATAAAGGATGTTGCCTTCTAATATTGTAGAAAAGATAAGAGAAATTTTGTACTGCCTAAAATTCCTGTCTCAAAAAGTATCTGTTTTTAAATTTAGCATTTGAAAGTGATAAAATTTGTGTTCAAATGGGTCATAGGATGTAAAGCTTATCAGCTAACAATTTCCTTATTGCAATTATTATTCACCACCATTATCTGTATGAGAGGAATTTGCTTTCACAATTTGTTATGTAGCATCAATTTAATCATTTTCTAGTTAACTAAGAATTCTATAAATGTAAATAACCAACAACCAGTGGGCCATATTGGCCATGGATCAGAGGAACTGGAAGTCACAGGCCTTTGCCCAGTAGTGGGATGACTATATAGTTTATAGTCAGTGCTATTTACCCTTGAGGAGTTCTCTCCTGAGGAAGCAACTCTGGTTGCAGGACCTAATCATGTTAGTTATATAAATGTATTGTCCACCAGAAAAAAAGGTGAGCAAAACATCAGCTCAATGGAATACCAGACAAAAAATGGTTTGCAAATTCATACAAACATTAAAAAAAATATATGGACAAACACAGAACTATCTCCTTTATGAAGTCAGTTAAAAATAGAGAGAGGGTTGACAGGAAAGTGAACATTAGGAAAAGGGGAGAAAGACAGTGATGAGCTCTTCAGTTCACTTACTTTTCTCTTAGTAATGTTGATAATAGTGGTGATGCCAAACACTCCGTCGCTGCCATCGTCTTCATCATCCTCCTCATCTACACCATCATCTAAGCATTGCTTCACAACACTGCCAACATAGTTTTGAGCTGAAATCAAATGAAATGATTGAAAATTGTTTGCTTAATCTTTTGTGATGTTACGTTCGAAAATAAAATATCTACTTAGTCAAACTATATACGTATATGCACTCTGTGAAATAGCAATAACAGATTAAGAGGTAGAAAAAAAAAGGTTAGCGACACAGGGTAAGATTACCCACTGACCGAAATTCCAAGTTTAAAATGTACTTACAAATAATGATTTGAGCTAGGCCACCCAATTCAACATTGGACTTGAGGAACAATTGCCTTAGCAGCTGCTTAATACCGTGGAAGTCACAATCCTCAGGGTTACGACCTTCGAAGTCTGCTTGTAACTCCTAAAATTACAATAATAAAAACTTAGTACAAAGAGCCGAAAGTTTGACTAATTTTTTTTTAAAATTTTTTTAATTAGTGCCACTCGTTTCATAATGTTATGAAAAGAAAAAAAAACAACAGGTATATCAGTATATGGGAAATTCAATACAATGAGTTAAACAATTGCTATCTCTGTTCTTTACAAAACGCAGTGAAAAAGATATTCCGAACAATTATAATTTTCAGGAAAGAGAATTGAAAAGAATGTCGCCGTGTAAAATAAACAAAAATAAATAAAACGCGGCATGCCTTGTGATTTTTAGGTTATGCATAACACACCTTGTCGGCCCCAACAAAGTTCCCATCTGAATCAAAGTCAGAGTCTTTTTCGCTCCCAGAATCCTGTTCTTCTTCACTTTCACTGTCGTGAACTTCTATTTCTTTATTTTTTTTATTCGACATTTTGTCAGCCGACAAAACCGCACGTCGTAAAATACAAACAATAGCCACAGACAATGAATGAGTTATGGTCAGATTGGTCAGTGATTGAATGACAGTAAAACCAAAGACAAGTTTTAGTTTAAATTTTTTAACAAAATAGCACCTAGGGTTTTGAGATTTAGCATTCATTTTAAATTATTTTAATTTTCTATCGTTATAACAAACCAAATTGATGTGATTTCATTATTTCATAATTATAATTACTTACTGGTTATGGAAATGAAACACTATAAATCTGTACTAATTTATTAACAAAAAATTCTAAATAAATTAACTTGTATTCTTGCCGTCACTAACTCACTACACAATTTAATTTTTCGTGCACTTAAACTTCTTATTAGCGGATATAGCTCAGTGACACAGTGCCTGCAAAGCCACTACGAGGGCAGTCAAGACCTTTCAATTTTTATAAATATTGAGGAGCAAAGTGAAGTATGACCAAGAAGTCTTGATTATCTGAAACAGATATTAAAACATTGACAAAGGCCTATCAAAGCTCTCTGTAAACAGCGTGAACATAGCTAATTCACAAGCTGACCAATTTGGTTAAGCTGTAAGCAGAAGTATAAAATTATGTTAATTAATTTTCAACCAATGAAGATGCTCGGAACTAGCTAAGCTAGCACAAAAAGATTAACAGTGTTTTTCAGTTCTTCCTTATTGAAAGGCAGAAGAGATCCATGAAAACTTACCGTAGTGTAACTCGCCAAAGAAATTATAGAAAATCCATACGTAGTCACATGCACGTCCTTCTGAGCCCTGAAAGATATTTTATATAATTAACAGAATGAATAACAATACAGCATGACTTTTATCCCCGAAGGGTAGCACCCCGCAGGTAACTATCCACAATCCTCCAATTATGTTGGGAGACTATTGCCATCAAATTCAGACTTCGTAGCTGAGGAATTTCTGATGGAAAAAGCCAAATAACACTTTATCCGCCCTTGGAATGAAAGCCACAACTAGATACTGAACACTCGACCAACGAGGTAGTCGTTGTCGTTTTCATTTTACAAATCTTCAATGTTACTGTATACGTTATAGGTTATGGTTTTATGAATTCAGCACATAAGTCTAGACCCAGTATACAAAGTCATCCATCACCATTATCAATGCACAGAATCACCCACTGTTGGGTATAGGGCTCCCTTTTTCGTCTGCCACTCTTCTCTGCGCCTTTGGACAGCTCTGGCTTCGTAGGTTTTGCAGTGTGCCATATAAAAGCTACAACCAACTGTTACCGTCCGAGGTTGCGTGTTGTTCGAAAGAGATACCCGCGGCACCGGAACATAAAAGAAGGAACGTGGGTGGGAAGGGACACGCGGTGCCTAATTCAGTGACCACGGAGTGATCGGGTTTCATAATTATTTGAATTAAGTCTTAGTGGGGAGGTTTCATCTCGTCTAGATAAGTTAGGACTCACTGTGATACGTCTGAACACTAAACACAGTGCTTATGCACAATACACAATTCCATTTCATGAATAGCTATAGTAGGTGGTAGGTACAGGTGTTATGGAAAGGTTAAATAATATAAAAAAAAAGATTTTTGTTCCGATATTTTGTTGGAAAATTATAATGTCGTATTAATAACAGGGAGAACAAGACCCTTTTTAAAACATGTACAGATCCATTAGTAATTTTATATATCTATCAATCGTAGGTAGGTACTTATCCGGATATTGCAAAATTGACCTCTGATTTTCAAATAAGTACTTATTGCTGAATAATAGTGAAGAAATATTAACTGAGATATCTAGTAGCAACTATGGCTGTGGATAGCGCAATTAGTGCTAATGAGCTACCGGATTTTAAGAATTATGATTGACCTTGATGATAAGGCGAGAAAATATACGGAAAGGCAACACTGTAACAGTGCTAATTGTTGGGAAGTCAGTACCACCTAAGCACGAGATGGTCCACCAAGAGTACACGTCCGCATGACACCTGCGCGAATGGTACCTAGCATAGTCCTCGAAAGGTAGGTACGTATCAATATTTTTGGCAGGTGCTCTTCGCGAATTCAAATTTACTTTTACAACTTCTTCCACGAAGAGCACCTTTGAGCCAGCAACTACCTATCTTACCCTATTACAGCGAGCACTTGCTTCTAACACTGGCGCGAGTACCTACTGCCCTGTTATAAAATTAGGGTTTTGTGGTAGTGCTCTACGTACCGCAAAACCCTAATTGTTCAATATGAATGCGTGCAAAAACGTCCGGTTCTGTGTGTCACATATTTACCTGTGCAGCATAATGAGTACGGAACTTTTAATCTTCTCGGAGGCTCTGTACCAACCGCTTTCGTAGAGCGCATCTGAGAGTCCTTCGCTCTGCAAGAAGAAAATAAAATGTCGGGACAGTATTCATGAATAGTATCGAGTTCCTGTACACCATGAAACCAAGTGTTAGTAAAAGCTATATTTTTAGGAAACTTTCGAGATCTTATAACCACAATTAATCTCACTCGGTTTTGCGAACGAAAATCACCTAATTTTGCTTACTTTTCCAACCCACGCAAACTGTTGTGATGGGTTAACAACCAACTACATCAGTGAAACGGCGTTTAATTATCTTTTCAGAAACCTACTACAACGACTTGGTTTTTCTAAAAATAAATTAGTTCCTTTGTCCACCTACAACCATAAACAACCCAGAATTTATGACCTTTCAATGGCCGCTTTCCCGCCAAAATTGTTTTTTTTTTAAGTGGACAGAACTTTGCAAGTCAGGGACTAACGACTTGCACAACTTAGTGCACGATGACCGTGTACATTTTCAAGGCTCGTTTCATCGGGAATACCTACCCAAAAAGGGTGAAATAAAGCCCACTTCCTTAAAATTCACATTTGTAACAAAAAATCGGACGTCCTCGTAAAATGAGATTGCCAAGATATTTTCTCTCGGGTTTCCTTATTGAGGGGAACAAGTAAAATAAATTGGATAATTCATGAGTCCCTTATCTATCAACATTTTTTGTATTTTTTGTGTTAATGCTTATTTTCATTGAATTCTTTTATTAGATACTGAACTATTATTCTTTATGAAAAGTTGATTGGGGGAAAAATAAATATAACTGTGAATTACACACACGTTCTACGAAGGATTAGACCCATATTTCCCCAAGTCTCATCTAGGTAGTAGGGAGAGCCTATTGCCACTGAGAAATCCGTAATGAAAAACCAAAAGTAACGTTGTCGGGCCAGAGTATCAAACCGACCTCATCAAGTTCAGCTGATCAATGGACCAAGATGACACGAATTACCTAATTGCAAAATTAAACATGTAGCAAGTACGTAGGCTACTATTCTTATTTTCTATGTCCTGAAGACAAACTAAATCAACTAAGCCAAGTTAGCGACACAATGTCGGTTTTGGTCTGTAGGCACCTTAACTTACCGACTCCAGTAGCCGCTGCCCATACCAGCACAGTAGCCAAGTTTGTGACAAAGCAGTGGTCAGGAATGACTTGTAAACCATCTCGTTCCATTTCTCCACTATCTGAAATAATTCACCGATACGCTGTACATAGGAAAATACCAATGAAAAGGTTAATGTTTTTACTTTATTTCCTAAAATGTAAGCAAATATTTTGTGTTTCTGAAAACTATCTTTGATGCGCACATTGCGTTTAGTTTGCGTCTTATTTTTTACGTAGGCAGTATCTGAAATCAAGTTTATTGGCATTGTTATAAAGTTGTTATTTTGAACGTGAAATTTACATAACTTGGATACTAAAATTTCTTAAACCATAAACTGGAACTCGTTGGAATATGGAACCTTTAGGCTTTGATGTTGTTTACCTACTGGCATTTTTTTTCTTCTGGATGAGATGAACATAGACAATAAACAAACAAATAAAATATAATCACCTACGTTCATAGACAGGATTTCCTGGCATTTTCGTGAAGGCTATCCTTGTTTGCGAATAAAATACTTGTAAATACAGTTAATCGGACACCTACTTACATTTGAAATTGACAAAGCCTTTTATTTATATTAGAGTAACCGTTATTAGATACGGTGGTACGTAGCCTTGTCCCTGATGTCATCATCTGCCTAGCCTTTTTGTAACTATTTCGGAGTTCACCTAGTGTCTTACCCAATGCAGCTGAATACCAGCATTTTGCATGGACCAACTACCTCTCTGACCTCCACAACAGTACTGGATTATGGCCCTTGGGAAGACTGGAAGATTGAAGTCTTTTCAATGTGTGGTAAAAGACTTCAATCTTCTCTGTATAGCCTTTATTTATGAAACAAAACTATGTCTGTAACTTGTAAATTACGTGATTGCGTGAATAAATAGTTTAAGGGGGAAGAGCCCGCGAATTTAATTTTTCTTAAGTATTTCGCTTCCTGTACCTTAATGGTTTTTTCGTACCACTTGCTCAAAAAAGTGACATTCTAAGCCCCAAAAAGCGAACATAACGATAGTCATTTTTAATCTGTCAAAAACAGGGAAAGAAAATTGTACTGAATTTCATTCATCCCCTAGGGAGAGAATGTGATTTAAAATTGGAATACTTAATACTGGACTACATCTGTGTTTACACTATTGAGTTTGTATATAAAACATTTGAGCATCTTTTTTAAAAAGGAATACGCAATTCGTTTTTTTTTTCAATTAGTATGAGCTTGATGCCTTTGCTTTTCCGACAAAACATATTAGTCTAGGAATTTGTCGCGATTTTATTTCCTTCAAATAGGTACATAAACGTTAAGTTTATTTTTATAAATAAGTTAATGTTCTAAAATACATTGTTAAATCAAAGCGACAGTGACAGTGTATTGTCGGACTCCATCAGTGCAAATGCTGCCGCAATTATACTCATCAACAATAAATGTACCAAACAAAAGTGTAGCTCTCTCTATAAATAATTGGACCAATGTTCGAATGTTAACTTTTACTTTTAATGACATTATTTTTAATAAATGCTTATCTCATATTATTACTGTGTTAATTTTTTCGCAAATGGTACGAAAAGTAGAGTATTTTCCTCGGTGATAAAGCTGTCTTAGTCTTGGGTAAACTTAAATCTCTCGCTACACTCAGGACTCATCTTAAATCCCTCACTTCGCTCGTGATTTAAGTTTTTAACACCCTCGCTACGCTCGGGAGTAAACCTCGAGTCCTTTGTTACGCTCGCGATTTAAATCGTCACCCGCGACAGAAGACACTGCTTTATCCCCTTGGTTAATAATCTACTATTTTAGGTTAGGTACTTACGACACAACAGAAACCGCAGAAACAGATAATAATGGAGCTGTTGAAGAAGTTGACCAGCAAAGCAAAGCTGAACATGTCCTCGACATCGCCGGAGAGCCTGCAAATGTATCTAAATATAATAAAGGCATCAAATAGAAATGTAACTTTAAAGCCAAGGGGAGCTGAGAGGGGGAGCTGAGAGGGCGAGACTCAACCTGGCACACATCTAGGTTCGGGAAAACCCAACAACACCATGCTTGATTTGAGAATCGAACCCAGGACAATACACTCAGCAGTAGCGATCACCAGCGAGGGATTAGAGATTTTTCATCAAAATTGTTCGTCTGTGTTCTCCACGTCTCCAGGAATTTAAACTCTTTAGTGGGTAAATCTTGTACCCAGCATGCTACTACCCATTTCACAACACCATATGCGATAGGTGATTAGCTCCCAATCATCATTTTCCTGCCCTTGACCCTGATCTATTTGGGGTCGGCGCAACACGTTTTCTTTTTCCATTCTCCTCTGTCAGACGTCACGACAGCATTTACTCCTGTCTCCTTCATTATAATTCCTTACACAATCCATTCATCTTTTCTTTAGGTTTCCTCTCTCTCTCCATATTACCACCCATTCCACACCACCTTGTCTTACCTGATAAGCGCCCGATGTCTCACTATAATCTCGGAGAGGTCCTTTTGATGTTTTTCTTCCCAATCATTGTCGTCCAAAGCGTCAATGATATCTTTGTTCTTCTGTGCATAGCTTTTGCAGTATTCTCCTAAAATTTAGTAGTCAGTTACTAATTTATGGTTATACGATTTATCTGATTTGATGATGATGATTTGATTTGATTTGATGGGTGTTTCTTGTAACCAGGAAAGAATGAATTCATCGTTTTCTGTAAACGGTTTACAATTTTTACATTAGTTCATGCTTTTTATTGTTCCGTACTTCATAAGTAAAAAACGGAACCATAATATGATCTCTTTGTTTTCCGCATATCTGTCTGTCAATACCCTTTTCATCCCACCATCTCGGAAAGAGTATTTTTAATCTTCAATATCTGAGTGGAAAAGCCGTTTTTATTCTCTAGAGGATAAAGTAAATTGAATTTAGAACATCGTGTGCACTAAGTTTGTGAATTAAAAAAAAATACGTTAAACCGATTTACTGCTACCTCTATGGTGCCGAATATATCATACAACTTTTTTTTTAATTTGTTAAAAACTCAGACTCGAAACCTTCTTGGTGTTTTTTCAATTTGCTTTGTACGCGGTTCTTTACGCGGCATTTTTTCACGTCATTGTTTAACCATAAATTAAAAACAAGAAACTTGAAAACAAGTGAAAAATATTATTTTGTTATAATTTAAAGATTATTCTGTAATACTTACCTGTCATAATGTAGTAATTAATACCTAAACTGAAATAAAAGTGTACCTATCTTGTGATTGCATTTAGTCATTTCCTCGCTGAGGTGGAATGAAAAGTTACGTGTTGCACTCGAGTGCAAAGATTTTTCACCTCGTGCTCTTTTGATTCCCTCGCTAACGCTCAGGATTCTAATTTTGAATCACTCGCTGCGCTCGCGATTCAATTTTAGAATCCTTCGCTTGCTCGGTCATCAAAATTGAACACGCGGTTAAAAAGCAACTTTGCACTCTTGTATAACAAATAACTATTATCTCGGGAACGCGTGAAGGTATCAAGTTGAAATGAAAACTATTACACTAAAATCTGTGGTCCTTTAAAGGTGAAAAAATCAACCTTCTATTTTATTTTGCCAAATTTTTCTTTATGCCGCAAGTTTGTACGGAGCGTTCGGCGCGTGAGTCTGATTCGTTCTTGGCCGGTTTTTTTCCATTGGGAAAGGCAGACCCGCAGAACGCAACCTGCCACGATCCTTACCTGCTCTTTTTATCTCGTCCACATTCATATATAAAGATCAAGCAAGCACACTGGTTGTAAGTGACCACCTGACCAGAAAGTCCTTACCCTAAAAACCAAAATTTTTGCTAAAAGTCTAGCTTTTTATTTCAGGTCTAAAAACTCCTAGGTACTCTATATAGTCGTCTATTTATGCCACCCACACACCCACATCTCATTACGGATAGTGAGAAACCGAACTCTTAACGTAACGAAAACGTATAAATCAAGATTCATGAAATGACCTTAGTTGGTATTGGAAATGGTAACAAGCTACGTTGTCTTAGAAATCTAGGCCTAGAATTAACACGAAACAAGCAGGTACGTTTTTACTTTAACCTCTCCAGGACCGCCATTATTTACGTCAATTATCCGTCAAGCACCGCCGGGCGGGCTCTTTTCGTAAGCGAAATTTTTTGCTCTTTTAAATTAATCAAAGTTTTTCATGATAAAATAAATTTCAACATCCATTTTTGTCTCCGTCTGAATTCACTGATAAGGTATGGAGTACAGACAGACAATATGACAAAAGTTCATCAAAGGCTTCCTTTGAGTACCTACTTTAATATATGGGGGCCTAAAATGCCGGACGATAATAGAATAACGTTTTTCTTAAAATAGTCTCAGACGCAGTTAATATTACGAATGTTTACTTGTTCAGAGAACGTGATTTATATTATAATTCATTAGGTAAAGTGGTCATTTTAGGCACCCTATCGCTCTTACACGCCTTTCAAATCTTCCGTATGAGGCGTCAAGCCACCTTCCGTTTTTAATCAAGCTAAGGGGTGGCGCCTCTCATCAAAGGTTAACCCTCGCTTAGGCATTTCTAATAAAGACCGTTTTAATTGGAAACTTTTGTTCGTTGAAAGACTTTGATCTCTTACTTTGTTTCCCTTCCCTTTATGTATATTTATGAACTTTAGTTTCCGTTTAAATATACTAATTTACAGGAGCTAAAACCTATGGGTACTATATAAAAAAAAAACTGCCCAAGTGCGAGTAGGACTCACCGAGGGCTTCGTGCAAACTTGCTACATAAACAGCCATATCTTTTAAATGCAAAAGGATTTTTCCACAGCTCCAAGGAACCATAAGACTTGAGTATATAGTTTCAAATTCAACTCGATACCTGCATGCGTTCCCGGGATAAAGGGTTTGACAGACAGAGAGACACACAGACAGTCGAACACTGTTGGCGCAGTGGCTGATCGATCGACTGCTGATCTCCGCAACAAATATTTGTATGGCCTACAGGTAATTGTTTCAAGTCTGGCTGTTTGTGTATGTGAGTTTAAATGTTTGTAAACGCACCCACAATACGGGAGAAGTTCCTAGTGAAGGGACAACGTTTTTTTATAAATCTTATACTATAAGGGTTCTGTTTTTTTCCGTTTGAGATACCTCAAATCCCAATACTGTTGAAGTCTTGAGTGAGGAGCTCGTCTCTAAATAGTATTAACCGCTTGGGTATGTCTGTATACGGGTGATCTCTCATAACATAACATACCGATTTTCCTCAGTCCCTCGAAAAGCACGTAAAGTTGGTCCCAACTGTAATTTGCCTTTGACTGTCGTTAAAGGCCATCTAGTGGCCCAAAATTCTGGCAACCAAGGAGTATCGTATTACCCAGTAGTAATTGGGTTGTGGAGGTCAGATAGGCAGTCGCTCCATGTAATATACTGGTGTTCAGTTGTATCGGGTTAGACGAACATGACTTACCAAGAGGATAAGTGTCAAGAAGTTGTCGGTCCACAGGCACATAGACCATTCTTCGTACTCTGACAGCCAGGAGGTCGAATTGAGTTGTGATGTGGCTCAGAAATATGCAGAACAGCAGGTCACCGCATAACATGAACCATATTGTTATAAGACCTGAAATTACACTAACATTATAAAGCTGCAAGTTTGTATACGTGTGTGTATGTTTGTTACTCTTTCACGCTCAAACATCCAGACCGGTTTGGGTGAAATTTCGGTATGTAGATAGCTTATACCCTGGATTAAAACTTAAACGTTGCAATAAAGTCATTTCACAAGAGTGCGGGGGGGGAGTGACAGCCTTTTAGATAGATAGATAGATAGATAGAATATTCTTTATTATGTACACCATGCAAATAACTAGAATAACATTAAACAACTTATAAATAGGGCGACACAATGGGCGGTCTTATCGCTAAAAGCGATCTTTTCAAGACAACCTTTGGATGGATTTAAAGGAGGACAAACAGTACTGTAGGTAGTCTGTGGTGTAACATTTTTGAAAATTAATAACTACATTTAAAAAAGAAAAACAAATACTTAAATATAAATACATATAATATACATTTAAAATAATAATCATTAAGAGCAAAGAAGTATTTATTTTTTTGTTTAAGGAGAGAGGTAGTGCTTTTTGACCAGAATTTTAAAAGTGGACAGAATTTGAGCGCTCCTTACAGACACGGGCAGGGCATTCCATAGCCGTACAGCTTGAACTGTAAAGGATTTATCGTAAAAGCTAGTAGAATTTCCGATGACCTCATATATCTATTATGTGTGTCATGAAGGAACTTAAAACGTTCTTTAAGATAAGGGGGGTTCTAGGATTAAACAAAAGATTGTATAGCTGAAACAAGATATGAGTATTCCGGCGAAGTCTTACTTTCAGACTTTACAGACTTTTCCCGGTTGAAACCATCCATGTTCCTTATTTTGCCCTTTGTGTTTCGAGGCCACAGTAAAAATAACTTCTTATTAATTGTAGATTTTACTGTCATCTTTTTATATCGATTATTTCAGACACTTCTCTTTGCTGTCGGACGTGAGTTAATTTTATAATCTTCTATGTGAACAGTTTTACATAATAGAATTGCAGTACATCAAACTAAGTTATATTACGTACAAATATTGTAGCTTGGTTGACAGCTTCCCAAGGGATCTGCTTACACCCAGTATAGTATAGCTATATACCATACCATACCATTTACTTAATATTAATTGATTCGGATTGTATGAACACCGATAGATGAATTGACCTACTTTCCGATAAAAATAGGGCAGAAGTTTTTTATTTTCGGTAGCTTTCGGTTCGTTCACTTTGTGCCACGGACTTCTGAAGCTTTCTTTTCAAAGTCGGTAAAAAGGGTGCAATTACCATTCTTGTCCTACACTCAACTTTTCATTAACTGGGATAAAGATAATCCTTACTAATATTATAAAAGCGAAAGTGAGTTTGTTACATCTTCACACCTAAATGGCCAAACTGATTTTGATGAATTCTGGTACAGAGATAGTTGGGACCCTGGAGACGGACATAGGCTAATTTAAAAAAAGTGTAATTCTAAAATAAGTGAGATAAGGGGGAGAAAGAGGGAAGAAAAGGGGACTAAAATATATTTTATTTCGATCATCACGGAGATTAAAGTTAGCGTTAGCCCAAAGTAACTATGACACGTGGACAAAGTCGCTGACGAAAGCTTGTTATAAATGCGGAGTCTAGTCGTGCGGATAAAATGTCCATCACGTTATATCCATCGTGTCTGCACTTTCCGGTTAAAAAACGGTTTCTGACCGTAAAAGTAATTAATCAATGTTATCTGCTGTAAACCCGCGATAATGTTTTCCGCTTTGTCTTTGACTTTAAACGTTAATTTATCTCGTGAACTGCTTCTTTTGTCTAGTGATCGCAAGTGTAACTGCTGAGAAGTAGGTCCTGGGTTCGATTTCCAAGTCGAGCAAAGTGTTATTGGGTTTTTCAACCAGGAATTTGTAAGTAGCATCCACGGAGTCTGGTTTTGTGATCGGTTGATGGCAATAGGCTATCCCCCTGTTACATGGGACTTAGAAATGGGGGTGTATTGTTAGGTACAACTCTGCCTAACCCTATGGGGATTATAGGTGTGAAGTTTTGCATATTATCTCATTTCAACTCAATTTCTAACTACTTTTAAACTAGGTTCAACATTGACTTTATGATTCGGAAGACGGTTAGTAATTTAGTCAGAACTTAGATAATCTGAAGTAAGTTGGGATTTGTGGTTACTGCTGTTAGTTTCTTGAACTTGAATTTCACTGACTTTTTAGTTTATTTATTTAATAATTTATGTACACATTAGAGAAAATACAGGAAAAACTTGTGAGTGACCACAATAGAGGGACCTTCTGGCTGCCTAGTCATAGGTCAAATTCGAATCCAAGACACGCACATCTCGGCCACAGTAGACGCGGGTCTGTAGGTGGTGAGCAATGGGTAGCTCACCGTACGTCCGTCTAGTAATGACAGGCTGTGGCGACGGCGTGAGAATGTTCCACGCGTGCCTCAAAGAGATGTCAGCAAAGCAGAAGGGCCTGCCAGGGCCACCGCCTGCCGGGGTAGCGGGTTGTTTGTTCGAAAGAGATACCGCGGTCCCAGAACACAAAGAGCAAAAGAACGAAAAGGGATCGGTTTTAGTTAATAAAAGTCTTAAGTTATGTGATAATTTCATACACGAAAAAAGGGTGTTTTTAATATCGTCCCAGCATGCGTAACCCTTACAATGTAATGCGAGAAATATGTACGCAGAACGTGGATATTTCACGCTGCGAGAAATCTGCATGTGGGGCAACCCCGCATACGTGATGAAATCTGCCCTATCCCTACTATCCTTTCCTTTCTATATATCCATACTTAATATTATAAAAGCGATAGTGAGTTTGTTTGTTTGTTACCTCTTCATGCTTTAATGGCTAAACCGATTTTGATGAATTTTGGTACAGAGATAGTTGGGAACTAGGACACGGACATAGGTTAATTCTTATTTAAAAAGTGGGATATGAGGGAGAACGAGAGAAGAAAAAGGAAAACTTAGCATGGCTATTACAAATCAATAAGGCGCAAGGGCAAAAACTGCAGATGGCAGGTACTGTGTTATACCGAACTTAATGCGAGCGAAGCCGCGGGCAAAAACTAGTATACATTTAATAATACAATATAATAACGTAATCTGTAATATTAAATCACCCTAAGTTACTGACAATGATAGTATCTCTTATACTGTCATAGTCAGTAACTTGTTAACAGTAGTTCTTAGATGAAAATGCACTCACCATGCCACGTCTGTGCGGCCAAAATAACCTCATAGTATCCCCTCTTAAAGGGGTCGAAGGGAAACCAGTAGAAGAACGGCAGGATGAGAGGAACGTCATGCCCCATCGCTATCTTGATGATCTCCACAAAGGGAGGTGATAGAAAGATCACCAGGAGGGCATTGTTACACCAGTAGTAACCTGGAAAATACTAAAAACGGTTAGCAAAATTGTTTTTAGGATTCCCTATCTTAAAAGGAAAAGATGGAACCCTTATAGTATCGCTTTGTTGTCCGTCTATCTGTTAAGACCCTTTATCTGAAAAACGCGTTGAGGTATTGAGTGAAATTAAATGCATATACTAAAGTATATAAAAAAGATATGGCTGTTTATATCCCAAGTTTGTACGGAACCCACAGTGCCCAAAACTTCCCTCACGACATATTTCTTATTCTTCCGCATCACAAGGCCTGTACTTAATCGAATATTACAGTATATTACATTATAATAGTGAGTAAACCAACAATATGAACATTCCCTCGACTACCTCAGTTTAATGCATACAAATGATTTTCCTGAAACAAATTGTTTTGGTCCTAGGAGACCAACGTTAAGTGCTTCCTTGATAAAAACGTTTCGCTAGAGACTCAGAATAATAAATATTAGCTTGAGAGCGATTCTAGACCAAAGTTGACAACTTTTTTAAACGACTTCTAAAAAGATGGGAGGGTTCATGTTCCTTGATTACTTCGTCAACTATGAAAAAGACAATTATGAAAATTGGTCCGGATTTTCATAATTGTCTTTTTGTTCGAAATTGTTTACCTCCATTTAATTTTTTATTAAAATGTTTGGGTACCTAGTATTTGAGTCTATATTTGTTTTTCTTCGAAATCTGCTAATATCTTTTAGTAACTATGTGAGTTGGATACTCGGTAAAAAACTTTGTGAGATATCAATATACCATAACTAAAAATGCTGAAATAAAAAATTATTTGAAAAAAATAACGACTTCGAAAAAATTGAAAAATAAAAGTGTAAAATAACTTTACTTCCGGAAGTCGGAGTCAACGAAACAAACAAAAGTCACCGACTTCCGGAAGTAAAGTTATTTTCCAGTTTTTAGTTCTTTTTTGGTAATCAGACATATTTAATTACATTTTAAACGGGATATTATTTACCATGTTTATCATTAATTGACTTTCTGACATTTCGACGTTGTTGCAAATACCATGATACGGATAAAGTTATTGCAGTTATTGTTTAATGAAGTTGTTGTTATTTTGCAACACTTCCCAGTTGTGGGTTAGTTGTGAAGACGGGTTAATAAGAAAGAAAAGAAAGAAAGAAGAATAAGCCTTATAATAAATCAAAGAAATTAGCAAAGAAAACGATGAAACGTAATTCGATCCAGAATTATTAAAATTCTTACCCTACACTAGGAATTTCTCCTCTATCGTGGGTGCGTTTACAAACATTTAAATTCACATACACAAACAGCCAGACCCGGAACAAATACCTGTAGGTTATAAATTTCACTATTTTTTAACCAATTGAAATACTTTTTTGGTAAAATGTTTAAAGATATATTTCTGTAGATCAGCAAATATTCAAACATTAGTAGCTATCTAAAAGGTGACTGTCCCAAGACTTCTGATGAAAATGGAAGTTATTATCATTTGGTCGATTCACGCAAGTACACACGAAGACACAACAACTTATACAAAACTAGTTTACACGGATCTTTCGTCGTGCGGGAAATCTACGGATTATTTTATTTATTTGGTACTAGCTTTTGCCCGCGGCTTCGCCCGCGTTAAATTTGGGGTAACATAGTTATTGATTTGTAATAGCAACGCTAACTTTTCCCTTTTCTTCCCTGTTTCTCCCTGATATCCCACTTTTTTTTTAAATAAAAATTAGCCTATGTCCGACTCCTGGTTCCCAACTATGTATGTACCAAAATTCATCACAATCGGTTTAGCCATTAAAGCGTGAAGAGGTAACAAACAAACTCACTTTCGCTTTTATGGTAAGGAATACCAATAGAAATACATACTAAAATTTACGCAGCATTCACCATAGTGACAACAAAAAGTTTACAAATAAAAAACACTATAAAATTTAAATAAAAACTAATGATTATAATTATGATTTTTAAATAGGTATCTTAATATTGAAAGTATGATTTAAAATATGTCTTAAGAGAATGTGATATAATTACTAATAAAAGCTAAATACTGCTATCCCGTACGATCTATAGTTCAGAGATCAAAGAATTGGTTTTGAATAGGTTGATGTGTCGTCGTGTGTACTAGAGTGCTGCTTCTCTAGATAGTGGAGTTAATTGGAGTTTGCGGTGAGCACTAATTAATACGAATGTTTATGTCTGCCCCGTTATTAGCTTGGTAGAGTGAAAGGTTGAAGTTTGTTTTCAACAACGTAATACATACTAGTAGGTACTGTAAAGGGTCTATAACATTAACCAAATCCAAGTACAGGCTGGTTTGTAAAGAGGTTTAATTACTCAGGTTTTTAAATAAAGAATAAAAAAATAGAGTAGAATAGTTTTGGAGTGATGTGACATTGTATCGGTAAAATGATGAACTAAAAATATAGTCTAATTGTTTGATGCTTTTTTTATTACAAATAAACGCTCTCCCCAATATTTGTGTTGTGGTGTTTCCTTCCAATTGTAGTGATAGTTACTGTCTTGTTGGTAGTGGTCACAAGCACGCCTGTTGTATGAAGTCCAAGGTTCGATTCATAACTCGGGCCAAGTGTTATTGGGTTTTCTATCAGGAATTTCTCAGTACCAGCTACGGAGTCTACATTTGTACCCGGTTGATGCCAATAGGGTCGACCCCTTCGGCTAATAGGGCTGGATAGATGGTAAAAATAGTTTGCGATACAACTTCACGAGGTTGGAGACATCTTTCCACTTAAGTCTGTTCTGATGTTGTCTGTACAGATGGTTTGTTCTGTAGACTATCCAGTACAATTTGATACTATTAATACCTTGTATGACATAGTTGAGGTGTTTCAGCGCAGTGCTGACGATCAGATGCTCTTCATCAGACACCTCTCCTCGAGGCCACATGCTGCGCAGTTCACTCACCAAGTTCTCGTACACTGAGCGGTGGTACACTATCTTATAGGATTTGGCCATGGCTACAAAGATAAAGGGAGTCATTTTATACAAAAATTCTAATGTGTGTGCCCTACAATTTTGTCATATTTTTTGAATTTTATTAGTTCAAAAATATGCTGTGCTATCAAATGTGGCTGAAGTTAGTCTCATCTCAGAACGCTGTGGAAACAAATGAATAGCGGGCCCTTAAAAGCATGCGATGGAAACAAATGAATAGCGCACCCTTACGAGCATGCGATGGAAACAAATGAATAGCGCGCCCTTACGAGCATGCGATGGAAACAAATGAATAGCGGGCCTGTACGAGCATGCGTTGGAAACAAATGAATAGCGGGCCTGTACGAGCATGCGTTGGAAACAAATGAATAGCGGGCCTGTACGAGCATGCCTTGGAAACAAATGAATAGCGGGCCTGTACGAGCATGCGTTGGAAACAAATGAATAGCGGGCCTGTACGAGCATGCGTTGGAAACAAATGAATAGCGGGCCTGTACGAGCATGCGTTGGAAACAAATGAATAGCGGGCCTGTACGAGCATGCGTTGGAAACAAATGAATAGCGGGCCTGTACGAGCATGCGTTGGAAACAAATGAATAGCGGGCCTGTACGAGCATGCGTTGGAAACAAATGAATAGCGGGCCCGTACGAGCACAAACGCCGGCATTGAATGAGTTGAGGTCAAAAGATCCTTATAGCTATGTGCTCAACGATAACTCCATTGGCAACTCTTAAGCTGCTCATCTTCATGAATAATTCTAAATTGGTCTTAACCTAGTAGTAGGTATCCAACGCAAGGCATCATGCGAAAGATCTCGATGGCATCCTGAAAGGAGCCGCCACTGGCCGTCTGCACCATGTTGATCAGCTCTAGCCAAGTCACCACAAACAGGTTGCCGAATTCGAACCAGTAGAATATGTTCCATAGTAGTCTGGAATGAAACTCTTTTGAAATATTTGTGTTCATTGTGCAAAGATGGCTGAGCTAGGTATTACAATAGAAAGACAGAAACACATTTATTTGTGATAAACAATCCATGGATATATAAAAAAAATGTATGAATCTAAAACATATTATATTTAAAGTCTTATTTATGTTTTTATAATGTTATATACATACAATACATAACATAAAATCTATAATCATAGGGGAGGGTTTTAAAAAGGAAAAACAATTACAGGGTGTCAAAAAATCATCCACATCTATAATCTTAATTATTTTAAAATAGTTTCAAATGTGTAATGATGATTTTTTTATTATTCAATATAATACCAACATTTTTTCTTGGGTTCAATTATTTTATTTGAATGCATGATTTATAAAAAAACTTTGAACCATAAAAAGCCATTAAAAAGGCGTTGACATCGTTATCAACGGTTATAGTGTTAATAGGCTGGCAGCATTGCCTCTTCGGATGACAATGCGACACTTCCATTAGAAGATTATCCTCAGAGTTACAGACAATTTCATTCTCTACTATAGAAGTATCTATCATGCTTTAAAAAGCTTTAAACTCAAGTCTGCTAACGAGCTTAGAAACAATTTTACTGATTGAAACTGATCCTACTAAAAGTTAGTGTTATAGAAATCCTCTATTCCATGGATTAAATTTGCAACTTTTGAAATCACAAAAAATCGACAGTTGGTGTACATGCAAATAGGCAAAAGTAAAGGAATGTAACACGTGGTCCCTATATTAAAGAGTTTGTTATGGTGTTGCTTTTCAGGTTAGACGGTGTCCCAGTATTTATTTTTTTAATAAATAATCAGTTTCGATGTATAAATAAAACAAAATAAATATCTTCCAAACAGTACAAAATGAACTCGTTTCCGCTGTGTGTTCGCTTAGATCGTTAAAACTACTCAACGGATTAGCATAATGCCGTTTTCAGCAATAGATTGAATGATGCAAGGGGAAGGTGTATAGGTATAATATTAATTCCAATATACGACCGCGGTATATAGCTAGTACTATTATAAATACGTGAGTTTGTGAGGACGAATAGATTTCTTTATTTCGAATAGCCAACAATTGTTTACACAAAACATTTACAAATAGCTGGATGTTTGTTATTACTGTTTCACGCAAAAACTATTAAATAGTGTTGGATGACATTTTTTACACGATGTAACACAACACATTTTTGATACCTGTAGGAATATCTCGTGGGCAAGTAGCGAACTCTAAGGTGCGGGCATAAACTAGTCATTAGTTATTAAGTTTGTACCTGACCACAGCAGAATCATCTCTGGTGATGCGAAGACCAACCAGCCGGAGTATAGATCGAGGAATAGCAAATGTAGCGTCGTAGGCATCAACATCGTATACCTAAAAGCATAAAATAGATATGGTTCCGTAAGGATAAACTGAATTCTGGAGGTCAGATAGGCATTCGCCCTATATAAAATTCTGATATTCAGCGTCATCTGGTTAGACTGTAGCCGACCCCAACATAGTTGGAAAAAGGCTAGGCAGATTCTGATGAGTTAGGGTACCTTAAGGAATACGTCAAAAAGATGGGTCAGTCTCATGCCACATTACAAAATCTTGTCTTTGAGGTGAAAAAATATTTTAGTATTTTTATTTTTCGTTCATGTTCAAAAACTGACCGATTTTACATTTTTAAGATTATAATAGTGATTTAACAGATTAAATAAATTGTTAAAAATGTTGACGACTCTGACGCAACGTTTTATAAAAAACAAAAACAAATGCTCTGCTCTGGACAAGTCTGAGGTCAAAACCTATTTAATGCCTCCGCCTGCCGGGGTTGCGGGTTGTTCGAAAGAGACACCGCGGCCGCGGAACGTAAAGGGCAAGAGAAGGAACATGGGTGGCTTTTAGTCAGTACAAGTCTGACATGCCCCCTCGCTCCGCCCAGAGTGGGGGAAGTCATTAGATGATATCCCACCCGAAAAAGGCCTATTTAATAATAATTATTATAGGATCTCGCTTGGCAGCTGGAACAAGAGCTCGATTCTGAAAGCAGTACTTCTGGATACGGCGCGTATTGTGAGTAGGTTCCTCTCCCAAGAGCCCTCCACAGATGGCTCGGACCCTGTTCACGATGCTACTATTTTTGTATTTTTAAATCTATACTTGATATATTTTTTTAAGAAACATATTGTAAAAATATAACAAAAAATATGTGTAAGAATTAATAAACAAAATAATCAAAAAAAGTTATACCAACAAGTGAAACATTTACGTGCAACATTTTGAAATTTATTTATCACCACTTTTCAGTATCATTCGCCGAAATTACAAGGTGACCCAATAAGAAAAGTCAGGATCTCTTGAAGCATAGGATATTATTTCAACCAACCTTGGACGAAACTGGGTCGATATCGGAATCACTTTTTCTTGAAAAACACTTCTGCAGAAAACTCGTCATCTTGTCTCACGACTTATGGGGAACAAACTTCTTAGATTTCTTTTCAGATATTTATATTCAAAAACCGTGTGAAATAAAGCACAGGGATTATTAAGTTTTTATAATGTTTGATAAAGTTTCAGACAACATTTAGGTTTTCATAGAAGTTTTTCGAACAATAAAAAGTTTTCCAACAAAAGTAAATGAAAAAGTTAAGTTTTGGATTATTTGTTTTTCAAAAGGTTTACGCCTTTTCTACCTACATGTTTTTAGGGTTCCGTACCTCAAAAGGAAAGAAACGGACCCTCACTTTATTGGTCTTCTGGTTTCGAGTTGAAACTAAACCATATACCTACTCAATTCTGAAACAGGGTGTAGACACACATCCCAACTTAGTTTTAGTAGATAGGGGTGGCAGAACAAATCTTCCGCTGTACACTTATTTCCAACCGGCTATACTTTTTGTTCCTATGTTAAATACTTACGCGATTACTCCGTCAATCGTGAGCCGATTTTCAAAATTTCTATAATCTTTGGGAACCCCGAAGAGAGTCCATATCCATTTTATCAATATTGCTTAAGTAGTTCATGAGTAATGATCTAAATGATATATTTTTTTTCTAATGTAAGTGAATGCTATGCTTATATCTTTCAATCGCAATTTAAAATGAATGCTCTATAAGAATTTGTGTTAGACACTATAAAAAAACTGAAATGAAAACATTAAAAAAAAAAAGTTTTTTTTTTAAACATTTGGCCACCCATTGCTGATCGTAGGTCTTCTAAATCTTTTCACTTCTGTCAGTTTTGTGATATGGCTATCCAGATTCTTGCGCACCCATAACGGCATTATATTAAAACTAGCTTTTGCTCGCGTTGAATTCGGGGTGGCGCGGTTCCCCTTTTCTGATTGAAGGTACCTGCTACATATAGTTTGTAAAAGCAAAGCAATATTTTTCCTTTTTTTCCCTCTTTCTCCCTCATTTCTCCTTTCATTTTAAAAAAATAGCCTTTGTCCGTTTTTAGGGTTCCAACTATCTCTACCAAAAATCATCAAATTTGGTTTAGCCATTTAGGCGTGAAGAGGTAAAAAACAAATTAGCAAACAAACTCACTTTCGCTTTTATAATATTAGTAAGGATTGCAAGGATGAATTTAACTTTTTTTATTTAGCCTTTTTTTGTATACCATTTATTCCCACTCAAACTCCCACAAAGGTCTCCCACCACCTTTTCCATCACCTTCTCTCGATGATCTGCGTCTTCTCGCTGATTCGTGAGGAAGCATTGAGAACCATTCAAAACGTCCTTATTATTATTATTTTTTTTATGAATGGCATCTCGCAGTTCAACCTAGGAGGTTGTCGTCTGCTTAACCGGGCAAATCCTGTGGATGCCTTCAAAATTAAGACCTCCAGACAGGGCAAAATACTTACAAACTTAGCGACTACACGCTAAGGGCACCCCCTGCGGGGTACGAACCTCAGCTTAGGGCGTCTCTGTGGGAGGACAGCAAAGGGACAGGCTGGATCTGAGTGAAGCGTCCTTATCATCAAGAGGTTCTATTTATAAGACATGTTAAACGTTCCATTCTCGTTAACATTCCTCCCACTGAAATACAGTTAGTATATTATCATAAAACTAGCTTTCGCCCGCGGCTTCGCTTGCGTTAAATTTGGGGTAACACAGTTCCTCTTGCGCCTTATTGATTTGTAATAGCAACGCTAAGTTTTCCCTTTTCTTCCCTCTTTCTCCCTCACATCCCACTTTTTTCAAAAAAATATTAGCCTATGTCCGTCTCCTGGTTCCCAACTATATCTGTACCAAAAATCATCAAAATCGGTTAAGCCATTAAAGCGTGAAGAGGTAACAAACAAACAAACAAATAAACTCACTTTCGCTTTTATAATATTATAGTATAGTATATATATAGTATAGTATATAGTATAGTATATATAGTATATAGTAAGGAAAGGATAATACCACGGCGGGGTTCTGTGAAAGGTTAGACAAATATTCGTACCTCACAACAGTAACTACCTACACACATTTCATTACGAGTTGAATATAACCCTAGACATTATTCTACTGGCTTTTGCCCGCGGTTTCGCTAGCGTTATATTCGGGGTAACGGTAACACAGTGCCCCTTTCCTGATTTGCAGGTACCTGCTACCTGTAGTTTTCGCCCCTGAACCTTATTTATTGTAATAGCAAAGCTAAGTTTTCCCTTTTCTTCCCTCTTTCTCCCTCACTTAAAAAAAATAGCCTATGTCCGTCTCCAGGGTCCCAATTATCTCTCTAAACTACTCTCTCTAAAATTCATCAAAATCGGTTAAGCTATAGGGGAGAAGACGTAACAAACAAACTCACTTTTGCTTTTTAAATTATTATTATCAGTAAGGATAACTCTCTGTTTTTCTTTTGCAGATGGGAAATCATCAAATAACTTTTTAGGAGTGTCAGCCTTTTACTGACTAAAACCCACCCATGTTCTTTCTTTTACTTTTTATGTTACGGGGTCGGGGTGTCTCTTTCGAACAACCCCCAACCCCAGGTCCATAACTACCTGATCAGTAGCCCTACTATGACCTCTTACAGCAATTCTTATTTCGCTGAGGGAAAGAGACAGAGCTATACAGGGTGTCTAGCACCATCTCTTTCACTCAGTAGAATAAGAATTGCTATAAGATGTCATAGTAGCCCTTCTGATGTTTCGTGGTTAATTATAATACTGTATACAAATTGCTCTCGAACTGTGTGTACCATAGCCCTGAATATCTTTACCCCTGCGACCCTGGTCACAATCAGGGTGGTGATTGGAACCGCAGTCACGTCAGCCGTCACTCATAGTCAGATGGACTTCTCTTGTAGCTGGTAGATTTGCATCCCTAGAAGCTGGTACGACCACGTAGTATTAGATGTTAGGTACAATTTTCAACTAGCAAAATAAAGGAAAGGGAGAACCCTTTCCTTTATTTTACAGCTTTCAATTGAGGACAATTGAAAGCTGTTTTTGTGTGTACGAATATATTTTAATGGGTGCTTGAAAATCCTTACTTAATATTATAATAGAGAAAGTGAGTTTGTTTGTTACGTCTTCACGCCTAAATGACCAAACCGATTTTGATGAATTTTGGTACAGAAATAGTTTGGACCCTGGAGACAGACATGGGCTAAAAAACTCAGAATAAGGGGAGAAAGAGGGAAGAAAAGGGGAGAGAAAAATATTTTTTTACGATCATCATGTGGGTTAAAGTTATCGTAAGCCCAAAGTAACTAAGACACGCGGACGAAGTCGCGGGCGGAACCTAGTAAATAATAATAACCTGGAACCCGTGGGGTAGTTACCAAACTCCACGCGGGCGAACCAAAGAGGAAAAGACCCGTTTTAGTAGAAATAATTTCTAAGAATCACGCGAGGATCAGGATTCCTTTCACAGTAGGCGGTCAAATGACATTAGCACATGATTTAGTGTTATGATTACTTTTTTACTAATAACTGACATTAATATTCTGCAGGTCATGAGTGCTATAACCAATATCAATGACATTGCATATCTGGATGTCCATGTTTGGATCCAGACAGCCTATTGAGTAGCTGGCTGTTAGGTAATCTATGGCGACAGGACAATCCAATTTATTATTTGGGTGTCTAAACTGCGAAATTAGTCTGCAGCTGCAAAAGTAGCGGTAATTTTAGGACATCCAAATTACATTTGTTTACCTATGGATATCTATATCTTTATTTTCCTTTACTCGTACTTTGTATGAGTAAAGTTTCGATTAAAAAAGATTCGTAGGCTTGTAATAAGTTCCAAAATAATGTGACCCGGGGGGGGGGGGGAATCACAGTTGGCGGGTAAGTAACTATACCAAACCATAGAGTAGGGTTATATTTGATTAAAAACTAGCGACCAGTCCCGTCTTGCCACGGGCGCAATACTTACTAATATTATGAAAAGGGAAAGTGTGTTTGTTGGTTACGTCTTCACACCTAAATGGCTAAACTGATTTTGATGAATTTTGGTACAGAGATAGTTGAGACCCTGGAGACGGAAACAGGCTATTTTTTAATAGAAAGAGGGATGAAAATAGAAAACTTAGCTTTGCTATTACAATAAATATGGGCAAAAACTACATGTACTATACTATACTATACTGCAAATCAGAAAAGGGAAACTGTGTTCCCAAAGTTTATTGTGAGCGAAGCCCCGGGCAAAACATAGTTTACTAATAAAGAAAACGTAAAACCATTTGCATAACACTATTTTCTTTTTATGCAAACCTTACACCGAACTTATTCCATTGCGGGAAAGAGACAGCTATACAGGGTGTCTAGCACCATCTCTTTCTCACACAGGAATAAGAACTGCTATAAGATGTCATGGCAACCCTTCTGGTCCTTAAAATGAAGAGCCGTCCTCAAGTGATGCCCCGCATGTGACAATATAACTTGATATATTATGTAAGATAACTTATTTATAGATAAAGAAAACGCTACTATGAAAAGGTCAAATTTAACTAGCTAGCAAAACTATGCAGAATATTAGCTTATATCCAATTAATGTTTTTAATTGTCTTTTAAGTATTTTGGTTTCTGTAGACTTTAAAGAAGACAGAATTAAAAAGAGCCTGATGTAGTTACGGTATTATATTTGACAGGGATCTGGTTTTTGTAGTCGCACTTTCGTGGTCAAAGTTCACTGTGGCGTTAAGCGACGCATAAATTATGTTTTTAAAAGCTGTTTTTCACTTAGAAACGTGTTAGCTGCTTAAGAGGCCCTTAAAGCTTTTAAATATATTCATAAGATTTTGTTTTCGTGATCCCTTTTCTTAAACGTTGGAAAAGGAAATTGCTCTCTGGTCCTTAGTCCCTTTATTACGATCTCTTTTTATTAAAATCGTTCAAAAGGTCTTTTGTTGATAGAAGTTCTTTGTATCTACAGCCAGAAATATTATAGGCTAGGCATATATATTAGAAAGGAGGTTCTATATATTTCGGATATGTGACCTCTTTGATGTTTTTTTTCTGTTTTCGGGCAACTCAAGTGTCCTAACCAATAACTATGTATTATTATAATCTATCTAACTTGCCTAGAAAACATGTTAGCCCGTTGATATTTTGTAACTTTTAAAAATTATAGTGTCTGTCGACATCTTGGTACTGGAAAGTTGACTGCTCCGTTATTCTCGCTGAGCAAGAGTTCTTGGGTTCGATTCCCGGGTCGGGAAAAAAGCATTATTAGATTTTTTCATAGGGATTTCTCAAAAACAGTTTGGAAATTGGCGGTATGATACCCCGGGCCTCTGAAAGCCCTTGGTCCTGTGCCTGATCTCTTTCCGGCCGTGTCGGATTGCCGA
The DNA here is from genome assembly GCA_958449745.1 of Ochropleura leucogaster. Lineage (NCBI taxonomy): Eukaryota > Metazoa > Arthropoda > Insecta > Lepidoptera > Noctuidae > Ochropleura > Ochropleura leucogaster. The sequence continues at coordinate 5,594,237 of OY288223.1, read as the reverse complement.
CCCATTGGACTATAAGAGTGAGGGAACAGAGAGTGCACTGCCCCTGCGCACATACTTGTGCAGAATAATATTTCACGGTGGCCATGGAGGAAAACTGTCAGGAGGACTCTGTACTCGAAAGATGTCGTCAATGGCGCTGTTGACAAACATATGTGAAATAGCTGATATTTACTTAGAGATCAGAATAGCACTGTTAATTCCAATTTTGGCCACACACTTAATCATCCTAGTACAGCCTTAGAATATCTAATAAATAAATAAAATAAATAAATATCTTGAAACAATTCACACACGGCTATCTGATCCCAAACTAAGCAGAGCTTGTCTTATGGTAACCAGCGAACTGATATAAGTACATAATTATATAATTTATAAATACATACATATTATAGATAAATCATATCCAGACAGAGAACAAACAATCATGCTCATCACACAAAGTTTGTCCTGGGTTTTTTTATTACTGCTGTTCAAATAAACTGTCAAAATTAATTACTCTTAAAGCCCTAATTACTTTCTGCCACTACTAAAGCAAACCCAATGAGAACGGTATCAATTTATGCAATTACCCCTAATGGCTTTACATTTTCAGCCAAAACCAATATTGTTTCAGGCGCTAATGCTTGAAATACAATAGTATAAGGGAAACAAGTTATTTGTTGTACCCTTATTGTTCTGTAGTAATAACTATGCTAGATATCATTCCACTTTTATTGTTATTGAGTCTACTAAGGCTAAGATACTCAAAGTTTATTTCAAGGACCTTGCCCACTTGTATTAAACACAAACGTTTCTGCGGTCTTCTGTTATAGATATTGAAACCATGTGCCCCTAACCACGCCCTTTTTAATGTCACGATCGTCCTCAAAGGCCTCATTCACGGATGGTAAGCAATGGTTAACTCACCGTCCGTCCGTCTATTAACGACAGACCGTGCCGACGACGCGTTAGTGCCTCACGCGCGGCTCAAAGAGATTTCAGCAAAGCAGAGGGGCTTGCCAGAGCCTCCACCTGCCGGGGTAGCGGGTTGTTTGAAAGAGATACCGCGGCCCCGAAACATAAAGGGCAATAGAAGGAACATGGGTGGGTTTCAGTCAGCACAAGTCTACCATTCCCCCCCGCTTAGTCTAGAGGGGTAAGTTATTTGATGATTTCCCACCCTAAAAGGAGCTTACCAACATCTACGTGTATTAAACACAAACGTTCCTGCGGTCTTCTGTTATAGACATTGAAATCACGTGACCCAAACCGCCACCTTTCAATGTCACGGTCGTCCTTTAAGTTCCCATTCACACGTGACCAAGGTATTCTTTTTTAAAGGCCTCTCGCAGATGAACTCTCTGTTGAGTTGTTATACTGCTCAATCGGACTATCCTGTGATGACCTTAAATGAATTTAAGGCGCGCATTGACCGCAAGTGTGACCAAGGTTCAATGTGACACCCTATTAATTGGTACACCATAGACGAAAACCGGAAATGCACGATGGTTTTGGACCACTAAAATCGGGCTGCGATACCAAGTATCTTTCGACTACTATTACTACTACTGCTATTACTACTAATACTGCTATTTCTCGTACTTTATTAAAAAAAAATGTTGCCCCTGACTAGGAATATCTTTTGTGTCCTGGGCTCGTTTACAAACATTTCAATTCACATACATAAACCTGGAAAAACTATCTGTAGGTAGGTATTTGTTCCGTGCTTAATGCTGACTGAAATGCTAACCCAATGATTCACTTGGAAACACCTACCTTAAAGCCTGCAAAGTAAGACTTAAATTCAATAAAATTTAAGAAATCAGACTGACCAACGATTATTTCAGGCTTATGAATATTTTGAGCCTTAAAACTTTCCAGGGTAACCTAGATCCCTGAGCAATGTTTCACTTGAGAACCAAGCCCTGTGGTTTACAAAACCAGACTTAAATCCAACAACATTAGAGTAGTAAACAGACTGGCACCATTTATTCGCGGCTAGCCATTGTTAGTATTGTCTGTGCTCGTCTTTAATGACTTCCTTAATTAACGCCACTACGTTGATAAAGATAAGGTGCACATTTGCGATTGCTTAGACTTTTTAATTAAAAAAAGTTGTAAGCAGCTTAGATACAAACCGTGTACCTAAAGGATTTTTTTCGTCTTGAACTTTTCGTCGATTATTTAACCCCTTACCTTGATACATTTTTGAAAGTTTGTGCGTCTTCGAGCGTAAGAACAAGGGTAAGGAAAATTGTACAAATGACTTTTTTACAGTTGGTAAATCATCAAATAACTTCTCCTGTTATGGGCGGAGTGGAAGGAAGTGTCAGACTTTTACTAACTAAAACCCATTCATTGTCCTTCTTTTGCCCTTCATACCCTGGGGGGTTGCAAGTTCGCAATGCGAACGGGGTTGTATATTTATACTAGCTGTCCCCAGCGGTTTCACCCGCTGCTCAGGTCTCCCTTAGCACTTATTGGTATGAAAAATAGATAGTAGCCGATTCTCAGACTTATTGACTATGCATAAAAAACATAAGAATCGGTCGAGCCATTTCGGAGGAGAATTTGAACGAACAATGTGACACGAGAATTTTATATATTGGATAGATTTCGTATCCTGAAAAATGACCTTTTTTGAGTTGTCTAAGTTTAGATCTAGGTGTGCGATACGATAGGTATCTCTTTATAAAAAATTGTAGTTTGATATAACAATTAAAGTATATCGCTCTAAAACTTTGCCGAGGTGTTGATTCTTTAGAATCTCTCAAGCTTTTACGTTTTAAATCCCAACAATTCTCAAGGTAAGCTTAACTTTTACAACACTATTAATTTTATTACCAACCAAGAGCAGAAAATGAACATTAGAATGCGAGATTTATTCAGCTACAAATTCGGACTTAATTCAATGTTGCAAAGCTGGGACATTTTCAGAAAACTGACATTTTCTTTGTTGCATTCAGAAAATTAATGAACTTTTTCAGTTCAGTCAGCTATTTCCCGTTCAAAGTGTTTTGTGAAGTCATCCATATTTATTTTTAGTAGCAACAACGGAATCTGGATTTGTGCCCAATTAAATGGGACTTTAACATACCTAGCGAAATGTGGGTGTGCCATTTTTATTTGCAGAAGGGAAATCTCCAAATAACTTACTAACTTGCACTGACTAAAACCCACCCATGTTCCTTCTATTGCCCTTTACGTTCAGGGGCCGCGGTATCTCTTTCGAACAACCCCCACCCCCGGATGTGGGTGTACGATTAGGTACAGTTCTACTTGAACTGTTGGGGATTATGGGTGTGATATTATGTGATGCTAAGTGGCAAATCTTACTAATATTATAAACACGAAAGTTTGAGGGGATATATCTATGGATGTTTGTATCTCTTCATGCACTTCTCTTCACACAAATATGAACAGACTTAGACTTACACAAAGTTAAAATTCAAATTCAAAAGTCATTTCTTCAAACTAGGCTGATGATCTTCCAAGTGTTTAGGGTGTGAAGAAGAAGTGGCGGAAAGAACTCCCCAGCAACACAATTGTTTGGTAGGTTACCTGGACTAGTTAAAACCTCAATAAAATAATTTTACCACGATACTACGATCCTTGGAACATTTACCGAACCTTACGCGGGCGATGCCTCAGGCATAAATTAATACAGTCAGCTAATGAGTTCGGCTCTTCAGATAATGTTGAAAATTTCTTAAAAACCCTTGAATATTGTCACATTTCTTTAACACAAACAATTAATTAATTATATTAAATTGGTGTAGAAATCGTCCATCGGTTTCTTAGAAAAAAACAACTATATTCAACAAGCCTGGCCACCTTACTCTTTTTCCGACTGTACACAATAAGCGGTCGCCTGCGCAATTGCGCGCACCGCCTAAGTATTGTGTGTAGTCGCGTGCTCGCCATAGTCCATTAATTTCGCGCCAAAAACAAACACAATCGGTTGACACCCATATTCACCTGTATAACGACTCACTGTATTGACTGTTATATCTATCAACTTTATAATGAGTTTTGAATGTATTAAACGCATATATTTTTCTCTTGTGTCTGCGAGACACCTTTGACTGCATCATCTGACGTGCCTTTTCCTAATTATGTTGGGTTCGGCTTTCAGTCTAACCGGAGGTTAAATACCAATATTTAACATGGAGCGACTGCCTATCGGACCCCTACAACCCACTGCCCGAGGCTTTGCCCGCGCTGGGTTCGGTAATTGTCCCACGGGACTTTTTCACAGCTTCAAGGGAACACAGACTTGAGTACATGGTTTTAATTTGAACTCAATAACTCCAGACGTTTACGAGATAAAATAAATTAACAGACAACCAACAAAATGATCCTAAAAGGGAACACAAAGGGCCACAGCGGGGTTGGTTTGGGAATTTACTTAATGAAACCCATCCGAAAAAAAAAGCGTTCCGTTTTTTCCCATTGAGTTGTAAAAACGCGGGGAATCGCGCACAAAGGGTAGGGTTCCGTCTTCAGTCTTACCAAAGCATCATCGTAGTATGTCGTTTTTGACCTGTGGTAAGACTGGTTGTCAGACTTTCAAGCCACAGACTACATGTACATCGAGCTGTTACAATATGTAAGTTTAAAAAGAATGTGAGTGTATGTATGTTTTTGTTTATGTGTCGAAAGCTAATTTTAAAAAGACTGGTACTACAGAAATTTATCCATTTTTTTTTGGGATGGGAAACCATCAAATAACTTCCCCCGCTCTGCATGTTCTTTTTGCCCTTTACGTTCTGGGGCCGCGGTATCTCTTTCGAACAACCCGTAACCCCGGCAGGTGGAGGCTCTGGCAAGCCTCTCTGTTTTGCTGACATCTCTTTGAGGCGCGCGTGAAACACGAACGCGCAGAACATTATCTTGTGAGCGCTATTCCGACAGTGGCTGACTGGCATTTGTTATGGGGTTCGTACCTTAAAAGGAAAAAACGGAACGCTTTTTCTTCGTATAAATTACATCTCGTAACTTCCCCCGCTCTGGCTCTTTGTGTTCAGGGGCAGTATCTCTTACCTATCTTACCCATTCATGTTTCTTACATGGATGTGTTTAGTCAGTAAAAGTCTGACAGTCTCTCCTGCTCAAGCAGCGGCTGCAGTGACAGCGTCTATCTAGGCGACCTGTGTCCACAGTCGTCTCCTTGATGTTTCGACCCATATGACATGATGTTGGTTGGGCCATGGGAGATGGTGGGAAGTCCCTCTCACTCCACCCAGATCGGGAGAAGTTATTTGACGATTTCCCATACGGAAAAAAAGTATCGCATTACACTCTCCTCTTTCATAAATTTTGGTTAATCAATAAAGCATACTTATATTTTCCATAAGGCACGTTTGACTCACACAATCAATGCGTATTCCGTAAATCTTGATTCGCATTTCAAATGTAAATAACCGTCGGGAGCGTCTTGGTTAGACGTCACGTCTTTTTATTTCTGTCACTCTGTTATTATTGGCAATCAGTTTAAAACGTATGAGAATTTGATTTATTTTGTGGCAATTTGAAGGAATTGGTCTGTAAGGAAATCGTGCTGAAATGAAACAACACATCGTGTTTCGGAAAAAGACAGTATCCTTACTAATATTATAAAAGCGAAAGTGAGTTTGTTTGTTTGTTTGTTACCTCTTCACGCTTTAATGGCTAAACCGATTTTGATGAATTTTGGTACAGAGATAGTTGGGAACCAGGAGAATATTTTTTTGAAAAAAATGGGATGTGAGGGAGAAAGAGGGAAGAAAAGGGAAAACTTACCGTTGCTATTACAAATCAATAAGGCGCAGGGGGAACTGCGTTACCCCGAATTTAACGCGAGCGAAGCCGCGAGCAAAAGCTAGTCTACAATAAAGTCGTTAAATCGACTGTTATTTACAAATTTTAGGTTGGAGATTCGAACCAACGTGACGTATTTGTGAAAATTATTTCGAGCTAACATTAACAGTATCTTTGTGCTATTCTGTCTTAATTGTCCTGTCAAGTATGTTGTGTGTACATAAATAAATAAATAAAGCCGTATATAAAAACTGTGCCGTAATCACTGAACTCGACCACAAATTCGGACATTTGTGGTATCTGCAAAATTCGCTCTAGGGACCTAAATAGAACAAGCTGAATCACAATCCTACATAATATGATAAATTCGAAACTTGGATGTTCGTAACTCTTTCACGCAAAAACTACTGAACGCAATTGCATGAAATTTTGAATACATAGTTTCTATCATATTATTTTTTATCCGAATTTAATGGTCTCGTGTGACAGTTAGCAAACTCCTCATGAGCTTTTAGGATAATAATACACCGCCTTAAGAGAGTTTCAGCGATGGTCGCCGACGCTTTTGTACATCAGGGCCTATAGCCAAACAGCAGACGACAGCAGACGACAATCGTTATTGCTCAGCAGTCACTAATACATTTTCAACTTTATACCCTAGCGCATATGGTTGAAAATCTATTAAAGACTGCTGAGCGATAACGAACGAAATAAACAAAAACGATATGTAAACGTCAATAGATTTTCAACTAAATGCGCTAGGGTATAAAGTTGAAAATGTATTAGTGACTGCTGAGCGATAATGATTGTCGACTGCTGCCGACTGCTGTTTGGCTAAAGGGCCAGGCCATGGCCGATGACGGTAATCTGCTCAATGATATTCGAGTTCATATTCCATGTCGACAACCTCGTTTGCCGAATCGCGATGTTTTAGTAGTCGCTCTTTCTCAGTTTTCATACCGTTATTTTTGCATGCATTTATTGTTTTATTAACATATAATAACATTTTTGAATATTTTTTTAAAAGATAAAAAAAAAAACATTTAAAATATAAAAAATAATACTGGAACAGGGTCCAAGCAACCGGCGGTCAGGGCTTCAGGGAAAGGAACCTTCTAACAACACGAGCCGTGTCCTGGAGTATCGCTTTTTGTATCAAACCCTTGATCCAGCTGCCTAACGAGAGCCTCCTCAGGTATTGATCGAGGCTCTTGGCAATTAAGCCATTTGCAGATATCAGATAACATATCGTTATTATTATTGTCATATTACGGCCTTTAAGCTTCAATGATCCTTTTCCAGCAGTGCTAACTTAATAAGCTGATTAAACTAATGCAAATCATTGTGTTATTGATTATTTGACGTGTCATTGTGTGTACGTACTTCATGCCAAAACTACTATATGTAAATTAGACTCAATGAGTGATCGTTCTGACGCAAGCACTGCGATTCCTAAAAAAAAAAACGAAACAAAAAACTTGTGTAAATAAAGCGTGTAGGTACTTATGTGTCGTGATCGCCATCTGCTGTCATCGCCCACGATTGTATTGGATTAACTGAATAAGTAGCAACCTGTTGAGCTCTAAATAAAATTTTAGCTTTATATATATATTGTTATAATGTTATTGAAGTTAACAATCACAGCAAAAATCTTGTTTTTATTTTAATACTAGCTGGCGCCCGCGGCTTTGACAGCGTGATGGTCGAAAAATTATAGTTTTACCCCGTACTAACTGCATGGGTTGTGGAGCACAGACAGACCGTCACTCTATGTAAAATATACTGGTACTGACTCCAACTTTATTAAGAAAACGCTTGCCAGATGATGATAACCACTTCCAGAGACAAATTAAAAAGTGTTTACACCTTCTTAATAATTTACTTACAATATTTTTTAGGAATAATATAAGGACTGGTACATATAAACACCTATACATTACAAACTTGTGTGTACACATACTAGCACTACACTCCATCATCATCTGCCTAGCCTTTTCCCAACTATGTTGGGGTCGGCTTCCAGTCTAACCGGATGCAGCTGAATATCAGTATTTTTACATGGAGCGACTGCCTATCTGACCTCCACAACCCAGTTAATACTGGGTAATACTATACCCCTTGGTAAGACCGGTTGTCAGACTTTCGGAACACTGACTACCTGTAACGACTGTCAAAGATCTACAAATGACAGCCGGGACCAACGGCTTAACGTGCTTTCCGAGGCACGGAGGAAACTCGGTATTAAACGGGTGGTCACCCATCCACAGACCAACCTAGGCAAGCGCGGCTTAACCTAAAGATCGACCTGAGCGGCTAATATTATTTAGCCACGAGCTCCTCTCATACTACATACTAGCACTACACTGCACAATAAAAAACTTTGTTGTTATTTAAAACTAAAAAGTTAGACTTAAGTAGTCTTCAAAATGAACTTTTAAGTTTAAGTTATTGTGTTAAGCTCTTAGCTCGCCCAAGCTAAACGACTGGATACTGTTTTAAGTTAGATTGGTTGACGTGGGTATTAGACAATGTTATGCTTCATTCAGTCTTTCATGTCTTGGCAAACAGTTATTTACTAGTAGCGTCCTGTAGTTTCACTAATGTAGACTGAAATAAAAAGTAACCCAGTCGGATAACAGCGATGTGGAAGAGTAGGTACCAATTTCAACGGCTTATTACGAGTGCATTGTGTTACGAATTTTAAATTTTGCATGCCGAATGAAGTCAGCGAAATACATGTAACCTTTTTGTTTACATGGATATAATGTATCTACTGTATTTTATGTAAATAAAGAATCTTATCTTATTAATCTTTAGCGTCCAGATAGTAATTTAGTTTATTTTGGATAAAAATAGTTTAAATTATTCTATAAGTAGCATCTATTTTATAACAAATATAAAAACCCAATTCAAAAATCTACAGTCGGATAAACAATTACGTCACATATATTCGTTTATATTGGTGCGATAATTACGATTAAACGCGTTAATTACGTTTGCGGCCCATTTCATCCCGCTGCATTCGCTTCTATCGCGCCTGCGGTATACGCGTCTAGATACCGCGCGAACTTTGCAAGGATCGCGATGCCAGTCGAACGGTAGCCGCGAAACGCGGCAGTCTGCTCCCACCCTTATTTCGCCATTCGGCTGATGGTTTTACTCTCGAAGGCGCGCGCGGGAAATTCAAATAAAGAATGAGTTGGTTGTGGTCCCAGTGTTCTATTTAAAATCTTTTTTTTTTTTGTAGCAAAGAGTTTTTGTTAAGAACTGGTTATTGTTTCTGGTAGTGTTGTGAATGTGAGTTTATTTTGCAATCGGTAAAAACTACACGAAGTTTAAAGAGTTGCTGTTTTAATTTGAGAGGAGTATAACAAACGGTAAGTTTAAGCTTTAATTTATGCTTTGTCTTGTTTTGTTTTGTGAATTATTTAATGTGTATAGAACTTGGGTTGCAATATTATAATGATTGACAACATTCAGCAAACTATTTACGTACACAATAAATTATATGTAATTGTTAACTTAAAAAGTATTTGAATTTTGCTTAAAAAATTTCGTTGATTTAAACCGATACTCAATAAAATTAACAGGTAACCATAGATTTATCATCTTTTTGTAAAACAGTTTTGTTTTTAGATTTTGGTGTGCAATAAAGTACCTACTTATATTATATTCTATTATCTTTTCTATAAAATCATAGCTTCTTCAGATAAAAGACAAGCCAGCTAGGATTGCATACGTTTTTGTGGATTTTTCGAAAGAGTTGCCTTGGCCCCGGAACACAAAGGACAAAAGAAGGAACATGGATGGGTTTTAGTCAGTAAAAATCTAACACTCCCTTCCGTTCCTCCCAAACGAAAACAAAAAAAAAAGGATTCCATTACACTCACCAATATTAGAAAAGTTAGTAAATCCGAACAAACTATATCCCGAAAGATATCAAAAAAGGTTTATTCTAATTAATTTCTGTATCTAGCAATACCAACAATCAAAACATATTCCGTCGAAATATGAACGCACCCAAATAAGTGCTGTCATAACCTTTACATATTATAGTACCCACTTACATATCAAATAATCGTCTACCAATTTTCACGTACCGACGCCTTCAATCCAAAAAAATAATTATCTAATGGCAATCAATCGCGCTATTAAAAAAGGTGGCCAGTACCTATTTATGATGTTACGTCACGTCGTAAAGGATAATGGCCGCTTGTCTGGCACTTCCGGCGAATCCAAGGTCAAGTTTTAAAGATACAAAGATTCTATAGGACGTGATGATTTGTATCTTAAGTCTTATTTTGGATGTTGGCGCGTTTTAATTTATGATTTGGATACCATATTTAGTCTTATCTATCCCTAATATTATAAAGAGGTAAAATTGGTTAACACGTTCCTTTGGCTTCAGCTGGTTTGGAGTTTGGAGGCCTAAAAGATCTCGAAACTAACCTACACTTTGGTGCGTTTGAGATCTAATGAGTCTCCTAAAGATACAGTTTACACGTTAGATCCTCCCGCAAGGAGTGATACAACACGTTTTTTTAATAAAACGTTGCCCCACTCTAGGAATTTCTCCTGTATCGTGAGTGCGTTTACAAACATTTAAACTCACATACACAAATAGCCAGACCCGGAACAACTACCTGTCGGTCACCCAAATATTTGTTCCGTGCGAGTATCGAATCAGCGACACGCGGCGTAGTAGCCAGTCGCTTAACCACTGCGCCAACCGTGCCGTCAAAATTATATTTAACGCACAATACAAAAGTCCTGGAAGAGATCTGATAGATCTCATAATGCAAAGAACGTGTTAACGATGTAGACAGTTTTTCGGAACCCCGGATAAGAAAACAGTTTTTCTTATAGGATGTTATTTTATCACCCGAATGACGCTCGCCGGAAAAGCCACTCGAGTTAATCCTTTAGTTAAGCCGCGCTTGTTTAGGTTGGCCGCGGATGGGTGACCGCCCATTACATAGTGAACTGAGAGCACGATAAGCCTTCGGTCCCGACTGCAAATTTATAGGTCTTTGACAGTTGTTATAGGTAGTAAGTGTCCCGAAAGTCCAACAACTAGTCTTATTGGATTAATGGTTAAGTATTGCACAGTACAAACTGAGTTATGGAGGTCAGATAGGCAGTCGCTTCATAGAAAATATTGATTCATTTAGCTGCACCTGGTTAGACTAGAAGATGATACCAATACGGACGACACGGTGTAGTGGCTGAGCGATTGACTTCTGCGCTGAGTGTCGCGGGTTCAATCCCTGCACGGAACAAATATTTGTATGGCCTACAGATAATTGTCCCGGGTTTGGCTGCTGCCGGGTTTGTATATGTGAGTTTAAATGTATGTAAAAGCATCCAAGATACAGGAGAAATTCCTAGTGTAAGGCAACGTTTTAAAAGAGAAAAAAAATCGTGAAACTACGTAACAACACTTGTAATAATAAGAAACTAGATGGTGTTGTTTATCCCACAAATTAAGTGAATGTCCTCGGGTGTCGAATTAAGAGTCGTTTATTTTTATTACTTAATCGAATTCCTACTGTTATTCTGCGGGAACTATATTCTTGGACAGTCGTTACAGAAAGTTAGTATCCCGAAAGTCAGACAACCAGTCTTACCTAAGGGGTATCGTATTAACCAGTACCAACTGGGTTGTGGAGGTCAGATAGGCAGTCGCTCTATGTAAAATACTGGTATTTAGCTGCATGCGCTTAGACTTGTAGCCGACCCCAACATACTTGGTAAAGAGCTAGACAGATGATGATTTTGCGCAAAGTACCGATGTTTATCAAATTTATCTGTTTCTTTAATGAGCTACGTATTTATACAGTTTTACGCACTTTACCAAAGCTTACCGTTTTTATTCCGGGTACTCACAACAATAAAACGTTCTTATAGATGGCGCCACGTGTTTCGAATCATGATTGAAAGAGCAAGCAGTGTACAACACAAACTGAATGTCACACTCTAAATTAACGCGAGCGAAACTGCGGGCAAAAGCAACGACTAATTTAATCAATTTTTATTTTAAAAAAATCTCCGTCTCAACTTCCTTTGAAATGGAAAAGCTTTGCCACATTGTATAATAAGGCTTAGCCTCTCCTGCCGGGGTTGCGGGTCGTACGAAAGAGATACCGCGGCCCCGGAACGTAAAGGGCAATAGAAGGAACATGGGTGGGTTTTACTCAGTACAAGTCTGACACTCCCCCCCCAGCCCAGCCCAGGGCGGGTAAGTTATTTGATGATTACATATCCGCAAAAAAGGCTTAGCCTCTGGTCAAGGTCAAATCAGCCATTGGGTCATGAGAAGTGTCCACTGAGCGTTTTGTTAGTCCTTGAAAAGACGTTGGGTGTCCTCAAGCAGTGTAATTATAGAAACTTTATTGGTGACTGTTTTTCGAGCCGTTTTTGGGGTCCGAGTTTTCGCAGCATTTTCAAGGACTATCAAAACGATTTGTTGATAGTTTCCATGACCCAAGGTCATTTCAGACAGCATTTCAATTAGAGTAGAGACGCAGTGTTTTTTTTAAGTATCTTCCCTTAAGTTATTTTATTTTATTAAAACAATAGTTTTTGCCTCCGTTTTCGCTCTTGTAATTTGTAGTTGAAGGATGTTTACCGATGAATGTATTCTAATAAAATTAATAAATATAAACAATTAATAGTAATTGTTTTGATAATCCCTATTTAAGTTTAATTCAATTTCATTTGATTTGAAAAAACAACATCGAATTCTATGAAAAGTACATTTGTATCTTTCCAACCAGTTTACTTGTCAAGTTTGTTGACTGTTAACTGCTGTAATCCAAATTTCGCTGATTACCAAACTCCGTAGGGCCTGGAATTATGGCCCACGCATTTTCGGAGAGAGGGAACCTCGTCTTTCCTCCTCATTAATTATTAGGTTTAGGTTTAAAGATGTATATTCTCATAAAAGACAAAGTCACTTACTTGACAACAAAAGAGCCTTATGCCAAATATTAGGTTCGTCACTGCTTTTAACATTGTTTTTTATTTATTATACATCCATCCAGTGCATTCAGTTTGGGAAGAGTATTATTTGCTATAATTTACGTTATTCTGTGAGTGTAGTCTTTTTATAGAGGCAGTTATTATTACCAAATTAAATAGCCTAAATATTATCAGATCTGCACAGTGTTACAGGCTGTTGTAATATCAACAATAATTGGTGAAGTTATAAAGGCAGAAGCAGTGTAAACGGGTTATTTAAAAGCGTTACGAATTTAAACAACGATTTTCTGCATTTTAAGCTTTTCGTAAGCGTATTTAAGCTTTCATTCATCCTGCCGGGGTTGCCGATTGTTTGAAACAGATACCGTGGCCAGGAACATAAAGGGCAATAGAAGGAACATGGATGGGTTTTAGTCAGTACAAGTATGACACATCTCTTTGAGGTGCGCGCGTGGAACACGTGGAACACACGGCCTGTCGTCAATAGACGGAGAGACGATGAGCTACCCAATGCACATTTAAACACCTCACGACCTCCGTACTATTCAATACTTTCATCAACACAATATGTTGAGTGCGTAACAAACATTATGTTGTACTGTAAAACGTGTTTTTTTAATCCAGAAGATATTCGTTTCTCAGTCATTTTTATTGTATACTTAGTTGGATGTAAAAATGCATGATTGACATGGCTTCCTGAAGAGTTTATTTACACTCTGTATAAACCAAAAACACAACCTTCCTTTACCTCGGAGAAATAATATAGTAAGAACTCTTTACATCGCCGATGTAACTTTGGTGTCTATGTATAGGTATATGTTTTTGACTAAGTAAATAGTCTCTATTCGCTTGGGTACAGTTACAAACCTGCTGGAAAGCAATCTTAAACAATTCTCACTCTTAAATCAAATCGAGTTTCTTACTGGTCTCATAAATATTGTACCTTGTAGTTTAATTGAACAAACTTTTAACTCATAACTTCTATAGTTACCTGCCGGTTTTGTCATAAAACTTTAGTTGAAATAAAAAATAATTTGCATATTGGGTTGTAATTTTTTTTAGGCATAGTTTTCTGCAATGGCCAATACTGTTTTTTGAGCGCGTTCTGGGTTTGTTTTTGTTCTTAGCTCTGCGCTTTGGGCAAGAATATAAAATACTCTGCACTTTAAACAATATAACAATTGAAAAGAAAAACCGGTCAAGACCTAGTCAGACTGACGCACCGAGGGTTCTGTACAAACTTGCGACATAAACAGCTATATCTTTTGACTGCGTAAACTTAGAGGGTTGATTTTACAGCTCGAAGGGACCACATACTTCAGAACATGGTATTAATTTCAACTCGATACCTCCACGCGTTCCCAAGATAGAAGGCCTTGACAGACAGACAGACGGACAACAAAGTGATCCAATGATGGTTCCGTTTTATTTCCTTTTGAAGTATGTCAAAATAACAAAAGTTTTAAATATATCGACTGACCACAATATGGTCGCTCAACAGAAGTCTTAAAAAATTATTGGCGACGAGATTGACGCTCGGACAGAGCACTGTGCACCGTATTAAAGTTTTACTCAACCTATTTTTTTATGCTATAAAGTTCTATTAATCTATGGTATTTAAATTTTTTATTTCATGACGCTCTGTTAGTCTAGTGGAAGAAAGAAAGAAAAACTGTTTATTAGACTCGCACAGGACAAGACAATAATACAAAATTCATTATAAAAAAAACAGCAGCAACTGAAAAATACAGTATAAAAAAGTTTAACAATTCAAGTCCTGTACGAGGCCAAAAGGCCCCTATCTCAGCATGGTGCTGCAACATGGCAGCCATGTTACAGCGGTGATATTCTAATAGTGGTCACAGCTCATAACTTTTATTCATATAGTATTACTGTTTTTTTCTCTGTTGATGGCAATTGACTTGAAAATATAACCTCTTCTGTACATCTTTGCCCAGCCTTTCGAGGAATGTAGTAATGAAAATATCTTGTGTTTCTTTGAGTTGTTTAGTAGTTTTATATTAATTTATGATCCTAAATAAAATTACAATTTTCTTGAGCTGTTTATATTACTAACAAAAGGTTTGTAATATGGATGTCTTAGAGCGGGGGCGGGAGGGGGAGACTTTTGCTGACTGAACTGTTCCTTCTTTTGCTCTTATGTTCCGGGGCCGCGGTATCTCTTACGAACAACCCTTCTAACAACCCGCAACCCAATATTGATATCTAATGTCTTATTCAATCTATTAACTTTGCAGTTTTCCTGAGAATTACCTTCTTAGAGTGCCTCTCAAAGCTGAGAAAAGATTTAGGCGCAGAAATTGAATTTGTCACTTTGACATTTATTATTTAAAAGCTTAGTTAGTACCTACGTAATAGAAACCTTTCTCGAAAGACTAGTTGGATTAAAACTCCGAAGGGCGTTGATTTTGTTATTGGCAGAGTTCATTGAAGGCCGGATAATCTTAGCTTACCTTCGGAATAAAACCAGGAATTACTCCTGTATCATGGATGCGTTTACAAAGAATTTAATTAATATACAAAAACAGCCTGACCCGCAACAATTAATTATTGGTCACACAAATATTTGTTCCGTGCAGGGATTGAGCCCGCGACACGAGGTGTAGCAGCCAATCTCTTAATCACTTTTTTTTCGTGTGGAAATATTCGATGGATGTCAGACTCCTGCTGACTAAAACCACACGGTGTTCCTACTCGTCACTTCTGGTTGGGGCGCGGGGACACACTTGCATTCAACACAATCACCCCAGCAGTAAACGATTAACCACTCCGCCAACCGTGCCGTCAATGCTATTGGCCGAGTGCATTGAGGCCGGATGATCTTAGTATACTTTTGTACTGCTTTGGTGTATAACTTATATACCGTGCCAAGATCTTAACCCCGAGTTCTAAACCCTTTGTTTGTTGCTCAGAGTTCAAACTAACAAAATATAAAGAAAATGGCAACGTAAACGTGGCGCTGCATGCTTTAGCAGCAATCCTTTTATTGAAAACCCCAAACTATGTTGCGATTGCAAAGTTGTTTTGCACAGATATGCACTTAAGACTATCTCGGGGGTGTGCGAGACGACTCCCGGCCACCGTAGATGCAAGCCTGTGGACGGTGAGCAATGGGTAGCTTACCGTCCATCCGTCTGTTGACTACAGGCAGTGTCGACGGCGCGTTCGTATTTCACGCGCGCCTCAAAGAGATGTCAGCAAAGCAGAGGGGCTTGCCAGAGCCTCCGCCTGCCGGGTTTGCCAGTTGTTCGAAAGAGATACCACGGTCCCGGAACATAAAGGGCAATAGAGGGAACATGGGTGGGTTTTTAGTCAGTAAAAGTTTCACACTCGCCCAGAGCGGGGAAAGATATTAGATGGATGGTACTGCACATATTTAGTCAGTAAAAGGTTGACACTCCCCCCGCTCCTCCCAGAGCGGGGGCAGTTATTAGATGGTTTCCAATCCGCAAAAAAGGAGAGGTATTGCACATATGTATAAGGATAAAACAATATGCTCTATTGTTTTTCATATACATATGTGTAAAATCACTTGTCTGCGCACAGATGTCACTGCTTTTAAGTTGAAGATCGTGCTTCGAATACCACTGGTTTTGTTAGTATTTCCAATCGAGCGATACATGAGTATTATTTGACTTTCATGTTATTTTGACAACGAATACAATACATTCGTTTTATCTTGTTATTTTTTACGGTTCTTGGATAAGATATGATATTTGAGATGTTTTTTTGATATGTTACCTCGTTAGTAATAAGTTTTTTGTTCTTTGTGAAATAAATCGTTGATTTTGGTTGATAATGATGAAAAAATACATCTATTGTGTTTGTGAGTGAGTGTACATAATTGAATTTGTAGATCCATAAACGCTTGTTAACTTTTGTAATCTTCTTATCTTATTTTACGTTTTGTTAAGTAGGCAATGACTTATTGTCGGGCCTACGCTGTCCTCTCATTCTTAGTACTAACGCTGTAACAACAACATTGTAAAACCTTGGATTTTAAAAGAGTAACCATGGAGTTTCTTCTCGGTTCTTCTCTATACGAAACAACCAACTTGAACCGTGCCTATGTCAAATAAAAATATTTTGGTTTTGAATTATGGGACACTTATTGGTGCTTACAAATGTAGGTTGACACAAAGAGGATTTACCATGATAAATATGCTGTAAAATTATCAACTTGTTCCTCTGCTATATTTTTGTGGTATTAAAAGTATAAGAGTGTTGGTTCCTAGGTTTTTCTCGGCGACTAAAATCAAATGCCATTTTTCCAAATTAGGCTGATGTTCCACACTTTTTTGACGCCAAGAAGCAGTAAATAATATTTTAGCTACAGTACGGCCAACGAGAAGCGATACGAAAGGTCATTAACCTAAAGAACAACTGTGGCGTTGACAATCTAATATTTAGCTCTTTCCATCTTGTGCCTTTGTCGTAATGTTTCGTTCTCCCGGCAAAAACATGACAACGTTAAGACGGGTTTGCCAACATTCGGGCGGCCATTTAGATGGGGTTTTAGCATGGGTTTTGTTTACATTTGGTATCGCTTCTCGTTGGCCGTACTGTAGTTGTAGTTGTTTTAGTTGATAAAGTGGTGAAACAAGCAACACATCCCCTTCTCCAGATTTAGGTATTAAACTAGTATGTGCGTGCTTTTCGAACGTTTGTCTGGGAAACCTTAGTGAGGAAGATTCCAAACAGATGCCGTTGATTTATCTTCTCTTTTACTGACTTAAAACCCACCCATGTTCCTTCTTGTGCCCTTTTTATTCCAAAGCTAGCTAGCGGTTTCTCTTATGAACAAACTGCACTCTTAGGCAGCTGAATTATAATTGCCTACATTTGAGAATTTATATAAGTAAATGTGAATAATTTTTATCATTTGGACCTATGGATATGACTGCAGGGGGTCTAAAATAGCCACTAAATTACGTTAAAATTCTTAAAATGGTCACAGACGCAGTCAATATAGTGAATTGTCAGTGTTTTAAAATTCGTATTATTGACCTATTATGATTCTGCGTGAGCAGCCATTTTAGACCCCCAGATCTAATGATTTTATTAATTTAATACTTTACCTTTTGGAGATTTCATTGTGATTATCTATCTCTTCTCTTCTTATTCCGTAACTTCTTTAGTATTTTTCTTATTCGATGGAATAAAAAGATATGGTGGCTTCGAGAACCTGACGTTTTATTGAAAATGCAAAATTTTAAAGGCAAACATATTAGACAGGCTTATGTAATTAAAATACCAGTATGTCACTCTTACAAGCTATTTTTCATGAAAGCCAGCTTTCCTGTAAATGTCGCGGTCCCGACGTTCTTTGTTAGTAGAGATTCTTCAAATATTTCCTCTGCGAAAATATTCTTAAAATTAAAAATACCAAGAAGAACACGAAACGAGCTAAATATCAAGAGTCCTAGAATTTCTGTAGAATAAAATAGAATCTTTGGTTTGTATACTCGTGTTTATTTCTTTATACTAATATTATAAAAGCGAAAGTGAGTTTGTTTGTTTGTTACCTCTCACGCTTTAATGGTTAAACCGATTGTGATGAATTTTGGTACAGATATAGTTGGGAACCAGGAGACGGACATAGCCTAATTTTTATTTTAAAAAAATGGTATGTGAGGGTGAAAGAGGGAAGAAAAGAGAAAACTTAGCGTTGCTATTAGAAATCAATAAGGCGCAAGGGGAACTGTGTTACCCCAAATTTAACGCGGGCGAAGCCGCGGACGAAAGCTAGTTTCTTTATACAATGTGCCTTCAGAGATTTCTTTGTATATATTATAGCAAAGCTAGATGCATGAATGAATGTTTTATGATGAATATTGTAATAAAACTTTCACATTTTCTAGGATATGAAGTCTGTACAGTGGCGTTATTTTTTAAAAAAATATTAGAATGTGTAATTTGAAAAATTAATCAAATTAATCTTAATTAAATTCAATAGTTAATGGATAGGGACTGCAACTTTGGTTCAGTGGTCACAATTATGACTGTTAAACTTGAGGTCCTAGGCTCCGGGGGTGGAAAGCACACTAAACTAAGAAAGTCTGACAACCACACGATTTACCCAGAGGTATCGTATTATCCAGTAGTAACTGGCTTGTAGAGATCAGATATCAGGCAGCAAGTTCTATGTGAAATACTGGTACTTAGTGGTATCCGGTGTGGTCCCTTGAAGCTGTGAAGTTTTCTTTTTTGTAATCCTAAGATTTAAGTTTTTTTTTTAACAAGGCGTGTACTTGTGGCAAGTGCCAAATAAAAATAGTTTATTCCTTTCCCTAGAGCTATAAAAAATAACCCTCTAAGTCTACGCAGTTAAAAGATATGGCCGTTTATGTCGCAAATTTGTACGGAACCCTCGGTGTACGACTCCTATTCGATAACACAACACAAAACATTACAATACCTAAATATTTTTTCAGCAAAGATAGTTCAACACAGCTGTAGGCCTACCATGACGTCTTAAAGCAGAACTTATTCCACTGAGGGAAAGAGATTGAGCTAGACACCCTGTATAGCTGTCTCTTTCCCTCAGCGGAATAAGTTCTGCTTTAAGACGTCATGGTAGGGTAGCAGTTGAATACAGTAAGTATAAAATATCCTTATACGTTTGCAGTCTTATTGCAGTACTGTGTATCTAGTCGTATGTAGCGTTTCTTAACCTTTTGTATTGTAGACGGGGAGATAAGCATATAAGCTCCTCATTTTCAGGGTAAGCTCTGTCGATTCCTATTGGATATTTTATTCTTTGGAATGTTGTGTTAGTAGTATGGGCAACACCAAACTACTAAGTTTGTAAACGTGATCTGAGGTTGATTGTTTTAAAATCTATATTACACTAGCTTTCGCTCGCGACTTCGTCCTCGTGGCATAGTTACTTTGATTTAACGCTAACTTTAACCCGTGTAAGGTGATAATGCGTCTGGCCTTGGTTCAATTCGTGGTCCGGGAGAGAATGGAAATTGGTCACCTCCTTATGCGAAGCAGTTATGCTAGTAAAGGAGGTGGCTGGACGTTTGAGGGAGCGAACATCAAAGGGCGTCGGGTGCCGCGAAACGACTCCCGGCCACCGTAGACTGTCTGTAGACGTTAAGCAATGGGTAGTTTTCACCAGCACCGTCCGTTCATCTAGTGACGAGAGGCCATATCGACGCCACATTCGTGTTCCTAGTGTAGAGCAACGTAATAAAAGCATTTTAGGGTTTTCCAAATCAAATTCGTCATCGAATCGAATCGAATTACTCAGTATTATACTGAAACCAGGGTTTGTGCCTGGTTGTAGCTTTTTCCTACTAAATGGGACTTTAAAACATATATTAACCAAACGTTGGTATACTACATACCCTGTGCCTACCCTGTGCCCCTTGATAATTAAAAGCGTAATGTTAAAATGTTGTCAAGCAAGTAATATGAACACGAGGGCATTCAAATTTTTCATAACTTAAGTTTATTTTTCATCGTAAAAAGTCTTATGTTATCGTAAAAACTGAATAAAACATGCAAAATAAAAACTGTAAAGTAATAAAATATAATACTATTACAGTTGATAGTAGGGGCGACTTACGTCAGTTTTATATCTACCCTTTTCACTTACAGAGGTAGATAGATACCTAGCCGGGCTCCATAGAGAGTAAACTGCTGCATATGGAGATTGTAAGTACGATGTGAATGTTAAGGTTCTACATTTGTTTATGGTAAGAAATAAAACCTTTTATTTTGTCTGTCTGTAGTGAAAAGGGCTAAAATAGGGTAGGTACAGTGCGCAACAGTTGATTTACTCTGCAAAGCGTGTGCCATAAAAAAAAGAAAAAGAATGATTTGAACTAATATTTTACATTAGATAACTTTACGCTTGTTAAATCAAATCAAAATCATTTATTTTAATTAGACCATTACAGGCACTTTTGAATGTCAAAAAAAAAAACAAAATGTTAAAGCTACAGTCCCGGTCACAAGGCATAATAACTTGTCCTGTAGTTGCCCATTCCAAAGCGTTGATTTCTAAGAAGAATAATGGGCAAGAAACTCCATGGACACTCTTTTAAATAAAAATATTATTACAAAATGGTATTTACATCATTCGTGTTGAGATTTTACAAATATGTGAGAACGATGTAGAAAGACGTGCACAGTAAGAGCGTCCGTTATTCCCATAGGGTTAAGTAGAGAAGTAGAGGTATCCTGGCTTCTGAGAAATTCCAGATACAAAAAATCTTTAACACTGCCCCATCTGGGAAAACCTATAATAATATTTTCTTATAATGATTTCACGTGGATGAAAGTGAAATTACAAAATGGCTGACATTTGTAGATCTTTGATAGTCGCCGCAGATAGTCATGCCCGTTTTCACCGACGTCCCTTATACTGCTCCAGTACTAAGTTGGTTGTGGAGGTCAAATAGGCAGTCGCTCCATGTAAAATACTGCTATTCAGCTGCATCAAGTGAGACTATCTTATATTTTTCTTTTTCAAAAAAAAACGTTGCACTAGGATTTATCCTGTATCGTGGATGCGTTTACAAACATTTAAAGTCACATACACAAACAGCTAGACCTGAAACAACTATCTGCAGGTCATACAAATATTTGTTCCTTGCGGGAATCGAACCCGCGACTGGTAGCGCAGCAGTCGATCGCTCAGCCACTGCTCCAACCGTGTCGTCAAGACTGGAAACCGATTCCAACAAAATTGGGTAAAATTTAGGCAGATGATGATTCAATGTTTTTCAGTCCTGTCTGATTCGTTCTCTACAATTTTCATTTCTCATACCATTTAAGAAAAAGACAGTGACACAAAATCATTTATGTTGTCAAAACAACAGAGGTCGGAATTTCAGAGTAATTTAATAAAGCAACATAATTGGTTCATTACACCGATTCCGATGTCCCCAACATCGGAAAATTTCCGTAATATTGTTCTGTTTATTATTAGTAAGATTTGACATCAAAATGGCGTAAATCTCCATAGCCCACATATAACTTGTTGAATAATTACCAAATTATCTACTAATTCATTGATAAGCAAGGAAGGTATTTTTGCACGTGGTTGAGACAAGTAAGCCAGAAGGATATGTGGTGTTACGCAAATGGATATATTGAGAAATGAGTACCTGTTTTTACGGATGGCAATTTTTTTTTTTTTTATAAATATCTTGGGACAACTCACACACGGCTATCTGATCCCAAGCTAAGCAGAGCTTATGTTATGGTAACCAGACAACTGATATACATACTTATATAATTTATAAATACATACATATTATAGATAAATCACACCCAGACACAGAACAAACAATCATGCTCATCACACAAAGTTTGTCCTGGGTGGGAATCGAACCCACGACCTCCGGCTCAGCAGTCAGGGCCACTAACCACTGGACCAACAGGCCCGTCAATAATGGGGGAATGTTAGTCTTTTACTAACTAAATCCCACACATGTTCCATCGTTTGCCCTTTATGTTTCAGGGCCGTGGTATCTCTTTCAATCAACCCGCAACTTCGCGCTGAACGCGCTGACCACTCGGCCTGTAGTTACTAGGCGGACAGACGTTGAGCTAGAAATTAGTACCAAAGAGGAAGTCTGAAATTGGCGCTGATGACTGAAAGGTTTTTTAATCAGAAATATCTGATGGCAATTGGCTCGTCTCAATAACATGGCACTTAAACATAACTGTCGAAATGGGAGGGTACTATTAGGCACACTTCTACCTAACCCTTTGGGGAAAATATATTATGTACTAGCTTCCACCCGCGACTTCGTCCGCGTGGCATATTTACTTAGGGCTAACGCTAACTTTAACCCGCATGATGATCGAAAACAAAATATCTTTCTCTCCCCTTTTGTTCCCTCTTTTTCTTCCCTTTCTCACTTTTTTTAGCCCATGTGCGTCTCCAGGGTCAAAACTATCTCTGTACCAAAATTCATCAAAATCGGTTAGGCCATTTAGGCGTGAGAAGTAACAAACAGACAGACTCAGTTTAGATTTTATAATATTACGGATGTATCTACTTCCCATAGTGACAATTACTTTGATCTTCAGTACGAGCAAAAACACCAAGTAATTATAGGTGTCTAATTAATTTTTAACTATATGAAATAGACTCGGCGACTTTCATTATAAAAATATTTTACAGACCTTGAAATAAAATACCTGGCTTGTCAGCGTGAAGCCACACGGTTAATACCTCAGGTATTTTCTTTTTCATAAATATTCTGTTCAGTAAGCTACACTAATATTATAAATAGGATTTGCATTTTTGTAAATAACGAATAAACTCAAAAACTACTAGAATAATTTCAAAAACTCTTTTGCCATTATAAAGCCACATTATCATTGAGTAACTTAAATAGGCTATATAACATCACGCATCTAGACAGCTAGTCCTAAATATTTTCGTGGCATTCTCTGCCTAACTAGAGATCTGACGGTTCGGTAATAAAATTCCCCTTAGAACAGGGACGAACTAAGAATCAGGGGCCTAAGTCTGCTTTTACAACAGTGTCAGAATGGTCGATCCATTCTGACACTTTTGTAAAACAGAATTAGGCCCCAGTTATAATAAACGGGTATATTGAAAAGATGTTTTAATTGATTTTCCTTTCTTTGCTAATAAAGTGAAGTTCTTTTGTTGTTGGATAGTTTAAGTGGGGTTCAAATACATATTGTGTCGTGTTAAGAGTTTATTAAAATAGTTACTGTGAAGTAATTTCGTAATAAGTTTTGAGCCTTTGTTTTTGACTGAGCTGTAGTCTAAATAAAGTTTTTGTGCGTCGTCTATTTTACACAAAGTCTCATCCAATTTTCCTGTCGTAGATCTCGAAGAAAGTTATATTGAAAGTAGCTTTTGGCCGCAGTTTCGCACGAAATTAACCCACGGAGTTTTTTAAAAGCAGCTTTTGACAATTACGTAAAGAGTATTCGGAGGCAGTAGCTACGATTAACCTTACATACAAGCATTATAATCTTAATACTCTTCGGTACGCGCGTTTGTTACCTAACTTCTCCTAATTGGTTGGTCCGACTTGGAAGAAATGTTCAGTGTTTATTTTAATGGATTCCTGGATGATTTGATAATTAAATTGAACCTAGGGGCAACATCTGCAAAAGTAGTAAATCAAAAGGATTTCGGTGAAAAAAAATATCTTTAAAATGAATGATGAAGTATTATTATAAGTAGATAAATTACTAGTATAGCCCTGCCCAGCCCGTCCCTAGTCATCATCATCATTTTCCTGCCCTCGTCCCATTCTATTTGAGGTCAGTGCAACACGTTTTCTTCCTCCATTCTCCCCTATCAGACGTCACGGCATCATTTACAGCCCTGCCCTAGTACAACCCTGTAAAGTAGCAGATATAAAAATGGTAATTTCCATCCATAAGACGCTCTTTAGGACAGGTTTCTAAGCCGTATAACGGTAATTAGAACGTTCCCATGTCTGTGAACATTGCGCCAAAACTTTAAGATGTCATCCTCAGTTTGTTTTGATTGAAGGACGTGAACGAAATGGAATTAGGAAGGAAGAGAGGAAGGTTATTTTAACTTTGTTCTGTTATTTGATTTGTTTTTGAAGAGAAATTGTTTTGTTGTTGTGTTTGGCCTCCCTCAAGCGGCAACTGGTGGTGACAGTTTTCTATAATTCCTTAGAAATTAAGGTTGGTGAATAGTATAGATTGTCTCATACATAACCACGTTCGTAACCACTATTTAGGTCCGTCTACCAATTAAAAGTCATAGTAATTACTGTAAATTCTCTCGTTTATATTTATTTTTTAAATGTAATTAAAATGTAATAACTAATTTAAAAATATAAAAAAGTGAGATATGAGGGAGAAAGAGAAAACTTGGCTTTCTGCAAATCTGGAAAGGGAAACTGTGTTACCCGAATTTAACGCAAGCGAAGCTACGGGGAAAAGCTAGTTTTAATATAAAAATACATACAGCTGTATCAAGTTCCTACATAACTTACTCAAAGTTTAAGACCATTTTCCTAAAATGATCCTTTAAAGCTGATGCTAAAAAGAAATTGAATTATTTTTCACAGAATTTAACAAGGGTCGTCGTTAATTTAAGTGAATGGGGAGCAAAATACTACAAGGTTCCGCTTGAAAGCTCAAAACAAGCGTAAAACTATTTACTAGGATTGTTCGGAAGAGATACCGCGGTCCCGGAGCACAAAGGGCAAAAGAAAGAATATGGGTGGGTTTTAGTCACTAAAAATCCGAGTCTCTCTCCACCCAGAGCGGGGAAACTTATTTGCTTTTTCTCCATCCGAAAGAAAAAGCGTTAACTATTTACCCCAACTACATTTCTAATGAGAAACACGTAGCGAAAATAAATAGAATAAAAAAGTTAACTTGCCCCAGCTTTTACTAATGTAAGGTTAGGGTAAAAAACCGGCCAAGTTTGAGTCGGACTCGAACACCGAGGGTTTCGTACATACTTGCGACATAAACGCCCATATCTTTTGACTGACACGACATTTGTAAAACAGAACTTGGTGCGGCGTGCCTCTAATGCGCCTGTGCCTCAACTGCACCTCGACTGTTAATCGTGTGGGCCAGGCGCCTTAGAGGGTTGGTTTGTATACAGCTTCAAGGGACTAAAGACTTAAGTATTTGGTTTAAATTTCAAAGTAAACGCGTTTCTGAGACAAAGGGTCTTGAAAGACAGACAGACAAGACAACAAAGTGATCCGATAAAGGTTTCAATTTTTCTTTTTTAGGTACGGGACCTTAAAACTGTAGAATCATGGGTGTGTAGGATAATTAGTTTTTATTTTAATTTTCATTGTTTCTGTCTCTCACTTTGTGTCGAGCACTCGCTAATAACATATTTAATAGAATGACAAAATCTAACATAATTTGATTGTATTTCTATGTACTGTTTTTTGTGTTTTTGATTTTATTTTTAACCAACTTAAAAAAAGAAAGAGGTTCTTAATTCGTCGGAATCTTTTTTTATGTATGTTCACCGATTACTCAAAGACACCTGGACCGATTTGCAAAATTCTTAGTTTGATAGGGTATACCTCCCAAGTGATCCCATATCAATTCTATTTATATTGCTTAAGTAGTTTATGAGTTACATATAGTTAGTTTATAATACATATTTTTTCTCTACCTCTATATTCGTTATATTTATTATATATGATCTGCTAATCTTTTATATTTCCATCATTTCAAAAAAGTTTAAAAACAAACATTTAGTCAGGTTCACCCATTACGTCTTGAGAATAATTACATAAACTTTATTCAGCCAAGTAAATCTGCTCCAATTTACACAAAAGTCTAATTATGTGCAAACCAAACCGAATTCTAAACCTTTTAATAGTTTTCCCACTACCCACAAATTAGAAAATGTATAAGTTTAAACGACGCGGTTCGGAATTCTTCGGGGACGCTCGGGATCGATCGTGATTCACTATCCAACTTGGGGTCGTATGAACTAGATGTACAGAAGGCTAGTAACATAATTTAGTATTTGCCAAACCTTTTATAAACTGAGGTGAAGGCGGCTTCCAATCTACCCGGATGTAGCTGGATACCAGTATTTTATATAAGGCGACTGCCTACCTGCTCGTTACTCTTTGGTAAGACTGATTGTCAATTTTAGGCTACTGACTAAGAGCAACCTTTTTGGCTCTTTTAATTAACCAACGAGCTCCTCTAAGGACAGTAACCATACTTCGACCGAAAATTCACGCACACAAACGCAAAACGCTTTATACATACATTTTACGTATATCGAGTGCCAGGGCACTTGCGATTGTCATTCCTGCCGGGGTTGCTGGTTGTTCGAAAGAGATACCACGGCCCCGGAACGTAAAGAGCAATAGAAGGAACATGGGTGGGTTTTAATCATTACAAGCCTGATATGCCCCCCCCCGCTCCGCCCAGAGCGGGGGAAGTCATTAGATGATTTCCCACCCGAAAAAAAGGCACTAGCGATTGTCATTTGTTTAAAATCGCTGAAAGGACGTGTCTGTGTGTGCGTGCGGCCATTTTCTATCGCTGTGTGGAGTTGACTTTCTGTAGGTACTATTCAATGTCGAGAATCCGCGACGGGAGCTTCCAATTTCTCCTTAAAGTAGACTATTTTTAGATCCATAATATGATACTGTGGGACTAATATCTTACGCCTTAGCGAATTTATCGTCGTAATTTATTCAGCTGTGTATAATATAATGGAGAGAAATCTGGCTGTAATGATGATGAGTAATGGTGATAGCTACATTGTTTAATCTTGTTAGTTCTGACTATATATCACAGTTTTCTAGACTAAAGCTTCGCTAATATTAAGACCTGAAAGTTCTGTTGAGCTATGGACTTACATTACTATTAATCCTTCTAGTATATTCGGTTTAGACATTATTTTCTCACAAAAATATTGTATTTAGAAAAGTTTTGTAGCCATAACGCCAAGAACAATTCCTAAAAAAAAACAAACAAATAAGTGTTGTGCACATAATTGGGCGTTTCCTCCCGCCCGATTATGTGCAGGAACCTCCCGAAACATCCGTGTCCGGTGAGGACCTGCGTCAGGTAGGAGAGGACGCCATGGCGACTCTCCAGCCACTCTTCAAAGAGGGGACTTACCGCCACTATCGTGGCGTGCCCTGTTCGCGTCAGTCAGACTTACATGGTACTTTAAGAAATGGCGAAATGTAAAAGTACTATGAGGTTCACCTCTGCCAAACCCTGCGGCAATTCTAAGCGTGATGTTATGTTTAACAATTGTAGCAACAATGAGTTATGTAATTTTGGCAAGCACATACCTATGTGAATTTATCCCTGGAAAATACATTATATGAAGTTAGACAAAGGCACAGGTGCAGGATTCTCTGCATTTTCTCTAGCTTTAGTTATTTAACTTTCTAGGTAATATATTTTCAGTCAGTGTGTATAGGAATTTAAATAGTTTTAAGACTGGTTTATGTGTGAAACATTGTAACGAATTTTATTATACTTGAGAAAACGATTGTATAATAACTGGTTACTAGTAACGCATGTTGTATAAGTTCTGTGAGGAATGCGCTAATATACTACAATAAAAAGCGCATGAAATCCTTTCATGATTATATTTTTACATTATATTTGAAAGATACATCTCACACTTCCTATGCCATTCTCTAGTGTTCTTCTTAATTCTTTTTTTAAAACCTAAAATATTCAAATCTCATGGCAAAACCAGCCTGCACTCGGGTTTGGCTAAGGTATTTTACACAATACTAGTATTTTAATAAAAATCTTCATAAAATATTTTTTCTGATTTTATCTCAGATGACAATTTAGCTACTGTTCATATCCCTATAGTCAGTATTATTTTTTTTAGAGCAAGGAGGTGCATGTTATTAAGGCATAATAAAAAAAAATGTTTGTTTCAACAGAATATAAAAAATAAACATGATCGTTTTTAGAAATAATTTGCTTTGCTTATAACAAAATCGACATTTATTTTTTTTGATTTCTTAGTTCAAGAATCTCCGAATTCCTTCTTTTTAGTATCGGGCTGTTTAGTTCATTCTTAATCAATCATTACAATTCTCATGAACAAGTCATAAAAACTGACAATTTAAGAGAAGAATTTTCTTAATTTTAGCGCTTTTTTCACAAACCACAAATAAAGCACATAACTGGAAAATATTCTTTTACAGTTCAGATTGTAAAAATCTTGTATGGTAGTAAAATACATGAAAAAAACCTTAAACAACTGGTAAAAGCATTTTGTCTCGCAACAATACTTGGGTGTCGATTTAAAAAAACAGCTGAGAATCAGTCGTAGATATTAGACGAGTGTGAACACGTCTGAAAGTTACAGTTCAGAGACGAAGACTGGTTGGAATGTTGTCATTTACAAAGCAATTGTCTGTCTGTTTGTCGTCTGCACTCGTTATTATAGAAAGGTATAATAGAATTACACTTCACACTAATCCATACTAATATTAAAAAAGCGAAAGTAAATGTTTGTTTGTTATGTCTTCACGCCTAATTGGTTAACCGATTTTGATAAATTTTGGTACAGAGATAGTTGGGACCCTGGAGACGGACATAAGCTAACTTTTTACAAATAGTGAAAAACGAGGGAGAAAGGAAGAAGAAAAGGGAAAACTTAGCTTTGCTATTACAATAAATAAGGCGCATGGGCAAAAACTACAGGTAGCAGGTACCTGCAAATCAGGAAAGGGAAGTGTGTTGTCCTGAATTTAACGCAAGCGAAGTCACGAAAGTTTGTATTTATGTGTTTGTTTGTAACTGCTTTACACTGATAAGGCTCAACGGATTTGGTTGAAATTTGGTACCAAGATAGCTTCTGTTCTTGTATTTTATCCCGATAGTACGATCCTATGAGATAGTTAAAGAACTCTACGCAAGCGAAGCCGCGGGCATAAGCTAGTTATTAACATTTCATGAAATCTTTACAATATCAAACCTCTATAAAAAAAGTAACGAGATATCTATCCTCCCTTAATAACTTATTTAGGGTATTACTTAAGGAGCGGAAGGGCACGGTTCGTGATAAGGGATTTACTGGCAAAAGCCTCCGTAACCTTACCGGCTCTACTAGATATTAACGTGGTCCTTTATTGATGAGTTTGTAAATCTTCCTAGTTTTATTTCCCAATATTGAACCTTATTTCTTCATCAAATAATTTCCCCCGCTCTGGGCGAAGCGGAAAGGAGTGTCAGACGTTTACTGAGTGACTAAAACCCATCCATGTTCCTTCTTTTACCCTTTGTGCTCCGGGGCCGCGGTATCTCTTTCGAACAATTCGCAACCCTGGCAGGCCACTCTGCTTTGCTGACATCTCTTTGAGCCGCGCGTGGAACACTAACGTGCCGTCGAAACGACCTGTCGTCACTAGACGGACTTTCGGTGCTTGTGAAAGCTATCCAATGCTTACCGTCCACCCAAACCACCCGTCGTTTCGCGGCACCCAACGCCCTTTAATGTTCACTCCCACCTCCTTTGCTAATATGACTGCTTCGCAAAAAGAGGTGACCGCTTTCCATTCGTAACTTTTAAGATTACACACACACACCACTGGTTTGTTGTTGTTTATTTTTAAGAGTCCGTCCGTGTTGAGGTATGGATCTCAAGAGAACAAAACACAACTATAGGATCGCTTTGTTATCCGTCTGTCTGTGTGTCTGTCAAGACTCTTAATTCGGGAACACGTGGGATAACTAGTTAAAATGAAAACAAGTCTGTAGTCCCTTGCAGCTGTGAAAAAAACAACCCTCTAAATCTACGCAGTCAAAAGATATTGCCGTTTATGTCGGAGTCAAACTTGTTCTTAGCGGGTTCAGACACGATAAGTTTAAAGTACTCGGTTTATCAACTATACTGCTATAATGGAGCAACTACGACAAGAAATCCAATGCTTGTTCTATAGTGGAGTGAAGTAGGTTACGTTCAAATAGTTCCCAGGTGCAGAACTCCAAATTTCCTGCTCTCACTCTTGGCGGCAGGAAATTACCTTTCATGTTGCAAACTGCTTCTACTCGGCATTTCTTGTATGTATACACTGGCTGGCGCCCATAGCTTCGCCCGCGTGATGATCGAAAAAAAGTATTATGTGTGTTATTCCAGACTATAATCTATCTCTGTGCCAAATTTGATCAAGATCCGTTAAACCGTTTTGAAGTGAAAGAGTAACAAACATCCATACATCCTCACAAACATTCGCATTTATAAAATAACTAGGATAGTAAGACAAAGAGCTAACACAGATCAACATTTCTCCAAACAAATGATGAAAGTTTGTCAGTATATTAAAAACAGATATCCAAGAGGCTCCCCAAAGCTCCGTTTAAAAAGATCATCATCATCTGCCTAGCCTTTTCCCAACTATGTTGGTGTCGGCTTCCAGTCTTACCTGATTCAGGTGACTACTAGTATTTTACATGGAGCGATAGCTTATCTGACCTCCATAACCCATTTAACAATATACATAAAAATAAAATATACCAATAATATTATGAACTACTTTAAATTTTTATCAGAAATATCTAAAAATATGTAAGAAAATGAATAAGAAAAATTATAAATACGAATGTTTGTGAGGATGGATGGATGGACGTTTTTTACTGTTTCACGTAAAAACGGCTGAACGGATCTTCATGAGATGAGGCACAGGGGTAGATTTTAATCTGGAATAATACATGGGATACTTTTTTTTATATTACACGGGCAAAGCCGCGGGCGCCAGCTAGTTCAACATAAAATAATTCTCTGCTACGTTATTGCTACGAGCTACGTCTGTGCTACGTTCTACAAGGAAACGCGCTACGCCGAACCATCTGTTTGGCGTAGCGCTTTAGACACGACAATAATTCAAAATAAATTATTTCCATTCTTTATTACAATAATAACTATCATTTGTTACATAAAGACATTCAATTTGCGTCTAGGTAATACTCGTATATCGTACACAGGCGGTGTTCGAGGTAAATAAATTCATTTTATAGTGACAGTTGCCTCGAAGCGAGAATTCTACTACAGTCTAATGCCGATACTGATTTTATTTAGATAAATATTTTGGGGAATAAATTGAATTTTATTTTTATATATTTTATGCTTTTTTGGCTATAGTGTCAACTGGGATCCGACGGTGGCGTGTTTCCGCGGCCATGAAATACCCTGGCCTCGGATTTGTGCAAGGCCACGTCGAGACTTAGAAAATATTATAGCCTTTAAAACGCGTGATAAACGAAACAAATACTTTATCTCCCCTTTTCTTCCCTCTTTCTCCCCCTTTTCTTACTTTTTTTTAGCCTATGTTCGTCTCCAGGGTCCAATTAAAAGAAGATATTTGAAGACTTCCCACCCGAAAAAAAAATCTTCAAACTAGCGCAATAAAACAATAATCTGCGATTCCTTTGCAAAACCGACTATGGACGACTGACCTGTTATTCAGTAAAAATAAACCAGCTTGACAAAGTTTACATTTCAGTAAAGTTTTTAATGAGCAGGAAAGTAATTTTTCACAGCTTTATTTCTGATCAATACTCGTTTCTCTTTTATGTTTAACAGTACTTTTATTCTAAAGCGTTCAACGTTTAATAAATATTATTTATTTGTTTAGGACTGCTGGTATTTTTAACGTGCTGAGGGACTATCCCAGATCCCAGTGTAATATATTATGTGTCTATTCACATCCTTAAACAGCAAGCCGAAAGGCAAGGAGAAGTACAGGCCGTTTTTGTAACAAAAGTTTGTTGAAACATATAGGACAATAGAAGAAACATGGGTGGGTTTTAGTCGGTACATATCTTACACACCTTCCCGCTCCACCCAGAGCAGGGTAAGTCATTTGATGATTTTCCATCCGTAAAAAAAAGAGCTTTATGGATTTTTCCTATCGATAAAAAAAATTATCGATAGGACATATGGAATGTAGTGTAAAACGGGACCATATTACTAAGACTCCGCTGGCCGTCTGTCTGTCACCAGGCTGTTTCTTATGAACCGTGATAGTTAGACAGTTAAAATTTTCCCTGATGATGTGTTTCTGTATATAGCGGACTATAACAACAAATATTAAAAAAAAACGGAATAAAATAGACATGTTTAAAAAAAATAAGACTCCTATCCATAATTATTATATACTCCATACAGCAAACATGATTTTTTGCCGTATTTATATAAAACTAGCTCTTGCCCGCGGCTTCGCTCACGTTAAATTCGGGGTAACATATTTTTTCTTTCCTGATTTACAGGTACCTGCTACCTGTAGTTTTTGCCCTTGCGCCTTATTTACTGTAATAGCAAAGCTAAGTTTTCCCTTTTCTTCCCTGTTTCTCCCTCATTTCTCACTTTAAAAAAAAGCTAAGGTAATGTCTGTCTCTAGGGTGGGACCCTTGAGACGGACATTAGATTAACTATTTTTTGTACCAAACTATATCTGTACCAAAATTTATTAAAATCGGTTTACCCATTTAGACGTGAAGGCGTTACAAACAAACAAACTCACTTTGGTTTTTATGATATTAGTAAGGATCCGGACCATCCTTACTAATATACCCTTCGTGCGTGAGTCCGACTGAAACTTGGTTGGTTTTTACCCAAACCTTTTGCCGTCAGACCTTTCGTTCCCAAGTTCAGAAAAGAAATGCAATAATGTCGGCAGTTAGACCTTTGTTTGTCCAGAAGTGTTTGAAGGTCATCGCTCTGTTATTGTTTTGGTGTGCGAAAGGGCCAGTTTTAGATGTGGACGTGTTTGGCGCTTGGGTTAGTTTTTAGTTAAGAAAAACTATTTATATATTAATAAATATTTTTTCTGTTTTAACTGTTTGTTATTAATATTAGTTTTACTTAAACAGTAATACTAATATTAATAACAAACACTTTTACAGGCTAGTAGCACCTTTATAATATGTTTACAAACTTATCACAACACTAAGCATTCATAAAATTTTGCATTTAACATTGTCTTCTTTAAACTATTGTAATCTTTACTAATATTATAAAAGCGAAAGTGAGTTTGTTGGTTTGTTACGTCTTCACGCCCAAACCCATTTTGATGAATTTTGGTACAGAGATAGTGTGGACCCTGGAGACGGACATAAGCTATATAATTCTCTTCTTCTTCTTTTAAAAACGATACACATAAGCCAATGTCCAATCATCAAAATATATTTTTTTACTAGTTTTCTGGAATTGAATTCAGTTCTCGCCGCAAATTCTCCTTTGTTTTTTACCGAGCGAAAACGTGCGCCACAAAGTGGTAATTAGAGTTTGAAAAAAGTCATATAGAGCCATGTCTGGTAAATAACGTGGTTGCTTGGCACTAAGGCGCATTATCGTGATTAAACATCCAAGAACTAGCATTCCACAATTTGGGACTTTTACGTAGACTTTGCTCCCCTTAATCACCGCATAATGCTCAAATAACCTGCCGGGGTTGCGGGTTATTCGAAAGAGATACCGCGGCCCTTGAACATAAAGGGCAAAAGAAAGAACATGTCAATACAAGTCTGACACTCCCCCCCGCTCCGCCCAGAGCGGGTGAAGTTATTTGATGATTTTCCACCCCAAAAGAATGCTCAAATAACATTCTTTATTTACCGTTTGACCTTCCGGCAAGAATTTGATCGTAAAACACTGCGAAAGTCAAGGAAAACAGTTTATATAACTTTGACTTTTGATCGACTTTGGCGTGGTTTTTTCGGTGTTGGAAGAAGCCACTCCGATGGTTGTTGACTAGTTTGCATGCCAAACTCATAACCCTACGTCTCGTAACCAGTAACAATCCGTTTAATAAATATTGAGTCGGAAATGACTTGTTCTAGCGTGTCCTCAGCGTCTCTTAAGCGATCGAGTTTTGAAAGAAAATGTAGGTGTTTTGGGAGTAATTATTTTAAGTGGTACCGATCGACTTATAACTCACATAAAGTTCAGCGGCATTTTACACACTACTTTTGCGATTAACTTCAGTTAAAGACATTAATGTCGCCGGGGTTGCGGGTTATTCGAAAGAGATACCGCGGCCCCGGCACATAAAGTGCAAAAGAAGGAACATGGATGGGTTTTAGTCAGTTAAAATCTGACGCTCCACCCGCTCCGCCCAGAGCGGGGGAATTATTTTATGATTACTCATCCGCAAAAAAAAAGAAAAAATAGACGTTAATGGCCTACCAGAGCGATATAAATTCCGGAACACAAAATTCCATTGGCGATGCAAAAAGACAAACTCGTTTTTTCGATTATTTAGTCATTATGAAATTTGCAATAGATATTATAATCTCACTGTTTTTAATCTAAATAACAGATACAACGCACACAGCGCCAGATTGTAAAACAGTTGTGCCAATCTAAGAACAAAAAAATAATTTGGAACTATAAACA
This sequence comes from Ochropleura leucogaster, assembly GCA_958449745.1. NCBI lineage: Eukaryota > Metazoa > Arthropoda > Insecta > Lepidoptera > Noctuidae > Ochropleura > Ochropleura leucogaster. The sequence goes on along the minus strand of OY288223.1, from coordinate 5,559,595 downwards.
AATCATTACCAATACTTTTTTCACTGATTATACAGTCACCTTTACAATAGTCATTTTGTATGTGACTGAGACACGTAGAAGTGATACAATGTACATTATTACCGAGACACGAGAAAAACTGCAACAGTGTAAGCTCTTACAGTAGCGTCCCTCTGGCCTCGGTTTTCCCAGCTTGTTTATAAACTATCATACGCGCCTTGGCTTTGAGTATCGCGATGAGACTGTACAGCCGCCATAACGTGATTTGATTTTGATTTTTTGAATTTGGGAGTGTTATATTTACGGTCAATCAAGAAAATTGTGACGAAATATATAACACCAAACTTTAATCAAGAACAGATTTAAGCTTACAAACTGTAGTAAAGTTACTTATTTAGTATTTTTATACAGCACCCGAACAAGTCGGGGCGATAGAAAAAAACTAATTTTGAACAAAGTTGTGGTACGTAGCTCTCGGTTAAAACTAGCGATCACTGTGCGAGTGTTTGAAGGAAACTTTTAATTATTTCTTTATTAATGCAATGCAATGGAATATTTCATGACTGTTGCTTTTGTTGTGTCCAGCTTTTTCTGGTAACGTTGTGTGAATCTATGTTTAAGTCATCCGAAAAAGTTTTTTTTATTTACTTTTAAGAATATGGAGAATAAATAAAAAAAATATATAATTATGATTTCTTTCTCTGGAGCCTGTTCACAGGTGTGTTGTACTACTATGTTGTTTTGTATTTATAGTTATTTTTTATTTATTTTTGGAAAAGAAATATGTTAAAATATGTATAAAAATGAGTAAACATAATACAATTAAATAAAAAAAAATGCATTGTTTATAATATTTTTTTAAAATAAATCTTGATTATGGGTATTTTACCTGAAATAAAACACAATTTATTTATTTTTAATTATATTTTTTATAAGTATTTTTAATTTTTTTAATTTTTTCTATTCTTTTCTATTTTATATTTCTATTTCAATAAAACTCAAATCGCCAAAACGTGGTTAGAGTCCCTCATACAGTAGATTCTGAACTTGCCTGTACCAGGACAGCATCTGTGAAACGAACTAAACTAAGTTCTAAACTCCGGGTTACTACACAACTACAAATTTTCAATATCACGCCTGCATTATACGATTTACTGTTCCAAAATGTAGCGAAGTTCACCGTATAGGTAGTCTAAAACAGCTGCCCACCCCATTTCTTCGAACAGGCGTCGTAAAAGGCAATTGCAGGATAAACGTGGCTGATATATAGTCAGTTTGCCAAACTTTATTTAGCTCTGGCAACCCAAGCGAACTGAGAACCGATAGCTAGTGTCGTCAAGAAGATGGCGGATCTATTGTATTGAAAGCGTATATTTGCCTGTGGCTGATAGTTCTAGAGGATGAAGGATTGGATGCTATTGATTGCCGAGCGAAGCCGCGTTCAAAAGCTAGTATATATATAAATCTTTGTAATCACGTTCTCGAAAACGGCTCGCAACGATTTCGATAAAAATTGCAATTACGCGGTTTACGGGGTCGAAAAATGTATGAAGCCAAATCACATTTAATATCACTGACCACAAAGAGATATGGTTTTGATTTCAACTCGATTCCTACTCCTGTTCCATAGGTCTTGACAGACAGTCAAAAGGACAACAAAGTGATCCTATAAAGGTTCCGTAATTTCCTTTTGAGGTACGGAACCCTAAAACCTAAAGATATTTGAAAGAAAACCTAAAGATATTTGTCGACACGGTTGGCGCAGTGGCTGAGCGATTGTCGATTCGATTTGTCATTAATTCGTTATTTCGGGTCTGGCTGTTTGTGTATGTGAGTTTAAATGTTTGTAAACGCACCCACGATACAGGAGAAGTTTCTAGTGTCGGGGAACGTTTAAAAAAAAATGGTCAAACTTCTATACTGCCAGTCTGGCCCATAATATGTATTAATCATAGCAGTATTTTCACACGTACGACAACAACATTTACAAAACTAAAGCTCGCTCCAAAACTACACAACATCCTGTAGCAGTTTATGCCATTATATTTTAGCCTTATTTCCGTGTATTTATATGACTAAACTAAAACTAAACTATAAAGTTAAACCGAGCGGAGCTGCCAGTGCAAACTAAAGTAATTCATCACGCCTGCACTGGTTTACAACGAAGTATCAACTCTAATATGTTGACAGATAGTTGATTATTGAAGTTTGATTATGTCTAAATGGTTGGATTATTGTTTTCTCGTTTTTTTTTCTATGTATATTTATCGAAATTAATAAAATTAAGGTGTAACTTTTAGAATCGTTTTTTTTTTGTTTTACTCTATATTTTTTTCGGACTTTTTTTTTTCCTATAGTGGCATTCACGTCTCTTGTGTGTGAGACGTATTTGGCCAATTACGACGTTGTATGAGAGTGACACGTAGGGCAAATGTACGGTGTTTGATTTGAGGGTGATAGGAGTTTGGTTCAGGAAACCTAAAACAAATAACATTAAATGACGACACAAATATCACAGGACAATAACGATATCGTGCAAAGAAAAATATATTAGTTGGGAGTGGAAAGTGTTAGTAGGAAGAAAGAAAATAGTCTATGCCTAGAGAAAAAAGAGACCATAAATAAAATACTCTGACAGATTTTAAAACTTTAAATCGTGAAACGAAATATATTTCAATGAAGAATCTGTTCTGTTTCTGTCATGAATTGTCAATCTAAATCTGCAAAGAAATACTTATATTGTTTCTATATATTTAAATTACCGTTAAACTTGCTAAATATTCTCCAGCGTTTGATGGTTTATTAACAGTTCGCACGTGATATTGGCAATGTTTGGGTGGTATCTTTAGTCCACAAAAGCCATAATGAAGAGTTGAAGTTGGTTGAATTACAGCAGTGATAGTTTTGTTGTGTGACCGTCAGACTACCAACAAAATAGACAACCTCCGCAACTTATTACAGTTTAGATTTTTTTTTTTTTTTAAAACGTTGCCACCCTCTAAGAATTTCTCCTGTATCGTGGATACGTTTACAAACATTCAAACTCACATACACAAACAGCCAGACCCGGAACAACTATCTGTAGGCCATACAAATATTTGTTCCGTGCGGGAATCGAACCCGCGACACGCAGCGCAGCAGTTGATCGCTCAGCCACTACGCCAACCGTGTCGTCAAATAATCCTATACTATTGGGCCGAGTGCTCGTAGCCTTTTTAAGGACTTCTCAAATCACTTAAAAGATGCTTCTCATGACCCAAGGGCTGGCCATTACCTTGAGCAAAAGCTAAGTGTCGCTATACCCGGGATTGCGGGTTGTTCGACTGGGGTTGCGGGTTGTTCGACCGGGGTTACGGGTTGTTCAACCGGGGTTGCGGGTTGTTCGAAAGAAATACCGCGGCCACCGAACGTAAATAGCAATAGAAGGATCATGGGTGGGTTTTGGTCAGCAAAAGTCTGACATGCCCCCCACATGGGGAAATTATTTGATGATTTCCCACCCGAAAAAAAAAAGTGTCGCTATACCTACAACGTAGCAACCAGCATCAGTTATTTTTTTATGCCCTTTTATTTATTTTACCTTATTTAATTGTTATAATGTAAATAGTTAGTTTAATTTTAGTTAAGAATATGCTTATTTTTTGTCCGTATGTATTTATAATATACTATTGAACGAGAAATATTTGTAAACATGTATATTTATCGTCGGATCTAGTTGGTAGGGTAACAGGTAACAACTGGTGACCTACTTACTTAACTAGTCTACCTACACCTACAGCGTGCTACTCCAGAGTCGTGATGTTTAAGCTCGGAACAAATTGCGACGTCCCGGAACAGTACAAGATCCATTATGCTGCGTATTGTATTAAATTATAATTTCAAGTTGGTTTGATGAAAGTAGTGAATCACACTTAGACTATAATAAAAGTCTATTCGAACCAGTAATGCTTACAAAATAAATAAATAAAGTATAAACATTCATGACCTACATAAATATCTGTCCCAATCTGAGATTGCTACCATTCGTCTCGTTTCGATATCAATTTAAGTTGACTTGGTGTCCAATTTCAGATCACAGATATACAGTCCGGGGGATATACATACGTATCTACAGTAGTTGTACATACATTTTCAGTCAGATCAAAGGAAAGGAAAATAAATGAAAGATTCTTATTTCTCTAAATATGTAGCAATACCTACTTCCATAAATTTGACTTTCAACTTCAACTTCTTTCAACTTTTGATTTTTCCTTAATTTTGACGAGCCTATTGGTCTAGTGGTTAGTGGCCCTAACTGCTGAACCGGAGGTCGTGGGTTCGATTCCCACCCAGGACAAACTTTGTGTGATGAGCATGATTGTTTGTTCTGTGTCTGGGTGTGATTTATCTATAATACCTATGTATGGATTTATAAATTATATAAGTATGTATATCAGTTGTCTGGTTACCATAACACAAGCTCTGCTTGGCTGGGGATCAGATAGCTGTGTGTGAGTTGTCCCAAGATTTTTATTTTATTTATAAATATAGTTGGGCTTAAAAAAAGAACAGCAAATATTCGTTAGTGTTCCACGCGCGCTTTAAAGAGATGCCAGCAAAGCAGAGGGACCTACCAGGACCACTGCCTGCTGGGGTTGATTATTCGAAAGAGATAGCCCCGGAACACAAAGGGTAAAATAAAGGAACATAGATGGGTTTTCGTCAGTAAATGTGCCACAGTATTAATAACCTCAAAAAAGTTTTTATTCCAAATTTAAAAGTCTTTAAATATCTGTAAAAACTAAAGAGTACAATTGTTTTAAAACCAACTTATTCGTTTTAAAGCACGCATTTACCAAGCTGGTGAAATAAATTATGCAAATATTTTAAAACAAGTTCGGGCCAAAGCTGGTTTCATATATTTCCACGCCGTAAAATTGTTAAGACAGGCGTTGAAATAATACGACTTTGACGATTTGACGACGCGGTTGCCGCAGTGGCTGAGCGATCGAGTGCCGTGCTGCATGTCGCGGGTTCGATTCCCGCACGAAACAAAAATTGTATGGCCTACATATAGCTTTTCTGCGTCTGGCCGTTAGTGTATGTAAGATTAAATGTTTGTAAACGCACCCACGATACAAGAGAAATTCCTAGTGTGGGGCAACGTTTAAAAAAAATACAGATAAGTTTATTTTTGTACGTAATTCTGTCTTATTGGTCTGAGGTTTACAAGCTTGACTGCTGAGCGTGGGGTACCAGGATCAATTTCTGGGCCTATCAAGAAGTTATTGGATTTTTCGTTCGGAAAAACAGTAACAGTTGAAAACAGTAACATATTAGATAGCTGCTATTAAATGAGATATGGTTTAGGTATCCCAATTTCTTAAAAAAGATTATAATTAATAGTAGTTTTTTAATACAAAAACGTTGCCCGGGAAGGAAGGAATTTCTCTTGTATTGTGGGTGCGTCTACAAACATTTAAATTCACATACACAAACAGCCGAACCCGAAACAACTACCTGTAGGCCATACAAATATTTATTCCGTGCGGAGATCAAACGTACAACACGCAGCGCAGCAGTCGATCCCTCAACTACTGCGCCAATCGTACCGTTAAATGGTATTGTAATTTGCACTTAACGTACAGTCAACAAAAGAAATAAGTTCCCAGGCCTGTCAGATACTCTTGAAATTCATTAATGTTTTCGAATAAAGTTAAGTTTATTTGACAAATAACAAGTAGGAGCAAGAAGTTCATTAAATAAATTAAATTGGATTTGAAGACGTTTCAAAGAATAAAACGACTATATTTAACGGGTGTGGACACATTTTTTTTTGTTGTCAGTGCACCTCCGGTAGTGGGATCGGGCAAATCGGACTTGCACCTAACAGTCCGACTAAGCACTTATTTACATTCAGCAAAAGAAGTTAGTTACCAGGTTTTTTGTTCTCCAAGATAGTCAAATTGTTTCTTTGGGACATTCTTTTCTTCATAGTCTCGGCGTTTTTCTGGAGTAGCCTTTGATTCTGATTTTCATTAGATGCAGTAGTTTGCAAATAGTATGGTCGAGCTTGTCAAAAAAACGAACATAACCAGTCGTTTATACCCGCAGGTGTATGTTCCCATATCAGTGCCCCTCTGCCTATCTCTTCTATAAAAGACGCGCCATTCGTTGTTAATTGTAGAAGGTTTTACTTTCCCGCCCGTTTTCTATTCCACTGAGTGTCTCCTCTGTTCTCGCATGTGTGTTGAAATTCTCTGAAGTTCCGAGTGCACCCGCACGGAAAGTCTTGTGTTGCCATCTCTTTGAGAACCGGCGAAAAGCAACTTACACTTCTGTTAGAAGTGTAACTTACAGTATTTCGTTTAAATTAACGCCTTGGCATTTAGCTATCTATAAAGTCAGAATAATCTACCCTGGTTACCCTGATTACAGTTAGCACCAGTGGCTGAGCGATCGACTGCTGCACTGCGTATCGCGGGTTCGATCCTCGTAAGGAACAATTGTTTGTAAGTCCTTCAGATAGTTGTTCCGGGTCTGGCTGTTTGTAGACTTAAATTTAAATGTATGTAGGTTTAAAAAAAAACATTTACTTTTTTTCCTGAATAAAATGATGAAGATTTTTCTATTTTCCGGATATATTTTTCTGTTTCTTTTGGATTATCTCGTTCCAACACCGACGATATCTATCCTCAGGCCAAGGTTAAGTCATTTAATATATAAACACTCCTTGGTTGGGCTCCTAAGCCGGACAACAGTCATTGTGCCTTCGTTCGCTAGAAGATACAGACAACTCCAATTCCACTATATCAAAACTGAATATCAATTAATGTAAGTATTTACCTTTTCTCCTTAGACTAAGAGCTGATTTTTCAATAGTCACATAACTTTTATCGGAGTAATAAAAATAGTGGTTTGACATATTTTCTACAGATAAGTTGTCAAACCGCCATTTATATTCCTCAGATAAAAGTTATCTGACTATTAAAAAATCAGCCCTAAGTACATTGACGTCAAAGATAACAAATCTGATCTCAGTCTATTAATTAATCATTTTGATTTATTGTATGTAACTGACATTAACATTCCATTTATTGACACCGATAATTTAGTTCGTAATTAAATCTTGTTATTTTAATTTGTTACCTATGTCTAATTTCTATTTTTTAGGCTGTATTCATGATTTGTAATTTTGTTATCTTACTTATTATTATTATAAATGCAAATGTTTGTGAGGATAGATGAATGTATAGATATATAGATGTTTGTTACTCTTTCACGTCAAAACGGCTAAACGGATCTTGATGAAATTTGGCGCAAAGGTAGAATTTGGTCTGGAATAACAGATAGCATGTAAAATACTGATATTCAGCTGCATCCGGTTAGACTGGAAGCCGACCCCAACATAGTTGGGAAAAGGTTAGGCAGATGATGATGAATAGTTGGGCATCAAGTTGCATAACAGAATCTAGACCACAAATAATTTATTCTTACACATGGTAATATTTCTTTGAAGACGTTTGATATAAAAAAAAAACCTAATGTAACTGTAGCTCGCAAAGATCACAATACTTTTGTTGCCAACATACAAACAAGAAACTTGTATTGTAGGAACTTTTACGAGGATTCATTTCGTTTGTTAGGTTGGTATTAGTGCTTTGTTCGTTTATTTATCGTATATTTTTAAATATTTTTCTTTTTATTGTAGTGTGTACTTTGTTCTTTGATTTTTTATGCTCCATATGATAAGCTTTTTATTTTTTTTCTTTTCAATTTATTGTTACAAACTCGAATTAACAGTTATACACCACACAAACGTCAAGTCACTAAACACATAAGAATCTAGCTGGCACCCGCGGTTTCGCCCGGGTGATATCGAAAAAAAAAGTATCCTATACGTTATTGCAAACTAAAATCTACCTCTGTGTCAAATTTCATCAAGGTCCGTTCAGCGAAAGAGTAACAAACATCTATACATCCTTACTAATATTATAAAAGCGAAAGTGAGTTTATTTGTTTGTTTGTCACCTCTTCTTTCTTCTATAATGGCTAAACCGATTTTGATGAATTTTGGTACAGATATAGTTGGGAACCAGGAGACGGACATAGGTTAACTTTATTTTAAAAAAAAGTGGGATTTGAGGGAGAACGAGGGAAGAAAAGGGAAAATTTAGCGCTGCTATTACAAATCAATCAGGCGCAAGAGCAAAAACTGCAGGTCTGCTTGCTGTGTTATATCGAATTTAACGCGAGCGATGCCGCGGGCGAAAACTAGTCTATCCATACATTCATCCATCCATCCTCACAAACATTTACATTTATAATATTAGTAGGATTTCCAACTTCTACGTAGTTGATTAAAGTTACTATTATTATAAAAGGAATTATTACTTAAGGCATACATTATTTAAAAAAATGAAATAGTCCCACTGCATAATTACATGTAATGTCATGTCAACTTACTTATTCATAATACCTTTTTTTTTTTCGGGGGGAAATCATCTAATGACTTCCCCCGCTCTGGGCGGAGCGGGGGGCATGTCAGACGTGTACTGCCTAAAACCCACCCATGTTCCTTCTATTGCCCTTTACCTACGTTCCGAGGCCGCGGTATCTTTTTCGAATAACCCGCAATATACCTTCAACACTTAACATCAAAATAAAGTGCCTACCTACCTTCTTAGTCCATCCAGTTAAAAAGTAGGCTAAGTGCTTCTAAAGACTTTTATATATTTTTATCGCTTAGCGCTTCAGAAAATAACCTAGGCTACATTAAGCTAACTTTTCTCCTTTTAAACCGTCTTAGTTCAACTTAAACTTTTTCTAAAGAGTTCAGCCATATAGCGTTGGGATTATGTTTGTGTAGATTCGGTTAGTTTAAATAAAAATACTGTCTGGTCGGGATCCGATCCGAAATTTAAATAATTATTTTTAACCGGCATAATAACTTGTGAAAGTACTGTAGTTGCCCATTCCAAAGCGTTGATCTCTATGGAGCAGAATGGGCAAGAAACTCCATGGACACTCTTTTAAATTAGAATATTTTTACAAAACCGTTTTTACATCATTGAGAGTTGAGATTATACAAATATGTGAGAACGATGTAGAAAGACGTGCACAGTAAGAGCGTCCAGAGTAAATAAAAAGCAAAAGTCAATTTAAAATCTAAATAAATTTAAAATGACCGTAGTAGTTAAAAATTGACCAGTCCCAACTGACAGCGCCCGATCACGAACAAGACGTATGGATGAGCCCCATTCAGCTCGACCATTTTGAAGGGAGCTAAATGACCCGACACACTCGCCACTATCAGCGAGACACTTAAGTGAGCATGACAAATCTAGGTGTCCAAATAGCTATTATACTAGATACTTAAAAATTTCAAGTATTGATTACATAAACCTGAAAATTACTTACCCATTATTTTACGCAAATGTTTATTTTACCCTTTGCCCATCCTCACACAGCAAACAAAACACAGTTCTACTTTAAACGTATACTTAACTTCAACGTTCTGATCTAAACAAACAATAGAATCACATTCCATTCTACGATTGGATGTCCGTTGCATACAAGATTCGTAGCAGCATCGGCGCGTAACGCTACGTGAGCGTAGCGGGTCGCGTAGCATTGTGCTACGACGCTACGAGAAAAAATCTCGGTTTTGCACACGTTAAAGTAACAGGGTGTATTTTGTTAATGTTTTAGGTTGTTTATGTGGTTTAAAATTAAGGTTCAGATTAATATTGTAGATTTAAATAATTTATGTAAAGGGTTAGGGTAATCTTACTTTAACCACATTCATTTATGAAAGTGGACAAGCAAAATAAAGTAGTGTGTGAGGATCATAGCAGATCTTTTTATAATTTATGCCTTCTGTATTGAAAAAAAAACACCTATTTCGCTTAGAGTGTGTATGTTTTGACTACGAAAACTTAGAGGGTTGATTTTGTCACAGTTCAAGAGAACACACATTTAAGTTTATGTTTTTTTTTAATTTAAATTCGATACCTCCACGCGTTCCGAAGATAAAGAGTATTGATAGACAAACATACGGACGGACAATAAAGTGATCCTATAATAAAAGGGTTCCAGTTTTTACTTTTGATCAACAGAACCCCAAACGTACGAGCTTATGTATATTATAGCAGTCTATATACATCAATACTTTCCAGTCTGTAAAAGCAAGCAATTTTGCAGAGCAGTCGTGCGGAGCTTTTCCCAAACTGTCATTGTATGGATGAATTAGTTTTACTGAATTTCTCAAGACCTGCAAAAGGCAAGGGCAATGAACTAGTGTTCGAAAGCAATGAGTAGATAGTAGACCATCTGTAGTATAAATCCTTACTAATATTGAAAGTGAGTTTGTTTGTTTGTTACGCCTAAAGGGCTAAACCGATTTTGATAAATTTTGGTACAGAGATAGTAAGAATCTTGGCGGCGGACATAGATAGATAGAATATTTTTTATTATGTACACCATACAAATAACTAGAATAACATTAAACAACTTATAAATAAGGTGACACAATGGGCGGTCTTATCGCTAAAAGCGATCTTTTCAAGACAACCTTTGGATGGATTTAAAGGAGGACAAACAGTACTGGTATAGGTAGTCTGTGGTGTAACATTTTCAAAATTAATAGCCACATTTAAAAAAACAAATACTTAAATATAAATACATATAATATACATTTAAAATAATAATCATTAAGAGCAAAGAAGTATTTAATATTTTGTTTAAGGAGAGAGGTATTGCTTTTTGACCAGAATTTTAAAAGTGGACAGAGTTTGAGTGCTCCTTACATACACGGTACTAACTACTCACGATACTAAGTGCATTAGGGCTACTATAACGCAAATCAAAAATATTGTTGTTATTGCTACTTCTAAAAAGAAGACCGCGCGCATGCCGGTTAGCGCAATAACTAGTTTGCATTAATAGTATTTTTGATTCGCGTTATAGTAGCCCTAATGCTCTTAGTATCGTGAGTAGAGCCTAAGTTTAAAATAATGCCCATGACTTGAATTGCACCCTGTATACTCAAGTCTGTAGTCCCGACCGCAGTTAAAAGATATGGACGTTTATGTAAAGTTTGTCCTGAATCCTCGGTGCGCGGTTTATTGAAACCTTATGTTAACCCACTACTGGTCAAAGGTCCCTCCATAACCTTACACTGTCCTCTCTGTGCGAATCTCCCAGGCCCCTCTGACAAACGCTTCTTAATCGTCACGCCAGCGTTTTCTAGGCCCCTCTCGGTGTACTAAGAAAATCTAACTGGAATAAAAGGCATTTTTTTTTCTTTAATAAATAAACTGTGCCACAAATAGAGTGATGGACAAACATAATTAGTTTCACATTAATGATATGATCATGGATAATGTCAAAGGTGTACCCAAAGTTAACATAAAGGCTGTATTCAGACGTATCATTCGGTTATAATGATGATATCATGTTATCTAAAGCGTGACAGTTTGCCCTGTGATATATATTTAACAGTATATAACGTTACATAAAGGACGAGGCGTAACGTCTTGGTACAAAGCAAAGTGATTAGTGTTGAATGTTCAATAGGAGCTTAATATTGTAATAACAGGCAGGGTAATGATCTATTCATTTACAAGATTTGTATGAAATCTGTTTTCGTTGAAGATAATATTGATATTCGAAGATGCTTTTAAGGAATATTTGAGCGAAAAATGACTATGAATCTTTGAATCTAACTTGAATATATTATTTTTGAATCTATGCCGTAATTCTTATAGAGAAATGTATCTATGTCTGTCGCGTCAACTGTTACGAGAATCTAGATGCATTCTATTCATTTTGTAGCCTATTTGAATAGTAGTTAGTTCGGGAGATCTTAAGTTTAAGCCGCATTTGCCTAGGTTGTTCTATGAATAGATGACCACCCGCTACAAGCCTTGTTACGTGCCTCGGATAAACGTTAAACTGTTGGTCCTGGCAGTCTTTTGTAGATTTTTCTAGTCTGTCTAGTCAGTAAAGTCTGACAACCAGTCTTACCAAGGGGTACTCTATTACCAAATACTAACTGGGTTGTGGAGGTCAGATAGGCAGTAGCTCCATATAATATGGTTAGTGGCCCTGACTGCTGAGCCGGAGGTCGTGGGTTCGATTCCCACCCAGGACAAACTTTGTGTGATGAGCATGATTGTTTGTTCTGTGCCTGGGTGTGATTTATCTATAATATGTATGTATTTATAAATTATATAAGTATGTATTATCAGTTGTCTGGTTACCATAACACAAGCTCTGCTTAGCTTGGGATCAGATGGCCGTGTGTGAGTTGTCCCAAGATATATTATAATATACTGGTATTCTATATATATATATTCCATAGCTGCATCCGGTTAGACTTTAAGGCGACCCCAACTTAGTTGGGAAAAGGCTCAGCAGACGATGATGACTAGTAGTTAATGCCGAAAGCTTCATTTTGATAAATTGTTCTAATATATTTTTGCTCTGATCTAAATATATCTTATATATATAATTCTTCTGTGAGTGTGTTTGTCACTGAACTTTTCTCAAACGACTGGACCGATTTTGATGAAATTTTTTGTGTGTGTTCAAGGGGATCTGGGAATGGTTTAGATTCACAAATCAGTTCGGCAGATGGCGCTGCATCACATTCTTTTGTAAATACGTAGCGAAGCACGTACCGGGCCGCTAGTATATATATCTGAAATAAATATCTATAAGCTGTGTTCAGCTTACAGATATTTCAGATCAAATAATATTGTGTAATATAATATTGTGTTCAGCATAGTATTATAGACTTATGTTAAAGAAAATTCGTGAATTGTCGATCATTCGAAAATGGTTTTTCTAATATTACTTACTCAAAACTCGCGGAGGCTACAAAATGTTAAAGTTCTAATCCAAAAACCAGACCCTTGGGGCTACAATTTTCGTTTTTTTATTTTCCGTACAACTATTTCTCTCGAAGTGACGGCCTGTTGAAAATTGACCAAATTTTTTTATATTTTTTTTTGTTCAAAAAACATTTTTTTGACCCCTTTTCTTTTTCCAGCAGTGCATTTTAAAATAAATAAATCAACGTGTTTTCATAGAAAATGCCAAACAGTATGCAACTCTCTCACAAGTTGCCTGCAAAATACTCCATAATGTCTTTAAGAATAATTGTATTTTTTGTAAGAAAGCGACGCAACCTGCCCTTAATGGCTTGAGCACACGACACACATGTGAAATATTACTCGTAGTTCAATGTTATTTTTAAGTAAAAACAAAACCTCTTCAGTGGTGGAAAATTAATGTTCCTATCTATACTAATATTATAAAGCTGAAGAGTTTGTTTGTTTGAACGCGCTAATCTCAAGGACTACTGGTTGGAATTGGAAAATTCTTTTAGTGTTGGATAGTCCATTTCTTGAGGAAGGCTATAGGCTATATAACATCACGCTACGACCAACAGGTGCTGAGAAGCGCGGGTGAAACCGTGGGGAACAGCTAGTGTTAGATATATTTAAAAAAAAAAGAAAAACCTTGCCCCATACTAGGAATTTCCCCTGTATCGTTGGTGCGTTTACAAACATTTAAATTCACATACATAAACAGCCAGACCAAAAACAACGATCTGTAGGCCATACAAATATTTGTTCCGTGCGGGGATCGAACCCGCAACACGCAGCGCAGTGTATCGAACGCACAGCCACTGTGAAAACCGTGTCGTCTTGGATAAGTTGGATAAAGTATTGCTGTTATAGGCTGGTCTCAACTAGATGTAAAGTAGAACCTACGTATAACTAGTGAAATATGTGTGTGCCTTTAACTGCCTTTTCAGAAATGCAGCCATGATTATTTGTGCGTATTAGAAAATAGAACCAGTTACCCTACCATGACGTGTTAAAGCAGAACTTATTCCGCTGAGGGAAAGGGACAGAGCTATACAGGGTGTCTAGCACCATCTCTTTCACTCAGTGGAATAAGTTCTACTTTAAGATGTCATAGTAGGCCTACAGGGCCCGAAACTGGGTTAAACTGCTAATAGAGCAATTAATAACAGTCAAATAAAAAGGGGTTTCCTTTAAAAGTAATCAATCAACACACAAACAGAGGCACAGTACTGTATGCGCATTGTATGTTACTCGTCGAATATGTTTGTATCGTAAATACAGGTTGGAATTGACCCTAACGATCGATGCAATAAAAGTACAGGCTGCAACTTTTACAGATTTTAGTCGGTTCGATTACCGTGTGCGGCAAGCGAATTTAAAAAAATCTTTTAATGCCGTTTTCTTACTTTTCAAAAATAAAGGAATATATTTCTTTGATTACAATTTTCTATCTAAAGTATTGAGAGTACTTCCCCTTCAGGTGGCATTACAAATTCCAACCTGTATATATACGAGTAAGTATGGTGTCCATTTGAACCGTCATTACTATGTGTTACAAATGCATAACTCTTGTTGTTTATAATAACACTTTGCCCGACATTGGAATCGAAGCCAGACCCTCAAACTCAGCAGTTGCACCTGCGACGGCAAAAGAATGTAATAGCTAATTCTATTTTCCAATTCACTGAAACAAAAAAAGAATTTTTCAAATCGGACCTCTCAGTAAAAATTATGCGTGGTCATACATAAAAAAAATATACATGTCGAATTGAGAACCTCCTATTTTTTCGTCGGTTAAAAACGGATACACACGAACAGTAAAACAAAAGAAGACCGATGTGAAAACCATTTGGAATGTGTTTTCATGCTATCGAAAAAGGTTTCGATACGGCAAAGAGAGAGACAGTTTCACAAATATCTACAAATATAGCTAGCTGTGTCCTGCGGTTTCATTCGCCTGTTTTCTTTTTACGAGGCTTCTAAGCAGCATGGTGCAAAAAGCATGTAACTGTATTCAAGAATTGGGCTATCAGATATTAACAGGATTTTGCAAGTACTTTTGATAATATAATTAGGGTTCTGTAGCTCAAAAGGAAAAAAAAACAGAACCCTTATTGGATCACTTTGTTGTCCGTCCGTCAGTCAACACCCTTTATAATTATCGGGGACGTGTAGAGATATCGAGTTAAAAACAATATATCCAAGTCCCTTAGAGCAATCCTCTAACCCCCGAATACTGAAACGTCACTCCAAAATTTAAGTACCACTTAAATTTAACAGATACTCAAAAGTGACGTTTGACAATACAAAATCTAAAGTTTAAGAGCTGCTCAAATGTTAAGCAGCCCTCAAATTTTGAGTGACGTTTCAGTATTTGGGGGTGAGTCTACGCAGTCAAAATATATGGCCATTCATATCGCTAGTTTATACGAATCCCTTGGTGCGCGACAGCAACTCGCAGTAGCCCGATTAAAAAAAAAAATAACATGGTCACTGACATACCGTTTTTTTATCGGATGTGAAATCATCAAATAATTTTCCCTACACTGGGCGGAGAGCGGGGGCAGTGTTCAGACTTTAGCTGAATAAAACTGATCCATGTTTCTTCTTTTGTCCTTTATTTCTCGGGGTAACGGTGTCCCTTTCGAACAACCCGCAGCCCCGGACGGCAGTGGCCCTGGCACTCCCCTCTTCTATAAATCACCCTTTACGCAGAATTTGAAAAATACAGCTCATTCATGAAACATAAGGCAATTAATATTTATCGGAAGACGCGTGTAGGCAGGCGTTCTGATCAATAACAGGAATTTCTGTTTTTATCTTATATACATTATCATTTTGCTCACATCGTTTCAAACATACCCACAGAGTGAAAGCTATAGTTAGGTGAGCCTATTTGCAAAAACCGCGCACGGTTCTTAACTTCGTGGTTGCTATTGTGTACTCCAGTTTAAAAAAATAAAAACAACGACGTATAAAAGTGTTTTTAAAAACCTCCTTGCAAAATAAACACATTTTTTTTTGGAGTGGGAAATCATCACATAACTTGGGGGAGTGTCAGACTTTTACTGTCTAAAACCCACCCTTGTTCCTTTTTTTGCCGATTACGTTACGGGGCCGCGGTGTCTCTTTCGAAAAACCCGCAACACCGGCAGGCGGAGGGTCTGGCAAGCCCCTCTGCTTTGTTGACATCTCTTTGAGGTGCGCGTGAAACACAAACGCGCCGTCGACACTTCTTGTCGTTAATAGACGGACGGACGGTGAGCTACCCATTGCTCAGCGTCCATAGGCCCGCATCTACGGTGGCCGGGAGTCGTGTCGCGGCGGCTGGGTTGGTTTGAGGGCAAAATAAACATCATTTATCATTATCATTTACCAAAAGTCTGCACATTAAGGGATCAATTTATACTGGACGCGCACCAGCTTATACCGATGTGACATAGTAAGTACTCACAACAAATCCAGCTAATATCAGTCTGTAAAGTTTGAAACCACACCGCGTTAATGTAAAATAAACTTTATTACATTTAATTGTGGTTTCCTTTCCAACAGCTGTCGCCACACAGTGGCTATTGAGCCGTATACGAAGGTATCAGCGTTGATACGACAAACACTACTATAATAGTACTACATGGTTTGTACCATCATCGTGTATTAGCCTAATAATGCTGCCATAGAAAGTTACATAGTATAAGAAGATCTCGCTTCCGCTGTCTGTTCGCTTATATCCTTGAAACTACTCAACGGTTTTAAATGCAGTTTTCAGCAATAAATAGAGTGATTCAAGAGACAGGCATACCTGTCTCTTGAATCACTCTATTTATTGCTGTTATGCTATTATTATTATCATAATAAACCCTGTCTACATGGGTGAAACAGTGAGATGCCACTAGGCCTACTAATATTATAAAGGCATTTTTTTGTGAGGATGTGTGGATGTTTGTTACTCTTTCACGTCAAAACGGCTGAGCGGATATTGATGAAATTTGGCACAGGGGTAGATTGTAGCCTGGAATAACATATAGGATACTTTTTTTCGATATAACGCACGCGAAGCCACCGGCGCCAGTTAGTAGATAATAAAGTTCTGTGGTGTTGGCGTAACCATATGAATATAAAACCCTTTTTTAACAATTTTGGAGTAGAAGAAGAAGAAGTATTGATAAAGCTCAAATACAAAACTTTGCCTTTCATAATTCACCGCATCCCTAAAATCTTGTTTGAACTTAGCACATCAACCACAGCATTCTATCCCTTAAAAAAACAAAAGAGGTTTTGAACAAAACTTAAGTATGTTCTTGAAGAGACATTCCCTGTTTTGCATGTTATATTATTAAGAGTTATTGTAGCTCATTTTTCTGTCCGTACTTTGGTGGCGTAAGTGCAAAATGCTGTCAACTTAAATAAGGTTTTCGTTCATATTTTTATATACAATGCAGATTCATTTCAGGGCGTGGACTGTGAATGTAATTAACCGTTGTTTCGTTGATAAGGGTGTTGCCAGGCTGTGAACGGACGTGTCAATTAATAATTTATGTATGTGAGTTTATTTTAAAAAGCTACGGTGATTTACTGAAAATTTGGGTTGTTGTTTTTTTGTGTTGTGTGCTTTTTTGCATCGGTTAGCATGTTTTTTTAGAGATTTTATAAATGCTACTGTTATTAAGTATGTAAAAAATCTTAGAAATAAAATATGAACGACTATTCAGTTTCTGATTAAGTTGAATTTTGCAAACATGTTTAGTTTGGATACTAAATGACGTCATCCACAAATTGTCAGACTCCTAAACATGGCGAAAGAAAAAACATTGATGACAGGTTAATTAAAAATAAATATTTTATGAAAATCAAAATAATTAACTTTTTCTCATCTTTCTAATTTTGTTTTGCTAATAAGTATGTTTATCTGAAAATGCTGTGCCGACGACGGTGAATCAGTCATTGAACTTACATCATCGTCATTCTCCTGCCCTTATCCCGGTGCAGTGCAGCATTTCCTCTGCGGTAGCAACGTACGTAGTAAAATGCGTAGGGTAATAGAGAAGCATTGTAGTCCTTCTCTATTTAAACCATATTATATTATAACTAGTTGTGTCCAGCGTTTTACCCGCTGTTCAGCTCCTTTTTTGGGGAGGTGTGTGAACAATTGATGTTGACCTACTTGAAACACACACAATCAAGCAACATCGTTTCTCAATGTTTCTTTTCTGAACTTAAATAATTGAGATAAATCAACCTGTTATAATAACCATACCATCAAATGGGGTGATGATTCAAAATCCACATTACAAAGTTATGACTTCGTATACTGCTATGCTCATCAGTAAAAGTCTACGGCCTGCAGATTGCTATTCGGATAACTGACATATTGGCCTGAATGCTATGTTCGGGCAATTTGGACGTCGCATGGCGTTGCTAGGGTCATTAGCCGGCTTATCTCGAGTTGCAGTTGTGGTTCGTAGTTCAGCGAAGCTTCTCGACTGGTGTTTGTAGTAGGAATGGCTGGGAGTTTATTGACATATCCCACTAATATTATAAACGCGAAAGTTTGTATGGATGTATGGATGTTTGTTACTTTCTATCGCGTCAAAACGGCTGAACGGATCTGGGTGAAATTTAGAACTGAGATAGATTATAGTCTGGAATAACACATAGGATTTTTTCGATATCACGCCGACGAAGTCGTGGGCACCAGCTAGTAATATTATAAATGCGAAAGTATGGATGTATAGATGTTTGTAACTCTTTCACGCAAAAACTACTGAATGGATTTTAATGAAACTTTACAATAATGTAGCTTACATATTACACACATAGGCTACAATTCATAAAGAATATATTGTAAACTTTCTTCCGGTAGTATGATACCGTTTAATAAACCTCCACTTGGGCATTGTCGCGCGCAAAAGCTAGTACCTACTAAGTCGTAAAGCTCCTTATCAGGCAATTCCATTACGAATTAGTTACTTCAACATTAATCAGAGCCGTTATTGAGCATACGTAGCGTTAAAATCTCAAGAGAATACGACTCCATCTTTGATTTCTACACTTGAATTACTAGTAACGTAATCAATGATTATTTGTGGGTCAATAAATAGCCCAAATAGCTTTAATTTCAGATTAATTGTATGGTATGCGTTTTTTGTGTTAAATGCGGTATTAATTAGGCTAGTGGCTACCTCCAGTATTCTATTTTGATATTTAGTCAAGAATTACACTTGCATTTTTGTTGCCATGTTGCACCATGCTTAGATAGGTGGCTTTTGAGCACATACAGGGCCAATTTAGTTAATTGTCTTCTTTAAATATTATTTTTGGTATTTGTTGTTCTTTTTAACCGACTTCAAAAAAAGGATGAGGTAATAAATTTGACTGTATATTTTTTATGTTTGTTACCTCATAACTTTTGAGTGGGTTAACCGATTTTGATGATTATTTTTTTATTAGAAAGCTGTCACTTTCCATGTGGTCTCATTTCAATTTTATTTATATAGCTTAAATAGTTTATGAGTTAGCATCTGTGATATATATTTTATCTATATATATTTTAGTAACAATGGAAAATGAATATTCGATAAAAAATAAGAGATATATATATTACCATAACTAAAATGCTGAAATAAAAACTTTTTTGTAAAAAATAAAACCGACTTTCAAAAGAAAACTAAAAAGTGGAAAATAATTTTATTTTCAGAAGTCGGTGGCAATAAAGTCAACGAAACCAACAAAAGCCACCGACTTTCGGAAATAAAGTTATTTTCCACTTAGTTTTTGAGGGCTCGAAAAGAAAAAAACGGAACCCTTACAGGACCACTTTCTTTACATACCACTTCGGGAGTTACAGGTGTGATAGTGTTGTGATTTTTGGAATTAACAATTTTTGTTTTGTTTTTCTAAATAGTCTGTTATTTTATGTCTTTTCTGTATCGACAATATCACATTATAAACTAGTAGCGTCATCTATAATAGGATACGTAATACAATAATATGTTTGTATTTCGAATAAAATTAGTTCTCATCTGTGTTTCAAGCGTTTGATTTATTAGATAGTCTTTTAAAAAATACCGGCCTGTTTGATTTTTCAAAACAAAAAAAAAATGGATTTTCCATCAAATACTTGTAGTGTCTTTGTTCGAATTTTAAGAAATATTCTGAAAAGTTAAAACTTCACAGAATCAGTTTGTTTTTTCTTCACAGTTCAGTTTAAAGTAGGGTAATGAACGCTGACGAGGCGGAATAAGGCGAAAAAAGTCTTCCAGCAAAAAAATAAATCCGCTTGAAGCGAAGTAGGTAATGGAGCTGCTTTTTTGTAGGCTGATTTGTGTTAATAAAAAGATAAGATAATACACTATTTGTTTTCTTAAGAGGTAAATCTAAAGGGAAGGACCGAAGATCAGTAAATTCGTTTTTGTATTGTAAGTAACTTTGGTGAATTTCACCAGTGACACTGAACTTGATTAAATTTAAACTGTATGCTTAATAGCTGCGTGTGTTATATAGCTATAGAATCATTGATATATGAAAACCTAAGATCCAATTAGCGTCTCAAAACTGTCGACGACGCTTTCTGATGTGACGTGTATCACACGGTTTCACTCGTGTGGTGATAGACTCCTTACTAATATTATAAAAGTGAACGTGGTCCCAACTATCTCTGTACCGAAATTCATCAAAATCGGTTTTGCCATTTAAGCGTGAAGACGTAACGAACAAACAAACTCAGTTTCGCTTTTATAATATTAGTAAGGATTTGACCAATAAATATAAATATCTTGGGACAACTCACACACGGCTATCTGATCCCAAGCTAAGCAGAGCTTGTGTTATGGTAACCAGACAACTGATATACATACTTAATTTATAAATACATACATATTATAGATAAATCACACCCAGACACAGAACAAACAATCATGCTCATCACACAAGGTTTGTCCTGGGTAGGAATCGAACCCACGACCTCCGGCTCAGCAGTCAAGGCCACTAACCACTAGACCAACAGGCCTGAAACAAAATAAGAGCACATTCAGTTATCTATCCACTTTCTTCCCGAGATTGTAAAAGGCGCACAGGTCAATGGTTGTCCGTTCTAACATACGAAGGATATATTAAACTCGTAAATGTTTTTCGCCGGTTTTCCTCTTGGACAATCTTGCTAACTCATGGCACGCCCTTCGCTCTTACCCACCAACACCCGCTCCCATACACACACACCTTTCTCCACACACACATTTAAATAAAAATGTTACCTTTATCTTGTTAGCTTAACTTAGGTTCCATAAAATTCTTTATCTGTTAAGTTGATGTCGTTTGTCTCTCCGACATAGTTTTACTTAGTAATGCGGCTATTATTAATCAAACTGTAAATATATATAGTTTTTGTTCTCATTAACATTACATTTCACATTCCCAATTTTAAACTGGGACAGCTCAAAAATCGTCGGATTTTTAGCTTTCCTTGTAGTCGAATGCTCGCTGATTGTATACAACTATCTAAAATAACACAATTTACTTACAGTGACATTTAATAATTCATCTAAGATCTAAAATAAATTTAATATTCTGTAATAAAACCGCAGCACTCCAATTAAATTATGTATTTAGATACAACAGAAACTACAGAACAGATAGATTAAAACAGATTATGCTATTTGCAATTTTATTATCGTATGTAACCGACAAACTGTGCGTCTAACCTCATCGATTGCCAACCGAACCAGCCCCTTCAAAAAATCCCTTTCCCGCCATTTTTCCCCGCGCTCCACGCTTTTTCCATAGATACCAATTTTTTTCCGTTCCGGTGTTGCCTGCACATTAAGTCGATTGCAATAGGTAAAATAATCACTTACAAAAATAAATTGAATTAAAATCTTATTCGGAATATATCTCATGAATCCGGTATTTTTCACATAAGAACCTAACAATTCCTAACTTTTGGAAAAGTGATACGATTTTATCGTCTTCTAAAAATATACTCTTTTTAAAAAAGCAACCGAATCAAAAAAAGAAGCGTACTTCAATAGGAAACCTGCCTAGGGGGAACCCTTATTGGATCAATTTGCTGTCCGTCTGTCTGTCAAGACCCTTTATCTTGGGAATACGAGAAGGTATCGAGTTGAAATTAAACCATGGTTTGATAAAATCAAGCTTAAGTCTACGCAATCAAAAGAAAAGCATGCTTATTTAGTAAGAAGTAAGTTTGTTCGGGAACTTTGATGCGCGCGTCTGACTCCTTTTTGGTCGGTTGTTTGAGTTTTCCCAATTTAGATCTAGGTGTACAATTAAAAATTATTTATATAGATTTTTTTTAATGGACGTACAAGTCATTGTCGACCATTGAAGATGACTAACGTACTTATTGAAACTGATCTTCGTATAAGGAAGCTTTCAACGTTATCCGTTTCCTTAATCAGCCTGAATGAAATACAATAACATACATAATGTAAGCAGTAGATATCATAATATCTTGAGCTATGATGACAGGCGGATAGGCGGAAGACTGAGCGAGAACAATAGGCCTATTGTTCTGGCCCTCCATAGGAAGGAACGACGTCATAGAATACTTATAGGATTATTCGACCAACTTGCTTTTTTTCTGCTGTAAGAATAAAAAAGAAACGATTTAATATAGTAATTGTTGGAGAATAGGGTAGTTGACACCACCAATCAATTGATATACTTTTTATGAGCTGTCAAAACGCGCTTCCCCTATAGATTTTGTATGAGACTCGCAACCAATGACGTCACTAAGTTGTCAAGTCAATGATGCAACTATTTATTGATTTAAAAGCAACTAAAAATCGAATTTTAAAGTTATTTTGAAATTAATGGAGTTCTCAGGTCTAGAATAAGGTGTTCTTTCAGAAAAATTGTGTTTTAAAATTATTGGTTAATGGTGTCTACTACCCAATTGTTGTCGTTGACTGATACCCCGGAAGTCTTTTTAGGGTTCCGTAGTCAACTAGGAACCCTTATAGTTTCGCCATGTCTGTCTGTCCGTCCGTCCGTCCGTCCGTCCTCGCTTAATCTCTGTGACCGTTAGCACTAGAAAGCTGAAATTTGGTACCAATATGTATATCAATCACGCCGACAAAGTGGTAAAATAAAAATTGGAAAAAAATGTTTTATTAGGGTAGCCACCCTATATGTAAAGTGGGAAGTGATTTTTTTTTTAATTTCAAACCAAACGTGTGATATATTGTTGGAAAGGTATTTAAAAATGAATAGGGGTTTACTAAGATCATTTTTTGATAATGTCATTAATTTAGGAAATAATCGCTAAAAAAGTTAAAAACAATGTGTCCCCCCCCTCTAACTTTTGAACCAGAAGTTTAGAAAATATGAAAAAAATCTGAAAAGTAGAACTTTATAAAGACTTTCTATGAAAATTATTTTGAACTTGATTGACACAACAGTTTTTGTACAAAAACGAACGTATCTTTTTTCAAACAAAAAAAGAATTATTGAATTCGGTTCTCGCAATCCAAAATTACCACCGAAATTGCACGTCTTTGTATTAATTAGTAACCCAATTCCCCGAGAGATGGCGCTGTAGGTACTTATTACATTGGATGGGGTATTACCGAATTGTTCGGTTGGCCTCATAACTGGGAACATTTATTGTGACGGACGGGAAACTACGGAACCCTACACTGAGCGTGGCCTGACACGCTCTTGGCCGGTTTTTTTAACTTTGCTCCACACTAGGAATTTCTCCTGTATAGTGGGTGCGTCCTCAAGGAACATGATTCATGATAGATTTCATGTTAGTCTATTTTCCATTAGTTAGCCAGAAGAAGTAGATTAAAAAAAAAACTTTGTAACTATGTATCCAAAGTTGATTTAGTCGATACCTAAGAAGTGGAACTTTCGTTTATACGCATCTCATTATAAGTTTGTTCAAACCAGTGGAATATTTTGCCGAATATTACCGAAAAAAAAACATGCTTTTTTTGTTGTGGTATGATGAATCTCACACAAATTCTTTTCGAGTATTCATTTTTTATTAGTACTAAGAGATATAAGCATTTCTAAAATATATAAGAAAAAAAATATAGATGTAACTTATGGTAACAAAGAAATATAGATACAATCCATATTGAACGCCATCGCGAGTATACCTTAACGATTTAAAAAGAATTTTGAAAATCGGCTCATGATTGATGGAGAAATCTCGTAACACACATACAAAAAAAAACATTCCGCCAAATTGAAAATCCTCCTCCTTTTTTTGAAGTCGGTTTAAATTTATTCATGCTCTTATTCTGTGAGAATTTCTATTTCGAGGTAAAATCTTGGTAAAGTTTTAAATATAGGGTGGGTTTGGAAGCTTTAACTCTTATGTATCGTACAGGGTGATTTTTATGGGTTATAACAAATGCAATTTTTTTGTCGTCAGGCACATAAATATAATCCGTGCTGAATTTGTGTTCAAGAGTTACCTAACAAACAGATAACCTAACAGACAGTGAAGTTACTATATGTATTGGTGTTATATGTCAATACAGCATACTAATATTAGTGACTTATTTTTTTTGGAACAATCCCTTTCATTTGATTTCCCTTAGCATAACAATTATGCCGCCATCTTAGAGTGTCAGCCATATTGGATTTAGAATGACGGCATTGAAATCAAAACTAAACATTTAAAATTGAGCTTAATTGGAAACTGAGAAGTGGTTCAAATTAAGTTTATTAGGTTATTTTAAGGTTCCGTAACTCAAAAGGAAACAACGTAACTTTTTTTTTTTTATTAGTGATAGGTTCGCGTTTGACCACTATCTCACCTGATGGTAAGTGATGATGTGGTCGACAATGAAGCACGCTTACCTAGAAATAACCTATTCACTCTTGACTTGAAGACCCCCAGGTTATAGCTGTCAGGAAATACAGACTCCGGCAGGGAATTCCACTCCTTAGCAGAACGCAAAATGAAAGTATTCCCAAACCGTTTAGTGCGTGTGGGTGGGATGTCTACCATGTAACGGTGGCACATCGCCGTACGTCTTGTAGTCCGATGATGGAACGGGCTTATTACTTTATCACTTCACTGCGTTGTCCGTCTGTCTGTCAAGACTCTTTATCTATGTAACGCGTGGAGGTATCAAGTTGAAATTAAAACCATATACTCAAATTGGTAGTCCCTTTGAGCTGTTGAAACGTGACCCCTCTAAATCAAAAGATATGTAGGTTTATATTGTTAGTAGCAAGTTTATAGGTATCCCTCAGTGCGCGGGTCCAACTCACACTTGGCCGTTTTTTTATCTATATCTAAAAGAAAGCACTTAAGAAATCTAAGAGCTTTCTTTGTGTTTATTTTATTTGTTGTATTAGATATACAGTCACAAGCACAAACAAGTAGAAACTTAATGGAATTCAAAAGCAATTTCCTTCTGAAAAGGCTGTTTTTACTTTAAGGTTAGACCTATTTAATAAGGCTTCTAAAATATTTTCTTCGTTAAAACTTAAAACGTTATTTAATACAGTGGGAGAAAATCGATAATCGAGTAGAATTTAAAAGTTGCTTAGTGTATACTTATTATATTATTGCTTCTAATTGTACGTGTATATGTGATAGTATTTATAACTCTTTTTTCTAATTGGAAAGATCCAGTAAGTTCTTGTGCTCTTTGCAACTTCTTTTATATTTTGGAACGAATCCTTATCGCGCGTTGCAAAAGGGATTAAAGGCCAAAAGTTCTAACGAGACTTTTTGCTATAGTTGTAAGCGTGCGGCGTGCGCGTGTTTCTCTCTCTCTCTTTCTCTCTCAGAAAGCAAACCAGTTATTTTCGTTTCGTCTTTCTATTACGCATTGAACAGAGTGGTGTCGCGACGATTATTTTTGTTGAGTGTATACAGATTTTTGTACACAATAAATAATAACTTCGTTCCTAAAGGGTGTCCCTTGACACCTCTCAAGTTTTTCTTTGTTTAGTTTAGGTTTTATTAATATGTCTTCCCCTCGCACCCATTTTTACCCGTTTGCTCACAGCGATATTCACCTCAGAATATTAATACTGACTTAATATGTAACTAATATCTGCCCACTATTCAATATTCTGTAGCTATTCTAGACTTAGTGTAAATATTATGTTTACCAGTAAATATTTATACAGCATCCCAGGATTCCCCACAACATGTTCTAATTGAAACAAAGTTACTAGAACCAAGGTCTAGAAACGTGACTAGGATAATATCTAGATTGTGTTTCTTTTGCACTATGGTCCTAGTTTATCACCAGATACTTCTTCACTGCACATGTAGGTGGACACACCCGTTAGACTGGTAAATTTATTATTTAGACTTGGGTAACTTTTTAATTTTTATAGATAATTGGTGTTTATTTTATTTTTTTAATAATTTCTTGTGACAAACGGAATTGTATAAAATCCGGTTCTTCTAACCTGACAGACAGATGTGTTGCTGGGGAGTTTGTTCCGCCACTTCTTCTTCCCAGCTAAAACACTTAGAAGTGGCGAAGGGCAGGGCGTTTTTGTGGGACTGTCTCTTGTAATCAATTGTTCAGAAAATTTGTTCAGAAAGTGCTGATTATCAGCCTAATTTGAATAAATGACTTTCGATTTTGATTGATTTTGATTTTGTAAGTTTTTAATAATCTTTATTATATTGTTTGATTTAGATAGTCAATGACTGTTTAGGTATGTATATGGTGTAGAGAAGTTTCAGTAGCATTGTTTTTTTTTATGGTTTGAATGTTTATTATATTGTGGTGCCCTACCACCTTCTTCGCTAGCGTGTCCGCTTCGCAGAAGGAGGTGACCGCTTCCCATTCCCTCTCGCTCTGGACTGAACCAGGAACGGACTCGAGAGATCGCCCACGAGGCCCGTGAGGGCACGGCGGTGCTCCGCCCAAGCTGGGCAGACCGCCACTGTGTAGTCCAACGTGTCCTCCGGGCGATCGTCACAATGGTGACACCCGGGCAGCTATGTCAAGCTTGACACAGTCCATTTATCGTTTTCCGGGTTCCGTACCTCAAAAGTAAAAAACGAAACCTTATTGGATTACTTTGTAGTCCGTCTGTCTGTTAGTCACGACCCTTCATCCAAAGAACGTGTGGAGCTTTACAGTTGAAATTTAAACCATTTACTCAACTTTATGTTGTGACAAAATCAACCCTACGCAGTCAAAAGATATGGCTGTTTATAACTCGCTCTTGTCCGGTTTTATGGTGTTCTTTTTCTCTTACACCCGTTACTAAATACTCTCGTAAGTGTCTAACTGTTTAGGGGTAAACTTTTATCTTTTTCGTGTTTATTCCTGTATTGTGTCATATTACATCATGATCATTATTTTCCTGCCCTTGTCACATTCTATTTAGGGTCGGTGCAACACGTTTTCTCCTTCCATTCTTCCCTATCAGATGTCGTGACATCTATATGAAGGAGAAAAGAGTAAATGATGCCACGGCATCATTTACTCTTTTCTCCTTCATATCATTCCTTACACAATCTAACCATCTTTTCTTTGGCCTTCCTTTTGCTCTCCTCAACAAATAAATGATTTACTATCCATATTTCTCAATGATACTCCACTACTCACTATTAGGAAATCTCGGAACCCTTGTCTAAGTTCTAAAGGTATCATTTAGTCCCGTAAGGATTTCACTTAACTCGTAATGGCTTTTATCCATGGTCCACAGCATTGTATTCAAGATAACGGCTAGTTTGGACCAGTAATCGTAAAATTTTACCTTCTTACATACAATTTGATGACCAGAACTACGTTTTAGGGTTGGATAGTTTCCTATAGAGACTTTTATTTAATCGTTTATTATTAACCAAGGTTGAAAAGAAAAATACCGGCCAAGCGCGAGCCCGGTATCACGCACGAAAGGTTCCGTACACTTATCTATAATAACCGCAATAAAAACCATGTTTTTTGTATGGGAATCCCTGTGAAAATTTAAATTATCTTACTATTACGATTCATTAGATACAACTTGGTGGAAGCCGGACAGCGGAGTCTTAGTAATAAGGTCCCGTTTTACTCGTTGGGTACGGAACCTTTAAAGTATTGCTACTAGTTAAGTATTTTTTAAGAGCTAGTGTGTCAAATTTTTATCTATACATAGTATAGAATGAAGTCACGGCTTCTGTCTGCTCGCTTGGATCTTTTGAACTCCTCAATGGATTTTAATGCAGTTTTTTTTAGCAGATTAAAGAGGCAGGTTTATTAATACAATATTAGTATCTACATTGCACCCGTGTGAAACCGGGGCGGATCGCTAGTTCTTAATAAAGTATGAACCTAATCTTTTCTCAAATTATGAAGTCTTTTTCTACACTTGTATTTTTTAGCCAAGGGGTTCAACTCCCCGGGGTTGCAGTTTGTTTGAAAGAGATACCGTAGCCCCAAAACATAAAGGAACAAAAAAAGGAACAGAAGTGAATTTTAGTCAGTAAAAGTCTGAAAAGCCTCCCCTCCCCCCCGCTACATCCAGGTCGGGGGAACTTATTTGCTGATTTCCGTATAAAAAAGGGGTTAAACCCTACAGTCTGTTATCAATGTTTAATAACATTAACAACACAGGTTTCAAAACCCAATCTTTTACATTAATAAAGCTAACACAGCAAATATATTATCAACAACATTTTAAGGTCAAATGAAGGTCGTAATAATTACCCAATTTACACGAAACTGGTTTCAATTACATGTATACAGTGATTGATGCCTATTCCTATGTACGGAACCATCCCATGAGAGATCGTTAATTTCCGTCCATATTTGGAACGGGTCCCTAATGTCACCAATAAATTATTTATTATAGATATTGCGCTCTGGGGTATTAAACGGTCAATGAACCGAATGCCAATGTATAAGCATTTGGTAAGTTACTATTTTTTTTAAGTTTTATGACCGGTTACTGGAAAAAAAGTGAAGACGGTTATCAAAAATCATCAAGCTGAAAATTTATTTCTGAAATATAATTGCGAAAAGTTATTTTTTAAGGAAACTGTAGTTTTGTAAATATTCAACTTTAAAACAAATTTAAATAAATTTTAAATTATAGTTATTACAAAGAAGAGAGAGGACCTAAAATGGCCGCTTAAGTAGAATCACATAATCCTACTAATTTTGTAAATGCGAATGCTTGAGAGAATGGATGGATGTTTGGATGTTTGTTACTCTTTCACGTCAAAACGTCTGAAAGGATCTTGATAAAATTTGAAAAAAGAATCTTACCCTTTTCTCAGATTGAAAAAATTTTATGTCCGTCTTCGTCGTCCCAACTATTCCTGTACCAAAATTCATTCAAAATTGGCCTAGCCATTTAAGCGTGAGGACGTAACAAACAAACAAACTTTATAATATTAGTAAGGATGACATGGTGATTTTAAGTTTCAACAGTCTACCTATAGCGGATATGGAATAGAAGATAGTAACAGAGAAAAAAACAAGAAAAATGCCTTTGAAAAAGTAATTTGAGAAAGTAACGCAAATGATCCTATGATTATTATAACTATGCCTTTACAATCCCGCCAATTTATATCAAATGATGGCCTCCAAAAACTTAATTACAATGTCTACCCTTTATTGGCTCACAAACAATATACTAACTAACTAAACAAAACAAAGAACACAATAATTTCGGAATAATATTGTTTTCAAATTGTTGGTCATTTATTCTACTCTTGTTGTCCAAACAATAATTATTATTAAACAAACAAAGCTTTGTTTCTGTAATCGTTCTTCATACTATTACTAGCTGTGCCCAGCGGTTTCACCCGCTGCTCACTTAGGGGTATGAAAAAGTAGATGTTGGCCGATTCTCAGACCTACCCGATATGTACACAAAATTTCGTTTAAATCGGTCCAGCCGTTTTGGAGGAGTATGGGAACGAAAATTGTGACACGAGAGTTTATATATTAGTTTATTTATGTAGTGCTCAAATAGTCTCGCGGTCGCATGTGCGACTTCTGGGCACGGTGTCTTATGTTCGATTCTCTGGTCGGGCAAGCAGTGTTATTGGGTTTTTTCCCATTAGGAAATTCACAGTTGCAGCTAAGAGTTCGGAAGTTGGCGGTAAGATACCGCCGTGTCTTTCAAAGCTCGTTATGCCGTTGGTCCTGCACCTGATCTCTCTCCGGACGTGTCTGTTTAGTTGCTAGCCACTAGGCTATCACAGCTTTTGAAACTATGTTTTACTTTTCTCAGGCGATCAAAACCTGGACTCAATGCTAAGCTGTCGCCACGTCTGCGCAAGCGAAGCGTCAGACTTGTACTGACTTAACCCACCCATATTACTTCTTTTGCCCTTTATGTTCCGGGGGCGCGGTATCCCTTTAGAATAACTCGCAACCCCAGCAGGCGGAAGCCCTGCCCTTTGTCACGGCCTGTCGTCACTAGACAGACGGACCATGAGCAAAATTTTGCACCCTTAAACCATTAACTAGCTTCCAAAGCTAAGTTCATTAATTATCATTAACGCAAATGATAAATTATTAAGAAGTAACGTCAAAAGTTCTTAGTAATTGCGTATTATGAACGAAAATAGTTTACTTCTATCAAAGTTTTGCGAAAGTTAATTACAAGTAGATTGAACAGCGTAAGTGATGATATAGTTAATTAAAATTTGTTTATAGTTTGTTTTGGGGATTGTTTGGAATAGAAATTATGTTTTGAATACATTTGGGCATTTAATTAAACATTGCAATTAATGCAGCTGTTCTATACATTATGACTTAGTTATCTGTTGTAGGTACCTTTGTTTGGAAAGGTGTTTTTTTTAACGCAAGGCTTTTTATTCCGGGGCCTCGCTATGTCTTTCGAATAACCCGCAACCGCGGCAGGCAGTGGCCCTAGCAGTCCCTCTTCTTTGCTGACATCTCTTTGAGGCACGCGTGGAGCAAGACCATCGACACGGTTTATCGTGACTAGACTGACGGACGGTGAGCTACCCATTTCTCACCAGCCACTGACGGTGGCTCGGAGCGTCTCCCACAGTGGCTGGTTTGCATTGAGGTCTCTCGCTCGAACGTCCATCCACCTTCTTTGATAGCATGACTGCTGCGCAGAATGAGGTGACCGCTTCACATCGCTGATCGCCACTATGATGACACAGCGGTGCTCTGTCCAACCAGAGCAGGCAGTCACAGTGGGTTTAATCGCGTCCTTCAGGCGATAGTGCTGAATCCTTGGCCTTTCTTTTCAAAATCGTGGGGTTAAGTCTAACCTAGTGTCAGAATTTCTATGTCACCCATGGGCCTCTGGTTTGGCTTAATTTGTCGAGAAAATATATCGTTCCTTCACCATCAAGTGTTAAATACAATACGCACATACATTTAATTATTTAGTTAAAATAAAACTAGTATTACTTGCCCCACTTCAAACCTAATATCGCAGTCTAATAAAATGCGTTCTCTGATTTTGTAGTTAATTTTATATGCATTCATTTAAATGATGTAAATACTTTTCAAAGAAACTGCGAGAACATTTAATCTTAATCACAAAAAAGACTTTACACAGCATCGAGACAACCGAAATGTTTGCAAACGTCAAAACGTCTGGATTTGATAGCCAGAACCATAGACGATTGATGTCATCCCAAACAAGATAAACGACGACGACGATAACAATAGTTTGTTCCAGATTTGGTTATATTTTGACCACTGTGACATTGACATGGTTCGTTATTGTCAAGGTTTAACGAAGATCAAGGACGGGTCCGTGAAACTGAAACTTTGATTTAACTTTGGCTGATTTTATGGTTATTCGGGTGAAATACGAAAAATATGAAAAAAATAAACTAGTTTGTTGATGTTAAGCGTTACAAAAAGGATTATCTTTAAGATTTTTTTGTAATCTTTGGCACAAACCAAATTTAGCAAACTTTGACAAACACAACTATTACTTAGTTAAAGTAATAATTATAAGCAATTTAATGCTACAAAGATATTTTATCTACTTAGCTCTTGTATTTTAATTTAGGTGTGCAATAAAGTATGTTCTACTTTATTCTATTCTATTTTTTCCTAAAATAAACAAAAACTGCGGGCATTTTACAAAAACAATGCATTCCAGCCAACCCAAGGCCTGCGTAAATTTAAAACATAATGTGCGTTGATGCTGTTTAATCAATGTAAAGAAGCTTAACCAACTTAGAAGGTAATTTAAGACTTTAAATTCATTTTTAAACACCGTAACTAACCTATTGAAAAGTACGCTTCTAATGACAAATCCAATTAACCGTCTGAAAAGAGCAATTGTGCTATTTGAATAAGGAGTTTTAAGGCGATGAAGTTTACTTACTAAAACTTCCAATTCATTATATTTGTCTAATTATAGTTCACTGTTTCTGATCGCAGATTATCCTTAATTCCTTACTAAAATTGTAAAAGCGAAAGTGAGTTTGTTTTATTATTTGTTTTTTACCTCTTCACGCCTTAACGGCTTAACCGATTTTAATGAATTTTAGTGCAGAGATAGTTGGGACCTAGGAGACACATTTTTTTAAAAGTGAGATACGAGGGAGAAAGAGGGAAGAAAAGGGAAAACTTAGCTTTGCTATTACAAATCAATAAGGCGCAAGGGCAAAAACTGCAGGTAGCAGATACCTGAAAATCAGGAAAGGGGAACTGTGTTACCCCGAATTAAACGCAAGCTAAGCCGCGGGCAAAAGCTAGTATAAAATAAAACTACAGCACATAGTCTATTCTGCTCTTTGTCTTAACCAACTACTACGATATTAAAAGTCATTTTTATGACACAATTTCTTCTGTAGTTTAGTAATTGCTTGAAGTTGGAAATTTCAAAAGATGAAAAAAAGACGGCTAGGTGCGAGGCGAACTCACGCACTTAAGGTTCTGTACAAACTTGCGACATAGACAGCCATATCTTTAACTCCGTAGACTTAAAGGATTATTTTTTTTGGAACACCAAGGGACTATAAGCCTAAGTAGGTATGGTTTTAATTACAACACGATACCTAAGATATAAGGTTTTGATAAGAACATGCTGTAAGGGTTCCGTTTTCAGAGCCTCCGCCTGCCGGGGTTGCGGGTTGTTCGAAAGAGATACCGCGGCCCCGGAACGTAAAGGGCAATAGAAGGAACATGGGTGGGTTTTAGTCAGTACAAGTCTGACATGCCCCCCGCTCCGCCCAGAGCGGGGGAAGTCATTGGATGATTTTCCACCCGGAAAAAAAGGGTTCAGTTTTATCCTTTTAACGTACGGAACTATAAAAATAGCTGTGCTTTGTTTTATTGCATAAAAAATAAGTAATTACTTAAGACCAAGTATGTACTTTAACTTGACTATAGATACGGGGGTAAGACTTTATTCAAAGCTTTACTTCTTCGTCTAGTCTGAAAATGCTAGAACTTTGGTTACATACATGCCTGGGCATGTGGAGATTATAGTGGAGGTCATGACCTTTCCTAGCTGAGGTTTTATTCTAAAAGAGTGCGCGCAATATCCGTAGTAATCCAATCGAGACGTTTTTTCTCAGGTAAATAGTGGCTTAGGTAAAATGAAATTGTGTGGAAATTAGACTTTGTCGGTTTTCAAGCAATCACTAGAATCCGAAACGAATTGTGTTACTAGTATTTAATCCTTTTAGCTACTAATGTTACAAAACGTTTAAACGAAATTATTCTTCAGAGAAAGAGAAATCTGTGTTTTTATCTCAGGATATTTCTGTTTGATCAAAAAGCAAATTCTCCCATCATTTTGTTTAATAAAGCTAATATTTATTACTCTGATATATCCTTACTATTATTATAAAAGCGAAAGTGTGTTGGTTTGTTTGTTTGTTACGTCTTCACGCCTGAATTTTGGTAGGTAGTTAGGTATTTTGGAGATAGCTAGGACCCTAGAGACGGACATAGGCTAATTTTGTTCTTATAGTGAGAAAAAGGGGAGAAAGAGGGAAGAAAATGGGAGTGAAAGAGATTTTTTTTCGATCATCACGTGGGTTAAAGTTAGCGTTAGGCGAAAGTAACTATGCCACGCGGACAAAGTCGCGGGCGGAAGCTAGTAAACTATATAGTAATATTTGCGTGAAGGATTAACAAACACACGTTCCATCAACTTTCGCATCAAAACAGTAAAGTAAGATGCAAGAGAAATCAATGTGTCTTATCTCGTAAAACCTTTAAGAAGCGGATGTCCTTAGAAATAATAGAGTCACAGAAAAATCCCTTTATTTATCAAAAAAGGAGGAGGTTCGACTTGTATATTTTGTACAATACTGGCTGTATTATAAAATGTAAAGGAATTGCTTTGTTGCTACGGCGTAGCACTCGTAGCTTTGCTACGCTGAAGCTACGCAACTTGCGTCACTACTCGTAGAACATTGATAAGAATTCTGCTGTATTTGATAAATGACGTCATTTAACATAGTCGTAACGAAACTTACATAACAAGCAATTATTTTTTATAATATTGAAATCTGATAATAATTAATTAATATGGACGTTGATAGGACTTCTATAATATCTTTCTCTATATAAGATCGTGATGTGAATCGGCACCTTTAATGATTAAATTCGAGATAAATAAAGATTTATGATTTTGATTTATTAATTGGATACAGAATAACTTAAAACAGAACATAATTAATTTTACAGTAGAAACTGTCTGCAACTTGCTTACAGCTTATAGTAGAAACAAAATAGACAGCAATTAAATTCACGCCTCAATAAATTTGATACAACAATAATTAAAATTGAGAATTCTCATTAGCTCTCTCATTTACATTACGCCTTGAGTTCAACGCCTCAGCGGTCTCAACTTCTTAGAAACTAATAAATTTACCTTCAGGATTATCTCTTAAGCAGTAAAATATTATAATCTGGATATAATACGATAATCTGACCAAAAACCTTCATAAAAATAATCTCTTACGTCTAGACGACCATAAACTACATTCAAAGAAGAAAAAAATCTATGAAAGAGGTTCTAATACTTATTTATATGAAGTAAAATATGAGTTCTAAATTCAAAAATTAATAGGATGACAGCTGCCTGTATTCAGTGGAGGATGAATGTCGAATGAAAAGACTGACGGATGGTTGTATAAAAACTGTGATCTAAGGCGTGTCACACACACGATCGGGTCGGCATGATTTAGCACAACCGGTCGGTAAAACAAAATATATGTTTGCGACACTAGCTCGTGAAGCAGATGAGTCTGGAAGTGAAGGCTGCAAACCAACAACCATAGCGCAAGATGAGATTTAGGTAAATCGATGACTTTCAATAATTGACGTTAGAACCGTCACGATTGACCTACGCGTTTGTTCTGGAGAGAGACAGTCGGCTAAAATGGTGTCTGGATGCGGAAAGAGGACGACAAGGTGATGTAGCACAACTTAGTAGGGATTCATGTCTAATATATGATTGCGATAGGCTGCGTTAATTAGTTGACTTGAAAAGACCGCTCGGCTAAGCTCAAATTTTGATCTACTGAGCCAAACCGAATATGATTAAAAAGAGTGAATAGAGAGAAAACCAAGAATGATTTGGGTAGGCTGTTTTCAGAAACAGCTTGCCGATTTTTTTGTGCCGACCCGAACAGTGCCAGTGTACAGCAACCTTAAAAAAACGAGCCTTTAATAAAGTGAGATAGCTGTAATTACGAAGTCTTGCCAAAGCCGGAACAGTCGTAAACCCTTCGGTAAATTAATGTCAGCAAATTGTAACAAGGGTATGTAAAGATCGGCATTTTGTGAACTAATGGTTGGTAACATTTTGTAGAGGACGCAGTAAGTTTATGATTTCAGTAAGATTAATACTACCTTATTACTGTCCCACGGATGGGAAAAAAAACTCTGCTCATGCTTGAAAAAAATGTATGGTATTATGGCTTAATCTTAGCGATTACAGATGTGTAATAAGAAGGTCTTTATAAATTGATATTTCGACGTATTTCCAAGATATAGGGTCTTGACAGACTGACAGACGTACAACAAAGTGATCCTACAAGTGTTCCGTTTTTTTCCTTTTAAGGTACGGATACTAAAATTCTATGACGGGCAGTATTTTTCTTTTTTATTAGTGCTCCATATTAAAGTAAGGGTCGAATAAACTGGCTCACCGTCCGTCCGTCTATTGACGACAGGCCGTGTCGACGGCACGTTAGTGTTGCACGCGCGCCTCATAGAGATGTCAGCAAAGCTGAGGGCCTGCCGGGGTTGCGGGTTGTTCGAAGGAGATACCGCGGCTCCGGAACGTAAAAGGCAATAGAAGGAACATGGGTGGTTTTTCGTCAGTACAAGTCTGAAACTCCGCCCAGAGCAGGGGAAGTTATTTGATGATTTCACCACCGCAAAAAATAAATAAAAAATGGGTCGATTAATTTTATAAATGTCAACCAAATTGGAGTTATTTACATAATAGACCATTAAGTCTTTTCGAAAATAAGAAAGAAGAATTTATTTCAACAATTTGGGTGAGCTCTTTATCATAAGATTATGTTCCTTGAAAGAATAACTATCAATAAATAACCACCATTATCTGTCTAGCCTTTTCTGAACTGTATTGGTGTAGATTCTGATCTTGTAAGGTTCGGTATCTTAAATGTTCGTTTGTTTTTTCGGCCTTAATCGCAACTGTGAAATCTGAATATATACAATCTATAAATATACACACACTAATAATAAAAATAAATATAAGTAGTAAATGTAAAATTATAGGGCGTCAAAAAATTCGTCAACAGGTAAAGTGCCCAGTAGGCTGGCAGCATTACCGCGTTCGTATCTTAAATACGATTATTTCAAAAGAAAGACACGCTAACTTGCAAATATATTATTAAACTAACTGTACCTACCGAATCCAACTACCCCCACCAATGTCCACCGTGTCCGCTAGTTAACTTATAACATATTTGTGTAGGTCATTAGGCAAAGCAATATAAACATCACATTTACAGTATGTTTAAGTAAAATTGTGTAGCGATGTTATTAATACACTAGCTTCCGCCCGCGACTTTGTCCGCGTGGCATAGTTAGGCTAACGTTAACTTTAACCCGCGTGATGATCGAAAAAAATATCTTTCTCTCCCCTTTCTCCCCCTTTTATAACTTAACAAAATAGTATATATGTCTCCAAGGTCAATTATCTCTGTACCAAAATTAATCAAAATCGGGTTGGCCATTTAGGCGTTAAGACGTAACTAACAAAAAAACTCATTTCGCTTTTATAATATTAGTAAGGATTTGTTTGGGTCATTAGACAAAGCAATCTAAACATCACATCTACAGTATGTTTTGTAAAATAGTGTAATATAAATAGTAGCAATGTTATAAATACACGATGATAAAATAATAAACAAGACAAATATTCATAATCATAGGGGGAGGCATAATACATAGACAAGGTTCCCAAACAATACATAAGTGTCCCTAAAAACGATGGTAAACAAGGCCTTTTCCCATTTATATTCAAATCCGCTTCGAACCAGCTATAAATACATCTGTATTTTGGACTATTTTGAATTGATTGTTAAACGCAATTTAAATTGTCAAAATCCTTCTAAGTAAACTTAGTAAATCTACAGCTTAATTTGCACGTTTAATTGCGAAGACGTATACAGGCTGTTTTTTTTTAATTTCGCGTTGATGGCCAAATCCGAAAATAGGATGTGGAAAAGCGAAAAGCATTTGAAGGAGTTTCGAACATGATTCGATTTTTGAAAAAATAAAGCAAACTGATTGGGAGCTTATAATGTGTCAAAAGCAACGTTTAAGTTGCAAGCAGGAGCTTGTGGCTACATAATCGATCTTTATGTTAAATCGCAATAGCCTAGGTTTGTCCGTGGATGGGTGATGACCCCTTTTTTTTGGGTGTATAATCATCAAATAACTTCCCCCGCTCTGGGCGGAGCGGGGGAAGTTATTCTTGGAAGTCAGGCTTGTGCTAACTAAAACCAAATAGTCGAATCGTTACAGGTATTCAGTGGCCTTAATTTATCACTTTGATGATTTGTTTCGTTGTTGAGAAATGGATTCTGTAAGAATTTTATTTGGATGATGTACCTGCACAAAAACCTGGAACCTACACAAAACCATTTTAACCTGATCTCTCTACTACGGTGTACGATTCGTAGTAGAGAGATCAGGATATTATAGCTTAAGATAGGTTAACCTGCCGTCGTGTGTACATAAAAAAATATTCTATTCTCTTCTATAAACTATAACAGCATATTTACAACAATTTAAAACAAAACTCAAAATCTTAAAGTAGTTAGTGCAGTTGCATTAAGTACTGCAAAACAAAAGTTGCTGATTGTTCCTAACAAAATGTTTTGGGTTTAGTTTTCCAAAACATTTTGTTTTGCATTGAGGCTCTGCTCAAAGGGGTGAGTGTTTTCATCCCTTTCACGTCACAAGCAGAGTCTCACCAAACAAACTTCGCCGGGTGAGTTCAAGTACAACTTTGAGTTAAATTACTGAAATATATAGTTATGTTATATTTTTAATTGTATGATTCTATTCTAGTGTAAAAAACAGGGGATAAGATTATTGAGGTTTATTAAAAATGACACAAGAAATACAAAGAAAATATAAGGCACGTATTTTGTAGTCGTACGCCAAAATTATACTGTTGCACTCAGGTCAGAAAAGTGACCCTTCAGCCCTCGCAACCTCCTGCCGGGTTTGCGGGTGGTTTGAAAGAGGTACCGCGGCCCCGGAACGTAAAGGGCAGCAGAAGGAACATGGGTGGGTTTTAGTCGGTACAAATCTGAAACTCCCCCCGCTCCGCCCAGAGTGTGGGAAGTTATTTGGTGGTTTCCCACCTCAAAAAATGGCTTTGCAACATTGTCCCAGACACTCTCTCACTCGCTCTTTCTCTTGCTCTCTGTCTTTCGTAAACCATACTTGAATACGTCATTTTCTGCATCCTAACTTACAGAGTGTAAAATATGCTCAGGTAGGTGTATACCCTTTTTCCGATAATACAGTTATATACCAAGACGTAGAGTTAATGGAGTACATACTAACATGCGAAGACTTCACATCTACACAAGTGCTATAAAAATATTTATAAATACACACATATTAAGCCTGTTATCGGCGAAGGGCTAAGCGAAAGCATATTTTGCCTGCTAAGCGTAGGTAAATGAACGTATATTTATGAAACAACAATCTTTAAATCAGTATACGTGATTTTGCAACAACCACGATTGATGTAATGTTTCTGGCGCCCGCAGCTTCGACCGCCTGATATCGAAAAAAAGTTATAGTAATAGTTATTCCAGACCATAATCTACCTCTGTGCCAAATTTCATTAAGATCCGTTAAGCCTTTTTGACGTAAAAGAGTATCAAACATCCATACATCCATCCTCACAAACATTCGCATTTATAATATTAGTATGATAAGGAATCTGTATACAGATTGAAATCAGAAAAAACAACAAATGCTGCAAACATTTAAATAAATGCTCTATTATTTTTATCTATATGACACCAACGAGGCGCATAGCAAAGAGGTCGGTGACAAGAAATACTTGTTGTAGTCTCCGTGTATTCTGTACTCTGTGTGTATACTAGGTTTAAGTAGATTGTGTGAAAACTGTTACTGTTATAAGGCTGTTTACACACGCGTATAGGAATGTTTATGTTATTACTAGCTGATGCTCATGTTTAGGTCGTAAAATTGAGCCACGGGATTGTGCTAACAGTTTTAAAATATCCTATGTGTTACTTCAGGTTTTTACTATATGCGTGACAAATTTAATCTAAATCCATTTCTTTAATATGTACACAAATTGCAATACTAAAGCTTATGTACAATGGCGAGCATAACCCAGAATTGGGTTTTCTTACAGCAAACTTACTCAAAATGAGGATATAATTAAACTAATGTGCATAAACCCGTTCGTTTTGTAGTTTTTGCGGCTATTAATCCCAAATGTTCTTCCATGCATCTTCAGAAACTTTCGTTGTAAGATAAAAGACATCTGGGATAGAGGGAAGCGGTTTTTGTTAAACAAAATATTTGGAATCAAGTTAATAATTTTCGTTTTATTTGTTTCAGGTAAATACGTGGTATATTGGTGCAAGAAGATGAATGAAAAAAATAAATCGCATGTTCGATCTAATTCAGCAAAGCTGAGCGGCAAAATCAAATGAAAGAATAATATGCCGCTAGGGTTATTTACCCACATGTAATTAAGTGATGAAAACAATGCCAAACGATTTTTTCGTCTCAGCACGTGGATGATGGATGCCGAAGTTTTTGATTAAATTAGTTTTTATTTAGAATGGACCTTATTTTTCAACAAATATGTTCACACTAGCTGTTCCACGCGGTTTCACCCACGCTGCTCAGCACCTGTTGGTCGTAGAGTGATGTTATATAGCCTATAGCCTTCCTCAAGAAATGGACTATCTAACACTTAAAGAATTTTCCAATTCCAACCAGTAGTCCTTGAGATTAGCGCATTCAAACAAACAAACAAACAAACAAACTCTTCAGCTTTATAATATTAGTATAGATGACGTCACATCAACATATTCAATATCAGGTTATGGTATCTCTTATCATACGGGAATCTACAATTCCTAGTTGAGAAATCAGCATAACCTGGTTTGTCTGCATTGCCGAATCAGAAGTGCCGACCCGAACATACGCCTCTTATAAGGCCGTAAACACGTTTACGGTATAAAAATAACTCAATAACAGTTTACTCTATTTCGTTTACTGTGTACATTCGTTATTTTGTTCCGATAACAGCAATAAACCTACAACACTCTGGCTTGGTCCCTATTTGAGTCTAGTTTACATACTAACCGCTGTTAGGTATTTCGCATGAAAACGGTCGTTCCAAAGGGTCTAAAATTGACAATTTCTACAACCATTTAAGCATAAAATATGCTGACAGGACGAGTAATAGGAACTTTGTCTGATGGAGAAAATAATGCTGAGCCGACTTCAAATAAATTGGGATAAGGGCAGCAGAACTCAAATTGCTGCAGTATCTCATACATAAAGCCACAAAACTCATATGGGACTAGGTCAGCCATGTCTACTGGTTGCGGCAGAGCTGTAGACCCACATTGTATAGTAAAAAGAGTCGCGGCAAACGGAGGAAGAAATGGCGGAACCCCTTGGATGGTTTTCTCGATAATTGGCGGAATAAAGTAGAAAGAATAAGAGGAGGCTGGAAAAAACCAGAAGTGGGACAGACTGAAAAAACACCAGAGATCAGGTTAAAAACACTGAGGCCAAGAGAAAGATGATGTTACAACGACATGTCCAGCTGCTTCAGCTGAACAAATAAATAGTTCATAACAGCTGCTTGGATTTCAAAATGGCGTCCAGGTGCTGGCCGTCGCCCCTCTTTACGTGAGATTCGTAAAATGTGGTTCTACAACAAGTACATCTTTGCCTAATGCTGCGGGCAAGCCATGCAAGATGTATGCCGTTCCGACAGCGCGTTAGTTACACGCGCGCTTAAAAGAGATGTCATCAAGACAGAAGGGCCTACCAGGCCACCGCCTGCCGGGGTTGCGGGTTGTTCGAAAGAGATAACGCTGCCCTGAAACATAAAAGGCAAAAGAAGGAACATGGGTTTGGATGGGTTTTAGTCAGTACAATTCTGACACTCCCCCACGCTCCTCCGCTCAGAACGGGGGAAGTTATTTGATGATTTATCATCCCCAAAAAAAAAGTCTTGATGTATGTTTTGTATCTTATTGATTGTGTTATTTAAGACAGTTACATACATATCATTACGACTAAAATCCCCGAAGAGTTTGGTAGAGATATACCCTTTTTTGTCGGCTAAGAAATCATCAAATAATATCCCTCCCGCTCCGCCCAGGGCGGGAGATTGAGACTGTGTCAGAATTATACTGACTAAAACCCATCCAGGTTCATTCTTTTGCCCTTTGTCTTCCGGGGCCGCGGTATCTCTTTTAAATAACCCGCAATCCTGCTATTTATGCAATTGGAGATGTCCCATATATTGTGTTAATAGGAGACAAGCTTATTGTTATCAATCCGGCGCACAGATTAACAGAGGATTGTCAACGTGGGTACCTAATTAAGTAATTACCTTTGTAGTGAATCACAGACAAGGAAGCTGTCACTACCAATCCTCTTAGTGTAATTCCTCTCTTTTTACAACATCCACAAGGAATTCGTAATACAATCAATATTTGCAAATCCTCTTACTACACAGTAAACCGAAGAAAAGTTCTAGGGAGGCCGTTTTGATCGCTACCGAAGATATTTAAATAGAAGGTGTAACATTTATAATTTAACATTTCGACGGCACGGTTGGCGCAGTCGCTAAACGATCGACTGCCGCGCTGCGTGTCGCGGGTGCAATCCCCGCACGAACAATATTTTTTATAAACGCGACCCCCAATATGGAATGGTCTTAAAATTTACATCGAAAAACGCACCGGGAATTGTCGCAAATTGTCTTATATGTATGGGAAAACTTAAAGTCTAACAAACAATCTTACCAAGGGGAATCGTATTACCCAGTACTAACTGGGTTGTAGAGGTCAGATAGGCAGTCGCTCCATGTAAAATACTGGTATTCACCTGCAACCGGTAGACAGGACCGAACCCAACACAAAAAGTGGTCAAGTGCGAGCCGGACTTACGCACTGAGGGTTTCGTACAAACTTGAGTATATAGTTTTATATTACAACTCAATACCTCCACTTTTTGGGATAAAAAGCCTTGACAGACCGACACACATACAGACAGACAAACGCACGAATAACAATGTGATCATAAGGGTTCCGTTTTTTCCTTTTAAGGTACGGAACCCTAAAAAGGCTAAGCTAATGATGATGATGTGTTAAAACCACAAAAAAAATGAATTTCTAACAACAATAAAACATATTTTTTCATTTGGTTGGTCTGAGACATTACAAGAGAGGTCCTGGGTTTATCATGGTACTTCTATCCTGTGTTTCCCAGCAATAGACAAGAAGAAAAAATCGTCATGATCAACTAATTGTAACTTATTTAATAATAAGGTCTGTCCAGCATCATTAAACCGCATTTATGTCGATAATTTTCGAGAGACTTTTTTTTAAAAACTCTGGCCCACACTAGGAATTTCTCCTGTATCGTGGGTGCGTTTACAAACATTTAAATTCACATACACAAACAGAAAAAACCCGAAACAACTAACTCAAGGCTATACAAATATTCGAATTCGAATCGAACCCGCGACACGCAGCGCAGCAGTCGATCGCTCAGCCACTGCGTCAACTTTTGTTCGACTATATTTCCAATGCGCGATTTTTAACTCTTAAATGTGTTTGCTTTCAAACAATACAATAATAGAATAAAGTTCCGAATATGACCCAATTTCGAAATCCTCGTTCATAAGCTTTGTTCTGATATTTTGTTGCCCCTTGCAGCCAACGAAATCTGCAATTTCCGCAATTTCAGAAATTTCAGTTTGAGCTAGCTTTTGTAGTTTGTTGAAAGATTTATTTTACGGTCAGAATATACATTTCTGGCGAATTGCTGTAAATAAATTAATGAAA
The DNA here is from genome assembly GCA_958449745.1 of Ochropleura leucogaster. Lineage (NCBI taxonomy): Eukaryota > Metazoa > Arthropoda > Insecta > Lepidoptera > Noctuidae > Ochropleura > Ochropleura leucogaster. The sequence continues at coordinate 5,516,275 of OY288223.1, read as the reverse complement.
AAATCACTCTAGTGTAATAGACGTTTTCAACTCAAAAATAATTTATTTAAGAAACTTTTGGTTTTCTATCTAAAAACATACAGCAAAGTCAACAAAAATAATAAACATTCATGATTTGTATGGTTCCGTATCTCAAAATGAAAAAAAACGGAACCCTTTATTAGATCACTTTGTTGTCTGTCTGTCTGTCAAGACCCTTTATCTCAGGAAAGCGTGGAGGTATCGAATTCAAATTAAAACATTTATTCAACTATATGGATGGTGCCTTTTGTGCTGCGAAAAATCAACCCTATAAGTCTATGCAGTCAATAAATATGGCTGACTCACTCTTGGCCAGTATTTAAGAAAAAATGTACCTATTGCATAGATGCTATAGAATTTTTTATAGCCTGGTTTCTAATCTTCTTTGCTAACCATAAATTATTTTCAAACTGCTAGTAGATCTAAAATAGTAAAAAAAAACATGTGAATATAAAAGTATCAAGATAACAAAATAATTAAATTAAACTAAATTTCAGACCATGTACATAATCTATATATATAAAAGGAGAACTGACTGACTGACATATCAACGTACAGCCGAAACTACTGAGGTTAGGAATGTGAAATTTTGCACACGGCTTCCTATTATAATGTAGGGGAGCACTAAGAAGGGGTTCTTGGAAATTTTACCTTTAAGGGGGTGAAAAGGGGGAATTTTGTTAGTATGGAAAATCTTATTACTTGTGTTAATAAACATGAAACTTGGCACGAACATCTATCTAAATAAATTATGAAGTTTGGCATTTTTTATTTTTCCAAATTACCTCTTGAGAGGGGTTGAGGGGGTGTGAAAATTTGTATAGAAGAATTTAGATACATGCAACGACATCTATTGGGCCAAAATGGTACTATCGATCAAAATATATGCGAATTTAAAGTTTTCAAAGTGTTTTTCAAGTTTTATAAGTTTTGAAAAATCGAGAGCATGCTACGGAGAACTGACCATGGGAGAAACAGGGCTGGGTAATGAAGTTAACTACGATGTGTTTGCCTTAGAATCATAGAATCATTTGAATCATATCAATGAGAATTCACTAACTGAGGAACAAAAGTTAGTGTACAATGAAATTATTTCAAGTACACATGAAAACGAGGAAAGAATTTTCTTTTTGGATGCCCCAGGTTGGACTGGTAAGACTTACCTCATCAATTTACTCTTGGCAAAGATTAGAAGTACTCGTGGAATTGCCTTAGCAGTCGCGTCTTCCGGGATCGCCGCTACGTTATTGGAAGGAGGCCGAACGGCGCACCCTGCTTTGAAATTACCCCTTTTTTTTTCGGGTGGGAAATCATCCAATGACTTCCCCCGCTCTGGGTGGAGCGGGGGGGCATGTCAGACTTGTACTGACTAAAACCCACCCATGTTCTTTCTGTTGCCCTTTACGTTCCGAGGCCGCGGTATCTCTTTCGAACAACCCGCAACCCCGGCAGGCGGAGGCTCTGGCAAGCCCCTCTGCTTTGCTGACTCTCTTTGAGGCGCGCGTGAAACACAAACGCGCCGTCGACACGGCCTGTCGTCAATCGACGGACGGACGGTGAACTACCCATTGCTCACCGCCCACAGGCCCGCATCTACGGTGGCCGGGAGTCGTCTCGAGGCGCCCGGCGCCATGGGCGTCTCCCGCGGCGGCTGGGTTGGGCAGATGTTCTCTCCCTCAAACGCCCGGCCACCTCCTTTGCTAGCATTACTGCTTCGCAGAAGGTGGTGACCGCTTCCCATTCCCTCTCGCTCCGGACCATGGCCTGAACCAGGGCCGGACGCGAGAGATCGCCGCCGCCGATCACCTCTACGAGGGCACGGCGGTGCTCCGCCCACGCTGGGCAGATCGCCACTGTGTGCTCCACCGTGTCCTCCGGGCGATCGTCACAATGGTGACACCCGGGCGCTTCCTCCCGCCTGATGATGTGCAGGAACCTCCCGAAACTTCTGCGTCCGGTGAGGACCTGCGTCAGGCGGTAGGTGAGGACGCCATGACGCCTCTCCAGACACTCCTTGAAATTACCCCTTAATTTGTCTAACGTAGAAACTCCAATGTGTAACATTTCAAAGGGTTCCCTCTATCTGGCAGAAACTTGATGCTCCGAAATTTATTTGGCATAACACACTTAGCATAATTTTCTTTAATCGAACATTTTAAAGGCATAAAATTTATTTGGTATAATTATCGTTTGGCATAATGTTTAAAACTTCGAATTAACAATGGCATACTTTTAAGATGGCAGAATTACATTTAGTATAATTACGATTCGCAGAGTTCAAATTTCGCATAATATATTATTTGGTATAATTTCACTTGGCATACTATGCAGCCGGCAGTAATGGCTAGGTTAGGTTAGGTTAAAACTGTGACCTCCTACGCACGAGCCGAGCGAGCGAAGCGAGCGGTGCCGCGGCAGCGGCCGGCGAGTGCCAGAAATGACTTGCGTTAATAGAAAAAAGAGATTGTTTTAAGTAGGTTACCCGGAACTGAACTATTTAGATTAGGATACCTAATTATTTATTGAATTCAATGACATTATCACAAATTCAATTAAACAATAACTAAAATAAATGACATTATTTTAAAGAAATAATTAATCAAAATAAATGACAACTTATAATGACAAAGATGACCCTAACTATAAACTTTCTACGATATGACAATTCTGTCGTTTAATGATCATCGATATAAAATATATTATGCCAAAAGACGATTCTGACTGTGAACTTTCTGCGATATGATGTTTCTACTTTTTAAATATAATGGATATGAAGTTTATGCCTAGAGATGATTCTGACTTACAAAATTATGAGTTTAGAATGTATGATAAATGAGTGTCTGCTAAACTATTTTCTGCGAAGTGAAGTTTATGCCATCCGTTGTTATGCAAAATAAAATTATGACATAAAAAGTTCTGCTATAAAGGGTGGACCCCATTTCAAAGCAAAGCAATCTTGCCGAAGTATTGCGTAAAGCAAAAATAATAGTCTGGGATGAAAGCACTATGGCGCACAAAAGAGCTATTGAAGCGTTAAATAGGACTCTACAGGACATAAGAAACAACAATTCTTTAATGGGTGGTATGACAGTGTTGCTAGCTGGCGATTTTCGTCAAACTTTACCAGTAATACCAAAAGGAACGCGCGCTGCTGAAATTAAGGCATGCTTTAAAAGATCTTATTTATGGCCCTTTACGAAAATTCTAAAAGTGACTAAAAATATGAGAGTGCATCTGAGAGGGGACGTCTCTGCTGGCCATTTTTCAGATCTTCTACTTAAAATAGGAAACAGCACGTATCCAGAAACAGACGGGTTGATAGCTATAACAGATGAATTATGTAGTGTAGTAACTACAGTCGAAGGCCTTATAGAAAAAATGTATCCAGATGTAGCTCAAATAAAGGACAAGCCTTTAGAATGGCTACGTGAAAGAGCTATAATGACACCTAAAAATGACCAAGCAGCAGTAATTAATGATATTTTGCTGAAATCATTTGACGGCACAGAAATGGTATATAATTCAATAGACACGGTGGTAAATACAGACGAAGCAGTCCATTATCCGGTTGAGTTTCTGAACACTATTAATCCAGCCGGACTTCCATATCATAAAGTAACACTGCGCGTGGGCACACCTGTGATGTTACTTAGAAATTTGAAACCCCCAAAACTATGCAACGGTACTAGGCTACAAGTAAAAGCTTTGCATCGTAATATTGTTGAAGCTACCATTTTAACTGGGTCTTCCCAGGGAAAAACAGTCTTCATTCCACGTATTCCATTAATCCCGAACGATCTCCCTTTCGAATTCAAAAGACTTCAGTTCCCTTTAAAAGTTTGCTTTGCGATGACGATAAATAAATCACAGGGTCAAACCCTTAAATTTGCAGGAGTTGACTTGCGACAGCCCTGTTTCTCCCATGGTCAGTTCTACGTAGCATGCTCTCGTGTGAGCTCATCTTGCAGCCTGGTCATATTGGTAACACCCTCCAGAACGACCAAGAATGTAGTCTATAAAGAAATATTATAAAAACTTAATTGTTTTGTTATAGCCATTAACCCGCATATTTCTGGATACATACTGTTTCCTATTTTTAGATGTCATTATAGCTCTTTCACGTAGCCAATTCTTCCATACAAAAACTGTCAGATGTCAATAAAAATTATCTATCGATTGAAAAATCAGCCTTCGAATTATTTAGAGGAAAGTACGAAACTCACGCGGACGAAGTCGCGGGCAAAGTGCTAGTAATTATTATAAATATGAAGTTATATAATTTGCACACGAATAAATGTTTTCAGTATTTTTGAGTCCTGTTTGTCTGCAATGACTTGCATAGGATGCTGTTAAAGCTACCCTGGACCCGACTTAACAACAATGGGAGCGGCTTGCGCTCTATGACATGGATGCCATCTACCCTGGCCTCAGCAAACATACCCGAGGCACTACAAAAGCGGGGTACAAAAGCACATGAACTATAATTTGCCCACATCGCTGTCAATAGCAAAAATGTCATGAAGGTTTGATAGCAATACTAATTCTGTAGCTAAAAACAAACCAGCTCTCTGGTCACGTAAAGAGACAACCAACCACGTGGCTCCGTCAATCGATCAATTCATCTTAGAATTTATTTGTTTCGTTTTTATAACTTCGTGTATATGTTAAAAAAAACATTGTACAGAGGCGGACTTCACGCCTTGGGCATTTTTTACCAAAAATAATAATGGTAATTTTGGGGAAAGGAATCTTGTGAATAATAATCGCAATTAACAATTAAAACACATTTGCTGAATGACTCAGAATGACCAATCACTAAGTATGTATACAGTTCACTAAATAAAAATTAGAAAGATATAAATTATAGAAGAAACCAATAACGACTTAACCCTTTCGCATCGAGTAGCAAATTGGGAGCTCTCAAAGACCCAGAAGAGCTCTCGATGGCCAACCAAATGGTAGGGTTGAGGGGTCAAGTGGGGCTCTTTGTCACATTATATAGATGCCATTAAATGCATCATTATTGGCACCAAGGGAGCATTTTTATCAGAATAAGATTGAAGGATTTTAGAGAATATTTATTAATAATTAGCTTTTGCAGGCGGCTTCGCTCGCCTTAAATTCGGGGTAACACAGTTCCCTTTTCATGTTTTTTTTTTTATTGAGAATGAACTCACTCTTGACCTCGATCTCGCCTGATGGTAAGCGACAGATGAGGTCTACGATGGAGCGAGCGAGCCCAGAAGATGCCTATTGATTCTTGTTTTGAAGGCAGACGGGTCGTATGTGGTAGGGAACACAGAAGTCGGTAGAGAGTTCCACACCTTGGCCGTGGCACAATAAATGTTGAGGAAAAGCGCTTAGTACGACAAGACGATATATCGACCAAGTGCGGGTGGTACCCTGCCGTGCGTCTGGTAGCCCGGTAGTAAAACGGAGATGGTGGGATCAGGTCATGGAGCTCCAGCGCACACTCTCCGAAGTACAATCTGTAGAAAACTGACAAGCTGGCAACGTTACGCCTATACGTCAGGCTATGAAGCTTGGACACAAGCATCTCATCGCCTATGAGCCTTTTGGCTCTGCGTTCCACCGAGTCGAGTGCAGCGAGCTGGTATTTTGCCGAGCCATCCCATGGGTGGCTGCAATACTCCATACAGGAACGGACTTGTGCTTTATACAAGTAACAAAGCTGTCCAGGTGTGAAGTATCGCCTCACCTTATTTAGGATGCCCAGCTTTTTAGCTGCAGTCTGTACTTTTATTTGCAGCTACTTGCTACCTGTAGTTTTTTCCCTGTTCCTTCTGTTGCCCTTTACGTTCCGGGGCAGCGGTATCTCTTTCGAACAACCCGCAACCCCGGCAGACGGAGGCTCTGGCAAACCCCTCTGCTTTGCTGACATCTCTTTGAGGCGCGCGTGTAATACGAACGCGCCGTCGACACGGCCTGTCGTCAATCGACGGACGGACGGTGAGCTACCCATTGCTCACCGTCCACAGGCCCGCATCTACGGTGGCCGGGAGTCGTCACGCGGCGCCCGGCGCCCGGGGCGTCGGTTGGGTAGATGATCTCTCCCTCAAACGCCCGGCTTCCTCCTCTGCTAGCATTACTGCTTCGCAGAAGGAAGTGACCGCTTCCCATTCCCTCTCGCTCCGGACCATGGCCTGTTTCAAGGCCGGACGCGAGAGATCGCCGCACTAGGGCATGGCGGTGCTCCGCCCAAGCTGGGCAGATCGCCACTGTGTGCTCCACCGTGTTCTCCGGGCGATCGTCACAAAGGTGACACCCGGGCGTTTCCTCCCGCTCGATTATGTGCAGGAACCTCCCGAAACTTCCGTGTCCGATGAGGACCTGCGTCAGGCGGTAGGTGAGGATGCCATGACGCCTCTCCAACCACTCCTCAAAGAGCGTTTAGGCTGTGCGTTGACATATCAGTCAGTCTCCTTTTACCTCTATCTATCTTTATATCTTTACCTTTTGTATTCTGTGCCTACAAATAAATCACTAACACTTTTCAAACAACCTTTTTTTACAAACAAATCTACTTTCAACAAAACTTTCCAAACTTTTGCAAATCACACACTTAGATCTAAACTGGGATAATTCAAAAAAGTTAATATTTCAGGAGCCAAAAAAACTGTTTGTATTACTATGAGGAGTTTTGAACATTACATTTATTTTCGATCTTAGATAGCTTGTAAAATTACACTGTTTGTAAATTTTGTTTTGTTAGATGCGCGTACTAAAGATCTGTTTTCAGACTAAAATCAACTGATAGTTGCTTGCCATTGTTAAAAAAATATAACATACTTACCCTACCGTGTTTGTTTATTTATGAGACAGCAGTGTTTGTAAAATGTAACCCACACCTATTCGAATCACTGTAATCTAAACTAATGAAATTTGTGCCAAAACACATAACACTGCACTTTACACAAAATGTTTTCTGGGTATGACACCCAGAATATACAACAAAATACCTAAGCCCATAAGAGAGAAAAAAGAGTTGAATGATTATAAAAAGTCCTTATTCAAATATTTAACTGAAAAGGCACTATCATATTAAAGAGTATCTGGATGACGATACAAGCTCAATGGATACCTAATTAATGGTGATTTTCCTATAACTATTAAATAAGCTATTATTTTTAGGAAAAAAAAATATTGTTAACAAAAAATGTTAAATTTAATTTGTTTTTTTAGTTTTAAGGTAGATTGCTGCTAACGCCTTTATAATTTAATTTTAATTTTGTTAAATATTTGTACGCCGCTTACAGCAAAACATGGAGACCTACTTTGCATTTACACCTTTTACACCTATGTTTAACAAATAAAAACCTTTGACTTTGAAATGATTACCGAGCATTTAAAGGGTTGTTGTACATACGTCACAAAGTAAATTCGTCACGACAAAAAGTATGTGTAAATTTGTCACAATTCTAATTTATTTTCAATATATTAATTTTGTTTATTGTAAATTCGTCACATAGGTTTTATTCGCACCGATAGCAAAAAAATAAACAAGAAGTAGAATAAAATGTTGTAGGTAACTACTAAAAATGTACGATTACTGAGTTGTCTCCATTTAGATCTTGTTGTGAGAAATAATCTTCAAACTTCTAATAAATCAAACTTGAAACAGAATATACTGTTAAAAAGTTCTAAAAGAACTATTTAAAAAAGCACTTTCTAGAACTTTTCCAGTTTCTTAAGTGAGCGATCACTTTAGAAACTGGTAACAATGGAATCATAAGGTCGCCTAACGAGTTCTTCAGATGTATTGAAGAGATTCTTAAAAAGATATCTGATTTATATCAACAACTTTTTTCCTTCAACATTTCACATTATATGTATATTATAGGTTTGTTTTAAAGATATTATTCCAAGAAACGAAAAAAAAAATACATTTATAATTTTCATTTTTAAGTTCCTTTGTTTATATATTATCGTTTAAACTGAGTGACTTTAAGCTGCAACTTTAAACGAAATTAATTATTGTCTTAATTTTCGAAGTCGTTTTTTGCACACAAGCAATAAAAATAAAAATTGGTATGGGGCCACCTCGGAAGTTTACTCATTCAAATAAAAATATTAAAAATCCGTTAAATATTGACGCAGCAATCGCGTATAAAGAAACATAAATAAGCACAGTCAAATTAATAACCCCCTTCTTTTTGTAGTTTTTTTTTTAATAAAACATCACAATACATAACGATCATTACATATTGGCGTATTACTAGAGCTCGTAAAAACGCGCTTCAATAGTTTTTCTGTTTTTATTTTATACTTACGACAAGATGTAAAAAAACCGGCCAATTGCAGGTCAGACTCCCGCACCGAGGGTTCCGTACAAAGTTGTGATATAAACTTCCATATTTTGTGAGACTGGGTTGATTTTTACACACCTCCAAAGTGTGTTCCACAAACTTAATTACCTATATATACGTTTATAATTTCAACTTCATACCTCCTCGCGTTCCCGAGACAAAGGGTCTTGACATACAGACAAATAGATAGACAGACGGACACCAAAGTGATCCTATAAGGGTTCCGCTTTTTTCCTTTTGAGGAACCCTAAAAATCGTACTCCGATACTTATTACTACTTGGTCACAAATCGTTCTGTCTAGTGTCACATGATCACTTGTCAGGGAACATACATGTACAAAAATCGCATAATTTTTGTTCGAAATTATACCCAATGTCCGCGCTACAAGTTTTTTAAGAACCTGCCAACACGAACAAAGACACTCGGCTGTACTTATTAATTCAAATGAACAAACAACACAAAACTTTATACTTTATCTGTACGTCTTGTTACGAATAACGTAGGCACCGACGTTCCTACTCGCTAAGTATACACTTTGTAGGAAACCTCTTCAAAATAAGCTTGTACTTAAAACTTACTGGGAACGAACACACTTGACAAAATGAGTACCTATTACTGTTTCTTTCATATATAAAATATGACTGTTCACGAAAAAAGAAATTGCAAAGTGCTTTATCTAAAAGTTTTATATTGTAATATTATAAGGACATTACACATATCACTATCTATACTATATACTATACTATATAATATTATAAAGCTGAAGAGTTTGTTTGTTTGTTTGTTTGAACGCGCTAATCTCAGGGACTACTGGTTGGAATTGGAAAATTCTTTTAGTGTTGGATAGTCCATTTCTTGAGGAAGGCTATAGGTTATATAACATCACGCTACGACCAACAGGTGCTGAGCAGCGTGGGTGAAACCGCGTGGAACAGCTAGTATAAAATATGACTGTTCACGAAAAAAGAAATTGCAAAGTGCTTTATCTTTAAGTTTTATATTGTAATATTATAAGGAAATTACACATATCACTATATAGTATAAAACAAACACTACGCAAGAGATTCGAAGTGGTTTTTTTAACAGATATATATTCAAGAGGAAGGTTTGTATGTATAGTATTAGTATCTACATTACATACGTGTGAAGCCGAGGCGGGTCGCTAGTATATAAACTAGCTTTTGCCCGCAGCTTTGCTCGCATCCACTCCACATTTTAGGGAAGAAGGGGATAAGATAGAGATAAAAAGTAGCCTATATCACTCTCCATCACTTCAATTATCTTCACTTGAAAAACACGTTTATTAGTCGCTACGTTTTGCCGTAAGAGACGGACAAACAGACAACACACACATACACATTTTTCCATTTATAATATTAGTATGGATTGGGGTCGGCGCAACATATTTTGTTTGGCATAGAGGTAGATTATGGTATTGAATAACACATACGATACTTCTTCGATATCATGCGAGCGAAGCCGCGGGCGCCAGCTAATGGAGAAAACGAATAAATGAATAGAAAACCCTTAAATACACGAGGAACGGTATCCAAGAAAAAACAATTAAAAGAAAGACATTTCACTTCTAAGTCAGTGATAAGGTAAAGGGATAGTTAGATACACGAACCTTCATTTATTTACTCTATTAACGATACCATCAACTTTTAATTAAGAACAATATGCCCTTCACCATTCAATTAGTAAAAAAGAATTTCTTCAATCAACGAGGTAATAAAACGTAGTTCATTTGTCTCTATCTTGTTTTTATTCTTTGAATATTTGTGGTAATAGACAATGTCCAAGGATATGGAAAACGATTAGGTTTTATTATCAATTACTTGTCGCCCGCGTGTTATCGATAAAAAATGTGTTCTATGTGTTATCCAAACTATAATTTATCTTTGTGCCAAATTTCGTCAAGATCCAATCAGCCGTTTTGACGTGAAAGAGTAACAAACATCCATACATCACAAACATTTGTATTTCTTATATTAGTAGGAAGTACAATAGCTAGCGCCCGCGGCTTCGCCTGAGTGATATCGAAAAAAACGTATCTTATGTATATGTATGTGTGCTTCAGACTATAATCTACCTCTGTGCCATATTTCATCAAGATCAGTTTAGCCGTTTTGACGTGAAAAAGTAACAAACATCCATACATCCATTCTCACAAACATTCACATTTATAAAATTATTATAAAAGTAGGATATGATTACCTAATATGCACATGAATTCAAAAAATCAGAGATCCGTGACTGGGGTTCAAACCCGTTACGTATGACATGCTCACACAAGTCCAGCGGCCACACAACTAGACTATCACTGCTCACTATTGATTTTTTCTCTTCTCAAATTACAGTTACAATCCCGTAGCTTCCCTACAACGTAAAAAATGTAACGGCGGCGTTTGTATTTCACAATCCGGCTTTAACCTGCAACATCTGCGGTTTCTCTCGGCAACCGTCCACAGAATTCTTGCCAAAGACATAAAGCTCGCTTGAGCAAATTCTTCAAAAATAAATGTGATACTTGCTCAGTCACTGGAAAAGCCGATTTGTGACCACATACAGCGTAGAAAACACCTGTCGGGTAGGTAAGCCCACGTTTTTTAGGGTTCTCAAAGGGAAAAAACAGAACCCTTATCGGATCTCTGGTTTTATCTCGAGAACAGGTAAAGGTATCGAATTGATATTAAAACCATATACTCAAGGGGTTCCCTCTATCTGGCAGAATCTTGATGCTCCGAAATTTATTTGGCATAACACACATAGCATAATTTACTTTAAACGAACGTTTTAAAGGCATAAAAATTATTTGGTATAATTATCGTTTGGCATAATGTTTAAAACTTCGAATTAACAAAGGCATACTTTTAAGATGGCAGAATTTCATTTACCTAGTATAATTTATTATATATTATTTGGTAAAATTTCACTTGGCATACTATGCAGACGGCAGTAATGGCTAGGATAGGTTAGGTTAAAACTGCGACCTCCTACGCACGAGCCGAGCGAGCGGAGCGAGCGGTGCCGCGGCAGCGCTCAATTACAAGTCATTGATAAATGAGTGTCTGCTAAACAATTTTCTGCGAAGTGAAGTTTATGCCATCCGTTGTTATGCAGAATAAAATTATAACATAAAACGTTCTGCTATAAAGGGTGGACCCATACTCAAGTCTACTACTAAGCAGAAGACAATTAATATGGCCATAACATGACCTGCTTCTCCCTATCGTGTCAAATGTAGATAAGACGAATCCTGTATTTGCTATCTACACGGATTTAACAGAGGCTTTCGATTATGTCGATTATCCTCCACGGGCAAACTAGACTTTAAAAAAAAAAAGTAAATTTAATCCTAGTAATATTATGAACGCGAAAGTTTGTGAGGATGTATGTAAGTATGTTTGTTTCTCTGTCACTCTAAAACTACTGAATGGATCAAATGAAATTAATAAGGCCCAACTGCAAAAAATACAGGTAGCAGGTACCTGCAAAACAGGAAAGAGGAACTGTGTTACCACGAATTTAACGCGAGTGAAGCAGCGGGCAACAGCCAGTAGCTTATATATCAAAATAGAACATAGTCTAAAATTCATAAAATATATTTTATATGTAATCACGGGGAGCAGCTAGTATAAAATAAACTTATTTTAAAACGTATTTGCCACTCAATCACTGAGGATGCGGAGAAGCAACAATAAAAAAGAAAAATAATAATTTTGGTAGATCCATCACTAAGTAATCCTACAAACTGAATTATGGAATTTTTCTTCCAAGTGACACATTAGCATTTGTTTTTTCTTCTATATTTAAAAATAACTTTGTAGAAGTTCTAATAATAAATACATTTAAAATATCTTACATATTAGGGCAAAACCTGCCGAGATTTCTTCGTAGGGCCCAGATCGTAATGGAGAGGGGTACCCACCTCCCTTAATGACAATGTCGTTAAGAACAATTTTAATCAAAATGCTTTGCCATATTTAATTAATATAAGTATTAGTTTATTTTTAATTTAATTAACGTGTATTTTTGTTTTTTCTTTTTGTTTATTGTATAATTTGGTGTCTTATAGCATCGTATTGGACTTGTCTGTAAAGGTGCTATAAATTAGTGGTAAATAAATAAATAAATAAATAACCAGGACTTGGCACACGAAGTTGTTGACATGTGGAATGTGAACTCGGCTATCATTGTGCCGATTGTCGTAACGGCTAATGGCCTAATTGCCAAGAGCCTCGACCAACACCTGAAGAGGCTCTCGTTAGGCAGCTGGATCAAGGGCTTGATACAGAAAGCGGTACTCCTGGACACGGCTCGTATTGTTAGGAGGTTCCTTTCTCTGGAGCCTTGACCGCCGGTAGCTTGGACCCTGTTCCCGATACCGGTGGTCTACTATTGTTATATTTTTAAATGATTTTTTTTGTGTTTAAAGAAATATTTAAAAATGTAGTTATATGTTGACAAAACAATAAATGAACGAACAATACATTAAATACTGCTGGCTGGAAACAACTGAAACTGAAACTGAATAACTCTACTACTGAACTAACTCAAATGGTTTGAGTTAGAGCATCAAAGCATTCATTATCAAATAGGCGAGTGTATATTTAGACACTGTGTTTATTTTTAGACTATCAAAGAGCTTTGATAGTCTTAAATAAGCTAACAACAGTCCGGCCACAGGAATAATAACTGTGAACAAACTGTACTGTAGGATATACGCTAGATTACTGCAATAAAAGCGCATATAATACTTTTAAGATTATACTAGCTTTTGCCCGCGGCTTCGCTCGCGTTAAATTCGGTGTAACACTGTTCCCCTTGCGCCTTATCGATTTGTAATAGCAACGCTAAGTTTTCCCTTTTCTTCCCTCTTTCTTCCTCACATCCCACTTTTTTTTAAATAGCCTATTTGCGTCGCCTGGTTCCCAACTATCTCTGTACCAAAATTCATCAAAATCGGTTTAGCCATTAAAGCGTGAAGAGGTAACAACCAAACTTACTTTTGCGTTTATAATATTAGTAAGGATATTATATTTTAAAGATACATCTCACACTTCCTATTCCATTTCTAGTTTTTATTTAAAATGACCTGAGTATTGGAACGTCATGGCCAACCAGTCGGCATTGGTTAAGGTATAAAATCTCTTACAGTACTTACCCATTCCAAATCGTGAAGAAGAATGGGCAAGAAACGCCATGGAAACAATAAAGTTACATATTACTCAGCCTTGGGTAACTTAAAAGATAAAGACGTGTTCATTGTAAAATCTAAACATATTCTAGAATCACAATATGAAAATAGTCTTCAATCTTTTTTTTGGAATCTCATTAAAAAAACTTTTTAGAATGTTCTTTTATCCTAAAAGTTTGACAAGTCGTTTTTAGGGTTCCGTATCTCCAAATAAATGTGATTAAAAACTTAATTGCAGTTGCTTAACCAACCAACCCATCTTTAAACAGCAAAGTTAAGTTTGTCCTTCAATATTGTTTTTACCGTCGTGTCCGTTTCCGACTTCCGAAGTGTCAACATCTACGATCTATCGTGCCGTAAACGAATCACAATTAAAATATATATCAGTTCACAATTCCTAGGATAAATTGCTTGGAAACAGTGATTAGTGTATAGTGGACTGTGTGAGCATCAAATCACCACAGGATATTGGAGAAAATAGAAAAATCAAGATTCTAATAAATCACATTTGAGGTTAGTTGAACAAGAATAACCATAGTCAAATAGAGTAACGTCATCGTATCATTCATTCACGAACGGACAGTTGACATTCGGGGTTGACAGAAATAAAAAATAATTGGTAAACTACGTTCCGTTCTACAAAAATGGAGGATCAATTTCAAATGTTGTTCGATAAAATGAAAATCGAGTTAAAAAATCAAACAATTGAACTAACGGAAACTATTACGGAAACTGTCATGTGTAAAATGGAAGAAAAATTAAAACCAATTATAGAAGAAAATAAAATTTTGAAAGAAAATGTAGAAAAGCTACAAAATGAAATTAATTACTTGAAAAGGGAAAAAAGAAGCAAAAATATAGTTATTTTTGGTCTAAAGGAGAGCGAAAATTCAACCCCAGAGCTCCTTTTGAAGGTCAGTGAAGTAATCCAGAAAGACTTACAAATACATATTGGCGAAACTGATGTAAACAACATATACCGGATTGGAAAAGCGAAAACTGATAATCCGAGGCCGATTATTGTATCCTTTGTTAGTAATTTAAAGAAGATCGAGGTAATGTCAAAGAAAAAGTCATTGAAAGAATTATATGTTACTGAAGACTACCCAAAGGAGGTTCTAGAAACGAGGAAAACCCTACAGCCAAAACTAATAGAAGAAAGAGAAAAGGGAAACTTAGCCTATATTAAATATGATAAGCTAGTAGTTAAAGAAAATAATTCGAAGAAGGACAAAAGGAAAAGAGAAACATCAATGTCACCTCAATGTAACTCACAGCCTAGGAAACTGACCTCAACTGCGACAAACCGAAAAAATGCCTTTGAAGTGATGAGGGCCAGATCTAATTCGCTCTCTGCCTCTACCTTTTCAGAAACTAAACAATAGCAATTAAACATCAGCAAACGGAAAACTAAACAGACCGAGACAACCGAAATAAGGAATATAGAAAATTCAATAACACAACAAAACAACAAAAACCAATTAAGCAAAACGTCGAAGCAAATCCCTCTCCCAACCCGACTGGTCATCGTGGGAGAAAATGACCACGACCCTCCAAAGGTCGAAAATATTAAACCAATAAAAACTACAAATATTCACATATCTACATTTAATACGAGATCCTTAAGAACACCTGGAAAACTCCTAGAATTAGAACAGGCACTAGAAAATGTTAACTGGGACATAATAGGAATCAGCGAAATGAGACGCCTAGGAGAAGGAATAGAAGACCACGAAAAATTTATTCTACATTACAAAGGTGAAACACCAGGACTTTATGGTGTTGGATTTATAATTAAAAAAGAACTTATACAATATATAGAAGAAATTAGAGGTATCTCAGAAAGAATAGCTATCCTAAATATAAAACTACCATTATACCACGAAAAAGATAAAACTTGGTCAATTATTCAAGCTTATTCTCCAACTGAACCTAATAAAAAACAAGATATAGAAAAAATTGAAAAATTCTACAACGACTTACAAAACACCATACAAAATTCACATAAAAACATTATAGTTATGGGGGATTTCAATGGACAAGTTGGCCTGTGTGACCCAGGAGAAGAATATACAATAGGAAGACATAGCTTTGGAAACAGAAGTAAAAACGGAGAAAGACTGGTCACACTGGCTCTCGAGAATAAATTAAAAATCCTAAATACTTTCTACAGTAAGAAAATATCACGAAAATGGACCTGGATTTCACCAAATGGGCTGCACAAAAACGAGGTAGACTTCATTTTGTCCAACAACAGCAAGGTAGTCAAAAATATTTCAGTAATTAATCAATTAAATTTCAATTCTGACCATCGTATGGTAAGGGCAACTCTAACTGGGGCTCATGTAAAAAGAAATAGAAGACTTCAGACCAAAATTAACAGTCTATCCTGTCTCGGCAACAACAATAGGCTTTTAAATAACTTAAAAACTGCAATGGACAGTGTAGAACAAAACATCACGACACAAGAAAAATATGAACACCTATTGAAACTACTTAAAACAGAAACAGCCAAAATAAATAAAGAGGTAAAAGTGAAAGTACTCTCAAGTGAGTCTATGCAACTGCTAGAGCAACGAAAAGAAATAATAAAGGAAGGTAAAGGAAGCAAAGTAAGCAGACAAAAAATAAGCAGCTTAAGTAAACAAATAAACCTGAGTATAAGAAACGATTGTAAGACAAGAAGACAAAATATACTGCAAAAACATATAGAAAGAACGGGAGGACTAAAGAAAGCTTTCAAAGAATTAAAGGAAAAACACAATTGGCTGCCTAACCTTAAGAATAGATATAACGAAAGTACTAGTAAGAGACATAAAATACTTAAAATTGCCACAGACTATTATAAAGATTTGTACAAAAGCAAATCAGAGAAACAAATGGAACATACCATCGAACCGGACTCTGAGCCTGACATGGAACCAGTACCACCCATATTGAATGAAGAAATAATAAAGGCTATAAACTCACAAAAACTAGACAAAGCTCCAGGTTCAGACCAAGTAACAAATGAACTACTAAAAGTTACATTACCTGTTATAGCTCCCGCACTGGTAAACATATTTAATGAAATTCTAGCATCCGGAAATATACCTAATGATTGGATGAAATCAACCATAATACTGTTACACAAAAAAGGAGACAAAGGTGAAATTAGTAATTACAGACCTATAAGTTTAATGTCCAACGTCTACAAAGTGTTTTCCAAAATAATTCTCTCCCGTATCGCAAGCACTCTTGATGAAAACCAACCAAAAGAGCAAGCAGGTTTCCGGAGCAAGTTTTCAACAATTGACCACATACATGCTCTTAGACAAGTACTTCAAAAGTACCAAGAATACAACCAAATCTACTACATAGGGTTTGTTGACTTTCAGAAGGCTTTTGACACTATAGAACATGAGTGCATATGGGAAGCATTAAGATGCCAAGGTATACAAACGATATACATCAAAACTCTTCAAACTATATACTCAGGAAGCACAGCCCAAGTGAAGCTGGAAACCACGGGAGAACAATTTAATGTCCAAAGAGGAGTACGCCAGGGGGACCCCATCTCACCCAAATTATTCTCTGCGGTACTGGAGATGATTGTTAGGAGCCTGGAGTGGGAGAATCTAGGTATCAACATAAACGGCGAAAAACTTAGCCATCTACGCTTTGCTGATGATTTGGTACTCTTTTCAGAAAACCCTAATAGTTTAGAAAGCATGCTGCAACAGTTATCAGATAGAAGTGAAAAAGCAGGCCTAAAGATGAATTTATCAAAAACAAAAATAATGACTAACGCCCAATCCTCAAGTTTGAATACAATTAGAGTAAATAATGAACAGATTGAATATGTAAACGAATATATCTACCTGGGACAGTTGATATCACCTACTAACAATATGCGCAAAGAAATAGACAGAAGGATAAGAAATACGTGGAATAAGTTTTGGAGTCTTAGTGAAATAATGAAAAACAAAGATATGTCACTAAAAAGTAAAAGAACTGTATACAATATGTGCATACTCCCTTGCTTAACATATGGATGCCAAACATGGGCCCTAACTCAACAACTAGCTAACAAAATAAAAGTCTGCCAGAACAGCATAGAACGGAGTGTAGTTGGAGTGAAAATAAAGGACAAGGTTAATTTGGAAAAGATTAGAAATAAAACGAAATTCAAAAATGCACTCAGGGTGTGCAAAACACTAAAGTGGCGATGGACAGGACATATGTTAAGGGAAACCAATGAAAAGTGGACCAAAACAACAACAGAGTGGTACCCAAGGGGCAATAAAAGAAATAAAGGGAGACAGCGCAAACGCTGGGAGGACGACATCAAACAAGTCGCGGGGTCAGAATGGACCCGCATAGCTAGAGATCGAGAGTCTTGGAAATCTTTGGAGGAGGCCTATGTCGTAGGACAAGCTGTCACAGAAACAGATCCGATCGCTGATGTTTATTATAGTAATAAGAAGTAGTTAAGTTTAGCGAAATAGTTCAGCGAAACAACTGTATAGGAAAACTAACAGCAATAAAGGCTTATTTTATTTTATTTTATTTTATTTTATTGTTTTTACAAACTAAACTGAAACTACTCTAAAATTCACAAAAAATTGTTTATTCCTGTCAAACAACGGTTCCTATTCGAAAATTGATTGAAGTGAGAAAACTATATTATAGTTTGACAGCATTAATGATAGTTTAGCTACTCAATTAGGCGAAAAGGCCAATCTCACTATTCTGGTATTGACATTTCACCGAAAATAGTGGATGTCAAGCTAAATCGGACTATTTTTAATTGCAATTAAAATGGTGTGAAGTAAAATTAGATGCGATTAGGTGTGTCATTTTAATCTTAGTCTAATTTAATTCGGTGGTTCATCAGAATCTTTACCATCATCTGCCTAGCTTTTTCCTAACTATGTTGGAGTCGGCTTCCAGTCTTACCGGATGCAGCCGAATACCAGTATTTTACTTAAAGCGTCTGCCTATCTGACCTCCATACGATACCCCTTAGTAAGACCGGTTGTCAGACTTTCGGGACACTGACTACTGTAACGACTGTCAAAGATCTACAGATGACAGCCGGGACCAACGGCTTAATGTGCTCTCCGAGGCATGGAGGAAACTCGGTATGTAACAGCTTAACCTAAAGATCGATCCGAGCGGCTGCTATTATTTAGCCACGAGTTCCTCTTGGATTCTCCTCCACGGTATTTACATTATCTACAAGTTTGTACAGAACCCTTAGTTTCAGACTCCTCTGGGAGGATATATCCTAAAACTTTTTTAAAACACTATAAACTAAGTGAATAATAACGATTCTATTGAAATTGTTCGTACTAGGCTTACCTTAAACATCTTTTAGGTAAAAGTCAAATACTTAAGTGAAACAACTTTTAAAGTGCTTCTATTCATAGATAACTTTTCCATGTAACAATTGGGTTGTTCGATTTTCATTATACATCGTCTACAATCTAATTATTTAATACTAGCTATGCCCAGCGGTTTCACCCGCTGCTCACTTAGGGGTATGAAAAATAGATGTTGACCGATTCTCAGACCTAGGTACCCGATATGTACACAAAATTTCGTTAAAATCGGTCCAGCCGTTTCGGAGGAGTATGGGAACGAAAACTGTGACACGAGAATTTTAAATATTAGAATAGCTGAAGCCCGCGTGATCTCAAAAAAACCCATGTGTTATTTATTCCAGAATATAATCTACCTCTGTGCCAAATTTCATCAAGATCCGTTCAGCCGTTTTGATGTGAAAGAGGATCAAACATACATCCATACTCACAAACTTTCGCATTTATAATACTAGTAGGATAAGTAGGACTAACTGTGCTCAGCGGTTTTATCCATTGCTCAGCTCCTATGTGTGGTACCGTGATGTTAAATCGGTCGAGTAGTTGAGAGGAGATCCCGAGCCTATTCGGTACAAGCTAGCTTTAAATATTTACAGACTTGGTTCAATTTAGAATGTAACAATTAATTTGTTTTACTCTCTTTGTAAAAATAAAATTCAATAATTATTTGAAAAATACGTGGCGCCATCTATGAACGTCATTGTTGTTAAACATAAATAAATAATATAGTAGTGGGCGGACATAATTCATTGAAGTATGAACGTAATATATTAATCTCTTCTCTAAATATACCCTGCCCAATACTTGGGGTCAGATGGAACTTTTAGAATAAAAATATCACCTTTAAATTCATGCAAGCTTGTTATATGTGTGTGTGCGCACTGTGCGTGGCATAGTAACTGACTGTAATGTTTTTTTTTATAATTTATTTATTTAAACTTCATGTACAATAGTTACCACGGCCATTGGCGGACTTAATGCCATAACGCATTCTCTACCAGTCAACCTTTGGGTTAAATACGACAACAATGTGATAGGGTACAAAGTAATATTACTATTTGTATTCGAGAAATATTGTAATATAAAAAGTATTTGTATTGTATTATTTTTTTAAAATCTGTGCAAATTTTCCTCCGTCCGTGCAATTTTCTTAAAAAGCGATACAAAGTTTTTGCTTCTCGTATTAATATATAGAAGACACATTAAATAATTCCAAAGTCCACAAAGTTCAATCACCTTTCTACAAAAAAAAAAACTCAAAACACTTACCCAAATATCCGAATATTCGCCCATTGCAATGAAACTACATCGTAACTCACACAGTCATCGATACTTGCTTCCTATTCGCCCACTCGATTTTAAATCGAGAGCTGAATCGAGTACGTTTATTTACACAAGGCATATACATGGGAATACTTCAAAGCTGGTAAATATTGACGGCGGCGTATGCGACGACATACGGTCGTCATTAGTCGGGTTTCATTTTGAAATCTTTGTGGGAAATTGTAATGTGTGAATATTTTGAATATTATCAGATCAACTTTGGATTTTTATTGTGTATTCTATGTATTTTGCTTTTAGAGAAGTAAATGTAGATAGATAAATCAATAATTTATTCGATGGAACAAAAGACACAAAACAAAAATCATCAATCAACAATTTTTACAATAATAATTATTTTTCTTTTGTTACAGTAAAAATAATAAAAAAGAACGTAAGGAATCATGCCAGGATGTTTATAAATAATAATATGCCAGTACAACGTCAAATTAATAAAACCTCCTTCTTTTCGACGGGCCTGTTGGTCTAGTGGTTAGTGGCCCTGACTGCTGACCCGGAGGTCGTGGGTTCGATTCCCACCCAGGACAAACTTTGTGTGATGAGCATGATTGTTTGTTCTGTGTCTGGGTGTGATTTATCTATAATATGTATGTATTTATAAATTATATAAGTATGTATATCAGTTGTCTGGTTACCATAACACATGCTCTGCTTAGCTTGGGATGGGAGTTGTCCCAAGATATTTATTTATTTTATTTATTATTTCTATTTTTTATCGAAATACAGAAAATACCTAAAGTTCCCGTTTTTTTATTGATTTAAGTCACGGATAACTACATTCACACAGAAAACATTATTGCATTCGGCGAAAAAAATTTTAGGGGTGTTTTGTTATTAGGTATTTCCAAACATATGGCACTACATCCCAATTATTTACTACAAAAAACCTCTATCTATGTCTATGCCTCAGAGTGTCCAAATTAGGACTCAAATAAATTTACTTTTTGTCTTCAAGATATATTGCGTTTAGTAAAAAATATTGTCGCTATTTCAGTACTGAAAATCGGTTTACTCCCACGTATTTTAGCGTACAAAGGAATGTCTCTCTTAGTTCTTTTTAAAGATAATTTGATTTAGAAATATCGCTATGAATGGGATCTTTGAATTTTCCTGTGGCTTTTCGCTTTTGTTGGAGTATTGAATTATGTGTGGAAGTCAGCCGAAATAGGATTTGGATTTTTTGTAGTGTCGGTATTTTGTTGTTTATTTTTTGTAGAGCTAAAATAGCTAAAAGCTTTTTTAAAAATAGTAATTCGATCACGACTTTCTTCTTAACTGTATTTATAACTAAACACTTACTTGGACGAAAAATAACTATCTTGATACAATTATGTCTCCAATTTCCGTTACAACAACTGTTCAGCTACTCGTTTGTCAGACACATCTGACAAACGAGTTGACGTTATTGAGTTGAGTTAAGACACTGTGGTTAACATACCAATTATCCTTTTCATTGCGGATGGGTAATCATGAAACTTCCCCCGCTCTGGGCGGAGTGTCGGACTTGTACTGACTAAAACCCACACATGTTCCTTCTATTGCCCTTTATTTTCCGAGGCCGCGGTGTCTCTTTCGAACCACCCGCAACCCAGCAGGCGGTGGCCCTGGCAGGCCCGTCTGCTTTGCTGACATCTCTTTGAGGCGCGCGTGGAGTACTAACGCGCCGTTGATACTCGGCCTGTCGTCAATAGACGGACGGACGGTGAACTACCCATTGCTTTCTGTCCACAGGCCCGCAGTTGACATGACTTGACTGCTTCGCAGAAGGTGGCGACCGATTCCCATTCCGACCCGTGACACCCGGGCGTTTCCTCCCAGCCGGTTATGTGCAGCATTTATAATGATTATCTGTGGTTGATTTACCAAAAATCCCTCTTAAATCAAATGTAAGACGACACGTCGTAAAAAATCAATACATTCCAGACAAAAAGACAAAATTTCATAATAAAAAAAAAAACTTATGTCTAGCATCAAAAATACACGACAAGCCTCCATTTTGATATAAAACGTAATCTATACTTACTGAAAACTATTATAGGTACTACAACATTATAAAAAGGCAATACTATATAATATTAGTATTGTTTGATCCCCTTCACGAAAAATCTACTGAACGGATCTTGATGAAATTTGGCGCAGAGGTAGATTATAGTCTTATTTTTTTTATCACGATATCACGCGGGCGAAGCCGCACACATTATTTTATCATCACGCGGGCGAAGCCGTGTAGCGCAGTTAGTTTATAAAATTGTAAAGAGGTAAAGTTTGATAGTTTATGAGGTTGTACGGGGTAATCTCTGGATCGACAGAACCAATTTTTATAATTCTTTTATCAATAGAAAGTCACTTTATTTGTGTGTGCCACATGCTGTATATACCACTACGCTACGACACTTAGTAGCTGAACCGGGAATGAAACCGCTGGGCACAGCTAGTCTCAATAATAAATCCCGCTTCAAACAATCTACTTGCAATTCTCGAGCAGACAGTTGTGACAATTTATGCCTTTGCTTTGAAAAAATGCATTAATAATGATAAATGACGAACCATTCGTCATTGTCAAAATGAAACATTTGAAAGGTTTCGGGAAATAAGTGGCTATCTGTACATTATGCACAATTCAAGGACGCATATTTTTTAGGGTTTCGTACCCCAAAAACTGAAACCCTTATAGGATCACTTTATTGCATTAATAATGATAAATGACGAACCATTCGTCATTGTCAAAATGAAACATTTGAAAGGTTTCGGGAAATAAGTGGCTATCTGTACATTATGCACAATTCAAGGACGCATATTTTTTAGGGTTTCGTACCCCAAAAACTGAAACCCTTATAGGATCACTTTATTGTCCATCCTTTTGTCAAGATTCTTTATCTCGGAAATGCGTGAAGATATCGAGTTGAAATTATTATAAACTCAAGTGTGTGGTCCTTTTGTGCTGTGAAAAATACCAATCAACCTTTGGGTGATTTCAAAGTCATGCTAGTATGTCTGGTGTTTTGTGAAGCAAAGTATGCAAGAGTGTCCACTGTTCCATGGTAGTTTTAATTGAACCTAGTGTAAGTTGTTTATTTTATATGTAACCTAGCGTAAGCTGTTTGTTTCTATGTTAATTATTGTAATTTGTTTTATACCGTTTTAATCTATACTAATATTATAAAGCTGAAGAGTTTGTTTGTTTGTTTGAACGCGCTAATCTCAGAGACTACTGGTTGGAATTGGAAAATTCTTTTAGTGTTGGATAGTCCATTTCTTGAGGAAGGCTATAGGTCATATAACATCACGCTACGACCAACAGGTGCTGAGCAGCGTGGGTGAAACCGCGTGGAACAGCTAGTTAACTATAAACAACTATAAATAAATTCAGAGACAAACAGCGGTAGGTATGAAACAGAAAAAACAAATTAAGTATCAATTAATACTATATGGCTTTATAAAATACTAAATATGAAACAATATACTACAAATATATAACAAAGTATAAATACACAGATACACTAAATAAAGACAAACAATAGGGAAAACAAAAATGATTTGACGATACTGCCGACTTTTTACGAAGAAACTCACGAACATTATGTTTAAAACGTAAACAGTTGGTTGCCATCCTATCAGGGAATCGAATATAAAAACCCGCGCTCAGCCATACTAGACCAAAGAGATATACATTTATTTTTTCTTGACCTTTACTGACCCTTAATAACATTATCATCTGCCTAGCCTTTTCCCAACTATGTTGGGGTCGGCTTCCAGTTTTACGGGATGCAGCTGAATACCAGTGTTTTACATGGATCGACTGCTATCTGACCTCCATAACCCAGTTAGTACTGGGTAATACGATACCTGTTGGTAAGACTGGTTGTCAGACTTTCGGGACACTGACTATCTCTAACGACTGTCAAAGATCTACAAATGATAGCCGGGACAAACAGCTTAACGTGCTTTCTGAGGCATTGAAGAAACTCGGTACCTATGTAACGGGTGGTCACCCATCCACAGAAAAATCTAGCTAAGCGCGGCTTAACCTAAAGATCGACCTGAGCAGCTGCTATTATTAAGCCACGAGCTCCTCTGATTTATGGGCCTTAATAACAAACACTTTAATTCAATAAGTAACTCAAATGCAACTTAGTGCGCGGCACCACAGAAGAGGTCCAGTAGCCCTACTATGACCTCTTAAAGCAATTCTTATTTCGCTGAGGGAAAGAGACAGAGCTATACAGGGTGTCTAGCACCATCTCTTTCACTCAGTGGAATAAGAATTGCTATAAGATGTCATAGTAGCCCTTCTGGCCTGCCAATAAACTTAGTTTGTAGGTTATATCGAACAACCGCAGTTATCGATACTAACAAGCTACTAATGAGGTCCCTGCTCTAGCAGATAACTTAGAAAAGTATATGATATTTCTGTATTACAATTCAATTGTACGCCTGTAACTATTTCTTTGGTATTTTATTGGCAGAGAGTAACAATTTGAACGAACATAGCCTAGCCAAATTGATGATGGTTAGCTCAGTGGCTGAACGATTGGCTAGTATCGCGGGTTCGATCCGAACGTAACAAATAATTGTACTGCCCACAGGTAGTTTTTCTGGATCTGGCTGCTTGTGTATGTGAGTTTAAGTATTTGTACATTCAAACAAAAAATAACAAAATAGGTAGTTTTATTTTTTAGGACCATGGATTGGAACGGGTAGAATCCTTTTGGTGGTATGAGGACTAAAAACACGATGGTGGTGGTTGAGTGGACTGTATGATGTTAAGGTTTAAAAAGACTGACAAACAGAATATAGAACTGAAAGCGGCGACAAAATGAATGAAGAGGTAACGCTCGATGGCGCGATCGGTGACGTAGTGCTGTGGATATTCTCGACATTATTTTTGCACCCTATCACAATGTTGTCTTATTTAACCGAAAGGTTGACTGGTGGAGAATGCCTTATGGCATTAAGTCCGCCTATGTACCACTATTGCACTTCAAGATTAGATGTTGAACCAAGAAATGTCTTCTCACAATTCTTTATTGTGTGGTTAGCATCTATCCTGGTGTTTGAGGTTGTGGTTGAGGCTTGTACCGCCCATGAGGTTCTCACTTAGCTTAACATGACATCGAGAAATATCTCTCAGGTATCCTCACTATATTTTCCCTTACTGAATCAAGTGACAATTATACAATACGCACATGAATCCAAAATTCAGAGGTGCGTGCCTCGGTTTCAAACTCGATATTTGACAGTCCAACGTTCACATTACTACTCTACCCGCACCATAATGCACACTTTGTGCTCGCAGAAGTACTAAAGTAAGAACAAATACCATTGGCTCATTCAAATATTTGCCCACAATTGATGCGGGCTTCCATCCGTATGCACAAATAGTGAGGTGAACTACCCATGTCTACTTGTAACATATATTGGACATTTGGTATCAATCATCGGTAACACATATTTGGCAGGCTCGGTAAACCACAGACTTGAACAGTTGGTTCGTAGCACTTCGTAGACTCGTAGCACTACCTTCGTAGCTCGTAGCAAGCGGATGGGTCTTGCTACACATCTATCAAAATTTGCTGGAATGTTCATAAACAATGAATTTTGAAGTTAGTGTAATTATTTGTTGATTTGTAATAATTGATCGTGTTTTTGGTGTCATATGTGATGATCATGTTTATAATTTCATTCTTTATTTATTTTAAAGCGAGACTGGACAAATACTATAAATAAAATATCTGTGGGAGTTTTAAACTTTTTAGCAACAAAAAAAAACTGTTATTTCACCTGAATAGACAATATTCTGTTCACAAAATTTTAATAAAATCTAAGCCAAAAAGTTTCAAAGAATTTTATGATCAAACACCCAATGAACCTGAATTTCCAATTTTCAACTGGAAAGATTTCATTAATCTGCTAACTCGTGCAGTATTTAGAAAGAGTTATTTGTTAAAGGCTTTTTTATCGTAATAAGAAAAGTAATAAATTTGGATTTTTACCCGGTTCTCCCCTATTACATGGAACTAAAACTCAACTGCGATTAAATATTCTAATGGGTTTAAAATTACCCTTTGAATTACATTTTTTGTTGTTGTGACACTTTTAATCTACACGTCTTGCTATATAATTTACCATCTCAACATGAATATATGTAACCAAGGTTTATATTAAAAAAATACTTTGTCCCACACTAGGAATTTCTCCTATATCGTGGGTGCTTTTACATACATTCATACATTTAAACTCACATACACAAACAGCAAGACCCGAAACAACTATCTGCAGGTCATACAAATATTTGTTCCGTTCGGGAATTGAACCCGCGACATGCAGCGCAGCAGTCGATCGCTCAGCCACTGCTCCAACCGTGTTTTGTAGCATAATTCTGATTTAAAAGAGTGTCTTACCCATTCTTCTACCTAGAAATCAACGCTTTAGAATGGGCTACTACATTAGTTATTATGCCTTGTGACTAGAACTGTAGCTTCATTTAATAGTTGTCATTCTTTCGACAGTTCAAAAGTGCCAGTAACTGGCCTACTTGAAATAAATAAATGGTTTTGATTTGAATCGTAGCGTGTTAAGTGCACTCCGTTGGATTTTATAATCTTAGAAAGATGACCCGGTTTCAGACTTCTAGACATTAAGCCTAGCCAGTTATCTAAAATTGGGTCTCCTAAATTCTGATAAACCCGGTCCTATCGCCAACGAATCTTTGTTGATGAGGTCTAATGGGTTTTTCGGATAGACGAAGTAAGATGTTATTGCTTTCGCCTACGTCACGTATTTTATGCGTCTTCAGATAAACAACCAGTTGAGCACCGAATCTTCAAAAGTCAGTCATAAAAACGTTTCATTGAGTGAATAAAAATCGCTTTAAAACACAAATCATCCCAGTTTTCACTAAAATGTTGCATCCTGCTTCTTTGGTCCTGTAGTCCTGAGCTCCATTGCTGAGTGTTAGGGCCTGAGTTCGATTGTTTGTTCAGGTAAAGTGTTATTGGGTTTTTTCATCAGGGATTTCTTAGTAGCAACCAAGGAGTCTAAATTTATGTGCGTTTAATGGTAAATGGTTCGCCCTTTTCTACATTTAGACTTAAATATTATTATTCCCAAAATGTGTCTAGGGTGTACCTCCTCGGCTTGCCAGGGCCACCGCATGCCGGTGATGCGGGTTGTTTGAAATACATAAAGTTCGGAACATAAAGAGCAAAGGATAGAACATGGATGGGTTTTAGTCAAGTCTGAAACTCCCTCCCGCTTTTTCTAGAGCGGGGAAAGTTATATGAAGACTACCCATCAGCAAAAAAAAATTGCACCTCTGCACAACCCCTCGGCGGTATCATGCGTGATGTTATGTCCCATAAACTATTAATATTTTCAGTTAGCAATGGTGGCCAAAGAAGAATTTAATGGCCAATGAGCAAATTCGTTAAGCCCCGTTTATTAAAGACTAATTACGTAGGTAAACGGTCATTAGTTGCACACTCAAGTCTGTGGTCCCTTAGAGCAACAGATAAGACCGTTTATGTCGCAAGTTTGAATAAAACACAATAAAAAACACAGTTTTGCTTTCTTTTTTTTTCAATGAATAAATAAATTCTGCGTCCTTGTACTTACTCCGTTGTTGTTTTATGCACATAAGAAATAATAACTTATTTCCAAAGGTATAAAATCTATACTGTAACGTTGTATAAATATGATAAGTTTAACTAAACTTATATTATCAACTTAATTGTTTTTTTAGCTGTAAAAATGTTAAAACCAATAAAAAATCAACGAATTGATTTACATCTTCATTTATAAATATTGTATCTGTTTACAAATTACAGAAGCAATTTGTTTTGAATAAGGTTACATGAAGTATTTACGGGTAGACCATTAAAATGTAAACTAGGGTTAAGTTTATTCAAACCATTTTCCACGAGAGAAATTTCATTAAAAAGGCCTTATTGTTTTTAAATTAACTGTTTTTGCCCTTAATGGCAGGTTCATACATATCTTTTGCAGTCGTCATTTACTTAGGATTTTCCCTGCTATAATGGGGTTGGCTTCCAGTCTAACCGGATGCAGCAGAATAGTTGTATTTTACATAGAGCAACTGCCTATCTGACCTTCACAACCCAGTCTGTACTGAGTAATAAGATACCCCTTGGTAAGTCTGGTTGTTAGACTTTTCAAATATCAACAAATGGCAGGTAGGACCAACAGCTTCACATGCTTTCCGAGGCACGGAGAATCCACAGAATATATATATATATATATATGTGCGAAGGATTTATAATATTAGTAGGATTTTACTTTTATCTTGGTCTATGCGAGTAAAAACGCGCGACGCAGCTAGTGTTTAATTGCCTCGATGCCCATTATTTTACCCACAATAGCTTTTATGCTATTAGTAAAACAGTATGATTTGCTCCTTAGAACTAATCCGACCAATTGATATTGATTCTTGATTCAGTTAATAACAGAGTTAATAACCACACCTCAAGTTGTTTATCACTTTTTTATTACGATAGTATTTGTGTTGACATGTTGACCTGGATAGAATGAGAATAACATTGTTTTAGTTGCTTAAGTTATTACTAGAAGCGACTATTGGTCTTTGCCTATCTTTTTTTCTTTGTTTACATTTAACCATTGTTTATCTGCATTGCATTGTTTTGATTGTTTTCACCGTCATTTTCTTACCCTTGTCCCATTCTACTTGGGGTCGGCGCAACACGTTTTTTTTTTCATTCTTCTTCATCCCTGTCAGACGTCACTACATCTTTTACTACTTTCTCCTTCATATCATTCGTTGCACGATCCATCCATCTTTTATTTGGTCTTCCTCTTTCTATCCAACCTTGTTTTGACTGTTTGTCACCATGGTTATACTTATTTTTTTAAAATAGCCATTAATTTTGAAAAATGTTACACCACAGACTACCTACAACTGTCTCTCCTCTTTTAAATCCATCCAAAGTTGTCTTGAAAAGATCGCTTATAGCGATAAGACCGCCCATTGTGTGTGTCAGACCACCCTATTTCTATGTTGTATACTGTTATTCTTGTAATTTGTATGGTGTACATAATAAAGAATATTATATCTTGGTTGTTTACCGAGTTTATTTTTTATTTTTCTCGCATACGAATAGCTGAAATTCGATTAACATGTATCTTTTCATGTATTCTTTTGACAGAGACTTAACTAAGCCAGAAGGCACTTCCTCTCCTCGTCATTGTGATCATGTTTTTATTCTGTATCATACCTGGCAATTTTCTAAGTACGTAGATATTAAAGTTCAACGTTCTAACATTTTCACAAGGTTTTCTTAGGGTTCTGTCTGTCCGGACGACAAAATGGAACAGTTTCACCTAGTACTGTTCACGGATACGTGTAAGGTCCGTTTGCACCCTACAGATCTTTTAAATACTTGGTTCTATTGAAATCAGCTGCTAGGTCCATATTGGGATATTGTAAGTGACAAAAGATGAAGAAAGAAATATTAATCCGACTATCCTATCCTACTAATATTATAAATGGGAATGTTTGTGACGTTGGATGTATGGATGTTTGTTATTCTTTCACGTCAAAACGGCTGAATGGATCGTGATGAAATTGACGACACGGTTGGCGCAGTGGCTGAGCGATTGAGTGCCGCGCTGCGTGTCGCGGGTTCGATCACCGCACGGAACAAATATAATATGTATGGCCTACGGATAGTTGTTCCGGGTCTGGCTGTTTGTGTATGTGAGTTTAAATGTTTGTAAACGCACCCACGATACAGGAGAAATTCGTAGTGTGGGGCAACGTTTAAAAAAAAGTTGGTAGAGAGGTAGATTATAGTCTGGAATAACACATAGAATACTTTTTTTTTTCATATCACGGGGGCGAAGCCACCGGGGGCCAGTTAATGTAAAATAAATATGAATGTAAAAAAAGGAAAGAAATTCATAATTTGTCAGCAAGCCCTTTCAATCACATACAACATAATGTCGACCTTAAAGGCTTAATTAAAACTTAATAACTTAGTCCCCAAGATACCTTAAACTTAACAAAGTTGGTACAGCAGACGGACACAAATTGAATTTGTCGAGTTATCCTCTAAGTATCCAATAAATTGAAATTTAAACGGTTCAATTATTTCGACCGTTTCCAATTTAAACAGGTCTAAACATGTGAGGGATGATTTAATTAATCAATTTGAATCATTTAATAACGATATGTATTCATTATAGTCAGTCAGTCTTTTTTCATCAGTCTTTTTTGCGCTTGGGAAATCATCAAATACCTAACTTCCCCCACTCTGGAGCGGGGAGAGTTTCAGCCTTTTACTGACTAAAACCCACCCAAGTTCCTTTCTTTTGCCCTTTATGGTCCGGGGCCGCGGTATCTCTTTCGAACAACCCGCAACCTCGGGTTATAGTCAGTTTTTTTTTTTGTGGGTGGGAAATCATCCAATGACTTTCCCCGCTCTGGGCGGAGCGGGGGGGCATGTCAGACTTGTACTGACTAAAACCCACCCATGTTCCTTTTATTGCCCTTTCCATTCCGAGGCCGCGGTATCTCTTTCGAACAACCCGCAACCCCGGCAGGCGGAGGCTCTGGCAAGCCCCTCTGCTTTGCTGACTCTCTTTGAGGCGCGCGTGAAACACGAACGCGCCGTCGTCACGGCCTGTCGTCAATCGACGGACGGACGGTGAACTACCCATTGCTCGCCGCCCACAGGCAGGTCTTGAGTGTACACTGTACCTACAAAACTTAACATATTAAACGCAAGAAATCTCGTGTAGTCTATCATCGTCTTCCTGCCTTTGTCCTATTCTATTTAGGGGGTCGGCGCAACACGTTTTCTTCTTCCATTCTCCCCTGTCATGGCATCTTCATTACTTCTCGCGCCTTCATATCTTTCCTTACCCAAACCATCCATGTTTTCTTTGGCCTTCCTCTCCCTTTCTATCCATAAACAATTCACAAATAAGACATTCTACAGGACCTGAAGCGATCCTGTAAAACTAAAAAAGATTCGGTATTGTTTTATTCAACAAAAAATAAACAACAGAAATACCAAACTACAAAACTGAAATACCAACACTACATGTGCACAGCTAATTTGTTTCTATATTTTTAACAGCTGTTTTTGGATTTCGTTTCTAGTCTAACCCAATACAGTTGAATACCACGAGCCTAAAATGACCGCAGCAGAATCATAAAAGGAGATTAATACAATTCACGATATTACAATTCGTAAATGATAATGATAAATGATGTTTATTTTGCAAGTAGGTTTTCACAAACACTTTTACACGTCATCTTTTTTTAAAACTAGATGAGGCCGGTGTTTCGTACCCGACTACTCTGAGAAGAAACAGCCGAAACAAACTCAGAGGTCATAGTCTCTTTTAAAGTCCAGACAAAATAATCTTGGTCAACTTACATGAGGACTATGCAGATAGTGTCTGAAATGGTCTTTTTAAGAAAGCTCCACACAGATTGAGTGGACCTGTCCAGTCAGTGCAAGCATTTGTCAGTTATCGTGTAGCTCAACTCATAACCCAAGGAGCTCAACGACACGACGAACAATACCAAAAAAAGGACATTTGTGTAGGTCGCTTATAGCACTCAAACTGCCAGACCTTCGTCAAAAAACAAAGTAAATAAAAGAAATGATCCACATGGTCCTCACATTTACAATAAACAAATAAAATAAAAAAAAATTAATGAGGTCATAATGAAATCATAAAATGTCATAAATTAAAATAATAAGAAAATAAAATGTCACTAATCATAATAATAATAATAAAAAGTAGTAATAATGTAAAAATAAAGTAAACATTAATGTCAAAGTGTATAGAATAAAGGAATAGACAATAAATAAATGAAACAAAGGCAAATTTTGACACTCACTGAGTAAACTAAATTGGAAATTCAATGGTCACTGATAGTTTTAAGTACTTTTCATGGCTGACTGATCTGAAACCAACACCTCGGTTGCTGGAAAATCCGTCGTTAAAACTAACCAGAATGTTATAATTAAAAAGAGTACCTACCCATGGAGTTGCGTGCCCATTCTTCTCCATAGAGATCTACGTTTAGTAATGGTACTTTCACAAGTTATTATGCAATGTGACTGGAACTGTAGCTGCATTTTTTTTTTTATTTAATGGTGCCTGTTACGGTGTGATGAGGAGCTCGTGGCTAAATAATAGCAGCCGCTCGGGTCGATCTTTAGGTTAAGCCGCGCTTACCTAGGTTGGTCCGTGGATGGGTGACCACCCGTTACATACCGAGTTTCCTCCGTGCCTCGGAAAGCACGTTAAGCCGTTGGTACCGGCTGTCATTTGTAGATCTTTGACAGTCGTTACAAGTAGTCAGTGTGCCGAAAGTCTGACAACCAGTCTTACGTATCGTATTACCCAGTATTAACTGGGTTGTGGAGGTCAGATAGGCAGTCGCTCCATGTAAAATACTGATATTCAGCTGCATCCGGTTAGACTGGAAGCCGACCCCAACATAGTTGGGAAAAAGCTAGGCAGATGATGAGAGCCTGTTACGGTGTAATTGAAATAATTGATATAAGTTTGAGTTCTCCTCTGCATCTTAAACTCAAACTCAAAGCATTTATTTCAATTATACCATTACAGGCACTTTTGCATGTCAAGATAAGGTAGACTAGATAAGTTTATGCCAGTTTATACTTTCACTTACATGTTTTTTAGGGTTCCGTAGTCAACTAGGAACCCTTATAGTTTCGCCATGTCTGTCTGTCCGTCCGTCCGTCCGTCCGTCCTCGCTTAATCTCTGTGACCGTTAACGCTAGAAAGCTGAAATTTGGTACCAATATGTATATCAATCACGTCGACAAAGTGGTAAAATAAAAATTTGAAAAAAATGTTTTATTAGGGTAGCCACCCTATATGTAAAGTGGGAAGTGATTTTTTTTTAATTTTAACCCTAACGTGTGATATATTGTTGGAAAGGTATTTAAAAATGAATAGGGGTTTACTAAGATCATTTTTTGATATTGTCAATAATTTCGGAAATAATCGCTCCAAAAGTAAAAAACAATGTGTCCCCCCCCCCTCTAACTTTTGAACCATAAGTCTAAAAAATATGAAAAAAATCTGAAAAGTAGAACTTTATAAGGACTTTCTATGAAAATTATTTTGAACTTGATTGACACAACAGTTTTTGTACAAAAAAGACAAAAAGTTGTACAAAATAATTTCTGGACTAAGTTTGTAGTATAATCGTATATGCAAGCTTTTTTTGTAACTTTGTTTACATATTTTATTATTCTGAACGTATCTTTTTTCAAACAAAAAAAGAATTATTGAAATCGGTTCTCGCAATCCAAAATTACCACCAAAATTGCACGTCTTTGTATTAATTAGTAACCCAATTCCTCGAGAGATGGCGCTGTAGGTACTTATTACATTGGATCGGGTATTACCGAATTGTTCGGTTGACCTCATAACTGGGAACACTTATTGTGACGGACGGGAAACTACGGAACCCTACACTGAGCGTGTCCCGACACGCTCTTGGCCGGTTTTTCTGGAATTATACCGCTAGAACGAAAGTTATAGTATAAAAGACGACACTGCCCTTAACTTTCAGCTATTAATAGACTTCCCCTCACACCGTAGTACGGTCAAGGTTACATCTACGAGAAGAAAAACAAACATCCGAATAGACGTAAATATTCACGACTTCCCCATCGACGGATCTGAACAGGCAAACCACAATGAAAAACAAATCAGTTATGACACTAAAGTAATGTCGTTTCATTGAATTTGTGGTCCATGAAACAGGTCAGGCAGACACCCTTGTCAAAGCCCAGCTCTAAAGCCTTCAGCATCGCCGTTAAGATGACCAGCCTATAGGTATGTTCTCGGTTACATTTTAGAGAATGTTGTTTGGAATTTCAAAATATAATTTCCCAATAGCCATTCTATCATGGAACGACAAGTTATATAACTAATTAAGTTCGAGGGACTCGAACAAGGCGCATGCTAATACTCTACATCTACAAGTCTACACAATACCTTGTTGTGTGTGTTGTTGTGTGACAGTTCTTTTTTTAGGGTTCCGTAGTCAACTAGGAACCCTTATAGTTTCGCCATGTCTGTCTGTCCGTCCGTCCTCGCTTAATCTCAGTGACCGTTGGCACTAGAAAGCTGAAATTTGGTACCATTAAGTATATCAATCACGCCGACAAAGTGGTAAAATAAAAATTTGAAAAAAATGTTTTATTAGGGTAGCCACCCTATATGTAAAGTGGGAAGTGTTTTTTTTTTTAATTTCAACCCTAATGTGTGATATATTGTTGGAAAGGTATTTAAAAATGAATAGGGGTTTACTAAAATCATTTTTTGATAATGTCAATAATTTCGGAAATAATCGCTCCAAAAGTAAAAAACAATGTGTCCCCCCCCTCTAACTTTTGAACCATAAGTTTAGAAAATATGAAAAAAATCTGAAAAGTAGAACTTTATAAGGACTTTCTATGAAAATTATTTTGAACTTGATTGACACAACAGTTTTTGTACAAAAAAAAAATTGTACAAAATAATTTCTGGACTAAGTACTACAAGTATAATCGTATATGCAAGCATTTTTTGTAACTTTGTTTACATATTTTATTATCCTGAACGTATCTTTTTTCAAACAAACAAAGAAAAAAAAAATTGCACGTCTTTGTATTAATTAGTAACCCAATTCCTCGAGAGATGGCGCTGTAGGTACTTATTACATTGGATCGGGTATTACCGAATTGTTCGGTTGCCCTCATAACTGGGAACACTTATTGTGACGGACGGGAAACTACGGAACCCTACACTGAGCGTGGCCCGACACGCTTTTGGCCGGTTTTATTTAATATGGAGATGCCAGTATCTGGCGTTTTCCATAAACCGTCAGTTAACAAAAGTGGTCCTAAAATTCATAGAAGTCCTTTTCGCATTCGTTAAATTCTTGATTAAATTGTCCTTGACTTTTTGGAATTTTAGCTGGATTCTTTGTTGTCATCAATAATCATTTACTTCAATCATCCGTAACTTATTCACAGTCGAATAAACAAAGCTGGCTCTATAAGTATTTCACAGCCCGCATTTGTCAAATACAGGCAAGCACCCACGTTTTTAAGGCAATCAGTCAAGGTTTTTACATCTGTCAACGAGGCTGTCTGGCGAAATTCTGTGTGTCGTGACTGAAGATAATTTACGGGCTTGACAGATGTCGATAAAGATGGCGGAGAAATTATACTGCCGGGAAAATTGTAAATAAGAAATATTTTAATTAAAGAGTTTGTTTGGATAGATAGAATCAATAAACCCACTATTTTTTTTAACGATTTTTATGTCATAGTAGAAATGTAGTCACTTGTTTTTTTTTTATTTGCGGCCAGTGTCTAAATACCATAAACTGAAAATTGTAACTGCAAAAATGTCGGACATAAAACTTTATTTCATCCAGTTTCATTCACTGAATGTCCACAGACTAGCAATTTTGAATATGGAATGCTTTACTCCAAACAGGAATTTGCTTGTATCAAACAGTTTCGTGTTCGCCGTATAGTGCAGTAATTAAAAAACCGGCCAAGAGCGTGTCGGGCCACGCTCAGTGTAGGGTTCCGTAGTTTCCCGTCCGTCACAATAAGTGTTCCCACTTATGAGTTTATTATTTGTTTGACGTTGAACACTAGGGAATTGTATTTTATTATTATCCAAGTATGGGAATAGTGCGTTAACGTAAACGTGGTGCGAATGACTTAAACTATTATATAAACTATCATAGACCCGTAATATTCCATTGATGTAATGAATGCAAATCCAATGCCCCTTCTCCGCCATATATAATTTGTAAATGAGACTTGTTTTGAGGCACAAGCTCTATTAGTTCCGGGTAAAGAAAAAGAGACACTTCTCTAGGCCGAAACGATGTTTGTTGAGATTGGGAGGGCTAACAAAAAGGCGCGCACAGCGTCGTCCTCAACATGATTGATTATCACTGTTTAAAATATACGATTATACAAGTACATTTTAATACCGGACCAATCAAAATCAAACCTCGACAACAGGCACTCATGAATAAAGTCACGTTAGTTCGTAAGTGCAACTTATATTACCACGGTAGGTCATGAAAGCACGGAAAATCTTAACATCGACTTTTAAAAAAATTACGTCATTACACAACGCCATCTATCGAACCATTTATGAACTGGTTTTTACCTTAACATTTTGATGGTGTTCAAAAAATGAATTTTAGTTTTGTTCTAAATTGCCTTAGCATGTTCTTAATAGAAGTTTAATGTAGTTATAAGATACCGCCAACGCCAAGGAGAGACCAACCGAACAATTCGGTAATACCCGATCCAATGTAATAAGTACCTACAGCGCCATCTCTCGGGGAATTGGGTTACTAATTAATACAAACACGTGATTTTGTATTGCGAGAAACGATTTCAATAATTCTTTTTTTGTTTGAAAAAAGATACGTTCAGGATAATAAAATATGTAAACGAAGTTAAAAAAAATGCTTGCATAAACGATTATACTACAAACTTAGTCCAGAAATTATTTTGTACAATTTTTTTTTTTGTGCAAAAACTGTTATGTCAATTAAGTTCAAAATAATTTTCATAGAAAGTCCTTATAAAGTTCTACTTTTCAGATTTTTTTCATATTTTCTAAACTTATGGTTCAAAAGTTAGAGGGGGGGGGACACATTGTTTTTTACTTTTGGAGCGATTATTTCCGAAATTATTGATATTATCAAAAAATGATTTTAGTAAACCCCTATTCATTTTTAAATACCTTTCCAACAATATATCACACGTTAGGGTTGAAATTAAAAAAAAAAATCACTTCCCACTTTACATATAGGGTGGCTACCCTAATAAAACATTTTTTTCCAATTTTTATTTTACCACTTTGTCGGCGTGATTGATATACATATTGGTACCAAATTTTAGCTTTCTAGTGCAAACGGTCACAGAGATTAAGCGAGGACGGACGGACAGACAGACATGGCGAAACTATAAGGGTTCCTAGTTGACTACGGAACCCTAAAAAGTTATGCTTTAATCACATTCCATTCTAGAAGGAAGATTCTTACGTTGTGTTAGTTCTAGATAAGATCTATGTAAGTGGATTTTAAAACAGGGTAAAATGAGAGCTAGCGAAACTACAGACATCATGAAGCCCGATACCCGTAATTCAATTACTTATTGAAAATAAAATTAGTTGTTTGTAGTTCGACGCCACCGGCATTGAGTGATGAGTTTAGAATTTTCCTTTTTTTACCCGACTGCAAAGGAATGGTTATGTTTATTTGAAATGTTATTTAGAAACAGATATTGACTTACTTAAGTGTCAATCATAAAACTGTATTTTTAAGTAATTTTACTACATGTGGTCGTTGGCCCCTACAAAAAGAAGCTTTCACGTAATTTTAACGTGCAATGTCCCTTTCACAGATAACTCCAACCTACCTCTCTATCAAATTACTTACATTAACTCTGTTACAACCACATTTAAGTTTACAAAGTCACGGACAAACTTGTGATGTGTTAACCTCAAGGTTAATTTCATCAACCAATTTATTACTGGTTTCACCTTCAGGTTAAGGACAACATCGTGAGGAAATTCTTCTAATGAATTAATTGGAAAACGTGTGTAAATAGAATTAAACGATCAGTTTATCTTTACTATAGAGGTTGTTGTGGTTTTGTCACAAGTTGGCGCCTTTTTTATGATATAGTTCGGTATGTTACCCCCTAAAGGGTGCAATTAAAAAACAGCTGCTGGGTCAGTGTCTACACCCAATCGTTTTTTATTCATGTAAATATTTATTGAATAAGCGTTATTTTAGAGTCAGATAAAAAGCTCGTGTATAAACCATAAAAACTTCCACCTTATAAATAATAAAATATCTTGGGACAACTCACACACGGCTATCTGATCCCAAGCTAAGCAGATCACACAAAGTTCGTCCTGGGTGGGAATCGAACCCACGACCTCCGGCTCAGCAGTCAGGGCCACTAACCACTCGACCAACAGGCCCGTCACATTTAATATGTATAGTACATTTAGATAGAATATAGTTCATATGTTTTTAATTAAGGCGCCTCTCCGACACCAAAACGCCGCACAAGTCGTTTTTGTGCAGTTTCTTGGAACTCCTGCGCGGCAAAGAGGGCACGAATGCTCAAGGTTATTTGGTTAGGGTATCGCCTTAATTTGGTAGTCGTTCTCTTAGTAGTCAGGTGTGAAATACCAGGCTCATCTAGATTAAAAAAAAAACGTCGTGTAAAAGTGTTTGTAAAAACTACTTGCAAAATAAACATTATTTATCATTTATAATATATATATACTTTATTTAATATATATATACTTTAATAAATCATACTTTATTTTTAAAACCCTCAAGCATATTCAATAAAATAGTTATAATCATATTATTATTGTGTTAATATTTTCTACAACCAACTTTTTAGGGTTCCGTAGTCAACTAGGAACCCTTTTCGCCATGTCTGTCTGTCCGTCCGTCCGTCCGTCCGTCCGTCCTCGCTTAATCTCTGTGACCGTTAGCACTAGAAAGCTGAAATTTGGTACCAATATGTATATCAATCACGCCGACAAAGTAGTAAAATAAAAATTGGAAAAAAATGTTTTATTAGGGTAGTCACCCTATATGTAAAGTGGGAAGTGATTTTTTTTTTAATTTCAACCCTAACGTATGATATATTGTTGGAAAGGTATTTAAAAATGAATAGGGGTTTACTAAGATCATTTTTTGATAATGTCATTAATTTCGGAAATAATCGCTCCAAAAGTAAAAAACAATGTGTCCCCCCCCCCTTTAACTTTTGAACCATAAGTTTAGAAAATATGAAAAAAATCTGAAAAGTAGAACTTTATAAGGACTTTCTATGAAAATTATTTTGAACTTGATTGACACAACAGTTTTTGTACAAAAAAGACAAAAAGTTGTACAAAATAATTTCTGGACTAAGTTTGTAGTATAATCGTATATGCAAGCATTTTTTGTAACTTTGTTTACATATTTTATTATCCTGAACGTATCTTTTTTCAAACAAAAAAAGAATTATTGAAATCGGTTCACGCAATCCAAAATTACCACCGAAATTGCACGTCTTTGTATTAATTAGTAACCCAATTCCCCGAGAGATGGCGCTGTAGGTACTTATTACATTGGATCGGGTATTACCGAATTGTTCGGTTGGCCTCATAACTGGGAACACTTATTGTGACGGACGGGAAACTACGGAACCCTACACTGAGCGTGGCCCGACACGCTCTTGGCCGGTTTTTTTTATCTTTAAACTTTGGAAGATTCGTCTGTCAAAGTTAGTCTTGTCACCCCGAACACTTTCTTCCTTTTCATTATTTACCACAAACTAGACCTAGTGTTGTTTACTATGTCTTATTTATTCCCTTTCAGCGGAATAAGTTATTTTTCCCCTCATTTCTGGCCATTGTTCGCCGCTCAGGCTTTTATTAAGACTTTTTATTAGGTTAATCTGCGTGTTTTTCTGGTAAAATAATAAAAATATTCATGGGTTTCTTTTATTACTTAAAGTCTAAGTCTTAGACTTACTTTACTAATAAGTACTGGGGTCTATAAATCAGTATTAAAATAATTTCCACAAGACATGGACACCACAGGAGGTGATTGTGCACTGTAACAAACTTACGCTTCAAAATAAAATATTGTAATTTGAACAAACTGTCATATTTAACTTCCAAGATTTATTTGGATAAAATTTCAGGTGCATTATCACTTGTGAAAGTACTGTAGTTGCCCATTTCAAAGCGTTGATATATCTATCGTTAGTATGGAGAAGAATTAAAAAAAAAAACGTTGCCCCACACTAGAAATTTCTCCTGTATCGTGGGTGCGTTTACAAACATTTAAACTCATATAATACACAAACAGCCAGACCCGGAACAATTATCTGTAGGCCATACAAATATCTGTTAAGTGCGAGGATCGAACTCGCGACACGCAGCGTAGCAGTCGATCGCACAGCCACTACGCCAACCGTGGCGTCAAATGGAATGGGCAAGAAAGTCGAATTAAATAAAGATGTCATGAAAGTAACGCAAATGATAAGAAAGAAAACTATCTATTTCACATCAGTCACTCACTACCTCGCCCAGCGCCTTCAAATGTTCTGACATGAAGGAACCCTGACATGTGATAACAAGACCGATTGCCCTACTTATTGCACAAACAACTACTGTCTTTACTACTAGCTATATGGCGAATTGATGAGATACTAGCCTCCGCCCACGACTTCGTTCGCGTAGCATAGGTACTTTGGGCTAACGCTAACTTTAATCCGGGTGATGATCGAAAAGAATCATCAAAATTTGTTCCCTCGTTCTCCCCCTTTTCTCACTTTTTTTTTAAATGTGCCTATGTCTGTCTCCAGGGTCCCTACTAACCCAACATCACAATCGGTTCGGCCATTTAGGCCTGACGACGTAACAAACAAACAAACTCACTTTCGCTTTTATAATATTAGTAAGAATAAAATAGTATCGAGGTATTTAGCATGTTTGTTATTTATCTATCTACTTTATTTGCTTTACTTTATTTATCTATAAAACTAATGTTAATGACCATGTCAGTTTAAAGACTTATAAAAAATTAGCATTACTACCTACTTCCTCCTAATATTACAAATTCGAATGTTTGTGAGGATGGATGGATGGATGTATAGATGTTTATTACTCTTTTATGTCAAAACTGCTAAACGGGTCTTGATGAAATTTGGCACATAAGTAGATTATAGTCTGGAATACCACATAGGATACTTCTTTTTCGATCATCATGTGGGTGAAGCCGCCGGCGCCAGCCAATTATCTATATACCTTTTAACTTTGTAAATAATATTTTTCCGACTGCATTGTTGATCTAATGGTTGCCCAAACGCGTCTTCTGAGCATGAGGTTCAATTTCCAAGTCGGGCGGAGTGATTGGGTTTTTTTTTATCAAGGATATCAGTAGTAGCCACGAAATGTTTATTTTGCAAGTAGGTTTTTACAAATACGTACACGTGTTTTTTAAAAAACTAGATGGGGCCGGTGTTTCGTAACTGACGAATTTTTGCCGAAACAAACTCAGACGTTTTACGCCCGGTTCCAATAAACAAAAACGACTCGTTTTGCTTACGGATAGTCTGTTGTATTTTGACATAAGTCTCATAGAACTTATGTCAGAATGGCGAAACAAAGAAGTCAAAAACGAAAGATATTATATAGGTACTCGCTGTGCCCAGCGGTTTCACCCGCTGCTCATTTAGGGGTCTGAAAAATAAATGTTGGCAGATTCTCAGACCTACCCGATATGTACACAACATTTCGTTTAAATCGGTCCAGCCGTTTCGGAAGAGTATGGCAACGAAAACTGTGACACGAAAATTTTATATATTTGACTAGCTGTGCCCAGCGGTTTCACCCGCTGCTCAGTTAGTGGCATGAAAAATAGATGTTAGCCGATTCTCAGACTTACCCGATATGTACACAAAATTTCGTTCAAATCGGTCCAGCCGTTTTGGAGGAGTATGGCAACGAAAACTGTGACACGAGAATTTTATATATTAGACTAGTTGTGCCCAGTGGTTTCACCCGCTGCTCAGTTAGTGGCATGAAAAATAGATGTTAACCGAATCTCAGACCTACCCGATACTTATGTACACAAAATTTCGTTCATATCGATCCAGCCGTTTTGGAGGAGTATGGGAACGAAAACTGTGACACGAGAATTTTATATATTTGATAAAGCTATATAATATCTTTCGTTTTTGACTTCTTTGTTTATACTTTAACTAACTGCGCCCTTGGCTTCAATCGCGTGGTGATAGAATATTTCTACAATTTATCTTTATGAATTGTATCCTATGTGTTATTCTTAAATGTAAAATATATTACTGTGAAATTTCATGAAAATCTATTCAGTAGTTGTTGCGTGAAAAAGCAAAAAACATACTCACATACATCGTCAGAAATTTCGCTTTTATAATATTAAGCAGGATATTGGGAACTAAGAATAGGGTACACGCATTCCTAGACTAGACAATACCCATTCACTCGACTATTAATGACACCCAGCCCTACCTAGGTAAGATTTTTACGAACACACACATATAAAAAGAAAGTCCTTAAATAAAAGTGTTTTTACTGTTTTTATTTAGCTTTTACGAAACAAGGTAAAAATGTGTTTTGTTGAGACTTGTCTCAATGGATTTAAGTTAGGCATTTGAGTGAGTAAATAGATACTGTCCTAGACAAATTTAGATTAATTAGTTACTCAATAGTCACTTGAACTTTATCTAAACTTATTAATTAGCTTTTAACATTTATCAATCAAAGCGAACTGTAACTACGGACTCAATAATAGTCCCTTGAGAGACCCAATTTTTTTTTTTATACTGCAATGGAATCTCGAACCAAGTCTTTTTGTCGGTTGGGGAATCAAAACCCATCCATGTTCCTGCTTTTGCCTTTTATGTTCAGGGGCTTCAGTACCTCTTTCGAACAACCTGCAACGCCGGCAGGCAGTGGCCCTGGCAGGCGCCTCTCATGTCTAAAGCGTTTTTTACGTACGCCTAGAGAGACCTTAAAATTTGAAGTCAGATCAGCAGTTGCTCTATATAAAATACTGTTATTCAGCTGCATCCAGTAAGATAGGAAGCTGACTCCAATAAAGGAGATGTTCTAGAAATGTATGGAGCTTGGGCCAGCTCTATGTACACCTAATGTAAATATCACTATACAGTATAGTTAACGTTCTTTTGTGTTAATTTCCTATATTTTGCCTTCGTTTTTATGTAAATCCAATTTAACTCGGTCAAGCAGAGCAACACAACTACTAATAAATATGGTGGTCAGCAATAAGCTAAATGTGATTTTGACAATGACATTTGATTGATGTGTTGTGTGTCACCTTATTTATAACTGCGAGAAAAACAAAACACGAATTCCGAGCATACTACTTGTTTGCGTCTGCTTATCTTGTAATACCTATTATTGCAGCTAGATTAGTTACATGGTTTAGCGCAATATTGTTCATTCTCATTTATTACCGAGGTGCACTCGGTCAATAAACTGGAACAATTTGAGATAAAATGTTACAATAATGAACAAGGTAAGAAAACATCGCAAAGAAATAACATTTCTACAAAGAAAAGAGGATACATACCTGAAACTGAACTTGTTATTGTAAAAAAAACACTACATACGACGGGATCCAAATCACTGACGAATCAGAAACTATCATATAACAAAACCGGGGTCAACAGAGAAGCAATCAATCAAGGTCCGTAATAGTAAACTGCTTCGCAAAACAAAAACAATCGTTAAAAACTCCGAAACACAACTAACTCAACATTCACGAACACGATGATTCAAAGTAAACGTAAACGAAACTTAGAAGTACCCTCTATAATTTTATACTCTATGCTTAGAACTGTCAAAGTCGTCAATCAAACGTCATAACTACTGTCATGGCTACCTTAACCTTTCGTATGCCGGAATTACAGACACAATTAATTACGCATTGTGTCTCGCGTGGATCCACGTCATAGACACACGAAAGGTTAAAAAAAGGGTTATCTCACTAAAATACTTTTCAAATAATTGATTAAGTACACCTGTACTTTTATTCTAACTAATTTAATTGTATTTTTATGAGAATCTATATTTTTTTTCCTTTTTATCTATGCAGTGTACATAT
The DNA here is from genome assembly GCA_958449745.1 of Ochropleura leucogaster. Taxonomy (NCBI): domain Eukaryota; kingdom Metazoa; phylum Arthropoda; class Insecta; order Lepidoptera; family Noctuidae; genus Ochropleura; species Ochropleura leucogaster. Next base: position 5,472,276 of record OY288223.1, on the reverse strand, counting down.
TCCTAGCCCAAAATCGAACATCTCCTTTGGGATTAAGTCTAGGCAGATGAAGATCTAGTAATTGAATCTCAGATAGTAACTAACTCCTGCATCAGTCCACACATAACTCATTGCAAAGCCACATCACTCATTGGATAGAGAAAGATTAGAGAACTTTAAAGAGATAGAACCACCAGCGAAAGTAAAACCATTTATCAATCAGATCCTATCCCACTTAATCATTATTCTATAATCGACTCCACAAAAAAAAACTATTTCACAAAATCGTCACGCGCGCTTCCCTTTTTGAGACATAGCGAAAGCGACGGAATAATAAACAGGGTGATGCGAGGTCGAGGGTCTAAAAATACTCCATGGAGACCTGACAATGAGATACTGCAATAACTATGATAATTTTAGCCACGATCAGCCAGGTCTCGATCATGGCCTCGGACGATGCGATACAGCGATACGCGTCCAGAGACACGCACTCGTATCAGAATCTGCATGTCGGGTCGCCGTCGCAGCAACTCGTATTAGCTATCGTCCGTCCGAATTTGTTTTATTTATAAATAATATACACACAAAATACTCACATATTACTACAGATATTACAGACTGATCTCCGAAAGTTGGATTGGAAATGGAGACATAATGTGTAAAAAACCAAAACTTGTTCCGTTTTGTTTTTTTTTTTGTTCGAAAAGGTCCGGATTTTTTTACCAGACTTTCCGCCATAAAAAAAACGAATACCTAATGAAAAGTATTCGGACTCTATGGTCAAACGACTCCCTTTTTTAAGTTTTCAAATGGTAACCCTACTCACGGCACACTCTCAACCATTTTTCATGTTGTGTTCTTTGCAGTCGAATGTCGCAAGAAACGTGTTGCTTTAGCGCGTAACTCGTGGCCAAGAGGTAAGCATTGGAATGTCTGGGACGGACCAATTAAAAGGTCAGGCGGCAAAAGTGGGACATCAGGTGGATGATTATTTGTTTTTATAACATTCACCTATTTATTTGTGTCGATAGGTTTGGGGACAGATTAATGGTTTGAAGTGTAATTGAGATAAATATCCTTACTAATATTATAAAAGCGAAAGTGAGTTTGTTTGTTTGTTTATTTGTTTGTTTGTTTGTTTGTTACCTCTTCACGCTTTAATGGCTAAACCGATTTTGATGAATTTTGGTACAGAGATAGTTGGGAACCGGGAGACGGACATAGGCTAATATTTTTTTGAAAAAACTGGGATGTGAGGGAGAAAGAGGGAAGAAAAGGGAAACCTTAGCGTTGCTATTACAAATAAATAAGGCGCAAGGGGAACTATTTTACCCCGAATTTAACGCGAGCGAAGCCGCGGGCAAATGCTAGTATTATATAATTGTTAGGCCGATCATTCTGACCTTTTATCGCGTAGCGTGGGCGGACTGCAATATGGACGTAGTGTTGTCGTTTACAAGAAACAAATTAGTGAAATTGAACCTTACTATCTTATAAATTACATTGCCTTGATTACGTGCATTTCTCTACACCTATCTAAAATATCGCTATCGATTATTGACTGGATAACCATTTTAACAAGCTTCTTTATAAATTGGATGGAGCGAGATAGGAAGACCAAAGAATTATGGATAAACTAGGAGTTCGGTTATTGCAATACATGTTGACACAATCAGGGTAAAAAGTGCTGTTATTAATGGGCTATTCCAGACTATAATATATCACTATCCCAAATTTCATCAAGCTTCATTCAGCCATTCTGGGATGATTGAATAACAAACATCCATTCATACAAACTTTTGCATTGGGGAGAACAGAAGAAAAAACGTGTTACTTCGACTCACGTAAAAGGAAAGACAAGAAAATGATGTTGAGGTATATTCGCAAAGTTAAACGAGGACAAAGGATAACCATCAAGAGCGTAGGTCTACGTGCTCCCAAGCAAGTACACCAAATCCTCTCTTATTCTAGATTCCCAAGCTCTACAAGCACTAAAACCACCCAAAAGACGTACACAATACAAACAAATTGTTAAATAATAGCCCACGGCTCATTAACACACGGAAAACGGACCAAATGACGAGCTGTGGCGGCCATATTGGGACGCGACAGTTTTGGCGCGCCTGTAACGACGCGTGCGCATTGTCGCAATGTTGTATTGTGTGTCTAATATTAGATACAGTAGCTATTGTACTGACATAATGCCTTTGGAGGACAGTTGGTAACGGTGGTGTTGTCCTTAGTGATTTTGGCCGTTTGTTTCATGGTTTGGGATTGTTGTAGGTACTAAGATATGCATTATTTCAACCTTACTTATTAGACTGACCTATAAAACCATAAGGTACTTTTTGGAACGAAGTTCCTTATCGCGCCTTGCGAAAGGGGGCTAGACGGAAAAAAATTAAGACCAAAAGTTGTAACGACACTTTTTTGCTATAGTTAGTAGAACTGAATATCATAATATAGTTTCCTACTTAATATTATAAATGCGAATGTTTTTGAGGATGTATGTATGGATGGATGGATGTTCGTTAATCTTTCACGTCAAAGCGGCTGACAGGTCTTGATGAAATATTTGGCACAGAGGTAGATTACAGTGTGGAATAACACATAGGATACTTTGGTTTATCACTCGCGGGCGAAGCCGCGGGCGCCAGCTAATGAAAAATAAAGAAAGTGGTCTTGTGACAGCAAGCGCAAAATATGAGGTCTTGGGTTCACTTCCCAGGCCGCGTGAAGTGTTTTGGGGATTTTCCTTCAGGATTTTTGATATCGTGGTCTGTGTCCAATCGATGACAGTTGTCATACCTCGTATAACGTACTACAAAGAGTCAAACATAACTGATGAAATATAGGTACATAAGTTCACACACACGTCACAGTACATAACTTCTGCTTAACCCTTAGATGAGTTAAGCAGAAATAAAATCAGATCAAAGTTATCAAAATTTGCCTATGCCCTCCGTGAAATAAAAAAATCAACAAATTTCTCCACTGCTCTGGTTACATATTATGCCTATGCATACGCATGGCTGAACTACGGCATAATATTATGGGGAAATAGCACAGATGCACCTACACTTTTTATATTACAAAAACGACTGATTAGAATACTGGTTAACATAGATAGCATGGACAGCTGCAAACCCCATTTCCAAGAACATAAACTTCTAACCCTACCTTGTATTTACATCTTGGAAATGTGTAAATTTGTTAGAAATAATGAAAAACTATACACTACACGCGAAAACACACAGACTCACTACACACTACGACACAAAAATAGACTAAACGTACCAGGTTCTAAACTAAAAATACACTCTACAAGTACTTTAATAATGGCAGCTAAAATATATAATAAACTACCAGGTGAAATTAAAAATGAACAAAAATTTAATATATTTATAAATAAATTAAAACAGCTTCTAATCCAAAAATGTTATTATAATATACAGGAATATTTAAATGATAAATTTAAAAAATAAACAGTAATAATATAAACAAATAAAAAATAATAATCTATAATTCCAATGTATAATTAAAATAAATATTAATAAGTTAATCCAATAGGTATATATGACGTAAAAGTATGATAGTATTCAATTAGTTATACGTACATGTATTCAATTAGTTATTAAGCCTACCTACTTAAAAAAAAAAAAATGTTAACATTATTTGTAATAGCCCTCCTCCTAATTCCTAATTTTTCATTTTTATTTTTGTTATGCCCGACAGGGCCCACAATGCTCCTAAACTAATGTATGTTTACCATTAATTAATGTACCCTACCACCTAAGTTCACATTGTGGAATGCAATAAATATATTGAGTATTGAGTATTGAGTACAGGCGTGATGTTATATGTGATTAGCAAAGAAATATTTCAGTCTGATTCATATTTGAACTGTAGTCGATAAATAAAGATCCGCTCACGGAGGGTTCCGTACAAACTTGCGACATAAACGGCCATATCTTTTCACTACGTAGACTTAGAGGGTTGGGTTGTTTTCACAGCACAAAAGGACCACAGAGTTGAGTATATGGTTTTAATTTCAACTCGATACCTTCACGGTTTCCCGAGATAAAGGGAAAGGGAAAGACTGACAGAAAAACAAGAGGCAGACAGACAGACAACAAGTGATCCAATAAGGGTTCTGTTTTTGGAGTTTACTCCTTAAGAATCGATTTCCATATACATATAAGGCGACCGGTATCAGAAAAATCCGAGGGGTAAAACCTACTAAAGTAACGAAAATGTGTCACGTTTTTGGTGCGCACCTTTACTGCGCAACTTTCTAATTTGGCTGTGAGTGTATTAAGACGTACATGGTATGCTGTATAGGCGACTATAGCTATATATTATATGTTATTGGGCTTGTTTGTTTCTATCAGTGTCGATGTATTTATATTGCTATTTTTTTCATTAATTTGTGAATTTACCCTTTCATATGATATTAATCTTTTTTCAGTTGAATATACTCTTTTTGCGTATGGTTAGATACTTAGATACTCGTAAGGAGTAAACTCCAGTCGTGCGTCGGAGCTGACACACACACTTTTTTTCATTTTGATGTACGGAACCCAAAAAGAACATAAAAATAAATAACATAAAGAATGACAGCCAAAATATTTATTCCATTGACTTATTTAATCAGATATGAAACCATGCCACACAAAAGTACTTTCAGACTTGATTGATGACAGCTAATGGCAAATCCATATCGTTTTGATAGCCAATCAATGGATATTCATACCTCGTTTATCTGACACGAGTTTACGTCAGTCGTTCCAAATTAGGGCAGTCACTGACGTGTGCTGTTTACAGATGATCTCGTTTTGTGGGATCATTTCATTTGATGCTAATGTGACCTTGCCCTTAACTTGCTAACTAGCTTGTTGAGCAGACTGATAGGATGGTGTTGGTAGTGTATTTTTAGTAGACATGTAGATATTGATGTTTAAAGTTTTTAAATACTCTTTCAGTCTCCACACAATGGAAGCCAAAAGGTAAAGGGCAATAGAAGGAACATGGGTGGGGTTTATTGTAGTCAGTACAAGTCTGACATTCCCCCCACTCCGCCCAGAGCGGGGAAAGTTATTTGATGATTTCCAATCCAAAAAAAAAGCCAAGAGATGGGTAGCGCCGCTGAGGTTGACCCAGAAAGCGGTGACGAGACAACCTGGTTGCCTGCCGCGTTAGAAGTGGTGGGAGACAAGAGCTTATGGAAGGAATTGGAGGAGGCCTTTGCCCTGCAGAATGTTAATCTATGGTAACAAATATTATAATAATGTTTATGGTCAAGGTGCAAGTGGCAATACCTATCTAAATATGTATTTTACCACCCCCTATTTTAGGGAAGTGGGGGGTTAAAAAGACACAAAAAGTAGCCTATGTCCGTCTCCAGGGTCTCAACTATCTCTGTACTAAAATTCATCAAAATAGGTTTTGTCATTTAGGCGTGAAGACGTAACAAACAAACAAACTCACTTTCGCTTTTATATAATTAGTAAGGATAGGCAAAAAAAACAATGCTGTAGAGCGGTTTAAAATGATACCGACCGAAGTCACCATTAATTAAAATAATATAAAATGAAAACAGTGATAAGACGAATTAATTTAAGTCTTATTCGCGAAGCTGCTCCCAATTAGCAATAAATTTCCTGTGGGGATGGTTATAAACTGGTGATTAATTTTATATACGGAAGGAACTCGTGACTATATATGTATACATATATATATTATGTATTTAGATAACATTGCCCCACACTAGGATTTCTCCTGTATCATGGGTGTGTTTACAAACATTTAAACTCACAAACACAAACTGCTAGACCCGAAACAACTATCTACAGGTCATACAAATACTTGTTCCGTGCAGGAATCGAACCCGCGATAAGCAGCGAAGCAGTCGATTGCTCAGTCACTGCGCCAGCCGTGTCGTCAAATATATAAAGGCCACTCGCGTCAAGCCGCTTACCTGTGTGTGGTCCGTGGATGGGTGTCCACCCTTCCATACTGAGTTTCCTCCGTGCCTCAAAAGTGTATGACAGGCCGTTAGTCATGGCTGCCAATTGCAGATCTTTGACAGTCGTTACAGGTAGTAGCAGTGACCCGAAAGTCTGACAGTCCTATCATCCAGTACTTACTGGGTTATGGAGGTCAGATAGGCAGATGCTTCATTTGAAATAGTGGTCGTCATCTGCCTAGCTTTTTCCCAACTATGTTGGGGTCGGCTTCTAGTCTAACCGAATGCAGCTGAATAACAGTATTTTACATGGAGCGCGTATCTGACCTCCACAACCCAATTTGTACTGGGTAATGCGATACCCCTTGGTAAGACTGGTTTTCAGACTTTCGGAACACTGACTACCTGTAACGACTGCCAAAGATCTACAAATGACAGCCGGGACCAACGGCTTAACGTGCTTTCCGAGGCACGGAGAAAACTCGGTATGTAACGGGTGGACCCATCCACACACGTTGGTGTGTGGATGGGTCCACACGCCAACGTGTGCTGCACACCAAGCTGCGCTTGCCTAAAGATCGACCCGCGCGGCTGCTTTTATTTAGCCAGGAGCTTCATTGGAAATAGTGGTATTAAGGCTAGAAGCTAACAACAACATGGTTGGGATACGGCTAGGCGGAATATTTGTTTTTAAGGTTTTTTTTAAGGATTTCACGGAATAGTGTTTCAAATGAGTGAACGATGTTTATGTAAGTTATAGAAAAGAGAAAATTGAACATAAAAATCTTGATTTTGATTTGAAAAAAAATCTTTTGTTTGAACCGGATTGGTTCATTTAAATTGGAAGGCGCAGAAATGAAAATTAATGATCACTTCCATGTTTACACGGTTGGCCTGCCTGATAACTTTTTAATTTAATTTTTTTTTAAGTCAAGCGTGAACCGTGAAATATCTGCCACCCTATTTTTTGGAAGGAACACTTTATTTTATGAGGATGTATTTTAATTATTTTTTCGGGTGGTAATCATCTAATCTCCAGCTCTGGTCGGACTGGAAGACAGTGTCAGACTTTTATTGACTAAAACCCATCGATGTTCTTTCTTTCGGCCTTAGTGTTCCGGGATCCCAGTATCTCTTTCGATTCGAACAACCCGCAAACCCGGCAAGTGGTGACTTTGGCAGGCCCCTCTGCTTCACTGACATAATATCTCTTTGAGGCGCACGAAAACGCGCGAATACGAACGTGCCGTCGACACGGCGTTTTATTTTAACTTACCTTGTTAGTTAGTAGTTAGTTAATAGGAATGTATTGGGAGAAAAGGATGAATGAAAGGCATTTGCACGTAGCTGAAATGAGAATGCTAAGGATAATGTGTGGTGCTTCGTGAATAAAGTAAGAAACGAGTACATAAGAGGAAGTCTGAAAATGGTGTCGGTGATTGAAAAGTTGTGTGGTAATCGGTTAGCTTGGTGTGGGCATGTGATGAAGAGGAATGAAGAAAATGTCGTGAAGAAAGTTTTAAGTATTAATGTGGATGGGTAGAGGAGGACCAAAGAACCGATGGACGGACTGTATTAACTGTCCTTGTTCTTCACACATGGCTACGACAAGAAGGGAGGAGTCTGATGAACGTAAAGAGATCAGGCGCAGGACCAACAGCTTAACAGCATCTGTGTGACTTGTCTCATAAAGTTATTTTTTTTGCAACGTTTTTTTCAATACTTGTATAGAATGTTTTTTACCAATTCGTTGTGAATGAGTGGACATGGTTGGCCTTGTAAATTCTTAGACGCTTGTTAACTTTTGTTAACGTATGATTTTATTTTACGTTTTGTAAAGTAAGCAATGACTTATTGTCGGGCCCACTCTGTCCTCTCATACTTAGGTACTTACGAGGCAACAACAACGTTGTAATACAAAATGATTTTAAAAGAGTAACCATGGAGTTTGGTGCCGGTTCTTCTCCATAGGAAACGACCAACTCGAACCATGCACCTTTTCTCGGCGTTTTATAAGTGCTCATGTAGGCCTATCTATACTAATCTATACTTATAATATTATAAAGCTGAAGAGTTTGTTTGTTTGTTTGTTTGAACGAGGTATTCCTCGTAGCGCTCCCGTTTTGAAGCGCTCCCATCTAAGCGCTCCCGTTTTGTTCCTCAAAGCGCTCCCACGTTTAAAAATAGGGAAAAGCATGAAGTAAACGTCATGAATTATATCGATAATTTTTAAAAACTCATGTGTGAAGTTGCTTAACCAAATTACGAAATTGAGAGAATAATATCTTTTTGCTTTCGGCACTCTTATGTGTATACAAGGGCCAATGTTATTGTTATTTCTACCATTGACGTAAACGATAGATGTTTTTAGGAATGGCATCTCGCAGTTCAACCAAGGAGGTTATCGTCTGCTTAACCGGGCGAATCCTGTGGGTGCCTTAAAAATTAAGACCTCCAGCCAGGGTGAAAACTTACAAACTAAGCGACTACACGCTAAGGGCACCCCCTGTGGGGTACGAGCCTCGGCTTAGGGCGACGCTGAGGGAAAGCAAGGGACAGGCTGGATCTGAGTGATATTATTTATGGACTGGTTTAAACTTACTGGCTCAGCAGCGCGGGCTGGCTCTTGCAAAGGACGGGTGGGGCAGTTACCGGGACGTCGCGACGGGCCTCGTCGGCGAGGATGGAATGACGGCGCTTTGCGTCTGAATTTGCGCAGAGTGCTAGTCTCCCTGTTGCTCTCCTGGAGCAGGGTTATAGCATCGTCAGGAGTGACGAGAAAATGTCTAAGACGATGAATTTTACTTATTCGCGAGGGATCGTATTGAGCGGCCGATGCGATAATGGGGTTGCGATGTTTTAACGCGGAGTCAAAGAAGCGCATGGAAAGACGCTTCATGAATTGAACGACGGTGGGGATTCTTAAGTCGAAGTGAAGACTATCGTTACGGGCTCCCGTGATTTTACGAAGGAATCGGTTTTGCAAGGTCTACATCTTATGAAGGAAACGCGGGTTGGCGTGGGCGAACACGACACATGCGTATGTCACGATGGGACGGACGACCGCGGTGTATGAACGCAATTTGCAATTAAGTGACAATTTGCTTTCTGCCTGAAATAAAAAGTGAAACCTAAACCCATAGCAATATGTGCCGCGAAGGACAAGTGGCTGTCGAGAATGACACCTAAGTATTTGGTTTGCTTCTCTCAGGGGATAGGTTTGCCGTACATAGTGATCAAACTGGGGATCAGGGGATTAAAGCGCGGTTTGGAGTAGATAACCGCCTGACTTTTACCGGGATTCATCTCGATTCTCCATTGCCTGAACCAAGCGCCTAGGATGTCGGCTGGGGTCTGAAGGGTACGAGCGATAGCGTTTGTACAGCGGCCAGTATAGTAAATGGCCGAGTCATCCGCGAACAGAGCTAACTGAGCTTTTTTGCTCTTGGGAATGTCGCTAGTGAACAGCGTGAAGACGAGGGGGGATAAGACGGAACCCTGAGGGACACCGGCCCTAATAGGATGAGGGGAAGAGATTGAGGAAGTCCCGTAAGATGAGCGTAAACGATAGACACCTCATTGCCAGGTGTGCGGGGAGGGGGGTAGTAATGGTAAACATAATGGAGAGAAATCATAAGCTAAACAATAAAAAAATATGAATAGGTAAATATGTCGGCAGATTATATTCATCGATTTGGTGGACTAAAGGATTTACAATAAAACAAAAAAAAAATACCAAACCCGTGCGAAGCCGGGACGGGCCGCTAGTTGTATATTATAGTATAACAATGTGTTCTACTTATTACCTAGTTATTATCGATAATTTCAGTTAGTATAGTCCCATCTCTATCCGAAAGTTAATCATGGGAGCGCTTTGAGGAAATAAATTTTAATATTTTTAATTTTTGAAGCGCTCCTTTTGGGAGCGCTTAGAGGAACAAAACGGGAGCGCTTAGATGGGAGCGCTTCAAAACGGGAGCGCTAAGAGGAATACCTCGTTTGAGAGGGTTTGAACGCGCTAATCTCAAGACTACTCGTTGGAATTGGAAAATTCTTTTAGAGTTGGATAGTCCATTTCTTAAGGAAGGCTATAGGCTATATAACATCACGCTACGACCAACAGGTGCTGAGCAGCGCGGGTGAAACCGTGGGGAACATCTAGTATGAAATAAAAATATTATGATTTTGATCGATTTTTGATAACGAGGAACGTGAACCGAGGTATCAAACTAACTTACTTCCAAACTCCAAGCTGTTACAGAGAAATTCCTAATAAAAAAAACCCAATAAGACACTGTGCTCAGCAGTCGTGGTTGCGACCGCGAGACCGACGGAGCAGTTAAAAAAAAAATTCAAGTATAAGTAAAACTATGATTTACATTAATCGTCATAGAGGAAAATTAATTCTAACTATAATGTAGACCTGCCTGATCTAGGTTTATGAAAACCTGTGTTTCAGGCCATCAATTTACGTCAAATATTTTAAAAAGAGGACATTAGTTACCCCTAATACGAAGGGGTTTAAACCAGGGATATTGCGGATGCTGATTTTTTCACATCCGCGGATGCGGATGCGGATGTTTAAGATATTATGTAAATAAAGCCTTTTTTCAAGCATTTGAATTGTTGGGATCACAGATAAAATAAGAGCGCGAGAGCTGCTTACTAGTGCTTAGTTCCCGCGTTGCTTCCTCAAAAGGTCCTAGTAATTGAATAAAACTTTCCTGGTTTAAAACTTTAAACATAACTGGCAAAACGATACACCTCTAGCCTTTTAGACAAAGCAAGCGTAACATTGTATTAAAAAGTAACTACATCATTTGCAAGAGATAAAGTAGGTATTAACACATAACATTTAATACATTTGGCATTTAGGTTATTAAATGAGGTTTTTATCTCAGCGTGGTGTTTATGACTTTTGGTTTATGGTGATACGGTGTCATAAAGTGTATTCAATGAAAGAGGTGGCTTTGCAATGAGTTCTGTATGTACTGATGTAGGAAGTTAGCTACCATCTGAGACTCAATCAGTTACTAAATCTTTTCCTAACTGTTTGGGGTCGGCTTCCAGTCTTACCGGATTCAGCTGAATACCAGCAGTTTACATGGAGCGACTGCCTATCAGACCAACACAATCCAGTTAATAACTGGTTAATGGTATAAAAAACTCTTCTCTTGGTAATACTAGTTGGAAGACTTTCAAGCCATTAACACTACATTCTATCTACGTAATTTACAGTTAAATACAACGGTTTAGAAGTTAATTAAACCCATGTCAACATCGTGGTAAAACAACCTGTTCCGGAATGTAATTATTACTTTATTATGCTTAAAACCAAAGAACATCGCGTTATCTTTAGAAAGGTCGGTGTTTTTGTTTTTTTGAGTCGTCATGTCCTGCAGCCAACCGACAAACCAATAACCGACTTAAGTAGTTGCAATTTAGCCTTTTTTTGGGGATGGGAAAACATCAAATAACTTCACCCGCTCTATGCGGAGCGGGGGGGGCGTGTCATACATTTACTGACTGAACCCCACCCATATTCCTTCTATTGCCCTTTATGTTCCGGGGCCGCGGTATCTCTTTCGAAAAATCCGCAATGAAATTTAGCCAACGAATTTAATTTTGACTACAATACATGGTTATCTGCGTGACGTCATTCTAAATCCAATATGGCGGTCTCCTGAAGATAGCGCACTAGTTTTTATTCAGGATTTCAATGAAAAGGGTTTTCCAAAAATATTGCGAGAATAAGTGTCTTTTTTTAACTACAATTTTATTTTAATCTAATCACTCATATGTAAACAGAAGGAGAGAAACTCAAAATAACGATTTCTATTTTTCTTCACGTCCCAAGACAATAACTTCGAGAAACACAAGGAGCCTAACATTTGTTGGAGGAAAAACATTTCTCTACGCATTTCGTCCAGCTATTCCTATGATCGGAAAGTTTATGAAAGGTCAAAAACAAACAAGTAAACAGCTCTCAGTAAATAAAGGACCAATAACTACTTCACACAATTTTTTTATTGTTTTCCCCTTTCGCCATGTTTCGTGGGGATAGAATAAAAGGGAACTTACCGATCCATAGACTCGTATTTCATGGTTTTGACCTCAATGTTTTTTGTAAACAAACTTTTTTGGCATCACCTGTCACTAAGAAAAAATCTAAGATATTTTTGACCCACTACGAAATTTGCATACATTCGTTGGAAACAATGCATTCTTAAGGCAAGTTTTTACCAATTTTGACCTTTGCTTGAACCTCATGAAATCCACAAACAAAAAAAATCACCGTAATATTTATTTGATCAAAGATTAACAATTGACCAAAGGCTGTGAGAAAATCAAAATTATTTAATTAATTTTCTCGATTAAAACAAAACATATGTGAGAAAAAACATATTTCAGTGAAATTATGAAATGGAAAAGTATTTGAAAGTTACACAAAATAATAAAACTTGTTTTTTAAAAGGACTTCGTGCAAAACGTATTTGTTTAATAGGAACTATTGTTTATTTAATAAAAACGTAACTGTTCTGCTATTTGGGGGCTGCGACGACGACGTCAACATACATAGCGATCTGGGAAAAAAGAAATCCTTAACCTAAAATGGCTCCTAAAGATGGTGGACTAGATATTTTTTATGCATTTCAATGTTATGGGTAACAATAAAAGGGTTTGCTGGGAAAAATACGAGAAAATGTTTTTTTTTTAAACTATACGTAATAATATTCGCTTTTATTATTGTGTTTAATAATAAAATCGAGACTCAGCGATCATATTGCCGATAGTCGGCTTAATTGCCAAGAGCCTCAACCAACACCTGAGAAGGCTCTCGTTAGACAGCTGGATTAAGGGCTTGATACAGAAAGCGGTACTCCTGGACACGGCTCGTATTGCTAGTAGGAGGTTCCTTACTCTGGAGCTCTGACTGCCGGTAGCTTGGACCCTGTTCCCGATACCGGTGGGCTACTATTTTTCTATTTTTTGGTTTTTGATACGAAATATAAAAAAAATGTATACAAATAAATAAATGAAAATCATAAATAGAGTACCTAAGTACGTATGTTATGTGGGTACGTATCTACCTGAAGCTAGCTAGATACATAAACATGTTTTTCTAGATTTCTCACTAAAATAGATACAAAAGATACCTGCTAAGAAGTCGATCGAAATAATTCGGAAAGTTAAATAGAATAGATAAAAGGCGTTGTGTTAATAAAACGCAATCTCTACAATGTGCCCGCTACCAACAGAAACTGCACTTCGCTGGTGTACAGTCATAGGCAGTTATATGTGTCACTTATTCGTTTTCAAAAGCTGTAACAGCTATAAAAGAACTGTAGGCCTACCATGACGTCTTAAAGCAGAACTTATTTCACTGAGGGAAAGAGATGGTGCTAGACACCCTGTATAGCTCTGTCTCTTTCCCTCAGTGGAATAAGTTTTTAATTACCCATCATTATATTTTATACTAGCTGTTCCTCGCGGTTTCACCCACGCTGCTCAGCACCTGTTGGTCGTAGCGTGATGTTATATAGCCTATAGCCTTCCTCAAGAAATGGACTATCCAACACTAAAAGAATTTTCCAAATCCCACCAGTAGTCCCTGAGATTAGCGCGTTCAAACAAACAAACTCTTCAGCTTTATAATATTAGTATAGATAGTATAGATGTAGTAAAACGTTCTAGAGAACATCTATTTCATAATAAAAGTCTTGCAAAATACTATTTTGGTTCTTCTTCTTTAGTTCTTGAAAACCTAAAAGGTAAAAAATGTTTTTCTTCGATTGTGTCAATTATGACACAATCGAAGAAAAACATTTTTAAAAGTTGCTGCGTGTACCTACACAAACGAGTGTTCTGACTGTACTTACACAATCAAACGACTAGCGGTAGTACCTACATAAGAGTTTACTGTCGCTCTGGCCTTATTCAAGGGGTTTGTGTTGCATACAGATGTCCCTAAAGTAAATGTGCTCACTATTATAGCGAACAAAAAGGTGTAGCTGTGTGTGTGTTTAACAATAATTACTGATATTCATTTTATTTTTACTCTGGCTCTCTTAATGTGCTCGTTTTTCCACATCTTTCTCACATGTCTTTATAATCTCAACATGAATGATACATTCATGCTTTTGTAAAAATATTATGATTTAAAAGAGTGTCCATGGAGTTTCTTGCCCATTCTTCTCCATAGAGATCTACTTTCACATGTTATTATGTCTTGTGACTGGGACTGTAGCAACATCTTTTTTTGTTTTCATGACATTCAAAAGTGGCTGAAATGGTCTAATTGAAATAAGTAATTTGATTTGATTTAATTTTTTGGTTAGTACCTTTTTTGCGTATTTTTTGTTGTGGTATAATGACAATCACACATTTTATTAATCTATTATTCATTTTCATTGTTACTAAAAGATAAACAGAACAACATAAACTACCCAAGCAATATAAATTAAATTGATATGGGACCACCTCTGAAGTATAGGGTATACTTCAGAGGTGGTCCCATATTACAAAAGAATTGTGAAAATCGGTGCACAGTTGGCGGAATAATCAGTGAAAATAGGGTATTACGGTCGAATATAAAACCTCCTCCTTTTTCAAGTCGGTTAAAAATAAGCAATATTGTAAAACAGTTTTAAAGTTTAGTGTACAATAAAGTATGTATATTCCATTCTAAAACAAAGGATTTGTTTAACGCATTTCTTAGAGGCTTAAAAGCAGCTACCTAAACATCTAATTACTTTGAATTTTTTACAGTCGGAACAGAGAGTGAAACAATCTTCTTATTCTACTTTTTAAAATGAATGCAGGTCAACGATTTTAAAATGGCTCGCGCCACATTCACTACGGAAATCGGAAAACATTTGAAATAGGAACTGCGCACATAAATATAATGCTAATGGGGATTGGTGATATCTGTTGTACACAATGGGCCATGCTGGACAAAGGTTACTGTGAGATTTTTACTGTTACTTTTATTTGATAGAGTTTTCTATCGGAGATATCACATGAACACAATCTGGCTTAGAGTATAGGTTCAAAACAAACTACTTTTGTACTTAATTATAGCTAGCTATGGTCAAACGTATTCCTCCTCAGGAATGGGATTTAACCGTATAGTTCGGTACGGACCCCTTCAGAGGCTAGACATTCAAACCTCAGCTGGCTCGGTACTGGCCCCAAAAGGGGTCGAACATTTAAGTCATACGACCTCCTCATTATTTTTGTAAATATTTCTTTTTCTGGTTAAAAAATAATATGGGTGTGCATTCATTAAGATAGTAGAATAAAAATGTCATATGTAAAATGTCATTAGAAGTTCTTTAATTATTAAGCAAGTTTCTTAATTAAATCAGTGATTTGCTGTTTACTGTGTTGTGGGTGCGATTACAAACATTTAGACTCACATACACAAACAGCCAGACCCGAAACCACTATCTGTAGGCCATACAAATATTTGTTCCGTGCGGAAATCGAACCCGCGACATGCAGCGCAGCAGTCGATCGCTCAGCCACTGCGCCAACCGTGTCGTGTATTTGTAATCCAACCCAAAAATTTGTAAAAAGATCATGAAACCTTAATGTCTACCATAAATGTAGCTAAGTATCCCGTCTAGACGGAATTTAACTTTTTATCTAAACGATATCTTTAATATCCTGAACTAGAATTGGAAATAAAGCAATGTTAACGTGAAAAATGCTGAAGTAAATGTCAAGTCATAAATTACTAAGATTTTAGGCGATTGTGTTCGCAAATCGTGGGTCCTTCATCAGCATTACCCTGGTTACAGTTAAATTACTTTTCTTATTATATTTTGATTTGAAAGTTAACTGCGGACTGTAATATTTCTCTCGGGATTTTCTATACTCCTTCTGTGAATTGAATTTGAAATTCTACAAAAATATTAAAAATAAAAACCGCTTAGAGCGAGTCAGACTCGCGCACCGAGTGTTCCGTATAAGCTTGCGACATAAACAGCCATTTCGTTTGACTCCGTAGACTTAGAGGGTTCAATTTTTCACAGTACAAATGGACCAGAGTTGAGTATATGGTTTTAATTTCGACTCGATACCTTCGCTTTTCCGAGATAAAGGGTACCTATAGACAGACAGACAGTCAGTCAGACAGACAGACGAACAACAAAGGGAACCAATAAAGGTTACTTTCGAGGTTCGGGACACTAAAAATGGAACTTTGTATAGGAACTGACGCGACTAGATTTCATGCAGGCATTAAAAATTTTGTATAAAACAGTTTTCTTGTTTTCTTCAAATGATCGACAATAGTCTCTTATGGGGTTTAGCATCATGTGCTGAATTTTGCTGTCACAGTTTGAAAGAAAAAAGAAAAGAAAGAAAACATGTTTATTGGGTATTTGTCACTAGTACACACAACATTAAAAACTTAAATGTCAACACTACAAAAAAAATTAAACTAACTAAGACAAAAAAGAAATTAAAAAAAAAACAAAGTTAATATTGTGTCTCACGGCTGCGCCGAATAAGTCCAGTTCAGCAAAATGCCGAGCAGCTAATTCCCGATGCTGATTTTCAACTGAAGGCTGATATGTGATGTGACGGGTGTTAGATAGTTTTGTCATGATTTTAATGTCTCCTCACTGAAAGGTCTCTGGTATGCTTCCTATGAGAGATAGTTTGATGTTAGTCTCATAAACCCACATCGGCTTCTAAACACGTTTCTGAATACTACTTAAACAGCTTATGAACAAACTACCTCATGCCCGGATGCCCGCGTACCACGGGATCATGCTCTACTGGAATCAAAAGTATCCTATATGTTAATACAGATTACAAACTGTATGCGTATGCCAAATTTCATTCAAAAGAGTAACAAGCTTCCATACATCGTCAAACTTTCACTTTTTATAAGACAACAACAATAAAAAATTCTTCTCTTTGGTTCCAGGCTCCAGGATGTACGGGCTCCTTCTCGAGAACATGGCGGAGTACATCCGCCAGACATACGGCGAGGAGCGATGGGAAGACATTCGGAGACAGGCGGGCGTCGAGCAACCCTCCTTCTCAGTCCATCAGGTCTACCCGGAGAACCTCATCACACGGCTCGCGAAGAAGGCACAGGAGGTAATTTATTTATTTTTGTTTGGAGAAGCTGCCTTTGCACACTACTGCAAGATTTAATTCAAAGGCGACCAGAAAGCCGTATAATCAATTAAACTCAGTGTAGATTATCATGACGAAATAAGCATGAATGAATAAGGCGATATTGAATTCTGGATAGTTTATATAGGATTTATCTTGACAAAAGTATACTGGACACTAATTCTAGATACTAACTATATACGGGATCACGCGAACAAATCGTGTGTAACGTTTTGTGTCATTTTGCTTCATAGTCTTCTTCTCATTTTTACCTTGGCCTATATTTTCCCGCAGAGGGGTCCGCCAGGGCCAAAACCTGCCGTGACTGCGGGTTGTTCAAAAGAGAAACCGCTGCTCGTAAATTTTATGATTTCCTATCCAAAATAATAAAAAATCCTATATTCTCTACCTCTGCTGGGCAAACGCCTTCCACCCGTCTCTTAGCGCGGTTTTCTTCGGTCAATCTTCTCTCAACTTATTTTTTATCTTGTTCGCTTTGTTTCAATATAATCAAGAGTGGCACATCCTAAAAACCGACGCAATGAAGCTCGACGTGGGCAATATCCTGACAAAACAAGCTCTAAATGTAATACCTCCATGAATAATTTAGACAGGGTCGAGATAAGGACACCTTTTTACGCAGACAACCCAATTTCTATTTTTGTCGCATTTTACGAAAATACTTTATTTTTGTGTGGTAAATACAAAATACAATGTCAATGTAAGTGTCAATGATTTCACGACCTTGATCGCATTTTCCGACACGCCAGAATTCCAATATGGCCGCACCACCAGTTGAGTCAATCTCTAAAAATCTTAGGAATCACTAAATCATTTGAAAAACTAAAAATAATCCTTTATAGCATTTTGTATGGTGTTGACGAATTTATTAATATTTTTATATTTCACTGGTTTATTTTTAAATATTAGCTTCTTTGATCTATTTTGTCACAATTTAGTAACAGGAGAAGATATTAGTAGTTAATATGACCCAATTAAAATGGCGACCGAAAAAAAACAACTAAAAAACTGACTAAAACCCATCCATATTCCTTCTTTTGACCTTTATTTTTCTGAACCGCGGTATCTTTTTCGAACAACACGTAACAGCAGGCAGTGGCCCTGGCAGTCCCCTCTGCTTAGCTGACATTTCTTTGAAGCACGCGTGGAAAAACGAACGGTCCGTCGACAAGGCCTATCGTCAATAGACGGATGGACGGTGAGCTTCCCGTTGCTCACCGTCCTCGGTGGCCAGGAGTCGACCTGCCTCAAGTGGTAGATGTGGACGCTGCGAGCCGTAGTGCCTCTCATATTACTTATCTCCACTATTGTGGCGTGCCCTCCTGGGGGCACTATGGGGTTGCAGCAGTCGCTCTATACATGCCACCATGAGATCGCACTGGAGGCCTGTCCGCTGAGCGGCGATTTGCCGCGGCAGCGGAATTTCCCCCTGTGACTTCAACTTTTCCACAGAAATTAACGGAAGTTTCAAAGGGCAACTAGGACTGTGGAAAAACTAAGGGAGAAGTTTTTTACTAAATTAACTATGTTCCCGTGTCAACGACAGGCTAATGCGCGGTCCCAAATTTTTTATATGAAAAACTTTGTTCTACAAATTAAGGATACTTGCTCCATTCATTCCGTTGTTCGTTCTTGTCAGAGACAAAATGTGTCTCAGAAATGAGATGTAAATGATTTTGGGCAAAAGTTATTTATCATATGTCGCTTCTTACTCTTCAACTTCAGTACTTTCAGAAGTTATTATGCTTTATGACAGGGGAATGTGGATTCATTTTTTTTTGACGTTCATTTACCCTACCATGACCTGTTAAAGCAGAACTTATTCCGCTGAGGGAAAGGGACAGAGTCTAGCACCATCTCTTTCACTCAGTGGAATAAGTTCTGCTTTAAGATGTCATAGTAGGCCTACTGAAGGGCTTGTAATGGAGAAATTGGAATAAATGCTTTATGTTTGAGAATATTAGGGTCAGCTTTAAGTAACTAAATACAAATATTTCACACGGAGCGACTGCTTTTGATCTCCACTAATCAAAGTTCACAAGTTAATTAAATAAAACACGACATTCTGCCGGATTTAAACTTAATATTATCGCAAAACATTTTCAAGTAACAACAGATTACGTAAACCGAAACGTAACGTAACGTAACACGAAAGAAAGCCAAATAGACCAAAAATAAGTACCAATGAAGTTAGCCTTACAATTCTTAAAATTGTTTTATTTTCCGGATTTCTCGTCCACATTCCTCATGTAGAGGTTGAACATGTATTTTCAATTAAATGTCACTCTTGGCCACTGAACGCGCCATTATTACTGCCCAGACATTCCGTTTGTGACCACGATTGTTTAATGCTACTTTAATGGGCACAAAACGTTACATGGTTTACATTGAAAAAGACATTTAAATATTAATAAACGATAGACGGGACATTACGAAGAAAATTGTAATCCCATACTTGTTACCCCTGCGAGGGTTACGGGTTGTTCGAAAGAGTTACCGCGGCCCTGGAAATAAAAAGGACAATAGAAGGAACATACATAAGTGGGTTGATGATTTCCCATTCGCAAAAAAAAAACTTGTTACTACTTGGTAACAAATTGTTCTGTCTAGTGTCAGACACCCGCTTATTAGGTAGCATTCGTGTGCCAATAAAAATTAACAATAATAGATAATAATGCCAAATTTTATAATTATTAATTTATTTATTTAATTTTATTCAATGACAATATTTCTAATGACCCGAAATCTTTTGGATCTCTATGGTATGAACTGATGTTACAGTTTTAAATGTTTTATTTACTGCGTCCCTCGTATCCGAAACGACCTATAGTTATATTACTTCCGTAATATAAAATCACGCCTGTACCATAAAGGATCCACAAAGGAATAAGCAGAGGTGTACGGAATAGTACTCCAAGATTTCGTCAGTTTTCTTTGTAAGTCCCATGTAATAAGCACTGCATCCGATTAGACTGGAAGTTGATACCAATATAGTTGGGAAACGGCTAAGCAGATAATGATGAGGTGTCTTTATGACGGCAGCATAAGCATGTTGTAATGTCCCAGCCTTTTTCTAATCTACATTAGTCTTATTAAAATATTTATTTATATAGTAACTAGTTTTTGCCCGCGGCTTCACTCGCGTTAAATTCGGTATAACACAGTACCTGCCACCTGCAGTTTTTGCCCTTGCGCCTTATTGATTTTTAATAGCAACGCTTAGTTTTCCCTTTTCTTCCCTCTTTCTCCCTCACATCCCACTCTTTTTTTTATTAGCCTATGTCCGTCTCCTGATTCCCAACTATCTCTGTACCAAAGTTCATCAAAATCGGTTTAGCCATTAAAGCGTGAAGAGGTAACAAACAAACAAAAAAACTCACTTTCGCTTTTTTAAGTAAGGAGGATTTATGTACACAGAATAAAAAAGCCAAGGAAACATCTTTAAAAAAACATCGAGTACAAAGGCACAGCTTAGTTCAACAGAAATTTCTACCAGCATGCCTGCGAGAGGAAATATGACGATTTTTTTGCAAAAGACTTATCAACTTACTCAAGTAAAAACCTCACAACTTTTTTTCCTAATTCTTTCCGATCATTTTTACCAAATTAAAGTTGGACGGCACATCAATCCGACGAGACATTAATTTCATCACTCGATCGAAGTGACGCCTGAGAATTTTAATACCTTGTCTGGGAATTTCCTTCTAGTATTTCAATTACTTGCTTTAGACCTTGAACTAA
Organism: Ochropleura leucogaster; assembly: GCA_958449745.1. Taxonomy (NCBI): domain Eukaryota; kingdom Metazoa; phylum Arthropoda; class Insecta; order Lepidoptera; family Noctuidae; genus Ochropleura; species Ochropleura leucogaster. The sequence continues at coordinate 5,451,437 of OY288223.1, read as the reverse complement.
GGAACTCATCGCTAAGTACCACGACACAGGTTGATTTAAGGGTGAGCAGAGCTTGCCCAAGTCGGTCCGTTGATAACACATATGCATATGTTTTGAGTTTGCATTTTTAATTTATTTTGAATTAGCATTTAAAAATTAAAAAGTAGAAACAAATGTCAAAAAAGAATAAATAAAAAAAAAACTAGACACAACATCAGAATAAAACAAGTTAATCCCTTTGTTTTTCATGAAGTTGTCAGGATGTTTTCCAGGGGGTGCTCCAACCTTAAGTATGGGTAACCAACACCTAATTCTGTGCCTGTGCTGCCCGTTTTCGCCAACATTAAGTGCCACCTACATCAATGTCTAATGCTCGTTATCAAAAAACTTTAGACGCCACCTAACTGAGCGATATTGTATGTAAAAACCAAAATAAAAAGACTTTAATTAAGTTGACGAAGTCGAAAGCCTGACTATATGACTGTTGATACTGTGACTATATATATACTTTACGTACTTTACAAGTATATATAATACTTGTTGTGTGGCTTTAGAGTTCTATTTAGGTTGTTGTATAGGCGTTGGAAAGAAACAAACGTGTGTCTTTTATAAGATTTTATTTGCTACTAGTTTAGAAAAAACAAACACTGAAATAAATAGGAAGGCGGACATGGTATGAATGAAGTGATGACGTAAAAGTGGACTGTATGGTTTTATCTAAGTAAGTACCACTAAAACAAGTTATATAATTCAACAATACTTTAATTTTAACTGTATTTTTTTGGGAAATCATCAAATAACTTGCCTTGCCCTGGGCGGAGCGGTCTCCCCGCTCCGCAAGTTTCAGACTTTTCTTTTACTGACTAAAACCCACCCATGTTACTTCTTATGCCCTTAATGTTTCGGGGCCGCGGTATCTGTTTCTTGTGAGCCACGATGGGACAGGCGGCAGGCCATAAAATGAACACATTCTCATCGTCTCGTCGTTGTCTTGTCTATGGATAATAAATCGAACAACTTTTAAAAATAAATTGTCTAATTGAGGACTATGTTACCTTAAGTCAAAAAGAAAATCAATAATAAATTTATTTCAATAAGGATCACAGTATTTTGCCCTTTCTTTATACATAGTAATATTCATTAACTACCTACAGACAACTGCTTTAAATCCCGTATGTCACAACCACGTTGATGTCAAAGATGAACTCTCTACGATCTTCTTAGATTTCCCTTGACGAACGATACAAAGGAACTTATGTAGGTACACACCACGGCCGGTCAACCGTTTCTAAACTATTATAACCTGATCTCTTTACTACGGGTCGCACACCGTAGTAGAGAGATCAGGTTAAAATGGTTTTGTATAGGTTTATGTGCCGTCGTGTGTACCTACTATGTGTTACAATATGTAACTTAGCTTTAGAACTATTTATTTATTAACACACTCATTACCATCAACGGCAACGCGGTCAGTCTCTTAGGACCATTCCCAATTGACAGCACTAAGGACGAATTTTTTGACACTATTCTTTTATCCAGTCTTCTCAAGGGACATCGTATTACCCAGTATTACCTGAGTTGTGGAAGTCACATAGGCAGTCACTCCATGTAAAATACTGATATTCAGCTGCATCTGGTAAGACTGGAAGCCGACCCCAATATAGTTGCGAAATGGCTAGGCAGATGATGATTTTTTTGGTTATTCTATAAGTTGGTGATGATATTGTCAATTAAAACTTTTATATTAACTTCATCTGTAACTAAATATGTCAAAAATCTTACTCGTTAAACTTGACCCACTTTCTGGTTTCAGATCACCCATACATATTTAGTTTGTATAGCAATACAACCCAAAACATCGCTTTGTCTTCCATAAAAAAAATGTACAAAAGATGCTGCTACAGAAAAAAGCATAAATATTATTATATTAGAATATGCCTAATCAGTAAGGACAATCCAATTCAGCAGTCCCTAAAGATACCGATACACCGATTACAAAAAAATATTCATTAGCTAATTCATTTATATTATCAGAAAGGTATTAGCTAATTCATTTATATTATCAGAAAGGTTACCATGACATCTTATAGCAGTTCTTATTCCTGTGTGAGAAAGAGATGGTGCTAGACACCCTGTATAGAGCTAATCTCTTTTCCTCAGTGGAATAAGTTCTGTTTTAAGACGTCATGGTAGGGCAGCAGATGTTTGAGAAGTCTTGTAAACAAATACAGCGATGAATCACAATATGGATATAGAGGAAGTAGTCATGTACAGATATCAATCCACTATTTCGTCAGCAGAGACATCGGCCCATTAGCTCAGTTGGTTAGAGCGTCGTGCTAATAACGCGAAGGTCGCGGGTTCGATCCCCTCATGGGCCACACGATCTTTTTGCGTTTTCCTTTGGTTAGAGCGTCGTGCTAATAACGCGAAGGTCGCGGGTTCGATCCCCTCATGGGCCACACGATCTTTTTGCGTTTTCCTTGTTTAAAATCTTTCTGCTTACTTGTTTTGTACAATGTTAGTTTATTTAACTCAATATTTTTACTCAACCACACTAAATAGAATTATTATATGAACGTAACTCTTTTACCATAACTCATACCTTAACTATATAATTAAATAAAATAACATAATGAGTTAAATTCAATGATAAAAACAAAAATAAAAAAACAACTTACAAAAATAACCTTTGGAGATGCTGGGATTTGAACCCAGGACTTTCAGCATGCGAAGCAGACACTCTACCACTGAGTTACATCCCCGATGAGATTTATGCCGAAATTATGTATCACGTTCTCCGACTTTCCAAAATACAAAGTATGCTACCGGTTTCTTGAACACATTACTTATTATTTTCTGTTCTGCGTTACCGAGCGACATTGAGGTGGAATTTATACGAGTATGTATTATGTTTGTGTTAATTCATTTTTAATACGGGTAACTAATTTGGTAGTTGATTATAAGCTGTAATAGATTAAAAGTACAATATTTGCAGCAATATAATAAAAATAATATTCAAAAGAAACCATCATGAAAGCAGAAAAATACGGAAATGTTTTAAATTTAAGTTCCTTAATCGGAACCAGACTAAGGGGTCTAAAATAGCCTATCAAATAGCATAATTATACAAATTACCTACGTTAAAATTTTTAAAATGGTCACGGATGCAGTTCATATTGCAAATTGTCACTTTGCGACCATTTAACGAATAGTAACGTAATTCATATTAACAAATTATTAAGATTCTCCTGAAGCTGCCATATTAGACCCTTGAACTTTTAATAGTGTTTTGTTGGGTCATCGAAAATTCCTGTTGGAAAAACCGAGCACAGCAACGCAATACTTATAAAATAATGTATTATAACGGTTTGCTAATCGTTTTCTTCAGGCGCGTTTTAACTTCACGGAGAGTTAAGCCCGTATCTTTATTTTAGAGTCAAAACTGTTAATCAATCAATCAATTACGACGAGCACACAAAGTAACAAAATCATTGAACATTTTTTTTGGTTAATATGTATTTATAAATAAGTATTTGTGATGCCAAAAATATTTATAGAAACATACGGAACAAAGAAATAAATAGTTTGCACGCCGTGACCACTCAGCATCGCACTTTGCTATGTGGACCCACAGCACAGCTGGTTTTCAGCGGTCAACCCATTCATATAAAAGACTTAAATCATAGTCATCAACTTATACATACCTAGTTTTCGACGAAATTGTAGCAAGTGGCACCAAATTTAAAATCACCTGTTTTACCCTACGTCATCTTCCTCGATATCTTTTTTTTCTTTTGTATGTATCTACTTCGGAATCGTTTTTGTTGTTATTAATTTGTTTGTTATGAAGTATAATGTTTCATAAACATATATTCATAAAGTACCTACCTATAGACAACTGCTTTAAATCCCGTATGTCACAACCACGTTGATGTCAAAGATGAACTCTCTACGATCTTCTTAGATTTCCCTTGACGAACGATACAAAGGAACTTATGTAGGTACACACGGCGGCCGGTCAACCTATTCTAAACTATTATAACCTGATCTCTTTACTGCTGATTGCACACCGAAGTAGAGAGATCAGGTTAAAATGGTTTGTGAAGGTTGACCTGCCTTCGTGTGTAGGTACCTACTAGGTGTTGCATAATTATGTAACTTAGCTTTAGCACAATAATTTGTTTGTTATTAAGTATAATGTATACCACTCTGGAGTTGATCGAAAGAGATACCGCGGCCCTGGAACATTAAGGGCAAAAGAAGGAACACGGGTGGGTTTTGAATCAATGAATGAATAATTTCTTTTTTTTTTAATTTCTTAATTTCTTGTGATCAACGGAATTGTATAAAATCTGGTTCTTCTAACCTGACAGACAGATGTGTTGCTGGGAAGTTTGTTTCGCCACTTCTTCCCAGCTAAAACACTTAGAAGTGGCGAAGGGCAGGGCGTTTTTGTGGGACTGTCTCTTGTAATCTGACGTTCAAAAAGTGCTGTTTATCAGCCTAATTTGAATAAATGACATTTGATTTGATTTTGTTCAGTAAAAGTCTGACACTTTTTTTTTATGATCCGCAAAAAAAGGGGTGGAACTTGATTGGAGCCCCGAGTTCGTCCCTCTTCTTTTATGATAGCCTTTTTCCTAACAAAATCTTTCTTTTTTCACTTTTCAGGTACTAGGCATGAGTGAACGTGAATTCATGGACCAAATGGGGGTATACTTCGTTGGCTTCGTCTCGCAGTATGGCTATGACAGAGTCCTATCAGTCCTTGGCAGGCACATGAGGGACTTTCTCAACGGACTCGATAACCTTCACGAGTACTTGAAGTTCAGTTATCCAAGAATGAGGGCGCCTAGTTTTATTTGTGAGAATGAAACGAGGCAGGGTTTGACGTTACATTACAGGTCTAAAAGAAGAGGGTTTGTTTATTATGCTATGGGACAAATTAGAGAGGTGAGTACTGTGAAGGTTTTATAACATTAACCAAACCCAAGTACAGGCTGGTTTGAAATGACGTTCCATTCGATTATTCAAGTTTTTAAAAAGAGAATAGAAAAAATAGAAAAGCTTCGCAATAATGTGACATCGTATTGGTAAAATGATGAACTAAAAACACGCCACCATATCCCAATCTACAAGTCAAGAATGACTTTTTTCTGGCATATCTTACCCACATTCACTTATGTAACTCTAATATAACAAAATTTAGACGTGGGTTTGGTATATTTTGTAAGAAAAATAAGCCCATTTCTTTCTTAAAATATACACAAAACAGAAAAGATTGTAAAATGGGCAAAACGATTTCTTTGGAGGCGCCGGGTATCGATCCCGGTACCTCTCGCATGCTAAGCGAGCGCTCTACCATCTGAGCTACGCCCCCTGTTACAGAGATGCTTCAAATTGTGGATCAAATTCTCTTGTAACATCATTATTAAATGAAAAAGTATTGTATTTAACCTTTTAAATACAAGAATATGTGCCAAGCAATTACGCGCATAATAATAACGTAATGTCGATTAATTCTAAAACGAATATGACAACATTCCCAACTGAACGTACATAACGCCATCTAGTAAACGGATGGAAACAACTTTGCGACTTGTAGGTTTCTTAATTGTGCCACTAGGTGGCGCTTTTGTAAGAAACTTTACTTTGTCTTCAATATTATTAACTAGTAAATTCAATAATGTCTATGTTTTCTTTCAGGTAGCCCGTCATTTTTATCACAAAGAGATGCGAATAGAGTTATTACGGGAAGAACTGCTATTCGACACAGTGCACGTAACTTTTCAACTAACTTTTGACAATCGAGCCTTCACGCTAGCTTCTTTAGCTATGACTAGAGAAGAAAAACATCTGCCAATCAGTGCTTCTGTGTTATTTGAAATATTCCCCTTTTGTATCGTATTTGGGTAAGCATTTCTCTAATTACTCATGAAGTTTATAGTCTAGTTATCCGACTATTTCTGAAGATGTTAGTTCAATTACAATGCAAAAAATAATGTTCAGAGTTTCAGACAAACATAGACAATTAATTGGCTCTAAAATGAGGAGCAGTAGGTACTTAAGATTTATATAGCCAAATACTTAGAAAACTAAAGTAATTTACAAAACATTTAATTTGTTCTAGATCGGACATGGTAGTGAGGAGTATCGGAAATTCTTTGATGGTAATATTACCAGATTTAGTAGGCAAGAAAATAACCAACTGGTTTGACCTGGTTCGTCCACTCATAGCCTTTAAATTTCAAACTGTAAGTATATTTAATATGTTTTTGTTTTTTTTTAACTAGCTTACAGATAAGCAACCGAAACTGAGATCATTGCCGACAACGCCTGTAGGAATTTGCATAGCAATACTTATCATACGCATTACAAAACTCACACAGTATCACAGTATGTTTATGTTGTCAACGATCACAAAAACGTACCTATAGTATAATAATATATAATGAAGTTGGCATATCCGTACGAATAAAAACCCTCTTTTTGTTCACATAAAATTAAAAAAAAAACTAAAGACAACAGTAGAATGTTTAAGGCGTCATCCTAGTTGGCAATAGGGCGTACGAAGACACTGTGTCAGCATGTACTAATTGAAGCTTTCTTTCATTGACCATTTTCATCATACGATCAAGTAAGACGATGCCTAATGCGCTGTCTTGTACCCATATCAGTCTGTCTAACTAAACTATAGAATTCTATGCAAAACACAAAAATGCCTTTCTGGCGGCTGGAAAATACATATGAATCTTTAAGCTAACTTCTTTAAATTGTGAGTAAGTACAAAGATTTCTTTGGTCGTAGTTTTCCTGGGTACAAGAACGCCCCTCTATTAGATGTTATTCGAACTTCAAAAGATTTCTGCATTATAGTTCCTTGTTTTTCCTACCACAGATTCTGAATCGCACAAACAATATATTTGAGCTGGTGACAGTCGAGGCTGTGATGCACGAGAAGGCTCCTGACAAACGCAACGAGCTGCTGCGCCTGTCTGACGAGACTGAGGCTGCAACTGACAAGAATCTTAGACTTAAAGGTAAAACTACACTATTTAATTATTAGGAGCTATACTGTAGTTATATAAAAGGTCTTTCAGCGACTTTAGCTATTTATTTTAGAAAATGATTGCCATTTTCTGTACTTCTCAGAAGATTTTTCCTTTTTCAAAATTATTCTAAGTAAGTACTATATTCAAAATTCAAAATTCGAAGTTTGCCAAATTTAAGTGTGTGTCATTTTTAGAACCTATAATTTCGAAAATGTAAGCTGCAATTTTAAACATTGCTAAAACTTTTACAATATTTAAAATCATACTAAATTAATCAACTTTGGTAACTAGTTTGATGTGAGGTTGATATCCGTTTTAAGTGTCATGTGCAAAACCAAGCGCTCAGCCATGGAGTGGAAGTTCCTGCCAGCATCAGTGTGGCAGAATTAATAGCCCGGCTGTTATCAAGCTGCTCTTAAGTTTCCTCGTCCCGTCGTCAACCTAATCTCTGTTCTAAAGTCAAGATTGAGATCAACAATAGGGCCAAATAATATAAAAACTAATATAAAAAGAAACAATATGGATACAGTAAGTACTTATGAAGTTATGACAAATTGAAAAATAAATGGTTCAGTCATATTTACCAGTAGACTTGCACAAATTATAGAGTTAGTTAGTTGTAAAAATAATTATTTCAATTAGAAATTACGTTAGGTTTTGTTTTCTAATTTATATGTGGATGGGTAACAAGAAAACTATTAAAACTGCTGGCATCATTTTGTTCTCAAATAAAACAATAACAATTAGACCTTATTTTAAAGTCTGAAAATAATTCGTTTACAATAAATTCTGAAGGAGATCCCCTTCAAAACTTGACCTACATAACAACCCATGACCTAAAAACCATTTCTCGCCTTCCCCTAATACTCATCAAAATACCACTAAGATTCCGATCTGACAGTTGAACAAACCGGGCTCGAACCCACATCAATCGATGTCAAAGCTTCTTAATTGAATTTAATTCGATTGACAGAGATTTTATAGAGCAATTGTTACAATTGTTGGGAACAGATAACTTTTAGAAATTCTCTATGGATAGTACCATCCATAGAGAATTTCTCCCGTACCTCAAAAGGAAAAAAACGGAACCTTTATTGGATCTCTTAGTTGTCTGACTATCAAGATCGATTATCTCCGACACGTGTGGAGGTATCGAGTTGATATTAAAACCATGTACTCAAGTCTGTGGTCCCTTTGTGCTGTGTAAAATAATCAGCAGTCAAAAGATAAAGAGTCGTTTATGTCGTAAGTTTGTTCGAAAACCTAGGTGGCCGGCTTCTTGTACAGGTGCTGTCCTCTGTGATGGCTTGGTAGAAAACTTTTAAAATAAACCGTCAGTTCTGTTCAGCGCCAAATACGCGTTGTTTTATTTAAAACAATATTTTTGAGAAATGGTTTTTTTTTTTTTTAAATTGGTTGTTCGCGTTTCAGCCTTGAAAAAAAATTGCAATTGCTCTGCTATCGTAAGATGAAATGTCACTAACATTTCGTAAATCGAATTATTTCTCATTAAATTTCGACCGAGTCTAGGTACCTATTTGACAGAATTTCATTTAAAATACCGAGAATTGTTTTCTAAAACTGTTAATTGGTACACTACTTACACTAATATTTAAAGAAAAAAAATAGCCAAAGACAAACTCAGGTTCACGACCCTTGTAAATTATTTTATTCATATTGCAAAGACTCAGAGACAAGAGAACACCAACTTGTAAAACAAACGAAAGTAGATGTCATTCATCTACAGCTAGTCAAAATAAGTCCCCCTTGAGTCTAGAACTACGCTGGTATCTCTAGTGACAACTTAATTTTATACCAACTGATAGTTCTGCCAGAGGAACTTGCAACTTTATTCTCAGTAAAATAATATTCAATTTCAGTTGAGTTCTTTGTTCAGCAAACATCTAAGTTAGTTAGTAGGTATTGCAGTAATCTGCAAACAAGTCTCTAACTAGGTGCCTACAACTACTACTACGAGGTGATTTTTCTTTTTCTAATAGTAAATCTTAAAAATAACTTCCCCGCTCTTTGTGGAGCTGAAGGGAGTGTCAGACTTGTACTGACTAAAACCCATCCATGTTCCTTCTTTTGAATAGTCCATGTTGCTTCTTTGTGTTCTGGGACCGCAGTATCTTTTTCGAACAACCCGCAACCGCATAGTAAGTATTGGGCAGTTTTTGGTTGGGAAAATTGGTTTTCTTGTATCTTCCATTGTGGAGTGGGGATGGTTGGGTTGATGACACTGTATCTAGCTGTTTTAATACAGATTTGTAAAAAAAAGTCTTCTTGACAACTATCCTTAATTAATTTTATATTAGCCCACGACTTTGTACGCGAGGAAATTTGATATACTTTTCCCGAATAAAGAGTACTGCATCTCCTATTACAGATCATAATCTAACTTTGTGCCAAATTTCACATAGATCCGTTCAGCCCTCACAAACTTACGCGTTTATAATAGTAAACTTAAGTATACATTGCAATATAACTTTATATCTACTCATATTAAATACGAACTTTAGAATTGTAGTTATCTATTTATACGGTCAAACCTAGTCCACAATTTCATTCGTCAGCTGGGAAATTATAAAGTTGGAGTTTTCTCGAGCTTTCGATCAAAACCGCAATTTCTAGTCCCACGTAGAGTGAGGACGCCACTTATAACTTAAATAGAAACTCAATTAGAAAATAAAATGCAATAATAACAAAGAATACTTATATTAAACAACTTTATTTATAACTAGCTGTTCCACGCGGTTTCACCCACGCTGCTCAGCACCTGTTGGTCGTAGCGTGATGTTATATAGCCTATGGCCTTCCTCAAGAAATGGACTATCCAACACTAAAAGAGTTTTCCAATTCCAACCAGTAGTCCCTGAGATTAGCGCGTTCAAACAAACAAACAAACAAACAAACTCTTCAGCTTTATAATATTAGTATAGATGATGGTAAACTTCAAATAACTACGTCATGCAGACTCAAGGGCTGGGGGCAAAGTAGAAGACTATCAACAGCCTTAGTTCTACAAATTGAGGGTCTGTGGGTATTATTAATAGTTATAGTCTGTGTGACTATCGGACTACCAAATTAAAGTCTCTAGTTCGGACACTCTGATTTTTCGGATGAATGTGTTTAGGTATTGTATAATTATCACTTGCTTTGGTGAAAGAAAACATCGTGAAGAAACAGCATGCCTGAGAGATATTTTTACAGCATGTAAAGCGAATTCAGAGGTCCACAGCATAAAGACTGTCCTAAAAATGAATACAGAATAAGACTCATAGATTAGATACAGTTTATCATCCAATATACCTATAATATTCTCGTGACGCGGTATTTGTATGCTGGACCGATTTTTATGAAATTTAGTGTGCATACCGGACAGGTCTAAGAATCGGCCAACAAAAATTTTTCATACCCCTAAGTGAGAAGGGGACCTGTTCAGCGGGTGAACTGGGCACAGCTAGTAGTACATATTTTTTAGATATATTAATAATAATAAGATAGGTGATTGCTGTACAGAATCGATCCTTTATGCTTCATTCAGGAACAATCAGAATAGAATAATCTTCAGAAACTTTCTAAACATACTCAGATACGTAACAAGACCTAATAATTAAAGCAGCTAATCATATTTTTCCATAAAAGTGTAATGATGTTAAGAATCATAAAATGTTGCAGGCCAGCAACCAAAGAAGCGGTTTGCGTATGACGGAAGACCCTTGCCTGACGTTATTAATTTACATCTTAAAGGTAGAGGAGATACGCACAAAATGGATGTAAACAACGTAGCCTGGGCACTAGACCATACACTATGACGATAAACGAGGGTCATACTTACGAGGACTTTCATGCAATAACCGAAATTCTATTACGGGAACAGCTTTGAAATTGGGAAAACTTTGCGCCAAACATTTACGAGAATATTCGCATAACTCAATAAGATGTAGGGAACAGCTGGCATATTTTCATGGTTCCGTATCTCTAAAGGATAAAAATGGAACCCTTATAAGATCACTTTATTGTCCGTCAGTCAGTCCGTCAAGACCTTTTTTCTCAGGAGGCATCGAGTTGAAATTAAAACCATACTCAAGTCTGTAGTCCTTTGGAAGCTGTGAAACATAAGATAGATAGAATATTCTTTATTATGTACACCATACAAATTACAAGAATAACAATATACAACTTATAAATAGGGTAACACAATGGGCGATCTTATTGCTAAAAGCGATCTTTTCAAGACATCCTTTGGATGGATTTAAAGGAGAAGAGGCAGCACTGTAGGTAGTCTGTGGTGTAACATATTTTAATAAATCAACTCTCTAAGTCAATGTCAAAAGATATGGCCGTTTATGTCGCAAGTTCTTACGAAACCCGCGGTATGCAAGTCCGACTCACACTTGGCCGGTTTTTTTTTATGTTTTAGAGCTGGTCCCGACTCGCGAAGTACTACTTACCATTTATAAAAGGTGTAAAAAGTCCCTTAACGGAGAAAGGTACATGTACTCCTTGACATTGCCATCATGTTTTACCTGACTGGCAGTGGGTATTGTAGTTATTAGTTCTCTAGTTACGAAAATTTTGGAGGTCAAAGACTTTTTACGACATTTTCTTTTTTAATGTTATAACAAACATTGCGCTCAGCAAACTTGTTTCTCTATACACATTTTTGTCAATGCATATCTTATAAATAAAAATTGTGTTTATCAGAAGAATATTATCACAAATAAACATAATCATTTACAAAATAATTTGCTAATAACAACAAATTGATATTTATTTGCCACTTTCTAAATTCAAAAATATTTGAATATCATATTTTTAAAATAAGGCTGTGTGGCGCTGACCTTGTTGACCTTTGTTTTTCCTTCATTCTGAAAAGAAAAAGCGCGAGGAAACAACAAATTTAATCATAGGTTCAAATTGATTAATAACAAAAGTATTTTGTGCTCAGTTATTCAATTTTTCCGCAAGTTTATTGAAAAACATCGTCTAATTCACGTGAGAAGTTTTCGCTGCTGTTCTCGGCTCTATAACACCTTTGCCTAGCGGCTCGGGCGTTAAAACCGCCTCGGCCGCAATGACAAAGTTTCCTTTTAATCAAAATATATTCTCACACCAACAAAAAAGTCATTTACCAGGAGTTTCAAGTACAGAAAGAATCCTTGGTTAACGGTTTCTTGGTTGACGCTTACACCTTTAATTTATGAGTAAGTAGTGCACTCCCTCAGAATATATCCCTCGTTATCAGTCATAGTGTAGAAATATTAAATATGGCACGATTCGTTTCAAAGCAATCAATACTGTAAATAGACAAGACTATCTTTCTAAGTGACTGGTGCACCAAAATAATTTGGAATCTTCAACCAAATCAAACACACTGTACCTTATACCCTTCTTTCTTTAACCAAATATATTATCGATGTTTAGAAAGCACTTCTATACCACTTTATAAGTTTATTTGATCAACACTTGGGTTACTTTCGTTATGTAAATGTCGTAATGTATTTTAGATCTCAATCTATACGACAAATATTTGTAATGTCGAATTCTTTAGATGGGTTTTGCAAATTCACATCGTACAACTTTTCGCACTGAATTATTGGTAAGATAAATTAACAAGATTATGAGTATAAACTTTGAAGTACTTCTGGATACATTTTTTAGGGGTCCACACTTACTAAAAAGTAAAACACGGAACCCTTATAGGATCACTTCATTGTCTGTCTGTTAAAAGCCTTTATCTCGGCAACGCGTGGAGGTGTCGAGTTGAAATTAAAGCCATATACTCAACTCTGTATCCACTTTGCGCTCTGAAAAATCGTTTATGTCGTAAGTAATGGGTGTTTATGTCAAACTTTGTACGGAATCCTCGGTGCGCGAGTCTGATTCACTCTTGGCCGTTATTTTCTGTAGGTACTTACATTGTTATAATACTTATTTATGTTGATAGATTATTTTGTTACAATGTGTTTTCCATCACCGTTAGTTTCATCCTGTCCCTATCGTATCTCTTCTAAATGTCTTCTATTTTTTCTTCAATTTCGTACACTTAGGGTTGCCAACTTTTTTGATAAAAAAAAATCGTATAAAATGGTTTTGATAGGAAAAAAAACAAAGTATTTGAAAGAAAAAAAAACGTACTAGTGTGTGCTTTTAGCACATGTTAACTATTTTTGTTATATTTAAATGTTTCAAAGCTTGTTCGAGAATCAAAATTTAAATTACTCTTCTCGCCTCTTTAGATTCATTAGTTAAAAAAAATCTTTTGGTGAAAGCATCACAGTAAAGGTTGAAAATATAGTATTTCCACACACTTTATTTGTATGGAAAAGTATAAAGTATTATTACCAAAAATAAAGTAAGATACGTTATTAAAAAGTATGGTTGGCAACCCTACATACACTATTTCCAATGTTAGTTTTATCCTTTGTAAGTAGTTCGAAAGTCTCTCTACAACGACATCTCCCTCTATCAAGTTACCCATTAAATTGTTAAACTTCATCCAGGTCAAATGATCTACATGGACAACTGGAGAATGATGATGTACCTGGGCACTCCAGTGATGCCAGACCTGGCTGCTCTAGTGTCTACTGGGCTTTACATCAACGATCTGTCTATGCATGACTTTAGCCGGTAAGTACTAAATACACATATAATAGTTCTCATTTTTTTTTCGGGCGGGAAATTTTCAAATAACTTCCCCCGTTCCGCCCAGAGCGAGGGGCATATCCGACTTTTACTCACTAAAACCCACCCATGTTCTTTCTATTGCCCTTTACGTTCCGGGGCCGCGGTATCTCTTTCGAACAACCCGCAACCCCAGGTCAACTCGCAATCCCGGTATATAGTTCTCCTGACCGTTTTCGAGCGGAGATTAGCCATCTGCGCGTGAGATATTATAGTGGAGGCATGCGCAGCTACAGTTGCACTCTCTGTTCCCTCACTCTCATAGTCCAACGGGACGGCAATCCGACACGGCCGGAGAGAGATCAGGCGCAGGACCAACGGCTTAAAGTGCTTTCCGAAGCAAGGTAGTACCTTACCGCCTACTTACAAACTCCGGGCTGCCACTGTGAAATTCCTAATGGAAAATCCCAATAACACTCTTTGCCCGAACCGGGAGTCAAACCTGGGATCCCCTGCTAAGCAGTCCCGCTTGCGAACGCGAGACCAAGAGAGTAGCACTATTAGGAGTACTGTAACCACAGCTCTGCATAACCCTTTAGTAATTACAGGCGTAACGTTAGTAGGTACTTCGACTATGCAGACAAATATTTAGCACTTTCACTCACTGTAAAGTCAACGCTATAGAGAAACAATATCGTATTATAAAACCATTTACAAGAAAGTGGTTATACAGCTTATTACAATTAAGATTGTAATAATCTCTTTTACACACGCACCGTTTCACTAATAACGTAACTTTCATAGTAAAAAGATAGGAGGCTATAGCCTATTGCTGTGTTTGCTAAAGTTTATGATATAATAACCCAATAACAATTTGACCGACCTGGTTATCGAATCAAGGACCTCATGTTGTCACCAAATATTATCATCATCATCTGCCCAACTTATTTTCAACTAGCTGGCGTACGCGGCTTCACCTTATTCGTGATATCAAAAAAAAAAATCTACCTCTGTGTCAAATCAGCCGTTATGACGTGAAAGAGAAATAAATGAGAGAATCCATACATCCACCCAGCCATCCTCACAAACATTCGCATTTATAATATTACAAGGACCATGTTTGAGTTGGTTTTCAGTGTAATCGGGTGAAGCATAGCACCAGTATTTTACATGAAGCAATGTTCAGCTGGTCCTAAAACATACACCTTATATTCCAGAGACCTAATGTTAGCCGGAACACAACAGTCAGTGGAGTTGAAGCTAGCCCTCGACCAGGAACAGCAGAAGAGTAAAAAACTTGAGGAATCAATGAGGAAACTGGATGAGGAGATGAAGAGGACGGACGAGCTGCTGTACCAGATGATACCGAAGCAAGTGGCTGATCGACTGAGGAATGGGGAGAATCCTATAGATACTTGTGAGGTTAGTAACTTGACTTTGATAGTGTAAACTTAGAAGTCGATTCAACAGTCAATGCTGTGGGAGTGGTTGGTTAGAGTAGATAAGATAAGGGGTAAGTATACACACTTCATAGCCTGTTTTTTAGATGGGAGATCATCTAATATCTTCACCCGACAGACTTCTAGTGACTAAAACCCACCACCAAAATATGTTTCTTCTTTTGCCCTTTATATTTCGGGCCCGTGGTATCTCTTTCGAACAGCACGGCACACTTCATAGGCTCATAGCCTCACCCAACGCCGTGAAGTAGCGTGCTTGACGGTCTTTTTCAGTGAGTGTGCCCTAGAAATCCACGAGCTTACCACTATCTCCCTTCTTCCATCGGAAGTCCACACGTACTGCGGGTTATCACCCATACCTTGTCTGTATTCCAGCCATTCGCACAATGCGCTTTGCTCCTAGGACATCATTTATATGGTGTACAGCCATGGAGTCGAATTCCCTGCCTACGACTGCGGTCCCAAGATCGTATAGCTCGGATTTCTTTCAAGATGCGACTTTAGGCTTCTTTTGAGTATTGACGACAGGCTGTGTCGAAGACGCGTTCGTGTTTCACGCGCGCCTCAAAGAGATGTCAGCAAAGCAGAGGGGCTTGCCAGGGCCTCCGCCTGCCGGGGTTGCGGGTTGTTCGAAAGAGATACCGCGGCCTCGGAACGTAAAGGGCAACAGAAGAAACATGCGTGGGTTTTAGTCACTAAAAGGCTGACACGCCCCCCCGCTCCACCCAGAGCGAGGGAAGTTATTTGATGATTTCCCACCCGAAAAACCAAAGGATTCTTTTCAGTGAGCTTGTGCTGTCGTCGACCTCATCTATAAAGAGCTCGAGATCAAAACTATTCCCATTTAATTTTTTAAACAGACACAATGGCAGCAATATTTAGCAGTAGCATTTTTCTTCAGATTAAGAGTAATTAAATTCTGTGTAAAGTTTAAACAAGAGACTTAGACCCGCCACTCTTCGCGTAATCTCCGAGTTATAAGAAAATAATTTGAAGATGCTGATTATTTACCGCGCTCCAAAGAGAACTTCGCGAGTGCGATATCACTGGACGGAGAATAACGCATTCAATATGCGCACTTAATTCGTGCGACCACGATCATACGTTAACGTACGATACATATTATTTTGATGGGCCTGTTGGTTTAGTGGTTAGTGGCCCTGACAGCTGAGCCGGAGGTCGTGGGTTCGATTCCCACCCAGGACAAACTTTGTGTGATGAGCATGATTGTTTGTTCTGTGTCTGGGTGTGATTTATCTATAATATGTATGTATTTATAAATTATATAAGTATGTATATCAGTTGTCTGGTTACCATAACACAAGCTCTGCTTAGCTTGGGATCAGATAGCCGTGTGTGAGTTGTCCCAAGATATTTATTTATTTATTATTAGTGCGAACAGCCTTTAAGTCTTTTACGAACATCAGGGACTTTATTATTCATAAAAATATAAAGGGACGTGGCCATTATTAGACGACTCCGGATACATCGTGACTGCCGAGCTATCGTGAGTAGGCGGGCAAGGAGAAATTAAACAAAAGCATCAAAGCACCGTCAAATAAAACAAATCAGCTACCCTACCATGACGTTTTAAAACAGAACTTATTCCACTGAGGAAATGAGAGAGAGCTATACAGGGTGTCTAGCACCATCTCTTTCCCTCAGTGGAATAAGATCTACTTTAAGACGTCATGGTAGGCCTACTGATCAGGTATCAACCGTGTCGTCAAGTTTTGAAACGGTCATGTGAAATATGCAGCTGTTTATTACTAGACATTTCTCAACCACATGTTGATACGAGTACTTCAACTGTTTCATTAATTAAAGTAGGCTCAGTATCTTCAGGCTTGGAACATACGTTCACAGACCCTTGAGCAAACAGTAAACCAATAGTGGAAAGATCTGAGGCTCAGCTGTGAGGCAAGAGGCGATCGATCACTTAATCCGGATTAGGATCATTTTCAGTTAAGCTTCCGGATTTGTACAGATCGAGAGCATAAGATGGACGTTTGCAAAAAAAAAGCTAATTTCAAATATGGCGGCTCTCTGTGCACGTTTCCTGATGACAGCGATGTGGAGAAGTAGTTAGTTATTTTATTAGTTTTTTTTTTTAATAAACAGTTAAGTTACTTTAAAAAAATCTAAAAGCAGCATTAACAATGCTTACATATAAAATATAATTGTTTAGTCTTTTAACAATCGAATTAAATTAATAATATCAAATAATAATTCTTTTTTTTAAACTAATAATTCAATAATTATTTATTACCCTCCCGGAATGAATTCCAAATTACAAAATAAAGTTTGTATTGGCATGCTTGAATTTTATATAAATAAGCATCATGTATTTCGAGTTGCTGATTACTTGAATAGAGTACAGACTAACTAGAAAACTTTACAATCTTTCCATAGTATAAAATGAAGTCCGCTCTTGTTGCTTGCTTCCGTTGTTTGTAATTTTTAGACTACTAAGTAATCGGTTTTTAATTCAGTTTTCATCAATACATGGAGTTATTCAAGAGGAAGGTTTATGTATAATACCCTAGTATACGCGGGTGGTACCGCGGGGTGTAGCTAGTATACAATATATTTTTATACACATTGGCACATAGGTGATTTTAAGTAAACAACATGTATAAAAAGGAGCAATAACATTTAAGGGGCTATATATTAACAGCTAAGGTGATAAGTACTGTATAGGTACGGGTTAGGTGCTAGGTAGGTACTTTGGAGTGAGAGGGCAGATCCCACTAAGAGAAGAAGTCGAGTAGACAACCGTCTCGCCGCTTAACACGCCTAAACCCCACCTGTAACACTTCAAGCAGGTGGGACTTTGGGGTCACGGGCGCTCAGAGTGGTGACTCTGAGCGTTCAGTGAGAGACCTCAGAGATGACCGGCAGCACCGTGGTCACGTGCTGTCACCTGTATACCGAATTTAACGCGAGCGAAGCCGAGGGCAAAATGTATGACAAAAATTCCGGGGTCTCTCCAATATTTTTCCCAAAATACGGTAGCTGGTGTTGCCAACACCATTGTTATTCTGTCGCTTCACGAATGATAAAATATCAACCTTGTTACAATAACTCAACGCCTGTCTATCATATTGATAAGACACGCTTCGCGAATTTTCCTTGTACACTGTAGGAATACCAAGTTTTTTGTACTTACAGTTTAATCTTTACATTTCTTATCTACATCATAATTCTATTTTGAATTTATATTGGAAGGTATCTGAATATTTGTGATGTTCTGAATTTGAATCGTTGTTATTATCAAAATGGCATGAATAATCCCGCTCCGCCCGCGTGATATCTAAAAAATCCTTTATCCTTTGTGTTATTCCAGTCTATAATCAACCTCTGTGCCAAATTTTATCAAGATCCGTTCACCCGTTTTCACGTGAATGACTAAAATACATCCATCCTCACAAATATTCGCATTTATAATATTAGTAGGATAGGAAGTAGGATAACTGGCCCCCGCAGCTTTACCCGCGTCATATCGATAAAAGTATTAAATATTTTTATGACTAGCTGGCGCCTGCGGCATCGCTCGCGTTATATAAAAAAATATCTTTTGTGTTATTCCAGACTATAATCTACGTCTGTGTCAAATTTCATCAAGATCCGTTCACCCGTTTCGACGTGAAAGAGTAACAAACATCCATACATCCATCCTCACAAACATTCGCATTTATAAATGCGATTAATTTGATATTTTGTAATACCCGACGGGTTAGGCAGAGGTGTACCTAACAAGTAGAACGACATTTCGCCAGTTATGTTCAAGTCCTAAGGGTGTGCTTTTGCCACCAACCGTGCAAAAAACCAGACTCCGTATTAAGAAGTTTTAGATGGCAAAACCCAATCACCCTTGACCGGAATCCTGGGAGGCCCGGGAATCGAACCCTCATAGAGGACCCCATGCGCAGCATCTACGCCACGGAGAGAAAAACCGGCCAAGAGCGAGTCGCACACGGTTCTGTAGCATCAAGAAATACAATAACATTATTCCTACGGCTCATGGAAATGAAAATTTGCGCTCAACCGCAAAAGTGAATTTGTTCTTCATAGTAATGACAAACAAAATTACGGCTGCAGTTTGATGAAAAAGTCCCATAATTATATAAAAAACACCAACCTTTTCAAACCAGTTTTAAAAACAAAAGAAAATGTTAATGTTTGCTGTTCGTTTGTCCCGCTAAGACTCGTGAATGGCTGTATCAATTTGGATTCTTCTAAAAAATCTTGGAATATTTGTGGAAGGTTTAAACAATCAGAAAATATATGTATAGATAGGGTAGGCAGGTACGAAGGAAGCTAGGTAGCTACCTAGTACTTAGTCCCTACCTAGTATAATTATGAATATGATATACATATATAGGTACCTTTTATAACTTAACATATCGTTTACCTGTAAACGATAGTTATGATAATTATAAAATAAAGTACCTACTGCATGATATTAATCTGTCAAACTCGAAAATAAATATACAAGAAATTAAAAATAGACATCACTAAGTTTTCACAAGTTATTCTTCGAACAACGTGTTGTACATTGTTGGCACGGTGTTATTATTAACTACTGAAAAGTTACAGCATCCAATCTTCACGCGAAGTTTTGTATTTACAGTTTTCCTATTAATATCATTCATAAGTGTCTTACGATAGACACTTTCAACTACTACAATGGATGCTGTATAATAGTTATAACAACTTAATTAATTAAACAGTAAAAAACAGCCCAAAAGCGAAACAGATTCCCGCACCAAGGTTTCCCTACAAACTTACAACATAAACAGCCATATCTTTTAAATGAGTAGACATAGAGGGATGATTTTTATCACAACACAAAGATACCACAGAGTTAAGTCAATGGTTTTAATGTCAACATGATACCTCCACGCGTTTCCGAGCTAAAGGGTCTTGACAGACAGTGAGACAGACAACAAAATGTTCCAGATAATGGTACTGGAAGTGACGGTGGTGGAAACCCCAAAAAAAGAAAGTAATAAGTTTAACATAAGGAAAATATGCTCAAAATAATAAAATACAAACTGATTTTAACACAGACAACTGCAACCGCAAGTTTGTGACCCGGAAAATCAAAATCTTTGCCCAAATTACTTACGGTACAGTAAACTGACCTCGCTTGCTGCTTACCCTCATCCGCTCCTCCCCGCTGTATAAACATGAATCCGTGCCGATTGCCTCCCAGATGAGATATACGATAAGTTTAGTTTATTTTAACAACGATTAAGGAGTTTATTCATTTATTGGATTAGATGGATTCAAGTATTAAACGTTTGTTTTTAACTTAGTACTAGTTGCTTGTCCTTACAACCTAACAACATTGTAAAAAAATAAAAACAAAAAAAAATTAAAAGAGCTGGCTTTCAGAGAGACTCCATGGAGTTTCTTGCCGGTTCTTCTCCATAGGAAACGACCAAATCGAACTGTGCACTTTTCTCGACGTTTTATAGGTGCCCATTTAGACCTATGTGAAATTAAATATTTTGATTTAGCTGTTGGTTTAGTTAGTGTTACTTATATACTTATCATTGCAGTTAGGTGGGTGATATGGATTTATGTAAATCACAATCAAATTATTTCTTCTATCAAATTAGCCAGATATTTGCAACGACAATTTTGTGCTTAAGCTTTTCAAATAATCGTTATTACTACCATATTCTATTTCTACTTCTTCCTTGATATTTACTTAAGCATCTTTCTAAGCGTAATCTCGTAAATCTACCCTAAGTTATTCTTCTTCGTAAGGCTGATTCTAAATTCAATTAGTTTCCACTAAAACTTAGCCACGTCAACAGCGCGCAGCGTTCATATTGGACTTGATTTGACCTCTTATTGTGTTCTCAATTCAAATTTTGAATACGATGAAGGCAACATACTCTAAATTGGAACAACGAACCTCTTCTTTTCTTCATCATGTGCCTAGATTTATGCTGTAAATTAGTATATGTCTTTATGTTACTGCCTCTAACACAACATTATCTTTTTTCACCCCCAGATGTTCGACAGCGTCTCGATCCTGTTCTCAGACGTGGTGACCTTCACGGAGATCTGTTCCCGCATCACTCCCATGGAAGTTGTTTCCATGCTCAACGCCATGTACTCCATCTTTGATACGCTGACTGAGAGGAACCGGGTTTATAAGGTAAGTAGATTACACAAATTTGAGGTTTACTGCTTCATTTTTGTCAAGCTAAACATAACTATTAAAAACAATTTATTTTCAAAGTACAACTTAATCATGATGATTATCTGGCAGTTTGAGTACTATAAGCAACCTACATAAATGTCCTTTTTGGTTTTTTTACTTTGTTTCGTTGAGCTCTTTGAGTTGTGAGTCGAGCTACACGATAACCGACCAATGTTTGCACTGACTGGATAAGTCCACTCAATCTGTTTGGTGTTTTCTTAAAAATACCATTTCAGACACTAACCTGCATAGTACTCATGTAAACTGACGAAGATTTTTGTATAGGCTTTAAAAGAGACTATGACCTCTGAGATTGTTACAGCCGTTTCTTCTCAGGGTATTCGGGTACGAAACACCGGTCTTATCTTGTTTTTCATAAAAAAAAAGACAGAGATAAAATAAGCATCATTTATCAATTTGATGACTAAATCATACGCAACAAACCCATTATATTTTAGACTGTAGGTGGAGGTAATGGGAATCCATTGGATACGAATATTGCAGGTCCGGTTATTTGGGCTATGCTCAAGTAGTTAGAGCGAGCAGTAGCTATCTTACTTTTTATTACTTGTAATATCAAAGTAATACAACACGCTTAAAATATTACTAAAGAAACCATTTACAAATTAACTACAAAGCAGGATGACTACAATAAATTTAATGACGATATGAAAACACCATCTAGGTATGCTAAGTTTTGTGACAAATCTGTCTGATAAATTTCAGGTAGAAACAATAGGCGATGCCTATATGGTGGTATCGGGAGCTCCAGAGAAGGAAGACAACCATGCTGAAAAGGTGTGCGATATGGCGCTAGACATGGTTGACGCCATTACTGATTTGAAAGATCCAAGTACAGGTAAATAGATCTAAATAACTCGTCAAACTTTACTTGAAGTGAATTTAAAAAATGTAGAGCAAGACGCAAGAAAACTTGCTATAGGTATATCACTTATAGGAAGCTCTATACAAATTACTAACAAATATTAAGATGTACTGTCGTCTAGACTCTACAGTCTACAGACGTCTACCGACACCAGATATTGTACTGATGATTAAGTATCCTTCAAGACAATAAAATATATAGATATATCTAGAAAGCTGCGCTGTTACCGTGTATCCGAAAAGTCCCGTCCAATTATATCGGACCAATAATTAAAAACAACTATTAAGGTCCAGCATTTCAAATTTCAGGATCCCATCTATCAATCAGAGTAGGAGTCCACTCTGGGGCTGTGGTAGCAGGTATCGTCGGCCTGAAGATGCCTCGGTACTGCCTGTTCGGAGACTCCGTCAACACTGCTTCAAGAATGGAGTCTACTTCAGAAGCCATGAGAATACATATCTCGCAGACTACGCAGGAACTGCTGTCACCGTCTTATATGGTGACTGAGAGAGGAGAGATACAGGTTAAAGGGAAAGGTAAGGATATGAATAGTTTTTATTAGATTTTGTTAATTTAAAATAAAATTGAGATGGCTAGGGCCTCTAATCTCAATTTTAGTGGGAGCGTGTGGTATAAACGTAACTTCTAATGTAAAATATAAAATACTCGTTTCACTTAGAAAATTTTCATCTTACTTCCTACTAAAATTATAAATGCGAATATTTGTGAGGATCGATGGATGTATGGATGTTTGTTACTCTTTCACGTCAAACGGCTGAACGGATCTTGATGAAATTTGGCACAGAAGTAGATTATAGTCTGGAATAAAACATAGTTACTATGGAAACTTTTTTTTTGAAATCTCGTGGTTGAAGCAAAAAAAATATTAAAATGCTAAAGAGAATCTAAAATTGGCGTCACGTTTCCACCGCATTTTGGGCTACAAACTAGGTGCCTGAATCAATTGTAGTACATATATACATAACGAGTTATGTATATATTCTGTAACCAGCGGTATCATCCGGGCTCAGGTTTAGTGTTGAAGCGCAATGTTATAAAATCTATTAATTTCTTGAAAGAATACCAACGCCAATTCGACCAAGAGATCGCGTTCGCTCATACAAACTTTTCCACCCAGTTGCACAGGTTGAATTTTAGACTCTTAACACGAAGTTTCTGTGAGTCAGTGATTTTCTCATTTTTATATATGTATAAGTAGATGATTCTTATCAAAAATGCAATGTTTCTCATAAGTCAAAATAAACCGTTGCAGGAGCAATGAAAACATACTGGCTGGAAGGACGCGAATCCAGACCATCACTCACAAAAGTCATATCACCACAACTCACTCCTGGCACCGAACTGGAATGGGAAAGAGCTGCTGATGCCAGAGACAGTATCGCAGAACATTCAGCCCAACAAATGAACAATAAAGAAACACAGAATCCTGGAAGAATTCAGAATGCTGACAGCCATCTTCCAAATGCTGTCAACTCTGCACCAAACTCCTTAGTAAACAGTTCAGGAAATTTGATGGCGATACAGAATACAGTGACTGTAAGGAGTTCTCAAATTTCAAATGCTCCAACGACGACAATGACATCACCGGTGGAAGAGAGACGGATGTATTCTCCTGTCACTTTCCAAGATGTGGCCAGGAGGAGTATAGCTAATTCGCCTAATAGGACCGAGAGGGAACGAGGTGAGGATAAAACAAACTCAACGAAAATAGGTCCAAATATAATAATATTAATTAAAAACGTGATAGCGGAACTCCCTTGTTGGTCTAGTGGTTGCAAACGCGACTCCTGCGCATGATATCCTGGGTTCGATTCTCAGGCTGGGTAGTGTTATATGGTTTTGCCATCAGGAATTGCTCAAAAGCATGCTGGAGCTTGGATGCGTGCCCGATTAATGGCAAAGGACCTTAAACTACATTATTTTAGGCTGTACTTAAACATAACTGGCGAGATATTGGTCTACCATGGTACACCTCTATCTTACTCTTCTAGTAAATACAGGAACATGTTATGAATATGCTAAAGATGTTTATTTCTCGCGTTAATTTAATAGAATCAAGATCGAATTCAACGAGTGCAGCTGGGATGTGGACTGAAGCTGAATCCGTAGAACCACAACGAACGGCGACCGCTACCACCATAGACAGCCTCAATTCGTCAATCTGGTAATCATAATCACTCTCAGTTCTCCTGAAATCATTTAAGGATCACACAAACTGGTACAGACAAATTACAAAACCGCCTAGGATCCTGACAGATACGTCCGGAAGCCTATTCAAATATGTCCGGTTTAATCGGACCTTAAATGTTAATAGATAACCGCCTCAAAATTTTGTGTTGACTGTTTCATACTGATAATTTTCACAATGCTCTATTTTAATTGTCTGGCAGCCATTTTGTAAAATCAAGATCTTTAGTTACAGTTCAACGTCCCCTTGCAGAGTTGGGACTGCGCCACAACCCAAAGACCGAGACACTGACAATATGATTGACACTGTGAGTCATGTTAATAAAGAAATTAAAAAAAAACAACATACTAAATCATCATCTGCCTAGCCTTTTCCCAACTATGTTGGGGTCGGCTTCCAGTCTAACCGGATGCAGCTGAATATCAGTATTTTACATGGAGCGACTTCCTATCTGACCTCCACAACCCAGCTAATACTGGGTAATACTATACCCCTTGGTAAGACTGGTTGTCAGACTTTCGGGACACTGACTACCTGTAACGACTGTCAAAGATCTACAAATGACAGCCGGGACCAACGGCTTAACGTGCTTTCCGAGGCACGGAGGAAACTCGGTATGTAACGGGTGGTCACCCATCCACAGACCAACCTAGGCAAGCGCGGCTTAACCTAAAGATCGACCTGAGCGGCTGCTATTATTTAGCCACGAGCTCCTCAAACAACATACTAAATAAGGACAATAAAGTTCAGATTCCACCTTTTAGTACCTACTAAATCACGTTTTGGGTTGTGCATGTGCATGAAATAACACCATTTTTTTTCGCTTTTACTAAAAAATTTGAAATATTGCTAATCTTAATTTTTTCGGGTGGGTTATCATAATTCTGACTCCTCCCGCTTTGGGTTGAGCGGAAAGGAGTCAGACTTGTACTGGCTAAAATCATCCTTGTTTTATTCTTCTGCCCTTTGTGTTCCGGGGCCACGGTATCTCTCCCGAACAAACCCGTAGCCCCGGGCATTGCCATTCTGAACTGCTTGTCACCTAAAATTGCTAAAACATTTCGGTGGTAGATCACAAAGAATTTGGTGGTGGGTTTAAAAAAACCTTGCAAAATGTTCGCCCAGCCGAATTGGAGATCAATTTGTCAGACCGCTGAAATGTTCTAGATATCGTTAACTAGTCCACGGCTAACGTTTGGATGCTTCACGCTAATCCAACAGTGCGTCGCGAGAATCTCTCCCACTCGGTCCGCACCGCCCGCTGTAGGAGACTCCTACTCGACGCTGAGACCTGAGACCGCATCTTCGATCACGGCCAAATATAGTGGGGATGAAATAGGTAAGGATTGGTAAGAGTCATTGGTAAGAGTGATACTATGTCTGGCTGACTTAATAATGGCGATTAAAGATTGAACACTAACCAACTTTATATTTAGTGGCAATATCAGGACAGGTCCACTCAAATCTATGTGGTTCTTTCTTAAAAAGACCATTTCAGACAGTAATCTGCATACTCCTCATGTAAGTTGACCAAGATTTTTGTCTGTACCTTAGAAGAGATATGACCTCTGAGTTTGTTCCGGCTGTTTCTTCTTAGAGTAGTCAGGTTCGAAACATTTTTTAAATAGTTTAAAAAAAACGACGTGTGTTAGTGTTTGTAAAACCTACTTGCAAATAAACAATATTTTCATTTATCATTAAGTAGACATAAATAAAATTCAATTGCAATATGAATGACGGAACTTCACTTAAAAACGGTTTATCTGGCTGTTATTTTGTTGTGTTCGTAATTATCAGAATAAGGTTTTTTTGAATGAAAAGAAGTTCATAGTAAGCTGTACCGATAAACCCGGGGCACTCGTTACTATAAAATCATCTTGGTATACAAACTATAATCAACTAGTTTTCTAAACTTTTTACTCTACAAATATAAAATTGTATTTTTTTTAACTAGCCGGATTTTTTGTCAAGGAGACTAACATACTAACAAGAAAAAGAACAAATGCCTTCTAATATTAAAAGCGAAAGTGAGTTTGTTTGTTACGTCTTCACGCCTACATGGCTAAACCGATTTTGATGAATTTTGGTAAGTATAGAGATAGGGACCCTGGAGACGGACATAGGCTAACTTATTTTTTAAAGTGAGAAATGAGGGAGAAAGAGGGAAAAAAGGGAAAACTTAGCTTTGCTATTACAATAAATAAGGCGCTAGGGCAAAAACTACAGGTAGCAGGTACCTGTAAATCAGGAAAGGGGAACTGTGTTACCCCGAATTAAACGCGAGCGAAGCCGCGAGCAAAAGCTCGTAAAATATAAACGGCAACTTGTAACATATAATAACTTGAATCTTATTTTTTTTACTCTAGAAAGTCTTAAGCAGACCTTAAAATAAATTGGTCATTGGTAAACAACTAAACCATGTCAATCTTCCCCAGAAACAGACACGGAATACCAAGACGCCCACAACGACATGAACCAAGTACCACACATATGCACTCAAGAATCTACTGAAAGCCACCCCAAACCTGGCAAGGTTGGCAGATTCAAGGCGCGAATAGCCCCAGGACACAACAAAACTTGTTCCGTACACAAACAGGTGCCCAAAGATTTTTCTAACAAAGAGAAACAGCAATTACAACAAGGGAATGTACACCCTCATGGACATCATCACACCAAGAATGTGAACCATCATCAGTGTTGTGGAGCATTCGGAAACCCTCACGTTAGACATAAAAATAATTCAAGTTGTCATCTTATTTAAAGTTTTAAATAGTCTTTCAAATCACCTGTTTTACCCTACCTTACGTCATTTTCCTTGATGTCTCTTTGTGTATTTACTTCTGAATCGTTTTTGTTGTTATTTATTTGTTTGTTATTAAGTATAATGTATACCTATACTCTATGATTGGGTGTTAATCCAAAGAGGTACCGCGGTCTGGAACAAAACAAAGAACATGAATGGGTTTAAGGTCAGTAAAAGTCTGACACTCCCCCAGAGCGGGGAAAGGTATTTGATGTAACCATTCACATAAAAAAATACCAATACTGACCTAGCATCGACCTCATCATTGTCGTCAAGGCGATATTGAGTTCAAGAGTTTTCATTTCAAAAAAGTAATATTTCTATAAAGGTTGTATGATAATTTGTTCTGATTACAATATCGACATGTTTATAACTGCTTATGTGTGGCAACCTTTGAGGGTAAAACGGGTTTCTAGTAAATAATATCAAAAATAAGAATTGTTGATATCAGTATTTTTAACAGAATATTATTCATTATCTCGGCCTAATGTATCATTTTGAAAATCTATTTACAAATTCACTCTAGTCCATACGCAATTTTTATATTACGAAACAATACAAATAGTTGTAGAAGATGTACTTAATTATTATGGTTGTTGTAAGTACTTAATTATTTTTGTAACTGTATTTTTTTGACTCGTGCAATAGAATAGAATAACTTTATTGCACACCAAAATTTAAACAGAACTGTTTAACAGAAATTGCTTGTTCTATGGAATATTTATAGTACATAATATGCAATTTAAATTTTTCTTCACCATGTTTTGGCTCAAAGATATCTGAAAAAAATTGTCTAAGAGCTCCAAATTTGGTGGAAAACTCTTGTCGTTAAAAATATTTAACTTTTTTAGTATTTCATAGATCTCAGACGAATACATCCCAAAAGTAATTCCAAAGAATATTGTTATAAAAGAAAAAAGAAACAAGAAATGAGCTTTACAAGATGACAATAGAAAATACTAAACATAAATACTTATATCAATATTTTGACGTCGTGTGACGGCGATATCGGAGTAAGAGAAAAATAGATAATTTACCATAAACATATTAATTATAAAATATATTTTCTTGTACACGAAGCAAAGATGATATTTTATTGTACCTTTTTATTGTAGATAGAATGTTACTTAGTAACTGCAAAAGGTCTTTTCGGATCGTCTTATAGAATTAAGGGGCGCAGCATCTGGGCTACATCTCTGTCTAAACCATTTTTTACGAACTTAAATAACACAAATTTTACATTATTAAATATCTCTTAATAAAAAACAAAGAAAAAAAATTTAAAATTATTTTTAATTAAGAGTTTTATTATTGTACATAACTAGTTAAAAATTGTATACGAATTGCTGTTAATATTATAATTTGCTACAATTAAACATACATACTTTTTCTTCTCAATAATCAAATGTAACTTTTTTTCATAACTTTTGTAAATATTAATTATGTGCGTACATAATATTTGCTGCGCCCTCACTTAGGCACAATTTATTTAATGTTTGTAGTTTTATCCTGTATTTAAGGAACTTACAGGAGCCACGATCAAAGTAGATTTAAGTTTTAAAAAAAAAGTATTTTTCTTTACATTTTTTGTGTCCACTTACTATGTACTACGTGAAATAAAATACAAATGAAGATGAAAGCTACAGTAGTCCGCGAAATTCCAATAATCTTTTTGAAATATGTATGATTCCTGAACTAAAAATTCACATAATTATATCATTAATTTAATCTAAATACAACCCTCTAAGTTAATTGAATTCCATACAATGAGTTATTCATGATTATAATTCTGTAAAATCATATCTAATACTGACCAATTGCAAAAACCTATGACTTTTTTTTTCGCGGATTACCCTGGCTCACCCCCCTTAACTACTCGTGTTGATAACAAAATAATAAATAAAACAGTTTAATTCCCCCCCCCCCCTGTGTGCCGCCACTCATGTTGGCTTAAACTAAACTAAAACATACTTAAGTAGTATTTGTAAAGAGATGTCCTTGTCCAAGAGTTCATCTTGTCCGTACCAGTTTGATGATCGAACCTTCATCGTTGAAAAATATTATCATCAATAAGCGTTTATAGCACGTAGTACGTAGGCATATGGATTTCTTGATATTCATTCAACAATAGATGTTTAGCTGAAATTCACCGCGTAGCTAAGTGTTGTGAGTCAATTAAATTTTAATATATATCTTATCTAGTCCTTTTGAGATTATCCATGTTGTATTTTACATGTTCTTTATTATTTTATTTTTTTTATTTATGACTTTTTTGAGTTATTTTTTTTTAAATGAGAAGTTAAATAAAAGCTTTAACAATTTGTCTTTTATTACTGGATCACCTACAACATTTAATTCTTTTACTACCTAATTAATCCTAACTTCCTTACTATCACTAACTTACTATATAAAAGTGAAAGTGAGTTTGTTTGTTACGTCTTCACGCCTTAATAGCCAAATCGATTTTGATGACTTTTGGTTCAGAGATAATTGGGACCCTGGCGACGGACATAGACTATTTTTTTGAAGTGAGAAATAAGGGAGAAAGAGGGAAAAAAAAGGGAAAACTTAACTTTGTTATTACAATAGGTAAATAAAGCGCAAGAGCAAAAATTACAGGTAGCAGGTAAAGGGGAACTGTTTTACCCCGAATTTAACGCAAGCAAAGCCGCAGGCAAAAGCTACTTTATAATAAATTACCGATTGAGTTAAAATGTCCTAATTTAAACTCAAGGAAAGGAAATATTAAAATAAAAAACATAGGTAAATAAAAGTTATTTATTTATTTTAGATAGGGTAGTAGGTAATTAATATAAAATACCATGTAATTAAATAACAATTATATCACTTACATAAAAGTAAATAGAGAATGTAAACGTAAGTGAACGTAACAATAGGAAAATGTAGACGGAAGTATTGTTACGACAAGTTATATACGAATCAAGATCGTAAACATTACATAAAGACAATACTGTTTCCTTTATTATTACAAAAGAATATAAAATTAATTCTGGTGGCAAGACAATACTCTTTTTAAATGACGTCTATATTCTATAAACATACTCACTTCTAATGTCTACCCCTTGTCGATTCAGACATTTAATAAGCTATCTTTGTTCTTCAAATCCATATTAAATTATATATTGATTCTTTATTTCACACAAAAGTATAATATCAAACTCATATTATTTTGGTTTAAATACATTAGAAACTACAAAAGCAAACTCAATTACCCTTATGCACCATTTATCTTATTCAAAACTCAACTCCGTTCCCTTCAAATGCTGTTCAGCCCACTCATCAAATCTTCGCGACAGATCATCTGACATGTAGTTCTTCCAGTCCCCAATCTCCCCTTTCCTAATGAACCTCAAGTCTGTGTTCTCTAAATAGCTCACTCCAAAAGACTTTTCCAAGATGGCTTCCAGATTGACAGCTCGATTCGTTTTCATATTTTGGAAAGACAGGTGGTCGCATAGTTTGTCCACTTGAATGTCACTGAGTTCTTTATTCAGAAAATGGGCAGTTCTCCTGACCACGGAAGGGAGGTCGTGCTTCATCTCTTCAAACTTGATGAAGAGAACGTTCGGGTCGTGACGGCGGTTCCAGAAACCTGCAGTAAAACATTTAAAAGAGAAAGATGTTGTTATAAAAGTATGAAATCTTGGCTAAAATACTTGATTTTAAGACAGAATTAAATTGAGTTTATGACAGAATTTAATACTTTCTGGTAGGTATATTTCTCAGCAAACACTTTCATTTGATACCAGTAGGTAACGCAAATGCATATAAAATATATTAAGCGCCATCTTTAGGAGACCGCCATATTAGATTAAGAGTGACGTCCGTTACCTGACGGTACATTGTCATCTAAACTGAGTGATTTTTCTTATTGATCAAGCTAATAAAAGCGTATTCAAAACGGAAATCTCTAATGAGAACATTCTATTACTTGTGGTGTGAAGAAAAGGTACAAAAAACTTCTACCGATGACTGCAACATTTCAGAATTCTCTTATATTTAGTTATAATCCAGAGGCAACCGTAACCGCAAATCTCAACGACAATGCCGCAACGTCAGTCCTTAGCGACAAAACTGTTACCACTAGTTGTCGTCGTCATTGTGGTCAGGCAGTTTGAAGATGTAGTTTGCGGTTCTCATAGCGTTAAACTGACCTTTGTGAAAAAAAACAATTTCAACCTTAAATACCCGCCATGAGCTTACCAAGTATATGGTTCCAAACAGGTCCAAAGGGCGCGCGATCCCTCATGAAGAGGTCGCAGAACTCCTCAAAGGTTCCCTTGAGCCCGTGCACCAAAGTGCAGTAGTGGTAGTACGATACCACCATGTCCTTTGGGTTTCGAGACGTGTAGATCACCTGGGAATGACCAAAATACAAGAACTTTTAGACACCTCTCCCACCAACGAGGAAGCGAATTCCTAACCTTGCTATTGACTATTCCTTCGCTCAAGAAACACACACAAGATTACAATATTGTGTCTCCTACAGGTGTTATCAAAAGAGACATTATTTATGAGTTGATAGCTGACTATTTACACCGCCGCCTCTCGCTAATTACCAACGGTATAGACACCCATACCACCGGTGATTAGCGAGAAGCAAGCGTTTTGGACGCGTTCGCGAGCAGTTGGTGACTAGTTGCCGTGCCCTCTTGTGATCACAAACAGTGCGGTCCACGTGCATCTTAGAAGAACATAGATGCAATTTATTCGTGCAAGTTTAGATCATCCTTGCACGCGAACGCGCGCATTGACTGTGAAGCATCACTGTCTTTAGTCATTTAAAGCGCGTATCGTGCACGTTACGCTTGGTCAGGTGTGGAACCGCCTTTAAAATCGAACCAAGTTATTATGATTTGAAAATGCTACCTACACCTATATTTATCCATTCCATAAAAAAGTTTATCTTAAAACACTTTAGAACTGAAGTACTAACTTCTAGGCAGGCACCTAATACCTTACCTTAGGCTTAGCAGTACCATCATCCTTCTCAATATCCATCGGCAGAAGATCCCACGGCAGGTGGCTGCGAATGTAGCGAGGGAACGGCAGACGATGCTTCACCAGGTCCACGGAGGTGCCCTGGACGGACTCCTTGTGCCAGGTTGAGTGACCAGCCACCATGATGCACGAGAGCTCCACTAGGGGGCATCTTATCTAGAAGTAGGAAATTAATGCACTATGTGTAGTGTGTGACCGGTTAGTTATTTGACGCCACAGTTAGCGCAGTGGCTGAGCGATCGACTGCCGCGCTGCGAGTCGCCGGTTCGATCCCCGCACGGAACAAATATTTCTATGGCTAGGTAGTTGTTCCGGGTCTGGCTGTTTGTGTATGTGTGTTTAAATATTTGTGAACCCACCCATGATACCGGAAAATATCCTAGTGAGGGGCAACGTTTTTTAAAGACAAAGTCTTGTTTTCAAGTTTTCGCAGTATAGTGTATTAAACATTGCATTAGTCTGTGAAGCTAAACAAAAATCTGCATTTTTTCATTTAAGTATGCTTATTTGATTTGACACCGCATTGCGTAATTGTGACATCATTTATAGAAATAGCGAAACATAATGTTAATAAAATTGTTACGTTTAAAAATTGCGTGTAATGATAATCTATACTATCTAGGTATACTTACATTATAGAGAGGTAAAGTTTGTTAGTTTGTGAGTTTGTTTGTTTGTTAGTGTGGTTGTAGGGGAAATATCTGGATCTTTTGAACCGATTTTGAAAGTCACGTTATTTGTGAGTGTCATAGGCTATCTTGCTGCAAAGTGCGGGAGCTGAGCAGTACGGTAAGCGGCTACGCGAAGGAGGGTGAAACCGCGCGGGGAAAAGCTAGTGTTAAATTAAATATTTCTAGAAATAGAGAAACGATGATAATATGGTTAATAAATTCGTGATAAAGGTGAGAAGTAATAAATTATGCAGATTAGGCTGATAATCAGCAGTTTTTGTTACGTACGTTACATTACAAAAGACAGTCCCATAAAACGCTCCGTTCTTCGCAACTTCCTTGTGTTTGTGTGTTTTCATCTTAGATAGAAAAAGTCAAAACTTAAAGCTTACCTGTTGCAATGATTTAGCGCCCTCATAATCTAAGTCATGTCCGATGAGCCACACCATTTCTTGTGCCCAGGTGGAACCTAAACAAGAAAATAGACCAGTCACGAAACTGTCTTATTTTGCCGAAAAGATAGTTCAGTGGTTACAATTATTGGTGGTTACAATCAAAGCATTCTCATTATTTTTTTTATTCATAAGCAAAATCATAATATCAGTACGCAGGCTGGATTTGTATTGTATCGGAGAATATTATCATAGTTGGCAACACTGACGATGTATGGGTAGTCCTACTGTAAAATATAATTTTCTACCCGAGGATTTTCAGGCGTAACTTTGTTACGGTATCTCAAAACGCAATGTAAAATCAATACTCCGTCCGCAAACTGAATTGCGTATTTCATACTATCGCCAGTAATCTCGAAGGGTTACACACAGGTCTTCCTATACACTCAACAAAAATAATCGTCGCGACACCACACTGTTCATTGCGAAATAGAAAGACGAAACGATAATATATGGCTTGCTTTCTATGAGAGAGAGAGAGAGACAGAGAAACACGCGCACGCCGCACGGCTTACAAGTATAGCAAAAGGTGTCGTTACAACTTTTGGTCTTATTTTTTGCCGTCTAAGCCCCTTTCGCAACGCGCGCTAAGGAACTTCGTTCCAAAAATGTACAATGTTTTAACAACAAAATAAAACTCACCAGTCCTAGGATAAGAGCACATCCAGACATCAGTATCCTTGACTTCCATATCCAAAATTTCCTGCCCGATCGTCATAAAATCAGCTGGCAGAATAACCCTTCCGGGATTAATCTCCGACATACAATCTTTTTTGTCAAACATTCTATCCAATAAATCACCTGTTTCTGGATCTAATTTTGAAAACGTCAACACTGGCTTCGTCTTCATTTTTAGGAAATAAGGAAAATAAACTGGTTTTTGTGAAAAGAGTTTTTGTATCAGGCTGTCTGTAAGACGTCCAGTGCCTGCACTCAACGGAAGTGTTGTGTGTGCGTGGTGCATCAGTGCATCGCGTTTCCCTCGCCTATTGCTGTTGCAGAAAGTCGTTTACTTTCTACCGATAGGAATACCAGTATTGTTCACGGCTGGCAGGACAGTCACAAATAAGTACTTTAATAAATTAAGTTAATCTTTGATGAGTGAAAATGAGAATTGGCAGCTCCTGTTAATTCGCGGCCAAGATTAATTGTTGCTGGGATATTAAACAGTTACGATAGTTTAATTATGAAACAACTTATTTTAAGCTCTGCAATAGGGCTGAGGAAAATACATGCTTTGCTTTAGTTAAAATACAAAATACTCTCTCGCAACAATTAAAAAACGAATTTCAAAATATGTTTATGTCGTGATTTTTAAAAACAATTTTTTTTTCACCTCCGCCTGTTACCTATGTAATCAGTGAAAAAAATCCTTTCATGATCACCAGCTTTTTAAATACTTACACTATCAACAAACACACAACCTCTTGTTGTGGTTTGCAAGAGGCTTTGTCGTTATTTGAGGTATCCATCAAAAAGATCGCTAAACGAATTTATGCTTAAATGTCTAATAAAGCCATAAGTATTTCAAATATAAAATACTTCAGCGGCAGGTATTTGAAAGCCGTTCCATAGATATGAGGCGAATACAGAAACCGTGAATACGGAATGGTAATTATATGGGACTAGCTTTCGCCCGCGGCTTCGCTCGCGTATACCACACCAAGCAGACCTGCAATTTTTGCTCTTGCGCCTGATTGATTTGTAAAAGCAACCGTCTTTCTACCTCATATCCCACTCTTTTATAAAAAAAAATAGCCTATGTCCGTCTCCTGGTTCCCAGCTATCTGTACCTACCAAAATTCATCAAAATCGGTTTAGCCATCAAAGCGTGAAGAGGAAACAAACAAACTCACTTTCGCTTTTATAATATTAGTAAGGATTGTAGGGGATACGCTCCTAGGTGACAAAAAAACGTCAGTTGACGGACAACAAAGTAGGTAATCACTAAACCAATAAGGGTTCCGTTCTTTCCTTTTGAGGTACGAAACCCTAAAAAGGATTGAAAACCAATAATACTTATGACTAGGTATACTGGTATCAGGCACTACAGCTATCCATATATTGCTCCCAAGTATTGTATTTTCCACCATGGTTACCCTATAACTGCACTGTGCATAACTAGTTGAGCCGGTTGGGGCTTTATTTGCTTTTATGCTCGTTTGAACTTACCACCTGCCTAGCTGCTCATGCTGTAACTAAGTGTTGGATGTAGATAAAACAACATTTACCACCTTCACCGTGAGAGGAAAAGTGAAGATAACATACTATCCTAAGTACGGAACCACCACCACGGAATAAATTATTGCAATATTTTTAGGTGGAAGCTAGGGTAACTCCTGATTTTTTTGCTGGCTAGTGTGAGGCATTTTTCGGATGGGAAATCACCAAATGACTCCCCCCCCCCCCTCGCTCTGGTCGGAGCGGAAGAGAGTGTCAGACTTGTACTGACTAAAACCCGTCCATGTTCATTCTTTTGCCCTTTGTGTTCCGGGGTTGCGGTATCTGTTTCGAACAATCCGCAACCCTGGCAGGCGGTGGCCTTAACGGGCCCTCAGCTTTCCTGACATCTTTTTCGACACCCCCTGTCGTCACTAGTAGGGGACAGTACGTGGTTCTCGACGCCCGGATCTTGTCAAACGTCTAGCCACTTCGTTTGCTAGCATAACTGCTTCGCAGAAATAGATAACTGCTTTCTATTCCCTCTCGCTACGGAACATGGACTGAAACAGGGTCCCCTTATTAACGTAAACAACAGTCAGGTACACTAAGACAATATTTCTTTACAAAAACCGAAACCTCTATTCTTGACAAAGTTGTAACACAAAACAACCAACAGTTAACGAGTGAGTAGGTATTGACTCAGATGCCAAAGAAAAAAACACCGGCCAAGAGCGTGTCGGGACACGCTCAGTGTAGGGTTCCGTAGTTTCCCGTCCGTCACAATAAGTGTTCCCAGTTATGAGGCCAACCGAACAATTCGGTAATACCCGATCCAATGTAATAAGTGCCTACAGCGCCATCTCTCGAGGAGTTGGGTTACTAATTAATACAAAGACGTGCAATTTCGGTGGTAATTTTGAATTGCGAGAACCGATTTCAATAAATTTTTGTTTAATAAAAGAGACGTTCAGGATAATAAAATATGTAAACAAAGTTACAAAAAAAGCTTGCACATACGATTATACTACAAACTTAGTCCAGAAATTATTTTGTACAACTTTTTGTCTTTTTTGTTCAAAAACTGTTGTGTCAATCAAGTTCAAAATGATTTTCATAGAAAGTCCTTATAAAGTTCTACTTTTCAGATTTTTTTCATATTTTTTAGACTTATGGTTCAAAAGTTAGAGGGGGGGGGACACATTGTTTTTTACTTTTGGAGCGATTATTTCCGAAATTATTGACATTATCAAAAAATTCTTTCAGTAAACCCCTATTCATTTTTAAATACCTTTCCAACAATATATCACACGTTAGGGTTGAAATTAAAAAAAAAATCACTTCCCACTTTACATATAGGGTGGCTACCCTAATAAAACATTTTTTTCAAATTTTTATTTTACCACTTTGTCGGCGTGATTGATATCCATATTGGTACCAAATTTCAGCTTTCTAGCGCTAACGGTCACTGAGATTAAGCGAGGACGGACGGACGGACGGACGGACGGACGGACAGACAGACATGGCGAAACTATAAGGGTTCCTAGTTTACTACGGAACCCTAAAAAACTAAAAAGAGGAGTTCCGGAGTTCTCTAGCTAAGTACCTACACTAAGGCCAACTAGCCGCTGCTAGGTTAATGTCCTTTCGTATCGCTGATACGAAAGGTCATTAACCTAAAGAACAACTGTGGCGTTGACAATCTAATATTTAGCTCTTTCCATCTTGTGCCTTTGTCGTAATGTCTCGTTCTCCCGGCAAAAACATGACAACGTTAAGACGGGTTCGCCAACATTCGGGCGGCCATTTTAGATGGGGTTTTAGCATGGGTTTTGTTTACATTTGGTATCGCTTCTCGTTGGCCGTACTTTAACTAATCCACGCTTCTACTGTAGGTAATTAATGTGTATTATTATTATGTAGAAAAAAAAATTTGAATGAGTTTCAGACCTGTGACAATGCCTACCAAAAATCGTAAAGAATTTACCTATTTAGCCCACAAATCTAAATGTGTAAGCGGAAATTGTCTTCGTACTATTATTTACTAGCTTTTGTCCGCGCTTTCGCTCGCGTTAAATTCGGCGTAACACAGTTCCCTTTTCCTGATTTGCAGGCATTACAAGCTACCAGTAGTTTTTGCCCTTGCGCCTTATTTATTGTAATAGCAAACCTAAGCTTTCCATTTTCTTTAATCTTTCTCCCTTTTTTTTAAAGAAAGCTTATGTCCTTCTCCAGGGTCTCAACTATCTCTGTACCAAAATTTATCAAAATCGGTTTAGCCATTTAGGCGTAGAGAATTTTATCGTAAATGTAACAAACAAACTCACTTTCGCTTTTATAATATTAGTAAGGGTTCAACGCTTCAGCCACAAAATCAAACTGATAGTACTTCCGCAATGCTCTTCCTACTCGGTAACTTTCAGCAAAAGCAGTTGCATTTACGATTTGATAGCATTTACTGTTTCGTTGCGCAACGGACCAAGGCACTCGACCGTGCGCGCACGCAATGAGGTGCGTAAATGAAGCGAGGAAAGAATTCTGCTAATGAATGGAGGTCTTTATGGATAATATTATGGTTTATGGAGTGAAAATTCATTACGAAAATTAAATTTATTACTTTTTTATTATTACTCGTCAACATTACTGTTAGCTTTTTATTTTTACTAATAAATGAGTATTAACAGTAGTCTTCGTTTGATTTCAGTTTGGGATGTTCGAAACGGAGAAATCAATACACTTTTATTGTCATGCGCGCGCAAACTTTTCATTGGACATTCGATTTTGACAATAAACTGTACGTCAGTCTACGTCACTTGCGTATCCGGTAGTCCGTTGTCTGGGCGGTCGATCGAATAAACAAAAAATAAAAACGTCAACAAAAGTAAACAAAACAGCCGTAATCATTGATTCCTTCAGGAAAATGTCTAAAGTGACTAATGTTAATTCTAGTTTAGCATATGAGATACTGTTATACCTGAACAGTTTTTATCTTGGGATGTTTTTTGTGTGTGAAGTGGCCATGGGCATTTTGAAAGCAATTAATGTTTCTTACCCTGAGAATGCGTTGCTGACCGAAGCCGGGATATTTAGTGCGCTATGCCTTGTGGAAGTTGTTCGTATATTCTTGGGAAGAAGAGGGAATTTGGCTAGTAAGAGTAAGTACCTATTTTTCACTGATCAGCCATTAAGGTTTGTATATAAATCTTTTTTAAAATGTTTCTCTAACAGCTGGGTTCATAAAAATCAGGCATCTATGAATTAAAAATAAGTTTGCTCACAAAATGCCTAGAGCCTTTTTTTAATTAATTGGTTTTTTTTTCCTTAATCCTTACCTACCAACAAAACTAAAACATTTTTCTTTTCTTTTCAGAAGTACCAGTATTTTTTTCCGTAATGCTGACAATACCTTCAGCTATAGGTGTTTGTTACTTCCTCATATACCAAACATACATACTCCGTTTGGAGTACATTTGGTGTGCCGTAATGTTGATGTTCCATGCTTTAGAGCTAGCTTTCGCTATACTTTTTATTGTAACTGTGTGTAAACATCAGCAATATGAATAAAATGTAAACAAAACATTGCCAAAGAGATATTTATGCCAAAATATTGACTGAGCGTTAAATGTATTGAATACTGATATTGAAATATGTAGAGTATAACTTCAAGGATTGAATAATAACAGTTGTTTGGAACTTTAAATTTGGAATATATTCCAGAATTTTAGAAGAAAAACATGAATGAACACAATGTGTTTACTTCAAAGAAGTAATATTATTGAAGTTGGCAGTATATTCAACCCATTTCAATGGCTAGTATTATCAAGTATTTACTCTGTAATGGCTTTGAAAGTAGTTTTCGAAAAGTTATCAATTATTGACCTACTATTTGTATGTGCCTCACTAATTTATAAAAAAAAACTACTGCTTAATAGTCATTTATGAAAAAATCCTTATGTACCTGTAAGCCTTTTATAGAGGGTCACCTGTTACTAGGATAAATCAATGAGGCAGGGTAGCCTTTGAAATTCATTAATTAGATTTCCATCGCCAAATGTCTAAAATGGAACCCTTATATACATAATATGGTCTGTCTGTCTGTCTGTCTGTCCTATGACAGCACTAGACATATATGCACTCGACCTGAAGCTTGGAGAGTGTCTTCTAAGAATATAGGGTGGCTCACCATACATGTAACGAAAACATTTCAATAATATAATATAATTTCAATATATATTATTTGCTTCTAGTTGTAAATATTTGCCCCTCCCCCTGTAATTCCTAACGTAAGAGGAATAAAATTAAGTTTATAGTATGTATCAAAAACCTCCAGGGAAGAATAGTTCTGTTTATTTCATGGAAAATACTAACTCACTCACATCTCCTTGTTTATCTTGTGATTAGGTGATTAAACAAGATTTGATAATTAGTTTTTGATATAATTATGCAACTTTTTCATCAATCTGCAGCTGTAATTTTGTTTTTCAAGTATATATTTCCATTTAATTTGAATGATCATTATAAATATTGTTTAGTGCTACTGTGTGTGATAGTCTGAAACATACTTTGCCAGTTTTCATGTTTTTTGCAATTTACCTGTGTCAGGCTGTATGATTTGCGCCCATACCACAACATAATGCATTCACAGTATCTAAATCATCCATAATCTCATGAATATTTTTAATCTTATTGAAAAAAAAATTGAATTTCACAGGCAGCCCTGCTGGTGCTTCCACTTTAAATTAAAAAAAAATGTTTTTGAGGCATAACATTGATAAAAATAATTAAGGATGTAGTCCCAAAGAAATGCTTGTTTTTAATCTTATTTCATGAAGATTCCAATTTTTTATCTTTTTCAATCCATTTTTATTCTGGAATATGGCTCTTAGATTGTATGTGTAAAACACTCCTTTGAATTAGGAACCTATTTTCATGTAGAAATAATTTTAAAATGTTGTAAAGTTATTTAATGATGTTGATGTTTTGTACTTATGAACTTTTAGATGCATTTAAATAAAATATTCTTCCAACCACTATTCTTGTAATGTGTAACTTGATATTAACAATTTTGTCTAAATTCCAATATGGCTCTAATTTAGGAACTATTATCAGTCTTAACCCATGATGTACAGCCACCCTTTGTTAATAAAGAATCCAATCAAATGCTCAATTTTGTAGTTCTATTGAAATAAAATTAAATGCATACTCTTTCGTATTTTATTCTAATTCTACAATAAAAACTTAAACTTATTCATTGGTAGGAGGTGTAATATGTTCTGGTAGTTTCTGGCATTCAACTTTTGTAACTTTCAGGGCACATCCTTCTGGGAGGTTCCTCTCAATGTACTCTAAATATGTGTCACAAGTAGATCCTGTAAGTCTCTGAAGATGTATGAATCTGAAGTATGTTCTGATTTCATATTGGACTCTGTGCTTCTTGTAAATGTGGACACAGCGGAGGAGGGTGTGCCTTTCTTTTTCTGCTTTTCGTAGTGCCCAACTGTAATTGGAAAATAGGTTTGAGTGATTCTATGTTCAAATATAAATCTATGGTGGGTCAAAGATTAAGAATGAGAATATCAGTTGTATAAAAAATTTACCTGACCACTTAATAAGAAGGGGGAGTCAAGTAATACATTGACTTTACGAAACTCCAGCAAAGTTTATTAGTAATTCAGGGAGTATATTGGTTAGCTACAAAAAAAACCCCTTTCCTAACTTCCAGGTTGACATACCTCTTTGTGACTTCAATACCCAAATGTGAGGCTGCCGCTACACAAAACCAACTGTAACTCAGTAGCACTGCGGGGTCGATGCCTCTCATTTCAAGCTCCACTCGTTTATATAACTTGTCTAGTTCCACTGTCGAAGATGGTACTGGCTCGATAGGCTTCTGTCTAGGAACTACTGTGGCGGCCGAAAGAGGTCGAATAGCGTAGTTAGATGCTATGGCCCCGCGTACCACAGGCGCTGAACGCCATAAACTCTGAAAAATAACCATAATTTCTAAATGGTAAGATTTCGGCAGGTGGGATCGATATTTATGGAAACTGGTGGTGCCTTTACCTTGATCGCGTTCATGTTTTTCGCCTCAAACTTTCGTATTAAGAGCTACTTTAAATGATATTTTTATTAATAGGTAACTGTTAATTTTGTAAGTATTTTTAATTTAACATAACCTCATGTTTTGGGTTTTGATGTTGACACTGCCAGATAAACTGTCACTTGTGACAATCAGCTATTTCGTTGAGAAACTTAGATGTAATCCTGTGAAGCCTTTGTAGTTACTCAGAGGTATTGTTTGTATGTACATGCATACAACATAGAAATAAATTATACAATGTACATTTAAATATTTCGCTTTCTCTATGGTTTTGTCAAAAAAGCTCTGAGTAAATGGCCCCACGATAGGAAGTGATTCGTCCCACAGAATAGATAAGAGACCTTTTTTTCTTTTCCGTAATATAAATATTTAAATATATTTTCCGTGTTACTTCCAGTGATAAACGGCAGTACTCCATAAAGATAAAACATATTTTTTATATTTAGGAATTGTGTCTATTCCTTATTTTATGTCTATGCTCCACTCTGACAGGCAGATTAACAAAATGCTGTCATTCTGTCATCATCCTGTCAAAAGATTCAACTCGTCTAGGTACTAGGTATTA
Organism: Ochropleura leucogaster; assembly: GCA_958449745.1. Lineage (NCBI taxonomy): Eukaryota > Metazoa > Arthropoda > Insecta > Lepidoptera > Noctuidae > Ochropleura > Ochropleura leucogaster. The sequence goes on along the minus strand of OY288223.1, from coordinate 5,409,226 downwards.
GTGCATATTCTTTTTCTTTCCACAAATGCCATTAAATAAATAAGTGAAGTGAAGTAGGTATTAGTGTTCTGTGCAGAGTATAATAATAATAGTTCTGTGCATTTAACTAATTCTTTAAGGACGCTCGAGGGGTTAACATTGGCATTTCTCTGGTTGCGAAAAACTTAAATTATTACCTTCACAGTTTTGTTTCCAATCTACAAGATCAGCTTAAACCGCTGAAAATAATAATCAATATGGCTCTGTCACTGTTACTGCTAAAACTATTACATTGCAAACAGATGAATGGCAAACGTTCCAGCGTAGGGAAGAACTCGGCCTGCAGTATCTTACCCAAAGATAACTTTCGAGGAAAAACATCCATAAAGAAGGAACAGAATGACGAAAGCATATGCAGGGTTTGCCTCAAAGAAGGTTGCATACCAATCTATAGCAACAACACAGGACAAGACCTTTCTGAATTGGTCAACACATTTGCTGGCATAGAAGTGAGAATAGATGAACCATATCCTAAATACTTATGTGAGCCATGCAACACTCTTCTTCAAGGAGCAATCTTATTTAGGAAAACTGCACAAGAGTCAGATGAAATTCTAAAACATCCTCCTGAAGACTTGCTAACTACTGATAATGATGATACATTATATTACCCTGAGAATGACGACAACTCTTCAGAATATGAAGAACGCAAAGACAGTATAAAGAGGTCATACCAGTGTAAGAAATGTGAAATATCATTTGACACATTCAGTGACTACCATGATCACAGATTGACAGAAGAACATGAGAATAGAAAAATTGCATGTCCTATATGTAACAACTTGTACACAGAATTGTATTACAAGAAGCATTTAGCATTACACAAAGAGAAGGCAGTATACATTTGTGATATTTGTGGGAAAAACTTTGTAATGCAAGGACACTTCACACGTCACCGACTAACACACTTTTACAAACTTCCTTTCAAATGTTCTCTTTGTCCTTACAGAGGAAGATTTAGTGAGTCATTGAAAATGCACATGCGATCACACACTGGTGAAAAACCATACCAATGTACACAATGCCCTGCCAGATTTATAAATAAAAGTAATTTGAACAAACATTCATTGAGACATAAGGGAGAACATGATTTTAAATGTGAGACTTGCGGGCGAGGATTTTATACCAAACGAGAATTAGAGTTACATTATAAAGTAGATCACACAGGGATTAAGGACCATGTATGTAATATTTGTGGGAAAGCATTTGGTTATAGAAAGCAGATGATGAAACATCAGCTCAAAGTTCATAAAAGAGCAAAACTCAAGAGTGGCAGAATGCCTTTGTATTTGCAGGTGGAAACTATGAAAGAACAGGGCCAAGATATTTCTACTGAAAATTAAACTTGAAGCTCTGAAATCACACACATCTGAATCCCAGCTGACGGTAGGAGGGGTTTTGCATTGGCGTCGGGTCGACGATGAAGTACCTACATGGGAATCATCTTCGATAGCCAGTGGAATTTCGTGGAGCATTCCCGACGTTTGGCTTCTGCCCAATCTGAAGAGGCCAAACACCTCCTACTGGAGTCGTGCGGGCCATGGCCCTTTACGGGGCCCCTGTATGGGCGCGTTCTTTGGGGCGGCGCGTTTTGAAAAAAGCTCTGTAATCACTCTCTTTTGGCTACCTATGTTGAGGTCAGCTACTTTTTTTAATTTATCTCAAAAGAATGAAAATTAATTATGTTGTGTTAACTGCTGTATTACTATCATTATATTAGATTTGAAGTTTCTGGGGTCTAAGATGATTCATAGTTTAAAACATTTATTATGTTTTTTTAAGAACTTTAAGCTGTATTATTTTGTCTCTTGTGCTAAATAATTGTTTAAGAAAATGATTAACTAGGTAATCATTTTTTTACCTATATAATTCCACAAAGGAGCAAAGGCCTCCCCCCCAATTTCTTTAAATATTTTCTCGCGTCATCTATTGCCACCCCTCGCGGTACATCTCGTTTTTTGGACCAGCTTCAGAGGCATCGGTCGTGAAGTTCTTATAAGTCCTATTTTAAAGAGACTAATATAATAAATGGCGGTAAACAGAGTACCATGCCACAAGACCAAGCAAGGTGTAATTCTGTTGCTGCATAGAATAATGGGATTACACGTTATTTACGTGGTTCGCATGGTCTACCGTTCTGAAATATCGTGTTTCTTGCCGTGACAAATGGCTTTCTTAAAATTTTTGCCTACCTTCCTGCTAAAAACGAGTGAGTTTACGTGTTTGTTGTTTCGCTGGGTTGAGTCACAAATTCCTTTTTTGTTTGTTGATATATTGCTTTGTGACGACGAGTTGCCCGCTGCCGCCGCTATGACAACAACCGCAACAGGACTCGTCGGCACGGCAACTAAGCGTGTCAACAAAACAATTAAATCGTAAAATTTTACGACACCTGATAATGGCTTATTCAATACTTTATTGAGCAATAATGCACACGCTCCAATAGATAAAACGAGTATTCTATCTAATAAAACTGTCATCGAACCTCCTTCCGCTAGTGTTTTGAAAGTACTGGCCGTTTGGAAGAAAAAAAAGTTGTGATTCGAATTTGTGCTTTGACAACAAATTGCCATAAAAAATTGGAGGTAGGAGTAAAAGCCTCGTCTTTTTTAATTAAAACTTCAGAAGCCATTTTTTTGTGTGAAGTGTAGTTTTTGCACCAAACAATGGCAAACGAAGCTGAAGAGACGGTTCGCAAGCTAGCCTTGCACAAAGGAGTGGCAGGAGTCATAGTGGTGAACGGAGAAGGTATACCGATCAAGACTACTCTGGATAACCATGTTTCAGTGCAATACGCGGGCCTTATGAGTTCCTTAATCGACAAAGCGAAGGCCGTCGTTAGAGATCTAGATCCTACGAATGACTTGACGTTTCTGAGGATACGCAGTAGAAAAAGTGAAGTCATGGTGGCTCCTGATAAAGAATTTATACTGATTGTCGTTCAAAACCCTGTCGAATGACGAAGGTTTTGGCTCGTGAGCCATTTTTTTTATGCTGTAGCCGTTGTTTGAAATTGCGCCATTTCTTTGATGGATATTGTTGCCATCTGCACGCTGTAGAATTGCTTCTTATTTGGTTTATAAAATTAATGGCCTTCCATCCATTGTTGTCTATTAGTTAACTTTTTAAACACCAAAGTATAAACGCACGCGCGTACCCTCCACACCGACACTCACTTTACGCATGTTAGTCACTTTGGCGTCCAGAGCACGGGCCTGCTTATCAATATGTGACAATGGCGCTCAAAAGGTTAACGCTGGATTGTTGTAAGATTTTTTAATTGAATTATGAAATGTTATCAAGACAGTATATCCATCTATGTAATGTATGATGTTTAATTATTTTCATCAATTTTTACATTTGCTGTGGGCCTTTTAATGACGTGTGTTTTTTTATATAGGCGGGGAGCGGATTATATCATGAACTTCATATTTTTATTATAGTGGCCTATATATAATACTCACGTGATTAAAAGATGACTCCTTTTCATTATCCAATCATTGTATTCCAAGCAATCATTAAACTTCTTGTTAGTGATATAATCAATAAATAAAACGAAAAGTACACACAATTATTTTATTACTTACAATAGAACAATCACAACGTATCACTAGTTAGGAATAAAATCACGGATGAATCACCAATTGTTTCCACCACGACCTCTCCCTCTAAATCCTCCTCCGAAACCTCCACGGTTACCAAAGCCTCCACGACCGAAGCCATTGCCGCTTCCGCCGAATCCTCCCTGGTTGCCGCCAAAACCGCCTTGGTTGCCGCCGAAGCCACCTTGGTTACCGCCAAAACTTTGTTGGTTTCCGCCAAAACCTGAGTTTCCGCCGCCAAATCCGCTTCTGTTGCCGCCGAAACTGCCTCTGTAGCCACGGTTGCCTCCAAATCCTCCTCGGTTGCCACCGAAGCCTCCCCCCGTGCCGCCACCCCCATACCCTCCGCCCATGCCACCACTCCCGTACCCTCCTCCAATGCCACTACTTCCGAACCCTCCCCCGGTTCCACCACTCCCGTACCCTCCCCCCATACCGCTTCCTCCGCGGGGTCCGCTAGTGCCCCAGCCTCTGTTCCCTCCTCTCTTGGCTCCGTCTAGCCTGAAGGTTGGTGTGCTACATTCTCGCACGATATTATAGTCGCCAGCATCGATGATGCATAACGCCCTTATGCAGTCGATCACCTGTAGGAAAGTACATTTTGTTACCAATAGACATCTATTTGAAGAGACTATTAAAAGGTTCCTTCCTGTACTGTGTTGAAATCCTTCTAAGAAAATTCTAGGACATTCTGCTTGCCGAACAGTCGTGCCCACTCAAACCATACGCACATAGTACAGGATAAAACAAAAAACACAGTTTTCCACACTAGCTCTGGATAGACCGGACAGGATGTTACAGGGAGAGGTCTTTGACCAGTTGTGGGGTGACACAGGCTAAAAGTAACGGTCAATAGGTACCTTCTGCTCAACAGGAGAGAATTGCAGCGCGGCATCAGGTTCGGCCGCGGCCCTCTCCACAATCTTCTCTATGGCGGGCCGTAGAGCTGTCACTAGCGCCGCCGCGCGAGGATTCATCTCGAAGTTCAGCCAGTTGTCTAGGCGGACTACGTTGTCGATCTGCAAACATGAACATTTTTTTGAAAAAAAAAAAAAAAAATATGACATCAATTACTGAATAACGATGTCCCGTCATTGTAGTTCAGTAATGATTTCGTATGCAATTTAAGTTTCAACGGTGAAGTTTGAGGTTAAATAATAATTAAAATTCTTCTTATTCGTGTCGCTGGCACGACTATTTTTATATTTCGCTAGCCCAGAGCTATGGTATAATATGTATATGAGCTATGGTATGTGGCAACCGAAGTTTCGTTTGAGTTAAATGAATCCAACATACCCATTCCACCTTCCTGCTAGCGAACAGCAGCACATGCAGCGGCGCCACCATGGTGGTCTGCTTGCAGCTGATGGCGCGCGTGCGCACCTTCTCGCCGAACACGAACAGAGGCGACGGGAAGCGTTGCTCTTGGTTGCTGCAGTTCACTGAGGTCTTCGCTATGAGGGCCGGCTTGCCTTCCGTTGTTAGAACCTGGTGATACACTTAACATAAGGCTCTGAACCCGTTGGGAATTCTCCGCAGTATGCTCAAAGAAATTAAAGGATTGTGTAAGGAAAGATATGAAGGAGAAAAGAGTAAATGATGCCGTGACGTCTGATAGGGGAGAATGGAATAAGAAAACGTGTTGCGCCAACCCCAAATAGAATGGGGCAAGGGCAGGAAAATGATGATGATGCACCCGATTCTTAGCAGTTCTTTCAAAGTATTTGAGAACAGGGTGCATGCCCTACTCACACATACTCTTCAGGGCAGGGGATCTTGTCAGTTAACTGCTTACCTTCCTCTTGCCTTGGTGTAGACATACATTGGGGTATAGCCCCATGCACATGAGCGCTATGACGAGATCCAGAGAGTGGTTGGGTCCAGTTGGGTGCCAACGCTGAGGCACGCAGCATTCTTCGGAGAAGCCAATGGAAGTTGTTAGGATGTCTGAGGAAAAAAGGTAATGTTTACCGTTACGAGGCCTTCAACCAAGCATTTTGTACATCAAACTTAGTAACCCTACGTAAAAAAATATTTTTGGGAAACGTCATTATTTTTTTTTTGTTTTGGGGTGATTAACACTTTTTCTATAGGAAGCAATTTAACGCACTCAAAACATTGTGCTGATGGATATGTCGCAGTCATCTGGTTGAATCAGTTGTTTGATTGTATGACTAGCGCGTTCATTGAATGACGACATTTAATTGAATGTCTAGGCCGAACGTTGGTTGAACAAGCGTCACTCAACGTCCAACTAGTTAGCTGGTTGTAACATAGCCCTTTGAACAGAGTGGACGTAAAATCAGTCAGGTGAGTAATTATAAATACATCTCTAATATTTACAACTGATTACCACCTGCCTGACTGATGTTTATGTCGGTTTTGTTTTTTACGGAACCCTAAAACTACATGGCGGACTGTGTCCTGCACTATGACTTCTTATTACATCCTTTTTATGACACATTTTATGCAAATAAATATAACTACATATTTACAAAAAAGCAGCCAGTGCTATGAGTGCTAAATCGTGTCATACTCACTACTGAGCTGGTACTTGGCTTCAGAAGTGAACCTCATGGTAGTCAGCTGTACTCCCTTCCACTCGCACCATCGCACCTCCGACTCTTCACCATTCGCGTGCTCGCGTTCCCACATCTGTAAGATACGTTTTCATGTTAGTGAAAAAAAAATTCTTCTTATGATGGTAGCTACTCGTCATGGGTTTCGGGTTGTTCGAAAGAGATATCGCGACCCCGGAAAAGAAAGGGCTAAAAAGAAACACGAATAGGTTTTATTAAGTAAAATTGACACTAGCTTCGCTTCGGGAGGAATCATTTAATGATTTTCGATACGGAAAAACTAACACGTCATAGTACTGTTCGGGGGATTGTGATCTAAATTTTATAAATACATCACGCGATATTCTATAACACAAAATTGCTGTTGCTCACTAACTCTACTTGATGAAGTCTTATTATTTTTTTGTTGTCTTTTTATTTTATTTTAATGTTTTGTCTTGTCGTCAAGATCTGTCTAGTCTTTTTCTAACTATGCTGGGGTTGGCTTCCAGTCTAACCTAATGCAGCTGAAAACCAGTATTACACACAGAACGCCTTTCTATTCGACCTCCAAAATCCAGTTAGTACTGGGGAATACGATAATGTTTACTGTTTAGTTCCAAGTTTCAAAATAGTAAAGGGTAGAGATCGATTTCCATTTTTTAGTTTGACGTCATTTTCAATTATGACGACGGGGTTGGCGCAGTGGCTAAGCGTTTAACTGCTGCGCTACGTGTCTCAGGTTTGACCCCCATACAGAACAAATATTTTTATGACCTACAGATTGTTCTTCTGGGTCTGGCTGTTTGTGTATGTGACTTTAAATGTTTGGAAAGGCAATCTTTAAAGAAAGAAAAAAACCTTTCTAATTTATCAGCAATCGCAGGAAAGTATTAATATTCAACACAAGCTATTTGGAACTCACCTGAAAAGCATTAAGCATAGCAACATGATCGGACGCCCGATCTCCGGCTAACATTCGTTGATGATGGGACAGTCTCCTGCGTCCCTCTACTACGAAGATCTCGGGGAATGTCGTGGAGTTGGCCGCCATCGTGGTTAGAGCGTCACCCACGCCCAGTACGAAGCCTAGAACCATCATCTTGCCGAGGCGAGGTTCTGCGGAGAGACGGTCAAATTAGACCTTGTTGTTGGCATATTAAAAGCTTTATTTATACAACTGAAAAATTTCTAGACATACCTAAGGATAGGATGAGGTTTGCATATGTCTTGCAATTAGGTTAAACAATAAATGGTTATGGCAATAAATTATTCGTAAAAACATAAAATTATAAAAACCACCGCCCTAAAAAGGAAATTGGCAATGTTTATATATTTTTTAATATTGTCCCTTTCTATTTAATTTAAGTACATAATATTTTTATGGAAGATAAATCCACAAAAAATAAATTTCTCGGCTCGCCACTTGCACAAGCGTGCGACCGTCGCACACGTGTGTGTCGCGACTGTGCAGCTGTAGCGCGGCACAGTGGCCGTGCTTGTGGACAACCATACACGCAGCGCTCTAGCCCTTGCTCAGGGTAGAGCGAGATTGTCTATAGGTCCTACTTATAGACGGTAGGGCTGTGAACGTTTTTTTTGTGAAGTTATGTTCTAAAATGTATAATTGTATATAACCTGTATAATTAGACCATAATCATTAACGAACCTATTGGCAACTTAGCGAGTATCGTCCCGAGCGGCGTGAGCTCATCGCTAGCGTCAAGACAGCCCAGCTCGCGCAGTAGGGCCTCTGCTTCGATGACGGCATCCAGTGGCGGAGGCTCCGGGGCCTTCGACAGGAAGTGCCCGATGCTGCCCAGGCGGAGGAGTTTGATGCTGGGAAGAGAACAAACTTGTTAATATAGCTGTAAAAAAACGGCGTTCACACTACCCCTTGGTAAGACAGATTTTCAACCTTCCTACTCAGGGCATAAGGGTGAAAAGTGGACAGGCGTCAGGGTCGTCGGTAGTACCATTACAAAAAAAAAGAAATCTGACAATCGCAAGGACAATTCTTGCTGCAGCGCCTGACCGCTATAAAAGCGCTAATTGACGCACATCAACCAATGGCATCGCAGCATTTTTGCTGAGCCCCTTGTTCTGGTAAATATTTCAAAAATAAATATCAAGTCTTGAAAGTTCGCATATTTTGCACAAGATTTTATTTTGAGAATGAGAATCTTGAGTCATGGTGATACATACTCGAAGTTGGAAGTCGTCCGGAGTGCGAGCGCGCCCGCTCGCACGACTTCAAACTTCGAGTTCGCACATGTTCCGGGTCGGAAGAAATAGGCGTTTGTTTGTTTCGTTCGCACCAACGGTTTTAGAAATGACTGCCAAAGATATCCGACGGCTTATCCTTTAGAATATATAATAATGCGAAAATTTGTGAGAATGGATATGGTATACATTGATGTTTGTAATTCTTTTCCGCTAAAACTACAGAACGGATTTGAATGAGATTTGACACACAGATATTTTATAACCTGGATACTGTTTTCCCGGTATTCGTAGGACAGTTACACAAAATCGGGCATAAGCTAGTAAAAGCGTTATATATACCTGAGAGCCAGCTCGTGTAGTGGTGTACGGAACATCTCAGCAGTTTGATGCTCCTCCAGTTTGTCGTACCGCGCGCGGGAACATAGTGTGAAGCACACGCCTGGACGGACACGGCCGGCGCGACCTTTACGCTAGAAGGGGTTAAATATTAATTATCTAAATATCTTGGGACACCTCACACACGGCTATCTGATCCCAAGCTAAGCAGAGCTTGTGTTATGGTAACCAGACAACTGATATGACATACTTATATAATTTATAAATACATACATATTATAGATAAATCACACCTAGACACAGAACAAACAATCATGCTCATCACACAAAGTTTGTCCTGGGTGGGAATCGAACCCACGACCTCCGGCTCAGCAGTCAGGGCCACTAACCACTAGACCAACAAGCCCGTCAAATAATTATATGACATAACATACATAACTTCACGCCTGTGATCCCCGAAAGATAAAACAGAGGTGTACATATTAGTACAATCACATTTCGCCGGTTATGTTTAGTCGCATGTAATGAGGGGGAGAGAGACTGGCAACAAAGTAATCTTGTAAGAGTTCCGTTTTTTTCCTTTTGAGTTACGGAACATTTGCAGACAGATTTTCAACCGATAACAATGGGATAGTTTCCAGGGTCAAAATAATTACATTCTATTTAGTCTGTCTTTTAGATTATTCAAAAACAAGGGACACGTATTTTTTGTTTGTAAATAAGACCAAAATATTACAAAGATATAGTGGGCTATATCTTTGTAATTTTTTGGTCTAATTTGTAACTTTAACCCATTAAAGTTACGTGTGACGTCACTTGTTGCGGAAAAATGCAGCAACGCACAATTTACAAATAAAGAATTATGTGTGCCTTATTTTTGAATAACCTAAAAGACGGACAAATATATATATATTTTTTGAAGCTATATATATGCTATGCTAGCGCCATTACATTGGCACTTGCTTCCCCATTATACTGACCTGTGTTATTTATAAGATAAAGTTCCATTTCGTACCTGTTCCAGATTAGTCCTGCTAGCCCAAACAGTGGCATAAGAAGTCATGTTATTATGTGAGGTAAACAGCTTCATCTTGGACTTGCACGAGTCGATTACGAACACGACATCATTGATCGTGATTGACGTTTCTGCTATATTCGTAGCTAGGATCACCTACAACAAAAATAAATAAAAGACATTCAATAATATACCTCTACAATGGTTGTAAATAGGACCTTTTTGGTGACCTACCTGTCTCAGGGACTACTGGTTGGAATTGGAAAATTCTTTTAGTGTTGGATAGTCCATTTCTTGAGGAAGGCTATAGGCTATATAACATCACGCTACGACCAACAGGTGCTGAGCAGCGCGGGTGAAACCGTGGGGAACAGCTAGTGTATTTGTAAATGTTTGTGATGCTTTAAATGTTTAATGTTATTTTGTTTGCTCGTCGTAATTTGCGACAAATAAATGTTTTTCTTTCTTTCTTTTCGGTGCCAAAAGACTTCCTGTCATTGCGATATTTTTCATACTTGAGAGCTAGCTTTCAGTTACAGAGATATTCAAGGTCCAATGTTTCAAAACAAAAAAAAAAGTTTTGAACTGGCTTTTACTATACGTTCATAAGCTGTTTTATGCAATACATCCGTAATGCCACCGTTAAAAATTGGGTATTATGATTTTCGACCCCAAAAAAGATGTTTCCCAACAATAACTCTAGCGTGGAGTCGATGACATTGTACAGGATACTCGGTAGACGGCTTCGTGAAGCGTGTGTATTCTGGCTATGTAAGTCACTGTGGTCAATCGATGGTGCAATGGAAAGATAATTACCCAGTCTCATCTGGCATTTGTAGATTTTTGACAATTGTTACAGGAAATCTGTCAACCTAACAGCCTGAAAATCTGTCAACCAGTTGCAGACCCAGTTTCCATCAAACTGGATTAAGGCATACAAGATTCAACTAACCACAAGAAGTCTAAAAGTCGCAATCTTATTGCTCAATTCTTGCACGCTTCCTGTTCCCCCTCGTTTCCTTGTCCTCCTAAGCGTAGCCTATCTGGGTACACTGGTTTCCAGCTGCATCCAGATAGACTAGTAACCAATTCACCAATCCTTGCATTGTTCGTAATAAGCTGGGTAGATGAGTTACCTTGACCATACCGGGGGGCGGCGTCACAAACACTTTCTTCTGATCTTCCCTCGGTATCTGACTGTGGAGGGGCAGAATCACATATTGTGAAGTGTCGCCAAACACGGAGTGGTTTGACAAATGCTTGGATAGAGCGAAGATGAGGTTCCAACCGGGGAGGAAGATCAGGACTGCGCCGTCGCCCTTGAGACTGCGAATGTAGAGGAGAATGCTTTCGATTAGCTCGAAGCTTAGCTGTAACAAAAATAAGGAAAATTGTATATAGCATAGCGTCACGTTTCCATTTTTGAAGGATAAAAATGGACTGATTTTTGTTCCTCTACAAGGTTAAGGAATTCGTGATACAGTCTCATACAAATTTTTGTGTAAAAATGATAGTTTTTGTTTTTAAAACCATTTTTAATAATGAGGATTTTGGTGAAGTGCACCAATTGCGTTGTGCAAGTTTTTTTTCTAGAACACATTCCGCGACGGAGCCACGAGAGTCTGCTATATTAGATTTAAAATAACATCACTCATCATGCATTGTCTTTTTCAACTAAACATGTACTCATCATTTCAACTTAATCGCATACCGTGAAATTAGTCCGATTTTAAATCTATACTAATATTATAAAGCTGAAGAGTTTGTTTGTTTGAACGCGCTAATCTCAGGGACTACTGGTTGGAATTGGAAAATTCTTTTAGTGTTGGATAGTACATTTCTTGAGGAAGGCTATAGGCTATATAACATCACGCTACGACCAACAGGTGCTGAGCAGCGTGGGTGAAACCGCGTGGAACAGCTAGTTCCAAGATATTTCTACATAGCCACAGATGAACCTAATAAAAGTGTTACAAATTAATAAACAGAATTAAAATACTTACATCTTTCTCCGAGAGCTTCATCATAGTCTGTGTGGTTTGGGGAGAATAGTTGTTGCCAAGCTGGCAGTTCTTGTTGAGGTCCTCTTCTTGGTCGTCAATTGTACCTGGTTTCAAGCAGAAATCGTTGAAATTAAAATCGTAAGCTAGTGCATGATGGTATGCAAGGTGTAAACAGGCCCTTTAAAAAGCCGTGTTGAAAGCGTAGTATCTTTTTAGGGTTTCGTACCTCAAAACAGAACACTTATTGAATCACTTTGTTGTCCGTCTGTCTGACAGGATAAAGGGTCCGGGAACGCGTGGTATCCAGTTGAAATTAAAACTACATACTAAACTCAGTAGTTTCTTTGTGCTGGTAAAAAAAATCGTCTAAACACGTCTAAACAGTTTTCTCGTAGAAACACAAATGTTTACGTTTAGCATTCTTGGCCACTAATGCGATATGATTTTGTTCTTGATCCTTTATCTATAGTCTCCGCCAGATAAGAAAAAATTAAAAGTCATTGACCCGACTTGTACCAAAAAACTCCACAAAACCTCATTAGCGATCGCTCGCCATTCAAAACTGTCGGCCATACTGCACCGGTCGAGTTTCATAATACCAAACACTCATCCCAACGGAAATAAGTAGAAATACGTAAATTTGAAGAATAAATTGTGGTATTTTTTTAAGCTTCAAAAAATACATTTCATACATTAAAATATGTAATTGCTGTGGTCTATGCATTTCAAAAATAATTTCCTTGGTGTATTTTTATTTTTCCATATTTCTTATGTTTTCAACTTATATTTCAATAACAGAACATGCAATAATTGGATTTAGTTATCCAGCTTTAGCTCATACTCATAGAAGTATACACTGAATTTAAATAACCGAATTTTAAAGTTCATACCAAAAAGTCTAATTTTTTAGGTTATGCCCTCATACTCATGCGCTGAGTGTGACGTCAGAGCAAGTCAGGGGTGCATTACCTATCCACCATTTTGTAATTAAGTACCTATCGCGTCCTTCGTCTCGAGTGTCATGGAGAAGGATTGACTGAGCGAACTCATACTCGAAAACTTTGCATTTGTTATCTTCCTGTTAATCGTTCTAGTGTTTTGTTTTGTTAGTTTGATACTGTTTTGTTTTATTTTTGTTATCATTGTTTATCAAGAGTGAGGAAGTGAGTATGGATCCACGAACAACCCAAAAAACGGCGACGACAGAGAATCGTTGAACCTCAAGCAGGTTGGTTAATTTATTTTTAATGTACCTATGCAATTTACCTATGAAATGATAGACCAAGTTAAGTAATTGAGTTACTAAAGGTCGAGGAACGATTTTTTCAAGGTCAAAGTTATTGCTAGACCCTTATGAACTTGGAGGATTGTATTGATGCTTTGGATGATTATAATTCTATAACTACATACATTCTTATATTATCACGGATGAACTGAAGTAATTGCGGGTGGATGTTTATGTGCAGGCGAAACGGTCTACCCTCTTTCTTGTTCGTTTTTTGCGATCAATGCCACACAATTCCATTCCTAAACCATATTATGATTTTAAAAGAGTAACAATGGAGTTTCTTGCCGGTTCTTCTCCATAGGAAACGACCAACCCGAACCGTGCATCTTTTCTCGACGTTTTATAAGTGCCCATGGTAGGCCTATGTGATATAAAAATATTTAGATTTTGATTAAGTTGGGTCCGAAATGGAAAGTGCTAGAGTGACTGTTGTGTGTTCCATTATTATTAAAAAATATGTAATTCGTTACGACACTATGTGCCTATTTTTGCTTTTATTTGAAATAAATGATTCGAATTTGAATTTGGTTTAAGGGTTTCATTAAGTACTACATATTAGGTACCTTCCAAAATAAATATGATTGAATAATAATTATGGTTTTGGCCAAAAGGTTTGTAATTCATGTCATCAAGGACGCCCCGTACCGCGATACGTTTGTTTACATCGTGCGGCGACACTTTTTAGTACTACACTTTATAATTTTTCGTATCGTTTGAATACATTGGTACACGGGGGTTAACGACCTTTATTTTTTTCTTATCTGGCGGCGACTATAGTATATTATTGATCGAAGAATAATACCTTCATCGTCATCGTCCTCCTCCTCCCCGCGCGTGTTGGTCTTCTTCCCGCTCGACTTGCGCTTGCGCTGGTCGGGCAGCGAGGGCGGGACGAACTTCGTCAGCTCTACGCAGTCTTCCAGGAAGTACTGGGTCACTGGGAAAGTGCGTCCTGGGACCTAGATAGATGATATATGTTTATATGAACATACCCCCTATTGAGCCTCGTCGCAGGTACTACAAATTTGTTTGTTTAGAGGAATTGATCACATTCAACATCACGCCTGTAAAAGCTGAACGGTCAAGGGAACGTGTACCTTATATACAATGTCCGGTCACGGAATAGCGATATTCTACATACTTCTATAAAAAACATTATAGTACAAAAATAATTGATTTGAAAAAAACTACCATTTTTTTCACAAAAAAGTTTACAAAACATGATTTGCCATTTTTTTTTCTGAACTTTAATTTGTTTTCTAACGTTAAGAAAATTTAAGCTTATCATTTCTTAATTTAAAACAATAGACAATTGCCCTCTGAATAAACAATATTTTCGTCTCAGCAAGACCAAATTTTGAGAGATACAATTAATCAATAATTTCTGCATTCGTTATTTTCTTTTTTAGTGTTCCGTTTTAGTATGCTACTGTAAAGGTGTGTATAAGTGAAGATTTGTAATTGGCTGTTGTTTTTTGCAAAGTTTTGTTATGTTTTCTTTAGCTTTAAGTCTGTCTCCATGTTTAAAAAAATAAATTAAATTTATTCAATGTAACTGAATAAATTATTTTGTATTATGGATTTATGAGAGCCAAAATTCGCAAACTAAATGTGCTCGGAAGCGATAAGCCTGACAACTGACATCTGCTTAAATTAGAAGTTGACCTCTACTTAGCTGGGAAAAGGTTAAGCAGAGGATGAGGGTATACTTACAATAAGATCTACAATAAGATTCCTAAACAAATTAAAGAGCTTCCAATAATTCGCTTCAGAAGAACTTAACGCTGGTGGTTAATTGAAAGTTCCTTCTATACAGTACAAGATTTCCTTTAATTTAAATTATAATAAATGAATATCAAAATTTTTCATGTTACGATTATCTGCAAATAAATGTTTGACTTTGACTTGCCTCAATAACCGGACAGTTGCCAAAGTAGTTGGTGAAGAGCGTCGTATCGACGGTGGCCGACATAAGGATGATGCGCAGGTCTGGGTATGTATGCGCCATGTCACGGAGTAGGATTAGCGCGAAGTCGGTATCTGCGTCGCGTTCGTGCACCTATAGACAAGTAATTTGTTATAGAGTTTGGGGACATTGTTAATCCTAAAAGCGAAAGTGAGTTTGTTTGTTACGTCTTCACGCCTAAATAGCCCAACCGATTTTGATGAATTTTGGTACAAAGATAGTTGGGACCCTGGAGACGGACATAGGATAAAAAATAATAGGAAAAGGCGCAGAAAAAGAGGAGAGAAAGATTTTTTTTTTTTTTCGATAATATTGTATATTTTATCACCACGCGAGTGAAACCACGGGGCTCAGCTAGTATTATATATTTAACTAGCTGGCACTGCTGGGCTTCGCCCATGTGATATTAAAAAAATCCTGTTTTTCCAGACTATAATCTACCTCTGTGCCAAATTTCATCAAGATCCGTTCAGCCGTTTTGACGTGAAAGAGTAACAAACATCCATGCATCCTCACAAACATTCGCATTTATAATATTATAAAGTAGGATAATGACCCAATAAAAAGAGAATTTTGAAACAGTCTTCTCGTCAGCTTATTCAATTGCATCCTGTAGCAAGAAAGCCGACATCTACTATACCTCATCCACCAGCACGTGTGAGACGCCGCGCAACCCGCCCTCCAGTCTCCTCAGCAACACTCCCACTGTGCAGAACATGATGGAGCCGTACGGACGAGGAAGGAATGACTCAAAACGGACGGAGTACCTGTGGGAGAGGGTCAATATTAATAACGGTCGTATTAATACGCATGGCTCATCGAGCTATGCAAAAAAAAGTTATGCGTGGTCATCCTTACTTTCCTTACTAATATTATAAAAGCGAAAGTGAGTTTGTTTGTTACCTCTTCACACTTTAACGGCTAAACCGATTTTGATACAGAGATAGTTGGGAACCAGGAGACGGTTATAGGCAATTTTTTTTTAAAGGAGTGTGATGTGAGGGAGAAAGAGGGAAGAAACGGGAAAACTAAGCGTTGTTATTACAAATCAATAAGGCGCTACCAAATTTAACGCGAGCGAAGCCGCGGCCAAAAGCTAGTAGAGCTATACAAAAAAAAAACATATCGGATGTGTCTACAAAAAGTTATGATACATCATAAATTTCCTGCCCTTGTCCCATTCTGTTTCGAGTCGGCGCAACACGTTTTCTTCTTCCATTCTCCCCTATCGCCACGGTATCATTTACTCCTTTCTCCTTCATATCATTTCTTACACAATCTATATCTTTTCTTTGGCCTTCCTCTCCCTCTCCGTCCATCAACATTCAGATCCATCACACTTTTAGTCATATGTCCTTCATCGTCTGCTTAGTATGATGTATTTGTTATTTCCTTTCGATGTAATTATAAACCAATTCCACTGTAACTGTTTTATTTTTTCGGTTTGAATAATAATACTTCATTATAAACGATTGGTCAATATAGGCGGAGTCATAATCAACGTCATATTCTACAGTATTTCTTTAAATATAACAATTATGAACAATTACCCAGTACTATTAGCCAGGTCCTCACAGCGTTCGTTGGCGACTCGTTCAGCGACGCTGACGGCTGAGATACGTCGCGGTTGCGTCACGCAGATGTTGGCCCAGGCGCCCTGACCGCTCGCTATGTAGTCGTCCAGGATGAACTGGCATACCTGCGGGAGAATGTGGTTTTATACAAAAAAATAATTTTCTGTTTGTAATATCAAAATAGCGGCGTTTTGTTGAACGCATATGAAAGTTAAAGCGACATAAATAAAATAAAAAATGTTTTAAATTTGACTGTCTGTTTATTCCACCTAATCTCCGAAACGACTGGACCGATATTGACGGGACTTTTTCATTTGATAGCTGATGTTATAAGGAGTAACAGACTATTTTAAAGTAGAAAAAGTTTTAGGATTCCGTGCAAAAAAATCCTAAGAAGGTTAAATATATATGTTCAAAAGTTGTATTGTACCTGTGTAGTTTTACCGCATCCAGTGTTGCCTCTGATGATAACAACAGGGTTCTCGTTGATAGCTTCCATAATTTCCGCCTTCATCGAGTATACTGGCAACTGTTCCCTTTCGCGGAGACTCTCCTAAAATATCGTAAAATATATTTGAGTGTTAGTGGTAACGAACACAAAAAATCGTTTGTCTGCTCATAAACATCCACCCGCAATAACTTCAGTTCATCCGTGATCATGGTGTTTGCAACATCGCCGAAATATCGGAAACTCGAAACAAATAACAAAATAACAAATATGGTAAATATCCCGTTTCAAGTGTTAATTATAATGTTAGTAACCGTGTCAATTTAAAGACTTATAAATGTTTAAGGTTAGATATGTTTAACCTCTCAAGGACCGCCATTATTTACGTCAACTATCCGTCAAGCACCGCCGGGCGGGCTCTTATGGTAAGCGTAATCTGATTTTAACACGTTCCCTGTGCGTGCACCACATGTGGGTCACTGTGAGGTAACTCTGACACGTGCGCCACATTTGGGTCACGACTCCATACAAATTTGAGCCTTTTTCATAGTTTACACATGTGATTTATTTTATTTTTTTTGCATACACGTGTGAACAATAAACTATAAAAAAAGTTTGCTCAAAAACCAGCTGCACTGTTAACGTGTTAAGACTTAGTTTTACTACAAATACAGTTTTAAATTGGTTGGGTTAATGAATATTGTTTATGGCTAGATTTAAGTTTGATTAATATAATATATAATATTCACTAGTTATAAGCCTAGCGTGTAATTATTTGTACATAGTGCATTAAATAAATGGTTGGCGTAGTGGCTGTGCGATTGACTGCTGCGCTGCGTGTCGCGGGTTCGATCCCCGCACGGAACAGATATTTGTATGGCCTACAGATAACTGTTCCGGGTCTGGCTATTTAAATGTTTGTAAACGTACCCACGATACAGGAGAAATTCCTAGTGTGGAGCAACGTTTTTTAAAAAAGGAAAAGAAAGAAAGAATGAATAAAAAAGATTTACAAACCTGGTACAAAGTACTGTTTTGGCACATGTCTCTGTGATGCTTCTCAAGGTCTGCACTGATGTCGTCAAGACTTGTTGTGGCTAACGGGCCTTCGTCTGTACCAAACAATACATTATAACATACATCATATCACGATTTTAATCCCCGAGAAGATAAACAGAGGTGTACCCAATTATGGTACACCTACATTTCAAAGTCCCATGTTATAAGTGGCACAAATCCAAACTCCTGGAGATGCTACTGAAAAATTCTTGATGGAAAAACCCAAAACCAATTTTGCTCGACCCGGGGATCGAACCCAGTTCCTCATGCTCCGCAGTCGTACTCGAGTGGTCGCAACCACTCGACCGCAGGAAGACAATAACATTATGTTACGTCACATGTATTAAAGTATGTTTGTTTATTCTTCTTTCGTGCAACAACGGAACAACACATTGACGTTTTTTTTTATTATATTTAGAAATAGACCATAGACTAGAGAGCGATCTACAGCTATTTTATTTTAAGACAAGAAGAATAGCAAGTACCGAAGCAGGGATTAAATGCTTGCAAGCCATACAACTTACCAATGTTACAGCCAGTCCAAGCATTCCAGTTGGCTTGAGGAGGCGACCAGGAGACCACGCCTCCAGGTGTTTGCTTCGCTTCCCGCATGGCCTTCACTCTGTCCACTTGCAGCAACGTCAGGCCTCCGGGTTGACCGTCATCGCCGGAGTACGACACTGATGGGTCGATTTGTACTGGTTCGATTTCTAACTCTGTGAAAAGTGGTGTTTTATATGACGTGGTGTTTTAATATGTATGTTAACTTCATCATTATCATTTTTCTGCTGTTATCTCAATTCTGTTATTTGGGGAGGGCGTGGGCCTTCTTGTTCCAAACTTCCTTATTAGTCGTTATTTCGTCAGACTCTCTTTACTAACTTGATGCAAATCCGAATGTCGCTCTCCTCTGTAAATATGCTCAGATGCATATAATGCAATTATCTGTCTATGATCATTTCAATTTCGTTGTGTATTTAAGAAAACCGAGCCAGTGCGAGTCGGACTTGCACGCCAAGGGTTCCGTACAAACTTGCGACATTAACGGCCATATCTTTTGACTGTGTACAACTTACAACTCCAAGGGACACACAGATTTGAGTATCCTTTCTAATATTATAAAAGCGGAAGTGAGTTTGTTTGTTTGTTACCTCTTCACGCTTTAATGGTTAAACCGATTTCGATGAATTTTGGTACAAAGATAGTTGGGAACCAGGAGACGGACATAGGCTAAGGGAGGGAGGGAAGAAAAGGGAAAACTTAGCGTTGCTATTACAAATCAATAGGGCGCAAGGGGAACTGTGTTACTCCGAATTTAACGCGAGCGAAGCCGCGGGGAAAAGCTTGTATGATATAAATTGCAAGTGGACCTTTACGCGTTCCCAAGATAAATGATCTTGACAGACAGATAGACGGACAAGAAATGTATCCAATAAGGGTTCCGTTTTCGGGCCTGTGGACGGTGAACAATGGGTGACTCACCGTCCGTTCGTCTATTAACGACAGGCAGTGTCGAAGGCGCGTTAGTGTTCCACGCGCGTCTCAAAGAGATGTCAGCAAAGCAGACGGGCCTGCCAGGGCCACCGCTTGCCGGGGTTGCAGGTTGTTCGAAAGACATACCGCGGCCCCGGAACATAAAGGGCAATAGAAGGCACATGGGTGGGTTTTAGTCAGTACAAGTCTGACCCCCCCGCTCCGCCCAGAGCGACGAAGTCATTTCATAGTTTCCCAACCGCAAAAAAGAGGGTTCCTTTTTCCTTTAGAGATACAGAACCCTAAAAAACAAATGCGGAAATACACATACCTTGCAGCGTGGCTTCTAGTTGTTTTTCCAGTTCAGGGCTGATAGCCACAGGGTACGGCTTCATGATGCCTTCCGAAGCCCTGTTAACAAACAAACTATCATTATCTACAGGTCGACTACAGCCGTTGCTGGGTAGTGTTGATAGCCTAATCCAATAATCTAAAATCCATACTAATATTATAAATGGGAAAGTGTATGTGTGTGTCTGTTTGTTTGCCCGTATTTTACGGCAAAACGGAGCGACGAATTTACGTGATTTTTTAAGTCGAGATAGTTGAATAGATGATATAGGCTACTTTTAGTCTCTTTCTAAAACCCTACTTCCCTAAAATAGGGGATGGACGCGAGCGAAGCCGCCGGAAAAAGCTAGTTTTCTATATAAGGGAATAACAGTTTGCCAAATCAGGGAACCGAACTCCGGCTCCGACTCTCGACAGTTCTACTTTTAAACTCTCGACTCTAATAAAGAGTAACAAGTAAAAAAGTCGAGTCGTAATAAAATGTATCATATTTTAATTTACGTTAGTTAGTTAGTCTGTCGGTCAGATAGGCTGATAGCTGAATCCGGTAAGACTGGAAGACGACCCCATGGTTGGGAAAAGGACAGATGATGAGTCACTGTTAGTCTGTATCATTCCTCAGTTCGGCAAAGTATCTTAGCTTAGGCCTATTGCTCGGGTTGTTCGAAAGATACCGCGGCTCTGGTACAAAAAGGGCATAAGAAGGAACATGGGTGGGTTTTAGTCGGTAAAAGTCTGACTCCTGGTAATTATTGAATTTCCTATCCGCAAAAACAGACCCATAATAAACCCAGATCAAAAAGATGTAAAGACATCCTTATGAACTGGACCACTAGTCGTCGGTTTCATCCGGCTCATCCCGCCATCATTTTATGACCCGGATTAACACATGCGGGCAAAGCTGTAAGCGTAAACTAGTTAAGACATAATATCTTTACCTGTCCCTCTTCAAAGTCCCGCTGAAGGCTTCAATCACACCGAGATGGTACAGCTGCCTCACAATGGACAGAGCACAAGATTTGCTGGCAGTCTGCTTGTTCGACGCGGTCTCACGGCCGGTCACGTTACGCCCCAATTGGCGAATGAATATCGACATCTCACAGCAGAAACTCCTGGAATTTTAGTTAATGTTTTAATTTATTTTAAAGAGACAGAAATGAAGCTATAGTGTATCGATGTTTTGTTAGAAAATACGTCCATAGCTCATCACAATATTACTAGCTGGGTAAGAGATAAATTAAATTAAACACTACCGGTTTAACACTAAATATCTTTAATTAACAGAAACCACACACAATCGCAACTTCGATACTGATTACTATTCACTTTTCTGACTAATCCCGTAAATCCGACGGCAACTCTAATGCCGACCAATTCTTCCAGAAAGTTCCACAACTTATTCAAACCTTACTCATGGCTCAATAGAGGAACGTCCTAAAATTTCTTCGAATCCTCTACATAGTTCCATAGTAGAACGTTTTAGTTTCCACCTTAATAGAAGGTTTTAAATATAACAGGCGACATTACAATATAAAGCAAGTTTTCGCCTTTAAGAATCTTCTCACGACCTCGGGCGATGCGCCAGCAAAATCATATCACGCCATGACCAAAAACAAATCATGAGTTAGTAGGGACGAAGAATTGTAAGACGACCGTCGTCGATCGCATCCACTGTGAAATCATGACTGCCAAGCATTAGCTGGTACTTTTGATTTACTTGCACGTCGAAGCGTTACTCCGCAGGACGCGTTGTGTTGACTCGAAACAAGCTCTTCTTGCATTTGTTTGCTCCACAGTGGCTGTCGCTTGAGCGTGGAGGATATGTTTTCTTTTTTGAATGGCATCTCTCATTTAGGATATCGTATGCTGAACCAGACTATTCTGCCTTCGACAATAGGCTGACTGGATCGGAACAAGTGTAGGTCGTGGCCAAGGGAGAAGCATTTTATACTTGAGGGACGAGTCATGAATTATATTGATGACCGATATTTCACATTCAAGAACGGTTTTAATAATCTCTCACCTCGTACACAGGCACGACCTGTGCCGAGATTACAAAAAAAAAACGTATTTGAAAATGAACAAATAATATTATAAACTTACCGCATTGTTGACTAGAAGTCACGGAATTGTTACAGTCTGGAAATGTA
Source organism: Ochropleura leucogaster (assembly GCA_958449745.1). Taxonomy (NCBI): domain Eukaryota; kingdom Metazoa; phylum Arthropoda; class Insecta; order Lepidoptera; family Noctuidae; genus Ochropleura; species Ochropleura leucogaster. Next base: position 5,387,138 of record OY288223.1, on the reverse strand, counting down.
GCCAAGTAGCCAGTTTAAAGAGCTCTAACACACCTGTATTGAGAACAAAATCCAAGACTATCACATTGATTCAAAATATATTTCAATTGAAGGGGTTGTTAGTAACTGATGAATACAATAGTATGTAAAACCATCATTTTCCAAGTAATCATTATTATCGAGTATCCAGTGATATTTTTGCTAACCATTTTGACATAAAAACCGGCCAAGCACCGAGGGTTTCGTTCATCCTTGGGACATAAACGGCCATATCTTTTGACAACGTAGATTTAGAGCGATGATTTTGTCACAGCTTCAAGGGACTACGGATTTGAGTATATCGTTTTAATTTCAACTCGATACCTCCACGCGTTCCCAAGATAAATGGTTTTAACAGACAGACAGACCGATAGATAACAAAGTGATCCTATACTGATTCCGTTTTTGACTTTATAGGCACGAAACCCTTAGGCGCATCGCCAACACGACCAAGAGTCGAGGCGCAGTCGCTGCGCGGGCGCGTTAGGCGTGTCGCCCATTTATAAAGAAAATCTCACATCAGAGTCACGCCGCAGCGAGATTTTCTTTACAAATGTGGTGTGGGCGACGCGCCTAACACGCCCGCGCCTCTTCTGCGCCTCAACTCTTGGTCGTGTGGGCGACGCGCCTTAAAATAGTTGGTAAAACTACCACAGGATACTCAGTAATGTTTTTACAACTGCATCCTTCTAACATTGCATTCATGATTTAAAAAGTCCTGGTCATATTTGTAGCAACATGACTTTGTTTAACACAAAATATGTTGCCCATACAGTATACACAATGTATGCAGTGTAGGCTTAACACACCACGTTTCTGCAAAAAATGATAGGCAACTATTCTAAATCATGAATGCAAAGCGAATACAAACATTCTAAATATTTGTTAACAACTTCAAATTCAGAGAATACATCATTTTTGTTTCTCTCATGGTTAATATTTTTACATGGTAATCATTCGTCTGGGATTCGTTCTGTGTGGTTTAAATATTTTAGCTCTTGAAACCAACTTGGTCAGTTACGAAGCTACCTTTGCCTTTCAGCTAGCAAAGGCAGCTTCAATTTCTTTTTTGTGAAGTTATTTATTTTTTGCTGGCAACACTCATCTTCAAGTTTACATAAATGGAAAAAAAAACTAATGTAGATGAGTTTGCATACGTGTGAGTTTGAATCGTCAAAACTAGGAACCCAGTTTGCCGAAAAATAAAGAGGGCTGTCCTCTTTTTTATTGTCCTTTACATAAACTACATATTTTTTTTATTTTATTTAATATTTATTAATTTATACCGCTACATAAAAATTTAAAAAGTTATTTCAATGTCTGACTGTCTTATTGGGTTTGCAGAACTAGTTTTATATTTTATATTGATTAATTTAATCGTTATTAAACATTGACTCACACAAATGCAAAACTCAGAAGGTCTACAATACACAGATACTAAGATTTAATTAGGCATATCTAAGTGGCATGATTGAATATACATTTTGGAGAAAATAGGGCAGCTCTGCCAAGCCGAACAGGATTCAGTATGGTAATGCCATTGCCAAGTTTCTGTTTGGTGAGTAATTATTTGTTCGAGACGGTTTTGTTGCTCATTCCCGTTCTTTTGAATGAAAACCTTAATACCTGTGTAGTACGTCTCAATTCTTGAAATGAAATAAATATGTAGGTACATACAGAGATACATATACAACCCAGTAAAACGTTATCGATTGCACAATAAAGCGTGCGATCGACATCGCCTCACGCCCACTTTAACAGAGTAGCGGTTGACCACTTTTCAACCTTACTACCAACACTAAAAAGCTGAAAAGTGGTCAACCGCTGCTATCCCCGTACCTAACAAAACCAGATCATAAGTATTGCCAGCAATAAAAAAAAACTTGACAACACTTCCAGGCTGTCTAAATTTAATTTGTATCCAATGATTTTTCATTTGCACTATATGAATAATCAATGGCTTGGAAAAGCATTAAATTATAGGTGTCTAAATAAAGACAGAATATGGTCGTAAATGTGTAACATGACGTAAGTGCGCGTTCGCAGAATCTAACTCAAGCATAAGCATATACTATTCACTCATCTAATAGTGTATGAAATACCCCTTTGCGAAGCCGAAATCACTTGATCTCCCCGTCATTATATTTTTTTTTTTGTTCTGGAACATACCTGGGACCTTCTAGTTACAAAGATATTGAAGATAAAAACCCACAAATATATGTTTGAATCATTAACACTACTTTTAATACCTCCATGACCCCGTTTATTTCTTTATGCGTATGGGAATTCATCAGCAGGGTGGAATGTCAATTTTACTGACCAAAACCCACTCATGTCCTTTTGCCCTTTATGTCCCAGGGTCGCGGTATCTCTTATGAACAACCCGCAACCCTGGCTCCATGACCTCTGTGTACTTATAGCAGCACAAAGTGTTTTAGCTATAAATTCGTTTCCCAGCAATTTTTGCGTAGTTCCTTAGTTCAATGGACAAAATGTATGGTAAACGGCTTCGTAAAGGGTTTGTTTAAAACTTGTATGTTCCCTATGTTGCAAAGAGGACGCTTAGAAGACAGAAGACCGTTTGGAAGTACCGCCACGGCAAATTTGTGCTCCGTATTAATAAATGTTTAAAATTAGTAAAACAACACAATCTGTGATAAAATTAGTACATAAACAATCTAAACTGTTTTGTGTATATGTGGAAGTGTTATAAGAACTTAAATACTTCAGTGAACACCAAATCTAAATATATGCTTTCTCTCATTAACTCGATACTTAGAAACTTATTAAGTGCTACAATCTATATTACAGTGTAAAAAATATTACAGTATAAAAACTCAATTCATACATGCTAGAAGTGCTAATTAAGAAGTGATAAAAACTTAACAATAAAGTTAAAACACAGTGTCTAAATCAAACAAAGAAAATGACCTTTGGACTTCGTTCAAACATTTAAATTCAATGTATCACAATAACCGACTAACTGTTTAAAAAACCAAAACAGCTTAGAAACTATACCAAAATTTCATACTTATAATTAAAGACGCCGTGGCTGAGTGTCACACGTATCGACTCTAAAGCGTCCGGAACGAAGTGCCGCAAGTTCGATCCTCACCTAATGAATGTCTTTTTGTATGATTTCTTAAAACAAAAAGAGTCGTCCAATATTAACTAAAACTATCCCAGTAAGCAACAACAGAAAAATATTAGCGGACAGAGGGCGCTATAGTGACGACAACATCTATAGAAAAATGGAAGAAAGAAACAACATAACCTTTCGAAAAATCTGTCGAACAAATTCGTTAAATGATCTTGCCAACATTACCAGTAGCAGTAACACAAACATATTCGACGCTACAATGATGAGTGTACCAGACAGCTTGCATGACAATAGTGGGGAAATACAGGATTTGAGTGAACAAGTTAATCTACTCACGTCACAACTACAGAGCGCTCATTTAGAAATAGAGAATCTTAGTACCGAAAACTTTCGTCTAAAATCTGATCTTCAAAAATCGATTAAAACTATCAGTACATATAAACAAATGTGCTTATCACCTGCGAGAAAAAGCGTGACACCGAAATCAGTTCGTAGAACCAAACTACTAGTTCATAACAAAACTGAGGCTCCAAAGGATAATCTAAACAACTATTTGGACAAACCATCTGGTGATCACAACCCCTTAAGCTCGATGATTACGTTTGACAAAGAGACCCAAACCCCTTGCCACGCCCATATGCAGACAGCTAACAATTCAAAAGCAGTACCATCCATATCTATCAGTAGTATCAAACCTCAATATAGTAAAAGCCAGCCGGCAGATATCGTTGCAAAGAGTAACCAAAAGAACAAATTATGCATTCTAAGGACTGGCACCAAACCACCGGGGCACTTATCCTTAATTGACGACGTTTTCTCCGATTTCTTCAATTTTTGCCATTATTTTATACCAAATGGAACAATAAAAGAACATTTACACAGCATAGAAAATAAATTGAAAGACTTCACGGATAATGATTATTGTATAATTTTTATTGGAGAAAATGATATTAAAGCTGAGACAAATTACATTGACATGATAAATATGATTAGGAAATCGTTGCAGAAGGTGGCACATACCAATAATATCATCTGTTTGCCGACTTTTATAGCAGGAGCACCTATTTACAATTTTAAAGTAGACATGTTTAATAATCTTCTTTATCTTGACATACAACATAATGACTATGCTTACCTATTTGACAGCAATAGTGAGCTATCACTAGACATGTTCTCCAACACAACAGGAAAAATCAAAGCACAGGGAATGAAACGTATATACGATGGCATTATGAATAACATTGTAATGGACTTGTGCTCATTTGATCAACATGACCCAGTGCGGAAATACAGTAAAATACTTGCTGAACCCTACAATATTGTAAAATCTCCTAAAATCAATGGAAAAGAAACCGACAATCAGTTTTTTCTCTGAGAAATATATGTATATCTTACATCAGAATATTGCAGGATTAATTAGCAAATGTGATGCATTATGTGTTAACTTAGAAGAACTCGCAGACAGTAACAAAAGTGTGGACATCATATGTATTACTGAGCACTTTATGTTAGCGGAACATGAGTCAAATTTATATCTACCAAATTATCATCTAGCATCATGTTATAGTAGAACAAACAGTAAAAGAGGAGGAGCATGTATTTTACTTAAAAAAGAACATAAATTCAGGGAAATTCCTGAAATTCGCAAATTTTGTCTTGACTGTATAATGGAAGGTTGTGCGATTGAACTTCTTGATTATGGAATCATTATTGTTTGTATATATAGGGTACCTAAACAAAATAACTTGTATATGTTCCTTCACAAACTGGAAAACCTTCTGACTTATATTACCAAATTGAATTGTAAAAATGTTATAATTACTGGAGATTTTAATATAAATGTTCTAAAACGCAATAATGTAACATTGGATTTTGAATGTTTACTGTTAAATTATAATTTAAAATTAGCTTTACATGAACCAACCAGATTTGCCAGTGGTACTTGTATTGATAATATTGCACATAACTTTAGAAAGGGCTGTAAATCTGAAATTTTAGAACTAGGTCTATCGGACCATACCGCACAATTAATTAGAGTTCCTGTAAAAAAAAAACCGTCATTACATTATTGGCGTACATTAAAACGTGATTATTGCAAAGAAAATATTGATAAATTTAAATTGTGTATTAAGATTTTGTCTTTTTCTGATATTTACATCACTGATGACCCGAACACGGCTTATCAACACTTCATAGCTGAATTTAAACTTTATTATGACCTTTGTTTTCCACAAACTCAATTTTTAATAAAAGCTATTAATAAACCAAAGTGGGTATCACGTGGTGTAAAAATTTGCAGTCGAAAAAAGAAAGATTTGCTATGGAAATACAGATTAAATGCGACTAGAGAAAACAAACTAAAGTATCTAAATTATAGTCAGTTATTTAAAAAAATTATAAAACTAACAAAACGTGCACAGAATAACTATAAAATAATAACATCTCATAATAAGACCAAAACAGCGTGGCGGATTATAAATAAAACGAAGTTGAACACCCCAAAAGAATCCATTGATAAAATAAAAACTCATGAAAACAACGTCCTTACCAATCCGACACAAATAGCAAATGCATTTAATAATTATTTTATTGAAAAAGTCATCCCCATTTCGGGTGCCGGGAAAAATGTTACGTCTTTAATTAATTATCAATTAAATTCTATGTTTCTGGCTCCAAGTTCACCCTACCAGATTAATAAAATTATTACTAATCTTAAAAATACCAACAGTGTAGGATATGATGGTTTCTCTACTAAAATAATTAAAGCAGTAAAAGAGGATATATGCCATCACCTGAGTCACATTATGAACTTGTCAATAACAACTGGAATATTTCCACAAGAGCTTAAAATATCAGTTATTAAACCATTATTTAAAAAAGAAAGTAAACAGTTAATGGTAAATTATAGGCCTATAGCGCTCTTATCAATATTTTCCAAAATTTTCGAAAAATATCTTCATGGTGAACTCAATTCATATCTTGAAAAAAATAATATTTTGTGCAATGAACAAAAAGGATTTCGACAAAATAAAAACATAAATATGGCTATTTATGAATTCATCCAAAGTGTTATCTGTCATGTTGACAAAAAAGTACCAGTTTGTGCTATTTATTGCGACATGTCACAGGCATTTGATTATGTCGATTATAATATACTAATCAGCAAACTTGACGCATACGGCATAAGAGGCAATGTTTTAGATCTGATTCGCTCCTATTTAACGAATCGTCAACAGTTAACAGAAATAACTAGAGTGAATCCCAAAACTAAAAAAGAAGAGACATTTCGCTCTGTGAGGAAATCTGTCACTTATGGTGTTCCTCAAGGCAGTGTCCTCGGGCCACCGTTGTTTACTATTTATATTAACGACTTGCCAAAGGCTACGTTTCAACCCATGACATTATTTGCTGATGACAGTACTGTTTCAATTGCATGTAAGGACATTAATAATTATAAATCTGACATTAATAATTCACTGACATCTATAATTTCTTGGCTTGAAAATAATAATTTAAAAATTAATTTATCAAAAACAAATATTATGCACTTTGGACAAAGATTGTATAATCCATTAAACATAAATTTGGTTCATGATGATGTCGTCATAAATGAAGTTACTAATGCCCGATTTCTTGGTTTAAATATAGACAGTAAGCTAAATTGGAAAGAACACATTGACAAACTATGTAAAAAAATCAGTAGTCAATCATATGCTTTGTACCAACTTGCTCCGTCCGTCAACACTGATGTATTACTCCAGGCTTATTATGGACTTGTTGAATCTGTCCTCAGATATGGCATTATGTTTTGGGGCAACTCATCAAATAAAGATATGGCATTTATAATGCAAAAGCGATGCCTACGTGCCATGTTTGGCATCCAAAGTACGGAGAGCTGTAAGCCACTTTTTATAAAACATAAAATACTCACACTTCCGTCGCTTTATATTCTGGAAATAGCCGTCTTTGTCAAAAATAACCCTCATTTGTTTCCTCGGGTATCTGATATAATAAGACGTAATCGCCGAGACAATAGTAAAATTCGTGTTCCACCATCGAAGACAGCGCTACTGTACAAAAGCGTGGTATGCAGAGCGCCAATAATTTATAATAACATACCTAATGATGTCAAAAAATTAAATTCAGATCAATTTAAGAAAACATTAAAAAAAATATTGATAAAAAAAGCCTATTACAATGTTGATGAATTTTTAAATGATAAATATGACGCTATGAAGTAACTGACTGATTTAATATATTTATTCTGATTTAATATATTTATTTTGTTTTCTATTAATGTTAATTTAATTATATAACTGTATTTTGAAATGTGACTGTCTAACGACATAATTTGTACACCAGCCATGGTCAAACATGTTGAGCCTGAATATTCTTTGTAACACCTATAATAAGCATCATACCATGTATATTATCTACACATGTTTTTGCAAATAAATGAATCTTGAATCTTGAATCTTGAATCTAGATGTCCTCTCTATGAAGAAGAAGAGTAACTCAAGACTGAAATCTAGTTTTAAGGTGAAAGCGTCATTTAATGGTATTCAATTATCTTAGACTTAGAGTGTGGCATTGGTGATTTTAATGATAACAACTCTATATAAGTCTGTTTTTACAATCACAATTTATATTTACATCATTTTCAGTTTCAATGAAACTCAGATTGTGTTAGACCAGTATGTAGCCTGCACTGCTCTAGCCTTTGCTTTATTCAAATCCTGATAGATGCAAGTGGTTGTGCAGGATGGGCAACAAGTGGAGCATATCCTGCAAAGGGCCCCACTGGCATTGTATTTGGGATGGATTGAGGCTGGATGATTAAATAAATATACAATTTGAGACTAAACTGCAAAAAGCAACAATCTAAATATATATTTATTTTGCAAGATTAATGTTTTGGTGCTTACGCTTTCACCTTAAATCTATTTGATTAGTGGAAAACAGTTTTAATCATTGCAAAAACCATATTTTGAAATGAAGTGCGACTTTTTGGTGTTCTTTCTGTAATTCTTAGCTTCCTAGCTATGAACTACGGACAGACAAAGGCTTCTGCCTCTACCGCCCCCTATTAGTATCATTTTAATTTTCTTCAGAGTGGAACATTCATAGAGTGGAGAGAGTCACATTTGCCTCTCATTTATTGCATACAATGAAGTTAAATATAAGATGATACTTCTAGAACAGTTAGTGTAGGCTTTGATAGACAACTGGTTTAAAGAACTCAGATGTGCAAAATTAGCCTAGGTTTCAATTACAATATTTTACTAGTGATTAAAAAAAAAAACATGTTTTTAGTGCTGGGGCAGTATGCAAAGTATTAAACACCTTATATTATAGACTTATGAAGCAATAGATAATATTTGCATGCCATGAAAGAAGAATTAGGAAACTAGCAGTGTTATTTTTATGCATTATATTGTATTAGCAAATAAAATACTTGGTTTTATACATTACATATTTTGTAGATCAGTCACCTCCTCTCATGCATATAATATAAATAAATATACATTGAAAGCCAAATGTGGTATTAAAAGTAGCAGAATGCTACCATGAATGTGAAACAAACAAGATGTTTAATACAAACCGAGTATGATCCGGACCAACCGCCTTGTACAAATATTCTGCATTGATCTTGTTGACCTGTAAGAATTGATGAAGCTTGGATTTGGCATTCTCCATCGTCCAATTGCCATGGAGACTGGCATTAATGTCCAGGTCTTCAGCCTCTTCTACATTCTTTTGCTGTTGCATGCGGTCCATATATGTGAATGTTGAAGGCCTATCTTCTCCTTGACTTTGACCCCCATAGGCTTGGTATGCTTGACCCATCATTTGGGGACCCATGCCATCCTAGAATTGGAATAAGGATTAAAATATTTGTTATTCAAGCTTTAGGACCATATTTTCTGCACTTTATTAAGAATAATCTTCTGAAACCCAATGGGGCCGTGGTCAATAGAAAATGTGAACAGTCGAATAGGATGGTTCCAGTGGCAGTCCATGGTAAACTATAAGTAATAATCAAAATATCATCAATCAAATCAAATCAAAATATTTTATTTCACATAGGCACTTAAAAAAGGTAGAGAAAAGGTACAAGGTTCGGGTTGGATGTTTCCTATGGAGAAAACCGGCACAAAACTCCTTGGTTACTCTTTTAAAACCATTTGGTTTTACAATGTTGTTATTACAATGTTAGTACTAGTATGAAAGGACAGAGTAGGCCCGACAATAATTCATTGCTTACTTTATAAAACAAAATCATAAATGTTAACAAAAGTTAACAAGCATCTCAGAATTTGTTGTGAATGAGTGGACTTGGCTGACCTTACAAGGTCAGCCAAGTCCACTCATTGGTGAAAAAGAATCTGTATATGAAAACTGCAATAGCTCGCAATAATATGCTAGCATTAACATATCACTGTCACATACTGGTGTACTACTAGTTAACAGGTAAATGGTATGTATTTACAGCTCATGCATATGGGTAATCATCAAATAATTTCAAAGGAATGTCAGACTTTTACTGACTGAAACCCACTCATGACCTTCTTTTACCCTTTTTTTTTGCTGTGGTACCTCTTTCAAACAACCGGCAGGCAATAGGCCAGCTAAGCTAAGATACTTTTGCTGAACTGAGAAATGATACACACTAACAGTGACTCATCATCTGCCTATCCTTTTCGCGACCATGTTGGGGTTGGCTTCCAGTCTTACCGGATACATCTGAATACACTTTATGTTCTGGGGCCGTGGTATCTCTTTTAAACAACTCACAACCCCAACACATGGTGTCCCTGGCAGACCCCTTGTGATAATGAACCACCCAAATGGCTGTTCACAGCATCATTTGGATCACATTCTTTTTTATGTGGTTAGTGCTTAAGCTGGTGTTCTCACTCACTGATAGTTTTTAGGCCGCCCATGGGTTCTGACTTGTCTTTGGATCATGTAAACCAACCATGACTTACAGAGAAGTATATAATAGTACAAAGAACCATAATCTTGGTTTGACTAGATAAGACATTTCAAAGTAAGACAACCATTTCACAGCTAAAACTATCTTACTGGAACAGGCAAAACACCAACCTGAAACACAGATCTCTGTTGCTGCTGACTTGATTGCTGATCCTGCTGTTGCATATCCCCATTTCCCTGCCCTGCATCTTCTGATTCAGCCTTTAAGGGTCTTGTATCTTCAGGAACCTCTGATGCTGCAATCTGTTCAGTTCTCACTAGGTAGTTGACAAAGTCTTTTGAAGCGTTCATCTGGGCCTCTTTCTTGGTCGTGGAATTTCCAGCGCCGACATAAGTGATGGAATCAACGCGAACTTCGCAGAGAAACCGCTGCCGATGGCGGGGTCCTGAAAGATTTAGGTTATTTATTTATTGTTGGCAAATGTGTTGTGTAGGCTACATAAAGTGTAATTAGTTAAGAATGTATAGCCGTAATAAAAACATTGAATTGTATTTTAGGCTCCTAGAGAAGTTTCTAGAACCGTGCAATGATCTGATCAATTTATTATTCTAAAGAAGTGCATAAAAATCTGCTTATACTAAGTAAATAATAGTCAAGACATGTAGTCATAATATGATTAAGTGATTGGAAGTTCATAATCGTAGGTTTATATTGTAAATTATCGTGTAATTTCTCATACCTGTCGCCCGAATATCATAAATCGGAGTAAGGCCTTTCTTGGCGCACCAAGAGTATAGGAACGATTTCCCATCCATTCTGGTTAAGTCCAGGTGCACTTCTATGATAAATAAGATGAATAACTAGCAGTAAATCATAAAATATTCGAACTTCGGTTTATTACGCTACCAATTCCAATTCTAATAACCAGCCGAAAATGCAGCTTGGCTTTTCGGCTTTTGACAGAATGTTGTTTGACAGTTCACGCCATAGATTATACAGTATAATACTGCTCACGCCTTCACGGAGTCATGCATGGCCAAAGAGTTGTTGTCTTTAATAGTCTGTGGAATACTGTGGATACTGTAGTGATCACAGATATTTGTAGATAGACCATGAAAATATATTTTTACTAGCTTCCGCCCGCGACTTCGTCCGCGTGGCATAGTTACTTTGGGCTAACGCTAACTTGAACCCGCGTGATAATAAAAAAATAATCTTTTTCTCTTCCCCTTTTCTCCCTTTTTTTTAATTATCCAATGGACCCGTCTCCAGGGTCGGATAGCTAAATGGAACAGTAAAACAAGGATGTCACGTCATGGCCTTTTGTATTATGTTTATTTTTGGTCATGGTCCAATAGTATTTTGCTCTTTGGGCTATCTTAACTGATTGGACCTACAAGGTTGAAAAATTTCATGGCCGCGGAAACACGCCACCGTCGGGATCCTAGTTGGCGGTAGGAGGGGTTCGCATCGGCGTCTGGTCGACGATGAAGTACCTGGGAATCGTCCTCGACAGCCGGTGGAATTTCGTGGAGCACTTCCGACGTTTGGCTTCCAAACTCGAGCGTACGGGGGCTGCTTTCAAGCGGCTCCTGCCCAATCTGAGGGGGCCAAACACCTCCTGCCGTAGGCTCTATGCCGGAGTCGTGCGGACCATGGCCCTTTACGGGGCCCCGGTATGGGCGCGTTCTTTAGGGCGGCGCGCCGCCCACTTCCTGAACGCGCCCCAAAAGGTGGTAACCGTACGGCTGATCCGGGGCTACCGCACGATCTCCGGCGAGGCAGCGAGCCTCCTTGCCGGAGCCGGATTGCCACCGTGGGATCTGGAGGCAATAGTGCTGGCGCGCCTGTTTGAGTGGCGCGTGGAGGCACTACACCGGGGAGAAACTCCGCTGCCGCAGCAAATCGCCGCTCAGCGGACCGACCTCCGGTGCGATCTGATCATGCCATGGATGGAGCGACTGTCGCAACGCAACCCCGAGCAGGGCACGTCACAATAGTGGCGGTAAGTCCTCTCTTTGAGGAGTGGCTGGAGAGGCGTCATGGCATCCTCACCTACCGCCTGACGCAGGTCCTCACCAGTCACGAAAGTTTCGGGAGGTTCCTGCACATAATCGGGCGGGAGGAAACGCCCGGGTGTCACCATTGTGACGATCGCCCGGAGGACACGGTAGAGCACACAGTGGCGATCTGCCCAGCGCGGGGTGGAGCACCGCCGTGCCCGAGCTGGAGGCGATCGGCGGCGGCGATCTCTCGCGTCCGGCCCAGGGAGCCTATTCTCTTTCTCCGAAACGTAACTTCGTTAACGAACGAAAGTCAAAAGTAGTTACGTTTGTAACCCTACTCTATATCATTTTGCGTGAATAAGAGTAGGTTTAGAAAATTTTAATGTCAAATAAACTTCGGACGTCCGAAATTTCGAAATGAATGAAATGAAATGAAACCGTGGTAGAAAACGTTCGAAGTTTCGGCCGCAATTTCGTTTTACGTAGAATTAGAGTAGACCCCCTGGTTCCGGCCATGGTCCGGAGCGAGACGGAATGGGAAGCGGTCACCTCCTTCTGCGAAGCAGTAATGCTAGCAAAGGAGGTGGGGTGTAAAACTGCTAACTTCTCTCGGCAGATGGTGAATCGTCGAAACGACACCCACATCCTATGTTGTATGATTATAAGTCTGCGCTGGGCCTGGATGTAATAACAGTGGTGTACATTTATTCCCCAACGATGCTAAATTAAGAAAACAGCGGGAAGAACAAGAATGTTAAAAAAATTAAATTTCTGTTTAGATCAAACAACAGCGGAAGACTACTTGTGACTCCATTAGGGACTTCAACAAAATTGTAACCTCTTCTTCTCTAATAAAGATTATACTATACTTATTTGAGAGGATTACAGCCAGCAGTTGACATCTTGAAGCTGAAGATGATAGTAATTTGTGATAAAAAAAAACTGTAAATTTTTTGAAGTCACCACAGGATAATCCGGTTGAGCAGTACTACATCTTCTTATGTTGAACTGACAGTCGCTATTTACAAAATTTAAAAAGGTTGTTCAAATCAAAAAATGTGTTAAAAGTTTATAAATCTTTTTTATTAAACACACATACACCACTCGTTCACATAATGATTATGTTACATTTGAACCATTTTAAACATCGCATAATATTGCTGAAGGAACTAAAATGTAACAAAATAAATACTTTTATTTCATTTTTTTAAATGTGTGTAAAATAGTTCAAGTGTAAGACTTAACGATTAAATTAATTAATAATAACAAACTTCAATTATGCGTAGTTTCACAATCATTAAAGAGAAATTGTATCATAAGAATGTAAGTAGATTTTTTTAAATTAACTTGTTTTAATCAATGGTGAATTTGTACAGGACAAATTAAAATCTAGAACAACAATTATTCTCTTGTGTTCAAATCGACCATTATGGTCCTAGGCTGATTCAAAACTCGTTTCATTTTTTGTGATGAAAGCAGTATTGTTTACTTGCAAATAAATTTTGTATGAAAGCTCACATAAATAGACATGAAAACTAAAGAATCTTGTTCTTTACGAAAATAACTGCGAACATTTGCCTGCCATACAAATGGTTTATGACATAAATTAATATAAATCATAGCTTTATCTTATAAAATAATAGAAAACGCGAAATATAATGTGTATAACCATTTCTTTATGTAATAATGAGCGAGCACAAAATAAAATATGTATGTTCTATAAAATGAATAGTAAAATAGTGACTATACATATGTATAATGTACTTACTTAAACTTTATGTAACAACTATTAAAACTAAATGTTGGACTGCATTTAAAATATTACAATCATCATGTACAGTATGTTAAATAACCCTGTCCGATTCGAAAGGGGCATATGCAATCATTTTACCAAATAAAATAAGAAACATAAATATTCATGAATATACGAAGACCACCATTTCTCAATATTTTTTTTTTAGAACGATGACAACTTCGATGTTATTAGTATGTACAATCATCAATTGTTTGTTTGACGTCACTAACCGAGAAGCGATTGGAATGTCACCGCCCGTTCCTCTGTGTTACCATTGGCGTTTCCTCATTTTAGTAGGTACATTAATTTTAAATTTTTGTCAGAGTACCTTTTTTTACTTTTTATCCAAAAAGGTTTAGAATCTACTTTCGGTAGGTACGTAATAGTGCTTTCACAGATCGAATTGGATTATTATATGTATTGTATAAACTGGGTAGGTATAACATTCAAATTGGAGATAACTGTTTTTTTTGTTTTTTTTTTTCTTGAAATAAAAAGAAACATATTATACTTAAATGCAGTCAAACTTTATGTTTTATTACATATGGGCGTTTAATGACTATTTACCCTTCATACCTAAACAAATGTCCACAAACAACCAAATAGAGAAAAGAAACTTGTCATGAGATTTCATCTTTATTATCGCGAATGAATTAAACCAATATTTTTCTTAATTTTATAAACATAAGGTTGATAGTTGCAAATGCCGTATAACGTCTTTATGAAGACTTTGTCTAAGTCATTTGGTAATGCTTCTAATGGGTGATGTAAGGAGGCGGGACGGTGGAAAATATTCCTGTCTCTTTTTCGCACGAAAAGGTTATACAGAGTAATTCTTTTACGAGGGACAATATGGGGAAATCGAAATCCATAAAAGATTCTGGGTAACTTTAGCTCAATTGATTCATTTTTATAAACAATTCGCACTTGACAAAAAAAATACCATAACTGATTTAAATTAACAAAAAAAAAAAACAACTATATTTCTCGGAAAATTACCCGGCACTTTTTGTGAATTCGGGTTACCCCTGTTTTCCAGCATAAAAGTATCAATATAATATAGCGTCATCTCCTTCTATCATAACTGAAGAAATTAGAATGAATTTAATTGACCTGATTTTTTATTGGCGTGATATAGAAAACGATAAATAACTTTAAAGTTTTGGAAACATTATTCTAAATCACATACGCCTTGCTCAATTTCGAAAAAAGAATTTTGAGTTACCATTTGCCTCAGCTATTTTTATGAAAAAATAGGATTTTATTTTTTAAATACAATTACTAATTTATTATCTTTTTGGATAGATCAATCTAACACAGAATATAGGTAACAACATAAATACAAAGATAATTCATTTGGATTTAGAATATCTTTAAAAATTAGTCTTTTACATCTCTAGTAAAATATTCTAGCCTTGGCATATTCTGTATTATTCGAAAATCAATAAATTATTGTTACACCACAGTTATATTGCTTTTTTTTATAAATCCGTTCCGGAAGCTAATTTGACGATGACAATGAGAGAGCCAGATATTTCTATTGGCTGTACTTTGGTACAAGAATAAAAGCTCGTTTTGCATTTTATGGGCTTGTCGATCGGTTAACAAGGTAAAGGTAAAGAGGTGGAACATCCCACCTCCACCTCTTTTCACTCATTCAGTGTCATCGCAAAAAAGTACAACCTGTATACAAACCACAGACATTCCTTAACCGAGAGATTAAAAAAAGAAAACAATTGACAGACTAATTTTAAAGAAAGAACTGTTACAAAAAAGGAATGTCTTTTGAACCACCAACTGTATATTCTGAAAATTCATTTCCTTCAGATCTTCTCAGTAGAGCCTTTTTCTGGACTGTTCTTGGCGTTTCTGGTAGTACATAATGCCTAGGACTACTAGGACTATGATGACAATGGCTATGCCCATCATGTAGAGAAAGGTTTTGACTCCTGACATGGCGGGCTTTGTGTCTTCGATCCTCTCACGAGGCGCCTCGAAGGAGGCCGCTGATGGGATAATTTGGGAACGGTCTTCGTCTTTGTTTTGCTGAAAATATCCAATACATATTAGTGTTTAGTGTGTACAGAACAAAAAAAAAAAATACTGAGTTTCGGTAATTTTTAGGGGTAGGGAAAAAGTAGCAAACTCTCATGCATCCTCACTGCCCATTTATAATATACATCACAGTAAAATTAAAATCTCGAAACTTCAGCGTCCAATAATTATAGAGAGATGGAGTGGATCATAGTACCAGCCCAGACCGGGATTGTGACGTGGGTAAAACCGCGGAGTACAGCTAGTAGTATAAAAAAATAACTCACAGCTTCCAGCAAATCAAGCTCGAACATCTTAATAGCAATGATGTCGTGGTTATCACTGAGGTCGCCCGTGGTTGCCGACGCGCCGAAGTAGTAGCCCGTCGGTAGCAGCACATTCTCTACCTTGAGGCACTCCTTCCATGCGTTCTTGCCTTCCAGGTCTGTGGAGACTGGGGGAGGAAGGAGGATTTATTATTTATCATAATTTCCGACATAGGCTTTCCAGACTCGCCCCGCAGAAGTCGTTGTCGTGGTACAAACCACGACAACGTCACAATCATGTCTAACAATAATTAAGTTTTTTAATCAAAATATTATGCAATCGTTAATTTGGTAATTCGCTCGATATTATTTGTAGACAAATCACTCAATATTTAATTTATCTTGAAAAAATACAACAAACTAAAAACAAATAAGGTTACATTACAGTCTAGGTCATCTATGTAGGCATATGGTGGATATGTATGTGCGTACAATAGTTGTAGTCACCTGCTTGTGTGTACAGTCAGCAAAAGAGAGAATAGATGAAATTGTCTTAAAAATCCAGGAATGTTTTCGAATAAAGTTTGATATAATATAAATATCTTGGGACAACTCACACACGGCCATCTGATCCCAAGCTAAGCAGAGCTTGTGTTATGGTAACCAGACAACTGATATACATACTTATATAATTTATAAATACATACATATCGACGGTTAAAAGGAAATAGGGGATAAGCGACAAAAAATGAAAAGTTCAGGAGAGCCGTTCAAAGTTTTAAATATAAAAACCGACGTATTTTTGTCATTTATTAAGATATCGTGAAAACTAAAACAGTTATAAAATCAGAAAAAAATGGAGCAGTTACAGGTATTTTTAGGTTTAATCATTTGACGCTATTTAACGTGGTTTTTGTCGCTTATGACAATAGCTTTTAATTTTCCAATGAGGAAATATGGCATAAGATACAAATGACAAAATAAAATAATAGAGGATAAGAAGCCTAAGAGACATACTGATTTCTCACATCGCAAGGTAAAAGGGTATAAGAGACTAGACAGTTAAATAAGAGTTATAGGAAAAGAAGGATAAGGTACTTTTCACAGTGGTTGTATAAAAGATAATAGAGCATAAGAAACAGTCGGCTTTCGAAACAATAACAGGATATAAGACATAAGTGATACACAATGTCGCTTGAAAGCAAAGGAAAAGAAGGATAATCAACATTTGGCATTGCATGAGTCTATGGAAATATAGGTGAAAAGACACCCCAAAAATAATGAAGTAGCGCAACCAAAACGATCCTTCATCAGAATAAGAGCTAAAACGGGTATTACACTACACTGTAATAATTGGGCCCCTAACTCGTAAAATAGAGTGAAGTACCTTATGAGTATTTAAGGGCGTCGATTTTTATAGAAAAAGACTAAGGTCAGTACTCAAAAAGAGTAAAGTCCTTAGTCTTAGGGGTCTGTTTTAGTATACCCGTTCAAGTAATTCAAATTTTCACTTAATGGTTGATTTAAAAGATGATAGTTCGTCATTATACTGATTTTCATGTCACCTACCTACCTATTTATTAACAAGCGGATAGTAGGATGTTTTTAAATAAAAAAAGACATTTTTGTTAATATTTTTTAATCAAGAAAAATCAAAGCTACTTAAAAAAAGTGGGTAGGTATCAACCTGCTAATCATTTTTAGAAACAATAATACTGCAGCTAGTAAGTAGATGCATCAAGCGACGGCCGACAACATGACACGCGGGGTTGCGATAGTCGCGGAGAGGATCCGGCTACTGGGTCTCGAGGTGGCCTTGCACAAATCCGAGGCCCATGGGCCCGAGTGGTATTTCATGGCCGCGGAAACACGCCACCATCGGGATCCCAGTTGGACGGTAGGAGAAGTTCGCATCGTCCTCGACAGCCGGTGGAACTTCGTGGAACACTTCCGACGTTTGGCTCCCAAACTCGAGCGGACGGGGGCTGCTTTCAAGCGGCTCCTGCCCAATCTGAGGGGGCCAAACGCCTTCTGCCGTAGGCTCTATGCCGGAGTCGTGCGGTCCATGGCCCTTTACGGGGCCCCGGTATGGGCGCGTTCTTTAGGGCGGCAGGCCGCCCACTATCTGAACGCGCCCCAAAAGGTGGTGGCCATACGGCTGATCCGGGGCTACCGCCTGATCTCCGGCGAGGCAGCGAGCCTTCTTGCCGGATTACTACCGTGGGATCTGGAGGTGATAGTGCTCGCGCGCCTGTTTGAGTGGCGCGCGAAGGCACTACACCGCACCGGGGGGAAAACCCGTTGCCGCGGTAGATTGCCGCTCAGCGGACAGACCTCCGGTGCGATTTTATGGTGGCATGGAGAGAGCGACTGTTGCAACCCCGAGCAGGGCACGCTACAATAGTGGCGGTAAGTCCCCTCTTTGAGAAGTGGCTGGAGAGGCGTCATGGCGTCCTGACCTACCGCCTGACGCAGGTCCTCACCGGACACGGAAGTTTCGGGAGGTTCCAGCACATCATCAGGCGGGAGGAAGCGCCCGGGTGTCACCATTGTGACGATCGCCCGGAGGACACGGTGGAGCACACAGTGGCGATCTGCCCAGCTTGGGCGGAGCACCGCCGTGCCCTCGTGGAGGCGATCGGCGGCGGCGATCTCTCGCGTCCGGCCCTGGTTCAGGTCCGGAGCGAGAGGGAATGGGAAGCGGTCACCTCCTTCTGCGAAGCAGTAATGCTAGCAAAGGAGGGGGCCGGGCGTTTGAGGGAGAGAACATCAGGCCAACCCAGCCGCCGCGGGAGACGCCTAGGGCGCCGGGTGCCGCGAGACGACTCCCGGCCACCGTAGATGCGGGCCTGTGGACGGTGAGCAATGGGTAGCTCACCGTCTGTCCGTCTATTGACGACAGGCTGTGTCGACGGCGCGTTCGTGTTTCACGCGCGCCTCAAAGAGAGTCAGCAAAGCAGAGGGGCTTGCCAGGGCCTCCGCCTGCCGGGGTTGCGGGTTGTTCGAAAGAGATACCGAGGCCTCGGAACGTAAAGGGCAATAGAAGGAACATGGGTGAGTTTTAGTCAGTACAAGTCTGACATGCCCCCCCGCTCCGCCTAGAGCGGGGGAAGTTATTGGATGATTTCCCTCCCGAAAAAAAAAAGCTAGTAAGTAGATAACTTAAGAATCAATTACGAAAACTTGGTATGTATCCGTAATAGGTAGGTACATGTATTAAACATTAAAAAAAAGTAACGAACATTATAGTTCTCTCGCCGCCGTCACAGCACGCGGCAGTGTTTTTCAGACAAGCGACGCGCTTAAAACCTACTTTTGTGATATCAAATGGCATAAGCACCGACTCGTAATTAAATTTATATTGGGTATTGTAGTATATGTGACGTATGAGAACGACTGTAAAACGTTGAAGTAGGTTATAATCGACACCATGATATCAAATTTAATTTAAATAATAAGGTATTAGCGACACAACTGTATTTATTTTGTAAACGGAAGAAAGGTATAACCAACAGTGTGATATTAAAATAAATTTAGGTAATAGGGCATAACCTACATAGCTGTCATAAAGTACTGAATGGTAATAGGGTATAACCGACAGAGTAATATGAAAATGAATTTTGTATATAGGGTACAAGCGCCACAGCTATGTTAAATTATGAAATGGAAGTAGGCTATAAACAACGTTTGTACTTTTTGAGGGAAAAGCTTAAAAGGCATAAACAACCGAAAGCTCGACACCCTTATGAAGTAAAAAAGCATTACCGACAACAAACCGAAAATAAGTCATTTTTGTAGGGGTACAAGTACCTTTGTAGCAAAAATGATCTGAATTTTCGTCGGTTACGAAAAATAATACTAGTAAAATGTTTTTTTTTGCTAGGGCATAAACGCCAAAAAAGTCATCGTAGAGCCATGGGAGTAAGCGCATTTGAAAGAGCGGAAAATTTTACGTATGATGGCATATATAACTCATTTTTGACCAAAATGTCGCTTATACCCTACTTCCTTTTTACCGTCGATATTATAGATAAATCACACCCAGACACAGAACAAACAATCATGCTCATCACATAAAGTTTGTCCCGGGTGGGAATCGAACCCACAACCTCCGGCTCAGCAGTCAGGGCCACTAACCACTAGACCAACAGGCCCATATAAAAAAAACAGACAGGGCCACTGTGTGCCGGAGTTGTGCGTTGTTCGAAAGAGATAGAATAGAATATACTTTATTGCACACCAAAAATTGAAAAAAACAAACTGTTTTATAAAAAAGTGCTAAATCCATGGTTACAATGGCGGTCTTATCGCTAATAGCGATATCTTCCAGACAACCTTTGGATGGACTTTACGAATATAAAAATACAACGGATACCACATCTCCGGATCACAAAGGGCAAAACGAACATGGATGAGTTGTAGTCTAGTAATAGTCTGACACTCCCCTCTTAAAAAAAAAAGATTCCTAATAAAAATGGACGATATCTAACGAGTTTGGTTATTTATCTCCTTTGCAGCTTATACGTCTTCGTGCACCATATAGGCAGCTTACCAGTGAGCGTGTCGTCCATGTAGGTGATGGATATGTGGGTGTCGTGGTTGTAGTTGCGGAACTTGGCCTCGCAGCCGGCGACCTGCGTGTGTGTACCGTCTCGGTCGTGGTCGTAGTGCAGCGACCCGTTGTTTATCATCGCTGATATGTACGGGTGCTGGTGCTGGAACCAAAGAGAAAACAATTTAAAAAAAAACGAAAGAAGGTTTGAAACGGTAAGGATTTTAGCTCCGTGGCCGAAATGCATGGGGACTACTACGGATAGTACGGATTTTTGATGAAATTTCCTCCGAAGAAACAAACATTGATGTCGGAAAGGCAACGATTATTATGTCCAGAATATGGATACTCCTTGTTGACAAGAACTGGATTAAATGGCGACAATTAGATGTGGGTGTAGACGTGTCTTAAGAGCTGGTGTAGAATAACACAATCTAGATTGCCGTCGACACGCTAAGCTAAGTCCGGGGCCCTACGTGGCTATTATATTTATTCGAACATAACGTCACGCCTGACATTAACCGGGTTGTTCCGGAGTTTCCGGTTGTTCAAAAGAAATAGCGCGGTCCCGGAACGTAAAGGGCAATAGAAGAAACATGGGTGGGTTTTAGTCCGTTCAAGTTTGACACTCCCCCCGGTCCGCCCAGAGTGGGGGAAGTGATTTGATGATTTCCCACCCCATAAAAAAAGGTCAGGAAGAAGTGTTCCAAATGGTATTTCTACATTTAATCAGTATTATTAATCGGGCGGAAATCCAAGCTTCGTTACTCCTACTCCTACTAAGAAATTTTGCAAAAACCCAATAACACTGACTGAACTGGGAGTCGAACACCAAACTTCGTGCTTAGCATTCACGTTTGCGACCTACAACTTCTGAATCAAAGAGGCAGTTAATACTCACATTCTTCTGTCTGTATCACACAGTTAGTGGCTAAACTAGTGTCAAAGTTTTTATGCTGCCTCTGACTTGCTTAACATGCTGTCGAGAAATACTCACATTATGAGCCCCATTATGGTTGCTGTAGGTATCGACAATGATGCCGAGGCCGTAGAAGTAGTCCTGGCTGCCGAACACGGGCCCTGCGTGCATGCGCTCGCGCACGTACCATATCGCGAACCCGTCACCGAACAGGTCCTTGCCGCGACCGTGGACTTTGAACTGGACTTGCAGCTCCCAGTTGCGGGTTACGCATGGCTAAAAAAAAAGGGAAAAATTGTTAGGAACCATGGATACTTTGCATTCACTTATTATTTTATAGGGCCACTCACAGTTTAACATAAGAAGGTTAAATACTGCTAACCAGGCTATTCTGCCAGTCAGGGCTTGCTCGCCCTGGGCTGAGGTCCGGTCCCCACTAGAGGTATAGTGGGGATCGGAACTCAGCTCAAGGCGTCATTGAGGGGAAGGCTAGGGCTGGGTCGCATACTGGCTCAAAGGCGAAGGGCTTAAGCAAGGGTTGGCGGGTAATCACAGTATCCTATTTCGACATGCAATAAAAAAATTATAAAAATATTTTTCTTAAAACGGTACTAAAAAATATCGAATAAGATCAGCAATAGATAGTCCGGATATTGTGAAATTTTCTGGAATGAAAATTAGTATTGTGACGCCTTAAAATCATGCCAAGTCAGATAGCCTTTTGTAGACAACCAATCACAGAAGTCGGTATGCATTTTTTTGCGTTATGTGCGTCAAATCATAACCGTCATCAGTGTACTAGTATGCTACCGTATCTCTTTTGAACAACCCGGACCCTCGACAGGAAGTAGCCCTGGCAAGCCCAAATATCTATGAGGCGTGAGAGGAACACGAACGCGCCATCGCCAGGGCTTGTTGGACGACGGTGAGCTGATCCATTGTTCACCGTCAACAAACCCGCATCTACTGCTCCAGCTGAGAGTCGTCTCGCGGCGGCTAGGCTGTTGAGATGACGAGTAAATACCGAAGAAGCAAACACGGTGCATTGACCCCAAATTAATTGGGATAGGGGCAGGAGAAAGCATTTAAAAGCAACTAAAACACTCGGAAGTGGCGAAGGGCCGTTTTTGTGGAACTGTCTCTTGTAATGTGACTTTCAAAAAGTGCTGATTATCAGCCAAACTTGAATAAATGACTTTTGATTTCCCATATTTAAAATTCCGAAAATAATATCCGGCATCCGTTAGTTTATGTTGATGGAGCTATGAATTGTTATCTATCAACTAACATGCCGGCAGACAAAACATGGCATTATGACTCATAGCTTCAGACACGCATCAGAAAACATTGTAACTATTTATCTATAAATTGTTGATATGATCCGTCTGATATGGAAGATCAATCGTGAGAGACTAATGTATACAATAATATGTTGAAAAAACACTGTCCGATCCGAAACTAGCATATAGGTATACCAATGACATTACAAAATAAAAATAAGAAACATTCAATATTCATGAAAGCAAAAATAAATAAAAAAGGTTTTTATACCCAAATTTAAGGTTTTTTATGTTCGATCGTCGATTACATATTTATGACGTCACTTCCCGATAAGCGACCGGAGTGTCGTGGTCCGTATTTCTGTGTTGCCATATAACAAAAACAAATAAAACATAATGGATGTTTCCTTATTTTGTATTATTTTATCTTTATGTCCTTACTAGCTTTTGCCGTTAGGTTTTCGCGTTAAATTCGGGGTAACACAGTTCCCCTTTCCTGATTTGCAGGTACCGGTTACCTGTAGTTTTTACCCTTGCGCCTTATCGATTGCAATAGCAAAGCTAAGTTTTCCCTTTTCTTCCCTCTTTTTCCCGCATTTCCCCTTTTTTGAAAATATACAGCCTATGTCCGACTCCAGGGTCCCATTTTTGTTGTTGAGCCTTATGTTTGGCCATTAAAGCGTGAAGACGTAGGTAACAAACAAACAAACTCAGTTTCGCTTTTATAATATTTGTGAAGATTTTATCATATTTTTATCGGGTTATTTTTTACTTGCTTTAAAAACGGATTACATTAATAGAATAATCTAGATACCTAACCCTCACGGATCAGACAGGTTTTTTTAACAATTGTACAAACAAACATTGTTTGAACACGAGCGGTATCTTGGCGATCGAGCTGAATGTTGTTGCCAAATGAATATTTAGATAGACATAGTAAATTGGTTGAATTTAAGACTTCGCGTGTGAAGTTGTAATTTTAGGGATTTTATGGTATTTGGTTTGGTATTGACAGAAATATAAGGCAGAGAGGATGACTGGGTTTGCTTCTTCGAACGTGTGCCTCTCGTTAAAGGTGTATTTACACCCTCTATTTTAGTATATCTGCACTAGGGAGGTTATTGTTGTATAACAAACTAGCTTTAGCCCGTCGCTTCGGCCACATCAACCCTAGAAAGAGACAAAAAGTAGCCTATGTCTCTCTACATCCCTGCAACGATGACCTATGTCCGTATCCAAGGAGAACAGAAAATTTTGTCGTGAAAGTGGTCGATATTTTTAGGTCCCTTCCTACTAAATACATGATTAGTATCTCCCCGCGCGGTTTTACACGAGTTTCCGTAGTCACCCTTCTGCTCAGCCCCTGCAGCGTATATGTTTTACGTGGCTTTCTATTGGTAAATGAATTATCAAAATCGGTTTAATAGATACAGAGATAATCCTCTACAACCTCACAAACTTTACCTCTTTTTAAAATTAGAATAGATAGTATTGATACCAGTCGTTTTTTTTTTATGAAAGGCATCTCGCAGTTCAAACCCTAGGAGGTTGTCGTCTGCTTAACCGGACAATTTCTGTGTATGCCTTGAAATTAAGGCCGCCAGACAGAGCTTACAAACTAGTACCTGTGGAGTACGAACTTCAGTTTAGGGCGTCGCCGGGGGAGGAGATACTAGCCGTGCCTAAGTGTACTCTTATACTTCAAACCCTTGACCCAACTGAACGAAAACTCTTCACTTGAACAAGCTGTCAGGTCGAGGCCCCGGCTTTGGTAATTAGAACATTGACCTTAGCATTTATTACTATAATTAGCATTCGATCGAGGCGAATTAATTAATACGAAGTTAATTAGAAAATCCGAAAAATCTACGGGGAAAATATCCGCATAATTTTTGTTTGGCAATAACAATACTAATTTGAGAGCCGACGGAAGATAAAGTTTTCCATATGCAATAAGAGGACAAAATTGAAATAAAAACTGACTATTTTAACGAAATGATTTCTAGGTTAGTTTCCTTATGGAATTACCTTAATAAATGAATGCAAAAGTGGCACTGATCTGGCCATGTTAGTTGATGGACTGGTGGCTGGTGGAGAAAATTAATCCTGGATTGATGGCCACGTATCGGCTAGTGTAGTGGGGGGGGGGGGACCCTCCTAGGTAGACCGAGCATGCATTGACCTTCAAAAGGTAGCGAGGTTTTTCTTGATGTAAAAGGCCGAGTATAGGGTTTTGCGGTCAAACTCCATGCATGACCATTGCTGTACTTGGCAGTGTTGTTTTGTTTTAACGGAACCCTCCTCCTTTATCTTAATCATATTTTCATATGCATTCAGTAAGAAGCTTGTGTGTGTAGTAAGATGTGGCTAAATAACAGCAGTCGTGAACCGTTTACGGTAAAGAAAAATCATCATATATGTATGAGTCTCGTGGTTCAATAAAAACTGCAACTCGGGTTAATCTTAAGGTTAAGTTACGCTTGCCTAGGTTGGTCTGTAGATGGGTGACCAACCGTTACATACTGAGTTTCCTTCGTGCCTCGGAAAGCACGTAAGGTGGTCCCTGTTGTAATTTGTAGATCTTTGTTAGCCATTACAGATAGTCATTGTCCCGAAAGTCTGACAACCAGTCTTACCAAGGCGTATCGTATTACCTAGCACTAGTCGCTCCATGTAGAATACTGGTATTCAGCTGCATCCTATGAGACAAGAAGCCGACCCCAAAAAAGTTGGCAAATGGCTAGGCAGATGATGATGCATTCAGTAAGAAGCAGTTATTTTGAAATTGCTAACAGACACTTCAACATTATTTTCTAACTGCGCCCGGCGGTTTCACTCGCGTGGTGATAGAATATACAATATATCTTTAGGAATGCTAAGCTATATTATTGTAATTTTCATTAAAATCCATTCAGTAGTTTTTGCGTGAAAGAGTAACAAACATCCATTCATCCATTATAGGATTAGTAAAGATGGACCTACTCTTGACCTCAATCTTGTCCTAACGACAATGATGAGTTCGACGATGAAAGGTGCCTATTAACTTGAGTTTTAAATAGATTTAGGTTATATGAACTCGGGATTCGGGAGCACTGATACAGGCACGGAACGTATAATAAAAAATGTAGCAAAGCGCTTCCTACGAATGTTTGGAATATCAAAAAAGTATGGATAACCGGCAGTACGTCTCCCCATCGGAAGAAGGGAGACGGCAAAATATGCTCGTGAATCGAATGAATCATTCAAAACCATTGTTAAGTTTAAGGACAATGCATTTCTCCTAACTAAAATCAAAGATGATCATTATCAAAGACAGTTCAAATTCCGTCTTTGTTCACGTTAAACAAATAAAATACCTACTGTGAAGTAATCAAAGACAAGATATTTTATGCAAATTGTGTGGACAAAGTTCAACTAAAATGAATATTAAACATGGTGGTCTCTTGGCTAAAACAAAACTGCGGTTGTTTATAGACTAACTAGCTTTTGCCCGCGGCTTCACTCGCGTTAAAATCGGTATAACACAGTACCTGCTACCTGCAGTTTTTGCCCTTTTTTTTTTTTTTTTTTTTCGGGTGGGAAATCATCCAATGACTTCCCCCGCTCTGGGTGGAGCGGGGGGGGCATGTCAGACTTGTACTGACTAAAACCCACCCATGATTCTTCTATTGCCCTTTACGTTCCGAGGCCGCGGTATCTCTTTCGAACAACCCGCAACCCCGGCAGGCAGAGGCTCTGGCAAGCCCCTCTGCTTTGCTGACTCTCTTTGAGGCGCGCGTGAAACACGAACGCGCCGTCGACACGGCCTGTCGTCAATCGACGGACGGACGGTGAACTACCCATTGCTCACCGCCCACAGGCCCGCATCTACGGTGGCCGGAAGTCGTCTCGCGGCGCCCGGCGCCATGGGCGTCTCCCGCGGCGGCTGGGCTGGGCAGATGTTCTCTCTCGCAAACGCCCGGCCACCTCCAGTTTTTGCCCTTGCGCCTTAATTTGAAATAGCAACGCTAAGTTTTCCCTTTTCTTCCCTCGTTCTCCCTCATATCCCACTTTTTTTTTTTAATAAAAATTAAGCTATGTCTGTCTCCTGGTTCCCAACTATCTCTGTACCAAAATTTATCAACATCGGTTCATCCATTAAAGCGTGAAGAGGTAACAAGCAAACAAACTCACTTTCGCTTTTATTAGAAGAAATAGTAAGGATAAGCGCAGTTCTGTGTTATTTTGATGAGACTTTTAAACAGAATAATATCGTAATATGATAATACACCTATTCAATACAAATTTGAAGTAGGAATTAATTCATCATCATTTGCCTAGGTTTTCAATAAGTATAGGGGTTGGATTCCAGTAGCTCCAGTCTAACTGGTTGTGGCTGAGTACCAGTAGTATTTACATTTAGGGACTGCCTATCTGACTACCACAACCCAGTAATCGGATGCCCCTTGGCTAGACTAGTTATGAGACTTTCAAGCGCCAGACCACCTTACTGCTAAAGAACCACTAAATTAAATGAGGGCCGGGACTAAAGATTCATTATTATCAATTTAAATGAAACCTAAATACATTCACAACTGGAAACAGTCCTTCCTGAGAATGGTATTTATGACAACATTGCATTGATTGATTCGACAAAATTGTTAAATACAAGAGTCACTTATAAGTAGGTTTTTAATTAAAATAATAATTTTACGTGAAACCATTCAATAACAAAAACATATAAAGTACTACTACCAAAGTACTGTGCCCAGCGGTTTCACCCGCTGCTCACTTAGGGGTATGAAAAATAGATGTTGGCCGATTCTCAGACCTACCCGATATGTACACAAAATTTCGTTTAAATCGGTCTAGCCGTTTCGGAGGAGTATGGGAACGAAAACTGTGACACGAGAATTTTATATATTAGATGAAACAGACATTCGCATTGCCATTGTTTTACTGAAATTTCAACTTCAACATCCCAAACAAGATACAATTTTTTACTCTTAGTTTTCTAACGTGCCGTGTCCACGACGGGTTCGGGTACCACGCGCGTCTCAAAGAGATGTCATTAAACCAGAGGCGCCTGTCAGGGCCACTGTCTGCAGGGGATGCGGGTTGTTCGAAAGAGATACGACACCGGAACACACAGGGCAAAAGAATGAACATAGGTTTTAGTCAGTAAAAGTCTAAAGGCAAACTAATCTGATTTCCCACCCGAAAAAAAAAAGTCTCTGACGTCGGGTACAGTTTTGCTTATCATCGTGTAGAGTACTTGTGATTGTGTTCCGGTTGGTTACTCTCACAGTAAAATCAAACAAGTTAACTGAACGCTATACTTCCTTATGTAAGAACTGTAATCAGGCTTGCATGGTTTTTAATCGTGATAATTGAAAAGTGTCATAACATTTTTTATCATAACATGTTGATTTTACTTTTGTAACAAAAATAATATAATTTTTTATGGTATTAAATCAGATTATTTAGGTAGGTTGTTAATCAGCGCTTTAGACAGTTCCCAAAGCGCCCACCCTTTGCCAAATACGACGTCGTCGACGACACGGTTGGCGCAGTGGCTGACTGCTGCGCTGCGCGTCTCGGGTTCGATTCCCGCACGGGACAAGAATTTGTATGGCCTACATGTATGCGAGTTTAAATATTTGCAAATGCAACCACGACACAGGAGTAGTTCCTAATAAGAGGCAATGTTTAAAAAAAAACTATGGTATTTTAGTTTTAAATGGCAAAACAAAGTCCCGAATAACAAATATGTCTATTACAATACTTGGTTAGAAAAATCTGTTTCACAAGTATAGCATAATTACATTTTCTTGTAATATTAACTGTGATCATTAGATATTTGTGTAATATCAATAGTAGATCTATAGATATCAAACAAATGGCTTTTATTTCCTCCTACTAACAATGACACATTTAATGACAAATTATATCCTTTGTTTTCTTATCAATTCACTTTATATACGAGTTAGATACTGTTAAAGAAGTATGGCACTGGGTTAACAACCCGGGCATACAAATGACTTTGTAATCAATGAACAAACAATACACATTAGCAGCGCGAAGGCTAGGAGCAGAATTTTCTGTAGTATTATTATGAATGGAAAAGTGTCTGTTTGTTTGTTACCAATTTTATAGCCAACAACAAAATTTATTTTGATGTGATTATTTATTGTAATAGACAATCAGCCAACAGAAATCTGAGACAAAAGAAGCTTTCTTGAAAAATCTAATATATAAAATTCTCGTGTCACAGTTTTCGTTCCCATACTCCTCAGAAACGGCTCGACCGATTTAAACGAAATTTTGTGTACATATCGGGTAGGTCTGAGAATCGGCCAACATCTATTTTTCATAACCCTAAGTGAGCAGCGGGTGAAACCGTTGGGCACAGCTAGTATATTATATTATTTTTGGAGTGAAGTGGGTGATATAGAAATACACACCACAGTATACCTATCTGGTTCAAAGTTTCCTATCATACAATCTGGTACCAACCTTATATGTATATTCACAAAATTTCATTTAACTCAGTTGAGTGGTTTCTGAAATTATTGTGAATATACAAAAGTGACATTTGTGATTTTTATGTATTAACCCTTAATTTGGCAGAGATCCGAGTTGTTATTTTTTGTGAAATAAGACATATATCTGAAACCCTTGGGTTAAATACAACTTAGGAAAAATAGACAAAAAAATATTTTCCTTACAGATTTTCAGGAAATCAACGTTCATCACAGTGAACACTGCGAAATACGTTGAAGACAACAAGTTATTTGTAATGTTCACTGTGGTAAACGTTGCCAAATTAGTGTTATTTAATCAGGTAAAATAAAAACATTAAATATATCAATAAATCTAATTATTTATTATGGAAATATAAAATACAATTGCGAGGATCAACAAAACAAAGTCTCAGCATTTTATACAATATACAGTTGTATTTGTTTGGTAAAAGTTGCATCGCCCCATGTTTTCTTCATGCTGGAAAATGGAAAATGCCTTGCGAATATTAGAATCTGATGGGGCTTGTAGGCCTGGCTGATTTTGGGTTTATAATTTTATATTTTTGCATGTTCTCACGAGGTATACTTAGATCTATTTTACTATTAAACTTAAGTAAATCTCATATCGGAAAACTGACTAAGTTTTTCGTTGACTTCTATTACAGTCACTTGTATACAAAAAGCTAATCATTATTTACAAATACGTCTAGAATTTGACTAAATATTCCTAAGATTGACTTAATAGAACCATCCTCTAGTTTTGAATGGAACTTTATATAATATCAGCCAGGTCTACACCCCACAAATGTTGATTGTACTCGCGAACTATTTGCGGACAATCAACGTCTGTTCTTTGCAATACCATTTCGTTTTTGCACTGGTTCAAATTCAACAAATGAGCTTTTAGGAGTTACAGGTACAATAACTAATTTGCTTTCATCACACACAACTTGTGAAAACGCTCTCCTCTGTTTTTTCTTCATCAACTTTTCATCTGGTAAAAACTTTTCAGCTCCTCTAATCCGGTTGCTACGTATCGAACCAAGTCCAAAGACATCATTATTTTTTTCCATAGGTAAAATGTAAAAAAGCTCTAGCAATGAGAAGAATTATGACAAAATATATTTGCTGGTTTTTTTTTGTATGTATAGTCTGAGTCAAGGCTATAACCATTTGTGCTCCAAACCCAAGTGAAGATTCCTGCTCTGTTAACTTATGTGAATGATCCTTTCGTTTTCATAAGTTTCTGCATCTTCGCCTGCATATAAAACGAAATCATATCACTTATACCAGGACAAAAATATTTTGCGCAGAAGATGAAACAGGGCTTGGAGAAGGTTGCTGTAATTCGTTATCACTGTTATATTCAGATTTACCACTAATATTGGATGGTGCATGCTCGATAGGATAAGTGCTAGTATTCTATGCGTGCGGTCATGTATCTTATTCTGTTAACAAGCAATAAAAAACAAATAAGCCAAATAGAAGCCCACCACATAAAGCATATTATTTGTGAATAAAAGTTATACCTAATTTGGCAATGTTCATCACAATGAACATGTCAATTTCACAGTACTTGTTTGAGTAATTGGCAGTGTTCACTGTGATGAACAACCAAGTTTGCCTGCAAAAAAAGGTTATCAAAAACACAAAAAATTACGTAAAACCCATTCCAAATCAAAGCATAAACATTGTTTAGTAAATATAAACCATAAAAAAGTTAGCTTAGTAAAGTAAAACATATAAAAAAAAATATTTACCTTCAGAAGAATCGAGTGCCCGCGACTCGCTGACATCTTGTCTCGATAATGACAGATGAATGATGTTTCCATTTGTAGAATTATTTTTAGTATTGATAAATACACTTTAAATTTGATATAACTAAAATTAAAACAGAAAAAAAGTCGATAAAAGTCGCTCAATATTTTTTTTTGATGAATGTTTATCACAGTGAACATAATCAAATTAAGGGTTAAGATACTCCATTTTATATCTCTAATTTTTGTAACATCAGTTAGAGAAAAAAAAATGTTAGGACAAACTCACAAGCTAAGTTAAGTAAAACATTGTATTCAAAGAGGTCTATGACTTACTATGGTATTCATAAGCAAATTAAAGAGGTTTTTGTTCAAGTCAGAGACAATAGACTGTGTTGCATAAAGCCTAACAATATTTATGATTTATTCATAGATAGTTCCATAATTACATTTACGTGAGGTGAGGGGTGTAGCCATAATAAGGATAACACATTATTTATTTTGCATCTGGCAACAATGCATGAATTTATAACATTTGATATGGATGATAATTATGGTTGTTATAGAATCATGTTACAAAGACTGAATACAATTATGTGATGAAAAGTATCCCTGTTGTTGCTCATGACTTAGCTCCCTATATGTAACTCTAAGTGTGTATACGAAATCCTTACTAATATTATAAAAGCGAAAGTGAGTTTGTTTGTTTGTTTGTTACCTCTTCACGTTTTAATAGCTAAACCGATTTTGGTACAGAGATAGTTGGGAACCAGGAGACGGATATAAATTTTATTTTAAAAAAAATGGGTTATGAGGGAGAACGAGGGAAGAAAAGGGAAAACTTAGCGTTGCTATTACAAATCAATAAGGCGCAAGGGCAAAAACTGCAGGTAGCAGGTACTGTGATATACCGAATTGAACGCGAGCGAAGCCGCGGGCAAAAGCTAGTAATAATATATTAGCAGCCGCTCGGGTCGATCTTTAGCCGCATTTGTCTAGGTCGGTCTGTAGATGGGTGCCCACCTGCTCGATCTCAAAATAATCTTAATTGCCTCAAAAATAGATAGATACACAGGACTGCTTTTATGTCAGGAATAGTCTACCAACAAACAATACATATTTTACCTCATCATAATAATATAGTAGGTCCAGATATAAGTCCGCATATATAGAATTTACATTTAATAAAATAATATGATTACCAACATTAACATAAACATTAATAACATGTGAAATTAAGTATGTAAAGTGTTTTTGTATTTTTTTGGCACTTGTTTATGATTTTTTTTTGTACTAATTTTACTTTAAAAAAGTTAAGGTCCTACCTAGCTTTTTAATATCAATGTTGGCATAGACTACAGTTTTGAGTTTTGGTAAATTCAAGAATAAGCAAATGAATGCAAAAAGACATTTTCCCATAAAATAAAGCATGTGAGCAATAAAATGGAAAAGTCGTAAAGATAATCAACTTTTTGTTTTATTGTCAACTTTGTTATCACTTCCAGGATAGGTCTTAGTTGCACAATTTTAAAGAAAACTGTTTTAAATAACTCCGAATGACTGGAGTAGGTAGGTATCCTACTTCAACAGGTTAATAGCTCTGCCGGGGTTGTGGGTTGTCAAAAGAGATACCTCGGCCATCATAAAGGGCAAAACATGGGTGGGTTTTAGTCAGTAAAACCTTGAAACTCCCCCTTGATTGCCAAAAAAATAAAAAGAGGGTTTATAGAGCAAAATACTAGTAATATATATGCAAATGAAACTCTCATCAGGTATTTTATGAGTAAGCAGATTAGTGACATTAGGCACACAGATAAACTATGATCTTGGTAACAACATAGGATAATTGTTAGCTGCTTTCCTAAATGCTCAATAATAGAACATCAACATTTAACCAGTTATATTTTTAAGTCCCATGTAATAGGGTGCAGGTGTGCCATCCCCATAATATCTTCATTTTTAAAACATTGAATGTTGATAAGTTCCCATGGAGGAACATAAGACAAAATGCCACAAGTGTCTTTTTTTTTTTTTTTTCGGGTGGGAAATCATCCAATGACTTCCCCCGCTCTGGGTGGAGCGGTGGGGCATGTCAGACTTGTACTGACTAAAACCCACCCATGTTTCTTCTATAGCCCTTTACGTTCCGAGGCCGCGGTATCTCTTTCGAACAACCCGCAACCCCGGCAGGATGCCACAAGTGTCTTAAGTACTCACGGGGGAACTCAATATGGTGTAGATATCGGTTTAACTGTAAAATCTTTGTTTTTCTGAAGGCCTACCTCGCTAAAACGTTACTCATAAATTCGACGATTTTGGGAACATTTTCGTGCGTTTTTTACTACATACAGGTTAAGGTACAATTTTTAACATTTACAAGATTAAAACTATAGGCAAAAGCTTGTTCCTAATAAATGAAGTATGTCAAACAGTTATTCCCTATCAAAGGTATTTTTTTAATATTATTTCTTATATCACACTTTTAGTTACTCCTCCAAAACGGTTTGACTGAGTTTTATGAAATTTTATGTAATTAATCGGAAGTTTTGAGAATAAGTCTTAATCTATTTTTCATATACTTAAGCGATAAGGGTGGCCCTTTTCAGAAGGTGGCCTGAACATCAGGTGAAACTGTCTGTGCTCAGCTAGTTTCAAAATATGAATTAGTTTTAGTAATTTTTTTATGATTAAATATTCAAATACAGGATAGTTCCACAAAACAACTGAGCAAACACAGTTTGTAGAAGCATGTGAAAATGTTACATTGTATTCTAAATAAACAAACTCATTACAGAAATGTGAAAATTTGCCAATTTAACTTGGCTTATCTCTATGTAACAACAGATTGTCGCCTCGTGGCTCTTTGTGTACGTAAATAACACCTTATCATGCATTTATTCATAGCCAAGAAAGTGATAATACAGACCTCATTCGCCAAAAAGTGGTATCCCAAAAAAAACTGAAGACGAAGTTTTTTTTTTATTGCCTTTGACAGTTCAAACATACCGCATCATTTCGATTATTCAAAGAAATCGTAATTGGAATAGAAAAAGGAAACGAAAAGAAAAAAAATACATTTTTAATTTTAGTACTGAGAAAGTGAGATTAATTTTTATGTTGTTCCTTCTTTAGCGAAGTATAGGTTTCTTCTCGAGTTATAGCATTATGGCTTACAGGGGGCAGAATAGATGTCATGTTTGTACTTACCACAGTATTCCAGATAGCACCAGACTTGGACTGCAAGTCAGGCGTCAGTCGTACGTAGTTCGAAGTCACTATAGTGTTACCTAAGAAGTCCCAGTAAGGCACCGAATATCCACCTCCTGTAGTTAATTGATTAATTTTATTGTTAGCGCAAATTCGAGGTAGGATCAAAGTCACCGGGCTGGGGTCACTCACCTTGGTAAGGTTTTGTGAGAGAATGCTCTCGCCTTATGTAATCTCTTGTGTTCCATTCTGCTAGAATAGAACTAAATAGTATAGATACTAAGAACACTTGCACCCAATAAAGCTTTTCATAAAGCATTTTTATAATTTTCTAGACGATACACTAATAGCTCTGACAAGACAAACGCCAAATCATGGCAGATGGCAGCCGCTGCTTAGTGTTGCCAACGTACACTTTTTATAGTAGACGTTTTTAGTACCTATGTATTGGTCTTGAATTTCTGTTAGATAAAAACAATACATTATAACAGTCATTGAACAATGTCTTATATTCATTCCTCTGGCAAGTTCTAATGATGTTGTTGTTGATGCACAATTACAAAATGAGGCCAAACAGTATGTATTAGTGAATTTTATATTTTCATAAATTAATCACTATTATATTTATACAAACTATAAATAGACACAAACTAGTTTTAAAAATATAAACAAGTAAAAAATGGTAAATTACAGGGCGTTTGAATTCTTCCGCATCGCAGTCACCAGGAAAAGTACCCAGTAGGCTGGCAGCATTCGTTCGATGGCCATGCTTATTTTTAGCGCAAAAAACAGGCCAGCCCTGGTCTGGTCATGAAAAGAGTCGACCATTATTTCCCAATTTTTAATTTGTATTTGCTATAATATAATGGACTCATGAATTGTACAAAATTGATAGATGTTTCTTTCTGTTCAAGATTTTTTTTTACTCTTTGGTAAATTTAATTACAGCT
The DNA here is from genome assembly GCA_958449745.1 of Ochropleura leucogaster. Classification (NCBI taxonomy): domain Eukaryota; kingdom Metazoa; phylum Arthropoda; class Insecta; order Lepidoptera; family Noctuidae; genus Ochropleura; species Ochropleura leucogaster. The sequence continues at coordinate 5,351,814 of OY288223.1, read as the reverse complement.
TCTAGTAACATTTACGCATAATGTCAAATTACATGTTCAATGTCGATAAAACAGTTTTGAGTTGTGAAAACAACATCTCAAATTGTTTATAAATCTGTCAAGAGATGGCGCTTTACACCGAGGTTCACATAAATTATTCATACTGACAATAGATGGCATGATTACAAAACATAAAGAATTTAAAATATTGATAATTTCATATCCTTGCTTTCAGAAGGTGTAAATGTAGAAGTATAATAAAACTAATTCTTTAAATTCCCGAAAAGATTTGAGCGTGAAATACGATAAATAAAACACTACTCGTAAATCGACATGCACGGCAAATCGCATGGGCAAATTGCACCTGCGGCGAAATATTGCATGCGATCAAGCGAATAACGTGAACGAGGAGCCATGACAATTAAACTGCCGTTATCGGTCAGTTAATAAACTATTGGCTTCTGTAAAAATTAAATAAAAGGAATAGGTAAGTACTGCATCTTTTAGTCATTTATTCTCCCAAGAATGAGGACCAAAAGTTGATAGTGGCCTATCTATTTAATTATGTCCAACATATTATGGTTTTACTGACAATTTGATCACTTTAGAGATAGATTCCTACAAGAAACTAGCCTCAGTTTAAGTTTATTTTTTATAACCTATCGTCCATTGTTAAACTTAGGTTTCAAAAAACATTTTGGCAGTTGCTAGCTGAATTTGCTGAACATATGGGTCAGTGACCTCTGATGCAGTTTTCAGTTTTGGCTTCGTGATAAACGTACGTGATATAATCTTTTTGTACATACCACAGACTAACTTCGTGGTATTTTCATAGACCTACCTATCAGCTAACAAATTCTTCATGAATAATAGTTTGCTAAAAAAAGCGACTCGAAAATAAACTTTATGTTAAATAAACATGGGTAGGTAGGGAAGTACCTATGTAAATACTAAGTGTGTTGGGTAGATGGCGCCATATTCACAGTCGAAATAAAAAAAAATCCTCCTATCCTATCTATCTATCTATCTATTCCCCCTATCCTTTTATGTTCTTCACAAATTAATTCAAAGCACTAAAATATAAAGTCAGTTAAACCAGATCGGTTTCAAATTAATCGATTTCCAATTAATCAGGTTAGCAATTATCTTAAACATGTTTTGAGAAAAGTGTGAACAATATTTCTACGAAAATGACGGGGAATTTTCTACGTACTTTAACTACTGCATAGTTTTTATCGCATGATTATAATTGGAATTACCGGCGCCATCTTATTTTTTCAATACAATTTACAAAGTCAATTTCGAAAAAAAGTTTAAAAAGAGCGCAGTAGTGACTATGTCATTCATTTAAAGAGAAAAGAGAATCATGATACATCATATCAATTTCGCGCCATTTCCACGTGCCACATAAATATCAATCAATGTCAATCAATGTACCTTTACGGTGTTGCCCTACGAAATCGGTATTTTTGAAACGTCATAACCGAAGGGTTCTGCACTTTCCCCGCAAACTGATTGATGTGATGCCCCCCACTTTCACTGACTTTGCTACATAAACTTTGTTAAGGTCAAAATCGCACATGCCGCGGGTCATTGACATTTGCTTGGCAACTTTTACCATGCGGGTCTGGCTTGATTTTCGGAGGCCTACACGCAAACACGGGTACTGTGTAGATAGCTATAGACAATTTTCTTTGTATTACTCAATTTCCAAGTTTCCGAAAAGAACAATATTTGCTTAGTTACATTTTGGGATATATGCTTGGTTTTTGAGCACTTATTTGTCCCTTTCGTGAGTTATAGATGAAAAGAAATGATGCTAGAGGTCAGTGACCTGCCACAGACTACAAAGTCTGCTCGCACTGGCTCACAGCACTGTGCATTCTACCCATCTTATTGGAGACATCAGTAGACTATTGGACGTGTTCAAATTAATCAAATAAGATTTTGAGACCCATTCTAATGTCATGTCTATATTAGAGTCGGCGGCAGTTGGGGTTTCGTCGCCATTTTGGAGACGGTTTATGCGTCCTCGCGCCCTAGTCGGAAGTGACGAAGGAAACACCATGAGGTATATTATTCGCACAAGAGTCTGACAGGCCCTTCGACTCACCCGCAGGCGGAAAACAGCCATAAAGATATCCACATGTAAAAAATAACATTCGTGCCTTTCCCGGCTAGTGATGTACAGTCAGGAAAGGAAATAAGTGACAGGCCAGTTAGCTACCGTTTTTTTTTTTTCGTTCCGTTCGTTTTTAGATTACAGTTAATATTATTTGATGGAAAACAAACAGTTCATTAAATAAATTAAATTTGGGTTTGTAACAAAAATTCAACCATATCTGACGAGCCTGGTTACTCATTTCCCCGTTTCTGACTGTAACTTCGTGGTGAAAATAAGGCTTTTTTATATTTTGAAATCACAGCATGACATAGACGGGCTCCGGGGCTTCTTTGCTTTCAGATTCTGGAGTGCATTTAGCTGAGTTACCTAAGTAAGGAAATAATTAACTAGCAAATTAACACTCAACGCCCATTTACCGAGTTATAGTCATTTCCATATTTATCAGAAAAAAAATCTATGGTCATTTCGTGCGATTTTGAAGTGACCGAAAGGTAGTTTGTCTCAAATGGTGGCTTTCTGACCTAGCAACACGGACGAGCCTGGAAATCTTAAAATATCTCCATATTTTCTCTAAAGCCTTGTGGAGTGCTCTAGAAGGCTTCTAGAATGCGGATTTCTGTGGACAAAGAAACATTTATAGTGAGAGAGAGTGACTTTGGCTCAGAAGTGGGACATTGCAAACCACCATGATGGGATTTTAATTCTTGACAAGCGTGGGAAAACGCAGTTACCTGGTCTGGCTGTCCATAATTTCTAATCCCAGATTACCATGAATATGAAGTGGCATATTTTTTCACTTTCACTAAAAAGTTTTCTAAATTGAACTCGGCGTAGAATGCAGTTTCTATCCACACCTACTTCCATTAAGGTAGGGTTTTTAAAAACCTACGCTAGCTCAGCCTACACATTGTTAGTCTTAGGTAAAACAAGATGATATACGGAAAGAGCAATATTGGCTTACTACTCTTTATTTGAGGCAAGATAATACGAGGATACAAGAGCTGGAATGAGAAGTATAAAGGGTCCAGCATGACCTCAAAGTTTTTCAGTACTTTATTTAGAATAATAATTCTAGATAGCTGTTCAGGTCGGCTTCTGAAGAGAGTTTTTCTTAGGGGTATGAAAAATAGATTACGACCGATTCAGACCCAATAGAGTAGAGTCAGACTTACAAATAGTACCAGAATATCCATATTAAATTTTATGGAAATCCGTTTCGAAGGAGTATGGCAACTAAAACTGTGGCACGAGAATTGTGTATGAAGATTATAATAATATAGGTCATATGAAATAAAGAAGTGAAAGAGCGTAGTTAAATGGGTGGTATTACATGAAAACACATATTTTGTCTGCTGGATATCCTTACTAATATTATAAAAGCGAAAGTAAGTTTGTTTATTTGTTACGTCTTCACGCCTAAATAGCTTAACCGATTTTGATGAATTTTGGTACAGAGATAGTCCCTTAGACCTAGACCCTGTAAACGGACATAGGCTAAGGCTAAAAAAATATATTGAGATATGAGTGAGAATGCCCTCTGCATTGCTATTACAATAAATAAGGCGCAGGGGGCAAAAACTACAGGTACCTGTAAATCAGGAAAGGGGAACTGTGTTACCCCGAATTTATAAAACTAAGTACCAAAGAAGAAAAATATGTTGATAGAGATGTTATATAGACAGTTGCATTGAAATTAAATTCACAGGTCACAGCATCACAGGTGCTTGCCAGGGCCACCGCCTGGGGTTGCGGGTTGTTCGAAATACCGCGGTCATCGAAACACAAACGGCAAAAAAAGAAACATGGATGAGTTTTAGTCAGTAAAATTCTGACATTCCCTTTCGCTTCGTCCAGAGCGGGAGAAGTAATTTGATGACTTGCAGTCTGAAAACAAGGCGGGTAAGCACATCGTGACGTTGACTGTAACTATAGTGTCTAAAATAAGAAAGTAAGAAAAACTGATTTTGGACTTGCATAGAAAAAAATACAACAAAATTCTAAATCTATTCTGTTTTCATTTCAAACAGAATTCCGGTGGACGATACACAGTCGTTAAGTTCTTAGAAGCAAAGTGTTTATTACCTTTGTACCTACCGCTTTTCTAAAATGTGAAATCTAAGGGCAACGCACGACGCGTGGGCTGCCAATTGACACATCATGGGAAATCTTATTGTTTGCAGAATACAACGTTGCCCAGGAAAATGTTATATTAGCCATCACCCTTAGGGCACGCTACAATAGTGGCGGTAAGTCCCCTCTTTGAGGAGTGGCTGGAGAGGCGTCATGGCGTCCTCACCTACCGCCTGACGCAGGTCCTCACCGGACACGGAAGTTTCGGGAGGTTCCTGCACATCATCGGGCGCCCGGGTGTCACCATTGTGACGATCGCCCGGAGGACACGGTGGAGCACACAGTGGCGATCTGCCCGGCTTGGGCGGAGCACCGCCGTGCCCTCGTAGAGGCGATCGGCGGCGGCGATCTCTCGCGTCCGGCCCTGGTTCAGGCCATGGTCCGGAGCGAGAGGGAATGGGAAGCGGTCACCACCTTCTGCGAAGCAGTAATGTTAGCGAAGGAGGTGGCCGGGCGTTTGAGGGAGAGAACATCTGCCCAACCCAGCCGCCGCGGGAGACGCCCATGGCGCCGGGCGCCGCGAGACGACTTCCGGCCACCGTAGATGCGGGCCTGTGGGCGGTGAGCAATGGGTAGTTCACCGTCCGTCCGTCGATTGACGACAGGCCGTGTCGACGGCGCGTTCGTGTTTCACGCGCGCCTCAAAGAGAGTCAGCAAAGCAGAGGGGCTTGCCAGAGCCTCTGCCTGCCGTGGTTGCGGGTTGTTCGAAAGAGATACCGCGGCCTCGGAACGTAAAGGGCAACAGAAGGAACATGGGTGGGTTTTAGTCAGTACAAGTCTGACATGCCCCCCCGCTCCACCCAGAGCGGGGGAAGTCATTGGATGATTTCCCACCCGAAAAAAAAAAAAAAAAAAAAAAAGCCATCACCCTTTTCTCTTTCGTGAAAAGGGAGCATGCCAAATTGAGAGAATGCAAAAGAGAAACAACGGGAACAGTAGAGGTGAAATGGGAAAGTATTATAACCATCAGCCCAACCTTTTGACAAGCAGAGGGGCCAGCCAAGGCAGAGGGGCCTGCCAGGGCCTCCACCGGGGTTGCGGGTTGTTCGAAAGAGATACCGCGGCTCCGGAACGTAAAGGGCAATAGAAGGAACATGGGTGGGTTTTAGTCAGTACAAGTCTGACACTCCCCCCAGCTCCGCTCAGAGCGGAGGAAGTTATTTGATGATTTCCCACACCAAAAAAAAGCCTTTTGTCAACTATGTTGGAGTCAGTGTCTAATTTACCCGGTTACATCTTATTACCAGTACTTTACATGGAACGATCGCTAATCTGACCTCCGCAACCCAGTTAGTACTGGGTAATGTCCTTGGTAAGACTGAAAACATTAAAATGAAATGAAATCAAAAATGTTTTTTGTCGGAATATGGTACAATAGATGTTAAAACATTAGTTCCCAGCATATCCTGCCTTAATATGGCGTACTAATATTTCCATAAAAATAATCAAGGCTTATACTCCCCCCGCTCCGCCCAGAGCGGGGGAAGTTATTTTGTGATTTCCTACCCCAAAAAAAGTCTTGAAATAGTATTGTAGTAATACCTAGATAGATATTGATTAACATTGAATATATGGTAACATAAGGGTTTTATTACTAACGACTTATCTTCTAAATATTTATTTTGGACCCACTAAATCCCAGTATTGAAGCTATCTACGAAGTTTTTGCAATCAAAGGGAAGCAAAAACCTTAAGGAAATGCACCAGTTCTTCCCATAAAATGATTCGTTACTTTAGTAAATCAACATTCCGAAAATTTTAAAGAATCTTTATGTGATTTGAAGGTGTTGCTTTGGTATCGAAATATGTTTGCACTTAAAACTTTAATATGAGATTCTTTATCAAAATTGACTTTGATACAACTTTTTGGATGCCCCACAATCGTTAAGTGGAAACCTAGATAAGTGACACTCTTTCGGTCGACATCTAGAAGTCTAGACAGAGTCTGTCTTTTTGCGAACGTGACTGTCAGTTGAGATAGTGTTTTTTTTTAAATCGCTTGTTTGGTTTGATTTGACATTAGGTATCTAGATGATAGCTTTGGATTCAGCAAAATGATCGTCGTTCAGATCAATGAATTGTGTGATGTATTGTGCGTCTTCGTGGACCTTTATTTCTTGATCTCCCTTGGTAACTAAATCTCTGAACCCTCTTTCAGTCAGAACAGCTTTGTATGTGTTGAACCATCACCAGACTCGAGTCCTCCATCTCCAAAAGCCTCAAGTGGTTTATCTCAAGCATCTATCGACCTAATTCCCAACTCTCTCCGGGTCCGTTTAACTTCGACGCCCCAAAATGCTACGTCACCACTTTCTACATACATAGGTTAATGAAAGTGACGGATAAAACCAAAAGTGGAGGCACCCCGAAGGCCGGCCACTCGACCTACGACAATAACACACATTTAGGTCAGAGAAAGTGGAGAAAGTCTATATTTGACCGTGATCTACTCTTCATACTGTCCCTAGATATTTTTATCGTGTTCTTGACATTAACCATTCACTTTTTTCCGTGTATCTACACCAATTTCAACTCTATCCTCTCAAATTTTGATGTCAGAATCGCGTGTATTGAAAGTAGGTCACAAGCAACAATGTTCTTATGATTGTGTTTTAATGATGATTTCTTTTTGATCTTTTTAATGAGACTAACAGCTAGCAGGTAACTAATTCAATCGAGATTGTTCAAGATGGTTCCACTCTCGATTGGAGCCCATAATAAGGACCTTTAAGTGCAGATTAAACAAAAGAGAGAAACGGAAATGTTCAAAAGCCTAACCGACAAAGACAGATTAGAATTCTCGTGCGTTCTTCGATTTCACATTACTATGTCTCCGACTGGTCGTTAAACTGAGACAATACGTAGGTACGCAGAAACAGAGCTGCATAGGCGTTGCATTTGTCTAGAGTGTTCGACCGGGGAAAGATCGTGTGCTCGCCGAGATTTTCACCGCTTTCTATACACTTTCACTTCCGAGTCGTACAGACGGGCAGACAGACAAAACGACTATAACACGGGATCGGAACTGTGCCGGTGACTCAGTCCGTGTTTACAAACTAACTCTGGTTAGAACGAAAAAAGCTGGCGATGATTGTACAAGCTTATATTAAGTGACCGAAGCCAGGAATGGCTTCAGCGTATCAAACTGATGTCTCATAAATCTATTGTCAAATTAAAGAAAACTTGATCTAAACAATAGACAAGAATTTTAATGAAGTAAGAACTATTCTTTGGCCGAAGAATTACCATTGAATTTGATGCTGCTCGTCTTCTGGGCACACTTCATGTTTAGTTGATTAGTTTATTATATGTACATTAGTTTTAATTATTTTTAGAACAATAAATGATTTGCAAGCAGTTACTGAAATGCAGAATAAAAATGATTTTTACTCTCAAGTATTATACTTATTGACTTGTTTATAGATACGGGGGTTAGTCTATTTGTTTTTTCATCTAGTTTGTATTGCTGTTAGCTGATACTGTGTGCGGTCTATTGTCGTTTCGTTTTTATCGTTGATTGGTTTAATTGATTATCTAAGTAAGTTGCTTTTGCATTTCAAATTTGTTCATTAGCTTCAATGTCAATGCTGTTGTAAACCAAAAGTTTGGTGTTGTTTTGTGGCTTAGCTATAGCATAAACTTTTATACAGAAATTAAAAAAAAAACAAAATTGATATTTTTTTATCTGGAATTATTTCAACTGCGTTGTGGAGGTCAGATAGGCAGTCGCTACAAGTAAAATAGTGATATTTATTTTCATCCGGTTAGACTGGAAGCTGACTCCAATATAATTGGAAAAGGCTAGACGGATAGTGTGTGAAAACATAATACGTACGTAGCTTTTAACACGTTATCTGCAAATATGTGTGAATGTTCACACTGCGTCTACTTGTGAGACTGAAGAATTTTTCAGCTGCGATGACATTAGTTTTGAATATGTTTAGTCTCCTCTTCATTTTATAAGACTTACCCCCGAATACTAAAACGTCACTCAAAATGTGAGGGCTGCTTAACATTTGAGCAGCTCTTAAACTTTAGATTTTGTATGGTCAAATGTCACTTCTTGAGTCTCTGTTAAATTTAAGTGGGACTTAAATTTTGAGTGATGTTTCAGTATTCGGGGGTTAGTCTCTTATTTAAGGGACTCGACGCGCAAAACCTTTACCACGGTGTATTTAGTACATAATTTTTAATCCTCCATATAAAAGATTTTCGTCGTTGATTAAAATACTAGCTCGTCTCGAGCTAGTCGGACTCGCACACCGAGGGTTCTGTACAAAGCAAAATAAAATAAATGGCAACCCCAAATAAATGGAATTGAATTTGAACTCCTTTTGATTGAGTAGATATGAGATTGATTTTTTTCGCACCATAGACTTGAGTATATGGGTTTAATTTAAATACGATACACCGATGCGTACCCGAGGTAAAGGGTCTTAACAGACAGACGGACTATAAGGGTTCCGTATTTTTCCATTTGAAGTACGTAACCCTAAAAAGAACAGCTGTTAACAAATGGAAGGAAAGGAGGCGTTTGCTCTGCTGTGTGACACGTTACGCTCATAAAAACAAGCTGTTTCCTACAAAACTACAATACGAACGGAGATTTCCAAAAGGAGATTTTAGGGGGCTTCTGAATGATAAACAGAATATACGGTAACCGTTTTTACTTCCGTTTTCCTTCCATCCTGTAACACACCGTCGGCCGGGGTTGTATTGTATTGTATAACGAGCTGGTGTCCGCAACTCCATGTCCAAGGCGCGTATCTTGCGAACGGGTCTACCGGGGTTGTGGGTTGTTCTAAAGAAATACCTTGGCCCCGGCACGCAGAGGGCAGAAAAAGGAACATGGATGGGTTTTAGTCAGTAAATGTCTGACACTCTCTTCCGCTCCGACCAGAAGATTTGGAGAAGTTGTTTGATGACTTTCCATCTACAAAAGGAGAAACCAAAAATTTGTAATTTAACTTAGTCTGCCTATGTACCAGTATTGTACACGTTTAAATAAATAAAATATTCACAACAATAACATCTCCTAAGCTCCAGAACCATTGGAAATGCTTGTAGGGAAACCCTCAGTCATGAAGCCATGACTCAGGGGCCTTGTATTACGTATTCGAAAAAAAAATCTGTTAAACACAATTATTTGTCTGATTAATTTCGAAACGATGGTTTTACCTTCTCTAGTATTGGTGGTGTAAGGTAAACCGTTTCTTTTTTTGGGGATGGGAAATCATCAAATAACTTCCCCCACTCTGGGCGGACCGGGGACGAGTGTCAGACTTGTACTGATTAAACCAACAAACCCACCCATGTTCCTTCTATTGCCCTTTACGTTCCGGGGCTGCGGTATTTCTTTCAAACAACCCGCAACCCCGGAAGGTGAACCGTTTGAAGACACTCAATCCCTTAACTATCGCTTTCAAAGACTTTAAAACTCTATTAAACAGGACCGTGACATCTACATTCACCTGATGATTATGCACGATGATAATAATATCTTTACACCATTAATGTATTTTCATTAAAGGTCATTAAAACCATAAATACTAGTATAACCAGTTTGATCGTGAATAATTTGCTATCAAGCCCACCTTTTTCGTGTCGTAGTTTTCACTATCTACTAAAAGCAATGTCGTTTCTGTACTGCATAAATTATTCTTTGACAGTGTATATGTACAGTCAGTAAAAGAGGTAAGTTCCCATGCTTCGTCAGATGCAGTACAGAAATTTTCTTAAATATCCATTAATGTTTTTGACAGAAACAGCTATATATCATGACTCTGATTACTTATATTTTTTGCTGCCTGTACTTCTGTAGTTTCTATATAGTTCTATTCCCGGCGTACATTTACCGATAGGTGAGATAAAGGTGCCCTTTTGTTAGTTTCTGGGTGAGCTTATTGAAACTAAGCACAAATCCGGAATCCGTTTTCGAGAACTTCTTAATAGATAACAGAAGGCTGTCTATTTAGTTACCTGAAAGTCTCGACTACCAGTCTTACCGAAATGTATGGTATAATCCATTGAGTGGGTTGTGAAAGTCAGATATAAAGTTGTTCCATGTAAAATGGTAACACTTGAAGATGACCCATGCATACTTTGAAAAAGGCTTGAAAATCTACGGAACAAACATTTGAGTATGTGTTGGCCCAGAGGTTAAGATCTCGTCTCTCATGCATGAAGTTGTGGGTTTAAATCAGGGCAAATACCATTTATTGTGCTTTTTAAGTTTGTCTTGGACATCACAGACATAGGAGAAGAAAAAATCGTAAGGAAACCTGGACTTATAATTGACTACCTGCCGCCCGCGTGATATCGAAAAAAAGTATATTATGTGTTATTTTAGACTATAATCTCCCTCTGTGCCAAATTTCATCAAGATCCGTTCAGCCGTTTTGACGTGAAAGGGTAACAAACATCCATACATCCAGACGTCAATACATCCTCACAAACATTCGCATTTATAATATTAGTAGGATATAAGTCTGAAATCGCCAATCCTTCTTGAGCATGCGTGGTCGTCAATGCTCGTGCTTCCTCTGCATGAAAAGAGGCCTTTGCCCAGCCGTGGGACAGTAATATGCTGATACACTACAGTATCTGGACACAGTAGAAACAATCATACAGTCAATAAAAATCTCGATTGCACGCAATAAATTTAATTATCAATTAATGAAGTCTGAAATTCAATCAGCGCCCGCGATCGGTCACTGACCCCGCTTCAGATGCAAATCGTTGTTTCTTTAATATGGTATGCGTACGCGCTCTACATTCGACACTTTTCTCTTGAACTGAATAAATTGTTACATTCTTTTTTTCTGAGAATGTATTGTAAAAGAGATCAAAGTGTTTATGGTCAGGATAATAATTGTATTTATTACTAGCTGGTGCCCGCGGTTTCGCTCGCGTGATATCGAAAAAAAAGTATCTGTAGTAGTAAAGTATATAATCTATCTCTGTGCCAAATTTCATTAAAATCCGTTTATCCGTTTTGACGTGAAAGAGTAACAAACATTCATACATCCATCCATCCTCACAAACATTCGCATTTATAATATTTACTAGCTGTGCCCAGCGGTTTCACCCGCTGCTCAGTTAGGGGCATGAAAAATAGATTTTATCCGATTCTCAGACCTACCCGACATGCACACAAAATTTCGTTCAAATCGGTCCAGCCGTTTTGGAGGAGTATGGGAACATTGTGACACGAGAATTTTATATATTAGATTAGTAGACAAATATGATCTTTGAGTATGAGTTCCTGGGTTTGGTTCCAGGGTTGGGCAAAGTGTTATTGGGTTTTTTCCATTAGGGATTTCTCTGTAGCAGCTATGGAGTCTGGTTGATGGTAATAGGCTCGCCTCTATAACATGGGATTTTAAACATGTGGGTGTACAATTAAGTGCATAACCTATCCCATGGGAAATTACGGACGTGATTTTATGTTTCTATGTATGGACAGACAAAACAGAGAGACATGGGCATCTTTGGAGGAGGCCTTTACCCATATAGGAGTTCTTGCAGACTAAGATACTACACTAGAACTAGGATAAATACAAACCAACTAACAATATTAAGTTAATCATTAAGTTAAAACTAACCATAATATTAACAATTGGAATTAGCGCTAACATTAAACGAAGTATTTAATTATACCTTAATTATAAGAACATTGTATAGTTTGCAGGAAATAAATGGCTTAAAATCAAATACAAAAATATTTCTTCCATACTTTTTAGCCAGCCGTCCATGCTTTTAGGGTATCCTTGAGATTTCTTAGATACAGGGTGGAATTTTTGTAATGCCACCTGAAGGAGAAGTACTCTTAATACTTTAGATAGAAGTTTTACTCAAAGAAAACATTCTTTTATTTTTGAAAAGAAAGTAGTAGTTTTAATTCGCTTGCCGCATACGGTAATCGATTGTTAGGGTCAATAAGGATGAAATCTCTTTAACAAACTTCATGAGTTAAATGAAAGGAAAAGAATAAAATTGTTTTCTTTCTTCTCAAAAATAAAGAAATGTTTTCTTTGAGTAAAATTTTCTATCTAAAGTATTAAGAGTAATTCCCCTTCAGGTGGCATTACAAATTCCACCCTGTATATGTATTTATATTTAAAGTTAGGTAGATGAGCTAGCAGCTAAATAAAGCAGCCGGTCGAGTCGATCTTTAGGTTAAGCCGCACTTGTCTAGTTCAGTCTGTGGATGGGTGCCCACCTGATACATACCGACTTTCTTCCGTGCCTCGGAAAGCACGCTAAGCTATTGGTCCCGGATGTCATTTGTAGATCTTCGACAGTCGGTACAGGTAGTCTGTGTCCCGGGGGTACTGTATAGTGTTACCCAGCACAAATTGGGATTTAGAGGTCCGATAGGCAGTCGCTCCATGTAAAATACTGGTATTCTGCATCCGGTAAGACTGGAAGCCGACCCCAATATAGTTGGGAAAAGGCTAGGCATATGATGATGTTTAAACTTAGGTATGTATGTTTGATGATACAATACGATATTTTTAGTTTGTTTTGTTTTGATCGTAGTGGGCGACTTTCTTGCGACATAAATGGAAACGCGATCTGTGATGACGTAACGGTTTAACATAAAAGAAACTCACGCTTTTTTCATGAAGGTAAGCAGAGTGGTTCTCACATATATATTTTTGTCGTAAAATAGATAGATACCATTCTCCATTTTCCAAACCTATCGCATTTTCAATTGACTGCCAAAAAATAATAAAATAGTTAAAAAAATCCTTTTTCATCCCACCATCTCGGAAAGAGTATTTTTAATCTTCAATATCTGAGTGGAAAAGCCGTTTTTATTCTCTAGAGGATAAAGTAAATTGAATTTAGAACATCGTGTGCACTAAGTTTATGAATTAAAAAATACATTAAACCGATTTACTGCTACCTCTATGGTGCCGAATATTTATCATACAACTTTTTTTTTTATTTGTTAAAAACTCAGACTCGGAACCTTCTTGGTGTTTTTTTAATTTGCTATGTACGCGGTTCTTTACGCGGCATTTTTTCACGTCATTGTTAAACCATAAATTAAAAACAAGAAACTTGAAAACAAGTGAAAAATATTATCCTTACTAATATTATAAAAGCGAAAGTGAGTTTGTTTGTTACCTCTTCACGCTTTAATGGCTAAACCGATTGTGATGAATTTTGGTACATAGATAGTTGGGAACCAGGCGACGGACATAGGCTAATTTTTATTTAAAAAAAATGGGATGTGAGGGAGAAAGAGGGAAGAAAAGGGAAAACTTAGCGTTGCTATTACAAATCAATAAGGCGCAAGGGGAACTGTGTTACCCCAAATTTAACGCGGGCGAAGCCGCGGGCGAAAGCTAGTTTTGTTATAATTTAAAGATTATTCTGTAATACTTTCCTGTCATAATGTAGTAATTAATACCTAAACTGAAATAAAAGTGTACTTACCTATCTTGTGATTTTAAACTTTTTTTTTTGCATTTAGTCATTTCCTCGCTGAGGTGGAATGAAAAGTTACGTGTTGCACTCGAGTGCAAAGATTTTTCACCTCGTGCTCTTTTGATTCCCTCGCTAACGCTCAGGATTCTAATTTTGAATCACTCGCTACGCTCGTGATTCCATTTTAGAATCCTTCGCTTGCTCGGTCATCAAAATTGAACACGCGGTTAAAAAGCAACTTTGCACTCTTGTATAACAAATAACTATTTTACTTCTGTCATTGTTTGTTTTTCATTTGTTTTTGATGATTTTTCCACGACGTGTTAAAAGAATCGAAATCAGAATCTTGCGTTTAAGAGGCTATATTTTAACATTCTCAGTCTTATTTAAAAAATACGATTGTTGTTTTTTTTTAAATCTTTAAAAACAATTAGGGTAACTAACTAAAAAGTATAAGTAACAAAAAGAGGAAAACAATTACCTATGGGGCGTCAAAAAATTCATCTGCATCGCTGTCAATAAGAAAAGTGCCCAGGTATCTGGACACTTTTCCTTTATATTTATTTTTTATTTAAGTTGAAAAATATTCTAACCTAAAATTACAAAGATACTCCAAAAGCAGACGCCACAAATCGGCTGACTTATCAATATCCTGAGTTCTTATCGAACAAAGAAAACGCATTACACTTTACAACCGATTACAAGATATTGTCGAGCTAAAAGGATTTTATTTAACTGGCAATATGACAGCCATTACGGAAATGTTATAACATTTACGATAATTGTTTGATGATGAATTTGCAATTAATATGTCCAATATTGGGCCTGGTTGCGTGGTTCGATGAACTTGTTGATGAGTTTAATACGATAAATTTTACTTAAATACGTCAAAGAGATTTCAATGACTTATAGAGCAGACATTGGGAATTTTTCACATAAAATTTTTGATCCCAAAAAAAAATATTTTGACCCGCGAATAACGAATAAGTATGCGCGTGACCCAAGATAACTATTTGTTACCAACTAGTGATTGGATTAAGATTTTCTTCAAATAAAAAAGATAAAATTTTGAATGCCTGTGTTCTATGAGTTTGGTCGGAAGAGAATCGTTGCGAATTTCCTCAGAAAAAAAAATGGTTATCTTCTTCATTTTGTATAAAATTGAAAATGGATTAGTTCTTCTTAATGTTGGATTCGGGAATAGAGCATGACTTTTTCTTTTCTTTTTATTGAAAACAAAATAACACTTTTCATTCGTCATTTATCGTGTTGGATTTAATAAAACGTTTCTGCAATGAAGAGTTCGTGGTTAAATAATACCAGCCGCTTGGGTTGATCTTTAGGTTAAGCCTCGCTTGCTTAGCTTAGTCTGTGGATGGGTGACCACCCGTTACACACTGAGTTTCCTCCGTGCGTTGGAAAACACTTTAGCAACACTGTTGGTTCTTGTTGTTATTTGTAGATCTTTGACGGTAGTTACAAAAGTTTGATAACCAGTATCGTATTACCCATTACTAACTGGGTTGTGGAGGCAAAATAAGCAGTTGCTCTACAGCATCCAATTAGACTGGAAGCCGACCCCAACATAGTTGGAATGTATTTCAAAGGTATGTTCATTCCATCTTTGGCTAGAAAGGAGATGAAGAATCATAAATATTTAGGGTAAGTTCAGGAGAATGATGACCATAGTGTTGATAATTAAATCCAAAGAATCAAATCAAATCATTTATTTCAATTAGACCATTACAGGCACTTTTGAAAGTCAAGAAACAAAATGAATCTACAGTCCCGGTCACAAGGCATAATAACTTGTGAAAGTACTGCAGTTGAGAGATTAGACTTATTAGACAAAACGCTCTTTTCCAATCACACACAAAGTAAACTCTAGGTTAGTTCAAGGATGAGCCATTAATTATGTATAACTCCAGTACAATCCAGTTTTCTTGCCTAACTGCAGGATGAGGAGGGTCGATAAATCAGTGTATTAGAATTAACTCGCCATCCTACGCGTATGGTAGGAGGAAGGATATCGATTAGTTTGATACTTGTAAGCGTTATGCCGACGAAGTAATTATTGTCTCGTTTAGGGTTCCGTACTTCAAAAGGAAAAAACGGAACGCATTTTTTTTGCGGTTGGGAAATTATCAAATAACTTCTCCTGCTGTGGTGGGAGCGGGGGAAGTCTTAAACCCACCATTTGTTCCGGGGCCACGGTATCTCTTTCGAACAACCCCCAACCCCGGCAGGCGGTGGTTCTGTGCCCCTCTGCTTTGCTGACATCTCTTTGAAGCGCGCGTGGAACACTAACGCGCCATCGACACGGCCTGTCGTCAGTAGACGGATGTACGGTGACTAAAAAAAAAACGGACCCCTTATTTCGAAATTCCAAAACAAAAGCAATTACATTTTGCCCACATTTGAATCGGATCCAAGATCTCGTGCACATGGATGGGCGCAGTTGTATAGATTGTCAATTTTTACTTTGTAGGGGGCTTATTCGTCAACTCGCGCCTCATAAAATTACTACAACAAAAATAGGTAAAATCGGAAAGTGCTAAATCGCGCGCAGTCGCGAGTTGACGAATAAGCCTTGTAGGGTTCTGTATTTCAAAAGGAAAAATCAGAACCATTTGGGATCACTTTGTTGTTCGTCTTGCAAGACCCTTTATCTCGGGAACGCGTGCAAGTATTGATTAAAATTACCTTACTATAAACCGTATACTTAACTCTTTAGTCCCTTGGAGGTGTGTAAAAATAAACCCTCTAAGTTATTATTATATTAAGATATGGCTGTTTAAGTCACAAGTTTGTACAGAACCTTCGGTTTGAGAGTCCGACTGGCATTTGCCCGTTTTTTTGTCTTATAGAAACCTCTGTGAAGTAAGAATGTTTGAAAATTGAAGGGGTGCATTGAACCTATATGAGGGTGATTAGGGTTAGTTCATCAGATGGATATTCAATTATCAGGATCGATACTAGGTCCAAATGACGACACGGTTGGCGCAGTGGCTGAGCGATCGACTGTTGCGCTGCGTGTCGCGGGATCGATCCCCGCACGGAACATATATTTGTATGGCCTACAAATTGTTGTTCCGGGTTTGGCTGTTTGAGTATGTGAGTTTAAATGTTTGTAAACGCACCCACGATACAGGAGAAATCCTAGTGTTGGCCAACGTTTTTTAAAAAAAGAAAAGAAAAGAAATGTGTCTGACTGCTGACTGGTTAACTGGTGGAAACTCCAGGGATGTTGAAAGATATCACTCGCAACAGTAACACGTATGAATTCACTTTATTAAAATTTAATACATTCACTAAGTTCATACGGTCTTGCGTTTATGTACCCTGTCTCTGCATCTGCTTGATAGAGTCTTCCATCTACACTATATTGTTAGTGTCAATATTCTAATTATATGTCTCATGGAACTACTCCACTCAGCACAGTAGCACATGTCCCAAACATCCCGGTGCTTGTTTAAAAAAACTGTAATTGGCGACGCATAGACAAGAAAAAGCGAATGTAAGTATTTGTATTAAAAATAAGACTGTTCCAATTATTTCAGACATGGTGTGAAGATGCCATAATGATAGTTACGCTTTTAAAGGCGTTTCAAGACCCTAAGTAGTTGTTTGCAGCTGTAACATTGTCCAAAGCAGGTGTCCACACTCATTTCACGTCTACAAACCACGCTTTCGATTTCATTGCGTTTTTTCTTCACGCGATCGCTTACCGGAGGCAAATCAAACAGTCATTGTATAAGATATTTACGATTGTTATCGCACAAGGCCAGAAAAAACGAAAAGGTATATAATATGTTGCTCAACATACACCTCTGAAAACAACCTCGTATGCCATGTTATGTTGGTTTATTTTGATGATATATACATATAGCTATGTTACATAGGTTCGCGCATAGATATAAATAACTAGGCGCACAACACAGACAGGTGGTTCAGGTTATATGAACCCGCCGGCTTGGTGTGACCGCGAAATTATTTTCAAGACTACACCAACCTCGAGCGCACACAAACATACAGCGGCGCCCATCCGCACACACGTCTCACTACTAACGTGCGAATGTAGTGGTAGTCGTGAGAAACTTGCTGATCTATTCCAAAACGGCACATACACTAGCCACTTGCGAAAGAAAATGGACTCTAATTACGCGGTTTACTGATTAAATTCGCCGCCGCACCGAAACGTGTTCGCGTCATTTCATTGGCACGATGCGTATGGTAAAGTTGCTATCTTGTTCGTAATGTCCGCGAACGGAGGTACATTCAACTTTTAGCCCAGTAAACTCTCGAAGTTCGTTCACCCACTGCTTGTCAACTGACGTAAAGAGAGTGAGACAGGACAATCGACAGATAGCGGCGTCTCTGTCCGGCGGTATGTTCAAGTTTAGAAGTTTTTATTGAGCGTACGGCTGTCGAAATAGTTTACTTTTGTTTTGGTTATGCTTGCCTAGTACTTTTGACGGTTTACGTTGGCTATATCGATAGATAACGTGACTATGATGTGTTTGCGTCACGTTTCAGTTGTCGATGATCGGAAATTTATACAAAGAAGAGATTTTCAACGGGTTTCACTGGAAAAAGGGTTTGATTGATAAAACCTAAAGTCCGTAGGTACTTAAATTTTTATCATGTACAACTGTGGATAAGAATATACTTACCTAATTTTTATTAAAATACGTGGTGAATATTTCATTAGCTTTGCAAAAGACCGCGATAACTTTTTTTTTACTCTTTTGATAAGCCATAACTGTCTCCTATTTCTCGACGAATTTAAAAGGGTCCCTTTTAAAATCAAAGACGAATTCAAGCTACGTCGCCATAACTGAATTCACCATTACGAAACCACAGCACATGCTGATACGATCCACGAATTTCTATCAACAACGTGACGTTGGTTTCAAAGGTTCAAGGTTTGGCATTCAAACTTTGGAGCGCATATTAACCGTATAGTTCGGTACGGACCCCTTCGGGGGCTCGACATTCAAACCTCCGCTGGCTCGGTACTGGCCCCGAAAGGGGTCGGACATTTAAGTCATATGACCTCCTCATTATTTTTGTAAATATTTTATTTTCTGGTTAAAAAATAATATGGGTGTGCATTCATTAAGATAGTAGAATAAAAATCTCATATGTAAACGTCATTAGAAGTTCTTTAATTATTGAGTAAGTTTCTTAATTATGTCTTATAAAATCCAAATGTGTAAATTACGATCATCGCCATTTTGATGGCAGTGTAGGTCGACGCTAAAAATCATAAAAAAGTAGGTTTTCGGACATTTAAACTCCATATTATTGGGCATAATTAACGTGTCCTTTTATTACGTGAAGAAATCATTCGTAATTGAACTTATATTAGCAGTGGTTATGATACATTTTGAAATCTAAAGTCGAAGTATCGCGCCAATCGTGCTTGTTTACATTTTTCATTCCACATTATATCACACGGACGCGAATAGATTCTATAACAAATGAGACAAATATCATTGCAAATATTATAAATAACATGAACATGCCCAGATCTTATCGTAATTTGCAATAATAGGACCATTAACACGTAATATTCATAACCACTGCTAAATTCACTTTCGAAAATGACGTCCATTTCTTTTTTTTTAATTTTGTGATGTGTAAATGCGATTATTTCAATCGATTATTTTCTTGTAAATGAATCAATTCGAATAATTAAATTAAGGAATATCAGAAATTAATAGATGATAATAAGAATAATTTTGTAATACGTGTAAAATACTATAAATATTGATAATAATATTTATTACGCCACTAAATCGACTCAACAACAAACAGTAGAATCTGATCTATGGCTAAATTCGCGCCAATTTTATTTTCAGATAAAAATTCAAATAAGGAATGCGCTCGCTGTTCGAATTTATATTAAAATGCTCATTTGCTATTTTATTAATAATTTGGTTTTGTACCTACTATTTGAATGTGAATTGCAATTAGAAATAAATAAGGTTGAATATAGAACGACCTTATTATGATCTTGGTCAGTAAAAAAAATCAGCCAAGATAAATTATAATATTTGTTCGACAAAATTGTTTGTAGTATGGTTGGATTAGTTATTTGGAAAGCGTTTTCATTCTTTCCTAAATCATGGCTCGTAGGCCAAAGTGTTCTTGGAGTGGAAGCATTTGGGTAAAAATGGCTTGGAGGGAGACCACAATTGAGATGGAAAAAACCCCGGTACACGACATCAAGAAAACTCCAGGTTCAAAATAGGTTCATTTTGTACCTGGAGTTTTCTTGATGTCGTGTACTGGAGTTTTTTTTTGGAGTGGGAAATCATCAAATAACTTCCCCCGCTCCAGGCGAACCGGGGTGAAGTGTCAGACTTTTACTGACTAATGTCCACCGATCGATGTTCCTTCTTTTACTCGGGGCTGCGGTATCTCTTTCGAACAACCCGCGATCCCGGCAGGACCCTACTGGGGTTGCGGGTTTGACACTCCCCCCCGCTCCGCCCAGAGCGGGGAAAGTGAGGCGCCAAGGCATCCTCACCTACCACCTGACGCAGATCCTCACCGGGCACGAAGGTTTCGGGACGTTCCTGCACATCATCGGGCGGGAAGAAACACCCAGGTGTCACCAATGTGACTATCGCCCGAAGGACACGTTGGTGTACACAGGCAGTCTGCTCTTTTGAGCGGAGCACAGCTCTGTCCTGGAGGAGATGGTGATGTTTGAAGGAGAGAACCTCAAACCAAGCCAGCCACCGCGGGAGACGCTACAGGGATCGGGCGCCGCGAGACGACAACGACTTTTTGTTTAACAGGAGCGGATATTTGATGATTTCCCATCCAAGTGGCGCAAGACCGATATAAATAAGTTCCTAATGAATTCCTGAGAAGTTTATGAGAAGGCCTCTTTAAAATTCCTAAAAAAGTCCTTAAATTCCAAAAATTAGAGATACACTATTTAAAAATACTTTTTAGGGTTCCGTACCTCATAATAAATAACACAACCCAAATATCAAATCTGTGGTGACTTGGAGGGTTGCTTTTTTCACAGCTTCAAGGGATTGAAGCTGTGGAAAAAGCAACCCTCCAAGTCTACGTAGAGAAAAGATATGACCGTTTATGTCGTCAGTTTGTACGGAACCCTTGGTGCGTGAGTCCGACTCGCATTTAGCCGGCCTATTTTTAATAGGCTAAATCGCTTACTGCTACGCAAAGGTCTCCTTATTTGCTAATAAGGAGACCTTTGCGTAGCAAAGTGACCTACAAAATTGGTTGCCGCGAAACCGTTTGATAGCAAATGTGCCTACCAAAACTTGGCGCATAACAAAATAATTAAACCATAACAAAAAAGCACGAGACAAAATGCTGTTGTCTTTCTTTTCTAATCGATATCATAGAAATTTGTACAAATAATATCTATACTAGAGTAATATGCCATCTCCATAGGTAAATTCCTCAATGGTACCAAAACTTTTTTGAAAGTTTACTCTATTACGATTATCGATTAGGTTGAATGCAACTTTTTAATCGTAATAGTTTTACGGTCAGCACTAAGAAATGTCATATTGCAACACATTTTGTAGTATTTTTTGTCGAGATTTGTATCGTGTTTTTTTATTAATTTATATGTAAAATGGCAAAAATAAGAATGCAGATGGAATGTCACTGTTTTTATTTTGTATTTCCGATTTTATTATCAAAGGGTTATCTTATGTATGTGCATTATTTCCAGCGTTTTTAAAGTACCTAATTTTTGGAAGGGTGTAGTAATATGTATTTTACACACATTTTACAATAGATCGACGCTGTTTTATCGACCATAGGAGGTTTTTGGAAATATAAATCTCAAAGTTATCGTATGAAACAGCCGCTGTGACTTATTTTTAATAACAAAATTGAATGCTGTAAATTGATGAAAATTCTTGAATTTCATGACAATTCGCGTCACCCCACCGATTCAGCTGATGTGTCATGTGTCAAAATCCTGTCGTGCAGAGTGGTTAACCATTTTTTGAAAATAGAACATAAAGGGGACGTATTCTGCAACTTTTCTACGACAGCTGTCAACGAAAATTCTAATGTTGTCTTTATTTTTTTACAAAAACGTCCCTCCATAAAGTATTAAGTAATTCTTCTGCAAACATTTACAGGAGCGAGAACAAATGAGCTGTCGTTATTTACGGACTTTTTTGTAAAATGTAAATTCATTGACGTTGATAATGATCAACAAGGCAAGAACATATTACCTATGAGCTGTGTTAGATCTTTTGATAAATTAATTTTATCATTATAATTACCTCATTACAACTTTATTAATTTATGTTCCTTGTTTCCGTAAAACGCACGCACAAGTGTTTATAAATATTATTGTCATTGTTATCTGAAAAAAAAAACATAATATTTATAAAATTAAAATATCTACGTGAAAAAACGATCGACTAGACCCGCATTTTGTTTGTTACCTCTACATTGTCTATGGTCATTTACAAACACACCAAAAAGGTTGCGTACATCACAACTGGAGGTTCACACGTTCAAAGGAATACCGAATTGAGAAATGTTGCCCACGTGAAATCATGTCTTCGAGCACTATCGTGGGTTGACCCCTTCTGTTTTCCGCATTCCTCACAAGATGGGTCGTTTTAGGGACGGAAGTGTTTAAACCCGGGGTTCATAACAATCTGGTTGTGTAAATACCTCATTGTCTATGTTTACTGGGTGGGTGTACCGGTTTTTTATTGTAAATGCGAGCTGAGGTTCATTCAAGCATTGTGATTTGGACATATTCCATTTCCATGATGTCATTATAGAATTTAACTCATTTGACTACGTTTTTGTATAAAATATTAGACTGAAAACTGAACCAAGCATAGTTGGTAAAATGTAAGACAGGTGATCATAGAAAAATTTGAGATTTTTAGTAAAAATGGAAACCACATTGAATTTGCTTCTGGCGAAACAATGTGAACAATATTATTAATAGTTTTACCGTATTTACAGCTCTAATATACACGATACCGAATTACCAATCTTTGATCTATATATCTACTAATATTATAAAGAGGAAAGTTTTTTTTATTTGTTTCATTGTACCGAATAGGCTTCGAAAGTACTGGACAGATTTTCACCAATTATCTATATATATTAACATCATGCTACGGCATTTAGGAGCTGAGCTGCGTTAAAGCCGCTGGTTAAAACCGCTAGTTAATAAAAGCCCAGCCTGTCAAGCTGTGAGCAGTGCTTAAATAATCTTGTAAAAGCTATAAAGTAAAAGGTGTGTCTATCCGTTTATTGCTGAGCAGCATTTACAACAAATTATAATTATAAGTTACGTGTATTAATAATTAACTCCCAACATAATCATCACACGTAACAGTAAGATAACGTTGAAATCTCGATAAAAAAACTATCGTAAACCTACAACAAAAGACCTTATTTTATAATTCACTACTGAGCCATAGACAAACGTCAAACCTCTGTGATAGATTCATTCGACGTTCGAATCGTAAAAATGCCGCCATAAACTCGTAATGTCAGTTAATTAAACGTAATTCCGCGGAGGCGTGGATCATACTGGCGCGCTACGAACTTTTCTACACCTCTTCAATTCTCTATTTTCCTAGTACCTTGCTGGTTAATGTTGGTCTCTGCTTTCTTTTACAATCGACAGCGATTGATGCGTCTCGGCAACCTTTTCAATTAAAAATAACTTTTATCATGTAGGATTAGAATTCAAATTGGTATTTGTAAAAGGAGATTTATAGCTGTCGCTGCAAGAGGCGTACAAAGTTATAAATGCGTGTCTGTAATTAAAGTTTGGTTCAATTTTGTTGTGTGCGGTGAACAATAGACGGTAAATGTAAGTTTGTTTTCTAAGCACGCTTATGACGGCTTTACACATATGGGTTTGCGGATGCTGCGGTGGCCATCCGCGTAATTGTTGGTTTTTGCGATTAAGTGTTAAAGTGCTTTCGCGCAAATAAACAGTATTTGTCTTAGAAATAATAAAGGTGTGTTGAAAGAAAGATTTAGGAGTGTCCTATGTAATTTCATACCTACTATATGCATTAGAGCAACTGTAACATCAACGCAATATAAATTTTCCATTTTGAGATGAGTCAAAGTTTTCCAATAAAAGAATCCACGAAAATTATTTAGTAGTTTTGTAGTAAAATCGTGGCTTTTGACAAAAAACCTATGCTTTTAGGTATATGAATAAACATATATACCTGAACATCCCTAAACCCTTAAAAACTAAAAAAAAAACAAGTCCCTGCGTTGCTCTCATCATAAACGATGATATGCCGAAGAATCCCGACGCATCCCGAAGTGACGCGGTAGGTGGCACCAAGGCACTGACATTAATGACGTAAGTGGAACCTATAAAGCAAATGCCTCCGCGACACGGAATGTCTCAAGAGAAGCGACGAAGCAATCCACGGGCAGACAGGTATCAATTTTGTATGAAGCATTCAATTAAAAGGCAGTTGTTTTAAAAAAAAAAATAAGCAAGAATTTCAAAATGGTGAAGAAAAACATCATAAGGAAACCGCTCTGGATGATCATCAAATGACTCTTCCTGCTCTGGATTGGAGTGCCAGACCTGTACTGTCTAAAACCCTTTCATGTTCCTTCTTTTGCTCCCTTTTTTTGGGGTGGTTAATCATCAAATAACTTCCCCCGCTCTGGGCGGAGCGAGGAGGGAGATATTATACTTGTACTGACTTAAACCCACCCAGGTTCCTTCCACTGCCCTATTTGTTCCGGAGCCGCGGTATCTCTTTCGAACAACCCGCAACCCTGGCAGGCATTGGCCCTGGTAAGCTCCTCTGCTTTGCTGACATCTCTTTGAGGCGCGCGTGGAACACTAACGCGCCGTCGACATGGCCTGTCGTCAACGACGGACGGACAGTATTGGATCCATGGATCCATGTTATGCATCACATTTCATTCCTTCTCACAGTCACACTTTTTAAGCTTAGTAAGGTATAAGTCGGTGTCTTAAACCTTTTTTTTTTGATGCCGTATCGCTGTGGTTGGTGAATTCTCGATAGTGTTAGTTTTTGGATTTTAGCGATAGCCTTTCTTCCTACGCAAAGCAATAATCGCTGCGCTTATGGTTTCCATAATCAAGAAAAACGTTCTCCACGTCATTCTTAAATATTTCCTTTTACCAACACTATTGGGTTTGGCTTCCAGTCTTACCAGATGCAGCTGATTACCAGTACGTTATGGGGCAACTGCCTATCTGACCAGTGACCTACAGAACCTAGTACCACAACATCCACTGCTCGAGCTGTCACACTGCTCAACTCTTTGCTCACTCAGCACATACATCTGGAAATCTTCCATGATAAACCATATGAAATTTGTAAATCCCACTAATATTATAAATGCGAATGTTTGCGAGGATGTATGGATGGATGTTTGTTACTCTTTCACGTCAAAACGGCTGAACGGATCTTGATGAAATTTGGCACGGAGGTAGATTATGGTCCGGAATAACACAGGATACTTTTTTTCGATTTCACGTGTCCGAAGCCAGCTAGTATGTACATATTATTTTTTAAGTTATTGTACGTAATGTTTTTTAAGTATAAGTGTTACGATTTTAGAATATAAGTGTTTTGGTTGGTTTTACTGTTAACTTGTATTCTTTTAAATAAATAATTAATAAATAGTACTGGGTAATACGATACCCTACGTCATTGGAAATGCAATATTCTTGTTGCTCTGGACCATACCTGGGATCATTCTAGTAACCAAAATGTTAAGGCCATTATTTCGGGTCCTATGGTAAAACTTGATTTTTTACCCCAAAGAATCGTTCGATTCCCAGCAATATTTTTGCGTAGTTACGTAATTATTGATGTTGGGAATGCATTGTGGACGAGCTTGTGAAGGGCCTGTTTACGCCTTGTATTTGGTACATAATCTGAGAGAAGCTCGCAAGCATCCACACAACGTATTATGACAACCTGTTGCACTAAGAAGTGGGCAGCGAGACATGTAGGGGGACTTATTATGCCCATGCGCACGTTCAAACATGCAACAATATCTGGGAAGTGATAACCATCTTGTCAACATTTAGGATTCTGGCCGTTGAACTTCTTACATAGTTCATGGTGGAAATGTAGGCACTGTTCACAGTGTCCCAGAGGGGTAAAATAGGTTTTTCTTATTCAAAAGTTAAGAAACGAAAATGGACTGTTTAAATATATCTTCATCACACCTGTAATCCCCGAAAGGTTAAGCAGAGGTGTCCCTAATAGTACCCCCAC
Organism: Ochropleura leucogaster; assembly: GCA_958449745.1. Classification (NCBI taxonomy): domain Eukaryota; kingdom Metazoa; phylum Arthropoda; class Insecta; order Lepidoptera; family Noctuidae; genus Ochropleura; species Ochropleura leucogaster. The sequence continues at coordinate 5,325,863 of OY288223.1, read as the reverse complement.
ATTTCTCCAATTATGTTTAAGTTCCTATGTAATAGGGGCGAGCCTATTGCCGTCAACCGAGCACAAATCCAAACTCCGTGAAATTCCTGATTGAAAATCCAATCACTATAAATTTGAGAACACTCTTATTGAAATGCTTCTTTCATAGTGAATTCAATTTATACTTAATAAATAAGCTAAGGTAAAATCTTAAAGCAAATCTTGAAGTACCTATTTTTAATCATTATAAAAGTGCTACGCGATGTAGAACTTTGCAGGTGACACTGTAATATTAGGTGCTACGAAATTACTACGACGCGTAGACCCACGCAAAATAACCTGTAACTTAAATAAATTATTTCGAACTCCTGCCAAAATGTTCGAAACGTTCCTTACCACAACCATAGCCATCCAAGTTCCATCGCCAACTCGTTTATGCAACAATATAAGAAATGCGATAAGCGTCATGTCACCACTTGAGCGGTCATTGAACTTTTAGCCCAGTGCTGGCAGACGCGCGAGTTAGACGGGTGCAGGAACAACTTGTTTAGAATTATGCGCTCCTGGTAGGGTTGCGACCAAAGTATTAGTATGGAGTGCATAAAATAAAGGATATGAGTGGAAATGCGAGTTTTCACTGAAAGTTTTTCTATGAATATTTAGCAGATGATTTTTATCTTATCTTTGAGGAACTTTAATAACAATAAAAATGTCACCCATCTCTTGATTAAGAAGGGAACTACGGGTGTAATGAGAGAAAAAAGAATTGTGTCATGTGCACGTGGGCGAATATATAAACACCTGCCTAAGTGAGTTGGTATTTTAAACTTGTTTTTAATTTCTTTGACATTTGCCATCCCTGAAGACGGGAGTATCGAACGCAGCATCACGCTCACACAGATAGCCGATGATAAAGTCTAACGATCGCCACTCGATTGTGTCAACTCGATATCATCTGATACATCCTGCTCCCCTGATTACTTATGTCAGTCAATACGGAGACTATGTTTCATTATGTTTGACAGTAAATATATTATGCCAATCATCAATGTCATTTATTTTTGATGATCTTTTATTTGAGAACTGTGAAACGGACCAAAACAAAATAATTGAAATCAGTAATAATAATCTGGCAACACTTTAAGTGACAAATACTTCAATTTCTCTTCCTGATATTTTATTCTTGTTTTTATTCAAAACATTATTTTTAACAGTTTTTATAAATACTTACATCTAAAGTTGCAATAGCTGACCCTCATTTATCGATTTTTAGTGCAAAATGATTTTAATTTTCTCAAATAGAGTCAAAAAGAAAAAATATGACATGAGTGACAAATGTCATTTGTAACATCAAAAACATGATGAAATGAAGATAAAAAGAAAATGTTGACCAGATCAGCTCACGCCAGAAGCGCACGCCATCCACCTCCGGGCTCGTCGCTCAGCTCCGCCTCGCCGCCGCCGGAATCCAGCCTCGTCGTGAGTGCTGTGACACCGGCCGTGGCAGTTGCGTCGAGCTCGAGCGACGAGTATTTTTCCCCGCCCACGACGCCACCACCAGTTCGTCGACGAGGAAGACGCCGGCCGCCGGACGGTTTAGGACCTCGGGGCCCACCGGCCTCTGATAGGGTCCCAGCTCCCGGTGGAAGTGTGCAGCGCATGCGATGGACTCAATCCATCAATGAAAACGTCATGCGCTCATACTATGGGGCTACAGAGGGAGGAAACAACCTGACCGCGTACCGTGTTCGGATGCTCTCTCTGTTTCAGGTGCTTGAGCCAGCTGTCAACGTGTCAGCGCAACGACTGTCGGATCAGGTGCGGGTTATCCAGCGTAATCGTATGTTGGATGACACCGTACTTGATCGCTTACGAACTGAAATGCAGAGTAGCCAAGTCATTACCTCTTCGTCGCAGGCTGTGGTACCACCACAGCCCCACCAACTAGTTAATCGCGTTAACGAGGTAAGTAATGACATGGCTACTAATGTAAGTACCCAGTGCAGTGAGGAAATGAGGAGTACTTTGGAGGGTGCGATTCGAGAATATCGGTACATGTCGCCCGAACTTAGACCACGCTTACCTCGTTTGCCCATGCATAATAAAAATAGGGCGCTAGTGGCTGCTCTGGATTCGCAGTTGTCAAGCTATTTTGACAGCTGCGAGAACCTCACTGATGCTCACTCAATCCTGTATTGTGCGGCTGTAGCGGTGTGTCGTGTAGCTCACGTCAAATTTCCTGATGACAGAGCTACACGACTGAAACTAGCTATACCATTTTGGCAGTGCAGGATTGAGCGGCGTATTGGTGTGGCCAGAGCACTCATTGGCAAACTAACCTGTTTCAGGGAGGGTAACACACGACCTCGAGTGATGCGCTTTGTGAGGCGGGCATTTGTAGGGACTGATATAAGTCCTCCAGACTATATGTCCCGCATCACAGAGCGCATCGACTTCCTGAAACAGAAAGTGTATGCATGGGCAAACCGTATTCGTAGGTATAAGCGGCGGGTGGAACGGTACACTCAGAATCGCACATTCCAAAGTGATGAAAGGTGGGTGTATAGAGCATGGGAGCGACCGGACCAAGGTGTGTCTGGCACGCGCCTACCGGATGATGACGCCATGTGTTTGTTTTGGCGCAGCATCTGGTCGGTGCCTGTCAGTCATACCGAAGGTCAATGGACTCGGGAAGTCGAACGAGCATGCGATCCAATACCAGAAATGGGGGCCCTAACAATCAGCCCCCAAGATGTAGCTTGTGCGGTCCGTCCGTTGCCTAATTGGAAGTCTCCAGGGCCGGACGGACTGCACAACTTCTGGATAAAGTGGTTCCAGAGGTCGCACGTTCGTTTGGCGGCCCTATTCCAGACGGCCTTAGAGTCAGGGTCGTTACCTATGTTTCTGACAACTGGTATAACCCACCTGCTCCATAAATCGGGTAGTACGGCGGAACCCAAAAATTATAGACCAATTACGTGTCTTCCGACACTTTATAAAGTTCTTACATCCATTTTGAGATCTAAAATTACTAAACACATTGATGACAATTCAATCATGTCTGCTTCTCAAAATGGATGTAGGAACGGGTCCCGCGGTACTAAGGAGCTGCTCCTCATTGATATGGCCATTAGTCAACAGGTTCGCCGTTCTCGAAGGCATCTGTCGACATGTTGGATAGACTATAAGAAGGCCTATGACTCCGTGCCACATACATGGCTCATGAGGGTGCTAGAGTTGTATAAAGTTGATGCAACTCTGCGCACCTTTCTGATCTCGTGTATGAGGCAATGGAGTACAGTCCTTCGCTATCCAGGATGTCGGCAGATTCAGAGAAATAGTGAACCGATAAAGATAGAGCGAGGTATATTCCAGGGCGATAGTTTGAGTCCACTTTGGTTCTGCTTAGCCCTGAATCCTCTAAGCACGCTGCTGGAGAATTCAGGTCTGGGCTATCGATTGAGGAGAGGTGGTCAGGTTATATCTCACCTTCTTTACATGGATGACCTGAAACTCTTTGCCCCCAACGATTTGCAGCTGATGGAGCTACTGAAGGTAACTGAAACTTTCAGTAGCGCCATCAGGATGGAATTTGGTGTGGACAAATGTGCGGTCATGCATGTAAAGCGAGGGGAAATTGTGGAATCTGTGGGAACCCAGCTCTCAGATTCCATAAACCTTAGATCCCTCTCAGCAACGGAAACCTACAAGTATTTGGGGATGTCGGAAGCGCTGGGCATCAATGTTGCTGACATGAAGCAATCGTTGAAGGAGCGCTTCTTTGGCCGCCTGAAAAAAGTATTTAATAGTCTTTTATCAGGCGGAAACAAGGTGCGTGCTTTCAACGGTTGGGTCATGCCGGTTTTGATGTACTCTTTCGGCATACTCAAATGGACTCAAACAGAACTGGACGCCCTGGATAGGAAGGTCCGTACATTGTTAACGGCATTTCGTATGCATCACCCACGTTCTTCGGTCATGAGATTGTATATCCCTCGGAGTTGTGGGGGTCGAGGCTTTTTAAACGCCAAGACTCTCCACAATCGCGAGATATGCAGTCTCAGGGAATATTTTCTAGAATCAGACGTGGGAATGCATCGAGATGTGGTTGCAGTGGACAAAGGCCTCACCCCGCTCTCCTTGGCTAAAGAGAACTGGCGCAAACCTGTAGTGCTTGACACTAACGACCGCAAGGAGGTATGGCAGAGTAAGGAGCTTCACGGACGCTTTTTCCGGGCCCTACATGGACCCGATGTAGATCAATCAGCGTCCGTAGCTTGGCTACGTTTCGGGGACCTCTTTGGAGAAACCGAAGGTTTTGTCTGTGCAATTATGGATGAAGTTATGATGACGAATAACTACCGGAGATTTATTGTGAAGGATGGTACGGTTGACATATGTCGGGCATGCCACCGTCCGGGTGAATCAATTCGACACATTATCTCCGGGTGTTCTCGTCTAGCTAACGGAGAGTACTTGCATAGACACAACCTTGTAGCCAGGATTATCCATCAGCAACTTGCTCTAAAGTACAACCTTGTGGAATCGGAAGTGCCGTACTACAGGTATGAGCCCGACCCAGTTCTTGAACATGGCAATATCACATTGTACTGGGATCGCTCCATCATCACTGACAGGACTATTGTTGCTAACAAGCCTGATATAGTGGTGGTGGATCGATCAGAGCGGCGCGCAATGATTGTTGATATAACAGTCCCGCATGATGAGAACCTCGTGAAAGCCGAGAAAGATAAGCAAATCAAGTATATTGACTTGGCTCGCGAGGTTGTCGACATGTGGGACGTGGACTCAGCAATCATTGTGCCGATAGTCGTTACAGCCAATGGCTTAATTGCTAAGAGCCTCGACCAACACCTGAGAAGGCTCTCGTTAGGCAGCTGGATCAAGGGCTTGATACAGAAAGCGGTACTCCTGGACACGGCTCGTATTGTTAGGAGGTTCCTTTCTCTGGAGCCCTGACCGCCGGTAGCTTGGATCCTGTTCCCGATACCGGTGGGCTACTATTTTTATATTTTTAAATGTTTTTTTTTTTTTTTTTGTTTAAGAAATATTTAAAAATGTAATTTTATGTAAAGAAATCAATAAATGGACAAAATAGGTATGTTTCGTTATAAAAAATACCCTACTGAAAACTGCTCATATCAAGTCGTTGAAAATAACTTCTTGCATTTTCTACTTTCCTAGTCAAAAATAGTCAATGTATATTGGCAATCTGTAAAGTCTTACCCATTTTCATACAAATAATTATTTAAATAATGCTGTAATTGTAAGCGAGCCACTAATGCATGACAACCACTTTTCCAACATTGTTTTAGCTTCCCATCTTAGATATTATAAATTGTCAACTTCCCCATTCCTGAGGCAGTAAAACGGTTCTAAACATGGTGCACTTGAAGCAGAATTATGTAGCGACAAGTAACTTAACTGGCTACAGGATTGTAATAACCATTAATATGTAATATCTTGATCAAATAGAACATACATTCTCAGGCCGTGGGGTCAAAAGCTTGCAGGGAAATGGGAAAAGGGGTTATTACAACTAATTCTAGGAATAGCTGGTTAGTTTTCGAATTTTAAAATGGCTTGTCTCATAAAAGTGTCACTTGAGTTTGACAGATGCACAATGCCAAGCACAGACCATAAACAATATTTTTCTTTTATTTCAAACCTTTTTGTTTCACCCAGCCCTAAGTGGTGGTTCCAGACTAGCGCTTGTTTGTATCATAAGGTAATTACTTCTTCAATGGAAGGGATTACCAGATATATCGAGATTTACAACGTCCGGACGGCAACGCGATTGACAGAGATACATAGCGTCTTAGCTAAATTCTACTTTATTCTGCGGAAGCGTTCGGAATGATTTGCTTGACAATTTATTTTATGTAGTGGATTCGTCCATCGATTAAGATTACGACTAATTTACATCCAACTTATTCATCTCAAAAATAAATATGATGGACTTTTCCAATATTAAGTTTTCTCTTGGTTTTGTACTTTGTTAAATACAATAGATGTTTTTGTGTCTAATAACGTGTTTACAAATATGTGATTATTTATGATAATAAGTTGTTTTCAGTTTTCTACAGTATCTGTAGAGGATTTAGTGATAAATCTAAAAAAAAAGGCTTCAACCAACAGAATTTTATTTATAGAACTCAACATATTCAATTTAACACTACCAAGACATCATAACGTAACTGAAAATAAACACCAACTAACAACATAAACATCATTCAACTATTCCATGTAAACTTGTAATAATTTCCAATTTTCTCGCGATTTTCCCGGCGGGTTCACATTAATTGACGCGGGACGGGTTCCGTACATTTGCATCCGTAGTCATTCACCCCGGAACACTGCATGAGGTGGCCAGCATCATGAGCATTGAACAAGGAATGAAATGAATGAATGGAAGACACGCTTTGATCGGGTGAGTCATGAATGTTCCTTGTGGACTCTTTGTTCTACGAAAGTTATGGTGCCTTGGTAACTGGGAGCATGGTTAGTGGATCTTTTCTTAGACTTATTGTATAAAAAATATAAGCAGCGCATTACAAGAAGCTTGCTTTTTTCTTTCAAATCATTCGAAGTTTAGAAGACACAACGAAAAACATTTTAAAAATTGTAAAATCTGCTTTTTGATCGTTATTTGTTTCCATTGCGATGCAATTTACTAAACCACGTTTCATATTGTACGACATGTTCAAAAATGAATGAAAACGTAATTGCATTTGAAAATAAAATAATGCACATAACCTCAAAAATAATTAAAGCATCTGGAGCCAATCAATGGACTGAATTTTATGTGAAATGTAATAAAAGCGCTTCACTAAAATGTAATCATACGCACGCACTGCATGCTACAATAATACATGCGTAGCGCTACGAATCGTAGTAGGGTCTACGAAAACAATGTTGTAGTTTAGGCTACGAAAATAGAGATGAATTTCTACTTTTTTTGCAATCTTCTTAATTACTATGTTTTGTTCTAATAGGTGGGGAAATGTTCAGTATAGTTTTCGGATAAAGGTGCCAATCATATTTTAACCTACGACCCGAACGAGTTATTCTTGGGCTAAACCTGATGATTTTAAAATTACATCAATTATGATTAAACAATCTGCTTGGATATGAAATCTATCAAAAACTCACGAGACATAAATAATATAATGATAAATATTGATACCGTAACAATACATCCTGACACGAAAATTAATCTATATTTACCTTTCGCTATCATTGCAGATAAAATGGTTTTGTTAGTTTTGTCTATGACCTATAAATTTGTGTTATCACGGAAGAGTCTATCGATCGTTCTAATACTAGACCAATAGCAATGTTCTTCGAAGCACTGCTCTCCTGGTAGAGGAAAATTCGCGTGAAAATGTTCATAGAAGTTGTCTAGGTTTGTTTATTTTATTTAATGGGTTTTTCTTGTATTTCTACGGAGTTTTTAAAATATACGGAATCTAACTGTTAGTGAGTGTTTTTATTTAGTGTCAAAACCCTTATTGAAACACTTTTTGTATAGAACTGATATAGAACATCTGGGTATTAGCGTCAAAAAAAGATTCTGTCCTAATTACAATTTAAAAAAGGAACGAAAATATGTCAAAATTTTGTATTCAACGATGCATTTCACTTAACGAACGCGCGTTTTCTTTTGTTTTATTTGTTAAAATGAGATACCCGTTAGTAACAAATTAGTATAATCGATTGTTGACTCGACTCCACAATGAATAATGTCAACTGCCAGACAGAAGTGAGAAGTCATTACGCTTTTATTGAAGAAAAACTCGCACACAATGTCTTTGTACTGTACGCCAGACATTGTCAATGAGTTCAAATTGAACGTAATCATCACGTCATTGATATTAAGTAGTAGAGGACACGTTGCGTTCAAGATATCTCAAGTACCTACTTGCAAATATTTTGTTAGCAAGCAAACGCCATCATCTACAAATTTATACTGAGTTATTATAGCAGTATACATTTATAACTTTTACTTCGCATTTAAACCTTTTGAGCACAGTAATAACGACCCGACACGATTAAATGCGATACTTAATTGTATGAAATACCTTCAGATTCACATCTCAAACATTTTCAATTACTAAGAGCGAAATAACACTAATTATAAAGGCTACATTCACACTTTAAAATATAATCGTTACAATGTCATGCATCCATGAGGAATTTCACAAAGTGTGTGTCTGCTCAGTCGAAATGAATTTTAGGCGCGAATGCCCTTTTTACTTTTCTCGACGCGGAAATGCAAAGACATTTTTAAGAAATGGCCCCGTCAAGCCGGTTGGGTTATTTTAAACTGCATGTAAAAAAAACTCGTACTAAAATGTATGCGCAAACGAGATCCAAGTTACCAGGCTTACATACATTGACGGAGTTCGCCCAGTCATACGAGTCGCAACTACACCGACTCTCATTAAACATATCGCCTACGCGCTCACTCACACCACAGGTCCAATATTAATTGCATCCCCATCTCTTTCTAATTTAACATTTAAATTGAATAAACGTCAAATTGTGTAGCGATTGTGATCGCGCAGGTGTCTCTGATCAAATGATAAATTACAAATTTTTATCATCAATTTGTCTGCGCTTCGATTCCGAGCAAACGTGTCATGAATTCATTGCGGCTGATTGGCTATGTCCGTCTCAGTCTGTCCCAAAAACTGACGCACACAAACAAAAAGTTCGTTCACACGTTAAAAATTTAAACAAAGAATTCGATTTTCGAAAAGCGTTTGGAACGTGTTGATTCTATTCAAAGTCGGAAGTGAGGATCGGGCTCAGTAACGCAAGTGAGTTATCAACATTTCTCACGGTTAGTTTCCACCGGTGTGTGTCGAGTCCATCTTTGTTTCTCGGCTGGTGTTGCCGCGTACGTACGTTATCTGCCGGCGCTGTGTGCGAGAGCTGAGAGCAATGAGACGCAAGCGCTTCCTAGGTTCGTTCAACTTTTAGCCCAGTAAACTCTGGCGAGTGACTATACGTAGCTGTGCTTGTGTAGCCAGTATCTATGGTGTACAATGGGGTAGGCTGCATAGTGGCGCGCATTTAATGCCGTGTTTACACTGTCCCTTTGTTCTGGACGCTTTATACTGTCATTTGCAATTCTATGCTGTATAAATATGCGCTCGTTTGACTATAATAATCATTTCTCAGGAGAAAATGTATCTATTATTGGACACACATTGTAAATATTAGCTATTGACTTTAAATGAATTGCTTCCGGACATATTGTACTCTGAGTTTTACATGTTTTTCTCGGAAATGCATTTACACTTTCATAACATGCATTACTAAAGGAATAAACCAATTAGTATCATTATTTTACACAGAATAGAATAAAATAAGCAGGATTGACTGGTTGATCAATCAAATCTTGAAAACATTACGACTAATGATTCACGGTAAACCAGATTGACCATTACACCGGCTTATCGATACATCTCTAATCATAATATTTCTCGTTCTTAGCAAGCAAAAAGAATTCTCTTTATAAAAAAAAAACTAGCTCATACCCGCGACTTCGCCCGCGTAGTTTGGGAATTGCCCACGGGATCGTAATTTGGGGATAAAAAGTAGAGATCCAGATCCATTCAACTATTGGTTCGTTCAATATCCAGCCAAATTGTCGCATTTATAACACTAACTAGCTGGCACCCGAGGCTTCACCCGCGTGATATCGAAAAAGGTATCCTATTTGATATTCCAGACTATACTCTACCTCTGCGCCAAAGTTCATCAAGATCCGTTCAGCCGTTTTGACGCAAAAGAGTAACAAACATCCAAACATCCATCCATCTTTCCATCCTCACAAACATTCGCATTCATAATATTAGTAGGATAAGTTCAAGCTTCCAAATCAAATAGTTATTTTTTTTAGATATTTTGGTACCCTATTACAATGTTGACGTATTTTTTTTTCGAACACGGTTGGCGCAGTGGCTGAGAGATCGACTGCTGTGCTGCGTGTCGCGGTTACGATCCCCGCACGGAACAAATATTTGTACGGCCTACAGATAGTTGTTCCGGGTTTGGCTGTTTGTGTATGTGAGTTTAAATGTTTGGAACGCACCACGATACCGAATTAATTCTTAGTGTGGGGTAACGTTTTTATAAAGAAAAAAGGAATAACAAGACAGAAAAATAAAGTAGAAGAATAAATAAGAGTCAGGGCTGATTTTTCAATAGTCAAATAACTGTTAACTGACTAAGTATTGGAAAATCAGCCCTCAGACATTTTCGGTGTCTCTGAGCTATGGTTTTTTATTGTTTAAACAACTGGAAAATTGTGGGTATAGTATGTATTATTGTATCTGTCTAAACCATCGAGATTAAAGGTGTGTTTTGTAAGTTATTTTAGTCATCTACAACGTCTAAATATAGTACACTGCTAACGTGAGTGTGAGTTTATTTTATTTAGTCTGTGTTCGACTCCTGCGCATGATTCCGATCACGCGCGCAAACGTTTTGGAAATCAAGCGATACTATTGAAGTGATCGACGTTTTTGTTTTAACTAGAAATCGTAATTGATGGAAATTGTTGAAAGCGTTTAGGAGAATGTTAAATACTGATTTATAATGGAGAATTCATTTGTTACTGACTGAGACAGTGAGAGGCCAGGGGTGGTACCGTCACACTGCCTAGTCATAGATTTGAACATAGAGACCTCTAATTTCTGGGGTTGCGGGTTGTTCGAAAGGCGGGTTCGGAACATAAAGGGCAAAAGGAACATGGGTGGGTTTTAGTCAGTGCCAGACTAACACTCCTCCCTCCCCCGCTCCGGGAGAAGTTATTTAATGATTCATCATCCACAGAAAAAGACCTCTAATTTTAGAATTGTTTAATAAGCAGTCATCATCTGCCTAGCCCTTTCCCAACTATGTTGGGGTCGGCTACTAACCAACTATATTGTTTGATAAGCAGTAACAGAACATAAAGCTCAATAGAAGGAACATGGGTGGGTTTTAGTCAGTACAAGTCTAACACTCGCCCCCGCTCGCTTCGGGTATCGTATTACCTAGTACTAGGTTTTGCAGGTCAGGTTACTCTTAAATGCTGGTATTTAGACTGGACGCTGATCTGAAATATACAGCAGATGTATCTTGTCAAGCTAACCGGAACAATTGAAGTTAGGTAGGGAGTATCTCCATGTACTATACTGGTCTCCAAAGTTGTACTTGGAGTGTGTATTCAATTAGACTGGACGTCAACCCAGCATACTGGCGAAAGACTTTTTTTAATAATGGGAAATCATCAAATGACATCCCCTACTCTGGGCGAAGCGGGTGGAGTCTCAGACCGACTCAGTTACTGACTAAAACCTTCGTTGTATTCTAATTTATGTCATGGCAGTTGAGAAATCCTTCTTCCTACTATTTCCTTACTAATATTATAAAAGCGAAAGTGTGTTTGTTTGTTTGTTACGTCTTCACGCCTAAATGGCTAAACCGATTTAGCCATTTAGGCGTGATTCATTTCGGTTGATGAATTTTGGTACAGAGACAGTTGGGACCCTGGAAAGGGACATAGGCCATTATTCCCAAAAAAAGATTGAGGTATGAGGGAGAAAGAGGGAAGAAAAGGGAAACCTTAGCATTGCTATTACTATAAATAAGACGCAATGGCAAATAATACAGGTAGCAGCTACCTGTAAATCAGGAAAACTGTGTTACCCCTAATTTAACTCTAGCGAAGCCGCGAGCAAAAGCTAGTAATATTATAAACTAGCTGTTCCACGCGGTTTCACCCACGCTGCTCAGCCCCTGTTGGTCGTAGCGTGATGTTATATAGCCTATAGCCTTCCTCAAGAAATGGACTATCCAACACTAAAAGAATTTTTCAATTCTAGACAGTAGTCCCTGAGATTAGCGCGTTCAAACAAACTCTTCAGCTTTATAATATTAGTATAGATATGTATATAATAATATGGATAAATCAGTGGGAACTACTATAAGTGCTAACTACTAGTAATAATCTCAGTAACCTTCTAAATTTAGTTTCTCCATCCATAGGGAAAATACGTAATGTTGTAATACTACGCTATTTTTAACACTACGAGTAATGTAACCAACATAATATATAAGTGTTACTAACAATAATATGAAACATGTGTTTGAATTAAATTTATAATAGGTACACATGTTTTTTTATTATTTATTTAAAGGGCTTTGTCGCGTCTACATTGCCCAAATACACATGTTGTATATTAATACAATTATTATAATAGAACCTAAGCTCAAAGAAAATTAGCTATTATATATTTTATATAATGAATAAGTAGATACATACATTCTTAAAGGAAAGATAGAATAATTTATTGCATAGCATATTTCTATACTGTAGGCATATATTTTTTTCTATTCGTCAATTACACAAGGAATGTTATTCTACTTCTCGATTGCACAGAAAGGAATATAAAAGTTAATAAACTTATCGATTGTCGCATGACACGAATGCGCATTCGTATTCTTTACGGGAACCCTTGGAATTAGTGGCGAATAAAATAAAAAATGGTTAATCTATTCGCAGCTGCGCTACGGAAGGAATATCGAATGATCTTATTGTAATCGATTATTTAATTTTATGTGTTGGTCTGTGGTATTTTTTATGTGTTTTTACGAGTAATTTAAACAATGGTGTCGTCAGAAATAAAATACACGGTATTTAAATATGATAGAGGTTGTATTTTTTTAGTGTTATTATTTCTCTTTCTCGATTTTGCAATCAGTAGTGTGAAAACTGCTTTTCCCAAAACCTTACTAAAATTATAATTCGATTTATCGAAAATCTTATTTGACACATACTTATTCTACTCAGAAATCATTATTTCACTCAAAAATCACACATTATTTTTTTCCATACTGTTCTTCCATTACGAAAAACAGCGCCATCTCTCGTCGAGTAGTAGAACTAATACACTAAATGAAATCGTCATTCCCACAACGTCGAATCTTGGGCGCGTAATAAAGCAATTAAATTGCTAAAGTTAAGAGGAAAGCAATAATTTACTTAGTTTATTGGTTTGTCTGGATTCACATTATAAATCGTTCACCTTTATTCTGATTTAATGTAAAACAGTCATGTGTCAGGTGCGCGGATTGGATTAGTATTGTGAAAATTTATAAAAAATGCCGTAACTCCATTAACTCCGTATGCATGACGAAAATAAGTAATTGAAAAAATTAAAAAAAAATGCGAATTAATCCAATAAGATTGTAGCGTAATTCGACTTAGAATATTTTTGTTCCTTGTAAAACAATTTTAAACTTGTTCACACAAGACAATAAAAGGATTAATATTAACCTAATGAATTTATGATCATTTTATTCTTGAAAATAATTGTTAAAAAAAATAAAGTACTGCACACAAAAAAAGCAATCGGCTTCCAATACGAATCATCGATCGCGAATAGAATCGATACTCGATAGTAATTAGTACAGAATAGGGGTGCGCGGGTCGACGACCCAACTTTTGGCGATCGGACGACACTGGAATCGACAATCGAACGTCTAGCGCTCTAGACCAAGTTTAGACGAACGTATTTTAAATACTCGTTTAGTTTCCTGTAAGTTACAAGTTGTATTTTAAAAACTTGTATATAGATTGCTCTTACAACTTAATTGGGAAAAACTTTGAATTATTACTTCCGCAAAAGAGGCTAGTGATAAGCTTGATAATTTGTTCTTTTTTTAAGTGAATGATTTGCATAAATTGTTCACAATTTTAAAACATACAGGGGTTATTCACGAACTCAGCTTAAGGTTGAGTTATGATTAACGACTGTTTGACGATACAATTTGACGTTTAAACGCCCCTCGTTCATGAATAAACTCCAACACACATACGCACATTTATGACAAAACAGTAATTACACTTAGTATCAAACATTACAAACTCTGAAAGTATGTTCTTATCTAATCTCTTCTGTATCTAAAAGAAAAAAAAAACAGAAAAGCTGTCAACAGCTATTTTGTAATTAGTACACTTAAGAAAAAAAAAGTTTTATTTTATAAAACTTTAACAAAAAAAAGCTTAGTTTTTCGTATGTAAGTTATCGAACGTGTCTGACGAGACTTGTAAACTCGTATTGTATAATTTTCTCGTAAAGCCCTCACTAACATGAATGAGAAATTCATTGACCACACCTGCTACCAAAATTCAATGATATCACTAATAACGAAAGCAAACAAATTCCATTAAAATACATCATTGTCAAGGAAACTTTTGTTACAGTTTCAATATAATTTGATTTATAATTATGCTGTTTACACGCCCTCTCTTTTCCAGCACAAGGAGCAGTTTGACGCATTATGTCAGCAAATACCCGGCACCTGTGCAAGCCACCTTCTCACGGTAGCCTAGCATGCAACCTCACATAAACCATAGACTTACAAAGAGAAATTTTCCCGCATGTCTGAGACGAACTTGGTATCAATCGAGACTCTTAATCATTTCCTCTAACTGGACACCCTGATAATTAGACTTTTTTTTGTAGTTAATTACCAAAAGCAGTCGTCTCTCCGGAGGGGGGGGGGGGGAGCTAGGACGGACGTTGAACTTCGCGAGCGCGAGATAAATCTGCCATAGAGAAAAGCTTAAATCGCAACTTTCGTTACAAGAAAATTTGAACTCTAAAAACGGCTTATAGAGCTGATATTTCGATGCACACGGAAGCGGGATCATTGAGCTTTGTAGCAATTTATTTTGCTAAATCGAAACGTCGGAAGCGGTTCGTTCGTTGACATCCGAATTCCTTCTTTAAGTCAATGAACTAAGAATCTATTTTTATTAAGTAGTGAAAGTGGTAAGGTCGATTGTAGTGTCTTCCTGGTACATATCATATCAATTAAGCGAATTGGTTTGCTAATTTATTAAGTAATCAGGGCAGCTCACTCACGCCTTTAATAATACGTCGTTTGTAATAGTATTGAATTAATAACAGGTACTATTAACACTTTCATTTTGCAGGAAGGATGTAGTATTAATATAAATTAATAAAGTCCATTAATATTGATTTGTGGTGGTGTGATGGGTCGTGTCATTAAATAAAGATAAATGGGTGTTGCTAACCGGGAAAATACTCATTTTATTGTTGTCAGGGGATGTCCTTAAACTTGTCAAAAATTACCAATAGAAGAAAATGCAAGAATATCGTCTACGCACATCTGTAGGTACTTCTAATTATTAAAGTTTTGTTTTATCCTTCTCTTCATAAGTTATTTATAATCTTTAAGAAATAAAGTATTTAAAATCGTAAAATTATCTCTATAAAAACTTATTTTGAAAAAGAAAACCGACATAAAAGCAACATTAAAAATTTGAAAATAACTTTTCTTACGGATATCGGTGGCTTTCTTTGTTTTATTGACTAATACCGCTCCAGCTTCGCACGGTTGCAATGAAGATACTAATATTATACATACAAACGTGTCTCTTGAACCAATCTATCTATTAAAAAAAAAACACATCAAAATCCGTTGAGTAGTTTTATAGATCTAAGCATACATATGGACTGACAGACAGCGGGAAGCGACTTTGTTTTATATATTATATACTAGCTTTTGCCCGCGGCTTCATCCGGGTTAAATTTCATTATAAATTTCCGCGTTTCATCTCTCTTTCTCCCTCAGTTTTTATTCTTTTTAATAAAAAGTTAGCCTATGTCCGTCTCCAGGCTCCCAACTATCTCTGTACCAAAACCCATCAAAGTCGGTTTAGCCATGTAGGCGTGAAGACGTAACAAACAAACAAACAAACTCACTTTCGCTTTTATAATATTAAGTAAGGATATTTACTACTATGTAGTGATTTTGGTGCTGACTTTAGAAAATAAAGTTATTTAATACTAATAACGGTTTTTTTTGTGAGTCTTTTATAAAAGATGTTTGTCGAATACATAACTTCATCCTTTTTTGAAAACAATTTGTGATGGTTTGTTAGGTACCAAACAAAACAAATCAAATCAGCAGGTAGTTCTAAAAAACTTTACCATTGGAGTTTTGAGTGACGCTACCTACCTATGTCTATCCTCAACATTCCTGAAGCTTCCTTTTAGCCCATTTTAAATTTAATAACTACTTTCTTATCTATCCTACCATCCTACTATACTGTACTTACTGTATTATCCAATTTAAGTAGTGTTAGTTACCTAACCATACTCCTCCGAAACGGCTCGACCGATTCTTATGAAATTGTTTATGCATGTTCAGTAAGTCTGAGAATCGGCCAACATCTATTTTTCATACCTCACTCAGCCACTTAGGAGTGAGCAGCGGGGGAAACCGCTGGGCACAGTAAGTATTGTAATAGAAACTTAAAACTTACTAGCCTATATCCGCGGCTTTGTCCGTACGGAGGTTGGTAATTGTTCCAGGGTATCGTAGTACCGGGATAACAACCCTTTGCGTTAATCCAGAAAATAAGCTATATTGATACCAAATTTCAACTTCAACCCTCCCACAGGAGAGCAAAAAATGTTAAGTTTTTCGCTTCCATGGTCTGAGACTTGAGGTCTTGCACTTATTATGTAACACCTTGTATAAGTATGATTGTGAAATATTATTGAATACAAGGCCTTGCATCCTGCTTTACTTAGTAATCTATTTCAGCCCCTCAAAACTACATGGAAAATAATGCTTTATTTGGATTCTGATACTGCTTCTTAGGACCTCGTGGCTAAATTTGACAACACCATTGCCGCAGTGGCTGAGCGATCGACTGCGCTGCGTGTCGCGGGTTCGATCCCGCACGAAACAAATATTTGTATGGCCTGCAGGTATTTGTTTCTGTTTGTGAGTTTAAATGTTTGTAAACGCATCCACGCCTGGTTGATCTTTAAGTTGGTCTGTAGACGAGTGACCAACCATTATACATATACCGAATTTTCTCTGTGTCTCGGAAAGCATGCTAAGCTATTGCTCCCGGCAGTCATTTGTTCTTCTTCGACAGTCGTTAGATAGTCAGGAATCCGAAAGTCTGACAACCACTCTTACTAAAGGGTGTCGTATTAACTCGGTTTTGGAGGTCAGATAGGCAGTGGCTCCATGTGAAATTTTAATTCAGCTTCATCCAGTTACTCCAGTTAGACTGGAAGCTGACTCCAACATAGTTGGGAAAGAGCAGGCAGATGATGACCTTACATATGCACCTCAACATAAATGTATGTGGACCAAACAAACAACTGGTGCCTTCCGAAATTCATATGAAAGATACAAAATAAATAAAACATGGTAACTACAAATATTGTGTAGTCAGATGCGCCGCTGAACGGCACACCTTACTTTACATGACAACAATACTAGGCACTGTTTTCACTGAATAGATGGGTGTTGCCCACAAACAATTATTGTTATTGTGGTTTTCAACTTTGTTTTTTTAAGGTTTGTACCTGGTATATATGACACATATAACACCCGTATATATGAACAAGTCAATGTGATTATGACTTGAGTAAAAGTCATTTTAGAGACACGATTTTTATAAGTTTAATTTTATGTCTTTATGTACAGACGCCTGCACATCAAGCTACTACAATCTGTCAGATTTCTTTGATAGATTTTCGACTTTATTTCTAAAGTATTAGGTTCAAGGTTCATTGGGAAAAAAATGACAGTTTCGGGTAGCTTGCCCTGCTGTCGTCTGTACACACAACGGCAGGTCAACCTATTCTAAACTATTATAACCTGATCTCTCTAATACGGATTGCACGCCGAAGTTGAGAGATCAGGTTAAAATGATTTTTATACGTTGATGTGCCGTCGTGTGTACAATATTCAATGCAGTAAAGAGGAGTAAGAAAACTCAATTCTGAGTTAAGTTCGCCGTTGTACTAAGTTTTTGTATTGCAATTTGTTTGTATAGTAGTATTTAGTAGTAATAGTTATAGAAAATACCTTTGGTTTGTTTAACGAATACAACTTCGTTCAAATTCTACATATTGCATAAAGATGTTTGCAATAATAGTTACATTAAGTAAGTTGTTAGACTTGTACTGACCACCCATGTTCCTTGTATTGCCCTTTATGTTCCGGGGTCGCGGTATCTCTTTCGAACAACCCGCAGCTCCGGCAGGCGGTGGCCCTGGCTAGCCCCTCTGTTTTTCTGAAGACTCTTTAAGGCGCGCGGGGAACACGCACCGTCGATACAGCCTGTCGTCAATAGGATATAGGATGATGAGCTACCGATTGCTCACCGTCCACAGGCCGTCATCTCGGGGTGCCCGACGCCCGGAGCATGTCTCGCGGGACGTCTTGAATCGTTTTCTCGTCGATTTGCGAAAGAGGCGCAACACCGCAAAAAGTGGAAGGAATGGGGGAGGCCTTGCCCAGGAGTTGCAAAAATTTAGGCTGATAAAAAATATGTTGTTCTGTACTCTAGCAACATTATTGTATAGGTGTAATTGTAAAAATATTGTTACTATAAGTTTTTGGTATTGCAACAACCCGCAACCTACTGGTTGTAGGGATACCGCGGAAAGAGATACCGTGGTCCCCGTGGTCCCGAAACATAAAGGGCAAAAGAAGGAACATGGGTGAGTCTGACAACCCCCCCCCCCCGTCCCGCCTAGAACGAAAGAAATTATTTGATTATATCCGTCCTATCCGTCGTATATGCATCCGCAAAAAAATGTTTTTGTAGTATGAGTCTTATGTATTTAGATAGACTAAGAGCATTGAAGCTTTTGAATATTTGCGTTTGATAGCAATACCTGTTGTTGAGATTACTATTGGGACTACAGTGACTCTATTGGTTTCATAAACTCTCTTATAATTGGGCCAAATTTTGTTCAAATTCGTTTAGTAGTTTTTGCGTGAAAGAGTGACACTTTTGAATTTATAATATTACTAGCAACACGCCCAGGCTTCGCACGTGCAATGTAGATACTAAAGTTATACACATAGACCTTTCTCTTGAACCACTGTATCTATTACTAGTAATAGATATAGTGCTAATACTGCTCTAGCAAGTCGACACTTTCCGAATTTAAGTGGTCGTCTCTAAAATACACTGAATAAAACTTGCAAAATATATTCTCTACCGAAATCTAAATGTAAGTCAGTTGTTAGTGAATATCTTCAGGGTTTTACATACGACGAGACTGAAAGACTATTCGCCAGAAATATATAACTATCTATGCGCTATTTTTCACATTTCTTATATCTGCACGTAAACTCATCTCCGTTTAAAAAGTATTTCCATGCATGTTTTTATTTTATTTTTATTTTCAATTTTGATCTTAATCTTATAATTATTATTTAAATTAAATCAAATATTGTTTTATGAATTATAATAATATTACATTTATTTACCAAAAAACAAAACTGTATAATGTATCCAAACTCATATCTGTTTGTTATTCTATATTATTATTGTTATATTGCAAAAATTATGTTAAGTCTAATGTGTAAATCTGTAAGAGGAAGGCGCCGATGTCTGTCACACAGTTTATACTAGCGCAGACATCGCCGTTTACTCTATCTTCTAAATAAGAACATAATTGTGTATATCGTTTTTGAATAGGATAGATGAATTGTACCCACATTTCTGTTAATAAAAAAAATATTATTATTATTAATTATTGCTGAAAACTGCATTAAAATCCGTTGAGTAGTATAAAAGATCTAAGCGAACAGACAGCGAAAGCGACTTAATTTTATACTATGAAAAGATTAAGGATACTGTGACGTTTATAAAAATGGCCAGTGTCACTACTTTTTTTTTATTTGTCTATTTTTTTTTTTATTTTCTTTACACCACATCGCCGAGTGCAGGAAAAAACATTTGTTAATTACAATTTATCTAACACTAACTTACGATCTACTTATTACTAACTGTCACCACTATTTGCTGATGTCCAAAAACGGTGAAAACGTCAGCGTCCCACCTTACCTGAAACATTTACTATCAGAAAAATACAACAAACTGAGAAGTATGCTGTGTCAAAAATATTATTATTAGGTATCAAATTTTTTAATAGATAAATTTTGACATTACCTGATTCTAATTTCAGCAATTCAGATTAATTAAGATTTGCTTTTTTTAAAAACATATTTAAAAAAAAACAGATCTTAATTAAACTGAATTGTTTTGACATTTACTTCCAACAAAATATTTTGACTTCTTTGATTTAATTGTACATATTGCAAAGGAACAACGTAATTATTTATGTTATTTAATTTTTAGTTTAGTATAGAGCAACTTTTTATTTGATTGTAATTCATATAATTTTTATGCCTGTAATAGACTGATCTTAGCGCACTTTTATCTAAATCATGACCTTATATTTCACAAATAAATATTTCTGATTTCTGATAAACCATTTGCTTGTTTCTGACACAGTGTGAACTACGCCTTACTGATGCAGTAACAGTGTATAGATGAAATATTGAATCACGTGTCTTACAACGTGATGCCTAACTGTTGTGAAGGGAAAATAAGGTTATGAACTGAATTAAGTAGTGGAAAGGTTCTAGTGTCAGTTGTTTTTGCTTTTTGAATTTGGAGCATTGACCGAAGTCAAATTGCGACAGTTAGTTGATGCAATGGATCAAGGATAAAGGGATAGCTGCGATGAAATAAACGGGATCTACTGATATGATGATCTGTCTTAACCTACTTAAGGAAGCAAGCGCCAGGGTATCCCGCGAATTTTAATTATTAGAATTCCGTACCTCAAAAGAAAAAATGGAACTCTTGTTTTTTGCAGATTTAAAATCATCAAATAAATTCCCCCGCTCTGGGCGAAGCGCGCGGGAGTGTCAGACTTGTACTAACTAAAACACACCCATGTAAGGAACATGCCTATTGCCCTTTACGTTCCGGGGCCGCGGTATCTCTTTCGAACAACCCTAATAATTTAAGATTTCATTGTTTTTCTTTCATTTAACTTATGAAGTTTGTTAAAGAGATTTCATCCTTATTGAGTCGTTTTCTTTCTAGTTTGGCAAGAAACCTAGATACTCGTATTTTACAAAATATATCATCATTTTTGGCTTTTCAAAGTTTCTAGTTTAGTCCGTTGCTTTTCTCTATGTGCCTAATCGTTTTGGAAAAGGAAGAACGTTGCAATTAAGAATTAATGAATTTAAGCGTATTTGAAATGAGCAAGCTTGTGGCAACTAAATTAGGTATATTTTGCTTACTGAGATTTTCAAGGAGTAAATGATGCCGTGACGTTCGATAGGGAAGAAGAAACCGTGTTGCACCGACCTCAAATAGAATGGGACAAGGGCAGGAAAATGATGATGATGAATGAGATTTTCAATGCTGCATACTGCCAAACGATATACGTATTTCCATTTGATCCGCATCAAATGGACTAGTTTAGTTATCAGTCAAGTATCTTATCATTAAAGTATTTCACATAGTGCATAGTTAACAAAAAAAAAGGGTCAGGTCCATAAAAATCAAACAAAAATCCCTCAAAACGTCAAAAATAGAAAGTCTACCCAATCAGAATCGCAAAAGTCAAGTAAATATTAATGATGTGTTTTCCAGAACATGCTATTAATGCAGACGTATTCTGGTGCATTTATTTTGCGGGTGCCATGTTGGTTTGCGAGTTGCGACGCACGTCGGGTCAACGAGCTATATCTCTGCCAAATAACAACTGAATAACGCATGATGCTCCTGGCGTTAACTGATCTTCATTAATATTCATCATTGTCCTTGTGGGTTTTCTTGCGCTGTTTTGGGTAAAGATGGAAAATGCAGGTTTTTCTACACCATCACACTAATAATTTAAAGATGAACCTTCAGATAGATAGATAGAATATTCTTTATTATGTACACCATACAAGTAAAAAGAATAACACTAGAAAAACTTATAAATAGGGTGACACAATGGGCGGTCTTATCGCTAGAAGCGATTTTTTCAAGACAACCTTTGGATGGATTTAAGAAGAGGAGAAACAGTACTGTAGGTAGTCTGTGGCGTAACATTTTCAAAATTAATTTTCAAACAACCTTTGTGTGTTTGTTAACAATTAATGCTTAAATAAATATAAATATTTTATTTGGTGAGTTAGGTACAGATATTGTCAATTTTAATGAACGCTATGTCTAGCCGGGATCGGCGTACAAATATTTTTGGTTCAAGCATGCTGATTTTAACATATTATTAAATAGAATAAAAATATTCTGATTATATTAAGCGTCTGGTCCGATTTGGATTAACTTTGGTATGTAAAGAGCTTATATATTATACTAGCTGTGCCCAGCGGTTTCAGCCGCTGCTCAGTTAGGGGCATGAAAAATAGATGGTAGCCGATTCTCAGACCTACCCGATATGCACACAAAATTTCGTTCAAATCGGTCCAGCCGTTTTAGAGGAGTATGGGAACGAAAATTGTGACACGAGAATTTTATATATTAGATTCCGGTCTATGAGGGTAGAACCGTAGGGCGTAGCTTGTAGTTTAATAATCAGTAGTTTGAAATTAATTTTGGGTAATAATTCAATTAGGTTCTACGGGGTATCCCACATCGTGGTACCCTTCTATATGTTAAGGATGTACTCAACCTCGCGCACAAACCTTTCAGGAAATATTTTTTCGTGACATAAATTCGGATTTAAAGTTTTATTAAATATATCAAATATTCTGTTAGCCTTTTTCATCCCACTGCTCATGACCTCCAAATCATTTAT
Source organism: Ochropleura leucogaster (assembly GCA_958449745.1). Lineage (NCBI taxonomy): Eukaryota > Metazoa > Arthropoda > Insecta > Lepidoptera > Noctuidae > Ochropleura > Ochropleura leucogaster. The sequence goes on along the minus strand of OY288223.1, from coordinate 5,303,187 downwards.
GGGTAACTAACAACGCCCCAACAAATAACCATAATTAACCTATTTTCTCATCCCGCGGAAGAATTCCACATTTTTCTTGCATCAAAAGTAGCGTAATTGTAATAAATGTATTACCTCGCTGCTTAAATTCAAAATTATTAAAAATATCTATCTCTTTATATACAAAAAAGACACCCAGTATTCGCGCATTATAAATGGTCCAATCAGATTGCTGTCCTTTTCGCATTTACACACTTCGTTTGGCTAACTAATATTTTGATAGGTTCTCCTGTAAAAAAAATATCTTTTCGACATGTGGCTCTTTAGAATTTAAGCAGCCACCTGTTGACGAAAGCCTAATGAGATTTTTTTAATCAACAAAATTGTTTTCGTCATCGCTTTAAATACATACTGAAAACGGAAGCAGTTGTCAGTTGTCTTGTAAAGCGTATTAATTTCCAAGAAAACAACCAATCAACATACATCAATAAACCCATATATTAACGCATGAAACATATTATGCAGGCTGAATATGAAATTTCCTGTGCATGTGTGAAATAAGTTTAAAAGTACAATATGTCAGGGACGGCGGGAAACCCAACTTGCAGTTCAAGGTGGCATAAAATTATTGTAAAAACCTTTTTTTGTCATTCAAGAGACTGCAAATAGGGGATTTTCATATTGCAAATAAGTGCTATGTGGGTATTATTTACAGTAAATTTTTTGCTGTCATTCAAATCTATGGTCCCAATACTATGTGATTGGGATCGAAATATCTCGATTTTCATGTAGCCGGATTAAACTGAACGTTTCGCGATGATTGTGATAATGATGATAATTAGGATTTACTTATTTTATTTCTTCATCAATTTTTAAATGTAAATAGGTCGCAGATGAGAGATTTTTTCCGACTTTCTTAACACTTATCGTTATAATTTGGATAATATACAATATATCTTTATGAATTGTAGCTTATGTGTTATTCTGATATGTAAGCTATATTATTGTGAAGTTTCTTCAAAGGGTGAGGGTACGTTATGATGTCTATCAGCAATCTAACCAACAACCTGAAATAGCCTGTACTAGCTTCCGCTGGCGACTTCGTCCGCGTGGCGTAGTTACTTTGGGCTTACGCTAACTTTAACCTGTGTGATGATCGAAAAAAATATCTTTCTCTCCCCTTTTCTTCCCTCTTTCTCCCACTTTTTTTAGCCTATGTCCGTCTCCAGGGTCCCAACTATATTTGTACTTACCTAAATTCATCAAAATCGGTTTGGCGTGAAGACGTAACAAACAAACAAGGTAAGGATGATATGGGAACCGGCCACGAGTTAATAAACATACTGATTCATCTGTCATCATTGAAGCGAGTAATCAAAACTGATTAGCAAGTTCGTCGAACTGTCACGTTGCAGTCGCCATGCAATCGAACTTAATGTATGAAAAGCAATTTATTAAAACATTGAGCTATACAGGGTGGCCAGTTGATAGGCGTCCAAAGAAAAAAATTAGATGCCTTACGCTAAGGGGTACCCGAATTACCCCCATGTATGTTCCGCGATTATTTGTAGTTTAGGAGCTAGAATTTTTTTAAGTACTTTTTCCAAAATATTCACCTAGCATTGGTTTTTATTTTTTATGTCTTTATTCCTATCATTTTTAGATATTCTTTTTTGTGGAATCTATTAGCGATAGCAATAGCTACCATGCAAAAAAAAATCCGTTTGCCTAGACATTGTAGAACTTACCACAAAATTAGTCCAAAGTTCAAAATTACCATTAGAGTTCGATAATCAAAAATGTTCAGAGCTTAAAAAAAAATAAGTGAGGGGTGCCAGAGGTTTCTAAATGATCTTAAAAACTTCTATGAACCTTCAACAGACAAAATCGGTAAAAAAATATAGAGCTTGATCGGGGATTATTTCCTGTAATTAGCGTTGATAGCAATAAAGGTATTTTTACAGTTATTGTTATAATTTGGGATTTCTTTATTTTTGCCACTTTTATGATAAAAAAATACGGTAGATAGTATACAAATTTTATTAAAACACGTTACAAAAGGTTTTCAAAGTGCCGCCTTACCACAGAAATGCACAATCTACATCTACGGAGGAAATTGTATTTTAGTTGTAAACCATGTCTCGTCTCAGTGTTAAGTTAACGTCTGACAGCAAAATTGGTAATTCTTCAAGAACTCTTTGTAGGTGGCTCCATCGAGCTTGGACAGCGGTCTGGCTATGGATTCTCCATAGTCCGCTATCGAGAATCCTCATTCCGTAAGACCATCAAATTTTCAACACCGCTTCGTTACAAAAGGTTTTCAAAGTGCCGCCTTACCACAGAAATGCACAATCTACATCTACGGAGGAAATTGTCTTATAGTTGTCTAAAGGCTTCTCTGTTACTTCTTACAACATTTCCCGCTTCTTCAATTTTCCGTTTTAGCTCTTCCTCATTGTTAGTGTCCCGTGCGTACCATCACGAGTCTGGACGGCAGCTCGAATGGTGGTGGTAAACTAATTGGTAGTTCACCGTTGAGAACGCCGGACCACATTTTCACACTGAAGCGGTGTTGAAAATTTGATGGTGTTACGGAATGAGGATTCTCGATAGCGGACTATGGAGAATCCATAGCCAGACCGCTGTCCAAGCTCAATGGAGCCACCTACAAAGAGTTCTTGAAGAATTACCAATTTTGCTGTCAGACGTTAACTTAACACTGAGACGAGACATGGTTTACAACTAAAAGACAATTTCCTCCGTAGATGTAGATTGTGCATTTCTGTGGTAAGGCGGCACTTTGAAAACCTTTTGTAACGTGTTTTAATAAAATTTGTATACTATCTACCGTATTTTTTTATCATAAAAGTGGCAAAAATAAAGAAATCCCAAATTATAACAATAACTGTAAAAATACCTTTATTGTTATCAACGCTAATTACAGGAAATAATCCCCGATCAAGCTCTATATTTTTTTACCGATTTTGTCTGTTGAAGGTTCATAGAAGTTTTTAAGATCATTTAGAAACCTCTGGCACCCCTCACTTATTTTTTTTTAAGCTCTGAACATTTTTGATTATCGAACTCTAATGGTAATTTTGAACTTTGGACTAATTTTGTGGTAAGTTCTACAATGTCTAGGCAAACGGATTTTTTTTGCATGGTAGCTATTGCTATCGCTAATAGATTCCACAAAAAAGAATATCTAAAAATGATAGGAATAAAGACATAAAAAATAAAAACCAATGCTAGGTGAATATTTTGGAAAAAGTACTTAAAAAAATTCTAGCTCCTAAACTACAAATAATCGCGGAACATACATGGGGGTAATTCGGGTACCCCTTAGCATAAGGCACCTAATTTTTTTCTTTGGACGCCTATCAACTGGCCACCCTGTATAATAAGTATCTAGTACAGTTTTATGTCTATGGTCAAATAATCTTTTTGAAAAGATTTGATATTCAGTTTACTCTATAATAATAGATATAATTTAATAAAATATACTAGTCTATGCCAATATTATGAAGAGGAAAGATTTTTTTGTTTGTTGGATAACAATATATTTATTCAAAGATCAAAAAATTGGTACAACAAATACAATTTAAATTTGAGCAATAATCTAAGTATAGCATAATTCGATGCTTGCACTAGGTTAAATGTTTGTATCGAATAGGCTCCAGGAAGGTTCAAAAAACGACAAAACCCACTGACGTATCAATGGTACATACATATATACTTTGCCATTTTGCAATAGAAAACGAATTTGGCAAAAGAAAACGAACCTACAAAAAAAGAACAGGTCACATTTTCAAATTAAGGAAAATTTCGAACACGTTCAAATCCACGTGTTCTAAATGAAGCAATCCCTTGACAAACTTTAAAAACAAAGTAGGTATGAATTTCTTTACCTCGTTCCCTTTTGACACGTGGTTTAGAAAACGTGTTTTGGCTTGTGACAATTTATTTACGGATTAAGTTTTAGTTTTTTATATGGCTTCAGAAAAGTTGTTCTAAGAGGTACAGGAAAAAATATAGTTAATTGTTTGAAAAATTTAACCCTTACTTTTGGGGTGGGAAATCATCAAATAACTTCCCCAGCGCCCCGCTCTGTCCAGAGCGGGGCTCTGGGCAGAGCGGGGCGGAGTGTCAGACTTTTACTGACTAAAACCCACCCATGTTCCTTCTATTTCCCTTTACGTTCCGGGGCCGCGGTATCTCTTTCGAACAACCCGCAACCCCGGAAACCCTTATACCCCTTATTGGATCATTTCGTTGTCCGTCTGTCTATCAAAACCCTTTATCTTTGGAATGCGTGAAGATATGGAGTTGACACCATTTATTCAAGCCTGTGGACCATTTGTGCTGTGAAAAATCAACCCTCTAAATCTACTCAGTCAAAAGTTATGTCGCAAGTTTGTACGGAACCCTCGGTGAACCCTCCTAATCTTTTGGTGATGTGTTAAAGAATGTTTGTTTATATTACTTTAAATTATTCATTTACGAAATTCTAAGAATGAAGGGAACATCTTAAAAGTGATTTAATAATGCTCAGTCAATGTATTGTTACATTGTGACCCTTTTAATGGTAATCACTGTCGCAATTTAATGCGTGACTCGCTGTCAACAAAACAGGAGTCTTTGACCTGTTCATTAGTCAATGGTTTGATGTAAACAGAAACCAGAATTAACAAAAAGTGACGTGATAGATTTCAATTTTCATTCCAATTTTCAAATTTGGATTAATGACATCTTAAAAAAAAACAGTGACTTTTCACATGTCACAGTGACACATGAACATTTTTTTTTTCTTCTCTGGCAATTGAGCCGATGTCGACTATTCTGCCAGCGTCGTGTGGTGAACACAAAATGTTTTTTCAAAAACTAGTTAAAAATGAATAAACAAAAACAAATGTTAACCAGCTATAAATGGATAACGATGGTGCATCATCCTATTATATTTATTATATTTTTTTCAGTTTTTTCAGCTTACTACGTATTACGTTTTTAAAATGTATTTTTTAGTTTATTTCATATGTATCTGTGTAAAAGTATCTGTAGATGTATTTACGTTTTCGAAAATAAATAGTTTTATAATAATATATAGTTTTTGTACCCTATCACAATGTTGTCGTATTATAACCAAAGATAGAGAGGGCCTTATGATATTAGGTCTGCCTATGTATGTACCACTATTATACATGAAGTTTAAACAAATAAATTACTTTAATGAGGTTGTCTGTACACCATGTCAGTTGTCTTCTCCCATTTTTCCTGTCTGTTGTGTCCACTTCAGCGCTGTCTGCCCCATCTTCCATATAGTCTATGGTATATAAGTATGTCCCAACCACTTCCACTTTTTTTAATATCACTTATGCTATTATACATTACACCGTCTGCATTGGTTTATTTTTTACTTCATACAACACTAAACATTCCACAAAACCCTACTTTACATTATTTTTAAAATAAGAAATAGTCTTTCACAATAATATGCTTTCTTGAACAGGAAGTTCGTTCTACCGCTGTCCCTGACCTTTTGAATTTATTTTACAAATGGAGAAATTCTTCGATTCAGACTGTAATTAATTTAAATAGGGAAAATCGAAAAAAATATTTTTTCAGTACTTGTGTGTGTGTAACAGAATCTTCGAGTATTTTAGATTATTCAATCATAAGGGATCAATGACAAAGGTATACCCCATAAAAGTTACGTGAAACATCACACGTTGCTGTATTTTTTCGCAACAAGTGATGTCACAAAAATTTTAATGGGCTATATCTTTGTAATTTTTGGTCTAATTTACAAATAAAAAATACGTGTCCCTTATTTTTGAAAAACCCTATTGTAAGTGTGGTGTACTATTAGGTTCGACTCTGTCTTACCCATCTGGGGTTACAGGCGTGATATTCTGTTATCTAACTACATTTGTTTGGTATTTTATAAATAGTGGATTTGTTAAAAGTTGTAAAATTGAATCTTTACAAAACAGACAGATAAAACAAAAAGTACAATACATTTGGCAAACACAATAACAATATTTTGAAGATTTATAAGGACGACGATTATAAAAAAAAGCTATGTATGCACCGCCAACAGTTATTCAAAGTAATTCTAAAGTTCAAGAGCCCCTTCCATTTCCCAGCAGAAAATTCTTTACATCCGTATTATGAATAGCCAGGAAACAGAACTCTTCATAAATTTTCCTTCACCTTGAGTTTTTTTCTAAGGTACTTTGCAAGTCCAAGTAAGTCGATTCGCTTGAATTTGTATCCGAACTACAAGGACACTAAGCCTTTATAAAGCCCAATTTGTTCTTGCAAACCAATTAAAAAAGTATTTTACTTTCGTTGTTATGCATTTTTCTGGAATGCGGACACAATTATTTTTTCACAATTCAGCAAAACCTGTCCTTTGCGGATGTACTAAGTAACAAAGGAGGTATTTCCATTTTGTTTATGGTATAAAATAACACTAGGAGGTGCAATTTTTATGGCGCCATGAGGAAAACATAAAGGGACAAACATTAAATAGATTTTGACGATTGCGGCAATGTTCATGTTGTTTTATTGTCGATTTAAGATCCTGACTCTGGATGACAGGACGTTGTCTTTGCTTTGTGTAAATATGTTTTATGTGCCGAAAGGTTACATGTAAATAAAGGCTGTCTGTGGTGATTCTAAGAGATTTTTTGTTTTGTTTTTAGTGTGTTTTCTGGTGCATAGAATCTTTGATTTTCCGCTTCAATTTTCTACGATGGAAATTAAAATTAATTGATGCATTTTTTTTTGAATGTCATGGATGAAATTGCCAAACAAAGTTTACAAAACGCAATCTTTTATTGATAACTGCCAAATACGACTGCAAAAAACCCCTTCTTTAAGAAAAAAAGGGAAACACAAAAATTGCCTGTCCCGAACAAGTACCAGGCTCGCAAAAATAACAGGGAGTTTGTATATATAAAACAAGCCTACTAAAAACTGGTTGCACAATCCGGAACCATTCCCGGTGGGCCAACGTGGGGCCTCCATATTTTATACGGGTAACTACAGATTAGCGATAATTACTCATAATTATCAGAAACGGAATTTATTTTTTACTGAAGTTATTCAGTAAGTGTCTCTTTGGTCTAGTGGACGCAATCGCGACGACTGAGCATGTGTTTTTGGCTTCGATTCCCTGGTCGGGCAGTGTTATTGGGTTTTTACTTCAGGATTTTTTAGGTAGGAGCCACGGAGACGATTTGTGCCCGGTTGATAGCAACAGGCTACCCCTTTTTATGTGGGGCTTTAAACATAACATATATGGGTGTTTTATTAGGTAAACCTTTTTTTGTGGTTGGGAAACCCTTACTTCCTTACTAATATTATAAAAGCGAAAGTGAGTTTGTTAATTTGTTTGTTACGTCTTCACGCCCTAATGCCAAAACCTATTTTGATGATTTTGGTGCAGAGATAGTTGGGACCCTGGAAACGGACACGATTTAAAAAAAAAAGATTGAGATATGAGGGACAAAGAGGGAAGAAAGGGGAAAACTTAGCTTTGCTATTACAATAAATAAGGCGCAAGGGCAAAAACTGCAGGTAGCAGGTACCTGCAAATCAGGAAAGGGGAACTGTGTGACCCCGAATTTAACGCGAGCGAAGCTGCGGGCAAAAGCTAGTATAATATATTTTTTTAAACTTTGCCCGACACTAGTAATTACTACTGTATAAATTAAGTAATTATTTAGTATTTATTTCTGTACAAGTGATTTGTAATCTTTAGAAATAAATGTATACCTTGCATATGAAAATTTATTTCAGACGGTTCTGTAAATTAAATATCAGTATTACAGCTGGTTACATACATACTGCAGATGGTCAACGACTCCTTCCATCACAGTTATCTGTACAGTTATATAGTTTTCAGGTTTACCGCGATAGAATAACTGAATTAATTTTCTGGCTTAAACTAAAGATCGACCCGAGCGGCTGTTACTGTTTAACCACAAACTCATCATAGTTATATAGTTTTCAGGTTTATAGCGTTAGAACTACTGAATTAATTTTCTGGCTTAACCTTAAGTTCTCCCCGAGCGGCTGTTATTGTTTAACCACAAACTCATCATAGTTATATAGTTTTCAGGTTTATAGCGTTAGAACTACTGAATTAATTTTCTGGCTTAACCTTAAGTTCGCCCCGAGCGGCTGTTATTGTTTAACCACAAACTCATCATAGTTATATAGTTTTCAGGTTTATAGCGTCAGAATGACCGAATTAATTTTCTGGCTTAACCTTAAGATACAATAAATAAATAAATATCTTGGGACAACTCACACACGGCTATCTGATCCCAAGCTAAGCAGAGCTTGTGTTATGGTAACCAGACAACTGATATACATACTTATATAATGTATAAATGCATACATATTAAGATAAATCACACCCAGACACAGAACAAACAATCATGCTCATCACACAAAGTTTGTCCTGGGTGGGAATCGAACCCACGACCTCCGCCTCAGCAGTCAGGGCCACTAACCACTGGACCAACAGGCCCGTCAAAGATCGACCCGAGCGGCTGTTACTGTTTAACCACAAACTCATCATACTTATATAGTTTTCAGGTTTCCAGCGCTAGAATTACTGAATTAATTTTCTGGCTTAACCTTAAGATCGACCCTAGCGGCTGTAATTATTTGACCACAAACTCATAATTTCTGAAAAATAGTTTGAAAAGTAAAAAGTTTTCTTCCGCTGAACTATTGAAAGGTCGATGTAAACTGAAAAAAGGTAAATAAAAAAAGTGTGTGTGTCAGCTCCGACGCACGACTGGAGTTTACTCCTTAAGTACGAGTATCTAACCATACGCAAAAAGACTTTATTCAACTGAAAAAAGATTAATATCACATGAAAGGGTAAATTCACAAATTAATGAAAAATATAGCAATATAAATACATCGACACTGATAGAAAACAAGCCCAATAACATATAGTATATGTACGTCTTAATACACTCACAGCCAAATTAGAAAGTTGCGCACTAAAGGTGCGCACCAAAAACGTGACACATTTTCGTTACTTTAGTAGGTTTTACCCCTCGGATTTTTCTCATACCAGGCGCCTTATATATGAAAATCGATTCTTAAGGAGTAAACTCCAAAAAAAAAACAATTAAAACCAGTGTTATCGCACTATGATACTGAATCTTTCATGACCACCTAGGCTTTATAATCTCCTAGTCAGTGACGCTCTTGAATACATTTTTCAGGTTGTTGACTGTAGCGTTGATATTTTATGTAGGCGCTGAATGGTTCCATTTATTTGGTATTTTTTCAGTTGTTTTTGTGTTAAGGATGGCAGATGTTACTGAAAATGTAATATATTAATGTTTTGGTTGAATAAGGAGCTACCTACAGCTGGGCTAGTTACCTAAGTGCTGTTCTGTAAATTCAAAATGGCTATGATGTACTCTCAATAAAAGCGATAAGTATCCAGATACTTATCGCTTTTATTGAGAGTACATCATATTTTTTCAGATAAAGTTGAAATTGTCATTAAAATCCATTAAATTTAAATTTATTTGATAGAAAACAATCAGTCTTTAAAAAAATGAGTTTTCTGCTATCTTTAAATACAGGCCACGGCTTCGTTTAGGCACTAGGCTCCCACATATGAACATTAGATGCTTATTGCAATGCAAGTGTTATTTGTGTGAGGAAAAATAATGCTTTTTGAAGTTGAAAACGTCCATCGGTTTCTGAGAAAAAATCAACCATATCTGACGAGGCTGATTCCTTTTCTCTTTTAGTGACTGTACATCAAACGTAGCCTAGGTTGGGTTTAGCCATAGATCATAGTAGACGAAGTGGCTATAGATGGTAATAGCTGATCTTCTTTTTTCAAGCTTCCAAACCATCTGATAGGGACAGTATTTCCTGCCAGGGTTGTGGGTTGTTCGAAAGAGATACAGCGGCCCCGGAATGTGAACGGCAATAAAAGGAACATGGGTGGGTTTTAGCCAGTACAAGTCTGAAACTCCCACGCTCCGCCCACTGTTCCGGGGCCGCGCTTTCTCTTTCGAAAAACGATGGTGGCTTTGGCAGGTTTCCCTGGTCTGGTAGGTCCTCTCTGCTTGATAACAACGCTTGCTCAAGGTTTTTTATACTAAAGTTGAGATTGCTTAATAAAAATTAAGCAGCCCTAAATGTTATTTGGGCACGAGACGTGTAGGTTATGCTGCTATTTTAAATGTTTCCAATGTGTGTCTGGACAACGCAAATTCGGGTGAAAAAATAAGCAGTTTATCAACAACTGCTCGTTCGAATAACGATCTAATTGGAATAATTGAATTATTTATGATGCTGTACATATACACGCTGATTTTCTCTTACGGGGTGATCTGAATATTGTCGAAATTTGGCAACACAAAAAGAAAAATAAAGTGATACAGTCTTATCGCTTTTAAGGATAAGACCACTCATTGTGTCACCCTATTTATAAGTTGTATACTGTTATTCTTGTAATTTGTATGGTGTACTTAATAAAGAATATTCTATCTATCTATCTATACAGTGTATGAAAATGTGTTTTGGTAGAACATTTGCCGCCTTTTTTTTCCCGATGGGAAATCATCAGATAACTTCCCCCGCTCTTAGTATCACACTTGTACAGGCTGAAACCCACCAATGTTCCTTCTACTGCCCTTTATGTTCCGGGGCCGCGGTATCTCTTTCGAACAACCCGCAACCCTGGCAGGCGGTGGCCTTGGCAGGCCCCACTGCTTTGACATCTCAAGAAAGCCCGCGTGGTGCTTTACACTACGATTTACGCCATCGCTTTTCACTGGCCAACAGAGCTGAAAGTTGAAGCAATTTAATGGGAATAAAGTTGCCATCTAGTGCTATGGCTCCAGGACTGGAGAGACCTCCGATATCATAGAACGTGAATTCTAATTTAGTTCTGTTGATTTTTAAGACAAGGTTCTCTAGCTTATGTTACCACTTTGCCAATCTGCTCTGAATCTCAGGTCCATCTTCACCGACAAGAACAATATCGTCGGAACTAATATACCTGTCGGCCTGAAACACAGGTTTTCATAAACCTAGATCAGGCAGGTCTAAATATTAGTTAGAATTAATTTTCCTCTATGACGATTAATGTTAATTATAGTTTTACTTATACTTGAATAAATTATTATTATTATACCGTTATGAAATAAAACAAAAATTCGAAGGGCCTTTCGGCAGAATAATCCAACGTTTTGCAAAAAACTCTTATTATTCAACCTTCTTACAAACACATGAGAATAATCTGTTCTGCACTCGTCTAAATTTTATTTATACTTGATTTAAGTACATAATGCACATTAATCTGTAAGTTTTGTCAGCATTTTATAGTGCATTATTTATGACTCTTGAAACGGGATTTATACCACGTTAAGTTTGTTTGTTTATCCCATTTCAAATGTTAGTGACTGTGTCAGTTTTTTAATGATAACGTGTGTTGCGTTTGTTTGGTAAACTTTGTGTTCGTATAGTATAAATTACCTAAAAATGTATTCAGACTCGTTCCTGATAAATTGTCTAGAAGTTTAGAAAAGGCATAACACCGAGAGAGAATAAAAAGAATAGGGGAGGCCTTTGGCCCGCAGTGGCATTAACTACTTAGATTTAAAAAAAAATAACAGTTCACTTTTTTACTTCATGCTCTTATTTCATCATAATTTTCCTGCCCTTGTCCAATTCTATTTGGGGTCGGCGCAACACGTTTTCTTCTTCCATTCTCTCTTGTCAGACGTCACGGCGTCATTCACCCCTTTCTCCTTCATATCGTTCCTTACACAATCCATCCATCTTTTATTTGGCCTTCCTCTCCCTCTTCATTCATCAAAATTCATATCTGTCACTGTTTTGGTCACTTGCACATGCTCTTCGTAGGGACGAATTGCATGTGCAAGGAAAAATTGAAAGGAAGTCGATTGTCTTGGTATGGAAATGTTATAAGGCCCTGCTCATTGTACTTTCTCTAATATACTCATTCCTTACTTTATCCGTTCTTGTCACTCCACACCCACACATTCATTTCAACATCCACACATTCACATCTCCACTATATGCAATCGCTTTTCATCTATCTTCTTTACAGCCAAGCAATCTGTAACCCATACAGTACGACTTCATGCTCTCGTCATTATATTATTCATTAATTTATCATTTTTTATACTTAGTTATCTTATCTTAGTTATTTTTTATATATTATATATATATATTATATTTGTAAAAAATGCTGATCTTCCGTGAAACTTATTGCCTTTATACCGACGAATATTCGATCAGCATCACTTGAAAAACATTTCTTCACAATAATTTGGAAAAACATGTAAACAAACCTACTTTCCCAGACGGAGTCAACTGCAAAGCTATATCACAAATAGGCACGGCAAGCATGCATTATGTAAGCATCATGTACCTAAACAGGTCAAAAACATTTGAATTTGATAAGTTTCTTGCGAAAGGAACCTTCGTGGAGTCATATTTATTCAGTCCCATGCTGGAGTCAATATACTAGGAGATAATGGGGCCAGGGAGGTGTAAATAGGTGGATCATACGTGACTTCGATCACGTAGATGTGAATGATTCATCAAGATGGGATCAAGGGACTGAAATGTCCTAAATACGTGTAAGCACTTGAACCTGATTAGGAGCGAACGAGTGTTTTCTTTATTGGTATATTGGGAATAGAAAAAAGAGTCACACGGAAATCTGAAAGTTATTTTTAGTAGTTTTACGCAGATTATTTGCGGAGTGTTTAATAAAAAAAAGCAAGAAGTTACCATGCTATGCAGATACAGTTGAAATATTCTGAAAAATCCGTGGTTATTTTCGAACAACGTTAATTTTATTTGAACAATACAGTACATTGAATTAACTAAACTTGTGTCGACGACGTCCATTGGTTTTAAGAAAAAATCAACTGTACATAACAAGTCTGGTTGCTTACCTCTTTTGTTGACCGTACCACATAAACTATTATTATAGAATACGATGTTTCTATATTGTTCAACCAATCAAAATAGATAATGTTTGTCGAAGTAAATAATTTGATGTATATATTTAAAAAAAAAACCTTGTCTTACATAAGGAATTTCTCCTGTATCGTGGGTGCGTTTACAAGCATTCAACCTCACATAAACAAACAGCCAGACCCGGAACAACTATCTGTTGGCCATACACCCGCTGCTTATGTCCCCCTTATCACTTAGAGGTAGGAAAAATAAATTGTAGCCGATTTTCAGACTTACTGAATATGCATAAAAAAATTATAAGAATCGGTCGAGCCGTTTCGGAGGAGTATGGGAACGAACATTGTGACACGAGACTTTTATATATTAGATTAGCTGTGCCCAGCGGTTTCACCTGCTGCTCACTTAGGGGTATGAAAAATAGATGTTGGCCGATCAGACCTACCCGATATGTACACAAAATTTCGTTTAAATCGGTCCAGCCGTTTTGGAGGAGTATGGGAACGAAAACTGTGACACGAGAATTTTATATATTAAATTATTTGTTATAGATATTTTATAGCAATAACATGTATTCATATTCATAGTGAATGTCGCTTTAGTTTAGTGCTAAAAGTGCGACTGCTGAGTATAAGGTCCTGAGTTCGATCCCCGTGTGGCTTAAAGTGTTTCTGGGGTTTTCCTCCAGGATAACAGCCCATGAGTCTGGATTTGTGCCCGGTTGTTGGCACTAGGCTAGCTCCTATCACATGGGATTTAACCATAATTTTGTAAAATCACAAAAACTAACACTATTGCGTTATTATTATAACTACTTTTAGGTTCACCTCTTTTTTACTGATGGGAAATCATCAAATAACTTCCCCCGTTCTAGCGGAACGGGGGGAGACGTGTCCTGACTAAAACCCACCCATGTTCCTTCTATTGCCCTTTATGTTCCCGTGCCGCGATATCTTTTTCGAACAACCCACAATCCCAGCAGGAAATACTGTTCCTGTCAGATACTTTCGAGACTCGAAAAAAGAGAACCAGGCGTAATATAATGTAATCATCAAAAGTGTTGTTATCATAGAATTGTTTTTATATCGGAGTAAGATCGTTAATTTGAAAACATAATTTGAGTAGAACTTATACAAATATTAGTCATATTTTAAAGAAAAATGTTATAAAAAGTGATAAATAAAACAGCAGACAAATATTATTACAAAATTGACAGCTTCCATTCATTCAAGTATAATTAATTTCAGTCCAGTTCCATAAATCACAATAATACTAAATATTTTAAAAATATCATTTTTCATACATTTACAAGGTTTGACAAGGAAAATAAACTATGTGAAGGATCATTAATATTATTTAAAACTATTTGTAGGCCATGTAATGCACATTTTGGCGATTGTATGCCATTGTGAGCCTTTGTTACTGTAATCCTATTGTGGTTAGTTAATAAAGTGTGGATTTTCAAGCGGTCTGCGTTTTGCGATTGTCGCAAGACAAGGTGCAAAAAAATATGTTCGGACATGAATGACCGATGTATTCGCGTACAGGGGGTGTCATTTAAATTTAGAGTATTAGTTAAACAGATTCTTTGATGTTTGTCAGTGATAAACTGATAAAACTTTAGTTTTCATCAAATTGCGTCAGAAATTAGACACTTGAATGAGAAGATTAATCGGTTACAGTATTTTTTTTTTTTACCAATTATGATATTTTTATGTAAGTAAAAGTCAAATACATAATGCCTTTTTATTATATTCGTAGTTTTTGTTTTGTTTTTTTTTTTTTTATGAAAGAAAGCGATGAATTTGTTTCTGTAAACGATCAACATCGTGAATCCCTGCTCACATTCTAGTGTTCAGAAGAAAATGGTTTGCTTTTTTATTTTTCTTAAAAACATCACGCTATATACTATGTGTGTCGCGGCAGCGGGCGGTGTAAGGCTGGTCACTAAAGCTGCAGATATAATACAGCGACAGTTCGTAATTCGCACGTCTGCACTGGCCCGCACGAGGCGACAATGCATGGCTAGAAGAAATTACGGGGTGGTTAAGAAATTAGCAGATTTGAACTGTTTTTCAGCGAATTTTCAACAAGTTTAGCGCTAGTTTTCTTATTTTTTTTCTTGGGGTTGGTATTTTTAATTGTTTTTGTAAAGACAATAAACAAATTATTCCAGAAGGACAGCCGACGACATCTTTCGGCTATTTATAATCACTGAACTTGGAACTTTATAAGCTAAATAATTTTACCAAATTCACCTTGATCCGTTAACACTGAAGATCTTATATATTTTTTGGTACCAAGTTTATCTAATGTAGGCACATCTAGTACTTTCGAGCAGCCATACACAAGGAACCTACCTCATCGATCCTTCAACCCTCAATCGCCGCATTGTGGTCAAGTCGACCATATTGTCCACTTCAGAAAAAAATAAGGATTATAATCTTGTAATACATTCTCGACAATAGATTGGGAGGCCGCGTGAACATGTTTTTTTGGTGAACATTATGAATAAGTGGGCTTGAGTCGCTTGTAAAGGGTTAAGGAGGTGTGTAGGTTAAATATCGATAGTTTTATTAGAATGGGATACATATTTGTACCATATATAGTGTGACACGCTTACCTAGGTTGGGTTATGAAACATATAAAGCCATTGGTCTCGACTGTCATTTGTAGAACTTTGATTGTTGTTACGTCATGTGATCAGTGAACCGAAAGTCTGATTACCAGTCTTTGAGGAGCTTTTGTATAACCCATTAAATAAGTGCGTTTTGGAAGTCAGATAGGCTGTCGCCCCATGTAAAGTACTGGTATTCAACTGGATTCAGTTAGATTGGATGCCAAACTGAACGTAGTTGGGACTACAATTAAAAGGAAAAAGACGGAACCCCTCGAGGATCACTTTGTTGTCCATCTGTCTGTCTGTCTGTCAAGTCCCTTTACCTCGGGAACGGAAAAAAGTATCTCAAGGTTGTGGCCCCTTGAAACTGGGAAAAAGTTAAGACTCTAAGAGCACGCAGTCAAAAGATATGGCCGTTCATGTCGCAAGTTTGTACGGAACCCTCGGTGGGCGGATCTTACTAGCCCTTAGCCGTTTTTTAAATTTCTTTAAGCTTACTATCGTGTGATGGTTATTTAAACACGCGATTGTATTCGTCACTTTTTCTTTACAAAAGGTCCAACTCTGAAATCTCAGAAATATCAGTTGTCTAGAACATTTGCGGTTTTTGCGTTGGTCCTTAAGTAAAAGTTGTTCATGATTGTCTATATAAATCTAAAGGAATGATTATTTAGATTAAAATTCTAAGTTGTGCATGCTTTAGGACTGGGACGCAACATGTGTCGATACTCTGGCGCCATCTCATCTTCTTAGCTCCTCATGCTGCTGATCCTAGTGCTTCTGCTGTGGCTGCAAGGAGCCTAAGCACCCAAGCGGTGTACCTAAACATAGTAACCTTATTGGTGACTATATTTTCGAGCCGTTTAGAGTTGAAACTCTGGGACCGTGTGCTCACAGCCTTTTTAAAGTTATTGCAAAACGTTTAACCCAAGGGCTGGTTTTTACTTTGTCCAGAGGCTTTGCATTGCCATACAACCTGGCAACTCGGCCAGTCTCTTGGGGACATTACTAACTCACAGCATTGAAGACGATTTTTTGATAAACTAACTACACGCTGAACAAAACAATATTATTTACTCTTAGATACATATTAAAACCGGGTTTAATGTGAACTCATAAATATGTATTTTTTAAAACATACTATTACACTTATAAATATTACTAACATAATCTAAGATAACTTTAGTATTTTAACTGCCACAGATTATAAAAACATGAAAATGAAAAGGCTATTATTATTATATGTATATTAAATTTAAGTCTCATACTTACCACATAAATCATCGACAAAATAACCCTTTACATTTAAGTCCCATCCCTACTGTACAAAAACTGCGGATATGTCGCAAAATATCCGAAAGCAAGGTGCTCATTGACCACCGGTATATCGGTGAAAAAAGTCGCAGCGGACAAAAATGAATACAATTGCATGCGATGATGGATCACCCATGTGTTGGTCGACCAGTGTCTATGGTTCGGGTAGGATAGTACGGAAAGGGTTTTGTTTGTTTTTATTATGAAACAAAGAAGAAGTTTTCTGTGAATTATGATATGATTTGAAGGACATTTTTATGAAAAGATATATTAATAAGTTGTTATAATTTAGACAATAGGTTGCTTCAATATTGCATTCAGTTATAGTTATAAGTGAAGACTAAATAAATAAATAAAAACAAAGAAAATTACTACCTTTCGCGGGCAACATTTTCCAACCTCTTCTTTGGTGATTTCTTTTGATGGTGATTAAAAATCTCTTGTGCAAAATTTTTATGCTACAAGATCTAGGGAATTTCAATTTATAAAGAAGATTGTAGAACTATGTGTATCAGACATAGTGATAAGAATTGTATTTGTGATATTATTTTACAATTTAATACTTTTTAAATGCATGACAATCGTGACTTGATTTAGAAGTAACTATACTGATTTTCTTTTGTTATTAATGAATGAATAAACTTTATTTCGTGTGGCATAGACCCATAGAAGCCTTTTATTGCATTTTCAAAAAAAAATAATGTAAAATGAATTAAATATAAGAAAAAAACCTTTTTTATACTAATAATAATATGTCGGTATTTAATTTTACATTTACAAATCCGCAAAAATCAACAATATAACATTAATAATTTATAGTGGTAACATACAATCACAAGGTAGTATTTAACTAAATTTAAATAACAAGTTAGGTAAACTTATATTTACGTATAATGTAATTAACGCTCTTCGTCATAAATACTTACGTAATTAAAAGGAGTTATATTACTGGCTAAAATTGTCGTCAATGAGCCAAAGTTTTTTTTTTAAATCCTGAAACCAATTATCAATTACAGCATTAATTAGCTTACATACTTACTTAGCTTACTTAATTTTTCAGACAAAAGAAAAACAGTAAATGAAAAATAAACACATATTGGTTTTTTGTTGTTTTTTTCTCGAGATAACGATGCATTTAAAAAAAAACATTGAGGCCATAAGTCACCCTATTTACAATTAAATGGACTCAATCTCGTCTAAGGACTTTTTTTTTTTTTATTATTGATAGGCTCGCGTTTGACCACTATCTCACCTGATGGTAAGTGATGATGTGGTCGACGATGAAGCACGATAACCTAGAAATAACCTATTCACTCGTGACTTGAAGACCCCCAGGTTATAGCTGTCAGGAAATACAGACTCCGGCAGGGAATTCCACTCCTTAGCAGTACGCACAATGAAGGTATTCCCAAAATGTTTAGTGCGTGTGGGTGGGATGTCTACCATGTAACGGTGGCGCATCGCCGTACGTCTTGTAGTCCTATGATGGAACGGGCTTGGCGGAATTAGGCTATGCAATTCCATCGCACACTCTCCGAAATGTAACCGATAGAAAACCGAAAGGCTGGCAACGCGCCGGCGATGCTCCAGGCTTTGGAGCTTTGACTCAACCAGCGCGTCGTTGCTGACTGAGATGAGTTTGACGATGGAACCAACTAACACATAAAAGTCTGTTAACTTTTGATTTAAACAGACCAGGCATTGTAAACTTTGTTACACAGAAGTAGATTTGTAATCTGCACAGCAATAAAAAACCTGTTTATTTAGTCTCTAAACATCCCCAGTAAGTGGTTATAAACATTTGTGTCGGGGTCGTCTCGCTCCACCCCTGAAATCACTTGACACTATTGAGACTTTGACGACACGGTTGGCGCAGTGGCTGAGCGATCGACTGCTGCGCTGCGTGTCGCGGGTTCGATACACGCACGGAAACAATATTTGTATGGCCTACAGGTAGTTTTTCCGGGTCTGGCTGTTTGTGTATGTGAGTTTAAATGTTTGTAAACGCACCCACTATACAGGAGAACTTCTTAGGTGGGGCAATGTTTAAAAAAAACATTTACACAATTTAGATCAACACATAGCAGCTACAAAGTTTTACGATTATCACCGTAAAATTACCGAATCTTTTTTGCAAAAGCCCTTTCCGTATCAATCTAACACAATCTCAGATTGACCAGAAATGACTTCGCGCGTGCCTACCGCGATTTACACACTAAATACTAATTTAAACTTTATTTCACTTTCATTAAAGTTCAATTTCGTACGTTGATTGATGAAATATTTCACTAAGTGCCTTGTATTGTCATTTGTTATGTCTTCCGCACGCGTCCATCGATGCGTGTTTATCGTATGTTCGAACCGATGTCTGAATCGATATAACACATCATTTATTTATCATTCGAATGAATCCTTCCATCTTTTTTGTTCGATTTTGAGTTAAGCGACGCCATTTTTCGACAGTCGAGATGTTATGTAAATTGCGTGTTAATCGAGTAATTTTGGAGTTGTTTTGTTTTTGCGACAACAGAAACATTCTTTATAATCGCTATAAAAATTAACTACGTAATGTTTTTAAACGTCTCTCGATTATAATCTGCGAATGTGTAGGTATACCTAGGTATACCTACACATTCGCAGATTATAATCGAGAGACGCATTTCTCCTGTATCGTGGGTGCGTTTACAAACATTTAAACTCACATACACAAACAGCCAGATCCGAAACACCTACTTCTAGGCCATGTAAATGTTTATTCCGTGCGGGAATCGAACCTGCGGCACGCAGCGCAGCAGCCGATCGCTCTACCACTGCGCCGAACGTGCCGTCAAACAAGTAAAGTTCAAAGTTCAGTCAAAGTTGGTTAACATGTTAGGTTTTATCGATTGTAATCATTATTAAGTATCTTGCCCTACTGATATCATACTAATCGTATAGCCACAGCACTAGATACGAAATCGCAGCTTCTTAATCTCGAAGTATTCACGTTTGTACCAGTTAAACATGCAATGCTACCCATTCATCCATAAACAGATCTAAGATTAAAATACCCTTTCGTTTTCGCCGAAAATTAAAACGAAATCGCATGTATTGTTATCATCATAAAGCTAATTAGCCGAAAAATATTCAGTAGTTTTCGTAACTTCACTTCAAACGCCGCACATTGGGCAAAAACTACATTTATCCTGGACAAAATTGACAATAAAAATGCCACCCAAAAATCATTATTTATGGAGCATTAAACCTGTTGAATACAAAAGTTATTAAGTAGTGCAAAATTGGGTGAGTACGTTGGAATTAGCTTTCTTTCTTGGGTGGCAAGCTAAGAAGTGGAACAAGCATTCAAGTGGCCTTTTCGAGTATTTATTTAAAGGATTACGCACATTACGGCCACTGTAGGACATTTGCTCGTCTTTTGTATAACTTGTTTTGTTACCAAAAAGCTTCCTCTTCACATTTTATTTACTTAAGATTTGGAGGCTCAAACATTTGGAGCCGATTTTGAATGACAAAGGCCATGCGTAGGAACTTAAGGAAAAAATACGAGACACTTTCTTCCTTGTTGTTTGAGATTAACCCACGTAAAAAAATATGTAAAATTTTGCAACATTTCAATTTTAAGTATTTTACGTATTTACTTCCCTTTAATTATGTTCATAGGTACCTAGTGCAAAAGCGTCTGTGAAATTTCTACGTCTTTAATAACTATGCATGTTTTACAGAAAATCCGCAGGGATCCTTAATCCTTCAAAAATGGTCACTAATATTGTTAATAGAACCCCTTGAGCCTTTATTTCTTAAGTCACTAAGATTTATGACAGAGATTGCAACAATTGTGTAGAAACCAAAAAAAGTTAAAGGAAACGGCGCTAACTTCTAGAAAAGGTAATCCCTGAGGAATCGCAACCCTTCTGTGGTATTTTTTGGCCATCTTGGACATATTTTTCTTTGTCCAGATTAGTTGTTGAATGGGAGCATTGTGCGAGCGTAACGTACAGGAAGCTATGCTGTTCAATTGTTCACACTTCGATGAACAATCTGTATACATATTAATATATGAAATGAAAGTAGCAGAATTATGGTAAGAAGGGAATTTATGTCGTGTCTATGTAGGAATTTAGGGGCAATGTTTTATATCGAGTGAATGAGGTATGAGAAATTTGCTTTTAAAATAAATGATATGTTATTATAACATAATGAACATATAGTTTATATAACAATACTATTCTTTTTTATGCTGAACTGCGGAGCATCCAGAATTGTTACCTCAGAAGCAATTTCTAATGTTTACGAAAAACAAATACAAAACTTGATTCGTCTAGTGTTTACAAGCGAGACTGCTGAGATTGCTAGGTTCTAGGTTTGATTCCCAGATGGGGCAGAATGTTATTGAGGTTTTGCTCACGCAATTTCTTAGTAGTAACTACGTCTGGATTTGAGCTCGTTTGATGGCAATAGGCTTGCGTATTTCACGGGATTTATAACGTAACTAGCGAAATGTGGTCAACTATTAGGTACAACTCTGCTTAACCCTTACTGTTTTATATTATGTTATGTTATATACAGAAATAAGTCTTGATCATGCACTTCTTGTTTCACACTTCTTTATATTCATTGGTTGCAGAAACCACCTTATCCAACAATTTCAAGATTTGGTGGTAGGAACAAATACACTGGTCACTAAGGAATCATCTATCCAACAGTCTCATCCGTGTAAGAAAGAAGTGTTGTTTTTTTTTAAACCAAGACATGTAACGTGTATTCCAATCCAAAAAACAGAAACTTAGTTTATGAGTGATAGAAGGTAAGAAAATAGAATACTTCTAAAATATTAGTAATAAACGAGCCTCTTTAAGAGCATAATGCCGGCTAGCTCAGTGCCATACACTCGGACTCGTCTTTTTAAGTAGTACCTAATATAAATAAAGCATTTATTACATCGCATGTTCATTTTTACATAACATTATCTGATGACCTAAACAACCGGCTCACCAAGAATCCCTGCTCACAAAACAAAATAAAAACAGCATTTGACCTACCAGGAAACCAGAAATGATCAAGAGGTAAAAGCAAACAAAAAAATCAAATGAACCAAAAAGGTTTACAAACACAAAAGTATGAATAACTCCTTCAAATATATCGTCAGGTCGTCGGCACACTTACAGTATTTCTTCTCAAACTGATTCATAAAGCGCTAATTCGTATCTTTTTAAATGCAAATTAGCAAATGCGTGATTTTCCGCATTCGTTTGTTAGGGAACACCAAACAGTTTGGGACAGAAGTGTTGGGCCATTGAGGGTATTGTTCTCGGTTTCAATCTATCAAATTTAA
The DNA here is from genome assembly GCA_958449745.1 of Ochropleura leucogaster. Classification (NCBI taxonomy): domain Eukaryota; kingdom Metazoa; phylum Arthropoda; class Insecta; order Lepidoptera; family Noctuidae; genus Ochropleura; species Ochropleura leucogaster. Next base: position 5,280,937 of record OY288223.1, on the reverse strand, counting down.
TTTCGGTCACTCTATGGACTGGTGGCCATTTTTTGATACCGAGACTCCTTATGCCTTTAAAAGCACGTCACTAGGCAGCTGATTATTGAAAGACAAAAGCTCAAAAGTTTGATAACAAGTCTTATCCTAAAGGTGCGTATTAGCTTGTAACTGGATTGTGGAGTATGGGATAAGTTCGCTCTAATTAAACTTTAAGCCGATCCTCAAATCATCATCATCATTCTCCTGCCCTTATCCGTATTTATTTGGGGGGGCGCTCGCATGTCTGTCTTCTTCCATTCACAGACATCACACGACACCTCCTTTGAAGTCATATCATCCTTAACACAGTTTTTTCATCGTTTTTTAGTCAACCTTAACAGAGTAGGGAATAAATTGAGCAGTTCATTGATAAAAATGATGATGGTTGCATATAAATACTCAAACAAATGACAGTCGCGAGTGTCTATGTGTGCGTGCATTTTCAACCACTGTGTGCATCAAACCTTTTGTATTTATCTATTTTGTGGTTGCAATGAGTGCTATGTTAACAAAAGAATAAAGATGTTTTTAGTCTAGCAATGGGGTCAAGAGCTGTGTGGGTCATTGTCTCACTAGTGTCAATTTTGGATGTTTTCTTTGAATTTGCTTTAAGTTGTTTGACGTTTTCATTAGTGTTAGCTTGTATTGTTGCTACCGTAGGATGAAGATCTCTTCCTAGCAAAATGATGTATCGTACTGTTTATTGATTCACGTACTATTTTATTCTTAATGGATGGGAAATCACCGTAAATTTCGGGAATGTCAGACTTTACTGACTTAAACCCAACCATGTTCCTTCTTTTGCCCTTTATGCTCCGAGGCCGCGGTATCTCTTTCGAACAACTGGCAACCCCAGATTATGAATTTCTTTCAGCATAATCAGGCCATAGATTTCCCACAGTTGGGACGTATACCTCCATCATGTAAGAAGGATTGGGATCATAATCTTTCAGGAGGTTCCAATGTGATTTGGTGGATGTCACATGTCTTTGAACTTCATTTCTGGAAGATGCAAACTTCCTCATGATATTTTTGTAAAAAGATTACTTGTTAAGTTTTACGTGATAAGCCGTGTTTATAAAATAAAATGATTTAATAATCAGTCAAGGCAAGAAAATGAAACATGAATGGCAAATGTAAATTTATGACAAATTTCACAGAAGGTTTTTTCATTATAATATTAAACTCTTTTTTGGTCGATTGAACGGGTGTATGTCGACTTCGGAGTCCCGAAATAGCAGTTTTATTTTTATAAAAAAATGGTGCACATTCGAATTTTTTTCAAGGAGCCCTTTTAAAATACAAACTTTATTAGTTTATGTTACTTCCAAATAATTTCATAGAAAAACACGTTTGAAATGATAAGCTAGTTTTACATTCGTGATTATTTTATTTCATGTTTTGATTTTCACACATCTTTTGATCATTTTGTTCAACACTTATAAAAAAACTTGGTGTTCTTTGTTATACTTGTGGATTCCCAGAGGTTCAAAATGGGCATATTGAAATTGAATTTTGAAATTGAAAATATTTATTTCAGACCATGCACATAATGTTATAAGTCCATATAATAATAAAATAATACTTATGTTAGTAGAAGAAACTTAAAAACTATGTTAGTAAAATTTAAAAAAATCAAGATGCTGGACTGGCATAGCCCCGCTTCAACACATTTCTTTCACCATATTAATAGCAACGAGAAGAACAGCGAGGGGCCTCTTATTGCAGAGAAGCAATCTTAGAGGAATCACAAACTGCCCTGTTCAGATCTAGAACCAGCTTATTGATCTAACAAATAACAATCAATAAACTTCCTAGCCTTTTTCCAACTATGTTGGGGTCGGCTTCCAGTCTTACCGGATAACAGCTGACAACCAGTATTTCATATGAAGTGACTACCCGTCTGACCTCCACAACCCATTTAGTAATGGGTTATACTATACCCCTTGGTAAAACTGGTTGTCAGACTTTCGGGACACTGACGACTGTCAAAGATGTACAAATGACAGCCGGGACCAATAGCTTAACCTTCTTTCCGAGACACGGAGGAAATTCGGTATGAAACGGGTGTTCACCCATCCACAGACTTACCTAGGCCAGTCAGCTTAACCTAAAGATCGACCTCGTAGCTTGCCATTACTAGCCACGAACTTCTTCACATCATTCAATGATTATAGTAACAAAACGCTATCACGCCACTCCCAGCCTATAATTCTGCCTACTCCATCAAACTAACTAGCTACTTAGGTAAGGCACCAGTCCTACTGCCAGCGATTAGCGGGAAACAACTAAAACTAGCAACTAAAAGCATATTGCTGTTTCGAAAGGAGCTCGTGGATATATCGTAGCAGCCTCATTAATTGATCTTGAATTCAAAGCTCTATGTAAATAGGTAGATACCACGGGCCCAGAACGAAAAGGGCAATAGAAGGAACGTGGTTGGGTTTGAGTCAGTACAAGTCTGACACTCTCCCGAACTCCGCCCAGAGCGACGAATTTATTTTATAGTTTCCCAACCGCAAAAAAGAGGGTTCCGTTTTTCAAAAAAAGACCTCGGTATAATTGTATAACAGAATAGGTTAGCATAAAATTTATCTCATGGGTTTGCTAGAGCCACTGCCTTCCGGGATTGTGTGTTATGGTTTTAGTCAGTAAAAGTCAGACACCCTCCCCGTTCTTGGCGGAGCTATTTGATGATTTCCCGTCCGCAAAATAAATACGTTAAGCAGAAATATCGTTCTATGAATGGATGACCATCTACAAAACTACCGCCCATTCCAATACGTATCCCTTTTTTTTTTTTTTTTTTTTTTTTTTTTTTCCGGGTGGGAAATCATCCAATGACTTCCCCCGCTCTGGGTGGAGCGGGGGGGCATGTCAGACTTGTACTGACTAAAACCCACCCATGTTTCTTCTATTGCACTTTACGTTCCGAGGCCGCGGTATCTCTTTCGAACAACCCGCAACCCCGGCAGGCAGAGGCTCTGGCAAGCCCCTCTGCTTTGCTGACTCTCTTTGAGGCGCGCGTGAAACACGAACGCGCCGTCGACACGGCCTGTCGTCAATCGACGGACGGACGGTGAACTACCCATTGCTCACCGCCCACAGGCCCGCATCTACGGTGGCCGGAAGTCGTCTCGCGGCGCCCGGCGCCATGGGCGTCTCCCGCGGCGGCTGGGTTGGGCAGATGTTCTCTCCCTCAAACGCCCGGCCACCTCCTTCGCTAACATTACTGCTTCGCAGAAGGTGGTGACCGCTTCCCATTCCCTCTCGCTCCGGACCATGGCCTGAACCAGGGCCGGACGCGAGAGATCGCCGCTGCCGATCGCCTCTACGAGGGCACGGCGGTGCTCCGCCCAAGCCGGGCAGATCGCCACTGTGTGCTCCACCGTGTCCTCCGGGCGATCGTCACAATGGTGACACCCGGGCGCTTCCTCCCGCCCGATGATGTGCAGGAACCTCCCGAAACTTCCGTGTCCGGTGAGGACCTGCGTCAGGCGGTAGGTGAGGACGCCAAATACGTATCCCTCATGCTCCATTTCTCCTAAAAATATACCAAATAAAAACCGAGTTCCGAAATAAAAGCTAATAAGATGGAAAATAAGCGTACTTACGGAAGTCGCTGGCATAAGAATCCATAAATCAAACAAACAACGATCACCGTAACTTTTTTATAGAAAAACAAATCGTACAACTATATATTCAAATAGTATAACAATATCGATATATGCTGTTCTTCTTTTTTTTTATTCTTATTTTAAATACTTTAAGGATCCGAACGTCATTATAAACTTGCCAGCATCTTTAAGGTTTGATGCAAGTTATAAAACCTGTACAGTACTGTATGTACACCTCTATCTATCCCTTCAACGCTTGCAAGGCGTGATGCTCATGCATGTAGCTATGCGCTTCCTCGTCAGCGGTGGGACAGAGGCCTAAGTGCTACTACAGTTCAACAAGTGAAAGGGGAACCGCGTAGGGTTCGGTGCCCGGTTGATCACAGCTTCCTTGTTCCGACTCTGTAATAAATACTTCCTACGTTTAGTGTCGTTGTACTAATATTATTTAATATTGGAAAGCTGTTGTTTGTTTAGAAAAGTAAGTATAGGTTTGGAGGGAAATTGCTTTGCAGTGTTTAGACAAGTTTGTTGTCTGTTTAATATCTACGTAGATGTCTCATTTCACGCAGCGCAGCAGTCGACACGGTTGGCGCAGTGGCTGAGATATTGACTGCTGCGTTGCGTGTCGCGGGTTCGATCCCGGGGGTCTACTCTAATTCTACGTAAAACGAAATTGCGGCCGAAACTTCAAACGTTTTCTACCACGGTTTCATTTCATTTCATTCATTTCGAAATTTCGGACGTCCTAAGTTTATTTGACATTAAAATTTTCTAAACCTACACTAATTCACGCAAAATGATATAGAGTAGGGTTACAAACGTAACTACTTTTGACTTTCGTTCGTTAACGAAGTTACGTTTCGGAGAAAGAGAGTAGACCCCCCGGTACGGAACAGATATTTGTATGGACTAAAGATAGTTGTTGCGGGTCTGGCTGTTTGTGTATGTGAGCTTCATTTTTTGTAAACGCACCCACGATACAGGAGAAATCCTAGTGTGGGGTACCGTTTTTTTTTAAAAAAAGAAAGAGTAAGATAGATTTCGCCTCTGTTAACCCGAGATCTGTTGGTCCGCTATGGATGACTGCTTACCCATTGCATACAGAGTTAAGCCGTTGGTCCTAACTGTCATTTGTAGATCCTTAACATATTTCGCCAGTTATGTTAAGTCCCATGTAATAGGGTCGATCCTATTGCCATCAACCGGCCACAAATTCAGACACTGTGAATGCAACTGAAGAATTCCTGAAAAACCCAATAACAATGTGCCCTAATCGGGAATCGAACCTAGGGCCTCATGCTCAGCAGTCGCAATCGCGATCACAAAACCAACGCGGCAAGAGAAGAGATGTTTTATAAACTCACTTTGACTTCAAATCAGTTATACAAATCGCTTTTACTGTAACAAACCTAGGCAATAACAATTAATACACAACATAACTATAATTAGATCGAACAGTAACTTAATCGTACTAACTGCTATAGGTCGACCACTTAAAAGAGACCGCGCCTTAGGTAGCTGCGCTGTGCGGGAGGGGTTATTTCAGCCACGGTCTTAGTTGAGGTGGAAGCAACAAGGTAAGCCGTGGATATTAAAATCAGGCAGTGCACGTGATAAAAAAAAAACTTTTTTTTAAAACGTTGCCCTACACTAGGAATTTCTCCTGTATCGTGGGTGAGTTTACAAATATTTAGAAACACATACAAACACACACATACCCGAAACAACTATTTGTAGGCCATACAAATATTTGTTCCGTACGGGGATCGAACCAAATCAGTCACTGCGCCAACCATGTCTTCAAAAATTGCGATCGTAATGGCGCGGCTTTACAGAGTTATAATGATTACCTGTAAATGAAAAACTCACATAACGGGATTCAAGAACGTACGAAGTATTGATGATTTATATGACTAAAATACAGTAAACTCATATTTTAAACGGTCACAGTGTATATTTTAATCAATATACATATATACTGACCTGAAACATGCAAAAAAAACGCCGAAAAACTTATACTTCGCGGTTTACCTTGACGCTTTCACCGTAAGCGGTCAACCTATAGTAGTAACAGCACAGTGAAAGGAGCAACAAGTTGAGAGTTACTGCCTGCTTTCCTGATTGACGTTCACTGGCTTCCGACTGGTTAGTCGTGTAATACAAGACGTTAAATGAGTATATATTTAATCTATCGGTACATATATTTACTTATTAATATAAATATATAAATTCGTATTCTGTCTATTTGGGTCTACTAAATGGCAGGTAATCTCTATTTTGTTTGCGTATGAGCAATAATCAATTAACTGCCCCCGCTCTGGGCGCAGCGGGGGGGAGTGTCAGACTTTTACTGACTAAAACCCAGCCATGTACCTTCTTTTGCCCTTTATGTTCCGGGGCCGCGGTTTCTCTTTCAAACATTTTTTTTCTTTTTCGTCCAAATCTCTCCAGTTTTGGCGGTTTTGTGTCTTAGCTATCCTATATTATATAGTTAGACTTGGTTTTATTTTTAGTGTAGAACGAACCTGAGTGATATTTTTTGAACACCGTGCACTATGCAGATGAAAAAGCGGCCTGTTGTTTTTACGATCAAAGTACGTATAAATGGAAGAAATATTATTATGCTAAGTCATCATTTGCTAATAAAATCTACCAGATAGAGTCATTGCCCTTAATAATCTGATTAATCACTTCGATACGATCAATATACCTATAAAAAGTCACCAAAAACTCAGTTTTTGTCTATAAACAAGCAATAAAACACGTCATTGCACAAAAATGTCTCAAAAAGTATTATTTTTCACAACATTTCCAAACAAGTTCTAATACAAATTATGTTAGCTAATAAATTTAGCCAATGACCATTAGCCAATGCTATAAACTACAGGTTTATGATCTCGCAAGTATTCCGGGCATCTGCCATTACCGTCCCGGGCCACTTCCGGTCCGGCTGCCGGCTTTCTCTTCCGGGCGAGCAGAAAACTGCGAACTTCCCGGATACCGACCATTTTCCAGTATAATAACTTGTTTTAATCAAATATTGAATGTGAATGTTATTTCAGTTCGCTTACATATTGATTACTTTCGATTATTTATCTGTGGAGTTTTGTTTTGTTAGTTATGAGGTTCTAGTTCATTTAGCTTGTTTAGAATAGTATGACAGGTTGTGTTTTTAGGGTTCAATACCTTAAAAGGAAAAACGGAACCCTCTGGATCACTTACTTATCCGATTGTCTGTCTGTCTGTTAGGACCCTTTATCTTGAGACCGCGTGGAGGTATCGAATTACAATTAAAAACATAAATTCAAATCTGTGGTCCCTTAGAGCTGTAAAAACTAAACCTTCCAAGTTTACTGAGTCAAAAGATATGGCCGTTTATGTCACATAGGATAACATCACACCGGTATTTTCCAAAAGGTTAGTTAGGGGTGTACCAAATAATACACCCGCATTTCGCCAATTATGCTTAAGTCCCATGTCATTGCCAGGGTTACGGGTTGTTCGAAAGAGATACCGCGGCCGCGGAACACAAAGGGCAAGGAAGAAGGAATATCGGTGGGTTTTAGTCAGTACAAGACTGACACTCCTAAGCAGTTGTTTGATTATTTCCCATACGTCGAGTCTGACAGCTTGCACTAACTGGACCGTAGGCCTACTATGATATCTTAAAGCAGAACTTATTCCACTGAGTGAAAGAGATGGTGCTAGACACCCTGTATAGCTCTGTCCCTTTGCCTCAGCGGAATAAGTTCTGCTTTAACACGTCATGGTAGGGTAGCAGGTCCACTCAATCTGTGTGGTGCTTTCTTAAAGACCATAGCAGCCACAAATCTGCATAGTCTTCATGTAAGTTGACCAAGATTTTTGTCTGCTGTTGCTTCTAAGACTAGTCGGGTACGAAACACCGAACTAGTCTGGATTTTTTATTTAAAAAAGGCGTGTTATTGTGTTTGTTAAAACTTATTTGCAAAATAAACATCATTTCTTATTCTTAGCAACCGCTTGCGACCGCTACAATAACGAGGCAGTCTACAATAGTCATGTACTAGCATATTTTCCTTTATCCACCATAATGCATCTTCGACAGTTGAAACTGACCATCGCAACTTAGTCACACACACTATATAGCATACCTAGGTGAGCCCAGTTCAGTAGGCCTACCATGAAGTCTTAAAGCAGAACTTATTCCACTGAGTGAAAGAGATGGTGCTAGATACCCTGTATAGCTCTGTCTCTTTCCCTCAGCGGAATTAGTTCTGCTTTAAGACGTCATAGTAGGGTAGCAGGTCATAAACATTTTACGATCGTTCTCAGCGCAGGCGCCGCTCTCATAGCGTTAAATGTACCACGATTTACTAAGTGGGACAGGATGTACTTTCTAGGTCCATCCATTATTATATGCACTCTGCTCCATGGTTTAGCTTAACTGTTTAGTTTGGGGCTCATTAGGAACAACAGAGGTCCAGTTGAAACCCAGCGTCGGGCACTAGTTGCCCGGCAGTTTGCTGAACTGGGCCTATTTGAGGCAGCCGTGAGACACACAATAATTATCTCCTTTTTTTGTTTAAATGAATGTTTTTTTTGTTTACTTTTTTTGTTTAAAGTTGTGTGGACTTGTGGCGTGTGCCAAATATACTTTCTTTCTTTATTTTAACTAGTTTTGGGTAATATTTCAAGCCTCTTGTATCGTTTCTTGTTCTATGGTTACAATGGCGGTCTAAACGATGATAACCATCACTAATATCAACCTTGGATGGACTGTACGGAAATAAAATAAAAGGTATGCCACACAAGCATTAAATATAATAGAGAATATGCATGTAATGAAAAGAGTTCTAATAATCCAGGAAAAGTATTGAAAAGTTAATTTCAGATAACAGAAATAACGAGTCTCAAAAAATAAAATTAAATTCTTACAGAGAGTTTTTTTCACATATGGTCTTTGACATCACTACCGGCATTATATCAGACACGCAACATATAATAATAAATAAGTGCTGTATCAGAAAATGAAATAAGTGTACCACATAGCTTAATGGTACAGGACAAAGCATATAAAAATAAATAAATGTTTGTACTACGTGCATATCCTAATATCCGATATATAATAGTTTGTGAGGATGGATGGATAGATGGATGTTTGTTACTCTTCCACGTCAAAACGGCTAAACGGATCTTGATGGAATTTGGCACAGCGGTAGATTATAGTCTAGTATTAGTAATAACTCATAGGATACTTTTTCAAACTTATACTTCTTTTGGCGCGATGAAGAAAAATGATGAGAGTGAATTTAGCCAGCGACATCGATTTTCATGCCACCTAGAACTAACTTCACGAAGTTAGTTCTAGGTGGCATGAAAATCGATAACTATGTTCAAGTTGTATATTCTAATATTTTTATATTTAGAACACGTGTTTCATAATAAATAAATATCTTTTTGGTGTTTTTATTAAATCAATTTCACATTCCAAGCAACCCTTGCCGAGGTTTGGAAATGGATGGGCTACCACAGGGGGCCAGGTTAAGCAACCTTAAAAGTTATTTGATGATTACTCATGCCTAAAAAAAGGGTCCCACCACTAAGCCGTCTTTAAAAAACAATTATTTTTAAAAACGTCTAGCCTAGTAATAGTGCCCTCTAAGCAACGATTCCCGACTATAGTTAGAAAGTAGGACAGGATGTACCCACTTGCACATTGCAATGTCAGCCATTACATATTCTAGGCACCAACCATACGGCGATGACTAATGTTCTAATGTATATTACAGGGACATCGTATCAATATGCTAAACAATTTCTATGCACTTTCTTTGGCTTGTTTTGTGTGTAAAGTTGGCTGTGTTTATTTTATCATGCATGCATTTATGTATGTCGAAAATTAAGCATGGTTGACACTGTATGTAGTAGGTGTATGTACACTCTGCCTTCTGCATTAAATCTGAATTATTTGCTTCCTAACTAAAGGCTCTAACAACTATTGTTCAGGCTTCCTCTTTGTCAGAAGGAATCCACAAAACCTTGCCCACCTCGTCGAGCAACACGATGGGCTGGATTGCAGACGGAAAGTCCGCAAGGCGCCCCAATTCTGTATGAAGACCAGCATCTCCGTCTTCCGAGGAAGTGGGAACTGGCCCCTCTCCAAGCATGCGCTTAGGAGCCCTAGTAATTGGGGCCCGCGAGCGACCAAAGCCAGAACCCAGACTTCTACCGTGCAAGCTATCGGGTCTCGGAGCGGTATTTTGGCTTTCTGCTTACCGCCACTCTGAGGTCTACCCCAGTTACATCCGGAGCGTCGTCGTCCTCGTGGTCCGCTTCTGACACCGCAAGCGGTTTAACTACGGGCGGAGGAGAATGCTACCCTCCCCATGGGAACAGAGCGCTCACCACAGAATCGACTATTTTCTGTTTTACCCTTACGTATAATAAAGGTATGACCTAATGTGTGATACTAACACTTCTTCCTGGGTTCTCCTACACGTCAGACATCGCCACAGTAACGTGTCGGGTCAATAGGCTATGCATAATAGGTACGTTACACCACACTTGCTCCGTTTTCCTCATTGTACTACTGATGAAGAATGATAAAAGGAGGTTACATTGGTTTGAATCATTTATTTCTTTTGCATAAATAGCAAGATGGTTTTGTCAAATATTTCACAGCCCATCGAACTAGGCACGTAATTATCTCTTATTTCCGTAGAATATCTCGTTTTGAGATGGAAGCGCCAGGTCAGGTTAAATACAATATGATTCGCGACCGTATCACGTGAGTTACAGATTAAACATCATATTAAAACCTCTAAGTTTATATAAACGAATTATCTCTAGTCTTATTTTAATTAACATGCAACCTGACACATGCCTGGGTCATCAACGTCGCTTTATAGTGTTTAATGAACATCATTTATCATTTACCCTTAAGACAATGTAGTGTCTATTCTCTCAATTTAATAATATTTTACAACCTCTCAAATCCAAAAATACCAAGTTGTAAACAGGATACCTAAACCAATCTAGAGCCATCACCAACAAGATTGCATGGATGAAATATTCGGTAGTCAATAAAGGTCTGACAGTCCCCTGACACTGACAACAAAATGCATTTTTTTTTATAGTTATTTCATTGGTTTCTCTGGTGCTTTAACTTATTCTATTATCATCGCCATTTTGCCCCAAATATTTTGGTACTCCTTTTTAACCTCACTGCCGAAAGGACGGTTATTTAATTTAAATGGTGGGCTTTCCAAAATTAAAAACGTTTTCCAGAATAATAATAATACACGCAAGAAACACTAAATTGCAATTCCCAAATTTAGACTAACTAAAATTAGCAAGTCATTTCTAATAAACAGTATACGCTTTTATAACAAGTTGCCAAAGTCAGATACAGAAATGACCGACGAAGAGTTTAAAAATAAAACATATTACAAAGTTAAGGACTATTTTGATGAAGAAGAAGTCTGGCTATAGTTCCTTCTACGCACGCAGCTTCCTCCAATATTCTACCTGTATTTTAAGGATCACTTCCTCCCAAGTCAAATCATCTATCATACTACCCATCCGCATTTTAATTTATTATTCTAATACAGTAAAAACCATCCATACATTCTAAGAAACATCAAATAAGGAGAATTTGATTTGAACCATTTAAATATTTTCACACTCGTATAAATGTTAATTGTTGCCTAATCCATATTTAAGTACTTCCTTTCTTGATCAACCATTACAATTATCTATTTATAATGTAAATAGGCGTATGCGTAGAATATGAATCATCATTAAAAGCCGTGTTCATTAACACTTTTGTGTGAATATGTTAATTTGTTTTATTTCTGTAACTTTGTGTCAATGTCAGGGGAACTCGGCACTGAAATATTCAAGTTGTAACGTCTTGCTGATCTCCTAATTCTATGATTGAATTCTCTTTTGGATTGGCTATTGGGGTAGTTTGTCCTTTAAAATGTGGATTGATCATTGAGTCTTAAAGTCTTTCAATTCACTAGTAGGTACTCTGCCATACCTTACTTCTCTTCACTGGTTGATGGCACGGCAATGATTTCAGGCAAGGTACCCTCACTTGCAAAACGGCATGGATACCTTAGTGACAATCTTAAAATTTTTGAAAATAAACTATATGGTGTTGTGGGTTGATTTTCGCTTCACACTATTTTATCTCTGTACTTACCAAAGTTTTTTGCAGCCCATTGATTGTACATTTCAGTATCCATATTAAGAATTCACCAGTCTTACTAAGGGTTACCATATGACCTAGAAACTAGGTTGTGGAGGGCAGATAGACAATCGCTCCTTGTAAAATACTAGCTGCTATATCTGGTTTGACTGAAACTGATCACAAAGCAAGACAAAAAGGCTAAGCAAATGATGACACAAAGAATTTACTAACACCCAAACTTAGCCTCGAAACACAGAATATTATAATAGAACATCAGACCAATAGATAGAAAGTTAATGATAACTAGCTAATTATAATCACGGCGCCACTTCCAGATATTTCTGGAACTGCTAATAAATATAGGTGAAATAGTATCGCGAGTCATTCTCACGAGTTATAGAATGGCGGAGAATTCTGCACACGTCGCGTAGACGTGGGACATCCGTTTGATGTACTGCTGCCAACTCTTCGGGACTGAACAGGACATGGTATCTTTGAGCTAGATCTGTAATAATAATAGAAAATGCACGGAGATAATGCGAAATAGAAGGCAGTAGATGTTGAGGCAAGCAAAGCATTTAAAGAATAAATGCTAAAAAGAGATGAAATAAAATAACATGTTTCTCAATGAAAAAGAAATAACGATTGAAAATATTAAACACAAAACAATTAAAGAAAAACAAAAACATCTAAAACAATGGAAGAAAAGTGAAACAATAGTTATAGAAACCGATTTTACAAACATTTCAAAGATACACAGAATATTCTTACATACCATAGCCATAAAGCAGTACAATCAACAAAAACCCAACTCATTTCAGAAAATCAAACAAATGATATCAGTAAAGAATAAACTAAGCTAGATACACATTAAACAATCGACACACTGACAGACGAACATAAACCTCCTGTAGACAAACATGGTACGATCACATGTGACTAAATGGCTCTAGGCCAAGGTTAGGCAGCCCGGCTCACTGGTGACGTCACCCATGTACTTATGACTGAAATCACAACTGCATACATATGAGTACGCAATGAGGTAGAACTCTTAGGTTAGATACAAGTGTACCCATTTCACGTACGCACACAGATTCATACTTCTCCTATGACCCGTTATGACAACAAATTACTTAATCACCCTACAAAACCTGAATGAGGTAAAATATATGAGCTGTTCAAGTTGCTACGTACTGGTTTGACAAAATTGAGAAGAAGAAGAAGAAGATGTAAATACTCAACGAAACAAGGAAATGCGTTTGAGCATATTTGATGTAGAACCAATGTTATTTGGGGAAGTCGTGTTCTACGCTTGCCAATTCACTTAACACTCCACGTGTTAAGTGAATTGGCAAGCATTAGGCTAGGTAAGGTTAGGACACGATTGAAAAGGCCTATGTCCAGCTGTTAAGTGCCTTAGGCTGATGATAATAATCAGACGAGGCACAGGAACTGGCAATATGGGCTCCTATTTCTGGATAGTTTTAAAAAAAAGAACCTCACAAGGCTTCGCTCTAACCTATCCTGCGTCAACCGTTTAGTATTTTTTTTTTCATATTTGTAATTATAGCGATCTTTGCCATTTGGGGCCGAGATCTTAAACCGAAACGACTGACACAAGCAAATCTAAATCCTTACTAATATCTATTATAAAAGCGAAAGTGAGTTTGTTTGTTACGTCTTCTAACCTAAGTGGCCAAATCAATTTTCATGAACACAGGCTAATTAAAAAAAAAAGTAAAAAAGGGGTATAAAAAGGGAAGAAAAGGGGAGAGAAAGATACTTTTTTTCGATCACCACGCGGGTTAAAGTTAGCGTTAGCCCAAAGTAACTATGCCACAGGGACAAAGTCGCGGGCGGAAGCTAGTAGAAAATAAAACTTCTTTGAGATCTCCTAGCAATAGTATAAAGGGAAAGTAAATAATAAGACTGTCTCCAGTATCCTCTATAGATGGTATCCGTCGCTATGTCGTAACTATTTAAAACAATTTGCAAGTCTCATGTGTTTGTGTGGAAGGGAAATACCCAAGTGCATGCGTGTAGCCGCAAAATCGTAGAAAGTAATGATGGGCAGCCATGTTTGGTTTAATATTATTAATTTATTTTCATTTTCAAGCATTTAGGTCAAACTTGTTTGTTATGGCATTAATTGGGTTCATTTTCTGCGGTTTTGCTTTTCAGTAAGTGTTTTTCGCTGTTTGTTTTGTTCAAATTATTCAAGTTTGAAGCTATATTCAAAATTAAATATTCTAGTTTCTAAAATTTTTCGTTTTATGTACACACAGAATACACTAAAACAGAAACAGGAAATAGGTACAAAAATAATGCTTATTTCTAAAGAAATCTCTTCCTGCATACCTGTGAAAGGGGAGTTAGTAAAAGGAGATGTTCACACAGTGTGTAAAAAAAGAGAAAATCTTTACTAATATTATTAAAGCAAAAATGAGTTTGTATGTTTGTTACGTTTTAACGCCTAAATGACCTAATCGATTTTGATGAATTTTCGTACAGAGATAGTTGCGACCCTGGAGACTAACATAGGAAAAAAAAATAATAGGAAAAGGGGGAGAAATAGGGAAGAAAAGGTGATGCAAAAGTTTTTTTTTCGAACACAACGCGGGTTAAACTTAGCGTTAGCCCAAAGTAACTATGCCACGCGGATGAAGTAGCGGTCGGAACCAAGCAAAATACATAAAAAACATTGAGCAAATAATAACATTAAATACAATAAATTCTTACAAAGATAGTTATGAAAATGGCTTAGTTGAACTAAACTTGAACTTCCTAAAATACCTAACGGAAATAGCAAATCAAGATGCAAAATCGTGAATAAACTTTATTTGAATATAATATTTTAAAACTAAATCCGCTCCACGGCATCGGTCGTTATACCAAATGTTATTTTATTATAGTTTGGTATACATGACACTTTAATAGGTTTTCTAACCTCTTTGCTCAGTGCCAATGGCAGAAATATTGTTTATTTTAATTCCCACTCAAATATTATATATATGGAAAGGTGTATTAAGGATTACGCTAACATCGTAAAAAATAGACAGAAATTCTTAGTTATGCATTCTTATAAATATCAGGCTGCCTAGTTGGTGTAGTGGTTGGGAGTAGGACTGCTGAGCCTGTGGTCTTGGGCTCAATTACTAGGTCGGACATAGTGTTATTTGGTTTTCTCATAGATATAAAAAGAATTATTCCACCATAGATACTTCTCAGTAACAGCCACCGTGTTATTGAGTTAGTCATCAATCAGGAATCTCCCCGTTTTATTGCGGATGGGAAACCATCATATCTTCCCCCGTTCTGGGCGCAGCTCCCTCTCACTGCGGAGAAGTTATTTGAGTGTCAGACTTATACTGACTAAAACCCACCCATGTTCCTTTTCTATTGTCCTTTATGTTCCGGGGTCGCGGTATCTCTTTTGAACAATCCACAACCCTGGCAGGCGATGGCAAGCTACCCGTTGCTCACCGTACACGGGCCCAGGAATCTCCCCCAGTAAGGAGAATGGCTCGCCCCTTATCTCGTGGGACTTCATTGCGTAATTGACGAAATCTTCATGTACACCCGACGGCAGGTCAACCTATTCTAAACTATTATAACCTGATCTCTCTACTACGGGTCGCACACCGTAGTAGAGAGATCAGGTTAAAATGGTTTTGTGAGAGGTTGATGTGCCGTCGTGTGTACAACAGGTACACCTCCGACGAACCTTTTGGGGATTACAGGCGCGATATTATTATGATAAATATTAGAAAAACTCTGACAATTGATTATCCAACGATTACATAAAGGTGACCACAGATATGTTTAAAGAACAAACAGGTGATATACGATAATGCGATCATAAATTATTTTTATTTTTTATACTGAACTAAGTGCACCCCTCGGTTTTACCCGCTTAGACTGGGTGATGTAGCCTATGTGTTAAACTAGGGTATAAGTTATGTACTAACTAGGGTATAAGAAACCAATTCGTTGGAACTTTAAAGAGAATCAGATGGTATTGATCAGGGAACAGAAGCCAGCAATGAAACACCTCATTTGCCAGTTAAATTTAAATCTCATTTATGGGGCTAGCTTCGAAATTCATAACACAAAAACAATAAGCTCCTAAGAAAATTCGGAACACAACAGTTTCACTTCGTTTTCTGTCATGACCCTTTCTTTCGGGAATGCGGAAAGTTATCGAGTTGATTCTTAAATCTGTGAGCTCTTGGAGTTGCAAAAATCAACTCGCTAAGTCTAAATATTCAAAATGGCCGTCTAAGTAGAGATCGGCTTCCCATCTTACCAGAAGCAGCTGAATTTTACATAGACCGATTGCTTATCTGAATTCCTCAGCCAGGTAACAAGATACCCCTTGTACCCTTGTAAGAATGGTTAACAAACTTACGGGTTTCTGAACGAATTATAATTCATCATCATCATTTTCCTGCCCTTATCTCATTGTATTTGGGGTTGGAGCAACACGTTTTCTTCTTCCATTCTCCCCTGTCCGATGTCACAGCATCATTTACTCCTTCATATAATTTCTTATACAATCCATCTATCTTTGCTTTGGCCTTTCTCTCCCTTTCCATCCAACAACATTCAGATCTATCACTCTTTTAGTCACATGTGCTTCGTCCCTCTTCAATACATGTCCAGACGAAAACAAACAACTCTTAAAATAACTCACGGAACAAATACAAACCTATCTTTAACCCAACCATTAACATAATCTAGATTATGTCATAGGATTACTAGAACTTGAATAATCGCATTTCACTCGAGGTCATCATTGCGCATGCGTGAAGCTACAGGCCAATCAGCGTTTAGCAAGCGACGCACGTTCAGCCATCATTGGCTATGCTGCCCGGTCCCTCTGCGCCCGCGCATAGCTACCGACTTTGTAGGTGCACTATGATTGTCCTAGTGCATTCGTAGTACAAATTTTCTTTATTCTATTAAAAAGAGTTCTAGTCGTGCTTCGACGGTTGTCCTGGCAAATAACAATTGGGTTTACTGAGAAATTTTCATGTTCTTCGCAGTCTAAATTTAAATAAATAAAATAAATAATAAATATCTTGGGACAACTGACACACGGCGATCTGATCCCAAGCTAAGCAGAGCTTGTGTTATGGTAACCAGACAATTGATATACATAGGTACTTATATAATTTGTAAATACATACATATTATAGATAAATCACACCCAGACACAGAACAAATAATCATGCTCATCACACAAAGTTTGTCCTGGGTGGGAATCGAACCCACGACCTCCGGCTCAGCAGTCAGGGCCACTTACCACTAGACCAACAGGCCCGTCAAATTTAATATTGCAATTTGTATAGCAAGTTGTTTATCTCAACTTGAAATGAGGATCAGTGTAATCTGTAAATCAAAATTTCGGTTTGTTAGCCTGCAGTGTCCTGCAATTGCTCTCTGGACGATGAACTACGTACAATCTGGGACAGTAGATGTGAATCTGTTAACATTTCGGCTTATTTAGCTTAGATGAAGTAGAATAGGCGTTGGAAATTGGATATAATTGGGAAGAAGAAAGCTTATCAGGCACATTGCCTTACTGGGCAACATGTCAGTTAACAGAAACAGTTAACCCATTGACAAAAGAGAAAGACCTGTACAAAACTAGAAAATACATTTCTTTTATTTATTTTCTACTAAACTTATTGTGTCCATCGGTTTTACCTGCTGCTCTACGCCTTAGTATAGTAGCCTGATATATAGTCTATTGATTTTGGGAAAGAATGCCTATGCAAAATTTCAAGTCAATCCGAGCAAAATTTCAAGGAATTGCTTTCTTCCACACAAACTTTGCCACTCTGTTTAAACCGCCTTAGATATTGCATTTTTAAAATCCCATCATAGTGAGTTACTTAAGTTTTAATAGGTTCTCCAATGCAAAATTTGAGAATCCTAACTCAGGTCGTTTTCAGATTTCGTGATGAGTGAGTCAGTGATTTTCTATTTTAGATAGACCTGTGTTTGGCTGCAACCGCCTAATTTGAAGTTTACCGCAAAGGCAAGTTATGTTATTGCATTTTGAAGTTCAAACTGCAGATTTCAAATGTCTGCAGCAAGAGAAATGAAATCAGCTACTATCAGAACACAAATCTCACGCTTCACAAAACAATAGCCACCAATGCCATTGCCAAGTCTGGTACCCACATAATATTTATCTAGGACATTTCGCTACTACTGACAACTGAGGCCCATACCAAGCAGAGGATGTTTACAGGCTAGCAAGTTTGTTCGAAAATATCGGCTAATTCAGCCATATGCAACCAGCTGCGGTTCCGGGTGTCTCATAGCTACCCTACGCGGTGCAGGTCAATGGTGCAGTGGACTAAGTCGCGTCCGCCCATCGGCACCACGCCAACTGCTAATGTATAAGGTACAGAGTATGGAGTAATCTCAGAGGCAGATTTAAGGATTTATGTTGATGAAATATGATTTGCCGAGTTACTAGCATAAATTGGTGAGGCGAATTAGGTACTTTGTAAGATATGATGAAGTAGTGAGGAAAGTTTTAAGAATTAATTTGCATGGCTGTAAGGGTAGAGGAAGATCTAAAAACTATAGATGGACTGTGTGACATGATTCGAAAAGAGCTTGCTGTAGAGATGACGGTTAATAGCAAAGTATGGAAGAAGAAAACATGTTGCACCAACCACAAATGAATTCGGATAAGGGCAAGAGATTGATGAAAATATTCGTAGGTTGTGATATAAGGATTCAGATGATTTATAAATTATTTATGTTGATGGTATAGAAAAGACCAAAAAAGCAATGAATTGACAGTGTCAAAGATGATACTGATAGAAAAGGATTGAGCCCTGAGATATCAAATACGATAGGCACGGAAGGAGAAGAAATGTTGCACCGACAGCAAATAAATGATAATCAGAATATGAGGCCACTCAAGATGTGATTTTAATAGTAATGGATTAGTTTTTTAATAGATGCGTCATATTAACCTGTAATCCCACTGTTCTTAATTTGAGGGATTATTCGACCACAATAATATCTTTGTAATTATAGAGAAACTATAGAATTAGAAATCAACTGCTATATTTCGACTACCATGATTTTGAGGTTTGAAAGCACTAATTATGCTATTTAAATCGAAATAAATTAGAAATGATTTTATTTTTTATTGTTTAAAAATGATTGTAACATCATTCATTGGTTCCGATATTTCGTAGAATTGTCGGTAGATGGCTCCAAACGTCGCCCTAAGACGTAAAAGAAAAATTTGGAATGTCTTAGACGGTGTCTTGGTAGCTTAGTGGTCAAAGCATTCTCCCTGTAAGAGAAAGATCGCGGGTTCAAGTCCCGCCTGAGACATTTCACTTTTTCTAATTTATTACCATGATTTTGGCTAATGTTTCCAAGATGAGCTCGACAGGTGCTTTATCAGGCTTTTCTTTGTCCATATGTTGTTTACCAACAACATTAGAATTGGCGACTTTCTCTGTATCAAACTACTCTATACCGTATGTGTTATCCCGATCACGCGTGTGCATAGTAAAAGTACTTTCGTTCGGGGCCGCATTGTCATTCATGCTGGTTTTATCGCAGCGACGGGCAAACTATTCTCTTCTGTCATCGCCTACTTTAGAATCCACAATGTTGTCAATGCATGTACTTGATGGCTTTCAAGGTTCTGTATTTTTGTTTCCTGCGGTCCTAGTATTTTTTCCTTTTATAGGTAGGAACGAAATGAGAAAACTAAGGGTTTTTGTATCTAATTTGTCATTATTACTCACAGTGCAATCATATTTATAATTTTCCTTCAAAAGTACCAAGATTGGTTAAAGTTACCAAATGAGAAGATGTAAATTCTAACTATAACATGACGTGTTCACGGCTATTATTGATCAAACTAAGTTAAAGAACATTGCTGAAAGAGTTAAACATGTGAGTAGGTACCCTTTTTCTTAAAACAAACACTGTATCCGTTATTGAATATCTTAAGGTTTTGTTTTCCCGTCACAGGTAGATTGTCGTTGCATTGAATTATTATTCTAAACAAATTTCGCTAAATCATAATTATATCCATCCATATTTATATCATCATTCTGGCGTGTTATGAATAAAAAAAATAGATGTAATGCAAAATTTATTCGATTGTACCAGATAAAATAATGGTATGATGATTTTCTCAAGTATCCTTTTGCGAATATGTACAGTCAGCGAAAAAGATAAGTGGCAAAGTTGAAATTTTCTTTGAAATCCATTAAATTATATACTTTTTTGGTATTTAATAAAACAAAAGTAAATTAAATATTTTTATTTGAGTTAACAAAAAAATAAATGATGATGACTGTGTAAAAACAACACTTTGAAATTCTTAGCTTTTTATCTCTCCTGACTGATTTAGAATAAATGTCCATTTTTGTAATGTATTCCATTCAGTTGCCACGGACATAACGTCTTTATGAAAGTTTCATGAAAATCCGGTTCAGAAAGTGTGATTTTTCAGAATTGAAAATCTTTTATATTCGATAAATACGTTTGCATAACATGACATGTTTTTTGGAACTGAAATTTTAGAAATTACGTAAGTCGAAATTCAAAAATGTTAATGAGGATAACTTTTGAATTTAAAATTTGGATCCAATCGTATAAATGTTTAAAACAATATGTTATTTAAGGGGATATTTCAATATCCTGACGAAGGAAGGGGTTTCTTTATTTACAATTTTAATCGATCAAATGACGTTGTTACTGTATTTAAAATTCGTTTTTATTTGAGTTTTGTTCAAGTGTTCTTTTGGAACGAAGTTCCTTATCGCGCGTTGTGAAAGGGGGCTAGAAGGAAAAAATTCTTACGAAAAGTTGTCACGACACTTTTTGCTATAGTAAGCTATTGTAAGCTGTGCGGCGTCGCATGTTTCTCTGTCTGTCTGTCTGTTTGTCTCTCTCTCTCTCTTATAGAAAGCAAGCCAGGAAGAAGTTCATTTCTATAGGAACTTCGTTCCATCCGGGTGTCCCTTGACACCTCTATTTTTTTTGTACTGACGTGTAATTTTACTACAGAAAAAACTCAATTTGTAATAATGATAAAACATATTTAAATTAAGTATGATGTGAAATTATTTTATTTAAATCAATGAACTACAAAAATACTAGGCCTAAGAAACGAACGACGAATGTAAAGCAATGATGCAGGTTAGGTTAGAGAAGACTTGCCTACGTAATTATAATCAGCAACACTATACGATGAGATGGGGTATAATCGACCCATCTTGGACACAATCCGAGTTTGGGAGCCCCAACATCATCCAACGCCACACGTACCTTCTCTCCAACCCGTCATCGTGCAGAACTAACCGGACCCTCCATGACTTTAATGAGGTAAACGAAAGATTTCAGGTCATTACGTACTGGTTGGACAAAATCCGTGTCATGGATACGAGAAGAATATCAGCAACATTTCCACTAGATACTAGCATGTGTCCCAGTCATAACAAGTGGCTCTGTAAGATGAAGTGGGCCATAGTCCACTACACGAACCACGTGCAGTGGACATTTTCTGGTACTGTGTGTCGGTTTACTGACGAGGTTTTCCGTTGCCACTTTTTTTCAGGGATGAGTAATCATCAAATTGCTCCCACCGCTCTCGATGGAGCGAGGGGGAGTGTCAGACTTTTACTTATTTCTTTGTTTCTTATATTGCTCTTTGCTTTCCGTGGCCGCCGTATCTCTTTTGAACAACCCATAACATTCCCACCATATATAATCCTTACTAATATTACAAAAGCGAAAGTGAGTTTGTTTGTTTGTTACGTCTCGTCTTCACGAATAAATGTACAAACCGATTTTGATGAATTTTGGCAGTGATAGTTGGGACCCTGGAGATGGACATAGGCTAAAAAAAGTGAGAAAAGGGGGAGAAAGAGGGAAGAAAAAGGGAGAGAAATATTTTCATCAATATTATCATCATCACGCGGGCGGCGGCGGTAGCGTTAGCCCAAACTAACTATGCCACCCGGACGAAGTCGCGGGCCGAAGCTAATTATTATATTTTTCATTACATAATAATATTTTGTGTCTATCTTATTAAGGTTCCCAAAATGACATAATAGACAAACAGCAAACGCTCCTTTTGCTTTTATTATTCGTCTATTTACAAATTTGTGCGCAAACGGCAATTTTCATCAATGTTTTGCGGATGTTGTAACGAATAACTTTACACCTCTGATTTGTTCTAGCTGTTTTCCTCCATATTATGAGAGTAGTTCAATGTCTCAAGGCTCTGAATACGATTAGTTTTTATACTGTTTTTCTTTTGGGAGAAATCAGTGAATGGAAATTCCTGCCATTATTTTTTAACGAAATACTATGCTACATTATCTTACAAAACTATGAAGCTGAGCAGCGGCTGAAACCTCTAGGCAAAGTTAGTTTATATACAAAACTTGCTTTTACCCACGGCTTCGCTCGCGTTAAATTTGGGTTATCACAGTTCCCTTTTCCTGATTTACAGGGACCTGCTACCTGTAGTTTTTGCCCTTGTAATAGCAAAGCTAAGTTTTCCCTTTTCTTCCCTCTTTCTCCCTCATTTCTCACTTCTTAAAAAAACTAAATAGCCTATGTCCGTCTCCAGGATCCCAACTATACTTATCTGTCCCAAAATTTATCAAAATCGGTTCAGCCATTTAGGCGTGAAGACGTAACAAACAAACTCACTTTCGCTATTATAATATTAGGAAGGATTGACAAAACACCACAGTACAAAATATTTCTCACAATTAAAACCTAGATTTTTCACTCACTATCTGCGTTTACAATCTGGTAAAGTAATTGAACACATACTGGTATAATGGCTGCATGCTATACTAGGAATTCTCCACACCTCGCCCGCGAAGAATGTCACAATACTCACATAAATACATACTTCCTTTACATACGTTACATCACGCTAACTCCGTAATTGGGTTAGCAGAAATGTGTAATTATAAAATATGTGGAAGCTTTAAAAATTACTCAGTAGGAAAATATTTAGATTTAGAACTATCTATTTAAGTTAGAAAACTTAGAACTTGGCGAAAAGTGTCAGAATACTCTTCTGTTTTAAAAAAAAAATCCAAACATTTTCCATGTCGAAAAAGACATAAAACAATATTTTTTTTAATCTATACTAATATTATAAAGCTGAAGAGTTTGGTTGTTTGTTTGAACGCGCTAATCTCAGAGACTACTGGTTAGAATTGGAAAATTCTTTTAGTGTTGGATAGTCCATTTTTTGAGGAAGGCTATAGGCTATATAACATCACGCTACGACCAACAGGTGCTGAGCAGCGTGGGTGAAACCACGTGGAACAGCTAGTAGCATTATAATATAGTATCATCATAATAAACACAGCGGCTTAAACAGTATTTTTTTTAAAACAAAAACGTTGCCCTACACTAGGATTTCTCCTGTATCGTGGGTGCGTTTACAAACATTTATACTCAAACAGCCAGACCCGAAACAACTATATGCAGGTCATACAAATATTTGTAATGCGGGAATCGAACCCACGATTCGCAGCGCAGTAGTCAATCGCTGAGCCACTGCGCCAACCGTGCCGTCGTATCAGATCAGAAGGGCTACTATGACATCTTATAGCAATTCTTATTCCACTGAGGGAAAGAGATGGTGCTAGACACCCTGTATAGCTAGTAGGGCTCCAGATCTACGGGTTTAGCCGCGTTTTTCAAGGTTGTTCCGTAAATGCGTTACCACCCAGTAGATATATATACCGAGTTTCCTCCGTGCCTCGGAAAGCGTGTTATGCCGATTTTCCCGGTTGTCATTTATATCTCTTCTTCTTTGACAACCAGCTACCCTACCATGACGTGTTAAAGCAGAACTTATTCCGCTGAGGGAAAGGGACAGAGCTATGCAGGGTGTCTGGCACCATCTCTTTCACTCAGTGGAATAAGTTCTGCTTTAAGATGTCATAGTAGGCCTACAGGATTACTAAGGGGTATTGTATTACCTAGTACTAACTTGGTTGTAGAGGCAGTCGGTCCATCCTACTAACATTATATATACGAATGTTTGTGAAGATGGATGTATGCATAGACGTATGAATGTTTGTTACTCTTTCACGTCAAAACAGCTGAAGGGATCTTGATGAAATTTGACACAGAGGTAGATTATGGTCTGGAATAACACAAAGGAAACGTTTTTTTCGATATGACGCGGGCGAAGCCGCGGGCTCCAGCTATTGTAAAATACTACTATTCAATTTCGTCCTGTTAGATTATGCTGACCCCAACATAATTGAGAAAAGGCTTTTTTTGCGGATCGGAATTCGCCAAATAAGTTTTCTTACTCTGGGTGGATTGGCGGGGGGTCTCAGACTCTTACTGACTTAAACCCACCCATATTCTTTCTTTTACCCCTTTTGTCAACCAGCAACCCTAAGGGCTGAAACTGCTTTAAACTGGCACCCGCAACAGACACCCGCCGCGTGTCTGCAAGCGTGGGCTCTGTGGGTATGTGAAGGACCCTGCCTGTAGGTACCTAAAGAGTTCATTCGCTTGGCCTCATATGACAGAAGGACACTGCAGTTTCACAATTACTCCTTCTCTGTGTGAAAGATATTTTCACAAGCTTTTGTCCGTTGAACGCAGATTCAGCCATGACAAGTGGTAAAAGGCATAGCAGATGATGAATGAACTTGCTAATAACAGCTTCTTAATAAAAGGGCACCACGGTTTTAAAAAGGATTAACGATCCCATTTCTTAACTTCATGATGAGACATACGGGATGAGAAAAAAGCCAAGTTCTTTTTAGACCACTGACCTTTTGACTTCGTAATTTTTTTTTTATAATATAAACAGTAAATAAGTATTAAATTACCACGATATCAGGCCCCGTTAGTACACAATCATGATGTATGTGCTGTGCCTATAATTATATGGTTTGTTCGCTGATGGATGATCTGAGGGGAATTACATTGAATTATTGACTTGAGAAGTTTTAGGTGATGTTTGGATCACTGAGTACCGAAAATATAGTCATCCATTAGCGAACTTTCTGTTGGTACTAGATTAGTTAAATAGCCAGATATTCTATTTTGAAAGAAAGAAAGAGAATTGCGCTTTTATGCATTATTAAAAACAAAAGAAAAACAGTCACACTTTAAAATTAAACCAAATAATGCCAAGCTCAGCATAATGTCAGATGGCAAAACAGGATGGCCACTTGACGCTGATTCTCAGCTACAGCCCACACTGAATAAGTGTGGAAGTCTTTATTAACTTTATCGTATGTACACTCCTACATTATAGCTGTGCTCTGCGGTTTGACCCTCTCCTCAGCTCCTAAGTGTCGTAGCGTGATGTTATAAAGCCTATAGCATACGTCGATAAATGGGCTATCCAACAGTAAAATATATTTTCAATTCAAACCAGCAGTTTCTGCATTAGCGCCTTCAAAGAAACTAACTACATATCGTCGTTGAAGTACTAACACCACGTAAGTCAAAAATAGTATCTTTTCAGGAGGGAAAAAAAAATCGCACAATTTCGTGTAGATACTATAATAATACTAATTAACTGTTTATCTATACTTTATTCTAGTTTTATCTAATGTAGAAACACTTGGCTAAAAAGATGCGTCTTCCAATTCTCTAACGAATGTCTTTTAAAAGTCAAAACATCCAAAAAGTGACTTACGTGGTGACTTTAACGACGATATACATTTTTTTTGCGAGAATGTCTTCCTGAATTCCCTCTGTCTGGGGAGAGGGGGGGGGATTTAATTAAAATGATCCACTAGTAAAACTACTGTTGTATTTTGTATCTGCGATCAATAAATTTATTAAGTCTGTTACAAGAACGCAACCATTTTTATAACTTATCGACTAAAAAGCCACTGTACATGCTACTACCACGTGTCTGGGGTCCGGGAGATACAAGTATGTTCACGTGCACTTCTGACTAGTATCAGACCGCCTGGCAGACGGGCCTCTTCACGGATAACTCGAAGCGCACCGCTTCTTTGAGTCTGGCTGGTCAGACTACGGTTGGATATATTCATACCTAAAATGGTAATGAAAATATGTATCTACATGTATCAAAAGAATTGAAGTACGTCAAAACATTCGTACGCATCGCTGTCTACTGGGAAAGTGCCCAGAAGGTCACCAGATTAATCAACGTCGGATGGCAATGGTGATTCTTTGACCAAGAAGTAGAGCAACCCTCTGGAAGGAGGTAGCTAGACTTCTGGGAGCGAATCTCGCTGATAGGCCTGCCAGGGCTACCGTTTCTGGGGTTGAGAGTTTTTCGAAAGAGATGCTGTGGCCCCAGAACAGAAAGGGAAAAAGAAGGAACATGGATGGGTTAACGTCCAGAGCGGGGGAAGTTATTTGACGATTACAAATCTCTAACAAAACGCCCCCTATTCCAGATTATACAGTGAAACCTGGATAAGTGAGACTTGAAGGGACGAGAGAATTAGTCTCACTAAAAGAGGTATTCCACTAACCCAGGGTCTCCACTAACAGAGTTGATTCAGGGCCAATGTGTCGGGACCTCATGCTGAGGTCCAGTTATGGAGGTTTCTCACTTACCCAGGTCCCACTTAACAAGGTTTCACTGTATTGGATTTATTTATTAGACTATATTAGATTTCTGGACCTGGTTGCTATAATAAGACAATTCTCCCTCACTACTTATGCAAACATGCTGATCGTAAAATCCAGCGACTGTTTACGTAAGATCAATTTCTAAGTTATTTCCCGCGAATTCGAAGCATTTGGTTACCCAGCCTCACTTTGTGGTCTCCTAACAACCCAACTCGTTGACTAATCTTATTATAGTAAATGTTAATGTATTTACTTTTCCTGTTGCTGTAATAGATTGGTTCGTTGTTGCTGGGTGATACAATGTTGTTGGAATTATTGTCGGTTGCAGTTGTTTGTGACTCTTTTAGTAGCCATGAAAGCTGTTTATTCGTCATGTTAAGCCTTTTCCCAAACTATTTTGAAGTCGGTTTCCAGTCAAACCGAGTCCTATCTGACCTCAACAACCCAGTGACTGGCTAATACGATATCTTTTGGTAAGACTGGATGTCAGACTGTAAAGGATTTTACATGCTTAACGAGAAACGGATGAAACTTGGAACGTAATGCATGATTCATCTTCGGACTGACCTCTGCAAGTACGGCTTAACCTTGACGTTCGACCCGTGCGGCTGTTATTATTAAGCCACATGCTTCTGACAGTTGTTGATTTATAAACTCTTTTAGTCCCCATACGATGAAATAGGGGCAGGAGAATGTTGATGGTAATTTCAAATGCAGTTGAGCAAATATTTGAGAAATTATCATCAGTTTCTGAAAAGTGCTCAATGCTCATATAGGAGTGTCTACAGGCCTTCACTGCCCCATTCCAATTTGCCATACAGGGGTGTCTATAGACCTTCAGTGCCCCATTCCAAATTGCCTTACTCCTTTAATCATCACAACTAACAATAAATCCAATTTTCTTACTAATAATAAAAAAAGCCTTTATTTGACCTCACAAAAAAAAGGTTTTTTCTTAGATTACTATGTTATTTCTTTACTAACTTGAGTTAAAAGTTGGATGATCCATTTAGCCTAATGTCTGCACAATATCGTGCCCACCAAACCGTGAAAGAAATATGTGTATCTTCTTAATGTTAGCCATTATAATAACTTAAAATTTTCTTAAATAGCTTGTTATTTATCAAAATCTAGGTTCTCATATTTTACTTGTGGTGCCAAAATATCTGTTTTGCCAGTCAAGAACAAATGAGATGTAGTCAGATTTTTCTGATTTTTGGTAATTAAATTAGCATAAGTTGATAAAGTGCTCAACAAGAGAATTTATTACGTTTCCTTGTCATATCTTGATTGCTATCATTAATTTACGAATTCCATAGTGTATGGTTTTTACAGGGTTGCCACTTTCAAATAAATTATACAGGAGGGACTGGGCAGGACATATCAGTGGGCCAAAATAACAGAACCCTGGTACAAAACGGTCAAGTGGAGTTGCAACAGGTTACGATGGAAGTGCGCGGTTTCTCTTAAAATGGAAGGAGTGGAATGAGGCATTTCCCCAGGAGGAAAACACACCAGGCTAGAACAAAGAGGCCTATCTACTTGGTTTATGGTCAAAAGAGCTACTGCTGAGCATATGGTTTTGGTTTATATTGCATGGCAATTATAAGCGTGATTCTTACTAATATTATAAAAGCGAAAGTGAGTTTGTTTATTTGTTACGTCTCCACGCCTGAATGGCCCAGTCGATTTTGATGAATTTTGGTACAAAGATAGTTGGGAACCAGGAGGCGGACATAGGCTATTTAAAAAAAAAGTGGGATATGAGGGAGAAAGAGGGACGAAAAGGGAAAACTTAGCTTTGCTATTACACTAGTAAGGCGCAAGGGCAAAATACAGGTAGCAGGTACCTGCAAAACAGGAAAGGGGAACTGTGTTACCCCGAATTTAACGCGAGCGAAGCCGCGGGCAAAAGCACTCTTTTGTATATTTATAGTTTATATTGATAAATACTTCATTGTATAATCATCAGCCTGTATAATTAATTATATTCTGCTCTGCAATTCTATCCTCTGTTTTAACTACCACATAGTTCAATTTTTCACACGCTATTTCCACTTAAACTTCAAGTACAGTATTACCCTCACCAAGTATACACTTTCCACAGTATTTTCTTGTAAACACTGAACACGGCACAGGTGTCCATTTTAATGTATACAGCTGACAGCCGTCCAGTGTATCCCCGGCGGAACTCCGTGTCCACCCGCGTTACTTGTCTATGTCAGGACCACTATACCATAGACATTGTGTGTTTATCTATAAACACATGTGTGTACGTTGCTTTAACAATGTTTGTTTCGTTCTATAAGTATGTGGTCTTAGTAAAATGGCTGATCTTTACGTGATCAGCTAACTGCTTTTTCGCTTTGTGAGTTTTTGGGCATTGAATGAAAGAAAGAAAGAAAAAACATTTATTAGTCGCAAATTACGCCGAGCAACAAAATAACAAAAAAAAATAAACAAATGAAAAAAATAAAATAAATAATGAAATAGTGACTACAGTAAAACACACACGCATACTGATATTGATGGTGTTATTGATAGAAAGCCACGGATCACAGAGCGTTCATACAAGTATTGGTGTATAAAAAAATCAGCCAAGTGCGAGTCGGTTTCGCGCAACGAGTGTTCCATACGAACTTGCGACACAAACGGCCATATTTTGCAAGGAACCACAGACTTAAATTGGTTTTAATTTCACCTCGATACCTCCACGCGTTTCCGAGATAAAGGGTTTTGACAGGCAGACAGACAACAAAGTGATCCCTAAAAAACAATTAAAAATGTCTTATTGCCAACGCTGCTTACTGGCAAGTTTAAGTGAACGTTTGGAGTAAATACAATACGAGTGAAGAAGGTACACAGTAGGTACCCACAAATCAAATCAAATCATTTATTTCAATTAGACCATTACAGGCATTTTTGAATGTCAAGAAACAAAATGAATCTACAGTCCAAGTCACAAGGCACAATAACTTGTGAAAGTACTGTAGTTACAAGAAAATAAACCTTTTCTATAAGAATAGCAACCATGATGGCATTTTCTTTGTACTATTGTATTTATTATCTGAGCTACCAACATCATATACCAACCAATTATCGTCCTATATTTGAACTATGAATATATTTTTTTCTACAATCCTAGTTACAATGATGCTTATAATTATAATTGAGCTGCGTTAGACGGACAATGTGTTTCTCATTCTCATTACATAAATACTATTCATTAGCTGCCGAGCTGTGCTCAATAGGGTTGCCGCAGTAATATGCAGATATTGGGAATTAATTATATGAAAAAAAAGCTATGGAATTTACTGATTTTTATTGCATGGAAAGAAAAACTTGAAAGATATCGAGGGACACCCGGATGGAACGAAGTTATTATGTATAACCTGTATACATTCAACAAAAATAATCGTCGCGACACTACACTGTTCAATGCGAAATAGAAAGACGAAACGAAAATAACTGACTTGCTTTCTGTGAGGGAGAGGAAGAGACAGACAGAGAAACACGCGCACGCCGCACAGCTTATAACTATAGCAAAAAGTATCGTTACAACTTTTGGTCTTATTTTTTTCCATCTAGCCCCCTTTCGCAACGATAATGAACTTTGTTCCAAAAATGATTATATTGCTACATGATTCTTTTGGAACTTGAAAGTTGTTGTCAGAAGGAGGTTGATAAACATTTGTGAATTTGTCTGTGGAAATTTTAATGACAAGTCACGAAACTTGGTGATATCAGAATGATGTCATCTGTGGACAGGTGGATGCTGCTGACGTGATCTCTTGGTGAACTCTCAGGGCTTCCACACGGAATTGTTGTGGTACCACATACTAGGCCAATAAACTTGAAATTAGTAGTTTATTTTGCGACAAATAAATAAATAAATATCTATATCACACACGGATCTGATCCCAAGCTAAGCAGAACTTGTGTTATGGTAACCAGACAACTGATATACATATTTATATAATCTAAAAATACATACATATTATAGATAAATCACACCCAGACACAGAGCAAACAAGCATACTCATCACACAAAGTTTGTCCTGGGTGGGAATCGAACCCACGACCTCCGGCTCAGCAGTCAGGGCCACTAACCACTAGATCAACAGGCCCGCCTAGATGATTATCAAAATACGTAATGGGCAACTCCTTTATGTCACAACTATGAAACTGACTTAGGATCTGTAGCCTTCGTTTGTGGCGTTGTTTCGTGCGGACCCTCATAGTAATATTCCATTTGCAGCCGATTTCACGGTTGTAAACGTATCTGAAAGAAAAGTGTCATGATTAATGTCTGTTTCATTTTTAACTGGTTGAAAAGAGCTGGCTAGGAGATGTTGATCAGTTCTCTAGATCCCAGTAGGCCTACACAAAGTGACCGACATTACATTGAGAACAATGATGATGGAAAAGTCGAAGTAGGTATAGGACTCAAATCACTTTGAATATACCAATATTCAAAATGGGAAAAGCCTACGAGACAGGTAAAACAACAATATCATATTTTTCTTTTTCTGGCCTTAGTCTTAGCTCGACAACCCTACCACAGCCGTCGGATGGCAGTGATTCAGTGTAGTGTTCCCTGTGTTTTTGCGAGCGGCTGGGGTGTTGCGCCCGCCACGTGCTCACGGTCGTCGAACCCGGCACACATCTCCTAAAGGAATACTATGCGCTTGCGCCGGGTAGACGATGTGTTGATGTCGAGATGAGAGGGTTATTTTGTTTACTTGGTTGGTTTTCGTAATATGACTGAAGTGGACTGATAAATGAGAACATTATTGCGCATTCTTCTTCCATACTTCACTATTACTTGTGATCTGATCAGACACCTCCTTGCTGGCCATATCATCATTCACTCAGGCCTTTTCTTTGGTCTTCCTTTACTCCCAAATCACATCCACATTCATACTCAACACTTTTGAGTTTTTGAGAGGAGCTCGTGGCTAAATAATAGCAGCCGCTCGGGTAGATCTTTAGGTTAAGCTGCGCTTGCCTAGGTAGGTCTTTGACAGTCGTTACAGGTAGTCAGTGTTCCGAAAGTCTGACAACCAGTCTTACCAAGGGGTATCGTTTTACCGTTTTACCCATTACCCAGTACTAATTGGGTTGTGGAGGTCAGATAGGCAGTCGCTCCATGTAAAATACTGCATTCAGCATTCTGCATTCAGCTGCATCCGGTAAGACTGGAAACGGACCCCAACATAGTTGGGAAAAGGCCAGGCAGATGATGATTCATACTAACACTTTCCTCATTTAATAATGAATGAGCATATGGAAGCCAAAAGGAATAACATAATCTCCTATAGTTGCTCTGGGTAGAGGATAGGAGGTATCAATAATGGAACGAGGGGGCTACTTTATTTGTTGAATTTGGTTTCGTAAGATGGTTTTTGGCACCTGTTTGAGTGGCGTGGCTGTTTTGTAGATGAGTCAGGATCTATTATGGATTGAAACAGTCGAAGTGACCTCTGTACTTCCATTTTGTAGTGCTGAAGATTTAAGCCGACAAAATGAATTATTCCCAATAGTCCCCTCTCGGCCTGTCCTCCGGGGTGACAGCTGGGAATTGTCTTCCCAGTTGTCTCTGGGGTGACAATTTGTGCCGAGTGTTCCCTTTGAAAACTGACTAGAGGGGACAAATGGGAAGTCTGTTTCTCAGTTGTCACGGGGGGGGGGGGGGGGTGACAATTGCTACGATTCCTTCCTTTCCAGAAAAAAAATATAATTACCATAGATTACAGCTTTTTTATTTCTTATGCTACATAGAATCAAATAAAAAAATTAACACAATGTCAACACGCTACAACAATAGAAAAATATTAACTAATCAGTGAGTAAATAAAAATGTCATAAAAGTTATATAGAATAAAAAAAAAAACAACATTATGTTTCCTATAATAGGTACAATCAGAGATTAATAACTTATATTAACACCAATCGTATCATCACAGATAATCACTAAGGGTATAAGTTACACGTGCTTTTTAGTCGCATGCTTATTTGAAATCTTGCTCGTTGATTTTGTGCCTTGCAAGATGTCATGACACAAAATAGAAAATCGGTCGATCTCATTTGTACTTGCTTATTTCAAGAGTGCTTCGTCAGTCGTTCGATTTTGTATCATGCTACCTTCGGCACAAGGCACAAAATCAATGAGCAAGTTTACAAACAAGCATGCTACTAAATTAGCACGTGTAACTTAACCCTAATATTTACAATGATGTTTTTTGAAACACTAAAACTTAATGTCTAAGTGTTTCCAAAAAATGTCCAACAGACATATTCCCATGCAGAAATTCCATCTGCATTTCTTGGATGAATTCGTCCTTGAGTACATATTTCTTCAGCCTTTCTTTAAAAAAATATAATTTGTTTTTTATCATCGTGTGTCGGACTGTGACCAATGATGCATCCTTGTGTATAATATTAAGAAAATGTATGATATTGGGCTTCTTTTTCCCTACTTCCCGATTCAATTTGTTGTGCCAGCCTTCCAAACAGTTAGTGGTGCGATGCTGACTTCCGAATACATTCCAAATTTGTATAAAATCTTCTTTTAACCATTGCTTTGCCATATAGGCTCGAAACTTTATCATGTTCTCGTCTTCTGTTTGCTTCCGTGTGATATATGACCAACCGTTCATAACTTCGGATGGTGGTACTAAAGGGAGTACAGCGCTCAATGCCACTTCCCTGATTTTTGCTGGATTGCTCGATTTCGTGATTTCGAGCTCGCGCCCTTTACGCCAAATTGCCTTGTTAAAATGATAGTAACATCCGCTCACTATTACAGATGGAAAAACTTTAGCGATAGCGCTCATAGCTGGTTTTTCATAATCAGTTTTGTATTTTGTGGGATTCCATCCAGGTACTTGGGATTTTATTAAAGAAAATAAAGCCACGTAGGACGATTGTTGTCTATCACTCATTAGAGCGTACACAAGTGGCACGATGTTTGTACTGTTCACAGTACTTCCAATATCACCATGTATAGTGTATAGTTGATCAAACGGTCTTGGACAAATTTTAAAGGTTCCATCGCTGTAATAATCCTCAACTGTCAGTAATAACTCTCTTGCTCTTTGTGAACAGAAGATAATGATTCGTTTATTATCGTAGTAATAATCTGCCATTAAGAAATCTTCATATCCGGGAATTTGCACTGCTTCTATTTTGTCGCATTGGATTTTATCAACTCCTGCTACCTTATTTCTATATCTATACAACGATGATTTGACAGATTTGAAACTTGGCATTTGAGCAATAAGTTGGAGTCCTCTATTTTCGTACGAAGCTACCATAGCATTATAAGTTTGAGGAACTGCTGGGTAATTTTGTGTAGTCAAATCTTGCTTGCATCGGTAGAGGTGTTCGTCGATTTGGTTTTTGTCAAAGTTGGGTGTGCATGTGTGAGCAGTTTCTTCTACAATATTTCCGTCCTGAAAATTAAAATTCTTTCCATAGCATCTTATATAAATAACTAGCTGTTGGCCGCGACATCGACCGCGTGGTCCCTACATAAAATGTAAATCCTGTCTTTTTCCTAGTTCTAAGCTACCTCCTCACCAATTTTCAGCCAAATCAGTTCAGCCGTTCTTGAGTTATAAATAGTGTATCTAACACAACTTTCTTTTATATATATATAAGAAGAAGAAGAAGATTATCCTCTAATTATCGTATACTTATCTACTAATAAACGTTGACCCCATACCAATCAACCTAATTAACAAGTTATTAGTACTTTCTAATACCTTCTTTATATCCCAAAACTTTATTGACATGTCATGTATATAGTAAGTAGGTAGTTACAGAAATCTATACTTAAATACTCACTTTTATCCTAATACGCCCTTTACACATTTTCCTTCTCTGACTACACTCCCATATTGAAAGACCAGTATTGTACTGTTTTTTCTTATAAAATTGATGTCCTGCTCGAAGCAGAATGTTTCCAACTCCTCTTTGTATTATCACAAAAGTCGATTCACCCGAACTGGAACATGCACTATTCCCAGACATTATTTATAAGTAGTATTTTAATAACAGTGAGTAACACAACGGGCGGAACTAACGAAGTTTATGGTAGGAAATGTATCGTCAGTTTAAAAAATATGTTTCTACCTACATTTTGAAAAAATAATTCTAACCTCGGTGTTGCCGTACAAAATAAATTCCGCAATATTTAAAAATTATATACAATTAAAAAAATGATTGGTGTTAATATAAGTTATAATCTGTGATTGTACCTATTAAAGGATCATAATGTTGTTTTTTTTTAATCCTATTTATAACCTTTTGATATTTTTATTTACTTAATAGATAATATTTTTCTAACCTTTTTTTTTTTGTAAGCGTGTTGATGTTTTGTTAATTTTTTATTTGATATAATCAAATAAAAAAATAACAAAATGTCAACACGCTTACGTAGCATAAGCATAAGAAACAAAAAAGCTGAAACCTATGGTAATTAATTTTTTTTTTCTGAAAAGGAAGGAATCGTAGCAACTGAGAAACAGACTTCCCATTTGTCCCCTCTAGTCAGTTTTCAAAGGGAACACTCGGCATAAAAAAATGATTGGTGTTAATATAAGTTATAATCTGTGATTGTACCTATTAAAGGATCATAATGTTGTTTTTTTTTAATCCTATTTATAACCTTTTGATATTTTTATTTACTTAATAGATAATATTTTTCTAACCTTTTTTTTTTTGTAAGCGTGTTGATGTTTTGTTAATTTTTTATTTGATATAATCAAATAAAAAAATAACAAAATGTCAACACGCTTACGTAGCATAAGCATAAGAAACAAAAAAGCTGAAACCTATGGTAATTAATTTTTTTTTTCTGAAAAGGAAGGAATCGTAGCAACTGAGAAACAGACTTCCCATTTGTCCCCTCTAGTCAGTTTTCAAAGGGAACACTCGGCACAAATTGTCACCACAGTGACAACTGGGAAGACAATTCCCAGCTGTCACCCCGGAGGACAGGGCTAGAGGGGACTATTGGGAATAATTCGACAAAATTTTAAATATTTCTGCTGAAAAAGAGGAATCTGAATGTCAATGTCATTACTGTGGTTGTACTAAACTTTATCATCTCTTGATAAAGATTTTTTTAACGGATAGAATAGGCATTTAATATTCGTACTTTTCTGCCTAAAACTTACAGAAAATTAATATAATACTACTTCAGCATTGCACTCTAAAACACTATATTAAAAATACGAAAGAATAATTTCCTAAGCCACCAACAAGCTCATCTACCCTACACAAAAGTAGGAAAAGCACATTCTTTCAACTGTTTTTATAAATAAACTTTTCCAATAAGGCATAGTGCCCGTCAACTTCGAATTAAGAGCCACTAGACAGACCCATAGAGTCACATTAGTGCTCTTTTTATATACTTAACGTGCATTCTATGTGCTGCAGGCATTTACATTAGAATAGTATCGACGACTCTAATGTTAATTAAAATTAGTGATTAATTACACTTGGTCTTTGAGGAGGGTGTTTCCGACATGAATAGTTTTGTCAAAAAATCTATTTGACATCAGCTGATGCCCGTGGTTTGCCCGCGTGTAATTGCACTGCCATAATTAAAAATATCATGTGTCAATAAAAGTTGCTCAAGAGTTGATGGATCTGAATGTTGATGGACGGAGAGCGAGAGGTAGGCCAAAGAAAAGATATAGATTGTGTAAGAAATGATATGAAGGAGAAAGGAGTAAATGAGGCCGTGAGGTCTGATAGGGGAGAATGGAAAAAGAAAACGTGTTGCGCCGATCTCAAATAAAATGGGACAAGGGCAGGAAAATTATGATGATGTGACAATAAAACTTAAAAACTACTTGTCGGCCAAATTTCATCCAAAGTTACTGTGTAGTTTTATTTGACGACAGGCCGTGTCGACAGCGCGTTTGTGTTCCATGTCCGCTTCGAAGAGATGTCAGCAAAGCAAATGGGCCGATTAGGGTCACTGCTGCTCCCTTCCACTTTGCCTAGAGCAGAAAAGCCTCGGCAAATGATGACAACTGGCTGATAGACGACAGAACTGTCCAGGTCACTACGTACTGACTGGTTGTACAAAGTCGGAGTCTTCGATTCCAGAAGAAGAATGCTCTATTATTCTAGGTTAAAACAACCGTTTTCTGATAAGTTTGATGAGTTACATTTTTGATTCTGTGTCAAAGAACAGGAGACACACCGTCAGGAGAAATTCATTGATAAGCAAATAATGGAGGTAGGCCGAAACCAATGAACCACCTCAATCCTTACCTACATACTCAATTGCGTCGTCTACATTCGTACATCTGGTCAATAACACCCGGTTGGGAGTGCTACTAACTTCACCGTTCTAAAGAATCTATGTTTTTTTTTTATTAGAAAACTCCACAATATAATAAATAATTCGTATGCGAACTGTGTGACTTGGCGCCTATCGAGTTTCCACACGATTTTCCTCACATTCCTACGCTAAACTAAGCAGAGAAAGTGACCAATTTCTAATGTTTTCATATCCTTGTCAATACTTAAGCAATAATGCAAAATGTTACGTAAAGTCTTAATACCTTTTAACTAAAACGACAAAAATAAAAACCAAAACCACAAACACACATTTTCCCGCGCTCAAACAAACATAAACAAACGCGCACGTGGTCGGACCATAGACATTAAACTCGCCGCGAACTTTTTATGTTCCGGTCATTCACCCGCTAGCAATTAAGGCGATATCACACGGACTGATATCAATCGTTTGTGAACGTGTGAACTGAATTGAATGTTT
The DNA here is from genome assembly GCA_958449745.1 of Ochropleura leucogaster. Classification (NCBI taxonomy): domain Eukaryota; kingdom Metazoa; phylum Arthropoda; class Insecta; order Lepidoptera; family Noctuidae; genus Ochropleura; species Ochropleura leucogaster. Next base: position 5,243,709 of record OY288223.1, on the reverse strand, counting down.
GAATGATGAATGTGAGCGAGGGAGTGAATGGATGCGGAAGGAATGGCGTCATTTCGGAGGCCTATTTTATGGTACCTATTGCAAGAGACTGAGATATAGAGGGAGCGGTCAAGATTCTCTGGTCATAACCAGAGAATCTTTTGCCCGATTCTAGTAACTCTAAACGACACCTTAAAAACTGTGTTGTTTGGAAGCATTTTCAACGCTCAGCTGTGAGTAGAAAGTTGAAAATCCAACAGAGCACTTTTATTTGAGCATTAATTTAGGTGTAGTCTGCGGTCTTGTGTTAGTGTAAAAGGGCTTTTCAGTTACGTGTGAAAAGTGACTTCTTAGGCAGCAGTGTCAAAGGTCTTAGAAGTTTTCTGAAAATAAATGACTACTTTGATTGCTAAGTTAAACCTTATTAAAAATACATTATGCGCGTCACTGGGAGCTCATAGAAGATGAAAATCACGAAATATATCTTGGAAGTGACTGTGTCAGTTAAGTCATAAACATTGTAAGCTTAAAATTGTTCTATTAAAATTGTAATTTACTAAGAATTAATCTAGCTGTACTCTTTATCAGGGGATTGTAGCAAATAGATATAATTTTTGGTGTTTCATACATACGTCAGATCTTCAGATCGCAATCGCCTTTATTAATGAAGTTATTCTCATCAATCATAATTATTGCATAGAGTAGGTACTTACTATATGTAATGTGCCTACATGTTTAATAAGACGCAAAAAATTACAATATGATGAATAACATACAGGAGCCACTATTTACTCATGTCTGAGAATATGAGGTGAATGAAATAGGTTTATACTTTCTAATCATTCGTTTTTATTCCAAATAGTACTAAAAAACCTGTTTTAGTATGAGAATCTATTAAAAACTGATTGACATATGATGCGGACATACCAGTGTTACTAAACACGTGACAAAACCAAGAACTAAACTGAAATGTATGGAATTTGACAGTAACATTTCCATTTCTATAGACAAGCAGAGCCACTATGGAATGTCAAACCATTTTTGTCGAGCAGAAATAAAAAAACGGTCGTAAATACACTGATTAATTTGACAGATATTAATTGTCTCATAGATTGAGTTAGAAAAAAAAACATTGATCATGAACAGCAAAGGAAGCGGCAAAACATGTTTCTATTATAGTTTTATGGATGATAATTATGTTGTGATATGAAGATCTACGACTTGTTAGAAAAGTTTCCGCGCTATATTTAGGGGTCCGTACCTAACGCACAGTAAAAGGCTGAAAACGGTTTTCGTTTATTTTTCTTTTCTTCCATCTATTTGTCTGTTTGAGAGTGCAGCAACGCATTACAGAATCAATAAATACCTCTTCAGAGTTCGAGCTCTTTTAAGCGCAATTATTATATAAAACCAAGAATTACAGAGGAAGAAAACATCGAATTCTGAATAATCTTCCTTCACAATATCCCAAGACTGACTACTGCTTTTTTTTATAATATTAAAACCAACATACTGCTTGAAATGCGTTCATACTCATAACAAGATACGGAGCCCTCATTCCTCAATTCAACTCAGGCTTTACTAGTTAACATTTCCTATCCAATTAGCTACGAGGAGTGGGTTCAACCATCTTGGCTGTCAAAATACGCGAACGATGACGGTTCGCAGCCGTCACCACTCACTGGGACGCTAGTTGTCTGGGGGTCACAACGGTCACCAACCTGCTCATGGTTGCTGGCATGATACGGGCATTAACTTCTGGGTTGGGAGAGGCCCATGTCTTGGTGAGGTTAGACAGTGACTCAGGTGGGAGTTTGACTGACAAGGTCATGATTTATGCTATTATGTTTTCTATGTCGATTCTTAAATATAGTTTTTATGATGAAAATTACCATGTTGATTCCAAGGATTATCATACACAGTTTCGCTAGGGAATGCGTTAAAACTATACTTTCCATTCAAATCAGATTACAATTAAGAACTCAAATGACAAAACAAATCGTTGGAAGAAAAAAAAATAATGCGACACCGCATTGTCGTAGCACTAGACAAGGCTGAATGTAATTAATACATTTGCCACACAAGTGACGGAGAAATCGCGAGTATCCACGACTCGGGGGAATGAACGCTAAATTGAAATGGCCACGGAACTAAGAAACTAGGAAGAAAATAAAGAAATGTTCCATCCGACGCTTTCCTGCTTGTTCACAATGATTTGTTGGTTTTTTATCTACACATTGCATAACGTTTTATGTGGTTATGTATTCCGATTACAGACTTATCAATCAAGTTACCTATGCTATTTAGAAGAACAAAAAAAAAAAGCTGACGTTGACGTTTATTTAAAAACAAAACCTTTTTTTAAAATTAGTCGTCAATATTTAATCTTCGAGAAGCCTTCATTGACGTTTGAAGCTGTTAACAGGCTGTAAAATGTGCTAATGAATGATTAACACCAAAGCATTTTATAGTGGTTACTATGTTAACATTTTTGTTTGATTTACTACAAGCTGAACAAACGAATCACTGTTGTTATACATTTAAGTAAAGTAGAAATAAAAAATATAATGCCACTTTTAAAGAATGAAAAATAAAATATATAAAGTAATTCAGAAAATGCTCACACTAAATTGACACAATAATTTGATTTCCACTCTGATAAAACAATATCAATCACATTCGTACAATAGAATTTGCGTGGGAAAACGTTCAAGCGCCATATTGGTTTTCATAGACAAGCCACTCATTTAAAAATAATACGACATTCCTACATTGCCAGTATTTTGCATGTGTCACTAAACTTGAGGTGGTATTGAACCCATTATTAGGCATTAATTAAGACCAAAGGTAGACCACCTGTTAGATTAGGTACTTAGCAAGTAGTACATATAAAAATACCTAAGTTTAATGACCTGTAACGATTTGTTAGCGAATGGCGCCCCTTTAATTATAGTATTTATTTTTCATTACTTTTTTTTGGTACCTTAGGAAGGAACATGAGTCATGTGAACACGTGGGGTGGGCTGTTGTCCAGGTTACACCACGATGCGCAATTATTTTGGACTATAGACCATAAAGGCGTTGAACTCAGGGGCCTGCCTTGTTCGCCAATTCCGATCATTTTTGGTAGGAGTTGGGTGGAATTAAATTAATACAAACTGTTGCAAAGATTTACTTGACTATTAATCCCAAGGTTACAGTTTTATTTTTCCATGGAGGTTTTTAGTAATTTTCATTATTGTCATTCATGAGGTATTTTCCTGGTTAACGATTTCTTCGTCGATGTCGAAGATAATATTAAGATCGTACTTTACAAGTATACCTTTATAAATCATAATAAGCATTCTAATTAACCTTTGTTACAAATCCGAGAACCAATGTGCAGTGCAGCCCTCTCACTCTCCATAGACAATAATGACGTTCCTAGCATTATTATAAAATCGCGGAGTTCCGGTCTAGAAATAAGTGATGGTCAGCACACACGGCATCATACCTACGATACGGTGGCTAGAACCACTCGTTTTTAATGATTCGCTAGTTTCTGTTAATGGATTATTAGCATATGTTTTGTAATACATTTTTTAAGGAAATTATTTCTTAACTTAGAGCTTCAAATTTTAGAGGATAATGATGAGGGATAGGTAAGTTACAGAATAATTTAAGTCATGCGGTTCGTAATAGCAGGTTGAAAAATCTCTAATCATAATACGGACATCATATCATAATAAAACTAATGTTTTATTATGATATGATGTCCGTATTATGATTTAGTTCACTCCTAGAGATAATTATATCTGTAAACAAAATGAAAGAATGAGGGAACCACACATACAGTATTAATTATGAAAACCTAATGCATCTGAAAATAATTCGTGATACCTTACATTTGGTTTGGTAAAATTTATTTTTAAAATCGACCTGGAGTAAAATACAATTTTAATTTTGCACAAATGTCAAAAAAGTTTAATGCTGCATGTTCTCCATTAACCAATAAGAGTCCTAAAGATTCTGAAATCATTTGTAGATTAGTCAGGTGGCAAATAAGCCAATTGACGGGTTGACGGCCTCGTAAAGTTCGCAGGAAACCCCAAAAAACGCCGAAGTAATTGGTATGGAACAGGTTATTAATATGGCACAAGAGCCTACTTGTACACTCAACCTCAAAACGGTGGTAAAGTGCACAGCGAAATACGTCCTTACGTCTATGACAGAATGATACTGTCAATGTCAAATTGTGGCTTTAAATGTGTGGACGAGTGTACAAGTGAATAGTGCTAGGTTGTAAATCAGAAAGAAAAGAGCCTAAACTACCAATGACTTAAGAGAAAAAAAAACATCTATCTAAGATTTATGGGGCTTAGAAATTCTGCATGGCAACAGCAATTAACCAATAAATTTCAATTGATCCAGATTAGAATATAAGTAAAAATATGGGAGAAAGACCGCAATCAAATATATATGACATTAATAATATGTACTCAAAATTTGTTAAGAACACTGTCTGTATACGCGTGTACTGCACTCCGTCACGGAATAATTCCACAATGACACTCCAAAGCCGTCAATTAGGCTACTCTTCCCTTATCACGTACTCCACAGCTCCACAATTATTATTCTCCACACGTCACAAATAGTTACATTTCGTCACATTTCGTCACAACTCGCTCGATGGTCAGGGTCGCTGGCTAACAGAGTTCGTCGCCCGGTCAAATATTTTCGGAGACTATAAAAAATCTGCAACTCCTATTATGACGTCAGAGCCGGTTTGGCAAGTATCACAAGGACTTTTTTTGCGTTGTAATTATTTTTTTATACGTTCATCAACTTCGTTTGCATAACAATCCCATAATAACTATTTTTTGGGGGCTATAAACACGTTTTAGAATCTATTTTGGTGTAATAAGTGCTCGTGAACTCATAGATTAGTTATTAAAACGAACATTTGACGAAATGTAAACGAAATTAGTTAGAGAATAAAATTAATTTCCCATTTTAATCCCAAAATAATCAATTACAACAACAATTTATTGCTTTAATCGATCAATAATCAAACAAAACGTTAAAAAACCGGCAGCGAGTAAGAAGACATTGCGAATTTCGAAATACAAGATGGCGCCGGCTTTTTTAGTAGAATGCGCGCCAAAATAAACTGGCGGTCGTTCGTCGACCCCGGCGTGTTGACCCGGCGCGTGACATCACGTGTGACGTGGCGGCTGTGACGTCGGTGCTACGCCCACGGCCTCGAGTTTACTTGTGCCTGCGCCGATGATTTAATACAATCGTTCAAGGTTCCTTTTTGTTATAGTACGGATATTGTCCTATATTGCTTCAGAGAAACGTGCGTTTGTTAGATTGTTTGTTTTAATTCGTGGAACTAGTTTTGAATTAAAAGGATATATATATCAATGCGTGTAAAAAAACATGTCATATTATACTCACGAATAATGTGGGTAGATGACATTTAATTAACCAGTTTAGATTATATTTTTCATTATTATGAAAATGTTCAACTATTTTATTTTTTTCAATCAAATCCTGATTCTACACATCCCTAAATATTCGCATTTTAAATAATAAACATAACGTCATCAGTAGAACTTTCCCATGTCAGTTTAATTGACAACTCTAATTATCTACTAGCTGTTATGATTGCCTTAATTAGATGGAAAATATCTAAAACCCTTTGGAACTCTCCAAAGGGTTTTTAGTTCTAGGTCTTTTTTATCAAAAGTTCAATCAGTTCGTGTTTCAGAAATAATTTATTACCTTTGAAATATATATTTTTATTATAGCGTGTGTGTTTCTTTTTTGGTTTTGGAGGTCGAATAGAGAGTAATCTATATAAAATACTGATATTCATCTGAATCCGGTAAGATGATGATTATGATGACGTACGTCCCATTAGCTGAGGAAAAACCTCCACCATGATCTTCAAAGTATTCTTCTGCGCCTTAAAGCAACGTTTCTAATCTCAAGATATCTATGAAAATTCGTCTTCATTATTTTCACCTAGGTCTCTCATTTTGGAAAACCAAAAAGGTGCTTGTAACCTTACTCTGGAAACTTTCAAGATTTGGGCATCGATACCCGGTTTCGGTCTACTAGCAAAACCCGGAAAAAAAACGACCAAGTGCCAGTCGGACTCGCGCACCCAGAGTTACGAACAGACTTCCGACGTAAACAGTCATATCTTTCGCGTCAAAATATCAACGCTGTCAGTTGGCAATGTCCCCAAGAGACTGGCCGTGTTGCCACGTTGTATGGCAACGCTAAGCCTTTGGCCAAAGTAAAGCCAGCCCTTGGGTCAAGATACCGCGGCCCCGGAACGTAAAGGGCAATAGAAGGAACATGGGCGGGTTTTAGTCAGTAAAAGTCTGACACGCCCCCCCGCTCCCAGAGCGGGGGAAGTTGTTTGATGATTTCCCATCACAAAAAAAAGTTTCAACCGCAAACGGCTCGAAAATATAGTTACCAATAAAATTACTATTTTTACACCGCTTTAGGTTCAATCATTTAAATAAACATTAGAACTAGACAGTAATTAGCACTAAGTAATTAGCACCATAGATAACCTAGAAAATAAACACGTAAAAACCGACACACATCGAAAAAACAAAAGCACATTCACAACACCAAGAGGCACAAAATTAGTCACAAAAAGAACTATAGAAAACTGAAAACAATTTGACGAACAATGCCGCGTTTAAGCCTACTTTTCATAATGACTAAGTTCAAGGAACCGCTAATAAAGATCTGGCCTAGTTAGGCAGACTGTATACGTATTCACTAGCCTCTAATTCTTTGAAAAGCTACTAAATGGTATTCAAATAGTCAAAATGTCGTTTCGTGCGTAAAACTTGGTCTGCGGTCGTATTCTGGAGTTTATTATTTTTTAAAGAATAAAAAAAAAATAGTTTTTGGAATTAATCTTTCATACTTTTATTACATCATAATATTATTAAGCAGATAACAATTAGAATTAGGATTTTTGGATACAAAATGTCGTGTAATTTCCCATTCTTAAAAAAATGTGAAGGAATCTCTGTTATTTAGAAAAAAAAAGTTTAAATTATTTTTAGGTTAGTCAATATGCTTGCGTATATTTTATCTTCCTGTGGTATTATTTTAAGACGTAAGAAACATGAAATACGTAAGTTCTCATGGTGTGACGTTGGTTAACATAACCTTTTTATAAGATACCAAAAATTATCTTCCTTCCCTCTTTAAACATATCCGGTTTCCCTTTTTCCTCTGACGCAATTTCTGTTAAGTTAATTTGCTTATTTAATAAAAAACATACGTCACTTGTATAATATGCGTAGGTTAATTCGTTTTCTTAGAGGAAAATTGTCTATGCGGCATCAATGGTTGAAGCAAGAAAAAAAAAACTATTAGGTATTCATGATTCACCATTGATGGTTTTTTTACATTATGATGGAATTTTGAATGTGACGTAATGAATATTATAGTCACGTGTTCTAAGTATTTAATCTCAGTTAAGTTTGAATGAATATTTAATTAATTGAAGTCATCAAAGCATGCATTACAGATTATTCTATTGAAACGTTAATAGTTAATATTTCACAGAAACTGTGGAAGCTATCCAAGAATGTAAGGTTAATAAGTAGCTAAAACAGCTGGGAACTGGACGAAAAATCATCGAGACCAATGCGTTTGCTAGTTATGTGAGAAGCACTAAGTTGATCACACGAAATCACGGGAATCTGATCAAGTACCCCGGACAAGGCAGACTACACTGTTAAAACTAAATATAAGCTTTGTTGTTCACAATTGTAGACAAAACTTAAAAATTCATTCTCTTAATATTCTTAATTGGGTTTCGTATCCAAAGGGTAAAACAGGACTCTATTATCCTGCCGGGGTTGTGGGTTGTTCGAAAGAGATACCGCGACCCCAGAACGTAAAGGGTAATAGAAGGAACATGGGTGGGTTTTAGTCAGTAAAAGTCTGACACTCAAAACAGACTAGAGAACAGAAGTTATTTGATGATTTCCCAACCCAAAAAAGGACCCTATTATTCAGACTCGCTCCGCGTGAACCGTGATAGTTGAAATTTTCACAAATGATGTATTTCTGTTGCCATTATAATACATACACATATCAAAAAAACACAATAAAATTAATATTTAAGAGGGCTCCCAAACAACAAACATTTTTTTGCCGTTTTTATGGATAACTAGCTGTGCCCAGCGGTTTTACTCGCTGCTCACTTAGGGATATGAAATAAAAAAAAAATAGATGTTGGCCGATTCTCAGACTTACTGAATATGCATAAAAAAATCATAAGAATTTGTCGAGCGGTTTCGGAGGAGTATGGGAACGAACATTGTGACAGAATAATATTACATATTAAATGGTACAAAACCCTTTTTACGTGACTCCGACTCGCACCTTAGTTGGTTTTTACCATTATTTTTTACTTCCCCCGATAAAAGACGTTAGTTTTCATAACTTTCAAAATTTCTCACTCGATAAACAAAACAAACAAAATAAATGTTAATATCGGCATCAGAATAGTGCGTCGGGCTCGGTGCGTCGGCGCAGCGAACGGTCGACCTACATACCAAGGCCCGACCTCCTCAAGTTTATTGCCAATCTTACGACATATACTTAGCGGCATACAACTCTAACAGACATTTTCTTCTATCACTATCGAGGATAAGGAGTTAGGACAGGGTTGCCACTTAAGTACTTTTAAATAAAAAAAAACCTGCTTCTTATTTCACTATGGTAAGATGGTTCTATGGATATAAAACATGAGAAAGCTATGATCAAACAATCATCATAAATTATATACGGAATATCTGTATTTTACATGGACCGACTGCCTATCTAGTACTGGGTAATACGATAACCCTCGGTAAGACTGGTTTCAGACTTTCGGACCACTGAAAACTTGTAACGACTGTCAAAGATCTACAAATATCAGCCTGAATCAGCCGCGACTTAGAAGGAAACTTCGTATGGGTGGTCACCCATCCACAGACCAATCTGAAGATAGACCCTAGTGGCTGATATTATTTGGCCACAAATCCTCACATCTAAACAAACCACATTTTTGATTACATTTTTTTTTTTACAAAAGTCGATCATTAGCATGAGCTTAAGACCGAATGCATTCGACATACGATAGGGTTACCAAAATTTTACCGAAATCGCATTTTGAAATTAGAGGTGACGTAAGTTGATAAAGACTTAATTCCTCATTGCCACTTAATTAAACTTCGAAAGTCTGTAGATTTTCGACTCTATTGTGTAGAAATAGATTGTGATATTAAGGCTCTTAAAGACTCATTGTACTCAAGCGCGAGAAAATTATTCCAAGCATCAAGTTCTAGGTCAAAAGTCATGAGTGTGCTTACGAAAGTTGGTTGTACATTAGAAAGAAAGAAAGAAGAGTTTATATGTCAGAATATTCTACTTACTAAAGTTGTTAAGTTATTGCAGACTCATATATTCTATCATTTCTGGTGTACAAATATTTGCATATAAAACTATCTACCTACGAAATACATGCTATTAGCTATAGTTATCATTCTCATTCATTTCAACATGGTTTGACTGAGTAATCATCATCATAACAGTCGAGATAGACTCTTTACGGACTCCGGACACGATTTTTTACAACGAGGAAATCCTACTCCGGGGACATTTTTAGGACACTAGCTCACGTTTGCAGTATTGCCTGCGTGAAGTTTGGTAATTATTTCACAGGATTGTGTTACCGGGATTAAAAGTATGTGGGCCTGTCAGGGCCTCCACCTGTCGGGGTTACGGGTTGTTTGAAATAGAATACAAAGACTAAAAGAAGGAACATGGATGGGTTTTAGTAAGTAAATGTCTGATACTCCTCCACTCGGAAGTTATTTGATGATATCGCACACACATGATTTGCGCCCGGCCTGTGATTACCATACCCAGCAAATTGTCGTGGCCTTCAATGCATTCTTGACAACTTATTCTTCAGTTAGGGACTTGTCCAACCAGATTTAAAAAATATAGGCTAGCATTTGTGCCGTTCTAGACTCTATCTTTGTTCCAATTTTCATCCAGATCCTTTCAACCGTTCTGGCTTTATTGAGTAACAAACATCTGCCGGACCAAAATTTAGCATTTATAACAGTAATATCTATGATTGTGCTGGTCCATGCCTCCTGTCATTATTCCAACAATATCTCAAGTAGGTTTGGATCGAGCTTTCATTCAAATGATATGCAAATTAACAGTTTCTAAGGAACTCAGGCTTAACCTTGACATTACAGCATGCGAAATATACCGCATAGCTTATAAATAGTAATTGCTTTGAGGAACATTGTTTAAGATCAGCTTTCTGACTTCCATCAGGGTTTCTGTGAGTAGTATGTTACTACTCAACTAAATAACTAGCTTTTACTGGCCTAAGACCCATCTCATCCTTTTCCAAACAGTTCCATCTTTCGGTTCTGTGGGACTCAAGCTCATTTCTCATCTTCGTCTTTCACTTCTTCTTACGTTCTACTCCGTATTATCTAATAGTAACTTCAAGAATTTAGAATTTATGACTTAACATTAACAGCCGCTTGGCTTGGGTCGATCTTGCCTAGGTTGGTCTATGGATGGGTGACTATCCATTACATACTGAGTTTTTTTCTCGGAAAGTACGGAAACTGTTTGGTTTCGGCTGTCATTTGCAGATCTATGATAGTTGTTAAAGGTGGTCAATGACCCGAAAATCTGACAAATAGTCTTAGGGGTTTGTATTTATTACCCAGTGCCAACTATGTTGTGGTCAGATAGGCAGTCGCTACATTTAAGATACTGGTATTCAGCTGCAAACGGTTACACTGGAAGCCAACCTGGGGCTAGGCAGGTAATAAAGAAGAAGACATATAACAGGCAAATTCATTCACAAAACTGTTTCATTCACTAAACACTGGGTTATACTACGTACGCAACAACCGACGCATATAGTATTACGTCACAACATCACAGAAAACACGACTTCCTCATCCAACATCCTTCTCATGAAGGTTTTTTTAATATGTTAGATTTTTGACATATTTCGTCAAAACGTCAACTAATGCGTGCCGTTTAACCCAGTTGGTCACGGAACTCAGTGAGTCACACGGATCCTAGTTATGACGGTAGACAAACTTGTCTTGTTTAACACTTATGAATAGAAAGCCTTGGTAAGGTCAGTAATGTGTTGGAATTATTCATAGGTTATGGTCTAAAAATATGTTTGCATTGGCCATGAATGTTTAGTCAAATACTGGCGTGCATGGCTGTTTGTAGCATACCATAGTTATAATGTAAGTAGCCACTGCTGGGAAGCCCTCCTAATGGTGATCTGGAGGGGTCTACAGGGTATACTTTTTTTGTTTATTCGGACAGGAAAACATCAATTATCTTCTTCTGCTGTGGACGGAACGAAAGGGAGTGTGAGATTTTATATTCCCTTTGTGTTCCGGGATAAGACATACCGCGGTTCTCTTTCGAACAACCCGCTTTCTCGGCAGGACAAGGTATACTTTGATATAAGACCTCTGTCGAGGTGTGCCGGACCAGAAAACGGAACAATGATTGTTCTACTAGTGCGCCACCGTAAGCCGCATCATCGCTTCACATCAGGCGGTTTGTGGCTGAAAACTGACTTCTTATAGGAATAGACAAAAGTTTCAAGTCTTTTATGTATGGTATCATATCTCTATTCTACATTTACAAAACAAAATGACTAACTACACTTTTGGTGTCAAGTCGGTGGCTTTAGTTTATTTTGTTGTTTTTTGTTTGCCACTGACTTTCGAACGTAAATTTTTAGTGAACGATAATAACATGTCATCAACATAGACCAAGAATACAAATACATACAATTAAAGAGGATAACTAACTCACTAAAGAGTCTCGAAAATTGGACCAGTTTTTTCGTGTCGTGAGTATTGCAAGAAATGTGCTAAATTACTACAATTAAAGCACATTAAATCCTTTTAAGGTTTTATTATAAAGATACATCTCACACATCCTACGCCATTCTCTTGTCTTCCTTTTCTAATTCTTTATTTAAAACGACCCGAGTATTGGAACGTCATGGCCAACCAGCCAGCATTCGGCTTTGGTTAAGGTATAAAACCTATCCTGGTGTTAGAGTTTTTATGTTGCCCACAGGACAGTAATCACTGAAAAATCAGAGTATGTATATTTACATGACCAAAAGAAAACCTGAAAAGTGCGAGTCGGAATCGTGCACCTTAGGGGGTGTAGGGGGACTTAGAGGGTTAATTTTGCCACAGCTCTAAGGGACCGGATATGTTTGCGTTTGAGGTACGGAACCAAAAAAAAAACGGTGGAATACATAACTTTCTTCTTCTTAGAAGTCGGTTTTAAGTTCGTGCTAGTGTGTGCGCAACTCCACGTCCAAGGCGCGTATTTTGAGTACGGGTGGGAATACCATTCGATCCATGAAAAAAACCAGCAACTCCTTGGTGCTGTTGACGACCTCACGAAAATTACCTGGGTTACCGAAATACTTTGCCCTGTATTGGTCGGCTTAAAGTAACACTAAGTAAAGTGCTGACTTGGGTTCGAACCAACTACCTATCAATGCCATGACTGACCGTTTGTGTAGTTAAGGAAAAAGGTTTGCCTGATGTATTCAATTGATGACATACATTGATATGCGGAATTGGGTATGCTCCTGCCAGGTTTTTTAAGCGGTTGAACCTGTATCTTTATAGCGGATTTTACGTGAATATATTTTTAATGTTTTTCTGTTTGGTCTCTCATCAGTCTCTTACTTCTGTGGTAAGCTGTACTTTTTTTCGGCATGAAAATCCCCAAACAACTTCCCCCTCTCTGGGCGGAGCGGGGGGGAGTGTCTGACCTTTACTGACTAAAACCTACCCATGTTCCTTCTTTTGTCCTTTATGTTCCGGGACCGCGGTATCTCTTTCGGATAACCCGTAACCCCAGCAAGCGGTGGCCCTGGCAGGCCGCTCTGCTTTGCTGACCTGTATATCTGCATGACCTGTCGTTACTTGACAGACGGACGGTGAGCTATCCATTTCTCCCAAAATTTTGTTTGAATCTGAAGTAGTTAAGGTGAGCCACCTGTTGTGAACATCTATACATCCATCCTCACAAATATTCGCATTTATTGTATTATAATTAAGTAGCATCTATTCACAGACTGCTCTCTCATTTCTCTAGCCATCGTAACTCTATACAAAATCAAAACAAACACCACACTAGTATGGACATACTTGCACATGTAACGGTCGACCCACATACAGCCTTTTGAGCCCTCACCGAGAACACTAACTGTCGTGTATCACTCATGCAGACCATGTTGATGTATCATTTATTATGTACGGACGATTTTTGCTCGTGTATCAAAACACAAAGTTATCAATACTTTGTGTTTTGATTTGTTTTTGGGATTTTTTACCTCAAAAGGAAATATTAGAACCAATAATGGATCACTTTGTTCTCCGTCTGTCTGTCAAGATCCTTTATCTTGAGAACGCGTCAAGGTGTTAAGTTGAAATTAAAACCATATACTCAAATCTCTTGGAGCTGTAGAACGAGCTCGTCGCTAAATGATAGAAGCCGCTCAGCTATGCGATTCACTAACAGACTCATCATAGATGTTAACAACGACGAGTTCACGGATGTCTCATCGTAAATATCGCTTTTAAAGACAACGTTGATAAAAATCGTATTCGCTTAGCTACATACGCTCGTCGACGATCTGCTGAACAACGATGATGTGTTCGATGTTAACAGTGTTGCTATATTAACTCTAGTTTTTAATCGAGAAAATCTCGACTAACCTATTTTTAAGTTATTTCGTCATTTTAAATTTATATAAATACACAATACGTATGTCTAAAACACGTAATATTTTTTATGCAACGAATATTAAATTAATTATATCATTTTCGATTTGGAAAATATTGATTCAAATCTTAGACATATGTAATTGTAGGTTATGTATAGTCTATGTTATTTCAAAACTTCAAAACTTGTTCAAAACAAACAACTTGATCTTATCTTGATTATAGTTTTTTTATCAAAATACGAAATTCCAAAGCTCCAAGTGGTATTAAGTGGACTGTTAAAAAATGCTGCACCCCTACCCTATGGCGTTCTACTTGAACCGAGTTTTAGTTTGGTTCCAAATCTATCGAAAGTAAGTACACGATAACATTTATATTTAAATATACAACACAGTTTCTGGAACTACTATCTATGTAACCAAAATATTTATTTTTTAGTGTCTCGCAACGCAGCTCCTTCATTGAATCAGCTGGAACGCTAGAAAGCAAACCATGGTTGGCTATGGGCCGTACTTGTCTAGTCGTCAGGCATGGTGCGAAATAACAATAGCCATGAACAGTGATGATATAGTTGGTGTATAAACATCGGAACAGTGGTGTAAGGTTGGTAATTATATGAATTATTGCATTGAGTAGGTAGCCTTCTACGGTATTACTATACCGTCCTTTTACTTTTGTTTTTTTTTTACTAAATTGTTCTTTTTTCTAATTTGTTCTTTTACTAAATAAGTATAAACTACAAGTATGTACTGTAATTTAAGTCTTCGAATTGCAGATATAAAACCATTTGAAAATGCAATGAAAAGTTAAACCAAACCGAGCAAATAGGTGTTCTATTTATCATATATTATCATGTATTTTTTCTTGTATTGCAGTACTGGAAGAATAAAAAAATAGCAGTGACGAAGAAGTCCAGCTTAATTACAGCCGCTAGGCGTTGCACTGGTGGTGACATTGGAGATTTGCAAGAACTCAGTGAAATTGAGTTCAAAATACAAACCGTTATGGGAGGAGAAAATGTTGGTTGTGGAGATCAGAACTTAGAAATAAATCGCTCTGAGATGTATAGCATCACACAGCGTTTCATAGCCATAGAAGAACGTCGAGCACAAGCGGAGCTCTTGATTACCCAAGCAATTAGTTATCAAGTAGCCATCAGGCTGTAGATGGAATAAGTAGTGCAATTAGAGATTTAATAAATAAGTAAAAATAAAATGTATGTTAAAAGATTGCTTTATTTTATTTATTCATTACATTAAAATTAATTTGCCAAGGTACATACTATTTCGTTAGACGGTTATCCTAATCTTTAGGTAAAATATATAAGAAAAAAACATATACTTTCTATATTTTATGATGAACAGTATAGTTACACTACTAACTCACACAGTATACACTACTATTTACCAAAGACTAATTTTTAACAAACAAACTGTGTTACAACCTATATTAGTAATTTAATCAATTATATTAAGATTAATTTGCGTAGGTACATACCATTTCGTTAGGCTATCTTAAATTTTATCTTTAGGTTAAATATGTAAGTAAAAACATCCACTTTCTATATTTAATGATGAATAATATACACTACTATATAACAAACTCTCTTACAACTTAAATTTGTAATATCTTAAGTCTTGTTCTTCTTCTATTATTAACTATTTTGTCCACACCACAGTCGATTAATTAGACGAGCTCTAGCAAGACATCCACTGTCAAATTCACAGATAGAGTTCTGGCTTCCTTGTTCTAATAACCGGATCACCCTCGCTTCTTGCCTCTATAAATGAGCTGGTAATGCCACTGG
The DNA here is from genome assembly GCA_958449745.1 of Ochropleura leucogaster. Taxonomy (NCBI): domain Eukaryota; kingdom Metazoa; phylum Arthropoda; class Insecta; order Lepidoptera; family Noctuidae; genus Ochropleura; species Ochropleura leucogaster. The sequence continues at coordinate 5,228,088 of OY288223.1, read as the reverse complement.
GGAAACTCCAGCTTGATTGCAAATGTTATGCAACACACAACAATTTTTCCCACCATCTCTGGATCATAGTGAAGAACACGATGAACCAAAAGGCACCTAAAACGGCCTTTAAGTAGGTATGCCAATGGTTCGTTATGCAGTATTTCTTGCAGTGGCATGCAGATCATTATAATATTCTTCTCTTGATCCAGGCTCAAGGTTGCTACATGGAACCATCATGTCTAACCTAAGAGCAAAACTGGAGGCCCCTGAAATCAATTAATAGGAATTTAATTTAACTACTATAAAAAAAACAATATCTATTTATCATTTTAACTAAAAAAATAACTAGTTTTACTTACATTTTAATCGTCTACAACTCTACATCCATGAAAACATCTACAATTTACAAGCTTTACGGTTTGACAGTTAAAATCAAAGGCGAAGGCGCCGTTGTCGTTGAAGGCGAGGATGATTTGTGTGTTGCGAATACCGTTTTTCATACATTCGGGACCATTTTTAGTTCTATGTCGCGCCGTCGACATCGTTGAGGCGTTACGATCGCGCAGTTTTTATTTAAAGAATACCGATATGTTTTCATCAGATGTTTCAACGATAATGTCTTGGTTGTAAAGATGTTTTGCGTTAGTGAATCGCACTCCAGGTTAGTATATACTAACCTGATCGTCCATCCAAACAAACGCGGCTTAACCCTATGGTTATGGATAACACATGATTACATGATATGCATTGAGTCCGGTACATACCGAGTTTCTTTTTTTTTTCTTTCTTTTTTGGCAACTGAGCCGCTGTCGACTATTCTGCCAAGGTCACTTGGTGACGGCAACTATCTTGGTGAGCCGTCGAGTTTCCTTAGTGCTTCGGGCTGTTGGTCCCGGCTGTCATTTGTAGATCTTTGACAGACGTTATTTTTTATTTGACAGAAATTTAAAAAAAATACATAATACCGCTGATATTCACGATATATTAACATCACGCACTCCTGCTACCATTTCAGAACGAACAAAAATAATCTGGAAAAAGGTAAAGGTCCCGAACGACGTCCTCCGGCTCACCCGCAACATAATATGAACCAACTCAAAGCCCACCCAACAATTACCCAGACTCTAACATGTCCGTTTACCAGCCCCGCCCTAACTACCGTCCACCATAACTTAGAGCTATCAGTAGCGGATGACCTACATTGGGTTGCCTAACGAGAGAGCTCACAGTTACATCCTGATATGGTTGCTCTCAGAACTGGGATGGTGAGATAACTGTCTTGAGGCGTATTATGAAGATCCTGTTTCACTAGAAGTGGTATCATCTGAAAGGAGGTAAGGTTTTGTGTTGGGAGCTTAAATGGAGGGCTTGCGTTGTGTTCCTTTTTTGAATATGACCTGAGTGAATAAGTTCCGTGTTATAATAAACGAAAATTGTAACTAGCTCTACTGCTTATTTGTAACTTTGATTTGTATTTAGAATAGAGGAGAATATACTTTATTGCACACCAAAAGTTGAACATACTTGTTTTTACCGAAAACGCTAATTAGTTTTGTTTATTTATTTTGATTTGTTGATTAAAGAAGGCGTTTTTTTTCTTCCTGGGTTGAGCAGAGCTGATCAAGCTTTTACAACTCATTGTTTTGCAATATTCTGATGATGCAGCATAAAGGAACCCGGTGAATCATTTTAGTATGTGTTCATTTACTTGGTATCTGACGATTCAATGTTTGGAGGTAATGTTAGAGAATTGTTTTGTATGTTCCAATTTGTTATGAAAGCTTCAAAAAGTGACAGACAACATAGATAGACGACTAGGTATAGATAAATGAATCCTGTTAATATTTTAATCATTAATTTCTGCATTACTTATTTTCTTTTTGGTGTTCGGTTCCAGTATGCTTCTGTAATGTCCATAGAATTTAGTTCTGTTTAGTTATGTATAACTTACCTAAGACTTGTAATTGGCTGTCAGTCTTATTTGCAAATTGAAAGAAGAAGAAAGAAAGAAGAAAGATCTATGATATCGATAGATCGATATGTTATGTTTTCTGTAGTTGTAAGTCTTCTATGTTTAATAAATAAATAAATTAACATAGAACGTAAACAAATTTATTATAAAATTAACTATTAGATTAATCATCAATAATCACACATGTGGTATATTTATATCGACGTAGGGCCGCTGCAAAATATAATAACCTGTGCCTGGTTGATGGCTGAGGGCAATAGGCTTTACCCTCCACATCCTTACTAATATTATAAAAGCGAAAGTGAGTATGTTTGTTTGTTACGTCTTCACGCCTAAATGGCCAAACCGATTTTTATGAATTTTGGTACTAGGATAGTTGGAACCCTGGAGACGGACATAGGCTATAAAAAGTGGGATAAGGGCTAGAAAAAGGGGAGAAAAGGGAAAAGAATGATATATTTTTTTCGATCATCACGCGGGTAAAGTTAGCCTTAGCCCAAAGTGACTATGCCACGCGGACGAAATCGCGGGCGGAATCTAGTTTTAACATAACTGGCAAAATGTTGATGTTTCATTGGAAGCCTTTTGCCCAACCCGTCAGTTAATTCATTCAGGCATGATGTCATTTTAACTTTAATAGTTAACTGTCCTTTCTAGTCAGCTTCTATATCAACCAAACGTAGTATTATCGGTTTGCTGGAAGTGTTTGCGGATCTGAACCAACATGGCGATATATTTTCTTTAGCTGTAAGCTAATTACAGCTGCGGCGACCTCCGGACTGTATATAGACGCCTATTACTGAACGATTGTGATCGTAACCTAATATGTAGCAGCTATATCTGGATGCCAACGGGACATCGGCGCATGATGTGAAGTTTATCAATATTTATTGATATAACTTAGCCTTTAACAGTAGCTGGTCTGCGTTACCGTTTCAATAATGTGTTTCTCGTTTAGACAAATTTATTTATTTATTAAAACTTCATGCACAATTAAATCATTGTACAAAAGAGGTCTTAATGCCTTGGGAATTTTCTACCAGTCAACCTTAGGGTGCTGATGAAATCGGGCGGGAGGAAACGCGAGAACGGAGGTGGCCGGGCCTGTGGACTTTGAGCAATGGGTAGCTCACCGTCCGGCCGTCTGTTGACGACAGGCCGTGTCGACAAGCGCGTTAGTTACACGCGCGCCTCAAAGAAGAAGTTATTTGATGATTCCCCAAACCAAAAAGTAAAAAGGGTGATGCTGAGACAAAAAACATAGTAGGTGCAATTTGACAAAAAAAAAACAGTTTCATTAATAATAAATACATATATACGTACCTACATAGACAAATACATATATACATACATAGGCAATATACAACAGGATAGTTAAAACTACAAAGTATGATGAAAAGCTGATAACACAATTTAATTTTGAGACGAGTCTGCCAACTTCTTTAGTAAGTGTTCGAGAGTTTTTACCAAAACAAATGACAATCGTTATCAAAGAGTTTCGATAGAGTATGGCTACTTTAAGTGTGCAGCATGGTGGCTTTTGCATCGAGATGTCCAGTTGAAAACCAGCGTCGGGCATTCGCTGCTCGGCAGTTTGCTGGACTGGGCCTATTTGGCGCAGCCGTGAGACACAATATTAGCTTTGCTTTTAATGTCTTTTCTTTCCTTTCTTTTTTATTTTCTTTGTAGTGTTTTTAAGACTTAGGTTCTTTTTTAAATATTGTGTGTACTTGTACAAAAAAACAGTTTTCCTTCTTTTAAATGTCAAACTTGGTACATTTATACTGCCGTGACTCAAAAGCGGTAAATAAATACGCATCAAATAGAACTATCCTAAATAGCAGCACATATTTATATTGTGACTAGCTGTGCCCAGCGGTTTCACTCGCTACCCACTTAGGGCTATGAAAAATAGATGTTGGCCGATTCTCAGACCTACCCGATATGTACCTACACAAAATTTCGTTTAAATCGGTCCAGCCGTTTCGGAGGAGTATGTGAACGAAAACTGTGACACGAGCATTTTATATATTAGATAGCAGTATCTATTTTGAAAAAAATAAAAATTTAATAATATGTTCGACGACGATTAAAATCGCGTGTAAAGTAACGCTCTGCGCGTACGCAACTGACGCTAGTCTCTAAAATAGGCTTGAAATATATTAATCAATGCTACATAATGTCAAAGTCATATGATGCATATTTGGTGATAAAAAGGGCACGAACTGCCAAAGGCTCCGACAAAATTCTTGAATGAGTAACCGAATAAAAATTCGTTGCTATTGCTGAATTATTTCCTGCTTCCGATCTGCGCTCTCAGAACGAGAGCTACCACTCCCAGAAAGTATTTTTGTATAATTATGGTAAAAAAACAACGCGAAAGTTATGTAGAAAGTGGGTATATATAAAGAGGCTTTATCTATTCATTAGCGTAAATTCCTGCGGAAATCAAATATGGAACAATGCACAACCTATGTCTATGAATATGAAGGTGCAAGGGATCTAATTGGCTCAACACAGATAGGATTTAACGGTATATTTTATATTTTTGTTGTGATAATCACATTAAATCAAACGGAAATTTATAATATTGTACTAAACTTTTACAACGAATTGAAAACTGTCAAATAAAAATATTTTCTGGAAACTATTAAAAGATTACAAGTGTGCACATATAATTTTGAATCATTTATTACTTCATAATAAAACCGTCTGTCCTGACATAATAATTTATCTGTACCCCTCATTATTTCCTGCTTAACTAAGCCTTTGAGCACACTGTGCAAAAAATAACATAATAATTTATCTTATCAATAAACGGCTCAGATACAGTTAGATCATTAAGCCCAGTGTGTCAAACTGTGCATAACGGGACAAAAATCGTTAACGCATCCAGTTTGGATGACCCAAATTTGAATAAAGCTAAAATTACATAAAGCCTTTTTGGATTTTGGCTGTTAAAAATGTTTTTGATTGGGGTCGCATAACTGTATGGAGGATGTGAGGTATTTCCTTTATTATATGAGTCAGGTTTTGTTTCTTATTTGTTTTGATACTTGATTATTGTGGAGTTACAGCATGTGTAGGTGTATATTAGAGGAATAATTCATCTTCTTATCATGTTATCTTTTAGACTTCTGCAAATAAAATGATATAGATAATTTATTTAGGATCCTCAATAAGGGTGTACAATTATACAAACATATAACAAAAATTGTTCATGGATCATGTAAAGTAAATTATGGACGACAATAGTATCAGGTTAGTACTGCATGCATAATAGAATTAAAATAAGGCCAACAAAAAATCTAGCGCAGAGAGACTACATAAAAGGTAATCCTTCTGTTAGCGTCATGCTAGGGGCCAAAAATTCTTAATAAAATATAAGGCAATTCTTTGATTCTGCAAAATTTAAGACCATGAATCTAAATATTATATACTAGCTGGTACTAGAGGTGCCCGCGCTCTCACCGCGTTAAAATCGAAAAAAAAGGATAATATGTGTTATTCCAGAAATAAAATAAAATATTATCTACCTCTGTGCCAAATTTCATCAAGATCCGTGCAGCCGTTTTGACGTGAAAGAGTAACAAACATCCATACATCCATCCTCACAAACATTCCCATTTATAATATTAGTAGGATATTTTCTTGGGATTTTGATGCCTTTTAAAGTACTACGTTTCTTTTGCAAAACATATACTTAATTTTAAACTTTTTTCGTAAGAGCCATTGAACACCCAATTCCTTCCTAATTTTTAGAAATTTTAAATCTACAAACCTTCCTTTCAGGGGTTTTGCTTTTCATAGCAAACAAGAAAAAAATGAAGCCTACCAGGTTTCATAAGCGAAACCCCACAATACTTCTCATTCTTTAGTGGCCCAGCATTTTGAACGTACTAGACAGCATTTTACGATCAGAGAGAGATAGCTAATGATCTACCGGGATTTCAATAAATGAATTAGTTTCAGATGAATTGCTCCATGTGAGATTTTTAGACCCCCAGTAATCCATATTTTTATAGATCTTATTTGGGTTTAAGAGAAATAAGGGAGACATCGTCTATTCCCTTGCTGCTTTATCCATCTAATGGATGAAATGTCTGTCCAACCGCCCCTTATAAACTTATACCGTATTTATTCATTTCTTTAACAGGAACAGTTTACAGAGGCGGACTTAATGCCATAAGAATTTAATACCTACCGTATGCTTCCCTGTTGCCTACAAACGAATGACCCATATTCTTTCTGTAAATCATAGGCACTCTTGAGCAGCTTGTAGATTGTTTGTGTTGTGTCACAAATTACGAATGGCTGTCATTGAAAATTTTCTTTGTTTTCATTTCCTTTTCATAAAAACTTTGTCCAATTTGCCTTAAACGGTCGCCAACAAGATACAAAACGCTTTTGAAAACAAATAAACTCTGAACTACCAATCATAACTGTTTACCTACATTTTTTGCAGCTATTATCTATGAATTGTAGACTACACCAAACCGACCTGCCTTAATTCAGTTCCGCATAAATGTCACACTTGGGGTGCAGGTTCGATGTCCGGTAACGGTACACATTTATCTGGGTCACAAGGCTTTGCTAATATCATCGCAACGCAACGGTACCCCGTTACTGGCAAGATCATACTACATTAGTGTTTGGGCCAGTGTAAGATGACCTTGGGCAAGTATGGGTAATGTAAAGTGGTGTATATCGTGCTTAGGCCAAGTTAGGTGGTTGTAACTTGAGAAGGTTGTCCGAATGGGGTTATGTAACTGTTTGAGACACGTGTTTTGTAGTTCGTGGGAGTATATTATGTTATATGCAAGTGTAAGGCGATTGAGGAAGTGTAGTGTATGAAGGTATAATGCTGCAAGTGTTTATAAAAGATAAATGCTTTTAAAAATGTTTTGAAAAGTGGAAACTTAGATGATCCACGCCCAGGAAGATATAGGACAACGATAAATCATAAAAAACTGGCTAAATGCAATTCCGACTCGCGCACCGAGGGGTCCGTACAAACTTACGACATAAACGGCTATATCTTTTGACTGCTTAGATTTATAGGATTGATTATTCAGTTTCAAGGGACTACAAATTTAAGTATATGGTTTTAATTTCAACTTCATATCTCCGCACGTTATGTAGATAAGAAAAAGGGTCTTGACAGACAAACAGACAGACAGCAAAGTGATCCTATAAGAGTTCCGTTTTTGTAGGTACTGTTATAAAGAAGAGAGTTCAAAGAACTTTTTTTCTTGAATAAATAAAATTTATTTTTTTATTTTTATTCATCAGGAAACTGATTTTTGACGATTTGGATTCACTCACTTGGATAAGGGCAGAAAAAAAAGGGAGTCGTTTGTCTTGGTATGAACAAGTAATGAGGAGAGATGAAGCACATGTGACTAAAAGATAAGAAATAAGAGAAAGAAGATAAGAGATAAGGATCTGAATGTTGAAGGACGGAGAGCGAGAGGAAAGCCAAAGAAAAGATGGATGGATTGGAAATGATATGATGTAAGGAATGATATGAAGTGAAAGGAGTAAGTGATGCCGTGTCGTCTGATAGGGGAGAATGGAATTAGAAAACGTGTTGCGCCGACCCCAAACAGAATGAGACTAGGGCAGGAAATTGATGATGAATGGATAAGGGCAGAAAATCTGGCCAGATGTATTACCAGAAATACGCGGAGATGGCATATGGAGTAAAGCTATGACCGAATGGCGGTTAAGACTGGGCCTATGAAGCTAGGGGTGTTAAAAAGGGAGTGACGATATCGCTAAAGTCACGAGAAACAGAAAGATGAGGACAGTATAGAAAAGAGAAGAGTGGCAAACGAAACGGGAGGCCTACATAAATCACCGTGGGATCTGGAGGCGATAGTCCTCGCGCGCCTGTTTAAGTGGCGCGCGGAGGCACTACACCGGGGGGAAAACCCGCTGCCGCGGCAAGTAGCCGCTCGACGGGCAGACCTCCGGTGCGATCTCATGGTGGCATGGAGAGAGCGACTGTCACAACCCCGTGCAGGGCACGCCACAATAGTGGCGGTAAGTCCCCTCTTTGAGGAGTGGCTGGAGAGGCGTCATGGCGTCCTCACCTACCGCCTGACGCAGGTCCTCACCGGACACGGAAGTTTCGGGAGGTTCCTGCACATCATCGGGCGGGAGGAAGCGCCCGGGTGTCACCATTGTGACGATCGCCCGGAGGACACGGTGGAGCACACAGTGGCGATCTGCCCAGCGTGGGCGGAGCACCGCCGTGCCCTCATAGAGGCGATCGGCGGCGGCGATCTCTCGCGTTCGGCCCTGGTCCAGGCCATGGTCCGGAGCGAGAGGGAATGGGAAGCGGTCACCACCTTCTGCGAAGCAGTAATGCTAGCAAAGGAGGTGGCCGGGCGTCTGAGGGAGAGAACATCTGCCCAACCCAGCCGCCGCGGGAGACGCCCATGGCGCCGGGCGCCGCGAGACGACTTCCGGCCACCGTAGATGCGGGCCTGTGGGCGGTGAGCAATGGGTAGTTCACCGTCCGTCCGTCGATTGACGACAGGCCGTGCCGACGGCGCGTTCGTGTTTCACGCGCGCCTCAAAGAGAGTCAGCAAAGCAGAGGGGCTTGCCAGAGCCTCTGCCTGCCGGGGTTGCGGGTTGTTCGAAAGAGATACCGCGGCCTCGGAACGTAAAGGGCAACAGAAGGAACATGGGTGGGTTTTAGTCAGTACAAGTCTGACATGCCCCCCCGCTCCGCCCAGAGCGGGGGAAGTCATTGGATGATTTCCCACCCGAAAAAAAAAAAAAAAGGCCTACATAAAACAGTGGGTGATTCCTAGCTAAAATGATGATGACGTAAATAAATGCCTGGTAGGTTAGGCAGAATACCTAGTGAGAATTCCAGAAACCCAATTAAGTTTCGTCACAAAAGAATTTCATTGGAATTTTTACTTTTTTTATCGCTATGTAATATTGCCTATGTGGTTGTTTATTTTAAGTTTTTTTTATTAATTAATTAGGTATTAATGTACGTTTCTTTTATTTTAATTATATAGTAAAAGGAAAGAGTTATCAGAACCCATTGTTTAACATATAGTTAATTTATTTTTTGCGTGGTTTAATACCAATCCGGAATTTTTAGTCATACAGGATGATTTGGAGAAGTCCTCTCCCGATTCCCTTAGTAATGAATTTATAATCGTAAAATGCGTCATATGCATTACATAAAATTGCGACATGTTACTGAAATAACCATTTTTTTGCGGATGGGAAATCATTAAATAACTTACCCCGCTTTGCGCGCGCCCTTAGCAAGGGCAATAAAAGCAACCACTAGGGGTATATATATATATAGAACCTCAAAGCAACCCAGCCGCCGCGGGTGACGCCCCGGGCGCCGGGCGCCGCGAGACGACTCCCGGCCACCGTAGATGCGGGCCTATGGACGGTGAGCAATGTGTAGCTCACCGTCCGTCGATTGACGACAGGCCGTGTTGACAGCGCGTCCGTGTATCACGCGCGCTTCAAAGAGATGTCAGCAAAGCAGAGGGGCCTGCCAGGGCCACCGCCTACCGGGTATGCGGGTTGTTCGAATGAGATACCGCGGCCCCGGAACGTAAAGGGCAATAGAAGGAACATGGGTGGGTTTAGTCAGTAAAAGTCTGACATTGACGGTTGGGAAATCATCAAATGACTTCCCCCGCTCCGCCCAGAGCGAAAAAAAATATGGGGTATATTTATTTGTTATTAAAATTAAAACAAAACATTTTTAGATAATTATAAATTAATTCTATGACTATAAAATATTTGTTACATAAAAAAAAACTTTATGGCCCCTTTCGGGTATAGGCCTCCATTTGTCCCCAACTTTCTCTATTTTTCGCGACGTCTATCATCTATCAAGGAGGCTTCACCCACACAAAATTATCCCACTCCAGGTCAAATTCCGGGAACTTACTTGCTCATCCAATGCAGTTACCAAACATAATTATTTATATTTCTAGGTTTGCAGAAACTAAGGAAAACGCCATCAAACTCAAATTAACTAAAATAATTTGTTCTTACTCAGAGTTACGGGGAATATTGGGTAGACCTCTGCAATTAACTAATGTTACTCATGTTATCAGTAACTGATAATGGTAACTACGGGAGTATAAACTTGTGACGTAGGAACATACGTAGCACACACATATCGATTACGGCACACAAAAAATAAGGGGCCTACCCCTTATTTTTTATTTGCGGATCCTCAAATAACTTCCCCCGCTGCGGGCGGGGGGAGTGTCAAACTAGTACCTACTTTATGTTCCGGGGCGGCGGTTATCTCTTTTGCACAACTCGCAACCCCGCCAGGCGGTGGCCCTGGCTGGCTCCTCTGCCTTACTAACATCTCTTTAAGGCGAGCGTGGAACACTAAGGCCCCGTCGACACGGCTTGTCCTTGTGAGCTATCCATTGTCCACAGATACGCATCTGCTGTGGATGTAGTTAGGAATTTTTGCATGGGAATTAAACATAACTGGCTAAATGTGGGTCTCCCATAACACTTCGGGATTAGAGACATGATGCTTTGTTCCTACAACACATCACGCTAATGTTACTTTGAAAGGAGGTGATCCATGCAAAGGAGGTGACATTAAGAGAAAGAGACCGTGTCTCTCACTCTAACCTTAGCTTCGAAGGGGGCTTAACAATTTCCGGCCATCATAATAAGTCAACTGCGGGTAGCAAACTTCGGGTTGATTCGCTCGCCCAGATAGGCCTAAAGCGGTAGTGCGCAGTGGTTCCTATGCTCACGGAGAACGCGTGTTCGTTAGATAGGCTGCACTTAGTGATGGGGCTCGCTTGGAACACCGGGTTGTTTCTTATTTCTCCCGGGGCCCGGTTAGGTTAGGCTATGTGGGACTGTGACCGGCTGAGAATCAATTACAAAGAACTGCACTCTTACTGGGAAGTCCTCCGTGTCTACTCAGTAAGACAATTGTTTGGAGTGTAGATCTTTGAAATGTACTCCTACAAAACTAAGCTCTTGCAAAAGTGCATCTTTGGACGGGTTATAATAGAAACAGTGGGCTTTCAGTTAGTTACAGTCCGACATAACCTTTCGCTCACCCAGACGGAGGTAACGTGAGGATTTTACTACCTTAAAAAAAAGGTGTGGCGCTATACTTAATTTCGGACTTAACAACGACTGCATTTGCATTCTATGGTAGCTGCCGAGAGCTTTAGTGTGCGGCTTCATCATATGCTCTCAAGTGCCTAATATATCAATCTTTGGCCAAAAAAAGACTACTAAGCGAACATGTCCAAACAACATTGACGACAATATAGGATAATAATTATCTGTATGTGTATTACACAAAATACGTTCAACGCAAGTCAAAGAAAATGTTTCACGGAACGACGCGATAAGTAATATCTAGGTACTTGAAAAGATATAATAGGTAGTAATTAGCACACTTTAATTGATTTGAGTAATAAATATTTTAATTACTTAGTTACTAGGGAAGCATAGCTTGTTAGCAATGCAATTTAGGTCAATTGTTATTTTATTGCAGCTTGTATGGGGGATAGTACCAGTTACTAGTCAAACACAGAAAAACTTATTTGAGTGTAGGTACGAGTGTGAACGACGTAAAAATAGTATTTAATGGTATTGGCCTTCTGTGTTGTTTTTGCACACAACCCCCATTGGAAAAAGGGCTGACTTTTATGGATGTAGTATGTGTTTTCAAAAATCGAGGGCACGGTTAGCGCAGTGGCTGAGCAATCGACTGCTGCGCGTGTCGCGGGTTCGATTCCCGCACGGAACAAATATTTGTATGACCTGCAGATAGTTGTTTCGGGTCTGGCTGTTTGTATGTGTGAGTTTAGATGTTTGTAAACGCACCCACGATACAGGAGAGATTCCTTGTGTGGGGCAACGTTTAAAAAAAAACATTATTTTTCTTGCTTCCAATGTATCTTTCAGAATTTAAATGAAATCAGATAAATAACAGGCCAAGGAGCGACATCATTATTATACTAGTCGATGTAGAAAATACATGTGAATTAAATTACACAAACATATTTGTTTGGAAATATTTAATTATATATTTTGAAGTGGATCAAACAAAATAATTATGTAGAAATTTTCGGCACCTCCACCATAAATATAATCTAAATAAATAATGATAAGATAAAAGAAATTGCAAAATGTAATTAATAACAATTAATTATATTAACATAATTCATTTAATATACTAGGGCCACATAAACATGTAAAAGATTCCTTCAAACAATCATCGTTAGAAGTAATGATAAGCTGTTATCATTTCTTGACACAATTCAGTTACAGTTGATTGGGCTTTATTTGATAAGATTACATGAAGTGTGTTTAGATACAGAATTAATTAAATTATATTTTGCCATTAAGTGGCTATTTTTACCAGGGTTTCATGAATGTAAAGGGATTCACAATTGGGTGAATCATTTTTCAGCAGAGGACTCCCGTATTTGTTATTGTTTGTTAAAAATAATAGGTTAATAACATCAGTATACATAGAATCAAAACCAAGTTTCTTCTGTGCCTGGGAAAGCACGTCCAGCCATTGGTCCCAGCTGTCGTATTCAGTCCTTTGACAGACGTTACAGGTAGTCAGTGTCTCAAAAGTCTGACAACCACTCTTACCAGGGAATATTGAATACCAGTTATTTATTAACTGGGTTGTGGAAATCAGAGCCAATGTAAAATACTGGTAATCCGTTAAGAATGGAAGCCGAACCTAACATATTTGGAAAGAGGTTAGGTAGAGGATGTGGTAGGACTGTTTGAAATACAAGTTAACTTAAAAGAGGAACACTTTTTGCCATCAAGCTTTTAAATTTGGACAAAGTCGCGACCAAATCTAGTTGAATACGAACACAAACCAGTACAAGTGAGATACTAATTAGCTATGCAAGCCGAGAAAGCATCTCATTTGCTTAACGTTCATTCCGGCATTATTGCTAGATGGGGCACTTTTTATAATAGCTGATTAACATATTCATTTGTTGATCATTATCAGTGACTAATTGATAAGGTGCGTGCTGTATGGACAGGTATTGGAGTGATATTATCTCGATGAGAGGTATCATACTTCCAACTAAAATAATACAGATATTCAAAACAGTTCTTGCCCGCGGCGTTGTCTGCGTAAAATTCGGTAATTGATCCACAAGATCATTCTACCAGGGTTTAAAGTATCCTACGTGTTAAACCATGTTATAAACTATCTCTGTGCCAAATTTCACTCAAATCTGTCCCGCAGTTTTTGCGTGAAAGTGTTATAAACATCCAGGCATCCATCCATATGTACATTTTCAGAAATTACCACTTGAAACGGGATATTTATTATGTTTGTTATTTATTTCGAGTTTCCGACATTTCGGCGATGTTGAAACGCCATAATTACGGATGAACTGAAGTTATTGCGGGTGGATGTTAAAAGACTCATATCTTCAGAAACTATGGCATTTATAATATTCGCTGTAAACTAATATGATTCGTAAGTGTCAATATACCTATAGACAACCTACGAATGGACAACCTCATCTCAAAATACTTGAATATTACTTAGAATCCCCGGTTACCATCATCATCTACCTAGCCTTGATGTTAGGGTCGGGTCAAAGTCTAACTGGATGGGGCTTAACATCAGAATTTTCCATGGAGCGACTGCCTATCTAACTCCTAAATAAGATTCGATTGACATAAAAAAACGTTGAAGAGCATTATTAAATAGTGTTTTTAAACTACATGCTTTAAATTAGATAGACCTTCTCTTGACATCTTAATCTTGTCCAAAAAACAGAGATAAGATCGAAATTAGAACGAGCCAACACAAGTCTGACCAAAGTACTACAAATTAATATAACCAGCATAGCCTAGCATTTATCAAGTTGGAATACAAGCACGTACGTCTAATGCATGCATCGCGATCAGTATCCCAAGCTATGCAAGTGCGCCGTCATCCGGATTGCATAGAAAACAAAAGCAAACAGTGCAAAAACATTGCCAAGAAATATATGCCGTGTATGTATGGTAACGTATTGTATGTAGGTAGGCTGGCGAGTATTAGCGAAGTATGAAGAAAGACATCCTGCGACAACCCTACAGTAATTAGGATAGGGGAGGGCGAATGATGATGTCGAATGTAGGGCTGTCATCCATTTTTATTTTATGAATGGCATCATGCATTTCAACCGAGGAGGTTGTCGGCTGTTTAACCGGGCGAATCCTGTGGATGCTTTAAAAATTAAGACCTCTAGCCAGGGTAAAAACTTACAAACTAAGCGACTACACGTTAAGGGCATCCCTGTGAAGTACGAGCCTCGGCTTAGGGCGTCGCTGAGGGACAGCAAGGGACAGACTGGATCTGAGTGATATTATTTGTGGACTGATTTAAACTTACTGGCTCAGCATCGCGGGCTGACTCTTGCAAGGGACGGGTGGGTGTCATCCATGTTGAATCTTTTTGTTTTAAAGAACAAACAGCAACATAATTATGTAACGCATTTTTCTATCAGTCTAAAGGATTTTACAAAAACATCGTAATAAATAATATAAAGATGATTTGAATAATATTGGGAGTGTGCGAAAATACCACGCTGACCAAACATACATATTTGTTTCTTATAAAGAGGAATATGCAGAGAGAAGTCTTGCGATCTAAAATTCTATTTTCGGGTTAATTCCTTATAAATAAACCCAATTATAATCACAACCTATTTAAGCCAATTAATATTGAAATCAAAAAAGGATAAACAATTTTATACAATGGTAACCATGACAGTTGAATGTGGTAGTAATTAATTCAATTATCCTTATATTTTTTGACACATTTTAGTGGTATTATATTTTATTTGAACGAAGTTCCTTACCGCGTTGCGAAAGGGGGCTAGACGGAAAACACTACGACCAAAAGTTGTAACGACCATCGTTCCATCCGGGTGTCCCTTGACACCTCTCAAGTTTTTACGTTTAGAAATGGGCAAACGACGATTAATGGGTAAATTACTTGAAATAAATGTATTTATACTCACAACTGCGGCTCAAAGGCATTCTATGGCAATAAATAATAAAAATAAAATAAGTTTGCTATAGATACGAACTTAATAACAAACAACTTTCAAATAACTTATAGTTGTTCCAAAACCTTTGTTGCGGGACTCGAGTCGTGAAGAAAAACTACGGGCCGCCATATTGCTTTTTCCCGCGCGCATTCACTCGTTTTCTCGGCGCGGCGTGGCGTAGCGCTTGGGCCCGCCGCGTAGCAGATTGATAGTGTGTTGTATTTCAAGAGGAATCTTTAACTTTAATTTATTATGAAAACAATATGTTTTCTGGTATTTACAGAATAATTATCACAAAAAGAAGTGTTAATGTTAGTTAAATGTAACCATATTATTAACTACACCACGCTAAACGCATTTTTTTTTGCTAGATGAAGCTAGTTAAGGTATATTTTATTTATATTTATATCAAAAATTTACAGGAATCCCTTGATGTACCTTTTGCAAGAACCAAATACCATGCAGACATGAACAAACCTATATCGACCCGCGCTGACAAACTCTGTCGGCTACGACTTTCATTCTACGATACCGATTTATTTAGTACGCATGTGAACGTCACGTGCTGCGCATTCAAATATAATGCGTTTGTTTGTGTGCGTATATTTCGGGTGACCTCCTAACGAACTATGCGTCCCTGGTACTTTGATAGAAGAGTGTTAGTTTTTTTGTATGTATTTCTTTTTGGAATCTGATGTGACGTTTCTGTTTAATTTAATGAATATCGATTTAATGATATTATCAGACAAAATAAAACTTTAAACAGCGTAGTTTTTCACCTACTTATGTTACAAAAGATATTCTGAATATTTTTTCGCTTAAATTGAATTTCGTAATTACATTGGGTCACATTTTTATAAGTCATCTTCCACGAAGACTATGATATCAGAAATAGGGCAAAAGCTATATAGTACATTTTGATCTAAGTGAGGAAGATTTGTCACTGCGGCACACACAGGCGGAATTGATACCGGAATCGCCATGCGAGGATATTATGGAGCCGAGAACAACAGTGACTAATTCCCACGTTACGGAGAAATGAATTAACAAAACGAAAATAATTTTTAGCATTAATCATTAAGGAACTATGATTTAATTTCCCGCGTTTTACTTTCTCAGGTTGAAGAAGAAGCAAAGATATGTAGCCGCTAAACAGACAAATATTAAAAATAAGAAAATCAAATATTTTTGAATTTAGAACTGTTAATTTGTATTAAGAAAATTAAATTAGAGTTTATTTATGATTATTCTGGTGATAAAAACACGGTACATATTTATCAAATATAATTAACCACATATTAAATAAAGGAACTTTACCTAGAAATTCTTCCTGTAGTTTTTCGTCTTATGTGTTCTCGATAGTTGCGGTTTTTTAGCATAGTTGATGAATACCTCTTCTATAAAGGTATCTTTATAAGAAATCTGTCTTGGTATGGATATGAGATGAGAAAAGCTGAGGCATATTATGTGATTAAAAGACTGATGAATTTGAATGTTGATCGATGATAAGGGAGAAAAAGACCAAAGAAAATATAGATGAATTTGTGTAAAGATTTGAAAGAAGAAAGAAAATATTAGCGTGACGGTTGACAGAACAGAAAAAGAAATATTACGTCGTTTCCAAGGAACAAAGGAATAGAGTAGGAAAATGGTGATGATGGTGAAACCTCTTTTAATTTTTTTTTTGTTTCATAAGTACGTGTGAAAAATGCTTCTTATTTTTTTTAAGATTCAGAATCTGCTTGTCGTTGACAAGACAATGTGTATGTGTGTGTGGATTTTGAATGTTTCTAATTACCTACATATTTACCAAAATATATACCTGGCAAAAATTTTTCACAGCATTTTTTTAAAGTTTAACTGGCATGCAGAAATTAATTAGAATGTTGTCAAATATTCAAAATAGTTCAGGAGGAGGAAGAGGGCTGCGAGATTTTTCCAAAGAAAAACCGCAGCTTTGAAAGACAAAGAGCAAAAGAAGGATGAGAAAAATGAATAACATGGATGGGATTTAGTCAGTAAAAGTCTGACACTCCCTTCTGCTCCGCCCACATCACGAGCAACCGTGATGATTTCTAAACCCAAAAAAATAAAGCACATCTATGAGATAAAATGCCCACTAGCATAGTGAATGATGTAATTTATTTTCCCTTAGTATACAGAAGGACTTCAAAACTTTGCGTAATTATTTATATTATAATGAGCTCAAAATTCTCTAATGTTAACATTTTAAATTGTAATATATGTATAAGAAATTAAATTGTAACAAAAAACAAATACCTAATGTAAATCTAAAACTAGAGACGAAGGCAAATAAATGAAAACCAATCTTTAAATATCCCTTTCTTTATTCAGAATAAAAAGACCAACTTATCTGTAGTATCAATATTGTTATTTTCAAACCTATTATTAGCCATATAAAACTGTAACTTCATTATCTGTTATATTTGTACGTATCGCTGTTGGTTAACTATTTAAAGAAAATAAATGTCTGTGAACATAGAATTACCATCACCTTTTGTCTTTATCCCTTTTGGTCGGCGCAGCAAGCCTTCTTCTTTTATACCTCTCTCCCCTCAGTCCAGCCATCCTTTCTTTGGTCTTCCTCTACTCATAAACCTATGCAAATTATTATCTTTATTGTTCCATAATAAAAAGATAAAGTAATTAGAACAATTTTACATAACATAACAATATATAACACTTTACACCCCATGTGGATATACTTCGTATATTCGTTTCTACCTACTAAGCAAAAAGACAAACGCATTGACTCTAGGAGGAAACCTTTTTTGGATATGGCGACACAATAATACATGGTTTAAAACTGATTATCACCATCCAGAAAAATATATAATAAAACTACGTCACAACGAAGAAGGAAAATCACACTTATAATGTCACGCATAGTGACTAATTTAACGTAACGTTACATAAGGATAAAGATGTACTTATATTGTAATGTTTTAATTCGATGATGATTTCCTAAGTGCCGTTATGATAATTTAACAGGAAGGAAACCGGAAAACTGACAGTAGTTCTGAGCATCTATTTCAGTATTCTTCGAAAAAGTAAAATTGTCTTTGGTAGTTTTCGGTTTAAATTTAGAACGCGTTAATTTTCCACGTGCCAGTTCAAATTATAGACTGTATTGACACTTAATATATTGTTATATTGTACACAGTTTAAAAGAAAACTGGAGGATGAGCGGCAGATAAGATTTTTGGTTTTAAATACTAAAATACTCCTAGATTTAGCAATTTTCTGCCACCGTATGGATGGATGGAAACCCTGATGGGTTTTTAGTTTATTGTGGTTATAATATATGTTAGGCAGTTTATTTTCATCGGATCAAATTCTTTGGACATACTTAATTATATATTTAGTGCTTCAATTTGTTCTTTGTTTTGTTTTTAGAAGTTGTTCTACTGCCACACATCTTCGATTTTCCAAATGTTGAATCTCAAGTCGCCTCTATCATTTCCCACAAACAATTTTCACAAATAAAATTCCATTCCGTTTCTCTACGCATTAGTGAACGAAACAGTCTAATCGACCTACATTCTACGAGTACCAACAAATAATTTGACAGTTTATCGTTTCTCCGTTTCACTCTTTTTTTAAATAGCGAATGTAAACAAACGCTCACTGAGCTTTCTACTACGCTGCGACTACAATGACACACACAGATAGGAACTGGCCAGTAAGAATACGCGCACACATCTGAACACTCGAAATTCAACCTTTCTCTAGTTCATGTTACCCTGGTACTGCCGGTGGCGATATTTTTTTTTTCACCACGAGACCAAATGCCAAATTGGGCGGTCGTTGTTCCACTTTCAGAGTTCATTGTCGGATACCGTTTGCCGACCTACCTTCACATTTTGCTGGTATTTATTTTGGACAGACAGTTAGCTTTTATGCGGCATTAAAATGCTGTGCAAGATGAGATTGCCGTTACGATAAAGGTGGTATTGATCGGTTGGGACGTGACGTGTGCCCGCGCCGTTACGTGGTACACGCTCATTCATAATATTTTCCAATGTGACGAAAGCACGATAAGATGTTGGTCTCGGCTGTCATTTGTAGATCTTTGAGAGCCGGTAAAGGTAGTCAGTGTTATAACCAGCCTTACCAGGAATTATTGTATTACCCAGCATAGCATCCATGTAAAATAATGGGATTTAGCTGCATTAAGACTGGAAGCAGACCTCAACGTAGTCGGAAAAAGGCTTGGCATATATAATAACGAAAACATTGCCGTATGACGCTTCAACCAAGAACACAACAATCAATTTTGCTCTACAATCGTAGTCAACCGATCAATTTTGTTTAACTTACCACGATCTAGTCAAATATTTTGTTTGGCATACAAAATATTCCAGGTTGTCTAAACATAGCCAATTTAATCAACACTGCTCGCATTTTCGCGCGTCACGACAGTCTCAATTCAAACTGTCTAAACATTCAATGAACATTTTGGATTCATATTATTCACCGCGATTTGTCGCGTGTTGCAGAAATAGGTTGGAAGCAATATTATTATGTTTTGATACAAAATAGATATTCTACGTCGTGGGCGAAAAAAAAAATATAGTGATGTTAGCAGCTGGCATTTTGCAGTTTCTGCTTGTTCCCATGGGAAAAAGCGTGAGTTTTGTGTGCGGGTCAACATGGATTTATAATGAGCACCATTTGAATAAATACCAGCTTATTGAAAACACAAAAGATTTTTTGCGCAACTCTAAACCAATTCTAAACCATAGACAATAATTTACATCTTGTTAAACGTCACTCTCTGACACTCATACCGCACTCCGCAAAAACTGCGGAAAATTTCTTCAGACAAAAACATAAGTACCATTCAATATCGTACGTACTACAGAAATTATACTGACAATTTGTAGTGCGCACACTTATTATATGGCATTGGTCGCGACACAATGCCAACTATTCTCGGTCGGTGTGTATTTAGGCAAATTGGGTGAAAGGTGAACGAACTAGCAGCCATTTCACCGGCCGTTGACTCATCGCCGTGCGATTACAGTGCTACTATCATTACTGGCCGAATTTGCGCTCGACATTCAAAATTACGAGTAAGTTCGAAATGAGGTTTCATACTTAATTTTCTCGAAGCAATGTTGCCAGTCTGATAATTTACATATAGTACATAATTATAAAGGTACAAGTTCAAGGAACTATGATTGTTTTCCTTTTTGATTAAAATTCGAGCACTGTACTCAAAGGTCGTGAGATATTTTTGCAATATTTTCATAAATTAATTGGACTGGCTCAGTCAATCAACACAGGAGCTGTGATGGGGAAAAACTTAAGTTATTAGTTCAGAATAGTTTAATATTTAGAATATAACTTTACTTTGTCATGTAATTTTAATATCGGTTTGTAAGGCATTTGTGATTAAGTACTAATGGAGGAAACGTGAAATGTAGGCCTCGTCTAAAAACAATCACAGCTTTCCAAAACAAAAATGGTCATAATAAAAACATCCGTCGACAACCGTATTTTCTAACTTCAAATTGCAAAAGAAAACTCGAGAGATTTGTTTCTTGTAAATAGGCGAAAAAATACAAAACACTAAACCTTTTACAACGGCCTACAAATTCACCACGGCTAGAAAAAAAAGAATAATAAAAAAACTATTATTTTAAATTTCGAAGCATCTATTCGTCCACCGTTCGATTTGCCAGTGTATCGCGACCTCTGTCCGCGACTGGACAAGTGTGAGACTACTTTCATCGGAACTTCGGCGCTCGTAGAAAGTTAGGGAATCGACTATTTGACGCGGCGAAAGCTTCGGGCTTTGTCTCGATGTACAAATTATGTGCAAAGTGTCGATGTATTTTGCTACTTAATCATAAGATTAGAGATAATACTACTAAACAAAGATTTAACAAGAACGATCTTTTTTTCTTTTACATTTTCCAATACTCGTTTGTTTTCCTTTTACATTTTCCAACTGAAATGAAAATGATACCCAGAATAACCAGAATTTGCATTACTGCAACAAAACCGACTAAGCATATTTATGAAATTTCATGACCTGTCCGCCTATACACAATATTTTTCCCCGCGTATAAGTAACCATAGTTAATCAGTAACCACAGAGGATAAAACAACAATAAATAGAAAACCAAGCAAAGGAATACTCTGAACGGAAAAGTTTGTATGACTTCATGAGTAAATCCGGGACTTAACGGCCAGAAAGCATTCAAAAGCAACACAGCATGAAACTCATTGCTGTACGGAAACGCCTTCTGTCAGTAACGAGACACTTTATAATTGTAAAAAGAAACTTTATGTTCATTATAAACTGGAACTCTTCAGAGTTCGTGTAAATCGATTATTAAATTAAATATATTTTAGGCATGCGTGCTCCAGTCCACCCTATGCCGCATCTTCGCGAGCAAAGTATTTAAAAAAAAATAATTGAAATCGTGTATCCTGCGCACTAACCCAGCAAACCCTCTTAGGTTGAGTTACAGATCAGTTGGATTAGTTTAATCTAGGTTTAACGGCAATACTGCCTGAGACACTTCAACATTGACACTCAAAAAATTAACATGGCCAAATTCGCTACATGTAATCTGTGAGTCAAAATCTAAGTGTGTGTAACCAGAAATCTGGGTCGAGAGACTGGTCAACGACCAGATCGTGGTGGTCGGTGGTCGTCAGCCACTGGTGGGAAGTCTAGAAAGATCCATTTGAACTTTGACGAACTCTCTTTGTGCCTGAGAGGTGACCTGGATTTTAAATGATGATGGTGTTCGGTATCACGCCATACTGTCATGATTGATGTTTTCCATAGTGACAGCTGGTTTTTTTCCACACTGTGAGTTTTTGGAAATATTTAGACCATGACTTTAGAAGTGTTTGTGTAAGATTTGCCGGACAGGTCCAACAGATAGGGGGAAGTTGAAAGTTCAAGAGTAAGATAATACAAATACCAAAAGTGGATATTACAGTATTTGTTCTAAGAAAGAAGGTGAAAACTGATTTTTGTAGAGTAAATTTCTATTTAGGTTGTATTAGGTCAATTGGTGAAGTAATAAAATTAATTAAAAGAAAATCAATTAAAGGTTTCCCTCTGCTTGACGCCATTTCAGTTTCAGACCATATTTTTGTTCAGTTCACTATTAACGGCTATTATTTGAGTTACTTGGAATACAAGTCTGTGTGGTAAAATACATAACACGTCAATGAGGTTACAAAATCATAACAATACTTTTTGCACAAAACCAAACACGTCACGAATGACGTGAAATGACCATGTTTAAAAAAACAGAAATATAATTGTTTATGCTGTTTGTTTTCCATACCTACATTTATAATGATACCTTCCTTCTTTCCCTGATAGAGAACAGCGAATGACGTAAATTCAAAAAGAGAATAACAATTGTGGCACTCGAGTATTTTCCCTTTTCCTGTGCTGAAACCGGACTGAAACATTTTACTTACCTAATTTTTTTTATAATACTTTTGTCAAAGAAACTTAAACTACAGTCCGCACTGGGCCCAAGTGAAAAAGGGAGAATCACAAAGAAAATGACTGTATCTAGGCAATGGCAAAGTTATACATTGATTATTTTACTGGCATACTAAATAAAAATTTACTGACAACATCGGAACTTGTACAAATAAATTTAAAATAAAAAACAAGATGTACGAAAAAAGATTATAGTTCTCAAATCAAAACTTTCTTGCAATTAAATTATAAGAATTTGAAAAAGGAAATCCGTATCAAGATAAAAGAGACAATTTAATGAAATCACATGTAAAAGTAGACGGAAGGTGCTGGCTGGTTATACAGGCATGGTTTTGACATCGTATGTTTGGCGGGAAAACCCGGCTATGTTTTTTTGCTGTATTTAGTACTTATACTACCTAGTACCTATACTATTACGTTACAGGATAATACATAGGCTGATGATGCATTACGCAAAACTAATTGGGATATTTTTTTAACGTATCACTTTAGATGACTTAATTTCGTTTTTTTTTTCCAATATTTAAGTATCTATATTAAAAAAAAAAACCCTCACCGTCATCACCACCATCTCACCACCTCACCTATCTTAGAGAGACAGTTAATTATTCTGTGTAAACTACCAAAAACGAACTACAACAAAGAGATCAACAATAACACAGTTAAAACATTTTCCAACTCACTATCTCATCTTCTAACTTTCTTGTCCTCAAACATGTTGGAGTCGGCTTCCAGTCTAACCGGGTACAGCTGAATAACAGTATTTTACATATATCTAAGGTAAGACTGATTTTCGGGTCATTGAGTATTTGTAGCGACTGTAAAAGATCTACAAATGATAGTCGGGTTCAACGGTTTCATGTGCTTTCTGAGACACGAAAAAACACTGTGATGAAATGAGTGGTCACCCATCTGCAGACCAACCCCGACAAGCGCGGCTTAACCTGAAGATCAACACGCGCGACTCTTATTATGAAGCTTCTTCTCAACTATTTATCTAAAACTAACGAAAAAAAAAGATTAATGGTTATCATATCACGCCTTACAAACAAACAATGGGTACTAAAAACTAAAATCATGACTAAGTACAGAAGCGATGATAAAAACGAGGATGTTTATATTATGTCGCGCTTGTTATGAAACAGCTCTCGGTACGTAATACAAGGCCCCTGAGTCATGGCTTCATGACTGAGGGTTTCCCTACAAGCATTTCCAAAGGTTCTGGAGCTTAGGAGATGTTATTGTTGTGAATATTATATTTATTTAAACTTAATGTACAATACTGGTATATTGGCGGACTAAGTCATCACAAATTTTGGGTTTCTTTCTTTGCGGGTGGGAAATCATCAAATAAATAATCATGAATCGGGGGACTGTCAGACTTGTTCTGATTAAGACCCACCCATGTTCTTTCTAATGCCTTTTCGTTCTTGGGCCGTGGTATCTCCTTCGAACAACCCTCACCCCCGGCAGGCTGTGGCCTTGACAGACTCCTCTGCTTTGCTGACATCTCTATGAAGCACGCGTGGAAAACTAACGCGCCTTCGACACGGTCTGTCATCACTGGACGTACGGACGGTAAGCTACCGATTGCTCACTATCCTCAGAACCGCATCTACAGAGGCCGGGAGTCTCTCACGTGAGTTGGTTTTTCAGTTTGGTTTTCTTCCTCAAACGCTCGACCACCTCCTTCGCTAGCATAACTGCTTCACAAATTTTTGGTTTGGGACACTTCTTACAAACCTACCCCCTACATTTGTGCACTAAATAAGGGGTATGAACCATTTATAAAGTTATTAGGTACCTTGATAAATGACTAAGTGGGTCAAACTATCCGACAGTGATTTCTACACGCTCTCGTAGAGATATTACACATATCAAAATATAAAAAGTATTCTGGGTTACAAGAGATTCTGACCACTGAGGGCGGCCTCTACGAGTTCATAAACTCTTCTATCAAAAGTTCATTCAGGCGCCATTTTTATATCGACATTACAGTATCGTCACAGCCCCCAACACCAACTGTCAACGTCATGGATGACTCATTCGATACTACCAAAGACTTACGAAAGTAAGATGTTGTTTACGTTATCGTATTGCGAAAGTTTTGGCCTACTCCTTACGTCGCGACGTTACGAAGCCGCTGTAGTTCATGAGCGTGGAGTCACACGGATTTTTATAATGTCTGTTGTAAGATCATCGTTGTCAGCCTATTTTAATCTTAAATTATTCAAGGTTGCAGCATGTCTCTTAAAAATTGCCTTAGTTATCACTTTTACGCCTTTTTTCTAGCCATATGAGTACTTTCATTGACTCGACGGTGAAGTGATTGTTGAGAGATTGTCATGCTCACTTAAATGTCTCGCTGATGGTGGCGGGTGTGTCGGGTTATTAAATTTCCTTCAAAATGTGTGAGCTGAATGGAGTTGATACATGCGGCATGAACATTTTTGCTTTTAATCTGGATGCTCTCAATGTGCTCATTTTCATACATCGTTCTCACATACATGTATAATCTCAACATCAATAATGCTACCATGATTTTGTAAAAATATTATGATTTAAAATAGTCTTCATGGAGTTTCTAGCTTATTCAATCCCATAGAGATCTACGCTTTGGAATGGGCAACTACAGTACTTTCACAAGCTATTATGTCTTGTTACTAGGACTGTAGCAACATATTTTTTTTTTGTTTTTATGCTCTAATGAAAAAAAAGGGATATCAAACTCAAAATCTAAAAAAAGTGATATCATATCTGTTTTCGTACAACCATACTTCGTTGGCCCACATCATCATCTGCTCAGCCTGCTGCTTCAAGTCTTACCCGATGAAGCTGAATACCAGTATTTTAAGTAAGCAACTGCCTATACAACCCAGTCAGTACGGCGTACTCATGCACATCAATTTAGTGATCATTAAACCAACGAGACGGTTTGACAAATACTATATACTGTAATTCTGTTTACTCTGATTAAAATCGTAAGATATGACTCATTGAAAAACTACCAACGACTTACGAAAGTAAGATTTTATTTACGTTCGCGTATTGCGAAAGTTAGTCTACTTGCAAGCCAAGAGACTAACTGGCTGACTCAGACCTTTCCTTGAATCTTTAGCTCATTGATGCGGAAACATCTAGTTATGTCTATAGTAATGTGTGTCAATAATAGACCTTGAATATTGCGAGTGATTGCGCAGAGTACTGATCGTGCGAATTTGAATGGCGCTTAGATGCTTAATAAGCTTTTGTTGCATGTACAAATATTTTGCGTGACGAGATCTGTTGATATTTTTGTCGCCAATTGCGCAGATTTCTGTAAATGGTGCATTTAAATAAATGTTTGATCCATCTCAAAAATGAACTCGACATGGTTTCTTAATTATATTTTAGCACACATCCCTTTTTCACTGATGGGGAACATCAAATAACTTCAGTGTCAGACCGATTCTGATGAATTTTGGTAGAGATAGTTTGGACCTGAAGGCAGACAAAAGGCTATTTTAAAAAAATGAGATAAGGGGGAGAAATAGGGAAGAAAAGGGGAGAAAAAGATATATTTTTCGATCATTACGTGGGTTAAAATATGCGTCAGCCCAAAGTAACTGCCACGCAGACGAAGTGGCGGGCGGAAGCTAGTAATAACATAGACATTACGCCTGTAATCACCAAAGAGTACGGCAGAGCTGTACTTAATTCAACAACCACGTTAATTCGCCAGCTTTGTTTAAGACCCATGGGAGCGAGTCTATCCAGATTCCGTGGCTCCTTCATAGAAATTCCTGATGAAGAAACCCTCGACAGCACGGTTGGCGCAGTGGTAAAGCAACTGGCTGCAACGATCGTGCCGCCGGTTCGATCCCCGCACGGAACAAATATTTGTATGGCCTACAAATAAGTAGTTGTTTCGGGTCTGGCAGTTTGTGTATGTGAGTATGTATGTGGGACAACGTTTTTTTTTTTTCTTAAAAGAACTTAACAGCAATTTCCCGACCCAGGAATCACTGAACCGAGGACATTATACTTAGCAGTCATGATTGCGACCACTACATCAATGAAGACCATGAATTATTATAGTAGTTTGACCAGATCGTTTTCAAACAACGTTATGAGCAAGCTGGTATAAGTTTAAATTATTTTACGGATATGAGAACTCTATCAGGAATGTCAAATAAATATTTCGTACAGGAAATCCGGGTAATTGATTTGAAGTGGGATGTCAAAAATGTCTGTTTGATTTCAGATATTTTACTCATACAAAATATTGTCTATTGAACGCAGACCAGAGTTTGCAGACGTCCTGTATTTCATATTCCGCTTCGCATTTTTTTATTTTAAAAGCATTTACATACTAGATTTTTTCGTGGGTGCGCATACAAACATTTAAACTCACAAACAGCCAGACCCGGAACAACTACCTGTAGGCCATACAAATATTTGTTCCGTGCGGGGTTCGAACCCGCGACACGCAGTGCAGCAGTCGATCGCTCAGCCTCTGCTCCAACCGTGTCATCAAAATTACTCAAGTTTGTTAAAAAAAAATCCTTAGCCTTACTGTATTATTTACTGTATCTTATTTATAGCTATAGTTACGTAGTATATGCAGCAGCCATCTCGTTAGATGCACATTTCGGCAGTTGCCACGCCAGTCCGTTGACCCCGACCATTGCCAATACAAGTCGTTAACGTTCTGCATTGTCTATGGCTCAAGCAGTGGTCAGCGAAATATCAGCGGTCGATGACCTCGTAACGCATGGTATCGGGGATCACACGCATTGATAAGATACGCACGTAAAATTTATTTGAGCATAGTTTAAAAAAAATAGTTTTGGGCATTATTTCTGTTTTTTTTTTTCATTAAAATATCAAAAAGGTGAAAAAAGCAATGAAAATGAATTTGTTGAAAATTGTGCCTCTCTTTTTGAATACCATCGCTTTTTTTATTAAATGCATTAAATTACTTTCTTGGGCTATTGTATTGATAGAAAACAATCATTCGATCCTATTATACGTATGTTTTCATATAGGGTAAGCAAAGATGTATGCACCTATTGATTTGACTGATTTGATTCTTGATTTGATCCACATTGCACCTGTTCTGTTTCAGTCGTCAAGGAGACTAATCCTGCCGGGTTTGCGGGTTTTTCGAAAGAATTGCCCTGAAAGGCAAAGGGCAAAAGAAGGAACATAATATCATAATAACAGAAGCATGGTTTTGAGTCAGTAGAAGTAATTGACAACTTCCCATAAAAAAAAACGTGGATATTGCCATCAACCAGTTCAAAAGATGTTAAAAAAGTGCACAGATATACTTCAAACTTATTCATTTATTTATTTATGCACACACAAAATGCATGACATTACATTAATACAGAAGACCACAAAGGTACAGCTTATTTCATTAGAAATTTCTTCTAGCAGACTGATATTAAAAATGCGAAAAAACTACTGAACGGATCTTGATGAAATTTGCCACAGAGGTAGATTATAGTCTAGTAGAATAACACGTGGGATACTTTTTTAGCATCACACGGGCAAATCCGCGCCAGTTAGTCTTATATATCCCACAAGAATCTTTTAGTAATTTATATATATATTCACTTTTATCCTCTTTGCCATCTCTCCGCCTGACGACAGATAGCGAGGTGTATGACTCTTTAGACACAGCCGGCAGGTTATCAACCTATCACTTCCTATGTACTAGCCGATTTCAAACACAAATGCGACGAATCACAATGAATGACTGTGATAAAAGTAACTATTTAGCCTTTTTTATTTAGTCTGACAACCAGTCTTACCAAGAGATGTCGTATTATCTAGTACTAACTAAGTTGTCATGGTCTGATGGCAGGTTTTCCTTGTAAAATATTGATATTCAGCTGCATCCGAATACACCGGAAGGCCATCCAAACATAGTTGGGAGAAAGGCTAAGTAGACTTCAAAAGATCTAACTAAACCAGAACATTGGTCCAATTTATCGTGCCTAAACTGGTATCAGTTTTTTTAAACGAGTTTACAGAATCTCTTTCTCAAAAGAAACGCATGGCTACAGATTGCGAAAAATATCCGAAATAAAAAAAAATCTGGCCAAGTGTAAATCGAACTCGTGCACCGAGGGTACGGAGAACTCGGTGCGTTCAAAGTTAATATAATGTATAAAAATATAATATATAGCTCCAAGAGACTACAGATTTGAATGCATAGTTTATTTCAACTCGATAACTCCACGCGTTCCCGAAATAAGGGCTCTTGACAGACAGACAGACAGACAGACGGAAAATAAAGTGGTTCTACAAGGGTTCCGTTTTTACTTTTTGAGTTACGGAACCCCCACAACACGATCAGAATGTTACAAAAGTTGAACATTTGGTGATCGTTAAAAAAAATCAGTATCAATTCCAGATCAGCAGGGTTACCATGACATCTTATAGCAGTTCTTATTCCTGTGTGAGAAAGAGATGGTGCTAGACACCCTGTATAGCTCTGTCTCTTTCCCTCAGCGGAATAAATTTTGCTTTAAGACGTCATGGTAGCAGTTAAGTTTAAGTTAGTTCAGCATTAATTGCATGTCAGTAGTCTAAAAAAGATCATTCTAGACTAAAATCCCTTAAAACACAAAAAACGCAAAGTCATATTTCGCGGAACTGAAATGCCATTTTACTTTTGTTAGCCGGCAGCTAGTCAAACGAATGATTTTCAGGTGTCAGTGACCCCCGTGTGTGATCGGAAGTAGCGTGATTCACGAATTTATTTATTCTAACCCAAATTGTTAGTATTTCATCATATTTTCTTCATCGAGTTGACTTTTCTTAACTCATCACCACGTAATTACATTGTACAAAATTATCTGCAGGCTTAGCTTGGCCACCATCGATTTTATTGCCACCGACTTCCGGAAGTAAACGTCTTTTCCATTTTTTTGTGCATTTTTGTAAGCCGATTTTTTTGCAAAAAGTTTTTTACTTCAGTTTTTTTTGTTGGGGTATAAAGGTATCTCAAACAATTTTACATTTTCTATTGCTATTAATAGATATAAGCATTTCATCCACTTAAATTAGAAGAAAAATACGTAAAAACGTTGCCCCGCTCTAGGAATTTCTCCTGTATAGTGGGTGCGTTTACAAACATTTAAATTCACATATACAAACAGCCAGACCCGGAACAACTATCAGTTGGTCATACAAATATTTGTTCCGTGCGGGAACCGAACCCGCGACACACAGCGCAGCAGTCGATCGCTCAGCCACTGCGACAACCGTGTCGTCTAATATACAAGAATTCATGGTTATGGCCAATAACACTACATTTCCAGGTCGAGCAGTGTTTTTCTATCAGGAATTTGTCAGTAGCAGCCACGGGGTCTGGATTTGCGCTCGACGGACGGCAATAGGCTCGCCCCTATTACATAGGACTAATAAAATGATTGACAAAACGTGGGTGTACACTATTGGGTACAACTCTGTTTAACCTTTCGGCAATAACCGGCGTGATTTTATGCGACTAAAATTCGAATGCGAACGTTTTTGAAAATAAGTATTTATCGATGACCGTGTAG
Organism: Ochropleura leucogaster; assembly: GCA_958449745.1. Classification (NCBI taxonomy): domain Eukaryota; kingdom Metazoa; phylum Arthropoda; class Insecta; order Lepidoptera; family Noctuidae; genus Ochropleura; species Ochropleura leucogaster. The sequence goes on along the minus strand of OY288223.1, from coordinate 5,198,000 downwards.
TCTATGGCACGTCTCATTTGATAATTAATTCATTCACCCACCCAAAAACAAGATTAATAAATAGATACATATTTTAATTTGTCCGAAAGTCATCCACTGACGCATTAAGTTATTAATACTTCTATATTTTCTCTATTTTATAAATCTATAAGATCTATTTATATTATTAAATAACTATACGTAAATTGTTCGTGAATATGTCTGTGTGTAAAAAAAAATGTAGATCTAGAAATTCTCTAATCCGATTTCAAAAGTTCCTTATCTGCTTCGAAGCCAAATTACTACGCACCAGATTTGATTTCAGCATGGAACAAATATTAGTATGTCCCACAGGTAGTTTTTCCGGGACTTATTGTGAATATGAGATTAAATGTTTATAATAGAGAATTTTGTAGTGCTAGTTTCTAGTAAATCATTTTTCACTATTTCACCATCGTTAGGGCTGATTGTACGATCGTATCTCTGCCTAGGCCAGTTATCTTACTACGGTGCCCAAGTTATGCCTGCAGATAAACCCGCGGGGTATTGGTAGTATATTAAATTTTTTTGCTGAAAGTTGTCCACTGACGCATATTAGGTAGTATGTATTATTTATAATAATCGCGCAGCCGAAGCGGCGCGCGCTCAGCGAAAAAAAATTAACTAACTTGTCTCGGATATTGATTTGTGTTTAGGATATAATATGGTTCTTCTTTTGTTGTAAGAACATATAATTAGTTATAAGAAAGTTTTTTGTCTTTTTTTAAATAAAGAAATCATGACGGGCCTGTTGGTTTAGTGGTTAGTGGCCCTGACTGCTGAGCCGGAGGTCGTGGGTTCGATTCCCACCCAGGACAAACTTTGTGTGATGAGTATGATTGTTTGTTCTGTGTCTGGGTGTGATTTATCTATAATATGTATGTATTTATAAATTATATAAGTACCTATGTCTATCAGTTGTCTGGTTACCATAACAAAAGCTCTGCTTAGCTTGGGATCAGATAGCCGTGTGTGAGTTGTCCCAAGATATTTATTATTATATTTATTTATAAATAACTAGGAATTTCTCCTGTATCATGAGTGCATTTACAAAATCTAAACTTACGTGAATTTGTCACCTGGGGGTCGTTACAATTCGTTGAATGATCACAGAATGACAATTTACAATATTAACTGCGTCTATAACCATTTTAAGGTCTTTTACGAAATATATAATATAAATATTGTATTATGATCGTTAATTAACTTATTATAACGGCGCTAAAGCGGACATTTAATTACATTAAGTGACATTAAGTTACTTAAACTGAGGAAAAGTTCCTAATATCCCATTTGATTCAACATAGCAGGAAAAGGGTAAGCAGGTGATGATGATGATAATGTAATGGATTAATAACGTGATATAAGTGCCATATGCATATGAGTCACTCAAACAGTTTACCCTCTTTATATAACTTAACCAACACAAGAAAACTAAGTGAAAAGTTATGATATATAATGTAAAAGGATGTTGATTAATTACGCTTTTAAAACGAGTCATTTATAATGTTTGTTTTTTTCTGATGACTAATTTTTCTAAATTTTATTTTTCTTTTATGGAACTTGTTTCTGAAATAAACGGTTTATTATTATTATTATAAATTAATTCCTTAGGAATTTTTCTTCGGTTTTGAAAACCTGGAAAAATATGTTATCTTCATTAATCTTTGAAGTCTTTTATTGGTGCGCTGAAATAACGAGGCTTAAAAAAGAAGCACATAAAAAAACGCATAAATATTATATATTGAGCTTTTAAGAACTGAGAATTGCAGGAACAAAAAGTTTTGTATATCTTAATTCTAGCTTCACCAAAGGGACAGGGAGATCATACGACCATCATCATTTTCCTTGTCCATTTGAATTGTACGCCCATAGACAGGATAAAAACAAAGACAACCTTATCAATTTCCACTTCTTTTTCGGAACACACTCCCTACCTATTTCAAAATCGAAGTTTGCAGTTCAGGTCATCGACCCTGCGTGAGTGCATCCATACTATTGGCTAGCTGTCATACATTAAATAAATAAATAAATTTGCATAGTTTTTTTTTGTCTCTCGTTCTCATTGTGGTCTGTTTAAATTAGTGTAAAAGAAATAGAAAATAGTAATAATACTTAATAAATACAGAAAATAATTCAGGATATAAAATTTATAGTAAAAGGTTTTTGAGAAGCGGGATAACCTCAACTATAGAAGGGGTACGAACTTTTTAAAGAAGAAATCAAAATGAACTCAAGTAACACTGATTGTCTTTAAAGACAACACGTGTAGCGTGCATGTTAGGTATGTATGTTTTGGTTAAATAGGTAAAAAAAATCCATTGGCTACCAAATTAATAAAATTTAAAAAAAAAACTTTCTTCACATCTGGAAGAGAATGGGAATGTCTTAAAATTAAAACAAAAAAGAATAGGCTTTGAAACCGAAGTTAGCTCAAATAATGTGAACGAATACACAAATAGTCATACATCATACAAACAAATACACACAATTCACCCAATATACAGACTAACCGACGAGTTTGGGGCTCACTAGCAACAACATTAAGATGTAATACTTTTTTGCCACTTGTAACACTCTTGTTTATATATTGTACCTGGACAATAAACAATTTTCTATATTCTATTTCAATCTATGCAAAATAAAACCGCGCGAAACCAGCCCGTTCTAAATACAAAAATTCAAATAAATGCACGCGCTTACGTAACGCATCATTTCGTAGTCAATAATGTCATAATTTACTTGTATTAAACCGAATTGACCGTTCCTTGAACCATTTTGGTATTCAGAAATCGTTTGCTACTTACCAATGGTAATCGTTGGTAGACTTAAGTTATATGGACGTATATATGTAGTCAAATGTTCCTGCCTTTGGTATTTTGCGAAGCGTCTCTTGTTGTTTTTTTTTTTATTATATTCTTAATTAGTATTTTATGGAATTGTGTATTATATTTTGAAATAAGAATATGATCTGGTTGGAAATTGATTTGATTAAATTCTAATAAGAAAAGTCAAAATGCAACAGAAGAAGCTATTGAAAGTCCACGAGTAGGAATCACACACAGTTAAAACCATCTATGTAATCTGTAAATATATAATGTACTTATTTATTTGCAAACATGTAAAACTATGATAAGTGGGCATGAATTAAAATTTCACGACACAGTATTAAGACATGCACACTGTAAGGGCACTGCAAATCTTACTTATTAAATATTTCAATCCCATAATATAAATGTTACAATTAATGGAATGCGCTGAAATAATTTGATCATATTTAAATCAAGGGACAATCTGGTACTGACCTCAAAAATTGAAAAAAAGGAAAGAAAAATTTAATTTCGCGGCTTACCCTGGCGGTTTTCACATTAGCGCCCATAAATGTGGTAAATTACATTCAGTTATACTTGAAGTTTATTAATTATTTACGGTTTTCGTTATCAAGATTTAAATTAAGCAATGATAATTATATTGATTATCACTTCGAACCCAGGTTTTTACCTGAAATCAAGAAAACGAAACGAAAATAAAAGAAACTTAATTATTTTTTTTGATTTTCAAGCTGGCATTTGGTTGTTAATTTAAATTCTGCAATGATATGGTATTTAAAGCACCTCATATATAGACAAAGAACATTACAAGACCCGATTTATGGTTCGCTATGGTTTGTTTATAGACGTTTAAAACCTGATGACACTGTTTGAGACTGGACCAAACATTTTTCTTCTTCGTTCCCTCACTGTTGAGGATCGCGATTACATTTGACCCGTCTCCAAGCCTCGGTCTCCTGCATAATGTACCGGTCGGTACAAACTACCAACTGCCTTCCTAATTTCGTCTGATAATCTTACCGGTGCTCCACCAAACATACAGGCATAGATTAAATCACTCTTTTTCTCATAAAATTCAGCGGACATGTCCAAGACAATGTGTTTTTTTTCCTAAATTTGCATTCATTGTGGCGGTCTGCGTTTTTTTTCGTGACAGTTCGGCATGTTATGATATAACACTCCCAGCTACTTTAAATAAAGGATAATGATATTCAAAATATTCAATAGAATTTTCAGAAATGGCCACCGTCAAAATTTCATGCAATAAAAGTTTCCAAAGACCTTCGTTGTTTTACGAAAAAATTCGTCAAAAAGTTTTTTCTACAACGATCGCCGTTTAGACCACTGTTCAATAGCGGTGTTTGTTTGAGATCCCGTTGGCACAGTGGGCCCGCAGCATCGTAAATTAACAGGGAACGGGAACATTTGTAAAACTGTACTTGGGTTATATTTTTTTTTGGTGACAAGTCCATTGGGTTGATGACGTTGCATTTGTTTTTCGAATGGCTTTGAAACCTTTCTCAGACTAATTTAATCTGTACCTCCTTGGAATAAGTGACGTTTTTAAATAATGGAAGATATATAGACAATTGTGGTGGTCGAACATTTGTCATTTGGTCAAGTCAACAGGCTTTACCGTCGGGATAGCTTTGTTGTCATATAGTGTGACAATATTTTAGTCACAAATATGACAAGAATGCGAAATGGTGAGTCATTTTTTAGGGTTTCGTAACTCAAAAGGAAAACACGGGGCCCTTATTGGATCAAACTTTGTTGTCCGTCTCTCTGTCAAGAGCCTTTATCTTGAGAACGCGTGGAGTTATCGCGTTGAAATGAAAACCGCATACTTAAATCGATAGTCTCTTTGTGCTGTAAAAAAACATTTCTCTAAGGCTATGCAGTCAAAAGATATGGCTGTTTATGTCGCAAGTTTGTACGAAGCCCTCGGTGGTTTTTTTTGACTGCATGTAACAAATTATTTATTTGTTTTTCCCCTTACTAATGTACTAATTTTCTAAAAAACTTGATAAAATTGAACATCATAAACCTAAATAAAACTTAAAATATTTCAGCGTCCAATTAGTAAGAATACAAAACTTGTCATGGTTGCAAAAAAAATTAAACAAACCTGACCCAAATGACTTTCAGGCCACTAATTTCTTGTAAAAGCTGTTAAAGAGATAATGTATACGATTTTCCTCTGAAATAATATCTGACCACCACGCATACAAAAGCGGGTAAACTATAAGTACATATAGTATACTTATAAGTAGGTATCCTATGTGTTATTCCAGACTATAATCTAACTCTGTGCCAACTTTCATTAACATCTTTTCAGCCGTTTTGATGTGAAAAAGTAACAAACATCCATACATCCATTCTCACAAACATTCGCATTTATAATATTAATAGTAGAATAGGATATTTGAAAGTTATTAAATTTGATAAATGTAGATTTCCCTTAAATATATAAATTAATTAAATTTAAGCTTCTAAAATTATTTATTTCTGCGGTTTTTTCGAGTATTACTTAGGAATCAAAAGGATACTGCTGCTATGCCACTCATTATTTCAGTTAAATATAATTAATTAGCGGTTACCATACCTACCCATAATTATGTAAACCGTACTTATTCCTGTTAAAATTACCAAATTTAGAATACCAATATATCGTACTAATATTATAAATGCGAATGTTTGTGTGGATGTTTGTTACTCTGTCACGTCAAAACAATCATAGCATTTTTTTTTTCGATATCACGCGGGTGAATCCGCGGTCGCCAGCTAGTTCTAAGTTATATTTCAACTTTAACATTTTGTATTACACAGAAATCTCTTAGAGATTTCCTATATTACAATTTTGGACGTTTTATTCTATTTTCAAAAACTAATTTTTAATTTCTATATGGCGCACCCAGGATAATTGTCAGTTTCCAACATGGTATTTCGTCATTAATTTATGCAATGGCGCATAGCAGGTCTGACTTCCAAGGAATAACTCAGTGGCTACCACGAGTCTGGTCTGCTCGGCTGATAGTAATAGGCTCGTTCTGTAATACATGTGATTTTAATAAAACTGGCTAAACTTTTTTTGTATGTTGTGCATGTTAGGGAGCGAACGTATTGCCATCAAACGGGCACAAGTCTAGACTACGTAGCTGCTGCTGGGTAAACACTGATGGAAAAACCCAATAACACATTGCCCGGCCCGAGAATAAAAACCCAGTTCAGTAGTCTAGCTTACGATCACTAGACCAATGAAGAATTTGAGACAATCTTCTCGTAAATAAAACTAAATCTCACAGTAGCACTCAAAACTGAAAACAACAAAGAATTAGACCAGCCAGTCACAGATTAAAAAAAAAACAATTGACAATAGACGTCAGTAGCCGAGCATTGTCACACCACCGAAGAAAAACAAAACGCTGCTTGTCTATGAATATTATAATTAAACCCCTTTTCATAAAGTAACGGTGCTAACCCTTGTAAAAGCATAGGGTTGGCAATAACATCGTAAATCAAAGAGAAAGGGTGTAGCGGTACCGTGGCCAAATTTTACACTGCGCTATTGGTATTATGAGAAATGAAACTTTACAGTGCAGTATAAAACTATCGCATTTGGGGGCTATATTTTCTGGTAATCGTTTTTGAGATAAAGGTTTTTTATTGGTCAGCCACAGTGTTGTGTTTTGGTTAAATAACTGTTAGAATTGTTTGCCACCCCTATTTTACTAGGGGAAAAGTCTTAATGGTGACTTACGTGCCTGCCTGTAATGCTATGTACCTAATAATAATTCTAAAGCGTTCTAATAAAAATAATTTACTTTATAAAAAAAAACACACACACACGCACTTAAGGGTTTGATTTTTATTAAGCTGGTAATCTTATTTCAAAGTCAATGTCAATTTGATTGACATAAATTATTTGTTGTTTTATTTTTATTGTGTACGCGAAGTGATCTTATACTAACCCAATTTTTTGCGATAGTAGCGCGAAAGGACAATCATTGAAAGATAATAATAAAGTAAAAAAGTATCATCCTTTTTATACGGCTGGAAAATCATCAGAATACTTCAGGGTCTTCAGGTGTCAGACTTTTACTGACTTCAACCCACCCATGTTCTTTACATTGCCTTTTTTGTTCCGGGACAGAATTTCTTTCGAAGAACAACCCGCAGCCCCTGATAGACTTTATATCTAATATATAAAATTCTCGTGTCACAATGTTCGTTCCCATACTCCTCCGAAACGGCTCGATCGATTCTTATGATTTTTTTATGCGTATTCAGTAAGTCTGAGAATCGGCCTCTGTCTATTTTTCATATCCCTATGTGATAAGAGAGGCGAAACCGCTAGGCACAGCTAGTATAATAATAATATCATAATCGTAAAGAACTACTTATCATAGGAATCTATCCCATCACAAAACATGTCTACCCCCGAATACTGAAACGTCACTCAAAATTTAAGTACTTACCACTTAAATTTAACAGATACTCAAAAGTGACGTTTGACAATACAAAATCTAAAGTTTAAGAGCTGCTCCAATGTTAAGCAGACCTCACATTTTGAGTGACGTTTCAGTATTCGGGGGTTAATCTTGTGTGTGTATAATGCTGATACAAATATGCTTATGTATGACATTTGTCTTCCGTCTTGATAGTGCGTTGTTGTGTGGCCTCCTTGAAATAGATAATTGCTCATAAGTTACCCATTTCCTAAACATTTGAAAGTTACATGGAAACGTCGTAATAACCTATTAAAACAAAAAATTTAAAACTTTGCTGAAAATTTTTGTTTGATAGAGACGGAATGGTTTAATTTAAACATTTCAATACCTAGTTGTTTTGTTGTTATTTCATTAACCAGTCTCAATGATCAAGCTTTTCTGAGTAACTCAGCATGGGTCAAAACACTGACAAAACCATACGGAGAAATTAGAAAGTAGTTTCATGGTATTAACATCTCTATCAGAGCTACTTGCATTCAACAGATGCTGAGTAATCTTCCTTTCGTACTGTCTTTTCCTCATACACGATCTTTGGACTATTATCTTACTGTGAAAATATGTGTAAATGAAACATTATTAAATCCGGTTCTTCTAACCTGACAGACAGTTGTGTTGCTGGGGAGTTTGTTCCGCCACTTCTTCTTCCCAGCTAAAACACTAGGAAGTGGCGAAGGGCAAGCGTTTTGGAGGACTGTCTCTTTTAGCACGTTCAAAAAGTTCTTATTATTATCATAATTTGAATAAATTACTTTTGATTTTGTTTTAAAATGACAGAGTTACAGTGATTTGAAATTACCTTTAAAAGTTGCTACAGCAATTTTGACATTTACCTAATGAAGCATCTGTTTTTCTTACTGAAACTTTATATTCAGCATGGCCTATAGTTTGTATTTAAGAAACGTAGATAAAAGCAATGTGGAATTATCCAATATTTCAGCCATGAAACTGACGAATTTTCGCTTGATTCTAAGAATACGTCAGCAGGAGGTCCTTGAGGTCCAGGAGGTACATGTTAACGTAACGAAATACGTCGATTGTTATTACAAACTCAGTTTCATACAAACATATAAATAAATTATGAAAATATTAAGTGCATGTGAAGCTTGTATCTTTAATCCTAAAATTAACGAGGACCTTGTTAAATATTTACTAGATTTTTTTTGTATAATTATGTATATAGCCATAGTGATTTATAATTAAGGGATTCTGACAGGTAAAATTATTACATTTAAACACAACTTGCACATACATAAATACATAATAAAGGAAGAATCAAGAAATAAATGAAGAAGAAAAAAATTCGCCAAATAAAGAAATATAAATATATTGATAAGAAAATTAATTAAAAAAAAACAAAAGTATTATGTTACCAATAAATAGTTAGCTATAGCTTTTCTCAATAAATGCACCATCTAACACTAAAAAATATTTTATTATTCTAAACACCAAACAAATTCTTCAGCATTATAATATTAGTAAGATAAGAATTAAGATGTGACCTAAATTATGCGTAGGTTCATTTCGGATTTGAACCAATATTTTTTTTTACCGTTTTAATGTATGAAATAGTATGTATATGTCTTTTCTTTTGCAAATATAACCACTGGGAAGCTTGACCGGAAACTGCCAACAGCGCACATCACGTTTTTCTTTCACGTTTTTCATTTGCGTTAAGTTGGTATTATAATATTTGATGGTGTGGTCTATTCTCTATGTCTTTTCATAAGTTAAGGAACGTTTGATTATTTCACAAGATGTTTTTTTTGTTGAAAATATTAGTATTTTTGCAAAAACTTCTAAAATTGCACGAGATAAATAATAAAAATAAATATTCGGCTAGTTTATTATTTTTCGATTCAATGTGTGATAACAAAGGTACCGTTCGGACTTATAACGAGTTGCAGATGTTTTATATGGACAAATATGCTTTGACTTGTCAAATAATAAAAATGTATTCGATTAATTCTACAATACAGAGAAATAGATACAGTCCTTCATTGGTATTTAGTTCTATAAATAGCAGTTACCTTGATCTCTCACCCACATAATTTTTTTTTTCTAAAATTAAGTCGAAGGTTACAACACGTTTAGAAACAAACGGAATTTCACTCACATCTAAATTCTGCATGAATGGAGAAAGAATTTGAATACAGACGCAAATCTCGTGAAAGAATATATTAATTATAATTTCTAAATAACCAAAGAGACCGTGGCATTGCCCGGGATTATATTATTCGGTTCATAGTCATATTATAAGCAATGAATGTTAATCGAATTAAATGAGATCAAAATTTTAAACAAAAAAGGATTATGTACATTATAAAAACTGATTATGTACATGAGAAAAATACATTTTAATTCAATAACGGATTGCTAGTCGCCTTCATAATCTGGTTATAAAATACTAGCTGTTCCACGCGGTTTCACCCATGCTGCTCAGCACCTGTTGGTCGTAGCGTGATGTTACATAGCCTATAACCTTCCTCAAGAAATGGACTATCCAAAACTAAAAGAATTCTCCAATTCCAACCAGTAGTCCCTGAGATTAGCGCGTTCAAACAAACAAACTCTTCAGCTTTATAATATTAGTATAGATATTTACATTATATTTTTACAACTCTAAACGGTCTTGTTGGCGAAAATCAGCAAGTGTTTTCGATTATCAGACCTTATTTCTTACCTAGTACTATTCATATTTGAATAACCTGTATATTCGACGTTCGTAATAACACCTTTTAGCAAATACATGTCTATGATGAGAAACACCGTCTCAAAATTAAAAACGATTTACAAATAGCTATTAAAAAAACTCTTACAAACAAGTAAAATATTATGTCGTGGTGTTTACATACATCCGCCATTAGAAGTGAAAAAAAAAACTAAAAAATCATCCCTCTGGACCGCAATAAAAATAGGTAAAACGCCGCCAAAGATTGATAAAAAACACACCCGGTAACTAAAACGAAGTACAAATGGTAATTTTTATTCATATTGTAATTATTATGTTTGCATAACAATTAAATATTTACTTACATTCGTTTAAAACTACTGTCCTTGAGTTTTCGGTGGAACGATCTAATTTTAGTTTTTTTTTAAATTTTTAATTTGTTTAGTAGCATGCTTAATTGACAAAATTAGAGTAAAGGGTTGTTTGGTTATTTCCTGTTAGTGAGTGTCAAAGTTTTTTTTATCTTTTATTTTAGTTCACCTTCATAAACACGTTTTTTGTTGTAAAAAACTAAATAGGCTTACCATGCAACATAATGATAGAGAAGTCGTGGGGATGGTCTAAAAGTTCTTATAGTAAAGTTAGATGAACTCACGAATGAAAGTTGCGGATACTAACATTATTTCAAGAAGCTAACAAATGCTAAAAAATTATAAAAGTTCTTTTTTTAAATACCGTAAAGGACGTTACGCACTTTCTAATCGTAAAAATATCCCTAGAGGTTGCAATTTTAGCAATACTCCGTCCTTTTTGTTACTGGCTGAATAAAAAACGGATACTTCGCATGTCGTAAAATAAAAAAAAAACGACTTTCAAACTGTTGAAGTAAAACAATTGTTATCAGTGTAACCGTTAGGGACATACCTATAAGACTGTAAAAATATTAAAAAATATTAGCGTACAATTTGCCGAATTTTTGAGAGAAATCTATTTGTTTGTTTGTTTGCCCCCTAACTGTATCTTAAAATCCTCTTTCGGCAGTTCTATAGTTTTGATGTTGAATTACGTAAATTAAGATTTGTTACACAATATAACATAACATCACCCCTGTAATCCATGAAAGGTTGGGCAGAAATATACTTCTGTTTTTAAACATTCCCTATATATATAAATAGGGCGCGAGCCTATTGCCATTGAGAAAACAAATTCTTAAAATAATTAAACAATACATTTTCCCGTTTACATCAAAAAACGTCAAAACTCCCACGAAAATTAAAAACGCTTCAACTAGTCGAAACAAGAAAAATCTCATACAGCACAACCCATTTTTTGCACAGTACTGAAAACCCAAATACCCAAAACATTGAAAAGTACTTCTTAAAACTATGAGAAAAAAACCTCATTCATTCAGTAGCTACCTATCCTGGTGACCGTCGCAGTTATCATCAAAGGGTAATTTTGTTAATCTGTCCCAGGGCCTATTATTCAATTAATAATCTGTGACCGAAGCTTAAAATAATCCCTTGTTAAATAGCTACTTCATTATTATCTTTATCCATCATCTGTTTAAGATTATCATTGTTTTAAAACTCTTAGAATTAGTGCGCCGAAATGGTCTTTCAGCGGTGTGGCCTTTATAATATTTTTGGTGACTTTTTGGCAAAATGGCGGATTACTGTCGGCAGATTAAGTTTTTGGAGTTTCTCAATGTTTGGTGTTCATAAAAAGGGTTCGAATCATAATTTTTCTACCTTGTGGTGTAGCTATGTTGCGGTCAGTTTCCAGTCTTACCGGATTCAGCTGACTGCCTATCTGAACTCCACAAACCAGTTAATAACTGGATAATAAGACTGGTAGTCAGACTTCCGAGCCACTGTCTACCTGTTACGATTGTCAAAGATCTACAAACGACGAGACCAACGGCTTAACGTGCTCTCCGAGGCACGGAAAAAGCTGGGTATGTTATGCTGGGTATGTGGTCACCCATCTTCGGACCAATATAGGTAAGTGCGGCAACTTCAAGATGGACCCGATCTCTCCTCTTTGATAGATATTTAAATAAAATAATAATTAATCCTCTTAATTATTTGATGATCATTATTGAACGCACGTCGCGCGATTAAGACTTAAATATGTACAAAGTAATTATACAACAATTTGTTAATACATATTTGAATTATACTCTAGTTTGGTCGTGGTTTTTTTTTTATAGATAAGAATTTAAATAGTTAATACGTGTAACCGTGCAACCCGCAATCAATTATTGAATATCTCAATTTTCCTTGATTGATTCAGTTACTAAGCCGGATGCTGGATGACGTATATTAAAATTAAATTATTTGATTAAAATAATGATTTAGTAATAAATTTATTTCTTATCATTAATGGGAACTCCAAGCAGATAATATGTGAGTGAATATTATTCAAATATTTTTGAATCGTTTGATTTCCAGAGAAATTCTATTCTATGGGTGTCTTCAGTCTATAGGTTAAACATAGGCAATATTTTATAAGAAAATAAACTTTTCTAAACTAAATTTAAGAAAAAAAAAAACAAAACAATGTTTTCCAAAAATAAGTTCGTATTCGGAGACACATTTATCTACGACTTACGGGGCATTGTTCCTTGCCCGCCACCCAAGAGTTCAAGATACGGGAAAACGATGCGCTCCAATTTTCCCCGTACTTTGAACTCTTTGAACGAGCGAATTTTTTGCTTTTGGAAAATTTCGTACGACGTCTTTATGATTGCTGTTACCCTAGTACCTATCACCATTGTTTTATTAGTATATTATTCATTTTGATACTAGTTTTGGGAATGTACAGCTTTTGTCTATACATGAAACCTTTTTTGGCTTAAAAGACACCACCAATATGATACAAAAAATATAACAGTTTTGAATCTAGTGTTTTTTTACGAAATACTCTTCTCATTGACAGCTTAAATGATTTAGATTTATTAGTCTCCGAATATATCTTCATGCTTTCATAGGTTGTGGGGTGACCTGGTTTCAAGAGGTACCCAGCAATAGGTGCGTTGGCCCCTTGAAGCCACATGTAAGAAACTTTTCGGTACGACGATCGCAGTAGTGCAATATCAGGTTGCTAGCCCATAGACAACCCACCGTTTCTCTTTTCAAAAATGTCGTAAAAACCGCCAAAATAAAACAAGATTTTTAACAAGTCCCAAATTAGGACCAGATTTATGTTGTTTAGCTATTATTAGTAGACAGCTTAAACCCACACTTTAAACATAAAAATCTATGGTAGATTCTCAAGCAAATGCTAGTTTCTAAATAAACATTTTCTCCCACAGATAACCTAATAGCAATTATTTAATCTGTGACCCTAGTCATATGGTGGTCTCAGTTCATTGACTTTGACATTTCTAATTTAGGCCTCGCATAACCCACCAAAAATATGAAGACAGGTATTTTCGTATTTCTCTCCGAAAATTGGGTACTACGTAACTTGGTAGGGTTATCCGCGAAAAACGTTCTCCAACCGAGTTCACGTCTGCTTTCTTTTATTCAAATTTGTCGGTAGTGAAACCAATAATTGTATATTAAGTTAGCAGACATATAAATTATGTTCATATTATGTCGTTCTTTTTCAATTTTCATCAATATTGCTATTGATTTATGAGTTATTGTCATTTGGTCTTGATAGCGAAACTGGTGATTAATTCGATTCAATCGATTAAAACGTATTTATACGATTTTTATGTTGAACCATGCATATAAACTTGTAATTTGTTGCATTATGAAAATACAATGCAGTTTTAAATCGTTTTAATTAAATCTATTAAAATATTTTATCACAAACCGCATATATTTTCACTCACCAGGTGTTTAAAAATAAAAAAAAGAATAAATTAAAATTCAATAGACAAAAATTTCGAAAACACCACTCATACTAAGAAATGAATACATACCCGTCTAGTCACTAACAAATTGCAAAAAATCGCAAACATTTCGTGTTATTGTTCCCATTTCAGTAGCTAACACTAACAATTGGAGCATTTAAAGGGGCTTATTATTTTAAAACAATCGTCCAGTAGTCGTACTGACAGATTGTTAAATAATTGAGCCATAGAAATGTAGCAGAAAGTAAATAGGAGAACTAAATACAGGTCGTAAAAGAAAGGGTGCAGCAGATAGAGGGTTAAGAACGTTTCGTGGTTAGTTTATATGGCGTCCTAGATAAATAATTGTTACAATTTTACAATATTGGTTATAGATTTAAATAATTATAAAAAGTTTAAAAAATGAGGATATTCAATACATGTTTTTGTATTTTTTTTTTAATATTAATTTGGCCCTCTGACTTTAATATTGTCCAAGGACAGAGCTTACATTGACGATGAAACGAGCTATCCCAAAAAACGCGATTTAAAAAGATTCAGTCTATATATACTCGAGAACACACACATACATATATCATATTATGATGAGGAAAACTGCAAAGAAAAACTTCGATTACGTAGTAGTAAGAAATGACGTCATATCTATTAAATAATCTGCGGATACTTCTAAATATAGAATGAAAAATAGGTATTTGTTTTTATCAGTGTTATGTGTCATTTATCTTAAATTATCTGACTAAGATGCGGGAAGGAAGAATCTGTATAACATAGTATTCATACAATTACCAATGACGTACGGTCCTACGTCTGTCAGTACGTATTGTATTTTTATGTTGTGTTTGCTACGTCATTATGGCATTAAAAACAGGATAGTTAGATATAATAAATAATATCAAAAATACCTTCTAAGCAAATAGTGGATACCCAGAAAATGTAGGTTAATTAAAAAAAAAAAACACATGCTAACAACAATTAACAAAAAATAAATGTATGTGCATTTTTTGTTACACACATAGATTCAGAGAAATTGGTGATTTCGTGCTTCTCAGGAGATAGCACTGACATTTCTACAATTGACGCATTCTTCCCATTTGCTAAAAAACATCTCTTTTCTCAGAAAGCAAAGAAAGTCAGCCCTAACGCTTTCTAATTACAAAAAAAAACTCTTAAAAAGGTTGTGTGCAATTTTTTGCACAATAGCGAACACAAAGAGTATATTTGTATTTTTGTATTGGCAATAAAATAGCAATTAAAAATTTGTTGTTCGAACTATTCATATATCCAAAATGGCGGCCCTCAAAACATTTGCACAATGAACCTATAGGGTTATAAAACTATTAAAAAACGTACAAAGAATGACGCAAAACTGCAATACTATCAAGAGTTACAAAAAGTAATAAAAACATTGTTTTTGGTATACAGACTATTTGCGCAAGCTTGTTAGTCATTAAAAAGTAATGGATGCTGTGAACCTTTTTTTTATTTTTATCGTTATTTCCGAATATCTATGATGTACCTGGTTATACTTAGTCTTATTCCTGTTAAAAAATTGTCTTATTTAAAAAAAACGTTACTTAAAACATACAACTTTTTTAATGTACGATAGATTTTTTTACATGGTAAAAAAAACAAATCATCATAATTCGGTACACAACTTTTTTTTTTTTTAGAACTTTTGCTGCAGACTTTTCAGAGACATGAGCTTAGACATATAAAAAAAAACAAATACTTTGTGAACATAATACCGTGTGATTTGGCAATTTGGTATCACTGCAAGTACTGTAGCCAAGTCCATTTTTCACGTCAAAAACCAAATATAAATCTCATATTTTCAAAGAAACCATTGTTTGGACCCATAAGAATAGAATAATATAATTAAATTAGTTTTTGCAGATCTACTTAACCTAAAAATAGAGTACAATTTAAAAAGAAAAACTATTAACTTTAAAATAAGCTGACAAATGATAACTGCAAATAATAACAATTATATAAATTTTTAGATTAAAACCAACATAAGTATTACCAGTCTTTTCTGAAGGAATATATTTATAATATAATATTACCAAAGAACCAATTATATAATCGGAATGTCTTCGTAACAACTTGCATCTATTTTTATATAAAGATAATACTTACATTCATATTTACTTAACAATTAATAAAGTCATTAAGATACTCGTTTAATGATCAAACAACATTGAAACGAGATAACCAATGGTATGTGGCCATTTTAGTAATACCAACAAATTGTTTAATGGGTTTTTGAAGACGTGGTTAAAATTTGACTGCGGTTTCGGTAAAATGTAGCTATTCTGGTAATTATAAAGATTTCTTGACAGTTGGACTTATTTTGAGCAGACAGTACAAACAGCACATAAAACCAATTCATCATTAATTAGTATTATAAAGTAAAAAATAGTCATAGTTTTATTGTATTAAAAGTAAAGAAACTTTTTTTTTTTTAATTATAAATTTTTTATATTTTTTTAATATTAATAATACTTGACTAAACTCTTAAAATAAACCCACAAGTATTGTTTTACATAAATAAACAGCAATTTAACTTATTCTAAAAGCATTTTGCACTTAATGACATCATGAAACAAAGTCCATTACATTATGATAATAGATAATCATGACGAAAATAGATTCATACGTTCTGAAAAATCCCCGTAATAAAATTCTTCAGTAAACTACTTAAACGTGTCTATATCACAATAGACATACGTAACAAATAGAAACAAGTAAACAACACAGAATATTTTAAAAACATTTAATCGATGCATTGTTCAAGATATGGACGTGTAATAACCACAAATCGATGAGCCATTAACATGTGTCATTAAAATGTCACAAATGTCAAAAACCGGAACTAGGTCAATAATAGACTGGTATTACTATCAACATTATGAATTTTAATAAAGGTCAATTTTACTATGACATAATAATTGTTATAAGAAATACTAACATCCTGTTTATTTATAAAAATATATAGATACTATAAACTTGTGTTTAAAATATCTATCCATATGCGTTTAAGCCACAGGTTTAAATGGTTACAGAGAGTCAACGTCCCGAAAGTCTGACAACCAGTCTTACCAAGGGGTATCGTATTACCCAGTACTAACTGGGTTATAGAGGTCAGATAGGCAGTCACTCCATGTAAAATACAGCTGCATCCGGTAAGACTGGAAGCCGCCCCAACATAGTTGGAAAAAGGCTAGGCAGATGATGATGCGTTTAAACGGTGATTCAGCAGTAATATGAAAAGACGTTAACTCTAACTTATTTTTTTTCAGTAATCTTCCTCATTACAGTAATCTACAAATTTAGGTATCTTTTTGTGTATGACGTCCGTAGACCACAGGAAAACAAACACCTATT
Source organism: Ochropleura leucogaster (assembly GCA_958449745.1). Lineage (NCBI taxonomy): Eukaryota > Metazoa > Arthropoda > Insecta > Lepidoptera > Noctuidae > Ochropleura > Ochropleura leucogaster. Next base: position 5,180,723 of record OY288223.1, on the reverse strand, counting down.
TAATCATATTTACCAATTACCAAACTATTTTTTGCGTCACCTTTACTCTAAATACCAACTAAGTCTAAACAAGTGCAAAATTGTTTCTCGTACCCAGAATGGGAACACAAGGAGACAGCAAAAAGTTTCTTCAACATAATCCTCTTTAGTCTTTAGCAACGCTAATTTTTCTAGTTCCTCAACTTTATAACCACCCGCATACCCTAAAAGCGCCGCAGGGGATTAAAAAATAGTCGGTCGGAACATCAATATTGTCGTCAAAGATCAAATCTTTTGTTAAGCTCCTAGCCTATTATGTTATCTTTTAATCCGTCACCAATTTCAACCCCTCTAAAGACTATCGTAATCCGGTGCCAGATTAAAAAATCCAAAATTCTAATCCCGTAAATATAGAATATATTTTACTTTAACATAATTGTCTTTTCTTAATTTTAGTTAGTAAAATTACGGAATGGTAAAAACAAAAGCGGTAGCGTTTACAGGATTATAAGGGTTTTATTTTAAAGGGGTTGCAGGATTTGCGGGCGAAACCAGTGGCAACAGGATTTAAAAACATTAATCCAGTCTTGTATAGTATAACTAGAAACAAAAATAAAGAATTTGTAGCACTTTATAGTGCCGTACTAGAAAGAAAGATTAGATAGAACCTGAGTTAGACTTGTTAATACATCAAAAGTATGTCACTACGATCTTAAAAGGTAATAGTGTATTATCGACGATGGCCAAGATTGAGATATCACGATTGCACGTAACGATTTCTCTCGACACAAGTTCAAAGTCCCAGCCAGCGAACCTCTCGTCAATCGAACACGCGACAACACAAGTGTGAAAGATCGAACTCATATCAGTTCCGAGAATTATATTTGAATTTAGAATAACGTAACGAATTCTCCTCGCATTTTTCCAGCCAGTTTAAATTATTCGGAACAATAAAAATAATGTATTGCGTCTATGGTTGTTTTTTTTTTTAATTTAGTTCATTTTGTAAGTTTACAATACGTAAGTAAAATAAATCATATTATTATATTTCACTTGCGTATGTTAGTGATTATTAAATCGTTGTAGTAAACAAGTTTCATTCATAAAGTTTCCTCAATGAATTTCTCAAACATAAGGCTATCAAATTATTCAAGTAGGTTTAGTATGTCAATACAAAACGAATAACAATAGTCAGTATGATACATACAAGTATATACATGTTTTGTATGTCACCCGTGTAATATGGTATCGTATGGGAAAACCATTATCAGACTTTAGTATAACCTATTATAAATAACCCACATGTAATTACAATTTAAAATATAAATTAAAAAAAAGTCTTTCATTCTTTGAAAAACGGGTGTTTATAAAGTGTTTTTTTTTAATGTCAACAGTTTTCAGTAATTTCATAAGAAAAATATAACGATGGCATCTTTTTCGATGAGTTTTTATTTTATAACTTCGTGTCTCGATGTATTTACATTTTTAATAAATGTTTTATTTTTTATATTTATCTACCTACTTATATTTAATTAAACAAAAGTATTGCTTGTTTGTAATTTGTAATCAACATATTAACTTGTTTCACACACATTCTCGACAAATTTTCTAATGTCTGCAGTTTGATGAAAAGAATTTAATCATAATGCTGATTAATGAAAACAATCAGACTGTTTGCATTTTAATGGATCTTAATCATCACGTACAGAAATAATAGCATTGTTTTACACTATACAAAACAGAATCTCTTCAAATGGTTTTAATTATTTTAATGCAAGCCGTAACAATATTTTACTTGACCCAATTATTATTTTCATTTTAATTTAAATATCGAAAAAGTAAAATTTAATAATATTTTAGTGACGTGATTATTTTTTCTACGATACGTAAGTATTTGAAATTGGGGTGTGTTAACCAGTTATCGACCATGGTATTAGTATTGACTGTTGGCCGCAACAGGATAAATGACTTACGAAAATTATTTCAAGCTAAAGTCTATAATAAACTAAATCCAAACAAATGTAGCTTAATACAATATTATATAGTTTAAAAATCAATCAACTATTCGTTTGGTTAAATTTGACATTCATCAGATTATATCAAAATTAATGGATATTTAAAATTTGCATTATCTGTCACGGCATGTGTTAACTAGCAGCGTGGCATTAAAAAAATATGGCCAAAAAAATTGTAAGGGCGGGGGCGCATCGACGCCCACCCGGCTGAAAGCTTCCAAATTCGAATCGCAAAAAAAAAATGCGCGAGTGCGCACGAGAGCGCGTTATAAAAGGAAGGCACGTGTTCGGTTCACCACAGTCGTGAGACATCCACGGAAGCGAACGCACGTCACTCTATTCCGCGCGCGCTCCTACATCGTAAATAAGATCGATATTTTCAAGTTCAACAATAATTAAATATGGATATCAAAGTTTTGGATCCTACTGGCATCTATTAAAGATCCCAAAAATCATCAATCAAGTGGAGAATATTCGTTATTTTGAAGAAAAATCGGCGAAAATGTTCAGCTTGGACCCCACTGGAGTTTATTGATTTTGGAAGATTTTAATTTTTATTGAAGAAAATTATTCAAGTGATCAAGATGTTTATGCTGGATCCCACCGGTGTCTACTGATTTGAGAGATTTATCTCAAAGTTCCTAAGTTACTTTTTTGGAATTGCTTCATCCTGTTCATCAAAATGTTCGTGCTCGATCCCACGGGAGTGTACTGAAGAATTTTTTGTTCGTGTGAAGATATTATATGTGCTTCAAAATGTTGGGCTTGGATCCCACCGGAGTGTACTGAAAAAACTGTTTTAGTGTTAAGTGTTGTTAGATAACAAGCAAAATGGTCGCACTTGACCCCACTAATGTGTACTAGGTTTAATTTTATGTTTTTATTTTCGTCTTTTTGTTACTCCTTCAAAATGGCTTTGGGTCTTGATCCTACGGGAGTTTATTAGTTAGGTTAGCATGTCGCATCCCATTTCACATCAAATAATTTAATTCATTTCATTTAATAAAATGTTTATATGTTCATCAATTCGCCACAAACTAATATCATTCAGCAGAACTGCATTTTCATCAAATAGAAAGAAAAGGAAATTATTTCTTTTCAAAGTAAATTAAACTTTGTAATTATGTAAATAGGGAACCAAAGACTGTTACTGCCTATCCGCTGATAAACTGATTGTTTATAAGTCTGGTCGAAGACTCGGAACGAACGTTCTTTAATTTATTGAAGTTACCTTAGCGTAAGTGATTATTATTTATTGATTAACAGTAGGTAAGTAGAATAATTCAGTTGAAATATCTAGAGTTGGTGTGACAACTCCATGTTATCATTTATGTTATGTTTGTGATTTTCTTCGTTGTCAACCAAACTGAATGGTATTTCTTGCATTTCTATGTACCCATTGCATTTCTTTTCGACTATGGCAGTGATTTTATACTCTTGTAAAATAATAAGACTGTTAGGTGAATACTCTAGCTAATTGTTGCTGAATAAGCATTGAAAAATGTAGAAAATATACATTTGAAATTTTTAAAACTGTTTTTTAAATTATTATTTTCATAAAACCCTTACCCACTGACTATAACACTTCTACAACACATTACACACTTAAATTTGTTTAAATAAATTTTGCAGTAAATTTATTTTACATATTTTTTTTTTGTAATTTTTAAACTTCTCAATATTTAAATTGATTTCGAAAACAAAACAAAGCTGCATTTTTGATTGTCCGTGACTGATTTTATTGGTTAACAAGACATAATTATGTGCCTACACATTTTACATAACACACGTATTCAAAAGTTTAGAAAATGTTTTTTTATAATAATAAATGGTTAAATAAAGACATTTATGTAATATATTACAAGAAGTTGCTTCAAGTTGCATCAGCCAAGCGATTGCAATGCCACTACTGCTAGAGAATGTGGTCCTCCATAATCGTCATTGAGACTGCCAGAAAATTTAAAATGCCAAAAAACATGGCATAAAAAAACATACACTATATACCTAAGTAACTTCTATAATAAAAGTTATTTAAAATAAACTGCAAATAGAAAAAAATAACTAAAATTACTCAAGAAATAAATTAAAATGTATCTAAAATAACATAGATACTGAATTCAACATTAAAATATTTTGAGAAATAAAATAAAAACAAACAGTTCAGATCTAACAACTGTCGACTGCACCCTAAAATTAAAACCAGAATTTTGAAAGTGTCGAAATTCAACCTTGTTAATGACACCGTAGAAAACAGTCTCGTGCAACAAAATAATAACATTACATCAGTTGGTACCAAAGAAAGGTAAGCAGTGATGTAAGTTCATGGTTTGATCGTATGTTCTTTGATAGGTACTACCCTATACTGGAGATATAGTCCAGCGGCGTGACCGTCGAAATGCCAACTCATAGATTTCGAGTGCGTTATGTACTATTAACATTATTCTCCTGCTCATAGCCCAATTCACCACCTTTCTAGCTATACCGTACCGTATTAACACAGTCCAAATAATATTGTCACAAATACGTGTCAAAATTATTGTCACATATACGTGACAAAATTATTGTCACATATACGTGACAATATAATTGTTACATTTTTGTGACAAAATGATTTGATAGTATTTTTTGGCGTTTAAAAGGTTAATACGGACCTAAAACTTTGAAACTACACATGTCCGCATTCGCCTTAGTTGGGGGCTTTAATTAATTAAGGTACCACAGGACACCCAGGCTAACCTAGGCCCTAGGTTGACCTGCGAGATGCTATGTCTAAAATAGCACGTACATTTCTACTCACAGCAATGTTTGTTCGACGCCTTCGAAATGAAAGTAGCAATAGTCTACTGAACACACCAATGGGCGTTGCAAAGTGGAATATGAGTTTGACGACACGGTTGAGCGGCAGTGGTTGAGCGATCGACTGCTGCGTTGAGTGTCGCGGGTTCGATTCCCTCACGGAACAAATATTTGTATGGCCTACAGATAGTTGTTCCGGGTCTAGCTGCTTGTGTATATGTGAGTTTCAATGTTTGTAAACGCACCCACGATACAGGAGAAATCCTAGAGTGGGGCAACGTTTCATAAAAAAAAACAGTCAGAATGTCTAAAATTACATTCTTTCAAACACGGAGATAACTTGCCTTGTTTCCTGGTCTAGTAAGTTGGTCGAAAAAGGGGTTGCAGAGGAGGGAGTAACCTACAGAAGGCAACACTTCGCAGATATGAATTCTGCAGGTGGCCAGACGCAGAAGAAACACTGAATGAATTTTTAGACTTCTATATGGTGGTCTAACTATAGCAAGATGCACAAGTTTTGACGGCACAGTTGGCGCAGTGCCTAGGCCTGAGCGATTTTTGTATGGCCTGCAAGTAGTTGTTTCGGGTCTTGCTGTTTGTGTAAACGCACCCATGATGCAGAAAAAAAATCCTGGTGTGGGGCAAGATTTTTTTTTAAGATAAGGTTAAGAAAGAACTAATAAAGGAATTTCGGTTCTATTCCAGAATCGCAATTATGATTTTCCATCACACCTGTTATCTTCGAAGATTAAAAGACAGATTACAAGAAATTAAGAAACTTAAAACAAAACCTGCGAAATGTGTTTTAAGTTTCATGGTTGCAAGATTGACAGTAATAAGCTAGACAATTGTTTAGTTTTCTAGCTTATTACCTGACGGTAATAACCATATCCTACACAAATTCATTGTCCAAACGAGCAGTGAAGCTGAAATTAATAACGAAAATAAGATTTGCCCGACCCGAGAATCAAATCCAGAACCTTATGTTCAGCAAGCGACTACGACAATGCGACATATTAAGCATATATTCCCCATGACGCCAGGTGTTTCTACGAATTTCCTGTAATTTACTGAATTAAACACGAAGTTACCGCCAATTGAACTAAGAGATTCTAAAACAGGAATATACACTGAAGTCCTAAGTGGTCGCCTCTACTCTTTGGACTTCCTCGAAGTGCTGACTGCTCATAAATACTGATTAGTTTAAACAATATAAAGCAATTATTAATACAATGAACGGCACAACAGGTGTTCAGAATGCACTTGCACCAAGTGGCATGTGCTGTACGCATGGTAAGAATAAAATTGTAATGTAATGTTGGTATCAATTGCTAATCGATAGTATAAAATAACATAATTTAATATTTACGAGCTACTTTGTAAGTTTATGGCGCTAGAAAATTAGTAAAATGTTTGGGAGTATGAAGAATGAATGTTTTTTTGACCTATGTTTAGAGGAGTTCTGTAATTGTTCCACGGTATCGCTCTCTGGTAACCTAGGTTAAAAACTATGTGTGCCAAATTTAAAACAAACATCTGTACATCCATCCATACTCACAAAGTTTTTTTTTGGGGTGGGCAATCATGAAATAACTTCTCCCGCTCTGGGCGGAGCGGGGGGGAGTGTCAGACTTGTACTGACTAAAACCCACTCATGTTCATTCTATTGCCGCGGCCACGGTATCTCTCTCGAACAACCCGCAACCCCGGTTTATAATACTACTAAGAGTAAGAACAGATGAAAACAATGGTTATCATGAAAATAAAATCAAAAATGCTAAGTGTCGGTAACAACTTAACCTTTTGAATGTCATTGTCACATATTTGTGACAAGCGAGCGCTTGCCCTCTGGACGCCAACGACACAAATATACGACAAAAATCTAGGTAAATTGAGCTTCTTGGCTTGGAGGGCACGCGTGATGCTCTGGCGTTCAGAAAGTTAGTAGGCATAGAACTTATTTCTTAATTTCAAAACGCTTAGTTAACGCTTTCCCTTAGGGCTGGATTTTACCTAGGCTGAATGCTATCATACAACGAGGCAACGCCGCCAGCCTTTTGGAGACTTTACCAGCTGACAGCGTTGAGAAGATTATATTTAATTGTTATTATTACATATTTAGTAAGTTCATTAAATAAAATAAATGCCGTTGTTAGGATTGACATGTTGCACTTATTGCGGCAAAAACCAGGTGGATCACTAGGGATGGGAGCCTGTTGTAGAACTGTCGTAAGTAGATTTTAATATCTTTGCATTAAACTAAATATACGAGTTTAAGAACTAGAAATCAGAATGAATATATTAGGTTCTCATAGTATAAGAACTAGGATTTCATAACATTCTAGAAGATAGTCGACTGCTGTAGATAATTCAATTGATGGTGTGACAAACCGCTATTAGCAGAAATGACAGCTGTCAAAATTAAGGAAACGTCAAGAACTATCCATGTAATTTATTTGTGAACGCTCCTTTACCCGTTACTACAAAAACAGAATAGGTTTACACACATCAATGTCATTTAACCGCCAAAAATCCACGCATCACTGTATTTGACCAGCCTCTTTCTAAATAAAAACCCACAAACCAACCACGTTCTCAATCCCACATTAGAACCAACGTGTGCTGAATAATGTATCATTAAATAATAAGAATACGGCTATACCTACAATATCGCACTTAATTCCTAGGTCAGCTGGAACCAGTACATTTCCATGTATATCTAGGAGCTGTCAGATGACACATGAGGACGGGACCGACATTATTACATTGTAATGAAAGCGATTCGGTGTTCAGGGACGAGGGATAATGTGGTTTGAAATGAAGAGCTCTTGACCAAAAACCAGGTGCGTGGGTCGATCTTCAGGTTATGGCGCGGTTGCCAAGGTAATGGACGGTAAGGAATCCACGGGGTTACCGTCCATTAAATCCCAAGGAAATTCGGTATCTTCGTGTTCTCTAAAACTGGCTAAAACCCATCCATGTTTCTTCTTTTGCTCTTCGTGCTCCGGGGCAGCGGGATCTCTTTTGAACAACCCGCAACCCCGGCAGGTCATGACCCTGGCGGAATCGTCTAAGCCCAAGTCTCTGGTGCTGCGGGTTGTTACCCCGGGGTTGCGAGAGTTGAGATACCGCAGCCCCGGAACATAAAGGGCAAAGATCCTTATTTGCCCTTTATGTTCCGGGGCTGCGGTATCTCTTTATGCTCCTGCCTTTATGTTCCTACAAGGGTGGGTTTTAGTCAGTAGGTACAACAAGTCTGACACTCTCCCTCGCTCCGCCCAGAGCGGGGGAAGTTATTTGATGATTCCCACAAAAACAGTCCAAAAATCTTCCAATTACTAATTAGATTGTGGAGGTCAGATAGGAAGTCGTTCCATATAAAATACTTTCTGGCCGAAATGTGGAGGTATAGTTAGGTACACCTATATTTAGATAGAGGTGTACCTAACTGTACCCTTTGAAGATTACAAGTTATATAATGTACCGTCGAAACGAAAAGAAAAAGACAAATTAAAAACCATACTAATACCTTTCCACAATACACTACTAACAAATTTTGACGACACGGGGTCTGGTTATTTGTGTATGTGAGTTTATATGTTTATAAACGCACCCACGATACAGGAGGAACTCCTAGTGAGGGGCAACGTTTTTAAAACAAAAAACATCCGCAAGATATTAGTAGAAGAGCTGATTGCGTTTATTGTGTGTCCTGGACGTACATATCATAATTAGCCTAGACTTCTCCCAACTATGTTGAGGAATGGGTTTTCAGTCTAACCAGAGGCAGCTGAATATCAGTATTTTATGAGGAGAGATGAAGGACATGTGACTAAAAGAGTGATGGATCTGAATGTTGAGACGGAGAGCGAGAGGAAGGCCAAAGAAAAGATAGATGGATTGTATAAGGAATGATATGAAGGAGAAAGTAGTAAGTGATGCCGTGACGTCTGATAGGGAGAATGGAAGAAGAAAACGTGTTGCGCCGACCCCAAATAGAATGGGACGAGGGCAAGAAAATGATGACATGGTGTGACTGCCTATCTGACCTCCACAACCGAGTTGCTTACTAGGTAATCTAATATTAAAATTCTCGTGTCGCGGTGTACGGTACTATGTAATCTCCTCCGAAACGGTTGGAGTTGTATGACATTTTGTGGGCATATCGGTTAGGTCCAGAAAACGAGCTAAGCAGCGAATGATACCAGTGGGCAGAGCTAGTTATTATGTATAGATACTCTTGGTAAGACTGGTTGTCAGAATTTCAGGTCACTGACTATCTGTAATGACGCGTCGTGTTCCAAACGTACATAACTATTAAAATATTGCTACCTGTAATGATTACTTAAATACTCAAGTTATAAATTAGCAACATTGTAGAGACAATTACCTAAATATTTTGCAAATGATTTCATTTCTTAAAATTCCCAAATAAGTAAGTTAGTCAATTTACGGTAAGATATCATCTTATCTTAAATATAAACATAAATATATTGGAGGCTTATCTTTATTTTGTTTTGTAACTATTTAGCCGGACAATTCGCATAAAGTATAGGATTTAGTTAAGTGTATAGGAGGGTCTAGATCAGTAAATAAAGGTAATTATGACTAGTAGGGTGTGGAGAATTGGTGATATTGTTTCAACTAAAAACTGGACAATCAGCCGTTTACAATGCGTATCCCGTAAGAGACCATCATCATCTGCCTAGCCTTTTCTTAACTATGTTGGGGTCGGCTTCTAGTCTTACCGGATGCAGCTGAATCATCATCATCATCAGGTCCCAGTATTTTACATAGAGCGACTGCCTATCTGACCTCCATAACCCAGCTAATACTGGGTAATACGATACTTCTTGGTAACCTGTAAGAGACCATAATGTTAAAAAAGCAACTTCCGAAAGAAACACTAAAAAGGCGGAAAATAAATTAGGTAACTTCTGGAAATTGGTGACGTTTTTTTATTCATCGATTTTTTTGACTTGAAAAAAAAAATTTTGTTTACACAGCAAACCTAATTTTGTTTGCAAGACTTTTGCAAAGCTAAGATAAACTTAATTACATTCATTACAATACAATATACTTGTACCTGGGTAGGATACTCGCGTCTTAATGGTTACTTTTTGATTTGTTAAAATTGTACAACATTCCTTAAAAAACGCTCAGCAACAAGGAGAATAATCTACTCTGCCATTTTTTTATGTAGTGAGTCAATCCTCGGATTATATTGACCCCTAACAACACATCTTCTATATACACATATCTATACTTATATAATAAAGCTGAAGAGATAATCTGTTTGTATGTAGGGATATATGTAAATCATAGAATTACCGGACTTATTTAAAAAAATGTTTTTTTTTTTTTAAATAAGTCTTGCATTTCATAGCCCAGTTCTTAAGGATGGTTAACAACAAGTTCGGGCCTTACGAGTCAAAGAATTAACAAGTAAAACCACGAGGCACAGATAGTACAAAGATACATCTTTCATGTGTAACAATCATTAAGCCACAAAAACACTATTGATACAAAACATAGTCCCATTAGAAATAGCTATTATTTTTTACACATGGTTTAATTAAATCGTTGCCAAGGTTACCAGAACCAGTTTGGGATAATTAAATATAAATGATGACATTGTACGAGGTCACGCGTATGGTGGCCCTTTGTGGCCTTTTATGTGGACATTGCTAATATACTTGAATAATAATTTGTTATAGAATTTTAGTACGGATGGATTTTAGTATCTTGTCTCAGTCATCACATAATAATATGATACTAATTGTTAACCATCACAATTTTTTCTTATTTCGGATGGAAACTCTGCTCCGCGACTAAAACACGTGCATATCATTTATTTTGCTCTTTGTGTTTCTGGAGCCGCGGTATCTCCAACACTTGGACTAAAACTTCGCTCTTAAAATAAACCTGAAAAAATAACCAGACTGTCATTACCAGAATTCAGAATAATTCGCTGACGTTTAGGGATTACGGGGGAATGACTTCTCCCGCTGCGCCTAGAGCAGGAGAAGTTTTTTGATGATCTCCGCAAAAAAGAGTGCATCAGACGTATAAAGTGTACATTTACCTGTCCATCGCTATTCGTAGAGGTTATTTTAATGCACAAAAATGACTAATTATTACGTGTGAATAAACTCATCAGTACATAAGAAGCTTTAAGCAATCATAATTTGTATATTTCCATTTGTTTTTACAGTTTAGAAAGAAGAATTCTATTTGCATTTCCTACAATGATTTTTAATATAAAAAATCTTTTGGGTTTTTCAGTTCTATGTTTATTGAAGACCTCATGATTTCACATGAAAGGTTCAAAATTGGCCTCGTTGATCAATTTTTCACAAGCGAGACTGCTGAACAAAAAATGTTTTGGTCAATTTTTTTTTACCAAAAATAAGGACAACCCCTGTCCCGGGAAGAGTTAACCAAATGTTTGGCGATTTTATGAAATACCAGGCTGGCGTTCGGACCCCATGTCCAAATACCGCTAAATTGACAGCTTATTTCGGAACCTAAGTTTAAGTTTCGGAACGTAATTTTATACGGAGGTATCCAGAGATGCGGGTTGTTCGAAAGAGATACCGCGGCTCCGGACTAGAAAAAGCAATAGAAGAAACATGGGTGGATTTTAGTCAGTACAAGTCTGACACTCGTCCCTGTCATGCCTAGAGCGGGGGAAGTTATTTGATGATTTCCCACCCCAAAAAAAAGATATCCTAATAATGACCAAAAGGATAACGTCAGACAAATTCTCCATTCTGCCAGGGTTGCAGGTTGTTCGAAAGAAACACTGCGGCCCCGGAACATAAAGGGCAATATAAGGAACATGGGTAGGTTTCAGTAAGTACAAGTCTGACACACTCCAGTTATTTGATGATTACCAATCCAAAAAAAAGAAAGACATTCGCAATACATTAGAAATAAATTCTAGAATAGGTATACAATAAACATGTTGACAACACAAATTATATTGAATATGTGAGTCGAGCACTGATCTCATTCTTATTGTTATTTGAAAGTGATCATTTATGAATGCGGGAGCTATGACATCAGACAACTTTAATTTTATTAGCTTTGCAATGAAACTGATTCTCAATAGGAATGCGAAATATGTTTATATGTATTATTATAGAGTTGAATTTTGTTTGGCAACGGTCGGTAACATATTTACATTTCTATTCATGATAAACCTTTTTCTCTATATTTCTTAACTAGTTGTGTCCAGCGGTTTCACCTGCTGTGTGTGCATTTCATAAGTATTGTGGCGTTACGTTATATGTATATGTAGCTTATAGTTGCGCCCTGCAGCTTCACCCGTGGATAAGTAGGTTCTACCCAGAACTTGTACGTACTACGTACGACTAAACTGTTACCTAATACCACCGTGAATTTATGCAACCCTAGTAATTTTATCATAAACAATCCGGTCAAGGAAACTCTTTTTCCCATACAAACTTTGCCACCCTGTTTCACACTCTTTTTGCGGATGGTAAACCATCAAATAACTTTCTCTGCTTTGAGCGGAGCGGGGGGAGTGTCAGACTTGTACTGAATAAAACCCACCCATGTACCTCATATTGCCAAAGGGCAATATAAGGAACATGGATATGTTTTACTTCATGATCCGGAGCCGCGATATCTCTTTCGAACAACCCGCACCCAGACTCCGTTGCTACTACTAAAATAACTTGTTTTTGTTGTTGTTTAATTGGTCTGAATCCTTACTAATATTATAAAAGCGAAAGTGAGTTTGTTTGTTTGTTACCTCTTCACGCTTTAACGGCTACACCGATTTTGATGAAGTTGGGAACCAGTTGACGGACATAGGCTAATATTTTTTTTTTAAAGTGGGATGTGAGGGAGAAAGAGGGAAGAAAAGGGAAAACTTAGCGTTGCTATTACAAATCAATAAGGCGCAAGAGAAACTGTGTTACCCCGAATTTAACGCGAGCGAAGCCGCGGGCAAAAGCTAGTACAACATATTTTTAAGAAACTTTAATCCGAGTTCTCAGTGAAATTCCAAGATCTTTTATTATTCGGCCAGATATTGCATCCAGCCCTCTTTCATTCGTAACCCAGATGCACAAGAGAGTGCCTCTGTGTTTGCACACCCACTTATTTGAAACATAATTATAAACGGCACTGTTAGCGCAGTGGTTGAGCAATCGACTGCTGCGCTGCGTGTCACGGGTTGGATTCCCGCACCGGTCTGGCTGTTTGTGTATGTGAGTTTAAATGTTTGTAAACGCACCCACGATAAGGGAGCTCTAAAATAAAATGTAACCTGCAACATTGAAATAAAAGAAAAACCTTCAGTGAATCTTTTAACCTTCTGGTTACCGATACTGACTTTTACATACTATAGCACTGTTTTATTTTTCCTCAAACAGAGCATTTTTATCAGCAGACCGCGAGGCGCCAACTGGAGATACTGAGACTTCCATTACATAATAACCCCAAGACAAAGTCCTTGATGAACAACAGTTAATATATCCGCGAGTCAGTATTACCGGCTATCAAACATAGTTGTGTATTTCTGAGAAAAAGGGATCGTTTACATGAGTCGAGTTTCTCGATTAACAGAGCGAGAAGTTGATTTGAGACATGTCTCGCGATCTTCTTGAGTTCCTGATTAGACTGCTGAAAAACTATGATTAAAAAAATAGCATCCAATTGCGAGTCCACATAAACAGCCATATCTTTTGACTGTGTCGGCTTAGGAGCTTGATTTTTATAGCACAAAAGGAATTATAGACTTGAGTTTATGATTTTAATTTCAATTCGTCACCTCCACGCGTTCCCGAGATAAATGGTCTTGACTGACAGACAGAAAGACAACAAAGTGATCCAATAAGGGTTTCGTTTTTTTCTTTTGAGCAACTGAACTTTAAAAAACAAAAAATAAATAAATAACCTACAACAGGACGACCAAAACACAGTCAAAAAGCCATTCTAGTTCTCATACTCATAGTTTTAGAAAAAAATCTCATCAGCCAGTGCCTCATCGACGAGTTGGTATTTTTTGGGTTCTTATGCTAATTTTATTATGGAGAGCGAGTGGAAAGCCAAATAAAAGATGGATGGATTGTGTAAGGAATGATAAGAAGGAGAAAGGAGTAAATGAAGACATGACGTCTGATAGGGGAGAATGGAAGAAGAAAACGTGTTGCACCGACCCCAAAAAGAATGGGACAAGGGCAGAAAAATTATGATGCTTATTTATTATGGGTTGTGGAAAACTTATAGGCAGTTGCGCCTTGTAAAATTCAGAATGGTGTCTGTATTCAGCTGCATCCGGTTAGACTGAAAGTCGACCCCAATATAGTTGGGAAGAAACTAGGCAGATGGGGATGATACAGATATATTTCTGTTTACTCATTGCTTGAAATACGCGAGACATATTTCGCTGCAAGAGTTTGGTACTTGTGTTTCTGAAGTTGTATCTCATATCAACGGACGGTTTACACAAGTCAACTTTAAAATCTTTAAAATTGCCTCTGAAAGGCGAGATATGTCTTCGAATACTTAAGATATACAGTTTATTGCACAGTTAATAGTTCAGAGGCCAAGTTAATTAATATTGACCATTGAGACGTATTTAGAGAGGGTCTGTGGACGGTGAGCAATAGTGAGCTAGTGCTAGCTAGAGCTTGTGACGACAAGCCGTATCTACGGCGCGTTCGTTCCACGCTAGGCTCAAAGAAATGACAGCAAAGCAGAGCGGCCTGCCAGGGCCACCGCCAGCCGGGGTTGCGGGTTGTTCGAAAGAGATTCGGCAGCCCCGGAAGGTAAAGGGCAATAGAAGGAAACATAGGTGGGTTTTAGTCAGTCATGAGCGGGGGGAAGTGAAGAGAGTGTCAGTTATTTCATGATTTCCCATCAGCAAAAAAAAGCCCTGTTTTCCGCCCAGAGCGGGGGTAATAACTAAGCGATTTGACAAGTCTTCAAATAGGCTATGAGCACTCGGGCCCAAATTAGGAGAAGTCTAGTTCTAGCAATGAACTGCTATAGATTGAGATAATTGAAGGAACATTTAAATAGCTGGGACCTTAACGGCATGCATGGCGCTGTGGCTTAGCGATTGTCGACTGCGCTGCGTGTCGCGAGTTCGATTCCCGCACAGAACTATTGTTTTTTGTAACCTACAGTTAATTGTTTCGGGTCTGACTGTTTGTGTAAATGAGTTTAAATGTTTGTTAATTCACCTTACCACATTTCTCAATAAAAAAAAAGATTGTTTTAGCACTTGCCACAAGTGCAGACAACTAAAATTAAAAATCTATACAATTAAAATAAAAAAGGAAATTTTGTATAACGGCTGCGCAAAATATGCCCAGTTCAGTAAACTGCCGAGAAGCTAGTATCCAACGCTGGTTTCCACCAGGGATGTGACAATAACCGCATTTATTCTAGAAAAAAAAATCACCCGTAGCTGGATCATCAACTTCTTAATCGATAGCCTGAACCGCCTGGTTCCGAACCGAAGTCGAAACCGAAGTCGCCTGACTTCGGTTTTAAATGTGCTAAGTACCAATATTTCAGTACTCTACCTTCCTGAATTCAATGTAGCAGTTATAAGTTCCAGTTTAAGTTTAGGTAACTCCTACAAAATTAGGGGAAAACAGCGTCCGAAACTAATTTTTCAAAGGTAAAACACTAAATTAATGCAGATTCTAACTTCCTCATTATTGTCCTAAAAATTTCAACTTCCAGGATAAAACTAAAACTTCTGACTCTGATTGACGTCAATATGATAAGAAGGACTAATCAAACGTCGATTAATTAGTTTCTTAACTAATTAGAGTACGTCATACTTTAGTACGATACGATAAAGTTTGATTGTATTTCTGACTTAATTTTTTTAATCAGATATAACATCACGCCTGTAATCACAAAAGTTTTAGGCAGAGATGTACCTACTAGTACACCCATATGTCGTTAGATATATTTAAAGCTAAAGCATCGGCCCGTGACTTCGTCCGCGTGGCAGTTACTTTGGGCCAACGCTAACTTTAACCCGCGTGATGATCTCCTCTTTCTCCCCCTTTTCTCACTAAACTAGTCTAAAATTAAGTTTAATATAATATAACAAGAATTTTATAAAATTAACACAATTTAAAGTAAAATTTGACCAAGCAGAAATATGATAAGGTGGAGAAAATAACTTATTTATCAAACATATTTAGTAATTATTCCATTTTCTCGCCTGTGTCCCTCGAAAAATTGGGCATAGGTGAATAAAAAAAACATTTCGCAAATTATTTTTAATTCCCATTTAATAAGGGGTGACCCTTTTGCCATCAACTGTTGTTTGGGTAAAACAGGCGTGATGCCATTTGTATATTGTCAACAAATGACTACTAAGGAAATGAGAAACATGATCACTATAACAGTATAAGTATGGTCAGCATCACATTTGTATAAAACCCTCAATGAATCCCTTAAGGAAGTAAACAATATAATAACATCAATAAACCAAAACAATCAAAATAGGACTCATAGTAATGTACAACAATAGAGGAAAACAATTTATTTTAACAATAATTGTATAATTGCAACATACGTCAGAAAGGGAATTACAAAGTAGCGTCATATTGCACTTTAAGAGGTAAGGAAGAATTAATGAATAAATAATTTTGCTTTTACGATCTTTGCGTCAGATTTGTCCCTACTTGGGATTCGTCATTACTAGACGTGACAGGACCTGTTGAGAGAGGATTGAAGAAACTTCTACCCAAAATCATCCATCCAAACTATCAAGACTAAGCTGGATGGCCTTTTTTTGGGGATGAAAAATCATCAAATAATTTCTCCCGCTCTGGGTGGAGCGAGGGGTAGCGTCAGATTGTTACTGACTAAAACCCACCCATGTTCCTTTTTTTTCCCTTTATGTTCCGGGCCCGCGATATGTGTTGCGAACAACCCGCAACCCCGGCAGACGGTGGCCATGGCAGGCCCGTCTGCTTTGCTGGCATTTCTTTGCGGCACGCGTGAAACACGAACACGCCGTCGACGGTGAGCTACCCATTGCTCACCGTCAAGTTTCCTGAACATAGTATCTGTTAGAACGAGGTCATCCTACTGGCTTGCTTTTTTGCAACTTCATATTGATGGATCTACCCAAAGCGTTGAATAACTAGGTCAATATGTCAAAGGGTCTAAAGCTAATTATAGTATATTAATAACATGAATTACGTTATCATTCGTAAAATGACTTAACTGCGTCTGTCACTATTTTAAGAATTTGCCGTAATTTATTTTACTATCCTATTATGATTTTGCTAACGAATCTATTTTAGGCCCCCAAGTCAACATGATCTAACCCAAATTAAGGAGACATCGACACGGAACATAAAGGGCAAAAGAAGGAACATGGTTTTAGTCACTAAAAGTCGACACTCCCTCCGCTACTACACCGGCTGAAATTATTTGATGATTTCCAAACCGCAAAAAAGATGTCTAGTGATAGTACTTCCCCGAACTCCTTCCCAAGGACCTTTTCCACGTCAGTCGTACGTCAAACAACGTCTGTTATGGTTTTTAACCTGTGGTCACACTGCACGGCAACATTAAGTAATTGCAGCCACATTTTTTCATCATTTTCCCAACCAAATTTCCTATACGCACATCAGACTACGTCAGTAAAACACATTACAGGCAGTGAATCAACCCGTACATGCCTAACTTAAGTAGCTTATAAACTGGCGTTTTATTATATAAGAGTGTAGTGTCGAGCTAGGCGCTGCCTTGCCCGGTTAAGCAGACGAGAGCATCCTAGGCAGAACTGCGAGATGTCATTACACAAAAAAAATTACCTGCCGCAACGGCAAGTTTTATAGCCAGTCTTCTGGGATCAGCGCTGCGCTCAAGGCTGTATTCTTGGAGAATAGATATTTATATTTCTCTGCCTTCAGTTTCACTAAGCGACAACTAAATGTTATGCTTAAATATTACAGTCAGTCTGTTGTGCTCAGTTTAATCTAAAATGTTTTGGAATCTGCAGTTGGCTGCCAACAAGGTGACCCTCTCGGGCCTGTCATTTTCAGTTTAGCTATTCACCCCATAATCAAAAAATTAAATTCAAAATTTAACATTTGGTACTTGGACGATGGAACTTTAGGAGGTGATGTTGACACTGTTTTGAATGATCTGAAACTACTAAAACAGCAATTTAAATCTATTGGCCTTGACCTTAATCCCTCAAAGTGCGAAATTTACCTTTCTGACATTACCGACAGACAATTGACTATAGATAAATTTAATGCAATAGCCCCAAACATCAAAATTTTAGAAAAAAGTTCCCTTCACCTCCTAGGTTCTCCTATTTTAGAAGAAAGTTTTTCATCTTTCATCGAGAACAAAATCAATCATTTTATTGATATTTCGGACAGACTATCTCAAATTAATTTGCATTCGGCGTTCACCCTGTTAAGATATTGCTGTTTTGGTCCAAATTTTATGTATTTTCTGCGTTGTTCTCCACTTTGGAAGCAACCACAACATTTGGACAAAATTGATCAAATTATTCGCAATACTGTATCTTCCATTTTTAATATGGCCTTGGATGACCGAGCGTGGCTACAAGCCACCCTGCCAATTCGTTTTGGTGGCCTCGGCGTCCGCAAAATTTCCAGTGTAAGCTTACCGGCATTCCTGTCTTCCGTCCACAGCACTGAAAAGCTGACCAGGAAAATTTTAGCTCTCTCCCTGGTTGACTCGGAAGTGCCGTGCTTGACCGACGCAGAGGATGCCTGGAAAATGGCTTGCCCGGACTCGGATCGGCCCGTGAACCCGTTTTCCCAGAGACAGTGGGATGAGCCGCTCTGCAGGTTGGTACGGAATAACCTTATTAATACGTCCACCAATTCTGCTGAGCGTGCCCGCTTGCTGGCTGTGGGTGAGTGGGAATCGGGCCTCTGGCTACAGGCGTTACCGTCACCTAACATAGGTACTTTGTTGGGTGACACAACCTTCCGGCACGCTACGTGTTTGCGATTGGGTGCACCCTGTGGGGCTCCGCATCGCTGTCAATGTGGGGAAGCAGTCGACTGCCTCGGACACCATGGCCTTTCCTGCAGTAAAAGCGCAGGTCGTATTGCTCGGCACGCTTGCATTAATGATCTCATCCGTCGTGCTCTTGCCACCGCCGGGGTGCCAGCTGTTTTAGAACCAACTGGCTTGGTACGCGTCGATGGAAAGAGACCAGATGGTATGACCATAATGCCATGGAAGTTGGGTAGATCTTTGGTGTGGGATGCAACTTGTGTCGACACCCTTGCACCATCCCATCTTCCTAGTACGGTGGGTTGCGCTGGAGCTGCTGCTGCAGGTGCTGAAAACCTCAAACGGCGCAAATATCACAATTTGATTGGTAATTATGTTTTTGAGCCGTTTGGGGTTGAAACACTAGGGCCATGGGGTCCGAGTGCCCATGTAGTATTTCGAGAAATCGCCAAGCGGTTGGTCGATTCTTCTCGTGACCAGAGGGCTGGCCTGTTTTTTGCACAAAAAATAAGCATTGCCATCCAACGCGGTAATGCTGCCAGCCTTCTGGGCACTTTACCTGTTGACGGCGATACGGACGAATTTTTTGACGCCCTGTAATTTTCTGTATATATTTTTTTTATTATTAGTTTGTGTATATTTATAGGTTGTATATATTTAGTAATTAATTGAATTATAATATGATAAATAAACAATAGATGTTGAGAAAACCTCAGTAGTACATACTAATACTAATATGATATAGACAGGTATTCTTTATTTAGGATCTTTAACAAAAGACGATAAAAAATAGTATCGTCCAAATTGATCAAAATCGTAAATAATTATTTATTTACATTTCATTAGGTAAATGATATTTGAAGGTATTTTATAAATTAAAAATATATAATTCAATTCAATATATTAAAAAAAAATTATAACTTGAATTAAGTTATAATTTTTTTAACCTCTTATTAAATATGTCACTGAGTACCTTGTGTTAGTCGTCTTTCAGTCACTCTCACCGCATGTCCAAATCAACTTAGAATACTCTTTTCAGTTTTACTTCAACTTTGTTTTAAACTGCAAAATTTCCTGGCCAAGGCTACCGTCTGCCGGGATTGCGGATTTTTCGAAAGAGATACCGCGGCCCCGGAACATAAAGGGCAAAAAAAGGAAGATGGGTGAGTTTTAGTCAGTAAAACTCTGCGTTCCCCCCGTTCCACCCCGAAGTTATTTGATTATTTCTTATACGGAAAAAAAATGTTTTAGAATTTAATTTTGATTTAAAACAGCCACTGATGGCTGTTATAAACGAAAACATGAAATTCATGTAATTTATGAAATAGGGAAATAGGTCACTATTAAAAGTTACCAATATTGACGTAAACACCATCAAAACAAAATTAGGTTTATCCCCGAAAAGTGTTTGAAACAACTATTATTCCACGTTGACAACGAATGCAGCAATCATGTTTGTTTGTTGGTAGGAAAAAATACGTATGAATCAAATTCTGATAGCCTTCTATAGGTTTGTACCTAACCATGCTTGTTTTTCGTTTAATTAAAAAACACAGTTAAATAACAATGTTGTTTTGCTTATATTTTGCGGCTTTATTATGGCCAAAAAACAATACTTTATGGTTTCGACTTCCGATTCGTGTGCGTCATCGAAAAATAAATAAGCAGTTTTGCAACCTTGTCAAAAATTAAGAGATGGCCAAAAAATTCAAAAATCAAAGCATTTATTTCAATTAGACCACTAAATTGAATGTCTTATAAAGCATTGAGCCAGATTTTTTTATCATTAACTAGCTTTAGCCCGCGGTTTGGCTCGCGTTAAATTCGGGGTAACATAGTTCCCCTTTCCTGATCTGCAGGTACCTGCTACCTGTAGTTTTTGCAAACCTAAGTTTTCCCTTCTTTTTCCCACTTCTCAATTCTCACTTTGAAAAAAAATTGCCCATGTCCGTCTCCAGGGTCCCAACTATCTCTGAACCAACATTCATCAAAATTGGTTCAGTCATTTAGGCGTGAAAACGTAACAAACAAACAAACTCACTTTCGCTTTTATAATATTGGTAAGCATGTAATCCCCTAACTTATGTATATTCTGTGGTGTACCACGAAGTTTGAATATATTTATTTTCTTTTTTCGAACTACCCGCAACACGGCAACCCCGCTGCACTCACACAGTGTCGGCAGCCAGTGGTTCTAGCAAGCCACACTGCTTTGCTGACATCTCTTTGAGAAGCACGTGGAACACGACCGTGCCGTCGACAACTCGACACAGCCTGTCGTCACTAGACGGACTTTTCTTTCTTGTTTTTGAGGACTAAAATTGAGACGGTTAATTTTCAAGTACACCATATGAACCCATTGCCTATTGTGCAATCAAATTCATTAACTGACTGCAGAAAACGTGGAGGTGACTATTTTTTTTAATCTTTTCGATCTACTGTCATCATGGTTACATATCTGTAACCTAAAAGATAAAATACTAATACAATGACATCAAACACATAATTCTGCTTACCATACCCAACTTCTACAATTTGACAGCTACGGCTTCATAAACATGGCGCAAGATTAGTCCTATTCTCATTTAAAAGGCTATATTATACTTTCTCGTCTAGATAATTGCGACTCGATTTTAGTGCTTTAGTTTTATTGTAATGTGACGTGTTCATGTTTGATTCAATTATAATTAGAAAGTAGACATCTAAGTGGTAATTAAATTAGCGAGGATGACATAAATCATTTCTCTACTACTGGCCAGTAGTTAGATTAGTTTAAAGTCTTAATTTCTGAATATTTCTAAATCTTTGAATCTCAGGTTTAGTATCCACAACATATACTTAGGAGAAAAGTAGGAATGTGCCAGAAGATATTTGATAATTTCCCAGACCAAAAAAAGAGTGAATTGTTATCTGCACATGTCACTACAACTAACTTATCTGTAGCGGGTAAACAGTGAACTAAAATAAATATACCAAGTTTGTCATATCGATGCTTATTCCTTGACAAGCAGCGCCACCTTAAACTGCATAATGTACAGACGACGGCAGGTCAACCTATACTAAACTATTTTAACCTGATCTCTACTACGAATCGCACACCGTAATAGAGATGTCAGGTTGAAATGGTTTTGTGTAGGTTGATGTGCCGTCGTCTGTACATAAATTGTAACTTATTTCCAATACTTCTCTAGTTACGGGTGACACATTACCAAACAATTGTTTTATTTTATAACGTGGAGTAAATTAAATTCCTGAATTGAAGAAAAGCCAGTTTTATATTCATTTCTTAAGCAGTTTTATTCATATACTAATCATATCTTTATTGCATTCCATAATTCTATAATTTTAACAATAAAGCTCTGGGACTTGCTACCATTTGGTATTAAAAAAGCTAAAAGCAAATTTACTTTAAAACAAGTTTGTAACCACTATTTACGTCCACCAATTAAAGTAATTACTGTTTAGTTTTAAGTTTCTCCTTTTTATTTTCTTAAATGTATTTATTATTTTATTTTATATTTACATGTGTATTAGTATATATATAAGTATATACATAATAGTTTTATATATATTTTAATATTCTATAACAGTTTTGTCGTATTTTACCCAAAAATTGACTGGTAGAGAATGCCTTATCGCATGAAGTCCGCCTATGTACCACTATTGTACCTACATGAAGTTTAAATAAAAAAAAACATGCAATGGTTTAAAATAGGAACACCAAAACCTGGTTCCGTAGAATTGACGCTTTTTTATTAAAACTCTGACAATTTATTGGCCATAAAAGTTATCTCTTATGTACTAAAGTTGTTATCTCATGATATATGTTAGTATTTAAGTATTTCTGTCCCGTCCGTTGCCTCAGGGCTTCGTGCCAGAAACCCATATCAACCTGTGCCCTATTTACCTGCATATACTAAAGCTATAAGCACTAATATAAAATTGCCTGGAATTCGATATAGAAGTCGAAGAATAGACACTTAATGATACTTTAAGTTTTGCGAGCGTCTAAATTGTCCCACTGCTTAGCAAAGATACTTCTGGCTCTTTCTAAATCTCTGTAGGTAAAGGGGAAATAATACGAATGCTCCGACACGTTTTACTATAAAAAATAAATTAATCAGGATCTTAGTAAACGTTGACCAAACTGCTATAAACGCTATAGCTGTAAACCTCATTTTCAAAAACTAAATATTCTCACCTTCCCTAGTTTTAACATTTTAAAAACATGTAAATTTGTCCGAAAGCATCTAAAATTGTACACAACACGCGTAGACATCCAATCATAGTCCACTTTTAGACACCGATCCTCTAAACGTCCCCATCCTACCTGAAAAGGAAAAACGGGAACTTTTTAGGATCACTTTGTAGACCATCTGTCTGTCTGTCTAAGTTTAAGAAAAGTCTCTCTTCGCTATTCATTGAAAAATCTAATATATAAATTCTGGTGTCACAGTTTTCGTTCCCATACTCCTCCGAAACGGCTGGACCGATTTAAACGAAATATTGAGTACATATCGGGTAGGTCTGAGAATCGGCTAACATCTATTTTCCGCTGCTCCCTTAGGGGTCTCCTAAGGGAGCAGCGGGTGAAACCGCTGAGCACAGCTAGTGTTATTATAGATTTCATTACTGATAATTTTTATTTAATGTTGTATGTGCAATAACTCGTACTTTTTAAATATTTTAAGACAGTGTTTCTCTATTTTAAAGCTGTTTATAACTAAAGATTTTTACTAAGATATTTATCCTACTATTATTATCTTATATAATACTACTAGCTGTGCCCTATGCGTTGCTATGCAATTTTCTACCTTTCTATCCTACCTACCCTACCTTTTTTTTGCTATAAACCTCACGGAGCCCGAGCCCTTTCCAACGAATGCATAACAGTGGAAATCGGTTATAGCGTCAGGAAGGAAACCCGACTTATTTTTATATGTATAGTAGATAAATGCGAATGTTTGTGAGAATGTATGGATGTATGGATATCTGTTACTTTTTCTCGTCAAAACGGCTGAACGGATCTTGATGAAATTTGGCACAGAGGTAGATTATAGTCTGGAATAACACATAGAATACTTTTCTTTCGTTACCACGCATGGGAAGCCGCCGGCGCCAGCTAGTTTTAATATAGAATAGTATCTTTTTCGTTAGTACTTAATTTTGTTTTTTAAGTTTTTTTGTTTGTTGTTATTTTTTTTCTCTATGTATCACACCTATATTTCACAAATAAAAGTCTGATTCTGATTCACTACAAATCAACAATAAACAAGGTGTAATTTCCAACAATTTCCCATTAACGTAATTTCACTTTTACATAACTAAGATTATTAAACACAGCCCAAAGCAATAACATTTACAGCTAAAATTATATCATTAATACCAAATGACTTAACGAGTGCGGTTTTGTGACGGGTTTACAAAGTTCAGAAACCCGTAATTTATAATACACAGTTGAAGTACGTCACAGTGGCCAGGATTATAGGCGTAACTAAGGACCTCTAGGGTTCTTAAAAGCATCATCATTTTCTGCGCCGACCCCAAACAGAATGAGACAATGGCAGTCTCAGTCTGTTTGGGGTCGGCGCAACGTTTTCTTCTTCTATTCCATCTGTCAGACGTCACGGTAGCATTTACTCCTTTCTCCTTCATATAATTCCTTACACAATCCATCCATCTTTACTTTGGCCTCTCCATCCATCTACAATCACATCCATCACTCTTTTAGTCACATGTAGTAACATACAATCCAGTGCATTACTCAAAAATCTTCAAAATGAACAATTGTTTAAAACTTTCAAAAGCAACAAAAAAAAGAGCATCCCTCATCATTCCACTTTAAAAAAATAACGAACACCAATCAACATTCTATATTCAAACTAGCAAGTACAACAGACCTACAAAGTCAAAACAAAAATAGTAAAAAGTGTCGACCGATGCGTCGCGCAGGTGGGCGCAGTTCGCGCATGCGCGGTGCGGCGCGACGCTTTCTTGCGCTAACCCACTTTTAGCGCACGGTAACTCTGAGTCGCATAGCTTGTACATATAAGCTTAATGACACTTCAATATTGACTTTTTTCCGTCTTTTTTGAGGAATTTTTGAAAGAGGAAAAGTCATCTCCAAAGTGATTTGATTTCTTGGGTCAAAACACGCACCTGTTTTCCAGTGGAGACCGTCACATACTACCAAACGACACCAGCGAAAATGATCTTACATCCTCCTTTTAATGTATCCATTTTTGTTGTTGTTCATAATTCTAGTCATACAAGCACATTCGTAGCGAGTACCTCTCTCCCTGGTTCTGGGTTAACACTAGGATTAAAATGACCTGCATTTGTTTTACTATTCGGGGATTCCTCTATAAGTGTAACATTATTTAATTTTTCCTACGGGAATTCTTCAATGACTTGTTACATTGACATAATGTCAAATGCATGACAGGGAAGCCCAATGATTTGTTATGGGCCTGAATGGTTACAGCTTTGTCCTTTTAATTGTGATTTTCCTCAATAACAATTCTCACCATATTATAATTATCGTAAGGGATTCTCCTGATAATTATTGTGTTGACATAGTTTTTCATTAATAGTCACTGCGGCTGATAAAGTGTGTATACGTGCTATGTATAACGTAAATCTCTTTAATACCCAAGATAAGTCAACTTTAAATATAATTTGTTTGTCACAAATAACTTAATACGTACTGATTATTGAATTATGTGTTTCATCAAATGTATCATGTGTATTTATGCTAAACATATTTTGAATAGTATTAATTATTATCTCTTTGTTGTCTTCAATCGTTTGACAGTTTTTTTTTAGATTATTGAGCCGTGCCTAGATCTATTTTAAGATTTGATCTACAAACCTTAGCATAATTAAATGATTAAAACCCTATTTTTCAATATTTTCTATTGTCGTTAATTTATCTTGAGCCAAACAAATAATAGCTTTCAAAATTTTTACCGTCTTCAAAATTTCGACTCCACAGTTTCTTCTATCCAAAAATGCATCTAGACAAAGCTAGGTAGCGCATCTTAAGTGACTACTCTCTCTTCAACGCCATCGCCGCTATAACTTGAGCGCTTACGTCAAATCTGTATTAGTAAACATTCTTAGAAGTGAATGATACTTGCATTCAACACGACTTTTTTGTCGCAGCGAAAGCTGACATACTAGAACTATCTTTATTGCTGTTTTTTTACGCGACTGCCATGAAAAGGTTAGGTATGTTTATTCTAATGTTATTGGGTGGTAAACGAGGAAGGAGCTCGTAGCTAAATAATAACAGTAGCAAGGGTTTATGTTTGAGGTTAAGCCGCGCATTACAAAGTAAGTCTGTGGATGGGTAACCATTTATTACCGAGTTTCACATAGTATTTCACAAATTCCATTAATTTTTTTTTTTCTTCCACATTTACTTTTCGTTCGTTTTAATTATTTAACTTTTTATTGCAGTCAATAATAAGGCATTTCATAAATGTTAGACAACTTTTGCACGTTTAATTTGCATGAGATTTTAATGGTGATAGGAATATTTTTTATCTTTTCTAAGTATTTATTAATAAATAAAATGTTATGACTGCATAAATATATAAAATTATGTAATTCTTGAATTATTAGAAAGAGTTTATTATTTTTTTGTCAATATACGTATTATTACGACTGTAACTTTGACATCATCAAACAAACCAAAATAATAATTTAATTCAATGATTGTTTTGTATAACATAACGTTTATTATAAAATCACATTATCCCGTAAAACAAATAACTGCGTTATTAAAAACCAACAAAATTCTCGTAGATTTAGTTATAAACTGTTACTGCAGCAGAACATGGACAGCCCTTTGAATCCTATGATCAATAAATGAGCAATGAAAAGAGTACCAACATGATAGAACTTGAGTTATTGAACGAAGAAAGTTATTTTTATCAGAAAAGGGAACGCTACTGTTCATCATCTCAAATCAACAACTTCTCTTTAACAAAATCTGCTAAATAATTTGGGAGTATCACAAGGACGCGCTGTGGGGCCACAATTACATACCAACATAACTTTGATTACAAAAATATTTTAAAGTCTTCACAAGAAGCGAAAGATAGTTAAAATACTTTAAGTAAGTAAGTATGATAACCATATCATAACAAAGATAAATGAAGAAACAATACAACAACATTCATCCATACCCAAATCAGAAAGATCAACTTAATAGTCTTAGTTAGCAATACTAGGTAAATTAACAAAAAGCTGATTTTACCACTTGCCTGTAATAAACTAACTACGCAATACTTTCCCAGAAAGTTCGACATGTATCTATTGCTCACGACTTTTTTCTATTGGCAAAGGCAACAAGTTGGCTGCCACAAGGGACATACATAAATAACTATGATGACGTATTCCCTAGAGGATTTCTTTTTAGAAGTATATTACTGGCTCGTTGGTCGAGTGGACACGTAACTGTTGAGTTTGATGTCCACGATTCGATTTCGGGTCGGGAAAAATGCTATAAGTTTCTTCCATTGGGAATTTTTCAGTTGCAACCACAGTCTAGATTCGTGAAAAGTTGATTTATTATTTACCACCTATTTACAGCACCTTAACAGATATATCCAATATGATGCTTTAAGTCACTAAATAATGGCCCTTTACGGGGCCCCAGTATGGGCGCGTTCTTTAGGGCGGCGCGCCGCCCACTATCTGAACGCGCCCCAAAGGGTGGTGGCCATACGGCTTGTCCGGGGCTACCGCACGATCTCCGGCGAGGCAGCAAGCCTCCTTGCCGGACTGCCACCGTGGGATCTGGAGGCGATAGTCCTCGCGCGCCTGTTTGAGTGGCGCGCAGAGGCACTACACCGGGGGGAAAACCCACTGCCGCGGCAAGTTGCCGCTCGGCGGGCAGACCTCCGGTGCGATCTCATGGTGGCATGGAGAGAGCGACTGTCGCAACCCCGTGCAGGGCACGCTACAATAGTGGCGGTAAGTCCCCTCTTTGAGGAGTGGCTGGAGAGGCGTCATGGCGTCCTCACCTACCGCCTGACGCAGGTCCTCACCGGACACGGAAGTTTCGGGAGGTTCCTGCACATCATCGGGCGGGAGGAAGCGCCCGGGTGTCACCATTGTGACGATCGCCCGGAGGACACGGTGGAGCACACAGTGGCGATCTGCCCGGCTTGGGCGGAGCACCGCCGTGCCCTCGTAGAGGCGATCGGCGGCGGCGATCTCTCGCGTCCGGCCCTGGTTCAGGCCATGGTCCGGAGCGAGAGGGAATGGGAAGCGGTCACCACCTTCTGCGAAGCAGTAATGCTAGCGAAGGAGGTGGCCGGGCGTTTGAGGGAGAGAACATCTGCCCTACCCAGCCGCCGCGGGAGACGCCCATGGCGCCGGGCGCCGCGAGACGACTTCCGGCCACCGTAGATGCGGGCCTGTGGGCGGTGAGCAATGGGTAGTTCACCGTCCGTCCGTCGATTGACGACAGGCCGTGTCGACGGCGCGTTCGTGTTTCACGCGCGCCTCAAAGAGAGTCAGCAAAGCAGAGGGGCTTGCCAGAGCCTCCGCCTGCCGGGGTTGCGGGTTGTTCGAAAGAGATACCGCGGCCTCGGAACGTAAAGGGCAACAGAAGGAACATGGGTGGGTTTTAGTCAGTACAAGTCTGACATGCCCCCCCGCTCCACCCAGAGCGGGGGAAGTCATTGGATGATTTCCCACCCGAAAAAAAAAAAAAAAAAAAAAAAAAAGTCACTAAATAACACAACATGCAAATAAAAACACGTTTATAGGCCGTGTCGACAGCGCGTTCGTGTTCCACAAGCGCCTCAAAGAGATGTTAGCAGAACAGACGGGCCAGCGTTAGGGCCAGTGCCAACAGGGGTTGCGAGTTGCTCGAAAAAAGTACCGCGGGCCCGAAACACAAAGTGCAAAATAAGTTACATGGATGGTTATAGCCAGTAAAAGTCTGACACTCCCTTCCGCTCCACCGAAAGCGAGAAAAGTTATTTGATGATCCTATCCAAAAAATAAATAAAACGTGGCTTCACTTAGGTAAAAAAATAAAAAGAAGTGGACTATCAACGTCTTTACCTCTTCTAAACAAAAATAATTTAGTAGAGTTTAACATGTAACAGGCAAAACAGTAGCCCCATGCCATAAATTAAGATGAAAGATGATAGAAAACCTTTGCTATAATTATAAAAATATTTCAACAAACCTTTTTAGAAACATAATATACGTACGTTAAGCCATTCAACCCTGCGGCCATACAAGCATTACTTAATGAACTGCTAAATACAGTGGTACATGCTAATATCTAATATATTCACGTAACTACAGCCACCTGTCATGTTTAGTCTGAACTATCGACAGTAAATAAAAATAGGATTATCATGGCGATGTAAAATATCGCTTACGTTGATCAATAACTGACTTTGCCACAAAGCTAAAATTAACTCATAATTTTCCTGCCCTTGTCCTATTCTATTTGGGGTCTGCGCAACACGTTTTCATCTTTCATTCCTCCCTGTCAGACATCACGGCATCATTTACTCCTTTCTCCTTCATATCATTTTTTACACAATCCATCCATCTTTTCTTCGGCCTTCTCCTCTCCCTCTCCATCTATTGGCATTCAAACCAATTACTCTTTTAGTAAAATGTGCATCGTCCCTCCTTATTACAAGTCCATATCAAGACAAACGACTCCTTTTAATTTTTTCTGTAACAACTAGACTGAAAGATGTTGCATCTTTCAACTTTAGGCTAAGCTTAAGTCCTACTTCTTAACTTTGGAATTAGAAAGTCAAATTAACGGATAACCCTAGCCAAGCCCTAACTTAAAATTAAAAAAAAATACAGGAGGAGCATTTTAGCAGCCATAGTCACCTAAATTTGCACGTGCGTAGGTAAAAACGTAGGAAAAATACCCGAAATATTGCGAATTCTCTGTAGGAGGTTTTTCGTATTGTGAGGGATAGTTGGGTTATTTTTTTTATTTTTATATACAAAATCGTTTTATGCTTAGTTAGTTCTGTTTAATTAAATACAAAATAATGAATTGGGTCACTAAAAAAAACATTTTGACAAAATATGTTAGTGGGACGTTTTGGCGATTAACCGTCGATATGTAAAATGAGACTAATATTCTATCGTTAATTTGCCAGGAACTTCTCCAGCGTCAGAAGTGAGAGATTACGTCTTACTTATGGATAAATGAAAAAATTGGGTAATAGAAAAAACTACTCCTAATCGTAAATTTAGGCGTCATTATCTTGTGCCTATCACAATTTTCTTTTGGAGCTAAAAACTGAAATACACACGTAACTAAATCTCTCTTGAAACTTTATACTTACTACGATGGAGACAGCTCTAAAGTCCACGTGAAATAACTCACACGTGAACAAAACAACTTAACTCGAAAAAAATCCGCACGTGACAATTTAAACTTCCCACATAAAAAATATGTAAATATTTAAAACAAAAACTCATGTTGAATCTGTGGTTAGTGTAAAATGGAGGATATCAGAACATTGCGAAAGAGTGGACGCGCAATGCATAGTCAATTGGATGCATTACTATGACATGCGCGTACGCAGCGCGGTGAAAACTCGCCGCTTGTGGACCGCCACGCTAATAGCTACCGAACTATATAACGTATTGACATCTTGTTCACTGATGTTGGCTGCTCTGATTTGCGTTAAGGTATTAATAGATACTTTCTTAAAAGATTTTGAGGATAGAGTGGTAGCCATCATTAGGCAAACGTTGTTAGGGAATGCTACGTACTTGGATCTACATTTTCGATTCGACTGTATAACTTGAAAAGCTAAGACAACCACATACTAAATTCACATTTGTCTGAGTTTAATTCGGTTCATACAAACGACAGTTATTATTTTTTTACCATCCCTGCATAGTGTTTGGTCATATAATCATCTATTATCATCGTCATCATATCTATCATCATCTGTCTAGCTTTTTTCAAAGTATGTTGGGGTCTTCGACTCTAACCGCATGCAGCTAAATACCAGCATTTTACATAACCCCTACACTTTTCAATAACCTCGACTGGCTAAGAAAGGATAACAACAGAATGTGTGAACGAACATTTAAAAATAAATGAAAAGCTGTTCTTAAAGAATTTGTCGCAGGTTTGGGAAATACCCTAAATTTTTTTTACGTTTTTTAGTTCATAAGTTTGTGTATTTTTGTTGTTTTTTTAATTAGATGGCATGTGAATCAAAGCGCTAATCCTAACAAACTGTTACGCAGTTTGGCGGGTTTACTGAATGTACAACAATAAATCATTTGTTTTGGTCTAAAATAAATATTATTCATTTATTAAATCAAATCATTTATTTCAATTAGACCATTACAGGCACTTTTAAATGTCAAGAAACAAAATGAATCTACAGTCCCGGTCACAAGGCATAATAACTTGTGAAAGTACTGTATTTGCCCATTCCAAAGCGTTGATCTCTATGGAGAAGAATGGGCAAGAAACTACATGGACACTCTTTTAAATTATAATACTTTTACAAAATCGTATTTACATCATTCATGTTGAGATTTTACAAATATGTGAGAACGATGTAGAAAAACGTGCACAGTAAGAGCGTCCATAGAAAATAAAAAGCAAAATTCTATTTAAAATCTAAATAAATTAAAAAATGACCGTGGTAGCTAAAATATGACCAGTCCCAACTGACAGCGTCTTAGTATTATTATTTTATTACATTATTATTACTACACAAAGCCTGGGAAACTACGCCGAGTCTTCTCGTCATCCGTGCCGCAATGCTTGAAAACGAAAGTCTTCAATCAGTGCGTCCTACCCGTCTTGACCTACGGAGCCGAGACATGGACACTCACGGCAGGGTTGGTCCATCAGTTCAAAGTCGCTCAGCGAGCTATGGAGAGAGCTATGCTCGGAGTTTCTCTGAAGGATAGAATCCGCAACGAATACATCCGACAGAGAACCAAAGTTATCGACATAGCTGAAAGAATCAGCAAGCTGAAGTGGCAGTGGGCTGGCCATATCTCACGAAGAACCGACAACCGTTGGGGTATACGTGTTCTTGAGTGGAGACCGCGACTCGGCAAGCGTAGTGTAAGACGCCCTCCGATCAGGTGGGATGACGATCTAAGAAAGACTGCAGGCAGATGCTGGATGCGGCAAGCTGAAGACAGGGCGCTATGGCGCTCATTAGGGGAGGGCTATGTCTAGCAGTGGACTAATATAGCCTGATGATGATGATGATGACTGCCTGTATGACCTCCACAACCCAGTTACTGGGTTATACGATACCGCTTGGTAAAACTGGTAACAGCATCATTCGACCCATTCTGGGCGGCTATTTACTGAGTGGATGTATCTAAACATACGATTAGGCCTTTTATTGTACCCCCTTAGTCACCATATTGATGGTGCAATATACGTTTTATTGCATAATTTCGATCTTCACATCGTACACCAGGAAAATGAATTTCCATGTTGCTTAATATAAACAAGATTTACAGCATGTTTAGTAGATCAGCGAACTACGATGACTAATCAACGGTCACGTTAATTATCGTCCATATTACATGGTATCCACATAATTGAGCATTATATTTAAGTAAAATCAGATTATATAACTTCACCAATTAGTAGGTTAAGCTCTTATAATAAAAAAAATACACAACAAAACGAATAGTGTATGATATAAAACTTAACAGAACATGGCACTTGCCATGATAGTTAAGCTTTTTTATGCGGATTGTAAATCATCAAATAATTTACCCCACACTAACTCGGGGAAGGTCAAATATTTACTGACAAAAACTACTCTGGTTCTGAACTTACCGGGTATCTAAGAGACTAAATAGCTCAAAACTTCTGGGAAAATCGAACGAGGTGTACCGCCCGAGAACAAAAATTTTCGACATAGCTCATAGAATTATTAAGCTTAAGGCGCAATTTCATCTCAGAATTGTGTCATGTCTACCCTAGGTCATCAGACCGCTAGGGCATGTTCTTTACTGGAGGTCGGGAATCGGCAGCTATAAGGTCTTCACATGGCGGCTGATAGCAACTGGATAAGGAATAGGAGTTCAGAGATGATGCTTTAGGAGCCGGTAGGAAGGGCATAGCAAACACGAAGAAAAGCTTGGAGAACATGGGAATAAAAGACCATGAATAATATGTAATGGAAGAAGTCTTTTTACCTAGGAATGGGACAATACAAACCAATATGTAACAATCTTTTAATTTCAATTTTATTATTTATTTCATTCAAATTGCATTGCAATTTTCTTGTAATGGTTGCTAGCTTTTTTTTGTTGCTAAAGAGTTCATTTTATGTCTTATCCCCGAGCTTTTATGAAATGGTGGGTGTTTTGGACGTTTTGATTCTAAGCGTAAAACGATTTTGAACCTGTAACACGTGCTCAGCAACTAACCTGCAAACCCCCGCCACAGCCTGCAAACAACAATAAAAAATGCAGTTTATTCTCAGCTTCTCAGAATTGTGTTGGCAACTGTACATTTTATCGATATAAATCAGTCACAAACACCTTTTACCATATATTATAAACTAGCTTTTGCCCGCGGCTTACAACACAGTTCCCCTTGCACCTTATTGATTTGTAATAGCAACGCTAAGTTTTCCCTTTTCTTCCCTCTTTCTCCCTCACATCCCACTTTTTTCAAAAAAATTAGCCTATGTCCGTCTCCTGGTTCCCAACTATCTCTGTACCAAAATTCATCAAAATCGGTTCAGACATTAAAGCGTGAAGAGGTAACAAACAGACAAACAAACTCACTTTCGCTTTTATAATATTAGTAAGGATTAGTCATTAGGGAAACGTAGGATCTCCATTAATTTCACAATTAGCACGTTATAGCTTTCCTTTTAGTTCAACTGAGGACACTATAGAGGCACACTTTCGAGCTTAGACAACTAGGAACTAGAAATCTTAGTTATAGTATAATGTATACTAGTTTTCTAATAACTGGTGTATGCTTACGTAGAAAAGTGTTCAGGTTGGTTTGGTTCATAGAATAATGAGCTTGTTTGATTGGCTCTGATGAAGTTTAGATAACAATGTTGCTGACTTTGTCTTGCACAGAAAAATATGAAAAGAATGGCAAAAGAGCTGTCAAATTTCGTGGAACTTCCGCCTGTTTTTAAGGTTCTATTCTGTACCTCAAAAGGAAAAAACTGGACCATTACAGGATCATTCACTTGTCCGTCTGTCTGTCAGGAGCCTTTATCTCGGGAACGCGTGGAGCTATCGAGTGATAATTAAAACTACATACTGAAATCTGTGGTCCCTTGGAGCCCTGAAAAACCAACCCTCTAGGTCTACGTAGTCGAAAGATATAGCCGTTTATATCGCAAGTTTGTACGGAACCCTCGCTGCGCTAGTCCGATTCGCACTTGCCTGGTTTTTTTACACAATATCTGTAGGCTTGATGGAGCATGAGAGTTGCTCCTCTTGCTCCACATGTCCAGAAGAAACCGATTCATTGGCACTTTGATGAGAATGATAATGTTCAAGCGCATTGGACTCTTAACATGCAAACATATTGAGAACTTATTTGGGTTTCACCAATTGTAAGCAGAAACGCGCACTAGTTTCTTAGAACTCAAAATATTCTGCGATGAACATATTATATGAACTAATTAAGTGTTCCTTTTTTCACATCATTTACCTGTTAACCAAAGTTCGATATCGAGTTCTTATTTTATTTTATAATCTTGTTCCAAATATACCGAAAGGCCAGAATTTTTATTTAATTTAATTTAATTGTGATTACTGTGACTGCATCTTTGGTCTAGTCGCGGTTGCGGGTTGTTCCAAAGAGATCCCGCCACCCCGAAACTTATAGGGCAAAAGAAGGAATAAGCAAAATTGTAACACAATTTTGTTAAAAGATATATACAATGTGTCCAGTCATGGACGATATTCTGGATACTTATACAGCAAACATACTAGTAATAAAATTTCTTGATTTTCAAAAAATGAGCTTACATTTTCGTAACTTTAGAAAACAAAGTTAAAGTAAAAAAAATATGCAAATCAAAGAAAGTTTCGTAAACTATTTTGTGAAAAAATGGTAGTATTTTTTTAATCAATAAATTTGAGTACTGGTAGTTTGTATAGAATATCGCTAGTCTACGACCGGACACATAGTATATAATAAAGGATAATTCATTGTAGTATCATCAATAATCAACAAACTCATTAATGATGAAACAAACACAATAATTACGTTAAATAATCGTAATTCTTCACGTCAAATAACACTAACATTTATTATTATTAATCAGATGATGTGTACAATGACTAACAGTTGCCGAGGTATTCCCTGCGATGTCATAAGAAACACAATGTAAAATATACAACGTTGGAACAGCCCACGTCGACAAAAACAACGTGTCGAGTAGTAATCACGTGCTTTTTGTAATTATTATTTCTTTATACAAAAACAGAGTAAATGAAAATTACCTGTCCTCTCAATCGTAATTTATATATTTATTGATGGATACATATTTAAGCATTATGTATTTATAAGACAATTTATTAATATTTATTTATGTACTATATTAATCCTACTAATATTATAAATGCGAATGTTTGTAAGGATGGATGGGTGTTTGGATGTTTGTTACTCTTTCACGTCGATACGGCTGAATTGATCTTGATGAAAGCCACAGAGGTAGACTATAGTCTGGAATAACACATTGGATACTTTTTTTTTTCGATATAATGCGGACAAAGCCGCGGGCGCCAGCTATCCTACTAATCTTACTTTAATATTATAAATGTAAATGTTTTTCGGGATGAATGGATATGGATGCTTGTTACTATTTCACTTCGGCGAAGCCACGGGCGCCAGCTAGTATTTACTTATATATGTACTAGGTTAAGACACAAACACATATTTCCCTTGTACTCTCTCACAAACTATCATCTACATTACGTTCTTACATCTCTTTTCGCAGGTCTGCTGGCAGAAATTACTTAAGAAATAAGCAGTACCTTTGTACTCAAATTTTGAATGTTTTTTTCATGTCTTGTCGTAGTGTGTGTACTTACATCATCATCTGCCTAGCCTTTTCACAACTATGTTGGGGTCAGCTTCCAGTCTAACCGGATGCAGCTGAATATCAGTATTTTATATGGAGCGACTGCCTATCTGACCTCCACAACCCAGTTAATACTGGGTAATACGATACCCCTTGGTAAGACTGGTTGTCAGACTTTCGGAACACTGACTACCTGTAACGACTGTCAAAGATCTACAAATGACAGTCGGGACCAACGGCTTAACGTGCTTTCCGAGGCACGGAGGAAACTCGGTATGTAACGGGTGGTCACCCATCCACAGACCAACCTAGGCAAGCGCGGCTTAACCTTAAGATCGACCCGAGCGGCTGCTATTATTTAGCCACGAGCTCCTCGAGTGTGTGTACTTACATAAATTGTAAAATAAATATTATGTGTATATTCTCCATTAGGTCTTATAAGATATACCTAATGCGTACTAAATTGCTATTGCATAATAAATAAGCTGTTGTATGATGTGTGTGTTTGATAAATTATTTTGGACTAGGTAATAAGTAATATCTTGACTTGGCACCTCGTGGACTTTCGAACATCTGTCTAAGCTCTCCTTAGGTGGTTGGTTCAAGAGCCTGATTCAGGCAGTACTCCTCGATATGGCCCGTATTGTGAGGAGGTTCCTGTCTCTGGAGCCCTAACCATCGATAGCTTGGACCCTGCTCCCGATACCGGCGATCCGCTTTTTTATATTTTTACACGACTGTCCCAAGAAAGGAGTGTTATGTTTTCAGGGTTCATGTATGTTTGTATGTATGTGAGTTTATTTATTCCATCATAACTTCTAAACGCCTAAACTGATTTATGAAATGGTTGTTTTTAATATTTAAAAATGGAAAAACGAGAGGAAAAGCAAAATAAAGATAATAATTATAATATGATATGCTGCGCTGTGTGTCGAGGAAAGCGGTAATGATTTTTGACCATATTTTTTAAATTGGGCAAAATTGCTATGAAGTTTCTTGACCGTAGTTTTTCAACCTAAAAGAATTGTATAGACCGTGACTACATCAATATTATTTATAGTCGAGAACAAAACAAAATCATGCTAGAATAATCAAGAATCTCAACTTTTAGGGGATCCAAGTGGCATTGACTTGTAACATTTTAGCATGTTTTAGTGAAGTATGGAAATGTATATATACAAAATATATTGAGACCAGGGATGCATCATTCAGATTTATTCGTGAAATCGTGATTTCGTGACACGTTGACGTCACAACAAGCAAATGAGCATTTGTTTATTCACCCTCATGCATGTAATACATATCTAAATAGTACCTACATTTGTAGGTAGGCACTAATTTTGGGAATAGGAATAGAATGAATAGGAATAACGTTTATGATTTACGTGATGTTTTATTTTAACGAATGTAAAGTTGTTGAAACTAGAAATAATTATTTACTGTTTAAATATCAGTTTAATCTGCTGCAATAAAACTTACTTTCTTTTAAACACTTTTTTAATTAAAATTCAGTTAAAAAAATAGTATACGAAAAGTCTTTCATTTTTCAAAATTTAAAAAGTTAAATCTCATTTGGTCACTGTTTTCACTCAGCAAAACCTGTGTTTATATGTTTGAGTTGTGGAGGTGTAAATTTTTTTTATTTATCAACTCACATCTAATATTAAAGGCTAACCCAATGTATAATTCATATACCTACTAACTTCTTGTCCAAAAGTATCCCAGAAACAAAAATTCTGGAAAATTATTTTAAAACCGGAAAAATAAATTTCAGGAAACTGAATTTTGGGATTTGATATGTGTATGAGTATATGATATTATGAAATCTTAATCATAGAGAAATCTCGATTTTGTTCTATGATTTATTCATAGATCAAAATGCAAATTTAAGTCAGACGGTGTTTTTGTTTATTTTTATTATAAGAAAAAAGAGATTTATTTCAATTACATGTTACTATAACATACATGTTTTGAAAAATCACCTTTTAAGCAAGGAGATTCATGTGTTAGGTGACTCCGCTCTTCCACTTCACACTAAGCAGTGTATGCAATTGAAACATGTAAAAATATAAAAAATATGTAAAGAAATGAATAAACGAAATCAAGATGGGCATTTTAATTAATGTTTAAATAGTTCAACCTAACGACGACCACGAGAGCGAAACCGCGGGCAACAGCTAGTTACAACTATAATTAGATAAGTTTAAAAAAAAAAAAAAACGTTGCCCGGCACTTAAAATTTCTTTTACAAACATTTAAACTCTATGTGAGTTTCACAAACAGCCGAACTGGGAACAAATATCTGTAGGCCATTCAAATATTTGTTCCGTTTGGGAATCGAACCCGTGACACGCAGCGCAGAAGTCAATCGCTCAGCCACCGCGCCAACCGTGTCGTCAATTTTATTTTAGGTATGGGTCTCAGTGACAACACACTAAAACTGGCAACTTTTTTAGATCGATTTTCTTTATACTGATGATATTACAAAAACATTTATAATTTACAACACTACACAACAAAACCTGCTCAATAATATTAGTCAGCGATCGTATACAAAACCTATGCAAGTACAAATATCTTAAGATTACGTGTACGTCTGTACCCGCGGATTGGATATCGACAGATAAGAAAGCAGTTTTCACATACTCAGGGAAAAGGAAACGTCGCGACCGACCTGATCACTGCCGGCATGTAGGGTGACTACAACACGAATTTATGGTTGGATAAACTTATTGGAATAAACTCGTTTTAATTTATTTATGAACACATAAATACTTAATATAACATTGTATCGTGAACAAAAACCGTGTTTTAAAATAGATAGTAAGTTTATCGAACATTGATAAAAGTTTTTCTTAATATTTACTGACCCATCTAATAGATGTCACTTATCCGAATTGTTTTTTTTTTATTACATTAATACAGAGAAGCACAAAGAGGCTGTTTTTTTTAGGTTTTTCTTCCAGCAGACCTGCAAGAGGAAAAATTTATCAGATAACGTGCTGAAAGACAAAACAGAAAAAATATTAAAACTTAAAACAAAAATTTATTTTGTCAGCAATACATTTAAGAGGAAGGTTTATATGTTTAACATACCAGTCTACAAGGGTAAAATTGCGTTTGTCTTGGTATGGACATGTAACGAGCTGGAATGAAGCACATGTGACTAAAAGACTCATGGATCTGAATGTTGATGGACGGAGAGCCAGAGGAAGGCCAAAGAAAAGATGGACCGATTGTGGAAGGAATTATATGAAGCAGAAAGGAGTAAATTATGCTGTAACGTCTGATAGGGGAGAATGGAAGAAGAAAACGAAAAATTATGATGACAAGGGTGAAATCGCGGGGTGCAGCTAGTAATAATACAAAAATCAAAGTCGACTTTGTTCGAATACTTAGAACTCAAGAACTACTGGACCAATTTTCATGGTTTTTGATTTGTTGGATTTGTATCCGTGCCGAATAGTAGAATAACTATTAAAACATTCGAAAATAATGTTAAGCGGTGAATTTGATATAACCTTTGACTTTGTTTATTAGGAACATACATGTAACAACTCAATCATACTGTGAAAAGGAGAGGACAGCTTTTTGGAACGAAGTTCCTAATCGCGCTTTGTGAAAGGGGGCTAGACGGAAAAAAATTCTTAGGAAAAGTAGTCACGACACTTTTTGCTATAGTAAGCTATTGTAAGCTGTGCGGCGTCGCATGTTTCTCTGTCTGTCTGTCTGTCTGTCTCTCTCTCTCTTATAGAAAGCAAGCCAGATATTTTCATTTCTATAGGAACTTCGTTCCATCCGGGTATCCCTTGACACCTCTGAAGTTTTTTGTTTTGCGGATGAGAAATCAACAAATAATTTCTGTGTAGTCTTCAAATAAGCGGATGAAAGTGTCAGACTCCTATTGATACTCATCCATGTTTTTCTTTGACCTTTTTGTTCCGGGGCCGCTGTACCTATTTCGAACAACCAGCAACCCCGGAGGTTACTCTTTGGCTTTGATTTTTGCTGAGAAATAAAGTTTTAGAGTCTCCAGACTAAAATTTTATTTCATAACAAAATGGCGATGAGGAGGAAAGCGGCGGCAGTAGTATCTAATGTCAATGTGTAGTTATGTTTGTTGATGCTAACCTCAATTGCTCAAAGGCAAAAGTTTTTCGTAATGGGAAGCGAATGTTTTATATCGTAATCATTACTTAACTTACCAAACATTGATTTAATTACTGTAAGTTTGCACGGAGGTTTTGATCCCGGAAAAGAATAACGTTTCATTGTTTTCGTATTTATTGGCGAATAATAGGGACTAAGTTTTAATGACGTCTGATGAAATTATAATTTTGACTGTAGATTTAATTTTAAAAAAAATTGTTTTGCCGGCAGGGTTGGCGTAGTAGCTAAGCCACTGGTCGCCGCGCTGCGTGCCGCGGGTTCGGTACCCACACGGAGTTAATATTTGTATGGCTTTTTGGTACCGTATCTGTATGTAAATTTAAAAGTGTGTAAACGCAACCACCAGGCTTGAAAACATCATAGTGCGGAGCAAAGTTATTGAAAATAAATAAAAAAACGCCACTTTTGAAACTTTGAAAATTCGAGACAATCCCCTGAAAAAAGCCTTCGCCACTTCAATTTTCATCTTATTTGACACATGTCAGCTAGCACATTCTCATATAATATTTCAGAAAAATGATAACATTTTATTTAACTCAATGCCTTAATAAAACAATGTTCATAGTCCCCCTACCGACGCGTACTTACTAGTTTCCCTCCATTTTCTGTACATCTGTCGATATTGTGGGGTACAACTTTATGCAAACGGATCTATCGACATTACAATATATCGGAGGACATCACTACGTTCATACACGTGGGTCATCGGCGTAGTATTAAAGTTTAAACATGTTTTTTTTATGGAATATATTTTAAGATTTATTGGTTTTCTTCCTTTTGAAATTTGTCTAGTGAATGTCTTTTTTATTATTATAAGAGTCCGTTTACCTACATATTATTATTTAGGTATTTTATTAACTTGTTTTTTATTTATTAAAACGTTAACCCCACACTAAGATCTCCTGTATCGTGGGTGCGTTTACCAACATTTAAACTCAAATACACAAACAGCCAGACCTCGAACAACTATCTGTGGGCCATACAAATATTTTTTTCGTGCGGGGATCGAACCCGCTACACGCAGCGCAGCAGTCGATCGCTCAGCCACTGCGCCAACCTACCCTACCTACCCTATCTACTGGTGCGTGTTGTCCACGAAATCAAATAACTAAAACAATTAAAATTATATCTGTTGATTGTTTAATGAATTAATTAATTTATTATTATTTTATATGGTGTATCTTTGGAATGTAGGGTGCAGATGTAGGACTAAGAAAATGAGGGTGGACTGTGTGGGGGGTGGTAAGATAGACAATTGAATTAATTATGGAATAGCTAAAAGAGAGGATCATGGCAAAATAATAATATAGTAAAAAAACACGCTTTAAAGTAACGTCCTTTTAAGAAAATAGTGCTAGAAATGCATACAAAATAACTACAGTACGTCTACAGTACGGTCTACAGTACGGCCAACGAGAAGCGATACGAAAGGTCATTAACCTAAAGAACAACTGTGGCGTTGACAATCTAATATTTAGCTCTTTCCATCTTGTGCCTTTGTCGTAATGTCTCGTTCTCCCGGCAAAAACATGACAACGTTAAGACGGGTTCGCCAACATTCGGGCGGCCATTTTAGATGGGGTTTTAGCATGGGTTTTGTTTACATTTGGTATCGCTTCTCGTTGGCCGTACTGTAGACCGCCATCTTTCGCCATTTTGAATTTAGAATAACGTCACTTTTAAAATTCAAACACTTAAAGAATTCAGTAATGCCCAGGTTAAAATAATAAATAAATCAATGTTTTCACATTAACTGAATATTTAAATCGTTTTATATTAGAATTATGTCTATTTCATTCATATTCCTTTAATTGAGTTATTTAATTGTAGTTACAAAAACCAAATCAATTTAAACAACATTTCTAGTAAGTACAATTTACAAACGAAAATACCGAGTATTTTCATTTATTAATACATATTATGTCGAGTACATGTTAATGTTTAACATATTATTTAACATTATAAACAGTTAATTACTCATTAAGATGTTTACAAATTAAGGATTGCAAAACCCAGTCAAATTGCAAAGCACAGCGCAAAAACGACTAGTTTTCCGCGATCAAAATTATAAATATACACAATATTACGTCAATTCATTCATATAATGGATCAATGACTTAATTAATATGAATAATATTTGACCCAGCTTCCTCTCTCATTTGAGAGTAGGTAAAACAGTTTATACCTAAATAAATACAACAGAAATAGAAACTATTATATTAAATTGCTGTCAACAAGGATTCTCCAAAACTATATATAAAGTCTATAATGTAAATGGATTATCCTCAATTGTCGTGGTCTTGTAAGGACTTCGCTAATATACTATAATAATTAGCTTTTGCCCGCGGCTTCACTCGCGTTAAATTCGGGGAAACACAGTCCCCTTTCCTAATTTGCAGGTACCTGCTACCTGTAGTTTTTGTCCTTGCGTCTTATTTATTCTAATAGAAAAGCTAAGTTTCCCTTTTCTTCCCTCTTTCTAACACATTTCTCCCTTTAAATTATATCCGAGTAATTTTTAAACGGTACAGTTTTTAAATTAACAAAATAAACCAAAAATTAAAACGGATACTAATTTTTGAGCTAAGTCGACGGCACGGTTGGCGCAGTGAGCGACTAGCTACTGTGTGTCGCGGGTACGATCCCGCACATAACATATTTGTTTGACCTACAGATTGTTCTAGGACTGGCCTTTTATGTATGTGAGTTGAAATGTTTATTAACGAAACGGAAGAGAAGAGGAGTTCCTAGTGTGTGGAAACTACAAGAAAGGTTTAAAAAAATTAAAAAAATAACTTTTTTATTTCCATACAAAAAGTGTTACTGTCACAGAAATGATTACTTCTTCTGCGGAAAAAGCAAAGCCACCTTTTCATAGTATTTTATATCATAAATAGCGGGTGAAACCGCTGGGCTCGGCTATTCAGCGATTTCACACACACACAGCCCCCACAGAGCTGCACATGCGCCTTGTTGTCGTAGAGTAATGTTGTATAGTCTATAAATTTCGTGAAAGTATACCTTTCCCAAATGTTTAGTCAATCAAGCCAAGAAATCACTTTTTCCTATAAAATCTTTGACACTCTGTTTCAACCCCTTTTTTTCGCTTGGGAAATCGTCTAATGACTTCCCCCGCTCTGGGCGGTGCGGGGGGGCGTGTCAGACTTGTACTGACTAAAACCCACCCATGTTCCTTCTATTGCCTTGTACGTTCCGCGGCCACGGTATCTTTTTCGAACAACCCGCAACCCCGGCAGGTGTTTCAACCCCTCAGGCGATGAATTTTGCAAAATCTGGTCTACTAGTGAACACCTACATCCTTAAAGAATCCATGCAAAAATTTCGATCCATTATACTAGTAGTTTCTGAGACTTCATGAAGAGTGAGTCAGTGTTTTTTTAAATATATAGATTTTGAACCTATTGGAAATAATTAATTCTATATAGCCACGCTATTCGACCTTCAGGTCCCAATTAAAGGGGGATTACAGTTTCCAAATGTACACCTGTAATATCGATAGCATATACGTGAATTTTATACATGTACATATATGATACTGTAACCACAATGTCCCAGTAGAGGACTGTACCGAACAGACGCGTCATTCTACTATCCTATTTTACTTCCTACTATCCTTACTAATATTATAAAAGCGAAAGTAAGTTTGTTTGTTACGTCTTCACGCCTAAATGGCTA
Organism: Ochropleura leucogaster; assembly: GCA_958449745.1. Lineage (NCBI taxonomy): Eukaryota > Metazoa > Arthropoda > Insecta > Lepidoptera > Noctuidae > Ochropleura > Ochropleura leucogaster. Next base: position 5,136,979 of record OY288223.1, on the reverse strand, counting down.
AACCGATTTGAAGAATTTTGGTACAAAGATAGTTGGGAGCCTTGAGACGGATATAGGTGACTTTAAAAAAAAATGTCAGAGAAAAGGGGAAGAAAAGGGAAAACTTAGCTTTGCCATTACAATAAATAAGGCGCAGTGGCAAAACTACAGGTAGCGGGATTTACCTGCAAATCAGGAAAGGGGAACTGTGTTACCCCGAATTTAACGCTAGCGAAGCCGCGGGCAAAAGCTAGTTTGATATAAAATAAAGTTCATTAAGGGTCGCATTTTTTTAAGCTATTGCATAGCTTCTATCGCTGGCCTTGAGAGTGGAGACCGAATCCAGAAATTTCGTAACGAAAACATCTAACACTCACTACGAATACGGTTAATTATGACAATTACGGTCCCAATGTTCTATTACCGTGTTTGGTAGAGAATCGGATAGTCAATCGACATAAGGCTGGATCAAACCCAAGGTCTTGTATTTTTCTTATCGCAACTTTTTTTCATTCTTTTAAATATTATATTTAAATTTTATTTTTATTAATTGCATAAGTTGATAAAAAATGCCATGCAATAGCTTTACCGCGGCAGTCCTCGAGTGCCACACGTATTTTTTTTTAAATATAAATTGTCAGTGATCAATTAACAGAACGGAAATCTTTTAAGAAATTATTTTTATTTTATAAGTTTGCGGTTCAGGATTCGTTGTTCAAAGAACTTACAAATAAAACCATCGTATGTTCACAAATTTACAAATTCACAACTTCAAAAAACCCCTCCAGGTTGGAAAACCACAGATATCCGTACCTAAATAAACACAATCAAAATTAGACTTTAACTCTTTAAAAATAACGTTCATTGGTACAATGCCAGCGCGTTGAACTCTTTCATATGTAAATGAATCATGAACAGTGATTGAAACAAAATTATACAATTTAATTAGATGTGTTTGTTTGTTTGCTGACCTTTTTTTAGTTAAATTGTTTATAATATTTGGGTCAGTAGGATTGAATTGACTTAATTTATTAACCCTTTTCCTATCGTGTATCACTTATGGTTCAAAGCGATGGTTTAGTTATTGTTTACATCGATAGAATATTATTTATTACTAGCTCTGCCCAGTGGTTTCATCCGCTGTTCAGGTCCTTCAAATCACTTAGGGGTATGAAATGTACATAGTAGCAGATTCTCAGACTTATTGAACATGCATGAAAAATTATATAAGAATCGGTCGAGCCGTTTCGGAACAGTATGGGAACGAATATTGTGACACGAGAATTTGATACATTAGATGTACACCATACAAATCACAATAATTACAGTATACAACTTATAAATAGGGTGACACATTGGACGATCTTATCGCAAAAGCAATCTTTTCAAGAAAACCTTTGAAAGAGCAAAGAAATATTTAACATTGTCGTTTAAGGAGAGAAGTGTGCTTTTTGACCATAATTCTAGAAGTGGACAAAGTTTGAGAGCGCTCCTTACAGACACGGGCAGGGCATTCCATAGCCAGCTTGAACTATAAAGGATTAGTCGTAGAAGCTAGTAGAATGTATCGGCATCACCAGTCTCAGTTTCTCCGCGTTGTTTCTTTGCCGACCATATTGCTGCGTGTTTAAATTATTTAAAACAAGCTTCCGCCCGCGACTTCGTCCGCGTGGCATAATTACTTTGGGTTAATGCTAACTTTAACCCGCGTGCAGATCGAATGAAAAATATCTTTCTCTCCCCTTTTTCTCACTTTTTTAACCTATGTCCGTTTCCAGGGTCCCAAATTATCAAAATCGGTTTAGCCATTAAAGCATCAAGAGGTAACAAACAAACAAACTTACTTTCGCTTTTATAATATTAGTAAAGAGTAATGATAGGATAAGGATTATTTTCAAGACATAAATGGCGTACATTTCTTACTCCATTTTTATGACTCTCATATTTTTTTCTTAAATATCCAGAATGATATGTTTAAACAATCTTAAAGACCAAATAAGGTCAACTATCACGTATAGTCATATTTTGACGTAACCTTCGTTGTGGTAATTCGAAAAACTCGCTATAGAAATGACCTGTAATTTTAAATCCCTTTGTTTGTAACTAAAGTATTGAGCATTTAACAAAAATGTGTGTGTGAGTCAAAATCACATACGGCGCAATTAATAAATTCTAATTAAGTATTGACGCAATTGGTTTGACCGCAAAATTATGTCGGTTACACTGTATCTGCTTTTATTTCGTATAGGTAGGTTTTGTGAGGTTATTGGAAGTTGGGTATGGGTTTTTGTAAACTGTTGTCAACTTTGAACAACGTTAGGTCTTGACTAATCATCATCTGTCTAGCCTTTTCCCAACTATGTCAGTGTCGGCTTTTAGCCTATCCGGATGCAGTTGAATGCCAGTATTTATATGAAGCAACTGCTTATCTGACCTCCACAACCCAGTTTGTACAGGATTATACAATATCCTTTGGTAAGAGTAGTTGTCAATCTTTCAAAACTCTATAAATGACAGGTGGGACCAACAGCATAACTTGGTTTCCGAGGTACGGGAGAGACTCCGTTTGTGACGGCCTAGGGCCTTATCTAGGCCAAAGATCGACGGAATTGGTTGCTTTAATTAACCACGAGCTTCTCTAGGACTCTTTTCTTGACTAATGTGTAGATATTAGTTAGGCCTTGACTAAATTGTCAATTTTAGAAGAATTATGTGTTACAATAAATTATCAACCATATATTGGAGTCCTGCTGACCAATACTAATAAATATTTGCTCACTGATCAACGCATGCTTAAAACCGAGAGGTAAACTTTGATCAATGCAATAATATTTATGCATTATAAGTAAGTTCCATCATAAGTTAATATAAAAATGGGGCCTAGAATGGTGCCCTGTCGTATTATTTATTTTACCAATGAGTAGTACGCTATGATAAACAATAAAATATAGGTAAAAGCATTCATTTTTGATCGAAAAGGGTTTGAGTAATGTTTGAAGACAATAGAAACTATCTCTTTCGTGTATTTTAACGTATATATGTGCTGTGGGCGTGATGAACTAAATCAAATGCTTCAAAAAGAACACATTTGTCATATCGTGTGGTAACTTAGGTCACTGTTTTTTACAGTTAAAAAATGGTTTTAGAAGAGTATTTTATTTTCTTTGGAGGGTGCAAGGATCGCAGCAGGCATTTTGTCGCTTCTGCTTGCCCACCTGGGAAAAAACGTGACTTTATTTATGTGTAGGCTTACTGTTTTTTGTGGTTTATAAGTATGTGTTTATATATATTAATGGAGTTTTTTTTTTAAAAACATTGCCCCACACTAGGATTTCTCCTGTACCGTGGGTGCGTTTACAAACATCACTCACATACACAAACAGCCAAACCTGGAACAACTATCTGTAGGACATACAAATATTTGTTCCGTGCGGGGATCGAAACCGCAACACGCAGCGCAACAGTCGATAGCTCAGAAAATGCGCCAACCGTTTGATAATTATAAAGATTATTGGATTAATGGAATGCAATACAATAACGGATACTAAAAAAGGTCATTCTATTTAAAAAACGGTATTCAATAATCTGATTATACCGTAAAATTCAATTTATTACAGCTTTAAAAAGATTCATATTGAATATTCCAAATATTTGAATCTGACCTCAATTGAAAACACAGTTAATTACTGCTGATTATATTATTGCTGAACGAATTCGGAAAAAAAACACTGTATATAGATACAGTTACAAACTTGGCTATTTTCTTAATAATTAAGTACAGATAGTTTTAATCAAACAAATATAAGAGCAACTGACAGTATAATGTATTTAACAAGGAAAAATAAATCGTATTTTATCTATTTTTCTATTAGAAATAAAAATGGCTCCACTTTATCCTCGATGGGTTTCAAAAATTGTGTGAATTGTGGAAAATTCGATTCCTGTTTTGTGAATTTCAACATTCTGCAAATATCAATCTGTGAAGTAAACGTGATCATTAACCCTTCATTCGTAGGAGCAGTCATTGATCTAGTTCGTGGGGACCACCTGTTTAGTTTATAGAAATACGATGTCTGGCAAGTTCAATAACCTTTTTAGTGCTTAGACTACATCGACCTTAATTTTGTGTATAAGAAAACTTACAAGGCAAGGATTTTTTTTTCTCATAATTTTCTTTTTCATGTAATAAAACTTCTAAAGCTTAAGAATCGTTACAAAGTGCAATATAACGTCGTTCGGAAAACTATATTTTCACGTTTCGTCCACTCGCCGCCAGATGTCGCGTACAGAGCGCGCTTCTATCATATAAGCGCGCGGGCGCAGCGCTCGTCTCATTGGCCGGCACGACGCACGCGCGATCACTACAGTGCCCCGAACCAAACCGCGACCGTGCACCTAACGAACTGTTGTGTTGACTGTGCTAACATGGATATACTTACCCTGGATCCAACTGGACTTTATTAAAAAAAAAAACACCAAGATGGACGGCACCCTGGACCCAACCGGTCAGTACTAACTTCTACAAGTTCTACAACCCCACAGTTTGTCCGAATCCTATAAGAATCTTTATGAAAAAAAAATGGACACCAAAGTACTTGATCCTACCGGACAATACTAAAGTGACAATGATTGGTTTAGACCCCACGGAAATATACTAAACCCCCCCAACTCCGATGAGACAAGATGTGTTGCGGAAGACGCAGGATATACACAGGCACCAGTCCCGGGGAGACTTCCTCCTGTAGAAAGAGAAGGTTTACCTCCGAGCGAGTCTTCTGAACGACAAACAACTCATCGCCTGTAAATACTATGAATAAAATGAAGGGAGGACGTGCTCGCAAGGTCATTGGATGGAAATCAGCTGACTCGCGCGCCGCGTGCAATCCGGAAATGAACACCCATAGAAACAACATCAACGTTTGGAAGAGAAAACATTGCAAAACGCTTTTTCATTTCGGATAACACTAAAATTAAATTCAAGTGAGTATTCTTTTTTACATTATCTTCCATCTTTCTGTTGGAGATGCCTGTCAATTTTTTCACTTCAAAAATGCAATGGCATTTTTGTATTTGACAGAAACCTCCGTTTTTAAGGGTTGGTCAAAATTAGGATTCAGCCATGGGTGCTGAGAGACAAAGAGAGAATCGGACAGCTGTCGCCGTGGCGGACACGAGAGCCACACGCTGCATATTAAAGTTCGTTGCACAGCTGTAATCCTTCCTATTCCCCGGCTGGGCCGCCATATTCGGACTTTTTGGACATCGAAACAAGATCATTTTGAATTTAGAACACGCGCTATGCCCCCGCACGCTACCATAAATTTTATATTTTTAAATCAATTATAAGGTTGAATATTCGGCTTTCTGTCCGAATTTCGGCCAGTATCGCGATTTTTATGGCACCGACCGTGAGTTCATTGACCGGACATATTTTATTTCATCGCGCGCTTCCACGTACACACACAGAGACTACACACCCACACCGCGGTAGCGGCGCACCCACACAGCCGCGACCCATCTCTGCATGTTTGCGGCCACTTCGCGTAAACACAACACACCGCTCATTTGTATTGCGAATGTAATCGTTGCTATAATTAATTATCATTATTGTGTCATATTACTCGAGAACCTAAAAAACTACTTTTAAAACAAGGCTTTAATCTTTAATTGTACCTCGATATTCAATTATCTGATAGGAATCAGTAGTTAATATTGTTTCAGTATCGACTTCCTTCAAGACATATGTAGTTAATAACAATAGGTGTAATAAAATACGATATACAGATACCGCGTGTGTAGACGAGTACGCGGAAAGGTATTTTATAATCGGCACACGGCCCAACACGTATCATAATATCATGAGATTATCAAGCGCGTAATGTGCCTGTGTTTGCCGAATTATTCCAGTTCAACAACCGGGCGAACGTCCGATCGGGAGTTCAAAATAGACGCGGACACGATTCCACCACGCTCCTCGACGACATTAAAAAAATGTCATTAATTTACCACAAACATACCAATTCAATACACAAAAACCATTTTAGGTATAAGTATTTTATAGAATTGCAACACTGAACTAGATATTTGACAAATGCAACACCACGGAAGAGTCGTTACGTAAACGCGTTCGAAACTTTGAATTTGGAAACTGATTTATTTTTTTAATTGGTCTTGGCGATGTCACGGTGATTCACGAGTACGTGATATTTAGGTTCGCACATGTACGTATGAGATTGAGCAATATTCCGCGATGAACCTCCTTGACCCCTGTTCGGCAGCGAGCCTCTGTCGGCTGCAGTGTGGCCTGTTTTTGGCATTGCGTCATCATAGGTCACTACCACCCTAGTCCGCCATATTTTTTGCTCATAATATTCTCCGCACGTTGGTTTCTTCCTTTGTTAGTCCATTTAAACTCATGCCATCTATTTTGGTAACTTAATATAGTCAAGACTGGTCGCGTCGTAACTTAATGTGGCGTAATTTGATTGTGATAAAACTTTTGTAGAAAAAAGATATTCTATTTCTCTTTATAGGGCATTAAGGAATAATAAAACACGTTATATGGGCAGGTTAAAGACTCGGATACAAGTTTCCTAAAAAGTTGGTTTTTGAATAGATAATCGCAGTGGCATAAACAAAAAACATGCCTACACGGTTTTGTTGGATGATAGGAATAACACGGGCTATGAACGCTATGATATGTGGCTGCCCATAGACTATTTATTACGTGTCCTTTACCGACATTACGTGTGCATAAATTACGGTCATTGAACAGGGAATTAGTTTCACAAAGTCGCACAACCCGAACCAATCAATTCTTAAAATCTTACAAACTTGAGTAAGAATGAATTTATGTTTTAAGTACTTGCCTCAGATATTTTGCTACAGACTTCACAACATTATGTAAAAACATGAAATCAAGTACGACACACACACTTAACAATCAATGTTACGACACAAGCACAAGAATTTGCAACGTAGTGACGAAATAAATGCATTATTTGAAAAAATCTCAAACAACGTTTTAGTACGCAAATTGTATGGTTAAAATATAAAATTACCGGTTTACGTTTTGAACTTTTAAATAAAGAATCGGGCGTCGAGGTTAATTTGTGGTTTAAAATACTGATTGTAAGTTATTTGTTGAGATACATGCTCGGAACTGCTTTTTTAACCGAAGAGAGATAATGTTTTACTTTAACACAATTAAGTCCATGAAGGTAACCCAAAATTCGAACAAAATTTTATGTTTTACACAGTCAATATTTCATTCGTCGTTTATACAAAATTATAGTCTTAAGATACAATTCAACAATAAATTAAAAAGTAAAACTATCAACGACATAAATAGATATTAATTCCAGACTAAATGTACAGCATGCGTCCTAAAAGCACACGAAACGTGTCGTTTGACGTACAGGTGTCCATTAAGGTGAAGATTTCTTGAGAACGGCAAAAATCAGGTTTTTTAACGCAGTGTATCTCTTAAACCCTACATAATTTTAATCACTGAAAAAAATATGATATTTTTAAGGCTTCTTTGCATACATTGATGGAATTCAAATTATAATTAAATATACTAAAATGGGTAAAAAAAATATTCAAACACACCTCTAAATTCTCTTTTAAAGCAGTTTATCTCTTCAATATTAATCGTAATTATAATCAAAAGTATACAATGAAATTTCCAATGCCAAACTGCGTTCAATGATGGATTGTTTTTGATTGAATAGTTAATATTTAATTTTATACAAATTTATTTGTATTTTTACGACAAACGTATGCAGTAAAGTCCAACGTCAAAATGTATGAACAAGGTCAACGACATAATACTGCGCCTTAAAAGCTAATAGACAACAGAGTACAAACACGCACGGGAGCTAATTCAAGCAGATGCATAATGGACGCACTTCAACAACTTATTATTCCGTTTAACATGCAAATTAGACCAATAATGCTATCGATTCTTAAAATATCAACTACAAAGAACGTTGGGAGATCGCCATTTTTTCTGCAACAAGTAAAAACAGCACTTGAATTGAAGTTAAAAATGTATACTTTTTGCGATGCAAAATACTGCTTGTCGCATTACAAAGGTGCAATACAAGGTCGAATGGCAGCTGGTAGGTCTAATTAAAGGTTTTATGTTAAAATAATTAAGTGGGCAGTGCTGCTACGCTGCATGGACGAAGCAGCAGGTGTCGCCTTGTTTATGCAAGTATAAAATCATTATTTAGGGACATGCCAAATTACTTGCATTAATAACATGGTCTGGATGCTATTATTGCCTGTGCACACGTATGATAAATTGCTTGAAACGCTCATTTGAATATGCGTACAATAGTTTTTAATGTCAACTCGAAATTATGACTGGATGTTCGTTTAATCAAATTGACGTGACTCCTGCGAAGAGACTTTGAGGTTTTCATGAACAAAGTCTTTTTAACGAGATTAATTTTAAAGTAGTAGCATCTTTCTGGAATCTAGATCTTTAATAAGCAATTTTAATAAGATTTATAAAAATTATAGATATCATAAATGAGTATTCGATTGACAACGACATAGCTGTCGCTTCACTACTCAAACCTAACATGAAGAAAAACCTGTCAGTCCAAAGAAAAATACAAACGTGAATTCAAACATTAAGCTGACAAGACAAGCATTACCTAAAACTCCAGAAAAATCTAGAAGCATCACAATGAATATAAAGTCACAAAATGACGTAACCTAACGAGGAGGCGAAGGAAAAAAACTCCCAATGTTTTTAATTTTCTATCAAAAAATATGAGACACGGAATGTATGGTAGTTTTGTGGAGTCAATAAACTTGTAAGGAACCAGTTCCTATTTGTTTGAACACATCTTTGACCAAACATTAGAAAAAGATAATTCTATATTGTCGATGGATAACCACGTCGCTTAATTAGTTATCAATGAATTTATTGAGGTTTCAGTCTTTAATTGGACTTTTTATTTTGATTACCGAAAACTTTGATTCTTCGGTCGTTTGAAAAGAAACATAATGACGATCTTTAAATAACTTAAAACAAAGTAATAGCTTCCAATAAGCAGATAATAATGCGTGACCAAATAAAGGATGCAAATTAATTTCAAATCATTTATTTATTAAAGTGTTAACCTTTCAATCTGTTGTTAAATATGCAGGCATGTTGCTAGGTTTCGCAGATTTTTTTGCAAGTGCGACTTATACAAAAGAATTTAACCTTGAATGTTATTTGCATGAATTATGCCACATTTTTGTCTGTTTTCTTTATTTATTAGCGTCTTGAATCAAACACAAATCCTTTCACTGTAACCATCTTAAAAACCAAAAGGTCCAACGGAACTGTGTATAATAAAATGTGAAATTATTACACAATGAAATGACCTCGAAGCCTCGTGCTAACATGTGCAATTTCGATCGTTCGACATTACAAGCACTAATTTAACCTGTAAATATTTGCTACTGGTTTATTCGAAACATTTAGTGTTGCAATACAAGTTAAGCTGATTTATTTCAACAGTTTATAATGTGTTCTTATCAAGAAATTAAAAAACTGCATTGTTTATTCGCTTATCTTCCTTATATAAGCTTTTCTTTTCATAGTCGCACGTGATTTTATTGTTACCTGTCTTAACAGTTTTTAAATCTGAGACGTTCTTTTTTTTTCTTTAACATTCCATTTTTAGCTTTCCTTGCCACGTTTCCATAAAGGATAGTGTACGTTACCTTAAAACTATCGTTAATTTATAAGCCCATTAAAATATAATGGCAATGACGTTGCCTATACTACTAATGAACACGAATATTTATGAAGAATTTAACTTTATAATTTGACATTTACCGCACTCGTGCCGAATGTACATCAAACTGGCGGTCAGTAAATGCAGTCAGTGGGTCAAATATTGGCCGCAGACACCTAAAATTAAATATTTTATCTGCAACTTTACTGGTTACAATACAAGCGACTTGCATCAGCGTTTGCATAACATATCGCTTGGCGTAATATCCGCGTGAACGTTCCTTTTTACTCTGATCGATTTGAACTGCACTTTTATTTAATTGGCCGGTCTGTTTTACCTTTTTATGCAATTTATTTTAGTTTTGTCTTGTTTATTTCAAATAATTTTTGTCGCTTCCTCCTTCAAGGTTGGTATCAAATGAATGTCCATTAGAATCGACATCGATAATAATAATAGATATTAGTATTTTTATACATTGCACAATTATATTATTCTCTAGAATTACATAGGATCTATTTTTAAAACATGGACATAATTTATGTATTTTCCACGATGTATTCGTGTATGTTTCACAATGGAATCTATTTGATCTATCTACGTAATGACCACGTGCATCTTGTTCGATAACTTCTATATTATACAAAACACACAAGTAACACCAGCGTATAATAAATATAACCAATGGACAGCTACAACAATTTGCCGTCTAAAATAATAAATTAAAACAAGATTAGACAGTCATTATTATTCATTCAATGTCACCCATCTACCTTGTAGATCCATTGTAAGATAAAATAATTGTGGATGATCATTTTAATTTACTGAAGATAGCTTTCCTCGTATCTTTTTTCTGCCGTGGCTACTGATGGATTCGTCATCGATCAAGTCATTGACACGACTGCACTGAACGCCAATATACTAGGATATGATGAGATCGCAGGCGTTCAATCAACTCTAGAGGTGCATCCACCTTATCAACAACGCCCAACATGCTATTCCGAAACAATAACGTATTGGCACCACAAAATTTCAAACCATTTTAAATTTAAATTCTAATCAAAACACCAATTGATGTGTTTGTCGTGTCTATTAGATAAGAGCGCTGTTTAGATAACGCACACATCAGTAGATAAGCGAGCGCGCGTGTGGGAACGACTCCTCAGAACTTCTGTTTCCCTAGTACCCGAAACATAGAAACTGCTCACGAACGAATCTGAAAATACAACATGAACGCAACTTTCACATGTGGAAAATCGTACACAAGTGTAAATCTACATGCGTACACGGCACATGCTCTCATTCTGCTTGTATTCGGACGGATGCCTGTGTGTTATAGTGAAAACGCTTTCCTCGTACGTATTCTATGTATGTATGTATGTGCTTAAGTGGCAGTATCTCATAGTAAAGGAACGCGTGTTAATAGCAAAGTTGTGTTTCCGCATAGGCAGTTCGTAGAGGCAACGAACACGAACGTGTGAAGGCTTGCCCCCGTGTGAACATGAGAGCGTCAACCTTACGAATTAGAAAAAAGTCGCTTTACGCCTTGCCTTGACGCATTGTTCGGATTTTTAAATTCATCGTTTTTAGGATTAGGAATTTATTAAAATATCAATTTGTTTAAGGTTTGGGTGTTGCTAGTCATTATATTTTGTTTTTTTTTCATGTTTAAATTGTTGAATGCAAAAACGAATGCGATTTTTTAAATAAAAACAGAAAAATACGTCAAAATGTCGTCAGGCGCTGTGATTGTGACGCGCCTACACGCGCTCACGCACACCTACAAATGGGCTCACGTACTAACGTCTGTGTATAAAGATACAACATTGAAACTACAACGTACGTCACAAGTTGGCCTCCCGCAATCTCTGCCAGCCTGGTACCGCGTCTCCCCGTAATAAGCTGAAGATAACTCGCTTTTCTTGATCTTACAATAAAGGAAGGCATTTTAGCTTCCGTGTTCTTTTTTTAGATAAGGATTAAGAAAATTATAAATACCTTGAAAATGTTTAAAAAAATCGCGGTACACGTAGTCATTTAAACAGGAGTTCAAACAGAAACGAATATCTTTATTCAATAGTTATTTTTGAATTAATTAATAATTTTATTGGGTTATAATAAAAATCCCAGTATCCCATTCTTGGCAGGTCGAGCAAACCTGCAAGTCCTTTCATATGACTTACACTTACACTCGGTATTCAGAACTGCTAAGAAGGCGTTGCGTGTACGTAACTAACGACACGACACGACGTAACATACAAGCTCTTCGTAGTCTCTGCAGTCCTGGTACCGAGTGTTCTAGTTGACGATCCGAGCAGTCACGAGATGACGATCGTAATCCGAGAACTTAAATCAATTCGATACTTAGGTTTAATGAGATGAGATGAGTAATATTATAATTGTTATAAACATCAGGAGAATATTTAAACTGAAATTGCTACTAAAAGAACATCCATAGCAGTCGTGTAGCGCCATCTGTTATCGACTAGCAAGCAACTAAATTTATGATCAGAAAAGACAGAGGAGAATGGCGGTATTTAAAAAAAATACTTCGATACGCGTTGTATGCGAGCATACAATTTGAGGGATTATTTAAGGCAATGTGTCGCCAGGTTTAATTGAACAATGACAGGTGCATGGATCCTGTCCCCGCCAAGGATGACCACTGCGGCGGGTGCACACTGGGGCAACTGGCGGCAAATATTGGCTAGTTTTTTGCTCTAGGACATGAGCGGGACATGCAGTAGACTTCTATTATAATTAGTGTCTTTATCAGTAGATTGTAATTGGATGCGTCGCGTTAAAAACTAGATCCTTTGTGTCCAGAATGTGTAGCAATTGTAAGTTTAATATGTAGCGCCAGCCAACTGCCGCCATCATTAATATAAACATTTAAAGGCTTGTTCTGCGACTCAATTAAAATATGAAATATTAACTCAAAATACGAGCGGTTTGAAATTAAAAAAATAAAAACAATTTAATCGCTAAACACTTTCGAGATTATAACCAAGAGGAGGTGCAATTCAAAGAATCTATAGTCTCCATTTTTATGTTTTCATTCCATAGTTTATTTTAATCGTTAAAGTTATGAGTAAACCGTGCAATTGAAAAATTATAAGTCATAAAAGACTGATCAACCAGGGCCTTTATGAAAAACCTGCGCAAGAGTGTATAATTTTGTTCGGTTCGGGGCTCGTCAGAAGATAGCCGAACACTAAAACATTTTAAAGAACAATGAACAGAAACCAATAGCCAACAATTAACTTGCGCAAATAGATGTGAAATTGTAGAAAACAATTGACCACTTTTTGCAATGCGGATTGTTAAAAAATGTGTTTGCCTTTGCGAAAAAAAAATCAAAAAATGTTTAGAACGACCTTGTAATAAAACTATACGCAATAGTTTCGGGGTGATCTAGGTGGTCGCTGGTCTTCCAAATGTTATGCAAAAAACCTCTTTTTATGATTATTGTTCAATTGTATAACGAATATCAAAGAATGCACCGCCCATTGTCCTTTATGTTTTTGTTTGATTGGTGACAGGGAGGATCTTTGTGTTTTTTAACTTATGTAACTTAAGATTATTACTTACACTTGATTAGTTAGCTTGGCAGTTGAAATTGAACTCGTCTGATAATCAGCTGACAATTATTTACTTTAGAAATCACAAAAAAAAAACATCTGTCAAATACTAACGTCTACGAAAGGAACAACAGATTCCATATTCAAAAATAAACCAAAAGGTGTGTTGATCAGAAATTTAGAATGCACGAACTTTTTGAATTCATACTTTTTCATTACCAATATAAAATTGTATTACCAAAACACTGGCAACTAGCTCAGAGTATATTTAAAGAAAATAAAAAAATGCAAGTTGTGCCGGCCGGGTACACCACCTGACGTTTAACACATTAGCCAATATGGAACATGGCCAGTTTAGACTGTATTAATTTACAACAGGTATTTATTTAAGAAAAAATGCACGCGATGTGGGCATTCAGTATGTCGTGATAATTTAAAAAATGTGGACAGTGATGATCTACGATCGAAGACTTTAAGTAAGAAAGTTTTGTTGACACCTATTTGAATAGAAAAAAAAAACTTAATAAAAAATAAGTGAAATCAAAAGATTTAAATAAAACACCTCATAAGATTGAATGGTAATGCGAATATAAAGAATTTGAATCGAAGATATTTTCCTTAATCCACACTTTAAGTTTATTTCCAAAATTAAGCTAGTTTTGCAGATGCGTTTGATTTTGACCAACCCTGATCATTGTTTTGTGAAAATTGTATCAATTTGTATCTAAAATAATGTCCTTCGTGCATTATATTAATGTTTCCTTTTTCTTCTTTTCCAGATGCGACAACATCGGCCTTCAGCTTCACATCAACTTCATCACCTATCTCATCACCATCATCATCATCATCCAACTCCATGTTCATTATTTCTACTTCATTACGACAAATACTCAGTAGTAAATAAGACGTTATGTGACTGATATATTTCTCAAGGAATTGCACATATCCTTCATGCATTTTTATTTTTATATAAATTATTTTAACTTTAACATTAAGACGATGTTATTTTGTTCACATAAATGTATTTCCCATATCTAGTTGTATTCTTTTTTGTGTCAATAAAGTAACATCAATAAGAAAAATAGGTTAGGAAAATTGAAATGACAAGCAAAAAGAGGCAAGGGATTTTGAATGGTTTTCTTCACCCCGACTGTATATTATTTAGAGAAACCTTCAAAAATTTACCGCAAATTATATGTAGAAAACATTATTAGTTTCTAAGTTGTTAGTTTTGTAATATTTCGGCTCCTTGAATACGTAACTTCCATCACAATTCGAGTTACCATATTATACCTTCCGCTATATAAATTGTAAATAAAGTTGTGCCGCTTTTTCAGTGCTCCTCGATGGCGCCTTAGATTTGTATTTATAATTCTGACTAAATATTAGTATACTCTATGACTAAGTAGATAAAGTAGATAAGACTGCGTTAAATTTAAGCGGCTACTTTTAAAAATTCAGTGTTGCCAATTAAGACTGAATTATTAAAATTAATGAATTTAACCTCTTTCGTCCTTCTTTTGGTAAAAAGGCCCAGAAAGGATCCCACCCTAGAATATTTGAATCTTATATCATTGTAAGCGAAAGTAAAGGCATAATATAGGGGATAATAAAGATGTTTATATTATTTTGAAACTGAGTTTTAATTAACTTTACCCCCATCAACAAAAAAAATTAATGTGTCTAGTATTTACAAGCTTTAATAGCTTTTTATATTAGAAAAGTATCAATAAAATAAGAGTATAAACAAGATTTTGAATTAAGAAAAACTCAAAACAGCTTCAAAAGTCTAACATTTGGAATAGTAAAGAATAAAAACAAAGATGACCACACCTAAGAAACCGCCAGCGCAAGGTACAAACTAGATAGCTAATAGTAAAAAACTTCGCAAAATAGATAACAATACCATTATATAAGTCTGAATGAACAAAAACACAAGACAATCGGTGCACATTCGCAAATACAAAACATTGTAGCAGTCAATTGTTTCATTGCCTTTTTGTAAAAAGTCGGGGTACTTACAGGTAGATTCGGAAATTGCATAGCGCCTATCGATGGGCACAAGTGTAGAAAAACAAAAGGAATCTGAAATAGTAAAAAATGGTCTTATATGGTATGCAATTTCTGTTCGAAGACTAAATAAACATTGAACGATAGTGTATCTAACAAGTGGCATTATGTTGCCAAAATATGTAGGGTTACCATGACATATTATAGCAGTTCTTATTCCTGTGTGAGAAAGAGATGTTGTTAGACACCCTGTAAAGCTCTGTCTCTTTCCCTCAGTGGAATAAGTTCTGCTTTAAGACTTCATGGTAGGGTAGCTGGAACTAATAAGATCCTTCAAAATCTCGCTTATGCTACCAAAATGAGAAAGACTATGTTGGAGTCCAGTCTAACTGGATGTAGTTCAAGTATTTTATATGGAGAGACTGCCTATCTAATCTCCACAACACTGCTTGCACTGGTTATTACGATACCCTTTGGTCAAGTCTTACCAAGGGGTATTTGTGGGTGGTGGTTTGACAACCGACTAGTTGTCGTAGACTTACAAAGTCTACGACAACTAGTCGGTTGTCAAACTTTCGGAAGTTATGTTAAATATGGAAAACTCTAAAAAGCCTTGTATAATATGGTCGCATGACTTGAAAGAACTAGACATTTGAAAAGTAGATGTCAAAATTACCTAAGTTTTGATATACTCTAGTAATAGGACTTAGAGCTGTCCCAAAGCTCGTTGGATCGAGTATATCGTCAAAATCGGGAAACACCTGGATAAAGGACGCAGAGAAACGAAAATTGAGGCAGCAGAAAGAAGAGGTCTACATAAAGGCTGATATGATGATAATAATGACTTAAATACAAAACTAAACAAACAAGACACTATGTAGAAAGTAAACCAGTCAAACATAAAATAGCCAGCTTAAGCTACTACAAACCTGTAAAATAAACATCAATAGATTACACAATATTTAAAATACAACAAACTATTGAATTATACATCATACATAAATAAGCAAGCAATCTCACACATATCTGTTAGTCGAACAATGCTCAATAATGATACTAACGCTATGACCTACGACAACAATACAGCTGTTATATCTCCACTGGCTTAACTTCTAGTAGTACTAATTACTAACGGTACATCGTCAGTCCGATTGACGTATGATTTGACTCATGATAGTCAAGCCATAGACTAATGTTCGCAGTCACGTTTGAAAAGAGAATCGAACTTCATGTTCGATTCTCTTTTCAAACGTTATACTTATGTACTAATTTGATTAATTCTTTCTTTGTTTTCTCATCGGTAAATATTTATTTTAAAATCTTTTTTGACTTTAAAATAAATGCTTACTGATGAGAATTTGATAGAACATTGCTATCGTTATTTTGACATAATTGCTATCGGTATTTTTGTTTGAGTATTTCTAATTGCAACCTTCTATATAAAATTTTAAATATTATGATCTTTTTTATACCCAAAACATAATTTCTCGCGTTGGTCAATACTAAGAATAGGTGTTTAGAAACAGCAAATTGCTACAAACTACTAAGCCACGATATTTATTTATTTATTATAAACACACCAACAGAAAAATTCAAATAAACTAACATTTAAAAACGGCAATTTAGTAATCATGCAAAAAAAGAAATGCATAACATTGACATAATGAATATTAGAGGCAACATGTTATTTCAAAAATTGTGTCAAGAAGACTCAAAACCAGCGCACTAAAAAAACAAAACAATAAGAGCTAAATAGACATTCATGGTTCACACTGTTAATATAAAAAAAAACGTATGACATGAACAAGATGACAATTAATAAGTGCAACAATCACAAAAACAGCCAATGGCAATCTGTAAGATAAAGGCATCGAGCAACATTACGAAGTAACAGAACAGGTAAGTAACAGCTCTGAATCTGACGTAACATGAGTTCACGGCAACCACGTTGATGACAAATAACACGACGAAATGTCAAGTGTACTGGTAATGGTACCCAACTTACTTGATATATTGTCGTTAAACATTATCAACTTTAATTAAACAATGCGATCTGATTAACAGAAATGACTATAGGTCAAAATGTTGCTACACTTAATGCTGCTGATGTTATTATATTGGAAGAGTACTATGGTAAGGAGATCACCAAAATCGGGCTATAACGTTACGCTGGCCAGCAAAACTAAACTCATTATTTGGATAGAGCATAACATAATTAACATTTTTTACAATCACACCTAATTCGTAAGTCAAGTCATCGAGAAGTTATGTAACGACTAAATATCTGAGATCACCCAGACATGGTAAATTTTTGTGTATTAATAAATACAAATGTTCATTATATGTTATGTTCTATTCGAGCAATTAGTTCCATTTATGAGGGCTTTTGAAAATAGCCCAAACATACATGATGGAAGATCTATTTTTAATAATTACTTTTAGTTATTATATGACAACAAAGTTAGTTTTTATGTTTCTGTAGAGGCTAGATAGAGTTAATGGCGGAAACATTATTTACTATCTAGATAAATATGTACTGCCGCCAGCAATAATTACATCGAACACCAAAGAAAGAAACAACCTACAAAGAGACGAGTCTTCAATTAAATAATCCTTACGTTCCATAAGAATGTTCATTGTATAATCATTACGAAGATACATACCACAAAAATAAGTACCGTAGGACAAAAAAACGTGACAGACAAACAACAGATATCTTCAATACGAAGACCAAACAAATATAAATAAGTAACGTTACCAGGAGCGCATAAATCATAGGAGATAGATAAAGGCCAACCGTTAGTCCTAAATTCCGAGCCAGCCACGGTATAATCGCGACCACTTACGAAGATAGGAGCGACTATAATAAGCTATTACCGAAGTACTAACCTTTTGATGTATCGTTTAGCGGTATCCATGTAAGCTAGCTGACTATGTAGGGTTGGGACCCGTTAAACTGAGATCTAGTGATGTGCTTGCTGTTACAGTATCGATGATATGAATTTGATAACAAACCCTTAACGATCTAAGCTGCTAAGCTAAGACAACAGTAATTTTTGCATGACTTTGAAAAATATATGAATAAGAATTGTTGAGTAGCATTTGTAATAAAACTGTTGTGTCGTATGACCTCAATGATATTTACTTGTTAACAAAGCATTTACATTGCTAATTACAAAAAAAAACGATGTAAAAAAAATTTTAACAATTGTGAATATTAAATAAAATTCCAGCACTTATTACGTTCTTATTCAACACTGATACAATTTTCTAAATTATCTGAAAATCAACTGTAGTTGAAAATAACAAATCACAATAAAATAAAAATATGGTCCCTTCGCAGTTTACTGTTGGTCCTTCGTGCCGTATCTTTTTATCCCCCTCAAAAATATCGCCATCACAAAATACAGCCTTCGAACTAAAGCCATAAACATCGACAATCGATAGAACGCAAGCGCAGGCCGCGGCAGGATCAGGGATACGCGGCCACTAGCGCAGTGGGTCGCCGGCCGACAGGAATGCGGAAGGGCGTCTTCTCAGCTATACACGCGCGACCATAGGATTTGTCCAACTCACGATAACTGTGTTATCGATTGTGATCGTTAGTTCCTCTGTCTTATGGCCGCCTGGTACTTTGGTTGCGAAATTTATAAAGGTTGTTGTTGAACTGCTACGGAAACATTAAGTGGCAAATATATTTTTTATTCGTAACAATTGCCAATTATTTATTTATCTTTGTACTTTTAATTGTAGGTATTAGAAGTTTATTAAAGATTTTTATGATATTATAGTCAAAGAGATTGATGGTTTTATTACATCGCGATCAAATAAATAGTCATGAATTTTAAAATAAACCGATGTAATACCAAATTGAATAATACACGGAATTTTAATATATATTTATAGAACGATCGACTATACGGAAATTATGTTGTCTTGCCTCTCCTTGCCAAATTGGAAGCAATACAGATTTACAAATCACTGAAATAAGGAAGCTTTCAAACAAACAAGAGAAATATTAAAACTCCAAGAACTGCACTGAAGTTAACAGATCGTAAATTTTAATTAGTGAACGACTTTACGGTTCAAAAGGTGAAGTTCGATACTTTCGACCCTCAGAATCTTGAAACAAGTTCATATATTAAATGGTAGACATACCAAATATGGTAAATTCGTGATTTAATGTCAGTTCAGTTGAATGCCGCTGTCAATAAAGGCAGGTGTCATTTGACCTTTAATTGTTGTTCAAAATTGTTAATCGAGACATTGTTTTCTTGTAAGTATCGGTTACACGATTGGATATTCATCGGACATCAGTTTTCATTGAGTTATTAAAACTGCACTACAAGCTGGTCTAGAGGGCCGTAATTTTGTGGGCATATGACAGCTGTCATTAAAGTATTTATTATGAATAGTAAAGTATTACAGTTTTGTTAATAGTTGGACTGTTTTAAGGTTTGTTAAAGTAGATTAATCGCTTTAAAAAATTGGGTTTAGTGTAATAAATAAACATATCCATAAAAAACAAAAACATTGAAAAAAATTGCAAACGTTTTTTTACTACAGAATTCAAATTCAAAAGCTTAATAGAGTCCAAAATAGTGACTAATATTGTAAAACATTTCCCACAGCATACCTTCCTGCAATAGCCTAAGATATATCCTCGAATAAATCTCAGAACCGAACTCCCTCGTGCACCCGTCTTTAACGGTACCTATATAAGAAGTAAAATCATTCGTAGGGAGCTCGATAAAAAATGGAGCCTGTCCGAACTATCGTCCAAAAAACTATAGTCCTGTTACCGAGGGGTACTGACCTGTTGGGGTGGAATGACCTATTTAGATTGAATGGTGTCATTATAGGATGCACAACCTTTTTTGAGACGTCCATTTTGTTTTTTTTTTTGTATGGCAACATTAATTTGATTAGTGTTAACTTGTAAAGTGTAGCTACGTTCAACTATAAGTAGTTTTGTTTATTTTGATTGTTAAACAGATTTTCATTGTTGATTAGAAAATATTATAACGACTTTATTCGACACTTTTTAAGTATTGCCCACAGTAAATAAAAATGACTACCTACATAATTTACTGAGTTAAAAATCAATAACAGTAGATGATAAATACAGAAATTAACACTAAGAAAAGGCATTCCATAATTATAAATCATACTTCTATCGGGTCTTATCTCTTAAGTGATTATACTTGATAATGTTGTATATCTTGGTATGTTAGTATTATTAAAATCTATTAAACCGTGGAAATAATGAATTCATAAGTCGGTTATTGTACTAGTAATGTAATAGTCACGATTGTGAACACAATTTTAATTAAACAATTAAAATATTAAATAAACCGTTTACTTAAGGACTGCGACAAAAGTGCGACAGTACGACTTAAAAGTCGTGGATTGTGAAACTGTCTTAAAGTTTGTAAGGTGTTTAATCAATTAGTAAACGTAAAGATTTATTGATAATCTGAAAGGAAGTGGTATTTTGATAAGCATTTTTTTCATAATAGGTAGGTACTTTTCATAATAAAACACATGTAATATTAGTACATATGCTATCAAACGGGCAGAAACCCAGAATCCGCGGCAGCTACGAAAAAAATCTTACCCAATAACAATTTGCCAACTGGGCATTTGGGCATTGAACCAGCGGCGTGACCTCATGTTCCGTCTGAGCCTAGACTAACCAGAAATGTCCAGTACCTGTAGTATGTACTTAATACCTATCTGGTATCGTCGTACCGTACATGACATAAGGACCCAAATTGTTCGCAGTATAGCACGCATCATACTGATTAAAGGGTCTTTTGGATTTCCTAGTTCCGGGTTAAAAGATGATGTCAGGAACTTAAAGATGGTTTGAAGACAGCTCACCGTCCGTCTGTCTAGTGACGACATGACGTGTCGAAGACGCGTTCGTGTTCCACGCGCGCCCCAAAAAGATATCAGTAAAGCAGAGAGGCCTGTCAGGGCCACTGCCTGCCGGGTTTGCGGGTTGTTCGAAAGAGATACTGCGGACTCTGAACATAAAGGGCAAAAGAAGGACGTGGGTGTGTTTTAGTCAGTAAAAGGCTGTCACTCCTCACCGCTTCGCGCAGAGCGGAGGAAGTTATTTGAGTTGAAAAAGGTACTTAAATAACTCTTAGATCAGCTTTACCAAATATTGTACGTTAACCCTGTTAATTATATTGACATCTTGGTATGGAATTGCAATTATTAGCCTCAAAAAAGTTTACGAAACAATATTCCTATACATTATAAAATCAGTTTTAAATATTTGACAGTTTAAATTTTCATGACAATCCACTAGAAGGTAAAAGAAAAAAATCAAAAATACCTAAGACTTTTCGTACTAAACCGAATGCACGCGTAAACATTTAAATAATTATTAATTGAACAAAGATGATAGCAATTATTTATTCACGATGCAAATAGACTGATACAATGTGCAGAAGACAAGACGATAGTTACTAAAATTAGCGTTCCACCTGCACTTTAAAAGACGTCTAGTTATGTAAGATAAAGATATTTTAAACGATACTTATGTTTATTTTTTATCTTTTTAGTAGTCATTTTTGCCTTTGGGTGTGTTTGGTCTTTGTACAGACAGACACAGGCATCTTTATCTTACTGCCTGACTATTCGAATCGATCTTTTAGTTAAGCCGCGTTTGCCTGGGTTGGTCCTTGGATGGGTGACACCCATTGCATACCGTACTTACTCCGTGCCTCGGAAAGCGTGTTCAGCTGTTGGTCGTTGTCATATGTAGATATTTTACAGTCGTTACAAGTGGTCAGTGGCTCGCAGGTCTGACAACATGTTTTACAAAGGGGTATCGTGTTACCCATAGTGTTAAAATTGTGTTTGATAACTAGGTACACTACACTAATATGTTTTACTAAATTAAATTATAATATATCGGTCATTGCACAAAATATAACACAGAAGCTGTAAGCAGTTATTCGTTAAAACCTATATATTCACAACGAAAAATTTATTGACAAAACTTGCAGTTCATTTATATTTAAAATACTTGCTTTAATCGCCAGTATAAATGGTGTTACAAATGAACAAAATTGAAGAAGAAAAAAGATGGCGAATGTCAATTAGCAAAGGCAAATGTAGAAGTGAACCATAGACTACTATTAAAGTGACATATCGTTTTCAGGTGAGAATGCGCGGGAAAGTAAATGATTATACGTTTTTGGTTTAATTGATTAAAATTACTGCCTTAAATTACTACATTACTAGTACTTTAGCAAATGGATATACGTCGCTATCTTGAGTACAAATGACAACGTATTTCTCGAATATGGGTCGATGTAAGTACAGGTGCAAATTAGTTTCTCAAAATGTTCTGAAGTTAAGACTGCTTTGACGTTAAGTCGTTAATATTGTCTGTTATTTAATGATCTTTGACAGGCTTAACGAGCAGTCAGAATACAGAAACGGTATGGTAACCAGTTACCAAGGAGTGTCGTGTAAGGTTCTGAAATGAAACTGATAGCTGACCCCACAGTATTTTTGTCTCTTTATCTGTAAATAGAAAAACAAACCTGTGCTTAATTTCAGTTATTATAAAGTTTATTTTACTATGATTATCTTTAAGATTGATCTTGATCACTGAAAATCAATTTAGTTTTATTCTTTCCAACCGATTAACTGGCTGCTCCTTTTAAAAACAATACCAGCAGTTTTATTTCTATCAAATACCTACTGGTTTTCCACGTATTTTTACATAAATACATAGGTACCTATGTTCACAGTTTTACGACCGGCATTATCTTAGAATTATAAAAGGTCAAAAAAATAATAATTGCAAAATCTAGTTTCGAATAAAACCAACTGCTTAATTAGTGAATTAAGATCGGCAATTAAAGGGGGACAGGTGCCCGAGGCTATTGCAAGTGGAGTCAATTTATTGTCACAAGGATTGTACCTGACAAAAGCATGCAAATGAATTGGGCATAAGTGCTTATTTCTGAACGTCTAGACAAAAATCGGCGAAGTGTGAGTCGGACTGGCGCACTGAGTCAGTGCCACAAATACTTTATCGAATTTATAGGAACGTAAAGAAGCAATTATCTTCAAAATGTCACTGGGACATTTAAACTAATTAAGTTTATACTCAGGCATCTTCCCTTATGGCGATAATTATCATTAAAAAATCCTATTGCATGATGAGATGTCACATTATTATATGGTTTCATGCATGGTTTCGTAACATAGCCCGTCAGCCCTCGACAAACAGAATTGAAAAGAGGCCAAACTAGGCATATAAGTGTGGCCTCTTTCTAAAATATTTTTATAAAATATCGAGATTTATACGATAGATAGAAATGATGTATCGATAATGGTTGACAACAGTTTGATGAGATCTGTATTTCAGAAACTAAGAAACACTCACACAAAAAGCAAACAATACAAGTTTAAAAAAAATGAGAAATATTATATCCTTTAAAAGTTGTCTCAAGTCCTTTCTTGACGTGACAATTGCTCTGAAAGCCTTTAAAGTACCATCTAGGACCATAATCAACAATTACGTTGATGAGAAGCGCATACAACTCTGTAAGAACATTCCTTAAACGAGCGCACTGCGTTTAAATGTTCCCGAAATAATACCATTGAATGCATCTCTAGCTCGATCAAACGCTTTTAGTCCTTTACCGGTCCAATAAAAACTCCTATTAATTGCGTAAGCACATGTAATAAACTTTTGGATTGGTTAAAAATAACCGAGGCAAGAGCACCACCGGTCGACTCAGTATAAATTCTTAAAAAACATAAACTTCACAGTCCTTCATGGCGTCTAAACAGACTATAAATGACGCTAACGATTTTCGAATTCCGAACTATCCACTTTCCAATACGAATCACTTTAGAATTGCCGCCAAATCTGACGTATGACTTTTCAAATTCGGATACACATCCTGAAATCTATGATTAGAACTCGATTCTAATACACAAAAAATAGAGTTTAGTATAGTTGTTGAGTGTTCGTGTAGTTGAATCGTTATAGCGTGTGCGCAGTGCGGCTAGGATATAGGTCATTGCTCCCCTAAACCTGTGGAGTAGTCAGGGCAGTTCATAAGTACTTCCATGTTTAAATTGCCCAACTTGTATGTACTCTCTGTACAGGACGGCTCGGACATTACTTACTCGCCGGACGACTGACCATCCTGCCGGCCTCCGTGTTGATAACATCTAGTTATAGAGTCATTCCTCTCGGGAATGAGGACTATAATTCTAAGAAGGATAAGGTTTTAAATTAAAGGACACGCGTCTCGACATATTTTTGTGTGTGTATCCAAACTTTGTTGTCAAGTCAACGGTTTTACGGAAATAAAAGTTTGTGAATTAACAAAAAACTTGGCATCTAGGTATTATGCGAGGCTAGTGTGTTTGGATTAAGGACCTTAATAACAGATTTTAAGATGAAATGTCATTGGGTAAGATAATGTGGTGTAATACGATCTAAGTAATATAAAAATGGTCGGTAGAAGAAGACAAATTGCTATGATTTGTTTAATTAATACAATTAAGTATTAGAGGATAAGCAAACGAAAAAAATGACATAATCTATGCAAGTAGAAGTTTTGTTTCATACTCATTGCCTTCCAAGTTAGGTAACGGTAATGTAACTGCATTTTTCCCCTAATCGATTGGTTATCACATAATGTTACACATTATGAAACAACACCGGTCATTTTCACATAAATATTATGACTTTTCTCGTAAGTACCGTTTACAAATTTCCGTTGTATTTCACGTGACTGCTACCTACTGTTATTTTAAACTGACACTCCAAAAAAGCTGTATAGTTGTACAAGGATCTTAGGCACGTGCGAACTTACGCCTCCATTTTGTTTTAACGAGAGACCCCATGTTTTTTATTTCAATTATGAAAAGATTTATTGTATATTATTTATTGCCGTTCAAAAATATTTCATTAACTCATGTTTACTCGTTTTTTTCTCTTCATTCACATAACTCGTTTTCCATAAAACACATAACAGAGGTGATGAGCTTCAGAACTTCTACGGAGAATCAGTGTTAGATAAAATAGCAGTTTTTAAAGGCTCATAAGACTCCTTTTCTCACGATATGCAAATAAAACTCAAGTATGACCGACTTTTACGATTTGCGGGAGAGTAACTAGCATAATAACTATTATTATTGGCGCCAGTCGTTAAAATCTATTGAGAAATGAAGATCCTTACTCTGTAGTCACGAAGACAATGCCACAATGGGGTAGATCTTTTCGAATTAGGCTGAAGACAGATGTCGAAATGGCATATTTTTTGGCAGCAATGTTACTGGCTTGATAACTGAGATCCGGAAATTCAAACAGAAATGAAAGAATAAATAAGCTATCAAAATTGTAAGCCAACCCTGCATATCAAGCGAAGCGTTAAACCACTAGTCTAAGCTAGATGACGCTCTGAAAGTCTATAATGCTCTATGATATATATTTATTGACTTGTTCAATTAACTTTGTCGAATTCTCAAAAAGGTTATATCACATGACCGAGGACAGGTTAATGACCACGGTATTAAATAAACACCATAAAATTACTCTCCGTTGACGTCTACAATTTATAGAGGAACCACACTCTAAGATTTTTATTTCAATTCCCATATTAGATTGAAACACATTATTTACAGAATCCGATCCTTATAATGATCTTGAAGACGTGTTTATGAAGCTAACTAAAGCTTAGAAACTACATTTTAATATTGTTACAATAAAACAACAGTGAATGTGACTGATTGTAATACCATTATTACTTTTTGGGATGTTTGTTTGTCACTAAATAAACAAACAAAGATATTCAAGATGTTACACTGAAGAAAGGCTACAAAATTAATGGGGGAGGTGAGATTTCGTAGAAAAATGCGACACAAAGCGTCGTTGAAGCCAAAAATATAGTAAAACTCCTGCACATCAAGCTACTACAATCTGTCAGATTTCTTTGATAGATTTTCGACTTTATTTCTAAAGTATTAGGTTCAAGGTTTATTGGGAAAAATCGACAGTTTCGGGTAGCTTGACCTGCAGGCGTCTGTACATCTTTAGGCACGGGTGGTTATTGCAAGTACTTACAATTTGATAGCGTTGCCTCGTCTTTCGTAAGTACGTATATTTGTTTTTGTTGTTAAAGGGTAACTTTAAATCCTCTGTAAATAAATGTGACACGTTCATTCAACCCGAAATAGCTGCGTCCAAAAATGTATTTGCCTTGTTTTAAATAATCCTATACTACGATCAACTTGGATACCTCTTCATTCATTGATAGGTTCAAAAGGTCCGGAACTCAGCCCACGATGACAGGTAGCGCCACCTCACACGTTGACCATAAACTAAAGGCGCCATCTTGATAAATGAACTGTCATATACCGGTCAAAGTTGACAGTTGATATGGATCTCTTTACCTTCAAGCAGATTAATAATAATCTATTTGAATTGTTTATATTCTATTGTCAAGCCGTATCATTCTTTTTAATTGCTACATGCTAATTGCGTGTTTAATCGTTATAAGTCTTGAGTCTAACATGTTCTAAGTACATTTTATGACTTGTACATTTTTCTTTATTATTATCGGGCCTTAATTTGAATGAATAATGTAATTCTAAATTCATTAGCCTTTGATGCTATGATTATTAATAGTCTGTATTAATAGACCATGTTTGTTAAAACAATATGTAAAGTTGTACAAAAATAACCTAAAACTAGTATTGTGTATCTGCAAGCACCAAAAATTACCATTTAAATTCAGAATACCTGATCGTTTCGACGTCTTATCTTTAAAAATATGGTGACATTCGATTTTTAAAATTAAACTCAAAGAAGGTTCGCGGCAAAAAAGTTTAGATGTGTTTCCGGGTGTGAAATGTGGTCGGACCATTTGGTTTCTGAACGCATTTGGCGTTGAAAAAAAAATAATTGGGATAAGTCCGAAACATGTCATAACATGGATTCCGTAACTTTAATATGGAATAAAATTTTCTTTACTGAATTTCCATATAAAATGAAATAATTACTGAAAACATTTCACATAAGTTGAGACAACGAGCGGTCTTAGCGCTAAAAGCGATCTTTTCAAGACAACTTTTAGATAGATTACAGGAAATCAAAACTAAAACCATATCAAAAAGTACTCTCTATAGTTATCCTAAATCAATTTCTAAACTGCATCATTGATTCCGGAAAAACAGTTTCTCAACCGTCAATTTACAGTCATCTACGATAATACGCCGCGTTCGAATTGTCGACATATATTGTAATGCATCATGCATTACCGAATTCGCTCCAATCAAGGGCTTAGCAGCAAATTGCATTACGTTACGCAACGTGTTACTATGGTGCAGTAAACAAAGGCCTATGTTTGGTAAATAAGCACTTCCGAATACAGGGTCGGTCCTAATCGCCAAATTAACGCGAAATTAAAAGAAATATTATTACATGGGGAGAAAGTATAAACGATTGCATATAGTTGATATGTGTGGAGTGACAAGAATGGATAAAGTAAGGAATGAGTATATTAGAAAAAGTTTCAATGTTACGCATGTTGATTGGTTTGGACATTTTATGAGAAGGGACGAAGCGCAGATGACTATAAGAGTGATAGATATGAATATTGATGAATGGAGAGGGAGAGGGAGGCTAAAGAAAAAATAATAGATTGTGTAAGGAATGATATGAAGGAGAAAGGAGTGAATGATGCCGTGACATCTGACAGGGGAGAATGAAAGAAAAAACATGTTGCGCCGACCACAAATGGAATGAGACAAGGACAGGAAAATGATGATGACGGATGGAGAGGAAGAGAAAGAGCAAAGAAAAGATGGATTTATATTTATGTGAAGAATAATTATGAAGCTCAAAAGAATTAATAGAAGCGTGACGATTGAGGATCGATGGATAGAAAAACGTGTTGCGCCGACCACAAAAAGCAAGAAGATAATGCTGATAAAGGAACGCCTGAATGATAACCTGGTGAAGGCCGCTGTAAACGAGCGGCACATCGGCGCTTGCGAGGAGACCCACGTGCAACATTAGACCTTATTAATGTATAAATAAATACTATCTCTACAATGTTCTCTCATATAAGTAGTCCATTTATCATATCTTTAATCTTCTCCTACTCTCATAGCAACCTAACTTCATACTTAAAACTTTGCCACTTGTCTTCTCTTTCAGAATTTTTTCCTGCGCATACGCAACCCTAAATGCGTTTCGTAATCATAAACGTTTCCGTGTCAAAGATGGCGGTGGTTTTTGCGACTACTCTCACGTGTATGGGGGCGCGTGAGAAATGCATCTTGTATTCTAATAAGGTTGTTGCTTCCTCTAACACTGAAGAATATGACGTTATGTAACTGCTTATGTGGTTAACGGAACGATTATGTGGTTGATAAGTTTTAGGGTACCTACCAAGTACATTTAGTGCAATTGGTGGAAACTCTTCCACTACCTAATCAATGTCGGTTCTGAACATATCTTTAGCTTAACAATGATCTGTTGGCGTGTCATCAAAATCATAAAAAGCGCCGCCATCTTGTTTTTTCAAAAATACGTTTAGAAACAACTAGTTGCCAACGTCATTCGAGTGTCAAAAGTTCTACGTGCTACTTATACAAGGTCCAAGGCCTAAGAAGCAGACCAGCAACTATCAACTACATCAGCAAATATAAAATTTCATTACACATTTACTGTCATACAATGATTAGGCTACTAGAGCCAGAAAAAATCGGACAAAAGAAAAAAAGTATTTCTTAGAAACAGTAGCCACTTTATATAAATGTTTACAAGCAAAACTATGAACACTTTAACGACATTGTCAATATTTACAGATTGATAAGAGAGTGGCGAATCAAGAGGCGATTTTGTAATGAAGAAAAGTTTCATTTGCATAAAAGATGTAACTGATTTTACATCTGTTACCTACTGTTACAGAATCCATCATCATCTGCCTAGCCTTTCCCAACTATGTTGCGGTGGGCTTCCAGTCTAACCAGATGCAGCTGAATATCAGTATTTTACATGGAGCGACAGCCTATCTGACCTCCACAACCCAATCAGTACTGGGTAATGCGATACCCCTTAGAAAGACTGGTTGTCAGACTTTCGGAATACTGACTACCTGTAACGACTGTCAAAGATCTACAAATGACAGCCGGGACCAACGGCTTAACGTGCTCTCCGAGGCACGGAGGAAACTCGGTATATAACAGGTGGTCACCCATCCACAGACCAACCCAGGCAAGCGCGGCTTAACCTAAAGATCGACCCGACCGGCTGCTATTATTTAGCCACGAGTTCCTCCGTATTATCTGTTAACAGAAACCGTTACATAAATATTTGGCAAGGTGTAAAAATAAAGTACTTTCTGAAATGAGAACTTTTAACCTGCAATTTCGTTAGGTCGACGACTCGTGTTATTGGATCGCTCCGTGATATTAACGTGTTTACATCCAAATACACATTTCGAATTTACTCACGTAAAATTAGTGTTGCGCTGAGGAGTTCGACCAATTAATGAACGACCACTAAACTGCGTTACTATTTAGAAATGTTAGGTGTAGTCAATTTTTTTTTAAATAAATATATTGGGACAACTCACACACGGCTATCTGATCCCAAGCTAAGCAGAGCTTGTGTTATGGTAACCAGACAACTGATATACCTACATACTTATATAATTTATAAATACATACATATTATAGATAATTTTTTCAAAACACCTCATAATGTACCTACTACGATTAGGTTCAATATGCTATGTATATATTCATACGCGTGTTTTTTTAGGGTTCCGTACCTCAAAAGAAAAAACGGAACCCTTATAGGATCACTTTGTTGTCCGTCTGTCCGTCCGTCTGTCAAGACCCTTTTTCTCAGGAACGCGTGGGGGTATGAAGCTGAAATTTATATCAATTACTCAGGTCTACTGTCCCTTGAAGCTGTGAAAAAATCAAACTTCTAAGCCAACGCAATCAAAAGATACAGCCGTTTATGCCGCAAATTTTCGACACTTGCAAGGGAATCAAAACCTACAGGGTGCTTCCCGTGAACTCAGAATCTTGAAATTTGGTACAAAGCAACGTCTTATAGCATAGATAAAGGAAAAATTACGAAAACCATAAATTTTTAGTTACATCACATAATATATATTTTTTTAATAATTTTAAACTTACTACCCATTTCCTCATAAACGCGTAAAGGTATTAAATTGAAATTCATACCAAATACTCAGGTCTATAATACCTTTAAGCTGTAACAAAATCAAACTTCTATGTCAACGCAATCAAAAGAAACAGCAATTTAAGCTGCATATTTTGAAACTCGCAAGTACTCGCAAGGGAATCAAAACCTAAAGGGTACTTCCAGTCGACCTAGAATTTTGAAATTTGGCATGAAGCAACGTTTTATAGCACACATAAAGGAAAAATTCCGAAAACCTTAAATTTTTAGTTACATTACAAAATATATATTAATTTTTTATAATAAATATAAACTTATTACTTTTTTCCTCATGAACGCGTAGAGCTATCAAGTTGAAATTCATATCAAATACTTAGATCTAATTGCCTGTAATTGTAGCAAACTATTAGATATAGCCTGTAGATTTCTAAATAGTGACTAAAAAACTTATTAAATAAATAACTTTAATAAAAGAACTTTCGCAAGTCTGCTGCAAGGCTAGTATAAGTGTTTCAGTTATATTATAGATAAATGATATGTGTTAATGTAAAATAAAGGATTACTTAAACGATAAAGAGATCTTTGTCTTAAATTTATGCTCCTCCATCTTTCCCCATTGTAATGTTATGAATTTCATTTTGCAATAAAAATACCATAGTTATGACTCGATTGTCGTAATGAACGAACTTTGTAAACCTTGCAGGTTTGTACGGAACCCTCGGTGCGCGAGTCCGACTCGCACTTGGCCGGTTTTTTTTTAAATATAACAACAGCATTCCTTTTTTTTCTGTTTTTGCCACAGATAACAAATGCTCAATTCCCAAAAATCGGAGATAATTTTTATTTTTCTTTGGCAATGAGGTGCATGTTTTAAAGCCTTATTAGATGAAAATTTTAAAAATAAACTTATGAACAGAATATCATAAATAAACATGATCCTTTATAAAATAATTTGTTTTTATCAACTGTGCTACAGAAAGACACAGGCTGGGCAGCTCCCTATGTGTCGTAGCGTGATGTCACTCACAAATAACGTGGCTTTCTATTGGCAACAGTATTTTCAAAATCGGTTCAGTAGTTTCAGAGATTACCCCGTACAACCAACCAATCACAAACTTTATCTCTTTATAATATTATTTTAATATATTTTATTTATATTATATTTTATTTTATACATTTATTTGTGCTCACTATTCAAAAATATTTAAACTATTATTTTTTATATTAGGCTGTTCAGTGGCTTTGCCTCTCTTTCAGCCTGCAAAGTTTGCCTACGCGGTAAAAAGCAAATTAAACCATAGTTTCAATAACGACAAAAATATTTTTCAGATCTGTTATACAATTGAATAACAACAATATTAATACTTTCTTTGTAAGTGTATTGACAGACTGCGCTTGATTCACGTGGGCATTTTATAATGCAGTTCTCGGTTCCATAACACCCTCGCCTGCGGCTGCTGCGTAAATTCCACCTTGGATGCAATGACAAAGTTTCCCCACTTTCATCAAACAAAATCTACTTTTACTCTATTGGTAAAAAGTGGCAATAAGCTGAAATTACTCACGCATTTAAAACATTGTTATATGTTGTTCTCGCAAACCCCGAATCTCATAAAAAAATACTAATTTTGTTTTTTATCAATGCAACATCACGTTTCGTTCGTAAACATTTTTTTTCACCAAACATTATCATCTGCTACACGTTGAATCGTTTATCATAGAGTTTTTGAACTCATCCTACGCAGATAAACATCTTGTCTACGGTTCACGCGAAAAATTAAAAAGATCGTGGGCAGCCGTTAAAAATGATTTATTAAATGCATTCGGAAGTAAAAAAGGTGGAATAAAATAATCTCGTTGCAGTGCTAAAATGGTTATTTATGTTTACAATTTCAGTTAGTGAAACAAAAACATAACACACCAGCCGTGGTATTCTATAAGAGTACATTAATAGAATAGAATCCACTTAGTTGCTCACCAAAATTGAAATAAAAGTGTTTTACAAAAAAAGCTAAGTCTACCGGTTACAATGGCGGTCTTATCGCTAATAGCGATATCTTCCAGACAACCACACATTACATTGTCGAACGTAGCGCTGTTGCAGCGTCAAGTTTCATAGAGATTCGTCTGGGATTAGAGCTGTGCTCAAGGATGTATTCTTATAGAATACCACTGCTATAAACCTATATAAACCTATATAACTTTAACTATAATTGTTCTCTTGACGGATTCGGTGGGATGTACCCAGTGCATTCACGTTTCGTCAATTAATTCCCAAATATGTGTTACTAGCTTTTGCCCGAGGTTTCGCTCGCGTTAAATTCGGTATAACACAGGACCTGCTACCTGCAGTTTTTGCCCTTGCGCCTTATTGATTTGTAATAGCAACGCTAAGTTTCCCCTTTTCTTCCCTCTTTCTCGCTCATATCCCACTATAATAAATAGCCTGTATCCGTCTCCTGGTTCCCAACTATCTCTTTACAAAAATTTATTTAAATCGGTTTAGCCATTAAAGCGTGAAGAGGTAACAAACAAACAAACTCACTTTCGCTTCTAGATAGAAATAGATTGCTGTTTAATATTAAGTACTAACATAGGCTATGAATTTTGTTTCTAACAAACTGAACCCCTGTTGTCTTCATAATAAAGATAAATAAATAAATAGGAGAAATTTTCTAAAATAAATAGTAAAATCAAGTTATTGACACCAGCCTGTCATGTTTTCCATGGACACTTTTGTACCTATATAATTCCCTATTGTTTTTGATTTATCTATAGTACGGCCAACGAGAAGCGATACGAAAGTTCATTAACCTAAAGAACAACTGTGGCGTTGACAATCTAATATTTAGCTCTTTCCATCTTGTGCCTTTGTCGTAATGTCTCGTTCTCCCGGCAAAAACATGACAACGTTAAGACGGGTTCGCCAACATTCGGGCGGCCATTTTAGATGGGGTTTTAGCATGGGTTTTGTTTACATTTGGTATCGCTTCTCGTTGGCCGTACTATAGTACTCTAAATTTGAATTACGTTGCTTTGCTAGAAGAGCAAGGCTACCCAAACACACGCATGATTTATTTAAGAGCAGTTTTAAAAGCAGAGGGGCTTATCAAGTTGTTGCAGGTTGTTCGAAAGACATACCACGGCCCCAGCATGCCATACCATGAAGTCCACTAGAAGGAAAATGGGTGGGTTTTAGCCTGGCACGCGCCCAGAGTAAGTTATTTGATAACATTTTATGTAAACTTGTGTAGGAATTAACTATTTTGTATTTGTATGTGAAGGTGGCTCTAAAATAACAATGAACACCCATTTTGAATTAAACAAGTTCTTCGAGTCAAGGTGTTTCAGAATTCAGAATATAATACCTAGGGTATCTAGATCGCATCTAGATCTAGGCAATGACTATCAACAGGAACGTAAAAGGTGCAAATGCAATATTAATGTACATTTACATAATGTTTAAGTTTTAATAAGATGTCAATTATTATGTTTTAATTTATTAAGGTGGGAGTAGAAACAAATATGGCTACACTTATATTTTTTGAGGAATTTAACAAGTATTCATTACGCATATTATTTGCTTTTAGGGTATCTCAAAAGAAAAAAACGGAGCCCTCGGATCAATTTGTTGTCCGTCTGTCTGTCTGGACCCTTATTGAGTCGAATGAAAACCATATAAGTCCAATTCTCTAAGGACCAAGTCTGTGGTCCCTTTATAAAAGCGAATGTTCGTGAGGATGGATGTATGGATGTTTGTTACTCTTTCACGTCAAAACGACTAAACGAATCTTGATGAAATTTGGCACAGATTTAGATTATAGTCTAGAATAGCACATAGGATACCTTTTTTTCGATTATCACGCAGGCAAAGCCGCGGGCGCTAGCTAGTCATTTATATTTTTTTAATACCCTCTCAATTATCCCACTGCTGGGCAAAGACGTCCCTTTTCTCCTTCTAAGCTATTCTTTCTAAATGTTTTATCATACCATCAGTTCAATGTTGCCTCCAGATATATAAATAGAATCCTTACTAATATTATAATGAAAACTAAATATTTCTGTCTGTGTATGTTACCTTTTTAATGCCTAAACCACTGAACTATTATTTGACAAAAAATTACCCTGGTACCGAATGGGAAGGAAATATACTTCCTTTCACCCTACATAGCCTATGAAGTCGCAGGCAAAAGTTGGAAGAGAAATAGACAGACAGAAAATCCCATATTTTATGAAAACCAAAAACCATAATAGTACCTACTTACATAAACAAAACAGTTGCGTTTGGCTTTAAAAAAAATGTATTTTAAAATTTTAAATACCTACATAATAAAATATAAGTAATCAGTTTTTAATAGAACTAACTAACTTATAAATATTTATATTTATCCATTCATTAAAGATTAAAACATCGCGATAAGTTACCCAAACCGGAGTAAAGTTAAATCCTAAACATTTAAACCCGGATTAAAGTCGAGTTAACGAGCGATCAAAGTACCAGGAACCCAGCAACGCATAGAAGGTCTGTGTATCCGTGACGCAACCACGTGGCGTATTAGGAAAAACGATAACGTTTTCTTATGTCATTCTAATGGCTATTGCTATTACAGGCTATCTTTTATTGTTATATCATGTTTAGTAATAATATAGAGCTAGCGATAGATAAATAGAAAATGGATTAGTTATATTTTCATGTGTTTTTCATCGATTTTGGTTGTATCATTTTTGTTTTGACAAATAGAATAAGTTCATAATGTTTAATATGTTTAATACCATTTACAAAGTAAAAACACTTCAAATTTAAAGCGTAAAACAACGTAATTCCTACCTATCATCTTGAACTTGCAGCCAAAGACCAATATTGGCCATACATCGTCTTACATCGCCGCAT
This sequence comes from Ochropleura leucogaster, assembly GCA_958449745.1. NCBI lineage: Eukaryota > Metazoa > Arthropoda > Insecta > Lepidoptera > Noctuidae > Ochropleura > Ochropleura leucogaster. The sequence continues at coordinate 5,101,564 of OY288223.1, read as the reverse complement.
TCTCTCACAAAACCACCATGTTAAAACATACCAACCCAGCAATGTACACAAAAACTTAACCAAACATACCATGACCAACACCCATAACATCTCCATAACTAAGCAAGGTGTCGATAGAGAAAAACGTTAACAATTTTAGTACCAACAGTCTTACGATATCTAATTATCTAATGGCAATCAATTAGCTCCCATTAAAATAAATACAAACTAGTGATTAGAAATTCAAATACAACTTGGAATTACAGGTGTAGGACACAGGTGGCAGCACTGTGCATTGAGCTGACTGATTTAAAAAAAAAGAGGTTTGGGGAAGACAGAAATGTATGGAGAAGATACTTCCAAAAACTTTCAGCGTGTTGAGTAAGAAAATCAAATATTATTAAGATGTATTGAGTGAAAGATGTAAGAAGGGATTAGAATACTGAGAATAAGACTTAAACAAGGTCATAATACATGCAAAACCTCGCCTTTATTGTAAACTAGCTTTTGCCCGCGGCTTCGCTCGCGTTAAATTCGGTATAACACAGTACCTGCTACCTGCAGTTTTTGCCTCAGCCCCTTATTGATTTGTAATAGCAACGCTAAGTTTTCCCGTTTCTCCCCTCATTCTCCCTCATATCCCAATCTTTTTTTTTAAAAAAAATAGCCTATGTGACGGACATAGGCTATTTTTTTTGGTTCCCAACTATCTCTGTACCAAAATTCATTCAAATCGGTTTGGCCATTAAAGCGGGAAGAGGTAAGGTCCCCGCTCCGCCCAGAGCGGGGGAAGTCATTAAATTTGATGATCTTTATTACACAGTATAAAATGAAGTCGATTCCGCAGCTTGTTCGCTTAGACTTTTTAAACTACTCAACGGATTTTAATACAGTTTTCAGTAATAGATAGATTGGTTCTAGAGGAAGGTTCATATGTATAACATCGCGGGGTGCAGCTAGTTAATTATTAATCCTACTAATATTATAAAAGGGAATGTTTGTGAGTATACATGTATAGATGTATGGTTTGTTACTCTTTCATGTCAAAACGGCTGAACGGATCTTGATGAAATTTGGCACAGAGGTAGATTAAGGTCCGGAATAACTCATAGGATACTTTTTCTCGATGCCACGCGGGCGAAGCCGCGGGCGCCAGCTAGTGTTATACAAAACTAAAAAAGTTATAACTCTCCGAAATTCGTGGTCATAAATTGTTTGGTTTCATGATCCCTGTAGAGAGGTATGAAATAAAAAGACGGGGGGACTAAGATTAAAATCACTATTATACAACTTAATTTAAACCACGGCTTTGTCTTACGTAATTTTTATTATTGTATCAATTTTAAAATCATTATGAAAAGTTACTAATGTCCTTTACTAGGACCACCTATTACTTATATTTTACACAACAATCGGATGATTAAATTATGCATGTGAAGTTCAAACCAAGATACAGGTATCCTGACGCGTCTATGATTGTAAGTATGGATTAGTAAAGCTAGATCAATGCCGGGGTTGCGGGTTGCTCGAAAGAGATACATAAGGCCCCGGAACATAAAGGGCAAAAGAAGGAACATGGGAGGGTTTAGTGGCTTTTAGTCTACAAAAGTTTGCCACTCCCCCACGCTCCGCCCAGAGAAAGGGAACTTATTTGTTGATTTCCCATCCGTCTAAATAAAGAGGGAGAAATCAATAAGATTGATCAGTTAATTAGTACCTATTTTTTTCTAGTGTTACTATAAACATAAACAGGATTTTATGATCATATTTAATGCATTTAGGTTTAAATTGCAATTAAAAATGTTATACTTTTTATCGGCGAAAGGTTAATTCAAATGACTTTTCTTCATTACATTTCTCATTGTTTTTATCGAAGTAAAACCTAATTTTATTTTTAAAACGCAGTTAGATTCATTATAACTTAGATTCAAAGATAACTTAACAAGTGCTGTGTAAATTAGAACATTTACTGTGACAAAACAACTGTGTAACTTTTTTTTGTGTTGTTACAATCAGAATAGGACATGATTCGAGACCCTACCTTTGATATTATAAAATTAAATATCCTGTCTTCTTCAAAACTGCACAGTCAAAATGGATGTAGGTAATGGCTAATTATTTTTTTAATGACCCACGAGGCTCTAGAATCTCTATTATATCTATAAAATTTAAAATACAGTATTAAGAAACATTATGTCTGTATATTCCATAAATATTTAATGACAGATTAACACTAAAACACAGTTAAAAAAGCATTTTTTTAGTAACAGTGTTTTGATATTGCTTTTAGGGTTCCATATCGACGGCGGGTTAGTGTTTCCCGCTCAAAGAGATGTCAGCAAAGCAGAGGGGCCTGCCAGGGCCTCCGCCTGCCGGGGTTGCGGGTTGTTTGAAAGAGATACCGCGGCCCCGGAACGTAAAGGGAAATAGAAGGAACATGGGTGGGTTTTAGTCTGTACAAGTCTGACACTCCCTCCCAGTCCGCCCAGAGCAGGGGAAGTTATTTGATGATTTCCCAACCCAAAAAAGGGTTCCATATCCGAAGGGTAAAACGAGTCCCTATTACTAAGACTTCGCTGTCCGTCCATCTATCCGTCATTCTGTCTGTCCATCTGACACCAGGCTGTATCTCATGACTCGTGATAGTTAGACAGTTGTTTTTTTCACAGATGATGTAATTCTGTTGTCTAAATACTACTAGAATAGCTCCCATACATAAACGTGTTCTTTTATTGTCATTTTTATAGATAATCGTACGAACCCTTAGTGCGCGAGCTGGAGTCGCACTTGGCCGGCTTTTTAAATATATTTATATCAGTAAACTCCAAAAATTAGTTTAGGAAATTGCTATATATGAGTGGAGCCATACATAATATACTTGAAATATTGAATTTAGCTTCTTTACTCTTAAAGTAATTGGCTTCTTTACTTTTAAAGTAAATTGTATATTTTTCTACCGCGAACACCACTTTATCTACTACAGACAGTATTATGTTTCCAAATCTTTCCATTACAGTAACAATAATTAAACTTACTTGCACAGAATTTCGTACAAACATTACTTTGTAAACTTAAAAAAAAACCTGTAAGACGAAAAAAGCAAACCTTTTTGGAATAAAAAATAGCTCCCTTGATGTCCATTCCTGTTCTGCAAGGCACGTGCCTTCAAGCATATGTTCTTCAGTAATTGCAGAACTACTAGCCATATGCTTGCAATTCACACATCTGTATACACATGACTGCATCCTTAATTCCTTATTATAAAGTTGAATTTCGCATGTCTTTTGTCTGAATAAAATTGTTTCCACTAAAGTAGCCGGATACTAGATCACCTGTACAAATTAATGGACGAATATTGTGTCTTATGATGTCTTAGTATTATTAAGAGCAGAGCAAGTACCAGTTTTGCATATCTAATCGATTGCAGTAATGAGAACGATTCCCTGAATAGGGTGTTTGTTAACTGACCAAAAGAACGTTAAGATATAAATGGTATTATGGAAGCAAAAGTGAGTTTGTTTGTTTGTGACCTCTTCACGCCTAAATGTCCAAACCGATATTGATGAATTGGTACAGAGATAGTTGGGACCCTGGAGACGGACATAAGCGAAACAAAAAGTGAGAAAAGGAGGAGAAAGAGGGAAGAAAAGGGGAGAGTAAGATTTTTTTAAGATCACGCGGGATTAAAGTTAGCGTTAACTCAAAGTAACTATGCCACGCGGACGAAGTCGCAGGCTGAAGCTAGTAGAACAAAATAGACAAAATAGCTACGTTGTTAAGACATCATATACATAATGATAAAAACCCGGCTAAGAGCGAGTCACACTATTATTGATTCCGTATTAACTTGCGACATAAACACCCATATAATTAACTGCGTAGACTTTTCTGAATTAAACAGCTCCAAGGGACTATAGACATAAGTATGTGGTTTTAATTTCAACTCGATACCTCCCTGCGTACCCGAGATAAAGCGTCTTGACAGACAGACTGACGGGCTACAAAGTAATCCAATAATGGTTCCGTTTTGAGGTACAGAACCCTAGTTATCTAACTCTGACCCAAAAATAAATCTTCTCAAATATTTAGATTCGTCAAAAGCATTCAACACCCAAAACCATAAACTATATAATAATAATAGCTCGAACATGATAATGAATAAACATTCAGTAGGTAATCGTAATATTCATAATACGGTGATAAAGTCGGCCGTGACATTTGCGATGCAGTTTACACAGGCGTCAGCGACTCGCGACGAAATATATCCATAACCTTATTTCATAGTAATCGCGAAGACAGCAGCGGTTCAGTAATTAAAAAATATAATTCTTTTATTAAAAAAGTCGTAATGATTAGAGCTAATAATGATATAAAATTAGGTCGTTAAACGGGCAAAGACATGCCGATGAAATAGTTTTGCACACCTTCTAGTAAGTATTGCTAAGCAGTAAGCTAAGCTCACAAGGTACGTCAGATTTCACTAATAAGATAGTGGATATGATACTAGTCCCACACGATGTTCTACCCTACACCATGGTCTGTCCTACAGGGGAAAAACCTACTCAAATGTTCCAGCAGTGAGCCCGTTCTACAACCTGATAACCACGTAATCAAGAGACTGGTATTTTCTGCCAGTTATCAGCATAAATGCAGACTACCTACAGTACTGTCTCTTCTCCTGCCTTAAATCAATCCAAAAGTTGTCATGAAAGATAGCTTTTAGCGATAAGACCTAGACCCTATTTATAATATATATAAGTTCTATACTGAAATTCTTGTAATGTGTATAGTGTACATAATAAAGAATATTCTATCGATTTCTCTATCAATATACTACGGCTTCAACCTCCAAATCGTTGCACAGAATTAGAGAAATGTTTAACAAACCAAGTAACATAGGTAAACTAGAGTCTAGACGAAATTCAACATTGCTATCTGGAATACAATTGGCGGAAGTACGTGTTGGTTAATGTTGATAAGTCGGGTAACTAACAGTTTTCATTACAACATGAACGTTTGGAATTGGTACATTTTCTTGACATTGAATCTTTGTAGTTTTTCAATATTTTGCAAACACTCTTGGTCATCCTTGAAACTATTTCGATTTATTTTACATAAGTAGATTTATCATGCAATTCGAATGTCTTAATTTACCGATAAACAATCATTTTCAAATGAAATGCGCGTAAATTTGAAAACCATACCAAATATTATGCTTTGTGAATTCTAGGTTCAAAATTTTTGAGATTTTTATAGATGTTGTAAGTTTGTTAATAGTATTAAATAAACTTAATGAGACATATAATTTTGGACATTATTATCAGAACACAAAAAGAACACAAAGACGTACTAACAGCGCATTGTAAGAAGTCAGTGAACCGATTTATAATATGTTTTTTTTATTTATTCGCTGGCACTTACCGATTACAGGCTATTCAACTTTACACTACATAACACATGAGATAACAACTTAAACGTGCCACATAGCATTGCTTTACGTTTGTAAAATGGTTAATTTCCCACAAGGCCAACATAAAAAAAAATGATTTCTACATTTCACTAGATTTGAATATGATACGCGTTAAAAAATAAACATCGTTGTGTCTTTGTCTCAATTGTTTGTAGATTATCATTTTCAAACAATTGACGAAGACGGAATATTTTTAAAATATGGTCCAAATAAGCCCACATCAAATTAATGTCTTCAGAAGAACCATAAATTAGTCAATAATGCTAAGAATCTGTTTCATAATAATCAAGTTTATAAAGTTAATAACTAATTAAAAATAAGCGAAATGTCAGATCAAACATTACGTCATACATTGAAATTGGAGTTTTGGGTCAATCAATAAGAATTACAATATCCTTTATAATAATAGTGTAGGTAACATTTTACACAATTTTCTTCGCATTTCTGTTTTTCTTTTTCACAGTGCTCATTTTACTTTGTAATTAGTTAAACAATACTCGCATGATAAGACTCATTCAGTAACAAGACACATTATTGAGTCAGTAGAATGAGTTATTTTTAATGTTTTTCACGAATAGTCAACTATAGAAAAACAATCGAAAGCATTTGACTGAGATGTTCATTTTGACATCAAGTAATAGCCACTCAATGTCAATGATTATTGATTTTGCTGTTTTGCTTTGATTATCTAGATTACGTTCTAATGTATTGCTACGTTCATAGCAATGATTTGTGACAATAGTAGTAGTGTAGCTCCACAACACCACTCGGTCTACCCCAAGGGACTATATTGTATCTCCCTATGAATTTTGTAATCATCATTATCTACCCTTTCTCACATTATGTTCGAGTTGGTACGCAAACTCGCAGGAAGCAACTGAACGCCAATATATAACATGGAACGAATATTCTATCTTTCTGCCAGAACTCAGTTCTTGACTATATCGATCATCTTATGATCCACTCCACCTAGAGCGGGGGAGTTATATGATGATTTCCCAACCCTAAAAGACAAGGTTAAATAAGATAATGTAATTTTATTAAAAAAAAAAAACATTTACGTTTTCATTGGCCAACGAATGAATCAAAAATTAAGTTCAAATAAAAGACATTCTGTCCCCGAATGTACTAGGAAACGCGAATTTAAATCAAGACAAGTCAATGCTGAACTCGATACAGGTACTTTGTAAGGCAATGAAGTCATATTGCAATCACTGACCGACGTCGTAAAACCAAAAGTAACGCCCTTATAACCACCACATCCACTAATATAAATTAAGTATTATTGAACGGTGTTGAATTAATTTTATTGATTGTTATAGATACATGATTCATACTGATTATTATATTTTAAGTAAAATAAAAACCTATTAAGATATTTAAATACAAAATAGCTTTAATTTTAACTGCGTTGGAATGTATGTGAGGTTTTTTATTCTTCAGGATAGAACGATAATCTTGGGTATGTGCAACAAAGAAATTACTAACTACACTATACACGAGATTAATAATATGTTTCTTTGACACAGACAAAGCTGCGGGTCTAAGTTAATTTTCAAATATTGTATACGTAACTTTTTAACACACAATAAAAAAAATCCAAACTAATTCGACATTATTGCCAATTAACTCAATTATGTTCTTAATTCAAATAATTCTTACCAGCCAACTGCAACGATTCGAATTAACCGATTAATTCGAATGCTTTAATCGATTTTGCACATCGTTCGGTCCCGGCCTTGTTAGTCTAAGCTCCTTCTATATAAGGTTAAGGCAAAGATTCCGCACATCCTGCCAGTGCATTTTTGAACGCACGACATGGCGACGTCAGGACTCAACGATACATACCTTTATTTTGAAACGAACCGCTTAAAATACAATAGGGATTTGAAATGTATATTGACGATCTTGTTCCCGATTTCTATATGGTTAGTTTGTGATTTATTAGGTATTTTCTGGATGGGTTGAATCTTTGAAAAGGACCATTGATGACTAAGATTGACGGAATGTTCTGCAAATATCTATTTTCTTCTTTTTTATTTCGTCATCTTAAACATTCCACCCAAATTCGATCGACGGAAATTTTGCAATTTCCACTGCGGCATTCCAAATTCGGAAACAATCCATAGACACAAAATTTTATTTTCAGTCGCAAAAATATTGATCCGTTTATTTCTAAGCCGAGGGCTTTCCCTTTCATCTCCATACAAGGTAACCCTCAAGATAGAATTTACGTCGCGTTCCATAGTAAAGAATTACCAGACAGTCTGACCTGTCTTGGAACTTGTCTTAACTTCTACCAACTTTATAGTTAAGTCAATAAAGTTCAAAATAGTCATGTGCTTCCTCGTAGAGATCTTTACTTTCTGGTCCAGATTGTCGATCAAACGTACGAAGGTTTTGATCAGTTTTTGTGGTGAGAAGGATATTTTCTTCTTAAACTCGATAATAGGGTTGTTTGCTTCAGAGTCAAGTGTTTGATACTTATTTTACATCATTCCAAATTCAAACCATTTATTTCAATTACACCGTTACAGTCACTTTTGAATGTCAAGAAATAAAAGGATGAAGCTACAGTCCCAGTCGCAAGGCATAATAACTTGTGACAAAAACATAAGTAGTGTAGTTGCCTATTCCAAAGCGTAGATCCCTGTAGAGAAGAATGGGCAAGAAACTCCAGTACAAGTCTAAGATTTTCTCTAGTGAGTTGACTGTAGATAAGTTTTTAAAGGGATTTCAAAAAGGTGTGTTTCTATAATTGTGTTATACGCTTTGATTTTTATTCATAGTTGTAATTGCTACAGATATGTAGATTCCAACAGTTTGTCTTTTATTTTATATCTCAACGATATTTTTCTGCTAAATCGTTTCATTAAATCTAGGATATATGAACTTAGAAATGTACTTTTTTTGCTTTGCTTCTATCTGTATTATCTTTACAGCATTATCGATAGTTGCAAATTTAAAAGAATAAATGTATTTCAACATTTTCATTATCATTGGTCTCACCATCTACGGTTCGTAGGTACTATCACGAACGCACGGGTTAAAAGTACCACCTTTATATAGAGCTTGGCCCTCGATCCTTCTAAGTTAATAGGCAGCTAGATGTGTTTTTCGGGAGTTTGTTTCGCCAATTTTCCCTCTAGTTAAAATAAAAGAAAGTGGATCTTATATGTATGGTCAAAAAGAAGCATTTTTTATATTTCCCAGAAGAGAAAGGAGCTGTCTAATGAGATGACGAGTAATGGAGGAGTTTGGAAAAAGATTAGGTACATGATGCGCAGACTGAAAATGGAATGAAGATATTTCCCAAATATAAACATGAACATTCGAGACATTATTTTTAACACTTAAATCGGAATATTCACCACATTTGTTATTTATTTCGAGTTTCCGATATTTCGGTGTCAGTGGTACCGAACGAATAATCGAATAAGGAATAGGGTAGATCGTTTTGTCTGCTCAAAAAAACTTCAGTTCATCCGTGATCATGGCGTTTGCAACATCGCCAAAATGTCGGTAACTCGAAATAAATAACAAACATGCGTAAAGTTAGAGACTATGTCAGTTTAAAGACTTATATTCGAGACATTCTAAAAAAAAATAATATTTGAAAAATCTTCCAACAAATTGTCAACCTTTCTTGACAATTTGCTGGAAGATCACGATACGACAGAAAGATAGTTATGACCAAACTCTAGATTTAGATAAACAATATATAATTATATGCATACCTACAATATACCTTACTTTACCTTAAACTTAAGCACTCAAAAGTTAGAAAGCCTTCGACATGGTGTGCGCTAAGACTAAGCTACTTAGTTTGAATCTCAATTAAGTGTGGCGTCAGACCATTTTAGGCGTTAGACTGGGCTCAGAAAAACTGACGCCATATTCTGAATGTGACGGAGTTTATATGTAAGTTTGTTATAGGAATGTAAATAGAGAATATTACAAACAATTTTATTTTATTTGAAACAATATTCCGGAATTGGAGTTGTCAGAAACAGAAAATAATTGATTTGGTATTTCCATAAAATTTATAAATAAGCTTACTTCAACTCAATTTTAAGATTTTTGGAGTACCTAAAACATGTGTGTCTATATAATAACAGCCGCTCGGGTCGATCTAGAGGTTAAGCCGTGCTTCCCTAGGTTTTTTTTATTTATTTATTTTTGCACTCAGAAAACCCTTGACATGAACTTATATTAGACGGGCCTGCATCTTACCCAAAAAGACAGGTTGGTCCGTGGATGGGTAAGCACCCATTAGATAGGTACCGAATTTCTTACTTGTATCGGAAAGCAGGTTAAGCCGTTGGTCCCGGCTGTCATTTGTAGATCTTTAACAATCGCTACAGGTAATCAATTATTCGAAAATCTGACATATAGTCTTACCAAGAAGTATCATCTTACCCAGTTATAACCTGGGTTGTGGATGTCTGCCCCTACTCCTAAGAATATTGTGTCCTTTCGTTTTCCGATCCCCCTATATACAATGACTGATAATAAGTGAAGAATACTTAGAAACGTTATTTTAATCATCTTTTACGATGGGTAGAACAATAAAATCACTGCAAAATATAAAAAAAAATCTTTGTTAAAATAAGGAAGAGCTCATAATTAATAGTTGACACAATAGTCGTACAGTTTATTCAATCCCTGCTTTAACAGCATTGATTATATATAACTAGCTGTGCCCTTCGGGGTTACCCGTGGTGAAACCCAAATTTTAATTATTTGGTCATTCATACCGTATTTTACCAAGGTCAAAAGTAGCCAAAACGTTAATCCAAAATATTAGCTATCTTGTTATAAAATTAAGCCGTTTTGAAAAAGAAGCATACAAACTTTTCTTTATAAATTAGTGGATCATATATTTTGGATTTTAGTTTTTTTATAACTTTTTTTAAACCCCTATTTACACTGCAAATTTTTGACAAACCTATTTCTTTAAAGTTTGCTGTAAATGGAAACTGAATTAAAAACATAAACAAAAAGTGTTTTTAACAAAATACAATTACACAAATAACTATATTTATCGCAATTATGCACGAAGTAGGTAGGTACTTATCATATTAAAATAATTAATTTAAAAAAAAGAACAACTCAGATTATAATTATTTTAAAAATGTAATACCAGACCAGCTTAGCTACGTGGTGTGAATATAAAAAATGCAGGTTTTAAAATAAAATAAGTTATCCTTGGACAATTATAACGACATTCCACTTATATTGAAGGTTTTAATAAAATATTGAGTGACATAAACACGAACAATTACTCAACAAGTGCATAAATTTTAATTTTTTTATTTATTTTTTCTTAATCGCATCCAAAATAGAACCGATAAATAAGAAAATAATCATAATTGATGTATATGGATTCCGTGACAAAATAAAAACAGTCGCTCGAGGCGATCTTTAAGTTAAGCCGCACTTGTCTAGGCTAATTTGAGGGTGACCACCCATTTCATCCGAATCTCCTCCCTTTGACAGTTGGTGGAGGTAATCAGTGAGCCAAAAGTCTGAAAGCCAGTCTTACCAAGGCGTATCGTATTACCCAGTACTAACTAGGTTGTGGAGTTCAGGTAGACATCAGTATAGTTGGGAAAAGGCTAGCTGCTGATGATGAAAAATGATATTATCTATCTCTAAAAATGTAATAGGTTTAGTGAACTTGTTTTTAGAAAAGAATACCGATTGATAGATTTTATGCAGAAAAAAACTATGCAAAAACACCTCCAGAAAAGCAACCAGCGTCGATTTTTCCATAGTCCTGCCATCTATAACACCATAAAGTTGCAAATACGTAATTTGAAGCGTTACCGACGGATCTAAACGATTATTGAACGCACACAACAAAATAAAAACCATGCATCCTTTAATTTCCGTTTAGTATAAAAAAGTAATCATCCAATACGCAACAGAAAACAGCTATTTAACACATCAGTTTAATGATGCAACAAAATAACTCTATAGCTTTAATAATGGCGAATTTTGACAGTCGATCTATAACGGTCCATCCATTGTCTAAAGCCGATGCGTCCGCTATTTTTTTTTTTTAAAAAACCTATCAAACCCTTTCTATTTGTGGACATCTGCCGAAATCGATTTTGCATTTTTTCCACAAAAAACGAGCGGGTGCAAAAAGGTACCTACTACGTTCCAATAGTTTTTGTGATCAACAATGTTTGGCAAAATGGTAACCCTTTGATCAAATATGGCGGTGTAATCAGATTTCGGCATGTGCTATCTTTTTTTTCTCTTTTTTTTTCAAGAAACTCGATCTTGAGTGGAGTGTGCCAGTCTTTTGTGGCTGTCAAATGTTTGCTTTCGACTATCGTCTTCCGTGAAAAAAAAATGGCACGAGTCTATTGTTAACATCACTTACGTTTCTATTCTTTTCACAACACATGCTGTGATGTAATGAAAGGGTTTTACAACATTTTATTAAATTCCCTATCCTTGAATTGGAATCATCAAAAAAATCCAATTAATATTTCAGCGAACACCTTTCGTAGATATATTATTAACCGTAGACAAGTTATCAGATGATAAAAATAAAGTAAAGTTGCCAGTTTAAATAATTTTATTCTTAAAAATTGGTAGTTAATGGTAGTTTTACAGCCAGGTGTAAGATTACTCGAAAACGATGGAAACAGAGATCACATTGACATTCTTTACATGAAATAAAGCTATACAAATATAAACGTACCCTTCACCAAGTCAACAGCATTTTGTAATTCAACGAAATATTACTGCAGAGAAACCCTTTTTTTCTTGCGGGGTGAAAAACCTAGTTTTACTAGAAACAATATGATTAACCATTGACTATTCAATGTCAATCAGCATACAGGGCTCGTTAAGATATTTAAACTAAAGTTAACGTAAGTAACTGGAAAGTTCCAAAGTATGACCCAGAACAAAAAAATCGCAATGGCGCGGGGAAAACAATTGCCTTTCGGTTACGTTAAGGGTTTTTTACATACAAATATAAAGCGAGAAGCTCGAAGAATAAGCCTAAGTAGTAAGTTTGTTAAAGATTAAGCTAAATAGAGTTTAAAATGGTTAAATTATAAGTACTTCGTATGAGGAGGAAATAGCGCATTAGGTTAATCTAAAAGCTCTCGTGGCTCAATTGGTCCATTATAGACAGGGCTCCTAACTAGATCCATGTGGTTTAATAAGACTATAATGTTGGCTGCACTGGGATAAACACTATGAAACATGGCTGTGCATCTTCTGATCGCGTTTATAATTACAATATTTTTCAAGACTTTATGACATAAAAATTTAGATTATTAATATTGAATTACATTATGCATTAAATATAATTACATTAACTAACAGCACATTCAAATGCATCTATGAATTTTTGGTGTGCTTATTGTATAATTATCATTTTCTTCGGTAAAGGAAAACATTGTTGGGAAACCAGCTTGCCTGAGAGATATTTCTCGAAGGCATGCAATGACAAGTCCGCGGCCCATGAGGGGCATAAAAACTCTGACACCAAGTGCAGGCACTAACCACACGAAAAAAAAAAGAAAGAATAATAAATCATAGGTAATTTTTATAATTCTTCTTCTTTTACCTGACTATTAGGATCCTAATTAAATGAGGTTAGCTAATTTGTATCAAGCTTCTGTTACAATACCATTTTCAGGATCTCAGTTTGTACATAGGTACATTGTTCCGTTATTTTCTATTTGTTTTGCAACGGTTGTGACAATCTGATCAAATGTGTTTGCAAAAAGGATTATGGCATGTGCTCACTAGTACTGGCAACATGAACAATACGGTATTTGTTTTGTTTTTAACCCTTGCAACAAACGCGAATTATTGTTTTTAGTTTGTTCCAGAATCAATTTTAAAAATTATTTAGCGTTCGTGTTGATCACAGGTAGATAATATGTAAAACGATTTGTGATATTATGTTTAACAAGTGTAATGTGAACTTGTGTCTTTTTGTATTTTCATTTTAATATGTTTTAGTTCTAAAATCTTCTACTTAACTGTGATAAATTATATACGTTAAACAGTACACTTTTCTTTTATATAAACAATCGTATATGGGTCGTTCTTCTTTTTTATCGACAATGACGTGTCTTCTCCGCAAAAAAAATAATATTTTGCTCATAAATACTCAATTACTTATTTTTTTTATATAAAAATACACTTGATAATGCCATAATTTTAATATCCTCAAAACTAGATGTTATTCATAATTATTTTTTACAAAATCACTGTGACAGAGTATACAAAAAGCGTGACGGAGGTGTTATACATACAAATAAAGTGTGTCCCTCTATGACTAGTACTGTAAAGAAACTGCTCTCGTAAAAAAAATCACTTTGAATGTTTCTATCCAAAAAATTTTACTGAACTACTTAACCTTTTTTATTACATTAATAAGAAGAAATATTTTTTAATGTTTAAATTATTAAATAAAAAAATATTTTATTGGCTGTCTCTCGATGTACATAATTTTAGTTGCTACCTTCTGTCACTCATTTTATGGTAGAAAATAGTGTGCGTTAGAAACTTTGACGTTGGTGACTAGGTTCGAGAATAGTCCCCCTCCACCCCGAGCTCGCGCTGTACGTTCCCACTCCTCGGAAATATCAGTCAGTCGCTCGCAATCAGTAAAAAGAGGTGCGTGTGTTTATTTAGCGACCGCTCTGTCACCTTAGTTACGACTTTCAAATGTTTTTCTAATTTCAGGGTTTTAATTTTATTTGGTTCATTTATGATAAATATATCATATAAACAAAGTTTTATTCGTAAATTATAATTAGGAAAATACTGAATATCTCGAACACTACTTTTTTACACCTCTGTCACGTACCACCTCTGTCACGAAAATGTGTGACGGAGTGGTATAACTCGTGACGGAGTGGTCATTTTTGTATGGAACTTAGAGCCTTAGTTAATATCCATAATAGATGATTGCTAGTTTTATTATGTTGGTTATTCTATTTTCAACTATTTTGATAATTTAAGGTATTACCATCAAGTCAATGAAAAAATGGCATTTTCTGCGGCTGAAAGACGGCAACGGTGTCGTGAATAAAGAAAGCTTCACCCTGAACTTGTTGCAGAAGTAAAACGTAAAGATTTACAAGATAAAATGCTCGAAAAAAGTTAGTTAAGGATATGACACCAAAAGAACATAAAAAAATAAAAAGACTGGCAGATTAGAAATAAAAAGAGAAAGACAGAAAATTTTGCAGAACGTTTTGATTAACACTCTGGCTACACCGTCTCTTTCAAGTCCCAGACTACTTCCATTAAGTCCCATATCTCGTTCACTGACTCCAGCCTCGTCTGTTGCCAGCAGCAGGGGAAGAAAACAAGTGCGACGAGATAGATCACGCCTTTATAGACAAAATATTCAACTTCAAAACCAAGCACAAGAGAAGACTTTGATTTTGATTGTGAAAAGTACAGAAATACAAGAAAAAACTTACAGAGAAATTGGTAGAGACTGATGTGTCTGATGTGATGTATGAAAATTTGTTACAAATTATTCCGCCTCCTTTACGTGTAGGATCAACCAGCAGAAGTTTTTGAAAAGTAGAGTTAGCAAAAAGATATTGTAAGACTAAATTAATATCTACCAAAGAATGAACACCAATCATCAAGACTTGTAGTAACATTTTAAGTATTTATACTATTTTTGTTATTGTTTATTCACTTCGTTAACCACTCGGTCACAATTTTGTCCCCCTTAAAATTTTAGTTCAAAGTGAGTTATGAACCACTTTATTGTTAGTATTTACAAATATCACGGTTTCTAGTCTTTTATGCTAAATAATAAAGGTGTTCACTAGATTTTTAAGCGACTTTATAGGGCGACTTTCATAATATTAAAAAGTTTTATGTCTTATGAAGCAAAAATGTGACAGAGTGGTATTGGATGATTTAAAAAAAAATGATTATTTTAAAAAATCCGTCCAATGGAGCTAGATAATGGTAAATGTTTATATTCTTGATAAGAAAGTAATAAGAAACTGAAGTTCTGATTTAAAATGAGACATAAAAAAAATAATTACTTTTGTGACAGAGGTGTTATTTTTTTCATACCATTCCTACGAAATTAGAAATAAAACGAAAATGGCATGTAATACTTCGCTGCATTATATGTTCTTGTAATCTACAATAATGAGCCAATAATTTAAATCACATTTCACTAAATAAATCACAAGTTTATTTTTTTATCAAATATAAAAATTTGCGGATCAGATTGTCGATAAAAAAGAAGAACGTCCCATATATATATCGTAATCGTGCTCTAGCAATAAAATAATCACGGAGCAATCGATAAATAAAAAAATACAAGCGAATAAAGAATGTCCTCATTTTTGGAACCAAATTAAAACAATTCATTTTGAGATTAAAAACATAACTAGTGGAATGTGGATGTTATAAGAACCACCTCTGCCAGCAAATAAACAGGACCCACATAAAACCCATAAATTACGATGAATGTTTACATACTCCATATACAGATAGTTTTACAAAAATAACTCTATTATAAAAATATTCGCAGGTAGTTAAAATTATTATCTTAAATATTTACATTTAGCTTGAGTCGAGCATCTGTCCCTCCAGGGTACCTTCCAACTTCAAAGTCTATAAATACAGTCAAACAGGTGCCTCTCAAATGATATCACCAAAAGTAGAAGTGTGTCTGTTAAATACAGATTAAATACTTATTGCTAAGTAAGTACTCTGGACTTAAAAGGAAATACAGAGCGGTTTCTTGGCCAGTATGTGAAATCCCTACTAATATTATAAAAGTAAAAGTGAGTCTGTTTGTTACGTCTTCACGCCTAAATGGCTGAAGCGATTTTGATGAATTTTGGTACAGAGATAGTTGGGCTCCTGGAGACGGGCATAAGATAAAGAAGGAAAAAAAGGGGAGACAAAGCTTTTTTTTATTATGACGCGGGTCGCGGAAGTTAGCGTTAGCCCAAAGTAACTATGCCACCCGGACGAAGTCGCGGGCGGAAGCTAGTACTTTAATGAAAATGTTATATTTTCAAACTGTTTGGGGTGAAAACTCTAGTGGCATGGGGCTCGAGTACTTATAGCCTTTTTAAGGACTTATCAAATCGCTTAGTTGACGCTTCCTATGACCCAAAGGCTTGCTTTTGCTTTGACCAAAGACTAAGTGTAATGTAATGCGGCCAGTCTCTTGGGTACATAACCAGCTGACCGAGATGAGGACGAAATTTTTGATGCTCTTTTATGGTCTGTTGTTTGTCAGTTTAGTTTATTGTTTGAAGGTATATTGTTGGTTTAATATGAAATTATAAATTATAAACTTATATTTACAAAGCTAAAAAAATGTCCTTTAAAAAGACTGTCTACTTAAATATACCACAAACAAACTTCAGCCTTCTGAAATACCTAGATACTATGCTTTATTTCGAAAATATTTTTGTACAGACGCCTGCACATCAAGCTACTACAATCTGTCAGATTTCTTTGATAGATTTTCGACTTTATTTCTAAAGTATTAGGTTCAAGGTTCATTGGGAAAAATGACAGTTTCGGGTAGCTTGACCTGCAGGCGTCTGTACATAGGCGCTATCATTGTTTAAAGATTCTATTCTTAGTAATTTGGTATGTGCATTTTTACCAGCAACGTTGTATGGTAATATTGACTCTTTGACCAAGACATAATGTCAGCCCCCTGGTCACGAGAACATACGAACCCCGTGACGAAACAATTATTAATTATAGATCAAATATTATTGAAAGATTTTGAGAATTTTAGGGTTAATTGACTGTTTAAGAGTCTTATAAGCTTAACTATAACATGAATTTAACCTTATACTTTTCTACGGGGTTAGAAAAACGACGGCTGCAACGGATTTCTTTAATACTAAAAGGGGTTCAAAGCATATTTTATTACGTATTTATAAGTCTAAGCGCCATAATCATATCAAAATGGGAAAAAAATAACGTTTCTTTTTTCAAATATCAATGACAACTGCCCATACCAAAGTCAAATAATAGGGTTTTTTATGGAATGTTTTGCAGTATCATCAGTACACCATAACATGGGTAAATGTAAATTCTTTATTTAAATTAGCTCCGCCATTCATAGCCTTTACACCGATATTGAGCAGCAAAAACTAAAACATGAATAAATAAGAGCTCATTTATTACGTTGCAACACTTCGACCTAATAATACTCGGTATCCCATTTCCCCACTGGGTCACACGAGAAAAATTCTATTTAAAGAAATAAGCACAAATGTATAAGAAATTGTAAATGATAGATCATCCCGCGTGTACGGTCCATTAATGGATTATTTCAATATAGTATTGGTCACCTGGTCATCCCCCCCTCCCCCCTGGCCTCGTCCTCTGTCAGGTGTGAGTCCACCTGTAGGCTAGTCTTGTTTTGACAGGTGGACTGGCATTGTCACACAGGATTACTGCGTGCATACCTGTGCAACGAAACTGCAAAGTTTTTTGCCTATGTACTCCTTTAAGTGGTAGTTTTTTTTTACGTTGGCAATACCAAGCACGTTCTATGTAAAACTGCAAATTAATGGGTAGTAATAGCGAATTTATTGGAGCTCAAATGTGTGAGCGCTGCAGAAAAATGGTTTGACTGTCAGAATGACTTGAAATACTCTAGTTTTTTCCAAGTGATTAAGAAATATAGGTTTTATTAGAAACTGCAAGTTGGCATTAAACTAGCTACGTTTAACTCTCTGAACAGTGGACAACTGTTGAGTGAATGATTATGCTTAACTGAATTGCCTGCTCATTTTTTATGATTAACAGACCCGAACAAGCGTGTTGAAGTGACATTTGTTACGCGGTGCCAATAACAGATAAGCAGTGATCAAGATTTAAGCTTATTTAAGACAATTCCATATGATTATTCCAAGATAACTTAAGCAACAAAACTTACGCAGATGATGCGTATAAAAAATTGTGTGTGCGTCTTAACTTGCTGAGTTGTTTTTAAAACTTAATCTTCCAAAATCTCAGCATCTAAAAAAAGCCCAAATTGACACTACCGTACATACCTACGTAGGTATGTTACAGGACTCCAGAACTTACAGAAATCAGGTTCTACGACACAATAGCGTCTGTCCCCGACGCCCTCTCAGGAATTCCTTCAAAATCTGGAAGACTCATCAATATACGGACAAAAACCGTCACAAAAAGGGTCCTACCCGATTTTTATTTGAAGGATTCCGTCGGAGCAAGTATGAGATGCGAAGAGGGCGAACGATCGTCCGCCAAACGAACCGCGTCGGCAAAAATGTGCATAATTGGCATCGAAATGGAGAAAAAACCTTTCAAAAAGCGACCTCTAAACGTTAGGAAAAAGTGCTCGGATACAGGGTGTGGCACTTCAGGCTTACCTACTTACAGTTCGAGACAAACTAAACAGATTAAAAAAAATGCAAGAACCTTGTCTATGCGATGTTCGATTGATTTGTTTGATTTAAAATAAGAATGGGTGCACTAATGAGAATGTGAAGGCTTGACAACGGTTGTTTTTTCATAATTTTCATAGTGCAATTTACTACCTACTATAAAAGAGATATTCAAATAAAACACATACCCAGTGTACCTAGTACAGTTTTGTACTTTGTCAATATAAGTGCGACATTCAGACATTGTTTCGTAGGTAATTCATTTTCAAAAAAAAAACATACACACTAAACTTTAGTTTGGTGTTTGGTATCTACTTTTTAATTTGTTTGATTTTCATGGGATTTATATCCTTTTGTGTTTTACTAGTGCCAATTTTATTGAAAAACCTAATGAAAACTACAAAAAAGGTCCTTAAAAAGCTATAAAAGATCTGCGTGCCCTTGAGTCACCATCAAACCGACATCTCCTGTATATCGATGCATTTCTATAAGGGATTGATTTATTCAAATCAAGAATCTTTTGATTGTCGGCCAAGCCGCAGGCAGGCACACGACTTATTTGTTTTTGAATGGCAATTATATTTTATTTTATTATAAAAGTATCTCGCATGATCCTTTAATGTCTAATTTCCGCGAATTCCGTCTCGGCTGGCAACTTAGAAACAAAAAGCAACGTTTTCATAAGATAATTGCGTGATTATGATAAACTAAACGATTTGTGCTTGTACAACTTCGTGGCACGCGACTCCATGTTGTTTAGATTTTTCTAATTTTTATCGTGATTCTAATCTTGTTGCACAGAGGTTCGATTGTCCTGTTAGCTGTTGTTTAGTAGTTAGTACACTGTATTTGCATTAAGAGAGACTACAAATTACAGTACCTACAACGATAAATTAAATAACATGAAACCACAGTTATTTATAAGAGTCGATGGATAATATTGTGAGGAGATCGTATTTAACAAACCATAGCGTAAAAAATGAAACAAAAACAGAAAAATAACTCATCAATATAATTCAGTACAAAGACTGCATGTTCGATATACATCACCTACATTAACATTATTACCTATGCAAATTCCATAACTAGCAGCTGATAGAGCACGCGCGTTTTTTTTTCCAGCCACACAGCCTATTAAACAAAAAAAATATAAATATGCAAACCATCTGCCTTCAAAAAAGTCCGATCCACCGACAAACCACTAAAAATCGCACTAAGAAATAAAAAATTGTCATCTGCATACAACATCTGGTCAACATAAAAACATTTTGTGCCCACAGATAAAAAATACTTGCTAAAAAGCGCGCGGTTTACAAAAAAAAAAGTTTAAATAAGACTATGGTTTTTTTATGTTGGCAATGCTGACGTTTTTTGATCGCGGCATGTGCCAAACTTCCGCTGTTCGGCGTAATGCTTAATTTTTTTTAATGGTATTTGTTTATATTGAACGATAAAGAACACTTCAGTGAATATTTTTTGTGTGTCATTGTTTGTTTCATACACGCATTGACCATCAATATTTTAAGAGCAAACTTATAAATCTGCTGTGTGTTTGAACAGTCTAGTCGGCAAAACCGTAGATCTTTCCAAGTATTTTGGTTTCTGACTACTTTGGTTTCTGACTACAGCAACATTCTAAATACGAGACCAGGTTCCCTATGTATTAACCATTCTTAATCACTTAATTATGGTTCAGGTATTTACGTCTTTATTAAAACCAGTTTACTTTATTTAAATAACCATTAAAAATTTAAAAATTACTGATCTTTTATCTCCTGACTTAGCATAATTAACTCTTAATTATTGTACTTTACGAAATGTTAAATGTTTGCAGTGCAATATAATATTATAAACATTTAATAGAATAGTGCAGAAGTGTAGTTTTAAAAATATTTAATTCTTTTCAATTTGTTTCATTAGCTTTACATAAAACCCCACAAATGACGCTCGTAAGTATTTTAATCATCCAATTCGTAGCATAAATCATTAAAGAAAAAAAGACTCTCAATTTTTACGTTTTTTTGCACTAGTCAGACGAAAATTTTACTTTTGCATGTGTCGAACTATTCGTCTTGTCATAAACACATGCTTCCAAAATTAATTTCACTGCATTGCACGAAAACACAAAGAAATAAAAAAGCGAATGGCATTAGTCTGTGCTCAAAAAAGAAAAAAAAAGGTTGCATTAGCACGAGCCACGTTTTTTACATTTCTCCTCTCATGGCAGAGTGTGTGTTATTATGATCTGAACAATTGTTGATCAAATTAAGAAAAAACTTATGGTCCCTTACTGTGCGATAGACACAACATGGATAAGACAAGATGGTTACACATAGTATTTTTTTTTTGGAATAGGCTACCTATAACATGAAACTTGAACATAATGAAATGTTAGAAACAGAGGCCTACGGAGACATACCTCTGCCTCACTCTTCGGCGAAAATTGGCGTTATGTTTTGATGTCATATGGTTTTATTATTTTCTGATGAAAAATGTACAGCCTGAAGGAACTTTATACTTTAACAGTCTGATATCATTAGTTGACAGGTGAACGATGATTCACATTAAATAATAATTTAAATTCGATACACGAATTAGACTTGTTGTTAGAAAAGTCTTTTGATGATCAAAGACTGGTGCCGCACCACTTAGGAACCTGCATTTTTGCTAGTATTTATATAGAAAATAAATGTTAGTTACTTTTATTATACTACTTAGGTATTATGTAGCATGACTAATTTTGCTATTCTCCTAAGCGGCAAAGAAAACCAGTAAAACATGAATCTTGATCTTTATCTTGTAGGCACAGCAGAGAAACATCCGATCCACACTAATCTTTCGCCGCACCAAAACCGCGGAAGTAGCCGCAGTATGGCCGCCTCTTCCTGTCTTTTTAACTTCCTTGCCAAATTGTACCTTTTTATCAAAGTTTTTCTGTCATTTTTTTATCGTTTTGCCAACAATTAAGTCGGATGAAGCTCGTGCCACGTCAGCTGTTTCGACGTACTTTTGCTTTCTTTACGATTTCGCGCCGCGTTTTCGCATAGAAAGTGTTCATTATAGATTTGGATGTAAACATCTGTGCTAGATGACAACTGTTGTCAGGAGTTGGGATATTTGTAGCATAGTTTATGATAAGAGAGCAACAAAGTCACATTCATTCAGCAATAAAAATGATGGAAAAGTTGTAAAATGTATCGAACTGACATACGGTATCGAAAACCTCAATGTCAATCCTATTGAAAAATGAGACGAATGCGAAAGTTTTTGGAACAACATTTGAAAGCGTGTTCCATTTGTCTATTTCCACAAAATTAAAGGTGATACTTTATTAGTCGTGAATATATATATTTTTTAATATTTATTAAGTAGTTTCTACAGAATTTTCAGAATAAAAGTGATTAAATGCATTGTTTATAACATTTGTAACACACACGCCATGATAACGGATAAACTATCCGTAGCGGGTGCAACTGCGACGAAATAATAAACATGGTAAATATCCCGTTTCAAATGTTATAAATAATTTTAGTGACCATCATAGTTAAAAAAAGATGACGGTGATCTAATGCTAAGCTACCTACTAAGCTAACTTCTCGGACCCGCGAGTATGAGACCTTTTTGAAAGGAACACCAACAAAATATAGACTAACTTACTTTTTCATCCAATTCGGTAATGAACCATTATGACTTCGTCATCGATCTAGTTGCAAGCGCAACTGCAAAGCTTGAGATCCTCGGTTCGACATACAGAGCTAAAGTGTTCTTCTTCTTCTTCATGTGAACCCCGCTTCTTTGGAAGGTCCGGTTTCCCCACTTGATCCTTCGGGCTAAAGTGTTATTGGGTTATTCCATTATTGAGTGTATTGCAGGTACACTTCTGCTTAAACCTTCGGGCTGAACGGGATGATGTCCGCAACTCCACGTCTGAGGCGCGTGGAGTTGCATCAGCCCGTTTTACACCGCCGCGGGAGACGCCCCGGACGTCACCATCGGGCGCAGTCAGACGACTCCCGGCCACCGTAGATGCGGGCCTGTGGACGGTGAGCAATGGGTAGTTCACCGTCCGTCCGTCTTTTGACGACAGGCCGTGTCGACGGCGCGTTAGTGTTTCACGCGCGCCTCAAAAATATGTCAGCAAAGCAGAGGGGCCTGCCGATACCGCGGCCCCGGAACGTAAAGGGTAATAGAAGGAACATGGGTGGGTTTTAGTCAGTACAAGTCTGACACTCCCCCCCGCTCCACCTAGAGCGGGAGAAGTTATTTGATGATTTTCCACCCCAAAAAAGTAAAAAAGCCCGTTATACAAAACAATGTATGGACATAACTGTGTAAAAAAAAGCTTAAGCAGAAGTTAATATGTCCATACAAATTAAGTTTTATTAACTACATTGTTTTTGGACTCTTTTTTGATGGCAAAGTGTGAAAGAGAAAGAGAGAGTGGTAATGGCATATTATTTCAGGACCGCAAAAACCAGGTGATTTGGCACAGTCATTTGTTTATTTTACAGTACCAACCTATGCCAACTATTATTTGAGCAAATGTTTCTGTGATGATACCTACATTATTGAAACAATGTGTATTGACACAGCTATAAAACACAAAAAATATTAATAATGGAAAACTTGATACATACTTATAGTATTAAAAAACAATATTCTGTCTAAATAATGTCTCTACTGGGGTCTAAATGTCCGCTTACTGCGTTTGGTCATTACTTTGGACATTCGGTGTACATTAGCGGGTCATAATTTCGACGCGAGACTAATTTTGTTTTTAAGAGATCTTTTTTATATTAACTACTAGCTTTTATAGTTGCTTTGGGCTAACGGTATCTTTAACCCATGTGAGAATCGAAAATAAATATCTTTCTCTCCCTTTTTCTCACTTTTTTTTCTACGTCCGTCTCCAGGGTCCCAACTATATCTGTACCAAAATTCATCAAAATCGGTTTGGCTATTTAGGCGTAAAGGCGTAACAAACTCACTTTCGCTTTTATAATATCAATAATGATTAATGACAATCCAGGTCAACTCTTTTCGTACGTCACCTCGAACCAGCTATCGCAGTGTGCGCCCTGGTCATCTGGCCAGCTTTTTTTGGACCAGCTGCGGCAACAACATTCAGTCTTATAGGTATACCCTTTTTCCAACACATAATCGGGTGGCAGGAAAGGCCCGGGTGTCACGAGTTTGACGATCGCTCGGAGGAAACGTTGGGGCCCACTGTGGCGGTCTGCCCTGCTAGATCGAGCACCGCTGTATCTCTCGCGTCCGGCCCTGGTTGAGTCCATGATCCGGGGCGAGATTAGTAGTAGTAGAGAGTAGTAATCAGTACTTTTTGAACGCTTTGTTACGATAACTTTGTTTATGAGATAGTCCTCCAAAGAATTGTGGCCAAAATCCTAAGAATTAAAAAAAAACAATACAAAGTGAAAATGTTTATCTTTGTGGTGCCCACGCAGCTGTGACCACGTACGAATCTGACTTCCGCGAAAAGTAGTAGGATTCGGGTATTTATGATGCAGACATGAGTCTGCATCATAAATAATAAATTATAGATAGATACCTACTCCATATGACTATTCTTTAGTACCTACTTATACAAATAGTATTGTGTACCTACATAATTGTAAATGTGTAGAAGTTCTGAAATGTTAGGGCCAGTTTGTATCACAATTATTGAGATCGATTCACGGTTTATCACGTTCATCACGTTTTATCATATCATAACATCACGCCTGTAATATCATCACAGTACACCTACATGTCGTCAGTTTAGGTCCCATGTAATAGGGCGAACCTATTGCCATCAAACAAATGCAACTAAGAAATTCCGGATGAAACGTTTACCGCTAAATGCAATTTGCGGTATGAATAACCTAATCAATGGCTTAAATAAAGCTAAATTCCCCAAAAACAATAATTTCGCCTTTCATAAACAGCATCAATTTCATACAGATTAAACATATAAAAACAAAATTAAGTTTGATAGCAATAATGTGACGTGCAACCAAATGGCGCGGAACGTTGCATCAAGAGTTTAAAAAAAGAACTTAAAAAAAAACTGTGCGATCTCGTGCTAGATAATTAAGGCTTTTGAGGTATTTATTACGAAAAAACGTTTTTTACCTGAGTTGTCTAAATTCTATGTGTACAGGTGGCTGTTTTTAAGTTTTTGCTATTGTGTTAAAGTTTATTTTATCATCTTAGAGAATACTATTCATGTACTTAGTTAATGAATTGCACAAAAAGTTCATAAACTGTCAAACTTCTTAGACCTACTCTTTAATCTCTTTATAAGTTTACTTTGTAAATTAAGCAATTCATCAAATTAAACACCTTAATGCATTAGAAATTGTAACTGGTTAAATGTCAAGTATTACTTATGAGCTAAACAATTGTGCCTTTTCCATCATCGTAAAATATCGTTTAGCAGAAAGTCTGTCACTTTTATAGGCCCTAAGGTTCATCTTTTGCCAAATCATTAAGAAAGCACAACAATATATTAGATTTCAATAAGAAAGAAAAAAAAAGACTTTTTCATCTAATTAATTTGAGTTTTTCAATAGACTAATCTACACAATTCTTTTTAAAAAATAGAACATTCTTTTTTCAAAAGTGCATCACGCCGTATAAACAGGCCCGTCACATACGTGCACCGAATCTATCGGATATGTGTTGTAAGCGCTAAAAAACAGCAGAGCCCGCGTTTTTTATTAAACCTTCGAAAGAAATTCTTGAAAAAAAAAATACGATTTCGCAGATGTTGGTTTTATAAATTTCTTGCACGTGTTTTGATATTTTAGGGTTCTTTGGTAATCTTGTTGACAATCCACATTAGTAGTACCGTTGATTTTTTTTATTAAACGAATATCTCAAATAGTTTACAAAACAAAGTTGTCATTAAAAATAATGAAGCAAGCTTTTATTTAAAAAATCCTGTAGTTTTTCGTCTGAGTTTAAAGTGTAGCAGAAAGGTAAGGAATAAAGATTCCAAGATCTGCAAAATGATCATATTTTTAAAATATGTAATTAATATAAAAGAAAAACGTTATATCTTCTAAGCAAGAGTACACCACCTTCATTGCTACACATCAGGCGAGTTGTGAACGCAAACATTATTAAGAATTAAAAAAAAAACATAGTTATGAATCAAAAACAACACCTAATTGTTTTATAAACTAACACTTACACATTTAACAACGGTCAAAATATTTTCAATATCAGCGAAATCTAAATCGACGGAACCCAATAAATACGTACTAGCGATCGAATCTTACTTACTTTTTTTAAACTCAAGTGTGCGGTCCTCAAACCTATGAAACCATCCAAAATATAAAAATAGGCTTTCTTAATTATAAATGGATAGAAAACGATCCAAAATAATGATGGACGCGAAACATTGTTTACGATTATTAGTTCATTTGCTAAATTGAGTTTTAAGATGTCGTAATTTTAAGACCGTAGATAAACCTTTGAAATGCGTAATAATTTGAGTTTTGACCATTAGTAAAATATATTTAACTAGCTTTTGCCCGCGGCTTTGCTCGCTTTAAATTCGGTATATAACTCAGCACCTGCTACTTGCAGTTCTTGCCCATGCGCCTTATTGATTTGTAATAGCAACACTAAGTTTTCCCCTATCTTCGTCCGTTCTCCCTCATATCCCCCTTTTAAAAAAAAATGCCATTAAAGCGTGAAAAGGTAACAAACAAACAAATAAACTCACTTTCGCTTTTATAATATTAGTAAGGATGAAGGAGCTTTCATTTACTTTTGCGCTAATTTATGAATGTGGACGGGTTTTTTTATGATGGAGGGATGTACCAAGTTTCACGAGTTGCCAAGATAGGTACCAATAACAAAGAGAACACACTTCGCTGCTTATAATTCACAAATCAAAATAAACAAATATGTATTATTTTTATTACAAAATCGCATTAAATTTCTTTTTATTTTTATATGCAAAACAGACACCCACTATTCTCTCATTATAAATGATGAGTACAATCAGATTGCTGCCCTTTTTGCATTTACACACTTCGTTTGGCTAATATTTTGATAGGCTCTCTGTACAAAAACAACTTTTCGACATGAAAATAACCTCTTATCTTTGATAACGTTTCATCAAATGCTGTTACAACACTTTCGACACCTACCTACTACCGGTCATTTCACAAGATTTTGATAAAATATCTAAAATAATCTACATAAATACTCTTGCACTACACTGAAATTACTGAAACTGTATTATTGTTATATGTGGGTCCATATATATGTCCTTAAGTTAAAAAAAATATATATCTAAAGTTTTTGTCATTGTAAAGTTGTCTTAAGAGTATAAAATAACTATTTCAAGGGACCTGTAATGGAAAATTTATGAAGCCTTTTTGCAGCTTTCAAGTAGTGAGCGCTTTACTTTTTTTTCTGATGGTATATTATCAAATAATTTTCCCCGCTCTGAGCAGACTGGAGGGGAGTGTCGGACTTTTTAACTAACTAAAACCCGTGAATGTTCCTTCTTTCATTCTTTGTAGTCCGGGTTCGCGGTATCTCTTTCGAACAACCCGCAACCCCAGCAAGCCCTGGCAGGCCCCTCTGCCTTGCTAACATCTCTTTGACGCCCTCGATACGACCTGTCGTCAATAGACGGACGGGCGGTGAGCTACCCATTGCTCACCGTGATCGGAAGTCGTCTCGCGGTGCCCGACTCCCGGAGCTTCTCCCGCAGCGGCTGGTCCAAGGTTCTCTCCTTCAAACGCCCAGCCACCTCCTTCGCTAACATGACTACTTCGCAGAAGTAGTTGTCCGCTTCGCATTCGCCCCGGACAATGGACTGATCAAAGGACGGGCGCAAGAGGTCGCTGCCGCTGATCTCCTCTACGAGGGCACAGTGTGAGCGCTATGTTTCTGCTGCAGATTTTATCACCAATTTATAACGGTTTGATAACGGCATTTTCCCTGGACATTGCGAGCCAGCACCATGACGATGTGATAGGTTAGAGTTAATGGTTGTGTTAGCTACTTAAGCTTGGCGGCCAATAAAATATCAGCTACATTAAAACCATTAACAAACTAAGTAGGTACTAAAATCTCGCCCCGTAACATGTAACTTTGACATAAGAGCGGTGAAAAATGTTCGTGTCACTTTTTTATATGCTCTTCGTATGTAGGTATTCCTCTCCCTAACCTTTCGAAGAGAACAAGCGTGGAAATTAAAACAAGTGAACATTTAAATTCAGTCTTTAATCAGAGACATCTTACAGAAAAATTGAGAAGTAGTAGTACATTGTTCATATAGATCACGATAGATGGCGTTACTTCACCTCTTGGGAGCTATATTGCGTTACAGTTCCAAGCGTTTTTGACAGATGGCGTTACGCTGCTCTTGCATTCCTGAAATTAACTTTCTTCACTTCATTGAACATTTCAATATACATTTCATTGAAGTTTGGCTGTCTTTTGCAATTGAATTCAGACGTAGTAACGCAAACTGGACGACTCCCGTCATATTTGCCACTGTTATATTCAATTCCTAGTCTTTTCAATTCTTTTAGCAAGTCATTGAGACAAGCGCACTGCCATGGATTTGGGTCCATCAACAATTTCTTTATTTTTCCTCCGGAGTTTCTCAGCTCGAGACAAAAGTTATCTGGCAAATATGTTATCTTATTACTCGATAGATTCAAATTCTTCAAAGGACTTCCTCTAAAGGCATTTACAGGCACATTTTCAATCTGATTTCCATATAAGTCGATTGTTATCAATTTCGGCATATTTCTGAATAGGCTATCTGGTATTATTTTGATCTTATTATGCTTTAAATCAACCTTTATAAGATTCTTTAGTGGTGACAAAATATTATCATTAATGGTCTCAATAACATTAGCAGTCAAATCCAGTTGTTCTAAACTGTCCAGATTAACAAAAGTGGCAGGATTATCAAGCGACGATATTTGGTTCGTAGACAATATCAAATGTTTCATAGTTCCCAAATTAGGTTTCGTCGCGAAAGCAGGAATTTCTGTTAAGAAACATCTATCTAGATTTAAGATATCTAAGGACTGAAATGCGTTCAATAAATTATCTGGAGCACCTTCCATATTGTTTCTAGAGAAATCCATAAATGTTATGTGTGGACTCTGATCAAATATGTAAGGACTGAAGTCTTTTCCTACAAACGCATTGCTTGATAGGTCGACAAATTTCAACTTTGTCAAAGGGTCAAATATTCCCAGTTCTAATTTGTTTATCTTATTTCCTCTTAAATCTATGAGATCTAAATTTGTTAGCTGATCAAATAATCCCAAGGGAAACTCCTCGAGTTGATTATATGAGAGATTTAGATATGTCAGTTTTTTGGGTTCATCTATAACACCAAGTTTTAAACTTTGTATCTTGTTTAAGGACATATCTAGGTAGGTCAATGAATTGAGATCATTAAATGATTCGAAGTCAACGTCAGATATCCGGCATGCCTTCAGTGTAATTCCTGTAGTTCTATTATTGTCTGATATGAGACCTCTTACAAGTTTATAATCAGACTTTCCTGCAGTACAAACGACATCTTTTTCATTATATGTCGTACATTTAGGTCTTGCTTTAACGATGACTAGTATTGTTAGCAGAACAGCTAGAGTATTTTTTAGTACAGCAGCCATATCTGAAATCACAGAAAATAACTAAATTATATTACATGATATCTACTATTATTGTACTTTACAAATTTAACAATGAAACCAGGTATTCAGTTATTTGCTGCATGATACTCATCATGCAGCAAATAACTTAATATAGGCATATATGCAGTCGCATATATGCCTATATCTGAATGTTTTAACATATCTGTCATTTTTGTCTCGTAAACTTTAGTTGAACGCAGTTCAATTGACAAGTAACAAATAGTTTACTTCAGAAAAAACTTGCTCACGCAAGCATAAGTCTTTGTATTTTCCTTATTTGCATTATTCACGGGTTTCTAACGAGTTCAAACTATAAATAAGTCAATCACTTTATTTAACAGAAACTTTATTTACCTCTCAAAATCTCAGAATCTTCAGCTTTGCCACCAATATCACAAATTCACTTGACACTAAGGTTATCAATTCATTGTCAACAATAAACACTAAAATATAAACGCGGGCCTCAAATTAATTGTCAAAACACTTTTCAAACAAGATGATAATAAGTTTAAGAACGATTCGCGTGCAGCAGAGCCGGTCTGACTGAGTTAAATGAAGTTAGTGTCATGTACCTCTCGTGATATTTCTTTTAGTTCGGGTTTTCCCAGTTTCATTCATTCATTTAACAGGAATTTACGATTATCTAGTCGAGTGCGTTCGTTCGTATTTTAAAAATAACTTCGTGTACTTTTAGAGAATTATCATCAATTAGCAGCGTAAGAGATATTAGTGTTTAATTAATTTTACAGTTTTCTAATATTTATTTCACTTCATTCTACACATATTCTACGTTAAAAATTTTAATCTAACAGACATAACAAGTGGGGTTTTTATTTATTTTTTTGCATTTTTATTTCAGTTCGCAGTTTGACTAAATTGAAGGCTTATAGAGCGGACATAGGCACAATCAAGATATTTAACAATAATGTAATTATATATAAGAAAATTTTCATTTTTCACACAAATGGCGAGCAATCGACACTAGACAGACCGTTTTTATTGGATTACGATTTTCTTCGTCGTATCCCGACTATCACTCGTAATGTAAATAGGTAATTATATAAGATAGAAGTATGACCTTAAATAATTACCTATTTCAGGCACCGGGTGCTACTTATATACTTCAGTCTTCAATTAGTTCCTCATTTGGTATCTACATAATTTGTCATGTCATCGTAACCTCAGACATTAATGCGTCATTATTCCTAAGAAATAAGAATTTACAAAAACCTGTGTTGATTGATTGGGTTATTCTGCAAATGTCTAAAGTCATAAAGTCAGTAGGTAAAATGTTAAAGCAACAATACATGTAGACACAAGATTTTTTATTTTTATTTAGCAAACCGTTAGTATTCGTGGGGTGGATTGATACTAGGATAGTCTAAAAATAAACGTGGATCAGGCAGATTTTTTAGTCAAACTGGAATTTGATTCTAGTCTCAGAAAAATAAGCATAAACACTTTGTATTAATTACCGTAAGCGACTGTCCAATTTCTATAATAATGAATGTGCACAGACAGATAGGAAATAAAGATAGGTATTTTTGTCGATGAAACTTCTATAAAACGTATCCTCCAATGTCAAATGCGTAAATTAAAAAAAAAACGTATGCACAGCATCTACCTGTACAAATTCTTACTACATAGACAACCTTTGACAAGTTTTATTACCTGTTCATGTATATCAGAACATAGTTCGTGCATCGTACGCTAGATGGCGTTGGTCACAAATCTGTAAACTAATTTATCACTGTTTGATTATAATTTAATGCGTAAATTCCAAAGCGTTAAGTATGCCTCCCACTCACTCCTACTCATTTAAAACTCATTAACACTATCCAACCTTGACCTATTAAATCTAGTGGTTAAACATTATACTGTTATCTTGTCATATTGCAGTTTCATTCTTATGTGAAAACTACTAACTAATATGAACATTTTTAAGTTTTAAGTAACTAGGATCCTGTGCTATCCTTTGGTTTGCTGCCGAAACTAAACACAAATTATATTGAACTAGTTGTGTTGCGCGGTTTCAGCCGCGTCTTTAGTTGCTGCCCTGCTCCCGTGGGTAGTAGCGTGATGTTGTATAGCCTACGTTACTTCCTGATCATTAGATTCCTATTAGTGAAAAAAAATGTTAAAATCGGTCGTGGCTTCATATTAGTGTTTTTTTTTTAATCGGCGTCTAGTTTTGGAGCCTATTCGATACAAATATTTTTTTTCTGTTTATAAAATTACAAGGTTAGATTAAGTAAACGTTATATTTTTAACCACCTACGTAGATTAGATATTCAGACATTCCTTAAAATTGTCATCATTAAAATAAAACACCAAAAAGCGTCAGCATGTTTTTATTAATGACTAATGGTATATAAATTAATCTTACACGTACTTAACATGTTACTCATTCTTAGTTTCAACACTATTTATATTCTCATCCTCAAGTCGCTCAGTAGCGATCGATGTTTCATGAACAGTATCACCTTTGTCATTCAAATCAGAATCTTGAACTTCATCAAATGTATTAAAATCTACAGAAGTGTCTTTTAAACTGGCACTGCTTTGACTTTCTTCCACGTTCTTACTAACATTTCTTGAAATATCCAATTCACTTTTCAATCTCTGGATTGCTTGAACCACCTCATTTTGGAAATTCATATTAAGCTTGTACAACTGTTCTGAATGTTCCTTTTCTCTTCTCGTCTCATTCTTCATATGCGTGTCTTTATATTTCTCAAACTCTGTCATTATTCTCACTTTAGACTCGTACGTGTGTTGTACCATCGAGACCAGAGCAAATAGTTTCTCAATCACTTTATCTTTGACCGCTTTTGATATGTTTGCATCTGATTCCAGATCTGTTTTTGCGAGTAAAGCTAAATCGTTAGCTGATGATGGAAACCCGAGCAAGGATTTAGAGCCATTCGATCCATTCGATTTTGGTGGAGTCGGACTTTCCACTTTTGGAGTACCAGTAGTGTTTGTATTCGCCTTTTTTGATGAAAATGCTCCATGAGATACCACTTCAGTAAACACACCAGAACTTGGTTTATTAGACTGGTATTCTGCCGCCTTCTTATTAACTTTCTGAATCAATTCACTTTGCTTCTCTTTCTGTTTCTCAAAAGTACTCTTCTCGATGACTTCTTCGTGAACAATTTTAATATTTTCAGGAGTTTCTTTGCCTTTCTGGAAGGGGCTTCCAGTTCTCTTGTTGAAATTGGTCACTGTCAACTTAGACATGTCTTGGTCTATATAAGGAATGTGGTTTAATATGGCGATGAAAATCGGTATCACTGAACTGGTTGTTTTCACTGACGCTTGTGTCCACTGTGATGACGATCATGGCACTAAGTGAGCGGTCATATGAAATGTTGAACGGTTGGCCTCACCGCGCCAAGTGTGGGCTTCGCTCCTTACTTTTGGTTTGTTAGCGCTTCCTAGGCGTGGCAATGAATTTATTATAAGCAGTATTGATTGGCTGGCGTGGGCCTTAATGCAGTTTGCATTGTAATGTTGACATTACTACGTTTTAGCAAATGTTTGAGATAAAGTTAACGGTGATTTAATGGGTTGGTGGTTTTGTGTTTCCATTAAATTCGGAAGAGTTCTCTAGAAATTTTGCTTATAAGTTCTCTAGATAAAAGCTAAGTTCGTCGTAGTTAATTTTTTTTTTAATTAATTACAAAAATAACAGGCAACATGCGTCACTTCTATAAACCAGCAGTCTTATCACAATACCTAATAACTCTATAACGACGACAAAAAGAAGTACGCGCTTTAGTTTCCCGATGACGTGACATTACGATAAAGTCGTTCCAATCCAAGGTTGCGAATCTTTCGAAAGAGATACCGCGGCCCGGGACAATAAAGGGCAAAAGAAGGAACATCAGTGGGTTTTAGTCAGTAAAAGTCTGATACTCCCCCCTGCTCCACCCAAAGCGAATGAATGCTAAAAATGATTTCCCGTCCCCAAAAAAATTTGGTTGTCCTATAGTTGGAAAGTATACATGATCCTAGACCAGTGATGGCGAACCAACGGCACGCGTGCCTTTGGTGGCACGTGACACAATTTTTTGGGCACGCCACCGACCAAAACGGTTTGCAATTTAGTGTGTCTGATAGATAAAATAGTGCAATAAACAAATTATGAATGATTTCGAAGATACCCTTTATGTTTTTGTTAGAAAATAATGTGATTTTAGTGAATAATATTTACTCGTTTTTTTTTATTATTATTGTATCACTAAGTTGAAATTATTGACGCCACATTTATGGCGTCGTTTAACTTTTTTGTGGGCAAAATGGCACGCTGATCCAAAAAGGTTCGCCATCCCTGTCCTAGACTATGCTTTACGGAATGGCGATCGAAGTGATACCTATCTACCAAAAAGGAGAATGCTGCCCTCTCAGGCAAACTTCAAATCAGCCTGAGACAAATGGGGTGAGAAAGATAAGCTTGCCCAGAAAAAAGAGGAACACAAAACTTCAGCTCTTTGATTTATAAAGGCGCATTGTTAGTTTTTTAAAACCAACAGAGCACTTTTATATTTAAGAATTAAGTTAGGTGTCGTATAGTGTTAGTGAAATTGGACAGAAACGTTCAAACCCACACTAGATTATGATCTTGAACAAATTATGGAATATTTGAATTATGTCATAAGCGGTGCTTGTGAATGTCTGCAGTCTGATCTAACTAAGTAAACTGAATTAATTCAGTTGACTCTACGCATAATAACGGAGGTTATTAACTTGTTTTTAGAGTTTTATACATCAAACTCAGAAAACGGAACCCTTTGTTGTCCGTCTGTCTGTCTATCAAGACCCTTTATCTCGGGAAAGCGAGGTGGTATCAAAATTAAAACCGTATACTATACTCAACCCTGTACTCGCTTGGAGATGTGTAATAATCAACCCTCTAAGTCTACGCAGTCAAAAGATATGGCGGTTTATGTCGCAAGTTTGTACGGAACCCTCGGTGCACCAGCCTAACTCGCTCTTGGCCGTGTTTTTTAAGCTTACTTGCAATAAAACTTTATAATTTAAAGGCCAAGTGCACACGGTAACATGCTAGGCAGCCTGTTTCTTAGGCCCTAATAGAAGACTCGATTATGCTAAGTTCCCATACTAAATTCCTCACATGTGTGAGTAACATAGTGTTATAAATACAGACCTAAAACTCGTTACTACCATATTCCTAACACGACTGTGATAACATCCAATGTAGGCGATGCAGTGTGAATAAAGACAATGTGTCGCACCTGTCCATCATGTGGAAATTACCAATTCGCAAAATTAAGACAACTCAAAAATCCACTTTTATTTTTGAAGAAAAAAAAACTTGACTTGTTCCTAGCCTAGTCAGCAAAGCATACTGTTTCTCCTCCTTTAAATCCATCCAAAGGTTGTCTTGAGAAGATCGCTTTTAGCGATAAAGACCGCTCATTGTGTCACCCTATTTATAAGTTAGTGTTATTCTTGTAACTTGCGTATGGTGTACATAATAAAGAATATTCTATCTATCTATCTATCATAGGGGCTCCACCTCCTGCCGGAGTTGCGGGTTGTTCGTAAGAGATACCTACATATATTCATGTACATTCTTCTGTATCGTGGGGTGCGTTTAAGACATTTAAACTCAAATACACAAAGAGCCAGACCCGAAACAACTACCTGTAGACTTAGTTAGGGTCATGCAAATATTTGTTCCGAGCAGAGATCGAACCCGTGACACGCAGCGCAGCAGTCGATCGCTCAGCAACTGTGCCATCCGTGCCATCAGCTATCCTTACTGCTCGGTGATCATGGTATACGCAGCTATCTACACTATAGTAGATTATTAACCAAGGGGATAAAGCAGTGTCTTTTGTCGCGGGTGACGATTAAATCGCGAGCGTAACAAAGGACTCGAGGTTTACTCCCGAGCGTAGCGAGGGTGTTAAAAACTTAAATCACGAGCGAAGTGAGGGATTTAAGACGAGTCCTGAGTGTAGCGAGAGATTTAAGTTTACCCAAGACTAAGACAGCTTTATCACCGAGGAAAATACTCCACTTTTCGTACCATTTGCGAAAAAATTAACACAGTAATAATATGAGATAAGCATTTATTAAAAATAATGAAATTAAAAGTAAAAGTTAACATTCGAACATTGGTCCAATTATTTATAGAGAGAGCTACACTTTTGTTTGGTACATTTATTGTTGATGAGTATAATTGCGGCAGCATTTGCACTGATCGAGTCCGGCAATACACTGTCAATGTATTTTAAGAACATTAACTTATTTATAAAAATAAACTTAACGTTTATGTACCTATTTGAAGAAAACAAAATCGCGACAAATTCCTAGATTAATATGTTTTGTCGGAAAAGCAAAGGCATCAAACTCATACGACCTCGTCGGTTTTGGTAATTTTATTTAATAATCATAACTGCATATAATTATTTGCGTATTCCTTTTTAAAAAAAGATGCTTAATACTTTATATACAAACTCAATGGTGTAAACACAGATGTAGTTCAGTATTAAGTATTCCAATTTTAAATCACATTCTCTCCCTAGGGGATGAATGAAATTCAGTACAATTTTCTTTCCCTGTTTTTGACAGATTAAAAATGACTATTGTTATGTTCGCTTTTTGGGGCATAGAATGTCACTTTTTTGAGCAAGTGGTACGAATACGCTATTTACCTTCTCCATACAAATGTATTCTCCTGTTTTATTCCTGAATAATGCCTCTAGACTCGTAATTTTTTTTCATGAAATCTGTTAGAGTGGGTGGTTAAAATAAAATAAATACTAGAAACATGTTTTACTTTATTTAAGGACCGCCATAATGTTTGCTCATCAAAAGACAAAAAAACATAGACTAAAAATATTGACAGCCCGCGAGATGTTCTCAAAAGTAAGTACTAGATACCGCTCGTATCAATCAATTATTTAACATTGTAATATTTTTTTACATTCAATTACAACAAAATCAATGTTTACCATAGACATCTCCCTATAATTACGTTTTTTTTTCAACAAGCTTATACTACACAACTAGGATTAAATACTACCTATTCATACTCGTAAATTAACATACTCTACTAATCTGACATTCTGAGGGCAAAAGTGAAGATTGTTGGCACCGTTCACTACCTCTCATTTCCCAAATAAGTATTAAACTAAGCTAAGCGAACGAACGTGGTTCGCTTTGATTTCAAAAACTGTTTTCGTATTCTTCTTTTAATACCCTTTTCATTGAGAGCCTCATATTATATATTTTAACAAAAATAAACCGACTTCAAAAATCCCTTTACGCACTAAAAAGTAAAAATAATACTTAAACTAATAAATTAAATCTGGAATACTTAATTAACGTATATAACCTAACCTACCTTAAATCTTTAGAAAAATAAATTTAAATAAATACAATATAAAATAAAGAAAAAATTATGGGACCAAACGACAACCACCAGCTTTCGAAAAAAAAAGAATTGTCAAAATCAGTTCACCCAGACCAGAGTTATGAGGTAACAAACATAAAAAACATAGGGTCGAATTGAGAACCTCCTCCTTTTTTTGAAGTCGATTAATAACTAGACCGCTATATTTGGGATTTTAAATTATGTCACTTAGGGAGATAGTAGTTGGGCTGTTTTAAAATATCTAAACAAACATTTGTAACAACCATGTCCACATCACCAGTTACGTCAACACCGATCTAAGTTGATCATAGTAGATTTCCATTCCCAATTGAGAAAAGATTGTATATTTTGTTTTAAGTCACACACAATTAAGTAAAATTATCTTTGCCAGAATGAAAACCCCGAAAACCCTGACCTGCTCCGACTTTTCAAATTCTGAAAAATACACTCTAAGGTTGTGGGGCAGTCTCTGGTTGTTCAACAGAGATACCACGGCCCCGGAACTCAAAAGAAAGGACTTGGATGGGTTTTAGTCAGCAAAAGTCCACTCCACTCCGCTCCACAAAATTCTTAATATTTTCGTTGAATTTTAGATTATTTTTTTGGTCCTTCCACGATCTATGTCTATGGATATCCCCTTTTATAACGAAGGATACAAACCACCCGGTACACTTTAACTATCAACCTTTCCACTGCTCTACTACACATACAGAAGCATTTGCCGCCATGATGCCACCACCTAAACTAACAACCTCCTTTAAAACCACACCGTTTTTAAACCCGAATCACAAATACCTTCGCAACTTTGAAATTCGTAACTCATTAATATAATTAATAGATGGCCGTTCACTTTCACCATGGCGGAACTATGGGACTCAAATGGTAACCCTATTGGTATTCAGTGTTGCCACACAACGCCGGATCAATAATAATTGAATATCACCCGTTAACTTGTGGCAAAGTATTTGTGTCAGTTATTGGATTACTTTTTTTTAATATTAGTTCCTTTGGACCGTACTTTTTTTTACACAAAGTTTCAGCCTGTGATATTATGATCAAATTTTGAATATACATATATGGATAAGTATACATAAGAGTAGAGGAATAATGATATGACAAGAATGGAGATGTCTTTAGACAGGATGAGGAATAGAGAAATGAAATGTATGAAAGAAGACCAGCTGCGCTGACCTTCAATAAATTTTGATGACGGCAGGTAAACGATAATGATAAAGGCCTGAAACTCATTCTGAATTCAAAAGCAAGGCAGACAGACGCTTTTTCTCATAATAGAAATGATCCAGATCTGAGACTTTCCTTAAAAACGTTTACCGAGTAAACCACACATCGTCCACATTTCTTCGTTATGTTTATACTAGCTTGCGCCCGCGGCCTCACTCTCGTGATATTGAAAAAAAAGTATCTTGTGTATTATTCCAGACCATAATCCACCTCTGTGCCAAATTTCATCAAGATCCGTTCAGCCGTTTTGACGTGAAAAAGTAACAAACATCATCCAAACATCTATACATCCATCCATCCGGATACATTCTTATTTATAATATTAGTAGGATATAAGTAGGATCTTCACTGTAAACCTGGAGGAACGCATATATGTATATATTTCTTTAACGCTTAAAAAATCCTCGGACACCAAATAAATAAGGAAAGAACCAACTTGCAAAACCAATGAGAAAACAATGTTTTCGAGAAATTTTCTCCTATTTCGTATGACTGTCAGATCAATGCAAACCAATCAACGAACATCATCTACTCATGGCACGGCTGTATTTACTTGCTGCAAATAAATTGAAGACGTCGGCAAAAAATATATAGAAGAAATCCAATCACTAGAAACAGCATCATTTAATTAAATGTTGTAACTGAAATAAAAAATAGTGAAATAGTTTAGGAGTCATTCGTAAATTATAATAATAATAACAACACAAATCCTGATAGAAAGAAACCTGTACACAAACTGAAAATGAAATCGTAAATCTCAAGTTCAGGAGTAACGCTTGCCACTTTGACAAACGAGGTAGTCATTTGATCTTTAAATTAATCCATCAAACTGCAGCGAACAAAATTTTGTCTACAGTACGGCCAACGAGAAGCGATACCAAATGTAAACAAAACCCATGCTAAAACCCCATCTAAAATGGCCGCCCGAATGTTGGCGAACCCGTCTTAACGTTGTCATGTTTTTGCCGGAAGAACGAGACATTACGACAAAGGCACAAGATGGAAAGAGCTAAATATTAGATTGTCAACGCCACAGTTGTTCTTTAGGTTAATGACCTTTCGTATCGTTTCTCGTTGGCCATACTGTAGAAAAGAAGTATCTAAAGTGCCATTCTCAAAATAACCACGCAAATCACAGCTGCAAGCAGAGGTCCTTTTTGTGGTTTTGTTGTTCAGTTTTAGCAGAAACATTCTATTTTTCATTAGATAAACGTTGCGCAACACTAGGAATTGTTCCTGTATCGTGGGTGCGTTTACAGACATTTAATCTCACATACCTACACAAACAGAAAAAAATAAAAATATTTGTCCCGTGTGGAAATCGAACCCGCGACACGCAGCGCGGCAGTCTATCGCTCAGCCACTGAGCCAACCGTGTCGTAAAAAAAAGCGATATATTAAATAAATATTTAAGATTTCGATTCTTTTCCGGTCTCCTTTTTTTTCTTATTTTTTTCTTTTGCGATTAACAATGTTTAAAGAAATATCTACATCGCATGATGGTATAAACAATTCCGTCCGACACGTTGCACGGTAAAGTGCAAACACTACTGTTAAGCCACCTGACTCACACTGGTTACATCTGACAGATTTAAATATTCCAAGTCAAGGTTACTGCAGGAATTTTTGTGATCTATTTAAGTAGATTTGGTATGAAATGTCTTGTTAAGGCATACTTTGGGTATCCAATAAATAATTCATATTGTATCAAGCTTATAATAAAACAGGGTTCATAAAATTCGGCTAGTCTGCGTCCATCAATTTTGCACTCAATAGTTCTCGACAACGCTCTGAAAACAAAAATATCACAAATCAGCATCAATAATTTAGCTGCGTTTTTCCTGTTAACTATCATAATTGTCATATTTGAAAAAGAAGAAGGTATATTCATAATCAACGCCTAAAGCTCCATTTCCCACAAAATATAAAACTATCTGAAGCTTCCTTCATCATCTTAACCTGATCTGCCCACTACTAACAAATCAGAAAAGAGAATGCTTAACATAAATATCCTTGTCAGTAAAAGTCTTGAACCACTTTTCGAAAAAGCTTTTCACTTTTTATCCATTTTCACTTTCAAACTGCTTTTACCAACTTTGTAAATTGTATGCAATACTGACTCCGATTTTAAGGAAATCGTTGCTGAAACTCTTTCTAGGTTACCGTAATCATTGTCATATGTTTCAGGTCATAAACCCCTCTGAAGTTCAAGAACACAATGATGATCCTTCGATCAACAATGTCATTATCTACTAGACGTACAAGTTCAATGATATCAACTTAAACACCATTACGTATGCAAAGAAGCGCGTGTACGCATCTGCTCCTCCATATCAAACACCTCACTACTTGACCAGCCGCACCTCTCACTCCCACCTTCCCCACTATCCATAAGACGAAAAGAAACACATGAACTGGATCATGGCTCTCCGATTCAGGGTACGGTGTCACAAACAACAGAAAAGGCGCATCATACAAACGAATAACTATTCTAAAATGTACGATAAGTGACTGACAATGTTAGAACTTAGGACGTTTTGTCTTCCATATCTCCACGAGGATTCGTATCAGATAGCTTTCCCTTACACTTAGGTCCCCTCCGTGCCAGAAGGTCGCATGTGCACGTCAACTCGTACGTTGAAAGACAATGCGTACCGGAACTGCACACTACGTGCTGAATTTGAAATAGCTGTATAAAAACCGCGGGTTCTTTGTCGAAACTATCACAACCAATCCAACCTTCAGTCAGTGAACACCACGAGGAGCTTAGCAAAATGGTGTCCAGTAAAGTAGTGTGCTTGTTGGCTCTGGCCCTCTTCGGGAGCGCGGCTGCTCAGCCTGCGAAGGAAGCCTTCTGGAAAGGAACACCCATGGACAGCATGGTGGAGGAGATGAGATCAGGCTGTGCCGAAGGATCAGACCCCACCGCTTGCATCAAGTATAAGGTCATGTCGCTATTGGACTCCATTTTCAAAAAGGACACCTTCCAGGTATCCGACTTTCTATTTTCGAAAAGTTTTAATTTCCACTTTCCAATCAATCGAAAGTTTAACCCGATAATTGCTTTCCCTGCAGATCTCCGACGCCGTTGAAGTGACAAAGAATGGTGCTGCCAACGATGTCACTAGCCGCTCTACTGGCGATTTCTTCGACAGCATTGAGAACTTCATCCAGTCCCACGATGTGACCTTCA
This sequence comes from Ochropleura leucogaster, assembly GCA_958449745.1. Lineage (NCBI taxonomy): Eukaryota > Metazoa > Arthropoda > Insecta > Lepidoptera > Noctuidae > Ochropleura > Ochropleura leucogaster. The sequence continues at coordinate 5,060,169 of OY288223.1, read as the reverse complement.
TGCTACCCATTGCCGACACCAAGATCACTGTCAGCCCGAGGAACCTTGACAATGATGAGCTGTCCCTGAACGTTAAGTTCAACAAGGAGGGTGCTAGATCAGTCGGTGAGGCTCGCAAGGCCAAGCTCAAAAAGATCATCGTCCCCATCCTAGTATTCGTGCTCCTCAAGGCTATGACCCTCATCCCCTTGGCCATCGGTGTCCTCGGTCTGAAGGCCTGGAACGCGCTGCAGCTGTCCTTCTTCTCCTTCGTGGTTTCTGTCGCTCTGGCCATCTTCCAGCTTTGCAAAAAGGTGAGTTAAAGCTTTTATTAATATTGCAGTAACAATGCAGTTCCCTCAGTATGCGCAATGCAAAATCTTTAAAGTAGCACTGAATTATTTTGAAATCACAGCACTTTCCAAGAGCTATTTGCACCTTTTGCACAACTTTACGATCTATTGGCACCGTTTGAACTTGATTTGCACATCTAACTTTACATTTTAATCCGACACTGAGTTTACCACCCAGTAAACAAAGTGTTATTGTGTACTAACCTTCTTTCACAACTCTACTATCCATAAGCCTAACATTGTAGTTTACCCAGATTGCGGCGGACAACTCGCACCCCCAGATCGCTGCTCACGGTCCATGGGATGCTGCCTACGCAGCCACCCGCCGTAGGAGAGACGCCGAACCCCAGGAGCTGGCTCAGGAACTCGCCTACAACGCTTACCACTAAGCTATCCGAACGCAACCCCACCTCAACGACCTGTTTCCGAATTCCGTTTTCCCGCCGTTTTTTGACAGCTGGTTGACGGGCGCACAGATAACATAGACCAAATAAATGATTTCGTAAAGAAATCGAGACCGTGTAAATACTATGTAATGCAACTTATTTATTAAAATATTGTGCTTGAGAGCGTGTGATTGTGATGTATGACTGATGTTATTTATTTATATTTTAATAATAAATCTTTGAAGAATTATTCTATAATTTTATTTCGTGTTCCTCTCTCCGTATTTTGCAATAAAAATATGATGAAAATTAATTGTTTTTTTAGTAGCGTCTAAAAGACCAGTAGACAGTTGATACAAGACTTAAGCGGTCTTTAATGCAATATTCAAGCTCTAGCAGCTTTGCAAGGCTATTCAATTAATCAAATTCAAGGGAGATATTCAATCAAATAAAAATTCAACCAATTGAAGTTTTTCCGGAACTAATTTCACCGCTTAATTCAACTAGCATGGTGCCTATTTAATGCAGCACTTTATATAACAAGAGTGCATTTCAACTGTTCACTAAGAAGCTTATCAATCTCCGAAATAGTTGCGCATGTACGACAATAAGTAATCCAACAGAATGATGAATCACAATGACAAGTTAAAATATAGGTCACGGTACTAAATACCGATAAAAATTACTATGAACAAAGTACCTACACAAACCATGAAATTAGACCACACGCACAAAAATGAAACGCAAGAAAATTCAAGAAAATGTAGGTGAATAAAAGCAGGACGTTATAAAATACTTTCTCTAAAAGGGAAGAAATTTTCGATACGAGGAGGCATTTGCAACACATTAAGTTTCTATACAAGTGCCAAACGCTTTCTACTAACACTTGTGCTCATCTGCAATGGGGATCACGTAGGAGATGCCATCAATGTCACGTACAATGTTTTACTTTGATCCGATGGATGGCGATAAATATAGCCCGGCTGATTGATGGACTTGTATCAATTTATTGGTATCTGGAGTAGTTTGATTTAAAAGTCCTTAAATACAGTAATCCCCGAAGGGTTAAGCATAAACAACGCCCCACCACCAGCATTGTACGAAAGAGATACCGCGGCCCCGGAGCATGAAGGGCAAAAGAAGGAACATGGGTGGGTTTTAGTAAGTAAAGTCTAACACCATCATTCATCATTTTCCTGCCCTTGTCCCATTCTATTTGGGGTCGGCGCAACACGTTTTCTTCTTCCATTCTCCCCTATCAGACGTCATGGCATCATTTACTCCTTACACAAATATGAAGGAGAAAGTAAAGTCACACAAGTAAAGTCTAACACCGCAAACCGAAAACAAAAAGTTGATCTTACAACCATTCAAATTTTCAACCTACAATAACATAAATAGTATGTATGGTATTTAGTTATTTATTTATGTACACACTAAACACATAGTACGGAAACATACATATAGACAACAGAGCACAAAGGTAACATTTATGTATTTGATTTCTATACCTAAACATTTCACATAATAAAATCAGTATTGAAGATACATTATACTTGTCTATTTTGCATTATGGCTATGTTGGATAGACCATATGCGACGGGCCTGTTGGTGTAGTGGTTAGTGGCCCTGACTGCTAAACCGGAGGTCGTGGGTTCGATTCCCACCCAGGACAAACTTTGTGTTATGAGCATGATTGTTTGTTCTGTGTCTGGGTGTGATTTATCTATAATATGTATGTATTTATAAATTATATAAGTATGTATATCAGTTGTCTGGTTACCATAACACAAGCTCTGCTTAGCTTGGGATCAGATAGCCGTGTGTGACTTGTCCCAATTTATTTATTTATTTATTTATATAGGCCACCTTTCATTATTTTTTAAAGAATGTCTATTGGTAAAGTTATTTTACAATAAACAATAGGCACCAGGATAAGCTGTCCTTGGTCTTGGACTCTTTAGTAATAATGAAGATAAGTTTGGATTTGATTGACAAACTTTTGCCTGTTACAGAATAGATACAAACATACACATTCGTGTAGGTAGGATTCGGCACAGACAGTTGAAATTATTGAAATAAATGAATTAGAAAAATATTTACAACACTTTTGTTGTAAATATTTTTCTAATTCATTTATTTCAATAATTTCAACTGTCTGTAGCCTTAGAAAGTATAGGTAAATAATATATGAAATTTACCTGAACTAGATAATATAATCCTATATCTCAGGTAACTTAGTTAAGTGCATATTTCTAAATATTTTCCAATATTTCCTTAAACAAAATAACTAATTAATATTTGTTAATTTTACATATAACATAATATAATTTTATAAAATATAACATGTACTTATTCTGGTATTAATAAATATTTTTTAAAGATGCATTTTCGGAATTTTTCGAAAAACTATGTCAAATGTTACCGCAGCCGTGTTTTTTTTTAACCGACTTCAAAAAAAGGAGGAGGTTCTCAATTCGTCTGTATTTTTTTATAACACAAATCTTTAGTTCCATCTGCCTTTCGGGGATTTGTGGACAACTAGGTCAGTACCTACCCTACACCTTATTTAAATGACTTCTATCACTCATGTAAAACAGTGCCTAATTAAATCAGCTGATTAGTTACTATTCTAGACCACAGTGTTACTGTACACTGTCTAGTGTGTCGCTGATGACGTCCATGCCACCTGGAATTCTTCTCACATAAAAATAGAACTTAGTTTCATCAATTGCCTAGGACATTTTTCAACTAAGTTGGGGTCAGACAGGGTTTATTTCGAGGCTGGGGGTTAGTTCGAAAGGGATACCGCGGCCTCGAAAGATAAAGGGCTAAACAGAAACATGAAAGGGTTTTAGTCAGTACAAGTCTGACACACGGGATTAAATACCAATATTTTACGTGGAGCCACTGACTAGCTTACCTCATAAAGGAATTTACTTTTGCTTACTTTGGTGTGGTGATCTTCATAGAAATGTCAAAATTCTACCAACTAAAACGTTAAGATCATATAAACTATTGAAAGTAAAAAAAAAACTCCGAAGGGTTTATGTTCTAAAATTAATTTATCCAGTGTCAAAAATGCTGTTTCATCTATCAACAACATGAACCAATCCATCGACATAATTAGGGAGGCCCAGACAGGAGCCCTGCGGCACTACTCATTATAATGCACAGTCCTCACGCAGGATGCGGCAGGCCGTCGGCCGGCATACCTGCTGTACCCCGCTGACCCACTGCGCACACATTAGCACGGATTCAGAACCATAACTCAACTATTTTTAGGTCCTTATAGCTTGCACACCTTATCAAACGCTTCTGACAAAACCAAATCCTTCCAAAGAGTACAATATTTTCAGTATGTCAACGGCATAGGGTTCAAAATAGCGTGGATATCGTTTTTACAATGGTAAAGGTTAATTTGTCTATTTGTATGAAGAAGTAGATGATGGGGTTTGGGGCCTATTTGTATGTCTGTCACGAACGTAATGTTTGTAAGTGGATAGTGTTATGTAGATGACTGTTACCTAATACGGACGACATAGATTGGTTTACTTACTTTCTTATTGCGAATTAAAGCAGTGTAAGTGTTAAAATAACTGTCTATTAAGTATCCATTAAGGAATCATTATAGTTAGTTAACTTAAAGACTTGATCTTTTTGGGTAATTGTACAAGTTTAAACCATGAATGCACGGTTTTAAGTGTAAATCCCAGTTTTGGGGATGACCAAACAAACGAGCATGAAGTTTAGAAAGACATATGATTCCATATGAATGATATAAGATGTTGTTAATTCAAACATTTAATACTGTAGTTAAGTAGCAACAGATTGGGTTCCAAAGAACAGGACCCAGCGACGCGGTTGGCCCAGGAGATGGCGTAACCAGCTGAACTTTTACCAAAAGGATTAGGCACAAATGGCAAATGATAGGAAAAAATTGAAGGATGGATGGAAGGCCTTTGCCCACATTTGGGTCACATCATTCTCAAAATAAAAAAAATGGCTGGTTGAATTACGAAGACATACTGCCTAGATCCCAAAAGAATATGAGTAGGTCAAGAGGATGATGAATTAGCATTATTTAACCTTAACTGACTCACCTTTTATAAAAGTGTCATTAAAACGGCACTATTCCACAGATTAATAGCCTAACATTATCAGAACGGAAGTGAAACAGCAATTTCACAATCCGGACATGGCGGGCTATGGTAATGTGCGCACGAGTTGCATTCGCAATGTCAACCCTTATTGCATAATAGAGATGTGCGCGAACATTTTGCTAAAGCGGAGCAGTTTCACTTTTGTTGTAAAACTATGCAGGAGCTTTTTATGTAACTTGTAGTAAAATGTCGTAATGGAAGCTTGCGTAATTGGGGAAAAAAATTGCGAAGTATTATTACAAATATAAGGAACGAACCTGTGAAACTTATGGTTCTCCTGACCTAATTTTGTTTGGTGGTTATCAATAAATCAGAACTTTTAACAATTTTAATCTTTGAAAACAGCAATTACTTAACCCAACTTAATTAGTAGTAACTTTAGGGGTGCCCATGACTCAATACAGCCGCTAGGCAAAGTTAATAAGGATAAGTTAAAAAAATGCCATGATCGAAAACATAACCTTCTCCTGTTTTTGAAAGTTGGTTAAAAATAGACCCCCATCCGCTTAGCGAACAATACCGAACGTAATTTGCCGATCGAAACGAGCCGAATGAAAACGAAAAGTAAGTATCAATTATTCAATGGAAAATGGCCTACCTAATAAAATGTTTAGTCCAGTCAAATAAGTATATCAAGTTAAAAACGGAAAAAAATCGGTAGTGCCAGAGACAAAGTTGGTATATGTTACACATAAATCAAAATTGCACAGACTAAGCCACAGAGTCTGATGCCGTGTGACAGCTTTAACAAAATACGCTGAATAAATCCAATGAATGACATTACAAAAACGATGTGTCGCTTGATTGGTATGGACAAGCTGCTGGTGAGAGCATAGTCCGACACTGCATGATAAACAAGTTGATTGACTATCAGCCTGAGCAAACGTACCATGTTTATTATATATTTAACACTTAAAGAACAAAGTACAGAGGCGGACTTAATGCTATAGACATTTTCCACCAGTCAACCTTTGGGTGATGCAGAGACAAACTGTGGTTGGTGTTAAACAGAAAAAAACAAGGGACTGGAACGAAATTTTTATTTATTATGTACAAAAAACCTGTATACACTCAACAAAAACAATCGTCGCGACACTACACTGTTCAATGCGAAATAGAAAGACGAAAAGAAAATAACTGCCTTGCTTTCTATGACAGAGAGAGAGACAGACAGAGAATCACGCCCACGCCGCACGGCTTACAACTTTAACAAAAAGTGTCGTTACAACTTTTGGTCTTAATTTTTCCGTCTAGCCCCATTTCGCAACGCGCGATAAGGAATTTCGTTTCAAAAATATTTTTGTGATATTCTTTATTTTTCTTACAAAAAGAGGCTTATGTTCAGTAGAAGACGATAAGGTTCGACTAACATTATGGCTGACAACAAAATACGCCACTTTAACCACGCTATCAACTTATCAGCAACATTTGTGTCGCTGTATGTGGCTTGGTTGTTGCAAGTCTAGACACACACTATGTCCAACAATTGAACAAGAAGGTTAAAGACATCGAACATGTTTCGATGTTACGTATGCCATCGTGAAGTGATGAAGAATGAATTGAGTTTTACATATTCGATTGTTTTCGGATACCTGTTGGCTACTGTTTCCGCATAATTGAAGATGTAAAACCAATGTTCGGTGAAATGAGGCAGTCGATGGCGGCGATCTTTGACGTCCGCCTCTGAGAGGGAATAGACAGCGAAGCAGTTATGCTTGAGGAAAAGATACTCAAACCAACCTAGCTGCCGCGGGAGACGCTCCATTAGTGTTCCACGCGCGCCTCAAAGAGACATCAGCAAAGCAGAGGGGCCTGCCGGGCCACTGCCTGCCGGGGTTGCGAGTTGTTAGTTGCGTTTTACTTGCAACAATGGCTACTGCTAATAACAAAAGGTCTAACAAAAGGTGCATAATTGAAGATGTAAAACCAATGTTCGGTGAAATGAGTGGAATTAATTAAAGTAGCAACACTGTCGAGTAAGCTTAATTATCTGTTATGTAGATTAACCAATTTACCAACTTACATCGTCCGTTTAATTAAATCACAGATGTATTTTTCAAATTGACGTGTGACTTGTGTAGTGCGTATTTTTACATATTGGTGACAACTCTGATAAAACACCGGATTAAACTAGACTCAGAACTCAAACATACCTCATCAACGGTAATTGACGGCATGGTTGGCGTAGTGGCTGAGCGATTGACTGCTGCGCTGCGTGTCGCGGGTTTGGTTCTCGCACGGAACAAATATTTGTATGGTCTACAAATTGTGGTTTCGGGTCTGGCTGTTTGTGTATGTGAGTTTAAATGTTTTCAAACGCACTCAATATAGGAAAAATTCATACTGTAGGGCAACATTTAAAAAAAAACTAAGTATAAAAAAATTTACATCACATTTTATGTCACAAAATTTTAATCGCGATTAAAGATAGTCCGATTTAGCTTGACAACCACTAATTTTGGTAAAAAAAAATGCGATTTTGTCGAAATATATTTAAGTTGTCACTTTAATCAATTTCAGAAAAGGGAACGGCATTCGACAGGAATAAGCGGCTTATTGGACGATTCGCACGAATTTAACTCGCACAAAACGTGCGAATCGACTCCTTTAAAACATATTATTTTTTCTGTAGTCGATTCGCACGAATTTCATTTAATGGCGTGCGAATCGACACCCTCATAAATATGTAGTAGACTATTCGCACACAATTCATTTTAAGGTTTAAAAAAATTAAAGTACAGTCGTATTCAGCCATCACTGAAATAAAAACAAAAAATATTCGAAGTTTAAGTAACAGTGATTCAAATTGTGATTATAGCCCTAGTTCTAGTTTTATGATTAAAAGTTTTATTGTTATAATTATGAGAACTGTGTATTTTAGGCACACTTCTGAAAAACATTAAAACATGTTTTTGTTGTACCAAATGTTCGTCAATAATAAATATAAGAAAAAGTTGTTAGTTATATAGATACCTACCTTATTAAAAAAATTACATTTTTTTACATTACATATACATTTGTATATGTAATGTAAAAAAAATGAAAATTTTTGGTACTTTTATTTTTTATTACGCGGTTAGTGGAGTAGTAGTTTGTTAGTGACACTTATTTATTATTCTGTGATCGATATTTGCTCATTTTTAATCCTCAAACCACGAGCTTAGAAGATGTTTAGTACTTAGTTTTAATTTTAATACAGATATTGTTGATTATAGATTGTGATTTTATTTTCTATCTATTACGAGTAAAACATATTTGACCTTACTACTTCTGTGCTCAAGTGTACTTTATCTTAACTGCATTTCATAAAAAAACAATATGTGTGCGAATAGCCTACTACATATTTGTGAGGGTGTCGATTCGCACGCCAATAAATGGAATTCGTGCGAATCGACTACAGAAAAAATAATATGTTTTAAAGGAGTCGATTCGCACGTTTTGTGCGAGTTAAATTCGTGCGAATCGTCCAATAAGCCGAATAAGCAACATTTTAGTGATTTTTGAAGTAGTTTGTGACAACAGAATCGACATCAAAACCATCTTCGTTCGCATATCCGAAACGATGTTGTATCAATGCAACCCTGCTGATCCCCTTCAAACCAACCTAGCTACCACAGGCCACCATAGATGTGGGCTTGTGGACGGTGAGCAATGGTTAACTCACCATTCGTCTCCTCCTCACCGTCTATTGACGACAGGTCGTGTCTACGGCGCGGAGGAACATGGTTTTTAGTCAGTACAAGTCTGACGCGCCATCCCGCTCCACCCAGAGCGGGGGAAGTTATTTGATGATTTCACCACCGCAAAAAAACCCCTGTTGATCCCAAGAAGAGTCAATGCGCTTAAAATAAATATGACTTGACTGCTATCGACAAAATTAAACATAAAAGCTGCGCGATTGTAGCTTTCGTAAATTGAGACTGAGCCAGCTGTCTTTTGTCGACCTATGACAGTCGTCAAGAGTATCTACATCTTGAGCTCATACTCGCTCGTAAGCCTGAAAGTCGGACAAACAGACTTACCTAGAGGTATCAAAGCTCAAATAGGCAGTCACTCCGTGTATAGTACAGCGACATCCAGCTTGGCTGAAAGCCGAACCGAACTATTTTTTTTTTTTGGGAAAACGCGATCCAGGATTATTAAAACGAAGTCGTAATAAGGAGTTAACTTCATAGTAGTTACAGAATGATGCCGTATAACCAATAACATTCTTAATGTTGAAATTGTCGTTGGTTTTATATAGCATTAGCTTCACTCGCGTTAAATTCGGGGTAACACAGTTCCCCTTTCTTGATTTGCAGGTACTGCTACCAGTAGCTTTTGCCCTTGCGCCTTATTTATTGTAATAGTAAAGCCAAGTTTTCCTATGTTCTTCCACATTTCTAACTTTGAAAAAAAATTGTCTATGTCCGTCTTCAGGGTCCCAACTATCTCTGTTACAAAATTCATCGAAATCGGTTCTGCCCTTTAGGTGTGAAGACGTAACAAACAAACAAACTCATTTTCGCTTTTATAATATTAGTAAGAATTTACCTATGTTGTGATATTAATTAGCTAATCTCATACAAACTACTTAGTCGTTAAAATGTTACTATTTAGTCGTTTTTTTTTTCATCAGGAAAGTCTGTAGCATCCAGGAAATCTGAAATCATGCTCGGTTGATGGCAATAGGGTCACCCCCTATTATACTACATGGGATTTAAACGAAGTGGTTGACTGATCGGAACGCCTATTCCTTACCCTACGGGGATCACAGGTGATGATGTTGTACATTTTAATATGAAGAAATCCTGAGACAGACAGACAGAAGAAAGGAAATACATGTCTATCTGAGAGCATAGACTAAGACATGATAAAGACGAGCGTTTGGCATCTCTAGAAGACCATGAAAAAAATATTATTAACACAAAACGACCTAAATTTTCATTTTGTACCAGTGCATTTTTCACTTCTGTAAGTATCATTGTATGTGCTTTTAGAATGACACTGTCAAATGCCCTCTCATCATATCGCACACCAAGATCTAACATAGGACAACTTAAAAAAAATGTATTTTTCAACAGACGAATAAAACGTAATACTGTTTGTATTAGAAGTTATGTACATTATATTTATTTTACATCCTAAATAGGTTGTAAAATGACACTGATCACCGAGCATCCGAATACAAGTGTAGCTAAAAAATTACGATTTTTGAGTTGTCACCATTTAGATCCAGGTGTGCGATATGCGTCAAAATGTAACACGAAGATGCGACTTTGAGTAATTACTAAAGTTCACAAGCCCGCAAAAGGCGTCTATAGTATTCCCCTAACATTACGTAAAATCTGTAGTAAAATGAACGTGACTAGAAAGGTAATATCCACATAGCTTTAAGTGTTTGTTTACTACTTCTAAAACTCAGAGATAAACAGCAATAAAGTTGGTAGGGGGTCAAAAATGATTTGTCACATCATGTATGCTGCAGAAAAGGAACCAAAATATTAACATTTTACTTTGACATGCCCTAATGAATTACGATTGTAAAAATCAGGGACTATGTCACTGCAGGGACCATGGCCGATCTAGCACAAGGCATCTTATCTAAAGATCGATATAGAACGAGCACCAAACTAGATAGTTTGTAAAATTTCCTGCAGTTCATTTGTATTGTAAGTATGTTACGTAATATAAAAAAACAAAAGCCTGAGAGTTTCCTGAAAGCACCGAATAAGCACTCATACAGTTTTCAAAATATGTAAATATGTTTGTTTATTAATATTTCGAATCATCATCACCAAAATACATCACTCTCACCACCAGGACTTTCTTTAAATGAAAATAAATAGTTTGCCAAGTATGAAAGCGATTGAGATTCACAGCACGCTCGAAGACCGCGTGCCTTGCCGTCCAAAGGATCACGGTATAAAAACCAAGCCCATTGAAAAATTAAATCATTGTTGCTCCATTAACCGGCCGGGCCGAACGTTTAATTAATCAAGTCTAATGACAAAGTGAAAAAAAACAAAATGAAGTGTTTGTGTTTCATCCTGGCTTCCATCGCCCTCGTACGCGGTTACAGCATCAAGGACAATGAGATTCAAATGGCGCGGTTAGGAACAAGTGATGATTTGCTAAAGAGTGTGATCAGTGATTGTTTTGAAGCTGAAGCACCCATGACATGCCTCAAAGTGAAAGTTCTCTCGTTCCTGGACACCAAACTTGGAGTGAGCTCGGAATCTGCAAGGGCTTTCGACGACAAGAACATTGACAAAGTGATCTTCGACCGCGTCGGCCGGTACTTAAGCAACCATGAAGTCAGGTTCCAGATGCCTGAGTTCCTGTTCGACAGTGCCGAGGTTTCCTACAGAGCTGACAGGGGTTTGGATGTGGAATTCCCTGAGACTGATAGTCAAAACGGTGAAGGTAATGATCGATCAAAAGCAACATTAAGAACATAAAGATTAGACGTCAAACTTAATACATGTTTTTTTTCCAGCTCGAGGCATCTTGAAGAAGAAGCTCCTGCTCCCCGTCCTGCTACTCCTGAAGCTAAAGATGAAGGCTCTGATGCCCATCCTGGTCGCCATCATCGGTATCAAGTCCATAAAGGCACTGATCCTCAGCAAGCTAGCCATCACTCTCGTCCTCGGATTCCTGATCTACAACTTGGTTATGAAGAAAGGAGGTTAGATATCAAAGGATGATATTCTAATCTGTGCCACCGTTTAAATTTCGATGATAAATAATTTCTTGTTTGTTTTGTTGCCAGCCATGCCCATGATGATGATGCCTCCTGCAGATGCCTCTCCCGCACCCCAATACGGTCCCCCGGCCAATCAGTACGGACCTCCTTCAACCTCTGCACCCTCCGCGCCCCAGGATTCGTACGGCCCTGCTTGGGAACCAGCTAGCAGTGGACCTTACGCCAGAGTTTGGGACCCGTCGCAACTCGCCTACAGCTCATATTTCCCTGGTGATTCCAGCTCGTCAGCCGCCTCGAACCAGTCTCCGAGCTACTCCAGCGTGTCTTCAGTATCTCCATCAGCATCAGCATCGTCAACTAACTAAACGAATACTACCTCATGTAAATACGCACGGGAAACGCATTGTACATAGTGTTTTGACGCACGCACCAATGAAACGGCTAGGGTCTAGAAGAGTTATTTATTGACGATTTAATTTATTATTATTTATTGAGAAACAATAAAGAAACTGTCGTTTTAGTGATCGTTGATTATTTACCAACCTTTTCAACATATACAGTAACAAAACTTAAAGCACAAAATCTGAGATGGGAAGCCCAAAATCTGGGTCGTATTTCCAAAAAAGGCAAGTGAAATCCTTCCTATTGAACCATAAAAATTCCCTAGGGCTTTAATAGCATTAGCCCCTTATAAATCTAAGCATATGAATGTGAATGCATTCCTATAAACTTTCACCGATAGCCATTACTTATATTAAACAATGCAATGATACTGTCCTGATTTTCCTGACATGCTTATGACGGGCAGGTCAATCGTATTCGGGACAGTTGACCTGGTTGGTTGGTAGTTTGGTTCAATAGGGACCTATGTGTTCAATTTATAATATTAGAAAAGTGTGAGACGGTACGTAATAGCCGACAAAAAGAATCAAGCAACTGAATTTTGTGGTCATCCTAGTTACTGTTTCAAAACTGATAAACCTTTACGAAAGACAGCTTGAAGCCTAAATAACTCGGTCGACTAATGGGCTAATAGTAGAACTATTGACCTGTCATAACTTATGATATCTACGGGAGTCCTCTACTCAGAAGTACATAATATACCTAGATTACTTTTCGACAACGTGCAAGTTTTCCAACGACGTTTTCACTGATCGCTTACAATCTTCCTACCCTTCTCTCATTATTATTAGGGGCCAGCGCAACACTCTTTTTCTTCCCTCTTAACAGCCACGTTATAATTCAATCTTTTTAACCGATCTTAAAAAACGGAGGAGTTTCTCAATTATTCTGTTTTTTTTACTTTGTACGTTACGCGATTTTTTCGTCGAACGTGGGCTGAATTTTGAAAAAAATTCTTTGTATAATTGAAAGGGAAGTTAACTGTGGTACCTATTTGAATTTTATAAATATTGCTTGGGTTATTTATAACTTATTTTCTCTTCTCATGTGTATGGACGGTATGCCAATATCTCCTATTATAGTAGCAGTAAAAAATGTAGAAGAACTCGATAAGAATTTGTATGAGATACCATTATACCACAACTAAAAGGCTGAAATAAAATCATTTTAGCCAAAAAAGATGGAAAATAAATTTACTTCGGGAAGTCGATAAAAATAATCTATGAATCAAACAAGTCACAGACTGATTTTTACTGACTAAAACCCAGTCATGTTCCATTTTTGTCGTTTGTATTCCGGGGCCGCGGTATCTCTTTCGAACAACCCGTAACCTCGGAAAACGGACCCTGACAGATGTATTTAGGAAGTGTTTCTACTGGACCTTCCCAATTTAGCTTTACTATACTTTACAATAAGAGTGGGTTCATTATAGTACGCACAGGATGATCGGAGTGATCGCAAGTCAACACCTCGTGTCCTTACTTAGTGGCTAAAACTTTCGCTTATGTAAAGAGCCCGGTAATGTAGGTACCTACATTACCGGGGTTCAGACAGATTTGTAGCTACTTTTGTACCTAAGCCAAGTGATTATTCTAATGCGAATACGTTTATTTAACGAAACTAGCGGTAAAATAATGATAATAAGAAATTTATACTTTGTTTTATTTTCTTAAAAAAATATTTTATTTTAAAAAGTAAAAAAATTTAACTAAATGTCTAGAAAAATGGGCGCATAAGATAACAGTAAGAGAACTTCTTTTCTTTATTTCCTGCCTCGTTGGTCTAGTGGTGGCAATAAGAACGACTGCTGACCGCAAATCTTAGGTTCGATTCCTGGGTCGTGCAAAGTGTTATTGGGTTTACCCATTATAAGTTTCTCAGTAGCAATCACGGAGTCTGCATTTGTGCCCGGTTGACGATAATAGGCTAGCCCCTTATTATGAGGGGTACCTACTATTCGGTACACCTCTGGCTATCCCTTTGACGAATTCAGGCGTGATGTTATATTAAAACAATATCTTCATAGACAACAAAAACAGGGGTTTTCTACAAAGGTGAAAAAAAATGCGCAATTTCAATAATCATTTTTCTTTATTTCATATTCATTTTTAATAACTCGATTAGTACATTTTCAGGTGAAGATTGGAAGTGAGAGAGTTTTATTTTATTTTAGTACACAAACGTGTGCAAAAGTGGAAAAATAGGTAGGTACGGGGTACAAAGATTGTATTAAGTTCGTAGTATTATTGTCACAAATGTATGGTTTCCGTTACTAGTTAACTTCTATAAATTCATAGTTTTTATTTTCTTGAGGGAATCTAAATATAAGTATTGATATAAAAGGGGAAGGTTCTGAAATAGTAGTTTTTTTGTTGTATTAAGTATAACAACGGTCTTTTATGTTTTTGATATAAAAGGCATTTATATTATAGGTACCTACATAGGTATTCATATACTTAGTACTAAATACATATATTGTACCTAAGTAAGAGTGTAATAAATTCACAATAATGTGGTTTAGGTACATCATATATCTAACTGTTTTGTATGAATAGACAAAGTGAATTTTCCTAAATGGTAAAATCCGAAACGATGACAAATGGCGAGTCTCAAGCTCAATTTAAAACAAAAGCAACATTCCGTCATTGGATTTTTGAAAAACGAATATTCTTATCCAGAAATCAAAACCGTTATTTTAAATAATTTCAGTTCGAACGCATGATCGAACTGAAATTATTTAAATGTAGATATTTATTACACTATAACTTACGAAAAATTTGGATTTTCACTATCAATGGCGGGCACGAGTACGAAAGTTTAAGAAATAGTCGCGCATATACTACAGTGGGTATATAAACATGGTACAAATGCACTAGATATATACAAGGACGCTACATACAATAGTTACATAGAACCTTATCTTAATAGAAGGGTAAAAAGTACTTACTAATCGAATATATAAACACAATGTTTTTTGTACTTATAAAACAGGTGAATCATGAAGATTGGAAATGGCTAACTGTTCAGATGACAAATTAAGACGAAACTTACCTACATATTTTTTCATAAAAACTTTAATACTTATGTTTTTATACACATTCTTCATATTTTAAGAAGAATAAGAATTCTGATTAATCAAATGTACCTATATTCTATAGAATAGTTTGGAAAGCATATTAAGTAAACTCAATTATACACTTAGGCATTCAGGCGGGCTACAATAATTTCTTATAGCACTATTGAGTTAATTTCATGTCAGTGTAGGAATAGTGTCTACCTTTTTCCCATACTGGAAGGATATTCAAACAATTCTGATTGAAATGCAGCAAGATAAACCAGAATTCTGAAAGACAGATCTCAATTATGTAGCCAGTAGTTTGTAATTTTCATGATGCAGACTAACAGTATACGGGCAATATTTTAAAAATATAATAATAAATTCGCGCCGATAAATAATGAAATTTAAGATGGCGGCCAAACAATCTTCGTTTTGGTAAATCAAAATCACCATGACCATGACTTTTTATTCGCACTGAGTAGTTTTAAAAATAGAAAACACGCTTTATCGGCATTTTCTTTTTTTCTAATTTCTTCTGCCATGCTTGTTTGTTTTTTTTTTACTAACAGTTCTGGCTTGATAACAGAGAACATTCATTTAGGTACAGACGCCTGCAGGTCAAGCTACCCGAAACTGTCAATTTTTCCCAATGAATCTTGAACCTTATACTTTAGAAATAAAGTCGAAAATCTATCAAAGAAATTTGACAGATTGTAGTAGCTTGATGTGCAGGCGTGACAGGCGTCTGTACCTAAGTAAATGTGTTTCCACTTTTCAGTGACGTGAACAGAATAAATAAATACATAGGTACCTACTAAAACAATAAGAAATATACATAGTTAAACACATAATAATATATTTTCATCTGAACAGTACTAAAATGCATGTGATATCTACAATGGGTAGGTTAAAGCTATTATTTCACAGCCTTCGACTAAGAGGTGCTTCATAAGGTACTCTTAATAAAGTGAACAGCCAGAAGAAAATATTACAATAGGTACATAGTTTTTATACATAGGCATATATTATAACTATAATAACCCGGTTTGATGGTTTTTAATGTCATTCCAATGTGGGAAAGAGACAGAGCTATAAAGGACGCGTAGCGCTGTCTCTTCCCCACACGGGAATACGATTACAGATTACACGTATTTTTTAGGTATTTTTGCAATTAGCAGGTCAATTTTGGGTTGTGTATTGATAAAAATATAAATTGCGACTATAAGAAATGTCTTTACAAAATTATAATAATTAAAACTACTAATACAACACTACGTTCATTGTACCCCAATAATAACAATTTCATGAAATACCCACAGGGCAAAAGAACTTGAGAGGGATTTATGGATGATTTTAATGATTATAATTCAATAAACCCATATTTTAAAAGGTCACAATTTATATTTTAATCAACATACTAAGTGATATTGACCTGCAAAATGCAAAGAACGTAGAAAGTTTTGAATGTCGCAGGCTACTCGGTTGCTTTCAACTTAACTGTACGACCGTAGTCTTATTTCAAGGAACACCAGTTACTATCTAAGGTGGAGGTTCACCAACTACCTTCTAACTTTGCCGAAAAGTTTTCATACTCTATTTTCCTGGACTGACGTTTCAAATAAATAAGGCAAACGGATTTTACACAGATAATAAATATTTCTGAATGTTAAGTATTTTAATAATACGATTATTTTGCAAGTATCTACTTTAGTTTAGATTAGTGATAGGATGTCGAAGATGGGTTAGATATAGAAAGTCAAGTGGAAGTATTACAAGTGCAAGATATAGCAATTTATTTTAATTCAGCGCTTCTATTGTATAGTAGGGACAAAAGATGTTGGAAGTTGTCCATTTTCTCTTAAAATGAAGACGATCCCTGAACGAATGACTAACTAAAAGCATGCTGTTTGTTTTTTAACTTATCGGATCTTAAGCCGAGCATTGATAATCTATATTACAGTGAACTTTTATTCAGACATGAGTTAGTGTGTGGGTTGGAGAAAATGAGCATTAGAGTATCTTCAGTGGTACTTATCAAAAACCAACATCTTTTGCCTACTATACATATAAGCAGAAGTGACAAAATCAGCTCTAACATTTAATAATAATATATTTTCATGTTCTTTAATATCTACTATTAAATATTTCTCTGGTAACTTTCTCCTAAGTCTATATTTATGGCAATTTTTAATAATTCACTTTATTGTCATCAGATTATTTTGAAATAAAAAATATTCACATTAATAAAGCTGTCTGATCAGCAGACAGTGCTGCTAGATTTGAAGAGTGGCCATAGTCGGAACTAACGCAGCCATTACTTTTTCAATACAGATGTTTCTACATTTTTTTACCAATAGTGTCCTTACAATGCCAATGTCTCCTCGAAGAACCACGCAACTATTAAAGAAAAATTAACCGCCAAATGTCGGAAACCCTATTATTAAAACATAATATCAAATATATAGTACATTACTGCCGCGGTCTATAATGACTACTTTGCTGGTCGCGCTGATGATGGCCGACAGCGCAGCGTAGCGCAGCTCCAGGCCGACACAGCGCGGTCAGCGTGCAGCACTTGATGGACGAGCTGAGATAAAGGCCGAGACCGTAGGTCGAGGCCTTTACAGCGAGGACAGCAAGGGCTGCAATGATGGCCAAGCTGAAAGGCCTAGAGCGTAGCTAGGCTAGCTCGAGGCAATCATAGCGTGACCAGCGTAGCAGTCATTGTGGGCCAAGGTTTGTATAGTGCTTTACTCAAAAATGCAAGTACCTAATCTAAATAAAACCAGCAAGTAATTTAAATTAAAAGTATATTAATTAACTAGAATTTTAATTAAAATGACAATTATGAAAAGTACAGTTACTAAAATTCAACACCGACTTTCCCAATAGCGGTCGGCAAAACATTGCCGGCCTGTTAGAGCGGCCGGCAAAACATTGCCGGCCTGTTAGAGCGGCCAGCAAAACATTGCCGGCCGCTCCTTGAAACAGAACGGCAAGGTCGACTTTGCTCAAACAAGGTTGTCAAAATAATGACAACATTACATGCATTTTTGAGTAAAATTATTTTTTACTTTTCATGGTAACTTGGTTGATGATTTTAGGCTGATGACAGCTTTATTATTGTTCATAATACATATGTAAGATAAACTGGACTTTTGCACACTAACAATACGATTCTTTATTCCACAAATAAATATTCCTGTTTTTGTAGGGAAAATAATATTCTTCACTTACTCTACGCGGCGATAAACCAATGGAAGATGTTTAAGGCACCAGGGTATACACCACCAATCTAAGGGTTACTCCTTTATAAAATATGATTTGCAGTCTCGCAATACTTTTCTTGGCTCCACTCAAACCAAGCGATGTGCTTTGGATGCTGAACTTTATGCGGTAGGTAATAAGGGTTATTTAAAAATAAAGAACTATCTATAAAAAATTAACCGCAGTACAAAATAATTTCGCGCGGATTTCACAACAAGTTTGATCTCTTTAGATCGCATGCGGGCACCGCAACGAAAAGAATACCGGAATAACCAATATATTCTATCAGACCTTTCAAAATACGGAGACAAATTTATCGAGTAAGCACACAGAGAGCTTCAGAGAGCCTTGTCCAAGAGATAATATAGACATAAATGACGTAATTCGTGTCCGTTATGCTAGCGTACCCCAGAGCTAGATCGAGTTGGTTACTATGCCAATAAACTCTGTGTAAATACTGCCTAATTAGTGTAAAAATAAAAAAAACTCTTCCTCTTTAGTCTAGGAGATAAACACCACTTTCAATGGGTACGCTAGCGTCACGATCAAGCTAGCGTACCCATGGCCGTACTCGAAAACGGCTAATTGAAAAGCAACAGAGTTTACACACAAAAACTCTGTACAAATACTGCTCCCGCTATGCAAAATTTCATAACGATTACTCTTGTAGGAACGGAGATATTGCACAAGACTTTTCAATGACCTTCAAAGCGGGCGTTATGGCAGCGTACACATCATAGTTCTTATAGAAACGGAACTTTTTTTAAAATAAATGCTATATGTATAAATAGTGTGTGAAATTCTGACTCTATTAGTGTAAATACTTTATGCGAATTCGCAGTGAAATAATCAAAACATTTATGTTAAGTTCTAGGAACAAATGTATTGACGTACAGTTGCGAACAAAATGAATTAGTAGGTAGTGAAATTATAAAGCGTTGGATAAATAAATAAATATAGCGTTATTTTCTAATATAAGTTTGGTAGGTGTGGTTTTAATGTAGGTAAACTGTTATTATTCTAACGGTACATAACGTGATTATATTGTGATTTTTAATATACGTACTTATTAATGATTGTACAATTGTTATTACCTGTAAATATTATCTAAGACTGATTGTTACAAATAAATATGTTAAATTATAACCTGTTATGTTGTAGGTATTCTAATATATATGTCCATATTATAATAAAACTGTAATAATATGGTTATACTGTAAAAGAACATAATAATTGTTTTTGGCAAAATGAATGTTATTTTTCTGATAAAACTATTTATTTGATTTTTTCCAATTGTTTCATTTTCAGTGAGAACTATATCTACCAATTAATGAAGTGAATATCCTCCTAGTTCAGTATTTCATCACGTTTGAGTTTTACTACTGTATTAAAAAAAAATGTTAAATAACTTTTGAGCATATCTGTACCTGTACTATGAACAGAAATTAACATAGATTTTTTATATATTCCAGTGCGAATTCGCATAAAGTATTTACACTAATAGAGTCAGAATTTCACACACTATTTATACATATAGCATTTATTTTAAAAAAAGTTCCGTTTCTATAAGAACTATGATGTGTACGCTGCCATAACGCCCGCTTTGAAGGTCATTGAAAAGTCTTGTGCAATATCTCCGTTCCTACAAGAGTAATCGTTATGAAATTTTGCATAGCGGGAGCAGTATTTGTACAGAGTTTTTGTGTGTAAACTCTGTTGCTTTTCAATTAGCCGTTTTCGAGTACGGCCATGGGTACGCTAGCTTGATCGTGACGCTAGCGTACCCATTGAAAGTGGTGTTTATCTCCTAGACTAAAGAGGAAGAGTTTTTTTTATTTTTACACTAATTAGGCAGTATTTACACAGAGTTTATTGGCATAGTAACCAACTCGATCTAGCTCTGGGGTACGCTAGCATAACGGACACACGTAATTCGCATGGTAACGGATCGCACGACGCGACACCGCATCAATGCTTTGATAAGTGTACTCACAGGAATAGGTAGTACTGGTCTGGTCGCCAAGATCTTCCAAATATCGGAGACTTGCTTCGCCTTGTGTCAGCCGTTTCGAAAACAAAATGTTCAACCTCCTTGGTTAAATACTTTTTGTACTTATTTTAGGAAAACTTAGGAAACTGTGTATCAATTCGACAATTACATCCTTGATTTGATACACAATTCACTAAGATAATACGACAAATCCTCCGTGAAACCACATTTCACTGAACGAATCGAAACTACTTCTTAACGATATTATTATGAATGTGTATATTATAGTACCTATATAATATACCTAACTATGTAAAAAGGGTAAGGTGAAAATAAAATAAAAAACGTAAAATTTAAAAAATAACAGTTTACTTTCAAATAAATAGGACTACAACTGTCAGGAATGAAAACTTAAAATCAGGTTAAATACGCCAACTTTTATGATCGGTCAGAAGTAAAAGTTAAGATATTTTTTGAGACAAACCCGCCGCACTATTCCTAACCATTGCGACACTCAAAATCTTAGTCTTATCTTACTTATTTAATGGCGTTTGTGGAAGGAGACACCACAATTTTGCCAATATCACGTAGGTACTATGGTAGACAAAATCAAATTAAAAAAACCATTTAAAAGTCAGAATAAACAGTGGTAAAGCGCTGGCGATGAAACTCGGCGATTCCTTGACAGACAACTTCTGTTTCCAAAACGTATCTGTCTATAAACCTGTCTGTCCTGCAACGAAATTAAACATGAAAGAACTCAAAAAGAGAATTCACATAATATCCACTTTCTAAGTTAACTTATGATCAGTTCTTCCTTGGGATCAGTCTAATTTGACTAAAATCCAGCAACAAAGTAAATCTTTAAAACTGAATAGCGATCGTATCGCATATACGCGTTTCTGATCATACTAGGTTATGATTCATTCGTTCTGATAGATATCTTATAAACAGATTCTCTACAATGTTTTGGTTTGTTATGATACGCCTAAAATTCTGAACGACCATAAAGTTTGGCTAGAAAAGTTTTGTTCTTTAGACTATGAATTATTTGGCTTGCAATAATGAACACAAAAAGTCAAAAATAATATCAGCGTCGAGACTTAAAACTCCTAGTATATTTACTTAAACTGTATAGTGTAAAATAATGATCATTGTTCAATACAACCTGATATAGATTACTGGTTGTTTGTTTATCTATGGGCATTTTTTGTTTTGTGGTTTTTTTCTTCTTGTTTTGGTTCCTTTTCATTCGAGACCACAAACCAGCCAGTAATTTGTGTGTTAAAATATGTTGTATTGAACACTCATTGTTATAATTTAACAAATAACTTGTCAAATGCATCACATACATTCGTTAAAACCTAGCAATGTTGAAAAACCACGAGGAGTCTTATAATTATCTAAAATCAAAAGATTGTTAGTGTTTCAGTCTGTAAAACATACATAATTATAATTGTTAGGATTTCCCTATAATAATATGATGTGAATGACATTTTGCGAAAACCACAATAATTACTCTCTCAAACGAGGAAGTTTTAGCAGAAAACCTACTTTAACTTTACACACACTCAAAAGCATAAATTATAAAATTGTCATTTGATCTTTTTTTATATAAAAACAGGCACAAGAATTAACAACCTACCATTTTATTATAATACAAATGTTATCATGGCGTCTTGTTTAAAAATTTTGTGCATAGACAAAAAGTCGATTCAAATCAAATACTAAACTTAATTTTAGTCAAAATTTTACAAGCACTTTGGATTAGTATTTAGTCACATAAATAAAAGAACACATTACTTGAACATCAAATTAGGCGTGTTACCATAACGTCTTATAGCAGGATTGTAATATACTGCTTTAAGATGTCACGTTAACCCCGCCGGTCAAGTTTAACATACAGTCGGGTTACCATGACATCTTATAGCAGTACTTATTCCTGTGTGAGAAAGAGTTGGTGCTAGACACCCTGTATAGCTCTGTCTCTTTCCCTCAGTGGAATACGTTCTGTTTTAAGACATCATGGTAGGGTAGCAGTTCACCTACTAGTTCTTAAAATATAGGGGCAAGTTCATCACCGTTTATGAGCCTCAATATTTAGTAAGATATACATAACATTACTAACAGCAACTTAAAGTAATACAGTACAGTAATAACGCTAACAAATATTTAATAACTTCATACATCTTTATCTGCATTGTACTATGTATTAAATATACTTTATGCACTTAAAAACTTTAACTTTACATATATAAATTTATATAGCATACTTTATGTAATTTATGTTTATATATTAGTAACTTTAGTGGAAATATTTAGATATTATCATGTCATAAAGTGTTCATTTTGTTGCCTTTCAAGAAAATTTGCATTAAAACAATTCCGTTGGTAAGAGATTTTTATCTTATGGTCGAATATTGTTTGTATTCTGACTTGACAGTAAAATAGTCACAAGGCGGTAGATGGTGAATGTCTTACTCTATAATATAATATTCTAATTCCATAATTACCCCATATACATGTCAAATACCTCTGTGGGTTGAATAGTCAACTGTTATTAGAGAATCAAACAATTCATATTACTCTTAATAAGCACCAAAACAACTTATATTGTAGTTCGTGATATTTGATTATTCGAAATCAACTCAAAATGATAAGATATTAAAGTTCGAGGCAAATTAAATATTTGGTTTCAACTTAACTTGCTAACATTACTTACAACTGAGATGAGAGAACTAGTAAATGCATTATTATTTTTACAACAGACATGAAACTTTAAGCAAGCAAGTAGCTTGCATCAAATTGTGCTAGTTACTTGAATGTGTATCTGTTTTAAAGCAATACCCCACAAAATCAAGGTATTTCCACACTTATAGCAAATAAATAAGACACAAACTAACAAAAAAACTGATAAAACTATTAGTTTTTGGCAAACTGTATCTCATATCTCCTTAATTACTGAATCAACAACCTACTACTTAACATAAAAATGATATAACTTGCATATAATATAATATATATATAGCTACAGAACACATTTTGTCAAATGTCACAATCCTTTTATCACTATTATCCAGGCTCCTTTCTCGTAACACGCACTGGACCGCCAACTTTTAAAACGTCACATACATTTATGATATATATAATCTCTTTTCTCTTATGATCTTGTCACTAATACTTAAGCTAGGCATCCATAGACCGGCCGGGAAGGGTATTAACAAGATTCAATCACGTCTTTCGTCGATTCTGAATGTGCGGAGACTTCTTGCGTTGCACTGAGGTCTGCATGGTGGATAAAGGTCCTAACCCCCATAAATTCTCAGATGCTAGTATCCTGGCCGTAGGAATTTAATAGGATGCTATGCTATGAGTCCCAACCCGCTTGCCATAAGCTTATCACTACTACACAAAGTCTCTGCACAGTTTTGTTTGACATACACATCAGTTGTCGGCATTTCAGTGTCCCAACCGGCGTGTGAGCACGTCCCAGGCCGTGGAGACGTAGTGCAGTGACCGCTAGGCGCTCCGCCACAGCGCCGCCTCCACGATGAGCGGGCACAGCCGCGTGAACGTGATGCCCACCACCAGCCCCGTCACCAGCACGGCGCCGCCCAGCATGCCGGCTGTGCTCGCGTTCTCCGGAGCTACCGTGCTGGGGAATAGAAGACGACAATTAGTATGTTTCGTTTTAAAACACCATTTATTTCAGGTTATAAACACCCATACAACCTAAATACACATACTATAATATTAATGTTATGTTAGCGTATAACTTATATACCAAAGTCGTTAAGATAATACGACAATAAATTAAACTACGCATACCATCAGTCTACCTACAAAAAATCATTTGAATATATCCAGTCGTTTTTTCACAGGATTTTTTTTTACATTTTTAAAGTACTGACAGGTAAACGACCGGCGACCCGCACTCATGAAAGGTGCCCAATACGGTATTACATCCATTTTTAAAAAGTATCTCATTTTGATCCTAGGGTCCTAGTAAACCAATCAATAAGTGCCATAAAACTGCATTTCAATTTTAAATTTTCTATTTTCGCGCGTAAAATCACAAAAAAGCTTGACGCCATGTCACTCTGTGGTCATGACGTCAGTTGGTCATGTAAATAAATGCGCTGTTGTCTTTCTGTTTAGTTATATTTTTCACTATAGTTTATGGTATTATTATATGGTAGTATTTATTTCTTCCATGGTATTATTACTATTATTTCAATAAAAAATTAAAATGTAAAGTTTTATAATACAAAAATAGTAATAGTTGCTCAGTAGACAGTTGTCACTTTTTGTTTACATGACCATATGACGTAATAATCATGGCGGACACTGTTTCGCTTAGTAAAACAACAGACTAAAAAAAGTGAAAACTTTGAAATCAATTTTAAAATTTATTTAGTTTTTTTATTAACTAAATTTAACATTTTCCGACTGCTTGTTGCCTAAGCTATCTGAATTGTATATTTTTAGAATTTCTTTCATAAGTAAAATACCCTATTATTTGGTTAAAAAATCTGTGATTCCGTGCTTATACAGAGAATGAATAATAATGGCGCCAAAAGATCAAGTCGCTACAGTCGCTATTGCTACACTCACAGGTTCGTAACCTATTTATAAAGCTTGTTCCATTTTGCTTCCACTTGTTGTTAGGGTTCCGTAGTCAACTAGGAACCCTTATAATTTCGCCATGTCTGTCTGTCCGTCCGTCCGTCCGTCCGTCCTCGCTTAATCTCTGTGACCGTTAGCACTAGAAAGCTGAAATTTGGTACCAATATGTATATCAATCACGCCGACAAAGTGGTAAAATAAAAATTGGAAAAAAATGTTTTATTAGGGTAGCCACCCTATATGTAAAGTGGGAAGTGATTTTTTTTTTAATTTCAACCCTAACGTGTGATATATTGTTGGAAAGGTATTTAAAAATGAATAGGGGTTTACTAAAATCATTTTTTGATAACGTCAATAATTTGGGAAATAATCGCTCCAAAAGTAAAAAACAATGTGTCCCCCCCCCTCTAACTTTTGAACCATAAGTTTAAAAAATATGAAAAAAATCTGAAAAGTAGAACTTTATAAGGACTTTCTATGAAAATTGTTTTGAACTTGATTGACACAACAGTTTTTGTACAAAAAAGACAAAAAGTTTTACAAAATAATTTCTGGACTAAGTTTGTAGTATAATCGTATATGCAAGCATTTTTTTGTAACTTTATTTACATATTTTATTATCCTGGACGTATTTTTTTTCAAACAAAAAAAGAATAATTGAAATCGGTTCTCGCAATCCAAAATTACTACCGAAATTGCACGCCTTTGTATTAATTAGTAACCCAATTCCCCGAGATATGGCGCTTTAAGTACTTATTACATTGGATCGGGTATTACCCAATTGTTCGGTTGGCCTCATAACTGGGAACACTTATTGTGACGGACGGGAAACTACGGAACCCTACACTGAGCGTGGCCCGACACGCTCTTGGCCGGTTTTTTTTTTTTGATAGTTTAGAATTTATTAACTAGTATTGTCAATGATTTTCATTTATAGTCGTGTTATCATAACCACTTTGTTTTACATAATATCCTTACTAATATTATAAAAGCGAAAGTGAGTTTGTTTGTTACCTCTTCACGCTTTAATGGCTGAACCGATTTGGATGAATTTTGATACAGAGATAGTAGGGAACCAGGAGACGGACACAGGCTATTTTTTAAAAAAGAGTGTGATATGAGGGAAGAAACGGGAAAACTTAGCGTTGCTATTACAAATCAATAAGGCGCTACCGAATTTAACGCGAGCGAAGCCGCGGGCAAA
Source organism: Ochropleura leucogaster (assembly GCA_958449745.1). Classification (NCBI taxonomy): domain Eukaryota; kingdom Metazoa; phylum Arthropoda; class Insecta; order Lepidoptera; family Noctuidae; genus Ochropleura; species Ochropleura leucogaster. The sequence continues at coordinate 5,034,056 of OY288223.1, read as the reverse complement.
AACTAGTAACTTATAATGTGAGTAGCACTTGACTTCCAGGGACAGACCCTCTTATTGTGAGAATGAGTAGGATATAAGACATCAGAATTGTGAGTTCTCTATTAACTAAGACTGATTAGTTACAAGACATTCCCGTTAGCTTCGCTATATTTTCCTACAATAATGGCCATTTTGAATAATGGGTTTCTAATATTAAGAATGTAGCAAAACACAATACACACATTTAAGTTTAATAAATGCATGTTACTTTGTAATGCGTTACTGTACCCACTTAAAAAAGTAAGAAACATATATTATGTAACCTCTGTTGCGTAGTGGGTGATAGAAAAATATTCGTATTCGCCTCGATTGCATTATATTTGTCGTATCGTTGATAACTTGGCACATCATATTCGAATTTTCGCACCAGATTATTCTCGCCTCTTGGCGGACGAGAAACGCATGAATGAGACAACGAGGTGGTTTAAAAAATAGCCCATTACGTATAACTTTAATCGTATTGTATAAATAAGCGTCAACATTTTACGTCAACATTTTACGTCAACTTATTTATACTAATAATTAGTATGTTATACTTAATGTAAATTAATTCCAGAGGGTTTTACGTCCGATAAGACTGTGGTTCCATGTAAAATACTTACATCCTATTGCATGCGGTTAAACTGGAAGGCGATTTTAACCTAGTTTGGAAAAGGCTTAGCGGATGATGACATCTTCATCATTTCTCCGGAATCAACCAATGTGTGGTAAACGCCTCCCTCTTCTTCTGCCACTAATCTCGGTTTGTGCATTCATCAGCGTGGATGAGATGACAACATAATAAAGATTCATGACCTGCCTAGCCTTTTCCCAACTATATTAGTATCAGCTTCGACGCTAACCGAATGCAGCTGAATACCAGTATTTTACGTGAAGCAACTGCTGACGTCCACAACCCAGTTAGCACTGCGTAATACGATACCACTTGGTAAAACTGGTTGTCAGACTTTCGGGACACTAACCCCCGAATACTGAAACGTCACTCAAAATGTGAGGGCTGCTTAACATTTGAGCAGCTCTTAAACTTTAGATTTTGTATGGTCAAACGTCACTTCTGAGTCTCTGTTAAATTTAAGTGGGACTTAAATTTTGAGTGACGTTTCAGTATTCGGGGGTTAGTATCTATAACGACGGTCAAAGATCTCCAAATGACAACCGGTACCAACGGCTTGACGTGACCAACCTAGGCAAGCGCGACATACCGGATCCTGCTCATAGTAGTAAAGTACATAAGAAAGATAATTTAATCAATCTATTCATCTACTCACCCTCCAATATACATCATAGCGAGCGAGCTCCCGTGTCCGGAACTCCAGCCGAGCAGAGCTGAAGCGATCCAGAACACGTAGTCGTTGGTCACCAGCACGGGGATCGTGCGGTCCAAGGGCTTGTAGTTGCAGAACAGGAAGAACGGGATGAAGAGCAGACGGGCTGTCGTGAAGATGAAGAGCCAACGGGGGCCCGGCTGGAAGAGGAGAGGAGCTTTTTCAGTAGCTGTTTTTGTCTGCTTTTAGCTTGCATTTTATGATTTTAATACAATTATAACAAATTATTATGCATACTTAATAAAGCTACTACTAGTTTTTGCCCGCGGTTACGCTCACGTTAAATTTGGGGTAACACAGTTTCCATTTCCTGATTTCCAGGTACCTTCTACCTGTAGTTTTTGCCGTTTCGCCTTATTTATTGTAATAGCAAAGCTAAGTTTTCCCTTTTCTTTCTTCTTTCTCCCTCATTTGTATTTTTTTTTAAATAATCTATCTCTGTATCAAAATTCATCACAATCGGTTTAGCCGTTTATGCGTGAAGACGTAACAAACAAACAAACTCACTTTCGCTTTTATAATGTTACTAAGGATTTTTTATTTTTCTCTGCTTGTCTTTGACACAACCTCTAATACATGGAACTTGAAACATAACTGTTGAAATGTCTTACTGAGTAAGTACTACTATTAAGTAAATCTTTGACTACCCTACGGGGATTACAGGCGTCATGTTATGTATTTTATTATGAAAAAATGTTTTCTTATCTAGGATAATGAACCTTAATTTATTGCTGTAAGTTCATGGAACGACACTTGAATCCTTACTAATATTATAAAAGCGAAAGTGACTTTGTTTGTTTGTTACCTCTTCACGCTTTAATGGCTTAACCGATTTTGATGAATTTTGGTACAGAGATAGTTGGGAACCAGGAGACGGACATAGGCTAATATTTTTTTGAAAAAAAGTGGGATGTTTGGGAGAAAGAGGGAAGAAAAGGGTAAACCTAGCGTTGCTATTACAAATGAATAAGGCGCAAGGGGAACTGTGTTACCCCGAATTTAACGCGAGCGAAGCCGCGGGCAAAAGCTAGTAAGTTACTAAAAACAATATTAAAAATGTAGCAGAACACAATACACACATTTAAGTTTAATAAATGCATGTTACTTTGTAATGCGTTACTGTACCCACTTAAAAAAGTAAGAAACATATATTATGTAACCTCTGTTGCGTAGTGGGCATACAAAAACTGCGGAAATAGATATAGGTCCGCGATATTTGGGATCCTTTGAAAATGTTGTGTTGAAACCAGTGATATGCAGGACATGTAGCTAAATCTAAAGCTAAGCTGTACATCATCCTAAATAACTCTATGCAAAAATAAATGCAAGACGGCACGGTTGGTGCAGTGGCTGAGCGATCAGCTGCTATCGCGGTTTCGATCCTAGCACGAAACAAATAACTAAATTTATGTTCTACGGGCGACGCGGCAGACTTCGCAAAAGATGGCGGGACTAGCTGGACATAACCAAAGACCGGTGGCCTGTTTTAGCCCTGATCGAAAGAACTAGAAGTCGTGGGGGCCTTTACCCAGAAGTGAAATGATGTGGGCTAACAGTAACAGGTACTTGATGCAGGTCTGTCTTCTGTTTGTGTATGTCAGTTTAAACTTTCGTTAACGCACTCACGATACGTAATCCTTACTAATATTATAAAAGCGAAAGTGAGTTTGTTTGTTTGTTTGTTACCTCTTCACGCTTTAATGGCTAAACCGATTGTGATGAATTTTGGTACATAGATAGTTGGGAACCAGGAGACGGACATAGGCTAATTTTTATTTAAAAAAAGTGGGATGTGAGGGAGAAAGAGGGAAGAAAAGGGAAAACTTAGCGTTGCTATTACAAATCAATAAGGCGCAAGGGGAACTGTGTTACCCCAAATTTAACGCGGGCGAAGCCGCGGGCGAAAGCTAGTAGACGGATAAATTGTAAATGTGGAACAAGGTTTTATAAATTACTATAGCTTCCGCCCGCGACTTCGTCCAGGTGGCATAGTAACTTTGGGTTAACGGTAACTTTAAACAGCGTGATGATCGAAAAAAAAAAATCTCTCTCCTTTTCTTCCCTTTCTCCCCCTATTTAATCTTTAAAAAATAGCCTTTATCCGTCTCCACGGTCCTAACTATCCCTGTACGAAAATCCATCAAAATTTGTTTGGTCATGAAGGCGTGAAGACGTAACAAACAAACAAACTCACTTTTGCTTTTATATTTTTTAGGACTTACAAATTGCCACGTGCTCGCTGTGATGTTCCCGAGGGTGGCTGTTATGTTGAACGTCAAGAAGCACGTGATACGCACAAAGTTGGCGCCCAGGAACCCAGCTGTGTTCGGCAAAATATCTGTGAACAACAAATAAAGACTATTAGATAGATACATGTACACCATACAAATTACAAGTATTAAGGTGTACAACTTGTATAAAGGGTGACACAATTGGCGGTTTTGTCGCTAAAAGCGATCTTTTCAAGACAACCTTTTGGATGGATTAAAGGGAGGTGGAAAGACATTTATAGAAACATGAATAATCATGAAGAGCAAATAAATATTTAGAATTGTTGTTGAAAGAGGGAAGTAGTGCTATTAGTTAGATTTGAGAACCTTTAACTGACAAACTGATTTAATTTGCATAAAATGTAAGGAGTAAATAAGTATACTATGGAGGAAAAAGCTCGAGTTTATGTACTATGTAGCCTATGTAACCCATACCATAATAACGAATACGTTAACGTCTCATTTACCAAAAATCGATTAATTTATTTATTAAACTTTATGTACAGACGCCAGCAGGTTTAGCTACCCAAAACTGTCAATTTTTCCCAATGAATCTTGAACCTAATACTTTAAAAATAAAGTCGAAAATCTATCAAAGAAATCTGACAGATTGTAGTAGCTTGATGTGCAGGCGTCTGTACGCACGAAGGCAGTTCAACCTATTCTAAACTATTATAACCTGCTACCCTACCATGACGTTTTAAAGCAGAACTTATTCCGCTGAGGAAAAGGGACAGAGCTATACAGGGTGTCTAGCACCATCTCTTTCACTCGGTGGAATAAGTTCTGCTTTAAGATGTCATAGTAGGCCTACTGATCTCTCTAAAACTTAAAAAAACTCTCTAGGTTGATGTGCCGCCGTGTGTACAATATTGGTGTAGTACTCGTGGCCAAATGAAAATTGCCGCTCGGGCCGATCTTGAGGTTAATCTGCGTATGTCCAGGTTAGTCTGTAAATGGGTGACCACTCATTACATAAAGTGTTTCCTCCGTGCCTCAGAAAGCATGTTCAGCTGTTGGTCCCGGCTGTCATTTGTAGATCTACATAATGTCAGTCGTTACAGGTAATCAGTGGCTCAAAAGTCTGACAAGCAGTTTTACTAAGAAGTATCGTATTACCCAAGACATTAACACTGGGTTGTGGAGGTCAGATAGGCAGTCGATACATGTAAAATACTAGTATTCAGCTGCATTTGATTAGTCTGGAAACTGACCTCAACATAGTTGAGGTTTTAAATGCGACAAGGTGCACTTATTGCCACAAGGGTTTCTACCAGTCAACCTTCCTTAAAGCTCGAACCGAGTGGCTGCTAATATCTAGCCACGAGCTATTATTAAAAACTGAGAATAATTAGACTTGTTCAGGATATGATATTACAAAGTCCTGCAGTGGTCACTACCCTATTTGCATACAAATATCGTTGTAATTCCTCAGAGGAGATAGGAATATATATTAAGAATGTAGCAAAACACAATACACACATTTAACTTTAATAAATGCATGTTACTTTGTAATGCGTTACTGTACCCACTTAAAAAAGTAAGAAACATATATTATGTAACCTCTGTTGCGTAGTGGGTATACAATACACAACCTGTAACGACTGTCAAAGATCTACAAATGACAGCCGGGACCAACGGCTTAACGTATTTTCCGAGGCACGGAGGAAACTCAGTATGTTACGGGTGGTCACCCATCAAAAACCAACCTAGGCAAGCGCGGCTTAACTAAAGATCGACCCGAGCGGCTGCTATTATTTAGTCACGAGCTCCTCCTCTTCCATGATACGCACCTGATATTACGGACGGGAATACGGCCAGCGTTACGAAGAAGACGATGAACACGTTGTACAGTTGCACGAAGGATTGCTTGAACACCGTGATGCGGGAAGTCTGGTTGACGGCTTTGGAGGAGCCCTGGTCCTCATTGCGTGATTGGTTTAACTGATCGTGGTAGCGGTAAAATTTCTGAAAAAATAAAGGTTTGAAATTACGCATTGATCGGTTATGAAAAAAAACTGGTAAGTCTTCCAGGTTAACCGGATGTAGATCAGTATTTTATATGAAGCGACTACTTATCTGCTGCCAGCAGCCTGAGAGTGGGGAAAAAGACTAAGGACAAATTTTAACATGTTAATCGACATATTGAAATTATAAGTTAAAAAGAAAACGAATAGTTCGACGCAGTTTCGACTCGTGTCGTCCGAACCGAATCGGGACAAATGACTATCACTATATTTCGCTTTTATAACAAGAATATCAAGCTGACCTGATTCCTGACCATCTCAATATCCTTGTAATTAGACAAGGAAGTAACAAATATAATATTGAGTATGTAGCAAAACACAATACACACATTTAAGTTTAATAAATGCATGTTACTTTGTAATGCGTTACTGTACCCACTTAAAAAAGTAAGAAACATATATTATGTAATCTCTGTTGCGTAGTGGGTATACAAAAACTGTTAGTAACTTACATTCATTTATTGACAACTAGCTGGTGCCCGCGGCTTCGCCCGCGTGACGAACAATAAAGTATCCTATGTGTTATTCCAGACTATAATCTACTTCTCTGCCAAATTTCATCAAGATACGTTCAGTAGTTTTTTCGTGAAAGAAGATCGAACATGCACCCATACTCACAAACTCTCGCATTTATAATAATATTATAAATGCGAGAGTTTAATACTATATTATAATATTATTATTAGGATAGGACAACAGCCCATATTGACACACTCTCCCCCATACACATCCCCATACCCCATTTACGTCAAAAGGTTATTATGGGTACACCTCTGCGCAACCCTTCGAAGATTACAAGCATGATGTTTTATCAAACGATACTTACATTCAACGGCAAAGCGAAATATGTATCAATACAGATGAGCAGCACGAACATGCCCCCTATGAAGTAGTAAATGGCGGCCGTCCGCTGGTTTTCAAAGAACACCGACAACCAGTTTAAGCCCACGATGAGTAGACCACAAAGGTTGCTGCCGAGGACCACCGCGCCCGTGTAGCTCGGGGGTAGGCAGGCTGCTACGCCGAACACTGAGTTTTGGAAGATAGCGTTGAAACCTGAAATAATTAAGTTGTTATTTTATTTTTACAAATCTCTGAAGTGTTTTGTTTATAATGGTAAGCTAAATAAAAATAGCCGATCGACCGTTTGGTTAAGCCGCGCTTATCTAGGTTTCAAAATCAAAATATTTTTATTTCACATAGCCCTACATGGGCACTTACAAAACGTCGAGAAAAGATGCACGGTTCGGTTTGGTCGTTTCCTATGGAGAAGAACCGGCATTAAGACGGTCGTTATGAGTAGACAGTATTCCGTGACTCCAACGAAGTCTTACCAAGGGGTATTACCCAGTACTAACTGGTTTGTGGAGGTCAGATAGGCAGTCGCTCCATATAAATATTGCTGCATCCGGTAAGACTGGAAGCCAACCATAACGAAGTTGTGAAAAGGTGAAGTGGATGATGACTGTTTTTTTTTCTCTATGGTCAGTCATCATTTATTTTGGTTTTTAACTTTTGGTAAATGCGACACACTAAGCAATTATCCTTACTAATATTATAAAAGCGAAAGTGAGTTCGTTTGTTTGTTTATTACGTCTTCACGCCTAAATGGTCAAACCGAGTTTGATGAATTTTGGTACGGAGATAGTTGGGACCTTGGAGACGGACAGGCTATTTTTTTATAAAAGGGGGAGAATGAGGGGAGGAAAGGGGAGAGAAAAAAAATTATCATCACTCGTGTTAAATTTTGCTTTAGCCCAAAGTAACTATGCCACGCGGACGAAGTTGCGGGCGAAAGCTAGTAGTACCTATATATTTTTAACCACATCGTTTGAAGGCTCCTTAATATCAGAAAGTCAGAAAGAAAGAAAGAAAGAAAGAAAGATAATTTATTTGTCAAACATGCGTTTACATAAACTGAGTAATCAGACATGCAAGGTATTAAATATTATGTTGTGCTCGTCCATGCTTTGCCAATATCGGCGTACAAATTTTGAATATTTAAAAATTACATGTCATTGCGTATAATTTGAAATTTAATTACAAAATACATAAAAAATAAATGATAATTGATGTCAAGATATTATTGTATAAGTATGTCAAAAATTAAATGAAGTAGATAATTATGTCCAGTTTGTTCATTATTAAGCATTCAAAAAGTATCAATAGTCAATTAATTTAAAAAATTACAACATTAAATTGACATTCTTAATCATGTGTTTTCGAGGTCGGAATATAAAAGTCCTTTTCATTCAAAAAACTTAAAATATTGTAATACGCTTTATTAACTAAAAAACTTCTCAGCTTATTTTTGAGAAGTGACAAGGATAGTTCTCTCCAACTTTTAGGCAATTTATTGTATATCGTGGAAGCCATACAGAATATACTTTTACGCATAAGTGCTGTTCTCGCAGTATGAGAGCATACCCTACAGTTGTCACGCCTGTTACGTGGCACTACTTCATCCAATAGTTTAAATCGGAGTGGATTTGTTTTGACAAACACCGCTACCTCCAAAATATACAGACATGGCAAAGTAAGTATTTTATATTGTTTAAAGTAAGGCACGCAACTATCAGTAGGTTTAATTTTAAAGATTGAGCGAATGCATCTCTTTTGAGCTTTGAACACCGTGTCTTTTTTTGTTGAGTTGCCCCAAAATATGACACCATATCGTAGATGGGATTCTGTCAAACCATAGTAGGCTGTAAGAATTGCCTCCACACTTATTATAGACGACAATGTGTGCAGGGCATAAGCAGATTTACTGAGTTTCTTGCATAAGATTTCGATATGGGTTTCCCAATTCAATTTTTTATCAATGTGTAGCCCTAAAAATTTTGTACTTTCTACCTCTTCTATAGGCTGGTCATTGTAGTGTATATTTAAAGTACTCTTACTGTTGATCCTTTGACTAAAATGTATTAATTTAGTTTTGGTCAGGTTAATTTTTAAGTTATTATCATCCAGCCACTTTACCATAGAATTTATAGAATAATTAATGTCATTTTCATAGGTATCAACATTTTTACAAGGTACCGTTATGGTGCTATCGTCGGCAAATAGTGTCAGAGGTTGAGAGATGCCTTTCGGTAGATCATTTATGTATAATATAAACAAAGGGGGCCCTAGAACACTCCCCTGTGGCACACCAAACAAAACTGTACGTTCTGAGGACTGATATATAATTTCATTTTTACTTTTCATATTAATTTGATTTATATGTGTTATTTGAGTTCTGTTAAGTAAGTAAGATTTAATTAGATTGTTGACATTTCCTCTAATTCCATATACCTCAAGTTTATTTAAGAGTGTATCAAAGTGCACATAGTCAAAGGCTTGTGTCATGTCACAAAATACGCCACAGACTGGTTTCTTTTTATCAACGTTATATGTAACATTATATAAAAAATCATAAATGGCCATATTAATAGTTTTACCAATTCTAAAACCTTTCTGTTCCTCGCATATAATATTATGCTTTTCTATAAATGAATTTAATTGATTATAAATGTATTTTTCAAATATTTTAGAGATGATGGGAATCAGCGATATAGGCCGATAGTTCTCCATTAACTCCCTATAATTTTTCTTAAATAGTGGTTTGACAATAGAAACTTTTAAAGCATCAGGATACACGCCTGCACTAATGCTGAGATTGATGACATGACTCAAGTGAGCGCAGATTTCGTCCGCAACATGTTTTAATATATGAGTAGCAATACCGTCATATCCCACACTGCTTGTATTACGCAGGGTCATTATTATCTTTTTAATGTCATCTGGTATACTAGGGGCCATGAACATAGTTTTATTGTTGAAGTCTAATGAACTCGCCCTAGGTCTACAGTCGACACTCAGTTTTGGCTGTATCTTATTAATAAAAAAAATATTAAAAGCTTCTGCAATAGTTTCGTGATGAGATATGACGCGGTCATCTATTTTAATTTTATTTATGGTAGACTTAGGTATATTGTACTTTGCACGGTTAATAATTTGCCACGCAGTTTTCGATTTGTTTTTAGATGTTTTTATATTGTAGTTGTTTTGTGCTTTTTGTGTTAAGCGGATAATTTTTTTGTACTTTTTTGAATAATTATGTAGTATGGTTTTATTAGCATTACTACGCTTAAGTCTAAACTGCCATAGGAGTTTTCTTTTCTTCTTACTGCACAATTTGATCCCTTTTGACAACCACTTAGTTCTTTTTGATGTATAGATTTTAACTACTTTTAATGGAAAACATAGATCGTAAAACAGCTTGAAAATCTCAATAAAATAATTATAAGCTACATTTGGGTCATCCGTGTCGTAAAGTTCCGAAAAAGTAAGAGTCGTGAGATAGTTTTTAAACTTTACTACATTATCCATATTATAATCCCTTCTAGTTGCGTACCAATACTTAACACAACATATTTTTCGTACTGGACACTGAATCAGCTGTGCTGTATGATCCGATAATGCCCATTCAAATACTTGAGTCTTACATGCATTAAAGTTATGCGCAAAGTTGTCAATGCACGATAAACTGGCCATGCGAGTTGGTTGTTTCAAAGCAAGTCTCAGATTGTAACACATTAAAATACGTTCAAATTCATTAGTTGCACTATTTTGCTTAAGTACGTCAATGTTGAAATCTCCACAGATAACAATTTTCTTACAGCATGAACGTAAAATTTCATGCAAGAGCATTTCAAGTTTATCAAAACAATAATTTAAGTTATTTGAGTTCGGAATTCTATATATACACACAATTATTATCTTATAACTAGTCAGTTCCACGCCACAGCACTCAAATATGCCTGGAGTTGATAACTTTGCTACTTTTGGCAATTCTTTCCATTGCAGCCCATTTTTAACAAGGATACATGTACCACCCCTTTTTTGTTCTATTCTACAATAATGTGCAGCCAGATCATAGTTAGGTAAAAATAATAGTCAGTGCGGCCACACTTGAATCTTATTATAACATAACATTTTTATCAAAGAAAATGTGTACCGAACAAAAACAATGCAGGAATTGTTGCTGATAACACCAAAACCGACTTATGGCCTCAACCTTTCACAGAGATATTTATTCACTGATAGCAGTATTTCCTTTATTATTTAATTTAGCGTTAATTACTGTTTGTTTTCAGTAGCCACACATGATGACCTCACGTGATGTTATATATATATTTTAATGTATATAGGACATGTGACTAAAAGAGTAATGGATCTGAATGTTACGACGGACGGAGAGCGAGAGGAAGGCCAAAGAAAAGATGGATGGATTGTGTAAGGAATGATATGAAGGAGAAAGGAGTAAATGATGCCGAGATGTCTGATAGGGGAGAATGGAAGAAGAAAACGTGTTGCGCTGACTCCAAATAGAATGGGACAAGGGCAGGAAAATGAAATGATAAGCCAATTCTAGAATTAGAATTATCATTATGTTCCTTCTTCGTTGCTTTTAAAATCTTAGTTGCAAATCATTATCTTTCCCTTTAACGTCATTGCTTTTTTTTTAATCAATGTTTGACACCTATCATATTTGTCAACCGCAAAATATTACACATATTTAATAAAGGGAAAAAAAATTGTGTTCACCAAAAAGACTGATCGTGCACCAAATATTCTTTCCTGAATGCTAAAAAAATGCGTAGGTTAGGTTAGGTTAAAACTGCGACCCCCTACGCACGAGCCGAGCGAGCGGAGCGAGCGGTGCCGCGGCAACGGCCGGCGAGTGCCAGTAACGACTTGCATTAATAGAAAATGGATAAAGATATAACACTTTTTTATTGTAGTGCTGTCTTTTTCCTGATGCTCGTTATGACATATTTTAATTAACATATTTTGGTGCACATTCAGTATATTTGGTGCAACACAGGCAAAATTAGGTAAACGAAATGGGAATAAATTGAAGTACTTTTAAATACCATCCTTTAATAAATAGATTATATGTATTCATTGAAGTATTTATACAAATATTTTGAATAAATAACAATTTAATTGTTTGTGTAGTATTAGCAGTAGGTACACCATTGAGTACCCCCGTTGTATTTTTATATTCGTGCATTCCATCCACAGGTTGTCTGGAAGATATCGCTATTAGCGATAAGGCCGCCATTGTAACCATAGATTTAGCACTTTTTATAAAAATATTTTTGTTTCAATTTTGGTGTGCAATAAAGTATATTTTATTCTATTCTTTATTTATTTTACTATAGTAAAGTCAAAGTATGTATATTGAGTAACATTTATACATAGATCTGATCGTCTATCAGTTTTAAGGTTCCAGACCTCAAAAGGAAAAAACTGTACCCTTATATAGGATCACTTTTTTGTCTATCTGCCTGTCTGTCAAGACCCTTTATCTCGGGAACGCGTGGTGGTAAGTATTCGATTTAAAAAAAAACCATGTACTCAAGTCTGTTGACCCTTGGAGCTGGGGTATGGTGATTGAGGTATTTGAGCTTGGTGTGTGGTATGGCTGTTTATGTCACAAGTTTGTACGGAACCCTCGGTGCGCCTGCGACTCACAATTGGCCGTTTTTTTATAACATTATCGACATAACCACATAATATTACATGGAACTGTTGAAATAAATTAAACATGTCAAACCGAGCTACAACTGAAATAGTCCAACGAAATTATCTTGACCTAAACTGAAGCCAAGCGAAACTGTGTCAATAGACCTTTAAATAGTTGAGCAGACATATTTCCACAATATAAATTACTTGGCTTTTATGTCTTATAGCGACCCGTCCCAGCTTCGCACGGGTGTTACAAATCTTTGAAAATCCCCACTTTTTTCTACTATAATATGTATGTATTATACATAAAAACCTTCCTCTTGAATCACTCTATCTATTAAAAAAAACCGCATCAAAATCCGTGGCGTGGTTTCAAAGATTTAAGCATACAAAGGGACATAGGGACAGAGAAAGCGACTTTGTTTTATACTATGTAGTGATTTGTGTTTGCTAAAGATTCTTGTGGATTAATGTGGAATTTGAAATTTAGTTGTAATGTCGACCTGCTACATCGCATCGTTATGCTATCTCGTCATGAATGATGTAACCAAGGTTTCGTAAGAATATCCTGATTTAAAAGAGTCACCACGGAGTTTATTGCCCATTTTTCTCCAGAGATCTACGCTTTAGAATCGGCAACTACAGTATTTTCACAGTTATCAGGCCTTGTGACTGGGAGGGACTGTATCTTAATTTAGTATTATTGTTATCATTGTATCGACAGTTCAAAGGTGCATGTAACTGGCCTTCTTGAATTAAGTGCATTTTATTTCACTTTCTGAACTGACGCGATCAGATAATCATAGATAGATAGATAGATAGATAAATCATTTATTTGATGCAATACAAGACACAATACAAGAATTAAAATAAAAAAAAATCACACAGAAAAAAAAATGGAACACGTTAAAAAAAAAAGTAAGGTAGACAGAGTTAAATCGACCCATTAGCATTTAGACACATCACATAAATTTACTGAGAAAAAAAAAATTATTTTTTAAATTTATCATCAAGTATTGTAAAACTAGAAAAAAAGTAGTGGTTCGATTTTATGGTCTAAGACCCCAAAACTATAATGCGTTTATAATCCCGGCTTTTAGTTTAACCGGATGCAGCTGAATATCAATATTTTACATGGAACGATCCTATTTAACCTCCAAAACCCAGTTAGTGCTGGGTAATGCGATACCCCTTGGTAAGACTAGTTGTCAGATTTTCGGAACAGTGCCTACCTGTAACGACTGTCAAAAATCTACAAATGAAAGCCGGGACCAACGGCTTAACGTGCTTTCCGAGGCACGGAGGAAACTCGGTATGTAACGGGTAGTCACCCATGCACAGACCAACCTAGGCAAGCGCGGCTTAACCTTAACATCAAACCGAGTGGCTGCTGTTATCTAGCTACGTGCTCCTCTCTTTTACGCGAAAATATACAGAACGGATTTTAATGCAATTTCTCACACATATAGTGGACCTGAATTAGCACATAGGCTACTTTTAATCCCGGTACTATGGTTCATTGGGATAAATTTCGACGTACACACGGGTGGAGCCGCGAGGAATAGCTAGTTATATGTATTACAGCCAGCTATCGATAGCGTCAATATTTTTTTATCAAATATTAGTTTAACCTTTCTTAAATTCAAAGAGTAAAGTTCAAAGTTCAATAATCACATCTAATATAAATCACAATTGAAATGTAGAATGAATGCTTGTGCGTCGATTCAATTCAGTCGTCAGAGTCTATCATACAAAATGAAATCGGTCACGAAATGTTTAATAGATGCAACATCGGTCATTGACCCTCGCATTTGAAGATGGCTGCGATAGATGGAGAGCGTATGGTAATTATTGGGAATTGTCAATATTTACATAAGATCACGCAGAACGTTTACTGAGAAATTCCTAATCGAAAAATTAAATAACCCTTTGGAATCAAACCAGCTAAATAATCTTAATTGCTAGACCAACAAGGCAGTTTTTTGAGGAAGATTTCTGAACGTGTAGGTATATTGGGTACTTTTAGAAGTATTACAACATTTGGAATAGTTAAGTAATTCTACTGTAGTTGCATTACAAAAAGTACTATAGCGCCATCTATGACACAAAGGAAGATTTAACATCGCTATAAAAAATATATCTATATATTATTATATATATATATTATATATCTATATTTGGATAAACTTAACATCAAGTTCGGCGGTAGTCCAGCAAGGATCCTCCCTTTTTAAAGGGAGATGAAGAGCCTTACTCCCTGTTCTTAATATTGGCTTATTGGCTTTGTTCAATTAATTTAAACAATATTGAGAATGTAGCAAAACACAATACACACAATATATAAGTTTAATAAATGCATGTTACTTTGTAATGCGTTACTGTACCCACTTAAAAAAAGTAAGAAACATATATTATGTAACCTCTGTTGCGTAGTGGGATAAGCAGAAACAAATCTTTTTGTTCGTGTCTCTGAAAGTACTACAAGTATCATCATCATTGTCCTGCACTTATCCCAATTATTTTGGGGTAAGCAGCATGTTTTCTTCCGTGCTTCTCAAATGAACTACAAGCATTTTTTTTTAAACCTATGTACCTACATCTAATCATGCCACGAGCTCCTCTATCAAACCTTTACAATCGGCTATCAAAGTGATCCTTTTAGAATGCTGCATGACACAAAATGAACTTAACTTTACTTATTTATTTAATGGCGTTTGTGAAAAATGACACCACAATTTTGACAATATCACGTAGGTACTATGGTAGACCATCAACCGCTGGTGATTATATCAGTAGTTTACAAAATTATCTTTATATAATCATTTTGGCCCTTGAATACTATTGTCAAAAAAGCGCTGTTAGTAAACACGTTTGAAACTTTCTGTGGAAATTCTATTGAACGCAGTCAAAATATATGGCCGTCTATGTCGTAAGCTTGTACAGAGCCCTCTTTGAGCGCGCCGCACTTGGCCGGTGTTTTTAGTTGTCTGTGGCCATGCGCCAAAAGAAGCATGCAGCACTTTACAACAAAAAAATACAAGGAAAACTCACCGTTTAGGCAGAATACAGATATCATGGTGAGCCAGAAGAAACCGCCTGGCCATTCAGAGGTGTCCAACATTGCCAGAATTATATTACACACGAAGATGAATACTTCTATGACCAGGGACCAAACGATGCGTACTGTTAAGTTGCCCCTGGAACAAAATAAAAATAAATAAATCCTACTCTAATATAATATTATGAAGGCGAATGTTTGCATGTGTGTAAAAGCGTATATTTGCTACTCATTTAAGTTTAAACAGATTTGGATGAAATTTGGTATGTAGACCGGGATAAAAAGCCAATGTGTTAATACACCCTGATTAACACATTGGCTTTTTATCCCGGTCTACGCGGGTAAAACTGCAGGGCGCCGCTAGTAATATTGTAAATGCAAAGTATTGTATATGTTATTCCATATATCATTGTATATTATGTTAGGATATATGGATGTTTGTCACTCTTTTACAAAAAACTACTGATCGCATTTGGAGTTAATAATTTGAATTAACATATAAGATACTTTTTACCCGGGCAATACGATCCCGTGGGGTAAATATCAAACTCCACGTGGATGAAACCGAGGAGGGTAACAGCTAGAATTTAATATGAAAACATCATGCTTATAATCAATATAGAGTATCATATAGAGCTGCAAGAGTGTACATTTTTTAACCACACAGACGAATTCGCAATCAAAAGCTAGTATTTTACAAACCAAAAAGTAATTTTCTCGGGAAAAATAACCTAAGGCAACATATTAATATAGTGTCATTATAAGTGCCTTCAAGACAGTTATGTACAAACAAATTAAACGCAATTCCCACGACAATATTCCTATGAACGGGCAAAACATAATGACTTAGTTCACTAAGTTGTTTCACGGACGGAAAAGCCATTAGAGTTTATAAATTATTAATGCCCAAGGGATTGTATATCGAGACAGGGAATGATACATTGAGTTATAACAACAATATTGTGATAATATTAACATAATATTATGGTGGGACGATACACTTCTTTCTTTATACAATTACTAGATCGTAATAATTTCCGCTTGTCGCTAGACTTAGGTGCACACAAGTTTATTGAGAGAAACTTGCGTGTGTTTTAGTAAAGCTTTAATTTGCCCACTTTTATATTGTGATTAATCAGATTAAATGCTGAGTACCACTGCGTTGGGTAGTGGGCAATTGGGCATGTTATCTCTTGTAATTAAAGAAGGGTGAGGTAGAGGTATATTAATGATCTAATTGAAATAAATGCTTTGAATTTTATCGTTTGAGTTTTGAGTTTGAGTTTGAATATCTACATTTCGCCAGTTATGTCCAAGTTCCATGTTATAAGGGACTAACCTGTATTAAATCTGGATCATCAACCCTACCAGACAGTTATGTTTTTTCCACCACTTCTTCCCAGCTAAAACACTAGGAAGTGGCGAAGGGTGGATCAAAAATTGCTATTTTGAACTAGCTAATTATTATTTTGAACTAGCTAATTATTTTCAGCCTAGTTACTACCTACACAGAACCATTTCAACCTGATCTCTATACTACGGTGTGCGATCCGTTGTAGACGGATCAGGTTATAATAGTTAAGAATAACCTGCCGTCGTATGTACAAAGGCAAGGTGAATGATTTTCAAGAACAATGTCTTGACTGTTTCAGTTTGGTATCAAAGGAGTTCCACAACATGTTCACACTAACTTTTTGATTTAAATCCTTTAAGCAAACTCCACAAACGTAATCGCCAACAATTATTTAAAATCCCACTTAGTAAAAGGGGAAATTCCGCCACTGGATTTTTAAACTTTATTCTCGTAACTTCGCCACGTTTGCAGCAAATTCATGTGCACACTTTTTAATCATTTTAATCCCGCAGCCACCCCGTTCAGGCTCGAAACTTGTGCAAATATGTTGGGAAATAGTCTGGCGAGCTGCCTGCCTACTCGCTACTCTAAACTATGTTTAAGCTCGCGTTAACTTTGATGCATAACCCTTTGGGTTGGAGTAAGTTCATGCGTAGTAAATAAAAAAATCTGATTGAGAATTTTAGTTCTTTTAAAATATCGTTTCCACAGTACAATTTAAACATGCTACATCCGTCTAGTCTATCCACTGAACTTATTTAAAGCTTGGCCCGGTAGCCTACATCAAATAAATGTGTCATTCAACTCTCAAGATGTGGAACTTTTGGAAGAAATTTCTAATGAAAAATAAGCAGTAGCTTCTTTGTGCTTTTATATTACAATAATCCCATATTAAATACACAAATGAATAGTTTTTCAGGTTTTATAACAGGCACAGCTAGTGCGAATTAAAATACATCTTTACATATATAATTCTTCTGTGAGTGTGTATGTCACTGAACTTCTCTCAAACGACTGGACCGATTTTGATGAATTTTTTTGTGTGCGTTCAAGGGGATCTGGGCATGGTTTAGATTCACAATTTAGTCCGCCAGATGGCGCTGCATCACATTTTTTTGTAAATACGTAGCGAAGCACGTCCCGGGCCGCTAGTTAAGTATATTTTCTTCGCCCCCTACTACATGCTAATTAACTGGTAAAATGTAGTGTGTATAACAGTACGTATAATGTACATATCTACCTATACCTTGCAAAAAAAATAGGCATGTTGCTATCTTACTTATCTATTTACATATCCATGTACAGACGCCTGCACATCAAGCTACTACAATCTGTCAGATTTCTTTGATAGATTTTCAACTTTATTTCTGAAGTATTAGGTTCAAGGTTCATTGGGAAAAATTGTCAGTTTAAGGTAGCTTGACCTGCAGGCGTCTGTACAGGAACTACAGGATAACCGTCAACTATAAAAGAAAAATAACAGATTGTGTGATATATGCTAGAAATAGCTGCGCCCCGCGGTTTCACTAGCGTGGTGGTGGAATATACAATATATCTTCATGTATTGTAGCGTATGTGTTATTCTGATACGTAAGCTATATTATTGTGAAGTTTCATCGAAGTCAATTCAGTAGTTTTTGCGTGAAAGAGCAACAACTTTTACAATTTTTTTGTTTTCTTTTTCTGTAATCCTA
The DNA here is from genome assembly GCA_958449745.1 of Ochropleura leucogaster. Classification (NCBI taxonomy): domain Eukaryota; kingdom Metazoa; phylum Arthropoda; class Insecta; order Lepidoptera; family Noctuidae; genus Ochropleura; species Ochropleura leucogaster. The sequence goes on along the minus strand of OY288223.1, from coordinate 5,015,773 downwards.
CTAATACAAAGTGGGATTACAGGAATATAAGTCCTGACATATAAAATACATCCGCGTATACTTCTCTACATTCAGGATTGAACAGCCTACGAAGCTTATGAGCTATTTGCGGAACCAATTAAAATTTCCTCGACGAAGGTCCACGGTTAAATAAACATAACAACTTGAGAGCAGTTAATTAAAAACTTAAACTGTAAGTACCACATAATAAATAATAGTACCTCCTGATAGGTTAATATAATCATTCTGATTAACGTTATTGTCTATTGTTAAAAAAAAATGGCTAGATTAAAATTATGGTAAACTAGCTTTTGCCCGCGGTTTTGCTCGCTTTAAATTCGGGGTTACACAGTTCCCCTTGCGCCATATTAATTTGTAATAGCAACGCTAAGTTTTCAATTTTCTTCACTCTTTCTCCCTCACATACCACTTTTTTTCATAAAAAATAGTATATGTCCGTCTCCTGTTTCCCAACTATCTCTGTACCAAAATTCATCAAAATCGGTGTAGCCATTAAAGCGTGAAGAGGTAACAAACAAACAAACTCACTTTCGCTTTTATAATATTAGTAAGGATAAATATGTTGCTCTCCTAAAGCAAAACCACAGAATAATTAAAGCCATTATGTACTGTTTTTTTATATATATATTTATATTCAGCTGGCTGTTGTTTTGATTTTATGTAACCGCATTGGTGACGCGACATAGAAAAAAACAACAAATTACCATATTGTCTTTTTGCACGGCATGAGTAACACAAAGTTATTGTGCAAAATATTTCTAATAAATGATACTTAACACTCAAAATTTGAGTGATAAACAGGTGCAAGTACGCACACAAATTGCAAAGGTTTAAATAGTACCATCTAAACCTCTGCAGTTCTTGTACCCCAGAACCAATAGTGCCGACCCCCAAACGCCAACACAATGAAGCTCCACGAAGGTCTACCAAATAAACAATTTAACTGTCTTGATTCCCGCAATTAATGAATAGCGGTGTAGTAGAAAAAGCATAATGTATGAATTCCCAGTCTGATAGTCCAGAATAGTCGTTTCAAAATGACCAATACGTTATCTGTGCCAATTCTATATTTGAACCATACTGAGAACGGCGGTTCCAAACCAGGAATTAATGTCGAAACTAGAACTATTTAGTAAAAGACCAGTTTTCGTAACAATTTCAGGCCTGGATTTCCTGCAACTGCTATGAAAACTATACTTTGTTATTTTGTCATTGTAAAATCTCTTACTGGGAATACATGTGAAAGTTTGTATGGATGGATGGATTAGAATTGTTACTTTATCTCGCCGGATCCATGCATTGTTACAGAGAGTTCAGTGTCCCACTAGTGGGCAAAGCTGATTATCAATTACGCTTGCAAAGGCCTTTCCGCTTCCATTTCCAAAGAATTCAGTCTTGTGGTACACCCAATTTTGTCGGTAGCAGTCACACAAGAAAAAAAAAACAAGTAAAAAAAAAAAGAATACATACTTTGTCTTGAGAAAAACATTGCACCAGCTGAACAAGAGGTTTGGTATCTGACTGGCCCACCCCACATACGCAAGATAGTGTTCTGAGTATATGGGAGCGTTCACCAGCTTGTACTTCACGAAGTAATCTTTCGCTGTAATGAACATGTTCCAAGCGGTCAGGGTGCCCAAGCCGTGCAGCAGTAACGTTAGGAATATGATGTTCCATTTGTCTTTGGGCGCTGCTAAGTCCATCGCTATACCTGGAATAGGAGATAATAATTAGTAGTATTCAAACGGCGTTATCATATTTACTTGCACAGATCAACGTTTTCGAGTATCTCTACCTCATTGTCATGTAAAAACTTCATTTGGAGGAGCGCGAAGTCCGGTAGCCAAATATCTGTATTCATTCGGATTCACTTTTTTCAGTAATTAGTTACAATTCTATGTGACCAAGTGAAAATATTCAAGAAAATGCTGATCAATGTGTGTAAAAATGTTTTTAAGAATGAAGAATGGACTAACTGGGGAAAATATGTTAATGACGTCTTATGTCTTATAAAACGAAATTAAATAGGACCCCAAAAAACAGTTAGTTTTACAACAATCTTAAAATAAACTTTTTGTATGTTTTGATCAAAACTTACAAAAAGATTTTCCGTTTCTGAGGCTCGAACTCACTACCAAATTGATTGACAAAAGTAAAGCAGAAGGTGCGCGTTCGAATCCGGGTTACAAAAGCTCTTTTTGGATATATTAAATTCATGTTACCATGCTATTTTAACAATAAAAAAGCGTTTTAGGGACTAATTCTACATGGAAATTACTGTAGCATCATCAAGCTATTTTTTTATGAAAGTATTTCAGCATTTTGTCCAAAAAAGTAATGTCGCAATACTTAGGTGCACACAATTTCATTGGAAATTGCATGTGTTTTAGTGAAGCTTTTCTCTACCCACTGAAATAAATTTGTGACAAGCAGTTATATGTAACTGAAGACACTGCGTTGGGAAGTGGGCTAATCTGACAAGTTAACATGACATTGAATTTAGCCATGCCTTGCTAGCGCCAGTGAAAACTTTGCTTGCGCGATGTAGAACACAATGGTTCCGCTATATTCCGCTAGGTGGCGTGATTGTTGTCAAGTTAAAATCGATGTTTGACATTAGGGTTGGGGAAAAACTAAAAGAAACCATTCAATTATTATTCCGTTGTTAAATGTATTGCTGGGCTATTACTATTGTAATTCGAAGTTATAAGTTCAGCCTTTGCCTTACGGTTCGCCTAACGGTTAAGTAATATATGCTATACAAAACCAATTTATGCGGATCTCGCAGCATTTTGGAAATCTATACAAAGCAAAGCCATGTTTGTGTGGAAATTAATAACTTGATGTGTTTACCATTTTCGTGGAACTCACTTTCGCCTAACATACGAGACTCTAAAACTATATTATAACAACAAACTATATTGTTGCAAGTAATGAATAAAAACAAGCTGTGTAATTTAACGGCTAGCTTCGCTACCTCCAGAAGCTGAGGTTAATTTATTTTGTTGATTGGATTGTGGAGGTCGACAGACAGGCAGGCACTACATGTATACTGGTTTTTAGCAGCATCCAGTTACACTGAAACCCAACATATATGGGCCAAGGCGATGATGATGATGAATTTATTTCGTAGATATTTTTGCACGTTATTTTATCCAATGGATAATGACTAAAAACAAAAGTAAGCCCCTAATTTACATCATATTCTTCTTTTAAATAAGCAGTGAAAACTGATTTTCCACTCATATAAAATTCTTTCAAATCGAGCATAATATGTCAATTTGATATCCAATCACAGCACCCTTACACAATTAGGGGCGCTACATATTTGTTCTAGTTAGCCTCTATTTACCATCGACAGTATTTGTTAACACACAAACCCGTCCCGAGGTAATTACTCAGTATTCAGTTTTAATTAAGCAAGTGCTGATCAATAACCTCATTCGGCCTTAACCATTAATTTTCGGGCTTGGTACGACTAGAGCTGAACCGAACGGCTTTTTCCAGATATCTTAGTCGATATGCGGCCCGGTTACGCCGAATCACCGTCAGACTTGTACTGACTAAAACACACCCATGTTCCTTCTATTGCCCTTTATATTCCGGAACCGCGGTAACTCTTTTGAAAAACTTGCAACCCCAGTAGGCGGTGGCCCTGGCAGGCCCCTCTGCACGTGTACCACTCCTTACACCAAAAACACTCTAGTTTATTGATAACCTCAACATTTTTCTAGAAGTCCTGTGTGATACGAATCAGGTCCTACGAATCTGGTCGTGTTAACAGCAGATTACCTTTCAAGTTGAGCGTAAAATTGGACATTTAATCACATCCCAGCCGAGTCCTTCATACATGACGGATCTTTCTAATAATATCAGAGGTACGAATTTTAGTCACACGAGTAATTTTCAACTAAGCATGGAAGAACATGAAAAGCTTAATATCTCTATTGCATTTAGAAAGCTTAGCTTAGGACTAATTGGATTGGGGCATATGAGACCTCATTGGTTATGCCTCTGGTATTTTATTTTTTAATTACCAGCATTACTAACAAGCAAAATGTTTGTTGCTACATAACAACCTTGCACTGAACATGGAGTTTTCTAAATGTTATACTTTTTTAAATTAAATAATTCAGGAAATAAAAGCCTAAGGACTCTATGGATATCCTACGTGTGGGGTATGCATTTCGACTTTGTTGGACCCCTTAGACTAGGTGCTTGCTGTAGAATGACTAGAGCGAGTTCCTTTCGTTCTCTGACTTACAGTAGAATCATTATTTAGAAGCTGGTCAGTAACACATGACCATTTCTTCAGGACCTTTCAGTTTGTTTTGGCTGTTTCTTCTCAGAGGGGTACCAAACTAATCAATTTTCTCAACTAATTAATTTTCTTAAAAAAAACCGACGTGTAAATGTGTTTTAAAATCGACTTGCAAAATAAACATAATGTATTACAAAGAGCAGGACAAGAGGTTTCGAGAATAGCGTTTGTGTGGCTCCGCAGACACATGCGAAACAATTAATAGGTTTGGTGAAGGCTAAAGCACAAGCTCCTCTAACTAAAGCACAAGATACACTTTGCAGGAGAAGAAGAAGAAACATCTTACCTTTCAAGTTAAGAGTGTCATTAGGCAAGTTGTTGCCTTCCCACGCAGGCGTGAGTTTCACTGGTTCATTGCGGAGGAATGGCGCCTTCTCCTCCACGGAATCCCAACCTGAGGACAAGCAATGACACAAATCAGTAACCGTTAAAAAAAAAGATGCCTCACACGAGGAGTTTCTCTGGTACCGTGGGTGCGTTTATCTATCTAATATATAAAATTCTCGTGTCACAATTTTCGCTCCCATACTCCTCCAAAACGGCTGGACCGATTTGAACGAAATTTTGTGTGCATATCGGGTAGGTCTGAGAATCGGCTAACATCTATTTTTCATACCCCTAAGTGAGCAGCGGGTGAAACCGCTGGGCACAGCTAGTAAACATTTATATTCACATACAGCCAGATCAGGACTACAGCCGTAGTGTCTGACTACTATCTGATTCACGGTAGAGCAATTTGCTGCGTATGACGCTTCAATTACGTTTGTTTATCGAGCAATCAATGGATCTACTCGTAAAGTTATAAGTGGCCTAAAACTTGTGATCTGTGACCTTTTATTAAATTCGAAGGTGATAAGTCCAAGGACTGAAAGTGGAGCCCTACTGAAGGTGAATAAGTTGATTAGTTGGTTGAGAATCAGATACCTCTCTTGTCATATCATGGAAAGTATGAGAGCTTGCATGAAAACAGGTTTCCCGTAAAAGTCAGAACCGCTTGGCACGGAAAGACTGCTGACAAGGCAAGAAGAAAATGGTTGATCAAGAAAACTATACTCTGTGTTGGAACAAACACGCAAGGTTTCGTATTTAAACTAGAGCATACTGTCCCAACAATATTATATTCCTAACTAAGAAACACATATTTTATGTTTCCTCTGTTGCGTATAATGGATGGAGTTTGTGAAGATGATGATGTGGCAAGAAAGAAGAAGTCCAATAAAATGACAAGTAATCAAGAAGGATTGAAGAAGAAGACTTGCTGTGCCAACTCCAATAAATAGAAAGAAGGGCAGGGGAATGGGAATGCTCTTCGGAAATCCATTAACTAACTGAGAAGTCAAGTTAAAGCCATTAATACACGAAGTGACTAGGGAAGTCAATTACATTCCCATAAATAAACACTAAACATAAATACTGAATGCCTGCATTACCGCTTGTTATTATTAGGAAAGCGAATCACGTACCGCGCAACATCCATCTTGCATTACGTTGCTACAATACAAAATGAAACCTAACTAAGTATATATGTATGATTTACAGCACTGAACTGTGTTTTACTGCTATATAGGTTTTAGAAATTCTTTTTTTTTGTTTTTCCTATAGGCTGATCGCGTCAGTTTGTAACAAGAAAGTGTTTTTTTTTTTTTCGAATTTCTAAGTCATAGAACTAAAGTTTGGTCATTTTCATGGTCCTAGACACCACACCGAGAAGTCTTCCCCTTATTGATACAGCTTATATAGATGCAAAGTATTCTGTAAATAACTTACAAATATTTATGTATTTGAACTACATAAATGAAGTAGGTACATGTTTTGACACTCAGGAGGTCACCATAGTCATAGTTACAAATACAAAAATCATCTTGGTCAGGTAAGTCAGTAATTTATTTTTTTCATACAATTTTAAAGAATTTACAACTACCTACAGAAGACAGTTTTTGAATCTGTTCAAATTTCTAGTTAGGCATACAAAACAGTTCCAAGTAACACAACTGTTTTTACACTTCACAAAGCACTTTCTTTCTTTCACAGCTAGTAAGAGTAACTTTTGTGCCAAAAAAATATAAGCTAAGGAAAACTTTACCTCAAAGAATCTCTAGGGAGCTTTTAGAAGCTCAGACAAGAATGTTTTGCTGCCTAGCAACGTAACAATTTTTATAATCGATAGAGAACTGGTTTTACTCTAATAATAGAAATTGTGGTGGGTTGTTTTTAGGGTAGAAACTTAAAACGGTTTTGATTGAAGCTCTAAAAGCCCGGATAATCTGGCATTTCGGTTTATTCTCGAACTTTCTAATAAATACAGAAATATTACAGATTTTCGGTGATAAGGAACGAGACGCTCGTTTTAAGATCCTAAATAAACCCTAATTTATTGGAAAAAAAAGAGACTCTTACATAAGATTGCAGACAAGATGTGGATGAGATTCGCACCTTCAGATGAATGGATGACACAATAGATAGGAAGCCAGCACTAAATGGAACAGGACTGTGTGATGATGATCAGTTATGACTTCGTTGAACACAAAGCGCGATATTTATTTTTAAACAAGTTGTGGAATTATTCATTTTATAAAGGCATTTCTTTAATCAATTCTGAAGGAAGACCAAAAATAAATCTTTCGCGTAGACCAATCAAAGAAAAACAAAATTCGTTCTGAGGGTCAGCGACAAAACCTAGAACTTAGACCCTTGTAATCCAATCCATCTTCATGTCTGGGACAAACTTGTTTGCACTAAAAGTTACGGATGGAAGCCGGGGACGAACAACACAACATAAATAGTACCGCTTACGGGAATCGTGTTCAAGTTTCTAGTGGACATAAGAGCTATAAATCTGTTTATCAATGGACTTGAGGTTCAACGGTTTGACGCCCAACCGGGTTCGAAGGTTGTCAATGTCAATATGCTATAACATCAATGATTCTAACCGTGTGACCGTGTCACTGGTGAAGTGGAGTTAGGGCTCCTTGTTATACGCTGCACTACATGGAATCTTAACGTGCTGACGTTCTACAAACATCTGGACTAATGCCATCCAAACGTAAAGTTTGGCGAGTAGTATTGTATAAAAACACAAAAATTGTGTGAGAAATGAAACAAATATTGTCATAAGAATAGCTAAATATTTTATAATAGAAACGTAAATCATATGTTTGTATAATGTTCCAGTGAGCCTAGATTTTCTTTGTTAGAAGACGTTTGGTGATAGAAAACGCGCTGTAATTTGCTGACGCTTATCCTTTAAATAACTGGTTTTACAACAAGTTAGCGGTACTTACCCAAAAGTAGTTTTACTATTAACAATTAAATAACTTAACAATACAATAAAGTCTTATATTTGAAAAACTGTTGCTAAATCTTTATTAAGCTTTTGGCTGTTTTTACACAATCGTCGATCCATATTTAAACATACATGAACGCTAAAAACATAACACTCTTTTTTTGGGGCAGTCGTGTAAAAATACATTTTGTTCTGAATTAGTCTGTTTGCTGCAGAGTTGTAGCGTAAAAACCTTTACGAAAAACTCGCCCATTACAACAAAGCAAACCGCATGTAGTTATAACAACAAACATTTAAAAACTACAGAAGCGCGTGCTATTTACGACACTCAAGTCTCAACAGGGAGGGTGCGGTGTGGCCGTTTGTACCTCCCTCTTGACACGAGGGGCGCTTAGCGAAACAACGTTTTTAAATCGCCCTATTTAAAATGAGGGGTTTAATAAAAAGAAAATGTTGAGACGAAAAAGAAAATTTGATGTAAATTTTATTGAGTCAATACAAATTGTATGAGACATTTGACAGATTGAGTCAGATTTTTGTTTTCTCCGAGGATTTTGTTCTGCTTGTGTTGGTCGATGGAGATTTTAATTGTGAGGGTTCCGAATTAGGATTGAAACGAGCATTATTATGGCAGCTAGGAATACTGCCTACTGTAGGTAGAAAAAAGATAAAAATTAAAGGATATTTTTTGATGACTTCATCATTTGCCTGCCTTTTTCCAACAATGTTGGGGTCAACTTCCAGTCTAACCGGATTCAGCTAAAATATCATATATAAAGCTTAATTACAAGAAACGAGACTTATTTCATGATCAAATTGACCAAAGAAATGATATCCCTGTGTCTAAGCATACTCAAAAACAACCATAATTCTACTTTTGATTATTTTAATACGTAAAACCACAGCACAAAGGCAGAACTTTCTACCACAAATCCAGGCTCAACCAACCAAATTTAACACTCATCCCCTTGCCTATAAACCCGAACAAAACGTGAACTTTCGCCAGCAATCAACATGTAGGTCACAAAACGTATTATTATAGTTATTATGTTAAAGCATTTACCGAACGTGCCGCTGAAAAAACTGTTTTTAAACACACTGCGGCAGGCTAATTTCCACACATCATTCACGGAACTAAAGTACTAAAGGCAACTAGATGTGCCTTAAGCTACGCTCTTATAGGCATCGATAAACAATGCCGGCGATAATGCAGTCGTAATACACTTTTCTCATTTTTTTTTATCGCTCGCATTTATGTACTGGTGCAAACAGAAGTGATTGGATTGGGTTTTTAATTGCTTCAAAGGAAGGAAGAAAAAGATTCTTCAGGCTAATGAAAATTGAAGGCAGTGTAAAAGTCGACAGCTTAGCAACTCATGAAAAAGCAATTACAAGACCATGTTAGCAAAGTTTTCAGATTAACATAATTTTATCAGGGAACTTCAAATTTGTCCTAAATGTCTTTTTTTAAGTCAGACAAAAAGTTCCGCTTTCACTTTTTTCGCAAACCTGCTTGAAAATAAAAAAGGAAAATAAAATCAAGAAGTTTTTTTATACTTAATTTTCGGGTTTCAGGGAAAATCTTTTGGGTGACACATTTTTGGAGAACTCACTGAATGTACTTGTTTACTTGATTTAATCTCATTATCTCACCAGATTTTCCTGTTTGACGTTAGCATTTCCCCACAAATCATATGCGCAAATATTCGAACTCTGAGCAAACACTCGTAGGCCATACAAATATTTATCTTTAGAGAAACATTCGGCTTTAACCAAAGGGTGCCAAATATTCTGACGGTAAACCAATTAGATAATCAAATTAGACTGTGATTGGAAATGGTACAAATGTGCAGTGGCGTGCGGTCCATATAGGCAAAAAGACACTGCCGACCCTAGACTCCATAGGTAAACAAAGAAAGAAAAAAAATCAAAGAATAAACAAATATCTAATTAATTTAAACTTTTTCTATAAATTCCTAACGTAAAAATAATAGCAACGTTCCACACCGCCCTAAATTAACACTATGGCAGGCGTTTCGCGTTACAAACAGATCATCACGAGCGAATTATAGGCAAACTTCAATAGTGCCTTTAGTTCATTGATAAATGTAGGCATGAAGTATGCGTGTGTGTGTAAAACCTCGTGTACAGACACGTCGTGTATGGCTCACACAGCGACGTATCTCCTGTGGCATGAGAAGCCAATCGGGGGCCGCGATTCATGCCGCAATTCGTTGCGACATGAACAGCTCGTTGCATTGGTCGGTACAGCTCAGCTTTTTACTGATTGGCGCTCAACAGAAATTATACGACAAGTTAAAGAAGTCATTAGCTATGTACAATTCCGGTTGAAAGTGATGCAATTTTATTTGTCAACATTTTATTATCAAATTCATGTCATTTTGAAATGTTTATGTGAAGTTTGCAGTTATTATTTGTTTTTTGTGAATAATTAATTAACGAAACGCAAATTCAGTTCGATTTGTTCTAAATTCTATAATGTGTGTTTGTTAAAAGTAATAAATGGTAGGTTTTCTCAATTGTCGTTTAATGAAAAGCTTCAAATGGTGTCGAAAGGTAGATGTGTGCTTGAATTACCAGCGTTAACCCAGCAAAAAGGTAATGTAACTCGTAAATTTAATAAGAAAAATTAAGAAACATACTCCTGGCTGTGTGATTGCATACACACAAATAAATTATATTGTTTTCCGTGCCTGTTATTTAATTCGAATAATACAACAGTGTGGAGTCATTCAGGGTATACCTACAGATTTACATAATTTCTATTCCGCGACAAAAAAGACTAACTAACACGTGCAATTGCGGAATCTTTCCTAATTTTCGCGGAAAAATAAACGCTGCCTACCCGGTCATGAGACCCTGTGCACGCCTGTGCAAATGTGTCATACAAGCGTACTACTCTCCAAACTTATTGGCCGGCCTGACGTTAGCGCAACCGCCATCTAGCGTATTGTACAATCGAGTGGAAAATTACTAACACAAATATGACTTCGATTTTAATATGATATTAGAACAAGTTCCTGAATTCAATTTTATTCAATATGATATGATAAACATTACTTTGTTTTGCATTATGCGCACTGGATCGCGACTAATTTCAGTACGGTCAATAAGTTTGGAGATTGCT